>CM049426.1:78001891-83001891 GCA_026929855.1 Poa annua
GGTCTTGCGAGTACGTAAATGTACTCATATGGCTATGTCCCTGGATATTCAAACGTCCAGGTTACATTGAGGAGATGTACGACAAGAAGGAGGAGTGCGCCGAAGACTACGTCAGCTGAGTGTCACCGTGCAACTGCTCTGTGGGAATGCGTCAGGACGTGACGAGGGCCGACGCTAGCCGAAACTTCCGATGTACCTTAGTTCATTTCCGTCATTTGTGACGATGATTGCAGGCTTAGTCATGAGACCGCTATTTATGTATGTCTTGTACTACTCGAGTTGAATGATGTTCTTTGTATACCATGTTGGTTATGTAATCGCGATGCACTGATCATTGGGATCGTGATCTGTTTACATAACGTGCGCATCTCTGACTGGTAGTCAGAGGGGTCCCCACACCCGGGTTCTTCACGGGGGCATCGTTCTCTTATTTGCTACCCTCTCGCGTGCACTTGCAATTCCGGCAACATTGAGTTGATGAAGCGGCCCAGACCGACTTTACGCGTACGCTTTCGTGAGACTGGTTCCACTACTAACATACGGCTGGTACCGTATCTGTGGCTGGCGGGTGTCTGTCTCTCTCTCTTTAGTTGGCTTTGCATTTTCAATAGAGGGCCCTAAAGTAATGCTTAAACATGCAATTATTGGATCGTTGTTATGGTCATAGGTTCGTAGGTAAGAAGCGGTTCTTTTTACGATAGCCCCAAGCCACGTAAAATATGCAAAAGATAAAGTAGAACGCGTCTAACTTTATTTTGCAGGGCCAATGTGATATGGTCAAGGTAGGTTTATTAAATTGTTTATCAACTATGGCAAATAGAAGTCATATACCATTATGCAATCAACTGGAAATTTAATGTGGCACAATTTTCAAGTTTCTCTAGACCAACCATTTAATCATTCCACTTTACTAGACCATCATGTTTACCATTAAGCAAATTAATATCTCAAAGCAACATCAATGATTCAAGTGAAACAATTTAATGATCTACAAGATTATGTATCATTTAATTATACCATCTACCACATTTAGCATTTTCTGTTCTCAACCAAACACCAATCAACTTATTTAAAAGATAAACTCTCCAAGTAATTAAACAATGAGATATGAGAGTATAACATAACAAAGCTAACAGCTCTAACAAGAGATGCATGAAAAACAAGAGATAGAGAGCAAACGATAACAAAAGAAGAATACTCAACGAATCTAAGTGAATATTCATATGAAAAAGTGGAGCATGTCTTTCTCCCACACAAATGAATGCTAGGATCCATTTTATTTAGAGAATGAAAATAACAAAAACAAAAACAAAAAGAGACGCTTCAAGATAAGCACATAAGATGTGACGGAATTAAAATATAGTTTCACTAGAAAGGACCTGCTAGTTCGTTGATGAAGAAGGGAATGCCTTGGGCATCCCCAAGTTTTGACGCTTGAGTCTTCTTGAATTATATTGGGGTGAACCACCGAGGCATCCCCAAGCTTTGCCGTTACCATCCTCTTGATCACATTATATCATCTTTCTCTCTTGATCCTTGAAAACTTCCTCCACACCAAAATTAGAGTAACTTCATTAGAGGGTTAATGCACAAAAAATTATGATATTCCGTAGGAGCACAATTGCTACCGTTTCTACTAGACACTAGCTACAGCCAGTGATACTTAATAGGATAAAAAGATCCAGCAAAAGAAAATGGCAGAATCTGTCAAAAACAGAACGGTCCGTAAAGACAATTTTTTTTGTGTCACTTAACTTACTCAGATGCGAAAACTCAAAACTAATGAAAGTTGCGTATACATCTGAGGATTGCGCACAAAACAGGGTAGAGTTTTCTGACGTTCCAGTAGAGAGATATGAATTTTACGGTGGACAGCAGAAATCTGTTTCAGCACAGGAATTGAATTTAAGCATCAACTTTCAACTAGAGACTTTACTTGGCACAACATTGCAATAAAAATAAGATACAAAGCAATTTCTACAGAGGTAGGACAAGTTCTTGACACAAGAAAAATCAATTAAAATAACAGGAAATGAAAGTGGTTTGTCTCACATAAGCGCTTTTGTTTAAAGCCTTTGAGCTAGGCACAAAGTGAAACTCAAGTATTATTAAGAGATGAAGCACCAACATTACGAGCACGAGCAGCTCTTCGTTTATTTCTCTTACCATCTTTGTTACCTTTGTTTCTAGGGAACGTTTGCCAACTTCCAGGGGAGGTAGTGCAGCTCATAGAACCTTTTCCCACATCAATTTTCGCTCCTAAGTTTCAGCAGGGATCTTTCAATAGTAATTTGTCCTGTTCCTGCACATTCAATGACATGGTAATCAGTGGATACAGTTCTTCCCAAGAGTGTTGTATATACTCCCTCAGCTACCCCAATTGGTTTTATAATAGTATTATCGGTAAGGGTTACTTCTTCTCCCCCTTCAACAGTTCCCCAAGTATTTAAAGACACATGAATGTATTTAGGCATGAGACAAAACTCAGACATAATGTCACAACGGGCAAGAAAAACTTTATTAGAAATAGTCACTTTCAAGGTAGCTAGCCACAATGATGGTTAAGAGTTTATTGGAACATAATCAAGTTTTTCACGAATCTAATTGTACCCATCTTTTAAGAAAGAAATGCTTGATTCCATGGTATTTAGTCTAGTATGAATATTACCAATACTTGTACTACATTTATTAGATGAAGAAGAGGACATAATTAATTTCTTTATTGCATTGAAAGCTTGATCTCCATCACATTGAAGGAAATCTCCTCCCACTACAGCATCTAAAGCATACCTATAGCAAGGAACAAGCCCAAAATAAAAGCTACTGAGAAATAAACTTAAAGTCATTTCAGGTTCGATTTCACCATAAGTTTCAAAAATTGTAGACCAAGCTTCTCCAAAACTTTCTTCATTCCCTTGTTTAAAAGTAAAGATTAAAACCTCGGATGGCACAGTAACAAGGAAAACATCAGCCATGATGATTAATTAAACTAATTTTTTTTTAGTTTTGATGGTAAAGATAATGCAAATGAAGGACACGCCGAAATAAACAAAATTCTAGAAGTAATTGGCAAACTGAAATAAACAAAGCAACAAAACTGAAAATAAAAAAGCAAACCGAATTAACAAAATTAATGCAAGTAACTATTTTTTTTGTATTTTTGATATTAAGCAAACAAAATAGTAATAAAAATAAACTAAGCAAGACAATAACAAAATAAAAAGATTGGAAGTGCGAAAACTCCCCTCGTACTGAATCTTTATCTCCCCGGCAACGGCGCCAGAAATTTTTGATGCACTACACGGGCGTGAAGTTGGGAAAACCCCAAGAGGAAGGTGTGAAGTAGCAGAGCAGCAAGATTTCCCTCAGTTATGAAACCAAGGTTATCGAACCAGTAGGAGATGAACGTTCCCCTCGAGGTGTCAAAGGCGCATGAAACTCTTGGTGTGGCGTCGGAGATGCGGAATCTGCACACAACACAATCAAAGTATTTTGCCCCAACTCAACGGTGAGGGTGTCAATCCCACCGGCTTGCTGTAACAAAGGATTAAACGTATGTGTGGAATAAAGATGTTTGTTTGCAGAAAGTAACAGGTTTACATTTGTGGTTTTATCAGATTAATGAGAAGGACCGGGGTCCACAGTTCACTAGTGGTGTCTCTGCATAAATAATAACATTCATCCATGCGTGGTAAATAAATTACAACTAGGTAATTGACAGAATAATGATGAGTAACCCAATGCATATACTAATGATATGGTGTCTAGTGTGAGATTCATTCGGGCATTACAACAATATACATAGACCGTTCCAACCGCATCTATGACTAATAATCCACCTTCCGGTTAGCGTCCGCACCCCGTTCAGTATTAAGTTGCATGCAACAGATTATCGCCTTAAGCACTTTGTCTAAAGTAAGTAAGTAACATCATCCTTAGATAAAGTACTACTGTTTTATCCCTAGTAGCAACAGTACATCTACAACCTTAGAGCTTTTTGTCACTGCTCTAGATTAAATAGAGACATGAACCTACTATCGAGCATAAATACCCCCTCTTGGAGTTACGAGCATCTACTTGGCCGGAGCATACACAAGTAACGGAGAGCATGCAAGATCATTAAATAGCACACACATGATATATTATGAAGCAATAACTTTAGTACTCAATATTCATCGGATCCTAACAAACACAACATGGAGAATTACATAAAGATGATCTTGATCATGATAGGCAGCTCACAAGATAGAAGACAACCATCTAGCTACTGCTATGGACCCGTAGTCCAAGGTAGACTACTCACGCATCAGTCCGGAGGCGGTCATGGCGACGTAGAGGCCTCCGGGGACGATTCCCCCTCCCTGCAGGGTGCCGGGGAGCAATTCTGATCTCTCCCGAAGTGGTGTTGACGACGGTGGTGGCTCGGGATCCGTGGAGGAAAAAGTGTTCAACTGTGAAGCGTTTTTAGGACAGGGGGGTTTATATGGGCGAAAGACCTAGATCGGTGGCCGCCCGAGGCGGCCTCCTTGATGATCCACAGGTATAGGGGGTGTATCGCAGTACTTTCGATAAATAAGAGTGTCGAACCCAACGAGGAGCAGAAGGTGTTGATAAGTGGTGTTGATGAGTATTTCACTATAAACACTAGCAGACAAGTTTTTAGCAGAGTTTGATATAACATAGAAATAAAGTGCGAGTAAATAGAGTGCGGCAATTATAATTGCAGCGAGTGGCCCAATCCTTTTGAGAGAAAAGGACAATCCGGTTTGTTTACTTATGATGACCAAACTTTCTTGAGGACACATGGGATTTCTGTCTAGTGCTTTCGCTTCATATTGCTGAATAATCTTCTGTGTTTAGATAAGTGTCGTGTGGGTGAACCTATGCTAATGCACCGCCCTTCCTAGGACTAATACATACTTATGATTATACCCCTTGCAAGCATCCGCAAATACAAGAAAGTAATTAAGATAAATCTAACCATTGCCTTAAACTCTGAGATCCTGCGATCCCTCGCGCATCGGAATACCAACGGGGGTTTAGGTTTCTGTCACTCCGGCAACCCCACAAATGATAACCGAATACACGATGCATTCCCCTAGGCCCATAAAGGTTAAGTGTCATGTAGTCAACGTTCACACGAGACCACTAGAAGAATGGCACCATAACTTAAATATCAAAACATCAAATATTAATCAACATAGTTCACTACTAACATCTAGACTTCTCCCATGTCCTCAAGAACACAACGAACTACTAACAACACACCATATTGAACATGATCAGAGGTGATATATTGATGGATAACAATCTGAATATAAACCCTAGTTCAACGGTTTCACTCAATAGCATCAATAACAAGAGTAATCAACACCGGGAGAGTTCCCCCTATCAAATACACAGACTTTAGCCCTAGATGTTACAGCAGAAACAGAGTGGATGGATAGAGATGACGGCGTCGGTGGTGGAGATGATGGTGTTGGCGATGGTGATGGAGTGCAGCTTGATGAAGGTGACGAAGATTTCCCCCCTCCGGGAGGGAATTTCCCCGTCGGCAACACAGCCTGCCGGAGAGCTTTTCTCTCTCTGTCTTCTCCGCCTCCTGGTGGCGGTGGAGATGGTTTCTGTCCTTCTGATAAATCTTAGGTTTTCGGGGGGATGATGTACGCGAAGGGGTACGCCATATGGTGGGACAGGGCGCTCACACCACCTGCTCGCGCGACGGGCAAGTGAGCCACGCCGGGAGGTGGTGTGGGCCCCCTGGGCCCCACCCCAGGCTCCCCTTTTTGCCTCCTCGATGAAATAATTCATAAATAATTCCAAGTTGGCCACTTTGTTCTTCTGGTGTTCGGAAATATTGTATCTTGACGGTGCTTTTTCCAGCAGAATTCAGCCTCTAGAATTCCATCCTCCAATGATCCTCAATCATGCAAAATAGATGAAATAACATAAGTATCATCTCCAAATACGATATATATCAATAAATAGCAGTAAATTATGATATAAAATAGTGATGTAAAATGGATGTATCAACTCCCCCCAAGCTTAGACCTCGCTTGTCCCCAAGCGAAAACTGAACTCGGTAAACATGACCACATGTTTATGGAGTGAAGTGTCGATATAAAATACACGGACAAAAAGCATCACATGTATAAATGTGCAAGTCATCTTAGATATTAACTCCGTTCATGTATAAATCAACTTGTAACAAGTAGAGGTAAACCACAGTAAAGTAAATAGAGAAAACCATAGTTGGTGTTGGTAAACTTTTCCTTGGTTAGAGAACAATGAGCAATTGAGCTTATTTTATAAAACATCCTTCTTTATAGGTTGATAGCTCCAAAAATCAAATTCATTAGATACCAACAATGTGCTAAACAAGAAAGAATGAAAGACATGATTAACAATACTAATGTATGAATGGTTGAATCATAATGAACTCAAGTGCTTGCTTAAGATAGAAGAGATAGGTTTACTGACTCAACATAAAGTAAATGATAGGCCCTTCGCAGAGGGAAGCAGGGATACAAGCATGTGCTAGAGCTTTTTGTTTTATAGCTTTTTTCAAATCATATAGAGAGCATTAAAGTAAGTTTTTGAGCGGTGTTTGTTGTTGTCAACGATTTGTAACAGAGTTCATGTCATCTTCCATACTAAGCAAGTTAAGGGTGGTTTCGATTATTTTTTAAAACAAGCCTTTATCATATTTATCTTCTTTTTCTCTTTAATTTCACAGCCGTGACACTCATCCCGACCTTTCTAACATAACCATGGCTAGCCGAATTCACGGGTGCCCACCAATCAATTTCAAACCATGGAGGAGTGCCTATATTTTTGAAAAACAGAACATTTGATATTATGGTAGTCTGACCACCATTTGCAATATTAATGACGAGCAGATGTAGCATGCAAGTCATGGGTTACTCAATTAGTACGGAAGATGACAAACCCAACTATTATTTCCTCATGAGCTAGTGAACATTGACACAAATAAGGGATAATAATTTTGTATAAAGATAGCACAAGAAGTATTTACTTGGAGTGGTGCAAAATATCACATAGTAGGTAGGTATGGTGGACACAGATGGAAGGGGTTTTGGTTCAAGGTTTGGATGTATGAGAAGCATTCCCTCTCGATACAGGATTTTGTCTAGCAAGGTTGGGTAGCAAGGATAAGAGTTGAAAGATACAAACAAACATACATGTTGTAAAAGACAAGCACGCAATTCTTACTTGAAAGCACACACAATTTTAAGTTGTGAATACTAAGCTTGTCATAGACAAGTGAGATAGATCAATGAATGCTATATTCTGCATGTGATTTTTTTCCTCTTAAGTCTCAAAGTATTGTAGCTACGGACCAATGCTAAGTTTGCCTAAGCCAAAATATTTACTATATATTCCCAAAGTGATCATCAATACTAAATGACAAGATCAATCATACATGATAAAAGTTGCAACCTAAAATAAAGTGTGCAGAAAATAAATGATAACACTTCTCATTAATATTCTATAACGGCAACTCACACCAAGGGATACATAGATAACCAACTAAAATAGAGATACTTCCACATTGCAAACCATAATATAAGATAACTTCCCTACACATGATATGACACTACTAAAAAGTAAAAGATGAAAGATAATGGTGATACCGCGGCACTCCCCCCAAGCTTGGAACAAGCGAAGGGAGATGCCAATACCGATGATGAATTACTCCTTCGGTGGCGATGGTGGAACAACTCGAAGTGGAGTAAGGTAACGGTCCAACATCTTGCGGAGCCTGTTATTCTCCTCTTGAAGTATATCCACCTCCCTCCTAAGGACGCAGTACTGCTCGCAAAATTTATCCGTGACTCGGAGAGCTTCAGTTGCTTATGGAAAAATTTAAGATCTGGAACTGGTGGTATCGCTCCCTGCATATTATGAGAAAAAGCACGCTGGAGGTTAATTGATCTGACGAAGATGGGCTTGCTGGCTCCTGTCCTTGCACGATCCTTCTTTGCCTATTTGCATATTCTTCACCTCCTTCACGACGCTCTCGTCCATGTCCTTGCGCCTAGCTTTCGCCTTCTCATCGTCCGCCCATCCGATAAAAGACCCTTGATCAAGATCTTTAAGGAGTTCACGTTGGCGACGAAGTGCGTAGCCTTCGGAGCAAGATCCTTGAGACGACATCTGGACAGCAACAACTCGAAACAAAAACGTGTCGAAAACACAATATACGGATCTCAGGGGCCTCGGGCGACTTTATAGCAAAAATTTATGAAATAAAAGGAAGGCAACAGCACGAAACCGAGTAGGAGAAGAGCTCCGAGGGCCCCACACCGCCTGCTGGCGCGACCAGCAAGGGCGCCGCGCCACAGGGTGGTGTGATGGCCTCGGAATTCGTGTCCAGTTCGTTTTTGTCTCATATTTTTCCATATTTTCCAAAAATAAATCACAGTTAACCAAAAATTAAATTTGCGGACTTTTTCTTACCGAAACAATACCTTTTCCAAATCAGGTTCTGTGACCTCAGAAATATTTTATTTAATATAATTCCCCGGGGAAATTGCTTCAATAATATCAACATCTTCATTATAAGAATCTCCAGAAATATAATGCTTGATTCTTTGTCCATTTACCACTTGTGCAGAGTCATCCTTGAGCGAAGGAATTTTTATCGCGCCCGAACGAAACACTTCCACAATAACATATGGTCTATCCCACTTGGAGAGTAATTTACCTGCAAAGAATCTAAGACGAGAACTATACAATAGCACTTTTTCACCAACATGAAATTCTCTCTTAAGGATTCTCTTATCATGCCATCTTTTAACTTTCTCTTTAAATAGTTTAGCATTTGCATAAGCTTCACTTATCCATTCATCTAAAGAACTCATATTAAGCAATCTTTTCTCTCCAGCAAGTGTAAAATCTCTATTTAGTTCTCTCACTGCCCAATAAGCTTTGTGTTCTAATTCTAAGGGAAAGTGACATGCTTTTTCATAAACCATTTTATAAGGAGACATACCCATGGGATTTTATAAGCAGTTCTAAAAGCCCACAATGCATCATTTAATTTACTAGCCCAATTCTTCCTCGTACTATTAACAGTCTTTTGCAAGATAGATTTAATTTCTCTATTTGATAGCTCTACTTGCACACTAGTTTGAGGATGATAAGATGAAGCAATTCTATGATTAACACCATATTTAGCAAGAACCTTTCTAAAACCACCATGAATAAAATGAGAACCTCCATCAGTCATAAGATATCTAGGAACACCAAACCTAGGGAAAATAATTTCTTGAAGCATTTTTAATGATGTTTCACCATGACCACTTTTAGTAGGAATAGCTTCTACCCATTTAGTAACATAATCAACAACAACAAGTATATGTGTATTACCTTCTGAAGAAGGTAAAGGACTCATAAAGTCAAATCCCCAACAATCAAACGGTTCAATAAAAAGAAAGAATATTCAATGGAATTTCATTACATCTAGAGATATTAACAACTCTTTGACATTCATCACAAGATAAAATAAACTTTCTTGCATCTTTAAAGAGAGTAGGCCAATAAAAACCTGATTGTAAAACCTTTTGTGCGGTTCTATCTCCAGCGTGATGTCCTCCATAAGCGCTACTATGGCACTTTCTCAACATCTCTTACTGTTCATACTCCGGAACAGATCTTCGCATAATACCATCAACTCCTTCTTTATATAAGTGTGGGTCATCCCAGAAATAATGCCTCAAGTCATAAAAGAATTTTCTTCTTTGTTGAGCTGAAAAGGTTGGAGGCAAATACTTCGAAACAATTGTAACATCCCAATTTTGCAAAACTCTAAAACTTTGTATTCATGCATCATTCATCATTTAAGCATAAAAAGTTCTAAATTTAATAATCTTTCTAAAACTTATTTTTATGAATTTTTCTAAAGTATTTTGGCTGAGTTTAGAAAATCATTTTGAATAAAACAGAAATTTAATTTGAGAAAAGAAAAGAGAAAAGGAAACGGGCCGGCCTCCCTAACTACCGCGCGCGCGCGCTTCGGCCCAGCAACGGCCCGGTGGCCTGCGCTCCCTCTCCCTCTCGCTGATAGGTGGGACCAACCTGTCAGGAGAGTCTTCCACCTCCGGACGTGAATCCCGCGCGGATTCCTCTCCGTCTCCGATCCGACTTCGACTCCAAAAATCGTGGAATTTGTTTCCTTATGCGCCCCCATATAATCCCCACCCCTGCCGCTTCTCCCCGCACCCAAACCCTAGCCTTTTTCGCCTCCAGGCCGCTCGGAAGAAGATTTCCGCCGCCGCCGTCGCCCCCGTAATTTTTCTTCAACTCCGGCGCCGTCCTTGCTTCCGAACTCCTCTTTCTCCTCTAGTCTTTCTTCTTTCGCTAATGCGCACCTCCGTGACATCGTGTACGGCCGTTTTCCGCAGCCAAACGTCGCCTCCGTCCTCAACCGAAGGTCTCCGCCGCCGCCTCCGTCTCCGACGAGGAAAGGAGAAGATTTCCGACGCCGCCGCCGTGCCACGGACATCGCCTCCTCCTCCGCTTCGTTTTGGTAAGACCGGCTCCTCCCGGGGCTCCGTATAAACACCGAGAACGTCAAAGCCGACGCGCCGCCGCCGCGGGCGCCGTCGCCGGCGAGCGCTCCGGCGACCCGCGCGCCGCTCGGTTCGACCGTGCGTTCTAAGCCGTTGGATCTAGATCCAATGGATCTAGATCGAAACGTTTCCGCGCGTCCGATTTTATTTTTGTTGGACGGCTCACGTCCGCGATCCGCGCGAACCGTTTTCGTCCAATAGGATCGCGCCACGTAGCCCCATATTATTTCTTTTTCTCTGAAATTTTATAAATAAAACAGAAAACGTGCAAAACTTAGAAAATTCATAACTTGTGATCTATAAGTTCAAATTTGATAAATTTTATACCCACGGATAGCCCTGCTAATGTAGATTATTTCTACATCATTTGTTTTTCCTTTTGATAAATTATATTTTATGAAATTATCCGAGGGGTATTTCTGCTATTAAATCCATAACTCAAATAATAAAAATGTTTTTCAAATAAACTTAATTGTTTTAGAGTTAGGCTATTGCCCTCTGTCCATAAATATTAATATGTGTCTTATTTGAAAATTTTCATAAGACAATAAAAGTTCTAATTTTAGAATTCAATTTTTTTTATATTGTTTCTATTAATTAATTGATAAGTAAAATAATAAACTCCTAGAATTGCATCTCATGCATTTAATAACAGAAGATATAAATAATTGATAAGAGTGTCTAGTTATAATCATGGCACATCATGCATGCATACATTTTTATGTTTGGTATTGTGTGATATTGTGGGGGTATTTGTTTTTGTGTATTGCTTGTGCTAGATTGTGCTACCAAGGCAAGTGACTTCATAAAACACCTACTATTTTATTCTATTGCATACCTAGTGTTTTAAGCAGTATTTGCAAAAGTAGTATCCATGATAGGTTTTTGGGAGATTGTAGTATGCTATGCAAACCTGTTAGGTTACCCCTTAGAAATTCCAGTTAGACCCCTATTATAACTTAGTGGAAGTACCTGCTGCAAAAATGATTGATTTATGGTTGATGTGATAAATGAAAATTTCCACTAAATTAATTTAACGCCTGGGTGGATTGAGTCGATCGAGGAGGTTTCAAGTTGAGTGGCTTCTCAGGGCCAAGTCTCATGATCGTCTTCGCCCAAGATAGTTTTCACTTACTTGGGGCCATGATATCCGGTGTTAACCTGAGTTGCTCACTTGTGGTAGGCCACATAGGGTATGAGATTTAAGTTTACACTGAGTCTTGTTGCTTATCGTGCAACCATTGGTCAATATGGGCTCTGTCTTGATGGAGTAAGTTGATATGGACCTGGGTCAAGAGATTGATGGTGGTAGAGTTGATAGGATGGTGGTAATCTCTTAGTATGATCATGGGAAAGCAACTTCTGAAAAGTCTCGTCTTGATCTTCTCCTTTTCCTTCTCACTAAAGGAGTGTAGAGGATAGTTTGGGTTGATTGAGTCTAATGGTGAAAGTGCACACACTCTCGAGAGTTAAAACCTAAGATCTTAGCCGTGTCCCCGGCATTGGACAATCTGAGTAACTACACAAGGCTGTCTTCTGAAAATCTCTTCATCCCAATTTCTTAATTAAATCTTGATGGGTGAACATGGGTAGGAGACATGGATTTGTCTCGAGTTTGTCTATAAAGAGAAGATATTGTTTCAAAAAGTTGTTTACCAAAAGTAGGAGAAAACTTACTTTGCGCAATAGCCTTGAGCTCCACCAGCCAAATAAGCATATAGATATAGCTTAGTAGAATATTACAAATTAAAGTCACTTGCCACCACAATTCAATTGTGCTGACCCTTTATAGCTGGGCTGCAACTAAACCTTGCAGATTGTTCGAATGAGGAGTAAGGGGGTTGTCTTCGAGCTACAACCAACATGTTTGCCAGTAGCTCCATGCTATCTTTAGAATTGCGTATGAACTCTGAAATAAAGTGTGAACTATTTATTTCAGCTAAGCTGAGTTGTAAGGATTATTTGTTTTTGGATCATTCGTCTCGTTTGTAATAAATTATGACATTGTATTGTGATATTACATCTTATTGGAAAATGCGAGACTTATGTGATCCATGTCTTCCGCACTATTCATATGTGCCATTGCTCTTTTGAGCAAGGGCTCTATAGATGGTATCAGAGCACGAATGTTGCCTGTAGGCTCGAAACCCCTAGGATTGGATACAAACCCAAAAAGAAAATATTCTTATTTCAATAAAAATTTGAATTTGAAAAACCTTTTAGACTCTCCTTTCTTATAATATTTCCCTGGTCTTGTACATTCTTATATTTTCTTTCATCTCATTAGTTCTTACCTCTTCAAAAAAAAATATGTAGATGAAAGACTTCACTCGTGAGATATCCCCGCAGAAAGGAGACCAATACTACTTTAGTGACCACCTCCTTAATATTTCCAAGACATCGAGGTTGATGCCGCCAGTCTTCAGGGGCAAAGAAATTTGTCTGAAGATTATCCTGAAGGTCGCTGGAAGATCGAGGCAGAAGTTCTCCCTCGTCCTGATCCTCCTGGATCGCAGCCGATCCGTTTCCGGTCTAGATACCCCAACTGGAAGAATGGAGTGGAGATGGCAATGTTGGATATACTTTGCCAGGAGGGATAGCATCGGACAACCCGTTCAACCCCCACTTAGGGGTCTAAATGAGAAGCATCATGGAGATCTCGGAGCTCATTGCCATAATCTGGATATACTTCTGGGACAAGAGATTTTCTACATGGCTGATCTAAGGCGCGTTCACCGTCACGTTAAAGAAAGCTTAGATGAAGAGAAGGATATCCTTCGTGAAGAAAATCAACTGCTGAATAAGGAGAACAAGAAGCTTGAAAACAAGATTGAACTCCAAGACGATAGGATTGTGCAAAAGGATGCCCACATTTTGGCCTTGCAGGCGCAGTGTGCTCATTTGTGTGAGCAACTAAGCCAAATGGAACTCCGGGCAAGGAAGAACACCCCCCTGACGTCCCAGAGTCCCTATTGATAACCTATCCTGATAAGGACACTGCCAAGGAAGCCACGAGTGGCAAGAAGCGCAAGTGTGGGAACACCCGCAATTACATAAAGAGTTTCAAATTTTGAATAGAGAGACCACCATTTACCCTTATCTTACGAGTATTCTTCCCCCTCTCATCGAAGTTGTATTGACCTATCAAATTGTGGTGAGGCAGTACGTTGAAACCATGTTCTATCTTGGTATTCAAATCTTTAATTTTTGAATTTATAAAATATTTCGAGTGTGTTTATTGCCGCTGGATTGTTGTGCTTGGGTAGATTTTCCCTGTAGTCTGTTTCTATCTACCTATGCTCAAACCATACAGATGCCTCCGCGTCGTGATCCTGACAACAACAACGCCAACAAAATGATGCAACAAATGATGGCAGCTCAGGCACAGTTGATGACCATGATGGCTCAGTTCATGGCAAATCAGAACAATCCACCACCACCCCCACCACCGCCGCCACCACCACCCCCACCCCAAGTTGATCGCCTTGCTAGATTCTTGAGGCTCAGACCCAACAAATTCTCCACAGCTATAGAACCTATCATAGCCGATGATTGGCTACGCTCTGTGAACAAGGATCTAGTTACTTGCGAGTGTACTGAAATGGAGAAAATAAGGTTCACTTATCATCTACTGGAGGGGCCAGCGGCATAGTGGTGGGAAACATATCAGATCACTCACCCACTTGATGGACTTACTTGGGAAGCCTTTAAAGAAGGTTTCCGTAATGCTCACATCTCAACTGGGATCATGAATCTGAAAAGGGATGAGTTTCGTACCCTGAGACAGGGGAATCGTGCGCTGAGGGAGTACATGGAGGACTTCAATTCTCTCTCACGCTATGCCCCAGAGGATGTAGACACCGATGCAAAGAGGAAGTGTAAGTTTCTGAATGGAGTCAATGGTGAGCTGAAGATACCATTGTCTGTGGCTTATGCTCCCAATTATCAGGATCTTCTTGATCAGGCCATTACTCTGGACAACAACATCAAGAAGAGGAGAATAGGAAAAGGAAGTTTAGCTCCAATAAGTACAACACTAATCTGATGCAGAAGAAACCTTTCGTCCCAGAAAACAGCGAAAGCCACAGCAGTCACAAGAGTGGAAATGGCCACAACCATAACGGTCATATCGATAAAGTAGGAAATTCTGGATACAGAGGAAATGGGCAGGGTGGTAATGGACACAATCACCCATTCAATGGGAACAATAGTCGAAAAGAGCAACACCGCCACAACAATGAACCGAAACGAGATATTAGTCAAGTGACTTGCTACAAGTGCGGGAACAAGGGACACTACTCCATAGACTGTCCAGAGAAGAAGAAGGCACCGGAAGCTTCAAAGCCAAATCCGTTCTAGAAGGCACAAGTGAATCACCTTGATGTGGAAGAAGTACAAAATGAACTAGATGCAGTGATCGATACGTTCCTACTACATACCTTTCTAGCATTAGTCTTGTTCGATACGGGGGCATCTCACTCATTCATCTCAAGGGCATTTGTTAATAAACACAAACTCTCTACTACAAGCCTTCTAAATCAGTTTAGGGTGAGTTCCCCAGGGGGGAAATGCTTGCACAAACCGATTGTCAAAACTTGAGGTTAGCAATTGGTAAACACTCGTTTCCGGTAAACCTGATAATATTAGAGACCCAAGGTCTGGATGTTATACTCGGTATGGATTGTTTGGCCAAGTTTGAAGGAGTACTGGATTGTGCGAATAGATCCATTACACTCACCACTCCCGAGAAGAAGAAGATTAGATACAAATCCAAATTTGAACTTAAGAAAGTTAAGCTAAATTCTCTTAAGGGGGTTAGCCTGGGAGATGTTCGTGTGGTAAGGGATTACCCTGATGTTTTCCCCGAAGAACTACCGGGAATGCCACCCGACAGAGATGTTGAATTTCTTTTAGATTTGGTTCCCGGAACGGGACCCATAGCTAAGAGACCATACCCAATGGCCGTAGCTGAATTGAAAGAACTCAAGAAGCAGTTAGAGGAGCAACTGTAGAAAGGATTCATCCGCCCAAGTTCTTCACCTTGGGGAGCACCCATTCTGTTTGTAGAGAAAAAGGATAGTACTCAAAGGCTAGTCACGGATTATTGAGCAATCAACGAGGTGACAATCAAGAACAAGTACCCGCTACCAAAAATTAATGAGCTTTTTGACCAGCTAGAGGGTGCTTCTGTATTCTCTAAGATCGATTTGCGATCAGGATACTTTCAAATGAAAGTAAGAGAACTAGATATCCCAAAGACTGCCTTCACTACCAGATATGGATTATATGAGTACACCGTAATGCCGTTTGGTATAACCAATGCACCGGCGTACTTCATGAACATGATGAACAAAGTGTTTATGGATTTTCTAGATAAGTTTGTTGTGGTGTTCATTGATGACATCCTGATTTACTCCAAAAGTCAGGAGGAACATGAGGAACACTTACACCAGATATTACAGAGACTTAGAGAGCATAAACTGTATGCCAAATTCAGCAAGTGTGAATTCTGGCTAGAAGAAGTGGGTTTTCTAGGACACGTTGTATCGAAGAATGGAATAGCAGTAGACCCAGAAAATGTGTCGGCAGTAACTAAGTGGGAGGTACCCAAGAATGTGGCAGACATTCGTAGTTTCCTTGGACTGGCAGGCTATTATAGAAGGTTTATTGAGAACTTCTCCAAACTTGCGAAACCACTGACCTCACTACTGAAGAAGGAAGTCAAATTTAAGTGGACTGAAGAATGTGAAATAAGTTTCCAAGAGCTAAAGAAACGGCTGGTGTCAGCACCTGTTTTATGTTTGCCAGATATAGAAAAGGAATTTCAAGTGTATTGTGATGCCTCGCATCATGGACTTGTAAGTGTCCTGATGCAAGAAGGGAAAGTGGTCTCCTATGCTTCTAGACAGCTTAAGAAACATGAAGTAAACTATCCCACCCACGATCTGGAGCTAGCATCGGTAGTGCATGCTCTAAAGACGTGGAGACCATACTTGTTGGGAAAGCGTTGTGAGGTATTCACAGATCATAAGAGTCTGAAATACATTTTCAACCAGAAGGAATTGAATATGAGGCAAAGGAGATAGCTGGAACTGATTAAGGACTATGACATGAGTTTACAATACCATCCGGGAAAGGCTAATGTGGTAGCAGACGCCTTGAGTCGTAAGGTCCATGTGAATGGGCTGACAGCGGGAGACTTGCCCGAGGATTTAAGTAAGGCATTTAAGGACCTCAGATTAGAGGTAGTACTCGAAGGATTCCTAGCAACACTGGACGTGCAACCATTACTGATGGATAAGATTCGGGAAGCTCAGAAGGGAGACAAAGTAATGGAGGAAATCAAGGTCAACCTGAGCGAAGGAAAGGCCAAGGGTTTTCGGGAAGATGAACAAGGCACCATGTGGTTTGAGAAACGCATCTGCGTACCGCAGGATGATGATCTTAGAAAATTGATTCTGCAAGAAGCGCATAACTCGCCTTACTCCATACACCCAGAAAACACCAAAATGTATATGGACATGAAGGAAAGATTTTGGTGGAATAACCTGAAGAGAGACATCGCATAATATATAGCTAAGTGCGATGTATGTAGTCGAGTGAAGGCTGAACATCAGAAGCCAGCGGGTTTGTTGCAACCTTTACCTGTACCGGAATGGAAATGGGAACAGATAGGAATGGATTTCATTACAGGATTACCATGTACTAGATCGGGGTATGATTCGATTTGGGTAATAGTGGATCGATTGACAAAAGTGGCCCATTTTGTGCCAGGAAAGACTACCTACTCAAGTGCTAAGTTGGCAGAGATATACATGAGGAGGATAGTGTGTTTGCATGGTATTCCCGAGAGGATTGTGTCTGACAGAGGTACCCAGTTTACCTCGCATTTCTGGAAACAGCTACATGAACAGACGGAAAGAGTAAACGGATTAGAGTTCAGTACAGCATTTCATCCCCAAACGGATGGACAGACGGAAAGAGGAAACCAGATTTTAGAAGATATGCTGAGGGCATGTGCACTTGACTACAAGTATAGTTGGGATGATAATTTTCCATACGCTGAATTTTCCTATAACAACAGCTACCAAGCCAGCATCGAGATGTCGCCATTTGAGGCACTCTATGGTAGAAAATGCACCACACCACTACTTTGGAGCGGTGTTGGAGAGCGTAGTTTATTCGGACCTGATATAATCCAGGAAGCCGAAGAGAAGGTTCGAATGATCAAGGACAGATTGAAGATCACGCAGTCCAGACAGAAAAGCTATGCAGATTCAAAAAGGAGAGATATCACATATGAGATAGGTGACAGGGCATATTTGCGAGTGTCACCGATGCGTGGTGTGAAGAGGTTCGGGGTCAAGGGTAAACTTGCCCCTCGATTCATCGGGCCCTTTAAAATCCTTTCTCGCAAAGGAGAAGTGGCGTATGAGCTAGAATTGCCGGAAGTTCTGTCAGCAGTGCACAGTGTATTCCATGTGAGCCAATTGAAGAAGTGTCACCCAGAGATGACAGAAACTCCGCTACGAGATACAATGTCACTAGAAGAGGTCCAGTTGGAAAGTGACCTGACGTATGAAGAGAAACCGATCAAAATCTTGGAGACAGCAGAAAGAGTTACACGAACCAAGAATATCAAATTTTGTAAGGTCCACTGGAACCACCATACCGAAGAAGAAGCAACTTGGGAACGGGAGGATGATCTTCGAGAAGAACACCCACATCTTTTTACAGACCAGTCCGAATCTCGAGGGCGAGATTCATCTTAAGGGGGTTAGGTTTGTAACATCCCAATTTTGCAAAAATCTAAAACTTTGCATTCATGCATCATTCATCATTTAAGCATAAATTTTTTATTACATAAGCACAAAATTTAATGTCAATTAAGAGTTTTAAATAATTTATATTTCCATTAATTGTTTATTTAAACTTCTTTAATAATATAAATTTTCCCAATTTTTCTAATGGGCAAGAATAGTACTAAAAAGTTTTAAATTTAATAATCTTTCTAAAACTTATTTTTATGAATTTTTCTAAAGTATTTTGGCTGAGTTTAGAAAATCATTTTGAATAAAACAGAAATTAATTTGAGAAAAGAAAAGAGAAAAGGAAACGGGCCGGCCTCCCTAACTACCGCGCGCGCGCGCTTCGGCCTTGCAACGGCCCGATGGCCCGCGCTCCCTCTCCATCTCGCTGACAGGTGGGACCCACCTGTCAGGAGAGTCTTCCACCTCCGTACGTGAATCCCGCGCGGATTCCTCTCCGTTTCCGATCCGTTTGGACTCCAAAAATCGTGGAATTTGTTTCCTTATGCGCCCCCATATAATCCCCACCCCTGCCGCTTCTCCCCGCGCCCAAACCCTAGCCTTTTTCGCCTCCAGGCCGCTCGGAAGAAGATTTCCGCCGCCGCCGTCGCCGCCGGTATTTTTCTTCAACTCCGGCGCCTTCCTTGCTTCCGAACTCCTCTTTCTCCTCTAGTCTTTCTTTTTTCGCTAATGCGCACCTCCGTGACATCGTGTATGCCCGTTTTCCGCAGCCGAACGTCACCTCCGTCCTCAACCGAAGGTCTCCGCCGCCGCCTCCGTCTCCGACGAGGAAAGGAGAAGATTTCCGACGCCGCCGCCGTGCCACCGACATCGCCTCCTCCTCCACTTCGTTTTGGTAAGACCGGCTCCTCCCGGGGCTCCGTATAAACGCCGGGAACGTCAAAGCCGACGCGCCGCCGCCGCGGGCGCCATCGCCGGCGAGCGCTCCGGCGACCCGCGCGCCGCTCGGTTCGACCGTGCGTTCTAAGCCGTTGGATCTAGATCCAATGGATCTAGAACGAAACGTTTCCGCGCGTCCGATTTTATTTAGATCGGACAACTCACGTCCGCGATCCGCATGAACCGTTTTCGTCCAATTGGATCGCGCCACGTAGCCCCATATAATTTCTTTTTCTCTAGAATGTTATAAATAAAACAGAAAACGTGCAAAACTTAGAAAATTCATAACTTTTGATCTATAAGTTCAAATTTGATAAATTTTATATCCACGGATAGCCCTGATAATGTAGATTATTTCTACATCATTTTTTTTTCCTTTTGATAAATTATATTTCATGAAATTATCCGAGGGGTATTTCGGCTATTAAATCCATAACTCAAATAATAAAAATGTTTTTCAAATAAACTAAATAGTTTTAGAGTTAGGCTATTGCCCTCTGTCCAGAAATATTAATATGTGTCTTATTTGAAAATTTTCATAAGACAATAAAAGTTGTAATATAGAATTCAAATTTTGTTATATTGTTTCTATTAATTAATTAATTGATAAGTAAAATAATAAACTCCTAGAATTGCATCTCATGCATTTAATAACAGAAGATACAAATAATTGATAAGAGTGCCTAGTTATACTCATGGCACATCATGCATGCATACATTTTTATGTTTGGTATTGTGTGATATTGTGGGGGTATTTATTTTTGTGTATTGCTTGTGCTAGATTGTGAAGGAGAGGAAGGACTTGCGTGTGATTGCTATTCTTGTTGTGCTTGCTCCTCCGTCTACCAAGTCAAGTGACTTCATAAAACACCTACTATTTTATTCTATTGCATACCTAGTGTTTTAAGCAGTATTTGGAAAAGTAGTATGCATGATAGGTTTTTGGGAGATTGTAGTATTCTATGCAAACCTGTTAGGTTACCCCTTAAAAATTCCAGTTAGACCCCTATTATAATTTAGTTGAAGTACCTGCTGCAAAAATGATTGTTTTATGGTTGATGTGATAAATGAAAATTTCCACTAAATTAATTTAACGCCTGGGTGGATTAAGTCGATCGAGGAGGTTTCAAGTTGAGTGGCTTCTCAGGGCCAAGTCTCATGGTCGTCTTCGCCCAAGATAGTTTTCACTTACTTGGGGCCATGATATGCGGTGTTAACCTGAGTTGCTCACCTGTGGTAGGCCACTCAGGGCTATGAGATTTAAGTTTACACTGAGTCTAGTTGCTTATCGTGCAACCATTGGTCAATATGGGCTCTGTCTTGATGGAGTAAGTTGATGTGGACCTGGGTTAAGAGATTGATGGTGGTAGAGTTGATAGGATGGTGGTAATCTCTTAGTATGATCATGGGAAAGCAACTTCTGAAAAGTCTCGTCTTGATCTTCTCCTTTTCCTTCTCACTAAAGGAGTTGTAGCGTACCTGCATTTAAAATAAGGCAGATACCTGTGTATAGTGCGAATCTCTGGATCGATTCGTTTGCACACACAGTTTACGATGAAATATCAAAACAAAGCATCAATTTTATTACATCGATGATCCAGAATAAAAAAATATTCGATACAAGTTGCATAGCATAAAGCTAGCTTTGAAATAGTACACAACGGAAAGACAATAGCAGTTGGTCTCCAACAACTTCTTGTTGCCACAGGCGAAAACATGTTGGTGAAACCTTTAAACGAAACCTCACTCGTCATTTGATCAATCTGAAATAAGAAAAATATTGCAACAACGTGGGTCAGATTCCATTAAAAATGGAGTCTGGCAAGTGACACTATGGTGGATACTTAATGGAATAACTTTTTGGCCTATATGCATATTTGGCTGGTGGAATTCAAGGCTATTTTGCATAAAGCCAATTTTTCCTATCTCTTTGGAAAACACTTTCTTCAAATCAAGACGAGTATGGCATGAAAACCATAAATCTCATCTTCCCGGGTTCACCCATCAAGTTTTATTTCTGAAGTTGGAATGATGGAATCCTCCGTTGACGTCCTCGTTTAGCTGCTCAATTGTCCGTTTCCGGGGACACGGCTAAGTACTTAGATTTTAACTCTGCAGAGGTTGTGCACGTTCACCATTGTACCCATTCAACCCAAAATATCCTTTACACACCATCTGTGATAAGGGAAAGGAGAAGAATGAGACGAGATCTTTCAGAAGCATTTTCCCTCCCACTCTGGCCTGACGCGCTCCACCTTCAAACCACTACCTCCACCTGTCAGGCCGGGGCGAGTCCACACAGCTTAGTTGATCAAGCCAGAGCCCATATTGGCAATGGCTGCACGAGAAGCAATCTTCACTCGGAGTTCTTCAGATTCCTCTGTTCCTGGGTGTCCATCCACAAGTGAATATCCCACAGGTAAATCCCCTGGGGACAACACTCAACTCATACAGCCAAGCAACCAATTCCACCCAGGTGTTTGATTATAACTTAGTAGAATTTAACATTTCAACAAAAATAGTTTTGCATAGCATCACAATTCTACTAAGTATTTTCATAGGAACCTAGACACAGGAATAAGGAAGTCTAAACATGGCTTGCATAGCAATACTATTCTACATATGCTTATAGAAAATAATCTACTCATGCATAGAAAAATAATAGGACTTTTATGGGGGTGTGCCACTTGCCTTTGAATGATGTCTTTGCTCACAACTCTTTTCAACGTTATTCACAGCTCTACGTTCAGTCTAACAGTATAGAGAAGCAACAATACAACAATCAACATAAACCACAACTACACAATGCATACAAACACATACAAAGTGAACAAACAAGTTTTTATAAAACTTCTAAGGAAAACATGTCATGCATGATATGCAAATTATTTCTAAGAACTAGAGATGCATGTCATGCCATGGAAATCTTTTAAGTTTATGCAAGGCAAATATGTCAGTCAAAACGACTAAGGACTAAGGTCAAGTTGGATAAAAAGAACTTTGTTAAAACTTTATCTTGAATAGGCACTTTAATGACTTAGTCATGATGTGCATAAAATACTTAGAGAAAATACTAAGTCTATTTTTCAAGGTGATTAACAATTATTACAACTCTTCGTAAATTGGATACAAGGATCCAACAACTTAAAGATGATAATATCATGATCAAAAATTGTTTAAGTCTAAAGTAAAAGACAAGATTAGGAAAGAGGGAAAAGACAGAAAGAAGGATGTAGAATCTTCTCCTTGCTTCATTTTCTTCTTGATGTGATGGCTTCATTGAAGTTTTGTAAACTTGATGGCTTTGAAAACTTGATGGTGTGGATAGCCTCCAGGTTCGTCTTGAATATAAGCTAGTCATCAAGAGGTCTAAGAGAAGAAGGGAGAAAAGAGAGAGAGAGAGAGAGGAAGCAAGACTTAGAAAATATTGCTGGTTGGTCTCCATGAACTTATTCTTGATTTTCTTCTAAGTGCTTCTACTCCTTGAAGATACTTCTGAAGTCTTGTTTTGACTAAGTCCTTCATTTTCTTCTGGCTCCATGTTGCAAATTACTAAGTGTCTAAGTGTAGCACTTTACCAAAATGCTAAGTTTCAAAATAATCCTAACTTAGAGAAAATGGGGAAGGAGTTTTCTTATGGGAAATATAATTACAAAATAAAATATGATATGCATGAAATGCAATTTTTAAACACATGAAACAATTATGCTAATGCAATTTAATTAATTTCTATTTTCTCAAAATATAATAAAGAAATAAATATAAAATTAAAGTTTTATGTGATTAAATTTTATAACAAAATTTTATAATTAGTATTAATAGACAGAGGGAATTTAATTAAATTTATAGCAATTTGATTTAATCAAAAATAATATTTCTATTAATAGTTATGTTGAAAATAGTCAAATTATTCAAATTAAATATATAACTATGAATTCATTCAAATATTACTCAACAATATTTTATAGTAGTGGCATCAATTTACAAATATTCCAAAGTCTCTAAAACAATTTTATTTTTAATTTTTGGATTTGTAGATTTAAAGTTATGACAAATATACTCAAATCTTTCCTTTGAAATTTGAATGTTTTAAACTTATTCAAATTTGAATTTTGGAAGATCCAAAATAATCTACATGTCAAGGGCTTTCCAAATATGTAAAAATAATTGAATTTGGATAAGTGGTTAAAAAGTTATGACAGATCTAAGTGGCAGGGGCTTTTCTGCAAAACTGCCATTTAAACAATTAAAAGAAAACACTTTCCACGTCAGCGTGGACTGGGCGCTGACTGTGCTGCTAACGAGGCATGACGTGGCGCTAACTAAGCACGCTGACGTGGATATGTGGATGGATCTGATCCATTGGATCCAGATCCGACGGCGGAAAATGAATCGTACCGGTTCGGTTACAAGTTATAATCCTAGCCGTGGAAAAAGGATCGGACGGTCTGGGGAAAAGGGTCATACCGTGGCGGCGCAGGGTGGCCGGAGATGGAGAGGGACGGCGGCGCTGCGCCCGGTGGTCGATGGCGGCGGAGCTGCGGTGGCTCCCCGGGCGTGGGACGAGTGCCAGAAAGTTCCCCGCGGCACAGCGATTTGGATGGGGAGGTCGGCGTCAACCCGCGCGTCCTCGGCAGCGGCGAGACGCGGCCGGAGTTGCTCAAACGCCGGCGAGCTCCGTGTCGAGCACAGTTTTGACGTTCTTTTGCAAAAGAAACATGGGGGATGGGTCAGACGGGTGTGCCTCAGTGTGGGGAGGAAGAGGGGATGGTTATCGGGCTCGGGTTCGGCTGACCTCGTCGAGGATCGAAGAAACGTGGCGGCGGACCGACGAACTCCGGTGAGCAAAATGCTCAGCTTGGGGGCACGGTTCAAGGGGAAAAGGAGAGGGAGACGAGGGCATCTTATAGGAACCAACGGCTCCGTAATTGGTGCTGTCAAACGCCCGAATTGAAGAGGAGAACGCCGGCACTTTCGACGAGGTCGAGGGCGTGGTTTCCGGCCAGAGCTTGAAGAAGCCTCGCCCCTGACAGGTGGGGTTCGCAAGTCAGCGAGCGAGAGAGAGCGAGGCCAGCGTGGGCTGCTGCTGGGCCTCTGCTCGCCGTGCGCGCGCGAGGGGACAAATGGGCTTCGTCCCATTTGGCTCTTCTATTCTTTTTTTTTGTTTAATGTTTTCTTATCTAATTTCTGTTTTTCTCTTTTCTTTATATCTCTTGAATTAAAACTCCAAATCAGGTCAAAAAAGATTGTTAATATTTGTAAAAACAATATCTTTGTTTTAAAACATTAGTGGGCAAGTTTTAAACACTTTTCAAAATTAAATTTTTTGAAATATTGATTATATACAAAATTGACACTTTATGTTAAAATTAAAACTAGGGTTTAATTAATTTTATTTTGGCTAAAATAAATTCTATGAAATACCCACATTCAAATATGTTTGAATTTAAGTTATTTAGACTCATATTCCAATATTAAATAAATTTTAGCTTTAATAGATTATTAAATATCATATTACAACTATTTCTAATGAAAAGAGAAAATGTAATGTAATCAATTTTAATCCAAATTATTTTGTGCACCATTATATTTTATATTAGGATAAATCATTTGAAAACTTCATAAACAACTTTGGACAATATTTTAAATATTAATCATTTCTTATATAGAATATATTTATGAAATTCATTTAAGCAAATGAACTGTTTATTTGGATAATTCATTAATTTTAATTTATGAAGTTTTAAAGTTATAAACCATAGGCTTATAATTTCCAAACTATATTTTGAACTTAGTTAAAAGAATGAAAACCATTTGGCAAAATATATTATGTTTAATTAGTTTCAAAGAACACTTGTAAATATTATTTTAATTTATGAATAGCTATGGTTATGTGGTTGAAATAAAAAACTTATAAAGAAACTATTACAATAAAATGGTTTGAAGTTTGTAAAACATTTGTCAAATTAGATATTGAGGTTTTAAGAAATACAATGGATAATAAAATGTTTAACTTGAAACAACTTTGAAAATAATAATAAACTGAGATATTTAAATTAGTAAACTTTTTCAATATGATTGAAGTCTTTTATAGTTGGTTTTCTTATGCATTTAATGTTTTATTTTAATCAAAAAAAAGTTTTAAATTATTGTGATTTTTGAACATTATAAAATGTTGGGATGTTACAGACTACCACCCTTAAAAGGAATCTCGTCCCTGAGATTCGGAGAAGCTAGAAAGAAAAGCAACTGCTTGAAATGATTCTGATAACTCGAGAGGCTTGAGAAATGTAAATGTTTTGACATGGAAACTTGAAAACTAGCAGAGGCTGATTTTTCTGATTTGGGGAGGCTCGAAGGACAGATAGTTTGGGATCTCTGGGTTTAAGCAACGGGGTTTTAATTTAACTGGGTGGCTACCACCCTTAAAAGGAATTTTTGTTGGTACACAAATATTCTAACTTATACAAGATATTCAAGACAATTAATTACAAACAACATCTAACAAGCATCAAGCAACAAGGTTCAACCACAAGCAAACACATACGTGAAAATTTCAAACTTCTTTTGAGAAATCGAACTAATCGTTTCTCGAACGAAACACACCAATGTCCTGGAAGGACAAAATTGATAGTACTGCCATACCACAATTTGATAGGTCAATACATCAACGGATCTCGTTATTCTAAGGGGATAGGTCGTCTAATCTATCTTTTTCTTGAGTGCTTCGAGTTCCTCTTCTACTTCCTTGAGTTCTTCAAGATACTTCTGCGTGTTGTGAAGTCTAAAACGAAGTCTTTCTGCAAGATACTCGATGGCTCTCCATGCTGCATTTCTTGCTGAATCAAAGAATGATGCGTGAAGTATTGGGTTGGTGAACATGCATTCACCCTCAGTCTTGTGGTCAGCTTCTTTGCTCTGGTATAGATGAACTTGCACCCACCAATACTCTTGGCCTTCATCCATGAAAGGAAAACCTTTGTATACTGCTTCTCCTTCAAAACATAAACTCTTCATGTTGTCCTTAAGTGCTCTTGGAAACTCAGTCTCACACTCCAAGGTCATGGTCATCACTGGTCCTTTCTTGAGTGATTCAATGAGGGCGGTCATCTAAGAAAAACAAGAGAAGATAATTAGAAAGGAAATAGTTAAGATAGATACAAGAATGATCTTTGAAAAGTTCTTATTTTCAGCAAAATGAATGAAATAGATTTTCAATCCTATGGCCAAATCCTATTTCTATCCAAACCTACGGTTTCGAACCTACAGGCAACACAGTGCTCTGATACCATCTGTTGTGTACCTGCACTTAAAATAAGGCAGATACCTGTGTATAGTGCGAATCACTGGATCGATTCGTTTGCACACACAGTTTACGATGAAATATCACAACAAAGCATCAATTTTATTACATCGATGATCCAGAATTACAAAATATTCGATACAAGTTGCATAGCATAAAGCTAGCTTTGAAATAGTACACAGTGGAAATACAATAGCAGTGGGTCTCCAACAAATTCATGTTGCCATAGGCGAAAACATGTTGGTTGTAGACTCGAAACCTTTAAACGAAACCTCACTCGTCATTTGATCAATCTGCAATAAGAAAAATATTGCAACAACGTGGGTCAGATTCCATTAAAAATGGAGTATGGCAAGTGACACTATGGTGGACACTTAATGGAATAACTCTATAGCCTATATGCATATTTGGCTGGTGGAGTTCAAGGCTATTTTGCATAAAGCCAATTTTTCCTATCTCTTTGGAAAACACTTTCTTCAAATCAAGACGAGTATGGCATGAAAACCATAAATCTCATCTTCCCTGGTTCACCCGTCAAGTTTTATTTCTGAAGTTGGAATGATGGAATCCTCCGTTGACGTCCTCGTTTAGCTCCTGGAATCCTCCTGGCAAAATATATTATGTTTAATTAGTTTCAAAGAACACTTGTAAATATTATTTTAATTTATGAATAGCTATGGTTATGTGGTTAAATAAAATACTTACAAAGAAACTATTACAATAAAATGGTTTGAAGTTTGTAAAACATTTGTCAAATTAGATATTGAGGTTTTAAGAAATACAATGGATAATAAAATGTTTAACTTGAAACAACTTTGAAAATAATAATAAACTGAGATATTTAAATTAATAAACTTTTTCAATATGATTGAAGTCTTTTATAGTTGGTTTTCTTATGCAATTAATGTTTTATTTCAATAAAAAACAAAAGTTTTAAATTTTAGTGATTTTTGAACATTATAAAATGTTGGGATGTTACAGGAGTGTAGAGGATAGTTTGGGTTGATTGAGTCTAATGGTGAAAGTGCACACACTCTCGAGAGTTAAAACCTAAGATCTTAGCCTTGTCCCCGGCATCGGACAATCTGAGTAACTACACAAGGCTGTCTTCTGAAAATCTCTTCATCCCAATTTCTTAATTAAATCTTGATGGGTGAACATGGTTAGGAGACATGGATTTGTCTCGAGTTTGTCTATAAAGATAAGATATTGTTTCAAAAAGTTGTTTACCAAAAGTAGGAGAAAACTTGCTTTGCGCAATAGCCTTGAGCTCCACCAGCCAAATAAGCATATAGATATAGCTTAGTAGAATATTAGAAATTAAAGTCACTTGCCACCACAATTCAATTGTGCTGACCCTTTATAGCTTGGCTGCAACTAAACCTTGCAGATTGTTCGAATGAGGAGTAAGGGGGTTGTCTTCGAGCTACAACCAACATGTTTGCCAGTGGCTTCATGGAGATGATGTAGCTCCATGCTATCTTTAGAATTGCGTATGAACCCTGAAATAAAGTGTGAACTATTTATTTCAGCTAGCATTTCAGCTAAGTTGAGTTGTAAGGATTATTTGTTTTTGGATCATTCGTCTCGTTTGTAATAAATTATGACATTGTACTGTGATATTACATCTTATTGGAAAATGCGAGACTTATGTGATCCAATTCTTCCACACTATTCATATGTGCCATTGCTCTTTTGAGCAAGGGCTCTAAAACAATAAAGTTAGCATAATCTGCATACCAAGGACTATCTCGCGAACTCACCCTTATTGCAGCCAATTGTTCATTTGGAAAACTATCATTAACAGGTATAGGATCATAAGCAATGTTTTCCAATCTAGACAAATTATCAGCAACAGGATTATCAGCACCTTTTCTATCTACAATATGCAAATCGAATTCTTGCAACAGTAATACCCATATAACAAGCCTAGGCTTTGCATCTTTCTTTTCCATAAGTTACCTAATTGCAGCATGATCAATATGAATAATAACTTTAGAATAAATAATGTATTGTCTATACTTATCACAAGAAAATACAACAGCTAGAAATTCTTTTTCAATTGTAGCATAATTCTTTTGAGGAGAATCAAGAGTCTTACTAGCATGATGAATAACATTTAACTTTTTATCTATTCTTTGTCCAAGAACAGCGCCAACAACAAAATCACTAGCATCACACATAATTTCAAATGGTAAATTACAATCAGGTGGTTGAACAACAGGAGCAGTTATTAAAGCTTTCTTAAGAGTTTCAAAAGATTCCTTACAATCATCATAAAAAACAAACGGTATATCTTTTTACAAGAGATTAGTAAGAGGCTTTGATACCTTGGTCTTTGATAAACCTTCTATAGAGACCATCATGACCAAGAATACTACGAATACCTTTAACATCTCGGGGGCAAGGCATTTTCTCAATTTCCTCCACTTTAGCTCTATCAACTTCAATACCTCTTTCAGAAATTTTATGTCCAAGAACAATCCCTTCATTAACCAAAAAGTGGCATTTTTACCAATCAAGAACAAGATTAGTTTATTCACATCTCTGCAAAACCTTATCAAGATTGTGCAAGCAGTAATCAAATGAAGTGCCATAGACGGAGAAATCGTCCATGAACACCTCCACAATTTCCTCACAAAAACCATTAAAGATAGCAGACATACATCTTTGAAAAGTAGCAGGAGCATTACATAAACCAAAAGGCATACGCCTATAAGCATAAGTACCATAAGTACAAGTAAATATGGTTTTCTCTTGATCTTGAGTTTTAACAGCAATTTGAGAAAAAACAGAATAACCATCAAGAAAGCAAAAATGAGTTTTATTGGCTAATCTTTCCAACATTTGATCAATAAAGGGTAATGGATAATGATCTTTCTTAGTAACTTTATTAACCTTTCTAAAATCAATGCACATTCTATAACCAACAACTACTCTTTGAGGAATAAGTTCATCATGATCATTAGGAACAATAGTAATACCACCCTTCTTAGGGACATAATGCACATGACTAACCCATCTACTATCAGCAATAGGATATATTATACCAGCATCAAGAAGTTTTAATACCTCATTTCTTACCACTTCCTTCATCTTAGGTATTAAGCGGCGTTGATGTTCAACAACTGGCTTTACGTCGGGCTCCATATTAATAGAACGTTGACATATAGTAGGAGAAATCCCCTTCAAATCATCCAAAGTATAACCCATAGCTCCACGATGTTTCTTCAATATTTCCAACAATCATTGCTCTTCTTTACCTGAAAGGTTAGCACTAATAATAACATGATATATTTTCTTATCATCAAGATGAGCATACTGAAGATTATTAGGCAAAGGTTTTAAATCAAAGACATGATCCTCTTTAGGTGGAAGTGTTTTAACCAAGTATTCCACTTTTAAATTATGTTTAAGAATAGGTTGACGGAGGAATATGTCCTCAAGTTCATTTCATTCTTCCATAAAAGTTTCATCCTCATGATGTTCCATAAATTGCTGAATATATTTAGTAGGAGCAAGAGAGACATAAGCAAGTTGTTCTACTCCAAAATCTTCATTAGGCAATTCAGGTTGTAAGGATTTTCTCTTTCCTATGAATCACCAGCAAATTTAGTAAGGATTTTCTCTTTCCTACAATCTATAATTGAACGGAAGTTGACCACCTAGAAGGGGTGGGGGTGAATAGGTGGTGACCAATTTTTATGTCTTCTTCAGTTTTAGGCAAGCGGAAAGTAAGTTTGTGAACTAGATGAAACAAGTGCTAGACAACAAGAAAGCTAAGCAAGAATGATAAGTAATAAAACAATAAAGGAGATTGAGTGGAATGATATAACCAAAGAAGAACTCGGAGAGGGAAATTTTATCCCGAGTTCCACCACATAGGTGTACGTCTCGTTGAAGAGGTGTGAGCTACCACAAAGGTAAGCTCAACGCCACAAAGGCCTCACCCTATTCTCCGTGAACTCGACCACAAAGGTACGAGCTCACTTTTCCACTAAGGACTCCTTTAAGGGCGGAGAAGATCCCGTACAAATTTGTAAGGCACACACCCACAACTGAATTGGGGGCTCCCACAAAGACCACAAGAGGTCTTGACCACAAAGGTCTCAAAACCAACAAAAACAACCAAGTAAGAACCCTAGGTTTCCAAAGGAAAGCCTAGCACTAGATCCCTCTTGATAGAGAGGGGGAGATTCTATTACCTTCGGTGGATAGCTAGATCTAGGTGTTCTCCCTCACTTCCCAAAAGATCAAGCGATTTGGGTGGAGGAGTGGGGAGATCCAAAGCTTCAAAGCCCAGCAACAATGAAGGAGAGAGAGTGTAGAATCGTCACTTGCTCTTGGAGAAGATGAAGTCTTTAAATAGGGCCCCTCGAAAATGAGCCGTTGGTGTCTAGAAAATTCCCTCAGCGGTACTACCGCTAGGGCAGCGGTACTACCGCTGAACGGTACCCAGGCAGAATTACTCTCCAGCTCCAGCGGTACAACCGTTGAAGCTGGGGCAGCGGTACTACCGCTGGGTTCTTAGCCGTAGCACGGAAAGGACTCCAGCGGTACTTCCAGAGTGATACCGCCTGGTACCGTAGCCTATGCCGAGAGATTTCCTAATTCCAGCGGTACCTCCAGCGGTAGCTGGCGGTACTATCGCCACGGATAGGAACGGTACCTAGGCGGACGAGTTCGTCAGCAACAGCGGTACCAGAGGCACTACCGTTGCTTCCCAGGCTAGCGGTACTACCGCTGAGCCAGTGGTACTACCGCTGGGTCCTTAGTAGAAAAACGAAGGACACCAGCGGTACTACCGGAGCTCTGCCGCTTGGTACCGTAAGCTATGCCGAGGGTTTATCAAGGTCCAGCGGTACTACCGCTCGAGCAGCGGTACTACCGCTGGACTGAAAAAACAGAACCACACAAAGAGAACACTGGCCACTCTCTCCTTTTTTAAACTCTTGATAAGACCTATAAACTCTGCAAATAACTTAGCACAGTCATTAGTCCTGTGGATGTGTTGTCAACAATCTCTAAAATCAATTTAGAGGAAATGTACTTTCAATCTCCCCCTTTTTGGAGATTGATGACAACACACCCACAAAGGTTCACAAAACTTAGAACGAGCTCCCCCTAACGATATGCATCATTTGAGTTTTGCGTTTGAATACAAAATGTATATACATTAGGATCAACACCCCCCCCCCCCCCTCATTTTTGCAAACCGAGCAAGTCACCACAACAAAAGGTACAAAGATTAAACAAACACTTGCACAAGGGTAGAACTTAATAAAGTTATTACAACACAAAGTCTTGCATGAAAATAAAAGTCTTGCATGAAAATAAAGTTTACCAACCATGTCTTACCCCATGAGTTTGTCAAAGCAACGAGAGAGAAAAAAAGATACATGGAGCACAAGTGAAAAGATCCAACTAAAAAGCAAACTTGTGCACCAACCCTTGCAAATGCCCGTGAACCTAGACACATCTCCCCCTTTGGCATTAAGATACCAAAAAGGAGAGAAACTCTAACGACCCAAGAGGAAGTCACTCATCCGAGGCGGTGTCATCTTCATCAATGTCCTCATCTTCATCTTTGTCATTGCCTTCTTCATATTCATCTTCATTATCAACATCTTCATCAACGGTTGACTTCCAAGGGTTATGTGAGGTGGAGGCATCATCTTGAAGATTGGCATCAACCCAACCATAGCGAGGTTGCATCCACTCTTGAGAGGTAGTAATTCTATCCTCCGAACCCGCGGTGCATGGCACACCCAAATGCTCAAACCGTTGACGCGTGCGAACACGTTCTTCCTTGCTTCTAACATGAGCTTGGTAAGCCTTTCTTTCACTATCATCTTGGCGGCAAAAGAACACTTTGAGAGCATTAGAGAGCCATTTCTTGAATCCTTTGTCTTTGTGCTTTCTCTTGGCGGCGAGGAAGTTCAAACAAGGGGTCTTGCTCTTCATCATCGGAGATCTCTTCCTCTTGCTCATTGGAAAAGAGGGGAGGAAGATGCTTCTTGATCATCAATTCCTTGACCCTATGAGTAGTTAGGCCCTCATGAGTATCTAAACCGACCAAGTCCAAGCCTTTTGCCATCCAAGTAAACTTGATGAGCTTCATGACAATAGCACCAAAGACTAGTGCTCTTTTCTTCATGACCACGACGTACATCTCATGCCAAAGAATGTCCACGACTTCCAACTTCTTGCCTTCACCAACCATGTGGTAGCTCTTGTTCATGATGTTGATGAGCATACCATGAATGTTGTCAAAATTCCCAACCTGAGGAGCAATGGTGTTGCAAAAAATCCTATGCATGATGTCCCACTCCCGAACCAAGTTCTTTTGTTCTCCAACCATGGCTCGTCCTTGAATATAGAGATCAAAGAGTTCATGAGGCTTCATCGCGGGGAGAGAGTAGTCAATCCGGAAGTATTGCTCCACGCTGATGTTGCTCAAGCTAAAACCAAGTTCTTCCACATGAAGCAAACTAGCAAATTGAGCCCAAGTGGCGTCAAGCACAACTCCCCTTGACATCCATTTGACCCTCCTTGGCTCATTGTCAAAGAAATGCACGGTGGCAATGAATTGAGCCACAAGAAGCTCACTATAGTCCTCTTGCACGGCAATGAAATCATATATGCCGAACTCCTTGCAAATCTCAATAGCGCCTCCAAAATACTCCGGATGTAACTCCATATGCTCCGTGTTGATGCTAAATTGCGTCACAATTTTGGTCTTGTGACGGGAAAGGACCTCATTGAACACCCTTTCTTGAAAAAGATTGTGGAATTCAAGGTTGGTGTAGTTGCGGCATATGCATTCTCCCTCCGAAGCCTCACAAAATCACGAGAGGACATAGAGTTGAATGACCGAGGAGGAGGTGCATTGGGAATTGCCTTTGATCTAGCTTGAGCTTTGGCTGCATTTGAACGCTCACGGCGAGTTCCACCTGTTATCACTTCCTGGCTGCTTTCTTCTTCCTCAATCTCAGGCTCATTGAACGGACCCTTGCGACCCCGGTTAGCCACACGCTTGGAACCACTTCCTCAAGGCCCCTTGCTAGGACCTAAGAAAGCAGAGAGAGATAGCAAGGGGATAAGTAATGCATTTCATAAGACCAAAAGGAAAAGAATCAGGATTGACAATTTCTGGAAAAATCCCAGCTAGCGGTAGTACCGCTGATCCAGCGGTAGTACCGCCAGTTTCAGATCTGGCGGCTTTGAACCATGAACTGCCCCGATCTATGGATTTGTCCAAATAAACTTTGCAAAACTGATTCTAAACTGAGTACCTATTCATTCCTAATCATTCTACCAACTAGAATCTCGGGAAAACAGAATCTCCAACTATTCTCAACGAATCTACTAAGTTGAGAAGGATGGAAGAAGTTACCGGAACTCATGGTGGAGAAGGGGAGGAAGGAGATGGTCCTCATACTTCTCAAAGGCGTGGAGGGGCCGTCCAATGCCGGTGAGAAGCTCTCCCGGCCGCGATGTTGACTCCGGTGACGGCTGAGAGGTGTTTCCTGTTGGGGTCGGGTGTGGAGAGAGAGAGTAAAAAGTAACTTTTACCCCTCCACGCCCTACTTAACCCCTCAGGAAAAATCACTCAGCGGAAGTACCCTGGCCCCAGCGGTAGTACCGCCACCTGGTACTTACCGGTACCGTAGGGGTACTACCGCTCCTGGGATGGAGCGGTAGTACCGCAGCCTTGTAACAACTATGGCGCGAGCGGTACTACGGCTGCCTGAAAACTGAAGTTCCAGACAGCGGTAGTACCGCTGGGCCAGCGGTAGTACCGGGCAGTAGAGGCAAAATCGCTCCAAGTTGGTCTAAGAAAATGCAATGGGATGGAATTTTTGTTTGAGGTGAGAAAGGAGGCTTAGGATAGAGAAACAAACTGAGAAGGACTTACACACTCAAAGAGAAAAAACAAAGGAACAAGAGAAATCCAATAAGAGTGTGTAATCCAAAAGACTCAAGAGAGACAATGCAAGTGAAAAACCAAAGATAATTCCAAAGAAATCCAATGACTTAAAAAAGATTGTGGTGGCCAAAGCCACCGTGTATGAGTTGAAGCATGGCACCGCTAAGATATATCTTGGGTCCATAACTACTTCTCATTATTGAATCTCACAAATTATAGATTTAATTTGAAGATTTAGCAATGATTCATTACTATATGCATAATAGGGGGAGAAAGGATCCAATGTATTAGGAAAACGCTCCCCTAAGTCCATGCGTGCATCTTCTTCTAATAGTGCAATAAGCGTTGGAGAGCGTGTTTGGATATCAAGCCAAGGCCCGAGAATCTTTGATATTAAGCTCATTCCTCAAGTAGCAAAAGCGAGCTTCATCAAGTGGCTTCGTGAAGATGTCCGCCAATTGATCCCTTGTACCAACATATGAAAGATCAATATCTCCTCGTGCCACATGATCGCGAATAAAATGGTGGCGAATCTTGATATGCTTGGTCCTTGAATGTTGCACCGGATTATAGGCAATCTTGATGGCACTCTCATTATCACAAAGAAGCGGCACTTTGTCCAAAGGGACACCGTAATCCTTTAAAGTTTGCCGCATCCAAAGAAGTTGAGTACACCCGCTTGCGGCGGCGACGTACTTGGCTTCCGCCGTGGATAAGGAGATGCAATTTTGCTTCTTCGAGGACCAACTCACCAAAGATCATCCAAGGAATTGACACGCCCCGGATGTGGACTTCTTATATCAATGTCGCCCACCCAATCTGAGTCGGTTTATCCACAAAGCGACAAGGTTCCATCTTTGGGATACCACAACCCGAAACAAGGGGTATGAACCAAATACCTAGAGATTCTCTTCACGGCCATCAAATGACTTTCCTTAGGCGCGGATTGATACCGAGCAAACACTCCCACGCTTAGGACAATATCGGGCCTTGATGCACATAAGTAAAGGAGAGACCCAATCATAGAACGATAATCCTTTTGGTCTACCTCTTTACCGTCGGGGTTGAGTTGGAGGTGGCACTTGGTTTGCATAGGAGTAGTCACACCATTAAGTCCAAGCAACTTGAATTTCTTGATCATATCTTGAATGTACTTGGCTTGGCATATGAAAGTCCCTTCCCTCAATTGCTTTATCTCAAAACCAAGAAAGAACTTGAGTTCACCCATCATGGACATCTTGAACTTGTCGGTCATTAGCTTGGAAAACTCATCATTGAACACACGGTTAGTAGAACCGGAGATAATGTCATCGACATATAATTGACAAATGAAGAGTTCACCATTAACCTTTTTAGTAAAAAGAGTTGGATCGATTACCCCAACCTCAAATCCACGGTCTACCAAGAACTCTCTCAAATGTTCGTACCAAGCACGGGGGGCTTGTTTAAGGCCATAGAGAGCTTTGTCCAAGACATAGACGTGGTGAGGATGGTTGGGGTTCTCGAAACCCGGGGGTTGTTTAACATAGACAAGTTCTTGCAAAGGACCATTAAGAAACGCACTTTTAACATCCATTTGTTGCAATTTGAAACCATGATGAGATGCATAAGCGATGAGAATACGTATTGATTCGAACCTTGCAACCGGCGCGTAAGTTTCTCCGAAATCGATGCCTTCGACTTGGGAGAATCCTTGAGCCACCAACCGCGCCTTGTTCCTCACAACGATACCATGATCATCTTGCTTGTTCTTGAAGATCCACTTGGTGCCGATAACGTTGCGGCAATCGTTGGGCTTCTCAACTAGGCGCCACACTTTGCTGCGCTCGAAGTTGTTAAGTTCTTCATGCATAGCCCCTAGCCAATCGGGATCTTCAAGAGCATCGAAAACTTTCTTGGGCTCGACCATGGAAATGTGCGCTTCATGCTCACTAAAGTGAGCCAATTGACTTCGTGTAGAGACCTTTGCTCATATATCGCCGTTGACCTTGTCGAGAGATAAAGCTCTTAGTTCCAATGATTTTGCAAAGCGAGCTTGACGACAAGTTTCAATTGCCGCCCTTGTTGTGGGGACAATATCTTGACCATCTTGGTCCTTTGGATCCTCGTCTTGACCTTCTTGAGGGCCTTGATCATCATGAGAAACTTCTTCAAGTGGTGGGGGAGAATGATCTTGCCCTTGAGTAGAACTTGGAGAAGTGGAGTTATCTTCGATAATCTTGGTGGGGAAGCCATGATTTACTTGTTGATGAAGATCTTGTTGAGGCTCATCATGGGCTTCATCTTGAGAAGTGGTAGCTTGTTCTTGTTGAGGAAGATCTTGAGATTGTTCTTGAGGGGATTCATCATTTGCTATGGGTGAGTCACCTTGTGGCTCTTGTGAAGGTGAGGTCTCCTTGATAGAAGAGTTTGAGCTTTCTTGAACAACTTCTTGATGAATTTCAATGGGGCGAAGAAAACCCACCCCCATCTTTTTAATGGAATCAAAAGGTTGTTCATCACCTACATCACAAACACCAACTTGCTCCACTTGGGAGCCATCATTTTCATCGAATTCCACACTACAAGATTCTATGATAATCCGGGAGGATTTATTAAAGATTATATAAGTGTGGGACTCGCTACCATAGCCAACAAATATCCCCTCAATTGATTTAGAGTGGAACTTACCCAACCGGACACCCTTGACGAGATAATAGCACTTACATCCAAACACTCGGAAGTAGCCAATGTTGGTTTTGTTGCCGGTAAGGATCTCATATGGAGTCTTCTTCAATCCCTTGCGAAAGTAGAGGCGGTTTGATGAGTGACAAGCGGGGGAAATGGCCTCCGCCCAAAAGTTGATAGGAGACTTGAACTCCGCCAACATAGATCTTGCCATGTTGATGAGAGTCCGGTTCTTTCTTTTGAAAACTCCATTTTGTTGAGGAGTGTATGCAGCGGAATATTGGTGACGAATGCCTTCTTCACTAAGAAAGTCGTTAAGAGTGTAATTCTTGAATTCCGACCCATTGTCACTTCGAACAACCAATATGGGAAGGTCATGTTGGCGTTGAACCTCCTTTGAGAAGTCGATGAAGACTTGTTGAGTTTCATCCTTGGTCTTGAAGAAATAGACCCATGTATACCTTGAATAGTCGTCAACAATCACGAGGCAATATTTCTTGCGACCAAGACTTATCTCCGGAATTGGTCCAAATAGATCAACATGAAGGAGCTCCAAATTTTGGGACGAAGATATGATGGTCTTGCTTGGATGAGGAATATCATGCATCTTGCCTTCCACACTAGTTCTAAAAATTCGATCCCTTGAGAAGAAAACATGATCTTTTAGTCCAAGGATGTGGCCACCCTTGTGAAAACTTTGCAAAGTGCGCATGTTTACGTGGGCTAGTCGGGGATGCCAAAGCCAACCCATGTCGGCTTTTCCGAAGAGACACATGGCTTGAGTAGTGGTGGCTTCGGAGAAGTCCACCACATAAAGCTCATGCTCCACGTATCCCACGAAAGCCACTCTTACCGACTTGCTCCACAAGAGGACCACAATGTCCTTATCAAAGAAGGGAGAGATCCCCAACTTTGTTAAGGCACGAACCGAAAACAAATTATATCCAAGAGATTTAACAAGCATAATATTGACAAGAGTAATGTCGGGGGCAACTACCACTTTGCCAAGACCGGTTACCTTAGACCTTGATAAGTCACCAAACGTCACGGTTACTTGATCTCCATCAGGTTTCAACTCCGTGACGATTTCTTTGCTCCCGGTCATATGACTTGTACATCCACTATCAATTATCCATTTTGAACCACCGGGAGCAAGGTCCTACAAGAGATCAATTCTTGCATTTAGCAACCCATTGCTTCACAATTGGTGCTTTGTGGTTAGCGACAAGAGACTTAGGAACCCAAATAGCATATGAAATAAAACCATAGTAGGGTCCAATGTAACTAGCACAACCATTCCCATAATAATCGACATATAAAGCATAGTTAGGGTTGTTGTCCCCGACGTGATCTTTACGAGTAGGCTTGCCCCTTGAGGCATTCCTACTCGCAAGACCGTACTTGGATTGAATGGAGTCAGCCTTCTTGGCTTGGATGGGGTTGACGCTCCTGGGAATACCCTTCTTGGCATTCATCTTCATGGGAGGCACATATCCAAGGCCTTCCTTCCCTTGTCGAGTGTGAGGCTCCATGATGGGAGTCTCAACAACTTGCTTACCCTTGAGAAGGATGATTTTGGATGTGGAGGCCTTAGCCATATCACTCTTCAACCTAGCATTCTCCTTCACAAGATTAGCATTATCACACAAACACTTAGTTAGCCGAGTTTAGAGTTGAGCATACGACTCCTTTAGAAGAGCATGTTCACTCTCCAAAGCCTTGTGAGCTATGACGAGCTTCTCCATGTCCTCAATGAGTCTAACATGCCCAACTGAAAATTCGTCTTTATCTTGTTGAGCCACCTTGAATTTAGCAAAGTACATATCACGATCCTTAATGAGCTTAGCATGTGAGGAATTATGATTTTCCTAAATAGTTTCAAGTTGCTCCTCAAGAAGAGCATGAGACTCTTCAACCTCCTCAAGAGAGGATTTCAAATAAGATAGAGAAATAGCGTATTCTCTTTCTATCTTACCCTTCTCTTCATTGAGATGCTCTAGCTCACCAATTCGAGCCATGAGGGCACCAACATGTTTCTTGCTATCACCTTGCAAGTTAGTGATAAAAGAGTCGAAGGCCACAAGCTCTTGCTTTATTTGAAGGCTACAGGCATCATCAAGCTCATTCATTTCATTCATGAGAGAGGAAGAGGATGAAGGTACCTCCGATGCCTTGGCCATAAGACATCTTGAGCTCTTGGTGATGGAGTTCTCATTTGGCGTTGTGAATAGAGATGATGAATAGCTTGTCGTAGTTGAAGGAGTTATTGTCGTTGATGAGGGAGTTCTTGTTGTTGATGAAGGAACGGTAGGTGTTGATGTGGTGGCAAGAGCCACCACTTCATTTGGCGTTTCTTCCTCCGACTCTTCATCATCGGTGGGATACTCCTCTTGAGTCAACAACATGATGCGAGGCTTCTTGTGAAGAGGCCTCTTCTTTCCATAGGGCTTCTTGGGAGGCATCTTGGTTTTGTCCTTGAGCACTAGACGTCCAACATGCTCTTCCTCTTTTCTCATAAGGGCAATCGGCGATGAAATGGAACTTGTCTTGACAATTGTAACATGTCCTTGACTTTGAGGGTGAGACCCTATCGGCTTGAGATGGACTCTTGTCAACTCGCATCTTGCCTCTTGAAGGGTTGTTCCAAAATGTGCGAGCCGCAAGAGCGAGATGATCATTGTAAGCAATCTTGAGTGCTTCCTCGGTCATTGCGGCAAAGCTTCCAAGATCATGATTGTTGTCTTCCTCAACGGTAGCCTTCAAGGCAAGGTTGTTTGTGCCTCTTTGCATTCCAAGAGCCCTTGCTCTAGCGTCTTGAGCATTCTTTGTGTCCACCTTGTACGCGGCCATCTCTTGCATAACCTCATTAGACGTCATGAGATGGTAGTTATGTCTTCCTTGAAGGCTCTTGACGTCGGTTGGCTCACATGAAATCATAGAGCTCACATACTTTCTCTTGATCCATGCATCATCAATATGAGAGGCACCAACTTCTCGAAAGCTTGTGGCTATGGTCACCAATCTTCGATACATCATCTCATGGTCTTCCCATAAAGCTTGAAAAATCCCTCGGCTTCATTGCTAAAGAGTCATAGCGGTTCCTTCTCATGCTATCATTCCCAACGAACAACTCGTATAGAGCATCCCATGTATCCTTAGCGGTGGTGAGGTGTTGGATGAGAGACATGTCCTTGTTCCCAACCGCCTTTTGGATAATGTAGAGAGCGGTGGCATCAAGTTGAGCCTCCACCACTTCTCTTCTTGTTAAGTTGGTCGGATCATGTGGCTTGTATCCAACTTGAATGATGCGCCACAACTCGATTGAAGAGTTGCACACATGAGACTTCATCACATATTACCATTGAGAGAATGTATAATCTTTAAGCAATGGGGGATCACCCCTATGATAAACTTGCGGATGAGGACTAATGGGATCGGGGGTATAGTATTGGGATGGGGGAGGAGTGGCGTTGTAGCCTTTAGGCACTTCATCTTGGGAAGATGGAGTGTTTTGATGGTTTGAGGAACTACTAGCATCACCCTTCCCATCCAAAGGCAATTGATTTCCCTTTATTAATTCGGCTTCCACATCATTAGTAATGCCCGGAAGCACCGGAGGCTTTGAGGGCAATGCAAGAGAGGTTTCCTTAGATGTCTTGAGAGACTCAAGCATATCATGAAACTTCTTGAACTAGGTTTGTATGGACAATGTCAACTTTGTTTCCAAAGAGTTGATATCGGCCATAGTGGCACCTTTCTCTTGCATTGCCGCCAAAGTCGCGGCGTCCGTTTCGGTAACCTTGTTCGGGTCAATTTGCATTGTCCAAGGTTGGTCTCAAGCGGTGAAGCTTTTAAGAGACAACCTGGCTCTGATACCAATTGAACGGAAGTTGACCACCTAGAAGGGGGGGGGGGGGTGGGGGTGAATAGGTGGTGACCAATTTTTATATCTTTTGCAGTTTTAGGCAAGCGGAAAGTAAGTTCTCTATATGTGAACTAGATGAAACAAGTGTTAGACAACAAGAAAGCTAAGCAAGAATGATTAGTAATAAAAAAATAAAGGAGATTGAGTGTAACGAGATAACCAAAGATGAACTCGGAGACGAAGATTTTAGCCCGAGCTCCACCACATAGGTGTACATCTCGTTGGAGAGGTGTGAGCTACCACAAAGGTAATCTCAACGCCACAAAGGCCTCACCCTATTCTCCGTGAACTCGACCACAAAGGTACGAGCTCACTTTTCCACTAAGGACTCCTTTAAGGGCGGAGAAGATCCCATACAAATTTGTGAGGCACACACCCACAACTGAATTGGGGGCTCCCACAAAGACCACAAGAGGTCTTGACCACAAAGGTCTCCAAACCAACAAAAACAACCAAGTAAGAACCCTAGGTTTCCAAAGGAAAGCCTAGCACTAGATCCCTCTTGATAGAGAGGGGGAGATTCTATTTCCTTCGGTGGAGAGCTAGATCTAGGTGTTCTCCCTCACTTCCCAAAAGATCAAGTGATTTGGGTGGAGGAGTGGGGAGGTCCAAAGTTTCAAAGCCCAGCAACAATGGAGGAGAGAGAGTGTAGAATCGTCACTTGCTCTTGGAGAAGATGAAGTCTTTAAATAGGGCCCCTCGAAAACGAGCCGTTGGTGTCTGGAAAATTCCCTTAGCGGTACTACCGCTGGGGCAGCGGTACTACCGCTGAACGGTACCCAGGAAGAATTACTGTCCAGCTCCAGCGGTACAACCGTTGAAGTATGGGCAGCGGTACTACCGCTGGGTCCTTAGCCGTAGCACGGAAAGGACTCCAGCGGTACTACCGCTAGCGGTACTACCGGACCTCTACCGCTTGGTACCGTAAGCTATGCCGAGGGTTTTTCAAGGTCCAGCGGTACTACCGCTGGAGCAGTGGTACTACCGCTGGACTGAAAAAACAGAACCACACCCAGAGAACACTGGCCACTCTCTCCTTTTTCAACCCTTGATAAGACCTGTAAACTCTGCAAATAACTTAGCACACTCATTAGTCCTGTGGATGTGTTGTCAACAATCTCTAATCAATTTAGACGAAATGCACTTTCAAAAACAGCACCACAAGTATTCAGAAAAGGTCTACCAAAAATAATAGGACAAGCCTTACTAGCAGCTGAACCAAGTACATGAAAATCAGCGGGATATTTAGTATTACCACATAGAACTTCAACATCTCTAACAATACCAATGGGAGAGATAGTTTCTCTATTAGCAAGTTGAATAACCACATCAATATCTTCAAGTTGGCTGGGGCCAATTTTATGCATAATCTCTTTGTAAAGCTCATAAGGAATAGCACTTGAACTTGCACCAATATCACATAAACCATAATAACAATGATCACCAATTTTAACAGATAACACAGGAACACTAGCCTTTCTTGGCTTTGCAGGATGAGAGACAACATTAGAAGCATCATCACAAAATATAATATACTCTTCTCCCACATTTTCAGAAACAAGTTCTTTAATTATAGCCACAGAAGGTTCAACTTTAATTTGTTCATCAGGTTCTTTAGCTTTCTTATCACTTTTATTAACCACATTAGCCATAAGAGAATGTTCTTTCACTTTAACAGGAAAAGGAATTTTATCAACATAAGGCTCAGGAATGATATGATCAACAATAATAACTTCAATACTTTTAGCTAAAGGAACAACAGGTTTATCTTTATAAAATTCATGATATTTTTCAAACCCCTTTTTGGGCAAACCGAAATAATCAGCAAAGGATTTATAATAATATGCAACAACTTGAGAATCAAGACCATAGGCATTATTCATATTTCGAAATACATCAGAGTCTGTAAGGACCCCTCGAAACAAGTCCGAGATGCCCACGTTATGTAAAAGATCACGATCCTAATGATCAGTGCATTGCAATCACATAACCAACATAGGTATCAAAGAGTTACATCATTCAAGTCGTACGAATAAAAGTCTTACAACACATAAACGGTCATACGACCAAAGTCAACAAACCTCGTCACATAGGACGGAATTAACTAAGATAGCGGAAGCTCGTGTCTAGCGACGGCCCTTAACATCTCCACAAGCACTGATCCCACAAGTGCAGTTGACCGGTGACAGCTAAGTGGCGAAGTCGTCGTCATACACCTCCTCCTCGATGTAGGCCTCTTCATTATAATCTGGACATTTGAATATCCAGGGACAAAGCCACATGAGTACAATTACGTACTCGCACGACCACCTCTAGGCTTAAGTTTTCATGATAATGCAAGAAAACACTTTTTGAAAACTGGGATAGCTGCTATATACGACTATAAGGCTTAGTTTTCGAATACCATGCTTTTCGACATAGAGATTACGACATCTCTATATCTTTGTTGAAGAAAACATTTAGAGATAGAGTTCTCTTCTCTTAGATATAGCAAGGACATATCTAAGTACTGAAAACTTCTTTTAGCAAAACCTCTAAAAACACTAGGATAGGGGTACCCTTTTTCATTCCTTGAGATCAGACTGACTGTCTCCCCGAGACCAATCATCCTCACCCAAATTCCGTACCTCCCAGGTACCTCCTGATTCCACATAAACACTTTCCTTTATAAAACAACTTCTTTCCCCGGGCGCCCAGTGTGGCCTTTCCAACCGTCCATGACCGCGGACGCGGCTATTCGAATAGATTTACACTCTACAGAGGTTGCACACTTTACCCACACCTATCGGTCATTCCGCCGTGTCTGCCACGGCCCAACATATGGTAACATGCGGGGGTCCGGATAACACGATCAAAACTTTCCACTATGACCACCCTAGTATCGGGGCCTCCCGGTAGGTTTATTCTCCTCGGCACCGTGTGCTCCACTAGACCTCTTGGTCTCTCCTCAGGATGCCACACCGCCACGTCAGGAGACCCGCCGTAATCGCCCGGCTGCTGATCCGCTGCAGTGTATTGTCTCTTCCGGACGACAACCCGGTTCGAGGGCCCAGCCCTTATAGAAAGTATGAGAGCCCCAACACTAAAGCAGACCAGCTTCCGGCTAAGCCCTACCCATGTCAGGTAGTGTGGTTGCACGGGTTAATTGTTCAGGCGGCAGCAGGGACTTCGAAATTAAACCTCCATCTCCGACTGCTCCCAGCAGCTCGGGTTTTCGCAAAATCTCCGAATGCTCTCAACATCTCGGGTTTTCGCAACATCTCCGAATGCTCTCAGCATCTCGGGTTTTCATAAAACATTTCTTTCTCGCTGATTGCTCCCAGCAACTCAGGTTTTTCCTTCATAAAACAGTTTTATCAAACAGGTTCCCATCCTATAGTTTTGAGGTAAGTAGTTGAAGGTAGACTACTAGAAAACTTAATCTTTTTGATGGAGCCTTCAACAACAAGGCTCACCAAATAAACTCTTTTTGTAACACCTATAATATTCTAGTAGATAACTTTGGCCAAACAATATTTTGTAAAATAGTTTTCGGGTGGCAATGTACCACGAAACAAATAAAACATGCATTATTTTATTTTGAAGACAAAACATGCTTGATCAAAATAATAGGATTCATTATTGTGGTGAGGTGGCTTGCCTTGCTCAGAGTACTGCCCCTGGTCTTGTTCTTCTTCGTAGTTGTGCTCAGCTACCTCGTACTGCTCTTCCTCGGGTTGCGGTTCTACCGTAACATGAAAACAAACAAGACTAGTGTAAATCCTAAAATGCGAGTTGATAACAATCTAAAGTATACTAACAAATATCAAGCATCACAAAACAGAGAATGCAACTAATGCATTTAAATATTCACCAAGGGCTGTTTACATGAAAAAGGCATAACTCCTAAGGTGCTGCTCCTAAAATTAAACCCTTCTACCACATTACTCCTAACCACTATATGGATCTCTGAAAATTGGCTGAGCATGAAAATCTATCACCCAATAATAATCAAAAATCAGATAAGAGCTACTGATGTCAATCTCAAACAGAATATAGACTCAGTTTTTATAGATCCCCTGCATGCATAATTAACTTTTCTGGTGATATATGAGTCTTCGCTTTAAGTGGAGATTTTATTCATCAAATTTGGCTACTCCTAGCTCAAGTTATCCTTGTTTTGAGATAACATAAACTTCTGACTATTATTTAAGTCTAGGAAATAATATGGGGTATTTTGGTGTCAAACCAGTGGGGTAAGTTAGATAAAACATGTGGCTATTCCACAAAAATATCCCCAACATTAATCTAGGGACAAAAGTGGCTCAACCAAACAAAACTTGACATGCAATAATCTCTAAAATTATAGAAATGCACTTTAAGCGAATACCTCCCTGTTTTAAAGATATTTACTCAATAAGCAATAAATGTTTACTGGAAAAATCTACATTTGGAGTATATGATACCTCCAACACATATCTAACACTTCCCATTGGATTTACCTCAAAAAGTGTTTTTATTTTAGAGTTAAAAATCTCCAAACACCTTTTGGTGTTATTTTTGGACTAAATGTATCTTTTGCTAGAGTAATCTCCTGCATGCAAGACTTACCAATCTAGATAGACATTTTTACTAGCTTCCCAGAGGATCCGAGATTGCATGATTTGGATTTAGAAAACCCAAGTTATTAGCCAAGTGGTGAAAATAATACTTTTTACTAGATCTATTTTACCACACGACAGGAAATATATTTTGGACCAAATCCAACGCTACATGATTAAGAAAATGTGTGTGCATGCTACAAAATTAGTCTCATTATTTTAGCTAATGTATATTTACCACAAATGAATAAAAGCTAGACTCTAGATTCTCAGAAAAAATAACAGAAAAAAGAATAAAAGGAAAAACAGGCCGAACACGGCCGGATCAGGCGATGGGCCGCGGGGGCGAGCTGGGCCGGCCCGGTCGCTGCGCGCGCGCTGGAGAATCGGTGCGCGGCCGCCGGATCGGGAGCGAACGGTGGAGATTAGAAGGGGGGATTCAAACAGGGCCGTCGATCTCAGATCGGACGGCTCTGGATCTTTCTTCTCCCTCTCGCCGGTGACTCGAGAGAGAAATAGAGAAGAAAGAGAGAGAAGAAGAGGGGCACGACGAGGAGCTCACCTCGGACGCCCAGAGCTCGAGAGAGGGGTGGGATTCGACGGAGAAGAAGCAGGCAGCAAGTCCCTACGCGAAGCAATGCCGGGGAGGTCCTCTGCATGCCCCCATGGCGTCTCCTCCGAGCTCGGGTCGTGGATGAATGTGACGGATCTGAGCACCTGGAGCAACGAGGAAAGAGAGGAGGAGTTAGAGCTCTAGCGGAGGGTCACAGAGAGCCAACAATGGCGAGAAACGGTGGAGAGGAACGTCGGCTAGAGCCGTTTCTTGCCGTCGGGTACCGAGTGGAATTTCTTCTCCTTGAGAGCACATGGGGGGAGAGAGCTCGATGGTTTACGCCAGAGGGGAGAGGAGTGGGATGTGGAGGTGACTGGGAGGGGGATAAATGAGAAGGGGGGAGCTCGGGGTGGCTATAACAAGTGCCACCCGATCTAGGGTTTGGCTCGGGCAGGAGAGAGGGAGGGGAGGGTCTCCCTCGTTCTTACTGGCTCTGGGGGGCGGTGGAGAGGGGACAGAGAGGGTGCTGGTCGGGATGACTCGACCTGGCCAGTGGGAGGAGAGGAGGGGTGCTCCGGTTGGGTGAAGGAAAGGAGAAAAGAAGAAGAGAGAAGGGGGGGGGTGACCCAAGTCCATGACATGTGGGGCCAGGGAAGACGGTGATGTTATCCTTTTCCAGCAGGTGAAGTGGAAATGAGTGAGAGGGAGAGAGTGGAGGGTTTTGAGTAAAAATCCTCAAATGGTTTTCAAACCCTAAATTTGAAACATTCAAGCATTACTCACAAAAGAAAAATAAGTCAATTTCCCAAACTCACCATATTTTAGAGAAACTACTTAATTTGTAAATGCACAAGTTAAACTTCTCATTTAGCTCTTCAAGAAAAGAAAACTTTTAGTGAGAAGGAAAAGAATAACCCAAATGGTCATCTTATTTTGATGGCTACTAGAGCTAGTGAGATTTAAGTGCAAACAAGCTCTTTTGTGAAAACTTAGAGCAGGGTATGAAACTATATATGACCTAGATCAAAATGTGCTAGATGCATGCCAAAAAACATTTAGGGTTTGCTTAATGAAGGCTTCTAGTTTGGCTAAGTTTTAACAGGCATGAAGATCCCAATATTTTATGTTGTATTTTAGTTTTTGTGGTTTTTAGTGTTTCTATCTACTTGAAAGGCTAGTGAAAACACACAAGCATAGAGAGTGCAAACAAGATATCTCATGCTACAAAATTCTACACACATGAAAGTTTTTGCTAAGGTTGAAAATCTAGGCTAACACCACAATTACTAAAGCTGAGAGATTTGGGGTGTTACAGTGTCCATAAAAGTCTTAGTGCATTCAAATTCATATTTTATTCCTGACTCCCTACCTTTGTCGTTCTCCCATGCTTCAGTATTTTCTTCAATACGATCAAGAAGATCACATTTAAACTCTTTCTTATTACGAGTGAATGCAAACACATGATGTATCCAATAATGTTTTATCTTCAAATGAGAGTCTTGCATATAACTTATCAACAATAATATTACAAGGAAGCTCATGAATGGGACATTTGAGAATTAATGCCTTCAATCTCCCCCACGCTTGGGCAATACTCTCTCCATCATGAGGCTAGAAGTTATATATAGAATTCCGATCTTGATGAATTTCACTTGGAGGATAAAATTTAGAATAAAAGAGAGATACAATTTCCTCCCATCCAAGAGAATCCCTGTTCTTCAGCAGTTTATACCAATGCGTAGCTCTCCCACAAAGTGATATGGAGAATAATTTCTTCCTGACTTCGTCCATCGTAATACCTGCACACTTGAACAACTTGCATAATTCATGTAAATACAGCAAATGATCGCCGGGGTGGACGGTTCCATCCCCAAAATAGTTGTTATTCATAACACGTTTAACAATTTTCATAGGTATTTTAAATGGCACAATATCATAAAGAGGCGCCTAATATTCTACCTCAGCAGCGGTAGAAGACTTCCCAAACAAGGAAGAAATATTTCTCTTATCCATTATAAAGCAAATAAGGAGATAGAAATAAAAAAGCACTTACAGTTGAAGTTTTCCTTACCAAGTCCTCTTACCAATAGCGCTTCACTCCCCGGCGACGGTGCCAGAAAATAGTCTTGATGACCCACAAGTATAGGGGGTGTATCGCAGAACTTTTGACAAATAAGAGTGTCGAACCAAACGATGAACATATCGTGTTGACAAGTGGTTTTGATGAGGATTTCACTGTAAACACTAGAAGACAATTTTTTAGCAAAGTTTGATATAACAGAGAAATAAAGTGCGAGTAAATAGAGTGCGGCAATTATAATTGCAGCGAGTGGCCCAATCCTTTTGAGAGCAAAGGAAAAGCCGGTTTGTCTACTTATGATGACCAAACGTTCTTGAGGACACACGAGATTTCTGTCTAGTGCTTTCGCTTCATATTGCTGAATAATCTTTAGTGTTTAGAAAAGTGTCGTGTGGGTGAACCTTGCTAATGCACCGCCCTTCCTAGGACTAATACACACTTATGATTAGACGCCTTGCAAGCATCCGCAAATACAAGAAAGTAATTAAGATAAATCTAACCATAGCCTTAAACTCTGAGATCCTGCAATCCCTCGCGCATCGGAATACCAACGAGGGTTTAGGTTTCTGTCACTCCGGCAACCCCACAAATGATAACCAAATACACGATGCATTCCCCTAGGCCTATAAAGGTGAAGTGTCATGTAGTCGACGTTCACATGAGACCACTAGAAGAATGGCACCACAACTTAAATATCAAAACATCAAATATTAATCAACATAGTTCACTACTAACATCTAGACTTCTCCCATGTCCTCAAGAACACAACGAACTACTCAGAACATTCCATAATGAACATGATCAGAGGTGATATAATGATGGATAAAAATCTGAACATAAACCCTAGTTCAACGGTTTCACTCAATAGCATCAATAACAAGAGTAATCAACACCGGGAGAGTTCCCCTTATCAAATACACAGAGTTTAGCCCTAGATGTTACCGCGGGAACGGAGTGGATGGATGGGGATGACGGTGTCGGCGTTGGAGATGGTGGTGTTGGCCATGGTGATGGAGTGCAGCTCGATGACGGTGACGATGGCGACGATTTCCCCCCTCCGGGAGGGAATTTCCCCGGCAGCAACGCAGCCTGCAGGAGAGCTTTTCTCTCTCTGTCTTCTCCGCCTCGTGTTGGCGGCGGAGATGGTTTCTGTCCTTCTAATAAATCTTAGGTTTTTGGGGGGATGATGTACGCGAAGGGGTACGTCAGGTGGTGGCCAGGGCGCTCATACTACCTGCACGCGCGCCGGGCAAGGGAGCCGCGCCGAGAGGTGGTGTGGGCCCCCTGGGCCCCACCCCAGGCTCCCCTTTTGGCCTCCTCGACGAAATAATTCATAAATAATTCCCAGTTGGCCACTTTGTTCTTTTGGTCTTCGGAAATATTGTATCTTGACGGTGCTTTTTCCATTAGAATTCAGCCTCCGGGATTCCATCCTCCAATGATCCTCAATCATGCAAAATAGATTAAATAACATAAGTATCATCTCCAAATACGATATATACCAATAAATAGAAGTAAAGTATGATATAAAATAGTGATGCAAAATGGACGTATCACTCCTCACCCCCTGGCACGGCCAGGCTGTGTCCCGCGCCAGCAATTGGTGAGAGCCCCTCGCGGCACTTCTTCGTCTCGGCTTCGGTTCTTTGCGACGCAAATATTCCAAAAATATTTCCTGGTTGATTTATTTCCAATTTGGTGGATATTTCTTTAAGTACTTTTCTGAAACCAAAGACCGCAGAAAACAGAGAACTGGCACTGTGGCATCTTGTTAATAGGTTAGTCCGAGAAAATGCATAAAACTATATAAAATGCATGTAAAACTTGTAGTAATATGATATAACATAGCATGGAACATAAGAAATTATGGATATGTTAAAGACATATCAGTAAACATGATGGTTTAGTAAAGTGGGATGAATACGTGTTGGTCTAGATAAACTTGCAGTTGTGCCACAGTTAAATTTCCAGTTGATTGCATAATGATATATGACTTCTATTTGCCTAAGGCAACCGTAATGACTTTATGTTATGCGCTACGGTCGGGGAAGCCAACAGTGACTTTGTCATTTGCCACGATCCCTCTTGGAGTGATTTTCATTATGCCTTGTAAGATCATATTTTTATTTGGAATCTTTTTACTTGTGAGTTCTAAATCTGCGGTTTTCATGTCAGTTCCACCACTATATTGCTAGCCTCTTCGGTACTTTGCATTTCCCTTTCTCACATTGAGAGTTGGTGCATACTTCGCGGGTACATCCAAACTCGTGGGAGATCTTCATCTTGTTTCCTACACATAAGCCAAATATCTTCCTCAAAACATCCACCATACCTACCTACTACAGCATTTCCATAGCTGTTCCGAGATATATTGCCATGTAACATCCATCTTACATTACATGACTTGTTGTCAAACATAACTTATATATTGATTTGTGTGATAGAAAATAGTCTTGATAACCCACAAGTATAGGGGATCACAATAGTCTTCGAGGGAAGTAAAACCCAAATTGATTGATCCGACACAAGGGGAGACGAAGAATACTAATAAGTCTTAACAACCGAGTTTTCAATTCAGATGCACCTGAAAAAGCACTAGTAACAGGGGTAATGTGAAAGCAACAGTAATATGAGAGCGGTAGTAACAGTAACACAGAGACAATAGCACCAGAGTGGAGTTGACAGGAAAGCAATGATGATGATAGAAGGACCGGGGTTCTCAGCTATCTACACTTGTGGTAACTCTTACAGAACAAGTGTTGGGTGAACAAATCACAGTTGGGCAATTGACAATATTGAAATAATGTTATGTAAAAATATCCATATTATTACTTATGTAGGCATGTTTTCCATATATAGTTGTGCGTGCTCGCAATGAGAAACTTGCATAACATCTTTTGTCCTGCCAGCCCGTTTGCACCAGGGCCTCTAGGGAAACTACTGGCAGTTAAGGTACTCCTTTTAATAAAGTACCGGAGCAAAGCATTAACACTTGGTGAAAACATGTGATCCTCACATCACATCTATTCCATCCGGTTATCCCAATTGCTGTCACTTTGGGGCCATCGGTTCTGGACAATTGCATGTGCATACAACTTGTAGATACAATCTAAGCACTAGTGACAAGAATTAAACAAAGCAAGATTGCAACAATAGTAACTTCACAAACTTATATAGATAGACTGATCATAATGTAACAATTCATCGGATCCCAACAAACACAACAAAAATTACATCATATGGATCTGAATCATGTAAGGCAGCACATGAGAACATTGTATTGAAGTACATGGGAGAGAGAGTACCAACTAGCTACATCCAAGAACATGTAGTCCATGGGGGAACTACTCACAAACCATCATGGAGTCGAAGTGGAGGCGGTGGAGTCGATGGAGATGGCTCCGGGTGTCAATCCACGTCCCGGCAGGGTGCCGGAACAGGAACTTCTGACCCCTGAAACTTGTCGGCGATGGCGGCGGCGCTTGGGACCCGTGGAGGAAACTATGAACACCATGCGATGATTAGGTTTTTTGGGGCTATAAGTAGGCGAAAGGGCGAAGGCGGTGGAGGGACGAGGGCTCCACACCAAGTGCTCGCGCGGCCCCACTCCTAGCAGTGCGAGCACGTGGTGGCGGCAACTCGGTACACCACTACGTGTCGTGTTTGGTCTTCTGGAACGTTCCCGATGCAAAAATAATTCCAGGATAAAAATTGTCCAATTCTGAGGATATTTCCTTAAGTACTTTTCTGAAACCAAAAACAGCATAAAACAGGGAACTGTCACTTTAGCATCTTGTTAATAGGTTAGTCCCAGAAAATGCATAAAACTATGTAAAATGCATGTACAACATGTAATAACTTGGTATAATATAGCATGGAACATAAGAAATTATAGATACGTTGGAGACGTATCAACATCCCTGTCGGGTTACGACTCCCAAGAATCGGGGGTAGTCACTTCCTGAAGAGTAGTTCGTGAAGGGGGTTGAACGCGGAGGTCAAGACCCTCGAGGGACACCGCGACGCTGCTCGCCGGACCCGAAGACGACACGCCCACGACAGGGATAGACACCGGCCTTTACCCAGGTTCACGACCCTCGTGAGGAGGTAAGACCGCTACTCCTGCTTGTCTATATTAGATGGTGGAGGTTACAGTACAATGGAGTTTGCCGGAGGCCCCCTTGAGGGAGTTTGTAGCGTACCTGCACTTTAAATAAGGCAGATACATGTGTATAGTGCAAATCCCTGGATCAATTCATTTGCACACACAGTTTACGATGTAATATCACAACAAAGTGTCAATTTTACTTCAAAAAAAAAAGCGTCAATTTTATTACATCGATGATCCAGAATTACAAAATATTTGATACAAGTTGCATAGACTAAAGCTAGCATTGAAAAAGTACACAGCGGAAATACAATAGAAGTGAGTCTCTATCACTTTCATGCTGCCACAGGCGAAAACATGTTGGTTGTAGACTCGAAACCTATAAACGAAACCTCACTCGTCATCTGAACAATCTGCAATAAGAAAAATATTGCAACAACGTGGGTCAGATTCCATTAAAAATGGAGTCTGGCAAGTGACACTATGGTGGACACTTAATGGAATAACTCTAAAGCCTATATGCATATTTGGCTGGTGGAGTTCAAGGCTATTTTGCATAAAGCCAATTTTTCCTATCTTTTTGTAATACACTTTCTTCAAATCAAGACAAGTATGTCATGAAAACCATAAATCTCATCTTCCCTTGTTCACCCATCAAGTTTTATTTCTGAAGTTGGAATGGTGGAATCCTCCCTTGACGTCCGTGATCAGCTGCTCAAATTGTCCGTACTGGGGACACGGCTAAGTACTTAGTTTTACACTCTGCAGAGGTTGTGCACGTTCACCATTGTACCCATGCAACCCAGATTATCCTTTACACACCATTTGTGATAAGGAAAGGAGAAGAATGAGACGAGATCTTTCAGAAGCATTTTCCCTCCCACTCTGGCTTGACCCGTTCCACCTAACATCCCCCTACATCTGCTTGTCAAGCCGGAGAGAGTCCACACAACATAATTGATCAAGCCATAGCCCATATGGCTGCACTGGAAGCAATCGTCACTCGGAGTTCTTCAGATTCCTCGGTTCCTGGGTGGCCATTCACAAGTGTACATACTCCAGGAACCATAGACATGGACCTGAGTAGCCACTCAACATAAACCATACAACCACTTACCACCCAGGTGTTTCATTCTTAACTTAGTTGAATTTATATTTTCACAAAACAACATTTGCATAGCATGAATAATTCTAACAAGTATTGCATAGGAACCTAGACACAGGAATAAGGAATTCTATACAGGTTTAGCATAGCAATACTATCGTACACATGCATATAAAAATACACTAAGTAATGCATATAGAAAATAATAGGAAGTTTATGAGGTGTGCCACTTGCCTTTGAATGTTGTCGTTGTTCACAACTCTTTTCAACGATACTCGGGACTCTACGTTCAATCTAACAGTATAGACAAGCAACAATACAACAATCAACAGCAAGCAAAACTCCACAATGCATACAAACACATACTAGATGAAAAAATAAGTTTTATAAAACTTTCTAAGGAAAATATGTTTATGCATGATGTGCAAAATATTCCTAAGGGCTAGAAATGCTTTTTCATGCCATGAAAATCTTTTAAGTTAATGCAAGGCAAATAGGTTGGTCCAAAAGGACTAAGGGCTAAGGTCATGAGTTGAATAAAATATTTCGTTTCATATCATCTTGAATAAGCCCTCTAATGGCTTAGTCTTGATGTGTAGAAATATTTAGAGAAAATACTAAGTCATTTGTTCAAGATGATCAACAATTATTATCAACTCTTTGTAAATTAGACATTCACTATAGTGAGAGAGACATACACCCGGCCAGCCACTTAAATTGTGGAACAGGTCTCATGTACGTGGACATGTAAGGTTTGTTTCCAGGCCGCTTCATCCCACTATGCCGCTAGGATCCAACAACTTCAAGATGATAACATCATGATCAAAATTTGTTTAAGTCAAATGTGAAAGACAAGATTAGAAAAGAGGGAAAATATAGAAAGAAAGATGTAGTTGTCCTCTAGGCTTCATCTCCAGACTTGTAACTTTCTTCTGGATGATGTCTTGATTGAGCTCTTGGTAGTCTTGATGAATCTTCAGACTTGATGATTCTTGTATCCTCGAGGCTGGTCTTGGATTTACTTAGTCTTCATGAAGTCTCAGAGGAGAAGAAAAGACAGAGAGAAAGACTTAGAGAATAAAGGGGGTTGGCCTTCTTGAACTTCTTCTCACTTTTCTTCCAAGTGCTTGACATCTTTGGGATGCTTCCAGAGTCCGTTTTCTTCTAAGTCCTTCATGAACTTCTTCTAGATTTCTACTAAGTGCTTCTTCTCCTGGAAGATACTTCTGAAGTCTTGTTTTGGCTAAGTCCTTCAGTGGCCTTCTAGCTCCATCTTGAAACTTACTAAGTGTCTAAGTGTAGCACTTCACAAATATGCTAAGTTGAAATTATTTCTAACTTAGAGAAAACTAATGAAGAGGTTTTCCTATGGGGAATATAATTATATAATAAAATATTTTATGCATGAAATGCAATTTTTAATAACAAGAAAGCATCAAAATAAACTTTTGTGATTTCTTTATAAATATGCATGAATTTATAAATGCAATTTAATAAATTTCTATTTTTGGAAAATATAATAAAAGAAATAATTATAAAATTAAAGTTTTCTATGATTAAATTTTTATAATATAATTTAATAAATAATGTTAATAGACAGGAGGCATTTTACTTAAATTTATAGCAATTTACTTTAATCAAAATTAATATTTTTATTAATAGTTATATTGAAAATACCCAAACTATTTAAATTAAATATATAACTATGAATTCGTTAAAAAATTACTCAAAAATATTTTATAGCAGTGGCATTAATTTACAAATATTCTAAAGTTTCCAGAACAATTTTATTTGCAGTTTTTGGATTTATAGATTTAAAGTTATTACAAATATAATCAAATCATCCATTTGGAATTTGAATATTTTAAACTAAGTCAAAATTGATTTTTGGCAGATCTACAATATTCTACATGTCGAGGGCTTTCCAGAAATATAAAGTTTATTAAATTTGGATAAGTGGTTAAAAAGTTATGACAATTCTAAGTTACAGGGTCTTTTCTGTAAAACTGCCATTTTAAAATTAATAATGAAAATAATTGCTGACGCGGATGCTGACGAGGCACGACGTGGCGCTAACGTGGCTGCCACGCGGGCGCTGACTGGATTAAGTCAACTGATCTGGGCCGTCAGATCTGGATCTGGCAGTCCAGATCTGTCCGTACCGGTTCGTTTAATAAGATCTAATATGGTGCGTTGGAAGGGGATCGGACGGCTCACCGAGCTTGACCAGAAGATGGCGGCGCTCCGGTCACCGGAGACGAAGGGGACGGCGGCGCGGCCTCGGGCGTGGATCGATTCGTCGCTGCGGCGATCCCCCCGGCTCGGGAAAACGACGATGACGCGCGGGGCGAGGTGGGGAACTCGATGGAGACGGTGGCGTGGTCGCGTTCGTCCTGGGGAGGGAGAGCTGCTCGGTCAAAGCCACGGTGACTCCTGTGAGGTCCGGTCGTGCACGATGCTCTCGAATCACTACAGGAAACAACCGAACGCGTGACTTAGGAGATGCGCACGAGGACGGCATGGAAGAGGAGAGAGTCAGGGGCATCGGGGAAGGCTCACCTCACCGGGGAACAAAGAAAAATGGCGGCGGTAGCAATGGAGCTCCGGCGAGCTTTTCCAGCGGCCTGGCGGCGTCTTAGTGGCTAGGGTTTGGGGCAAAAGGAAGAGGAGAGCGCGGGGTTTATATAGGCCGAAGGGGGAAAACAAAATCCGCGACAATCTCGCACGATTTTGGAAAGAGATCGCCAGCGTGATTTCCGGCCGGAGGTTGAAGAAGATCGGCTGACGTCAGCATGACGTCACAGGTATTTTCTTTTTCTTTTCTGATTTTTCTATTTTATTTATATCTTTTGATTTATAACTCCAAATGATGTCAAATAAATTTCTAAAAATTTGTAATATTATTATCTTTGTGTTAAACCAGTTGTGGGGATGCTTTGAATATTTTTGAAAAATAATATTTTGAAATATTGATTAAATACAAATTTGACACTTAAAGTCAAATTTGAATTTCTATCTTAATTAAATTTTCTTTTGGCTAAATTATTTTTTTAAAATACCCACATTCCAATATGTTTGAATTTAAGTTATTTAAACTTGTTTTGCTGAAATCATTCATTTTTATTTTGGCATAATATTAAAGAACTAAATATAAATAATGTTTAGGAAATGTGGAATATAAGGTATTCATTTTTAATTGAAAATAATGTGTGCATCATTATATTTTATATTATGATAATTCATTTGAAAACTTCATAACAACTTTGGAAAAGATTTTTGTTTTAATTATATTCTTATGTAGAATATATTAATCATTCGATGCTTTGAAAATAGATGAAATTCATTTAAGCAAATGAAATGTTTATTTGGCTAATTCATTAATTTAAAATCTATGAAGTTTATAGTTATAAATTACAGAATTGAAATTTTAACACCATGTTTTGAACTTAGTTGAGAGAATGAAAACTATTTGGCAACTATCACCATTTTTAAATAATTTGTGAATTTATGAATAGATATGGCTAAGTGGTTGAAATCAATTTCTTATAAGTAAACTATTTACTTAAAATAAAATGGATTGTAAATTGTAAAATATTTGTCAAATTACGTTTTAAGCTTTTTGAAATTCAGTGGATAATAAAATGTTTAAACTGGGACCTTTGAATATTAATAAATTTGAAGTCTTTCATAGTTGGTTTCCTTATGCATTTAATATTTTATTTTAATAAAAAGAAAAGTTTTAAATTTTAGTGATTTTTTGAACGTTATAAAATGTTGGGATGTTACAGAGTTCTTGCCTGGGGAGGGAAGCGATGGTCTTCTTCCTCCTCCAGCCAAAGGCTATCCTCACAAGTTTTGCTAGGGTTTACAAGGGTTGTAGCACGCAAAGAGCCGACCTGTGCTACGATGGATGTCTTGTCCCTTTTATAGGCCCCTCTGGCGCTCTCCTTCGGCTTCGCCTTCAAGGTGGCTCCCAAACATCAGAGGCATGGTGGAGTAGGAGTCCACCGTGGACCGTTTGTCCATGGACGCGGTCCATTGTTGATAAAGGTGGGCGCGGTGGCCGACAGGCGGCCGACCGCGTTGTACTGCCCGCAGAGAGGGCATTTTCTGAGGTGAAGCCCTCGATGACGTTCTCCGTTGGAGGGTTGCGCCGTCGAACTGCTTTATCGCCAGAGTAGAAGGTCCTGGCAGTTGCGCAGTAGGCGGCGCCGCTTTATTGACCCCATTATCACCAAAACGGCAACGGGGGTGCTTGCGTCACCGCGTGGGTGTGGCAGTGGCCACGTGCGTCCTGCCGTACTTCCTTGGCTGCAACGTTTCCCTTCAGGCTCGGGGAGGCATGAGGGGAGATTCCTGCGGGACTCCCTCGAGGCGAGCTGGCGCCTCGGGAGGGTCCCCTAAGGCGAGGGACCCCTTGAGGGCAACGTTTCCACTTCAGGCCCTAAAGGGGAGTTGCCTCTCGAGGGTCCCGCCAGGTGGTGATGCCTGGTCCTTAGTCTGACTGGCCAGTGTGCGAGGCCTCGGGGGAATGGGCTCTCCATACCCCAGTTCCCACTAGGCCGACAGTAGCCCCCGGGCCCATGATGGGCACGGTTGAGCCCATGGGATCAGGCAAAGCGTCGTGGGCCCTTAGTGCCCAGCCGGCCCGAGCCACGTGGCACTTGGACGAATAACGGCCTTGCACGATCCGGGGCGCGAGTCGTTGGGGGTCCCACCACGTCCCGGTAACTGCTCCTCGAGTTGACTTAAAGCCCGAGCGGGGAAGCAGGGAGCCGTTACCGTTTCCAATTCTTCTCGCAGAAGTTTCCGCTTCCCGGAGCTCTCCGCCTCCGCTCTCTCCTGCGATTCTCCCTTCCCCGTCTCCTTCAATCTTCCGCGCCCTCGACGATGAGCCCACTCAAGAGCAAGGGCAAGGCCGCCGCGGGGTCTTCCTCCCAGGCGGAGGCCCCTGAGGACGTTCTGGGCACGGCGCTGCTGGGCGTGCGCGTCAACGATAAGGCGCTCGCCAAGGTCCGGTACCTGGTGGCGGACCGGACGAACGAGCATGGCGCCACCGCCCTGAAGCCCGCGGCGCACGGGAAGCGCCCGCGTGGGTTCTTCCCGATCTTCCAGCATTGCCTTGCTGCGGGACTGGTGCCGCCCTTCTCGCCGTTCCTCAGGATGTAAATGGACAGCTCGGTGGACGATCTGAACATGTCCACCTGAACCACATAGTAATAGACGATACTATGTGTCGGCCGCATATTATTTAGATGGTTTATGTGGTTTTTGTGGCAGCCGCTGGACGCGTGAGGGACTGAGGGTCCTTGCTCCTCACGTTCTGTTCTGTCTCAGGCTCCTCGTGTATCAGGCTCATGTGCTCTTTGCCTGCTCTCGCAGCCGTAACCAACTGTAGCAGCTCTTTGCTGCTCTCGCTGACGCCCGCAAGGAGTAGATTCTACGGCTGGGGGTCTGCAGCTGTCCCCTCGCGACGGCGCCTTTTTCCCGGCGAGCATGTTCAGGATAGCGTCAATGCTGCGCTGCAGGTTCGCGGGCGGCGCCTGCTTGGCAGCAGCAAGGAGGCGATGTACCCAGTCCAGCGCATCGTCCTGGTCCTTGGCCACTGGACGAGGTCGTGAGCTTGCCAGTGCTCCCCTCCTTCCTCAAGCTCCATCGTTGCGGCAACAAAATCTGATTGGGATCTGATCCTCTGCCTCCTGGAGCAGCCGTAGGCCGGAGAAGAGACGCGGTCGGCAAGGACGGGATCGGCCTTGCTGCAGGCCTTCGATTGAGCGTTTTCTGTTGGCCGGAGAAGAGCCGCGGTGGCGGGGAGAAGCTGCACGCGGCGAGGGGGTCGGCGGCGATCAAGGGATTGGGGAACAAAGCCTTTGGCGCTGGCGTTTGTGGCGTTTGAGGATTTGCCACATAATTTAAATGGTTGGCCACATACGTCATTTAACCATATTTTCGTGGGCGGCGTATAAGGGTCCAGTGGACGCCGCTGCCACTTACATCCTGAGCCGTTCCTGGAGGCGGTGCTGGCATTCTACCAGGTGCAGCTGCTGCACCTGCACCCCAACTCTGTCCTCATCCTCGCCGTCTTCGCCTACCTCCGCGAGGCGTACCTTGGCCTGGAGCCCACGGTGGGGCTGTTCCGGTGCTTTTACGCGCTCTGGAACACGGCAAAGAACGAGCGCTCTGGGTGCGTCTCGTTCCGCATTGTCGACGGCATGGGGAGCGTCTACATCCCCATGTCTTGGAGCGAGGGCAAGGCCATCACTTCAGTGATGAAGAAGGTAGACGACTTCCGTCAGAAGTGGTTTTTTGTTGGGGTGGAGCGTCCTTGCGCCTTCCTCGAGGTCCCCGACGAGCCCGCGGTGAAGAACTCCCATTGGGGCAAGGCCACCTTCGACGATGCCAGGAACGTGAGCTTGATGGGGTGCCTGAGCTTCCTCCGCGAGGAGGACCTCACGAGGCAGATGATTGTGGCGGACTTCGTGACGCGCCGCATCGCGCCCCTCCAGGCACACTCGGTCCCCATATGGATGTACTCGGGGCCGAGCGACAAGATGCGGCTCCATGTCAAGGATAACGACAAGGACACCATCAACAACGTCCTCTCCGTGCTCTTCGTTAATCCATCGGTGCTTGCCGTGCATGAGCTCTCTGTGGCGCTCCTTCCCCTTCACCAATACAACATGACGGAGCGCATGGACCTCCTGGAGGGGATGCCTCCGTTCACCCCGACAAGCCAGGCGGACTTCGAGGTGCCGACGCCGGCCACGCGGGGAGCAGAGGGGGCCGATTATCCCTTGGCCTCAGGAGCTGGCCTAGGTGAGGAGGAGGCCGCGGCAGGGGAGGTTTCCTTCTCGAGGGCCGGGCCATTTACTGACGAGATTTGTGATATCTCGTCAGGCGATGAAGACGCCTTCGTGGTGGCGCCCTCGCGCCTCGTGGAGGAGGAGGCTGGGGAAGAGGAGGCCTCTCCGGGAGGGCGCGGGCCCCGCACCAAAGCCGCTGTGGACCGCTCGGGGGCGAGGCCGTCTGACGTTCCTTCCAAAAGGAAGGCTGATGTAGCGTACCTGCACTTTAAATAAGGCAGATACATGTGTATAGTGTAAATCCCTGGATCGATTCGTTTGCAAACACACTTTACGATGTAATATCACAACAAAGTATCAATTTTTATTACATCGATGATCCAGACTTACAAAATATTCATTACAAGTTGCATAGCATAAAGCTAGCTTTGAAATAGTACAAAGCGGAAATACAATAGCAGTGGGTCTCCAACAACTTCAAGTTGCCACAAGCGAAAACATGTTGGTTGTAGACTCGAAACCTTTAAACGAAACCTCACTCGTCATTTGATCAATCTGCAATAAGAAAAATATTGCAACAACGTGGGTCAGATTCCATTAAAAATAGAGTCTGGCAAGTGACACTATGGTGGACACTTATTGGAATAACTCTAATAGCCTATATGCATATTTGGCTGGTGGAGTTCAAGGCTATTTTGCATAAAGCCAATTTTTCCTATCTCTTTGGAAAACACTTTCATCAAATAAGGACAAGTATGGCATGAAAACCATAATCTCATCTTCCCTTGTTCACCCCTCAAGTTTTATTTCTGAAGTTGGAATGGTGGAATCCTCCATTGACGTCCGTGATTAGCTGCTCAAATTGTCCGTACCGGGAACACGGCTAAGTACTTAGTTTTACACTCTGCAGAGGTTGTGCATTTTCACCATTGTACCTATTCAACCCAAACTATCCTTTACACACTTATAGTGATAAGGAATGGAGAAGAATGAGACGAGATCTTTCAGAAGCATTTTCCCTCCCACTCTGGCTTGACCCGTTCCACCTAACACCCCCCCCCCCCTACATTTGCTTGTCAAGCCGGAGAGAGTCCATGCAACATAATTGATCAAGCCAGAGCCCATATGGCAATGGCTGCACTGGAAGCAATCATCACTCGGAGTTCTTCAGATTCCTCTGTTCCTGGGTGGCCATTCACAAGTGTACATACTCCAGGAACCATAGACATGGACCTGAGTAGCCACTCAACATAAGCCATACAACCACTTACCACCCAGGTGTTTCATTAACTTATTAGATGTACTCGTAGGTGAAAATCACCATGCCCACGACCCTAAGTAGAATAGACATTCATCCTAGGCGACGACAACCATGAGCACAGCCCAGAGTAGTCACTTAACATTTTGTAAAACTTTTCATCAATTGCATAGCATCAATATATCTACCAAGTATTATATAGGAACCTAGACACTGGAGTAAGGAATTTTCTACACAGGTCTAGCATAGCAATACCATCCTACACATGCTTATATAGAAAATAGTAGGAAGTTTATGAGGTGTGCGACTTGCCTTTGAATGGTGTCTTTGCTCACAAACTCTTTTCAACAACGAACGTTTGCTCTCCGTTCAATCTAAACAATATAAGCAATCAACAATACAACAATCAACAAACAACAATCATCAAACATACATGTACAAACTTCTAAGGAAAACTTCTAAGGAAAACATGTCATGCATGATATGCGAATTATTTCTAAGGACTAGAAATGCATTTCATGCCATAAAAATTCTTTTAAGTTAATGCAAGGAAATGTGTTGGTCAAAAAGACTATGGACTAAGGTTAGAAGTTGGATAAAATACCTTTGTTATAATTTATCTTTAATAAGTACTCTAATGACTTAGTCATGATGTGCATATCTACTTAGAGAAAATACTAAGTCTATTCTTCAAGGTGATCAACAATTATTAACAACTCTTCGTAAATTGGATACTAGGATCCAACAAACTTCAAGATGATAATATCATGATCAAAAATTGTTTAAGTCTAAAGTGAAAGACAAGATTAGGAAACAGGGAAAAGATAGAAAGAAAGATGTAGTTGGTCTTCCAGGCTTCATCTCCAGACTTATAATATTCTCCTTGGTGATGTCTTGATTGAATTATTGGTAGACTTGAATAATCTTCAAACTTGATGATTTTTGTATCACCTAGGCTGGTCTTGGATTTAACTTAGTCTTCAAGAGGTCTAAGAGAAGAAAGGAGGAATGAAAGAGAGAGGGAGCAAGACTTAGAAAATATTTCTGGTTGGTCTTTATGAACTTCCTCTTGATTTTTCTTCTAAGTACTTCTACTTCTTGGGGATTCTTCTGGAGTCTTGTTTTGGCTATGTCCTTCATTGGCCTTCAAGCTCCATGTTGAAAATACTAAGTGTCTAGTGCATAGTACTTTTACCAAAATACTAAGTTTGGAAATATTCCTAACTTAGAAAAAATAATGAAGAGATTTCTTATGGGAAATATATCTATATGGAAAATAAGTTATGCATGCAATGCACTGTTAAATCCTAAGAAATATCATACAAAATTTGTGATATTTATAAAGTATGCATTAGGCTATACATGCAATTTAATTAATTTCTATTTTTGGTAAATATAATAAAAGGGATAATTATAAGATTAAAGTTTTCTATGATTAAATTTTTATAATTTTATAAATAGTGTTAATAGACCGGGAGCATTTAATTAAATATATAGCAATTTGATTTAATCAAAATTAATGTTTCTTATAATTGTTATGTCCAAAATAGTCAAACTATTCAATTTAAATATATATCTATGAATTTATTCAAATGTTACTCAAAAATATTTTATAACAGAGGCATCACACTACAAATATTCTAAAGTCTCTAAAACAATTTTATTTGTAATTTTTGGATTTATAGATTTAAAGTTATTACAAATATACTCAAATCCACCATTTGAAATTTGAAATTTTCAAACTAAGTCAAATTTGAATTCTAACAGGACTAAAATAATCTACATGTCAAGGGCTTTCCAAATATATAAAAATATTTGAATTTGGATATGTGGGTAAAAAGTTATAACAATTCTAAGTGACAGGGGTGTTTCTGCAAAATTGCCAATTAAATTAAATTGAGAAATTTGTTTTCCACGTCAGCGTTGACTGGACGCTGACGTGGCCACTGACTGGATCTGCTGACGTGGATAAGTGAACAGATCTGGATCGTCAGACTGGATCCATGGACCATACCGGTTCGACATAAGTGATCTAATCTTAGCCATGCGTTGAAGATCGGAGGGCTCAGAGAGAGGATGGTGCTCACCGGTGGCGCGGGGTGGCCGGATGCGAAGACGACGGCGGCGCTGGCGTTTGGCTTCGACGGGGGAGGTGTTCCGGTGAATCCAGGGCTCGGGGAAGACCACCTCGAGATGCAGCGCGGTACGGCGGTTCGGATGGGGGTGGTGGCCTCGAGCAGTTCGTCGTGGAGCGGTGGGGAGGGGCGTCCGGAGTGCGACGGCGATCGAGCTCTCCGGTTGGTGCTCGGCTTCGTCGTTCGGCTGCGGGAAACAACGATAGAAGGAGATTAGGGGTGCGCCTGGACGTGGGGAAGTGAGAGGAGAGGGTCTCGCGCTCGGGGGCGACTCACCTCGCCGGGGATCGAAGAAACGTGGCGGCGGTTACGAGAAACTCCGGCGAGCAACTGTGGGCAGCCTAGGGGCGGAATTTCTAGGGTTTCGAGGGGGAAAGCGAGAGGAGGAGCAGGGCTACTTATGGGGAAGCTCGGAGGAAACAAATCGCGTGATTTGAGCTCGGATTTTGGAAGGGAATTGGAGAAGGAATCGGGGCGCGATTTCTGGACAGAGGAAGACGACGATTGTAACACCCCAATTCTCTCAGCTTTAGCATTGTGGTGTTATTCTAAAATTTTCACCTCTTGCTGAAACTTTTGTGTGTAGAAAATTGAGTAAGGATTTATTTTGTTTGCACATCTTATGCTGTGTGTGCTACACTAGTGTTTCCTGACTTTGAAAACACTAAAGTCACATAGCACCAAAATAAAGTATCCACTATTATGATCTTCATGGTTGTTAAAACTTAGCCAAACCAGGAGCTATTATTAAGCAAACCCTAAATGGTTTTTGACATGCCTTTGAAACATTTCCATCTTGGTCACATATACTTCCATACCCTGTTCTAAATTATCACACAAGAACTTGTTTGCATATAAATCTCACTAGATTTTGTGGTCATCAAATTAACATGACCATTTGGGATATTCTTTTAATTATCTCCAAAATAATTCTTTTCTTTGAAAGCCAAATGAGATAGTTGGCTTGGGCTTTTGCAAGTTCAGTACCTTCTCTTAATTTAGGTAAGTTTGGGGTGTAGACCCATTTTACTTTTGTGGGTCATATTTGAATAATTCAAACTTCGGTTTTCAAATTCATTTGAGCATTTCACTCAAAGCTTTCACCTTCTATTTCTCTCTCACTCTTTTCTACCCCACCTGCTGGAAGAGGAGAACAGCACCCCCTCCTGGTCCCACATGTCATGGACTAGGGTCCATCTCTCCTCTTTCTTCTCTCTTTTCTTTTCTTTCTCACCCAATCCGAGCCCCTCTCCTCTCTTCTCACTGGCCAGGCAGCCCCCTCCCGACCAACATCCTCTCTGCCCCAGAGGACCAACCAGAACTCCCCTCCCTTTCCCCAAACCGCCCCTGCCCGAAGGAACCCGAGAAACCCGCCCCTGGTTTTGGAGCTTCCCCCAGCTCGCCCTCTCCTCTTAAAACCCTACCCGAGGTTCCCCCACACCTCCTCTGCTCACCCATACCACCCTCACCCAAAGCCACGCCCTCTCTCGAGCTCTGGAAGAGGAAATCGCCGTCGGAGACCGAGCCCTTCTCACGGCATTCACCATCGATCCCCTTTGCTTTTCTCTGCCATTCTTGGCCCCTCGAGCGCGCCTCGTCGAGATCTAACTTCCCATGCCCTCCTTTTCTCTTCTAGGTGTCCGTAGCCGCCGCGCTCGTCCTCGACCCGAGAAGCTCGCCGCCGCCGTCGCCATGGTTTCCGACGTTGCATGCAAGCGTTGAGGGCACCGTCGAGCTCGCCATCGTCCCCTCCGTCGATCTCCACCCTTCCCCTGGCCCAGCGCAGTCTCTGGTGAGCGCCAGCGCCACCCTCTCCCTCCCCCTCGTCTGGTTCGTCCGCGCTGCGTCGCGAGGAGGACGACGACCGTGAGCCGTCGATCGCAAGATCTACGGCCAGGTTTGAACCTCCCCGTGCGCGCGCAGCCGCGTGTGTTTGGGCCGGCCCAGCTCCGTCGCCGCGCGATTTCGCGCTGCTCTGCGTGGACTCTGGGCCGATCTGGCCCAGATCTGGCCCGTTCGGCCTGTTCCCCTTTTATTCTTTTCCTGTTAATTTTTCCAGTAAATCTAGAGTTTAGCTTTAAATATTTTGTGGTAAATCTAGAGTGGATAAATTGATGAGATAAATTTTGTGACATGCATGCACGTTTTCTTAACCATGTGGCATTGGACTTGTTCCAAAATGTGTTTCCTGTTGAGTGTTAAAATAGATCTAGTAAAAAGTATCTATTACACCATTTGTTTAATAACTTGGGTTATGTAAATCCAAATCATGCAATCTTGGATCTGTTGGAAAGCTTGTAAAAATGCCTATCTAGATTGGTAAATCTTGCATGCAGGACATTACTCTATCAAAAGTTATATTTACTCTAGGAATAACATCAGTATGTGTTTGGTGATTTTTAACTCTTCAGTAAAAACACTTTTTGAGGTAAATCCAATTGAAAGTGTTAGATATGTGTTGGAGGTATCACATACTACAAATGTGGATTTTTCCAGTAACTTTATATTTATTAGTGAATAAATCCCTGAAGAACAGGGAAATAATCTCTTAAAATGCATTTCTGAAATTTCAGAGATTATGACATGTCAAGTTTTTATTGGTGGAGCCACCTCTGTCCATGGATAAATGTTGAGAATATTTTTGTGGGATAGCCACAAGTTTTATCTAACTCACCCCACTGGTTTGACACCAAAATAATTTTTATTATTTTCTGCACATAAATAATGGTCAGAAGTATACTTTATTTTAAAACTAGGATAACTTGAGCTAGGAGTATCCAAATTAGATGAATAAATCTCCACTTAAAGAGAAAACTCATATCTCACCAGAAAGGTTAATTATACATTCAGAAGATCTATAAAACTGAACCTATCTTCTGCTTAAGTTGGACATCAGTAGCTCTTATCTGATTTTTAATTCTTGTTTGGTGATAGATAATCGTGCACAGCTAATTTTCAGAGCTCCACATGTGTGTCAGCAGTGATGTGGTAGAAGGGTTTAATTTTAGGAGCAGTACCGTAAGAATTATGCTTAAACCATGTAAACAGCCCCTAATAAATATTGAATGCATTAGTTGTGTTTTCTGTTTGTGATGCTTGTTGTTTGTTGGTATGCTTTAGAGTGTTATCAACTCGCATTTTAGAACTTACGCTAGTCAATTATGTTTTTCATGTTACGGTAGAATCGCAACCCGAGGAAGAGCAGTACGAGGTAGCTGAGCACGACTACGTTGAAGAGCAAGACCATGGACAATACTTTGAGCAAGGCAAGCCCACATCCCCACTATAATGAATCTTAGTATTTTATCAAGCATGTTTTGTTTTCAAAAATAAAATAATGCATGTTTTACTTCCATTGTGGCGTCTTGCCACCCGAAAACTATTTTATCAAATATTGTTTGGCCAAAGTTATCTACTAGAATAGCTGTAGGTATTATAAGAAGAGTTTTACTTGCTGAGTCTTGTCATTGAAGGCTCTATAAAGAAGATTAAGTTTTCAAATAGTATACTCTGTTATCTTACCTCAAAACTATAGGATGGGAACCCGTTTGATAAAACTATTTTATGGTGGAAAACCTGAGTTGCTGGGAGCAATCAGCGAGACAGAACTGTTTTATGAAAACCCGAGATGCTGAGAGCATTCGGAGATGTTGCGTAAAACCCGAGCTGATGGGAGCAGTCGGAGATGGAGGTTTAATTTCGAAGTCCCTGCTGCCGCCCGAACAATTAACCCGTGCAACCACACTACCTGACATGGGTAGGTCTTAGCCGTAAGCTTGTCTGTTTTTGTGTTGGGGCTCTCATACTTTCTATGGGGGCTGGGCCCTCGAAGCCGGGTTGTCGTCCGGAAGAGACAGTACACTGTTGAGGACCAACAGCCGGACGATTACTGTGGGTCTCCTGACGTGGCGGTGTGGCGTCCCGAGGAAAGACCAAGAGGTCTAGTGGAGCACACGGTGCCGAGGAGAACAAACCTACTGGGAGGCCCCGATACTAGGGTGGTCATAGTGGAAAGCTTTGATCGTGTTATCCGGACCCCCGCATGCTGTCGTATGACGGGCCGTGGCAGACACGGCGGAGTAACCGATAGGTGTGGGTAAAGTGTGCAACCTCTGCAGAGTGTAAATCTATTCGAATAGCCGCGTCCGCGGCCATGGACGGTTGGAAAGGCCACACTGGGCATTTGGAGAAAGAAGTTGTTTTATAAAGGAGAAATATTTATGTGAAGAACAGGAGGTACCTGGGAGGTACGGAATTTGGCAAGGATGGTTGATCTCGGGGAGACACCCAGTCCGACCTCAAGGATGGAAAAAGGGTTACCCCTATCCTAGTGTTTTCGAGGGTTTTACAAAATAAAGTTTTGTTTTGAACTTGGATATGTCCTTGCTATATCTAAGAGAAGAGAATTCTATCTCTAAATGTTTCTCTTCAACAAAGATATAGAGATGTCGTATTCTCTACGTTTGAAAAACATTGTTTTTCCAAAGTAAGCCCTGTAGTTGTATTCAGGAGCCTTCCCAGTTCTCGAAAACAGGTTTTTCTTGCATCATCATGAGAAATTAAGTCTAGAGGTGGTCTTGCGAGTACGTAATTGTACTCATGTGGCTCTGTCCCTGGATATTCAAATGTCCAGATTGCAATGAGGAGGCCTGCATCGAGGAGGAGGTGTACGACGACGACTTCGCCACCTAGCTGTCACCGGTCAACTGCACTTGTGGGAATATGCACTCGGAGATGTTAAGAGCCGTCGCTAGCCACGAGCTTCCGCTATCGTAGTTAATTCCGTCCTGCGTGACGAGGTTTGTTGACTTTGGTCGTATGACCGTTTATGTGTTGTAAGACTTTTATTCGTACGACTTGAATGATGTAACTCTTTGATACCATGTTGGTTATGTGACTGCGATGCACTGATCATTGGGATGGTGATCTCTTACATAACGGGGGCATCTCGGACTCGTCCGAGGGGTTCTCATAGACTTGGTATCAGAGCCATCGTTGACCTTAGGAGACTTTAGTTAGGTTGGGCGTCGACGTCACGCAAAAATGTTTTTTCCTAAATAGCTAGGAGAAAAATACTTAAAATATGCAGAATCTACTGCTACTCCTCACTCCCCTCTAATATTATTCACTGATTAATTTTATACCTGCATTAAATCTTATGATTTTACCTGTTTAAAATTTGATACATCGTTCACTAATTAAACCTCCATTTAAATTTTGTGTAGATGAGCGGACAGTTCTCGTCATCGATTCAGTTGGGAGCGGTGCCAGATACCGGAGTTTTGCGTCTGTTCCAGGCAGACCTACTCCAGTTGATCCAGCACCTGAGGCGTCCGCTACCAGAGCTGCTGATTGGACGCTGTCTTCCCATGGTGGGAGATGAGATGTCCTGGGCTGTGAGGTGCATCCTTCGAGGGCCATTGGTGCCACCCTTCGCCGAGGAGCTGGTTGAGGATGCCCTTGCATCTACCCAGATGGGAGCGTTCGTCACCGTGCTGCAGAGAGCTCTCGCCCGCTTGGTGTGTGCTCATAGTTCCGAGTTGGGCGGCACCCGCTTTGAGTTTTACTCTGGCTTGGACGAGAGTGACCTTCGGCGGCACCCCACTTTCGGGAACCACTTGGCCGAGCTGGGACTCCTCGTCGAGTACACCCAGTCCCATCTGGTCATTAGTCGGTACGAGAGTGACCTTCCCCGTCTTAATCATGACGGAGCTGAGGTGCGGATCTCGTCAGATGAGCTGAGGATAGAGGACTTGGAGACGCAACTCGAGGCCTCTCAGGACCAGCTGAAGACCATGGAGCTGAAGCTCACGGCCTCGGAGGAGCGTTTGGTGAGTCCCAGGCAGAGCTCAAGATAGAGCGCAAGGAGCGCCGTTCCACCTTCGCACGCCTCCAGACTACTCGTTTCTACAGGTTCCAGCTTGACGGGATGGTTGACATGCTCAGGTCGACCGTTGATGCCCGAGACGAGCGGATCAACGAGCTGGAGAGTAAGGTGGAGGCTCTGAGCAAGGTGAATGACGATATTCTGCCTGAGGATGAGGACCCTACCGAGGACATGGATATGCAGCCCGTGAGCGAGCAGGATGACGACGATCTTCGAGGCGAGTATGGTGATGACTCGGGAGCTGTGATATCTGAGGACGAGGACCCCGACGAGCCACCCTTTGATAGTGACGCTGCCGTGGACGTGGAGTAGATAGTTGCGCAGTATCTTTTGGGTTAGGACCGAACCATCGCGATAAGTGTATGCGATTGTGTGGTCTAGTTAGCGTGTGTGTGTCTGGATGATTGTAAGAACTATGTCAGTCAGTGTTTTGTGGTTGTGCACTTTGTGATGATGCTTTTGGAACCTTGCTATGGGATGGAATCCTGTCTTCTTAGGAGTATTGTCTTGCTGAAATTTGTATGTTTTTGTGTATGCTTGATGAACCCTTTTTCAAAAACCTGTTTTAAAATTTCTAAGTAGAATGATAATGTGTGTTTACTTCTGAAATTCAGAATGGCAAGGGATCCACCACCACCCCCACCACCCGAGCCAACTATGGCTCAAGTGCTTTGTCTTCTCATGGAGGATCGCGAGGCAGCTCGCACCGAGAGAAGCGCCAACCTTGCCACCCTGCAGCATCTTGCTCAGATTGCCGTCAATCAGAATGGCGGCCAAGGGAATGAAGAACCCCGCTCAAAGCTTCGTGACTTTCAGAACACAAATCCTCCAGTTTTCTCCAAGAGTGAAGTGCCACTGGATGCCGATGACTGGATTCGTACTATAGAGAACAACTTGAGGGTCGCCCAAGTGGGTGACAACGAGAAGGTGGTCTACGCCACTCACTACCTCTCTGGTTCTGCCCGAGCATGGTGGGAGGCCATTCGTGCTCTGTTGCCCCCAGAAGAAGTTGTGGCTTGGCCAGCATTCAAGACCAAGTTCTTGAAGCGTTATGTGCCCTCTGGACTCGTCAGTATCATGCGAGAGAAGTTCTTACAGCTCAAGCAAGGCGGGATGTCGGTAGGTGAGTACTTGGAGAAGTTCACTTCTCTAGCGAGGTATGCGCCCACCGATACCGATACTGAGGATAAGAAGAAAGAAAGGTTCATGAATGGACTTCATGATGAAATGTAGTGCATTCTGGTGGTGATGCCTTTCACCGATTTGGAATCATTGGCAGATGCAGCCATTATGATGGAACACAAACGCAAGGCTTCGTTTGACAACCGCAAGCGTCGCCAACTGATGCAGCAAGGCAGAAGCAGCAGCAGCCCAACTGGAAGTTATGCCCGCCCGCGCCCTTCACCTCCACCGAGGCCTTCTTATCCATCACCTAGGCCTCCAACCTTTGCACCAAGACCCAGCTACTCTCCTCGCCCGCCTGCACCTCGTCCTGGAAGTGGTTCCAACCCCGGCCTCAACTTTAGCAGGCCGCCTGCTCCGAAGCCCACAGGAGGATGTTTCACTTGTGGACAGCCTGGACATTTCTCGCGGGATTGCCCCACTAGACAGCCCGCCGGTGGTCGCCCCAATGCGAAGAAAATGAACCAAGGGCCACCCCGCCCACCAGGAGGCAAGAACCCGTACCCCAAGAAAGCGGCCCCTGTCACCAGAGGTCATCTGAATCACATCAGTGCATAAGAAGCTCAGGAGGCCCTAGATCTGGTTATGGGTACGTTCCCTGTCAACTCAATTCCTGCATCAGTTTTGTTTGATCGGGAGCTTCCCATTCTTTCGTTACGGAGCCATTTGTTAGGAAAAGTGGTATGGTTCCAACTTTGTTGAATCGTCCAATGAGAGTGCAAATTCCGGGGGCCACTACTAAAGCCATTGTATCTTGCAAGGAGGCTCCTGTGGAAATTCAAGGAGCCCGATTCCATGCAGATTTAGTGGTATTAGGAAAGCAAGGGAAAGAAGTGGTTTTAGGAATGGATTGGATAGCAGTTAACCGGGGAAGGATAGATTGCACCAACAAGTCTGTCACACTAACCACCCCGGAAGGAGAGGAGATTACCCACTTCTCAACCTACCACTCCACCTCAAGTCATTGTCATAAAAGTGTAGCTGGAGCCATTTTGGAAGAGGTACCGGTAGTTTGTGACTATCCCGATGTTTTTCCCGAAGAGTTGCCCGGAATGCCACCGGATAGGGATATTGAGTTCATTATTGAGCTGGTACCCGGTACTGGGCCTATCGCTCAGAAACCGTACAGGATGAATCCTGAAGAACTGGAAGAACTAAAGAAACAGTTGGATGACCTACTTAGGAAGGGCATGATCCGCCCTAGTGCGTCACCCTGGGGGTCACCCATCATCTTCGTGGATAAGAGAGACGGTACCACCCGTTTGTGTGTGGATTACCGTAAGTTAAATGATGTGACTATCAGAAACAAATACCCCCTACCCAAGATTGAAGATCTGTTTGATCAACTCAATGGAGCTCGAGTCTTCTCCAAGATCGATCTCCGCACTGGTTACCATCAGTTGAAAGTCAGAGAATCTGATATCCCTAAGACGGCCATTGTCACTCGTTACGGATTGTTAGAGTACACGGTGATGTCTTTTAGCCTGACCAATGCTCCAGCCTATTTCATGAATCTCATGAACAAGGTGTTCATGGATTACTTGGATAAATTTGTGGTTGTCTTTATTGACGACATCTTGATTTATTCCAAGTCGGAAGAGGAGCATGAAGAGCATCTGAGGTTGGTTCTCGGTACCCTACGAGAGCACCAGTTGTATGCTAAGTTCAGTAAGTGCCAGTTTTGGTTGAAAGAAGTAGGCTTTCTCGGCCATGTTATTTCAGCCGGAGGGATATCTGTAGATCCTACCCACATCAAGTCCATTCTTGAATTCCCGACCCCCACCAACCAAACCGAAGTAAGGTCCATTCTTGGATTAGCCGGGTATTACCGCAAGTTTGTTGAGGGATTCTCGAGCATCGCAAAGCCCCTTACCCAACTATTGAAGAAGGATCAGAAGTTCATTTGGTCCGACAAATGTGAAGCCAGTTTCCAGGAACTGAAAAAGCGCCTTACTACCGCACCTATCCTAACCATGCCAGATGTGACCAAGGATTTTGTGGTTTACTGCGATGCCTCCAAACTCGGACTTGGTTGTGTCCTTATGCAAGAGGGAAAGATAATTTCCTACTCATCGCGACAACTCCGCAAGCATGAGCAGAATTACCCAACCCACGACCTAGAGCTTGCTGCGGTGGTCCATGCACTCAAGACATGGCGGCACTTTCTGATGGGCAACCGTTGCGAAATTTACACCGATCACAAGAGCCTGAAGTACATCTTCACCCAGAGGGACTTGAACATGAGACAACGAAGATGGATAGAACTCATCAAGGATTACGACTTGGACATCCATTACCACCCTGGAAAAGCTAACGTGGTAGCTGATGCCCTTAGTCGTCAGCCATGTTCATTCAACTCCCTGATCAAGGTTAGACGGCCAGAACTCTGGGAAGTGCTGGATAAGATGGGTATTGAGGTAGTCAGCTATGGGGCAGTCGATCAACTCCTGTTGCAACCCACCTTATGGGAGCAGATCAAGCAAGCGCAAAGGGGTCACGAAAGCATTGAGGGCATCAAAAGAAGATTGGACAAATAGGAAGTCCTTGGGTTCACCATCGACTTTGACGGTATCCTTTGGTATAAGGGACGCATCTGCGTGCCGTCAGACCCTATTTTGAAGCAGCTAATTATGAAGGAGGCTCACGAGACTTTGTATTCTATCCACCCCGGTGGAACCAAGATGTACCAGGATTTGAAGCAGCATTTCTGGTGGCACGGCATGAAGCGCGAGATTGCAATGTTCGTCCAGAATTGCGATGTCTGCCAAAGGGTCAAAGCAGAGCATCAGCGACCCGCTGGGTTACTTCAACCTCTCAAATTTCCCGAGTGGAAATGGGATGAGTTCGGCATGGATTTTATCACTGGATTGCCCCGGTCCAATCGCGGGCATGACGCCATATGGGTTATCGTGGATAGGCTCACTAAGGTAGCACACTTTTTGCCAGTAAGGACCACGCATCGATCGGATCAGCTTGCAGATCTCTACATGTCATGTATCGTCAGCCTTCATGGGATACCTAAGACTATCGTATCTGATCGAGGAACCCAATTCACCTCTCGTTTCTGGTTTAAGCTGCATGAAGCTTTGGGGACGAATCTCTTTTTCAGTACTGCATATCACCCTCAGACAGGAGGACATACGGAAGGAGTCAATTAGATCCTTGAAGATATGCTTAGGTCTTGTGTGTTAGCTTATGGGGCCAAATGGGAGAACTGCTTGCCGTTTGCCGAATTCTCATACAACAATAGCTATCAAGCCAGTCTAAGGATGGCGCCATTTGAGGCTCTGTACGGGCGCAGATGCCGTACACCCTTGAACTGGTCGCAAACCGGAGACAGCCAAATTTTTGGAGTTGACACCTTGAGGAAAGCCGAAGAGCAAGTTCAACTCATCCGCGACCGTCTTAAGGCCGCCCAATCCAGGCAGAAAAGTTACGCAGATTCAAGGAGGCGTGAACTCAACTTCAAGGAAGGAGATATGGTTTACTTGCGCGTTACGCCACTCAAGGGAATGCAACGTATCCATGTCAAAGGGAAATTAGCGCCAAGATATATTGGCCCTTTTAAGGTGATCAGTCGTAGAGGAGAAGTATCTTATTAGCGCCATGATGTATTTCATGTATCTCTACTCCGGAAGTGCCTGCAAGTTCCTGGTGACACGCACTCATATCAGGAGGTAGATCATCACACCATTGATCTCAACCATGATCTCACTTATCAAGAACGACCACTTCGTGTTCTCGCTGAAGACGTCCGTCTGACACGGAGACGGAAGATCAGGTTCCTGAAGGTCCAATGGAGCAACCATTTGGAGGAAGAAGCCACCTGGGAGTGTGAAGATTATTTGGAGCGTGAATTTCCTGGTCTTCTTTCTTCTTCAAATCTGGAATCTCGGGGACGAGATTCTCCTAAGGGGGGAAGGTCTGTAACACCCCAATTCTCTCAGCTTTAGCATTGTGGTGTTATTCTAAAATTTTCACCTCTTGCTCAAACTTTTGTGTGTAGAAAATTGAGTAAGGATTTATTTTGTTGGCACATCTTATGCTGTGTGTGCTACACTAGTGTTTCCTGACTTTGAAAACACTAAAGTCACATAGCACCAAAATAAAGTATCCACTAGTATGATCTTCATGGTTGTTAAAACTTAGCCAAACCAGGAGCTATTATTAAGCAAACCCTAAATGGTTTTTGACATGCCTTTGAAACATTTCCATCTTGGTCACATATACTTCCATACCCTGTTCTAAATTATCACACAAGAACTTGTTTGCATATAAATATCACTAGATTTTGTGGTCATCAAATTAACATGACCATTTGGGATATTCTTTTAATTATCTCCAAAAGAATTCTTTTCTTTGAAAGCCAAATGAGATAGTTGGCTTGGGCTTTTGCAAGTTCAGTACCTTCTCTTAATTTAGGTAAGTTTGGGGTGTAGACCCATTTTACTTTTGTGGGTCATATTTGAATAATTCAAACTTCGGTTTTCAAATTCATTTGAGCATTTCACTCAAAGCTTTCACCTTCTATTTCTCTCTCACTCTTTTCTACCCCACCTGCTGGAAGAGGAGAATAGCACCCCCTCTTGGTCCCACATGTCATGGACTAGGGTCCATCTCTCCTCTTTCTTCTCTCTTTTCTTTTCTTTCTCACCCAATCCGAGCCCCTCTCCTCTCTTCTCACTGGCCAGGCAGCCCCCTCCCGACCAACATCCTCTCTGCCCCTCTCCACCGCCCCAGAGGACCAACCAGAACTCTCTTCCCTTTCCCCAAACCGCCCCTGCCCGAAGGAACCCGAGAAACCCGCCCCTGGTTTTGGACCAGCCCCCAGCTCGCCCTCTCCTCTTAAAACCCTACCCGAGGTTCCCCCACACCTCCTCTGCTCACCCATACCACCCTCACCCAAAGCCACGCCCTCTCTCGAGCTCTGGAAGAGGAAATCGCCGTCGGAGACCGAGCCCTTCCCACGGCATTCACCGTCGACCCCCTTCGCTTTTCTCTGCCATTCTTGGCCCCTCGAGCGCGCCTCGTCGAGATCTAACTTCCCATGCCCTCCTTTTCTCTTCTAGGTGTCCGTAGCCGCCGCGCTCGTCCTCGACCCGAGAAGCTCGCCGCCGCCGTCGCCATGGTTTCCGACGTTGCATGCAAGCGTTGAGGGCACCGTCGAGCTCGCCATCGTCCCCTCCGTCGATCTCCACCCTTCCCCTGGCCCAGCGCGGTCTCTGGTGAGCGCCAGCGCCACCCTCTCCCTCCCCCTCGTCTGGTTCGTCTGCGCTGCGTCGCGAGGAGGACGACGACCGTGAGCCGTCGATCGCAAGATCTACGGCCAGGTTTGAACCTCCCCGTGCGCGCGCAGCCGCGTGCGTTTGGGCCGGGCCAGCTCTGTCCCCGCGCGATTTCGCGCTGCTATGCGTGGACTCTGGGCCGATCTGGCCCAGGTCTGGCCCGTTCGGCTTGTTCCCCTTTTATTCTTTTCCTGTTAATTTTTCCAGTAAATCTAGAGTTTAGCTTTGAATCTTTTGTGGTAAATCTAGAGTGGCTAAATTGATGAGATAAATTTTGTGACATGCATGCACGTTTTCTTAACCATGTGGCATTGGACTTGTTCCAAAATGTGTTTCCTGTTGAGTGTTAAAATAGATCTAGTAAAAAGTATCTATTACACCATTTGTTTAATAACTTGGGTTCTGTAAATCCAAATCATGCAATCTTGGATCTGTTGGAAAGCTTGTAAAAATGCCTATCTAGATTGGTAAATCTTGCATGCAGGAGATTACTCTATCAAAAGTTATATTTACTCTAGGAATAACATCAGTATGTGTTTGGTGATTTTTAACTCTTCAGTAAAAACACTTTTTGAGGTAAATCCAATTGGAAGTGTTATATATGTGTTGGAGGTATCACATACTACAAATGTGGATTTTTCCAGTAACTTTATATTTATCAGTGAATAAATCCCTGAAGAACAGGGAAATAATCTCTTAAAATGCATTTCTGATATTTCAGAGATTATGACATGTCAAGTTTTTATTGGTGGAGCCACCTCTGTCCATGTATAAATGTTGAGAATATTTTTGTGGGATAGCCACAAGTTTTATCTAACTCACCCCACTGGTTTGACACCAAAATAATTTTTATTATTTTCTGCACATAAATAATGGTCAGAAGTATACTTTATTTTATAACTAGGATAACTTGAGCTAGGAGTATCCAAATTTGATGAATAAAATCTCCACTTAAAGAGAAAACTCATATCTCACCAGAAAGGTTAATTATAAATTCAGAAGATATATAAAACTGAACCTATCTTCTGCTTAAGTTGGACATCAGTAGCTCTTATCTGATTTTTAATTCTTGTTTGGTGATAGATCATCGTGCACAGCTAATTTTCAGAGCTCCACATGTGTGTCAGCAGTGATGTGGTAGAAGGGTTTAATTTTAGGAGCAGTACCTTAAGAATTATGCTTAAACCATGTAAACAGCCCCTAATAAATATTGAATGCATTAGTTGTGTTTTCTATTTGTGATGCTTGTTGTTTGTTGGTATGCTTTAGATTATTATCAACTCGCATTTTAGAACTTACGCTAGTCTCGTCTGTTTTTCATGTTACGGTAGAATCGCAACCCGAGGAAGAGCAGTACGAGGTAGCTGAGCACGACTACGTTGAAGAGCAAGACCAGGGACAATACTTTGAGCAAGGCAAGCCCACCTCCCCACTATAATGAATCTTAGTATTTTATCAAGCATGTTTTGTTTTAAAAAATAAAATAATGCATGTTTTACTTCCTTTGTGGCGTCTTGCCACCCGAAAACTATTTTATCAAATATTGTTTGGCCAAAGTTATCTACTAGAATAGCTGTAGGTATTATAAGAAGAGTTTTACTTGCTGAGTCTTGTCATTGAAGGCTCTATAAAGAAGATTAAGTTTTCAAATAGTATACTCTGTTATCTTACCTCAAAACTATAGGATGGGAACCCGTTTGATAAAACTATTTTATGGAGGAAAACCTGAGTTGCTGGGAGCAATCAGCGAGACAGAACTGTTTAATGAAAACCCGAGATGCTGAGAGCATTCGGAGATGTTGCGTAAAACCCGAGCTGCTGGGAGCAGTCGGAGATGGAGGTTTAATTTAGAAGTCCCTGCTGCCGCCCGAACAATTAACCCGTGCAACCACACTACCTGACATGGGTAGGGCTTAGCCAGAAGCTTGTCTGTTTTAGTGTTGGGGCTCTCATACTTTCTATGGGGGCTGGGCCCTCGAAGTCGGGTTGTCGTCCGGAAGAGACAATACACTATTGAGGACCAACAGCCGGACGATTACTGTGGGTCTCCTGACGTGGCGGTGTGGCGTCCCGAGGAAAGACCAAGAGGTCTAGTGGAGCACCCGGTGCCGAGGAGAACAAACCTACCGGGAGGCCCCGATACTAGGGTGGTCATAGTGGAAAGCTTTGATCGGGTTATCCGGACCCCCGCATGCTGTCGTATGACGGGCCGTGACAGACACGGCGGAGTAACCGATAGGTGTGGGTAAAGTGTGCAACCTCTGCAGAGTGTAAATCTATTCGAATAGCCGCGTCCGCGGTCATGGACGGTTGGAAAGGCCACACTGGGCATTTGGAGAAAGAAATTGTTTTATAAAGGAGAAATATTTATGTGAAGAACAGGAGGTACCTGGGAGGTACGGAATTTGGGCAAGGATGGTTGATCTCGGGGAGACACCCAGTCCGACCTCAAGGATGGAAAAAGGGTTACCCCTATCCTAGTGTTTTCGAGGGTTTTACAAAATAAAGTTTTGTTTTGAACTTGGATATGTCCTTGCTATATCTAAGAGAAGGGAATTCTATCTCTAAATGTTTCTCTTCAACAAAGATATAGAGATGTCGTATTCTCTACATTTGAAAAACATTGTTTTTCCAAAGTAAGCCCTGTAGTTGTATTCAGGAGCCTTCCCAGTTCTCGAAAACATGTTTTTCTTGCATCATCATGAGAAATTAAGCCTAGAGGTGGTCTTGCGAGTACGTAATTGTACTCATGTGGCTCTGTCCCTGGATATTCAAATGTCCAGATTGCAATGAGGAGGCCTGCATCGAGGAGGAGGTGTACGACGACGACTTCGCCACCTAGCTGTCACCGGTCAACTGCACTTGTGGGAATCTGCGCTCAGAGATGTTAAGAGCCGTCGCTAGCCACGAGCTTCCGCTATCGTAGTTAATTCCGTCCTGCGTGACGAGGTTTGTTGACTTAGGTTGTATGATCGTTTATGTGTTGTAAGACTTTTATTCGTACGACTTGAATGATGTAACTCTTTGATACCTATGTTGGTTATGTGATTGCGATGCACTGATCATTGGGATCGTGATCTCTTACATAACGTGGGCATCTCGGACTCGTCCGAGGGGTCCTCACAACGATGACGTCACGCTGATGTCATCCTTCCTTTTTCTTTTCTTTTCTGATTTTTATTTTATTAATTCATAACTTTTGATTTAAGTGTCCAAATGATGTCAAAATAATTTGTATAAATTTGTAAAAATCATATCTATGCTTTAAAACATTAGTGGGTATGGTTTGAAAACTTTTTAAATTTATAATTTTTGAAATATGGGTTTAATTCAAATTTGACACTTAGAGTCAAATTTGAAATTATATCTTAATTAAATTTTCTTTTGGCTAATTAAAATTTTGTAAAATACCCATATTCAAATATGTTTGTGTTTAAGTTATTTAAACTCATTTTTTAATTCTAAATTCATTTTAGGTTTTAGTATAATACTAAATAACATAACACATACTATATGAACATAAAAAGGGAAAATAATGTATTCATTTTAATTCAAAATAGTTTGTGCACCATTATATTTTATATTAAGGTAATTCAATTGAAACTTCATAACAACTTTGGAAAAGACTTTAGTTTTATTTCCTTTCTTATTTAGAACATATATTCATTTCATGCTTTGAAAATAAATGAAATTCCTTTAAGAAAATGAAATGTTTATTTGGATAATTCATTAAATTTAATTTATGAAGTTTTAAGGTTATAAACTATAGGCTTATAATTTCCAAACTATATTTTGAACTTGGTTAGAAGAATGAAAACCATTTGGCAGTTGTACCATTTTAATAGTCTTGAATTTATGAATAGATATGGTTAAGTGGTTGAAATCACTTATTTATAAGTAAATTATTTTATTAGAATAAAATTGTTTGAAGTTTATAAAACATTTGTCATTTTACATATTAAGGTTTTTGAAATACAATGGCTAATAAAATGTTGAACTAGAGACAACTTTTGAAAGTAATGTTAAACTGAGATATTTGAAATATTAAACTCTTTAATATGTTTGAAGTCTTTTATAGTTGGTTTTCTTATAGATTTAATGTTTTATTTTAATCAAGAACAAAAGTTTTAAATTTAAGTGATTTTTTAACATTTTTAAATGTTGGGATGTTACAGCTGAGATGCCCCCAGCAAGGCCTACTTCCAAGCCCTTCCCCTCATGGCGCTCGCCAGGCTTGGCGTGGGTCGATGCTGGCGCCCCCCCTTCAGGGTGAATTTTCATGATGCTGGATCGTTTGCCTTTAGCTTTCTCTTTCACTTTACCCTTTACTGAAGGTCTTTTCTTGGGCTCTTGTCAGTGATCTAGTGCCTGCCAAGCGCCGGCGGCTTCGCAAGGCGGCTGATGTGAAGAGCGCCACGGCAGGCGCCGTGGCTGAAGAGGCCGCGAGGCCTGTGGAGATGGCCTCCACGGACCCCCTTGAGGGGGCACCTCAAGCGGAGGCGGCTGCGCCCCAGGCGGGGGCGGCAGGGCCTCAGGTGGAGGAGGGCGCGGCACGCCCAGAGGCACCTGCACCGCCCCCGATCCTCTGCTGGTGGAAGGCTCGGAGGAGAAAACTTCTGCGCTGCCTCGCGCTCCTACTCCTCCTTGCGCGGCTACGCCTCCGCGCGAGGCCGCTCAACCGCGCGAACCAACACCTCCTCGCGTGTTGACGCCTCCGTGGGCGCCTACCACGCCGCCTGCGGCCACTTCTCCCGTGCAGCCTGCGAGGGAAGCGCGAGAGGCTGCAGCAGGCACAGGCGGACCTGCTGGGGGAGATGCTTCCTCGCCTCCTCGTCAAGCTGTGACCGAGGAACGCCCTGCAGCTGCAGAGCCGGAAGAGGATGCTGGCGTGGGCACAAGCGAAGCCCAGGCTAGCCCCCGAGATTTCCCCGAGGTCGGGCCCACGAGACTCGACGCCGGGGCCGGGCTCTACATGAGCCAGGAGCTGGTCCTCCGCGGCTGGGGCTGGAGCACGGGGCGCTGCGAGGTCGCCTTCGGCCTCGTGAGGGAATCCTTGGAAGGCTTAGAGGCGCACCTCGCCCTCGGGGACATATGGCTCGCTCGGCAGCAGGAGGAGCTGGCGAGGTCGTGGGCGTCCTTCCACGTGGCGGTCGATGCGTGCCGGCTGGAGGATGCGGCGCTGCAGGCCGCACGCAAGGAGGCCACCCGCTTCGCCAAGGAGATTCGCGAGGGGGCCATCCCCGACGCTGCAGAGCTCCTCGAGCCCCTCCAAGCGGAACGCGACACTGCCGCAGAGCTCCTGCGCGAGGCCAGGGCGGGGCGCGAGGCGATGGAGGGCTCGCTGGCGCAGAAACGCCGCGAGCTGGGCCAGCTGGAGGCCCAGCTGCTCTTCGCCCACCAGGCCCAGGCCGCTCTGGAGGAGGACCGCAAGGTCTTTGCCGAGTGTGAGCGGCAGCTGGCCCTCAAGGAGAAGGAGCTGCGGCAGCGTGAGGAGCAGCGCCTTCAGGCGGAGAAGGACCTGGTCGCCCAACGCGAGGCCCTTGAGGAGCGTGAAGGAGACCTGGCCAAGGCGATCTTGAAGTACAACGAAAACGTCGCTGCCCAGAAGCTAGCTTACGAGCGCTTCGAGCGGCGCTTCGTCGAGAAGAAGAAGGAGGCAGAGGACGCCCTTACGAAGCGTGAGAAGTAGTTCCACAAGTCCACCTCTCAGAAGTACCGCGACCTGGCCCAGAAGCAGGAGGACCGCTTCAAGGCCAAGAACGCCGTGGATGCTCAGCGGATCGCCGAGCTCGAGAAGGCCATCTCCAAGCTGGAGGTCCGCCTCAAGCGCGCCAAGGACGGTCGTCGCCAAGCGGAGGAGGCTCGCACCGAGGCAGTCCACAACCTCAACTCCTTGGCCAAGGATGTGGAGGAGCAGGTGGCGCCGGCGATGGAGCTGGCGGCGGAGGCCTCGGACTCTTCTCAGGCGGCTCGCGCGCTCTCGAAGCAGCGTGAGCGTATGTTCGAGGCGCTGGTCGCTCGTGGCAACGAGCTTGCCACACAGCTCGGCGCGGACGCGCCGCATACTGACGTCCGGGGCCGTGGTGACGCTGCCATGTACCTGGTCTACTTCGACCAGCTCTTCGAGGCGCTCGAGGGTCCCGTCGCCGAGCTTCGCAAAATAATTGAGGACGAGAGTCGGCAGCTTCTGGGGGTGGTGGTTGATCGCATCTTCACCAACCTCAAGCTCCTCACGATAGGCTTCGAGCTCTCCTCCGTGACAGAAGCTGCTCAGGGCGAGGACGCGCAGCGGGTCTCCGGTTCCCTCCGCGAGCAAGTTGACGCCTTCTGCAACCGCTTCAGGCGCGCGGAGGCTGCAGCTGAGGACAGCTAGGAGGGGGCCTGCTCTGCCGAGGCTGAAGAGTGTGCCGCGGAGGAGGTCCAAGGCGGCGCTGCTTCCCCCTGAGCCTCTTCTTATTGCGCCTGGGAGCGCCTGTATCTTAAACAATCGTGTGTTTAGATATCTTAAGACCTTTTGGTCTGTAATATACTCTTTATTGCTGTTTGATTCGAGCTTGTTTGCCCCCCCGTGAGGTCTCTTGGGACTTCATCTTCATGTCTATTTGTTCTCTGCGTCGGTAGGTCTCATCTATTCGTGCCATGACTCCGCCACTTCGGTATGCAGGAGCAATGACTCCGCAAGGCCGGGGGGAGTTTAGGCCTAGGAGATGTAAGAGCCCTGAGTCGCGATGCTCAAGTGCCCCCCTTAGATGTGCGAGTAGTCCATGAAATTTAAGGGAAAGCGAAGTCGCTTGAGGGGCAAACGTCCGCTAGGGGGAGAAAACGCACTTAAGGCATGGGTGCGAGACTTAGCTCCTCGAGGTTTTCGCCTTGCAGAGGCTTTTCGCCTGGCGAGGTTGCCCACTTGAGGGGTCGCTCCCGGATGCCTCTTCAGGCTCGTGGGGGGATTTTTCCCTGCAGATGTTTGAGGGCCGAACCCAAACGCTGGAACACGGTTCAAGGGGCTGGTGCGCGCTTATAGGTCCCCTCAGGCGTTCCTTGCGAGCAGAGTAAGTACCAAGGTCCTCTGTAGAGATGGCGTGTTTGTGGGATCTTGCCCTCCAGCCAGAGCTCGGACTCTTGGATTTTGCAGTGTTGCTGGTGTGTCATTTGAGGCACTGGCACCGTACTAAGCCCCCGCTCGCGAGGTACGCATGTGGAGAGATATAAGAGCACACTTCAACAGAGTAATGTGAAAATAAAACTCACCAAATATATTACAAAGCGGCGCCGAGGCGCTAAGTTCACTTGGGAACGAAATTGAGTCATTATGCTTGGGGTTGCCAAGTTAATGTTTTGACCATGTCGAGGCATGGGGACCACCCATTAGTGGCAGAGACTCTCAACGGCCTGAGGTGGCTCGTTAAATGGAGAGCTCGGAGGGTTTCCCCTCGAGAGAAGCCTTTGGAGCTTGGAAGTTTAAGCCGTGAGCTTTTAACCTCTAGAGACAAAGATGCTTGGAGGTTGAGCCGTAGGCTGCCTCTTCCGCTAGAAGTCTCGACGTGCCAATGATCACGGTTGCGTTTGTTCCCTTAGGAGACAAAAAATGCTTGGGAGGTTTAAGCCGTGCGCTTTTAACCTCTAGAGACAAAAAATGCTTGGAGGTTGAGACGTAAGCTGCCTCTTCCGCTTTATGTCTTGACGTGACAATGATCACGGGTGTGACAATGATCACGTTTTGAGTTTGTTCCCTTAGGAGAAAAAAATGCTTGGGAGGTTTAAGCCGTGAGCTTTTAACCTCTAGAGTCAAAAATTCTTGGAGGTTGAGCCGTAAGCTGCCTCTTCCGCTTTATGCCATACGTGACAATGATCATGGGCGTGACAATGATCACGTTTTGAGTTTGTTCCTTGTGGATACAAAGATTTGTGAGGTTTAAGCCTTGAGATTTTAACCTTCAGAGATACAAAATGCTTGGAGGTTGAGCCGTAGGCTGCCTCTTTCGCTAAATGCCTTGACGTGACAATGATCATGGGTAGAACTTGCGTAGGCGCATGATGTTCCATGGATTCTTGACGGGGACGCCGTCTTGAGTCTCGAGGCGAGCCGCGCCAGGCCTAGCGACGTGGGTGACCCTGTAGGGGCCTTTCCACATTGGGGACAGCTTGTGGAGGCCTTCCCTGCAGAGGATTCGCCTGAGGACGAGATCGCCTGCCTCCAGGGTGCGCGAGCGCACGTTGCGGCTGTGGTAGCGTCTAAGGTCCTGCTGGTATTTGGCCGCCCGGAGGGCTGCGCGGCGTCGTAGCCCTTCAAGGAGCAGCAGGTTGTCGTTGTGGAGGTCCTCTTGCTAGTCCTCGTTAAAGGCAAGGACCCGTGGGGATCCATGCTTTATCTCTGTGGGGAGGACTGCTTCGGCTCCAAAGACGAGGGCGAACGGTGTTTCCCCGGTGGGCTTGGGTGGCGTGGTACGGATGGACCAGAGCACCGAGGGGAGCTCGTTGATCCAGCCCTTGCCGTGGCCCTTGAGGACATAGAAGGTCCTGGTCTTTAGGCCTTTGAGGACCTATGCGTTTGCAAGCTCAGCCTGTCCGTTGCTTTGCGGATGGGCGACTGAGGTGAAGCAGAGCTTGATGCCAATTCTTTCACAATAGGCTCTAAAGATGCCACTGGTGAATTGTGAGCCATTGTCGGTCATGATGCGGTTAGGCACTCCGAAGCGGCAGACCAGGCCTCTGATGAATTTCACCGCCGTGCCTGCTGTGATTGTGCGCGTCGCCTCCACTTCAGGCCACTTTGTGAACTTGTCAATGGCCACGAAGAGGTAGGGATATCCACCTTGCTCCATTGGGAAATGTCCCAGGATGTCCAGCCCCCAGACTGCAAACGGCCACGAGAGCGGAATGGTCTGTAGTCCCAGCGCTGGTTGGTGGATTTGCTTGGCGTGGAATTGGCAGGCTTCACATGGTTGAATGATGTCCATTGCATCTTGAAGTGCTTGAGGCCAGTAGAAGCCGCTCCTGAAGACTTTGCCTGTGAGGGTGCGGGCGCACGAATGGTGGCCGCATTCCACGTTGTGGATGTCCTTGATCAGCAGTTTGCCTTCTTCAGGAGGGACGCATTTGAGCGCGATGTCGTTTGGGCGCTTGCGATAGAGAATTCCTTCGAGGATTTGGTACGATTTTGCTTGGCGGGCAATTCGCTCCGCTTCAACGTCTTCCTCGGGAAGAACCCCTTTGTGGAGGTAATCTTTGATCTCGTCGATCCATCGTGTTTCTTGGTGCACCGCTGTGAGCAACAGACGCTCCCCTGTAGGGGGCCCGCAGCCTGGAGCCCCGCTTGCAGGTGGTGGCGGGAGCGCTTCGTCTGTGCTTGCGGGCAGGGCCTCTTGGGGCTGCTTTATGGATGCCTTGACGAGCCTTTCTTCAAAGACACCTTGCGGCTGAGCTTGTCTCTTTGATGCGCTTTGCGATGTCATCAACCTCTTGGTTTTCCTTTCTTGGGATGTGCATGAGCTCCATTCCCCTGAAGTGCTTCTCGAGCCTACGGACCTCTTCAAGGTATGCTGCCATGTGGTCGTCCTTAGGCTTGTATCTTTTGTTAGAGAAGTTGACGAGCAACTAGCAGTCGCCCTTGATGAGTAGATGCTTGACGCCTAGGGCGATTGCGGCGCGTAGGCCGGCAAGCAGGCCTTCATACTCTGTGATATTGATGGATATCTTGTCAATTCCAAAGCACAGTTGGACTGCGTAATACAACTTGTCGCCTTTGGGTGAGATCAGGACTACGCCTGCCCCGCCATAGCGAGAAGCGAAAGGTCCGTCAAACTTCATGGTCCAGTGGTTGGGCATTGCGGCTCCAGAGGGCTCTTTCTCTTCTCCCAAAGGCTCTTCAGGGGCTGGGTCAGTCCATTCGGCGACGAAGTCAGCCAGCGCTCTTCCTTTGATTACCCTTGTGGTATCGAAGCGCAAATTGAATGGCTGTAGCTCTATGTTCCATCCTGCGACACGATCTGTTGCGTTTGGGTTGCGCAGTATTTGCTCCAGGGGAAAGAGGTGACCACTGTGATGGGGTGCCCCTGGAAGTAGTGTCACACCTTTCTTGAGGCGATGAGGAGTGCGAGGAGAAGCTTCTGCTGCATTGTATACCGCTCGCGAGCATCACGCAATACTGTGCTGAAGAAGTAGACTGGATGCTCGATGATGGTAATTCCTTTAGCCTTGGCGTCTTTTGCCTGAGGTGGCTCAGCTTGGCCCTCGAGGGGGTTTGCCTCGGGGGGGTTGGCCTCGAGGTGGTTGACCTGGGCCTCGAGTGGGTTTGCCTCGAGGGGCTTGTCCTGGGCCTCGAGGGGATTTGCTTCCTGAGGCTCCTCGGCAGGATTTCCTTGCAGCGATTGGCTTGGGGCGGGCCTCTCTTGGGGATTTGGGTCTGCGGTGGGTTTGTGAGGGCTGCCCTTTCGTCGAGCTCCTTATCAGCAGACTTTTTCTTTGGAGTGGCTGCACTCTTCTTGTGGAGTACTGGCTCTTCTCTTTTCACCACAAGGACAGCACTGGCTGTTTGCGGAGTAGCTGATAAGTACAGCTTCAGGTGCTCGCCAGGCTTTGGGGCGACCATTACTGGTGGGTTGGCCAGATACTTCTTCAAGTTCTCAAATGCTTTTTCAGCTTCAGGGGTCCACTTGAAAGTGCCCGTTCTTTTCATGATCTTGAAGAACGGCAGGGCTCTTTCACCGAACTTGGAGATGAATCGACCCAAGCTGGCCATGCAGCCTGCTAGGCGTTGCATGTCCTTGAGCCTGCGTGGAGGTTGGATGTCTTCTATGGCCTTGATTTTTTCTGGGTTTTCCTCTATGCCTCGATGAGACACGAGGAACCCAAGCAATTTGCTAGGAGGTACTCCAAAGACGCACTTGGCGGGGTTGAGCTTGATGTTCACCTTGCGCAGGCTGGCGAAAGTTTCTTCAAGATCTCCGAGGAGAGTAATTCCTTCTCGTGATTTCACCACAATGTCATCGACATATGCCTCGGCGTTCCGCCCCATTTGCCCACCAAGGGATATCCTCATCAACCTCTGGAAAGTGGCTCCGGCATTTTTTAGGCCGAAAGGCATGAAGACGTAGCAATACACACCACACGGGGTGAGGAAAGCCGTCTTCTCCTCGTCCTCCTTAGCCATCTTTATCTGGTGATAACCAGAGAAGGCATCGAGGAAACAGAGGAGGTCGCAGCCTGCCGTGGAGTCCACAATCTGGTCAATTCTGGGCATTGGATAAGGGTCTTTGGGGCAAGCCTTGTTTACATCAGTGTAGTCGATGAAGAGACGGCCTCCTCCGGCGGGCTTTGGGACTACCACGCCGTTGGAGAGCCAAGTGGGGTGCGCGACTTCGCAAACGATTTTTGCCGCTTTGAGCTTCTCGACCTCCTTGACGATGAATGCTTGCTTCTCGGGGGCTTGCTTTCTTGCTTTTTGCTTGATGGGGCGCGCGTTTGGGCACACGGCCAAGTGGTGCTCGGTCACCTTCCTCGGTACACCAGACATATCTGACGGTGTCCACGCGAACATGTCAGAGTTTTCCTGGAGGTAGGCGACGAGCGCGCTTTCCTATTTGGGAGGCAGTGCGGCGCCAATGGTGACGCTAGCCCCCGAGCCTTCAGCATCCGAGCTGCTGGGGCTCAGAGAGATCTTCTTTGTAGCAGCTGCCTCCTGGGAGAACAACTGCTTCTTCTTCTTGGGTCTCTCGAGAGGCTCTAGGTCCTCGTCTGCGGGGAATGCCATGGCGGCGGTCTTGTAGGCCGTCTCAACGGCGCGCGTAGCGTCCAGAACATGCCCATGGATGGTGATCATGGCAGCGCTGCCGGGGATCTTGACCATGTTGTAGGCATGGTGCGTGACGGCCATGAACTTCGCGAGCGCGGGGTAGCCGAGGATGGCATTGTACGGCAGGCCGATGTGTGCGACATCAAAATCGATGTGCTCGGTGCGGTAATTTTCCTTGCTCCCGAAGGTGACGCCAAGACTGACCTGGCCTAGAGGCTCGATCGAGCCGCTGGTGACCCCCGTGAAGGGCCTCGACGGCATGATCCGCTCGTAGGGCACTTGAAGCGCTTCGAACGTATCTATGGAGATAACGTTCAGGCCTGCTCCGCCATCGATGAGAGTCTTAGAGACAGCCACGTTGTCGAGGGTGGGGCTGCAGACCAGCGGGAGGGTTCCAACAGTCTTGGTGGACTTGGGGTGGTCCTGAGCATCGAAGGCGATGGTGTACTGCGACCACTTGAGGGGCCTGGAGGTTTCCGTGTTTGGGAGGGCGACGTTGAGCTCACGGGCGAACTGCTTGAACAGGTTGCCGTTCTTTTCTGCGGCGTTGGTGTAGCGTACCTGCACTTAAATAAGGCAGATACCTGTGTATAGTGCAAATCCCTGGATCGATTCGTTTGCGCACACAGTTTACGATGTAATATCACAACAAAGTATCAATTTTATTACATCGATGATCCAGACTTACAAAATATTCATTACAAGTTGCATAGCATAAAGCTAGCTTTGAAATAGTACACAGCGGAAATACAATAGCAGTGGGTCTCCAACAACTTCATGTTGCCACAGGCGAAAACATGTTGGTTGTAGACTCGAAACCTATAATCGAAACCTCACTCGTCTTCTGGTCAATCTGCAATAAGAATTTTTTTGCAACAACGTGGGTCAGATTCCATTAAAAATGGAGTCTGGCAAGTGACACTATGGTGGACACTTAGAGGAAAACTCTATAACCTATATGCATATTTGGCTGGTGGAGTTCAAGGCTATTTTGCATAAAGCCAATTTTTCCTAACTCTTTGGAAAACACTTTTCTTCTATTCGAGACACCTGTGGCATGAAAACCACGGTCTCATTCTACCCTTGTTCATCCATCAAGTTTTATTTCTGAAGTTGGAATGGTGGAATCATCCGTTTGACGTCCGTGATCAGCTGTTCAAATTGTACGTACCGCGGACACGGCTAAGTACTTAGTTCTAAGGAAAACATGTCATGCATGATATGCGAATTATTTCTAAGGACTAGAAATGCATGTCATGCCATAAAAAATCTTTTAAGTTAATGCAACGAAATGTGTTGGTAAAAAAGACTAAGGACTAAGGTTAGAAGTTGGATAAAATACCTTTGTTATAATTTATCTTGAATAAGTACTATAATGACTTAGTCATAATGTGCATATCTACTTAGAGAAAATACTAAGTCTATTCTTCAAGGTGATCAACAATTATTAACAACTCTTCGTAAATTGGATACTAGGATCCAACAAACTTCAAGATGATAATATCATGATCAAAAATTGTTTAAGTCTAAAGTGAAAGACAAGATTAGGAAATAGGGAAAAGATAGAAAGAAAGATGTAGTTGGTCTTCCAGGCTTCATCTCCAGACTTGTAATATTCTCCTTGGTGATGTCTTGATTGAATTCTTGGTAGACTTGAATAATCTTTAGACTTGATGATTTTTGTATCATCTAGGCTGGTCTTGGATTTAACTTAGTCTTCAAGAGGTCTAAGAGAAGAAAAGAGAAATGAAAGAGAGAGGGAGCAAGACTTAGAAAATATTTCTGGTTGGTCTTTGTGAACTTCTTCTTGATTTTTCTTCTAAGTGCTTCTACTCCTTGAAGGTACTTCTGAAGTCTTGTTTGGCTAAGTCCTTCATTGGTCTTCTAGCTCCATGTTGAAAATCCTAAGTGTCCAGTGCATAGCACTTTTACCAAAATACTAAGTTTGAAAATAATCCTATCTTAGAGAAAATTAATGGAGGAGTTTTCCTATGAAAATTAATGGAGGAGTTTTCCTATGAAAAAATAAATTTATAGCAATTGGATTTAACGAAAAATAATGTTTCTATTAATAGTTATGCCAAAAATAGTCAAACTATTCAAATTAAACATACAACTTTTAAATCATGAAAATAATACTCAAAAATATTTATAACAGAGGCATCATATTACAAATATTCCAAAGTTTCTAAAACAATTTTATTTTCAATTTTTGGATTTATAGATTTAAAGTTATGACAAAAATACTCAAATTTAACATTTGAAATTTGAATATTTTAAACTAAGTCAAATTTTAATTTTGGCAGATCTAAAATATTCTACATGTCCGGGGCTTTCCAAAAATATAAAATTTGTCTAATTTGGATAAGTGGTTCAAAAGTTATAAAGGTTTCAAATACAGGGACTAATCTACAAAACTGTCAATTTAATCTAATTAAGAAAATTCGTAGAAAATTATTTTCCAACGTGGCGCTGACTGGATCTGACGTGGCATCCACGTAGGCGCTGACTGGACCGTACCGTTTCGAAATGGATGATCTAATCCTAGACGCACAAAACGAATCTAACGACTCAGATCTAAAGGACTTAAAAAGGCGGCACGGCTGGCCGGAGATGTTCCGGTGGCTGCATCTCGCGGTAGCGCCATGGCCGGAAGGGCACGTCGTCGACGACACGGGGAGGTTCGGGGTACGGCGAGGTTACCTTTCGATGCAGAAGGGAGAGGCGGAGACGCTGGCGTGTTCGACGGTGACGGGAGCGCTCTCCTGCGCTGGCAATGCTTCACCGGAGTTTGAGGCAGGCGGCGGTGGCTTCGGCCGTGGACGCGCCGCTCGATCTGGTGCAGGAAAAATAGGGAAAACAGTTCACGGAGATGCGCATGGCGATGGGGAGAAGGAGGGGGTGGGTCTCTGGCTCGGGGTACCGTTACCTCGCCGGGGAAACGAAGAAAGCGGCAGCGGATGTGGATGAACTCCGGCAAGCTCACGCGGCAGCGTGGGGGTGTAATATGCTAGGGTTGGAGAGGGGAAACGAAGAGGAGTGTTGTAACATCCCAACATTTTTTAATTTTCAAAAATCACAAATATTTAAAACTTTTGTTTTGGTTGAAATAAAATACTAAAATGCTTAAAGAAACCAACTATAAAAGACTTCAACCAATTTGAAAAAAGTCTATTATTTCAAACTTCTCAATGTGTCATGAATTTCAAAAGTTATTTCCAATTAAACATTACATTATCCATTGTATTTCAAAACCCTTAATATGTAAATGGATGAATGTTTGACAAACTTTCAAACCAATTTCATATAAGAAAAAGTTTCTTATAAGTATTTGAATTCAACCACTTAGCCCTAGCTATTCATAAATTAAAATAATATTTGCAAGTGTTCTTTGAAACTATTTAAAGCATGATCTAATTGTCAAATGGTTTTCATTCATTTAACTAAATTCAAGTTATAGTTTTGGAAATTATAAGTTTATAATTCATAACTTTAAAAAAACTTCATAGATTTTATAATTAAGGAATTCTCCAAATAAATATTTCATTAGCTTAAATGAATTTCATTTATTTTCAAAGCATGAAATGATTAATATGTTCTAAATAAGAAATGAATTAAAACAAAAATATTTTCCAAAGTTGTTATGAAGTTTTCAAGTGAATTATCATAATATAAAATATAATGGGTACAAATTTTCTCAATTAAAAATGAATACCTTATATTTCACATTTCCTAAAAAATTATTCATATTTAGTTCTTTAATATTATGCCACAATAAAGATGGATGATTTCAGCAAAACAAGTTTAAATAACTTAAATTCAAACATATTTGAATGTGGGTATTTCATAGAATTTATTTTAGTCAAAAATAAAATTAATTAAACCCTAATTTCAAATATAACATAAAGTGTCAAAATTTGCATTAATCAATATTTCAAAATTATTATTTTTGAAAATTGTTCGAAACATGCCCACAACTGGTTTAACACAAAGATAATAATTTTACAAATTTTTAGAAATTTGTTTGACTTCATTTGGAGTTTTAAATCAAAAGTTATTAAGAAAATAGAAAATCACAAAAGGAAAAAGAAAAATCCCTGACAGTGGGACCCACCTGTCAAGGGAGGTCGTCTTCTTCCTCTAGCCAGAAATCACGCACGAAAATTGCTCTGATCCCGTTTCCAAAATTCGAGCGAGTTCTACGGGATTTGCTCCCTCTCCTGCCCCTACTTAAACCCCGCACCCTCCTCGATTATTTCCCTCTCCTTCCTCTCAAAAACGCGTCGCCAGGCCGGAGAAATCGTTCGCCGGAGTAAGCCGTTTCCACCGCCGTTCTTCCTCTGCCCCCGGTGAGATAAGCACGCCCCCGCGCCCGAGAACTCCTCCACCCTCTTCCTCTAATCCCTACGCATCTCCTAAACCTATTCTCTACCCTGTCCTCGCAGCAAATCGAGCGGTTGGTGCTCGACCCGAGAGTCGCCGCCGTAACCTCCACTCCAGTCGTGCATCGGTACTGTTCGGCAGAGCCATCAGCGCCGCCACCGTGCCCATCGTCTTCCCCACGATCCGCAGCACCTCATCATCGTCATCTCGTGTCCAGGGGAGCAGCGCACCGACGGGAGCGTCCACGCCCGAGCCGAACGCCGCCGTCCCCTCCATCTCCAGTGACTCGCGCCGCCAGCCGCCGACCAAAGCGAGGTGAGCCGTCCGATCTCCTTCCAACGGCCCAAATTAGATCCCGTTAGCGAACGGGTACGGGCAGATCTGGGCCATCGGATCCAGATCTAACGGCCCAGATCATTCCACTTGCCACGTCGGATCCGCGTCAGCAGCACAGTCAGCGCCCAGTCAGCGCCGACGTGGAAATTGATTTCTTTTAATTAGTTTAAATGGTACTTTTTGCAGAAAAGCCACTGCATATTCAAATCTTCATAACTTTTTAACCACTCATCCAAATTTGATAAATTTTATATTTTTGGAAATCCCTTGACATTCAAATTTGACTAAGTTTAAAATATTCAAATTTCAAATGGAAGATTTGAGTATTTTTGGCATAACTTTAAATCTATAAATCCAACAATTGCAAATAAAATTATTTTAGAAACTTTGGAATATTTGTAAATTGATGCCACTGCTATAAAATATTTTTGAGTAATATTTGAATGAATTCATAGTTATATATTTAATTTGAATAGTTTGAGTATTTTCAACATAACTATTAATAAAAATATTATTTTTGATTAAAGTAAATTTCTATAAATTTAATTAAAAGGCCCCCTGTCTGATAACACTATTTATAAAATTATATTATAAGAGTTTAATCATAAAAAACTTTAATCTTATAATTATTCCTTTTATTATATTTTTTCAAAAATAGAAATTAATTAAATTGCATTTATAAATTCATGCATATTTATAAAGAAATCACAAAGGTTATTTTGATGCTTTCTTGTGATAAAAAATTACATTTCATGCGTAAAATATTTTATTATATAATTATATTTCCCATAGGAAATCTCTTCATTATTGTCTCTAAGTTTGGAATATTTCTAAACTTAGTATTTTGGTAAAAGTACTATGCACTAGACACTTAGTATTTCAACATGGAGCTAGAAGCCCAATGAAGAACTTAGCCAAAACAAGACTTCAGAAGTATCTCCAAGGAGTAGAAGCACTTAGAAGAAAAATCAAGAGGAAGTTCATGAAGACCAACCAGAAATATTTTCTAAGTCTTGCTCCCTCTCTCTTTCATTTCTCCTTTCTTCTCTTAGACCTCTTGAAGACTAAGTTAAATCCAAGACCAGCCTAGGTGATACAAACATCATCAAGTCTGAAGATTATTCAAGTCTACCAAGAATTCAATCAAGACATCACCAAGGAGAATATTACAAGTCTGGAGATGAAGCCTGGAAGACCAACTACATCATTCTTACTATATTTTCCCTCTTTCCTAATCTTATCTTTCACTTTAGACATAAACGAATTTTGATCATGATGTTATCATCTTTGAAGTTTGTTGGATCCTAGCGGCATAGTGAGATGAAGCGGCCTGGAGACAAACCTTACATGTCCACGTACATGAGACCTGTCCCACAATTTAAGTGGCTGGCCGGGTGTCTGTCTCTCTCACTATAGTGAATTTCCAGTTTACAAAGAGTTGATAATAATTGTTGATCATCTTGAAGAAATGACTTAGTATTTTCTCTAAATATTCCTACACATCAAGACTAGGCCATTAGAGGGCTTATTCAAGATGATATAAAACAAAATATTTTATTCAACTTATGACTTTAGTCCTTAGTCATTTTGACCAACCTAATTGCATTGCATTAACTTAAAAGAATTTCATGGCATGACATGCATCTCTAGTCCTTAGGAATAATTTGCATATCATGCATGACATGTTTTCCTTAGAAGTTATGAAACTTTTTTGTTCATTATGTATGCTTGTATATGTTGTGTTGTTTTGTTTTATGATTGTTGTATTGTTGTTTGTTTATATTGTTTAGACTGAACGGAGAGTTCCGAGTATTGTTGAAAAGAGTTTGTGAACAACGACAACATTCAAAGGCAAGTGGCACACCTCATAAACTTACTATTATTTTCTATATGCATTACTTAGTGTATTTTTATATGCATGTGTAGGATAGTATTGCTATGCTAAACCTGTGTAAAATTCCCTTACTCCTGTGTCTAGGTTCCTATATCATACTTAGCAGAAATATTGATGTTATACAATTGATGAAAAGTTTTACAAAATATTAAGTGACTACTCAGGGCTATGCTCATGGTTGTCGTCGCCTAGGATGAATGTCTATTCTACTTAGGGCCGTGAGCATGGTGATTTTTACCTGAGAGTGCACATCCACTAAGTTAATGACACTCCTGAGTGGATTGGTTGTTAATGGTGGCGAAGTTGAGTGGCTACTCCGGTCCATGCCTATGGTTCCTGGAGTACGTGCACTTGTGGATGGCCACCCAGGGAACAGAGGAATCTGAAGAACTCCGAGTGACGATTGCTTCCAGTGCAGCCATTGCCATATGGGCTCTGGCTTGATCAATTATGTTGCATGGACTCTCTCCGGCTTGACAAGCAGATGTAGGGGGATGGTAGGTGGAACGGGTCAAGCCAGAGTGGGAGGGAAAATGCTTCTGAAAGATCTCGTCTCATTCTTCTCCTTTCCTATTCACAAATGGTGTGTAAAGGATAGTTTGGCTTAAATGGGTACAATGGTGAACGTGCACAACCTCTGCAGAGTGTAAAACTAAGTACTTAGCCGTGTCCCTGGTACGAACAATTTGAGCAGCTGATCACGGACGTCAACGGAGGATTCCATCATTCCAACTTCAGAAATAAAACTTGATGGGTGAACAAGGGAAGATGAGATTTATGGTTTTCATGCCATACTTGTCTTGATTTGAAGAAAGTGTTTTCCAAAGAGATAGGAAAAATTGGCTTTATGCAAAATAGCCTTGAACTCCACCAGCCAAATACGCATATAGGCTATAGAGTTATTCCATTAAGTGTCCACCATAGTGTCACTTGCCAGACTCCATTCTTAAATGGAAATCTGACCCACGTTGTTGCAATATTTTTCTTATTGCAGATTGTTCAGATGACGAGTGAGGTTTCGTTTATAGGTTTCGAGTCTACAACCAACATGTTTTCGCCTGTGGCAACATGAAGTTGTTGGAGACCCACTGCTATTGTATTTCCGTTGTGTACTTTTTCAATGCTAGCTTTATGCTATGCAACTTGTATCGAATATTTTATAATTCTGGATCATCGATGTAATAAAATTGACGCTTTGTTGTGATATTACATCGTAAACTGTGTGTGCAAATGAATCGATTCAGTGATTTGCACTATACACAGGTATCTGCCTTATTTAAAGTGCAGGTACGCTACAAGTGCGTGGGGATTAAGTAGGGGAAGAGAAGGAAACAGATGGCGCAATCCTCGCGACGAATTTTGGAAAGGAATCCGGGGAGGGGTTTCGGCCGGAAAAATTGCTGGAGGAGGAAGACGGATGACGTCAGCAGTGACGTCATCAAATTTTCTTTTTCTGTTTTTCTATTTAATTCATATCTTTTGATTTAAGACTCCAAATTCATTCAAATAAATTTCTATAAATTTGTAAAAGCAATATCTTTGTGTTAAACCAGTTGTGGGCATGTTTTGAATAATTTTGAAAATTAATATTTGGAAATATTCATAAAATGCAAAATTGCCCATTTAGGTCAACTTTGAAATTAGTAATTTAATAAATTCATTTTGGGTTAATACAATTTATGAAATTACCCACATTCAAATATATTTGAATTTAAGTTATTTAAACTCATATTCCAATATTAAATAAATTTTAGCTTTAATAGATTATTAAATAACATTTTACAACTATTTGTAATGAAAAGAGAAAATGTAATGTAATCATTTTTAATTCAAATTATGTTGTGCACCATGAAGTTTCATAATATGATAAATCATTTGAAAACTTTATAACATATCTAGATTTAATTCATTTCTTATACTGGAAAACATATTCATGGAAATCATTTTATGTTTTGAAAATAAATGAAAATCATTTAAGCTAATGAAATGTTTATTTGGATGATTCATTCTAAAATATATAAAGTTATAAACTACACTTTGTTTTGAACTTAGTTTAAAGAATGGAAACCATGTGACAAATAGATCATGTTTTAAATAGTCGCAAAATTTTATTTTAATTTATGGTCAGCTATGGTTAAGTGGTTGAATGAAATACTTACAAGGAAACCATTTATTTCATGAACAAGGTTTGAAGTTTGTAATTTATTTGACAACTACATATTGAGCTTTTAAGAATTACAATGGAATAATAAAATGTTTAACTTGAACAACTTTTGAAAATAATGATGTATTGAGATATTTGAATTAGTAAACTCTTTCAATAAGTTTGAAGTCTTTCATAGTTGGATTTCTTATGCATTTTATGTTTTATTTTAATCAAAAACAAAAGTTTTAAATTTTAGTTATTTTTAAACATTATAAAATGTTGGGATGTTAAAGTTGGCCTGATTTCCAGATGGTTTCTGGTAGCCGCCCTTGTGTCCTCTCCCGCGGTAGCCACGGCCTCAGCCGCGGCTGCCACCGCCCTCTGCTTGCTCGCGCTCCTTGCTCAACCTTTTAAGGTCGAAGCAGGACTCTGTAGAGTGGCCGCGCCTGTTGTGGTAGATGCAGAAAGGGTGGTGGTCATCTCTTCTCTCTTCAGGCTCGGGGGAGTCCCTGCGGGTGCCCTTCGCGTCAGGCTCTGCCGCGAGAACCTCGGTGGCCTTGCGCTTGGGCTCCTCCTTCTTCTTCTGTCTCCTGCACCCCTCAGCATGATCGTCCCCTCTCGAGGACATCTTGACAAAGAGGAGTCCCTCTTCAGCCTTGGCGCACTTGTCCGCCAGGTCGAAAAGCTTTACCACAGAGGTGAGGTTGTCGTGGATGCCCAGCTTCTCGAGCATCCTGCTGTTTGTGACGCCCTCGCGGAAGGCGGCGATGACTTGGGTGTCAGGGATGTTCGGGATCTTGTTGCGCACTTGGCTGAAGCGCTGGATGTACTTGCGGAGCGTCTCATCCTTCTTCTGCACTACAGCGCAGGTCGTTGTGGGTGAGGGCGCGCTCGTATGTCCCCTTGAAGTTGGAGACGAACTGCTTGCAGAGCTCCTTCCAGGAGTTCACGGAGTCCTCAGGGAGGTTCAGGAGCCACGACAGCGCAGAATCGCGAAGCGCGTAGGAGAACCAATTGGCCATGACCTTGTCATCGCCACCCGCAGCTTGGATGGAGGTGGTGTAGAGCTGCAGGAACTCGATGGGGTTGCTGGAGCCATCGTAGCCCTTAGGGAGAGCCGGCCTGAACTTTGGGGGCCAGACCACGCGGCGCAGAGAACGGGTGAACGCCATGCAGCCTGTGGCGTACGTGGCGACCCCGTGCTGCAGCCCGCTGCGGTTCTGCTAACCCGCCTGTCCAATCTCCTCCATGAGCCCGTTCTGGCGCTTTCGCTGGACCTCCATCCCCACGCGAGCGTCGGGCGCGGTGGGCTGCACGATCAAGCAATCGTGCGGCGAGGACGTGTGGGAAGCAGCCCTCTGCGTCGCAGCCGGTGCAGGTCCCGGAGGTGGCGAAGGCGCGTTTGTCGCGACTGTGACCGCGTGAGAGTGGTGCAGGTTGGACTACGACGAAGCAGGGCGCGTCGTGGCGATGCCAACGAGGTGGTTGAGGCGTTGGAGCCACTGCTCATGGGCCTCAGCGGTGGGCTGGTAGCGGAGAAGCTCCTGCGCCATGAGCAGCGCGGTGTGGGGCGCGGGGTCTGTACTCCCCGGGCCCGAGCTGCTCGGGTGCTGTGTCGGGTGCGGCGACTACGTGTCCTCATGAGGCTCGGAGTCACGTTCCGGTGCCTCATCATGAGGGCCGGAAGGGACGCGCTCTTCGTGACCGGGTCGTCCCCACCGCGCGCGGGTGTTCGCGGTGTCCGGCGGCGCACGCGCTCCTTCAGGCGCGCGTCGGTTGACGCGGGCGACGCGGGCGGCGCGGGTGTTCACCATGGCGCGGAGACAAACTCGAAGGTTGTTCACGCGCCTCAACCCCCTACCTGGTGCGCCAAATGTCGGGTTATGACTCCCAAGAATCGGGGGTAGTCACTTCCTGAAGAGTAGTTCCTGAAGGGGGTTGAACGCGGAGGTCAAGACCCTCGAGGGACACCGCGACGCTGCTCGCCGGACCCGGAGACGACACGCCCACGACAGGGATAGACACCGGCCTTTACCCAGGTTCACGGCCCTCGTGAGGAGGTAAGACCGCTACTCCTGCTTGTCTGTATTAGATGGTGGAGGTTACAGTACAATGGAGTTTGCCGGAGCCCCCTTGAGGGAGTTCTTGCCTGGGGAGGGAAGCGATGGTCTTCTTCCTCCTCCAGCCAGAGGCTATCCTCAGAAGTGTTGCTACGGTTTACAAGGGTTGTAGCACGCAAAGAGCCGACCTGTGCTACGATGGATGTGTTGTCCCTTTTATAGGCCCCTCTGGTGCTCTACTTCGGCTTGGCCTTCAAGGTGGCTCCCACACGGCAGAGGCATGGTGGAGTAGGAGTCCATCACGGTCCGTTTGTCCATGGACTCGGTCCATTGTTGATAAAAGTGGGCGCGGTGGCCGACAGCGGCCAACCGCGCTATACTGTCCGCAGAGAGGGCAGTCTCTGAGGTGGAGCCCGCGATGACGTTCTCCGTTGGAGGGTTGCGTTGTCCACCTGCTTTATCGCCAGAGTATAAGATCCTGGCAGTTGCGCAGCAGGCGGCGCCGCTTTATTGACCCCTTTATCACCAAAACGGCAACGTGGGTTCTTGCGTCACCGCGTGGTCGTGGCAGAGGCCACGTGCGTCCTGTCGTACTTCCTTGGCCACAACGTTTGCCTTCAGGCGCGGGGAGGCATGAGGGGAGATTCCTGCAGGACTCCCTCAAGGCGAGCTGGCGCCTCGGGAGGGTCCCCTGAGGAGAGGGACCCCTTGAGGGCAACGTTTCCACTTCAGGCCCTTGAGGGGAGTTGCCTCTCGAGGGTCACGCCAGGCGGTGATGCCTGGTCCTTAGTCGTTTCGTATGACTGGCTAGTGTGCGAGGCCTGGGGGGAATGGGCTCTCCATACCCCAGTTCCCATTGGGCCGACAATCCCCAAGCTTAGTTCTACCCGTCCCGAGTAGGCAATAACGATAAAAAGAATAATTTCTGAAGTGACATGCTTTCACATAATGTTGATCATATAATATTATAAGGCTCATGTTATGAATGAAATGACTCAAGGCAATGATCTATAATTTGCTAACAAATAGACAAGGAGTAAACAACTACATCATATAAGTAAAAACTCTTCATGAATAGTACTTTCAAACAAGCATCAATAAGATTTGCTTAAGAGTTAACTCATAAAGCAATATTATCTAAGTAAAAGAGCATTGAAGCAACACAAAGGAAGATAGAAGTTTCAGCATTGGCTTTCAACTTTGAACATGTATATCATATAGATATTTGTCAACACAAAGAAATATAACAAGTGCAATAAGTAAGCATATTAGAATTGTTATACACAGTTGACACAATTGTTTAGAAAGAAGTAGGTAAACTGACTCAACATAAAGCAAAAGATAGGCCCTTCGCAGAGGGAAGCAGGGATACAAGTGTGTGCTAGAGCTTCTTAGTTTAGTAGGTGTTGGGAATATATCAACTAGGGGTATCACCAACATGGATCAATCCGGCTAGTCTAGGGTGGCCCAAGGGTGGTAAGGCTGAAACCTGCCGGGCGGCTCAGATAGCTGACGTACAAGGAAGTAGGAGGACGGTACAAGGAAGGCGGAAGGCCGAAGCCCATCAAGCCACCAAGCCCAAGACGGAAGGCGGCAACTAAGCCGGCTAGGTCTAGGACTCTGATTACTTGCCGGACAAGTACTTGCCTTGTACCCTGGGGTCTGGCCGCCTATATAAGTCGGCCACCAGGGAGCCTTTAGGGCACGCTTCAATACGCATCATACACATTGTAACCTGTTCACGGCTATTGCCTCATAGTGAATTATAGCAGCACGTAGGATCTCGCCACCGCTGCGGGATCCGAAGCTGGGTAAACTCGCCGTGTTCAATCCCGTCCTCGACGACACCAACCTTCTTCCCCACAATCCATATGTAGGCTAGAGGACCCCCGTCTCCTATCAATTATGCCGATACCGAGACAGTTGGCGCCCACCGTGGGGCATAAGGTTCCTGGTGTCACGTTCCAGGCGGGAACACTTGGCGGCGTGGGCAAGCAGATCGCCGTCGGTCGCGTCACAAGGTATGGCGGCCACAACTACATCAACTCGGATGAGTCCTGGCTCCCGGTGGACGACTACCTTATCGGATGCGCAATCGTACCGATCGGAGGGATCGACGTCTTCATCGGGTATACGCCAGAGGCGTACGGCCTACCGCGTTTCTACAACCCCACCCACCAACCCTTCGACCAAGCAGTCGACTGACAAGATGGATCTGAATCCGCCTTCTACCAGGAGTCGGCCGAATCTGACTTCCACTTCGTCGGAGTTGTCGGACTGGGATCAGACTCCCAGCCGGAAAACAACGATCCTGAATCAATCCTCCCTGCTCTCCAGGAGGATGCGATGTCAGATGCCGGATCCAGATCTACCGTTCAAGTCAATGTAGACTCTGACTCTGATGATGATGCTAGAAGATCAAAACCCGCTTTTCCAGTGGTGATCCGGCTCCTTCAGAGGGCACAGCGGATACTGACATGCCTGGCAAGCTGGCTATGATGGTTGTCGTCGGTCACGAGACAACCCCAGTTGCTTCGGAAACGCAAAACAAGCCGGTGGAAGGCGCCTGTGACACCACTGCCGGGCAACTCATTGAAAGTTCCGACAAGGTGCGCGCAAAGAAGAAAACTGGCCTCGAGAAAGGCGGCAGCAGCAAACCCACGGATTTGCTCTCCGTCATCAAAGAAGTAGACGAGATCATGAACACTCCGGTGAATAAAGACACCCCACTCGATGAAGTTGAAGAGCTTAGGATTAACATGCTTAAGCACTCTGACTTCCTGCGAAAAAGAGAGGAGCACGTTGAGAGCCTTGCGAAGAAGATCGAGAAAGAACAGGAGAAGATGTCGGCCAAAACAAGCCGACAGCTCTTTGAGGAAAAAAGGTCATCAAAAAACCGCCGTGGCAAGGAGCCGCCAACACGCGCAACGACAGCGGCTCAAGATCTCGGGTTCGACTGGCGTACGGCACCACAGCGCGTGGACAGAAGGGGAGATGTTGTTTTCTGCACCCGTGTGGGGACCCCGGACTAACTGTCCGAAATACCCGATTATGCTTAACACAACGATCCCATGATCAGTCTGTCGTTGCACATAATCCGAATTGAATACCAAAGTTTACATCCATTACAATACCGAATTAAAGTCTTACATAAATGGTCATTCAGACCAAGTCTTACATAGGTGCCTTCAAGGGCCAAACCAAAACAATCAGCGGAATTAAGGCGTCGTAGACATCAAATCCTAACGATGACCCGACAGGCAGTCGACTTATGAAGATCCTTAGTTGGCATAGATGTCGCCATACTCTTCCTGGGCGTAGGACTCCTCGAAGTTTGGCTACGACAATAGCCAGAGACAAAGCTAGTATGAGTACATTTGAATGTACTCGCAAACTACTCCAACATGAGTGCACTAGTCTCAGTTTTAGTTTCACACTTTTATTTATTTAAGACATCTCTATATCTTTGTTGAAGAAGATAAGGAAATTATAACTACTCTTAATATCTCAATATTATTAGTTTTCTTCAAAAACTCCTCCTTTTCCGACCATAAACCATTATGGTAATCATTCTCCAACTACCTCATACCGATCCGTTGGTATAGGCGTATGGAACATTTTCCAATTCCTTTTTCTTTTAAAACTCAAATCTTTTCCCAAAACTTGCACATGGTCAAAGTAGGGCCTCTCAACTGTCCATATCCGAGGACTCGGCTATTCGAATAGTTTAATTACCCTCTGCAGAGGTAGCACGCTTTTCCCACACTCATCCGATAACTCATCGTGTCAGCCACGCTTCGCCATACCCGTGGTATGCGAAGTTGAGTCACCGACCCTAGTCTTTCCTTTGCTCATGCTAGTATAGGACCCTGCCCATATGATACTTCCCATCGACACTTAACCCAGCCCGTCGGGATCTAAGTGTGAGGACTCATATGTTTTATCTGGCGGTGTATAGGGGACATCCTTCTATCCTCCTCCTTATCTACTCATAGATGTTGAGAGAGGACCCAGGTCAGGGGTAGGTCGTCAAACCATTCCCTCATGCATAACAGAGTCATCCCTGTTGATGCAGTGTCCCATACTAATAAGAGCAAACTATATGACTAGGCCCTTTCCCATATGTGGGTAAATGTGGCCGCACAGAGTATCGGCTGATCGACGTAAGTACTAAGACACAATGTGCTTTTCTCAAAAACCACCTTTCTCCATTTCTTTACTTAAACACCATATCATAGTGCTTTATATCCACACAAGTTTTCAAAGGAGTTTTGAATAAACAAATCTTGGTTTTTCCATCCTATAGTTTTAGCATATACTTCTATATTGGGTGGCAAAATAATATCTATATACTTTTAAAAAGGGTTTTATAAACCTTTGCCTTAAAAAAAATGATTTGTAAATCTAGATGCATAAGTTATGTGCAAGCTCAGAGAGTAGCTTGCCTTGCTCAACAAAGTGGTCTTGGTCTTGGTCTTCAGGTTCCACAAATCCTTCCTCCTCGATATATCCGGCAACGTTCTCGCCTAATACACAAGAAATCAATACAACCAATCACTAGACTATTCAAACAATCATCATAGCAATACACTCTTAGAGGTTCTAATTAACCATTCCACATACCAAACAACACTATGTGGTTTCAATTTAATTGATTTAACCATTATTCCATTGTGTTTTAATTAGGGCAGAAACTTGTTGCACATGTTTAATTGCATAGCTTGAGTTCTGTTTGTCACAGAAATACAAACTAAAATTCTACAGAAAGCTAATGATGTGTGGAAGATGACACAATTGGGTTTGGGTCATTTGGAGTTACCAAACTCCCTACACATTGTTTTGAATCCAGATGCCAATTAACAAGGTTTTGGCTATTATTTAAATTATATTCATCTAAAAATTAAACCCTTTTAGGGATGACTAACCATAGTTAAATGTGACCTAATAAAATTAGTTTCAACTAATTTGGATTATCAGAGTATCAGAAACAAACTAGTTTAGAATTTAAACCATTTATGGTATTTTGAATAGTGTATTTTTATTATATATCCAAATGGAGTGAAACCAATTGGGTTGGAAAGATATTTTCATAAGCTTTCCAGAACAGTTGGATTTGCTCCATTTGGAGTTGTAAATATAAAGTTATGGATTTTCTAAAATTGAGTTCAGTACTGACTTTTTAATTAAATCTAAATTCGAAAATAATAACCAGGAGTGGATAATGTTGAAAAATCCGACAGAGGGGACCCACTGGTCAGCGACTGCGGGTGCGCGCGCGGTTTTCATTTAAACCTGACGCGAGGGGCCCGCACGTCAGCGCCTAATCGAAACGAAGCGGTACGCTACCGTTGGATCTAAATCCAACGGCCCGGAGCGAGCGCGCCGGCGGCGACCAGAAACGGGCGGCGCCGTGGCTCCGGCGACGGCGTCGAGGACGGGCGGCTCACCTAGGGGCTCGGGAGGTGACGGCGACGGTGCAGAAGGGGTGCGGCGGCTCGGGGAAGCTCGGGGGCGAGGTGGCACGGGCTGGGGAGGCTCCTGGTGACGACGGCGTCGAGCTCTCCTTCCGCGGCCGCGCTCCAACTCCGGCGAGCCCTCCGCGCTGCTCCTGGGCACGAACCAGAGCGGAAAAGGGACCGGGTGAGTGAGGTGGTAATGGGGAAGGGGATGGGGGCCAGAGAGAAGAGAAAGGGAGGGCAGCATGGCTCGGCCGTGGTCGTCGTCTACCTCGGGCACGGCGAGCTCGAGGAGACCCACGGGCAGCTGGGGCTCTGTGGCGACGGCGTCGCCCTCCAGGCGGTGCTCGAGAGGGGTGGTGTGTGAGGGGGAGAGGTGGTGGCGAGGTGTGGAGGAGAAGAGGGGCACGGGGGCGTTTTATAGAGGCCGGGCGGCGCACGGTGGGCGCGGTGCAGAGGGCGCCCGCGGCCGTGCTACCCCGCCGTAGGCCGGTGGAGGGGGGTGTCTGGGTTGCGGGGTGTTCGGGGGACCGAGCGGGCAAGGAGGGGAGGCGTGGCGCGCTCGGCAGCGCTCGGGCTCATGGCCCTGCCGTGAGCGCGCTCGGGCGGTGCACGACGTGCGCGGCGTGGCGCGGGCGCGGCGCGGTCGGGGCGTGCTGGGGCATGCTGCTGCCGCGTGAGGGCGCCAGGAGGTGAGGGAGGGAGAGAGAGGGAGCAGCGCGGCCGGCACGGCGCGGCGTCGCCGCGGCCACAGTGCCGACACGGCGACGTGCGCACGGCCGCGGCTGTCGCCGGCGTCTCCTCGTCGATCCCAGCCACCGTTTGGCTCGTCCTCGGGTGCGGCGTGATCGTGGTGATGAGGGGAATCCAGTGCGGGCTTCAATTTGACAAATCAAACTCACATTCGATCGATTGATCCACGATTCGGTTCGGGTTGGGAAGAACAGGGTGGTGCTCAACAGGTGTTTGACGAAATTCCAGAACCAAAACAGTGTGCATTAGGTTATTTAATTTTCCTAATTTGCTTAATTCTTTTGGGTCCAAACTTAGGATCTAGGCTAAATGCATTATTGGTAAGTGATACAAAGTCTTCTTGAAATATTTGGAAATATTTCAATAATGAATTTCTAATTTGAATTTGAGGTTTTTGTATTTGAAAAATTGAAAGGGAATAGTTTGTGAAAATCAACTAGGAGTGTTTAGAATATTACTCCACTGATTTTAGGGTTGAAAATAAAATTATGCTTCTCACTTTGGAAAATTAATGTGACATGTGTCACATGGTGTTATATTTTTTTGTAATTTGTTTCCTTTGTTTTCTTTTTCTTCAAACTTTTAATTAGAGCTAGAATTCCACAATCTTGCAAGCAAAGCAAACAACAATACTCAAGAATTAAACATACACAAATCTTTATGAGAAAAGTTTTTGTTGGCCCACATTTTTGCATTAATAATTATATTAATATTTTGGGATGTTACAGATACTTCCCCCCTTAAAATAAATCTCGTCCCGAGATTTGCTAGGTCTGGACACTAAAGAGGTTTGGGAATTCGCTTCTAAGATAGTCTTCGCGTTCCCACGTGGCTTCATCTTCAGAGTGGTTAGTCCACTGAACTTTGTAGAACTTGATCGCGCGCCTTCGGGTAAGACGAACATCTTCGTCGAGAATCTTGAGGGGCGTCTCACGATAAGTCAGATCTTGATTCAGGTCGACAGAATGGTGGTCGATGTTTTTGAAAACATCAGGCTGGTCAGGAACTTCAAGACATTTCCGGAGCAAGGAAATATGGAAAACATCGTGGTAATCTCCTAACTCCTGAGGCAACTCCAGGTTATATGACACCTCTCCTCGACGGGCAAGGATCTTGAAGGGTCCAATATATCTTGGCGCCAGTTTTCCTTTGACATGGAAACGCTGCATTCCTTTAAGGGGTGTCACTCGGAGATATACATAATCTCCGATACTGAAGGTGACATCACGACGCTTGTGATCAGCGTAACTTTTCTGACGGGATTGGGCGGTCTTGAGTCGCTCACGGATAAGATGGACTTGCTCTTCAGCCTCACGGAGGGTATCTGGTCCAAACAGTTTGCCTTCTCCGGTGTCGGACCAATTCAGGGGTGTACGACACTTCTTGCCGTAAAGGGCTTCAAAAGGGGCCATTTGCAGACTAGACTGGTAACTGTTGTTGTAGGAGAACTCTGCAAATGGAAGGCAATCTTCCCATTTGGATCCATAGGCTAGGACACATGCGCGAAGCATGTCCTCTAATATCTGGTTCACTCGTTCAGTTTGGCCATCTGTCTGGGGGTGATAAGCTGTGCTAAATGCTAACTTGGTTCCGAGGGCTTCGTGTAGGGCTTTCCAGAACCTTGAGGTGAATTGTGTGCCCCTATCTGATACAATCCTCTTAGGCACACCATGCATGCTTACTATTATGGAAATATACAGGTCTGCTAACTGATTTCCCCGATAGGTGGTGTTGACGGGAAGAAAATGGGCAACTTTGGTCAGCCTGTCAACGATGACCCATATTGAGTCATAGCCTCGGTTGGACCTTGGAAGTCCGGTGATAAAATCCATTCCAATCTCATCCCACTTCCACTCGGGAATCTTTAAGGGTTGAAGCAATCCAGCGGGTCGCTGATGTTCAGCCTTGACTCGCTGACAAATATCACACTTGGCTACAAAAACACCAATTTCTCGCTTCATTCCGTGCCACCAAAATCTTTCACGAAGGTCTTGGTACATCTTGGTTCCGCCGGGGTGGATTGAGTAAGGGGTCTCGTGGGCTTCCTTTAGGATTAACTCCTTGAGTTCCGAGGTATTGGGGACACAGATACGACCATTGAATCTCAACACTCCTTCTGCATCCTCGGTAAAACCAGGCGCTTTACCGAGAGAAATCTTCTTCTTGATTCCTTCTATGCTCTCATGACCTTTCTGGGCCTCCTTGATTTGATCTATCAGAGTTGGAGCTAACTCTAAATGGGCGAGATAGCCGTGGCTAACAAGCTCTAGTCCAAAATCTTTGAACTCTTTGAACAGGGCTGGTTCCTCTGCTTGGATCATGGCATTCAGGGTGCAGGGTTTGCGACTAAGGGCGTCGGCAACTACATTAGCCTTTCCAGGGTGATAATTGATACCGATATCATAATCCTTGATTAATTCCATCCACCTTCTCTGTCGCAAATTTAACTCCCTCTGAGTGAAGATATACTTCAAGCTCTTATGATCCGTATAGATCTCGCAGCGATGTCCTGCCAGATAGGAGCGCCACGTCTTCAGAGCAAGAACAACAGCGGCTAACTCCAGGTCATGGGTTGGGTAGTTCTCTTCATGTGGTCGCAACTGTCGAGACAGATACGACACCACCTTGCCTCCTTGCATCAGAACACAACCAAGTCCTAGACGTGATGCATCCCAATACACGTCGAAACTCTTGGTGACGTCTGGCATAATCAGGACAGGGGTTGAGGTCAATCTCTTCTTTAATTCCTGGAAACTCTCTTCACATTTCTGAGTCCATTCAAATTTCTTGTCCTTTTTCAGCGGTTGGGTAAGGGGTTTGGCTATACTGGAGAATCCCTCAACGAACTTGCGGTAGTATCCCGCTAGTCCGAGAAAGCTTCGGATTTCAGTCACACTAGTTGCGGCTTCCCAGTTCACAATGGCTTGGATCTTCTCTGGGTCAACAGAAATTCCTCCCGCAGACACAACATGTCCGAGAAATGAGACTTCACTGAGCCAAAACTCACACTTGCTAAACTTGGCATACAACTGATGCTCTCGGAGGGTTGCTAAAACTAGACGCAGGTGTTCAGCATGCTCTTCTTCAGTTTTGGAGTAAATAAGGATGTCATCAAGGAAAACTACCACAAACTTGTCAAGATACTCCATGAAGATCTTGTTCATGAGATTCATAAAATAGGCTGGGGCATTGGTCAGACCAAAGGACATTACGGTGTATTCAAATAAACCGTAACGGGTTGTGAAGGCAGTCTTGGGAATGTTTGTCTCTCAGATTCTTAACTGATGATACCCTGACCGAAGATCGATCTTGGAAAAGACTCGGGCTCCGTTCATTTGATCGAACAGATCCTCGATCTTTGGGAGAGGGTACTTGTTTTGTATGGTCACATCATTTAACCTGCGATAATCCACACATAGTCGTGTGGTACCATCTCTCTTATCCACAAAAATAATGGGTGAACCCCAGGGTGAAGCACTTGGGCGAATAAGCCCTTTGCTGAGCATATCTGCTAACTGCTTCTTCAACTCAACCAGTTCTTCTGGATTCATCCGATAAGGTCTTTGGGATATGGGGGCTGTCCCGGGGATAAGTTCAATGATGAACTCAATATCCCGATCCGGTGGCATACCAGGCAATTCTTCAGGAAAGACATCTTGGAACAGGTGAACAACACGGATCTCATCTAGGGTGGGTCGAGCTATGCTCTCATGGCATCCTGGTTGGGGTCGACTGGTTTGTGACACATACTCCACTTCTACTCCTTTGTCGGTGGTGAGGGATACAGCTCTTCTGGCACAGTCAATTCGACCATGGTACTTGGCTAACCAATTCATACCCAGTATGACATCTATTCCTTGGGTTCCTAGAATGATTAAGTCGACTAGGAACTTTTCCCCTTTAATCTCAAGGGAAAGGTCCGGGCAAAATGACTTGGTATCTATGGTGGATTCTGTGATTTGGATGACCATGGGTTTGGGTAAGAGGTTTCCGACTAAACCTCCCTCAAGGCGAGCTGGCGCCTCGGGAGGGTCCCCTGAGGAGAGGGACCCCTTGAGGGCAACGTTTCCACTTCAGGCCCTCGAGGGGAGTTGCCTCTCGAGGGTCCCGCCAGGCGGTGATGCCTGGTCCTTAGTCGTTTCGTATGACTGGCTAGTGTGCGAGGCCTGGGGGGAATGGGCTCTCCATACCCCAGTTCACATTGGGCCGACAATCCCCAAGCTTAGTTCTACCCGTCCCGAGTAGGCAATAACGATAAAAAGAATAATTTCTGAAGTGACATGCTTTCACATAATGTTGATCATATAATATTATAAGGCTCATGTTATGAATGAAATGACTCAAGGCAATGATCTATAATTTGCTAACAAATAGACAAGGAGTAAACAACTACATCATATAAGTAAAAACTCTTCATGAATAGTACTTTCAAACAAGCATCAATAAGATTTGCTTAAGAGTTAACTCATAAAGCAATATTATCTAAGTAAAAGAGCATTGAAGCAACACAAAGGAAGATAGAAGTTTCAGCATTGGCTTTTAACTTTGAACATGTATATCATATAGATATTTGTCAACACAAAGAAATATAACAAGTGCAATAAGTAAGCATATTAGAATTGTTATACACAGTTGACACAATTGTTTAGAAAGAAGTAGGTAAACTGACTCAACATAAAGCAAAAGATAGGCCCTTCGCAGATGGAAGCAGGGATACAAGTGTGTGCTAGAGCTTCTTAGTTTTATAGGTGTTGGGGATATATCAACTAGGGTATCACCAACATGGATCAATCCGGCTAGTCTAGGGTGGCCCAAGGGTGGTAAGGCTGAAGCCTGCCGGGCGGCCCAGATAGCTGACGTACAAGGAAGTAGGAGGACGGTACAAGGAAGGCGGAAGGCCGAAGCCCATCAAGCCACCAAGCCCAAGACGGAAGGCGGCAACTAAGCCGGCTAGGTCTAGGACTTTGATTACTTGCCGGACAAGTACTTGCCTTGTACCCTGAGGTCTGGCCGCGTATATAAGCCGGCCACCAGGGAGCCTTTAGGGCACGCTTCAATACGCATCATACACATTGTAACCTGTTCACGGCTATTGCCTCATAGTGAATTATAGCAGCACGTAGGATCTCGCCACCGCTGCGGGATCCGAAGCTGGGTAAACTCGCCGTGTTCAATCCCGTCCTCGACGACACCAACCTTCTTCCCCACAATCCATACGTAGGCTAGAGGACCCCCGTCTCCTATCAATTATGCCGATACCACGACAGTTGGCGCCCACCGTGGGGCATAAGGTTCCTGGTGTCACGTTCCAGGCGGGAACACTTGGCGGCGTGGGCAAGCAGATCGCCGTCGGTCGCGTCACAAGGTATGGCGGCCACAGCTACATCAACTCGGATGAGTCCTGGCTCCCGGCGGACGACTACCTTATCGGATGCGCAATCGTACCGATCGGAGGGATCGACGTCTTCATCGGGTATACGCCAGAGGCGTACGGCCTACCGTGTTTCTACAACCCCACCCACCAACCCTTCGACCAAGCAGTCGACTGACAAGATGGATCTGAATCCGCCTTCTACCAGGAGTCGGCCGAATCTGACTTCCACTTTGTCGGAGTTGTCGGACTGGGATCAGACTCCCAGCCGGAAAACAACGATCCTGAATCAATCCTCCCTGCTCTCCAGGAGGATGCGATGTCAGATGCCGGATCCAGATCTACCGTTCAAGTCAACGTAGACTCTGACTCTGATGATGATGCTAGAAGATCAAAACCCACTTTTCCAGTGGTGATCCGGCTCCTTCAGAGGGCACAGCGGATACTGACATGCCTGGCAAGCTGGCTATGATGGTTGTCGTCGGTCACGAGACAACCCCAGTTGCTTCGGAAACGCAAAACAAGCCGGTGGAAGGCGCCTGCGACACCACTGCCGGGCAACTCATTGAAAGTTCCGACAAGGTGCGCGCAAAGAAGAAAACTGGCCTCGAGAAAGGCGGCAGCAGCAAACCCACGGATTTGCTCTCCGTCATCAAAGAAGTAGACGAGATCATGAACACTCCGGTGAATAAAGACACCCCACTCGACGAAGTTGAAGAGCTTAGGATTAACATGCTTAAGCACTCTGACTTCCTGCGAAAAAGAGAGGAGCACGTTGAGAGCCTTGCGAAGAAGATCGAGAAAGAACAGGAGAAGATGTCGGCCAAAACAAGCCGACAACTCTTTGAGGAAAAAAGGTCATCAAAAAAACGCCGTGGCAAGGAGCCGCCAACATGCGCAACGACAGCGGCTCAAGATCTCGGGTTCGACTGGCGTACGGCACCACAGCGCGTGGACAGAAGGGGAGATGTTGTTTTCAGCACCCCCGTCCTCAACGCGGCTGCCGTGCTAGATACCCTGGAAGACAAAACTTGCACGGCGGAGGAAAAGCTGGACAATGCAAGACACTTCGTAAGCAAGGCCCTAGAACAACAAGCTCGCGCTGATTCCTACGGCCACATGGCGGATGCTCGCGGGGGAGACCTGGAGTCTAAGTCAGGAAAGTGCAAAGCTGCACCTGGCGACGACCCCGAAGGTTCGTCTGGCTCCAGTAGCCATGGCGACCAAAGGAAGGCAACACCACCTCCAAAGAAGACGCCACCGCCAAAACCAAGGCGGGACGAGAATTCAAGGACAGGAAGCAGGGGAGACCTGCCACCTCCATCCCAGCCAAGACGCGGAAATGGCGGTAGCCGGAACAATAGACTGCCGCCTAGGAAAGATGCCGGTAACGACCCTCCCAGGAGAGGTCGAAGCCGGTCTCCGCAGCGTAGCACAGGCAGCAAGAGGAAAGAGGATGCAGAAGGGCCCAGGCGCAGCATAAGCCTGGCAGCGCAGGACGAGCCAGACGCAAACAGAGGCGCACGGCAGCTCGATCCAAAAGACGCATGACACCGCCTACAAGACATAGCAAGAGGAAAGGAGCCACTATATTCTGGACCAAAGTGCTTCGGTGACGCCATCCGCAGAGAACCGTTCCCTAAGGACATGACATCAGTGTCAAAAAACTGTTCTAGGTACAACGGCCTCGTTAAGCCGGACTCATGGCTATCCGACTATGCCATGGCCATAGAAATTGCCGGCGGGAGCAGCTATATTGCCGTCCGTTACCTACCTCTCATGTTGGAAGACACGGCAAGAGCTTGGATCGACAACCTTCCTGAAAAGTCTATCCATAGCTGGTATGACATGGAAAAGGTTTTCTCCCACCACTTCAAGGAACATACAAGCGTCCCAATACCTACACGGATTTCCAACGCTGTATCCAAAAGCCGGATGAAACCATGACAGACTTTGTCAGCCGTTGGATATCCGAAAAAGCCAACTGTCATGGTGTTTCGGACGCACAGGCTATCCACGCCTTCTACACGGGCCTGCAGAAGAAGTCCTTGCTCCGTCATCGGCTCGTCCGCGAGCAAATCACGGACCTTGGCGAGATGCTCAACCTAGCCGCCCAATACGCGGCGGCGGATGACGACGCCCGGGACGATGATCCAGACGTCAACATCATACCAAAGCGGAACAACAAGCGCAAGCAGGCGGCGGATGACAAAGCCGGACCATCCAACAAGGTAGATGCCGCATTCCAAGGGAATGCCGGCAAAAAGAAGTGGAAGAATAAGAAAGATAGTCGCGACGCCGGCTCAGGGCCTAAGGCGGCGTGAATCACTTATGAGCAGGCAAAACTTTTGCCATGCCCCATCCACGCCTCACTTGGCAAGGTCAACCATATGCTTGGCGAGTGTCGTTTCATGGACGACTTCAAAAAGGACCCCACAGTCGGCTAGAAGTCAAAGAAGAACGACAAGAAAGACAACAAGGAGGATGAGGACGACGACGACATGTCTGTCTCAAGCGAGGACGACGCGGCCGCCAAGAAAAAGAAACAATATCCGAAGGTCAAAGAATCTCTTGTATGCTTTGTCGGCACACCTTCGTCTAAGGTGGATAAGGCGGGAATGCGCGAACTCAACGCGACAATGCCGGACGTCCCTTAGTATTTGAACTGGTCGGAAGCAATGATCACTTGGGACCGGTCCGACCACCCTGATCACGTTCCTCACCCAGGCAAGTACGCCCTCGTCGTCGATCCAATTGTTGACAACTTCAGGCTCACAAAGGTACTCATGGATGGCGGCAGCAGCCTCAACATCCTGTACTACGACACACTAAGCCGCATGAACCTGACAGAGGATCAGCTGGACCACAGCAACCTCACCTTTCACGGCATAGTGCCCGGCAGGCAAGCAAAGTCAATGGGGAGCATTAGGCTGAAGGTAACTTTCGGACCAAAAGAGAACTACCGCTCAGAGTTCCTCCGGTTTGAAGTTGTCCCCTTCAAAAGCGCCTATGATGCAATCTTCGGACGACCGGCTTTCGCCAAATTTATGGCAAGGCTGTGCTACATATACAGCAAGCTTAAAATGCCGGGGGAAAACGGAACCATCACGATTTCCGGCAACTTCAAAAAGCCAAGGAGTGTGAGCGTGGCATGGACGCCTTCGTAGAAGCCGTCATCCACAAGGAAGTACTCGCACTGCTTGGGGTGGATTCAGACAACTCCATGCCCAAGCCAAAGATTGATGTAAGGAAGACCTTTGAAGCTTCGGAAGACACCAAAAAGGCGGATCTCATCCCAGGCGACAAGTCTAAGCAGGTCGTCATCGGCTCCAACCTTGACAGCAAATAGGAAGGCGCGCTCGTCGAGTTCCTCCGTGAGAATCGTGACATCTTTGCACGGTCGCCTTCCGACATGCCTGGTGTACCGAGGGAACTTGCCGAGCACTCACTCAACGTCATAAAAGGATCCAAGCCGGTGACGCAAGCAACAAGACGCTTTGGAGATGAGAGACGCAAGGCTATAGGAAAGGAGATAAATAGATTGAAGGCCGCCAATTTCATAAAAGAAGTTGTGCACACCGATTGGGTGGCAAATCCTGTACTTGTTCCAAAGAAGAATAAAGAGCTGCGGATGTGTATTGACTATACCGGTGTTAACAAGTGTTGCCCAAAGGATCCCTTTGCGCTGCCTAGAATTGAACAAGTCGTAGACTCCACAGCGGGCTCCGAGCTGCTTTGTATTCTGGACGCCTACTCAGGATACCACCAAATCAAGATGAGAGAGTCGGATCAGCTGAAAACACCTTTCACCACTCCATACGGGACTTTCTGCTACATCACGATGCCTTTTGGCCTGAAGAATGTAGGGGCAACATACCAGCGCTGTATGCAGAATTGCCTGCACAAACAGATCGGCCGCAATGTTCACGTCTACGTAGACGACATCGCGGTGATGTCAAAAAAGAAGGCAGATCTCCTAGAGGACTTGGAAGAAACCTTTCAGAATCTACGGAGATATCAGATGAAACTCAATCCCGCCAAGTGCGTTTTCGGCGTTCCAGCCGGCAAACTGCTCGGGTTTATCGTCTCAGAACGAGGGATCGAGGTTAATCCGAAGAAGATCAAGGCCATCCAAAACATATCCAGACCTACTTGTCTGAAGGACGTGCAACGTCTAGCCGGATCGGCAGCGGCCGTCAGTCGTTTCATAAGCCGCCTAGGGGAAAAGGCAATTCCTCTCTAACGGCTATTGAAGAAATCCGATAACTTTGAGTGGACAGCAGAAGCAGATGCCGCCTTACAACAACTTAAGGAGGCCCTCATATCCGCTCCGATATTGGCAGCACCTCGATCACAGGAACCAATGCTGCTATACATCGCGGCAACAGGAGCTGTTGTCAGCGTTGTCTTGGCTGTGGAAAGAAAGGAGAACGAAGCCGCGACGTGTGACCACCGACCGGTCTACTTCATCAGTGAAGTATTCTCCACCTCCAAGCAGAGGTATCCGCATTAGCAAAAGCTGCCTTATGGTGTATTCTTCGCCGCCAGAAAGCTTAGGCATTATTTCCAGGAGCACACAGTGACAGTAGTCAGCAAGGCACCGTTGGGAGACATAATCAACAATGCAGAGGCAACAGGTCGAGTTGCCAAATGGGGCATCGAACTTGCCGCCTTTGATATAGTCTATAAACCACGGATCGCCAATAAGTCTCAAGCGCTTGCAGATTTTGTCGCCGACTGGACAGAAGCCAGGGAGGAAACGACACTCCCCGAATCAGAATATTGGGTCATGCACTTTGACGGATCAAAGATGCTCAAAGGCTCGGGGGCTGGAGTCGTTCTACGCACGCCTAAAGGTGACAAGCTTAGCTACGTGATGCAAATCCACTTCACAGCAACCAACAACGTTGCCGAGTACGAAGCTTTGCTTCATGGGTTGCACGTGGCAAACGACCTCGGCGTCAAAAGAATCCTCTGTTATGGCGACTCAGATTTGGTCGCGCAGCAAGTAAGCGGAACATGGGATGCAAAAAGCGCAACAATGGCGGCATACAGAGCCAAAGTTGACGAATTCGCAAAAAACTTCACGGGCTACGAAGTCCGGCACGTTCCAAGAGCTGAGAATGAGGCGGCAGACACACTTGCAAGACTAGGGTCAGAACGCAAAAAAGTACCAAAAGATATTTTCCTGGAACATTTGCACAAGCCATCCATTAAAGGGGCTGATCTGATGGACCCTGATGCATAAATATTATGTAGAAGCGGCAAGTCTCGCTGTCTACTTGACACAGCCGGATTGGACTGTCCCATATCTAGATTTTCTAATCGACAGAAAGTTGCCGGAGGACGATGAGGTGCTAAAAAGGTAGATCGTAAGGCGAGCCAAGGCATTCACGATAATAAAAGGCGAGCTATATAAGCGAAGCACGTGCGACATCTATCAGCGGTGCATACAACCAAAAGAAGGCCGGGATATTCTGAATGACATACATATTGGCAACTGCGGGCATCATGCTTCCGCCAGGTCCATTGTATCCAAAGCTTTCCGCCAAGGTTTCTACTGGCTTACCGCCAAAGAAGACGCCGAAAACATCGTAAAAACATGCAAAGGCTGCCAGCTGTACGCTCGTCAACCCCACTTGCCGGCACAAGAACTAAGGACGATTCCAATCACCTGGCCGTTCGCGGTCTGGGGCTTAGACATGGTAGGTCCCTTCAAGAAGGCGCGTTGTAGCGTACCTGCACTTTAAATAAGGCAGATACCTGTGTATAGTGCAAATCCCTGGATCGATTCATTTGCACACACAGTTTACGATGTAATATCACAACAAAGCGTCAATTTTATTACATCGATGATCCAGAATTACAAAATATTCGATTCAAGTTGCATAGCATAAAGCTAGCATTGAAACAGTACACAGCGGAATTACAATAGCAGTGAGTCTCTATCACTTTCATGCTGCCACAGGCGAAAACATGTTGGTTGTAGACTCGAAACCTATAAACGAAACCTCACTCGTCATCTGAACAATCTGCAATAAGAAAAATATTGCAACAACGGGGTCAGATTCCATTAAAAATGGAGTCTGGCAAGTGACACTATGGTGGACACTTAATGGAATAACTCTATAGCCTATATGCATATTTGGCTGGTGGAGTTCAAGGCTATTTTGCATAAAGCCAATTTTTTCTATCTTTTTGGAAAACACTTTCTTCAAATCAAGACAAGTATGGCATGAAAACCATAAATCTCATCTTCCCTTGTTCACCCATCAAGTTTTATTTCTGAAGTTGGAATGGTGGAATCCTCCGTTGACGTCCGTGATCAGCTGCTCAAATTGTCCGTACCGGGGACACGGCTAAGTACTTAGTTTTTACACTCTGCAGAGGTTGTGCACGTTCACCATTGTACCCATTCAACCCAAGGTATCCTTTACACACCATTTGTGATAAGGAAAGGAGAGAATGAGACGAGATCTTTCAGAAGCATTTTCCCTCCCACTCTGGCTTGACCCGTTCCACCTAACATCCCCCTACATCTGCTTGTCAAGCCGGAGAGAGTCCATGCAACATAATTGATCAAGCCAGAGCCCATATGGCAATGGCTGCACTGGAAGCAATCGTCACTCGGAGTTCTTCAGATTCCTCTGTTCCTGGGTGGCCATTCACAAGTGTACATACTCCAGGAACCATAGACATGGACCTGAGTAGCCACTCAACATAAACCATGCAACCACTTACCACCCAGGTGTTTCATTCTTAACTTAGTAGAATTTAGATTTTCACAAAACAACATTTGCATAGCATCAATAATTCTACTAAGTATTGCATAGGAACCTAGACACAGGAATAAGGAATTCTACACAAGTTTAGCATAGCAATACTATCCTACACATGCATATAAAAATACACTAAGTAATTCATATAGAAATAATAGGAAGTTTATGAGGTGTGCCACTTGCCTTTGAATGTTGTCGTTGTTCACAACTCTTTTCAACGATACTCGGGACTCTCCGTTCAATCTAACAGTATAGACAAGCAACAATACAACAATCAACAGCAAGCACAACTCCACAATGCATACAAACACATACTAGATGAATAAATAGGTTTTATAAAACTTTCTAAGGAAAATATGTTTATGCATGATGTGCAAAATATTCTCAAGGCTAGAAATGCTTTTTCATGCCCTGAAAATCTTTGAAGTTAATGCAAGGCAAATAGGTTAGTCCAAAAGGACTAAGGGCTTAGGTCATAAGTTGAATAAAATATTTTGTTTTATATCATCTTGAATAAGCCTTCTAATGGCTTAGTCTTGATGTGTAGAAAAATTTAGAGAAAATACTAAGTCATTTGTTCAAGACGATCAACAATTATTATCAAATCTTTGTAAATTGGACATTCACTATAGTGAGAGAGACAGACACCCGGCCAGCCACTTAAATTGTGGAACAGGTCTCATGTACGTGGACATGTAAGGTTTGTTTCCAGGCCGCTTCATCTCACTATGCTGCTAGGATCCAACAACTTCAAGATGATAACATCATGATTAAAATTTGTTTAAGTCTAAAAGCCAAGATTAGGAAAGAGGGAAAAGATAGAAAGAAGGATGTAGTTGTCCTCCAGGCTTCATCTCCAGACTTGTAACTTTCTTCTGGATGATGTCTTGATTGAGTTCTGGGTAGTCCTGATGAATCTTCAGACTTGATGATTCTTGTATCCTCGAGGCTGGTCTTGGATTTACTTAATCTTCATGAAGTCTCAGAGGAGAAGAAAGGACAGAGAGAAAGACTTAGAGAATAAAAAGGGGGTTGGCCTTCTTGAACTTCTTCTCACTTTTCTTCCAAGTGCTTGATATCTTTGGGATGCTTCCAGAGTCTGGTTTCTTCTAAGTCCTTCATGAATTTTTTTTTTGAAAGGAAAGCGGTGGGGGAAGCCCCCACAGCGAGTTTTTTTTTTAATAATAAGAACCCAAATTCGCCCCCGTGAGGACTTGAACCTGGGTGGCTGGGTTGTACATCTACTCCACTAGCCAAGTGAGCTGGACTCACTTCTTAGTTCTTCATGAATTTCTTCTAGATTTTCTTATATGTGCTTCTTCTACTTGAAGATACTTCTGAAGTCTTGTTTTGGCTAAGTCCTTCAATGGCCTTCTAGCTCCATCTTGAAAATTACTAAGTGTCTAAGTGTACAGCACTTTTCCCAAAATACAATGTTTGAAAATAATCCTAACTTAGAGAAAATGGGGAGGAGTTTTCCTTATGGAAAATATAACTATAAAATATGTTATGCATGAAATGCAATTTTAAATCACAAGCAACATAACACTAATTTTTGTGAATTTTATGAAATATGCATAAAGTTATAATTGCAATTTAATTAGTTTCTAATTTGCAAAACATAATAAAAGGAGACATATAGATTAAATTTTTATGTGATTTATATTTTATAACACAATTTTCTTTATAGATGGTGTTAATAGCCAGAGGTGGTTTAATTATATTTAATGCAATTTGATTTAATACAAAAATAATATTTCTATTAATAGTTATGTTGAAAATATTCAAACTATTCAAATTAAATATATAACTATGAATTCATTCAAATATTACTCAAAAATATTTTATAACAGTGGCATTAATTTACAAATATTCTAAAGTTTCTAAAACAATTTTATTTGCAATTTTTGGATTTATAGATTTAAAGTTATTACAAATATACTCAATTTCCCATTTGAAATTTGAATATTTTATACTATGTCAAATTTGAATTTTGACTGATCTAAAATAATCTACATGTCAAGAGCTTTCCAAAAATATAAAAATTATTAAATTTGGAGTTGTGGTTAAAAAGTTGTGACAGATCTAAGTGGCAGGGGTGTTTCTGTAAAACTACCAATTAAATCTAAATAAGAAATTCATTTTCCACGTGGCAGCTGACGCGGATGCTGACGAGGCGCTGACGTGGTGCTGACGTGGCTTAAGTGATCAGATCTGATCCGTACGATCTAGATCTAACGGTCGGAAATCAACCATACTGTTTCGTTTTAGTCGATCTAATCCTGGCCGCGGGATGTATATCGGACGGCAGAGGAGAGATGGTGCTCGCCAGGCGGCGCTCTGGTCGCCGGAGACGGAGCGCACGGCGGCGACACGATCGGAAAAAGCGTTCCTGCCTATCCACGACCTACGAGGATGAACAGATCGTACCGTGGGATTCGGTAGGTCGAGGCGAGGTTGGTGGCGCGTCACGGATCCTCGGCGTGCTCTGTTTCTCCTCCTAATGCTCACCGGAGTTGCGTACGGCGGCGGGGAGCTTCGGGCGTGGATGAATCACTTGTCCTAGTGCGGGAAAAACACAACGGAGGTGTCACCGAGATGCGCAAGAAAAGGAGAACGCGAAGAGAGGGGTAGGGAGCAGTCGGGGTTGCAAGGGCTCACCGGAGACAAGGAATTTCGCCGGCGGCAGTGGCGGCGCGGCGGGGTGCAATGCGGGCAGCCTGGCGGCTCCCGGGCTAGGGTTTGTTAGGGATTCGCGAGAGGAGTTTGCGGGGGTTTATATGGGGTAGGAGGGAGCAGATAAATCGCGTTTAAACCAACTAATTTGGTCCGGATTCGGAGCTAGGGTTCGGTAGGAGTTCGTGTTCATCACGATTTGGGTAAGAAGATGACATGTGGGGTCCGGGTGTCAGCGTGAGAGGAGAGGGAGCGAGGCCGGAGTGGGCTGCTGCTGGGCTTCCGGCGGCTGCGCGCGCGGCAGAGAGAGGATGGGTTTCGGCCCAGTTGGCTCGGCTGTTCTTCTCTTTTTTTTTTGACAAATCATTTTCTGTTTTCAAACTTTTAATTCAAAATTGATTTTTAAACTTAACCAAACCTTTTCAGAAAAATTCATAAAAATATGTTTTGGAAAGCTAATTTAATTTAGAACTTGTTGGTAGTATTCTTGCCCAAAATAAAAATTAATAAATTGGAATATTTTGAAAGATATAATTTAACATGTTTTATGGAATAATCTCCAAAACAAACATATCATTAAATATTAAATTTCAAACTCTTATTTTATTTAAGCCACAAGATGAAATGGTGTTTATGCATGAATACATGAGTGCAATGCTTGCAATGCTTGAATCCTCTTTCAAAAGTAATATTATGTTTTATATTAAGATAATCATTTGAACTTCATAAACAACCTTGGAAAAGATTTTTAATTTAATTCCTTTCTTATATAGAATACCTATTCATGAAAATCATTTTAGGTGTTGAAAATAAATGGAGTTCATTTTAAGCTAATGAAATGTTTATTTGGATAATCCATGTTTTAAATAGTTTAAAAAGAATACTTGTAAATATTATTTTAATTTATGAATAGCTATGGCTATGTGGTTGGAATAAATTTCTTATAAGTAAACCATTTACTTAAAATAAAATGGATTGTAGTTTGTAAAATATTTGTCAACTACATTTTTAGGTTTTTGAAATACAGTGGATAATAAAATGTTTAAACTGTTACATTTGAAATATTAACTCAAGTTTGAAGTCTTTCATTGTTGGTTTCCTTATACCTTTAATATTTTATTTTAATAAAAGAAAAGTTTTAAATTTTAGTGATTTTTGAATATTATAAAATGTTGGGATGTTACACGCGTGGTGGGTATACCCACCTATTGGTCGCTGTCGACAAGTTCACCAAATGGGTCGAGGCTAAGCCGATCAGCAAACTTGACGCACGAACAACCACCAATTTCCTCTGGGGAATTATCTCTCGGTTTGGAGTTCCACACAGCATTATCACCGATAATGGCAGCAACCTATCTCAAGGCGACATAGAGGAATACTGCAGCGATCTGGGTATCCGGCCAGATTTGGCATCCGTGTCAGACCCTCAATCCAATGGACAAGTAGAGCGTACAAACACCCTCAATCCGTGTCTTATCAGGACTTAAGCCTCGTCTCGAAGCTCCATTAAACAGGGCAGCCGGCGCTTGCGCAGATGAGTTACAGTCGGTACTATGGAGTTTGCGCACAACGCCAAACAGGTCTACCGGCTACACTCCTTTCTTCTTAGTATATGGCGCTGAGGCGGTGCTACCTACCGACATGAAATACGATTCCCCAAGAGTTCAAGCCTACATCAAGCAAGACGTAGAAGGTGCAAGACATGATAGCCTAGATCTGCTAGACGAAGAAAGAGACGTCGCTCTACATCGCTCCGCCTTGTACCAGCAACAACTTCGCCGCTATCATAGTCGGAGAGTGCGGAAGCGAAGCTTCAGAACAGGTGACCTGGTTCTCCGCCTAATCCAAGACAGAAAAGGCTTGCACAAGTTATCCCCGTCATGGGAAGGACCGTTTATACTCACAAAGGCGCTGCTCAATGGTTCCTTCTACCTGGCCGACATCCGCGACGAAGATGAAAAGAAGAGGCGCAAGAAGGCGGCAGGAAAAAGGGGAACCAAGCGAAAAAGAGGCATTGACGATCCGTTCGAACAAACAAGACGGCCTTGGAATATTGAGTAGCTATGTCCTTTCTACACTTAGCAATTTATAATTGTAATAAGTTATATATGATTATGAAATAAAAGTCTATGGTTCCTCATCTGTGTTGAGAAGAATGCCATCTTTTGTCTTTTCTTGCAATCGTATTTCCCCTATGTATCTAAGTTACCTATTTTTCTAGCTCCGTGGAAAGATTCAAACTGGTAGATACTTGCAGCTTTCGAGCCAACCTAAAGCAAAAATAAACTTTTTGCGCCGCCTAATTCATTTACCTCTGATTACTTATATGTGGTTCGCCTAGTAGTATGTCTTTGACACCAACATGTTGGTTTTGGTCTCTGATCCTAAACGCATGGCTTAGCCCTGGTTGTTTCAGCTAAAGTTACCGGCTGAGGTTCGTCAACATACAAAAAGTCAAACATATAGGTCAGGGTAAAATTAAGACGGGCCATATAAATAAGGCACAATAAAAACTTGTCAGCTAGTTCCTTGCCTAGCAGAGCAGCAACAAAAGTATATACAAATATTACAAGTTAAAGTTGCATTGTTTCAGGGGCTGGCAAATCATGTCAGAAGAAGGCGAGGAAACTATGGCTCGGGGGAGCGTCTACATCAGGCTTGGGGGCTGACAACTTCAGCCCCAGAACTGTCACTCCCCTCCGCCTCGGCCGTGCCGGCAGCTCCAGCTTCCCCTCCGACAGGCACAGGATGGCGCCGGTAGAAGATTGAAGTATCCGCCATGTCGGCAACACGCGTGGCGTAGCCGGAAACGCTGTCCAGAACAGCGGCCGGCTCGACCTCGCTGCCGTCTTCATATGTAGACGGCATGCCTTCGATGACGGCTTCTATCTCCGCCTCGGGGTAGTGCGCCATGAATAGTCCAAGTGCAGTCTTGGCACCACTCCGCGCCGCCGACTTCAGCGAGCTCCTGTGAATCTTGGTAGCCTGCTCCAACATATTGGGCACGTCGCTGAATTCGGTCGGTTCCTGGCTGCTAGAGGAGATGAAGAACTTGGCGGCAAACCGCTTGGACGCTGCCAAAGTCTCGGTGATCAGCTCGCATAGACGCGCAAGGCGATCCAGGCGGGGGCTGACAACCTTGTCATCGCCCAAACCGGCGGGAACTGCATCAAAAAGGAAACGATCAGTATGGCTCAAGCTAAGCAAAATGGCAAAAAAAAAAAAAAAGGAGTGAGAAATTACCAAGGGCCGAGTTATGGAAGGCGGACATCTCAATCATATGAGCTGCCAACGCGTCCTTAGCAGTTTGGGCGCGAGAAGTCTACTTGGAGATTTCCTCGGCAGCCGTTCTCCGCCTCCGCCAACCTCTTGCGCAGGCTTTCCAGCTCACCACTGAGCTGGCTAGATTCCTGCGCAAACTTTAGCTGCTGGGCCTCCATCTCCTTGTGATCCTCCTTCATCGCAAACTTTAGCTGCTGGGCAAACCGCTTGGCTGCCAAATCGGAAGCTTCATTCATAAGAGCTTGCATATCAGTGGACGCCTTTAGTATATCCTTGGCATGGTCTAGCAGTTCTACAAATATGGATTCGCTAACTAAATGATTGACGGCAACATAAGTTGAAAAGATAGCTGAAGGCAAAAAAGATCAACTCTACCTTTATCTTTTTGGCGGGCCGCCTCCAGCTCGGCGATCCGCAGGTCCTTGGCCTCGCATTCCTTCTTCAGGTCACGTCACCGCTGGTTTATCTCGAATGGGGAGGAGACAAGCTCAACGTTGGCGGACACAAGGCCCTGCAGGAAAAAGCAAAGGCATAAAACATATTGTCGAATAACCACTAAGCCGGCAGCCAATTTTTTTTTGACTTGCCATCTAAGTGCTCGGGGGAAAGACTATGTATATGCCGGAGTTATAAAAACCTACAGACAGGTCGCCCTCCAAATCGGCGAAGGCCTGGGAGGTGAAGTTGGCAAAAGCCAAGGCTGACTACTTGGCCTTCGTGAAGGTGGACCAAGGGTCCCTAACTTTGCTGCCTCCTGCACCCGGGGCTGCCCTCTGGGACCCACCGGCAGCCGCCTCCAGCAACTTCTCCTTGGCGGCGCGCGATTGAGCGGCTTCATCGGCCGTAGCCTCAGCCAAAAGGAGGGGAGTCTTGGGTGCGCGGTCAGCGGAGGAGGTCCTTGGCGGCGCGCCAGAAGCCGGAGCCGGGGGCTGGCGACGAGCGTCGCCCATAAATTTGCCGGCCCGGGGCTGGGGAGTTGGCGTCACGGTAGCAGGCGAGCTGCCTTGAGGCCGCTTACCCTTGGTAAGAAGCCTGGTCGTCAACCGGGAAGTTGCGACCCTTTCCCTGTCAATAAACAGCAAGCACAGTCAATTGGGTGCCAGTATTAAAGAAGCTCGTCGTCTATTAAAGGCAGAATTGAGTACCTTCGGGGGATGTTAATCCCCGCGTTCTCGTCAAGGTTGACGAGAACCGGCTCGGTAGCCGATGCGATCCGTTTCTTCCTCTCGGCAATCACCGTAGAGGAAGCGGCGCCGGATGCCTTGCGCTTCTTGGTCTTCCCGGCTTCCGACTCGTAGAAGTCGGGAGCCAGGTCATCCTCCCCCAAGTCGGAGATCTGAAAAAGAAGACAAGTGTTAATGGAACTCAAGATTAGCCGGCGAAGCTGTCAAAAAGGGGCAAGTAGCAAGATGTCTACCTCGATGGGAGGGTTGTCGTGGGTGTGCATGGGCACGCCCTCCACCGCCTTCACCAGCCCCGCCTTGACGAGGCTGCGGAGCCGGAACGCCAGGTCGGCAACCGGCAACCTCTCTTCGCTTACGCGGAGAGAGGCCGTGGCAGTAGGCGAATACTGACACATTTTGTGCGGGCTGTACCGCAGGGGGAGAATCTGCCGGCCGAGCCAGCAGATGACGGTGTCGACCCCGTCCAGCAGAGGGGGAGCCATCGTCCGGGTGAGGAATTCAATCCGCCTTTGGAAAAGGCGGAGTTCCTCCGTCAGCTTGGGCACCGCCTCGTCCCAGCATGGCCTTGGCATAGGCGGCGCGTTGACAAATTCCGGGATACCAAATTGGCGCCCCGGCGCTGCCATGTCTTGGCAGTAGAAGAAGGTGGACGTCTAGCCCTTGACGGACTCGAGGTATGGTATCTTAGGATATCTGGTTGTCAGCCCGCTTGTTGCCAGCCCGCCGTCTTGCACGGTCTGACGCCGGCAACGAAAACAGTATCTGAAGAAGTCTAAACTAGGCCTAATACCTAGGTAGCCCTCGAACAGAGCTGTGAAGCCGGCTAAGACTAAAATGCTATTGGGCGCTATGTTGTGGGGCTGGAGCCCATAGTGATCTAAGACCTCGCTAAAAAGGCGGAAGGCGGCAGTGCCATTCCCCTAACTAAATGGGAGGTGAGGATTACCCGTTCCCCGGCTTTCGGAGCCGGGATGATGTCTCCTAAGGCGGATCTCCATTGGCAGTCCTCCCGAGTGGGGAGATAGCCGACAGCCTCCAGGTCTTGGAGGGCGTCTTCGTCGACTATGGAGGGGAGCCAGTAGCGGGACCCGAGGTCTGCCGCTTCCTCTTCCTCATCGACGGGAGCGCCTCCCGCCGCCGTCGCCGCAGTGGAAGATGGAGGAGCCGAGGAGGCCGTCGCCGGCGCGCGCGCGGTTGGAGTCCGAGAAACGACGGTGGCGACATTGCCCGTCGCCACCGCCGCATGGCATGAGGTTGCGCCGCCCATCGCTGCCGCGGGGATGGTTTCGGTCGCCGGAGCGCCGGAAGCCGTGGAAGTGATATCTTGGCCTGTGGACATCGCCGTGCGCGGAGGTCGTCGGAGGAGAGTGCTCGCCGGAGTTCGCTCGGAGCAAGAAGCGAGGAAGTGGAAGAGCAGAAGGTCGAGGAGAGCAAAGGCAGGGGTGCGGAAATGAACCGTTCGGTTCCCTATTTATAGGACCAGGCGTTGCTCCCTGTGCAAACGGTGTTTTTAGTCGGACACGTGTCCAGCATCCGCTGCGGCGCATGATCGCACGATCTCCACGCCTCCTCTTTTCCCGCGATTCGTGATCATGGCGAGATTCCCGCCTAGGCCGTTTTCAAACTGTCGTGAGCCGGCTAAGTGGAATCCGTCAAGAAGAATGAAGTAGCCGTCTTTTCCCATGTTGGATAAAGGCGGCCGCGTGTCAATATCAAGACGCGCATGCCTCGTTGATTTTCAGAATGGTTCAAGTCCTGCAGCCGCAAACATTGGCAGATGAAGAATCAAGAAGAAGCCAGCGCCTGGAGAACTTCAACCTTTCTGGGGGCTAATGTTGGGGATTTATCAACTAGGGGTATCACCAACAAGGATCAACCCGGCTAGTCCAGGGTGGCCCAAGGGTGGTAAGGCTGAAGCCTGCCGGGCGGCCCAGATAGCTGACGTACAAGGAAGTAGGCGGACGGTCCAAGGAAGGCGGAAGGCCGAAGCCCTTGAAGCCACCAAGCCCAAGACGGAAGGCGGTAACTAAGCCGGTGTGACGGCCGAAAATCGGTACTATGTAGATTTAAGCGATCCCGCCGAAATCCGCATAATAACGATTTTAGGTCGCCCACCAGACATAATGTGCACACCGAAACATGCGCATTACGTGGGTGGAATTGTGATAACATTACAACAGTTCCGATACATCCACAAATACAACAGAAGATATATTACAACAACGACTCGAACGAGTCAAGATACAAATGATACAGTACAAAGATTCAAAAGACAGCGGAAGCAAAAATGGTATCCGACTACGGATAAGATGCAAATTGGACTAAGAGTCCTGAAGATAAGCGATGGCGCCATATCCCTGCCCAGCCAAGCCGGAGGGATTCCCAAGCTAACGTCGTCGAACTTCAAACCTGTTGACTGCACATAAAGCACAACCCAAAAGAGGGTCAGGGCACTCCCTGGCAAGCAAAACCGACTTGCCTACTTTCTACACCATCTCCCAAAATATAGGGGAGGTGGACTTAGCGGCAGCAGCACTAGCAACCTAAAGAGACACGCTACAACTTCCGTCTAATTAGAGAGGGATAAGAGAGCGCATAAGATAAACATCTACAACTAACACCAAACATAACCCTTTTCTCGGATTAACCCCCTCAACCAAATATGAGGAAGCAATTCGGGAAACTCACACATTGAACAATTTTTAGTTACCATTTATTGTGAAAGTAATTCTATTTTACTAGTCAAATTAATTAACAATGAATAGGTGTAAGTTGTCTAGATCTTGTTAGCCAGCATCATCACCAAGTCGTCCATAAGCGTGGACACGGCTCATCGATAAGATTATACCCTGCAGGGGTGCACTACTGGACCCATACTCGCATGATCAACCCAGTCAAAAACATTAGGGCCTTTCAACCCCACTCTTTTCCTTCACCGCAACAAGTCCAGAAGCCACGGGAGTTATGCTGGTCCCGGCCAAAAGGGTGCGGATTCCCGCAGGACACACCCCTCCGCACCAACAGGCCGCGCCCTATATGCATGTAACAAGGCACACCGCCAAAGTAAAATACTACACTAGTATCGATGCATATGAGACAAATGAAAAACCCGAACTAGGTGTAGCTCCCGGACAAGTCGAAGTTCCAGTAAAAGTCGAGGGGGGCTCCATAGGGCCTCCCACAAGTGGTTAGTGCGCTCAAAATTGGATCCGAGGACAAAATCTCAGTTCCTAGGTCGACTCTTAGCAGAACAAAGCACCTCGCAAGGCCTTCTGCCGGTGCCTTATCATTTAATTATAATACCCCAATATAAGACAACATTTTATTACGGTAGAATAATCTATCATGCTAAGCAGGTGAAATAAAATAAGACATACAGACGACTCGCACAAACAACTCTAAGCATGCGCTACGACTCGCAAGACTAACAGATAAACATGCAACAGGTATTAGGATGTGGGGATAAAGTTGTATGGGCTGCAGGATAAACATGTGATGGGATCGCGATAAAGAATCGAATACTAGGGTAGCAGAGGCGCTGGGCGCTGGATATAGGAGGGAGAGCTTGTACGGCTGCCCATCCGAGCGACTCATGAGCGATGGATGGTGGATGTTCTGTTCGTACAGAACATGACGCTAGCTATGAAGAAGAAGGAGTTGGGCTTCAGAAGGGAACTGGAGAGAAAAAAAACAAAAAAAACCTGAATCGTTGTGTCCGGCCCAACAACACTTACTGGAATTTCCAAATTTCTAAGAAAAGAAAAGAGGGGGAAAGAAGATAAAAGGATATAGAAAGGATGGAATAGAATTAGAGAAAAAGAATTAAAATAGAGACAAAGCTTTGCAAACATTAAAAAGTTTTAAATTTGATTGAAATGATTTTACAATCCTTCCTAATATTATTTTAGAGACTTTGTATTTAAAATAGATGGAGACAAATTTATTATTTGAGAAAACGAATAAGGTTTGCATAAAATATTATTTTGAGTTGTAATGAAGTATGCAAATAATTAAACGCATGATGATGTCATGATGACAAACAAACAATCTAATTGGAGAAATTTCCGGGGCGTTACAATTGACACCACTAACAAGGGATCGCGTCCCGCGATCCACGCCGAGACCACAAGAAGAGAGGAGTAACTATCGAGTCTTCAGGCTCCGTGAAGAACTTCTCGACACCACTAACCATGGATTGTTGCTCAGGACGAAGATGACTCCGAAAGATCGAACCTAATAGGATAAAAGGCAAGAAATCGTCCACCCACGCGTAGGATCCTAAAACTTTGAAAGTTGGATAAGCGAAGAGACTCAAAACAAGTAAGTTAAGAGGAGAAATAGAATAGAGATAAGGAGTAAATAGAAACCTATTGAGATATTTTCAAAATAATTTTAATCAAATAGTTTTCGACAATCTAGAAACAACGACCGTTAGCGAGGTTATCCTACATGCTTTTGCGGACCCGCTGCTTCGATAACCAATCGTATCGAAACAACAAGGAGATCGAAACCAAGGCTCTGATACCACTTTGTGACGCACGAAAATCGGTACTATGTAGATTTAAGCGATCCCGCCGAAATCCGCATAATAACGATTTTAGGTCGCCCACCAGACATAATGTGCACACCGAAACATGCGCATTATGTGGGTGGAATTGTGATAACATTACAACAGTTCCGATACATCCACAAATACAACAGAAGATATATTACAACAACGACTCGAACGAGTCAAGATAAAAATGATACAATACAAAGATTCAAAAGACAGCGGAAGCAAAAATGGTATCCGACTACGGATAAGATGCAAATGGGACTAAGAGTCCTGAAGATAAGCGATGGCGCCATATCCCTGCCCAGCCAAGCCGGAGGGATTCCCAAGCTAACGTCGTCGAACTTCAAACCTGTTGACTGCACATAAAGAACAACCCAAAAGAGGGTCAGGGCACTCCCTGGCAAGCAAAACCGACTTCCTACTTTCTACACCATCTCCCAAAATATAGGGGAGGTGGACTTAGCGGCAGCAGCACTAGCAACCTAAAGAGACACGCTACAACTTCCGTCTAATTAGAGAGGGATAAGAGAGCGCATAAGATAAACATCTACAACTAACATCAAACATAACCCTTTTCTCGGATTAACCCCTCAACCAAATATAAGGAAGCAATTCGGGAAACTCACACATTGAACAATTTTTAGTTACCATTTATGGTGAAAGTAATTCTATTTTACTAGTCAAATTAATTAACAATGAATAGGTGTAAGTTCTCTAGATCTTGTTAGCCAGCATCATCACCAAGTCGTCCATAACCGTGGATACGGCTCATCGATAAGATTATACCCTGCAGGGGTGCACTACTGGACCCATACTCGCATGATCAACCCAGTCAAAAACATTAGGGCCTTTCAACCCAACTCTTTTCCTTCACCGCAACAAGTCCAGGAGCCACGGGAGCTATGCTGGTCCCGGCCAAAAGGGTGCGGATTCCCGCAGGACACACCCCTCCGCACCAACAGGCCGCGCCCTATATGCATGTAACAAGGCACACCGCCAAAGTAAAATACTACACTAGTATCGATGCATATGAGACAAATGAAAAACCCGATCTAGGTGTAGCTCCCGGACAAGTCGAAGTTCCAGTCAAAGTCGAGGGGGGCTCCATAGGGCCTCCCACAAGTGGTTAGTGCGCTCAAAATTGGATCCGAGGACAAAATCTCAGTTCCTAGGTCGACACTTAGCAGAACAAAGCACCTCGCAAGGCCTTCCGCCGGTGCCTTATCATTTAATTATAATACCCCCATATGAGACAACATTTTATTAAGGTAGAATAATCTATCATCATAAGACATACAGACGACTCGCACAAACAACTCTAAGCATGCGCTACGACTCGCAAGGCTAACAGATAAACATGCAACAGGTATTAGGATGTGGGGATAAAGCTGTATGGGCTGCAGGATAAACATGTTATGGGATCGCGATAAAGAATCGAATACTAGGGTAGCAGAGGCGCTGGGCGCTGGATATAGGAGGGAGAGCTTGTAAGGCTGCCCATCCGAGCGACTCATGAGCGATGGATGGTGGATGTTCTGTTCGTACAGAACATGACGCTAGCTATGAAGAAGAAGGAGTTGGGCTTCAGAAGGGAACTGGAGAGAAAAAAAAACAAAAAAAACCTGAATGGTTGTGTCCGGCCCAACAACACATACTGGAATTTCCAAATTTATAAGAAAATAAAAGAGGGTGAAAGAAGATAAAAGGATATAAAAAGGATGGAATAGAATTAGAGAAAAAGAATTAAAATAGAGACAAAGCTTTGCAAATATTACAAAGTTTTAAATTTGATTGAAATGATTTTACAATCCTTCCTAATATTATTTTAGAGACTTTGTATTTAAAATAGATGGAGACAAATTTATTATTTGAGAAAACGAATAAGGTTTGCATAAAATATTATTTTGAGTTGTAATGAAGTATGCAAATAATTAAATGCATGATGATGTCATGATGACAAATAAACAATCTAATTGGAGAAATTTCCGGGGCGTTACAGCCGGCTAGGTCTAGGCTCTGATTACTTGCCGGACAAGTACTTGCCTTGTACCCTGGGGTCTGGCCGCCTATATAAGCCGGCCACCAGGGAGCCTTTAGGGCACGCTTCAATACGCATCATACACATTGTAACCTGTTCACGGCTATTGCCTCATAGTGAATTATAGCAGCACGTAGGATCTCGCCACCGCTGCGGGATCCGAAGGTGGGTAAACTCGCCGTGTTCAATCCCTTCCTCGACGACACCAACCTTCTTCCCCACAATCCATACGTAGGCTAGAGGACCCTCGTCTCCTATCAATTATGCCGATACCACGACAATAGGTTTTCGAAATGTAGAGCATAAAAGTTAGTTTTGAGCGGTGTTTGTCGTTGTGAACGAATGGTAATGGGCACTCTACCCCCCTTGTCAACCGGACTTTCAAGAGCAGCTCCCGGGAAGGACGTTATATCTACCAGCAAGGCAGGTTATCCCTCTTTCTCTTTTGTTTACACATGTAGTTTAGAACTAGTATCATTGCTTGGCTGATTAGATCAGGGAAAAAATGTGAAGAGAATGCAGCGGTTAAAGTTGTAATTAATTGGGACTGGGCACCCCATTTGCCAGCTCTTTTTGCAAAATTAATGGATAAGCGGTGTATATGCCACTAGTCCAGTTGGTGAAAGTCTATCTAAAAGCAAATGACAAGGTTGATATCCGTAACACCACATACTTCCTCATGAGCTAATAAACATGGCACAAATAAGGGATACTAAGTTTTGAATAAAAGGTAGCACACGATGTATTTGGTTGGAATGGCAGGAAATACGATGTAGTAGGTAGGTATGGTGGACACAAATGGCATATGTTTTGGATCAAGGTTTTGGATGCACGAGAAGTATTCCTCTCAATACAAGGCTTTGGCTAGCAAGGTTGTTTGAAGCAAACACAAGTATAAACTATGACAACAAGACGTATACAAAAACATATTGCAAGCATTATAAAATTCTACATTGTCTTCCTTGTTGTTCAAACACTTTAACTAGAAAATATCTAGACCTCAGAGATACCAAACATGCAAACCAAATTTCAACAAGTTTTACGGTAGTTCTCCACTAATAGGTTTTAACTTTATGAAGCAAAAGCTTAAACAAGATCTACCTGAGAGCTCATAACAATTGCCAAGCATCACGAAAAAATCAAGACAATAATCTACAAGAACATATACCATCTACCACATTTAACATTTTCGGTTTCCAACCAAACACCCATAAACTCTCCTAGTATTAAACAATGAGATATGAGAGTATAATATATGAGAACTAACAACTCTGAAGAAGAGGTGTGTGAAAAATAAGAGCTGAAAGTATTGCAGTAGCTAGAGAAGAATACTCAACAAATATAAGTGAAGAATAGGAGTATTCATAAGAAAAAGAGAAGCATGTCTCTCTCCCAAACAAGAATGCTAGGATCCAATTTATTCAGAGAACAAAAATAACAAAAATAGAAATGAAAACAAATAGATGCTCCAAGTAAAGTACATAAGATGTGACGGAATTAAAATATAGTTTCACCAGAGATGACCTGATAAGTTGTTGATGAAGAAGGGGATGTCTTGGGCATCCCCAAGCTTTGACACTTGAGTCTTCTTGAATTACTCTTGGGTGACCCACGGGGGTATCCCTAAGCTTAGGCTCTTTTATAGTCTTGATCACATCATATCATCCTTCTCTCTTGATCCTTGAAAACTTCCTTCACATCAAACTTCTCATAAACTTCATTAGATGGGTTAGTATTCAAAAACATTAATCCACTTTGGTACTGTTGTGACACAATTCAAGAACTCAATAAAACATTAGCTACATCCCTCCATGATAGAGAACCTTGCTTAAAGTCTACAAGAGCCAATGCAAAAAACAGAGACAAAATCTTTCAAAACAAAACAGTCAGTAAAGATGATTTTTTTCGAGGCACTTGACTTGCTCAGATCAGATAACTCAAAACTAATGAAAGTTGCGTACATATCTGAGGATCACGCTCATAAAATCCCAGTTCATTTCAACTTTTATGTAAAGAGTTACGAATTGAACGGTGATCAGCAGAAAAACCGTTCCTACGAAGAAATCCAAATCTAGTATCAACTTCCTACTAGAGACTTTACTTGGAACAACTATGCAATAAAATAAAGATACAAAGGAGTTGTTACAGTGGTCCAAATGCTCCTTGACTCAAATAAGAAAAATAACAGAAATAAAACATGGGCTGTCTCCCATAAGCGCTTTTCTTTAATGCCTTTTAGCTAGGCTTGATAGTTGTAATGATGCTCTCATGAAAATAGAAAATGAAGCAAAAGGAGCATCAAGAATCAAATACAAAACACATTTAAGTCTAACCCACTTCCTATGCATAGGAATCTTGTACACAAATAAATTTACAAAGAACAAAGTGACAAGCATAGGAAGATAAAAGAAGAACAACTTTAAAACTTTTAGCATATAGAGAGGTGTTTTAGTACCATGAAAACTTCTACAACCATATTTTGCTTTCTCATAATAATTTTCAGTAGCATCATGAATAAACTCAATAATATAACCATCACATAAAGCATGCTTTTCATGATCTACAAACATATAATTTTTATCAAGCTCTATAATAGTGGGATTAAAACCTTCAAACCCACCTGTAACAATTTTATAACACGATGCTTGATCATTCTCAAGAGATATGGGACTCTCATATAAAGTCAAGACCTCTCCAATCCCATTTTCAATAGTAGTGTCGTGGTAACGACATAATTGATAGGAGACGGGGGTCCTCTAGCCTACGTATGGATTGTGGGGAAGAAGGTTGGTGTCGTCGAGGACGGGATTGAACACGGCGAGTTTACCCAGCTTCGGATCCCACAGCGGTGGTGAGATCCTACGTGCTGTTATAATTCACTATGAGGCAATAGCCGTGAACAGGTTACAATGTGTATGATGCGTATTGAAGCGTGCCCTAAAGGCTCCCTGGTGGCCGGCTTATATAGGCGGCCAGACACCAGGGTACAAGGCAAGTACTTGTCTGGCAAGTAATCAAAGTCCTAGACCTAGCCGGCTTAGTTGCCGCCTTCCGTCTTGGGCTTGGTGGCTTGATGGGCTTCGGCCTTCCGCCTTCCTTGGACCGTCTGCCTACTTCCTTGTACGTCAGCTATCTGGGCCGCCCGGCAGGCTTAAGCCTTACCTCCCTTGGGCCACCCTGGACTAGCCGGATTGATCCATGTTGGTGATACCCCTAGTTGATATATCCCCAACATTAGCCCCTAGAAAGGTTGAAGTTCTCCAGACGCCGGCTTCTTCTTGATTCTTCATCTGCCAATGTTGGCGGCTGCAGGACTTGAACCATTCTGAATATAGGGGGTCGTGTGCCGGCTTGATAGCCAGCGCGCGGCCGCCTTTATCCTACATGGGAAAGACGGCTAGCTTAACTTGTCGGATGGCTTCTCGGAGAAGCCTTACCCTTACTGACAGGTCAAACTAATGTCTGATAGATGACGTCATTTGTTCCACGACAGTTAGAACTCAAATGTAACGAAATCATGCATTGTCGGCCATACCACGAAGGCGGCCTTTAGTCAGGGAGGCAACCATGTCGCTGGCGACAATGGCAGTTGTGCCATGAAGGCGGTTATGTCGTTGACGACAAGACAATCATGCCACGGAGGAGACTGTGCCGCAAACGATAAGTCGGTCCTACCATGGAGGTGACCGTGTCGTTGACGACAAGACGGTCATGCCACCAATTAGACCTTCTTGTTGACGGTAAGGCTGCATATCGTGCAGCCCCCAAGTATTGAACGAGGGCAAATATCTATGTCGAGCCCCCGAGTGTCGGAGTTTTTCTTGATCCGCCTATCTTCAGCCCCCAAGCGTTGAGTCGATGTACTTGGAAGTTGTCTTGACGCTTGGAAGAACTTGTGGCATTGTAAGTCGATGATTGCAGTCCCCGAGGCTCGTGCCGGCTTAACTAAAAGACGGCTTGAGACATGATGAAAATGCTGCGGTCGCATCCCCCAGGTGTTAAGTATCCTGCATAGTAGACATAGCTGCATTAAGATGTACTTTTAATGAAAGCAGAATAATTTTAAGGCCCGAGCCGGTAGATTTTTACCAAACACTTATGAGTTGTAAATTTTACGTGGCCCGTCTTAATATTTATCTGGTTTATATGTTTAACTTTTCATATGTTAGCAGAACTGCAGCCGAAAACTTTAGCTGAGACAACCAGGGCTAGTACCAAATAGTTTAGAATCAGAGACAAATTAAAGCCGACATGTTGGTGCTAATGACATACTACTAGGTAATCCGCACATAAACAATCAGATAACGGTATTAGGCGGTGCAAACTGATTGCTTAATTTAGCCCGAAGGCGACAAGTATCTAAAAGTTTGAACCATGCAGCGCAGAGCAAATATCAGGTAACTTAGATACTAAGAGGGATATGATCAAATGAAAAGACAAAAGATGGCATGATCTCAGAGCATAATGAGCAAACCACAGACTTTTATTTCATGACCATACATATAATTAAATTAAGTGTATATAAACTTAGCTTATTTGATGTTGATGTCGAGGAGGCGGGCGTGGCGGAAGAAGCCAGCCCCAGAATGTAGGCGGCAGCCCCCAGTCTGACAATATCAGCCCCCGGGATTCTGAAGATGATCCCAGCAAGGCGGCGAGTAGGTTGCGGCAGCAATTAAGCCGGATGGCGGCAATGAAGCGTCATGCCACGTTAGCAACTAAGCCGGGACGCGACGATAAATGCGCCGACAATGCGTCTTGTTGCGTTAGCCATTAAGCCGAAACGCAGAGGTTTGTTGTTTTGTATCGATCGATGCCACCCCAAATTGATCAGGTTTGGGCGATCGTAACTAACAACTAGAAACCTAAATCGGTCGCGATGTTGGCGGCGTCCCACATGGCATCGAGATCACAATTGGATTGATGACTTAAATAGTCGCGGCGCAGGCACCGATCGTACAGGTACAGTACTGCTCGCCAAAAGATGCTTGCATGCACGTCACGTACGAGTAGCAGAGCAGCCAACAAATCACCTTGATTATAAACGAGTAGTAGTAGCAGTCTTCTGTACATACACGAACAGGGGGTAGGCTAGGACTGAGCTAGCTCTTTCCTTGTCTGATCCATGCTACCAAAACGGATTTGGCCATATGATGGATTTGACATGAGCCCTACCGTTCTCTTTCTTCGGGCATTGGTCCTCAAGAGTGCGGATCGGACACGGAGTATTGAAGGAGAGAATCGATCGCCAAGATTTGTCGCAGGCGACGAATTGATTTTTGGTGGAATCGATCCGGCGAGCAAGGAGCTCATACGTACCGGCAACTTTGATTAGCCGCCTAGACCAGTCCGATGATAACAACGAGGTCGATTATGCCGATCTGCCTGAGCAGATTTGCCAACAAGATTGATCCGCCGTGCTTTGACGCATATTAACCGGCTAGATACGATCTTGTCGATGATGATGTTTGATCGAGCCGGCCTGTCGGGGCAGAGTACACGGCTAGATGATTTTACGATGTTCGATTGTGCCGGCTTGCCGGAGCAGAGTACACGGCTAAATGCGATCCGGTCCCGTTGATAAAGATGACGATCGGAATCGTCGGCTGCGGACAACCAATATTGTTCCCGCCTGGAACGTGACGCCAGGAACCTTATGCCCCACGGTGGGCGCCAACTGTCGTGGTATCGGCATAATTGATAGGAGACGGGGGTCCTCTAGCCTACGTATGGATTGTGGGGAAGAAGGTTGGTGTCGTCGAGGACGGGATTGAACACGGCGAGTTTACCCAGCTTCGGATCCCACAGCGGTGGCGAGATCCTACGTGCTGCTATAATTCACTATGAGGCAATAGCCGTGAACAGGTTACAATGTGTATGATGCGTATTGAAGCGTGCCCTAAAGGCTCCCTGGTGGCCGGCTTATATAGGCGGCCAGACCCCAGGGTACAAGGCAAGTACTTGTCCGGCAAGTAATCAGAGTCCTAGACCTAGCCGGCTTAGTTGCCGCCTTCCGTCTTGGGCATGGTGGCTTGATGGGCTTCGGCCTTCCGCCTTCCTTGGACCGTCCGCCTACTTCCTTGTACGTCAGCTATCTGGGCCGCCCGGCAGGCTTCAGCCTTAACACCCTTGGGCCACCCTGGACTAGCCGGATTGATCCATGTTGGTGATACCCCTAGTTGATATATCCCCAACAAGTAGTACAATTAATATTATCAATTAACATAGGACCATCACCTAGAGCTTTATCATAAACATTTTCTAAGGAAACTTCTTTAGTACCATGCATTTCGAATTTAGGCATAAATAAAGGATTTTTATAAGATTTATCAAAATAGCATGGATTATCATATATAACAGTAGCATAATTGTTTTCACAAGTTTTACTCATAGGGAATATTTCAAGAGAATCCACAGGAGCATAACATTCATCCTCCATTGGCAAGCATGGGGGACAATGAAATAGTGTAAGAGATGAAGAGTTACTCTCATTCGAAGGTAGGCATGGCTAGCTACTCCATTCTTCCTCCTTTTGTTCTTCACTCTCCTCCTCCTTTTCATCTAATGAGCTTTCAGGTTCAGCAATCTCTTCTTCCACAGGTTCCTGCAAATTGTGGATACATTCTTGTGCATTAATGAGTCTCTTTATAATCAATGATATAATGATTATTGCTGAAATATTATATGCAATAATTAAGGATAGAAGAGACATAATCTTTAAGTGTATTACAAGCAACACAAGTTTCATAATTTTTAGACATGAAGGATTCTATTTCAGAAGCTCCCATAAATATAACAATTGTTCCACTTCTTCAAATCGAAGATCAATATAGTTATTCCAATGATACTTCACAATTAAAACTTACTAGAAGCCTGGCGCGGCTTGCCGCGCGCCACCCGTCGTTGACACTGGTTTTCGGTTTGCAAAACGCTATGGTAAACATTCCTAACATGACACAATAGTAAAAACCAACTACACATATATAGCATAGTGCTCTTTCACACATGAAAGTTTTGGGAATAAATAGGTCTTTCATTACAACATGTATGAAATCGTCCTTACACCTGGTATTTTCAATAACTTGTTTGATGTGAGAATCTTTAGTCTTTTTGTTACCAGTTTCGCTTTTGCATACACACAAGTATTGAACTTATGGCTGGGCAGACATAGCTTCTTCAGCATGTCCTCAAGCATGACCATGGTTGAAATCTCGATAACCTCCATGTGAAAGGCTGGAGAATAATGGAGTTAACAATCAGGTGGCAGAACATAGCATTTATAAGGGATAGTGACAATGCGAGTATACACAATATAATTTGGCTGAGCATCTAACAAACGACCAAAAACAGGAGTCCGCAAGCTAATAATACCATCAAGCTTTAGAAAAGGTGATAAATTTACTGTGACTGGCTGGTCTTTGTACATAAGGTAGGTGATATGCAACAATTAAGTTCAATTTAGAATACACAATTACATAACGGATGTAAATTTAAGTATGCAAGGCAAAGGTGAAATCTGAAGAGTTTCCACTTACCTTGAAATTACTGCATAAAAAGGAGATCACTTTTGAAATTACACAACTCGGCAAGCATGCTCTAGAAAGGTGATAAATTTACCATTACTGGCTGACCCATGTACAAAAGTTAGATATGCAATAGTTAATTAAATGTTCTATGTGATTCAGAATGTTGTAAATGAAAATTAGACAACATATACAGAAGGATATCAGAATTAGAAGGTGCTACTTCAGAATATACAGAAGGATATCAGAATCAAAAGGTGCTACTTCAGAATATACAGACAATTTGTATCCATTATTACAACATTCCCTGCATGATTAGAGAAGTTGTTCCCCGTTCGAAAAATTCAATATTTACAGATGGATATCAGAATGATGTACATGAAAATAAACATAGCATTCAGAATGAAAAAGAAACGAACAACAAAACTTACTTAGCACAAGGATGTAGCCCCATGTGGTAAAATTGTTCCCCATTCAATGCTGAAATGAAACAATTGGCTATAAACAATGTACATAGTTTAACAAACCAGTAAAGGAAAATAGCAGAAAATTGTTCCCCGTCTTTTTATTCCTAAGCTGAAGTTGAACAAATGGAGAGCAAATATTACCTGGGTCTTTGGATTGACTTGAGCGTTAGATGGAGAACATTAGGCTTCCTACCCAACCCGATCCTGCCTCTTCTCCCTTTTCTGAACCTGCAGCCGCCAGAGCTGCCTCACACAGGCATGCACCGCCTCTTGAGTCATAGAGGAGAGATGGTCTTCTCCGGCGTGGATCCAGGTGAGAAAGATTTGCCCACTACTTCCATATGGAGAATATCGATAAGATCTGTGTCTCCAATGTAAATTCAATGCCTTCAGACTGCAGATAAAAATAACATATAAAAACAGTGATACAAATATCTAATTAGTTTGAAGCTGTAGCCATCGAAAACATAATGATATCATGAAGAGAAAATAACAATCAATATAATTTGTGCAAGTTCAGGACTGATTTCACTCCTCTTTTAACAGAAAAATATTGGAGATTGGTACTGCTCTGATAGCTTCCTTGATTATCTAAACCGATGCTGATATACCAACTAATAGTAACCTCAGAGTTTAGCACCTGAAAAAGAGTGATTTATCCCCCACGTAAGACTATTTTAGATGACAACCACAGAAGTAGATTAGAGTAAAGGATGGCTTCAACAGACCAAACGAAGGAATGATAATGCCAATTATGTGACACGACCACATATCAGTTGGCAATACAAAGTGTGGGCATGGGTTTTAAAGAAATTCAAGGCACTCAACAAAGAAGAATAAAATGGAGAAACACAATTGAATATTTGAATGCTGGCAATGAGCAATGATTTATAACTGGAGATGGACTATTTAAGAAGAGCAGAAGCCCACTTGAAGCTCATAATGAATAATCAGCACCGGTACCCAAAACCCAAGCATGAATACATTACTCCAGAACCATCTAACCAAACCACAGAGAGCATAGACTTCATACACACACGCTATTAGTGGGTTTTGCATACACCTCAGAAGTCAATGGTAGAACAATATTTCAACCTATCAGTTTAAGAAGCACAATCCCAACAGGTTAGAAGGCATAAACTAAAATGCCATGAGCAGTAAAAGCAAAATCATGTTATAAAGATGAAAACATGCTTTGTTTATCATACATAATTTAGTAAGACAATGTACCAGGAAAACTTGAATATTGTTGCAACTAAACGTCAGTAGCATAAGCGTCAATTTAGATTCACACATAAGTCCTACAGATGTTCACTAACTAAAAAAGCTTGTGAGTATGAACATTAGATATAGTCGAAGGCGAGAAACCTGGAAAGAAAAATCATCAAAAAGCTATTGTGGTAAGCTATTGCAGCATACCCTTTGTTGTTCAGGCAGCAAAACAGGGCAGGATCAACACGATTCAGAACAACCAGTAGAAAACAGTGGCATGTAAATTATAGACTATATTAATAATAACATTATTTTTGTTCCTTCAATGCCAAGGAAGTACATGCATGACATATAAACAAAAGCAAGACAATACACAGCAAACTTCATTGCTTGACGATCGTAATAACAGTATAACCGGTAATCCATGTTACGAATGCATATGAGAAAACACACAACTTACGAAAAATCCAAATTGAGCCCTGTGCATTCATCCCGGAGTCGTCTTTGGCCTTGGGCACTTACAAAAACAGCTTGTATGCACACCTGCAACCTCAGAACAGAGGAGCAAGAAAGCTGCTGCAGATCATAGGCGGAATGAGGAAGCCGCGCCGTCCATGTCTAGCCGAACAATCCGAAGCAAGCAGCCAGGCCGGTGAATCAATCCGCGCGCACAGGTAGCTCCGAAGCAAGCAGCCAAGCAGGTGAATCAATCGATTCGTTGCGCGCAGCTAGCTCCGAAGCAAGCAATCAGACAGGTGAATCAGTGGATTCGTAGCTACGTAGCTCTAGACGGGGACCTGTGACCGGCACAACAGTGCTAGTGGATTGATTGGTGCTTGGCTCTAATTTAATTCAATCGAAGTAATTAGATCGATCGATTGAAGCAGAATGGCTGATATACCTGCGAGGCTGCGACCCGTACGACGAACCTGGCACCTCGTGTAACCGCCAAGGGGGCGTTGCGTCGGCATCCAGAGCTCGGACCCTCATAGCGCTGCCTCCTTCCAGCGCGGGCGAATACACCACGCATCTACAGGAAGAATAGAAAACGACGGTGAGAGAGATAGAGAGATGGAAGAAGATCCAAAAAAAGCCAAGACACATCACCGCCGACCTCCAAAAGGGCAAGACACGCCGAAAAAGAGATGGAGCTCCCATGGGTGAACGACGGCGAAGGCATGCCGAAAAAGAGACGCGGTGCTCCCACTTGAGGTGCAACGGGAGCCGCATCTCCCAGGCACGCTGAAACCGTCGCCATCGTCGCTCTGTCCGGCGGTCGACCCCTGCTCCCTCCGGCCGTCCTGACCCCCGCTCGGTGCAGAGGCGTCGAGTCGTAGGCGGCGCAGATGCGCTGAGGCGAGGGGAGAGGAGAAGGAGCATCAGCAAGAACCACGCCCGCCATCCACTGTCGACGGAGAGGAGGAGCCCGACCGGCGCCGCCATGGACGCAGAGTGGATGGGCGCGGTGAGTCGCGCGCGACGAATCTGAAGAGTGACAGGCGTGGGGGCGGGGGCGGTACCTGGGTGAAGGGGAGAGAGCCGAAGAAGCCGGCGATGAAGAAGAGGGAGCAGGCGATGAGCACCACGGGGAGCCGCAGCCGCGTCCGCATCAGGCCCCCGCCTCCGCCGCCGCTCCGGATGGCTCTCAAACAAAGCCACCGCGAGGCGCTCAGCCACCACCTAGCGCCTGCATAGCGGCGGATCCGGTCGGAGATCGGCGAGGCGGGGTCGGAGTTCGGCGAGGCGGCGGCGCTACCGGAGGCAGATCCTGAATCGAACCGTAGTGAGCGGAGGTGAGAGAGACGGGAGACAGGAGAATGGAGCGCACGTTCTCCTCTCCCCAGTGCGCGCAGAGAGTAGGGCGGCCGGCATGGCCCCGTCCTGTAGAAGTGTACCCGCCGGCCAGGCAGAGGTCGACACCAAGGAAGGAGAGCTCACTTCAAAGGGGAAACCCCGTTCTACCCTTCGACCCCGTGTCCGCACTGACGCGGCCGAAAGAAAACACGAAGAGACCACCATCTCTGTGTAGCGGGACCAGCGTCTTTCGTGGGCCTAACCGTTCCTGGGCACGAAACAGCTGTACCAGCCGCAGAGGCACGACCGAGACAGACAGGTGGACCAGCCGGGAAAAAAGGGCCACAAGTCAGCGGCTGAGCATGCATGCAGCCCGGCACACAACTTACGAAAAATCCAAATTGAGCCCTGTGCATTCATCCCGGAGTCGTCTTTGGCCTTGGGCACTTACAAAAACAGCTTGTATGCACACCTGCAACCTCAGAACAGAGGAGCAAGAAAGCTGCTGCAGATCATAGGCGGAATGAGGAAGCCGCGCCGTCCATGTCTAGCCGAACAATCCGAAGCAAGCAGCCAGGCCGGTGAATCAATCCGCGCGCACAGGTAGCTCCGAAGCAAGCAGCCAAGCAGGTGAATCAATCGATTCGTTGCGCGCAGCTAGCTCCGAAGCAAGCAATCAGACAGGTGAATCAGTGGATTCGTAGCTACGTAGCTCTAGACGGGGACCTGTGACCGGCACAACAGTGCTAGTGGATTGATTGGTGCTTGGCTCTAATTTAATTCAATCGAAGTAATTAGATCGATCGATTGAAGCAGAATGGCTGATATACCTGCGAGGCTGCGACCCGTACGACGAACCTGGCACCTCGTGTAACCGCCAAGGGGGCGTTGCGTCGGCATCCAGAGCTCGGACCCTCATAGCGCTGCCTCCTTCCAGCGCGGGCGAATACACCACGCATCTACAGGAAGAATAGAAAACGACGGTGAGAGAGATAGAGAGATGGAAGAAGATCCAAAAAAAGCCAAGACACATCACCGCCGACCTCCAAAAGGGCAAGACACGCCGAAAAAGAGATGGAGCTCCCATGGGTGAACGACGGCGAAGGCATGCCGAAAAAGAGACGCGGTGCTCCCACTTGAGGTGCAACGGGAGCCGCATCTCCCAGGCACGCTGAAACCGTCGCCATCGTCGCTCTGTCCGGCGGTCGACCCCTGCTCCCTCCGGCCGTCCTGACCCCCGCTCGGTGCAGAGGCGTCGAGTCGTAGGCGGCGCAGATGCGCTGAGGCGAGGGGAGAGGAGAAGGAGCATCAGCAAGAACCACGCCCGCCATCCACTGTCGACGGAGAGGAGGAGCCCGACCGGCGCCGCCATGGACGCAGAGTGGATGGGCGCGGTGAGTCGCGCGCGACGAATCTGAAGAGTGACAGGCGTGGGGGCGGGGGCGGTACCTGGGTGAAGGGGAGAGAGCCGAAGAAGCCGGCGATGAAGAAGAGGGAGCAGGCGATGAGCACCACGGGGAGCCGCAGCCGCGTCCGCATCAGGCCCCCGCCTCCGCCGCCGCTCCGGATGGCTCTCAAACAAAGCCACCGCGAGGCGCTCAGCCACCACCTAGCGCCTGCATAGCGGCGGATCCGGTCGGAGATCGGCGAGGCGGGGTCGGAGTTCGGCGAGGCGGCGGCGCTACCGGAGGCAGATCCTGAATCGAACCGTAGTGAGCGGAGGTGAGAGAGACGGGAGACAGGAGAATGGAGCGCACGTTCTCCTCTCCCCAGTGCGCGCAGAGAGTAGGGCGGCCGGCATGGCCCCGTCCTGTAGAAGTGTACCCGCCGGCCAGGCAGAGGTCGACACCAAGGAAGGAGAGCTCACTTCAAAGGGGAAACCCCGTTCTACCCTTCGACCCCGTGTCCGCACTGACGCGGCCGAAAGAAAACACGAAGAGACCACCATCTCTGTGTAGCGGGACCAGCGTCTTTCGTGGGCCTAACCGTTCCTGGGCACGAAACAGCTGTACCAGCCGCAGAGGCACGACCGAGACAGACAGGTGGACCAGCCGGGAAAAAAGGGCCACAAGTCAGCGGCTGAGCATGCATGCAGCCCGGTCGGTCGGACCACCCCATGTGCCAGAAAAAAACTCAAGGACGGCAGAGGGAAAAAGTGAACCAGGAGGGCCCAAAGTAACTGAACCATCCATATTCTTTAGGCACCAATAACCGCACCCTCTCCACCTCTGCGAAGCGGGGCCACACACATTCGGGCCCAGCCGCAGCCTCTACGCGCGGAAGCGAAAAAGTAGACAAAAAATTAAACGGTCGAGATTGTTTCGATCCAACGGTCAGGAATGCAAACGAAGGAGGGAGCTCCTTGGGGTCACCCGGTTTACCTCTTTAGATTTACTAAAGCCACATTGGAATTTAAGATGTTTAGTATCCTGTTCAGAGCAGCAATTTATATCATGGCGTTTAAGCAATATTTTAGCAAGTGTATTCAACTTCCCTAACACGCCACTCATGACTTTTCCCTTACATGATTCTCTATATTTCATATATAATTCATTAAGTTCCACATCATATCTAGCATATTCTTCCATAAGAACAGTTTTTTTAAATTTTCGAGTTTTCAAAATTTATGGTTTTTCGGTATATAAAAATGAAACAAGACAAAAATAAACTAAATAAAAAATAAACTAGATAAAAGTAAACTAAACAAAATATAACTAAACATAAATAAACTAAGAACAAATAAACTAGATAAGAAAATAAAATACAATAAAATAAAAATAGAAGAGAGAGAGGTAGAGTGTACTCCCGAGGTGAAATTATGAGTAGAGCTATGCCTCCCTGGTAACGGCGCTAGAAAATAGTCTTGATAACCCACAAGTATAGAGGATCGCAACAGTCTTCGAGGGAAGTAAAACCCAAATTTATTGATTCGACACAAGGGGAGACGAAGAATACTTACAAGTCTTAACAGCCGAGTTGTCAATTCAGCTGCACCTGGAAAAGCACTAGTAACAGGGGTGATGTGAAAGCAGCAGTAATATGAGAGCAGTAGTAACAGTAACACAGAGAAAATAGCACAAGAGAATAGTTGCTTGCGTGGAGTTAACAGGAAAGCAATGATGATGACAAAAGGACCGGGGTTCCCATCTATCTACACTAGTGGTAACTCTGTGTGAACAAGTGTTGGCTGAACAAATTACAATTGGGCAATTGATAATATTGAAATAACACTAAGTAAGAATATCCAGATTATTAATAATGTAGGCATGTTTTCCATTCATAGTTGTGCGTGCTCGCAATGAGAAACTTGCATAACATATTTTGTCCTGCAGCCCGTTTGCAGCGGGGCCTCTAGGGAAACTACTGGTAATTAATGTACTTCTTTTAATAAAGTACCGGAGCAAAGCATTAACACTTGGTGAAAACATGTGATCCTCACATCACAGCCATTCCCTCAGCTTATCCCAATTGCTGTCACTTTGGGGCCATCGGTTCCGGACAATGACATGTGCATACAACATGTAGATACAATCTAAGCAATAAATATAGAGCTCAAATCTAAGATCATGCCACTCCTACACTAGTGACAAGCATTAAACATAACAAGATTGTAGCAACAATAAGTTCACAAATTTATATAGATAGACTGATCATAATGTAACAATTCATCGGATCCCAACAAACACAACACAAATTACATCATATGGATCTCAATCATGTAAGGCAGCTCATGAGAACATTTTATTGAAGTACATGGGAGAGAGAGTACCAACTAGCTGCAGCCAAGAACTTGTAGTCCATGGGGGAACTACTCACAAACCAACATGGAGTCGAAGTGGAGGTGGTGGAGTTGATGAAGATGGCTCCGGGGGTCAATCCCCGTCCCGGCACGGTGCCGAAACAGGAACTTCTGACCCCCGAAACTTGTCAGCGATGGCGGCGGCGCTCGGGAACCGTGGAGGAAAGTATGAACACCGTGCGATTTTTTGGTTTTTTGGGGCTTTAAGTAGGCGAAAGGGCGAAGCCGGTGGAGGGCCCGAGGGCCCCACACCTGGTGCTCGCATAGCCCCACTTCTAAACGCGCGAGCACGTGGTGACGGCACCTCGGTGCCCCACTGCGTGTCGTCTTCGGTCTTCTGGAACGTTCGATGCAAAATTTATTACATGATACAAATTGTTCAATTCCGAGAATATTTCCTGAAGTATTTTTCTAAAACCAAAAACAGTAGAAAACAGGGAACTGGCACTCTGACATCTTGTTAATAAGTTAGTCCCATAAAATGCATAAAATATATAAAAAGCATATAAAACATGTAATAACTTGGTATAATATAGCATGGAACATAAGAAATTATTGATACGTTGGAGACGTATCAACATCCCCAAGCTTAGTTCTACTCGTCCCGAGTAGGCAAGAACGATAAAAGAATAATTTCTGAAGTGACATGCTTTCACATAATCTTGATCATATAATATTGTAAGGCTCATGTTATGAATGAAATGACTCAACGTAATGATCTATAATTTGCTAACAAATAGACAATGAGTAAACAACTACATTATATAAGTAAAAGCTCTTCATGAGTAGTACTTTCAAACAAGCATCAATAAGATTTGCATAAGAGTTAACTCATTAAGCAATATTATCTAAGTAAAAGAGCATTGAAGTAAAACAAAGGAAAATATAAGTTTCAGCATTGGCTTTCAACTTTGAAAATGAATATCATATAGATAGTTGTCAATACAAAGAAATATAAGAAGTGCAATAAGTAAGCATATAAGAATTGTTGTAGACAGTTGACACCAGTGTTTTCTTCGGGGATAGAAAGAAGTAGGTAAACTGACTCAGCATAAAGTAAAAGATAGGCCCTTCGCAGAGGGAAGTAGGGATACAAGCGTGTGCTAGAGCTTCTTAGTTTTATAGGTTTTCGAAATTTAGAGCATACAATTTAGTTTTGAGCGGTGTTTGTCGTTGTCAACGAATGGTAATGGGCACTCTACCCCCTTGTCAACCAGACTTTCAAGAGTGGCTCCCATGAAGGACGTTATTTCTACCAGCAAGGCAGATCATCCCTGTTTCTCTTTTTTTTACGCATGTAGTTTAGAACTAGTATCATTGCTTGGCTGATTAGATCAGGGCAAAAATGTGAAGAGAATGCAGCGGTAAATGTTGTAATTAACTGGGACTGGGCACCCCATTTGCCAGCTCTTTTTGCAAAACTAATGGATAAGCGCTGTATATGCCACTAGTCCGGTTGGTGAAAGTCTGTCTAAAAGAAAATGACAAGGTTGATATCCGTAACACCACATACTTTCTCATGAGCTAATAAACATTGACACAAATAAGGGATAATAAGTTTTGAATAAAATGTAGCACATGAAGTATTTGCTTGGAATGGCAGGAAATACAATGTAGAAGGTAGGTATGGTGAAGACAAATGGCATAGGTTTTGGCTTAAGGTTTTGGATGCACGAGAAGTATTCCTCTCATTACAAGGCTTTGGCTAGCAAGGTTGTCCATAAAAGTGAAAAGAGCCGTGGAGGCCATCGAAAAGAGAAACAAAAAAGAAAAAATAGAAAAAAGAGAAAAAGAAATAAAAGAAAAAAGGGCAGCATTACTATTCTTTAGGGATAATTGGTTTTGTGCCATGGTTCTCTGAGTTTTATCGGCTTGTGCCATACCCGCGCTATTTCTCTGGTTTGTGCCCTGGTTTTCTCGCATATCGGCCAAACACTCTTTTCCCTCTGGTCAACCTCCTTTGAAACGCACTTGGCCTGACTGGTGGGGTCGGCCTGGCGCGGCTCGGCTCCTGTGTCGTCTCAGTTGGGATTTCCCGGGGTCGATGCGTGGGGCCGGCGCACTAGTCTGACTGGTGGGGCCGGGCACTAGTCTGGCTGGTGGGGACGGTGCATGGGGTAGGGCTTCAGGTCGGCATGGGGTTGGTGCGTGGGCTCAGCGCGTGGGTCAACGTAGATTTCTCGCCGCCGACCACTTCAAACCTATCCTCGAGTCGATGATTTCGGCTTCCATGGACGCCCTTCCATGGCACCTCCGCCAGGAGCGCCGCCGTTGCGTCAACGCCGACGGAGCACGCAAGCGCTCGAGCAGGCGGTGGACACTGAAGGGAATCCAGCCACCGCCGTAGCTGTTGCGGCGGGAGACGGAGGAGTTTGATCTCCTCCACAGTCTCCTTCCAGCGGCGCCCGCTGCTGCCCAGCCGCCCGCGTCACCGTCACCGTCACCTCCCGCCACCGTCGCCGCGCAGCCCACCTGAGGTCGCCGTGAAAGAGGAAGGGTTCAAGATCTATGATCCCGCCGCCTTCGAGTACTCGGTGACCCGCGAGGACTTCGTCCCTGACGAGGTCCTCGAAACGGTCACCGGCGCCGTCCAGTCGCGCTCCTTGGAGGAGGTCCAAGCGTACGCAAAACACCGCCGCCGGGGGGTCGAAATCGAGCTGGACCGCCTCCAACGCGAGCAGGAGGCCGGCGCGAGCTCGAGAAAGGGGAAGGCCTTCATCGTCGACGACGACTCCTCCGACGAGGAGTGAAGTACTCTGGCGACGGCGCGGCTGCATGTAATGTACCTGCACTTTAGATAAGGCAGATACATGTGTATAGTGCAAATCCCTGGATCGATTCGTTTGCACACACAGTTTACGATGTAATATCACAACAAAGTATCAATTTTACTACATCGATGATCCAGACTTACAAAATATTCAATACAAGTTGCATAGCATAAAGCTAGCTTTGGAAGAGTAAACATCGGAAATATAATAGCAGTGAGTCTCCATCAACTTCATGTTGCCACAAGTGAAAACATGTTGGTTGTAGACTCGAAACCTTTAAACGGAACCTCACTCGTCATGTGATCAATCTGCAATAAGAAAAATATTGCAACAACGTGGGTCAGATTCCATTAATAATGGAGTCTGGCAAGTGACACTATGGTGGACACTTAGTGGAATAACTCTAATAACCTCTATGCATATTTGGCTGGTGGAGTTCAAGGCTATTTTGCATAAAGCCAATTTTTCCTACTCTTTTGAGAACACTTTCTTCAAATCAAGACAAGTATGGCATGAAAACCATAATCTCATCTTCCCTTGTTCACCCATCAAGTTTTATTTCTGAAGTTGGAATGATGGAATCCTCCGTTGACGTCCGTGATCAGCTGCTCAAATTGTCCGTACCGGGGACACGGCTAAGTACTTAGTTTTACACTCTGCAGAGGTTGTGCACTTTCACCATTGTACCCATTCAACCCAAACTATCCTTTACACACTTATAGTGATAAGGAAAGGAGAAGAATGAGACGAGATCTTTCAGAAGCATTTTCCCTCCCACTCTGGCTTGACCCGTTCCACCTAACACCCTCTACATCTGCTTGTCAAGCCGGAGAGAGTCCATGCAACATAATTGATAAGCCAGAGCCCAGATGGCAATGGCTGCACTGTAAGCAATCGTCACTCGGAGTTCTTCAGATTCCTTTGTTCCCTGGGTGGCCATCCACAAGTGCACTCTCAGGTGAAAACCACCATGCTCATGGCCCCAAGTATAGTAGAAACAACCTTAGGCGAAGACCACCACAAGCACAGCCCTGAGTAGCCACTCAACATAAACAATTCAACCAATCCACCCAGGTGTTTCATTAACTTTGTGGATGTGTACTCTCAGGTGAAAACCACCATGCTCACGGCCCTAAGTATAATAGACCTTCATCCTAGGCGACGACAACCTTGAGCACAGTCCTGAGTAGTCACTTAACATTTTGTAAAAACTTTTCATCAATTGCATAGCATCAATATTTCTACTAAGTATTGTATAGGAACCTAGACACAAGAGTAAGGAATTTCTACACAGGTTTAGCATAGCAATCCTATCCTACACATGCTTATATAAAAATACACTAAGTAATGCATATAGAAAATAGTAGGAAGTTTATGACGTGTGCCACTTGCCTTTGAATGTTGTCGTTGTTCACAAACTCTTTTCAACGATACTCGGAACTCTACGTTCAGTCTAAACAATATAAACAAACAACAATACAACAATCATAAAACAAAACAACACAACACAAACAAGCATACATAACGAACAAACAAGTTTCATAACTTCTAAGGAAAACATGTCATGCATGAAATGCAAATTATTTCTAAGGACTAGAGATGCATGTCATGCCATGAAATTGTTTTAAGTTAATGCAAGGCAATTAGGTTGGTCAAAATGACTAAAAACTAAAGTCATAGGTTGGACAAAATACTTTGTTAAAAATCATCTTGAATAAGCACTCAATGACTTAGTCATGATGTGCATAACTACTTAGAGAAAATACTAACTCTATTCTTTAAGGTGATCAACAATTATTAACAACTCTTGGTAAATTGGATATTCACTATAGTGAGAGAGACAGACACCCGACCATCCACTTAAATTGTGGAACAGGTCTCATCTACGTGGACATGTAAGGTTAGTTTCCAAGCCGCTTCATCTTACTATGCCGCTAGGATCCAACAAACTTGAAGATGGTAATAACATGATAAAAAATCGTTTATGTCCAAAGTGAAAGATAAGATTAGGAAAGAGGGAAAATATAGTAAGAATGATGTAGTTGGTCTTCTAGGCTTCATCTCTAGACTTGTAACATTCTCCTTGGTGATGTCTTGATTGAAGTTTTGATAGACTTGATAAATCTTCAGACTTGGTGGTTCATCTATCCTCGAGGCTGGTCTTGGATTTAACTTAGTCATCATGAAGTCTAACAGAAGAAGGGAGAAAAGAGAGAGGGAAGGAAGACTTAGAAAATATTTTTGGTTGGTCTTCATGAACTTCTTCTTGATTTTCTTCTAAGTGCTTCTACTCCTTGGAGATGCTTCGAGAGTCTGTTTTCTTCTAAGTCAATCATTGGCCTTCTAGCTCCATGTTGAAAATCCTAAGTGTCTAATGCATAGCACTTTTCCAAAATACCAAGTTGAAAATAGTCCTAACTTAGAGAAAATGGGGGAGGAGTTTTCCTATTAGAAGTATAACAATAAAATAAAATAAGTTATACATGAAATGCACTTTTTAATCACAAGAAAGCATCAAAATAACTTTTGTGGTTTCTTTATAAATATGCATGAGGTTATAAGTGCAATTTAATTAATTTCTATTTTTGCAAAATATAAAGAAAGAAAGAAATATAAGCTTAAAGTTTTCTATGATTAAATTTTTATAACAAAATTTTATAAATCGTGCTAATGGGCAGGGGACGTTTTATCGAAAAAATTAGCTATTGAATTTACTCAAAAATAATGTTTATATCAAAAGTTATGTCAAATTTACTAAATATCATATTTTAAATTTGAATAAATCTAAATTTCTCAAGGTTGGAAAACAACAGAACTAGCACAATCTATAGGTCATGGGCTTTTCAAAGATATTTTATTTACAAATTTTGACCTTACAGAATTAAAATTATAATTAAAATAATGTTTAACATGTTTCTGTAAATACCAAGTTAGTGCACGACTAAAATACAAGTTTTTATTATATCACTATTTTCTACACATTCAAACGATTCCATAGACTACAAAAACATCAAAAATGGAGTTACGGTTGATTTAATATGAATTTGGAAGTTATATCTAGGCAGAAAAACGAAAATATTGAATAGGTGACCTATGACGTTTTTCTAATTGCTGCTACCCTTCATCAAGTGATATGTAGGTAACAAGATAGAAGGAAGCACAGCAGCAGCTTATCGGCGAGAGAAGACGACGGCGGCGGTGGATCGGCCGGGCGATCGCAGGCAGACGCGGACGGTCGGCGTGCTGTGGTCGTCGGCGACGGGTGTGGACGGCGACGACGTTTCGGAAGCTCACGGACGCAAGGTAGACGACAGCGACGCGCGTATGGACACGGCGGAGCGGAAGACGGTGTCGGAGTTGAGCGGCGATTCCCGGAGCAGCGTGGAGAGGCGGACGGAGTGGCGACGGCGATGATGACCTTCGGGTCGAGCTCGGCCTCCACGATTTGGCTGTGGAAATGAAGCAATGAGGGTGTTTAAAGGAGCGCATGGACGTGGGAAAGAGTAAGGACCAAGAATCGGCGGCGGGGACTCACTCTGCTCGCCGGAATCAAAGAAATATGGTGGCGGTCGAGCGAAACTCTGGCGAAGAAATTCGTCGGCCTGGGGGCGTATTGGAGAGGGCTTTTGCGGGGGAATGGAGGAGGAGGTCGAGGGCTATCTATAGGAACCAACCGTGCTTGATTTGGTGCAGTAATTTATCCGCAATCAATCGGAGATTAATTTCGACCAAAAACGCGCATGTCTAATGGCGGACGAAATTAGAGCAATTTACGGCGTTTAACATACGACTTTTATGGGGGAATGAAAGAGGAGATCAAGGGCTTTAATTAGAAAGAAACGGTTCGTCATTTGGTGCTCTAAATCAACGGGAAACAAGAGATCCATTTCGGCCGGCCGTTTCGGCCGCGCGTGCGTGCATGATGGGTCGTGAGCATGAAGATGATGCTGAAGTCAGCATGACGTCAGCATTTTTTTTTCTGATTTCTCTTATTTCTTTCATAACTTTTGATTTAAGACTCCAAATCAAGTAAAATAAATTTCTAAAAATTTGTAAAAACAATATATTTATGCTAAACCAGTTGTAGGCATGTTTTGAACACTTTTCAAAAATCAAAATTTCGAATTATTCATTAAATACAAATTTGACACTTAATGTCAAATTTCAAAACATGGCTTAAATAATTTCGCTTTTGCCTAAATAAAACTTATAAAAATACAACACTCATAGAAGTTTAAAATTAAGTTATTTAAACTCATTTTCCAATATTAAATTATTTTTGGCTTTAGTATAATATTAAATAACATCACACATTTATTTGAAATGAAAAGGGAAATATAATGTATTCATTTTTAATTCAAAATATTTGTGCACCATTAAGTTTTATATTATGATAAATCATTTTAAAACTCTATAAAATACCTTTGGAAAAGATTTTAGATTTATTTCATTTCTTATATTGAATATATTCATGAGAATCAATTTATGTTTTGAACATTAATGAAAATCATTTAAGCTAAGGAAATGTTTATTTGGATAATTTATTAATTATATAATCTATGAAGTTTTACAGTTATAACCTATAGACTTGTAATTTCCAAAACTATGTTTTGAACTCATGTAAGATAATGAAACCCATTTGACAATTAGACCATGTTTTAAATAGTTTAAAAGGATACTTCTAAGTATTATTTTTAATTTATGAATAGTTATGGCTAAGTTATTTAAATCAAATACTTACAAGAGACTTTTTATTATGAAAATGGTTTGAGAGTTTGTAAATTATTTGTCAATTTACATATTTAGGTTTTAACAAATACAATGGATATTATAATGTTTAACTTGAAACAACTTTTTAAATAGTGATTATTTGAGATATTAAAGATATTAAACTTTTTCAATATGCTTGAGGTCTTTTATAGTTCGTTTTCTTATGCATTTCAATATTTTATTTTAATCAAACAAAAGTTTTAAGTTTTAGTAATTTTTAAACATTCCAAAATGTTGGGATGTTACATACTACCACCCTTAAAAGGAATCTCGTCCCCGAGATTCGGAGAAGCTAGAAACACAAAGTGACGTGGGGCTACCTTTCGACTAGCCCACAATGAGGCTACCTGGGCCGCGCCAAGCATGGAGAAGCCCACAGAAGGCCCACTCGGGGTACCACGTATCCTAGTCCAACTCGGTTAGGTTTCATAACCTGCCATATCTGTACCAACCGCCCGAGACCTGGCTACCTATAAAGCCAGGAGGGTTGCCCGTCCTAGAGGACACACTCATAGCCACCACCACAAACCCTAGCGAGATCGCAATCTCGCCATTGTAATCGCTACTCGCATCAATAATCAGACAAGCACGAAGTAGGGTGTTATCCTCCGGGAGCCTGAACCTGGGTAAATCCTTGCTTGTCAGCCGTCGTGATCACCAACATCCCTCTCTGTCCCCATCAATCAACCCGGGGTGCACAACCCTGGGATTTGCCGAGTTACCACCTCGTCAATTGGCGCCGTCTGTGGGAAGACAAAAAAGTGTTGGAATCATGGTCGCTCCGGCTCCATCCGCAATGAAGGCTGACGTCCGCGTTGCCAGGGAGTCGATCCGCTTCGGCTCCTTCGAGTACGTCCTCCACCCTCCGGCTCACCGCTCGGTGTAGGCCGATCTGGACAACGGTATACACATCACCTTCGGCTCCGTATACTGCTTCGCCGACAGTCGCGGAATACTCAGATCCGCGGCAACCGCGCCACGCGCGGCAGCACCCGCATCGACGAATTTACCGCCGCCGTCACCAAGACTCGCGAAGATCGCATCTGCCGCACCCGAGAAAACCGCATGTGCCGCATCCGCAAAGATCGCATCTGTCGCACCCGCAAAGATCGCTCCTGTCGCAGCCGCGAAGATCGCATCTGCGTCGACTACATCGACAACCTCAGCAACGGCCGCGCGGATCGAGTCTACTACACCAATCTCGATCGCACAGTCGGTTAAATCAAGATCTACCTCAATTACTGCACCAGCGCGGACGGCCAAGGGTTTGCGGCCGGCACCCACGTCGCGCGCGTCTTCGTTTTCATGGGGCTGCCAAGTCTACCCCAAGCCAATCGCACTCGCTCCGGCGGTTGCGAAACCTCCGAACATGTTGACAATCACAAAAAGACGCAACAACGACTGCGCCGCGCGTCAAATGGCAGCAATATTTGATCCCGAGCAAGGCTCGGACGTCGGAATCAGCAGTGGCAGCACAAACACCCCGACCCAAGTCTACCCCGCGCAATGCTTCATGGCGGGCACAACGCCACCCGAGGATAACGAAGAACCCGCATACCCACTAGAGGTGGTCATGCCGGACCAGACTAAACTCATCATCACACGGGACATGGGAATCCGGTCCATGAAGCATGTCGACGAGGGCACGTTCCCCCCACCCGACGCACCTAGAGAGGATCACCTGGCAGTCCAGTACTTGCTACGCAAGGAAGGCGAACGACTCCACGCCGAAAAAGTCGAGTTACTCCGGCGCAAGAGGGACGCAGATGCATCGAGTGCCAGACGAGCTGCCCTCTCCTTTACCTCCTCTATGGAAGTTAACCAAGGAGCACGGCGAAACAGAGCCCGCGTTCCCCTCCTGACGGGCGCCGACCGAACAAGGGTCACCCGCAACCTCGACTCGTCCTTCGTCACCGAGGATGAGAACGGGATACCCGTCCCAAAGACGGCGAACGCCGCCCTGATCTCAGTCGAGACATACCTCCGGCTCACGCAGCCACCGGAGGGGGATGCCCGTTCCCTTCTCCACATGCGCAAATTGCCTCCATAAAGGCGATCGAAGAAGCTCTGGCGGCCAAGGTACCAAGCAACCGGGCACGCGAGCCAGCAACTTCGGAGGTCCCAGCGGCACAGCGACAACCAATCAAGGACCTTCGCGACGTCATCACGCAGAAGATGGTGGACCGCAACCGCAAATAACGTTCGGCTGGGGAAGCGAACCTGGACGACCAGGCCGACCGCGACTTCGAGCCGTGCGGTGCTGAATGCTTCAGCTTCAACATCCGCGACACCCGCATGCCTAAGGGCTTCAAGCTGACAGCAGGCACCCCAAAGTACGACAGGAAGCAAGATCCACGACTATGGCTCGAGGACTACCTCATCGCCTGCACCTGCCAAGGCGGGACGTCGACTACGGCAAAGCAGTACATCCAACTTATGCTGACAGATTCGGCGCCCGGGTGGCTCACAAGCCAACCCAAGGACTCTTTCCGAACCTGGGAAGAATTCCAGGATAATTTCATAAAAAGTTTCTCGGGAACATTCGCAAGGCCAACGACCTACATCGAGTTGCAGGCCTGCAACAAGGAAAGGACGAGTCGCTCCGTTCCTACATCCAGCGGTGGACACTCCTCCGCAACACCATGGAACCCGTCTCAGAAGATCGGGTGATGGACGCCTTCATGCACGGTGTTGCTCGCCGCGATCTCCGCGAGGAATTTGGTAGGCTCCAGCCGAAAACCACAATAGAGCTCATGAAGACAGCCAACCAGTGGGCCGAAGGAGAAGACTATGTCTGCGATACTTCCCCCAAGAAGGAAGTCGAAACAAGCAACTGGCGTGAGGCACGTCAAAAAAGAAGCCACGCTACACCCACGACACAATCGAGCTAGTAGCGGCGGGATATGAAACCCCCCGTGATGACAAGCGCGACAACAGTCGACAGTACGATCAAGGTCGACAGTCCAGCTCGAGTCAGTACAACCGCGGCAGCGGCAGCATTAGCCACAATGACGGAGGCCAGAAACGCGAGTGGAAGCGCCCACTAACCCTGGTAGAGGAGCTGATGCAACCTTGTAAGCATCATTCGTTCCGCAACCCAGAGACGGGAAAGTGGGGTTCCAGCCATCTACTGAAGGATTGTCGCAAAGCACGGAAAATATACCAGGCCATGCAGCAAATCATCGCTCCAGTACAAGCAATACAGGCAGCTCCGCAGCTAACCATTCAGGCGGCACCCGCAAACAACAACCAGGCACAAGGCGGCCGGGACATTCCCCCAGCCGCAACAGCAGCTGCAGCAACAAGGCCAGTCGGTAGCGACCGATACGTATCCCTGCTCGGGGGCAGCTGAACATGATCCAGAAGGGACCCCCGTCAAACAGGCGCCAAAAGCTCATCACCCGCCTTGTACTGCAGGCCATCAGCAGCCCGCGCGCAGTACCAGACTACCTGCGCGGGTCAGAGACACCAATCACATTTTCCAGGGCAGATCACCCATCCGATGTAACCCGACCCGGACACGCCGCACTAGTGATTGAGGCCCTGATCGGCGACTACAGCTTGAAAAAGGTGTTCATGGACGGAGGCAGCGGAATCAACATCATATTCGCCGATACCCTGAGAAGAATGAACAGGTCGACAGACAAATTGCCGGAGTTGGAAACCACTTTCCACGGCATAGTACCAGGGCAGGCAATCACGCCCATGGAAACAATCACACTCGACGTCATCCTCGGCACACCCGAGCACTTCAGGAAGGAGTCGATCGATTTCGAAGTCGTCGACTGGAAGTCACAATACCACGCCATACTCGGACGCCCAACTTTTGCCAGATTCATGGCAGTACCCCACTACGCCTACCTGATGATCAAGTTGCCCGGACCGAAAGGAGTAATCACCGTACGTGGCGACTTCGGGCTCTCCAACAGCTGCGATCGCGAGTTCGCCAAGATTTCTGAGTTCTTCGGGGTCGAGGAGCACTTCAAGGCCATTACAGCCGACAACGACAAGACCATCTTTCCACCTCGCAAGAAGCTAGCTAAGGACGCAACATTCAACACAAACGACGACACCGTCACCCTCCGAGTCCATCCGACTGACAGCAGCAAGACGGTCAAAGTATCGTCAAGCTTGACCCCCACATAGGAAAGCGCGCTCGTCGAGTTCCTGCGTGAGAACTGGAAGATATTTGCATGGCAACCTTCTGACATGCCAGGAATACCCAGGGAACTCGCCGAGCACTCTTTAAAAGTCCACAAGGACGCAAGACCAGTCAAACAATCCATGCGACGCTTCTCAAGACCCAAGCGAGACGCGATCACCATGGAAGTCGATAGACTACTGCACGCCAAGTTCATCCGAGAGATCAAGGACTCGGACTGGGTCGCCAACCCGGTCCTGGTGGAGAAAAAGAAGACGAAGAAACTGCGCATGTGCGTTGACTTCACTGCAGTCAACAAGTGCTGCCCCAAGGATCACTTCCCGCTCCCACGGATAGACCAGATCATCGACTCGACAGCAGGCTGCGAGCGCTTGTCCTTCCTGAACGCCTACTCAGGTTACCAGCAGATCAGGCTGAAAGTCGAGGACGAAGAAAAGACGGCCTTCATCACACCCGACGGTGTCTTTTGCTACCAGACGATGTCGTTCGGGTTAAAGAACGCGGGTGCCACGTACCAGCGGACAATGCAAGCGTGCCTCAAAGGGCTCATCGGGCAGATCGTCCAAGTCTACGTCGATGACATCGTCGTCACGACCCGAAAGGAAGATACCTTAGTCGACGACCTCCGCAAGGTCTTCGCGGCATTCGATGTGTACCAGATCAAGCTCAACCCAGAGAAGTGTGTATTCGGCGTGCCAGCCGGAGAGCTACTAGGGTATCTCGTATCTGCAAGAGGAATCGAAGCAAACCCTGAGAAGGTGCAGAACATACTCACAATGCCAGCACCAACCAAGCTCCGTGAGGTGCAACGATTAGCCGACCGAGTCGCAGCTCTCAGCCGGTTCATTAGTAAGTTGGGAGAGAAAGCTTTACATTTCTACCAACTGATGAACAAGACGGACAAGTTCGAGTGGACACAGGAGGCGCAGGATGCGTTCGACCATCTCAAGAAAACCTTGACGACCTCCCCAGTCCTAGTGGCACCGCTGGAAAATGAGCCGCTATACCTATACGTCTCAGCAACAAACAGAGTGGTGAGCACGGTACTCGTAGTCGAGCGGGAAGAAGAAGGGCACAATCACCCGGTGCAAAGGCCCGTCTACTACCTCAGCGAAGTCCTCACACTGTCCAAGCAGAACTACCCGCACTACCAGAAGCTGGCGTATGGAGTTTTCATGACATCCAGGAAGGTCGTCCACTACTTCTCCGAGCAACCGATCACGGTGGTAAGCTCCTCTGTACTAGCAGACATTCACACAAACCAACGCGCGACAGGACGAGTCGCCAAGTGGGTTGTTGAGCTAGGACCATGGGGGCTGAAGTATGCTCACCCGAAGTCCATCAAGGCCCAAGTCCTCCCAGAATTCACCACCGAGTGGATAGAAGCTCAGCTACCAAATATCCCCGACTTGTCCAACGCATGGACAATGTACTTCGATGGCTCCAAGAAATTCAAATCGGCCGGGGCAGGAGTTGTGCTCATCTCCGCCAAGGGTGACAAGCTCAAGTATGTCCTACAGATGGATTTTCCGACTATCCAACAACGAAGCCGAGTACGAGGCCCTGATCCACGGCATGAAGATGGCCAAGAACTGCGGCGCCACACACCTCATGATATATGGCGACTCCTACCTGGTGGTACAACAAACCATGAAGTCCTGCGACACCATCGCCGACAACATGATCGCCTACCGAGACTTGTACAACAAGATGAAAGGCAACTTCGATGGTTGCGAGTTACGACACGTCGGCCGCGACAGCAATGAAGAAGCCGACGTCCTCGCCAACATGGGATCAGACAGAGTTGCAGTTCCACCCGGCGTCTTCCTCGAGCAAATCACGCAGAGATCTATCAAGACTCAAGCCGCAGCAAGCACTGCAACAAAAGCAAAAGGCGATTCAAACCCGCCAAGCCAAGAGAAGGTCCCCATGGAGGTCATGCTAGTCGAAGCTACATGGACAGGACCATACCTGGCGTACATACTGCATCAGAAACTGCCAGCGCACCCAGTCAAAGCAAAGTGCATCATCAGGCGCCCCAAAAGTTTCACCGTCATCAACGGGGAGCTCTACAAGAGAAGCTTCTCGGGAATCCTGCAGAGGTGCGTAGACCCAGTCGACGGCCAAGCCATCCTACTCGACATCCAAGCGGGTATCTGCGGGCATCATGCCAGCAGTCGAGCACTGGTGGCCAAAGCACTACGAGCCGGGTTCTACTGGTTAACAGCCATGCAGGACGCCGAAGATCTCGTAAGGAAATGCACAGGGTGCCAAGAGTTTGCCAACAAGCCACACACGCCAGCATCAGAGCTCAAGACAATACCGCTAGCCTGGCCCTTCGCCCAATGGGGGCTAGACATGGTGGGCCCGCTGAAGAAATCATCACCCGGAGGGCATACTCACCTCCTGGTTGCATTCGAAAAGTTCACCAAGTGGATTGAAGCCGCACCCATCACAAGTTTGACTGCATCATCGGCGGTCAACTTCATCAGGTCCATCATCTTCAGGTTCGGAGTGCCGAACGGGATCATCACAGACAACGGCTCGAACTTCACAGCCGAAGAATTCAAAGACTTCTGCTCAAATCAAGGTATCAAGCTCAACTATGCGTCTGTCTCGCACCCGCAATCAAATGGACAGGTGGAGAAGGCCAACGGCTTAGTCTGCAGCGGCATCAAGAAGCGACTGCGTGTGCCACTCAGGCGAGCAGCGGGCGCATGGGTCGAAGAACTACCGTCAGTCCTCTGGAGTCTGCGGACCACACCCAACAAATCTACCCAATACACTCCATTCTTCATGGTGTTCGGTGCAGAGGCAGTCCTACCCTGCGAAATCAAGTTTGACGCACCACGGGTGGTCGCCTACGACGAGTCAGACGAAGAAGAGGCACTCGAAGACAACATGGACATATTGGACGAAGCACGCGACATCGCCCTAGCGCGATCAGCCGTATACCAGCAGGACCTTCGCAACTATCACGGACGAAGATTGCGACCAAGAGCTTTTGTCGCAGGTGACCTGGTCCTTCGCCTCAAACAGAAAAAAGTGCACAAGCTCGCCTCCCCATGGGAGGGTCCGTACATTGTCACAGAAGCAATTGGCAACGGAGCATATCGCCTAAAGGACTCGAAGACAGGAGCAGCTTGCAGCAACCCGTGGAACATCGCACAACTCCGGCGGTTATATGCTTAGTCGAATCAACCATTGTAACAAGGATAGCATGTCAAAGCGGCAGGTTTCAGACGCACTCTTTCCCTTACCAGGGTACCTAAGGGGACTGGAAGGGTTTTAATGAGGCGGCCTGTTCGCAGCAATCAATAAAGTGATTTGAAGAAAATGCTATTCACTCTACCTTCTCAGTCAAGGCAAACAAAAAATCCTAGGTCGCCACTCGACTCACTCGGGGGCTGCGCCACACAGGTTGAAATAAAAGCCTAGTCCGCCACTTGAGTCACTCAGGGGCTGCGCCATACAAGCATAACTCGCAAAATCCTAGGCCTCTACTCGATCTACTCGGTAGTTGCGCCACACAGGTCAAGTCAAAAATCCAAGGTCGCCACAGGACGCACTCGGGGGCTGCACCTCACAGGTCACACTTGAAAAGCCTAGGCCGCCACTCAAACCACTCGGGGGCTGCACCAAACAGGCACAACTCAAAAATCCTAGGCCTCTACCCGACTTACTCGGGAGGTGCGCTGCACAGGTCAAGTCCAAAATCCTAGGTCACCACCCGACGCACTCGGGGGCTGCACCTCACAGGTCACACTTGAAAAGCCTAGGCCGCCACTCGAACCACTTGGGGGCTGCGCCAAACAGGCACAACTCAAAAATCCTAGGCTTCTACCCGACTTACTCGGGACGTGTGCCGCACAGGTCAAGTCCAAAATCCTAGGTCGCCACCCGACATACTCGGGGGCTGCACCTCGCAGGTCACACTTGAAAATCCCTAGGCCGCCACTCAAACTACTCGGGGGCTGCGCCATACAGGCTTCACTGAAGAAATCCTAGGCCTCCACCCGAGCTACTCGGGGGCTGCACCATACAGGTCAAGTCCAAAACCCTAAATCGCCACCCGATACAATCGGAAGCCGCGGTATACAGGTCTCACTTGGAAAAACCCTAGGACGCCACTCGACTCACTCGGGGGCTGCGCCACACAGGTTCACAATGCAGGCTTATGCCGTCAGCCAAGGTACTCAGGGCCTCGCCACACATGTCAAAACAGAAGCAAACACTCGCATAGTAACGAAAACAATTTCACTTGTTGCTCAAGAACTCTTTTAACTTCATATACTGTCATTTACATCGGCATAGTCGCCACATCAAACTAACCATGTACAGAAGAAGAAATCTACTCTTAGTCTACAGGCTCGGCCTTCGGCGCCCCGAGTGGGCCTACAAGGTGCTCGCTATGCTTCTGCACCTGCTCAATCATCTGGCGCGCAGCCGTCAGGGTATCGGCGTACTCGGAATCGCCAGGCAGTCCACCCATCAGCCTCTCCAGCGGAAGGTTAGGCCGATGCAGCCGAACGTACGCTAGAGACGCATTCGCCCCCGCGACAAGCTAGGCGTGGACGATCTCCTTCAGAGCATCACCATCACGGAACCTCTCCAGCAAGGTGGCCAGCCCATGCGGCTGCCCATTGTGCGGGAAGTAGACACGATGGATATGCCACAGGGTCTTCCGGCAATTCTCCAAAAGGAAAGCCGCACGCCAAGTTCGGTCGAGCATGCGAGCAAGAATACGCCCTCTCGACTTGTTCACCCAGAATTGGCGAGCTTCGTGAGAGTCGACAGACGCCTCCCGGGTAACACGCTCCTCAACGCGGTCCCGCTCAGCCTCCCAGTCCGGGTTCACATCTGCATACACAAGCTAGAAGTCAGAACCAGCATGTTTTAACAAGGAAAAGCAGTCGCAGAGGATACCAACCTTGAAGGTTTCGACTGATCAGATCGATCTCTCCGATCAGGAAATCTTCACGCTGGGAGAAGCCTGCAGTAGGATGAGACCTGGAGCGATGCAGCAATAGCTCGGTATTCTTCAGAGTCGCCTCAAGTTCAACCACCTTATTCTTCAAATATGTGATGATCCGTTGGTCGTTCGCGCTTCGCGGCGGAGCCGTCGCCGCCCGAGGACGGTGAGCACCCGACGAAGATCCCTCACCGCTCGGACCAGCCGCAGAAGTAGAAGAAGTGTCGCCGCCCACGTCAGTCTGCCATAAGTTCGCAGAGTCAATACAGATGCGCGACTGCTCAGCACAAGCCAATATAATTGAAGACACTCAATTTCAGCACAAAATATTGTTCAAGGTATGAATACAGGCCAAGCCGACTGCCGAATCCCTACAACACTACTACTCCAGGGCGGCAGACTCCGAGCGAGAGCGGGTCTTCCGGGAAGCAGCCGCCTCAGACGCCTTGGCGAGCGCCCTCTCAAAGGTGGCCACAAGCTTCACAGCTAGCTGTTTAGCCTGCGCCTTCACTCCGCCAAGCGACGTGGTCCGACCGTCAGCCCTCCGATGGAAGCCGCTGACAACCTTCTCGAAATCTCCCTCAATCTGGTGACCTAGAATGAGCTGGAAGGTGAGCTCGGAGCCGCGTACCTTCTGCGTACGAGTGAAGTCTGCAAGGGTGGTGGCATCTTCCTTGAAAGGAGCAGCAAGAGCGTCGATGGCAGTCGGTGGCGCATCACTCGGGAAGATGCTCCGGTGCACCATCGTTAGCGCGCCAGTCGACTGATTCAGCGCAGCCGCCGACTTCCTCAGCGCATTGGACGCGTAAGCGCAGACGCGGTCGAGGAAGCCGACAACAGTCGCTAAGTCAACCGTGTCACTCGACGAGCCCTCCGGAGGAGCCCCACCGCAGTCACCTAGAAAAACAGATCTAATGTCAGACAAGGGAAAAACACAAGAAACAGTAGGCCCCAAGCCGAAACCTACCTCCAAGAACACCAGCGAGCGCGAGAAGACGGTCGACTTGAGTCTTCTCTTGAACGACCCGCACCCGCTCACGCTCCTGGAACTCGTGGAGAGCCTTCTCAAGCTCACCCTGAGCCTGAATCTTCAACTCAAGCTCAGCAACCCGCTTATCAGCCTGGTCAAGAGAAGCACGAAGCTGGTCAATCTCCTTCTCCAGGCGAACGTAAGCAGCGGCTGCATCAAGTTGACGGCTGTAGTATGGCTGAAACAAAAGCAAGGAATTCATAAAGTTGCGGGTGACTATACAAGTCACCCACGCCTTCGGGGGCTACTCCCATCGCGAGCGCTGATCGCGCACCCGATGAAACTGCAGTACTACAAGCTCAAATACAAGGGACTTACGTGGTCCAGGAGGTCGACATCTTCGGAAGGCGGCGGAGGAGCGCGACTTGAAGATGCGATGACAGCAGGTTGCGCGCGCTCCTCGGCTGCCACCCGGGTCACCAGCTCGGTCGAAGGGGCGGACGTGTGCTCCACTTCACGACGAGGGGAGTGGACATCGCCAGAACGACGGTTGACGCAAAACAGTACAATGACCAACTAAAGGATGGGAACTACAAAAGACAACTCGAAGCCAACAAGATACTAACCTGGAGGTTTCGAGTTCATCATCGCTCCCCAAGGAGACAGACGCCAGCCGTTCAAACGCGCGTGGTGGCGCGGAGCTAACAGGGGGAACAGCCAGGGCTCGATCCAGCCACCTGGAGACCGCACACCCGATGACGCCGCAACAACTTCCTCTGGATCAACTTCCGCACCCCTTGCGGGCGACGAAGCGGTCGCAGAGTCACCGCCACTCCGGCGCTTCTGCCTCTTCCGTGCGGGTTCCTCGTCGTCATCATCATCCTCCACTTCATCGTTGGGAGAGACAGCGGACGGAAGCTCGTCGTCATCGTCATCCTCCTCCACAACCCTTGACTCGTCGTCGGATCCATTTTCAGGGAGAGGAGGAAGGCTGACAAGCAGAGATCGACCCTGAAGCAAGTAGACGCAAGTCGAATTAAGACGCAGGATCTCAAGACAAGAAGAAACAAAGAGAACAAGTCAGGAACGTTACCTCAGGAACGGGGTTCGTCGCCCCATATGCAGCAACCGGGCACTTGACATTGCAGATATCCGCGACTCGGAGGTTGGTGATGGACCTCACCTTGGCTTCCACCTCCTCGTCGTTGAGTGGCTCGGTGCTTACGCCCTCGACGGCCCACATCGGGTGGGGCCGAGCACTAAGCGGTTGCACCCGAAGACGGAAGAAGGTGGCCATCAAGAAGACGCCACCCACCTCACGCCCAAGGGTCTTGGTGAGGTCGCGTAGCAGGCCCAGCAGCGGTCGTGCGGCTTCCTTCTCCTCCGCAGCCAGCGGGTGCGACCAGGCGCGAGTCTTCCGCAGCCCGCGCCCGCTGTCGAATGCCGCCAGACCGTCCTGGCTCGACTGGACATAGAACCACTTCTTTCACCACCCCTGGACGGAGTCCGACTTCTTCATCTGGAAGTACGCGGTATCACCGTGCACTTGGATTCTTAAGCCGCCCACGGGGAATGGTAACCCGCTCTTCCCGACGTTCTTGCGAACGAGGAAGAGCGACTTCCACAACGCCCAGTGGGGCGTGACACCCAGGAAGCACTCGCAGAGCACAATAAAGCCCGCGATGCTCAAGACGCCATTGGGGGTCAGATCATGGATCTGAATCCCATAGGCATACAAGAGACCGCGCACAAAATCGTGCAAAGGGAACTCAAAGCCCCGCGGAAGGAAATCCACGAAGCATACGCGTTCCCCCTCGCGGGGTGTGGGATAAACTTCTTTGTCAAGAGCGCGTACCTAGACTTGATCAGCAGGAGGAAGGGGACCTTGAGCGTGGAGGAGTTAGACCTCCGCTTTCTTCACGGACGACCTTTGCCAGTCGCCGTCGGGCTTCTTCATCAGCACGGCTTCGTCGGCGGCGGCGGAGGTGCCAGCGGCGATCTTCGGCTTGCCCATGGCTTTGCGGGGCAGCGCAAGGTGCGAGGACAAATAGCACGGAGCTCTGGGGAGGGAGAGAATGGTAGAAGGCAGAGGAATGGAGGCGCGGACGATTGAAGAAGACGATGCCCTCGCGCTGCGGCGCAGTACTTATGCCTCAGCAAAATCAATCTCAACCCTCCATCGCGCAACGGTTCCGAACGTCTTCATCTCGCCGTCCACGTGTCAAGCAAAGAGGCCAACCGTCGCCGCCCACTTCCTCCACTACGCACGAGAATCGAGGCGTCATCATCGTGCGGGAAAATTTCGCGCCCAGTTGGGAGACGTGACAACTACTGACCGCGGTCAGCGCTGCCAGCGGGCCCCCCTGTCACGTCCCATCGGGCGCAGAGGCGTGCAAGGAAACGTCAGCAGCAACGTCATCAAGCCAACGGCTCCAAGCAAGTGAAACAACGCGTTAACTCGAGCGCAAGATTCGAGTGGTAAGCTTCTAAGCTGAAACAACTTAACAGTGCACTGGTCAGGCAACCCGAAACATCCATTCGGGTGACAAGGAAAGTTGAGTAAGCTCGAGCAGCCGAATCAAATCTCAACGTAAGCCAACAGGCCGAATAGAAGCAAGCTTCACATGAAGAGCAAGACAAAGAAATTCCACTGAAGGTATTACTCCCATCGGGAGTGTTCTCTTCGACTAAAGAAAACGAGTACAAACTCAAGATCAAGCAATTCAATGGCGCGTCCAGGAGGAGAAAGTCCTTTGCCCGACGCTGCGCTTCGACCAAGCACTCGGGGGCTACTGACGTGGGGCTACCTTTCGACTAGCCCACAATGAGGCTACCTGGGCCGCGCCAAGCATGGAGAATCCCACAGAAGGCCCACTCGGCGTACCACGTATCCTATTCCAACTCGGTTAGGTTTCATAATCTCCCATATCTGTACCAACCGCCCGAGACCTGGCTACCTATAAAGCCAGGAGGGTTGCCCGTCCTAGAGGACACGCTCATAGCCACCACCACAAACCCTAGCGAGATCACAATCTCGCCATTGTAATCGCTACTCGCATCAATAATCAGGCAAGCAGGAAGTAGGGTGTTATCCACCGGGAGCCTGAACCTGGGTAAATCCTTGCTTGTCAACCGTCGTGATCACCAACATCTCTCTCTCTCTCCCCATCAATCAACCCGGGGTGCACAACCCTGGGATTTGCCGAGTTACCACATCGTCACAAAGCAAGTGCTTTGAATGATTCTGATAACTCGAGAGGTTTTGAGAGATGCAAGGTTTTGACATGGAAACTTGAAAGCTGGCAGGGGATGATTTTTCTGATTGGGGAGGCTCGAAAGAAAGATAGTTTGTGATCTCTGGGTTTAAGCAACGGGGTTTAATTTAACTGGGTGGCTACCACCCTTAAAAGAAAAGTTTTGTTGATAGTCAAACATTCTAACTTATACAAGAAGATCAAGACAAATAATTACAAACAATATCTAACAAACATCAATCAACGAGGTGCTAACACAAAGCAAACAATCTAGTATTGTCACACAACCAAAGTTGGTATGACCAATACACTAATACGATATCGTTGTTCTATTTGAGTGGTGGTTAAATCTACCTCCTTCGCAAGTGCTTCAAGTTTTTGTTCAACTTTTATGGATATCTTCGAAGTGTTGATCGAATCCTGGTTCTTCAGTGGTCTTCCATGCTGTAGTGTACCTGCACCTAAAATATGGCAGATACCTGTGTATAGTGCAAATCCCTGGATCGAATCGTTTGCACACACAGTTACGATGTAATATCACAACAAAGCATCAATTTATTACAACGCTGATCCAGACTTAGAAAATATTCATTACAAATTTGCATAGCATAAAGCTAGCAGTGAACAGAGTAAACAGCGGAAAATTATTCTTCATGGAGTCCCCAATCATCATCATGTGCCACAGGCGAGCATGTTGGTTGAAGACTCAAAAACCCTTAGTAAAAACTTTCACTCATCATCAGGACAGTCTGCAATAAGATATATATTGCAACAACGTGGGTCAGAACCATTAAAATGGAACTGGCAAGTGACACTATGGTGGACACTTAGAGGAATAACTCTATGACCTATATGCTTATTTGGCTGGTGGAGCTCAAGGCTATTTTGCAGAAAGCAAGTTTTTCCCTAACTTTTTGAAAACACTTTTCTTCTATTCGAGACATCCATGGCATGAAATCCACTGTCTCATTCTACCCTTGTTCACCCATCAAGTTTTTAATTTATAAGTTGGAATGGTGGAATCCTCCGTTGACATCCTCGTTCAGCTGCACAATTGTCCGTTTCCGGGGACACGGCTAAGTACTTAGATTTTAACTCTGCAGAGGTTGTGCACGTTCACCATTGTACCCATTCAACCCAGGTTACCCTTTTCACACCATTTGTAATAAGGAAAGGAAAGAATGAGACGAGATCTTTCAGAAGCATTTTCCCTCCCACTCTGGCCTGACGCGCTCCACCTACAAATCCTCTACCACCACCTGTCAGGCCGGGAAGAGTCCACGCAGCTTAATCGATCAAGCCAGAGCCCATATTGGCAATGGCTGCACGAGAAGCAATCTTCACTTGGAGTTCTTCAGATTCCTTTACTCCTGGGTGGCCTCCCACAAGTGAATATTCCACAGGTAAATCCCCTGGGAACAACACTCAACTCATACAGCCAAGCAACCAATTTCCACCCAGGTGTTTGATTAAAACTTAGTAGACTTTATCTTTTTCATCAAAATAGTTTTTGCATAGCATCACTATTCTACTAAGTAATTTCGTAGGAACCTAGACACAGGAATAAAGAGATCTATCATGGCTTGCATAGCAATGCTATCCTACACATGCGTATAGAAAATACTCTACTCATGCATAGAAATAATAGGACTTTTATGGGGGTGTGCCACTTGCCTTGGCAATCGGGAGTGCATCAGTTACAGTTGCAAAGATTCTCGTTTCCCTCCGAATAGTCTAACAAAGAAATAAAGAGCCACACATAAACACACAAGCAAAGGTTCATACAAAGAAGATATATGCTATGCATGAGATGAAATGCAACAATTTATTTCCAACGTTTAGAAACTAATAAAAATATCCCTTTGGATTTTCATGATATATGCATGAATAAATTTTTGATTTTTTTTTCTATTATTTAATCATGAATAAAGGGTTAATGACAAGGACTTTAGTTCACTTAAATAAAATTTCAAAATTAAATTTTGTAAAAATGACATTTGGGTAGAGGGCTTCTAAACAAGTTGTTAGCAATTTGATTTACTCAAAAATACATTTTCTAACTAAAGTTATGTCAAAAACACTTAAACTACTCTCAAACATATTTGAAAATTTTGTGTGTGTCAAAACAGAAAACAAATTATGCCAACGTGTTCTACTGGTTCCAAGGATCTCAAATATATAAAAATATTTAAATTTGGATAAACAGATAAAAAGTAGTGATAAAAACAGTATGCAGGGTGTTTTCTGCAAACGTGCCAAATTAAATAAAATGGGAAAAAGAAATTACACGTCAGCGCTGACTGTGCGCTGACTGGGCGTGCTGACGTGTTTAAGTGATTTGATCTGGGCCGTAAGATCTGGATCTGGCGGTCCAGATCAACCGTACCGTTTCGTTTCAAAAGATCTAATCCTAACCGTAGGATCGAGATCGTACGGTCTACACGCGTTGACCAACAACGGGCGGCGCTAGGTCGCCGGAGGACCTCGCCAGAGCAGCGCGCGCGGCGGCGACACGCACGGCATCGCACGTTCTAGACGTTCTACTGCGTTCCGAGACATGTGGGTCATACCTACGGGTAGTGGGCGTCGAGGCGACGTTGTTGGCGAAGTGGTGGAGGTCGTAGCTCTTCCTGCCTCCTCTGGTTGCTCGCCGGAGATGCGCACGGCGGAGGTTCTCGTCGGTGAGCACGAACACGGAGTTTGGCTGTGAAAGAACACCCGAGACCTTGTCACCACGGTGCGCAAAGATAAAATGAAACAATTGGGAGTGAAGAGAGGGCGAGGTCGCAGCTCACCGGAGTTCGTTGAATTTGCCGTCGGCAACAGCGGAGCTCCGGGGATGCTCGTGGGCGGCCTGGTGGCTCTCGGGAGGTGGTTCTTGGGGCAAAAGTGAGAGGGGATCGAGGGGATCTTATAGCAAGAATCGGCGACGTAAATGAGTGAGTAAATCGCTGGGAATCAATCGAATTGATTCGGCCGTTTCTCGGCTAGGTCGTGGGCGTGATTTGAGGCGAGCCGTTGCAGCGGGAGGGATGACAGGGGGGGCCCACCTGTCAGCGAGTGAGTGCGCGCGCGCGGGTGGGGACGGGCTGCTAGCGGGCTGGATTGCGTCGCGCGCGCGGCAGATAGCTAGTGGGCTTCGGCCCACTGGCTGGCCCGATTCTATTTTTCCTTTTTGAAATTCTTTTCTGTTTTTAAATCTTTTGAGTATAAAACAAATTCAAAACTATATTAAAACTTCTCAGAAAAATTCATAAAAATATAATTTGAAAAGTTTATGAAAAATAGATCCTTTTGACATTATTTTTGTCTAAAATAAAAATAGAATAAAAGGAACATTATTATAATTTCAAAATAACAATTTTAAAGGATATAAATTCAATTTAAATATATTTAATTAATTAAATTCAAATTTTATGTGATTCATATGACATGTTTAATGATGATGATGCATGGATGCAAAAGTTTTAATTTTTTCTGAAAATTGGGATGTTACAAACCTAACCCCCTTAAGATGAATCTCGCCCTCGAGATTCGGATTGGCTAGCAAAAAGGTGAGGGTGGTCTTCTTTAAGGTCATCTTCTCTTTCCCAAGTTGCTTCCTCTTCTGAATGGTGATTCCACTGTACTTAACAGAATTTGATAGTCTTGGTTCGGGTGACACGTTCTGCTGTCTCCAAAATCTTTATTGGTTTTTCTTCATAAGTGAGACACTTTCTAGTTGTACTTCCTCTAGTGGCACCGTATCTCTTAGCAGTGTTTCTGCCATTTCTGGGTGACATTTCTTCAGCTGGCTGACATGAAACACACTGTGAACCGCGGAAAGTGCTTCCGGGAGTTCCAATTCATAGGCGACCTCTCCTTTGCGGGATAATACCTTGAAGGGTCCAATAAATCTAGGTGCCAACTTTCCTTTGATTCCAAATCTTTTAACTCCCCACATAGGTGAAACTCGGAGATAGACTCGGTCACCCACTTCATACGTGACTTCTCTCCTTTTGGAGTCTACATAACTTTTCTGTCTGGATTGTGCTATCTTTAAACGGTCCTTAATCAACCTGACTTTTTCCTCGGCCTCCTTGATTATGTCTGGGCCGAACAGACTACGTTCCCCTACGCCACTCCACAGTAGTGGGGTGGTGCACTTTCTCCCATACAGGGCTTCAAATGGTGACATCTCTATGCTCGCTTGATAGCTGTTGTTGTAAGAGAACTCGGCATATGGAAGATTATCATCCCAGCTTGACTTATAATCTAGAGCGCATGCTCTCAGCATATCTTCTAGGATCTGATTTACTCTTTCTGTCTGTCCATCCGTCTGCGGATGAAACGCTGTACTAAACTCCAATCTAGTTCCCACAGACTCATGTAATTGATTCCAGGAATGGGAAGTAAACTGAGTACCCCTATCCGACACAGTTTTCTTGGGAACACCATGTAGACACACAATCCTCTTCATGTAGATGTCAGCTAGTTTGGCACTAGTGTATGTAGTCTTTACGGGTATAAAGTGGGATACTTTCGTCAGCCGATCGACTATAACCCATATAGAATCATACCCTGATTTATTCCTGGGTAGACCCGTGATGAAATCCATACCAATCTGTTCCCATTTCCAATCTGGTACTGGTAACGGTTGTAGCAACCCTGCTGGTTTTTGGTGTTCCGCTTTCACACGACTTCAGACGTCACACTTTGCAATGTATTCTGCAATATCACGTTTCAAGTTGATCCACCAATACCTCTCCTTTACATCCATATACATCTTGGTGTTACCCGGATGTATGGAATAAGGTGAGTCATGAGCTTCTTGAAGTATTAACTTCCTGAGGTCGGCATTGTCAGGAACACAAATGCGTTCTTTATACCACACGGTTCCTTCTTCATCTTCTCTAAAATCTCTGGCCTTACCTTCGCTTAGGTTCTTCTTGATTTCTTTTACTGCTTTATCCTCTAACTGAGTTGTCTTGATTTTGTTAAGTAGAAGAGGTTGAACTTCTAAGGATGCTATGAATCCTTCAGAGACCACCTCTAATCGAAGGTCCTTAAACCCCTTACAAAGGTCTTCCGGCAATTCCCCTGCCGTGAGTCCGTTTACATAAGTCTAACGGCTCAAGGCATCAGCCACTACGTTGGCTTTCCCTGGGTGGTACTGTAGACTTAAATCATAGTCTTTGATCAATTCTAACCATCTTCTTTGACGCATGTTTAATTCCTTCTGAGTAAAGAAATACTTGAGGCTTTTATGATCCGTAAAAACTTCACATCTCTTTCCCCATAAATATGTCCTCCATATCTTTAGCGCATGCACCACAGAAGCTAACTCTAAATCATGAGTGGGGTAGTTTACTTCATGATTTTTGAGTTGTCTTGAGGCGTAAGACACTACTTTGCCTTCTTGCATCAATACGCTTCCTAGGCCGCGATATGAAGCGTCGCAATAAACCTGGAAGTCTTTCTCTAGATCTGGTAAGCATAATACTGGTGCCGACACCAAGCGCTTCTTTAATTCCTGAAAACTGATCTCACAAGCTTCCGTCCACTCAAATTTCTTTCCCTTCTTCAGTAGTTCAGTCAAGGCCTTGGCAATCTTGGAGAAGTTTTCAATGAATCTCCGGTAGTACCCTGCCAGTCCTAGAAAACTGCGGATTTCTCCCACATTTTTGGGCGATTCCCAATTTGTCACAGCAGCAACTTTTTCAGGGTCCACTGCTATCCCATCTTTAGACATCAGGTGTCCTAGAAATCCTACTTGTTTTAACCAGAATTCACACTTGTTGAACTTAGCATATAATTTATGCTCTCGGAGCCTTTGCAATACCAGACGTAAATGTTCTTCGTGTTCTTTGTGACTTTTGGAGTAGACTAAGATGTCATCGATGAAGACAACAACAAACTTGTCCAGAAAATCCATAAACACCTTATTTATCATATTCATGAAATAGGCTGGAGCATTGGTTAACCCAAAAGGCATTACCGTGTACTCATACGATCCATATCTTGTAACGAAAGCAGTCTTGGGTATATCCATCTCTCTGACTTTCATCTGAAAGTACCCTGATCTGAGATCGATCTTGGAGAAGACGACAACCCCTTCTAGTTGATCGAACAGTTCATTGATTTTGGGTAGCGGATACTTGTTCTTGATTGTATGCTCATTTATGTCACGGTAATCGGTGACTAATCTCTGAGTACTATCCTTCTTCTTGACAAAAAGAATCGGGGCTCCCCAGGGTGATGAACTTGGACGGATAAAGCCTTTCTGCATAAACTCTTCCAGTTGTTTCTTGAGTTCTTTCAGTTCATCAGTTGCCATTGGGTAGGGCCTTTTTGCAATTGGTCATGTCCCCGGTTTTAGTTCTATGAGGAACTCTACATCTCTATCAGGTGGCATTCCTGGTAGTTCTTCCGGAAACACGTCAGGGTATTCCTTAACTATAAGGACCTCACCGAGACTAACCCCCTTAAGAGAATTATTTCTAACCTTCTTTAGTTCAAACTTTGATCTAAAGTTGATCTTCGAGCCTTCTGGAGTGGTGAGAGTGATGGTTCTATTTGCGTAGTCTATGATTCCTGCATAGCGGGTCAGCCAATCCATCCCTATGAGAACATCCAGGCCTTGTGTTTCCAGGATGATCAAGTCCGTAGGAAATTGATGCTTTCCAATCTTCAGACTCAACTGTCTACAACCAGAGGTTACTAGCATCTCTCCGCCCGGAGAGCTTACTCTAATGGGGCTTCCTATATTTTCCACTACTAACCCATGTTTGTTTAAAAAATCTCTTGAAATGAAAGAATGCGATGCTCCAGTATCAAATAAAACTAATTCTAGGCATGAATTTAGCAAGAACGTACCAATGACAGCATCAGGTTCATCGTACACTTCTTCCGCATTGATGTGGTTCACCTGTCCTTTCTGGAAGGGATTGGGCTTGGCAGCTTCTGCGGCCTTCTTTTCGGGGCAGTCAGTGGCGTAGTGACCCTTGTTATTGCACTTGAAGCATAGGACTTGGCTGATATCTTTCTTATATTCGGGGTTTGGGCGATGTTGTCCATTGTTGTGGCCAGCATTTCCATTTCCCTTGTGATTCCCATTGTTTCCCTTGAAACCACCACTATGGTTGTGACCATGATGTTTATGGTTGCTTCCTCCACTAGGATAGTGACCAGGTTTATAACTCTGGTTTGCATCTTGAGGGAAAGATCTCTTGAAAGAAGTCTCAGAATGTGGTTTGTGAACATTCAACTTTCTCTTCCTATTGTCAGCCTTATTGATGTTATCCTCTAGTATGATAGCCTGATCTAGGAGAGTCTGATAATTTGGGGCGTATGCCACTGTCAAAGGGATCTTCAGCTCGTCACTCAGCCCATTTAGGAATTTGGCCTTCCTCTTTGCCTCGGTGTTAATGTCTTCAGAGGCATAACGGGAAAGGGCATGGAAATCAGCCATGTACTCCTTAAGGCTCCTGTTTCCTTGTCTCAGGTTTCTGAACTCTTCCTGCTTCAAGTTCATAATGCCCGAGGAGATATGAGCATTACGAAAACCTTCCTTGAAATTTTCCCAAGTCATGGTTTCTAGTGGGTGGGTGATTTGATAGGTTTCCCACCACTGGATTGCTGGTCCTTCCAACAGATGAGTGGTGAACCTCACCTTCTCAGCGTCAGTACATTCACAAGTCACCATATCCCTGTCCACTGAACGCAGCCAGTCATCTGCCACAATGGGTTCAGTTGCAGTGGAGAACTTGTTCGGTCGGAGCCTCAGAAATCTGGTAAGTCTATCCACATGGGGGGGTGGTGGCGGAGGTGGGTTGTGGTTGTTGTTGTTGTTGTTGGTTGCCGCAATGAACTGGGTCATCATAGTCATTAGCTGAGCTTGAGCAGCCATCAACTGTTGTATAGCATCATTGTTGTTGTGGTCGTCGTCGTTGTTGTTGTTGTTGTTGTTGTTGTTGTTGTTGTTGTTGTTGTTGTTGTTGTTGTTGTTGTTGTTGTTGTTGTTGTTGTTGTTGTTATCGGGCGTACGACGGGGAGGCATCTGTGATTTGTATAGGTGAGTTTTAAGACGGAAAGGTCTAATGAGAAAGATTACCCCAACAAACAAACAACCTAAGGAACAAATTAACATCACACAAGTTAAAACTTTGGATAAATCAGACATGAGAGTTTTGGAAAATAAAACGCGAGGTTCCTCGGAATACAGTGGAAGGTACTGCCTTATCACAAGTTGATAGGTCAATACAAGACTAAGATAACGATGAGGTGTAAATAAATGGTAGTCTCGCTAACGAACTACTCGACCATGTCGTCTTCTTCTTCTTCAATTTCCTGAATCTCGATTCCTTCATTGTCGAGTACTTCCCTTAATTCCTTCACTTCTTTCTCCAGGGCAGAGTTCTTCTCTTGCAGTTCCCTTTTCTCGGTACGAAGACGTTTGATCAAGTCACTATCAGCTTCAAACTCGACTTCATTGCTCTCGAGTTCTGCCTTCTGTTTTATGATAGTCTTGTTTTTCTCTTGAACCCTTTTCTCCTGTCTCTTGTATTTCTCCTCTTGTGAAGTAAACTTTTCTTCTTGGGCCTTAGTCACTTCCTCTTGAGCTTTTATCTTTTCCTCGTTCTCCTTGAGTAAGGCACACAAATCATCGTTCTTCAGAAGTTCAGTGCGTCTATCCTCATAAAGTTCTGTGACGAGGACCTCCAACTCCTGGAAATACAGACTAAGGGGCTTTGCTTTGCCTCTATCTCCAACATCAAAGAGGTATGGTTCTCCCTCCTCGTTTCTCCTTCCAAAGAAAATGGAGTAGTGGCCCCTCAACTCTGCGCTATAGCGTCCGCAGAGACGTCCAATCAGATCCTGCATTACGAGATTGAGTCCTTTTTCTTTGGAGTCACTAACCATTTTGATTTCCAACGGGGTCTCTTCTCCGCGTCCTGGCTGAGTTGCTTTTATTCCCCAACAGCCCTCCTTGTTAAACTTCTTCAGGATGAAGCCCTTAACTTGAGGTAGCGGTAAACCTATCTTCTCGCCGATGTCGAGAAGGTAGCAGCCAAAACGGGTATCCTCGAAGTCCTCCGCAGTGGTGAAGTGGAAGCTCGTCATCCTTTAGGAAGAAAGAAAAGAATTTAAAACAAGAAATGTGTAAGGTAAGGAGGTACTAGTCATAAGTGTATTATTAAATAAGAGTCAAAACGAAGTCAAATCTCAATGTGATCAACAAATATGAACAACTCTTTGTAAATTGGATATTCACTATAGTGAGAGAGACAGACACCCGGCCAGCCACTTAGGTGTGGAACAGGTCTCATGTACGCGGACATGTAAGGTTTGTTTCCAGGCCGCTTCATCTCACTATGCCGCTAGGATCCAAAAATACTTAAGTAGTTAATACTATGATCAAAAGGTTTTTCCAATCCGAAGGGCTCGAACCTACAGGCAACACAGTGCTCTGATACCATCTGTAGTGTACCTGCACCTAAAATATGGCAGATACCTGTGTATAGTGCAAATCCCTGTATCGAATCGTTTGCACACACAGTTACGATGTAATATCACAACAAAGCATCAATTTATTACAACGCTGATCCAGACTTAGAAAATATTCATTACAAATTTGCATAGCATAAAGCTAGCAGTGAACAGAGTAAACAGCGGAAAATTATTCTTCATGGAGTCCCCAATCATCATCATGTGCCACAGGCGAGCATGTTGGTTGAAGACTCGAAAACCCTTAGTAAAAACTTTCACTCATCATCAGGACAGTCTGCAATAAGATATATATAGCAACAACGTGGGTCAGAACCATTAAAATGGAACTGGCAAGTGACACTATGGTGGACACTTATAGGAATAACTCTATGACCTATATGCTTATTTGGCTGGTGGAGCTCAAGGCTATTTTGCAGAAAGCAAGTTTTTCCCTAACTTTTTGAAAACACTTTTCTTCTATTCGAGACATCCGTGGCATGAAATCCACTGTCTCATTCTACCCTTGTTCACCCATCAAGTTTTTAATTTATAAGTTGGAATGGTGGAATCCTCCGTTGACATCCTCGTTCAGCTGCTCAATTGTCCGTTTCCGGGGACACGGCTAAGTACTTAGATTTTAACTCTGCAGAGGTTGTGCACGTTCACCATTGTACCCATTCAACCCAGGTTACCCTTTTCACACCATTTGTGATAAGGAAAGGAAAGAATGAGACGAGATCTTTCAGAAGCATTTTCCCTCCCACTCTGGCCTGACGCGCTCCACCTACAAATCCTCTACCACCACCTGTCAGGCCGGGAAGAGTCCACGCAGCTTAATTGATCAAGCCAGAGCCCATATTGGCAATGGTTGCACGAGAAGCAATCTTCACTTGGAGTTCTTCAGATTCCTTTGCTCCTGGGTGGCCTCCCACAAGTGAATATTCCACAGGTAAATCCCCTGGGAACAACACTCAACTCATACAGCCAAGCAACCAATTTCCACCCAGGTGTTTGATTAAAACTTAGTAGACTTTATCTTTTTCATCAAAATAGTTTTTGCATAGCATCACTATTCTACTAAGTAATTTCATAAGAACCTAGACACAGGAATAAAGAGATCTATCATGGCTTGCATAGCAATGCTATCCTACACATGCTTATAGAAAATACTCTACTCATGCATAGAAATAATAGGACTTTTATGGGGTGTGCCACTTGCCTTGGCAATTGGGAGTGCAGCAGTTACCGTTGCAAAGATTCTCGTTTCCCTCCGAATAGTCTAACAAAGAAATAAAGAGCCACACATAAACACACAAGCAAAGGTTCATACAAAGAAGATATATGCTATGCATGAAATGAGATGCAACAATTTATTTCCAACGTTTAGAAACTAATAAAAAATATCCCTTTGGATTTTCATGATATATGCATGAATAATTTTTTGATTTGTTTCTATTATTTAATCATGAATAAAGGGTTAATGACAAGGACTTTAGTTCACTTAAATAAAATTTCAAAATTAAATTTTGTAAAAATGACATTTGGGTAGAGGGCTTCTAAACAAGTTGTTAGCAATTTGATTTACTCAAAAATAAATTTTCTAACTAAAGTTATGTCAAAAACACTTAAACTACTCCCAAAAATATTTGAAAATTCTGTGTGTGTCAAAACAGAAAACAAATGATGCCAAGGTGTTCTACTGGTTCCAAGGATCTCAAATATATAAAAATATTTAAATTTGGATAAACAGATAAAAAGTAGTGATAAAAACAGTATGCAGGGTGTTTTCTGCAAACCTACCAAATTAAATAAAATGGGAAAAAGAAATTACACGTCAGCGCTGACTGTGCGCTGACTGGGCGTGCTGACGTGTTTAAGTAATTTGATCTGGGCCGTAAGATCTGGATCTGGCGGTCCAGATCAACCGTACCGTTTCGTTTAAAAAGATCTAATCCTAACCGTAGGATCGAGATTGTACGGTCTACACGCGTTGACCAACAACGGGCGGCGCTAGGTCGCCGGAGGACCTCGCCATAGCAGCGCGCGCGGAGGCGACACACACGGCATCGCACGTTCGAGACGTTCTACTGCGTTCCGAGACATGTGGGTCATACCTACGGGTAGTGGGCGTCGAGGCGACGTTGTTGGCGAAGTGGTGGAGGTCGTAGCTCTTCCTGCCTCCTCTGGTTGCTCGCCGGAGATGCGCACGGAGGAGGTTCTCGTCGGTGAGCACGAACACGGAGTTTGGCTGTGAAAGAACACCCGAGACCTTGTCACCACGGTGCGCAAAGATAAAATGAAACGATTGGGAGTGAAGAGAGGGCGAGGTCGCAGCTCACCGGAGTTCGTTGAATTTGCCGTCGGCAACGGCGGAGCTCCGGGGATGCTCGTGGGCGGCCTGGTGGCTCTCGGGAGGTGGTGCTTGGGGCAAAAGAGAGAGGGGATCGAGGGGATCTTATAGCAAGAATCGGCGACGTAAATGAGTGAGTAAATTGCTGGGAATCAATCGAATTGATTCGGCCGTTTCTCGGCTAGGTCGTGGGCGTGATTTGGGGCGAGCCGTTGCAGCGGGAGGGATGACAGGTGGGGCCCACCTGTCAGCGAGTGAGTGCGCGCGTGCGGGGACGGGCTGCTGGCGGGCTGGATTGCGTCGCGCGCGCGGTAGATAGCTAGTGGGCTTCGGCCCACTGGCTGGCCCGATTCTATTTTTCCTTTTTGAAAATTCTTTTCTGTTTTTAAATCTTTTGAGTATAAAACAAATTCAAAACTATATTAAAACTTCTCAGAAAAATTCATAAAAATATAATTTGAAAAGCTTATGAAAAATAGATCATTTTGACATTATTTTTGTCTAAAATAAAAATAGAATAAAAGGAACATTATTATAATTTCAAAATAACAATTTTAAAGGATATAAAGTCAATTTAAATATATTTAATGAATTAAATTCAAATTTTATGTGATTCATATGACATGTTTAATGATGATGATGCATGGATGCAAAAGTTTTAATTTTTTCTGAAAATTGGGATGTTACACATGCATGTAGAACTTCATGATTAATCGTAGCTTTTCCATATGAGGGCAGCAGAATCAGACTTAGACTATAAGAACATGGTCATCTAGAGTAAGATAAGGTATTTTCAGAAGGTTGATAGTAGATGAGAGTATGAGTAGGATAAAATGAAAAGTTTTGTTTTTAGAAAAGTGAATAAAAATAGATTTTTAATCCTATGGTCAAATCCTATTTCTATCCAAACTTAGGGTTTCGAACCTACAGGCAACACAGTGCTCTGATACCATCTGTAGCGTACCTGCACTTTAGATAAGGCAGATACCTGTGTATAGTGCAAATCCCTGGATCGATTCGTTTGCACACATAGTTTACGATGTAATATCACAACAAAGTATCAATTTTACTACATCGATGATCCAGACTTACAAAATATTCAATATAAGTTGCACAACATAAAGCTAGCTTTGGAAGAGTAAACTGCAGAAATACAATAGCAGTGAGTCTCCATCAACTTCATGTTGCCACAGGCGAAAACATGTTGGTTGTAGACTCGAAACCTTTAAACGGAACCTCACTCGTCATCTGATCAATCTGCAATAAGAAAAATATTGCAACAACGTGGGTCAGATTCCATTAAAAATGGAGTCTGGCAAGTGACACTATGGTGGACACTTCGTGGAATAACTCTAATAACCTATATGCATATTTGGCTGGTGGAGTTCAAGGCTATTTTTCATAAAGCCAATTTTTCCTACTCTTTTGAGAACACTTTCTTCAAATCAAGACAAGTCTGGCATGAAAACCATAATCTCATCTTCCCTTGTTCACCCATCAAGTTTTATTTCTGAAGTTGGAATGATGGAATCCTCCGTTGACGTCCGTGATCAGCTGCTCAAATTGTCCGTACCGGGGACACGGCTAAGTACTTAGTTTTACACTCTGCAGAGGTTGTGCACTTTCACCATTGTACCAATTCAACCCAAACTATCCTTTACACACTTATAGTGATAAGGAAAGGAGAAGAATGAGACGAGATCTTTCAGAAGCATTTTCCCTCCCACTCTGGCTTGACCCGTTCCACCTAACACCCTCTACATCTGCTTGTCAAGCCGGAGAGAGTCCATGCAACATAATTGATCAAGCCAGAGCCCAGATGGCAATGGCTGCACTGGAAGCAATCGTCACTCGGAGTTCTTCAGATTCCTTTGTTCCCTGGGTGGCCATCCACAAGTGCACTCTCAGGTGAAAACCACCATGCTCATGGCCCCAAGTATAGTAGAAACTACCTTAGGCGAAGACCACCACAAGCACAGCCCTCAGTAGCCACTCAACATAAACCATTCAACCAATCCACCCAGGTGTTTCATTAACTTTGTGGATGTGTACTCTCAGGTGAAAACCACCATGCTCACGGCCCTAAGTAGAATAGACATTCATCCTAGGCGACGACAACCTTGAGCACAGTCCTGAGTAGTCACTTAACATTTTGTAAAAACTTTTCATCAATTGCATAGCATCAATATTTCTACTAAGTATTGTATAGGAACCTAGACACAGGAGTAAGGAATTTCTACACAGGTTTTAGCATAGCAATCGTATCCTACACATGCTTATATAAGAATACACTAAGTAATGCATATAGAAAATAGTAGGAAGTTTATGAGGCGTGCCACTTGCCTTTGAATGTTGTCGTTGTTCACAAACTCTTTTCAACGATACTCGGAACTCTCCGTTCAGTCTAAACAATATAAACAAACTACAAAACAACAATCATAAAACAAAACAAGACATACAAGCATACATAATGAACAAACAAGTTTCATAACTTCTAAGGAAAACATGTCATGCATGATATGCAAATTATTTCTAAGGACTAGAGATGCATGTCATGCCATGAAATTCGTTTAAGTTAATGCAAGGCAATTAGGTTGGTCAAAATGACTAAGGACTAAAGTCATAGGTTGGACAAAATACTTTGTTAAAAATCATCTTGAATAAGCACTCAATGACTTAGTCATGATGTGCATAACTACTTCGAGAAAATACTAACTCTATTATTCAAGGTGATCAACAATTATTAACAACTCTTGGTAAATTGGATATTCACTATAGTGAGAGAGACAGACACCCGGCCAGCCACTTAAATTGTGGAACAGGTCTCATGTACGTGGACATGTAAGGTTAGTTTCCAGGCCGCTTCATCTCACTATGCCGCTAGGATCCAACAAACTTGAAGATGGTAATAACATGATCAAAAATCGTTTATGTCTAAAGTGAAAGATAAGATTAGGAAAGAGGGAAAATATAGTAAGAATGATGTAGTTGGTCTTCCAGGCTTCATCTCCAGACTTGTAACATTCTCCTTGGTGATGTCTTGATTGAAGTTTTGATAGACTTGATAAATCTTCAGACTTGGTGGTTCTTGTATCCTCGAGGCTAGTCTTGGATTTAACTTAGTCATCATGAAGTCTAACAGAAGAAGGGAGAAAAGAGAGAGGGAAGCAAGACTTAGAAAATATTTTTGGTTGGTCTTCATGAACTTCTTCTTGATTTTCTTCTAAGTGCTTCTACTCCTTGGAGATGCTTCGAGAGTCTGTTTTCTTCTAAGTCCATCATTGGCCTTCTCGCTCCATGTTGAAAATCCTAAGTGTCTAATGCATATCACTTTTCCAAAATACCAAGTTGAAGATAGTCCTAACTTAGAGAAAATGAGGGAGGAGTTTTCCTATGAGAAGTATAACTATATAATAAAATAAGTTATACATGAAATGCACTTTTTAATCACAAGAAAGCATCAAAATAAATTTTATGATTTCTTTATAAATATGCATGAGGTTATAAATGCAATTTAATTAATTTTATTTTTGCAAAATATAAATAAAGAAATAAATATAAGCTTAAAGTTTTCTATGATTAAATTTTTATAACAAAATTTTATAAATAGTGCTAATGGGAAAGGGACGTTTTATCAAAAAAATTAGCAATTGGAATTACTCAAAAATTATGCTTACATCAAAAGTTATGTCAAATTTAGTAAATATCATATTTTAAATTTGAATAAATCTAAATTTCTCAAGGTTGGAAAACAACAGAACTAGCACAATCTATAGGTCATGGGCTTTTCAAAGATATTTTATTTACAAATTTTGACCTTACAGAATTAAAACTATAACTAAAATAATGTTTAACATGTTTATGTAAATACCAAGTTAGTGCACGACTAAAATACAAGTTTTTATTATATCACTATTTTCTACACGTTCATACTATTACATAGACTACAAAAACATCAAAAATGGAGTTACGGTTGATTTAATATGAATTTTGGAAGTTATATCTAGGCAGAAAAACAAAAATATTGAATAGGTGACTTATGACGTTTTTCTAATGGCTGCTACCCTTCATCAAGTGATATGTACGTAACAAGATAGAAGGAAGCACAGCAGCAGCTCACCGGCGAGAGAAGATGACGGCTGTGGTGGATCGGTCGGGCGATCGCAGGCGGACGCGGATGTTCGGCGTGTTGTGGTCGCCGGCGACGGGTGTGGATGGCGACGACGTTTCGGAAGCTCCCGGACGCAAGGGAGAAGACAGCGACGCGCGTATGGACACGGCGGAGCGGAAGACGGTGTCGGAGTTGAGCGGCGATTCCCGGAGCTGCGTGGAGAGGCCGACGGAGTGGCGACGGCGACGATGACCTTCGGGTCGAGCTCGGCCTCCACGATTTGGCTGTGGAAATGAAGCAAGGAGGGTGTTTAAATGAGCGCACGGACGTGGGAAAGAGTAAGGACCAAGAATCGGCGGCGGGGACTCACTCTGCTCACCGGAATCAAAGAAATACGGTGGCGGTCGAGCGAACTCCGGCGAAGAAATTCGTCGGCCTGGGGGCGTATTGGAGAGGGCTTTTGGGGGGGGGGGAATGGAGGAGGAGGTCGAGGGCTATCTATAGGAACCAACCGTGCTTGATTTAGTGCATTAATTTGCCCGGAATCAATCGGAGATTAATTTCGACCAAAAACGCCCATGTCTAATGGCGGACGAAATTATAGCAATTTAGGGCGTTTAAGAGAAGGCTTTTATGGGGAAATGAAAGAGGAGATCAAGGGCTTTAATCAGAAAGAAACGGTGCGTCATTTGGTGCTCTAAATCAACGGGAAACAAGAGAGCCATTTCAGCCGGCCGTTTCGGCCGCGCGTGCGTGCGTGCTGGGTCGTGAGCATGAAGATGATGCTAACGTCAGCATGTCGTCAGCATTTTTTTCTTTTTTTTTCTGATTTTTCTTATTTCTTTCATAACTTTTGATTTAAGACTCTAAATCAAGTAAAATAAATTTCTAAAAATTTGTAAAAACAATATCTTTGTGTTAAACCAGTTGTATGCATGTTTTGAACACTTTTCAAAAATCAAAATTTTGAATTATTGATTAAATACAAATTTGACACTTAATGTCAAATTTCAAAACATGGCTTAAATAATCTCGTTTTTGGCTAAATAAAATTTATAAAAATACTACACTCATATAAGTTTAAAATTAAGTTATTTAACTCATTTTACAATATTAAATCATTTTTATCTTTAGTACAATATTAAATAACATCACACATTTATTTGAAATGAAAAGGGAAATATAATGTATTCATTTTTAATTCAAAATATTTTGTGCACCATTAAGTTTTATATTATGTTAAATCATTTTAAAACTCTATAAAATACCTTTGGAAAAGATTTTAGATTTATTTCATTTCTTATATTGAATGTATTCCTGAGAATCAGTTTATGTTTTGAACATTAATGAAAATCATTTAAGCTAAGGAAATGTTTATTTGGATAATTCATTAATTATATAATCTATGAAGTTTTAAAGTTATAACCTGTAGACTTGTAATTTCCAAAACTATGTTTTGAACTCATGTAAGATAATGAAACCCATTTGACAATTAGACCATGTTTTAAATAGTTTAAAAGGATACTTCTAAGTATTATTTTAATTTGTGAATAGTTATGGCTAAGTTATTTAAATCAAATACTTACAAGAGACTTTTTATTATGAAAATGGTTTGACAGTTTGTAAATTATTTGTCAATTTACATACTGAGGTTTTAACAAATACAATGGATATTATAATGTTTAACTTGAAACAACTTTTTAAATAATTATTATTTGAGATATTAAAGATATTAAACTTTTTCAATATGCTTGAGGTCTATTATAGTTCGTTTTCTTATGCATTTTAATATTTTATTTTAATCAAACAAAAGTTTTAAATTTTAGTGATTTTTAAACATTCCAAAATGTTGGGATGTTACACCGCACCCTCCGAGCTCCGGTGAGCTAATTTTGCTGCTTAGGGTTAGGACCATATAGTATACATAGATTTTGGAAGGTCCTATGTAATCTCCGGCGAGCTCCGACGAGGACGCTCTGAATGTAATTTCCCGCGAACGAAGAACTATATGAATTTTAAATATGCGGGTCCAATTTGCTCCGACGAACACATTTTTCAGCGAGTACACCATTTTTGCTTGGGAATGGGGCGTTTACCCTACCTTTGGAGCTCATTTCAAACACATTTTCCAACGAGTCCAGCATTTTTGCTTGAAATGGGTCCGTTCAGCACACCTTTGGAGCTCATTCGTTACACTTTTTTCAGCGAGTCCACCACCTACCTTTGGAGCTCATTTTAAAAATATTTTTCGGCGAGTCCACCATTTTTGCTTAGAAATGAAGCCGTTTACCCTACCTTTGGAGCTCATTTGAAACACATTTTTCAGCCAGTCCACCACCCTTCCTTTGGAACTCATTTCAAACACGTATTTCGGCGAGTCGACCATTTTTGCTTAGAAATGAGGCTGTTTACCCTACCTTTGGAGCTCATTTGAAACACATTTTTCAGCGAGTCCACCACCCTTCCTTTGGAACTCATTTCAAACACATTTTTCGGCGAGTCGACCATTTGTCCTTAGAAGTGAGGCCATTTGCCCTACCTTTGTAGCTCATTTGACGGTGGAGGTTTTCGATGACGGTGCTTAGAAAGGGCAAGAGCAAGGCTGAGACGGTGGAGGTTCCTGATGACGAGGACAAGTGGTAGTCTATTTTAGTTATTAGTTGCTTTATTAAGGGCAAGTGCATATTTAGTTATTAGTTGTTGATCTATTTTTCTTATTAGTTGCTTTATTAAGGGCAATGGCCTTGTGCTTGACGTTTCAAACTGTGTGTGTAAATCCACTTCAGTTTGTAAACTTTCCGGCGAGTCCACCAATTTTGCTTAGATATGAGGCCGTTTACCCTACCTTTAGAGCTCATTTGAAACATATTTTTCAGCAAGTCCAAGCTCATTTGAAAATTTATATGGATTCAAGCTAGATTTGAGCAAGCTCATCGCTAGCCCCATTTGGTTACGACGGGTAACAGCCGAAATCCGCATTTGGTGCGTCAAAATACCCATTTTGTGTTACTAAGGCAAATGGGGGTGGGAGAGCCAAAATCCCCATTGGGTCCACTCGTCAGCGGATGTGCAACCCTTGTCCTACGAGCGTGTCCAATCAGATCGCAGAACGAGCTTCTTGCGGATCGCCTGCATATTCCCTCTGGAGGAAATCGGACGGCTGCATATTCCTTCTAGAGAAATCGGATGGCTGCAGTTTGATCGACATTTGAAATGAGATTCAAAGATTCAAAAAATGTCAAAAAAGGAAAATCTTGCGCACATAGTCGTCTTATGTCATATACTAACGACTCAAGTTAAAAAATGTGGTCTACATACATTCAAAAGGATAAGGGCATGGAGACCAGGTGATATCGCATAACTCAAACTATGAGGTCTAAGGTTGGAGAGAAGTGGTTTTGGAATTGCAACATGAAATTTTTAAAAACCTCACAAAAGCTTTGTTTTGAGTGACTAAGAAGGGTCCATGCTTAGTTTTTCATTTTCATGTTTTAAACTAGTTTAAATGTTGGTCAAACTTAGGTTTGACCGATTTTGAAATAACCATAATAAATTAAAAAAATTATCGAAAAATCGAAAAACCGACGCACATAGTCTTAATATGTCATATACTAACGACTCATGTTGAAAAAAATGGTCTACATACATTCAAATGAGAAGGGCGAGGATCTCATGTGATATCACATATGTCAAATGTGCAAATGAGAATTGCAACATTATAATTTCAAGATACTCTCGAAATTATCTTTTAGGACTGACTAAGAATGGTCTAGGCCCAGTTCGCGCACAAATTTTACACAAATGTGCGCATGTTCGCGTCCAGAGCACTCCGGGCACGCTCTGAGCGCGTCCATAGTGCGCACTTAAGGCGTTCGACAGAAGTACAACAACAATATTCAAACGGTTCAAGTTAATAAACAAGGTTTACAAACGTTCAGATCGCGTAACTACACAGAGTGTGCAAGTTCACGTCCAGCTCGTGTCTAGATTGCGCTTGCTGTGTCGACACGGACAGTTCGTGTCCACTCGTCCTCGTCCGGAACGCGTCCAAAGTGTGCACTTAAGGTGTTTGACAGAAGTACAATAACTCAGTAACATTCAGTACAATAACGCTATATAGAAGAGAGGTTCATATTTGAATATCCCTAAGTTCTTAATATATATGAAGATAACCCTAAGTTCATAATTCGATGAAAATAAAAAGGCTGATACATGAGTGTTCAAACAAACAGAGAGCTCCCTCTGTAGCAGCTGCTCTTTCTTGGGCCTACAGGAACACCGTCCTGGCCTCGCTTGGCCATCTCAACAGCGAAGAGCTCCCTCTGTAGCAGCAGCTCTTTCTTGGCCTTCTCCACCTTCTTTTCGAGTCGCTGCTTCTCCAGCGTCATAGCTTGGTTTTTCAGAGCTAAAGCTTCATTCCGCGCCAGGTTGTTCTCCATCTGGAGGGCCAAAACCTTCTCATGAAGTTTTAGGTTGTTCTCCACCTGGACCTTCAGCTGTCAGACAGCTTCTCAGCGAAGTCCGAGGCCATGAGGAACTAGTCTCTAGCTTCCACCGTCTCATCCATGTACTGTTTAGATTTCTTCAAGGCTGCAACTAGTCGTTCTTGTAAGTCCTCAATCGACTGCGTGAGGGAGGCGATCACCGACACCTCCTCCGGTGTGCGATCCGCCTCCGCTGCATTATCCCTGCTCACATAATCCGAATCTATATGATGTTAACAAACCATGAGACCGGATGTAAACAACAGATGCAACCGTTAAGAACTAACAATGGGAATCAGACCACACGTACATCATGGTAGCGGAGCGCTTGAGCGGTGATGCCATGGAAGGTGAAGCGGCGACGAGTACAAGAATTTGGATGAGTGGCGGCGTCGGGAAGACTGGAGGATGAAGTACATACGGGAGGGGGTGTGCACCTCTATTTATGCGAGACTGGATGATGAAGTACCCAATGAAGGCATTTCCCTACGCCCCACAACTGCATGTTTCCCACTTACTCGCTTCCCGCGCGTTTCCCACTTACGCGCTTCTAGGGGGTGTCGGACATCGTCCGTACATGGCCTCTGACAGGTGCGGCCCACCCGTCATACACATACGGCGCGAAGTTGTGCTCTAAATTGCGCCGGTGTGCAGGAAGCCGGTACGCCCGCCTTAAAGCCGACGCGTTTTTGCAGGTGACGAAGCGACGGGACGGCGAGCCGTCTACGGCACGCCTCAAAATTACGCCGGCGCCCAGGCTTTCCCAGCTTCCCAAGCGTCGGCGTGGCCATATCTCGTCGCCGCCGCAATAACTCCGACGCGACGCATGCTCACCCACCCGTCGCTTCCAGCCCAGTGACACTGCTTCCCGCCTCCGTTTCCATCCCCTCCCCCCCTATATAACTCCTCCGCTGTGCCCGCAGACTGACTACACCAACTCCTCCGCCGTGCCCGCAGCCTCCAAAGCCAACACCATGCCTCGCCGCCTCCAGACCACCTGGGCCACCCTCACCCGCGCCCACCCTTTTGGGCAGGAGGACCAGCCGGAGCTCCAGCCTATCGGCGACGTCTTGCCCCTCGACTGGGCGGATGTCGACGTGGAGGACCAGGAGGAGGAGCCGCCGCAGGAGCAGGAGTAGGAGCTGCCATTGTTGATGTGGCCCGACCAGGTGGCCGCGGTGAACTCCATCGACACCTTGATTGAGGCGGATGATGATGATTTCGTAGAGGCGGTTGCGGTTGATGACTTCACGGAGGCGGTTGATGTCTACACGGAGGCGGCGGACGCGGTTGCTGATGCCATGGAGGCGGTTGCTGACGCGATGAACTCCATCGACGCCTACATGGACACCGAGCGCGGGGTGTACGATGACCTCAACGCCGTGGTGGCGGAGCGCGCGGCGAACCCGACCTCGATGGAGGCCGCCCAGCTGGCGGTTGTCTCCGACTTATGCGCCAGGCGGAGAGCACGCTACAAGGCAGGCCAAGACGACCTTGACGGACTTTACAATAGGCTAGTTAGTGTATATTAGGTCTAGTTAGGGTTCAAATTCGAAAACAACCGACCCGCGGTTTTAAAATGGAGCCGCAATATTACTAATTCATCCAATGGTCCATTTTGAAAACAGCCGACCAAATTCCAACCGAGCCGCACACTAGCCGAGCTGCGGAAATTCCAGCCGAGCCGCGCCAGGCCGACCCCATCAGTCAGACGAAGTGCGGCTCAAAGTAGGTTGACCAGAGGGAAACGAGCGTTTGGCCGTTATGCGAGCAAACACGGGCATAGACCAGAGAAACAGCGCGGGTATGCCACAGACCGATAAAACTCAGCTTATGTTATAGCACCATATCATTTATGATCATCATATGTGCTCATGTAGTCATGTTTAGCACCTTGACTCCATTTGAGAGAGTTTTCATGTCTTAGTTGCATAACTATGTGGGGAACTTTACACTATAAAACGCGGCTTGTATATTGCAATGATGAGCCTCCTCAAAAGTGCTCTAGGTCTTCATGAGCAAGCAAGTTGGATGCACCCTAGTTCCATTGGAGAGCTTTCATATACTTATAGCTCTATGTGCATCCGTTGTGTGGCAGTCACTACTCCTTGCATAGATTCGATTGTAAGACGTTCTCTTGTCTAATGATCACTTGCAGCTTTGTGAGACTTTATTCCGTTGGCCTTCCAAATCCCCGTTAACATTCTCTTAGCCAAAACATCCTAGTGCCAGGAACCAACGTTGAACAATTGCTCGTTTTTTTTTAACAAACAAAGAGTTGATCTTCAACATGCATATTGATATTGCTTGACTTGACCCTTTCACAAAGTTGTCATGTTTGTTGGAAGCATTAGATGATTATATTGTTGTGCTTGAAGCTTAAATCATATCTAATATCTACTTTGCACAGTTGATTGCAATCTAATACTATTTCATTGAAAGCTTTCCTTTGCCTACTTGTTTATTTATTACTCATTTGATATCAATATAAACTACATCCCTTATTCATTTGATCTCAGTTTACATATCTTACATTATTACGTGATCAAGATTATGTTAAAGCATGTCACTTCAGAAATTATTCTTCTTTTAACGTTCTTGCCTACTCGGGACGAGTAGAACTAAGCTTGGGGATGTTGATACATCTCCAACGTATCTATATTTTCTTATGTTCCAAGCTATATTATACAAACTTATTACATGTTTTGTATGCATTTTATATAGTTTTATGCATTTTCTGGGACTAACCTATTAACAAGATGTCACAGTGCCAGTTCACTGTGTTCTGCTATTTCTGGTTTCAGAAAAGTATTTAAGGAAATATTCTCGGAATTCTTTTCTGAAGTCAGTTTTTCATCGGGGACGTTCAAAAGTCAAACACGAGACGAAGTGGGCCACCGAGGCGACGCGACGCCGTGCTCGCGCGGTAGAACTTGGAGCCACGCGAGGACCAGGTGTAGGCCCCTCGGGGCGCCACCGCCTTCGCTCTTTCGCCTACAAATACCCCCCAGACAAAAAACTCTAGCACGGTGTTCATATTTTCCTCCATGGGTCCTGAGCCGCCGTCGTCGTCAACACTAATTCAGGAGAGATCAGAACTTCTCCCAGGCACCCTGTCGAGAGGGGGAATATTCCCCGGATGCCTCTACGTCGCCATGACCGCCTCCGGATTGATGCGTGAGTAGTCTACCCTTGGACTACGGGTCCATGACAGTAGCTAGATGATTGTCTTCTCCTCTTGTGCTATCATGTTAAGATCTTGTGAGCTGCCATGATCAAGATCACCGTTGTGTAATTCTTAATGTTGTGTTTGCTTGGATCTGATGAATATTGAGTACTAAAGTTATTGCATCATAATATATCATGTGTGTGCTATTTAATGATCTTGCATGCTCTCCGTTACTTGTGTATGCTCGGGCCAAGTAGATGCTTGTGACTCCAAGAGGGGGTATTTATGCTCGATAGTAGGTTCATGTCTCTATTTAATCTGGGGTGGTGATAGCTAGCTCTAAGGTTGTAGATGTACAGTTGCTACTAGGGATAAAACATTAGTACTTTGTCTAAGGATGATGGTACTTACTTACTTTACACGTTAACCGGAAGGTGGATTATTAGTCCTAGATGCGGTTGGATCAGTCTATATATATTGTTGTAATGCCCGAATGAATCTCACACGTTAGTATATGCATTGGTTTGCTCATCATTATTCTATCAATTGCCTAGTTGTAATTTGTTTACCCGTATGAATATTATTATTTATGGAGAGACACCACCAGTCAACTGTGGACCCTGGTCCTTCTCTTTAATCTGATAAAACCACAACTACAAACCTGTTACTTTCTGCAAACAAACATCTTTATTCCACACATAAGTTTAATCCTTTGTTACAGCAAGATAGTGAGATTGGCAACCTCACTGTTAAGTTGGGGCAAAGTATCTTGATTGTGTTGTCTGCAGGTTCCACGTTCGTTGCTGACACCGGTGTGGCGTGATACGTCTCCAACGTATCCATAATTTCTTGTGTTCCATGCTATGTTATATCATGTTATTACATGTTTTATATGCATTTTATATAGTTTTATGAATTTTCTGGGACTAACCTATTAACAAGGTGCCATAGTGCCAGTTCCCTATTTTCTGCTGTTTTTGGTTTCAGAAAATCTCTGAAGGAAATATCCGCCAAATTGGAAACGAGCCAACCAGTATTTATTTTTGGAATATTTGCGACCAGAAGAACCAAAGACGAGACGAAGGCGGACCCTGAGGGGCCCACACCACCTGGTGGCGCGACCAGCATGGAGCCCGCGCCGGGAGGTGGTGTGGCGCCCTCGGGCGCCCACCGACCTAGGTCTTTCGCCCATAAAAGCCTCCCTGACCTAAAAAATTGACAAGGTTAATCACTTTTTCCTCCACGGGTCCCGAGCCGCCGCCGTCGCAGCCACCACTTCGGGAGAGATCAGATTTGCTCCACAGCATCCTGCCGGGAGGGGGAATCGTCCCCAGAGGCTTCTACGTCGCCATGACCGCCTCCAGACCGATGCGTGAGTAGTCTACCTTGGACTATGGGTCTATACCAGTAGCTAGATGGTCGTCTTCTCCTCTTGTGCTATCATATTTAGATCTTGTGAGCTACCTATCATGATCAAGATCATAATTATGTAGTTCTCCATGTTGTGTTTGCTGGGATCCGATGAATGTTGAGAACTAAAGTTATTGCTTCATAATATATCATGTGTGTGCTATTTAATAATCTTGCATGCTCTCCGTTACTTGTGTATGCTCTGGCCAAGTAGATGCTTGTAACTCCAAGAGGGGGTATTTATGCTGGATAGTAGGTTCATGTCTCTATTAAATCTGGGGCAGTGATAGAAAGCTCTAAGGTTGTAGATGTACTGTTGCTACTAGGGATAAAACAGTAGTACTTTATCTAAGGATGATATTACTTACTTACTTTACACACAGTGCTTAATGCGATAATCTGTTGCATGCAACTTAATATTGAAAGGGGTGCAGACGCTAACCGGAAGGTGGATTATTACTCATAGATGCGGTTGGAACGGTCTATGTATATTGTTGTAATGCCCGAATGAATCTCGCACTAGACACCATATCATTAGTATATGCATTAGATTGCTTATCATTATTCTGTCAATTGCCTAGCTGTAATTTGTTTACCACACATGGATGAATGTTATTATTATTTATGGAGAGACACCACTAGTGAACTGTGGACCCCAGTCCTTCTCATTAATCTGATAAAACCACAACTGCAAACCTGTTACTTTCTGAAAACATCACTCTTTCTTCCACACATACGTTTAATCCTTTGTTACAGCAAGCCGGTGAGATTGACAACCTCTCTGTTAAGTTGGGGCAAAGTATCTTGATTGTTTGTGTGCAAGCTCCATGTTCGTTGCCGACGCTGGTGTTGCGCCTTGCCAACGTCTCCACCAACAACCTCGAAGGAATCGTTCATCTCCTGTGGGAGTATCGACATAATTGATAGGAGACGGGGGTCCTCTAGCCTACGGATGGATGTGGGGAAGAAGGTTGGTGTCGTCGAGGTCGGGATTGAACACGGCGAGGTTACCCAGCTTCAGATCTCGCAGCGGTGGCGAGACCCTATGTGCTTCAATAATTCACTATAAGGCAATAGCCGTGAACAAGCTACAATGCGTATTGGAGTGTATTGATGCGTGCCCTAAAGGCTTCTTGGTGGCTGGCTTATATAGGCGGCCAGACCCTAGGATACAATGTAAGTACTTGTCCGGCAAGTAAACAAGTCCTACACCTAGCCGGCTTAGTTGCCGCCTTCCGTCTTGGGCTTGGTGGCTTGATGGGCTTCGGCCTTCCGCCTTCCTTGGACCGTCCGCCTACTTCCTTGCCCGTCAGCTATCTGGGCCGCCCGGCAGGTTTCAGCCTTACCACCCTTGGGCCACCCTGGACTAGCCGGATTGATACATGTCAGAGATACCCCCACTTGGTATATCCCCAATATTAGCCCACAGAATTGTTGAAGTTCTCCAGGCGCCGGCTTCTTCTTGATTCTTCATTCTTCAATGTTGGCAGCTGCAGGGCTTGAACCATTCTGAAAACAATGGGGAACGTGTACCACAATATTGGCACACGACCGCCTTTATCCGACATGGGAAAGACGGCTTAGTAAAACTTGCAGATAGCTTTCTGAGAAAGCCTGATCCTTGGCGGCAAGTCAAACTCATGGTTGACGGATGACACCATTTGATCCACGACAGTTTGAAACCAAACGGAACGAAATAGTGTCATCATTGCGACTCACGTGAAAAAAGGAGTCGTGGTGACCGTGCGAACATGCACTGTCCCGGGGCTGCCCCCCGGGTAGGGCAGATCCCGGCACAATTCTGCGGTATAACAATAGTGTTTGACCTTTGGAAAGTGCAAGGGCCACCCTTTGGTGCACTGGAGGGGTAACTTGACCTTTCGGGGCTGGTTAAGCCCAAGATGTCTCTTGGGGGATGCAATGGCCATCCAAGGAATCTATAAATAGCCCCCCCAGGTCCTCAGAGCGGCATAAGACCAAGCAGATGGTTCCTCTAAGAACTAGCTTCTCGAAGATGTCTTTGGTAGCAGCCCAAGACATCTTCGGGAGGCTAGGCCTAGAGCTGCTCATCCTAAGTATTACTCTGGTACGTCCGAAAGGGATCTCGGAGGCTCCGGATAAACTCCCCGGTGGAGAAGATCCCGGGGGAACCGGATAGACTCCCCGGGTAAGTGAGAAGGATCCAAGCTCGCTCCCCGGGTACAGGCTAACCGGCATATAGATCTCGGTCCTAGCAGGTTGTTCGGTGTGTGCAGGGAAGATTTACAGGATGGAGCAAGGAGGTAGCCGGCATGGGAGATGCCGGTGGGACGTCAACGGTCCGGAGCAGGCTTTCCCGCCTGACGCGGAGGGAAGTTCCATCCCTCCTGACAAGGAAGCATGGTCACCTCCCGCCTGACACGGAAGCATGGTCACCTCCCGCCTGACACGGGAGCGTGTCAGCCGGTACGATAACGGTACGACAAGATCGAATATGCCTAGCCCGGCAATCCAGAAAAGGCTACTCGGGATGGGCAAAGACATGTCTTGTCTTTGACAGAGGGACAATGATGTTCCAGGACGGCCCCTGCTGTCCTTGCCGGAATGATGACGGCAGGGCTATGCCAGATAGCTCGGCGGCTAGGTCGCACTAGCCAGTGTCGACATAACCGTTAGGCCTGTCTAGTGGGGCCATCCCGGATTAGGGTTTCCGGTCCTCCCGGCCGGAACTCTATAAAAGGCGCCATAACTGCTCCTGTGGGAGAGAGACCAACTTGGGAGCCAAAACGTTAGTATCATTTACTCCTGGGGCGTTTACTCTTCCCTCTCACTAGTTCATCTTGTTCATCTTGTTCATCGTGTTCATCACCGAAAGAGCTCCAAGAGCATGTTGTAGATCTTATTCCACACTTATATTGAGAGGAAAGGCAGGAGTAGGGGTGTTACCTCCCCACGAGGGCCCTGAACCTGGGTACATCGTGTGTGTGTGTGCTCTGGCTTCGAGCAGTTGTTTGTATTTACTTGATCTTCTCTCGTTCCCTTCGGTTGTGTTTCGTGTTCTTCGGAGATCTCGGTTGTTCCGGCATCCTCCTCCGTGCGAAATCTTTAGTTCGCTAGCCCTCCCCGGATCCACCAGCGTCCATCGGCCCCACACTTTAGCCATCCTATGGCATCTGCTGTGACACCACCACGACATGCACGATTTCGTGACGTCCGGATGATTGACACGTGTCCGGCTATTTTGAATCGTTGCACAGATTGTAACGCTTGGACCTATAAATAGGAAGCCGAGGCACCCATTCTTTTTTCTCCACACACTATTCTCACTCTCGTCCCTTGCTCTCCTGCGTTCATGCTCTCCCGAGCTTCTACGGCGACCTCCGCTCCCCCGGCGACCTCACGCTCCTCCGGCGACCTCGCGCACCTCTGGCGACCTCACGCACGGTGATGGCCACCGACCCCAAGGCGACTGCGTCGGCGACGACCAACGAGCCCGCGACAGAGCCGACCGCGTCGCAACGATGGGCGGCGTGGTTTCGCGCTCGAGAGCGGCGCACGCGGGCATTTTGCCTCCGCGCCGTCCGCTACTCCGGCCGCGCCCGCTCGCGCGGCGGCAGCCTCGGCACCTTCGTCATCAGCCGCACCGGCGACGGCCGGTGGCGCGCCTGCCGATGAAGAGGAGGAGCCAACCGACCTTGGGTCCCGCTACTGGCTCCCCTCCGTGGTGGACGAAGAAGTTCTCAAGGAGTTGGAGGCGGCCGGCTACTTGCCGACCCGGGAAGATTGCAGTTGGCGGTCCGCCTTCGGGGATGTCGTCCCGGCTCCGAAAGCCGGCGAGCGGGTAATCCTCACCTCCCATCTAGTTAGGGGAATGGCTTTGCCGCCTTCCGCCTTTTGCAGCGAGGTGCTGGATCACTATGGGCTTCAGCCCCACAACATAGCGCCCAATAGGATCTTAGTCTTAGCCGGCTTCACAGCTCTATTTGAGGGCTATCTAGGTATTAGGCCTAGTTTAGATTTCTTAAGATATTGCTTTCGTTGCCGGCGTCAGACCGTGCCGGACGGAGGGCTGGCAACCTGCGGCAGTGTCACTTTCAACTGCCGCCAAGGACACCAATGGTATCCCAAGATACCATACATCAAGTCCGTCAAGGGCTGGACCTCCACCTTCTTCTACTGCCAAGACATGGCAGCGCCGGGGCGTCAATTTGGCGTTCTGGAGTTTGTCAACGCGCCGCCTATGCCCAAGCCGTGCTGGGACGAGGCGGTCCCCAAGTTGAGAGAGGAGCTCCACCTTATCCAAAGGCGGATCGTGTTCCTCACAAGGACAATGCCCCCCCCCCCCTTGCTGGACGGGGTGGACACCGTCATCTGCTGGCTTAGCCAGCAAATACTGCCTTTGCGGTATAGCCCGCATAAGATGTGTCTGTATTCGCCTACTGCCACAGCTTCTCTTCGCGTAAGCAAAGAAGGGTTATCAGCTGCCGAATTGGCGGCCCGACTTCGCAGCATTGTCAAATCGGGGCTGGTGAAGGAGGTGGAGGGCGTGCCCATGCACACCCACGACAACCCTCCCCTTGAGGTAGACATTTCCCTTTTTACCCCTTTTTGGCGGCTTTGCCGACTTACCTGAATTTATCTTAACACTTGCCCTTTTTGGGTTAATTCAGCTCTCCGCTCTGGGGGAGAACGACCTGGCTCTCGACTTTTACGAGCCAGGAGCCAGGAAAACCAAGAAGCGCAAGGCGTCCGGCGCTGCTTCCTCTGTGGCTAACGTCGAGAGGAAGAAACGGACCGCAACGGCTACCGAGCATGTGCTCGTCGTTGGCGACGAGAACGCGGGGATTAATATCCCCCGAAGGTAATTAATTCCACCGTATCCGTTTGTTGGCCTTCTTTATGCTGGTGTTCATCTGGCTTACGCTGCTTTGCTGCCAGGGAGCGGGTGGCAACCTCCAAGTTGCCGGCCAAGTCCCTACTGTCCAAGGGAAAGCGGCCTCTCGGCACTTCCCCAGCAACCGTGCCGCCAACTCCTCAGCCCCAGACTGGCGGCTTTATGAGCAACGCCGGCCGGCCGCGCCAGCCCCAGGTTCCGGCTTCCAGTCCACCGCCAAGGGCCTCCTCTACTGACTGTGTTGCCAGCGCTCCTTCTCCTTCGGTCGAGGCTGCGGCCAATGGAGCCGGGCAATCACGCATTGCCAAGGAGGAGCTGATGGAGGAGGTTGCCGGTGGGCCGCCAAGGGCAGCCCCAGCTTTCGAAGGCGACAGGGTGAGGGATCCCTGGGTATCCTTTGAGGACGCCACGGAATCAACCTTGGCCTTTGCCGATTTGCCGCCAAGACCTTCGCCGACTTGGAGGGTGACTTGCTGTAAGTTGTCTTTTGGCTATTGGTAGCATATACATAGTCTTCCCCCCCCCCCCCCCCCCCCCCGAGCACTTAGATGGCAAATCGGTGGAATTGATTGCCGGCTGAGTGGTTTCTTGACAACATGTTGTATGCTTTTGGTTGTGTCCACAGGGCGTCCTCACCGCCAATGTCGAGCTCATCTCTTCCAGGTCGGAGATAAACAAGCGGTACCACAATCTGAAAAAAGATTGCGATGCTAAGGACGCGCGGATTGCCAACATGGAGGCGGCCCGCAAGAAAGATGAAGGTAAAATCACTAAGTTTTTTCCTTCTGCCATTTTTATGTTTGCTTCCGCCAATCATTTAGCCAGTTTATTCATATTGTAGAACTGCTAGACCACGCCCAGGATATACTGAAGGCGTCTACTGACATGCAAACTATTATGAATGAAGCCTCTGATCTGTTTGCCGCCAACTTGGCGATGAAGGAGGAGCACCGGAAGGAGATGGAGGCGCAGCAAATGAAGTTTGCGTAGGAGACTAGCCAGCTAACCGGTGAGCTGGATAGCCTGCGCAAAAAATTGGCGGAGGCGGAGAAGGCGGCTGCTGAAGAAATATCCAAGCAGACTTCTCGCGCCAAGACTGCGGAGGATGCGGTGGCGGTTCATATGATCGAGTTGTCCGCCTTCCATAACTCGGTCCTTGTTAAGATTTTCCTCATTCTTCATCTTTGTCGTCAGTTAAGTTGTTAGCCTGGGCCAACTGACGTTTTTTTGTTTTTTGACACAGTTGCTGTCGGCTTATGCGATGACAAGGTTGTCAGCCCCCGCCTGGATCGCCTTGCGCGCCTAGGTGAGCTGATCACCGAGACTTTGGCAACGTTCCAGCAGTTTGCCGCCAAGTTCTACATCTCCTCTGACAGTCAGGAGCCCGCCGACTTCAGCGATGTGCCCAGCATGCTGGAGCAAGCAATGAAGCTACACAAAAGCTCGTTGAAGTCAGCGGCGCGGGGTGGTGCCAAGACTGCGCTGGGCTTGTTCATGGCGCACTACCCCGAGGCGGAGATTAACGTCGTCACCGAAGGCATGCCGTCAACTCATGATGACGGCAGCGAGGTCCAGCCGGCCGCTGTGCTGAACAGTGTTGCTGGATACGCCGCGCGGGTTGCCGACATGGTGGATACGTCGGTTTTCTATCGGCGACATCCTGTGCCGGCTGCTGGAGAAACCGGAGGCAGAGGCGGAGGGGAGCGATAGCTCTGGGGCTTAGGTTGCTAGCCCCCAAGCCTAAGATAGTCGGCCCCCGAGCCAATGTCGTTTGTTGTCGGCGCCCTTATTTTTTCGTTTTGACGGCTAGCCTTCTCCTGCCCCTGAAATAATTATATCTCAACTTGTAATATTTGTAAATAACTTTTGGAGATGTTCTGCTAGGTAGGATCCAGCTAATTTTATTTTGACTTAAATGCTTGACTGTTTGTATGTTGGCAAAGCTCAGCCGGGAACTTTAGCTGAAACAACCAGGGCTAGTACCATAAGTTTAGAATCAGGAACCAAAGCCAACATGTTGGCGCCAAAGACATACTACTAGGCGAACCACATATAAGTAATCAAAAGTAAAGGAATTAGGCGACGCAAGAAGTTGATTTTTGCTTAGGGTTGGCTCGAAAGCTGCAAGTATCTACCATTTTGAACCTTTGCACGGAGCTAGAAATTAGGTAACTTAGATACATAGGGATATATGATTGCAAGAAAATACAAAAGATGGCATGCTTCTCACCACAGATGAGGAACCATAGACTTTTATTTCATAATCATATATAACTTATTTCAATTATAAATTTCTAAGTGTAGAAAGGACGTAGCTGCTCAATGTTCCAACGCATTCTTGTTTGCTCAAACGGGTCGTCAATGCCTCTTTTACGCTTGGTTCCTCTCCTTCCTGCCGCCTTCTTGCGCCTTTTCTTTTCTTCTGCGTCGTGGATGTCGGATAGGTAATAGGAACCATTGAGCAACGCATTTGTGTCTATAAACGGTCCTTCCCATGGCGGGGATAGCTTGTGCAAGCCTTTTCTGTCTTGAATTAGGAGGAGAACTAGGTCACCTGTTCTGAAGCCTCACTTCCGCACTCTCCGGTGATGATAGCGGTGAAGTTGTTGCTGGTACAAGGCGGAGCGATGTAGAGCAACGTCTCTTTCTTCATCTAACAAGTCTAGGCTGTCCTGTCTTGCACCCTCTACGTCTTGCTCGATGTAGGCTTGAACTCTTGGGGAATCGTATGTCATGTCAGTGGGTAGCATTGCCTCTGCGCCATATACTAAGAATAAAGGAGTGTAGCCGGTAGATCTGTTTGGCGTTGTGAGCAAACTCCAGAGTACTGACTGTAGCTCTTCTGCCCAAGCGCCGACTGCCCTATGTAATGGAGCTTCGAGACGGGGCTTAAGTCTGGAAAGGACCAATCCATTTGTACGCTCTACTTGTCCATTTGATTGAGGGTGTGACACGGATGCCAAATCAAGCCGGATGCCTAGATCATTGCAGTATTCTTCGATGTCGCCTTGACGCAAGTTGCTTCCATTATCTGTGATAATGCTGTGTGGAACTCCGAACCGAGAGATAATTCCTTAGAGGAAATTGTGGTTGTTCGTGCGTCAAATTTGCTTATCGGCTTGGCTTCGACCAATTTTGTGAACTTGTCGACAACGACCAATAGGTGGGTATGTCCACCACGTGCCTTCTTGAACGGATCAACCATGTCTAAGCCCCAGACCGCGAACGGCCAAGTGATTGGAATTGTCCTGAGTTCTTGTGCCGACAAGTGAGGTTGGCGGGCGTACAATTGGGAGCCTTTGCATGTTTGCACGATGTGCTCGGCGTCTTCTTTGTCGGTTAGCCAGTAGAAACCTTGGCGGAAAGCTTTGGATACAATGGATCTACCGGAGGCGTGATGCCCGCAAGTGCCAATATGTATGTCTTTCAGAATATCCCGGCCTTCTTCTGGCAATATGCACCGCTGATAGATACCGCACGTGCTTTGCTTGTATAGCTCGCCTTTGATGATTGTGAATGCTTTGGCTCGCCTTATGATCTGCCTTTTTAACACCTCATCGTCTTCCGGCAACTTATGGGTGACTAAAAAATTGAGATAGAGGACGGTCCAATCCGCCTGGACCAAATAGACGGCAAGACTTGCCACTTCTACTGGTTCTTCTGCATCGGGGTCCAACAAGTCGGCGCCCTTAATGGACGGCTTGTGCAAATCTTCCATAAAAATGTCCTTTGGCACTTTTTTGCGTTCGGACCCGAGTCTGGAGAGGGTGTCAGCCGCCTCGTTCTCAGCTCTAGGAACATGCCGGACTTCGTAGCCCATGATATTTTTGGCGAATTCGTCAACTTTGGCCCTGTAAGCCGCCATTGTTGCACTTCGCGTCCCATGTGCCGCTTACTTGTTGTGCGACTAAGTCGGAGTCACCATAACGGAGGATTCTCTTGACGCCAAGGTCGTTTGCCACAAGTAGCCCGTGAAGCAAAGCTTCATACGCTGCAACGTTATTGGTTGCTGTGAAATGAATCTGCAATACGTAGCTGAGCTTATCACCTCTGGGTGTGCGCAAAACAACTCCAGCCCCCGAGCCTTTGAGCATCTTTGATCCGTCAAAGTCCATGACCCAATATTCTGACCCGGGGAGTACTGTTTCCTCTATGGCCTCTGTCCAGTCGGCAACAAAGTCTACAAGTGCTTGAGTCTTAATGGCGGTCCGTGGTTTGTAGACCATATCGAAGGCAGCAAGCTCGATGCCCCACTTGGCGACTCGGCCTATTGCCTCTACGTTATTGATTATGTCTCCTAACAGTGCCCTGCTGACTACTGTCACTGTGTGCTCCTGGAAATAATGCCTAAGCTTTCTGGCGGCGAAGAATAAACCATAAGCCAACTTTTGGTAATGTGGATACCTCTGCTTGGAGGCGGAGAAGACTTCACTGATGAAGTAGACCGGACGTTGCTCAGACGTCGTGGCTTCGCTATCCTTTCTTTCCACAGCCAAGATAACACTGACAAAGCATTGATTCCTGCGATCGAGGTGCTGCCAATATGGGAGCGGATACTAGAGCCTCCTTAAGTTGTTGTAAGGCGGCATCTGCTTCTGCTGTCCAGTCGAAGTTGTCGGATTTCTTCAATAGCCGATAGAGAGGCATTGCCTTTTCTGCCAGGCGGCTTATGAAACGACTGACGGCTGCCGCCGATCCAGCTAGGCGTTGCACGTCCTTCAGACAGGTTGGTATGGATATGTTTTGGATAGCCTTGATCTTCTCTGGGTTAACTTTGATCTCTCGTTCTGAGACGATAAAGCCAAGTAGTTTGCTGGCTGGAACGCTGAAAACACACGTGGCGGGATTGAGCTTCATCTGGTATTTCTGGAGATTCTGAAAAGTTTCTCCCAAGTCCTCTAGGTGATCCGCCTTCTTTTTCGACATCACCGCAATGTCGTCAACATAGACGTCAACATTGCGGCCGATCTATTCGTGCAGGCAATTTTGCATACAGCGCTGGTATGTTGCCCCTGCATTCTTTAGGGCAAAAGGCATCGTGATGTAGCAGAAAGTCCCGTGTGGAGTGGTAAAAGACGTTTTCAGTTGATCCGACACCCTCATCTTGATTTGGTGGTATCCTGAGTAGGCGTCCTAAAAACAAAGCAGCTCGGAGCCTGCTGTAGAGTATACGACCTGGTCAATTCTAGGCAGCGCAAAGGGATCCTTTGGGCAATACTTGTTAACACCGGTATAGTCGATACACATCCTCAACTCTTTATCCTTCTTTGGAACAAGTACAGGATTTTCCACCCAATCGGTGTGTACAACTTCTTTTATAAAATTTGCACCCCTCAGCCTATTTATCTCCTTCCCTATAGCCTTGTGTCCTCATCACCAAAGCGTCTTGCTGCTGGTTTCACCGACTTCGATCCCTTGATAATATTGAGCAAGTGCTCGGCAAGTTCCCTCGCTACACCAGGCATGTCGGAAGGCGACCATGCAAAGATGTCACGATTCTCACGGAGGAACTCGAAGAGCACGCCTTCCTATTTGCGGTCCAAGTTTGAGCCGATGACAACTTACTTGGATTTATCGCATGGGATGAGGTCCACCTTCTTGGTGTCTTCTGAAGCTTCGAAGGTTTTCTTAACATCCACGTTTGGCTTGGGCATGGAGTTGTCTGGATCTGCCTTAAGTAGCGCGAGCTCTTCTTTGCGGATGATGGCTTCTGCAAAGGCGGACATGCCACGCTCTCACTTCTTAGCTTTCTTGAAGTTGCGGGAAACCGTGATGGTTCTATGTTCCCCCGGCATCTTAAGCTTGCTGTATATATAGCATGGCCTTGACATGAATTTGCCAAAAGCCGGTCGTCGGAAGATAGCATGATAGGCACTTTTGAAGGGGACAACTTCAAACCGGAGGAACTCTGAGCGGTAGTTCTCTTCTGGTCCAAAAGTTACCTTCAGTCTGATGCTTCCAATTGACTTTGCTTGTCTATCGGACACTATGCCATGAAAAGTGAGGTTGATGTGGTCAAGCTGATCCTTAGACAAGTTCATGCGGCTTAGTGTATCATAGTACATGATGTTGAGGCTGCTGCCACCATCCATGAGTACTTTTGTGAGCCTGAAGTTGTCGACAATGGGGTCGACAACAAGGGCGTATTTGCCTGGGTGGGGGACATAATCAGGGTGGTCGGACCGATCCCAAGTGATTGCCTCCTCGGACCAGTTCAAACACTGAGGGACATCCGGCATTGTCGCGTTGAGTTCGCGCATCTCCGCCTTAGCCGAAGGTGTGCCGACAAAGCACACGAGTGACTCTTTGACCTTTGGATACGACTTCTTCTTCTTGGCGGAGGCGTCATCATCGCTTGAGATTGACATGTCATCGTCGTCATCATCGTCCTTGCTGTCTTTCTTGTCATACTTCTTTGACTTCCAGCCAACAATGGGGTCCCTTTTGAAGTCGTCCATGAAGCGGCACTCATTGTGCATATGGTTGACCTTGCCGAGCTTTTCGTGGATTGGGCATGGCAGAATTTTTGCCTGCTCGTACGTGATACGTGTCGCCTTAGGTCCTGAGCCGGCGTCACGGTTATCCTTCTTATTTTTCCACTTCTTTTTGCCGGCGTTTCCTGGGAACGCGACGGCAACCTCGTTGGATGGCCCGGCTTTGTCTTCCGTTGCTTGTTTGCGCTTGTTATTCCGCCTTGGCGCGGTGCTGACGTCCGGATCAATGTCACGGGCGTCGTCGTCTGCAGCCGCGTATTGGGCGGCAAGGTTGAGCATCTCGCCAAGGTCCGTGACTTGCTCGCGGATGAGCCTGTGACGGAGTAAAGACTTCTTCTATAGGCCCGTGTAGAAGGCATGGATAGCCTGAGCGACTGAAACACCATGACAGTTGGCCTTCTCTGAGATCCAACGGCTGACAAAATCTGTCATGGTTTCATCCGGATTTTCAACACAGCGTTGCAAATCTGTGTAGGTGTTTGGACGCTTGTATGTTCCTTGGAAGTGCTGGGAGAACACCTTTTCCATGTCGTACCAGCTGTGGATAGAATTTTCAGGAAGGTTGTCGATCCAAGCCCTTGTCGTGCCTTCTAATATTAGAGGTAGGTAGCGGACAGCAATGTGATTGCTTCCGCCGGCAATCTCTAAGGCCATGGCATAGTCGGCTAGCCATGAGTCCGGCTTAACGAGGCCTTTGTACCTAGGACAATTTTTAGACACTGATGTCATGTCCTTGGGAAACGGCTCTCTACGGATGGCGTCGCGAAAGCACTTTGGTCCAGAGTATAGAGGCTCCCTTCCTCTTGCTATGTATTGTAGGAGGTGGCTTGCGTCTTTTGGATCGAGCTGTTGTCCGCCTCTATTGGCGTTTGGCTCGTCCTGCGCTGCCCGACTTACATTGAGCCTGGGCCCATCTGCCGCCTCCTTCCTTTTGCTGCCGGTGCTGCGTTGTGGAGAACGGCTTCGACCTCTCTTGGGAGGGTCGTTGCCGGCATCTTTTTTAGGTGTATGGCCGTTATCCCGGCTACCGTCATCACCCCGCCTTGACTGGGTTGGAGGTGGCTGGTCACCACTGCTTCCTGTCTGCGAGTTCATGTCCCGCCTTGGTTTTGGCGGTGGCGTCTTTTTTGGAGGTGGTGTTGCTTTCCTTTTGTCGCCATGGCTACTGGAGCCGGACGAGCCTTCGGGGTCGGCGCCAGGTACGGCTTTGCCCTTTCCTGACTTGGATTTTAGATCTCCCCGGCGAGCATCCGCCATATGGCCATAGGAGTCAGCGCGAGCTTGCTTTTCTAAGGCCTTGCTCATTAAGTGTCTTGGATTGGCCACCTTTTCCTCCGCTGTGTAAGTTTGTCGTCTAGGGTGTCTAGTGCAGCAGCAGCGTTAAGGATGGGGGTGCGGAAGACAACATCCCCCCTTTTGTCCGTACGCTGCGGTACTGTGCGCCAGTCAAACCCTAGATCTTGAGCTGCTGTGGTCGCACGGATTTGCGGCTCTTTATCACGGTGGTTTCTTGATGACCTTTTTTCTTCGAAGAGCTTCTTGTTTGGTTTTGCCGACATCTTCTCTTGCTTCTTCTCGATCTTCTTCGCAAGACTCTCAACATGCTCCTCTCTTCTTCACAGGAAGTCAGAGTGCTTAAGCATATTAAGCCTAAGTTCTTCCACTTCGTCGAGTGGGGTCTCCTTATTCACCGCAGTGTTCATGATTTCGTCCACTTCCTTGACGACGGAAAGCAAATCGGTGGGCTTGCTGCTGCCGCCTTTTTCGAGACCAGTTTTCATCTTTGCATGCACCTTGTCGGAACCGTCAATGAGTTGACCGACAATTGTGTTGCCGGCATCTTCCGCCGGCTTATCTTGTGGCTCAGAAGCGACTGGGGTTGACTCGTGTCCGATGACAACCATCATAGCCAGCTTATCAAGCATGTCTGTATCCGTTGTGTTCTCTGAAGGAACCAGATTATCACTGGAAAAGCGGTTTTTGATATTCTCTTTGAAGAGACTAGTGAAGGGGTTCCGGTGCAAAAAACAATAATTTTTCTAGCGTATGAAACCCTAACTAGCCAGGATCTATCTATCTAGTACATGTGATAACGGTGGCGGAACGGGTTACATTACCTCCATGTACACCGATAGCGGGGATTACGCTCCTGCACAAGCGTTGATGATGAAGTCGTACGTAGCCGACCTCGAGGTCACGGAGAATTTGCCGCAACGATGTATACGATGATGCCAGGGTGTCGACGATGCCCTGCGTCGACGGGCGTTGGGCGGAAGATGGCGAGGCGCCGGCGGCTGGGGGGGTGGCGCCGGCGGCAGGGCTGCAGGGTGGGCGAGACGACGTCGCTTAGGCTCCTCAAATGTGGCGCCTCCGAGCACTCGCAAACATATGGAGCTTAACAACAACCCCCGGTCATTCAGATCCAGCTGAAATCGCAGGGGTAGAACTTTTCTAGAATCCCGCAGGGCAACGACGCCCGATGGTATAGCCATTGGTGGAGAGAGGAGGCAAAACGGGCGGAGAAGCAACTCGGCCGGCCTGCTACAAATTTAATTGTATTTTCCATGAATTAATCCAATTAATATGCCTTGCTATATAAAGGGGGGAGGGGTGTGCAAACACCTTGCCTCCCCCATGTGGGACTAAACAAAGGAGAGGGGAGGGGGGGTTCGGCCGGCCTAGCCATGTCCGAACCAGCCATGGGCCCCTTCCCCCTCTAGTTGGTGCGGCTCCCCCCTCTTGGGCCTTCATGGCCCATTTAGGTGGGCTGCCCCTTTTCTCCTTTTTAATTAATATTAAATTAATATAAAATACTATTAATTCATAATTAATATATTTACATATTATTTAATCTCCCGTGACTCCGAAATATTTTACGAACCACCCGACCATCTTTTGGACATTCCTGGAACCATTCCAGACCTTCCCGGAACTCCTTCCGGACCACCGGAACTCTTTCCGGATCATTTCTCTCTTTCCAATAAAATCCTATATTATTCCAGAACCTTCTCCAGGTGTCGTTCAGACCTTAAGTTTGTTACGCTACGGTTCGAGAACACTCCAGACATGGTTGAGACCCTTCGCTCGCTAATGACCGCCAGGCATACCTGTACGCATATGACGGTCCCTATGCATTCTACGAATATCGTCGTTGAACCATAAACATGATATTCATTCCCTTTGTTTCTGCGATACTACCTTGTCCGAGATATGATCGCAGACATCCGATGTCCTTGTGGTATCTCGTTACCGACAAAGGTTATTAACTCGTCTGTGATATTACTTCATCAAAATCCCTTATCAAATAAGCGTCATATGATAATGCTTGCTTGTGGAAGAGTGTTACTCTGACAATCTGTACAATACATAATTGTGCGTTCTTTTGCGATCCATTGATAACAACCTGTTTGATACCAACATGCTATCTAATAACATATATACAAATAGTGAGACTTTTGTTTCCCAGCGCTTACTCTATTCTGTTAACCAGATAATTGCCTTGAAAACACACTCAGTCATAGAGAGCTCCTTGTAACAATTACAATCTCGCGATATCTATATATACTTTCACACATATGTAGAAAACTTGACACTCCAAGTTCAATCTAATAACTTATACACATCTACTTCCAGTAAATTCTAAATTTACTTTTACGACTGTTCTTCTTCTAAGAACATCGGTCATATTTCATCGAGTAGATAATATGGTTTCTGTATGATGTCTAATAATAGACCAACATGTCATACAACCACCATTACCGCGTATCATTACTCTTAATGATTAATTAGATTTCCAAGTACCATCCTTTGGTCTTATTCTATTCTGACTCTTCAGATATAATCCAAAACAACTCGACTATCTATTTGAAATTGCTGTTCTATTCCAAATAGACGCTAACTTTCAAATAGTTTCACAACTTCATCTTTCTTATTAATTCTACTGGTACAATTCACAATGTGTCATTTACACAAGATGAATTCGGCTCCCAATCAAATTATGTCTCCACATATTTGAGAACACGATCTCCCACTCAAAATATGTCTCCACACATTTGAGAACACGAGCTCCCACTCAAAATATGGTATCTACATATATGAGGGTCTAAACTCCCACTCAAAAATATGTCCTTTACATATTCTACCTGAGTAAACTAACTTTCACACCCACTTAAATTTATAATTTATCTCAACATTTTGGTCAAACCAAAATCATTGATCTCTTATCAATTCGAATTCAGTACAAACTAGAGTATTACATTAATACAAATCCCACAAACTTCAAGCATTTCTACATTACCGTAGTCAACAAATTTGATTTTGTCCAAGATACATTTCTTGACAAAATATGATTTCACGTCTTTCTTATTGTAACATTTCTCACATAACACTTTATGTGATGATCAAGAAATCTTATTTCTGCAAAAGGAATTATTGCAACATTTACTGTTTTAATCCTTTCTAAATGTAACTTGGATTTTCAGGCTCAAAAGCCTTTGTTCGTATTCTGATATTTTCTCAACTTTCTTTGTGTAAAGTGCAACTTGATCTGTCAACAAGATCTGAAACACTTAATATTATGTTGTGACCTGACAACAATATTAAATATAATAGCACTTTATTTAGAAGCTTCTTTCATGAAAACATTATGATCTTCACGAAGAGGATTGCAAGAAGAAAACAATTTTATAGTCTCCTTCACTCTTAATCATCAAATTTTCATTTGTAGACATATATCTTTTGGAACACTTTCCAATATTCTACTTTTATGAATATAGTTCTGACACCTTATTTCAAGCTTCTAATTCCACTAACCATAATTCGAAAAATCATATTTTTCTCGGAATTACATAGACAACAATACAAGTTTTGTTTCTATTGGGTTTTGGAATACACAATCATCCAATGTGAGTAATCTACAAAGAACTATTCGTGTATATTCTGGATTATTGTATAATCATATACATAACGACACTATTGTCGATCACACGAATTCTCGTTGGAAAAATATCTATTTTCTATAGTGGACATCGACTATAATGTTTCGAACATATTAAGAGATTCTAAGACAGATTCTGACAGACCACCCTTTATCTTAAATAGAGTATGATTATAATACTTCACATATCACCATATATGATATTATAATATTGTGAAACGAATTTTCACAAGTCTTTAGTATTGAAACCATAATTTAAAAATATTGACCTTTGATAAAATATTCACTAATCTTTCTTCTGAAAAACCCCATTTTATCTTTTATCAAATTCATTTCAGACTCATGATTTATTATGTAAATACACTTATTAACCAATAATCATAGAAGAATTAAGTGAAAGTACACCATTTAATTAACTAAATAATCATTCGAAATGACTCTTAATTAATTTCCCTCGTATTGAATCTTCAATACAAATTTTTAAACCTAATCAATTTGGCACATGCAATACTTAAATATATCAAAAGTATCTATTACTTCTTACATTGCCATTTATGATTAAATTCGATGGTGTTTGTTCTAGTAACAAAAACTTCTATTCCTTGGACACATAATTTTATCATTCTCGCTATTATAAATGTATATCATACGCATAATGTAATTGAGATGTGATACAAATTACTCATGATATAGAACAACTGATTTGTTTCATAACATAAAACAACTGATTTGTTATATTACATATATGAATAACTATGTCTTGTAACATTCAAGACACCAAACTAGATCACACTCTCACTATTACAAAATGTCTTATAAAAAACTATTCATGATAACTAATATGATATCTCGAGGACGTGAGCACTACTGGCCATCAATTTCCTTGCTTTCCATCACTTGTGCACTGTCACGTCACCCATCGCTGCATACTTGTGATGATCAGTGCCGGGTTATGACTCCCTAGAAGTGGGGGTAGTCACTTCCTGAAATGTAGTTCGTGAAGGGGATTGAACGCGGAAGTCAAGACCCTCGAGGGACACGGCGACGATGCTCGCCGGGCCTAAAGATGAAGCACCGACGACAGAGATACACCGGCCCGTACCCAGGTTCAGGGCCCTCGTGAGGAGGTAAGACCGTTACTCCTGCTTGTCTGTATTGGATTATGGTGGTTACAGTACAGCGGAGCTTGCCGGAGGCCCCCTTGAGGACGTTCTTGCGTGGGGAGGGAAGCGATGATCTTCTTCCTCCTCCAGCCAGAGGCTATACTACTTGGTACTTCCAGGGTTTACAAGCGTGGTTACAAGAAATTGGCCGACCCCTTCTACAATGGAGGTCTTGGTGCTTTTATAGGCGCCTTCGGCGCTCTTCTTCTCCTAAGCCTTCAAGGTGGTTCCCACATGGCAGTGGCCTGGTGGAGCAGGAGTCCACCGCTGCTCCCTCGTCCATGGACGCGGTCCATCACTGGTAAAGGTGGGCGCGGTGGCCGACAGGCGTCCGACCGCGCTGTACTGCCCACAGGGAGGGCAGTCTTTGTGGTGGAGCCCATGATGACATTCTCATTTGGAGGGTTGCACCGCCCACCTGCTTTATCACCGGAATGGAAGGTCTTGGCTGTCCTGCCGCAGGCGGCGCAACTTTATTGACTCCTTTATCACCAAAACGGCAACGGGGGTTCTTGCGTCACCACGTGGGCATGGCAGAGGCCATGTACGTTTCCCCTCAGGCCTGGGAAGATCTGAGGGGGGGCTTTCCGTTGACTTCGCTCCAGGCGCGCTGGCGCCTCGGGAGGGTCTCCTGAAGCGAGGGTCCGCGTGAGGCCCTCACTTCCCCTTCAGGCCCTCGAGGGGATTGTCTCTCGAGGATCACGCCAGGAAGCGAGGCTTGGTCCTTAGTCGTTCCGTCTTATCAGCCCGCGTGCAAGGCCTAGGGGGAGTGGGCTCTCCATTCCCGAGTTCCCACTAGGCCGACAGTAGCCCCCGGGCCCATGATGGGCACGATTGAGCCCATGGGCTCAGTCAAAGCGTCGTGGGCCCTTAGTGCCCGACCGACCCGAGCCACGCGGCACTCAGACGAGTAACGGTGACGAGGGTGTAACTAGACAAATCCCAGGGTTGCGTGCTTTGCGGCAGTCCTTCAGCAGGTGATTGGCGCCCCACTTGCCCGTGTCTTGGTTGCGGAACGAGTGATGCTTGCAAGGTTGCATTAGTTCTTCGGCTGGGGTCAGCGCACGCTTCCACTCGCGCTTCTGGCTTCCATCATTGTGGCTAATGCTGCCGCTGCTGCGGTTGTACTGTCCCGAGCTGGACTGTCGACCTTGGTCATATTGGCGACTGTTATCTCGTGTGTCATCACGGGGGGTTTGATATCCCGCCGCTACTAGCTCGATTGTGTCGAGATTGGTGAAACGTTGCTTCTTCTTCTGGCGTCCATCCCGCCAGTTACTTGTTTCGGCTTCCTTCTTTGGAGAGGTGTCGCGGACGTAGTCCTCTCCCTCGTCCCACTGGTTGGCTATCTTCATGAGCTCGATCGTGGTCTTCGGCTGGAGCCTACCAAATTCCTCGCGGAGGTCGCGGCGAGCGACACCGTGCATGAAGGCATCCATCACCCGGTCTTCTGAGACGGGTTCCATGGTGTTGCGGAGGAGTGTCCATCGCTGGATGTACGAGCGGAGCGACTCGTCTCTTCCTTGTTTGCAGGCTTGCAACTCGATGTAGGTCGTCGGCCTTGCATACGTTCCAGAGAAACTTTTTATGAAAGTATCTTGGAATTCTTCCCATGTTCGGAAGGAGTCCTTGGGCTGGCTGGTGAGCCACCCGCGCGCTGAGTCCGTGAGCATGAGCTGAATGTACTGCATTGCCGTAGTCAACGTCCCGCCTTGGCAGGTGCAGGCGATGAGGTAGTCTTCGAGCCACAGGCGCGGGTCTTGCTTCCCGTCGTACCTGGGGGTTCCCGCTGTCAGCTTGAAGCCCTTGGGCATGCAGGTGTCGTGGATGTTGAAGCTGAAGCATGCGGCGCCGCACGGCTCGAAGTTGCGATCGGCCTGTTCGTCCAGGTTCGTCGTGTCAGCCGAACGCTGACTTTGGTTGCGGTCCACTGTCCTTGGTGTAATGACGTTGCAAAGATCTTCGCATGGTTGGGCTTGCCTTAGTGGTTGCACTGCCGAGACCCATGAGGTTGCTGGCTCACGGGCTTGGTGCTCTCGCTCTTCACGTTCCTGGTTGCTTGGCGCCCTGGTCGCCAGAGCTTCCTCGACTGCCTTCATGGACATTATTTGTTGCTTGTGGAGGAGGGCGCGTGCGTCTCCCTCTGGTGGCTGCGTGAGTCGAAGGTATGTTTCGACTGATATGATGGCGGCGTTCGCCGTTTTGGGGACAGGTATTCCGTTCTTGTCCTCAGTGACGAAGGATGAGTCGAGGTTGCGGGTGACCCGGGCTCAATCAGCGTCCGTCATGAGGGGAACACGAGCTCTGTGTCGTCGTCCTCCTTTTTTAACTTCTGTGGAAGAAGTAAACGAGCAACCTTTTGCGCTTGAGCAGCTCGGTCTTTTCGGCGCAAAGTCGCTCGCCTTCCTTGCGTAGCAAGTACTGGACCGCCAGATGATCTTCTCTAGGTGCATCGGGTAGAGGGAACGTGCCATCGTCGACATGCTTCATGGCCCTGATCCCTATGTCACGCGTGATGGTGAGTCGCGTCTGGTCAGGCATGACCACCTCCAGTGGATATGCGGGTTCCTCGTCGCCTTCTAGGGGCGCTGTGCCAGCCATGAAGACTTGCGCGGGGTAGACCTGGGTAGGAGTGTTTACGCTGCCGCTGCTGCTTCCGTCGTCCGAATCTTGCTCTGGATCAAAAATTGCTGCTACATGGTGGGCAGCGCAGTCGTCGTTACGACTTCTTGCGATCGTCACCGTGGTCGTGGAGGAGATTTCGCAGTCGCCGAAGCGAGTGCGATTATCTTGGGGTAGACTTGATGGGCCCATGAAGGTGCGCGCAATGCGGCTGTCGGCAGCACGCCCTTGGTCGCATGTGCGGGTGCAGTCGTGGTTGAGGTAGATCTTGACTTCGCCGGACGTGCGACCGAGATGGTTGGAGTAGACTCGATCTGCGCGGCCGTTACCGAGGTTGTCGATGTAGTCGATGCAGGTACAATCTTCACGGGTGCGGCAGATGCGACTCTCGCAGTGGGTGACGGCGATTGCGGCGCGAGGGTGACCGATGCGGGTGTTGCCGCCACGCGTGGCGCGGTTGCCGCGGACCTGAATATTCCGCGACTGTCAACGAAACAGTATATGGAGCCGAAGGTGATGTGTATACCTTTTACATATCGGCGTACACCGAGCGGTGGGCCGGCGGGTGGAAGGCGTACTCGAAGGAGACGAAGCTGATGGGCTCCCGAGTGGCGCAGACGTCGATCTTCATTGTGGATGGAGCCGGTGCGACCATGATTCCAACGCTTGTTGTTCCTTCCCACAGACGGCGCCAATTGACGAGGGTGTAACTCGATAAATCCCAGGGTTGTGCACCCCGGGTTGATTGAGGGGGAGAGAGATAAGCGTTGGTGATCACGACGGCTGACAAGCGGGGAATTTACCCAGGTTCAGGCTCCCGGAGGATAACACCCTACTCCTGCTTGTCTGGTACTGATGGCGAGTAGCGATTACAATGGCGAGATTGTGATCTCGCTAGGGTTTGTGGTGGTGGCTATTGGTGTGTCCTGAGACGAGCGACCCTCCTGGCTTTTATAGGTATACCAGGTCTCGGGTGATCGATGCCGACGGCAATTACAGATATGGCAGGTTATGAGACCTAACCGACTGGGACTAGGTTACACGACACCCCTAGTGGGCCTTCTGTGGGCTTTCTCCAGCTCAGCGCGGCCCAGGTAGTCTCATCGTGGGCTAGTCGAAAGGTAGCCCCACGTCAAACGGTCTCGCACGATCCAGGGCGCAAGTCGTGGGGGGTCCCACCACGTCGCGGTAACTTCTCCTTGAGGGGGTATAAAGCCCGAGCGTCGCAGCAGGGAGCCGTTACTGTTTCCAATCTTGCTCGCAGAAGTTTCCGCCTCCTAGAGCTCTCCGCCTCCGCTCTCTCCTGCGATTCTTCTTCTCCATCTTCCCCAACGCTCCGAGCCCGCGGCGATGAGTCCCCTCAAGAGCAAGGGCAAGGCCGCTGCGGCGTCGTCCTCCCAGGCGGAGGCTCCTGAGGCTGTACAGGGCGCGGCGCTGCTAGGCATGCGCGTCAATGAGAAGGCGCTCGCCAAGGTCCGGTACTTGGTTGCGGACCGGACGAACGAGCACGGCGCCACCGCCCTGAAGCCCGCAGCGCACGGGATGTGCCCGCGAGGGTACTTCCCGATCTTCCAGCACTGCCTTGCCGCCGGACTGGTGCCGCCCTTCACGCCGTTCCTGGAGGCTTTGCTGGCGTTCTATCAGGTGCAGTTGCTGCATCTGCACCCCAACTCCGTCCTTATCCTCGCCGTCTTCGCGTACCTCTGCGAGGCATATTTGGGCTTGGAGCCCACGGTGGGGTTGTTCCGGTGCTTCTACGCGCTCCGGAGCACGGTGAAGAACGAGCACTCCGGGTGCGTCTCGTTCCGCATCGTCGACGACATGGGGAGTGTCTACATCCCCATGTCATGGAGCGAAGGCAAGGCCATCACCTCGGTGACGAAGAAGGTGGACGACTTCCACCAGAAGTGGTTCTTCGTCGGTGTGGAGCACCCTTGCGCCTTCCTCGAGGTCCCTGACGAACCACCGCTGAAGAACTCCCATTGGGGCAAGGCGACCTTCGATGGCGCGAGGAACACGAGTTTGATGGAGCGCCTGAGTTTCCTTCACGAGGAGGGCCTCACGGGGCAGATCATCGTGGCGGACTTCGTGACGCGCCGCATCGCGCCCCTCCAGGCCCATTTGGTACCCATGTGGATGTACTCGGGTCCGAATGACAAGATGCGGCTCCACAAGGAAGACAACGGTCAGGACACCGTCGACAACGTCCTGTTTCGTCAGCCCGGTCGTGCCTGCTGTGGATTTGCTCCCTGCGTCTCTCCGGCCTGTCCACCAGTACAACTTGACGGAGCGCATGGCCATCTTGGAGGGGATGCCTCCGTTCACCCCGACAGGCCAGGCGGACTTGGAGGTGCGAACACCTGCCGTGCGTGGAGCGGAAGGGGCAGATTCTCCCTCGGCCTCGGGAGCTGGTCTAGGTGAGGAGGAGGCCACGGCGGGGAAGGTTTCCTCCTCGAGGGCAGGGCCATACACCGACGAGGTCTGTGACATCTCGTCACGAGACAACGATGCCTTCGTGGTGGCTCCCTCGACGCGGAGGATTCCCCAGGGAGGCGCGGGCCCCGCACCAAGGCTGCCGTGGACCACACGGGGGGCGAGGCCATCTGACGTCCCCTCGAAAAGGGAGGCGATGGCGCTCCCGGAGAGGTCTGGTGCCAAGACATTCTCCTCATGGCGCTCGCCAGGCTTGGCGTGGGTCGATGCTGGCGCCCCCCCTTCAGGGTGAGTGCTCACGACACTTGGTCGCTTGCTTTTCATTTTTCCCTTTACTGAAGATCTTTCCTTGGATTTTTCGTCAATGATCTTGTGCCTGCGAAGCGCCGTAGGCTTCGTAAGGCGGCTGATGTGAAGAGAGCCACAGCTGAGGCCGTAGCTGACGAGGTTACGAGGCCTGTGGAGCCTGCCTCCCCAGGCCCCACTGAGGGGGTGCCTCAAGTGGGGGCGCCCGCGCCTCAGGCGGGGGCGGCAAAGCCTCAGGCGGAGGAGGAAACGCCACACCCAGAGGCACCTACACCGCCCCCCTGAGCCAACGGTGGTTGAAACCACGGAGGAGAGGGCCTCTTCGCCACCTCGCGCTCCTTCTCCCCCTCGCGTAGTCACGCCTCCGCGCGAGGCGACTCCACCGCGCGAGCCTTCGCCGCCGCGCGTGTCGATGCCACCGCGTGCACCCACTCTGCCGTCTGCGACCACAGCTCCCGTGCTGCCTGTGACGGAAGCGCGCGAGGTGCCTGCAGGCGAGGGCACGTTCGCACGGGGAGATTCTTCCTCGCCTCCTCGTCTAGCTGGAGGCGATGAGCGCCCTGCTGCCGCGGGTCCCGAAGAGGGTGCTGGCTCGGGCACAGGTGGAACCCAGGCTAGCCCCCGAGCTTTCCCCGAGATCGGGCTCTCGGGACTCGACTCCGGAGCCGGGCCCTCCTCAAGCCAGGAGCTAGTCCTTCGGGGCTGGAACTGGAGTGCGGGACTCCGCGAGGTCGCCTTCGGCCTCGTGAGAGAATCCTTGGAGGGCTTGGAGGTGCACCTCGCCCTCGGGGACATATGGCTCGCTTGGCAGTAGGAGGAGTTGGCGAGGTCGTGGGCGTCCTTCCATGCGGCGGTCGAGGCGCGCCAGCTGGAGGACTTGGCGCTGCAGGCCGCACGCCAGGAGGTCACCCGCTTCACCAAGGAGGTCCGCGTGGGGGCCATCCGCGACGCTGCAGAGCTTCTCGAGCCCATCCAGGCGGAGCGCGATGCCTCTGCGGAGCTCTTGCGCGAGGCCACGGCTGAGCGCAAGGCGATGGAGGGCTCGCTGGCTCAGAAGCGCCACGAGCTGGGCCAACTGGAGGCTCAACTGCTCTCCGCCCACCAGGCTGCGCAGGCTACCCTGGAGGGGGACTGCAAGGGCCTTGACGAGCGCAAACAACGGCTGACCCTCAAGGAGAAAGAGCTGCAGCAGCACGACCTGCAACGCCTTTAGGCGGAGAAGGACCTGGTCGCCCAGCGCGAGTCCCTCGAAGCGCGCGAAGGAGACCTGGCCCAGGCGATCTCGAAGTACGACGAGAACGTCACTACCCAGAAGCTCGCTTATGAGCGATTCGAGCGGCGCTTCATAGAGAAGAAGAAAGAGGCTGAGGATGCCCTTGCGGAGCTCGAGAAGCAGTTCCGCTTGTCCAGCTATCAGAAGTACCGCGACCTGGCCCAGAAGCAGGACGACCGCCTCAAGGCCAAGCACGCCGCGGACGCTCGGCGGATCGCCGAGCTTGAGAAGGCCAACGCCAAGCTGGAGGCCCGCCTAAAGCGCGCCAAGGATGGCCGGCGCCGAGCGGAGGAGGCCCACGACGAGGCAGTTCACGGCCTCAACTCCTTGGCCAAGGACTTGGAGGAGAAGGTGGCTCTGGCGATGGAGCGGGCGGCGGAGGCGTCGGACTCGTCCCAGGCGGCTAGCGCACTCACAAAGCAGCGTGAGCGTATGTTCGAGGCGTTGGTCGCCCGGGGCAACGAGCTTGCTGTGTAGCTTGGCGCGGACGCGCCGCACACTGAGGTCCGAGGCCGTGGTGATGCTGCCATGTACCTGGTCTATTTTGACCAGCTCTTCGCGGCCCTCGAGAGCCCCGTCGCCGAGCTCCGCGAGCTGATCGAGGACGAGAGCCGGCAGCTCCTGGGGTGGTTGTTGATCGGATCTTCACCAACCTCAGGCTTTTCATGCCAGGCTTCGACCTCTCCACCGTGACGCAGGCCGCCCGAGGCGAGGATGCGCACAGTGTCTCCAACTCCCTCCGCGAGCAGGTTGACGCCTTCTGCAACCGCTTCAGGCGTGTGGAGTCTGCGGAGGAGGACAGCGAGGAGAAGGCCGCCTCTGCCGAGACCGAGGAGGGCGCCGTGGAGGAGGTGCAAGACGACGATGCGTCCGCCTGAGCTACCCGTTATTGCGCCTGCGTGCGCTTGTATCTGAAATAATCTTGTGTTTAGATTCTTAAGACCTTTTGGCCTGTAATATACTCTTAATTGATGTTTGCTTTTAGCTTGTTTGCTTCTCGAGAGGTCTCTTTGGACTCATCTTCATGTCTATTTGTTCTATGCGTCGGTAGGACCCTTCTCTTCGTGCCATGACTCCGCCGCTTCGGTATGCAGGAGGAATGACTCCGCAAGGCCGGGGGGAGTTTAGGCCTAGGAGAGGTGTAAGAGCCCCGAGTCACGATGCTCAAGTGCCCCCCTTAGACGTGCGAGTAGTCCATGAAGCATAAGGGCAAGCGAAGTCGCTTGAGGGGCAAACGTGTGCCAGAGGGGGAGATAACGCTCTTAAGGCGTGGGTGCGAGACTTATCTTCTCGAGGTTTCCGCCCTGTAGAGGCTTTTTTCCTAGCGAGGAGGTCCTCTTGAGGGACATTTCCCGGATGCCTCCTCAGGCTTGCAGGGGCATTTCTTCCCTGGAGATTGTTAGAGGGGCGAACCCAAATGCTGGAACACGGTTCAGGGAACTCGTGCGTGCTTATAGGTCCCCTCAGGCGTTCCTCGCGAGGAGAGTAAGTACCAAGGTCCTCTGTAGAGATGGCGTGTTTGTGGGATCTTGCCCTCCAGCCAGAGCTCGGACCCTTGGGTTTTGCAGTGCTACTGGTGTGTCATTTGAGGCACTGGCACCATACTCAGCCCCCGCTCGTGAGGTACGCATGTGGAGAGATATAAGCGCACATTTTAACAAAACAATGCGTAAATAAAACTCACCAACATATATTACAAAGCGGCGCCGAGGCGCTAAGTTCACTTGGAACGAAATTGTCTCATTACGCTTGGGGTTGCCAAGTTAATGTTTTGACCATGTCGAGGCATGGGGACCACCCATTAGTGGCAGAGACTCTCAACAGCCTGAGGTGGCTCGTTACAAGGAGAGCTCGGAGGGTTGACCCTTGAGGGAAGCCTTTGGAGCTTGGAGGTTTAAGCCTTGAGCTTTTAACCTCTAGATACAAAAAGTGCTTGGAGGTTGAGCCGTAAGCTGCCTCTTCCGCCAGATGTCTTGACGTGACAATGATCACGGGCAAGACAATGATCACGTTCTGCGTTTGTTCCTTCTGGATACAAAAAAGATTCTGTGAGGTTTAAGCCGTGAGCTTTTAACCTCTAGAGACGAAAAAGGCTTGGAGGTTGAGCCGTAAGCTGCCTCTTCCGCAAGATGTCTTGACGTGACAATGATCACGGGCGTGACGATGATCACGAGTAGAACTTGCGTAGGTGCATGATGTTCCATGGATTCTTGACGGGGATGCCGTCTTGAGTCTCGAGGCGGGTCACTCTGTAGGGGCCTTCCCACATCGGGGACAGCTTGTGGAGACCTTCCCTTGAGAGAATCCACCTGAGGACGAGATCGCCTGCCTCCAGGGTACGCGAGCGCACGTTGCGGCTGTGGTAGCGACTCAGGTCCTGCTGGTACTTGGCCGCTCGGAGGGCGGCGCGACGACGTAGTCCTTCAAGAAACAGCAGGTCGTCATTGTGGAGGTCCTCTTGCTGGTCCTCGTTAAAGGCAAGGACCCGTGGGGATCCATGCTTTATCTCTGTGGGGAGGACTGCTTCGGCTCCATAGACGAGGGCGAATGGTGTTTCCTCCGTAGGCTTGGGTGGCGTTGTGCGGATGGACTAGAGCACCAAAGGGAGCTCGCTGATCCAGCCCTTGTCGTGGCCTTTGAGGATGTCGAAGGTCCTGGTCTTGAGGCTTTTTAGGATTTTTGCGTTTGCGCGCTCAGCCTGTCTGTTGCTTTGCGGATGAGCGACTGAGGCAAAGCAGAGCTTGATTCCCATTCTTTCGCAGTAGGCTCTGAATATGCCACCGGTGAACTGCGAGCCATTGTCTGTGATCATGCGGTTAGGCACTCCGAAGCGGCAGACCAGGACTCTGATGAACTTCACCGCCGCGCCTGTTGTGATTGTGCGCGTCGCCTCCACTTCGGGCCACTTAGTGAACTTGTCGATGGCCACGAAAAAGGTAGCGATATCCACCCTCCGCTGTTGGGAAATGTCCCAGGATGTCCAGCCCCCAGACCACGAACGACCAGGAGAGCAGAATGGTCTGTAGCCCTAGCGGAGGTTGGTGGATTTGCTTGGCGTGAAATTGGCAGGCTTCGCATGCTTGGACGATGTCCACTGCATCCTGAAGTGCTTGAGGCCAGTACAAGCCGCTCCTGCAGACTTTTCCTGCGAGGGTGCGGGCGCACGAATGGTGGCCGCATTCCCCTTTGTGGATGTCCTTGATCAGCAATTTTCCTTCTTCAGGAGGAACGCATTTGAGCGCGGTGCCGTTTGGGTGCTTGCGGTAGAGATTTCCTTCGAGGATTTGGTAAGATTTTGCTTGGCGGGCGACTCACTCCGGTTCAACATCTTCCTCTGGAAGGATTCCTTTGTCGAGATAGTCTTTTATCTCGTCAATCCATCCTGCTTCTTGATGCACTGCTGTGAGCAACAAACGCTCCCCTGTAGGGGGCTCACAATCTGGAGCCCCGTTTGCAGGTGGTGGCGGGAGCGCTTCGTATGTACTTGCGGGCCTTGCCTCTTGAGGCTTCTTTATGGATGCCTTGACGAGCCTTTCTTCAAAGACGCCTGGCGGCTGAGCCTGCCTCTTTGATGCGCGCTTGGCGATGTCATCAGCCCCTTGGTTCTCCTTTCTTGGGATGTGCATGAGCTCCATTCCCTTGAAGTGTTTCTCAAGCCTACGGACCTCTTCAAGGTATGCGGCCATGTGGTCGTCCTTGGGCTTGTAGCTTCTGTTAGAGAAGTTGATGAGCAGCTGGGAGTCGCACATGATGAGTAGGTGCTTGATGCCTAGGGCGATTGCGGCGCGAAGGTCAGCAAGCAGGCCTTCGTACTCATCGATATTGTTGGAGATCTTATCGATTCCGAAGCACAGCTGGACTGCGTAATACATCTTGTCACCTTTTGGTGAGATCAGGACCACGCCTGCCCCACCGTGGCGACGAGCGAAAGCTCCGTCGAACTTCATGGTCAAGTGGCTTGGCATTTTATCTCCAAGGGGCTCTTGTTGTTCTCCCAAAGGCTCTTCAGGGGTTTGGTCAGTCCATTCGGCGACGAAGTCTGCCAGCGCTCTTCCTTTGATTACCCTTGTGGTATCGAAGCGCAAATTGAATGGTTGTAGCTCTATGTTCCATCCTGCGACACGATCTATGGCGTTTGGGTTGCGCAGGATTTGCTACAGGGGAAAGGAGGTGACCACGGTGATGGGGTGCCCCTGGAAGTAGTGTCGCAGTTTTCTTGAGGCCATGAGGAGTGCGAGGAGGAGCTTCTGCTACATTGTATACCGCTCGCGAGCATCACGTAGTACTGTGCTGACAAAGTAGACTGGATGCTCGAGGTGGGTAGTTTCTGTAGCCTTGGCATCTTCTGCCTAAGGGGGCTCAGCTGGGCCCTCAAGGGGGTTGGCCTCAGGGGGCGTGTCATGGGCCTCGAGGTGGTTGGCCTCAAGAGACTTGACATGAGCCTCGAGGGGGTTGGCCTCAAGGGACTTGACAGGCTCCCTGGCTTGATTATTTTGCAGCGGTTGACTTGGGGCGGGCCTTTCTTGGGGCTTTGGGCCTGGCGGTGGGTTTGTGAGGCCTGCCCTTTCGGCGAGCTCTTCCTCAGGAGATTTTGGCTTTGGAGTGGTCGCACTCTTCTTGTGGAGCACTGGCTTTTCCCTTTCTACCACAAGGACGGCACTTGCTGTCTGTAGAGTAGCTGATAGGTACAGCTTCAGGTGCTCGCCTGATCTTGTGGCGACCATTACTGGCGGGCTGACCAGGTACTTCTTCAAGTCGTCAAACGCTTTTTCAGCTTCAGGGGTCCACTTGAAAGTGCCCGTTCTTTTCATGATCTTGAAGAATGGCAGGGCTCTTTCCCCGAACTTGGAGATGAATATACCCAAGCTGGCCATGCAACCTGCTAGGCGTTGCATGTCCTTGAGTCTGCGTGGAGGTTGCATGTCCTCTATGGCCTTGATTTTGTCTGGGTTTGCCTCTATGCCCCGATGTAATACGAGGAACCCAAGCAATTTGCCTGAAGGTACTCCAAATACGCACTTGGCGGGGTTTAGCTTGATGTTCACCTTGCGCAGGTTGGCAAAAGTCTCTTCAAGGTCCCCGACGAGAGTATTTCCCTCTCGTGATTTTACGATGATGTCATCGACATACGCCTCTGCGTTCCTCCCCATTTGCTCGCCAAGTGCTATCCTCATCAGCATCTGGAAGGTGGCTCCGGCATTTTTTTAGGCCGAAGGGCATGCAGACATAGCAGTACACACCCCAAGGGTTGAGGAACACCGTCTTCTCCTCATCTTCCTTAGCCATCTTTATCTGATGATAACCAGAGAAAGCATCGAGGAAACAGAGGAGGTCGCAGCCTGCCGTGGAGTCCACGATCTGGTCAATTCTTTGCATGGGATAAGGGTCCTTGGGGCATGCCTTATTTACATCGGTGTAGTCGATGAAGAGGCAGCCTCCTCCGGCGGGTTTTGGTACTACCACACCGTTGGAGAGCCAAGTAGGGTGCGCGACTTCGCGGACAACCTTTGCTGCTTTGAGCTTTTCAACCTCTTTGACGATGAATGCTTGCTTCTCGGGGGCTTGTTTTCTTGCTTTTTGCTTGACGGGGCGCGCGTTTGGGCACACAACTAAGTGGTGCTCGATCACCTCACTTGGTACACCAGACATGTCTGACGGTGTCCATGCGAACATGTCAGAGTTTGCCTGGAGGAAGGCGATGAGCGCGCTTTCCTATTTGGGAGGCACTGCGGCGCCAATGGTGACGCTAGCCCCTGAGCCTTCAGCCCCCGAGCTGCTGGAGCTTAGAGAGACTTTCTTTGTAGCGGCTGGCTCCTGGGAGAACGTCTGCTTCTTCTTCTTGGGCCTCTCGAGAGGCTCTAGATCCTCGTCTGCGGGGAATTCCATGGCCGCGACCTTGTAGGCCGTCTCGACAGCGCGGGTGGCATCCAGGACATGTCCTCAGATGGTTATCGTGCCAGCGCTGCTGGGGATCTTGACCATGTTGTAAGCATGATGCGTGACGGCCATGAATTTCGCAAGCGCGGGGTAGCCGAGGATGGCATTGTAAGGCAAGCCGATGTGCTCGGTGCGGTATTTTTCCTTGCTCCCGAAGGTGACGGCAAGCCTGACCTGGCCTAGAGGCTCGATCGAACCGCTGGTTACCCCCGTGAAGGGCCTCGAGGGCATGAGCCTCTCGTAGGGCACTTGAAGCGCTTCGAACGTATCTATGGAGATAACGTTCAGGCCTGCTCCACCATCGATGAGAGTCTTGGAGACAGCCACGTTGTCGATGGTGGGGCTGCAGACCAGCGGGAGGGTTCCAAAAGCCTTAGTGGACTTGGGGTGGTCCTGAGCGTCAAAGGCGATGGTATACTGTGACCACTTGAGGGGCCTGGAGGTCTCTGTGCTTTGGAGGGCGGCGTTGAGCTCGCGGGCGAACTGCTTGAACTGATTGTTCGACTTTGGCGCCTGCGCCCCCCCAAGGATGCAGGCGATGGCGCCTCTTGGGGCTTGGTAGCCACCATCTTCCTCGTCAGGGAGATTGCCGTTCTTTTCCGCAGCATTGGCCTGATTGCCAGATGGCTTCTGGTAGCCTCTCTTGCGTCCACTTCCGTGGTAGCCACGGCCTCGGCCGCGGCCGCCACTGCCCTCTGCTTGCTCGCGCTCCTTGCTCAACCTTTTGAGGTCGAAGCAAGACTCTAAAGAGTGACCGCGCCGGTTGTGGTAGATGCAGAAAGGGCGGTGGTCATCTTTCCTCTCTCCAGGCTCAGGGGAGTCCCTGCGGGTGCCCTTCACGTCAGGCTCTGCCGTGAGAACTGCAGTGGCCTTGCATTTGGGCTCCTTCTTCTTTTTCCTGGCTCCTGGACCCCTCAGCGTGGTCGTCCCCTCTCGAGGACATCTTGACGAAGAGGAGTCCCTCTTAAGCCTTGGCGCATTTGTCCGCCAGGTCGAACAGCTTTACCACAGAAGTGAGCTTGTCGTAGATGCCCAGCTTCTCGAGGATCCTGCTGTTTGTGACGCCCTCGCGGAAGGCGGCGATGACTTGGGTGTCAGGGATGTTCGGGATCTTGTTGTGCACTTGACTGAAGCGCTGGATGTACTTGCGGAGCGTATCATCCTTCTTCTGCACCACAGCGCGCAAGTCGTTGTGGATGAGGGCGCGCTCGTACGTCCCCTTGAAGTTGGAGACGAAATGCTTGCAGAGGTCCTCCCAAGAGTTCACGGAGTCCTCGGGGAGGTTCAGGAGCCACGACAGAGCAGAATCGCGAAGCGCGTGGGAGAACCAGTTGGCCATGACCTTGTCGTCTCCACCTACAGCTTGGATGGAGGTGGCGTAGAGCTGCAGGAACGCGATGGGGTTGCTGGAGCCGTCGTAGCCTTTAGGGAGAGCCGACCTGAACTTCGGGGGCCAGACCACGCGACGCAGGAAGCGGGTGAAGGCCATGCAGCCTGTGGCGTACGAGGCGACCCGGTGTTGCAGCGCGCTGCGGTTCTGCTGGCCCGCCTGACCGATCTCCTCCACGAGCCTATTCTAGCGGTTGCGCTGGAGCTCCATCCCCACACAAGCGTCGGGCGCGGTGCGCTGCACGATCAAGCAATCGTGCGGCGAGGACGCATGCGAGGAAGCCCTCTGCGTTGCAGCTGGTGCAGGTCCGGGCGGGGGCGGAGGCGCGTTTGTTGACACCGTGCCCGCGAGGGAGGGATGCACGTTGGATTGCGACGGAGCAGGGCGCATCGTGGCGATGCCGACGAGGTGGTTGAAACGCTGGAGCCACTGCTCGTGGGCCTCAGCGGTGGGCTGGTAGCGGAGAAGCTCCTGCGCCATGAGCAGCGTGGTGTGAGGCGCAGGGTCCGTCCGGCCAGGACCAGAGCCGCTCGGGCGCTGCGTCAGGTTCGATGACTGCGCGTCCTCGTCGTGCTCGGAGTTGCGCTTGGGCTCCTCCGCATGAGGGCCCGAGGGGGCGCGCTCTTCATGGTGGGGTCGGCCCCGTCGTGCGCATGTTGCCGTGGCGCCTGGCGCGGCGCGCGGTCCTTCAGGCGCGCATCGGTTGACGCGGGCGGCGCGGGTAGCGGAGGTGTTCGCCATGGCGCGGAGACGGCTCTAAGGTTGTTGACGTGCCTCAGTCCCCTACCTGGCGCGCCAAATGTCGGATTATGACTCCCTAGTAGTGGGGCTAGTCACTTCCTGAAGTGTAGTTCGTGAAGGGGATTGAACGCGGAGGTCAAGACCCTCGAGGTACACGGCGACGATGCTCGCCGGGCCTGAAGATGAAGCACCCACGACAGAGATAGACACCGGCCTGTACCCAGGTTCACAACCCTCGTGAGGAGGTAAGACCGCTACTTCTGCTTGTCTGTATTCGCTTATGGTGGTTACAGTACAGCGGAGCTTGCCGGAGGCCCCCTTGAGGCAGTTCTTGCCTGCGGAGGGAAGCGATGATCTTCTTCCTCCTCCTGCCAGAGGCTATCCTACTTGGTACTGCTAGGGTTTACAAGCGTGGTTACAAGCAATTGGCCGACCCCTTCTACAATGGAGGTCTTGGTGCTTTTATAGGCGCCTCCGGCGCTCTTCTTCTCCTAAGTCTTCAAGGTGGTTCCCACATGGCAGTGGCCTGGTGGAGCAGGAGTCCACCGCTGCTCCCTCGTCTATGGACGTGGTCCATCACTAGTAAAGGTGGGCGCGGTGGACGACAGGCGGCCGACCGCGCTGTACTGCCCGCAGGGAGGGCAGTCTCTGTGGTGGAGCCCGCGATGACGTTCTCATTTGGAGGGTTGCACCGCCCACCTGCTTTATCACCAGATTGGAAGGTCTTGGCAGTCCTGCCGCAAGCGGCGCAACTTTATTGACTCCTTTATCACCAAAATAGCAACGAGGGTGCTTGCGTCACCGCGTGGGCATGGCAGAGGCCATGTGCGACTCGTCGTGCTTCCTTGGCCGTGACGTTTCCCCTCAGGCCTAGGAAGGTCTGAGGGGGGATTTCCGTTGACTTCCCTCCAGCTGCGCTGGCACCTCGGGAGGGTCTCCTGAAGCGAGCGCCCGCGTGAGGCCCTGACTTCCCCTTTAGGCCCTCGAGGGGATTGTATCTTGGGGGTCACGCCAGGAGGCGAGGCTTGGTCCTTAGTCGTTCTGTCTAATCAGCCCGCGTGCAAGGCCTGGGGGGAGTGGGCTCTCCATACCCCAGTTCCCACTGGGCCGACAATCAGGGAGTGTTTCATAAATAGAACAAGTATCAAATACTTTTCATCAAGTATGAGAAGAATACATTTATATCTTCGTATATCAAATATATTCGTAGCGTCGAAGAACTCTTCTTCGATGGAATCAACTTTTAGAGATTTGAACTTGTTCACGAACATGAAGAAGCTCAACGTGTCTCTACAGCATATTCTTGCACATGCTCTTCATAGCTAGGAGGCAAAGATATTAGCGCAGTCTCTATTGCACTAGAGTCCGCTATCTAGAAATCGTAGATATTCGTAAGCCTGAAGTAGATGTCATACAACTTCTTCAAATGAGTCTCTAGACAAGTATGCTCCCCATGTGAATGGTCCAGAACTTTGTAAGTTGTCTTAACTGCTCAAGACTCAATTCATCTTTGAAGTGTCCTTTGATCGCATCAATCACAACATATGGCTCCATGTGTTGAAACAACTTTCAACTCTGGTGCTAGGCATACGCTCAAGACGACCTCCACTTCTATGAAACTATCATGATGCTTACGGAACTCATCATCTTCCTCCTTGCTAGCAGAATCATCTGGTCTATCTCCTAACTTATGTTCTAGGACATATAGGATGTTTGTTGTGTTGGAGAATGTTTCTAAAACCATTGTACCATCTGATGAAGTTGGACCCGTCGGCTTCTAAGGTAGAATCTGGGCTCTTGAGGAAGTAACCGAAGTATAGTTCTGTAGTCTACAGATGTAATCGCAAAAGAGGTAAGGTAAAGTTTATAATATATGGGAGTTTTAGTTTATAATCATATTATCAAACACACTCCACTAAAATTATTATCCCTAAAATAATAATAGCGATTACACGACCCCCATCCACCATACCACCCCCGATCGTCACGGCCGGCGGCACAGCTTCAAAGGTGGACATAAAATGTCGATCACAACAACTTTGTGACTCATGCTCGATCGTTCGATCTTCCCGTGTTCCGAGCCATATCTGCATATGCTAGGCTCGCCAATCAAACCTCGAAGACCCTGCGCGTGCAACATGGCTTACACCCACTATATGTGAACGACGATATGTCTGACACCCGATCGTCACGGCCTGCCTCATAACGTAGAACTTTCTTGGTGGTGCGCAACGAGGGAGAACACAATTTTGGTATTTGTTAGGGATCATCCTATTTATGATGCTACCGTTGTATATCTAACATATAAGCAATCAATAGGTTGCACACACAACAACACACAATCAAATGATGCAATGAAGTGCGATGTGACATGGTCGTCGCGCCTGGACCTCCATGGCGCCATGTGCCTGGCCCCGGGGTCCCCGGCATGGCTTCGAGTCTACGGTGCCCTCCATTGCCTCCGACAGTACGAGTAATATCAAACTTACCGTACCAATGTCACATAAAATAACGCCTCTACAAAACAAAGTTAGACGCCTCTACCTTTATTTAGTTTTGCAAGTTTTACGTGGCATATAGGCTTATTCGTAAGAGAACCGCTTCCCTACCTACGAACTTTGTACCACAACGTCGATCATATAATTGCATGTTTAAGCATCCCTTTCGGGCCCTCCATTGAAAATGCTTTGCCGATTAAAGAGAGAGAAACAGACACCCGCCAGCCACATATACGGTGCAAGTCGTATGTCAGTAGTGGAACCAGTCTCACGTAAGCGTACGCATAAAGTCGGTCTGGGCCGCTTCATAAACTCAATACCGAAGGCATCACAAGTGCACGCTAGAGGGTAGCAAATATAAGAAAGACGTCCTCATTCAACATAAGTTCTAACCGTACCAGCAGTACTACGCATAGATCGGCTCTGATACCACTGAAGGGGTTCCGGTGCAGAAAACAATAATTTTCTAGCGTATGAAAGCCTAACTAGTCAGGATCTATCTATCTAGTACATGTGATAACGGTGGCGGAACGGGTTACATTACCTCCATGTAGACAGATAGCGGGGATTACGCTCCCGCACAAGCGTTGATGATGAAGTCGTACGTAGCCACCAAGAGGTCGCGGAGAACTTGCCGCGACGATGTAGACGATGACGCCGGGGTGTCGACGAGGACCTGCGTCGACGGGCGTCGGGCATAAGATGTCGAGGCGCCGACGCCTAGGGGGGTGGCGCCGGCGGCAGGGCAGCGGCAGGGCTGCAGGGTGGGCGAGACGACGTCGCCCAGGCTCCTCAAATGTGGCGCCTCCGAGAACTTGCAAACATACGGAGCTTAACAACAATCCCTGACCATTCAGATTCAGCTGAAATCGCAAGGGTAGAACTTTTCTGGAATCCCGCAGGGCAACAGCGCCCCACGGTATAGCTTTGGTGGAGAGAGGAGGCAAAACGGGCGGAGAAGCAACTCGGCCGGCCTGCTACCAATTTAATCTAATTTTCCATGAATTAATCCATTTAATATGCCTTGCTATATAAAGGGGGGAGGGGGTGTGCAAACACCATGCGTCCCCCATGTGGGACTAAACAAAGGAGAGGGGAGGGGGGGTTCGGCCGGCCTAGCCATGGCCGAACCAGCCATGGGCCCCTTCCCCCTCTACTTGGTGCGGCTCCCCCCTCTTGTGCCTTCGTGGCCCATTTAGATGGGCTGCCCCTTTTTCTACTTTTTAATTGATAATTAATATATTTACATATTATTTAATCTCCCGTGACTCCGAAACATTTTCCAAACCACCCGAACATCTTTCGGACATTGCTGGAACCATTCCAGACCTTCCCGGAACTCCTTCCGGACCACCAGAACTCTTTCCGGATCATTTCTCTCTTTCCAATAAAATCCTATATTATTCCAGAACCTTCTCCCGGTGTCGTTAAGACCTTAAGTTTGTTACGCTATGGTTCGAGAACACTCCAGACATGGTCGGGACCCTTCGCTCGCCAATGACCGCCAGGGATACCCGGACGCATATGACGGTCCCTGTGCATTCTACGAATATCGTCGTTGAACCATAAACATGATATTCATTCCCTTTGTTTCTGCGATACTACCTTGTCCGAGATATGATCGCAGACATCCGATGTCCTTATTGTATCTCGTTACCCGTCTGTGATATTACATCTCCATGACCTAGTCATAAGCTGCGCAGCTATATAGATGCAATGTCACGGAGTGGGACCAGAGTATCTTTCCATTACAAGAATGAACAAATCCCGCTCTTGATCCTTACGTCTCAACATACTCTTTCGGGATACCCAAGATTGACACCGTTATTGTCATGCTATATAAGACACAATGTTGTATGCTCTCAAAGCATCCCTACAGAGTAGCAATAAGTACGGTCTCACGGTCTAAGGAATAAGCTATCATATTTCTTATCTATTGCAAATGACAAACATCGTAATACGATCTTATTGCAATACTTTGCGTATGTCCATCACCTTATTCTACTAATAAGATGACCCCATTGTCAACCGACGTCATTGTACTTGATCGGGAATCTCGATCGACTGTTGCCCAATGGACTTGTTTATATAGAGGCTCACTAGGGACTCTGGTTGTCTATGTTTCACACGTGTATTAATAATTCCGATTAATACAATTATAGCATAATACAAAAAACCTATTATAAACTTATGAGATAATGCAATAAATACTACTTATTCATTTCCCTCTAGGGCATATCTCCTTCAACTAGCATCATCATCAGAATCAGAATCTACGTTGACTTGAACTATAGATCTGGATCCGACATCTGACATCGCATCCTCCCGAAGAGCAGGAAAAATTGATTCAGGATCATTGTTTTCCGGCTGGGAGTCGGATCCCAGTCCGACAACTCCGGCGAAGTGGAAATCAGATCTGGCCGACTCCTAAGAGAAGGCGGATTCAGATCCATCTTGCCGGTCGACTGCTTGGTTGAAGGGTTGGTGGGTGGGGTTGTACAAACGCGGTAGGTCGTACGCCTCTGGCGTGTACCCGATGAAGACGTCAATCCCTCCGATCGACACGATTGCGCACCCGATGAGGTAGTCATCCGCCGAGAGTCAGGACTCATCTGAGTTGACGTAGCTGTTGCCACCATATCTTGTGACGCGGCCGACAGCGATCTGCTTGCCCACGCCGCCAAGTGTTCTCGCCTAGAACGTGACGCCAGAAACCTTATGCCCCACGGTGGGCGCCAACTGTTGGAGTATCGGCATAATTGATAGGAGACAGGGGTCCTCTAGCCTATGGATGGATGTGGGGAAGAAGGCTGGAGTCGTCGAGGTCGGGATTGAACACGGCGAGGTTACCCAGATTCAGATCTCGCAGCGGTGGCGAGACCCTACGTGCTGCTATATTTCACTATAAGGTAATAGTCGTGAACAGGCTATAATGAGTATTGGAGTGTATTGATGTGTGCCCTAAAGGCTTCCTGGTGGCCGGCTTATATAGGCGGCCAGACCCCAGGATACAAGGTAAGTACTTGACCGGCAAGTAAACAGAGACCTAGACCTAGCCGGCTTAGTTGCCGCCTTCCGTCTTGGGCTTGGTGGCTTGATGGGCTTCGGCCTTCCGCCTTCCTTGGATTGTCCCCCTACTTCCTTGCCCGTCAGCTATCTGGGCCGCCCGGCAGGCTTCAGCCTTACCACCCTTAGGCCACCCTGGACTAGCTGGATTGATCCATGTCAGAGATACCCTCACTTGGTATATCCCCAACATCTCCTACTGGTTCGATAACCTTGGTTTCATAACTGAGGGAAATTTGTTGTTGCACTACTTCACACCTTCCTCTTGGGGTCTCCCAACAACACACCCACCGTGTGCATCATGGTGCCGTGCCAAAGTCAGTTGCCAACAACCTCGAGTGAACTCTCATTTCCTACTAGATCGATAAACCTTGGTTTCATAACTGTGGGAAATATGCTGCTGCACTACTTCATACCTTCCTCTTGGGGTCTCCCAACAACACACCCACCATGTGCATCAAGCATTTTTCTGGCATCGTTGCCGGGGAAATAAGGGTTCTTCTGCGAGGGGAGTTTTCGTACTTCCAATCTTTTTATTGTCTTGCTTAGTTTATTTTTATTACTGTCTTGTTAGCTTAATATAAAAATACAAAAGAATTAGTTACTTGCATTACTTTTCTTATTTCGGTTTAGCTTTTTATTTTCAGTTTTTCTTACTTTGTTTATTCGGTTTTGCAATTTTATTTTAGTTTTGTTATTTCGGTTTGTTAATTAAATTGCTAAAATGAGTACTGCCGAGAATACTAAGTTGTGTGACTTTATTAGCACCAACAACAATGATTTTATATGCACACCTATTGCTCCACCTGCATCTAAAGCTGAATTGTTTGAAATTAAACCTGCTTTATTGAAGCTTGTTATGAGAGAGCAATTCTCTGGTGTTAGTTCTGATGATGTTGTTGCCCATCTAAATAATTTTGTTGAACTATGTGAAATGCAAAAATATAAGGATATAGATGGTGATATCATAAAACTGAAATTATTTCCTTTCTCCTTGAGAGGAAGAGGTAAAGAATGGTTGCTTTCATTGCCTAGGAATAGTATTGATTCATGGATTAAATGCAAAGATGCTTTTATTCAAAAATACTATCCTCCTGCTAACATTATTTCTCTAAGAAGTTGCATCATGAATTTTAAACAACTTGATAATGAACATGTTGCTCAAGCTTGAGAAAGAATGAAATCTTTAATTAAAAATTGCCGTACCCATGGACTGACTGCTTGAATGAAATCTTCAAGAAACTTATTGGATTCGGCTGCTGGAGGAACCTTTATGTCCATCACTTCGGGGGCTGTAACAAAACTCTTGGATGATATGGTGTTGAATTATTCTGAATGGCATACGGAAAGGACACCTCAAGTTAAGAAGGTAAATTCTGTTGAAGAAACCTCCTCCTTCAGTGAAACGATTGATATTATTATGTATATGCTTGCAAGTGGTAAATCCCATGTTGATCCAAGTAATGTTCCCTTAGCTTCTTTAGTTGCACAAGAAGAGCATGTTGATGTGAATTTTATTAAAAATAACAATTTCAACAACAATGGCTATAGGAACAATTATGGTAATAACAACTATAAGCCCTATCCTCCTAACAATGGTAACTCTTATGGTAATTCTTATAACAATAATAGGACTACCACCTCTGAACTTGAAACCATGTTAAAAGATTTTATCACTACACAAACTCTGTTTAATAAAACTGTTGAGGAAAAGCTTGGGAAAATTGATATACTTGCCTCTAAAGTTGATAGTCTTGTCCTTGATGTTGATCTTTTAAAATCTAAAATCATGCCTATTGAAACTAAAGAGAGTAATACCTTTTATAAAATTAATGTCATCCAAGTTCAGATATATGAAAATGTTAGGATGATGGCCCAATTACGTGCAAGATGGGAAGAGAGAAAGAACTAGATAAAGAGGCTAATATTGTTAAAGTTTTTACTATTACTACCTCTTAAAATAATGGTGTTTCCCATGTTAGTAAGCCTCCTACTATAAATTGTAACATAATTGTGTTGGAAATGTCTCCTCTACTTCCTCTAAAAATTAAAATTGCCCAAAATTGTTGAAGCTAGTGTTGATAAAAGTGCTGAAATTTTTAAGAACATGGGAGAATGTGGTTCGGTTCTTGCAAAAGTTGGCCACCAGTCCTAATTCTAGCTCTCTTAATTTGGCTTTTACTACTCATATTACAAATGCTCTCATTAAAGCTAGGGAAGATAAATTAAGACTTGAAGCTTCTATCCCTAAGAAGTTAGAAGATGGTTGGAAGCCCATCATTAAAATGAAAGTATATAAATTTGATTGCAAAACTGACGAGGGATGCCCCCATTAATACCCATGGTTACTAGCCTCGGGTAAGAGTTATGAGGTAGAGAACGCATAGTGTTGGTAGATTCGTCGGCTGACAAGCGGGATTTACACAGGTTCAGGGCCCTCGAATGAGGTAACACCCTAATGTCCTGCTTGTTTGTTATTGACTGTGAATATACGGTGATTACATGGGTCTAGCAAGATGTCTTTCTTGCTAGGGTTTGGTGATTCTGGTTGGGCGTGTCCTTGATCAGCCACCCTCCTGTCCTTTATATAGTGGTACATGTCTCAGGTAGTAACCGACTAGGATTACAAATATGGTAAGTAATACCGACTATGCTATTTATGGTAGAAGTCTTCTACTTGGACTTCACTTGTTGGGCTTCTTCAGCTTATTGACAATTGGGCTTTAGTCATTACGTGAACCAGGTACCCACACGAAGGGGTACCCGTTAGGTATAACCTCGTCATTAGCCCCCGAGTGCTTGCCTAATTCGGAGAATCAGTCATGGAATCACTTCATAGTGCACGTCTCATGTTTTTCTTTTGCTAAGATATGTTCATGTCTTATCTTTCTACTATGATTTATACCTAAGGATCTCGAATGAATAGGCCTGGAATTATTTGATAAGTCGAAACCAGTTAACTGCACTTGGGCAAAACCATACTAGTCTTCAATCAGGTTTCGAGTCCTTGGGCTCGATCGTGGAACATACTGGACAGACTCGCCTCATGCCAGTTGATGGACTTACTGATATTGGTCTGCAGTTTTAATTTGCTACCCAGCGCGTTTCCATCGTATCTGTTGATACGGAACTATCTAGGATTAACCACTGCTGGAGTGATCCTCGGCCCGTTCGACTGATCGATGGGTATTACCTTTACATTTCCCGCATGCAGCATCCGAGATATCATAGACTGATTTTCACTCGGGAATCTTTATTCTTTTGTGTTTTTTTATTCTATCGGGTGCACGACAGTGCTCCCGATGGGAGTAGCCCCCGAGATTGTGCTTTATTGCTTGTAATAGAGGATAATCTATTTTATTTCCACAGTTGAAGATTTACTCTCTCCCGATGGGAGTTTCCACTCGACCATCTTTGTAAAGATTTTTTGTTTGTCAGTCGTAGTCTTGTTTTATGCATTTTGTTCGTCTGTCAGGCGAATGATGGCATACATGACATCTTTAGCGTGTGAATAGCACTTTGATGGGATGTAACATAGTAGGTCCCACCCTTTGACCGTTATCGATGCCGGTTCAGTTCTGATTTGACCTGACGTGGCAAGATTTTCGCAGATGTGCTGATGATCTCCTCGTTTTGCACGCGTAGTGGGCGGCGTGGCCTGCGACGGTTGCCCTCCGATTGCGCCTCCTGTCGCGGTAGGTTTGCTTGGATGGCTATGATGAACTTTATGTTTTTACCGTAAATACGGGTTTCTCCGCTATGAATTGTTTTACCCTGCCATTTGCCTCTGCTTCATCTTCTTCCTCGCTCCCGCCGCTGCTTTGTTCTTGTGCTATCGTCCTATCTCTTTTTTGCGCGCGCTCCTCCCTCCTTGCTTTTGCATTCCACTGTCCGCCATAGCCCCCAATATGAATTTGACGTCCTCTGTTGCTACTGCCACCACAGGCAAGAAGAGGAAGGAGTCGTCTGCTGCCGTCATGCCCGCCGACCTCAAGAAGGAGTCTGGCGGCTAGACTTTGTCAATCATGATGGAGAAAAAGTTGGCGGTCCTTTGTAAGGACGGGCTGCTTCCACCTACTACGGAGCTCGTCGTTCACGCTCCTGGCTAGGAAAACCTCCCCGCACCACTTCTTGGAGAGCGGGTATGTTTTGCTGAATTCCTTCCTCGTCGATTCGGCTTCCCACTTGACGACTTTGTGCGTGGTCTTTTTTTCGCCTATGGGATACAGATCCATGATCTGGTCCCCAATGGCGTCTTGCACATTGTCTGTTTTATGGTAATGTGCGAGTGCTTTTTGGGGGTATCTCCTAGCTGGGCACTATGGAAGTCCATCTTCCTTGTGCGTCCCATGGCCCGCAATGGTTGTGTGAATCCAGTCGGAGGTGTCGGCTGCCAGGTCAAGAGCGGCTGCAAGTACTTCACCTTGAAGGCAGTCGACTCAGCTCAGGGGTGGCGGACCAATTGGTTCTACGTCCCCGTGAACCAGGTGGTCAGCCCAGCCTTTTCGGCTGGAGACGCCCCTAAGAAGACAAAGGCTTGGGTGGATGCTCTGTTGCCAGCTGAAGAAAAGGAGGCTGCCCCTCTTCTGGAGAAGGTCGAAAGGTTGGTGAGCACCATTCCAGGTGTGCAACTGATCTACACCTTCCTGAAGTGTCGTGTGTGTCCCCTCCCGCAACGTGCTCACCCGATGTGGGAGTACGAGGGCGCACACGACACCACCAGGGTGAGCGCCGTGGAGTTGTCGGCTAATGAGCTCGACGCCCTTGTGAAGTCGGTAACCAATTTCAAAGCTGAGGATACTATCGACTATGCATTCCCCACAGCTCCCTTTAGTCTAGAGCGTCCCCTTCCAGAAGTAAGTACTTTACTTGCTTATGCACCTTGGTCTTTGTTGAGTGAGTCTTGTTATCTTTTGCTTACTTGTTCTTCTTTTGCTTTGTCTGTTGTAGGGGCACTCGACTGTCTCCTCACTCCCTCCCCTTCCTGAAGCTGGGCCTGTCGATGAGACGGTTGTGCTGAAGGAGCGCGAGAAGTCGACGGATTCCTTGCCCGAGGCCGAATCTTCTTCTTCGGAGAAATCTGAAGTGGATGGAAAAGGTGTAGGACAGTCTGAGGCTGAGCCTGCCGTTGGACCCGCCCTCAAACGTCACCATCTGATGCACATAGGCGAGGACAAGGGGACGACAGACTCCGGCGCTTTTTCGCCTGTAAGTGACGTGCCGCCTCTAGCTCAGCGATCGCCGCCCCCTTCTACTCGCCAGTCTGGCTTTAGCGGCCCTCGCTTTGATGATGACTTGTCTTCGGATGAAGACGAGCAAAGGTAACTTTTGTCGTATGTATTTGTACATATATTTTGCCTGTTTGTTCTGTTTCTGCTGGTCTTATAATTTCCTTTCTTTTGTGTCTTTTTTAATCTAGCGATTACCGGGTAGCCATTCCCCCCTCTGCTCCAACGACGACTGCCACCTCCTCTCCTGCTGCGGAGGCGGTAGTCACCCCTTCTCCACCTTCTGTTCTTGCGCCGGAGGTTGCATCGCCAATAGCGGCTGCTCTAACTGCCGTGCCCTCGCCTTCTGCCATGCCTTCTTTGTTGGAGCACGTTAGTCTCCTTCCCTGTGTTGTAATATGCTATTTATTTGTCCTTTGTGCGTGACGTGTGCTTTATATCTGCAGACGGCCGTAAGTGGCCTTCCTACTTTTGGCCAAGCCTTCGCTCAGTCGGAGGAGGAGCGAGGCGCCCTCCACTCTCGACTGGACCAGCTAAGCCGTGAATACCTGTTTTCACTTGTATTTTCTTATTCCTGTTTTTGTTCTTCTCTGCAACTGGTGTTTTTCCAGTTTGCTCAAGGGAGAAGCATATTCTGGAGTCCCGGCTGGATGATGTGGAAAAGGCCCTCTCCCAGCAATCGACTGCAAAGGAAGAGCTTGATGCTCTTCGTGCTTCTGAGGGAGAGCGTGTCAAGCGAATGCTTGGCTTTGTGCATTCTCTTGAAGGTAAGGGTAATACGCTTTTTTCGTGTTAGAGTTTGCCTTTTTCTTTTTCAGCTACTAATATGGACACTTGTTTTTGCTCTGAGGGTCCCTCTTCTAGCTCCAGTGGTACGGCGAGTGACGCTTTGTCACTTGACCAAGCCATTGATCAGGTTGGGGTGGCCATACAACATGCCAAGAACTCTCTGGAGGTTTCCACCCAGACCCTTGGAGCTGTGTTCAAGGAAGTGTTGCCTACAGCCGAGGTCCCTTCAACTATCGCGGGGTATGTTGCGCAGCTCGGCCCAAAGTCGAAGACCTTGAAGGCTTATGCGTAGGAGCTGATGGTACGCGGCTCAGACTCCACCCTCAAGCTCCTTATAGGTCATGGCGTGGCTGCCGACTATGAATCCCTCCTGTCTGACTTCCCTAAGAAGTCAGGCGGGAAGCCTTCAAATCTGAAGAAGTACGGGTCGCACGTATCCATCCTCGCTAGTGCTAGCATTGCGACTATGGAGCGTCGCTCGGCAGCCATTGCTGCTGCTCCTAAGGATGGGTCTGAGTCTGCTTCTCAGTCGTAGGCAGCATTTGTTTTAGATTTCTGTTTCCTTTTGTAATATGTGATGTATATTATACCACTTATGATGTCCCTTGGAAATGGAGCTTTTGTTGATCCTTGCTGTGTGTTTTGTGTCTCTTTTTTCTTCGACTTATCGCTCGTCTGAGATATTATGATTGTGTCTCAGTCGAGCGTCTCAACCACTCAGAAGGATGTTCATGTGTGAGAGAAGTTTCGCTCGGCTGCGCAACTGAAGAATGATGCCATGGTTCTGGATTATGCCAAGAAGAAGGTTGCTGAACTGGAGCAGGAGATCAAAGCAGCCCGAGCTGACATAGAAATTCTCCAAGGGAGGCCTTCTCTTTCTATCGAGAGAGAAAAGTATGTTCTCTATGAGATGGACGACTCGAACAAGCAGCTTGAAGGTATTAAACACGTCGACTTGCTTTTTGCATATGTGTGTTGCACTTAATGTCTGGTCACTTTGCTCTGTCTGCAGTTTGTGTGGATAATTCAAAAGCTGAGGCTGCTCGCGAGGCGGAGCGTCTGGAAGATGCGACTCGGAAGGCTGTCACCGGTCCGCAACACTTCTGGCTTGACACGTACCACGCCACCATTCTTGCCACTCTGAAAGATCGCGTGTGGCGTGGTGCTATTCTGCTGGAGCGTTGTCGGGTAGCATTCATGCGGGTGAATCATAACATGTTTCCTGAAGATCCTTGATACGTCTCCAATGTATCCATAATTTCTTTTGCTCCATGCTATGTTATATCATGTTATTACATGTTTTATATGCATTTTATATAGTTTTATGCATTTTCTGGGACTAACCTATTAACAAGATGCCAAAGTATCCGTTCCCTGTTTTCTGTTGTTTTTGGTTTCAGAAAAGTACTTAAGAAAAAATTCTTGGAATTGGAAATAAAACATCCTGGAATTATTTTTGGAGAAGGAACGTTCCAGAACACCGAAGACGAGATAGAGAGCAGCCACGAGGCGCCGTCACCACCCCGTGGTGCGGGCCCCATCCTGGCCGCGCCAGGAGGTGGTGTGGGCCCCTCGGCCCTCCACCGACATCGCCCTTTCACCCATAAATATCTCTAGACCTAAAAACGATTAGGGGATATTCACTTTTCCTCAACGGGTCCCGAGCCAACGCCATCATCAACACCACTTCGGGATAGATCAGAACTGCTCCCCGGCACCCTGTCGGGAGGGGGAATCATCCCCAAAGGCCTCTACGTCGCCATGACCGCCTCCGGATGATGCGTGAGTAGTCTACCCTTGGACTACGGGTCCATAGAAGTAGCTAGATAGTTGTCTTCTCCTCTTGTACTATCATGTTTAGATCTTGTGAGCTGCCTATCATGATCAAGATCATCTTTATGTAATTCTCCATGTTGTGTTTGCTGAGATCCGATGAATATTGAGTACTAAAGTTATTGCTTAATATATCATGTGTGTGCTATTTAATGATCTTGCATGCTCTCTTTTACTTGTGTGTGCTTTGGCCAAGTAGATTCTCGTAACTCCAAGAGGGGGTATTTATGCTGGATACTAGGTTCATGTCTCTATTAAATCTGGGGCAGTGACAGAAAGTTTAAAGGTTGTAGATGTATTAGTTGCTACTAGGGATAAAACAGTAGTATTTTGTCTAAGGATGATGTTACTTACTTACTTTACACACAGTGCTTAAGGCGATAATCTGTTGCATGCAACTTAATACTGAAAGGGGTGCGGACGCTAACCGGAAGGTGGATTATTAGTCATAGATGCGGTTCGAACGGTCTATGTATATTGTTGTAATGCCCCGAATGAATCTCACACTAGAAATCATAACGTTAGTATATGCATTGGGTTGCTCATCATTATTCTGCCAATTGCCTCGTTGTAATTCGTTTACCACGCATGGATCAATGTTATTATTATTTATGGAGAGACACCACTAGTAAACTGTGAACCCCGGTCATTCTCATTAATCTGATAAAGTAACAATTGCAAACCTGTTACTTTCTGCAAACAAACATCTTTCTTGCACTCATACATTTAATCTTTTGTTACAGCAAGCCGGTGAGATTGACAACCTCACTGTTAAGTTGGGGCAAAGTATCTTGATTTTTTGTGTGCAGGCTCCACGTTCGTTGCTGACACTGGTGTGGCGCCGTGCCAACGTCGCTGCTAAAAACCTCGGGGGAAACGTTCATCTCCTACTGGTTTGATAACCTTGGTTTCATAACTGAGGGAAAAACTGCTGCTGCACTACTTCACACACTCCTCTTGGGGTTCACCGATCACACGCTCGTGCTCATCAAGAATTTTCTTGCGTCGTTGCCGTGGAGTTGAGCATTCCTTCACGAGTGGAGTTTTCGCACTTCCAATCTTTTTATTTTGTTATTGTCTTGCTTAGTTTATTTTTATTACTGTCTTGTTTGTTTAATATCAAAAATACAAAAAAAAAGTTACTTGCATTACTTTCTTTATTTAGGTTTTGCTATTTTATTTTCAGTTTTGTTGCTTCTGTTTATTTTGGTTTGTGTTATTTTTCCTTGTTTTGTTATTTTGGTTTGGTTATAAATTGCTGAAAATGGGTAGTCCTGAAGTTGAAGTTCGTTCGTTTAAACAACAAGGAGGAGAAAGTTTAAAAGATGATTGGTATAGGATAAATGATGCTCATAAAAATGCACTAAGAAACACTCCACTTTAATCCTCCTTGTGAATTTTTTTGTTGGTATTTCTAGTTTGTATAGGTATGTTCTTGACACTCTTATGAGGGGTAACTTTCTTGGAACACCTGCTTTTGAAGCCTGCAATTTAATTGAAAGTTTGGTAGGATCACCACCCCTTACTAAAGAAGTTAAAACTGAGATCACTTTGGAAGATATTATTAAAAGGTTGGTGTAGTGCCCTTGCTTAAGATAGCAATGGCACTTATGAATAGTGCGGAAGACTTGGATCACATAAGTCTCGCAGTTTCCAATAAGATGTAATATCATAGTACGATGGCATAATCTATTACAATACGAGACGAATGATCCAAAAACAAATAATCCTTACAATTTTGCATAGCTGAAAACGCTAGCTGAATAAATAGTTCACACTTTATTTCAGAGTTCAAACGCAAAACAAAAGATAGCATGGAGCTACAGCATCTCCATGAAGCCACTGGCAGATCATGTTGGTTGTAGCTCGAAGACACCCCCTTACTCCTCATTCGGACATTCTGCAAGTTTTAGTTGCAGCCCAGCTATAAAGGGTCAGCACAATTGAATTGTGGTGGCAAGTGACTTTGATTTCTAATATTCTACTAAGCTATATCTATATGCTTATTTGGCTGGTGGAGCTCAAGGCTATTGCGTAAAGCAAGTTTTCTCCTACTTTTGATAAAAAAAATTCTTAAATAAATATCTTCTCTTCCAGAGACATCTCGAGACAAGTCCATGTCTCCTACCCATGTTCACCCAACAAAGTTTTATTAAGAAATTGCGATGAAGAGATTTTCAGAACACATCCTTGTGTAGTTACACAAATTGTCCGATGCCGGGGACACGGCTAAGATCTTAGGTTTTAACTCTCGAGAGTGTGTGCACTTTCACCATTAGACTCAATGAACCCAAACTATCCTCTACACTCCTTTAGTGAGAAGGAAAAGGAGAAGATCAAGACGAGACTTTTCAGAAGTTGCTTTCCCATGATCATACTAAGAGATTACCACCATCCTATCAACTCTACCACCATCAATCTCTTGACCCAGGTCCACATCAACTTACTCCATCAAGACAGAGCCCATATTTACCAATGGTTGCACGATAAGCAACTAGACTCAGTGTAAACTTAAATCTCATAGCCCTGGGTGGCCTACCACAAGTGAGCAACTCAGGTTAACACCGCATATCATGGCCCAAGTAAGTGGAAACTATCTTTGGCGAAGACAACCATGAAACTTGGTCCTGAGAAGCCACTCAACTTGAAACCTCCTCGATCGACCCAATCCACCCAGGCGTTAAATTAATTTAGTGGAAATTTTCATTTATCACATCAACCATAAAACAATCATTTTTGCAGCAGGTACTTCCACTAAATTATAATAGGGGTCTAACTGGAATTTCTAAGGGGTAACCTAACAGGTTTTCATAGCATACTACAAATCTCCCAGAAACCTATCATGCATACTCCTTTTGCAAATACTGCTTAAAACACTAGGTATGCAATAGAATAAAATAATAGGTGTTTTATGAAGTCACTTGCCTGAAGAAGTTTTCGTTTCTCACACACCCTTGTCCAAGTCAAAAGTTGCTCCCCGTTTCAAACTATATAGTAAAAGGGGCATCCAATAAACAAGCAATTCAACAAACCCAAAACAAATTGAAACATACAAGCGTAAAGAGTCTTCTCGGGAGGGTTTGGGTCAAAGACGTCACATAATTCAATATACAATTTTTTTTTAATGTGATTGGGTTTAGGGTTTCGCCACGGAATTGTCTGGGGTCAAATAAACAATTTCAACTCGAATTGTTGTATGGGTGTTTCCAAGGTTTCTAATGGAATGGTCTTCAAAAGCTTACACAAAGGGACGTCAAGAAGGCTTAAACACAATTTAAAAGCAAGGTTTAAAACTCTAATACCACTATAATTATTTAATTACATTTACCCAAGGTTATGTTTAAAATTAACTTTAACCAAATTCATATTCAAGAATTTCTGAATTTTCTCATATCTAAACATTTTTAAATCCCCAACTTAAAAGTTTATATTGTTAATAATAACTTAGTTATTTAAATGATATAATGTTATAAATCACATTTTTAGTAACCCTAAATTAACCAATAACATTTATAAACACCAGTAAATGAACTAAAATCATTTAAAAGGTTTTTAAACAAACTTTCTTATTAAGGTTATGAATTATATTAATAAACATGAATTTGAGCTTTCTCTAGACAAGGACAATTATTTATGTCTTTGGTGCAAGTAACCAATTTTAAGTTAATAAACCTTATAATGTGCTAGAATAAATCAACTTAAGTCTCATGATCTTTAAATTCATTTTAAATTATTCAAACATTATTTATAACAACATTTTATAAATGGGGTTAATAGAGAGAAGGCTTTTAATTAAATGTATAGCAATTGGATTTAATCAAAAAAAATGTTTGTATTAAAAGTTAGGTCAAATATAGGTCAAACTATTCAAATTAAACATACAACTATTTAATCATCCAAATAATTCTCAAAATTATTTTATAACAGATGCAACATATTACACATTTTATAAAGTTTCTAAAACAATTTTATTTGCAATTTTTGAATTTACAGATTTAAAGTTATGACAAAATACTCAAATTCACCATTTGAAATTTGAATATTTTTAACTAAGTCAAAAATGAATTTTGGCAGGTCCAAAATATTCTACATGTAAAGGGCTTTCCAAATATGTAAAAATATTTGAATTTGGATAAGTGGTTAAAAAGTTATGACAGATCTAAGTGGCAGAGGCTTTTCTGCAAAATAGACAATTAAATTCTATTCGGAAATAAAACAGAAAAAGATTTGCCACGTGGCGTACTACGATAGGATGGTTTCTAGGGTTAACGGGGGCCGCAGGATTTAAAGAAGATCGGGCGGTCCAGATCCGTTCGTACCTCTTCGGACTAGATCTAATCTGGGCCGTTGATGGATGATCGAACGGACGGGGGAGGGTGGTGCTCACCGGGCGGCGCGGGGTGGCCGGAGCAGAGGAGGGCGCGGCGGCGCTGCGCTCGGCCTCGACGGGGGAGGCGTTCCGGTGGATCCCGGGCTCGGGGAAGGCCACCTCCAGATACAACGCGGCACGGCGGGTCGGATGGGGGTGGTGGCCTTGAGTAGTTCGTCCTGGTGCGGCCGGGAGACGAGGTCGGAGGCGGCTCGGCGCCGGCGAGCTCGGTTCAAGCACGAGTAGCTCAAACCACTGCACAAAACAAACGATACCAGGTCTTAGGGGAAGCGCACGAGAGCGGGAGAGGCAGAGGACGAGGAACGGGCGGCGGAATCGTACCGTGTCGCCGGAAAATCGAGAAACACGGCGGCGGCACCATGTCTACTCCGGCGAGCTTTTCCGACGGCCTGGCGGCGTTTTTTCGAGGGGAAGGAGAGGGGAAAGATGCGGCGGGGGGTGGAGGGTTTATAGCGTGCACCCGGGGAGCAAATCGCGCAAACATCGCACCGAATTTTGGAAGGGAATCGGAGATGACTTTCGGGAGAGAAATCCGGCTGGAGGTTAGGGACGATGACGTCATCCCGATATTTATTTTCTTTTCTGATTTTTCCATTTTATTCATATCTTTTGATTTAAATGTCCAAATGAAGTCAAACAAAATTCTAAGAATTTGTAAAATTATTATCTTTGTGTTAAACCAGTTGTGGGCATGTTTTGAACATTTTGACAAATAATTTTTTTGAAATATTCATTAAAAACCAATTTGATACTTAGAATGAATTTTGAAATTATGACTAAATTAAACTTTCTTTTGGCTCAATAAAATTTGTAAAATACCCAAATTCAGTTATGTTCGGAAATAAGTTATTTAAACTCATATTCCATTATTACATAAAATTTAGCTTGAATAGATTATTAAATCACATATTATACCTATTTGAATTAAGCAGAGAAAATGTAATGTAATCATTTTTAATTTAAAGTATTTTGGGCATCATTTTATTTTATAATAAGATAACTCAATTGAAAACTTCATAACCACTTTGGAAAAGATTGTAGATTTAAAATCACAAAAATATACTCCTGAAAATCATTTTATGTTTTGAAAATAAATGAAGATCATTTTAAGCTAATGAAATGTATTTGGATAATCCATTTATTATAAAACATATGAAGTTATTAAAGTTATAAACTATAGGTTGTAATTTCAACACTATGTTTTTGTACTTAGTGGAACTAATGAAAAACCATTTGGCAAATGGATCATGTTTTAAATTATTTAAAATAACACTTGTAAATACTATTTTAATTTATGAATAGCTATGGCTAAGTGGTGGAAACAAATACTTATAAGGAAACTTTTTATTATAATCATATTGAGGTTTAATAACTACAATGGATAATAAATTGTTTAACTTCGATCAACTTTTGGAAGTAATGATCTTTCCAAGATATTTGAAATATTAAATCTCTTCAAGATGCTTGAAGTATTTTATAATTGGTTCTCTTGTGCATTTTAATCAAAACAAAAGTTTTAAATTTTTGTGATTTTTAAACATTCCAAAATATTGGGATGTTACAGTTGGATTCTATGGAGAAAACTTTTCTTGATAATGCTAGCAAGGGTAATGAATCGATAGATGCCATTAATGGAAGCATCACTGCTTTAGAAACTAGCAACACCCTTGATACTCATAATCATAGAATTGATGAATTAGAAGATGTTATGGAAACTTTAGGTTCAACATTTGCTTCTATTAAAACTAAGAGAGATAAGGCTTTTGTAGGAAGGGAGCAAAAGTTTATTTGTATTCCCAAACCCAAACCTCCCAATATGCCAAAAAGTGATGATCTACATAATGTGCGAGTGCTTTTTGGGGGTATCTCCCAGCTGGGCACTATGAAAGTCCATCTTCCTTGTGCGTCCCATGGCCCGCAATGGCTGTGTGAATCTAGTCGGAGGTGTCGGCTTCCAGGTCAAGAGCGGCTGCAAGTACTTCACCTTGAAGGCAGTCGACTCATCTCAGGGGTGGCGGACCAATTGGTTCTACGTCCCCGTGAACCAGGTGGTCCCAGCCTTTTCGGCTGGAGACGCCCCTAAGAAGACAAAGGCTTGGGTGGATGCTCTGTTGCCAGCCGAAGAACAGGGGGCTGCCCCTCTTCTGGAGAAGGTCGAAAGGTTGGTGAGCACCATTCCAGGTGTGCAACTGATCTACACCTTCCTGAAGTGTCGTGTGTGTCCCCTCGAGCAACGTGCTCACCCGATGTGGGAGTACGAGGGCGCACACGACACCACCAGGGTGAGCGCCATGGAGTTGTCGGCTAATGAGCTCGACGCCCTTGTGAAGTCGGTAACCAGTTTCAAAGCTGAGGATACTATCGACTATGCATTCCCCACAACTCCCTTTAGTCTAGAGCGTCCCCTTCCAGAAGTAAGTACTTTACTTGCTTATGCACCTTGGTCTTTGTTGAGTGAGTCTTGTTATCTTTTGCTTACTTGTTCTTCTTTTGCTTTGTCTGTTGTAGGGGCACTCGACTGTCTCCTCACTCCCTCCCCTTCCTGAAGCTGGGCCTGTCGGTGAGACGGTTGTGCTGAAGGAGCGCGAGAAGTCGACGGATTCCTTGCCCGAGGCCGAATCTTCTTCTTCAGAGAAATCTGAAGTGGATGGAAAAGGTGTAGGACAGTCTGAGGCTGAGCATGCCGTTGGACCCGCCCTCAAACGTCACCGTCTGATGCACACAGGCGAGGACAAGGGGACGACAGACTCCGACGCTTTTTCTCCTGTAAGTGACGTGCCACCTCTAGCTCAGCGATCGCCGCCCCCTTCTACTCGCCAGTCTGGCTTTGGCGGCCCTCGCTTTGATGATGACTTGTCTTTGGATGAAGACGAGCAAAGGTAACTTTTGTCGTTTGTATATGTACATATATTTTGCCTGTTTGTTCTGTTTCTGCTGGTCTTATAATTTCCCTTCTTTTGTGTCTTTTTTAATCTAGCGATTACCGGGTAGCCATTCCCCCCTCTGCTCCAACGACGACTGCCACCTCCTCTCCTACTGCGGAGGCGGTAGTCACCCCTTCTCCACCTTCTGTTCTTGCGCCGGAGGTTGCATCGCCAATAGCGGCTGCTTTGACTGCCGTGCCCTCGTCTTCTGACATGCCTTCTTGGCTGGAGCACGTTAGTCTCCTTCCCTGTGTTGTAATATGCTATTTATTTGTCCTTTGTGCGTGACGTGTGCTTTATATCTGCAACCGCCGTAATTGGCCTTGCTACTTTTGGCCAAGCCTTCGCTCAGTCGGAGGAGGAGCTAGGCGCCCTCCGCTCTCGACTGGACCAGCTAAGCCGTGAGTACCTGTTTTCCCTTGTATTTTCTTATTCCTGTTTTTGTTCTTCTCTGCAACTGGTGTTTTTCCAGTTTGCTCAGGGGAGAAGCATATTCTGGAGTCCCGGCTGGCTGATGTGGAAAAGGCCCTCTCCCAGCAATCGACTGCAAAGGAAGAGCTTGATGCTCTTCGTGCTTCTGAGGGAGAGCGTGCCAAGCGACTGCTTGGCTTTGTGCATTCTCTTGAAGGTAAGGGTATTACGCTTTTTTCGTCTTAGAGTTTGCCTTTTTTCTTTTTCAGCTACTAATATGGACACTTGTTTTTGCTCTGTAGGTCCCTCTTCTAGCTACAGTGGTACGGCGAGTGACGCTTTGTCACTTGACCAAGCCATTGATCAGGTTGGGGTGGCCATACAGCATGCCAAGAACTCTCTGGAGGTTTCCACCCAGACCCTTGGAGCTGTGTTCAAGGAAGTGTTGCCTACAGCCGAGGTCCCTTCGACTATCGCGGGGTATGTTGCGCAGCTCGGCCCAAAGTCGAAGACCTTGAAGCCTTATGCGCAGGAGCTGATGGTACGCGGCTCAGACTCCACCCTCAAGTTCCTTATAGGTCATGGCGTGGCTGCCGACTATGAATCCCTCCTGTCTGACTTCCCTAAGAAGTCAGACAGGAAGCCTTCAAATCTGAAGAAGTACGGGTCGCACGTATCCATCATCGCTAGTGCTAGCATTGCGACTATGGAGCGTCGCTCGGCAGCCATTGCTGCTGCTCCTAAGGATGGGTCTGAGTCTGCTGCTCAGTCGTAGGCAGCATTTGTTTTAGATTTCTGTTTCCTTTTGTAATATGTGATGTATATTATACCACTTATGATGTCCCTTGGAAATGGAGCTTTTGTTGATCCTTGCTATGTGTTTTGTGTCTCTTTTTACTTCGACTTATCTCTCATCTGAGATATTATGATTGTGTCTCAGTCAAGCGTCTCAACCACTCAGAAGGATGTTCATGTGGGAGAGAAGTTTCGCTCGGCTACGCAGCTGAAGAATGATGCCATTGTTCTGGATTATGCCAAGAAGAAGGTTGCTCAACTGGAGCAGGAGATCAAAGCAGCCCGAGCTGACATAGAAATTCTCCAAGGGAGGCCTTCTCTTTCTATCGAGAGAGAAAAGTATGTTCTCTATGAGATGGACGACTCGAACAAGCAGCTTGAAGGTATTAAACATGTCGACTTGCTTTTTGCGTATGTGTGAGTTGCACTTAATGTCTGGTCACTTTGCTATGTCTGCAGTTTGTGTGGATAATTCCAAAGCTGAGGCTGCTCGCGAGGCGGAGCGTCTGGAAGATGCGACTCGGAAGGCTGTCACCGGTCCGCAACACTTCTGGCTTGACACGTACCACGCCACCATTCTTGCCACTCTGAAAGATCACGTGTGGCGTGGTGCTATTCTGCTGGAGCGTTGTCGGGTAGCATTCATGCGGGTGAATCATAACATGTTTCCTGAAGATCCTTGATACGTCTCCAACGTATCCATAATTTCTTTTGCTCCATGCTATGTTATATCATGTTATTACATGTTTTGTATGCATTTTATATAGTTTTATGCATTTTCTGGGACTAACCTATTAACAAGATGCCAAAGTGTCAGTTCCCTTTTTCCTGTTGTTTTTTGGTTTCAGAAAAGTACTTAAGAAAATATTCTTGGAATTGGAAATAAAACATCCTGGAATTATTTTTGGAAAAGGAACGTTCCAGAACACCGAAGACGATACAGAGTGCAGCCACGAGGCGCCGTCACCACCCCGTGGTGCGGGACCCATCCTGGCCGCGCCAGGAGGTGGTGTGGGCCCCTCGGCCCTCCACCGATATCGCCCTTTCATCCATAAATATCTCTAGACCTAAAAACGATTAGGGGATATTCACTTTTCCTCAACGGGTCCCGAGCCACCGCCATCATCAACACCACTTTGGGAGAGATCAGAACTGATCCCCGGCACCCTGTCGGGAGGGGGAATCATCCCCAAAGGCCTCTACGTCGCCATGACCGCCTCCGGATGATGCGTGAGGAGTCTACCCTTGGACTACGGGTCCACAGAAGTAGCTAGATAGTTGTCTTCTCCTCTTGTACTATCATGTTTAGATCTTGTGAGCTGCCTATCATGATCAAGATCATCTTTATGTAATTCTCCATGTTGTGTTTGCTGAGATCCGATGAATATTGAGTACTAAAGTTATTGCTTAATATATCATGTGTGTGCTATTTAATGATCTTGCATGCTCTCTGTTACTTGTGTGTGCTTTGGACAAGTAGATGCTCGTAACTCCAAGAGGGGGTATTTATGCTGGATACTAGGTTCATGTCTCTATTAAATCTGGGGCAGTGACAGAAAGTTCTAAGGTTGTAGATGTATTAGTTGCTACTAGTGATAAAACAGTAGTATTTTGTCTAAGGATGATGTTACTTACTTACTTACTTTACACACAGTGCTTAAGGCGATAATCTGTTGCATGCAACTTAATACTGAAAGGGGTGCGGACGCTAATCGGAAGGTGGATTTTTAGTCATAGATACGGTTGGAACGGTCTATGTATATTGTTGTAATGCCCGAATGAATCTCACACTAGACATCATAACGTTAGTATATGCATTGGGTTCCTCATCATTATTCTGTCAATTGCCTAGCTGTAATTCGTTTACCACGCATGGATCAATGTTATTATTATTTATGGAGAGACACCACTAGTAAACTGTGAACCCCGGTCCTTCTCATTAATCTGATAAAGTAACAACTGCAAACATGTTACTTTCTGCAAACAAACATCTTTCTTCCACACATACATTTAATCTTTTATTACAGCAAGCCGGTGAGATTGACAACCTCACGGTTAAGTTGGGGCAAAGTATCTTGATTTTTTGTGTGCAGGCTCCATGTTCGTTGCTGACACTGGTGTGGCGCCGTGCCAACGTCGCTGCTAAAAACCTCGGGGGAAACGTTCATCTCCTACTGGTTTGATAACCTTGGTTTCATAACTAAGGGAAAAACTGCTGCTGCACTACTTCACACCCTCCTCTTGGGGTTCACCGACCACACACTCGTGCTCATCAAGAATTTTCTGGCGTCGTTGCCGTGGAGTTGAGCATTCCTTCACGAGGGGAGTTTTCGCACTTCCAATCTTTTTATTTTGTAATTGTCTTGCTTACTTTATTTTTATTACTGTCTTGTTTGTTTAATATCAAAAATACAAAAAAAAATAGTTACTTGCATTACTTTCTTTATTTCGGTTTTGCTACTTTATTTTCAGTTTTGTTGCTTCTGTTTATTTCGGTTTGTGTTATTTTTCCTTGTTTTGTTATTTTGGTTTGGTTATAAATTGCTGAAAATGGGTAGTCCTGAAGTTGAAGTTCGTTCGTTTAAACAACAAGGAGGAGAAAGTTTAAAAGATGATTGGTATAGGATAAATGATGCTCATAAAAAATGCACTAAGAAACACTCCACTTTAATCCTCCTTGTGAATTTTTTTGTTGGTATTTCTAGTTTGTATAGGTATGTTCTTGACACTCTTATGAGGGGTAACTTTCTTGGAACACCTGCTTTTGAAGCCTGCAATTTAATTGAAAGTTTGGTAGGATCACCACCCCGTACTAAAGAAGTTAAAACTGAGATCACTTTGGAAGATATTATTAAAAGGTTGGATTCTATGGAGAAAACTTTTCTTGATAATGCTAGCAAGGGTAATGAATCAATAGATGCCATTAATGGAAGCATCACTGCTTTAGAAACTAGCAACACCCTTGATACTCATAATCATAGAATTGATGAATTAGAAGATGTTATGGAAACTTTAGGTTCAACATTTGCTTCTATTAAAACTAAGAGAGATAAGGCTTTTGTAGGAAGGGAGCAAAAGTTTATTTATATTCCCAAACCCAAACCTCCCAATATGCCAAAAAGTGATGATCTACATAATAGGACACACTCATGGATACCAAAAACACCTATTACAACCAACCATGTTTTGGAGGAAATTATTGATGTTGATGCTTCATCTGTTGATAGTACTTGAGTTTTATCTTTGTGTCAAGCTCAAAATCGTTAAATAAAGGCGCTTATGGGAGATAACCCACTTTTATCATCTGTTATCTTAATTTATTTTGCTTGGGTCAAGGACTTGTCCTACCTCTGTAGCAATTCCTTTGTATCTTTATTTTATCGCAATGTTGTGTCAAGTTAAGCCTCTAGTTGAAAGTTGATGCTAAATTTCAATTCCTGCACATAAACAGATTTCTGATGTTCACTGTTAAATTCATATAAATTCACTGGAACTTCAGAATTATCTGCTTTTTTTTGTTCATAATTCTCAGATGTATACGCAACTTTCATTAGTTTTGAATTTTCTGATATGAGCAAGTTAAGTGACTCGAAAAAAATCATCTTTACAGACTGTTCTGTTTGATAGATTCTGCCATTTATTTTGCAATGCCTATTTTGCTATTTTTATTAGATTTCTTTATCCTATGAAGTATCAGTGGATGTAGCTAATGTCTAGTAGTATTGGTAGCAATTTTGTTACTACAGAATATCATAATTTTTTGTGCACTAACCCTCTAATGAAGTTTACTCTAATTTTGGTGTGGAGAAAGTTTTCAAGTATCAAGAGAGAAGGATCATATAATGTGATCAAGAGGATAGTAACGTCAATGCTTGGGGATGCCACGTTGGTTCACCCCAATATAATTCAAAAAGACTCAAGCGTCAAAGCCTGAGGATGCCCAAGGAATTCCCTCCTTAATCGACAAACTATCAAGTCATTTCTAGTGAAACTATATTTTAATTCCGTCACATATTATGTGTTTTTCTTGAAGCGTATGTCTGCTTTTGTTTTTGTTATTTTTATTGTCTGAATAAAATAGATCCTAGCATTCTTTTTTATAGGAGAGAGACATGCTCCGCTTTTTCTTATGAATACTCGTATTCTTCACTTATATTCGCTGAGTATTCTTTTCATGTTATTGTTTGCTACCTAGCTCTTGTTTTTCATGCATCTATTGCTAGAGATGTTAGCTTTGTTATATCATACTCTCACATCTCATTGTTTAATTACTTGAAGATTTTATCTTTTAAATAAGTTGATTGGTGTTTGGTTGAGAACAGAAAATGCTAAATGTGGTAGATGGTATAATTAAATGATTCATAATCTTGTAGATCATTAAATTGTGTCACTTGAATCATTGATGTTGTCTCGAGATATAAATTTTCTTAATGGTAAACATGATGGTCTTGTAAAGTGGAATGATTAATGGTTGGTCTAGAAAAACTTGAAGCTGTGCCAAACTTAAATTTCCAGTTGATTGCATAATGGTATATGGCTTCTATTTGCCTAAAGCAACCGTAATGACTTTATCTTATGCGCTACGGTCAGAGAAGCCAACCGTGACTTTGTCATTCGCCACGATCTCTCTAGGAGTATTTTTCATTATGCCTTGTATGATCATATTTTTATTTGGAATATTTTTACTTGTAAGTTCTAAATCTGTGGTTTTCATGGCACTTCCACAACCATATTGCTAGCCTCTTTGGTACTTTGCTTTGCCCTTTCTCACATTAAGAGTTGGTGCATTTTTCGCGGGTACATCCAAACTCATGGGAGATCTTCATCTTGTTGTCCTACACATAAGCCAAATATCTTCCTCAAAACATCCACCATACCTACCTACTACAGCATTTCCATAGCTGTTTTGAGATATATTGCCATGCAACATCCATCTTAAATTACATGACTTGTTTTCATTCATTACTTATATATTGCTTTGCGTGTTTCTATAAAGTTGATGTATGGTTTTTCCCAGGTTACGCTAGATCACTACATAACCTGCTACACTGGCAGAGGCACCGTTGTCATATGCATTCTTATGGCACATTCATATTAGTTACTTATATCATCAGTATGTTGTTTTATCATCATTAGTGTGTTGTCATATATCATATATCATATTAGGATGCTTGCCCCTAAAAGTGAAAAGAGCCATGGAGGCCATCGAAAAGAGAAACAGAAAAGGAAAAAAAAGAAAAAGAAATAAAAAAGGGGGCAGCATTACTATTCTTTATCACACACTTGTGCTTATGTTATAGCACCATATCATTTATGATCATCATATGTGCTCATGTTTAGCACCTTTACTCCATTTGAGAGAGTTTTCATGTCTTAGTTGCATAACTATGTGGGTAACTTTACACTATAAAACTTGGCTTGTATATTGCAATGATTATCCTCTTCAAAAGTGCTCTAGGTCTTCGTGAGCAAGCAAGTTGGATGCACCCCCACTAGTTCCATTGGAGACCTTTCATATACTTATAGCTCATTGTGCATCCGTTGTGTGGCAATCACTACTCCTTGCATAGATTCGATTGTAAGACTTTCTCTTGTCTAATGAGCATCTACAGCTTTGTGAGCCTTTCTTCCGTTTGCCTTCCAAACCTCCGCTAACATTCTCTTAGCCATAACATCCTGGTGGCAGGAACCAACGTTGAACGCTTGCTTGTTTCTTTTGAACAAATAATGTATTGATCTTCTACGTGCATATTGATATTGCATGACTTGATCATTTCAGTAAGTTGATGTTTGTTGGAAGAATTAGATGATTATATTGTTGTGCTCGAAGCTTAAATCATATTTAATACCTACTTTGCACGGTTGATTGCTATTTAGTACTATGTCATTGAAAGCTTTGCTTGCTTCACCTACTTGTTTATTTATTACTCATTTGATATCAATATAAATTACAGCCCTTATCATTTGATCTCAGTTTACATGCCTTACATTATGATATGATCAAGATTGTATTTAAGCATGTCACTCCAGAAATTATTCTTCTTTTATCGTTCTTGCCTACTCGGGACAAGTAGAACTAAGCTTGGGGCTTTTTATACGTCTTCAATGTATCCATAATTTCTTATCTTCCATGCTATGGTATATCATGTTATTATATGTTTTTTATGCATTCATATAGTTTTATGAATTTTCTGGGACTAACCTATTAACAAGATGCCAAAGTGCCAGTTCCCTATTTTCTACTGTTTTTGGTTTAAGAAAAGTACTGAAGGAAATATTCTCGGAATTGGAAATAAAACATGCTGGAATTATTTTTGGAAAAGGAACGTTCCAGAACACCAAAGACGAGACGGAGAGGAGCCACGAGGCGCCGTCACCACCCCGTGGTGCGGGCCCCATCCTAGCCGTGCCAGGAGGTGGTGTGGGCCACTTGGCCGTCCACCGACATCGCCCTTTCGCCCATAAATAGCTCCTGACCTGAAAACGATCGGGGGATATTCATTTTTCCCCCACACGTCCCGAGCCGCCACCATCGTCAACACCACTTCGGGAGAGATCAGAACTGCTCCCCGGCACCTTGTCGAGAGGGGGAATCATCCACGAAGGCCTCTACGTCGCCATGACCTCCTCCGGACTGATGCGTGAGTAGTCTACCCTTGGACTATGGGTCCATAGCAGTAGCTAGATGATTGTCTTGTCCTCTTGTGCTATCATGTTTAGATCTTGTGAGTTGCCTATCATGATCAAGATCATCCTTATGTAATTCGCCATGTTGTGTTTGCTGGGATCCGATGAATATTGAGTACTAAAGTTATTGCTTCATAATATATCATGTGTGTTCTATTTAATGATCTTGCATGCTCTCCGTTACTTGTGTGTGATTTGGCCAAGTAAATGCTCGTAACTCCAAGAGGGGGTATTTATGCTCGATACTGGGTTCATGTCTCTATTAAATCTGGGGCAGTGACAGATATCTCTAAGGTTGTAGATGTACTGTTGCTACTAGGGATAAAACCGTAGTACTTTATCTAAGGATGATGTTGCTTATTTAATTTACACACAGTGCTTAAGGCGATAATCTGTTGCATGCAACTTAATACTGAAAGGGGTGCGGACGCTAACCGGAAGATGGATTATTAGTCATAGATGCGGTTGGAACGGTCTATGTATATTGTTGTAATGCCCGAATTTATCTCACAATAGACATCATAACGTTAGTATATGCATTGGGTTGCTCATCATTATTCTATCAATTGCCTAGCTATAATTCGTTTACCACGCATGGATGAAATTTATTATTAGCTATGAAGAGACACCACTAGTGAACTGTGGACTCCGGTCCTTCTCATTAATCTGATAAAACCACAACTGCAAACCTGTTACTTTCTGCAAACAAACATATTTCATCCACACATATTTTTAATGTTTTGTTACAGCAAGCCGGTGAGATTGACAACCTCACTGTTAAGTTAGGGCAAAGTATCTTGATTGTTTGTGTGCAGGCTCCACGTTCGTTAATGAAACTAGTGTGCCGCCGTGCCAACGTCGCTGCTAACAACCTCGGGGGAAACGTTCATCTCCTACTGGTTCGATAACCTTGGTTTCATAACTGAGGGAAAACCTGCTGCTGCACTACTTCACACCCTCCTCTTGGGTTTCATCAACCACACGCTCGTGCTCATCAGTCCTCAACCGCAAAGGATTCACGCCCTAGTCGATTTGTTTCGTACTTCTGAGCCGATTCGAGAGGCTGTGACCCGGCGGGTTATAATTGGAGCCAACACTGCATTCGCGTATATGCGGAGCCAAGATTCTGGTTGTGCCTCCAATTCTTTGACTCGATCAGAGCTTCGACTATCAAGTGAAGATATGGAGCGGACTCTTGCTCCTGCTGAGAGATTGATAAGTCGAGCGCATAAGCAGCTGATCGCCTCCAACCTTCCGTTGAAGGATGAGGATGCTTAACTTGTTGTCTTTATAGGTTTTTTTTGTATATGATGTTCAGTATAGGGATCTAGCCCCCGAGTGTATCGAATGGGGTTTTGTTTATATGTACGCTTTATGATAGAAATCCACCATCCGTATTTGTTGGATGCTTGCTATGTGCTCTGTATTTGGGACGCAACCCCCGAGTGTACCGAGTAGGTGTTTTTTTGTATGTATGCTTATGATAGAGATCCATCCTCCACCTTTGTTGGACGCTTGTTATGTGCTCCACAATTGGGACTCAGCCCCCGACTGTATCTAGTGGTCATTTTGTTGTTCTTGACGTATATGAATTTTAGTCTTTGTAGCCTCCATAGCGTTCGGGCTATTTGATTGTGTTTTGGGTAATGCACAGCCCCGGAGTGTATTGAGTGGGGTTTTTGTGTCTCGTTGTTGTAACATCACGAATTTTTGGAATGTTTAAAAATCACTAAAATTTTAAACTTTTGTTTTTGATCAAAATAAAACCTTCAAAACATAAGGAAACTAAAATATAAAGAACATTATTGTAAGGACCCCTCGGACAAGTCCGAGATGCCCACGTTATGTAAGAGATCGCGATCCCAATGATCAGTGCATCGCAATCACATAACCAACATAGGTATCAAAGAGTTACATCATTCAAGTCGTACGAATAAAAGTGTTACAACACATAGACAGTCGTACGACCAAAGTCAACAAACCTCGTCACGCAGGACGGAATTAACTAAGATAGCGGAAGCTCGTGGCTAGTGACGGCTCTCAACATCTCCGAGCGCAGGTTCCCACAAGTGAAGTTGACCGGTGACAGCTAAGTGGCGAAATCGTCGTCAAACACCTCCTCCTCGATGTAGGCCTCCTCATTGCAATCTGGACATTTGAATATCCAGGGACAGAGCCACATGAGTACAATTACGTACTCGCAAGACCACCTCTAGGCTTAAATTCTCATGATAGTGCAAGAAAACACTTTTGGAAAACTGGGATAGCTGCTATATATACGACTATAGGGCTTAGTTTTCGAATACCATAATTTTAGACATAGAGAATACGACATCTCTATATCTTTGTTGAAGAAAACATTTAGAGATAGAATTCTCTTCGCTGAAATGCGACATCTCTATATCTTTGTTGAAGAAAACATTTAGAGATAGAATTCTCTTCTCTTAGCTATAGCAAGGACATATCCAAGTTCAAAACTTTCGTTTATAAAAGTTTATCAAACACTAGGATAGGGGTAACCCTTTTTCCCGACTTGAGATCGGACTGGATGTCTCCCCGAGATCAACCATCTTCACCCAAATTCCGTACCTCCCAGGTACCACCTTGTTGCCTCCTTATTTTCCTTCGATAAACACTTTCCTTTTTAAAACTAAAATGCCCATACGCCTAGATCAGTGGCCTTTCCAACCGTCCATGACCGCGGACGCGGCTATTCGAATAGATTTACACTCTGCAGAGGTTGCACACTTTACCCACACCTATCAGCTATTCCGCCGTGTCTGCCACGGCCCATCATACGACAGTATGCGGGGGTCCGGATAACACGATCAAAACTTTCCACTATGACCACCCTAGTATCAGGGCCTCCTGGTAGGTTTGTTCTCCTCGGCACCGTGTGCTCTACTAGACCTCTTGGTCTTTCCTCGGGACACCACACCGCCACGTCAGGAGACTTGCCGTAATCGTCCGGCTGTTGGTCCTCAACAGTGTATTGTCTCTTCCGGACGACAACCCGGCTTCGAGGGCCCAGCCCTCATAGAAAGTATGAGAGCCCCAACACTAAAACAGACAAGCTTCCGGCTAAGCCCTACCCATGTCAGGTAGTGTGGTTGCACGGGTTAATTGTTCGAGCGGCTGCTAGGGCAGTACTTTGTTTTTTCAAAAACAACCTCCAGTCCTCCGACTACTCCCATCAGCTCGGGTTTTCGCAAACATCCCCGGTTGCTCCCAGCAACTCGGGTTTTAATAAAACAATTGATCGCCGATTGCTCCCAGCAACTCGGGTTTTCTTCCTCGAAACATTTTTATCAAATGGGTCCCCATCCTATAGTTTTGAGGTAAGATAACAGAATATACTATTTGAAACCTTAATCTTCTTTATAGAGCCTTCAATGACAAGACTCATCAAGTAAAACTCTTCTTATAATACCTACAGCTATTCTAGTAGATAACTTTGGCCAAACAATATTTGGTAAAAATAGTTTTCGGGTGGCAAGGCGCCACAAAAGAAGTAAAACATGTATTATTTTATTTTGAAAACAAAACATGCTTGATAAAATAATAAGATTTCATTATAGTAGTGAGGTGGGCTTGCCTTGCTCAAAGTACTGTCCCTGGTCTTGCTCTTCAGCGTAGTCGTGCTCAGCTACCTCGTACTACTCTTCCTCGGGTTGCGATTCTACCGTAACATGAAAAGCAGACAAGACTAGCGTAAGTCCTAAAATGCGAGTTGATAACAATCTAAAGTATATCAACAAACAACAAACATCACAAATAGAAAACACAACTAATGCATTCAATATTTATTAGGGGCCGTTTATATGTTTTAAGCATAATTCTTAAGGTACTGCTCCTAAAATTAAACCCTTCTACCACATCACTGCTGACACACATGTGGAGCTCTGAAAATTAGCTGTGCATAAAAATCTATCACCAAACAAGAATTAAAAATCAGATAAGAGCTACTGATGTCAAACTTAAACAGAAGATAGGATCAGTTTTATAGATCTCCTGAATGCATAATTAGCATTTCTGGTGAGATAGGAGTTTTCTCTTTAAGTGGAGATTTTATTCATCAAATTTGGACACTCCTAGCTTAAGTTATCCCAGTTTTAAAATAAAGTATACTTCTGATCATTATTTATGTGCAGAAAATAATAAGGATTATTTTGGTGTCAAACCAGTGGGGTGAGTTAGATAAAACCTGTGGATATTCCACAAAAATATCCCCAAAGTTTATCTATGGACATAGGTGGCTCCACCAATTAAAACTAGAAATGTCATAATCTCTGAAGTTTCAGAAATGCATTTTAAGAGATTATTTCCCTGTTGTTCAGGGATTTATTCACTAAGAAATATCAAGTTACTGGAAAATTCTATATTTGTAGTATATGGTACCTCCAACACATATCTAACACTTCCAATTGGATTTACCTCAAAAAGTGTTTTTATTGAAGAGTTAAAAATCCCCAAACACATACTGATGTTATTCTTAGACTAAATACAACTTTTACTAGACTAATCTCCTGCATGCCAGATTTACCAATCTAGAAAGGAATTTTTACAAGCTTTCCAACAGATCCAAGATTGCATGATTTGGAATTATAACACACAAGTTATTAAACAAATGGTAAAATAGGTACTTTGTACTAAATCTATTTTACCACAAAATAGAAAACACATTTTGGAACAAGTCCAACGCCACATGGTTAAGAAAAAGTGCATGCATGTTAAAAAAATTATCCCATCATTTTAGCCACTCTAGATTTACCACAAATGATTTAAAGCTAAACTCTAGATTTACTGGAAAAATTAACAGGAAAAAGAATAAAAGAGAAACAGGCCGAACAGGCCAGATCGGCCCAGAGGCCACGCAGAGCAGCGCGGATTCGCGCGGGGGCGGAGCTGGGCCGGCCCAAACGCGCGCGGCTGCGCGCGCACGGGGAGGTTCAAACCTGGCCGTAGATCTGTGATCTACGGCTCACGGTCGTCGTCCTCCTCGCGACGCAGCGCGGACGAACCAGACGAGGGGGAGGGAAATGGTGGCGATGGCGCTCACCAAAGACCGCGCGTGGCCAGGGAAAGGGTGGAGATCGACGAAGGGGACGATGGCGAGCTCGACGGTGCCCTCAACTCTCGCACGCAACGTCGGAATCCATGGCGACGGCGGCGGCGAGCTTCTCGGGTCGAGGACGAGCGCGGCGGCTACGGACACCTAGAAGAGAAAAGGAGGGCAGGGGGAGTTAGATCTCGACGAGGCGCGCTCGAGGGGCCAAAAATGGCAGAGGGAGGTGGAAAGGAACGACGATGAGCACGGCGGGAAGAAATCGGTCTCCGGCGAGGTTCTTCACCTCCAGAGCTCGAGGGAGGGCGTGGCTTTGGGTGAGGGTTGTAGGGGTGAGCAGAGGAGGTGAGGGAGAGCCTCAGGCAGGGTTTTAAGAGGACAGGGCGAGGCTGAGCACGGCTCCAAAACCAGGGGCTGGTTTTCGGGCTCCCTCGGGCAGGAGCGGTTTGGGGAAGGGGAGGGGAGTTCTGGTTGGTCCTCTAGGGCGGTGGAGAGGGGCAGAGAGGATGCTGGTCGGGAGGAGACTGCCTGGCCAGTGAGAAGAGAGGGAAGTGTGCTTCGGTTGGGTGGAGAGAAAAAGAGAAAGGAGGAAAGAGGAGGAGAGGTGACCCGAGCCCATGACAGGTGGGCCAGGGGGGTAATCATGCTGCTCTCCTTTTCCAGCAGGTGGAGTAGAAATGAGAGAGAGAGAAGAAGTTTTGAGTAAAATCCTCAAACATATTCAAACCCTAAGTTTGAATAATTTAAACATTAACCACAAGAGAAAAAAAAAATCAATTACCCATGCCCACCATATTTAGTGAAACTACTGAATTTTTCAAATGCCCAAATCAAACATCTTATTTAGCTCCCAAAGAAAAGAGAACTTTTGGTGAGAAGGACAAGAATCACTCAAATGGTCATGTTATTTTGATGACTACAAAAGCTAGTGAGATTCATATGCAAACAAGCTCTTGTGTGATAATTTAGAACAGGGTATGGAATTATATGTGACCTAGATGGAAATGTTTCAAATGCATGCCAGAAACCATTTAGGGTTTGCTTAATAATGGCCCCTTGTTTGGCTAAGTTTTAACAACCATGAAGATCCTAATAGTGGATATTTTATTTTGGTGCTGTGTGACTTTAGTGTTTTCAATGTCAGGGAACACTAGTGGAGCACCCACAACATAAGATGTGCAAACACATTAAATCCTTACTCAAATTACTACACACAAAAGTTTCAGCAAGAGGTGAAAAATCCGGAGTAACACCACAATGCTAAAGCTAAGAGAATTGGGGTGTTACAGACCTTCCCCCCCTTAGGAGAATCTCGTCCCCGAGATTCCAGATTTGAAGAAGAGAGAAAACCAGGGAATTCATGCTCCAAATACTCCTCACGCTCCCAGGTGGCTTCTTCCTCCGAATGGTTGCTCCATTGGACCTTCAGGAACCTGATCTTCCGTCTCCGTGTCAGACGGACATCTTCAGCGAGAACACGAAGTGGTCGTTCTCGATAGGTGAGATCATGGTTGAGATCAATGGTGTGATGATCTACCTCCTGATATGAATGAGTATCACCTGGAACTTGCAGACACTTCCGGAGCAGAGATACATGAAATACATCATGGAATCCTGACAGATGGGGTGGCAGGTCTAGCTGATATGATACTTCTCCTCTTCGACCATTTACTCTAAAGGGACCTATATATCTCAGAGCCAATTTTCCCTTCACATGGAAACGCTGCATTCCCTTGAGTGGAGTTACACGTAGGTATACCATATCACCAGTCTTGAAACTAAGCTCCCGCCTCCTAGAATCGGCGTAACTCTTCTGCCGGGACTGGGCGGCCTTAAGACGGTCGCGAATGAGTTGAACTTGCTCTTCGGATTCCCTCAGGGTGTCAACTCCAAAAATCTTGCTGTCTCCTGTTTGCGACCAGTTGAAGGGTGTACGGCACCTACGCCCGTACAAAGCCTCGAATGGTGCCATCTTCAGACTGGCTTGATAGGTGTTGTTGTAGGAAAATTCGGCAAACGACAGGCAATTTTCCCATTTTGCTCCATAAGCTAACACACAAGATCTAAGCATGTCCTCTAAGACCTGGTTGATTCTTTCTGTTTGTCCTCCTGTCTGAGGGTGATAAGCAGTACTTAAAAAGAGTTTGGTTCCGAGCTCTTCCTGAAGCTTAGTCCAAAATCGAGAAGTGAATTGGGTTCCTCGGTCTGATACAATAGTCTTAGGTATTCCATGAAGGCTGACGATACGGGAAATGTATAGCTCTGCGAGCTGATCCGATCGATGGGTGGTCCGCACTGGCAAAAAGTGTGCTACCTTGGTGAGTCTGTCCACAATAACCCAAATAGCGACATGCCCACGATTTGATCTGGGTAATCCAGTGATGAAGTCCATGCCGACCTCATCCCATTTCCACTCGGGCAACTTGAGAGGCTGAAGTAGCCCAGCGGGTCGCTGGTGTTCTACCTTGATCCTTTGGCAGATGCCGCAATTCTGGACGAAGAGTGCAATCTCGCGCTTCATGCCATGCCACCAGAAATTCTGCTTCAAATCCTGGTACATCTTGGTTCCACCGGGGTGGATAGAATACAAAGTCTCGTGAGCCTCCTTCATAATTAACTGCTTCAAAACAGGATCTGACGGTACGCAGATGCGTCCTTTGTACCAAAGAATACCGTCAGAGTCGATGGTGAACCCAGGGACTTCCTCTTTGTCCAATCTTCTTTTGATGCCCTCAATGCTTCCGTGACCCTTCTGTGCTTGCTTGATCTGCTCCCATAAGTTGGGTTGCAACAGGAGTTGATCGACTGCCCCATAGCTGACCACCTCTATACCCATCTTATCCAGCTCTTCCCAGAGTTCTGGTTGAATCTTGATCATGGAGTTGAATGAACACGCCTGACGGCTAAGGGCATCAGCCACAACGTTAGCCTTTCCAGGGTGGTAATGGATATCCAGGTCATAATCTTTGATGAGTTCTGTCCATCTTCGTTGCCTCATGTTCAAGTCCCTCTGGGTGAAGATGTACTTCAGGCTCTTGTGATCGGTGTAAATTTTGCAACGGTTGCCCATCAGAAAGTGCCGCCATGTCTTGAGTGCATGGACCACCGCAGCAAGCTCTATGTCATGGGTTGGGTAATTCTGCTCATGCTTGCGGAGTTGTCGCGGTGAGTAGGAAATTACCTTGCCCTCTTGCACAAGGACACAACCAAGTCCGAGTTTGGAGGCATCGCAATAAACCACAAAATCCTTGGTTACATCTGGCATGGTTAAGATAGGTGCGGTAGTAAGGCGCTTTTTCAGTTCCTGGAAGCTGGCTTCACATTTGTCGGTCCAAATGAACTTCTGATCCTTCTTCAATAGTTGGGTGAGAGGCTTTGCAATGCTTGAGAATCCCTCAACAAACTTACGATAATAACCGGCCAATCCAAGAATGGACCGTATCTCGGTTTGGTTGGTGGGGGTCGGGAAATCAAGGATGGACTTGATGTGAGTAGGATCTACAGATATCCTTCCGGCTGAAATAACATGGCCGAGAAAGCCTACTTCTTTCAACCAAAACTGGCACTTACTGAACTTAGCATACAACTGGTGCTCTCGTAGGGTACCGAGAACCAACCTCAGATGCTCTTCATGCTCCTCTTCCGACTTGGAATAGATCAAGATGTCGTCAATAAAAACAACCACAAATTTATCCAAGTAATCCATGAACACCTTGTTCATGAGATTCATGAAATAGGCTGGAGCGTTGGTCAGGCCAAAAGACATCACTGTGTACTCGAACAATCCGTAACGAGTGACAAAGGCCGTCTTAGGGATATTAGATTCTCTGACTTTCAACTGATGGTTACCGGTGCGGAGATCGATCTTGGAGAAGACTCGAGCTCCATTGAGTTGATCAAACAGATCTTCAATCTTGGGTAGGGGGTATTTGTTTTTAATAGTCACATCATTTAACTTATGGTAATCCACACACAAACGGGTGGTACCGTCTCTCTTATCCACGAAGATGATGGGTGACCCCCAGGGTGACGCACTAGGGTGTATCATACCCTTCCTAAGTAGGTCATCCAACTGTTTCTTTAGTTCTTCCAATTCTTCAGGATTCATCCGGTACGGTTTCTGAGCGATAGGCCCAGTACCGGGTACCAGCTCAATAATGAACTCAATATCCCTATCCGGTGGCATTCCGGGCAACTCTTCGGGAAAAACATCGGGATAGTAACAAACTATCGGTACCTCTTCCAAAATGGCTCCAGCTACACTTTTATGACAATGACTTGAGGTGGAGTGGTAGGTGGAGAAGTGGGTAATCTCCTCTCCTTCCGGGGTGGTTAGTGTGACATACTTGTTGGTGCAATCTATTTTTCCCCGGTTAACTTCCATCCAATCCATTCCTAAAACCACTGCTATCCCTTGCTTTCCTAATACCACTAAATCCGCATGGAATCGGGCTCCTTGAATTTCCACAGGAGTCTCCTTGCAAGATACAATGACTTTAGTACTGGCCCCCGGAATTTGCACTCTCATAGGACGATTCAGTAAAGTTGGAACCATACCACTTTTCCTAACAAAAGGCTCTGTAACGAAAGAATGGGAAGCTCCCGAATCAAACAAAACTGATGCAGGAACTGAGTTGACAGGGAACGTACCCATAACCAGATCTGGTGCCTCCTGGGCTTCTTCTGCACTGATGTGATTCAGATGACCTCGGGTGACAGGGGATGCTTTCTTGGTATACGGGTTCTTGCCTCCAGGTGGACGGGGTGACCCTTGGTTCATTTTTGTCGCATTGGGGCGACCACCGGCGGGCTGTCTAGTGGGGCAATCCCGCGAGAAATGTCCAGGCTGTCCACAAGTGAAACATCCTCCTGTGGGCTTTGGAGCAGGCGGCCTGTTAAAGTTGAGGCCGGGGTTGGAACCACTTCCAGGACGAGGTGCAGGCGGGCGAGGAGAGCAGCTGGGTCTTGGTGCAAAGGTTGAAGGCCCATGTGATGGATAAGAAGGCCTCGGTGGAGGTGAAGGGCGCGGACGGGGATAACTTCCAGTTGGGCTGCTGCTGCTACTGCCTTGCTGCATCAGTTGGCGACGCTTGCGGTTGTCAAACGAAGCCTTGCGTTTGTGCTCCATCATAATGGCTGCATCTGCCAAGGATTCCAAGTCGGTGAAAGGCATCACCACCAGAATGCACTGCATTTCATCATGAAGTCCATTCATGAGCCTCTCTTTCTTTTTGTCCTCTGTATCCGTATCGGTGGGCGCATACCTCGCTAGAGAAGTAAACTTCTCCAAATACTCACTCACCGACATCCCGCCTTGCTTGAGCTGCAAGAACTTCTCTCGCATGATACTGACGAGTCCAGAGGGCACATAACGCTTCAAGAACTTGGTCTTGAATGCTGGCCAAGCCACAACTTCCTCCGGTGGCAACAGAGCACGAATGGCCTCCCACCACGCTCGGGCAGAACCAGAGAGGTAGTGAGTGGCGTAGACCACCTTCTCGTTGTCACCCACTTGGGCGACCCTCAAGTTGTTCTCTATAGTACGGATCCAGTCATCGGCATCCAGTGGCACTTCACTCTTGGAGAAAACTGGAGGATTAGTGTCCTGAAAGTCACGAAGCTTTGAGCGGGTTTCTTCATTACCTTGGCCGCCATTCTGAATGACGGAAATCTGAGCAAGATGCTGCAGGGTGGCAAGGTTGGCATTCCTCTCAGTGCGAGCTGCCTCGCGATCCTCCATGAGAAGACGGAGCACTTGAGCCATAGATGGCTCGGGTGGTGGGGGTGGTTCCCTTGCCATTCTTAATTCCAGAATAAAACACACATTAATTATTCTACTTAGAAATTTTAAAACAGGTTTTGAAAAAGGGTTCATCAAGCATACACAAAAACATATAAATTTCAGCAAGACAATACTCCTAAGAAGACATGATTCCATCCCATAGAAAGGTTCCAAAAGCATCATCGCATAGTGCACAACCACAAAACACTGACTGACATAGTTCTTACAATCATCCAGACACACACATGCTAACTAGACCACACAATCGCATCCACTTATCGCGATGGTTCGGTCCTAACCCAAAAGATACTGTGCAACTAACTACTCCACGTCCACGGCAACGTCACTGTCAAAGGGTGGCTTGTCGGGGTCCTCGTCCTCAGACATCACAGCTCCCGAGTCATCACCATCCTCTCCTCAAAGGTCGTCATCGTCCTGCTCGCTCACGGGCTCCATATCCATGTCCTCTGTAGGGTCCTCATCCACAGGCAGGAGATCGTCATTCTCCTTGCTCAGGGCCTCCACCTTACTCTCCAGCTCGCTGATCCGCTCGTCACGGGAATAACCGGTCGACCTGAGCATGTCAACCATCCCGTCAAGCTGGAACCTGTAGAAGCGAGTAGTCTGGAGGCGTGCAAAGGTGGAACGGCGCTCCTTGCGCTCTATCTTGAGCTCTGCCTGGGACTCCACTAAACGCTCCTCCGAGGTCTTGAGCTTCAGCTCCATGGTCTTCAGCTGGTCCTGAGATGCCTCGAGTTGCGTCTCCAAGTCCTCTATCCTCAGCTCAGCTGCCGAGATCCGCACCTCAGCTCCGTCGTGATTAAGACGGTGAAGGTCACTCTCGTACCGACTAATGACCAGCTGGGACTGGGTGTACTCGACGAGGAGTCCCAGCTCGGCCAAGTGGTTCCCGAAAGTGGGGTGGGGACGCGGCGGCACAGGGTTACTCTGCTCGTCCAAGCCAGAGTAAAACTCAAAGCGGGTGCCGCCTAACTCGGAACTATGAGCACACACCAAGCGGGCGAGAGCTCTCTGCAGCACGGTGACGAACGCTCCCATCTGAGTAGATGCAAGGGCATCCTCAACCAGCTCTTCGGCGAAGGGTGGCACCAATGGTCCTCGAAGGATGCACCTCACAGTCCAGGACATCTCATCTCCCACCATGGGCAGGCAACGTCCAATCAGCAGCTCTGGTAGCGGACGCCTCAGGTGCTGGATCAACTGGAGTAGGTCTGCATGGAACAGACGCGAAACTCCGGTATCTGGCACCGCTCCCAACTGAATCGATGACGAGAACTGTCCGCTCATCTACACAAAATTTAAATGGAGGTTTAATTAGTGAACGATGTACCAAATTTTAAACAGGTAAAATCATAAGATTTAATGCAGGTATAAAATTAATCAGTGAATACTAACAGAGGGGAGGGAAGAGTAGCAGTATATTCAGCATATTTTTAAGTATTTTTCTCCTAGCTATTTAGGAAAAACATGTTTGCGTGACGTCGACGCCCATCCTAGCTAAAGTCTCCTAAGGTCAACGATGGCTCTGATACCAAGTCTGTAAGGACCCCTCGGACAAGTCCGAGATGCCCACGTTATGTAAGAGATCACGATCCCAATGATCAGTGCATCGCAATCACATAACCAACATAGGTATCAAAGAGTTACATCATTCAAGTCGTACGAATAAAAGTCTTACAACACATAGACGATCGTACGACCAAAGTCAACAAACCTCGTCACGCAGGACGGAATTAACTAAGATAGCGGAAGCTCGTGGCTAGCGACGGCTCTCAACATCTCCGAGCGCAGGTTCCCACAAGTGCAGTTGACCGGTGACAGCTAAGTGGCGAAATCGTCGTCAAACACCTCCTCCTCGATGTAGGCCTCCTCATTGCAATCTGGACATTTGAATATCCAGGGACAGAGCCACATGAGTACAATTACGTACTCGCAAGACCACCTCTAGGCTTAAATTCTCATGATAGTGCAAGAAAACACTTTTGGAAAACTGGGATAGCTGCTATATATACGACTATAGGGCTTAGTTTTCGAATACCATGATTTTAGACATAGAGAATACGACATCTCTATATCTTTGTTGAAGAAAACATTTAGAGATAGAATTCTCTTCGCTGAAATGCGACATCTCTATATCTTTGTTGGAGAAAACATTTAGAGATAGAATTCTCTTCTCTTAGATATAGCAAGCACACATCCAAGTTCAAAACTTTCGTTTATAAAAGTTTATCAAACACTAGGATAGGGGTAACCCTTTTTCCTGACTTGAGATCGGACTGGATGTCTCCCCGAGATCAACCATCTTCACCCAAATTCCGTACCTCCCAGGTACCACCTTGTTGCCTCATTATTTTCCTTCGAGAAACACTTTCCTTTTTAAAACTAAAATGCCCATACGCCTAGATCAGTGGCCTTTCCAACCGTCCATGACCGCGGACGAGGCTATTCAAATAGATTACACTCTGCAGAGGTTGCACACTTTACCCACACCTATCGGCTATTTCGCCGTGTCTGCCACGGCCCATCATACGCCGGTATGCGGGGGTCCGGATAACACGATCAAAACTTTCCACTATGACCACCCTAGTATCGGGGCCTCCCGGTAGGTTTGTTCTCCTCGGCACCGTGTGCTCCACTAGACCACTTGGTCTTTCCCCGGGACACCACACCGCCACGTCAGGAGACTTGCCGTAATCGTCCGGCTGTTGGTCCTCAACAGTGTATTGTCTCTTCCGGACGACCACCCGGCTTCGAGGGCCCAGCCCTCATAGAAAGTATGAGAGCCCCAACACTAAAACAGACAAGCTTCCGGCTAAGCCCTACCCATGTCAGGTAGTGTGGTTGCACGGGTTCATTGTTCGAGCGGCTGCTAGGGCAGTACTTTGTTTTTTCAAAAACAACCTCCAGTCCTCCGACTACTCCCAGCAGCTCGGGTTTTCGCAAACATCCCCGCTTGCTCCCAGCAACTCGGGTTTTAATAAAACACTTGCTCGCCGATTGCTCCCAGCAACTCGGGTTTTCTTCCTCGACACATTTTTATCAAATGGGTCCCCATCCTATAGTTTTGAGGTAAGATAACAGAATATACTATTTGAAAACTTAATCTTCTTTATAGAGCCTTCAATGACAAGACTCATCAAGTAAAACTCTTCTTATAATACCTACAGCTATTCTAGTAGATAACTTTGACCAAACAATATTTGGTCAAAATAGTTTTCGGGTGGCAAGGCGCCACAAAAGAAGTAAAACATGCATTATTTTATTTTGAAAACAAAACATGCTTGATAAAATAATAAGATTTCATTATAGTGGTGAGGTGGGCTTGCCTTGCTCAAAGTACTGTCCCTGGTCTTGCTCTTCAGCGTAGTCGTGCTCAGCTACCTCGTACCGCTCTTCCTTGGGTTGCGATTCTAGAGTAACATGAAAAGCAGACGAGACTAGCGTAAGTCCTAAAATGCGAGTTGATAACAATCTAAAGTATATCAACAAACAACAAGCATTACAAACAAAAAACACAACTAATGCATTCAATATTTATTAGGGGCTGTTTACATGTTTTAAGCATAATTCTTAAGGTACTGCTCCTAAAATTAAACCCTTCTACCACATCACTGGTGACATACATGTGGAGCTCTGAAAATTAGCGGTGCATGAAAATCTATCCCCAAACAAGAATTAAAAATCAGACAAGAGCTACTGATGTCAAACTTAAACAGAAGATAGGTTCCGTTTTATAGATCTCCTGAATGCATAATTAGCCTTTCTGGTGAGATAGGTGTTTTCTCTTTAAGTGGAGATTTTATTCATCAAATTTGGACACTCCTAGCTTAAGTTATCCCAGTTTTAAAATAAAGTATACTTCTGATCATTATTTATGTGCAGAAAATAATAAGAATTATTTTGGTGTCAAACCAGTGGGATGAGTTAGATAAAACCTGTGGCTATTCCACAAAATTATCCCCAACATTTATCTATGGACAGAGGTGGCTCCACCAAATAAAACTAGACATGTCATAATCTCTGAAGTTTCAGAAATGCATTTTAAGAGATTATTTCCCTGTTGTTCAGGGATTTATTCACTAAGAAATATCAAGTTACTGGAAAATTCTACATTTGTAGTATATTTTACCTAAAACACATATCTAACACTTCCAATTGGATTTACCTCAAAAAGTGTTTTTATTGAAGAGTTAAAAATCCCCAAACACATACTGAAGTTATTCTTAGACTAAACACAACTTTTACTAGACAAATCTCCTGCATGCAAGATTTACCAATCTAGATAGGAATTTTTACAAGCTTTCCAACAGATCCAAGATTGCATGATTTGGATTTATAACAAACAAGTTATTAAACAAATGGTAAAATAGGTACTTTTTACTAAATCTATTTTACCACAAAACAGAAAACAAATTTTGGAACAAGTCCAACGCCACATGGTTAAGAAAACGTGCATGCATGTTACAAAATTTATCCCATCATTTTAGCCACTCTAGATTTACCACAAATGATTTAAAGCTAAACTCTAGATATACTGGAAAAATTAGCAGGAAAAAGAATAAAAGGGAAACAGGCCGAACGGGCCAGATCTGGGCCAGATCGGACCAGAGGCCACGTAGAGCAGCGCGGATTCGCGCAGGGGCGGAGCTGGGCCGGCCCTAACGCGCGTGGATGCGCGCGAACGGGGAGGTTCAAACCTGGCCGTATATCTCGTGATCTACGGCTCACGGTCATCGTCCTCCTCGCGACGCAGCGCGGACGAACCAGACGAGGGGGTGGGAAATGGTGGCGATGGCGCTCACCAGAGACCGCGCGGGGCTAGGGGAAGGGTGGAGATCGACGGAGGGGACGATGGCGAGCTCGACGGTTCCCTCAACTCTCGCATGCAACGTCGGAATCCATGGCGACGTCGGCGGCGAGCTTCTCGGGTCGAGGACGAGCGCGGCGGCTACGGACACCTAGAAGAGAAAAGGAGGGCAGTGGGAGTTAGATCTCGACGAGGCGCGCTCGAGGGGCCAAAAATGGCAGAGGGAGGTGGAAAGGAACGACGATGAGCACGGCGGGAAGAAATCGGTCTCCGACGAGGTTCTTCACCTCCAGAGCTTGAGGGAGGGCGTGGCTTTGGGTGAGGGTGGTATGGGTGAGCAGAGGAGGTGAGGGATAGCCTCGGGCAGGGTTTTAAGAGGAGAGGGCGAGGCTGAGCACGGCTCCAAACCCAGGGGCTGGTTTTCGGGGTCCCTCAGGCAGGAGCGGTTTGGGGAAGGGGAGGGGAGTTCTGGTTGGTCCTCTAGGGCGGTGGAGAGGGGCAGAGAGGATGCTGGTCGGGAGGAGACTGCCTGGCCAGTGAGAAGAGAGGGGAGTGTGCTTCGGTTGGGTGGAGAGAAAAAGAGGAGGAGAGGTTACCCGAGCCCATGACAGGTGGGCCAGGGGGGTAATCATGCTGCTCTCCTTTTCCAGCAGGTGGAGTAGAAATGAGAGAGAGAGAAAAGAAGTTTTGAGTAAAATCCTCAAACATATTCAAACCCTAAGTTTGAATAATTTAAACATTAACCACAAGAGAGAAAAAATAAATCAATTACCCATATTTAGTGAAACTACTGAATTTTCCAAATGCCCAAATCAAACATCTTATTTAGCTCCCAAAGAAAAGAGAACTTTTGGTGAGAAGGACAAGAATCACTCAAATGGTCATGTTATTTTGATGACTACAAAAGCTAGTGAGATTCATATGCAAACAAGCTCTTGTGTGATAATTTAGAACAGGGTATGGAATTATATGTGACCTAGATGGAAATGTTTCAAATGCATGCCAAAAACCATTTAGGGTTTGCTTAATAATGGCCCCTTGTTTGGCTAAGTTTTAACAATCATGAAGATCCTAATAGTGGATATTTTATTTTGGTGCTATGTGACTTTAGTGTTTTCAATGTCAGGGAACACTAGTGGAGCACCCACAACATAAGATGTGCAAACACATTAAATTCTTACTCAAATTACTACACACAAAAGTTTCAGCAAGAGGTGAAAAATCCAGAGTATCACCACAATGCTAAAGCTAAGAGAATTGGGGTGTTACAATTATAGGTTCTTCCAAAGAGTTAACATTTAAAACATTCGAGTAAACACTATTTGAATTTGTACTCTAGTTTATAAACCTTTTATCCAAAGTATTTCTTAAATCCCATGATAGTTTGCTAAGTTGAATTAAAATTCAAGAGAGCCTTAAGTTTCATTTTAAGTAACTGACTCTAAAACACTTAGCCTTGGATATTTATAAAACCTAAAGCCATATATTAAGATATGTTTTAAGTATTCTTAAGTATGCCCTCCTCTAAAACGGTTTTAATTAAACCATATGTTTTAAAGATGTCTATACAACCCTTTGATGTTTAATTGACCTTCCAATAATGTTTACAAATGTTCTAAAAGCTAACTAAAGCATAATCTATTTTATAAAATGGTTTTCATTTAAATATGTTTTGACGTATAAGATTTATGAAGTACCATCCAAATAAAGTTTAAGCTCCAAATAACGATTTTAAATTCTCAAATGCATCCTTGGAAATCTGAATGAGTTATGGTACTTTACAACTTAAATGTTTTGCACAAACTACTTCGGTCAAGAAAATTGTGGTATTTCTTTTTACCAAACAACATATAACTTTGTTAGACACTATTTTAAATTGACAAAGTTTTTAATCAATCAGTTATTAAACAATTCAAGTATTATATTTTGAATTATATTTAAAAGCAAACCAAAAATTCATCATCATCATGGCAATCTTGCATTTAAATCACAAATGTTTTGATATGTGAAATCCACACTTGAAAGCCATTAATAAACAATCTTAATGTAAGATATTATGTATTCTCTATACAATACTTTGAATTACTAAATTATCATGTGACTAAAGTATTACCAAAAAGTTCGATTATGGACAAGTTATTCAAAACATATTTTATACAGTATTTCTAGATTTTTTCAAAGCCAAAAATGAGTTTTATTGAAAAAGGATTATAATTTGTGGTATTTTCAAACATATGTATTTGTGTTATTTTCATAAATATAACTTAGCTACAAAGAAATTAATTTAAATCGCTAATTTTGAATTTAACATAAAGTGTCTTACATTTAATCAATATTCAAATTACTATTTTTGAAAAGTATTCAAAACATGTCCTTGAATATTTTCAATATTAGATATGATTATTAGAAATTTTTAGAAACTTGTTTCACTTCATTTGGAATTATAAAACAAAAGATATAAAATAAATAAGAAAAAAACACAACACAACGCAGCCTGCCTCCCTTTACCTCTTTTTAGTACCACCTTGCTACTTTAGCAACACCCCCACCCAGTTTTAGCCTATATATAGCCCCCATATATATTGGCAAAATCAAAAATACAAATTCGGATTGAACCATTTATTTTGGTTTGACTAGAATAAAATAAAATATTTATTTTATCTTCGGTGGGATTTCTATTGGTGGGATTTCTCTTCTTCTCTCTCGACGGCGCTTCTCACCCAACGGAGGTATAATTTATGCTACAAATTTAGTAGGCGTATATTTTCCGTAGCGTAGTTTTTGACTAGTTATAAATTTTAGTCTAGCGTAGTATTTACTCGTACACCGTACGATCCGTTTTTAGATCGAGTAGTGTCATAACTTTAGCTACTTAAATTTTGATCCTACGGATATAGTTAGTTTGTCTAAACCAACCTGTTCTAACCAATCACCTCTTGCCACTTAGTCTAGCTGTTTTCTGGGTTGACCCCAATAGAAAATTCGTATCCAGCTTTTGTAGAAACACCCCTAAATTTCAAACTATCTTATCTTTTAACCACATGTTCAAATTCGATAAACTTTATGTCTATGGAAAGCTCTTGACATGTAAAAACTTTTGGCACTGTTATATTTCAACTTGGACAAGTTTAAATTCGTTCAAATTTTCAAATGCATGATTTAAGTATATTGACATAGAGTCTAAACAATAAGTATTCGTTGTTATACATTTTTTTATCAACTTTAAAATGAAGGTTTAAGTTTGGACTTAGAATATTATAGGATAATATGACAAACACGATTAAGAAAATTTGTCAAAACCTTTTAACAATTTAACCAAGATCAAAACTAAGTATTATTAATTTAATTTGAAACAACAAAATTGTGTACATGTGTTAAAATATGTTAGTTACTTTAAATATAGTAGATCTCGCTATGTGTTAAGTTATCTTGAATTTTCTCGTGTTATATTTTTATTTAAGACCAACTCTTTTGGACATATGGAACATAACGCCAATATATATTCAATTGTCAAACTATTCAAATTGTTGACCAAACTTCTACCAATATGGCAAACAACTTAACACTTTTATTCACTCTATTGCATATTAACCTTAACGAAATATATTATGAAGAATATGTTATTCATGTTTGTCTTGGTATGCATCGAGGTGTTGAAATGTTTGCTTGTTGGTGTGCTATTTCTATGTTATAGATTGATCGGAGTGAAACGTTATTTATTGAGAAGAGTGTGATAAACGTCGATCAACTTCCAAAGGAAAGTGATACCATAAAAGACCTACTATTTTTACCTACTGCATTATTAGTATTTTTCAGTAGTATGCATGACAGGTTTACTACTGTTATATATTATACTATGCAAATCTTTTTAGGATATCCATATGACCACCTTGGTAGTAACCTATTATAATTTAGTGGAAGTACATGCTGCAAAAATGATTGTTTTATGGTAGATGTGATAAGTGAAAATTCCACTAAATTAATTTACCGCCTGAGTGGATAGGTTCGATCGAGAGGGTTTCAAGTTGATTGGCTACTCAGGGGTCGGGTCTACGGCGGCCTTAGTTTGCTCACTTGTGGAAGGCCACCCAGGGCTATGAGATTTAAATTTACACTGAGTATAGTTTCTTATCGTACAACCATGGGTCAATATGGGCTCTATCTTGACAGAGTAAGTTGATGTGGACCTGGGTCAAGAGATTGATGGTTGTAGAGGTGATAGGATGGTGGTAATCTCTTAGTATCATCATGGGAAAGCAACTTCTGAAAAGTCTCGTCTTGATCTTCTCCTTTTCCTTTTCACTAAATGAGTGTAGAGGATAGTTTGGGTTGATTGAGTCTAATGGTGAAAGTGCACACACTCTCTAGAGTTAAAACCTAAGATCTTAGCCGTGTCCCCGGCATCGGACAATTTGAGTGACTTCACAAGGTTGTCTTATGAAAATCTCTTCATTCCAATTTCATAATAAAATTTGAGATGGGTGAACAAGGGTTGGGGGTTCACTGATGTCTATCAGTGGTACTCATAAATTATAGTTTAGCAAAGTCGTTCACTGATGTCTATCGGTTGTACTCTTTGCGTAGATGAAAATGTCTTTACAAATATAGGACAAAATTGGCTTTACGCAAATCAGCCTTGAACTCCACCAGCCAAATATGCATGTAGTTTTAGTCTTGCCATTTATATCCACCATAGTATCACTTGCCACAACTTCAATTGTGCTGACCCTTTATAGCTGGGCTGCAACTAAACCTTGCAGATTCGACAGACGATGAGTGAGCTTTCGATAGGATTTCGAGTCTACAACAACATGCTTTGCCTGTGGCACATGAAGATGAGGAGGCTCATTGTATCTACTGTTTTCCGCTGCTGCTCTTTGAATTTTGCTAGCCTTTTCAGGTTATGCAAGTTGTAAGAGATATTTGTAACACTGGATCATGCGATTTAATAAAGTATTTGCCACTATTGCATGATATACATCTTAAAATATGGTGCTAGCATTTGATCCAGGGACTAGCACATTAACAGAGGGACTTCCACCTTATAATAAAAGGTGAGGTCACTACAGTTGTAACGATAAATTATGTAAGAAAGGTATGGGTAAAGATTTCTCTTTATAAATGTTGACCAGCAAGCCATCTCATTAAAAACCTTCCAGTCCCCTGAGGTACCCTGGTAAGGAAAAGAGCGCGTCTGAAACCTGCTGGTCTTTTTGATACATGAGCTTTTGCTACATCGACTAGATGTGTTTGCTAAATGCTGGTGACCCTAGTTGCCAACACTCTTCGAGCTGTATGCTTCTTCCTGGTGCTGCAACATCTTTGACTTGTCACTCCTCTCGGAGGGTCTATTTGGCTGTTTTAGTCGAAGTATCAGGGACTCCCCATGGAATGAGTCTATTTTGTGATAGTATGATATGTCTTGCGGCAAGAGCTTCGAGTGGTGGTGAAGGCTTTGTGTCTTGCTCCTCCGTCTTGTGCCTGCTGCTTATGATGATAGAGTTTGGTATTCCTTGACTGAAGATAGTAGTGATGTGGTTTGCGCTTGTCATCTTTTTTTGCTTGAGGTCGCCCTGTTAGTCATGGTTGTAACTGCTTTGAGCGGAGGGTCATCTTTGTCTAGTTCCTTGTTGAGGACCGTCATTGATCGAGTGGCATGTGGGTGCTATCTTCTGATTGATCTATTATTCACTCGCCTGAAGAAAACACCTGGCGGTACTTGAGCCTTTGCTGCTCCGATGTTGGCCAACCTGCTCGCTTGTTTGTTGCGAGTGTGTGCTACATGCTGTAGTTCGCAACTACGGAATCTTCTTTGCAGTGTGTCGAAGTAGTCCTGATATCTTGCCAGTTTGTCCATATTCATCCTACTTGCTCCAGCCCGTTCTGCGTGATTATGCATGAGCTTCCCCGAATGATGATGTCTTGCGCTCCGGATGACCTAAAAACGCTGGACGGTTGTCACCTGTCTAATGATGATGTTACTTACTTACTTTACACACAATGCTTAAGGCGATAATCTGTTGCATGCAACTTAATACTGAAAGGGGTGCAGACGCTAACCGGAAGGTGGATTATTAGTCATACATGCGGTTGGAATAGTCTATGTATATTGTTGTAGTGCCCGAATGAATCTCACATTAGACATCATGACGTTAGTATATCCATTGGTTTGCTCATCATTATTCTATCAATTGCCCAGTTGTAATTTGTTTACCCGCATGAATATTATTATTTATGGAGAGACACCACTAGTGAACTGTGGACCCCGGTCCTTCTCTTTAATCTGATAAAACCACAACTGCAAACCTGTTACTTTCTGCAAACAAACATCTTTCTTCCACACATACGTTTAATCCTTTGTTACACCAAGCTAGTGAGATTGGCAACCTCATTGTTAAGTTGGGGCAAAGTATCTTGATTGTGTTGTGTGCATGTTCCACGTTCGTTGCTGACACCGGTGTGGCGTGATACGTCTCCAACGTATCCATAATTTCTTGTGTTCCATGCTATGTTATATCATCTTTTATATGCATTTTATATAGTTTTATGCATTTTCTGGGACTAACCTATTAAGAATATGCCACTGTGCCAGTTCCCTGTTTTTTGCTGTTTTTGCTTTCAGAAAAGCTCTTAAGGAAATATCCGCCAAATTGGAAACAAGCCAACCAGTATTAATTTTTGGATTATTTGTGACCAGAAGAACCAAAGATGAGACGAAGGCGGACCCCGAGGGGCCCACACCAACTGGTGGCGCGGCCAGCATGGGGACCGTGCCAGGAGTTGGTGTGGCGTCCTCGGGCGCCCACCTACCTAGGTCTTTCGCCCATAAATACCTCCCTGACCTAAAAAAAACTTCAGGAGAGAGTCGCCGCCGTCGCCGCCACCGGTCCAGAGTCGCCGCCGTCGTCGCCACCACTTCAGGAGAGATCAGAACTGCTCCCCGGCACCATGCCGGGAGGGGGAATTGTCCCCGGAGGCTTCTACGTCGCCATGACCGCCTAGACTGATGCGTGAGAAGTCTACCTTGGACTATGGGTCCATAACAGTAGCTAGATGGTTGTCTTCTCCTCTTGTGCTATCATGTTTAGATCTTGTGAGCTGTCTATCATGATCAAGATCATCTTTATGTAATTCTTCATGTTGTGTTTGTTGGGATCCGATGAATATTGAGTACTAAAGTTATTTCTTCATAGTATATCATGTGTGTGCTATTTAATGATCATGCATGCTCTCCGTTACTTGTGTATTCTCTGGCCAAGTAGATCCTTGTAACTCCAAGAGGGGGTATTTATGATCGATATTAGGTTCATGTCTCTATTTAATCTGGGGCAGTGATAGAAAGCTCTAAGGTTGTAGATGTGCTGTTGCTACTAGGGATAAAACAATAGTACTTTATCTAAGGATGATGTTACTTACTTACTTTACACACAGTGCTTAAGGCGATAATCTGTTGCATGCAACTTAATACTGAAAGGGGTGCGGACGCTAACCGGAAGGTCGATTATTAGTCATAGATGCGGTTGGAACGGTCTATGTATATTGTTGTAATGCCCGAATGAATCTCACACTAGACACCATATCATTAGTATATGCATTGGGTTGCTTATCATTATTCTGTCAATTTCCTAGCTGTAATTTATTTACCACGCATGGATGAATGTTATTACTATTTATGGAGAGACACCACTAGTGAACTATGGACCCCGGTCCTTCTGATTAATCTGATAAAACCACAACTGTAAACCTGTTACTTTCTGCAAACAAACATCTTTCTTCCACACATACGTTTAATCTTTTTGTTACAGCAAGCCGGTGGGATTGACACCCTCACTGTTAAGTTAGGGAAAAATACTTTGATTGTGTTGTGTGTAGATTCCACGTCTCCTATGCCACACCAGGAATTTCTGGCGCTGTTGAAACCTCAAGGGGAACGTTCATCTCCTACTGGTTCGATAACCTTGGTTTCATAACTGAGGGAAATCTTGCTGCTCTGCTACTTCACACCCTCCTCTTGGGGATTCACCAATTTGACGGAGACACCATCAAGAATTTCTGGCGCCATTGTCGGGGAGACAAGCATTCCACTGCGAGGGGAATTTTCGCACTTCCAATCTTTTTTATTTTGTTATTGTCTTGCTTATTTTATTTTTATTACTGTCTTGTTTGCCTAATATCAAAAATACAAAAAAATTAGTTACTAGCATTACTTTTCTTATTTCGGTTTGCATTTTTATTTTCAGTTTTGTTGCTTTTGTTATTTTGGTCTAGGAATACTTTTCCTGTTTCTGTTATTTTGGTTTTTTGTTTTACCTTTATTACAATGTTTCTTTCTAAGTACACTTTTGAGGATCTTTCAGTAGGTAGTGGTTCTATAATTGGAAAAGAAAATATTGGAGAGTTCTTTAATCATATTAGTAAGAATAGTGATATTGAGGAGAAATCCATAGCAGAACTTGCCCCAAACTATGAAACTGCTGCAACATCCTTAGTTCACATGCTAGAAACTAGGTTAGTTAACCTTCATCCCATAATGCAACAAATGTTTCTTGATCTTCACAATGTTAAAAATGCTGAAAAGAAAGATTTTATCATGGAAACCTTGCTTAAAGAATTTGGTGATGTTGCCATAGAAGCTAGGAAAGTTTTTGATTGTTTTAATATGCTTGGCTCAAGTGTAGATGTTATTAATGCACTATAAAGGGAGAAGAAATGAAAGTTCCAATACCTGTCAAACTTGTAGCTATGCATGAAGCTTTGGAAGAAAATTTTGATTGGATTGTCCCTCAAAACCCATTTGATGAAAATAGTAAGCCTAAAAGAAATGAAAGGGGCACCTCTGAACCTTATATAGATAAAATACAATGCATAGTTGAAAGGGTTTCCACTCTTGATCTTGATAATATTTGAGTTTTACTTTGTGCCTAGCTCAAAGGCGTCAAACAAAAGCGCTTATGGGAGACAACCCACTTTTATTTCCTGTTATTTTAATTTGTTTTGCTTGTGTCAAGGAACATGCCTACCTCTGTAGTAATTTATTTTTTATCTTATTTTTATTGCAATGTAGTGTCAAGTTAAACCTCTATTCGAAAGTTGATGTTAAAATTCAATTCCTGTGCTGAAACAGATTTCTGTTGTCCACCGTAAAGATTATAAAAAATCACTGGAACGTCAGCAAAATCTTCCCTTTTTGTGCATAATACTAAGATGTATACGCAACTTTCATTAGTTTTGAGTTTTCTGATCTGAGTAAGTTAAGTGACTCGAAAAAATTCGTCTTTACATACTGTTCTGTTTTTGACAGATTCTGCCATTTTCTTTTGCAATGCCTCCTTTACTATTTTTATTGGATCTTTTTATCCTTTTAAGTATCAGTGGCTGTATCTAATGTCCAGTAGCAATGGTAGCAATTGTGTTCCTACAGAATATCATAATTTGTTGTGCACTAACCCTCTAATGAAGTTACTCTAAGTTTGGTGTGGAGGAAGTTTTCAAGGATCAAGAGAAGAGGATGATACAATGTGATCAAGAGGATAGTAAAGCCAAAGATTGGGGATGCCCCGGCGGTTCACCCCAATATAATTCAAGAAGACTCAAGCGTCAAAGCTAGGGGATGCCCAAGGCACCCCCTTTTCATTAACAAACTATCAGGTCCTTTCTAGTGAAACTATATTTTAATTATGTCACATCGTATGTGCTTATCTTGAAGCGTCTGTTTGTTTTTGTTTTGTTTTTTTATTCTCTGAATAAATATGGATCCTAGCATTCTTTTGTGTGGGAGAGAGACATGCTCCGCTTTTTCATAAGAATACTCGCATTCTTCACTCATATTCGTTAAGTATTCTTCTTTTGTTATCGTTTGCTCTCTAGCTCTTGTTTTTCATGCATCTATTGTTAGAGATGTTAGCTTTGTTATATCATACTCTCACATCTCGTTGTTTAATTACTTGGTGAGTTTATCTTTTAAATAAGGTTATTGGTGTTTGGTTGAGAACAGAAAATGCTAAGTGTGGTAGATGGTATAACTAAATGATACATTAATCTTGCAGATCATTAAATTGTGTCACTTAAATCATTGATGTTGTTTTGAGATATTAATTTGCTTAATGGTGAACATGATGGTCTAGTAAAGTGGAATGACTAAATGTTGGTCTAGAAAAACTTGAAAACTGTGCCACACTTAAATTTTCAGTTGATTGCATAATGGTATATGACTTCTTTTTGCCTAAGGCAACCGTAATGGATTTATGTTATGCGCTACGGTCGGGTCCCCAACAGTGAACTTGTTAATTTTGTGCATGATCATATTTTTATTTGGAATCTTTTTACTTGTGAGTTCTAAAACTGCGGTTTTGATGGCACTTCCACCACCATATTGCTAGCCTATTCGGTACTTTGCTTTGCCCTTTCTCACATTGAGAGTTGGTGCATTTTTTGCGGGTACATCCAAACTCGTGGGAGATCTTCATCTTGTTCTCCTACACATAAGCCAAATATCTTCCTCAAAACAGCCACCATACCTACCTACTACAACATTTCCATAGCTGTTCCGAGATATCTTGGCATGCAACATCCATCTTACATTACATGACTTGTTGTCATTCATTACTTATTTATTGCTTTGCGTGTTTCTATAAAGATGATGTGTAGTTTTACCCATGTTACGCTAGAGCACTGCATAACCTGCTACACTAGCAGAGGAACCGTTGTCATATGTATTCTTATCATCATTATTATGTTGTCAGACATCATGTATCATATTAGGATGCTTGCCCCTAAAGTGAAAAGAGCCATGAAGGCCATCTAAAAGAGAAACAGAAAAAGAAAAAATGGAAAAAAGAGAAAAAGAAAAAAAGAAAGAAATAAAAAGGGGGCAGCATTTTATTTATCACACACTTGTGCTTATGTTACAGCATCATATCATTTATAGTCATCACTTGTGCTCATGTTATAGCACCACATCATTTATGATCACCATTTGTGCTCATGTTTAGCACCTTTACTCCATATGAGAGAGTTTTCATGCCTTAGTTGCATAACTATGTGGGAAACTTTACACTACAAAACTTGGCTTTTATATTCCAATGATGAGACTCCTCAAAAGTGCTCTAGGTATTCGTGAGCAAGCAAGTTGGATGCACGCCCACTTGTTCCATTGGAGAGCTTTCATATACTTATAGCTCCATGTGCATCCGTTGTATGGTAATCACTACTCCTTGCGTAGCTTCGATTGTATGACTTCCTCTTGTGTAATGATCATCTATAGATTTTTGAGCCTTTCTTCCGTTGGCCTTCCAAACCTCCGTTAATATTCTCTTAGCCATAACATCCTGGTGCCAGGAACCTACGTTGAACACTTGCTTGTTTCTTTTGAACAAATAATATATTGATCTTCTACGTGCATATTGGTATTACTTGACTTGATCCTTTCATAAAGTTGTGATGTTTGTTGGAAGCATTACATGATTATATTGTTGTGCTTGAAGCTTAAATCATCTCTAATATCTACTTTGCACAGTTGATTGTTATCTAGTACTATATCATCGAAAGCTTTGCTTGCTTCACCTACTTGTTTGTTCACTACTCATTTGATATCAATATAAACTACAGCCCTTATTCATTTGATTTCAGTTTACATGCCTTACAATGAATTACATGATCAAGATTGTGTTAAGCATGTCACTTCATAAATTATTCTTCTTTTATCGTTCTTGCCTACTCGGGACAAGTAGAACTAAGCTTGGGGATGTTGATACGTCTCCAACGTATCCATAATTTCTTGTGTTCCATGCTATGTTATACCATGTTATTACATGTTTTATATGCATTTATATAGTTTTAAGCATTTTCTAGGACTAACCTATTAACAAGATGCCAAAGTGTCAGTTCCCTGTTTTCTGCTGTTTTTGGTTTCAAAAAAGCTCTTAAGGAAATATCCGCCAAATTGGAAACGAGCCAACCAGTATTTATTTTTGGAATATTTGCGACGAGAAGAACCAAATATGAGACGAAGGCGGACCTCGAGGGTCCCACACCACCTGGTGGCGCGACCATCATGGGGCCCGAGCCGGGAGGTGGTGTGGCACCCTCGGGCGCCCACCGACCTAGGTCTTTCGCCCATAAATACCTCCCTGACCTAAAAACGTTGGACGGTTAATCACTTTTTCCTCCACGGGTCCAGAGTCGCCGCCGTCGTGTAGCGCCCCAACTCTTATTAGAGTTGGAAACACCTGTGTTATGTGCTAGTCCCTGGATCACTGCCAGCACCACAGTACAAAATATAAGGTACCATTGCATAAGTATTAAATTTCTACAGCGAGATCCAAAAATATTAGCCAAGTATGGCTTTATTACAAATTGCATAGCCATGAAGGCTAGCTAAAATTCAGAGTTCACTACGAAAGCGAATAACAATGAGCCTCATCTTCAAGCATGCGCCACAGGCAGACATGTTGGGTGTAGACTCGAGTCCAATCTCATTCTTCATCAGAATTACCTGCACATTTGAATATGCAGCCCCTGAAGCAGGTCAATACAATGATGTATTGGCAAGTGACTATGGTGGATATAAAATGACAAGTCCAAAATCTATATGCATATTTGGCTTGGTGGGGTTGGAGGCTATTTTGCAGAAAGCAAGTTTTCTCCTATCTTTTGTAAAACACTTTTATTTATGAAGACATGGCACCTAGGGATAAAGCCCAAGTGCACCAACAAATCTTTTCTTAAGTCAAATTTTACTTTATGAAAACAATGTTGAGATTCTTCCGCTCATCCTTGTCCAGTTGCTCGAAGTAGTCCATTTCCGGGGACACGGCTAAGTACTCAGATTGTTGACTCTGCAGAGGTTGTGCACTTTCACCTTTAGACTCAGTTAACCCAAAAATCCTATACACGCGGAGTGTATTAAGGAAAGGAGAGATTGAGACAAGAACTTTCAGAAGAAGAATGAAACCATACTAGCAAGACCCGTTCCACGTATAAACTCTACATCTGCTTGTCAAGCTGACAGGTTGCACCCTCACAACTTAATTATTCTAGACATAGCCCATTGTCAAAAAGCTGCACGGGAATCTCCTAAACTTGGAGGGACTTGGTAATCTCTTCGTTCCTGGGTGGCCGTCCACAAGTGCACTTCTGGGTAACAACCACCATGCTCATGGCACTAAGTAGAATAGACATTCATCCTAGGTGACGACAACCACAAGCATAGCCCCAAAAGCCACTCAACATAAACCATAACAACCAATTCCACCCAGATGTGTATTTTAGATTTGAAACACTTAGAAACATTTCTATAACATGGTAAACATTTTAATAGCATAGCTAAGCAACTAATAAAAACTTTTCATGGCTGCTTAGGAAGAAGGGTGGCTACACACTACTAGGATTATAAAATAAATCAAAAAATCCCTATCATGCACACTACTCAAAATATACTACATATGCATATAGAAAATATTGGGTATAATATGAGTGTCACTTGCCTTGGTAATAGGAGGAGCAAGCACAACAAGAATAACAATCACAAGCAAGTCCTTCCTCTTCTTCACAGACTAGCACAAGCAATAAATAAAATAAATACCAACACAATATCATCACAACACCAAACATAAATATGTATGCATGAATGATATGCAATGATAATTGGACACACTTACTAATAATTTTTATCTTCTGTTATTGAATGAATGAAATATAATTTCTAGGTATTTCTTATTTTATTTATCAATTAAATAATTGAAACAAAATATCAAACTTGATTTTCATCATTACAACTTTTATTGTTCTACGAAAATTTTCAAATAAGACATTTATTAATATTGCTGGACAGAGGGAATTAATACAACCCTAAAACAATTAAATTTATTTCCCAATTAATTTTTATTATTTAAGTTATTATTTTAATAGCCAAAATACTCCTCTGATAATTTCTCAAAAAGAAAATCAAATGATGAAGAATTAAACTACACTAGCAGGGCTATCCGTGGATATAAAATTTATCAAAATTGAACTTACAGATCAAAAGTTATGAATTTTCTAAGTTTTGCATATTTTCTGTTTTATTTATAAAAATCCCTGTGAAAAAGAAATAACAGGGGCTACGTGGCGCGATCCCATTGGACGGTACCGCTTCGACGCGGATCGGCTGTGCGAGTCGTCCGATCTAATTTAAAATGGACGCGCGACATTTGATCGATCTAGATCCGTTGGATCTAGATCTAACGGCCCACGGTTCGTTGACTAAAAACGGGCGGCGCGGTCGCCGGAGTTCGCCCGACCGCGGCGGCGCCACGGCCGGCGTTGCTTGTTCTCGCGTCCTAGGGGGCTATTGGACAAACGGAGCTCACCGAGGCGTAGCGGACGTCAAGGCGGAGTCGATGGCGTGGTGGTGGTCGTCGGCGTTGTCCTCCCCGTCTCGTGTAGCTCGCCGGAGTTGCTTGCGGCGGCGGTTTCCCTCGGGCGTGGACAAATACGGCGTTCGGCTGCAAAATAACCCGCGAGACAAAGTCACAAACGTGCGCAATGAGTAGGGGAATCGAGGAGGGGCAAAAGCGAGTTTGCGGGTGGTCGGAATACTCCGTACGGCGAGGTTTTCGGCGGCGGAGGTCCGAGCTCGCTCGCGAGCTGCCCGGCGGCGGAAAATTTAGGGTTCGGGGTGGGGAGGGTTGCGGAGGAGCTGGGGGTTTAAGTGGGGGGCGCGGGGAGCAACCTCGCGCTGATTCCACTCGGGAATCACGGCCGGTCTCCGATTCGAATCGGGCGCGATCTCCGGCGGAAGGAAGACGAAGCTGACAGGTGGGTTCCACCTGTCAGTGAGAGGGAGAGAGAGAGATGGGCCGCGCGGCTGGCTGGGCCGATTCGGACGCGCGCGCGGTGGATAGCTAAATGGGCCGGCCCGATCTCTTTTCTTTTTAATAAAATTAATATCTGTTTTCTAATACTGATTTCAAAAATTATTTTTAAACCTATTCAAAACATTTCAGAAAAATTCATAAAAATATGTTTTGGAAAGGTTATTAAAAATGGAACCTTTAAACATTATACTTACCCATAAATAAATTGATAAAAATAATATTTATTAAAGGAGTTTAAATAAACACTTTCTAGAATTATAAATTATTTAAACTTATAATTTGAAGTTTTATTTAATATTTGTGTGATGTAATTTTATGCCTATTGATGAATGATGCATGGATGAAAAGTTTTAAATTTTTGAAAATTTTGGGATGTTACACGTCGCCGCCACCACTTCGGGAGAGATCAGAACTGCTCCCTGGCACCCTGACGGGAGGGCTTCTACGTCGCCATGACCGACTCCGGACTGATGCGTGAGTTGTCTACCTTGGACTATGGGTCCAGAACAGTAGTAAGATGGTTGTCTTCTCCTCTTGTGCTATCATGTTTAGATCTTGTGAGTTGCCTATCATGATCAAGATCATCTTTATGTAATTCTCCATGTTGTGTTTGCTGGGATCCGATGAATATTGAGTACTAAAGTTATTGCTTCATAATATATCATTTGTGCGCTATTTAATGATCTTGCATGCTCTCTGTTACTTGTGTATGCTCTACCCAAGTAGATGCTTGTAACTCCAAGAGGGGTATTTATGCTCGATATTAGGTTCATGTCTCTATTTAATATGGGGCAGTGACAGAAAGCTCTAAGATTGTAGATGTGTTGTTGCTACTAGGGATAAACAGTAGTACTTTATCTAAGGATGATGTTACTTACTTTACACACAGTGCTTAAGGCGATAATCTGTTGCATGCAACTTAATACCGAAAGGGGTGCGGACGCTAACCGGAAGGTGGAATATTAGTCATAGATGCGGTTGGGACAATCTATGTATATTATTGTAATGCCCGAATGAATCTCACACTAGACACCATATCATTAGTATATGCATTGGGTTGCTTATCATTATTCTATCAATTGCCTAGCTGTAATTTGTTTACCACGCATGGATGAATGTTATTATTATTAATGGAGAGACACCACTAGTGAACTATGGACCCCGGTCCTTCTCATTAATCTGATAAAACCACAACTGCAAACCTGTTACTTTCTGCAAACACACATCTTTCTTCCACACATACGTTTAATCCTTTTGTTACAGCAAGCCGGTGGGATTGACACCCTCACCGTTAAGTTGGGGCAAAATACTTTGATTGTGTTGTGTGCATATTCCACGTCTCCTACGCCACACCAAGAATTTCTGGCGCCGTTGACACCTCGAGGGGAACGTTCATCTCCTACTGGTTCGATAACCTTGGTTTCATAACTTAGGGAAATCTTGCTGCTCTGCTACTTCACACACAGAAAGTGCATGTGCCCTCATGTATGCTTTTGGTAATTAATGACAATCCCTAAGGACTAATGTGTGTTTTGAGCATATTGCAAGTATGGCTTGAAGTTGTCAAGCCATCACCTATATGAAGAAAGATGGTATCTTCCATGAGCTTGCAACAAGAAGATCAATTCATATAGCTCATGGAGGATGATGTCATGCCATGATCGTCATCAAGGTTGACTAGTGCAAGACTAAGGGAAGTTGTCGGAGACATGAAGACGAAGCTAAGCGAGACTCTCCCATGATGGAGTATGGGGGAGTATATGGTGGAGTCTTCATCAAGCTTGTGCTAGCAAGCGCAATCAAGAAAGGTGGTCCACTTGAAGAGATCAAGATCGTCATCATCTAGCTCAAGTGGATTGCTCAAGGCAAAGGTATGATCTTGATAGGGCTATAGGATAGATAGGCGTACTATCAAGAGGGGCTCTCGAGTGAGTGATTTGATCGCATCTTTGTGGAGAGCTCAAACCTTTCCATGCTTGGCATTTCATCTTTCTTGGTTCTTATTTGGCTTTTCTCCTTGTTGGTTTTGGTGCTTGTCGTGATCTTCATGACAAGACCAAGTTCTTCGAAAACGGTTTTTGTTTGGAAAACTCGTTACGTTTTCGGTGTGGAAATATTACCGGTTCAACCTTGAGGAAAGTTCCACACCTTCACATGTGTGGAGACTTTGCTCTATTTATGGTTTGCAATATTTCCAAAAGTTCTTTCAGTTCTGTTGTTTCTGCAGTTTTTCAAAGGGGCGGAAGTGTCCGGACCTTGCTCGGAGATTTCCGAGCACCAGTCCGGAGATCTCCGAGTGGCAGAAGATTTTTACCAAGTCCAGATCTCAGTTGCGTACTGACTCATTTCAGATTTCCTTCGGATTTTCTACCGGAGATGTCCGGGGTCCGGAAATCTCCGGCCCTGGTTCGGATATTTCCGGACAACAAGTTGCAGTTTTTCGCCAAGTCTTATTTGCCTTCAGCCCTGATCTTTTCTCAGCTCACGTCGAATTCCTATCGGAGATTTCCGGGGTCCGGAAATCTCCGGTCCTCAGTTCGGAAATTTCCGGACTAGAGATTCCCAACGGCTAGAAATCAGGGAGGGGCTATAAATACCCCTCCCCTTCTTCTTCCTCAGATTGACGACTTTCCCCTCTCTCTCTTGCCATTGTTGACCTTGGGAAAGCTTGCCCCCTCTCAAATCCTCCCATGATTCTTGCATATCTTTGAGGGAAAAGTGAGAGGAGATCTAGATCTACAATTCTACCAATCCATATCTCCTCTAAGTGAGGGGAACTTAGTGGATCTAGATCTTTGAGTTCCTTTGTGGTTCTCCCCCTTTGTTCTTGCTCTCTCTTATCCCCCTATAAGCATTAGTTGCTTGTGGTGGGATTTGGGAGTGTAGGATTTGTCACCTTTGTGGTTTCTTGGTTCTTCCTCTCTTATTCCACCATAAGCATTTGTTGCTTTGTTGGAATTTGAGTGTAGGACTTGAGCACTTTGTGTGTTCTTGCCATTGCATCTTGCATCGGTTTGAGCCCTCCACGAGGATTCGAGGTGGTGAAATTCGTGAGCTTGTTACTCTTGGGTCTTGGACCCTAGACGCCTTAGTGGCCGCCTTTGTGGCATAGGACCTTTTGTGGTCAAGGCCTTTGTGGCTAATTGGGACCTTTGTGGTCAAGACCTCTTGTGGTCATTTGGGAGCCCCCAATTTGGTTGTGGGTGTGTGCCCCAAGGTTGTTGTACGGGATTGTTCTCCGCCCCAAAGGAGTTCATAGTGGAAGGTGGACTCGGACCTTTGTGGTCGAGTTCATCGGAGAAGAAGGTGAGGCCTTTGTGGCGTTGAGCAAACCTGTTGTGGTTGCTCACACCTCTCCAACGAGACGTACACCTTTTTTGGTGGAACTCGGGAATACATCATCGTCTCCGCGTGCCTCGGTTATCCCTATACCCGAGCTCTTTACTTATGCACTTTACTTTGTGATAGCCATCGTGCTTGAAGTCCTTTACCTTGCTATACCTTTGATATTTGTCTTGCATAGCTTAAATCGTTGGTGCACATAGGTGAACCTAGTATATTTAGGTAGTGTCATTGATAAGTTAAACACTAAGTTTTATTCCGCATTTATCAAGCCTAAATTGGAAAAAGTGCTCCTCGCCTATTCACCCCCCCCCCCCTCTGGGCGACGTCTTTCCTTTCAATTGGTATCAGAGCCAGGTTATCTCATATTTAGGCTTTACCGCCTAGAGATAAAGATGTCGTTTAGAGAATTAGTGCACAATCCCACTTATATATTTGATGGCACTAATTATGATGTTTGGAAAATTCGCATGCTTAATATCTTTAGGGACATGGATCCTAATTTAGAGAGAATTTTAGATATGGGTTTTTCTCCTCCAAAGGATTCCCAAGAATTATCTTTAGAGGATGAGAAAAACTCTTATCTCGATACTCTAGCTTGTAATGGTCTTATCTATGTTTTCAGCGATGTAGTTCTTGCGTCAATCATGCCTTGTCGGAGCGCTCATGAATTATGGATCAAGCTTGAAGATATATATGATGTGTCCAACACTACCAAAGATGATTGTCCTCCTTCCACCTCCAACCGGGATGAGCTCACGTCTTCTTCCACTTCACCAACATGTGGCTTGCCACAAGGTAATGATATGGTGAGTGGTGATAGAGATTGCATTATTGATGGTGAATCTACTATTGATCATATCTCTCACCCATCTTATTGCAATGCTCTATCTTTGGACTTAAACTCCTCTAGCACCATAAATGCCTTACATGCTAGTGTCTATAGTCCTTGCATATCATGTAGTAGTTGCTTAACTAAATCACATGATGATATGCTTACCTTGTCTTGTTGCCATGATAAAAATGTTTCTATTTCCTCTAGTACTTGTTTGACTAACAATGTAGAGGAATCCAAACAATTGTTGGAACAAGACATGGACCTCAATGGTGCTTCAAGTAATTCTTCATCTTCCTCATCCATTACTCAGTTTTGCCTTATGGCTAAGGAGTCTAAGGTATCTCCTACCTTAAATTCCAATATATCTAATGATGGTGATATTAATGATGAAAGTGATAATGATGCCTCCATTGAAAAGAACTTTGATATTGTCTCTCATGCTCTTTTACAGAAAAAACATGCCCATGATAGCTTCTTAGAAATCATGACCATTCTTATTGAGCGCAAGGAGACAATTGAGGCCTTGGAGACTCGTTGTGATGAAGGATGGGGTCTTGCTCGTGATTCCGCGGGTGAGATCCACAATCTTGAGATTGCTCTTAAGGAAGAGCAAGAAACTCGAGTTTCTCTTGAGGAGAAGCTAGAAACTAGTGAGGAGTTAACTAATGAAATGATTGCTAAACTCACTAAAAAATGTGACCATGCTCTTGCCAAACTAAAAATGGGCAAATCCAAATCTCTTGAGGAGACTCTTACTTTAGAATTATCTAAAGTAAAAGAAACCCGTGATAGAGCTCTTGAGGAAGCCATCAACTTCAAAAGAAAGTATAATGAGCTTGTTAAATTGTCCTCTTCTATTCCCAATGATAATGATGCTTGTGCTACTAACTCCATTTCTTGTGAAGCATCTATTTTGAAGGAGAATTTTGAGCTAAGGGCTCAACTTGAGTTGCTATCTAGCAAGTATGGGAAGTTGGAGGAAAATCATGAAAAGCTTTCGAGCTCTAATGATGATCTTCTAGCATCTCATGCTATGCTAGAGGTTGCTCTTGAGGCAATCTCTACAAAGGTAAAATCTTGTGAGCCTCTTGTGATCACTAGCACAATTTCTAGTAAAAATACTTTATTGCCATGTGCTAGTTCTAGTAATTCATCCACTCACAACATTGTTACATCTTGTGATGAATTACTCTCCATGCCTTGTTTCTCTAACAATGTAGCATCTACTTCCTCTAGTATTTGTGTTGATACTAACCATGTAGAGGAAATCAAAGAGCTCAAGGCACAAGTCACTTCTTTGAAGAAAGACTTGATCAAGGGTCATGAAGGGAAGTCCACCCTCGACAAGATGTTGAGAGCGCGAAGACTTCCTCATGACAAGAGTGGACTTGGATTCAACTACAATATCAAGAACAAGTCCATTGACAATATGGATCACAAGTTCATCAAGAAGAAGGGTCAAGATCAAGCTATTGATTCGGCCAAGATTGTGTGCTTCAAGTGCAAGGTCAAAGGGCACCATGTTAGATCTTGCCCCTTGAAGACGAAGAAGAAGCCTCTTAGTGAGAAGCAACAAGGGAAGCAACCTCAAGTTCAAACTCAAGCTTCCCAAGTTGAAGAATCTTCACCCCCCAAGAAGAAAATAAAAGGCCGAGTGTGCTACACATGTCGTGGTAAGGATCACTTAGCCTCTTCATGCACTCATGGTAACTTATCCAACCCCACTATACTTGATCATGCTTATTTGCTTCGGAAGGATAAGGTTGGCAATTTGTTTGCCAAGTATGTTGGTACTCAAAGTGGTGTCAAGAAAAGAACCATTTGGGTTGCCAAGCCTATTGTGACTAACCTCTTAGGACCCAACTTGGTTGGGGACCAACAAGCTAAAACTTGATCAATAGGTGGAGTCGGAGGACATTGGAGACTTGGCTACATCATGAAGAGTTAAGGGATCTTCATCAACCATATTCTCTCAAGCCAAGTCAATTGGATTATATTGCCTCATCTTATAACCAATGCTCCTCCTTGCGGTGGGTTTTATTTAATTCATATGTACTCATTGAAAGTTACTTGCACCCTTGCATGTGTTTGGTTTTGTACCTTACTAGTGTTTAATATGTGTTGTGCACTCTACTTACTTTTGATTGAGTAATCAAGCTTGTGTACGATGGTTTGCACACCATGTATGTTTTTGAGCCTCTTGTCTATTTGCTTTCATCTTAATTGGCTCTTTTAAGGATATTAATGGACTATCCCATTTTGGGGGAGTGATGTGCTTTTTGGTAACACACTATCCTAAACTGTGTATTCATGAGGACTACCACTTAGTGGTGATATATCAATGTTATCTACTCTCTTTGTGGTATGTCTTACTCATGAGAAATTCAAATTCTAATGTCCATTAATCATCTCTTGGATTTGTTTTGCCTCTTGTTAACAAAGAATGGATAATCACATTATGGGGGAGTAATAAGCTATGTGCATATTACAAGCCTAGAAAATGTGAACATGTGAGGTAGTGTCACCTAGAGTTGATATTGTTGATTATCTTGTTCCTAGGTGGCATGGTACTCAAACAAGTTCCATATTTGCTTAAATACATTTTGTTCACCCTTCTTTTGGTATCTTGTTTGTGAGAGAGTTTCTTGATGCTTAGTATGATCATTGAATATGTGAAGTCATCAAGAATCTCTAGATAAGCATGTTTTTCAATTCTTATATTTTGTCACATGCTTATGTTTTGTGAATATGATCTTGAATACATATTTGTGTCATGAACCACCGAGAACTATCTATATACAATCACTGTCTTTGACAAGTGATAATTATATTTGTGGTAAATGTATTGATCATATTTTCTTTGGTTTTTGTCCATAAATTGTCTTATTTTATCGCCAAGTTTTTTTTGGTCTAACCACCCTTTTGTCATCCTTGCTTCATTTGGATCTTTTTGTTGCTCTACTCATTTTGTGTTGTGCTTCCTTTAGTTAGGACAAGCAAGGATCCCATTGTTTTGCATTTACATTCGAAGAATCAATTCTAAGTAATGCACTATTCTTGAGGGAGCTATCCTACTTTGAGTAGAACATCATCCTTTTAATTGTTATCGGGTCTTATTGATTTTCTTGAACTTTTTTCAAAAAGATATATGGCGGGTAATGATCCCACTTGTGTGCATTTTGTATTTACATACAAGATCTTAAAAATGCACTAATCATGGGGAAGCTACTCTATACTCTTTAGAACACTATTCTTTAAAATTGGTTTAGTATCTTATTGCTCTTCTTGAACATGACTAATGTTGTAACAATGTATATGGAATGTGATGATCTCATTTATGTGCATTTTGTATTCATATACAAGATCATAAAGAATGCACAAATCTTGGGAGAGCAATCCTATATGTTATTGAACATTAGTTATCTTCAATTGATATTTGATCCCTATGACATGTCTCTTTGAAAGACAAACATTTTTCGTCTTGGTACTTTGTGCCATCATGAAAATTGTAGAGGGCTTGGTTTATTTGTTGGAACCTTACTCCTCTTTGTGGAGTTGGCTATCTCATCCCACGGTTCTTAATGTACCTTTTTGGATGAGATGAAACCTTCGAGCATGTTTGCTTGTTTTATTTCTTATGCTCATTGGTTTAGCCTTGACCTTGTTTTCATTTGATATATTTTCATATTGGTTTCTCCAATCATGTGTTGGTTTGAGTCTTTGATACAATGAGGACAAATCCTTCTCTTGCCACACTTTTGTGTAGCTTCTTGTTTCGATTGGTGTTTTGTCCAAATTGTGTCTCGCTTGGTTCTTGAAAGTTTTGTGCATGCATATTTACTATATGTATATCTTATGGCATGCTTACTTTCGTTGATCCAATATATAGGATAAACTCCATCAAATCCTAAATGGCTAAGATGTGCATGAAATTCTATTTCACATCTATATGCACATATTTATGTGGAGTTTGTCCTATGTATTGTAGTTGCTCTAACTACTTTGGACCCAATGAGTTTGGGTACCATTGTGTACTTGATTTGTTTTAGATACACGGGAGATGCATTGGAAGCTTGCCTCTTTTTAAAGAAGACGTCTTCACCATGTGCTTCTTGGAGCTAATCTTGGATGATTGTGAACTCTCATCTTCTACACCGTCAATGCTATCTCGGTAACAAGTATCTATCTCATGCATACTCTTCTAGCCCTCAACCTTGTGTAGGTTGTTTCTTGGCATGAGTCTCTCGAGTTGCTTTTGATATGGTTTTTGCAAAGTTCCCTTCAAATCGTCTTTATTACAAATATGAGCAAGCCGGGATGATTACATAGTTTAGGGAACATACTTGATCGTGTTCATGATTCATGAATTCCAACTATGTTAATCTAGCAATTCTTCTTATTTTGTCTCATATGCAATATGGATGAATTTTCAAAATCATTTGCCGCTTGAGAGAGTGTTTACCATTCTCAAAGAATCTCAACTATCACTTATTTTTTTGGGTATTTGAGATACTTTGAAGAGTGTGTGTTGGAAGTCTTCCTAGCTTTGTGCTATGGGTGTAGGCAATATTCTTTTTGGTTTATTTAGACTTCCAAGTGAATATTATGTTCTTTATCTAGTACCTATTTTGTGTGTGCATGTTTCTTTGTGGACTTAGTGCCTACTTAGAAACTTATATACATGAGATTAGGTACATCTTTAATTGATATTCAAAATCTTTATTGATCACCTTTATTGCTCTCTTGATCCTTTTGTGATCTCTAAAAGGCACAAGCTTTACATTTGTTTTGGTATCCTCTTGCCTCTTAATAAGCTTGTGAATCTATTTGATGTGTTTCCGTTGGTGTGCTTGTATGCGAAATACATGATATGCACTATGTGCCATATACCTTGAAAGACTATGAGAATGCCTAGGCTCATCCTTCTTAGTCTCCTAACATGTGTTTCCATATTACATCCATCCTTCTCGTTTGAGCAAGTCTTTAATTGTCTCGTTTCTTTTCGTTTGCTCAACATTTGTTTGTTGCAAAGTGCATTCTTTCTTTTTCCGTCTATGCTTGCACTTATTATTCAAATTAATCTAGGAAGGAACGAGGATTCCATGTTGCGCAACCTTTATTGAATTTCAAATTATTCATTGTGCATGTACCTTGGGGAGTTCCATCTTGATTCATTTGAACATTTGATTGCTTTTATCATAACATCTTCTTGTGTCCAAGGGGTTTCTTTCGAGTTGCAATTGGTTTCTTTCTATTTTTTTATTGATATCTTTTCTTTTGCATTTCTTGAATCCTCAATATAATTTGATCCCCTCCATGTATTCGTTATTGGATATATGCATTTGATTTCACTCATATCATGAGAAATGCATAATTTATGAGGAAGCTCTTATTATATTGGCCTTCTAGATTTTTCTCCCATTCCGGCAATGGATGCCAATGGGGGAGAGATTTAGAGGGTTTTAAGGGATTTAGTTCTTTTCTCTTGCAACCTTGCTTTGCTTAGTGTGTTGCATGGTTGTTTTTAATTCCTTATATAAACCCTCGTAAAAGGGATTGTCATCAATTTCCAAAATGGCGGAGATTGAAAGGGCATGTGCCCTCATGTATGGTTTTGGTAATTAATGACAATCCCTAAGGACTAATGTGTGTTTTGAGCATATTGCAAGTATGGCTTGAAGTTGTCAAGCCATCACCTATATGAAGAAAGATGGTATCTTCCATGAGCTTGCAACAAGGAGATCAATTCATATAGCTCATGGAGGATGATGTCATGCCATGATCGTCATCAAGGTTGACTAGTGCAAGACTAAGGGAAGCTGTCGGAGACATGAAGACGAAGCTAAGCGAGACTCTCCCATGATGGAGTATGGAGGAGTATATGGAGGAGTCTTCATCAAGCTTGTGCTAGCAAGCGCAATCAAGAAAGGTGGTCCACTTGAAGAGATCAAGATCGTCATCATCTAGCTCAAGTGGATTGCTCAAGGCAAAGGTATGATCTTGATAGGGCTATAGGATAGATAGGCGTACTATCAAGAGGGGCTATCGAGTGAGTAACTTGATCGCATCTTTGTGGAGAGCTCAAACCTTTGCATGCTTGGCATTTCATCTTTCTTGGTTCCTATTTGGCTTTTCTCCTTGTTGGTTTTTGGTGCTTGTCGTGATCTTCATGACAAGACCAAGTTCTTCGAAAACGGTTTTTGTTTGGAAAACTCGTTACGTTTTTGGTGTGGAAATATTTCCGGTTCAACCTTGAGGAAAGTTCCACACCTTCACATGTGTGGAGACTTTGCTCTATTTATGGTTTGCAATATTTCCAAAAGTTCTTTCAATTCTGTTGTTTCTGCAGTTTTTCAAAGGGGCGGAAATGTCCGGACCTTGCTCGGAGATTTTCGGCGCTCGGAGATTTCCGAGCACCAGTCCGGAGATCTCCGAGTGGCAGAAGATTTTTACCAAGTCCAGATCTCAGTTGCGTACTGACTCATTTCAGATTTCCTTCGGATTTTCTACCGGAGATGTCCGGGGTCCGGAAATCTCCGGCCCTGGTTCGGATATTTCCGGACAACAAGTTGCAGTTTTTCGCCAAGTCTTATTTGCCTTCAGCACTGATCTTTTCTCAGCTCACGTCGAATTCCTACCGGAGATTTCCGGGGTCCGGAAATCTCCGGTCCTCAGTTCGGAAATTTCCGGACTAGAGATTCCCAACGGCTAGAAATCAGGGAGGGGCTATAAATACCCCTCCCCTTCTTCTTCCTCAGATTGACGACTTTCCCCTCTCTCTCTTGCCATTGTTGACCTTGGGAAAGCTTGCCCCCTCTCAAATCCTCCCATGATTCTTGCATATCTTTGAGGGAAAAGTGAGAGGAGATCTAGATCTACAATTCTACCAATCCATATCTCCTCTAAGTGAGGGGAACTTAGTGGATCTAGATCTTTGAGTTCCTTTGTGGTTCTCCCCCTTTGTTCTTGCTCTCTCTTATCCCCCTATAAGCATTAGTTGCTTGTGGTGGGATTTGGGAGTGTAGGATTTGTCTCCTTTGTGGTTTCTTGGTTCCTCCTCTCTTATTCCCCCATAAGCATTGTTTGCTTTGTTGGAATTTGAGAGTGAAGGACTTGAGCACTTTGTGTGTTCTTGCTATTGCATCTTGCATCGGTTTGAGCCCTCCACGAGGATTCGTGGTGGTGAAATTCGTGAGCTTGTTACTCTTGGGTCTTGGACCCTATACGCCTTAGTGGCCGCCTTTGTGGCATAGGACCTTTTGTGGTCAAGGCCTTTGTGGCTAGTTGGGACCTTTGTGGTCAAGACCTCTTGTGGTCATTTGGGAGCCCCCAATTCTGTTGCGGGTGTGTGCCCCAAGGTTGTTGTACGGGATTGTTCTCCGCCCCAAAAGAATGTTCATAGTGGAAGGTGGACTCGGACCTTTGTGGTCGAGTTCATCGGAGAAGAAGGTGAGGCCTTTGTGGCGTTGAGCAAACCTGTTGTGGTTGCTCACACCTCTCCAACGAGACGTACTCTTTTTGTGGTTGAACTCGGGAATACATCATCGTCTCGGCATGCCGCGGTTATCCCTAGACCCGAGCTCTTTACTTATGCACTTTACTTTGTGATAGCCATCGTGCTTGAAGTCCTTTACCTTGCTATACCTTTGATGTTTGTCTTGCATAGCTTAAGTTGTTGGTGCACATAGGTGAACCTAGTATATTTAGGTTGTGTCATTGATAAGTTAAACACTAAGTTTTATTCCGCATTTATCAAGCCTAAATTGGAAAAAGTGCTCCTCGCCTATTCACCCCCCCCCCCTCTAGGCGACGTCTTTCCTTTCACACACTCCTCTTGGGGATTCACTAACTTGACGCAGATACTATCAGCTAGTCGCATGCCTTGGAACAAGCCTTCGTAATCGACTTCGACTTTTGATGGAGATGGGACCTCTATCTGTAGCACATAGTTTATTCGTTCCTTGTTGGGTGTTATGAGTATCATACCTACGCCTGCGCCTCTACCACCCTTCGACCCATCAAAGTGTATTGTCCAGGGTTTGGCGCGGGTGTTTTCTTCTTCTACAAGTTCGACTGTCCATATGGCATTTACTTCATGTGTTGTGGCTACGGTTGCCCTTCTCTTTCGCTCTGGCATTGTTATGGTCTCTTTCTCGACTTGTGATTCATGTGGGAGTTGGTCTGATGCAAATGCTTCTGAGATTTTGCAGAAGTATCTATCGCAGTCATCTGATTTCTGGAAATTTCCATTGAATGTGATTACTCCTTTTGGCCCTGGCATTTTGAGTTTGAGGTATGCTTAATGTGGTACGGCCATGAATCTTGCGAATGCTGGTCTTCCAAGTATGGCGTGGTATTGCGACTTCTAGTTGACAACTTCGAAGTTGATCAACTCGCTCTTGAAGTGCGTTGCATCGCTGAATGTGACGTTGAGTTGGATTGTTCCTTATGGTCTTATGGCTTTACCTAGCACCATATAGTGGAAAGTATTTGTAGACTGTGATAAGTTTTCGACTGACCTGTTCATCCTACGGAGTGTTTCGGCGAATATGTGACGCCCGAAAATCGGTACTATGTAGATTTAAGCGCTCCCGCCGAAATCCGCATAATAACGATTTTAGTCGCCCACCAGACATAATGTTCACGCCGAAACTTGCGCATTATGTGGGTGGAATTGTGATATCATTACAACAGTTCCGATACATCCACAAATACAACAGAAGATATAAATACAACAACGACTCGAACGAGTCAAGATACAAATGTTACAATACAAAGATACAAATGACAGCGGAAGCAAAATAGTATCCGACTACGGATAAGAAGCAAATTGGACTAAGAGTCCTGAAGATAAGCGATGGCGCCATATCCCTGCCCAGCCAAGCCGGAGGGATTCCCAAGCTAATGTTGTCTCACTGCAACCTGTTGACTGCACATAAAGCATAACCCAAAAGAGGGTCAGGGCACTCCCTGGCAAGCAAAACCGACTTGCCTACTTTCTACACCATCTCCCAAAATATAGGGGAGGTGGACTTAGCGGCAGCAGCACTAGCAATCTAAAGAGACACGCTACAACTTCCGTCTAATCAGAGAGGGATAAGAGAGCGCATAAGTAAACAACTACAACTAACACCAAAATATAACCCATTCTCGAATTAACCCCCTCAACCAAATATGAGGAAGCAATTCGGGAAACTCACACGTTAACAGTTTTAGTTACCATTCATTGTGAAAGTAATTCTATATTACTAGTCAAATTAATTAACATTATTTAGGTGTAAGTTGTCCAGATCTCATTAGTCGGCAACGCACCAAGTTGTCCATAACCGCGGACGCGGCTTATCGATAAGATTATACCCTGCAGGGGTGCACTACTGGACCCATACTCGCATGATCAACCCAGTCAAAAACATTAGGGCCTTTCAACCCAACTCTTTTCCTTCACCGCAACAAGTCTAGGAGCCACGGGAGCTATGCTGGTCCCGGCCAAAAGGGTGCGGACTCCCGCAGGACACACCCCTCCGCACCAACAGGCCGCGCCCTATATGCATGTAACAAGGCACACCGCCAAAGTAAAAATACTACACGAGTATCATCAATGCATATGAGACAAATGGAAAACCCGAACTAGGTGTGGCTACCGGACAAGTTGAAGTTCCAGTCAAAGTCGAGGGGGGCTCCATAGGGCCTCCCACAAGTGGTTAGTGCGCTCAGTCTTGGATTAGGGGAGCAAGATCTCAGTTCCTAGGTCGACACTTAGCAGAACAAAGCACCTCGCAAGGCCTTCCGTCGGGTGCCTTATCTTTTAATTATAATACCCCAATATAATACAACATTTTATTAAGGTAGAATAATCTATCAAGTTAAGCATATGAAATAAAAGACCAACTGACGACTCGCACAACCAACTCTAAGCATGCACTACGACTCGCAAGGCTAACAGATAAACATACAACATGTGATGGGATGTGGGGATAAAGCTGTATAGGCTGCAGGATAAACATGTGATGGGATCGCAATAAAGAATCGTAAACTAGGGTAGCAGAGATCAACGGCAGGAATGAAAGACAATGTATAGGTAAACAAGCAAACTTTGCTTGCCTGGAATCCCGCATGGAACCAGATCTTGTCGTTGCTCACACATCTCAACGTATTATCCGCGAAGAAGCAACAAACACTGGAAAGCGTAAAAGATGCATTTTACAAATACGGCAAAAGATTCAGCATGGTCATACGAGAATGATGCATGGCATGGCAAGATGCAATACAATGCAGGTGATCCAAATTAAGCGGGAAAGCAACCCCGACAATTAATATTTAGGTGCAAGTTATTTATTTACTCAACAATATTAAATGTTGGTTAACATGGTAATACATGGCATGGGTGATCTAATTAAATTAAATGGAATAGGGCATTATTTATTTATTACCCCTAACATTCCATATTTAATTATTTAGTTGCAATTAACAAATTATACTAAGAAATTAAAATAACAGATGCAAAATGACATACAAATGGCATATTAATATTCCTTGCATTTTTCTGATAAATAAACATATAAAGATTATTTTATTTGGAGTCATATAATAAAAGTTATTAACATATTAAGTTTCTGGATTAAATTGCAAAAGGCAGAGACCTATCTGTGATGAAAACAATGTTTCTGGGGACTTGGGCGTGAAACTCAGAGAGCAGGGGGCTTGGGGTAATTTTCCAAGAAGCCCTGGTCACTGACGGGTGGGACCCGCATGTCAGTGAGCGAAAGAGAAATAAAAAGGGGCCTTTTTTATTCCACGTGCCCGTGAAGGATCGAACTCACGACCTCGCGCAGGTGGAGAGATGGCTGCGCTAGCCACTGGGCCGAAAGTATGTTGTTGACAGATAAGCACACGGACGCCACATGAAGCGGTCCAAACGGCGTTAACTGAATTTTTACATACACAAATCTTCAGGCTTGAAGCCGGACAAAAAATAAGGAAAAGTCGCGGTCTCTGGGGATTGATCCCTGGATCTCGCGAGAGTAGACGAGCGCGCAACCACTAGGCTATTGCTCGGCAGGTGAAAGAAACAGACACAGATAAAAATATGAACGAGGGAGGACGCGTTAATTGATATGCTAACTGAAAACCGCATCGAGCACTTCAGGCTCAGTACGGGACGAACTGCAGCAGCTCGGCTGGTCCGTGGCGGGTGCTCGTGCGGTGCCAGCGAGGGCTTCAGGGACGTGCGTGGTGTGTGCGGGCGCAGGGGTCAAAACGAAGACAGGAGCTCAGCTCTCCCAGCCATGGGGGTTCGGAACCGGAGAAGGTGTGGACCGATTCCACGAATTCGACAACAATTAGGAGGATTTTCTGCGGGAATCGAAGGAGAAGCTCACCAGGAGGGTGTAGGTGGAGTCGCTCGAGCGTGTGCAGGTCCGGCGACGAGTAATTTGGCGGCGGCGCTCCGCCGGCCGCGAGCAAGACGCGGAGGAACACGACGGGTGCAGCAGCTCCCGCTTCCATTGCTTCGGGGAGGAGGTCGGCGACGAAGATGCGCAACTCCTAGACCTCCTTGCGGTCCCTCGACGGCGCCGGAGATGCAGGGCGACGGTGAGGTGACTACGGTGGAATTACTTCGGGGAGAAGAACAGAGGAAGGGGGTGGCGGCGCAGATTGGGGAGGGGAGGCTAGAGGGGTGTGGCTAGGGTTTGGAGGAGGGTCGGGGTCGGCTAAGTAGAGGGGAGGGGGTAGTTGGAGGTGCACATGGTGGGGAGGCTCGCTTTTTCTCCTCTGGTTCGTTGACCGTACGGAGGAAGGAGAAAGGTACGTGTGTGCTGGAGGTGGGCTTCGGCCAGAAAGAAGATGGGCCAGAGGTGAGGGATTCGGCCCATGTAAGCTTTCTCCCTCTGTTTTTTATTTTAAAAGTTTTGTTTTATTCTTTTCTGTTTTTATATTTTAAAACAACTCAGAAAAGAAACACAATAAAAACTTTTGAACAATTTTTGATAGTTTCAAATTATTTATATTAATTACTGGTTTGATTAGTTATAAATAATTTGAAACTTTATTTGAAGAGGCATTTGAATTTAAAATAAAAACTTAAATTTGAAATTTGAGTTTGAAGGGTGTGATTTAACTTTAAATGCAATAAAATAAATGAAGTGACAAATGCATGATGATATGATGACATGAAGATGTAAAAAGAAAAAAAAAACAAGAAAAACTAATTGGGGTTAAATCCCGGGACGTTACAGAATATTATATTGATTCCGCTGCCTCCATCCATAAATATTTTTGTCATGGCGTACTAGCCAATCTGAGCTTCTAGGACTAAAGTTGCGTGCCCTGGCCGATAGATAGACGGAGGGTGATCCTCTTGGCTGAAGGCGATTGTTGTTTCTGACTCCTGCAGGAACTCAGGTACATCGGGTGGTGCTAGAACTGCCATATTGACACAATGAGTGTGTCGTTTTTGCTGCCTATTCGAAGGACACCCTTTTTGGATCATGTACATTTGTCCCTTGGGTTGCGGGTATTGGTCGTCCATGTTGTGTAGTATGTGATGTATAGAGCCTGCCATTTGATTGTTTGTGTCATGTGGTGGCGGCGGTGGAAGGGCCGCGACTAGCTGTGATGGTGTTGCGTATGTTGATGGAGCGTTTGCTGGTTGGTCCCTCATGAGCCGTTTCATGTACTCTGCTGCCATTTGCTCGAATTCCCAGCATTGTCCCATTGTGTGGTGCGATGTCAGTCGACCGGTTGCTGGGTCTTTGAACATATGGAGTCTGCACTCGTCTTCCATCTTTTCTTGAAACCATTTCTTGATCGTATGGTCTGGGCGACTTTGCCAGTCTTGCCTTCTGTAGCTTCTGCACTGGTCACGGCTTCTGTTGTCACGTCGGTCAACCAGTCTGTCGTGTCGGTAGTTATTACTTTGTGTGTCTCGACGATCGTCTTGTCGACTGTTGCGCCGGTCATCTTGCTTTATGTCGTCTTGATTATGGTCGTCATGTGAGAAACTGTTGACCATGTCTTTGCTTCCGTGATCATAGTCACGCCTCCTTCGTTTGTCGTCTCTATCGTGGCGATCTCGGTTGTCTCTAGGGTCACGGATGTCCCGTTGGTCATGATGTCGTTACGATGAGTGTGGAGTTTTGTTTTGGATTGGGTCTTCTCCATCTGCCCACTCTGTTGCCGGTTTCATGAGCTCTGCCATGATTTTTGGTTTTTGCCGTCCGAGTGCTTCTCTCAAATCTTATCTATGGACTACATTTGTGAAGGCGTCCATAGCTTTGTCCTATGATATTGCACCGACAAAGTTTCGGATGGAGGTACACCTTCTGATATATGCCCTGAGCGCTTCGTCTGACCTTTGTCTACATGCTCTTAGCTCCTCGAATGTTTTTGATCTTTCACAGAGAGGGTAGAAATATTTTATGAAGTCTTGTTTGAAGTGGTCCGAGGAGTCATAGGTTCCTTCGGGTTGTGATTTGAGCTTGTTGCGGACTGTGCCTTCAAGCATTAGTTGTAGATATTGTATTGTTGTTGTTGTTGTTCCTCGTTAGCATATGACTGCCAGCTTGTAATCCTCGAGCCAGCCTGAGGGATCTTGCTTTGAATTGAATTTTAGCATGGCTGGCAAGCCAAACTTCTTTGGTACTTTTTCTTTTCGGATACGTCGAGTGAAACATTGTGCTCCCCATGGACATATGCCACGATTGCCAGGCGAATCGCGACTACCCAATCTCCTAGATCTGCTCCTCGAACGGCTTCTTGATCTGCGATGGTCGGTATTTCTCCTGGTACTGCTGTGCGGAGGGTTTCGACTGTGGTGCCCTCGTGACGGGCTTCTGCTACATCCTCGCCTTCCTCCGTCTGCTAGTTCTTTTGCCGCGATCTCTATAGACTTAATCTGCTAGAGGTACATTGCTTCAGCGGGGTCACCTGCTGGTGGTTTCCCTGCTTGGAGGTATGCCCCTATAGATATGAGGGCGCCTTCTACTGTTTTGGGCAGGAGTATGCCGCTTGAGTCGAGTGTTATGAACGAGTTGTCTACGTTTCGAGTGACTCTTGCCCTTTCGTCCTCAGGGATTCTTTGGAACCTGGATCTGCCTCGTCCTTCTGTTGCCCTTGTAGATCTGATAGACAGTTGTTGCATGCGAGCACTTGATATGCTTGTCTGCCTTCTTCTCTCTTCGAATGTTGCCCTGTATTGCTTTAGGTGCTGCAATTCCTGCCAGTTGAAGTAGTTGTATGTTGCTAACTCATCTGGGGTTGCGCCTGCTGGCATCATTATGCCATCTTCGATGACCATTGTTACTTTTGCAGCCATCTCCGCCGTGATATCCAGAGTGGTTGCGCCATCTGGTAAGGTAACTGTGCGAGGATACTCGACTAGCCTCCGATTGGCTGATGTTGCTGAGGTTTCTGCGGTTGTTGCAACGCAAATTTGTCGGGGTATGCGAGAAGGATATGTGTAGTCTGTGTGGTTATCAGGCGTTGCTTCAGTGTCGCTATCCCGATATGTGCATGTAGCGTACCTGCACTTTAAATAAGGCAGATACCTGTGTGTAGTGCAAATCCCTGGATCGATTCGTTTGCACACACAGTTTACGATGTAATATCACAACAAAGTATCAATTTTTTTTACATCGATGATCCAGACTTACAAAATATTCAATACAAGTTGCATAGCATAAAGCTAGCTTTGAAAGAGTAAACAGCGGAAATACAATAGAAGTGAGTTCCCATCACATTCATGTTGCCACAGGTGAAAACAAGTTGGTTGTAGACTCGAAACTCTTAAACGAAACCTCACATGGCATCTGAACAATCTGCAATAAGAAAAATATTGCAACAACATGGGTCAGATTCCAATAAAAATGGAGTCTGGCAAGTGACACTATGGTGGACACTTAGTGGAAAAACTCTATTAACCTACAAGCATATTTGGCTGGTGGAGTTCAAGGCTATTTTGCATAAAGACAATTTTTCCTAACTCTTTGGAAAACACTTTTCTTCTATTCGAGACATTCGTGGCATGACAACCACTGTATCATTCTATCCTTGTTCACCCATCAAGTTTTATTTCTGAAATTGGAATGGTGGAATTCTCCGTTGACGTCCGTGATCAGCTGCTCAAATTGTCCGTACCGGGGACACGGCTAAGTACTTAGTTTTACACTCTGCAGAGGTTGTGCACGTTCACCATTGTACCCATTCAACCCAAACTATCCTTTACACACTTATAGTGATAAGGGAAAGGAGAAGAATGAGACGAGATCTTTTAAAAGCATTTTCCCTCCCACTCTGCCTTGACTCGTTCCACGCAACATAGTTGATCAAGCTAGAAGCCCATTGGCAATGGCTGCACTGGAAGCAATCGTCACTCGGAGTTCTTCAGATTCCTCTGTTCTTGGGTGGCCATCCACAAGTGCACTCTCAGATTGACAACCCCCATGCTCATGGCCCCAAGTATAGTAGAAACTACCTTAGGCGAAGACAACCACAAGCACAGTTCTGAGTAGCCATTCAACATAAACAATTCAACCAATCCACCTAGGTGTTTCATTAACTTAGTGGATGTGTACTCCCAGGTTGACAACCACCATGTTCACGGCCCTAAGTAGAATAGAAATTCATCCTAGGCGACGACAACCATGAGCACAACCCTGAGTAGTCACTTAACATTTTGTAAAACTTTTCATCAATTGTATAGCATCAATATTTCTACTAAGTATTGTATAGGAACCTAGACACAGGAGTAAGGAATTTCTACACAGGTTTAGCATAGCAATACTATCCTACACATGCTTATAAAAATACTCTATGTAATGCATATAGAAAATAGTAGGAAGTTTATGAGGTGTGCCACTTGCCTTTGGATGATGTCTTTGTAGTAAGTCGAGGCTCTCCGTTCAGTCTAAACAATATAGACAAGCAACAATACATCAATCAACATTCAACACATCACAACACAATGCATACAAACACATACAAAATGAACAAACAAGTTTCATAACTTTTTAAGGAAAATATGTCATGCATGATGTGTAAAAATATTTCTAAGGACTAGAAATGCATTTCATGCCATGAAAATCTTCTAAGTTAATGCAAGGCAATTAGGTTGGTCAAAAATGACTAAGGACTGAGGTCATAAGTTGGATAAAATAACTTTGCTATAAATAATCTTGAATAAGCACTCTAATGGCTTAGCCATGATGTGCATAAATACTTAGAGAAAATACTAAGTCTATTCTTCAAGGTGATCCACAATTATTAACAACTCTTTGTAAATTGGATATTCACTATAGTGAGAGAGACAGACACCCGGCCAGCCACTTAAGTTGTGGAACAAGTCTCATGTACGTGGACATGTAAGGTTAGTCACCAGCCCGGTTCATCTCACTATGCCGCTAGGATCCAACAAACTTCAAGATGGTAATAACATGATCAAAATTTGTTTATGTCTAAAGTGAAAGACAAGATTAGGAAAGAGGGAAAAGATAGAAAGAAGAATGTAGAATCTTCTCCTTGCTTCCTTTTCTTCTTTATGTGATGACTTGATTGCAATTTTGTAGACTTGATGGCTTTGAAGACTTGATGGTGTTCATAGCCTCCAGGTTGGTCTTGAATATAACTTAGTCATCATAAGGGCTAAGATGAAGAAGGGAGAAAAGATAGAGAGAGGAAGTAAGACTTAGAAAATATTGTTGGTTGGTCTTCATGAACTTCTTCTTGATTTTCTTCTAAGTGCTTCTACTCCTTGAAGATGCTTCTGAAGTCTTGTTTTCTTGGCTAAGTCCTTCATTGGCCTTCTAGCTCCATGTTTAAAATCCTAAGTGTCTAAGTGTATAGCACTTTACCAAAATACTAAGTTGAAAACTAATCCAAACTTAGAGAAAAATGGGGGAGGAGTTTTCCTATGAGGAGTATAACTACAAAATAATATATGCTATGCATGAAATGCAATTTTTAATCACAAGAAACATCATACTAATTTTGTGATATTCATAAAGTATGTATAAAGTTATAATTGCAATTTAATTAGTTTCTAATTTTGCAAAACATACTAGAAGGAAAACATATAGATTAAAGTTTTATGTGATTAAATTTTATAACAAAATTTATAAATGATGTTAATAGACAGAGGGGATTTAATTAAATTAATTACAATTCGATTTACTCAAAAATGATTTTTCTATCAAGAGTTATGTCAAAATTATTCAAACTATTTAATTTAAACATATAAGTATTAAATCATCAAAATAATACTCATAAATATTTTATAACAGAGGCATCATATTACAAATATTCCAAAGTTTCTAAAACAATTTTATTTGCAATTTTTGGATTTAAAGTTATGACAAAAATACTCAAATCCACCATTTGAAATTTGAATATTTTAAACTAAGTCAAATTTGAAATCTAACAAATCTAAATATTCTACATGTCAAAGGCTTTCCAAATATATAAAATTTATCAAATTTGGATAAGTGGTTAAAAAGATATGATAGTTTGAATAGACAGAGTGGTTAAAAAGTGCCAGATCTGTTGACCGTGCCACTGACTCGGCGCTGACACGGCTGCCACGTTGGCGCTGACGTGGGCGCTGACTGGATAAGTGATTCGATCTGGGCCGTCCAGATCTAGATCTACGGTCCAGATCTAACTGTACCAGTTCAAAATAAAATCTAATCTTAGCCGTTGATTTCAGATCGGACGGATGTGGGAAAAGGAGCTCACCGGGCGGCGCGGATGGTCGCTGGAGACGGAGGCGACGATGGCGCTGCGCTCGGCGAGGACGGTTCGAGGGGGTGCGCACGGGCAAGGCGGAAAGGATGGAGGTGGTCTCGGTGCTCGGGGTGGTTTATCTCGCCGGGGAAAAAGGAAAAACGGCGTCGGCTGCCGAGGAGCTCCGACGAGCTTTTCCGGCAGCCTGGGGGCACCTCGTGCTAGGGTTTGTGAGGGGAATGAGAGAGGGGGTCGTGGGGTTTAAATAGGGGGCAGAGGGGGAACCAATTCCGCAAGATTCGCTCGGATTTTGGAATGGGATCAGAGAAAATTCCGGGCGGGATTTGAGGACAGAGGTTGAAGACGATGACATCAGCATGACGTCAGCGATTTTTCTTTTTCTTTTTCTGATTCTCCATTTAATTTATATCTTTTGATTTAAGACTCCAAATTCATTCAAATAAATTTATACAAATTTGTAAAAGCAATATCTTTGTGTTAAACCAGTTGTGGGCATGTTTTGAAAACTTTTTATAAAAAAAAAATTAGAATTATTGGTTTAATACAAATTTTACCCTTAATGTCAAATTTGAAATTATAGCTTAATTAAATTCCTTTTTGACTAAATAAGATTTGTAAAATATCCTCATTCAAATATGTTTAACTTTAAGTTATTTAAACTCATTTGCTTAACCATTCATCTTTATTTTGGTATAATAGTAGAATAATAGAATACAAATATTTTTAAGGTAATAGGAAATATAATGGATTCAATATTAATTAAATTTTATTTTTGTGCACCACTATTTTTTATATTAAGATAAATCATTTTGAAAACTTCATATAACAACTTTGGAAATGATTTTAGTTTTAATTCATTTCTTATATAGAATATATTCATCATTTTAAGTTTTGAAAATTAATGAATGCAATGCTTATTTGGAAACACTTTTTATTTCAAATAAATGGTTCGAAAGTTTGTAGCACATTTGTCAAATTAGATATTGAGGTTTTAAGAAATACAATGAATAATAAAATATTTAACTTGAACAATTTTTGAAAATAATGTTAAACTGAGATATTTGAAATATTAAACCCTTTCAATATGTGTGAAGTCTTTTATAGTTGGTTTTCTTATGTATTTTAATATTTTATTTTAATCAAAACAAAAGTTTTAAATTTTAGTGATTTTTGAACATTATAAAATGTTGGGATGTTACAGTGCCTGCGTTTTTATTTTTCATATTTTTGCATCCTTTGTTTGGTGCATATGTTCGTCGTAGTCGACGAATGCTTGATGTGGAGATTGGATTTATGAATCGGCGAAGTCGGTCAGACGTATGCTATCCTCCGTATGCTCCTCATACTCAGAGAGGTGGAAGCTTCCTTCTGGAGCGTCAATCTGCATATGGTCCTCGACTGAGTTGGTCTAGAGGGTCGACTGTACTTCTTCTTTTATCTGGTTCTGCGTCATGAACTCGTTGAATTCTCGTGTGGACATGGATCGTGCTATGGATGAGATCGGATCAATCTGTGATTTTGTAGCTCCTATGCTTTCAGCTGAAGCCATTGATATGACCATATCTTCGACTGAGGTAGCCGATTGTCCTTCGACTTCGGGGAATTCATCTGCCATGAATTTGTTGAATTCTGCAGATGACATCGAATCCGTGGGGGATTTTGGTGGCGGGATCAGATCGAGTTGTGACGAGGTATCCTCCTTGTCTACTGAATATGCGATCTCAATCGATCTCTCCTGGAGTGGCTTAGTTGCGATCAGTTCGGCTAGATCCTGCACACCAAACTGATCAACAAAAAAGTTATGTTCCCCGATGGTTAAATCAAAACCTGAATCGAGATTGTAGTAAATCTCCTGAGCTTTGGGTGAGTATGGCCTGATCCTGGCTAGTAATGCTGATTTTGGCGAGTGGTCACCTATGGGCTGGATGTGATCTGTAGTTGCTAATGTGAATCCCTTTGAAGAAGTCGGCGAGTTGCCGTTAGCGATCTGGACCAAAAAATCCGTAGATACAACACTACCTTTTCCCACAGACGACGCCAATTGACGAGGGATGCCCCCATCAATACCCATGGTTACTAGCCTAGGGTAAGAGTTATGAGGTAGAGAACGCGTAGTGTTGGTAGATTCGTCGGCTGAAAAGCGGGATTTACCCAGGTTCGGGGTCCTCGAGTGAGGTAACACCCTTCTGTCCGGCTTGTCTGTTATTGATTGTGAATATGCTGTGAGTACAGGGGTCTAGCAAGATGTCGTTCTTTCTAGGGTTTGGTGATACTGGTTGGGTGTGTCCTTGATCGGCCACCCTCATGTCCTTTATATAGTGGTATAGGTCTCGGGTATTAACCGACAAGGATTACAAATATGGTAATTAATACCGACTATGCTATTTATGGTAGAAGTCTTCGACTTGGACTTCACTTGTTGGGCTTCTTCAGCTTATTGACAATTGGGCTTTAGTCATTACGTGCACCAGGTACCCACACGAAGGGGTACACGTTTGGTATAACCTCGTCAAATACTTTGTGTGACCTTGGTGCAAGTATTTCTGTTATGCCTAAAAAGCTCTATTATATGTTTGATTTGCCACCATTGGAACATTGCTATTTGGATGTTTTTCTTGCTGATAATGCTTTTAAGAAACTTTTGGGGACAGTCAATGATGTTGCTATTATGGTTAATAATAACTTGGTCCCCGTTGATTTCATTGTCTTGGATATTGAATGCAATCCATCTTGTCCAATTGTGTTGGGAAGACATTTTCTTAGAATTGTGGGTTGTATTATTGATATGAAAGAAGGTACCATCAAGTACCAATTCCCACTCAAGAAAGTTATGGAACACTTCCCTAGGAAAAGAATTAAGGTACCTTTTGATTCTATTGTTCGTTCAATTATGGTGTCGATGCTTCATCTCTTGATAATACTTGAGTTTTACTTTCTGTTCCTAGCTGAAAGGCGTTAAACAAAAACACTTATGGGAAACAACCCACTTTTATTTCCAGTTATGTTATTTTGTTTGTGTCAAGGTCTTTTCCTACCTCTGTTGCAACTCCTTTGTAACTTTATTTTATTGCATTGTCGTGTTAAGTTAAGACTCTAGTTGAAAGTTAATGCTGAATTTGGCTTCCTGCGCAGAAACAGTTTTCTGTTGTCCACCGTTTAATTCGTAACTCTTGACAGAAAAATCGAAAAAGCTTCCCTTTTTTGTGCATGATCCTCAGATATATATGCAACTTCCATTAGTTTTGAGTTTTCTGATTTGAGCAAGTTAAGTGCGTTGAAAAAATTCGTCTTTACAGACTGTTCTGTTTTTGATAGATTCTGCCATTTATTTTGCAATGCCTATTTTGCTATTTTTTATTGGATCTTTTTATCCTATGAAGTACCAGTGGCTGTAGCTAATGTCCATTATCATTGGTAGCAATTCTGTTCCTACAGAATATCATAATTTATCATGCACTAACCCTCTAATGAAGTTTACTCTAAGTTTGGTGTGAAGGAATTTTTTCAAGGATAAAGAGAGAAGGATGATATAATGTGATCAAGAGGATAGTAAAGGCAAATCTTGGGGATGGCCTGGTGGTTCACCCCAACATATTTCAAGAATACTCAAGCGTTAAAGCTTGGAGATGCCCAAGGCATCCCATTCTTCATCAACAAACTATCAGGTCCTTTCTAGTGAAACAATATTTTAACTCCGCCACATCTTGTGTGCTTTTTTTGAAGCGTATGTTTGTTTTTTCATTCTCTGGATAAAATGGATCCTAGCATTCTTGTGTGGGAGAGAGACACGCTCCTCTTTTTCTTATGAATACTCGTATTCTTCACTTATATTTGTTGAGTATTCTTCTCATGCTACTGTTTTGCTTTCTAGCTCTTGTTTTTCATGCATCTCTTATTAGAGCTGTTAGCTTTGTTATATCATACTCTCATATCTCATTGTTTAATTACTTGGAGAGTTTATATTTTAAATAAGTTGATTGGTGTTTGGTTGAGAATAGAAAATGGTAAAAGTGGTAGATGGTATAACTAAATTGTAGCGTACCTGCACTTAAAATAAGGCAGATACCTGTGTATAGTGCAAATCCCTGGATCGATTCGTTTGCACACACAGTTTACGATGTAATATCACAACAAAGTATCAATTTTATTACATCGATGATCCAGACTTACAAAATATTCAATACAAGTTTCATAGCATAAAGCTAGCTTTGAAAGAGTAAACAGCGGAAATACAGTAGCAGTGAGTCTCCATCAACTTCATGTTGCCACAGGCGAAAACATGTTGGATTGTAGACTCGAAACCTCACTCATCATCTGAACAATCTGCAATAAGAAAAATATTGCAACAACGTGGGTCAGATTCCATTAAAAATGGAGTCTGGCAAGTGACACTATGGTGGACACTTAGTGGAATAACTCTAATAACCTATATGCATATTTGGCTGGAGTTCAAGGCTATTTTGCATAAAGCCATTTTTTCCTAACTCTTTGGAAAACACTTTTCTTCTATTCGAGACATTTGTGGCATGACAACCACTGTCTCGTTCTACCCTTGTTCACCCATCAAGTTTTTTTTCTGAAGTTGGAATGGTGGAATCCTCCGTTGACGTCTGTGATCAGCTGTTCAAATTGTCCGTACCGGGGACACGGCTAAGTACTTAGTTTTACACACTGCAGAGGTTGTGCACGTTCACCATTGTACCCATTCAACCCAAACTATCCTTTACACACTTATAGTGATCAGGAAAAGGAGAAGAATGAGACGAGATCTTTCAGAAGCATTTTCCCTCCCACTCTGGCTTGACCCGTTCCACCTAACACCCTCTACATCTGCTTGTCAAGCCGGGGAGAGTCCATGCAACATAGTTGATCAAGCCAGAGCCCATTGGCAATGGCTACACTGGAAGCAATCGTCACTCGGAGTTCTTCAGATTCCTCTGTTCCTGGGTGGCCGTTCACAAGTGCACGTACTCCAGGAACCATAGACATGGGCCTGAGTAGCCACTCAACTCGACTCCATACAACCTTTTACCACCCAGGTGTTTCATTTAACTTAGTAGAATTTAGATTTTCACAAAACAACATTTGCATAGCATCAATAATTCTACTAAGTATTGCATAGGAACCTAGACACAGGAATAAGGAATTCCTACACAGGTTTAGCATAGCAATACTATCCTACACATGCTTATATAAAAAGCACTAAATAATGCATATAGAAAATAGTAGGAAGTTTATGAGGTGTGCCACTTGCCTTTGGATGATGTCTTTGCTCACAAACTCTTTTCAACGTTACTCGGGACTCTCCGTTCAGTCTAAAAAATATAAACAAACAACAATACAACAATCATAAAACAAAACAACACAACACATACAAGCATACATAATGAACAAACAAGTTTCATAAAATCCTAAGGAAAACATGTCATGCATGATATGCAAATTATTTCTAACGACTAGAGATGCATGTCATGCCATGAAAATCTTTTAACTTAATGCAAGGAAAATTTGTTGGTCAAAATGACTAAGGACTAAAGTCATAGGTTGCACAAAAATACTTTGCTATAATTCCTCTTGAATAAGAACTCAAATGGCTTAGCCATGATGTGCAAAATAGTTAGAGAAAATACTAAGTCTAATTTTCAAGGTGATCAATAATTATTAACAACTCTTTGTAAATTGGATATTCACTACAGTGAGAGAGACAGACACTCGGCCAGCCACTTAAGTTGTGGAACAGGTCTCATGTACGTGGACATGTAAGGTTAGTCTCCAGGCCGCTTCATCTCACTATGCCGCTACGATCCAACAAACTTCAAGATGGTAATAACATGATCAAAAAATTTAAGTCTAAAGTGAAAGACAAGATTATGAAAGAGGGAAAACATAGAAAGAAGAGTGTAGAATCTTCTCCTTGCTTTATTTTCTTCTTGGTGTGATGACTTCATTGCAATTTTGTAGACTTGATGGCTTTGAAGACTTGATGGTGTTGATAGCCTCCAGGTTGGTCTTGATATAACTTAGTCATCATAAGGGCTAAGAGAAGAAGGGAGAAAAGAGAGAGAGGAAGCAAGTCTTAGAAAATATAGCTGGTAGGTCTTCATGACTTCTCCTGGATTTTCTTCTAAGTGCTTCTACTCCTTGAAGCTACTTCTGAGGTCTTGTTTTGGCTAAGTCCTTCATTGGCCTTCTAGCTCCATGTTGAAAATCCTAAGTGTCTAGTGCATAGCACTTTTACCAAAATACTAAGTTTGAAAATAATTCTAACTTAGAGAAAATAATGAAGAGGTTTTCCTATGAGGAGTATAACTATATTATAAAATAAGTTATGCATGAAATGGACTTTATAATCACAAGAAAGCATCAAAATAACTTTTGTGATTTCTTTATAAATATGCATGAGGTTATAAGTGCAATTTAATTAATTTCTATTTTTGAAAAATATAAATAAAGGAATGAATATAAGATTAAAGTTTTCAATGATTAAATTTTTATAACAAAATTTTATAAATAGTGTTAATAGACAGAGGACATTTAATTAAATTTATAGCAATTTGATTTAATCAAAAACAATGTTTCTATCAAAAGTTATTTTAAAATTACTCAAACTAGTCAAATTAACATATACTATTAAATCATCAAAATAATATTCAAAAATATTTTATAACAGAGGCATCATATTACAAATATTCCAAAGTTTCTACAACAAATTCATTTGCAATTTTTGGATTTATAGATTTAAAATTATGCCAAAAATACTCAAATCATCCATTTGAAATTTGAATATTTTAATCTAACAAAATTTTGAATTCTGACAGATCTAAAATATTCTACATGTCAAGAGCATTCCAAATATATAAAATTTATCAAATTTGGATAAGTGGTTAGAAAGATATGATAGTTTGAATAGACATGGGCTTTTCTGCAAAAGTGCCAGATCTGTTGAATGGGCGCTGACTGGATCCGACGTGGCGCTGACTGTGCATGTTGAATCAGCGCTGACGTGGTTAAGTGGATGGATCTGGGCCGTCAGATCCAGATCGGACGCTCCAGATCTAATCCTACCGATTCGATTAAAAATTCTAATCCTGGCCATTGGAAGGAGATTAGACGGCTCACCGAGGGGGGCGGAGCGAGGTCGCTGGCGATGTCGACGACAGCGGCGGTGCGGCTCGGGCGGGGACGCTCTGGTGCCACCGGTAACTCCGCGGATGCGCGGAGGGCAGCTCCGGACGCGGCGCAGCACGGCGAAGAGAATGGTGGCGATGGTTGGTGGCGGGTTGCTCCGGTGCTCGTCCTACTCCTCGCCGGAGTTCGCGGGGCGGCGGCGGCTTTGGTCGACCACGGGCTCGTCAATCTGGCGCGTTACAAATCACAGGAAAATATCACAAGGATGCGCACGGACGAGGTGACGCGAGGTGGAGGGATGAGAGGAGCTCAGGAGGTCGGGGCTCACCGGCATCAAGAAAATGGCGGCGGCGGCTTCGGTTACTCCGGCGAGCAAAAGCGACGGCCTGGCGGCGTCTTAGGTGCTAGGGTTTTAGGGGAAATACGGAGGAGGACGTGGGGTTTAAGTAGGGGCAGGAGAGGGAACCAAATTCGCGAAGAATGCGCCGGATTTTGGAAAGAATCGGGGGCGGAAATCTCGGACGGAGGAGGAAGACGTAGTGATTTTTCTATTTAATTCATAATTTTTTATTTATAACTCCAAATGAAGTGAAATCAATTTCTAAAATTTTGTAATATTCATATCTATGTTTTAAAACATTAGTGGTATGTTTTGAAAACTTTTTAAAATTAATAATTTTGAAATATTGGTTTAATACAAATTTGACCCTTAATGTCAAATTTGAAATTATAGCTTAATTAATTTTCCTTTTTACTAATTTTTTAAAAAAATACCCTTATTCAAATATGTTTAACTTTAAGTTATTTAAACTCATTTTCCAATATTAAATTCATTTTTGGCTTTATTATAATATTAAATAACATAATTCAACTATTTGAATTGAAAAGAATTATAATGTATTTATTTTTAATTCCTATTATTTTGGGAACCATTGGATTTTATATTATTATAAAACATTTGTAACTCCATAAAACAACTTTGTAAAATACTCTAGTTTAATTCATTGCTTATACTGAATATATTCATGAAATCATTTTATGTATTGCAAATTGAAAAGAAAAATTAAGTTTATTGAAATGCCTATTTGGATAATTCATTAATTATAAAATCTATGGATTTTTAAAGTTAAACACTATAGACTTGACATTTACAAAACTATGTTTTGTTTTCAGGTAAAAGAATAAAACAATTTTGCAAATCTACCATTTTAAAATAGTTTAAAAGAACACTTGAAAAAATTATTTTAATTTATGAATAGCTATGAATAAGTGGTTGAAATCAAATACTTACAAAGAAAACTTTTATTACATGAAAATGTTTGAAATTTTGAAAGACATTTGTCAAGTTAGATATTGAGGTTTTAAGAAATACAATGGATAATAAAATGTTTAACTTGAAACCACTTTTGAAAATAATGATAAACTGAGATATTTGAAATATTAAACTCTTTCAATAAGTTTGAAGTCTTTCATAGTTGGTTTTCTTATGCATTTAATGTTTTATTTTAATCAAACAAAAAGTTTTAAATTTTAGTGATTTTTAAACATTATAAAATGTTGGGATGTTTCATAAATGAAACATAATTTTGTAGATCATTATATTGTGTCACTTGAATCACTTATGTTGTTTTGAGATATTAATTTTCTTAATGATAAATATGATGGTTTAGTAAATGGAATGATCAATGGTTGGTCTAGAAAAACTTGAAGTTGTGCCACACTTAAATTTCCAGTTGATTGCATAATGATATATGACTTCTATTTGTCTAAGGCAACCGTAATGACTTTTTGTTATGCGCTACGGTTGGGGAAGCCAACAGTTACTTTGTCATTTGCCACGATCCCTCTTGGAGTGATTTTCATTATGCCTTGTAAGATCATATTATTATCTGGAATAGTTTTACTTATGAGTTTTAAAACTGCGGTTTTCATGGCACTTCCACCACCATATTACTAGCCTCTTCGGTACTTTGCATTGCCCTTTCTCACATTGAGAGTTGGTGCATACTTCACGGGTACATCCAAACTCGTGGGAGATCTTCATCTTGTTCTCCTACACATAAGCCAAATATCTTCCTCAAAACATCCACCATACCTACCTACTACAGCATTTCCATAGATGTTCCGACATATATTGCCATGCAACATCCATCTTACATTACATCGTCATTCATTACTTATATATTGCTTTGCGTGATTCTATATAGCTGATTTGTTATTTTACCCATGTTACGCTAGATCATTGCATAACCCGCTACACTGGCAGAGGCACCGTTGTCATATACAAATTATGTCATATTCATATTAGTTACTTGTATCATCAGTATGTTATCATATCATCATTAGTGTGTTGTCATATATCATATATCATATTAGAATGCTTGTCCCTAAAAGTGAAAAGAGCCATGGAGGCCATCGAAAAGAGAAACAAAAAAAGAAAAAAAAGAAAAAAAGAGAAAAAGAGAAAAAGAGAAAAAGAAAAAGAAAAAAAGAGAAAGAGAAAGAGAAAAAAGGGGCAGGATTACTATTCTTTATCACACACTTGTGCTTATGTTATAGCACCATATCATTTATAGTCCTCACTTGTGCTCATGTTATAGCACGATATCATTTATGATCATCATTTGTGCTCATGTTTAGCACCTTTACTCCATATGAGAGAGTTTTCATGTCTAACTTACATAACTTCGTGGGGAACTTTACACTATATAACTTGACTTGTATATTCCAATTATGAGCCTCCTCAAAAGTGCTCTAGGTATTCGTGAGCAAGCAAGTTGGATGCACCCCCACTAGTTCCATTGGAGAGCTTTCATATACTTATAACTCTATGTGCATCCGTTGTGTGGCAATCACTACTTCTTGCATAGCTTCGATGGTAAGACTTCCTCTTGTCTAATGATCACTTGCATCTTTGTGAGACTTTCTTCTATTGGCCTTTTAAACCCCCGTTAACATTCTCTTAGCCAAAACATCCTGGTGCCAGGAACCAACGTTGAACGCTTGCTTGTTTCTTTTGAACAAATAAAGAGTTGATCTTCCACGTGCATATTGATATTGCTTGACTTGACCCTTTCACAAAGTTGTCATGTTTGTTGGAAGCATTAGATGATTATATTGTTGTGCTTGAAGCTTAAATCATCTCTAATATCTACTTTACACAGTTGATTGCTATCTAGTACTATATCATTGAAAACTTTGCTTTGCCTTGCCTACTTGTTTATATATTACTCATTTGAGATCAATATAAACTACAGCCCTTATTTATCTCATCTCAGTTTACTTGTCTTACATTATTACGTGATCAAGATTGTGTTAAAGCATGTCACTTCAGAAATTATTCTTCTTTTATCGTTCTTGCCTACTCGGGACGAGTAGAACTAAGCTTGGGGATGTTGATACGTTTCCAACGTATCTATAATTTCTTATGTTCCATGATATATTATACGAATTTATTAGATGTTTTGTATGCATTTTATATAGTTTTATGCATTTTCTGTGACTAACCTATTAACAAGATGCCACAGTGACAGTTCCATGTTACTGTTTTTGGTTTCAGAAAAGTACTTAAGGAAATATTCTCGGAATTGAACAATTTCTTTTCTGAAGTCAGTTTTTCATCGGGAACGTTCCAGAAAGTCGAACACGAGACTAAGTGGGCCACCGAGGCGGCGCCACCCCGTGCTTGCGCGACAGGACCTGGAGCCGCGCGAGGACCAGGTGTGGACCCCTCGGGGCGCCACCGCCTTTGCCCTTTCGCCTACAAATACCCCCCAGACTAAAAACCCTAGCACGATGTTCATATTTTCCTCCACAGGTCCCGAGCCGCCGCCATCGTCAACACCAATTCGACAGAGATCATAACTTCTCCCCGGCACCCTACCGGGAGGGGGAATCGTCCCCAGAGGCCTCTACGTCGCCGTGACCGCCTCCAGACTGATGCGTGAGTAGTCTACCCTTGGACTACGGGTCCATAGCAGTAGCTAGATGGGTTGTCTTCTCCTCTTGTGCTATCATGTTTAGATCTTGTGAGCTGCCTATCATGATCAAGATCACCGTTATGTAATTCTTCATGTTGTGTTTGCTGGGATCCAATGAATATTGAGTACTGAAGTTATTGCTTCATAATATATCATGTGTGTGCTATTTAATGATCTTGCATGCTCTCTGTTACTTGTGTATGCTCTGGCCAAGTAGATGCTTCTAACTCCAAGAGGGGGTATTTATGCTCGATAGTAGGTTCATGTCTCTATTTAATCTGGGATGGTGACAGCTAGCTCTAAGGTTGTAAATATATTGTTGCTACTAGGGCTAAAACAGTAGTACTTTGTCTAAGGATGATGTTACTTACTTACTTTTCACACAGTGCTTAAGGCGATAATCTGGTGCATGCAACTTAATACTAAAAGGGGTGCGGACGCTAACCGGAAGGTGGATTATTAGTCATAGATGCGGTTAAAACGGTGTATGTATATTGTTGTAAAGCCCGAATGGATCTCACACTAGACATAATAACGTTAGTATATGCATTGGTTTGCTCATCATTATTCTATCAATTGCCGAGTTGTAATTTGTTTACCCGCATGAATGTTATAATTATTTATGGAGAGACACCACTAGTGAACTGGGGACCCCGGTCCTTCTCTTTAATCCGATAAAACCACAACTGCAAACCTGTTACTTTCTGCAAAACAAACATCTTTCTTCCACACATACGTTTAATCCATTGTTACAGCAAGCCAGTGAGATTGACAACCTCACTGTTAAGTTGGGACGAAGTATCTTGATTGTGTTGTGTGTAGATTCCACGTTCGTTGCTGACACCCATGTTGCGCCGTGCCAAAGTCAGCTGCCAACAACCTCGAGTGAATTCTCATTTACTACTGGATCGATAAACCTTGGTTTTATAACTGAGTGAAACTTGTTGTTGCACTACTTCATACCTTCCTCTTGGGGCCTCCCAACAACACACCCACCGTGTGCATCAATTGTCACGTGCTGATGACACAGATAATTCCCGTTGCGATCCGATGGATAATGGACGAGCACATCCGAGATACGCTGCTTTCCCTGTGCAACTTTTTCGACATCATCGACAGGAAGTCGATCGGCGTGACGCAGCTCGACATGCTATAGGAAGAGATCATGTTGATACTATGCAAGCTCGAGATTTACTTCCCACCCTCATTCTTTGATATCTGTGTGCATCTCCTTCTCCATGTCATTGAGGACATCAAGCAGCTCGGGCCGACGCTCCTGCACTACATGATGTCGTTCGAAAGGTAGAACGGTGTCATGAAAGGATACGTTCGCAACAGGGCTCGTCCGGACGCAAGCATGGCCAAGGGCTTTCTAACCTACGAGTGCATCTCCTTCTGCCATAATTATCTAAGAACCGAGAACGAGGATGTTGGTCTGCCCATAAGGAAGCACCTCGGCAGGCTAGGTGGAGTTGGTCACCGCGAGGATTGTCGCTCACTCTTTGTCGGCGTTCATGGTCGAAGAGAAGACCTCGACAGGGCTCACCGTGTCATGCTGCAACACTTACAATTGATCGAACCTTGGGTGGAGGAGCACAAGAGCTTAATCGAGCAAAATTACATCAACCTGGGTGGCAGAGGAAGACTGGAGACGTATCCAAAGAGCACAACTCCACCTTCACACGTTGGTTCAAGAAAAGGCAACTGTTTCTAGCAGAGAGCAAATGCCATCTTTGGAAGATGAAGAACTCATATTCTCCTTATCACGGGGCCCCAGACAGAACGTAAGGACCTTTCAGGCGTACGACGGTTACACAGTCTACACCGAGGAAAAAGACAAGAATAGTGAATATCAAAACTCAAGAGTAAATATGCTACCCTACGGTCATGACGAGGATACTATCAAGGAAAGATTATTCGGAAGGATCGAGGAGATATTAGAGCTCAACTACTGTGGAGAGTTGGTGCCAATGTTCCGTGTAAGATGGGCCAAGGACGTCCTGAAAGAAGGCCGGTATTTCACCAGCATGGTAATACCCGATGCCAAATCGAAGAAAGCCTATGCGAAAAATGAGCCATGGGTACTCGCTAGCCAAGTTGAGCAATGCTTCTTCATTACCGATCCGTCAAAGGGTCGCCGTGTTGTGGTGAGGAGGGGCAAGAGGAGCATTATCGGAATAGATGGAGACGCCAACGAGGAAGACTTGGACAGAGATCTGAAGATCGAGGACGAATTCGACATGTTCTTCGACATGCCGACTACCAGCTAAAACCCAAGGAAAACCTTGAAGGAGATATGCCCTAGAGGCAAATAAATAAGTAGTATTTATTGCATTATCTCATAATTTTATAATAGGTTTGTGTATTATGCTATAACTGTATTAATCGGAATTATTAATACACGTGTGATACATAGACAACCAGGGTCCCTAGTAAGCCTCTATGTGAACTAGTCCATTGGGCAACAGTTGATCGAGATTCCCAATCAAGGACAATGACGTCGGTTGACAATGGGGTCATCTTATTAGTTGAATAAGGTGATGGACATACGCAAAGTATTGCAATAAGATCGTATTACGATGTTTGTCATTTGCAATAGATAAGAATATGATAGCTTATTCCTTAGACCGTGAGGCCGTACTTATTGATGCTTCGTGGGGGTACTTTGAGAGCATCAAACGTTGTGTCTTATTTAGCATGACAATAACGGTGTCCAACTTGGGTATCCCGAAAGACTATTGAGACGTAAGGATCACGAGCGGGATTTGTTCATTCTTGTAATGGAAAGATACTCTGGGCCCACTCGGTGATATTGCATCTATATAGTTGCGTAGCTTGTGACTAGGTCATGAGATGTAATATCACATACGAGTTTATAACCTTTGTCGGTAACGAGATACAACAAAGACATCGGATGTCTACGATCATATCTCAGACAAGGTAGTATCGCAGAAATAAAGGGAATGAATATCATATTTATGGTTCAACGACGATATTCGTAGAATGCACAGAGGCCGTCATATACATCAAGGTATCCCTAACGGTCATTGGTGAGCAGAGTGTCTCGACAATGTCTGGAGTGTTCTCAAACCGTAGCGTAACAAACTTAAGGTCTTAACGACACCAGGAGATAGGTTCTGGAATAATATAGGATTTTGTTGGAGAGAGAGAAATGATCCGGAAAGAGTTCTGGTGGTTCGGAAGGAGTTCCGGGAAGGTCTGGAATGGTTCCAGGGATGTCCGAAAGTTGTTTCGGGTGGTTCGGAAAATGTTTCAGAGTCACGGGATATTAAATAGTATTTAAATATATTAATTATGAATTAATTATATTTTATATTGATTTAATTATTAAATAATGAAAGAAAAAGGGGGCAGCCCACCTACATGGGCCCTAAGAGGGCCCAAGAGGGGGAGCCGCACCAAACTTGGGGGAAGGGGGCCAAGCCCAAGTCCAATTCGGACTTGGTTCGGCCGAACCCCCCTCCCACCTCATTTTCTTTAGTCCCACATGGAGGAGGCAAGGTGTTTGCACACCCCCTCCCCCCTTTATATAGCAAGACATATTAATTGGATTAATTACAGAAATATACAATTAATTGTATAGCAGGCCGGCCGAGTTGCTTCTCCGCCCGTTTTGCCTCCACTCTCCACCTAAGCTATACCACCGGGCGCCGTTGCCCTGCGGGATTCCAGAAAAGTTCTACCCCTGCGATTTCAGCTGGATCTGAATGACCGGGGGTGTTGTTAAGATCCGTGTGTTTGCGAGTGCTCGGAGGCACCACTTTTGAGGAGCCTGGGCGACGTCGTCTCGCCCACCTGCAGCCCAGCCGCTGCTTCCCCCTGCCACCGGCGCACCCCCCCCCCCCAGCCGCCAGCGCCTCGCCATCTTCCGCCCAACGCCCGTCGACACAGGTCATCGTCGACACCCCAGCGTCATCATCTACGTCATCGCGGCAAGTTCTCCACGACCTCGAGGTCGGCTACGTACGACTTCATCGTCAACGCTTGTGCGGGAGCGTAATCCCCGCTATCGATCTACATGGAGGTAATGTAACCCGTTCTGCCACCGTTATCACATGTACTAGATAGATAGATCCTGTCTAGTTAGGGTTTCATACACTAGAAAAATTATTGTTTTCTGCACCGGAACCCCTTCAAACCTTCCTACCTACTAAAGGTTGTCCGTTCACATGAAGAAATCTCAAGGTGCCCGACCTAAAGTATTCAACCGCGAAGAAGGGAAAGAAGAAGAGAAGCTAGCTCTCGGAACCGGCCTGGTGTGTACACATGTGCGCCGAGAAGAAGAATTTTTGGTGTGTGTGAGACAATGCAAGCATTTATATGCATGTGTATATCATGAATCTTTTATTAAAATATGTGACAATGTACAGACACATAAAATTTGCATATGTTTTCTCCTTAAAATATGTGTGTGTTGAAGGAGATATGCCCTAGAGGCAAATAAATAAGTAGTGCTTATCGCATTATCTCATAAGTTTATAATATGTCTTTGTATTATGCTATAACTGTATTAATCGGAATTATTAATACACGTATGATACATAGACAACCAGAGTCCCTAGTGAGCCTCTATATAAACTAATCCACTGGGCAATAGATGATCGAGATTCCCGATCATGGATAATGGCGTCGGTTGATAGTGGGGTCATCTTATTAGTTGAATAAGGTGATGGACAAACGCAAAGTATTACAATAGGATCGTATTACGATGTTTGCCATTTGCAATAAATAAGTAATATGGTAGCTTATTCCTTAGACCGTGAGACTGTACTTATTGCTACTTCGTAGGGGTGCTTTGAGAGCATCAAACATCGTGTCTTATATAGCATGACAATAACGGTGTCCATCTTGGGTGTCCCGAAAGAGTACGTTGAGCATGACAATAACGGTGTCCATTCGGACTAGGAGGGTTCGGGCTAACCCCTCCCCCCTCTCCTTTCTTTAATCCCACATGGGGGAGGCAAGGTGTTTGCACACCCCCTCCCCCCTTTATATAGCAAGGCAAATTAATTGGATTAATTACAGAAAATACAATAAAATTTGTAGCAGGCCGGCCGAGATGTTTCTCCGCCCGTTTTGCCTCCTCTCTCCACCAAAGCTATACCGTCGGGCGCCGTTGCCCTGCGGGATTCCAGAAAAGTTCTACCTCGACGATCTCAGCTGGATCTGAGTGACCGGGGGTTGTTGTTAAGCTCTGAATGATTGTGATTGCTTGGAGGCGCAGTATTTGAAGAGCCTGGGCGGCGTCGTCTCGCCCACCCAGCAGCCTTGCCGCTGCCCCTGCCGCCGGCGCAACCCCCCAGCCGCCGGCGCCATGCCATCTTCCGCCTGACGCCCGTCGACGCAAGTCATCGTCGACATCTCGGCGTCATCGTCTACATCATCGCAGCAAGTTCTCCGCGACCTCGACGTCGTCCACGTACGACTTCATCGTCAACGCTTGTGCGGGAGCGTAATCCCCGCTATCGGTCTACATGGAGGTATGTGACCCGTTCCGCCACCGTTATCGCATGTACTAGATAGATAAATCCTAACAGTTTGGGCGTTCTTACGCTAGAAAAATTATTGTTTTCTGCACCGGAACCCCTTCAGAGGTATCAGAGCCGATCTATGCGTAGTACAGCTGGTACGGTTAGAACTCATGTTAAATAAGGACATATTTCTTATATTTGCTACCCTCTAGCGTGCACTTGCGATGCCTTCGGTATTGAGTTGATGAAGCGGCTCGGACCGACTTTACGCGTACGCTTACGCGAGACTGGTTTCACTACTGGCATACGGCTTGCACCATATCTGTGGCTGGTGGGTGTCTGTTTCTCTCTCTTTAGTCGGCTAAGCATTTTCAATGGAAGGCCCGAAAGGAATGCTTAAACATGCAATTATATGATTGACGTTGTGGTACAAAGTTCGTAGGTAGGGAAACGGTTCTCTTGCGAATAAGCCTATATGCCACGTAAAACTTGCAAAACTAAATAAAGGTAGAGGCGTCAAACTTTATTTTGCAGAGGCGTTATTTTATGTGACATGGTTACGGTAAGTTTGATACTACTCGTACTGTCGGAGGCAATGGAGGGCACCGTATACTCGGAGCCATGCCAATGCGACAGGTCCAAGGTTCATGGCGCCGTGGAGGTCCAGGCGCAACGACCATGTCACATCGCACTTCATTACTTTATGTTGATATTGTGTTGTTGTGTGTGCATTCTATTGATTGCTTATATGTTAGATATACAAAGGTAGCGTCATAAATAGGATAATCCCTAACAAATACCAAAATTGTGTTCTCCCTCATTGCGCACCACCAAGAAAGTTCTACGGTATGAGGCACTCTGTGACGATCGGGTGTCACATATCTAGTCGTTCGCATACAGTTGGTGTAAGCCATGTTGCACGCGTAGGGTCTTCGAGTTTTGATTGGCGAGCCTAGCATATGCAGATATGGCCTCGGAACACGGGAAGATCAAAAGATCGAGCATGAGTCACAGAGTTGTTGTGATCGACATTTTATGTCCACCTTTAAAGCTGTGTTGCCGGCCGTGACGATCGGGGGTAGTATGGTGGATGAGGGTCGTCTAATTGCTAAGACTATCGTAGGGATAATAATTTTAGTAGAGTGTGTTTAATAATTGGATTATAAACTAAAACTCACATATGTTATAAACTTTACCTTACCTCTTTTGTGATCATATCTGTAGACGGAACTCTACTTCGGTTACTTCCTTAAGAGCCCGGATTCTACCTTAGAAGCCGGTGGGTCCAACTTCATCAAGTGGTACAAAGGTCTGCGGAACATTATCATACACAACAACATCCTATATGTCATCGAAGAAGCATTAGGAGATAGACCATATGATTCTGCTAGCGAGGAGGAGGATGATGAATTCCGCAGGCATCGAAACATATTCATAGAAGTGGATACCACCATGACCGTATGCCTAGCACCTGAGTTGAAAGAGTTGTTTCGACACAAGGAGCCATATGTCATGATTGATGCGATCAAAATGCACTTCAAAGATGAATTGAGGCGTGAGTAATTCAGACAACTTAGAAAGTTCCAGACCATTCACATGGAGGAGCATACCTGTCTGAAGACTCATTTGAAGAGGTTGTATGACATCTACTTCAAGCTGACAAATGTCTTCGATTATTGGATGGCGGATTCACGTGCAATTCAGACTGTGCTGATATCTCTACCTCCAAGCTATGAGAAGCATGTGCGCAAATATGTTTTGAAGGCAGACAATATGAACTTCTATAAGTTCGTGTCCGAGTTCAAATCTTTGGAGGTTGATTCCATCGAAGGAGAAAAATACGACTCTACAGGTATATATTTGATATACAGACTTATGAGTGTATTTGTCTCTTGATATGTAATAAAGGTATTTGATACTTGTTATGTTTATGAAACAGGTCCTGATTATTACTTATCTGTGGCGAGTAATGACGTGACATGGTACAAGTGATGGCTAGCAAGGAAGTTGATGGCCAGTGGTGTTCACGTCCTCAAGTTATCATAGTTATCATTAATAGTTTTTGATAAGACCTTTTTGTAATAGTGAGAAAGTGTGATTTTGTTTAGTGTCTTGATTGTTACAAGACAAAGTTATTCATATATGTAATAGGAAAAATTCAGCTGTTTTATGACATGGAACGAGTCAGTTGTTTGATATTATGAATAAAGTTTTCACATCTCAAATACATTACTTGTATGATAACATGGTACACATTCATAAAAGCGGAAATGATAAAATTATGTGTCCAAAGAATAAAAGACTTTGTTACTAGAACAAACACAATCGAATTTGATCATAAAGGCAATGTAAGAAGTAATAGATACTTTGATCTATTTAAAAGTTGCATGTGCCGAATTGAATAAGTTTTAAATTGATATTGAAGTATCAATTTGTGAGGAAATTAAGTAAAAGTCATATCGAATGATTGTTAAATTAATTGTATGGTGAAAATTATTTTATTCAAATTCTTCTATGATTATTATTGAATAAGTGTATTTGCATAATAAATCATGAGTCTTAAAATAATTTGATAAAAGATCAAATGGGGTTTTTCAGAAGAAAGATTAGTGAATATTGTATTCACAAGATTTGATCAAAGGACATTATTTTTGAATTATGTTTCAACACAAAAGACTTGTGAAAATTTGTTTCACAAAATTATAATATCAGATATAGTGATATGTGAAGTATTATAATCATAATCTATTTTAGATAAAGTGTGGTCTTTCAGAATTTGTCTTAGAATCTCCTATTATGTTCGAAACATTATAGTCGATGTCTACTTTAGGAAATAGATGTTTTTCAACAGTGATTCGTGTGATTGACAATAGTGTCATTATAAAGATGATTATACGATAATTAAAATTATACACGAATAATTCTTTGTAAATTACTCACATTAGTTGAGAGTGTATTCCAAAACCCAACAGAAACAATACTTGTGTTGTTGTCTCTGTAATTCCGAGAAAATGCGATTTTAGAATTATGGTTTGTGGAATAGAATTAGAAGCTTGAAAATAAGGTTTCAGGCCTATATTCATAAAAGTAGAACATTGGAATATGTTCCAAAAGGTATATGTCTACAAATGAAAATTAAATGATAAGAGTGAAGGAGACTTGAAAATTGTTTTCTGCTTGCAATCCTCTTCGATAAGATCATAATATTTTCATGAAAGAAGTTTCCAAATAAGGTGTTGTTATATTAATATTTGTTGTCTGGTCACAGTTTAATATTAAATATTTCGGATCTGGTTAACAGATCAAGGTACACTTTATGAATACAAAGAAAGTTGAGAAAATATCAGAATACGAACAAAGTCTTTTGAGTCTGGAAATCCAAGTTACAAATAGAAGGGTTAAAACAGTAAATGTTACTATAATTCTTTTTAGAGGAATAAGATTACTTAATCATCATATAAAAGTGTTATATGAGAAATGTAACTATAAGAAAGACGTGAAAGCATATTTTGTCAAGAAATGTATCTTGGACAAAATCAAATTTATTGACTACATAAATGTAGACATGCTTGAAGTCTGTGGGATTTGTATTAATAGAATAATGCAGTTCGTGTTAAGTTCAAATTGATGAGAGATTAATGGTTTTGGTTTGACCAAAATGTCAAAATAAATTATGAATTTAAGTGGGACTCAGAGTTAGTTTACTCGGGTATAATATGTAAAGGACATATTTTTGAGTGGGAGCTTAGACCCTCATATGTGTAGATGACATATTTTGTGAGGGAGCTCGTGTTCTCAATTATGTAGAGGACATAATTTGAGTGGGAGCCGAATTCATCATGTGTAAATGACACATAGTGAATTGTACCAGTAAAGTTTAATTAGAAAGATGAAGTTGTGAAACTATTTAAAAGTTAGTATCTATTTTGGAATAGAACGGGAATTTTAAATAGATAGTCGAGTTGTTTTGGATTATATTTGAAGAGTCATAATAGATTAAAACCAAATGAATGGTCCTTGGAAATCCAATTGATCATTAAGAGTAATGATACACGATAATAGTGATTGTATGACATGTTGGTCTATTATGTGATATTAGACGTCATACAGGAACTGTAACATCCCAACATTTTATAATGTTCAAAATTCACTAAAATTTAAAACTTTTGTTTTGATTAAAATAAAATATTAAAATGCATAAGAAAACCAACTATGAAAGACTTCAAATATATTGAAAGAGTTTAATATTTCAAATATCTCAGTATTATTATTTTAAAAACTTGTTTCAAGTTAAACAATTTATTATCCATTGTATTTATTAAAACCTCAATATATAAATTGACAAATGTCTTACAAAAGTTCAAACCATTTTCATGTAATAAAAAGTTTATTTGTAAGTATTTGATTTCAACCACTTAGCCATAGCTAATCAAAAATTAAAATAATATTACAATTATTTAAAACATGATCTATTTGCCACATGGTTTTCATTCTTGTAACTAAGTTTCAAAACATAGTTTTGGAAATTACAAGTCTATAGTTTATAACTTTAAAACCTCATAGATTTTATAATTACTTAACTACCCAAATAAACATTTCATTAGCTTTAAATGATTTGTTTTTCATTTTTTTCAAGACATAAAATGATTTCATGAATATATATTCTATATAAGAAAAGAATTAAATCTAAAATGTTTTCCAAAGTTGTTATGAAGTTTTCAAATTAATAAGCATAATATAAAACATAATGGTACACGAAATATTATGAATGAAACATTTAATTTATTATATTTCCTATCTCCTTTTTTTTTGAGGCGCAAAACAGTAGGGAAAAATCCCTACTGTTTAATTTTCTATTTTCTCATTGACTGCTGTACAAATTACATGGAAAAGTTCATAAAGTATCCAACCATTGGGTCATCCCTTCCTTTAAGGAAGGTTTAGCTCTATGCAGAATCAAACTAAAAGAACAGATAAAGTCCTGGAAACAAGCCTCAAGACAAATGGGCTGAGAATCAAAAATACATCTGTTTCTATGGGTCCAAATACTCCAGCAACCAATAATAAGGATTTCCTTATAGCAGATTAGCTTATAAGTTTTCTTGGCTTGAATCAACATGGAGAAGAGGTCCAGATCCGTATCCCATTCAAGATAAAGTTTCCACCAAAAATTTCTGCTGAAATCACATTCAAAAAATAAATGGATAAACTCTTCAGACATACCCTGTGAGCATAGAACACAGTTATAGTCCTCAATCTGAAACTGCTTTCTGGCTAGGAGGTCTCTTGTGTTCAATCTGTCTTGCAAAAGCAACCAAAAAAATATCTTATGTTTTGGTAGAACTCTGGATTTCCAGATCCACTGGAAGGGGGGTGGTGCAGGAGTATTTGTCATTAAGGTATCATAAACCCTCTTACTCGAGTAACTTTTATTGCTGGATGACATAATCCACCTATCAGCAGTAGAGATATCCATGTGTCCTGTCAGCAAATTGTTGAACTGGGCAAATTGATGAACAGCAGGTACTGACAGTGGGGTGTGAAACAATACCAGTGACTCCTCATCAGATAAAACAGCAAGTGCCTGTTTAATGGAAATGGATTGTGACTTCGCAAAGGAGCAAAGGTGAGGTAGTTTGTGCCTAAGAAGCTCATCAGACCACTTATCCATCCAAAGTCTTACAGTTCCACCATCACCTGGGACACATGCTGCCAATTCCAGGAAGCTTTCAAATAACTTTAGATAATCCTTCCACCAAAAAGAACCTACAGGTCTAGTGTTTTGTGGTAATCTATCATTCTCATAATGTGCTTTCCATATAAGCTTAACCCATGGCAAATCGTCCTTATTCATGAACTTAAAGATGTACTTCATGAGTAGGGCAATATTTTGGGTTCTGAGGTTTAGGATGCCCAATCCACCCAATCTCTTTGGCTTGCATACATTTTCCCATTTGACCAAGCATTTACCTTTTTTATGAATATCTTTGCCCCTCCAGAAGAAACCCCTGGTAGATCCCTCAGTATAGTCCAGAAAACACAAAGGCAGTTTCAATGTGCACATAGCAAAATTGGGAATAGCAGAAATGATGGATTTAATCACCACCAGTCGACCATCATAGGATAGTGTATCAGCAATGCCAACCAGCCTTCTATCAATCCTATGGATAATACCAATAAGGTCTTCCATCTTTGGTCTAGTAGTCCGCAGAGGTAGACCAAGGTAAGTAAAAGGTAAGGCTTCAATTTTACACCCCAGGATCATAGCCAGCTCAATACTTTTATCATGGTCAACATTGATGGATACCATAGAGGATTTATTGAAATTGATCTTTAATCCAGTAGATAATGAAAATTTATCCAGGATCACCTTCAACCTTCTTAGTTGTTCAACACATGCTGGCATAATAAGCAGAGTATCATCTGCATATTGAATTATGGGATAATCTAACCCAAAGGAACAAGATAGGGGCAAATCAATCTCTCCTGATTGCCAAGCAGCGTTAATGACAAATTGAAGAAGCTCAGCAGCAGTCACAAACAGCAAGGGTGACAAAGGATCACCTTGTCTAACTCCTCTTTTACACCAAATTTTTTTCCCAGGTATACCATTTAAGAGTACTGAGGTGGAAGCATAATGCAGGATTTTAGATATCCATCTCAGCCAAAGGTCTCCAAACCCTAAATGTTTAAGCATGAGCAGAATAGCCGAATATTCAACCTTGTCAAATGCTTTTTCAAAATCCAACTTCAAGATAATGATCTCTCTCTTAGACTTGTGACAGAGGTGAATGTATTCAAAAGCCCAAGCAAGACAGTCCTGAATGGTTCTATTCTTGATGAATCCATACTGATTCTTGTGCAAAGCTTGGATAATAACCCTCTGAATCCTATTGGTAAGCAGCTTGGTCAATAACTTCAAAGTGATACTGACCAGAGAGATAGGTCTATAATCATTTACATATTCTGGGTCAGTTTTCTTAGGAATGAGGGTTATGAAGGCTGAATTGATACTGGAGATATCCAAATCACCCGCATAGAAACTAAAACACAGCTGATAAAACTGTTCCTTAACTTGATCCCAACAATTTTTTAGGAAAGCTCCATTAAACCCATCAGGACCTGGTGATTTATCTGTTGGCATACACTTTACAATGTCATCAATTTCTTCCTTTGTGAATGGTACTTCAAGGCTAGCAAAGTCAATATTATAGTTGGGAATAACAAGGTTATCAAGATCAAAAAGCATAATTGGGTTATCAGTACAACCAATCCTCTGTTTGAAAGACTGCCAAATAATTGCTGCTTTATCTTCATGATCACAAACCAAACGACCATCCTCTGTGCTCAAAATAGCAATATAATTACATCTAAAGCTTTTGGTAGCATAGGTATGGAAAAACCTTGTGTTTTCACCTCCCAACTTAGCCCATCTAATTTGTGCCCTACTGCGCCAATAAATCCTCTTGGCCTCCAGAAGATTGGCCAAATGAGATTTGAGTACTCTTCTAAAATTGGATTCAATAATAGAGAGTAATCTTTGGTCCTCCAGACCATCCAATAAAGCAAGCACAAAGTTGCATGACTGAATCGTCTTACATAACTGAGACAAATTTTTACTCCATCGCTTCAATCCATATCTCAAAGATTTCAGTCTCGCAGTAATATCCTGAGCAATATTTTTAAAAGAACCCCAATGCTGCCAATTGTGAGATATAACCTGTGCAAAACCCTTCATCCCCAACCAGAACTCCTCAAACCGAAAAATCTGTGCTTTTGAAACATGAATACCAACCTGTATCTTTATAGGGACATGATCTGATGATAATTTGGCTAGTGGGGTAGCAAGTGTGTTAGGGAATAAAGCAGTCCAGCTGGCAGAGGTAAAGACCCAATCTAACTTTTCAAGTAGAGGATCAGCTTGCATATTACTCCAGGTAAAAGATCTACCCTTTAGAGGAATATCAATAAGATCATGATGGCTAATAAATCTGTTAAAAGTAAGCATATTATTGATGTCTCCTCCAGGACGGTTCCTGTTATCTGGGCCCCTTATCAGATTAAAGTCACCAAGTATCATCCACAAATGCATTGGATGTGTGTCAATATTCATGAGCCAATAAAGAAATAGGGATCTCTCAGCAGGAAGGGTCGGTCCATAGACATTTGTAAGGTACCAAACATGGCCAGTTATCTTACAGATCAGTTGAACAGTCACATGGAATTTAGAGAATGAAATCTCAGTGCCATCAAAAAGGTTCCCATTCCATATGGTTATTAAACCCCCAGAGCTTCCCACAGAAGGGGAGAACACAAATTTATTGAAACGTCTTGGGCAAAAGTTCCTGACATATTGAAGATCAAAGTGATCTTTTTTGGTTTCCTGGAAACAGATGATATTACAGTTTGACTCATTAATGTTCTGCCTAATGTCATCCCATCTGGTTTGTGAATTAATCCCTCTCAGATTCCAATCCAAAATATTCCATTGTCTACTCATTGGAAACCAAAAAAGGGTTGTTTAACGCTGAGCAATATTAAAAAGCCCAGGGACAAGCAGAAAAAGTTGGTATAAACCATCCTCCAAGGACCTAAAGTGAGCCAGCATATAATTTCCAGATACAGCCCAAATTGGATAAATAAAACCTCCCGAAGGATAACAGACTGTGAAAAAAACTTAGAACAAGCAAACACAGACTTCTGAGAGTAGTTATCAGCACCAGTTATCACACAAAAGGCACTTTGACTGCAAAAGTGCATACAGCCAAGTTCACAAGTGGCCAAAAGACCATACTGACAGGATATAAGTTTAAGCTGATAGGATATCATATTACAAGCCAAAATACAATAAAAGAAGCCCAGGTGAATGAAGTACAAGATCCAGCTGCCCCCCTCTTCACATAATTTATTCAATACTGTCATTGGTACTGTCATAGTTCAAGCTATCCTCTGATACATCCTCAGGGTGCATATGACAAGGTCCAGTAGCCAAAGCCTGGATAGTCTCAAGTGGCAGAAAAGGAGGAGCAGGCGCATTGGCATCCCTTACAACAACAGATAGAGCACCCTTGTCCTGATCTTCATCATCATCCTCCTGGCCCTCAATGCCAGAATCAGCAGGTATATCCTTGTAGCCCTCCTTGAGCTTAGCAATTCTGTTGCTTCTCCTGACTTGTTCAACAGACATAATGGCTTTTCCTTTTCTCTTCCTTGAGGTAGCAAGAGAAACAGATGGAGCAGCAGAGGTACCAAGTTGCTGGTCAGCCTCTGGAATGTTACTAACTGCAGCAATAAGATCAGTAGGGTGTTGAGCTGCAACATTCTCAACTGCAGCAGAAGTCTCAGATGAAATGTTGCTCATGTTGCCTAAGGAGTGAGCAAGTAGATTGCGTTCTGGTGGGAACACCTCCACAAAAATAGGCTGCACAGGAAGAGGTGCATCTTGGACAACTGGATGAACAACAGGCTCAATAACTGGGGCTATCACATCATCTATCACAGGTGCATGAATGGGAACAGGTGCCACTGGTGCTGGTAAAACAATGTGAATATCAGGTACAGGACTCTGAGGTGGGGTGACTAAAGCAGGTTCTTCGTTAACTGAAGGGGCCGGTGGCACAACCTGAGCTTCTTCTTCATGATGCCACATAGCAAATCCATCAATCACAATAGGAACTGGGTGTGGGTTTTCAACCTCATGTGGGAGAGGATCTTCATCCCCAGCACCTGCTCCCAGCATGCGTCTATTCAGAATGATGCAAGGACAGGACCAAGATCCACCATTGCCTTCCTCACTGAAATTCTGCACCACAACAATACTGCCAGGAATCCTATCAATGTCAAAAGTCCTTATCTTCACAAGAATCCGAGCCTTGTTGGTATCATCTCTATTCCAAATCAAGAAGCGACCATAAGGAGCAAAGGTGGAAATAATTGTGTTAAGAGACCAGCACTCTGGTGGAAAATTCAGGAGCATAAGCCAGACATCATGGGTAAAAGTAGCAGCTCTGAAGTTCCTTCCTTTATCATGTTCGATGACACGCATAATAGAGTCACCAATGAAATAAGGGATGTTTCTAATAGCACTATCACGGTCAATAACCCCATCAAATCTAACCATGGCGGCACCCATCGCACAACGACTGACTTGTCTAACCTCATAACCTCTCTGCACCATCTGAGCAGTGATCAGGGCAGAAGTACCTTCAAATTGCTCCCAGGTCGGCTCTGGTTCGAGTAGGATGATCGCCCAATCGTCGCATATCTCGGGAGTGGAACCGCCGATGACCACATAGACCCGTTGCGGTCGGAGAGGGCTAAAAGGCTCATAACCTGCTCCAGGAGGCAGGTGGGGCACAGGGTCGACGGGGTAGTTCGCCATCGCTACAATGTTGGCCGGAGTCGACGGCGGTAGGCAGGCGGAGTCGCCGGTGCAGGGGAAGCAGGGGAGAACAGGGGAGGGTGTCGAAACAGTACTGTCAATTGGTATTTCTTTATTCAGCAAAGAGACTTCCTTAGTAGCAACTCTACGAAAGATCCTCTTATGGTTAACACGATCAAAGCAGTTGCGGGTAATGTGACCGTATCTTGAACAAATTCTGCAGCGAATCTGATTAGAGCAGTTAATCTTAATATGAAACGGACTGAAACATCTGGAGCAGCATATGAACTCCTCTGTAGTATGGGCCAGATTTGCATCTTCAGATACTAGCGGCAATTTGGCCTCTGAATGGGCCACAGAAGGAATAGGAGCATTTTTCTGAATGGGCCTCCATTGCAACTTCAGATTTGATCGAGAGGCCAAAAAGGAGAGATCCCGCTTTTTCGCCGATGAAATCGTGATCGGATGAACACAATGATTCTCCACAGTATCAGCAATGGCTAGATCTGAAGAAGGACGAACACCCAGAGGAATTGTGTTGGCTCCCGTGAGAACAGAAACGCAGGGCACGTTGGTCTCAAGTTGCAACCGAAGACGTTGAAAAATATTAGAAACCAGAGGCTGCCTAGGGTTTGCATGGGGACGTGATCAACGTGCACCCACCTGAGACCATTCTGCATCCATTTGAGAAATCCAGATCTTTTCTTCTCTCATCCAGTTAGGTCCTCCATGACCCCAGAGATGAAAATAACATTTGAACAGTTTGCAGTCAATAGATCTCAGATTACAGATAAAGAATCCCACCTGTTTTGAGCTGACAGCAAATTTGAAAACTCTATCGGCAAGAACTGACGTACCAATCTCATCATAGGCCACTCCCAAAACCGCCGAGAGGGCCAGACTAACATTCAGATCATCCAAACGGAAAGCAGCACGACCAAATGATACCACAAGATAGAAACGACTAGAAGAGGAGACAGGGCTAACTGAGGAGGCAAAGAGATGTCGAACCTTAGATCTGAACTGGTGACCAATGGAGAAGTCCAGGAGATGAGCAATGGAGGAGGGATCATTGAAGGGATCCATCCTCATTCTTCCAGCCGCCATGGGGAGATCTAGATAGGGTAGGCACCGAGATCGCCAAGGGAATCGCCATGGGAGCCGCCAGAGCTCGGGGGGGGGGGGGGGGGGTGGGAGCCATTGACCGTGGCGTTAATTTAATAATTTTATTTGGGGTTATTTCCTATCTCCTTAAAAATATTTATATTGAGTTAATTTACTATTATACCAAAATAAAAATGAATGGTTATTGAAAATGAGTTTAAATAACTTAAATTCAAATATATTTCGAATATGGGTATTTTACAAATTTTATTTAGCCAAAAAAAAATATATTTAAGATATAATTTCAAATTTGACTTTAGCGTCAAATTTGTATTTAATCAATATTTTAAAATATTATTTTTCACAAATGTTCAAAACATGCCCGCCGCCGGTTTTTTGTCAACACTCCTGGACCGTACGATTAAGATCCAACGGCCACGATTAGAACTTTAACGCGAAGGGGTACGATTTGATCTGGACCGCCAGATCCAGATTTGACGGCCCAGATCTATCCACTTATCCACGTCAGCGCTGACTCAGCGTGCTTAGTCAGCAGCCACGTCAGATCCAGTCAGCGCCCAGTCAACAGATCTGGCACTTTTGCAGAAAAGCCTCTCCATATTCAAACCTTCATAACTTTTTAACCACAACTCCAAATGTCACAAATTTTATATTTTTGGAAAGCCCTTGACATGTAGAATATTTTAGACCTGTTAAATTTCAAATTTGACTTAGTTTAAAATATTCTAATTTCAAATGGTGAATTTGAGTATTTTTGTCATAACTTTAAATCTGTAAATTCAACAATTGCAAATAAAATTGTTTTAGAGACTTTGGAATATTTGTAAATTGATGCCACTTCTATCGAATATTTTGAGTAATATTTGAATGAATTCATAGTCATATATTTAATTTGATAATTTGAATAGTTTAAGTACTTTCAACATAACTATTAATAAAAATATTATTTTTGATTAAATCAAATTGCTATAAATTTAATTAAATTCCCCTTGTCTATTAACACTATTTATAAAATTATGTTATAAAAATTTATTCATAGAAAACTTTAATCTTATAATTATTCCTTTTATTATATTTTCCAAAAATAGAAATTAATTAAATTGCATTTATAAATTCATGCATATTTATAAAGAAATCACAAAAGTTATTTTGATGCTTTCTTGTGATTAAAAATTGCATTTCATGCATAACATATTTTATTATATAATTATATCCCTCATAGGAAAACCTCTTGATTATTGTTCTCTAAGTTAGAAGTATTTTCAACTTAGCATTTTGGTAAAGTGCTACACTTAGACACTTAGTAATTTTCAACATGGAGCTAGAAGACCAATGAAGGACTTAGCCAAAACAAGACTTCAGAAGTATCTCCAAGGAGTAGGAGCACTTAGAAGAAAGATCAAGAAGAAGTTCATGAAGACCAACCAGAAATATTTTCTAAGTCTTGCTCCCTCTTTCTTTCTTTTCTCCCTCCTTCTCTGAGACTTCATGAAGACTAAGTAAATCCAAGACCAGCCTAGGTGATACAAAAATCATCAAGTCTACCAAGAATTCAATCAAGACATCACCAAAGAGAATATTACAAGTCTGGAGATGAAGCCTGGAAGACCAACTACATCTTTCTTTCTATCTTTTCCCTCTTTCCTAATCTTGTCTTTCACTTTAGACTTAAACAATTTTTGATCATGATATTATCATCTTGAAGTTTGTTGGATCCTAGTATCCAATTTGCGAAGAGTTGTTAATAATTGTTGATCACCTAGAAAAATAGACTTAGTATTTTCTCTAAGTAGATATGCACATCATGACTAAGTCATTAGAGTACTTATTCAAGATAAATTATAACAAAGGTATTTTATCCAACTTCTAACCTTAGTCCTTAGTATTTTTGACCAACACATTTCCTTGCATTAACTTAAAAGATTTTTATGGCATGACATGCATTTCTAGTCCTTAGAAATAATTTGCATATCATGCATGACATGTTTTCCTTTGAAGTTTATGAAACTTGTTTGTACATTATGTATGCTTGTATGTGCTGTGTTGTTTTGTTTTCTGATTGTTGTGTTGTTGTTTGCCTATATTGTTAGATTGAACGGAGAGCTCCGAATAACGTTGAAAAGAGTTTGTGAGCAAAGACATCATTCAAAGGCAAGGGGCAAACCTCATAAACTTCCTATTATTTTATATATGCATTACTTAGTGTATTTTTATATAAGCATGTGTAGGATAGTATTGCTATGCTAAACCTGTGTAGAAATTCCTTATTCCTGAGTCTAGGCTTCTATGCAATACTTAGTAGAATTATTGATGCCATGCAATGGATGAAAAGTTTTACAAAATATTAAGTGACTACTCAGGGCTGTGCTCATGGTTGTCGTCACCTAGGATGAGTGTCTATTCTACTTAGGGCCGTGAGCATGGCGATTTTCACCTGAGAGTGTACATCCACTAAGTTAATGAACCACCTGGGTGGTAAGTGGTTGTATGGTTTATGTTGAGTGGCTACTCAGGTCCATGTCTATGGTTCCTGGAGTATGTACACTTGAGAATGGTCACCCAGGAACAGAGGAATCTGAAGAACTCCGAGTGACGATTGCTTCCAGTGCAGCCATTGCCATATGGGCTCTGGCTTGATCAAGTATGTTGTGTGGACTCTCTCCGGCTTGACAACAAGATGTAGGGGGTGTTAGGTGGAACGGGTCAAGCCAGAGTGGGAGGGAAAATGCTTCTGAAAGATCTCGTCTCATTCTTCTCCTTTTCCTTATCACTATAAGTGTGTAAAGGATAGTTTGGGTTGAATGGGTACAATGGTGAACGTGCACAACCTCTGCAGAGTGTAAAACTAAGTACTTAGCCGTGTCCCCGGTACGGACAATTTGTGCAGCTGATCACGGACGTCAACGGAGGATTCCACCATTCCAACTTCAGAAATAAAACTTGATGGGTGAACAAGGGTAGAATGAGACAGTGGTTTCATGCCACGAATGTCTCGAATAGAAGAAAAGTGATTTCCAAAGTGTTAGGAAAAATTGGCTTTATGCAAAATAGCCTTGAACTCCACCAGCCAACTATGCATATAGGTTATTAGATTTTTTCCACTAAGTGTCCACCATAGTGTCATTTTGCCAGACTCCATTTTTAATGGAATCTGACCCACGTTGTTGCAATATTTTTCTTATTGCAGATTGTTCAGATGACGAGTGAGGTTTCGTTTAAAGGTTTTGAGTCTGCAACCAACATGTTTTTGCTTGTGGCAACATGAAGTTGATGGAGACTCACTGCTATTGTATTTCCGATGTGTACTATTTCAAGGCTAGATTTATGCTATGCAACTTGTATCGAATATTTTGTAAGTCTGGATCATCGATGTAATAAAATTGATACCTTGTTGTGATATTACATCGTAAACTAAGTGTGCAAACGAATCGATCCAGAGATTTGCACTATACACAGGTATCTGCCTTATTTAAAGTGCAGGTACGCTATAGGAACCATATTATGTGCTCGATGAAATATGACCCATGTTCTTAGAGAAGAACAGTTGTGAAAGTAAATTTGGAATTTACTGGAAGTAGAAATGTATTAATCATTAGATTGACATTGGAATGTCAAGTCTTCTACATAGGTATGAAAGTATATAGATATCGCGAGATTTTAAATGTTACATAGAATTCTCTATGACTGAGTGTGTTTGCAAAGCAATTATCTGGTTAACACAATCAGAGTAAGCGCTGGGAAACAGAAGTCTCACTTAGTTACGGTATTTGTATATATGTTACTGGATAACATGATGATATCAAACAGGTTGATATCAATGAATCGCAAAAGAACACACAATTGTGTATTGTACAGATTGTCAGAGTAACACTCTTCCACAAGCAAGCATTATTATATAATGCTTATTTGATAAGGGGTTTTGATGAAGTAAAATGCAGCTAGTTTATTTGTACTCTAGTGCAAGTGGGAGACTGAATGAGATATGCCCTAGAGGCAAATAAATAAGTAGTATTTATCGCATTATCTCATTAGTTTATAATATGTCTTTGTATTATGCTATAATTATATTAATCAGAATTATTAATACACGTGTGATACATAGACAACCAAGTCCTAGTGAGCCTCTATATAAACTAGTCCACTTGGCAATAGATGATCGAGATTCCCGATCATGGATAATGGCGTCGGTTGACAGTGGGGTCATCTTATTAGTTGAATAAGGTGATGGACATACGCAAAGTATTGCAATAGGATCGTATTACGATGTTTACCATTTGCAATAAATAAGTAATATGATAGCTTATTCGTTAAAAAGTGAGACCGTACTTATTGCTACTTCGTAGGGGTGCTTTGAGAGCATCAAACGTCGTGTCTTATATGTCGGAGTATCGTCATAATTGATAGGAGACGGGGTCCTCTAGCCTATGGATGGATGTGGGGAAGAAGGCTGTAGTCGTCAAGGTCGGGATTGAACAAGATGAGGTTACCCAGCTTCAGATCTCGTAGCGGTGGCGAGACCCTACGTGCTGCTATAATTCACTATAAGGCAATAGCCGTGAACTGGTTACAATGAGTATTGGAGCGTATTGATGCCTGCCCTAAAGGCTTCCTGGTGGCCGGCTTATATAGGTGGCCAGACCCCAAGGTACAAGGTAAGTACTTGTCCGGCAAGTAAACAGAGTCCTAGACCTAGCTGGCTTGATTGTCGCCTTCCGTCTTGGGCTTGGTGGCTTGATGGGCTTCGGCCTTCCGCCTTCCTTGGACCGTCTCCCTACTTCCTTGTGCGTCAGCTATCTGGGCCGCCCGGCAGGCTTCAGCCTTACCACGCTTGGGCCACCCTGGACTAGCCGGATTGATCCATGTCAGAGATACCCCCACTTGGTATATCCCAACATTATCCCCCAGAAAGGTTGAAGTTCTCCAGGCACCGACTTCTTCTTGATTCTTCATTCTTCAATGTTGGCGGCTGCAGGGCTTGAACCATTATAAAAATAATGGGGAACGTGTACCACGATGTTGGCACACAGCCGCCTTTATCCGACATGGGAAAGATGGCTTAGTAAAACTTGCCGGATAGCTTCCTGAGAAAGCATGATCCTTGGCGGCAACTCAAACTCATGGTTGACGGATGACACCATTTGGCTCACAACAGTTTGAAACCAAACGGAACAGAAATCGCGTCATGATTGCAAATCGCGGGAAAAGAGGAGTCGTGGTGATCGTGTGAACATCCACGGTTCCGTGGCGTCCGGATGATAGACACGTGTCCGGCTATTTGAGCCGTTGCATAGAGGGTAACGCCTGGGCCTATAAATAGGGAGCCGAGGAGTCCATTATTTTTCTCCGTACTTTATCTTCACTCTTTCCCTTTGCTCTCCCGCGCTCTCGTCCTCCCGAGCTTTCTTGCCACCTCCGAGCAACTCCGGCGACCTTGCGCACGGCGATGGCCGCTGATCCCAAGACCACCACGGCGGCGGAGACCAGCGAGCATGAGGCGGAGACCACCGCGGCGACGATGATGGGCGGCGCGGTGTCGCGCTCCGCGGAGGCGCACGCGGGCATTCCTGCCACTGCACCGTCCTCTACTCCGGCCACGCACGCCCGCATGGCGGCGGCCTCGGCACCTTCGTAATCTACCACGCCGACGGCGGCCGGCGGTGCGCCCGCCGATGAAGAGGAGGAGCCCGCCGACCTCGGGTCGCGCTACTGGCTCCCCTCCATGGTGGACGAAGAAGTCCTCCAGGCCTTCGAGGCAGCCGGCTACTTGCCGACCCGGGAAGACTGCAGCTGGTGGTCCGCCTTTGGGGACGTCGTCCCGGCTCCGAAAGCCGGTGAACGGGTAATCCTCACCTCCCATCTAGTTAGGGGAATGGCCTTGCCGCCTTCTGCCTTCTACAGTGAGGTGCTGGATCACTATGGGATCCAGCCCCACAACATAGCGCCCAATAGCATTTTGGTCTTAGCCGGCTTGTTAGCTCTATTTTAGGGCTATCTAGGTATTAGGCCTAGTTTAGATTTCTTCAGATACTGCTTTCGTTGTCGGCGTCAGACCGCGCCGGACGGAGGGCTGGCAACCTGCGGCAGTGTTACTTTCAACTGCCGCCAAGGACGCCAATGGTATCCCAAGATACCATACATCGAGTCCGTCAAGGGCTGGACCTCCACCTTCTTCTACTGCCAAGATATGGGAGCACCAGGGCATCAGTTTGGCGTCCCGGACTTTGTCAACGCGCCTCCTATGCCCAAGCCGTGCTGGGATGAGGCGCTCCCCAAGTTGACCTAGGAGCTCCGCCTTATCCAAAGGCGGATCGAGTTCCTCACCAGGACGATGCCCCCCCCCCCCCATCTGGATGGGGTGGACACCGTCATCTGCTGGCTTAGCCGGCTAATACTGCCCTTGCGGTATAGCCCACATAAGATGTGTCAGTATTCGCCTACTGCCACAGCTTCACTTCGCGTGAGCGAAGAGGGGTTACCAGCTGCCGAATTGGCGGCCCAACTTCGCAGCCTTGTCAAATCAGGGCTGGTGAAGGCGGCGGAGGGCATGCCCATGCACACCCATGACAACCCTCCCCTCGAGGTAGACATTTCTCTTTTTGCCATTTTTGGCGGCTATGCCGGCTTACTTGAATTTCCCTTAACACTTGCTCTATTTTGGTTAACGCAGCTCTCTGCTCTGGGGGAGAACGACCTAGCTCCCGACTTTTACGAGTCGGGAGCCGAGAAAACCAAAAAGCGCAAGGCGTCCGACGCTGCTTCCTCTACGGCTAACACTGAGAGGAAGAAACAGACTGCAACGGCTACCGAGCCGGTGCTCGTCGACCTCGACGAGAACGCGGCATTAACATCCCCCGAAGGTAATCATTTCCGCCTTATTAGTTTGTCGGCCTTCTTTATTGCTGATGTTCATCTGGCTAACTTTGCTTTGCTGCCAGGGAGTGGGTGGCAACCTCCAAGTTGTCGGACAAGTCCCTGTTGTCCAAAGGGAAACGGCCTCTTGGCACTTCCCCGGCAACCGTGCCGCCAACTCCTCAGCCCCAGGCTGGCGGCTTCATGAGCGACGCCCGCCATCCGCACCAGCCCCAGGTTCCGGCTTCCAGCCCGCCGCCAAGGCTCCTCTGCTGGTCGTGCTGCCATCGCTCCTTCTCCTTCGGCTAAGGCTACGGCCAATGAAGCCGGCCGATCGTGCGCTGCCAAGGAGGAGCTGCTCGAGGAGGTTGCCGGTGGGCCGCCAAGGGAAGCCGCAGCTTCCGGAGGCGGCAGGGTTAGGGATCCCTGGGCGTCCTTTAAGGAGGCCAAGGAGTCCACCTTGGCTTTTGCCGACTTCGCCGCCCAGACCTTTGCCGACCTGGAGGGCGACATTGATGTAAGTTGTATCTTTGGTACTTGGTAGCAAAACATAGTCTCACCCCCCCCCCCCCCCCCCCGCAAAGAATTAGATGGCAAATCAGTGAGATTGATTGCCGGCTTAGTGGTTTTTTGACAAAGTCTGCGCCCACAGGCGTCCTTACCGCCAATGTCGAGCTCATCTCGTCCAGGTCGGAGATAAACAAGCGGTATCGTGATCTGAAAAAACATTACGATGCCAAGGATGCGTGGATTGCCGACTTGGAGGCGGCCCGCAAGAAAGATGAAGGTAAAATCACTAAGTTTTTCCCTTCTGCCATGTTTATGTTAGCGTCCGCCAATCATTTAGCCAGTTTATCCATATTGTAGAACTGCTAGATCACGCCAGGATATACTGAAGGCGTCTACTGACATGTAAGCTATTATGATTGAAGCCTCTTATCTAGCGGCCGCCAACTTGGCGATGAAGGAGGAGCACCGGAAGGAGATGCGGGCGCAGCAAATGAAGTTTGCGCAGGAGACTAGCCAGCTAACCGGAGAGCTGGATAGCCTGCGCAAGAAATTGGCGGAGGCGGAGAAGGCGGTTGCTAAAGAGATATCCAAGCAGACGTCTCGCGCCAAGACTGCGGAGGATGCGGTGGCAGCTCATATGATCGAGTTGTCCGCCTTCCATAACTCGATCCTTGGTAAGCTTTTCCTCACTCTGCATCTTTGTCGTCAGTTAATTTGTTAGCCCGGGCCAACAGACGTTTATTTTGTTTTTCTACACAGTTGCTGCCGGCTTACGCGATGACAAGGTTGTCAGCCCCCGCCTAGATCGCCTTGCGCGCCTGGGTGAGCTGATCACCGAGACTTTGCCGGTGTCCAAGCAGTTTGCCGCCAAGTTCTTCATTACCGAGCTTATTCATGGCGCACTACCCCGAGGCGGAGATAGATGTCGTCACCGAGGGCATGCCGTCTACTTATGAAGATGGTAGCGAGATCCAGCCGGCTGCTGTACTGAACAGCGTTGCCGGCTATGCCACGCGGGTTGCCAATATGGTTGATACGACGGTCTTCTATCGGCGCCATCATGTGCCGGCTGCTGGAGAAGTTGGAGCTGCCGCCACGGCCGAGGCGGAGGGGAGTGGTAGCTCTGGGGCTGAGGTTGTCAGCCCCCAAGCCTAGTATAGGCGGCCCTCGAGCCAATGTCGTTGTTGCCGGCGCCCTTTGTTTTATTTATTGACGGCTAGCCTCCTCTTGTCCCTGAAACAATTATATCTCAACTTGTAATATTTGTAAATGACTTTTGGAGATGTACTGCTAGGCGGGAAGCCAACTAACTTGTTTTATTGTGCTACTTAAGTAGACTTGGTTTGTTTTATTTGGCCCGCCTTAATTTTATTTTGACTTATATGCTTGACTGTTTGTATGTTGGCAAACCTCAGCCAGTAACTTTAGATGAAACAACCAGGGCTAGTACCATAAGTTTAGAATCAGGAACCAAAGCCAACATGTTGGTGCCAAAGACATACTACTAGGCAAACCACATATATGTAATCAAAAGTAAAGGAATTAGGAGGCGCAAAAAGTTGATTTTTGCTTTGGTTTGGCTCGAAAGCTGCAAGTATCTACCAGTTTGAACCTTTCCACGGAGCTAGAAATTAGGTAACTTAGTTACATAGAGATATATGATTGCAAGAAAAGACAAAAGATGGCATGCTTCTCAACACAGATGAGGAATCATAGACTTTTATTACATAATCATATACAACTTATTACAAATATAATTTGCTAAGTGTAGAAAGGACGTAGCTGCTCAATGTTCTAAGGCCATCTTGTTTGCTCGAACGGGTCGTCAATGCCTCTTTTACGCTTGGTTCCTCTCCTTCATGTCGCCTTCTTGCGCCTTTTCTTTTCTTCTGTGTCGCGGATGTCGGATAGGTAGTAGGGACCATTGAGCAGCGCCTTTGTGACTATAAACGGTCCTTCCCATGGCGGAGATAGCTTGTGCAAGCCTTTTATGTCTTGAATTAGGCGGAGAACCAGGTCACCTGTTCTGAAGCCTCGCTTCCGCACTCTCCGGCTATGATAGCGGCGAAGTTGTTGCTGGTACCAGGCGGAGCGATGTAGAGCAACATCTCTTTCTTCATCTAACAAGTCTAGGCTATCATGTCTTGCACCTTCTACGTCTTGCTCGATGTAGGCTTGAACTCTTGGGGAATCGTATTTCATGTCGGTGGGTAGCACAGCCTCTCCGCCATATACTAAGAAGAAAGGAGTGTAGCCGGTATATCTGTTTGGCATTGTGCGCAAACTCCATAGTATGGACTGTAGCTCTTTTTCCCAAGCGTCGGCTGCCCTATGTAATGGAGCTTCGAGACGGGGCTTAAGTCCGGAAAGGACTAAGCCGTTTGTACGCTCTACTTGTATATTTGATTGAGGGTGTGACACGGATGCCAAATCAAGCTGGATGCCTAGATCGTTGCAGTATTCTTTGATGTCGCCTTGGGACAAGTTGCTTCCATTATCTGTGATAATGTTGTGTGGAACTCCGACCCGAGAGATAATTCCCCAGAGAAAGTTGATGGTTGTCCGTGCGTCAAGTTTGCTGATCGGCTTGGCCTCGACCCATTTAGTGAACTTGTCGACAGCGACCAATAGGTGGGCATGTCCACCACGTGCCTTCTTGAAGGGACCAACCATGTCTAAGCCCATACCACGAACGGCCAAGTGATTGGAATTGTCTACAGTTCTTGTGCCGGCAAGTGAGGTTGGCCGGCATACAACTGCAGCCTTTGCATGTTTTCATGATGTGCTCGGCGTCTTCTTTGGCGGTTAGCCAGTAGAAACCTTGGTGGAAAGCTTTGGACATAATGGACCTGGCAGAAGCGTGATGCCCGCAAGTGCCAATATGTATGTCTTTCAGAATTTCCCGGCCTTCTTCTGACAATATGCACCACTGATAGATACTGCATGTGCTTTGCTAGTATAGCTCGCCTTTGATGATTGTAAATGCTTTGGCTCGTCTTATGATCTGCCTTTTCAACACCTCATCGTCTTCCGGCAACTTCTGGTTGACTAAAAAATCGAGATAGGGGACGGTCCAATCCGGCTGGGCCAAGTAGATGGAAATGCTTGCCTCTTCTACTGGTTCTTCTGCATCGAGGTCCAACAAGTCGGCGCCCTTAATGGACGGCTTGTGCAAATGTTTCAGGAAAATGTCCTTCGGCATTTTTTTTCGTTCTGACCCGAGTCTGGCGAGGGTGTCTGTCGCCTCGTTCTCAGCTCTGGGAACATACCGGACTTCGTAGCCCATGAATTTTTTCGCGAATTCATCAACTTTGGCCCTTTAAGCCGCCATCGTTGCACTCTTCGTGTCCCATGTGCCGCTTACTTGTTGTGCGACTAAGTCGGAGTCACTGTAACAGAGGATTCTTTTGATGCCAAGGTCGTTTGCTACATGTAACCCGTGAAGCAAAGCTTCATACTCTGCAACGTTATTGGTTGCTGTGAAATGAATCTGCAATACGTAGCTGAGCTTATCACCTTTGGGCTTGCGCAAAACAACTCCAGCCCCCGAGCCTTTGAGCATCTTTGATCCATCAAAGTGCATGACCCAATATTCTGACTCGGGGATTACTGTTTCCTCCATGGACTCTGTCTAGTCGGCAACAAAGTCTGCAAGTGATTGAGTCTTAATGGTGGTCCGTGGTTTGTAGACTATATCGAAGGTGGAAAGCTCGATGCCCCACTTGGCAACTCGTCCTGTTGCCTATGCGTTATTGATTATGTCTCCCAACGATGTCCTGCTGACAACTGTCACTATGTGTTCCTGGAAATAATGCCTAAGCTTTCTGGCGGCGAAGAATACACAATAAGACAGCTTTTGGTAACGTGGATACCTCTACTTGGAGTCGGAGAAGACTTCACTGATGAAGTAGACCGGACGTTGCTCAGACGTCGTGGCTTCGCTTTCCTTTCTTTCCACAGCCAAGACCAACGTTGACAGCTGCTCCAGTTGCCGCGATGTACAACAGCATTGGTTCTTGCGATCAAGTTGCTACCAATATGGGAGCGGAATATGAGAGCCTCCTTAAGTTGTTGTAAGGCGGCATCTGGTTCTGCTGTCCACTCGAAGTTGTCGGATTTCTTCAATAGCCGGTAGAGGCATTGTCTTTTCTCCAAGGCGGCTTACGAAACGACTGACGGCTGCCGCCAATCCGGCTAGGCGTTGCACGTCCTTCAGACAAGTTGGTCTGGATATGTTTTGGATAGCCTTGATCTTTTCCAGGTAAACTTCGATCGCTCGTTCTGATACGATAAAGCCAAGTAGTTTGTCGGCTGGAACGCCGAAAACACACTTGGCGGGATTGAGCTTCATCTGGTATTTCCGGAGATTCTGAAAGGTTTCTCCCAAGTCCTCTAGGAGATCCGCCTTCTTTTTCGACATCACCGCAATGTCGTCAACATACAAGTGAACATTGCGGCCAATCTGTTCGTGCAGGCAATTTTGCATACAGCGCTGGTATGTTGCCCCTGCATTCTTCAGGCCAAAAGGCATCTTGATGTAGCAGAAAGTCCCGTATGGAGTGGTGAAAGATGTTTTCAGTTGATCTGACTCCCTCATCTTGATTTGGTGGTACCCAAGGTAGGCGTCCAAAAAACAAAGCAGCTCGGAGCTTGCTGTGGAGTCTACGACCTGGTCAATTCTAGGCAGTGCAAAGGGATCCTTTGGGCAGCACTTGTTAACATCGGTATAGTCGATACACATCATCAGCTCTTTATTCTTCTTTGGAACAAGTACAGGATTTGCTACCCAATTGGTGTGTACAACTTCTTTTATGAAATTTGTGTCCCTCAGCCTATTTATCTCCTTTCCTTATAGCCTTGTTGCTTGCTTCACCGGCTTAGATCCCTTGATAACATTGAGTGAGTGCTCGGCAAGTTCCGTGGGTACACCAGGCATGTCGGTTGGCGACCATGCAAAGATGTCACGATTCTCACGGAGGAACTCGGCGAGCGCGCCTTCCTATTTGCTGTCCAAGTTGGAGCCGATGACAACTTGCTTGGATTTATCGCCTGGGATGAGGTCCGCCTTCTTGGTGTCTTCTGAAGCTTCGAAGGTCTTCTTGACATCAACTTTTGGCTTGGGCATGGAGTTGTCTAGGTCCGCCTTAAGTAGCGCGAGCTCTTCTTTGTGGATGATGGCTTCTGCGAAGGCGGCCATGCTGTGGTCACACTCCTTAGCTTTCTTGAAGTTGCCGGAAACCGTGATGGTTCCATGTTCCCTCGACATCTTAAGCTTGTTGTATATATAGCACGGCCTTGCCATTAATTTGGCAAAAGCCGGTCGTCCGAAGATAGCATGATAGGCACTTTTGAAGGGGACAACTTCAAACCGGAGGAACTCTGAGCGATAGTTCTCTTCTGGTCCAAAAGTTACCTTCAGCCTAATGCTTCACATTGAATTTGCTTGTGTGCCGGGCACTATGCCATGAAAAGTTAGGTTTCTATGATCAAGTTGATCCTCAGACAAGTTCATGCGGCTTAGTGTATCATAGTACAATACGTTGAGACTGCTGCCGCCATCCATGAGTATTTTTTTGAGCCTGAAGTTGTCGACAATGGGGTCGACAACAAGGGCGTATTTGCCTGGGTGAGGGACATAATCAGGGTGGTCTGACCGGTCCCAAGTGATTTCCGCCTCTTACCTACTCAACAACTGAGGGACATCTGGCATTGTCGCGTTGAGTTCGCGCATCTCCGCCTTGTCTACCTTAGTCGAAGGTGTGCCGACAAAGCACACGAGTGACTCTTTGACCTTCGGATACGGCTTCTTTTTCTTGGCGGAGGCGTCGTCATCGCTTGAGATTGACATGTCGTCGTCGTCCTCATCGTCCTTGCTGTATTTCTTGTCGTACTTCTTTGACTTCTTTGACTTCCAGCCAACAGTGGGGTCCTTTTTGAAGTCGTCCATGAAGTGGCACTCGCTGAGCATATGGTTGACCTTGCCGAGCTACTCGTGGATTGGGCATGGCAGAATTTTTGCCTGGCCGTAAGTGATATGTGCCGCCTTAGGGCCTGAGCCGGCGTCACGGTTATCTTTCTTGTTTTTCCACTTCTTTTTGCCGATGTTTCCTGGGAACGCGACGGCAACTTCGTTAGATGGCCCGGCTTTTTCTTTTGTTGCTTGCTTGCGCTTGCTATTCCGCCTTGGCGTGGTGCTGACGTCCGGATCATCGTCACGGGCGTCGTCATCTGCTGTCGCGTATTGAGCGGCAAGGTTGAGCATCTCGCCAAGGTCCGTGACTTGCTCGCGGACGAGCCAGTGACGGAGTAAGGACTTCTTATGTAGGCCCGTGTAGAAGGCATGGATAGCATGTGCATCCGAAACACCATGACAGTTGGTCTTCTCTGAGATCCAACGGCTGACAAAATCTGTCATGGTTTCGTCCGGCTTTTGAACACAACGTTGCAAATGTTTTGGGCCAACAGACGTTTATTTTGTTAGCCTGGGCCAACTGACATTTATTTTATTTTTCTACACGGTTGCTGCTGGCTTAGGCGATGACAAGGTTGTCAGCCCCCGCCTAGTTCGCCTTGCGCGCCTGGGTGAGCTGATCACCGAGACTTTGCCGGCGTCTAAGCAGTTTGCCGCCAAGTTCTTCATCTCCTCTGACAGCCAGGAGCCCGCCGACTTCAGCGATGTGCCCTGCATGCTAGAGCAAGCAACGAAGCTACACAAAAGCTCGCGGAAGTCGGCGGCGCGGGGTGGTGCCAAGACTGCGCTAGGCTTATTCATGGCACACTACCCCGAGGCGGAGATAGATATTGTCACCGAGGGCATGCCGTCTCCTCATGAAGACGGCAGCGAGGTCCGGCCGGCTGCTGTACTGAACAGCATTGTCGGCTATGCCACGCGGGTTGCCGATATGGTTGATACGACGGTCTTCTATTGGCGCCATCATGTGTCGGCTGCTGGAGAAGTTGGAGCTGCCGCCACGGCCGAAGCGGAGGGAAGCGATAGCTCTGGGGCTTAGGTTGTCAGCCCCCATGCCTAGTATAGGCGGCCCTCGAGCCAATGTCGTTGTTGCCGACGCCCTTTGTTTTATTTCTTGACGGCTAGCCTCCTCTTGTCCCTGAAACAATTATATCTCAACTTGTAATATTTGTAAATGACTTTTGGAGATGTACTGCTAGGCGGGAAGCCAGCTAACTTGTTTTATTGTGCTACTTAAGCAGACTTGCTTTGTTTTATTTGGCCCGCCTTAATTTTATTTTGACTTATATGCTTGACTGTTTGTATGTTGGCAAAGCTCAGCCGGTAACTTTAGCTGAAACAACCAGGGCTAGTACCATAAGTTTAGAATCAGGAACCAAAGCCAACATGTTGGTGCCAAAGACATACTACTAGGCGAACCACATATAAGTAATCAAAAGTAAAGGAATTAGGCGGCGCAAAAAGTTGATTTTTGCTTTGGTTTGCCTCGAAAGCTGCAAGTATCTACCAGTTTGAACCTTTGCACAGAGCTAGAAATTAGGTAATTTAGATACATAGAGATATATGATTGCAAGAAAAGACAAAAGATGGCATGCTTCTCAACATAGATGAGGAAACATAGACTTTTATTTCATAATCATATATAACTTATTACAATTATAAATTGCTAAGTGTAGAAAGGACGTAGCTGCTCAATGTTCCAAGGCCGTCTTGTTTGCTCGAACGGATCGTCGATGCCTCTTTTACGCTTGGTTCCTCTCCTTCATGTCGCCTTCTTGCGCCTTTTCTTTTCTTCTGCGTCTCGGATGTCGGATACGTAGTAGGAACCATTGAGCAGCGCCTTTGTGACTATAAACGGTCCTTCCCATGGCGGAGATAGCTTTTGCAAGACTTTTCTGTCTTGAATTAGGCGGAGAACCAGGTCACCTTTTCTTGAAGCCTCGCTTCGGCACTGTCCGGCTATGATAGCGGCGAAGTTGTTGCTGGTACAAGGCGGAGCGATGTAGAGCAACGTCTCTTTCTTCATCTAACAAGTCTAGGCTATCATGTCTTGCACCTTCTACGTCTTGCTCGATGTAGGCTTGAACTCTTGGGGAATTGTATTTCATGTCGGTGGGTAGCACTGCCTCTGCGCCATATACTGAGAACGAAGGAGTGTAGCCGGTAGATCTTTTTGGCGTTGTGCGCAAACTCTAGAGTACGGACTGTAGCTCTTCTGCCCAAGCGCCGGCTGCCCTATGTAATGCAGCTTCGAGACGGGGCTTCAGTCCGGAAAGGCCTAAGACGTTTGTACGCTCTACTTGTCCATTTGATTGAGGGTGTGACACGGATGCCAAATCAAGCTGGATGCCTAGATCGTTGCAGTATTCTTTGATGTCGCCTTGAGATCAGTTGCTTCCGTTATTTTTGATAATGTTGTGTGGAATTCCGAACCGAGAGATAATTCCCCAGAGAAAGTTGGTGGCTGTTCGTGCGTCAAGTTTGCTGATCGGCTTGGCCTCGACCCATTTAGTGAACTTGTCGACAGTGACCAATAGGTGGGTATGTCCACCACGTGCCTTCTTGAAGGGACCAACTATGTCTCAGCCCAGACCGTGAACGGCCAAGTGATTGGAATTGTCCTAAGTTCTTGTGCCGGCAAGTGAGGTTGGCGGGCGTACAACTGGCAGCCTTTGCATGTCTTCACGATGTGCTCGGCGTCTTCTTTGGCGGTTAGCCAGTAGAAACCTTGGTGGAAAGCTTTGGACACAATGGACCTGGCAGAGGCGTGATGCCCGCAAGTGCCAATATGTATGTCTTTCAGAATTTCCCGGCCTTCTTCTGGCAATATGCACTGCTGATAGATACCGCACATGCTTCACTTGTATAGCTCGCCTTTGATGATTGTAAATGCTTTGTCTCGTCTTATGATCTGCCTTTTCAACACCTCATCGTCTTCCAGCAACTTCTAGTCGACTAAAAAATCGAGATAGGGGACGGTCCAATCCGGCTGGCCCAAGTAGACGGCAATGCTTGCCACTTCTACTGGTTCTTCTACATCGAGGTCCAACAAGTCGGCGCCCTTAATGGACGGCTTGTGCAAATGTTCCAGGAAAATTTCCTTCGGCACTTTTTTGCGTTCTGACCCGAGTCTGGCGAGGGTGTCTGCCGCCTCGTTCTCAGCTCTGGGAACATGCCGGACTTTGTAGCCCATGAATTTGTTGGCGAATTCGTCAACTTTGGCCCTGTAAGCCGCCATCGTTGCACTCTTCGCGTCCCATGTGCCGCTTACTTGTTGTGCGACAAAGTCGGAGTCACCGTAACAGGGGATTATTTTGACGCCAAGGTCGTTTGATACATGTAACCCGTGAAGCAAAGCTTCATACTCTGCAACGTTATTGGTTGCTGTGAAATGAATCTGCAATACGTAGCTGAGCTTATCACCTTTGGGCGTGCGCAAAACAACTCCAGCCCCCGAGCCTTTGAGCATCTTTGATCCATCAAAGTGCATGACCCAATATTCTGACTCGGGGAGTATTGTTTCCTCCATGGCCTATGTCCAGTCGGCAACAAAGTCTGCAAATGCTTGAGTCTTAATGGTGGTCCGTGGTTTATAGACTATATCGAAGGCGGTTGCCTCTGCGTTATTGATTATGTCTCTCAACGATGCCCTGCAGACAACTGTCACTATGTGTTCCTGGAAATAATGCTAAGCTTTATGGCGGCGAAGAATACACCATAAGACAGATTTTCGTAACGTGGATACCTCTACTTGGAGTCGGAGAAGACTTCACTAATGAAGTAGACCGGACGTTGCTCAGACGTCGTGGCTTCGCTTTCCTTTCTTTCCACAGCCAAGACAACGCTGACAGCTGCTCCAGTTGCCGCGATGTACAACAGCATTGGTTCTTGCGATCGAGGTGCTGCCAATATGGGAGCGGATATGAGAGCCTCCTTAAGTTGTTGTAAGGCGGCATCTGCTTTTGCTGTCCACTCGAAGTTGTCGGATTTCTTCAATAGCCCGTAGAGAGGCATTGTCTTTTCTCCAAGGCGGCTTATGAAACGACTGACGGCTGCCGTCAATCCGGCTAGGCGTTGCACGGCCTTCAGACAAGTTGGTCTGGATATGTTTTGGATAGCCTTGATCTTTTCCGGGTTAACTTTGATCCCTCGTTCTGAGACGATAAAGCCAAGTAGATTGCCGGCTGGAACGCCGAAAACACACTTGGCAGGATTGAGCTTCATCTGGTATTTCCGAAGATTCTGAAAAGGTTTCTCCAAGTCCTCTAGGAGATCCGCCTTCTTTTTCGACATCACCGCATTGTCGTCAACATAGACGTGAACATTGCGGCCAATCTGTTCATGTAGGCAATTTTGCATACAGCGCTGGTATGTTGCCCCTGCATTCTTCAGGCCAAAAGGCATCGTGATGTAGCAGAAAGTCCCGTATGGAGTGGTGAAAGATGTTTTCAGTTGATCTGACTCCCTCATCTTGATTTGGTGGTACCCTGAGTAGGCGTCCAAAAAACAAAGCAGCTCGGAGCCTGTTGTGGAGTCTACGACCTGGTCAATTCTCGGCAGCACAAAGGGATCCTTTGGGCAGCACTTGTTAACACCGGTATAGTCGATACACATCCTCAGCTCTTTATTCTTCTTTGGAACAAGTACAGGATTTGCCACCCAATTGGTGTGTACAACTTCTTTTATGAAATTTGTGTCCCTCAGCCTATTTATCTCCTTCCCTATAGCCTTGCGTCTCTCATCACCAAAGTGTCTTGTTGCTTGCTTCACCGGCTTAGATCCCTTGATAACATTGAGTGAGTGCTTGGCAAGTTCCTTGGGTACACCAGGCATGTCGGATGTCGACCATGCAAACATGTCACGATTCTCACGGAGGAACTCGACAAGCGCGCCTTCCTATTTGCTATCCAAGTTGGAGCCGATGATAACTTGCTTGGATTTATCGCCTGGGATGAGGTCCGCCTTCTTGGTGTCTTCTGAAGCTTCGAATGTTTTCTTGACATCGACTTTTGGCTTGAGCATGGAGTTGTCTAGGTCCGCCTTAAGTAGCGCGAGCTCTTATTTGTGGATGATGGCTTCTACGAAGGAGGCCATCCCGTGCTCACACTCCTTAGCTTTCTTGAAGTTGCCGGAAACCTTGATGGTTCCATGTTCCCCCGACATCATAAGATTGCTATATATATAGCACGGCCTTGCCATGAATTTGGCAAAAGTCGGTCGTCCGAAGATAGCATGATAGGCACTTTTGAAGGGGACAACTTCAAACCGGAGGAACTCTGAGCGGTAGTTTTCTTCTGGTCCAAAAGTTACCTTCAGCCTAATGCTCCCCATTGACTTTGCTTGTCTGCCGGGCACTATTCCATGAAAAGTGAGGTTGCTATGATCAAGCTGATCCTCAGACAAGTTCATGCGGCTTAGTGTATCATAGTACAGTATGTTGAGGCAGCTGCCGCCATCCATGAGTATTTATGTGAGCCTGAAGTTGTCGACAATGGGGTCGACAACAAGGGCGTATTTGCCTGGGTGAGGGACATAATCAGGGTGGTCAGACCGGTCCCAAGTGATTGACGCCTCTGACCTGCTCAAATACTGAGAGACATCCGGCATTGTCGCGTTGAGTTCACGCATCTCCGCCTTGTCTGTTTTAGCCGAAGGTGTGCCGACAAAGCACACGAGTGACTCTTTGCCCTTCGGATACGGCTTCTTTTTCTTGGCGGAGGCGTCGTCATCGCTTGAGATTGACATGTCGTCGTCCTCGTCGTCCTTGTTGTCTTCCTTGTCGTACTTCTTTGACTTCCAGCCAACAGTGGGGTCCTTTTTGAAGTCGTCCATGAAGCGGCACTCGCTGAGCACATGGTTGACCTTGCCATGCTTCTCGTGGATTGGGCATGGCAAAAAATTTGCCTGGTCGTAAGTGATATGTGCCGCCTTAGGGCCTAAGTCGGCGTCACGGTTATCTTTCTTGTTTTTCCACTTCTTTTTGCTTCCGTTTCCTGGGAACGCGACGGCAACTTTGTTAGATGGCTCGGCTTTGTCTTTCGTTGCTTGCTTGTGCTTGTTATTCCGCATTAGCGTGGTGTTGACGTCCGGATCATCGTCGTGGGCGTCATCATCTTCTGTCGCGTATTGAGCGGCAAGGTTGAGCATCTCGCCAAGGTCCGTGACTTTCTCGCGGACGAGCCAGTGACAGAGTAAGGACTTCTTCTGTAGGCCCGTGTAGAAGGCATGGATAGCCTGTGCGTCTGAAACACCATGAAAGTTGGCCTTCTCTGAGATCCAACGGCTGACAAAATCTGTCATGGTTTCGTCCGGCTTCTGAACATAGCGTTGCAAATCTTCTGGAAGGTTGTCGATCCAAGCCCTTCCCGTGCCTTCTAACATTAGAGGTAGGTGATTGCTTCCACCGGCAATCTCTATGGCCATGGCATAGTCAGCTAGCCATGAGTCCGGCTTAACGAGTCTGTTGTACCTAGGACAATTTTTAGACTCTCTACGGATGGCATAGTCAGCTAGCCATGAGTCCGGCTTAACTAGTCATGTCCTTAGGAAACAACTCTCTGCGGATGGCATCGCCAAAGCACTTTGGGCCAGAGTATAACGGCTCCCTTCCTCTTGCTATGTCTTGTAGGCGGTGTCTTGAGTCTTTTGGATCGAGTTGTTGTCCGCCTCTATTGGCGTTCGGCTCGTCCTGCGCTGCCCGGCTTACGTTGCGCTTGGGCCCATCTTCCGCCTCCTTCCTCTTGCTGCCGGTGCTGCGCTGCGGAGACCGGCTTCGACCTCTCCTGGGAGGGTCATTGTCGGTATCTTTTTTAGGTGGCTGGCCGTTATCCCGGCTACCGCCATCACCGCGTCTTGGCTGGGCTGGAGGTGGCAGGTCCCCTCTGCTTCTTGTCTGTGAATTCTCGTCCCGCCTTGTTTTTGGCGGTGGCGTCTTTTTTGGAGGTGGCGTTGCTTTCCTTTTGTCGCCATGGCTACTGGAGCCGGACGGTCCTTCGGGGTCAGTGCCAGGTGCGGCTTTGCACTTTCCTGACTTGGATCTAGATCTCCCCCCCCCCCCAGGCATCCGCCATGTGGTCGTAGGAGTCAGCGTGAGCTTGTTGTTCTAAGGCCTTGCTCATGAAGTGTCTTGCATTGGCCACCTTTTCATCTGTTGTGTAAGTATTGTCGTCTAGGGTGTCTAGTGCGGCAGCAGCGTTACGGATGGGGGTGCAGAGAAACATCCCCCCTTATGTTCGTACGCTGCCGTGTTGCGGCAGTCAAACCCAAGATCTTGAGCTGCTGTGGTCGCACGGATTGGCAGCTCTTTATTACGGCGGTTTCTTGATGACCTTTTTTCTTCGAAAAGCTTCTTGTTTGATTTTGCCGACAATTTTTTGAAGGAGATATGCCCTAGAGGCAATTAATAAAAGAGTATTTATTTATCATATCTCGTCTTTCATAAAACATTTTTGTGTCATGATGTAACCGTATTAAGCGGAAACATTAATACGGGTGTGGTGCGTAAACAACCAGGTCCCTAGTAGCCTCTACTGATACTAGTTTCGTTGCGCGATCGATGATCGAGGTTTCCTAGATCATAGGGCATGGCGCCGGTCGACAATGGAAGTCATATCGTTGGTAGAACTAGGTGATGGACATACCCATATTTGTAGGACGTAGTCATTACGCCTTTGACCGTGAGACCAACTCTTATTGTTATTCCTGGAAGATACTTTGATTGCACCAAACGTCGTATCTTATTTAGTATGACAATAACGGTGATACTTTTGGGTATTGGAAAGGAGTAGTTGAGACGAGGGGTCAAGAGCGGGATTTGCCAGTCCGCATAGCAGGATAGATACTCTAGCGCCCACTCGGTGAGATTATGTAATGAGCTTGCAAACATGTGACTAGGTCACGGAGACATGAAATCATAGACAAGTAGAAGATAGCATTGGCGGTAACGAGGTTAGATAGATATGGAGATATCTATGAACGACGCTCGGACACGCTAAGTATCGCTATGGCAAAAGGTTTAAGACTTTACGTTCAGGTTTGATAGATGAAAGTCATTCGTTATATCACAGAGATTAATTCATGGGGTCCAAGCCTACGAGTTAGTCGTTGATCATAGAGGAGTATTGATCATACTTGTTATTATATCAAACCGCTAGGGTAACACACTTAAGGGGTTTCGACAAGACAACCGGAAAGGAAAGAGATCACCGGGAACGTCCCGGGAGAGGTCCGATGGAGATCGGGCAGCGACGAAATAGTTTTCGGAGCTAGAATAAATTATATATAATATGTTTGATATTAATTAATATCTAAATATGATTTTATATATTTATTTTCAAATTTATTTAGACTGATTCCCTAAATGGGCCTTCTGGTCGAAAGAAGGCCCAAGAGGGGGAATTCGGTGGGGGCTTGGGTGGCCGACCCAGGTGGGCCAAGAGGCCCACCAGGGGGCCGGCGCACCAGCCATAGCCGCACCAGGCATGTGGGATTAGTCCCACATTGCCTGGCTGGCAGATTGGCTCCCCCCTGGGAGCCTATATATAGAGGGGCACCCCTGGCTTTTTGATTCACCAATTAATTCCCCAATTTTCTCTCGATTTCGTGATTCCCTTTGTCGGAGTTGCGCCGAGTTGAGAGGGGGATCTCTTCCACCACAGCCCGTTGCCGCGCTGCTGGTGTTCTGGTCCAAGTCTTCTGCTGCTCGTCCTGGACTAGAGTTTCGGAGGCCGTCGTCTCCACCGTACGTGTGTAACGCCCTGCGAGGTGCTGCGCTAGCGGTGCTGGGAAGTCTGCTTCCTCTACGCGACCTTGAGGTCGGCTTCATCGGTCTTCATCGACAACGTTTGTGCGGGAACGTAATCCCCGCTTTCGGTCTACAAGGGTATGTATTCCGATCTCCGTTCGTACTACTATATCTGCATAGAATAGATCTTGGCACGTTTTAAGGATATCGTTGCTAGGAAAAAAAATCAGCACACGATCCCCTTCAGTGGTATTAGAGTCGATCTATCATAGATATAGTTGTACGCTGTTAGAACCCGTGTTCTGCACGGGGGCACCGTTCCTGCTATTTGCTACCCTCTAGCGTGCACTTGTGATTCCAGCGGCATCGAGTTGATGAAGAGGCCCGGACCGACTTTACGCGTACGGTTACACAAGACTGGTTCCACTACTGACATACGGCTTGTACCGTATCTGTGGCTGGCGGGTGTCAGTTTCTCTCTCTTTAGTTGGTCTTGCATTTTCAATGGAGGGCCCGAAAGGGATGCCTAAATATGCAATTATTGAATCGTTGTTGTGGTCATAAGTTCGTAGGTAAGAAGCGGTTCTATTTACGACAGCCCCAAGCCACGTAAAATATGCAAAAGATAAAGTAGAAGTGTCTAACTTTATTTTGCAAGGGCTATGTGATATGGTCAAGGTAGGTTTATTAAATTGTTTATGAATTGCGGGCGCGAAGAAGACCGTGGCGCAATGGACTATATCACATTGCATTACATTTGATGTTTTGTGTGCATCTTATATTGTGTAATTATATATATTAGAATATATTATGAGGCAGGCCGTGACGATCGGGTGTCATACATATCGTCGTTCGCATATAGTGGGTGTAAGCCATGTTGCACAAGCGTTACGTGGAGGTTATAGTGGCGAGCCTAGCATATGCAGATATGGCCTCGGAACACAGAGGCCGAATGGTCGAGCATGAGTCACAAAATTGGTGTGATGGACAATTGTCTACCCTTGAAGTTGTGATGTCGGCTCTGACGATGAGGGGTGGTGCAATGGATGGGGGTCGTGTAATCGCTTAAACGACCAGGAGGGATGTTCGATTGAGTGGGAGTTATGTTAGTTATTTTCTAAAAATATTATAACTCAAAATTATTATGAACAAAGTCTTATGTTGTTGCAAATTCTATTTTAGATGTCTCACCCCTCGTTTAAACTAGGTCTGTTCCTTGAGAAATAAAAGCTTAAGACCAATGGGTCAAACTTGATGGCCTGGTTCTGCAACCTGAGGATCCTCCTCACTCCCATAGGGTGGCCTACGTCATTGAGGCCGCCATAGGTGACCCTCCCGTAGATGAAGCCTCTGAGGATGAGAAGAAGGTCTTCCAGACCAAATCGGAGGACTCCGCTTTTGTCTAGAGTGGCATTCTCTTCGCCATGGAAGCCGACCTGGAGAAGCGCTTTAAGAAGATGAGTGCCTTTGAGATTATTTCTGATCTCAAGGCTGTCTTTGCGCCGCAGGCTAAGGCTGAGAGATATGAAGCTTCTGAGATTTTCTTCTCGGCCAAGATGGAGGAGCATAGCAGTGTGAGCGAGCACGTGGTCAAGATGTCTGGCTACGTTCAACGCCTGAATGCTCTGGAATGCAAGATTCCCGATGAGCTGGCGATTGATAGGGTGCTGCAATCGTTGCCCCCTAGCTATAAAGGCTTCGTCATGAACTACAACATGCAGGGCATGGCTAAGTCCTTGGGTGAAGTGTTCGTGATGCTCAAGACTGCTGAGGTGGAGATCAAGAAGGAGCACACGCTGTTGATTGTCAACAAGACCGTCGATTTTAAGAATTCCGGTGGCAAGGGAAAGAAGAGCTGGAAGTCCAGGAGGGAGGGCAAACTGGTTGCCAAGCCCAAGACTGCCAAATCTGGTCCCAGAGCTGGCGTGGAGTGCTTCTACTGCAAGGGAAAAGGTCACTAGAAGCGCAACTGCCCCAAGTACCTGGAGGACAAGAAGTCTGGCAAGATAGTCGACAAAGAGCAAGGTATATTTGATATACATGTTATAGATGTGTACCTTACATCCGCCCGTAGCAACACTTGGGTATTTGATACTAGTTATGTTGCTCATATATGTAATAAACGGCGGCTGGCTAAGGATGAGGTGACTATGCGCGTTGGCAACGGATCGAGAGTCGACGTGGTGGCTGTCGGCACGCTCCCTCTACATCTACCATCGAGATTAGTTTTGGTTTTAAATAAGTGTTATTTTGTACCATCGTTGAGTGTAAACATTAAAGTGGGTCTTGCCTGTTACAAGATGGTTGTTCATTTAAATCAGTATCAAGAAGTTGTGCTATATATATAAATGATATCTTTTATGTTGATGCTCCCGAGAGTAATGGTTTATTCTTGTTGAATCTCGATCGTAGTACTCACATCCATAACATAGAAGCCAAACGGATTAAGTGAAGTGATGATACCGTCATGTATATGTGGCATTGTCGTCTCAGTCATATTGGTATAAAGCGCATGAAGAAACTCCACTCCGATGGAATTTTGGACTCGTTGGATTTTGGATCCCTCGATACATGCGAACCATGCCTTATGGGCAAAATGACCAGGACACCGTTCAAAGGTTTCGTTGAACGGGCGTTAGACTTGTTGGGAGTCATACATACAGATGTGTGTGGACCAATGAGTGTATCGACACGAAATGGTTATCGTTACTTTGTCACCTTCACCGATGACTTGAGTAGATACGGTTATATCTATTTGATGAAACACAAGTCTGAAACTTTTGAAAAGTTCAAAGAATTTCAAAGTGAAGTTGAAAACCAGCTTAACAAGAAAATCAAACACCTCTGATCCGATCGTGGTGGCGAGTATTTGAGTTTGGCACACATCTGAAGAGTTGTGGCATCGTACCCCAACTTACGTCTGCCGGAACACCGCAATGCGTGTCCGAGGGACGTAATCGTACTCTACTGGATAGTGTCCGATCTATGATGTCTCTTACCGATTTCCCCGTATCCTTCTGTGGTTATGCTTAGAAAGAACCGCATTCATTTTAAATAGGGCTCCGTCCAAATCCGTTGAAACGACACCGTATGAACTATGGTATGGCAAGAAGCCTAAGTTATCGTTTCTGAAGGTTTGGGGTTGTGAGGCGTATGTTAAGAAACTACAGCCCGACAAACTCGAACCGAAGTCAGAGAAAGTCGTCTTTGTAGGATATCCGCGGGAAACCGTAGGATACACCTTCTACAACCAATCTGAGGGAAAAACGTTCGTCGCAAAGACAGGTACCTTTCTAGAGAAGGAATTTCTCACGAAAGGAGTAAGTGGGAGTGTAACACCCCAATTTTTGTAAGCATAGAAATGTGGTGTTAGGCTAGATTTTTCAGCCCTAGCTAAAACTTTTATGTGTGAAAATTTTTGAGGCATGAATTATCTTGTTGTTCTTATTAGTCTTGTTTAATTTCACTAGCCATCTAAGATGATAGAAACACTAAAACAAAAACAACTAGATGAAAAGTTCAACTCTTGTGATCTTCATGTCTGTTAAAACTTAGCAAAACTAGGGCCTAATATTAAGCAAACCTAAAATGGTTTTTGTCATGCATTTGAACCAATTTGGTCTATGTCATATATAGTTTCATACCCTGTTTCAAATAATCACAAAGGAGCTTGTTAGGACATAAATCTCACAAGCTTTTGTGGTCATCAGAATAACATGACCTTTTTAGTCATTCTTCTTTTTCCCTAAAACCCTTCTTTTCCTTTGTATTTTTATAATGATGTGTTTGGTTTGTGCACTTAATAAAACAGTAGCCTCACCACCAACTAGTTAGTATGGGCAAGTTGTTTGAATACATTTGTGAGCATGTTTTTTTTAATTTTCAAACATGTGTTTGAATTTATGTAAGAACCAGTCGAAACTTCCACTCCTCTCTCTCATCTCTCTCTACCTTGACTTGCTGGAGAAGGTGAGCAGCATTCCACCCCTCTGGCCCCGCATGTCATGGACCAGGGGCATTCATCCACCACTCCCCTCCTTTCTTTTTCCTCTCCCCCCCCCCCCCCCCCCCCAACTGGAGCTCACTCCCTTCCCTCCCACTGGCCAGCTGTAGCGTACCTGCACTTTAAATAAGGCAGATACCTGTGTATAGTGCAAATCCATGGATCGATTCATTTGCACACACAGTTTATGATGTAATAATACAACAAGGCGTCAATTTTATTACATCGATGATCCAGAATTACAAAATATTTGATACAAGTTGCATAGCATAAAGCTAGCATTGAAAAAGTACACAACGGAAATACAATAGCAGCGAGTCTCTATAACTTTCATGCTGCCACAGGCGAAAACATGTTGGTTGTAGACTCGAAACCTTTCAACGATACCTCACTCGTCATCTGATCAAATCTGCAATAAGAAAAATATTGCAACAACGTGGGTCAGATTCCATTAAAAATGGAGTCTGGCAAGTGACACTATGGTGGACACTTAAGGGAATAACTCTAAAGCCTATATGCATATTTGGCTGGTGGAGTTCAAGGCTAATTTGCATAAAGCCAATTTTTCCTACTCTTTTGAAAACACTTCTCTTGAAATCAAGACGAGTATGGCATGAAAACCATAAATCTCATCTTCCCTTGTTCACCCATCAAGTTTTATTTCTGAAGTTGGAATGATGGAATCCTCCGTTGACGTCCTTGATCAGCTGCTCAAAATTGTCCGTAACCGGGGACACGGCTAAGTACTTAGTTTTACACTCTGCAGAGGTTGTGCACGTTCACCATTGTACCCATTCAACCCAAGGTATCCTTTACACACCATTTGTGATAAGGAAAGGAGAGAATGAGACGAGATCTTTCAGAAGCATTTTCCCTCCCACTCTGGCTTGACCCGTTCCACCTAACATCCCCCTACATCTGCTTGTCAAGCCGGAGAGAGTCCACGCAACATAATTGATCAAGCCAGAGCCCATATGGCAATGGCTGCACTGGAAGCAATCGTCACTCGGAGTTCTTCAGATTCCTCTGTTCCTGGGTGGCCATTCACAAGTGTACATACTCCAGGAACCATAGACATGGACCTGAGTAGCCACTCAACATAAACCATGCAACCACTTACCACCCAGGTGTTTCATTTACTTAGTGGATGTGCACTCTCAGGTAAAAATCACCATGCTCACGGCCCTAAGTAGAATAGAAATTCTTCCTAGGCGACGACAACCCTGAGCACAGTCCTGAGTAGTCACTTAACATTTTGTAAAACCCTTCATCAATTGCATAGCATCAATATTTCTGCTAAGTATGATATAGTAACCTAGACACAGGAGTAAGGAATTCTACACAGGTTTAGCATAGCAACACATGCATATAAAAATACACTAAGTAATGCATATAGAAATAATAGGAAGTTTATGAGGTGTGCCACTTGCCTTTGAATGTTGTCGTTGTTCACAAACTCTTTTCAACGATACTCGGGACTCTCCGTTCAATCTAACAGTATAGACAAGCAACAATACAACAATCAACAGCAAGCACAACTCCACAATGCATACAAACACATACTAGATGAATAAATAGGTTTTATAAAACTTTCTAAGGAAAATATGTTTATGCATGATGTGCAAAATATTCCTAAGGGTAGAAATGTTTTTTTGCATGCCATGGAAATGTTTTAAGTTAATGCAAGGCAAATAGGTGGGTCAAGAATGACTAAGGACTAAGGTCTTAAGTTGGATAAACATACTTTGTTTTATATCTTCTTGAAACAAGCACTCTAATGGCTTAGCCATGATGTGCAAAATACTTAGAGAAAAATACTAAGTCATTTGTTCAAGATGATCAACAATTATTATCAACTCTTTGTAAATTGGACATTCACTATAGTGAGAGAGACAGACACCCGGCCAGCCACTTAAATTGTGGAACAGGTCTCATGTACGTGGACATGTAAGGTTTGTTTCCAGGCCGCTTCATCCCACTATGCTGCTAGGATCCAACAACTTCAAGATGATAACATCATGATCAAAATTGTTTAAGTCAATGTGAAAGACAAGATTAGGAAAGAGGGAAAAGGTAGAAATAAAGATGTAGTTGTCCTCCAGGCTTCATCTCCAGACTTGTAACTTTCTTCTGGATGATGTCTTGATTGAGTTCTTGGTAGTCTTGCTGAATCTTCAGACTTGATGATTCTTGTATCCTCGAGGCTGGTCTTGGTTTTACTTAGTCTTCATGAAGTCTCAGAGGAGAAGAAAAGACACAGAGAGAGACTTAGAAAATAAAAGGGGTTGGCCTTCTTGAACTTCTTCTCACTTTTCTTCTAAGTGCTTGACATCTTGAGGATGCTTCCAGAGTCTGTTTTCTTCTAAGTCCTTCATGAACTTCTTCTTGATTTTCTTCTAAGTGCTTCTTCTCCTTGAGGATACTTCTGAAGTCTTGTTTTTGGCTAAGTCCTTCATTGATCTTCCAGCTCCATGTTGAAAATCCTAAGTGTCTAGTGCATAGCACTTTTCCCAAAATACTAAGTTTGGCAATAATCCTAACTTAGAGAAAACTAATGAAGAGGGGTTTTCTTATGAGAATAAAATATGCTATGAATGAAATGAAATTTTAAATCACAAGAAACACAAAAATAACTTTTGTGATTTCTTTATAAATATGCATGAATTTATAAATGCAATTTAATTAATTTCTGGTTTTGGAAAATATAATAAAAGGAATAATTATAAGATTAAAGTTTCCTATGACTAAATTTTTATAACAAAATTTTATAATTAGTGTTAATAGACAGAGAGCATTTAATTAAATCTATTGCAATTGGGTTTAATCAAAAATAATGTTTCTATTAAAAGTTATTTCAAAATTAGTCAAACTATTAAAATTAAACACACAACTATGAAATCATTCAAAAATTACTCAAAAATATTTTATAGAAGTAGCATTAATTTACAAATATTCTAAAGTTTCTAAAACATATTTATTTGCAATTTTTGGATTTATAGATTTAAAGTTATTACAAATATACTCAAATTCCCCATTTGAATTTTGAATATTTTATACTAAGTCAAATTTGAATTTTGTCAGATCCAAAATATTCTACATGTCAAGAGCTTTCCAAATATATAAAAATTATTAAATTTGGAGTTGTGGTTAAAAAGTTGTGACAGATCTAAGTGGCAGGGGTGTTTCTGTAAAACTGCCAATTAAATTTAATTAATAAAATCGTTTTCCACGTGGCAGCTGACTGGGCAGTGACGTGGCGCTGACGTGGCTGCCACGCGGGCGCTGACTGGGTAAGTCAACAGATCTGGGCCGTCAGATCTGGATCTGACGGTCCAGATCAGATCGTACCGATTCGTCTGCGACATCTAATCTAAGCCGTTGGATTTCAATCGGACGGCGCTGGGGGCTTGAACCATACCGTGGCGGCGGAGTTCACCGGAGATGGCGACGACGGCGGCGCTGCGATCGGGCGTGGACGAACACGACACTCCGGTGGTTCCCCGGGTGTGGGACGAGTGTCAAAAGATTCCCCGCGGCACGGCGAGTTGGATGGGGTGGTCGGCGTTGACTCGCGCGTCCTCTACTGCGACTGGCCGTGGTCGGGGTACGGCGGGTCCGGCGAGCTCCACACACTCGACGATTTGCTGCGAAAGAGATCGAGGGAAGGGTCAGGGAGGTGCGCACGGACTCGAGGGAGAGGTAGGAGGGCATCACGGGCTCCAGGAAGGTCTTCACTCACCGGGAAAGGAAGAATCGGGCGGCGGCGACCGAGCGGCTCCGGCGAGCTATTTCTCGAGCCTGGCGGCGCGATTTGAAGAGGAACAAGAGGGGAAAGTCGCGGCGCGGGCTGGGGTATTTATGGGGGTGGGGAAGAGATAGAATCCCGTTCGAAAACGGCCCGGGATCGATCTCCGGATCGATGCAGGATTCTAGCAGAGTCTGTTTCGGAGGTTGAAGAAGATCTGCTGACGTCAGCCAGTATTTTCTTTTTCTGATTTTATATATTTAATTCATATCTTTTGATTTAAATGTCCAAATGATGTCAAATTAATTTCTAAAAATTTGTAAAAATAATATCATGCTGTTAAACCAGTTGTGGGTATGTTTTGAGAACTTTTTAAAATTAGTAAATTTGAAATGTTGGTTTAATACAAAATTGATACTTAATATCAATTTTGAATTTATAACTTAATTAAATTTTCTTTTTGCTAAATAAAATTTGTAAAATACCCATATTCAAAATATTTGAATTTAAGTTATTTAAACTTATTTTTTCTGAAATCATTCATCTTTATTTTGGCATGATATTAAGGAACTAAATATAAATAAGGTTTAGAAAATGTGGAGTATAAGATATTCATTTTTAATTGAAAATAATTTGTGCAACATTATATTTTATAATATGATAATGCATTTGAAACTTCATAACAACTTTGGACAAGACCTTTGTTTTAATTTTATTCTTATTTAGAAAATATTACTCATTTCATGCTTTGAAAATAGATGAAAATCATTTAAGCAAATGAGATGTTTATTTGGCTAATTCATTAATTTAAAATCTATGAAGTTTTAAAGTTATACACTATAGGCTTATAATTTCCAAACTATATTTTGAACATAGTTAGAGGAATGAAAACCATTTAGTAATTATATAATCTTTTGAATAATCTTGTATTTATGAATAGATATGACTAAGTGGTTTAATTCAAATACTTATAAAGAACTAATTTATTTAAAATAAAATGGATTGTAGTTTGTAAAATATTTGTCAAATTATATTTTAAGGTTTTTGAAACAAAGTGGATAATAAAATGTTTAAACTGTGACATTTGAAATATTAAACTCCATTTTGAAGTCTTTCATGGTTGGTTTCCTTATACATTTAATATTTTATTTTAATAAAAGAAAAGTTTTAAATTTTAGTGATTTTTGAATATTATAAAATGTTGGGTTGTTACACCAGCACCTCGTCAGTCCCGACCAAAGTGCTCTCTGCCTCTCTCCCACCGCCATCCCAGCCAGTAGAAATCAAGGACAACCCCCTCTCTCTCTCTCTCTCTTGTCCAAACTGAACCCTAGATCGGGTTGGGGTTTTATCTCCACCCAGCACCCACCCCTCTGCTCACTTCCACTCTCCCAAGGCGCACACACACCCTCTCTGCTCACCCACCGAAGCTCATTCGGGCTCTCTCCCTCGTAAGGCCGCACCGAGCAATTTTCCCACTCTCTCACCGACGGCAAGAAACGGCCCTAGACGGCGCCCCTCTCCTCCTTTTCTCGCCATTATTGGCCCTCTGTGACCTCCTCTTAGAACTCTATCCCCTCCTCACCTTCTTCATTGCGTCAGGTGTCCGAGACCATCGCCTTCGTCCTAGACCGGAGCTCGGAGGCCATGTCGTAGTCGCGTAGACGGAGCTCCCCTGCTGCTTCCGCGTGTAGCCGAGGCTTCCCCATCGACTCCTCGCCCCTTTCCCTCTCCCGAGCGTGGCCCAGAGTCGCCCTAGGTGAGGCGCTAGACCCCGCCTCCTTCTCTCGGTCTTCTGGTCGCCATTCCATGTCGAGAGGAAGACGATGGACGAGATACGTCCGTTTTCGGATGTACGGCCAACGTTTGAACCTCTTGGTTATGTTCCCTGACCGTTGGATCTCAGATCCACGGCACCGCAACCCTTCGCCAGCGCGCGCTCCGCACCTAGGCCAGCCCAGCTCGCACGGGTGGCCCATCGCCAGATCCGGCCCTCCTGTTAATTTCCTTTTTAAATCTTTTCCCTGCTTAAATTCCAGAGAAATATGAGTCTAGCTTTTATTCATTTGTGGTTAATCTGTGTAAGATAAATTAGTGAGGTTAATTTTGTAGCATAGCTACACTTTTTCTTAATCATATGTCTATGCATTTAATCCAAAATATATTCTCTGTTTTGTGCTATAATAGATCGAGTAAAAAGTATCACTTTCACCAATTGTTTAATAACTTGAGATTTATAAGTCCAAATCATGCAATCCAAGATTCTCTGGAAAGCCTATCAAAATTCCTACCTAGATCTACAAGTCTTGCATGCATGAGATTATTCTAGCAAGAGATCTTTTAAGTTTAAGTAAAACACCATTAGGTATTTGGTGATTTTTAATTTTTAAATTAAAACAGTTTCAGAGGTAAATCCACTTGGAGGTGGTAAAAGTAAGTGGTAGGTGTCATATACTATAAGGATAGATTTTTCCAGTAGACATTTTATGCTTGATAAATCAATTCTTTAAAACAGGAGGTTATTCCTCATGAAATGAATATTTAGATTCTCAGAGAATGATGTTTATCTAGTTTTGGTTGTATGAGCTACCTCTGTTCATGAAAATTTGTTTGGTGTATTTTTGTGTAGTAGCCACAAGTTTTATCTAACTTACCTGTCAGACCCTGAATTCAGGCTACACAAACAAACCGTATCGGTTGGGCCACACGACCAAGAGCATACTGGGGAATACCAATCCCAGGAAACATGTAGGCCAGGCTCGGAATGGATTATCGGGCGACAGCTCTTGGCGATCCCAACGTCACATACGTTTCAAGATTGTGCACGCAAGAACCCAAAAAGTCTTCCAACTCGTATACTTCAACCATACACACATGGTATACGAGTCGGATTTTTAACTAGTTGAAACCACAGAATAAACCTAAGACACCAAGAAAGTAAATAATTATTCAAAAGCTCTCACTGAGCAAAATATAGCGAATGTCACCAATCAGAGGACACATGTCCCAACATTATATCATGCAGCGGAAAACAAGCCGGTCTGAGTACAGACAAGAAGCAAAGGGCTCAAGGCCGAAATGGAAAAGAAGGCCCATCCACGCGGTCCACCAGGAAGAAGCCCAGGGGAACTCTAACTACTCGTCATAGATCTCGTCGTCGAACTCCACGTAGTATCCACCAACCTGGTCGTGCGGGGAATCCTCAACTGCAGAAAAACCACAGCCCGCGAACGGGTCAATACACTGAAGCGTATCGAACAAGTTTAAGCTAACAGGTTACAAAACTGTAAGACTCCCAAAGTATGGGGTTAAGTGGACTTAGCGGCGGCAGCACTAGCAACCTAATAGAGACACGCTACAACTTCCGTCTAAGTTAGAGAGGGATAAGAGAGCGCATAAGGTAACCATCTACAACTAACACCAATCATAACCCATTCTCGAATTAACCCCCTCAACCAAGTATGAGGAAACAATTCGGGAATACTCACACCTTGAACAATTTTAGTTAAAAGTTATTGTGAAAGTAATTCTATATTACTAGTCAGGTAATTAACAATGATTAGGTGTAAGTTGTCTATGATCTTATTAGCCAGCATCATCACCAAGTCGTCCATAACCGTGGACACGACTCATCGATAAGATTATACCCTGTAGGGGTGCACTACTGCACCTGTACTCGTTCAATCAACCCCAAAAGCAAAGCCAGAAGGTAGGGCATCTCAACACGGCAAATCTCGTATCTACAACCCATCCAGGGAACCAAATGATTGTGTGCACCGGCTAATCAGGTCCAGTGCCCGCGGGATCGACCTTCATAGAACTCTAAGAACGTGCCACCCTATATGAGAGTCGACTACTCCATCATCATGAGATCGTTATGTAACCATATGCATGCATCAACTGGAAAGCCCGAACTACTTGCGGCGCCCTGGATAAGAAGCGGATTAGATCAAAGCCGCGGGGGGCTCCATAGGGCCTCCCACGAGCGGTTAGTGCGCTCAAAATTGGATCCGAGGACAAGAACTGAGTTCCTAGGTCGACACTTAGCAGAACAAAGCCCCTCGCAAGGCCTTCCACCGGTGCCTTATGTTTTAATTATAATTCCCAACAGAATATAACATTTTATTAAAGTAGACAAACTATCATGCTAAATATAACTGACATAGGACAAACAGAATCGCCGAACCAACCTTAAGAATGCACTACGACTCGCAAGGCTAACAGATAAACATACAACAGGTGATAGGATGTGGGGATAAAGCTGTATGGGCTGCAGGATAAACATATGATGGGATCGCAATTCCAGAATCGTAACTAGAATAGCATAGATCAAAAGGCAAGGATGAAAACCAAACAATCGTGTAAACGCTTAGCAGAAGCTTGCCAGGCAGCTCGGTGGCCCGACACAAAAGCTGGAATCTCAAGGATGAAAGTATCTGCAGCAGACACGTCGTCGTCTACCCAGAGAAGAGCAAAACACAGACAATGGAAACATAATCAATACAAAGCAAATGCGCAAACAATTGGAGGTGCATTATTGTACGAGATGATTAGGTCATATTAAGGCGGGGATGAAATCCCAGCAAAAGATTAGGTTGCAAGTTATTTATGTAACCTACACATTAGCTGTTGTTTAACATATATAGCATGGCATGGTGACCTAATTAATTTAAATGGAACAGGCAATAGATAAATATTTGCCCAACACATTCCATATATATTATTTAATTTCAAATTATTTATCTACACATCCAATTAAATGTTTATTAGCATGACAAGACATGGTGCAGATGATAAGATCAAATTAAATGGATTTAGGGCATTATATATTTATTACCCCTCACATTCCATATTTAGTTATTTACTTGCATTGTTAAATTAAACTAAGAATTTAAAATAAAAGATGCAAAATGACATAATAATGTTATAATAATGTGCATTGCATTTTTCTGATATAAAAACATATAAAGTTTATTTTATTTGAGTTTATAGATTTAAAGTTATTGCACTTATAAACCTAGGGGTGTTTCTGAAAGATGCAGGGACCTATCCGTGATAGAAAAAGTATTTGTGAGGCTCAAAAAGAAAGACCCAAAGAGCAGGGAGCTCTGGGTAAAATTCCCAGCGCTGCTCTCACTGTCGACTAGGACCCACATGTCAGGGAACCAATCAGAGAACAAAAGGTTTGGGTTTTAATCGCCTAAGCCGGGGTTCGAACCCGTGAGCTCACGCGGGCGCACGGAGATCAGCGCTGCTAACCACGGGGTTCTGTGTAGTGTTGCTGAAGGATTAGGGGTTAGTGTAAATGTTTAGGCAGGAAAAGGCCATGTTTTTTCCTGCTGACGAAACAGACGAACTGACGATCAACATCAGTGGCCAGCGGCGGGAGATCGGGCGCCGGCGATGATCCAAATCGGGCGGCGCCGCTGCGTTCGGTGTAGCGGTACATGCGGGGTCGCATGGGAATTCGTTTTTGGCGCTCGGACGTTGCGGGGAGGCACGAGGTCCTTGAGTTTTTGCTCGACGTCGTGCGGCCGTGCGCGACGCGGACTCCGGCGCCGGTGTGACTACAGCACGGCGGGGAAAAAATAGGAAGGGGAAAAACACGGGGGGGGGGGGGGGGAGGCGGCTCACCAGGGCGCACTCCTTGGAGAGAGGACCAGGGTCGGGGGTGAGAGAACGGTGCGGGGAAGGTCGCGGGTATCCGTGGCCGGCGTCGTGGCGTCGAGCTCGCGCGGCTGCGTGCGGGGCTCCTGGGCTAGCCCCCTGTGCGTCGCGGACGGAGAGGAGAGAGGGGATGTCGTTGGCGCGATGAGGGGGAGAGGGGACGACCGGAGGGACGGCGCGGCGGCGATGCAGTTCTGGTGGTCTCGGTGGTGGATGCACAGAGAGGAAAGAGAGGAAGAGAGGGGCGGCGCTGCGAGATGGGAAATGGGGAGCTAGGTTTAGGGTTGCTGCGGCACGGGGGAAGAGGAGAGAGGGAGGCAGTGGGGCAGCGCGGTGGGGGCGAGACGCAGAGGGCCAGGGCGCCATGGCGACGTGGAAAGGGGGCGTACGAAGGTTGGGGTGAGGGGAGCGGGCCCGAGCTGGGTCGGGCTGGGCCAGGGAGTGGCCCAGTTCGGCCAGGAGGGTCCGCTCCTTTTTTTTACGTTTTTCTGGTTTTTTATTATTAAAACAAAACAGAAATTAAACATGATAAAAACCTTTGCACAATTTTAATAGTTCAAATAGTAAAACTAATTTACTAGTTTGATTCTTTATTAAACTTTTGGAACTTCATTTGAAAATTATTTGACAAAAGCATTTGAAATTAAATATGGGATTTGAAATTTGAAAGTAATTTATTTAATTGAAAAGAAAATCAAATGAAAGGTGCATGATGTCACACTATATTACACCACAAACATACCATTTAGGAAAGTTACAACTTTGGGATGTTACAACACTCCCCCCCCCCCCCCTCAAAGGAAGCACGCCCCGAGATTCTTCATGGAGCAACGAAGAGGTCGGGATACTCGGCACGGAGGTGGTCTTCACGTTCCCATGTAGCTTCCTTGTCCGAATGATGAGACCATTGAACCTTGTAGAACTTGACACTGTTGTTACGGGTGCGACGTTCAGCTTCGTCAAGAATGCGAATCGGTTGTTCCACATAAGAGAGATCTTCTCGAAGTTCAATTGATCCATGATCAACTGCACGTCCTGGATCTTGGAAGCACTTCTTGAGTTGTGACACGTGGAAGACATCGTGCACTTTGGAGAGGTTTGGAGGAAGTTCCAGACGGTAAGCCAATTCACCACGCCTTGAAAGAACGTTGAAAGGCCCAACATAACGCGGAGCGAGCTTGCCTTTGATGCCAAACCGTTGCGTTCCTCTCAGAGGAGTGACATGAAGGTAAGCTTGATCACCAGGTGCATAGACCATGTCCCTGTGCTTGCTATCATAATAGCTTTTCTGCCGAGACTGGGCAATCTTCAGATTGTCACGAATGATGCGAACCTTTTCTTCAGCCTCCTGAATGATGTCAGGACCAAAGAATTGACGTTAACCAGTTTGAGGCCAATTCAGAGGAGTTCTGCATTTGCGGCCATAGAGAGCTTCAAAGGGAGCCATGCCTAGACTTGCTTGGAAGTTGTTGTTGTAGGAAAACTCAGCATACGGAAGGCAATCCTCCCATTTCATGACAAAGGAGATAACACAAGCTCTGAGCATATCCTCCAGAATTTGATTCACTCTTTCAACCTGTCCACTTGTCTGCGGATTGTAAGTTGTGCTGAACAGAAGTTTGGTACCCAAGGCTTTCTGAAAGCTATCCCAAAATCGAGAAGTGAAGATACTTCCACGATCTGAGCTTATTGCCAAAGGAACACCATGTAAAGGAACCAGTCTTGTCATATAGAGTTCTGCCAACTGACTAGCTGATACTGTCTCTTTGACTGGGAAGAAGTGAGCCACTTTGGAGAGACGATCAATGACAACAAAGATTCCATCGTTGCCTTTCTTGGACTTTGGAAACCCAGTAACGAAGTCCATCTCGATCTTGTCCCATTTCCACTCAGGAATTTGCAGTGGTTGAAGAAGTCCAGGTGGTCTCTGATGAACTGCTTTGACACGACAGCAAACATCACTATGAGACACATAGCAAGCAATTTCACGCTTCATCCTGGTCCACCAATAGACTGACTTGAGATCCTGGTACATCTTTGTGCTGCCAGGGTGGATAGAAAGCGGAGTATCATGAGTCTCCTTGAGAATGATCTCTCTTAAGCTGTCAAGCTTGGGCACTACAATGCGTTCTTCAAACAGCAAGGTACCCTTGTCATCGAGAGAGAAACTCTTGTACTTATCCTTGCCAATGTTGTCTTTGATATTCTTGACACCAGAATCACGCAACTGTGCGGCACAGATCTTATCCTCAAGTGTAGGAGTGGCAATCAAGTTTGCAAGATAACCAGAAGGAACCACTTGAAGATTGAGCTTCTTGAATTGTTCGTGAAGAGGAGGTTGGATGTCCTCAACCATGAGGTTGTTGCAATAGGACTTGCGACTGAGAGCATCAGCCATTACATTAGCTTTGCCTGGAGTGTAAGAGATGGTAAGATCGTAATCTGAGAGTTTCTCAAGCCACCTTGTTTGCCTGAGGTTCAAATCTGGTTGAGTGAAGAGATATTTGAGACTCTTGTGGTCGGTGAAGATCTCACAGTTGTGCCCCAACAAATAAGGTCTCCAAGCCTTGAGGGCATACATGATTGCTGCAAGTTCAAGATCATGTGTAGGATAGTTGAGCTCATGAGGCTGCAACTGGCGAGATGCATAAGCCACAACTTTGTGTTCTTGCATGAGGACTGCGCCTAGTCCTTGAAGAGATGCATCGCAGAATATTTGGAAAGGTTTGGAAGTATCTGGGCCAACTAGAATAGGAGTAGAAGTGAGTTTAGCTTTCAAGAGATTGAAGCTCTCATCACATTTTGGAGTCCAAAGAAACTTTCTATCCTTCCTAGTAAGATCGGTGAGAGGCTTAGCGATTTTGGAGAAGTTCTCAACAAATCGATGGCAATAGCTAGCCATGCCAAGGAAACTCCTGACTTGTTTCACCAATGTAGGAGGCAACCATTCAACAATGGCCTTCACTTTTTCTGGATCAACAGAAATGCCTTCAGAAGAGGTGACATGACCAAGGTAGGGTACTTTAGGAAGCCAGAATTCACACTTGGAGAACTTGGCGTAGAGACAGTGTTCTCGGAGCTTCAACAAGATAAGGCGTAGATGTTCTCCGTGTTCTTCCTCGGTTTTGGAATAGATAAGAATGTCATCGAGATAGACTACCACGAACTTATCGAGGTATTCCATGAAAACAAAGTTCATGAGACGTGAGAAAGTCGCCGGAGCATTTGTGAGACCGAAACATTTGACAGTGTATTCGTAGAGACCATAACGAGTGGTGAAAGTTGTCTTAGGAATGTCTTCTTTGCGGATCTTGATCTGGTGATAACCTGACCTCAAGTTCAACTTGGAGAAAACCTTAGCACCAGCTAGTTGATCAAACAGGTCATTGATGCGAGGAAGGGGATACTTGTTCTTGATGGTTTTCTTGTTCAGAGGACAGTAGTCAACAACCATTCGCTCAGTCGTGTCCCTTTTTTTGACAAACAGAGTAGGACAACCCCAAGGAGAAGTACTAGGTTGGATGTGACCATTACTTTCCAACTCCTCTAGCTGTCTCTTAAGCTCAGCCAGTTCTTTGGGGCCCATCTTGTAAGGACGTTTGGAGATAGGAGCAGTGCCAGGTTCTAGTTCAATAACAAACTCCACGGCTCTGTCAGGCGGCATGCCTGGCAATTCTTCAGGAAAGACGTCAGGAAAGTCTCGGACCACCGGTATATCTTCCATAGTAGGGAGAGGATGAACATTGAGAGCGAAAAGCTGAGCTGAAGAGGTTTGATTTGGCGAATAGACTATCTGTCCAGAAGGATGAGAAACAGTTACAGTCTTTGTGGAACAGTCTATCTTAGCTTTGTTGGCCTTCAACCAATCCATGCCTAGAATGACATCAATGTCTGAGTTACCCAGAAGAATTAAGGAAGCCAGGAACAAATGACCTCCAATTTGAATTTGGCTTCCATGGCTTACCCTGGAAGTCTGTATTTGCATTCCCGGAGAATGGATCACGAGTGGAATAGATAAGGGATCTAGAGGCAGCTTTGTTGTTTCAGCGAAGGTTGCTTACACACAAGAATGAGATGCTCCAGTATCGAACAATACCTTAGCAGGAAAAGAGTTAACTAGGAGTTTGCCCATTACAACTTCTGGAGCTTCCTCTGCCTCTTTGGCGTTGAGGTGGTTCACCCTTCCACTCCTAGATGCAGGCAAAATGTTGGGGAAAGCACAAACTAAAGCTTGTGTTGGAGAAGAACGAGCTTGTTGCTTATGAATCTTGTTTTGGGGACAATGGATAGAGATATGGCCTGGATCACCGCACTTGAAGCAGGTTTTTGAAGTCACTGGCTTTGGCGGAATTTGAACACTTGGTCTTTTCTGAGCTTGAGAACCTCTTGTAGGAAACATTACGGAGGGAGGACGAGGAGTGGACCCTAAAGGGCTTGGAAGATAGGTGGATTGAGTTGGAGATGCATATGGAACCAAAAGCCTACGCTTATGTGGAGGCATGGTGTTTGCTGAAGAAGAAGCACCTTCAAGAGAATGTTTTCGAGATTCTTCAAACATCTCACGACCAAATTCCTCCCGGAGAGCTGTGTTCACTAGCTCTTCAAAGTTAACGCACTTGAACAAGGTGAGTCCATACTTCAGATTTGGTCTTAGACCTCTGCGAAATTTGGCTTGCTTCTGGGCATCAGTTGATACCTCATCTTGAGCATAGCGAGCCAGACGGTTGAACTCAGCTTGATAGTCCAGCACAGACATGCTTCACTGAGTCAAGTCATAGAATTCATCACGCTTTCTTTCCATGACCCCATCGGGAATATGGTGGCGTTTGAAAGCCTCCTTGAACTCATCCCAAGTGATAACAACACCTGGTACTCGTAACTGTTGGAAGTTCTCCCACCAAGACATGGATTTTCCGCAGAGAAGATAGGACACAAACGGAACACGGTCCTCATCGGACACATGAGAAACAGCCAGAGCATTGTTCATCTCACGCAGCCAGTCGTCAGCATCAAGTGGCTCAGAGGGAACATCAAACATGCGTGGGTTGAGCTGGAGGAACTCTACAATTGTCACACGGCAGTTGCCCTGGTTTTGGTTTTGCTGAATGTGACCCAAAACTTGCGTCATCTGAGACAGCAATTGCCTCATTTCGGATGGCATTTGAGTATCTTCTTCGCCACTCTCCATCCTGAGGAGGATACAACGTTAGCACCACAATCGGATAAACAAAATCCAATGTAAGCGCTTAAAGGAAAAAACTCCAGATTGCTAAGAAAAGACAACAAGGAACAAGACATGGCCATCCATCATGGTACGCCACTTTGTTTACTTTCAGAAAGGTTTAAAGAGAGGTAAGAACGGAGACTAGCACTAGAACGGGGAAACACCAATTGAGCTTGACGTAACTCCACCAAAAGAGGAGAAACAACTGATTGATTCAAGAATGAAACTGAACGTAGCCGAAGAGGTTGATAACTGCTGAAGCGAAAAGCACCACATTGAAGACACCTGCAACTAAGGTACTACAGATTCGCAGAACACGTGATGTCCTAATTTTAAAATTTTAGGTGACAAGGGAAATATCGTAACACTTCCTTACCAGAACAACAGGGAGGGTGGGGGGGGGAAGAAGTAAAAGAACATAATTCCTACTCTCACGTTTAAGAATTTCCTGATAGCTACAAAATATTTTTCTAGACTCAAACAACGACCAGTAGAAGGGAACCTGAGGGCGTTTAGGCTCTGATACCAACTGTCAGACCCTGAATTCAGGCTACACAAACAAAGCGTATCGGTTGGGCCACACAACCAAGAGCATACTGGGGAATGCCAATTCCAGGAAACATGCAGGCCAGGCTCGGAATGGATATCGGCCGACAGCTCTTGGCGATCCCAACGTCACATACGTTTCAAGATTGTGCACGCAAGAACCCAAAAAGTCTTCCAACTCTTATACTTCAACCATACACACATGGTATACAAGTCGGATTTTTAACAAGTTGAAACCACAGAATAAACCTAAGACACAAAGAAAGGAAATAATTATTCAAAAGCTCTCACTGAGCAAAATATAGCGAATGTCACCAATCAGAGGACACATGTCCCAACATTACATCATGCAGCGGAAAACAAGCCGGTCTGAGTACAGACAAGAAGCAAAGGGCTCAAGGCCGAAACGGAAAAGAAGGCCCATCCACGCGGTCCACCAGGAAGAAGCCCAGGGGAACTCTAACTACTCGTCGTAGATCTCGTCGTCGAACTCCACGTAGTATCCACCAACCTGGTCGTGCGGGGAATCCTCAACTGCAGAAAAACCACAGTCCGCGAACGGGTCAATACACCGAAGCGTATCGAACAAGCTTAAGCTAACAGGTTACAAAACTGCAAGACTCCCAAAGTATGGGGTTAAGTGGACTTAGCGGCGGTAGCACTAGCAACCTAATAGAGACACGCTACAACTTCCGTCTAAGTTAGAGAGGGATAAGAGAGCGCATAAGGTAACCATCTACAACTAACACCAATCATAACCCATTCTCGAATTAACCCCCTCAACCAAGTATGAGGAAGCAATTCGGGAATACTCACACCTTGAACAATTTTAGTTACAAGTTATTGTGAAAGTAATTCTATATAACTAGTCAGGTAATTAACAATGATTAGGTGTAAGTTGTCTATGATCTTATTAGCCAGCATCATCACAAAGTCGTCCATAACCGTGGACACGGCTCATCGATAAGATTATACCCTGCAGGGGTGCACTACTGGACCCGTACTCGTTCGATCAACCCCAAAAGCAAAGCTAGAAGGTAGGGCATCTCAACATGGCAAATCTCTTCTCTACAACCCATCCAGGGAACCGCATGATTGTGTGCACGGCTAATCAGGTCCAGTGCCCACGGGATCGACCTTCATAGCACTCTAAGAACGTGCCACCCTATATGAGAATCGACTACTCCATCATCATGAGATCGTTATGTAACCATATGCATGCATCAAATGGAAAGCCCAAACTACTTGCGGCGCCCTGGATAAGAAGCGGATTAGATCGAAGCCACGGGGGGCTCCATAGGGCCTCCCACAAGCGGTTAGTGCGCTCAAAATTGGATCCGAGGACAAGAACTGAGTTCCTAGGTCGACACTTAGCAAAACAAAGCACCTCGCAAGGCCTTCCGCCGGTGCCTTATCTTTTAATTATAATTCCCAACAGAATATAACATTTTATTAGAGTAGACAAACTATCATGCTAAGTATAACTGACATAGGACAAACAGACTCGCCGAACCAACCTTAAGCATGCACTACGACTCGCAAGGCTAACAGATAAACATACAGCAGGTGATAGGATGTGGGGATAAAGCTGTATGGGCTGCAGGATAAACATATGATGGGATCACAATTCCAGAATCGTAACTAGGATAGCATAGATCAAAAGGCAAGGATGAAAACCAAACAATCGTGTAAACGGTTAGCAGAAGCTTCCCTGGCAGCTCGTGGCCCGGCACAAAAGCTGGAATCTCAAGGATGAAAGTATCTACAGCAGACACGTCGTCGTCTACCAAGAGAAGAGCAAAACACAGAGAATGGAAACATAATAATTACAAAGCAAATGGGCAAACAATTGGAGGTGCATTATGGTACGATATGATTAGGTCATATTAAGGCGGGGATGAAATCCCAGCAAAAGATTAGGTTGCAAGTTATTTATGTAACCTACACATTAACTGTTGTTTAACATATATAGCATGGCATGGTGACCTAATTAATTTAGATGGAACAGGCAATAGATAAATATTTGCCCAACACATTCCATACATATTATTTAATTGCAAATTATTTATCTACACATCAAATTAAATGTTTATTAGCATGACAAGACATGGTGTAGATGATAAGATCAAATTAAATGGATTTAGGGCTTTATATATTTATTAACCCTCACATTCCATATTTAGTTATGTACTTGCATTGTTAAATTAAACTAAGCATTTAAAATAAAGATGCAAAATGACATAAGAATGTTATAATAATGTTCATTGCATTTTTCTCATATAAAAACATACAAAGTTTATTTTATTTGAATTTATAGATTTAAAGTTATTGCACTTATAAACCTAGGGGTGTTTTTGAAAGATGCAGGGACCTATCCGTGATAGCAAAAGTATTTGTGAGGCTTAAAAAGAAAGACCCAGAGATCAGGGAGCTCTGGGTAAAATTCCCAGCGCTACTCTCACTGTCGACTGGGACCCACATGTCAGGGAACCAATCAGAGAACAAAAGGTTTGGGTTTTAATCGCCTAAGACGGGGTTCGAACCCGCGAGCTCACGCGAGCGCGTGGAGATCTGCGCTGCTAACCACGGGATTCTTTGTAGTGTTGCTGAAGGATTAGGGGTTAGTGTAAATTTTTAGGAAAGAAAAGGCCATGTTTTTTCCTGTTGACGAAACTGACGAACTGACAATCAACATCACTGGCCAGCGGCGAGAGATCGGACGCCGGCGATGACCCAAATCGGGCGGCGCCGCTGCGTTCGGTGTAGCGGTACGTGCGGGGTCGTGTGGGAATTCATTTTTGGCGCTCGGACGTTGCGGGGAGGCACGAGGTCCTCGAGTTTTTGCTCGACGTTGTGAGGCCGTGCGCGACACAGGCTCCGGCGCCGGCGTGACTCCGGCACGGCGAGGAAAAAATTGGAAGGGGAAAAAAACACAGGGGGGAGGCGGCTCACCGGGGCGCACTCCGTGGTGAGAGGACCGGGGTCGGGGACGACGGGGGCGAGATAACGGTGCGGGGAAGGTCACGGGTGTCCGTGGCCGGCGTCGCGGCGTCGAGCTCGCGCGGCTTCGTTCGGGGCTCCCGGGCCAGCCCCCTGTGCGTCGTGGACGGAGAGGAGAGAGGGGATGTCGTTGGCGCGATGAGGGAGAGAGGGGATGTAGTGCCCCATCTTTTAAATAAGATGGAACACCTGTGTTATGTGCTAGTCCCTGGATCACTGCCAGCGCCACAGTACAAAATATATAGTATCATTACATAAGTATCAATTTACTACAACGAGATCCAAAAATTAGCTAAGTATAGCTTTATTACAAAGTGCATAGTCATGAAGACTAGCTAAAATATTCAGAGTTCACAACGAAAGCAATAGAAAAGAGCCACTTCTTCAAGCATACGCCACAGGCAGACATGTTGGATGTAGACTCGAGTCCAAACTCATTCCTCATCAGAATTACCTGCACATTTGAATATGCAGCCCCCGAAGGAGGTCAATACAATGAAGTATTGGCAAGTGACTATGGTGGATAATTTATGACAAGTCTAATTCTATATGCATATTTGGCTTGGTGGAGTTGTAGGCTATTTTGCAGAAAGCCAGTTTTCTCCTATCTTTTGTAAAACAGTTTTGTTTCTCAAAAACTGGCACCAAGGGATGAAGCCCAAGTGCACCAACAATTCTTTCCTTAGTCAAATTTTACTTTATGAACGCTATGATGAGATTCTTCCGCCCATCCTTGTCCAGTTGCTCGAAGTAGTCCATCACCGGGGACACGGCTGAGTATTCAGATTGTCGACTCTGCAGAGGTTGTGCACTTTCACCTTTAGACTCAATTAACCCAAACATCCTATACACGCGGAGTGCATTAAGGAAAGGAGAGAATTGAGACAAGAACTTTCAGAAGAAGAATGCAACCATACTAGCAAGACCCGTTCCACCTACCAACTCTACATCTGCTTGTCAAGCTGACAGGTTGCACTCTCACAACTTATTAATTCTAGACAGAGCCCATTGTCAAAAGGCTGCACGGGAAGCTTCTAAACTTGGAGGGACTTAGTAATCTCTTTGTTCCTGGGTGGCCGTCCACAAGTGCGCTTCTGGGTGACAACCACCATGCTCATGGCACTAAGTAGAATAGACATTCGTCCTAGGCAATGACAACCACAAGCATAGTCCCAAAAGCCACTCAACATAAACCATACAACCAATTCCACCCAGGTATGCATTTTAAGTTTAACACTTAGCAACATTTTTATAACATGGTATGTAAACACTTTTTATAGCATAGCTAAGCATCTAATAAAACTGTTGATGGCTGCATGGAAGGGGAGGCTACACACTACTAGGATATTTTCAAAGTATACTAACTTAACATTATAAGATAGTTCAAAAATCCCTATCATGCATACTACTCAAAATATACTACTAATGCATATAGAAAATATTGGGTGGATTATGAATGTCACTTGCCTTGGTAACAAGAGGAACAAGCACAGCAAGAATAACAATCACAAGAAAAGCTTTCCTCCTCTTCACAATCTAGAAACAAACAATACATAAAGATAAATAAACACACAAATACAACACTTAAGATATCAAGACAAAAGTATGTATGCATGCTTGATATGCAATGAACTTAACAAAACAAAAATAATTACAATTTTTTTATTTCCTCTGTTATTAATGCATGAAATGCAATGAACCACATTTTATTATTTTATTTAATCATTTAAAATATTGAGCATAACATAGAAATATTAAGCCCTACAACCAAATTCTTTAATTCTATTATGAAAAGTTTCAAATAAAACTCAAGTTGCACTCTCTGGACAGAGGACATTAATATAATTCTAAAACAATTGGATTTATTTGGAAAACATTTTCATTATTTAAGTTATAGATTTAATAGCCGAAATACTCCTCGGATATATACAAAAATTATACTTTATCAAAAGGAAAAAAAAATGATGTATAAATAATCTACACTAGCAGGGCTATCCGTAGATATAAAGTTTATCCAATTTAGACTTACAGATCAAAAGATATGAATTTTTCAAGTTTTAACATATTTTCTGTTTTTATTTACTAATTGTGCCGAAAATAGAAAAAGGGAGGCTACATGTCGCAATCTGATTAGTCGATACCGTTTCGACGCGGATCGGCTCCTAGGCCGTCCGATCTAACTTATCTTGGACGCACCAGATTAAACGAGATTAACAAAAAAAGAAAACAACCAAGCTCGTACGATCCGGATCCAACGGTCCAGATCGCACTGGCTGGACGCGAGCGGCGCGGGTCGCCGGAGCTGCTCCCCGCGGCGGAGCCATTGCCGGAGTTGCTCCACTACTCGCGAAAGGAAGATCGGCGGGGACGTTTGCTCACCGATCGGAGCGTGACGACGAGGCGGTCTTGATGGCGCGGCGGAGGCGATCGTGGTGGTCCACTCCTTCCTTTAAAGCTCGCCGGAGGAGAACAGCGGACGGCGGCGGCGGGTCGTGGAAGATTTCGTCGCCCTGGTGCACGAGACGAGACAAGGATGAGTCCGCTAGGTGCGCACGACAGGGAGTCGCAGGGGGTTTTCGGGTGGTGCTCGGAGGCGCTATTCTCACCGAGGCGTGGAGATTTGTGGCGGCGGCCGCGGCGGACGGCGGCGGACGTTTCCGAGCAGCCTGGGGGCAATCCCTTAGGGTTTTGGGGTTCGGGAGGAGGCGGCGGAGGGGGGGGGTTTATATGGGGGAGGAGGGAGCGATTAAAACGCGTTTAACCAACGGATTTTGGTCCGGATCATTTTAGGGTTCGGTGAGTTCTTGTTCGTCACGGTTTGGGGAAGATGATGACAGGTGGGTCCCGTCTGGAAGTGAGAGAGAGGGAGTTGGGCTGTTGCTGGGTTGCTATCCGCTGCGCGCGTGGCAGTTAGTAGATGGGCTAGGCCGAGTTGGCTCGTTTACAGATTTTTATTTAAACACTTTTTCTGTTTTGAACCTTTTCAATACAATTTGATTTTTAAATCTTATCAAAACATTTCAGAAAAATTCATAAAAATATGTTTTGAAAGATAATTTAATTTAGAACTTTTTGATACCATTTTACCAGATAAATAATCTAATAAAATACAGATTAATATAAGAAGTTCAAATAAACCTCTTTATGGAATATAAATTTATTTAAACTTATAATTAAAATTTGAAATTATTCTTTATGTGATTTAAATGCCATGCCTATATGATAAATGATGCATTAATGCAAGGTTTTATATCTTTGCAAATTTTTGGGATGTTACAGACTAACCCCCTTAAGAGGAAGCTCGCCCTCGAGCTTCGGAAAGGTCAGCAAATAGGTGTGGATGATCTTCTCGGAGGTCATCTTCTCGTTCCCAGGTGGCTTCTTCCTCGGTGTGATGATTCCACTGGACTTTGCAAAACTTGATGGTTTTGGTACGGGTGACTCTTTCTGCTGTCTGTAATATCTTGAGGGGCTTCTCTTCGTAGGTCAGGTCACTCTCCAATTGTACCTCCTCGAGAGGTACAATATCCTTTAAAGGAACTCCCATCATCTCGGGATGACATTTCTTCAACTGACTGACATGGAACACATTATGAACAGCAGACAGAACCTCGGGTAATTCTAACTCATATGCCACTTCACCTTTGCAAAAAAGAATTTTGAATGTTCCAATGAATCGGGGTGCTAACTTTCCTTTGATTCCAAACCTCTTTACACCCCGGAGTGGTGACACTCTCAAATAGGTTCTATCACCCACCTCGTAGGTGACTTCTCTACGCTTGGAATCTGCATAGCTTTTCTGGCGTGACTGTGCTATTTTCAATATATCCTTAATCAGCCTGACTTTCTCTTCAGCATCCTATATTATAGCAGGTCCAAAGAAACTCCGTTCTCCTACACCACTCCACAACAGTGGGGTTGTGCATTTCTTTCCATATAAGGCTTCAAACGGTGCCATCTCAATGCTGGCTTGGTAACTGTTATTGTAGGAGAACTCAGCATAGGGTAAATTATCATCCCAACCAGATCCATAGTCGAGTGCACAAGCTCTTAACATATCCTCTAAAATATGATTCACGCTTTCAGTCTGGCCATCTGTTTGCGGGTGGAAAGCCGTACTGAATTCCAATCTGGTTCCCAAAGATTCGTGCAACTGCTTCCAGAAATGAGAAGTGAACTGGGTCCCTCTATCAGGCACGATACTCTTAGGAACCCCGTGAAGGCACACAATCCTCTTCATGTAAATATCTGCTAACTTTGCACTTGTATAAGTGGTCTTCACGGGTATGAAGTGAGCTATTTTGGTTAGGCGACAAACAATAACCCAAATGGAATCATAACACGATCTGGTCCTTGGTAATCCGGTGATGAAATCCATCCCAATAGAATCCCACTTCCAGTCGGGTACTTTCAAAAGTTGTAAGAGTCCTGCTGGTTTCTGATGTTCTGACTTTACTCGACTGCATACATCGCACTTTGCGATGTATTCTGCTACTTCTCTTTTCAGATTATTCCACCAAAATCTCTCCTTCACATCCATATACATCTTGGGATTTCCCGGATGAATGGAATAAGGGGTCTCATGAGCTTCTTACAGAATTAACTTCCTAATATCAGGATCATTGGCCACACATACACGTTTTTCAAACAACAAAATCCCTTGCTCATCCTTATGAAATCCTTTAGCTTTTCCAGCTCTTAGATTGACTTTGATCTCTTCTATTTCCTTGTCTCCTTTCTGAGCTTCACGTATCTTGTCCATCAAAGTAGGTTGTACAACTAATGAGGTTACAAACCCTTCAGGTACTACTTGCAATCTGAGGTCCTTGAATGCCTTGCATAAATCCTCGGGTAATTCTCCTGCTGTAAGGCCATTCACATACACTTTACGACTCAGAGCATCTGCTACCACATTAGCTTTCCCCGGATGGTATTGGAGACTTAGATCATAATCTTTAATAAGTTTCAACCATCTTCTTTGTCTCATGTTCAATTCCTTCTGTGTAAAAATGTACTTCAAACTTTTGTGGTCCGTGAATACCTCACATCTTTTTCCCATCAGGTAGGGTCTCCAAGTTTTCAGGGCATGCACTACTGATGCTAACTCGAGATCATGAGTTGAATAATTTCGCTTCATGTTTCTTGAGCTGTCTAGAGGCATAAGATGCCACTCTGCCTTCCTGCATCAACACGCTTCCCAAGCCTTGCCGTGAAGCATCACAGTACACTTGGAATTCCTTCTCCAGATCAGGTAAGCATAGAACTGGGGCTGAAACCAGACGTTTCTTCAACTCCTGAAAACTGGCTTCGCATGCCTCAGTCCACTCAAATTTCTTCTCCTTCTTTAATAATTCCGTCAAGGCCTTGGCAATCTTGGAGAAGTTTTCAATGAATCGTCGGTAGTATCCTGCTAGGCCCAGAAAACTTCTTAATTCTCCAACATTCTTCGGCGGTTCCCAATTAGTTACAGCTAAAACTTTTTCAGGATCCACCGCTATACCTTCCTTGGACACCACATGGCCTAGAAATCCGACTTGTTCTAACCAAAACTCACACTTGCTGTACTTGGCATACAACTTATGTTCACGTAGTCTCTGCAATACTAGACGCAAGTGCTCTTCATGTTCTTTGTGACTCTTGGAGTAGATTAGAATATCATCTATGAACACTACCACAAACTTATCCAGAAAATCCATGAACACTTTATTCATCATATTCATGAAATAGGCTGGAGCATTGGTTAATCCAAAAGGCATCACGGTGTACTCGTATGAGCCATATCTCGTAACAAATGCAGTCTTGGGTATATCCATTTCTCTAACTTTCATTTGGAGGTACCCCGATCGAAGATCGATCTTTGAGAAAACACAAGCACCTTCCAGTTGGTCAAATAGTTCGTTTATCTTGGGTAACGGGTACTTGTTTTTGATAGTTTGCTCGTTTATATCTCTATAATCCGTGACTAGCCTCTGTGTTTGATCCTTCTTTTTAACAAATAAGACTGGTGCTCCCCATGGCGATGAACTTGGACGAATGAATCCTTTCTGGATATGTTCCTCCAGTTGCTTCTTGAGCTCTTTCAATTCATCGACGGCCATAGGATAAGGTCTTTTAGCTATTGGTCCTGTTCCCGGTTTCAGTTCGATGAGAAAATCTACATCTCTATCGGGTGGCATTCCCGGTAGTTCTTCCGGAAAAACATCTGGGTATTCCTTGACAATAAGCACATCACCAAGGCTAACCCCCTTAAGAGAATTTAGCCTAACCTTCTTAAGTTCGAAAGTTGATCTGAACTTAATCTTCCTGTTCTCTGGGGTGGTGAGGGTGATTGCTCTATTTGCACAGTCTATGATTCCTTCAAAACGAGTCATCCAATCCATTCCGATGATAACATCCAATCCTTGGGTTTCTAGGATGACTAAGTCTGTTGGAAAGGTGTGTTTTCCGATCTGCAAGTCTAACTGCCTACACCCGGAATTTACTAACATCTCCCCTCCAGGTGAACTTACCCTAATAGGTTTTCCTAGACTTTCCTCAGCTAACCCATGTTTGCTTACAAAAGCTCTTGATATGAATGAATGAGATGCTCCAGTATCAAATAAGACTAATGCTGGAAAGGAATTGAGCAAGAACGTACCAATCACAGCATCAGGTTCATCATGAACTTCTTCCACATTGATGTGGTTCACTTGTCCCTTCTGGAAAGGATTGGGCTTAGAATTTTCATCAGCTTTCCTCTCTAGGCATTCAGTTGCATAATGTCATGTCTTCTTGCACTTGAAGCAAGTCACATTAGACAAGTCTTTCTTCCCTTCATAGTTAGGGCGGTGATTACCATTCCCATGATTATGGCCATGGTGATGGTTGCCCCTGGATCCACCATTATTTCCATTGTATCCTCCATTGCTTCCTTTGTATCCTCCATTGTGGTTATGACCATGATGTTTTTGGCCACTACCATTGTTGGAGTGATTCCAGGGTTTATGGCTACTGACTTCAGAGGTGTGTGGTTTCTTGTAAGTCCCTTCAGAATGAACCTTACTTGCACTGAACTTCCTCTTCCTATTCTCTTCCTTTCTTATGTTGTTGTCCAGGGTGATAGCTTGATCCAGCAGAGCTTGATAGTTTGGAGTATATGCCACAGACAAGGGTATCTTCAGTTCTCCCCTAAGTCCATTGAGGAACTTTTCCTTCCTCTTTGCATCAGTATCAATGTCCCCTGGGGCATACCTTGATAGCATACCGAAGTCGTCCATATACTCCTTCAGAGTTCTACCTCCCTGCCTCAAGCTGCGAAATTCCTCTTTCTTCAGGTTCATTATACCAGAGGAGATGTGAGCATTCCGGAAACCTTCCTTGAACTCATACCAAGTCATGCCATCCAAAGGATGAGTCACTTGATAAGTCTCCCACCACAATGCAGCGGGTCCTTCCAACAGGTGTGCTGTGAACCTCACTTTTTCTGCCTCAGAACACTCGCAAGTTACTAAGTCCTTGTTGACTGAACGGAGCCAATCATCCGCCACTATTGGTTCAGTAGCAGAGGAGAACTTATTAGGCCTAAGCCTTAGGAATCTAGCAAGTCTGTCCATTGGAGGTGGTGGTGGTGGAGGTGGCGGGTTGTTGTTGTTGTGATTGTTGTTGTTGTTGTTGTTGGTTGCTGCAATGAATTGAGTCATCATATTCATCAACTGAGCTTGAGCGGCCATCAGTTGTTGCATGGCATCATTGTTGTCGGTATCACGACGAGGAGGCATCTGTAGGGTTTTCAGCATAGATGAGTGAAAGATAGATAGAACTAAGAGAAGAAAAATCCTACCCATGCACAAAGCAATCAAGTCGACACAAACAACACTCAAAAGACAACTAAAAAAAATTTACTTAGCAATTTGAAACAGGTATTCTAAGTTGATTTAAGTAAAACGACAGAGTCTGCAAACCAATCATTCTAACATTGTCACACCACAAGTTGGAGATCAATGTTTTAAAAAGAACGACGAACTAAACGAGGAAGAATATGGTGGTCCAACTACTAAGTCTAAACTTCGTCCATGACGTCTCCTTCATCTTCTTCGACCTCCTCGATGGTGATGCCTTCCTTCATAAGTATCTCCTTGTAGTCGTTCACCTCCTTCTCCAAGGCCTCGTTCTTCTCCTGTAACATTGTCGTCTCACGGTGCAGAGTCTCGATCGCTTCCTTCTCCAGGACTTCAATCTTCTCTTGTAGCATTCTCTTCTCACGGCGTAGAGTCTCGATCAAATCTCGATCAGCTTCGAACTCGACGTCATTGCTCAGAATTTCATCCTTCAAGGTCTTGATCTCCTTGTTCTTGTCTCTAATTCTCTTTTCTTGATTTTGGAACTTCTTCTCTTGAGCTCGAAATTTCTCTTCTTGAGTGTTGGCCACCTCTTCTTGGGCTTCAATCTTCTTTTGAGTCTCCTTGACTTGGGCCATTATTTCATCATTCTTCAACAGCTCGTTGCGCCTATCCTCTTCGAGTTGCCAGAGGTGAAGTTCTAAGTCTTGGAGATAAGGGTATAAAGGTTCTGGTTTGTTTTTGTCTTCCTCGCTAACAAGGTAGGGTATCCCATGTTCATCACGTTGGCCAAGGTTAGAAAAGTAGTGGTCTTTTAACTCCTCCTGGAATTGCCAGCAAAGACGTCCTATTAGCTCCTGCGTGACGAGATTCAGCCCTTTCTCCAAGGAGTCACTAATCGACTTGTACTGGATGTCTTCGGTCTTGGGTTCAGTCTGGCACCCTTGTTGGTAAAGACGAATTCCCCATAAGTCTTCTTTGTTGAAGTGCTTCAGCTGGCTTGCCTTGATGATGGGTGTTGGAAGTGCCAACAGTTCTACCAACTCCACAAGATATCTTCCAAAGCGCATGTCCTTGAAGTCCTCCGCGGTTTGATACATGAAGAACGACATCCTTAAGTGATAAGGGTATAGTTTGTTAAAATAGGACACAAGGTAAGAAATACTAGTTGTGGTGTACTTAAGTACTTAGATAAAAAAATGGGTTCTTTTCTAAAAGGTGATCAACACTATTATCAACTCTTTGTAAGTCGGATATTCACTATAGTGAGAGAGACAGACACCCGGCCAGCCACTTATAATTGTGGAACAGGTCTCATGTACGCGGACATGTAAGGTTAGTCCCGGGCCGCTTCATCCCACTATGCCGCTAGGATCCAACATATTTCAAAGATGGTAATATTATGATCAAAAATAGGCTTAACCAATCCTAAGGGCTCGAACCTACAGGCAACACTTTGCTCTGATACCATTTTGTAGCGACCCATCTTTTAAATAAGATGGAACACCTGTGTTATGTGCTAGTCCCTGGATCACTGCCAGCACCACAGTACAAAATATATAGTATCATTGCATAAGTATCAATTTACTACAACGAGATCCAAAAATTAGCTAAGTATAGCTTTATTACAAAGTGCATAGTCATGAAGACTAGCTAAAATATTCAGAGTTCACAACGAAAGCAATAGCAAAGAGCCACTTCTTCAAGCATGCGCCACAGGCAGACATGTTGGGTGTAGACTCGAGTCCAAACTCATTCCTCATTGGAATTACCTGCACATTTGAATATGCAGCCCCCGAAGGAGGTCAATACAATGAAATATTGGCAAGTGACTATGGTGGATAATTTATGACAAGTCTAATTCTATATGCATATTTGGCTTGGTGGAATTGTAGGCTATTTTACAGAAAGCCAGTTTTCTCCTATCTTTTGTAAAACAGTTTTGTTTCTCAAAAACTGGCACCAAGGGATGAAGCCCAAGTGCACCAACAATTCTTACCTTAGTCAAATTTTACTTTATGAACGCTATGATGAGATTCTTCCGCCCATCCTTGTCCAGTTGCTCGAAGTAGTCCATCACCGGGGACACGGCTGAGTACTCAGATTGTCGACTCTGCAGAGGTTGTGCACTTTCACCTTTAGACTCAATTAACCCAAACATCCTATACACGCGGAGTGCATTAAGGAAAGGAGAGAATTGAGACAAGAACTTTCAGAAGAAGAATGCAACCATACTAGCAAGACCCGTTCCACCTACCAACTCTACATCTGCTTGTCAAGCTAACAGGTTGCACTCTCACAACTTATTAATTCTAGACAGAGCCCATTGTCAAAAGGCTACACGGGAAGCTTCTAAACTTGGAGGGACTTAGTAATCTCTTTGTTCCTGGGTGGCCGTCCACAAGTGCGCTTCTGGGTGACAACCACCATGCTCATGGCCCTAAGTAGAATAGACATTCGTCCTAGGCAATGACAACCACAAGCATAGTCCAAAAAGGCACTCAACATAAACCATACAACCAATTCCACCCAGGTATGCATTTTAAGTTTAACACTTAGCAACATTTTTATAACATGGTATGTAAACACTTTTTATAGCATAGCTAAGCATCTAATAAAACTTTTGATGGCTGCATGGAAGGGGAGGCTACACACTACTAGGATATTTTCAAAGTATACTAACTTAACATTATAAGATAGTTCAAAAATCCCTATCATGCATACTACTCAAAATATACTACTAATGCATATAGAAAATATTGGGTGGATTATGAATGTCACTTGCCTTGGTAACAAGAGGAACAAGCACAGCAAGAATAACAATCACAAGAAAAGCTTTCCTCCTCTTCACAATCTAGAAACAAACAATACATAAAGATAAATAAACACACAAATACAACACTTAAGATATCAAGACAAAAGTATGTATGCATGCTTGATATGCAATGAACTTAACAAAACAAAAATTATTACAATTTTTTTATTTCCTCTGTTATTAATGCATGAAATGCAATGAACCACATTTTATTATTTTATTTAATCATTTAAAATATTGAGCATAACATAGAAATATTAAGCCCTACAACCAAATTATTTAATTCTATTATGAAAAGTTTCAAATAAAACTCAAGTTGCACTCTCTGGAGAGAGTACATTAATATAATTCTAAAACAATTGGATTTATTTGGAAAACATTTTTATTATTTAAGTTATAGATTTAATAGCCGAAATACTCCTCGGATATATACACAAATTATACTTTATCAAAAGGAAAAACAAATGATGTAGAAATAATCCACACTAGCAGGGCTATCCGTAGATATAAAGTTTATCCAATTTGGACTTACAGATCAAATGATATGAATTTTTCAAGTTTTAATATATTTTCTGTTTTTATTTACTAATTCTGCCGAAAATAGAAAAAGGGAGGCTACGTGTCACAATCTGATTAGTCGATACCGTTTCGACGCGGATCGGCTCCTAGGCCGTCCGATCTAACTTATCTTGGACGCACCAGATTAAACGAGATTAACAAAAAACGAAAAACAACCAAGCCCGTACGATCCGGATCCAACGGTCCAGATCGCACTGGCTGGATGCGAGCGGTGCGGGTCGCCGGAGCTGCTCCCCGCGGCGGAGCCATTGCCGGAGTTGCTCCACTACTCGCGAAAGGAAGATCGGCGGTGACGTTTGCTCACCGATTGGAGCGTGACGACGAGGCGGTCTTGATGGCGTGGCGGAGGCGATCGCGGTGGTCCACTCCTTCCTCTAAAGCTCGCCGGAGGAGAACAGCGGACGGCGACGGCGGGTCGTGGATGATTTCGTCGCCCTGGTGCACGAGACGAGACAAGGATGAGTCCGTTAGGTGCGCACGATGACAGGGAGTCGCAGGGGGTTTTCGGGTGGTGCTCGGAGGCGCTATTCTCACCGAGGCGTGGAGATTTGTGGCGGCGGCCGCGGCGGACGGCGGCGGACGTTTCGGAGCAGCCTGGGGGCGATCCCTTAGGGTTTTGTGGTTCGGGAGGAAGCGGCTGAGGGGGGGTTTATATGGGGGAGGAGGGAGCGATTAAAACGCGTTTAACCAACAGATTTTGATCCGGATCATTTTAGGGTTCGGTGAGTTCTTGTTCGTCACGGTTTGGGGAAGATGATGACAGGTGGGTCCCGTCTGGAAGTGAGAGAGAGGGAGGTGGGCTGCTGCTGGGTTGCTATCCGCTGCGCGCGCGGCAGTTAGCAGATGGGCTAGGCCCAGTTGGCTCGTTTACAGATTTTTATTTAAACACTTTTTCTGTTTTGAACCTTTTCAATACAATTTGATTTTTAAGTCTTATCAAAACATTTCAGAAAAAATCATAAAAATATGTTTTGAAAAGCTAATTTAATTTAGAACTTTTTGATACCATTTTACCAGATAAATAATCTAATAAAATACAGATTAACATAAGGGGTTCAAATAAACCTCTTTATGGAATATAAATATATTTAAACTTATAATTAAAATTTGAAATTATTCTTTATGTGATTTAAATGCCATGCCTATATGATAAATGATGCATGAATGCAAGGTTTTAAATCTTTGCAAATTTTTGGGATGTTACAGGGGACGACCGGAGGGACGGCGCGGTGGCGATGCAGTTCTGGTGGTCTCGGTGGTTTATGCACAGAGAGGAAAGAGAGGAAGAGAGGGGCGGCGCTGCGAGATGGGAAATGGGGACCTAGGATTTGTTGCTGCGGCGCGGGGGATAAGGAGAGAGGGTGGCAGTGGGGCAGCGCGGTGGGGGCGAGACGCAGAGGGCCAGGGCGCCATGGCGACGTGGAAAGGCGGCGTACGGAGGTTGGGGGTGAGGGGAGCGGGCCGGAGCTGGGTCGGGCTGGGCCAGGGAGTGGCCCAGTTCGGCCCGGAGGGTCCGCTCCTTTTGTTTAACGTTTTTCTGGTTTTGTATTATTAAAACAAAACAGAAATTAAACATGATAAAAACCTTTTCACAATTTTAATAGTTTCAAAATAGTAAAACTAATTTACTAGTTTGATTCTTTATAAAACTTTTGGAACTTCATTTGAAAATTATTTGACAAAAGCATTTCAAATTAAATATGGGATTTGAAATTTGAAAGTAATTTATTTAATTGAAAAGCAAATCAAATGAAAGGTGCATGATGTCACACTATATTACACCACAAACATACCATTTAGGAAAGTTACAACTTTGGGATGTTACATTACCCCACTGGTTTGGCACCAAAATAATCTATATTTTTCTCTGTACTTAAGTAATGGTCAAAATTTTACTTTATTCTAAAACAGGGATAACTTGAGTTAGGATTATCCAAATTAGGTAAACCAAATTTCTTATGAAAGAGAAAATTCATATCTTTCCAAGGAAATTAACTTTGCATACATGAGATCTATAGAACTGAAACTAGTTTGACAGCAGTAGCTATTAGATGATTTTTAGCTTCTGTTTGGAAGTAGTTTTTTATGCTCAACCAATTTTTAGAGTTCCCTTTAGTACCCAGGAGTACTGAGGTAGAAGGGTTTCTCCTTCGGAGCAGTACTACAAAAGTTATGCCTTTTTCTTTGAAACAGCACCATAATGACTATTTAAATGTAATACTTGTATTTCATGTTTTTAGATAAAAGCAAGCTTGAGTATAAATCTTGTCAACCTTGTAATTCATTAAAACTAAACTAAACCCTTACTCTTGTCTCTTAAAACATTAATAGTTTTGTGGGTTCCTTGTGTGTTTATTAGCATTCTCCACTTCATGCCATAGTGTAACACTATATGATTGGTGTGTTCTATTTGTAATTGTGTTGTGGATTAGGTGAATCTCTCCTAGGAATGATTCTGTTTTATGATGCTTGTTGTCTGCTCATTTACTTTAGATTGTTGTCAGCTCGCATTTTAGGATTCATACTAGTCTCGTTTGTTTTCATGTTACGGTAGATCCGCAAGCAGAGGAGGAGTTGAACGCGGTAGCTGAGCACGCCTACGAAGAGGAGCAATACCAGGGACAATACTTTGAGCAAGGCAAGCCCACCTCAACACTATAATGAACCCTATTGTTTTTATCAAGCATGTTTTGTTTTTCAAAATAAAATAGTGCATGTTTTACTTCTTTTGTGGCACCTTGCCACCCGAAAACTATTTTACAAACTATTGTTTGGCCAAAGTTATCTAATAGATTACTTATAGGTGTTACAAAGTAAGTTTTTACTTGATGAGCCTTGTTGTTGAAGGCTCCATCAAGAAGATTAAGTTTTCTAGTAGTATACTCCTAATTCTCTTACCTCAAAACTATGGGCTGGGAGCCTATTTTGATCAAAATGTTTTCCGGAGAAAAACCCGTGTTGCTGAGAGCAATCGGCGAGCAAGTGTTTTATTAAAACCCGAGTTTCTGGGAGCAATCGGAGATGTTTGTGAAAACCCGAGCTGCTGGGAGTAGTCGGAGGAGAAAATGTTTTGAAAACCAAAGTGTGACCCTAGCTGCCGCCCGAACAATTAACCTGTGCAACCACACTACCTGACATGGGTAGGGCCTAGCCGGAAGCTTGTCTGTTTTAGTATTGGTGCTCTCATACTTTTTATGAGGACTGGCCCTCGAAGCCGGGTTGCCGTCTGGATGAGGCAATACACATGTGATGATCACGCCGGACGATTACGGCGGGTCTCCTGACGTGGCGGTGTGGCGTCCTGAGGAAAGACCAAGAGGTCTACTGGAGCACACGGTGCCGAGGAGAACAAACCTACCGGGAGGCCCCGATACTAGGGTGGACATAGTGAAAAGCTTTGATCGTGTTATCCGGACCCCCGCATGCTGTCGTATGACGGGCCGTGGCAGACACGGAGGAATGACCGATAGGTGTGGGTAAAGTGTGCAACCTCTGCAGAGTGTAAATCTATTCGAATAGCCGCGTCCGTGGTCAGGGACGGTTGGAAAGGTCCCACTAGGCATGTTGGATGATTTTTTAGTTTTAAAAAGAAAGTGTTTTTTCTGAAAGAAACAAGGATCCATTAAGGAGGTGCCTGGGAGGTACGGAATTTGGGTGAGGATGGTTGATCTCAGGGAGACGACCAGTCCAATCTCAAGTCAGGAAAGAGGGGTATCCCTATCCTAGTGTTTTGACAAAGTTTTACAAAAGAAAGTTGTGTACTTGTATATGTCCTTGTTGTATCTAAGAGAAGAGAATTCCTTTCTCTAAATGTTTTCTTCAACAAAGATACAGAGATGTCGTATTCTCTATGTCTAAAATCATGGTATTCGAAAATGAGCCCTGTAATTGTATATAGGAGCCATCCCAGTTACGAAAAGTGTTTCTTGCATTATCAATGAAAATTTTAAACCTAGAGGTGGTCTTGCGAGTACATAATTTCACTCTTATGGCTTTGTCCCTGGATATTCAAATGTCCAGATTTCAATGAGGAGGCTTATGTTGAGGAGGAGGTGTATGACGACGACTTCGCCTCTTAGATGTCATCGGTCAACTGCACTTGTGGGATAAGCGTCCGGAGGTGAAAGGGCGGACGCTAGCCACGAGCTTTCGCTACCTTAGTTTAATTCCGTGCTGCGTGACGAGGTTTGCAGACTTGGTCGTATGACCATCTATGTGGTGTAAGACTTTTATTCGTACGACTTGAATGATGTAACTCTTTGGTACCAATGTTGGTTATGTGATTGCGATGCACTGATCATTGGGATCATGATATTTTACATAACGTGGACATCTCGGATTTGTTTTTGAGGGGTCCTTACAGGGAGGAAGGTAGACCTCGATGAGATCGTCGATCCTGAACTCGAAATTCCGAGGGGCGGAACGGAAGTTGTTCCAGAAACATCCTCCATAGATGGAGTGGGAGAAACTGTCGAGGAAAGTATTCTACCTCGTAGGTCTGGTAGATCTCGTATCGCACCAGAATGGTATGGCAACATGGTTTGCACCGTCATGTTAATTGAACAAGACGAACCTACGAACTACAAGGAGGCAATGGCGAGTCTAGAGTCCGAGGGGTAGAAGCCATGAAATCCGAAATAGGATCCATGTATGATAACAAAGTGTGGACTTTGTTGGATATTCCCGAAGGGCACAAGGCCGTCGAGAATAAATGGATGTTTAAGATGAAGACTGATGTTGATGGTAATGTGACCGTCTATAAAGCTCGGCTTGTCGCAAAAGGTTTCCGACAAGTTCATGGGATTGACTATGATGAAACTTTTTCACCGGTAGCGATGCTGAAGTCTATTCGGATTATGTTAGCAGTTGCTGCATATTATGATTATGAAATATGGCAGATGGATGTCAAAACAGCCTTCCGAAATGGAAACATTGAGGAAGAGTTGTACATGGTACAACCGGAAGGTTTTGTCGATCCATAAAATGCTGGCAAGGTATGCAAGCTTCAGCGCTCCATCTGTGGATTGAAGTAAGCATCTTGGAGCTGGAATCTTCGCTTTGATGAGGTAATCAAAGGTTTTGGATTTATCCAAAATTTGGAAGAGACCTGCATTTACAAGAAAATGAGTGGGAGCTCGGTTGTGTTCTAAGCACTATATGTAGATGACATATTGCTGATAGGGAATGATGTGGAACTTCTGAATAGCGTGAAGGATTATTTAAACAGTAAATTTTCCATGAAGGACTTAGGAGAAGCTGCATACGTCTTAGGCATTAAAATCTATCGTGATAGATCAAGACGTCTATTAGTGTTGAGTCAGAGTACTTATCTTGATAAAATAATGAAGCGTTTCGGTATGGAGAAGGCAAAGATGTGTTCTCTGCCGGTTATCAAGAATAAAACATTGCGAAAGGCACAGTGTCCGGTAACGGAATAGGATAAGGCCGATATGACTAAACATCCTTATGCTTCAGCCATAGGATCGATTATGTATGCAATGTTAAGTACTAGACCTGATGTGGCATTGGCTCTAAGTTTGACAAGCCGCTTCCAGAGTAATCCTGGAATGGCGCATTAGATTGCTGTTAAGAGCATTCTTAAGTATCTCAATAAGACAAACCAAATGTTCCTTGTCTATGGTGGTTATGATGAAGAACTTGGCGTAACAGGTTACGTGGATGCAAGTTTCTGCTAAGACCCCGATGACTCTAAGTCACAGACAGGTTATATGTTCAAGGTGAATGGGGGCGCCGTGTGCTGGAGAAGTGGGAAGCAACCCATCGTCGTGCAATCTACAATGGAGTCGGAGTACATTGCGGCTTGCGAAGCCGCGAATGAAGTTGTGTGGCTGAGGAAGTTCATCATTGAACTTGGAGTGTTCCCGAGCGTGCAAGACCCGTGATATTCTTCTGTGACAATACGGGTGCCATTGCTAACGCCAAGGAGCCAAGGTCTCACTCCACCGCCAAACACATTCTCTGACGCTTCCATGTGATACGACAGTACGTACAAGGAGGCGATGTGAATATTTGCAAGGTGCATACGAATCTGAATGTGGCAGATCCCCTGACGAAGCCACTTCCGCTTGACAAGCATGAAAAACACAAATTAGCTATGGGTGTTAAGCTTTTACCAAGTTGTAATCTAGATTAATTTGTACTCTAGTGCAAGTGGGAGTCTGAAGGAGATATGCCCTAGAGGCAATTAATAAAAGAGTATATATTTATCATATCTCGTTTGTTCATAATATTTTTTTGTGCCATGCTGTAACAACCGTATTAAGCGGAAACATTAATACAGGTGTGATGCGTAAACAACCAGGTCCCTCGTAGCCTCTACTTAGACTAGTTTTGTTGCGAGATCGATGATCAAGGTTTCCCGATCATAGGGCATCGCGCCGGTCGGCAATGGAAGTCATATCGTTGGTAGAACGATATGATGGACATACCCATATTGTAGGACGTGGTCATTACGCATTTGACCGTGAGACCAACTCTTATTGTTATTCCTGGAAGATACTTTGATTGCACCAAACGTCGTATCTTATTTAATATGACAATAACGGTGATACTTTTGGGTATTGGAAAGGAGTAGTTGAGACGAGGGGTCAAGAGCGGGATTTGCCAGTCCGCATAGCAGGATAGATACTCTAGGGCCCACTCAGTGAGATTATGTCTGTTGAGCTTGCTAGCATGTGACTAGGTCACGGAGACATGAAATCATAGACGAGTAGAAGATAGCGTTGTCGGTAACAAGGTCAGCTAGATATGGAGATATCTATGAACGACGCTCGGACACGCTAAGTATCGCTATGGCAAAAGGTTTAAGACTTTATGTTCAGGTTTGATAGATGAAAGTCATTCGTCATATCACAGGGATTAATTCATGGGGTTCAGGCCTACGAGTTAGTCGTTGATCATAGAGGAGTCTTGATCATACAAGTTATTATATCGAACCGCTAGGGTAACACACTTAAGGGGTTTCGACAAGACATCAGAAAGGAAAGAGATCACCGAGAACGTCCCGGGAGAGGTCCGATGGAGATCGGGCAGCGACGAAATAGTTTTCGGAGTTAGAATAAATTATATATAATACGTTTGATATTAATTAGTGTAATTAATGTCTAAATATGATTTTATATATTTATTTTCGAATTTACTTAGACTGATTTCCCTAAATGGGCCTTCTGGTCGAAAGAAGGCCCAAGAGGGGGAAAATTCCCTAGGGAATTCAGTTGGGGCTTGGGTGGCCGACCAGGTGGGCCAAGAGGCCCACCAGGGGGCCAGCGCACCAGGCATGTGGGATTAGTCCCACATTGCCTGGCTGGCAGGTTGGCTCCCCCCTGGGAGCCTATATATAGAGGGGCACCCCTAGCCTTTTAATTCACCAATTAATTCCCCAATTCTCTCTCGATTTCGTGATTCCCTTTGTCGGAGTTGCACCGAGTTGAGAGAGGGATCTCTTCCACCATAGCCCGCTGCCGCGCTGCTGGTGTTCCGGTCCAAGTCTTCCGCTGCTCGTCCTGGACTGGAGTTTCGGAGGTCGTCGTCTCCACCGTACGTGTGTAACGCCGTGCGAGGTGCTGCGCTAGCAGTGATGGGAGGTCTGCTTCCTCTACACGACCTTGAGGTCGGCTTCGTCGGTCTTCATCGACAACTTTTGTGCGGGAACGTAATCCCCGCTTTCGGTCTACAAGGGTATGTATTCTGATCTCCGTTCGTACTACTATATCTGCATAGAATCGATCTTGGCATGTTTTAAGGATATCGTTGCTAGGAATTTTTTTGTTTTCCGCACACGATCCCCATCACTTTTCTTGCTCCTTCTCAATCTTCTTCGCAAGACTCTCAACATGCTCCTCTCTTCTGCGCAGGAAATCAGAGTGCTTAAGCATATTAAGCCTAAGTTCTTCCACTTCGTCGAGTAGGTATTCTTATTCACTGGAGTGTTCATGATTTCGTCCACTTCCTTGATGACGGAGAGAAAATCCGTGGGCTTGCTGCTGCCGCCTTTTTTGAGACCAGTTTTCTTCTTGCACGCACCTAGTCGGAACCGTCAATGAGTTGACCGATGACAACCATCATAGCCAGCTTATCAGGCATGTCTGTATCCGCTGTGTTCTCTAGAGGAACCGGATTATCACTGGAAGAGACTAGCATCATCATCAGAACCAGAATCTATGCTGACTTAAACTGTAGATCTGGATCCGGCATCTGACATCGCATCCTCTTGAAGAGCAGGAAGAATTGATTCAGGATCGTTGTTTTTTGGCTGGGAGTCGGATCCCAGTCCGACAACTCCGACGAAGTGGAAGTCATATCCAGCCGACTCCTGAGAGAAGGCGGATTCAGATCCATCTTGTCGGTCGACTGCTTGGTCGAAGGGTTGGTGGGTGGGGTTGTAGAAACGCGGTAGGCCGTACGCCTCTGGCGTGTACCCGATGAAAACGTCAATCCCTCCGATCGGCACGATTGCGCACCTGATGAGGTAGTCATCCGCCGGGAGCCAGGACTCATCTGAGTTGACGTAGCTGTGGCCGCCATATCTTGTGATGCGGCCGACGGCGATCTGCTTGCCCACGCCGCCAAGTGTTCCCACCTGGAACGTGACACTAGAAACCTTAAGCCCCACGGTGGGCGCTAACTGTCGGAGTATCGACATAATTGATAGGAGACGTGGGTCCTCTAGCCTATGGATGGATGTGGGGAAGAAGGTTGGAGTCGTCGAGGTCGAGATTGAAGGCGGCGAGGTTACCCAGCTTCAGATCTCGTAGCGGTGGCAAGACCCTACGTGCTGCTATAATTCACTATAAGGCAATAGCCGTGAACAGGTTACAATGAGTATTGGAGCGTATTGATGCCTTCCCTTAAGGCTTCCTGGTGGCCGGCTTATATAGGCGGCCAGACCGCAGGATACAAGGTAAGTACTTGTCCGGCAAGTAAACAGAGTCCTAGACCTAGCTGGCTTGATTGCCGCCTTCCGTCTTGGGCTTGGTGGCTTGATGGGCTTTGGCCTTCCGCCTTCCTTGGACCGTCCGCCTACTTCCTTGTACGTCAGCTATCTGGGCCGCCCGGCAGGATTCAGCCTTACCACCCTTGGTCCAACCTGGACTAGCTGGAAAAGTCAATGTGAGAGATACCCCCACTTGGTATATCCCCAACATTATATAGCATGACAATAACGGTGTCCATCTTGGGTGTCCCGAAAGAGTATGTTGAGACGTAAGGATCAAGAGCGGGATTTGTTCATTCTTGTAACGGAAAGATACTCTGGGCCCACTCGGTGAGATTGCATCTATATTGCAGCTTATGACTAGGTCATGGAGATGTAATATCATAGACTAGTTAATAACCTATGTCGATAACGAGATACAACAGGGCATCAGATGTCCACAATCATATCTCGGACAAGGTAGTATCGCAGAAACAAAGGGAATGAATCTCATGTTTATGGTTCAACGACAATATTCGTAGAATGCACAGGGACCGTCATATGCATCCAGGTATCCCTGGCGGTCATTGGCGAGCGAAGGGTCTCGACCATGTCTGGAGTGTTCTCAAACCGTAGCGTAACAAGACTTAAGGTCTTAACGACACCTGGAGAAGGTTCTGGAATATTATAGGATTTTATTGGAGAGAGAGAAATGATCCGGGAAGAGTTCCGGTGGTCCGGAAGGAGTTCCGGGAAGGTCTGGAATGGTTCCGAGAATGTCTGAAAGATGTTCAGGTTGTTCGGAAAATGTTTCGGAGTCACGGGATATTAAATAGTATTCAAATATATTAATCATGTAATTCTATTTTATATTGGTTTAATTATTAATTAAATAAAGGAAAAAGGGCAGCCCACCTAAATGGGCCCTAGGAGGGCCCATGGGGGAGCCGTACCAAGGAGGAGGGAGAGGGGCTTGGGCTCCTAGTCCAATTCGGACTAGGAGGGTTCGGCCGAACCCCTCCCCCCAATCCTTTCTTAAGTCACACATGGGGGAGGCAAGGTGTTTGCACACCCCCTCCCCCCTTTATATAGCAAGGCATATTAATTGAGTTAATTACAGAAAAATACAATTAAATTTGTAGCAGGTCGGCCGAGTTGTTTCTCTGCCTGTTTTGCCTCCTCTCTCCACCAAAGCTATACCGTCGGGCGCCGTTGCCCTGCGGGATTCCAGAAAAGTTCTACCCCTACGATATCAGCTGGATCTGAGTGACCGGGGGTTGTTGTTAAGCTCCGTATGTTTGTGATTGTTCGGAGGCGCCACATTTGAGGAGCCTGGGCGACGTCGCCTCGCCCACCCAACAGCCATGCCGCTGCCCCTGCCGCCGGCGCAACCCCCAGCCGCCGGCGCCACGCCATCTTCCGCCCGACGCCCGTCGACGCAAGTCATCGTCGACATCTCGGCGTCATCGTCTACATCATCGCAGCAAGTTCTCCGCGACCTCGAGGTCGGCTATGTACGACTTCATCGTCAACGCTTGTGCGGGAGCGTAATCCCCGCTATCGGTCTACATGGAGGTATGTGACCCATTCCGCCACCGTTATCGCATGTACTAGATAGATAGATCCTGACAAGTTAGGGCGTTCTGTAGAAAAATTATTGTTTTCTGCACCAGAACCCCTTCAGAGGTATCAGAGTCGATCTATGCGTAATACTGCTGGTACGGTTAGAACTCATGTTGAATGAGGACGTCTTTCTTATATTTGCTACCCTCTAGCGTGCACTTGCAATGACTTCGGTATTGAGTTGATGAAGCGGCCTGGACCGACTTTACGCGCGCTTACGCGAGACTGGTTCCACTACTGACATACGGCTTGCACCGTATCTTTTGCTGGCGGGTGTCTGTTTCTCTCTCTTTAGTCGGCTAAGCATTTTCAATGGAAGGTTCGAAAGGGATGCTTAAACATGCAATTATATGATCGACGTTGTGGTACAAAGTTCGTAGGTAGGGAAACGGTTCTCTTGCGAATAAGCCTATATGCCACGTAAAACTTCCAAAACTAAATAAAGGTAGAGGCGTCTAACTTTGTTTTGCAGAGGAGTTATTTTATGTGACATGGTTAAGGTAAGTTTGATATTACTCGTACTGTCGGAGGCAAGGGAGGGCACCGTAGACTCGGAGCCATGCCAATGCGCCAGTTCCAAAGTTCATGGCGCCGTGGAGGTCCAGGCGTAACAACCATGTCACATCGCACTTCATTACTTTATGTTGATATTGTGTTGTCGTGTGTGCATCTTGTTGATTGCTTATATGTTAGATATACAACGGTAGCGTCATAAATAGGATAATCCCTAACAAATACCAAAATTGTGTTCTCCCTCGTTGCGCACCACCAAGAAAGTTCTACGTTATGAGGCACTCTGTGACGATCGGGCGTCACACATCTCGTCGTTCGCATACAGTGGGTGTAAGACATGTTGCACGCGCAGGGTCTTCGAGGTTTGATTGGCGAGCCTAGCATATGCAGATATGGCCTCAGAACACGGGAAGATCGAAAGATCGAGCATGAGTCACAGAGTTGTTGTGAATGACATTTTATGTCCACCTTTGAAGTTGTGCTGCCGGCTGTGACGATCAGGGGTAATATGGTGGATGGGGGTCGTGTAATTGCTAAGATTATCGTAGGGATAATAATTTTAGTAGAGTGTGTTTAATAATTGGATTATAAACTAAAATTCACATATGTTATAAACTTTACCTTTCCTCTTTTGCGATCATATCTGTAGACGGAACTCTACTTCGGTTACTTCCTTAAGAGCCCGGATTATACCTTACAAGCCGGTGGGTCCAACTTTGTAGCGTACCTGCACTTAAAATAAGGCAGATACCTGTGTATAGTGCAAATCTCTGGATCGATTCGTTTGCACACACAGTTTACGATGTAATATCACAACAAAGTATCAATTTTATTACATCGATGATCCAGACTTACAAAATATTCAATACAATTTGCATAGCATAAAGCTAGCTTTGAAAGAGTAAACAACGGAAATACAATGGCAGTGAGTCTCCATCATATTCATGTTGCCACAGGCAAAAACATGTTGGTTGTAGACTCGAAACCTTTAAACGATACCTCACTCGTCATCTGAACAATCTGCAATAAGAAAAATGTTGCAACAACGTGGGTCAAATTCCATTAAAAATGGAGTCTGGCAAGTGACACTATGGTGGACACTTAATGGAATAACTCTAATAACCTATATGCATATTTGGCTGGTGGAGTTCAAGGCTATTTTGCATAAAGCCAATTTTTCCTAACTCTTTGGAAAACAGTTTTCTTCTATTCAAGACATTCGTGGCATGAAAACCACTGTCTCATTCTACCCTTGATCACCCATCCAGTTTTAATTTTTGAAGTTGGAATGGTGGAATCCTCCGTTGACGTCCGTGATCAGCTGCTCAAATTGTCCGTACCGGGGACACGGCTAAGTACTTAGTTTTACACTCTACAGAGGTTGTGCACGTTCACCATTGTACCCATTCAACCCAAACTATCCTTTACACACTTATAGTGATAAGGAAAAGGAGAAGAATGAGACGAGATCTTTCAGAAGCATTTTCCCTCCCACTCTGGCTTGACCCGTTCCACCTATCACCCTCTACATCTGCTTGTCAAGCCGGAGAGAGTCCATGCAACATAATTGATCAAGCCGGAGCCCATATGGCAATGGCTGCACTGGAAGCAATCGTCACTCCGAGTTCTTCAGATTCCTCTGTTCCCTGGGTGGCCATCCACAAGTGCACTCTCAGGTGAAAACCACCATGCTCATGGCCCCAAGTATAGTAGAAACTACCTTAGGCGAAGGCCACCACAAGCACAGCCCTGAGTAGCCACTCAACATAAACCATTCAACCAATCCACCCAGGTGATTCATTAACTTAGTGGATGTGTACTCTCAGGTGAAAACCACCATGCTCACGGCCCTAAGTAGAATATAATTTCATCCTAGGCGACGACAACCATGAGCACAGCCCTGAGTAGTCACTTAACATTTTGTAAAACTTTTCATCCATTGCATAGCATCAATAATTCTACTAAGTATTGCATAGGAGCCTAGACACAGGAATAAGGAATTTCTACACAGGTTTAGCATAGCAATACTATCCTACACATGCTTATATAAAAATACACTTAGTAATGCATATAGAAAATAATAGGAAGTTTATGAGGTGTGCCACTTGCCTTTGTACGATGTCTTTGCTCACAAACACTTTTTGTCAACGAACGTTTGCTCTCTGTTCAGTCTAAACAATATAAGTAAACAACAATACAACAATCAACAAACAACACAACATCAAACATACATGCACATACATAGTGAACAAACAAGTTTCATAAAACTTCTAAGGAAAATATGTCATGCATGATATGCAAAATAATTCTAAGTACTAGAGATGCATGTCATGCCATGAAATTATTTTAAGTTATTGCAAGGCAAATAGGTTGGTAAATAATGACTAAGGCTATGGTCATAAGTTTGACAAAATAACTTTGTTATAATTTATCTTGAATAAGCACTCTAATGACTTAGTCATGATGTGCATAACTACTTAGAGAGAATACTAACTCTGTTCTTCAAGGTAATCAACAATTATTAACAACTCTTTGTAAATTGGATATTCACTATAGTGAGAGACAGACACCTGGCCAGCCACTTAAGTTGTGGAACATGTCTCATGTACGTGGACATGTAAGGTTAGTCTCCAGGCCGCTTCATCTCACTATGCCACTAGGATCCAACTAACTTCGAAGATGGTAATAATATGATCAAAAAAAATTTAAGTCTTAAGTGAAAGACAAGATTAGGAAAGAGGGAAAAAGAAGAAAGAAAGATGTAGTTGATCTTCCAGGCTTCATCGCCAGACTTGTAATATTCTCCTTGGTGATGTCTTGATTGAATTCTTGGTAGACTTGAATAATCTTTAGACTTGATGATTTTTGTATCACCTAGGCTGGTCTTGGATTTAACTTAGTCTTCAAAAAGTCTCAGAGAAGGAGGGATAAAATAAAGAGAAAGGGAGCAAGACTTAGAAAATATTGTTGGTTGGTCTTCATGCACTTCTTCTTGATTTTCTTCTAAATACGTCTACTCCTTGAAGATACTTCTGAAGTCTTGTTTTGGCTAAGTCCTTCATTGGTCTTCTAGCTCCATGTTGAAAATACTAAGTGTCTAAGTGCATAGCACTTTACAAAAATACTAAGTATAAAATAATCCTAACTTAGAGAAAATGGGGAAGGAGTTTTCCTATGAGAAATATATCTATATGTGAAAATAAGTTATGCATGCAATGCACTTTTTAATCATAAGAAACATCATACAAAATTTGTGATATTTACAAAGTATGCATTAGGCTATAAATGCAATTTAATAAATTTCTATTTTTGAAAAATATAATAAAAGGAATAAATATAAGATTAAGTTTTCTGTGATTAAATTTTTAAAACAAAATTTTATAAATAGTGTTCATAGACAGAGAGGATTTAAATAAATTTATAGCATTTGGATTTATTCAAAAATAATATTTATATTAAAAGTTATATCAAATTGACTCAAGTTATTCAATTTAAACATATAACTATTAAATCATCAAAGTAATTCTCAAAATTATATTATAAAGTTTCTAAAACAATTTTATTTGCAATTTTTGGATTTATAGATTTAAAGTTATGACAAATATACTCAAATCCTCCATTTGAAATTTGAATATTTTAAACTAATTCAAATTTAAAATCTACCTAATCTAAAATATTCTACATGTCAAGGGCTTTCGAAATATATAAAACTTATCAAATTGGATAAATCGTTAAAAAGATATGATAGTTTGAATAGACAGGGGCTTTTCTGCAAAACTGCCATTTAATCTAATTAAAAGAAATCCTTTTCTGACGTGGCAGCTGACTGGGATGCTGACTGTGCGGCTGACATCGATAAGTGAAGCGATCTGGGCCGTCAGATCTGGATCTGATGGTCCAGATCTGCCCGTACCCGTTCGCGTTAAGGATCTAATCTTAGCCGTAGAATCAAGATTGGACGCTCACCGTGCGATGGAGAGGAGGTGGCAGCGGAATCCACCGGAAATGGAGGAGATGGCGGCGCCGCGGCTCGGCCATGGACCGTCTGCTGATTGTGGTGCTTCCCCGGGCTCGAGGAGGGCACGACGGCGCGCCCCGCGCGACGGCGCATGCGCTGGAGGCTGCTGCGTCGAGGATTTCTTCAAGCGAGGCGAGGAGGTGCGGTCGGAGGTAATTCGGGCGCCGGTGAGATTCGGTGGTGGACGGAGACGACACTCCCGTGTCATTTCTGACCCGTGGAGGGCATGGGGAGATGCGCAATGGTGAGGGCGAGGTTGGGGTAGGCTTACCGGCTCTGGTGGTTCTGCGTCTCGTCGGAAAAAAAGAGAAGAGTGCCGGCGGCTCGGACGAATTCCGGCGACAAATTTCTCCGGCCTGGCGGCGTCTTAGATGTTAGGGTTTTAGGGGAAAAGTGGCGGAGGGTGCAGGGGTTTTATAGGCCGGACGGGGGAAACAAATTTGCGACAATCTTGCCGGATTTGGGAACGGGATTCGAGGCGGATTTCTCGGCCGGAGGTGGAAGGCGACCGTGACGTCATCGCTGACGTCAGCGGTTTTTCTTTTTCTTATTTTTCTTTATTTCTTTTATAACTTTTGATTTATAACTCCAAATGAAGTCAAATCAATTTCTAAAAATTTGTAATATTCATATCTGTGTTTTAAAACATTAGTGGGCATGTTTTGAAATCTTTTTAAAAATAACAATTTTGAAATATTGGTTTAATACAAATCTGACAATTAATATCAAATTTGAAATTATAGCTTAATTAAATTTTCTTTTGGCTAAATAAAATTTGTAAAATACCCATATTCAACTATGTTTGAATTTAAGTTATGTAAACTCATTTTAAAATACTAAATTCATTTGTGGTTTAAGTATAATAATAAATAGTACAACACCACTATATGAAAATGAAAAAGGAAATCTAATGTATTCATTTTTAATTTAAATTATTTTGTGCACCATTATATTTTATATTATGCAAAATCATTTGAAAATTTCATAAAACCACTTTGGAAAGGATTTTAGATTTAATTCATTTCTTATATAGGATATATTCATCATTTTATGTTTGAAAATAAATGGAAATCATTTAAGCAAATGAAATGTTTATTTGGATAATTCATTAATTTAGTTTATGAAGTTTTAAAGTTATAAACTATAGTCTTATAATTTCCAAAACTATATTTTGAACTTAGTTAAAAGAATGAAAACCATTTGGCAATTATACCATTTTAAATAGTCTTGAATTTATGAATAGATATGGCTAAGTGGTTGAAAACAATTACTTATAAGTAAACTATTTTGTTAGAATAAAATGGTTTGAAGTTTGTAAACCATTTGTCAAATTACATATTAAGGTTAACGAAATACAATGGATAATGTAATGTTTAATTTGAAACAACTTTTGAAAATAATGATAAACTGAGATATTTGAAATATTCAACCCTTTCAATATGTTTGAACTCTTTTATAGTGGGTTTTCTTATGCATATCAATATTTTATTTTAATCAAAACAAAAGTTTTAAATTTTAGTGATTTTTAACCTTATAAAACGTTGGGATGTTACAGACTACCACCCTTAAAAGGAATCTCGTCCCCGAGTTTCGGAGAGGCTAGAAAGAAAAGCAACTGCATGGAAAGATTTTGATAACTCGAGAGGTTTCAAGAAATGAAATTTTCTGACATGGAAACTTGAAAATTGGTAGGGGATGATTTTTCTGATTGGGGAGGCTAGAAAGAAAGATGGTTTGGGATCTCTGGGTTTAAGCAGCTTGTTTTGAATTAGCTGGGTGGCTACCACCCTTAAAAGAAAAGTTTTGTTGGTACTCAAACATTCTAACTTATACAAGAGGTTCAAAACAATTAATTACAAACAACATCTAACAAACATCAAGCACAAGGTTCAAAACAAACAAACACATACGCGAAATTTCAAAACTTCTTTCGAAAAACCAAACTAATCGTTTATCGAACGAAACACACCAATGTCCTGGAAAGACAAAATTGATAGTACTGCCATACCACAGTTTGATAGGTCAATACATCAACGGATCTCGTTATTCTAAGGGGATAGGTGGTCTAATCTATCTTTTTCTTGAGTGCTTCAATTTCTTGTTCAACTTTCTCGAATATCTCAGAAGTGTTGGCCGAATCCTGGTTCTTCAGTGGTCTTCCATGCATGTAGCACTTCATGTTGAATTCAAGCTTTCCCATATGAGGCAGTAAAATCATACTTAGACTATAAGAACATGGTCATCTAGAAAAAGATAAGATGTTTTCAGAAGGTTGATAGAGATGAGAGTATGAGGAAGACAAAATAAAAAGTTTTGTTTTCAGAGAACTGAATAAAATAGATTTTGAATCCTATGGTCAAATCCAATTTCTATCAAAACCTAGGGTTTCGAACCTACAGGCAACACAGGGCTCTGATACCATCTGTAGCGTACCTGCACTTAAAATAAGGCAGATACATGTGTATAGTGCATATCCCTGGATCGATTCGTTTGCACACACTGTTTACGATGTAATATCACAACAAAGTATCAATTTTATTACATTGATGATCCAGACTTACAAAATATTCAATACAATTTGCATAGCATAAAGCTAGCTTTGAAAGAGTAAATAGCGGAAATACAATGGCAGTGAGTCTCCATCACATTCATGTTGCCACGGGCGAAAACATGTTGGTTGTAGACTCGAAACCTTTAAACGATACCTCACTCGTCATCTGAACAATCTGCAATAAGAAAAATATTGCAATAATGTGAGTCAGATTCCATTAAAAATGGAGTCTGGCAAGTGACACTATGGTGGACACTTAATGGAATAACTCTAATAACCTATATGCATATTTGGCTGGTGGAGTTCAAGGGTATTTTGCATAAAGCCAATTTTTCTTAACTCTTTGGAAAACACTTTTCTTCTATTCAAGACATGCGTGGCATGAAAATCACTGTCTCATTCTACCCTTGTTCACCCATCCCGTTTTAATTTTTTAAGTTGGAAAGGTGGAATCCTTTGTTGACGTCCGTGATCAGCTGCTCAAATTGTCCGTACCGGGGACACAGGTAAGTACTTAGTTTTACACTCAACAGAGGTTGTCCACGTTCACCATTGTACCCATTCAACCCAAACTATCCTTTACACACTTATAGTGATAAGGAAAAGGAGAAGAATGAGACGAGATCTTTCAGAAGCATTTTCCCTCCCACTCTGGCTTGACCCGTTCCACCTATCACCCTCTACATCTGCTTTTCAAGCCGGAGAGAGTCCACGCAACATAATTGGTCAAGCCAGAGCCCATATGGCAATGGCTGCACTGGAAGCAATTGTCACTCGGAGTTCTTCAGATTCCTCTGTTCCCTGGGTGGCAATCCACAAGTGCACTCTCAGGTGAAAACCACCATGCTCATGGCCCCAAGTATAGTAGAAACTACCTTAGGCGAAGACCACCACAAGCACAGCCCTGAGTAGCCACTCAACATAAACCATTCAACCAATCCACCCAGGTGATTCATTAACTTAGTGGATGTGTACTCTCAGGTGAAAACCACCATGCTCACGGCCCTAAATAGAATAGAAATTCATCCTAGGCGACGACAACCATGAGCACAGCCCTGAGTAGTAACTTAACATTTTGTAAAACTTCTCATCCATTGCATAGCATCAATAATTCTACTAAGTATTGCATAGGAGCCTAGACACAGGAATAAGGAATTTCTACACAGGTTTAGCATAGCAATACTATCCTACATATGTTTATATAAAAATACACTAAGTAATGCATATAGAAAATAATAGGAAGTTTATGAGGTGTGCCACTTGCCTTTGTACGATGTCTTTGCTCACAAACAGTTTTCGTGAACGAACGTTTGCTCTCCGTTCAATCTAAACAATATAAGTAAACAACAATACAACAATCAACAAACAACACAACATCAATCACACATGCACATACATAGTGAACAAACAAGTTTCATAAAACTTCTAAGGAAAATATGTCATGCATGATATGCAAAATATTTCTAAGTACTAGAGATTCATGTCATGCCATGAAATTATTTTAAGTTATTGCAAGGCAAATAGGTTGGTCAAAAATGACTAAGGCTATGGTCATAAGTTTGAAAAAATAACTTTGTTATAATTTATCTTGAATAAGCACTCTAATGACTTAGTCATGATGTGCACAACTACTTAGAGAGAATACTAACTCTATTCTTCAAGGTAATCAACAATTATTAACAACTCTTTGTAAATTGGATATTCACTATAGTGAGAGAGACAGACACCCGGCCAGCCACTTAAGTTGTGGAACATGTCTCATGTACGTGGACATGTAAGGTTAGTCTGCAGGCCGCTTCATCTCACTATGCCGCTAGGATCCAACTAACTTCGAAGATGGTAATAATATGATCAAAAATTGTTCAGGTCTTAAGTGAAAGACAAGATTAGGAAAGAGGGAAAAAGAAGAAATAAAGATGTAGTTGATCTTCCAGGCTTCATCTCCAGACTTGTAATATTCTCCTTGGTGATGTATTGATTGAATTCTTGGTAGACTTGAATAATCTTCAGACTTGATGATTTTTGTATCACATAGGCTGGTCTTGGATTTAACTTAGTCTTCATGAAGTCTCGGAGAAGGAGGGAGAAAAGAAAGAGAGAGGGAGCAAGACTTAGAAAATATTGTTGGTTGGTCTTCATGCACTTCTTCTTGATTTTCTTCTAAGTGCTTCTACTCCTTGAAGATACTTCTGAAGTCTTGTTTTGGCTAAGTCCTTCATTGGTCTTCTAGCTCCATGTTGGAAATACTAAGTGTCTAAGTGCATAGCACTTTACAAAAATACTAAGTATAAAATAATCCTAACTTAGAGAAAATGGGGAAGGAGTTTTCCTATGAGAAATATATCTATATGTGAAAATAAGTTACGCATGCAATGCACTTTTTAATCATAAGAAATATCATACAAAATTTGGGATATTTATAAAGTATGCATTAGGCTATAAATGCAATTTAATAAATTTCTATTTTTGAAAAATATAATAAAAGGAATAAATATAAGATTAAGTTTTCCGTGATTAAATTTTTATAACAAATTTTATAAATAGTGTAGATAGACAGAGAGGATTTAAATAAATTTATAGCATTTGGATTTATTCAAAAATAATATTTATATTAAAAGTTATATCAAATTTACTCAAGTTATTCAATTTAAACATATAACTATTAAATCATCAAAATAATTCTCAAAATTATTTTATAACAGAGGCACAAAATTACACGCATTATAAAGTTTCTAAAACAATTTTAGTTGCAATTTTTGGATTTATAGATTTGAAGTTATGACAAATATACTCAAATCCTCCATTTGAAATTTGAATATTTTAAACTAAGTTAAATTTGAAATCTAACTGATCTAAAATATTCTACATCTCATGGGCTTTCCAAATATGTAAAATTTATCAAATTTGGGTAAATGGTTAAAAAGATATGATAGTTTGAATAGACAGGGGCTTTTCTGCAAAACTGTCATTTAATCTAATTAAAAGAAATCCTTTTCTGACGTGGCAGCTGACTGGGATGCTGACTGTGCGGCTGACATGAATAAGTGAAGCGATCTGAGCCGTCAGATCTGGATCTGATGGTCCAGATCTGCCCGTACCCGTTCGCGTTAAGGATCTAATCTTAGCCGTAGAATCAAGATCGGACGCTCACCGTGCGATGGAGAGGAGGTGGCGGTGGAATCCACCGGAGATGGAGGAGATGGCGGCGCCGCGGCTCGGCCATGGACCGTTTGCTCCCTGTGGTGCTTCCTCGGGCTCGAGGAGGGCACGACGGTGTGCCCCGCGCGACGGCGCATGCGCTGGAGGCTGCTGCGTCGAGGATTTGTTCAAGTGAGGCGAGGAGGTGCGGCCGGAGGTACTTCGGGCGCCGGTGAGATTCGGTGGTGGACGGAGACAACACTCCCGTGTCATTCCTGACCCGTGGAGGGCATGGGGAGATGCGCAATGGCGAGGGCGAGGTCGGGGTAGGGTTACCGGCTCTGGTGGTTCTTCGTCTCGCCGGAAAAAAAAAAAGAGTGCCGGCGGCTCGGACGAATTTCGGCGACAAATTTCTCCGGCCTGGCGGCGTCTTAGGTGTTAGGGTTTTAGGGGAAAAGTGGCGGAGGGTGCAGGGGTTTTATAGGCCGAACGGGGGAAAGCAATTTGCGACAATCTCGCCGGATTTGGGAACGGGATTGGAGGCGGATTTCTCGGCCGGAGGTGGAAGACGATCGTGACGTCATCACTGAAGCCGGCGGTTTTTCTTTATTACTTTTATAACTTTTGATTTATAACTCCAAATGAAGTCAAATCAATTTCTAAAAAATTGTAATATTCATATCTATGTTTTAAAACATTAGTGGGCATGTTTTGAAAACTTTTTTAAAATAACAATTTTGAAATATTGGTTTAATACAAATCTGACAATTAATATCAAATTTGAAATTATAGCTTAATTAAATTTTCTTTTGGCTAAATAAAATTTGTAAAATACCCATATTCAACTATGTTTGAATTTAAGTTATGTAAACTCATTTTAAAATACTAAATTCATTTGTGGTTTTAGTATAATAATAAATAGTACAACACCACTATATGAAAATGAAAAAGGAAATCTAATGTATTCATTTTTAATTTAAATTATTTTGTGGACCATTATATTTTATATTATGCAAAATCATTTGAAAATTTCATAAAACAACTTTGGAAAAGATTTTAGATTTAATTCATTTCTTATATAGGATATACTCATCATTTTATGTTTTGAAAATAAATGGAAATCATTTAAGAAAATGAAATGTTTATTTGGATAATTCATTATTTTAAATTTATGAAGTTTTAAAGTTATAAACTATAGGCTTATAATTTCCAAAACTATATTTTGAACTTAGTTAAAAGAATGAAAACCATTTGGCAATTTTACCATTTTAAATAGTCTTGAATTTATGAATAGATATGGCTAAGTGGTTGAAATCAATTACTTATAAGTAAACTATTTTGTTAGAATAAAATAGTTTGAAGTTTGAAAACATTTGTCAAATTACATATTAAGGTTAACGAAATACAATGGATAATTTAATGTTTAATTTGAACATTTGAAAATAATGATAAACTGAGATATTTGAAATATTAAACTCTTTCAATATGTTTGAAGTCTTTTATAGTGGGTTTTCTTATGCATATCAATATTTTATTTTAATCAAAATAAAAGTTTTAAATTTTAGTGATTTTTGAACCTTGTAAAACGTTGGGATGTTACAAACTTCCTAAGGAGCCATCCGCGAGCGCCCGCGCGCATTGAAGGAGGAGCTCCGCCATGCTCCGGCCGCCACTGACGGCTCGCGCGCCCCTCGTCCTCGGCGACCTCCCCTGCGCCCCGCTCTACGCCGCCTCAACCTCCCCTCCCTCCCCTCCTCGACCGAGGTGCTTCCCTTCTCCCCCTCCTCCCTCCCCTACCAAACTGCACTCCAAGTGTTTGACGAAATTCCTCAACATAATTTGTGCACTGTTTTCGTCAAAATGCAAGAATTTGTGCACTGTTTTTGTCCAATATATTATATGTGTTGCACTGTTTTTGTGCAATATATGCATGTGCAAGCTTTTTATTTCATTACAACACATGAACAAGTAGTGTTTCTTCATTTTTTTGGGTCATTCAAACATGCACAAACAGCTATGATATTTTTTTCTATACCATGATTGCAAGGACATTCTATTTGTGTCTATACATGGACAAAAAACTATGCTATTTGGTCATTTTATTTGTGCTACAATGACCATTGTGTCGTGGTAGTTGGTGGTCCGACCATCGTGTCGTATATGTGGATGTTGCCGGCTTGCAATGCCGCCAACATGATTTGTGGAATGATTGCCGGAACGTTAATTAACTTCCGTTCCGGCAAATTCGGGTTCTCCATATGTCCTTTTTTTAGTAAAGATTATGCCAAAAAATCGTGAATTTTAGCATGACTTTGCTAAACATATGACATATGGGGTTATACAATGGCCGGGGTACCTTAGTATTTAATTAAGTGATTTTATACTTATATATGTTGTATTAATTATAGAAGTGCAAACATGTCGGGAGCCGACACTTCTAAGCATATGAGGGGTGATGAAGATGCTCGAGACGTGAACAAGCCCTTTTGGGAGTTGTCCCAGGAGTTGGAGGAGGCCGTGAATGTCCTACTGGTGGTGGCGGCGAGGATGAGGAGCATACCACCACCACCACTGATGGAGATGCTAGAGGCAGCCATGAGGACGCTCATACCACCACCGATGGCGGCGAGGACCACAGGGCTGATGGTACCAACCCGCCCGCGCAGAAGAAAAAGAAGCCAAGGAGGGATCGGACACCGCAAGCACTGGGCAACTAGGGTGGCCTCCCATTGCAGCCCGAGAGACTTGCCAAAGGATACGCCATGCAACAAGGGTGCATCCTCCGGGAAAGCGTGTCGATCAACACGAGGGACCTCAGAAGCATGCAAAAGGAGGCTATTGTCAAGATCCTCCTCAAGAAGATTCACCAACAATACACGTTCCCGCAGCAGCTCAACAAAAATGTGGAGAGTTTAGCCATCACGAAGATGAGCACCGCCTTGAGCAGCTGGAAATGCAGGTTGAGCAGGAAAATTGAAAAGGGTGAAAGCTGGGAAGAGATAAAAACCAAAGACCCGATGCTCAACAAAGAATACTTCGACGCATTCAAGTTGTCATTGGCAGATGAGGTGTCTGTAAAATGGACCAAGTGCGGGAAGAAAATGTGGGACTTGAACCTAGGTAACCACCATTTGGGATACGTGTCTGAGTGCATGTTTTGCACGTAGGAGTGTTTTGCTGTAGTCACGTAGTTTTTTTTTCTATGATATGTCTGTGAGTGCATGTGTTGCACGTATGAGTATTTTGTTGCAGACATGTAGCTTTTTTGTCTACAATACGTGTCTGAGTGCATGTCTTTCACGTATGAGCGTTAAGTACAGATAGGGATGATGTGCTTCATGCTATATAAGGTGGGCGGTATTGTAAGGCAACAATATACAAAAGAGGAGTTCTCTATATAAGCGGGATATCCAGTGTGATCGTTTAGAATTTTAGATGTCGAAGAATCGTGAGTTGTGGTTAGATCTGTCGGGATGCTTGAGGGATCGCCAGTTTTGGGCAGATCTACCGGTATGCTCGAGAAAGGATGTTCATGAGCTTTCGCTTCCAGAAGATGCCGTTGTTCAGTTTTGGTTAAAAGAAGGTGATGCAGATTTAGAGCAGGTTGTTCGTCGTATTCTCTCAGAATACTTTGTTTTCAGAAGTTTGTTTGATGTTAGGAAGGGTCGCAACGGTGTTTCTGTGTTTGCGATAGCACGGCGTGAAGAGCATGCCTCTATTCTTCATGGGAAAATATTTTGTTTAGAAGAAACAGGATGGTTATATAGTGCGAAGGTTCAACTCTCTCGGATGGATGATAAAGATCTAGCTGAAGACGACATGCCAGACACTGAAGTAATTATTTTTGACCATATTGAAAAATTAGTTTTCTGTTCGGCTGAACAACGAATAGTTTTTAATTGTTCCTCTGTAAGTCATATACTACTATGCATGTCATGAATAATGTGGTTGTTGTTGTAGGCTATGATATATCTATCGGAGAACGATATGGTGGACATACAGTTCGAGTCTTTTATTGGACGAAACGAATTTTAATTCTCGTAGTATGCATATTCAATAACTATTTGTTTTCCGTATTAAAAAATTGATAAATAGTCGTAGAGCTCAAGTAATTATTTTTTGACCATACTGAAAAATTGGTTTTATGTTCGGCTGAATAACGAATAGTTTTTAATTGTTTCTATGTAAGTCATATACTACTATAAATTAAGTAGTTAATTAGAAAAGGTATAATTAGTTTTCTGTATTGAAAAATTGATAAATAGTCGTAGAGTTCGATTATTTTTTTTTTACCATATGGAAAAATTTGTTCTCTATTCGTCTGAATAGCGAACAATTTTTAATTGTACCTTTATAAGCCATATAGTTAATTTAAAAAGGTAAGATGTTCGTTCTAATTTTTTTTTTGAAAAAGTAGTTTGAATGTGCATTGCGACGTATTAGTTACCTTTATATTTTATGGTCTACATCTAGAAGGAATAAACGTCAAATGTAGCTAAATTTAGAAGGTATTAAAACATTGAAATGCTTTGCTTTCTTGTCGTAGTTAATTAGGTTTATTTATTTTGCCTGTCTTCATTTTTTTAACGAACAAAAGTAGTTAGCGTCTGAAAATGTCGTAGTTCGTGGAAATTATTTGAATTTGAATTGAACAGAATTAAAATTTGATGATTTCATAATAGTAAGAATCATGGTATGGAAGTTACGAAACCGGCATGTATAAAAAAATTATGTGGATACTGGAATCAGAAAATAAGTTGTGACACGTAATCATATCAGTCGCCCGCCGTAATCGTTTTTTACTTGACATATATTTTTTTGAGCAATATTGGAGGTCAATTTATAAAAGCCCCATTTAATGTGCAAACAATGTAATAAGTAGTATTAATTTTTTTTGTAAAAGTTGTCCAAACATGAATGGAGTTGGGTTGGATGTAAAGATATTTTTATTCTGTGAATTTTGATATTTTTCTTGCATTCTTTTTTTATGCGGATACTGGAATCAGAAAATAAGTTGTAACACGTAGTCATATCAGTCGCGTAATCTTTTTTTAGTTGACATATATTTTTTTGAGCAATATTGGAGGTCAATTTATAAAAGCCCCATTTAATGTGCAAACAATGTAATAAGTAGTATCAATTTTTTTTTTGTAAAAGTTGTCCAAACATGAATGGGGTTGGGTTGGATGTAAAGACATTTTTATTCTGTGAATTTTGATTTTTTTTTTGCATTTTTTGGATTTGTATATGAAAAGATATGTTTTTTTTTGTTCTTTCCCTTCTGAAATCGAAAGGAACATGACATGTGGGACCCGTGTCAGTTTTTTTTTCGTACTGTGGAAATGGGAGAAAAACTGACTTCTGGGTCCCACGCGTCAGCCGCCCTGTGCTGACGTCAGCCCTCGCGTCGGAGTGGGCGGCGGTCGCTGGCGGCGGCGTTCGGCCTGCGGCGGAGCAACAGAGTCCGTCCTCGACCCGTGGAGGCGCAACCCCGGTGGAGAACGGAGAGCCGCGTCGAACCGGCGGCGCGAGGAACCAAATGGTCGCCGGAGTCACCGCCGGCGACCGTTCCCGCGGCGGCGGACGCGGAGGACCACGGCGTCGTTTCACGGATGACAGGCGACGTCTCCGGCCGTGCGGGGTCAACTCCGGCGGTGAGAAGGCAGAGGTCGTGGCGGCGGAGCAGCTCATGCTCTTCGATCCGAGCTGGGAGGTGCGCAGCGGCGGCGGGTCGCGGCGGCGGCGGCGAGTCGGAGGTCGCGGGAGAGAGGAAGCTCGGGGATGACTGCGGAGATGATTTTGCGAAAACATCCTCGCCTTTTTCAGAATTACATCTGGATCCTTGGCGGGGGGCAAATCAGAAAAGTGTCTGGCACTGTTCATTACTGTTCATCCGGCCGATTCGGTCAAATTCGGCCGTCCGATACCGATCGGACGGCCCAGGATGCGAGCAAGGAGAGGTCGCCAATCTCTCCCGCCTTAATATATAGTAGTATGTCAGAGCCACCAAAATGATCGACCCTCTTGAATTCCTGTCAAAAAAAAACCCTCTTGAATTAAATCTAACATTAATTTATTCACTTAGCAAAACAGTTGTTCTCTAGTGTTTGCATCTAATAAAGGTACCCCGTAAAAAACAATTGGGAAGGTTGAACTTTTTTTAGAAGATCCTTAAACCGTGACCATGATGAGCGACATCACCAACATAGTCTTCCCAACGTGAATACACATATAAGCTACAGGAATGAAGCTAGTTCTCTGGAATCAATTGTCAAGTATATAGTTTTGATCTAAGTTCCACGACATGTGCTATTTTTTGTTGAACAACAAGACATGTGCTCATTGTATTTTTTTTTTTTTGAAACGAGGCAAAAGTTTTTCCGCCCGTTAATTACAGGAAAAATACAATTAATTGTATAGCAGGCCGGCCGAGTTGCTTCTCCGCCGTTTTTCCCCCTCTCTCCACCAAATCTATACCGCCGGGCGCCGTTGTCCTACGGGATTTCAGAAAAGTTCTATCCCTGTGATTTCAGCTGGATCTGAATGACCGGTGGTTGTTGTTAAGCTTCGTATGTTTACGAGTGTTCGGAGGCACCACATTTGAGGAGGCTGGGCGACGTCGTCTCGCCCACCCAGCAGCCCTGTCGCTGCCCTGCCGCCGGCGCCTCCCCCTAGTCTCCGGCGCCACGCCATCTTCCACCCGACGCCCGTCGACGCAGGTCTTTGTCGACATCCCGGCGTCATCGTCTACATCGCCGCGGCAAGTTCTCCGCAACCTCAAGGTCGGCTATGTACGACTTCATCGTCAACGCTTGTGTGGGAGCGTAATCCCCGCTATCGGTCTACATGGAGATAATGTAACCCGTTCCGCCACCGTTATCACATGTACTAGATAGATAGATCCTGACTAGTTAGGGTTTCATTCGCTAGAAAATTATTGTTTTCTGCACCGGTACTAACCACACTCTACATTTGTACGATTCCTCCAAGTTCTAGATACTAACCACACTCTACAATTCCTTCTTCATCTTTACTTTCTGAAACAAATTAAAGATCACAAAGCTATGTTGGGCTTTTTTTCTTATCTCTTTCTGTTATTTGTGCAGTTTGGTATCTTCTGTTTACGCAAGTCGGTTGTCATTCTCCACAACCATCCTGGGATGACCGTCTTCAGCAAGATGCACTTTGATTCCATGTACTAAAACCAGAACAATGAATTAAGAATTGCAACACATCTAGTAATAGGCTAGTTCGTTTTGTTTCAGAGAGTGTGTTGTGCATGAGTTGAGTATGTACTTCAGGCTTCAGGAATTAAAGAAAACCCAAAAAAGTTCATATAACTCACGTGGGATTCCGGAGTGTCAGGTATGTCATCTTGCAGATTTTGTTGGTTCTTCTCAGTATGTTGTTCTTCCATCTGCCACTGATTTGAATGAACCTCCTATATATTTTTGTGTTTCTTTTTCGTTGAAGTTCATAGGGATCTCGATCTGGGAGGAGCGAAGCAGAGGCAGGGTTGGCCGGTTGGGGGCTTGGGGCAGGGACGAACGAGGCAGTGAGCGTGTGCCTATCTTTCTTGCTGCAGGAGGAGGAGCAGCTATGGGCTGGGCTGGATTGGGGTCTTGAGGTGTTGAATGTACTAGTGGAATTGGCGCGGCGTGTCGCCGCGCCCTTGATGTTAAATTCGATGTAAAGTTTATCCTGTTATTGTTGTTTACAGTTATCTGTTTTGTTAGTATGTTTGGAAGGTTGGTAGAATAAATGTTGAGCATAATTGTGGATATGTTCGAAAAAATACTGTAAAAAAATTCTACAAATTGTTTTAAATTATTTAAAACATGGTGCAGTTTAAATTTGCTTTTTCACGGTAAGAGAACTGGAAAATTCATTTTCTCAAAACGACATAAAGGAGTCAAATGAACTTCTATATGTTGTCTGGAAATTGGAAGATTTAAGTCACGTTGGATAAGATCCCAACATAGTTACAACGACTATGTTGGTTTACACATTTTTTATTAATTTGTTCTGAAATAATTTGGAGTTGTGTTTCAGAAGTGTTAGCTCTTGTAGTTTTTTGTTTTAATTTTATCAGAATTTGTTGTTTTCAGTGGGTCTGAGTCTTGGATAATTTTAAATTGATTTTCTGTAAGATCTAAATAGAATTTAAATTTGGTGTTAATGACATGCAATGTTGTAATTTTTTTGACTTTTTGTTTTGTTTAAACATGCATGAGGACATATAGGTTGTAAAATGATCTTTATGCTAGAAAATTTGGTATTTTATTTGTTTGTTGTGAATTATAGATTAGAAGTTATAATTTTTACAGTTTCAAATATTGTCTGTAATTGTTTGAAATAAAAAGTGGGTTAGGCTGAAAAGTTTTATTTCGTTCTTGTATCTGTTATTTTAATAGAATTAGGATATGTTGCTTATATTTGTGCGTATTACGATTTGCAACTTACATATTTTACAGTCACGAATATTGTGCTTAGTTATTTAAAACCAACAATAAATCGAACAAAAAAGTTATATTAATTACTTCAACGGTTTTTTTGATTGGATAATTTATTTGCGTGTGCTTGAATGGTTGCACAATATTATCGTTATTCTAACAAATTTAGCATATGGTGCTTATATCTCTACGCGTTACGATTTGCAACTTACATATTTCATAGTCGTGAATATTGTGCTTAGTTATCTAAAACAAACAATGAGTCGGACAAAAAAGTTTATATTAATTATTGCAAGATTTTTTTATCGGATAACTTATTTGTGTGTCTTTGAATGGTTATGATGATTATCCATAGCCCATGTGAATAATATATAAAATTGCAGTGTTAGTAATTATCCATAAGCTATACAATTAGTATGAGAAGTTATAATGTTAATATAACCAAGATAGGTAGATATAATGGTCGTTGCAATTAATGATTTTAAAAGTTGTCTAAATTTCCACGGAGGTGAGTTAGTTGTAAAGATGTTGTTTTTTCTGCAAATTTTGATATTTTATTTCCATTTATCTGAGTTTTCTATCACAAGATATGAATTATTTGATTTTTTACTATTTTCCGAAAATGTATCAGTCTGACAGGCGGGACCCGCACGTCAGCGAGTCGCGCTGACGTCAGCCCTGCGCGTCAGTCGCCGGCGGACGCGGGCGGCGGCGGCTGGCTTGCGGCGGCGCAACGCCGGCCGGGCTCGAGCCGTGGAGGCGGGGACGCGGTGGAGCGCGACGCGGCGCGTCTAACCGGCGGCGCGGGGCGCCAAATGGTCGCCGGAGTCGCCGCCGGCAACCGTTCCCGCGGCGCCGTTTGTAGAGAAGGACAGCGGGGGAACGTGGCGGCGCACCGGCGCCTCCGGCCGTCCGAGACGCATCGCCGGTGGGGTTGTAGAGCAAGAAGCGGTGGAGCTTCTCGTCCCCTTGGAGCTGAGCGGGGAGGGCAGGAGCAGCGACGACACGCGGCGGAGCCGGCGGCGACCCGGAGGTCACGGGAGAGAGAGGAGGCTCGGGATGACTGTGGAGATGGTTTTGCAAAAACATCCCTGCCTTTTTTTGGAATTACATCTAGGTCCTTGGCGGGGGGCAAATCGAAAAAGTGTCTGGACACTGTTCATTACTGTTCATCGGTCGAATTGGGCAAATTCGGCCGCCTGAACTCGATCGGACGGCCCAGGACGCGAGCGCTATGAGAGCTCCAAAATCTCCCCCTTAATATATAGTAGTATGATACTTGGGCGTTTTTTATTCTTCTAGCTGAGACCGTATACCGTATGATTGGTTTTTCTGGCCTGTTTTGTGCAACGACTGAGAATTGAATAACTCAAGAAAAAAGGTGTCTGGTGGTGCTACTGTCCAACAGACAGAAACTGAAGTCGTTTCTTTTCTAGTCAATTTTTTTGGTACATGTGTCACTATCCTATTGGGCGTGAAAACTGTCTGTTTCTAAAAGTGAAAATAGATAGCTGCTAGATAGACACTCCCTTGAAAAATTAGAGTAGTATTATGAAACTCTAGAGTCTTGAATCTCAAAGATGGTAGCTGCCACATCATTGGATCATCGACGAGATGATGTGTCGATTTCGCATTTAAAACCGAACAGTCCATCCCTGACCCCTCTCTCTCTCTCTGGCCAAGTCTCCGTCCCCGGTACGTGCGTGTACCCCATCGGCCGTTGGCGTGACGTCCGGTACCCACCTCGCCGCCGTCCGTGACCCTACAGCCCGCCATTACCCACCATACCCTTTCCTTGTTAGCCATCAATCAATTCAGTCCCCGGCGCGAGCAACGAGGCTGACGAGCCCCGGACGCCAAGGAAACGTACCAGCCCGCCGGAGCCCGAGCCCGGAGCCCGGGCCCACGGCCCCATGCCCTTCCTCTCCACGCCGTCGTTCGACCTCTCCACCGGCGCCGAGCCCACCCTCGGCCCGCGCCCTTCTCCCGCCCCCGCGGCCCCTCCGCCGCAGCAGCCGCAGGTATCCGAGGCGGCGGCGCAACGGCTGCGGGAGGCCGAGGAGCGCCTGCGCGAGGCCATCCAGGAGCTCCACCAGCACCACGGCCGGGATGACGACGGCGGCGGGTGGGGGTGCTGCGTGCACCAGGGAGAGTCATGCCTGGCGCACGCGGCAGGGAACCTCTGCCAGACCTTCCTGCTCTCCTACGGCGTCCGCGTCGGCATTGGGATCCTCCTCCGCGCCTTCAAGCTTGCCCGCCGCAGATCCTACGGCTCGCTACTCGATCTCAAGGTCCCAAAACCTTACCTACTACTAGTATTTTCTACTCGTCCATATTAGATGAACAAGTCTAGTAGTTTTCGTTTGTTTGGTGGCGTGGATTGACTGCCTCATAGCTTATCCAATCTAGATTGGGTTTAGGTGGAACTCCTTGCTAGAATGTGCTCACTATCTCTAGGAGTACTTGACTAGGTGGCAGTGAGCTGACTCATGTGTATGAGTAAAATATTCTAGCCAGATGTTGTGTTTGTACCACGGATTACAAGTACTACATGCTACTAGTTCTCTGTCAGATTGCTTTAACTCATGTGCTTACAGAATGTTTCCTGATACGCATTGAATAGCCATGTTTCCTCTTGTGGTTCCCACAATCCCCTTGGAAAAACAGAAATGGTCCTCCGTATGTAGGCTAATAATGTTCCTGTTACTGCTGTTCTGACCTTCTCACCGATTCATTATTTTCCATCTCTTTCTTACCTCCCTCTGTTTTGCTGGGTGAAAAAAACAGAAAAATGTACCAGACGTTATTTACTTCTCATACAAATCTTCTACTTATTTACAGCAATTGGTTTCGGAGAAGGATCTAATAGTAAGGGAGGAAGCTTGCCGGGTAGGATTACTTTTTGGAGGATTTACAGGATCATATCACGCACTTCGATGTCTGCTTAGGAGATTACGCAAAAAGGAAACACCATTCAACGCGTAAGTAACTATGCGTATGCCCTACTGTCTACATTGCTCTTAATTGATTGGTTAGGACACATGTTCAATATAAATGCAGATCTAGTTATTGCTTGGGCCTGAGAGGTAGGGTCCCTAAATATTTAGGATAATTTCTGCTGTAAGTTTCTTGTCAAAACAAATTCATGACTCAACTGAAGGGCGTGATGGAGCAGAATATTATCAGGTTCTGTGGCAGGCTTGGCAATACTAGCACTAGATGATTCAAGTAGGAGACGCACCCTTTCTCTGTATCTTCTGGCAAGGCTTGCTCAGGTCAGCAACAGCATAACACTTCTATCATATTAATGTACGAACTTGCTTTTAAAATCTGATTATCCTCATGTTGCACTGCTTGATCATTGCAGTGTGCGTATAATTCTGCAAAGTCTAAAAATAGATTTCACTTTTGGGGAAGCCATTGGAGACATGGAGATGCGTTACTTTTTTCTCTCGCATCTGCCCAGGTAACAAAATGAAATTGAGGTCTTGATTTAATCTAATGAAGATTCTGTTATGGAGGGAAAAACTTGTGTAATCACCTGGATTTTTATTTCCAGATTATGTATGCTTTTGTTATGAGGCCTGAAAGCTTACCGAAATCATACCGAGACTTTATTCAAAAGACAGGACCAGTTGCAGAACCTGTTTTTAAGGCTGTCAGAGACAGCTGCAGAGATGGTCATGTGGATCTTGTTGGCCTCTCAGCCTTTCTCGCAAACAAGAAGAATTTGAATTTGATGAATTTAACAAAAAGTCCATCCATTATTCCATGCTCTGTGATTCATCCTGACAGAGCATCGTGCTTGGCTCATAATGTTACCGTCACTTCATTAACATTCAAGAAAACATTCCCTCTGTACTTCTCATTGACATTTGTCCCCTTTGTTGTTCTACGTCTTCAAAAGGTAACTTAATACCCACTGTGTTTCATCTTCATAGTCAAAGACTATTCTGCAAAATTGAAACATGCCACGTGATTGCATCCACATGCATGGTGTATTCTTGTTTCCAACAAAGTTTGATGCTCCAACAAAAATGTATTTTACAAGACACCTTCAAATCATATTGTGCCACCATATTTGTACCTGCTGCATACATGTTTACCTTTTTCTAAATACAATTGTGCTTTGGATCATTCTTTGACTTATATCCTGCCAGTGAAACAAATTATTATTCTGTACCATTATTTAGTATATCTGCTCGTTTATATCCATCTTCCATGTTGATTATCTGATCTAATACATAAAATTTCTTCACAAAATATTAGTTTTTGGAATCCCCAGCTGCAACTTCGTGGCGTGCACTTGTGGGTGCAGTTCGCTCTACTACCTTTTTGTCTGCTTTCGTCACTCTCTTCCAGGTAACTATCAGTAACAAGTTTGTTCCTTTACACATAACCGGTTACTGATTTTAAGACCTTTATGCGATCATTTGTAGTCTGCCATCTGTTTGCACCGTAAACTTGCAAGCAAAGACCACAAACTTGTGTATTGGTTTGGTGGTTTAATTTCTGGTCTTTCGATTCTCTTGGAGAATAAGGCTAGAAGAGCTGAGTTAGCTCTCTATGTACTACCCCGTGCTGGAGAGTCTCTATGGTACATATTGATCAACCGCCACCTTCTCCCAAATATAAAAAATGCCGAGGTAAGCCTTTTGTTACTATTATTTTCCTTTGACCTCAGCTCTTCAAGAGAAGCTAGTCTTTGTTTGCTTGTAATCCTCAGCTCTTCAAGAGAAGCTATTCTTTGTCTGCTTGTAATCTTCAGCTCTTCAAGAGAAGCTATTATTTGTTTGCTTGTAATCTGTCCTTTAGTCGGTCTTTAATTAATGTAAACCGAGTGAAAGACGATGTTAACTAAAATTGTCCTTTACCAAGAATTCAATTGTTTTACGGTGGTATCATAGTGTTATGTTTCCGATGATCACTGAAAGCGATCGTAGAGTACACATGTCGTGTTTGGAGATATTGTAGTGCCGTATGCTCTAATTGTAGCGAAAGATGTCCTTTGAAGAATCAGTATGATAACTCTAGCTAGTTAAACAATAGCAACACGAGGTGTGATTGATTGGGGCATGACTTCTATATGCTGGATCAATTCCAACAATAATAAGGGCAATTGTAAGTGGGTATTGGAGTTATCAGTCAGCTAGTCGTCTGTCACCTGAATGACATGTCATTTTTTGCGTAGTGTCAAGAGAAACTGGCAGTTTGTTGTCTTTGATTTGTGCCCAAATGTAGCACATGAAAACCGAACCAAATTTCGACGTCACTAAAATCTGAACATAAACCAGTCCAGTAGTTGCCATCAAAACCAAGCAGTGGTCACAAGTACTTTCAAGGTTTGTTTCATTTTTCTTTTCAAAGAATATAAACCCACAGATAAATGGAAAAAATCTTCTACAATAAGTGTGGGCTGCAGTGCAAGATCCTGCAGGTGGTAGTGATGTAGTATCTGCTGACAGTACTTGAAATACTGCAACTAGTTGTTACGTTTTCCCTTCATATATTGCTGTTCCAGAGATCAAGCAAAATTCATGCTTGGCAGATTCTGTAAAACTAACATTGGAAATATTACAGGTGGCTCTTTTCTGCATGTGCATGGGAGGAATCATGTACTTTCTGGAGTACGAGCCTGACACCATGGCTCCATTCCTTAGAGGCCTCATCCGGCGTTTTCTGGCAAGCAAGATAACGAACCCAAGCCCACCTCCGAATCGCAACGCTTCCTACTCCTACCTTCAGACGCTGAATGTGTTGGAGCAGCCGAATATGCAGCCTAGCCTGGAGAATGGCCTGCCTACATCAGAGACTTACACCCTTGAATCAATTCCTGGACTTTAAAAGTTAGGGTTAGACATCACACGCGTGGTAGTCTATGATCGTACATCTGGAAATTAATAAATCCTGACATAAATCATATATGCAGGATGTGCCATCCTTAATCCTTATCGGTGGGGTTCAAATTTGTGCAATGACCCAGGGTAGATAACTAGGTATTAGCACTCCCTTGCAGAGATACATATAGCAGCAACACATATCTGTTGGGAGTGGAGCATTCTGAAGCAATTATTGTTCTTATATTTTTACATGTGTGAAAGAAAAAAATAGTATATTGACGTTAAAGAGTTGTCTGTCTATGTTAAAGACTTGCAAGACCATGCAGCTGTTAGACATCAGACTGATGTGAACTGGCACTGTTTGATCCCTGAATTTTTCAGACGTTGATGTAAACTTACTTTTTTGTTGTTGTGGCCATGCAGTTGAACATCGTGTTTATGTTGTGGCCATGCAGTTGAACATCGCGTAATTTTCTCCAGGGCTCTGCTTGGTTCCACCAATTATGTTGATATTGTAAATGGCAAAAAGAAACTGATGCTCATATTGTAGCTATCGTCTCTGTAACTTGTTCGGTTAAATAAAATGATCCTTATATTAAAGTGCATGCTTATAAGCAAATTAGAGTAGCCATAATTGCCTCGTGTAATCTTTCTCAGACCCACCTGGTGTGGTGGGAGTTTGTAGCGGGGTATAATTGATGACTTAACAAAAGAGTGACATGGCAAGGAAAGATATCATGGAGTGGCGGATGCAAGGGACGGCAAGTGGTGGTGGCGGTGCCAGCGTTGATTCTTTGATTTGGTGATGATTAGTGGGCATTTCGATGAGATATTTTAGGCATGTGGTAAAAACTATATTAATTGTCGTCTTAGGTAGTTTAATGCATACTTTCTGTCCATGGTGTGATGAACTTGAAGATATGCGGTCAAAACTATAATATTTGTGATTTTTTGTTTAGGGGTTGAATACGCTGCGGTAGAAGAGAAACCAAAGAGCCGAGTGGTCAAACGAGTTACGTTTTACCGCTCGGCTTTTCGGTTTCTATTATGTCGCAACCCTTTTCATCCCCTAAACCGCGCAAAACGTGAACTGAAAAACACGTTTTTGGTTCCATGATTTTCGATCAGTGCTAGAGATGCTCTAAGCACAAGGATGAGATCAAGACAAGACTTAGGCACTAAGAACGGGTAGGACAATATAGTGCTAAGGTGATGTCATCAGGGACAACCGTGTTGTGGGTGTCAGGTAAGGATGGCAATGGGCGGGGCGGGTAGAGCAATATCATACACAAAACTCTACCTATATCCGTACCAACAGGTATGATACTTTACCCATACCCATACCCGGCGGGAACCCATACCTGTTGGGTACCCAACGGTGGATCAAATAGAGAACATGCTATATATAATTTTACATTTATCAATAACACATTGATAAAATAAAAAATATTTATCTCAACTCATTATATATATTTGTTATATATATTTGAGTACATGATAATTATCTCAACTCAAACTAATAATTGATGACAATTTTACCATAGTTTTATAAGCTCATAAGAATGAACATTATACCTTCATGGGAAGATATAGGGTATGAATATACACACGGATACGAGATTATACTTGTGCCCTACCCATAAATTAATGGGCAGTGTACGCTTACTACACATGAATATAAAATTATACCCATACCCTACCCATACGGGTACGATACCCACGAATACCCGTTAAAATTACATCCTTACATGGCTGGCAGTGGGGGAGACGGGCCTGACACCATGTCCCCGAAAGCAGTCACACTCTTGGGATCCTACTAACCTGATGTTGCACGAATAGTCGTTAGGAAACTCCAAGCAGAAAGTGATGCAGACAATGGTTAATCTTAGTGTCAGGCCCGTCTCCCCCACTGCCAACCATGTCCCTCCTGAAGCAGTCACACTTTTAGGATCCTACCAACCTGATGCCGCATGAATAGTCGTTAGAAAACTCCAAGCAGAAAGTGATGCAGACAATGGTTAATCTTTCCCCAGTTAAACAACCAGAAGTGGACGTTCAGAATGAGTGGTAGATTACAATTTGAGGATTCGACAGTCCGTCCTCAACGCCCACACCATCCTCCACAACCCCGACGCCACGTCGACCTCCTGCATCACCTGCACCGGCCACAGTAAGTACTTCCAATCCCCGATTTGTTTAGGGTTAGATATGTGTAGTTACATGTATCGCCGACTTTAAATCTGCGGTGTACAATATGTATTGTAGATGTTATTTTCGCACGCTGATATGTAGTTCTTGCTATGATTGTGGCCTTGAACCGCATGCAGTGGCTGATTTGAAGTTTTTTTTGCCCCGAGTGCAAAACTAGTAGCTTCATGATTTTTTTCATTGTGCAATGCTTCTGTTAGCTTGCTAGATTGTGTTTGATACATGCTAGCTAGAATGTGCATTGGTCCTCGTGCTTTCTTGATTGTGCTTGGTCACTAGATTGCTTCATACATAGCTAGTTAGATTGTTCATTTTGCTTGTGCTTGCTAGACTGTGCATTGTGCATTCTGCACTCTACTTGCTACATTGTGCTTCTAACCAACGTCCATATTTTTTACAAGGTACCCAAGAATGATTACCCGGAGGCTCCTCCTTGGTTTGATCTGAGCCAGACGTCACCCCTTCAACGGAGGCTTGAAGCCACACTAGTTGAAATCGGGGCTCTAGTCCCGGTTCCAGAGGGCATATAGTCCCGGTGTAGCAACCGGGACTGTCAGGCCGGGACTAGAACCCCCACCCTTTGGTCTCGGTTCAATACGAACCGGGACCGCACCCCCCCACAATTAGAGCTCCGCATGTGGAGGTGGCAGGGCGCGCGGGGGCGAACCCTTTAGTCCCGGTTCGTGTTACGAACCGGGACTAGGGTTTTGTTTTTTTACATTTTAGGGTTTTGCTTTTTTTTTCATTTCAGGATTTTACTTTTTTTATTTCGACCGGTTTCTAGGTAGGGGTATCGGATGGTACCACGTCGATGCGTGATGGTAGGGGGTTTCGGATGGTACCACGTCGATGCTATAGTCGATGTGTGGTGGTAGGGGGTTTCGGATGGTACCATGTCGATGCGTCGGGGGTAGGGGTTTCAGATGCTACGGTTTCGATGAGCGAAAAACACGTATAAATTATTATACGAACCTAGATGAAGTTGCATCATGCATATATACAATTACATGAAGATCATGTGTTGATAACACATACACATTTAAGTACGCGTGGTACATGAAGATCACGTTTCCCGGTTCCAGATACTTAGAAGTACTTTGTTACATGGAGATAACTATATATTACATGTCCGCACTAGTCAAAATAGTGGTACTCTCCGGTCTCCGGTATGATATGGGTGAGGTAAAATCCCGTCAACTCCTCTGCAAGTGCCCTGAAGCGGGTCTTTATTGGTAACTCGTTGCGCTTTCTTGCCAACTGTAAAAAATGATATCACAATGAATACATGAGATATGAAATGAATAAAACTCATCACGATTGATGGTACAAAAATAATGTTGTGACTAGTGCTTTACGTACTTCGATACTTCTTTTGCTCTTCAAACTCTCGTTGACCACAGTGTGCATGTACTCGCAAACGTAAAATCCACATAGATCAGTCCCTATTGGCTGTTTAAGGCAAGTCTATAGAAGAATAGAATTTAATCAAATAATAATAAAGTATGATAATGGTGCATGGGACTAGTTATATTACTACTTACATCGTTACTACGCCAGCGCAGTTTCTCTGGCCATCCACTGTTCGGATGTTCCGCGAGGAACATTTTCCAACGCTGCATGACAAGAAAATGAATGAATGAGTCATAAATTTTTTGATATTAGGAAATGAACGAAAGAGGCGATAAGAAAAGAAAGTACCTTGCCACCAAATCAAAACAGGTCTTGTACTGTTTAGGGCATCTTCTTAACGAGTCAAGGACAACAATTTCTACTTTCCGCAAGTCAATAACGATAAGAATATAGTGGAACCTGCGCATGTTTATAAATAGTCATGCATAACTCATCAATTAAACTTAACATCGGGTGAGAAAAATAGAATGTGTAATAAGCAGTAACACTCATTTGAAGTTGTAAGGCCATAATATATATTTTTTGTAAGCTTTTCTCTTGAAAAACATTAGCAAATTCCCCGGTGTATCCTTGTTAAGTCTTGGATCAATTATGTTATCTTCATGCATTATAGAGGGGTCAATGAACCCAATGTGGTTGATTTTCTGCTTCTTGCATTCGAGCATCTTCATTTTGCGTAATAAAGCACACAAAATATTATAGAGAGGATTATCACAGACAATGAACGAGTCGAGCTAATTAAAACATTAAATTACAGGAATAGATCACTTACAGACAATAGGAACTCAGGATAGCTTTGTCGAGGGCCCGGAGATTGTATAACTGAAAGATTTCGGCGAAATAAAGGACAACGGAGTATTCTTGGAAATAATGCTCTTCCTTAACTGCCATCATGAGAGCGTCTTTATTCGTCTCCTTTACGGTATTCTTGTACCAGGCTTGAAATTGACGCATTCTTGTGGGTAAGTCGCCGTCGACAAAATTCTCCCCGTGAACATAAGTACAAACAACATCCGCGAAGGGGATATCATCTCCCGAATATACCAGATCCCGCACATTGATGTTTTTGAGAACTCTGTCATCAAGCACCTTGAGCGGGGGGGCCGACTCTGTGTCTTGTTCTCCAAGTTGGGCAACTTGTTTCCCTTTTTTCGATCGATCATCCATCTCTTCGTCATATGACTTACCAATGTTGCGATCATAGTCTGTTGGCGGCGATGGTGGGGGGTTGTATAGGGAATCGATGCAACGGTCAATTTTCTCCTGAGGAATTTCGGCAGTAAATTTTGCAGGAGGCAATTGTTTCGCTAACGCTTTCTGTTTCACGCCAGCAAGCCAGGCATCCGTATGTTCTTTGCAGGCGATATTGTTTTCCTTGACGGTTCACTCCCAAGGTAACTTTGGAGTAGGCGACGGTGTTTTCTGCTTTCTAGGTTTCTTCCTAAGAGGAGAACCAGACTGGCACCTACTCGAGAGCGACTTAAAATTCTGGCGGACTGGCACAGACTGCGATGGCCTCGCGCTAGGAACCCTCTCGGGGGCCGGTTGGCTTTGCTGTTGAGCTGGAGATGGACTCGGGCTGGGGTCCCTATCGGGGAGGTGTGGGCTTTGCTGATGAGGTGGAGATGGACTCCGTCTTTGATCCCTCTCGAGGAAGAGTGGACTTTGCTGGTGAGCTGGACTCCTAAAACGAGGAGTGGACTTTGTTTGTTCTGAAAGGACGATGTATTTCTTGGGCCATAGGGCGAAGGCATGCTTGACGTCTGCCAACGTCTTCTCCTCGTCACCTCCAGGGAACTCAAGTTCCAAGGTTTCAAATCCCGGCATAATTTCGTCCACCCCGACACGAGCGTAGCCATCTGGAATTTGCCCACAATGGTAGAGTTCTCCAGGTTGAATTACTAAAGCTTGCCCACCGCCACCTTCAAAGTTATGTTTCTCATTGCTATATGTAGCTCACAACCTGTAGGCTCTGCGATGTCATCCACTGGGTAGGGACCATCGACTTGACGCGTGGAACCAACGCTGCTTCTACGCTGAGATGGGGCGGCATCTGCTTCATGATCTAATTGGTCCCGCTCCTTAGGTTCCGTTCTTTGCTCCTTCAATGCTTTTATTTCCGCCCGTGTCTCCTTCATTTCACGTTCCAATTCTAATATCCGGTCGGCCTCCTTCTTCTTACCTCTGCTACGGCTTCTATAAGTGTGAGCAGATTCCGGCCACGCAGACTTAAACGTAGCACCGCCAGGAAAGCCTCGAGCTCGTCCAACATGTTCAGGATTCCCCAGGGCCCATGTCATCTCGCCATCCTCTCTATCGGGTTTGAACACACCATTGCGAACATCATTAATTGCTGCTTCAAGCTTCTTTTTGATTTGATCAACGAGATCCTTCCATTTTCCTTTTCCAACAATATCTCCGGGTTCTGGGTCCAACATTGTCCCATGCGCGAACAACCAAAATTTTGACCTCTCGAGCCAGTCAAGTGTCTTTGGACGGACCCCTGATCGAAGCAGTTTTTCTTCATAGGCTAACCACTTAGGAATGGCGCTCTTGTAGCCACCTGTCCCCAATGTATGGTGGTGTACCTTCAGCTTAGCATTCAATTTATTTATCTCCGATCGGGCCACAACCATAGGTGATTCCTTATACGCCTTAAACGTCGCCCATTCAGATTGTAATTTCTTCCCTTGTGATCCACTGAAATCTAGCTCTTCATTTGTTTGTACATATTGATTCCATAACTTTTTCTTCCAGTTCCGGAATTGTTCCGCCATCTTAATAAGAGTCCACTTCTTGAGGTTGTCCCTCTTCACTTTAGAGAGATCTGGCGGGAGGGTGAAATGTGACAACAGCGTGTTATAGACCAAATCCTTAAGAACTTGGTGGACATAACATGGGTCCTCCACATCTGCGGCCGCCGGCTTATTCCATTTGCATATGCTGATTGGGATCATATCCCTAACAATAACTCCAGCTTGACTTATAAATTTACTGCGGTTCTTTTTTGGTTCGAGCGGTTCGCCGGAATCAGCAATTTCCTCAATCGGTAACTTTGGATCCTTGCTCGTCATTCTTTTTGCCTTGCCTCGAGGAGCACATGGTGGCTGCTTTTTGGCAGATTTGCTTGATCCGGATGGCTAAAAGAAAAATGAGTCGTTAATAAATACAACACAAATCAATTAATGCATGTAGTTAACAACAACATATCGCCATATTTATTATAAACACATATACACCTCTCCGCCGGAGTTTGTTATCACCACATCTCGTGACTCTATTCCATCACCAAAGTCGTTTAAAAATTGTTCGAATTCATAATCATCTACATTTCCAGCTCGGGCATCATTAAAAATAAGTTGTTCCATTTGGTCTTCCATCTCCTCGTCTCGTTGAAATTGTGCTTCTTCTATCTGCTCGTCTCGAAAGTGCTCCATAGCTCAAATGTACCTGCAATCCATAGCTTGGGCATTATAATCAAGTTTACATTTATTCATCTGAAAAATATATACAAGTAATTGCAACGAGTATAGATCATATAGCACAACAAGGTGGCAGCGAAGAAAAACAGTATGTGCTCATCTTGCATACCTAACACAAAACAATATATGGATCATTTTTTAGTCATCTTTTTCGTACACATTTACAATCATCTCAATTTGTATATCTAACACAACATAATATATATATGGATCATATATTACAATTTCATATCTAACACATTTACAATATATATGGATCATATATTACAAGGTTCGTCTTGACAGCGAGAAGCAAGACCTCCTGCAAGCCGTGGACACACCTGAGCAGCAAGGACCTCCTGCAAGTTGTATAATGAATTGTATATGAATCAAAAGAACTGTATAATGAATTGTATATCAGCTCTAGCAAAAAATAGTAGACAATGTCTTGCAAACACCTAGCCCTCGACACCTAGCCCTAGATCAGTTAGCAAGGTATGGCATTTGATTACTTATTTGACAACCTAAATGCTACAGCCATATATGAGAAAATAACATGCTGATTAATTCATGTGAATAACTCAAACATGTCTACCATATATGATCCTAGAATATAGTGTGTATTGGTAACCAAAAACAGTGTGTACATGCAACTGAAACCAGATAATCAAGCATCACTTAACAAAGTACATAAGTTATTAACAGAAGCTACACAAGCACACTTTACAATATACAACTCATTTTGAAATGACCAGAAATCAAGTAAATAATCTGTTCTTATCAATTTCAGCAATATTATCACCACCAGATCATGCTCGGACTGCACAAATAATACTGAGGCTCTGACTTGTGTGCACACAGTGAGTAAATCATGCAAGATATCCTTTCAAAGGCATTTGGCACTGCACAAATATCATTACTTAAATAAATCATATATGAACATGATCTGTTGCTCAGATGCACATATTTTACCAAACATAGGTTGACAGGAACATTCAATATTAAGATGCTAGGGTACTAGTGTTCCACAAACATACATGAACAAGTGAATACATGAACATGAACATTCAATATTAAGGTGCTAGGGTACTGGTGCTAGGGCTCAAAGAAAAAAAATACAAGACACACATACTTTAGGATACTATAAAGGAAACAATTCTATGGTGGGAGAAATATGTTTCCCACCACAAATGCAATGGCATCAGTGGGTGTTCCACTAACTTACCAATGCATCAAGAGGTCATTAAGCCTATGGTTATACTTGCTAAACATTAACAAAAGTCTAAACTACCAACTAGTACAATACCCATAATAGTAGAAATAATTAATAGGATGCTCAAAATAAGCAAGGCAATGCTACTCATGCTATTTGTTAAACACAAGTGCAAACTTCAAAGGTAGTGTGCTACTCATAACTTTACCAAAATGCTACTGGTCTTATGAACACAACACAAAAATTATAGTTACACACTCCATAAATGTATGCCAAGAAATACTATGCATGAGAGAATTTTTAATAGCATTTCTATAGTTATACAAAACTACTCATGTTCTTCTATCCACTCAAGTCCACACCAACAGAGGTAACACAACCACAATATCAGTACCAAAATGGTATTGGATCCATTCTATCATCACAAATATCATAGTGCTCTCACACTAGCTATTCACCCAAAATCACATGCAAGAAAAAATTAAATCACATCATTGTAACCATCCATCAGCCCACGATTGCTGTAATGATACGATTAGACCATATCAAAATAGTATGTCAACAAGTAATCAACTGAAGAACACGCTCAGGCACATGGCAAGGAATGAGAGATCTCACTGGTGCGCGGGACGATGGCGTCGAGGACGGGCTCGCACAGCACAACGGCAGCCTCGGGCACAACGGCGGAACGCGGAGGAGCGGCGCGGCGGCGGGGAGCAGCGCAATGGTGGACAACCCTAGCTAGGGTTTTTGCGGGGATCAGCGGAGCGGAGCGGACGACGGAGCAGCGCGGCGGCAGGGAGCGCGGCATCAGGGAGCAGGTAGGGAGCGCGGCGGCAGGGAGCAGCAACGGACGGAGCAGCGCGGCGGCGGAGCAGGGCTTCGCCGTTGATTTGGGGGAGAACTTGTGCATTTTTCGGTCGCGACTAGCCTAAATGCCGTGAAAATGACCTTTAGTCGCGGTTGGTGGCTGGAACCACGACTAAAGACCCTTTAGTCGCGGTTCCAGCCACCAACCGCGACTGAAAAGGCCAGTCTGGGCCGCGAAAAACTGCGCACGTAGCCCAGGGGACCTTTAGTCTCCGTTGGTATTACGAACCGAGACTAAACACCCTTGTTTTTTTTGTTTTTCTTTTTACTAGTTTTTGTTTCCTTTTAAATACTTTGGTTTCTCTTTCTTTTTCCTGGTTTTTGTTTCTGTTTTCTTTTATATACTTTGGTTTACTTTTTTTTAATTGTTTGGTTTCTAGTTTATTCTTTCATTTTCCTTTTTTTTGTTTCTAGTTTTTTTAATATCATTTTCCATTTTTTAAAATATGATTCCAAATGGTGAAGGAAGTACATAAAATATAATTCCAAATGGCACCCAACAAATTTTCACTAAGAGTGGTGCACATATGATGGATGATCCCCAAGTATGAGTTTTTTCTTTGAATTCTAACTAATTTCCCCTAGTTAATTGAGTTTATGTTGATTTATCGAAAGTAATTCAAATTTGAACTACAACTATTTGATAGTTTGGTCTGAAACTCTTGGAAAAATCATTTTAAGGTACACAACTAGTGGTTATATCACAGAAACATTGATAGTTCTAGAAAATATCACCTCTTCCGATGATTAGTCGTAGCGACCGTTTTGATCGTTTTTAAGAAAAAATGTAATAAAGTGATAAACACCTCAAAAAATCAAATCCTTTGGCATGGACTCCTTATATGTGTACTAGTTGATATGAAAAATGATAAACTTGATTTTTGCTAACATTTGCAAAAAAAGTATTCACAAAAAGGTCTATCATGAATGAACATCTAGAAGTTTCAAGCCAAATGACCAAGTTATGGTCATTTCGACGACATAGTTTGTGATAAAGATCTCATACTCCACACATAGGTGCATATTGGTATATTAAACAATCTTGCCAAAGGGATTCTTCAAAATATTTTCATAAATATCATTTTCCTTTTTTTAAGTGCAAAAAATAAGGTTTTTTTGTGAAGTAAGTACAGAAAATATGATTCCAAATGGCACCCAACTATTTTTCACTAAGAGTGGTGCACATATGATGGATGATCCCCAAGTTTGAGTTTTTTCTTTGAATTCTAACTAATTTCCCCTAGTTAATTGAGTTTATGTTGATTTATCGAAAATAATTCAAATTTGAACTACAACTATTTGCTAGTTTGGTCTGAAACTTTTGGAAAAATCATTTTAAGGTACACAACTAGTGGTTATATCACATAACCATTGATAGTTCTAGAAAATATCACCTCTTCCGATGATTGGTCATAGCGACCGTTTTGATCGTTTTTAAGAAAAAAATGTAATAAAGTGATAAACACCTCAAAAAATCAAATCCTTTGGCATGGGATCCTTATATGTGTACTAGTTGCTATGAAAAATGATAAACTTGATTTTTGCCAAGATTTGCAAAAAAAGTATTCACAAAAAGGTCTATCATGTATGAACATCTAGAAGTTTCAAGCCAAATAACCAAATTATGGTCATTTCGACGACATGGTTTGTGATAAAGATCTCATACTCCACACATAGGTGCATATTGGTACATTAAAAAATCTTGCCAAAGTGATTCTTCAAAATATTTTCATAAATATCATTTTCCTTTTTTTAAGTGTAAAAAATAAGGTTTTTTGTGAAGTAAGTACAGGAAATATGATTCCAAATGGCACCAACTATTTTTCACTAAGAGTGGTGCACATATGATGGATGATCACCAAGTTTGAGTTTTTTCTTTTAATTCTAACTAATTTCCCCTAGTTAATTGAGTTTATGTTGATTTATCGAAAGTAATTCAAATTTGAACTACAACTATTTGATGGTTTGGTCTGAAACTTTTGGAAAAATCATTTTAAGGTACACAACTAGTGGTTGTATCACAAAAACATTGATAGTTATATAAAATATCACCTCTTCTGATGATTAGTCGTAGGGACCGTTTTGATCGTTTTTAAGAAAAAAATGTAATAAAGTGATAAACACCTCAAAAAATCAAATCCTTTGGCATGGGCTCCTTATATATGTACTAGTTGCTATGAAAAATGATAAACTTGATTTTTAACAACATTTGAAAAAAAAGTATTCACAACAAGGTCTATCATGTATGAACATCTAGAAGTTTCAAGCCAAATGGCCAAGTTATGGTCATTTCGACGACATAGTTTGTGATAAAGATCTCATACTCCACACATAGGTGCATATTGGTACATTAAACAATCTTGCCAAATGGATTCTTCAAAATATTTTCATAAATATCATTTTCCTTTTTTTAAGTGCAAAAAAAAAGGTTTTTTGTGAAGTAAGTACAGGAAATATGATTCCAAAAGGCACCCAACTATTTTTCACTAAGAGTGGTGCACATATGATGGATGATCCCCAAGTATGAGTTTTTTCTTTGAATTCTAACTAATTTCCCCTAGTTAATTGAGTTTATGTTGATTTATCGAAAGTAATTCAAATTTGAACTACAACTATTTGATAGTTTGGTCTGAAACTCTTGGAAAAATCATTTTAAGGTACAAAACTAGTGGTTATATCAAAGAAACATTGATAGTTCTAGAAAATATCACCTCTTCCGATGATTAGTCGTAGCGACCGTTTTGATCGTTTTTAAGAAAAAATGTAATAAAGTGATAAACACCTCAAAAAATCAAATCCTTTGGCATGGGCTCCTTATATGTGTACTTTTTTTTTGAAATCCTAAGACTGTGAGGCAAAAGCCCCACAGCAATTTATTACTTCCACCGTATTATTTACAAAAAATTACAAAGTTAGAGCTATGTACATCGGATGATTACTAAAAATTACATGAGACTGCCTATGCAGGCAATAAGATCAGAATAGTGTTTCCTCCTTATCCTATACCAAGCATAGAGATGTCATGAACAAAATTCCTTTTCCAACTAGAAAAGGTTGGCCTAATATTCTCAAAAAATCCGTCCATTTCGCTGCTTCCAAATATTCCAGCAAGCCAAAATCACAACCTCCATGAAGAAAGCTTTTCCAAACGACCTCCTAGCTCCAACAGCCGCCTGTTGCAAGTCACCACTCGAGGTCCAATCAATTTGTAGGTAAACCCAAATACGCTGGCTAAAATTGCACTGGAAAAAAAGATGCATCATGTCCTCATACTGTCTCCCAGGACATAGAACTCAGTGTGTATCATCTGTAACATGCCAATGTCGCCTTTGCAGCATATCTAAGAGATTATTTCGGTCATTTAGCAGCAACCACGCAAAGAACTTATGTCTCAACATACAACTGGACTTCCAGATCCATTTTGACAGATTCAACGTTTGCATACCTTCATGGAGATGTTTATAGTAGCATACAGATCTATATACATGCCCCCATGTGTATGTCCAGCAATCCCTATCAAAGGTCAAAGGTGATGCAGTGATAGCCCGTGTGACACTCTGAAGCTCCTCAAACGCTTGTTCAGAGAGAGGTAAATGGAATAAAACAGACAAGTCCTCATGTTCATAAATGTAGTGCCCATGCTTATGAAAGCAATGGCACATATGAATAATGTAAAGACTTGGATCACATAAGTCTCACATTCTCCAATAAGATGAAATATCACAGTAACATGTCATAATTTATTACAGAACGAGACAAATGATCCAAAAACAAATATCCTTACAACTTAGCATAGCGGAAATGCTAGCCGAATAAATAGTTCACACTTTATTTCAGAGTTCAAACGCAATCCTAAAGGTAGCATGGAGCTACATCTTCTCCATGAAGCCACTGGCAAATCATGTTGGTCGTAGCTCGAAGACGACCCCCTTACTCCTCATTTGGACATTCTGCAAGGTTTAGTTGCAGCCCAGCTATAAAGGGTCAGCACAATTGAATTGTGGTGGCAAGTGACTTTAAATTCTAATATCCTATTTTACTAATACTATATGCTTAATTTGGCTGGTGGAGCTCAAGGCTATTGCGCAAAGCATATTTTCTCCTACTTTTGGTAAACAATTTTCTTAAATCAATAATCTTCTCCTTCAGAGAACAATCTCGAGACAAGTCCATGTCTCCTACCCATGTTCATCCAACAAAGTTTTATTAAGAAATTAGAGATGAGGAGATTTTCAGAACACAACCTTGTGTAGTTACTCAAATTGTCCGATGCCGGGGACACGGCTAAGATCTTAGGTTTTAACTCTCGAGAGGGTGTGCACTTTCACCATTAGACTCAATCAACCCAAACTATCCTCTACACTCCTTTAGTGAGAAGGAAAAGGAGAAGATCAAGACGAGACTTTTCAGAAGTTGCTTTCCCATGATCATACTAAGAGATTACCACCATCCTATCAACTCTACCACCATCAATCTCTTGACCCAGGTCCACATCAACTTACTCCATCAAGACAGAGCACATATTGACCAATGGTTGCACGATAAGCAACTAGACTCAGTGTAAACTTAAATCTCATAGCCCTGGGTGGCCTACCACAAGTGAGCAACTCAGGTTAACACCGCATATCATGGCCCCAAGTAAGTAGAAACTACCCTGGGCGAAGACAACCATGACACTTGGCCCTGAGAAGCCACTCAACTTGAAACCTCCTCGATCGACCCAATCCACCCAGGCGTTAAATTAATTTAGTGGAAATTTTCATTTATCACATCAACCATAAAACAATCATTTTTGCAGCAGTTGCTTCCACTAAATTATAATAGGGGTCTAATCTGAAATTTCTAAGGGGAAACCTAAAAGGTTTGCATAGCATACTACAATCTCCCAAAACCTATCATGCATACTACTTTTGCAAATACTGTTTGAAAAACACTAGATATGCAATAGAATAAAATAGTAGGTGTTTTATGAAGTCACTTGCCTTATGAAAATTGTCGTTTCTCTCACACCCTTGTCGAAGTTAATGGGTGCTCCCCGTTTCAAACTATATAGTAAAAAGGACACCCAATAAACAAGCAATTCAACAAACACAAAACATATTGAACAAAACAAGCGTAACGAGTCTTCTTGGAAGGGTTTGGTCAAAGGTGTCACCTAATTCAATATACAAAAAGAATTAATGTGTTTGGGTTTAGGGTTTTGCCAAGGGATGGTCTGGAGTCAAAGAACACTTTCAACTCGAGAAAGGTTTAGGGGTGTTTCCAAGTTTTCAAATGAAATGGTTTTCAAAAGTTTGCCCCAAAAGGATATCATGTTGACTTAATCACAATTTTAAAAGCAAGGTTTAACACTTTAGTACAACTGCAAAACAATTAGTTTCATTTGCCCAAGATTATGTTTAGAATTAAACTTAACCAAAATCAAATTCAAGAATTTCTTACTTTTCTCATATCAATACATTTTTAATTCCCAACTTCAAAGTTGGTAGTATTAATAATAACTTAGTTATTTAAATTGTTATAATGTTTTAGATCACATTTTTAGTAACACCTAATTAACCAATATCATTTATATACACTTGTAATTGAATTAAAATCATTTATTTTTTTTTACATAAAACTTACTTATTAAAGTTATGTATCATATTAATAAACAGGAAATTGAGCTTTCTCTAAACTAGGACGATTATTTATGCCTTGGTGCAAAGTAATAAATTTTTAAATTAATGAACTTTATAATGGCTAGGATATATCAAATCAAGTCTCATGATCTTTAAATTCATTTAAATTATTCAAGCATTATTTGTAACACAATTTTATAAATGGTGTTAATTGACAGGGGGCTTTTAATTAAATGTATAGCAATTGGATTAATCAAAATAATGTTTGTATTAAAAGTTATGTCAAAAATAGTCGAACTATTCAAATTTAACACACAACCATTTAATTATCAAAATAATTCTCAAAATTATTTTATAACAGATGCAACATATTACACATTTTATAAAGTTTCTAAAATAATTTTATTTGCAATTTTTGAATTTACAGATTTAAAGTTATGACAAAAATACTCAATTCACCATTTGAATTTTGAATATTTTAAACTAAGTCAAATTTGAATTTTGGCAGATCCAAAATATTCTACATGTCAAGGGCTTTCCAAATATGTAAAAATATTTGAATTTGGAGTAGTGGTTAAAAAGTTATGATAAATCTAAATGGCAGGGGCTTTTCTGCAAAACTACCATTTAATCTAATTAAAAGAAATTAATATCCACGTGTGCGCGGACTGGGCGCTGACTGGACCTGACGTGGCATGCTGACTGGGTCGCTGACGTGGATAAGTGGATGAATCTGGGCCGTTGGATCTGATTTGACGGTCCAGATCTGGCCGTACCCTTTCGCGCATGGATCTAATCGTGGCTGTGGAAATTAAATCGGACGGCGGGGAGGCGTTGACCATACCGTGGCGGCGCGGGACGGCCGGAGATGGAGGAGACGGCGGCGCTGCGCTCCGGCGGTCGACGGGGGCGGAGCTCCGGTGTTCCCCCGGGCTCGGGAAGGCGACGGCGACGTGCGGCGCGACGTGGCGAACTCGAAGGGGCCGGCGGCGAGTGGATTTGCCTCTCTGAGCTGCTTGGAGGCGCGGGCGAGTGCGGCGGCGGCTCCGGCCACCTCGGGCGAGCACCAACTAGCGATTTCCGAGACGGTTGGACCTAGTGGAGGGGTCTGCGGGGTGCGCACTGAGGTGGGAAGGAGGTTGAGCAAGGTCTCGGGCTAAGGGGGTGGCTCAACTCGCCGGAGGACGAAGAAACCGGCGGCGGAGGAGGTGAACTCCGGTGAGCTCGTCCGGCAGCCTAGGGGCGTGCTTGGCTAGGGTTTCTTAGGGGAAACGTAGAGGAGGGGTTGGGGATTATTTAGGGCTAGGCACGTTGTCAATTAATCTACCGAATCGCGAGATTTGCGCAGGATTGATTCGGCCGAAACCGTCGGGCGAGATTGACGGGAGGTTGAAGACGATGACGTCATGCTGACGTCATCATTTTTCTTTTTCTGATTTTCCATTTAATTCATATCTTTTGATTTATGGCTCCAATTCAAGTCAAATAAATTTATAAAAATTTGTAAAAGCATTATCTTTGTGTTAAACCAGTTGTGAGCACATTTTGAATTTTTTGAAAATTAATATTTTGAAATATTCATTAAATACAAATTTGACACTTTATGTTAAATTTTAAACTATGGTTTAATTAATTTTCTTTTTGGCTAAAATTAATTCTATGAAATACCCACATGCAATTATGTTTGAATTCAAGTTATTTAAACTCATTTTCTAATACTAAATTCATTTTTGGCTTTAGTATTATTAAATAGTATAACACAACTATATGAAAATGAAAAAGGGAAATATAAAGTATTCATTTTTAATTCAAAACAATTTGTGCACCATTATATTTTATATTAAGATAATTTATTTGAAACTTCATAACAACTTTGAAAAAGATTTTAGATTTAATTCATTTCTTATATAGAACATATATTCATGAAAATCATTTCATGTTTTGAAGATAAATGAAAATCATTTATGCTAATGAAATGTTTATTTGGATAATTCATTAATTATAAAATATATGAAGTGATTAAAGTTATACACTATAGGGTTGTAATTTAACCACTAGGTTTGAACTTAGTTGAAGAATTAAAACCATTTGGCAAAATAGATTATGTTTAATAGTTTAAAAGAATACTTCTAAATATTATTTTAATTTATGAATAGCTATGGCTAGGTTTTTTAAATCCAATACTTATAAAGAAACCCTTTATTACCAGGCAATGGTTTGAAATTTTGTAAAACATTTGTCAAATTAGATATTGAGGTTTTAATAATTACAATGGACAATAAATTGTTTAACTTGAAACCACTTTTGAAAAAATTGTTTACTTGAGATATTTGAATTATTAAACTCTTTCGATATGTTTGAAGTCTTTCATAGTTGGTTTTCTTATGCATTTAAATGTTTTATTTTAATCAAAAACAAAAGTTTTAAATTTTAGTGATTTTTGAACATTATAAAATGTTGGGATGTTACAATAAACCTCCTTCGCTGACATTAGGGAATGAAGGGCATATGAAAATAGCCTCGGAAATCGATCAGCAATTGGCTGCGTTGATCCATCAAACAGCCACTTATCTGTCCAAAACATGAAAGTGTTACCACTACCAGGTATAACTGACGATACTCATCTGAAACCATCCATCAGCTTCATGATATCCCGCCACCAAAACGAACCACATAGATTCTCTGCATGAGGGACTTTTCCTTGATAGTATGAGTGCCACACCAACTGCACCCAGGGCACATCCGCAAAATTATAGAACTTATCAAGGTGCTTGAGCAACAGAGATTCATTCTGTTTTTTGAAGTTTATTATTCCTAATCCTCCACTCATTTTCGGCTTGCAAAGCATATCCCAAGCAGGTAGTGCCTGTTTAGGTGTATCCCTTTCCTCCCTCCACAAACACTGCCTCAAAATTCTATCAAGCTCCTTAGTGATTCCAGGGGGAAGCTGCAAAGAACACAACCAATAAATGGGCATGGATGACAGAGCAGAGGTGATCAGCTGCAGTCTAGACCCCTGATTAAGGAAACACGAAGTAGAACATAGTCTCCTGCCCAGCCTGGTGACTATTGTCACAAGATCTGCAATTCTTGGCCGAGTTGTGCCCATGGGCAATCCCAAACACGTGAAAGGAGGTGCTGCAACCTGACAACCAAAAGCTGCAGCTAACACTTGTACCTGCGCAGCACTAACATTGATAGGAATCATACTGGACTTGTGATAGTTAATTCTGAGCCCTGTGGACAAAGTGAACTTATGCAACAAGTCCTTAATCGCCAAAACTTGATCAATATCTGTTGGAAGCACTAAAAGTGTATCATCCGCATATTGTATCACTGGAAAATCTGGATCATTAGTTTGTATTGGTATTGAAATATGTCCCTGGAGCAATATATCATTAACCACCACCTGCAATAGTTCTGACCCAAGAACATACAACAGTGGAGATAGGGGGTCTCCCTGGCGGACACCCCTCTTTCAAACAAACTGCTTTCCTGGAACTCCATTGAGTATAACGGAGGATGTACCCGACGAGAGAATGTTCTGTACCCAACTGATCATCAACTCTGTGAACCCCATACTCCTCATAACCCGAATGATTGCTTCATGTTCAATTGTGTCAAAAGCTTTAGAGAAATCCAATTTTAGAATTATCACCGGCTTTTTTGATATATGACACAAATGCAAGTACTCAAAAGCCCACGCGATGCAGTCCTGAATGGACCTTGCCTTAAGAAAACCATACTGGTTTGTATGGATGCATATTAGAATATGTTGCTGCATTCTATTGGCCACCAATTTCGCTAAAAACTTCAGACATACGTTTGTTAAGGAAATAGGCCTAAAATCACCAACACTCTCCGGGCTCTGTACTTTTGGAACCAAAGTTATATAAGACCCGTTGATATTCTGCAGATTTAGCGCCCCATTATGAAATTCCTCCGCTAACTGGTAGAAATCATTTTTGATAAGAGACCAACACTTCTTGAGGAAAAGACCATTAAATCCATCCGGCCCAGGGGCCTTATCAGCTGGCATTTGCATAATAACCAGATCCATTTCCTCCTTGGAGAAAGGCAGAGTTAACTCATCCAACCCTTCGACTCTATGTATCAACCTACTCAACTGAAATTGCATATCAATTCCTTCAGTCAATCCCATTCTAGACTTGTATGAGGACCAGAGCAAACCTGCCATCTCCTCATGTCCAGTAATTACAGTGCCGTCTTCCCCCTTGAGCATAGAGATTGAATTTCTTCTAAATCTTTTTGAAGCCATTGTCTGGAAAAACTTGGTGTTATCTTCACTCATTTTAATCCATCATATGGTACACCTCTTCCTCCAGTAATCACACTCAATTTTCAGGAGACTTTCTAGGTGTAACTTCACTATCCTCCTGAAATTAAATTCAGTGATAAACAAAGACCTATTCTCCTCAAGCTGATCCAATATCAGTATAACTTTATTACAGTTCTGAATTTGCAATTTCAGTTTAGACTGACTTTTATGCCACTTCCTGAGAGCATACCTCAATTTCTTAAATTTAGCAGCCATTATAGCAGGGAAAGAGTCCTTGGAACACTCCTCAGCCCAAACAGTAGACACACACTCAAGAAATCCAGGTTGATGCACCCAATAATTCTCAAAGCGGAAAATATTAGACTTAGGTATCACAGTATTTATGTTGACCACACAAGGAACATGATCTGATGACGTATTGGCCAGCGACAGTACCACAGTGTCTGGATAATTACATATCCAATTGGCTGAAGTAAAAATCCAATCCAGTTGCTCTAAAAGAGGATCACTTTGCATATTAGACCAAGTATAGGCCCTATCCTTGAGATGAAGTTCAACCAATCCCAGATGCCCAATTATATCATTAAAAATAAACATGTCATTAACATCTCCCCCAGGTCTATTCCTATTGTCATCTGATCGAATAAAGTTGAAATCACCCAGCAACAACCAATCACTCAGTGGAGATATTTGCAAATTGTATAGCCATGTAACAAAGTTGTCTCTCTGCACCCGCTGACATGGGCCATAGACAGTAACCATTGTCCAAGAAACCCCATTATGCACTGAAGAGAACTCGATCACAATCCCAAACGAATTAACCTCAATGAGCTCCCCCGAGAAAATAGAAGAATTCCACAAAACCAGCAATCCACCCGAGGCTCCAGAAGAAGGAGAATAAACAAAATTATCAAAACGTTTCGGACTGAACTTCCTAATAAATTTATGATCGATGTACTCGCACTTAGTCTCTTGCAAACAATAATTGATGCCTGACTCTCTTCAATTTTTGATCGCACAACGCGTTGACGAACTTCACCATTCAGTCCTCTCACATTCCAACACAGCGCCCTCCAAGATCTAGCTTTCTGTGTAAACATAATAAACATATATAAAAGGTAGCACACACACCCTGGCGTAACCAACAGCATAACCCGAACTGAACAAAGTCATCACATAGCGGCAGTACTGACAACACTGACATAGTATAACACACTGACATAGCATAACACCCTGACATAGCAGAACAGCAAGATACACCCAAAAGCTAGAGGAAAAAAGAACAACCCTTAGAACAGAGCACTGTATTTTAACTAACATTAAGACACAGACGAAGTGTTGTTTCCAGGAGCAGCCTTAAGCATCTCCTCTGTCAGCTTCTGAGCTTCAATACCCAGACAGGCACCCACCTTTTGCAGCACATACACCGGCGTTTCAGGGATGTTCATCTCCTCAGCCTATTCAGAGGTACGTTTGCGTGTCGGCGTCGCTAGTGTGTGAACTCTTGGCCTTTTAGAGTTTCGCCGAGTGTTGTCAGCCATGGAAGGAGGCCGAAAGCCATTATTTTTCACGGCAAACCGTGGCGATCTTCTTACCGCAGATTCTACTTTTGGGGTCTCTCTTGCTTCAGACTTTTAGGCCTTCCCCTTCTCTTTTTAGGCGTTGCAACCGGCGAGGTAGTCGAGAACACAGCAGGAGTTGCAGCAGCACCCTCTGAATCACTGTCATCAAAGCGCAGTGTCCTTGCTACTGGCTTACAAGACACAGCCACAGTGCGTCGCTGCGTAGGAGCCACCTGGACTAAAATAGCCCCATCTTCAGTGAAAGCAGCTGACCAGCTCCTTTTTGACAAGATTACAGGTATGATTGGTATTAGTCTAACAGGTTTCTGCACTTGCTTAGCTAACAACCGAGGAAGCAGTGGCTTGATACAACGTTCCCATTGCATCATAGGCGGCAACACCGGACCAAAAACCGGCAAAACCACGCCCACTTGCAATACCTGAAACTCAAGATGTGCCTGTTGAGCCTCAATTGGCTGGACATTCAAACCTTGGGGGGCCACGTAAGGTACTATCTGCAGCTGATTATCCATTGGGTATTTCTCAACTTCATGTTGCTCATCGTCTTGGTGAAAGGAGTTGGAAGCTGCAGAGGGATCAAGCACAATCGAGTCCTCCGCTGGTATCTCCATCTGTTCCTGAACCTCTTCACCGGCTTCAGGCTCAGGCACAGGATGATTTCCTTGCTGCATTGGTTGTTGCGGAGCAACATTCCAGCCCAGTTCTGGGAAAGGTGGTAGCACAAACATATTGTTATCAGGAACCAAAAGTCCCGGCAGTGGATGTGGATTACCATCCATGGGCATAGCGTCTTCATCATTAGGCAATAAATCAGCAAACTCTGCGGTCAAGATGTAACAAGAAGCTGTCCAGGACTCCCGAATCGGGCCAAGATTTGCATAATTACCAAAGACCACATCACGGGGAACTAATGAAGGCAATGGGAAAGATGCATAGACCAAAGTTATGTCCTTAAGTGCATCATCTTGATACCAATGGTGATAGGTGCCAAAGGTGGACACAACATTGCATACATCAAAATCATTACGGTGATCCAAAGGTATGCCAAGAAATATGAGCCAGCCCCTACGGAAACCTAGGGTCGCTCGGTGATTCTCCCTATTCTCAGGTGGGATAAAGCGAACAAACACATTGTCCTGAATTAGGAACGGCCCATTGGTAAGCAAACCCTAGCGCGCCGCCTCACTTCGTAGCTGATACAATCCAATCCCAAACAAAGCTGGCTGAACTGAATCTACTGCCCTATGTTGCTGCTGGACAATGTAGTCACGTACCCTGTTTCTCCAGAACTGCTCATCTGCTGCAGGCTGCGGCGGCATGAGGATGCCGACGCAAAAGGCTCCATGTCGCCGAGGCGGAGGAACAGTCGAAGAGTAGAAAGTCCGCGGAAGGCGAGTCTCTCCGCCGTCGATTATCCCATGGCCTGCCGGCAACCAAGGACTAGGATCTAGCTCGAAATTGGCCATAGGTTGGAGCGGAGGCTGGGTCGAAGATGAAGGATTTAGGGGCGGATTACAGAGCAAAACGGGCGACAAGACAGTCGAAGGCGGAACGTCTGCTTGGGTTGACTACAACGGTGCGGAGGACTCTGGTAAAATACTCGGTGGGCTTGCCGTTTTAGGAACCCACTTTTTCTTTTTCTTGGTAAGCCAATCGAAGCAGGTCTTTTGTTTATGTCCGATTTTCCAACAAAATCGGCATCGTATTTTCCTTTTGCAATCAGAAACAGTATGACCCATAGACAAGCACCTTCGACAGTCCCAGAATCGGAAAGCAATATCATCAACTACGTCATCTAGACCAAAGAGGTCGTCACGCTCTTCCGGTCCAGGACTGATGCATGCCTTAGCAGAGCAGGCCGGCTCAGGAGCTATATGGGCCTCTGCCAAGTCAGCACACGAGTTTAGGGTCCGCTGAGCTGTAGAGCAAGGACTACGGTCACTGTAATTTTCAGCAATTAAATGCAGCGCAGAGACAGGCTCCTGCACAGGGAAATCAAAAGACCCGAACTGTATCACCGGCAAGGCAACAGATTCTGAAGAGAGATCAATCCTCGACACGAAAGTCTGAGCTGTTGGGTGCCGATAACCTTTGCAAGCCGAGTACGATAGTTCATCAGCAAACACCAGTTTTTTCCTAGGTGCACCCTTAGTCCTTAGACTTGACTTAACCGCTATAGACTTGAGAGCTTGTATCCCTAGTTGGACCCTTTTCTTAGATGGACTGATCAAAGTCCACTCTTCTTTGCATTCCCTCTGCCACCTGTTAAACTCTAAGACCCAATTCGGTCCTCCCCGACCCCATAGGTGGAGGAAACACTTGAACTGTTTACAGATAAAACTCCTTATTGCCAGAACTTGAAAACCAACCAGCTTAGACAAAACATTGAAGGAGAAAGTCCTGTCAACAAATAAGGAGGCCTTGAGCTGACCATAAAACCCTCCAATGATCGATTCCAGCACCATACCCACTGATTCATCTGTCAATTTAAACGCCGCACGGCCAAAAGATACCACCATAGCAAAATGACCAGAATCGAGCGTGGGATGAACTGGTAGGAAGAACTGTCTCCGAATCCTTTTGGCAAACGCAATTCCAGGGGAAAAATCCAGTCCCAATGAGCGAGCTGTGTACACCGCAGATGGTGGCATGTCGTCTTCATCCTCACGCAAAGAGGGTTCAGATATCGTCTCCACTGTATCACTTGGGGCAGTACCAGCCGTACGCACCAGGAAACTAGTAGACCCCGTAGGGGACTTAACGCATGCATTAACGATCATGGTATGAGAATCGAAAGTTACCTCAGATCCAAGACAGATCTGTTCATCCCAGGACAGGCTTCGGCAAGCAATTGCCACCCCCTTGGCATCCTTGAGGGTGATCCAGCGTTGTGCATCCCTCAAGCTGAGAGATCCGTCGTAGGACTTTTTCCTTCCCAGATCTAGATCTTTGCCGGTGGTGTAGACTACCTTCCAGACCCATGCAGGAGGAATCATGGCTAGGGAAAAGGGTTATGGGAGGTGTAGATGAGGTTGGTGGGCTTAGATTGAGGTAGTGGGCGCCGGAGATGGTAGATCGCCGGCGTTAGGTCACGGTGGGGGCAGAGTCGCCAGGGCCGCCATTCAAAAGACTATGGCTTCGCCCAGTCTACCAAGCCTTATATGTGTACTAGTTGCTATGAAAAATGATAAACTTGATTTTTGCCAACATTTGCAAAAAAAGTATTCACAAAAAGGTCTATCATGTATGAACATCTAGAAGTTTCAAGCCAAATGACCAAGTTATGGTCATTTCGACGACATAGTTTGTGATAAAGATCTCATACTCACCACATAGGTGCATATTGGTATATTAAACAATCTTGCCAAAGGGATTCTTCAAAATATTTTCATAAATATCATTTTCCTTTTTTAAAGTGCAAAAATAAGGTTTTTTGTGAAGTAAGTACATAAAAAATGATTCCAAATGGCACCCAACTATTTTTCACTAAGAGTGGTGCACATATGACGGATGATCCCGAAGTTTGAGTTTTTTTATTTGAATTCTAACTAATTTCCCCTAGTTAATTGAGTTTATGTTGATTTATCGAAAGTAATTCAAATTTGAACTACAACTATTTGATAGTTTGGTCTGAAACTTTTGGAAAAATCATTTTAAGGTACACAACTAGTGGTTATATCACAGAAACATTGATAGTTCTAGAAAATACCACCTCTTCCGATGATTTGTCGTAGCGACCGTTTTGATCGTTTTTAAGAAAAAAAATCAAATCCTTTGGCATGTGCTCCTTATATGTGTACTAGTTGCTCTGAAAAATGATAAACTTGATTTTTGCCAACATTTGCAAAAAAAGTATTCACAAAAAGGTCTATCATGTATGAACATCTAGAAGTTTCAAGCCAAATAACCAAATTATGGTCATTTCGACGACATGGTTTGTGATAAAGATCTCATACTCCACACATAGGTTCATATTGGTACATTAAACAATCTTGCCAAAGGGATTCTTCAAAATATTTTCATAAATATCATTTTCCTTTTTTTAAGTGCAAAAAATAAGGTTTTTTGTGAAGTAAGTACAGGAAATATGATTCCAAATGACACCCAACTATTTTTCACTAAGAGTGGTGCACATATGATGGATGATCCCCAAGTTTTAGTTTTTTCTTTGAATTCTAACTAATTTCCCCTAGTTAATTGAGTTTATGTTGATTTATCAAAAATAATTCAAATTTGAACTACAACTATTTGATAGTTTGGTCTGAAACTTTTGGAAAAATCATTTTAAGGTACACAACTAGTGTTTATATCACAAAAACATTGATAGTTCTAGAAAATATCACCTCTTCCGATGATTAGTCGTAGCGACCGTTTTGATCGTTTTTAAGAAAAAAGTAATAAAGTGATAAACACCTCAAAAAATCAAATCCTTTGGCATAGGCTCCTTATATGTGTACTAGTTGCTATGAAAAATGATAAACTTGATTTTTGCCAACATTTGCAAAAAAAGTATTCACAAAAAGGTCTATCATGTATGAACATCTAGAAGTTTCAAGCCAAATGACCAAGTTATGGTCGTTTCAAGCCAAGCTAAATGACCGTGGCAAGACATCTCTGATGATCTACAACCGTCCGACAAAACATCTCTGATGATCTGCAACCGTTTGGAACAGTCGCAGATCATCAGAGACGTCTTGCCGCTGGTTGCCCAAAGATGCCTCTACCGAGGGGAGGGTTCACCTTCAGCCTTCACTGAGTGCTCTCTGCTACCCGTGTGCTGCCAAAATGAACTACAATGAGTAGACACTGAGTGCTGAACATGTCCGGGAGGGGGCTATAAATAAGGTTCGTGTGCTTCTTTAGTCCCGGTTGGTAACAACAACCGAGTCATGTGGGTCACGAAGTGGTCGTGATACTGCTGATCCAACAGCTCAGAATCTCTCAAAAGAAACACACCTCAGATCCAACGTCTCACAAGCGCTAGAAAGAAACACTCGATCTATGTGCTTCTTTAGTCTAGGTTGGTAACACCAACCGAGACTAAAGAAGCACATGGATCATGTGTTTTTTTAAAGCACTTGTGAGCCGTTGGATGAAGATGTGTTTCTTTTGAGGGATTCTGAGCTGTTGGATGGGCACTATCATGATCAGTTCGTGAGTCACATGACCCTATATATAGCCCCCTCTTGAACATGTTCGGCAGTCATTGTCTCCTCATTCTACTTCATCGACAGAATACAAAGCATTCGGATTCCCTGCATACGCCCAATGGTGCATTTGATATGCAGGCACTCACGAGCCACCGTTGGGCTGTATGCAGGTGAAATCGTGTGTTTCGTTCCATGCATCTACAAAATACTTCAGTTCACTTGTTCTTCTGATACAAAGCATTCAGATATTACACATCAACAATAATATCCCTATCTAGTGTTTACTTGTTCTTCTGATTGCGCCGTAACCACGGACAATCTTCTTCATTTAACTTGATACTTGGATCAGTGTTGACTTTGAAGGGCGGAATGTCATGAAACTTATCATAATCTTCTGACATGTCTGTCTTGTCCTCCACTCCCACAATGACTCTTTTCCCTGAAAGAACAATGTGGCGCTTTGGCTCACCGTATGATGTACTCGCTTTCTTATCTTTTCTTTTTTTCGGTAGGGTAGACATGTCTTTCACATAGAAAACCTGAGCAACTTCACTGGCTAGGACGAATGGTTTGTTCTCGTACGAAAGATTATTGAGATCCACTGTAGTCATTCCGTATCGTGGGTCTACCTCTACCCCGCCTTGTAGGTTGAACCATTTGCACTTGAACAAAGGGGCCTTAAAAGTAGGTCCATAGTCAAGTTCCCATATCTCTTCTATGTAACCATAATATGTGTCCTTTGTCCCGTTGCAGTTTGTTGCATCAAAGCGGACTCCACTGTTTTGGTTGGTGCTCTTTTTATCTTGGTTGGCTGTGTAAAATATATTTCCATTTATCTCGTACCCTTGAAAAGTCAATATAGTTGAAGCTGGTGATGTGGCCAACAAGTTTAGATGTTCTTCAACATTGGTGTCATTAATGAGACGTCTTTTTAACCAATTGCTGAAAGTCTTCATGTGTTCTCCATCAATACAATCTTCAGATTTCTCCGGGTATTTGGAGCGTAAAACATTCTTGTGTTCCTCGACATACGAACCCACCAAACTGGAATTATGTAGAATAGTGTCGTGTGCTTGAGTGAAAGAATCCCCGTCTTGACATATTGTTGCTTTCTTTCCTAGGGTGCCTTTTCCATGCAGTCTCCCCTCATGACGTGATTCAGGAACACCGATCGGCTTTAGATCAGGAATAAAATCTACACAAAACTCAATGACCTCCTCTGTTCCATAACCCTTGACGATGCTTCCTTCTGGCCTAGCCCGGTTATGCACATATTTTTTTAAGACTCCCATGAACCTCTCAAAGGGGAACATGTTGTGTAGAAATACAGGACCGTGAACAGAAATCTCTTCGACTAGGTGGACTACAAGGTGCGTCATAATATTGAAGAAGGTTGGTGGGAACACCAACTCGAAGCTGACAAGACATTGGACCACATCCTTCTCTAAATTTTTTAGAGTTAGTGGATTGATGACCTTCTGAGAAATTGCATTGAGAAATGCATATAGCTTCACAATGGGTTCTCGAACATTTTCTGGTAGAAGCCCTCTCAATGCAACCGGAAGTAATTGTGTCATAATCACGTGACAGTCATGAGACTTTAGATTCTGAAATTTTTGCTCTGCCATGTTTATTATTCCTTTTATATTTGATGAGAAGCCAGATGAAACCTTCATACTGCGAAGGCACTCAAAAAATATTTTCTTCTCTTCTTTAGTAAGAGCGTAGCTTGCAGGACCTCGCTGATTCTCTGAATGAGTATCGTCTCGATGCATCTCTTCGCTCATATGTTGATGGGTCTGCCTTCCTTTCGGTGTACCTTTTTTTGACTTCCCATACACGCCCAAGAAGTTTAGCAAGTTGCAGAAAATGTTCTTTGTCACGTGCATCACGTCGATTGCAGAGTGAATCTCTAGCATTATCCAATATGGCAGCTCCCAAAATATAGATTTCTTCTTCCACATGGGTACGTGGTTGTTTGCGTCATTCGGAACAGCGAGTCCGCCAGGACCCTTTCCAAAGATTACATTTAAATCCTTGACCATATCATGTATAACAGAACTAGAAGGGCGGGTAGGCCTCGGCCGATGATCTGCCTCACATTTGTAATGCTTGCCTTTCTTCCTTAACGGATGCTTGGGTACAAGAAACCAACGATGACCCAGGTACACATTCTTGTTACCTAAATGTATACTATCAGTCTCAGCTAAACAGTGCGTGCATGCATTGTGTCCCTTGTTTGACTGTCCTGAAATGTTGCCTAGAGCAGGCCAATCATTGATGGTTACAAAAAGCAAAGCTCGTAGATCAAAATCCTCCAGTTTGTGCTCATCCCACACACGTACACCTTCTTCACGCCACAACTGCAAAAGTTCTTCAACTAATGGCCTGAGGTACACATCAATGCCGTTGCCAGGTTGCTTCGGGCCTTGAATGAGCACTGGCATCATAATGTACTTCTGCTTCATGCACAACCAAGGAGGAAGGTTATAGATACATAGAGTCACGGGCCTAGTGCTGTGACTGGAGCTCTGCTTTCCAAAAGGATTAAAACCATCTGTACTTAGACCAAATCTTAAGTTCCTTGCGTCATCTGAAAATGTCGGGAGCTCTCTGTCAATTTTTTTCCACTGGGACCCATCCGCGGGGTGTCTCAACATCAAGTCTTTTTTACGATCTTCTTTGTGCCATCACAACAACTTGGCATGCTCTCTATTGCTGAACAAACGTTTCAACCGTGGTATTATAGGAGCATACCACATCACCTTTGCAGGAATCCACTTCCTGGGGCGCGGCTCGCCCTCAACTTCACCAGGGTCATCTCGCCCGATCTTATACCGCAAAGCACCGCATACAGGACATGCATTCAATTTTTGTGCTCACCGCGGTAGAGGATGCAATAATTAATGCATGTGTGTATCTTATGCACATCTAATCCTAGAGGGCATACCACCTTCTTTGCTTTGTACATACTAGACGGCAATTCGTTATCCTTTGGAAGCATCTTCTTAACTATTTTTAACAAATTTTTAAATCCCTTGTCAGAAGTACCATTCTCTACCTACCATTGCAGCAATTCAAGTGTGGTACCTAGCTTTTTCTGGTCATTTTGACAAGTTGGGTACAACAATTTGGCGTGATCAGCTAACATACGCTCCAACTTCAACCTTTCGTTGTCACTTTCACAGTCCATTTGTGCATCACGAATGGCCCGACGAAGATCATCGTCGGGCTCATCAATAATGGGATCTTCTTCAGTTTCGTCTTCTCCCATTGTAGTATCACTGAACCAAGGATACTTGTCATTATCCTCCTCTTCTTCATTTTCTTCCATGATAACCCCTGTTTCTCCGTGCTTGGTCCAACAATAATAACCAGGCATAAAACCATTATGTAAGAGGTGTGAGTGAATGACTTTTGAGGTAGAGTGATCACTCATATTCTTGCAGGCACTACATGGACAACGAATAAAACCGTTCTTCGGCGTGTTTGCCTCAGCCACATGGAGAAAATTATGCATGCCATCAATGAACTCAGGACAACATCGGTCACCGTACATCCATTGTCAGTTCATCTGTATTACATAAAAGTATATCGAACCCCATTATTACACTACTGTCATAAATAATATGTAAGAGCAAATTAATTAATACAATGTCATCCATTAAAATAAGAGTAGAGTAGTGACAACTGGTAATACATAGTTCTCATAAAACATACATTAACTGAAACAAATATAAAAAATATCTAAAGAATTTAAATCCAACAACAAATGCGATCAAAATCACAACAAAGGTAAATACTGAACCCACAGCATAATGATACCAAGCCTCCCGATTAATGGCATATTTTCTAATCCTTTTTATCTTCAAGCGCATTGCATCCATCTTGATCTCGTTACCATCGACCACGTCGGCAAGTTTGAACTCTAATTTTATCTTATCTTCTAAGCATTGAAGATAAAGATCTTCACTTCTTTTCAATTTTGCTTTCAAATCATTGTTTTCTTTATCCAAAAACTCGACAATAGGGTCAGGTTCAATTTCTGGTTCAACTACCTCCTAGATAAAAATAAATCTATGTCAAGTTGGTCGCCATAATTGCCAGAAACACATAATGAAATAAATAGTTTGAAAATATACCACATCCGAATCATAGACCGGACGAGGACCGACGAGGACGGATATCAAAACCATGAAACTATACATATAATACAAGTTAGAAAATTATACAAGTAGTAACTATGCATCTAAATAGTAAAATCTATGTTTTTAAAAATCAAATAAAATAAAATATAGAGGCTCACCGAGGTAGTGCCGGTGCCGGGACGGCGCGGGCGATCGACGTCGATAAGGCTCCTCACGACACTAAAACACATAAATCATTATTTTGCTTGAGCATAAATTGCACATATGAAACAAAAGAAATCCTAACTTAGGCATTTCATGAAACACCTTGTTTGCATAAAAAAATTGAAATGGGCAAAATGAGCTAAATAAGCAATGCCGGAAAGAGGATGAAGCGGCTAACCGTGGGGTGCCTTCAATCTTGCCAAATTGTGTAAACTATTGTGGATTAATTAGGTTTGGAGAGAGGAAATGAGAGGATAAATGGAGATGGAAAATGGCGAGCTCGAGCTCGGTTTGGAAAATGGAGGAGTCTGGGTGGAAGAACCTGATAAAGGTGAGAACCTTTAGTCCCGGTTCGTGTTAGGAACCGGGACTAAAGGGTTCTGACGCTGGGACCCGCCTCTGCTGCCGCATGCGGTGGACCTTTAGTCCCGGTTCGTGGCACGAACCAGGACTAAAGGTCCCGAAAAAATTACACCTCGGAGCTTCCACCCCTTTAGTCCCGGTCCAAATTTAGTTTGGGACTAAAGGGGTGAACCTAAGCTCCGTTTTCCACTAGTGCCACTAGTGCAAAAGAGGAGGGAGGAGGCTCTAAGGGCACCGACAGCGTGTAGCCAAAAGTAGTTCCAAGAGTGGCTGACGATCCCTCTGCGACGGTACATTTCGGTTAGCGCCTGCAGCTTCTGTGACGACCATATCCAGGATTCCAGGTCGGCCACTACAAACAGACGTAGGTGTTGTGCTTAAATTAGTATGCTTAGGCCTCGCTTGGCTCGATGTTTTCTAGCGGATACCGGCGGAATAAATTACGGATCTGGTTAGGTCCTGCTGAAATTACGGACCAGTTACATGGAGTCTCCAGAAAAATCTACCGGGCCGGAAAGCTGCCCGACATTCCAAGCGAGGCCTTAGCTGTTGGAGTAATAGTTCTGTTAGGAGGTAGTAAGACTGTAAGATCATCATATGTGGTGAGAACATTTTATAACCATCTAAACAAAACCGGTATATATCAAGTTTGATGTCTACTTAAGATAAAAATACGAAATAAATAGAAAAAAGATATACAGACAATAAAACGGTTCTATGATCGATGCCCAGGTTTTTAAACCGAGCTATTAGCACTGGATATAAATAGTTGTACGGGAGAAGTAGTTTCATATAAATACTTGTTAAAGTAAACAAACTCATACAAAAACTTGTCACGTTTGTGCAAACTCATACAAAATAGTCTGAAACCATCTGATTCATCCGTAGTGGCAGCCACGTCATATATACGTAATTTTACAAGAACACCCTCAGAAACAACTGATAGGACGTTTGGGTCCCAACAAACATGCACACATCACACAATTAGTACTAGGTACTCGGTTTATTTAATATTGATGGACAAGTCCCTGCGAACTCATAAAAAGAAATCAGTACCGATTAACGAAACGTGCCTGCTCTGTCTGTTCCGTCCGTGCCGCTACCTCTGCGCCGCCGTCCTACGATCATGGCGGATGATCCCTACTACCACAGATACAACCTGGAGGCGCCGGAGTACATTATGTTTTTGTGTCGTCGTGGCATCCGTGTTCTTCTCTCCCGCATATTCTTGTCTGCTGCTATGTTCTTCTGCACCATGGTGACGATCAGATGATGCTTTGGTCGAATAAACGTTTAGAATCGCAATTGTATTAGTTGATAATGGTTTGACACATGCATTTGTGGTCGATTTTGTGCTGATTGTGGGTTTTGATCTGGAGTTGGTACAAGCATCACCGGCGGCAAAGTGCGTCTAAATTATCAATGATTCGATGGTTGTAATGCGTTTTTGTTTGCAGATTAATCATATATGTGTTTGCAGTTAGGTTTGCAAGTGTTGGGCAACAATTTTGTGCATGTATCGGCCTTTTTGCAGCAAGTGTCGTGGAGGTACTCGAGCGCCGTGGAGATACTAGAACACGATCGCCACGAGCCGCAACGCCGTCGCGGAGCCGCTCGTGGAGGTCGGTCGTCGTTGGGCACGTACTCGAAGACCAGCACTCCTTCGTACCGCTCGTCGCACTAGGTGGAGGTTAGGGATTGGAAAACTGAATTGGGGAATTCGTGGGTCACCGTGATGTCATGGTACACATAATCGAGGGGGTTTATGAAAATAAGCTCTTTGCATGTTTGTTTGGACCCAGTCGTCCTATCAGTTGTTTCTGAGGGCATTCTTGCAAAATTACGTATATGACATGGCTGCCACAGTGGACGAGTCAGATAGTTTCAAACTGTTTTTGTATGAGTTTGCACAAGCGTGACAAGTTTTTTTATGAGTTTGTTCACTTTGACAAATATATGTATGAAGCTGCTCCTCGCGTGCAACTATTTGTATCTTCAGTGCTAAGAGCATCCCCACTCGTCCCCCCAAAGCCCCCCTATAGGCCTATGGGGGCGTCGGCGCCAAAAATCCCGCGCAGCCGCGGCCCCCCAATTTGTTTTTTGCGCCGGCGCGGCCCAACGTTCCATCCGGCGCCCTCAGGCGAAACCCAATACGAGGGGGGGGGGGGAGGGGGTGGGGCAAGTGGGAGCGCCGGCGACACGTTAATTTTTCGGCGGGCCACACCTGTCGGTGACACATTAAAATTGTTCCCTCCATTTTGCCTCACAAATACCCCGCGAACTCCCGCCCGCTCGACCATTCCCGCCAACCGGATGAGACCTCGCCGCGCCGCCATGCCACCAAAAAGGTACCAAGCTCCCTGTTGTTCGGCCGAACTGCCGCCTAAGAAGGGCAAGACCGAGAAGGAGAGGCCGCCGGGGATGACCAACACTGAGTGGCCGTTCGACCTCCAGTGGCGCCAGATGGAGAACGTCGGTCGCTGCCAGCGTGAGATCAAGGCAAAGCTGAGGCTCACACTGCAGATGCAAGCGATGCCACTGGCGGAGCCGCAGCTGGCCGCCCAGGCACAGAATGCCGCACACGCACAGATGGCGGCGGCGTCGCCATCGTCTTCAAGCGCGCCGGCGGTGGCCGGATTTGACCACTACCACGGCATCCTTAGCGGCCTCGACCTCAACGCCGTCTTCTCTGCGTCCCCGGAGCTGCGTCGCATACTCGTGAACGGTATATCTCCTCCTTCGCAGCCCTCATTCGTGTAGATCCCGCATTTCCCGGTTGGCAGCGGCCATGTGACGGCGCCGCAAGGCTTGTCCGGTCCTGCGTCGACTGACGAGTCCGAGATGGCGCAGCAGATGGAGGACCTCATCTGCAGCGGCGGGGGAGGTGGCCAGCCCTCATTCACGTAGGAGTAGTCTGCGGCGTATGGCAGCGGCAACGACGAAACATGGGAGGATGACGCCTACGACTTCGCCGAGCTCGAGGATCCGCCGGTGGAGGTCGCCCCAAAGCCATTGTCCGCGGCGAAGCAGAGGAAACTTGTCACGACTGCTCCCAGGGCCGCGGTCATTGCTGCCAAGGCCGCGAACGACGCTAAGAAGGTCGCGGAGAAGAAGAGAAACAACGGCCGCATACCAAAATGGAGCTCCAGGGAGGACGAGTGCCTTGTCGAGGCGTGGAAATCGGTGAGCATCGACCCATTCACCAACGCTAACCAAAACAACGACTGCTATTGGAGGAGGGTGAAGGCAGCGTTCGACGAGCGGCGGCTCTTGGATCCGTACTCTAAGAGCTTGCACCAGGACCGCAACGACTCTGGCATGTCTCACTGCTGGGCCATGATTAAGCACGCGTGCAACAAGCGGCACGTCGTCGTCGAGGAGGTTCGCCGCACACACGTTAGCGGCACCAACTTCTACGATCAAGTAAGCACACCGTGTAGGTTTACAGGTGGAAATACAAAAAAAATCCTAACAAGCGTAACACCTTTACCCCAAGAATCTAACTAAGTAGTAATACGGTAACGATCGTGGTATCGGTCACATACCTCTTGTAGACCGATCGTGGGGATTACACCTTGACGATGAAGACATGCATAGCCGACCTCAAGGTCGTGGAAGATCTTGGCGCAACGACATGGCACCTCAAGTGTGGCGCCTCCGAGTTTCGTACACGTACGGTGGACGATGTAACCTTCCGGAACTCCGATCCAACAGAACCGCGGAAGTAGATCTGTTAGATCGTATGTGGAGCAGCACGACGGTGTGCGTATGGCGGAGAATATCTCTCCCTGGCGCAACTCTTCAAGGAACCACGTGGGAGGGAGAGACACGACAGAGAGAGAGATCAAATTGCATTGGGAATTATGGGACAAGGAAAAGGCGAGTGGTGCCCTGATACGTCTCCAACGTATCTATAATTTATTATGTTCCATGCTATGTTATATCATGTTATTACATGTTTTATATGCATTTTATATAGTTTTATGCATTTTCTGGGACTAACCTATTAACAAGATGCCAAAGTGCCAGTTCCCTGTTTTCTGCTATTTTTGGTTTCAGAAAAGTACTTAAGGAAATATTCTCGGAAATGGAAATAAAAAATACTGAAATTATTTTTGGAAAAGGAACGTTCCTTAACACCGAAGACGAGACCGAGAGGAGCCACGAGGCGGCCTTACCACACAGTGGCGCGGGTCCCTTCTTGGCCACGCCAGGAGGTGGTGTGGGCCCCTCGGGCGCCCACCGACATCGCCCTTTCGCCCATAAATACCTCCTGACCTAAAAACGCACGTACGATTTTCATATTTTCCTCCACCCTGTCGGGACATAAGTCTCTATTCCGGCACCCTGTCGGGACGGGGAATTGCCCCCGGAGCCATCTCCATCGACTCCACCACCATCTCCATCGCCGTTGCTAACTCCTACGATGAGAAGTGAGTAGTTCTCCCCAGGGGATGCAGGATCTACGGTAGACATGTGGTTTATCTCTCTCTCCCATGTGATCTTTAGTTGAATATGTGATGCTACTCTTTATCTATTATGCACTCTAGAGGTAACTTTAATATGAACTCCGGGGTTATTCACGTGTGTAACGGTGACAGTGTGTGCACCATGTGTGATTTCCTTTATGAAGTTGTTGGTGTTAGTTTACTCTGACTTTGAGGGTGCTCTTGTAGCCCTACAAAATGAATGGTGTTTGTTATCCAACATGAGAGTGTTTGAGATTAGTGTTTATTTATTTAACTTTGATTTCATTGTTGAGAATGTCCACCGGTGAAAGTAGAATCTCTAGGCCTTCTTTATAAGCATTAATACACCGTTTCCAACAAGTTCTGCTACATGTTTGCTTCCTGACATTTTTATTACAGATTGCAATTACTACTTATAAACATCCATATTACTTGTATTTCACCATCTCTTCGCATAACTAGTGCACCTATACATCTTACAAGTGTATTGGGTGTGTTGGAGACACAAGAGACTTCTCGTATCTTAATTGCAGGGTTGCTTGAGAGTAATATCTTTGACCTCTACCTCCCTGAGTTCGATATACCTTGGTTGATTCAATTAAGGGAAACTTGTTGCTGTCCTACAAACATCTGCTCTTGGAGGCCCAACATTGTCTACAAGAATAGAAGCGTGCGTAGACATCAAGCTATTTTCTGGCGCCGTTGCCGGGGAGGTGAGCGCTTAAAGGTATCTCCTTTAGATTCTGCAGTTATTACTTTTTGTTTCTTGTTTTTTTTCACTAGTTAGGCTAATGGAAAACAACAAGAAAATTAGAGATCTCTATGGAATTTATCTTGAGCTAGGTCATGAAGTGTTTGAAGAGAAAATTAAAACCTATGGAACTTTATATGCATGCTAGTAGCAATGTTATTTGTATGAATCCTTTGAACACTTATATTGCTAATGCTATGAAAAAATCTAATCTTGGGGAAATTTGTTTTGATGAGCATGATATTTTTAGTTCTCCAAGCACGGAGGAGAAAATTTTCTTTGATGATACCTTGCCTCCAATATATGATAATTATAATCATTATGATATTTTCGGTCCACCTACTATTGAGGAGATATTTTATGTTGATTACAATATGCCTCCTATATTTGATGATTATGGTGATGAGAATAATAATGATAGCTATTTTGTTGAATTTGCTCCCACTACAATTAATAAGAATGACTATGCTTATGTGGAGAGTAATAATTATTTCATGTGTGTGGCTCATGATAAGAATGTTGTATGTGATAGTTATGATGTTAATTTTACTCATGATGCTACTAATGAATTTATTAATGATAATGAGGAATGTTGCTTAAATATGCTATATGATAATGCTTTAGATGATGGTCCTATTCTTATTGATAATCCTCTTTGTTTAAAAGTTGAGGATAAAAATTATGTAATTTCTTCTTGTGATGGTACTCTTACTCATGAGAGTCCTAGTTTGTTCTTGAATTCTCCTAGTTACATCATGGAGGAGAATTTTTCTTATGTTGAGAAATACTTATGTGGTTTGCAATTGTCTCTAGTTCCAAATCTTTGTTGCAACCATGATCTTAAACTAGATATTGATCTTAGTAATTATTTTGAAAGAGGAAAGCATGCTAATGAATTCCAAAATAAATTTAATGATCCTCTTTATGTGCCTACGTTATCTAAGTTGAATTATTCTTGTGGTTATATGGTGTAATTTATTTCTACTACTGAAAGTTATTATGAGAGAGGGAAACATGGTTTATGTATCTCAACAATATTAAGTTTCCCCTCTTTATGTTGAAAATTTTAAAGTTGCACTTGTTTTGCTCTCCTATGTTTATTGCTTTGTGCTCTCATGACTTGTTTCTTTACAAGATTATTTTTCATAGGAAGTGAGTTAGGCTTAAATGTGTTTGATGTTTACCTCTTGATGCTCTCTTTAATTTTTCAACTCTCATTTTTATGAGAGCATCATAAAAATCACTATGCCTATCTTAATGACTATAAAGAAAGAGCTTATGGGAGACAACCCACTATTTTATTTCCTGTTATTTTATTTTGTTTGTGTCAAGGACTTGTCCGACCTCTGTAGAAATTCATTTGTATCTTTATTTTATTACAATGTTGTGTCAAGTTAAGCCTCTAGTTGAAAGTTGATGCTAAATTTGGATTCCTGCGCATAACCAGTTTTCTGCTGTTCACCGTTAAATTCATAACTCTTCACTCGAACGTCAGAAAAATCTGCCCTTTTTTGTGCGCAATCCTCATATGTATGAAACTTTAGTTAGTTTGGAGTTTTCTGATCTAATTAAGTTAAGTGCCTCTAAAAAATCGTATTTATGGACTGTTCTGTTTTTGATAGATTCTGCCATTTATTTTGCAATGCCTCTTTTGCTATTTTGATTGGATCTTTTTTATCCTATTAAGTATCAGTGACTGTAGCTAATGTCCAGTAGCATTGGTAGAAATTATGTTCCTAGAGAATATCATAATTTTTTGTGCATTAACCCTCTGATAAAGTTTACTCTAAGTTTGGTGTGGAGGAAGTTTTCAAGGATCAAGAGAGAAAGATGATATAATGTGAACAAGATGTCGGCCCAGTGGAGACTGGGGTATGAAGAGCCCACTCTCCCCAGGACTCGCACGCGGGCTGATCAGACAAAAAGACTAAGGACCAAGCCACCGCTTGGAGAGACCCTCGAGAGGCAAATCCCCTCGAGGGCCTGAAGAGGAAGCGAGTGCCTGAAAAGGACATGCGCTTCAAGGGACTGTCCCGAGGCGCAATGCGCCTGGAGGGAAGTCAACAGAAACCCCACCACAGGCCGCCTCAGGGCCGTGGGGAAGCTTCGCGACCAAGGAAGTACGGAAGGGCGCACATGGCCTCTGCCGTATCCGCAGGGTGACGCAGGCGCCCCCTTGCCGTTTTGGTGATAAAGGAGTCAATAAAGTTGCGCCGCCTGCGCTAGGACAGCTGGGACCTTCCTCTGTGACGATAAAGCGGCTGGACGGCGTAACACTCCAAGAAGATCATCATCGTGGGCTCCACCCAGAAGACTGCAACCCCCGCGAGCCGTTCTGCGCGGTCTGCAGCTTGTCGGCCACCGTACCCAACTTTATCACCGATGGACCGCGTCCATTGAGGATTCCTCCGCGGTGGACTCCAACACCTCGACGCCACTGACGTGCGGGAGTCCACCTTGGACGCCAAGCGCGAGGAAGACGCCTACGGCGACTATAAAAGGAACAAGACCTCCATCGTAGAGGATGTCGGGCAATTGCTTGGAAAACACTTGTAAACCCTAGCCAAGCTAGTAGAATAGCCTTCGGCTAGAGGAGGAAGAAGACCATTGCTTCCCTCCCCAGGTTCGAACTGCCTGAAGTGAGCCCTCGGCAAGCTCAGTTGTACTGTAATCTCTGAAACGCAATACATATAAGCAGGAGTAGCGGTTTTACCTCCTCCTGAGGGCCGTGAACCTGGGTACGGGCTGATGTTCATCTCTGTCGTGGGTGTTCCTCTCCAGGCCCGGCGAGCACTGTCGTCGTGCCTCTCGAGGGTCTTGACCTCCGCGTTCAATCCCCTTCAAGAACTACTCTTCAGGGAGTGACCACCCCTGTTTCGTGCAAGTCACAACCCGACATTTGGCGCGCCAGGTAGGGGGTCAAAGAGTACCTCACCAAAGGGATCCTTCCCGACGAAGATGTTGAAGCGGAACGAATCGCCCGCCAGGAAAAATCCTACCACATCCTCGAAGGAAATCTCTACCGCAAGCGCCCAAACGTCATCACGCTCAAATGCGTCCCTCCTGAAGAAGGCAAAATTTTGATCAAGGACATCCACAGCGGGGAGTGCGGCCACCATTCGTGCGCCCGCACCCTCGCAGGCAAAGTCTTCAGTAGCGGCTTCTATTGGCCTCAAGCACTTCAGGATGTAGTTGACATCGTTCAAGCATGTGAAGCTTGCCTATTCCACGCCAAGAAAATCCACCAACCTGCGCTGGAGCTACAGACAATTCCGCTCTCCTGGCCGTTCGCGGTCTGGGGGCTGGACATCCTGGGACCTTTCCCGACAGCGCAAGGGGGATATCACTACCTCTTCGTGGCCATCGACAAGTTCACTAAGTGGCCCGAAGTAGAGGCGACACACACAATTCCAGCAAGCGCGGCGGTGAAATTCATCAGAGGCCTGGTCTGCCGCTTCGGAGTGCCTAACCGCATCATCACCGGCAAAGGCTCGCAATTCACCAGTGGAATCTTCAAGGCTAACTGTGAAAAGATGGGCATCAAGCTCTGCTTCACCTTAGTCGCTCATCCACAGCGCAATGGACAGACGGAGCGAGCAAACGCAGAAGTCCGAAAGGGCCTAAAGACCAGGACCTTCGACATCCTTAAAGGCCACGGCAAGGGCTGGATCAGCGAGCTCCCTTCGGTGCTCTGGTCCATCCGCACAACGCCACCCAAGCCTACAGGGAAAACACCGTTCACCCTCGTCTATGGAGCCGAGGTAGTCCTCCCCACAGAAATAAAGCATGGATCCCCACAAGTCCTTGCCTTCAACGAGGACCAGCAAGAGGATCTCTACAACGACGACCTGCTGCTTCTCGAGGGACTACGAAGCCGCGCCGCCCTCCGGGCGGCAAAATACCAGCAGGACCTGCGACGCACGCTGGAGACAGGCGATCTCGTCCTCAAGCGAATCCTCTCTAGGGAAGGCCTCCACAAGCTATCACCGATGTGGGAAGGCCCCTACAGGGTCACCCACATCGCCAGGCCTGGCGTGGCTCGCCTCAAAACTCAAGAAGGCATCCACGTCAAGAATCCATGGAACATCATGCACCTACGCAAGTTCTCCCTGTGATCATTGTCACGCCCGTGATCATCGTCACGTCAAGACATCTGGCGGAAGAGGCAGCTTACGGCTCAACCTCCAAGCATTTTTTGTCTCCAGAAGGATAAAAAGAAACACGTGATCATTGTCACGCCCCTGATCATCGTCACGTCAAGACATCTAGCAAAAGAGGTAGATTACGACTCAACCTCCAAGCATTTTTTATCTCTAGAGGTTAAAAGCTCACGGCTTAAACCTCCAAGCTCCAAAGGCTTCTCTCGAGGGTCAACCCTCCGAGCTCTCCATGTAACAAGCCACCTCAGGCCGTCGAGAGTCTCTGCCACTAATGGGTGGTCCCCATGCCTCGACATGGTCAAAACATTAACTTGGCAACTACAAGCATAATGAGACAATTTCGTTCCTAAGTGAACTTAGCGCTACGGCGCCGCTATGTAATATTTGGTGGTGAGTTTTATTTACGCATTATTTCTTTGAAATGTGCGCTTATATCTCTCCACATGCGCACCTCGCGAGCGGGGGCTGAGTACGGTGCCAGTGCCTCAAATGACACACCAGCAGCACTGCAAAATCCAAGGATCCGACCTCTGGCTGGAGGGCAAGCTCCCACAAACACGCCATCACTACAAAGGACCTTGGCACTTACTCTCCTCACGAGGAACGCCTGATGGGACCTATAAGCGCGCACGAGTCCTCTGTACCGTGCACAAGCGTTTGGGTTTGCCCCTCTAACATTTACAGGGAAGAAGTTCCCCCACAAGCCTGAGGAGGCATCCGGGAAAGGCCCCTAGAGAGGACCTCCTCGCCAGGCAAAAAACCTCTACAAGTCAAAAGCCTCGAGAAGCTAAGTCACGCACCCGCGCCTCGAGAGATTTTTTCCCCGCAAGTGCGCGTTTGCCCCCCAAGCGACTTCGCTTTCCCTTACGCTTCATGGACTACTCGTACGTCTAAGGGGGGCACTTGAGCATCGCGACTCAGGGCTCTTACCTCTCCTAGGCCTAAACTCCCCCCGGCCTTGCAGAGTCATTGCTCTAGCATACCGAAGTGGCGGAGTCATGGCACGGAGAGATGGGTCCTAACGACGCAGAGAACAAATAGACATGAAAATAAGTCCAAAGGAACCTCTCGAGGGGCAAGAAAGCTAGAAGCAATTTGCAAACGAGAATATATTACATGCCCAAAAGTCGTAAATGTCTAAACATAAAGTTGTTTCAGATACAAGCGCATGCTGGCGCAATGACAATGGCTCAGGCGGAATCAGCACTGTCCTGCACATCCTCCACGGCGCCCACCTCGGTCTCGGCTGAGGCGGCCCCCTCCTCTGTATCCTCCGCAGAGGCCTCCGCACGCTTGAAGCGGTTGCAGAAGGCATCGACTTGCTCGCGGAGGGAGTTGGAGACCCGCCGCACGTCCTCGCCTTGACGAGCCTCCGTCACTGTGGAGAGGTCGAAGCCTGGCGAGAGGACCCTGAGGTTGGTGAAGATGCGGTCGACGACCACCCCCAGGAGCTACCGGCTCTCGTCCTCTATTACCTCGCGGAGGTCAATGACAGGGACCTCGAGCACCGTGAAGAGCTGGTCGAAGTAGACCAGGTACATGGCAGCATCGCCGCGGCCTCGGACCTCGGAGTTTGGCGCGTCCGCGCCAAGCTGAGCGGCGAGCCCGTTACCCCGGGTGACCAGCGCCTCGAACATGCGCTCCCTCTGCCTCATGAGCGCACCGGCTGCCTTGGCGGCGTCCGCAGCCTCCGTCGCCTGCTCCATCGCGGGAGCCACCTGCTCCTCCACGTCCTTGGCCAGGGTGTTGAGGTCGTGGATGGCCTTGCTGTGGGCCTCCTCTGCCCGGCGTCGACCGTCCTTGGCGCGTTGAAGGCGGGCCTCGAGCTTGGAGTTGGCCTTCTCAAGCTCAGTGATCCGCTAAGCATCGGCGGCGTGTCTGGCCTTGAAGCGGTCGTCCTGCTTCTAGGCTAAGTCGCGGTACTCCTGGATTTCGTTAGCCTGTACTGCTTCGCGCGCTCCAGGAGGGCGTCATCCGCCTCTTTCCTCTTCTCGACGTACCGCTACTCGAACCGCTCCAGGGCGCGCTTCTGGGCGGCAATGTTCTCGTCATACTTCTAGAGCGCCAGGGCCAGGTCCCTTTCGCGCTCCTCGAGTTCTTCGCGCTGGAGGGCGAGCGTGCTCTCCGCCTGAAGCCGCTGCTCGTCGCGCAGCCGCACCTCCTTCTCCTTGAGGGCCAGCTGCCTCTCGCGCTCGGCGAGGCCCTTGCGGTCCTCCTCCAGGGTCTGCTGCGTGGCCCGGTGGGCGGAGAGGAGCTGGGTCTCCAGATGGCCCAACTCACGGTGTTTTTGCGCCAATGAGCCCTCCATGGCCTCACGCTCGGCCGTCGCCGCGGACAGGAGCTCGGCAGCGGCGTCACACTCCTCCTAGAGGGGCGCAAGAAACTCGGAGGAGTCGCAGATGGCCCCCTCGCAGATCTCCTTGGCGAAGCGGACAGACTCCTCGCGCGCGGCCTGCATTGCCAGGTCCTCTTGACGACGAGCCTCGACGGCCATGTTGAAGGACGTCCACGCCCTCGCCAGCTCCTCGCACTGCTGTGCGAGCTGTATGTCCTCGAGGGCGAGATACGCCTTCAAGCCCTCCAGGGACTCCCTCACAAGGCGACCTCGCGGTGCCCCGCGCTCCAATCCCAGCCACGGAGGACCAGGTCTTGGCTTGTCGAGGGCCCAGCCCTTGAGTCGAGGCCCGAGAGCCTGGCCCCAGAACGCGCTTGGGGGCTAGGCTGCACTCCGTCCCCGGCCGCGTCAGCAGCCTCCTCGACGTCAGCACCAGCCTGGGTCTCATCCCCTGCAGCGGAATGAGGCGGAGAAGAATGAGCCCCTCCTGCGGACTCGCCCGCGCCTAGCGGCACCTAGCCCGCCTCGGCCTCTGGCTGCGCGGGAGGCGTGGACACATGCACCGGGGATGGCTCGCGCGGCGGAGTTGGCTCGTGCGGGGGCGTGACCACGCGAGGTGGAGTAGGAGCGCGAGGAGGAGTGGCAATCCTCTCCTCCGGAGCCTCCACCACCATTGGCTCAAGAGGCGGCGCAGAGGCCTCTGGGCGAGGCGCGGCCTCCTCCGCCTGAGGGGCTGCAGCCTCCGCCCGAGGCTCAGCCGCCTCCCCTTGAGGCACCTCCTCAGTAGGGCCTGCGGAGGCCGTCTCCACATGCCTCGTGGCCTCTTCAGCCACGGCCTTAGCCGTGGCTCTCTTCACATCTGCTGCCTTGCGAAGCTTACGGCGCTTTGCAGGCACAAGATCATTGGCAAGAACCAAGAAAAAACCTTCAAGAAAGGATAAAAGCAAAAAAGAGCAAGAATCAAACAACCGAGTGCCGAGAACACTTACCCGGACGGTTGAGCACCGGTGTCGACCCACGCCAGGCCTGGCGAGCGCCAGGAGGGCGTGGTCCTGACGCCAGACCCCTCCGGAGGCGCCACACCTTTCCTCTTGGAGGGGACGTCGGACGGCCTCGCCCCAGACCGGCCCACAGCCGCCTTGGTGCGTGGCTCGCGCCGTCCCGGAGTGGCCTCCGCGTCAGAGGCCTCCCTCTCCTCATCCTCCTCCTCCACAAGGCGCGAGGGCGCCACCACGAAGGCGCCATCATCGCCTGACGAGATGTCGCAAATCTCGTCAGTGAATGGCCCAGGCCTCGAAGAGGACACCTCTCCCGTCGCAGCCTCCTCCTCGCCGCGCCCAGAACCCGAGGCTGAGGGAGAGTCTGCTCCCATCGGCTCCTGCAGTACCGGCACAGGCACCTCCATCCCCGTCTGGCCTGCCGGGTTAAACTAGGGCATGCCCTCCAAAATGACCTTGCGCTCAGTCATGTTGTATTGGTGGAGGGGATGGAGCGTGACAGGGAGCTGGTCCGCGGCAGGCACCACCGGGTTGATGAAGAGCGGCGACAGGACGTTATAGACTGCGTCCTTGTCGTTGTCCTCGCGATGGAGCCTCATCTTGTCGTGAGGCTCGGCGTACATACACATGAGCATCGAGTCTGCCTAGAGGGGGGCGACGCGGCGCGTCACGAAGTCCGCCACAATGATCTGCCCCGTGAGGCCCTCCTCGCGAAGGAAGCTCAGACGTCCCATCAGGCTCGCGTTCTTCGGGCCGTCGAAAGGCGCCTTGCCCAAGTGGGAGTTCTTCACGGGCGGGGCATCGGGGACCTCGAGGAAGGCACAGGGCTTCTCCACCCCAACGAAGAACCACTTCTGGCGGAAGTCATCGACCTTCTTCGTCACCGAGGTGATGGCCTTACCGTCGCTCCACGGCATGGGGATGTAGACGCTCCCCATGCCGTCGACGATGCGGAACGAGACGCACCCCGAGCGCTCGTTCTTCGCCGTGTTCCGGAGCGCGTAGAAGCACCGGAAGAGCCCCACCGTGGGCTCCAAGCCCAAGTACGCCTCGCAGAGGTACACAAAGACGGCGAGGATGAGGATGGAGTTGGGGTGGAGATGCAGCAACATGACCTGGTAGAACGCCAGCACCGCCTCCAGGAATGGCGAAAACGGCGGCACCAGCCCGGCGGAAAGGCAGTGCTGGAATATCGGGAAATACCCTCACGGGCGTTTCCTATGCGCCGTGGGCTTGAGAGCGGTGGCGCCGTGCTTGTTTGTCCGGTCCGCTACCAGGAAGCGGATCTTGGCGAGCGCCTTGTCGTTGACGCGCACGCCAACCAGAGCCGCGCCGTGCACGACCTCAGTGACCTCCGCCTGGGAAGAAGGCCCCGCGGCGGCCTTGCCTTTGTTATTGGCAGGACTCATTTCCGGAGTTCGGGGAGTCGCTGGAGGCGAGAGGAGTAGAGTGCGCTAGAGAGCGGAGGTGAAGAGCTCGAGAATGGCGGAGGCTTCTGCGAGAAGGATTGGAAACGGCTCCCTGCTCCGGCCCTCGGGTTTTATGTCCCTTCAAGGAGCAGTTACCGGGGCGTGGTGGGACCCCCACGACGCACGCCCCAGATCGTGCGCGACCGTTACTCGTCTACGTGACGCGTGGCTCAGGCCGGCCGGGCACTTTGGGCCCATGACGCTCCGCCTGTGCCCATGGGCTCAATCGCACCCATCGCGGGCCTGGGGGCTACTGTCAGCCCAGTGGAGACTGGGGGTATGCAGAGCCCACTCTCCCCAGGCGTCGCACGCGGGCTGATCAGACGAAATGACTAAGGACAAAGCCACCGCTTGGAGAGACCCTCGAGAGGCAAATTCCCTTGAGGGCCTGACGAGGAAGCGAGGGCCTGAAGAGGACCTGCGCTTCAAGGGACTCTCCCGTGGCGCAATGCGCCTGGAGGGAAGTCAACAGAAACCCCACCACAGGCCGCCTCATGCCTGTGGGGAAGCTTCGCGACCAAGGAAGTACGACAGGGCGCACATGGCCTCTGGCGTATCCGCAGGGTGACGCAGGCGCCCCCTTGCCGTTTTGGTGATAAAGGAGTCAATAAAGTTGCGCCGCCTGCGCCAGGACAGCTGGGACCTTCCTCTCTGACGATAAAGTGGCAGGACGGCGCAACACTCCAAGAAGATCGTCATCGTGGGCTCCACCCCGAAGACTGCAACCCCCGCGAGCAGTTCTACACGGTCTGAAGCTTGTCGGCCGTCGCGCCTAACTTTATCGCCGATGGACCGCGTCCATGGAGGATTCCGCCGCGATGGACTCCAACACCTCCACGCCACTGACGTGCGGGAGCCCACCTTGGACGCCAAGCGCGAGGAAGACGTCTGCGGCGCCTATAAAAGGAACAAGACCTCCATCGTAGAGGAGGTAGGGCAATTGCTTGGAAAACACTTGTAAACCCTAGCCAAGCTAGTAGAATAGCCTTCGGCTGGAGGAGGAAGAAGACTGTTGCTTCCCTCCCCAGGCTCGAACTGCCTGAAGAGAGCCCTCGGCAAGCTCAATTGTACTGTAAGCTCTGCATCATAATACAGACACACAGAAAAGCGGTTTTACCTCCTCCTTACGGCCGTGAACCTGGGTTCGGGCTGGTGTTCATCTATCGTCGGTGTTCCTCTCCAGGCCCGCCGAGCACCGTCGTCGTGCCTCTCGAGGGTCTTGACCTCCGCGTTCAATCCCCTTCACGAACTACTCTTCAGGGAGTGACCACCCCTGTTTTGTTGGAGTCACAACCCGACGCAAGAGGATAGTAACACCAAAGCTTGGGGATGCCCCGGTGCTTCACCCCCAATATAATTCAAGAAGACTCAAGCGTCAAATCTTGGAGATTCCCAAGTCACCCCCTTCTTCATCAACAAACTATCAGGTCCTTTCTAGAGAAACTATATTTTAATTACGCCACATCTTATGTGCTTATCTTGAAGCGTCTGTTTGTTTTTGTTATTTTCATTCTATGAATAAAATGGATCCTAGCATTCTTTTGTGTGGGGGAGATACACGCTCCAGTTTTTCTTATGAACACTCGTATTTTTCAATTATATTCGTTGAGTATTCTTTTCATGTTATTGTTTGCTTTCTAGCTCTTCTTTTTCATGCATCTCTTGTTAGAGCTGTTAGCTTTGTTATATCATACTCTCATATCTCATTGTTGAATTACTTGGAGAGTTTATCTTTTAAATGAGTTGATTGGTGTTTGGTCGAGAACAGAAAATTCTAAAAGTGGTTGATGGTATAACTAAATGACACATAATCTTGTAGATCATTAAATTGTGTCACTTGAATCATTGATGTTGTTTTGAGATATTAATTTGCTTCATGATAAACATGATGGTCTAGCAAAGTGGAATGATTAATGGTTGGCCTAGAAAAACTTGAAGTTGTGCCACACTAAAATTTCCAGTTGATTGCATAATGATATTTGACTTCTATTTGCTAATGGCAACCGTAATGAGTTTATGTTATGCACTACGGTCGGGGTCCCCAACAGTGACTTTTTCATTTGCCACAACACCCCTAGGAGTAATTTTCATTAGGCCTTGTAAGACCATATTTTTATTTGGAATCTTTTTACTTGTGAGTTCTAAAACTGCGGTTTTCATGGCATTTCCACCACACCCTTTCTCACGTTGTGAGTTGGTGCATACTTCGCGGGTATATCCAAACTCATGGGAGATCTTCATCTTGTCCTCCTACACATAAGCCAAATATCTTTCTCAAAACTTCCACCATACCTACATACTACATCATTTCCATAGTTGTTCCGAGATATATTGCGATGCAACATCCATCTTACATTACATGACTTGTTGTCATTCATTACTTATTTATTGCTTTGCATGATTGTATAAAGCCGATGTGTGGTTTTCCCCATGTTACGCTAGATCATTGCATAACCTGCTACACTAGCAGAGGCACCGTTGTCATATGCATTATTATGACACATTCATATAAGTTACTTGTATCATCAGTATGTTGTTTTATCATCATTAGTGTGTTGTCATAAACTATATATCATATTAGGATGCTTGCCCCTGAAAGTGAAAAGAGCCATGGAGGCCATCGAAAAGAGAAAAAGAAAAAGAAAAAAAAAGACAAAAAATAAATAAAAAAGGGGGCAGCATTACTATTTTTTTTGAAGGCAAATATATATATAAAGCTAGCAAGCCGCCTCATTAAAAACCTTCCAGTCCCCTTAGGTACCCTGGTAAGGAAAAGAGCGCGTCTGAAACTTGCTGCTACACAAAGTCATCATTACAATCAACACGAAGGTTGTGCAAAAGAAAAACAGGACTCGTGTCCTGCCAATTCACCGACACATTATTCAGGCATGCATAGCGTGCACATTCGTGTGCGGCGTTATTGGCTGAACGACGAGCAAACAACAAGGCAAAGGATTGAAAACCTAAACTTAAAGCACTCACTTCTTCAAGAAGAGGGGCAATAACTGGTCGATTCCCCTTCCTCTTCTCCCACAATCCAGGCAGCTCCAAGCAGTCAGTCTCGACAATGATTCGAGGGAAGTTACAAGCTTGAGCAAAAACCACTGCATCCCGTAACGCCAATGCTTCCGATGTAAGAGGTTTGCTGGTGCCCAGGTAGGCCTTGTACCAAGCACCTCTGAAGGCACCATTAGCATCTCGCGCCACGCCTCCACTGCCACCAATGCTTTCAGTGCTGTTTACATCACCATCTATATTCAGCTTCGTCACACCAACAGCCGGCCTTTGCCATTTGACACCCGGGCGTGTCATACTGCTTGTATTGTCCTTTGGTGGAAGATCCAACTCCAGCAGCGTATCATGCACAATCTTGATCGCTGCACTCGGGTCAAAACCCTTCTCTCCATGCATCCACTTGTTCCGTGAGGACCAAATAGAGTACATAACCGTGATCACTTTTGCTCGTTCTTCCTGTGACCACCAAGACTCACATAAAATGTCAGCCGCCCAAGACTCAGGATGTAATCTTGGTAACTTGATATTTAGAATGTCCCTCGCAGCCGACCAAAACATGCCTGCATGCGAACAATCAGCTAAAGCGTGAAGTAAAGTTTCTGAACCGGCTTTGCAAACCGAACAAGTGCTATTATCTCTGACATGCCTCCGGGTGAGGGTTGAGAAATCCGGCAAAATGCCTCGCATAACCAGCCACCAAAAAACGTGCACCTTCGGTACAACCTTCAGACTCCACAATCTCTTCCACAGATCCTCTTGTCTGCACGAAGTTGACACTGCCGCTATACCCTGCACCTCTCCAGGAGTTGAGACAAGCAAACGGTAAGCAGATTTAACAGTATACATGCCAGACTTTTCATGATGCCAAGCGATCCAATCTTCGTCCACTCTACTACGTAGGGGAATTTGTAGAATACCGTTGAGGGTCATCTTACCGACATCCCATTGAGAGTTCTCGGCTGTGATCAATTCACTCACTTTTTCCACCGTGGCAGCTGGTGGACGGAACAGCAGTCGCAGCGTGCTGGAGCTAGGGATCCAGTTATCATCCCAGATTGAAATGCTTTCTCCAGTACCTACTCGTTTGATTAATCCTCTGGACAAAACCTCTCGGCCTGCAAGAATCGCACGCCAGGTACGGGAAGCTGCCCTCGGTGCCGTTGCCTCCAAAAAGCTGTTATTGTGATAGTATCTAGCTTTCAATACTTGCGCACACAACGATTCCGCGGAAGTCATCAACCGCCAGCCTTGTTTACCCAGCAGTGCAATATTGAAGGAGGCCATGTCACGAAACCCCATACCCCCTTGCCCCTTTGGGACGGTGATCTTCTCCCATGCCAACCAATGCATACTCTTCTTATCTAGACATCCTGCCCACCAGAATTTTGCCAAGACGACAGTCATCTTCTTGCAGGTACCTTTTGATAGATTAAACACACTCATACAATATGTAGACTTGGCTTGTAGAATAGCCTGTATCAAGGTGCCTCTCGCCGGAAAGGACATGAATTTGGCCGCCCATTCGTTAACACTGCCACGCATGCTATCTGTAATAAACTCAAAGTCATCGCTCGTCAAACTTCCTGCTGCAGTCGGCAATCCGAGGTATTTTTCGCTGAACACTTCTACATCTATATCCAATTCCTCCTTCACCACATGGCGTACTTCATCCACAGTACATGGTGAGAAAAACACTGAGCTCTTGGCTCGGTTTACCAGCTGCCCAGAGGCCCGGTTGTATATGTGAAGAATTGCATTAAGCCGTCTCGCACTCTCCACCGTAGCATTAATAAAAATAAGGCTATCATCAGCGAAGAGAAGGTGTGATATCCAAGGGGCTCGATGACACACTCTGATCCCCCGGTCAACAATGCAAGAGTCATAGAACATCAACAAGGCTGAAAAACCCTCTGCACACGCTAGAAACAGATACGGTGACATTGCGTCGCCCTGCCACAGACCACGGGTCGGTTGGAATTGATCAAGGAGGTCCCCATTAACTTTAACCTAGAAACGGACCGAGCCAACACATTTCATAATCCGCTGCACCATCCTTATTGGGAAGCCCAATTTCAAGAGCATTGCTTCGAGGAAGGGCCACTCAATGCGATCATATGCTTTCATCATATCTAGTTTAACGGCGCACATACCCTTCTTGCCCCTCTTGTTTCTTTTCATGGTATGCACACACTCGAAAGCAACAAGGGCATTATCTTTGATTAGACGCCCAGGAACGAAGGCACTTTGCTCCTGACTAATGATTCCATTAAGCTCTGGTCTCATACGGTTAGCAATAGCCTTGGCACAAATCTTATAAAGCACAGTACATAAAGAAATTGGCCGAAATTGAGTAATAGACTGGGGATGCCGAACCTTTGGGATTAAAACGAAGACAGTGTCATTTAAGGACTGCAGCAGCTCCCCGCCATTCAAAAACTCCAAAAACCCCACGGTGACGTCTCCGCCGATGAGATCCCAATGCCTCTGAAAAAACCCAGCCGTGAAACCATCAACCCCTCGCGCTTTAGACGGATGCATTTGGAGCAGAGCACTTTGCACTTCCACAACACTATAATCTTGATCCAACTTTATCCGCGTATCATCCGAGATCGTATTTGGAATTAATTCAAGAAGATCACCCATCACCGGTGCCCCCTGCGAAGTATACAGGTTAGTATAGAAGTTTTGAATTTCCGTACCGACAGTATCGGCATCCTGACACCACGAGCCATCGCTCCGCTGTAGTGTAGTAATTTTGTTTCTGCGAGTCCGTTGTGCTACTTGGGCGTGAAAGTAAGCTGTATTGCGATCGCCAGATTTTAGCCACATAACTCGTGACCGCTGCCGAACCCAAACTTCCTCCTGGTACAACACCTCATTGATTTTCTCAGCTATTTTCTTTTCCCCATGAGATGGACCCAAACCAACCGAGCGACTCCTGCACCGCTCTAACTCCTTTCTCAGGACAGTAAGCCTGTGCTTAAAATTGCCAAAGGTTTTGTTATCCCAATCACTCATCCCAGCTTGCATCTGATGGAGAGTATGAGGCAGACCTTGTTGTCCTCCGTCTCGCGTGGATTCCGCCCACATATCAGAGATAGCTTTATCGTAGTCCTTGTGAGTTTGCCATACATTCTCATAGCAAAAACGGAGCTGGTTTCCGCGTGAGCGTCTTGCTTCCTGCTTCTGGATCGAAGTCAACAGAAAACAGTGATCGGATTGTACAGCTGACAGGTGCTGCACCCGAAAAACAGGGTATCGGAGAAAAAGCTCTTCATTAGCTAGGGCTCGGTCCAACCTGGCCTTGACATTTGATGATCCGAACTGTCTATTATCCCATGTGAAGGGCACCCCAACATAGCCAAGATCTTGCAGCTCGCAATCATCTATAGCTTCTCTAAAATTCCTCATTTGCCATTCCTCCCGTCCATGCTCACTGAAATGTTCTAGGCTGGTGGTTGTCTCATTGAAATCACCAACACACAACCAAGGATAATTTTGGAGCGAATGAAGTGTTCGCATCAGCGTCCAAGTATGATGGCGATTCTCCCGCCGTGGCTCTCCATAGAACCCTGTAAAGCGCCATGGGGCCACATCACCCTCCTTTGGTGACACGATTGCATCAATATGATAGCTATTAAAGCTCTTAATCTCAACGTCCACTTCTACAGACCAAAAGATACAAATGCCCCCACTGAGGCCAATACTATCCACTGCAAAACCTCCGCACATACCGGGGCTGCCAATCAATTTTTCTACCCGCTTTCCTCTTATCTTGGTCTCCATAACAAAAATAAGAGAGGGACCAAACTGCTTCACAATGCTGCGAAGCTCACGAACTGTCAAGGGATCCCCAAGCCCCCGACAGTTCCAGCTTAGGATATACATTAAACCTGGCGCAGCTGCTCCGCAACTGTCGCCATGTTTTCAGGTTCCACCTCTACAGCCCTTGGTTTCTTCGCATCCGGACTGGGTGCATCTGCTCGTACCCTGGGTTCTTCAGTTGTAGCACGTTTTATACCACCCTGGTTAGGGTCGAAAGGGATCAGCGCACCGGACTGGGTGCATTACTATTCTTTATCACACACTTGTGCTCATGTTATAGCACCATATCATTTATAGTCATCACTTGTGCTCATGTTATAGCACCATGTCATTTATGATCATCATTTGTGCTCATGTTTAGAACCTTTACTCCATATGAGAGAGTTTCCATGTATTAGTTGCATAACTATGTGGAGAACTTTACACTATAGAACTTGCTTGTATATTCCAATGACGAGCCTCCTCAAAAGTGCTCAAGGTCTTCGTGAGCAAGCAAGTTGGATGCACCCCCACTAGTTCCATTGGATAGCTTTCATATACTTATAGCTCATTGTGTGTAACATCCTAGGATTTTTCAAATTTTGAAAAATCAGAAAAATTAAAAACTTTTTGAAAACTATTTGTATGTCGATTGAAAACAAAATTCATGCATGCATTCATCATTTTGTTGCATTATTTATATTTGAAATTTCAATGGTTGAAATATTATTTCCACTTGAAAATCTATTTGAGAAAATATTAAAAAAACAAAATAGCGATTATGATATTTATCTTATTTTTACTCTAATGATTTGATTGTATTTATTGGAATAATTATTTCTATATGTTTACAATTGTGGTACCAAATTTTATTTAACCACAAATAAATTCATTAAAAGCTCTATTTTCAAATTTGACAAAAGTGTCAAATTTGCAGTTAATCAAATATTGAAAATTAATATTTTTAAAAAGTGTTTAAAACATGTCCACAAATGTTTTAAAATAAAGATATGATTTTTAGAGATTTTAGAAATTAATTTCACTTAATTCGGAGTTTTAAAACAAAAGATATAAAAGAAATAAGAAATAAGAAAAAAAAAGAATCGGGCCGGCCCAATCCAGGCCGAACCGAGTCGTACCGAACTCAAATTCAGAAAATTCTTTTTTCTAACCACTTTTCATTCAAACACGTTTATCTCGAGAAATATAACTCCAAATCCGGATCCGCTTGATCCTACGCGTTGATAACTTCGAGGCCTATCTATTCCACCATCCCTCCGCCTATATAAACCCTTGTAGCCGCCGGCATCTCCTTTTCACTTTTCGTTCCACCGAAACTCTAATCAGCGAAATCATATTTCGTTTATTTGACCACCTAAACGATCTCGAATTACGACGGAGTCTTAACCATTGTTGTAGATCTCGTCGATAACTTTCCATCCCAATAAGCCTCAACTCTTTTTATCAAGCGTGGAGGAAGAATTTCGAATCGTTATCCATCATATCTGAATCTCAGATCTCTTCGTGCTCGTTGCGCAAAATCGAAATTCCTCCAGTGAAAAGGTAGATCTACTCTATATCTACAACTTTTCTATTGAAAACTTTTTATTTTAACGTACGTAATTTTCTGTATAATACAAATCGTGTTTGATGTTGTTCGAGTAACCAAACCATCTCAAAAGTTTGGGAACAAAAACGAAAGTTGTTCCCCTGATCAAGACCTTTCTTTTGCCCCACGATTCATCCTATTTGGTTCAACGAGCTGAGACATATTCGCGTTTGAAGTTTCAGACCAGAAAGATGTTTTGCGATTTGTGACCAATCTATTCATCCACTTATGTTATAATTGTGATAATTAGAAAGAGCACATAATTCTCTACAACTTTTGTTAAGAGTGTTTTTCCATCCGAACAATTTTATTTTTGATCAAATTCGTAGTCAAATCCCAATCAGCCAACCACGTCAGCGAGTCAAATCCCACGTCAGCGGTCAGAGTCAACAGCCAACCGAAAACCGGCAGTTTTGCAGAAAAATCTTAAATTTTAGATCTATCACTAGTTTTTATTGGTTTGGTCAAATTTTAAAAATAAAACATTTTTGGAAAGCTTATGACACGTAGAAACTTTTGGCATAGTTAATTTTATGTTTTGCCGAATTATTTGTGTTTATTTTCAAAAGTGGCTTTATTAGTATTTTGAACATAATTTCAATTTTAAAATTGATTTTTGATCAAACTCTTTTGCTATAAATTTGTATGTCTAAATATTGGCAGTAGTATTTTTCTACTAATTTTTGTAGAATAATTTTCTATGATTTTATAATTAATATTAATTGAATACTTTTAAGTGTTGTTTTAATGATTAAAATTGATTAAAAATTACTTTCATCATCTATTCGAATTATAAAGTACTTAGTGGTGGCTAAGTTATATCCAAGACAACTCTGAAGAATCATCAATACTGAAGAATCATCAAGTCTGAAAACCAAAGTCTACAAAAGTTTAATGAAGACATCACACCAAGGAGAAAGTTACGAGCAAGCCTAGAAGAATTTTTTTATCTTTTCTTTATCTTTTTCCGCCTTCCTATTCTTCTTTAACTTTGGACATAAACCAAGTCCTTAGTGATTTTGACCAAGTCAGAGTGCTAGTTGAAGATGAAGAAAACTACAAGGGAGTTGAAGATTTCAAGACCAATCATGCGAAGACTTGCAGCAGCATTACAACTTATTCAAGTTGATTTATAGCAAAGTTATTCTGTGCAACCTATGACCTTGGTCCTTAGTAATTTTGACTAACACACTTTCCCTGCATTAACTTAGAATAATTTCATGGCATGACATGCATCTCTAGTCCTTAAGAATATTTTTCATATCATGCATGTCATATTTTTCTAAGTGTTGCATTTATGCTTGTATGTTTATTTGTGGCTTGTTTGACTTGTTAAAATTCCGGAGAGAAACGAAGGCTTTTGCAACTGATACTCCTGCTCTCCCTGTTGCCAAGGCAAGTGGCACACCCTCATAAACTTCCTAAGTATTTTTCTATGCATTACTTAGTGTATTTCTTATATGCATGTGTTGGATAGTATTGCTATGCTAAAACTACTATATCCCTTAAACTAGTTGTGTCTAGAATCCTATTGGTAACTTGGTAGAAATATTGATGCTATGCAAAAGTTGTTTTATGAAAATTAATTTCTACTAAGTTAAGAATGAAACTCCTGGGTGGAATTGGTTGTATGTGGTTTTTGTTGAGTGTTGTCTCTTAGGGGTGACCTCTAAGGGATGGTCACTTGTGGACGGCCACCCAGGGAACAAAAGGATCTGAAGAACTCCAAGTGAAGATTGTTTCCAGTGCATCCATTAGTCAATGGGTTCTGGCTAGATGGACTAAGTTGTGTGGACTCACCCCGGCCTGACAGGTGGTGGTAGAGGTTTTGTAGGTGGAGCGCGTCAGGCCGTTATGGGGTGGGAAGATGCTTCTAAAAAGTCTCGTCTCAACTCTCTCCTTTTCCTTAGCACAAAAGGTGTGCTTGAGGATAGTTTGGGTTTGTTGGGTCTAATGGTGAAAGTGCCCAACCTCTGCAGAGTGTGAAACTAAGTACTTAGCCGTGTCCCCGGTTACGGACAATTTTGAGCAGCTGATCAAGGACGTCAACGGAGGATCCTATCATTCCAATTTCTAAGTTAAAATTTGATGGGTGAACAAGGAAAGATGAGATTATGGTTTTCATGCCATACTTGTCTTGAATTTAAGAAAAGTGTTTTCAAAAGAGTAGGAAAAATTGGCTTTATGCAAATTAGCCTTGAACTCCACCAGCCAAATATGCATATAGGTTATAGAGTTATTCCATTAAGTGTCCACCATAGTGTCACTTGCCAGACTCCATTTTTATTGGAATCTGACCCACTCTGTTGCAAAATTTTATTTGTTACAGGTTATTCAGATGACGAGTGAGGCTTTCGTTAAGGGATTTCGAGTCTGCAGCCAACATGTTTTCGCCTGTGGCAACATGAAGATGGAGACTTACTGCTATTGTGTTTCCACTGTGCATTCTTTCCAATGCTAGCCTTATGCTATGCAAATTGTAATGAACATTTTAAGTCTGGATCATCGATGTAATAAATTTGATACTTTGTTGTGATATTACATCATAAACTGTGCGTGCAAATGAATTGATCCAGGGGTTTGCACTATACACAGGTACCTGCCATATTTTTAAGTGGAGGTACGTTACATTGTGCATCCGTTGTGTGGCAATCACTACTCGCATAGCTTCGATTGTAAGACTTTCTCTTGTCTAATGATCACTTGCAGCTTTGTGAGCCTTTCTTCCGTTGGCCTTCCAAATCTCCGTTAACATTCTCTTAGCCAAAACATCCTGGTGCCCGGAACCAACGTTGAGCGATTGCTTGTTTCTTTTGAACAAATAAAGTATTGATCTTCTACGTGCATATTGATATTGCTTGACTTGATCCTTTCATTAAGTTGTCATGTTTGTTAGAAACATTATATGATTATATTGTTGAGCTTGAAGCTTAAATCATCTTTAATATCTACTTTGCACAGTTGATTGCTATCTAGTACCATATCATTGAAAGCTTTGCTTGCTTCACCTACTTGTTTATTTATTACTCATTTGATATCAATATAAACTATAACCCTTATTCATTTGATCTCTTTATATGCCTTACATTATTACGTGATCAAGATTGTGTTTAAGCAACTAAGCTTGGGGATGTTGATACGTCTCCAACGTATCTATAATTTTTTATATTCCATGCTATGTTATATCATGTTATTACATGTTTTATATGCATTTTATATAGTTTTATGCATTTTCTGGGACTAACCTATTAACAAGATGATAAAGTACCAATTCCCTGTTTTCTGCTCTTTTTGGTTTCAGAAAAGTACTTAAGGAAATATTCTTTGAATCGGAAATAAAAGATCATGGAATTGTTTTTGGAAAAGGAACGTTCCATAACACCGAAGACGAGATGAAGAGGAGCCACAAGGCGGCCTCACCACCCCGTGGCGCGGGTCCCTTCCTGGCCGCGCTAGTAGGTGGTGTGGGCCCCTCGGGCGCCCACCGACATCGCCCTTTCGCCCATAAATACCTCCTGACCTAAATACGCACGTACGATGTTCATATTTTCCTCTGCGGGTCCCGAGCGCCGCCGCCATCGAAGACAAGATTCGGGGGACAAAAGTCTTTGTTCCGGCACCCTGCCGGGACGGGGAATTTCCCCCGGAGCCATCTCCATCGACTCCACCACCATCTCCATCGCCGTTGCTGACTCCTACGATGAGGAGTGAGTAGTTCTCCCCCGGGTATGCGGGATCTATGGTAGCCATGGGTTTATCTCTCTCTCTCCCATGTGATCTTTATGTGATCATGAGCTTTGTAATCTAGTTGAATTTGTGATGCTACTCTTTATCTATTATGCACTCTAGAGGTTACTTTAATATGAACTCCGGGGCTATTCACGTGTGTAACGGTGACAGTGTGTGCATCGTGTGTGATTTCCTTTATGAAGTTGTTGGTGTTAGTTTACTCTGACTTTGAGGGTGCTCTTGTAGCCCTACACAATAAATGGTGTTTGTTATCCAACATGAGAGTGTCTGAGAGTAGTGTTTATTTATTTAACTTTGATTTCATTGTTGAGAATGTCCACTGGTGAAAGTAGGATCCCTATGCCTTGTTTCTAAGCATTAAAACACCGTTTCCAACAAGTTCTGCTACATGTTTGCTTGCTGATATTTTTATTACAGATTGCAATTACTACTAATTAACATCCATATTACTTGAATTTCACTATCTCTTCGCATAACTAGTGCACCTATACATCTGACAAGTGTATTGGGTGTGTTGGGGACACAAGAGACTTCTCGTATCTTAATTGTCGGGTTGCTTGAGAGGAATATCTTTGACCTCTACCTCCCTGAGTTCGATATACTTGGATGATTCACTTAAGGGAAACTTGCTGCTTTCCTACAAACCTCTGCTCTTTGTGGCCCAACACTGTCTTCAAGAATAGAAGCGTGCGTAGACATCATGCCCCTCCTTTTATAGGAGGAGGGGCGGAGGAGATATGGAAGGGGGAGGAGGAGGCCGACGGCTAGGGTGGGGCCAGGGTGTTCTGCCGAACCCCCCAACCATAATTCGTGTGGGGTTGTTCCCCTTTGCCTTGGGGGACAAGTTGCACTCCCTCTTCGGCCTTCTTTCCTTCCCTTTTGGCCCATTTAGTGGGCCTATGTGTTAAATACGAATTTAATCATATGAAATTCATTTAAAAAATATTAATTCATTAATTAACATTTATTGAACTCATTTAACATATTTATATCATATATAAAATATCACCTCTCTTCCGGAACTCTTCCGAAACCCTCCGAACTACCTTCGGGTATCCGATACGACTTCGGAATCTCTCCAGAACATATTCTGAGATTTCTATAAATTAGTCTCCACTACCTCTGGGCATCTAATCTATCTTATAATTCATCAAATCCTTAAGCGTAGGGTCAATTGGTTATGTGCCATACATACCTCAGTTCTATCTGTTTGTGCCATACCCGCGTTGTTTCTCTCGTCTGTGCGCTGGTTTGCTCACGGCCAAATGCTCGTTTCCATCTGGTCAACATACTTTGACACGCACTTGGCATGACTGGTGTGTCGGCTCGGTTGGGATTTCCTGGAGTCGGCGCGTGGGGCCGGGGCACTAGTCTCACATGTGGGGACGACGCGTGGGGTGCGCGTGCGGTCGGCGTTGGGTTGGCGCGTGCGGTCGGCGCGTGGGGTAAGTGTGGATCGGTTAGGGTTTGCCCGCCGACCCTCGCCGGAGAAACGCCATTTTCTCTCCCTCTCTCTCCCCCTCCCTCCCTCGAAAATTTGGTGGAGCGCGCCCTCGCCGCAGAGCCCCTACTCACCGATGACGGACTCGGAGCTCTACTCGCCCGAGGAAATATGCAAGACATGCATGAGATGAAGCCAGAGGAGCGGGAGGAGTAGCTAGCGAAGCAGAACCTTCTACTTACAAACGTTTTCATTTCAATGGCCATGCCTATTCGTGCACGCTACATAGACGACATGGTGGACTACGGCATGCCACGCATGTATTCAATGCGCACGCAGTGCCACGAGCTGGAAGGCTATAGTGACCTCACCTTTATTATAAGGTGGAAGTCCCTGTGTTAATGTGCTAGTCCCTGGATCAAATGCTAGCACCACAGTTTAAGATGTATATCATGCAGAAGTGTCAAATACTTTATTAAATAGCATGATCCAGTGTTACAAATATCTCTTACAACTTGCATAACCTGAAAAGGCTAGCAAAATTTCCAAGAGTAGCAGCGGAAAACAGTAGATACAATGAGCCTCAGCATTTCATGTGCCACAGGCAAAGCATGTTGGTTGTAGACTCGAAATCCTATCGAATGCTCACTCGTCGTCAATCGAATCTGCAAGGTTTAGTTGCAGCCCAGCTATAAAGGGTCAGAACAATTGAATTGTGGTGGCAAGTGACTTTTATTTCTAATATTCTACTAAGCTATATCTATATGCTTATTTGGCTGGTGGAGCTCAAGGCTATTGCACAAAGCATGTTTTCTCCTACTTTTGGTAAACACTTTTTGTAACAATAACTTCTCTTTAGGAGACATCTCGGGACAAGTCCATGTCCCCTACCCATGTTCACCCATCAAAGTTTTATTAAGAAATTGGGATGAAGAGATTTTCAATTAGACATATGGGGTCTATATATAGGCGAAAGCTAGATGTGGGTGTTGCTAAAGTAGCAAGGTGGGACTAAAAAGAGGCGAAAGGAGGCAACAACCGCACGCATGGGCTGGCCGCGCGCGCGAGCAGGCCGGCCGGCCGGCCGGCCCAGCTGCGCTGCGCACTGAGTTTTTTTTTCCATTTAATTCATATCTTTTGATTTATGCCTCCAAATCTAGTCAAATAAATTTCTAAAAATTTGTAAAAGCATTATCTTTGTGTTAAACCACTTATGGGTATGTTTTGAACATTTTTGAAAATTAATATTTTGAAATATTTATAAAATGCAAAATTGCCCATTTAGGTCAATTTTGAAATTAGGGATTTAATAATTCATTTTGGGTTAAATAAAATTTATGAAATTACCCACATTTAAATATGTTTGAATTTAAGTTATTTGCTCATATTCCAATATTAAATCATTTTTGTCTTTAGTACAATATTAAATACATAACACATTTATTTGAAATGGAAAGGGAAATATAATGCATTCATTTTTAAATTCAAAATATTTTGTGCAACATTAAGTTTTATATTATGATAAATCATTTGAAAACTTCATAACATATCTTTGGAAAATATTCTAGATTTATTTCATTTCTTATATTGGATATATATTCATGAAGATCAATTTCTGTTTGAGAATTAATGAAACTAATTTAAATTAATGCAATGCTTATTTGGATAATTCATTAATTATAAAATCTAGGAAGGTTTAAAGTTATACACTATAGACTTGAAATATACAAAACTATGTTTTGAAGTTGGGTAAATGAATAATAATCTTTTGGCAAATATACAATGTTTTCAAAAGTTTAAAATAACACTTATAATTATTATTTTAATTTATGAATTGCTATTGCTAAGTGGTTGAAATCAAGTACTTATAAAGAAACCTTTTATGTCATGAATATGGTTTGAAGGTTTGTAAAACATTTGTGAAATTAGATATTGAGGTTTTAATATTACAATGGATAATAAAATCTTTTAACTTGAAACAACTTTTGAAAATAAAGATAAACTGAGATATTTGAAATATTAAATTTTTTCAATATGTTTGAACTCTTTAATAGTTGGTTTTCTTATGCATTTAATATTTTATTTTAATAAAAGAAAAGTTTTAAATTTTAGTGATTTTTGAACATTATAAAATGTTGGGATGTTACAAAGGCTCTCAAACGTGTCTCATACTCTCATCGTACGACTCGTAAAAATTCATTTGCTTCAGATTCTTGTTTTCATGCTAGAAAGGATAAACATGAAGGTTACTGTAACATTTGTGGAACATGGGTTTCCCTAGAGCTGCCCAAGTGAGTCCACCGCCTGTGGGACCAGCACCAAGACAAACAAGGCTGAGACTCAACGCGAAGCTTGGCGGGTGCATCCTCGCCACGAGAAGCCTTTCGGGTATGCAGGTCCCCCGGGTCGCCTGCAGCCCGAAGGAACCGAAGACCCCAAGAGCGCGAGCCCCCGGCAGGGCCGGGCTCCCTCTTGGGTGCAAGGTTGTACAAGAAGAAGATAAGGTTTCCACCACCTTCCAGAGGATGGTAGAAGACCCAGAAGGGTTGGAAAGCAAGGCGCGGCCAGGGGACACCACCTAACCACTGTCAGCCCCTGTCCGCAGCTTTCCCCAAAGGTGGCAGAGATCCCACCAACCCGGCGAACGATACTTGGAGGGAAGAGGCCACGTCGCCGTCTCCACCACAGAGAGGGGTTGCTTCCCGCCAAAACCCCTCACGCTCCTCGCATGACCTCTGTGGTATCCCCTTTCCCTATAAAAGAAGGGCCAAGGCCATGGCGAGGAGGAGGTCAAACCATTCATCCAAGGTAGCTTAGTAGGCAAGCAAGCTCCGGCTGCCTGGCCATCGACCCAAGGAAGAAGATCATCACCAAGCTAGGCTAGAGAGAGGAAGAGAAGGTAGGTGATCACCTCCGGGCAATGATATGTTCTTCTCCTTCCTCCTAGACGGCGGACCCTGCCGGGTACCTCGTCGGGAAACACCATTGTAGCCACACCATGATCCGACCATCTATCCAGACATTCATGGGTAGGACTTTTAGCCTCCGGGCGGCCTAAACCTGGGTGGATTGCTGTGTGCTTTCCTTGTTTGCCCACCACGTCGAGATCGGAGAGCAAGTGAGGAACTTGTCAGGTGATCGTCCCCGGGAGACGTTTCCAGCCTCCTTCACGCCCCTACCGAATCTACAAAGGGGGTGCCTCGCATAACGGGTGTCCGTCCTTCGAGACACGACGCTATCAATGTTTACTCTCTTTGAAACAAAATCTTATTTGCTAAGTGGGTTCACGAAGGAACAACAAAATTATTATAAGGAATACCGCTTGTCTCAAAAAAGGAAATATTTATGAGAACAAATAAGTAGATTGAATTATTTTGCTAAGAACTTGTGTTCTACATATGATGAATCCTACTGCTTTAATGAATCTTTTTGTTGTAGAAGGCATAAACACCTCCCTTTTCAATGTGATTATAATGATAATGAAACCCTGTCTGCTTATGCTACTTGAAACTATGACTTTGATAATCTTGAACAAATTGAAGAATTTATTGTTTTTAATGGTGCCTATGAAATTGCTGGTTAAATTCAAAATGATGATGCTCCTTGTGAAACAGAGAATTACGCTATACTTGGTTACTGTCTTGAATATTACAATGATAATTCTTATATTGCTGAATTTTTTGAGAAAAGATATCCTCAAAAAGAAGATACTGTCGTCTTGCAGGAACATGTAGAAGAAGAAACTATTGTCGAAACTGAAGCTCATTGGATGAAAAAGAGGAGGAGATTGATGAAGTTAGCTACCCATGTCTACCTTCTAATGAGAGTAACTCTTCATCTCTTAAACTATTTGATTGTCTCACATGCCTACCTAAGGAGGAAGAATGTTATAGTATTGATGTAACACCCCAAGCAAAGCAGGCACGTGGGATGCCACCACATTCATAACTTTTGAAAATGATAAAGTATTTTTTAGGAAAATTCGTCGGAGCCTCCTTTGTTTTAGAGGCATCCATGATAGACAATAATCAAAACATAAGCACAATGAGATAACATAAGAACATAATAGACACAAGGTTCAACCATAATTAACTCCCCAACAATTCAACTTCTTTAGATTATCATCCAAAAGCATTAACGATATCCAAACTCTTCAAAAATCGTTTATGACAAAATATAACTCTTAATGATGGTTCTAAGAAAATGGTGATAAATGTGTGAATCGTGTCGCTATGTAGGTGTGGTACTCCCATATCTCCCCGTGCATGCATCCTCGAAGTTTACCTAAAAACATTTAATCAACAAGGGTGAGTACAAAGACTCAACAAGTTCATAACAAATAATAAACCTTACATAAATCAAAACACCAAGTCCTCATTAAACATTATTCACTCATCATCATATATAAAGATGTCCTACATGCCTATATGCTCATCTCATCTCATTGTGGATACCGTTGTCGCTTGAGTGAACACCCGTCGGCGTCCACTCACTCCAATTTGTGGAGGGTGCTTCTAAAGTGGGTTGCAACCCATCAAAGGAAGTCTCATTGTGCCCACCGAAGTAGGTCAGTTTAACATCATCATCGTCATGGGTATGCAAATATGCATAACGTGCACATGTCATCTTCATAATCATTATCATTGTCATCATGGAAATATCATACCCATAAAGGCAAGGTTTTTAAATAAACATAGTGAAGAGTATGCAAAATTCACTATCCATCATGAACTTGCCTCAACCGTTTGGCATAAATTGTAGTTGTAGGGGTCCGAGCCAGAAGTACCCGCACCTGATAATCAAACATATTTCACACTAAATACACATCAACACTCTAAAATCATACGCTAAGAATGTTATGTCACTCTTATGCGCCAGACCCTGTAATTAACCTTCCCAACTTTCATGTTTAGCCATAAATTAATTCGAATGTTAAAAGGGTCTAAAGTTGCAATGAAGTTCACTGCGTGCAGAAACAGTTGAGTTCTGGACAGAACACCAAAATGATCACTGCGAGCAAACTGTTTGACCAAATTGTGCAAATGAAAATTCTATGGAAAGACGGAAACATAATCTACAACTTTTGTTAAGAAGTCAACTCGAAAATATGGAAGTAACAACCCAGAATTTAATGTCCAAGATCGGTGCTTAAAGCAATAGCTAGAATGCAACTGCTAGCTACAACCTGATCGGAGCAGCACGTTTAGACTAGATACTTATGCATGGATTATGATTTGTCCCAGTTTAAGAGCTACGATCCAACCATTTTTACGCCCATTCCTTGAATCTCAAAAGCTAGAGAAACTACAACTACATAATAGGAGCTGAGGAAAAGTCCCCAAACAGCCAATTGAATTCAGCCGTTACAATCACCTCTATACGGCACCTACTCCCTAGATTGGCAAGTACTAACAATGCAATTCCAAACCAACTACGGTATTAACACAAGGAGCTTCTAATCAAGTACAACCCTAGATTATAGAATAGCTATTATACAGAACCAAAACATCTTGCCGCCAGCCATGACATCGGACACGTACCGTTGGCGACAAACACCCTCACAGCAGCCTCGCCATGGCAGAAACCACCCAGATCAAGGAAGAAGCAAATCACAGCGGCGGCGGCGGCAGCAGCGAGCAGCCGGATGTCTGTGGCCTCAAATGGAAAGGCGAAAGGTCGGGCTGCGATAGGAGATTGAGAAAATTTTGACGCTGACCTAGGAGCTATAAGTGGCAGCGTAGTTGGGCACAAAACGTCCAGTCCAAATAGGCCTTGAGCCCAGCCCGTGGTTTGACACCTCCATATGCTGAAGTAGTAGAATAAAGTCAGCTAAAGTCCTAACGAAAACACTATGTAGCAAAATTGTTGTTTGTTGATTGCTACAGGCTCCAAAGCAGGAGGTCAAAAGATCAAGCTCTACTACACACTATTTTTGTTCTTTTCTTTTCCACTCTATTTATAATTTAAAATTAGTCCCAGAGATTTATTCTTTTGAAAAGTTGAATAATAACAACAAGCTAGCATCACATTGATCCCGGGTATCACATTCTTACCCCCTTAAACAGAATTCGTCCCCGAATTTTTTCTCGCTTTACTACTCGTACAACTAATATAATAGGTTTTAATATAATCATTCATCATATATCAGCATTGAATAGTTCAGGAGACTTCTCACGCATGCGAGACTCAAGCTCCCAAAGTCACCTAGTTACTGCTCGGTTGTTGCGACCAAAGAACTTTTACATACTTTAGCGTCCTATTCCGTATGACTTTCTCGGACTTGTCCAATATCCTCACAGGATGGACCTCAAAGGTTAGGTCTTATTCAATGGTAATCGGCTCCATGATTATTTGTCGTTCTGGATCACGAAAATGTTTCCGCAACATAGATACATGGAACACATTATGCCCACTTTTCATTGATTTTCTGGTAATCAAGTCTATAGGCTAGCTTTTCCACTCGCTCCGTTATCATGAAGGGTCCAATGTATTGCGGACTAAGCTTCACGTTGATATTAAATCTTACAATGCCTTTGGTGGGTGACCCCCTCAAGAGTACCTCCTCGCCAACTTGAAATTTGACATTCAACCTCTTAGAATCAGCATAACTCTTTTGCCTGCTCTGTGCTGCCAACATATTTTGCCTAATCTCAGCTACCCTCTTTGTGGCTTGTTGGACCCATTCTGGTCCAAGCACTGTCTTCTTTCCGACAGCGCTCCAACACAGTGGAGATCTACACTTCCTTCTATACAAAGTCTCATATAGTGTCATCTGTTTACTAGCCTGGTAGCTATTATTTTAAGCGAATTCTACTTGTGGCAAATGATCCTCCCAACTCCCTTACAAAGATAGTACACAACACCTCAACATGTCTTCTAGTGTTTGGATTGTATGCTCTTATTGTCTATATGTTTGGAGATTAAACGTCATACTAAGTCTCAACTGCGTACCCAAGGCAATCTGCAGGCCCTCCGAGAACTTTGATACAAATTTAGCATTTCTATCAGAGGTAATGGTTTTAGCAACGCCATGTAACCTTACAATCTCAGGCCCATAAATTCATGGCAACTCACTTGCATAGTTGGTGGTGCGGATAGGAATAAAATAAGCAGCCTTACTAAGTCGATCCACGACCACACACACTACACCCTTCCCTCTCCGCGTAGGCCAACAACAAAATCCATGGCAATGCCACCGCATACCCTTTCTAGAACCTCGAACGATTGTGACAGTCCCGTTGGCCTCTTATGAGCGGCCTTTACTCGTTGACAAACCCCACAAGTGGACACATTCTTAGCCACATTAACTTTCATTCATTTTCACCATTAAGTTTTTTTTTCAAATCCTGATACATCTTTGTCTCTCCAGGATGAATAGTGTAGGGGTACGGTGTGCCTCCCTCAAAATGTCCTCCTTAACCTGAGACTTTTGTGGCATACAAAGACAGCCATGAAACCGAACAGCTTTGGTCCCGTCAATAGTGAATTCTCCAGTCCTGCCCTCTAGGATGCGCTCTCGCACTTGCTGTAATAGTGGGTCACTTTGTTGTGCCTCTCTCAGTCTATCTGGAATTGCTGACTAAACGATCAAATACTCATGTGCTAAACCAGCAAACAATATGAAATGCCCATCCGCTCAAAATCAGCAACAAGACAATCAAAAGTGGGAGGTACAGACTTGCGGCTAAGAGTATCCGCAACAGCATTTTCCCTGCCTAGGTTGTACTGGATGGTAAGGTCATAGTCCTTTATCAATTCTAGTCACCGTCTTTGCCTCAAATTTAACTCCTTCTGCGTGAAGCGGTATATCAGACTCTTATGGTCAGTTAAAATATCACAAGACTCATCATACAGATAATGCCTCCAAAGCTTGAGTGCAAATACCACATCCGCAAGCTCTAAATCATGAGTTGGATAATTCTGCTCGTGCTTTTTCAATTGCCTAGAACCATAGGCAATCACCTTCCCATCTTGCATGAGAACACTACCGACTACAACTAGGGAAGCATCAGAGTAGACTGTGAAGCGCTTCCCTGGCTCAGGGAGAGTGAGAACAGGGGCCGTCACCAAACTATACTTGAGAATAGAGAAGCTACGCTCACATTCATCATTCCACTGAAATTTCACATCTTTTTGGGTTAGTTTAGTCATTGGCTTGGCTATAATAGAAAAGTCCTTCACAAACCTCCTATAGTAGCCCGCCATGCCAAGGAAACTTCTCGCCTCCTTGACATTGGATGGTCTTGGCCAATCTAAAATGGTAGAAACCGTACTAGGATCTACCACGATGTCATGCTGATTGATGACATGACCTAGAAAAGCCACTTCCGAAAGCCAAAACTCACATTTCTTTAATTTGGCATAAAATATATGCTCTCTCAAAGTTTTAAGCACAAGTATCAAATGTCGCTCATGCTTTTCTTCAATCGTGGAATAAATGATGATATCATCAATGAACACTACCAAGAACTTATCAAGGAACCCATGTAGCATAATGTTGATTGTCTCCATAAATATGGCAGGAGTATTGGATAACCCAAAATAGCTAACTTTACATTCATAATGCCCATATTTAGTGGAGAAAGTGGTCTTTGCAATATCCTCTTCCCGCACACGGGTTTGATTATAGCCAGACTAGAGATCAATCTTTTAGAACACCTTAGCTCTATTCAGTTGATCAAACAAGTCCTCGATGCGGGGCAATGCATATCGGTTCTTGATGGTTACCGTGTTAAGAGCACGATAATCAACACACTTCTGCCAAACGCCATCCTTCTTGCCTGTAAACATAACAGGCGCTGCCCAAGGCAACACTACATCGAATTAAGCCTTTGGCTGACATATCGTCCAACTGTTTCTTCGATTCTTTTTGAAATGGTCGTGGCAATTGATAAAGATACATAGAGATTGGCCTATTGCCAGGAATAAGATAATTGCAAGACTCCACATCTCTCCCTAGAAGAAATAGGGAGAAGCATGGTATCTTGGTAATCATGAAATCCTTACGGAGAATGTAGATGTTAAGTTGCCACTCAATGATCAACATTCTTCAACTTTGGAACATTACTAATGAAACCCACATAATATATCTGGAACTCTCCTGGTGGTCTAGCACGGTTTATTTCTTACATAGTACCAGAACGATGAAGGTTTAGCCTAACCGCATCTCATATGCTTAGTAGCAATTGCCCCTTTTAGATGGTGAACGTCATACCATTTTATGCTTCAAGTTACCTAACATCGTCTCAAAAGTATACTAAGGAAAATTCACGAAATGATTCACGACTCCAAGATACAAGAGCGGATAGTAAGGATAATTGGTATGGGGGCCAATCAATCCCGCACTCAAACTATTAACTCTGTAACTGAAAGTGTGAATCACGCAAATAAAACTCGGTCCTCCTCACTCGCGTTACCAACATATCTCGCGAATCGAGGTTAAAGTTCAAGTCCCATGAATCTTTTTTTTAACACGGTACAAAATATGATCGATAGTTCTTTCAAGAGCACTCATGGTTGTGTGTACAAACTAAAGAATAAAGAGTCGGATTATGGATCGTGAAGAACTTGAGATTTAGCAGGGTACATAGATGAATCTTAAGGAAGAAAATGGACATGGAAAGGGATGAAAAGAAGGTGTCAATTCTGGAATTTCTGATAGCCAACAAGAAGGAAATTTCCTTCCTCAACCTCAAACATGAAGCCAAGATCGATAATTCCATTACTAGATGATGATCACTAAACCAGGCACCAGTGATGCAATACAAAGAATATGTGAAGGCCACCAATAAGGAAGCCAACTACAAATAATATGTTTTAGGGTTCATCGATAGATGAAAAGAGCTTCTCGTATTGATTAATTTGGTCTAGATAAGTCCTAAAAACATCATTTATCCATTCCAGTACTACACCATTCAGGTTATCCAAATCCTTTTGAATAACCAATCACTTGCCGACCTCATTTGTTTTCCAGACTAGCAAATTGCTCTCTCAAACTCCTTTGGGATAACTTCGCCATCACCTCGCCTAGATCCGGGGGTTCAACACATACCAAAACTTCAGGAAGCACCAAGCACACCCAGCTATAAATTTACATGTGATACGTCTCCAACGTATTCATAATTTCTTATGTTCCATGCTATGTTATATCATGTTATTACATGTTTTATATGCATTTTATATAGTTTTATGCATTTTCTGGGACTAACCTATTAACAAGATGCCAAAGTGCCAGTTCCCTGTTTTGTGCTGTTTTTGGTTTCAGAAAAGTACTTAAGGAAATATTCTCGGAATTCGAAATGAAAGATCCTGGAATTATTTTTGGAATATTTGCGTCACGAGGAACTGACGACGAGACGGAGAAGAGCCACGAGGCGCCCACACCACCTTGTCGCGCGGGCCCCATGCTGGCCGCACCAGGAGGTGATGTGGGGCCCTCGGGCGCCCACCGACATCACCCTTTCGCCCATAAATACCTCTTGACCTAAAAACAATCGCACAATATTCACTTTTTCCTCCACGGCTCCCGAGGCGCCGCCGTCGTCAACACCACTTCGGGAGAGATTAGAACTTCTCCCCGGCACCCTACCGGGAGGGGGAATTGTCCCCGGAGGCTTCTACGTCGCCATGACCGTCTCCGGACTGATGCGTGAGTAGTCTACCCTTGGACTACGGGTGCATAGCAGTAGCTAGATGGTTGCCTTCTCCTCTTGTGCTATCATATTTAGATCTTGTGAGCTGCCTATCATGATCAAGATCATCTTTATGTAATTCTCCATGTTGAGTTTGCTGGGATCCGATGAATATTGAGTACTAAATTTATTGCTTCATAATATATCATGTGTGTGCTATTTAATGATCTTGCTGCTCTCGGTTACTTGTGTGTGCTTTGGCCAAGTAGATGCTCGTAACTCCAAGAGGGGGTATTTATGCTCGATAGTGGGTTCATGTCTCTATTAAGTCTGGGGCAGTGACAGAAAGCTCTAAGGTTGTAGATGTACTGTTGCTACTAGGGATAAAATAGTAGCATTTTGTCTAAGGATGATGTTACTTACTTACTTTACACACATTGCTTAAGGCGATAATTTGTTGCATGCAATTTAATACTGAAAGGGGTGCAGACGCTAACCGGAAGGTGGATTATTAGTCATAGATGCGGTTGGAACGATCTATGTATATTGTTGTAATGCCCGAATGAATCTCACACTAGACATCATAACGTTAGTATATGCATTGGGTTGCTCATCATTATTCTGTCAATTGCCTAGCTGTAATTTGTTTACCACGCATGGATGAATGTTATTATTATTTATGGAGAGACACCACTAGTGAACTGTGGACCCCGGTCCTTTTCATTAATCTGATAAAACCACACAGCAAACTTGTTTCTTTCTTCAAACAAACATCTTTCTTCCACACATACGTTTAATCTTTTGTTACAGCAAGACGGTGGGATTGACACCCTCACCGTTGAGTTGGGACAAAATATTTTGATTGTTTGTGTGCAGGCTCCACGTTCGTTACTGACACTGGTGTGGCGCCGTGCCAACGTCCCTGCTAACAACCTCGGGGGAAACGTTTAATTCCTACTGGTTTGATAACCTTGGTTTCATAACTGAGTGAAAACTTGCTGTCGCACTAGTTCACACCTTCCTCTTGGGGTTTCCCAACAACACACGCTCGTGCTCATCAAAGGATTTTTGGCGTCCATGTAGTGCATCAAGATTTTCTGCCGCCGTTGCCATGGAGTTGAGCATTCCTTCACGAGGGGAGTTTTCGCACTTCCAATCTTTTTATTTTGTTATTGTCTTGCTTAGTTTATTTTTGTTACTTTTTTGTTTTCTTAATATCAAAAATACAAAAAAATAGTTACTTGCATTACTTTTCTTATTTCGGTGTAGTCATTTATTTTCAGTTTTGTTGCTTTTGTTCATTTCGGTTTTTGTTATTTTTCCTTTTTTTTTAATTTCGGTTTTGTTATAAATTGCTGAAAATGGGTAGTTCTGAAGTTGAAGTTCGTTCGTTTAAACAACAAGGAGAAGAAAGTTTAAAAGATGCTTGGTATAGGATAAATGATGCTCATAAAAAAATGCACTAAGAAACAATCCTCTTTAATCCTCCTTAGGAATTTTTATGTTGGTATTTCTAGTTGGTATAGGTATGTTCTTGATACTCTTACGGGGGGCAACTTTCTTGGAACACCTGCTTTTGAACCCTGCAATTTCATTGAAAGTTTGGTAGGATCACCACCCCTTACTAAAGAAGTTAAAACTGAGATCACTTTGGAAGATATTATTAAAAATTTGGATTCTATGGAGAACACTTTTCTTGATAACGCTAGCAAGGGTAATGAATCAATAGATGCCATTAATGGAAGAATCACGGCTTTAGAAACTAGCAACACCCTTGATACTCATAATCATAGAATTAAAGAATTGTAAGATTTTATGGAAACTTTAGGTTCAACATTTGCTTCTATTAAAACTAAGAGAGATAAGGCTTTTGTAGGAAGGGGGCAAAAGTTCATTTATATTCCCAAAACCAAACCTCCCAATATGACTAAAAGTGATGGTTTACATAATAGGACACACTAATTGATACCAAAAACACCTATTACAACCAACCATGTTTTGGAGGAAATTATTGATGTTGATGCTTCATCTCTTGATAATACTTGAGTTCTATCTTTGTGCCTAGCTCAAAGGCGTTAAAAAAAACGCTTATGGGAGACAATCCACTTTTATTTCCTGTTATTTTATTTTATTTTTCTTGTGTCAAAGACTTGTCCTACCTCTGTAGAAACTCCTTTGAATCTTTATTTTATTGCAATGTTGTGTCAAGTTGAAAGTTGATGCTAAATTTCAATTCCTGCGCATAAATGAATTTCTGCTGTTCACCGTTAAATCCATATCAATTCACTGGAACGTCAGAAATATCTGCCCTTTTTTGTGCATAATCCTCAGATGTATACGCAACGTTCATTAGTTTTGAGTTTTCTGCTCTGAACAAGTTAAGTGACTCGAAACAATTCGTTTTTTCGGACTGTTCTGTTTATGACAGATTCTGCCATTTATTTTGCAATGCCTCTTTTGCTATTTTGATTGGATCTTTTTATCCTATTATGTATCAGTGGCGGTAGCTAATGTCCAGTAGCATTGGTAGAAATTATGTTCCTACAGAATATCATAATTTGTTTTGTGCACTAACCCTCTAATGAAGTTACTCTAAGTTTGGTGTGGAGGAAGTTTTCAAGAATCAAGAGAGAAGGATGATATAATGTGATCAAGAGGATAGTAACGCCAAAGCTTGGGGATGCCCCGGTGGTTCAACCCCAATATATTTCAAGAAGACTCAAGCGTCAAAACTTGGGGATGCCCAAGGCATCCCCTTCTTCATCGACAAACTATCATGTCCTTTCTAGTGAAACTATATTTTAATTCCGTCACATCTTATGTGCTTATCTTGAAGCGTCTGTTTGTTTTTGTTTTTGTTATTTTCATTCTCTTAATAAAATCGATCCAAGCATTCTTTTGTGTGGGAGAGAGACACGCTCCGCTTTTTGTTATGAATACTCATATTCTTCGCTTATATTCGTTGAGTATTCTTTTCATGTTATTGTTTGCTTTCTAGCTCTTGTTTTTCGTGCATCTCTTGCCAGAGCTGTTAGCTTTGTAATATTATAATCTCATATCTCATTTTTTAATTACTTGGAGAGTTTATCTTTTAAATAAGTTGATTGATGTTTGATTGAGAACAGAAAATGCTAAATGTGGTAGATGGTATAATTAAATGATTCATAACCTTGTAGATCATTAAATTGTGTCACTTGAATCATTGATGTTGTTTTGAGATATTAATTTGCTTAATGGTAAACATGATGGTCTAGTAAAGTGGAATGATTAATGGTTGGTCTAGAAAAATTTGAAGCTGTGTCACACTTAAATTTCCAGTTGATTGTATAATGGTATATGACTTCTATTTGCCTAAAGCAACCATAATGACTTTATGTTATGCGCTACGGTCGCGGAAGCCAACGGTGACTTTGTCATTCGCCATGATCCCTCTAGGAGTAATTTTCATTATGCCTTGTATGATCATATTTTTATTTGGAATCTTTTTACTTGTGAGTTCTAAAACTGTGGTTTTCATGGCACTTTCACTACCATATTGCTAGCCTCTTTGGTACTTTGCTTTGCCCTTTCTAACATTGAGAGTTGGTGCATCTTTCGCAAGTACATCCAAACTCGTGGATATCTTCATCTTGTTCTCCTACACATAAGCAAAATATCTTCCTCAAAACATCCACCATACCTACCTACTACAACATTTTCATAGCTGTTCCGAGATATATTGCCATGCAACATCCATCTTACATTATATGACTTGTTATCATTCATTACTTATATATTGCTTTGTGTGATTCTATAAACCTGATGTGTGGTTTTACCCATGCTACGCTAGATCATTGCATAACCTGCTACGCTGGCAGAGGCACCGTTGTCATATGCATTCTTATGGCACATTCATATTAGTTTCTTGTATCATCGGTATGTTGTTTTACCATCATTAGTGTGTCGTCATATATCATATATCATATTAGGATGTTTGCCCTAAAAGTGAAAAGAGCCATGGAGGCCATCGAAAAGAGAAACAGAAAAAGAAAAAAAATAGAAAAAAGAGAAAAAGGAAAAAGAAAGAAATATAAAAGGGGGCAACATTACTATTTTTTATCACACACTTGTGCTCATGTTATAGCAACATATCATTTGTGCTCATGTTTAGCATCTTTACTCCATATGAGAGAGTTTTTATGTCTTAGTTGCATAACTATGTGGGGAACTTTACACTATAGAACTTGGCTTGTATATTCCAATGATGAGACTCCTCAAAAGTGCTTGATACGTCTCCAACGTATACATAATTTCATGTGTTCCATGCTATGTTATATCGTGTTATTACATGTTTTATAAGCATTTTATATAGTTTTATGCATTTTCTGGGTCTAATCTATTAACAAGATGCCACAGTGCCAGTTCCCTGTTTTCTGCTGTTTTTGGTTTCAGAAAAGCTCTTAAGGAAATATCCGCCAAATTGGAAACGAGCCAACCAATATTTCTTTTTCGAATATTTGCGACCAGAAGAACCAAAGACGAGACAAAGATGGACCCCGAGGGGCCCACACCACCTGGTGGCGTGGCCCCACTTCTGGCCGCGCCGGGAGGTGGTGTTGCGCCCTCGGGCGCCCACCGACCAAGGTCTTTCACCCATAAAAACCCCCTGACCTAAAAACGCTTCACGGTTAGACGATTTTTCCTCTATGGGTCCCGAATGCTGCCGCCATCGTAGACAAGATTTGGGGGACATAAGTCTCTGTTCCGGCACCCTGCCGGGACAGGGAATTTCCCCCGGAGCCATCTCCATCGTCTCCACCACCATCTCCATCGCCGTTGCTGACTCCTATGATGAGGAGTGAGTAGTTCTCCCACGGGGCTACGGGATCTACGGAAGCCATGTGGTTTATCTCTCTCTCCCATGATGTGATCTTGCATGTGATCATGAACTTTGTAATTTAGTTGAATATGTGATGCTACTCTTTGTCTATTATGCACTCTAGAGGTTACTTTAATATGAACACCGGGGTTATTCACGTGTGTAATGGTGATAGTGCGTGCACCGTGTGTGATTTCCTTTATGACATTGTTGGCGTTGGTTTACTCCGACTTGAGGGTGCTCTTGTAGCCCTATACATTGAATGGTATTTATTATCCAAAATTAGAGTGTTTGAGAGTAGTGTTTATTTATTTCACTTTGATGTCATTGTTGAGAATATCCACTTGTGATATTAGGATCCCTAGGCCTTGTTTCTAAGAATCAAAACACCACTTCCAACAAGTTCTGCTACATGTTTGCTTGCTGCCATTTTTATTACAGATTGCAATTACTACTTATAATCATCCATATTACTTGTATTTCACTATCTCTTCGCATAACTAGTGCAACTATACATCTGACAAGTGTATTGGGTGTGTTGGGGACACAAGAGACTTCTTGTATCTTGATTGCAGGGTTGCTTGAGAGGAATATCTTTGACCTCTACCTCCCTGAGTTTGATATACCTTGGGTAATTCACTTAAGGGAAACTTGCTGCTGTTATACAAACCTCTGCTCTTGGAGGCCCAACACTGTCTACAAGAATAGAAGCGTGCGTAGACATCAAGCTATTTTCTGGCGCCGTTGCCGGGGAGGTGAGCCATTGAAGGTATCTCCTTTAGATTCTGCAGTTATTACTTTTTATTTCTTATTTTTATTTTCACTAGTTAGGCTAATGGAAAACAACAACAAAAATTAGGCATCTGTATGAAATGTATATTGCATTAGGACATGATTCTTTTGTAGAAAAAATTTAAAAACCTATGGAAATTTGTTTGCATAATAGTGCTAGTAATGTTATTAGTATAAATTCTTTGGACACTATTATTGCTAAGGCTGTGGAAAAACCTAAGCTTTGTGAAGCTAGTTTAAACAAAAATAATCGTTTTTGCTCCTAAGATTTGGAGGAATTATTTAGCCTTGATAATGTTTTACCTCCAATATGTGATAATTCTAATGCTGCTTGTGATATTCTTAAGCCACTTGAAGAAATAGCGCCATTTGAAATACCTATGAAAATTATTAAACGAGTTATGAATAACCACTATGTAGGGGATGGAATTGTCCATCCTGGTGATCATTTGCTATTTTTACATGAAATTATGCGAGTTGTTCAAGTGTACAGGTATTTCAGTGGACAAAGTTAAGAAGAAATTATTTCCTATATCACTTGGTGGAAGAGCTGCGGATTGGTATAAATTGTTGAAGGATAGCCACTATCTTGAATGGGAGAAGGTTGCATCTCTCTTTTATTCTAAATTTTATCCTCCAAGTGAGACTCACAAAGATCATAATTCTATATATAATTTCTAGCCTCTTGAAGGAGAGAGCATTGCTCAAGCCTGGGGAAGGATGAAAACATTAATACTCAAATGTCCTAACCATGAGCTTCCTAATAATATAATTGTTAATAATTTTTATGCAAGACTTTCAGGACATTGCAAGGATTATCTAGATGCTTCTTCGGAGGGCTGTTTCACAAGTAAGAAGGTTGAAGCTAGATGGGATCTCCTTGAAACAATTCGAAACAACGCTGAAAATTGGGAGAATGACAAAGGTAAAAAATCAGGTATGAACTACGAATATGATTGCATTAAGTCTTGTGTTGAAACTGCTGATTTTCAAGAGATTAATGCTAAATATGGTCTTGATTCTCATATTATTGTGGATTATTTTAGATCCTTTGCTTCTCATATTAATGTTCCTAAAGAAAATTGGGACGTGTATCATGAACCTTTCAAAGACATTTGCATGGAAAATGAAATTGTTGTTAATGATTGTGATAAACATGCTCAGACTTCTGATAATATTATTTCTTATAAGCATGTTAATTTTTATCGAATGCATAGACATTGTGGAATTAATAAAATTGAAGATGAATATTGTATCCATCATAGGAATGAAAATACTAGAGGTTGGTATAAAATTTTAAGACATCTTGGTAACACGATTTGTGCCACCTATCCTTTTATTTGTGAACGTTGCTATGAAGAGGGTCATTTCAAATTTCAATGCTCATGTTCTCATAAAGATATTGCAGGAGACTTTAGTGATAACGTGATCATCCCTAATCAATATGATGAACTTACATTATTTTTGGGCTGTGAAGAGATATCAAGAAAAACTTCTTTGTTAAATATGAGTGACATTGATATGAATGATTTGTTGCATGGATGTTATCTCTATTGTGTTAATAATTGCCATGCTAACACCTACATACAAAATATTATAAAGGATGAGACTTTACCAAAGTATGATAGGACTAATCTGTGTTTCATCTTATTAATGAAAGAGAGGAATTTTCCCAAGTTTCTTCCATTATCTCTAATAGTAAACCAGGTTATGTGGAGAAGCTTCCTTTCAAGACTATCCCTCCAAAAGAGGAAAATAAGAAGAGAAATGGAAAGAGGAAGAAGAGGAGTAAAAGGAGATTGGAAACATTATCTTCTCCCAAACTTGTTGCTCCTGTTACTTTTTATACTTATAATTCTGAATTCGATGATTCTGAATTTGATGATGTACCTATGCCTGTTATCTATGTTAGTGATCATGATTAGGATAAGCACACTTGTTTTGATATTGAAGATCTTTGGGATAATAATTCTGAAAATGATGATGTTAATAATTGCTGCACTATTAATACTATCCATGTTCCTTCCCATGATGATATAGAGAGCTCTGAGCTCGGGGATGAAGTGTTTGAAAATCCTTTTGCTACTAATGATTATATATTTGATACATCTCCTTCTAGTAAAAATCATAACTTGTTTGCAAATGAACATACTTTAGAGGATAATTATTCTATTGATTATGATGATAATACGCCTCCTGTCTTTGATAATTATAAAGAATACTATGACATGGGTTATAATTACAATTATCCTTTTGAAACTTTTCATAATTATAGAGGGATCACTCAAACCAATCCTTTTAATGTACAACTTGTCTATCATGTTCAAGTTCTTTATGATGATCCTACTCCCCTTGTTATTAATGAGACAAACTTTTCTTATGAGGGAGATAATGATACTTTTATGCATATGGATCATGATAAGAATATTTTATGTGATGGTTATATTGTGTATTTTATCAACGATACTACTGAAAGTTATTATGAGAGAGGAAAACATGGTTGTAAAAGTTTACAAGTTACTAAAACACTTCTCCTTTATGTTGGAGGCTTTGAAGTTTCATTTGTTTCATGTTGCAATGATAGTTGCTTTATGTTTCAATAATTTATTCTATCACAAGACTCCTTTGCATAGGAAGTGGGTTAAAACTTAAATATGTTGTATGTTTACTTCTTGATGCTCTCCTATAATTTTCAACTCTCATTTTTATGGGAGCATCATATGAATCTCTGTGCCTAGCTCAAAGGCGTTAAACAAACGCGCTTATGGGTGACAACCCACTTTTATTCCCTGTCATTTTAATTTACTTTTCTTGTCTCAAGGACTTTTCCTACCTCTGTAGCAATTCAATTATATCTTTATTTTATCACAATGTCGTGTCAAGTTAAGCCTCTAGTCGAAAGTTGATGTTAAAATTCAATTCCTGTGCTGAAACAAATTTCTGCTATCTACCTAAAAAATATCAATCCACCGGAACGTCAGAAAACTCTGCTCTTTTTTATGCATAATCTTCCGATGTATACGCAACTTTCATTAGTTTCGAGTTTTCTGATCTGAGCAAGTTAAGTGCCTCGACAAAATTCGTCTTTACGGACTGTTCTGTTTTTGACAGATTCTGCCATTTATTTTGCAATGCCTATTTTGCTATTTTGATTGGATCTTTTTATCCTATGAAGTATCAGTGGCTGTAGCTAATGTCCAGTAGCAATGGTAGCAATTGTCTTCCTACAGAATATCATAATTGTTTGTGCGCTAACCCTCTAATGAAGTTACTCTAAGTTTGGTGTGGAGGAAATTTTCAAAAATAAGGAGAGAAGAATGATATAATGTGATCAAGAGTATAGTAACGTCAAAGCTTGCGGATGCCCTGGTGGTTCACCCCAATAGAATTCAAGAAGACTCAAGCGTCAAAGCTTGGGGGTGCCCAAGGCATCTCCTTGCTTCATCGACAAACTATCAAGTCCTTTCTAGTGAAACTATATTTTAATTCCGTCGCATCTTATGTGCTTATCTTGAAGTGTCTGTTTGTTTTTGTTGTTGTTATTTTCATTCTCTGAATAAATATGGATCCTAGCATTCTTTTGTGTGGGAGAGAGACACGCTCCGCCTTTTCATATAAATACTTGTATTCTTCACTTATGTTTGTTGAGTATTCGTCTTTTGTTATCCTCTAACTCTTGTTTTTCATGCATCTCTTGTTAGAGCTGTTAGCGTCGTTATATTGTACTCTCATATCTCATTGTTTAATTACTTGGAGAGTTTATCTTTTAAATAAGTTGATTGGTGTTTGGTTGAGAACAGAAAATGCTAAATGTGGTAGATGGTATAATTAAATGATACATTAATCTTGTAGATCATTAAATTATGTCACTTGAATCCTTGATGTTGTTTTGAAATATTAATTTGCTTAATGGTAAACATGATGGTCTATTAAAGGGGAATGATTAAATGGTTGGTCTAGAGAAATTTGAAAAATGTGCCACACTTAAATTTCTAGTTGATTGCATAATGGTATATGACTTCTTTTTGCCTAAGGCAACCGTAATGGATTTATGTTATGCGCTACGGTCGGGTCCCCAACAGTGACTTGTTCATTTGCCACAGCACCCCTAGGAGTAATTTTCATTATGCCTTGCATGATCATATTTTTATTTGAAATCTTTTTACTTGTGAGTTCTAAAACTGCAGTTTTCATGGCACTTCCACCACCATATTGCTAGCCTCTTCGGTACTTTGCTTTGCCCTTTCTCACATTGAAAGTTGGTGCATTTTTCACGGGTACATTCAAACTCGTGGGAGATCTTCATCTTGTCTCCTTCACATAAGCCAAACATATTCCTCAAAACAGCCACCATACATACCTACTACAACATTTCCATAGCTGTTCCGAGATATAGTGCTATGCAACATCTATCTTACATTACATGACTTGTTGTCATTCATTACTTATTTATTGCTTTATGTGTTTCTATAAAGCTGATGTGTGGTTTAACCCATGTTACGCTAGAGCAATGCATAGCCTGCTACACTGGCAGAGGCACCATTGTCATATGTATTCTTATGGCATATTCATATTAGTTACTTGTATCATCCATATGTTGTTTTATCATCATTAGTGTGTTGTCATACATCATGTGTCATATTAGGATGCTTGCCTCTAAAAGTGAAAAGAGCCATGGAGGCTATCGAAAAGAGAAACATAAAATAAAAAAAATAGAAAAAGAAAAAAGAAAGTAAGAAATAAAAAAAGGGCGCAACATTACTATTCTTTATCACACACTTGTGCTTATGTTATAGCACCATATCATTTTTTATCATTATTTGTGCTCATGTTTAGCACCTTTACTCCATATGAGAGAGTTTTCATGTCTTAGTTGCATAACTATGTGGGGAACTTTACACTATAGAACTTGGCTTGTATATTCCAATGATGAGCCTCCTCAAACGTGCTCTAGGTCTTCGTAAGCAAGCAAGTTGGATGCACCCCCGATAGTTCCATTCGAGAGCTTTCATATACTGATAGCTCATTGTGCATCCGCTGTATGGCAATCAGTACTCACTGCATAGATTTGATTGTATGACTTTCTCTTGTGTAATGATCATCTATAGCTTTGTGAGCCTTTCTTCCGTTGGCCTTCCAAACCTCCGTTACTATTCTCTTAGCCATAACATCCTGGTGCCAGGAACAAACGTTGAACGCTTGCTTATTTCTTTTGAGCAGATAATATATTGATCTTCTACGTGCATATTGCTATTTCTTGACTTGATCCTTTCATAAAGTTATGTTTGTTGGAAGCATTAGATGATTATATTGTTGTGCTTGAAGCTTAAATCATCTCTAATATGTACTTTGCACAGTTGAGTATTATCTAGTACTATATCATTGAAAGCTTTGCTTGCTTCACCTACTTCTTTGTTCATTACTCATTTGATTACAATATAAACTACAACCCTTATTCATTTGATTTCAGTTTACATGCCTTACAATGAATTACATGATCAAGATTGTGTTTAAGCATGTCACTTCAGAAATTATTCTTGTTTTTTATCGTTCTTGCCTTCTCGGGACGAGTAGAACTAAGCTTGGGGATGTTGATACGTCTCCAACTGTCGGTTATGACTCCCTAGAAGTGGGGGTAGTCACTTCCTGAAGTGTAGTTCGTCAAGAGGATTGAACGCGGAGGTCAAGACCCTCGAGGGACACGGCGACGATGGTCGCCGGGTTTGAAGATGAAGCACCCACGACAGAGATAGACACCGGCCCGTACCCAGGTTCACGACCCTCGTGAGGAGGTAAGACCGCTACTCCTTCTTGTCTGTATTGGATTATGGTGGTTACAGTACAGCGGAGCTTGCCGGAGACCCCCTTGAGGCAGTTCTTGCCTGGGGAGGGAAGCGATGATCTTCTTCCTCCTCCAGCCAGAAGCTATCCTACTTGGTACTGCTAGGGTTTACAAGCGTGGTTACAAGAAATTGGCCGACCCCTTCTACAATGGAGGTCTTGGTGCTTTTATAGGCGCCTCCGGCGCTCTTCTTCTCCTAAGCCTTCAAGGTGGTTCCCACATGGCAGTGGCCTGGTGGAGCACGAGTCCACCGCTGCTCCCTCGTCCATGGACGTGGTCCATCACTGGTAAAGGTGGGCGCGGTGGCCGACAGGCGGCCGATCGCGCTGTACTACCCGCAGGGAGGGCAGAGTCTGTGGTGGAACCCGCGATGACGTTCTCATTTGGAGGGTTGCGCCGCCCACCTGCTTTATCACCAGAGTGGAAGGTCCTGGCAGTCCTGCCGCAGGCGGCGCAACTTTATTGACTCCTTTATCACCAAAACGGCAACGGGGATGCTTGCGTCACCATGTGGGCGTGGCAGAGGTCATGTGCGTCTCGCCGTGTTTCTTTGGCCGCGATGTTTCCCCTCAGGCCGGGGGAGGCCTGTGGGGGGATTCCCGTTGACTTCCCTCTAGGCGCGCTGGCGCCTCGGGAGGGTCTCTTGAGGCGAGGAACCGCGCGAGGCCCTCGTTTCTTCTTCAGGCCCTCGAGGGGGATTGCCCCTCGAGGGTCCCGCCAGGCGGTGAGGCCTGGTCCTTAGTCGTTTCGTCTGTCAGCCCACGTGCGAGGACTGGGGGGAGTGGGCTCTCCATACCCCAGTTCCCACTGGGCCGACAGTAGCCCATAGGCCCATGATGGGCACGGTTGAGCCCATGGGCTCAGGCGAAACGTCGTGGGCCCTTAGTGCCCGGCCAGCCCGAGCCACGCGACACTCAGACGAGTAACGGTCTCGCACGATCCGGGGCGCGAGTCATGGGGGGTCCCACCACGTCCCGGTAACTGCTCCTTGTGGGGATATAAATCCCGAGCATCGCAGCAGGGAGCCGTTACCGTTTCCAATCTTCCTCGCAGAAGTTTTCGCCTCCTAGAGCTCTCCGCCTCCGCTCTCTCCTTCGATTCTTCTCCTCCATCTTCCCCAGCGCCCCGAGCCCCCGGCGATGAGTCCCCTCAAGAGAAAAGGCAAGGCTGCTGCGGGGTCGTCCTCCCAGGCGGAGGCTCCCGAGGCTGTACAGGGCGCGGCGCTGCTGGGCGTGCGCGTCAACGAGAAGGCGCTCGCCAAGGTCCGGTACTTGGTTGCGAACCGGACGAACGAGCACGGTGCCACCGCCCTGAAGCCCGCAGCGCACAGGGAGCGCCCGCGAGGGTACTTCCCGATCTTCCAGCACTGCCTTGCCGCCGGACTGGTGCCGCCCTTCTCGCCGTTCCTAGAGGCGGTGCTGGCGTTCTATCAGGTGCAGTTGCTGCATCTGCACCCCAACTTCGTCCTCATCCTCGCGGTCTTCGCGTACCTTTGCGAGGCGTATTTGGGCTTGGAGCCCACGGTGGGGTTGCTCCGGTGCTTCTACGCGCTCCGGAGTACGGCGAACAACGAGCGCTCCATGTGCGTCTCGTTCCGCATCGTCGACGACATGGGGAGTGTCTACATCCCCATGTCATGGAGCGAATAAGGGGAATATGCCCTAGAGGCACTTAATAAACTTATTTATTGGCAATATCCCAATTGTTCATTATATGTTTTATACCATGCTATAACTGTATTAAGCGAAAATATTAATACAGGTGTGGTAGATAAACAACAAGGTCCCTAGTAACCTCTACTAAGACTAGTTTCGTTGCGCGATTATTGATCGAGGTTTTCCGATCATAGGGCATGGCGCCTGTCAGCAATTGAAGTCATATCGTTAGGTGTAACGATGTGATGGACATACCCAGTATTTATAGGACATAGTCATTACGCCTTAAGACCGTGAGATCAACTCTTATTGTTATCCCTGAAAGATACTTTGATCGCACCAAACGTCATATCTTATATAGTGTGACAATAACGGTGATACTTTTGGGTATCGGAAGGGGGTAGTTGAGACGAGGGGTCAACAACGGGATTTGTCAGTCCGCATAGCCGGATAGATACTCTAGGGCCCACTCGGTGAGATTATGTCAAATGAGTTTGCAAACATGTGACTAGGTCACCAGCTGACATAATATCATAGACGAGTAGAAGATAGCGATGTCGGTAATAGGTATGGAGATATCTGAGAATGATGCTCGTACACGCTAAGTATCGCCATGACAAAGGGTTTAAGACTAGACATCCAGGTTTGATAGATGAAAATCATTCGTTATATCACAGGGATTAATTCATGGGGTCCAGGCCTACGAGTTAGTCGATGATCATAGAGGAGTCTTGATCGTACCTGTTATTATATCGAACCGCTACGGTAACACACTTAAGGGGTCTCGACAAGACAACCGGAAAGGAAACACTAGTGGAAATCGGGGCTTAGGTTCACCCCTTTAGTCCCAAATTAAATTTGGATCGAGACTAAAGGGGTGCAACCCCGCGCCGTGATTTTGCGAGGGACCTTTAGTCCCGGTTCATGTTAGGAACCGGGACTAAAGGTCCACCGCATGCGGCAGCAGAGGCGGGTCCCAACGTGAGAACCCTTTAGTCCCGGTTCGTTTCACGAACCGAAACTAAAGGTCCTCACCTTTATCAGCTTCTTCCACCCGACTCCTCCCTTTCCAAACCGAGCTCGAGCTCACCATTTTCCCTCTCCATTTCTCCTCTCATTTCCTCTCTCCAAACCTAATTAATCCACAAAAAAACACCATTTGGCAAGATTGAAGGCACCCTACGGTTAGCCTCTTCATCCTCTTTCCGGCATTGCTTATTTAGCATATTTTTTTCATTTCAAAAAAATTGTGCAAGAAAGGTGTTTGATGAAATTCCTAAGTTAGGATTTCATTTGTTTCATATGTGCAATTTGTGCTCAAAGTAAATAATGATTCATGTGTTTTAGTGTCGTGAGGAGCCTTATCTACGACGATCGCCCGCGCTGTCCCGTCACCGGCACCACCTCGGTGAGCCTCTATCTTTTATTTTATTTGATTTTTAAAAACATAGCTTAATTATTTTAGATGCATATTTATTACTTGTATAATTTTCTAACTTGTATTATATGTATAGAGTCATGGTTCTCATATCCGTCCCCATCGATCCTCGTTCGGTTTATGATTCGGATGTGGTATATTTTCAAAACTATTTATTACATTCTATGTTTCTGGCAATTATGGCGACCAACTTGACATAGAATTATTTTTATCTAGGAGGTAGTTGAACCAGAAATTGAACCTGACCCTATTGTCGAGTTTTTGGATAAAGAAAACAATGATTTGAAAGCCAAATTGAAAAGAAGTGAAGATCTTTATCTTCAATGCTTAGAAGATAAGATGAAATTAGAGCTCAAACTTGCCGATGTGGTCGATGGTAACGAGATCAAGATGGATGCAATGCGCTTGAAGATAAAAAGGATTAGAAAATATGCCATTAATCGGGAGGCTTGGTATCATTGTGATGTGGGTTCAGTATTTGCCTTAGTTGCGATTTTGATCGCATTTGTTGTTGGATTTAAATTCTTTAGATAATTTTTATATTTGTTTCAGTTAATGTATGTTTTATGAGAACTATGTATTACCAGTTGTCACTACTCTACTCTTATTTTAATGGATGACATTGTATTAATTAATTTGCTCTTACATATTATTTATGACAGTAGTGTAATAATGGGGTTCGATATGTTCACGGGGAAGATTTTGTCGACGGCGAGTTACCCACAAGAATGCGTCAATTTCAAGCCTGGTACAAGAATATCGTAAAGGAGACGAATAAAGACGCTCTCATGATGGCAGTTAAGGAAGAGCATTATTTCCAAGAATACTCCGTTGTCCTTTACTTCGCCGAAATCTTTCAGTTATACAATCTCCGGGCCCTCGACAAAGCTATCATGAGTTCCTATTGTCTGTAAGTGATCTATTCCTATAATTTAATGCTTTAATTAGCTCTACTCATTCATTGTCTGTGATAATCCTCTCTATAATATTTGTGTGCTTCATTACGCAGAATGAAGATGCTCGAATGCAAGAAGCAGAAAATCAACCACATTGGGTTCATTGACCCCTTTATAATGCATGAAGATAACATAATTGATCCAATACTTAACAAGGATACATCGGGGAATTTGCTAATGTTTTTCAAGCGACAAGCTTACAAAAAATATATAATATGGCCTTACACCTTCAAGTGAGTGTTACTGCTTATTACACATTCTATTTTTCTCAACCGATGTTAAGTTTAATTGATGAGTTATGCATGACTATTTATAAACGTACGCAGCTCCCACTACATTCTTATCGTTATTGACTTGCGGAAAGGAGAAATTGTTGTCCTTGACTCATTAAGAAGATGCCCTAAACAATACAAGACCTGTTTCGATTTGGTGGCAAGGTACTTTCTTTTCTTATCGCCCCTTTCGTTCATTTCCTAATATCAAAGAATTTATGACTCATTCATTCATTTTCTTGTCATGCAGTGTTTGGAAAATGTTCCTCACGGAACATCCGAACAGTGGATGGCCAGAGAAACTGCGCTGGCGTAGTAACGATGTAAGTAGTACTATAAGTAGGCACATGCACCATTATCATACTTTATTATTATTTGATTAAATTCTATTTTTGTATAGACTTGCCTTAAACAGCCAATAGGGACTGATCTATGTGGATTCTACGTTTGCGAGTACATGCACACTGTGGTCAACGAGGGTTTGAAGAGCAAAAGAAGTATCGAAGTACGTACAGCTCTAGTCACAACATTATTTTTGTACCATCAGTCGTGATGAGTTTTATTCATTTCATATCTCATGTATTCATTGTGATGTCATTTTTTTTACAGTTGGCAAGAAAGCGCAGCGAGTTACCAATAAAGACCCGTTTCAGGGCACTTGCAGAGGAGTTGACGGGATTTTACCTCGCCCATGTCATACCGGAGACCGGAGAGTACCACTATTTTGTCTAGTGTAGACATGTAAAATATAGTGATCTCCATGTAACAAAGTACTGCTAAGTATCTGGAACCGGGAAACGTGATCTTCATGTACCAGACGTACTTAATTGTGTATGTGTTATCAACACATGATTTTCATGTAATTGTATATATGCATGATGCATTCATCTAGCTTTGTATAATAATTTATACGTGTTTTTGGCGCATCGAAGCCGTAGCATCCGAAACCCCTACCCCGACGCATCGACGTGGTACCATCCGAAACCCCTACCCCGACGCATCGACGTGGTACCATCCGAAACCCCTACCCCGACGCATCAACGTGGTACCATCCGAAACCCCTATCCAGAAATTAAAAAATAGCAAAACCCTGAAAAAAAAAAAACCCTGAAATGTAAAAAATTAAACAAAACCCTAGTCCCGGTTCGTAACACGAACCGGGACTAAAGGGTTCGCCCCCGCGCGCCCTGCCACCTCCCCGTGCGGAGCTCTAATTGGTGTGGGGGGGTGCGGTCCCGGTTCGTATTGAACCGAGACCAAAGGGTGGGGGGGCTCTAGTCCCGGCCTGACAGTCCCGGTTGCTACACCGGGACTATAGGACCTCTGCAACCGGGACTAGAGCCCCTTTTTCCACTAGTGAAAGAGATCACCGGGAACGTCCCGGGAATGGTCCGATGGAGATCGGGCAGCGAAGAAAGAGTTTTCGGAGCTAGAATAAATTATATATAATATGTTTGATATTAATTAGTGTAATTTATGTCTAAATATGATTTTATATATTTATTTTCGAATTTATTTAGGCTGATTTCCCTAAATGGGCCTTCTGGTCGAAAGAAGGCCCATGGGGGTAAAACCCTCAAGGGAATTTGGTGGGGGGGGGGGCTTGGCCGGCCTAGGTGGGCCAAATGGGGCCCACCTAGGGCCGGCGCACCATCCTTGGCCGCACCAGGCATGTGGGATAGTCCCACATTGCCTGGCTGGCAAGGTTGGCTCCCCCTGGGAGCCTATATAAGAAGGGCACCCCTGGCCTTTTAATTCACCAATTAATTCCCTATTTCTCTCTCGATCTCGTGATTCCCTTTGTCTGAGTTGCGCCGAGTAGAGGAAGGGGATCTCTTCCACCATAGCCCGCTGCCGCGCTACTGGTGTTCCGGTCCAAGTCTTCCGCTGCTCGTCCTGGACTGGAGCTTCGGAGGCCGTCGTCTCCACCGTATGTGTGTGACGCCCTGCGAGGTGCTGCGCTAGCGGTACTCGGAGGCCTACTTCCTCCACCCGATATCGAGGTCATCTTCGTTGTCTTCGTCGCGCCAAGTTCTCCGTGACATAGAGGTCGGCTACGTCATCTTCGTCGTCAACGCTTGTGCGGGAGTGTAATCCCCGCTATTTGGTCTACGAGGGTATGTATTCCGATCTCCGCCGTACTACTATATATGCATAGTGTAGATCTTGGCTAGTTTAAGGATATCGTTGCTAGGAATTTTTTTGTTTTCTACACACGATCCCCTTCAGTGGTATCAGAGCCGATCTATCGTAGATATAGCTGTGCGCTGTTAGAACCCGTGTTCTGCACGGGGGCACCATTCCTGTTATTTGCTACCCTCTAGCGTGCACTTGTGATTCCAGCGGCATCGAGTTGATGAAGCGGCCCGGACCGACTTTACGTGTACGCTTACGCGAGACTGGTTCCACTACTGACATACGGCTTGTACCGTATCTGTGGCTGGCGGGTGCCTGTTTCTCTCTCTTTAGTTGGCTTTGCATTTTCAATGGAGGGCCCGAAAGGGATGCTTAAACATGCAATTATTGGATCGTTGTTGTGGTCATAAGGTTCGTAGGTATGAAGCGGTTCTATTTACGAAAGCCCCGAGCCACGTAAAATATGCAAAAGATAAAGTAGAAGCGTCTAACTTTATTTTGCAGGGGCTATGTGATATGGTCAAGGTAGGTTTATTAAATTGTTTATAAACTGCGGGCGCCAAGAAGACCATGGCGCAATGGACTATATCACATTGCATTACATTTGATGTTTTGTGTGCATCTTATATTGTGTGATTGTACATATAGTATATATTAGTTACACCGCGGTAGCTATATAAGATGATCCCTTCAAAATACCACTAGTGTTCTCCCTCCAACGCGCACCACCAAGAAAGTTCTACGTTATGAGGCAGGCCGTGATGATCGGGTGTCAGACATCTCGTCGTTCGCATACAGTGGGTGTAAGCCATGTTGCACAAGCGTCAGCGTGGAGGTTTTTGGTGGCGAGCCTAGCATATTCAGAAATATGGCCTCGGAACAGGGAAACCGAAAGGTCGAGCACGAGTCACAAAATTGGTGTGGCGGACTTTTGTCTACTCTTGAAGTTGTGCCGCCGGCTCTGATGATGAGGGGTGGTGCAATGGATGGGGGTCGTGTAATCGCCTAAACGACCAGGAGGGATGTTCGTTTGTGTGGGAGTTCGGATAGTTACTTTCTAAAATACTAGAACTCATAATATAATGAACAGAGTCTGTTTTGCAAACCTTTGTAGATATTAACCATTGTGATAGCATCTTTTCAAATTAGGCGCGTTCCTGCGATTGAGAAACTTAAAAGGTTGGGTCCAAACTTCATAGTTTTATACTTTAGCTTGAGGATACTCCTTGTTTAAACCGTTAGCTCTATGTGACACAATACGCGCTAGGAGATAAACCCGGAGATTCCGCTGACAAAAGATAATTTGGATTATCAGATTTTGTGCGGATGATATCATCATAGTACAGTGTATGCTATGATCTCTGCCATAGAGAACCAACAGTGGGTACGAGTTTTTAGATCGCGAACATATGATATGGTCGCTAAACTCGGGGTACCTCTATAGTTGGGTTGATGAAGTTTATCAGTACGTTGACTGATTGTCTTCTCAACCAAGATGGAAGAGAATATACACATTGAGGGAGCATGTGGCGATCATACTTAATGACATATGTTCATACTTGATGAACATTGAGACGCCTCGCTCAGCTCGATAACTGGATGACAGACATCGTTGCCAAGTGAAAATCCTCTGTCATAGACTATGTCATGCAAGGGGAATCGTTCACCTTCATGGTTCTTGATTACGGTGGAAGTATCAAGAAAATGAAACAGATCGCCGGAAGTCATCAATGATGATGGTGTATATATGATATACATGTTATGAATGTTTTAGCTAAGCAAGTACTCGCAGTAGTGACTAAGTTTTGAACTAGTCATGTTTTGTGAAAACCAGGTTTACTGCTTGAGTAGCTTGAAAGGATGAGGCGACATTACGTGTTGATAATGACAGTCAAGTTGTTGTGATGGCCATAGACACTCTCCCTCTAGATCTACCATCTTAATAAATTCTTTATGATCACCTGTTAGTATGATCGTTACAAGTGTGTCTCCTCTAGCGAGACACTTGTTCATACATGATAGTGACAAATTTGGTGTCCTATATTTATGAAGTAATTATCATATGCCGATTTGAATTAATATGGTAGAAGCTCCACATTCATAATATTAATGCCAAAGGATACAAACTTAATAAAGACACCACATATGTTTGGCACTACCGTTTAGTCATGTCAATATTATAGTCAATGCATTAGCTCCATACCGGATGATTCTACAAGTCCTAAGATTTGATCTTTTGACACTTGCAAAATAACTGTGACACCGTTTTCGGAAAGCGGGCATATAACTTATTGATAGTCATACATAGAGATGTATGTGGTTCAATGAAGTAATTGACGGGTAGTGGAGACCTTTATTTCGTGAACTTCACTGAACGTTTTGAGTATAGCTTGTTGAGAATCGTGCATATGGGTGTATATGAATAAATGAAGTACTTTAACGTGTAGTGGAAGTCTTTATTTCATAGACTTCATGAGTATTCCGAGTAGATATATGGATATCCACTCCGGGGAATGTTAGTCTGAAATTTTGATTCGATCAAATAAAGTTCAGAATGAAGTAGGAAATAAACTTAACAAGAAAATCAAATTCCCGCGATGTAAATCGAGGAAATAAAGAATTTGAGTTATAATGTTGGCACATCATTGGAAGACTTGTGAGAAGAGTTCCACAAATTACGTCGCATGGAACACCATAGTGTTATGGTGTGTTAGAACGTCGTAATTACACTATCGGATAGTGTGTGCTAAATAAATCCCTTACCGAATTATTGTGATCATTAGAGTCATATGGTAGAAACGTAAACACTCATGTTAGCAAATAGGGAAACGATTTGAATCCATGGAAACAATACCATACGAGTGATGGCATGGCTTTTAGCCTGGATTGTCGTTTCAGCAATTTAGTGTTTCGATGTAATCGAACCTAAAATGGATTAATCTTTGTAGTATACCCTACCTAAAGAGTTAGTTGGGTACATGTCTCACGACATAGGCAAAATCTTTGCCGGGATATACCTTGCGAAAGAAATAGTATCTTGTCCGAGGGTATAAGTGAGAAAGAAAGTAGAGCAAGACGAAGTTGGTGAACTTCTTCTCCAGACATCAGAGTGGCGCAACCGAAAGTGTTTTCGGTGTCAGGCTCCATAGCTTGAAAAAGCTGATGATTCAAGATCATGATGTTCTGAGCTCATACTAAGAGCGTAGGCATACGAGGTTGTGTTCCACACTGTGTGTTACGACAATCTTGTTATGAAGGTCATATTAATGGAATATGATAGACCTACGAACTACAAAGAAGAGATGGTGGACCTAAGTCCGAGAAATGGCTATGAGTCATTTATGATCCGAAATAAAATCCATATACAATTACCAGGTAATGACTTGGGAGATCTTCTTGATGGCATCTAGGATGTTAATAGTATATGGAATTTTATGAGAGAGTAGACATTGAGCAGATTCGGTTTGTCGTGTAACAGTTCGGACAGATTCAAAAGTTGACCACATGAGAGTTTGTCTCAAGTGGCGAAGCCTAAATCTATTCTGGGTCGTTTAGCTATCACTATAATTTCGAATGAGAAATTGATAGATGGATAACGAAACCATGTTTCTTAATAGTGTCATTAAGAAAGAGTTGGTGATCCTGAGGATGCTAAACATGTATGCAAACTTCAGTGGTCCATTCATGGGCTGAAGCAAGCATATCGGAGCTAGAATCTTCACTTTGATAATGTGATCAAAGGATTTTGGAGTTGTCCAAAATAGTTTAAGAAACCTACATTTGCAAAGAAGTGAGTGGGAGCAAAGTAGCTTTCCTTGATCTTATATGCGGAAGGCATATTTGAGTGGGAGCTAAGTAGATTTTCCTTGATCTTATATGCGGAAGGCATATTTGAGTGGGAGCTAGGTGTCATTCGTGATTTTGTTTGTAATGACATATTGAATGACACAGATCCTCTAGTAGAGTATAAAGGATTATTTAAGTGATTAAATTTTCTATGAAATGAAGTTAGGAGTATTAGGCATCCGATTTATAATTGTATAGATCCGAAGGGGCTTAATAACATTAAGTCGGAATATTTCCTAAGTCAAGATTCTGAAGTGTTTCAGAATAGGACAAGCAAAGAAAGAGGTTCTTGCTTGTATGACTAGCTAAAATATTAAGTTTATCTTGGCATTTTCAGTAATAGCAAATGATGTTCGACATTATCTATGTATCAGACATAGATGCTATCAGACTGAAAGCTCGACTTAGTGTGACCCGAGTTCTTGGTTGAAGAACAGGTTCTAGAGTGATCCTAGTGTGGATCAATGAACAAACGTTAAGTTTATTCTTCAGTGTCTATGAGAACTAAAGATATGTTTTCTAGTAAAGGGTAAGAGTGGAAAGACAACTTGCCGTAAAGCGGTTACGATGATGCAAGTTATGACACTAACCCATACGACTAGAAATCTCATATTGGAGATGTCCTTTATTTTGAAGATAGACATGGTTAGTTGCGAAGTCGCATATGAATGCACTGTCGCATAATCTACATAGGTATAGAAGTATATCACGACTTCAAAAGTTGCAAGTGTGATTGGACTGAGCAGTTTTCTGAGCGTAGGTGGTCCCCTGAATAGATCTCTTAGATTTTTAAGGCCCATGCTACGCGAATGCTCGAGTCTCACTCCATCCACTAGGATATATTTCACCGTCATCGTAAGATACGGGATGATGTCAAACTAGGTGACATAGAAGTGTTGCAAAGCACATATAGGTCTCAATGTGTGAGATCTATTGACTGTATTCCTCTTCCACGAGGCGAGCAGCAACCAAGATGCTATGGGTGTTGAGCTTTTACCAAGTAGTAAACTAGATTAAGTGTTACTCTAGTGCAAGTGGGAGACTGAAGGGAATATGCCCTAGAGGCACTTAATAAACATAGTTTATTGGCAATATCCCTGAAAGATACTTTGATCACACCAAACGTCATATCTTATATAGTGTGACAATAACGGTGATACTTTTGGGTATCGGAAGGGGGTAGTTGAGACGAGGGGTCAACAACGGGATTTGTTAGTCCGCATAGCCGGATAGATACTCTAGGGCCCACTCGGTGAGATTATGTCAAATGAGTTTGCAAACATGTGACTAGGTCACCAGCTGACATAATATCATAGACGAGTAGAAGATACCGATGTCGGTAACGAGATCATGCTAGGTATGGAGATATCTGAGAATGATGCTCGGACACGCTAAGTATCGCCATGACAAAGGGTTTAAGACTAGACGTCCAGGTTTGATAGATGAAAGTCATTCGTTATATCACAGGGATTAATTCATGGGGTCCAGGCCTACGAGTTAGTCGATGATCATAGAGGAGTCTTGATCGTACCTGTTATTATATCGAACCGCTAGGGTAACACACTTAAGGGGTTTCGACAAGACAACCGGAAAGGAAAGAGATCACCGGGAACGTCCCGGGAATGGTCCGATGGAGATCGGGCAGCGACGAAAGAGTTTTCGGAGCTAGAATAATATATATATAATATGTTTGATATTAATTAGTGTAATTAGCGCCTCAAAAAAAATAGTGTAATTAATGTCTAAATATGATTTTATATATTTATTTTCGAATTTATTTAGGCTGATTTCCCTAAATGGGCCTTCTGGTCGAAAGAAGTCCCATGGGGGGGGGGGAAACCCTCAAGGGAATTTGGTGTGGGGGCTTGGCCGGCCTAGGTGGGCCAAATTAGGCCCACCTAGGGCCAGCGCACCATCCTTGGCCGCACCAGGCATGTGGGATAGTCCCACATTGCCTGGCTGGCAAGGTTGGCTCCCCCTGGGAGCCTATATAAGAAGGGGCACCCCTGGCCTTTTAATTCACCAATTAATTCCCTATTTCTCTCTCGATCTCGTGATTCCCTTGGTGGGAGTTGCGCCGAGTAGAGGAAGGGGATCTCTTCCACCATAGCCCGCTGCCGCGCTGCTGGTGTTCCGGACCAAATCTTCCGCTGCTCGTCCTGGACTGGAGCTTCGGAGGCCGTCGTCTCCACCGTATGTGTGTGACGCTCTGCAAGGTGCTGCGCTAGCGGTACTCGGAGGCCTACTTCCTCCACCCGACCTCGAGGTCATCTTCGTCGTCTTTGTCGCGCCAAGTTCTCCGCAACCTAGAGGTCGGCTACGTCGTCTTCGTCGTCAATGCTTGTGCGGGAGCGTAATCCCCGCTTTTCGGTCTACGAGGGTATGTATTCCGATCTCCGCCGTACTACTATATCTGCATAGTGTAGATCTTAGCAAGTTTATGGATATCGTTGCTAGGAATTTTTTTTTGCACACGATCCCCTTCAGCGAAGGCAAGGCCATCACCTCGGTGACGAAGAAGGTGGACGACTTCCGCCAGAAGTGGTTCTTCGTCGGGGTGGAGCACCCTTGCGCCTTCCTCGAGGTCCCTGACGAACCACCGCTTGTTGGGGATATATCAACTAGGGGTGTCTCCAACATTGATCAATCCGGCTAGTCCAGGGTGGCCCAAGGGTGGTAAGGCTGAAGCCTGCCGGGCGGCCCAGATAGCTGACGTACAAGGAAGTAGGCGGACGGTCCAAGAAGGCGTAAGGCCGAAGCCCATCAAGCCACCAAGCCCAAGACGGAAGGCGGCAACTAAAGCCGGCTAGGTCTAGGACTCTGGTTACTTGCCAGACAAGTACTTGCCTTGTATCCTGGGGTCTGGCCGCCTATAAAAGCCGGCCACCAGGAAGCCTTTAGGGCACGCTTCAATACGCATCATACACATTGTAACCTGTTCACGGCTATTGCAGCATAGTGAATTATAGCAGCACGTAGGATCTCTCCACCGCTGCGGGATCCGAAGCTGGGTAAACTCGCCGTGTTCAATCCCGTCCTCGACGACACCAACCTTCTTCCCCACAATCCATACGTAGGCTAGAGGACCCCCGTCTCCTATCAATTATGCCGATACTACGACAGTTGGCGCCCACCGTGGGGCATAAGATTCCTGGCGTCACGTTCCAGGCGGGAACACTTGGCGGCGTGGGCAAGCAGATCGCCGTCGGTCGCGTCACAAGTATTGGCGGCCACAGCTACGTCAACTCGGATGAGTCCTGGCTCCCGGCGGACGACTACCTTATCGGATGCGCAATCGTACCGATCGGAGGGATCGACGTCTTCATCGGGTATACGCCGGAGGCGTACGGCCTACCGCGTTTCTACAACCCCACCCACCAACCCTTCGACCAAGCAGTCGACCGACAAGATGGATCTGAATCCGCCTTCTCCCAGGAGTCGGCCGAATCTGATTTCCACTTCGTCGGAGTTGTCGGACTGGGATCAGACTCCCAGCCGGAAAACAACGATCCTGAGTCAATCCTCTCTGCTCTCCAGGAGGATGCGATGTCAGATGCCGGATCCAGATCTACCGTTCAAGTCAACGTAGACTCTGACTCTGATGATGATGCTAGTCTCTTCGAAGAGAAGATCAAAACCCGCTTTTCCAGTGGTAATCCGGCTCCTTCAGAGGGCACAGCGGATACTGACATGCCTGACAAGCTGGCTATGATGGTTGTCGTCGGTCACGAGACAACCCCAGTTGCTTCGGAAACGCAAAACAAGCCGGTGGAAGATGCCGGCGACACCACTGCCGGTCAACTCATTGAAAGTTCCGACAAGGTGCGCGCAAAGAAGAAAACTGGCCTCGAGAAAGGCGGCAGCAGCAAACCCACGGATTTGATCTCCGTCATCAAAGAAGTAGACAAGATCATGAATACTCCGGTGAATAAAGACACCCCACTCGACGAAGTGGAAGAGCTTAGAATTAACATGCTCAAGCACTCTGACTTCCTGCGAAAAAGAGAGGAACACGTTGAGAGCCTTGCGAAGAAGATCAAGAAAGAACAGGAGAAGATGTCGGCCAAAACAAGCCGGCAACTCTTTGAGGAAAAAAGGTCATCAAAAAACCGCCGTGACAAGGAGCCGCCAACACGCGCAACGACAACGACTCAAGATCTCGGGTTCGACTGGCGTACGGCAACACAGCGCGTGGACAGAAGGGGAGATGTTGTTTTCTGCACCCCCGTTCTCAACGCGGCTGCCGCGCTAGATACCCTGGACGACAAAACCTACACTGCGGAGGAAAAGCTGGCCAATGCAAGACACTTTGTGAGCAAGGCCCTAGAACAACAAGCTCGCGCTGATTCCTACGGCCACATGGCGGACGCTCGCGGGGGAGACCTATAATCTAAGTCAGGAAAGTGCAAAGCTGCACCTGGCGACGACCCCGAAGGCCCGTCTGGCTCCAGTAGCCATGGCGACAAAAGGAAGGCAACGCCACCTCCAAAGAAGACGCCACCGCCAAAACCAGGGCGGGATGAGAATTCAAGGACAGGAAGCAGGGGAGACCTGCCACCTCCAGCCCAGCCAAGACGCGATAATGGCGGTAGCCGGAACAATAGACTGCCGCCTAGGAAAGATGCCGGTAACGACCCTCCCAGGAGAGGTCGAAGTCGGTCTCCGCAGCGTAGCACCGGCAGCAAGAGGAAAGAGGAGGCAGAAGGGCCCAGGAGCAGCATAAGCCGGGCAGCGCAGGACGAGCCAGACGCAAACAGAGGCACACGGCAGCTCGATCCAAAAGACGCACGACACCGCCTACAAGACATAGCAAGAGGAAAGGAGCCGCTATATTCTGGACCAAAGTGCTTCGGCGACGCCATCCGCAGAGAGCCGTTCCCTAAGGACATGACATCAGTGTCAAAAAACTGTTCTAGGTACAACAGCCTCGTTTAGCCGGATTCATGGCTAGCCGACTATGCCATGGCCATAGAAATTGCCGGCGGGAGCAGCTATATTGCCATCCGTTACGTACCTCTCATGTTGGAAGGCACGGCAAGGGCTTGGATCGACAACCTTCCTGAAAAGTCTATCCATAGCTGGTACATGGAAAAGGTTTTCTCCCAGCACTTCCAAGGAACATACAAGCGTCCAAATACCTACACGGATTTGCAACGCTGTATCCAAAAGCCGGACGAAACCATGACAGACTTTGTCAGCCGTTGGATATCCGAAAAAGCCAACTGTCATGGTGTTTCAGACGCACAGGCTATCCACGCCTTATACACGGGCCTGCAGAAGAAGTCCTTGCTCCGTCATCGGCTCGTCCGCGAGCAAATCACGGACCTTGGCGAGATGCTCAACCTAGCCGCCCAATACGCGGAGGCGGATGACGACGCCCGGGACGATGATCCAGACGTCAACATCATACCAAAACGGAACAACAAGCACAAGCAGGCGGCGGATGACAAAGCCGGACCTTCCAACGAGGTAGTTGTCGCATTCCAAGGGAATGCCGGCAAAAAGAAGTGGAAGAATAAGAAAGATAGTCGCGACGTCGGCTCAGGGCCTAAAGCGGCGCGAATCACTTGTGAGCAGGCAAAACTTTTGCCGTGCCCTATCCACGCCTCACTCGGCAAGGTCAACCATATGCTTGGCGAATGTCGTTTCATGGACGACTTCAAAAAGGACCCCACAGTCGGCCGGAAGTCAAAGAAGTCAAAGAAGAACGACAAGAAAGACAACAAGGAGGATGAGGATGACGACGACATGTCTGTCTCAAGCGAGGATGACGCGGCCGCCAAGAAAAAAAATTAGTGTAATTAGCGCCTCAAAAAAAAACTAGTGTAATTAATGTCTAAATATGATTTTATATATTTATTTTCGAATTTATTTAGACTGATTTCCCTAAATGGGCCTTCTGGTCGAAAGAAGGCCCATGGGGGGGGGGGGGGTGGAAACCCTCAAGGGAATTTGGTATGGGGGCTTGGCCGGCCTAGGTGGGCCAAATGAGGCCCACCTAGGGCCAGCGCACCATCCTTGGCCGCACCAGGCATGTGGGATAGTCCCACATTGCCTGGCTGGCAAGGTTGGCTCCCCCTGGGAGCCTATATAAGAAGGGACACCCCTGGCCTTTTAGTTCACCAATTAATTCCCTATTTCTCTCTCGATCTCGTGATTCCCTTTGTCGGAGTTGCGCCGAGTAGAGGAAGGGGATCTCTTCCACCATAGCCCGCTGCCGCGCTGCTGGTGTTCCGGTCAAAGTCTTCCGCTGCTCGTCCTGGACTGGAGCTTCGGAGGCCATCGTCTCCACCGTATGTGTGTGACGCCCTGCAAGGTGCTGCGCTAGCGGTACTCGGAGGCCTACTTCCTCCACCCGACCTCGAGGTCATCTTCGTCGTCTTCGTCGCTCCAAGTTCTCCGCAACCTAGAGGTCGGCTACGTCGTCTTCGTCGTCAATGCTTGTGCGGGAGCGTAATCCCCGCTTTTCGGTCTACGAGGGTATGTATTCCGATCTCCGCCGTACTACTATATCTGCATAGTGTAGATCTTAGCTAGTTTATGGATATCGTTGCTAGGAATTTTTTTGTTTTCTGCACACGATCCCCTTCAGCGAAGGCAAGGCCATCACCTCGGTGACGAAGAAGGTGGACGACTTCTGCCAGAAGTGGTTCTTCGTCGGGGTGGATCACCCTTGCGCCTTCCTCGAGGTCCCTGACGAACCACCGCTTGTTGGGGATATATCAACTAGGGGTGTCTCCAACATTGATCAATCCGGCTAGTCCAGGGTGGCCCAAGGGTGGTAAGGCTGAAGCCTGCCGGGCGGCCCAGATAGCTGACGTACAAGGACCTAGGCGGACGGTCCAAGAAGGCGTAAGGCCGAAGCCCATCAAGCCACCAAGCCCAAGACGGAAGGCGGCAACTAAAGCCGACTAGGTCTAGGACTCTGGTTACTTGCCGGACAAGTACTTGCCTTGTATCCTGGGGTCTGGCCGCCTATAAAAGCCGGCCACCAGGAAGCCTTTAAGGCACGCTTCAATACGCATCATACACATTGTAACCTGTTCACGGCTATTGCCTCATAGTGAATTATAGCAGCACGTAGGATCTCGCCACCGCTGCGGGATCCGAAGCTGGGTAAACTCGCCGTGTTCAATCCCGTCCTCGACGACACCAACCTTCTTCCCCACAATCCATACGTAGGCTAGAGTACCCCCGTCTCCTATCAATTATGACGATACTACGACACCGCTGAAGAACTCCCATTGGGGCAAGGCGACCTTCGATGGCGCGAGGAACACGAGCTTGATGGGGCGCCTGAGTTTCCTTCGCGAGGAGGGCCTCACGGGGCAGATCATCGTGGCGGACTTCGTGACGCGCCGCATCGCGCCTCTCCAGGCCCATTCGGTACCCATGTGGATGTACTCGGGTCCGAAAGACAAGATGCGGCTCCACAAGGAAGACAACGATCAGGACACCGTCGACAACGTCCTGTCTGCGCTCTTCGTCAGCCCGGCCGTGCCTGCTGTGGATTTGCTCCCTGCGTCGCTCCAACCTCTCCACCAGTACAACTTGACGGAGCGCATGGCCATCTTGGAGGGGATGCCTCCGTTCACCCCGACAGGCCAGGCGGACTTGGAGGTGCCAACACCTGCCGTGCGGGGAGCGGAAGGGGCAGATTCTCCCTCGGCCTCAGGAGCTGGCCTAGGTGACGAGGAGGCCAAAGCGGGGGAGGTGTCCTCCTCGAGGGAAGGGCCATTCACCGACGAGGTCTGCGACATCTCGTCAGGAGACGACGATGCCTTCGTGGTGGCTCCCTCGCGCCCCGTGGAGGAGGAGGCTGAAGAAGGGGAGGCCTCCGTCGCGAAGGACTCCCCAGGGAGGCGCGGGCCCCGCACCAAGGCTGCCGTGGACCACACGAGGGCGAGGCCATCTGACGACCCCTCGAAAAGAAGGCGATGGCGCCCCCGGAGAGGTCCGGTGCCAAGACATCTCCCTCATGGCGCTCGCCAGGCTTGGCGTGGGTCGATGCTGGCGCCCCCCCCCCTTCAGGATGAGTGTTCACGACACTTGGTCGCTTTCTTTTCATTTTTCCTTTACTGAAGATCTTTCCTTGGATTTTTCGTCAGTGATGTTGTGCCTGCGAAGCGCCGTAGGCTTTGTTAGGCGGCTGATGTGAAGAGAGCCACGGCTGAGGCCGTGGCTGACGAGGCTACGAGGCCTGTGGAGCCTGCCTGGGGCCTGAGGGAGTGCCTTAAGTGGGGGCGGCCGCGCCTCAGGCTGGGGCGGCAAAGACTCAGGCGGAGGAGGAAACGCCACACCTAGAGGCACTATCGTGGTGGTGTCACGGCAGATGCCATAGGATGGCTAATGTGTGGGGCCGATGGACGTTGGTGGATCCGGGGAGGGATAGCGAGCTGAAGAGCTCACACGGGGAGGATCCCGGTATAACCGAGATCTCCCAAGAACGAGAAACAAGAGCAGCACGCTAGAGGGAAGATCTAACAAATAAGAACAAATGCACGACGGCACACAACACACAGACGATATACCCAGGTTCAGGGCCCTCGTGAGGAGGTAACACCCCTTCTCCTGCCTTTCCTCTCTATATAATTGTGGTACAAGGGCTACAGCTTGCTCTTAGATCTCTCAAAGTGAAGAACACAAAGAACTAGATGAACTAAAGGTATGAAGAAGTAAATGCTCTAGGAGTAAATGTGACTATAGCTTTGTCTCCCAAGTTGGTCTCTGCTCCACAGAAGCAGTTATGGCGCCTTTTATAGAGTTCCAGCCAGGGGGGCCGGAAACCCTAAACCGGCTTGGCCCCACCGAACAGGCCTAACCGGCATGGCGTCACCGGCTAGTGCGACCTACTTGCCGCGCTATCCGGCGTAGCCCCTTCGTCATCATTCCGGCAAGGACAGCAGGCGCCGTCCTGGAACATCATTGTCCCCCTGTCAGAAACAGGACATGTCTTTGCCCATCCAGGATAGCCTTTTCCGGATTGCCGGGCTAGGCACGTCGTGTCTTGTTGTACCGTTGTCGTACGGCCAGACGCGCTCCCGTGTCAGGCGGGAGGTGACCATGCTTCCGTGTCAGGCGGGAGGTGACCATCCCTCCGTGTCAGACGGAACGGTACTTCCCCCCGGATTAGGCGGGAAAGCCTGCTACAGACCGTTGACGACATACCGGGATCCCTCATGCCGGTTATCGTCTTGCTCGACCTTGCGAGTCCTTCCTGCACAAGTCTAGGACAGAGTTAAGTGTTCCGGTTAGCACTTACCCAGATTGCTTATCCGGTAAGACCGAGTACCTCTCCTTCCGGGAGTCTCCTCGAAGCCCAAGATCCGAGATCCTTTCCGGATGCACCCGAGTTCGTCTCAGGATGAGTATCTCTAGGCCTAGCCTCCCGAAGATGTCTTAGCCTATCAGCAAAGACATCTTCGAGAAGCTAGTTCTTAGAGGAACCACACGCTGATGCTTGCGCTGCCATTGTGAAGGCTGGGGGTGTCTATTTATAGTCGCCAGAGCTGACCCTTGCGCCTGCCAGGAGGCACATTGCACCCTACGAGCACGCAAGGGTCAAGTTGCCCCTTCAGCACATTAGGGGGTGGCCCTTGCTCTCGCCAGAGGTCAAGTACTGTTGGCACACTACTGAATTACTCCGGGTTCTGCCCTACCCGGGGGGCAGCCCCCCAACACTAGTCCCCGAAGCTGGTGTTGCGTAGCGACCGCGGATGATATGCGGGATCAGCTTTAATAACAACTATCTTCCGAGAACATACGATATTATCCTCCGACTAGATGCCGAGATCGGTTTTTCCCGAGATCCTCATACCAAGATCGTTTCAACCGGAAGGCGATGCATGTAACCGGATAGTGCAGCCTAAGTGAATCTTGACCGTTGGCTCTGCATTGAATTCCATATCGTGAGCTGGGTCCCACCCGATGTCCTGTCTGATCAGAAGTGCACTCGAGTGCCTCTGACCGAGCACGCCGCTGCTCGGGTTCGCGCGCCGGGAGCCGCAGCCGATCCGAAATCCAACCGTTGGGGCTGTGTGGCCCCCGGTGTGGCCGGATCGGGCGCTTCGGTGAATGCCACGTGCCGCGCTGCACAGAATGGATCCCACCCACGATCGGAGAGATCGTGGGCGGGAAATTTGGAAACCGCTCCGGAATCCCCCCATAAATAGGGGACCGGAACGGTCACCTCTTCTTCTTCCTCCCCTTCACATTTCTGCCACCGTCGTCTCGAGCACGCCGCCGTAGTCGTGCCCGGAGCCCGAACGCCGCCGCTCTCGTTGGTCGCCGGAGCCCTTCGCTTCATCATCGGTTCGCGTCCTTCTTGCCCATCGCCGGCCTCGCTTTCTCCGGTGAGTTCTTCTCTTCGCCCCGATGAACCTTTCTCTCACGGGAACGATAGCTCGCGCTCGGTCTATCCCTAACGCATGCGCGGCTGCGCCGCCGCCGGCGAGCACGATTCACGCGGCGCGCACGGGGCGCGCGGCAGGGACGAAGACTCGCTGTAGGACTTAGCCTTTTGCCCGCACTATGCCATGTTTGAGTTTAGTCCGAGCCTATTTTCCTCACTTAATTTTTGATTTACTAGCACGCGGTAGATCTTACTTGCCAGGAACCCGGTTGTCTTTAGGAGTTTGTGATCCGGCATCTTAGCTCTCGGTAGACTAATTCCGACTAACTGCCGCTGCGCCTGCAGAGTAGCCCGGATACATCTGCGGACCTCTCCGGCATGGCTGAAGAAAGTATCCGGGGGTGCTGGGATGGGGCCGAGACCAAACAGGAGGAACTCGACTGGCTGTACCGGACTCACCGGATTCCGCCAGAAGCTGAGAGCCGTCTCCCGGAGGATGAGGTTCAACCGAAACCCCAACCCGGGGAATATGTTGTATTCCTCATGCACTTCGAGCGTGGGTTTGGGCTTCCGGCTAGCCCCTTCTTCCGCAACTTCCTCGACACCTACAGCCTCCAACCCCATCATCTCCCAGCTAACGCCATCATGATGCTCTCGATCTTCACCACATACTCGGAAGCATACCTCGGCGTGTGGCCATTCTTAGACCTCTGGGCCAGGTACTTCATCCTTCGTCGCCAAGTCATCCCCAATCCGGATCAGAAAGTAAAAGACTTGGTCGACTGCGGAGCGGCCACCATCATTCCCCGTGCTGACTCCGGATTTCCTGTAGTCAAGGGACTAGAATCCTGCCGGAAGTGGCAGCGCAGTTTCTTCTACGTGAAGAATCGGGAGAGTTCAGGAGATGGTCCGGGATCCTCGAACCTGGACATCATAAATTTGCCGGAGTTCGCCATTGGTCCTCCCCGCAAATTCAACCTCTGGAAACGGTTCCCCGATACCGAGGATGTCAGATGTATGCACGACGTCCTCGCGGTGCTGTCTAACAAGATGACCGGCGACGATCTCCTGCGGTGTTTCATTATTCGCCGCGTCTGCCCTCTACAAACCCGAGTGCACAAGATGTGCCATATGGACGGGAGCTATGATCCCACCAGGACCAGCATATTCTGGTTGGACCGTCCCGCGGTCGTCCGACGCGTTCGAGCTATTGCTCGGACGAAGATGTCAGATGAGTATGTTTGGGGTGTCATTGGGGGATCATGGAAAAAACCATTGAAACAGGTGCTCCTGTCTGTCTTTCGCACACTTGCATTTGCACCCGGGTTCTGCTGGAAACCGACATGGTTGTCATGCAATGATTTATTCGTGCAGCTATTCGAGCGGCAAGCCGAGGAGGACGCGATCCACGCCAACGGGAATTTCGCGCCGAACATCCCGGCACCGGCTAAGATGCCGAGAGTGGATCCCGACGGTGAGGGGCATCTTGCCGTTCCTCTAGTCAAAGCTGCCGCCCCGGGTAACCCTTCAACCTCAGAGGCTATTTCCATTTCTTCGGATGACGAGGATGAGATTGACTGTCAAATACTCGATGTGATTGATGCTCTTCCCCTCAATTGGGCTTCAGCAGTGGTTCCGAAACCCACGGCCGTGACCAAACGCGCCGAGAGCCGGAAGCGTACGGCTTCCGACACCGATGCTGCTGATGATTCCGGCAACCCCCCCAAGAGGAGCTAGCCGAACAAACAAACGGCCGAGAAGCCTTGACGCCGGAGGAAGGGTCCTCCCACCGTGGATTCCGGGTACATTTTCTTTGCTTCATGCTACATGATCTTGCCTTCTCCTTAAGTTTTTACTAAGATATTTCTTTCAGGGACGCACTCGACCTCCCGTCATCCTCTGCCTCCCGTCCTCCTGGATCCCGGACTCCCAGCCCGCCTCGGGCTGCTTCTTCTCCACCTCGTACTTCCGCCCGAAGAAGCGAGCCTCCTGCTTCTGGTGCCGCACCGACTGCTGCTGCGACTCCGGATACTCGTCCGGTGGTCGACGAGACTCCAGTCCAGGCCACGACTACCTCGGAAGACATCCTTCTTCCGGAGAGTCCGCGCAGGGTGCCCGGGCTTGAGGCGGAGATCATGAGCCCTCCCCGGCAGCTCGTGCCAAGCGGTCCCTCTCGGCAAGCTGCGAACAAGACCGCCCCGGAGAAACAGCCCGCAGCCTCTTCCCGGCAACCTGATCATCCTGCCGCGAAAGCGCGCACCAAGGTTGCCGGGCAAAAAACAACTTCTGCCAAACCTACTGCTGCTCCGACATCCTCGGCCCAAGACATGGCCCTACGCACGGGTAAGTTTTCACCGTTACCGCCACCCCCTGCCGAGATCCCTACTGCTGCCCTGCGGACGCTGCGAGCAACCGTAAGCTCCTTTGTGCCTTTAGGGTCCCGGGAGGTTGTTGCTGCTCGCGCGCCTGGCGGCTCCGGCATACACGTTGTTGACGAATTCAACCAAGCCTGGATTGCCGCTGATGCCTCCGAGACCGTGGGAGACTTGCACGCTGCCGGCCCTAGCCGCAGCGCTCAAGCTCTGCACGCTCTCCAGGTGGCCGCGCTGGACGTTACTCGGGTGACCGAGGTAAGTTTGTTCCCTTTCCTTCTCCAATAAATACTTGTTCCTTCCCCACTAGTCCCCGAGATTGATGCTTAGTGCTCTCGATTTCACCGAATAGCAGACCACTAGGCTTCAATCTCAGAGAAAATCTCAGGACTCGGAAGCCAAGTCCCCGAGTTCCTTTCCACCGAGTACCTTTTTAAAAAAATTGGTCCATCTCCACTAGTCCCCGAGATTGGTGCTTAGTGCTCTAGATTCCACCGAATAGCAGACCACTAGGCTCCAATCTTAGAGAAAATTTCAGGACTCGGAAGCCGAGTACCCGAGTTCCTTTGCACCGAGTAACCTTTTTTAAAAAATTGGTCCATCTCCACTAGTCCCCGAGATTGGTGCTTAGTGCTCTAGATTCCACCGAATATCAGACCACTAGGCTCCAATCTTAGAGAAAATTTCAGGACTCGGAAGCCGAGTCCCCGAGTTCCTTTGCACCGAGTAACCTTTTTTTTGTTACCGATCTCGGAGCTTCCCGAGTCCCTTAAACCCTTCCCAAGATTGACTCATCCTTCTTTGTCTTGTTTTCAGGAGTGCAGCAAGAAACGTGGCAGCATCTTCAACCGGGTTCTTGCTGATCTCGGTCAGTCGAGAAGTGCGAGGGGCGCCTCCGGGAGGAGCGAGATGCCGCGCGCAACATTTCGGTGGATCAGAAGGCTGTACTTCCTACCGCGCAGGCCGAGATTGCGCGGCTCAATGGGGAGCTTGAAAAGGCCAGGTCTGCTGCGACCAACATGAAGACGCGCTTCGTGGAGGCGACGCAGAAGCAGAAGGAGACCTTGGACCAATCCGAGGAGCGCGCGCATCTCGCCGAGACCGGGTTGGCTCTTCTCCGGTCACGGGCCGATACTTGGCTCTCTGAGCTGACTGTATTGAACCGAGATCTTAACAGTAAGTGGACCGACATCCCCCTTTTTTCCTTGCTCTCTTTCTTTGTTGTTGCCCTCCTGATGACCTAGTCGCTTGACAGCTCTTCTTTTTAAAGGGGAATTCGAGCACTCCCGCGACTCTGCTGCTCTTGCGGTTGCTGCCGCCCGGGAGAAGCGTGCCGGGAAGGGCCCTGTCTCGTACACTTGGGACATTGAGGATCACCTCACTGCCCTGAAGGCCCGGGTAGTGCCTCTCCGGTCGATCGGGACCGAGTTGCTTAGTGCCGCGATTCACGTTCACGGTGCGCTATGGCCGGGCGTCAGCGCGACGCTCTCGGTCGGCGAATTGGCGAGTGCACTCCACGGTGCCGGGCGGCGCGTCCACGCTTGGAAGCGTTCTAGCGCACGGGCTGGTGCCGATCAGGTCTTGAGCCAAGTACTGAGTTGGTACGAGGGTCTCGACCTTGACGTGATCCAGCGCCTGCGCACCATTTCGCCGTGGTGCAGAGATCCGGCTAAGGTCCAGCGGCGACAAGAAGTGGCGCATCGCATCGCCTCCTGGTCCAATATTCGCGCCTTCACCGCCAGCGTCGTCGTTTTCGACTCCGAGTCCGACTACGAGGATGACGACGAAACCGGTGCGACCGACGACGTGGACGCTGAGATCCCGGAGGAGGATGACGCTGCTTCTGGTGCCGCCACCGAGACCATGGTTCCCCGGGATGCTTCAACTCCTCCGCCACCCGAGGCCTCCCAGGCCGAGGTGCGCCCAGATGCCCCGAGTCCCGCTGCCGGTGCTGAGGACACCACCACTGCTGCTCCCGCTGCTGCCACCGCCGAGAAGCCGGCTTCCCCTACTACTTAGAAATACTTAAGAGTAGAACTGTTAAATCCCCGGGATGCCGGGTGCAAGATGTAATATATACTATTAACATTTATGTTCCGCACCAAACTATCTATTAGAACCAGTTATGTCGGTTTACTCTGTCAGAAGTCCCCGAGTTCCTTTTCATGTTTACCGTACTTAGGCAATTTCTGCTCTTGTCTACCATTTCGGCGTTCGACAGTCGAGTCACGAAACTCCATACACGGCATACATTACTTAAGAAAATCCGAGTTCTAGTTAACCGAATTCCTGACATAAAAAACAATTGGGTTAGTAAAAACAAGTATGACGGATAAGTTCCTGCTCCGAGTCCCCGAGACCATTTTCGTGTTCCCCACACTTGATTCTCTTTGCTCTTGACTACCATTTCGGCGTTCGTCAGTCGAGTCACAAGATGATTTCACATGACATACATTACTCTGACTTTGAGAATCGAGATCGGAACTTTCCCGGCATACAAATAACACAAAAAATAGGTACTAGGCAGTCCCCGGGTTCTTTCCCGAGATGCCGGTATGAAATAACAAACAAACTGGACAAAGTAAATGGGCACACAACGAGGCAGTCCCCGGGTTCCTCCCGGGATGCCTTACTTTCATTAATACATAAAAACTGAAATACATCATACACTGAGCCCTTTATGTGTAAAAGGGTCGAAGCAGGGCTACATTCCATGGACGTTTGGTTTCCTCTCCGGATTTGTCCATTACACCTTTCCTAGCCTCCTGTGCATCTACAAGGTAATAAGAATCATTGTGCAATGCCCTGCTTATCACGAAAGGTCCCTCCCATGTAGGTGACAGCTTATGCATTCCGGCCGTACGTTGGATGAGCCTTAGCACAAGATCTCGTTCTCGGAACACTCTCGGGTGCACCTTCCGGCTATAATAGCGGCGGAGGTTTTGCTGGTAAATTGCAGACCGAGAAAGTGCCAACTCTCTTGCCTCTTCAAGTAAATCAACATCATTTTCTCGGGCCTCCTTTGCCTCGGTCTCGGTGAACATTGTCACTCTCGGTGAATCATACTATATGTCCGTTGGGAGTACTGCCTCGGCACCGTACACCATGAAGAATGGCGTATACCCGGTAGATCTATTCGGTGTAGTCCGGAGACCCCATAATACTGCCGGTAATTCCTCTATCCAGCATCCCGGGGTTCTCAACAATGGTTCGATGAAACGAGCTTTGATGCCGGCCAAGACCAAAGCATTTGCTCTTTCCACCTGCCCGTTTGCTTCCGGGTGTGCAACTGATGCTACATCCAACCGGATTCCCTTCTTAGCACAAAATCGAGCGAATTCCCCCACAGAAAAACTGGTGCCATTATCCGTGATGATGCTGTGGGGGTACCCGTATCTCAAGATGATGTCTTTCAGGAATTGCACTGCGGTGTGTCCATCACACTTCCGGATTGGCTTGACCTCTATCCACTTGGTGAATTTATCTACCATGACCAGTATGTGCGTCATATTGCCTCGTGCCGTTTGAACTGCCCGACAATGTCCAAACACCATACTGCGAATGGCCAAGTGATAGGGATTGTCTTCAGTGCTGACGCCGGCATATGTATCCGTTGAGCAAACCTCTGGCATCCTCCACACTTCCGGACAATGTATTCTGCCTCTTGCAACGCAGTGGGCCAGTAGAACCCATGCCGGAACACTTTCGCCACAAGGGCCCGGGATGATGCATGATGTCCACATTCCCCCTGATGTATTTCCAGCAGCATCTCTTGTCCTTCTGCCGGTTCCACACATCTCTGGAGTACCTCGGTGACACTCCTTTTGTATAGCTCTTGATTGATGACGGTGTATGCTTTTGTCCTTCGCACTATCTGCCGGGCTTCCACTTCATTCTCCGGGAGGGTTCCTTCCAAGATGTAAGCCATAATGGGTTGTGCCCATCCCGGGACAGGTCGAACCGGGAACACGGGAGCGTCTATGTCCATTGGCTCTGCCGACATCACCTCCATCATCATCTTTCTTTGCCTCTCTGAGCACAGTGATGCAGTCCCCGGGTTCGATGTGATGCTCCCGACATCTACTTCCATAGGTACGACATCCGAACTAGGTTCCTTGGGGATGAAGATAGAATCCGACTCGGGTGAGGGTTTAATAGATGGCTTCCTCAAATGATCAAGAGCGATCCCGGGTGGGATGGAATCCCGAGATGACCCTAGCTTGGACAAAACATCCGCTGCCTCGTTTTCTCGTCTGGGTATGTGTTTGAACTCGCATCCTTCGAAAAATCCGGATATCTTCTGCACATGAAATCTGTACAAGGCCATGTTTGCATCCAGCGCATCCCATTTCCCCGACACCTGCTGCACCACGAGGTCGGAATCACGGAAACACTCTATCCGGCGGATGCCGATCTCCCTGGCGACATTCAGTCCATGAACCAAGGCCTCATATTCAGCGACGTTGTTAGATGCCCGGAAATGAATTTGCAGGACATACTTCAGCACATCTTGTTTTGGTGAGGTGAGGACCACTCCGGCACCCAATCCGATCTTAGCCTTGGAGCCATCGAAATGTATCCTCCAGAAAATGTAATCCGGCATCGGAGGTTCATATTGCATCTCGGCCCAGTCTACCAAAAAGTCCGGCAGCGCCTGCGACTTGATGGCATCTCGTCTCTCGTATGCCGGAGCGTACGGAGACAACTGGATGGCCCATTTGGCTACCCGGCCGCTAGCGTCCTTGCAACCGATGATCTCGGCCAGAGGAGCCTCGCACACCACTGTGATCGGGTGCTCTTGAAAGTAGTGCTTGAGCTTGGTTACTGCCATGTACACCCCATACGCCATCTTCTGGTAATGCGGGTAGTTCTGCTTGGATTCCGAGATCACCTCACTGACGTAATACACCGGTCTTTGTATCAGTTTGCCCCCTTCCCCCTCCAAGTCAGCCGAAGTGGCCTGGGTGTCTGCTTCAGCAGTCACAGGGACAGCCAACTTGGCCACCAGACCCGAGAGGGGATCCGGGCGACGACGTGGCTGGGACGGCTGCGGATCACCGTCTCGGGCCGCATTCCTTTCCTGAGGGGTTTGGCCAAACGGAAGTGGCCGCTTCCGGCATTGCCGTCAGCGTCCTGGTACTCCTCCTCGGTTGTCCCGACCATCATTACCGCGACGGAACTCGCGGAGCGACAGGCATGCAGACCTCGAGTAGCGCAGATCACGGGGGGATCCTCAGCTTCCAGGACCACGTCCGGATAGCTGCAGATAACTTCGGTGGCGACGTAGGTGGTGAAACCACCAAAGTCAATAAGGCATCCGTTCATCGGAAAGGGTCTGTTCCGGAAGCACCCTGCGTTGTCGCTGACGAAGTCCATCTCACCCAGCCTTACGACGAGGCCAGAGAGAACCCGAATGTCGAAATGAAAGGGGGAGCCCGTCCGGATGTGTACACCAGCCAACGCCTCTGTCTGACCCACGGTGGGCGCCAACTGTCGTGGTGGTGTCACGGCAGATGCCATAGGATGGCTAATATGTGGGGCCGATGGACGTTGGTGGATCCGGGGAGGGATAGCGAGCTGAAGAGCTCACACGGGGAGGATCCCGGTATAACCGAGATCTCCCAAGAACGAGAAACAAGAGCAGCACGCTAGAGGGAAGATCTAACAAATAAGAACAAATGCACGAAGGCACACAACACACAGACGATATACCCAGGTTCAGGGCGCTCGTGAGGAGGTAACACCCCTACTCCTGCCTTTCCTCTCTATATAATTGTGGTACAAGGGCTACAGCTTGCTCTTAGATCTCTCAAAGTGAAGAACACAAAGAACTAGATGAACTAAAGGTATGAAGAAGTAAATGCTCTAGGAGTAAATGTGACTATAGCTTTGTCTCCCAAGTTGGTCTCTGCTCCACAGAAGTAGTTATGGCGCCTTTTATAGAGTTCCAGCCAGGGGGGCCGGAAACCATAAACCGGCTTGGCCCCACCGAACAGGCCTAACCGGCATGGCGTCACCGGCTAGTGCGACCTACTTGCCGCGCTATCCGGCGTAGCCCCTTCGTCATCATCCCGGCAAGGACAGCAGGCGCCGTCCTGGAACATCATTGTCCCCCTGTCAGAGACAGGACATGTCTTTGCCCATCCCGGATAGCATTTTCCGGATTGCTGGGACTAGAGTGTGGGGCGCCGCGAGGTCACCTTCGGCCTCGTGAGAGTATCCTTGGAGGGCTTGGAGGCGCACCTCGTCCTCGGGGACATATGGCTCGCTCGGTAGTAGGAGGAGTTGGCGAGGTCGTGGCGTCCTTCCATGCGGCGGTCGAGGCGCGCTGGCTGGATGATTTGGCGCTGCAGGCCGCACGCGAGGAGGCCACCCGCTTCGCCAAGGAGGTCCACGAGGGGGCCATCCGCGACGCCGCAGAGCTTCTCCAGCCCCTCCAGGCGGAGTGCGATGCCGCTGCGGAGGAGGCCCGCGACGAGGCAGTTCACAGCCTCAACTCCTTGGCCTAGGACGTGGAGGAGCAGGTGGCTCCGGCGATGGAGCGGGCTGCGGAGGCGTCGGACTCGGCCCAGGCGGCTAGCGTACTCATGAAGCAGCATGAGCGTATGTTCGAGGCGTTGGTCGCCCGGGGCAACGAGATTGCCGTGCAGCTCGGCGCGGATGCGCCGCACACTGAGGTCCGAGGCCGTGGTGATGCTGCCATGTACCTGGTCTACTTTGACCAGTTCTTCACGGCCCTCGAGAGCCCCGTCGCCGAGCTCCGCAAAATGATCGAGGAGGAGAGCCGGTAGCTCCTGGGGGTGGTGGTTGATCGCATCTTCACCAACCTCAAGCTCCTCACGCCAGGCTTCAACCTCTCCATCGTGACGGAGGCCGCCCGAGGCGAGGATGCGCACAGGGTCTCCAACTCCCTCCGCGAGTAGGTTGATGCCTTCTGCAACCGCTTTAGGCGGGCTGAGGCTGCAGCGGATGACAACGAGGAGGAGGGTGCCTCTGCCGAGGCCGAGGAGGGCGCAGAGGAGGAGGCGCAAGACGACGATACCTCCGCCTGAGCTACTCGTTATTGCGCCTGCGTGCGCTTGTATCTGAAACAATCTTGTGTTTAGATTCTTAAGACCTTTTGGCCCCCTCGAGAGGTCTCTTTGGACTGTTGTTTGCTTTTTGCTTGTTTGCCCCTCGAGAGGTCTCTTTGGACTCATCTTCATGTCTATTTGTTCTCTGCGTCGGTAGGACCCATCTCTTCGTGCCATGACTCCGCCGTTTCGGTATGCAGGAGCAATGACTCCGCAAGGCCGGGGGGCGTTTAGGCCTAGGAGAGGTAAGAGCCCTGAGTCGCGATGCTCAAGTGCCCCCTTAGACGTGCGAGTAGTCCATGAAGCATAAGGGCAAGCGAAGTCGCTTGAGGGGCAAACATGTTCTAGAGGGGGAGAGAACGCTCTTAAGGCGTGGGTGCGAGACTTAGCTTCTCGAGGTTTCCGCCTTGTAGAGGCTTTTTGCCTGGCGAGGAGGTCCTCTTGAGGGACATTTCCCGGATGCCTCCTCAGACTTGCAGGGGCATTTCTTACCTGTAGATTGTTAGAGGGGCGAACCCAAACGCTAGAACACGGTACAGGGAAATCGTGCGTGCTTATAGGCCCCCTCAGGCGTTCCTCGCGAGGAGATTAAGTACCAAGGTCCTTTGTAGAGATGACGTGTTTGTGGGATCTTGCCCTCCAGCCGGAGCTCGGATCCTTGGGTTTTGCAGTGCTGCTGGTGTGTCATTTGAGGCACTGGCACCATACTCAGCCCCGGCTCGTGAGGTACGCATGTGGAGAGATATAAGCGCACATTTTAACAAAACAATGCGTAAATAAAACTCACCAACATATATTACAAAGCGGCGCCGAGGCGCTAAGTTCACTTGGAACGAAATTGTCTCATTACGCTTGGGGTTGCCAAGTTAATGTTTTGACCATGTCGAGGCATGGGGACCACCCATTAGTGGCAGAGACTCTCAACGGCCTGAGGTGGCTCGTTACAAGGAGAGCTCGGAGGGTTGACCCTTGAGGGAAGCCTTTGGAGCTTGGAGGTTTAAGCCTTGAGCTTTTAACCTCTAGATACAAAAAGTGCTTGGAGGTTGAGCCGTAAGCTGCCTCCTCCGCCAGATGTCTTGACGTGACAATGACCACAGGCGTGACAATGATCACATTCTGCGTTTGTTCCTTCTGGATACAAAAAAGATTCTGTGAGGTTTAAGCCGTGAGCTTTTAACCTCTAGAGACAAAAAAGGCTTGGAGGTTGAGCCGTAAGCTGCCTCTCCCGCTAGATGTCTTGACGTTACAATGATCACGGGTGTGACGATGATCACGAGTAGAACTTGCGTAGGTCCATGATGTTCCATGGATTCTTGATGGGGATGCCGTCTTGAGTCTCGAGGCGGGCCGCGTCAGGCCTGGCGATGTGGGTGACCCTGTAGGGGCCTTCCCACATCGGGGACAGCTTGTGGAGGCCTTCCCTGGAGAGGATCCACCTGAGGACAAGATCGCCTGCCTCCAGGGTACGCGAGCGCACGTTGCGGTTGTGGTAGTGTCTCAGGTCCTGCTGGTACTTGGCCGCTCGGAGGGCGGCGCGGCGACATAGTCCTTCAAGGAACAGCAGGTCCTCGTTGTGGAGGTCCTCTTGCTGGTTCTCGTTAAAGGCAAGGACCCGTGGGGATCCATGCTTTATCTCTGTGGGGAGGACTGCTTCGGCTCCATAGACGAGGGCGAATGGTGTTTCCCCCGTAGGCTTGGGTGGCGTTGTGCGGATGGAACAGAGAACCGAAGGGAGCTTGTTGATCCAGCCCTTGCCGTGGCCTTTGAGGATGTCGAAGGTCCTTGTCTTGAGGCCTTTTAAGACTTCTGCATTTGCGCGCTCAGCCTGTCCGTTGCTTTGCGGATGAGCGACTCAGGCAAAGCAGAGCTTGATGCCCATTCTTTCGCAGTAGGCTCTGAAGATGCCACTGGTGAACTGCGATCCATTGTCGGTGATGATACGGTTAGGCACTCCGAAGGGGCAGACCAGGCCTCTGATGAACTTCACCGCCGTGCCTGTTGTGATTGTGCGCGTCGAATCCACTTCGGGCCACTTAGTGAACTTGTTGATGGCCACGAAGAGGTAGCGATATCCACACTGCGCTGTTGGGAAATGTCCCAGGATGTCCAGCCCCCAGGCCGCGAACGGCCAGGAGAGCCGCTCCCCCACGTCTGTAGCCCTAGCGCAGGTTGGTGGATTTGCTTGGCGTGGAATTGGCAGGCTTCGCATGCTTGGACGATGTCTACTGCATCCTGAAGTGCTTGAGTCCAGTAGCAGCCGCTCCCGAAGACTTTTCCTGCGAGGGTGCGGGCACACGAATTGTGGCCGCATTCCCCGCTGTGTATGTCCTTGATCAGCAATTTTCCTTCTTCAGGAGGAACGCATTTGAGCGCGGTGCCGTTTGGGCGCTTGCGGTAGAGATTTTGTTCGAGGATTTGGTAAGATTTTGCTTGGCGGGCGACTCGCCGCTTCAACATCTTCCTCGGGAAGGATCCCTTTGTCGAGGTAGCCTTTGATCTCATCAATCCATTCTGTTTCTTGATGCACCGCTGTGAGCAACAGGCGCTCCCCTGTAGGGGACCCACAATTTGGAGCCCCGTTTGCAGGTGGTTGCGGGAACTCTTCGTCTGTGCTTGCGGGCATTGCGTCCTGAGGCTGTTTTATGGAAGCCATGACGAGACTTTCTTCAAAGACGCCTGGCAACTGAGGCTGCCTCCTTGATGCACGCTTGGCGATGTCATCAGCCTCTTGGTTCTCCTTTCTTGGGATGTGCATGAGCTCCATTCCCCTGAAGGGCTTCTCAAGCCTACGGACCTCTTCAAGGTATGCGGCCATGTGGTCGTCCTTCGGCTTGTAGCTTTTGTTAGAGAAGTTGACGAGCAGCTGGGAGTCGCCCTTGATGAGTAGATGCTTGATGCCTAGGGAGATTGCGGCGCGTAGGCCAGCAAGCAGGCCTTCGTACTCAGCGATATTGTTGGAGATCTTGTCGATTCCGAAGCACAGCTGGACCGCGTAATACAGCTTGTCACCTTTTGGTGAGATCAGGACCACGCCTACCCCACCGTGGCGACGAGTGAAAGCTCCGTTGAACTTCATGGTGCAGTGGCTTGGCATTTTATCTCCAAGGGGCTCTTATTGTTCTCCCAAAGGCTCTTAAGGGGTTGGGTCAGTCCATTTGGCGACGAAGTCTGCCAGCGCTCTTCCTTTGATTACCCTTGTGGTATCGAAGCGCAAATTGAATGGCTTTAGCTCTATGTTCCATCCTGCGACACGATCTATGACGTTTGGGTTGCACAAGATTTGCTCCAGGGGGAACAAGGTGACCACTGTGATGGGGTGCCCCTGGAAGTAGTGCCGCAGCTTTCTTGAGGCGATGAGGAGTGCGAGGAGGAGCTTCTGCTGCATTGTATACCGCTCGCGAGCATCACACAGTACTGTGCTGACGAAGTAGACTGGATGCTCGACGAGGGTAGTTTCTGTAGCCTTGGCGTCTTCTGCCTGAGGGGGCTCAGCTGGGCCCTCAAGGGGGTTGGCCTCAGGGGGCGTGTCATGGGCCTCGAGGGGGTTGGACTCAAGGGACTTGACATGAGCCTCGAGGGGGTTGGCCTCAAGGGACTTGACATGAGTCTCGAGGGGGTTTTCCTCAAGGGACTTGACAGGCTCCCTGGCTTGATTATTTTGCAGCGGTTGACTTGGGGCGGGCCTTTCTTGGGGCTTCGGGCCTGGCGGTGGGTTTGTGAGGCATGCCCTTTCGTCGAGCTCTTCCTCAGGAGGTTTTGGCTTTGGAGTGGTCGCACTCTTCTTGTGGAGCACTGGCTCTTCCCTTTCTACCACAAGGATGACACTTGTTGTCTGTGGAGTAGCTGATAGGTTCAGCTTCAGGTGCTCGCCTGATCTTGGGGCGACCATTACTGGCGGGCTGGCCAGGTACTTCTTCAAATCCTCAAACGCTTTTTCAGCTTCAGGGGTCCACTTGAAAGTGCCCGTTCTTTTCATGATCTTGAAGAACGGCAGGGCTCTATCATCGAACTTGGAGATGAATCTACCCAAGCTGGCCATGCAACCTGCTAGGCGTTGCATGTCCTTGAGTCTGCGTGGAGGTTTCATGTCCTCTATGGCCTTGATTTTGTCTGGGTTTGCCTCTATGCCTCGATGAGATACGAGGAACCCAAGCAATTTGCCTGAAGGTACTCCAAAGACGCACTTGGCGGGGTTTAGCTTGATGTTCACCTTGCGCAGGTTGGCAATTGTTTCTTCAAGGTCCCCGAGGAGAGTATTTCCCTCTCGTGATTTTATGACGATGTCATCGACATACGCCTCAGCGTTCCTGCCCATTTGCTCGCCAAGTGTTATCCTCATCAGCCTCTGGAAGGTGGATCCGACATTTTTTAGGCCGAAGGGCATGCAGACATAGCAGTATACACCGCAAGGGGTGACGAACGCCGTCTTCTCCTCATCTTACTTAGCCATCTTTATCTGATGATAACCAAAGAAAGCGTCGAGGAAACAGAGGAGGTCGCAGCCTGCCGTGGAGTCCACGATCTGGTCAATTCTTGACATGGGATAAGGGTCCTTGGGGCAGGCCTTGTTTACATCGGTGTAGTCGATGCAGAGGCGGCCTCCTTCGGCGGGGTTTGGTACTACCACACCATTGGAGAGCCAAGTAGGGTGCGCGCCTTCGCGGAAAACCTTTGCTGCTTTGAGCTTTTCAACCTCTTTGACGATGAATGCTTGCTTCCCGGGGGCTTGTTTTCTTGCTTTTTTCCTTGACGGGGCGCGCGTTTGGGCACACGGCTAAGTGGTGCTCGATCACCTCCCTTGGTACACCAGACATGTCTGACGGTGTCCATGCGAACATGTCATAGTTTGCCTGGAGGAAGGCGACGAGCGCGCTTTCCTATTTGGGAGGCAGCGCGGCGCCAATGGTGACGCTAGTCCCCAAGCCTTCAGCCCCCGAGCTGCTGGAGCTTAGAGAGACTTTCTTTGTACCGGCTGGCTCCTGGGAGAACAACTGCTTCTTCTTCCTGGGCCTCTCGAGAGGCTCTAGGTCCTCGTCCGCGGGGAATTCCATGGCCGCGGCCTTGTAGGCCGTCTCGACAGCGCGGGTGGCGTCCAGGACATGTCCTCGGATGGTTATTGTGCCAGCACTACCGGGGATCTTGACCATGTTGTAAGCATGATGCGTGACGGCCATGAATTTCGCAAGCGTGGGGTAGCCGAGGATGGCATTGTACGGCAAGCGAGGCGCGGCACGCGCTCCTTCAGGCGCGCGTCGGTTGACATGGGCGGCGCGGGTCGCGCGGGTGTTCGCCATGGCGCGGAGACGGCTCGAAGGTCGTTGACGCGCCTCAATCCCCTACCTGGCGCGCCAAATGTCGGGTTATGACTCCCTAGAAGTGGGGGTAGTCACTTCCTGAAGTGTAGTTCGTGAAGGGGATTGAACGCGGAGGTCAAGACCCTCGAGGGACACAGTGACGATGCTCGCCGGGCCTAAAGATGAAGCACCCACGACAGAGATAGACACCGGCCCGTACCCAGGTTCACGACCCTTGTGAGGAGGTAAGACCGCTACTCCTGCTTGTCTGTATTGGATTATGGTGGTTACAGTACAGGAGAGCTTGCCGGAGGCCCCCTTGAGGCAGTTCTTGCCTAGGAGGGAAGCGATGATCTTCTTCCTCCTCCAGCCAGAGGCTATCCTACTTGGTACTGCTAGGGTTTACGTGCGTGGTTACAAGCAATTGGCCGACCCCTTCTACAATGGAGGTCTTGGTGCTTTTATAGGCGCCTCCGGCGCTCTTATTCTCCTAACCCTTCAAGGTGGTTCTCACATGGCAGTGGCATGGTGGAGCAGGAGTCCACCGCTGCTCCCTCGTCCATGGACGGGGTCCATCACTAGTAAAGGTGGGTGTAACGCCCCGGGTTTTATCCCCTTTTGGTTTGTGAGTTTTTCTTTTTGCATCGACATGACATCGCATCGCATTAATTTAATTTGTTGCATTTAAATTAAATTTCCATAATTAAATTCAAATGCATTTCAAATTAATTAAAAATGTGTTATTTTCAAATCTTTTAAAAATGTTAAAAACTAGTTTATTAAATTGTCTATGCAAAACTAAAAATATTTTGTAAAGGTTTCGTATTCAAATTCCTTCTCGTTTTTGTTTTAAAATTATAAAACAGAAAAGTTTAAACGGGAGAAAAAAAATAAAAGCCCAAGCCCATCAAACCACAAACCCTAGGTTTCCCCCCCAGAAATTTCTTCCCACCCCCTGGAATTTTGCAGCCGCCCCCTCCATCTTTTCCTTTTTCCTTTTCTCTTTTTTCACCCTCCTTTTCTTTTTCTTTCCTTCCTTTTCTTTTTTTCTTCCCCTTACTTCCTTTTATCTTCTTCCTCACGAGCCGCACGGGAGAAAAAAATCCTTCCCGAGCTCCCCCGTGCCTGCTCGCCGGCCAACTCCGGCCCGCCGCGCCGCCCCTCGGCCGCCGTCGTCCCCGCCGCCCAGCGCCCCGCCGCGCCGCCGCACCGGCCCTGGCCGCGTCCTCGCCGCACGCTCCCCCGCGCGACCGAGCGCCCCGGCCACGCGCCGCCACCGCCCCGGCCGCCTCCAGCCCGGCCGCGCCCTCTCTCCTCCCGTGCTCGCCGCCCTCGCCTCCCGCCGGACGCTGCGCGAGCACCGCCGGCTCCACCACGCCCGCGCCGCCGCGCCCCCGGGTCGCCGCGCGCCGCCTCGGACGCCCTGCTCCGGCCGCCCGGGCGGCCCCCGACGCCCCTCGCCTACGGCCTCCTCCTCCCCTGCCCCGTGCGTCGCGCCTCCCCGCGCGCCCGCGCCTGCGCCTGCGCCGCCACGCCCGCCACCGCGCCGCCTCCGTCCTCCGCTGCGCGCCCTGCACCTCCAGCCGTGCTCCCCGTGCTCCCGCACCGCGCCTCCCCTGCCGCGCGCTCCGGCCCCCGGCCGCTGCCGCGGCCGCACCGCGCCGCCGCTGCCCCGAGCGCGCCCTGCCGCCGCCGCGCCGTGCGCCGCCTCCCCGCCTCCGGCCGCGCGCCGCCGGCCGCCCTCACCGCGCCGCTGCATCCGCCGCGCCGCTGCACCCGCCGCGACGCTGCATCCTCCGCGCTGCCGCGCTCCACCTCCGTGCCGCGCACCCTGCTCCCCTGCTCCGGCCCGCAGCGCGCCGCCGCGCCCCCACGTCACCGTGCGCGCCCCGCGCCGCCTCTCCCCGCCGTCGCGCGCGTGATTCACTTCCGCCACGCGCGTCCGCGCCGCCACGGCCAACCACGCCGGTCGCCGTCGCCGAGCGCATCCGCTCCGCTCCAACGGTTACTCCGTTCGGTGGCGTCCCTGCATCCGGCGCTCACCAGGTGTTCGGTGAAATGCCCGCAAGAACTTCGTCGCCACTTTTGTCCAAGTTGTCCACCCTTCGTGGTGTTGCTACATGCGCGTGGTGGTCCTCCTCCGGTGCCGTGTTCCGTGTCCGTGTTGCGGTGCCCGTCCGCGTGTTTCTCGTTCCGGTGTCCGTTGTCGTGCTCCTACGTGCCGCGACTACCCGACCACTTCCACGACACCGACAAACGACGATGCCCCGGTTCCGCGACAACTACTTCCCCGGCGACGACTACTTCCTCTACGTTCCGAAGACGTCGGTTTCGAACCCTGTCTCTCCCGATCCAACGTGCGAACCCAAACCCTAACCCTACCTATTTTATTAAATGTCATCTATCTTGTGCATATCGCATCATAATTGCATTTGTTGCATCTCTTGGGTTTGCGGGTGTAGCAAATCACCTAAATAATAAATATGGAATGTGTGGGGCAAATCACTATATGTATTGCCCAATTCCATTTAATTTGACTAGAACACGTTTGCCATGTCTTGCCATGTTAATGAACATTTAATTTGTTGGGCAGATAAATAACTTTAACATTAATATTAATTGTCGGAATCCCGGTTCCGCTTAATTCGGATTAAGTGCATCTCGCAATGCATATTGCCATGTCATGCATCATTCTCGCATGATCATGCTGGATCTTTTACCGTAGTTGTAAAATGCATCTTTTACGCTTTCCAGTGTTTGTTGCTTCTTCGCGGATACGGCGTTGAGATGTGTGAGCAACGACAAGATCTGCTTCCATGCGGGATTCCAGGCAAGCAAAGTTTGCTTGTTTACCTATACATTGTCTTTCATTCCCGCCGTTGATCTCTGCTACCCTAGTTATCGATTCTTGAACTGCGATCCCATCACATGTTTATCCTGCAGCCCATACAGCTTTATCCCCACAACCTAATATCCATACAACTAATGAGTCCGCAATTGAGAATTCGGCCGGACTCTTGACGCGGGTAACAACTCATATGGGTGGCACTTGGACTTGCTGTCGTGAAGGAATAAGTCGTGTTGAGAAGCCCTGATGCTTGCTTGGGTTGATCATGCGAGCATGGGTACAGTAGTGCACCCCTGCAGGGTATAATCTTATCGATGAGCCGTGTCCACGGTTATGGACGACTTTGGTGATGATGCTGGCTAACAAGATCTAGACAACTTGCACCTAATTAATGTTAATTAATTTAATTAGTAATATAGAATTACTTTCACAATAAATTATAAATAAAACTGTTCAATGTGTGAGTTTCCCGAATTGCTTCCTCATATTTGGTTGAGGGGGTTAATTTGAGAATGGGTTATGTTTGGTGTTAGCTATAGATGTTTATCTTATGCGCTCTCTTATCCCTCTCTGATTAGACGGAAGTTGTAGCGTGTCTCTTTAGGTTGCTAGTGCTGCTGCCGCTAAGTCCACCTCCCCTATATTTTGGGAGATGGTGTAGAAAGTGGGCAAGTCGGTTTTGCTTGCCAGGGAGTGCCCTGACCCTCTTTTGGGATGTGCTTTATGTGCAGTCAACAGGTTTGAAGTCTGACGACGTTAGCTTGGGAATCACTCCGGCTTGGCTGGGCAGGGATATGGCGCCATCGCTTATCTTCAGGACTCTTAGTCCAATTTGCATCTTATCCGTAGTCGGATACTATTTTGCTTCCGCTGTCATTTGTATCTTTGTATTGTATCTTTTGTATCTTGACTCGTTCGAGTCGTTGCTGTAATTATATCTTCTGTTGTATTTGTGGATGTATCGGAACTTTTGTAATGTTATCACAATTCCACCCACATAATGCGCATGTTTCGGCGTGCACATTATGTCTGGTGGGCGACCTAAAATCGTTATTATGCGGATTTCGGCGGGAACGCTTAGTACCGATTTTAGGGCGTCACAAAGTGGTTTCAGAGCCTTGGTTTTCATCTCCTATTTGTTTCGATACGAATGGTTATCGAAGCAGCGGGTCCGCAAAAGCCTGTAGGATAACCTCGCTAACGGTCGTTGTTTCTAGAGTGTCGAAACTATTTGACTAAAATTATTTTGAAAAAATATATCAATAGGTTTCTATTTACTCCTTACCTCAATTCTATATCTCCTCTTACCTTACATGTTTTGAGTCTCTTCTCTTATCCAACATTCAAAGTTTTAGGATCCTACGTGTGGGTGGACGATTTCTTGCCTTTTACCCTATTAGGTTCGATCTTTCAGAGTCGTCTTCGTCGTGAGCAACAATCCCTTGTTAGTGGTGTCGAGAAGTTCATCCCGGAGCGTGAAGACTCGATAGTTACCCCTCTCTTCTTGTGGTCTCGGCGTGGATCTCGGGACGCGATCCCTTGTTAGTGGTGTCGATTGTAACGCCCCGGGTTTTATCCCCTTTTGGTTTGTGAGTTTTTCTTTTTGCATCGACATGGCATTGCATCGCATTAATTTAATTTGTTGCATTTAAATTAAATTTCCATAATTAAATTCAAATGCATTTCAAATTAATAAAAAATGTGTTATTTTCAAATCTTTTAAAAATGTTAAAACTAGTTTATTAAATTGTCTATGCAAAACTAAAAATATTTTGTAAAGGTTTCGTATTCAAATTCCTTCTCGTTTTTGTTTTAAAATTATAAAACAGAAAAGTTTAAACGGGAGAAAAAAAATAAAAGCCCAAGCCCATCAAACCACAAACCCTAGGTTTTCCCCCCCAGAAATTTCTTCCCACCCCCTGGAATTTTGCAGCCGCCCCCTCCATCTTTTCCTTTTTCCTTTTCTCTTTTTTCACCCTCCTTTTCTTTTTCTTTCCTTCCTTTTCTTTTTTTTCTTCCCCTTCCTTCCTTTTCTCTTCTTCCTCACGAGCCGCACGGGAGAAAAAAAACCCTTCCCGAGCTCCCCCGTGCCCTTCTCGCCGGCCAACTCCGGCCCGCCGCGCCGCCCCTCGGCCGCCGTCGTCCCCGCCGCCCAGCGCCCCGCCGCGCCGCCGCACCGGCCCTGGCCGCGTCCTCGCCGCACGCTCCCCCGCGCGACCGAGCGCCCCGGCCACGCGCCGCCACAGCCCCGGCCGCCTCCGGCCCGGCCCGCCCTCTCTCCTCCCGTGCTCGCCGCCCTCGCCTCCCGCCGGACGCCGCGCGAGCACCGCCGCCTCCCGCCGGCTCCACCACGCCCGCGCCGCCGCGCCCCCAGGTCCCCGCGCGCCGCCTCGGACGTCCTGCTCCGGCCGCCCCACGCCGCCGCCGGCAGGCCCCCGACGCCCCTCGCCTCCGGCCTCCTCCTCCCCTGCCCCGTGCGTCGCGCCTCCCCGCGCGCCCGCGCCTGCGCTTGCGACGCCACGCCCGCCACCGTGCCGCCTCCGTCCTCCGCTGCGCGCCCTGCACCTCCAGCCGTGCTCCCCGTGCTCCCGCACCGCGCCTCCCCTGCCGCGCGCTCCGGCCCCCGGCCGCTGCCGCCGCCGCACTGCGCCGCCGCTGCCCCGAGCTCGCCCTGCCGCCGCCGCGCCGTGCGCCGCCTCCCCGCCTCCGGCCGCGCGCCGCCGGCCGCCCTCACCGCGCAGCTGCACCCGCCGCGCCGCTGCATCCTCCGCGCTGCCGCGCTCCACCTCCGTGCCGCGCACCCTGCTCCCCTGCTCCGACCCGCAGCGCGCCGCCGCGCCCCCACGTCACCGTGCGCGCCCCGCGCCGCCTCTCCCCGCCGTCGCGCGCGTGCTTCACTTCCGCCACGCACGTCCGCGCCGCCACGGCCAACCACGCCGGTCGCCGTCGCCGAGCGCATCCGCTCCGCTCCAACGGTTACTCCGTTCGGTGGCGTCCCCGCATCCGGCGCTCACCAGGTGTTCGGTGAAATGCCCGCAAGAACTTCGTCGCCACTTTTGTCCGAGTTGTCCACCCTTCGTAGTGTTGCTACATGCGCGTGGTCGTCCTCCTCCGGTGCCGTGTTCCGTGTCCGTGTTGCGGTGCCCGTCCGCGTGTTTCTCGTTCCGGTGTCCGTTGTCGTGCTCCTACGTGCCGCGACTACCCGACCACTTCCACGACACCGACAAACGACGATGCCCTGGTTCCGCGACAACTACTTCCCCGGCGACGACTACTTCCTCTACGTTCCGAAGACGTCGGTTTCGAACCCTGTCTCTCCCGATCCAACGTGCGAACCCAAACCCTAACCCTACCTATTTTATTAAATGTCATCTATCTTGTGCATATCGCATCATAATTGCATTTGTTGCATCTCTTGGGTTTGCGGGTGTTGCAAATCACCTAAATAATAAATATGGAATGTGTGGGGAAAATCACTATATGTATTGTCCAATTCCATTTAATTTGACTAGAACACCTTTGCCATGTCTTGCCATGTTAATGAACATTTAATTTGTTGGGCAGATAAATAACTTTAACATTAATATTAATTGTCGGAATCCCGGTTCCGCTTAATTCGGATTAAGTGCATCTCGCAATGCATATTGCCATGTCATGCATCATTCTCGCATGATCATGCTGGATCTTTTACCGTAGTTGTAAAATGCATCTTTTACGCTTTCCAGTGTTTGTTGCTTCTTCGCGGATACGGCGTTGAGATGTGTGAGCAACGACAAGATCTGCTTCCATGCGGGATTCCAGGCAAGCAAAGTTTGCTTGTTTACCTATACATTGTCTTTCATTCCCGCCGTTGATTTCTGCTACCCTAGTTATCGATTCTTGAACTGCGATCCCATCACATGTTTATCCTGCAGCCCATACAGCTTTATCCCCACAACCTAATATCCATACAACTAATGAGTCCGCAATTGAGAATTCGGCCGGACTCTTGACGCGGGTAACAACTCATATGGGTGGCACTTGGACTTGCTGTCGTGAAGGAATAAGTCGTGTTGAGAAGCCCTGATGCTTGCTTGGGTTGATCATGCGAGCATGGGTACAGTAGTGCACCCCTGCAGGGTATAATCTTATCGATGAGCCGTGTCCACGGTTATGGACGACTTTGGTGATGATGCTGGCTAACAAGATCTAGACAACTTGCACCTAATTAATGTTAATTAATTTAATTAGTAATATAGAATTACTTTCACAATAAATTATAAATAAAACTGTTCAATGTGTGAGTTTCCCGAATTGCTTCCTCATATTTGGTTGAGGGGGTTAATTTGAGAATGGGTTATGTTTGGTGTTAGCTATAGATGTTTATCTTATGCGCTCTCTTATCCCTCTCTGATTAGACGGAAGTTGTAGCGTGTCTCTTTAGGTTGCTAGTGCTGCTGCCGCTAAGTCCACCTCCCCTATATTTTGGGAGATGGTGTAGAAAGTGGGCAAGTCGGTTTTGCTTGCCAGGGAGTGCCCTGACCCTCTTTTGGGATGTGCTTTATGTGCAGTCAACAGGTTTGAAGTCTGACGACGTTAGCTTGGGAATCACTCCGGCTTGGCTGGGCAGGGATATGGCGCCATCGCTTATCTTCAGGACTCTTAGTGCAATTTGCATCTTATCCGTAGTCGGATACTATTTTGCTTCCGCTGTCATTTGTATCTTTGTATTGTATCTTTTGTATCTTGACTCGTTCGAGTCGTTGCTGTAATTATATCTTCTGTTGTATTTGTGGATGTATCGGAACTTTTGTAATGTTATCACAATTCCACCCACATAATGCGCATGTTTCGGCGTGCACATTATGTCTGGTGGGCGACCTAAAATCGTTATTATGCGGATTTCGGCGGGAACGCTTAGTACCGATTTTAGGGCGTCACAAAGTGGTTTCAGAGCCTTGGTTTTGATCTCCTAGTTGTTTCGATACGAATGGTTATCGAAGCAGCGGGTCCGCAAAAGCCTGTAGGATAACCTCGCTAACGGTCGTTGTTTCTAGAGTGTCGAAACTATTTGACTAAAATTATTTTGAAAAAATATATCAATAGGTTTCTATTTACTCCTTACCTCAATTCTATATCTCCTCTTACCTTACATGTTTTGAGTCTCTTCTCTTATCCAACATTCAAAGTTTTAGGATCCTACGTGTGGGTGGACGATTTCTTGCCTTTTACCCTATTAGGTTCGATCTTTCAGAGTCGTCTTCGTCGTGAGCAACAATCCCTTGTTAGTGGTGTCGAGAAGTTCATCCCGGAGCGTGAAGACTCGATAGTTACCCCTCTCTTCTTGTGGTCTCGGCGTGGATCTCGGGACGCGATCCCTTGTTAGTGGTGTCGATTGTAACGCCCCGGGTTTTATCCCCTTTTGGTTTGTGAGTTTTTCTTTTTGCATCGACATGGCATTGCATCGCATTAATTTAATTTGTTGCATTTAAATTAAATTTCCATAATTAAATTCAAATGCATTTCAAATTAATAAAAAATGTGTTATTTTCAAATCTTTTAAAAATGTTAAAACTAGTTTATTAAATTGTCTATGCAAAACTAAAAATATTTTGTAAAGGTTTCGTATTCAAATTCCTTCTCGTTTTTGTTTTAAAATTATAAAACAGAAAAGTTTAAACGGGAGAAAAAAAATAAAAGCCCAAGCCCATCAAACCACAAACCCTAGGTTTTCCCCCCCAGAAATTTCTTCCCACCCCCTGGAATTTTGCAGCCGCCCCCTCCATCTTTTCCTTTTTCCTTTTCTCTTTTTTCACCCTCCTTTTCTTTTTCTTTCCTTCCTTTTCTTTTTTTTCTTCCCCTTCCTTCCTTTTCTCTTCTTCCTCACGAGCCGCACGGGAGAAAAAAAACCCTTCCCGAGCTCCCCCGTGCCCTTCTCGCCGGCCAACTCCGGCCCGCCGCGCCGCCCCTCGGCCGCCGTCGTCCCCGCCGCCCAGCGCCCCGCCGCGCCGCCGCACCGGCCCTGGCCGCGTCCTCGCCGCACGCTCCCCCGCGCGACCGAGCGCCCCGGCCACGCGCCGCCACAGCCCCGGCCGCCTCCGGCCCGGCCCGCCCTCTCTCCTCCCGTGCTCGCCGCCCTCGCCTCCCGCCGGACGCCGCGCGAGCACCGCCGCCTCCCGCCGGCTCCACCACGCCCGCGCCGCCGCGCCCCCAGGTCCCCGCGCGCCGCCTCGGACGTCCTGCTCCGGCCGCCCCACGCCGCCGCCGGCAGGCCCCCGACGCCCCTCGCCTCCGGCCTCCTCCTCCCCTGCCCCGTGCGTCGCGCCTCCCCGCGCGCCCGCGCCTGCGCTTGCGACGCCACGCCCGCCACCGTGCCGCCTCCGTCCTCCGCTGCGCGCCCTGCACCTCCAGCCGTGCTCCCCGTGCTCCCGCACCACGCCTCCCCTGCCGCGCGCTCCGGCCCCCGGCCGCTGCCGCCGCCGCACTGCGCCGCCGCTGCCCCGAGCTCGCCCTGCCGCCGCCGCGCCGTGCGCCGCCTCCCCGCCTCCGGCCGCGCGCCGCCGGCCGCCCTCACCGCGCAGCTGCACCCGCCGCGCCGCTGCATCCTCCGCGCTGCCGCGCTCCACCTCCGTGCCGCGCACCCTGCTCCCCTGCTCCGACCCGCAGCGCGCCGCCGCGCCCCCACGTCACCGTGCGCGCCCCGCGCCGCCTCTCCCCGCCATCGCGCGCGTGCTTCACTTCCGCCACGCACGTCCGCGCCGCCACGGCCAACCACGCCGGTCGCCGTCGCCGAGCGCATCCGCTCCGCTCCAACGGTTACTCCGTTCGGTGGCGTCCCCGCATCCGGCGCTCACCAGGTGTTCGGTGAAATGCCCGCAAGAACTTCGTCGCCACTTTTGTCCGAGTTGTCCACCCTTCGTAGTGTTGCTACATGCGCGTGGTCGTCCTCCTCCGGTGCCGTGTTCCGTGTCCGTGTTGCGGTGCCCGTCCGCGTGTTTCTCGTTCCGGTGTCCGTTGTCGTGCTCCTACGTGCCGCGACTACCCGACCACTTCCACGACACCGACAAACGACGATGCCCTGGTTCCGCGACAACTACTTCCCCGGCGACGACTACTTCCTCTACGTTCCGAAGACGTCGGTTTCGAACCCTGTCTCTCCCGATCCAACGTGCGAACCCAAACCCTAACCCTACCTATTTTATTAAATGTCATCTATCTTGTGCATATCGCATCATAATTGCATTTGTTGCATCTCTTGGGTTTGCGGGTGTTGCAAATCACCTAAATAATAAATATGGAATGTGTGGGGAAAATCACTATATGTATTGTCCAATTCCATTTAATTTGACTAGAACACCTTTGCCATGTCTTGCCATGTTAATGAACATTTAATTTGTTGGGCAGATAAATAACTTTAACATTAATATTAATTGTCGGAATCCCGGTTCCGCTTAATTCGGATTAAGTGCATCTCGCAATGCATATTGCCATGTCATGCATCATTCTCGCATGATCATGCTGGATCTTTTACCGTAGTTGTAAAATGCATCTTTTACGCTTTCCAGTGTTTGTTGCTTCTTCGCGGATACGGCGTTGAGATGTGTGAGCAACGACAAGATCTGCTTCCATGCGGGATTCCAGGCAAGCAAAGTTTGCTTGTTTACCTATACATTGTCTTTCATTCCCGCCGTTGATCTCTGCTACCCTAGTTATCGATTCTTGAACTGCGATCCCATCACATGTTTATCCTGCAGCCCATACAGCTTTATCCCCACAACCTAATATCCATACAACTAATGAGTCCGCAATTGAGAATTCGGCCGGACTCTTGACGCGGGTAACAACTCATATGGGTGGCACTTGGACTTGCTGTCGTGAAGGAATAAGTCGTGTTGAGAAGCCCTGATGCTTGCTTGGGTTGATCATGCGAGCATGGGTACAGTAGTGCACCCCTGCAGGGTATAATCTTATCGATGAGCCGTGTCCACGGTTATGGACGACTTTGGTGATGATGCTGGCTAACAAGATCTAGACAACTTGCACCTAATTAATGTTAATTAATTTAATTAGTAATATAGAATTACTTTCACAATAAATTATAAATAAAACTGTTCAATGTGTGAGTTTCCCGAATTGCTTCCTCATATTTGGTTGAGGGGGTTAATTTGAGAATGGGTTATGTTTGGTGTTAGCTATAGATGTTTATCTTATGCGCTCTCTTATCCCTCTCTGATTAGACGGAAGTTGTAGCGTGTCTCTTTAGGTTGCTAGTGCTGCTGCCGCTAAGTCCACCTCCCCTATATTTTGGGAGATGGTGTAGAAAGTGGGCAAGTCGGTTTTGCTTGCCAGGGAGTGCCCTGACCCTCTTTTGGGATGTGCTTTATGTGCAGTCAACAGGTTTGAAGTCTGACGACGTTAGCTTGGGAATCACTCCGGCTTGGCTGGGCAGGGATATGGCGCCATCGCTTATCTTCAGGACTCTTAGTGCAATTTGCATCTTATCCGTAGTCGGATACTATTTTGCTTCCGCTGTCATTTGTATCTTTGTATTGTATCTTTTGTATCTTGACTCGTTCGAGTCGTTGCTGTAATTATATCTTCTGTTGTATTTGTGGATGTATCGGAACTTTTGTAATGTTATCACAATTCCACCCACATAATGCGCATGTTTCGGCGTGCACATTATGTCTGGTGGGCGACCTAAAATCGTTATTATGCGGATTTCGGCGGGAACGCTTAAATCTACATAGTACCGATTTTAGGGCGTCACAGTGGGCGCGGTGGCCGACCGCGCTGTACTGCCCGCAGGGAGGGCAGTCTCTGTGGTGGAGCCCGAGATGACGTTCTCATTTGGAGGGTAGCGCCGCCCACCTGCTTTATCACCAGAGTGGAAGGTCCTGGCAGTCCTGCCGTAGGCGGCGCAACTTTATTGACTCCTTTATCACCAAAACGGCAACGGGAATGCTTGCGTCACCATGTGGGCGTGGCAGAGGTCATGTGCATCTCGCCGTGTTTCCTTGGCCGCGACGTTTCCCCTCATGTCGGGGGAGGCCTGTGGGAGGATTCCCGTTGACTTCCCTCCAGGCGCGCTGGCGCCTCGGGAGGGTCTCTTGAGGCGAGGGACCGCCCGAGGCCCTCGTTTCCTCTTCAGGCCCTCGAGGGGGATTGCCCCTCGAGGGTCCCGCCAGGCGGTGAGGCCTGGTCCTTAGTCGTTTCGTCTGTCAGCCCGCGTGCGAGGCCTAGGAGGAGTGGGCTCTCCATACCCCAGTTCCCACTTGGCCGACACCAGCGTATCCATAATTTCTTGTGTTCCATGCTATGTTATATCATGTTATTACATGTTTTATATTCATTTTATATAGTTTTATGCATTTTCTGGGACTAACCTATTAACAAGATGCCATAGTGCCAGTTCCCTGTTTTCTCCTGTTTTTGGTTTCAGAAAGCTCTTAAGGAAATATCCGTCAAATTAGAAACGATCCAACCAGTATTTATTTTTGGAATATTTGTGACCAGAAGAACCAAAGACGAGACGAAGACAGACCCCGAGGGGCCCACACCACCTGGTGGCGCGGCCCCACTTCTGGCCGCGCAGGGAGGTGGTGTGGCGCCCTCGGGCGCCCACCGACCTAGGTCTTTCACCCATAAAACCCCCCCTGACCTAAAAACGTTTCACGGTTAGACGATTTTTCCTCCACGGGTCCCGAACGTCGCCGCCATCACCGACAAGATTCGGGGGACATAAGTCTCTGTTCCGGCACTCTGCCGGGACGGGGAGTTTCCCCCGGAGCCATGTCCATTGCCGTTGCTGACTCCTAGGATGAGGAGTAAGTAGTTCTCCCCCGGGGCTGCGGGATCTACGGAAGCCATGTGGTTTATCTCTCTCTCCCATGATGTGATCTTACATGTGATCATGAGCTTTGTAATTTAGTTGAATATGTGATGCTACTCTTTGTCTATTATGCACTCTAGAGGTTACTTTAATATGAACTCCGGGGTTATTCACGTGTGTAATGGTGACAGTGTGTGCACCCTGTGTGATTTCCTTTATGACATTGTTTTCGTTGGTTTACTCCGACTTGAGGGTGCTCTTGTAGCCCTGCACATTGAATGGTGTTTGTTATCCAACATGAGAGTGTTTGAGAGTAGTGTTTATTTATTTAACTTTGATGTCATTGTTGAGAATGTCCACTGGTGATAGTAGGATCCCTAGGCCTTGTTTCTAAGCATCGAAACACCGTTTCCAACAAGTTCTGCTACATGTTTGCTTGCTGCCATTTTTATTACAGATTGGAATTACTACTTATAATCATCCATATTACATGTATTTCACTATGTCTTCGCATAACTAGTGCACCTATACATCTGTCAAGTGTATTGGGTGTGTTGGGGCCACAAGAGACTTCATGTATCTTGATTTCAGGGTTGCTTGAGAGGAATCTTTGACCTCTACCTTCCTGACTTCGACATACCTTGGGTGATTCACTTAAGGGTAACTTGCTGCTGTTCTACAAACATCTGCTCTTGGAGGCCCAACACTGTCTACAAGAATAGAAGCGTGAGTAGACATCAGTGCTCTAGGTCTTCGTGAGCAAGCAGAAGGGGATCGCAGGCAGAAAACAATTTTTTTCCTATCGGCAATATCCTTAAACTAGCCAAGATCTATACTATGCAGATATAGAACTACAGCGGAGATCGGAATACATACCCTTTTAGACCGAAAAGCGGGGATTACGCTCCCGCACACGACGAACACGACGTAGCCGACCTCTAGGTAGCGAAGAACTTGGCGCGACGATGACGACGAAGATGACCTCGAGGTCGGGTGGAGGAAGTAGGCCTCCGAGCACCGCTAGCGCAGTACCTCGCAGGGCGTTACACACATACGGTGGAGACGACGGCCTCCGAAGCTCCAGTCCAGGACGAGCAGCGGAAGACTTGGACCGGAACACCAGCAGCGCGGTAGCGGGCTATGGTGGAGAGAGAACTCACATCCTCCTCGGCGCAACTACGACAAAGAGAATCACGAGATCGAGGAGAAATCGAGAATTAATTGGGTGAATTAAAAGGCCAGGGGTGCCCCTTCTTATATAGGCTCCCGATGGAGCCAACCTTGCCAGCCAGGCAATGTGGGACCATCCCACATGCCTGGTGCGGCCAAGGAGGGTGCGCTGGCCCTAGGTAGGCCCCATTTGGCCCACCTAGGACGGCCCTCCCCCAATCCGAAGCCCTGGGGGGACTCCCCCCCTCATGGGCCTTGTTTCCACCAGAAGGCCCATTTAGGGAAATCAACCTTTAAAAATTCGAAAATAAATATTTAAAATCATATTTAATCATTAATTACACTAATTAACATCAAACATATTATATATTTCGTCGCTGCCCGATCTCCATCGGACCATTCCCGGGACGTTCCCCGTGATCTCCTTTCCGGTTGTCTTGTCGAAACCCCTTAAGTGTGTTACCCTAGCGGTTCGATATACTAACAGACATGATCGAGACTCCTCTCCGATCAATGACTAACTAGTAGGCCTGGACCCCATGAATTAATCCCTGTGATATAACGAATGACTTTCATCTATCAAACCTGAACGTTAAGTCTTAAACCCTTTGTCATGGCGATACTTAGCGTGTCCGAGCGTCGTTCATAGATATCTCCATATCTAGCTGACCTCGTTACCTACATCGCTATCTTCTACTCGTCTATGATATTATGTCAGCTGGTGACCTAGTCACATGTTTGCAAACTCATTTGACATAATCTCACTGAGTGGGCCCTAGACAAATCCCGTTGTTCACCCTCGTCTCAACTACCCCCTTCTGATACCTAAAAGTATCACCGTTATTGTCATACTAAATAAGATAAGACGTTTGGTGCAATCAAAGTATCTTCCAGGAATAACAATAAGAGTTGGTCTCACGGTCTTAAGGCGTAATGACTTTTTCCTATAAATACTGGGTATGTCCATCACATCGTTAAACCTAACGATATGACTTTCATTGCCGACCGGCGCCATGCCCTATGATCGGAAAACCTCGATCATCTATCGCGCAACGAAACTAGTCTTAGTAGAGGCTACTAGGGACCTGGTTGTTTATCTACAACACCTGTATTAATGTTTCCGCTTAATACAGTTATAGCATGGTATAAAACATATAATGAACAATTGGAATATAACCAATAAACTATCTTTATTAAGTGCCTCTAGGGCATATTCCCTTCAGTTTCCCACTTGCACTAGAGTAACACTTAATCTAGTTTACAACTTGGTATAAGCTCAACACCCATAGCATCTTGGTGCATGCTCGTCTCGTGGAAGAGGAATACAGTCAATAGATCTCACACATTGAGACCTATATGTGCTTTGCAACACTTCTATGTCATCTAGTTTGACATCATCTCATATCGTACGATGACGGTGAAATATATCCTAGTGGATGGAGTGAGACTCGAACATTTGCGTAGCATGGGCCTAAAAAGTCCAAGAGATCTATTAAGGGGACCACATACGTTCGGAAAACTGTTCAGTCCAATCACATTTGCTATTTCTGAAGTTGCCATATATTTCTATACCTATGTAGATTATTTAACAGTGCATTAATATGCAACTTGGCAAGCTAACCATGTCTTTCTTCAAAATAAAGGACATCTCCTATATGAGATTTCTAGTCGTACGGGTCAGTGTCACAAATTGCATCATCGTAACCGTTTTACGGCAAGTTGTCTTTCCACTCTTACCCTTTACTAGGAAACATATCTTCAGTTCTCATAGACACTGAAAAATAAACTTAACGTTTGTTCATTGATCCACACAAGGATCACTCTAGAATTTGTTCTTCAACCAAGAACTTGGGTCACACTAAGTCGAGCTTTCGGTCTGAGCGCATCTATGTCTGATACATAGAGAATGTCAAACATCATTTGCTATCACTGAAAATGCCAAGATAAACTTAATATTTTACCTAGTCATACAAACAAGAACAATCTTCTTCGCTTGTTCTATTCTGAAACACTTCAGAATCTTAACTTAGGAAATATTCTGACCTAATGTTATTAAGCCCCTTACGATCTATACAATTATAAATCGGATGCCTAATACTCCTAACTTCATTTCATAGAAAATTTAATCACTTAAATAATCCTTTACACTCTACTAGAGGATCTGTGTCATTCAGTATGTCGTTACATACAAAATCACAAATGACACCTAGCTCCCACTCAAATATGCCTTCCACATATAAGATCAAGGAAAGCTACTTAGTTCCCACTCACTTCTTTGCAAATGCAGGTTTCTTCAACTATTTTGGACAACTCCAAAATCCTTTGATCACATTATCAAAGTGAAGATTCCAGCTCCGATATGCTTGCTTCAGCCCATGAATGGACAACTGAAGTTCGCATACATGTTTAGCATCCTCAGGATCACCAACTCTTTCTTAATGACACTATTAAGAAACATTGTTTTCTTATCCATCTCTTAATTTCTCATTTGAATTATAGTAATTGCTAAACGACCCAGAATAGATTTAGGCTTCGCCACTTGAGAAAAACTCTCATTGTGGTCAACTTTTAAATCTGTCGGAACTGTTTAACGACAAATCGATCCTTTTCAATGTCTACTCTCTCATAAAATTCCATATTCTGTTAACATCCTAGATGCTATCAAGAAGATCTCTCAAGTCATTGCCTGGTACTCGTACATGGATTTTATTTAGGATCATATATGACTCATAGCCATTTCCCGCACTTAGGTACACCATCTTTTCTTCTTAGTTCGTAGTCTATCATATTTCATTAATATGAACTTCATAACAAGATTGTCGTAACACACAGTGTGGAACACAACCTCGTACGCCTACGTTCCTAGTATGAGCTCAGAGCATCATGATCTTGTATCATCTGCTTTTTCAAGCTGTGGAGCATGACACCGAAAAAACTTTCGGTTGCGCCACTCTAATGTCTGAAGAGAAAGTTCATCAACTTTGTCTTCCTCTACTTTCTTTCTCACTTATACTCTTGGACAAGAAACTATTTCTTTCGCAAGGTATATCCCGACAACAATTTTGCCTATGTCGTGAGACATGTACCCAACTAACTCTTTAGGTACGGTACACTACAAAGATTAATCCATTTTAGGTTTGATCACATCGAAACACTAAATTGTTGAAACGACAATCCAGGCTAAAAGCCATGCCATCACTCGTATGGTATAGAGCCATGGATTAAATGGTTTCCCTATTATCTAACGTGAATGTTACGTTTCTACCATATGACTCTAATGGTCACAATAATTTGATAAGAGATTTATTTAGCACACACTATCCGATAGAGTGCGATTATGACGTCCTAACATACCATAACACTATGGTGTTCCATACGACGTATTTTGTGGAACTCTTCTCACAAGTCTTCCAATGATATGCCAACATTATAACTCAAATCTTCATTTCCTCGATCAGTATCACGAGAATTTGACTTTCTTGTTAAATTTATTTCCTACTTCATTCTGAACTTGTTTGAACAAATCAAAATTCCCAGACAAACATTCTCTGAGTGGATATCCATATATCTACTCGAATATTCATGAAGTCTATGAAATAAAGACTTCCACTACACGTTAAAATACTTCATTGATTCACATACACCAATATGCACGATTCTCAACAAGCTATACTCAAAACATTCAGTGAAATTCACGAAATAAAGGTCTCCACTACCCGTCAATTACTTCATTCAACCACATACATCTATATGCATGACTACCAATAAGTTATATCCCTGTTTTCCGAAAACGGTGTCTTAGCTATTTTGCAAGTGTCAAAAGATCAAATCTAAGGACTTATAGATCCATCCGGTATGGAACTAATTCATTGACTATAGCATTGACATGAATTAAACGGTAGTGTCACACATATGTGGTGTCTTTATTAAGTTTGTATCCTTTGGCATTAATATTATGAATGTGGGAGCTTCTACCATCTAAATTCAAATCGGCATACGATCATTACTTCATAAATATAGGACAACGAATTTGTCACTAACATGTATGAACAAGTCTCTTGCTAGAGGGGACACACTTGTAACGATCATACTAACAGGCGATCATAAAGAATTTATTCAAATGGTAGATCTAGAGGGAGAGTGTCTATGGCCATCACAACAGTTTGTCTGCCAATATCAACACGCAATGTCGCCTCATCCTTTCAAGCTACTCAAGCAGTAAACCTGGTTTTCATAAAACATGACTAGTATCAAAACTTAGTCACTACTGCGAGTACTTGCTTAGGTAAAACATTCATAACATGTATATCATATATACACCATCATCATTGATGACTTCCCGGCGATCTGTTTCATCTTCTTGATACTTCCAACGTAATCAAGAACCATGAAGGTGAACGATTCCCCTTTGCATGATACAGTCTATGACAAAGCAATTGCACCTGGCAACGGCGTCTGTCATCCAGTGATCGAGCTGAGCGAGGCGTCTCAATGTTCATCAAGTATGACCATATGTCATCAAGTATGACCAATGTCATCAAGTATGACTGCCACTTGCTCCTTCAATGTGTGTATTCTCTTCCATCTCGGTTGAGAAGACATTCAGTCAACGTACTGATAAACTTAATCAACCCAACTTTAGGGGTACCCTGAGTTTAGCGACCATCTCATATGTTCGGGATCTAATAACTCGTACCCACCGTTGGTTCTCTATTGCAGAGATCATAGCAATCACTGGACTATGATGATATCATCCGCACAAAACCTGATAATCCAAATTATCTTATGTTAGCGGAATCTCCGGGTTTATCTCCTAGCGGGTGTTGTATCACAAAGAGCTAACGGTTTAAACAAGGAGTATCCTCAAGCTAAAGTATAAAACTATGAAGTTTGGACCCAACCTTTTAAGTTTCTCAATCGCAAGAATGCGCCTAATTTTAAAAGATGCTATTACATTGGTTAATATCAACAAAGGTTTTGCAAAACAGACTTTGTTCATTATATTTAGAGTTCTAGTATTTTAGAAAATAACTATCCGAACTCCCACTCAAACGAACATCCCTCCTGGTCGTTTAAGCGATTACACGACCCCCATCCATTGCACAACCCCTCATCATCAAAGCCGGCAACACAACTTCAAGGGTAGACAATTTTCAATCACAACAACTCTGTGACTCATGCTCAACCTTTCGGCATCCGTGTTCCGAGGCCATATCCGCATATGCTAGGCTCGCCACAATAACTTCCACGTAACGCTTGTGCAACATGGCTTACACCCACTGTATGCGAACGACGATATGTCTGACACCCGATTGTCACGGCATGCCTCATAACATAGAACTTTCTTGGTGGTGCTCGTTGGAGGAAGAACACTAGTGGTATTTTGAAGGGATCATCTTATGTATAATTACCGCCGCGTAACTAATATATACTAATATATATATAATAACACAATATAAGATGCACACAAAACATCAAATGTAATGCGATGTGATATAGCCCATTGCGCCATGGTCTTCTGGGCGCCCACAATTCATAAACAATTTAATAAACCTACCTTGACCATATCTCATTGCCCCTGCAAAATAAAGTTAGACGCTTCTACTTTATATTTTGCATATTTTACGTGGCCTAGGGCTGTCGTAAATAGAACCGCTTCATACCTACAAACCTTATGACCACAACACCGATCCAATAATTGCATGTTTAAGCATCCCTTTCGGGCCCTCCATTGAAAATGCAAAGCCAGCTAAAGAGAGAGAGACAGGAACCCACCAGCCACAGATACGGTACAAGCCGTATGTCAGTAGTGGAACCAGTCTCGCGTAAGCGTACACGTAAAGTCGGTCCGGGCCGCTTCATCAACTCGATGCCTCTGGAATCACAAGTGCACGCTAGAGGGTAGCAAATAACAGGAACGGTGCCCCCGTGCAGAACACGGGTTCTAACAGCGCACAGCTATATCTACGATAGATCGGCTCTGATACCACTGAAGGGGATCGTGTGCAGAAAACATATATTTTCCTATCGGCAATATCCTTAAACTAGCCAAGATCTATACTATGCAGATATTGAAGTACGGCGGAGATCAAATACATACCCTCGTAGACCAAATAGCGGGGATTACGCTCCCGCACAAGCGTTGACGACGAAGACGATGTAGCCGACCTCTAGGTCACGAAGAACTCGGCGCGACGATGACGACGAAGATGATCTTGAGGTCGGGTGGAGGAAGTAGGCCTCCGAGGACCGCGAGCGCAGCACCTCGCATGGTGTTACACACATACGGTGGAGACGACGGCCTCCGAAGCTCCAGTCCAGGACGAGCAGCGGAAGACTTGGACCGGAATGCCAGCAGCGCGGCAGCGGGCTATGGTGGAGAAAGAACTCTCATCCTCCTCGGCGCAACTCCGACAAAGGGAATCACGAGATCGAGGAGAAATCGAGAATTAATTGGGTGAATCAAAAGGCCAGGGGTGCCCCTTCTTATATAGGCTCCCGGGGGAGCCAACCATGCCAGCCAGGCAATGTGGGACTATCCCACATGCCTAGTGCGGCCAAGGTGGCGGCGCCGGCCCTAGGTGGTCCCCATTTGTCCCACCTATGCCGGCCCTCCCCCAAGCCGAAGCCCTGGGGGAACTTCCCCCCCTCATGGGCCTTCTTTCCACCAGAAGGCCCATTTAGGGAAATCAATCATTAAAAATACGAAAATAAATAATAACTAATATTTAATCATTAATTACACTAATTAATATCAAACATATTATATATATTTATTCTTGCTCCGAAAACTATTTCGTCGCTGCCCGATCTCCATCGGACCATTCCCAGGACGTTCCCGGTGATCTCTTTCCTTTCTGGTTGTCTTGTCGAAACCCCTTAAGTGTGTTACCCTAGCGGTTCGATATAATAACAGACATGATCGAGACTCCTCTCCGATCAATGACTAAGTCATAGGCCTGGACTCCATGAATTAATCTCCGTGATATAACGAATGACTTTCATCTATCAAACCTGAACATTAAGTCTTAAACCCTTTGTCATGGCGATACTTAGTGTGTCCGAGCGTCGTTCTTAGATATCTCCATATTAGTTGACCTCGTTACCGACATCTCTATCTTCTACACGTCTATGATATTATGTCAGCTGGTGACCTAGTCACATGGTTGCAAACTCATTTGACATAATCTCACCGAGTGGGACCTAGAGTATCTATCCGGCTATACGGACTGACAAATCCCGATGTTGACCCCTCGTCTCAACTACCCCCTTCGGATACCCAAAAGTATCACCGTTATTGTCATACTAAATAAGATACGACGTTTAGTGCAATCAAAGTATCTTCCAGGAATAACAATAAGAGTTGGTCTCACGGTCTTAAGGCGTAATGACGACGTCCTACAAATATGGTTATGTCCATCACATCGTTACACCAACGATATGACTTTCATTGCCGACCAGCGCCATGCCCATATGATCGGAAAACCTTGATCATCAATCACGCAACGAAACTAGTCTTAGTAGAGGCTACTAGGGACCTGCTTGTTTTATCTACCACACCTGTATTAATGTTTCCGCTTAATACATTTATAGCATGGTATAAAACATATAATGAACAATTGGAATATAACCAATAAAATATCTTTATTAAGTGCCTGTAGGGCATATTCCCTTCACAATCAAGTTGGATGCACCCCCACTAGTTCCATTAGAGAGCTTTCATATACTTATAGCTCATTGTGCATCCGTTTTGTGGAAATCACTACTCCTTGCATAGCTTTGATTGTAAGACTTTCTCTTGTCTAATGATCATTTACATCTTTCTGAGCCTTTCTTATGTTGGCCATTCAAACCTCCGTTAACATTCTCTTAGCCATAACATCTTGGTGCCAGGAACCAACGTTGAACGCTTGCTTGTTTCTTTTGAACAAATAATGTATTGATCTTCTACGTGCATATTGATATTGCTTAACTTGATCCTTTCATTAAGTTGTCATATCTGTTGGAAGCATTAGATGATTATATTGTTGTGCTTGAAGCTTAAATCATCTTTAATATCTACTTTACATAGTTGATTGCTATCTAGTACTATATCATTGAAAGCTTTGCTTGCTTCACGTACTTGTTTATTTATTACTTATTGGATATCAATACAAACTACAGCCTTTATTCATTTGATCTATGTTTACATGCCTTACATTATTACATGATCAAGATTGTGTTTAAGCATGTCAGTTCAGAATTTATTCTTCTTTTATCGTTCTTGCCTACTTGGGACGAGTAGAACTAAGCTTGGGGATGTTGATACGTCTCCAACGTATCCATAATTTCTTATGTTCCAAGTTATGTTATATCATGTTATTACATGTTTTATATGCATTTTATATAGTTTTATGCATTTTCTGGGACTAACCTATTAACAAGATGCCAAAGTGCTAGTTCCCTGTTTTATGCTGTTTTTGGTTTCAGAAAAGTACTTAAGGAAATATTCTCGAAATTGGAAATTAAAGATCCTGGAATTATTTTTTTAATATTTGTGTCATGAGGAACCGAAGACGAGACGTAGAAGAGCCACGAGGAGCCCACACCACCTCGTGGCGCGAGAGGCCCCATGATGGCCGCGCCAGGAGGTGATGTGGGGCCCTCGGGCGCCCGCCGACATCGCCCTTTCGCCCACAATACCTCCTGACCTAAAAACGATCGCACAATATTCACTTTTTCCTCCACGGGTCCCAAGCTGCCACCGTCGTCAACACCACTTCGGGAGAGATCAGACTTCTCCGCGGCACCCTGCCGGGAGGGGGAATCATCCCCCGAGGCTTCTACGTTGCCATGACCGCCTCCGGACTGATGCGTGAGTATTCTACCCTTGGACTACGGGTCCATAGCAATAGCTAGATGGTTGTCTTCTCCTCTTGTGCTATCATGTTTAGATCTTGTGAGCTGCCTATCATGATCAAGATCATCTTTATGTAATTCTCCATGTTGTGTTTGCTGGGATCCGATGAATATTGAGTACTCAAGCTATTGCTTCATAATATATCATGTGTGTGATATTTAATGATCGTGCATGCTCTCCGTTACTTGTGTGTGCTTGGCCAAGTAGATGCTCATAACTCCAAGAGGGGGTATTTATGCTCGATAGTGGGTTCATGTCTCTATTAAATCTGGGGCAGTGACAGAAAGCTCTAAGGTTGTAGATGTTCTGTTGCTACTAGGGATAAAATAGTAGTACTTTGTCTAAGGATGATGTTACTTACTGTTGGGGATATACCAACTAGGGGTATCTTTAACATGGATCAATCCAGCTAGTCCAGGGTGGCCCAAGGGTGGTAAGGCTGAAGCCTGCCGGGCAGCCCAGATAGCTGACGTAGAAGGAAGTAAGCGGACGGTCCAAGGAAGGCGGAAGGCTGAAGCCCATCAAGCCGCCAAGCCCAAGAAGGAAGATGGCAACTAAGCCGGCTAGGTCTAGGAATCCGATTACTTGCCGGACAAGTACTTGCCTTGTATCCTGGGGTCTGGCCGCCTATATAAGCCGGCCACCAGGAAGCCTTTAGGGCACGCTCAATACGCATCATACCCATTGTAACCTATTCACGACTATTTGCCTCATAGTGAATTATAGCAGCACGTAGGATCTCGCCACCGCTGCAGGATATGAAGCTGGGTAAACTCGTCCCGTCCTCGACGACACCAACCTTCTTCCCACAACCCATACGTAAGCTAGAGGACCCCCGTCTCCTATCAAATATGTCGATACTACGACAGTTGGCGCCCACCGTAGGGCATGAGGTTCCTGGCGTCACGTTCCAGGCGGGAACAGTTGGCGGCGTGGGTAAGTAGATCGCCGTCGGCCGCGTCACAAGGTATGGCGGCCACAGCTACGTCAACTCAGATGAGTCCTGGCTCCCGGCGGGCGACTACCTTATCGGGTGCGCAATTGTACCGATTGGAGGGATCGACGTCTTCATCGGGTACATGCCAGAGGCGTACGGCCTACCGCGTTTCTACGACCCCACCCACCAACCCTTCGACCAAGCAGTCGACCGACAAGATGGATCTGAATCCGCCTTCTCCCAGGAGTCGGCCGAATCTGACTTCCACTTCGTCGGAGATGTTGGACTGGGATCCGACTCCTAGCCGAAAAACAACGATCCTGATTCAATCCTTCCTGCTCTCTAGGAGGATGCGATGTCAGATGCCGGATCCAGATCTACTATTCAAGTCAACATAGATTCTGACTCTGATGATGATGCTAGTCTCTTCCAAGAGAAAATCAAAAGACGCTTTTTGAGTGATAATCTGTTTCCTTCAGAGGGCACAGCGGATACTGACATGCCTGATAAGCTGGCTATGATGGTTGTCGTCGGTCACAAGTCAACCTCAGTTGCTTCTAAAACGCAAAACAAGCCGGCGGAAGATGCCGGCGACACCGTCGCCGGTCAACTCATTAAAAGTTCCGACAAGGTGCGCGCAAAGAAGAAAACTGGTCTCGAGAAAGGTGATAGCAACAAACCCACGGATTTGCTCTCCGTCATCAAAGAAGTAGAAGAGATCATGCACACTCCGGTGAACAAGGATACCCCACTCGACGAAGTGGAAGAGCTTAGGCTTAATATGCTTAAGCACTCTGACTTCCTGTGCAAAAGAGAGGAGCCTATTGAGAGCCTTGCAAAGAAGAACAGGAAAAGATGTCGGCTAAAACAAGCCAACAGCTCTTCGAGGAAAAAATGTCATAAAAAACCGCCGTGATAAGGAGCCGCCAATTCGTGCAACAACAGCAGCTCAGGATCTTGGGTTCGACTGTCGCACAACACCACAGCGCGTGTACAGAAGGGGGGATGTTGTTTTCTGCACCCCCATCCTTAACGCTGCTGCTGCGCTAGACACCCTAGACGACAAGACTTACACAGCGGAGGAAAAGTTGACCAACGCAAGACACTTCGTGAGCAAGGCCCTCGAACAGCAAGCCCGCGCTGACTCCTACGGCCACATGGCGAATGCCACGGGGGAGATCTAGAATCCAAGTCAGGAAAGTGCAAAGCTGCACCTGGCGCTGACCCCGAAGGCCCGTCCGGCTCCAGTAGCCATGACGACAAAAGGAAAGCAACGCCACCTCCAAAGAAGACGCCACCGCCAAAACCAAGGCGGGACGAGAATTCAAGGACATGAAGCAGAGGAGACCTGCCACCTATAGCACAGCCAAGGCGCGGTAATGGGGGTAGACGAGATAATGGACAGCCGCCTAAAAAAGACGCCGGTAACGATCCTCCCAAGAGAGGTCGAAGCCGGTCCCCGCAGCGCAGCACCGGCAGCAAGAGGAAGGAGGCGGCAGAAGGGCCTAGGCGCAGCGTAAGCCGGGCAGCACATGACGAGCCAAACGCAAAAAGAGGCGGACAACAACTCGATCCAAAAGACGCGCGACATCGCCTACAAGACATAGCAAGAGGAAGGGAGCCGCTATATTCTGGACCAAAGTGCTTTGGCGATGCCATCCGAAGAGAGCCGTTCCCCAAGGACATAACGTCAGTGTCTAAAAATTGTTCTAGGTACAACGACCTCGTTAAGCCGGATTCATGGCTAGCCGATTACGCCATGGCCATAGAAATTGCCGGCGGAAGCAATCATATTGCCGTCCGCTACCTACCTCTCATGTTGGAAGGCACGACAAGGGCTTGGATCGACAACCTTCCTGAAAATTCTATCCATAGCTGGTACGACATGGAAAAGGTTTTCTCCCAGCACTTCCAAGGAACATACAAGCGTCCAAATACCTACACGGATTTGCAATGTTGTATTTAGAAGCCGGACGAAACCATGACAGACTTTGTCAGCCGTTGGATCTCCGAAAAGGCCAACTGCCATGGTGTATCGGACGCACAGGCTATCCATGCCTTCTACACGGGCCTGCGGAAGAAATCCCTGCTCCGTCACCAGCTCGGCCGCGAGCAAGTCACGGACCTTGGCGAGATGCTTAGCCTAGCCGCCCAATATGCGGCAGCAGATGATGACGCACGTGACGATGATCCAGACGTTAGCACCGCGCCAAGACGGAACAACAAACGCAAGCAAGCAGTGGAAGAGAGAACCAGACCTTCCAACGAGGTAGCCGTCGCGTTCCAAGGGAATGCCGGCAAAAAGAAGTGGAAGAACAAGAAAGATAATCGCGACGCCGGCTCAGGCCCTAAGGCGGCGCGTATCACTTATGAGCATGCAAAACTCTTGCCATGCCCCATCCACGCCTCGTTTGGCAAGGTCAACCATATGCTCAGCGAGTGCCGTTTTATGGATGACTTCAAAAAGGATCCTACAGTTGGCTGGAAGTCAAAAAAAGTCAAAGAAGTACGACAAGAAAGACAGCAAGGACGACGAGGATGACGACAACATGTCAATCTCAAGCGATGACGACGTTGCCGCCAAGAAAAAGAAGCCATACCAAAAGGTCAAAGAATCTCTCGTGTGTTTTGTCGGCACGCCTTCGGCTAAGGTGGAAAAGGCGGAGATGCGCGAACTCAACGCAACAATGCCAGACGTCCCTCAGTATTTAAACTAGTCCGAGGCGGCAATAAATTTGGATCGGTCCGACCACCCTGATCACGTCCCTCACCCAGGCAAATACGCCCTTGTCGTCGACCCCATTCTCGACAACTTCAGGCTCACAAAAGTACTCATGGATGGCGGCAGCAGCCTCAACATCCTGTACTATGATACACTAAGCCCCATGAACTTGTCAGAGGATCAGCTTGATCACAGCAACCTCACTTTTCATGGCATAGTGCCCGGCAGACAAGCAAAGTCAATGGGGATCATTAGGCAGAATGTAACTTTTGGACCAAAGGAGACCTATCGCTCAGAGTTGCTCCGGTTCGAAGTTGTCCACTTCAAAAGCGCCTACCATGCAATCTTCGGACAACCGGCTTTCGCCAAGTTCATGGCAAGGCCGTGCTACATATACAGCAAGCATAAAATGCCAGGGGAAAATGGAACCATCACGGTTTCCAGCAACTTCAAGAAAGCTAAGGAATGCGAGCGTGGCATGGCCGCCTTCGCAGAAGCCGTCATCCACAAGGAAGAGCTCGCACTACTTGAGGCGGACCTAGAAAACTCCATGCCCAAGCCAAAGATTGATGTCAAGAAGACCTTTGAAGCTTCAGAAGACACCAAAAAGGCGGACCTCATCCCAGGTGACAAGTCTAAGCAAGTTATCATCGGCTCCAACCTTGACAGCAAATAGGAAGGCGCGCTCGTCGAGTTCCTCCGTGAGAATCGCGACATCTTTGCATGGTCGCCTTCCGACATGCCTGGTGTACCGAGGGAACTTGCCGAGCACTCGCTTAACGTCATAAAAGGACCAAGCCAGTGAAGCAACCAACAAGACGCTTTGGAGATGATAGACGCAAGGCTATAGGAAAGGAGATAATGTCGGGTTATGACTCCCAAGGATCGGGGGTAGTCACTTCCTGAAGAGTAGTTCGTATAGGGGGTTGAACACGGAGGTCTAGACCCTCGAGGGGCTCCGCGATGTTGCTCGCCGGACCCGAAGACGACACCCCCACGACAGAGATAGACACCAGCCTTTACCCAGGTTCACGGCCCTCGTGAGGAGGTAAGACCACTACTCCTGCTTGTCTGTATTAGATGATGGAGTTTATAGTACAGTGGAGTTTGCCGGAGGCCCCCTTGAGGCAGTTCTTGCCTGGGGAGGGAAGCGATGATCTTCTTCCTCCTCCAGCTCATGGCTATCCTCACAAGAGTTGCTAGAGTTTACAAGGGTTGTAGCACGCAAAGAGCCGACCTGTGCTACGATGGATGTCTTTCCTCTTTTCTAGGCCCCTCTGGCGCTCTCCTTCGGCTTGGCCTTCAAGGTGGCTCCCACACGGCAGAGGCACGGTGGAGTTGGAGTCCACCGCCGTCCCCTTGTCCATGGACGCGGTCCATTGCTGATAAAGGTGGGCGCGGTGGCCGACAGGCGGCCGACCATGCTGTACTGCCCGCAGAGGGGGCAGTCTCTGAGGTGGAGCCCGCGGTGACATTCTCCGTTGGAGGGTTGCGCCGTCCACCTGCTTTATCGTCAGAGTATAAGTTCCTGGCAGTTACGCAGCAGGCGGAGCCGCTTTATTGATGTAGCGCCCCATCTTTTAAATAAAGATGGAACACCTGTGTTATGTGCTAGTCCCTGGATCACTGCCAGCACCACAGTACAAAATATATAGTATCATTGCATAAGTATCAAAATACTACAACGAGATCCAAAAATAGCCAAGTATAGCTTTATTACAAAGTGCATAGTCATGAAGACTAGCTAAAATATTCAGAGTTCACAACGAAAATAAAAGCAATGGGCCTCCTCTTCTAGCATACGCCACAAGCAGACATGTTGGGTGTAGAATCGAGTCCAAACTTACTCCTCATCAGAATTACCTGCACATTTGAATATGCAGCCCCCGTAGGATGTCAATACAATGAAGTATTGGCAAGTGACTATGGTGGATAAATTATGACAAGTCTAATTCTATATGCATATTTGGCTTGGTGGAGTTTGTAGGCTATTTTGCAGAAAGCCAGTTTTCTCCTATCTTTTGTAAAACACTTTTGTTTCTCAAAGACTTGGCACCAAGGGATGAAGCCCAAGTGCACCAATAATTCTTTCCTTAGTCAAATTTTACTTTATGAAAACCATGTTGAGATTCTTCCGTCCATCCTTGTCCAGTTGCTCGAAGTAGTCCATCACCGGGGACACGGCTGAGTACTCAGTTTGTCGACTCTGCAGAGGTTGTGCACTTTCACCTTAAGACTCAATTAACCCAGACATCCTATACACGCGGAGTGCATTAAGGAAAGGAGAGAATTGAGACAAGAACTTTCAGAAGAAGAATACAACCATACTAGCAAGACCCGTTCCACCTATCAACTCTACATCTGCTTGTCAAGCTGACAGGTTGCACTCTCACAACTTAGTAGTTCTAGACAGAGCCCATTGTCAGAAGGCTGCACGGGAAGCTTCTAAACTTGGAGGGACTTAGAAATCTCTTTGTTCCTGGGTGGCCGTCCACAAATGCACTTCTGGGTGACAACCACCATACTCATGGCCCTAAGTAGAATAGAGATTCATCCTAGGCAAAGACAACCACAAGCATGGTCCCAAAAGCCACTCAACATAAACCAAGCAACCAATTCCACCCAGGTGTGCATTCAAAGTTTTAACACTTAGCAATATTTCTATAACATGATAAGTAAACACTTTTCTAGCATAGCTAAGCATCTAATAAAACTTTTGGTGGCTGCATGGAGAGGGATGGCTACACACTACTAGGATATTTTCAAAGTGCAAACTAACTTAGCATTATAAGATAGTTCAAAATTTCCCTATCATGCATACTACTTAAAAATCTACTAATAATGCATATAGAAAACATGGGGTAGATTATGAATGTCACTTGCCTTGGAAGCAAGAGGAACACGCACAGCAAGAATAACAATCACAAGGGTCTTCCTCCACTTCACAATCTAGAGACAAACAATAAAACTAAATAAACACACAAGCATAACACTTAAAATATCAAGACAAAAATATGTATGCATGCTTAATATGCAATGAACTTAATAAGACCAAATAATTACCATTTTAATTCCTCTGTTATTAATGCATGAAATGCAATGATCAATATTTTAATATTTTATTTAATCATTTAAAATATTAAGCATATTAGTGATCTTAAGTTCTAAAACCAATTTCCTTAATTCTATTATGAGAAGTTTCAAATAAACTCGTGTTGCACTCTCTGGACAGAGGGTATTAATAAATCTCTAAAACAATTGGATTTATTTGGATAGAAATTTTATTAATTAAGTTATAGGTTTAATATCCGAAAGCTAAACAATTAAATTCCGCAATTTAATATGCACCAAAAGGATAACTAATGAAACCATACTAAACTACACGAGCAGAGCTTCACGTGGATATAAAATTCATCAAATTTGGATGAACAGATCAAAAGTTATGATTTTTGTAAGTTTGTGTTGTTTTTTCTGTTTTTAAAACTATTTTTCAGCCGAAATAGAAAAAGAACTAGGCCACGCGGCGGGCTCCGATTGGCCGATACCGGTTCGCCGCGGATCGGCACGGGAGCTGTCCGATCTACTTTATATCTAGCGCTCCAGATCAATCCGATCTCGATCCGTTGGATCTAGATCCGACGGCCTGGATAAAAAGGGGACGGACGGGCGGCGCTGTTCGCCGGCGAACTCGTGCCCGCGGCGGCGCCATGGCCGGCGTCGCTCGCCTTTGCGTTCTACGGCTAAGGGGAGGGGGAGGCTCATACCACGACGGAGAGGAGATCGAGACGGAGGCGATGGCGCGGCTGGAGGTCCTCGGGCTTCCTCTTCTTCTCCCAAGACTCCGCCGGAGATGAGGACCGCGGCGGTGTTCTTCGGTTGCGGACGGAGGCGACGAACCGCTGCGAACGAGGAGATTAGAAGGTGTCCCAGAGATGCGCACGGAGAAAGTAAAAAGAAATAACGAGAGGAGGGGGGGCTCGAGGTCGTCTGTAGCCACCGGAATCAGAAGCTTACGGCGGCGAACGGCGGCGGACGGTTTCCGAGCAGCCCGGGGGCAATCTTTTAGGGTTTTGGGGTTCGGGAGGAGGCGGCGGAGAGGGGGTTTATATGGGGAAGGAGGGGAGCGATTTAATCGTGATTTACCAACGGATTTTGATCCGAATCGATATAGGGTTCGGTGGAGTTTGTGTTCTTCACGAGTTGAGGATGAAGCTGACCAGTGGGCCTCGTCTGGCAGTGAGAGAGGGAGGGAGGTGGGCTGGTTGCTGGGCCGTTACTTCGTGCGCGCGCGGCAGATAGCAGAGGGGCTCGGCCCAACTAGCCCGAGCACATTTTTTTCTTCTGTTTAAAACCTTTTTCCACACAAATTGATTTTTAAAACTTATCAAAACATTTTAGAAAAAATCATAAAATATGTTTTGAAAAGCTAATTTAATTTATAACTTTTTGATATCATTTTGCTAAATAAATAAAATACAGATTTTTATAAGGAGCTCAAATAGACCTCTTTATTGAAAACAACTTTATTTAAACTTATAACTAAAATTTAATTTACTCTATATGTGATTTCAATGCCATGCTTATATGACGCATGATGCATGAATGCAAAGTTTTAAATTTTTGAGAAATTTGGGATGTTACAGACTAACCCCTTTAAGAAGAAGCTCGCACTCGAGCTTCGGAAAGGTCAGCAAATAGGTGTGGGTGGTCTTCTCGGAGGTCATCCTCTCTTCCCAGGTGGCTTCGTCCTCGGTGTGATGATTCCACTGGACCTTGCAAAACTTGATGGTTTTGGTACGGGTGACTCTTTCTGCTGTCTGTAATATCTTGATGGGCTTCTCTTCGTATGTCAAGTCACTCTCCAATTGTACCTCCTCGAGGGGTACAGTATCCTTTAAGGGAACTCCCATCATCTCGGGATGACATTTCTTCAACTGACTGACATGGAACACATTATGAACAGCAGACAACACTTCAGGTAATTCTAACTCATATGCCACTTCACCTTTGCGAGACAGAATTTTGAATGGTCCAATGAATCGAGGTGCTAACTTTCCTTTGATTCCAAACCTTTTCACACCCCGAAGTGGTGACACCCTTAAATAGGTTCTATCACCCACTTCATAGGTGACTTCTCTACGCTTGGAATCTGCATAGCTTTTCTGGCGTGACTGTGCTATTTTCAATCTGTCCTTAATCAGCCTGACTTTCTCTTCAGCATCCTGTATTATATCAGGCCCAAAGAAACTCCGTTCTCCTACACCACTCCACAACAGTGGGGTTGTGCATTTCTTTCCATATAAGGCTTCAAACGGTGCCATCTCAATGCTGGCTTGGTAACTATTGTTGTAGGACAACTCAGCGTATGGCAAATTATCATCCCAACTAGATCCATAATCGAGCGCACAAGCTCTTAACATATCTTCTAATATCTGATTCACTCTTTCAGTCTGACCATCTGTTTGCGGGTGGAAAGCCGTACTGAATTCCAATCTGGTTCCCAAAGATTCGTGCAACTGCTTCCAAAACTGAGAAGTGAACTGGGTCCCCCTATCAGACACGATACTCTTAGGAACGCCGTGAAGGCACACAATTCTCTTCATGTAAATATCGGCTAGCTTTGCACTAGTATAAGTGGTCTTCACGGGTATGAAGTGAGCTATTTTGGTTAGGCGACAAACTATAACCCAAATAGAATCATAACCCGATCTGGTCCTTGGTAATCCGGTGATGAAGTCCATCCCAATGGAATCCCACTTACAATCCGGTACTTTCAGAAGTTGTAAGAGTCCTGCTGGTTTCTGATGTTCTGCCTTTACTCGACTACATACATCACACTTAGCGATGTATTCTGCTATTTCTCTTTTCAGATTATTCCACCAAAATCTCTCTTTCACATCCATATACATCTTGGTATTTCCCGGATGAATTGAATAAGGTGTTTCATGAGCTTCTTGCAGAATTAACCTCCTAATATCAGGGTCATTGGCCACACATACACGTTTTTCAAACCACAAAATCCCCTGCTCATCCTCATGAAATCCTTTAGCTTTTCCAGCTCTTAAATTGACTTTGATCTCTTCTATTTCCTTGTCTCCTTTCTGAGCTTCACGTATCTTGTCCATCAAAGTGGGCTGTACAACTAATGAGGTTACAAACCCTTCAGGTACTACTTCCAATCTGAGGTCCTTGAATGCCTTGCATAAATCCTCGGGTAATTCTCCTGCTGTAAGGCCATTCACATACACTTTACGACTCAGAGCATCTGCTACCACATTAGCTTTTCCCGGATGGTATTGAAGACTTAGATCACAATCTTTAATAAGTTCCAACCATCTCCTTTGTCTCATATTCAATTCCTTCTATTTAAATATGTACTTCAAACTTTTGTGGTCCGTGAATACCTCACATCTTTTTCCCATGAGGTAGGGTCTCCAAGTTTTCAGGGCATGCACTACTGATGCTAACTCGAGATCAAGAGTTGGATAATTTGCTTCATGTTTCTTGAGTTGTCTAGAGGCATAAGATGCCACTCTGCCTTCCTACATCAACACACTTCCCAAGCCTTGGCGTGAAGCATCACAGTATACTTGGAATTCCTTCTCCAAATCAGGTAAGCATAGAACTGGGGCTGAAACCAGACGTTTCTTCAACTCCTGAAAACTGGCTTCGCATGCCTCTGTCCACTCAAATTTCTTCTCCTTCTTTAATAATTCCGTCAAGGCCTTGGCTATCTTGGAGAAATTTTCAGTGAATCGTCGGTAGTATCCTGCTAGGTCCAGAAAAATTCGTAATTCACCAACATTATTCGGCGGTTCCCAATTAGTTACAGCTGAAACCTTTTCAGGATCCACTGCTATACCTTCCTTGGACACCACATGGCCTAAAAATCCGACTTATTCTAACCAAAACTCACACTTGCTGTACTTGGCATACAACTTATGTTCACGTAGTCTCTGCAATACCAGACGCAAGTGCTCTTCATGTTCTTTGTGACTCTTGGAGTAGATTAGAATATCATCTATGAACACTACCACAAACTTATCCAGAAAATCCATGAACACTTTATTCATCATATTCATGAAATAGGCTGGTGCATTGGTTAATCCAAAAGGCATTACTGTGTACTCATAAGAGCCATATCTCGTAACAAATGCATTTTTGGGTATATCCATTTCTCTAACTTTCATTTGGAGGTACCCCGATCGAAGATCGATCTTTGAGAAAACACAAGCACCTTTCAGTTGATCAAATAGTTCATTTATCTTGGGTAACGGGTACTTGTTTTTGATAGTTTGCTCGTTTATATCTCTATAATCCTTGACTAGCCTCTGGGTTTGATCCTTCTTTTTAACAAATAAGACTGGTGCTCCCCATGGCGATGAACTTGGACGAATGAATCCTTTCTAGATATGTTCCTCTAATTGCTTCTTGAGCTCTTTCAATTCATCGACGGCCATAGGATAAGGTCTTTTAGCTATTGGTCCTGTTCCCGGCTTCAGTTCGATGAGAAACTCTACATCTCTATCGGGTGGCATTCCCGGTAGTTCCTCAGGAGCACATCACCAAGGCTAACCCCCTTAAGAGAATTTAGCCTAACCTTCTTAAGTTCGAAAGTTGATCGGAACTTAATCTTCCTTTTCTCTGGGGTGGTGAGGGTGATTGCTCTATTTGCACAATCTATGATTCCTTCAAAACGAGTCATCCAATCCATTCTGATGATAACATCCAATCCTTGGGTTTCTAGGATGACTAAGTCTGTTGGGAAGGTGTGTTTTCCGATCTGCAAGTCTAACTGCCTACACCCGGAATTTACTATCATCTCTCCTCCAGGTGAACTTACCCTAATAGGTTTTCCTAGACTTTCCTTAGCTAACCCATGTTTGTTAACGAAATCTCTTGATATGAATGAATGAGATGCTCCAGTATCAAATAAAACTAATGCTGGAAGGGAGTTGAGCAAGAACGTACCAATCACAGCATCAGGTTCATCATGAACTTCTTCCACATTGATGTGGTTCACTTGTCCCTTCTGAAAAGGATTGGGCTTGGAATTTTCATCAGCTTTCCTCTCTGCGCATTCAGTTGCATAATGTCCTGTCTTCTTGCACTTGAAGCAGGTCACATTAGACAAGTCTTTCTTCCCTTCATAGTTAGGACGGTGATTACCATTCCCATGATTATGGCCATGATGATAGTTTCCCCTGGATCCACCATTATTTCCATTGTATCCTCCATTATTTCCTTTGTATCCTCCATTATGGTTATGACCATGATGTTTTTGGCCACTACCAGTGTTGGAGTGATTCCAGGGTTTATGGCTACTGACTTCAGAGGTGTGTTGTTTCTTATATGTCCCTTCAGAATGAACCTTACTTGCACTGAACTTCCTCTTCCTATTCTCTTCCTTTCTTATGTTGTTGTCCAGGGTGATAGCTTGATCCAGCAGAGCTTGATAGTTTGGAGTATATGCCACAGACAAAGGTATCTTCCGTTCTCCCTTAAGTCCATTGAGGAACTTTTCCTTCCTCTTTGCATCAGTGTCAATGTCTTCTGGCGCATACCTTGATAGCATACAGAAGTCATCCATATACTCCTTCAGAGTTCTACCTCCTTGCCTCAAGCTGCGAAATTCCTCTTTCTTCAAGTTCATTATACCTGATGAGATGTGAGCATTCCGGAAACCTTCCTTGAACGCATCCCAAGTCATGCCATCCAAAGGATGAGTCACTTGATAATTCTCCCACCACAATGCTGCGGGTCCTTCCAACAGGTGTGCAGTGAACCTCACTTTTTTTGCCTCAGAACATTCACAAGTTACTAAGTCCTTGTTGACTGAACGGAGCCAATCATCCGCCACTATTGGTTCAGTAGCAGAGGAGAACTTATCAGGCCTAAGCCTTAGGAATCTAGCAAGTCTGTCCACTGGGGGTGGTGGTGGAGGTGGCGGATTGTTGTTGTTGTGGTTGTTGTTGTTGTTGTTGTTGGTTGCTGCAATGAATTGAGTCATCATATTCATCAACTGAGCTTGAGCGGCCATCAGTTGTTGCATGACATCGTCGTTGTTGGTATCACGACGAGGAGGCATCTGTAGGGTTTTTCAGCATAGATGAGTGAAAGATAGACAGAACTAAGAGAAGAAAAATCCTACCCATGCACAAAGCAACCAAGTCAACACAAACAACACTCATAAGACAACTTGAAAGGAAAAGTCTACTTAGCAAAACGAAACAAATAATCTAAGTTGATTTAATAAAACAACAGAGTCTGCAAACCAAACATTCTATCATTGTCACACCACAAGTTGGAGATCAATGTTTTAAAAAGAACGACGAACTAAACGAGGGAGAATATGGTGGTCCAACTACTAAGTCTAAACTTCGTCCATAACGTCCTCTTCATCTTCTTCGACTTCCTCGATGGTGATGCCTTCCTTCGTAAGGATCTCCTTGTAGTCATTCACCTCCTTCTCCAAGGCCTCGTTCTTCTCCTATAACTTTGTCGTCTCCCGGTGCAGAGTCTCGATTGCTTCCTTCTCCAGGACTTCAATCTTCTCTTGTAGCATTCTCTTCTCACGGCGTAGAGTCTCGATCAAATCTCGATCAGCTTCGAACTCGTCGTCGTTGCTCAGAATTTCATCCTTCAAGGTCCTGATCTCCTTGTTCTTGTCTCTAATTATCTTTTCTTGATTTTGGAACTTCTTCTCTTGAGCTCGGAACTTCTCCTCTTGAGCGTTGGCCACCTCATCTTGGGCTTCGATCTTCTTTTGGGTCTCCTTGACTTGTGCCATTATTTCATCATTCTTCAACAACTCATTGCGCCTATCCTCTTCGAGTTGCCAGAGGTGAAGTTCTAAGTCTTGGAGATATGGGTACAAAGGTTCTGGTTTGTTTTTATCTTCCTCGCTAACAAGGTAAGGAATCCCATTTTCGTCACGTTGGCCAAGGTGAGAAAAGTAGTGGTCTTTTAACTCATCCTGGAATTGCAAGCAAAGACGTCCTATTAGCTCCTGCGTGACGAGATTCAGCCCTTTCTCCAAGGAGTCACTAATCGACTTGTACTGAATGTCTTCGGTCTTGGGTTCAGTCTGGCGCCCTTGTTGGTAAAGGCGAATTCCCCATAAGTCTTCTTTGTTGAAGTGCTTCAGTTGGCTTGCCTTGATGATGGGTATTGGAAGTGCCAACAGTTCTACCAACTCTAGAAGATATCTTCCAAAGCGCATGTCCTTGAAGTCCTCCGCGGTTTGATACATGAAGAACGACATCCTTAAGTGATAAAGATAGAGTTTATTAAAACAAGACAAGGGTAAGATATACTAATTGTGGTGTACTTAAGTACTTAGAGAAAAAGAAGTTCTTTTCTAACAGGTGATCAACACTATTATCAACTCTTTGTAAGTCGGATATTCACTATAGTGAGAGAGACAGACACCCGGCCAGCAACTTATAATTGTGGAACAGGTCTCATGTACGTGGACATGTAAGGTTAGTCCCGGGCCGCTTCATCCCACTATGCCGCTAGGATCCAACATACTTCAAAGGTGGCAATATTATGATCAAAAAGAGGCTTAACCAATCCTAAGGGCTCGAACCTACAGGCAACACTTTTGCTCTGATACCATTTTGTAGCGCCCCATCTTTTAAATAAAGATGGAACACCTGTGTTATGTGCTAGTCCCTGGATCACTGCCAGCACCACAGTACAAAATATATAGTATCATTGCATAAGTATCAAAATACTACAACGAGATCCAAAAATAGCCAAGTATAGCTTTATTACAAAGTGCATAGTCATGAAGACTAGCTAAAATATTCAGAGTTCACAACGAAAATAAAATCAATGGGCCTCCTCTTCTAGCATACGCCACAAGCAGACATGTTGGGTGTATAATCGAGTCCAAACTTACTCCTCATCAGAATTACCTGCACATTTGAATATGCAGCCCCGTAGGAGGTCAATACAATGAAGTATTGGCAAGTGACTATGGTGGATAAATTATGACAAATCTAATTCTATATGCATATTTGGCTTGGTGGAGTTTGTAGGCTATTTTGCAGAAAGCCAGTTTTCTCCTATCTTTTGTAAAACACTTTTGTTTCTCAAAGACTTGGCACCAAGGGATGAAGCCCAAGTGCACCAATAATTCTTTCCTTAGTCAAATTTTACTTTATGAAAACCATGTTGAGATTCTTCCGTCCATCCTTGTCCAGTTGCTCGAAGTAGTCCATCACCGGGGACACGGCTGAGTACTCAGTTTGTCGACTCTGCAGAGGTTGTGCACTTTCACCTTAAGACTCAATTAACCCAGACATCCTATACACGCGGAGTGCATTAAGGAAAGGAGAGAATTGAGACAAGAACTTTCAGAAGAAGAATACAACCATACTAGCAAGACCCGTTCCACCTATCAACTCTACATCTGCTTGTCAAGCTGACAGGTTGCACTCTCACAACTTAGTAGTTCTAGACATAGCCCATTGTCAGAAGGCTGCACGGGAAGCTTCTAAACTTGGAGGGACTTAGAAATCTCTTTGTTCCTGGGTGGCCGTCCACAAGTGCACTTCTGGGTGACAACCACCATACTCATGGCCCTAAGTAGAATAGAGATTCATCCTAGGCAAAGACAACCACAAGCATGGTCCCAAAAGCCACTCAACATAAACCAAGCAACCAATTCCACCCAGGTGTGCATTCAAAGTTTTAACACTTAGCAATATTTCTATAACATGATAAGTAAACACTTTTATAGCATAGCTAAGCATCTAATAAAACTTTTGGTGGCTGCATGGAGAGGGATGGCTACACACTACTAGGATATTTTCAAAGTGCAAACTAACTTAGCATTATAAGATAGTTCAAAATTTCCCTATCGTGCATACTACTTAAAAATCTACTAATAATGCATATAGAAAACATGGGATAGATTATGAATGTCACTTGCCTTGGTAGCAAGAGGAACACGCACAACAAGAATAACAATCACAAGGGTCTTCCTCCACTTCACAATCTAGAGACAAACATTAAAACTAAATAAACACACAAGCATAACACTTAAAATATCAAGAAAAAAATATGTATGCATGCTTAATATGCAATGAACTTAATAAGACCAAATAATTACCATTTTAATTCCTCTGTTATTAATGCATGAAATGCAATGATCAATATTTTATTATTTTATTTAATCATTTAAAATATTAAGCATATTAGTGATCTTAAGTTCTAAAACCAATTTCCTTAATTCTATTATGAGAAGTTTCAAATAAACTCATGTTGCACTCTCTGGACAGAGGGTATTAATAAATCTCTAAAACAATTAGATTTATTTGGAAAGAAATTTTATTAATTAAGTTATAGATTTAATATCCGAAAGCTAAACAATTAAATTCCACAATTTAATATGCACCAAAAGGATAACTAATGAAACCATACTAAACTACACGAGCAGAGCTTCACGTGGATATAAATTCATCAAATTTGGATGAACAGATCAAAAGTTATGATTTTTGTAAGTTTGTGTTGTTTTCTGTTTTTAAAATTATTTTTCAGCCGAAATAGAAAAAGAACTAGGCCATGCGGCGGGCTCCGATTGGCCGATACCGGTTCGCCGCGGATCGGCACGGGAGCCGTCCGATCTACTTTAAATCTAGCGCTCCAGATCAATCTGATCTAGATCCGTTGGATCTAGATCCGACGGCCTGGAACAAAAGGCGACGGACGGGCGGCGCGGTTCGCCGGCGAACTCGTGCCCGCAGCGGCGCCATGGCCGGCGTCGCTCGCCTTCGCGTTCTACGGCTAAGGGGAGGGGGAGGCTCATACCACGACGGAGAGGAGATCGAGACGGAGGCGATGGCGCGGCTGGAGGTCCTCGGGCTTCCTCTTCTTCTCCCAAGACTCCGCCGGAGATGAGGACCGCGGAGGTGTTCTTCGGTTGCGGACGGAGGCGACGAACCGCTGCGAACGAGGAGATTAGAAGGTGTCCCAGAGATGCGCACGGAGAAAGTAAAAAGAAATAACGAGAGGGGGGGGCTCGAGGTCGTCTGTAGCCACCGGAATCAGAAGCTTACGGCGGCGAACGGCGGCGGACGGCGGCGGACGGTTTCCGAGCAGCCCGGGGGCAATCTTTTAGGGTTTTGGGGTTCGGGAGGAGGCGGCGGAGAGGGGATTTATATGGGGAAGGAGGGGAGCGATTTAATCGCGATTTACCAACGGATTTTGATCCGAATCGATATAGGGTTCGGTGGAGTTCGTGTTCTTCACGAGTTGAGGATGAAGCTGACCAGTGGGCCCCGTCTGGCAGTGAGAGAGGGAGGGAGGTGGGCTGGTTGCTGGGCCGTTACTTCGTGCGCGCGCGGCAGATAGCAGAGGGGCTCGGCCCAACTAGCCCGAGCACATTTTTTTCTTCTGTTTAAAACCTTTTTCCACACAAATTGATTTTTAAAACTTATCAAAACATTTCAGAAAAATTCATAAAAATATGTTTTGAAAAGCTAATTTAATTTATAACTTTTTGATATCATTTTGCTAAATAAATAAAATAATAAAATACAGATTTTTATAAGGAGCTCAAATAGACCTCTTTATTGAAAACAACTTTATTTAAACTTATAATTAAAATTTAATTTACTCTATATGTGATTTCAATGCCATGCTTATATGATGCATGATGCATGAATGCAAAGTTTTAAATTTTTGAGAAATTTGGGATGTTACAATTGACCCCTTTATCACCAAAACGGCAACGGGGGTGCTTGCGTCACCACATGGGCGTGGCAGGGGCAATGTGCGTCTTGACGTACTTCCTTGGCCGCGACGTTTCCCTTCAGGCGCGGGGAGGCCTGGGGGGAGTTTCCTGCGGGACTCCCTCGAGGCTTGTTGGCGCCTCGGGAGGGTTACTTGAGGCGAGGGATCCCTTAAGGGCAACGCTACCACTTTAGGCCCTCGAGGGGTGTTGCCTCTCGAGGGTCCCGTCAGGCGGTGACGCCTGGTCCTTAGCCGTTTCGTCTTACTGGCCAGTGTGCGAGGCCTGATGGGGAATGGGATCTCGCCATACCCCAGTTCCCACTGGGCCGACAGTAGCCCCCGGGCCCATGATGGGCACGGTTGAGGCCATGGGCTCAGGCGAAGCGTCGTGGGCCCTTAGTGCCCAGTCGGCCCGAGCCCCGCGGCACTTGGACGAATAACGGCCTCGCACGATCCGGGACGCGAGTCGTGGTGGGTCCCATCACGTCCCGGTAACTGCTCCTCGAGGCGACTTAAAGCCTGAGCGGGACAGCAAGGAGCCGTTACCATTTCCAATTCTCCTCGCAGAAGTTTCCGCTTCCTAGAGCTCTCCGCCTCCGCTCTCTCCTGCGATTCTCCCTTCTCCGGTTCCTTCAGCCTTCCGTGCCCCCGACGATGAGCCCACTCAAGAGCAAGGGCAAGGTCGCCGTGACGTCTTCCTCCCAGGCGGAGGCCCCTGAGACAGTTGTGGGCGCGGCGCTGCTGGGTGTGCGTGTCAACGAGAAGGCGCTCGCCAAGGTCCGGTACCTGGTGGCGGACCGGACGAACGAGCATGGCGCCACTGCCCTGAAGCCCGCGGCGCATGGAAAGCGCCCGCGCGGGTTTTTCCCAATCTTCCAGCATTGCCTTGCTGCAGGATTGGTGCCGCCCTTCTCGCCGTTCCTGGAGGCGGTGTTGGCGTTCTACCAGGTGCAGTTGCTGCACCTGCACCCCAACTCCGTCCTCATCCTCGCCGTCTTCGCCTACCTCTGCGAGGCGTACCTGGGCCTGGAGCCCACGGTGGGGCTGTTCCGGTGCTTCTACGCGCTCCGGAACACGGCAAAGAACGAGCGCTCTGGGTGCGTCTCGTTCCGCATTGTCGACGCCATGGGGAGCGTCTTCATCCCCATGTCTTGGAGCGAGGGCAAGGCCATCACTTCAGTGACGAAGAAGGTAGACGACTTCCGCCAGAAGTGTTTTTTTTTGGGGTGGAGCGTCCTTGCGCTTTCCTCGAGGTCCCCGGCGAGCCCCCGGTGAAGAACTCCCACTGGGGCAAGGCCACCTTCGACGGTGCCAGAAACGTGAGCTTGATGGGGCGCCTGAGCTTCCTCCGCGAGGAGGGCCTCACGGGGCAGATGGTTGTGGCGGACTTCGTGACACGCCGCATCGCGCCCCTCCAGGCACACTCGGTCCCCATGTGGATGTACTCGGGGCCGAGCGATAAGATGCGGCTCCACGTCGAGGACAACGACAAGGACACCATCGACAACATCCTCTCCACGCTCTTCGTTAATCCATCGGTGCTTGCCATGGATGAGGTCCCCGCGGCGCTCAGGCCCCTTCACCAATACAACCTGACGGAGCGCATGGACCTCCTGGAGGGGATGCCTCCGTTCGGCCCGATAGGTCGGGCGGACTTCGAGGTGCCGACGCCGGCCACGCGGGGAGCGGAAGGGGCCGATTCTCCCTTGGCCTCAGGAGCTGGCCCAGGTGAGGAGGAGGCCGCGGCAGGGGAGGTTTCCTCCTCGAGGGCCGGGCCATTTACTGACGAGATTTGTGATATCTCGTCAGGCGATGAAGACGACGTCGTGGTGGAGGAGGAGACCTGTGACGCGGAGGCCTCTTCGAGAGGGCGCGGGCCCCGCACCAAAGCCGACGTGGACCGCTCGGCGGCGAGGCCATCCGACGTTCCTTCCAAAAGGAAAGCCGAAGCGCCCCCAGCAAGGCCTGTTTCCAAGCCCTTCCCCTCATGGCGCTCGCCAAGCTTGGCGTGGGTCGATGCTGGCACCCCTCCCTTCAGGGTGAGTTTTCCTGGTGTTCGATCGTTTGCATTTTAGCTTTCTCTTTCACTTTACCCTTTACTGAAGGTCTTTCCTTGGACTCTTGTCAGTTATCTTGTGCCTGCGAAGCGACGCCGGCATCGCAAGGTGGCTGATGTGAAGAGCGCCACGGCAGGGGTCGTGGCCGAAGAGGCCGCGAGGCCTCTGGAGACGGCCTCCACGGGCCCCCTTGAGGCGGCGCCGCAAGCGGAGGCGGCTGCATCCCAGGCGGGGACGGCAGGGCCCCAGGTGGAGGAGGGCGCGGCACGCCCAGAGGCACCTGCACCGCCCCTCGAGCCTCTGGTGGTGGAAGGCTCGGAGGAGACAACTTCCGCGACGTCTCGTGCTCCTACTCTGCCTCGCGCGGCTACGCCTCTGCGTGAGGCAACTCCACCGTGCGAACCGACACCGCCGCGCGTGTTGACGCCTCCGCGCGCGCCTACCCCGCCGCCTACGGCCACTGCTCCTGTGCAGCCTGCAGGGGAAGCGCGCGAGGCAGCAGCAGGCACGGGCGGACCTGCAGGGGGAGATGCTTCCTCGCCTCCTCGTCAAGCTGTGACCGAGGAACGCCCTGCAGCTGCAGGGCCAGAAGGGGATGCCAGCGCGGGCACAAGCGAGGCCCAGGCTAGCCACCGAGTTTCCCCCGAGGCCGGGCCTGCGAGACTCGGCGCCGGGCCCTTCTCGAGCCAGGAGCTGGTCCTCCGCGGCTGGGACTGGAGCGCGGGGCGCCGCGAGGTCGCCTTCGGCCTCGTGAGGGAATCCTTGGAGGGCTTGGAGGCCCACCTCGCCCTCGGCAACATATGGCTTCCTCGGCAGCAGGAGGAGCTGGCGAGGTCGTGGACATCCTTCCACGCGGCGGTCGAGGGGCGCCGGCTGGAGGATGCGGCGTTGCAGGCTGCGCGTGAGGACGCCACCCGCTTTGCCAAGGAGGTCCGTGAGGGGGCCATCCGCGACGCCGCGGAGCTCCTTGCGCCCCTCCAATCGGAACGTGACGCCGCAGCGGAGCTCCTGCGCCAGGCCAAGGCGGAGCGCGAGGCGATGGAGGGCTCGCTGGTGCAGAAGCGCCGCGAGTTGGGCCAGTTGGAGACCCAGCTGCTCTCCGCCCACCAGGCCGTGCAGGTCGCTCTGGAGGACGACCGCAAGGGCTTTGCCGAGCGTGAGCGGCAGCTGGCCCTCAAGGAGAAGGAGCTGCAGCAGCGTGAGGAGCAGCGCCTTCGGGCGGAGAAGGACCTGGTCGCCCAACGCGAGGCCCTTGAGGAGCACGAAGGAGACCTGGCCAAGGCGAGCGGGAAGTAGGACGAAAACGTTGCTGCCCAGAAGCTAGCTTACGAGCGCTTCGAGCGGCGTTTCGCCGAGAAGAAGAAGGAGGTTGATGACGCCCTCGTGGAGCGTGAGAAGCAATTCCGCAAGTCCACCTCTCAGAAGTACCGCGACCTGGCCCAGACGCAGGAGGACCGCTTCAAGGTCAAGCACGCCGCGGATGCTCGGTGGATCGCCGAGATCGAGAAGGCCAACTCCAAGCTGGAGGCTCGCCTCACGCGCGCTAAGGATGGCCGTCGCCGAGCGGAGGAGGCTCGCACCGAGGCAGTCCACAACCTCAACTCCTTGGCCAAGGATGTGGAGGAGCAGGTGGCCCCGGAGATGGAGCGGGCGGCGGAGGCCTCAGACTTTGCCCAGGCGGCTCGCGCGCTCTCGAAGCAGCGTGAGCGTATGTTCGAGGCGCTGGTCGCTCGTGGCAACGAGCTTGCCGCACATCTCGGCGCGGATGCGCCGCATACTGACGTCCGAGGCCACGGCGATACTGCCATGTACCTGTTCTGCTTCGACCAGCTCTTCGAGGCGCTCGAGGGTCCCGTCGCCGAGCTTAGCGAGATGATCGAGCACGAGAGCCGACAGATCCTGGGGGTGGTTGTCGACCGCATCTTCACCAACCTCAGGCTCATCACGCCAGGCTTCGACCTCTCCTCCGTGATAGAGGCTGCTCAAGGCGAGGACGCGCGGCGGGTCTCCGGTTCCCTCTGCGAGCAAGTCGACGCCTTCTGCAACCGCTTCAGGCGCGCGGAGGCTGCGGCTGAAGACAACGAGGAGGAGGCCTGCTCTGCCGAGGCTGAAGAGGGTACCGCGGAGGAGGTCCAAGGCGGCGGTGCTTCCACCTGAGCCTCTTCTTGTTTCGCCTGCGAGCACTTGTATCTGAAACAATCATGTGTTTAGATTTCTTAAGACCTTTTGGCCTGTAATATACTCTTTATTGCTGTTTAATTCGAGCTTGTTTGCCCCGGGGGTCTCTTTGGACTCATCTTCATGTCTATTTGTTCTCTGCGTCGGTAGGCCCCATCTCCTCGTGCCATGACTCCGCCACTTCGGTATGCAGGAGCAATGACTCCGCAAGGCCGGGGGGAGTTTAGGCCTAGGAGAGGTAAGAGCCTTGAGTCGCGATGCTCAAGTGCCCCCCTTAGACGTGCGAGTAGTCCATGAAGCGTAAGGGAAAGCGAAGTCGCTTGAGGGGAAAACGCGCAATAGGGAGAGAAAACGCTCTGAAGGCGTGGGTGCGAGACTTAGCTTCTCGAGGTTTCGCCTTGCAGAGGCTTTTCGTCCGGCGAGGTTGCCCGCTTGAGGGGTCGCTCCCGGGTGCCCCTTCAGGCTCGTGGGGGATTTTTTCCTGCAGATATTAGAGGGGCAAACCCAAACGCTGGAACACGGTTCACGGGACTCGTGCACGCTTATAGGTCCCCTCAGGCGTTCCTTGCGAGGAGAGTAAGTACCAAGGTTCTCTGTAGAGATGGCGTGTTTGTGAGATCTTGCCCTCCAGCCAGAGCTTGGACTCTTGGATTTTGCAGTGCTGCTGGTGTGTCATTTGAGGCACTGGCACCATACTCAGCCCCCGCTCGCGAGGTACACGTGTGGAGAGATATAAGCGCACATTTCAACAGAGTAATGCGAAAATAATACTCACCAAATACATTTTAATGCGGCGCCTAGGCGCTAAGTTCACTTGGGAACAAAATTGAGTCATTATGCTTGGGGTTGCCAAGTTAATGTTTTGACCATGTCGAGGCATGGGGACCACCCTTTAGTGGCAGAGACTCTCACCGGCCTGAGGTGGCTCGTTAGATGGAGAGCTTGGAGGGTTTCCCCTCGAGAGAAGCCTTTGGAGCTTGGAGGATTAAGCCGTGAGTTTTTAACCTCTAGAGACAAAGATGCTTGGAGGTTGAGCCGTAGGCTGCCTCTTCCGCTAGAAGTCTCGACGTGACAATGATCGCGGGCGTGACAATGATCACGGTTGCATTTGTTCCATTAGGAGACAAAAATGCTTGTGAGGTTTAAGCCGTGAGCTTTTAACCTCTAGAGACAAAAATGCTTGGAGGTTGAGCCGTAGGCTGCCTCTTCCGCTAGAAGTCTCGATGTGACAATGATCACGGGCGTGACAATGATCACGGTTGCATTCGTTCCATCAGGAGACAAAAATGCGTGTGAGGTTTAAGCCGTGAGCTTTTAACCTCTAGAGACAAAAATGCTTGGAGGTTGAGCCGTAGGCTGTCTCTTCCGGTAGAAGTCTCGACGTGACAATGATCACGGGTGTCACAATGATCACGATTGCGTTTGTTCCCTTAGGAGACAAAAAATGTTTTGGAGGTTTAAGCCGTGAGCTTTTAACCTCTAGAGACAAAGATGCTTGGAGGTTGAGCCGTGGGCTGCCTCTTCCGCTAGAAGTCTCGACGTGACGATGATCACGGGTGTGACAATGATCACGTTTTTAATTTGTTGCTTGTGGATACAAAGATTTTTGAGGTTTAAGCCTTGAGCTTTTAACCTTTAGAGACAAAAAGTGCTTGGAGGTTGAGCCGTGGGCTGCCTCTTTCGCTAAATGCCTTTACGTGACAATGATCACGGGTAGAACTTGCGTAGGTGCATGATGTTCCATGGATTCTTGACGGGGACGCCGTCTTGCGTCTCGAGGCGAGCCGCGCTAGGCCTGGCGATGTGGGTGACCCTGTAGGGGCCTTCCCACATTGGGGACAACTTGTGTAGGCCTTCCCTGGAGAGGACTCGCCTGAGGACGAGATTGCCTGTCTCCAGGGTGCGTGAGCGCACGTTGCGGCTGTGGTAGCGTCTCAGGTCCTGCTGGTATTTGGCCGCCCGTAGGGCGTCGCGGCGTCGTAGCCCTTCAAGGAGAAGCAGGTCGTCGTTGTGGAGGTCCTCTTGCTGATTGACGAGGTGGTAACTCGGCAAATCCCAGGGTTGTGCACCCCGGGTTGATTGATGGGGAGAGAGAGAGGTGTTGGTGATCACGACGGCTGACAAGCAAGGTTTTACCCAGGTTCGGGCTCCCGGAGGATAACACCCTACTCCTGCTTGTCTGATTATTGATGCGAGTAGCGATTACAATGGCGAGATTGCGATCTCGCTAGGGTTTGTGGTGGTGGCTATGAGCGTGTCCTTGGGACGAGCCACCCTCCTGGCTTTATAGGTAGCCAGGTCTCGGGTGGTTGATGCCGATGGCAATTACAGATATGGCAGGTTATGAGACCTAACCGACTTGGACTAGGTTACATGGTACCCCGCGTGGGCCTTCTGTGGGCCTCCATGTGGTCGGCGCGGCCTAGGTGGCCTCATCGTGGGCTAGCCGAAAGGTAGCCCCACGTCAGTAGCCCCCGAGTGCTTGGTCGAAGCGTAGAGTCGAGCAAAGGACTTCTTCCTCCTGGAACGCCATTGGATTGCTTGATCTTGAGCTTGAACTCGATTTCTTCAGTCGAACAGGCCTATCCCGATGGGAGTAACCTTTGCAGTCGAATTACTTTGTCTTCTTCTTGTGTAGCGTGCTTCTGTTCAGCCTGCTGGCTTACTTGCAGATGAATTCAGTGGTTTGAGCTTACTCGATTATCTCTGCTACCCGAATGATTTCTTCGGGTTCTCGGATCAACAGTCTGTCCTACTTGGTGTTTTTCAGCTGAGAAGCTTACTACTCGAACCACTCAGTCGAGTTGTCATTCTGTTTCCCTTGTTTGGAGCCGTTGGCTTGATGACGTCATTGCTGACGCTCTGTTGCACGCCTCTGCGCCCGATGGGATTTGACGTGGCGGGGCCCACTGGCAGAGCTGACCACGGTCAGCAGTTGTCACGTCTCCGAACTGGGCGCGAAATTTGCGTGGCACGATGATGGCGCCTCGATTCTCGTGAGTAGTGGACGAAGTGGGCGGCGACGGTTGGTTCTCCGTGCGACATGTGGACGGCTGGATGTTGCTGCTCGGAACCGTTGCTCTGTGAACGGCTGAGATGAGTTTCTTTCGAGGCATAAGTACTGTGTTCCGTCGCGAGGGCATCATCTTCTCCAATCGTCTGCGCCTCCCTTTCCTCTCCTCTCTACCATTTTCGCCACCATCCGAGCTCCAAGCTTTTTGTCCTCCCACTTTGCTGCTGTCCTTTGGCGCCATGGGCAAGCCGAAGGCCACCGCTGGCTCCTCCGCTGCCGCCGCCGATGTTGGGTTGAAGATCGCCGGCGACTTGCAGAAGTCGAGCGTGAAGAGGGCGGATCTTGACGGGATGCGCATGTAGGGCCTCCTGCCTTCTTCTGACCAGGCCCAGGTACGCGCCCCTGGTAAGGAGACATCTCTTGCGCCCCGCGAGGGGGAGCGCGTTTTCTTCGTGGACTTCCTTCGACGGGGCTTCGGGTTCCCTCTCCACGATTTTGTTCGTGGTCTCTTGTACGCCTATGTGGTGCAGATCCACGATCTGACCCCCAATGGCGTCTTGAGCATCGCTAGCTTTATCGTGATATGCGAGTGCTTTCTGGGGATCGCACCCCACTGGGCGTTGTGGAAGTTGCTCTTCCTTGTTCGCAAGAACGTGGGGAAGAGTGGGTTGCCATATCCGGTTGGCGGCTTCGGCATCCAGATGCGTGGTGACACCACGTACTTCCAGATGAAGAAGTCGGACTCCGTCCAGGGGTGGCGAAAGAGGTGGTTCTACATTCAGTGGAACCAGGAAGGCGTTGGGCGATTCGACGGCGAGCGCAGACTGCTGAAGACTCGAGCTTGGTCGCATCCACTCGCCAAGCAGGATAAGGAGTTGACGAGGCCGCTGATGAGCCTGCTGCGCGACCTCCTCAAGACCCTGGGGCGGGAGACGGGTGGCGTCTTCCTGGTGTCCACCTTCTTCCGTGTTCGCGTGCAACCGCTGGGTGCTCGTCCCCACCCGATGTGGGCGGCTGAGGGCGTCAGCAACGAGCCACTCGACGACGAGGAGGTGGAAACCAAGGTGAGGTTCATCACCAGCCTCTGAGCCGCGGACGTCTGCAACGTCAACTGTCCAGTTGCTGCGTATGGAGCCGCGAACCCTGTTCCTGAGGTAAGTTCTTGACTTGTTCTCCTTGTTATTCTGCTTCTTGATTTCTTGCTTCTTGATTCGACTTGCGTCTAGTTGCTTCTTGATTCGACTTGCGTCTACTTGCTTCAGGGTCGGTCCCTGCTGATCAGCCTTCCTCCTCTCCCCGAGAACGGACACGACGATGAGTCGAAATTTGTCGAGGAGGAGGATGATGACGATGACCTTCCGTCCGCTGTCTCCCCCAATGACGAAGCGGACGACGATGATGATGAAGAGGAACCCGCGCGGAAGAGGCAGAAGCGTCGGAGCGGCGGTGACTCTGCGACTGCTTCGTCGCCTACGCGGGGTGCGGAAGCTGATGCGGAGGAAGTCGTCGCGACGTCGTCGGGTGCGCGGTCCCAAGGTGGCTGGAGCGAGCCCCTGGTTGTTCCCCCTGTTAGTTCCGCGCCACCGCGCGCGTTCGCGCGGCTGCCTTCCGTCTCCCTGGGGAGTGATGATGAACTCGATACCACCAGGTTAGTACCTTGTTGACTTCGAGTTGTCTTTTGTAGTTCCAATCTTGCAGTTGGTCATTGTACTGTTGCTGCAGCCGTCGTTCTGGCGATGTCCACTCTCCTCCTCATGAGGTGGAGCATACATCCGCCCCTTCGACCGAGCTGGTGACCCGGGTGGCAGTTGAGGAGCGCACGCAACCTGCTGTCATTGCGTCTTCGAGTCGCGCTCCTCCGCCGCCTTCCATTGATGCCGAGCTTCTAGACCATGTAAGTCTTTTGTACTTGTACTTGTAGTCTTGAATTTTCATCGGGTGCGCGATCAGCGCTCCCGATGGGAGTATCCCCCGAAGGTGTGGGTGACTAGTAGAGTCGCCCGCAACTTTATTAAGATCTTGCTTTTGTTTCAGCCCTACTTCCGCCAACAACTTGATGCGGCCGTTGCTTACGTTCGCTTGGAAAAGGAGAGGGACCAGCTTCGCGCTTCCCTTGACCAGGCTGATAAGCGGGTTGCTGAACTTGAGTTGAAGATTCGGAGTCAGGGTGAGCTTGAGAAGTCTCTCCACTAGTTCCAGGAGCGGGAGCGGATGCGGGTTGACCAAGAGAAGACTCAAGTCGACCGCCTTATTTCCCTTGCCGGTGCTCTTGGGGGTAAGTTTCGGCTTGATGCCTACTGTGTAGTTGCTTTTGCCTTTGTCTGATGTTTGACTTTTTTGCACAGGGACATGCGGTGGAGCTCCTGATGAGGGCTCATCGAGTGACACCGTCGATTTGGCGACGGCTGTCGGCTTCCTGGACCGTGTCTGCGCGTACGCGTCTGATGCTCTCAGGAAGTCGACAGATGCGCTGAAGAAGTCGACAGGAGCCCTCACGACGGTGCACCGTAACATCTTCCCAAGCGACCCGCCTCCGACTACCGTGGACGCCCTTGTTGCTCCATTCGAGGATGATGCGACCACCCTCGCCGACTTCACTCGGGCGCAGACGGTACGCGGCTCCGAGCTCACCTTCCAGCTCCTCCTAGGACACCAAATTCAGGGCAACTTCGAGAAGGTCGTCAGCGGCTTCCCCCTAGGCCTGATGGCCGGACCGCGTCCTTGGGTGGAGTCAAAGTGCGGGCTGCACAGCTTGCTGTGACGCTTGTGTCTACCTTCGAGAGTGCGCTGGCCAAGGCGACTGGGTCGGCTACTGCTTGTAAGAGTCGCTCGCAGTCGGAGACTGTTGCCCAGGAGTAGTTGTACGGGCTTAGCAGTCGCAGTTTCATGTACTGATAACTTTTGCTTTGTAATTGCTGTCGACCGATATTTTGTTGGGTCTTCTGGCCTTTGACTGTGTTCTGGCTGAAATTGAATATTTTCTCCTATCGTATTTGTCTATGTTGATCAGTCGTATATTGGTATTGATTCTGCACGTTCATGACAGACAGACTTGCTCGGCAGCACGTCTTCTGCTTCTGCGTCTGGTCCGAGTGGCGATGGACCCTCTTCAGGTGCTCGCCGTTGCCAAGCTGCTCCGGTCCATCCGCGAAGTTCGAACGACCAGCGCATAATCACCTACTTGAAGAACAAGGTGATTGAGCTTGAGGCTACCTTCAGGAATACCGAGCTGCTCTTGCAGCGCTCCAGGTCGCATACGACTGAGGGTTTTTCCCAACGCGAAGATTTTCTGATCGGGGAGATCGATCTCATCAGTCGGCAGCTTCAAGGTTGGTACTTTCTGCGGCTGCCTTTCCTTGTTGAAATTTGCTGGTTCTGACTTCTAGTTTGTGTATGCAGATGTGAACCCAGATTGGGAGGCTGAGAGGGACCGCGTTGAAGAGCGTGTTACCCGGGAGGCGTCTGGCGACTCCCACGAAGCTCGCCATTTATGGGTGAACAAGTCGCGAGGGTGCATCCTCGCCCGCATGCTCGACCGAACCTGGCGTGCGGCTGCCCTCTTGGAGAATTGCCGGAAAACCTTGTGGCACATCCACCGTGTCTACTTCCCGCATATTGGGAAGCCGCATGGGCTGTCCACCTTGCTCGAGAGGTTCCGTGACGGTGATGCTCTGAAGGAAATCGTCCACGTGCAGCTTGTCGCTGGGGCGAATGCGGATCTGGCATACGTTCGGCTGCATCGGCCTAACCTTCCGTTGGAGAGGCTGATGGGTGGACTGCCTGCCGATGCCGAGTACGCCGATACCCTGGCGGCTGCGCGCCAGATGATTGAGCAGGTGCAGAAACACAGCGAGCGTCTTGTTGGCCCACTCGGAGCGCCGAAGGCCGAGCCTGCAGACTGAGAGTAGTTTTCTTCTATTGTATAGGGTTAGTCAATGTGGCGACTATGCCAATGTAAATGACAGTATATGAAGTTTAGAAGAGTTCTCGAGCAACGAGTGAAACTGTTTCCATTACTGTGCGAGTACTTGCTTCTGTTTTGACCTGTGTGGCAAGCCCCCGAGTACCTTGGGTGACGGCCTAGGCCTGCGTTGTTAACCTGTGTGGCGCAGCCCCCGAGTGAGTCGAGTGGCGTCCTAGGATTCTTTCAAGTGAGACCTGTGTACCGCGGCTACCAGTTGTACCGGGTGGCGATTTAGGGTTTTGGACTTGACCTGTATGGCGCAGCCCCCGAGTAGCTCGGGTGGCGGCCTAGGATTTCTTCGGTGAAGCCTGTATGGCGCAGCCCCCGAGTAATTCGAGTGGCGGCCTAGGAACTTTCAAGTGTGACCTGTGAGGTGCAGCCCCCGAGTGCGTCGGGTGGCGACCTAGGATTTTGGAATTGACCTATGCGGCGCGTCTCCCGAGTAAGTCGGGAAGAGGCCTAGAAATTTTGTGTTGTGCTTGTTTGGCGCAGCCTCCGAGTTTGTTCGAGTGGCGGCCTAGACTTTTATTTCAACCTGTGTGGCGCATCTTCCGAGCAAGTCGGATAGAGGCCTAGGATTTTTGATTTGTGCCTGTTTTGGCGCAGCCCCCGAGTGGTTCGAGTGGCGGCCTAGGCTTTTATTTCAACCTGTGTGGCGCAGCCCCCGAGTAAATCGAGTGGCGGCCTAGGATTTTTTGTTTGTCTTGACTGAGAAGGTAAGGTGAATAGCATTTTCTTCAAATCACTTTATTGATTGTTGCGAACAGTCCGCCTCATTAAAACCCTTCCAGTCCCCTCAGGTACCCTGGTAAGGGAAAGAGTGCGTCTGAAACCTGCCGCGTTGACATGCTATTCTTGTTACAATGGTTGATTCGACTAAGAATATAACCGCCGGAGTTGTGCAATGTTCCATGGGTTGCTGCAGGCTGCTCCTGTCTTCGAGTCCTTTAGGCGATATGCTCCGTTGCCAATCACCTCTGTGACGATGTACGCACCCTCCCATGGGGAGGCGAGCTTGTGCACTTTTTTCTGTTTGAGGCGAAGGACTAGGTCACCTGCGATGAAAGCTCTTGGTCGCAATCTTCGTCCGTGATAGTTGCGCAGGTCTTGCTGGTATACGGCTGATCGCGCCAGAGCGATGTCGCGTGCTTCGTCCAATATGTCCATGCTGTTTTCGAGTGCCTCTTCTGCATCTGACTCGTCGTAGGTGACCACCCGTGGTGCGTCAAACTTGATGTCGCAGGGTAGGACTGCTTCTGCACCGTACACCATGAAGAATGGAGTGTACTGGGTGGATCTGTTAGGCGTGGTCCGCAGACTCCAGAGGACTGACAGTAGTTCTTCAACCCATGCGCCCGCTGCGCGCCTGAGCGGCACACGCAGTCGCTTCTTGATGCCGCTGCAGACTAAGCCGTTGGCCTTCTCTACTTGCCCATTGGATTGCGGGTGTGAGACGGATGCATAGTTGAGTTTGATACCTTGCTCTGAGCAGAAGTCTTTGAATTCTTTGGCTGTGAAGTTCGAGCCGTTGTCTGTAATGATCCCGTTCGGCACTCCGAACCTGAAGATGATGGACCTGATGAAGTTGACCGCTGTTGATGCAGTCGAACTTGTGATGGGTGCGGCTTCAATCCACTTAGTGAACTTGTCGACTGCAACCAGGAGATGAGTGTGCCCTCCGGGTGATGATTTCTTCAGCGGGCCCACAATGTCCAGCCCCCATTGGGCGAAGGGCCAGGCTAGCGGTATTGTCTTGAGCTCTGATGCTGGCGCGTGTGGCTTGTTGGCAAACTCCTGGCACCCTGTGCATTTCTTTACTAGATCTTCGGCGTCCTGCATGGTTGTTAACCTGTAGAACCCGGCTCGTAGTGCTTTGGCCACCAGTGCTCGACTACTGGCATGATGCCCGCAGATACCCGCGTGGATGTCGAGTAGGATGGCTTGGCCGTCGACTGGGTCTATGCACCTCTGCAGGATCCCCGATATACTTCTCTTGTTGAGCTCCGCGTTGATGACGGTAAAGCTTTTGGAGCGCCTGACGATGCGCTTTGCTTCGACTGGGTCAGCTGGCAGCTTCTGATGCAGTATGTACGCCAGGTATGGTCCTGTCCACGTGGCTTCGATTAGCATGATTTCCATGGGGACCTTCTCTTGGCTCGTCAAGTTTGCATCGCCCTTTGCTTTTGTTGCGGTGCTTGCTGCGGCTTGAGTCTTGATAGATCTCTGTGTGATGCGCTCGAGGAAGACGCCGGGTGGAACTGGAACTCCGTCTGATCCCATGTTAGCGAGGACGTCGGTTTCTTCGTTGCTGTCGCGGCCGACGTGCCTTAACTCGCAGCCCTCGAAGTTGCCTATCATCTGGTTGTACAGGTCTAGGTAGGCGATCATGTTGTCGGCGATGGCGTCGCAGGACTTCATGGTTTGCTGTACCACCAGGTAGGAGTCGCCGTAGATCATGAGGTGCGTGGCGCCGCAGTTCTTGGCCATCTTCATGCCGTGGATCAGGGCCTCGTACTCGGCTTCGTTGTTGGACGGCGTCGGAAACTCCATCTGTAGGACATACTTCATTGTCGCCCTTGGGGGAGATGAGCACAACTCCTGCCCCGGCTGACATGAATTTCTTGGAGCCATCAAAGTACATCGTCCATGCGTTGGACAGGTCGGACATTTGGTAGCTGGGCTTCTATCCACTCGGTGGTGAATTCTGGGAGGACTTGGGCCTTGATGGACTTCGGGTGAGCATATTTCAGCCCCCATGGTCCTAGTTCGACAACCCACTTGGCGACTCGTCCTGTCGCGCGTTGGTTTGTGAGAATGTCTGCTAGTCCAGAGGAGCTTACCACCGTGATCGTGTGCTCGGAGAAGTAGTGGACGACCTTCCTGGAGGTCATAAAGACTCCATACGCCAGTTTCTGGTAATGCGGGTAGTTCTGCTTGGATAGGGTAAGGACTTCGCTGAGGTAGTAGACGGGCCTTTGCACCGGGTGACTGTGCCCTTCTTCTTCCCGCTCGACTACGAGTACCGTGCTCACCACCCTGTTTGTTGCTGAGACGTATAAGTATAGCGGCTCGTTTTCCAGCGGTGCCACGAGGACTGGAGAGGTTGTCAGGGTTTTCTTGAGATGGTCGAACGCATCCTGCGCCTCCTGTGTCCACTCGAACTTATCCGTCTTCTTCATCAGTTGGTAGAAAGGTAAAGCTTTCTCTCCCAACTTACTAATGAACCGGCTGAGAGCTGCGACTCGGCCGACTAATCGCTGCACCTCACGGAGTTTGGTTGGTGCTGGCATTGTGAGAATGTTCTGCACCTTCTCAGGGTTCGCTTCGATTCCTCTTGCAGATACGAGGTACCCTAGTAGCTCTCCGGCTGGCACGCCGAACACGCACTTCTCTGGGTTGAGCTTGATCTGGTATACATCGAGTGCAGCGAAGACCTTGCGGAGGTCGTCGACTAAGGTATCTTCCTTTCGGGTCGTGACGATGATGTCATCGACGTAGACTTGGACGATCTTACCGATGAGCCCTTTGAGGCATGCTTGCATTGTCCGCTGGTACGTGGCACCTGCGTTCTTTAACCCGAACGGCATCGTCTGGTAGCAAAAGACGCTGCCGGGTGTGATGAAGGCCGTTTTATCTTCGTCCTCGACTTTCAGCCTTATCTGCTGGTAACCTGAGTAGGCGTCCAGGAAGGACAGGCGCTCGCAGCCTGCTGTCGAGTCGATGATCTGGTCTATCCGCGGGAGCGGGAAGTGATCCTTGGGGCAGCACTTGTTGACTGCGGTGAAGTCAACGCACATGCGTAGTTTTTTCGTCTTCTTTTTCTCCACTAGGACCGGGTTGGCGACCCAGTCCGAGTCCTTTATCTCTCGGATGAACTTGGCGTGCAGCAATCTGTCGACTTCCATGGTGATCGCGTCTCGCTTGGGTCCTGAGAAGCGTTGCATGGATTATTTGACCGGTCTAGCGTCCTTGTGGACCTTTAGAGAGTGCTCGGCGAGTTCCCTGGGTATCCCTGGCATGTCATAAGGTTGCCATGCAAAGATCTTCCAGTTCTCACGTAGGAACTCGACGAGCGCGCTTTCCTATGCGGGGGTCAGACTTGACGAAACTTTGACCGTCGTTCTGCTATCAGTCGGATGGACTTGGTGGGTGACGGTGTCGTCGTTCTTGTTGAATGTTGCGTCCTTAGCTGGCTTCTTGCGAGATGGAAAGATGGTCTTGTCGTTGTCGGCTGATATGGCCTTGAAGTGCTCCTCGACTCCGAAGAACTCAGAAATCTTGGCGAACTCGCGATCACAGCTGTTGGAGAGCCCGAAGTCGCCGCGGACGGTGATTACTCCTTTCGGTCCGGGCAACTTGACCATCAGGTAGGCGTAGTGGGCTATTGCCATGAACCAGGCAAAAGTTGGCGGTCCGAGTATGGCGTGGTACTGCGACTTCCAGTCGACGACTTCAAAATCGATCGACTCCTTCCTGAAGTGCTCGGGTGTGCCGAGGATGACATCGAGCGTGATTGTTCCCATGGGCTTGATTTCTTGCCGTGGTACTATGCCGTGGAAAGTGGTTTCCGATTCCGGCAATTTCTCTATCGACCTGTTCATTCTTCTCAGGGTGTCGGCGAATATGATGTTGATGCCGCTGCCTCCATCCATGAACACCTTCTTCAAGCTGTAGTCGTCGATCAGGGCCTCAATCACGAGTGCGGCGTGTCCGAGTCGGGTTACCTCGGATGGGTGATCTGCCCTGGAAAACGTGATGGGTGTCTCTGACCCGCGCAGGTAGTCTGGTACCGCGCGCGGGCTGTTGATGGCCTGAAGTACTTGGCGAGTGATGAGCTTTTGGCGCCTGTTTGACGGGGGTCCCTTCTGGATCATGTTCAGCTGTCCCCGTGCGGGTGGATACGTGCGTGTAACATCCCAACATTTTATAATGTTCAAAAATCACTAAAATTTAAAACTTTTCTTTTTATTAAAATAAAATATTAAATGCATAAGGAAACCAACTATGAAAGACTTCAAACTTATTGAAAGAGTTTAAGATTTCAAATGTCACAGTTTAAACATTTTGTTATCAACTGTATTTCAAAAACCTTAAAATGTAATTTGACAAATATTTTACAAACTACAATCCATTTTATTTAAGTAAATAGTTTACTTATAAGAAATTGATTTCAACCACTTAGCCATATCTATTCATAAATTCACAAATTATTTAAAAATGGTGTTAGTTGCCAAAGGGTTTTCATTCTCTCAACTAAGTTCAAAACATGGTGTTAAAATTTCAATTCTGTAATTTATAACTATAAACTTCATAGATTTTAAATTAATGAATTAGCCAAATAAACATTTCACTTGCTTACATGAATTTCATTTATTTTCAAAGCATGAAATGATTAATATATTCTATATAAGAAATGAATTAAATCTAAAATCTTTTCCAAAGTTGTTATGAAGTTTTCAAATGAATTATCATAATATAAAATATATTGGTGCACAAACTATTTTCAATTAAAAATGAATACCTTATATTTCACATTTCCTAAACATTATTTATATTTAGTTCTTTAATATTATGTCAAATTTAAGATGAATGATTTCAGAAAAATAAGTTTAAATAACTTAAATTCAAACATATTTTGAATATGGGTATTTTACAAATTTTATTTAGCCAAAAGAAAATTTATTTAAGATATAATTTTTAATTTGACTTAAGTGTCAAATTTGTATTTAATCAATATTTCAAAATATTATTTTTCAAAAATATTCAAAACATTCCCACAACTGGTTTAACACAAAGATAGTAATTTTACAAATTTTTAGAATTTGATTTGACTTTATTTGGAGTTATAAATCAAAAGTTATTAAGAAAATAGAAAATCAGAAAAGGAAAAAGAGAAATCTCTGACAACGGGACCCACCTATCAGGGGACTTCATCCCTAACCTCCAGCCGAAAATATCGCCTCGGATTCCTCCACCGATCCGAGCTCAAATTCGCGGCGTCCTTTGCGGGATTTGATCTCCCTTCCCCCCCCCCATATAAACCCCGCGTCCCCGCCTCCGTTTCCCCTCTTCTTTCTCACCTTTTATTGCCCCCAGGCCGCCGCAATCCACCATCGCCCTCCGCCACGGCCGCTGGCGAGAAGCTTCAATTCCGGCGAGCTCCGTGATCCCCAAGACCACCCACCTCCTCCATTCTTCTTATTTCTTCATTGCGCATCGTTTTGACTGGGTGTGGCATTTTATTTTGCAGCAGATCGAGCAGCCCGTGCATAACCGAGGCTTGCCGCCGCTCCATCGACTCCGGCCGGTCTCCATCACCGTTCTAGGACGGGATCGAACACGACGTCGCATCCATCGTCTCCGCCGCGACGTTCCGCACTGCGTCATCGTCTTCCCCAAGCCCGAGCGTCACCGGAGCGTCGAGCGCGTCCACACCCGAGCCACCACGCCACCTTCCACTCCAACTCCGGCCGCAGCGCCGCCGCTCTCAGGTCAACCCTCTCCTAGCCGTTCGATCTGCAACCAACGCACATGATTAGATCTTTTAAAACGAAGGGGTACGATTTGATCTGGTCCGCCAGATCCAGATCTGACGGCCCAGATCTGATCACTTATCCACGTCAGCATCTAGTCAGCAGCCACGTCAGATCCAGTCAGCGCGAGCGTGTAATTCTTTTTCTATTTTAAATTTAATTGGAAGTTTTGCAGATTAGTCCCTGTAATTAAAACATCTATAACTTTTTAACCACTTATCCAAATTTAACAAACTTTATATTTTTGGAAAGCCCTCGACATGTAGAATATTTTAGATCTGTTAGATTTCAAATTTGACTTAGTTTAAAATATTCAAATTTCAAATGGTGAATGTGAGTATTTTTGTCATAACTTTAAATCTGTAAATTCAAAAATTGCAAATAAAATTGTTTTAGAAACTTTAGAATATTTGTAAATTAATGCCACTGCTATAAAATATTTTTGAGTAATTTTTGAATGAATTCATAGTTATATATTTAATTTGAATAGTTTGAGTATTTTCAATATAACTATTAATAAAAATATTGATTTCGGTTAAAGTAAATTGCTATAAATTTAATTAAAATGCGTCCTGTCTATTAACATTATTTATTAAATTATATTATAAAAATTTAATCATAGAAAACTTTAATCTTATAATTAATCCTTTTATTATATTTTCCAAAAATACAAATTAATTAAATTTCATTTATAAATTCATGCATATTTATAAAGAAATCACAAAAGTTATTTTTGATGTTTCTTGTGATTTAAAATTTCATTTCATTCATAGCATATTTTATTTTGTAGCTATAATTCTCATAGGAAAACCCCTCTTCATTAGTTTTCTCTAAGTTAGAAATAATTTCAACTTAGCATTTTTGTGAAGTGCTACACTTAGACACTTAGTAATTTTCAACATGGAGCTGGAAGACCAATGAAGGACTTAGCCAAACAAGACTCCAGAAGAATCTCCAACGAGTGGAAGCACTTATAAGAAAGATCAAGAAGAAGTTCATGAAGACCAACCAGAAATATTTTCTAAGTCTTTCTCCCTCTTTCTTCCTCCTTCTTCTGTTAGACTTCATGATGACCAAGTAAATCAAAGACCAGCCTCGAGGATACAAGAACCACCAAGTCTGAAGATTTATCAAGTCTATCAAAACTTCAATCAAGACATCATCAAGGAGAATATTACAAGTCTAGAGATGAAGCCTGGAGGAAAACTACATCTTTCTTCTATCTTTTCCTCTTTCCTAATCTTGTCTTTCACATTTGACTTAAACAATTTTGATCATGATATTATCATCTTGAAGTTGTTGGATCCTAGCGGCATAGTGAGATGAAGCGGCCTGGAAACAAACCTTACATGTCCACGTACATGAGACCTGTTCCACAATTTAAGTGGCTGGCCGGGCGTCTGTCTCTCTTACTTTAGTGAATATCCAATTTACAAAGAGTTGATAATAATTGTTGATCACCTCGAAGAATAGAGCTAGTATTTTCTCTAAGTATTTTGCACATCAAGACTAAGCCATTAGAGTGCTTATTCAATATGATATAAAACAAAATATTTTATTCAACTTATGACCTTAGCCCTTAGTCCTTTTGGACCAACCTATTTGCCTTGCATTAACTTAAAATATTTTCATGGCATGAAAAAGCATTTCTAGCCCATAGGAATATTTTGCACATCATGCATAAACATATTTTCCTTAGAAAGTTTTATAAAACTTATTTATTCATCTAGTATGTGTTTGCATGCATTGTGAAGTTGTGCTTGTTGTTGATTGTTGTATTGTTGCTTGTCTATACTGTTAGATTGAACGGAGAGTCCCGAGTATCGTTGAAAAGAGTTGTGAACAACGACAACATTTAAAGGCAAGTGGCACACCTCATAAACTTCCTATTATTTCTATATGCATTACTTAGTGTATTTTATATGCATGTGTAGGATAGTATCGCTATGCTAAACCTGTGTAGAATTCCTTATTCCTGTGTCTAGGTTCCTATGCAATACTTAGTAGAATTATTGATGCTATGCAAATGTTGTTTTGTGAAAATCCAAATTCTACTAAGTTAAGAATGAAACACCTGGGTGGTAAGTGGTTGTATGGTTTATGCTGAGTGGCTACTGAGGTCCATGTCTATGGTTCCTGGAGTATGTACACTTGTGAATGGCCACCCAGGAACCGAGGAATCTGAAGAACTCCGAGTGACGATTGCTTCCAGTGCAGCCATTGCCATATGGGCTCTGGCTTGATCAATTATGTTGCGTGGACTCTCTCCGGCTTGACAAGCAGATGTAGGGGGATGTTAGGTGGAACGGGTCAAGCCAGAGTGGGAGGGAAAATGCTTCTGAAAGATCTCGTCTCATTCTCTCCTTTCCTTATCACAAACGGTGTGTAAAGGATAATTTGGGTTGAATGGGTACAATGGTGAACGTGCACAACCTCTGCAGAGTGTAAAACTAAGTACTTAGCCGTGTCCCCGGTACGGACAATTTGAGCAGCTGATCACGGACATCAACGGAGGATTCCATCATTCCAACTTCAGAAATAAAACTTGATGGGTGAACAAGGGAAGATGAGATTTATGGTTTTCATGCCATACTCGTCATGATTTCAAGAAAAGTGTTTTAAAAAGAGTAGGAAAAATTGGCTTTATGCAAATTAGCCTTGAACTCCACCAGCCAAATATGCATATAGGCTTTAGAGTTATTCCATTAAGTGTCCACCATAGTGTCACTTGCCAGACTCCATTTTTAATGGAATCTGACCCACGTTGTTGCAATATTTTTCTTATTGCAGATTTGATCAGATGACGAGTGAGGTTTCGTTTAAATGTTCCGAGTCTACAACCAACATGTTTTCGCATGTGGCAGCATGAAAGTTACTCACTGCTATTGTATTTCCGCTGTGTACTTTTCAATGCTAGCTTTATGCTATGCAACTTGTATCGAATATTTTGTAATTCTGAATCATCGATGTAATAAAATTGACGCTTTGTTGTGATATTACATCGTAAACTGTGTGTGCAAATGAATCGATCCAGGGATTTGCACTATACACAGGTATCTGCCTTATTTAAAGTGCAGGTACGCTACAGTGTCGGTTGCTGTCGACTGACCTTGTTGTTGTTGCTGCTGCTGCGGCTGGGGGAATGCTCCGGCCGTCTGCACCTGGTTGTTGTTTGCGGGTGCCGCCTGGATGGCTAGCTGCGAGGCTGCCTGTATTGCCTGCACTGGAGCGATGATTTGCTGCATGGCTTGGTATATCTTTCTTGCTTTGCGACAATCCTTCAACAGGTGGCTGGAACCCCATTTGCCTGTCTCCGGGTTGCGGAACGAGTGATGCTTACAGGGTTGCATCAGCTCTTCTGCCGGGGTTAGCGGGCGCTTCCACTCGCGTTTCTGGCCTCCGTCATTGTGGCTAATGCTGCTGCTGCCACGGTTGTACTTACTCGAGCTGGACTGTCGACCTTGATCGTATTGTCGAATGTTGTCGCGTTTGTCATCACGGGGGGTTTCATATCCCGCCGCTACTAGCTCGATTGAATCATGGGTGTAACGTGGCTTCTTCTTTTGGCGTGCCTCACGCCAGTTGCTTGTTTCGACCTCTTTCTTGGGGGAAGTATCGCGGACGTAGTCCTCTCCTTCGGCCCACTGGTTGGCTGTCTTCATGAGCTCTATTGTGGTCTTTGGCTGGAGCCTACCAAATTCCTCGCAGAGGTCTCGGCCAGAAACGCCGTGCATGAAGGCGTCCATCACCCGGTCTTCTGAGACGCGTTCCATGGTGTTGCGGAGGAGTGTCCACCGCTGGATGTAGGAGCGGAGCGACTCATCCTTTCCTTGCTTGCAGGCCTGCAACTCGATGTAGGTCGTTGGCCTTGCGAACGTTCCCATGTTCGGGAAGAGTCTTTGGGTTGGCTTGTGACCCACCCGCGCGCCGAGTCCGTCAGCATAAGCTGGATGTACTGCATTGCCGTAGTCGACGTTCCGGCTTGGCAGGTGCAGGCGATGGGGTAGTCCTCGAGCCACAGTCGTGGATCTTGCTTCCCGTCGTACTTTGGAGTGCCTACTGTCAGCTTGAAGCCCTTAGGCATGCGGGTGTCGCGGATGTTGAAGCTGAAGCATGCAGCCCACATGGCTCGAAGTCGCGGTCGGCCTGGTCGTCGAGGTTCGCAGCTCCAGCCGAACGTTCTTTGCGGTTGCGGTCCACCGTCTTCTGCGTGAGGACATCGCGAAGGTCCTTGATTGGTTGTCGTTGTGCTGCTGGGACCTCCGAGGTTGCAGGCTCGCGCGCTCGGTTGCTTGGTGCCTTGGCCGCTAGAGCTTCTTCGATCGCCCTGATGGAGGCAATTTGCTGTCGGTGCAGCAGGGAACGTGCGTCTCCCTCCGGTGGTTGCGTGAGCTGGAGGTACGTCTCGACTGAGATCAGGGCGGCGTTGGCCGTCTTTGGGACGGGTATCCCGTTCTCATCCTCGGTGACGAAGGACGACTCGAGGTTGCGGGTGACCCTGGTTCGGTCGTCGTCTGTCAGGAGGGGAACGCGGGCTCTGTTTCACCTGCTCCTTGATTAACTTCCGTGGAGGAGGTAAAGGAGAGGGCGGCTCGCCTGACACTCGATGCATCCGCGTCCCTCTTGCGCCGGAGTAAGTCGACTTTTTCGGCGCGGAGTCGTTTGCCTTCCTTGCGTAGCAAGTACTGTACCGCCAGGTGATCCTCTCTAGGTGCGTCGGGTGGAGGGAACGTGCCCTCGTCGACATGCTTCATGGCTTGGATTCCCATGTCCCGTGTGATGACGATTTTAGTCTGATCCGGCATGATCACCTCTAGTGGGTATACGGGTTCTTCGTTGTCATCGGGTGGCGCTTTGCCCGCCATGAAGCATTGCTTGGGGTAGACTTGGGTCGGTGTGTTCGTGCTGCCGCTGCTGCTTCCGTCGTCCGAGCCTTGCTCGGGATCAAAAATTGCAGCAACGTGACGCGCGGCGCAGTCGTTGTGTCGCCTCCTTGCGATCGTCCACGTGTTCTGAGGCTTCGCAGCCGTCGAAGCGAGTGTGATTGGCTTGGGGTAGACTTGGCAGCTCCACGAAGACGAAGACGCGCGCGACGTGGCTGTCTGCCGCAAACCCTTGGTCGTGCGCGCGGGCGCAGTACTTGAGGCAGATCTTGATTTGCCCGACCGTGCGACCGAGATTGGCGTAGTAGACTCGGTCTGCACGGCCGTTGCTGGGGTTGTCGAGGCAGTCGTCGCAGATGCGATCTTCCCAGGCGTGACAAGAGCGATCTCCGCGGGTGCGGCAGACGCGGTCTTCGCGGGCGCGGTAGATGCGATCTTCGCGGGTGCGATAGATGCGATCTTCGCGGGTCTTGATGAAGTCGGCGGTAGATTCGCCGATGCGGGTGCCGCCGCGCATGGCGCGGTTGCCGCGGACCTGAGTATTCCGCGACTGTCGGCGAAGCAGCACACGGAGCCGAAGGTGATGCGTATACCTTTGTCCAGATCGGCGTACACCGAGCGGTGAGCCGGAGGGTGAAGGACGTACTCGAAGGAGCCGAAAGTGATCGACTCCCTGGCGACGCGGACGTCGATCTTCATTGCGGATGGAGCCGGAGCGACCATGATTCCAACACTTTTTTGACTTCCCACAGACGGCGCCAATTGACGAGGTGGTAACTCGTCAAATCCCAGGGTTGTGCACCCTGGGTTGATTGATGGGGAGAGAGAGAGGTGTTGGTGATCACGACGGCTGACAAGCAAGGTTTTACCCAGGTTCGGGCTCCCGGAGGATAACACCCTACTCCTGCTTGTCTGATTATTGATGCGAGTAGCGATTACAATGGCGAGATTGCGATCTCGCTAGGGTTTGTGGTGGTGGCTATGAGCGTGTCCTTGGGACGAGCCACCCTCCTGGCTTTATAGGTAGCCAGGTCTCGGGTGGTCGATGCCGATGGCAATTACAGATATGGCAGGTTATGAGACCTAACCGACTTGGACTAGGTTACATGGTACCCCGCGTGGGCCTTCTGTGGGCCTCCTTGTGCTTGGAGCGGCCCAGGTAGCCTCATCGTGGGCTAGCCGAAAGGTAGCCCCACGTCACTGATCCTCGTTAAAGGCAAGTACCCGTGTGGATCCATGCTTTATCTCTATGGGGAGGACAGCTTCGGCTCCATAGACTAGGGAGAACGGTGTTTCCCCGGTGGTCTTAGGTGGCGTGGTACGGATGGACCAGAGCACCGAGGGGAGCTCGTTCATCCAGCCCTTGTCGTGGCCTCTGAGGACATCGAAGGTCCTGGTCTTCAGGCCTTTGAGGACTTCTGCGTTTGCGCGCTCAGCCTGTCCGTTGCTTTGCGGATGGGCGACTGATGTGAAGCAGAGCTTGATGCCCATTCTTTCACAGTAGGCTCTGAAGATGCCACTGGTGAATTGGGAGCCATTGTCGGTGATGATGCGATTAGGCACTCCGAAGCGGCAAACCAGGCCTCTGATGAGTTTCACCGCCGTGCCTGCTGTGATTGTGCGCGTCGCCTCCACTTCAGGCCACTTTGTGAACTTGTCAATGGCCACAAAGAGGTAGCGATATCCACCTTGTGCCGTTGGGAAATGTCATAGGATGTCCAGCCCCCAGACCGCAAACGGCTACGAGAGCGGAATGGTCTGTAGTCCCAACGCTGGTTGGTGGATTTGCTTGGCGTGGAATTGGCAGGCTTCACATGCTTGAATGATGTCCATTGCATCTTGAAGTGCTTGAGGCCAGTAGAAGCCGCTTCTGAAGACTTTGCCTGCGAGGGTGCGGGCGCACGAATGGTGGCCGCATTCCCCGCTGTGGATGTCCTTGATCAGCAGTTTGCCTTCTTCAGGAGTGACGCATTTGAGCGCGACGCCGTTTGGGCGCTTGCGATAGAGAATTCCTTCGAGGATTTGGTACGATTTTGCTTGGCGGGCAATTCGCTCCGCTTCAACGTCTTCCTCAGGAAGGACCCCTTTGTGGAGGTAATCTTTGATCTCGTCGATCCATCCTGTTTCTTGGTGCACCGCTGTGAGCAACAGACGCTCCCCTGTAGGGGGCTTGCAGGTGGTGGCGGGAGCGCTTCGTCTGTGCTTGCGGGCAGGGCCTTGCTTTATGGATGCCTTGACGAGTCTTTCTTCAAAGACACCTTGTGGCTGAGCTTGCCTCTTTGATGCGCGCTTGGCGATGTCATCAGCCTCCGTGTTTTCCTTTCTTGGGATGTGCATGAGCTCCATTCCCCTGAAGTGCTTCTCGAGCCTACGGACCTCTTCAAGGTATGCGGCCATGTGGTCGTCCTTAGGCTTGTAGCTCTTGTTAGAGAAGTTGACGAGCAACTGGGAGACGCCCTTGATGAGTAGATGCTTGACGCCTAGGGCGATTGCGGCGCGTAGGCCGGCAAGCAAGCCTTCATACTCGGCGATATTGTGGGATATCTTGTCGATTCCGAAGCACAGCTGGTCTGCATAATACAACTTGTCGCCTTTGGGGGAGATCAGGACTACGACTGCCCCGCCGCGGCGAGAAGCGAAAGCTCCGTCGAACTTCATGGTCCAGTGGCTGGGCATTGCGGCTCCAGAGGGCTCTTGCTCTTCTCCCCAAGGCTCTCCAGGGGTTGGGTTAGTCCATTCGGCGACAAAGTCAGCCAGCGCTCTTCCTTTGATTACCCTTGTGGTATCGAAGCGCAAATTGAATGGTTGTAGCTCTATGTTCCATCCTGTGACACGATCTGTGGCGTTTGGGTTGCGCAGTATTTGCTCCAAGGGAAAAGAGGTGACCACTGTGATGGGGTGCCCCTGAAAGTAGTGTCGCAGCTTTCTTGAGGCGATGAGGAGTGCGAGGAGAAGCTTCTGCTGCATTGTATACCGCTCGCGAGCTTCACGCAGTACTTTGCTGACGAAGTAGACTGGATGCTCGATGATGGTAGTTCCTGTAGCCTCGACGTCTTTTGCCAGAGGTGGCTCAGCTTGGGCCTCGAGGGTGTTTGCCTCGAGGGGGTCGGCCTCGAGGGGGTTGACCTGGGCCTCGAGGGTTTTTGCCTCGAGGGGGTTGGCTTCCTGAGGCTCCTTGGCAGGATTTTCTTGCAGCGGTTGGCTTGTGGCGGGCCTCTCTTGGGGCTTTGGGCCTGGCGGTGGGTTTTTGAGGGCTGCCCTTTCGCGGAGCTCCTTATCAGGAGGCTTTTTCTTTGGAGTAGTTGCACTCTTCTTGTGGAGTACTGGCTCTTCTCTTTCCACCACAAGTACAACACTAGTTGTTTGCGGAGTAGCTGACAAGTACAGCTTCAGGTGCTCGCCGGGCTTTGGGGCGACCATTACTGGTGGGCTGGCCAGATACTTCAAATGCTTTTTCAGCTTCAGGGATCCACTTGAAAGTGCCTGTTCTTTTCATGATCTTGAAGAACGACAGGGCTCTTTCACCGAACTTGGAGATGAATCGACCCAAGCTGGCCATGCAGCCTGCTAGGCGTTGCATGTCCTTGAGCCTGCGTGGAGGTTGCATGTCTTCGATGGCCTTGATTTTTTCTAGGTTTGCCTATATGCCTCGATGAGACACGAGGAACCCAATCAATTTGCCTGAAGGTACTCCAAAGACGCTCTTGGCGGGGTTGAGCTTGATGTTCACCTTGCGCAGGCTGGCAAAAGTTTATTCAAGATCTCCGAGGAGAGTATTTCCTTCTCGTGATTTCACGACGATGTCATCGACATATGCCTCGGTGTTCCGCCCCATTTGCCCGCCAAGGGCTATCCTCATCAACCTCTGGAAAGTGGCTCCGGCATTTTTTAGGCCGAAAGGCATGCAGACGTAGCAATACACACCGCACGGGGTGAGGAAAGCCGTCTTCTCCTCGTCCTCCTTAGCCATATTTATCTGATGATAGCCAGAGAAGGCATCGAGGAAACAGAGGAGGTCGTAGCCTGCCGTGGAGTCCACAATCTGGTCAATTCTGGGCATGGGATACATGTCTTTTGGGCAGGCTTTGTTTACATCGGTGTAGTCGATGCAGAGACGGCCTCCTCCGGTGGGCTTTGGGACTACCACACCGTTGGAGAGACAAGTGGGGTGCGCGACTTCACGAACGACTTTTGTCGCTTTGAGCTTCTCGACCTCCTTGACGATGAATGTTTGCTTCTCGGGGGCTTGCTTTCTTGCTTTCTAGTTGACGGGGCGCGCGTTTGGGCACACGGCCAAGTGGTGCTCGATCACCTCCCTCGGTACACCAGACATCTGACAGTGTCCAGGCGAACATGTCAGAGTTTGCCTGGAGGAAGGCGACGAGCGCGCTTTCCTATTTGGGAGGCAGCGCGGCGCCAATGGTGACGCTAGCCCCCGAGCCTTCAACCCCCGAGCTGCTGGAGCTCAGAGAGATCTTCTTTGTCGCAGCTGCTTCCTGGGAGAACAACTGCTTCTTCTTGGGTCTCTCGAGAGGCTCTAGGTCCTCCTCTGCGGGGAAAGCTGTAGCGTACCTGCACTTTAAATAAGGCAGATACCTGTGTATAGTGCAAATCCCTGGATCGATTCGTTTGCACACACAATTTACGATGTAATATCACAACAAAGTATCAATTTTGTTACATCGATGATCCAGACTTACAAAATATTCATTTCAAGTTGCATAGCGTAAAGCTAGCTTTGAAATAGTACACAGTGGAAATACAATATCAGTGGGTCACCAACAACTTCATGTTGCCACAGGCGAAAACATGTTGGTTGTAGACTCGAAACCTTTAAACGAAACGTCACTCGTCATCTGAATAATCGGCAATAAGAAAAATATTGCAACAACGTGGGTCAGATTCCACTAAAAATGGAGTCTGGCAAGTGACACTATGGTGTACACTTAATGCAATAATTCTATAGCCTGTATGCATATTTGGCTGGTGGAGTTTATGGCTATTTTGCATAAAGCCAATTTTTCCTATCTCTTTGGAAAACACTTTCTTCAAATCAAGACAAGTATGGCATGAAAACCATAAATCTCATCTTTCCGGGGACACGGCTAAGTACTTAGATTTTTAACTCTACAGAGGTTGTGCACGTTCACCATTGTACCCATTCAACCCAAATTATCCTTTACACACCATTTGTGATAAGGAAAGGAGAAGAATGAGACGAGATCTTTCAGAAGCATTTTCCCTCCCACCTGCCTTGACCCGTTCCACCTAACACCCCCTACATCTGCTTGTCAAGTCAGAGAGAGTCCACGCAACATAATTGATCAAGCCAGAGCCCATATGGCAATGGATGCACTGGAAGCAATCGTCACTCGGAGTTCTTCAGATTCCTCTGTTCCTGGGTGGCCATTCACAAGTGTACATACTCCAGGAACCATAGACATGGCCTGAGTAGCCACTCAACATCAACCATACAACCTCTTACCACCCAGGTGTTTCATTAACTTAGTGGATGTACTCTCAGGTGAAAATCACCATGCTCACGGCCCTAAGTAGAATAGACATTCATCCTAGGCGACGACAACCGTGAGCACAACCCTGAGTAGTCACTTAATATTTTGTGAAACTTTTCATAAATTGTATAGCATCAATATTTCTGCTAAGTATGATATAGGAACCTAGACACATGAGTAAGTGTTTCTACACAGGTTTTGCATAGCAATACTATCCTACACATGCTTATATAAAAATACGCTAAGTAATGCATATAGAAATAATAGGAAGTTTATGAGGTGTGCCACTTGCCTTTGAATGTTGTCGTTGTTCACAAACTCTTTTCAACAACGAACGTTTGCTCTCCGTTCAATCTAAACAATATAAGCAAACAACAATCATCAAACATACATGCTCATATCTAGTGAACAAACAAGTTTCATAAAACTTCTAAGGAAAACATGTCATGCATGATATGCAATTTATTTCTAAGGACTAGAGATGCATGCCATGCCTTGAAAATCTCTTAAGTCTTAAGTGAAAGACAAGATTAGGAAACAGGGAAAAGGTAGAAGAAAGATATAGTTGGTCTTCCAGGCTTCATCTCCAGACTTGTAATATTCTCCTTGGTGATGTCTTGATTGAATTCTTGGTAGACTTTAATAATCTTCAGACTTGATGATTTTTGTATCACCTAGGCTGGTCTTGGATTTAACTTAGTCTTCAAGAGGTATAAGAGAAGAAAGGAGAAATGAAAGAGAGAGGGAGCAAGACTTAGAAAATATTTCTGGTTGGTCTTCATGAACTTCTTCTTGATTTTTCTTCTAAGTGCTTTTGCTCCTTGAAGGTACTTCTGAAGTCTTGTTTTGGCTATGTCCTTCATTGGCCTTCTAGCTCCATGATGAAAATCCTAAGTGTCTCAGTCTATCACTTTACCAAAATGCTAAGTTGAAAATATTTCTAACTTAGAGATAATGGGGAAGGAGTTTTCTTATGTGAAATATAACTACAAAATAAAATATGATATGCATGAAATGCAAATTTTAAATCACAAGTAACATAATACTAATTTTTGTGATATTTATAAAGTATGCATAAAGTTATAATTGCAATTCAATTAGTTTCTAATTTTGCAAAATATAATAAAAGGAATAAATATAAGATTAAAGTTTTCTATGATTAAATTTTTATAAAATAATTTTATAAAGAGTGTTAATAGACAGGGGCATTTAATTAAATTTATAGCAATTTGATTTAATCAAAAATAATATTTTTATTAATAGTTACGTTGAAAATACTCAAACTATTCAATTTAATCATACAACTATTAAATCATCAAAACTAATACTACAAATTATTTTATAACAGAGGCATATTATAACACATACTCTAAAGTTTCTAAAACAATTTTATTTGCAATTTTTGGATTTATAGATTTAAAGTTATTACAAATATACTCAAATTCACCATTTGAAATTTGAATATTTTAAACTTATTCAAATTTTAATTTTGGCAGATCTAAAATATTCTACATGTCAAGGGCTTTCCAAATATATAAAAATATTTGAATTTGGATAAACAGAGAAAAAGATATGATAGTTTGAATAGATAGGGGCTTTTCTGCAAAACTGCCATTTTTAATTTAATTAGAAAAAGAAATTCCATGCTGGCGCTGACTGTGCGCTGACTGGGCTGACACGCTGGCGCTGACGTGGATAAGTGACTGGATCTGGGCCGTTAGATCTGGATCTGGCAGTCCAGATCTGTCCGTACTGGTTCGTTTAGAACTTCTAATCTGGGCCGTTGAAAACAGATCGGACGCTCACCGTGCGATGGAGAGGAGGTGGCGGCGCTTCTCGCCGGAGTTGGAGAGGACGACGGCACCGGCGGCTCGGGCGAGGAGGCTCCATCCGTCCTAGAGCTTCCCCGGACACGTGAAGACCTCGAAAATGCGCGTATTGTTGCGGTGGAGACGAAGGTCGCGTCGGTGTAGCGCGACGCTCCTTTCTGCGACGATCTTGGTGGGCGAATCCGTGCACGACGTCGATGTGTTTTCTGTTGTGCTTGTCCTCCGCAAATTTCTGCAGGAAAAGATCGCCCGAAGGCCTCAGGGGACGCGTACGGGAGCGGGGTAGAAGAGGGGAGGTTCTCGGTCGCAGGAGGGGGCTTATCTCACCGGGAGTTGAAGAAAACACGGCGGCGGCAATGGCGACTCCGGCGCTCAAATTCCTCGGCTTGGCGGCGGATTGGGCTAGGTTTCTAGGGGGAAAAGATCGGAGGGCTCGGGGCCTTTATATGGAGACCGAAGAGAACACCACGCGACCATCACGGCGCGGATTGGAACCTCCGGCGATCTCGGGCGTGATTCCCGTGCGAGAGGTTGAAGACAACCTCTTCACCTGACAGGTGGGTCCCACTGTCAGGTTTTTCTCTTTTTCTTTTCTCTTTTATTTATTTCTTTTATAACTTTTGATTTATAACTCCAAATGAGGTCAAACAAATTTCTAAAAATTTGTAAAATTATTATCTTTGTGTTAAACTAGTTGTAGGAATGTTTTGAACAGTTTTGAAAAATAATATTTTGAAATATTGCTTAAATACAAATTTGACACTTTATGTTAAATTTAAAACTAGGGTTTAATTAATTTTATGTTTTGGCTAAAACAAATTCTATGAAATACCCATATTCAATATGTTTGAATTTAAGTTATTTAAACTCATATTCCAATATTAAATAAATTTTAGCTTTAATAGATTATTAAATATCACATTACAACTATTTGTAATGAAAAGAGAAAATGTAATGTAATCATTTTTAATTCAAATTATTTTGTTCACTATTATATTTTATATTTAAGATAAATCATTTGAAAACTTCGTAAACAACTTTGGAAATGATTTTAGATTTAATTGATTTCTTATATAGAATATATTAATGAGTTCATGCTTTGAAAATAAATGAAATTCATGTAAGCAAATGAAATGTTTATTTGGGTAATTCATTAATTCTAAAATATATGAAGTTATTAAAGTTATATACTATAGACGTGTAATATCCAAACAATGTTTTGAACTCAGGTAAAATAATAATCTTTTGGCAAATAGACAATGTTTTCAATAGTTTAATATAACACTAGTAATTATTATTTTAATTTATGAATTGCTATTGCTAAGTGATTGAAATCAAATACTTACAAGGAAACTTTTTATTACATGAAAATGTTTTGAAATTTTGTAAGACATTTATCAAATAACATATTGAGGTATTTAAATGAAATACAATGGAATAATAAAATGTTTAACTTGAAACAACCTTTGAAAATAATGGTTAACCTAAGATAATTGAAATATTAAATTCTTTCAATATGTTTGAAGTCTTTCATAGTTGGTTTTCTTATGCATTTAAATGTTTTATTTTAATGAAAACAAAAGTTTTAAATTTTAGTGATTTTTTAACATTCCAAAATGTTGGGATGTTACAAAAGCCATGGCGGCGGTCTTGTAGGCCGTCTCAACGGCGCGTGTAGCGTCCAGAACATGCCCACGGATAGTGATCGTGCCAGCGCTGCCGGGGATCTTGACCCTTTTGTAGGCATGGTGCTTGACGGCCATGATCTTCGCGAGAGCGGGGTAGCCAAGGATGGCATTGTACGGCAGGACGATGTGTGCGACATCGAAATCGATGTGCTCGGTGCGGTAATTTTCCTTGCTCCGGAAGGTGGCGGCAAGCCTGACCTGGCCTAGAGGCTCGATCGAGCCGCTGGTGACCCCCCGTGAAGGGCCTCGAGGGCATGAGCCGCTCGTAGAGTACTTGAAGCGCTTCGAACGTATCTATGGAGATAACGTTCAGGCATGCTTCGCCATCGATGAGAGTCTTTGAGACAGCCACGTTGTCGATGGTGGGGCTGCAGACCAGCGGAAGGGTTGCAACAGTCTTGGTGGACTTGGGGTGGTCCTGAGCGTCGAAGGCGATGGTGTACTGCGACGACTTGAGGGGCCTGGAGGTTTCCGTGCTTGGGAAGGCGGCGTTGACCTCGCGGGCGAACTGCTTGAACTGGTTGTTCGACTTCGGCGCCTGCGCCCCCCCCCCCCCCCCCCCCCCGAGGATGCAGGCAATGGCGCCTCTCGCGGCTTGGTAGCCGCCATCTTCCTCGTTAGGGAGGTTGCCGTTCTTTTCCGCGGCGTTGGCCTGATTTCCAGATGGTTTCTGGTTGCCGCTCTTGCGTCCGCTCCCGCGGTAGCCACGGCCTTGGCCGCGGCTACCACTGCCCTCTGCTTGCTCACGCTCCTTGCTCAACCATTTGAGGTCGAAGCAGGACTTTGTAGAGTGGCCGCGCCTGATGTGGTAGATGCAGAAAGGGCGGTGGTCATCTCTTCTCTCCAGGCTCGGGGGAGTCCCTGCGGGTGCCCTTCGTGACAGGCTCTGCTGCGAGAACCGCGGTGGCCTTGCGCTTGGGCTGCTCTTTCTTCTTCTGGCTCTTGGACCCCTCGGCGTGATCGTCCCCTCTCGTGGACATCTTGACGAAGAGGAGTCCCTCTTCAGCCTTGGCGCACTTGTCCGCCAGGTCAAACAGCTTTACCACAGAGGTGAGCTTGTCGTGGATGCCCAGCTTCTCGAGCATCCTGCTGTTAGTGACACCCTCGCGGAACGCGGCGATGACTTGGGTGTCAGGGATGTTCGAAATCTTGTTGCGCACTTGGCTGAAGCGCTGGATGTACTTGCGGAGCGTCTCATCATTCTTCTGCACTACAGCACGCACGTCGTTGTGGTTGAGGGCGCGCTCGTATGTCCCCTTGAAGTTGGAGACGAACTGCTTGCAGAGCTCCTCCCAAGAGTTCACGGAGTCTTCAGGGAGGTTCAGGAGCCACGACAGCGCAGAATCGCGAAGCGCGTGGGAGAACCAATTGGCCATGACCTTGTCATCTCCACCCGCAGCTTGGATGGAGGTGGTGTAGAGCTGCAGGAACTCGATGGGGTTGCTGGAGCCGTCGTAGCCCTTGGGGAGAGCCGGCCTGAACTTTGGAGGCCAGACCACGCGACGCAGAGAACGGGTGAACGCCATGCAGCCTGAGGCGTACGTGGCGACCCCGTGTTGCAGCGCGCTGCGGTTCTGCTGACCCGCCTGGCTGATCTCCTCCACGGGCCTGTTATGGCGGTTTCGCTGGAGCTCAATCCCCACGCGAGCGTCAGGCGCAGTGCGCTGCACGATCAAACAATCGTGCGGCGAGGACGCGTGCGAAGCAGCCCTCTGCGCTGCAGCCGGTGCAGGTCCCGGAGGTGGCGGAGGCGCGTTTGTCGTGACCGTACCCACGAGAGAGGGGTGCAGGTTGGACTGCGACGGAGCAGGGCACGTCGTGGCGATGCCGACGAGGTGGTTAAGGCGTTGGAGCCACTGCTCGTGGGCCTCTACGGTGGGCTGGTAGCGGAGAAGCTCCTGCGCCATGAGCAGCGCGGTGTGGGGCGCAGGGTCTGTCCTCCCCGGGCCCGAACCGCTCGGGTGCTGCGTCGAGTGCGACGACTGCGCGTCCTCCTGATGCTCGGAGTCACGTTCCGGTGACTCGGCCTGAGAGCCGGAAGGGATGCGCTCTTCGTGACGGGGTCGTCCCCGCCGTGCGCGGGTGTTCGCGTCGCCCGGCGGCGCGCGAGCTCCTTCAGGCGCGCGCCGGTTGACGCGGGCGACGCGGGCGGCGCGGGTGTTCACCATGGCGCGGAGGAGAGCTCGAAGGTTGTTGATGCGCCTCAACCCCCTACCTGGCGCGCCAAATGTCGGGTTATGACTCCCAAGGATCGGGGGTAGTCACTTCCTGAAGAGTAGTTCGTATAGGGGGTTGAACACGGAGGTCTAGACCCTCGAGGGGCTCCGCAACGTTGCTCGCCGGACCCGAAGACGACACGCCCACGTTAGAGATAGACACCAGCCTTCACCCAGGTTCACGGCCCTCGTGAGGAGGTAAGACCGCTACTCCTGCTTGTTGGAGTTTACAGTACAGTGGAGTTTGCCGGAGGCCCCCTTGAGGCAGTTCTTGCCTTGGGAGGGAAGCGATGATCTTCTTCCTCCTCCGGCTCAAGGCTATCCTCACAAGAGTTGCTAGGGTTTACAAGGGTTGTAGCACGCAAAGAGCCGACTTGTGCTACGATGGATGTCTTGCCTCTTTTATAGGCCCCTCTGGCGCTCTCCTTCGGCTTGGCCTTTAAGGTGGCTCCCACACGGCAGAGGCACGGTGGAGTTGGAGTCCACCGCCGTCCCTTTGTCCATGGACGCGGTCCATTGCTGATAAAGGTGGGCGCGGTGGCTGACAGGCGGCCAACCGCGCTGTATTGCCCACAGAGGGGCAGTCTCTGAGGTGGAGCCCGCGTTGATGTTCTCCGTTGGAGGGTTGCGCCGTCCACCTGCTTTATCGTCAGAGTAGAAGGTCCTGGCAGTTGCGCAGCAGGCGGAGCCGCTTTATTGACCCCTTTATCACCAAAACAGCAACGAGGGTGCTTGCGTCACCACGTGGGCGTGGCAGGGGCCATGTGCGTCTTGTCGTACTTCCTTGGCCGCGATGTTTCCCTTCAGGCGCGGGGAGGCCTGAGGGGAGTTTCCTGCGGGACTCCCTCGAGGCGCGTTGGCGCCTCGGGAGGGTCCCCTGAGGCGAGGGATCCCTTGAGGGCAACGCTTCCACTTTAGGCCCTCGAGGGGTGTTGCCTCTCGATGGTCCCGTCAGGCGGTGACGCCTGGTCCTTAGCCGTTTCGTCTGACTGGCCAGTGTGCGAGGCCTGAGGGGGAATGGGCTCTCGCCATACCCCAGTTCCCACTGGGCCGACAGATAAATAGGCTGAAGTCCGCCAATTTCATAAAGGAAGTTGTACACACCGATTGGGTGGCAAATCCTGTACTTGTCCCAAAGAAGAATAAAGAGCTGAGGATGCGTATCGACTATACCGGTGTTAACAAGTGTTGCCCAAAGGATCCCTTTGCGCTGCCCAGAATTGACCAAGTCGTAGACTCCACAGCAGGCTCCGAGCTACTTTGTTTTTTGGACGCCTACTGAGGATACTATCAAATCAAGATGAGAGAGTCAGATCAACTGAAATATCTTTCACCACTCCATACGGGACTTTCTGCTACATCACGATGCCTTTTGGCCTGAAGAATGTAGGGGCAACATACCAGCGCTATATGCAAAACTGCCTGCATGAACAGATCGGCCGCAATGTTCACGTCTACGTAGACGACATTGCGGCGATGTCGAAAAAGAAGGCGGATCTCTTAGAGGATTTGGAAGAAACCTTTCAGAATCTCCGAAAATACCAGATGAAACTCAATCCCGCCAAGTGTGTTTTCGGCGTTCCAGCCGGCAAACTACTCATATTTATCGTCTCAGAACGAGGGATCGAAGTTAATCCGGAGAAGATCAAGGCTATCCAAAACATATCCAGACCCACTTGTCTGAAGGACGTGCAGCGCCTAGCCGGATCGGCGGCAGCTGTCAGTCGTTTCATAAGCCGCCTTGGGGAAAAGACAATGCCTCTCTACCGGCTATTGAAGAAATCCGACAACTTTGAGTGGACAGCAGAAGAAGATGCCGCCTTGCAGCAACTTAAGGAGGCTCTCGTATCCGCTCTGATATTGGCAGCACCTCAATCGCAGGAACCAATGCTGCTCTACATCGGGGCAACTGGAGCAGTTGACATCGTTGTCTTGGCTGTGGAAAGAAAGGAAAGCGAAGCCGCGACGTCCGAGCAACGTCCGGTGTACTTCATCAGTGAAGTCTTCTCCACCTCCAAGCAGAGGTATCCACATTACCAAAAGTTGGCTTATGGTGTATTCTTCGCCGCCAGAAAGCTTAGGCATTATTTCCAGGAGCACACACTGACAATAGTCAGCAGGGCACCGTTGGGAGATATAATAAACAACGCGGAGGCAACAGGTCGAGTCGCCAAGTGGGGCATCAAACTTGCTGCCTTCGATATAGTCTACAAACCACATACCGCCATTAAGACTCAAGCGCTAGCAGACTTTGTTGCCGATTGGACAAAAGCCATGGAGGAAACAGTACTCCCCGAGTCAGAATATTGGGTCTTGCACTTTGACGGATCAAAGATGCTCAAAGGCTTAGGGGCCGGAGTTGTTCTGCGCACACCCAAAGGCAACAAGCTCAGCTACGTGTTGCAGATTCATTTCACAGCAACCAACAACGTCGCAGAGTATGAAGCTTTACTTCACGGGTTACACGTGGCAAACGACCTCGGCGTCAAGAGAATCCTCTGTTATGGCGACTCCGATTTAGTCGCCCAGCAAGTAAGAGGCACATGGGATGCGAAGCGCTCAACAATGGCGGCATACAGAGCTAAAGTTGACGAATTCGCCAAAAATTTCATGGGCAACGAAGTCCGGCATGTTTCAAGAGCTGAGAACGAGGCGGCAGACACCCTCGCCAGGCTCGGGTCAGAACGCAAAAAAGTGCCAAAGGATATTTTCCTGGAACATTTGCACAAGCCATCCATTAAGGGCGCCGACTTGTTGGAACCCGAGGCGGAAGAACCAGTAGAAGCGGCAAGTCTCGCTGTCTACTCGATACAGCCGGATAGGACTGTCCCATACCTTGATTTCTTAATCGACAAGAAGTTGCAGCAGGACGATGAGGTGTTAAAAAGGTAGATCATAAGGCGAGCCAAGGCATTCACAATAATCAAAGGCGAGCTATATAAGCGAAGCACAAGCGGTGTCTATCAGCGGTGCATACTGCCAGCAGAAGGCCAGGAAATTCTGAAGGACATACATATCGGCACCTGCGGACATCACGCCTCTGCCAGGTCCATCGTGTCCAAAGCTTTTCGCCAAGGTTTCTACTAGCTTACCGCCAAAGAAGACGCCGAGCACATCGTGAAAACATGCAAAGGATGCCAGTTGTACACCCGCCAACCTCACATGCCGGCACAAGAGCTCAGGACAATTCCAATCACCTGGTCGTTCACGGTCTAGGGCCTAGACATGGTTGGTCCCTTCAAGAAGGCACGTGGTGGGTACACCCACCTATTGGTCGTTGTCGACAAGTTCACAAAATGGGTCGAGGCCAAGCCAATCAGCAAACTTGACGCACGAACAACCACCAATTTCCACTGGGGAATTATCTCTTGGTTCGGAGTTCCACACAGCATTATCACTGATAATGGTAGCAACCTATCTCAAGGCGACATAGAAGAATACTGCAATGATCTAGGTATCCGGCTTGATTTGCAATCCGTGTCACACCCTCAATCAAATGGGCAAGTAGAGCGTACAAATGGCTTAGTCCTCTCAGGACTTCAGCCCCGTCTCGAAGCTCCATTACACAGGGCAGCCGGCGCTTGGGCAGAAGAGCTATAGTCAGTACTCTCGAGTTTGCGCACAACGCCAAACAGATCTACTGGCTACACTTCATTCTTCTTAGTATATGGCGCAGAGGCGGTGCTACCTACCGACATGAAATATGATACCCCAAGAGTTCAAGCCTACATCGAGCAAGACGTAGAAGGTGCAAGACAGGATAGCCTAGACCTGTTAGATGAGGAAATAGATGTTGCTCTACATCGCTCCGCCTTGTACCAACAACAACTCCGCCGCTACCATAGCCGGAGAGTGCGGAAGTGAGGCTTCAGAATAGGTGACCTGGTTCTCCGCCTAATTCAAGACAGAATAGGCTTGCACAAGTTATCCTCGCCATGGGAAGGACCGTTTATAGTCACAAAGGCATTGCTCAATGGTTCCTACTACCTAGCCGACATCCGCGACGAAGAAGAAAAGAAAAGGCCCAAGAAGGCGGCAGGAATAAGAGGAACCAAGCGCAAAAGAGGCATTGACGACCCGTTTGAACAAACGAGACGGCCTTGGAACATTGAGCAACTACGTCCTTTCTACACTTATCAATTTATAATTGTAATAAGTTATATATGATTATGAAATAAAAGTCTATGGTTCCTCATCTGTGTTGAGAAGCATGCCATCTTTTGTCTTTTCTTGCAGTCATATATCCCCTATATATCTAAGTTACCTATTTTTTAGCTCCGTGCAAGGGTTCAAACTGGTAGATACTTGCAGCTTTCGAGTCACCCAAAGAAAAAATTAACTTTTTGCGCCGCCTAATTCCTTTACGTCTGATTACTTATATGTTGTTCGCCTAGTAATATGTCTTTGGCGCCAACATGTTGGCTTTGGTTTCTGATTCTAAACATATGGTTTAGCCCTGGTTGTTTCAGCTAAAGTTTCCGGTTGAGGTTTGCCAACATACAAATAGTCAATCATATAAGTCCGGGTAAAATTAAGGCGGGCCAAATAAATATAAGGCAAAAAATAAAAAGTCAACTGACTTCCCGCCTAGCTTCATCAACAAATTGGCGGCCGCCAGATCGGATTCTTCATTCATAATAGCTTGCATATCAGTGGACACCTACAGTATATCCTGGGCACGATCTAGCAGTTCTACAATATGGATTCACTAGCTAAAAGATTGGCGGCAACGAAATAGAAAAATGGCGGAAGGCAAAAAACATTGATTTTACCTTCATCCTTCTTGCGGGCCGCCTCCAACTCGGAAATCCGCAAGTCCTTGGCTTCGCAATCTTTCTTCAGATCGCGGCACCGCTGGTTTATCTCCAACCTGGAGGAGATAAGCTCCACGTTGGCGGACAGGATGCCCTGCGGACAAGGACAAAGGCATATAACATATTGTCAAAAACCACTAAGCCGGCGATCAATGTTTTTGACCTGCAATGTAAGTGCTCGGGGCGGGGGGGGGGGGGGGGGGGGGGGGGGAAGACTATGTATATGCCGCCAAGTTAGAAAAACTTACAGAAATATCACCCTCCAAGTCGGCAAAGGCCTGGGAGGCGAAGTTGGCAAAAGACAGGATGGATTCCTTGGCCTCCTTAAAAGTGGATCAAGGATCCCTAACTCTGCCGCCTCCGGTAGCCGGGGCTGCCCTTCGTGTTCTGCCGGTAACCTCCACCAGCAACTCCTCCTTGGCGGCGCACGATTGGACGGCTTCATTGGCCGTAGCCACAGCCGATGGAAAGGGAGTGCTGGTTACGCGGCCAGCAGAGGAGGTCCTTGGCAGCGGACCAGAAGCCGGAACCTGGGGCTGGCAGCGAGCATCGCTCATAAAGCCGCTGGCCCGGGGCTGAGGAGTTGGCGGCACGGTAGCAGGCGAGCTACCCTGGAGCCGTTTTCCCTTGGATAGAAGGGACCTGGACGGCAACCTGGAAGTCGCAACCCGTTCTCTGGCAACAAAGCAAGGTCAGCCAGATGAATACTTGTAATACAGAAATTCGACGACTACTTAAGGCGCAAATGGGTACCTTCGGGGGATATTAATCCCCACGTTCTCGTCGAGGTCGACGAGCACCGGCTCTGTAACCGCTGCGGTCCGTTTCTTCCTCTCGGCGTTCACCGTAGAGGAAGCAACGCCGGACGCCTTGCGCTTCTTGGTTTTCCCGGCTTCCGACTCATAAAAGTCGGGAGCCAGGTCACCCTCCCCCAGAGTAGAGAGATGCCAATCGAGAAGAAAGAAAGTGTTAATAGGACTCCATTAAGCCGGCAAAAGCCGTCAAAGAAGGGCAACAAGAAAAATATCTACCTCAAGGGGAGGGTTGTCGTGGGTGTGCATGGGCACGCCTTCCACCGCCTTCACTAGCCCTGATTTGACAAGGCTGCGAAGTCAGAACGCCAGGTCGTCAGCTGGTAACCCCTCTTCGCTTACGCGAAGAGAGGCTGTGGCAGTAGGCGAATACTGACACATCTTGTGCGGGCTGTACCGCAGGGGCAGTATCTGCCGGCTAAGCCAGCAGATGACGGTATCCACCCCATCCAGCAAGGGGGGAGCCATCATGCGGATGAGGAACTCGATCCGCCTTTGAATAAGGCGGAGCTCCTCCGTCAACTTGGGGACTGCCTCGTCCCAGCATGGCCTGGCCATAGGCGGCGCGTTGACAAAGTCCGGGACGCCAAATTGGCGCCCCGGTGCTGCCATGTCTTGGCAGTGGACGTCCAGCCCTTGACGGATTCGATGTATGGTATCTTGGGATACCATTGGCGTCCTTGGCGGCAGTTGAAGGTGACGTTGCCGTAGGTCGCCAGTCCGCTGTCCGGCACAGTTTGGCGCCGGCAACGGAAGCAGTATCTGAAGAAGTCTAAACTAGGCCTAATACCTAGATAGACCTCAAACAGAGCTGTGAAGCCGGCTAAGACTAATATGCTATTGGGCGCTATATTGTGGGGCTGGAGCCCAAAGTGATCTAACACCTCGCTAAAGAAGGCAGAAGGCGGCGAGGTCATTCCACTAACTAAATGGGAGATGAGGATTACCCGCTCCCCGGCTTTCGGATCCGGGATGACGTCACCGAAGGCGGACCTCCAGTTGCAGTCCTCCCGAGTTGGGAGGTAGCCGACAGCCTCCAAGTCCTGAAGCGCTTCTTCTTCGACAATGGAGGGAAGCTAGTAGCGCGACCCAAGGTCGGCTGACTCCTCCTCCTCGTCGGCGGGCGCACCTCTCGCCGCCGCCGGTGCGGTGGAAGACGAAGGTGCCTAAGGCGCCACCGCACGAGCGCGCACGGTGGGATCGAAGAGGGGGCGGTGGTGACATAGACCGCATGCGCCGTCGCAAGACGCGACGCCGTGCCACCCATCGCCGTCGCGGTGGTGGTCTCGGCCGCAAGACCGCTGGACGCCGTCGAGGGAGTGTTCTGCTCGGTGGACATCGTCGTGCGCGGAGGTCGCCGGAGGAAAGTGTTCGCCGGAGTTCGCTCGGTGAGGAGAGAAAGATTGGAAGAGCGGGTGAGCAAAGGACGGTGGAGAGCGAGAGCAGAGATGAAAAATGAACTCCTCGGCTCCCTATTTATAGGTCCAGGCGTTGCTCCCTGTGCAACGGCATAGTTAGTTGGACACGTGTCGAACATCCGTTGCCTCAGGGCAGCGCACGATCGCACGATCTCCACGACTCCTCTTTTCCCGCGATATGCAATCATGACGTGATTTTCGCTTCGGTTGGTTTCAAAATGTCGTGAACCGACTGGCAATATCCATCAATAATATGTTTGACTTGCCGTCAAAGATCATGCTTTCTTGTGAAGCTATCTAGCAAGTTTCATTAAGCCGTCTTTCCCATGCTGGATAAAGGCAGCCGTGTGCCAACGTTGAGGTACACGTTCCCCAATTATTTTCAGAATGGTTCAAGTCCTGCAGCCGCCAACATTGAAGAATGAAGAATCAAGAAGAAGAAGAAGCCGGCGCCTGGAGAACTTCAACCTTTCTGGGGGCTAATGTTGGGGATATACCAACTAGGGGTATCTTTAACATGGATCAGTCCGGCTAGTCCAGGGTGGCCCAAGGGTGGTAAGGCTGAAGCCTGCCGGGCGGCCCAGATAGCTGACGTACAAGGAAGTAAGCGGACGGTCCAAGGAAGGCGGAAGGCCGAAGACCATCAAGCCGCCAAGCCCAAGACGGAAGACGACAACTTAGCCGGCTAGGTCTAGGACTCTGATTACTTGTCGGACAAGTACTTGCCTTGTATCCTGGGGTCTCTGGCCGCCTATATAAGCCGGCCACCAGGAAGCCTTTAGGGCACGCTCAATACGCATCATACCCATTGTAACCTGTTCATGGCTATTTTCCCCATAGTGAATTATAGCAGCACGTAGGATCTCGCCACCGCTGCGGGATCTGAAGCTGGGTAAACTCGCCGTGTTCAATCCCGTCCTCGACAACACAACCCTTCTTCCCCAAAACCCATACGTAAGCTAGAGGACCCCCATCTCTTATCAAATATGCCGATACTACGACACTTACTTACTTTACACACAGTGCTTAAGGCGATAATCTGTTGCATGCAACTTAATACTGAAAGGGGTGCGGACGCTAACCGGAAGGTGGATTATTAGTCATAGATGCGGTTGGAATGGTCTATGTATATTGTTGTAATGCCCGGATGAATCTCACACTAGACATCATAACGTTAGTATATGCATTGGGTTGCTCATCATTATTCTGTCAATTGCCTAGCTGTAATTTGTTTACCACGCATGGATGAATGTTATTATTATTTATGGAGAGACACCACTAGTGAACTATGGACCTCGGTCCTTGACAAGGTTATACCAAATGGGTACCCCTTCATCTGGGTACCTGGTGCACGTAATGACTAAAGCCCAATTGGCAACCGGCTGAGGAAGCCCATCAAGCGAAGCCCAAGTCGAATATCTATTACTATAGATAGCATAGTCGGTAATACAAATTCATGGCAGATGAGTTCCCTGAAGAGGAGGGACTATCGACTGCCTCAGTCGACGACATGATCATATCAACAGCTTCGGCTAGAAGCACTGAAGCACCAACATCACAGATCGATCCGATCTCATCCATAGCAGGGTCCATGTCCACAAAGGAATTCAACGAATTCATACGGCAAAACGAGATGGAAGAAGAAGTGCAGTCGACTTTCCATATCAACCCAACCGAAGACCATATGCAGATCGACGCTCCAGAAGAAAGATTTCACCTACCAGAGTATGATGAGGCTACAGAAGACAACATACATCTAGCCGACTTCACCGACACAGAGATCCAGCCGCCAAAACATACTGTAGTCGACTATGATAAACATACGCAACAGACAGAAGACGACGAAGGCAGAAAAAACATAAAGCAGAGCAGTAACGACGGAACAACAAATGAAGAACAGTCCGTCTACATATATCGCATACCACGGCAAGTTTATGTAGCAACGGCAGCAGAAACATCAGAAAACGCGGCCAATCGACAACCCGTCGAGTACCCGTGCGCAGTTACCTTGCCAGACGGCATAACCACCCTAGACATCTCAGCAGAGACAGCGGCAAAAATAACAAAATTCATCGAAGAGGGCATAATGATGCCAGCAGATGCACCTGCAAACGAGTTGGCAACATACAACTACTTCAACTGGCAGGAAGCACAACGCTTAAAGCAATACAGAGCAACACTCGAAGAGCGAAAAAGGCAAGCAAGCATATCAAGCGCTCGCAGACGACAGTTATCGATGAGTTCTACAGGAGCAACTGAAGCACGACGCAGATCCAGATTCGACAGAATCCCTGAGCACAAAAGGGCAGATGTCACTCGAAACCTGAACAACTCGTTCCTAACCGTCGACTCTGATGGCGTAATCCAGCCGAAAACAGAAGAAGGGGCCCTCATATCCATAGGAGCATGCCTCCAAGCAGGAAAACCACCGGCAGGTGACCCAGCTAGGGCAAGATACCTACAACAAGTGAAGGCCCTGGAGATCGCAGCAAAAGAACTAGTCGATGGAGGAAGGAGAAGGCGTAGCATAAGCCGCTCAAGGGAACGCGCCAGTCGTAGTACTCAACATAGCAGCGGCAGGAGAAGTTCAAGCCGCCGCAGATCAAGAAGCAGATCCAGAGGATCAGGCGGTCGGGAATCACCTGACAACCGCAATGCAGGACCATGCGGAGCACAATGCTTCACTCGACGGATTCAAGAAACAAAACTCCCAAAGAAGTTCGGCCTACCAACCATGCCGAAATTCAACTCAAAACAAGAACCTTCGGGATGGCTTGAAGATTACATATTAGCAGTCATATGCCAACGAGGAACAACAACGACTGTACTGCAATACATTCAACTAATGCTTGAAGGCACATCACGACTGGCTCAAATCATTACCAGCAGGAGCCTACCACTCCTGGGGTTACTTCAAAGAGGACTTCATAAAATATTTTGACCCCTTCTGCGAAAGGTCCAAAACATTTGAAGAACTGAGAGCATGTCGACAGAGGTCAGACGAGACGCTCAGATCATACATCAGAAGGTGGACCTCCGTTCGAAACTCGGTAGGCGCAATATCAGAGGACAGGGATGGACGCCTTCACAAACAGAGTCCTTAGGAAAGATTTCCGGGAGGCGCTTTGATGGCAAAAACCAAAAAGTATGGCAGAACTTATGAAGCAACCGAGTGGGCAGATGGCGAGGACGCAGTCCAGGAAAAAACTCCACATTCACCACAACGACATCATGACATAAGGGATAGTCGCGACCACCGAGACAGTCGAGATCGTCAGGATAGGGAAGACAAGCACCGACGATGCAATGACGACAGAAGAGACAAAAGAAATGTCAAATTCATGGCGGCAGGATTCTCAAATGATAATCATAGTCATGAAGACAAGAAACATGACAACGGACGAGAAGCCAGAAGCAGCTACAAGAACAACAGGCCTGTCGGTCGACATGACAACAGGGATCATGGACAACAAGAAAGCTACAATAAACAAGATAGGCAACAACGCTTGGATCCAAAGATAAAAAATCCATGCAGATTGCACTTATTCAAAGATCCAGAGACAAGAAGATTAATCTCCAGTCACACGATTGAAAACTGTCGAGAATTCGAGCACATGGTATCGGCACCACAAGGCGCAACACAACCACCACCTCCATATGACCCTAACGGTCAAGCTGCAGGAGCTATGTATCACACACGCCAACAGTCGACAGGTGAACACTCGGGCCATCAGACGCAAACGTACATGATCTAGAAAGGGCGACAGTCAAATAGGCAACAGAAATTGCATACCACGCATGTTAATATGGCAGTCATGGCACCACCAACTGTGCCAGAGTACCTCCGCGGATCTGAAACAACAATTACATTCAGTCGGGAGGACCACCCGCCATCTATATGCAGGCCAGGTCATTCCTCTCTAGTGTTAGAAGCCCAAATAGGAAGTTACAACATGACTAAGGTCTTCAGAGATGAAGGGAGTGGCATCAACATCATCTTTTCCGACACACTACGACGAATGAACAGGTCAGTCGACAACTTACCTCCATCGTCAAATACTTTTCATGGCATAGTTCCAGGCAAAGCCATTGTACTCAAAGGTACAATACAACTCGACGTCACATTTGGAGATGCAACACATTTCCACACCGAAACAATGGAGTTCGAAGTCGTCGACTGGAGATCACAATACCATGGTATACTCGGACGACCTGCGTTTGCCCGATTTATGGCAGTACCACATTACGCATATTTACAATTGAAGATGCCAAGCCCAAAAGGAATAATTACGGTTAGTGGAAACTTTCAAAGGTCGGACGCTTGCGACCAAGACTTTCACAAAATCTCTGAAGCATTTGGAGCAGAGAAAACATTGGAAGAACTTTCGCTTCTCAGCGACACAATCTACATACCAGAGCACAAAAAGCAGGCCACAAGCAAGACATTCAACACTGCAGATGACACTCGGATGCACCAGGTCCACCCAACGGACTCAGCAAAAACAGTCAAAGTACCGAAAAGCTTGCCTCCCGCATAGGAAGGCGCGCTCGTCGAATTCCTCCGTGAGAACTGGGATATGTTTGCATGGTCAGCTGATGACATGCCAGGCATACCCATGGAATTCGTCGAGCACACTCTCCAACTCAGTCCAGGAACCAGGCCCGTCAAAAAAACGGTACGACGGGTATCAGGACCTAAAAGAGAAGCCATCGAGAAGCATGTAGACAAGTTGCTCAAAGCAAAATTTATTCGAGAAATAACGAAATCAGAATGGGTCGCCAACCCCGTGATAGTCGAGAAGAAGAAAACAACCGAGACAAGAATGTGTATCGACTTCACATGGCTAAACAAATTCTGCCCAAAGGACCATTTTCCATTACCCCGTATCGACCAGATCGTCGACTCTACTGCAGGATGCGCCCGGCTGTCATTTTTGGACGCATACTCTGGATATCATAAGATAAGAATGAAGCAAGAAGACAAAAAAAGACGGCCTTCACAACTCCACTCGGAGTGTACTGCTACACTACAATGCCTTTCGGCCTCAAAAATGCAGGAGCTACCTACCAACGAATGGTGCAAAACTGTTTGAAAACACAGATCGACAAAAATGTGGAAGTTTATGTCGACGACATAGTAATCAAATCAAGAAAGGAATGCACACTACTAGCAGACATAAGGGAGACATTCGACAACCTCAGAAGCTATAGCATAAAACCAGAAAAGTGCACCTTTGGAGTCCCGGCAGGAGAGCTCTTGGGATACTTGGTGTCAGCAAGAGGAATCGAAGCAAATCCAGAGAAGATACAGGCCATACTAACGATGAAAAGGCCTACCAAGCTATGCGAAGTACAACAACTGATAGGAAGAGTAGCAGCCCTCAGTCGGTTTATCAGCAAGCTAGGCGAAAAAGCACTACCACTTTATCGGCTGATGAAGAAAGCAGATAAATTCGAGTGGACAGAAGAAGCAGAAGCGGCTTTCATAGACCTCAAGCGAACACTCACTAAACCTCCCATCCTAGCACCAAAGGAAAAGGAGCCACTATACCTATATGTGGCAGCAACAAACAGAGTGGTCAGCACAGTACTGGTACTCGAGCGCATGGAAAAAAGGAAAAGCCCAGAGTGTGCAAAGACCAGTTTACTACATCAGCGAGGTGTTATCCCTATCGAAGCAAAGATATACACACTTCCAAAAACTAGCCTACGTAGTATTCATAACGACAAGGAAGCTATGCCACTACTTCACGGAACACCCGATAACGGTGATCAGCAAATTAGCAATTAGAGACATAGTCACCAATCCAGACGCGACACTACTTCATAATGGCTCATTGAGATGGGGCCACTCGGGATAACATACGATCACCCAAAAGCTATCAAAGCTCAAGTACTGCCAGATTTTACCACAGAGTGGATCGAATCACAATTACCAGGAACACCAGACATATCCAATTCATGGACATTTCGATGGTTCCAAGAAAAACGAAGGGATAGGAGCAGGGGTAGTACTGATATCCCCAAAAGGAGACAAACTAAAATACGTACTCCAAATGGATTTCCCAACGCCGTCCAACAACGAGGCCGAATACAAAGGTCTAATACATGGTATATGAATGGCTAAAGCATTGGGATGCACTCGACTGATGATATACGGCGACTCAAACTTGGTGGTACAACAGACAATGAAGGCTAGCGACGCCATAGCAGACAATATGATCGTATATCGCGATTTATACAACACACAGGAAGGCGACTTTGACGGTTGCGAGCTACGGCATATCAGACGAGAAAGCAATGAGGAAGCAGACATGCTAGCCAACATTGGGTCGACTAAGGCACAAGTCCCACCAGGTGTGTTTCTAGAACGCATCACGCACATATCGATCCACAAGAAATAGTCAACGGAAAATTAAAAAGAAACAATAGCGGGTAGCACACCTAGCGCACTAGACCCGGCAGTCGAGGTCCTCTTATGCCATGGCGATCATGTGACTCCAGCCTGGACCGAACCAATTTTAGCAAATATGCTCCGAGAAGAGCTACCAGACGACACGACGGAGGCCAGAAGGATTACTTGAAGAGCAAAAGCATACACCGTTATCAACGGTGAACTCTACAAGCGAAGCACGTCAGGTATCTTCCAAAGATGCGTAGATTTAGAGGACGGCAAAACTATACTCCGTGACATTCATGCAGGAACTTGTGGACATCATGCTGGCAGTCGATCGCTGGTAGCTAAAGCCTTCACAGCAGGATTCTACTGGCCTACTTGTAGCGTACCTGCACTTTAAATAAGGCAGATACCTGTGTATAGTGCAAATCACTGGATCGATTCATTTGCACACACAGTTTACGATGTAATATCACAACAAAGCGTCAATTTTATTACATCGATGATCCAGAATTACAAAATATTTGTTACAAGTTGCATAGCATAAAGCTAGCATTGAAAAAGTACACAGCGGAAACACAATAGCAGTGAGTCTCTATAACTTTCATACTGCCACAGGCGAAAACATGTTGGTTGTAGACTCGAAACCTTTAAACGAAACCTCACTCGTCATCTGATCAAATCTGCAATAAGAAAAATATTGCAACAACGTGGGTCAGATTCCATTAAAAATGGAGTCTGGCAAGTGACACTATGGTGGACACTTAATGGAATAACTCTAAAGCCTATATGCATATTTGGCTGGTGGAGTTCAAGGCTAATTTGATGAAGCCAATTTTTCCTACTCTTTTCAAAACACTTTTCTTGAAATCAAGACGAGTATGGCATGAAAACCATAAATCTCATCTTCCCTTGTTCACCCATCAAGTTTTATTTCTGAAGTTGGAATGATGGAATCCTCCGTTGACGTCCGTGATCAGCTGCTCAAATTGTCCGTACCGGGGACACGGCTAAGTACTTAGTTTTACACTCTGCAGAGGTTGTGCACGTTCACCATTGTACCCATTCAACCCAAATTATCCTTTACACACCATTTGTGATAAGGAAAGGAGAGAATGAGACGAGATCTTTCAGAAGCATTTTCCCTCCCACTCTGGCTTGACCCGTTCCACCTAACATCCCCCTACATCTGCTTGTCAAGCCGGAGAGAGTCCATGCAACATAATTGATCAAGCCAGAGCCCATATGGCAATGGCTGCACTGGAAGCAATCGTCACTCGGAGTTCTTCAGATTCCTTGGTTCCTGGGTGGCCATTCACAAGTGTACATACTCCAGGAACCATAGACATGGACCTGAGTAGCCACTCAACATAAACCATACAACCACTTACCACCCAGGTGTTTCATTAACTTAGTGGATGTGTACTCCCAGGTTGACAACCACCATGCTCACGGCCCTAAGTAGAATAGAAATTCATCCTAGGCGACGACAACCATGAGCACAGCCCTGAGTAGTCACTTAACATTTTGTAAAACTTTTCATCAATTGCATAGCATCAATATTTCTGCTAAGTATGATATAGGAACCTAGACACAGGAGTAAGGGAATTCTACACAGGTTTAGCATAGCAATACTATCCTACTCATGCATATAAAATACACTAAGTAATGCATATAGAAATAATAGGAAGTTTATGAGGTGTGCCACTTGCCTTTAAATGTTGTCGTTGTTCACAACTCTTTTCAATGAATAAATAAGTTCTATAAAACTTTCTAAGGAAAATATGTTTATGCATGATGTGCAAAATATTCCTATGGGCTAGAAATGCTTTTTCATGCCATGAAAATCTTTTAAGTTAATGCAAGGCATATAGGTTGGTCCAAAAGGACTAAGGGCTAAGGTCATAAGTTGAATAACATATTTATTTTTATATCATCTTGATTAAGCACTCTAATGGCTTAGTCTTGATGTGCAAAATACTTAGAGAACATTACTAGCTCTATTCTTCGAGGTGATCAACAATTATTATCAACTCTTGGTAAATTGGATATTCACTAAAGTGAGAGAGACAGACACCCGGCCAGCCACTTAAATTGTGGAACAGGTCTCATGTACGTGGACATGTAAGGTTTGTTTCCAGGCCGCTTCATCTCACTATGCCGCTAGGATCCAACAACTTCAAGATGATAATATCATGATCAAAATTGTTTAAGTCAAATGTGAAAGACAAGATTAGGAAAGAGGGAAAAGACAGAAGAAAGATGTAGTTCTCCTCCAGGCTTCATCTCCAGACTTGTAATATTCTCCTTGATGATGTCTTGATTGAAGTTTTGATAGGCTTGATAAATCTTCAGACTTGGTGGTTCTTGTATCCTCGAGGCTGGTCTTTGATTTACTTAGTCATCATGAAGTCTAACAGAAGAAGGAGGGAGAAAGAAGAAAGAGGGAGAAAGACTTAGAAAATATTTCTGGTTGGTCTTCATGAACTTCTTCTTGATCTTTCTTCTAAGTGCTTTCACTCCTTGGAGATTCTTCTGGAGTCTTGTTTGGCTAAGTCCTTCATTGGTCTTCCAGCTCCATGTTGAAAATTACTAAGTGTCTAAGTGTGGCACATCACAAAAATGCTAAGTTGAAATTATTTCTAACTTAGAGAAAACTAATGAAGAGGGGTTTTCCTATGAGAATTATATCTACAAAATAAAATATGCTATGAAATGAAATTTTTAATCACAAGAAACATAAAAATAACTTTTGTGATTTCTTTATAAATATGCATGAATTTATAAATGCAATTTAATTAATTTCTAATTTTGGAAAATATAATAAAAGGAATAATTATAAGATTAAAGTTTTCTATGATTAAATTTTTATAATATAATTTAATAAATAGTGTTAATAGACAGGGGTATTTTAATTAAATTTATAGAAATTTACTTTAATCAAAAATAATATTTTTATTAATAGTTATGTTGAAAATAGTCAAACCATTCAAATTAAATATATAACTATGAATTCATTCAAAAATTACTCAAAAATATTTTACAGCAGTGGCATTAATTTACAAATATTCTAAAGTTTCTAAAACAATTTTATTTGCAATTTTTGGATTTATAGGTTTAAAGTTATTACAAATATACTCAAATTCACCATTTGAAATTTGAATATTTTATACTAAGTCAAATTTGAATTTTGTCCGATCTACAATAATCTACATGTCAAGAGCTTTCCAAATATATAAAAATTATTAAATTTGGAGTTGTGGTTAAAAAGTTATATATGTTTTAATTACAGGGACTATTCTGCAAAACTTCCAATTAAATTTAAAATAGAAAAGGAATTACACGCTGGCGCTGACGCGGATGCTGACGAGGCACGACGTGGCGCTGACGTGGCTGCCACGCGGGCGCTGACTGGATTAAGTCAACAGATCTGGGCCGTCAGATCTGGATCTGGCGGTCCAGATCTGTCCGTACCGATTCGAATTAACGCTTCTAATCTACGCCGTCAGATCGAGATCGAAGGGCTCACATTTCTTGACCAGGAGGTGGCGGCGCTGAGGTGACCGGAGACGGGACCGACGGCGGCGGTGGCCGGTCGTGGACGCCGGCGACGCTGCGTGGGCTCCCCGAGTGCGCGGACGACGGGCCCGGGTGCGGCGCAACACGGCGGATCTTATGGTGGCGGTGGCGACGCGGGATTCATCCAAGCGCGACGTGGAGGAGCGGTTGGGGCGGCTCGGGCGTCGGCGGACCTCCGTCGAGCTCGTCCTCGACGTTCTTCTGCAGGAAAAAGGAAGGAGGGGGTTCAAGAGTTGCGCAAGAGCACGGGGATGAGGGTAGATGGGGTCTCGGGCTCGGGGATGGTTTACCTCGCCGGGAAAGGAAGGAAAACGGCGGCGGCCTCGAGCTTTTCCGGCGAGCAACCGTGGCGGCCTGGCGGCGCGTTTTGAGAGGGGGAAAGAGGGGAAAAGTGCGGCGTGGTCTGGGGTTTATATGAGGGGAAAAGGGAGATCAAATCCCGCAAAGGACGACGCGAATTTGAGCTCGGATCGGTGGAGGGATCGGAGGCGAAATTTTCGGACGGAGGTTGAAGATAGAGTGACGTCAGCAGTGACGTCATCAATTTTCCTTTTTCTGATTTCTCCAATTTAATTCATAACTTTTAATTTAAATGTCCAAATGAGGTCAAACAAATTTCTAAAAATTTGTAAAATTATTATCTTTGTGTTAAACCAATTGTGGGCATGTTTTGAATATTTTTGAAAAATAATATTTTGAAATATTGATTAAATACAAATTTGACACTTAAAGTCAAATTTGAATTTCTATCTTAATTAAATTTTCTTTTGGCTAAATAAAATTTGTAAAATACCCACATTTCAATATGTTTGAATTTAAGTTATTTAAACTTATTTTGCTGAAATCATTCATCTTTATTTTGGCATAATTTTAAAGAACTAAATATAAATAATGTTTAGGAAATGTGAAATATAAGGTATTCATTTTTAATTGAAAATAATTTGTGCACCATTATATTTTATATTATGATAACTCATTTGAAAACTTCATAACAACTTTGTAAAAGATTTTTGTTTTAATTCTATTCTTATTTAGAATATATTAATCATTCCATGCTTTGAAAATAGATGAAATTCATTTAAGCAAATGAAATGTTTATTTGGCTAATTCATTAATTTAAAATCTATGAAGTTTATAGTTATAAATTACAGAATTGAAATTTTAACACCATGTTTTGAACTTAGTTGAGAGAATGAAAACCATTTGGCAACTAACACCATTTTTAAATAATTTGTGAATTTATGAATAGATATGACTAAGTGGTTGAAATCAATTTCTTATAAGTAAACTATTTACTTAAAATAAAATGGATTGTAGTTTGTAAAATATTTGTCAAATTACATTTTAAGGTTTTTGAAATACAGTGGATAATAAAATGTTTAAACTGTGACATTTGAAATATTAAACTCAAGTTTGAAGTCTTTCATAGTTGGTTTCCTTATACATTTAATATTTTATTTTAATAAAAAGAAAAGTTTTAAATTTTAGTGATTTTTGAATATTATAAAATGTTGGGATGTTACACTACTGCACTCAAAGACGCAGAAGATATCGTCAGAAGATGCATCAGGTGCCAAAAATTTGCAACAAAACCCCACGCGCCAGCATCAGCACTCAAAACCATACCATTAACATGGTCGTTCGCCCAATGGGGGCTCGGTATGGTAGGACCACTCAAAAAATCATTGCATGGAGGACATACACACCTACTGGTGGCAGTAGACAAATTTACAAAATGGATCGAAGCAATCCCAATCACAAGTTCAACAGCATCCAAAGCGGTCAAGTTCATACAATCCATAGTTTATCGCTTTGGTGTTCCGAACAGCATCATCACAGACAACGGCGCAAACTTCACAACAGAGGAATTCCAAACCTTTTGCAAAGAGTGGGATATCACACTCAACTACGCATCAGTAGCGCATCCGCAGCCAAATGGACAGATTGAGAAAGCAAAAGGCCTCGCATGCGCAGGCATCAAGAAAAGACTACTAGTTCCACTCAAAAGAGCCGCGGGTGCTTGGTGCGAGGAGCTACCAGCAGTACTTTGGAGTATTCGCACTACCCCAAACACGTCAACAGAGTTCACTCCATTCTTTATGGTCTACGGAGCAGAGGCCGTCCTGTCACCAGAGATAAATTTGGCACACCAAGAATAGAAGCATAAGAAGAGAAAGAGGCAAATGTATCACAAGAGGACGCCTTGGATATACTAGATGAAGCACGCGACACGGCTTTGGCCCGCACAGCTGTTTACCAGCAGGACCTGAGAAACTATCACAGTCGACGTCTCCGACTAAGGACCTTCGAGGTAGGCGACTTGGTGTTGCGACTAAAACAGAAGAAAGTTCACAAACTCGCGTCACCATGGAAAGGACCATTCGTAATCACGTAAGTCATCGAGGGAGGAGCTTATCAACTAAAGCATGCACAGACGGGAGAACTATCACATAACCCATGGAATGTGGCACACTTACGTCGTTTCTACGCATAGGTCTCTCGACAAATCATTGTAAAAGTCGCAGTAGATTCTAGACGCGCTCTTTTCCTTACCAGGGTACCCACGGGAACTGGAAGGTTTTTAATGAGGCGGTCTACTGGACAGATATTATCAATAAACGATACTTTGCTACAACATCTTGGTTACACACATACACCCGAGGGACTCGGGGGCTGGATCTTGTTAAAATTCATAAAACACATAAGCCCATCCGACGGCCTCGGGGGCTGGGTCTTTCTTAAAAGGTTTATAAACACGTATAACCCACCCGACGGACTCGGGGGCTAGGTCTTACTCAAAGATCATACATGCACACTCACCCCGTAGACTTGGGGAATTGAGACTCGTTTCATACTGCATAAACCACATACGACTCACTCGGTGAAATCGAGAGCAGGATCTCAAGGAAGACAAGAAAGCTAGCATGGCTTGAAAAAATCATAAAAACAGAAAACAATCAAAACGCGGAATATACTGCGAGGTCTTATGTTACAATAGGAAGCTCAGTCTATTACACATAAAGCACTCACTCACGAGCTACCGACTTGGCCTTGTGACCACGCGACTGGAGCTCGGCGGCTACAGCGGCTTGACGACGCTCTCCAGTGCAAATGCTAACTTGAGCAAGGCGAGCAACGGTACCTGAGATTCCCTGAAAAGACGAAGGTTTCCCGTTCAGCTTCTTCGGGTAATCCGACAGGGAAGCTTCATAATTAGCCTCGACGCCATTCGCCAGCAGCAACTTCAGGGTAATTTCCGAGCCACGAACTGACAAATCACGTGCCCACTGAGTAAGGGTCGTTGTCCCAGGTCCAAGCACTCGGGAAAGCTCCTCCGCAGACGAAGGAATAGCAGTACTGGGCAAAACTTCTGCAAAAACAGCACTTAATGTCTGAAGGGACACGTCCAGGGAACGCCGAGTGTTGTCCAGCTCTTCCCGAGAACGGACTTGCTGATAATGAAGCTCTCTCTCCAAGGCGGCCACTCGATCTTCAAGAGAAGTCTTTTCCTCTATAAAAAATAACATAATATAAGAAAGCAGAACAAAAGGCGGCTCAAAGCACAAGAAAAGGCAAAAGGGCAGAGCTTTACGACTGATCTGATCCAAGGAAGAACCCAGGAGGCTCTTTTCTTCTTCCGCGAGCACAAAGACCTAGCCAACGGCGACTAAACCACTTACATCAGGCTGCAAGGAGGACAGGAGATGGCCAATCGAGTCAGAAAAGAATGATGCGAAAAACAAAGAGGGACGAGCACAAAAACAAGGGAGGGGAAGAAAGAGTTACATGGTCGACCCAAGAAGAAGAGACGGAAGACAAAGGATCACCGGACCTAACAGGAGGGCCAAGACGTTCTCGTCTGAAAAAGGAGTTGTTCTTATAATTAAACGACGAGACAGTAAAAAGCAAACAAAAGATAGTCGAAGGACAAGTTTACCTCTCTACATCAACATCAGCAGAAGAAGCCATAGCAACCAGAGACAGATCCACGTCAACGGAGTCAATATCGCCGGTTCGGCGCAGTCGACGACGTTTAGTTGAAGGCACAGCCACTGCAAAAGGAACCTCCCCAGCGGCAGTCGCCTTAGAGGCAACCAGGCCATCACCAAGGCAGAAGTTTCCAACTCCACCAGCTTGAGCGGAGAGAACGTTTTCTACAGTTGAACCATGTTCAGGTAGCGGCGGCAGAGAGGTCGCGACTGGTGATCCCTGAACACAACAATACAAAACACGTCAGTCAAGCACATAGGGAAGAACATGCTAGCGACCAAGAAGAACGGTAAAAGTTGGACAAGCAGAAAATCAAAATACCTCGGGAATAGGTGTCCCAAGGCCATAAGGGAACACAGAGAAGTCGAAAGAAGCAATATCAACAGGTGAGATTCCAGTGATATGTTTCACACAACCATGAAACCCGTGGCCGGACAGCTCAATGGGACTCATACGAGTAGCGTCAAGACATCCCTCATATCGCCACAAGGGTTGCACTCGTTGTCGCAAGGGTCAAACTCGGCGGTACACATACGTGCTGACTAGTTGGATCCCCGTAACGGCCCGGCGCAGATCTTGAACTCTAAACATAAGAGAAGAAGCTTCTTCTTTTTCCGTAGTCGGCAAGACATGGTCACATGATTCTAACATTTTGGGAGAAGCAGTCGAAAAAGCAGGAAGTAGGTTTTTGTTTTCTAGCACATAAAACCACTTCTTCCTCCATTTTTGGGATGGCTCGGCGGACGTCACATCAAAATAGCGACAGCCATCACGCACATCGATACAAAAACTCCCAGTCGACAGGGGACGATCATCACAATAGAGTAAACTAACCTTGAAGATATGTTTCCAAAGAGCCCAACTGGGATGCACTCCAAGAAAACACTCGCATAAAACCACAAAGCAAGCTATATGCAAGATGCCAGAGGGATTCAGATCGTGTATTTGAATCCCATAGGCAAAAAGAAGACCTCGGACGAAGTCATGTAGCGGAAACCCAAATCCACGAGGGAGAAAATCTGCAAAGCAAACTCGTTCCCCAGGAAGAGGCATGGGAAGTACCTCTTTATGGATCGGAGCCCGCACAGCAACAATCTCAGGGGCAGACAGTATCCCCGCCTGGCGGAAGTCTTCCAACTTTTCCTCGGTAACGATGGATTTAACCCAATTACCGGGGAGTTTCTTCGTTGCGGTGGCGGCGGCGGAATCAACAGAGATCTTTTCCTTTGAGGACGGTTTGGTGGAAGAAGTATAAGTGACGGAGGAGACCTTGGTCAGAGAAACCATAGTGGAAGGAAAGCACAGAGTGCGCAAAGGAATCTCAGACAGGCGGGAGGAAGAAGACGAAAAGAAAAAATAGCAAGGTAAAAGTTAAAAACAGAACAGAAGCCCATATATCGACGACACAGACAACTATTCACCACAGCCATCCGAGCCACAAGGGCTAGGACACGCGGCATAAGCAGAGGACAATCATCACAGACCACGCCGCCCACTACGCGCGCAAAACAAGAACAACATCACATCTGCGAAAATCTCGCCACGATAAGTCAAATCAGAACTAAACCGCCGTCCACAACGGTCAAAGAATGGGACCCACCATGTCATGTCACGTCAGAGTGCTACTCGCACGCCAAAGATGTCACGCATGACATCATTTCAGACGAGCAAATACAGAAAAAGCGGCATACCGCGATGGGCAAACAGGAAAAGCTCCTGGCAACACGCAGTCGCAAAGCTAAAAAGTAAAAACTATTCGAGTGGGAACTCCCATCGAGAGGAGGCAGAAAACTTTCGACTGACAAAACGAAAAATTGAGATTATCCTCTACTGCAAGCAGTAAAGCACAATCTCGGGGGCTACTCCCATGGGAGCACTGTCGTGCACCCGATAGAATCAAAGGACATTGAAAACATAAAAATCCCCAAGTGAAAATCAGTCGATAGAGTACCTCGGATGTTGTATATAAAAAATATAAAGGTAAGACCCATCGATTAGTCGAAAGGGCTGAGGATCACTTCAGCAGTGTTTAAATCCTAGAACTTTCCGTATCAACAGATACGATGAAAATCCTGGCGGACGCTGGGTAGCAAATTAAAACTGCAGAACAATATCAATAAGACCATCGACTGGCCTGAGGTGTGTCTGTCCAGTATGTTCCGGGGTCGAGTCAAAGGACTCGAAGTCTGACTGAAGGCTAGTAAGGTTTTGCCCAAGTGCAGTTAACTGGTTTCGACTCATCAAATAAATCCAGGCTTACTCCGTCAAAATCCTTTATCAAAATTCATAAAGTCTAAAAGATAGAAATATCATGTCAAACGCATAAAACATGAGACGTGCACTATGTAGTGAGTCCATGACTGATTCTCCGAATCAGCCAAGCACTCGGGGGCTAATGACAAGGTTATACCAAACGGGTACCCCTTCGTGTGGGTACCTGGTGCACGTAATGACTAAAGCCCAATTGTCAACCGGCTGAGGAAGCCCATCAAGCGAAGCCCAAGTCGAAGATCTCTTACTATAGATAGCATAGTCGGTAATACTTTCCATACATGTAGTCCTAGTCGGTTACGACCCGAGACCTGTATCCCTATATAAAGGACGGGAGGGTGGTCGACTAAGGACACGCCCAACCATAATCATAAAACCCTAGCAAGATCGACATCTTGCTAGACCCCTGTACTCACCGCATATACACAATCAATAACAGACAAGCAGGAGTAAGGGTTTTACCTCACTCGAGGGCCCCGAACCTGGGTAATTTCCGCTTGTCAGCCGACTAATATACCAACACCACACGTTCGCTACCTCATAAACTCTTACCCTAGTCTAGTAACCATGGGTACTGATGGGGACATCCCTCGTCAGTCCTTTTCATTAATCTGATAAAACCATAACTATAAACCTGTTACTTTCTGCAAACAAACATCTTTCTTCCACACATACGTTTAATCTTTTGTTACAGCAAGCCGGTGGGTTTGACACCCTCACCGTTGAGTTGGGACAAAATACTTTGATTGTTTGTGTGCAGGCTCCACGTTCGTTGCTGACACTGGTGTGGCGCCGTGCCAAGGTCTCTGCTAACAACCTCGGAGGAAACGTTCATCTCCTACTGGTTCGATAACCTTGGTTTGATAACTGAGAGAAAACTTGCTGCCGCACTACTTCACACCTTCCTCTTGGGATTTCCCAACAACACACGCTTGTGCTCATCAAAGGATTTGTTGGCATCCGTGTAGTGCATCAACATGGTAACATTATATGTAAATCAAACTTGGATGCCAAAGACAATCACTTCATCCATCTCCTCAAAAGTCCAACAAGCAACATATATACCTAAACCCATTATTCACCAAACCTAAAGAGACCGTCTCTCTCTCTATCTCTCTTGTTAGTCAACTAGTTACTGTCAAGAATAGAGGGACCTCACGACAATAGTTTGCCCACATCCACAACCAAAATATTGACATAAGAGATCAACAATAAAATATAGCAGCAAGTAACTGCAATGCATTACCCAACCCATCCTACTGTGTGCACCAGTGTGTCAAGCTAAAAGATTTTAAATTGTGTTTCACTTATTTTTTTAAGTTATTCCTTAGTAATGTTCAAATTTTTATTTAATTATGAAACTCAATTCATACCACAGACCTAAAGCCCGCTCTGATACCAACGGTAACACCCCAAGCAAATCAGGAACGTGGGATGCTACCACATTCATAACTTTTGAAAATGATAGAGTCTTTATAGGAAAATTCGTTAGAGCCTCCTTTGTTTTAGAGGCATCCATGATAGAAAATAATCAAAACAGAAGCACAATGAGATAACATAAGAACATAATAGACACAAGATCTAACCATAATTAACTCCCCAACACTTCAACTTCTTAAGATTATCATCCACAAGCATTAACGATATCCAAACTCTTCAAAAATCGTTTATGACAAAATATAACTCTTAATGATGGTTCTAAGAAAATGGTGATAAATGTGTGAATCGTGTCGCTATGTAGATGTGCTACGCCCATATCTCCCCATGCATGCATCCTCGAAGTTTACCTAAAAACATTTAAGCAACAAGGGTGAGTACAAAGACTCAACAAGTTCATAACAAATAATAAACCTTACATAAATCAAAACACCAAGTCATCATTAAACATTATTCACTCATCATCATATATAAAGATGTCCTACATGCCTATCCTCATCTCATCTCACTGCGGATACAGGTATCCCTTGAGTGGACACCCGTTGGCGTCCACTCACTCCAACTTGTGGAGGGTGCTTCCAAAGTGGGTCGCAACCCATTAAAGGAAGTCTCATTGTGCACATGTCATCTTCATAATCATTATAATTGTCATCATGGAAATATCATATACATAAAGGCAAGGTTTTTAAATAAACATAGTGAAGAGTATGTAAAATTCACTATCCATCATGAAGTTGCCCCAACCATTTGGCATAAATTGTAGTTGTAGGGGTCCGAGCAGGAAGTACCAGCACCTGATAATCGAACATATTTCACACTCAATACACATCAACACTCCAAAATCATACGCTAAGAATGTTAAGTCAGTCCTATGCGCCACACCCTGTAATTAACCTTCCCAACTTTCATGTTTAGCCATAAATTAATTGGAATGTTAAAAGGGTCTAAAGTTGCAATGAAGTTCACTGCGTGCAGAAACAGTTGAGTTCTGGACAGAACACCAAAATGATCAATGCGAGTAAACTGTTTGACCAAATTGTGCAAATGAAAATTCTATGGAAAGACGGAAACATGATCTACAACTTTTGTTAAGAAGTCAACTCGAAAATATGGAAGTAACAACCCAGAATTTAATGTCCAAGATCGGTGCTTAAAGCAATAGCTAGAATGTAACTCTACAACCTGATCGGAGCAACACGTTTAGACTAGATACTTATACATGGATTATGATTTGTCCCAGTTTAAGAGCTACGATCCAACCAGTTTGACGCCCATTCCTTGAATCTCAAAAGCTAGAGAAACTACAACTACATAATAGGCGCCGAGGAAAAGTCCCCAAACAGCCAATTGAACCCAGCCGTTACAATCACCTCTATGCGGCACCTACTCCCCAGATTGGCAAGTACTAACAATGCAATTCCAAACCAACTACGGTATTAACACAAGGAGCCTCTATTCAAGTAAGTACAACCCTAGATTATAGAATTGCTATTAGGCAGAACCAAAACATCTTGCCGCCAGCTGCCATGACATCGGACACGTACCGTTGGCGACGAACACCCTCACAACAGCCTCGCCATGGCAGGAAGCACCCATATCAAGGAAGAGGCAAATCACAGCGGCGGCAGCGGCAGCAGCCAGCAGCCGGATGTCTGTGGCCTCAAATGGAAAGGCGAAAGGTCGGGTTGTGATAGGAGATTGAGAAAATTTCGACGCGGACCTAGGATCTATAAGTGGCAGTGTAGCTGGGCACAAAACGTCCAGTCCAAATAGGCCTTGAGCCCAGCCCATGGTTTGACACCTCCATATGCTGAAGTACTAGAATAAACTCAGCTAGAGTCCTAACGAAAACACTATATAGAAAAATGATTGTTTGCTGATTGCTACAGGCTCCAACGCAGGAGGTCAAAAGATCAAGCGCTACTATTTTTGTTCTTTTCTTTTCCACTCTATTTATAATTCAAAATCAGTCCCTGAGATATATTCTTTTGAAAAGTTGAATAATAACAACACGCTAGCATCACATTGATCCTGGGTATGACAATTGAATGTCATGATTCTAATGAAATATCCTCTTTTGATAAATTTCAATTAAGCATGCTCCTTGACTCATATAAAAGAAAAATAACAAAAATAAAAAAGTGGGTTACTAATGTTATATATGATAATGCTTAAAATGATGGTACTATGTTTATTAATAATCCTCTATATTTAGAAGTTATTACTTATCTATGTAAGGATAAAAATGATATAATTGTTGCTTGTTCTGGAAATCTTCTAATTACACCATGGAGGAGAAATTTGCTTATGTTGAGAAATACTTATGTGTTTTGCAATTGTCTCTATTTCAAAAAATTTATTGCAAACATGATCTTAAACTTGATATTGATCTATTTTGAAAGAGGAAAGCATGCTAATGAATTTCAAAATAAATTTAATGATCACCTTTATGTGCATATATTATCTAAGTTGAATGATTCTTGTGGTTATATGCTTAAATTTATTTCTACTACTTACAACTATTATGAGAGAGGAGAATATGGTTGTAAAAGTTTTCATGCTGAAAATCTTGCAGTTACTCTTGTTTTATCTGCCTATGTCTGTCACTTTGTTCTTTATGAATCTATTTGTGTACAAGATTTCTATGCATAGGAAGTGGGTTAGATTTAAATGTGTTTGATATTTTTGTCTTAATGCTCTATTTTGTCTTTCAACTTTTATTCTTACGAGAGCATCATTAAAATCTGCTAGCCTAGCTAGAAGGCATTTACAAAAGCGCTTTTGTGAGGCAACCCGTTACCTTTTATTTTCATTTTTTGTTAAGGAGCATGTTCACCTCTGTAACAACTCATTTGTATCTTTACTAGCTAAATGTCCGTGCGTTGCAACGTGCCACAATATTCCAATATTTACATATATATATATACTTATATAGGTTAAATGCTTTCTACACCCATGTCTCATATACCACCTTACAGAACTATTTGACATACTTTATCGGTTTGAGTATGTTCGTATTCTAAGATACCCTAAAATAAGTTTTATGAAAAAATTGCAATTGTCCTAATATTTTAAACTATATGCTCGAAATACCGTCATATATGCATATAAAACAGAGGTACGTAGATTTTTTTTACATACTACCTAAAAAGAAGTATCTATATTATTAAAATAGCATTATATACTCCATAGTACGTGTTACATAACTCACGGTGTGATAGATATTACATACATGTGTGAAATACACATGGGTGTAGTTACACCCGGTATGATAGATACTCCATACATATGTGAAACATACATGAGTGTAGTTACACGCGGATGTAGTATAAATATGTCCTATTTATATATATACTTATCGTAACTAATTGTAAGAGCTCAAGAGGTGGAGAGGTTTAGGGCCATGCTCTTTACAAAAAATTATTCTCACACATTTAAACATGATGCGTGTTAAAATCTGATGATATATAATATATGTGTCCGAAGAAACTTTTTTGTCTTCATCTCCTTCACCAATACAATGTCATAGTCCTTACTGTCACCTGCTCCAACAAATCCGCCCTTGTACTCCATACTCACTCCAACGGCTTGTCACTCATCATTGTTAAATATCAGTATTTTCTCCAACTCTGAAAAGGAACAATAGACATTCACAAAGCACATTACTTCAAAGAGATTGCAACAATCATCATCCCACTTTCGACAACAATAATGGTATTGTTAGAATTTGGGCCCATGAGTGGAAAGTCCAATAGCAATTTCTGAAATCTCAAAGCCCATGGAAAAATGGCAGCACACATGAGAGTGGAGTGGGAGCTAAAGTTTAGTCCCACATTGCTAGTTTAAGAGGAGTGGCACCACCTTATATAGTGGAGTGGAGTGCTACTTGGTAAGCTTGTGAGAACATGAGGCTCTCTCACGCGCTCCTCCGCCGCCGCTCGCACGCACACACCGCACCGCCCGCCCGCCCGTCTCATCACGACGCGCCGCGGGTTGCGGGAATCTCGCTGAGCCGAGCTTTATTTTTGCAGTCTGGGAAAAACGGTTTGGACGGACGCGTCACAGATAGTCGGTTCGGGTCGCTCCCGGATCGTGGGCTACTGTAACCGACCTAAATGTGCGCGACGTGGACTTGGCCCATGTTGTACCCGTTAGGGTTTTCCCTCGACGTGCTATATAAAGTCGGGCACTGCGTGCGCTGCAAACACACCAAACCGATCTAGGTTTTGCCACCTCGTGCCTTGCGCCGCCACCGTAGTCTACTCCATCCCGAGCGCCGGCGTGCACCGGCGAACGGGACAGCAGGTCTCCGGAACCCTCGTCCTTGTGATCCTGTACGGGAGAGGGTGAACAAGGTTTTTGGGAAGCGCTCCGCGCGACTGCTCTCAACCTCTTCATCACGGCTCGCCTTCCTGGACGTGTACGCTCGCCGGACTCGCGGGCTGCTCGTCAACAACGTCGCCATCGCCTTCAGGAAGCTGCTGCCGTCGCTGCTGCTGCTGCAACAACTACGACGACTACTTCATCTACAGTTGCTCGGTACGTTCATCACGTGCCGATGTGCCGATTTAGTATGTCCATGCATGTAGACGTTTTGCTGCTGTTCATGTTAATTAATACATCTAGTATTTGCGAGATTAACATGCTAGTAGCTGCTGTTATAATGTTAAATATACTGGAATTAATCATGGAAATTGTGCCTAATATTCCAACAATCCAAAAACCTTATATGTGTTATAGGCAATTTCCTGAATTAAACATGGGACATCTATCTGATTCGCTGAGGCCGGACAAGTTGACCGGTGCGGATTTTAAGAGATGGAAGATCAAGACCACGTCGTGGTTGCGATCTCTGAAAGTGTTCGAGGCCAGTGAGGGTTTACCTGAAGGAGCTATATCTGACGAAGATCAGAATAAGTTCAAGGATACCAACACTGCCTTTGTGGGACTCGTTCTGAGTGTTCTTAGCAACAAGCTGTTTGATGTGTACATGCACATCTCAGATGGCAAAGAGCTCTGGGAGGCACTGAACGCTAAGTTCGGTGTAGCAGATGCTGGCAGTGAACTGTACATCATGGAGAATTTTCATGACTTCAGGATGGCTAACAACCGTTCTGTAGTCGAACAGGCTCATGAGATACAGTGCATTGCGAAGGAGCTTGAGCATGCTAAGTGTGCCTTACCTGACAAGTTTGTGGCCAGGTGCATTATTGCAAAGTTGCCTTCTTCATGGAGGAACTTCGCCACAACTCTCAAACACAAGAGACAGGAGATATCGGTTGAAAACCTGATAGCGTCTCTTGATGTTGAGGAGAAGGCTCGGGCTAAGGACACTGCTGAGAGAGGTGGTGAAGGTCAGTCTAGCGCCAACATGGTGCAGAAGAACCATAACCACGGCAAGAACAAAGGAAAGAACAAGCCTGCTTTCAATGTACCTGTCAAGACTAATTCTTTCAAGAAGAAGAAGAAGATGATGAACAAGTCTGGGCTAGGTTGCTATACCTGTGGAGAGCTCGGTCACTTCTCTGTGGACTGCCCAGATCGTGCAGAGAGGAAAGGGAAAAAGGCCAAGACTGTCAATGTCGTGACCGCTAGCAATACTGATGGGTATGGTAATTTACCATTTGTGCTTTCAGTATTTCATTCTCCATGTTGGTGGATTGATACGGGTGCTAACGTTCATGTATGCGCTGACATCTCTTTCTTCACTTCTTATCAGGTCGCTCGGGATTCTTCCGTCCTAATGGGGAATGGATCACATGCTATTGTTCGTGGTGTTGGCACGGTAGATCTGAAGTTTACTTCGGGGAAGATCGTGCAGCTGAGGAACGTGCAGCATGTCCCTACTATGAACAAGAATCTCGTTAGCGGTTCCCTTCTATGCAGAGATGGGTTTAAGTTAGTCTTGGAGTCCAATAAAGTTGTAGTGTCAAAGTTTGGACAATTTATTGGTAAAGGTTATGAGTGCGGAGGCTTGTTCCGTTTTTCACTTTCAGATTTCTGTAATAAATCAGTAAACCATATTTGTGGCGGTGTTTCCGATGATACCAGTGTTTGGCATTCTCGTTTATGACACATTAATTTTGGTTTGATGTCTTAGTTATCTAGTATGAGTTTAATTCCGAATTTCACTATTGCCAAAGGTTCCAAGTGCCATAGTTGTGTGCAATCAAAGCAACCTCGAAAGCCTCACAAGGCAGCCGAGGAGAGGCACTTAGCACCCCTGGAACTCGTACATTCGGATTTGTGTGAGATAAATGGCGTGTTGACAAAAGGTGGAAAGAAATATTTCATGACTTTAATTGATGATGCTACTAGGTTCTGCTATATATATTTGTTGCAAACTAAAGATGAAGCTTTAGACTACTTTAAAATTTACAAAGCTGAAGTAGAAAATCAACTAGAGAGAAAGATCAAACGTCTTAGGTCGGATCGTGGTGGCGAGTATTTCTCCAAAATATTTGATGTATTCTGTGAGGAACATGGCATTATTCATGAGAGGACGCCTCCCTATTCTCCCCAATCAAACGGGGTTGCCGAGAGGAAAAACCGCACGCTGACCGACTTGGTGAACGCCATGTTGGACACTGCTGGTTTATCTAAGGCATGGTGGGGGGAGGCTGTATTGACTTCGTGTCATGTCCTGAATAGAGTTCCTAACAAGAATAAAGAGAAGACCCCTTACGAGGAGTGGTCTGGGAGAAAACCATCACTTTCTTATTTACGCACTTGGGGGTGCTTGGCGAAAGTCAATGTTTCAATTCCTAAGAAACGTAAACTCGGACCAAAGACAGTGGATTGTGTCTTTCTGGGTTATGCTCAGCGGAGCATCGGCTATAGATTTTTAGTAGTTAAATCTGAGGTACCTGATATGCATGCTGATAGTATTATGGAATCTCGTGATGCAACATTTTTTGAGAACATGTTTCCTATGAAGGATATGCATAGCACTGCTAGGATTTCTTCTGAAATATTTACTGAATCTAGTACATCTGTTGATTATTCTGAACAACCACATGTTGAGGAAGTCCCTGAGAAGGATGACAATGAAGCTCCCAAAAGGAGCAAGAGACAGAGGATTGAAAAATCCTTTGGTGATGATTTCATTGTGTACCTTGTGGACAATACCCCTACGTCCATTGCAGAGGCATTCGCATCTTCTGATGCGGATGACTGGAAAGAAGCTGTCCATAATGAGATGGACTCGATTCTTTCTAATGGAACTTGGGAATTATCTGAACGACCCTACGGTTGCAAACCTGTGGGTTGTAAGTGGGTGTTCAAGAAAAAGCTAAGGCCTGATGGTACTATTGAGAAGTACAAGGCACGGCTTGTAGCCAAGGGTTACACTCAGCGTGAAGGCGAAGATTACTTTGACACCTATTCACCTGTCGCTAGACTGACCACCATTCGTGTACTACTTTCCATGGCTGCCTCCTATGGTCTGATCATTCATCAAATGGACGTAAAGACAGCTTTCCTTAACGGAGAGTTGGAAGAGGAAATCTATATGGATCAGCCCGATGGGTTTGTAGTAAAAGGTGAAGAGAGAAAGGTGTGCAAATTGTTAAAATCTTTGTATGGGCTGAAGCAAGCACCTAAGCAATGGCATGAGAAGTTTGACATAACGTTAACGTCTGCAGGCTTTGCCATTAATGAGGCTAATAGGTGTGTGTACTATCGCCATGGTGGGGGCGATAGTGTCATATTATGCTTGTATGTTGACGACATACTAATTTTCGGTACAAGCATGATAGTGATAAATGAGGTCAAGTCTTTCTTGTCAAAGAGCTTTGATATGAAAGATCTGGGACAAGCTGATGTGATTCTGAACATCAAGCTGATTAGAGATGAGAGTGGGATTACGTTAACGCAATCACACTATGTTGAGAAGGTCTTGAGCCGATTCGGCTCTATAGACAGCAAGCCTTCTCCAACACCCTATGATCCCAGCGTGACACTCAGAAAGAACAAGAAAGAGACGAGAGATCAATTAAGGTACTCTCAAGTAGTCGGTTCACTCATGTACCTAGCGAGCGCGACGAGACCTGATATCTCTTTTGCTGTGAGCAAATTGAGCAGGTTCATGTCTAACCCGGGTACTGATCATTGGCATGCACTTGAAAGGGTCATGCGCTATCTGAACGGTACAATGAGTTACGGGATTCACTATTCAGTGCACCCTGCTGTGCTTGAGGGATATTGTGATTCGAACTGGATCTCAGATGTTGATGAGCTCTACGCCACAAGTGGATATGCGTTTATTCTTGGTGGTGGCGCAGTATCATGGAGGTCTTGCAAACAGACCATATTGACGAGGTCAACCATGGAAGCAGAACTTACTGCGTTAGATACAGCTTCTGTTGAGGCAGAATGGCTGCGTGAGCTCTTGATGGACTTGCCGGTGGTTGAGCAACCATTACCGGCCATCCTTATGAACTGTGACAACCAAACGGTTGTTGTCAAAGTGAACAGTGCTAAGGATAACGCGAAGTCATCAAGACACGTTAAAAGACGTTTGAAGTCTGTCAGGAAATTGAGAAACTCCGGAGTAATAACTGTTTCGTATATTCAAACAGACAAAAACCTGGCAGATCCCTTTACGAAGGGACTATCACGTAATGTGATAGAAAGTGCATCGAGGGAGATGGGGTTGAGACCCGTGAGCGTTACTCCATAGTGGTAACCCAACCTATGTGATCGGAGATCCCGTGAATTAGGACCTGGGAAGAACAAGCTAGTGGTGTGACAGAGGAGAGTTATTACCTAACCCTCTCTATGTTAAGATGCACAACTCTCAAAATCTGTAAGGCAGGTTGGCTGCATGCCTTAATGTGGTTTGTTGGCTATTCATAGCAAAGATGCTGTTCTATAGAGCATTCTTGAAAGAACACACCTATATGAGTCAAATTGTTAAACGTCACAATTTATGAGATTTGGGTGATCTCTAGTAAACTCATGAAGAGACCAGGTAGTATGACCCATATGCTACACCCGCGGGGTAGGCTACTGGCAGCCAAGTACCAGTTATGATTTTGTGTGAAATCTAGAAGCACCAACCTTGCAATTCAAGGTTCGTCCATTGTTCAAGTTGCCAATAGACGTAGCTCAAGGTTCTAGGCAGAAGTTCAACTTAACAGTCTCTGCTGAAACACTGGTATATAAACAAGACTCGAGGTCTGGCAAACATCTCTAAATGGGATTTGAGGGGATTGTTAGAATTTGGGCCCATGAGTGGAAAGCCCAATAGCAATTTCTGAAATCTCAAAGCCCATGGAAAAATGGCAGCACACATGAGAGTGGAGTGGGAGCTAAAGTTTAGTCCCACATTGCTAGTTTAAGAGGAGTGGCACCACCTTATATAGTGGAGTGGAGTGCTACTTGGTAAGCTTGTGAGAACATGAGGCTCTCTCACGCGCTCCTCCTCCTCCGCCGGCGCTCGCACGCACGCACCGCACCGCACCGCACCGCCCGCCCGTCCGGCCGTCTCGTCACGACGCGCCGCGGGTTGCGGGAATCTCGCCGAGCCGAGCTTTATTTTTGCAGTCTGGGAAAAACGGTTTTGACGGACGCGTCACAGATAGTCGGTTCGGGTCGCTTCCGGATCGTGGGCTACTGTAACCGACCTAAATGTGCGCGACGTGGACTTGGCCCATGTTGTACCCGTTAGGGTTTTCCCTCGACGTGCTATATAAAGTCGGGCACTGCGTGCGCTGCAAACACACCAAACCGATCTAGGTTTTGCCACCTCGTGCCTTGCGCCGCCACCGTAGTCTACTCCATCCCGAGCGCCGGCGTGCACCGGCGAACGGGACAGCAGGTCTCCGGAACCCTCGTCCTTGTGATCCTGTACGGGAGAGGGCGAACAAGGTTTTTGGGAAGCGCTCCGCGCGACTGCTCTCAACCTCTTCATCACGGCTCGCCTTTCTGGACGTGTACGCTCGCCGGACTCGCGGGCTGCTCGTCAACAACGTCGCCATCGCCTTCAGGAAGCTGCTGCCGTCGCTGCTGCTGCTGCAACAACTACGACGACTACTACGACTACTTCATCTACAGTTGCTCGGTACGTTCATCACGTGCCGATGTGCCGATTTAGTATGTCCATGCATGTAGACGTTTTGCTGCTGTTCATGTTAATTAATACATCTAGTATTTGCGAGATTAACATGCTAGTAGCTGCTGTTATAATGTTAAATATACTGGAATTAATCATGAAAATTGTGCATAATATTTCAACAGGTATTTCCAACTCTGGCTCCAATCATGGAACTTCTAGTTTTTCTAAATAATTTTGCAATAACCTCAAAGGAAGCTCAGTTTTAGAGTCTGGATAAATGGCTCCCAGCGCCAGGCGCTCCGGGATATCCGTCCGTCCAGTCGGGTTCAATGACGTAAGCATCTTGTCAGGCCGCGAAATGGGGATTTCATTTATCCAGAGGCGAAAATGGCGTTATACAACCTATGTCCTGGCTTAAGCGTACATGTCAGAAGCACGTGGGAGAAATAAATGCTCGCGGATCCGTCCGTTTGAGAGGGCATGTTGCAGGGGAGTTGTCGGTGCTTTATTTTTTCAAACGAGTTGCAGTACTAGGATCAGTTTGACTCTTCCGATATTGTTGCCGGCTCATCCAGACGAAAAATATCCCTGCAAAAAAATAGCTATGCAGTCTTCTACCATTTTTTGATTGCAAAAAGAAGTCAAAAGCATGTTTAAAAAGGTAAAAAAAATATTTCATGTACATGACTTACAAAACATATATCGGTATATGAATTTCATGATAAAAATATTATTTATTTTGTATCGGTAAAAAGAGAAATTTATATGCTACATATCGGGTAAATATGTGACGTATTTTTGTCTTTTTACACGTGCCAACTGAAATATCATTTTTCCGCAAAACTTATGACAGATGCCTGTTACATATGAGATCTACATGTACGCGCCAGAGCATTTTCCGTTCGCCGTGCTCCTTTCTATGTACAAGACTTATATGAGTTCGTGACGAAATTATTATTTATTTTGTCTCGGTAAAAAAGTGAAAAATTATGTGCTATATAGTTGTATATATGTGACGTACACAGGCCAACTAAATTATTTATTTCTATAAAACTTTCGACACATACCTGATAAATGTGAGATCTACGTGTACAATATCATACATTTTAAATTTTAGAAAAATATTTTTCCCAACCGGGAGCACATGTACCTGGCCACCCGAGAGCACCGGAGCATTTTCTATTCTTCTATGTAGCACATAAATTTTTTTTTTACCGAGATAAAATAAATAATAATCTTGTCACGAAACTAACGTTCGCATTCTTATATATGAGAACCTGCACGCATAACGGTCGGATATCAGACCGTTATATAGTTCCTACACTACCGCCTATGCTGTCCAAAAATATCAACCTTCTCCTGCCCCACGACTGCCCTTACTGACAATCTGACATCATATAAACTATGGGAATACGCCATGAAATACAGCCGAAAATCGAGTCTACACATCCTGTACGCCGCCCGACAGCTGCATGCGTCCGCGTCTTAAAGTCCTCCCCGCCGTTGATCGGGCGAGAGCAGGTGTCGCCCGGAGCAACTGGGCATTTCCCCTCAGTTTTAAGCATACTACGAGAGCTGAGATTCAACTTATAAGAATAATACCTAGTCAATAATATAGCACTCCCTAGTCAATATTATAACACTCACTCGAACAATTCGATAGAAAGCTAAAATAATTGGCACAAATAGGTAGATGCTCAGATATATAAAAATGCATGAATTTACGGTAAATACAAAATTATTTTATATTATATTAAAAAATCAGGATCAGAAACATTACTCGTGACATCTATATAATCTACTTTAACATATGATCTGCAACACCAGTTCAAACATTTGACAAATATAGCGGTTATGGTGATCCATAACCATACCTCAATTATGAATATCCTAACATGAGAACTATTCCACTCAATGAGCTGTTATCACCACAGGAAATACACAATTGGGAATCTCATATGAAATATCCAAAGGAATGTCAGCCTTACAGGAAGAACCAAACTGATTAGCGCACGCCTCACTTGATTGCCTTCTTAAAAAACACATGCACTGGTTATCTTCATGCTGGAATGGCCATCGAATCCTCAGAGAATGGTTACATGACTCATTTTGTAGCAACCAACCATAGACATAGAAACTAAAAAGAAATAGAAAGGGTAAAAATAAGAACAACTTCTTATAGTCTGATACGGATTGGAATAATACTAATGTTTTCAACTGGCAAAAAGGTGTAATAAATGCTACAACGGGTCAGTGTAAATATCATTCAGATATGATAAATTATGAAATGGAAAGGCCTTGGTTTGTCACACAATGACATAATATATATATATATATGAAGTATCTGTCATATTAATACTAAATAGTTTACCGGGTAGAACAAAAATCCTAAAATTGTATCCAAAATAAAATGTATTTCATGAAAGAACATTTCTGATGCACTTACATGATTGTCAGATTAGCTTAGACAATTCAAGTCATAAAACTGCCGGCCCCTACTTGGCTTGGAGACAAACAAAAAAATGCGCTCAGATTTTTTTAGATAAAGGGAATTTTATTATTTAAGAGTTTTACACATTACACCCGACCTCATGCGCTCAGATCATTGCAGTAAACAACAATGTCATCTTGTTAAAAGATTCTATAAAACAGAGTTCCATGTCAGTTTTGCAAGGAACTGAAACTTTACATGCATACTTAATGTATAAAAAACATCTAGATACGGATAGAGCAATACGAGCTAGCGGGTCCACCAAAAATAGCGGAGGTCTCTCTAGGGTGATCGGTTGGGCGATCGCGTAAAGCTAGGGTTCTCCGCTAGAGGGTGGCTTTTCTGGCGGCAGCTTCGATCTGCGACTGTGTAGATTGTTCCGGCGGCTAGGCAAGGGTGCTCTCGCGGGTCGTGCGGTTGCAGGGCTCGTGCGAGAGGATGGTTTCTCCGGCTAGATCGGCAAAAAAACGGTGGCGGCGGCGGTTCAAGGAACACATCTAGGTCACCGGCCAAATCGGGGGCGGAGGATCTGGCGTCCGGGCCTTCGGCTAGGATGGGAGATCTGCTGTTGACGGAGAAGGAGGCGACGGGCCTCGTCTTCAAGGGGGTGGCGGCGGAGAGAATCCCACGACCTCGCTGGGCGATTGTTGGGAAGGTGTGTTCTCCAAGGAAGCTGGTTCTTGGGGGCGCTGGAGCGTGCGATGCAGAGGACTTGGGGCCTGCATGGTCCTGCTCAATTCAAGGACATTGGTGATAATCGCTTTGTCGTGAGGTTCAACTCAGAAGGAGATTGGAAGCACGTCATAAAGAACGGGCCCTGGCAATTTGATCTCAACGTGATCCTGTTAAAAAACTATGAGGGCTCTATTCGGCCATCTGAGATGATCTTTGATACGATGGATAAATGGGTTTGAGCGATGGTTTGATCTCAAGTATGAGAAGATACCGTATTTTTGTTTTGAATGTGGAGTGCTAGTCCATGGCGTCGATGGTTGTGCAGTGGGACAAGAAGATGATGTTGCTGAAAAGCAATGGGGGGAGTGGCTTCGCGCCTAACCTCGCCGTAACATGAAATCACACAACACTGGGCATCCTCCAATGGCAGTGAGCAACAGCTGTGGCAGCTGGTCTTCGGGTACTGACCCAAGGCCGCGTGGGGGGATCTCAGTCCGAGATGTGCCGCCCCAACGGACCCTAGCAAGAGACTATGCATACTCTGGCACGTCCCGCACAGGCGGCTACGTGTCAAGAAGATAGGAAGGTGATTTCTCCCAATCTGAGGAGATGGATGCTAGGAGAGGGCAGAGAGAGGAAGGAGTTTTCAGAAATGACAGAGAAGAAGTCACAAGCCCGCCAAAAAATAGATGCTCTGGAAGGGAGGAGAGAGGGCGTGACAAGGTTATGGCAGTACATAGGAAGATCAAGGATGGCGCTAGTACTTATGTTCGACGCCCACGTGGTGGGGATTGATGAGATCCCCAAGAGTATTGCTACACCGGGAAGCAGTAACAAGAAGTGGGGTACAAGGAAAATTTGGATGCAAGTTCCGGTTCAAGTGGTGGGGATTGATGAAGCCACATCATCTAGGAAACGGAAGCGAGTACAGTCGGTCTTTGACAGAATTGAAGAAACAAGGGAATCAGTATTTGATAGAATTGAAGACCCCATGATCACATCGGCGGCGCCTGAGACTCAGGCCCGCCGGGATCAATGAATCTTTTAGGCCTAAACTGTCGTGGTTTGGGGTTGGACGTGGCTGTGGGCGAGCTGAGGGACCTGAAAAGGACCTACAACCCAGCGGTGGTGTTCCTTTGTGAGACCAAGAAGAAAGCAAATGAAATGGATAAATTGAAGTGGAGCTTAGGTTTCTCGAAAGGAGTTGCGGTGGACTGTATTGGAAGGAGTGGGGGATTGGCTTTGTGGTGGAGAGATGATGTGGAGGTGGATGTACGACCTTGGTGTCAGTACTATATTGATGCCAAGATCACAACAGATGGTAAAGTGTGGAGGTTTTCGGGTATCTATGGGGAACCACGAACGGATCTGAGGTAGCGAACCTGGGACGCGATGTGATACCTCAAACGACAGGATGACCTCCCCTGGTTGTGTGATGGCGATTTCAATGAGGTTCTTGCACAACACGAGCACCGAGGCGTACACCCTAGGAACCAGTCCCAAATCACTGCATTTAGGGACTGTCTTGAGGACTGCTCTCTCATGGATTTGGGCTACAAGGGTTATGACTTTACCTAGAACAATAGAAGGAATGGGAAGAAAACGTCCAGTGCAGGCTTGATCGGGCAACGGCGACAACGTCGTTCATAAATATGTTTCCTCTCACTATAGTGGAGCATGTGATAACGGAAGAGTCCGATCACCTGGCACTACTAATCAACATTTGCGAAGAGAGGGTAGAGAGATCAAGACAGGCTCGCGGTTTCATGTTTCAACAAATGTGGCAAAAGCATGATGGTTACGATAACTGCGTAGAGACGGCCTTTGAAAAGCGACCAATTGGCGCCGGTGGACTGGATGCACTCTGGTGAAAGCTCCGGGGTGTTGCCTCTGATCTGAAGCAATGGAGTTTTGGAGTGTTTGGGTCGGTCAAGGCAGAAATTAAACGTCTGAAAGCGCAGCAGGAGTGCGCGAAATTTGCAGCCAAGAACGATGGGGGTTCAGCACAGGTCAGTGAGCTGGAGAAAAAGCTACATGATGTCTATGAGAAAGAAGAAATTATGTACCGGCAGCTGCCTCGTAATGAATGGCTGAAGACAGGCGATCAAAATACAAAATACTTCCAGAACCGATGCTCTCATCGGAAACGAAAGAACACAATCAAAGGGCTTCGGCGACCTGATGGATCCCTATGTAAAACTAACGAGGAGATGGGGGCACTGGCACACCTATTCTTCAAACAGCTATATGAAGGGGAACGGGTGCAGAAAACAATAATTTTCCTAACAACGATATCCCTAAAACATGCCAAGATCTATTCTATGCAGATATAATAGTACGAACGGAGATCAGAATACATACCCTTGGAGACCGAAAGCGGGGATTACGTTCCCGCACAAACGTTGTCGATGAAGACCGACGAAGCCGACCTCAAGGTCGTGTAGAGGAAGTAGATCTCCGAGCACCGCTAGCGCAGCACCTCGTAAGGCGTTACACACGTACGGTGGAAACGACGGCCTCCGAAGCCCCAGTCCAGGACAAGCAGCGGAAGACTTGGACCAGAACAGCAGCAGCGCGGCAGCGGGCCATGGTGGAAGAGATCCCCCTCTCAAGTCAACGCAACTCCGACAAAGGGAATCACGAAATCGAGAGAGAATTGGGGAATTAATTGGTGAATAAAAAGGCCATGGGTGCCCCTCTATATATTGGCTCCCAGAGGGGAGCCAACCTCCTCACCAGGCAATATAGGACTATCACCACATGCCTGGTGCGCCGGCCCCCTGGTGGGTCTTGGCCCACCAGGGTCGGCCACCCAAGCCCCTACCGAATTCCCTAGGGAATTTTCCCCCTCTTGGGCCTTCTTTCGACCAGAAGGCCCATTCACAGAAATTAGGCTAAATAAATTCGAAAATAAATATATTAAATCATATTTATACATTTATTACACTAATTAATATCAAACATATTATATATAATTTATTCTAGCTCCGAAAACTCTTTCGTCGCTGCCCGATCTCCATCGGACCTCTCCCGGTACTTTCCATGTTATCTCTTTCCTTTCCGATTGTCTTGTCGAAACCCCTTAAGTGTGTTACACTAGCGGTTCGATATAAAAGCAGATACGATCAAGACTCCTCTATAATCAACGACTAACTCGTAGGCCTGGACCCCATGAATTAATCCCTGCGATATAACGAATGACTTTCATCTATCAAACCTGAACGCAAAGTCTTAAACCTTTTTCCATGGCGATACTTAGCGTGTCCGACCGTCGTTCATAGATATCTCCATATCTAGCTTGACCTCGTTACCGACAACGCGATTCATGTAATCTCACCGAGTGGGAACTAGAGTATCTATCCTGCTATGCGGACTGGCAAATCCCGCTCTTGACCCCTCGTCTCAACTACTCCTTTCTGATACCCAAAAATATGACCGTTATTTTCATACTAATTAAGATACGATGTTTGGTGCAATCAAAGTATCTTTCAGGAATAACAATAAGAGTTGGTCTCACGGTCAAAGGCGTAATGACTACGTCCTCCAAATATGGGTATGTCCATCATACCGTTCTCCAACGATATGACTTCCATTGCCGACCTGCCCTATGATCGGGAAACCTCGATCATCGATCGCGCAACGAAACTAGTCTTAGTAGAGGCTACTAAGGACCTCGTTGTTTATGCATCACACCCGTATTAATGTTTCCGCTTAATACAGTTATAGCATGACACAAAAACATATTATGAACAAACGAGATATGATAAAGAAATACACTTTATTAATTTTATTAATTTCCTCTAGCATATCTCCTTCAGTCTCCCACTTGCACTAGAGTACAAATTAATCTAGATTACAACTTGGTAAAAGCTTAACACCCATAGCCAACTGGTGTTTTTCATGCTTGTCAAGCGGGAGAGGCTTCGTCAGCAGATCTGCCACATTCAGATCCGTATGCAATTTGCAAATCTTCACATCGCCTCCTTGTACGTACTGGCGTATCACATGGAAGCGTCAGAGAATGTGTTTGGCGGTGGAGTGAGAGCTTGGCTCCTTGTCGTTAGCAATGGCACCCGTATTGTCGCAGAAGAGGATCACGGGGTCCGGCATGCTCGGGAACACTCTAAGTTCAATGATGAACTTCCTCAACCACACAGCTTCATTTGTGGCTTCGCAAGCAGTAATGTACTCCGACTCCATTGTATATTGTGCGACGATGGGTTGCTTCCCACTTCTCCAGCACACGGCGCCTCCATTCACCTTGAACACATAACCTGTCTTTGACTTAGAGTCATCGGGGTCTGAGCAGAAACTTGCATCCACGTAACCTGTTACGCCAAGTTCTTCATCACAGCCACCATAGACAAGGAACATTTCCTTTGTCTTATTGAGATACTTAAGAATGCTCTTAACAACAATCCAATGCGCCATTCCAGGATTACTCTGGAACCGGCTTGTCAAACTTAGAGCTAATGCCACATCAGGTCTAGTACTTAACATTGCATACATAATCGATCCTATGGCTGAAGCATAAGGATGTTTAGTCATATCGGCCTTATCCTGTTCCGTTACCGGACACTGTGCCTTACGCAAGGTTTTATTCTTGATAACCGCCAGTGAACCCGTCTTTGCCTTCTCCATACCGAAACGCTTCAGTATTTTATCAAGATAAGCACTCTGACTCAACGCTAATAGACATCTTGATCTATCACGATATATTTTAATGCCTAAGACGTATGCAGCTTTTCCTAAATCCTTCATGGAAAATTTACTGTTTAAATATTCCTTCACGCTATTCAAAAGTTCCACATCATTCCCAATCAGCAATACCTCATCTACATATAGTGCTAAGAACACAACCGAGCTCCCACTAATTTTCTTGTAAATGCAGGTCTCTTCCATATTTTGGACAAATCCAAAACCTTTGATTACCTCATCAAAGCGAAGATTCCAGCTCCAAGATGCTTGCTTCAATCCATAGATGAATCGCTGAAGCTTGCATACCTTGTCAGCATTTCCTGGATCGACAAAACCTTCCGGTTGTACCATGTACAACTCTTTCTCAATGTTTCCATTTAGAAAGGTTGTTTTGACATCCATCTGCCATATTTCATAATCGTAATAGGCAGCAACTGCTAACAAAATCCGAATAGACTTCAGCATCGCTATCGGTGAAAAAGTTTCATCGTAGTCAATCCCATGAACTTGTCGGAAACCTTTTGCGACAAGCCGAGCTTTATAGACGGTCACATTACCATCAGCATCCGTCTTCTTCTTAAAGATCCATCTATTCTCGACGGCCTTGCGCCCTTCGGGAAAATCCATCAAAGTCCACACTTTGTTATCATACATGGATCCTATTTCGGATTTCATGGCTTCTAGCCATTTCTCGGACTCCAGACTCGCCATTGCCTCCTTGTAGTTCGTAGTTTCGTCTTGTTCAATAAACATGACGGTGCAAACCATATTGCCATACCATTCTGGTGCGATCCGAGATCTACTAGATCTACGAGGTAGAATACTTTCCTCGACAGTTTCTCCCACTCCATCCGTGGAGGACGTTTCCGGAATAGCTTCCGTTGCGCCACTCGGAATCTCGAGTTCGGGATCAACGATCTCATTGAGGTCTACCTTCCTCCCACTTACTCCTTTCGCGAGAAATTCCTTCTCTAGAAAGTTACCGGTCTTCGCGACAAACGTTTTTCCCTCAGCTTGGTTGTAGAAGGTGTATCGAACGGTTTCCCGCGGATATCCTACAAAGACGACTTTCTCCGACTTCGGTTCGAGTTTGTCGGGCTGTAATTTCTTAACATACGCCTCACAACCCCAAACCTTTAGAAACGATAACTTAGGCTTGTTGGCATACCATAATTCACACGGTGTCGTTTCAACGGATTTGGACGGAGCCCTATTTAAAATGAATGCGGTTGTTTCTAACGCATAACCCCAAAAGGATACTGGCAAATCAGTAAGAGACATCATAGATCGGACACTATCTAGTAGAGTACGATTACGTCGCTCGGACACGCCGTTGCGTTACGGTGTTCCGGGAGGCGTAAGTTGGGGTACGATGCCACAACTCTTCAGATGTGTGCGAAACTCAAAACTGAAATACTCGCCACCACGATCGGGTCGGAGGTGCTTGATTTTCTTGTTAAGCTGATTCTCAACTTCACTTTGAAATTCTTTGAACTTTTCAAAAGTTTCAGACTTGTGTTTCATCAAATAGATATAACCGTATCTACTCAAGTCATCAGTAAAGGTGACGAAGTAACGATAACCATTGCTTGTCGAAACGCTCATTGGTCCACACGCATCTGTATGTATGATCCCCAACAAATCCGATGCCCGTTCAACGAAACCTTTGAACGGTGTCCTGGTCATTTTGCCCATAAGGCATGGTTTGCATGTATCGAGGGATCCAAAATCCAACGAGTCCAAAATTCCATCGGAGTGGAGTTTCTTCATGCGCTTTATACCAATATGACCGAGACGGCAATGCCACATATACATGGCGGTATCATCACTACACTTAATCCGTTTGGCTTCTATGTTATGGATGTGAGTACTACGATCGAGATTCAACAAGAATAAACCATTATTCTCGGGAGCATCAACATAAAAGATATCATTCATATAAATAGCACAACTGCTTGATACTGATTTAAATGAATAACAGTCTTGTAACAGGCAACACCCACATATAATGTTTACACTCAAGGATGGTACAAAATAACACTTATTTAAAACCAAAACTAATCCCGATGGTAGATGTAGAGGGAGCGTGCCGATAACCAACACATTGACTCTCGATCCGTTGCCGACGCGCATCGTCACCACATCCTTAGCAAGCCGCCGTTTATTCTGTAACTCCTACTGAGAGTTACATATATGAGCAACAGAACCAGTATCAAATACCCACGTGTTGCTACGGGCAGATGTAAGGTACACATCCATAACATGTATATCAAATATACCTTGCTCTTTGTCGACTGTCTTGCCAGACTTCCTATCCTCCAGGTACTTGGGGCAGTTGCGCTCTGGTGATCCGATGGTCACCACCATCTTCTCCAGCTTGATTTCTAATTCGGCCACTTCGAGCATCTTTAGGATTTACGACAGGGGTTTTGACGTCCCTTTCATGTCGTAGTCCACGATGGCGTTCTTATAGCTAGGGGACAGAGAAAACATCACCCTATCAATAACCAGCTCTTCTGGGATCCCACTTCGCAGATCATTCAGGAGCTGAACGCAGCCAAACAACTTGGCTAAGTGCTCACAAATATTGCCGTGCTCTTCCATATGGGCTAAGAAGAAAAGCACGGATGCTTTGAACCTCTCAGCCTTGACTTGTCGTGCAAAAACAAGCATGAGTTTAATGATTATCTCATAAGCACCCTTGTTCATGAAGTGGTTTTGCAGGTCAGCCTCCATGGCAAAGAGCATGCCACTCTGGAAATAAGAAGAAATCTCCGCCTTAACCTCATGGACATTCCTTTCGATTTCTGAGGCGGTGTTTGGTAGATCACCTAAGGGGGCTTCAAGGATGTAGGCCACCTTGTGGGTTTCAAGAATGGACTTCAGGTCGCGGAACCAGGACACGAAGTTAGACCCATCGGTCTTAAGCTTCTCTTTCTCAAGGAACAAACCTTGGTTAAACGAGGGGCGAGACATCTACAATGGAATTTGCAACAACATAAGACTTTGTTCATAATAATTTTGAGTTATAGTATTTTTAGAAAATAACTAACATAACTCCCACTCAAACGAACATCCTTCCTGGCCGTTTAAGCGATTACACGACCCCCATCCATTGCACCACACCTCATCGTCAGAGCCGGCGGCACAACTTCAAGAGTAGACAATTGTCCGTCACACAAATTTTGTGACTCGTGCTTGACCTTTCGGCCTCCGTGTTCCGAGGCCATATCTGCATATGCTAGGCTCGCCACTATAACCTCCACACTGACGTTTGTGCAACATGGCTTACACCCACCGTATGCGAATGACGATATGTCTAACACCCGATCGTCACGGCCTGCCTCATAACGTAGAACTTTCTTGGTGGTGCTCGTTGGAGGAAGAACACTAGTGGTATTTTTGAAGGCATCATCTTATATAATTACCGCCGCGTAACTAATATATACTAATATATATAATCACACAATATAAGATGCACACAAAACATCAAATGTAATGCAATGTGATATAGTCCATTTCGCCATGATCTTCTTGGCACCCGTAGTTTATAAACAATTCAATAAACCTAAATTGACCATATCGCATAGCCCATGTAAAATAAAGTTAGACGATTCTACTTTATCTTTTGCATATTTTACGTGGCTTGGGGCTGTCGTAAATAGAACCGCTTCATACCTACGAACCTTATGACCACAACAACGATCCAATAATTGCATATTTAAGCATCCCTTTCGAGCCCTCCATTGAAAATGCAAGACCAACTAAAGAGAGAGAAACAGGCACCCGCCAGCCACAGATATGGTACAAGCCGTATGTCAGTAGTGGAACCAGTCTCGCGTAAGTGTACACGTAAATCCGGTCCGGACTGCTTCATCAACTCGATGCCGCTGGAATCACAAGTGCACGCTAGAGAGTAGCAAATAACAGGAACGGTGCCCCCGTGCACAACACGGGTTCTAACAGCGTGCAACTATATCTACGATAGATCGCCTCTGATACCACTGAAGGGGAACGGGTGCAGAAAACAATAATTTACCTAGCAACGATATCCCTAAAACATGCCAAGATCTATACTATGCAGATATAGTAGTACGAACGGAGCTCGGAATACATACCCTTGTAGACCGAAAGCGGGGATTACGTTCCTGCACAAACATTGTCGATGAAGACCGACGAAGCCGACCTCAAGGTCGTGTAGAGGAAGTAGACCTCCGAGCACCGCTAGCGCAACACCTCGCATGGCGTTACACACGTACGGTGGAAACGACGGCCTCCGAAGCTCCAGACCAGGACGAGCAGCGGAAGACTTGGACCGGAACACCAGCAGCGCGGCAGCGGGCTATGGTGCAATAGATCCCCCTATCAACTCGGCGCAACTCCGACAAAGGGAATCACGAAATCGAGAGAGAATTGGGGAATTAATTGGTGAATTAAAAGGCCATGGGTGCTCCTCTATATATAGGCTCCCAGGGGGTGCGCATGCCCCCTTGTGAATTAAAAGGCCAAGAGTCCCACAATGCCTGGTGCGCATGCCCCCTGGTGGGCCTCTTGGCCCGCCTGGGTCGGCCACCCAAGCCCATACCGAATTCCCTAGGGAATTTTCCCCCTCTTGGGCCTTCTTTCGACCAGAAGGGCCATTTAGGGAAATCAGACTAAATAAATTCGAAAATAAATATATAAAATCATATTTAGACATTAATTACACTAATTAATATCAAACATATTATATATAATTTATTCTACCTTCGAAAACTCTTTCGTCGCTGCCCGATCTCCATCGGACCTCTCCCGGGATGTTCCCGGTGATCTCTTTCCTTTCCGGTTGTCTTGTCGAAATCCCATAAGTGTGTTACCCTAGCGGTTCGATATAATAACATGTACGATCAAGACTCCTCTATGATCAACGACTAACTCGTAGGCCTGGACCCCATGAATTAATCCCTGTGATATAACGAATGACTTTCATCTATCAAACCTGAACGTAAAGTCTTAAACCTTTTGCCATGGCGACACTTAGCGTGTCCGAGCGTCGTTCATAGATATCTCCATATCTAGCTTGACCTCGTTACCGACAACACTACCTTCTACTCGTCTATGATTTCATGTCTCCGTGACCTAGTCACATGCTTGCAAGCTCACTAAACATAATCTCACCGAGTGGGAACTAGAGTATCTATCCTGCTATGCGGACTGGCAAATCCCGCTCTTGACCCCTCGTCTCAACTACTCCTTTCCGATACCCCAAAGTATCACCGTTATTGTCATACTAATTAAGATACGACGTTTGGTGCAATCAAAGTATCTTCCAGGAATAACAATAAGAGTTGGTCTTATGGTCAAAGGCGTAATGACTATGTCCTCCAAATATGGTTATGTCCATCATATCCTTCTCCAACGATATGACTTTCATTGCCGACCGACACCATGCCCTATGATCGGGAAAGCTCGATCATCGATCGTGCAACGAAACTAGTCTTAGTAGAGGCTACTAGGGACCTGGTTGTTTATGCATCACACTCGTATTAATGTTTCCGCTTAATACGGTTATAGCATGACACAAAAACATATTATGAACAAACGAGATATGATAAAGAAATACACTTTATTAATTGCCTCTAGGGCATATCTCCTTCACTATATTCGTCAGAGGGGTCATCGGATAGTGATCAAGTTCTTAACCTTATTGAGAAGCTTGTCACGAATGATATGAACCAAAAATTGTCCAAAGGACTTTTCGGATGAGGAAATAACGATGGCGTTATTCCAGATGGGCCCAACGAAGGCATCTGGGCCTGATGGTCTACCGGCCTTGTTTTTTCAATTCCACTAGACTTTGCTAAAACCTCATGTATGTCGCGCTGTCAGAGAATTTTTAGCTGGACAAGCATGGTCGGAGGACCTCAATGATACGATTATTGTTCTCATCCCTAAAATTAGCTCACCGGAGCTGTTGACCCAGTTTAGACCAATTAGCTTTTGTAACGTGTTATACAAGATTGCTTCCAAAGTGGCCACCAACAGAATGAAGAGCATCTTGCCAATTCTTATTTCAGAAGAACAAAGCGCCTTTGTCCCAGGCAGGTTGATAACGTAAAATGTGCTGGTTGCATATGAATGTGTTCATGCTATCCGTACCATAAAGAGGAAGAAGACTTTATGTGCGGTGAAGCTAGACATGATGAAGGCGTATGACCGGGTGGAGTGGGCTTTTCTCGAGGCGTTGATGTTAAAGATGGGATTTTCTAACCACTGGGTTAGTTTGATTATGAGGTGTGTAGGCTCTGTCAGATTTTCGGTGAAGTTAAATGGGACCAGGTCTGAGACTTTTAGTGGTTGTTTGGATAGTGAAAACCAGGAGTCAGTTTTTAGCAAACGAGTTTTACTCCGGTTTTTAGGAAAACCAGTTTTAGGGATTATTCTGTTAGAAACCAGTTAATGGAAAATCATGTTTGAATCGAAAAGTCTAAAACCGGTTTATACGATTCCTTAATATTCCGCATCTCCTCGTCCCAAACTCTGCTTCCGCCGATTCTAGGATGGACGCGCACAGAATGCGCCTTTGATGGCGCCTCCTCCGGCGGCAAGTGCGCCACGGGCGACTTCGCGGCAGCGGCGAGGCCGCGAGGTGGAGTGCCATGGCGCCGGCGCAACGCCCCCGCCATGCTAATCAAGTTCACGGCTTCACGACTCCCATATATAGTCCCATGTCATGGTTGCAGCTGTCGCAAGACATGGACGGCGAGGCATACTACGGGCATACGGCAAGGCGACGACCGTCGTACCGGGCTCTCCGCGGCCAACGCGGCAGCATTAAGCCCGTCAACAAAGGCAAGCGTGGCTGCTGCTGCCGGCGGCGGGCAAGGTTGATTGCACGGACGCCCCAGGCGTGCGTGTTCTGCTTCCGCGTCTTTGGAGCTACGAAGAGTTCATCGAGGATTCAGTTTGGACGAAAACATTAGTTAGGAATGAGTTATCTGGAATCACGTTTTCGGAAAAACGCCAAATAGTCGTTTCTGCCAATACTCATTTTCCTGGTTTTGGGTAAACTAAGTTTTGCTAGTATGCACTTTTGTCGCACCAGCCAAACAAGGTTTTCGGTCGTTAGTCAGTTAGCCGGGTTTATGGAAAATCAGTTCTCTACAAACTCACTAACCAAACAAGGCCTTAGACCTACGAGGGGTCTAAGTCAGGGTGATCCCATGTCACCATATCTTTTTATGTTTTGTGTGGAGGGTTTCTCAACCCTCCTAAAGAAAGCCCAGCATGACAAGGAAGTGTCAGGAGTGTCCTTTGGTAGGAATGGACCAACGGTCACACATCTTTTGTTTGCCGATGACAGTATTGTTTTCCTAGAGGCAAGCTCGGGTAATCTTTTGGCACTGAAGCGTATCCTGCATAAATATGAGATGTGCTGCGGCCAAAGAGTTAACTTTTAAAAATCGTCAATCTACTTTGATAAGGGATGCAATGCACAGGCAAGGAATGATCTGAAAAATATTGTGGGCATCGAGAGTGAAGCTTTGTCCGAGACATACTTGTGCCTACCAACTGTGGTAGGTCGTGCAAAAAATGGTTGCTTCAAATACTTAACTGACAAAGCAAGGGGGAAGGTGTCGGGTTGGAAGAGGCAAGGGCTATCCAAGGCTACGAAGGAAACACTGATCAAATCGGTGGTTCAGGCGGGTTCCACATACGCTATGGGTTGCTTCCAACTATCCAAAGGGCAGTTTGGACAACTTGCTTCCATTGGTTCGGATATCTGGTGGGGTGACACTACTGAGAAACGGAAAACGCATTGGATAAGTTGGCAGCGGATGTGTGAGTCCAAACAACAAGGCGGCATGGGTTCCAGGAACTATGCTGACTTCAACCAAGCACTGCTGGCCAAACAAGCGTGGAGATTAGCTACGAATCCTAACAGTTTATGTGCTAGGGTCCTCCGAGATCGCTACCACAGGGATAGCGAGTTCCTTGATGCGCCATGCCCTAAAAGAGCTTGGGCTACTTGGAGGAGTATCTTGCACGGTAGGGAGCTGCTAAAAGAGGGAATCATGTGGCGGATTGGCGGTGGTGAAGGTGTCCGTGTGTGGCAAGATAACTAGATACCTCGAGCGACTTTGAAGAGGCCATTTGGGTCAAAGGTTAACTCGCCGCCGCTTGTACATGTGAAGGAATTGCTCTCACCAGATGGTGGAGGGTGGGATGAAGATAAGCTGAAGGAGCATTTCTTTGATGCGGATGTGGCTGAAATATTGAATGTCCCCGTTGGTAGAGCTGGAACTGTTGATTATTTGGCTTGAAATTACACAAAAAATGGGGTCTTCAGTGTGAGGTCTGCGTATCATCTTAAACAGCAGATTAAGAGAGCGGGAGAAGGACAAGCATGTTCGTCTCTGAATTTAGCTGAGCACAAAGGTTGGCTATCTCTGTGGTCAGCTCAAGCCCGAATAAGGTTAAAGTTCACGGTTGGAGATTGGCAAAAAAAGGTCTGGCCGTGGGAGAAGAGCTGCAGCGGAGGCATATCAAGCTAGGTGTCAAATGTATCGCTTGCGCCCGATATGAAACACTGGTTCATCGTTTCTGGGTGTGCCCGCACGCGCAGCAGGTTTGGTGTCATTTGCGGCAGATGACTCGGTTTCCTTTATAGGAGCCACCAGGGGATATTAGGATGCCACGGGGCCTCCAATCGTGGCTTCTTGATTGGTTCACAAGATTGGAGGATGACGAGTTGGCACTGGCGCTAATGGCTATCTACCAGATGTGGCCAGGAACAATGCAAGAGACAGCCCTATGATCGAGGATCCTCTCAGCGTTGCGCGAAGAACACTAGCTCTCACAAGTGAGTGGAAGGAGGTACATCAATCCAACCCTCCTCAGGTTGTGCGGATGGCGGAAAGCTAGCGGGCGCCCGCGGTCGGATAGCACAAAGGCAATTCAGACAGATTCTTCGTGCAGGAAAGACACGGAGGCGGTGGAGCGATTATTCGCGACCATCATGGCACCTTCATCGCAGGGACGTGCCATTTTTTCCCTTGCGGAGGTCCTAGCATGTTGGCGTGTTGTCCAGTTGGCTCTAGAGTTGCAAGTGGAAAGACTGGAGTTGGAAACGGACTGTATGGCAGTAGTATCGAAGCTAAAGGAAACTAGCAGGGACAGGTCGGCTGATGGTCATCTTGTCGAAGAGGTGAAGCAGCTCCTCCGTGGGTTCCAGGAGTGGAAGATCAAGCATGTGAAGGGTTCGGGTAATTTGATGCGGATAATTTGGCTAGGGTTGCATCAATAAGTTAGATCAAACTTGGTTGGATATCCACCTAGTTTTGTAAGCTCTATACTCGAATTTGGTTATGGTGTTGAATAAATGCAGTCATAAAATCTCAAAAAAAAAAACATCTAGATACCGCACAGGATTCGTTATACTCATCCAATAACGGCTATATATTAAAAAAAACTGCAAATAAAAACATGAAATATGTCCATTGTCCTAAGATCTGAAAAAAAGGTAATTGAGCCCCGACACACTGACCTCAGCTATGACCGTCGACTGGGGTTGGTAGCACCCAGGCCGTCTGAGTATAAGAGCTCTGTATTACTAAAGAGTTGCACAACCTCTAAATTACTAACGTGTTGCAGCTCTGAATTACTAGCGTGTGCATAAGCTCTGAATGTGCATAAGCTACATGGTACAACTAAGCAATCCGCATAGCATAACTCTGTCGTCCAGATAGCAGGAAGGCCACGGCCGCAGCGCTAACGGACAACTAAAAACTGCCCCCTGTTGGAACCAAACCGACAGTCAAGACCTGGCGAATCTGCCCGCTACGGTCATCCAGTTCTCACCAAATTTTATTCTCACTTATTTCCTTCCTAGGAAAATATTCATTAATACATACATAAGCAATTTGCAACACTCCGGGCTTCCAAATGGATTATTTGGTTTTATGTACTATTCAAGAGATCATGAAAATAAATCTGAATATAAAAATGAACAACGACCTCCAATAACCATTCCACGTGAACAAGGCGTAACCTTCACATAGTGCATCCTGGTAGAAACATGTAGCACCACCGAAGAACAACTTCACCAGAACTACATGCACCTCTTCACCAGCATTAGTTTCTTTGATATGTACCATAAAAAGTCATAGAACCAGTACTCCAAGTTTCCACATGACCTTCAAAGGACCATAAATAGATACCAACCAAATTTGGATACCTAAAGCAGACAACAAACATGTGCAAGGAAACAGAATATCCAATAAATAGGTAAATGAAAGTATCTCTAAGAGCTACAGAAAAGAACTAAAATGAGCATTCCAAACTGCATGAACAAAGGAGAACATACTTTAGTACTCAAAGCAAGAAACTTTTTTTTTAATGACAGCATGATATCTGCTATATTCATTGATAAGGAGGAGTAAAGGGTATTACAAGGTTACCAGAAAAGAAAATCCATTTACTCATAAGGCCTCCATATGAGCATAAAATTGACATTTTTTCTGAATGAGGAAGTATGATCTATGATGGTGCATGCTTGCTCATGTCAGTGTCATTGTGTTGTTCTACATAATCTTAGCAAGCTATATCTTGAAAAAGACTTGTGCTCGAAGAAAGGGTTTCTTAGTCTCATTAGAAGAAATCTCTCAAAGTGCACAAAGCTTTTCTGAACATCTAGTTAGTCAGTCTAGTTTTAGAGGGTAATAGTTTCTCTTCAGACTGTTACCACAAAGAAGGTAAACAACGACGTGGGGGATCTAGGAGAAGCTGACCATGTCGGTGGCCATCCCATTGCCATGGGGCGTACCTCCAACATTCTCCATGTGGCCATGCGGAGCAGCGCAGGTCATGGACAAGATCTACCGACAGTGTGACTTATTCTGAGAAGCTCAGACATTAACAAACAAAATCATCTATTCCTTATATATATGATCCGCTTTCTTTGATTTTCTGCACATATATATAGCTTTTATATGTATACGTACACATATATGAGACCTTGGAGCACATATAGACATCAGAAACGATAACGAAAAGCCCTTACATCATGGTTAATGTTTACCATTACACTGGTCCAGTTAGTTCTAGGTGCCTACATTTGCAACAATAAATAAGTTAGATCGCTGCAATGATGAACAGAAACAATAGGCAAAGGTGACAAGAACTCACAATTTTATTAATTGAATCTACAAGAACATCGATATTCCATGTCGTTGATTGCCTCCTGGTTTTGTTTGTCTTTTGCAGAAACCCGTAATGAGCGTTGAATCGTCACCAAGACCAGGAGTAGTGGACACAACTGCCTCAAACAACTTTGACATTCCTTAACCCTGAGGCTCAAAAAGTGATATAGCTGTGTTTCTTCACCATACTGATGGCCTCTCAGGATGGCGACATTTGAACAGTTTCAAGGTTTCAGAAAATTTCACACTCATGTCTTTTGCATATCCTCTATGATGTTATATTCATGTATACTCCCTGGCCCTTTTTTGTCGTTCCTGATCAAGATGTAGGAGGTGTGCACACGTTCTGCTTGTTCCCGAGAAACATGAATAATTGATCAGTTTCATACTCTAACAATAATTGATCACAAGTGTATTGTTCCTGAGGATGAAAATTTGAGCAGTGCAAGTCATTACATGAAACTGTTTCAATACATAGAGTCAATTGAGTAAGTGCAATAGCAGTAGCAGTACTTCTCATGACACCCGAGATCAGTTGACCTACATACCCCACCTCAAGTCATTTCCTACTCGTATAATTGCAGCAATTTATCATGCCAAAATGTGACACTCTTGAGAGCCCAGATCAAATTCAGCTATGACAAAGGTATGATTCAGAAAAAAGAAGCATACCTGAAAGGGCATGTGCCATCATGTATGGTTTTGGTAATTAATGACAATCCCTAAGGACTAATGTGTGTTTTTAGCATATTGCAAGTATGGCTTGAAGTTGTCAAGTCATCACCTATATGAAGAAAGATGGTATCTTCCATGAGCTTGCAACAAGAAGATCAATTCATATAGCTCATGGAGGATGATGTCATGCCATGAACGTCGTCAAGGTTGACTAGTGCTAGACCAAGGGAAGCTGCCGGAGACATGAAGACGAAGCTAAGCGAGACTCTCCCATGATGGAGTATGGGGGAGTATATGGAGGAGTCTTCATCAAGCATGTGCTAGCAAGCGCAATCAAGAAAGGTGGTCCACTTGAAGAGATCAAGATCGTCATCATCTAGCTCAAGTGGATTGCTCAAGGCAAAGGTTGACTAGTGCTAGACCAAGGGAAGCTGCCGGAAACATGAAGACGAAGCTAAGCGAGACTCTCCCATGATGGAGTATGGGGGAGTATATGGAGGAGTCTTCATCAACCATGTGCTAGCAAGCGCAATCAAGAAAGGTGGTCCACTTGAAGAGATCATGATCGTCATTATCTAGCTCAAGTGGATTGCTCAAGACAAAGGTATGATCTTGATAGGGCTATAGGATAGATAGGCGTACTATCAAGAGGGGCTCTCGAGTGAGTAACTTGATCGCATCTTTGTGGAGAGCTCAAACCTTTGCATGCTTGGCATTTCATCTTTCTTGGTTCTTATTTGGCTTTTCTCCTTGTTGGTTTTTGGTGCTTGTCGTGATTTTCATGACAAGACCAAGTTCTTCGAAAACGGTTTTTGTTTGGAAAACTCGTTACGTTTTCGGTGTGGAAATATTACCGGTTCAACCTTGAGGAAAGTTCTACACCTTCACATGTGTGGAGACTTTGCTCTATTTATGGTTTGCAATATTTCCACACCTTCACATGTAGCCCTCTCCTTGTCAGTGCCTTTCCAACGGAGTTGGTCTCAAATCATTCGGAGTTTATTTGCAAAAGTTCTTTCAGTTCTGTTGTTTCTGCAGTTTTTCAAAGGGGCGGAAATGTTCGGACCTTGCTCGGAGATTTCCGGCGCTCGGAGATTTCCGAGCCCCAGCCCGGAGATCTCCGAGTGGCAGAAGATTTTTACCAAGTCCAGATCTCAGTTGCGTACTGACTCATTTCAGATTTCCTTCGGATTTTCTACCGGAGATGTCCGGGGTCCGGAAATCTCCGGCCCTGGTTCGGATATATCTGGACAACAAGTTGCAGTTTTTCGCCAAGTCTTATTTGCCTTCAGCACTGATCTTTTCTCAGCTCGCGTCGAAATTCCTACCGGAGATTTCCGGGGTCCGGAAATCTCCGGTCCACAGTTCGGAAATTTCCGGACTGGAGATTCCCAACGGCTAGAAATCAGGGAGGGGCTATAAATACCCCTCCCCTTCTTCTTCCTCAGATTGACGACATTCCCCTCTCTCTCTTGCCATTGTTGACCTTGGGAAAGCTTGCCCCCTCTCAAATCCTCCCATGATTCTTGCATATCTTTGAGGGAAAAGTGAGAGGAAATCTAGATCTACAATTCTACCAATCCATATCTCCTCTAAGTGAGGGGAACTTAGTGGATCTAGATCTTTGAGTTCCTTTGTGGTTCTCCCCCTTTGTTCTTGCTCTCTCTTATCCCCCTATAAGCATTAGTTGCTTGTGGTGGGATTTCGGAATGTAGGATTTGTCTCCTTTGTGGTTTCTTGGTTCTTCATCTCTTATTCCCCCATAAGCATTTGTTGCTTTGTTGGAATTTGAGAGTAAAGGACTTGAGCACTTTGTGTGTTCTTGCCATTGCATCTTGCATCGGTTTGAGCCCTCCACGAGGATTCGTGGTGGTAAAATTCGTGAGCTTGTTACTCTTGGGTCTTGGACCCTAGACGCCTTAGTGGCCGCCTTTGTGGCATAGGACATTTTGTGGTCAAGGCCTTTGTGGCTAGTTGGGACCTTTGTGGTCAAGACCTCTTGTGTTCATTTGGGAGCCCCCAATTCGGTTGTGGGTGTGTGCCGAAGGTTGTTGTACGGGATTGTTCTCCGCCCCAAAGGAGTTCATAGTGGAAGGTGGACTCGGACCTTTGTGGTCGAGTTCATCGGAGAAGAAGGTGAGGCCTTTGTGGCGTTGAGCAAACCTGTTGTGGTTGCTTACACCTCTCCAACGAGACGTACACCTTTTGTGGTGGAACTCGGGAATACATCATCGTCCCCGCGTGCCTCGGTTATCCCTATACCCGAGCTCTTCACTTATGCACTTTACTTTGTGATAGCCATCGTGCTTGAAGTTCTTTACCTTGCTATCCTTTTGTTGTTTGTCTTGCATAGCTTAAGTTGTTTGTGCACATAGGTGAACCTAGTATATTTAGGTTGTGTCATTGATAAGTTAAACACTAAGTTTTATTCCGCATTTATTAAGCCTAAATTGTAAAAAGTGCTCCTCGCCTATTCACCCCCCCCCCCCTCTAGGCGACGTTATTCCTTTCAATTGGTATCAGAGCCCATGTTATCTCATATTTAGGCTTTACCGCCTAGAGATAAAGATGTCGTTTAGAGAATTAGTGCACAATCCCACTTATATATTTGATGGCACTAATTATGATGTTTGGAAAATTCGCATGCTTAATATCTTTAGGGACATGGATCCTAATTTAGAGAGAATTTTAGATATGGGTTTTTCTCCTTCAAAGGATTCCCAAGAATTATCTTTAGAGGATGAGAAAAACTCTTATCTCGATACTCTAGCTTGTAATGGTCTTATCTATGTTTTGAGCGATGTAGTTCTTGCGTCAATCATGCCTTGTCGGAGCGCTCATGAATTATGGACCAAGCTTGAAGATATATATGATGTGTCCAACACTACCAAGGATGATTGTCCTCCTTCCACCTCCAACCGGGATGAGCTCACGTCTTCTTCCACTTCACCAACATGTGGCTTGCCACAAGGTAATGATATGGTGAGTGGTGATAGAGATTGCATTATTGATGGTGAATCTACTATTGATCATATCTCTCACCCATCTTATTGCAATGCTCTATCTTTGGACTTAAACTCCTCTAGCACCATAAATTCCTTACATGCTAGTGTCTATAGTCCTTGCAAATCATGTAGTAGTTTCTTAACTAAATCACATGATGATATGCTTTCCTTGTCTTGTTGCCATGATAAAAATGTTTCTATTTCCTCTAGTACTTGTTTGACTAACAATGTAGATGAATCCAAACAATTGTTGGAACAAGACATGGACCTCAATGGTGCTTCAAGTAATTCTTCATCTTCCTCATCCATTACTCACTTTTGCCTTATGCCTAAGGAGTCTAAGGTATCTCCTACCTTAAATTCCAATATATATAATGATGGTGATATTAATGATGAAAGTGATAATGATGCCTCCATTGAACAGAACTTTGATATTGTCTCTCATGCTCTTTTAAAGAAAAAACATGCCCATGATAGCTTCTTAGAAATCATGACCATTCTTATTGAGCGCAAGGAGACAATTGAGGCCTTGGAAACTCGTTGTGATGAAGGATGGGGTATTGCTCGTGATTCCGCGGGCGAGATCCACAATCTTGAGATTGCTCTTAAGGAAGAGCAAGAAACTCGACTTCCTCTTGAGGAGAAGCTAGAAACTAGTGAGGAATTAACTAATGAAATGATTGCTAAACTCACTAAAAAATGTGACCATGCTCTTGCCAAACTAAAAATGGGCAAATCCAAATCTCTTGAGGAGACTCTTAATTTAGAATTATCTAAAGTAAAAGAAACCCGTGATAGAGCTCTTGAGGAAGCCATCAACTTCAAAAGAAAGTATAATGAGCTTGTTAAATTGTCCTCTTCTATTCCCAATGATAATGATGCTTTTGCTACTAACTCCATTTCTCGTGAAGCATCTATTTTGAAGGAGAATGTTGAGCTAAGGGCTCAACTTGAGTTGCTATCTAGCAAGTATGGGAAGTTGGAGGAAAATCATGAAAAGCTTTCGAGCTCTAATGATGATCTTCTAGCATCTCATGCTATGCTAGAGGTTGCTCTTGAGGCAATCTCTACAAAGGTAAAATCTTGTGAGCCTCTTGTGATCACTAGCACAATTTCTAGTAAAAATACTTTATTGCCATGTGCTAGTTCTAGTAATTCATCCACTCACAACATTGTTACATCTTGTGATGAATTACTCTCCATGCCTTGTTGCTCTAACAATGTAGCATCTACTTCCTCTAGTATTTGTGTTGATACTAACCATGTAGAGGAAATCAAAGAGCTCAAGGCACAAGTCACTTCTTTGAAGAAAGACTTGATCAAGGGTCATGAAGGGAAGTCCACCCTCGACAAGATGTTGAGAGCGCGAAGACTTCCTCATGACAAGAGTGGACTTGGATTCAACTCCAATATCAAGAACAAGTTCATTGACAATATGGATCACAAGTTCATCAAGAAGAAGGGTCAAAATCAAGCTATTGATTCGGCCAAGATTGTGTGCTTCAAGTGCAAGGTCAAAGGGCACCATGTTAGATCTTGCCCCTTGAAGAAGAAGAAGCCTCTTAGTGAGAAGCAACAAGGTAAGCAACCTCAAGTTCAAACTCAAGCTTTCCAAGTTGAAGGATCTTCATCCCCCAAGAAGAAAATAAAAGGCCGAGTGTGCTACACATGTCGTGTTAAGGATCACTTAGCCTCTTCATTCACTCATGGTAACTTATCCAACCCCACTATACTTGATCATGCTTATTTGATTCGGAAGGATAAGGTTGGAAATTTGCTTGCCAAGTATGTTGGTACTCAAAGTGGTGTCAAGAAAAGAACCATTTGGGTTGCCAAGCCTATTGTGACTAACCTCTTAGGACCCAACTTGGTTGGGGACCAACAAGCTAAAACTTGATCAATAGGTGGAGTCGGAGGACATTGGAGACTTGGCTACATCATGAAGAGTTAAGGGATCTTCATCAACCATATTCTCTCAAGCCAAGTCAATTGGATTATATTGCCTCATCTTATAACCAATGCTCCTCCTTGCGGTAACTTGTATTTAATTCATATGTACCCATTGAAAGTTACTTGCACCCTTGCATGTGTTTGGTTTTGTACCTTACTAGTGTTTTATATGTGTTGTGCACTCTACTTACTATTGATTGAGTAATCAAGCTTGTGTATGATGGTTTGCACACCATGTATGTTTTTGAGCCTCTTGTCTATTCGTTTTCATCTTAATTGGCTCTTTTAAGGATATTAATGGACTATCCCATTTTGGTGGAGTGATGTGCTTTTTGGTAACACACTATCCTAAAATGTGTATTCATGAGGACTACCACTTAGTCGTGATATATCAATGTTATCTACTCTCTTTGTGCTATGTCTTACTCATGAGAAATTCAAATTCTAATGTCCATTAATCATCTCTTGGATTTCTTTTGCCTCTTGTTAACAAAGAATGGATTATCACATTATTGGGGAGTAATAAGCTATGTGCATATTACAAGACTAGAAAATGTGAACATGTGAGGTAGTGTCACCTAGAGTTGATATCGTTGATTATCTTGTTCCTAGGTGGCATGGTACTCAAACAAGTTCCATATTTGCTTAAATGCATTTTGTTCACCCTTCTTTTGGTATCTTGTTTGTGAGAGAGTTTCTTGATGCTTAGTATGATCATTGAATATGTGAAGTCATCAAGAATCTCTAGATAAGCATGTTTTTCAATTCTTATATTTTGTCACATGCTTATGTTTTGTGAATATGATCTTGAATACATATATATGTCATGAACCACCGAGAACTATCTATATACAATCATTGTCTTTGACAAGTGATAATTATATTTGTGGTAAATGTATAGATCATATTTTCTTTGGCTTTTGTCCATAAATTGTCTTATTTTATCGCCAAGTTTGTTTTGGTCTAACCACCCTTTTGTCATCCTTGCTTCATTTGGATCTTTTTGTTGCTCTACTCATTTTGTGTTGTGCTTTCTTTAGTGAGGACAAGCAAGGATTCCATTGTTGTGCATTTACATTCGAAAAATCAATTCTAAGTAATGCACTATTCTTGGGGGAGCTATCCTACTTTGAGTAGAACATCATCCTTTTAATTGTTATCGGGTCTTATTGATTTTCTTGAACTTTGTGTTCAAAAAGATATATGGAGGGTAATGATCCCACTTGTGTGCATTTTGTATTTACATACAAGATCTTAAAAATGCACTAATCATGGGGAATCTACTCTATACTCTTTAGAACACTATTCTTTAAAATTGGTTTGGTATCTTATTGCTCTTCTTGAACATGACTAATGTTGTAACAATGTATATGGAATGTGATGATCTCATTTATGTGCATTTTTTATTCATATACAAGATCATAAAGAATGCACAAATCTTGGGAGAGCAATCCTATACGTTATTGAACATTAGTTATCTTCAATTGATATTTGATCCCTATGACATGTCTCTTTGAAAGACAAACATTTTTCGTCTTGGTACTTTGTGCCATCATGAAAATTGTAGAGGGCTTGGTTTATTTGTTGGAACCTTACTCCTCTTTGTGGAGTTGGCTATCTCATCCCACGGTTCTTAATGTACCTTCTTGGATGAGATGAAACCTTCGAGCATGTTTGCTTGTTTTATTTCTTATGCTCATTGGTTTAGCCTTGACCTTGTTTTCATTTGATATATTTTCATTTTGGTTTCTCCAATCATGTGTTGGTTTGAGTCTTTGATACAATGAGGACAAATCCTTCTCTTGCCACACTTTTGTGTAGCTTCTTGTTTCAATTGGTGTTTTGTCCAAATTGTATCTCGCTTGGTTCTTGAAAGTTTTGTGCATGCTTATTTACTATATGTATATCTTATGGCATGCTTACTTTCGTTGATCCAATATATAGGATAAACTCCATCAAATCCTAAATGGCTAAGATGTGCATGAAATTCTATTTCACATCTATATGCACATATTTATGTGGAGTTTGTCCTATGTATTGTAGTTGCTCTAACTACTTTGGACCCAATGAGTTTGGGTACCATTGTGTACTTGATTTGTTTTAGGTACACGGGAGATGCATTTGAAGCTTGCCTCTTTTCAAAGAAGACATCTTCACCATGTGCTTCTTGGAGCTAAGCTTGGATGATTGTGAACTCTCATCTTCTACACCGTCAATGCTATCTCGGTAACAAGTGTCTATCTCATGCATACTCTTCTAGCCCTCAACCTTGTGTAGGTTGTTTCTTGGCATGAGTCTCTCGAGTTGCTTTTGATATGGTTTTTGCAAAGTTCCCTTCAAATCGTCTTTATTACAAATATGAGCAAGCCGGGATGATTACATAGTAAAGGGAACATACTTGATCGTGTTCATGATTCATCAATTCCAACTATGTTAATCTATCAATTCTTCTTATTTTGTCTCATATGCAATATGGATGAATTTTCAAAATCATTTGCCGCTTGAGAGAGTGTTTACCATTCTTAAAGCATCTCAACTATCACTTATTTTTTTGGGTATTTGAGATACTTTGAAGAGTGTGTGTTGGAAGTCTTCCTAGCTTTGTGCTATGGGTGTAGGCAATATTCTTTTTGGTTTATTTGGACTTCCAAGTGAATATCATGTTCTTTATCTAGTACCTATTTTGTGTGTGCATGTTTCTTTGTGGACTTAGTGCCTACTTAGAAACTTATATACATGAGATTAGGTACATCTTTAATTGATATTCGAAATCTTTATTGATCACCTTTATTGCTCTCTTGATCCTTTTGTGATCTCTAAAAGGCACAAGCTTTACATTTGTTTTGGTATCCTCTTGCCTCTTAATAAGCTTGTGAATCTATTTGATGTGTTTCCGTTGGTGTGCTTGTATGCGAAATACATGATATGCACTATGTGCCATATACCTTTAAAGACTATGGGAATGCCTAGGCTCATCCTTCTTAGTCTCCTAACATGTGTTTCCATATTACATCCATCCTTCTCGTTTGAGCAAGTCTTTAATTGTCTCGTTTCTTTTCGTTTGCTCAACATTTGTTTGTAGCAAAGTGCATTCTTTCTTTTTCCGTCTATGCACTCTTGCACTTATTGTTCAAATTAATCTAGGAAGGAACGAGGATTCCATGTTGCGCAACCTTTATTGAATTTCAAATTATTCATTGTGCATGTACCTTGGGGAGTTCCATCTTGATTCATTTGAACATTTGATTGCTTTTATCATAACATCTTCTTGTGTCCAATTGGTTTTCAGATCATTTGATTGCATCTTTCGAGTTGCAATTGATTTCTTTCTATTTTTTTATTGATATCTTTTCTTTTGCATTTCTTGAATCCTCAATATAATTTGATCCCCTCCATGTATTTGTTATTGGATATATGCATTTGATTTCACTCATATCATGAGAAATGCATAATTTATGAGGAAACTCTTATTATATTGGCCTTCTAGATTTTTCTCCCATTCCGGCAATGGATGCCAATGGGGGAGAGATTTAGAGGGTTTTAAGGAATTTAGTTCTTTTCTCTTGCAACCTTGCTTTGCTTAGTGTGTTGCATGGTTATTTTCTAATTCCTTATATAAACCCTCGTAAAAGGGATTGTCATCAATTACCAAAATGGGGGAGATTGAAAGGGCATGTGCCATCATGTATGGTTTTGGTAATTAATGACAATCCCTAAGGACTAATGTGTGTTTTGAGCATATTGCAAGTATGGCTTGAAGTTGTCAAGCCATCACCTATATGAAGAAAGATGGTATCGTCCATGAGCTTGCAACAAGAAGATCAATTCATATAGCTCATGGAGGATGATGTCATGCCATGAACGTCGTCAAGGTTGACTAGTGCTAGACCAAGGGAAGCTGCCGGAGACATGAAGACGAAGCTAAGCGAGACTCTCCCATGATGGAGTATGGGGGAGTATATGGAGGAGTCTTCATCAAGCATGTGCTAGCAAGCGCAATCAAGAAAGGTGGTCCACTTGAAGAGATCAAGATTGTCATCATCTAGCTCAAGTGGATTGCTCAAGGCAAAGGTTGACTAGTGCTAGACCAAGGGAAGCTGCCGGAGACATGAAGACGAAGCTAAGCGAGACTCTCCCATGATGGAGTATGGGGGAGTATATGGAGGAGTCTTCATCAAGCATCTGCTAGCAAGCGCAATCAAGAAAGGTGGTCCACTTGAAGAGATCAAGATCGTCATCATCTAGCTCAAGTGGATTGCTCAAGGCAAAGGTATGATTTTGATAGGGCTATAGGATAGATAGGCGTACTATCAAGAGGGGCTCTCGAGTGAGTAACTTGATCGCATCTTTGTGGAGAGCTCAAACCTTTGCATGCTTGGCATTTCATCTTTCTTGGTTCTTATTTGGCTTTTCTCCTTGTTGGTTTTTGGTGCTTGTCGTGATCTTCATGACAAGACCAAGTTCTTCGAAAACGGTTTTTGTTTGGAAAACTCGTTACGTTTTCGGTGTGGAAATATTACCGGTTCAACCTTGAGGAAAGTTCCACACCTTCACATGTGTGGAGACTTTGCTCTATTTATGGTTTGCAATATTTCCACACCTTCACATGTAGCCCTCTCCTTGTCAGTGCCTTTCCAACGGAGTTGGTCTCAAATCATCCGGAGTTTATTTGCAAAAGTTCTTTCAGTTCTGCTGTTTCTGCAGTTTTTCAAAGGGGCGGAAATATCCGGACCTTGCTCGGAGATTTCCGGCGCTCGGAGATTTCCGAGCCCTAGTCCGGAGATCTCCGAGTGGCAGAAGATTTTTACCAAGTCCAGATCTTAGTTGCGTACTGACTCATTTCAGATTTCCTTCGGATTTTCTACCGGAGATGTCCGGGGTCCGGAAATCTCCGGCCCTGGTTCGGATATTTCCGGTCAACAAGTTGCAGTTTTTCGCCAAGTCTTATTTGCCTTCAGCACTGATCTTTTCTCAGCTCACGTCGGAATTCCTACCGGAGATTTTCGGGGTCCGGAAATCTCCAGTCCTCAGTTCGGAAATCTCCGGACTGGAGATTCCCAACGGCTAGAAATCAGGGAGGGGCTATAAATACCCCTCCCCTTCTTCTTCCTCAGATTGACGACTTTCCCCTCTCTCTCTTGCCATTGTTGACCTTGGGAAAGCTTGCCCCCTCTCAAATCCTCCCATGATTCTTGCATATCTTTGAGGGAAAAGTGAGAGGAGATCTAGATCTACAATTCTACCAATCCATATCTCCTCTAAGTGAGGGGAACTTAGTGGATCTAGATCTTTGAGTTCCTTTGTGGTTCTCCCCCTTTGTTCTTGCTCTCTCTTATCCCCCTATAAGCATTAGTTGCTTGTGGTGGGATTTGGGAGTGTAGGATTTGTCTCCTTTGTGGTTTCTTGGTTCTTCATCTCTTATTCCCCCATAAGCATTTGTTGCTTTGTTGGAATTTGAGAGTAAAGGACTTGAGCACTTTGTGTGTTCTTGCCATTGCATCTTGCATCGGTTTGAGCCCTCCACGAGGATTCGTGGTGGTAAAATTCGTGAGCTTGTTACTCTTGGGTCTTGGACCCTAGACGCCTTAGTGGCCGCCTTTGTGGCATAGGACCTTTTGTGGTCAAGGCCTTTGTGGCTAGTTGGGACCTTTGTGGTCAAGACCTCTTGTGGTCATTTGGGAGCCCCCAATTCGGTTGTGGGTGTGTGCCCCAAGGTTGTTGTACGTGATTGTTCTCCGCCCCAAAGGATTTCATAGTGGAAGGTGGACTCGGACCTTTGTGGTCGAGTTCATCGGAGAAGAAGGTGAGGCCTTTGTGGCGTTGAGCAAACCTGTTGTGGTTGCTCACACCTCTCCAACGAGACGTACACCTTTTGTAGTGGAACTCGGGAATACATCATCGTCTCCGCGTGCCTCGGTTATCCCTATACCCGAGCTCTTCACTTATGCACTTTACTTTATGATAGCCATCGTGCTTGAAGTTCTTTACCTTGCTATCCTTTTGTTGTTTGTTTTGCATAGCTTAAGTTGTTTGTGCAGATAGGTGAACCTAGTATATTTAGGTTGTGTCATTGATAAGTTAAACACTAAGTTTTATTCCGCATTTATCAAGCCTAAATTGTAAAAAGTGCTCCTCGCCTATTCACCCCCCCTCTAGGCGACGTCTTTCCTTTCAATACCCTGTCACTATCGAAGATATCACCAGCTTGAGGAAGGGATCACCATTACTGTATCATGACGATGAACAGTAGCGACAAAGAAACCTCGATAGGATTAAGAGATGACAGTTTCTGTGTACATAAGTTCTCAGGTGGAACAACACAACACAAGAATCTATTCTCATCGGTGAAAGCTACTCCAAAACATGCTTATTTATCTAAACTGAAACTTAAAAAAACATACAATGGCTTTATTGTGTTCTACAAGCAACTGAAAATATATACAGTGGGGATTTTACTAACAATCAACTTAATCTTTAACTGAATCATCAAACACCAAATGATCTATGTTAGTATTGTATCATCACCTTATTCAATGAAGCAAGCCGTGGGTATGGGTGGGAAAAATTTGTAAACTGAACTTGCTTTTTTCGGCCAAATTCATTTGCAGGTAAGTGTATGTAACATCCCAAATTTCTCAAAAATTTAAAACTTTGCATTCATGCATCATGCATCATAAACGTATGACATTGAAATCAAATAAGAAGTAAATTGAATTGTATTTATAATGTTAAATAGAATTGTTTTCATTAAAGAGGTTTATTTGATCTCCTTTTGCAAATCAGTATTTTATTATTTTATTTAATCAGAAAAATGATATCAAAAAGTTACAAATTTAATTAGCTTTACAAAACATATTTTTATGAATTTTTCTGAAATGTTTTGATAAGTTTTAAAAATCAAATTTGAATTAAAAGTTTGAAATCAGAAAATTGTTTTATTAAAAAAAAAGAGGAGAGAGGCCAACTGGGCCGAAGCCCACGGCGTGAATCCTTTCTCTACTGCGCGCGCGAGCTGCTTCGGCCCAACAGCAGCCCGGCTCCCTCCCCGCAGACGCTGACGACCGGGCCCCACCTGTCATCTCCTTCGTCGTGGAGAACACGAGCTCTACCGAACTCGAAAACGAATCGGATCAAATCCGTTGTTTAAACGCGGATTAATCGGTCCCCTTCGCCCCTATATAAACCCCCCCTCCGCCTCCGTCTCCCGCGTCCAAAACCCTAACAGAAACACGCCAGAATCACGAGATCGTCGCCGACATTGCCGCCGCCGCAAACCGCATCGTTCCGGTGAGTTCAACGCGCGAGCTTCGTCTCCACGCCCCCTCTGCGCCTCCCCTTCACCGTACGCGTCTAACGGACAAGCTCCGGTGTGGTTTTGTGCACCAGGGCGACTGATTCATCGAAGACCGACGCCGCCGTCCGCCGCGCTTCTCCGACGAACTCGCAGAGGAAGAGAGGAGCCACCTCGACCACGTCCGTCACGCCATCGAGTCCGCCGCCGTCTCCCGCGTCCAGTGGTACGAGTTTCACCCCTCCCCTAGCCGTAGAACGCGAGGTTCACCGTTTCCGGTGATGGCGCCGCCGCGGGCACGAGATCTCCGGCGTGCTCCGGCCGGCCGCGCACACCCTTTAGATCCGAGCTGTCCGTTCGAGATCGGACGGGCGAGATTAGATCACTTATACCGCTTCGTCCAAAAGATCGGGTGCGTTAGATTTGAATTAGATCGTACGGTCCACGCGCGCGATCCGCGCGAACCGGTACCGGCCAATCAGCGAGCGCCGCGTGGCGAGTTTATTTTCTATTTCGGCAGAGATTTTATTTAAAAACAGAAAATAACACAAACTTGCAAAAATCATATCTTTTGATCTGTTCATCCAAATTTGATGAATTTTATATCCACGTGAAGCTCTGCTCGTGTAGTTTAATATGGTTTCATTAGTTTATCCTTTAAGTGCATATTAATTTGCGAAATTAAATTGTTTAACTTTCGGATATTAAATCAATAACTTAATTAATAAATTTTCTCTCCAAATAAATCCAAATGTTTTAGAGAGATATTAATGCCCTCTGTCCAGAGAGTGCAACATGAGTTTTATTTGAAACTTCTTCTAATAGACTTAAAGAATTTGGTTTTATAATTTAAAACTACTAATATGCTCATTATTTAAATGATTAATTAAAATATTAAAATATTGATCATTGCATCTTTATGCATAAATAACAGAGAGCTTATTATAGTAATTATTTGGTCTTGTGAAGTTCATTGCATATTAAGCATGCATACATATTTTTGTATTGATATTTTAAGTGTTATGCTTGTGTGTTTATTGAGTGTTATTATTTTGTCTCTAGATTGTGAAGAGGAGGAAGGTCCTTGTGATTGTTATTCTTGTTGTGCTTGTTCCCTTTGTTACCAAGGCAAGTGACATTCATCATCTATCCTATGATTTCTATATGCATTATTAGTAGATTTTGAGTAGTATGCATGATAGGGAAATTTTGATACTATCTTAGAATGCTAAGTTAGTCTACACTTTGAAAATATCCTAGTAGTGTGTAGCCCTCCCTCTCCTTGCAGCCACCAAAAGTTTTATTAGATGCTTAGCTATGCTATAAAGAGGTTTACTTATCATGTTATGGAATTATTGCTAAGTGTAAAACATTGAATACACTTCTGGGTGGAATTGGTTGTTTGGTTTATGTTGAGTGGCTTTTGGGACTATGCTTGTGGTTGTCTTCGCCTAGGATGAATTTCTATTCTACTTAGGGCCATGAGTATGGTGGTTTTCACCCAGAAGTGCACTTGTGGACGGCCACCCAGGAACAAAGAGATTACTAAGTCCCTCCAAGTTTAGAAGCTTCCCGTGCAGCCTTCTGACAATGGGCTCTGTCTAGAACGACTAAGTTGTGAGAGTGCAACCTGTCAGCTTGACAAGCAGATGTAGAGTTGATAGGTGGAACGGGTCTTGCTAGTATGGTTGCATTCTTCTTCTGAAAGTTCTTGTCTCAATTCTCTCCTTTCCATAATACACTCCGCGTGTATAGGATATCTCGGACAAATTGAGTCTTAAGGTGAAAGTGCACAACCTCTGCAGAGTCGACAAACTGAGTACTCAGCCGTGTCCTCGGTGACGGACAACTTCGAGCAACTGGACAAGGATGGACGGAAGAATCTCAACATGGTTTTCGTAAAGTAAAATTTGGCAAAGGAAAGAATTATTGGTGCACTTGGGCTTCATCCCTTGGTGCCAAGTCTTTGAGATACACAAGTGTTTTACAGAAGATAGGAGAAAACTGGCTTTCTGCAAAATAGCCTACAAACTCCACTAAGCCAAATATGCATATAGAATTAGACTTGCCATAATTTTATCCACCATAGTCACTTGCCAATACTTCATTGTATTGACCTCCTTCGGGGGCTGCATATTCAAATGTGCAGGTAATTCTGATGAGGTGTAAGTTTGGACTCGATTCTACACCCAACATGTCTGCTCGTGGCGTATGCTAGAAGAGAAGGCCCATTGCTTTTATTTTCGTTGTGAACTCTGAATATTTTAGCTAGTCTTCATGACTATGCACTTTGTAATAAAGCTATACTTGGCTATTTTTGGATCTCGATGTAGTATTTTGATACTTATGCAATGATACTATATACTTTGTACTGTGGTGCTAGCAGTGATCCAGGGACTAGCACATAACACAGGTGTTCCATCTTTATTTAAAGATGGGGCACTACAAAATGGTATCAGAGCAAAAGTGTTGCCTGTAGGACTCGAGCCCTTAGGATTGGTTAAGTCTGCTTTTTGATCATAATATTACCATCTTTGAAGTATGTTGGATCCTAACGGCATAGTGGGATGAAGCGGCCCGGGACTAACCTTACATGTCCGCGTACATGAGACCTGTTCCACAATTATAAGTGGCTGGCCGGGTGTCTGTCTCTCTCACTATAGTGAATATCCGACTTACAAAAGAGTTGATAATAGTGTTGATCACCTGTTTGAAAAGAACTTCTTTTCCCTAAGTACCTAAGTACACCACAATTAGTTTATCTTACCTTTGTCTTGTCTAATAAACTCTACCTTTTATCACTTAAGAATGTCATTCTTCACGTATCAACCCGCGGAGGACTTCAAGGACATGTGCTTTGGAAGATATCTTCTAGAGTTGGTAGAACTGTTGGCACTTCCAACACCCATCATCAAGGCAAGCCAGCTGAAGCACTTCAACAAAGAAGGCATATGGGGGATTCGCCTTTACCAACAAGGGCGCCAGACTGAACCCAAGACCGAAGACATCCAGTACAAGTCAATTAGTGACTCCTTGGAGAAAGGGCTGAATCTCGTCACGCAGGAGCTAATAGGACGCCTTTGCTTGCAATACCAAGAAGAGTTAAAAGACCACTACTTTGCTCACCTTGGCCAACGTGACGAACATGGGATTCCTTTCAGTGTTAGCGAGGAAGACAAAAACAAACCAGAACCTTTGTACCCATATCTCCAAGACTTAGAACTTCACCTCTGGCAACTAGAAGAAGATAGACGCAATGAGCTGTTGAAGAATGATGAAATAATGGCACAAGTCAAGGAGACTCAAAAGAAGATTGAAGCCCAAGAAGAGGTGGCCAACACTCAAGAGGAGAAGTTCCGAGCTCAAGAGAAGAAGTTTCAAAGCCAAGAAAAGAGAGTTAGAGACAAGAACAAGGAGATCAGGACCTTGAAGGATGAAATCCAGAGCAACGACGTCGAGTTCGAAGCTGATCGAGATTTGATCGAGACTCTACGCCGTGAGAAGAGAATGCTACAAGAGAAGATTGAAGTCCTGGAGAAGGAAGCAATCGAGACTCTGCACCGTGAGAAGACAATATTACAGGAGAAGAACGAGGCCTTGAAGAAGGAGGTGAACGACTACAAGGAGATTCTTACAAAGGAAGGCATTATCATCGAGGAAGTCGAAGAAGATGAAGGAGACGTCATGGACGAAGTTTAGACTTAGTAGTTGGACCACCATGTTCTCCCTCGTTTAGTTCGTCGTTCTTTTTAAAAACATTGATCTCCAACTTGTGGTGTGACATGATAGAATTGTTTGGTTTGCAGACTTTGTTGTTTTATTAAATCAACTTAGAATATTTGTTTTGTTGCTAAGTAGACTTTTCTTAGTAAGTTGTTTTATGAGTGTTGTTGTGTGACTTGGTTGCTTTGTGCATGGGTAGGATTTTTCTTCTCTTAGTTCTGTCTATCTTTCACTCATCTATGCTGAAAAACCCTACAGATGCCTCCTCGTCGTGATACTAGCAACGACGACGTCATGCAACAACTGATGGCCGCTTAAGCTCAGTTGACGAATATGATGACTCAGTTCATTGCAGCAACCAACAACAACAACAACAACAACAACCCGCCACCTCCACCACCACCCCCAGTGGACAGACTTGCTAGATTCCTAAGGCTTAGGCCTAATAAGTTCTCCTCTGCTACTGAACCAATAGTGGCGGATGATTGGCTCCGTTCAGTCAACAAGGACTTAGTAACTTGTGAATGTTCTGAGGCAGAAAAAGTGAGGTTCACAGCACACCTGTTGGAAGGACCCGCAGCATTGTGGTGGGAAAATTTTCAAGTGACTCATCCCTTGGATGGCATGACTTGGGATGCGTTTAAGGAAGGCTTCCGGAATGCTCACATCTCCTCAGGTATAATGAACCTGAAGAAAGATGAATTTCGCAGCTTGAGGCAAGGTGGTAGAACCCTGAAGGAGTATATGGATGACTTCTGTATGCTATCAAGGTATGCACCAGAGGACATTGATACTGATGCAAAAAGGAAGGAAAAGTTCCTCAATGGACTTAAGGGAGAACTGAAGATACCGTTGTCTGTGGCTTATACTCCAAACTATCAAGCTCTGCTGGATCAAGCTATCACCTTGGACAACAACATAAGAAAGGAAGAGAACAGGAAGAGGAAGTTCAGTGCAAGTAAAGTTCATTCTGAAGGGACATATAAGAAACACGCCTCTGAAGTCAGTAGCCATAAACCCTGGAATCACTCCAACACTGGTAGTGGCCAAAAACATCATGGTCATAACCACAATGGAGGATACAAAGGAAATAATGGAGGATACAATGGAAATAATGGTGGATCCAGGGGAAACCATCATCATGGCCATAATCATGGGAATGGTAATCACCGTCCTAACCATGAAGGGAAGAAAGACTTGTCTAATGTGACCTGCTTCAAGTGCAAGAAGACAGGACATTATGCAACTGATTGCCCAGAAAGGAAAGCTGATGAAAATTCCAAGCCTAATCCTTTCCAGAAGGGACAAGTGAACCACATCAATGTGGAAGAAGTCCATGATGAACCTGATGCTGTGATTGGTATGTTCTTGCTCAACTCCTTTCCAGCATTAGTTTTATTTGATACTGGAGCATCTCATTCATTCATATCAAGAGCTTTTGTTAACAAACATGGGTTAGCTGAGGAAAGTCTAGGAAAACCTATTAGGGTAAGTTCACCGGCAGGAGAGATGCTAGTAAATTCCGGGTGTAGTCAGTTAGACTTGCAAATTGGAAAACACACCTTCCCAACAGACTTAGTCATCCTAGAGACCCAAGGATTGGATGTTATCATCGGAATGGATTGGATGACTCGTTTTGAAGGAATCGTAGTTTGTGCAAATAGAGCAATCACTCTCACCACCCCGGAGAAAAGGAAGATTAAGTTCCGATCAACCTTCGAACTTAAGAAGGTTAGGCTAAATTCTCTTAAGGGGGTTAGCCTTGGTGATGTGCTTATCGTCAAGGAATACCCAGATGTTTTTCCGGAGGAACTACCGGGAATGCCACCCGATAGAGATGTAGAGTTTCTCATCGAATTGAAGCCGGGAACAGGGCCAATAGCTAAAAGACCTTATCCTATGGCCGTCGATGAATTGAAAGAGCTCAAGAAGCAATTAGAGGAACACATCCAGAAAGGATTCATACGTCCAAGTTCATCGCCATGGGGAGCACCAGTCTTATTTGTTAAGAAGAAGGATCAAACCCAGAGGCTAGTCACGGATTATAGAGATATAAACGAGCAAACTATCAAAAACAAGTACCCGTTACCCAAGATAAATGAACTATTTGATCAACTGGAAGGTGCTTGTGTTTTCTCAAAGATCGATCTTCGATCGGGGTACCTCCAAATGAAAGTTAGAGAAATGGATATACCCAAAACTGCATTTGTTACGAGATATGGCTCTTATGAGTACACAGTAATGCCTTTTGGATTAACCAATGCACCAGCTTATTTCATGAATATGATGAATAAAGTGTTCATGGATTTTCTGGATAAGTTTGTGGTCGTGTTCATAGATGATATTCTAATCTACTCTAAGAGTCACAAAGAACACGAAGAGCACTTGCGTCTGGTATTGCAGAGACTGCGTGAACATAAGTTGTATGCCAAGTACAGCAAGTGTGAGTTTTGGTTAGAACAAGTCGGATTTTTAGGCCATGTGGTGTCCAAAGAAGGTATAGCAGTGGATCCTGAAAAGGTTTCAGCTGTAACTAATTGGGAACCGCCGAAGAATGTTGGTGAATTACGAAGTTTTCTGGGTTTAGCAGGATACTACCGACGATTCATTGAAAACTTCTCCAAAATTGCCAAGGCCTTGACGGAATTATTAAAGAAGGAGAAGAAATTTGAGTGGACAGAGGCATGTGAAGCCAGTTTTCAGGAATTGAAGAAGCGTCTGGTTTCAGCCCCAGTTCTATGCTTACCTGATTTGGAGAAGGAATTCCAAGTATACTGTGATGCTTCACGTCAAGGTTTAGGAAGTGTACTGATGCAGGAAGGCAGAGTGGCATCTTATGCCTCCAGACAACTCAAGAAACATGAAGCAAATTATCCAACTCATGATCTCGAGTTAGCATCAGTTTTGCATGCTCTGAAAACTTGGAGACCCTACCTGATGGGAAAAAGATGTGAGGTATTCACGGACCACAAAAGTTTGAAGTACATATTCACACAGAAGGAATTGAATATGAGACAAAGAAGATGGCTGGAACTTATTAAAGATTATGATCTGAGCCTTCAATACCATCCGGGAAAAGCTAATGTGGTAGCAGATGCTCTGAGTCGTAAAGTGTATGTGAATGGCCTTACAGCAGGAGAATTACCCGAGGATTTATGCAAGGCATTCAAGGACCTCAGATTGGAAGTAGTACCTGAAGGGTTTGTAACCTCATTAGTAGTACAACCCACTTTGATGGACAAGATACGTGAAGCTCAGAAAGGAGACAAGGAAATAGAAGAGATCAAAGTCAATTTAAGAGCTGGAAAAGCTAAAGGATTTCATGAGGATGAGCAGGGAATTTTGTGGTTTGAAAAACGTGTATGTGTGGCCAATGACCCTGATATTAGGAAGGTAATTCTGCAGGAAGCTCATGAAACTCCTTATTCAATTCATCCGGGAAATACCAAGATGTATATGGATGTGAAAGAGAGATTTTGGTGGAATAATCTGAAGAGAGAAATAGCAGAATACATCGCTAAGTGTGACGTATGTAGTCGAGTAAAGGCAGAACATCAGAAACCAGCAGGATTATTACAACCTTTGAAAGTACCGGATTGGAAGTGGGATTCCATTGGGATGGACTTCATCACTGGATTACCAAGGACTAGATCGGGTTATGATTCTATTTGGGTTATTGTTTGTCGCCTAACGAAAATAGCTCACTTCATACCCGTGAAGACCACTTATACTAGTGCTAAGCTAGCTGATATTTACATGAAGAGAATTGTGTGCCTTCACGGCGTTCCTAAGAGTATCGTGTCTGATAGAGGGACCCAGTTCACTTCTCATTTTTGGAAGCAGTTGCACGAATCTTTGGGAACCAGATTGGAATTCAGTACGGCTTTCCACCCGCAAACAGATGGTCAGACTGAAAGAGTGAATCAGATTTTAGAAGATATGTTAAGAGCTTGTGCGCTCGACTATGGATCTAGTTGGGATGATAATTTGCCATACGCTGAGTTCTCCTACAACAATAGTTACCAAGCCAGTATTGAGATGGCACCGTTTGAAGCCTTATATGGAAAGAAATGCACAACCCCTCTGTTGTGGAGTGGTGTAGGAGAACGGAGTTTCTTTGGGCCTGATATAATACAGGATGCTGAAGAGAAAGTCAGGCTGATTAAGGACAGATTGAAAATAGCACAATCACGTCAGAAAAGCTACGCAGATTCCAAGCGTAAAGAAGTCACTTATGAAGTGGGAGATAGAACCTATCTAAGGGTGTCACCACTTCGGGGTGTGAAAAGATTTGGAATCAAAGGAAAGTTAGCACCTCGATTCATTGGACCATTCAAAATTCTTTCTCGCAAAGGTGAAGTGGCCTATGAGTTAGAACTACCTGAAGTACTGTCTGCTGTTCATAATGTGTTCCATGTCAGTCAGTTAAAGAAATGTCATCCCGAGATGATGGGAGTTCCCTTAAAGGATACAGTACCCCTCGAGGAGGTACAATTGGAGAGTGATCTGACATACGAAGAGAAGCCCATCAAGATATTACAGACAGCAGAAAGAGTCACCCGTACCAAAACCATCAAGTTTTGTAAGGTCCAGTGGAATCATCACACCGAAGACGAAGCCACCTGGGAACGAGAGGATGACCTCCGAGAAGACCACCCACACCTATTTGCTGACCTTTCCGAAGCTCGAGGGCGAGCTTCTTCTTAAGGGGGTTAGTCTGTAACATCCCAAATTTCTCAAAAATTTAAAACTTTGCATTCATGCATCATGCATCATAAAAGTATGACATTGAAATCACATAAGGAGTAAATTGAATTGTATTTATAATGTTAAATAGAATTGTTTTCATTAAAGAGGTTTATTTGAGCTCCTTTTGCAAATCAGTATTTTATTATTTTATTTAATCAGAAAAATGATATCAAAAAGTTACAAATTTAATTAGCTTTACAAAACATATTTTTATGAATTTTTCTGAAATGTTTTGATAAGTTTTAAAAATCAAATTTTAATTAAAAGTTTGAAATCAGAAAATTGTTTTATTAAAAAAAAAGAGGAGAGAGGCCAACTGGGCCGAAGCCCACGGCGTGAATCCTTTCTCTACCGCGCGCGCGAGCTGCTTCGGCCCAACAGCAGCCCGGCTCCCTCCCCGCAGACGCTGACGACCGGGCCCCACCTGTCATCTCCTTCGTCGTGGAGAACACGAGCTCTACCGAACTCGAAAACGAATCGGATCAAATCCGTTGTTTAAACGCGGATTAATCGGTCCCCTTCGCCCCTATATAAACCCCCCCCCTCCGCCTCCGTCTCCCGCGTCCAAAACCCTAACAGAAACACGCCAGAATCGCGAGATCGTCGCCGACATTGCCGCCGCCGCAAACCGCATCGTTCCGGTGAGTTCAACGCACGAGCTTCGTCTCCACGCCCCCTCTGCGCCTCCCCTTCACCGTACGCGTCTAACGGACAAGCTCCGGCGTGGTTTTGTGCACCAGGGCGACTGATTCATCGAAGACCGCCGCCGCCGTCTGCCGCGCTTCTCCGACGAACTCGCAGAGGAAGAGAGGAGCCACCTCGACCACGTCCGTCACGCCATCGAGTCCGCCGCCGTCTCCCGCGTCCAGTGGTACGAGTTTCACCCCTCCCCTAGCCGTAGAACGCGAGGTTCACCGTTTCCGGTGATGGCGCCGCCGCGGGCACGAGATCTCCGGCGTGCTCCGGCCGGCCGCGCACACCCTTTAGATCCGAGCTGTCCGTTCGAGATCGGACGGGCGAGATTAGATCACTTATACCGCTTCGTCCAACAGATCGGGTGCGTTAGATTTGAATTAGATCGTACGGTCCACGCGCGCGATCCGCGCGAACCGGTACCGGCCAATCAGCGAGCGCCGCGTGGCGAGTTTATTTTCTATTTCGGCAGAGATTTTATTTAAAAACAGAAAATAACACAAACTTGCAAAAATCATATCTTTTGATCTGTTCATCCAAATTTGATGAATTTTATATCCACGTGAATCTCTGCTCGTGTAGTTTAATATGGTTTCATTAGTTTATCCTTTTAGTGCATATTAATTTTCGAAATTAAATTGTTTAACTTTTGGATATTAAATCAATAACTTAATTAATAAATTTTCTCTCCAAATAAATCCAAATGTTTTAGAGAGATATTAATGCCCTCTGTCCAGAGAGTGCAACATGAGTTTTATTTGAAACTTCTTCTAATAGACTTAAAGAATTTGGTTTTATAATTTAAAACTACTAATATGCTCATTATTTAAATGATTAATTAAAATATTAAAATATTGATCATTGCATCTTTATGCATAAATAACAGAGAGCTTATTATAGTAATTATTTGGTCTTGTGAAGTTCATTGCATATTAAGCATGCATACATATTTTTGTATTGATATTTTAAGTGTTATGCTTGTGTGTTTATTGAGTGTTATTATTTTGTCTCTAGATTGTGAAGAGGAGGAAGGTCCTTGTGATTCTTATTCTTGTTGTGCTTGTTCCCTTTGTTACCAAGGCAAGTGACATTCATCATCTATCCTATGATTTCTATATGCATTATTAGTAGATTTTGAGTAGTATGCATGATAGGGAAATTTTGATACTATCTTAGAATGCTAAGTTAGTCTACACTTTGAAAATATCCTAGTAGTGTGTAGCCCTCCCTCTCCTTGCAGCCACCAAAAGTTTTATTAGATGCTTAGCTATGCTATAAAGAGGTTTACTTATCATGTTATGGAATTATTGCTAAGTGTAAAACATTGAATACACTTCTGGGTGGAATTGGTTGTTTGGTTTATGTTGAGTGGCTTTTGGGACTATGCTTGTGGTTGTCTTCGCCTAGGATGAATTTCTATTCTACTTAGGGCCATGAGTATGGTGGTTTTCACCCAGAAGTGCACTTGTGGACGGCCACCCAGGAACAAAGAGATTACTAAGTCCCTCCAAGTTTAGAAGCTTCCCGTGCAGCCTTCTGACAATGGGCTCTGTCTAGAACGACTAAGTTGTGAGAGTGCAACCTGTCAGCTTGACAAGCAGATGTAGAGTTGATAGGTGGAACGGGTCTTGTTAGTATGGTTGCATTCTTCTTCTGAAAGTTCTTGTCTCAATTCTCTCCTTTCCATAATACACTCCGCGTGTATAGGATATCTCGGACAAATTGAGTCTTAAGGTGAAGGTGCACAACCTCTGCAGAGTCGACAAACTGAGTACTCAGCCGTGTCCCCGGTGACGGACAACTTCGAGCAACTGGACAAGGATGAACGGAAGAATCTCAACATGGTTTTCGTAAAGTAAAATTTGGCAAAGGAAAGAATTATTGGTGCACTTGGGCTTCATCCCTTGGTGCCAAGTCTTTGAGATACACAAGTGTTTTACAAAAGATAGGAGAAAACTGGCTTTCTGCAAAATAGCCTACAAACTCCACTAAGCCAAATATGCATATAGAATTAGACTTGCCATAATTTTATCCACCATAGTCACTTGCCAATACTTCATTGTATTGACCTCCTTCGGGGGCTGCATATTCAAATGTGCAGGTAATTCTGACGAGGAGTAAGTTTGGACTCGATTCTACACCCAACATGTCTGCTCGTGGCGTATGCTAGAAGAGAAGGCCCATTGCTTTTATTTTCGTTGTGAACTCTGAATATTTTAGCTAGTCTTCATGACTATGCACTTTGTAATAAAGCTATACTTGGCTATTTTTGGATCTCGATGTAGTATTTTGATACTTATGCAATGATACTATATACTTTGTACTGTGGTGCTAGCAGTGATCCAGGGACTAGCACATAACACAGGTGTTCCATCTTTATTTAAAGATGGGGCGCTACAGTGTAGTTCCTATATTTTGATGTTTCAGGATACTAAAAAGAGGAGAAATATGGCGATTTAGAATAGTTTGCTTTGCTCACCAAGGTTACTAAATTATCAGAGGCGTTAGTGTTCCCTCTGTGATTTATTAATTAGATTTAGGGAAAGAACTTGAGAAAAAAATCATCACTCAAGAATCTGAAATTTGCAAAAGGGGAAGCTCGCCTACCTTGTCAGAGAATGTGACCACGCGGTCCAGAGACCTGAGGGGTGGCGGCGAGGTCGGACAGCAGGATCTCGAGCTTCCTCTAGGCCTGCGCCAGCACGAACAGCGCCTCGCCGCGGTTTCCGTGTGAGGCGCCGCCGCCATCTCGACTCGTCGTCCCCTGCTTCCCCATCCATGCCACTGTTGTTGTTACCATCGTTATGGTTGTTGCCGTCGGAGGAGTAGGAGGGGAGGGAGTTGGGGGGAGGGAATGCGGAGGCGGAGCGGAGGAGGGAGAGGAGGAGGGAGAGGCGGGAGGGGGCTGGTGGTGTAGGAGGCAGTGGTGGAGGGCTGGCCGAGCTGGTGGTGGGAGGGGGAGGGGGCTGAGAAGGCGGAGGAGGAGGGCATTGGGGAGGGGAAGGCCATGGCGGGGACAGACGGAGAGGGGAGGGGAGAAAACACAGAATCAAAACATTTGTTGCACCAAGCCCCATATTTTTATCTAAGCCGTTGCAACCAGCCCAACTATTGGTTTTAGAGACCTTAATAAGTATCTAATAGGATTTGTATACCATATATATATAACAAAATTACACTACTAATTTATACCGTATACCAAATATTATATGACAATTAACATTTTTTTGAGAAATAAAATTAAAATTTGGCAGCATGACAGTACAAAAATATTTAGATTATACACATTAAATATTTTGTTCCAAAATTTTCTCAAACTCCTCTTTCATTGAGCGTATCATATAATTGTGGAAGTCGTATGTTGGTGCCAAATTGTGGTTATACAAGTATTATCAAGTGAAATACGAATGTGCAATTAATAAATATAAAGTTCAATGTACCTTATGTTTATCTTTCTCATTTGGCATAAATTTTAACAAAACAAATCAACACAGAATATTATACTGTTAAAAGGTCGAACACCTATGTATTCAAGGAGAGGCAAAATAATATTTCTACTCAAGATGGCCAAGGATAACTATCATTATGAAACCCTTGCAGAGGATAAGGTAGTCAGATCGTATAACTGATTGTCCAAATAGTGCGAGGAAGCAAAATTGTATGATCACACAAGAAAACTCTTTAAGTGATGGTTATAACAGTGAAGTATAAGAGGTATATCCGGGCTGTATACATCAAAGGAGAACTTTATTCCTTAGCTCACGAAAAATAAGTATTCCCCTCAATATGCCCCCACCGCATTATTTTGACTCCAAAACCGGAATGAATATGATTTGATAAGTGTTGGCAATTGCCAAATTTTGGAAAGAATATGATTTTAATGTGTATAATCTAAATATTTTGTATTGTTATGCTGCCAAATTTGAGTTTTATTTCTTTAAAAAATTACTAATTATCGTATACCAGTATAATTTTGTTATATGGTATACAAATCTTGTTAGATACCTATTAAGTTCCCTTAAACCTATATTTGGGTTGGTTACAACGGATTAGACAAAAATATGGTGCTTGGTGCAACAAGTGCTTTGATTCTGTGTTTTGTGCAACAAAGACACCAAAATTTGGTGTTATGTGCAATTTTCTCCGGGATGGAGGACGGACGCACGGAAAAAAATGTTGGAAGAAATCAGAGGAGGGAAGAGGAACCACATTTTCTTGAAAGAAGTCCAAATAACACCCCCCCCCCTAACTATCACGTTTCGGACGTTTAGCCCCCCTAAGTACTAACTAGGTCATTTAACCCCCTAAGTATTCACTACAGGGTAAATTGCCGCCCTAAACGTTGTGAGGCTGTTTTGGACTCTGGTTTTGTCCACGTAGGACAGTAGTTTAGGTGTTAGTCTAATTCCGGCGTGGCATCAGCAGGAACGAAACTCTTACTGGCGTTGGAGTCCAGCCGCCCCCGTCCATCTTCCTGCTCTGCTTCCTCGCCTTGCACCATAGTGTTGAAGTGGTAGAGCGCGTGGTAGAGCGCCCTGTACCTCTTGGTCTGGATGTCAAGTAGAACCGAGTTCCCCGGGACGTGATCCGGATGCCCTTCTGGCCAGACGCCGCCCGGCGGGCTCAGCCCTGCCTGGTAGGTCATCGTGGCCAGCAGCAGAAGCGACCGCGACTCCCTCCACCTTGTCTGCAGCCTGGCTATTGTTGTTGGGAATCGTCGTCGCTACGCTTGCCTCGTCGTCGTCTTCTTGCGGATCACTAGCAATAGCGTTACCGGCCGGCTGGCTCTAGCGTCGCATGCTTCACGGCCATGTAAATGACATTGCTTAGCTCACGTGAAGTAATTCTTTAGGGACGCCGACATGCAAATAAATGGAATTTGGGGAAGCTTGATTACGCGTGCGGCAGATTGGCGCAGGTCAGTACGCGGCACAAGGCTCGCTGTCATTGATTCAACGTGCCCACGGCGTATGCCGCGATGACGACCTGCAACATGATGTATAGGAGCACGGCACGGACGGGGGAGATGATGTACGCGGTCGTGGTAGTCCATCTGCAGGGCCATGAGAGCAGCTCTACGAGGAGGACACAGACCGACAGTGCGTTCGATCGAGCGAGGCGGCCGCTCAGGGACCTGCTCATGAGCAGCATGATGATGGCGAGCGACGCGACGAAGGAGCTGGCGTTGGCATAGAAGAATGGGTGGCGCCATTGGAAGCAGCAGCAGGAACCTTGCTAGCCTGCGGAAGGTCGTCCACGCTGTGCCGCCGTTGCACGCCGGCTGCGCCTGCTCATCCCCAGGGCTCATCGCTCTTCGCGGAGACCTACATGGCTAAACGGGAGTCCACCGTGGCATCAAAACAGCCAATTAGCATTTGAGGGGGTAATTTGCCGGTTTTAAATTGTTAGGGGGTTAATTGCTGCAGTTAATAGTTAGGGGGGCTTAACGTCCAAAATCTGAAACTCAGGGGGGTTATGTAGACTTCTTTCAATTTTCTTTTTGGGATCTGCTAATTCACAGTATGATGTTTTTCATTTCGCTCACGTACGTTTTTTGGACCAATAAGAATTGGCCACGTGTTTGTGTTTGTTTTGAATATGCCAAAAAACAAGTGAGACTAAAATTGTTCACATTCAAAATTGTTTATATTCGTGTGAATTTTTGAAAATGTTTCAACTTTAAAAAATGTTCATATTTAAAAGTGTTCACTGTCAAATTTGTTAAATTTAAAAATTGTTCACGTTCAAAAATTGTTCAAATGTTAAAATGTCCACATTAAAAAATTCTTCACATTCAAATTTGTTCACATTCGTGTGTTTTCGATTTCGGACACACACATTTTTCTATTTCGGTGGTGAAACAATAAAACACGTGGCGGATTCTTACTGGTCCAAAAAACGTGTGTGAGCCAAATGAAAAACAGCCGGATGTGAAGTAGACGCTCCCTTTTCTTATTTTTAGATAGGAGATATTTTATTACATAGTTGTGTCAAGTAAAATCTCTAGTATAAGTTGATGCTAGATTTGGATTTCTGCGTAGGGCCAATTTGTCTGCTGATCACCGTTAAATTCACAACTCTTTCCAGAAACATTGAAATGACCTGGGATTTTCTGATCCTCAGATATGTCTGCAACTTTCATTAGTTCTGAGTTTTCTGATCTGAGCAAGTTAAGTGCCTTTAAAAAATTCTTCTTTACGTACTGTTATTTTTTCGATAGATTCTGCCATTGATTTTGCATTGCTTCTTTTGTTGTTTTTGAGTGAATCTTTTTGTTCCACAAAATACCAGTGGCTATAGCTAATGTCCAGTACCATTATTATGATTGTGTCCATGCATAATATAAGAATTTTTTGATTGCACTAACCCTCTAATAATGTGTACTTTGAGTTTCGTGTGGAGAAAGTTTTTAAGTATCAAGAGAGAGGATGATATGATGTGATCAAAAAGATGATAGATCCAAAGCTTGGGGATGCCCCAGTGGGTCACCCAAGCATATTTCAAGAAGACTCAAGCATCAAAACTTGGTGAGGCCTTGGGCATCCCCTTTTTCATCAACAACTTATCAGGTTATTTATAGTGAAACTAAATTTTAATTCCGTCACATCTTATGTGCTTTACTTGGAATGGTTGTTTGTTTTAATTTTCTATTTTGTTTTGTTATTTATTTCTCTGAATAAAATGGATCCTAGCATCCTTGTGTGGGAGAGAGACACGCTCCGTTTTTCTTAGGAATACTCCTATTCTTCACTTATATTTGTTAAGTATTTTTCTCTAGCTACTGCAATGTTTTGAGTTCTTATTTTTCATGCATCTCTTGTTCAGAGATGTTAGTTTCAATATGTTATACTCTCTTTCTTCATTGATAATACTTGGAGAGTTTATATTCAAATAAGTCGATTGGTGTTTGGTTAGGAACAAAAAATGTTAAATGTGTTAGATGGTATAACGAAATGACACATCAGCTTGTAGATCATTAAATTGTGTCACTTGAATCATTGATGTTGTTTTGAGATATTAATATGCTTAATGGTAAACATGATGGTTTAGTAAAGTGAAATGATTAATGGTTGGTGTGGAAAACTTGAAGTTATGCCACACTTAAATATCCAGTTGATAGCATAGTGATATATGACTTCTAATGTTAAAAGCAACTGTAAGGACTTTGTGTTAAGCGCTACGGTCGGGTTCCCAACAGTGACTTGTTCATTTGCCACAGTCCGTCATGGAGTAATTTTCATTATGCCTTATTGAAGGGGTTCCGTAGCATCAAACATTAATTTTACTAACTTATGAAAACCGAAACTAGCCAGGATCTTGAAAGAGATATGCCCTAGAGGCAAATAAATAAGTAGTATTTGTTGCATTATCTCGTATGTTTATAATAGGTTTGTGTAGTATGCTATAACTGTATTAATCGGAATTATTAATACACGTGTGATACATAGACAACCAGAGTCCCTAGTGAGCCTCTATATAAACTAGTCCATTGGGCAAAAGTTGATCGAGACTCCCGATCAAGGACAATGACGTCGGTTGACAATGGGGTCATCTTATTAGTTGAATAAGGTGATGGACATACGCAAAGTATTGTAATAAGATCGTATTACGATGTTTGTCATTTGCAATAGATAAGAATGTGATAGCTTATTCCTTAGACCGTGAGACCGTACTTATTGCTACTTCGTAGGGGTACTTTGAGAGCATCAAACGTTGTGTCTTATTTAGCATGACAATAAACGGTGTCCATCTTGGGTATCCGGAAAGAGTGTTGAGACGTAAGGATCAAGAGCGGGATTTGTTCATTCTTATAATGGAAAGATACTCTAGGCCCACTCGGTGAGATTCCATCTATATAGCTGCGCAGCTTATGACTAGGTCATGGAGATGTAATATCACAGATGAGTTAATAACTTTTGTCGGTAACGAGATACAACAAGGACATCGGATGTCTATGATCATATCTCGGAAAAGGTAGTATCGTAGAAACAAAATGAATGAATATCATGTTTATGGTTCAACGACGATATTCGTAGAATGCACAGGGTCCGTCATATGCATCCAGGTATCCCTGACGGTCATTGGTGCGCGGAGTGTCTCGACCATGTCTGGAGTGTTCTCGAACCGTAGCGTAACAAACTTAAGGTCTTAACGACACCAGGAGAAAGGTTCTGGAATAATATAGGATTTATTGGAGAGAGAGAAATGATCCGGAAAGAGTTCTGGTGGTCCGGAAGGAGTTCCAGGAAGGTCCGGAATGGTTCCAGGAATGTCCGAAAGTTGTTCGGGTGGTTCGGAAAATGTTTCGGAGTCACAGGATATTAAATAGTATTTAAATATATTATTTATATTTTATATTAATTTAATTATTAATTAAAAAGGGAGAAAAAGGGGGAAGCCCACTTAATGGGCCAAGAGGGGCCCATGTGGGGGCCAAACCAACATGGGGTGGGGCCCATGGCCACCACGCACCATGGTTGGTGCGGCCGGCCTGACCCCTCCTCTCCTTTAGTCCCACATGGGGGAGGCAAGGTGTTTGCACACCCCCTCCCCCTTTATATAGCAAGGCATATTAATTGGATTAATTACAGAAGAATACAATTAATTGTATAGCAGGCCGGCCGAGTTGCTTCTCCGCCCGTTTTCCCCTCCCTCTCCACCAAAGCTATACCGCAGGGCGCCGTTGCCCTACGGGATTCCAGAAAAGATCTACCCCTGCGATTTCAGATGGATATGAATGACCGGGGGTTGTTGTTAAGCTCCGTATGTTTGCGAGTGCTCGGAGGCGCCACTTTTGAGGAGCCTGGGCGGCGTCGTCTCGCCCGCCTGCAGCCCTGCCCCTGCCCCCAGCCGCCGGCGCACCCCACCAGCCGCCGGCGCCATGCCATCTTCTGCCCGATGCCCGTCGACGCAAGTCATCGTCGACACCCCGGCGTCATCATCTACATTGTCGCGGCAAGTTCTCCTTGACCTCGAGGTCGGCTACGTACGACTTCATCATCAACGCTTGTGCGGGAGCGCAATCCCCGCTATCGGTCCACATGGAGGTAATGTAACCCGTTCCGCCCCCGTTATCACATGTACTAGATAGATAGATCCTGCCTAGTTAGGGTTTCATACGCTAGAAAAATTATTGTTTCCTGCACCGGAACCCCTTCAGTGGTATCAGAGCCGATCTATGCGTAGTACTGCTGGTACGGTTAGAACTCATGTGGAATGAGGACGTCTTTCTTATATTTGCTACCCTCTTGCGTGCACTTGCGATGCCTTCGGTATTGAGTTGATGAAGCGGCCCGGACCGATTACGCGTACGCTTACGCGAGACTGGTTCCACTACTGACATACGGCTTGCTCCTGTGGCTGGCGGGTGTCCGTTTCTCTCTCTTTAATCGGCAAAGAATTTTCAATGGAGGGCCCGAAAGGGATGCTTAAACGTTCAATTATATGATTCGACGTTAGGGTACAAAGTTCGTAGGTAGAGAAACGGTTCTCTTACGAATAAGCCTATATGCCACGTAAAACTTGCAAAACTAAATAAAGATAGAGGCGTCTAACTTTGTTTTACAGAGGCGTTATTTCATGTGACATGGTTACGGTAAGTTTGATATTACTCGTACTGTCGAAGGCAATGGAGCGCCGGGGCCAGGCACATGGCGCCATGGAGGTCCAGGCGCATCGACCATGTCACATCGCACTTCATTGCATCATTTGATTGTGTGCTGTTGTGTGTGCATCCTATTGATTGCTTATATTCTAGATATACAACGGTAGCATCATGAATAGGATGATCCCTAACAAATACCAAAATTGTATTCTCCCTCGTTGCGCACAACCAAGAAAGTTCTACGTTATGAGGCAGGCCATGACGATCAGGTGTCAGACATATCGCCGTTCGCATACAGTGGGTGTAAGCCATGTTGCACGCGTAGGGTCTTCGAGGTTTGATTGGCGAGCCTAGCATATGCAGATATGGCCTCGGAACATAGGAAGATCGGAAGATCGAGCATGAGTCACAGAGTTGTTGTGATCAACATTTTATGTCCACCTTTGAAGCTGTGCTGCCGGCCGTGACAATCGGGGGTGGTATGGTGGATGGGGGTCGTGCAATCGCTATTATTATTTTAGGGGTAATAATTTTAGTGTAGTGTGTTTGATAATATGATTATAAACTAAAACTCACTTATATTATAAACTTTACCTTACATCTTTTGCGATCACATCTGAAGACTACGGAACTATACTTCGGTTACTTCCTCAAAAGCCCGGATTCTACCTTAGAAGCTGACGGGGCCAACTTCATCAGCTGGTACATTGGTTTTAGAAACATTCTCCAACACAATAAACATCCTATATGTCCTAGAACATAAGTTAGGAGATAGACCAGATGATACTGATAGCAAGGAGGAAGATGATGAGTTCCGTAAGCATCATGATATTTTCATAGAAGTGGAGGTCGTCATGAGCGTATGCCTAGCACCAGAGTTGAAAGTTGTTTCAACATATGGAGCCATATGTCGTGATTGATGCGATCAAAGGACACTTCAAAAATGAATTGATTCTTGAGCAGTTCAGACAGCTTAAAAAAGTTCCGGACCATTCACATGGGGAGCATACCTATCTTGAGACGCAGTTGAAGAAGTTGTATGACATCTACTTCAGGCTTACGAATATCTACGATTTTTAGATAGCGAACTCCAGTTCAATAGAGATTGCGCTTCTTCACGTTCGTGAACAAGTTCAAATCTCTAAAAAGGTTGATTCTGTAGTGACCTCACCTTTTATTATAAGGTGGAAGTCCCTGTGTTAATGTGCTAGTCCCTGGATCAAATGCTAGCACCACAGTTTAAGATGTATATCATGCAAAAGTGTCAAATACTTTATTAAATCGCATGATCCAGTGTTACAAATATCTCTTACAACTTGCATAACCTGAAAAGGCTAGCAAAATTTCCAAGAGTAGCAGCGGAAAATAGTAGATACAATGAGCCTCATCATCTTCATGTGCCACGGACAAAGCATGTTGGTTGTAGACTCGAAATCCTATCGAATGCTCACTCGTCGTCTGTCGAATCTGCAAGGTTTAGTTGTTGCCAAGCTATAAAGGGTCAGCACAATTGAATTGTGGTGGCTAGTGACTTTTATTTCTAATATTATATTAAGCTATATCTATATGCTTATTTGGCTGGTGGAGCTCAAGGCTATTGCGCAAAGCAAGTTTTTCCCTACTTTTGGTAAACACTTTTTGGAACAATAACTTCTGTTTAGGAGACATCTCGGGACAAGTCCATGTCCCCTACCCATGTTCACCCATCAAAGTTTTATTAAGAAATTGGAATGAAGAGATTTTCAGAAGACAACCTTGTGTAGTTACTCAAATTGTCCGATTGCGGGGACACGGCTATGATCTTAGGTTTTAACTCTCGAGAGTGTGTGCACTTTCACCATTAGACTTAATCAACCCAAACTATCCTCTACACTCCTTTAGTGAGAAGGAAAAGGAGAAGATGAATACGAGACTTTTCAGAATTTGCTTTCCCATGATCATACTAAGAGATTACCACCATCCTATCAACTCTACCACCATCAATCTCTTGACCCAAGTCCACATCAACTTACTCCATCAAGACTGAGCCCATATTGACCAATGGTTGCACGGTAAGCAACTAAACTCAGTGTAAACTTAAATCTCATAGCCCTGGGTGGCCTACCACAAGTGAGCAACTCAGGTTAACACCGCATATCATGGCCTCAAGTAAGTGAAAACTATCTTGGGCGAAGACAACCATGAAACTTGGCCCTGAGAAGCCACTCAACTTGAAACCTCCTCGATCGACCCAATCCACCCAGGCGTTAAATTAATTTAGTGGAAATTTTCATTTATCACATCAACCATAAAACAATCATTTTTGCAGCAGGTACTTCCACTAAATTATAATAGGGGTCTAACTGGAATTTCTAAGGGTTAACCTAACAGGTTTGCATAGCATACTACAAATCTCCCAAAAACCTATCATGCATGCTACTTTTGCAAATACTTCTTAAAACACTAGGTATGCAATAGAATAAATATTAGGTATTTTATGAAGTCACTTGCCTGATGAATGTTGTCGTTTCTCACACACTCATTGTCGACAACGAACGTTGCACTCCGTTCAATCTATAAAGTAAAAAGACATACAATAAACAAGCAATTCAACAAGCACATAACAATTAAAACAAACAAGCGTAAAAAGGCTTAGCACAGGGTTTGGTCAAGGGTATCACATAATTCAATGTGCAAAAGGTATTATTGTGATTGAGTTAAGGGTTTGCCAATTTGGTCAGGGGATGGTCTTGAAAAAGATTTACATAAAAGCAGGGTCAAGATGTTTTGAAAACAAATTAAAACAAGGTTTGCAACTTTAAGATATTTAGCATATCTAAAACATTTCACAAGTCTAAGTTTCAAAAATTATTTTAATCATATTTGGTTTTGGCATTGTTCACAAGATTAGACATCAATTTGGAAAAAAAAGGATTTTAAAACAAATTAATATTCAAGAATTTCTTAATTTATCATATCTATACATTTTTAATTCCCAACTTAAAAGTTCATACTAATTTATAATAACCCAGTTATTTGCAATGACATAAAGTTTTATATCACGGTTTTAGTAACACCTAATTAACCAATAACATTTATAAACACTTATAAATGAAATGGTATCATTTAACAGGGTTTTAAACAAAACTTACATCTTAATGTTGTGAAATAGATTAATAAAATGGAATTGAGTTTTCTCAGGTCAAGGGCAATTATTTATGGCATTAGTGCAAAGTAAATAATTTGAAATACATTAATAAAAGATTTTATTATGCCAAATTAAAATCAAATAAGTATCTGATTATAAACTTCTTTTAAAATTGTTCAAATTTAATTTATAACATTGGGTCATCATTCTACATATCTTAAGATTTCCAAAAATATTTTATTTGCAAATTTTAGACATATGAATTTGAATCTATGTCAAATTTACTCAATTTCTAAATCTGAAAGTTGAATCAATTTAAACTAGTCAAAATTAAATTTTAAAAATAGCAATAGATTCTACTGGTCAAGGGCTTTAATTTGACATAAAAATTGTCCAATTTGGATATTGGGTTAAAAAGTTATGAAGATTCTAAGTTGTAAGGACTTTTCTGTAAATCTGCCAATTAAATCTATTCGGAAATAAAACAGAAAAAGGTTGGGCACGTGGCGGGTTGTGATTGGCTGGGCTCGGCTCGGCTAGGCTCGGCTTAGTCTGAGCCGCGGCTCGGCTCCAGTCGATCTGGATCGTCAGATCCAGATCCGACGGATCGACACGACTCGTACCGCTTCGATCTGAGGATCTAATACTACGCGTAGAAAACAGATCGTACGGCCAGGGAGCGTTGAGCTTACCGTGGCGGCGCTCCGGTGGCCGTAGTTGGGAGGACGGCGGGGCGCGGCTCGGTCGAGGACGCCGGCGACGCTCCGGTTCCCCCCCCCCCCCCTGGACTCGGTGTAACACCCCAATTCTGGAATCTCGGGGACGAGATTCTCCTAAGCGGGGAAGGTCTGTAACACCCCAATTCTCTTAGTTTTAGCGTTGTGGTGTTATTCTAGATTTTTCACCTCTTGCAGAGACTTTTGTGTGTGTAGAATCTTGAGTCAAGATTTAATTTGCTTGCACACCCTATGCTTGTTGTGTGTCACTAACATTCCATGATAATTGAAAACACTCAAAACACAACAACTAAAATAAAATATCCACTATTAGAATCTTCATGGTTGTTAAAACTTAGCCAAACTAGGAGCCATTATTAAGCAAACCATAAATGGTTTTTGACCTGCAGTTGAAACATTTTTACCTTGGTCACATATAATTTCATACCCTGTTCTAAATTATCACAAAAGAGCTTGTTTGCATATTAATCTCACTAGCTTTTGTAGTCATCAAAATAACATGACCATTTGGGTGATTCCTTTCTTTATCACCAAAAGTTTTCTTTTCTTTAAAAGCTAAATGAGAAAATTAAATTAGTCATTTGTAAATTGAGTACCCTCTCTTAATTTAGGTAAGTTTGGATTGTTGCCCCTTTTTATGTTTGTGGGTCATGTTTGAATTTTTCAAACTTAGGTTTTAAATTCATTGTGAGATTTACTCAAATCTTGCACCTCTTTTTTCTCTCTTTCTCTTTTCCACTCCACCTGCTGATGAGGAGAGCAGCAACCTCACCCCTGGTCCCACTTGTCATGGACTAGGGCCAACCTCTCCTCTCCCTTCTCTCCTTTTTCTTCTTTTTCACCCAATCCGAGCTCCTCTCCTCTCTTCTCACTGGCTAGAGCTGGTCATCCCGACCAGCATCTCCCCTGTCCCCTCTCCACCGCCCACCTGAGCCAGTAAGAGCAAAGGAGACGCTCCCCTCCCTCTCTCCTGCCCGAGTCAACCCTAGATCGGGTGAACTCGTTAAAGCCACCCCGAGCCTCCCCCCCTGCTCATTTCTCCCCCTCCCTAGCACCTCTCCATCCTACTCCTCTCCTCCCCGGCGAAAACCACCAAGTTCTCCCCCTCATTTGCCTTGTAGATGAGGAGATTTTCCTCGGTGGCCGACGAAAGGAAGCTGCCGTAGCGCTTGTTTCTCTCAGCCATTCCTCGCCATTTTTGGTTCCCTGCCTTCCCCTCTTCTGGATCTAACTCCCCTCCCCTCCCTTGGCTCTGTTGCAGCTCGAGAGCACCGGGTTCATCCACGACCCTTGGAGGACGCCGTCGTCACCGCCATGGACTCCGGCGTTGCATGCAAGTTTTGCGACCACCCCTGAGCTCCCCTTCGACGCCGCGTTCACCTCCGACCTCTCCCTCGTCCGTACGCGAGCCCTAGGTGAGCCCTCCGTGCTCGGCATCGCTTTCTCGAGCTCTGCTCGTGTTTTTCTCGGTCGGGAGGAAGACGATGGCCAGGAGCCGTCGATTTTCGAATCGGCGGCTGTCTTTGAATCGTGCCCGTTCTATACTGGACCGTTGGATCCCAGATCCACGGTCGCTTACCGCTTCGCCGGCGCGCGCGCAGCGCTTGGGCCGGCCCAACTCAGCCCCGCGCTGCTCTGCTTCGCCGCTGGGCCGATCTGGCCCAGATCTGGCCGTTCGGCCTGTTTTTCCTTTATCCTTTTTCCTGTTATTTTTCCAGTAAATCTAGAGCTTAGCTTTAAATCATTTGTGGTAAATCTATATCAGATAAAATTATGAGATTAATTTTGTAACATGCATGCACGTTTTCTTAACCATGTGGCGTTGGACTTGTTCCAAAATGTGTTTTCTGTTGTGTGGTAAAATAGATTTAGTAAGAAGTGTCTAATACACCATTTTTTTAATAACTTGTGTTCTGTAAATCCAAAACATGCAATCTTGGATCTGTTGGAAAGCTTGTAAAAATGTCTACCTATATTGGTCAATCTTGCATGCAGGAGATTAATCTAGCAAAAGTTATTTTTACTCTAAGAATGACATCAGTAGGTGTTTGGAGATTTTTAACTCTTAAATAAAAACACTTTTCGAAGTAAATCCAATTGTAAGTGTTAGATATGTGTTGGAGGTTTAATATCCTACAAATGTAGATTATTCCTGTAATTATTTGTTTCTTAGTGAATAAATCCCTGAAAAAGGGAGATAATCTCTTAGAATGCATTTCTGAAATTTCAGAGATTATGACATGTCTAGTTTTAATTGGTGGATCCACCTATGTCCATAAAAATATGTTAAGGATAATTTTGTGGGATAGCCACAGGTTTTATCTAACTCACCCCTCTGGATTGACCCCAAAATAATTCTTATTATTTCCTGCACATAGAAAATGGTCAGAAGTATACTTTATTTTAAAACTGGTATAACTTGAGCTAGGAGTATCCAAATTTGATAAATAAGATCTCCACTTGAAGAGGAAACTCATACCTCACCAGAAAGGCTAATTGTGCATTCAGGAGATCTGTAAAACTGAACCTATCTTCTGTTTAATTTTGACATCAGTAGGCCTTATCTGATTTTTATTTCTTGTTTGGTGATTAGTTTTCATGCACAGCTAATTTTCAGAGTTCCGCATGATTGTTAGGAGTAATGTGGTAGAAGGGTTTGATTTTAGGAGCAGTACCTTAAGAGTTATGCTTAAAACATGTAAACAGCCCCTAATGACTATTGAATGCATTAGTTGTGTTTCCTGTTGGTGATGCTTGTTGTTTGTTGAGATGTTTTCGATTGTTATCAACTCGCATTTTAGGACTTACGTTAGTCTCGTTTGTTTTCATGTTACGGTAGAATCGCAACCCGAGGAAGAACAGTACGAGGTAGCTGAGCACGACTACGCTGAAGAACAAGACCAGGGACAGTACTTTGAGCAAGGCAAGCCCACCTCCCCACTATAATGATTCCTAGTATTTTATTAAGCATATTTTGTTTTCAAAAATAAAATAATGCATGGTTTACTTCTTTGTGGCACCTTGCCACCCGAAAACTATTTTTTTTACAAAATGTTGTTTGGGCAAAGTTATCTACTAGATTAGCTGTAGGTATTATACAAAGAGTCTTTCTTAATGAGTCTTGTCATTGAAGGCTCTATAAAGAAGATTAAGTTTTCAAATAGTACATTCTGTTATCTTACCTCAAAACTATAGGATGGGGACCTATTTGGATAAAAAAAGAAATTATGGAGGAAAACCCGAATTGCTGGGAGCAATCGGCGAGCAAGTGTGTTATTAAAACCCGAGTTTCTGGGAGCAATCGGAGGTGTTCGCGAAAACCAGAGCTGCTGGGAGTAGTCGGAGAAGAAAGTGTTTTGAAAAACAAAGTGTGACCCTAGCTGCCGCTTGAACAACTAACCCGTGCAACCACATTACCTCAAAATGGGCACGAGGCTTAACGGAAGCTTGTTGGTGTTGGTATTCGAGTATTCCTCAATGGGCTAGATGGGGTTAGAGTCCCCGGAACCGAATGCTGCCAGGGAATGGGCATACAGAGTGTGGACTTCGTGTGCCACCGGGAAGCAACGGTGGGTCTCTTGTCGTGGCGGTGTGAGACTAGGGAAAACCGGATCGATACGGCTAGCTCACTCGGTGCCGGAGGGAACAAACCCACTCGAATAGGATACTCTTGTACCAGCGTCAACATAGTGGAACTTAGGATTGGCCGTCTGATGTGTGCATGCTGTCTCTGTACAGTCTGTGGTTGATCCACGGCAGACCATCCGAATCTTGTGGTGAAAGTGTACAACCTCTGCAGAGTGTAAATCTATTCGAATAGCCGCGTCCGCGGTCATGGACGGTTGGAAAGGTCCCACTAGGCATGCTGGATGTTTTATGGTTTAAAAAGAGGAAGGTTTTCGAAGGAACACGAGGAGGAAATAATGTGGTACCTGGGAGGTACGGAATTTGGGCAAGGATGGTTGATCTCGGGGAGACAACCAGTCCGACCTCAAGGAAAAAAAAAGTTACCCCTATCCTAGTGTTTTTAAAGGTTTTACAGAATGAAGTTTTTGAACTTGGATATGTCCCTGCTATATCTAAGAGAAGAGAATTCTATCTCTAAATGTTTTCTTCAACAAAGATATAGAGATGTCGCATTTCAGCGAAGAGAATTCTATCTCTAAATGTTTTCTTCAACAAAGATATAGAGATGTCGCATTTCAGCGAAGAGAATTCTATCTCTAAATGTTTTCTTCAACAAAGATATAGAGATGTCGTATTCTCTATGTTTGAATTCATTGTTTTCCAAAATAAGCCCTGTAGTTGTATTCAGGAGCCCTCCCAGTTCTCGAAAATGTGTTTTTCTTGCATTATCATGAGAATTTAAGCCTAGAGGTGGTCTTGCGAGTACGTAATTGTACTCATGTGGCTCTGTCCCTGGATATTCAAATGTCCAGATTTCAATGAGGAGGCATACATCAGGAGGAGGTGTATGACGACGACTTCGCCACTTAGCTGTCACCGGTCAACTGCACTTGTGGGAATCTGCGCTCGGAGATGTTAAGAGCCGTCGCTAGCCACGAGCTTCCGCTATCGTAGTTAATTCCGTCCTGCGTGACGAGGTTTGTTGACTTGGGTCGTATGACCGTCTATGTGTTGTAAGACTTCTATTCGTACGACTCGAATGATGTAAATCTTTGATGCCTATGTTGGTTATGTGATTGCGATGCACTGATCATTGGGATCGTGATCTCTTGCATAACGTGGACATCTCGGACTCGTCCGAGGGGTCCTTACACTCGGCGAGGCGACGAGGAGGTTCATCGCGCGACGAGGAGCTGGATGGTGCAGGCGGCGCTGTCGATTTCTTCCCATACGCACGTGACGGCGTGGGCGGAGGTGTTCGGCTGCCGGCGAACTCCGGCGACGCACGCGATGGCTCGCTTCTACTTCGGAAGAAAGGCGGGGAAGGGGTGAGGAGTTGCGCGCGGCTGCGGCGGAGGAGCTGGGCACGGTCTCGGACAGAGAGGTGGCTCACCTCGCCGGGAAAACGGAGAAAAGCACGCCTGCGGCCGAGCGACTCCGGCGAGCGGCAACGGCGGCCTGGCGGCGCTCTGTTAGGGTTTTTTTGGGGGCGAACGAACCGTGGCGTGGGGGGCTTTATATGGGGCCAGATAATGGGAACAAACCCCGCAAGAACCGTGCTGATTTTGAACGAATTTGGGAGAGGATCTCGGCCGGATTTCTCGGACGGAGGTTGAAGATGATGACGTCATCGCTGACGTCATCCCGATATTTAATTTTATGTTTTATTCCATTTTATTCATATCTTTTGATTTACAACTCCAAATGAAGTAAAATCAGTTTCTAAAAATTTGTAATACCCATATCTATGTTTTAAAACAGTAGTGGGCATGTTTTGAAAACTTTTGAAAATTAATATTTGAAATAATCATAAAATGCAAATTTGCCCATTTAGGTCAACTTTGAAAATAGTAATTTAATAAATTCATTTGGGGTTAAATTAAATTTATGCAATTACCACATTCAATTATGTTTGAATTTAAGTTATTAAACTCATATTCCAATATTAAATGAATTATAGCTTTAATAGGTTATTTACATAACATATTACAACTATTGGAAATGAAAAGAGAAAAATGCAATGAAATCATTTTTAATTCAAAATACTTTGTGCACCATAAGTTTTTATATTATGAACAATTATTTTGAACACTTCATAACTTATCTTTGAAGGATTTCCTACAATTAATTCATTGCTTATTTTGAATATATCATGAAATTATTTTATGTATTGAAAATTGGTAAGAATAATTTAAGTTATTGAAATGCTTATTTGAATAAATCATTAGTTATAAAATCTATGAAGTTTTAAAGTTATACACTATAGACTTGAAATATACAAAACTATGTTTTGAACTTGGGTAAATGAATAATAATCTTTTGGCAAATAGACAATGTTTTCAATAGTTTAAAATAACACTTGTAAATATTATTTTAATTTATGAATTGCTATTGCTAAGTTGTTGAAATCAAATACTTATAAAGAAACCTTTTATTTCATGAATATGATTTTGAAGGTTTGTAAACCATTTGTCATATTAGATATTGAGGTTTTAATAATTACAATAGATAATAAAATCTTTTAACTTGAAACAACTTTTGAAACAAAAGATAAACTGAGATATTTGAAATATTAAACTTTTTCAATATGTTTGAAGTCTTTCATGGTTGGTTTTCTTATGCATTTAATATTTTATTTTAATAAAAGAAAAGTTTTAAATTTTAGTGATTTTTTGAACATTATGAAATGTTGGGCTGAGAACAAAATGCAAGTGTTGGGAACGATTTTGATAGCTGGGGACGGTGGAGAAATGCAGCTGCTGGCACGGGAACATCAAAACCAGCAGAGAAAGATTCCTCTGATTGGGGAGGTTAGAAACAAAGATGGGTTTGGAAAACTTGGATTAGATTAACTCAGTGGGCTACCACCCTTAAAAGAAACTTTTGCGGCAAATCTGAAATTCTTTCTATAATCTTTCAGTCGAACTTTTCCATCACTTTAGGGTTGTAGCATAACATACGTCCATTGAACTGCTTTTGGTACTGAATATCACTCCTGGCTTAATCTGAAAACCAACCTGAGAGGATTTCAAAGCGATCTCCATAACTCTAACCGCTTGATGTCCCCATGTGCTTCATCTTCATAGTTTACATTTTTGAAGCAACTCACGTAACTCTCATGGACAGCAAATCTTCGATTGTTGGGTATTCTTCAAAACTTTGCTTGTGGTTATCCTCACCGTAATTTAATACGTTTTAGCAACCCTTGCCTCACATAGGGTTATAAATATCTACAATTCTATGGTTTTGGTTTTTCATCGTCGTACCTCTCATCGGAAAGTCACTCAAGATTTTCCATTCCTCATAGCAAAGAGAATGATATGAGTATTCGCCATGGGGGCCAATCCATGTCGCACTCACTCATTACTTTGTACTTGGTTTGACGAATCTCGTATTCTAACACTTGGTCAAACCTCACTTATCTCACATAATGTTTCCAGTCTGTAGGACAAACCTAAGCTAAACTATCGGTCCTCATACTAGTAGGTTGCGTTAAACCTACACCGGGATAGCTAAAAAGTTGTTGTCTCTTGAAAATTTCTTCTCCTTGATGTGATGGAAAATATATGTTGTCTCAACTCCTAAACTTAACTTCCACTATTATATCCATTCTGGTTGGTTTAATTGTGTTCTAAGGATAGAGATTGTGTCTTGTTTGGGTTTAGCATGGATGAGTTAAGATCCTACGCCAACATAATAAGACAAGGCAATTCATTTTACAAACAACATCTAGCAAACACCAAACAACAAGGTTCACACACAAACAAACAATCTAGTATTGTCATACAACCTAAGTTGGTATGAACAATACACTAACACGGTATCGCTGTTCTAAATGGTGGTCTAGTATAGCTCTTTCTTGAGCGCTTCATGATCTTCTTCAATTACTTTAAACTCTTCCAAGTGGTTGAACACTAAATCCAAGTTCTTCTATCATATTCCATGTAGTTCTTAGTGTTGAATCGTAGAATTGCTTATGAAGTATCAGACTCAGACTTCAAGAACAATGGTCATCCAGAAATAGATAAGATATTTTCCAGAAGGTAGATAGTAGACGAGAGGATACGAAAAGATAAAGAATTTTTTTTTTTTATTAAAGTGAATAGAAATAGATTTTCAATCCTATGGTCAAAGCCTATTTCTATCCAAACCTAGGGTCTCAAACCTACATGCAACACAGTGCTCTGATATCATCTGTAGTGACCTCACCTTTTATTATAAGGTGGAAGTCCCTGTGTTAATGTGCTAGTCCCTGGATCAAATGCTAGCACCACAGTTTAAGATGTGTGTCATGCAAAAGTGTCAAATACTTTATTAAATCGCATGATCCAGGCTTACAAATATCTCTTACAACTTGCATAACCTGAAAAGGCTAGCAAAATTTCCAAGAGTAGCAGCGGAAAACAGTAGATACAATGAGCCTCATCATCTTCATGTGCCACAGACAAAGCATGTTGATTGTAGACTCGAAATTCTATCGAATGCTCACTCGTCGTCTGTCGAATCTGCAAGGTTTAGTTGCAGGCCAGCTATAAAGGGTCAGCACAATTGAATTGTGGTGGCTAGTGACTTTTATTTCTAATATTGTACTAAGCTATACCTATATGCTTATTTGGCTGGTGGAGCTCAAGGCTATTGCGCAAAGCAAGTTTTCTCCTACTTTTGGTAAACACTTTTTGGAACAATAAATTCTCTTTAGGAGACATCTCGGGACAAGTCCATGTCCCCTACCCATGTTCACCCATCAAAGTTTTATTAAGAAATTGGAATGAAGAGATTTTCAGAAGACAGCTTTGTGTAGTTACTCAAATTGTCCGATGCCGGGGACACAGCTAAGATCTTAGATTTTAACTCTCGAGAGTGTGTGCACTTTCACCATTAGACTTAATCAACCCAAACTATCCTCTACACTCCTTTAGTGAGAAGGAAAAGGAGAAGATCAAGACGAGACTTTTCAGAAGTTGCTTTCCCATGATCATACTAAGAGATTACCACCATCCTATCAACTCTACCACCATCAATCTCTTGACTCAGGTCCACATCAACTTACTCCATCAAGACAGAGCCCATATTGACCAATGGTTGCACGTTAAGCAAGTAAACTCAGTGTAAACTTAAATCTCATAGCCCTGGGTGGCCTACCACAAGTGAGCAACTCAGGTTAACACCGCATATCATGGCCCCAAGTAAGTGAAAACTATCTTGGGCGAAGACAACCATGAAACCTGGCCCTGAGAAGCCACTCAACTTGAAACCTCATCGATCGACACAATCCACCCAGGCGTTAAATTAATTTAGTGGAAATTTTCATTTATCACATCAACCATAAAACAATCATTTTTGCAGCAGGTACTTCCACTAAATTATAATAGGGGTCTAACTGGAATTTCTAAGGGGTAACCTAACAGGTTTGCATAGCAAACTAGAAATCTCCCAAAAACCTATCATGCATGCTACTTTTGCAAATACTGCTTAAAACACTAGGTATGCAATAGAATAAAATAGTAGGTGTTTTATGAAGTCAGTTGCCTGATGAATGTTGTCGTTTCTCACACACTCATTGTCGACAACGAACATTGCACTCCGTTCAATCTATAAAGTAAAAATACATACAATAAACAAGCAATTCAACAAGCACATAACTATTAATACAAAAAAGCGTAAAAAGGCTTAGCACAGGGTTTGGTCAAGGGTATCACATAATTCAATGCGCAAAAGGAATTATTGTGATTGAGTTAAGGCTTTGCCAATTTGGTCAGGGGATGGTCTTGAAAAAGATTTACATAAAAGCAGGGTCAAGATGTTTTGTAAACAAATTAAAACAAGGTTTGCAACTTTAAGATATTTAGCATATCTAAAACATTTCACAAGTCTAAGTTTCAAAAATTATTTTAATCATATTTGGTTTTGGCATTGTTCACAAGATTAGACATCAATTTGGAAAAAAAGGATTTTAAAACAAATTAATATTAAAGAATTTCTTAATTTATCATATCTATACATTTTTAATTCCCAACTTAAAAATTCGTAGTAATTTATAATAACCCAATTATTTGCAATGACATAAAGTTTTAGATCACAGTTTTAGTAACACCTAATTAACCAATAACATTTATAAACACTTATAAATGAAATGGTATCATTTAACAGGGTTTTAAAATAAACTTACATCTTAATGTTGTGAAATAGATTAATAATAATGGAATTGAGTTTTCTCTGGCCAAGGGCAATTATTTATGGCATTAGTGCAAACAAAATAATTTGAAATACGTTAATAAAAGATTTTATTATGCACAATTAAGATCAAATAAGTATCTGATTATAAACTTCTTTTAAAATTGTTCAAATTTTATTTATAACAGTGGGTCATCATTCTACATATCTTAAGATTTCCAAAAATATTTTATTTGCAAATTTTAGACATATGAATTTGAATCTATGTTAAATTTACTCAATTGCTAAATCTGAAATTTGGATCAATTTGAACTAGTCAAAATTAAATTTTAGACATTCTATAACGAGGAGCTCGATGTTGCAGGCGGCGCCATCGATTTCTTCCCGTACGCACGTGACGGCGAGGGCGGAGGTGTTCGGCTGCCGGCGAACTCCGGCGACGCACGCGATGGCTCGCTTCTACTGCGGAAGAAAGGCGGAGAAGGGGTGAGGAGTTGCGCGCGGCTGCGGCGGAGGAGCTGGGCACGGTCTCGGACAGAGAGGTGGCTCACCTCGCCGGGAAAACGGAGAAAAGCGCGACTGCGCCCGAGCGACTCCGGCGAGCGGCAACGGTGGCCTGACGGCGCTCGATTAGGGGTTTTTTGGGGGCGAACGATCCGTGGCGTCGGGGGCTTTATATGGGGCCAGATAATGGGAACAAACCCCGCAAGAACCGTGCTGATTTTGAACGAATTTGGGAGAGGATCTCGGCCGGATTTCTTGGACAGAGGTTGAAGATGATGACGTCATCTCTGACGTCATCCCGATATTTAATTTTCTGTTTTATTCATATCTTTTGATTTATAACTCAAAATGAAGTCAAATCAGTTTCTAAAAATTTGTAATATCCATATCTATGTTTTAAAACAGTAGTGGGCATGTTTTGAAAACTTTTATAAATTAATATTTTGAAATTATCATAAAATGCAAATTTGCCCATTTAGGTCAACTTTGAAAATAGTAATTTAATAAATTCATTTGGGGTTAAATTAAATTTATGCAATTACCACATTCAATTATGTTTGAATTTAAGTTATTAAACTCATATTCCAATATTAAATGAATTTTAGCTTTAATAGGTTATTACATAACACATTACAACTATTGGAAATGAAAAGAGAAAAATGCAATGAATCATTTTTAATTCAAAATATTTGTGCACCATAAGTTTTTATATTATGAACAATTATTTTGAACACTTCATAACTTATCTTTGAAGGATTTCCTACAATTAATTCATTTCTTATTTTGAATATATTCATGAAATCATTTTATGTATTGAAAATTGGTAAGAACAATATTAGTTATTGAAATGCTTATTTGAATAAATCATTAGTTACAAAATCTATGAAGTTTTAAAGTTATACACTATAGACTTGAAATATACAAAACTATGTTTTGAACTTGGGTAAATGAATAATAATCTTTTGGCAAATAAACAATGTTTTCAATAGTTTAAAATAACACTTGTAATTATTATTTTAATTTATGAATTGCTATTGCTAAGTGGTTGAAATCAAATACTTATAAAGAAACCTTTTATTTCATGAATATGATTTTGAAGGTTTGTAAAACATTTGTCAAATTAGATATTGAGGTTTTAATAATTACAATAGATAATAAAATCTTTTAACTTGAAACAACTTTTGAAACTAAAGATAAACTGAGATATTTGAAATATTAAACTTTTTCAATATGTTTGAAGTCTTTCATGGTTGGTTTTCTTATGCATTTAATATTTTATTTTAATAAAAGAAAAGATTTAAATTTTAGTGATTTTTTGAACATTATGAAATGTTGGGATGTTACAGATTCCATCGAAGAAGAGTTCTTCGACGCTACAGGTATATTTGATATACGAAGATATAAATGTATTCTTGTCATACTTGATGAAAAGTATTTGATACTTGTTCTGTTTATGAAATAGTCCCTGATCATCAAAAGTATGCGGCGATGGGTGACGTGACAGTGCACAAGTGATGGCAAACAAGGAAGTTAATGGCCAGTAGTGCTCATGCCCTCGAGATATCATATTAGTTATCATTAATAGTTTTTGATAAGACATTTTGTAATAGTAAGAATGTGATCTAGTTTGGTGTCTTCAATGTTACAAGACATAGTTATTCATATATGAATAAAACAAATTAGTTGTTTTATGTTATGCAGCAAAGCAGTTGTTTTATATTATGAGTAATTTATATCACATCTCAACTACATTATGCGTATGATATACATTTATAATAGCGGGAATGATAAAAATTATGTGTCCAAGCTTGATCCGAATTCTTCTATGATTATTGGTGAATAAGTGTATTTGCATAATAAATCATGAGTCCGAAATTAATTTGATAAAAGATCAAATGGGGTTTTTCAGAAGAAAGATTTGTGAATATTGTATTCGCAAGATTCGATTAAAGGACAATATTTTTGAATTATGGTTTCAACACAAAAGACATGTGGAAATTCATTTCACAATATTATAATATCATATATGGTGATATGTGAGGTATTATAATCATACTCTATTTTAGATAAAGTGTGGTCTGTCAGAATCTGTCTTAGAATCTCTTAATATGTTCGAAACATTATAGTCGATGTCCACTTTAGAAAATAGATATTTTTCTCAACGAGAATTCGTGTGATCGACAATAGTGTCGTTATGTATATGATTATACGATAATTCAGAATACACATGAATAGTTCTTTGTAGATTGCTCGCATTGGATGAGAGTGTATTCCAAAAACCAAATAGAAACAAAATTTGGTTTGTTGTCTATGTAATTCTGAGTAAAATATGATTTTTCGAATTATGGTTTATGGATTGGAATTAGAAGGTTGAAATAAGGTGTCAAACCTATATTCATAAAAGTAGAATATTGGATAGTGTTCTAAAAGGCATATGTCTAAAAATGAAAATTTGGTGATTAAGAGTGAAGGAGACTAGAAAATTGTTTTCTGCTTGCAATCCTCTTCGTAAAGATCATAATATTTTCATGAAAGAAGCTTCTAAATAAAGTGTTGTTATATTTAATGTTGTTGTCAGGTTACACCATAATATTAAGTGTTTCAGATCTTGTTGATCGAACAAGGTGCACTTTATAAATACAAAGAAAGTTGAGAAAATATCAGAATACGAACAAAGGCTTTTCAGCCCGAAAATCCAAGTTACATTTGAAAGGATTAAAATAGTAATTGTTGCCATAATTCTTATTAGAGGAATAAGATTGCTTTAATCATCATATAAAGTGTTATATGAGAAATGTAACTATAAGAAAGACGTGAAAGCATGTTTTGTCAAGAAAAGTGTCTTGGACAAAATCAAATCTGTTGACTACGTTAATGTAGACATGCTTGAAGTCTGTGGGATTTGTATTAATGTAATACTGTAGTTTGTATTGAATTCGAATTGATAATAGATCAATGATTTTGGTTTGACCAAAATGTCGAAATAAATTATGAATTTAAGTGGGAGTCAAAGTTAGTTCACTCAGGTAGAATATGTAAAGGACATATTTTTTAGTGGGAGCTCGTGTTCTCAAATGTGTGGAGACATATTTTGAGTGGGAGCTCGTGTTCTCAAATGTGTGGAGACATATTTTGAGTGGGAGCTCGTGTTCTCAAATGTGTGGAGACATAATTTGAGTGGGAGCCGAATTCATCTTGTGTAAATGACGCATTGTGAATTGTACCAGGAGAATTAATTAGAAAGATGAAGTTGTGAAACTATTTAAAAGTTAGTGTCTATTTGGAATAGAACGGGAATTTTAAGTAGTTAGTCGAGTTGTTTTGGATTATATCTGAGGAGTCAGAATAGATTAAAACCAAAGGATGGTCCTTGGATATCCAATTAATCATTAAGAGTAATGATACACGGTCAAGGACAATGACGTCGGTTGACAATGGGGTCATCTTATTAGTTGAATAAGGTGATGGACATACGTAAAGTATTGCAATAAGATCGTATTACGACGTTTTTTTATTTTCAATAGATAAGAATGTGATGTGAGACCGTACTTATTGCTACTTCGTAGGGGTAGTTTGAGAGCATCAAGCGTTGTGTCTTATTTAGCATGACAATAACGGTGTCCATCTTGGGTATCCCGAAAGAGTGTTGACACGTAAGGATCAAGAGCGGGATTTGTTCATTCTTGTAATGGAAAGATACTCTAGGCTCACTAGGTGAGATTGCATCTATATAGCTGCGCAGCTTATGACTAGGCCATGGAGATGTAATATCATACACGGTTAATAACCTTTGTCGGTAACGAGATACAACAAGGACATCGGATGTCTACGATCTATCTCGGACAAGCTAGTATCACAGAAACAAAGGGAATGAATATCATGTTTATGGTTCAACGATAATATTCGTAGAATGCACAGGGGCCGTCATATGCATCCAGGTATCCCTGACGGTCATTGGTGAGCGGAGTGTCTCGACCATGTGTGGAGTGTTCTCGAACCGTAGCGTAACAAACTTAAGGTCTTAACGACAACAGGAGAAAGGTTCTGGAATAATATAGGATTTAGTGGAGAGAGAGAAATGATCCGGAAAGAGTTCCAGTGGTCCGAAGGAGTTCTCGGAAGGTCCGGAATGGTTCCAGGAATGTCCGAAAGTTGTTCGGGTGGTTCGAAAAATGTTTTGGAGTCACGGGATATTAAATAGTAATTAAATATATTAATTATATTTTATATTAATTTAATTATTAATTAAAAAGGGAGAAAAAGGAGGAAGCCCACTTAATGGGCCAAGAAGGGCCCATGTGGGGGCCGAACCAACATGGGGTGGGGCCCATGGCAACCATGCACCATGGTTGGTGCGGCCGGCCTCCCCCCTCCTCTCCTTTAGTCCCACATGGGCGAGGCAAGGTGTTTGCACACCCCTCCCCCCTTTATATAGCAAGACATATTAATTAGATTAATTACAGAAAAATATAATTAATTGTATAGCAGGCTGGCCGAGTTGCTTCTCCGCCCGTTTTTCCTCCCTCTCCACCAAAGCTATACCGCGGGGCGCCGTTGCCCTGCGGGATTCCAGAAAAGTTTTACCCCTGCGATTTCAGCTGGATCTGAATGACCGGGGGTTGTTGTTAAGCTTCGTATGTTTGCGAGTGCTCGGAGGCGCCACTTTTGAGGAGCCTGGGCGACGTCGTCTCGCCCACCTGCAGCCCAGCCGCTTCCCCCTGCCGCCGACGCACCCCCCAGCCGCCGGTGCCATGCCATCTTTCGCCCTACGCCCGTCGACGCAGGTCATCGTCGACACCCCGGCGTCATAGTCTACATCGTCGCGGCAAGTTCTCCGCGACCTCGAGGTCGGCTACGTACGACTTCATCGTCAACGCTTGTGCGGGAGCGTAATCCCCGCTATCGGTCTACATGGAGGTAATGTAACCGGTTCCGCCACCGTTATCACATGTACTAGATAGATAGATTCTGGCTAGTTAGGGTTTCATACGCTAGAAAAATTATTGTTTTCTGCACCGGAACCCCTTCATATCTATCTATCTAGTACATGCGGTAACGGTGGCGGAAGTGGTCACATACCTCTTGTAGACCGAATATCGGGAATTATGCTCCCGCACAAGCGTTGCCGATGAAGCCGACTAAGCCGACCTCTAGGTCGCGAAGAATTCGACGCGACGAAGTAGACGATGACGCGGCCATGTTGACGAAGACCCGGCATCAGCGGGGACGGGGCGTGTTCAGCGGCAGGGGTTGGCGCCGGCGGCGGGGCAGCGGCGGTGGCGAGACGATGTCGCCCAGGCACCTCAAATGTGGTGCCTCCAAGTACTCACAAGCATACGGAACTTAATAACCACCCCGGTCACTCAGATCAAGCTGAGATCGCAGGAATAGAACTTTTCTGGAATCCCGCAGGGCAACGGCGCCCAGCGGTATAGATTTGTGGGAGAGAGAAAAAGAAACGGGCGGAGTCGCAGATAATTAACTCAGGCCGGTATATACAACATTAATTGTATTTTAGATATATTTAATCCAGTTAATATGCCATTCTATATAAAGGGGGGAGGGGGTGTGCAAAATCCCTAGCTCCCCCATGTGGGACTAAACAAAAACAAGAGAAAAAAGAGTAAAATGCATCTACAGTCCCAGAAGTTGTCAGGCGTGTCAATCGTGGTCCTCGAAGTCACGAAATGCCCCAATACAGTCCTTGAACTTGCACAGAATGGCCACGAACGGTCCTCGGTACGTATGCGTACCGTATGGCGCTGACGTGGCAAGTAGAGGGTCCCACGCGGGCGCACAGCGGGGCGTTGCCGAACCGTTTTTCCCCACCCCGCTGTCGTTGACGGTCAAAATCGACCGGACGAACCCTAGATCGACAAAATTCCCCACTCTGCGCGCGAGGGAGAGAGAGTTGTGACCGCCGCACAGGAGGTTGTCGGAGAAGCAAGGAAAGTGGAGGCGAGCCTACTGCTCCAGTTCTGATGGGTGGGTACTCGAGCTCTGCGGAGGACACGGACATGCGCCCTCGATTTCCGCTCGTGATGTGCAAGGACTGCAAAATCCGCGAGGTCTGACACTTTGTATCGAGGACACCGGAGAACTACATGCACCATTTCTACAAGTGCATAAATCATGGGGTAAGTTTCTGCATTACTGGATTTTATTCGTGGTGTGTGTTTGGTTATGAATCCTGGTTTTCTTCATGTGCTCTCGTTTTGTTCAGAACTGGAAGGGTGCGTGCGACATGTGGAAATGGGAGGATGAATATGAGGATTTTTTGCTGAATAATTATCAAGATGCGCAACAACAGAATTTGGGCAGTAGCTCAATTGGAAGGGCATCTGCAGTGAAAGGAAGCATGAAGAGAAGGAAGCAATTCGTGGCAGGTGGAAGTAGTGAAATAGATAGGCATTTGCTGGAGATTATTTGGCTTCTGAAATGTGTGATCTTTGGTATAGGGGTGTTAGCCTTTATGTTGTTTATGTATCTGATCAAGAAGTGACAAATGTGTTTGTGAATGAACAATGTAGCCAGTGATGTTTATCTAATGATATTATGTCAGTGTTTGAATTATGAAATGGTGTTCACAATTTACTCAGTACTTCTTGCCAGAACATATACAATTGAGACACACATTGTAGTACAATAATATTTCACATATAATTTGGACAAACTGAACCCACATTGGCACTGCTAGAAAGTTGCCAGCAAAATAAAACAGACCAACATGGTCCTCGACTAGTCGACAAGTCGTAAATAAATGCTACTTTCCTCGACTAGTCGACAAGTCATAAACAGACCAACATAGTATGTGTTTGACTAGCACAACACACTGTCACATGGCAACAAAGGCAACCAAAAGGTGTTCCCAAACAGACCAACATAAGTAATAAACATTTAAATTAGTACATCAGGAGGTGTACTAAGCACCAGGATGTGGGCCTCTCAAATAAACAAACATGGAGGATTTCCTTGGCTTTTTGAAAGGTGCAATGTAGCTTGAGCTGTTGCTTTGTGCTGCATTCCTTTTGTTCTGCACATCCCTGGCCAGTTGTCTTGCTTCTTCTTCAAGTTTTAGCTTAGCTTCCTGTAATTCTCTTGTCTTAGCTGCTTGATCTTGTCTCCTTTTCTCTGCATTAGCCAACCTAGCTTGCTCAACTTCTTTTCTCTTAGCTTCCTGGTACAATCTCTTGTTCTCTGGTGCTGGTAGCTTCTCCTTCTGCATGTTGCTTCTTCTTCTCTGCTGCTTCTAACTTCTTTAGTTCGAGAGCAAGCTGCTTGACTTGTCTCTCTAACCTTCTCTTTTCTTCAGTAGCATTTTTCCTAGCTAATGCTTCAACTTTCTTTTTCTCTAGTGCTGCAGCTCTCTGTGGTTCCTCTTGCGCCAGCTTGGCCATTGCTGCATCAAATTTGGCTGGATCAGCTATGTCTCTCCTCTCAGCTGCTTCTTTGAGCTTTGCAGCTGCCAGAACACTTCTTTTCCTCAGCAAGTTCTCTTCTTTATTCACTGTAGTTGGTTGCACTCGCATCTACACTGGCACATTTTCTTGGATGAATGCACAGTCAGGAAGAGGAGTGAAATGAGCTGGCACTCCTTGTGTACTGATTGTCTGCAAAATATATGTACTGTAAATAAAAGCACAAGGATTAAATAGAAAAGAGTAGTATAAACACAAGGATGAAATAGAAAAGAACAATAAAATCACTAGTTAAACTTACCTCATCCCTTAATTCATTTAGCACTTGAGGTTCATATGTTTGTGTGCCCTGACCAATGAATGTCATTGTCTGCAAGTGATGGTCCTTTGTTACAAGTGGCACATCTTCTAAATCAGTGTCTTCATCCTCAACTACAACCTTCTTACCTTTTTTGTCAGGAACTAATCCTAGTTTACAATCAGTTCAACCACTCTTGTTGTGGCCTGGCTTCCCACAATAGCTGCAGTGCATAATTGTTCCTTGCTTACTCATCCTTTTCTCTCCTTTCTTGCCTTCTTTCTCTTCAGGTTGTTTCCTTCTATTTCTCTGTGGCCTGCCAACCTTTTTCACAATTATTGGAGCTTTGATTGGCATTGCATCAACCTTCTCCCACTCCCTTACATTTCTACATGGCCAGATTATGTGCTCATAAGCTTTCAAATATTTTCAATTGAATAGCATTTGCTCACATAGCTTTCTGGGGATATATGATCATGTCTCATAGCTGAAACAACATGCCAGCATGGAATGCCAGATAGATCCCACCTTCTACAACTGCATGTTCTGTCATGGAGGTTGACAGTGAATGATACACCTCTTTCATCAATTTCAAATATGCCCTGACCAGATGGCTTAGCTTCACAATTATTTGACCATTCTACATGCTTTTGCAATTTCTTCCTGATTTTTGGGCAAATAGTGCCAGCCATGGATTGTGCTTCAACTTGCTTATTACATATTCTGGTTGTAATTTGGCTCTTGATTTGTTGAATCATTGCAAGAATAAGCATTTCTCTAGCCTCTAGGATGTATTTATTGAAAACCTCACAATTATTATTCAACAACACATCACATTTAGGGAACTCACTTTGGAATGCTCTGTCCCATGTGGTGGGTGGTAGCTCCTCCAACCAATCATGTGTTGTTTTGCTTGAAACCAACATAGCATCCATATTCTTCTGCCACTTAGCAGGTGTGCTACTTCTAGCACATTTCCAGAGCTGATTCTTGAGCACTTCCCCTTTGAAAGTTTTGTTGAAATTCTGCCAGAGGTGCCTCACACAGAACCTGTGGCTTGAATCAGGAAATAAATCTTTCACTGCCTTGATCAATCCCTGAAACCATGAATGATGACATTAGTATCTTCTTATGATTTATTTACGACTCGTCGACAAGTCGAGGAAAGTAACATCTATTTACGACTCGTCGACTAGTCGAGGAAAGTAACATCTATTTACGACTCGTCGACTAGTCGACAAGTCATAAGTACATGGTACTTTCCTCAACTAGTCGACGAGTCATAATAAATGCTACTTTCCTCGACTAGTCGACGAGTCATAATAAATGCTACTTTCCTCAACTAGTCGACAAGTGAAGTACAAACAGTAGGAATTTCCTAAATGAAGTACAAGAAGTACAACATTAGCTTACTTTTTGCTTGTCAGACATGATGGTCAATGATGCAGTGCCGCAAATGCCAAGATCTTTTTTCACAGCTGTTAGAAACCACTTCCATGAGCTTGTGTTCTCAACTTCAACAATACCAAATGCCACAGGAAAGATGCAATCATTAGGGTCCATTCCAATAGCAGTTAGTAAAATGCAACCATACTTAGTCTTCAAGTGGCATCCATCTGGACATATTATTGGCCTACAGCCAGCTTGGAACCCCCTCTTGCAAGCATCAATGGAAAAATAACATCTCTGGAAATGCCCTGCATCATCCAACAATAGGAAGAAGGTACTACCAGGATTAGATCTTCTAAGATCATGTCCAAAATCCCACAGCTGATTGTACTGGGCAGTCTCATCCCCATAGATAATTTGAAATGCATATTTCCTAGCCCTTCCTAGCTTACCCCTTTTGGGTCTCATTTTCCAATCTTTCTGCACAAGCTGACCAAGCCCCTTCAGTGTGATTTTTTCATTTACTCTAATCCGATCAGCATAGTAAGCTCCATTTTTTTAGCAGTAAATGCATGCACTTGCCATTTGCTCTCAAATGTGTGTAAACCATTGAATCTTTTAACCATAATTGCCTTTGTTCTACTGTCTTTTTGATGCATATAATTTCCATGGGCAGACTTCTTCAGTTTTAACTCCACATTTAGCTAACACTCTGACCTTGTCATTCTTTGGAAGTGTGATCAGCTTCCTCTCCTTGCAACTGTGCTCCCTTATGACCTTCCTTAACTGATCAATTGATTGGAATATCTAACCAACATGAAACTTAGGATCTATCATGTCTTCAGGCATAAATGATTTGAAATTGAACCTTTTTGTTTCATCATCTAAATCTGCAGGCTCAAAGATGTCTTCTTCAGATATTTCCCCTTCTTTATAAGTCTTCACATCCTTAGGTTCATGATCTGCATACTTTTGGTACAAGTCATCATCACCATCTTCTACATCATTGTCACCGTCGACAATTTCTGGACTGTAATCTGAATCAGAATCACTGCCACCATCTTCTTCACTGCCACCATCTTGCAGAGCAGCAGTTACTCTGTTTGATCTCCTCCTTGCACCTGTTTTATTGCTCTGTATATCTTGCACATCAGGTACATGAACAATAACGTTGTTTGCAGCAGGCAATTGCTTCAGTGGACTAATAACATGTCGTAACTCAACAACAGGATTAACAACTACATCATCAAAGGGCTTGGCTTTGCTGGTTTATTCATGATCAAGGTACACCATCAGAAACCCGTGCCCCTCAGTGACCTTTCCAACCATGTTCAGTGCATCTTTGTCTCCAGATATCAGCCTAAGACCATCTTCATTAATCTGCATTCTAGGCAGCAACCAATACACATCTATCCTGCTTCCTCCTTCATAGCCTATCTCTTCAATTACATGATCAAGCCATAGTCTGGACCAAGTATCACAGTCAATGCCATCGAAGCAAATTTTCTTGCCATCTACATATGCCCTATTGCATCCAGATCCAACAAAAAACCTCCATGAATCACTTCTAGAGTAAACAAATCACTCCCTTCTCCTGCAAATTATAGGAAGATAAATTTAACACCTTTTCTCCAGAAAAACCCTAAACCTCAATCACCCAACATAAAAATTCGTATGAAAACATGAAACAATCAACTCTAGAGCCAAATCACCCGGAAACAACGGAAAAATTACAAGGTACCAAAGGAGAATCGAACTCACCGTAGACAGGGAACGGGTCTCCTTCCTGCCGTCGAACAGGCGCCTTCTCCACCATTGCTGCCGACCTAGTTGATCGTCTTCCTGCCCTCGCCGCCCTCGTGGCCTTCAATAACCTCCGCCGCCGCCGTGAATCACCTTTTGGAGGCGCCGATCATCCTACCGCCACCGCCGTCGTCGTTCACCTTGAGCTCTCCGCGGCGAATTTGGAGAGAGGACTAATAACGAGTTGACACTCTGATTGGGAGGGCCCAAATGCAAAATTACCAAGCGCCCACGCCGCGCTACGCGCCCGCGTGGGACCCTCTACTTGCCACGTCAGCGCCATACGGTATGGATACGTACCCAGGACCGTTCATGGCCATTTTGTACAACATAGAGGACTGTATTGGTGCATTTCGTGACTTCGAGGACCACGATAGACACGCCTGACAACTTCTGGGACTGTAGATGCATTTTACTCGAGAAAAAAGGAGGGGGATTCGGTCATCCGAACCAGGTGGGGCCTTGGGCCCCATCTTCTTGGTGCGTCGGCCCCCTCATGGGCCTTCCCTGGCCCATTAAGTGGGCTGCCCCTTTTTCCTTCCTTTTTAATTAATACTAAATTAATATAAAATATAATTAATTCATAATTAATATATTTACATATTATTTAATCTCCCGTGACTCCGAAACATTTCGGACCACCCAAACTTCTTTTGGACATTCCCGAAACCCTTCCGGACCTCCCCGGAACACCTTTCGGAACCACCAGAATCTTTTCCAGATTATTTCTCTCTCTATTTCCTTCATCTATCATTCCAAAGCTATCTCCAAGTGTCGTTAAGACCTTAAGTATTGTTACGCTACGGTTCGAGAATACTCCAGACATGGTCGATACCCCTCGCTCGCCAATGACCGCCAGGGAGACCTGGATGCCTGTGACGGTCCCTGTGCATTCTACGAATATCGTCGTTGAACCATAAACATGATATTCATTCCTTTTGTTTCTGCGATACTACCTTGTCCGAGATATGATCGTAGACATCCGATGTCCTGTTGTATCTCGTTACCGACAAATGTTAATAACTCGTCTGTGATATTACATCTACATGACCTAGTCATAAGCTGCGCAACTATATAGACGTAATCTCACCGAGTGGGCCTAGAGTATCTTTCCAGTGCGCGAATGAAAAAATCCCTCTCTTGATCCATACGTCTCAACGTACTCTTTCGAGATACACAAGATAGACACATTTTAATAAATGTGATCTCACCGTCTGAGGAACAAGCTATCATATTACTTTCCTATTCCAAATGATGAACATCGTAATACGATCCTTTTTGCAACACTTTGATGTGTATGTCCATCACCTTATTCTTCCAATAAGACGACCTCATTGTCAACCGACGCCATTGTCCATGATTGGGAAATCTCGATCAACAGTTGCCCAATGAACTAGTTTATATAGAGGCTTACTAGGACTCTAGTTTGTCCATGTATCACACGTGTATTAATAATTCCGATTAATACAATTATTGCATGATACAAAAACATATTATAAACTTGTGAGGTAATGCTATAAATACTATATATTTATTTGCCTCTGGGGCATATCTCCTTCACTTATTAGATCATATTTGTAGTTGGAATCTTTTTACTTGTGAGTTCTAAGCTGCGGTTTTCATGGCACTTCCACCACCTTACTTGCTAGCATATTCGGTACTTTGTATTGATCTTTCTTACATTGAGAGTTGGTGCATACTTCACGGGTATATCCAAAACTCGTGAGAGATCTTCATTATGTTCTCCTACACATAAGCCAAATATCTTTCTCAAAACATCCACCATATCTCCCTACTACATCATTTTCATAGCTGTTCCGAGATATATTGCCATGCAACTTTCTTCTTACATTACATGACTTGCTATCATTTATATATTGCTTTGCATGATTTTGTATAGCTGATGTGCGGTTTTTACCCATGTTATGCTAGATCATTGCATATCCTGCTACACTGGCAGAGGCACCGTTTCATATACATTATGTCTTATTCATTATGAGTTATTTGTACCAAAAGTGTGTTGTCATATTAGAATGTTTGCCCTTAAAGGTGAAAAGAGCTATGGAGGCCATGAAAAAGAGAAACAGGAAAAAAAGAAACATAAAAAAGGGGGCAACATTACTATCTTTTATCCACACTTGTGCTCATGTAGTATTCGTAGTCATCATTTGTGCTCATGTTTAGCACATTACTTCATATGAGAGAGTTTCATCTTTTACTCGCATAGCTATGTGGGGAACTTTACACTATAGAACTTGGCTTGTATATTCAAATGATGAGCCTCCTCAAAAGTGCTCTAGGTCTTCATGAGCAAGCAAGTTGGATGCACCCCCACTAGTTTCATTAGAGAGCATTCATACACTTATAGCTCTATATGCATTCGTTGTGTGGTAATCACTACTCCTTGCACAACTTTGATTATAAGACTTCCTCTTGTCTAATGACCACTTTCAGCTTTGTGAGACTTTCTTCCGTTGGCTTTCCAAACCCCCCTTAACATTCTCTTAGACACAACATCCTAGTGCCAGGAACCAACGCTGAACGCTTGCTTGTTTTTAAGTGAACAAATAGAGAGATGATTTTCTACGTGCATATTGTTATTGCTTGGCTTGATCCTTTCACAAAGTTGTCATGTGTGTTGGATGCATTAGATGATTATGTTATTTTTCTTGAAGCTTAAATCATTTTTATTATCTACTTTGCACGGTTGATTACTCTCTACTACTAATTCATTGAATGTTTTACTTTGTTATACCTACTTGTTTATTTATTACTCATCTGATATCAATATAAACTACATCTCTTATTCATTTGATCTCAGTTTACATGCATTACATTATTATATGATCAAGATTGTGTGAAAGCATGTCACTTCAGAAATTATTCTTGGTATCGTTTTACCTACTCGAGACGAGTAGAACTAATCTTGGGGATGCTTGATACGTCTTCAATGTATCTATAATTTCTTATGTTCCATGCTTATATTATATGAATTTATACATGTTCTATATACACTTTATATGGTGTTTATGCACTTTCTGGGACTAACCTATTAACAAGATGCCACAGTTCTTGCTCCCTTTTTTCTGCTGTTTTTTGTTTAATAAAAGTTGTACAAAAAATATTCTCGGAATTGGACGAATCGAATACCAAAGTCCCTATTTTTAAGGGAGGTTCCAGAACACAGAAGACGAGGCATAGGAGGGGACCGAGCCGCCGTCATCAAAGGCTGACGCGGGTCCACCCCCTGCCGTGCCAGCAGCTGATGATGTGGCCTCGACCCTCCACCGCCTTCGCCTTTCGCCTACAAATACCCCCGACTATACAAGACCTAGAAGCTGAACATTTTTCCACGATACATTCCAGAGCCGCCGCCGTCATCAACCCTAGTTCGGGAGGGGTCAGAAGCTCTCCCCGGCACCTGACCGGAGAGAGGAATCATCACCGGAGGGCTCTACATCACCATCCCCGCCTCCAGACTGATGCTTGAGTAGTTCATCCTTGGACTACGGGTCCATAGCAGTAGCTAGATGGGTGTCTTCTCCTCTTGTGCTACCATGTTTAGATCTTGCGAGCTACCTATCATGATCAAGATCATCTTTATCTAATGCTACATGTTGTGTTTGCTGGGATCCGATGGATATTGAGTACTATGTTATTGCTTCATCATATATTATGTGTGTGTTATTTATGATCTTGCATGCTCTCCGTTGCTAGTAGATGCTTTGGCCCAGTAGATGCTTGTGACTCCAAGAGGGAGTATTTATTCTAGTTAGTTGGTTCATGTCTCTATTTAATCTGGGGGAGTGACAACAACCTGTAAGATTCTAGATGTACAGTTGCTATTAGGGATAAAGCAATAGTACTTTGTCTAAGGATATTTGTATTACTTAGATTACACACTTTGCTTAATATAATAATCTGTTACTTGCAACTTAATACTGAAAGGCGTGCGGACGCTAACCGAAAGGTGGATTATTAGTCATAGATGCGTGACGACCCACAATTATACGGGGTGTATCGCAATAATTTTGGTAAATAGGAGTGTCGAACCCAACGAGGAGCCGAAGCTGACAAGTGGTTTTGATGAGGATTTCACTATAAACACTAGCAGACAAGTTTTCAATAGACTTTGATATAACCGATAAATAAAGTGTGAGTAAATAGAGCGCGGCAATTATAATTGCAGCGAGTGGCCCAATCCTTTTGAGAGCAAAGGACAAGCCGGTTTGTTTACTTATGATGACCAAACGTTCTTGAGGACACGCGGTAATTCTGTCTAGTGCTTTCGCTTCATATTGATGATTAATCTCTAGTGTTTGGATAAGTGTCGTGTGGGTGTACCTATGCTAATGCACCGCCCTTCCTAGGACTAATACATACTTATGATTATACCCCTTGCAAGCATCCGCAAATACAAGAAAGTAATTAAGATAAACCTAACCATAGCCTTAAACTCTGAGATCCTGCGATCCCTCGTGCATCAGAATACCAACGGGGGTGTAGGTTTCTGTAACTCCGGCAACCCCACAAATGATAACCGAGTACACGATGCATTCCCCTAGGCCCATAAGGGTGAAGTGTCATGTAGTCTACGTTCACATAACACCACTAGAAGAATGGCACCACAACTTAAATATCAAAACATTAAATATGACTCAACATAGTTCACTACTAACATCTAGACTTTTCCCATGTCCTCAAGAACACAACGAACTACTCACAACACATCATATGGTACATGATCAGAGATGATATGATGATGGATAACAATCTGAGCATAAACCTTAATTCAACGGTATCATTCAATAGAATCAATACGAAGAGTAATCAACACCGGGAGAGTTTCCCCTATCAAATACACGGATTTTAGCCCTAGATGTTACAGCGGGAACGGAGTGGACCGATGGAGATGACGGCGTCGTCGGTGGAGATGGTGGTGTTGGCGATGGTGATGGAGTGCAGCTCGATGACGGTGACGATGGCGACGATTTCCCCCCTCCGGGAGGGAATTCCCCCGGCGGCAATGCAGCCTGCCGGAGAGCTTTTCTCTCTCTGTCTTCTCCTCCTCGTGGTGGCAGCGGAGATGGATTCTGGACACTGTACGTGTATTAGGTTTCGCGGGGATGAAGTACGTGAATGGGCACGGCCAGAGGTGGGCCAGGACGGCCCCACCTTGTGCTCGCCCGGCTGGCATGTCTGCCGCGCCAGGAGGTGGTGTGGGCCCCCTGGGCCCCACCCCAGGCTCCCCTTTTGGCCTCCCTCATGATCTGGTTGGAAAATAATTTCCATATGTTTCTTTCGTTCTTCTGGTCTTCGCAAATATTGTATATTTATGAAGCTTTTTCCAGCAGAATTCAGACTCCGGAGTTATCATCCTCAAATCGATGAAATAACATAAGTGAATGAATAACATAAGTATCGATGAAAAATCGATGAAATAACATAAGTATCATCCTCAAATACGAAATATATGAATGAATAACAGTAAATTATGATATAAAATAGTGATGAAAAATGGACGTATCAACCCCCCCCCCCCAAGCTTACACCTCGCCTTACCCCAAGCGAAAGATGAACTCGGAAAACATGACCACAAGTTTATGGAGTGAAGTGTCGATATAAAATATACGGACAAAAAGCATCACATGTATAAATGCACAAGTCATCTTAGATATTAAGTCTGTTCATGTATAAATCAACTGGTAACAAGTAGAGGAAAACCACAGTAAAGTACATAGAGAAAACCGTAGTCGGTGTTGGCAAACTTAGTCCTTGGTTAGAGGACAATGATCAATTGAGCTTAGTTTAGAAAACAACCCTCTTTATTGGTTGATAACTCTAAAAATCAATTCATTAGATGCCAACAATGTGCTCAGCAAGAAAGAATGAAAGACGTGATCAACAATACTAATGTATGAATGGTTGAATCACAATCAACTCAAATGCTTGCTTAAGATATAAGGAGATAGGATTACTGACTCAATGATGACCCACAAGTATAGGGGATCGCAATAGTCTTCGAGCGAAGTAAAACCCAAATTTATTGATTCGACACAAGGGGAGCCAAAGAATATTTATCAGCTTTAATAGATGATTTGTCAGATCAGCTGCACATATGAATAGACTTGCTCGAGGCAGATTATCAGTAGCAACAGTTTTATAGCAGAGACAGTAGTGCAATAACAGTAGCAGGAGAATTAAGACATCGATTGTTATTGATGTAGACAGCAGGGTTAAAATACTGTATGCATAGGGACGGATGTACGGGCGTTGCATGAATAAGATAATTCATGTAATAACATAGCATAGCCATTTGCAGATGAATAATATAAAGCATCCAAGTATTAACTAATCATAAGCATGTATTCCAAGTTAGTTATGCGTGCTCACAATGAGAAACTTACACAACATCTTTTTCCTGCCAGACCGTTTGTAGCGGGGGCTCTAGGGAATCTACTAGCAATTAAGGTAGTCCTTTTAATAAAGTACCGGAGCAAAGCATTAATACTCGGTGAATACATGTGATCCTCATATCATAGCCATTCCCTCCAGTTATCCAGTTGCTGTCACTTTGGGGCCATCGGTTCCGGACAATAATATGTGAATACAACTCATAGATATGATCCAAAACAATGATTATTATCATGATACAATAACAAGTTCAGATATAAAATCATGGCACTCAAGCCCTAGTGTAAAGCATTAAGCATAACAAGTTGCAACAATGACGTAAAACACCATGGATGGGTGAATTACTCACTCATGGATGGGGGAAACATGGATGGTTGATGGAGAGGCGTTGGCGATTACGATGGCGATGATCCCCTTCGATTCCCCGTCCCGGCAGGGTGCTGGAACAGACACTTCTGGTCCCCTAACTAGGGTTCACGATGGATGCGGCGTACGGTGGTGTTCTCTGGAAAGATGGATATCCCCCGATCGTTTTTAGGTCAGGAGGGTTAAGTAGCCGCGAGGGGGTCGTGATGAGGTGGCCGAGGCGGCCACACCACCTGCTGGCGTGGGCATATGGGCCCTGCGCCACGGGGTGGTGTGGGCCCCTCGAGCCTTTTCTCCGTTTGGTCTTCGTGGTTCCGGGTTCCCCTCGGATGAAAAATATTTTCTGGATGTCTTTGGGCTTTTTCTCCGAAGTTGATATTTCTGCACAAAAAGAAGACACCAGGGTAATTCTGCTGAAAACAGCGTTAATTCGCGTTAGTTGCATCCAAAACACTTAAATTAGAGGTAAAACAATAGCAAAAGTGTTAGGGAAAGTAGATACGTTTTGGACGTATCAACTCCCCCCAAGTTTAGCTTATTACTTGTCCTCAAGTAATTAAGTTAACAACTGAGTGCGATAAGAGAACTTTCACAAACAAATTTGCTCAGGTGATTTAAATATTCTCATTATGAGGACAAATGCTTAGACTATTCATAACAAGACATATATAAAAAGTGTCACCCAATAGTTATGTAAACCATGAAAAGATGCCAATTATACCGATGATAAATAACATGAAACATATCAGTTCACAGGATTGCAAATATCATAAGAAATTTTGATAAAATGGTATCTTGCTTGCATGAATGTAACAACAAAACATAAATTCCCAGACACCTCTGAGTTTCAAGGGAAGACTAGAGATAAAGATATCAAAGATAAAAGCATCTAGATTACACCGTGGTAACATATTAAGGGACAAGCACATTACACTAAGAATGAGAATTATGATCTCGAGAAGGTGCTAAAAGAAGGATGGTGACTCAACAGTAAACTAAAAGATATGCCTTGCATTGAGGGAAGTAGGGATTCAACATGTGCTAGAGCTTCTTATAATTTTGAAAACAGAGGTAAAATTGTTTTTGAGTGGTGGTTGTTCCGTCAACGAATGGTAATGGGTACTCTACCCCCTTGTCAACCAGACTTTCTTAAGAACGGCTCCCATGAAGGACGTTATTTGTACCCAAGGACAAATCATCCCACATTTCTTTTTTTCTAACACATGTAGTTAAAAACTATTGTCATTGCTTCATTGATTAGATGATGGCAAAAATGTGAAGAGAATGCAACAATTAAAGTTGTAATTAATTTGCGACTGGGCACCCCATTTGCCAGCTCTTTTTCTAAATTAATAGATACGCGGATTATATGCCACTAGTCTGGTTGTCGAAAGTCTGTCCAAAGGCAAACGTCAAGGTTGATATTCATAACCCCACATACTTCCTCATGAGCTCAAAACAGTGGAACAAATTGAGAAGTGTTTGAAGGTTTTAAAGGTAGCACATGTGAATTTACTTGAATGGTTTGAAATTGCCATGTATAGGTATTTATGGTGGAGTCTTTAGAATAACTTGGTTTTCAGGGATTTGGAAGCACAAGCATTATCTCAGCTTAGTACAAGTGGAGTCTAGCAAAAGATGGGAAAGCGACAATTCAAGAGAGCAATAACCGTCATAATCATGCTTGCGACAAATATAATTAACGAAGGCATAATAAAGATACAAGAACTCTGAGTCAAAATATGTCATCAAGGCTTAATTGAATTTTTTTTCAGTCATAACATGTGTAAGCATGTGCCAAGTCAATTCAAATGAATTATTCAGAGGAGGATACCACATTGTCATATTCTTTTATGAGCAAAGCAATGCAAGCAAATATCCAAAGAGACATGACATCCATCATAAATAAATTAGAAATGATCATAAGAGAACACGGACTACTAAGCATCCACCAATCGACATATACCTTATGCGAACCAGCTAAGCATGATCACATTAATGAGTATATTACAAAAATGAGAAACAAATAGAGTTCACTACCAGTCTCTTTCCCAACTCGAAATTGTCATAGATCATCATAATTGTCTTATAACTTGTGTGATTGAAAGATATGAAATAATAACTAAGATCCATGGAGTAACTGAAGATAATGTCCTCTGAAACAAACCATACAAAAGCAGAGAGAACCAACAAATATTTTTGGGTTTTCGGATTTGGAAATTAAAAACAGAACAGCCAGCAAAGAATTTTTTTTTAGAGGACCTTAACATGCCCATATCAGAAAACTCAAAACTAATGAACGTTGCGTACATATCCTAGAATTATGCACACCAAAATTCAGGTCATTCCGACATTCCTGTAAAAAGTTATGAATTTTACGGTGGATAACAGAAATGTGTCCCTGCGCGAGACAGCACACAACAAAGCAAAATATTTTTGTGTTTTTGCATATTGAACTGAAATAAATACTAATACGAGATACTAAAACAAACCAGTAAGAGAAATAACAAAAATCTTTTGGTGTTTTTAAGTTTATAGAAAGCAAACAAAACATGAACAAATGAAAGAAAACTAAAACGAAATATGGATATACAAAGTACCGAATGATATGATATATAAGTGAGTGTGCTATCGGTATACCTCCCCCCAAGCTTAGGATTTTTGCCTAAGTGGACATCAAGGCCAATATGCCCATCTGTCGGTGCCGCGGGGTATGTCGAAGAGCTTCCCCAGTAATATGAGCTCGAGGATGTGCCGGCGTGGTATCCAGTGTAATCCTCCGGCAGGGGCTCCTGCCTGCGATGCGACTAGTGAAAACCAAGTACGCTCAACTGCTTCTCCAACTCTACCAGCAAGTACGACCACGGTCTCCTGTCAAGACTGAACAAAGAAGGTTGTGGCAAGGAGACCTCCTTTTCACGATCGTCAGCAAAAACGACCCTAAACACAATGTTCTCCAAAGTGGAGCTAGTAGTGAAAAATTTATGACCTTTCGTTGCAGCAAGGTCAAGATAACATGGATCAAGTTGTACATCATTAGGATCAATAGGTAGCCCCAAATATAATGCCTCCAAAGATGGGGCCTCTAGCAGCTAAACGGCGACCAATCAAAGAACCAAGGTTATACGGGAATTCACCCTTCAGGGCACCTGCAAGAAATGCAAGCTGCAAGTTAGAAACATTGCTAGTGTTCTCCCTACCAAGTACGCTAGTGGTAAGATAGTGGACAAAATATTTGATAGCGGGGATTTGGATGTTTCTTATCTTGCCGCATTGTGCGGAGCGGGTGTCACTGTCGGTCACCTCTTGGTAGGTTTGTGCCAATTCCGGTGGATTCGCAACAATTCTTACAGTTGTGCCAATGTGGGTTGTACCTATTATCCCACAAAACTCTTGCAAGGTTAAGCTACAAGGTAAATCATATATCTTGAAAGAAATAGCCTTCCCATAAGACTTGGTGTTGAAAGTGAAGGTCTCCAAAAAAAACTTGGTAAGCCAATAGTATTGTGGCCTCTCATCCATCATGTAGGAGGTCAAGCCTACATTCCCAACAAGAGTTTGGAAATCCTCAAGTAAACCTGCAATACGAAGGAAACTATAACAAGGGTGAGATGCGGCATCATCTCCAAACGTCGGTGCTAGGATATTCTCGTTGTAGGACTCCCTAACAAGAGTGGCAGCCCTTGGAGGCCTTGTCCTCCTCTGAAAATCTCCCTCAAACACTTCATCAAAGTCACGGTTATGCATCTTCCTTTTCTGAAATTTTCAACAAACATCATAAAAATCAATTTTTAGCCAACTAAATGAAGGGAAATCACTATAGTGACTTGCTAGAGGATTAAGCATGCATCAAAACTAGTTATTGCAAAGATATATCAGTAGGTATCAACTAATCAAGATAAAGTCTCTTGTAGAGAGAAAAATGCATAACTCTAACTCCAGCTCCCAAATCACATAGAGCAGTTCTAACACAATTATTTTTGATAGAGCAAGGAATAGTTGGTATACCTGGATCACCAAGCTTCTTTGTAACCATTGTAACATCCCTATATTTTGGAATGTTAAAAATCACTAAAATTTAAAACTTTTGAAAACATTTATGAATTTTTTCTTTGAAAAGAAAATTTAAGCATTGCATTCATGCATACATGCATCTCATCATTCATCATCTGATTAAATCACAAAAGGTTTAAATAAAAAAAATCCATTATATTTCATATATGCTACTTTTATGCCAAAATAAAGGTGAATGATTTCAGCAAAATAAGTTTAAATAATCTAAATTCAAACATATTTAAATGTGGGTAATTTCATAAATTTTATTTAACTCCAAATAAATTATTAAATCCCTAATTTCAAAGAAAAACTAAAATAGGTAAAATTGTATTTTATGAATATTTCATAATAATTAAGTTTCAAAAAGTTTCAAACATGCCCACAAATGGTTTAAAGCATAGATATGAATTTTACAAATTTTTAGAAATTAATTTGACATCATTTGGACAATTAAATCAAAATATATGAATTAAAAAAAATCAGAAAAGAAAAAGAAAAATACTTGTGACGTCATGCTGACGTCAGCGCGTCTTCAACCTCCAGAAATCGCGCCCGAAAACGGCCGATTGATTTCCCCCTGTAATTTCGCGCGATTAAAGCTGCGTTGAAAGCTCCCGTGTAGCCCTTCAAGTAGCCCACCTCGCCCTCTCCCTTTGCCCCCAGAACACCCTCCCTGAGCGCCCCCAGGACGTCCACAATCTTCCACCGCATCTCCGCCATTACCGCCGTCCGTTTCTTCGAGTTACGGTGAGCTCCGTCGACCCCAAGCTCCCATATCCCTCCTGTCTCCTTTCTTTAATCCGTGCGCACGTTTTTGACAAAGTCGCGCAATTTTTCTCGTAGCAAATCGACGCCCGCGTCCACACCCGAGGACAACCGCCGCCATCACCAACTCCGGCAAGCATTTCCGAGAAAAGGAGAGCACCCCGGCTCCGTGCACCTCGCCAACACGTCCGCCTCGACCTCCCGCGCTTAAGGGTATGACCCATTCATCCCCGCGCGTTCTGAAACGCGTAGAACGCGTGTCACCGACGATGGCGCCGCCACGGTTAGGTCACCGGAGTTCTCCGGCCGGCCGCGCCGCTCTGTTTTGTTTTCAGCCGTTGGATCTCGTTCGTATGGCCAGGATTAGATCTTCTTTAAATCGAACCGGTACGCTGACGTGGCCTGCTCCGTCAGCGCACCGTCAGCGCCTCGTCAGCGCCAGCGTGGAAATGAATTTTCTTAAAAAAAATAAAATAGCAGTTTTACAGAAAACCCCCTACATATTGTTTTTATCATTACTTTTTATCTGTTTAGTCAAATTCAAATATTTTAGACTATTCAAATTTGACTTAGTTTAGAATATTCAAATTTCAAATGGTGAATTTGAGTATTTTTGTCATAACTTTAAATCTATAAATCCAAAAATTGCAAATAAAATTATTTTAGAAACTTTGGAATATTTGTAATATGATGCCTCTGTTATAAAATATTTTTTAGTATTATTTTCATGATTTGTTTGTTGTATGTTTAAATTGAATTGTTTGAATAGTTTTAACATAACTTTTAATATTTACATTATTTTGAATAAATCCAATTGCTATAAATTTATTTAAATCTCCTCTCCCTATTAATACTAATTACAAAATTTTGTTATAAAATTTTAATCACATAAAACTCTAAATATTATATTTAATCCTTTATTATATTTTGCAAAATTAGAAACTAATTAAATTGAAATTATAACTTTATGTATACTTTATAAATATCACAAAAAGAAATTTAGTATTATGTTTCTTGTGAATTAAAAATTGACCATCATGCATAGCATATTTTTGTATTGTTATTTTGTTTGTATGTTTATGTGTGTTTTGTTTGATGTGTTAGAAATTTTGGAGGGAAACGACAATTGTTACAGCTGCTGTTGCTATCCTTCTTGTTGCCAAGGCAAGTGGCACACCCCCATAAAATTCCCAAGTATTTTCTATGCATAACTTAGTTATTTTCCTATGCATGTGTAGAACTTAGTAGTATTGCTATGCAAGACATGTTTAGAATCCCCTATTCCATTGTGTCTAGTTACCTATGAAATGACTTAGTAGAATTCTGATGCTATGCAATTGATGAAAGATTTTACAAAATGTTAATTGTGGCTACTCAGGACCATGACTGTGAGGGTTTTCACCTGAGATAGTTTCTACTATACTTAGGATCATAGTATGTGGGGTTTTTGCACCTAAGAGTGCACATCCACTAAGTTAATGAATCATCTGGGTGGATTGGTTGTTTGGTTTATGTTGAGTGGCTACTCAGGACCATGTCCATGAGGGTTTTCACCTAAGATAGTTTCTACTATACTTAGGATCATGAATGTGGGGGTTCTCACCTGGGAGCACACTTGTGGAAGGCCACCCAGGAACAAAGGGATATGAGGAATAAAGGGAGAAGATTATGAAGAACTCAAGGAGAAGTATTCCAAGTAAAGACTACAGCTGATCAAGGAACATGGAGGAATCCCAACATTCTACTTTCTTAAATAAAATTTTGATAGGTGAACAATAGTGAACTACTCAGGACCATGTTATATGGGGGTTTTTACCTGAGGGTACACTTAGATGAATGGGCTACTCAGGACCATGTCTATGGGGGTTTTCACCTAAGATAGTTTTCACTATACTTAGGACCATAGTATGTGGGGTTTTTTACCTGAGAGTGCACTCAAGGATGACATGTCTATGGGGGTTTTCACCTAAGATAGTTTTCACTATACTTAGGACCATAGTATGTGGGGGTTTTACCTGAGAGTGAACTCAAGGATGGGCCATCTTTTGGTTCACTGGAACTTGCCAGTGTTGCCAACTATGATGTTGAAACTGTTTTATAAAGTGAAAGGATAAAACCGGCTTTATGCAAAATAGCCTTGAACTCCACCAGCTAAATATGCATACAGATTATAGAGTTACTTCCATTGAGTGTCCACCATAGTGTCACTTGCCAGATCCATTTCTGATGGAATCTGACCCATTCTGTTGCAAATTATTATTTGTTGCAGAATTATCTGACGAAGAGTGAGGACTACGTTTGGATTTCGAGTCTACACCAACATGTTTTTGCCCGTGGCGTATCATGAAGTTGGAGGCTCATTGAAGATTTATTTCCGCTGCTTTATTGATTCGAGCTAGCTTTAAGCTAGGCAAAGATGTATCGAACTATTTATTTACCAAGTCTGGATTATCCGTGTAATATTGATACAATGTTGTAATACTCATCGTAAACTGTGTGTGCAAATGAATCGATCCAGGGGTTTGCACTATACACAGGTACCTTCCATATTTTTAAGTGCAGGTACGCTACAACCATGCCATTAAAAGAGTAATTAGCAAGCATAGTAGATATTTCCTCATTAGGAATTTTCCTTTTGTTAGTCACAATATCTTTCATATATTTAGAATAAGGAGGCAACTTAATAGCACCAGTCAAAGGAATTTGCAAGAACAATGGTGTCATCCAATCACAAAATTTATTATAATGTTCTTCCTCTTTTGTTTTAAGTTGCTTAGCAGGAAAAGACATTGGTTTTTGGACCCAAGGTTCTCTTTCATTACCATGTTTCTTAGCAATAAAATCTTTTTTAGTGTACTCTTTATTTTTAGCATGGTTTTCAGATTCTTCTTCTTTTTCTTCCTGATCCGAATTGGCATTTTATGTTTATCATTTTTATTAGCATTATCATTGTTCTGTTCATTACCACTTTCAGTTTCTGTATCGTAAACAAATATACTATTAGGATCATTAACAAGTTCAAAGGATGCTACAATAGTTTTATGTTTCTTTTTCGTTTTCCTAGAAGAAGTACTAGGTTCATTAACTCGTTCAGAATTTTGTTCAATTCTTTTATAATGTCCTTCAGAATACAAATGATCTTGAGTTGATTTACCACCTCTAGTTGTTACTTCACAAACAAGTTTTTCTTTAGCAATTGAGTTGTTTACTAGCAATTCTTTTTGCACTTTAGTGAGTTGATCTATTTGAGTTTGAACCATATGAAAATGTTTAATGAGAACTTTAACATCATTAGCAGTTCTATCAACAATATCATGCAAATCACTAATAGCACGAGAATTTTCCATTAAATGATTCTCTATTTTCGAATTAAAATTACTTTGCTTAACAATAGAATCATCAAATTCATCTAAACACTGAGCAAGAGGTTTAGAGAAAGGGATATCTCTGTCATCAAACCTTTGGAGAGAGTGTACCTCAACAACGGTTGGAGGAGGAATAGGCTTACATAATTCTTCAATAGGAGGTAAATACTTCACATCTTCAGATTTAATACCACTTTCTTGAAGAGATCTTTTAGCTTCCCTCATCCTTTCTTCATTTAATTCAATCATTCCCCTTTTTTTCGGTGTCAGTGAGGTGTTGGAGTAGGCTCAGGAATATCCCAATCATCATTATTCTTGCATATCATTGCCAATAATTTTTCAGCTTCTTCAGGAGTCCTTTTCCTGAAAATACAACTAGCAAAACCATCCAGGTATGTCCTAGATTCAGCAGTTAGTCCACTATAAAATATATCAAGTAGATCATTTTTCTTCAAATCATGGTTTGGCTGGCCTCTTAATATGCAACAAAAGCGTCTCTAGTCCTTAGGCAATTTCTCACCTTCATCTTGATTAAAATTATAGATCTTTAACAAAGCATCATGTTGAGGACTAGCAGGAAAATATTTTTGAATGAAAGCATCAAGAAAACCCTTAGGACTAGTGATGGAACCAGGAGATAAATTATTATACCAAGTTTTAGCTTCTCCTTTTAGTGAGAAAGGAAATATTTAAGCAACAAAGTAAGTGCGTCTTTTAATGTCTTCAGCAAATATTCCACTCAAATCAGACAAAACATTCATGTGTTCTACAACACTTTCATTTTCAGTTCCATAGAAAGGTTCTCTTTCAACAATAGCTATATGAGCCAAATCAAGAGAGAAATCATAAGCTTTATCTTTTATGTTTATAGGAGATGTAGCAAATTTAGCATCAGGAGATAAATTATATCTAACAACACATTATTCAACAAGTTTTTTAATAGCACTAACATCTTTCATAGCATTAATTTCTTCAAAAATGGCATCAACAAGATCCACATGCATATCATCACGCTCATCGTAAGTATCACGAGTAAATTCAGATGAATTAACAGGTGTTTCAGCATTTTCATTAGGAATTTCAGCATTTTTAATTTGTTTAGATTTAGCGATAGTAGCATCTAAAAAGGGACCTAATGAACCAGTCTCATCAAGAACAGTAGAAGCATCATCATAAGTAACTTCAGATTCAGTAGTAGTAAAAGAACGTGTAGGTTGTGGTGGTGTAACAAGGTTACTTAACACAGACGAAGAATCAAGCGTAGTAGCAGAGTTCAGAGTTGTTCCTTTCCTTGTAGTGGATGGCACGATGGGAAACTTCTTATCAGTATTTCTTACCATGATGAATAAATTCCAGAGAACAATATCACACTCAGGTGGGCTTACAAATAAAACTATGCTCCCCGGCAACAGCGCCAGAAAATAGTCTTGATGACCCACAAGTATCGGGGATCGCAACAGTATTCGAGGGAAGTAAAACCCAAATTTATTGATTCGACACAAGGGGAGCCAAAGAATATTTATAAGCTTTAACAAATGATTTGTCAGATCAGCTGCACCTGTGAATATACTTGCTCGAGGCAGATTATCAGTAGTAACACTTTTATAGCAGAGACAGTCGTGAAATAACAGTAGCAGGAGAATTAAGACAACGATTGTGATTGATGTAAACAGCAGGATTAAAATACTGTAGGCATAAGGAAGGATGTACGGGCGTTGCATGGATAAGATAATTCATGTAATAATATAGCATAGGCATTTGCAGATGAATAATATAAAGCATCCAAGTATTAACTAATCATAATCATGTATTCCCATTTAGTTGTGCGAGCTCGCAATGAGAAACTTGCACAACATCTTTTGTGCTGCCAGCCCGTTTGCAGCGGGGGCTATAGGGAATCTACTGGCAATTAAGGTACTCCTTTTAATAAAGTACCGGAGCAAAGCATTAACACTCCGTGAATACATGTGATCCTCATATCATTGCCACTCCCTCCGGTTATCCCAATTGCTGTCACTTTGGGGCCATCGGTTCCGGAGAATAATATGTGTATACAACTCATAGATATGATCCAAAACAATGATAATTCTCATGATACAATAACATGTTCAGATCTGAAATCATGGCACTCGGGCCCTAGTGTCAAGCATTAAGGATAACAAGTTGCTACAATGACGTAAAACACCGATAACGGATACTAGGCACTATGCCCTAACAATCTTACAACTATTACATGAATGATATCATCCAATCCCTACCATCCCCTCAAACCTACAACGGTGAATTACTCACTCATGGTTGGGGAAACATGGATTGTTGATGGAGAGGTGTTGGTGATGATCCCCTTCGATTCCGCATCCCAGCAGGGTGCCGGAATAGAGACTTCTGGTCCCCAAACTAGGGTTCGCGATGGCGGCGGCGTACGGTGGTGTTGTCTGGAAAGATGGATATCCTCCGATCGTTTTTAGGTCAGGAGGGTTAAGTAGCCGCGAGGGGGTCGCGATGAGGTGGCCGAGGCGGCCACACCACCTGCTGACGTGGGCATGTGGGCCCTGCGCCACGGGGTGGTGTGGGCCCCTCGAGCCTCTTCTCCGTTTGGTCTTCATGGTTCTGGGTTCCCCTCGGATGAAAAATATTCTGGGCTTTTTCTCCGAAGTTGATATTTCTGCACAAAAAGGAGACACCAGGGTAATTCTGCTGAAAACAGCGTTAGTTCGCGTTAGTTGCATCCAAAACACTTAAATTAGAGGTAAAAAAATAGCAAAAGTGTTAGAGAAAGTAGATACGTTTTGGACGTATCACTCAACATAAAGTAAAAATAGGCCCTTCCCAGAGGGAGGCAGAGATACAAGCATGTGCTAGAGCTTTTGGTTTTATAGCTTTTCGAAATCACATACAGAGTATAAAATGAGTTTTGAGTGGTGTTTGTCGTTGTCAACTATTTGTAATAGAGTTGTTGTTATCTTCCAGACTAAGCAAGTTAAGGGTGGTTCCGATTATTTTTTAAAATATTTTTCTCTTTACTTTCACAGCCATGACACTCCTCCCCACCTTTCTAATCATACCAGGGCTAACCGAATCCTCGGGTGCCCACCAGTCAATCTCAAACCATGGAGGAGTGCCTATATTTTTGAAAAACTCAACCTTTGATATTATAGTGGTCTGACCACCCCTTTGCAATCTTAATGACGAGCATATGTAGCATGCAAGTCATGGGTTACTTAATTAGTATGGAAGAGAACAAACCCAACTATTATTTCCTCATGAGCTAGTGAACATTGACACAAAGAAGGGATAATTTTGTATAAAGATAGCACAAAAAGTATTTACTTGGAGTGGCGCAAAATACTACATAGTAGGTAGATATGGTGGACACAAATGTCAAGGGTTTTGGTTCAAGGTTTGGATATATGAGAAGCATTCCCTCTCGATACAGGTCTTTGGCTAGCAAGGTTGGGTAGCAAGCATAAGAGTTGATGGATACAAACAAACATACATGTAGTAAAGAAAATCATGCAATTCTTACTTGAAGGCACACACAATTTTAAGATAATGGTGATACCGCGACACTCCCCCCAAGCTGGGAACAAGCTAAGCGAGATGCCAATACCGATGATGAATTACTCCTTCAGTGGCGATGGAGAATCCCCGATGAGCTTCTCAACCAACTCCTTCGGTTCGTCAATCTTGTAAGCAATAGCACGAATCATCTCTTGTTGTTCTCAATACGGCTCATGAATATATCAGCCTTTGAATCCTAGCTCTCGGAGTTGTTTCCCCACTCCCCATTGGGCTTGGAGCTCCTTTTCCCTGCATTGTTAGAACGGTTTATATTCCAAAGGTTTGGCCGCATCACCTCAAGCATCTTTTCAATTTGAGCCAGGTGGATTAAGTTGTGGAAGGGGTAGTTGGTGCTTGATGAAGATGTTCTTGGAGCTAGAACATGACGTGGAACTATCCCTCCGGTGTTCATCCGTGCGCTCATCCTGCGGTTGGAGGGGCTCTCCACCACTCCAATGCTTGCAACGGTTGCGCGAAGGTGATTACGCTTGTCTTCTTCCTCCTCCTCTTCGTCTTCCCTCTTGATCTCTTCCTCTAGATTGGGGTCTTGGAGTCCATCTATAAAGGCCCTCCTTATTATAAGGTAGCGACCTCCTGTGTATAGTGCTAGTCCCTGGATCGACTTGCTAGCACACACAGTTTAAGATGAAATACCATAACATTGCATCAATATTCATTACACGATGATCCAGAAATAAAGGGGTTCGATACAAGGGGCATAGCCCATGGCTAGCTCAAACCGAAATAAACACACAACGGAAAGCAAATGGATAAGTGAGCTCCATCTTCATCATGTGCCACAGGCAAGGCATGTTGGTTGGAGACTCGCGACCATATCAATCCTTACTTCTCGTCAGAGGGTCCTGCAATGGTGAGTTGCAGCCCAAACTATATTGTGTCAGCACAATTGAATTGTGGTGGCAAGTGATACTAGTGGATATAAATGGCATTCTATCATCTACATGCATATTTGTCTTGTTGGAGTTTGAGCCTGATTTGCATAAAGCCAGTTTTATCCTATATTTTTCAACAAACATTTTATCCTTCAATTAATATCATGTGGGTTTCCCGTGCCATATAGACTTTCATCACCACTTTATATGAGACTATTAATTTGTGGGTTTCCTGTGCAACCTTGTAGGTTAGCATCACCACTAAATTATTTAACTAACCATTTGTGGGTTTCCTGTGCAACCTTATCGGTTAGCATCACCACTTAATATGATCATGTGGGTTTCCTTTGCCACCTTGTCGGTTGGCATCACCACAACTTTCATATTTTACCCTTGTTCCACCCATCAAGTTTTTATTTAGAAATTGGAATGATGAGATCCTCCGTCGGTTCCTTGTCCAGCTGCTCAAAATGTCTGTAAATGGGGACACAGCTAAGTACTTAGGTTTTTTTTGACTCTCGAGAGTTTGTGCACTTTCACCACAAGACCCAATCATTCCCTCGTCCATGTTACCCAAATATGAAACGGAAAAGAGAAGACCGAGACGAGACCTTTCAGAAGTAATTCCCCGAAATCATACTGCGGACCCATCCCCACTTATCATCCCTACATCTGCGGGTCACGCGGATTTCTGGGTCTCACAACTTATATGGTCAAGATAGAGCCCATATGACATGTGGCTGCACTGGAAGCAATCTAAACATGGAGTAACTTTGAATCTCTTTGATCCTGGGTGGTGTTCCACACTTGCAATCCATCCTCCCATCCTGGGGTTACCCCGGGGGATCACCGTTTCCAAGTTTCCACCAACACCCAGGTAGTTCATTAAACTTAGTGGTTTTTCCTTACTCAACTACTAAAAACATTTTCCATAGCATATCCAAGTATCAACTAAGTTCAGTGGCTATCATGCATAGCATAACATATTATACCAAATCTGGTAGTAAGCCTATCATGCATACTACTGAAAACACTAAATGCAATAAAATAAAAATAGTAGGACATTTATGAGTGAGCATCAATTGCCTTGGTCACAGGGAGAACACGCGTAACTACCACAGCAACGAGAATACTCTGCACAATCTAAATAAATAAATAACACGCAATCAACATACTAATCAATCACATACACAATCAAAAACAATGTTTTGCAATTATGGATGAAAACCACATTATTAAAAGTGTATACCACTTTAATAGTTCTCTTGTTGCTAAATATATGTATGATGGCATGAGTCAAATTTTAAATGAATTTGTATTTGGAAATCATTTGATTTAAATAAGTTTTACTCAAAACAATTTCTCTTGTGTAAATAATAATTCATAAAAATATGTTTTAGTTCCTCTGGACAGAGGGTACAATTTAGAAACATTTATCACAAGGTTTCACTTTAAAAATATTTTTGGAAATTAAGATATGGATTATATGGCCGAATTACCCCTCTGCATATTATTCAAATTTAACAGAGGCAAAATGGAAAAATATTGATTCCAAAATGATCTACATGAGAAGGGCTTTCCAATGGTATAAAGTTTGTTAAATTTGGACTTATTGTTTGAAAGTTATGATTTGTTGAAGTTTGGTTTAATTTCTGTCTTTTTAAATAATTCTCAGAAAACTATAGGCTACATGGCTGCTTCTTATTGGTAGGTACCGCTTTGGTTAAATGATCTATCCTAGACCGTTGATGTCAGATCGGACGGCTATGGTGAGATGCTCACCGAGCGGCGCAGTTTGGTCGCCGGAGTATGGCGAGGCGGCGGCCGGCGGGTCGGGCGCGGACGAGGACGACGTTGCGGCGGTCCTCCGGGCTCTAGGAGGCAACGACGAGGATCCCCTCGTCATGGCGAAGACGCCGGATGGCTCAGCGTCGACCTTCACTTCTCGAAACGGCGAGGAGGTGGCAGATGGAGTGGTCCGGCGGCGGTGAACTCTGGCGAGTGCGTGCCTGCTCGTTTGGCTGCTGAGGAGAAACGAGGGATGCGTCAGTAGATGCGCGCGGGCACGGCGAACAGGATGGAGGGGAATCGAGTCTCGGGCGAGCACAAAACTCTTCGGAAAAGAGGATCTCGTGGCGGCGGTAGGAGCGACTCCGGCGAGCAAATTTCGACGGTCTGGTGGCGCGATTCGGAGAGGTGGGAGAGGGGAAATGGAGAGGAGGTCTTGGGGTTTAAAATGGGTCTGCGGGCGCGTCCTGGGGGTGTTCGAGGGAGTGGGGAGTGGTCAGAGGTCGTGGGGGTTTCTCCGGGGTCGTGGGCGTCCGGAGGTTAGGGACAACCTCGGGCGGACAGGTGGGCCCGAGCCGTCAGTCAGAGAGAGAGGTGAGAGGTCGGGATGGGCTGCAGTTGGGCTGGCGCGATTCGCCCGCGCGGACGGTAAGAGCTGGGTTGGCTCGGGCTGGCCCAGCTAACCCCTTTTTTTGTTTCTTTTCTTTTTTCTTTTTCAGTTTTCCTTAATTCTTTTATATCTTTTGTTTTGTTTATCCAAATGACCTCAAACTAATTTCTAGAAATTTGTGAAATACAAATCTTTCTTTCAAACTTTGTAACTTATGTTTGTAATACTTTTCAAATTATGATATTTTCAAATAATGAGAATTAACACCTTTTGACAAATTTAAATAAGAGTTTCAATATGATGATTTGTGTCTTAACAAACTAAGAAAATATCACAAATACATATGATTAAAATAAATCATTCCAAACACTTTTCCAATTTCAAACATTTGAATAAAACTATATTTGGAAAATAAACGATGTTTCAAATAATTTTATGACTATAAATATTTATCTAGGGTTTAATAAGAATCCATATATAATGTTTTTGAATTACATATTTTATCCAAAACATTTTTGAATTAGGTATACTTCAAATAATTTAAAGTAATTTGCTAATATCGTTTTTAAGGTTTAATAAATATGTAAAAGTTTATCTATAGCTCCACACACAAATTTGAAAAATAAAGTTTACTGATTCAATTAAATTCATAATACTTTTGAACAAGTCATAAAATCCTTTTTAGTTGATCTTCTAGGTATTGATGGTTTTAATTTTAATATGAATTAAAAGTTTTAAATTTTAGTGATTTTTAAACATTCCAATTTTTTTGGATGTTACGGACTACCAACCTTAAAAGGAATCTCGTCCCGAGATTCGAAGAGGCTAGAAAGAAAGATGGGTTTGGATATCTGGGTTAAAAAGAGTTGGGTGGGCTACCACCCTTAAAAGAAACTTTTGTTGGTTGTTTAAGACTACTGTTGCCACTGTCGAGGTAACTCAGGGAAGATAGCTAGATCTTTAGTGTTTCAGTTGTGCTTTGTCATCCTTGATTCCAAATATATAGCATGTACTAGTATTCGAGAAATATTTACGCTAAAATTAACTGATTAAGAACTTACTGTTCACCGCTTCACGCGCCTCGAACACTTCTTCCACATTGACATTATTCACACATCCTTTCTGGAATGGGTTGGGCTTGGCTGCTACAATATCCTTCTTTTCAGGGCAACCACTAGAATAATGCCCCAGGTCCTTCTTGCCTTGGTGGCTATGTGTAACATCCCAAATTTTGCAAAAAATTAAAACTTTGCATTCATGCATCATTCATCATTGGGCATAAAACTACATAACAAAAATATTAAATAAAACTTCAAATTATAAATTTAAATAATCTATAATTCCATAAAGTGTTTATTTAAAACTCCTTTAATTAATAAAAATTTACCAATTTATATATGGGCAAGTATAATGTTAAAAAGTTCCATTTTTAATAACCTTTCCAAAACATATTTTTATGAATTTTTCTGAAATGTTTTGAATAGGTTTAAAAATCATATTTGAAATCAGTATTTAAAAACAGAAAAGGATTTAAATAAAAATATTTGGATTTCTGAGTCGAGTGGGCCGTGGCCCGTATCTATCCGTCGCACACGCGTAGCACTGCGGCCCGCCAGCGGCCCAGTTCTCTTTCTCTCTCTCTCTCTCGCTGTCACTGACAGGTGGGACCCACCTGTCATCTCCCCCGCAGAGCCGTTCGTCCCCAAATCACGCCCACGTCTCCGACCGAAAACGCCCGATTTGATTTCATTTGAATGCGGCGATTTACTACTCCACTTACCTCGCTGTTTTCCCCTACTAAAAGCCCCCGAGCTCCTCCGTGTTTTGCCCCAAACACCTCCTCCAAAGAGCCCCTGGGCTGGCCGATAGAGACCCCGCTCTTCCGCCGTCGCCGTCGGTGAGAACCTCGCCGTGCGCACAAACCTAACCACCCCGTGCCGTCTCGTTGCTCCCTCTCTCTTTAACTTTTCCTTGCGAAGCTTTTTGACACGGTTTTGAACTCATTTCCGCAGCGCAACGCCGTGTCCGTGCTCGCCCGAGGAGAACCGCCGCCTCGTGCTACTCCGGCGAGCGATTACGCGAGGAGGAGTTCACGCCGGAGACCGCCACCTCGCCACCGTCCCCGCATCGATCTTCTCCACGTCTCGGTAAGACCCATCCATCCCGTAGATCCCTAGGACGCGAGCGCGTGCATTGCCGGCCGTGGCGCCGCCGCGGTCGGAAGTTTTTCCGGCGAACCGCGCCGCCTGCGCGTGGTCTCCGTTTTCGGACCGTTTGATCTAGATCCAACGGATCTAGATCCATTTAATCCCGAGCACGCGTTATTAAGGAGATCGGACGGCCCACGCTTCCGATCCGCGTCGAATCGGTACGGACGAATCAGATCGCGCCGCGTGACCGATTCTTTTTCTATTTCGAATAAAATTTAGAAATTAAAACAGAAAACTATTAAAACTTGCAAAATTCATAACTTTTAATCTGTAAGTCCAAAATTGATAAACTTTATGTCATTGGAAAGCCCTGCTCATGTAGTTTATATCTACATCATTTGTTTTTCCCTTTGACAAATTATAAATTGTATAATTATCAGAGGAGTATTTCGGCCATTAAAATAATAACTTAAATAATAAAAATGATTTAGAAATAAATTTAATTGTTTTAGGATTGTATTATCTCCCTCTGTCCAGCAATATTAATAAATGGCTTAATTGAAGATTTCATAAAACAGTAAAAGTTGTAATTATAGAAATCAAAGTTTTACTATATTATTTTAAATTATTTAATTGATAAATAAAATAAGAAATACCTAGAAATTATATTTCATTCATTTAATGACAGAAAATAAAAATTATTAATAAGTGTGTCCTATTATCATAGCATATCATTCATGCATGCATATTTATGCTTGGAGTTTTAGGTGTTGCATATTGTATTTAATTATTTTGTATTGCTTGTTGTTAGATTGTGAAGAGGAGGAAGGACTTGCTTGTGACTGTTATTCTTGTTGTGCTTGTGTCTCCTGTTACCAAGGCAAGTGACCTTCATATTTTATCCCATCTTTTCTATATGCATAAGTAGTATATTTTGAGTAGTATGCATGATAGGAATTTTTGGATTTATTTTATAATGCTAAGATTGGTTATATTTTTACAAATATCCTAGTAGTGTGTAGCCACCCCCTTATCCTAAGCAGCCATGAAAAGTTTTTAGTAGTTGCTTAGCTATGCTATGAAAATGTTTACCATGTTATAGACATGCTTCCAAGTGCTAAAAATTAAAATACACTTCTAGGTGGAATTGGTTGTTTGGTTTATGTTGAGTGGCTTTTAGGACTATGCTTGTGGTTGTCGTCGCCTAGGATGAATGTCTATTCTACTTAGGGCCATGAGTATGGTGTTTGTTACCCAGAAGTGCACTTGTGGACGGCCACCCAGGAACGAAGAGATTACCAAGTCCCTCTAAGTTTAGATGCTTCCCGTGCAGCCTTTTGACAATGGGCTCTGTCTAGAATAATTAAGTTGTGAGGGTGCAACCTGTCAGCTTGACAAGCAGATGTAGAGATGGTAGGTGGAACGGGTCTTGCTAGTATGGTTGTATCCTTCTTCTGAAAGTTCTTGTCTCAATTCTCTCCTTTCCTCAATACACTCCGTGTGTATAGGATTTTCGGGCTAATTGAGTCTAAAGGTGAAAGTGCACAACCTCTGCAGAGTCGACAAACTGAGTACTCAGCCGTGTCCCCGGAAATGGACTACTTCGAGCAACTGGACAAGGAATGGCAGAAGAATCTCAACACTGTTTTCGTAAGGTAAAATTTTGACTAAGGAAAGAATTGATGGTGCACTTAGGTTTTATCCCTTGGTGCCAAGTCTTGAGAAATAAAAGTGTTTTACAAAATGATAGGAGAAAACTTGCTTTCTGCAAATAGCCTCCAACCACACCAAGCCAAATATGCATATAGATTTTAGACTTGTCATTATACATCCACCATAGTCACTTGCCAATACATCATTGTATTGACCTCCTTCGGGGGCTGCATATTCAAATTGCAGAAAATTCTGATGCTAAATGAGTTTGACTCGAGTCTACACCCAAGATGACTGCCTGCGGCGCATGCTTGAAGATGAGGCTCAATGTTATTTTCTCTTTCGTTGTGAACTCTGAACTTTAGCTAGCCTTCATGGCTATGAAACTTGTAATAAAGCCATACTTGGCTATTATTTTTGGATCTCGTGGTAGTAATTTTAATACTTATGCAATGGTACTTTATATTTTGTACTGTGGTGCTGGCAGTGATCCAGGGACTAGCACATAACACAGGTGTTCCAACTTTAATATAAGTTGGGGTGCTACAAAATGGTATCAGAGCAAAGTGTTGCTTGTAGGTTCGAGCCCCTAGGATTGGTTAAGCCCCTTTTTGGTCATAATGTTACCATCTTTGAAGTATGTTGGATTCTAGCGGCATAGTGGGATGAAGCGGCCCGGGACAAACCTTACATGTCCGCGTACATGAGACATGTTCCACAATATAAGTGGCTGGCCGGGTGTCTGTCTCTCTCACTATAGTGAAAAATCCAATTTACGAAGAGTTGTTAATATCTGTTGATCACCTTAAGATTTTGACTTAGTATCCTTCTAAATTAATAATACACACCATGACTAGTACTCCCTTATCTTATGCAATTCTTGTTTTAATTCCTTTATTTCTACCTAAAGGATGACGAGCTTCCACTTCACCACCGCGGAGGACTTCGAGAACAGCCGTTTTGGCTGTTACCTTCTCGACATCGGCGAGAAGATAGGGTTACCACTACCCCAAGTCAAGGGCTTCATCCTGAAGAAGTTTAACAAAGAGGGTTGCTGGGGAATAAAAGCAACTCAGCCAGGACATGGAGAAGAGCCCCCACAAGAGGTCAAAATGGTTAGCGACTCCAAAGATAAAGGACTCAATCTAGTCATGCAAGATTTGATTGGGCACCTCTGCGGACGCTACAGCACAGAGTTGAGGGGCCACTACTCCATTTTCTTTGGAAGGAGAAACGAGGATGGAGAACCTTATCTGTATGATGCCGGAGAAAGAGGCAAGGCAAAACCCCTTAGTCTTTATTTCCAGGAACTGGAAATCCTTGTCACTGAACTGTATGAAGATCGACGCACCGAGCTCCTGAAGAACGATGAGCTATGTGCCTTACTTAAGGAGAACGAAGAGAAGGTGAAGGCTCAAGAGGAAGTGACTAAGGCACAAGAAGAGAGGTTCGCTGCACAAGAGGAGAAGTACAGGAGGCAGGAGAAAAGAGTTCAAGAGAAGAACAAGACTATCAGGGAACAAAAGGCAGAACTCGAGAGCAATGAAGTTGAGTTCGAGGCTGATAGTGATTTGATCAAAAGGCTTTGTACTGAGAAGAGGGAACTGCAAGAAAAGAACTCTGCCCTGGAGAAAGAAGTAAAAGAACTCAAGGATGTACTCGCCAATGAAGAGATCGAGATTCAGGAAATTGAAGAGGAAGAAGATGTCATGGTCGAGTAGCTAGCTAGTGAGACCACCATTTATCATACAGCTCATCGTTATATTAGCTTCGTATTGACCTACCAACTTGTGGTAAGGCAGTACTTTCCCTTGTACCCTCGGAACCTTGTGAGTTTATTTCCCAAACTTTTATATCACTTTCCTTAAGCCAAAGGTTTTGGTTTGTTTGTTGATTGTTTTATAAGTGGTGTGTTGTTGATGTGTTCTTGACTTGATTGTTTTGTGCAAGGGTAGGTGTAACACCCCAATTCTCTTAGCCTTAGCATTGTGGTGTTATTATAGATTTTTCACCTCTCGCAAAAACTTTTGTGTGTGTAAAACTTGAGTCATGATTTAATTTGCTTGCACACCTTATGCTTGTTGTGTGTCACTAGCATTTCATGAGAATTGAAAATACTAAAAAAAAACATGAAATAAATAACCACTATTAGGATCTTCATGATTGTCAAAACATAGCCAAACTAGGAACTATTATTAAGCAAACCATAAATGGTTTTTGACATGCATCTGAACCATTTTGATCTAGGGCATTTATAATTTCACACCCTACTCTAAATTCTCTCAAAAGAGTTTGTTTGCAAATAAATATCATTAGCTGTTGTGACCATCAAATTAACATGACCATTTGAGATATTCTTTTCTTTATCACTAAAAGTTTTCTTTTCTTTAAAAGCTAAATGAGATAATTGACTTAGGCATTTGTAAATTCAGTACCCTCTCTTAATTTAGGTAAGTTTAGGGTGTTGACCCATTTTATTTTTGTGGGTCATGTTTGAATAATTCAAACTTAGGATTTTAAATTCATTTGAGCAATCTACTCAAAGCTTTCACCTTTTATTTCTCTCTCACTCTTTTCCACTCCACCTGCTGAAGAGGAGAACAACACCCTCACCCCTGGTCCCACCTGTCATGGACTAGGGCCAACCCCTCCTCTTTCCTCTCTCTTTTCTTCTCTTTTCCACCCAACCGAAGGCCACCTCCCTTCTTCTCACTGGCTAGGGCTAGTCATCCGACCAAACTCCTCTCTGCCCCCTCTCCACCGCCCACCTGAGCCAGTAAGAACAGAGGAGACAACCTCCCTCCCTCTCTCCTGCCCGAGCTAACCCTAGATCGGGTGGAGCTCGTTATAACCCTCCGAGCCCCTCCCCTGTCCATTTCTCTCCCTCCCTGGCTCCTACCAACTCACTCCTCTCCCCCCCTGGCGAAAACCACCAAGCTCTCCCCCTCTTTCGCTCTGTAGACGAGGAGATTTCCTTCAGTGGCCGAAGGAAGGAAACTGCCGTAGCACTCGTTCCTCTCAACCATTCCTCGCCATTTTTGGTTCCCTGGCTTCCCCTCTGCTGGATCTAACTCCCCTCTCCTCCCTTGGATCTGTTGCAGCTCGAGAGCACCTGGTTCGTCCACAACCCGAGGAGGACACCGTCGTCACCACCTTGGACTCCGACGTTGCATGCGAGTTTTGCGACCACCCCTGAGCTCCCCTTCGACGCCGCGTCCACCTCCAACCACCGTTTCGTCCTTACGCGAGCCCTAGGTGAGCCCTCCGTGCTCGGCGTAGTTTTCTCGAGCTCCTGCTCGTGTTTTTCGGTCGGGAGGAAGACGATGGCCTGAGGCCGTCGATTTTCAGATCGGCGGTTGTTTTTGAACCGCGCCCGATCTGTCCTGGACCGTTGGATCCCAGATCCACGGTCGCTTACCGTTTCGCCGGTGCGCGCGCAGCGTTTGGGCCGGCCCAGCTCAGCCCCACGCGGATCCGCGCTGCTCTGCGTCGCCTCTGGGCCGATCTGTACCAGATCTGGCCCGTTCGGCCTGCCCTTCTTTTATTCATTTCCTGTTATTTTTCCAGTAAATCTTCAGTCAAGCTTTTAATATTTTGTGGTAAATCTAGAGTGGATAAAATGATGGGATTAATTTTTTAGCATGCATGCACGTTTTCTTAACCATGTAGCATTGGATTTGTTCCAAGATGTGTTTCCTGTTGAGTGTTAAAATAGATCTAGTAAAAAGTATCTATTGCACCATTTGTTTAATAACTTGTGTTCTGTAAATCCAAATATTGCAATCTTGGATCTGTTGGAAATCTTATAAAAATGTCTATCCAAATTGGTAAATCTTGCATGCAGGAGATCAGTCTAGAAAAAGTTATATTTAGTCTAAGAATAACATCAGTATGTGTTTGTTGATTTTTAACTCTTCAATAAAAACACTTTTTGAGGTAAATCCAATTGGAAGTGTTAGATATGTGTTGGTGGTATCATATACTACAAATGTAGATGTTTCCAGTAATTAGTTATTTCTTAGTGAATAAATCTCTGAAAAACAGGGAGATAATCTCTTAAAATGCACTTCTGAAATTTCAGAGATTATGACATGTCTAGTTTTAATTGGTGGAGCCACCTCTGTCCATAGATAAATGTTGCGGATATTTTTGTGGGATAGCCACAGGTTTTATCTAACTCACCTCACTGGATTGACACCAAAATAATTCTTATTATTTTCTGCACTTAGATAATGGACAGAAGTATACTTTATTTTAAAACTGGGATAACTTGAGCTAGCAGTATCCAAAATTGGTGAATAAAATCTCCACTTAAAGAGAAAACTCATATCTCACCAGAAAGGTTAGTTATGCATTCATGAGATCTATAAAACTGAACCTATCTTCTGTTTAAGTTTGACATCAGTAGCTCTTATCTGATTTTCAATTTTTGTTTGGTGATAGATTTTCATGCACAGCTAATTTTCAGAGCTCCACATGTGTGTCAGCAGTAATGTGGTAGAAGGGTTTAATTTTAGGAGCAGCACATTAAGAGTTATGCTTAAACCATGTAAACAGCCCCTAATAACTATTGAATGCATTAGTTGTGTTTTCTGTTTGTGATGCTTGTTGTTTGTTGATATACTTTAGATTGTTATCAACTCGCATTTTAGGACTTACGCTAGTCTCGTTTGTTTTTCATGTTTCGGTAGAATCGCAACCCGAGGAAGAGCAGTACGAGGTAGCTGAGCACGACTACGCTGAAGATCAAGACCAGGGACACGGTGCCGAGGAGAACAAACCTACCGGGAGGCCCCGATACTAGGGTGGTCATAGTCGAAAGCTTTGATCGTGTCATCCGGACCCCCGCATGCTGTCGTATGACGGGCCGTGGCAGACACGGCGGAATGACCGATTGGTGTGGGTAAAGTGTGCAACCTCTGCAGAGTGTAAATCTATTCGAATAGCCGCGTCCGCGGTCATGGACGGTTGGAAAGGTCCCACTAGGCATGCTGGCTGTTTTATGGTTTCGAAAGAATAATGTTTTCGAAGGAAACAAGGAGGCAACAAAGTGGTACCTGGGAGGTACGGAATTTGGGTGAGGATGATTGGTCTTGGGGAGTCAGTCAATCCGACCTCAAGTCAGGAAAAGGGTTACCCCTATCCTAGTGTTTGATAAACTTTTACAAAAGAAAGTTTTGAACTTGGATATGTCCTCGCTATATCTAAGAGAAGAGAGTTCTATCTCTAAATGTTTTTCTTCAACAAAGATATAGAGATGTCGCATTCTAGCGAAGAGAATTCTATCTCTAAATGCTTTTATTCAACAAAGATATAGAGATGTCGTATTCTCTATGCTTGAAATCATTGTATTCAAAAATAAGCCCTGTAGTTGTATTAAGGAGGCCTTCCCAGTTTTTGAAATGTGTTTTCTTGCATTATCATGAAAATTTAAGCCTAGAGGTGGTCTTGCGAGTACGTAATTGTACTCATGTGGCTCTGTCCCTGGATATTCAAATGTCCAGATTATAATGAGGAGGCCTACATCGAGGAGGAGGTGTATGACGACGACTACGCCACTTAGCTGTCACCGGTCAACTACATTTGTGGGATCAGCGCTCGGAGATGTTCAGAGCCGTCGCTAGCCACGAGCTTCCGCTACCTTAGTTAATTCCGTCCTACGTGACGAGGTTTGTTGACTTTGGTCGTATGACCGTCCTTGTGATGTAAGACTTTTTATTCGTATGACTTGAATGATGTAACTCTTTGATACCTATGTTTGGTTATGTGACCGCGATGCACTGATCATTGGGATCGTGATCTTTTACATAACGTGGGCATCTCGGACTCGTTTCGAGGGGTCCCTACAGACTTGGTATCAGAGCCATCGTTGACCTTAGGAGACTTTAGTTAGGTTGGGCGTCGACGTCACGCAAAAATGTTTTCCTAAATAGTTAGGAGAGAAATACTTAAAAATGTGCAGAATATACTGCTACTCCTCCCTCCCCTTTGTTATTACTCACTGATTAATATTATACCTGCATTAAATCTTATGATTTTACCTGTTTAAAATTTTGTACATCGTTCACTAATTAAACCTCCATTTAAAATTTTGTGTAGATGAGCGGAGAGTTCTCGAAGTCTATTCAGTTGGGAGCTGTGCCCGACACTGGAGTTTCGCGTCTGTTCCAGGCAGACCTACTCCAGCTGACCACGCATTTGAGGCGTCCGCTACCAGAGCTGCTGATTGGGCGCTGTCTACCCATGGTTGGAGACGAGATGTCCTGGACTGTGAGGTGCATCCTTCGAGGACCGTTGGTGCCACCCTTCGCCGAAGAGCTGACTGAGGATGCCCTTGCATCGACTCAGATGGGGGTGTTCGTCACCGTGCTGCAAAGGGCTCTTGCCCGCTTGGTGTGTGCTCACAGTTCCGAGCTAGGCGGCACCCGTTTTGAGTTTTACTCTGGCTTGGACGAGCAGAGTAACCCTGTGCCGCCGCGTCCCCACCCCACTTTTGGGAACCACTTGGCCGAGCTGGGACTCCTCGTCGAGTACACTCAGTCCCAGCTGGTCACTAGTCGTTTCGAGAGTGATCTTCACCGTCTGAATCACGACGGTGCTGAGGTGCGGATCTCGGCAGCTGAGTTGAGGATCGAGGACTTGGAGGCGCAACTCAAGGCGTCTCAGGACAAGCTGAAGACCGTGGAGCTGAAGCTCAAGACCTCGGAGGAGCGCTTAGTGGAGTCCCAGGCAGAGCTCAAGATGGAGCGCAAGGAGCGCCGTTCCACCTTTGCGCGCCTCCAGACTACTCGCTTCTACATGTTCCAGCTTGACGGGATGGTTGACATGCTCAGGTCGACCGTTGATGCCCGTGACGAGCGGATCAGCGAGCTGGAGAGTGAGGTGGAGGCTCTGAGCAAGGATAATGACGATCTCCTGCCTGATGATGAGGACCCTACAGAGGATATGGATATGGAGCCCGTAAGCGAGCAGGACGACGATGACCTTCGAGGCGAGGACGGTGAGGACTCGGGAGCTGTGATGTCTGAGGACGAGGACCCCGACGAGCCACCCTTTGACAGTGACGCTGCCGTGGACGTGGAGTAGTTAGTTGCGCAGTATCTTTTGGGTTAGGGCCGAACCATCGCGATAAGTGGATGCGATTGTGTGGTCTAGTTAGCATGAGTGTGTGTCAGAATTATTGTAAGACTATGTCAGTCCGTGTTTTGTGGTTGTGAACTATGTGATGATGCTTTTGGAACCTCGCTATGAATTGGAATCATGTCTTCTTAGGAGTAATGTCTTGCTGAAATTTGTATGTTTTTGTGTATGCTTGATGAACGCTTTTTCAAAACCTGTTTTAAAATTTCTAAGTAGAATAATTAATGTGTGTTTTATTCTGAAATTTAGAATGGCAAGGGATCCACCACCACCCCCACCACCCGAGCCATCTATGGCTCAAGTGCTCCGTCTTCTCATGGAGGATCGCGAGGCAGCTCGCACCGAGAGGAATGCCAACCTTGCCACCCTGCAGCATATTGCTCAGATTGTCGTCAACCAGAATGGCGGCCAAGGAAATGAAGAACCCCGCTCCAAGCTTCGTGACTTTCAGAAGACCAATCCTCCAGTTTTCTCCAAGAGTGAAGTGCCACTGGATGCTGATGACTGGATCCGTACTATAGAGAACAACCTGAGGGTCGCCCAAGTGGGTGACAACGAGAAGCTGGTCTACGCCACTCACTACCTCTCTGGGTCTGCCCGAGCGTGGTGGGAGGCCATTCGTGCCCTTTTGCCGCCGGAGGAAGTTGTGGCTTGGCCAGCGTTCAAGACCAAGTTCTTGAAGCGTTATGTGCCCTCTGGACTCGTCAGTATCATGCGAGAGAAGTTCTTGCAGCTCAAGCAAGGAGGGATGTCGGTGAGTGAGTACTTGGAGAAGTTTACTTCTCTAGCAAGGTATGCGCCCACCGATACCGATACTGAGGACAAGAAGAAAGAGAGGTTCATGAATAGACTTCATGATGAAATGCAGTGCATTCTGGTGGTGATGCCTTTCACCGACATGGAATCCTTGGCGGATGCAGCCATTATGATGGAACACAAGCGCAAGGCTTCGTTTGACAACCGCAAGCGTCGCCAACTGATGCAGCAAGGCAGTAGCAGCAGCAGCCCAACTGGAAGTTATCCCCGTCCGCGCCCTTCACCTCCACCGAGGCCTTCTTATCCATCACCAAGGCCTCCAACCTTTGCACCAAGACCCAGCTACTCTCCTCTCCCGCCTGCACCTCGTCCTGGAAGTGGTTCCAACCCCGGCCTCAGCTTTAACAGGCCGCCTGCTCCGAAGCCCACAGGAGGATGCTTCACTTGTGGACAGCCTGGACATTTCTCGCGGGATTGTCCCACTAGACAGCCCGCCGTTGGTCGCCCCAATGCGAAAAAGATGAACCAAGGGCCATCCCGTCCACCAGGAGGCAAGAACCCGTATCCCAAGAAAGCGGCCCCTTTCACCCGAGGACATCTGAATCATATCAGTGCAGAAGAAGCTCAGGAGGCACCAGATCTGGTTATGGGTACGTTCCCTGTCAACTCAGTTCCTGCCTCAGTTTTGTTTGATTCGGGAGCTTCCCATTCTTTCGTTATGGAGCCATTTGTTAGGAAAAGTGGTATGGTTCCAACTTTGTTGAATCGTCCTATGAGAGTGCAAATTCCGGGGGCCACTACTAAAGCCATTGTATCTTGCAAGGAGACTCCTGTGGAAATTCAAGGAGCCCGATTCCATGCGTATTTAGTGGTATTAGGAAAGCAAGGGATAGAAGTGGTTTTAGGAATGGATTGGATGGCAGTTAACCGGGGAAAAATTGATTGCACCAACAAGTCTGTCACCCTAACCACCCCGGAAGGAGAGGAGATTACACACTTCTCAACCTACCACTCCACCTCAAGTCATTGCCATAAGAGTGTAGCTGGAGCCATTTTGGAAGAGGTACCGGTAGTACGTGAGTACCCGGATGTTTTTCCCGAAGAGTTACCCGGTATGCCACCGGATCGGGATATTGAGTTCATCATTGAGTTGGTACCAGGTACTGGCCCTATAGCTTAAAAACCTTACCGGATGAACCCCGAGGAGTTGGTGGAACTAAAGAAGCAGTTGGATGACCTGCTTAGAAAAGGGATGATCCGCCCTAGTGCGTCACCCTGGGGGTCACCAATCATTTTCGTGGATAAAAGGGACGGTACCACTCGCTTGTGCGTGGATTACCGTAAGTTGAATGATGTGACTATTAAAAACAAGTACCCCCTACCCAAGATTGAAGATATGTTTGATCAACTCAATGGAGCTCGAATCTTCTCCAAGATCGATCTCCGCACCGGTTACCATCAGTTGAAAGTCAGAGAATCTGATATCCCTAAGACGGCCGTTGTCACTCGTTACGGATTGTTCGAGTACACAGTGATTTCATTTGTCCTGACCAATGCTCCAGCCTATTTCATGAATCTCATGAACAAGGTGTTCATGGATTACTTGGATAAATTTGTGGTTGTCTTTATTGACGACATCTTGATTTATTCCAAGTCAGAAGAGGAGCATGAAGAGCATCTGAGGTTGGTTCTCGGTACCTTGCGAGAACACCAGTTGTATGCTAAGTTCAGTAAGTGCCAGTTTTGGTTAAAAGAAGTAGGCTTTCTTGGTCACGTTATCTCAGCAGGAGGGATATCTCTAGATCCTACCCACATCAAGTCCATTCTTGAATTCCCAACTCCCACCAACCAAACCGAAGTAAGGTCCATCCTTGGATTAGCCGGTTATTACCGCAAGTTTGTTGAGGGGTTCTCAAGCATTGCAAAGCCTCTTACCCAACTATTGAAGAAGGATCAGAAGTTCATTTGGACCGACAAATGTGAAGCCAACTTCCAGGAACTGAAAAAGCGCCTTACTACCGCACCTATCTTAACCATGCCAGATGTGACCAAAGATTTTGTGGTTTATTGTGATGCCTCCAAACTTGGACTTGGCTGTGTCCTTATGCAAGAGGGCAAGGTGATTCCATACTCGTCGCGACAACTCCGCAAGCATGAGCAGAATTAGCCAACCCATGACCTAGAGCTTGCTGCAGTAGTCCATGCACTCAAGACATGGCGGCACTTTCTGATGGGCAACCGTTGCGAAATTTACACCAATCAGAAGAGCCTGAAGTACATCTTCACCCAGAGGGACTTGAACATGAGGCAACGAAGATGGATAGAACTCATCAAGGATTATGACTTGGACATCCATTACCACCCTGGAAAAGCTAACGTTGTAGCTGATGCCCTTAGTCGTCAGCCGTGTTCATTCAACTCCCTGATCAAGGTTAGACGGCCAGAACTCTAGGAAGAGCTGGATAAGATGGGTATAGAGGTGGTCAGCTATGGGGCAGTCGATCAACTCCAGTTGCAACCCACCTTATGGGAGCAGATCAAGCAAGCACAGAAGGGTCACGAAAGCATTGAGGGCATCAAAAGAAGATTGGACAAAGAGGAAGTCCCTGGGTTCACCATCGACTTTGACGGTATTCTTTGGTATAAGGGACGCATATGCGTACCGTCAGACCCTGTTTTGAAGCAGCTAATTATGAAGGAGGCTCACGAGACTTTGTATTCTATCCACCCCGGTGGAACCAAGATGTACCAGGATTTAAAGCAGAATTTCTGGTGGCACGGCATGAAGCGCGAGATTGCACTGTTCGTCCAGAATTGCGATATCTGCCAAAGGGTCAAAGCAGAGCATCAACGACCCGCTAGATTACTTCAACCTCTCAAGTTGCCCGAGTGGAAATGGGATGAGATCGGCATGGATTTTATCACTGGATTGCCTAGGTCCAATCGTGGGCATGATGCCATTTGGGTTATTGTGGATAGACTCACCAAGGTTGCACATTTTCTCCCGGTAAGCACTCGTCATCGAGCTGATCAACTTGTGGACCTTTACATATCACGTATCGTCAGCCTTCATGGAATACCTAAGACTATCGTGTCTGATCGAGGAACTCAATTCACCTCTCGTTTTTGGACTAAGCTTCAAGAGGAACTCGGAACAAAGCTCTTTTTCAGTACTGCGTACCACCCTCAGACAGGAGGACAAACGGAAAGAGTCAATCAGATCCTTGAAGATATGCTTAGGTCTTGTGTGTTAGCTTATGGAGACAAATGGGAAAATTGATTGCCGTTTGCCGAATTTTCGTACAACAATAGCTATCAGGCCAGTCTGAAGATGGCACCGTTTGAGGCTTTGTACGGGCGCAGATGCCGTACACCCTTGAAATGGTCGCAAACCGGAGACAGCCAAATTTTTGGAGTTGACACCTTGAGAGAAGACGAATAGCAAGTTCAACTCATTCGCGACCGTCTTAAGGCCGCCCAATCCAGGCAGAAAAGTTACGCAGATTCCAGGAGACGTGAACTCAACTTCAAGGAAGGAGATATGGTTTACTTGCGCGTTACACCACTCAAGGGAATGCAACGTTTCCATGTCAAGGGGAAATTAGCGCCAAGATATATTGGCCCTTTTAAGGTGGTCAGTCGTAGAGGAGAAGTATCGTATCAGCTAGACTTGCCACCCCATCCGTCGGAATTCCATGATGTATTTCATGTATCTCTACTCCAGAAGTGTCTGCAAGTTCCTGGTAATACCCATTCATATCAGGAGGTAGATCATCACACAAGTGATCTCAACCATGATCTCACTTATCGAGAACGACCACTTCGTGTTCTCGCTGAAGACGTCCGTCTGACACGGAGACGGAAGATCAGGTTCCTGAAGATCCAATGGAGCAACCATTCGGAGGAAGAAGCCACCTGGGAGCGTGAAGATTATTTGGAGCATGAATTTCCTGGTTTTCTCTCTTCTTCAAATCTGGAATCTCGGGGACGAGATTCTCCTAAGGGGGGAAGGTCTGTAACACCCCAATTCTCTTAGCCTTAGCATTGTGGTGTTATTATAGATTTTTCACCTCTTGCAAAAACTTTTGTGTGTGTAAAACTTGAGTCATGATTTAATTTGCTTGCACACCTTATGCTTGTTGTGTGTCACTAACATTTCATGAGAATTGAAAATACTAAAAAAAAAACCCCGAAATAAATAACCACTATTAGGATCTTCATGATTGTCAAAACGTAGCCAAACTAGGAGCTATTATTAAGCAAACCATAAATGGTTTTTGACATACATCTGAACCATTTTGATCTAGGGCATTTATAATTTCACACCCTACTCTAAATTCTCTCAAAAGAGTTTGTTTGCACATAAATATCATTAGCTGTTGTGACCATCAAATTAACATGACCATTTGAGATATTATTTTCTTTATCACTAAAAGTTTTCTTTTCTTTAAAAGCTAAATGAGATAATTGACTTAGGCATTTGTAAATTCAGTACCCTCTCTTAATTTAGGTAAGTTTGGGGTGTTGACCCATTTTATTTTTGTGGGTCATGTTTGAATAACTCAAACTTAGGATTTTAAATTCATTTGAGCAATCTACTCAAAGCTTTCACCTTTTATTTATATCTCACTCTTTTCCACTCCACGTGTTGAAGAGGAGAACAGCACCATCACCCCTGGTCCCACCTGTCATGGACTAGGGCCAACCCCTCCTCTCTCCTCTCTCTTTTCTTCTCTTTTCCACCCAACCGAAGACCACCTCCCTTCTTCTCACTGGCTAGGGCTGGTCATCCGACCAAACTCCTCTCTGCCCGCTCTCCACCGCCCACCTGAGCCAGTAAGAACAGACGAGACAACCTCCCTCCCTCTCTCCTGCCCGAGCTAACCCTAGATCGGGTGGAGCTCGTTATAACCCCCCGAGCCCCTCCCCTGTCCATTTCTCTCCCTCCTGGCTCCTACCAACTCACTCCTCTCCCCCCTGGCGAAAACCACGAAGCTCTCCCCCTCATTCGCTCTGTAGACGAGGAGATTTCCTTCGGTGGCCGAAGGAAGGAAACTGGCGTAGCACTCGTTCCTCTCAACCATTCCTTGCCATTGTTGGTTCCCTGGCTTCCCCTTTGCTGGATCTAACTCCCCTCTCCTCCCTTGGCTCTGTTGCAGCTCGAGAGCACCTGGTTCGTCCACGACCCGAGGAGGACGCCGTCATCACCACCTTGGACTCCGACGTTGCATGCGAGTTTTGCGACCACCCCTGAGCTCCCCTTCGACGCCGCGTCCACCTCCAACCACTGTTTCGTCCTTATGCGAGCCCTAGGTGAGCCCTCCGTGCTCGGCGTAGTTTTCTCGAGCTCCTGCTCGTGTTTTTCGGTCGGGAGGAAGATGATGGCCTGAGGCCGTCGATTTTCAGATCGGCGGTTGTTTTTGAACCGCGCCCGATCTGTCCTGGACCGTTGGATCCCAGATCCTCGGTCGCTTGCCGTTTCGCCGGCGCGCGCGCAGCGTTTGGGCCGGCCCAGCTCAGCCCCGCGCGGATCCGCGCTGCTCTGCGTCGCCTCTGGGCCGATCTGGCCCGTTCGGCCTGCCCTTCTTTTATTCTTTTCCTGTTATTTTTCCAGTAAATCTTCAGTCAAGCTTTTAATCTTTTGTGGTAAATCTAGAGTGTCTAAAATGATGGCATTAATTTTGTAGCATGCATGTACATTTTCTTAACCATGTAGCATTGGATTTGTTCCAAGATGTGTTTCCTGTTGAGTGTTAAAATAGATCTTGTAAAAAGTATCTATTGCACCATTTGTTTAATAACTTGTGTTCTGTAAATCCAAATCTTGCAATCTTGGATCTGTTGGAAAGCTTATAAAAATGTCTATCCAAATTGGTAAATATTGCATGCCGGAGATTTATCTATCAAAAGTTATATTTAGTCTAAGAATAACATCAGTATGTGTTTGGGTATTTTTAACTCTTCAATAAAAACACTTTTTGAGGTAAATCCAATTGGAAGTGTTAGATATGTGTTGGAGGTATCATATACTACAAATGTAGATTTTCCAGTAATTAGTTATTTCTTAGTGAATAAATCCCTGAAAAACAGGGAGATAATCTCTTAAAATGCACTTCTGAAATTTCAGAGATTATGACATGTCTAGTTTTAATTGGTGGAGCCACCTCTGTCCATAGATAAATGTTGGGGATATTTTTGTGGGATAGCCACAGGTTTTATCTAACTCACCCCACTGGATTGACACCAAAATAATTCTTATTATTTTCTGCACTTAGATAATGGTCAGAAGTATACTTTATTTTAAAACTGGGATAACTTAAGCTAGGAGTATCCAAAATTGGTGAATAAAATCTCCACTTAAAGAGAAAAATCATATCTCACCAGAAAGGTTAGTTATGCATTCAGGAGATCTATAAAACTGAACCTATCTTCTGTTTAAGTTTGACATCAGTAGCTCTTATCTGATATTTAATTCTTGTTTGGTGATAGATTTTCATGCACAGCTAATTTTCAGAGCTCCACACGTGTGTCAGCAGTAATGTGGTAGAAGGGTTTAATTTTAGGATCAGCACCTTAAGAGTTATGCTTAAACCATGTAAACAGCCCCTAATAACTATTGAATGCATTAGTTGTGTTTCCTGTTTGTGATGCTTGTTGTTTGTTGATATACTTTAGATTGTTGATAACTCGCATTAGTCTCGTTGTTTTTCATGTTACGGTAGAATCGCAACCCGAGGAAGAGCAGTACGAGGTAGCTGAGCACGACTACGCTGAAGAACAAGACCAGGGACAGTACTCTGAGCAAGGCAAGCCTACCTCACCACTATAATGAAATCCTATTATTTTATCAAGCATGTTTTGTTTTCAAAATAAAATAATGCATGTTTTACCTCTTTTGTGGCGCCTTGCCACCCGAAAACTATTTTACAAAATATTGTTTGGCCAAAGTTACCTACTAGAATAGCTGTAGGTATCCACGTCGTGATACCGACAACAACGAAGCTATGCAACAGCTGATGGCAGCTCAAGCCCAACTGATGACTATGATGACCCAGTTCATTGCAGCAACCAACAACAACAACAATAACAACAATAACAACCACACACCACCACCACCACCACCACCACCAATGGACAGACTTGCAAGATTTCTCAGGATTAGACCTAATAAGTTCTCCTCTGCTACTGAACCAATAGTGGCGGATGACTGGCTCCGTCCGGTCAACAAGGACTTAGTAACCTGTGAGTGTTCTGAGGCAGAAAAGGTGAGGTTCACTGCACACCTATTGGATGGACTTGTTGCCCTGTGGTTGGAGACCTATCAAGTGACCCATCCCTTGGATGGCCTGACTTGGGATGTGTTCAAGGATGGTACGCAATGCTCACATTTCCTCTAGCACAATGAACCTGAAGAAAGAGGAATTTCGTAGCTTGAGGCAGGGAGGTAGAACTCTGAAGGAGTATATGGATGACTTCTGTATGCTATCAAGGTATGCACCAGAGGACATCGACACTGATGCTAAAAGGAAGGACAAATTCCTTAATGGACTTAGGGGAGAACTAAAGATACCCTTGTCTGTGGCATCTGCTCCTAACTATCAAATTCTGCTGGATCAAGCAATCACTCTGGACAATAACATAAGAAAGGAACAGGATAGGAAGAGGAAGTTCGGTGCAAGTAAGGGTAACTCTGAAGGGACTCACAAGAAACCACACCTCTGAAGTCAGTGGCCATAAACCCTGGAACTACTCCAACAGTGGTAGTGGACAAAAGCATCATGGTCATAACCACAATGGAGGATACAAAGGAAACAATGGAGGGTACAAAGGAAATAATGGTGGGTTCAAGGGAAACCATCAGCATGGCCAAAATCATGGGAATGGTAATCCCCGTCCTAACTATGAAGGGAAGAAAGACTTGTCTAATGTGACTTGCTTCAAGTGCAAGAAGACAGGACACTATGCAACTGAATGCCCAGAGAGGAAGGCTGATGAAAATTCCAAGCCCAATCCTTTCCAGAAGGGGCAAGCAAATCACATCAATGTGGAAGAAGTTCATGATGAACCTGATGTTGTGATTGGTAAGTTCCTGCTCAATTCTTTTCCAGCATTAGTCTTATTTGATACTGGAGCATCGCATTCATTCATATCAAGAGCTTTTGTAAACAAACATGGGCTAGCCGAGGAAAGCTTAGGAAAACCTATTAGAGTGAGTTCACCTGGGGGTGAGATGATAGTAAATTCGGGCTGTAGGCAGTTAGATTTAAGGATTGGAAAATATCTTTTCCCAGCAGACTTAATCATCCTAGAAACCCAAGGTTTGGATGTTATCATCGGAATGGATTGGATGACCCGTTTTGAAGGGATCATAGACTGTGCAAATAGAGCTATCACCCTCACCACCCCAGAAAAACAAAAGATTAAATTCAGATCAACTTTCGAACTTAAGAAAGTTAGGCTAAATTCTCTTAAGGGGGTTAGCCTTGGTGATGTGCTGATTGTCCAAGAGTACACAGATGTATTCCTAGAAGAATTACCGGGAATGCCACCCGATAGAGATGTGGAATTTCTCATTGAACTGAAACCGGGTACCGGACTAATAGCTAAGAGACCGTACCCTATGGCTGTCGATGAACTGAAAGAACTCAAGAAGCAACTGGAGGAACACCTTCTGAAAGGATTTACCCGTCCAAGTTCTTCGCCCTGGGGAGCGCCAGTTCTTTTTGTCAAAAAGAAAGATCAAACCCAGAGACTAGTCACGGACTACAGAGATATAAATGAACACACCATCAAGAACAAGTATCCGTTACCCAAGATAAATGAATTATTTGATCAATTGAAAGGTGCATGTGTCTTCTCCAAGATTGATCTTCGATCAGGTTATCTTCAAATGAAGATTAGAGAGATGGATATACCAAAGACAACGTTTGTTACAAGATATGGCTCATATGAGTATACAGTAATGCCATTTGGATTAACCAATGCTCCAGCTTTATTCATGATTATGATGAATAAAGTGTTCATGGATTTTCTGGACAAGTTTGTGGTGGTGTTCATAGATGACATTCTGATCTACTCCGAGAGTCACAAAGAACATGAAGAGCAATTGCGCCTAGTATTGCAAAGACTACGTGAACATAAGTTATATGCCAAATTCAGCAAGTGTGAATTTTGGTTGGAACAAGTCGCGTTCCTAGGACACATAGTATCCAAGGAGGGTATAGCAGTGGATCATGAAAAGGTTTCAGCTGTAACCAATTGGGAGCCACCAAAGAATGTGGGAGAATTACGGAGTTTTCTTGGTCTAGCAGGATACTACCGAAGATGTATAGAAAACTTTTCCAAAATCGCCAAGGCACTGACGGAATTATTAAAGAGGGAGAAGAAATTTGAGTGGACTGACGCATGTGAAGCCAGTTTTCAGGAGTTGAAGAAGCGACAAGTTTCAGCCCCAGTTCTATGCTTACCTGATTTAGAGAAAGAATTCCAAGTTTATTGTGATGCTTCACGCCAAGGCCTAGGAAGTGTGCTGCTGCAAGAAGGCAGAGTGGCATCTTATGCCTCTAGACAGCTTAAGAAACATGAAACAAATTATCCCACTCATGATCTCGAGTTAGCCTCCGTAGTACATGCCCTGAAAACTTGGAGACCCTACCTAATGGGAAAAAGATGCGAAGTGTTCACTGACCACAAAAGTTTGAAGTATATTTTTACTCAGAAAGAATTGAACATGAGGCAGAGAAGATGGTTAGAACTTATCAAGGATTATGATCTAAGCCTTCAATACCATCCTGGAAAGGCTAATGTAGTAGCTGATGCCCTGAGTCGTAAGGTTTATGTGAATGGCCTCACGACAGGAGAAATACCTGAGGATTTATGCAAGGCATTCAAGGACCTCCGATTAGAGGTGGTACTAGATGGTTTTGTAGCCTCGTTAGTAGTACAACCAAATTTGATGGACCAGATACGTGAAGCTCAGAAGGGAGACAAAGATATTGATGAAATCAAAGTCAACCTGAGAGCAGGAAAAGCCAAGGGATTTCATGAAGATGAGCAAGGAACCTTGTGGTTTGAAAAACGTGTATGCGTGGCAAATGATCCTGATCTTAGGAAGTTATGTCGGCAAGAAGCCCATGAAACACCTTATTCCATTCATCCAGGAAATACCAAAATGTATATGGATGTGAAGGAGATATTTTGGTGGAACAATCTGAAAAGAGAAATAGCAGAATATATCGCTAAGTGCGATGTATGCAGTCGAGTAAAGGCTGAGCATCAGAAACCAGCAGGAATTTTGCAACCCTTGAAGGTACCGGATTGGAAGTGGGATTCTATTGGGATGGATTTCACCACCGGGTTACCAAGGACCAGATCAGGGTATGATTCTATTTGGGTTATTGTTTGTCGCTTAACCAAAATAGCTCACTTTATACCCATGAAGACCACCTATGCCCATGCAAAGCTAGCCGATATTTACATGAAGAGAATTGTGTGCCTACACGGCGTCCCCAAGAGTATCGTGTCCGATAGAGGGACCCAGTTCATATCTCATTTTTGGAAGCAGTTGCATGAATCACTGCATTTCACCCGCAAACAAATGGCCAGACTGAAAGAGTAAATCAGATTTTAGAAGATATGTTAAGAGCTTGTGCGCTTGATTATGGGTCTAGTTGGGATGACAATCTACCCTATACCGAGTTCTCCTACAATAACAGTTACCAAGCTAGTATTGAGATGGCACCATTTGAGGCTTTATATGGGAAGAAATGCACAACCCCATTGTTGTGGAGTGGTGTAGGAGAACGAAGTTTCTTTGGACCTGATATAATCCAAGAAGCAGAAGAGAAGGTCAGATTAATTAAAGATAGGTTGAAGATAGCACAGTCACGCCAGAAAAGCTACGCGGATGCTAAACGTAGAGAAGTCACCTACGAGGTGGGTGATAGAACCTATCTTAGAGTGTCGCCACTCCGGGGTGTAAAGAGGTTTGGAATTAAAGGAAAGCTAGCACCGCGATTCATCGGACCATTCAAAATTCTTTCTCGCAAGGGTGAAGTAGCATATGAGTTAGAACTACCAGAAGCCCTGTCTGTGATTCATAATGTGTTCCATGTCAGTCAATTGAAGAAATGTCACCCCGAGATGATGGGAGTTCCCTTAAAGGATATTGTACCCCTCGAAGAAGTACAATTGGAAAGTGACCTGACCTACGAAAAGAAACCCATCAAGATATTGCAGACCGCAGAAAGAGTCACCCGTACCAAAACCATCAAGTTTTGTTAAGTCCAATGGAATCATCATACCGAGGAAGAAGCCACCTGAGAACGAGAGAATGACCTCCGAGAAGACCATCCACACCTATTTGCTGACCTTTCTGAAGTTCGAGGGCGAGCTTCCTCTTGAGGGGGTTAGTCTGTAACATCCCAAATTTTGCAAAAAAATAAACTTTGCATTCATGCATCATTCATCATTGGGCATAAAACTACATCACAAAAATATTAAATAAAACTTCAAATTATAAATTTAAATAATCTATAATTCCATAAAGTGTTTATTTAAAACTCCTTTAATAAAAAAATATTACCAATTTATATATGGGCAAGTATAATGTTAAAAAGTTCCATTTTTAATAACCTTTCCAAAACATATTTTTATGAATTGTTCTGAAATGTTTTGAATAGGTTTAAAAATCATATTTGAAATCAGTATTTAAAAACATAAAAGGATTTAAATAAAAATATTTGGATTTCTGAGTCGAGTGGGCCGTGGCCCGTATCTATCCGTCGCACACGCGTAGCACTGCGGCCCGCCAGCGGCCCAGTTCTCTTTCTCTCTCTCTCTCTCTCGCTGTCACTGACAAGAGGGACCCACCTGTCATCTCCCCCGCGGAGCCGTTCGTCCCCAAATCACGCCCACGTCTCCGACCGAAAACGCCCGATTTGATTTCGTTTGAATGCGGCGATTTACTACTCCATTTACCTCGATGTTTTCCCCTACTAAAAGCCCCCGAGCTCCTCCGTGTTTTTCCCCAAACACCTCCTCCAAAGAGCCCCTGGGTTGGCCGCTAGAGACCCCGCTCTTCCGCCGTCGCCGTCGGTGAGAACCTCGCCGTGCGCGCAAACCTAACCACCCAGTGCCGTCTCGTTGCTCCCTCTCGCTTTAACTTTTCCTTGCGAAGCTTTTTGACACGGTTTTGAACTCATTTCCGCAGCGCAACGCCGTGACCGTGCTCGCCCGAGGAGAACCGCCGCCTCGTGCTACTCCGGCGAGCGATTACGCGAGGAGGAGTTCACGCCGGAGACCGCCACCTCGCCACCGTCCCCGCATCGATCTTCTCCACGTCTCGGTAAGACCCATCCATCCCGTAGATCCCTAGGACGCGAGCGCGTGCATTGCCGGCCGTGGCGCCACCGCGGTCGGAAGTTTTTCCGGCGAACCGCGCCACCCGCGCGTGGTCTCCGTTTTCGGACGGTTGGATCTAGATCCAACGGATCTAGATCCATTTAATCCCGAGCGCTCGTTATTAAGGAGATCAGACGGCCCACGCTGCCGATCCGCGTCGAATCGGTACGGACGAATCAGATCGCGCCGTGTGGCCGATTCTTTTTCTATTTCGAATAAAATTTAGAAATTAAAACAGAAAACTATTAAAACATGCAAAATTCATAACTTTTAATCTGTAAGTCCAAAATTGATAAACTTTATGTCATTGGAAAGCCCTGCTCATGTAGTTTATTTCTACATCATTTGTTTTCCCCTTTTACAAATTATAAATTGTATAATTATCAGAGGAGTATTTCGGCCATTAAAATAATAACTTAAATAATAAAAATGATTTAGAAATAAATTTAATTGTTTTAGGATTGTATTATCTCCGTCTGTCCAGCAATATTAATAAATGGCTTAATTGAAGATTTCATAAAACAATAAAAGTTGTAATTATAGAAATCAAAGTTTTACTATATTATTTTAAAATTATTTAATTGATAAATAAAATAAGAAATACCTAGAAATTATATTTCATTCATTTAATGACAGAAAATAAAAATTATTAATAAGTGTGTCCTATTATCATAGCATATCATTCATGCATGCATATTTATGCTTGGAGTTTTAAGTGTTGCATATTGTATTTAATTATTTTGTATTGCTTGTTGTTAGATTGTGAAGAGGAGGACGGACTTGCTTGTGATTGTTATTCTTGCTGTGCTTGTGCCTCCTGTTACCAAGGCAAGTGACCTTCATATTTTATCCCATCTTTTCTATATGTATAAGTAGTATATTTTGAGTAGTATGCATGATAGGAATTTTTGGATTTATTTTATAATGCTAAGATTGGTTATATTTTTACAAGTATCCTAGTAGTGTGTAGCCACCCCTTATCCTAAGCAGCCATGAAAAGTTATTAGTAGTTGCTTAGCTATGCTATGAAAATGTTTACCATGTTATAGACATGCTTCTAAGTGCTAAAAATCAAAATACACTTCTGGGTGGAATTGGTTGTTTGGTTTATGTTGAGTGGCTTTTGGGACTATGCTTGTGGTTGTCGTCGCCTAGGATGAATGTCTATTCTACTTAGGGCCATGAGTATGGTGTTTGTTACCTAGAAGTGCACTTGTGGACGGCCACCCAGGAACGAAGAGATTACCAAGTGCCTCTAAGTTTAGAAGCTTCCCGTGCAGCCTTTTGACAATGGGCTCTGTCTAGAATAATTAAGTTGTGAGGGTGCAACCTGTCAGCTTGACAAGCAGATGTAGAGATGGTAGGTGGAACGGGTCTTGCTAGTATGGTTGCATCCTTCGTCTGAAATTTCTTGTCTCAATTTTCTCCTTTCCTCAATACACTCCGTGTGTATAGGATTTTCGGCCTAATTGAGTCTAAAGGTGAAAGTGCACAACCTCTGCAGAGTCGACAAACTGAGTACTCAGCCGTGTCCCCGGAAATGGACTACTTCGAGCAACTGGACAAGGATGGGCAGAAGAATCTCAACACTGTTTTCGTAAAGTAAAATTTTGACTAAGGAAAGAATTGATGGTGCACTTGGGTTTTACCCCTTGGTGCCAAGTCTTGAGAAATAAAAGTGTTTTACAAAATGATAGGAGAAATTTGCTTTTTCTGCAAATAGCCTCCAACCCCACCAAGCCAAATATGCATATAGATTTTAGACTTGTCATTATACATCCACCATAGTCACTTGCCAATACATCATTGTATTGACCTCCTTCGGGGGCTGCATATTCAAATGTGCAGGAAATTCTGATGCTGAATGAGTTTGGCTCGAGTGTACACCCAACATGACTGCCTGTGGCGCATGCTTGAAGACGAGGCTCAATGTTATTTTCGCTTTCGTTGTGAACTCTGAACTTTAGCTAGCCTTCATGGCTATGCAACTTGTAATAAAGCCATACTTGGCTATTATTTTTGGATCTTTATATTTTGTACAATGGTACTTTATATTTTGTACAGTGGTGCTGACAGTGATCCAGGGACTAGCACATAACACAGGTGTTCCAACTTTAATATAAGTTGGGGTGCTACACTATGTTGTCCATTGCCATCTCCATTGCCATTGTGTTGGCCATCCTTGTTGTCGCCATTGCTTCCCTTTTGGTCTTCATTATGGTTGTGGCCATTTCCACCAATTTGATTGTTTCCATGGTTGTGGAATTTATTGCCACTGCTTCCCTCATAATGATTGTGCCTCTTGTGTGAATGTAGCGCCCCATCTTTTATATAAAGACGAAACACATGTGTTAAGTGCTAGTCCCTGGATCACTGCCAGCACCACAGTACAAAATATAAAGTATCATTGCAGAAGTATCATAATACTACAACGAGATCCAAAAATAGCTAAGTATAGCTTTATTAAAAAGTGCATAGCTATGAAGCCTAGCTAGAATATTCAGGGTCCACAACAAAAGCAAATAACAATGAGCCTCATCTTCAAGCATGCGCCACAGGCAGACATGTTGGGTGTAGACTCGAGTCCAAACTTATTCTTCATCAGAAGTACCTGCACATTGGAATATGCAGCCACCGAAGAAGGTCAATACAATGATATATTGGCAAGTGACTATGGTGGATATAAAACGACAAGTCTATTCTATATGCATATTTGGCTTGGTGGAGTTGTAGGCTATTTTGCAGAAAGCAAGTTTTCTCCTATCTTCTATAAAACATTTTTGTTTCTCAAAGACTTGGCACCAAGGGATGAAGCCCAAGTGCACCAACAATTCTTTCCTTAGTCAAATCACCGGGGACACGGCTAAGTACTCATATTGTCAACTCTGTAGAGCTTGTGCACTTTCACCTTTGGACTCAATTAGCCCAAACATCCTATACACACGGGGTGCATTAAGGAAAGGAGAGAATTGAGACAAGAACTTTCAGAAGAAGAATGCAACCATACTAGCAAGACCCGTTCCACCTACCAACTCTACATCTGCTTGTCAAGCTGACAGGTTGCACTCTCACAACTTAATTATTCTAGACAGAGCCCATTGTCAAAAGGCTGCACGGGAAGCATCTAAACTTGGAGGGACTTAGTAATCTCTTTGTTCCGGGGTGGCCGTCAACAAGTGCAGTTTTGGGTGACAACCACCATGCTCATGGCACTAAGTAGAATAGAAATTCATCCTAGGGGACGACAACCACAAGCATAGTCCCAAATAGCCACTCAACATAAACCATTCCAACCAAATCCACCCAGGTGTGCATTTTAAGTTTAACACTAAGAAATATTTCCATAGCATACATAGTATGTAAACAATTTTTGTAGCATTGCTAAGCATCTAATAAAACTTTTTCAGGCTGCATGGAAAAGGGTGGCTACACACTACTAGGAATTTTGCAAACTGTAAAACTAACTTGACATAATGAAATAGTCCAAAATTCCTACCATGCATACTACTCAAAATATTCTACTAATGCATATAGAAAATATTGGGTAGATTATGAATCTCACTTGCCTTGGTAGCAGGAGGAGCAAGCACAACAAGAATAACATTCACAAGCAAGTCCTTCCTCTTCTTTACAATCTAGCACAAGAAATACGTATATAAATACCCACACAATATCACACAACACCAAACATAAATATGAATGCATGCATGATGCGCCATAAGTATAACAAGACACACTTATTAATAATTTATACCTTCTGTTATTAAATGTATGGAATGCAATTTCTAGAAATTTCTTATTTTACTTATCAATTAAATAATTGAAAACAATATAGCAAAAATTTGAATTCTACAACTTCAACTTTTATTGTTTTATGAAAGTTTTCAAATAAAACACATGTTAATATTTCTGGACAGAGGGCAATCATACAACTCTAATAGAATTAATTTTATTAGAAAAGCATTTTTATTATTTAAGTTATGGATTAAATAGCCGAAATACTCCTCGGATAATTACTCGAATTATAATTTATCAAAAGGAAAAACAAATGATGTAGAAATAAACTACACTAGCAGGGCTATCCATGGATATAAGATTTATCAAATTTGAACTTACAGATCAAAGTTACAAATTTTCTAAGTTTTGCATGTTTTCTGTTTTATTTATAAAATTCCTGCGAAAATGAATAAAAGGAGGGCTACGTGGCGCGCTCCTATTGGACGATACCGATTCCCGCGGATTGCGGGCGCGAGCCATCCGATCTAATTAGAAACGGACGTGCGAGATTAGATCGATCTAGATCTGTTAGATCTAGATCTAACGGTCCACAACACAAGGACCAAAAACGGATGCGCGCGGGTCGCCGGAGATCATCTGACCGCGGCGGCGCCACGGCTGGCGTCGCGTGCGCTCGCGTTCTAGAGGGCTACGGGACAAACGAGTCTTACCGAGACGTAGAGGGCGTCGAGGCGGGGTCGGTGGCGCAGCGCGGGTCTTCGGTGCGTCGCCGTGCGCCGTGGATTCCTCGCCGGAGATGGAGGCGGCGGCGGAGACCTTCGGTTGCGGACGGAGGCCGCGTTCGGCTGCGGAAAACACGCAAACTCGATGTCACAGAGGTGCGCAAGTTCGAAATAAGAAGGACTAGAGGGAAAGGGGGCTCGGGAGAGGGAATGTCGCCGGGGTCGACGGAAATTTACCGTCGGCGATGGCGCCGGCGGAACTCAGAGCTCGAGCGACCTGGGGGTGAATAAGCTAGGGTTTATAATGGGTGCTAAAAGGAAACCAACCCCGCGATGTTTGGAGCTGAAATCGCTCCGGATCGGAGACGATCCGTGCGGGATTCACGTCCGGAGGTGGAAGACCCACCTTAGGTGGGACCCACCCGTCAGCGAGAGAGGAGAGGGAGCACGGTCTACTGGGCTGATGCTGGGCCACTTCGTTGCGCGCGCGGCAGATAGCGACGGACGACCCGATTTATTTTCCTATTTTCTTTTCTCAATTTAATTTCTGTTTTAACAATTTATTCAAACATGATTTTTAAACTCAGTCAAAACATTTTAGAAAAATTCACAAAAAATATGTTTTGGAAAGATTATTAAATTTAGAACTTTTTAGTATTATTCTTGCACATTAAATAATTTGAAAAAATATATTTATTAAAAAAGTTTTAAATAAACAACTTTATGGAATTATAAATTATTTAAACTGATAATTGATTTTTTATTTATTACTTATGTGCTGTAATGTTATGCCTAAATGATGAATGATGCATGAATGCAAAGTTTTAAATTTTTGCAATTTTATTTTGGGATGTTACAGACTAACCCCCTTAAAAGGAAGCTCGCCCTCGAGTTTCGGAAAGGTCAGCAAATAGGTGTGGATGGTCTTCTCGGAGGTCATCTTCTCGTTCCCAAGTGGCTTCTTCCTCGGTGTGATGATTCCACTGAACTTTGCAAAACTTTATGGTTTTGGTACGGGTGACCCTTTCTGCTGTCTGCAATATCTTGATGGATTTCTCTTCGTAGGTTAGGTCACTCTCCAATTGTACTTCCTGGAGAGGTACAGTATCCTTTAAAGGAACTCCCAACATCTCGGGGTGACATTTCTTCATCTGATTGACATGGAACACATTATGCACAACAGACAGAACTTCTGGCAGTTCTAATTCATATACCCACTTCACCTTTGCGAGAAAGGATTTTGAATGGTCCAATGAATCGAGGTGCTAACTTCCCTTTGATTCCAAACCTTTTTACACCCCGAAGTGGTGACACTCTGAGATAGGTTCTATCACCCACCTCGTAGGTGACTTCTCTGCGTTTAGAATATGCGTAGCTTTTCTGGCGTGACTGTGCTATCTTCAACCTATCTTTAATCAGTCTGACCTTCTCTTCTGCATCCTGGATTATATCAGGTCCAAAGAAACTCCGTTCTCCTACACCACTCCACAACAAGGGGGTTGTGCATTTCTTCCCATATAAAGCTTCAAACGGTGCCATCTCAATGCTGGCTTGGTAACTGTTATTGTAGGAGAACTCAGCGTAAGGTAGATTATCATCCCAGTTAGATCCATAATCGATCGCACAAGCTATTAACATATCCTCTAAAATATGATTTACTCTTTAAGTCTGACCATCTGTTTGAGGGTGAAAAGCTGTACTAAATTCCAGTCTGGTTCCCAGTGATTCATGCAACTGCTTCTTGAAATGAGATATGAACTGGGTCCCTCTATCAGACACGATACTCTTAGGAACGCCATGAAGGCACACAATTCTCTTCATGTAAATGTCAGCTAACTTTGCACTTGTATAAGTGGTCTTCATGTGAGGACCCCTCTGACTAACCGTCAGAGATGCCCACGTTATGTAAACAGATCACGATCCCAATGATCAGTGCATCGCGATCACATAACCAACATGGTATACAAAGTTACATCATACAACTCGAATAGTATAAGACTTACATAAATAATAGTCTCATGACCAAGTCTGCAAACATCGTCGCACTTGACGAATATTAACTATGGTTTAGCAGAAGCTTCGGCTAGCGTCGACCCTCGTCACGTCCTGACGCATTCCCACAGAGCAGTTGAGCGGGACACTCAGTTTGCGTAGTCGTCGGCGTACTCCTCCTTCTTGTCGTACATTTCTTATTTTCAACCTGGACGTTTGAATATCCAGGGACACAGCCATATGAGTACATATACGTACTCGCAAGATCACCTCTAAGGCTTAAGTTTTCATGATAATGCAAGAAAACACTTTTCGAAAATTGGGATAGCTGCTATATACGACTATAGGGCTTAGTTTTCTAATACCATGATTTTAGACATAGAAAATACGACATCTCTGTATCTTTGTTGAAGAAAACATTTAGAGATAGAATTCTCTTCTCTTGGATATAGCAAAGACATATCCAAGTTCAAAACTTTCTTTTGTAAAACCATTGAAAACACTAGGACGGGGATACCCCTTTTTCCTTCCTTGAGATTGGACTGATTGTCTCCCCGAGACCAATCATCCTCACCCAAATTCCGTACCTCCCAGGTACCTCCTTATTACACAGAAACACTTTCCTTTTTAAAACAACTTCTTTCCCCAGGCGCCCAGTGTGGCCTTTCCAACCGTCCATGACCGCGGACGCGGCTATTCGAATAGATCTACACTCTGCAGAGGTGGTACACTTTTACCACAAGATTCGGATGGTCTGCCGTGGATCAACCACGGACTGTACATGGACAGCATGCACACATCAGAAGGCCGATCCTAACTTCCACTATGTTAATGCTGGTATAAGAATATCCTCTTCGAGTGGGTTTGTTCTCCCCGGCACCGAGTGAGCTAGCCGTATCGATCCGGTTCCCCCTAGTCTCACACCGCCATGACATGAGCCCACCGTTGCTTCCCGGTGGCACACGAAGTCCACACTCTGTATGCCCATCCCCTTGCAGCAGTAGGTTTCGGGGACTCTAACCCCATCTAGCCAATTGAGGAATATTCGAATACCAACACCAACAAGCTTCCGTTAATCCCCGTGCCCATTTTGAGGTAATGTGGTTGTACGGGTTAATTGTTCGGGCGGCAGCAGGGACTTCGAAATTAAACCTCCATCTCCGACTCCTCCCAGCAGCTCGGGTTTTCGCAACATCTCCGAATGCTCTCAGCATCTCGGGTTTTCGCAACATCTCCGAATGCTCTCAGCATCTCGGGTTTGCATAAAACATTTCTTTCTCGCTGATTGCTCCCAGCAACTCAGGTTTTCCTCCATAAAACAGTTTTATCAAACAGGTTCCCATCCTACAGTTTTGAGGTAAGTAGATGAAGGTAGACTACTAGAAAACTTAATCTTTTTGATGGAGCCTTCAACAACAAGGCTCACCAAATAAACTCTTTTTGTAACACCTATAATATTCTTATAGATAACTTTGGCCAAACAATATTTTGTAAAATAGTTTTCGGGTGGCAAGGTGCCACAAAAGAAGTAAAACATGCATTATTTTATTTTAAAACAAAACATGCTTGATAAAATAATAGGATTCATTATAGTGGTGAGGTGGGCTTGCCTGGCTCAGCAATATGTCCTTGGTCTTGATCTTGATGTTCCTCAGGTTCATTCCTCACTTCCCGTTCCTTCCCGATTGTATCTAACGTCGTAAACAGGAAAATGAACCACCCTCAGAATACAAGACAATGCCACAAGGACATAACAAACAGCAAGCATCGCACAAGACACTTAGCTAACAGTCCAAATCAAACAATTCCTTTAGCTAAACAACAATAAACAACAAGGTCCATAGAGCTAAGACAAACAATAGATACTCCTAAGGGAATATACACCACAACTCTGAGTATTAAAAAGGTAGTTCTACAGAACACTAAAACAACACATCACTTAGGGTTATTATATCATTTAACAAGAGTTGTGATAATAGTTTCAGGAAATACTTCAGACAAAGGTATCTTAGTAGTTCAGGAAATACTTCAGACAAAAGTATATTCATTGTTTAGGAAACACTTCTGACAAAAGTATAATGATTTTTTAGGAAATACTTTAGACAAAAGTATATTAATAGTTTAGGAAATACTCCAGACAAAAGTACCTCAACACACAAGAAAGTATTAATATTAACACTAGCATTGAGCATACTCACATGCAAAACTGTTACTAGCTCAAGAAATACATACTAACAAGTAGCTGAGCAACAAACAATGGTAACACCACTGTCCAAACAATTTTATGACTAAGAGCTTAAGATGGTGCACTAGACTATTTAATAAGACACTACAATTAATACCACTTCAACGTTTAAACCAAACAATCACACAGTAAACAAGTGTTGCCAGCAAATCTTAAAGTGAACAAACCATACAACAATCATTACAAAGCCCAAACAATTACTTAATATCATTTAACACCATTCACATACACATGCATGATACCTAAGTAAAGTTAGTGCAGCACCCAGGAAACAAGATGAACTATGTGAAACTCAAAAGTGAATGGTCTAACATTACTTTTAGGAAATTCGTTAAGGCTATTAAAGGATAACATAAGCTTATGGACTTATGATTTACTAAGCACATCAACACATAACAATAATGGTAAAACAGGAAATTAACTTATTACATTTATTGGATAAATAAGAGGATGCTTTAAAGAGATAAAACATAACACACAAACATACCCACAAGCAAAGCATATAAACATAATTGATGTTATTATTAGGGTACAACGTGAATAATGCTAAATATAAGTAAACAATGCACCACAAATTAACAAAGTGGTTTAATCAAGTAATTATTATTGAGTTAAGGTTCTGATCTTCAAAAGATGACTAGTAATATTTCTACAATTTACATTTGCTAAGAATAGATGATGAAAAACTAATACTTCTATTAGCCAAATGTTGTTGTTTTGGTAGATAAATCATAACTCCTAAGATTATGTACATAAAGTAGAATCCTTCTACCACAGTACACCTACCAACCATATAAAGTAGTGAAAATGGGATTTGCATCATTACCTATTACGAAACAGAAGCTAAAAATCATGCAAATGCTACTGGTCTCAAAACCATAATGAGTATAGTTTCAGTTTAAGGAATCTCCAACATGCAAGGTTAATTGCTATGGATAGGTATTGACTTAATCTTTCTGTAGGAATAGAGTTCACTTAATTTGGACACGCCTATCTCCATATATTTCAGTTTTACTTGAACACACACATTTTACCATTAATAGTGTGCAGCACAAGGTATGATTTATTTTTAGACAAATCGAACTTTTCATGGTAAACAAAATTCATAAGTACCACACAAAAATACTCTTACACCATTTGCATAAACATATAAAGCACAAACAAGTCAAACTAGATACATGCAAATAACAGAAAATAATGATCTCCATTTTAAAGTGTAATAAGCTACTGTTTTCGAAACTAATCTACCAAGAGCAAAATATGAGAGGTAAAATTATACCAAGCTAGGATATGATAGTTAATACTCATATCTAACACATGCAATTTGATTTGCTCAAAAATGTATTTTTAATAATGAACTAAAAATCCCTAAAGTTGTACTGGTGTCACTCTTAAACATGATATTACTTTAGTTATAAACATCTCCTGCATACAAGGCTTATAGATCTAGGTAGGTATTCTCACTGGCTTTCCATAGAACTAAAGTTTTCAAGATTTGGATTTATAAAACTCAAGTTATTAATTAAATACTACAAAATATACTTTTTACAAGATTAAACATAGAGCGCACATAAAAATATATTTTTGAGAAAGGCCAGTGCCACATGCTTAAGAAAACACATAGCTACTCAAAACAATTTCAATCAATCAATTTGGATAAGTAAATCTCCCAGAAACGAATTAAAGCTAGACCCCTAGATTTCTGGAATATAAAACAGGAAAATATCAAAAGGGAAAATTGCAAACAGGCCAGATCCGAGTTGGGCTGAGCAGCACGATGCTGGGCTGGCCTGCTTCGGTGCACACATAATTGAAAGGGTAAGCTGCCACCAGATCTAGATTCAAAGGCTCAAATTAGATCTAGGAGGCTCCAATGAGGACCGTTGATTCGCAGATCGACGGATGCTGCTCATCTTCAACCTAGGGACACACGGGCTGAGTAGAAATGCACCAGAAAAACGCAGCAGGGGTGGGGGGTCGTGTGGCTCACCTAGGGGCACAGAGAGACAAAGAGGAGGGGTCGAGGCGGACGCGGGGTGCAATGGGAGGCCCGGGGTGGCTCGGTTTGAAGGAGCGCGTCCTGGACCAAGATGCGGGCTCGACGGCGTCCATGTAACATCCCAATATTTTGGAATGTTTAAAAATCACAAAAATTCAAAACTTTTGTTTTGATTAAAATAAAATATTAAAATGCATAAGAGAACCAATTATAAAAGACTTCAAGCATCTTGAAGAGATTTAATAATTCAAATATCTTGGAAAGATCATTACTTCCAAAAGTTGATCCAAGTTAAAGAATTTATTTTCCATTGTAGTTATTAAACCTCAATATGTAATTTGACAAATGTTTTACCAAATTTCAAACCTTTGCCTAGTAATAAAAAGTTCTGTACAAGTATTTAATTCCTTTAAACTATGTAAGCATAATATATTTTGCCAAATGGATTTTCATTCTTCAACTAAGTTCAAACCTAGTGTGGAAATTACAACCCTATAGTTTATAACTTTAATAACATCATATATTTCATAATTTATGAATTATCCAAATAAACATTTCATTAGCTTAGATGATTTTCATTTATTTTCAAAACATAAAATGACCTCATGAATATATGTTCTAAATAAGAAAGAAATTAAAGCTAAAATATTTTCCAAAGTTGTTATGAAGTTTCAATTGAAATTACCTTAAAAATAAAATATAATGATGCACATATAGTAAGTGTATATAATTATTTTGAATTATTTTGAATTATTTTGAATATAATGATGCACATATAATGATGCACATATAATGATGCACATATAATGAATATAATTATTTTGAATTAAAATGAATACATTATTTTTCCTTATTATTTTCATATAGTAAGTGTATGTTATTTAGTATTATACTAAAGCCTAAAATGAGTTTAGTATTTAGACATGGGTTTTTAAATAACTTAATTTCAAACATATTTGAAATAGGGTATTTTACAAATTCTAATTAGCCAAAAGAAAATTTAATTAAGTTATAATTTCAAAATTGATATTAAGAATCAAATTGGTATAAAATGAATATTTCAAAATTTTATTTTCCAAAAATGTTGAAAACATGCCCACAACTGGTTTAACACAAAGATAATCATTTTACAAATTTTTAGAAATTTGTTTGACTTCATTTGGACATTTAAATCAAAAGATATGAATAAAATGGAATAATCAGAAAAAGAATTTCACTGCTGACGTCAGCGGTGACGTCATTGCGTCTTCAAACTTCGTCGGAAAAATCCGGCCGAAATCCTCTCCCAAATTTGATCAAAATCAGCGCGTTTCTTACGGGATTTGCTCCCATTTTCTGGCCCATATAAAGCCCCCGACACCGCGGCTCGTTTGCCCCCGAAAAACTCAACCGGAGCGCCGCCAGGCCGCCGTTTCCGCTCGCCGGAGTGCTCGGCCGCCGCCGCGCGTTTCTTCCTTTTCCCGGCGAGGTAAGCCACCTCCCTGCCCGAGACCGTGTCCAGGTTCTTCGCCGTAGCCGCTGTAGCGTACCTGCACTTTAAATAAGGCAGATACCTGTGTATAGTGCAAATCCCTGGATCGAATCATTTGCACACACAGTTTACGATGTAATATCACAACAAAGCGTCAATTTTATTACATCGATGATCCAGAATTACAAAAATATTCGATACAAGTTGCATAGCAGAAAGCTAGCATTGAAAAGTACACAGCGGAAATACAATAGCAGTGAGTCTCGATAACTTTCATGCTGCCACAGGCGAAAACATGTTGGTTGTAGGCCCGAAACCTTTAAACGAAACCTCACTCGTCATCTGATCAAATCTGCAATAAGAAAATTATTGCAACAACGTGGGTCAGATTCCATTAAAAATGGAGTCTGGCAAGTGACACTATGGTGGACACTTAATGGAATAACTCTAAAGACTATATGCATATTTGGCTGGTGGAGTTCAAGGCTATTTTGCATAAAGCCAATTTTTCCTATCTTTTTGTAAAACACTTTCTTCAAATCAAGACAAGTATGGCATGAAAAACATAAATCTCATCTTCCCTTGTTCACCCATCAAGTTTTATTTCTGAAGTTGGAATGATGGAATCCTCCGTTGACGTCCCTGATCAGCTGCTCAAATTGTTCGTACCGGGGACACGGCTAAGTACTTAGTTTTACACTCTGCAGAGGTTGTGCACGTTCACCATTGTACCCATTCAACCCAAGGTATCCTTTACACACCATTTGTGATAAGGAAAGGAGAAGAATAAGACGAGATCTTTCAGAAGCATTTTCCCTCCCACTCTGGCTTGACCCATTCCACCTAACATCCCCCTACATCTGCTTATCAAGCCGGAGAGAGTCCACGCAACATAATTGATCAAGCCAGAGACCATATGGCAATGGCTGCACTGGAAGCAATCGTCACTCGGAGTTCTTCAGATTCCTCTGTTCCTGGGTGGCCATTCACAAGTGTACATACTACAGGAACCATAGACATGGACCTGAGTAGCCACTCAACATAAACCATACAACCACTTACCACCCAGGTGTTTCATTAAGTTAGTGGATGTGTACTCCCGGGTTGACAACCACCATGATCACGGCCCTAAGTAGAATAGAAATTCATCCTAGGCGACGACAACCATGAGCACAGCCCTGAGTAGTCACTTATCATTTTGGAAAACTTTTCATCCATTGCATAGCATCAATATTTCTGCTAAGTATGATATAGGAACCTAAACACAGGAGTAAGGGAATTCTACAAAGGTTTAGCATAGCAATACTATCCTACTCATGCATATAAAATACACTAAGTAATGCATATAGAAATAATAGGAAGTTTATGAGGTGTGCCACTTGCCTTTGAATGTTGTCGTTGTTCACAACTCTTTTCAACGATACTCGGGACTCTCCGTTCAATCTAACAGTATAGACAAGCAACAATACAACAATCAACAGCAAGCACAACTTCACAATGCATGCAAACACATACTAGATGAATAAATAAGTTTTATAAAACTTTCTAAGGAAAAATATGTTTATGCACGATGTGCATAATATTCCTAAGGGCAAGAAATGCGTTTTCATGCCATGAAAATCTTTTAAGTTAATGCAAGGCAAATAGGTTGGTCCAAAAGGGCTAAGGGCTAAGGTCATGAGTTGAATAAAATATTTTGTTTTATATCATCTTGAATAAGCACCCAAATGGCTTAGTCTTGATGTGCAAAAATACTAAGAGAAAATTACTAGCTCTATTCTTCGGGGTGATCAACAATTATTATCAACTCTTTGTAAATTGGATATTCACTAAAGTGAGAGAGACAGACACCCGGCCAGCCACTTAAATTGTGGAACAGGTCTCATGTACGTGGACATGTAAGGTTTGTTTCCAGGCCGCTTCATCTCACTATGCCGCTAGGATCCAACAACTTCAAGATGATAATATCATGATCAAAATTGTTTAAGTCAAATGTGAAAGACAAGATTAGGAAAGAGGGAAAAGATAGAAAGAAAGATGTAGTTGTCCTCCAGGCTTCATCTCCAGACTTGTAACTTTCTTCTGGATGATGTCTTGATTGAGCTCTTGGTAGTCTTGATGAATCTTCAGACTTGATGATTCTTGTATCCTCGAGGCTGGTCTTGAATTTACTTAGTCTTCATGAAGTCTCAGAGGAGAACAAAAGACAGATAGAAAGACTTAGAGAATAAAAGGGGGTTGGCCTTCTTGAACTTCTTCTCACTTTTCTTCCAAGTGCTTGACATCTTTGGGATGCTTCCAGAGTCCGTTTTCTTCTAAGTCCTTCTTCTCCTTGAAGATACTTCTGAAGTCTTGTTTTGGCTAAGTACTTCATTGGCCTTCCAGCTCCATGTTGAAAATTACTAAGTGTCTAAATGCAGCACTTCACAAAATGCTAAGTTGAAATTATTTCTAACTTAGAGAAAACTAATGAAAAGGGGTTTTCCTATGAGAATAAAATATGCTATGAATGAAATGAAATTTTAAATCACAAGAAACATAAAAATAACTTTTATGATTTCTTTATAAATATGCATGAATTTATAAATGCAATTTAATTAATTTCTAATTTTGGAGAATATAATAAAAGGAATAATTATAAGATTAAAGTTTCCTATGATTAAGTTTTTATAATATAATTTAATAAATAGTGTTAATAGACAGGAGTATTTTAATTAAATTTATAGAAATTTACTTTAATAAAAAATAATATTAATAGTTATGTTGAAAATAGTCAAACCATTCAAATTAAATATATAACTATGAATTCATTAAAAAATTACTCAAAAATATTTTATAGCAGTGCCATTAATTTACAAATATTCTAAAGTTTCTAAAACAATTTTATTTGTAATTTTTGGATTTATAGATTTAAAGTTATTACAAATATACTCAAATTCACCATTTGAAATTTGAATATTTTATACTAAGTCAAATATGAATTTTGGCCGATCTAAAATAATCTACATGTCAAGAGCTTTCCAAATATATAAAAATTATTAAATTTGGAGTTGTGGTTAAAAAGTTATAGATGTTTTAATTACAGGGACTATTCTGCAAAACTTCCAATTAAATTTAAAATAGAAAAGGAATTACACGCTGGCGCTGACGCGGATGCTGACGAGGCTTGACGTGGCGCTGACGTGGCTGCCACGCCGGCGCTTACTGGATTAAGTGATCAGATCTGATCCGCACGATCTAGATCTAACGGTCGGTAACCAACCATACCGATTCGTTTTAGTCAATCTAATCCTGGCCGCGGGATGTGTATCGGACGGCAGAGGAGAGATGGTGCTCGCCGGGCGGCGCTCTGGTCGCCGGAGACGGAGCACACGGCGGCGACACGAACGGCAAATGCGTTCCCGCCTATCCACGACCTACGAGGATGAACAGATCGTACCGTGGGATTCGGTAGGTCGAGGCGAGGTTGGTGGCGTGTCACGGATCCTCGGCGTGCTCCGCTTCTCCTCCTAATGCTCACTGGAGTTGCGCACGGCGGCGGGGAGCTTCGGGCGTGGATGAATCGCTCGTCCTAGTGCGGGAAAAACACAACGAAGGTGTCACCGAGATGCGCAAGAAAAAAAGAATGCGAAGAGAGGAGTAGGGAGCGCTCGGGGTTGCAAGGGCTCACCGGAGACAGAGAAATTCGCCGGTGGCAGTGGCGGCGCGGCGGGGTGCAATGCGGGTAGCCTGGGGGCTCTCGGGCTAGGGTTCGTTAGGGATTCGAGAGAGGAGTTTGCGGGGGTTTATATGGGGTAGGAGGGAGCAGATAATTCGCGTTTAAACCAACTAATTCGGTCCGGATTTGGAGCTAGGGTTCGGTAGGAGTTCTTGTTCATCACGATTTGGGGAAGAAGATGACGTGTGGGTCCGGCGTGTCAGCGATAGAGAGAGGTGAGAGGTGGGCTGGGCTGTTCCTGGGCCGCTGTGAGCTGCGCGCGGGGGGGGGGGGGGGAAAGAAAATGGGCTTCGGCCCAATGGCTCGGGAGGCTGGTATGTTTCCCTTTTTTTTGTTCTTTTCTTTTTCTGTTTTTCTGTATTTTAAAATAACTTTTAAAATATAACTCCAATTCAACTCAAATTAGATTCTAAAAATTTGTAAAATCAATGTCTATCATTTAAAACCTTTGTGGCATGTTTTGAACACTTTTTTTTTTAACATTAATAAATATGAAATATTGATTAACTACAAATTTGACACTATATGTTAAATTTGAAACTAGGGTTTAATAATTTTTTATTTTTGGCTAAACTAAATTCTATGAAAAACCCATATTCAATTATGTTTGAATTTAAGTTATTTAAACACATTTTCTTAAACATGCATCTTTATTTTGGTTTAATAGAAGCATAATATAATATAAATAATTTTAAAGTAATAGGAAATATAATAGATTCTAATGTTAATTAAATTTTATTTTGTGTAACATTATATTTTATATTAAGATAAATCATTTGAAACTTCATCAACAACCTTGGAAAAGATTTAAGATTTAATTCTTTTCTTTTATAGAATATATATTCATGAAAATCATTTTATGTTTTGAAAATAAATGGAATTCATTTTAAGCTAATGAAAAGTTTATTTGGATAATCCATTTATAAACTATATGAATTTATTAGAGTTATAATCTATAGGGTGTAATTTTAACACTAAGTTTTGAACTAGTTGAAAGAATGAAAAACTATTTGACAAATAGATCATGTTTTAAATAGTTTAAAAAGAACACTTGTAAATATTATTTTAATTTATGAATAGCTATGGCTATGTGGTTGGAATCATATACTTATGAGGAAACTATTTATTTCATGAAATGGGTTTGAAGGTTTTTCAACATTCATCAGTTTACATATTAAGGGTTTTGAAATACAATGGATAATGTAATGTATAAAGTGAGACATTTGAATTATTAAACTCTTTCCAATAAGTTTGAAGTCTTTCTTAGTTGGTTTTCTTATGCATTTAATATTTTATTTTTAATCAAAACGAAAGTTTTAAATTTTAGTGATTTTTGAACATTCCAAAATGTTGGGATGTTACAGCCGCGCGCACCTTCCTAACCATTTTCCCTGCCTCTCTCCGCAGCCAAAGCGTGCGGGCCGTGCTCGACGAGGTCGCCAGAGCAGCCACGGCTCCGCCCGAGCAACACCTGTCGCTCTCGGACGCGTGCGTGGTCGACTGCGCGGCCATCTTCTTCGCCGCGACTCTACGCAGCTCTTCGTCGTCTCCATGAAGCCGGGGACGCACCGCAGCGCCGTCTCCGTCCGTGCCGAGCTGCCGCGCCGCCACCACCATCAAATTCGGCCACCGGCGCCGCCAGGTTTTAGCCTCGCTCCCAGATCCGTCCGATCTAAAACGTGCGGTCCTGATTAGATCTTAGCAGAAACGGTATCAGCGAACCAGAGTGTGCCACGTCAGCGTCCAGTCAGCGCCGCGTGGATTTTAATTTTGTTAATTCAATTTAATTGGCATTTTTGTAGAAAAGCCCCTGACACTTAGATCTATCATAACTTTTTAACCAATTATCCAAATTCAAATATTCAAATTTAATTTTAACTTAGTTTAAAATATACAAATTTCAAATGGTGAATTTGAGTATTTTTGTCAATACTTTAAATCTGTAAATTCGAAAATTGCAAATAAAATTGTTTTAGAAACTTTATAAAATGTGTAATATGTTGCATCTGTTATAAAATAATTTTGAGAATTATTTTGATGATTAAATGGTGGTGTGTTTAATTTGAATAGTTTGACTATTTTTGACATAACTTTTAATACAAACATTATTTTTGATTTAATCCAATTGGTATACATTAAATTAAAAGCCCTCTATCTATTAACCCCATTTATAAAATTTTGTTATAAATAATGCTTGAATAATTTAAAATGAATTTAAATATCATGAGACTTGATTTGATTTATTCTAGCACATTATAAAGTTTATTAATTTAAAAATTTATTACTTTGCACCAAAGACATAAATAATTGTCCTAGTCTAGAGAAAGCTCAAATTCCTGTTTACTAATATAATACTTAACTTTAATAAGTAAGTTTTATATAAAACCTTTTAAATGATTTTAATTCATTTACAAGTGTATATAAATGATTTTGGTTAATTAGGTGTTACTAAAAATGTGAATTAAAACATTATGCCAATTCAAATAACTAGGTTGTATTTTTAATACTATGAACTTTTCAGTTGGGATTTAAAAATGTTAGATATGATAAATTAAGAAATTCTTGAATATGAATTTGCTTAAATTTATAATTCTGAAAACATAACCTTAGGTAAAAGAAATTAAATATGGATGGTTGTTGTAAAATCTTGAACCCTTGCTTTTAAATTATGATTAAACCATCTTAGGATCTCTTCGTTTAAAGACCATTTCATTTGGATCCTGTGATCTTTCAATCTTTCAAATTGAAAATGTCCAATTTGACTTTTGACTATACCCTAAACGCAATCACATAAATTCTTTTTGCATATTGAATTATGTGACACCCTTGACCAAATCCACTTGTAAGCCTTATTACGCTTGTATGTTTCAATTTGTTTTGTGTTTGTTGAATTGCTTGTTTGTTGGATGCCCTTTTACTATATAGTTTGAAACGGGGAGCAACTTTTGACTTGGACAAGAGTGTGTGAGAAACGACAACTTTCTTCAGGCAAGTGACTTCATAAAACACCTACTATTTTATTTTATTGCATACCTAGTGTTTTAAGCAGTATTTTGCAAAAGTAGTATGCATGATAGGTTTTAGGGAGATTGTAGTATGCTGTGCAAACCTGTTAGGTTACCCCTTAGAAATTCCAGTTAGACCCCTATTATAATTTAGTGGAAGTACCTGCTGCAAAAATGATTGTTTTATGGTTGATGTGATAAATGAAAATTTCCACTAAATTAATTTAACGCCTGGGTGGATTGGGTCGATCGAGGAGGTTTCAAGTTGAGTGGCTTCTAAGGGCCAAGTCTCATGGTTGTCTTCTCCCAAGATAGTTTTGGGGCCATGATATGCGGTGATAACCTGAGTTGCTCACTTGTGGTAGGCCACCCAGGGCTATGAGATTTAAGTTTACACTGAGTTTAGTTGCTTATCGTGCAACCATTGGTCAATATGGGCTCTGTCTTGATGGAGTAAGTTGATATGGACCTGGGTCAAGAGATTAATGGTGGTAGAGTTGATAGGATGGTGGTAATCTCTTAGTATGATCATGGGAAAGCAACTTCTGAAAAGTCTCGTCTTGATCTTCTCCTTTTCCTTCTCACTAAAGCAGTGTAGAGGATAGTTTGGGTTGATTAAGTCTAATGGTGAAAGTGCACACCCTCTCGAGAGTTAAAACCTAAGATCTTAGCCGTGTCCCCGGCATCGGACAAACTGATTGACTACACAAGGCTGTCTTCTGAAAATCTCTTCATCCCAATTTCTTAATAAAACTTTGATGGGTGAACATGGGTAGGGGACATGGACTTGTCCCGAGATGTCTCTTAAAGATAAGATATTGATTCAAAAAGTTGTTTACCAAAAGTAGGAGAAAACTTGCTTTGCACAATAGCCTTGAGCTCCACCACCCAAATAAGCATATAGATATAGCTTAGTAGAAATATTAGAAATTAAAGTCACTTGCCACAACAATTCAATTGTGCTGCCCCTTTATAGCTGGGCTGCAACTAAAACTTGCAGAATGTCCGAATGAGGAGTAAGGGGGTCGTCTTCGAGCTACAACCAACATGATCTGCCAGTGGCTTCATGGAGATGATGTAGCTCCATGTCATCCCTGACTTTGCGTTTGAACTCTGAAATAATGTGTGAACTATTTATTCAGCTAGCGTTTGAGCTATGCAAAATTTTAAGGATTATTTGTTTTTGGATCATTCGTCTCGTATTGTAATAGAATTTGACATTGTATTGTGATATTTCATCTTATTGGAAATTGCGAGACTTATGTGATCCAAGTCTTCCGCACTATTCATATGTGCCATTGCTATCTTAAGCAAGGGCACTACAGATGGTATCAGAGCACGAATGTTGCATGTAGACTCGAAACCCCTAGGATTGGATAGAGACCACAAGATCAAACAAATTTAAGTTACTTTTCTATTTTTACATTATTTTTCTTGTTTTGTATCTTTTACTTTTTCACTTTAAAATTCTAATACTCTTACCTTTTCAAAATTTTAGATGGGAGAGTACACTAAAACCGCGTATGCTGGTGTTTTGTCGGACTTCATCTTTGGGAGGCAGCTGTCCAGGTTGGCAAGTCAACTGAAGCTACCACCGCCCTATATCCGAGGAAGCAAGGAGGAGACCGACATACCTAATGTGACGCGCTAGGAAATCCGCACAATCATGACCCCAGATCCCACGATGCCAGACTTCGAGCCCGTGGACTATGTCACCTACTACCCAGAGTGGATTGAATGAGTGAACGTAGCTATGGTGGACTTAATAGCTCGTCTGTGCTACAAGTATCGCAACAACCTCCCACCGGAATTGCCCGTCCATGCCTTTGGGAAGAGATATGCACATGGCCACTCGTTGGCTCACACTAGGAATCGCTTGGACCTACCCCTGATCTACAAAATGTTTGAAGACCTAGATTTTCTCGTCAACTGCTTGACACAGGAGGTTCAACAAGCTCATGACATCGCGGATCACGCTCGGGCCGTCATACACTCAAAGACCCTTATCGGCCACATGGAGGAACTCATCCATGATCTACAGTTGGAGAACCTTGATAAGGATGAGCAGATTGCCGCACTTCAGGCACAACTCAACCCACCTTCACCACCACCGCTGGTAACTGAAGAAGAAGGTGACCAAGGCACTGGAGAAGTGGCTGTACCCGCAAATGTAAAGGAGGAAGAACAGGAGGAAGAAGACCCCGAAGAGGTGATTTTTGAGAGGTCAAGTGAGGAAGAAGACACACCTGAGGTAAACAATCACGCAACAAAGCGCAAGCGGGAGATCAAAGAGGAATAAGGGAAGGAAGTCAAGCAACGTTAGAGAGACCACCGTTTATCCTATCCTAGCTTATCGTATCAGTTTAGTTTATTGACCTATCAAAATGTGATATGGCAGTACCAGCGTGTTTATTTTGGAACCTAAATCGTTTTTGGAGTTGAGAATTTAAAAACCTTGAGTTGAGTATTTGTTCGATTGCTTGATGTGTTGGTTTGTATGACCTGAAATTATTTAAGGGTGGTAGCCACCCAAATAAAATTAATCTCTGCCGCATAAACCCGGAGATCCCAAACTACCCTTCTTTCTAGCCTTCCCAATCAGAAAATTCACCCCCTACAAGTTCTTAAGTTTCCATGTCTCAAAACCTCTCAAGTATAAGATTCATTTCAAGCCCTTGTTTTTCTTTCTAGTCTCTCCGAATCTCGGGGACGGGATTCCTTTTAAGGGTGGTAGTCTGTAACATCCCAATATTTTGGAATGTTTAAAAATCACAAAAATTTAAAACTTTTGTTTTTATTAAAATAAAATATTAAAATGCATAAGAGAACCAATTATAAAAGACTTCAAGCATCTTGAAGAGATTTAATAATTCAAATATCTTGGAAAGATCATTACTTCCAAAAGTTGATCCAAGTTAAACAATTTACTATCCATTGTAGTTATTAAACCTCAATATGTAATTTGACAAATGTTTTACAAAATCTCAAACCTATGCCTAGTAATAAAAAGTTCTGTACAAGTATTTAATTCCTTTAAACTATGTAAGCATAATATATTTTGCCAAATGGATTTTCATTCTTCAACTAAGTTCAAACCTAGTGTGAAATTACAACCCTATAGTTTATAACTTTAATAACATCATATATTTCATAATTTATGAATTATCCAAATAAACATTTCATTAGCTTAGATGATTTTCATTTATTTTCAAAACATAAAATGACCTCATGAATATATGTTCTAAATAAGAATGAAATTAAAGCTAAAATCTTTTCCAAAGTTGTTATGAAGTTTCAATTGAAATTAGCTTAAAAATAAAATATAATGATGCACAAATTATTTTGAATTAAAATGAATACATTATTTTTCCTTTTTATTTTCATATAGTAAGTGTATGTTATTTAGTATTATACTAAAGCCTAAAATGAGTTTAGTATTTAGAAATGGGTTTTTAAATAACTTAATTTCAAACATATTTGAAATAGGGTATTTTACAAATTCTAATTAGCCAAAATAAAATTTAATTAAGTTATAATTTAAAAATTGATATTAAGTATCAAATTGGTATAAAATGAATATTTCAAAATTTTATTTTCCAAAAATGTTCAAAACATGCCCACAACTGGTTTAACACAAAGATAATAATTTTACTAATTTTTAGAAATTTGTTTGACTTCATTTGGACATTTAAATCAAAATATATGAATAAAATGGAAAAATAAAAAAATTAATTTCACTGCTGACGTCAGCGGTGACGTCACTGCGTCTTCAACCTTCGTCCGAAAAATCCGGCCGAAATACTCTCCCAAATTTGTTCAAAATCAGCGTGGTGCTTACGGGATTTGCTCCCATTTTCTGGCCCATATAAAGCCCCCGACACCGCGGCTCGTTTGCCCCCGAAAAACTCAACCGGAGCGTCGCGAGGCCGCCGTTTCCTCTCGCCGGAGTGCTCGGCCGCCGCCGCGCGTTTCTTCCTTTTCCCGGCGAGGTGAGCCACCTCCCTGCCCGAGACCGTGTCCAGCTTCTTCGCCGTAGCCGCGCGCACCTTCCTAACCATTTTCCCTGCCTCTCTCCGCAGCCAAAGCGTGCGGGCCGTGCTCGACGAGGTCGCTGGAGCAGCCAAGGCTCCGCCCGAGCAACACCTGCCGCTCCCGGACGCGTGCGTGGTCGACTACGGGGCCATCTTCTTCGCCGCGACTCTACGCAGCTCTTCGTCATCTCCACGAAGCCGGGGACGCACCGCAGCGCCGTCTCCGTCCGTGCCGAGCTGCCGCGCCGCCACCACCATCAACTCCGGCCACCGGCGCCGCCAGGTTTTAGCCTCGCTCCCAGATCCGTCCGATCTAAAACGTGCGGTCCGGATTAGATCTTAGCCAAAACGGTATCAGCGAACCAGAGTGTGACACATCAGCGTCCAGTCAGCGCCGCGTGGATTTTAATTTTGTTAATTCAATTTAATTGGCATTTGAGCAGAAAAGCCCCTGACACTTAGATCTATCATAACTTTTTAACCACCTATCCAAATTCAAATATTTTTACATATTTGGAAAGCCCTTGACATTTAGAATATTTTGGATCTGCCAAAATTCAATTTTGACTTAGTTTAAAAAATTCAAATTTCAAATGGTGAATTTGAGTATTTTTGTCATAACTTTAAATCTGTAAATTCAAAAATTGCAAATAAAATTGTTTTAGAAACTTTATAAAATGTGTAATATGTTGCAGCTGTTATAAAATAATTTTGAGAATTATTTTGATGATTAAATGGTGGTGTCTTTAATTTGAATAGTTTGACTATTTTTGACATAACTTTTAATACAAACATTATTTTTGATTTAATCCAATTGCTATACATTAAATTAAAAGCCCTCTGTCTATTAAACCCATTTATAAAAAAAAATATAAATGATGCTTGAATAATTTAAAATGAATTTAAAGATCATGAGACTTGATTTCATTTATTCTAGCACATTATAAAGTTTATTAATTTAAAAAATTATTACTATGCACCAAAGACATAAATAATTGTCCTAGTCTAGAGAAAGCTCAAATTCTTGTTTACTAATATAATACTTAACTTTAATAAGTATGTTTTATTTAAAACCTTTTTAAATGATTTTAATTCATTTACAAGTGTATATAAATGATTTTGGTTAATTAGGTGTTACTAAAAATGTGAACTAAAACATTATGCCAATTCAAATAACTAGGTTGTATTTTTAATACTATGAACTTTTCAGTTGGGATTTAAAAATGTTAGATATGATAAATTAAGAAATTATTGAATATGAATTTGCTTAAATTTAAAATTCTGAAAACATAACCTTAGGTAAAAGAAATTAAATATGGATGGTTGTTGTAAAATCTTGAACCTTGCTTTTAAATTATGATTAAACCATCTTAGGATCTCTTAGTTTAAAGACCATTTCATTTGGATCCTGTGATCTTGAAATCCTTTCAAATTGAAAATGTCCAATTTGACTTTTGACTATACCCTAAACGCAATGACATAAATTCTTTTTGCATATTGAATTATGTGACACCCTTGAACAAATCCACTTCTAAGCCTTATTACGCTTGTATGTTTCAATTTGTTTTGTGTTTGTTGAATTGCTTGTTTATTGGATGCCCTTTTACTATATAGTTTGAAACGGGGAGCAACTTTTGAGTTGGACAAGAGTGTGTGAGAAACGACAACTTTCTTCAGGCAAGTGACTTCATAAAACACCTACTATTTTATTTTATTGCATACCTAGTGTTTTAAGCAGTATTTTGCAAAAGTAGTATGCATGATAGGTTTTTGGGAGATTGTAGTATGCTGTGCAAACCTGTTAGGTTACCCCTTAGAAATTCCAGTTAGACCCCTATTATAATTTAGTGGAAGTACCTGCTGCAAAAATGATTGTTTTATGGTTGATGTGATAAATGAAAATTTCCACTAAATTAATTTAACGCCTGGGTAGATTGGGTCGATCGAGGAGGTTTCAAGTTGAGTGGCTTCCCAGGGCCAAGTCTCATGGTTGTCTTCGCCCAAGATAGTTTTCACTTACTTGGGGACATGATATGCGGTGTTAACCTGAGTTGCTCACTTGTGGTAGGCCACCCAGGGCTATGAGATTTAAGTTTACACTGTTTTTAGTTCCTTATCGTGCAACCATTGGTCAATATGGGCTCTGTCTTGATGGAGTAAGTTGATGTGGACCTGGGTCAAGATATTGATGGTGGTAGAGTTGATAGGATGGTGGTAATCTCTTAGTATGATCATGGGAAAGCAACTTCTGAAATGTATCGTTTTGATCTTCTCCTTTTCCTTCTCACTAATGGAGTGTAGAGGATAGTTTGGGTTGATTAAGTCTAATGGTGAAAGTGCACACCCTCTCGAGAGTTAAAACCTAAGATTTTAGCCGTGTCCCCGGCATCGGAAAAACTGACTGACTACACAAGGCTTTCTTCTGAAAATCTCTTCATCCCAATTTCTTAATAAAACTTTGATAGGTGAACATGGGTAGTGGACATGGACTTGTCCCGAGATGTCTCTCAAAGAGAAGATATTGATTCAAAAAGCTGTTTATCAAAAGTAGGAGAAAACTTGCTTTGCCAAATAAGCATATAGATATAGCTTAGTAGAAATATTAGAAATTAAAGTCACTTGCCACAACAATTCAATTGTGCTGCCCCTTTATAGCTGGGCTGCAACTAAAACTTGCAGAATGTCCGAACGAGGAGTAAGGGGGTCGTCTTCGAGCTACAACCAACATGATCTGCCAGTGGCTTCATGGAGATGATGTAGCTCCATGTCATCCCTGGATTTGCGTTTGAACTCTGAAATAATGTGTGAACTATTTATTCAGCTAGCGTTTCAGCTATGCAAAATTTTAAGGATTATTTGTTTCTGGATCATTCGTCGCGTATTGTAATAGAATTTGACATTGTACTGTGATATTTCATCTTATTGGAAATTGCGAGACTTATGTGATCCAAGTCTTCCGCACTATTCATATGTGCCATTGCTATCTTAAGCAAGGGCACTACAGTCCACGACGACCACGAGCTCGTCACGGCGCCCCTGGTGCTCCTGCAACCAAAAGGGAGGTGTCTCAGAGGTAGACGAGAGAGAGGGGAGTGAGGCAGTGCAAAGAGATAGAGAGGAGAGGGACGAAGTCGAAGGCGAGCATGCTTGAAAGAGCTCGGTCTGAGCTGTGGTTCACGGCCGTTCCTGGCCGTGCTAGAGCAAGACCTCGCTCGGGAGTGCACTGAATGGTGGAGGAGGCTTGTGGGAGGTGGAATGGCAAGGAGAGAAGGGTCAGGGGAGCCTCGGTGCCAATAATGGAGAGGGTGGCCGGCTTGCACGCCCACGGGCATGGCAAGAGAGAGAGGGGTGCACTGGGATGGGATTGGCGAGGGAGGGCGGTGTGCAATGATGCTCTACTGCGCCACACCTTCTTGGACGCTAGCTGGTGGCCTCGAGTTGTTGGAGGGAGGAAGTAGAGAGGTGAGAGGTTTTCAGCCCGCTACGTGCTCGACAGAATGTCCGAGAGAAAAGGACAAGGAGTTGTTGTGCTAGGTTTTGGCCAGGGGCAAGGTCAAAGGTTCCAAGAGGTGTGTGAGGGGTATGGGTAAGTCCAAAACAAGATTTTGAGGAGAGGGGTGTGTTTGTTTAGGGTTTAGAGAATTTTTGCGCTGATTAAACTTAGCCACAAAACCATGATGGATTAGTCAACCCCTTGACAAGAAAATTATAACACAAGCTGGGTTGGGTAGAGGGTATATAGGTTTAACATTCTGTTTAAAAGTTTAGGTCAAAGGGGTTCAGTAACATTAGATACAAAAATGACAAGTTACTATCTAGTAACATTACAAATGATCACATTATAGGGTAGCACTTAAAACAATCAAGAAATAGTGATAAAACATTTTTGTAAAATATAAAGAAAGATATAGGTGGATAGTAGAGGTGGTGAGGTGCATTTACAAAATGAATAAAGATAAAACTATTTGTCATGCTAAAGAAATGCTAAAAATTAATGGAAAAGAAGATAGTTATTTCCTATTTGAAAAAGGATAATCTTTGAGTTTCTCCTAAAATTAAACATAATAATAAAAAAAGTTAAACACACCACAACCATATGACACAACATATAAAGCATGAATGATCTCAATTAAATTCTACAAATAAAATGTTGTCTCATACACCCCACATGACACACATAAAATATCACACTTATGGGAAACAATTGGAGCACATAACATCTAGGTCAACCACACATACAAATAGATAAACATCCACACATTTGAATTACTAACCATACTTTTAATATAAATAAAAATATTTGTGAGGAGGTGATCAACAAAAATCAAAACAGGTTATTTTTGGTAGGAATAGACTTAACCCAGTATAAGGTGAGATGGTGATCATAATGATCCAGACATGGTTCTTGGTATAATTAGAATTACTCCAACATGTTGAGCATTGTTTCCAGAGGCTAATTAATATGGTGTTTTGGAAAAGAGATTTGATAATGCTTGCAACATGTTAAAATCCAACATAATTTAAGACTTATTATATGGTCCTATATAGTTTTGCAACATGTAGTTTTTCGGAATACTGTTAGTATCTCAAATGATTTATTTTTTGGGTGGTTGCTAAAATCAAAGGAAATGTAGTTTGTTTCTCAAATCGGGTAGGAGGAGATATAGGAATGATTTTACTTGCCATAACATTGATATCAGATGTCATATTATAACTAGGTTGAGTTTTAGGGTTGATAGCTAGAGAGGTTATCAACACAAACACAAAGCACAACATGACCAAAAGAGTAATCAGTGCATAAACACATCCAGTGACAAGACATTTCAAAAGGTTTTTGTTGCTCCCAAAATTTGGGACGTTACAGACCTTCCCCCCTTAACAGAATCTCGTCCCGAGATTCCTATGTGTGTATTAAGAGAGTGAAAAGAAAAGAGGGTCCAAAGATTCTTCATCTTCCAAGGTGGTTGATTCCTAAATGAGGTTTCCTTGTTGATGAGACGTCGGATATCTTCTGGAAAACTTGGGTCCTTGCTGAAAGTGTTGACTTGAAGGTCGATGATGATGCAGGGTTCTTGTTGAGCTGATTTCAAAAACTTCAGGGATTGGGGCACAAGGAACCATATGTCGGAACTATCAAATAAAACTAGCCTGTGTCTTCCCCCCTTAAAAAGGGGCACACATGAAGGGTTAAAGTTGATTGCATAAGTTGTCGCTGACTACGGGATGTTGTTGGTCTCGAGTATCCCGATGATCTTCATCTTGTCGTAGCTCCTCGGTGCTTGGGGCTGATGAAGATACTCGTCTTGATATTGCCGTCTTGAGGGAGTTAGCGGTAAGATACGCGCAAACAGTTTTCAAGACTCACAGGGCGTCAAGTCCGTAGACTTGACCCGCTTTTGTTTTTCATAAAAAGACAAAGGGTGTTATAAGTCACTAATCTCGCCAGAACTAGCTTGGCTTGACTTTTTCAACATCATCAGTCTTCGATCTTCTCATCGTTCTTGGCGTCATACAGCTTCGCATCAGTCTTCAGAGGTCAGTTGTATCTAAGTTAGCCTAAAAAAACACTGCTTTCTATAAAACTCAAGTCAGGGTCAGTTGAGTTAATAACGCTGACGCACAGAAGGCACTGACGACACTAGCTTCATGGTACATCTTCATATAGACGATCTTCCGTGCGGGTTGTCCCTGTTGTTGCTGACGTCGATCCTCTTTGCACGTTACCGCTTGAGGTTTTCATAAAGTCCTCAAAAAGTCGTGGCTCTTGGCGTCGTTTGAGTCCTCCGTGTTGCCATCCGTAAGAGAGACTTCCGTTGGCACTTCTCTTCTGATTTTGGTTTGTGGGTCTTGAATAGGTTAGTTAGTAACCAGCCATTGGTGTTAGATGCTACTCTAAAATTAGATATGTTAAGTTAGTGATGGTATACTTTTAATTTAAATAGTTCTTTAAACTGGGCAAGGCTCAGCACATCATGAAGGGTGGCTTTATTTTGGTGGTCTTTTGAATAAGGTGTAGTTAAAAAATTCTCACATGTTAAAGTTTAGATCAGAGGAAAAGCATTTCAGGAAGTTTTGAGGACAAGTTTATAAGTGCATTAGGGTGCATTAATGTAAAAAGGTATGAAAGGTTTTTGTGTAAAGATAATAATGTTTTAAACAAATTTAAAGTATTTGCTTACAATGCATCGCCCACAAGGCGTGCTTGTGAAAAGTACCAGAGAACAACATATCAACAACAAGCAAACACACAAGGCACCCACAAGCAACGAGCATAGCAGCAAAAGAGCACACAAGACACCTATAGAACCAAAAGAGCAATCAGCAATCACGTTAGTCGGAGAATCCAACCAAGGGACATATCCTAGTAGTCCTATGGGTCTTGGTCATTCCTACTAGTTGGAGTCTTCATTTCATCGCCATTGGAATCCTGCTGGGAAAGCTTGAGACTGTCGCAGTTGCAACAGGAGTACCATTGTTGGGGTTGAAACCTTGACAGTGGGACCGCTTCGCAAACAAAGATTTCTTTGTAGCTTGTTTCTTCACTTGACGATCATCTTGATGTCGTATGTGGTCTTGATACGGAACTTTGCCTTCTCGGCACTAATTACTTAGGTCTCATTTGGGTTCATCGTCAAGTCTAAACAACTTTTGAACGGGGACGAGATAGTAGAGAAAAGTTGTTCGAAATACTTTAAATTTACTAGCGTTGAACAAAATATTTGAGGGAGAGGTAAGGATCAAGAGGTTTTTCAGAAAAACGAGAAGAGTGAAAGCCATACTAGGCTTACCTAGAAGAAAATAGATTTCCGTAAAAATAGGTTTTAGCAAAATATTTCCTTCCTAAGCTAACGACCAAGCTAACTAAGGTCTCCTAAGGTCAACGATGGCTCTGATACCAAGTCTGTGAGGACCCCTCTGACTAACCGTCAAAGATGCCCACGTTATGTAAACAGATCACGACCCCAATGATCAGTGCATCGCGATCACATAACCAACATGGTATACAAAGTTACATCATACAACTCGAATAGAATAAGACTTACATAAATAATAGTCTCATGACCAAGTCTGCAAACATCGTCGCACTTGACGAATATTAACTAAGGTTCAGCGGAAGCTTCGGCTAGCGTCGACCCTCGTCACGTCCTGACGCATTCCCACAGAGCAGTTGAGCGGGACACTCAGTTGGCATAGTCGTCGGCGTACTCCTCCTTCTTGTCGTACATTTCTTCTTTTCAACCTGGACGTTTGAATATCCAGGGACACAGCCATATGGGTACATTTACGTACTCGCAAGACCACCTCTAAGGCTTAAGTTTTCATGATAATGCAAGAAAACACTTTTCGAAAATTGGGATAGCTGCTATATACGACTATAGGGCTTAGTTTTCGAATACCATGATTTTTGACATAGAGAATACGACATCTCTGTATCTTTGTTGAATAAAACATTTAGAGATAGAATTCTCTTCTCTTGGATATAGCAAAGACATATCCAAGTTCAAAACTTTCTTTTGTAAAACCATTGAAAACACTAGGACGGGGATACCCATTTTTCCTTCCTTGAGATTGGACTGATTGTGTCCCCGAGACCAATCATCTTCACCCAAATTCCGTACCTCCCAGGTACCTCCTTATTACACAGAAACACTTTCCTTTTTAAAACAACTTCTTTCACCAGGCGCCCAGTGTGGCCTTTCCAACCGTCCATGACCGCGGACGCGGCTATTCGAATAGATCTACAATCTGCAGAGGTGGTACACTTTCACCACAAGATTCGGATGGTCTGTCGTGGATCAACCACGGACTGTACATGGACAGCATGCACACATCAGACGGCCGATCCTAACTTCCACTATGTTAATGCTGGTATAAGAATATCCTCTTTGAGTGGATTTGTTGTCCCCGGCACCGAGTGAGCTAGCCGTATCGATCCGGTTCCCCCTAGTCTCACACCGCCATGACAGGAGACCCACCGTTGCTTCCCGGTGGCACACGAAGTCCACACTCTGTATGCCCATCCCCTTGCAGCATTCGGTTCCGGGGACTCTAACCCCATCTAGCCAATTGAGGAATATTCGAGTACCAACACCAACAAGCTTCCGTTAAGCCCCGTGCCCATTTTTAGGTAATGTGGTTGTATGGATTAATTGTTCGGGCGGCAGGAGGGACTTCGAAATTAAACCTCCATCTCCGACTACTCCCAGCAGCTCGGGTTTTCGAAACATCTCTGAATGCTCTCAGCATCTCGGGTTTTCACAACATCTCCGAATGCTCTCAGCATCTCGGGTTTGCATAAAACATTTCTTTCTCGCTGATTGCTCCCAGCAACTCAGGTTTTCCTCCATAAAACAGTTTTATCAAACAGGTTCCCATCCTACAGTTTTGAGGTAAGTAGATGAAGGTAGACTACTAGAAAACTTAATCTTTTTGATGGAGCCTTCAACAACAAGGCTCACCAAATAAACTCTTTTTGTAACACCTATAATATTCTTATAGATAACTTTGGCCAAACAATATTTTGTAAAATAGTTTTCGGGTGGCAAGGTGCCACAAAAGAAGTAAAACATGCATTATTTTATTTTAAAACAAAACATGCTTGATAAAATAATAGGATTCATTATAGTGGTGTGGTGGGCTTGCCTGGCTCAGCAATATGTCCTTGGTCTTGATCTTGATGTTCCTCAGGTTCATTCCTCACTTCCCGTTCCTTCCCGATTGTATCTAACGTCGTAAACAGGAAAATGAACCACACTCAGAATACAAGACAATGCCACAAGGACGTAACAAACAGCAAGCATCGCACAAGACACTTAGCTAACAGTCCAAATCAAACAATTCCTTTAGCTAAACAACAATAAACAACAAGGTCCATAGAGCTAATACAAACAATAGATACTCCTAAGGGAATATACACCACAACTCTGAGTATTAAAAAGGTAGTTCTACAGAACACTAAAACAACACATCACTTAGGGTTATTATATCATTTAACAAGAGCTGTGATAATAGTTTCAGGAAATACTTCAGACAAAGGTATCTTAGTAGTTCAGGAAATACTTCAGACAAAAGTATATTCATTGTTTAGGAAACACTTCCGACAAAAGTATAATGATTGTTTAGGAAATACTTCAGACAAAAGTATATTAATAGTTTAGGAAATACTCCAGACAAAAGTACCTTAACACACAAGCAAGTATTAATATTAACACTAGCATTGAGCATACTCACATGCAAAACTGTTACTAGCTCAAGAAATACATACTAACAAGTAACTGAGCGACAAACAATGGTAACACCACTGTCCAAAAAAATTTATAACTAAGAGCTTAAGATGGTGCACTAGACTATTTAATAAGACACTACAATTAATACCACTTCAACATTTAAACCAAACAATCACACAGTAAACAAGTGTTGCTAGCAAATCTTGAAGTGAACAAACCATACAACAATCATTACAAAGCCCAAACAATTACTTAATATCATTTAACACCAGTGACATACACATGCATGATACCTAAGTAAAGTTAGTGCAACACCCAGGAAACAAGATGAACTGTGTGAAACTCAAAAGTGAATGGTCTAACATTACTTTTAGGAAATTCGTTAAGGCTATTAAAGGATAACCTAAGCTTATGGACTTATGATTTACTAAGCACATCAACACATAACAATAATGGTAAAACAGGAAATTAACTTATTACATTTATTGGATAAATAAGAGGATGCTTTAAAGAGATAAAACATAACACACAAACATACCCACAAGCAAAGCATATAAACATAATTGATCTTATTATTAGGGTACAACGTGAATAATGCTAAATATAAGTAAACAATGCACCACAAATTATCAAAGTGGTTTAATCAATTAATTATTATTGAGTTAAGGTTCTGATCTTCAAAAGATGACTAGTAATATTTCTACAATTTACATTTGCTAAGAACAGATGATTAAAAACTAATACTTCTATTAGCCAAATGTTGTTGTTTTGGTAGATAAATCAAAACTCCTAAGATAATGTACATAAAGTAGAATCCTTCTACCACAGTACACCTAGCAACCATATCAAGTAGTGAAAATGGGATTTGCATCATTACCTATTACGAAACAGAAGCTAGAAATCATGCAAATGCTACTGGTCTCAAAACCAGAATGAGTATAGTTTCAGTTTTAGGAATCTCCTACATGCGAGGTTAATTGCTATGGATATGTGTTGACTTAAGCTTTCTGTAGAAATAGAGTTCACTTAATTTGGACACTCCTAGCTCCATATATTTCAGGTTTACTTGAACACACACATTTTACCATTAATAGTGTGCAGCACAAGGTCTGATTTATTTTTGGACAAATCCAACTTTGCATGGTAAAAAAAATTCATAAGGACCACACAAAAATACTCTTACACCATTTTCATAAACATATAAAGCACAAACAAGTCAAACTAGATACATGCAAAATAACAGAAAATAATGATCTCCATTTTAAAGTGTAATAAGCTACTGTTTTCGAAACTAATCTACCAAGAGCAAAATATGAGAGGTAAAATTATACCAAGCGAGGATATGATAGCTAATACTCATATCTAACACATGCAATTGGATTTGCTCAAAAATGTATTTTTAATAATGAACTAAAAATCCCTAAAGTTGTACTGGTGTCAAACTTAAAAATGATATAACTTTAGTTATAAACATCTCCTGCATGCATAGATTTGGATTTATAAAACTCAAGTTTATAAAATTCCTAAACTTTAGTTTATAGATCTAGGTAGGTATTCTCACTGGCTTTCCGTAGAACTAAAGTTTGCAAGATTTGGATTTATAAAACTAAAGTTATTACTTAAATACTGCAAAATATACTTTTTACAAGATTAAACATAGAGCACACATAAAAATATATTTTTGAGAAAGGCCAGTGCCACATGATTAAGAAAACTCATAGCTAATCAAAACAATTTTAATTAACCAATTTGGATAAGTAAATCTCCCAGAAACGAATTAAAGCTAGACCCCTAGATTTCTGGAATATAAAACAGGAAAATATCAAAAGGGAAAATTGCAAACGGGCCAGATCCGAGTAGGGCCGAGCAGCACGATGCTGGGCTGGCCTGCTTCGGTGCACACATAAGTGAAAGGGTAAGCTGCCACCAGATCTAGATCGAAAGGCTCAAATTAGATCTAGGAGGCTCCAATGAGGACGGTTGATTCGCAGATCGACGGATGCTGCTCATCTTCAACCTAGGGACGCACGGGCTGAGCAGGGGTGGGGGGTCGTGTGGCTCACCTAGGGGCACAGAGAGACAAAGAGGAGGAGTCGAGGCGGACGCAGGGTGCAAGGGGAGGCCCGGGGTGGCTCGGTTTGCAGGGGCGCGTCCTGGACCAAGATGCGGGCTCGACGACGTCCACGACGACCACTAGCTCGTCACGGCGCCCCTGGTGCTCCTGCAACCAAAAGGGAGGTGTCTCAGAGGTAGACGAGAGAGAGGGGAGTGAGGCAGTGCAAAGAGATAGAGAGGAGAGGGACGAAGTCGACGACGAGCATGCTTGAAAGAGCTCGGGCCGAGCTGTGGTTCACGGCCGTTCCTGGCCGTGCTAGAGCAAGACCTCGCTCGGGAGTGCACATAATGGTGGAGGAGGCTTGTGGGACGTGGAATGGAAAGGAGAGAAGGGTCGGGGGAGCCTCGGTGCCAATAATGGAGAGGGTGGCCGGCTTGCACGCCCACGGGCATGGCAAGAGAGAGAGGGGTGCACTGGGATGGGATTGGCGAGGGAGGGCGGTGTGCAATGATGCTCTACTGCGCCACACCTTCTTGGACGCTAGCTGGTGGCCTCGAGTTGTTGGAGGGAGGAAGTAGAGAGGTCAGAGGTTTTCAGCCCGCTACGTGCTCGACAGAATGTCCGAGAGAAAAGGACAAGGAGTTGTTGTGCTAGGTTTTGGCCAGGGGCAAGGTCAAAGGTTCCAAGAGGTGTGTGAGGGGTATGGGTAAGTCCAAAACAAGATTTTGAGGAGAGGGGTGTGTTGGTTTAGGGTTTAGAGAAATTTTGCGCTGATTAAACATAGCCACAAAACCATGATGGATTAGTCAACCCCTTGAAAGGAAAATTATAACACAAGCTGGGTTGGGTAGAGGGTATATAGGTTTAACATTCTGTTTAAAAGTTTAGGTCAAAGGGGTTCAGTAACATTAGATACAAAAATGACAAGTTACTATCTAGTAACATTACAAATGATCACATTATAGGGTAGCACTTAAAACAATCAAGAAATAGTGATAAAACATTTTTGTAAAATATAAAGAAAGATATAGGTGGATAGTAGAGGTGGTGAGGATGAGGTTAGGTGAGGTGCATTTACAAAATGAATAAAGATAAAACTATTTGTCCTGCTAAAGAAATGCTAAAAATTAATGGAAAAGAAGATAGTTATTTCCTATTTGAAAAAGGATAATCTTTGAGTTTCTCCTAAAATTAAACATAATAATAAAAAAAAGTTAAACACACCACAACCATATGACACAACATATAAAGCATGAATGATCTCAATTAAATTCTACAAATAAAATGTTGTCTCATACACCCCACATGACATACATAAAATATCACACTTATGGGAAACAATTGGAGCACATAACATCTAGGTCAACCACACATACAAATAGATAAACATCCACACATTTGAATTACTAACCATACTTTTAATATAAATAAAAAATATTTGTGAGGAGGTGATCAACAAAAATCAAAACAGGTTATTTTTGGTAGGAATAGACTTAACCCAGTATAAGGTGAGATGGTGATCATAATGATCCAGACATGGTTCTTGGTATAATTAGAATTACTCCAACATGTTGAGCATTGTTTCCAGAGGCTAATTAATATGGTGTTTTGGAAAAGAGATTTGATAATGCTTGCAACATGTTAAAATCCAATATAATTTAAGACTTATTATATGGTCCTATATAGTTTTGCAACATGTAGTTTTTCGGAATACTTTTAGTATCTCAAATGATATATTTTTTGGGTGGTTGCTTAAATCAAAGGAAATATAGTTTGTTTCTCAAATCGGGTAGGAGGAGATATAGGAATGATTTTACTTGCCATAACATTGATATCAGATGTCATATTATAACTAGGTTGAGTTTTAGGGTTGATAGCTAGAGAGGTTATCAACACAAACACAAAGCACAACATGACCAAAAGAGTAATCAGTGGATAAACACATCCATTGACAAGACATTTCAAAAAGTTTTTTGTTCCCTAAAAAATTTGGGTCTTTATTAATTAAGTTTTTGTTGCTCCCAAAATTTGGGACGTTACACTTCACGGGTATAAAGTGAGCTATTTTGGTTAGATAGCAAACAATAACCCAAATGGAACCATAACCCGATTTAGTCCTTGGTAAGCCGGTGATGAAGTCCATTCCAATAGAATCCCACTTCCAGTCGGGTAGTTTTAAGGGTTGTAAAAGTCCCGCTGGTTTCTGATGTTCTGCCTTTACTCGACTGCATACATCACACTTAGCAATATATTCTGCTATTTCTCTTTTCAGATTGTTCCACCAAAATCTCTCCTTCACATCCATATGCATCTTGGTATTTCCCGGATGAATGGAATAAGGTGTCTCATGGGCTTCTTGCAGAATTAACTTCCTAAGATCAGGGTCATTGGCCACACATACACAATTTTCAAACCACATGATTCCCTGCTCATCTTCATGAAATCCCTTAGCTTTTCCTGCTCCCAGATTGACTCTGATTTCTTCTTTTTCCTTGTCTCCTTTCTGAGCTTCACGTATCTTGTCCATCAAAGTAGGTTGTACTACAACTGAGGCTACAAACCTTCTGGTACTACTTCCAATCTGAGGTCCTTGAATGCCTTGCATAAATCCTCGGGTATTTCTCCTGCTGTGAGGCTATTCACATACACTTTACGACTCAGGGCATCTGCTACTACGTTAGCCTTTCCCGGGTGGTATTGAAGACTTAGATCATAATATTTGATAAGTTCCAACCATCTTCTCTGTCTCATGTTCAATTCCTTCTGTGTAAAAATATACTTCAAACTTTTTTGGTCAGTGAATACTTCACATCTCTTCCCCATCTGATAGGGCCTCCAAGTCTTCAGGGCATGCACCACTGAGGCTAACTCGAGATCGTGAGTTGGATAATTCGCTCCATGTTTCTTGAGCTGTCTGAAGGCATAAGATGCCACTCTACCTTCCTGCTTCAACACACTTCCCAGACCTTGACGTGAAGCATCACATTACACTTGGAATTCCTTCTCCAAATCAGGTAAGCATAGAACTGGGGCTGAAACTAGACGTTTCTTCAACTCCTGGAAACTGGCTTCACAGGCCTCTGTCCACTCAAACTTCTTCTCCTTTTTCAACAATTCCGTTAAGGGCTTGGCAATCTTGGAGAAATTTTGAATGAATCTTCGGTAGTATCTTGGTAGTCCCAGAAAACTTCGTAATTCTCCAACATTTTTCGGCGGCTCCCAATTCGTTACGGCTGAAACTTTTTCAGGATCCACCGCTATACTTTCCTTGGACACCACATGGCCTAGAAATCCAACTTGTTCTAACCAAAACTCACACTTGCTGTATTTGGCATACAACTTATGTTCACGTAGTCTCTGCAATACTTGACGCAAATGCTCTTCATGTTCTTTGTGACTCTTGGAGTAGATTAAAATGTCATCTATGAACACTACCACAAACTTATCCAGAAAATCCATGAACACTTTATTCATCATATTCATGAAATAGGTTGGAGCATTGGTTAATCCAAAAGGCATTACAGAGTACTCGTAGGAGCCATATCTCGTAACAAAGGCAGTCTTGGGTATATCCATTTCTCTAACTTTCATTTGGAGGTACCCTGATCGAAGATCGATCTTTGAGAAAACACAAGCACCTTCCAGTTGATCAAATAGTTCATTAATATTGGGTAACGGGTACTTGTTTTTAATAGTTTGCTCATTTATATCCCTATAGTCCGTGACTAGCCTCTAGGTTTGATCCTTCTTATAACAAATAAGACTGGTGCTCCCCATGGCGATGAACTTGGACGAATGAACCCTTTCTGGATATGTTCTTCCAGTTGCTTCTTGAGCTCTTTCAGTTCATCGACGACCATAGGATAAGGTCTTTTAGCAATTGGTCATGTTCCCGTTTTTAGTTCGATGAGAAACTCTACATCTCTATCGGGTGGCATTCCCGGTAGTTCTTCCGGAAAAACATCTGGGTATTCCTTGACAATAAGCACGTCACCATGGCTAACCCCCTTAAGAGAATTTAGCCTAACCTTCTTAAGTTCGAAAGTTGATCTTAACTTAATCTACCTTTTCTCGGGGGTGGTGAGGGTGATGGCTCTATTATCACAGTCTATGATTCCTTCAAAACGAGTCATCTAATCCATTCCGAAGATAACATCCAAACCTTGGGTTTCTAGGATGACTAAGTCTGTTGGAAAGGTGTGCTTTCAATCTTCAAGTCTAACTGTCTACATCCGGAATTTACTATCATCTCCCCTCCAGGTGAACTTACCCGAATAGGTTTTCCTAGACTTTCCTCAGCTAGCCCATGTTTGTTTACAAAAGCTCTTGATATGAATGAATGCGATGCTCCAGTATCAAATAAGACTAATGTTGGAAAAGAATTGAGCAAGAACGTACCAATCACAACATCAGGTTCATCATGAACTTCTTCCACATTGATGTGGTTCACTTGTCCATTCTGGAAAGGATTGGGCTTGGAATTTTCGCCAGCCTTCTTCTCTGGGCAGTCAGTTGCATAATGTCATGTCTTCTTGCACTTGAAGCAAGTCACATTAGATAAGTCTTTCTTCCCTTCATAGTTAGGACGGTGATGAACATTTCCATGATTATGGCTATGGTGATGGTTTCCCTTAAATCCACCATTATTTCCTTTGTATCCTCCACTACTTCCTTTGTATCCTCCATTATGATTATGACCATGATGCTTTTGGCCAATACCGTTGTTGGAGTGATTCCATGGTTTATGGCCACTGACTTCAGAGGTGTGTTGTCTCTTGTGTGTCCCTTCAGAGTGAACCTTACTTGCACTGAACTTCCTCTTCCTATTCTCTTCCTTTCTTATGTGGTTGTCCAGAGTGATTGCTTGATCCAGCAGGGCTTGATAGTTAGGAGCATAAGCCACAAACAAGGGTATCTTCAGTTCTCCCTTAAGTCCATTGAGGAATTTTTCCTTCCTCTTAGCATCAGTGTCAATGTCTTTTGGTGCATACCTTGATAGCATACAGAAGTCATCCATATACTCCTTCGGTGTTCTACCTCCCTGCCTCAAGCAGCGAAATTCCTCTTTCTTCAGGTTCATTATGCCAGAGGAAATGTGAGCATTGCGGAAACCCTCCTTGAATTCATCCCAAGTCATGCCATCCAGAGAATGAGTCACTTGATAAGTCTCCCACCACAATGCAGCAGGTCCTTCCAACAGGTGTGCAGTGAACCTCACTTTTACTGCCTCAGAACACTCACGAGTTACTGAGTCCTTGTTGACTGAACGGAGCCAGTCATCTGCCACTATTGGTTCGGTAGCAGAGGAGAACTTACTAAGCCTAAGCCTTAGGAGCCTAGCAAGTCTGTCCACTGGGGTGGTGGTGGAGGTGGTGGGTTGTTGTTGTTGTGGTTGTTGTTGTTGGTTGCAGCAATGAACTGAGTCATCATAGTCATCAGCTGAGCTTGAGCGGCCATCAGTTGTTGCGTGGCATCACTGTTGTCGGTATCACGACGAGGAGGCATTTGTGGGGTTTTCAGCATAGATGAGTAAGAGATAGATAGAACTAAGAGAAGGAAAATCCTACCCATGCACAAACAACCAAGTCAAACAATCAACAAGCAATAAACGACTTTAAAAAAAATTCTTACTTAGCAATTCGAAACAGGCATTCTAGGTTGATTAAATAAAACGATAGAGTCTGCAAACCAAAACATTCTAACATTGTCACACCACAAGTTGGAGATCAATGTTTTCAAAACGACGAACTAAACGAGGAATAACATGGTGGTCCAACTACTAAGTCTAAACTTCGTCCATGATGTCTCCTTCATCTTCTCCGACCTCCTCGATGGTGATGCCTTCCTTCATAAGAATCTGCTTGTAGTCGTTCACCTCCTTCTCTAAGGATTTATTCTTCTCCTGTAGCATTGTCTTCTCACGGTGCAGAGTCTCGATCGCTTCCTTACCCAGGGCTTCAATCTTCTCGTGTAGCATTCTCTTCTCACGACGTAGAGTCTCAATCTAATATCGATCAGCTTCGAACTCGACGTCGTTGCTCAGAATTTCATCCTTCAAGGTCTTGATCTCCTTGTTCTTGTCTCTAATTCTCTTTTCTTGATTTTGGAACTTCTTCTCTTGATCTCGGAATTTCTCCTCTTGAGCTTTGATCACCTCTTCTTGGGCATCAATCTTCTTTTGAGTCTCCTTGACTTGGGCCATTATTTCATCATTCTTCAGCAGCTCATCGCGCCTATCCTCTTCTAGTTGCCAGAGGTGAATTTCTAAGTCTTGGAGATAAGGATGCAAAAGTTCTGATTTGTTTTTATCTTCCTCGTTAACAAGGTAGGGTATCCCGTCTTCTTCACGTTGGCCTAGGTTAGAAAAGTAGTAGTCTTTTAACTCCTCCTGGAATTGCCAGCAAAGACATCCTATTAACTCCTGCGTGACGAGATTCAGTCCTTTCTCCAAGGAGTCACTAATCGACTTGTATTGGATATCTTCGGTCTTGGGTTCAGTCTGGCGCCCTTGTTGAAAAAGACGAACTCCCCACAAGTCTTCTGTGTTGAAGTGCTTCAGTTGACCTGCCTTGATGATGGGTGTTGGAAGCGCCAGTAATTCCACTAACTCCAGAATGTATCTTCCAAAACGCATATTCTTGAAGTCCTCCGCGGTTTGATACATGAAGAACGACATCCTTAAGTTATAAGAGAAAAATTGTTAAAACAAAATACATAAGGTAAGAAGTACTAGTCATGGTGTAAATAAATACTTAGAGAAATGAAGGGTTCTATTCTACAAGGTGATCAACACTATTATCAACTCTTTGTAAATTGGATATTCACTATAGTGAGAGAGACAGACACCCGGCCAACCACTTATAATTGTGGAACAGGTCTCATGTTAGCGGACATGTAAGGTTAGTCCCGGGCCGCTTCATCCCACTATGCTGCTAGGATCCAACATACTTCAAAGATGGTAATATTATGATAAAAAAGGGGCTTAACCAATCCTAAGGGCTCGAACCTACATGCAACACTTTGCTCTGATACCATTTTGTAGCGCCCCATCTTTTATACAAAGATGAAACACCTGTGTTAAGTGCTAGTCCCTGGATCACTGCCATCACCACAGTACAAAATATAAAGTATCATTGCAGAAGTATCATAATACTACAACGAGATCCAAAAATAGCTAAGTATAGCTTTATTACAAAGTGCATAGCCATGAAGGCTAGCTAGAATATTTAGGGTTCACAACAAAAGCAAATAGCAATGAGCCTCATCTTCAAGCATGCGCCACAGGCAGACATGTTGGGTGTAGACTCGAGTCCAAATTTATTCTTCATCAGAAGTACCTGCACATTCGAATATGCAGCCCCCGAAGGAGGTCAATACAATGAAGTATTGGCAAGTGACTATGGTGGATATAAAACGACAAGTCTATTCTATATGCATATTTGGCTTGGTGGAGTTGCAGGCTATTTTGCAGAAAGCAAGTTTTCTCCTATCTTTTGTAAAACATTTTTGTTTCTCAAAGACTTGGCACCAACGGATGAAGCCCAAGTGCACCAACAATTCTTTCCTTAGTCAAATTTTACTTTATGAAAAACATTGTTGAGATTCTTCCATACATCCTTGTCCAGTTGCTCGAAGTAGTCCATCACCGGGGACACGGCTAAGTACTCAGATTGTCAACTCTGCAGAGCTTGTGCACTTTCACCTTTAGACTCAATTAGCCCAAACATCCTATACACGCGGAGTGCATTAAGGAAAGGAGAGAATTGAGACAAGCACTTTCAGAAGAAGAATGCAACCATACTAGCAAGACCCGTTCCACTTACCAACTCTACATCTGCTTGTCAAGCTGATAGGTTGCACTCTCACAACTTAATTATTCTAGACAGAGACCATTGTCAAAAGGCTGCACGGGAAGCATCTAAACCTGGAGGGACTTAGTAATCTCTTTGTTCCTGGGTGGCCGTCCACAAGTGCACTTTTGGGTGACAACCACCATGCTCATGGCCCTAAGTAGAATAGACATTCATCCTAGGCGACGACAACCACAAGCATAGTCACAAATAGCTACTCAACATAAACCATTCCAACCAAATCCACCCAAGTGTGCATTTTAAGTTTAACACTTAGAAATATTTCCATAGCATACATAGTATGTAAACAATTTTTGTAGCATTGCTAAGCATCTAATAAAATTTTTAATGGCTGCATGGAAAAGGGTGGCTACACACTACTAGGAATTTTGCAAAGTGTAAAACTAACTTGACATAATGAAATAGTCCAAAATTCCTACCATGCATACTACTCAAAATATTCTACTAATGCATATAGAAAATATTGATTATGAATGTCACTTGCCTTGGTAGAAGGAGGAGCAAGCACACCAAGAATAACAATCACAAGCAAGTCCTTCCTCTTCTTCACAATCTAGCACAAGAAATACGTAAAATAAATACCCACACAATATCACACAACACCAAAGATAAATATGTATTCATGCATGATGTGCCATGAGTATAACAAGACACACTTATTAATAATTTATACCTTCTGTTATTAAATGTATGGAATGCAATTTCTAGGAATTTCTTTACGTATCAATTAAATAATTGAAAACAATATAGCAAAAATTTGAATTCTACAACTACAACTTTTATTGTTTTATGAAAGTTTTCAAATAAAACACATGTTAATATTTCTGGACAGAGGGCAATAATACAACACTAATAGAATTAATTTTATTAGAAAATCATTTTTATTATTTAAGTTATGGATTTAATAGCCAAAATACTCCTCGGATAATTACACGAATTATAATTTATCAAAAGGAAAAACAAATGATGTAGAAATAAACTACACTAGCAGGGCTATCTGTGGATATAAGATTTATCAAATTTGAACTTACAGATCAAAAGTTATGAATTTTGTAAGTTTTACATGTTTTCTGTTTTATTTATAAAATTCCTGTGAAAATGAATAAAGAGAGGGCTACGTGGCGCCCTCCTATTGGACGATACCGATTCTCGCGGATTGCGGGCGCGAGCCGTCCGATCTAATTAGAAACGGACGCGTGAGATTAGATCGATCTAGATCCGTTAGATCTAGATCTAACGGTCCACAACACAAGGACCAAAAACGGGCGGCGCGGGTCGCCGGAGATCATCTGACCGAGGGGCGCCATGGCCGGCGTCGCGTGCGCTCGCGTTCTAGAGGGCTACGGGACGAACGAGTCTTACCGAGACGTAGAGGGCGTCGACGCGGGGTCGGTGGCGCAGCGCGGGTCTTCGGTGCGTCCCCGTGCGCCGTGGATTCCTCGCCGGAGATGGAGGTGGCGGCGGAGACTTTCGGTTGCGGACGGAGGCGGCGTTCGGCTGCGGAAAACACGCAAACTCGATGTCATGGAGGTGCGCAAGATCGAAAGAAGAAGGACTAGCGGGAAAGGGGGCTCGGGGAGAGGGGATGTCGCCGGGGTCGACGAAAATTTACCGTCGGCGATGGCGGCGGCGGAACTCGGAGCTCGAGCGGCTTGGGGGCGAATAAGCTAGGGTTTTGGGCGCGGGGAGAGGCGGCGGGGGTGGAGGTTTATATGGGGTGCAAAAAGGAAACTAACCCCGTGATTTTTGGAGCTGAAATCGCTCCGGATCAGAGACGATCCGTGCGGGATTCACGTCCGGAGGTGGAAGACCCACCTGACAGGTGGGTCCCACCCGTCAGCGAGAGAGGAGAGGGAGCGCGGGCTACTGGGCTGATGCTGGGCCGCTTCCTTGCGCGCGCGGGGCAGATAGCGAGGGCCGGCCCAATTTCTTTTCCTATTTTCTTTTCCCAATTTAATTTTTGTTTTCACAATTTATTCAAACATGATTTTTAAACTCAGTCAAAAAAATTTAGAAAAATTCACAAAAATATGTTTTGGAAATATTATTAAATTTAGAACTTTTTGGTATTATTCTTGCCCATTAAATAATTTGGAAAATATATTTATTAAAGAAGTTTTAAATAAACAACTTTATGAAATTATAAATTATTTAAACTTATAATTGAATTTTTATTTAGTACTTATGTGTTGTAATGTTATGACTAAATGATGAATGATGCATGAATGCAAAGTTTTAATTTTTTTTTGGGATGTAACAGTAAAGTTTCAGAGTGGTACTTGCTTGACCTATGCTTCCTCTTTCTATTTTCGGCTTGTGTCGGTTTGTTCTCCAAGATAGTGGCCTTGTCGAGAAGTGACTGATAGTTAGGGGTGTAGACAACTGATAACTGAATGGCTAACTCATCATTCAGACCATGTATGGATTTCTCTTTCCTCTTGGCATCCGTGTCAACATCGTCTGGCGTGTAGCGTGCTAGATTGTTGAAATCCTCTAAATATCATGCCACTGTGCGGTTTCCTTGACTCAGATTGCGAAATTCTCTTTTCTTCAAGCTCATCACACCAGTTGATATGTGTGCAGTACGGAAACCTTCTTGGAACATCTCCCAGGTGACCTCCTCAATTGGGCAAGTCATCTGATAGTTGTCCCACCAGCTGGCTGCAGGTCCTTCTAGCAGATATGCCGCAAAGCTGACCTTCTCTGCGTCTGTGCACCCAATGGTTACCAGATTCTTATTCACCGAGCGTAGCTAGTCATCTGCTACAACTGGCTCTGAGGCGCTAGTGAATGTTCCTGGTCGCAACCTTAGAAATCGGGTGAGCATGTCCACTTGAGGGGGTGGCGGTGGCGGTGGATTGTTGTTGTTGTTGTTGTTGTTGTTGTTGTTGTTGTTGTTGTTGTTGTTGTTGTTGTTGTTGTTCGCTAGGAACTGAGTCATCACTTGCATGAGTTGGGTCAACACTTGTTGTATCTCATTGTTGTATTCATTGTTGTTGTTGTGGGTTTCTCGACGAGGATGTTGTAACACCCCAATTCTCTCAGCTTTAGCATTGTGGTGTTATTCTAAAATTTTCACCTCTTGCTGAAACTTTTGTGTGTAGAAAATTAAGTAAGGATTTATTTTGTTTGCACATCTTATGCTGTGTGTGCTACACTAGTGTTCCCTGACTTTGTAAACACTAAAGTCACATAGCACCAAAATAAAGTATCCACTATTATGATCTTCATGGTTGTTAAAACTTAGCCAAACCAGGAGCTATTATTAAGCAAACCCTAAATGGTTTTTGACATGCCTTTGAAACATTTCCATCTTGGTCACATATACTTCCATACCCTGTTCTAAATTATCACACAAGAACTTGTTTGCATATAAATCTCACTAGATTTTGTGGTCATCAAATTAACATGACCATTTGGGATATTCTTTTAATTATCTCCAAAAGAATTCTTTTCTTTGAAAGCCAAATGAGATAGTTGGCTTGGGCTTTTGCAAGTTCAGTACCTTCTCTTAATTTAGGTAAGTTTGGGGTGTAGACCCATTTTACTTTTGTGGGTCATATTTGAATAATTCAAACTTCGGTTTTCAAATTCATTTGAGCATTTCACTCAAAGCTTTCACCTTCTATTTCTCTCTCACTCTTTTCTACCCCACCTGCTGGAAGAGGAGAACAGCACCCCCTCCTGGTCCCACATGTCATGGACTAGGGTCCATCTCTCCTCTTTCTTCTCGCTTTTCTTTTCTTTCTCACCCAATCCGAGCCCCTCTCCTCTCTTCACACTGGCCAGGCAGCTCCCTCCAGACCAACATCCTCTCTGCCCCTCTCCACCACCCCAGAGGACCAACCAGAACTCCCCTCCCTTTCCCCAAACCGCCCCTGCCCGAAGGAACCCGAGAAACCCGCCCCTGGTTTTGGAGCTGCCCCCAGCTCGCCCTCTCCTCTTAAAACCCTACCCGAGGTTCCGCCACACCTCCTCTGCTCACCCATACCACCCTCACCCAAAGCCACGCCCTCTCTCGAGCTCTGGAAGAGGAAATCGCCGTCGGAGACCGAGCCCTTCCCACGGCATTCACCGTCGATCCCCTTCACTTTTCTCTGCCATTCTTGGCCCCTCGAGCGCGCCTCGTCGAGATCTAACTTCCCCTGCCCTCCTTTTCTCTTCTAGGTGTCCGCAGCCGCCGCGCTCGTCCTCGACCCGAGAAGCTCGCCGCCGCCGTCGCCATGGTTTCTGACGTTGCATGCAAGCGTTGAGGGCACCGTCGAGCTCGCCATCTTCCCCTCCGTCGATCTCCACACTAACCCTAGCCCAGCGCGGTCTCTGGTGAGCGCCAGCGCCACCCTCTCCCTCCCCCTCGTCTGGTTCGTCTGTGCTGCGTCGCGAGGAGGACGACGACCGTGAGTCGTCGATCGCAAGATCTACGGCCAGGTTTGAACCTCCCCGTGCACGCGCGGAGCCGCGTGCGATAGGGCCGGACCAGCTCCGTCCCCACGCGATTTCGCGCTGCTCTGCGTGGACTCTGGGCCGATCTGGCCCAGATCTGGCCCGTTCGGCCTGTTCCCCTTTTATTCTTTTCCTGTTAATTTTTCCAGTAAATCTAGAGTTTAGCTTTAAATCTTTTGTGGTAAATCTAGAGTGGCTAAATTGATGAGATAAATTTTGTGACATGCATGCACGTTTTCTTAACCATGTGGCATTGGACTTTTTCCAAAATGTGTTTCCTGTTGAGTGTTAAAATAGATCTAGTAAAAAGTATCTATTACACCATTTGTTTAATAACTTGGGTTCTATAAATCCAAATCATGTAATCTTGGATCTGTTGGAAAGCTTGTAAAAATGCCTATCTAGATTGTTAAATATTGCATGCAGGAGATTACTATAGCAAAAGTTATATTTACTCTAGGAATAACATCATTATGTGTTTGGTGATTTTTAACTTCTCAATAAAAACACTTTTTGAGGTAAATCCAATTGGAAGTGTTAGATAAGTGTTGGAGGTATCACATACCACAAATGTGGATTTTTCCAGTAACTTGATATTTATTAGTGAATAAATCTCTGAACAACAGGGAAATAATCTCTTAAAATGCATTTCTGAAATTTCAGAGATTATGACATGTCTAGTTTTTATTGGTGGAGCCACCTCTATCCATGGATAAATGTTAGGAATATTTTTTTGGGATAGCCACAAGTTTTATCTAACTCACCCCACTGGTTTGACACCAAAATAATTTTCATTATTTTCTGCACATAAATAATGGTCAGAAGTATACTTTATTTTAAAACTAGGATAACTTGAGCTAGGAGTATCCAAATTTGATGAATAAAATCTCCACTTAAAGAGAAAACTCATATATCACCAGAAAGGTTAATTATACATTCAGGAGATCTATAAAACTGAACCTATCTTCTGCTTAATTTGGACATCAGTAGCTCTTATCTGATTTTTAATTCTTGGTTGGTGATAGATCATCATGCACATCTAATTTTCAGAGCTCCACATGTGTGTCAGCAGTGATGTGGTAGAAGGGTTTAATTTTAGGAGCAGTACCTTAAGAATTATGCTTAAACCATGTAAACAGCCCCTAATAAATATTGAATGCATTAGTTGTGTTTTCTGTTTGTGATGCTTGTTGTTTGTTGGTATGATTTAGATTGTTATCAACTCGCATTTTAGAACTTACGCTAGTCTCGTCTGTTTTTCATGTTACGGTAGAATCGCAACCCGAGTAAGAGCAGTACGAGGTAGCTGAGCACGATTACGTTGAAGAGCAAGACCAGGGACAATACTTTGAGCAAGGCAAGCCCACCTCCCCACTATAATGAATCTTAGTTATTTATCAAGCATGTTTTGTTTTCAAAAATAAAATAATGCATGTTTTACTTCCTTTGTGGCGTCTTGCCACCCGAAAACTATTTTATCAAATATTGTTTGGCCAAAGTTATCTACTAGAATAGCTGTAGGTATTATAAGAAGAGTTTTACTTGTTGAGTCTTGTCATTGAAGGCTCTATAAAGAAGATTAAGTTTTCAAATAGTATACTCTGTTATCTTACCTTAGGATGGGAACCCGTTTGATAAAACTATTTTACGGAGGAAAACCTGAGTTGCTGGGAGCAATCAGCGAGACAGAACTGTTTTATGAAAACCCGAGATGCTGAGAGCATTCAGAGATGTTCCGTAAAACCCGAGCTGCTGGGAGCAGTCGGAGATGGAGGTTTAATTTTGAAGTCCCTGCTGCCGCCTGAACAATTAACCCGTGCAACCACACTACCTGACATGGGTAGGGCTTAGCCGGAAGCTTGTCAGTTTTAGTGTTGGGGCTGTCATACATTTCTATGGGGGCTGGGCCCTCGAAGCCGGGTTGTCGTCCGGAAGAGACAATACACTGTTGAGGACCAATAGCCGGACGATTACTGTGGGTCTCCTGACGTGGCGGTGTGGCGTCCCGAGGAAAGACCAAGAGGTCTAGTGGAGCACACGGTGCCGAGGAGAACAAACCTACCGGGAGGCCCCGATACTAGGGTGGTCATAGTGGAAAGCTTTGATCGTGTTATCCGGACCCCCGCATGTTGTCGTATGACAGGCCGTGGCAGACACGGCGGAGTAACCGATAGGTGTGGGTAAAGTGTGCAACCTCTGCAGAGTGTAAATCTATTCGAATAGCCGCGTCCGCGGTCATGGACGGTTGGAAAGGCCACAGTGGGCATTTGGAGAAAGAAGTTGTTTTATAAAGGAGAAATATTTATGTGAAGAACAGGAGGTACCTGGGAGGTACGGAATTTGGGCAAGGATGGTTGATCTCGGGGAGACACCCAGTCCGACCTCAAGGATGGAAAAAGGGTTACCCCTATCCTAGTGTTTTCGAGGGTTTTACAAAATGAAGTTTTGTTTTGAACTTGGATATGTCCTTGCTATATCTAAGAGAAGAGAATTCTATCTCTAAATGTTTCTCTTCAACAAAGATATAGAGATGTCGTATTCTCTACGTTTGAAAACATTGTTTTTCCAGAGTAAGCCCTGTAGTTGTATTCAGGAGCCTTCCCAGTTCTCGAAAACATGTTTTTCTTGCATCCTCATGAGAAATTAAGCCTAGAGGTGGTCTTGCGAGTACGTAATTGTACTCATGTGGCTCTGTCCCTGGATATTCAAATGTCCAGATTGCAATGAGGAGGCCTGCATCGAGGAGGAGGTGTACGACGACGACTTCGCCACCTAGCTGTCACCGGTCAACTGCACTTGTGGGAATCTGCGCTCGGAGATGTTAAGAGCCGTCGCTAGCCACGAGCTTCCGCTATCGTAGTTAATTCCGTCCTGCGTGACGAGGTTTGTTGACTTTGGTCGTATGACCGTTTATGTGTTGTAAGACTTTTATTCATACGACTTGAATGATGTAACTCTTTGATACCTATGTTGTTTATGTGATTGCGATGCACTGATCATTGGGATCGTGATCTCTTACATAACGTGGGCATCTCGGACTCGTCCGAGGGGTTCTCACAGATGCATCTGTTGGTTTAGCATATATACGCAGAGATAGAGAGCCTAAGAGGAGAAAATCCTACCCTCACAAAAAAACATGACAAAACAAACACACAAACATTCATGAAACAACAACCTAATAATTGAACCAATCAACAAGATTGAACCACAAACATGAAAATCAATCTAGTATCGACATACAACCTAAGTTGGTATGTACAATACACTAACACGATATCGTGGTTCTGTAAGATCCCAGTTTTCAGAAAAATTTAGAACTTTTGCATCCATGCATCATCATCATTAAACTTGTCATATGAATCACATAGAATTTGAATTTAATTATTTAAATATATTTTAATTGACTTTATGTCCTTAAAATTGTTATTTTGAATTTATAATAATGTTCCTTTTATTCTATTTTTATTTTAGACAAAAATAATGTCAAAAGGATCTATTTTTCATAAACTTTTTAAATTATATTTTTATGAATTTTTCTGAGAAGTTTTAATATAGTTTTGAATTTGTTTTATACTCAAAAGATTTAAAAACAGAAAAGAATTTTCAAAAAGGAAAAATAGAGTCGGGCCAGCCAGTGGGCCGAAGCCCACTAGCTATCTACCGCGCGCGCGACGCAATCCAGCCCGCCAGCAGCCCGTCCCCGCCCGAGCGCGCGCTCTCTCTCTGGCATGTGGACCCCACCTGTCATCCCCGTCCCGGCGACCTCGTCTTCCCCAAATCCCGCCCACGACCTAGCCGAGAAACGGCCGAATCAATTCGATTGATTCCTGGCGATTTACTCACTCATTTAACTCGCCGATTCTTGCTATAAGATCCCCTCGATCCCCTCTCTCTTTTGCCCCAAGCACCACCTCCCGAGAGCCACCAGGCCGCCCACGAGCACCCCCCGAGCCCCGCCGTTACCGACGGCAAGTTCGACGAACACCGGTGAGCTGCGTCCCTCTCAAGCCCTCTCTCCACTTCCTTCTGGTCTATCTTGACCTCGCGCATCGTTTTGACAAGTTTTTGCGTCTTTTCGGGCAGCAGAACATCGTCTCCATCCACGCCCGAAGAGGACCGCCGCCGAGCACGACTCCGATGAGCAAATTCCGACGCGACAGAGCACTCCATCGTCGACCACCTCGCCATCGTCCCCGCCTCGACCTCCTCAGCGCACGGGTATGACTCGTTCATCCTCGTAGGCTGTAGGGCGTGCGAAGCGAGCAACTCCGGCGATGGCACCGCCGCGGGCATGCCTCGGGCTAGGGTTCCGGCCGGACGCGCCGCTCGCTTCTGGTCGTTTTGATCTAGACCGTTAGATCTCCCGTGTACGGCTAGGATTAGATCACTTAAAACTCCGAACCGGTACGCCGCGTCAGCGCCACGTCAGCGCCATGTCAGATTTTATTTTCTGAATTTTGATTAAATCATTTAATTTGGCAGTTTTGCAGAAAACCCCCTGCACACTGTTTTCATCATTACTTTTTATCTGTTTAACCAAATTTATATATTTTTATATATTTGAAATCCTTAGAACCATTAGAACACTTTGGCTTCATTAGTTTCCTGTTTTGACACATACAAAATTTTCAAATATATTTTAGAGTAGTTTAAGTGTTTTTGACATAACTTTAGTTAGAAAATTTATTTTAGAGTAAATCGAATTGCTAACAACTTGTTTAGATGCCCTCTGCCCAAATATCATTTTTACAAAATTTGATTTTGAAGTTTTATTTAAGTGAACTAAAGTCCTTGTCATTACCCCTTTATTCATGATTAAATAATAGAAAAAAATAAAAAATTTATTCATGCATATATCATGAAAATCCAAAGGGATACTTTTATTAAATTGTTGCATCTCATCTCATGCATAGCATATATTTTTCTTTGTATGAACCTTTGCTTGTGTGTGTATGTGTGGCTCTTTATTTCTTTGTTAGACTATTCGGAGGGAAACGAGAATCTTTGCAACTGTAACTGCTGCACTCCCGGTTGCCAAGGCAAGTGGCACACCCCCATAAAAGTCCCATTATTTTTCTATGCATGAGTAGAGTATTTTCTATAAGCATGTGTAGGATAGCATTGCTATGCAAGCCATGATAGACCTCTTTATTCCTGTGTCTAGGTTCCTATGAAATTACTTAGTAGAATAGTGATGCTATGCAAAAACTATTTTGATGAAAAAGATAAAGTCTACTAAGTTTTAATCAAACACCTGGGTGGAAATTGGTTGCTTGGCTGTATGAGTTGAGTGTTGTTCCCAGGGGATTTACCTGTGGAATATCCCCTCATGGAAGGCCACCCAGGAGAAAAGGAATTTGAAGAACTCCAAGTGAAGATTGCTTCTCGTGCAGCCATTGCCAATATGGGCTCTGGCTTGATCAACTAAGCTGCGTGGACTCTTCTCGGCCTGACAGGTGGTGGTAGAGGATTTGTAGGTGGAGCGCGTCAGGCCAGAGTGGGAGGGAAAATGTTTCTGAAAGATCTCGTCTCATTCTTCTCCTTTCCTTATCACAGATGGTGTCTAAAGGGTAAATTGGGTGGAATGGGTACAATGGTGAACGTGCACAACCTCTGCAGAGTTAAAATCTAAGTACTTAGCCGTGTCCTCGGAAACGGACAATTGAGCAGCTGAACGAGGATGTCAACGGAGGATTCCACCATTCCAACTTATAAATTAAAAACTTGATGGGTGAATAAGGGTAGAATGAGACAGTGGATTTCATGCCTCGGATGTCTCGGATAGAAGAAAAGTGTTTTCAAAAAGTTAGGGAAAAACTTGCTTTCTGCAAAATAGCCTTGAGCTCCACCAGTCAAATAAGCATATAGGTCATAGAGTTATTCCTCTAAGTGTCCACCGTAGTGTCACTTGCCAGTTCCATTTTAAAGGTTCTGACCCACGTTGTTGCAATATATATCTTATTGCAGACTGTCCTGATGATGAGTGAAAGTTTTTACTAAGGGTTTTCGAGTCTTCAACCAACATGCTCGCCTGTGGCACATGATGATGATTGGGGACTCCATGAAGAATAATTTTCCGCTGTTTACTCTGTTCACTGTCAGCTTTATGCTATGCAAATTTGTAATGAATATTTTCTAAGTCTGGATCAGCGTTGTAATAAATTGATACTTTGTTGTGATATTACATCGTAACTATGTGTGCAAACGAATCGATCCAAGGATTTGCACTATACACAGGTATCTGCCATATTATAGGCGTAGGTACACTTCAGATGGTATCAGAGCACTGTGTTGCCTGTAGGTTCGAGCCCTTAGGATTGGAATAACCTTTTGATCATAGTATTAACTACTTAAGTATTTTGGATCCTAGCGGCATAGTGAGATGAAGCGGCCTGGAAACAAATCTTACATGTCCGCGTACATGAGACCTGTTCCACAATTAAGTGGCTGGCTGGGTGTCTGTCTCACTCACTATAGTGAATATCCAATTTACAAAGAGTTGTTTATATTTGTTGATCACATTGAGATTTGACTTAGTTTTGACTCTAATTTAATAATACACATATGACTAGTACCTCCTTACCTTATACATTTCTTGTTTTAAATTCTTTTCTTTCTTCCTAAAGGATGACGAGCTTCCACTTCACCACTGCGGAGGACTTCGAGGACACCCGTTTTGGCTGCTACCTTCTCGACATCGGCGAGAAGATAGGTTTACCGCTACCTCAAGTTAAGGGCTTCATCCTGAAGAAGTTTAACAAGGAGGGCTGTTGGGGGATAAAAGCAACTCAGCCAGGACGTGGAGAAGAGCCCCCGTTGGAAATCAAAATGGTTAGTGACTCCAAAGAAAAAGGACTCAATCTCGTCATGCAGGACCTGATTGGACGTCTCTGCGGACGCTATAGCACAGAGTTGAGGGGCCACTACTCCATTTTCTTTGGAAGGAGAAACGAGGAGGGAGAACCATACCTCTTTGATGTTGGAGATAGAGGCAAAGCAAAGCCCCTTAGTCTGTATTTCCAGGAGTTGGAGGTCCTCGTCACAAAACTTTATGAGGATAGACGCACTGAACTCCTGAAGAACGATGAGTTGTGTGCCTTACTCAAGGAGAACGAGGAAAAGATGAAAGCTCAAGAGGAAGTGACTAAGGCCCAAGAAGAAAAGTTTGCTTCACAAGAGGAGAAATACAAGAGACATGAGAAAAGGGTTCAAGAGAAAAACAAGACTATCAGAGAATAGAAGGCAGAACTCGAGAGCAATGAAGTCGAGTTCGAAGCTGATAGTGACTTGATCAAGCGTCTTCGTACCGAGAAAAGGGAGCTGCAAGAGAAGAACTCTGCCCTGGAGAAAGAAGTGAAGGAATTAAGGGAAGTACTCGACAATGAAGGAATCGAGATTCAGGAAATTGAAGAAGAAGAAGATGACATGGTCGAGTAGTTCGTTAGCGAGACTACCATTTATTTACACCTCATCATTATCTTAGTCTTGTATTGACCTATCAACTTGTGATAAGGCAGTACCTTCCATTGTATTCCACGGAACCTCGCGTTTTATTTTCCAAAACTCTCATGTCTGTTTAATCCAGAGTTTTGAGTTGTGTGATGTTTGTTTATTCTTATAGGTTGTTTGTTTGTTTGTTGGGGTAATCTTTCTCTTTAGACCTTTCCGTCTAAAACTCATCTATACAAATCACAGATGCCTCCGCGTCGTACGCCCGATAACAACAACAACAACGACCACAACAAAAATGATGCTATACAACAGTTGATGGCCGCTCAAGCTCAGCTAGTTACTATGATGACCCAGTTCATTGCGGCAACTAACAATAATAACAACAACCACAACCCGCCTCCGCCACCACCCCCCCACGTGGATACACTTACCAGATTTCTGAGGCTCCGACCGAACAAGTTCTCCACTGCAACTGAACCAATTGTGGCAGATGACTGGCTGCGTTCAGTGGACAGGGATCTAGTGACTTGTGAATGTACTGACGCTGAGAAGGTGAGGTTCACCACTCATCTGTTGGAAGGACCAGCAATCCAGTGGTGGGAAACTTATCAAATCACCCACCCATTAGAAACCATGACTTGGGAAAATTTCAAGGACGGTTTTCGTAATGCTCATATCTCCTCGGGCATTATGAACTTGAAGCAGGAAGAATTCAGAAACCCGAGACAAGGAAACAGGAGCCTTAAGGAGTACATGGCTGATTTCCATGCCCTTTCTCGTTATGCCTCTGAAGACATTAACACCGAGGCAAAGAGGAAGGCAAAATTTCTAAATGGACTGAGTGACGAGCTGAAGATCCCTTTGACAGTGGCATATGCCCCAAATTATCAGACTCTCCTAGATCAGTCTATCATACTGGAGGATAACATCAAGAAGGCTTAAAATAGGAAGAGAAAGTTGAATGTTCACAAACACCATTCTGATACTTCTTTCAAGAGACCTTTCCCTCAAGATGCAAACCAGAGTCATAAAGCTGGTCACTATCCTAGTGGAGGAAGCAACCACAAACATCATGGTCACAACCATAGTGGTGGTTTCAAGGGAAACAATGGGAATCACAAGGGAAATGGAAATGCTGGCCACAACAATGGACAACATCGCCTAAACCCCGAGTATAAGAAAGATATCAGCCAAGTCCTATGCTTCAAGTGCAATAACAAGGGTCACTACGCCACTGACTGCCCCGAAAAGAAGGCCGCAGAAGCTGCCAAGCCCAATCCCTTCCAGAAAGGACAGGTGAACCACATCAATGTGGAAGAAGTGTACGATGAACCTGATGCTGTCATTGGTACGTTCTTGCTCAATTCATGCCCAGCATTAGTTTTATTTCATACTGCAGCATCGCATTCTTTCATTTCAAGAGCTTTTGTAAACAAACATGGGTTAGTAGTGGAAAATATAGGAAGCCCCATTAGAGTAAGCTCTCCGGGCGGAGAGATGCTAGTAACCTTTGGCTGTAGACAGTTGAGTCTGAAGATTGGAAAGCATCAGTTTCCTACGGACTTGATCATCCTGGAAACACAAGGCCTGGATGTTAGCATAGGGATGGATTGGATGTCCCGCTATGCAGGAATCATAGACTGCGCAAATAGAACCATCACTCTCACTACTCCAGAAGGCTCGAAGATCAACTTTAGATCAAAGTTTGAACTAAAGAAGGTTAGGCTTAATTCTCTTAAGGGGGTTAGTCTCGGTGAGGTCCTTATAGTTAAGGAATACCCTGATGTGTTTCCGGAAGAACTACCAGGAATGCGACCCGATAGAGATGTAGAGTTCCTCATAGAACTAAAACCGGGAACAGGACCAATTGCTAAAAGGCCCTACCCAATGGCAACTGATGAACTGAAAGAACTCAAGAAACAACTGGAAGAATTTATGCAGAAAGGCTTTATCCGTCCAAGTTCATCACCCTGGGGAGCCCCGATTCTTTTTGTCAAGAAGAAGGATAGTACTCAGAGATTAGTCACCGATTACCGTGACATAAATGAGCATACAATCAAGAACAAGTATCCGCTACCCAAAATCAATGAACTGTTCGATCAACTAGAAGGGGATGTCGTCTTCTCCAAGATTGATCTCAGATCAGGGTACTTTCAGATGAAAGTCAGAGAGATGGATGTACCCAAGACTGCTTTCGTCACAAGATATGGTTCGTATGAGTACACGGTAATGCCTTTTGGGTTAACCAGTGCTCGAGCCTATTTCATGAATATGATGAATAAGGTGTTTATGGATTTTCTGGACAAGTTTGTTGTTGTCTTCATCGATGACATCTTAGTCTACTCCAAAAGTCACAAAGAACATGAAGAACATTTACGTCTGGTGTTGCAAAGGCTCCGAGAGCATAAATTATATGCTAAGTTCAACAAGTGTGAATTTTGGTTAAAACAAGTAGGATTTCTAGGACACCTGGTGTCTAAAGATGGGATAGCAGTGGACCCTGAAAAAGTTGCTGCTGTGACAAATTGGGAATCGCCCAAAAATGTGGGAGAAATCCGCAGTTTTCTAGGACTGGCAGGGTACTACCGGAGATTCATTGAAAACTTCTCCAAGATTGCCAAGGCCTTGACTGAACTACTGAAGAAGGGAAAGAAATTTGAGTGGACAGAAGCTTGTGAGATCAGTTCCAGGAATTAAAGAAGCGCTTGGTGTCGGCACCAGTATTATGCTTACCAGATCTAGAGAAAGACTTCCAGGTTTATTGCGACGCTTCATATCGCAGCCTAGGAAGCGTATTGATGCAAGAAGGCAAAGTAGTGTCTTACGCCTCAAGACAACTCAAAAATCATGAAGTAAACTACCCCACTCATGATTTAGAGTTAGCTTCTGTGGTGCAGGCGCTAAAGATATGGAGGCCATATTTATGGGGAAAGAGATGTGAAGTTTTTACGGATCATAAAAGCCTCAAGTATTTCTTTACTCAGAAGGAATTAAACATGCGACAAAGGAGATGGTTAGAATTGATCAAAGACTATGATTTAAGTCTACAGTACCACCCAGGGAAAGCCAACGTAGTGGCTGATGCCTTGAGCCGTAAGACTTATGTAAACGGACTCACGACAGGAGAATTGCCGGAAGATCTTTGTAAGGGATTTAAGGACCTTCGATTAGAGGTGGTACCTGAAGGATTCATAGCATCCTTAGAAGTTCAACCTCTTCTATTTAACAAAATCAAAACAGCTCAGTTAGAGGATAAAGCAGTAAAATAAATCAAGAAGAACCTAAGCGAAGGTAAGGCCAGAGATTTTAGAGAAGATGAAGAAGGAACCGTGTGGTATAAAGAACGCATTTGTGTTCCTGACAATGCCGACCTCAGGAAGTTAATACTTCAAGAAGCTCATGACTCACCTTATTCCATACATCCGGGTAACACCAAGATGTATATGGATGTAAAGGAGAGGTATCGGTGGATCAACTTGAAGCGTGATATTGCTGAATACATTGCAAAGTGTGACGTCTGTAGTCGTGTGAAGGCAGAACACCAAAAACCAGCAGGATTAAATCAGGGTCTGCCCAGGACTTCATCACGGGTCTGCCTAGGACTAAATCAGGGTATGATTCTATATGGGTTATAGTCGATCGGCTGACGAAAGTATCTCACTTTATACCCGTAAAGACTACATACACTAGTGCCAAACTAGCTGACATCTACATGAAGAGGATTGTGTGTCTACATGGTGTTCCCAAGAAAATTGTGTCGGATAGGGGTACTCAGTTTACTTCCCATTTCTAGAATCAATTACATGAGTCTCTGGGAACTAGATTAGAGTTCAGTACAGCGTTTCATCCGCAGACGGATGGACAGACAGAAAGACTAAATCAGATCCTAGAAGATATGATGAGAGCATGCGCTCTAGATTATAAGTCAAGCTGGGATGATAATCTTCCATATGCCGAGTTCTCTTACAACAAAAGCTATCAAGCGAGCATAAAGATGTCGCCATTTGAAGCCCTGTATGGAAGAAAGTGCACTACCCCACTACTTGGAGTGGCGTAGAACAACGTAGTTTGTTCAGACCAGACATAATCAAGGAGGCTGAGTAAAAAGTCAGGTTGATTAAGGACCGTTTAAAGATAGCACAATCCAGACAGAAAAGTTATGCGGACTCCAAAAGGAGAGAAGTCACGTATGAAGTGGGTGATCGAGTCTATCTCCGAGTTTCACCTATAAGGGGAGTTAAAAGATTTGGAATCAAAGGAAAATTGGCACCTAGATTTATTGGACCCTTCAAGGTATTATCCCGCAAAGGAGAGGTCGCCTATGAATTGGAACTTCCGGAAGCACTTTCCGCGGTTCACAGTGTGTTTCATGTCAGCCAGCTGAAGAAATGTCAACCAGAAATGGCAGAAACACTTCTAAGAGATACGGTGCCACTAGAGGAAGTACAACTAGAAAGTGATCTCACTTATGAAGAAAAACCAATAAAGATTTTGGAGACAGCAGAACGTGTCACCCGAACCAAGACCATCAAATTCTGTAAAGTACAGTGGAATCACCATTCAGAAGAGGAAGCAACTTGGGAAAGAGAAGATGACCTTAAAGAAGACCACCCTCACCTATTTGCTAGCCAATCCGAATCTCGAGGGCGAGATTCATCTTAAGGGGGTTAGGTTTGTAACATCCCAATTTTCAGAAAAATTTAAAACTTTTGCATCCATGCATCATCATCATTAAACTTGTCATATGAATCACATAGAATTTGAATTTAATTATTTAAATATATTTTAATTGACTTTATGTCCTTAAAATTGTTATTTTGAATTTATAATAATGTTCCTTTTATTATATTTTTATTTTAGACAAAAATAATGTCAAAAGGATCTATTTTTCATAAGTTTTCAAATTATATTTTTATGAATTTTTCTGAGAAGTTTAAATATAGTTTTGAATTTGTTTTATACTCAAAAGATTTAAAAACAGAAAAGCATTTTCAAAAAGGAAAATTAGAGTCGGGCCAGCCAGTGGGCCGAAGCCCACTAGCTATCTACCGCGCGCGCGACGCAATCCAGCCCGCCAGCAGCCCGTCCCCGCCCGCGCGCGCGCTCTCTCTCTGGCAGGTGGACCCCACCTGTCATCCCCGTCCCGGTGACCTCGTCTTCCCCAAATCCCGCCCACGACCTAGCCGAGAAACGGCCGAAACAATTCGATTGATTCCCGGCGATTTACTCACTCATTTAACTCGCCGATTCTTGCTATAAGATCCCCTCGATCCCCTCTCTCTTTTGCCACAAGCACCACCTCCCGAGAGCCACCAGGCCGCCCACGAGCACCCCCCGAGCCCCGCCGTTACCGACGGCAAGTTCGACGAACTCCGGTGAGCCGCGTCCCTCTCAAGCCCTCTCTCCACTTCCTTCTGGTCTATCTTGACCTCGCGCATCGTTTTGACAAGTTATTGCGTCTTCTCGGGCAGCAGAACATCGTCTCCATCCACGCCCGAAGAGGACCGCCGCCGAGCACGACTCCGACGAGCAAATTCCGGCGCGACAGAGCACTCCATCATCGACCACCTCGCCATCGTCCCCGCCTCGACCTCCTCCACGCACGGGTATGACTCATTCGTCCTCGTAGGCAGTAGGGCGTGCGAAGCGAGCAACTCCGGCGATGGCACCGCCGTGGGCACGCCTCGGGCTAGGGTTCCGGCCGGCCGCCCCGCTCGCTTCTGGTCGTTTTGACCTAGACCGTTAGATCTCCCGTGTACGACTAGGATTAGATCACTTAAAACTCCGAACCGGTACGACGCATCAGCGCCACGTCAGATTTTATTTTCTAAATTTTGATTAAATCAATTAATTTGGCAGTTTTGCAGAAAACCCCCTACACACTGTTTTCATCATTACTTTTTATCTGTTTAACCAAATATAAATATTTTTATATATTTGAAATCCTTAGAACCAGTAGAACACTTTGGCTTCATTAGTTTTCTGTTTTGACACATACAAAATTTTCAAATATTTTTGAGAGTAATTATTTATGTGTTTTTGACATAACTTTAGTTAGAAAATTTATTTTAGAGTAAATCAAATTGCTAACAACTTGTTTAGATGCCCTATGCCCAAATGTCATTTTTACAAAATTTGATTTTGAAATTTTATCTAAGTGAACTAAAGTCCTTGTCATTACCCCTTTAATCATGATTAAATAATAGAAACAAATCAAAAATTTATTCATGCATATATCATGAAAATCCAAAAGGATAGTTTTATTAAATTGTTGCATCTCATCTCATGCATAGCATATATTTTTCTTTGTGAACCTTTGCTTATGTGTTTATGTGTGGCTCTTTATTTCTTTGTTAGACTATTCGGAGGGAAACGAGAATCTTTGCAACTGTAACTGCTGCACTCCCGGTTGCCAAGGCAAGTGGCACACCCCCATAAAAGTCCCATTATTTTTCTATGCATGAGTAGAGTATTTTCTATAAGCATGTGTAGGATAGCATTGCTATGCAAGCCATGATAGACCTCTTTATTCATGTGTCTAGGTTCCTATGAAATTACTTAGTAGAATAGTGATGCTATGCAAAAACTATTTTGATGAAAAAGATAAAGTCTACTAAGTTTTAATCAAACACCTGGGTGGAAATTGGTTGCTTGGCTGTATGAGTTGAGTGTTGTTCCCAGGGGATTTACCTGTGGAATATCCCCTCATGGAAGGCCACCCAGGAGAAAAGGAATTTGAAGAACTCCAAGTGAAGATTGCTTCTCGTGCAGCCATTGCCAATATGGGCTCTGGCTTGATCAACTAAGCTGCGTGGACTCTTCCCGGCCTGACAGGTGGTGGTAGAGGATTTGTAGGTGGAGCGCGTCAGGCCAGAGTGGGAGGGAAAATGTTTCTGAAAGATCTCGTCTCATTCTTCTCCTTTCCTAATCACAGATGGTGTGTAAAGGGTAAATTGGGTGGAATGGGTACAATGGTGAACGTGCACAACCTCTGCAGAGTTAAAATCTAAGTACTTAGCCGTGTCCTCGGAAACGGACAATTGAGCAGCTGAACGAGGATGTCAACGGAGGATTCCACCATTCCAACTTATAAATTAAAAACTTGATGGGTGAATAAGGGTAGAATGAGACAGTGGATTTCATGCCTCGGATGTCTCGGATAGAAGAAAAGTGTTTTCAAAAAGTTAGGGAAAAACTTGCTTTCTGCAAAATAGCCTTGAGCTCCACCAGTCAAATAAGCATATAGGTCATAGAGTTATTCCTCTAAGTGTCCACCGTAGTGTCACTTGCCAGTTCCATTTTAATGGTTCTGACCCACGTTGTTGCAATATATATCTTATTGCAGACTGTCCTGATGATGAGTGAAAGTTTTTACTAAGGGTTTTCGAGTCTTCAACCAACATGCTCGCCTGTGGCACATGATGATGATTGGGGACTCCATGAAGAATAATTTTCCGCTGTTTACTCTGTTCACTGTCAGCTTTATGCTATGCAAATTTGTAATGAATATTTTCTAAGTCTGGATCAGCGTTGTAATAAATTGATACTTTGTTGTGATATTACATCGTAACTGTGTCTGCAAACGAATCGATCCAAGGATTTGCACTATACACAGGTATCTGCGATATTATAGGCGTAGGTACACTTCAGATGGTATCAGAGTACTGTGTTGCCTGTAGGTTCGAGCCCTTAGGATTGGAATAACCTTTTGATCATAGTATTAACTACTTAAGTATTTTGGATCCTAGCGGCATAGTGAGATGAAGCGGCCTGGAAACAAACCGTACATGTCCGCGTACATGAGACCTGTTCCACAATTAAGTGGTTGGCTGGGTGTCTGTCTCACTCACTATAGTGAATATCCAATTTACAAAGAGTTGTTTATATTTGTTGATCACATTGAGATTTGACTTAGTTTTGAATCTAATTTAATAATACACATATGACTAGTACCTCCTTACCTTATACATTTCTTGTTTTAAATTCTTTTCTTTCTTCCTAAAGGATGACGAGCTTCCACTTCACCACTGCGGAGGACTTCGAGGACACCCGTTTTGGCTGCTACCTTCTCGACATCGGCGAGAAGATAGGTTTACCGCTACCTCAAGTTAAGGGCTTCATCCTGAAGAAGTTTAACAAGGAGGGCTGTTGGGGGATAAAAGCAACTCAGCCAGGACGTGGAGAAGAGCCCCCGTTGGAAATCAAAATGGTTAGTGACTCCAAAGAAAAAGGACTCAATCTCGTCATGCAGGACCTGATTGGACGTCTCTGCGGACGCTATAGCACAGAGTTGAGGGGCCACTACTCCATTTTCTTTGGAAGGAGAAACGAGGAGGGAGAACCATACCTCTTTGATGTTGGAGATAGAGGCAAAGCAAAGCCCCTTAGTCTGTATTTCCAGGAGTTGGAGGTCCTCGTCACAGAACTTTATGAGGATAGACGCACTGAACTCCTGAAGAACGATGAGTTGTGTGCCTTACTCAAGGAGAACGAGGAAAAGATGAAAGCTCAAGAGGAAGTGACTAAGGCCCAAGAAGAAAAGTTTGCTTCACAAGAGGAGAAATACAAGAGACATGAGAAAAGGGTTCAAGAGAAAAACAAGACTATCAGAGAATAGAAGGCAGAACTCGAGAGCAATGAAGTCGAGTTCGAAGCTGATAGTGACTTGATCAAGCGTCTTCGTACCGAGAAAAGGGAGCTGCAAGAGAAGAACTCTGCCCTGGAGAAAGAAGTGAAGGAATTAAGGGAAGTACTCGACAATGAAGGAATCGAGATTCAGGAAATTGAAGAAGAAGAAGATGACATGGTCGAGTAGTTCGTTAGCGAGACTACCATTTGTTTACACCTCATCATTATCTTATTCTTGTATTGACCTATCAACTTGTGATAAGGCAGTACCTTCCATTGTATTCCACGGAACCTCGCGTTTTATTTTCCAAAACTCTCATGTCTGTTTAATCCAGAGTTTTGAGTTGTGTGATGTTTGTTTATTCTTATAGGTTGTTTGTTTGTTTGTTGGGGTAATCTTTCTCTTTAGAACTTTCCGTCTAAAAACTCATCTATACAAATCACAGATGCCTCCGCGTCGTACGCCCGATAACAACAACAACAACAACAACGACCACAACAAAAATGATGCTATACAACAGTTGATGGCCGCTCAAGCTCAGCTAATTACTATGATGACCCAGTTCATTGCGGCAACTAACAATAATAACAACAACCACAACCCGCCTCCGCCACCACCCCCCCACGTGGATACACTTACCAGATTTCTGAGGCTCCGACCGAACAAGTTCTCCACTGCAACTGAACCAATTGTGGCAGATGACTGGCTGCGTTCAGTGGACAGGGATCTAGTGACTTGTGAATGTACTGACGCTGAGAAGGTGAGGTTCACCACTCATCTGTTGGAAGGACCAGCAATCCAGTGGTGGGAAACTTATCAAATCACCCACCCATTAGAAACCATGACTTGGGAAAATTTCAAGGACGGTTTTCGTAATGCTCATATCTCCTCGGGCATTATGAACTTGAAGCAGGAAGAATTCAGAAACCCGAGACAAGGAAACAGGAGCCTTAAGGAGTACATGGCTGATTTCCATGCCCTTTCTCGTTATGCCTCTGAAGACATTAACACCGAGGCAAAGAGGAAGGCAAAATTTCTAAATGGACTGAGTGACGAGCTGAAGATCCCTTTGACAGTGGCATATGCCCCAAATTATCAGACTCTCCTAGAGCAGGCTATCATACTGGAGGATAACATCAAGAAGGCTTAAAATAGGAAGAGAAAGTTGAATGTTCACAAACACCATTCTGATACTTCTTTCAAGAGACCTTTCCCTCAAGATGCAAACCAGAGTCATAAAGCTGGTCACTATCCTAGTGGAGGAAGCAACCACAAACATCATGGTCACAACCATAGTGGTGGTTTCAAGGGAAACAATGGGAATCACAAGGGAAATGGAAATGCTGGCCACAACAATGGACAACATCGCCTAAACCCCGAGTATAAGAAAGATATCAGCCAAGTCCTATGCTTCAAGTGCAATAACAAGGGTCACTACGCCACTGACTGCCCCGAAAAGAAGGCCGCAGAAGCTGCCAAGCCCAATCCCTTCCAGAAAGGACAGGTGAACCACATCAATGTGGAAGAAGTGTACGATGAACCTGATGCTGTCATTGGTACGTTCTTGCTCAATTCATGCCCAGCATTAGTTTTATTTCATACTGCAGCATCGCATTCTTTCATTTCAAGAGCTTTTGTAAACAAACATGGGTTAGTAGTGGAAAATATAGGAAGCCCCATTAGAGTGAGCTCTCCGGGCGGAGAGATGCTAGTAACCTTTGGCTGTAGACAGTTGAGTCTGAAGATTGGAAAGCATCAGTTTCCTACACACGTTTTCAATGCGCATGCAGTGCCATGAACTGGAAGGCTCTCAGAAAGATGTGTCTCATACTCTCATCGTACGACTCGTAAAAACTGATTTGCTTCCGATTCTTGCTTTCACGCTAGAACGGATAAACATGAAGGTAACCCAGCCTTTCGAGCTCATTTGAAACACATTTTTTAGCGAGTCCACCACCCTACCTTTAGAGCTCATTTGAAACACATTTTTCGGCGAGTCCACCATTTTTGCTTAGAAATGATTCCGTTTACCCTACCTTTTGAGCTCATTTGAAAAACATTTTTTAGCGAGTCCACCACCCTACCTTTGGAGCTCATTTGAAACACATTTTTCGGCGAGTTCACCATTTTTCTTAGAAATGAGGTCGTTTACCCTACCTTTCGAGCTCATTTGAAACACATTTTTTAGCGAGTCAACCACCCTACCTTTGGAGCTCATTTGAAACACAATTTTCAGCGAGTCCACCATTTTTGCTTAGAAATGAGGTCGTTTACCCTACCTTTTGAGCTCATTTGAAACACATTTTTTAGCGAGTCCACCACCTTACCTCTGGAGCTCATTTGAAACACATTTTTCGGCGAGTCCACCATTTTTTCTTACAAATGAGGCTATTTACCCTACCTTTCGAGCTCATTTGAAACACATTTTTCAGCAAGTCCACCACCCTACCTATGGATCTCATTTGAAACACATTTTTCGGCGAGTCCACCATTTTTGCTTAGAAATTAGGCCGTTTACCCTACCTTTCGAGCTCATTTGAAACACATTTTTTAGCGAGTCCAAGCTAGATTTGAGAAAGGTCATGGCTATCCGCATTTGGTGTGCCAAAATACCCATTTTGTGTCAATGAGGCAAATGGGGGTGGGCGAGCCAAAATCCCCGTTGGGTCCGCCATGGTCCACTCGTCAGCGGGTGTACATCCCTTGTCCTACACGCGCGTCCAATCAGATCGCAAAATGAGCTTCTCGTGGATCGCCCCGATTCTGCCTGTAGATTCCTTCTAGAGAAAATCAGACGACCGCAGATTACTGTAGAGGAAATCAGACGGCTGCAGATTCCTTGTATAGGAAATCAGCTTCAAATATTCAAAAAATATTCAAAAATGATTAATCCTACGCACATAGTCGTCTTATGTCATATACTAACGACTCAAGTTGAAAAACATGGTCTACATACATTCAAAATGAGAAGGGCATAGATCTCACGTGATATCACATAAGTCAAACTATGAGGTCTAAGGTTGGAGAGAAGTGGTTTTGGAATTGCAAGATGAAATTTTCAAAAACCTCACAAAAGCTTCATTTTTGAGTAACTAAGAAGGATCCATGCTTAGTTTTTCATTTTGAACTTGTTTGAAACTTGTTTAAATGTTGGTCAAACTTAGGTTGACCGATTTTGAAATAACCATAATAAATTCAAAAATTATCGAAAAATTGAAAAACCGACGCACATAGTCTTCATATGTCATATACTAACGACTCAAGTTGAAAAACTTTGTCTACATACATTCAAATGAGGAGGGCATGGATCTCATGTGATATCGCATAACTCAAACTATGTGGTCTAAGGGCATCTCCAGTCGCCCCCCCAGCGCCCCACAAGAGGCCATTTTAGCGCCGACGGAACAAAAATACCACCAGTCGCCCCCCAAAACTCGATTTAGCGCCGCTTTTTGCGCCGTTTCGCGCCGGCGAACCCAGGCCAAACCCATAATCCTGGTGTAACGCCCCGGGATTTTTCCCAATTAGAAAATTGTTTGTTTTTATTTTTGCATCAACATGACATCATCATGCATCATTCGCATTTGTCAATCTTAATTTAAATTATTGCATTTAAATTCAACTCCATTTAAATTATTTTCCCCTTTTAAATCTAAATGCAAATCAATTTAATTTAAATGTGATATTTAAATTCTTTTCAAATAATCAAACTAAAATATCAAATTGTGTATTTTTTTGAAACTATAATGTTTTGCCCAAAAGTCTATACATCTTTTCTTTGTTTATTTTATTTTATTTTTAAACATAAAACAGAAAAGAATATGCAAAGCAAATAAAAAATAAAACAGAGGGAGAAGAGGCCTTACCTGGCCGAAGCCCACCCTTGGCCCATCTTCTCTCTGGCCCAAGCCCACTCCCCCGTCTCTTTCCTCGTACGGAGACAGAGAGGAGGGGGCACCTTTCCAGCGTGCCATGGCTCCCACCTCCATGGCCCCCACTCCCTCACTCCTTTAAGCCGACCCCCTCCCCCCGAAACCCTAACTCCGCCCCCTCCTTCCTCCCTCGCGCCGCCGCCGCCTCCCCATTTCTTTCTCCCGTTGTTTCTCCACCGAAAAGCTCACCGGAGACCACGCCGCCCCCCCTGCCACTCCGGTGCCGTCGAAGGCGCAAGGAGGAGCACCGGAGCAGCGCCACCCCGTCGTTGTTCTCCTTCCCGAGAGAATCGAGCCCTAGGCCACCGCAGCCGTCGGCCTCGTCCGCATCTTCCCCGACTCCGGCGGAGCGCGCCGTCGCAATTACCCGCCTCCAGCCGTCCTCGCGCGTGATCGGCTCCCCCAACCACCTCCCCGTGAGCGTCTCTCTCCGTCCCCCCTCTTCCCCATTCGTTTTGCTTTAGGTTTTCTCGGATTGGTCCTCGAACTCCTCCGTTTTCCGCCATGGCCGAACCTCCCAAAGCTCCACCTTTTTTTCTCGGTTCATCGCCCCCCTGTGCGCTAACCCACACCCCATGCACTGCACCTCGCCGCACCCACACTGCAGCACTCGCACCGCACCACGCCCCGACCGTTTTTTTCGAAGAGCGACGCCGGCCTTCTGCTTTCCGTTCGCCGGCGCGGGTCGGTTCCTGGCGTCTTCAGTTTCTTCAGAGAAACAGACCCGCGAATCATCTTAAACCAAGCCCATGCTTTCCTGTCACAAACACTGCCTCCGCTCTGCTGGCTAGCACCACCGAGCCGCGCCGCGCAGCTCGCTCACGGGTTCGAAGCCCCAACCGATAAGAATCCTAGTGAACCTAGAAAAAGAATACATGCCCAGAAAAAATTACCCCTTTTTCGAGAACCTTTTAGAAGTTCTACCCATACATGTTCTGATCGCCAATTCATATCCCTCCCTCACGCGCACGTTGATTAAAAGCGCCCTTTTATTTTCTTTCCCCTCTTGCACCCCGGCCCCACCTGTCAGCGACAGTGGGCGCGCCGCAGCGCCCAGTCAGCACACCCACACGCCAGCGAGGCGCACAGGCCCGCTTGACAGCCCCTGGTGTAGGGCGCCCTCTGGTGAGAAAAGTCAAAGGAGGACCCCGCGCCTGCAGTTTTACCCAAGCCCCCCTGGAGATTCTCTGTTTGCACAGAGGACCTCCCCTATTATTTTTCTATCACGGTTAAGTCCCTGGAACTTTTCAGAAACACCCCTAGACTTATAAATGCAATCACTTTAATTCTATAAATCCAAATAAAATAATCATTATATGTTTTTATATTAGAAAAATGTAATGAATATTAATATGCCATTTGTATGCCATTTTGCATCTTTTATTTTAATTGCTGAGTTTAATTTGTTAATTGGAACTAAATAATTAAATATGGAATGTTTGGGGTAATAAATATATAATGCCATGTTCCATTTAATTTAATTAGATCACCCATGCCATGTATTCCCATGTTAACCAACATTTAATATTGTTGAGTAAGTAAATAACTTGCACCTAAATATTAATTGAAGGGGTTGCTTTCCCGCTTAATTTTGATTACCTGCATTGTGTTGCATCTTGCCATGCCATGCGTCATTCTCGTATGATCATGCTGAATGTTTTGCCGTAGTTGTAAAATGCATCTTTTACGCTTTCCAGTGTTTGTTGCTTCTTCGCGGACAATACATTGAGATGTGTGAGCAACGACAAGATCTGCTTCCATGCGGGATTCCAGGCAAGCAAAGTTTGCATGTTTACCTATACATTATCTTTCATTCCTACCGTTGATCTCTGCTACCCTAGTTTACGATTCTTTATTGCAATCCCATCACATGTTTATCCTGCAGCCTATACAGCTTTATCCCCACATCCCATCACATGTTGTATGTTCATCTGTTAGCCTTGAGAGTCGTAGTGCATGCTTAGATTTGGTTGTGCGAGTCGTCAGTTGGTCTTTTATTTCATATGCTTAGCTTGATAGATTATTCTACCTTAATAAAATGTTGTATTATATTGCGGTATTATAAATAAAAGATAAGGCACCGGCGGAAGTCCTTGCGAGGTGCTTTTTTCTGCTAAGTGTCGACCTAGGAACTGAGATTTTGTCCTCAGATCCAATTTTGAGCGCAATAACCACTTGTGGGAGGCCCAATGGAGCCCCCCTCGACTTTGACTGGAACTTCGACTTGTCCGGGAGCCGCACCTAGATCGAGTTTTCCATTTGTCTCATATGCATCGATACTAGTGAAGTTTTACTTTGGCGGTGTGCCTTGTTACATGCATATAGGGCGCGACCTGTTGGTGCGGAGGGGTGTGTCCTGCGGGAGTCCGCACCCTTTTGGCCGAGACCAGCATAGCTCCCGTGGCTCCTGGACTTGTTGCGGTGAAGGAAAAGAGTTGGGTTGAAAGGCCCTAATGTTTTTGACTGGGTTGATCATGCGAGTATGGGTCCAGTAGTGCACCCCTGAAGGGTATAATCTTATCGATGAGCCGTGTCCACGGTTATGGACGACTTGGTGATGATGCTGGCTAACAAGATCTAGACAACTTACACCTAATCATTGTTAATTAATCTGACTAGTAATATAGAATTACTTTCACAATAAATGGTAATTAAAACTGTTCAACGTGTGAGTTTCCCGAATTGCTTCCTCATACTTGGTTGAGGGGGTTAATTCGAGAATGGGTTATGTTTGGTGTTAGTAGTAGTTTGTTATCTTATGCGCTCTCTTACCCCTCTCTATTTAGACGGAAGTTGTAGCGTGTCTCTTTAGATTGCTAGTGATCCTGCCGCTTAGTCCACCTCCCCTATATTTTGGGAGATGGTGTAGAAAGTAGGCAAGTCGGTTTTGCTTGCCAGGGAGTGCCCTGGCCCTCTTTTGGGATGTGCTTTATATGCAGTTATCAGGTTTGAAGTCTGACGACGTTAGCTTGGGAATCCCTCCGGCTTGGCTGGGCAGGGATATGGCGCCATCGCTTATCTTCAGGACTCTTAGTCCAATTGCATCTTATCCGTAGTCAGAAACTATTTCTCTATCGCTGTCATTTGAATCTTTGTATTGTATCTTTTGTATCTTGACTCGTTCAAGTCGTTGTTGTAATTATATCTTTGTTGTATTTGTGGATGTATCGGAACTGCTATAATGTTAAAACAATTCCACCCATGTAATGCGCATGTTTCGGCGTGCACATTATGTCTGGTGGGCGACCTAAAATCGTTATTATGTGGATTTTGGCGGGAGCGCTTAAATCTACATAGTACCGATTTTAGGGCGTCACACCTGGGTACCGCCTGGGAAGGGAAGGCGTGCGCGGGCCAGACCTGTCGGCAAGACTTGGCGATTTCCCTCCATATTTTTTAGCCTCCCTCCCTCCCCCCCCCCCCCCCCCAAATAGTTCGCCCGCTGCCCGATCCCGCCATTTCCCCCAGTTCATCAGGACATGGCTCCCGCCAAATTCGCCGGCCCCCGAGCTGCAGCAGCAACCGCCGCACTCGCCGCTCTCCCCGCCAAGAAGCCGCGCAAGAAGAGACCGCCGAAGCAAAGGCCGCCGGGCATGAGCAACAAAGAATGTATCGCCGAGCAGGACCGTCGGAGCGCAGAGAACCTCCAGCGCCGGGGGAGGGAGCTCAAGCAACAGCAAAGGGAGCTGGCCGCGAAGCTGAAGGCTGCGGGCGAAGCTGCCGCCGAGGAAGAAGAGGAGCAGGAGGAAGAGGAGGAGACGAAGGATGAAGATATGGAGGCGCCAACTCCGGCCGTGTCTGCGGCGCTGCCGGCCAAGCGTAGGGCCAATCATCTGCGTCGCCATCACCGTCGCCGCACTAGTGCGCGTGTAACATCCCAACATTTAATAATGTTTGAAAATCACTAAAATTTGAAACTTTTGGATTTTGATTAAGGTTAAACAATAAAAGCATAAGAAAACCATCTATAAAAGACTTCAAGCAAATTGAAAAAGTTTAATATTTCAAATATCTCAATTTATCATTATTTTCAAAAGATGTTTCAAGTTAAACAATTTACTATCCATTTGTAATACATAAAATGATTCTTCAGGAATATATATTCAATTTAATAAATAAAAGGAATCTAGAATATTTTCCAAAGGTATTTTATGGAGTTTTCAAATGATTTATCATAATATAAAACTTAATGGTGCACACAATATTTTGAATTAAAAATGAATATATTATATTTCCCTTTTCATTTCAAATAGCGGTGTTATGTTATTTAATATTATACTAAAGCCAAAAATGAATTTAGTATTTGAAAATGAGTTTAAATAACTTGAATTCAAACATATTTGAATGTGGGTATTTCATAAATTTTATTTAGCCAAAATGAAAGTTAATTAAGTTATAATTTAAATTTTGACATTAAGTGCCAAGTTTGTATTTAACCAATATTTCAAAATTATTAATTTTAAAAATGTTTTCAAAACATGCCCACAACTGTTTTAAAACAAAGATATTAGTTTTAGAAATTATTAGGAATTTATTTGACTTCATTTGGATGCTTAAATCTAAAGTTATAAAAGAATTAAGAACAACAAAAAAGAAAAATTCTTGTGACGTCATCGCTGACGTCAGCGCGTCTTCCTCCTCCGGCCGAAAGTCACGCCTTCGATCCCTCTCCATAATCCGGCGAAATCTTCGTGAAATTTGTTTCCCTCTCCTACCCTATATAATCCCCACGCCCTCCTCTCTTTTCCACTCTCCTCCCCATCGAAATAGCGCTGCCAGGCCGTCCCAATAGCTCGCCGGAGTACGTCGAGTCCGCCGCTGATTTTCTCTGTTTTCCCGACGAGGTGAGCACGAACGTGACCGAGACCTCCTCCCTCTCTTCGCCTTGACCGTGCGCACCCCATGACCCCTGCCCCGCTTCTCCCGTGCAGCAGTTCAGGCGGGGAGAGCGCAACCCGAAGCTCGTCGGAGCCGCACCACTCGGCCGCTCCGTGTCGTCGTGCGAGGACACGCGAGGTGACGAGGTGGCGTCCATCGCCTCTGCCTTGGAGCGCTACATCTCTCCGTTGTCTTCAGGAGGCCGGGGGAGCCCCGCAGCGTCGCCGTCGTCCACGACAGAAGCCGCTGCCGCCGTCTTCCTCAACAAAGACGAAATCCCGCCGCCACCTTTTGGTCATCAAGGTGAGCCATCCGATTTGTTTTCTGTGGCCCAGATTAGAAGTCCTTTTGAACCGGTACGATTTGTTTAGATCCGTCAGATCTGGATCCAACAGATCAGATCCAGACCACTCAACCCAGTCAGCAACGAAGTGGCATCCAGTCAGCAGCCCAGTCAGCGCAAACGTGGAAAATGAATTGTTTTATATAGATTAAATGACAGTTTTACAGAAAAGCCCCTGCCACTTAGATTTGTTATAACTTTTTAATCACACATCCAAATTAGATAAATTTTATATATTTGGAATGCCCTTGATATGTAGAATAGTTGGTTCTGTTCGATTTCAAATTTGACTTAGTTTGAAATATTCAAATTTCAAATGAAATATTTGAGTATATTTTTCATAACTTTAAAACTATAATTCCGAATATTTCAAATAAAATTGTTTTGGAATACTTAAAATATGTGTTATATTATGCTTCTGTTAGAAAACAAATTTTGAGAATAGTTTTGACGATTTAATAATCATACCCTTAATTTGAATAGTTTTACTATTTTTGACATAGCTTTTGATAGAAAGATTATTTTTGAATAAAATCCAATTGCCATAAATTTATTTAAATGACCTTTGTATATTAACACGATTTTTAAAATTTTGTTATAAAAATTTAATCACAGAAAACTTTAATCTTATATTTATTCCTTTTATTTTATTTTGCAGAAATAGAAATTAATTAAATTGCATTTATAGACTCATACATACTTTATAAATATAAAAAAAATTAGGTTTATTATGATTAAAAAGTGTATTGCATGCATAACATATTTTCTCATAGGAAAACCTCTTCATTATTTTCCCTAAGTTAGGATTATTTTCAACTTAGTATTTTGGTAAAGTGCTATACACTTGGACACTTAGGATTTTCAACATGGAGCTAGAAGGCCAATGAAGGACTTAGCCAAGAAAACAAGACTTCAGAAGCATCTCCAAGGAGTAGAAGCACTTAGAAGAAAATCAAGAAGAAGTTCATGAATACCAACTAGATACATTTCGTAAGTCTTGCTTTCTCTCTCTCTTTTCCCCCTTCTTCTCTTAGACCTCATGATGACTAAGTTAAATCCAAGACCAGCATCGGTGATACAATAATCATCAAGTCTACCAAACAAATTCAATCAAGATATCACCAAGGAGAAAGTTACAAGTCTGGAGATGAAGCCTGGAAGACGAACTACATCTTTCTTTCTATCTTTTCCCTCTTTCCTAATCTTGTCTTTCATTTTAGACATAAACACTTATTGATCATGTTATTACCATCTTTGAAGTATGTTGGAGACTAACCTTACATGTCCACGTACATGAGACCTGTTCCATAACTTAAGTGGCTGCCCGGGTGTCTGTCTCTCTCACTATAGTGAATATCCAATTTACAAAGAGTTGTTAATAATTGTTGACACCTTGAAGAATAGACTTAGTATTTTCTCTAAGTATTTAGCACATCATGACTAAGCCATTAGAGTGCTTATTCAAGATGATTTATAGCAAAAGTATTTTGTCCAACCTATGACCTTAGTCCTTAGCCATTTTTGACCAACATAATTGCATTGCATTAACTTGGAATATTTTCATGGCATGACATGCATCTTTAGTCCTTAGAAATATTTTGCGCGTCATGCATCTTTGTATGTGTCTGTATGCGTTGTGTTGTTGTGTTTTATGTTGATTGTTGTATTGTGGTTTGTCTATATTGTTTAGATCGAACGAAGAGCTCCGAATAACGTTGAAAAGAGTTTGTGAGCAAAGACATCATCCAAAGGCAAGTGGCACACCTCATAAACTTCCTACTAGTTTCTATATGCATTACTTAGAGTATTTTTATATAACCATGTGTAGGATAGTATTGCTATGCTAGACCTGTGTAGAAATTCCTTACTCATGTGTCTAGGTTCCTATGCAATATTTAGTAGAATTATTAGATGCTTTGCAAATGTTGTTTTGTGAAAATCTAAATTCTACTAAGTTAATAAAGAACCTCCTGGGTGGATTGGTTGTATTTGGTGGCGAAGTTGAGTGGCTACTCATGCCCATGTCTATGGTTTCTGGAGTATGTACACTTGTGGACGGCCACCCAGGGAACAAAGGGATTTTAAGAACTCCGAGTGACGATTGCTTCCTGTGCAGCCATTGCCAATGGGCTCTGTCTTGATCAACTAAGTTGCATGGACTCGCGCCGGCTTGACAAGCAGATGTAGAGGGTGTTAGGTGGAACGGGTCAAGCTAGAGTGGGAGGGAAAATTCTTCTGAAAGATCTAGTCTCATTCTTCTCCTTCTCCTTATCACTTCAGAGTGTAAAGGTTAGTTCGGGTTGAATTGGTACAATGGTGAACGTGCCCAACCTCTATAGTGTGTAAAACTAAGTACTTAGCCGTGTCCCCGGTACGGACAATTTGAGCAGCTGATCACGGACGTCAACGTAGGATTCCACCATTCCAACTTCAAAATTAAAACTTGATGGGTGAACAAGGGTAGAATGAGACAGTGGATTTCATGCCACGGATGTCTGGAATAGAAGAAAAGTGTTTTCCAAAGAGTTAGGAAAAATTGGCTTTATGCAAAATAGCCTTGAACTCCACCAGCCCATTATGCATATGGGTTATTAGAGTTATTCCACTAAGTGTCCACCATAGTGTCACTTGCCAGACTCCATTTTTAACGGAATTTGACCCACGTTGTTGCAATATTTTTCTTATTGCAGATTGATCAGATGACGAGTGAGGTTTCGTTTAAAGGTTTCGAGTCTAACACCAACATGTTTTCGCCTGTGGCAACCTGAAGATGATGCAGACTCACTGTTATTTATTTCCGCTGTTTACTCTTTCTATGCTAGCTTTATGCTATGCAAGTTGTAAAATAATATTTTCTAAGTCTAGACCATCGATGTAATAAAATTGATACTTTGTTGTGATATTACATCGTAAACTGTGTGTGCAAACGAATCGGTCCAGAGATTTGCACTATACACAGGTACCTTGCCATATTTTAAGTGCAGGTACGCTACAGTGTGTCGCCGCGGTACTCGCCTGGGTACACCGACGGAGAGCTCCATGGCGGCTTCGACCCCAACGTCACCTTCACCCACCATCCGTCCATGATGTACGCTAGCTCGCCGGGTTACGTTCCGTCGCCGTCGCTGCCCCACTCCCCCACTTTTGGGATGCAGTCCATGCTCGGGATGAGCAACGAGATGGAAGACATCATCACCACTGGCTCGGCGGGGGCAGCGGCATTCCCGGGCTTCCTGTCGGCTCCTGGTGAGGATTTTCCCACGGGCTTGATGGGTGGCATCGATTTCGGCGGCACCGGCACGGAGGAGGTCGACAGAGGAGTGGATGAATTGCAGGCGGCCGGGGGTGACGAGGAAGGGCCAGCCAAGGAAGGCGACACGGGCGGCCGTCGTCCCAAGAAGGGCTCCCAGGCGGTCCCAAAACCGCCCGTCGAGCCTCGCATCCAGTGCACGAACCGGGAGGACGCCCTACTCGCCGAGGCATGAAAGGATACCACCCAGGACACCATCCACGGCTCCAACCAGGCCATGGACAACTACTGGAAGCGCGTCAAGACAACGTACGACGAGCGCAGCATGATCGACCCCGAGTTCGCCGGGTGCCTGACGGAGCGCGGACATAAGGCGATGTCCAACCATTGGGCGCTCATGCAGACCGCCTGCAACAAGTGGCATGGCATAGTAGAGGAGGACAAGAACAGGCCGAAGAGTGGGGCGAACCGGGAGATGGAGGTCGCCCGGATGTTGGAGGCGTAAAAGGACGACGAGAAGACGGACTTCAAGTACCTTCACGTCTTCCTCGTCATCGGGGGGTGCGAGAAGTGGGCCTAAACGCGCCGATCGCTGGCGAAGGGCGGCAAGGATTATGTCCCGGACGCGCCAGTTGGAAGGTGCTTCGGATGGCCGTCCCCTAATACGCAACAAGAAAGACAGAGCGGCGAGGGACGCCGTGCCTGCTGCGGCGAAGCTACATGCGTTTATCGAGACATGCATCGCCGACGCCTAGACCTACGCCGCAAAAAGGGAGGAGACCTCCAAACAGCGGTGGACGGCGGTCATGGACAACTCGAAGGTCAAGCTCGACCTCCTCAGGACCGGCACCGAGGCGAAGAAGACGAACCACAACCTCGCCTTCTTTGTGGGCGGCGGCGATCCGGATGTGATGGACCCCGAGGTATGGGCATGGTTCATGGCGCAGCGCCGCCTCATCCTCAGCGACATCAGCCGACCTGCCAGCATCCTGTCAAACTCGGCTACGCCGGACGGGCTTGTTGCGACGACCACTACTACGACGCCCGTTGTCGACCTCGAGACCGAGGCGGAGAACGCCACAACTGCTGCAACGGCCATCAACCCGGAGGATGCCGCGCCGGATGTCGACCTCCAGACCGCCGAGGATGTCACTCTAAGATCGGCGCCACCTCCAACCATCGCGCCCATCTAGGACGTCAACGCCGCGTCGGCCTTTGTCTGACTGCCGATTCCGGCCATATCGCCGAACTGTGGCGCTTTTTTCTATGATCGCTCGCCCATCTGTGGCAATTTTGTATGATCGGCAACTGCGGCCGTGGATCGCCGAACTCGGGCGATTTTTTTGGGGCGGGAAGAACAACTTTCAAATTGATGTTCCATCTGTTTTCTAGGCGCGCCGAACGGCTGGTGAAATTGCCCCCTCATGTTTTGGTTAGCGCCGGCGTTAACGCTTAAAAGCGCCAGATCAAACCTGTGGGCGGGGGGGGGGGGCAAACGACTGGAGATGCCCTAAGGTTGGAGAGAAATGGTTTTAGGATTGCAACATGAAATTTTCAAATACCTCACGAAAGATTCATTTTGGAGTAACTAAGAAGGATCCATGCTTAGTTTTTCATTTTCATGTTTTAAACTTGTTTAAATGTTGGTCAAACTTAGGAGTTTGACCGATTTTGAAATAACCATAATAAATTCAAAACTTATCGAAAAATTGAAAAACCGATGCACATAGTCTACATATGTCATATACTAACGACTCAAGTTAGAAAACTTTGTCTACATACATTCAAATGAGGAAGGCATGGATCTCATGTGATATCCCATAACTCAAATGTAGAAATGAGAATTGCAACATGATAATTTTAAAATTCTGACGGAAGTATCATTTAGGAGTGACTAAGAATGGTCTAGTGTTAGTTCGCGCCCAAATTTTACTCAAATATGCGCATGTGCGCGCCCAGAGTGAGTGCGCACTTGAGGTGTTCGACAGAAGTACAATAACAAATATTGCTGGTGATGCTCCTATTGAAAAACGACGCCAGCACGCCTCGCTTCCGTCTGCGCAAGTGGTCTTTAGTTTTACCATTCTTACTTGTCTTTTCCGTGGCATCACACTTCCCGTTCCCCTGGCGGGCGAATACCGAAGCGACTGGTGCTGCAGTCGGCGCCCTGCAGACGGAAGCGAGGCGTGCTGTAACGCCCCGGGATTTATCCCCTTTTAATTTGGTGTGGTTTTCTTTTTGCATCAACATGGCATCGCATTGCATCTCATTAATTTAATTTGTTGCATTTAAATTATTTTTCCACAATTAAATTCAAATGCATTTCAAATTAATTAAAAATGTGTTATTTTCAAATCTTTTAAAAATGTTAAAAACTAGTTTATTAAATTGTCTATTTAAAACTAAAAATATTTTGTATAAGATTCGTGTTCAAATTTCTTTTCGTTTTTGTTTTAAAAATATAAAACCGAAAAGAATAAAAGGGAGACAAATAAAAAGCCCAAAAGCCCCTCTAACCAAACCCTAGGTATTCTCCCTGAAAAACTTTTCCCACCCCCTACATTTTTGCAGCCGCCCCCTCCATCTTTTTCCTTTTTATTTTTCTCTTTTCCCCCCTCCTTTCCTTTTTCTTTTTCCTTTTTCTTTTTCTTCTTTTCTTTTCCTTTCCTTCTCTTCCTTCTTCCTTCCATCGCTCCCGAGCCCGCACCAACTGCCCGAGCCGCACGACCCCGTGCGCCCGACCCAGCCTGTGCTCCCCGAGCTCCTCCCGCACCCGTCGCCTGCGCCTCCCCCGCCGCACCGCTGCCGCGCGCCGCGCGACCGAGCGCCGCCGCCGCCCCGCGCGACCGCGCCCACCGCCGCCCCGCGCGACCGCGCCCACCGCCGCCCCGCGCGACCGCGCCCACCGCCGCCTGCGTGCGCCCGGCCGCCTCCGGCCGCGCCCCGCACCCCCTGCTCCGCCCGCACCGGCCCGCTGCCGCGGGCGCCAGCCGCGCGCCTCCCCGTGCCGCGCGCGCCTCTGCCGAGCCCCACCTCCGGCCGCGCCGCCCCACGCCGAGCTGCCGCCGCAGCGCCGCCCTACTCCGGCCTCCCGCGCCCCGAGCCGCGCCGTCGTCACCGCCGGTCGCCTTCCGCCGCCGCATCCCCAGCCACGCTCCCGCGCGCCTCCCCGGCCGCCTCGCCTTCCGGCCCGAGCTCCCCCTCCACCGCACGCCCGGCGCCCCGCCGCATCACCTCCGGCTGCTCCGCCCGCACGCGCCGCGCGCCCGCGCGCTGCGCCCATCTCTGCCGCCTTCTCCGCCGCGCGCCGCTCGCTGCCGCGTTCGTCTCCGCCTACTGCATGCACGAGCCGCCGCCGCCACCCCGCATCGGCCCTCGCCGCCGCCTCTTCTTACCGGCCACGTGCACGCCGTCTCCGTCCGGTGGCGTCCCCGCATCCGGCGCTCACAAGGTGTTCGGTGAAATGCCTGCAAGAACTTCGTTGCCACTTTTGTCCGAGTTGTCCACCCTTCGTGGTGTTGCTACATGCGCGTGCGCGTCCTCTTCCGGTGCCGCGTTTCCGTGACCCCGTGTCCGAGTTGCGGTGCACGCCTCGTGTGCGCCTCCTTCCGGTGTCCATTTTCCTTGCTTCTCCGTGCCCGCGCCTGTCAACGAGGATGATCGAGTACGACTACCCGACCACTTCCACGACACCGACAAATGACGATGTCCCGGTTCCGCGACGACTACTTCCTCTACGGACCGAAGACTTCGGATTCGAACCCTATCTCTCTCGATCCGACGTACGGACCCAAACCCTAAGCCTATACCTATTTTATAAAATGACATCTATCTTGTGCCTATCGCATCATAATTTCCTGTGTTGCATCTCTTGGATTTGGTGGTGTAGCAAATCACCTAAATAATTCAATATGGAATGTGTGGGGTAATAAATATATAATGCCATATTCCATTTAATTTTATTAGATCACCCATGCCATGTGTTGCCATGCTAACCAACATTTATTGCTGGTAAATAAATATCTTGCACCTAAATATTAATTGTCGGGGTTGCTTTCCCGCTTAATTTGGATTAATTGCATGTGTTTTGCATCTTGCCATGCCATGCATCATTCTCATATGATCATGCTGGATCTTTTACCGTAGTTGTAAAATGCATCTGTTACGCTTTCCAGTGTTTGTTGCTTCTTCGCGGATACGACGTTGAGATGTGCGAGCAATGACAAGATCTGCTTCCATGCGGGATTCCAGACAAGCAAAGTTTGCTTGTTTACCTATACATTGTCTTTCATTCCTGCCGTTGATCTCTACTACCCAAGTATTCGATTCTTATCGCGATCCCATCACATATTTATCCTGCAGCCCATATAGCTTTATCCCCACATCCCATCGCATGTTGTTTGTTTATCTGTTGGCCTTGCGAGTCGTAGCGCATGCTTAGACTTGTTTGTGCGAGTCGTCTGTTGGTCTTATGTTTCATCTGCTTAGTATGATAGATTATTCTACCTTAATAAAATGTTGTCTTATATATGCGTATTTTAATTAAATGATAAGGCACCAGGCGGAAGGCCTTGCGAGGTGCTTTGTTCTGCTCAGTGTCGACCTAGGAACTGAGATTTTGTCCTCGGATCCAATTTTGAGCGCACTAACCACTTGTGGGAGGCCCTATGGAGCCCCCTCGACTTTGAACGGATCTTCAGCTTGTCCATGTGCCGCAACTAGTTCGGGTTTTCCATTTGCTCATATCCATGTGCATGATGATGATGATTGATGAGAGGTTACATGATACGGGGGTCATATAGGTGTGGTGCGCGTGTAGCGGACAGTTCCTACTGTGGTTCGAGCCGCATGGCGCGTAGGCACAGACTAATGAGTCCGCAATTGAGATTCGGCCGGACTCCTGACGCGGGTAACAACTCATATGGGTGGCACTTGGACTTGCTGTAGTGAAGGAATAAGTCGTGTTGAGAAGACCTGATGCTTGCTTGGGTAGATCATGCGAGTATGGGTACAGTAGTGCACCCCTGCAGGGTATAATCTTATCGATGAGCCGTGTCCACGGTTATGGACGACTTTGGTGATGATGCTGGCTAACAAGATCTTGACAACTTGCACGTAATTAATGTTAATTAATTTGACTAGTAATATAGAATTACTTTCACAATAAATTATAATTAAAACTGTTCCATGTTTGAGTTTCCCGAATTGCTTCCTCATTTTGGTTGAGGGGGTTAATTCGAGAATGGGTTATGTTTGGTGTTAGTTGTAGATGTTTATCTTATGCGCTCTCTTATCCCTCTCTGATTAGACGGAAGTTGTAGCCTGTCTCTTTAGGTCGCTAGTGCTGCTGCCGCTAAGTCCACCAACCCCATATTTTGGGAGATGGTGTAGAAAGTAGGCAAGTCGGTTTTGCTTGCCAGGGAGTGCCCTGATCCTCTTTTGGGATGTGCTTTATGTGCAGTCAACAGGTTTGAAGTCAGACGGCGTTAGCTTGGGAATCCCTCCGGCTTGGCTGGGCAGGGATATGGCGCCATCGCTTATCTTCAGGACTCTTAGTCCAATTTGCATCTTATCCGTAGTCGGATACTTTTTTTTGCTTCCGCTGTCATTTGTATCTTTATATTGCATCATTTGTATCTTGACTCGTTCGAGTCGTTGTTGTAATTGTATCTTTGTTGTATTTGTGGATGTATCGGAACTGTTGTAATGTTATCACAATTCCACCCACATAATGCGCATGTTTCAGCGTGCACATTATGTCTGACGGGCGACCTAAAATCGTTATTATGCGGATTTCGGCGGGAATGCTTAAATCTACATAGTACCGATTTTAGGGCGTCACAAAGTGGTATCAGAGCCTTGGTTTTGATCTCCTTGTTGTTTCGATACGAATGGTTATCGAAGCAGCGGGTCCGCAAAAGCCTGTAGGATAACCTCGCTAACGGTCGTTGTTTTTAGAGTGTCAAAACTATTTGACTTAAATTATTTGAATAATATCTCAATAGGTATCTATTTACTCCTTATCTCAATTCTATTTCTCCTCTTACCTTACTTGTTTTGAGTCTCTTCTCTTATCCAACTTTCAAAGTTTAGGATCCTACGTGTGGGTGGACGATTTCTTGCCTTTTATCCTATTAGGTTCGATCTTCGCGAATCTTCATCGACATGACGAACTCCTCTTGTTAGTGGTGTCGACAACTGGAAGGTGGAGTCAGAACTTCTTGTTAGTGGTGTCGAGAATTTCAAGGTGGAGCAACAATCCCTTGTTAGTGGTGTCGAGAAGTTCATCCCGGAGCGTGAAGACTCGATAGTTACCCCTCTCTTCTTGGGGTCTCGGCGTGAATCGCGGGACGCGATCCATTGTTAGTGGTGTCGATTGTAACGCCCCGGGATTTATTCCCTTTTAATTTGGTGTGGTTTTCTTTTTGCATCAACATGGCATCGCATTGCATCTCATTAATTTAATTTGTTGCATTTAAATTAATTTTCCACGATTAAATTCAAATGCATTTCAAATTAATTAAAAATGTGTTATTTTCATATCTTTTAAAAATGTTAAAAACTAGTTTATTAAATTGTCTATTGAAAACTACAAATATTTTGTATAAGATTCATGTTCAAATTCCTTTTCGTTTTTGTTTTAAAACTATAAAACCGAAAAGAATAAAATGGAGACAAATAAAAAGCCCAAAAGCCCATCTAACCAAACCCTAGGTTTTCTCCCTGAAAAACTTTTCCCACCCCCTACATTTTTGCAGCCGCCCCCTCCACTTTTTCCTTTTTCCTTTTCTCTTTTGCCCCCTCCTTTCCTTTTTCTTTTTCTTCTTTTCTTTTCCTTTCCTTCTCTTCCTTCTTCCTTCCATCGCTCCCGAGCCCACACCAACTGCCCGAGCGGCACGGCCCCGTGCGCCCGACCCAGCCTGTGCTCCCCGAGCTCCTCCCGCACCCGTCGCCTGCGCCTCCCCCGCCGCACCGCCGCCGCGCGCCGCGCGACCGAGCGCCGCCGCCGCCCCACGCGACCGCGCCCACCGCCGCATGCGCGCGCCCGGCCGCCTCCGGCCGCGCCCCGCACCTCCTGCTCCACCCGCACTGGCACGCTGCCGCGGCCGCCGGCCGCGCGCGTCCCCGCGCCGCGCGCGCCTCTGCCGTGCCCCACCTCCGCCCGCGCCGCGCCACGCCGAGCTGCCGCCGCAGCGCCGCCCTACTCCGGCATCCCGCGCCCGAGCCGCGCCGTCCCCGCCGCCGGTCGCCGGCGGCCGCCGCGTCCCCAGCCACGCTCCCGCGCGCCTCCCCGGCGGCCTCGCCCTCCGGCCCGAGCTCCGCCTCCACCGCACGCCCGGCGCCCCGCCGCATCACCTCCGGCTGCTCCGCCCGCACGCGCCGCGCGCCCGTCTCCGCCGCCTCCACCGCCGCGCGCCGCTCGCTGCCGCGTACGTCTCCGCCTACCGCATGCACGAGCCGCCGCCGCCACCCCGCATCGGCCCTCGCCGCCGCCTCTTCTTCCCGGCCACGTTCACGCCGTCTCCGTCCGGTTGCGTCCCCGCATCCGGCGCTACCAAGGTGTTCGGTGAAATGCCCGCAAGAACTTCGTCGCCACTTTTGTCCGAGTTGTCCACCCTTCGTGGTGTTGCTACATGCGCGTGCTCGTCCTCTTCCGGTGCCGTGTTTCTGTGACCCCGTGTCCGTGTTGCGGTGCACGCCTCGTGTGCGCCTCCTTCCGGTGTCCATTTTCCTTGCTCCTCCGTGCCCGCGCCTGTCAACGACGATGATCGAGTACGACTACCCGACCACTTCCACGACACCGACAAACGACGATGTCCCGGTTCCGCGACGACTACTTCCACGACGACGAATACTTCCTCTATGGACCGAAGACTTCGGTTTCGAACCCTATCTCTCCCGATCCGACGTACGGACCCAAACCCTAAGCCTATACCTATTTTATAAAATGACATCTATCTTGTGCATATCGCATCATAATTTCCTGTGTTGCATCTCTTGGATTTGGTGGTGTAGCAAATCACCTAAATAATTCAATATGGAATGTGTGGGGTAATAAATATATAATGCCATATTCCATTTAATTTAATTAGATCACCCATGCCATGGGTTGCCATGCTAACCAACAATTAATATTGCTGGTAAATAAATATCTTGCACCTAAATATTAATTGTCGGGGTTGCTTTCCCGCTTAATTTGGATTAATTGCATGTGTTTTGCATCTTGCCATGCCATGCATCATTCTCATATGATGATGTTGGATCTTTTGCCGTAGTTGTAAAATGCATCTTTTACACTTTCCAGTGTTTGTTGCTTCTTCGCGGATACGACGTTGAGATGTGTGAGCAACGACAAGATCTGCTTCCATGCGGGATTCCAGGCAAGCAAAGTTTGCTTGTTTACCTATACATTGTCTTTCATTCCTGCCGTTGATCTCTGCTACCCTAGTATTCGATTCTTATCGCGACCCCATCACATGTTTATCCTGCAGCCCATACAGCTTTATCCCCACATCCCATCGCATGTTGTTTGTTTATCTGTTTGCCTTGCGAGTCGTAGCGCATGCTTAGACTTGTTTGTGCGAGTCGTCTGTTGGTCTTATGTTTCATCTGCTTAGTATGATAGATTATTCTACCTTAATAAAATGTTGTCTTATATATGGGTATTTTAATTAAATGATAAGGCACCAGGCGGAAGGCCTTGCGAGGTGCTTTGTTCTGCTCAATGTCGACCTAGGAACTGAGATTTTGTCCTCGGATCCATTTTTGAGCGCACTAACCACTTGTGGGAGGCCCTATGGAGCCCCCCTCGACTTTGAACGGATCTTCAGCTTGTCCATGTGCCGCAACTAGTTCGGGTTTTCCATTTGCTCACATCCTAGTGCATGATGCTGATGATTGATGAGAGGTTACATGATACGGGGGTCATATAGGTGTGGTGCGCGCGTAGCGGACAGTCCGCAATTGAGATTCGGCCGGAATCCTGACGCGGGTAACAACTCATATGGGTGGCACTTGGACTTGCTGTAGTGAAGGAATAAGTCGTGTTGAGAAGCCCTGATGCTTGCTTGGGTTGATCATGTGAGTATGGGTACAGTAGTGCACCTCTGCAGGGTATAATCTTATCGATGAGCCGTGTCCACGGTTATGGACGACTTTGGTGATGATGCTGGCTAACAAGATCTAGACAACTTGCATGTAATTAATGTTAATTAATTTGACTTGTAATATAGAATTACTTTCACAATAAATTATAATTAAAACTGTTCCATGTGTGAGTTTCCCGAATTGCTTCCTCATTTTGGTTGAGGGGTTTAATTCGAGAATGTGTTCTGTTTGGTGTTAGTTGTAGATGTTTATCTTATGCGCTCTCTTATCCCTCTCTGATTAGACGGAAGTTGTAGCGTGTCTCGTTAGGTTGCTAGTGCTGCTGCCGCTAAGTCCACCAACCCCATATTTTGGGAGATGGTGTAGAAAGTAGGCAAGTCGGTTTTGCTTGCCAGGGAGTGCCCTGACCCTATTTTGGGATGTGCTTTATGTGCAGTCAACAGGTTTGAAGTCAGACGACGTTAGCTTGGGAATCCCTCCGGCTTGGCTGGGCAGGGATATGGCGCCATCGCTTATCTTCAGGACTCTTAGTCCAATTTGCATCTTATCCGTAGTCGGATACTTTTTTTCTGCTTCCGCTGTCATTTGTATCTTTGTATTGCATCATTTGTATCTTGACTCGTTCGAGTCGTTGTTGTAATTGTATCTTTGTTGTATTTGTGGATGTATCGGAACCGTTGTAATGTTATCACAATTTCACCCACATAATGCGCATGTTTCGGCGTGCACATTATGTTTGGTGGGCGACCTAAAATCGTTATTATGCGGATTTTGGCGGGAACGCTTAAATCTACATAGTACCGATTTTAGGACGTCACACGTGCTCAAGTCGCAGCGGCTGGAGTCGCAATAACGCCACGCCGCTTCCAATGCGCAGACGGAAGCGACACGTGCTTGCAGTCGCAGCGTCTGGTCGCGTCGGCGTCAATGCGCGGCCAGGCGAAGCGGTGGCCGCGTTAATGCAAGCCACCCAACCCCGCTCCTCCAGCCGCCTTTAAAACCCGATGCAGCGCAGCCCTCCTCTCCTCACACCAACATTTCCTCCTCTCTATTCTTCTCCCCAAGGAAACAAAAACATAGGCCACCATGGCAGGCAGCCTTGGCGGGCAGCAACGCCACTTGCAGCTGGAGGAACTCTGACGTCGCAACGAGGACGCGGAGATGGCCAAGGCGTTCGAGCGAGTCATGTGGGGCGAGGAGGCCAAGACCTCTCATCCCTTCGTGGTCTCGCTGGAGACTGCGCGGCTGAGTAGCCGCCACCAGCTGCCGGTGGACGACGACGCCATCCTTCTATATGGGTGGGTGAGGAGCGCCATGTACATTCCGGTGGCGTCGCGGCTAAGCGGGTAGGCCAGCGTCGAGTTCATCAAGCGCAAGTGGAAGGAGATGTCGTGCGAGCAAAGGCTCGACCCCAAGTCCTCCATCTCGGCGCCCTACTGTCACGTTGTGGTGGACAAGGAGTACGAGGCGCGTCTTGGCGGTCGACGAAAGCCGACTCCGGACTTGTCCTCAACGGATGACGACTGTGACGGTGAGGACGACGATGCCAGCGACGACGATGACGATGACGACCCCGAGCTTCCCGATCTGCGTCTACAAGCGTCTGCATCTTGGTCAGCAGCGTCGCTTTCACTGAAGAAAGGGGCGACACAAGCCGAAGAGGCTTACCTTAACACACCCCCCCCCCCCCGCATGTCATGGCGGTGAATCTAAAACGTCGCCGACGAAGCAAGAAGCCTCAGTCGCCTCGGCGGTGGCTACAGACTCTTTCAGCTGGTTTCGCCCATGTGCCATGTCTAGAGGTGAAGGCTGACTTGGGTCGCATCTTCTCCCCCTCACCGGGATGAAGCGGCATCTCTTTGCCTGCGTCAATAAATATGATGATGAGGAATGGCCATGCACGAAGATGTATAGGCCTCTCTCTCATCCCTAAACCCTAAACCCTTTGTTTAGGTTTAAGTTTGTTAAATCTCATTTAGATTCGTAATTGTAATTTTGTTAAATCTTGTTTAAATGTTTAAATCAATTTGTGTTCACCGTTTATGTTGTTCATCGGCGGCGGTTCGTGTGCCCGCAAGCTGTTCGACAATATGCATTCATGTTGAATTTGTTTCCGAGCCACCTCAATCTTGTTCATCGGAGGTGGTTCGTGTGCCCCGCAAGGTGTTCGACATGTTAAATTTGTTTCCGAACCACCTCAATCTTGCAGTGGGATGAAACTGTCCACAATTGACCAGCGGAACGGAACGGCGAGGCCTGGATCTGCCGCCAAGGATGTGTCCTCCAAGCGGAGGTGCAAGGCCACGCTGACCCCACATGCCAACCCCACACTGACCCCACGCGCACCCCACGTGCCTTCCCCACCAGTCAGACTAGTGCCACAGCACCACCAGTCAGACTAGTGCCTGGCCCCACGCGCCGACCCCAGAAAATCCCAACTGAGCCAACAAACGAGCCGAGCCATGCTAGGCCGACCCCACCAGTCAGGCCAAGTGCGGGTCAAAGTAGGTTGACCAGAGGGAAACGAGCGTTTGAGCGATATGCGAGCAAACCAGGGCACATACCAGAGAAACAACGCAGGTATGGCACAGACTGATAAAACTCAGCTAGGTATGGCACATAACCAATTATCCCTAGGATGAATGATACAAGCATCACAAAGTTTTAATACCTCATTTCTTACCACTTCCTTCATCTTAGGTATTAAACAGCGTGGATGTTCAACAACTGGCTTTGCATCGGGCTCCATATTAATAGAATGCTGGCATATAGTAGGAGAAATCCCTTTCAAATCAACCAAACTATAACCCATAGCTCCACAATGTTTCTTCAATATTTCCAACAATCTTTCTTCTGCTCTACCTGAAAGGTTAGCACTAATAATAACATGATATATTTTCTTATCATCAAGATGAGCATACTGAAGATTATTAGGCAAAGGTTTTAAATCAAAGACATGATCCTCTTTAGGTGGAAGTGTTTTAACCAAGTATTCCACTTTTAGGTGAAAGTGTTCTTCCATAAAAGTTTCACTCTCATGATCTTCCATAAATTTCTGAATATAATTAGTGGGCGCAAGAGCAATTGAAGCAAGTTGTTCAACTCTAAAATCCTCATTAGGCAATTCGGTTTCATAAGGAGTTTTAGCAAATTTCTAAAAATTGAATTCATATGAATCACCAGCAAATTTAGTAAGGATTTGAAGGGGATCGCAGGCAGAAAACAATAATTTTTCTAGCAACGATATCCTTAAACTAGCCAGAATCTATACTATGCAAATATAGTAATACAAAGGAGATCGGTATACATACCCTTGTAGACCAAAAAGCGGGGATTACGCTCCCGAACAAGCATTGACGATGAAGAAAACGTAGCCGACCTCAAGGTCGTGTAGAGGACGTAGACCTCCCAATACCACTAGTGTGGCACCTCGTAGGGTGTCACACACATACGATGGAGACAACGGTCTCCGAAGCTCCAGTCAGGACGAGCAGCGGAAGACTTGGACGGGAACACCAACAGCACGACAGCAGGCGTATGGTGGAGAGAACTCTCTCCTTGGCACAACTCCTACAAAGGGAAACACGTAATCGAGGAGAAAAAAGATAATTAATTGGGTGAATTAAAAGGCCGGGGATGCCCCTCTATATAAAAGGGGCAAGGGAGCAGCCAACCTCACCAGCCGGGCGGTGTGGAACTATTCCCACACTAGTCACGACCCTTGTAGGTGCGCCGGCCCTAGTGGGCCCCAGGTGGCCCACTAGGGGCTGGCCAAACCAGCCCTCCTTCCCTTGGGGGGACTCTTTGCCTAAGAAGGCCCATTTAGGGAATTTTGCCTTTAAAAAATCGAAATTAAATAAATAAAAATATATCTAACTATTAATTAAATAATTAATATTAAATACATAATATATAATTTATTCTGGCTTCGAAAACTATTTCGTCGCAGCCCGATCTCCATCGGACCATTCCCGGGACGTTCCCGGTTTTCTCTTCCCTTTCTGGTTGTCTTGTTAAAACCCCTTAAGTGTGTTACCCTATCGGTTCGATATAATAACATACATGATCGAAACCCCTCTCCGATCAATGATTAACTCGTAGGCCTAGACCCCGTGAATTAACCCCTGTGATATAATGAATTACTTTGATCTATCAAACCTAGACGTCGAGTCTTAAACCTTTTGCCATAGCGATACTTAGCGTGTCCGAGTCTCGTTCATAAATATCTCCATACCTAGCATGATCTCGTTACCGACAACACTATCTTCTACTCGTCTGTGATATTATGTCCTGGTGACCTAGTGATACGTCTCCAACGTTTCTATAATTTCTTATGTTCCATGTTATGTTATATCTTGTTATTACATGTTTTATATGCATTTTATATTGTTTTACGCATTTTCTGGGACTAACTTATTAACAAGATGCCAAAGTGCTAACTCCCTATTTTCTGTTGTTTTTGGTTTCAGAAAAGTACTTAAGGAAATATTCGTTGTATTCGAAAAAAAACATCCTGGAATTATTTTTGGTAAATGAAGGTTATAGAAGACCGAAGACTTGACGAAGTGGACGACCGAGGGGCCTTCACCACCTCGTGGCATGGCTCCCTTCTGAGCCGCGCGAGCACATGGTGACGTGGCCTCGGGCCTCCACCGACCTCGCCCTTTCGCCTATAAGTACCCCTAGAAAACCTAAAAATTGCATGGTTTTCATTATTTCCTCCACGGTTCCCGAGCCGCCGCCGTCGTCAACACCAATTCGGGAGAGATCAGAACTGCTCCCTGGCACCCTGTCGGGAGGGGAATCGTCCCCGAAGGTCTCTACGTCGCCATGACCGCCTTCGGACTGATGCTGAGTAGTCTATCCATGGACTACGGGTCCATAACAGTAGCTAGATGGTTGTCTTCTCCTCTTGTGCTATCATGTTTAGATCTTGTGAGCTGCCTATCATGATCAAGATCATCTTTATGTAATTCTCCATGTTGTGTTTGCTGGGATCCGATGAATATTGAGTACTAAAGTTATTGCTTCATAATATATCATGTGTGTGCTATTTAATGATCTTGCATGCTCTCCGTTACTCGTGTGTGCTTTGGCCAAGTAGATGCTTGTAACTCCAAGAGGGAGTATTTATGCTCGATAGTAGGTTCTTGTCTATTTAATCTAGGGCAGTAACGGAAAGATCTAAGGTTGTAGATGTACCGTTGCTACTAGGGATAAAATAGTAGTACTTTGTCCAAGTATGATGTTACTTACTTACTTTACATACAGTGCTTAAGGCGATAATCTGTTGCATGCAACTTAATACTGAAAGGGGTGCGGACGCTAACCGGAAGGTGGATTATTAGTCATAGATGCGGTTGGAACGGTCTATGTATATTGTTGTAATGCCCGAATGAATCTCACACTAGACATCATAACGTTAGTATATGCATTGGTTTGCTCATCATTATTCTATCAATTGCCCAGCTGTAATTTGTTTACCACGCATGAATGAATGTTAATATTATTTATGGAGAGACACCACTAATGAACTGTGGACCCCGGTCCTTCTCTTTAATCTTATAAACCACAACTGCAAACCTGTTACTTTCTACAAACAAGCATCTTTCTTCCACACATACGTTTAATCATTTGTTACAGCAAGCCGGTGAGATTGACAACCTCACTGTTAAGTTGGTACAAAGTTTCTTGATTGTTTGTGTGCAGGCTCCACGTTGGTAATCGTAAATGGCGCCGCCAACAACCTCGGGGGAACGCTCATCTCCTACTGGATTGATAACCTTGGTTTCGTAACTGAGGGAAATTTGTTGTTGCACTACTTCACACCTTCCTCTTGGGGTCTCCCAACAACACACCCACCGTGTGCATCAATCTCTTTTCTGGCGCCGTTGCCGGGGAGATAAGCATTCTTCTGCGAGGGGAGTTTTCGCACTTCCAATCTTTTTATTTTATTATTTTCTTACTTAGTTCATTTTATTACTGTCTTGTTTGCTTAATATAAAAAATACAACAAAATTAGTTACTTGCATTACTTTCTTATTTTGGTTTTGTCATTTATTTTCATTTTTTGTTATCCTTGTTATTTCGGTTTGGTAATTTTCCTTTGCTTTGTTTATTTCGGCTTCAGCCTTACCATTATTGCAATGTTGCTTCCTAAGTACACTTTCTAGGATCTTTCAGTAGGTAGTGGTTCTATAATTGGAAAAGAAAATATTGGAGAATTCTGTAATCATATTAGTAAGAATAGTGACATTGAGGAGAAATCCATAGCAGAACTTGCCCCAAACTATGAAACTGCTGCAACTTCCTTAGTTCACATGTTGGAAACTAGGTTTGTTAACCTTCATCCCATAATACAACAAATATTTCTTGATCTTCATAATGTTAAAAATGCTGAAAAGAAAGATTTTATCATGGAAACCTTGCTTAAAGAATTTGATGATGTGGCCATAGAAGCTAGGAAAGTTTTTTGATCATTTTAATATGCTTGGCTCATGTGTAGATGTTATTAATGCACTTGAAAAATTAGGGAAAACCGACTCTATAAAGGGGGAGAAATGAAAGTGCCTATACATGTTAAAGTTGTAGCTATGCATGGAGCTTTGGAAGAAAATATGATTGGATTGTCCCTCAAACCCCATTTGATGAAAGTAGTAAAACTAAAAGAAATAAAAGGGGAACCTCTGAATCTTATATAGATAAAATACAATGCATAGTTGGAAGGGTTTCTACTCTCGATCTTGATAATACTTGAGTTTCACCTTTTGTGTCTAGCTCAAAGGCGTTAAACAAAAGTGCTTATGGGAGACAACCACTTTTAATTCATGTTATTTTATTTTGATTGTGTCAAGGACTTTTCCTACCTCTGTAGCAACTCCTTTTTATCTTTATTTATTACAATGTTGTGTCAAGTTAAGCCTCAAGTTGAAAGTTGATGCTAAATTTCAATTCCTGCGCATAAACAGAATTCTGCTGTTCACCGTTAGATTCATAACTGTTCACTAGAACGTCAGAAATCTGCCTTTTTTGTGCATAATCTTCATATGTATACGCAACTTTAATTAGTTTTGAGTTTTCTTATCTGAGCAAGTTAAGTGCCTCAAAAAAATTCGTCTTTACGTATTGTTCTGTTTTGACAAATTCTGCCATTTATTTTGCAATGCCTCTTTTGCTATTTTGATTGGATTTTTTTATCCTATTAAAGTATCAGTGGCTTTAGCTAATGTTCAGTAGCATTGGTATCAATTGTGTTCCTACATAATATCATATTTTCTTGTACACTAACCCTCTAATGAAGTTTACTCTAAGTTTGGTGTGGATAAAGTTTTCAAGGATCAAGAGAGAAGAATGATATAATGTGATCAAGAGGATAGTAACGCCAAAGCTTGGGGATTACCTGGTGGTTCACCACCAATATATTTCAAGAATACTCAAGCCTCAAAGCTTTGGGATTCCCAAGGCATCCCCTTCTTCATCGACAAACTATCAGGTCCTTTCTAGTGAAACTATATTTTCATTCCGCCACGTCTTATTTTCTTTTCTTGCAGCGTATGTTTTTTTTGTTTTTTTCATTCTCTGAATAAATTGGATCCTATCATTCTTTTTTGTGGGAGAGAGACACACTCCGATTTTTCTTATGAATTCTCGTATTTTTCACTTATATTCGTTGAGTATTCTTTTCATGCTATTGTTTGCTTTCTAGCTCTTGTTTTTCATTCATCTCTTGCTAGATCTGTTAGCTTTGTTATATTATACTCTCATATCTCATTGTTTAATTACTTGGAGAGTTTATCTTTTAAATAAGTTGATTGGTGTTTGGTCGAGAACGGAAAATGCTAAATGTGGTAGATGGTATAACTAAATGATACATAATCTTGTAGATCATTAAATTGCGTCACTTGAATCGTTGATGTTGTTTTGAGATATTAATTTGCTTAATGGTAAACATGATGGTCTAGTAATGTGGAATTATTAATGGTTGGTCTAGAAAAACTTGAAGATGTGCCACACTTAAATTTCCAGTTGATTGCATAATGGTATATGACTTCTATTTGCCTAAAGCAACCGTAATGACTTTATGTTATGCGCTACGATCGGAGAAGCCAATGGTGACTTTGTCATTCACCACGATCCCTCTAGGAGTAATTTCCATTATGCCTTGTATGATCATATTTTTATTTGGAATACTTTTACTTGTGAGTTCTAAAATTGTGGTTTTCATGGCACTTCCACCACCATATTCCTAGCCTCTTCGGTTCTTTGCATTGCCTTTTCTCACATTCAGAGTTGGTGCATTTTTCACGGGTACATCCAAACTCGTGGGAGATCTTCATCTTGTTCTCCTACACATAAGAGAAATATCTTCCTCAAAACATCCACCATACCTACCTACTACAGCATTTACATAGTTGTTCCGAGATATATTGCCATGCAACATCCATCTTACATTACATGACTTGTTTTCATTCATTACTTATATATTGCTTTGGGTGATTCTATAAAGCTGATGTGTGGTTTTACCCATGTTACGCTAGATCATTGCATAACCTGCTACACTGGCAGAGGCACCGTTGTCATATGCATTTTATGGCACACTCATATTAGTTACTTATTGATACGTCTCCAACGTATCCATAATTTCTTGTGTTCCATGCTATGTTATACCATTTTATTACATGTTTTATATACATTTTATATAGTTTTATGCATTTTTGGGAACTAACCTATTAACAAGATGCCACGGTGCCAGTTCCCTGTTTTCTGCTGTTTTTGGTTTCAGAAAAGCTCTTAAGGAAATATCCGCCAAATTGGAAACGAGTCAACCAGGAGATATTTTTTGAATATATGCGTCCATGAAAACCGAAGACGAGACGAAGTGGGGCCATGAGGCCGCCACATCGCACCGTGGCGCGGGCCCATGCCTGTCGCGCCGGGAGCTGGTGTTGTCGGGTTGTGACACCCACGAAACAGGGGTGGTCACTCCCTAAAGAGTAGTTCGTGAAGGGGATTGAACACGGAGGTCAAGGCCCTCGAGAGGCAGGACGACGGTGCTTGCCGGGCCTGGAGAGGAACACCCACGACAGAGATGGACACTAGCCCGTACCCAGGTTCACGACCCTCAGGAGGAGGTAAACCGCTACTCCTGCTTGTCTGTATTGCACTGTGGAGGTTACAGTACAACTGAGCTTGCCGAGGGCTCCCTTGAGGCAGTTCGTGCCTGGGGAAGGAAGCAATGGTCTTCTTCCTCCTCCAGCCGAAGGCTATTCTACTAGCTGAGCTAGGGTTTACAAGTGTTCTCCCAGCAATTGGCCGACCCCCTTCTACAGTGGAGGTCTTGCTCCTTTTATAGGCGCCGCATGCGTCTTCCTTGCGCTTGGCGTCCAAGGTGGGCTCCCACACGGCAGTGGTGGGCAGGAGTTGGAGTCCACCGCGGCGGAATCCTTCATGGACGCGGTCCATCGGCGATAAAGTTGGGCCGACTGGCTGCAGGCCGCGTAGAACGCCTCGTAGGGGTTGCAGTCTTTGAGGTGGAGCCTACGATGACAATCTTCTTGGAGGGTTGCGCCGTCCAGCTTCTTTATCGCCAGAGAGGAAGGTCCTGGCTGTCCTGCCACAGGCGGCACAACTTTATTGACTCGTTTATCACCAAAACGGCAAAGGGAGCGCCTGCGTCACTCTGCGGATACGGCAGAGGCCATCTGCGCCCTGCCGTACTTCCTTGGCCGTGAAGCTTCCCCGTAGGTCCGAGGAGGCATGTGGAGGGATTTCTGTTGACTTCCCGACAAGCGCATATCGCCTCGGGAGGGTCTCTTGAAGCGAAGGTCCTCTTCAGGCCTTCGCTTCCTCTTCAGGCCCTCAAGAGGATTTGCCTCTCGAGGGTCTCTCCAAGCGGTGGCTTGGTCCTTAGTCGTTTCGTCTGATCAGCCTGCGAGCGAGGCCTGGGGAGAGTGGGCTCTTCATACCCCAGTCTCCACTGGGCCGACAGTAGACCACGGGCCCATGATGGGAGTGATTGAGCCCATGGGCGCAGGCGGAGCGTCGTAAGCCCAAAGTGCCCGGCCGGCCCGAGCCACGCGACACTCAGACGAATAACGGTCGCGCACGATCTGGGGCGTGCATCGTGGGGGGTCCCACCACGCCTCGGTAACTGCTCCTTGAGGGGATATAAAACCCGAGCGCCGTAGCAAGGAGCCGTTACTGCTCCCCTTCCTTCTCGCAGAAGCCTCCGCCATTCTCGAGCTCTTCGCCTTCGCTCTCTAGCGCTCTCTGCTCCTTCCGCCTCCAGCGACACCCTGAACTCCGACGATGAGTCCCGCCAAGAATAAGGGCAAGGCCGCTGCGGGGTCCTCTTCCCAGGCGGAGGCCGCTGAGGTCGCGCATGGCGCGACACTGCTTGGTGTGCGCGTCAACGACAAAGCACTCGCCAAGGTCCGCTTACTTGTTGCGGACCGGACGAACGAGCACGGTGCCACCGTGCTCAAGCCCGCACGCTCGGGAAACGCCCACGAGGGTATTTCCCGATATTCCAGCACTGCCTCGCCGCCGGGCTGGTGCCGCCATTCTCGCCGTTCCTGGAGGCGGTGTTGGCGTTCTACCAGGTCCAGTTGTTTCATCTTCACCCGAACTCCATCCTCATCCTTGCCGCAGCCTTGAGTTATTCCTATCTTCGACTGAACACCCACACAATCGTCTCGCATACGTCTTGTAACGCCCCGGGATTTTTCCCAATTAGAAAATTGTTTGTTTTTCTTTTTGCATCAACATGACATCATCATGCATCATTTGCATTTGTCTATCTTAATTTAAATTATTGCATTTAAATTCAACTTCATTTAAATTCTTTCACTTTTAAATTCAAATGCCCTTTTCAAATAAATTCAAATAAAGTTTCAAATTATTTATAAATAATCAAACCAGTAATTAATATGACTAATTTGAAACTATTAAAAATTGTTCAAAAGTTTTATTTATGTTTCTTTCTGATTTGTTTTCAAATTACAAAAACCAGAAAAGAATAAAAAGCAAAACATTTTGAAAACTGGAAAAAATAACCTCCCTGGGCCACTTCTCCCCTACTGGCCCACCTTCTTTTTTTCTGGCCGGAGCCCACTTGGCCCATCTCCCCTCAGGCCCGAGCCCTCCAGCTGTTTGTCGTCTCCCTCCTCTGTACCGGAGAAAGCTTTACACGGTGGAGGCATGGCAGCCCCCACCACGTGCTCCTCCCCCTCCCCTCTACTAAGCCTGCCCCGACCCTCCTCCAAAACCCTAGCCGCCACCCTCCTCTCCCTCGCAGCCGCGCCGCCACATCCTTTTTTCTTCTCCCCTTCCGTTCCCCTCTATTTTTATCTTCTCCACCGAGAGCTCGCCGGAGCACCACGCCGCCCCCCCGACGTTCCATCACCGGCGAAGGCCAAAAGATGGTCCCAGGGAATGCGCCGGGGCGTCCTCAACTTCTACGGAGAAGCAGTTGGACCGAGGGCCGCAGCGGGCGTCTCCCTCGTCCCCATCTCCCTCGGCACCGGCGGCCCTCCGCCGCCCAATCCGTCGTCTATCGACCGCCCCGGCAAGAACCACTCCTCCGGCACCCCCCTACGTGAGTTGCTCGCCCGTTCCCCCCTCCCCCCTTCTCGGTTCCGCGCCGAACTCACGGTTTACGTCGTCGGTTTCCACCACCTCCGCCATGGCCGGACGCCGAGCACCAAACCAAGGTTCCCCGTGTCTCCCATCTTCAACCAGGCACAAAAACGAAACCCCACACACCATCCCGCACCACTCCACCCACGGACACGCCGAGCGCCGCCCGATTCGAGTCGCTGCCGACGGGAATCGCGTCGCCGCTGCTCTGCGTGTCCTCCATGTTCAGTCCGTCAGAAACTCGTTCAGTTTCAGTTCGTCCGAGACATCTATTCGCTGCGGTACAAAAACAAAGCACGTCCTTTTCCATCATCAACACGTATCCGGGCCGAGTGGCTAGCAGCGACGTTCCACCACGCACGAGAGGGCGCGAGTTCGATCCTTGGCGCGTTGGAATAAAAGCCACAATTTTTATTCTTTTCTCCCACTGACGGCTGGGTCCCACCCGTCAGAGAGAGAAGCGCCAGGAATTTTACACAGAGCCCCCTACTCTCTGGTTTTCCCACCTAAGTCCCTAGAACTTCTGTTTCCATCACGAGTAGGTCCTGTATAATTGCAGTAACACCCCTAATCTTAATTTGTTAATAACTTTAATTCTATAACTCCAATTAAAATAATCTTTATATGTTTTTATATTAGAAAAATGCAAGGAATATTAATATGCCATTTGTATGTCATTTTGCATCTGTTATTTTAATTGCTTAGTATAATTTGTTAATTGTAACTAAACAATTAAATATGGAATGTACGGAGTAATAAATATATAATGCCCTATTCCATTTAATTTAATTAGATCACCATGCCATGTTTTGCCATGTTAATCAACATTTAATATTGCTGGTAAATAAATAACTTGCACCTAAATATTAATTGTCGGGGTTTCTTTTCCCGCTTAATTTTGAATTACCTGCATTGTATTGCATCTTGCCATGCCATGCATCATTCTCGTATGATCATGCTAAATCTTCTGCCGTAGTTGTAAAATGCATCTTTTACGCTTTCCAGTGTTTGTTGATTCTTCGCGGATAAGACGTTGAGATGTGTGAGCAACGACAAGATCTGCTTCCATGCGGGATTCCAGGCAAGCAAAATTTGCTTGTTTACCTATACATTGTCTTTCATTCCTGCCGCTTATCTCTGCTACCCTAGTTTACGATTCTTTGTTGCGATCCCATCACATGTTTATCCTGCAGCCTATACAGCTTTATCCCCACATCCCATCACCTGTTGTATGTTTATCTGTTAGCCTTGCGAGTCGTAGTGCATGCTTAGAGTTGTTTGTGTGAGTCGTGTGTGGGTCGTTTATTTCATATGCTTAGTATGATAGATTATTCTACCTTAATAAAATGTTGTTCTATATTGGGGTATTATAATTAAAAGATAAGGCACCGGCGGAAGGCCTTGCGAGGTGCTTTGTTCTGTTAAGTGTCGACCTAGGAACTGAGATCTTGCTCCCCTAATCCAAGACTGAGCGCACTAACCACTTGTGGGAGGCCCTATGGAGCCCCCCTCGACTTTGACTGGAACTTCAACTTGTCCGGGAGCCACACCTAGTTCGGGTTTTCCATTTGTCTCATATGCATCGATGATACTAGTGTAGTATTTTACTTTGGCGGTGTGCCTTGTTACATGCATATAGGGCGCGGCCTGTTGCTGCGGAGGGGTGTGTCCTGCGGGAGTCCGCACCCTTTTGGCCGGGACCAGCATAGCTCCCGTGGCTTCTGGACTTGTTGCGGTGAAGGAAAAGAGTTGGGTTGAAAGGCCCTAATGTTTTTGACTGGGTTGATCATGCGAGTATGGGTCCAGTAGTGCACCCCTGCAGTGTATAATCTTATCGATGAGCCGCGTCCACGGTTATGGACAACTTGGTGCGTTGCCGACTAATGAGATCTAGACAACTTACACCTAAATAATGTTAATTAATTTGACTAGTAATATAGAATTACTTTCACAATGAATGGTAACTAAAATTATTCAATGTGTGAGTTTCCCGAATTGCTTCCTCATATTTGGTTGAGGGGGTTAATCCAAGAATGGGTTATGATTGGTGTTAGTAGTAGCTGTTTACTTATGCGCTCTCTTATCCCTCTCTAATTAGACGGAAGTTGTAGCGTGTCTCTTTAGGTTGCTAGTGCTGCTGCCGCTAAGTCCACCTCCCCTATATTTTGGGAGATGGTGTAGAAAGTAGGCAAGTCGGTTTTGCTTGCCAGAGAGTGCCCTGACCCTCTTTTGGGTTATGCTTTATGCGCAGTCAACAGGTTTGAAGTCAGACGACGTTAGATTGGGAATCCCTCCGGCTTGGCTGGGCAGGGATATGGCGCCATTGCTTATCTTCAGGACTCTTAGTCCAATTTGCTTCTTATCCGTAGTTGGATACTATTTTGCTTCCGCTGTCATTTGTATCTTTGTATTGTAACATTTGTATCTTGACTCATTCGAGTCGTTGTTGTAATTATATCTTCTGTTGTATTTGTGGATGTATCGGAACTGTTGTAATGCTATCACAATTCCACCCACATAATGCGCATGTTTCGGCATGCACATTATGTCTGGTGGGCGACCAAAAATCGTTATTATGCGGATTTCGGCGGGAGCGCTTAAATCTACATAGTACCGATTTTCGGGCGTCACACCTCTGTGAGGCATACCTGGGCTTGGAGCCCACGGGGGGGGGGGGGCTCTTCCGGTGCTTCTACGCACTCCGGACACAACGAAGAACGAGCGCTCGGGGTGCGTCTCGTTCCGCACCGTGGACGCCACGGGGAGCATCAACATCCCCATGTCAAGGAGCGACGGCAAGGCCGTCACCTCGTTGGGTTGGAGCATCCCTGTGGCTTCCTCGAAGTCCCCGATGCGCCGCCCTTGAAGAACTCCCACTGTGGCAAGGCGCCCTTTGACGGCGCGAAGAACGTGAGCCTGATGGGGCGCCTGAGATTCCTCCGCGAGCAGGGCCTCATGGGGCAGACCATTGTGGCAGACTTCGTGACGTGCCGTATCGCTCCCGTCCAGGCTCACTCGGTGCTCATGTGGATGTACTCCGGGCCAAACGACAAGATGTGGCTCCACCGCGAGGACAATGACAAGGACGCCATCGCCAATGTCCTGTCTGCACTCTTCATCAACCTGGTGGTGCCTGCCGCGGATCAACTCCCCATCACGCTCCGACCTCTCCATCAGTACAACATGACTTAGCGCATGGCCATTTTGGAGGGGATGCCTCTGTTCACCCCGGCAGGCCAGGCGGGATGGAGGTGCCCGTGCCAGCGGTGCAGTGTGCGGAGGAAGCGGATTCTCCCTCGGCCTCGGGAGCTGGGCTAGGCGAGGAGGAGGCCGCGGCAGGCTAGGTGTCCTCTTCGAGGGCCGGGCCATTTACTGGCGAGATTTGCGACATCTCGTCAGGCGATGATGACGCCTCCGTGGTGGCGCCCTCGCGCCTCATGGAGGAGGAGGATGAGGCGAGGGAGGCCTCCGACATGGAGGCCACTCCGGGGAGGCGCGAGCCGCGCTCCAAGGCCGTACGACGTCCCCTCCAATAGGAAAGCTACGGCGCCTCCGGAGGGGTCTGGCGCCAGGACCACGCCCTCCTGGCGCTCGCCAGGCCTGGCGTGGGTCGACGCCGGTGCTCAACAATCCGGGTAAGTGTTCCTGGTACTTGGTCGTTTGACTCCTGCTCTCTTTCGCTTTATCCTCTCTTGAAGGTCTTTTCTTGGTTCTTGCCAGTGATCTTGTGCCTGTGAAGCTCCATAGGCTTCGCAAGGCAGCAGATGTGAAGAGAGCCACGACTGAGTCCGTAGCTGAAGAGTCCACGAGGCCTGTGGAGACGGCCTCCACAGGCCCTACTGAGGAAGTGCCTCAAGCAAAGGCGGCTGCGCCTCGGGCGGAGGCTGCAGCGCCTCAGGCGGAGGAGGCCGCGCCTCGCCCAGAGGCCTCTGTGCCGCCTCCTGAGCCAATGGTGGTGGAGGCTCCGGAGGAGAGGACTTCCACTCCTCCTCACGCTCCTACGCCTCCTCGCGCAAGCACGCCCCCGCGCGAGCCAACCCCGCCGTGCGAGCCGACTCCGCCGCGCGAGCCAACTCCGGCTCGTGTGTCCACGCCTCCTGCGCAGCCAGAGGTCGAGGCGGGGCAGGCCCCGCCAGGTGTGGACGAGTCTGCAGGAAGGGCTCCTTCTTCTCCTCATCCAGCTGCAGGGGATGCGACCCAGGCCGGTGCAGGCGTCGAGGGGGTTGCTGGCGCGGCCGGGGACAGAGTGCAGCCTAGCTCCCGAGCGCGCTCCGGGGCCAGGCTCTCGGGGCTCGACTCAGGGGCTAGGCCCTCGACAAGCAAAGACATTGTCCTCCGTTGCTGGGACTGGAGCGCGGGGCACCACGAGGTCGCCTTTCGCCTCATGAGGGAGTCCCTGGAGGGCTTGGAGGCGCAACTCGCCCTCGAGGACATACAGCTCGCTCAGCAGCGCGAGGAGGTGGTGAGGGCGTGGGCGTCCTTCAACACGGCCGTCGAGGCTCATCGTCAAGAGGACCTGTCGCTGCAGGCCGCGCGCGAGGAGTCCATTCGCTTTGCCAAGGAGATCCGCTAGGGGGCCATCTGCGACGCCTCCGAGCTTCTCGCACCCCTTCAGGAGGAGCGTGACGCTGCTGCCGAGCTCCTGTCTGTGGCGACGGCCGAGCGCAAAGCCATGGAGGGCTCGCTGGCTCAAAAGCGCCACGAGCTGGGCCAGCTGGAGACCCAGCTCCTCTCCGCACACCAGGCCGCGCAGGAGACCCTGGAGGAGGACCGCAAGGGGTTTGCCGAGCGGGAGCGGCAGCTGGCCCTCAAGGACAAGGAGGTGCGGCTGCGCGATGAGCAGCAGCTTCAGACGGAGAGCGCGCTCACCACCTAGCGCGGAGAGCTTGAGGCGCGCGAGGGGGACCTGGCCCAGGCGCTTCACCAATACGACGAGAACGTCGCCGCCCAGAAGCGTGCCCTAGAGTGGTTCGAGCAGCGGTACACCGAGAAGAAGAAAGAGGCGGAGGACGCCCTCCTGGAGCGCGAGAAGCAGTACCGGCTGACAAAATCCCAGGAGTACCGCGACTTGGCCCAGAAGCAGGAGGACCGCTTCAAGGCCCAGCACGCCGCCGATGCTCAGCGGATTGCTGAGCTTGAGAAGGCCAACTCCGAGCTAGAGGCCCGCCTCAAGCGCGCCAAGGACGGTTGACGCCGGGCGGAAGAGGCCCGCGGCGAGGCCATCCATGACCTCAACACCCTGGCCAAGGACGTGGAGGAGCAGGTGGCTCCCGCGATGGAGCAGGCGACGGAGGCTGCGGACACTTCCGCGGCGGCCCGTGCGCTGACGAGGCAACGGGAGCGCATGTTCGAAGCGCTGATCGCCCATGGTAACGAGCTTGCCGCCCAGCTTGGTGCGGATGTGCCGCACGCCGAGGTTCGAGGCCGTGGCGATGCTGCCATGTACCTGGTCTACTTCGACCAGCTCTTCACGGCGCTCGAGGTCCCGGTCGGTGACCTCCATGAGGTGATAGAGGACGAGAGTCGGCAGCTCCTGGGAGTGGTCCTCGACCGCGTCTTCACCAACCTCAGGATCCTCACGCCAGGCTTTGACCTCTCTACGGTGACGGAGGCACGTCAAGGAGAGGACGTGCGGCGGGTCTCCAACTCCCTCCGCGAGCAAGTCGACGTCTTCTGCAACCGCTTCAGGCATGCGGAGGTCGCTGCGGAGGAATGCGAGGAGGAGGCCGCCTCTGCCAAGACCGAGGAGGGCGCAGTGGAGGACGTTCAGGATGATGATAATTCCGCTTGAGCTATTTGTCATTGCGCCGGTGTGTGCTTCTATCTGAAACAATTTTATGTTTAGACATGGTACGACTTGTGGGCATGTAATATACTTTCGTTTGCAATTTGCTTCTAGCTTGCTTGTCCCTCGAGAGGTCCCTTAGGACTTATCTTCATGTGTATTTGTTCTCTGCGTCGTTAGGACCCATCTCTTCGTACCATGACTCCGACACTTCGGTATGCTAGAGCAATGACTCTGCAAGGCCGGGGGGAGTTTAGGCCTAGGAGAGGTAAGAGCCTTGAGTCGCGATGCTCAAGTGCCCCCCTTAGATGTATGAGTAGTCCATGAAGTATAAGGGAAAACGAAGTCGCTAGAGGGGCAAACGTGCGCTTGCGGGGAAAAACTCTCGAGGCATGGGTGCGAGACTTAGCTTCTCGAGGCTTTTGCCCTGTAGAGGTTTTTCGCTTGGCGAGGAGGTCCTCTTGAGGGATTATTCCCGGATGCCTCTTCAGGCTTGCGGGTGCATTTATTCCCTGTAGATGTTAGAGGGGCGAACCCAAACGCTGGTGCACGGTACAGAGGACTCATGCGTGCTTATAGGTCCCCTCAGGCGTTCCTCGCGAGGAGAGTAAGTACCAAGGTTCTTTGTAGAGATGGCGTGTTTGTGGGAGCTTGCCCTCCAGCCAGAGCTCCGGTCCTTGGATTTTGCAGTGCTGCTGGTGTGTCATTTGAGGCACTGGCGCCATACTCAGCCCCCGCTCGTGAGGTGCACATGTGGAGAGATATAAGCGCACATTTCAATGAACTAATGCGTAAATAAAACTCACCACAAATATTACATAACGGCGCCGTAGCGCTAAGTTCACTTAGGAACGAAATTGTCTCATTATGCTTGGAGTTGCCAAGTTAATGTTTTGACCATGTCGAGGCATGGGGACCACCCATTAGTGGCAGAGACTCTCAATGGCCTGAGGTGGCTTGCTACATGGAGAGCTCGGATGGTTGACCCTCGAGAGAAGCCTTTGGAGCTTGGAGGTTTAAGCCGTGAGATTTTAACCTCTAGAGACAAAAAATGTTTGGAGGTCGACCGTAAGCTGCCTATTCCGCCAGATGTCTTGACGTGACAATGATCACGGGCGTGACAATGATCACGTTTGCCTTCCATCCTTCTGGAGACAAAAAATGCTTGGAAGTTTAAGCCGTGAGCTTTTAACCTCTAGAGACAAAAAATGCTTGGAGGTTGAGCCATAAGCTGCCTCTTCCGCTAGATGCCTTGACGTGACAATGATCACGGGCGTGACGATGATCACGGGTAGAACTTGCGCAGGTGCATGATGTTCCACAGGTTTTTGACGGGGATGCCATCTTGTGTCTCGAGACGAGCCGCGCCTGGCGATGTGGGTGACCCTGTAGGGCCCTTCCCACGTCGGTGACAGCTTGTGGAGGCCTTCCCTGGAGAGGATTCGCCTGAGGACGAGATCGCCTGCCTCTAGGGTGCACGAGCGCACATTGCGGCTGTGGTAGCGTCGCAGGTCCTGCTGGTATTTAGCCGCCCAGAGGGCGGCACGGCGTCGTAGTCCCTCGAGAAGCAGCATGTCATCGTTGTGGAGGTCCTCTTGCTGGTCCTCGTTAAAGGCAAGGACCCGTGGGGATCCATGCTTTATCTCTGTGGGGAGGACTGCTTCGGCTCCATAGACGAGGGTGAACGGTGTTTCCCATGTAGGCTTGAGTGGCGTTGTGCGGATGGACCAGAGCACCGAAGGGAGCTCGCTGATCCAGCCTTTGCTGTGGCCCTTGAGGACGTCAAAGGTCCTGGTCTTTAGGACTTTTAGGACTTCTGCATTTGCTCGCTCGGCCTGCCCATTGCTCTCTGGATGAGCGACTGAGGCGAAGCAGAGCTTGATGCCCATCTTTTCACAGTAAGCCCTGAAGATGCCACTAGTGAATTGCGAGCCATTGTCGGTGATGATGCGGTTAGGCACTCCGAAGCGGCAGACCAGGCCTCTTATAAATTTGACCGCCGCGTCTGCTAGAATTGTGCGCGTCGCCTCCACTTTGGGCCACTTAGTGAACTTGTCGATGGCCACGAAGAGGTAGCGATAACCCGCTTGCGCCGTTGGGAATCGTCCCAGGATGTCCAGCCCCTAGACCGCGAACGGCCAGGAGAGCAGAATTGTCTGTAGTCCCAACGTAGGTTGGTGGATTTGCTTGGCGTGGAATTGGCAACCTTCACATGTTTGAATGATGTCAACTGCATCCTGAAGCGCTTGAGGCCAATAGAAACCGCTCCTGAAGACTTTGCCTGCGAGGGTGCAGGCGCACGAGTGGTGGACGCACCCCCCGCTGTGGATGTCTTTAATCGGCATTTTGCCTTGTTCAGGAGGGACATATTTGAGTGCGATGCCGTTTGGGCGCTTGCGGTAGAGATTTCCTTCGAGGATGTGGTAGGATTTTGCGTGGCGCGCAATTCGCTCCGCTTCAACATCTTCCCCGGGAAGGATCCCTTTGGCGAGGTAGTCTTTGATCTCGTCAATCCATCCGGTTTCTTGATGCGCCGCTGTTAGCAGCAGACGTTCCCCTGTAGGGTGCCCGCAATCGGGAGCCCCGACTGTAGGTGGTGGCGGGAGTGCTTCGTCTATGCTTGCGGGCATGACCTCTTGAGGCTGTTTTATGGATGCCTTGACAACTCTTTCTTCAAAGACGCCTGGTAGCTGAGCTTGCCTCTTTGACGCGCGTTTGGCGATGTCACCAGCCTCTTGATTTTCTTTTCTTGGGATGTGCATGAGCTCCATTCCCCTGAAGTGCTTCTCAAGCCTGCGGACCTCCTCAAGGTATGCGGCCATGTGGTTGTCTTTAGGCTTTTAGCTTTTGTTGGAGAAGTTGACGAGCAGCTGGGAGTCGCCTTTGATGAGCAGGTGCTTGATGCCTAGAGCGATCGCAGCACGTAGGCCAGCGAGCAGGCCTCGTACTCAGCAATATTGTTGGAGATCTTGTCGATTCCAAAGCACAGCTGGACCGCGTAACAGAGCTTGTCGCCCTTTGGTGAGGTCAAGACCACGTCGGGCCCACCGTGGCGACAAGCGAAAGCTTCATCGAATTTCATGGTCCAGCGGCTGGGCATTTAGTCTCAAGAGGGCTCTTGTTCTTCTCCTAGAGGCTCTTCAGGTGTTGGGTCAGTCCATTCGGCGACGAAGTCCGCCAGCGCTCTTCCTTTGATTACCCTTGTGGTATCGAAGCGCAAACTGAATGGCTGTAGCTCTATATTCCATCCTGCGACACGATATGTGGCGTAAGGGTTGCGCAGGATCTGCTCCAGGGGAAAAGAGGTGACCACCGTGATGGGGTGCCCCTGGAAGTAGTGTCGCATCTTTCTTGAGGCGATGAGGAGCGCGACGAGGAGCTTCTGCTGCATTGTGTACCGCTCGCGAGCATCGCGCAGTACTGTGCTGACGAAGTAGACTGGATGCTCGACAAGGGTTGTCGGTTTAGTCTTGGCGCACTCTGCCTGAGGAGGCTCTGCAGGGCACTCAAGGGGGTTGTCCTGTGAAGGCTCTTTAGGGCCCTCGAAGGGGTTGGCCTGTGGAGGCTCGTCAGGCTCCCTGGCGAGATCATCCTGTAGCGGTGGACTCGTGGCAGGCTCCGCTTGTGGCTTTGGGCCTGGCGGTGGGTTTGTGGGGCCTGTTCCTTTGCCCAGTTCCTCGTCAGGCGGTTTTAGCTTTGGAGTGGTTGCACTCTTCTTGTGGAGGACTGGTTCTTCCCTTTCTACCACAAGGACGGCACTGGCGGTCTATGGAGTGGCTGATAGAAACAGCTTCGGGTGCTCGCCTGTCCTTGGGGCGACCATGACTGGTGGGCAGGCCAAGTACCTCTTCAAATCCTCAAATGCTTTTTCTACTTCAGGAGTCCACTTGAAAGTGCCAGTTCTTTTCATAATCTTTAAGAACGGCAGAGCTCTCTCGCCAAACTTGGAGATGAATCTACCCAAGCTGGCCATGCAGTCTGCTAGGCGTTGCATATCCTTGAGCCGGCGTGGAGGTTGCATTTCCTCTATGGCCTTGATTTTGTCAGGGTTTGCCTCTATGCCTCGGTGGGACACGAGGAAACCAAGCAATTTGCCTGAAGGCACTCCGAAAACGCACTTGGTGGGATTGAGTTTGATGTTCACCTTGCGCAAGCTGGCGAAAGTTTCTTCAAGGTCCCTGAGGAGAGTATTTCCCTCTCGAGATTTGACGACAATGTAATCGACATAAGCCTCGTCATTTTTGCCCATATGCTCGCCAAGTGCTATCCTCATTAGCCTCTGGAAAGTGGCTCCAGCGCTCTTCAGGCCGAAGGGCATGCAGACATAGCAATACACACCGCAAGGGGTGAGGAAAGCCATCTTCTCCTCGTCCTCCTTAGTCATTTTTATCTGGTGATAACCAGAGAAGGCGTCGAGGAAGCATAGGAGATCGTAGCCTGCCGTGGAGTCCACAATCTGGTCAATTCTTGTCATGGGATAAGGGTCTTTAGGGCAAGCCTTGTTCACATCAGTGTAGTCGATGCAGAGGCGGCCTCCCCCGGCGGGTCTTGGGACGACCACACCATTGGAGAGCCAAGTGGGGTGTGCGACTTCGCGGACAACATTTGCCGCTTTTAGCTTCTCGACCTCTTTGACGATGAATGATTGCTTCTCGGGGGCTTGTTTTCTTGCTTTTTGCTTGACGGGGCGTGCGTTTGGACACACGGCTAAGTGGTGCTCGATCACCTCCCTCGGTACACCGGACATATCTGACGGAGTCCATGCGAACATGTCAGAGTTTGCCCGGAGGAAGGCGATGAGCGCGCTTTCCTATTTGGGAGGCAGCGCAGCGCCAATGGTGACGCTAGCCCCCGAGACTTCAGCCCCCGAGCTACTGGAGCTTAGAGAGACTTTCTTTGTAGCGGCTGGCTCTTGGGAGAACAGCTGCTTCTTCTTCTTGGGTCTCTCGAGAGGCTCCATGTCCTCGTCTGCAGGGAACTCCATGGCGTCTGCCTTGTAGGCTGTCTAGACAGCGCACGTAGCATCCAGGACATGTCCACGGATGGTGATTGTGCCAGCGCTACCGGGGATCTTGACCATTGTAGGCATGATGCGTGACGGCCATGAATTTTGCGAGGGCGGGGTAGCCGAGGATGGCGTTGTACGGCAGGTTGATGTGCGCAACATCGAAGTCGATGTGCTCGGCCTGACCTGCCCCAGAGGCTCGATCGAGCCGCTGGTGACTCCCGTGAAGGGCCTAGAGGGCATGATCCGCTCGTAGGGCACATGAAGCGCTTCGAACGACTCAATGGAGATGACATTCAAGCCTGCTCCACCATCAATGAGTGTCTTAGAGACGGCGATGTGGTCGATGGTGGGGCTGCAGACAAGCTGGAGGGTTCCAACAGTCTTGGTGGACTTGGGGTGGTTCTGAGTGTCGAAGGCGATGGTGTACTGCGACCACTTGAGGGGCCTGGAGGTCTCGAAGCTGGGGAGGGCGGCATTGAGCTCACGAGCGAACTTCTTGAACTGATTGTTCGATTTGGGCGCATGTGCCCCACCGAGGATGCAGGCAATGGCGCCTCTTGGAGCTTGATAGCCTCCATCTTCCTTGTCAGGGAGGTTGACGTTCCTCTGCGCAGCGTTGGCATGATTGCCAGACGGCTTCTGGTAGCCGCTCTTGCGCCCGCTTCCGCGGAAGCCACGGCCTCGACCGCGGCTGCCGCTGCCCTCTGCTTGTTCGCGCTCCTTGCTCAGCCTCTTGAGGTCGAAGCAAGTCACTGTAGAGTGGCCACACCGGTTGTGGTAGATGCAGAATGGGCGATGGTCGTCCTTTCTCTCTCCAGGCTCGGGAGAGTCCCTGCGGGTGCCCTTCGCGTCAGGCTCTGCCGTGAGGACTGTGGTGGCCTTGCGCTTGGGCTCCTCCTTCTTCTTTCTCCTTGACCCTTCAGCGTGCTCGTCCCCTCTCGAGGACATCTTGACGATGAGGAGTCCCTCTTCAGCCTTGGCGCACTTGTGCGCCAGGTCGAACAGCTTCACCACAGAGGTGAGCTTGTCGTGGATACCCAGCTTCTCGAGCATCCTGCTGTTCGTGACGCCCTCGTGGAAGGCGGCGGTGACTTGAGTGTCGGGGATGTACATGCGAAGGGTTTCATCCTTCTTCTGCACCACAGCGCGCAGGTCGTTGTGGGTGAGCGCGCGCTCGTATGTCCCCTTGAAGTTGGAGACGAACGGCTTGCTGAGTTCCTCCCAAGAGTTCACAAAGTCCTCAGGGAGGTTCAGGAGCCACGACAGCGCAGAGTCACGAAGCGCGTGGGAGAACCAGTTGGCCATGACCTTGTCATCTCCGCTTGCCGCCTGGATGGAGGTGGTGTAGAGTTGCAGGAACTCGATGGGGTTGCTGGAGCCGTCGTAGCCCTTGGGGGGAGCCGGCCTGAACTTTGGGGGCCATACCACGCGGCGCAGGGGGAGAGTGAACGCTATGCAGCCTCTGGCATACGTGGCTACCATATCCTGCAGCGCGCTGCGGTTCTGCTGGGCCGCCTGGCCGATTTCTTCCACGAGCCTGTTTTGGCGGTTACGTTGGAGCTCCATCCCCACGCACCCACCTGGCGCGGTGCGCTGCACGATCGGGCAGTCGTGAGGCGAGGACGCGTGCGAGGCAGCACTCTGCGTCGCAGCCGGTGCATGCCCTGGTGGAGGCGGAGGCGCGTCTGGCGCAGCCTTTCCCGAGAGGGAGGGGTGCACGACGGACTGCGACGGAGCGTGGCGAGTCGTGGCGATGCCGACGAAGTTGTTGAGGCGCTCCAGCCACTGCTCGTGGGCCTTAGCGGTAGCTGATAGCGGAGAAGTTCTTGCGCCATGAGCAGGGCAGTGTGCGGCGCGGGGTCCGTCCTGCCTGGACCGGAGCCGCTCAGGCGCCGCGTAGGGTGTGACGACTGCGCGTCCTCCTCCTGCTCGGAGTTGTGCTCGGGCTCTTCCACATGAAGTCCTGAGTTGGCGCGCTTTTCATGGCGGGATCGTCCCCGTCGTGCGCGCGTAGCCGTGGCGCCGGGCGTGACGCGTGCTCCTTCAGGTGCGCGCCGGTTGGCGCGGGCGGCACGAGTAGCGCGGGTGTTTGCCATGACGCGGAGGCAGCTCGAAGGTCGTTGAGGCGCCTCTATCCCCTACCTGGCGCGCCAAATGTCGGGTTGTGACTCCCACGAAACAGGGGTGGTCACTTCGTGAAGAGGTTCGTGAAGGGGATTTAACACGGAGGTCAAGACCCTCGAGAGGCACGACGCGATGCTCGCCGGTCCTGGAGAGGAACACCCACGACAGAGATGGACACCAGCCCGTACCCAGATTCACGACCCTCAGGAGGAGCTAAACCGCTACTCCTGCTTGTCTGTATTGCACTGTGGAGGTTACAGTACAACTGAGCTTGCAGAGGGCTCCCTTGAGGCAATTCGTGCCTAGGGAGGGAAGCAATGGTCTTCTTCCTCCTCCAGCCGAAGGCTATTCTACTAGCTGAGCTAGGGTTTACAAGTGTTCTCCAAGTATTTGGCCGACCCCCTTCTACGGTGGAGGTGTTGCTCCTTTTATAGGCGCCGCATGCGTCTTCCTTGAGCGTGGCGTCCAAGGTGGGCTCCCACACGGCAGTGGCGGGCAGGAGTTGGAGTCCACCGTGGCGGAATCCTTCATGGACGCGGTCCATTGGTGATGAAGTTGGGCGCGGTGGCCGACAAGCTGCAGACCGCGCAGAACGCCTCGCAGGGGTTGCAGACTTTGAGGTGGAGCCCATGATGACGATCTTCTTGGAGGGTTGCGCCGTCCAGCTGCTTTATCGCCAGAGAGGAAGGTCCTGGCTGTCCTGGCACAGGCGGCGCAACTTTATTGACTCTTTTATCACCAAAACGGCAAAGGGAGCGCCTGCGCCACTCTACGGATACGACAGAGGCCATGTGCGCCATGTCGTACTTCCTTGGCCGTGAAGCTTCCCCACAGGCCCGAGGAGGCATGTGGAGGGATTTTTGTTGACTCTCCGACAAGCGCATATCGCCTCGGGAAGGTCTCTTGAAGCACAAGTCCTCTTCAGGCCTTCGCTTCATCTTCAGGCCCTCAAGAGGATTTGCCTCTCGAGGGTCTCTCCAAGTGGTGGCTTGGTCCTTAGTCGTTTCGTCTGATCCGCCTACGAGCGAGGCCTAGGGAGAGTGGGTTCTTCATACCCCAGTCTCCACTGGGCCGACAAGTGTGGCACCCTCAGACGCCCACCGACCTAGGTCTTTCGCCCATAAATATCCTCCTGACTTAAAACCACCATGCGGTTAGACACCTTTGCCTCCACGGGTCCCGAGCGCCGCCGCCATCGCCGACAAGTTTTGAGGGTTAGAAGTTCCTGTTCCGGCACCTTACCGGGACGGGGATCGACCCCCGGAGCCATCTCCATCGACTCCACCGCCTCCACTTTGACTCCATGATGGTTTGTGAGTAGTTCCCGCATGGACTACGGGTTCTTGGCTGTAGCTAGTTGGTACTCCGTCTCCCATGAGTTTCAGTACAATGTTCTCATGAGCTGCCTTACATGATTGAGATCCATATGATGTAATCCTTGTTGTGTTTGTTGGGATCCAATGAATTGTTACATTATGATCAGTCTATCTATATAAGTTTGTGAAGTTATTGTTCCTGCAATCTTGTTGTGTTTAATGCTTGTCACTAGTGCACGAGAGGCATGTCTTAGATTTGAGTTCTATATTTATTGCTTAGATTGTATCTACAAGTTGTATGCACATGTCATTGTCCGGAACCGATGACCCCAAAGTGACAGCAATTGGGATAACCGGAGGGAATGGCTATGATGTGAGGATCACATGTTTTCACCAAGTGTTAATGCTTTGCTCCGGTACTCTATTAAAAGGAGTACATGAATTGCCAGTAGTTATGCAAGTACCCTAGAGGCCCCGCTGCAAACGGGCTGGCAGGACAAAAGATGTTATGCAAGTTTCTCATTGCGAGCACGCACAAACTACATATGGAAAACATGCCTACTTAATTAATTATCTGGATATTCCTATTTAATGTTATTTCAATACTGTCAATTGCACAACTGTAATTTGTTCACCCGACACTTGTTCTTTGAGAGTTACCACTAGTGTAGATAGCTGGGAACCGGGGTCCTTCTGTCATCATCATTGCTCTAAAGTCAACTCCACGCAAACAAATGTTATCTGGTGCCATTGTCTCTGTGTTACTGTTACTACTGCTTTCACATCACCCCTTTCACTAGTGCTTTTCCAGGTGTAGCTGAATTGACAACTCGGCTGTTAAGTCTTATAAGTATTCTTTACCTCCACTTGTGTCGAATCAATAAATTTGGGTTTTACTTCCGTCGAAGACTGTTGCGATCCCCTATACTTGTGGGTTATCAAGACTATTTTCTGGCGCCGTTGCCGGGGAGGCATAACTCTACTCATAAGTTCACCTGGGTTGTACACTCTACCTCTCTCTCAGTTTTTATTTTATTGTATTTTATTTTCTTGTCTAGTTTATTTGTGCTTAGTTTATTTTTGTTTAGTTTACTTTTTTTCTAGTTTACTTTTGTCTAGTTTATTTTTGTCTTGTTTTATTTTTATATACCCGAAAAACCATACAAAAATTGAAAAACCGAAAATTAAAAAACGGTTGTTATGGATGAAGATGCTAGATATGATGTGGAACTTAATGAATTATATATGAATTATAGAAAATCACGTAAAGTGAAAGTCTTGAGAGGCGTGTTAGGGAAGTTGAATACACTTTCTAAAATTTTGCTTAAACGCCATGATATAAATTGCTGCTCTGAAAAGGAAACTAAACATCTTAAATTTCAATGTGGCTTTAGTAAAGAAGTTTTAATTATGAACTATCATTGGAATAACTATATTGATCTTGGATTTTAACAAGTTGAAGAATTTGTTATATTTATGGGAGCTTCTGAAATTGAATCCTTCATGTCTAAAATTATGAAACCTGTGTTGCTTGTAATACACTTAAAGATTATGTCTCTTCTATCCTTAATTATTGCATATAATATTTCAGAAATGATCCTTATATCATTGATTATAAAGAGAGACTCATTCATGCACAAGAATGTATCCACAATTTGCAGGAACCTGTGGAAGAAGAAATTGCTGAACCTGAAACCTCATTAGATGAAAAAGAGGAGGAGAGTGAAGAACAAAAGGAGGAAGAATGGATTAGCTACCCATGCCTACCTTCTAATGAGAGTAACTCTTCATCCCTTACACTATTTGATTGTCCCTCATGCTTGCCAAAGGAGGATGAATGTTATGTTCCTGTGGATTCTCTTGAAATATTCCCTATGAGTAAAACTTGTGAAAATAACTATGCTACTGTTATACATGATAATCCATACTATTTTGATAAATCTTATGAAAATCCTTTATATGTGCCTAATTTCAAAATGCATGGTAATGAGGAAGTTTGCTTAGAAAATGTTTATGATAAAGCTCTAGATGATGGTCCTATGTCACTTGATAATATTAATTGTACTACTATTGAAAATGGGATTGGAGAAGTCCTGACTTTATATGAAAGTCCCGTATCTCTTGAGAATGATCAATCTTCTTGTTATAAAATTGTTACAAGTGGGTTTGAAAGTTTCTATCCCACTATTATGGAGCTTGATAAAAATTATGTGTTTGTAGATCATGAAAAGCATGCTTTATCTGATGGTTATGTTGTTGAGTTTATTCATGATGCTAATGAAAAATATTATGAGAGAGGAAAATATGGTTGTGGAATTTTTTATGGTACTAAAACACCTCTCTATATGCTGAAAGTTTTGAAGTTCCTGTTTTATCTTCCTATGCTTGTCACTTTGTTCTTTGTGAATTTATTGGTGTACAAGATTCCTATGCATAGGAAGTGGTTTAGACTTAAATGTGTTTTGTATTTTCTACTTGATGCTCCTTTTGCTTCAGTTTCTATTTTCATGAGAGCATCATTAAAACTATCAAGCCTAGCTAAAAGGTATTAAAGAAAAGCGCTTGTGGGAGACAACCCATGTTTTATTTCTGTTATTTTCCTTTTATTTGAGTCAAGGACCATGTTTACCTCTGTAACAACTCCTTTGTATCTTTATTTTGTTGCATAGTTGTGCCAAGTAAAGTCTCCAGTAGGAAGTTGATACTAGATTTGGATTTCTGCGCTGAAACAGTTTTTCTGCTTTTCACCGTTAAATTCATAACTCCTCACAGAAACGTATGAAAATTCTGCCCTTTTTTGGGCGTGATCCGCAGATATGTGTGCAACTTTCATTTGTGTTGACTTCTCTGATCTGAGCAAGTTTAGTGCCTCAAAAAAATTCATCTCTACTGCCTGTTATGTTTTGGCAGATTTCGCCTCTGTTTTTTTTTGCATTGTCTCTTGTAGACTTTCAGCAAGTTCCTCTATCAAAGTGGCTAATATTTTATTGAGTTATTGAATTGTGACAGAACAGTACCAAAGTGGATTAATGTTTTTGAATACTAACCCCACTAATGAAGTTTATGAGAAGTTTGGTGTGAAGGAAGTTTTCAAGGATCAAGAGAGAAGGATGATATAATGTTATCAAGAAGATGAAAGAGTCTAAGCTTGGGGATGCCCCCGTGGGTCACCCAAGCATATTTCAAGAAGACTCAAGCGTCAAAGCTCGCGGATGCCCAAGGCATCCCCTTCTTCATCAAAACTTATCTGGTCATCTCTAGTGAAACTATATTTTAATTCCGTCACATCTTATGTGCTTTACTTGCAGCGTCTGTTTGTTTCCATTTCTGTTTTTGTCATTTTTGTTCTCTGAATAAATTGTATCCTAGCATTCTTGTTTGGGAGAGAGACATGCTCCGCTTTTTCTTATGAATACTCCTATTCTTCACTTATATTTGTTGAGTATTCTTCTCTAGCTACTGCAATACTTTCAACTCTTGTTTTTCATGCACCTCTTGTTCAGAGTGTTAGTTATCATATATTATACTCTCATATCTCATTGTTTAATACTTGGAGAGTTTATTGGTGTTTGGTTGGAAACAGAAAATGCTAAATGTGGTAGATGGTATAATGAAAAACTATACATGTTCTTGTAGATCATTGTCTTGAATTTTTTTGTGATGCTTGGCAATTGTTTTGAGCTCTCAAGTAGATCATGTTTAAGCTTTTACATCATGTAGTTAAAACCTATTAGTGGAGAACTACCATAAAACTTGTTGAAATTTGGTTGACATGTTTGGTATCTCTAAGGTCTAGATATTTTCTAGTTAAAGTGTTTAAGCAACAAGGGAGACAATGTAGAGTTTTATAATGCTTGCTATATGTTTTGTATATACGTCTTGTTATCATAGTTTATACTTGTGTTTGCTTCAAACAACCTTGCTAGCCAAAGCCTTGTACTGACAGGAATACTTCTCGTGCATCCAAACCCTTGAGCCAAAACCAATGCCATTTGTGTCCACCATACCTACCTACCACATGGTATTTGCTGCCATTCCAAGCAAATACATCGTTTTCTACCTTTTATTCAAAACTTATTATCCCTTATTTGTGTCAATGTTTATTAGCTCATGAGGAAGTATGTGGTGTTACGGATATCAACATTGTCATTTTCTTTTAGAGAGACTTTCACCAACCAGACTTGTGGCATATACACCGCTTATCCATTAATTTTGCAAAAAGAGCTGGCAAAAGGGGTGCCCAGTCCCAATTAATTACAACTTTAACCGCTGCATTCTCTTCACATTTTTCCCTGATCTAATCAGCAAAGCAATGATACTAGTTCTAAATTACATGTGTAAACAAAAGAGAAAAGATGGATGATCTGCCTTACTGGTAGAAATAACGTCCTTCATGGGAGCCGCTCTTGAAAGTCTTGTTGACAAGGGGGGTTGTAGCACCCCCAAGAGCCACGCTAGATAGATCTGAGACCTTAATCTGAGATAAGCCTAACATAGATCTCGGAAGCCAACAGTTGAAATCCGTAACACAACAGAGACACTACAACACAAGAAGCAATATATTAAGCTCTTAACAGAGCGAAGAAGCAAATATCACGAAAATAAGGTCACTGACCTGTCAATCACCAATACAACGGAAGGCAAATTATGCTATTAGACAAAGCAAGATAGCAAGAGGCGTAAGAGGCCAAAGCATAACGGCGAAGTCCCAGTCCATAGATTCCAGGCTGTCGTCTGGGAACCCCAACCTACTCGTCGATGTCGATGTCCACAAAACACACATGTCCAAACAATAGCGCAAGGCTATGTACGGGAGGTACTCAACAAGACTTATTTAACCTATTATATATCTGCTTGTTCACAGAGTATGAATGAATGTCTTTTGCATAAAGCCATATTTGTTTTCAAATTGAGGGAGAAGAGAATCTCGCATCAGTAGACTCTTTAAAAGGGGATTAGGAAATGAAACACTAGCTTCAACCACAACTTCAGTCTCCACGAGATCATCATGAGTTGTACCACCCACCAGAATCACCCCCTCGCTCAAGCCGAGGAAGCAATCCTCCCTTAGTTTACAAGTTTTATAATTATATTATAGTTGTCTATGATCACCGAAATAAGGTACCAAGTCGTCCTTAACCGTGGACACGACTTTCCGAAAAGGTTTACCTGCAGGGGGTGTAACTACCCACACATGCCAACCAACCGATACGCCAGTTATTAGCACTCTTCCGGGGAGTGCCGGCAGGAGGGTTTGCCACGACCTTTCCCAAGCTTCGCCTATGTCCATGAGCCACATCAGTAGGTCTGACCACGCGCAGCGGTCCCTAGTGTGGGTTGCCAAGTCCAAGATCTGTGACCGCAGCCCACTTGAACCTGGCCCTAATTTTCCTCAACTCATTTTACAACACACCCAAATGGAACACTCAAACTAGTGGCTTCACGTAGTAGGCTGGACAAGTTGGGGTCGAGGGGTTTCCGAGCCCTGTGTGGATGCACGAATAGTCTTGGTTCCGAACCCAGGAACTCAGTTCCTAGTATCGACAAGAACCAGACAACCCACCACAATCCCATTGTGGACTCTCATCTAAGTCTTTAGCATATTCAACACATCTCTCACCATTCTACGTAATCCTTCATGAATATTCCTTCACTGCTCCGAATCATCAACCAGATGGAGAAGATAAAAGATCTAAGCATGGCTAAGCATAGCAGACTCTCGCGATGCAAGACTCAAGATACTCTAAACCTCAACTCAAAACCACATTTGAATCGTATGCATAATACCAGAATCAAATACTTTGGGATCTTATATGTGCAGATAAGAGGTTATGCTTGTCTTGCTCTTCGATAACAAGATATAACGCTTTTGGAAATCTTCAGCTTCACTTGATCAAGATAACCAAAATAACTCTTCATAGATATCCTCTTCATTTGACCATCGATGATCCAGCACTCGCCTTTTGTGTTGTCGAACTCCACTTCGGATTCACATTCTACCGTGAAAAATGAAACACCGGAAAAGAAACAGGAAACACCATTCAACCATGGCATCGATGAAATGCGCACAATGTATGCATGACAAGTTACAGGATTTAAATGTAAATCCTACACATGGAAAGACATTTTAAATGGAGTGCGAATGCCCGACAGGTTCCATTCGACAAACTCCATATTTAAAAGAAATGTTGTAATTTGTTCTTCTATTATAAACATGGTTCAAAGTTTTTTCAATTTGCATGATTTGTACATAATTAGATAGATCTTATTTTTCTGCAAATTTTGATATATTAATCATATTTTTATGATTTAAAATGAATTAGTTATCAATTTCCAAAGATTAAGTAGTTTTAATCAATATATATATTTAAAATATTTAGCAATTACAAAAAACATTATTGGAAAACATTAAATTCCTGACATCAGGGACCCACCTGACATACATTAAAATAAATACATAAAAGGATTAATAACAATTTTTAGAATAGAATTTAAACTTCAAAAAATAAAAATAAAAGAAGCAATGACGTCGCATGACGTCATCAATGGAGTTTCACTCCATGTCGATCACCAATTCGACGATTGCTGGCGCGAGGGGAGTCGCGTCTTTGCGCGTTGCACGCGCACGGGCGCAGGCGACCAAAAGGTGGCGGCGCCGCTGGCTAATGGTCGCCGGAGACGGCGGGATGGTCGCCGGAGGGGAAGCCGACGACGGCGCACGGCGACCAGAAGAACCAGGAGGAAAGGGAGATCCCGGAGTGGTCCTGGAGGATGGTAGACTCACCCTGAGAGCGATGGAGATGTCGGGGAGGCGAGGGGAGGCCGGAGTTTGCCGGAATCGAGCTCGCACCGCGGCTGCAGGAGTTGGAGAAGACGAGCACGGTGCGGCCAAATTCGTCGGCTCCGGGGGATACAAGCAAGATCTTCTCGTTGAGAAGGGATATAGGAGGACGACGAAGCACCAGAGCTTATCACCGGACCTCGGAGTGGCCGGAATCGACGGGGATTTAAGGAGGAGGCCGGAGCTAGGGTTTCGGCCATTTGGGGAAGAAGGAGATGAGAAAGAAGCTAGGGATTCTTCAGGGCGGCGGCGAGGCTACTTGTAGACAGCGCGACGTCGGCGGCGGGGATCTTGACGCATCCACGGCACAGGACGGTCGGGGGCGTGACAGCGTTCTTCTCGGGGGTGAGAAGGTTGAAGACGGCTGGGGTTTTATGAAAAACCCCCTGAACTTTTGAAGAACCACAAAATCATTTAAAACAGGCCCCTGTTTTGGAAATTAAATCTTTTGAGGGCCTTTTTGTGAACAAAAAATTTATACAAAATACCAGGAGTTTTAGAATTTTATAAGGAAGCCATTGGAAACTTAAGATTTTGAAAATTTTGAAATATTTTAACACATTCAAAAATAACAAGTGGTTTAGGCCACTTAGGGTTTTCTCTTTTATTTTTAAAACTCCAATTTTGTGCAACTTTTAATTAGATGCAAATGATGCTCATGATGCACGAACAAATCTTAATTAACGAATAGCAAAATTTGGGGACGTTACAGGGGTAGAGTGCCCATTACCATTCGTTGACGATAACAAACACCACTCAAAAACTTACTTTTATGCTATCTATATGATCTCAAAAACCCATAAAACTAAGAAGCTCTAGCACTTGCTTGTATTCCTGTTTCCCTCTGCGAAAGGCATATCTTTTACTTTATGTTGAGTCAGTTTACCTACTTGTTTCAATCCACGAAGCAAACACTTGTGTCAATTGTGAACAACAATTCTTAAATGCTTACTTATTACACTTGTTATATTCCTTTGTGTTGACAACTATCTATATGATATACATGTTGAAAGTTGAAAGCCAAAGCTGAAACTTATATATTCCTTTGTGTTGCTTCAATTCACTTTTACTTAGATAATATTGCTTTATGATTTAACTCTTATGCAAATCTTATTGATGCTTGTTTGAAAGTACTATTCATGAAAAGTTTTTACTTATATGATGTAGTTATTTACTCCTTGTCTATTTGTTAGCAAATTATAGATCATTGCCTTGAGTCATTTCATTCATAACATGAACCTTACACTATTATATGATCAAGATTATGTGAAAGCATGTCACTTCAGAAATTATTCTTTTTCTCGTTCTTGCCTACTCGGGACGAGTAGAACTAAGCTTGGGGATGTTGATACGTCTCCAACGTATCCATAATTTCTTGTGTTTCATTCTATGTTATTACATGTTTTATATGCATTTTATATAGATTTATACATTTTCGGGGACTGACCTATTAACAAGATGTCACAGTGTCAGTTCCCTTTTTTCTGCTATTTTTTGGTTTCAGAAAAGCTCTTAAGGAAATATCCGCCAAATTGGAAACGAGTCAACCAGGAATTATTTTTGGAATATATGCGTCAAGGAAAACCGAAGACGAGACAAAGTGGGGCCACGAGGCTGCCACATCGCCTCGTGGCGCGGACCCCATGCCTGCCGCGCCGGGAGGTGGTGTGGCGCCCTCGGGCGCCCACCGACCTAGGTCTTTCGCCCAGAAATATCCACCTGACCTAAAAACATCGTACGGTTAGACACTTTTTACTCCATGGGTCCCGAGCGCCGCCGCCATCGCCAACAAGTTTCGGGGGTCAGAAGTTCCTGTTCCGGCACCCTGTCGGGACGGGGATCGACCCCCGGAGCTATCTCCATCGACTCCACCGCCTCCACTTCGACTCCATGTTGGTTTGTGAGTAGTTCCCAATGGACTACGGGTTCTTGGCTGTAGCTAGTTGGTACTCCCTCTCCCATGTACTTCAATACAATGTTCTCATGAGCTACCTTACACGATTGAGATCCATATGATGTAATCCTTGTTTTTTCTGATGGGATCCGATGAATTTTTACATTATGATCAGTCTATCTATATAAGTTTGTGAAGTTATTGTTTCTGCAATCTTGTTGTGTTTAATGCTTGTCACTAGTGCACGAGTGGCATGATCTTAGATCTGAGTTCTATATTTATTGTTTAGATTATATCTACAAGTTGTATGCACATGTCATTGTCCGGAACCGATGGCCCCAAAGTGACAGCAATTGGGATAACCGGAGGGAATGGCTATGATGTGAGGATCAAATGTTTTCACCAAGTGTTAATGCTTTGCTCCGGTACTCTATTAAAAAGAGTACCTTAATTGCCAGTAGTTTCCCTAGAGGCCCCGCTGCAAACGGTCTGGCAGGACAAAAGATGTTATGCAAGTTTCTCATTGCGAGCACGCACAAACTACATATGGAAAACATGCCTACTTAATTAATAATCTGGATATTCCTACTTAATGTTATTTCAATAATGTCAATTGCCCAACTGTAATTTTTTCACCCGACACTTGTTCTTTGAGAGTTACAACTAGTGTAGATAGCTGGGAACCCCGGTCCTTCTGTCATCATCATTGCTCTAAAGTCAACTCCACGCAAAAAACTGTTCTCTGGTACCATTGTCTCTGTGTTACTGTTACTACTGCTCTCATATTACTGCTGCTTTCACATCACCCTTGTTACTAGTGTTTTTCTAGGTGCATCTGAATTGACAACTCGGTTGTTAAGGATTATAAGTATTTATTACCTCCCCTTGTGTCGAATCAATAAATTTGGGTTTTACTTCCCTCGAAGACTGTTGCGATCCCCTATACTTGTGGGTTATCACTTATATCATCAGTATGTTGTCTTATCATCATTTGTGTGTTGTCATATATCATATATCATATTAGGATGCTTGCCCCTAAAAGTGAAAAGAGCCATGGAGGCCATCCAAAAGAGAAACATAAAACAAACAAAAAAGGAATTAAAAATGGGGCAGCATTACTATTCTTTATCACACACCTATGCTCATGTTATAGCACCATGTCATTTATAGTCATCACTTGTGCTCATGTCATAGCACCATGTCATTTATGATCATCATTTGTGCTCATGTTTAGCACCTTTAATCCATATGAGAGAGTTTTTCATGCCTTAGTTGCATAACTATGTGGGGAACTTCACAGTGTCAATTGGTTATGTGCCATACCTAGCTGAGTTCTATCGGTCTGTGTCATACCCGCACTGGTTTGCTTGCATATCGGCCAAAAGCTCGTTTCCCTCTGGTCAACCTCCTTTGACCCGCACCTGGCCTGACTGGTGGGGTCGGCCTGGCGCGGCTCGGCTAGTGTGCGGCTCGGTTTGGATTTGGTCGGCTGTTTTCGAAATGAACCGTTGGATTAATTAGTAATACCGTGGCTCCATTTTAATACCGCTGGTCGGCTGTTTTCGAATTTGAACCCTAACTAGCCCTAATATACACTAACTAGCCCAACTCTAAACTCCGTCTAGGACGCCATGGCCTGCCTCGTAGCGTGCTCTCCGCCTGGCGCGCAGGTCGGAGACAACAGCCAGCTGGGCGGCCTCCATCAAGGCTAGGTTCGCCGCGCGCTATGCCGCCACAGTGTTGAGGTCGTCGTACACCGCGCGCTCGGCAGCCATGTAGCCGTCGATGAAGTTCATCGCGTCAGCAACCGCCTCCATGGCGTCAGCAACCGCCTCCGCCGCCTCTAGGTAGACTAAAACCGCCTCCGCGAAGCCATCAACCTCCTCTGCGTAGACATCAACCGGCTCCGCGAAGTCAACAACCGCCTCATGCAAGGTGTCGATGGAGTTCACCGCGGCCTCATACATGTTTAGCATCCTCAGGATCACCAAACCATTATTGTACTAATTTCAACTCTCTCTTAATGATACCATTAAGAAACATGGTTTCCTTATCCATCTATCAATTTCTCAATTTGAAATTATAGTAATTGCTAAACGACCCAGAATAGATTTAGGCTTCGCCACTTGAGACTAATCTCGTTGTGGTCAAATTTTGAATCTGTCGGAACTGTTTTACGACAAATCGATCCTTATCAGTGTCTACTCTCTGATACGTCCGATACGTATCTACTTTCCCGAACAGTTTTGCTATTGTTTTACCTCTAATTTGTGTGTTTTTAGTGCAACTAACACGGACTAACGCTGTTTTCAGCAAAATTACCCTGGTCTCTCCTTTTTGTGCAGAAATATCAACATTGGAGAAAAAGCCCGAAAGACATCCAGGAGTTATTTTCCATCCGAGAGGGACCCAGAACCACAAAGACCAAACGGAGTGGAGCCACGAGGGCTCCTCACTAGGTGGTGGCGCGGGTGGGCCCCTATTGCGCCAGCAGGTGGTGAGGCCCACTCGGCCACCTCCTCGTGGCCCTCTCGCGACTATAAGACCCTCCTGACCTAAAAATGCTTGGAGGATAAACACTTTTTCAGGGAACACCACCGTACGCCGCCGCCACCGTGAACCCTAGTTCGGGGACCGGAAATCTCTGTTCCGGCACCCTGCCGGGACTCGGAATCGAAGGGGAGCGTCGCCATCATCATCGCCAACGCCTCTCCATCAACCATCCATGTCTCCCCCATCCATGAGTGAGTAATTCATCGCTGTAGGCTTGAGGGTATGGTAGGGATTGGATGAGACCACTCATGTAATAGTTGTAAGATTGTTAGGGCAAGGTGCCTAGTATCTGCATCAGTGTTTAACACCATTGTTGCAACTTGTTATACTTAAAGCTTGACACTAGGGCCCGAGTGCCATGATTTTAGATATGAACTTGTTATTGTATCGTGATAATAATTATTGTTTTGGATCATATCTATGAGTTGTATACACATATTGTTGTCTGGAACCGATGGCCCCAAACTGACAGCAATTGGAATAACCGAAGGGAATGGCTATGATGTGAGGATCACATGTGTTCACATAGTGTTAATGCTTTGCTCCGGTACTTTATTAAAAAGAGTACCTTAATAGCAAGTAGTTTCCCTTGAGGCCCCACTACGAACGGGCTGGCAGGATAAAAGAGGATGTGCAAGTTTCTCATTGCGAGCACGCACAACTAAATTGAAATACATGCTTATGATTAGTTAATACTTGGATGCTTTATATTATTTATCTGCAAATGCCTATGCTATGTTATTACATGAATTATATTACCCATGCAACGCCCGTACATCCGTCCCTATGCCTACAGTATTTTAATCCTGTTGCCTACATCAATCACAATCGCTCTCTCAATTCTCCTGCTACTGTTATTTTATTACTGTCTCTGCTATAAAACTGTTGCTACTGATAATTTGTCTCGGGCAAGTCTATTCACAGGTGCAGCTGATCTGACAAATCATCTGTTAAAGCTTATAAATATTCTTTGTCATTTGGGTTTTACTTCCCTCGAAGAAAGTTGTGATCCCCTATACTTGTGGGTCATCAAGACTATTTTCTTGCGCCTTTGCCGGGGAGCATAGCTTTTCTGTAAGCCCACTTGAGTGTGATATTGTTCGCTGGAATTTATTAATCATGGGAAAAATACTGATAAGAAGTTTCACATCGCGCCATCCACTACAAGGAAAGGTACAACTCTGAACTCCGCTGCTGCTCTTGATTCTCCGTCTGTGTTGAGTATGCTCTTTACACCACCACAACCTGCATGTTCTGTAACTACTGCTGAATCTGAAATTACTTATGATGATGCTTCTACTGTTCTTGATGAAACTGGTTCATTAGGCCCATTTTTAAATGCTACTATTGCTAAATCTAAACAAATTGAAAATGCTGAAATTCCTAATGAAAATGATGAAACACCTGTTAATTCACCTGAGTTTACTCGTGATACTTATGATGAGCGTGATGATATGTATGTGGATCTTGATGATGCTCTTGTTGAAAAAATAGTTGCTATGAAAGATGCTTGTGCTATTTAAAAACTTGTTGAAAAACATGTTGTTAGATATAATTTATCTCCTGATGCTAAATTTGCTACATCTCCTATAAACATAAAAGATAAAGCTTATGATTTCTCTCTTGATTTGGCTCATATAGCTATTGTTCAAAGAGAACCTTTATGTGGAACTGAAAATGAAAGTGTTGTAGAACACATGAATGTATTGTCTGATTTGAGTGGAATATTTGCTGAGGACATTAAAAGACAAACTTACTTTGTTGCTAAAATATTTCCTTTCTCATTAAAAGGAGCAGCTAAATCTTGGTATAATAATGTCTCCCGGTTCCATCACTACTCCTAAGGGTTTATAAAATATCATCCTCCTACTGCTCAACATGATGCTTTGTTAAGAATCTATAATTTTAATCAAGATGAAGATGAGAAATTGCCTAAGGCTTGGACACGCTTTTGTTGCATATTAAGAGGCCAGCCAAATCATGACTTGGAGAAAAATAATCTACTTGATATATTTTATAGTGGACTAACTGCTCAATCTAGGACATACCTGGATAGTTTTGCTAGTTGTGTTTTCAGGAAAAGGACTCTAGAAGAAGCTGAAGAATTATTGGCTACAATATGCAAGAATAATGATGATTGGGATATTCCTAAACCTACTCCAACACCTCCACCAACACCGAAGAAGAGAGGTATGTTTGAATTACATGAAGAAACAATGATGGAAGCTAAAAGATCTCTTCAAGAAAGTGGTATTAAATCTGAAGATGTGAAGTATTTTCCTCCTGTTGAAGAATTATGTAAGCCTATTCCTCCTCCAACCGTAATTGAGGTACACTCACTCCAAGGTTGATGGTAGAGATATCCCCTATTCTAAACCTCTTGCTCAGTGTTTAGATGAATTTGATGATTTTATTGTTAAGCAATGCAATTTTAATACGAGAATAGAGAATCATTTAATGGAAAATTCTCGTGCTATTAGTGATTTAAATGATATTGTTGATAGAACTTCTAATGATGTTAAAGTGCTCATAAACACTTTCATATGGTTCAAACTCAAATAGATCAACTCACTAAAGTGCAAAAAGAATTGCTAGTAAATAACTCTATAGCTAAAGAAAAACTTGTTTGTGAAGTAACAACTAGAGGTGGTAAATCTACTCAAGATCCTTTGTATCCTGAAGGACGTTATAATAGAATTGAACAAGATTCTCAACGAGTTAATGAACCTAGTACTCCTTCTAGGAAAAAGAAAAACAAACATAAAACTGTTGTAGAATCCTCTGAACCTGTTAATGATCCTAATAGTATATCTGTTTCTGATGCTGAAACTGAAAGTGGTAATGAACAAAACAATGATAATGCTAATAACAATGATAAGGATAAAAATGTAGGGGTTACGGTGCAGAAAACAATAATTTTTCTAGCGTACGAAACCCTAACTAGCCAGGATCTATCTATCTAGTACATGTGATAACGGTGGCGGAACGGGTTACATTACCTCCATGTAGACCGATAGCGGGAATTACGCTCCCGCACAAGCGTCGACGATGAAGTCGTATGTAGCCGACCTCGAGGTCGCGGAGAACTTGTCGCGATTATGTTGACGATGACGCCGGGGTGTCGACGATGACCTGCGTCGACAGGCGTCGGGCGGAAGATGGCGAGACGCCGGCGGCAAGGGGGATGCGCCGGCGGCAGGGGGTAGGCGGCGCGGCGGCTGCAGGGGGCGAGACGACGTCGCCCAGGATCTTCAAAAGAGTCTCCTCCGAGCACTCACAAACATACGGAGCTTAACGACAACACCCGGTCATTCAGAACTAGCTGAAATCACAGGGGTAGATCTTATCTTGAATCCCGCAGGGCAACGGCGCCCGGCGGTATAGCTTAGGTGGAGAGAGGGGGCAAAACGAGCGAAGAAGCAACTCGGCCGGCCTGCTATACAATTAATTTTATTTTTCTGTAATTATCCAATTAATATGCATTGCTATATAAAGGGGGGAGGGGGTGTGCAAACACCTTGCCTCCCCCGTGTGGGACTAAAGGAATATGAAGGGGAGGGGGGTTCGGCCGAACCCCCTAGTCCGAGTTGGACTAGGGTCCCAAGCCCCTTCACCCCATGGTGGTGCGGCTTCGCCCTCTTGGGCCCTCTTAGGGCCCATGTAGGTGGGAGCCCCCCTTTTCCTTTATTTAATTAATATTAAATTAATATAAAATATAATTAATTCATAATTAATATATTTAAATACTATTTAATATCCCGTGACTCCAAAACATTTTCCGAACCACCCGAACAACTTTCGGACATCCCTGGAACCATTCCAGACCTTCCTGGAACTCCTTCCGGACAACCGGAACTCTTTCCGGATCATTTCTCTCTCTCCAACAAAATCCTATATTATTCCAGAACCTATCTCCTGGTGTCGTCAAGACCTTAAGTTTGTTACGCTACGGTTCGAGAACACTCCAGACATGGTCGAGAGACTCCGCTCACCAATGAAAGTCAGGGATACCTGGATGCATATGACAGCCCCTGTGCATTCCACGAATATCGTCGTTGAACCATAAATATGATATTCATTCCCTTTGTTTTTGCGATACTACCTTGTCCGATATATGATCGTAGATATACCGATGTCTTTGTTGTATCTCGTTACCGACAAAGGTTATTAACTCGTCTGTGATATTACATCTCCATGACCTAGTCACAAGCTGCGCAGCTATATAGATGTAATCTCACCGAGTGGGCCCGGAGTATCTTTCCATTACAAGAATGAACAAATCCCGCTCTTGATCCTTACGTCTCGATGCTCTTTCGGAATACCCAAGATGGACACCGTTATTGTCATGCTATATAAGACACAACGTTTGATGCTCTCAAAGCACCCCTACGAAGCATCAATAAGTACGGTCTAACGGTCTAAGGAATAAACTATCATATTCTTATCTATTGCAAATGACAAACATCGTAATACGATCTTATTGTAATACTTTGCGCATGTCCATCACCATATTCAACTAATAAGATGACCCCATTGTCAACTGACGTCATTGTCATTGATCGGGAATCTCGATCAACAGTTGCCCAATGGATTAGTTCATATAGAGGCTAACTAGGGACCTGGTTGTCTATGTATCACACGTGTATTAATAATTCCGATTAATACAGTTATAGCATAATACACAAACCTATTATAAACTTATGAGATAATGCAATAAATACTACTTATTTATTTGCCTCTAGGGCATATCTCCTTCAGTCTCCCACTTGCACTAGTGTACAAATAAACTAGCTGCATTTTACTTTATCAAAATTCCTTATCAAATAAGCATCATTTGATAATGCTTGCTTGTGGAAGAGTGTTACTCTGACAATCTGTACAATACATGATTGTGCGTACTTTTGCGATTCATTGATGTCAACTTGCTTGATATCACCATGTTATCTAATAACATATATGTAAATACCGTAACTAAATGAGACTTATGTTTCCCAGCGCTTACTCTGATTATGCCAACCAGATAACTGCCTTGAAAAACACACTCAGTCATAGAGAGCCCCTTGTAACAATTACAAACTAGCGATATCTACATACTTTCACACCAATGTAGAAAACTTGACATTCCAATGTCAATCCATTAACCAACGCACTTCTACTTCCAGTAAATTCTAAATTTACTTTTATAAATGCTCTTCTTCTAAGAACATCAGTTATATTTCATCGAGCAGATAATATGGTTTTTGTATGATGTCTAATATTACATAATATACCAACATGTCACACAACCATTACTACCGTGTATCATTACTCTTAATGATCAATTGGATTTCAAAGGACCATCATTTTGATTCTTTTCTGACTCCTTAGATATAATTCAAAACAACTCGACTACCTATTTAAAATTCCCGTTCTATTCCAAATAGACGCTAACTTTCAAATAGTTTCACAACTTCATCCTTCTCATCTATTCTACTAGTACAATTTCACAATGTGTCATTTACACAAGATGAATTCAGCTCCCACTCAAATTATGTCTCCACATATTTGAGAACACGAGCTCCCACTCAAAAAACATGTCATCCACATATTTGAGTTCCTAAGCTCCCACTCAAAAATATGTTCTTCACATATTTCACCTGGGTGAACTAACTTTGACTCCCACTTAAATCGACATTTTGGTCAAACCAAAATCATTGATCTATTATCAATTCGAATTCAATACAAACTACAGTATTACATTAATACAGATCCTTCAGACTTCAAGCATGTCTACATAAATATAGTCAACAAATTTGATCTTGTCCAAGACACATTTCTTGACAAGACATGCTTCCACGTCTTTCTTATAGTCACATTTCTCATATAACACTTTATATGATGATTAAACAATCTTATTCCTCTCATAAGAATTGTAGCAACAATTACTATTTTAATCCTTTCAAATGTAACTTGGATTTTCAGGCCGAAACAGCCTTTGTTCGAATTCTGATATTTTCTCAACTTTCTTTGTATTCATAAAGTGTACCTTGATCTGTCAACAAGATCTGAAACACTTAATATCGTGTTGTGACCTTACAGCAATATTAAATATAACATCACTTTATTTAGAAGCTTCTTTCATGAACATATTATGATCTTTATGAAGAGGATTGCAAGCAAAAAACAATTTTCTAGTCTCCCTCACTCTTAATCACCAAATTTTCATTTGTAGAAATATACTCTTTGGAACACCTTCCAATATTCTACTTTTATGAATATAGGTCTGACACCTTATTTCAAGCTCCTAATTCCAATCCATAAACCATAATTCGAAAAATCATATTTTCCTCGGAATTACATAGACAACAAACCAAGTTTTCTTTCTATTTTGTTTTGGAATACACTCCCATCCAATGCGAGTAATCTACAAAGAACTATTCATGTATATTTCGAATTATCATATAATCATATACATGACGACACTATTGTCGATCACATGAATTTTCATTGAGAGAAATATCTATTTTCTGAAGTGGACATCGCTATAATGTTTCGAACATATTAAGAGATTCTAAGACAGATTCTGACAGACCACACTTTATTTAAAATAGAGCATGATTATAATACCCCACATATCACCATATATGACATTATAATATTGTGAAACAAATTTCCACAAGTCTTTTGTGTTGAAACCATAATTCAAAAATATTGTCCTTTGATCGAATCTTGTGAATACAATATTCACTAATCTTTCTTCTGAAACCCCATTTGATCTCTTATCAAATTAATTTCAGACTTATGATTTATCAGGCAAATACTCTTATTCACCAATAATCATAGAAGAATTCGGATCAAGCAAAAACACCATTAATTAGAGTGGATTTTGTGCTCACACTAATTGGTATGGGACATATCAAAGCCATCCATTCTGTTCTCGAGATTCGTGTCTGTCAAAAAGGCTTTACTATTTTATTTCATTATGTCTGGTCGGCATACAGTAGAAAAAGTACCGATCAATAGTTCATTGTACAGTTGTTTCTTTCTCTCTCCTCCCGTGATCCTTATCTCTCTCCTCCCGTGAATCGTGATCCCCTCAACAAGGTCTCCTCTATCGCTTTCTCTCTCTCTCTCCTCGGGTCTCCTCCTCTCCCCGGCCACCGCCCCGGTGGTGATGCTGACCTCCGGCACCGTCGACGTCCACCGGCTCCTCCTACGCGTCTGCATTCATGCCGCCATGTCGTCATCCGATGGGAACCTGCTCCCTTCGCTGGTGAGGCGTACGCGCATAAGATGCAGAGCCGCCCGTTCACCGTCGTCGGCCACCGATGGAGCATCTTCTACTGCCCCAACGGCTACGACGCGTTAAGCTGCCGCTACATATCCCTCCTTCTCGTTCTCGAGGACACCGTGGCCACCCCGGTCACGGCGCGGGTCCAGTTCAGCATCACCTCCGCGGCGGAGGAGCGGCACCACCGCCTCGTGCCCTGCTTACCCAACAAGGCGAAGACGGCGCCGACCAAGTCCGTAGAGGGGAAGCTAGGTAGCAACGTAATGTGTGGTTGGGCGCGATTCATCAAGAGGCAGATCTAGAGAAGCATTTCACTCTCACGGGCGATTCTTTCACCGTGAGGTGCGACGTCGTGGTCCTCAACGGCGTCCGCGCCGAGGAGGTGGGGCCGGCCGCGCCGAGGGAGTTCGTCACCGTGCCGCCTTCCGACCTGGACCGCTGCCTCCGCGGCCTCCTGGAGACCGGGAGCGGCGCCGACGCCACGTTCGAGGTGGCCGGCGAGAGGTTTGTGGTGCACTGCTGGCTGCTCGCGGCGCGGTCCCCGACATTCAGCGCCGAGCTCCTCGAGCAGAGCGACGGCGGCGCCGCCGGTGTGGTTCGCGTGGAGAAGATGGAGCCGGCCGTCTTCAAGTCCCTGCTGGAGTTCGTGTACACCGACGCCCTGACCCTGCCGGCGACGGCGACGGAGCAGGAGCAGGCCGCCCTGGTGCAGCACCTGCTCGTGGCGGCTCACCGGTACGGCATGGAGCGTCTGAAGCTGCTCTGCGAGAAGAGGCTGTGCGGGTGCATCGATGTCGGCACGATGGCGAACATCCTCACGTTGGCTGAACCGATCAGCTGCCGGGGCCTCAAGGACGCGTGCATCGATTTCCTCGGCCGATCTCCGGCTAACCATAAGGCGGCCATGGCAAGCGAAGGATTCGAGCGGCTTAGCGAGACCTGCCCGTCCGTTCTGAAGGAGCTCGTCGCCCTGGGCTTGACGCCCCGGCTTCCATCCCGCCACCATCCATCCTTGGGATCTGAGATCCCCCGCCGCGGGGACGCCGCCGTATGTATGTCGTCGGAGGTCGAATTAGGGTTCGGTAGACGTGGAGGTGGGAGGGAAACATGTGGGAGTGCAGGCGGCAGGCGGCGCGACGGTCGGGAAGGAGCAGGCGTGGGGCGAGGGAGACGGCCATGGTGCGGCGGCGCGCGCAGAGCAGGGGAGATGTGGTGTGCGGGGAGGGAAAGTGAGAGAGGTAGGAGGTGATGCGTGATGTTGTGTGGGGAGTGTGGGGAGAGAGAGGCAGGATCGTGGCTAGTGGCGTGATGTTGTGTGGGGAGAGGGAATATTTTGTCCAATCACGAATTGTATATGCACTATTGACAAAAAGGATCGAAAAACACTCAAAAACATTTCTCTCCCCCACTCTTATGCGGATCTCAAAGCAACAGAGATGTTGTTAACGGACAGGACAGCTCTCATACCCGTGTGTGCATGTAAAAAATCATTTTCGTTAATTAATTTAATAATTATTTAAAATGACTTTTAATTAATTTCTTCTCGTATTGACACTTCAATACTATATTTCAAACTTAATCAATTTGGCACTCGAAATACTTAAACGGACCAAAATATCCATTACTTCTTTCATTGCCTTTATGACTAAATTCGATGGTGTTTGTTCAAGTAATAGAACTTTTATTTATTGGACATGCTATTTTATCATTTCTACAATTATGAACGTTTATCATACAATTGATGTAAATGAGATGTGAAACCTTTATTCATAATATAAAACAACTGGCTTGTTCCATAAGATAAAACAACTGAACTTGTCTTATTACATGAATAACTTTGTCTTGTAACAATCAAGACACTGAACACACTTTCTCACTATTACAAAAGATCTTATAAAAAACTATTAATGATAACTATGATATCTTGAGGACGTGAACACCAAATGGCCATCAACTCCTTGATCACTATCTTCAGCGCCAGGTCACATCATACTTCGCCGCATATATGTGATAATCAGGACCTGTTTCACAAACAGAACAAGTATCAAATACTTTATCATATATCAAGAGGCGAATTCAATATATCAAATATATACCTGTAGCATCGAAGAGCTCTCCTTCGATGGACAACTTTCAGAGATTTGAATTCAGACACGAACTTGTAGAAGTTCATATTCTCGGTCTTCAAAATGTACTTGCGCACATGCTTCTCATAGCTTGGAGGTAGAGATATCAGGACAGTCTGAATGTCACAGGAATCTGCCATCCAATAATCGAAGACCACCGTCAGCTGGAAGTAGATGTCATACAATCTCTTCAAATGAGTTTCTAGACAGGTATGCTCCTCCATATGAATGGTCTGGAACATTCTAAGCTGCCTGAATTGCTCACGCCTTAATTCATCTCGGAAGTGTGTCTTTATCGCATCAATCATGACGTATGGCTCCTTGCGTCGAAACAACTCTTTCAACTCAGGTGCTAGGCATACGGTCATGGTGATTTCCACTTCGATGAATATGTCTCGACGCCTACGGAAATCATCTTCCTCCTCCTCGCTTGCAGAATCCCCTGGTCTTTCTCCTAATGCTTCATCAAGAACATACAAAATGTTGTTGTGTTCGAGGATGTTTCTAAAACCCTTGTACCAGCTGATGAAGTTGGACCCGTCGGATTCTAAGGTAGAATCCGGACTTTTGAGGAAGTAACCGAAGTATAGTTGCGTAGTCTACAGATGTGATTGCAAAAGAGGTAAGGTGAAGTTTATAATATATAGGTGAGTTTAATTTTAGAATCATATTATCAAAACACACCACACCAAAATTATTATCCCTAAAAATAATAATGGCGATTACACGACCCTCATCCACCACACCACCCCCGATCATCACGGTCGGCAGCACAGCTTCAAAGGTGGACATAAAATGTCGATCACAACAACTCTGTGACTCGTGCTCTATCTTTCGATCTTCCCGTGTTCCGAGGCCATATCTGCATATGCTAGGCTCGCCAATCAAACCTCGAAGACCCTGCGCGTGCAACATGGCTTACACCCACTGTATGCAAACGACGAGATGTCTGACACCCGATCATCACGGCCTGCCTCATAACGTAGAACTTTCTTGGTGGTGCGCAACGAGGGAGAACACAATTTTTGTATTTGTTAGGGATCATCCTATTCATGATGCTACCGTTGTATATCTAGCATATAAGCAATCAATAGGATGCATACACAACAGCACACAATAATGATGCAATGAAGTGCGATGTGACATGGTCGACGTGCCTGGACCTTCATGGCGCCATGTGCCTGGCCCCCGGCGCCCCGGCATGGCTCCGAGTCTACGGAGCCCTCCATTGCCTCCGACAGTACGAGTAATATCAAACTTACCGTAACCATGTCACATAAAATAACGCCTCTGCAAAACAAAGTTAAACGCCTCTAGCTTTATTTAGTTTTGCAAGTTTTACGTGGCATATAGGCTTATTCGTAAGAGAATCGCTTCCCTACCTACGAACTTTGTACCACAACGTCGATCGTATAATTGCATGTTTAAGCATCCCTTTCGGGCCCTCCATTAAAAATGCTTTGCCGACTAGAGAGAGAGAAACAGCCAGCTGCCAGCCACAGATACGGTGCAAGCCGTATGTCAGTAGTGGAACCAGTCTCACGTAAGCGTATGCGTAAATTCGGTCCGGGCCACTTCATCAACTCAATACCGAAGGCATCGTAAGTGCACGCTAGAGGGTAGCAAATATAAGAAAGACGTCCTCATGCAACATGAGTTCTAACCGTACCAGCAGTACTATGCATAGATCGGCTCTGATACCACTGTAGGGGTTACTGTGCAGAAAACAATAGTTTTTCTAGCGTATGAAACCCTAACTAGCTAGGATCTATCTATCTAGTACATGTGATAACGGTGGCGGAACGGGTTACATTACCTCCATGTAGACCGATAGCAGGGATTACGCTCCCCCACAAGCGTTGACGATGAAGTCGTACGTAGCCGACCTCGAGGTCGCGGAGAACTTGCCGCGATTGTGTAGACGATGACGCCTGGGTGTCGACAATGACCTGCGTCGACGGGCGTCGGGCGGAAGATGGCGAGACGCCGGCGGCAAGGGGGTTGTGCCGGCAGCATGGGGGAGGTGGCCCGGCGGCTGCAGGAGGCGAGACGATGTCGCTCAGGCTCCTCAAAAGAGTCGCCTCCGAGCACTCGCAAACATACGGAGCATAACGACAACCCACGGTCATTCAGATCCAGCTGAAATCGCAGGGGTAGATCTTATCTGGAATCCCGCGGGGCAACTGCGCCCGGCGGTATAGCTTAGCTGGAGAGAGGGGGCAAAACGGGCGGAGAAGCAACTCGGCCGACCTGCTATACAATTAATTGTATTTTTCTGTAATTAATCCAATTAATATGCCTTGCTATATAAAGGGGGGAGGGGGTGTGCAAACACCTTGCCTCCCCCATGTGGGACTAAAGGAATACGAAGGGGAGGGGGGTTCGGCCGAACCCCCTAGTCCGAGTTGGACTAGGGGCCCAAGCCCCTTCCCCCCATGGTGGTGCGGCTTCCCCCTCTTGGGCCCTCTTAGGGCCCATGTAGGTGGGAGCCCCCCTTTTCCTTTATTTAATTAATATTAAACTAATATAAAATATAATTAATTCATAATTAATATATTTAAAAAATATTTAATATCCCGTGACTACGAAACATTTTCTGAACCACCCGAACAACTTTCGGACATCCCTGGAACCATTCCAGACCTTCCCGGAACTCCTTCCGGACCACCGGAACTCTTTCCGGATCATTTCTCTCTCTCCAACAAAATCCTATATTATTCCATAACCTATCTCCTGGTGTCGTGAAGACCTTAAGTTTGTTACACTACGGTTCGAGAACACTCCAGACATGGTCGAGACACTCCGCTCACCAATGACCGTCAGGGATACCTGGATGTATATGACGGCCCCTGTGCATTCCAGGAATATCGCCGTTGAACCATAAATATGATATTCATTCCCTTTGTTTCTGCGATACTACCTTGTCCGAGATATGATCGTAGACATACCGATGTCTTTGTTGTATCTCGTTACCGACAAAGGTTATTAACTCGTTTGTGATATTACATCTCCATGACCTAGTCACAAGCTGCGCAGCTATATAGATGTAATCTCACCGAGTGGGCCCAGAGTATCTTTACATTACAAGAATGAACAAATCCCGCTCTTGATCCTTACGTCTCGATGCTCTTTTGGAATACCCAAGATGGACACCGTTATTGTCATGCTATATAAGACAAAACGTTTGATGCTCTCAAAGCACCCCTACGAAGCATCAATAAGTACGGTCTCACGGTCTAATGAATAAACTATCATATTCTTATCTATTGCAAATGACAAACATCGTAATATGATCTTATTGCAATACTTTGCTTATGTCCATCACGTTATTCAACTAATAAGATGACCCCATTGTCAACCGACGTTATTGTCCTTGATCGAGAATCTCGATCAACAGTTGCCCAACGGACTAGTTCATATAGAGGCTAACTAGGGACCTGGTTGTCTATGTATCACACGTATATTAATAATTCCGATTAATACAGTTATAGCATAATACACAAACCTATTATAAACTTATGAGATAATGCAATAAATACTACTTATTTATTTGCCTCTAGGGCATATCTCCTTCAAAAAATGTTAATTCGGACCAAGAAGAAATAGAAGAGGAACCTGAAAACATGCTAAAAATAAAAAAGTATACTAGATAAGATTTTATTGCTAAGAAACATGGTAATGAAAGTGAACCTTGGGTCCAAAAACCAATGCCTTTTCCTGCTAAGCAACTTAAAACAAAAGAGGAAGAACATTATAACAATTTTTGTGATTGGATGAAACCGTTGTTCTTGCAAATTCTTTTGACTGATGCTATTAAGTTTCCTCCTTATTCTAAATATATGAAAGATAGTGTGACTAACAAAAGGAAAATTCCTAATGAGGAAATATCTACTATGCTTGCTAATTACTCTTTCAATGGTAAGGTTCCAAAGAAGCTTGGTGATCCAGGTATACAACCTATTCCTTGCTCAATCAAAAATAATTATGTTAGTACTTCTCTATGTGATTTGGGAGCTGGAGTAAGTGTTATGCCTTTCTCTCTTTACAAGAGACTTTACCTTGATAAATTGATACCTAATGATATATCTTTGCAAATGGCTGATAAATCTACTGTTGTTCCTGTTGGAATTTGCGAGGATGTTCATGTCCAAATAACTACCAATTAATTAATTATGACTGACTTTGTTGTTCTTGAAATGGCTGAAGATGATAATATGTCTATTATTCTTGGAAGACCTTTTCTAAACACTGAAGGGGAAGTTATTGATTGCAATAAAGGAAATGTTACTTTTAATGTTCATGACAAGGAGCGTACTAATTATTTTTCTAAGAAAGTTGATTGAATGCCCGGAGTTAATACGTTACCAATTTGAGGTCAATTAGAGTGGGAAGTATTGATTGCCCATATAAAGGAGAATACAAAACTCTCATGATTGGATCCATACCAATTCAATATAAGGTAACATGAGTGTCTCATATGGTTTAAAGTCTTTCATGTCATATAAATTCATTTGGTGGCAAGACTTGATCAACCTTGTTAACGAATGCATTTTAAATGCATAAATAGGCTAAATAATTGTAGTGCCCTTGCTTAAGATAGCAATGGCACATATGAATAGTGCGGAATACTTGGATCACATAAGTCTCGCATTTTCCAATAAGATGTAATATCACAGTACAATGTCATAATTTATTACAAAACGAGACGAATGATGCAAAAACAAATAATCCTTACAACTCAGCTTAGCTGAAATGCTAGTTGAAATAAATAGTTCACACTTTATTCCAGAGTTCATACGCATTTCTAAAGATAGCATGGAGCTACATCATCTCCATGAAGCCACTGGCAATCATGTTGGTTGTAGCTCGAAGATAACCCCCTTACTTCTCATTCGGACAATCTGCAAGGTTTAGTTGCAGCCCAGCTATAAAGGGTCAGCATAATTGAATTGTGGTGGAAAGTGACTTTAATTTCTAATATTCTACTAAACTATATCTATATGCTTATTTGGCTGGTGGAGCTCAAGGCTATTACGCAAAGCAAGTTTTCTCCTACTTTTGATAAACAACTTTTTGAAAACAATATCTTCTCTTTATAGACAATCTCGAGACAAATCCATGTCTCCTACCCATGTTCACCCATCAAAGTTTTATTAAGAAATTCGGATGAGGAGATTTTTAGAACACATCCTTGTGTAGTTACTCAAATTGTCCGATGCCGGGGACACGGCTAAGATCTTAGGTTTTAACTCTCTCGAGTGTGTGCACTTTCACCATTAGACTTAATCAACCCAAACTATCCTCTACACTCCTTTAGTGAGAAGGAAAAGGAGAAGATCAAGACGAGACTTTTCAGAAGTTGCTTTCCCATGATCATACTAAGAGATTACCACCATCCTATCAACTCTACCACCATCAATCTCTTGACCCAGGTCCACATCAACTTACTCCATCAAGATAGAGCCCATATTGACCAATGGTTGCACGATAAGCAACTAGACTCAGTGTAAAGTTAAATCTCATAGCCCTGGGTTGCCTACCACAAGTGAGCAACTCAGGTTAACACCGCATATCATGGCCCCAAGTAAGTGGAAACTATCTTGGGCGAAGACAACCATGAAACTTGGCCCTGAGAAGCCACTCAACTTGAAACCTCCTCAATCGACCCAATCCACCCAGGCGTTAAATTAATTTAGTGGAAATTTTCATTTATCACATCAACCATAAAACAATCGTTTTTGCAGCAGGTACTTCCACTAAATTATAATAGGGATCTAACTGGTATTTCTAAGGGGTAACCTAACAGGTTTGCATAGCATACTACAAATCTCCCATAAACCTATCATGCATATTACTTTTGCAAATACTGCTTAAAACACTAGGAATGCAATAGAATAAAATAGTAGGTGTTTTATGAAGTCACTTGCTGTGAGGACCCCTCTGACTAACCGTCAGAGATGCCCACGTTATGTAAACAGATCACAATCCCAATGATCAGTGCATCGCGATCACATAACCAACATGGTATACAAAGTTACATCATACAACTCGAATAGTATAATACTTACATAAATAATGGTCTCATGACCAAGTCTGCAAACATCGTCGCACTTGACGAATATTAACTAAGGTTCAGCGGAAGCTTCGGCTAGCGTCGACCCTCGTCACGTCCTGACGCATTCCCACAGAGCAGTTGAGCGGGACACTCTGTTGGCGTAGTCGTCGGCATACTCCTCCTTCTTGTCGTACAATTCTTCATTTCAACCTGGACGTTTGAATATCCAGGGACACAGCCATATGAGTACATTTACGTACTCGCAAGACCACCTCTAAGGCTTACGTTTTCATGATAATGCAAGAAAACACTTTTCGAAAACTGGGATAGCTGCTATATACGACTATAGGGCTTTGTTTTTCAATACCATGATTTTAGACATAGAGAATATGACATCTCTATATCTTTGTTGAAGAAAAACATTTAGAGATAGAATTCTCTTCTCTTAGATATAGCAAGGACATATCCAAGTTCAAAACTTTCTTTTGTAAAAGTTTATCAAAACACTAGGATAGGGGTAACCCTTTTTCCTAACTTGAGATCGGACTGGTTGTCTCCCCGAGATCAACCATCTTCACCCAAATTCCGTGCCTCCCAGGTACCAACTTATGCCTGCTTGTATCCCCCGGAAAAACCTTTCCTTTCCTCTTTTCAAGACCCAAAATGCCCATACGCCTAGATCAGTGGCCTTTCCAACCGTCCATGACCGCGGACGCGGCTATTCGAATAGATTTACACTGCAGAGGTGGTACACTTTCACCACAAGATTCGGATGGTCTGCCGTGGATCAACCATGGACTGTACATGGACAGCATGCACACATCAGACGGCCGATCCTAACTTCCACTATGTTAATGCTGGTATAAGAATATCCTCGTCGAGTGGGTTTGTTCTCCCCGGCATCGAGTGAGCTAGCCGTATCGATCCGGTTTCCCCTAGTCTCACACCGCCATGACAGGAGACCCACCGTTGCTTCCCGGTGGCACACGAAGTCCACACTCTGTATGCCCATTCCCTTGCAGCATTCGGTTTCGGGGACTCTAACCCCATCTAGCCAATTGAGGAATATTCGAACACCAACACCAACAAGCTTTCGTTAAGCCCCGTGCCCATTTTGAGGTAATGTGGTTGTACGGGTTAATTGTTCGAGCGGCTGCTAGGGCAGTACTTTGTTTTTCAAAAACAACTTCCAGTCCTCCGACTACTCCCAGCAACTCGGGTTTTCGCAAACATTTCCGATTGCTCCCAGCAACTCGGGTTTTAATAAAACACTTGCTCGCCGATTGCTCCCAGCAACTCGGGTTTTCCTCCGTAAAACAATTTTATCAAAAAGGTTCCCATCCTATAGTTTTGAGGTAAGTAGATGAAGGTAGACTACTAGGAAACTTAATCTTCTTGATGGAGCCTTCAACAACAAGGCTCATCAAGTAAAACTCCTTTTGTAATACCTATAGTATTCTAGTAGATAACTTGGGCCAAACAATATTTTGTAAAATAGTTTCCGGGTGGCAAGGTGCCACAAAAGAAGTAAAACATGCATCATTTTATTTTATTTTAAAAAACATGCTTGATGAAATAATAGGATTCAGTATAATGGTGAGGTGGGCTTGCCGTTCTCAGCAATATGTCCTTGGTCTTGATCTTGATGTTCCTCAGGTTCATTCCTCACTTCCCGTTCCTTCCCGATCGTATCTAACGTAAAAAGGAAAATGAACCACACTCAGAACACCACACAAAACCACAAGGACATAACAAACAGCAAGCATTGTACAAGACACTGAGATACAAACAACAGCAAACAACTCCTTTAGCTCTACAACAACAATCAACAAGGTCCACAGAGGTAAGACAAACAATAGATACTCCTAAGGGAATATACACCACAACTCTGAGTATTAAAAAGGTAGTTCTACAGAACACTAAAACAACACATCACTTAGGGTCATTATATCACTTAACAGGAGTTGTTATAATGGCTTCAGGAAATACTCCAGACAAAAGTATCTGAATAGTTTAGGAAATACTTCGGACAAAAGAATCTTAATAGTTTAGGAAATACTTCAGACAAAAGTATCTTAATACACAAGCAAGTATTAATAATAACACTAGCATTGAGCACACTCACATGCAAACATGTTACTAGCTCAACAAACACCTACTATCAAGTAACTAAGCGACAAACAATGGTAACACCACTATCCAAACTAGTTTACGACTAAGAACTAAAATGGTGCACTAGGCCTATTTAACACACCACAATTAAGGTCACTTCAACCAATAAACAAACAATCACATGGCAACCAAGTGTTGACAACAATCTAAAACAAGAAAACCATATATTAAGCATTTCAAAACACCAGGAACTACTGGATAAAATTTAACACCAAACAATCATTCATATGCATAACACAGAAATGAAACTAGTGCAACTCCTAGGAAACAAGATGAACTAGGTGAAACTCAACAGTGAATGGGCTAACAATCTTTTTAGGATATTTATTAAAATTATTAAAGGATAACCTAATTTTCTGGGCTTATGAGTTACTAAGCACATCAACACATAACAATTCAAGTAAATTAGGGAATTAACTTATTACATTTATTGGATAAATAATATGATGTTTAAAGAGATGAAACATAACACGCAAACATACCCACAAGCAAAGCATATAAACACAATTGATGTTATTATTGGGGTACAAAGTGAATAATACTAAACATATGTAAACCATGCACTACACATTTTCAAAGTGGTTTAATCAAGTCATTATGATTGAGTTAAGGTTGTGATCTTCAAAAGTTGATTTGCAATATTTCTATAATTCACCTTTGCTAAGAACAGATGATTAAAAAAAACTAATATTTCTATTAGCCAAATGTTGCTGTTTTGGGAGATAAATCATAAAAAATAAGATAATGTTCAGAACATCAAATCCTTCTACCACAATACACCTAGCAACTATATGAAGTGGTGAAAATTGGATTTGCATCATATGCTATTACTAAACAAAAGCTAAAAATCATGCAAATGCTACTGGTCTCAAAACCAAAAAGATTGTAGCTTTAGTTTTAGCAATCTCATGTATGAAAAATTAACTTTTATGGATAGGTATTGACTTAAGCTTTCTGTAGAAATTGGATTCACTCAGTTTGGACACTCCTAGCTCAAGATATTTCATTTTAAGTGAAGAACATACTTTTTACTTGCTTTAAGGTGCAACACAAAGTATAAGTATTTTTTAGGCAAAACCAGTGTGGTATGATGAACAAAACACATAGGTGCTACACAAAAATACACCTAAACCATTTGTATAAATATACAAGGCACAAACAATTAAAACTAGATACATGCAAATAACAGAAAATAACTATATTATTTCTCAAGAGTAGTAACCTACTGTTTTTAGAAAATAATATACCAAGAGCAAAATATGAGAGGTAAAATTATACCAAGCTAGGATATGATATCTACTACTCATATAAAATACATGCAATTGTATTTGCTCCAAATGTATTCTTAATAATGAACTAAAAATCAACAAAATGCTACTGTTGTTAATCTTAAACTTAATAGAACTTTATTTAGACACATCTCCTGCATGCAAGGCTTACAGATCTGGGTAGGTATTCTCACTGGCTTTCCATAGAACTAAAGTTTGCAAGATTTGGATTTATAAATGGTGCAAAATCCAATATATTTTTAAGAAGGGCCAGTGCCAAATGGTCAAGAAAACACATAGCAATCCAACAAAATTTATTTCAAAAAATTTGCATGCACAAATCTTCCACAAATGAATTAAAGCTAGGCTATTAGTTTTTCTGGAATTAAAACAAATAATTGTCTTTTAAAGGAAAAGGAGGAGATGGGCTCGATCTGCCCGGATCTGGGCCGCCGGAGGCAGGCCGGCCAAGGGCGCTGCGCGCGCTGCCGAAGAGGCATGCCGCCGCCGGATCCGCGATGGACGCCCAGGATTAGAAGCGCGATGATTCAAACGGATCCGTTGATCGGAAATCCGACGGACCACCGTTGTCTTCTTCCTCCCGACCGGACGAGGCGAGCAGGAACCCTAGAGGAAGGGGGCGAGCTCGAGGGGCTCACCAAGGGGCTCAAGGAGTGACGAGGAGGGGTCGAGGCGGACACGGATGCCCGAGGGAGTCGAGGGGAGGTCGCGTTTCGGGCAGAGGGGCTCCCGAGCGTCGGTGCACGCGACGACGTCCACCACGGCCATGCCACGACCTCGGCAGCTCCACTATTCCTGAAATCAAATGAGGTTGTCTCAGAGGTTGGTGAAGGTGAGGGGAGAGATCTGGAGCACAAATAGGGAGAAGAGGGACTCGGAGGCGATGGCATTCATGCTCGCAAGAGCTCAGGACCGAGCAAGGGTCTTCGATGATTTCGAGCAGGAGAGGGGGACAGCATGCTCGGGAGTGCACAAGGAGGTGGAGGAGAGTGAGGGGGACGCAAATGGCAAGGAGACAAGGGTCGGGGGAGCCTCGGATGCTTTAACAGGGAGGGTGGCCGGGTTGCTCGATCATGGGAATGGGCAGAGAGGGAGAGAGAGAGCCAGGGCTGGGGATTGGATCAGGAGGGCGGTGTGCAATGATGCCCAACGCTGCAGCACCACTTTGGACAGTAGCTCCTGTCCTGGAGTCGTTGGAGAGGATGGAATAAGAGAAGAAGTGTCTCCTGCCCACAACCTGTTCGACAGAATGTCCGAAAGAAAAGGACAAGAAGGAGAGAAGGGCTAGGGTTTGACAAAAATTGCGCAAAGAGTTTCCAGAGGTGTGGGGGTGTAAAGTACACCATAATCCACGAGTGGGACAAGGTTAGAGGGGTGGGTTACAAAACATGGATGGTTTAGTCAATCCTTTGCTTTGAAAATCAAGAGATAGAGAGGGTTGATCAGAGGGGGTATAGGTGTAGTACTATGCCAAAAGGATTAGGTCAAAAGGTTTTAATAACCACTATATAAGAAAATGAGAAAAGGTTATCTAATAACACACATGTGGTCACCTTATCATGAAGCACTAAAAACAAGCATGAATTTATGACCAAACATTTTTGAATATTTTAAATAAGGTTATGGGGGGATAGTAGAGATGACAAGGATGAGGTTAGGTGAGTTGCATTTAAATATTGAATAAAATAAACCCTAATTATCATGTTCTAAAAAGGCTAAAAATTAATGGAAATGAAGATAGTTATTTCCTATTTGAAAAAGGGTAATCTTTGAGTTTCTCCTAAAATCAAACATAATAATAAAAAGTTGAACACACCACAATCATAAAATACAACATTGTAGCGTAAAAGATTTCAATCAAGCCTCACACCTAATTGGACACTCAATATCCATATATCCAAACAAGCCATATCAAAAGCAAACCAAGCTATTCCAGAAACAAGTAAATGCATAAACCATCTAATCATTTAGGATAAAACAAGTATAAGGTGGGATGGTGACCAATATGATCAAGACAAGGCTTTTGGTAGTAATAGAATTATCCCAGCATGTTGAGCATTGGTTTCCAGAGGCTAATTAATAAGGTGTTTTGGAAAAGAGAGTTGATAATGCTTGCAACATGTTAAAATCCAATAAAATTTAAGACTTATTGTATGGTCCTATATAGTTTGCAACATGTAGTTTTTAGGATTACTGTTAGTTTTCTCAAATGATATTTATATTTTGGGTGGTTGCTAAAATCAAAACCTCAGGGTAAAAATAGATTTTATTAAAAAGAGAATGAGAGAAGATATGTGGACTATTTCACTTATTAAACCATTGACCTCAAAAGTCATATAATAACTTGTTTTGAATTTTAGATGGTTGTTGTTTAGAAGTCATCAACATAAACACAAAACACAACATGACCAATAGGGCAATCAGAGGATAAGCACATCCATTAACAAGACATTCCAAAAGTTTTTGTTGCCTCAGAATTTTGGATCCTTGATAATTATGTTTTTGTTGCTTCCAAAATTTGGGGCGTTACACTTGCCTTACGAAAGTTGTCGTTTCTCACACTCTCTTGTCCAAGTCAATAGTTGCTCCTCGTTTCAAACTATATAGTAAAGGACATCCAATAAACAAGCAATTCAACAAACACAAAACATATTGAAACATACAAGCGTACGAGTCTTCTCGGGAGGATTTGGTCAAAGGTGTCACATAATTCAATATACAAAAAGAATTAATGTGCTTGGGTTTTAGGGTTTCGTCAAGGGATGGTCTGGGGTCAAATGTACATTTTCAACTCGAATAGGTTGTATGGGTGTTTCCAAGTTTCTAATGAAATGGCCTTCACAAGTTTACACAAGGGGATATCAAGAAGGCTTAATCACAATTTAAAATCAAGGTTTAACACTTTAATACAACTGTAAACATTTAATTTCATTTACCCAAGATTATGTTTAAAATTAAATTCAACCAAATTCAAATTTCAAGAATTTCTTAATTTTCTCATATCTATACATTTTTATTTCCCAATTTCAAGGTTTATAGTATTAATAATAACTTAGTTATTTATAATGTTATAATATTTTAAATCGCATTTCTAGTAACACCTCATTAACCAATAACGTTTATAAACACTTGTAAATGAACTAAAATCATTTAAAAGGTGTTTAACATAACTTACTTATTAATGTTATGAAACATATTAATAAACAGGAATTTGAGCTTTCTCCGGACAAGGACAATTATTTATGCCTTTGGTGTAAAGTAATAGATTTTAAATTAATACACCTCATAATGTGCTAAAATAAATCAAATTAAGTCTCTGACCTTTAAATTCATTTTAAATTGTTCAAATCTTATTTATAACAAAATTTTATAAATGGGGTTAATAGACAGAGGGCTTTTAATTAAACTTATAGCTATTGGATTTGATCAAAAATAATGTTTGTATTAAAAGTTATGTACAAACAAATAGTCAAAGTATTTAAATTAAACATACAACTATGAAATCATCAAAATAATTCTCAAAATTATTTTATAACAGAGGTATCATAACACACATTTTATAAAGTTTCTAAAACAATTTTGTTTGCAATTTTTGGATTTATAGATTTAAAGTTATGATAAAATTACTCAAATTCACCATTTGAAATTTGAATATTTTAAACTAAGTCAAATTTGAATTTTAAAAGATCCAGCGGATTCTACTTGTCAAGGGCTTTAATTTGGTATAAAATTTGTCAAATTTGGATGTGTGAATAAAAAGTTATAACTATTCTATGTGACAGGGGTGTTTCTGCAAAAGTGTCAAATTAAAATAAATTGAGAAAAACATTTCCAGGTCAGCGTTGACTGGATGCTGACGAGGCAACGATGTGGCAGCTGACTGGCTCGCTGACGTGGCTAAGTGATGCGATCTGGATCGTCAGATCCGGATCTGACGGCCGCAGATGAATCGTACCGGTTGGGATTTAAGATCTAATCTCGTGCGTTGGTCTCAGATCAGACGGACAGAGGAGATGGAGCTCACCGGGCGGCGCTTTTTGTCGCCGGAGACGAGGCAGACGGCAGCGGCGGCTCGGTCGTGGACGACGCGGTGGCTCCGGTGCTTCCCTGAGCCTCCGGTGGCGACGACGAGATACGGTGCAGCGCGGCGGGCTCGATGGTGGCGACGGCGTCAACTCGTGCGTCCTCGGGTGTTGGCGAGGCGCGGTCGGAGTTCCTCAACGCCGGCGAGCTTCAGTGAACTCGTTCCGCTCCAACGTCTGCGGAAGAATCGACCAAGGGGTCACGGAGGAGCGCAAGGACAAGGGGAGGAGGAAGGACGGGGTCTCGGCCCCGTTCGTGCTCACCTCGTCGGGAAAGCAGAGAAAAACGGCGGCGGACTCGCGTTGCTCCGGCGAGCTTTTCCCGGCAGCCTGGGGGCAGGGTTTCTTAGGGTTTTGAGGGGGAATGAGAGAGGAGGGTGCGGGGTTTAAATGGGGGCTGGGGAGGAAACAAATCCCGCATCAACCTCGCCGGATTTTTGGAAAGGATCGGGGGCGTGAATCTCGGCCGGAGGAAGACGACGATGACGTCACGCTGACGTCATCCTTCCTTTTTCTTTTCTGATTTTTATTTTATTATTTCATAACTTTTGATTTAAGTGCCCAAATGAAGTCAAACAAATTTCAAAAAATTGGTAAAATTATTATCTTTGTGTTAAACCAGTTGTGGGCATGTTTTGAATTTTTTTGAAAATTAATATTTTGAAATATTCATTAAATACAAATTTGACACTTAAAGTCAAATTTGAAATTATATTTAATTAAATTTTCTTTTGGATGAATAAAATTTGTAAGATACCCATATTCAAAATATGTTTGAATTTAAATTATTTAAACTCATTTCTAAATACTTAACTCATTCTAGGCTTTAGTAAAATACTAAATTACATAACACTTACTATATGAAAATAAAATGGAAAAATCAAATGTATTCATTTTAATTCAACATAATTTGTGCACCATTATATTTTATTTTTAAGGTAATTTCAATTGAACTTCATAACAATTTTTGAAAAGATTTAGTTTTTATTCCTTTCTTATTTAGAACATATATACATGAAGTAATTTTATGTTTTGAAAATAATTGAAAATCATTTAAGCTAATGAAAGGTTTATTTGGATAATTCATAAATTATGAAATATATGAAGTTATTAAAGCTATAAACTATAGGGTTGTAATTTCAACACTAGGTTTGAACTTAGTTGAAGAATGAAAATCCATTTGGCAGAATAGATTATGTTTACATAGTTTAAAGGAATACTAGTAATTATTATTTTAATTTATGAATAGCTATGGTTAAGTGGTTGGAATCAAATACTTATAAGGAAACCTTTTATTATAATGAAATGGTTTGAAATTTTGTAAAACATTTGTCAAATTACATATTGAGGTTTAACACCTACCATGGATAATAAATTGTTTAACTTGAAACAACTTTTAAAAGTAATTATGAACTGAGATATTTGAAATACTAAATCTTTTCAAGATGCTTGAAGTCTTTTATAGTTGGTTCTCTTAAGTATTTTAATATTTTATTTTAATCAAAACAAAAGTTTTAATTTTTTGTGATTTTTATACATTCCAAAATATTGGGATGTTACAGTAATTTTCTTTCTCTCATCCTTGGTATACCTAATGTAATGTTATTTAGTTTGCAATGTTTACTTGAATTTGTTGTTAGAAAACAATTTTTCAGTATTGAATTTAATAATGCAAAATACCATAAAATGAAAAAATAAAGTTTCACAGAAAATTAAAAATTATATATGAAAAATCATATTTTTCAAGGAGGCTCCTGGAAGTGCCAGAGAGCCACCAGGGGGACCCACATGGCCACCTCACCACATGGTGGCGCGGCTGGCATCTGGCCGCGCCAGCACATGGTGTGGGGCCCACATGCCCCCCCACTTGCTGTCTCTCCTTCCCGTTCCTTCCTCTTGCCCGAAAAAGCAATCCTGGATATCTCACACTCGTGTTCTTGCTGCTCATCTCCTGGGAATTTGATCACCACATTCAGCAAATTTCTATTGCTGAAATTTGGTGCATCTCCTCTCCGAAAAGGAAGATGCATAACCGTGACTTTGATGAGGTGTTTGAGGGAGATTTTCAGAGGAGGACAATGCCTCCAAGGGCTGCCACTCGTGTTAGGCAATCCTTCAACAAGGAGATCCTTGCACCAACGTTTGGAGATGAGGGAGATGCGGGAGTTCCACACTCCGCATCTCACCCTTATAATAATTTCCTTCGTGCTGCAGGTTTACTCGAGGATTTCCAAACTCTTGTTGGGAATGTAGGCTTGACCTCCTACATGATGGATGAGAGGCCCCAATACTATGCGCTTACCAAGACTTTTTCGAAGACCTTCGCTTTTAACACCAAGTCTTTTGGGAAGGCTATTTCTTTCAAGATATATGATATGCCTTGTAGCCTAACTTTGTAGTAATTTTGTGTGATATTAGGTACAGCTAACGTTGGGACAACGGTGAGAATTGTTGCCAATCCCCCGGGTGTTGGCACAAACCTACCAAGTGGCGACCAACAATGACACCCGCTCCGCACAACGCGGCAAGATAAGAAACATTCAATTCCCTGCTATCAAATATTTTGCCTACTATCTTGCCACTAGTGTACTTTGTAGGGAAAACACTAGCAATGTTTCTAACTCGCAGCTTGCATTTCTTACGGGTGCCCTTAAGGGTGAATACCCGTATAACCTTGGTTCTTTGATTGCTCACTGTTTAGCTGCTAGAGACCCTATCTTTGGAGGCATTATTGCCTAACGTATTGCTAAATATTTGGGGCTGCCTATTGATCCTAATGATATATAACTTGCTCCTTGTTATCTTGGCCTTGCTGTAATGAAGGGCCATAAATTTGTCACCACTAGCTCCACTTTGGATAACATTGTGTTTGGGGTTGCTTTTACTAATGATCGTGAAAAGGAGGTCCCGTTGCCACAACCTTCTTTGTTCAGTCTTAACAGGAGACCTTGGTCGTACTCGCCGGTGGAGTTGGTGGATCAGTTGAGCGCACTTGGTTTTCACCAGGTGCATCGCAGGCAGGAGCCACCGCCAGAGGATTAGACCGGATACCACGCCGGTGCCTCCTCAAGCTCATATTACGAGGAAAGCTCTTCGATCTACCCCCGCGGCACCGATGGATGGGCACATTGGCCTTGATCTCCACTTAGGCCAAAAGCCTAAGCTTGGGGGGAGGTATACCGACAGCACACTCATTTATATAACATTATCATTCGGTACTTTGTATATCCTTGTTTCATTTTAGTTTTCTTTATTTCTTTCATTTGTTTATGCTTTGTTTGCTTTCCATAAACTCAAAAATACCAAAAATATTTTTGTTATTTCTCTTACTGGTTTGTCCTAGTATCTATAATTAATATGCTTAGTATTTATTTCTGTTCAATATGCAAAAACACAAAACTATTTTGCTTTGTTTTGTGATGTTTCGCGCAGTGACAGATTTCTTCTGTCCACCGTTAAATTTATAACGTTTCACAGTAACGTCGGAATGACCTGAAATTTCGTGTGCATATTACCAGGATGTGTACGCAACTTTCATTAGTTTTGAGTTTTCTTATCTGGGCATGTTAAGGTCCTCGAAAAAATTCGTCTTTGCTGGTGTTCTGTTTTTAGTTCCCAAATCCGGAAACCAAAAATATTTGTTGTTTCTCCTTGCTTTTGTATAGTTTGTTTCAGAGGTCATTACCTTTAGTTACTCCATGGAGTTTTGTTATTATCTCATATCTTTAAAGCACACAAGTGATAAGGCAATTATGATGATCTATGCCAATTTCGAGTTGGATAAGAGGCTGGTAATGAACTCTATGTGTTTCTCATTTTTGTACGTATACTCATTCATGTGAGTATGCTTAGATGGTTCGCATAAGTTATATGTTTATTGGTGGATGCTTAGTAGTCCGTGTTCTCTTATGATCGTTTCCAATTTATTTATGATGGATGTCAGGCTTCTATGGATATTTGTTTGCATTATTTTGCTCATAATAGAATATGACATTGTGGTATGCTCCTCTGAATAATTCATTTGAATTGACTTGGCACATGCTTACACATTTTATGACTGAAAACAAAAAGTCAATTAAGCGATGACATATTTTCCCTCAGAGTTCTTTTATCTTTATTATGCCTCCGTTAATTCTATTTCGTCGCAAGGATGATTATGACGGTTATTGCTATCTTGAATTGTCGCTTCCCATCTTTTGCTAGCCTCCACTTGTACTAAGCTGAGAAAATGTTTGTGCTTCCAAACCACTGAAAACAAAGTTACCCCAAAGAGTCAACCGTAAATACATATGCATGGCACAAACCATTCAAGTAAATTCACATGCGCTACCTTAAAAACCTTCAAACACTTCTCAATTTGTGCCACTGTTTTGAGTTCATGAGAAGTGGTAGTTGGTCATGTTATCTTACATACTAATTAAGTAATTGACTTGCATGCTACATATGCTCGTCACAAATTTTGCAATGGGCTGGTCAGACCATTATAATATCAAAAAAGGATTTGAGAACATAAAATAAGCACTCCTCCATGGTTTGAGATTGTTTGGTGCGCACCCGAGGATTCGGTTAGCCATGGTTTGTTAGCAAGGTGGGTTGGAGTGTCAAGCTACCAAAATGAATATAAAGATGCATTGTATAAGTGCTTTGTTTTAAAAAATAATCGGAACTACTCTCAACTTGCTTAGTATGGAAGATAACAACAACTCTATTGTCAGTCGTTGACCAAGCAACCACCACTCAAAAACAATTTTACCTCCGTTTTCAAAATAATAAGAAACTCTGGCACATGTTGAATCCCTAATTCCCTCAATGAAGGGCATATATTTTACTTTACTGTTGAGTCCCCATCCTTCTTTGAGCACCTTCTGGAGAGCATAATTGTCATTCTCAGTGTATTGTGCTTGTCCCTTAATATGTTAACCGCGGTGTAATCTAGATGCTTTTATCTTTGATATCTTTATCTCTAATCTTCCCTTGAAACTCAAAGGTGCATGGGCATTTATGTTTTGCTGTTCCATTCGGGCAAGCGTGAGACCACTTTATCATACTTTCTTATGATCCTTGCAATCATGTGAATTGATATGTTTCATGTTATTTATCATCGGTATAATTGGCATCTTTTCATGGTTTACATAACTATTGGGTGACACCGTTTATATATGTCTTATTATGAATAGGCCAAACATTTGGGCTCATAATGAGAATATTTACATCACATGAGCAAATGAGTTTGTGAAAGTTTCTTTATCGCACTCAGTTGTTAACTGAAATTCATGAGGGGAAGCAATAAGCTAAGCTTGGGGGGGGGGAGTTGATACATCCAAAACGTATCTACTTTCCCGAACACTTTTGCTATTGTTGTACCTCTAATTTGTGTGTTTTGAATGCAACTAACGTGGACTAACGTTGTTTTCAGCAGAATTAACCTGATGTCTCCTTTTTGTGCAGAAATATCAACTTTGGAGAAAAGCCCGAAAGACATCTAGGAGTTATTTTCCATCCGAGAGGGATCTAGAACCACGAAGACCAAACGGAGAGGAGCCACGAGGGCTCCTCACCAGGTGGTGGCGCGGGTGAGCCCCTGCCACGCCAGCAGGTGGTGAGGCCCACTCGGCCACCTCCTCAGGGCTATAAGACCCTCCTGACCTAAAAACGCTTGGAGGATATCCACTTTTCCAGAGAACACCACCGTACGCCGCCGCTACCGCAAACCTTAGTTCGGGGACCAGAAGTCTCTTTTCCGCACCCTGCCGAGACGGGGAATCGAAGGGGATCATCGCCATCGTCATCACCAACGCCTCTTCATCAACCATCCATGTCTCTCCCATCCATGAGTGAGTAATTCACCACTGTAGACTTGAGGAGATTGTAGGGATTCGATGAGATCACTCATGTAATAGTTGTAAGATTGTTAGGGCATGATGCCTATCCATTATCGGTGTTTTAGTCATTGTTGAAACTTGTTATTGTTAATGCTTGACACTAGGGCCCGAGTGCCATGACTTCAGATCTGAACTTGTTATTGTATCATGATAATAATTATTGTTTTGGATCATATTTATGAGTTGTATACACATATTATTCTCCGGAACCGATGACCCCAAAGTAACAGCAATTGGGATAACCGGAGGGAATGGCTATGATGTGAGGATCACATGTGTTCATGGAGTGTTAATGCTTTGCTCCGATACTTTATTTAAATGAGTACCTTAATTGTCAGTAGTTTCCTTGAGGCCCCGCTGCAAATGGGCTGGCAGGACAAAAGATGATGTGCAAGTTTCTCATTGCGAGCACGCACAACTAAATTGGAATACATGCTTATGATTAGTTACTACTTGGATGCTTTATATTATTTATCTGCAAATGCCTATGCTATGTTATTACATGAATTATCTTATCCATGCAACGCCCGTATAGACGTCCCTATGCCTACAGTATTTTAATCCTGTTGTCTACATCAATCACAATCGCTGTCTCAGTTCTCCTGCTATTGTTTTTTACTACGTACTATTCTATAAAACTGTTGCTACTGATAATCTGTCTCGAGCAAGTCTATTCACAGGTGTAGTGGATCTGACAAATCATCTATTAAAGCTTATAAATATTCTTTGGCTCCCCTTGTGTCGAATCAATAAATTTGGGTTTTACTTCCATCAAAGACTGGTGCGATCCCATATACTTGTGGGTCATCACTCTCTCATAAAATTCCATATTCTATTAACAGGCTAGATGCAATCAAGAAGATCTCCCAAGTGATTACCTGTTAATCGTACATGGATTTTATCTCGGATCATATATGACTCATAGCCATTTCTCGGACTTAGGTCTACCATCTCTTCTTCGTAGTTCGTAGGTCTAGCATATTCCATTAACATGACCTTCATAACAAGATTGTCGTAACACACAGTGTGGAACACAACCTCGTACACCTACGTTCTTAGTATGAGCTCAGAGCATCATGATCTTTTATCATCAGCTTCTTTCCAGTTGTGGAGCATGACACCGGAAACACTCTCCGTTGCGCCACTCGGATGTATGGAAAGAAAGTTTATCAACTTCGTCTTGCTCTACATTCTTTCCCACTTATACCCTTGGACAAGAAACTATTTCTTTTGCAACGTATATTCCGGCAACATTTTTGCCTATGTAATGAGACATGTACCCAACTAATTCTTTAGGTACGGTACACTACAAAGATTTATCCATTTTAGGTTTGATCACATCAAAGCACTAAATTGCTGAAACGAAAATCTAGGCTAAAAGCCATGCAATCACTCATATGGTATTGTCTCCATGAATTAAATGATTTCCCTATTATCTAACGTGAATGTTACATTTCTACCATATGACTCCAATAATCACAATAATTCGATAAGAGATTTATTTACCACACACTGTCCGATAAGGTGCGATTACGACATCCGAGCATACTATAACTCTATAGTGTTCCATGCGACGTAATTTGTGGAACTCTTCTCACAAGTCTTCCTATGATGTGCCAAAATTATAACTCAAATCTTTATTTCCTTGATTTGTATCACAGGAATTTGATTTTCTTGTTAAATTTAATTTCCTACTTCATTCTGAACTTGTTTGATCGAATCAAAATTTCTAGACTAACATTCCCTAAGTGGATATCCATATATCTACTCAGAATATTCATGAAGTCTATGAAATAAAGACTTCCACTATACGTCAAAGTAAGTCATTGATTCACATACACCGATATGCATGATTGTCATCAAGTTATACTCAAAACGTTCAGTGAAGTTTACGAAATAAAGGTCTCCACTACACGTCAATTACTTCATTGATCCACATACATCTATATGGATGATTATCAATAAGTTATATGCCCGTTTTCCAAAAACAGTGTCTTAGTTATCTTGCAAGTGTCAAAAGATCAAATCTATGGACTTGTAGATCCATCCGTACGGAGCTAATTCATTGACTATAACATTGACATGAATTAAACGGTAGTGCCACACGAATGTGGTGTCTTTATTAAGTTTATATCCTTTGGCATTAATATTATCAATGTGGGAGCTTCTTCCATCTAAATTCAAATCCGCTTATGATCATTGCTTCATAAATATAGGACAACAAATTAGTCACTAACATATATGAACAATTGTCTCGCTAGAGGAGACACACTTATAATGTCGGAGTATCGGCATAATTGATAGGAGACGGGGGTCCTCTAGCATATGGATGGATGTGGGGAAGAAGGTTGGTGTCATCGAGGTCGGGATTGAACACGGCGAGGTTACACAGCTTCAGATCTCGTAACGGTGGCGAGACCCTACGTGCTGCTATAGTTCACTATAAGGCAATAGCCGTGAACAGGTTACAATTTGTATGGAACGTATTGATGCGTGCCCCAAAGGCCTCCTGGTGGCCGGCTTATATAGGCGGCCAGACCCCAGGATACAAGGTAAGTACTTGTCCGGTAAGTAAACAGATTCCTAGACCTAGCCGGCTTAGTTGCCGCCTTCCGTCTTGGGCTTGGTGGCTTGATGGGCTTCGGCCTTCCGCCTTCCTTGGAATGTCCGCCTACTTCCTTGTACGTCAGCTATCTGGGCCGCCCGGCAGGCTTCAGCCGTACCACCCTTGGGCCACCCTGGACTAGCCAGATTGATCCATGTCAGAGATACCCCCACTTGGTATATCCTCAACATTAGCCCCCAGAAAGGTTGAAGTTCTCCAGGCGCCGACTTCTTCTTGATTCTTCATTCTTCAATGTTGGTGGCTGCAGGGCTTGAACCATTCTGAAAATAATGGGGAACGTGTAACTCAATGTTGGCACACGGCCGCCTTTATCCAACATGGGAAAGACGGCTTAGTAAAACTTGGCAAATAGCTTCCTGAGAAAGCATGATCCTTGGCGGCAAGCCAAACTCATGTATGACGGATGACGCCATTTGGCTCACGACTGTTTGAAACCAAACAGAACGAAAAAAACGTCATGATTGCAAATCGCGGGAAAAGAGGAGTCGTGGTGATAGTGCGAACGTGCACTGTTCCGTGGCGTCCGGATGATCGACACGTGTCCGGCTAGTTGAGTCGTTGCACAGAGAGTAACGCATGTGCCTATAAATAGGGAGCCGAGGAGTCCATTCTCCTCATCCACACATCATCTTCACTTTCGCCCTTCGCTCTCCAGCGCTCTCGCCCTCCCGAGCTTTCTTGTCAACACCGAGCGAACTCCGGCGATCTTGCGCGCGGCGATGGCCACCGATCCCCAAACCACTATGTCGGCGGCGACCAGCGAGCTTGCGACGGAGACCACCGTGGCCACGACGATGGCGGCGCGGTGTCGTGTTCCGCGTTGGAGCACGCGGGCATTCCCGCCACTGCGCCGTCCTCTTCGCCGGCCGCGCACGCCCGCACGGCGGCGGCCTCGGCCCCTTCGTCATCTACCGCGCCGGCGGCGCGCCTGCCGGTAAAGAGGAGGAGCCAGTCGACCTCGGGTTGCGCTACTGGCTCCCCTCCGTGGTGGACAAAGAAGTCCTCAAGGACTTGGAGGCGGCCGGCTACTTGCCGACCCAGGAAGATTGCAGCCGGCGATCCGCCTTTGGGGACGTCGTCCCGGCTCTGAAAGCCGACGAGCGGGTAATCCTCACCTCCCATTTAGTTAGGGGAATGGCCTTGCCGTCTTCCGCCTTTTACAGCAAGGTGCTAGATCACTATGGGCTCCAGCCCCACAACATAGCACCCAATAGCATTTTAGTCTTAGCCGGCTTCACGGCTCTATTTGAGGGCTATCTAGGTATTAGGCCTAGTTTAGATTTCTTCAGATACTGCTTTCGTTGTTGGCGTCAGACTGTGCCGGACGATGGGCTGGCAACCTGCGGCAGTGTTACTTTCAACTGCGGCCAAGGACGCCAATGGTATCCCAAGATACCATACATCGAGTCTGTCAAGGGATGGACCTCCACCTTCTTCTACTGCCAAGATATGGCAGCACCGGGGCGTCAGTTTGACGTCCCGGACTTTGTCAACGCGCCGCCTATGCCCAAGCCGTCCTGGGACGAGGCAGTCCCCAAGTTGACGGAGGAGCTCCGCCTTATCCAAAGGCGGATCGAGTTCCTCACCCAGACGATACCCCCCCCCCCTTGCTGGACGGGGTGGACACCGTCATCTGCTGGCTTAGCCGGCAAATAGTGCCCTTGCGTTATAGCCCGCATAAGATGTGTCAGTATTCGCCTACTGCCACAGCTTCTCTTCGCGTGAGCGAAGAGGGGTTATCAGCTGTCAACTTGGCGGCCCGACTTCACAGCCTTGTCAAATCAGGGCTGGTGAAGCCGGTGGAGGGCGTTCCCATGCACACCCATGACAACCCTCCCCTTGAGGTAGACATTTCTCTTTTTGCCCTTTTTTGGCGGTGTTGCTGGCTTACTTCAGTCTCCCTTAACACTTGCTCTTTTTTGGTTAACGCAGCTCTCTGCTCTGGGGAGAACGACCTGGCTCCCGACTTTTACGAGCCGGGAGCCGGGAAAACCAAGAAGCGCAAGGCGTCCGGCGCTGCTTCCTCTACGGCTAACACCGAGAGGAAGAAACGGACCGCAGCGCCTACCGAGTCGGTGCTCGTCGACCTCGACGAGAACGCGGAGATTAACATCCCCAGAAGGTAATCATTTTCGCCTTAGTCGTTTGTCGACTACTTTATTGCTGATGTTCATCTGGCTAACTTGAGCAGGTGGCAACCTCCAAGTTGCCGGCCAAGTTCCTTTTGTCCAATGGGAAGGGGCCTCTTGGCACTTCCCCGGCAACCATGCCGCCAACTCCTCAGCCCCAGGCTGGCGGCTTCATGAGCGACGCCTGCCATCCGCACCAGCCCCAGGTTCAGGCTTCTAGTCCGCCGCCAAGGACCTCCTCTGTTGGCCGTGCCGCCAGTGCTCCTTTTCCTTCGGCGGAGGCTACAACCAATGAAGCCGGCCGATCGTGCACCGCCAAGGAGGAGCTGCTCGAGAAGGTTGTCGGCGGGCCGTGAAGGGCAGCCCCGGCTTCCGGAGGCAGCAGAGTTAGGGATCCCTGGGAGTCCTTTAAGGAGGCTAAGGAGTCCACCTTGGCCTTTGCCGACTTCGCTGCCCAGACCTTTGCCGACCTGGAGGGTGACATTGCTGTAAGTTGTCTCTTTGGTACTTGGTAGCATATACATAGTCTTTCCCCCGGAGCACTTAGATGGCAAATCAATGAGATTGGTTGTTGGCTTAGTGGTTTTTTGACAATATGTTGTATACTTTTGTCTGCGTTCGTAGGGCGTCCTCACCGCCAATGTCGAGCTCATCTCGTCCAGGTCAGAGATAAACAAGCGGTATCGTGATCTGAAAATAGATTGCGATGCCAAGGATGCGCGGATTGCCGACTTGGAAGCGGCCCGCAAGAAAGATGAAGGTAAAATCACTAAGTTTTTCCCTCCTGCCATGTTTATGTTAGCTTTCGTCAATCATTTAGCCAGTTTATCCATATTGTAGAACTGCTAGATCACGCCCAGGATATACTGAAGGCGTCTACTAACATGCAAGCTAATATGAATGAAGCCTTTGATCTGTCGGCCGCCAACTTGGCGATGAAGGAGGAGCACCGGAAGAAGATGGAGGCACAACAAATAAAGTTTGCGCAGGATACTAGCCAGCTAACCGGAGAGCTGGATAGCCTGCGAAAGAAATTGGCGGAGGCGGAGAAGGCGGTTGCTGAAGAGATATCCAAGCAGACTTCTCGCGCCAAAACTGCGGAGGATGCGGTGGCAGCTCATATGATCGAGCTGTCCGCCTTCCATAACTCGGTCCTTGGTAAGCTTTTCCTCACTCTTCATCTTTGTCGTCAGCTGAGTTGTTAAACCGAGCCAACTGACGTTTTTTGTTTTTTGACACAGTTGCTGCCGGCTTAGGCGATGACAAGGTTGTCAGCCCCCGCCTAGATCGCCTTGCGCGCCTGGGTGAGCTGATCACCGAGACTTTGGCGGCATCCAAGCAGTTTGCCGCGAAGTTCTTCATCTCCTCTGACAGCCAGGAGCCTGCCGATTTCAGCGATGTGCCCAGCATACTGGAGCAAGCAACGAAGCTACACAAGAGCTCGCTGAAGTCGGCGGCGCGGGGTGGTGCCAAGACTGCGCTAGGCTTATTCATGGCACACTACCCCGAGGCGGAGATAGATGTCGTCACGGAGGGCATGCCGTCTTCCTATAAAGACGACAACGAGGTCCAGCCGGCTGCTGTACTGAACAACGTTGCCGGCTACGCCACACGGGTTGCCGATATGGTTGATACGACGGTCTTCTATCGGCACCATCCTGTGCCGGCTGCTGGACAAGTTGGAGCTGCCGCCACGGCCGAGGCGGAGGGGAGCGATAGCTCTGGGGCTGAGGTTGTCAGCCCCCAAGCCTAATATAGGCGGCCCCCGAGCCAATGTCGTTGTTGTCGGCGCCCATTGTTTTGTTCCTTGACGGCTAGCCTCCTCTTGCCCCTGAAACAATTATATCTCAACTTCTAATATTTGTAAATATATTTTGGAGATGTACTGCTAGGCGGGAACATAGCTAACTTGTTTTATTGTGCTACTTAAGTAGACTTGCTTTATTATATTTGGCCCGCCTTAATTTTATTATGACTTATATGCTTGACTATTTGTATGTTGACAAATCTCATCCGCGAACTTTAGCTGAAACAACCAGGGCTAGTACCATAAGTTTAGAAGCAGGAACCAAAGCCAACATGTTGGCGCCAAAGACATACTACTAGGCGAACCACATATAAGTAATCAAAAGTAAAGGAATTAGGCGGCGCAAAAGGTTGATTTTTGCTTTGGTTTGGCTCGAAAGCTGCAAGTATCTACCAGTTTGAACCTTTGCACGAAGCTAGAAATTAGGTAACTTATATACATAGGGATATATGATTGCAAGAAAAGACAAAAGATGGCATGCTTCTCAACACAGATGAGGAACCATAGACTTTTATTTCATAATCATATATAACTTATTACAATTATAAATTGCTAAGTGTAGAAAGGACGTAGCTTCTCAATGTCCCAAGGCTGTCTTGTTTGCTCGAACGGGTCGTCAATGCCTCTCTTACGCTTGGTTCTTCTCCTTCCTGCTGCCTTCTTGCGCCTTCCTGTAACGCCCCGGGATTTATCCCCTTTTAGATTTGTGAGTTTTCTTTTTGCATCTACATGGCATCGCATCGCATTAATTTAATTTGTTGCATTTAAATTAAATTTCCATAATTAAATTCAAATGCATTTCCAATTAATTGAAAATGTGTTATTTTCAAATCTTTTGAAAATGTTAAAAACTAGTTTATTAAATTGTCTATGAAAAACTAAAAATATTTTGTATTGTTTTCGTATTTAAATTCACTGTCTATTTTGTTTTAAAAATATAAAACCGAAAAGATTAAACGAGGGAGAAATTAAGCCCAAAAGCCCACCTAAGCAAACCCTAGGGTTTCCCCCTGGAAACTTCTTTCCCACCCCCTGGAATTTTTGCAGCCACCCTCGTCCTTTTCTTGGATTTTGCAAAGTAGTCTTTACACCCCTTCTTTTCCTTTCTTCCCGTTCCTTTTTCTTTTCTTCTTTTTGTTTTCTTCTTTTCTTCCTTTTTCTCTCTCCTTCTTCCTCTTCTCTTCTTCCCGCAGCGCACCAGTCCAGCCCGCACGCACCAACTACTCCCGAGCCCCGTGCTCCTCCGACGCGCTCGCTCCCGAGCTGCCTCCGGCCCGCACGCGCCATGGCGGCCGCGCCCCGACGCGACCTGCCCAGCGCCGCCGGCCCCGGCCGCCTCGCCTGTCCCCGCCCCGCGCCCCTCGCCCGAGCTCCATCCCCGCCGCCGCGCTCCCGACGCCGCTGCGCCGCGCCGCCCCGGCCTCCTCCGCCCACACCGCGCCTCCCTCCGGCCCCGCAGCTCCTCGTGCCCCGTGCTCCCCCGCACGGCGTGCCGCCTTCGGCCGAGTGCCGCCCGCGCCGCCGCCACGCCGGCCGCGCCCGCACGCACCGCCCCTGCCCGCCACCGCGCCCCGCGTGCGCCGCCTCCTCCCCACGCCGCGGCCCCTCGCCTCCGCCTCTCCCCTCCGGCCGCCATCCGCAAGCGCCTCGCCACGTAGCCGCGCCACGGCTCCTCCCGCGCCGCGCCGCCGAGCTCCTCCGCCCGCCGCTTTCCGCAGCGCGCCGCCCGTGTGCGCCGCCTCTCCGCCGCGCTCCTCGCGCCGCTTCTCCACCGCACGCTCCACGCCGCCCGCGTGCGCGTGCTCGCAGCCCGCGCCGGCCTCCTTCCATCCGCCGGTTTCCCGTCCGGTGACGTCTCCACACCCGCCGCCCGCAAGGTGTTCGACCCAATGCCCGCAAGACCCCGGCGTCCCTTTTTTTTGTTGTCTGATTGTCCACCCTTCGTGGTGTTGCTACGTGCACCGCGCGTGACTCTTCCGGTGTCGCGTTGCGGTGACCGCCGTGCCCGTGCTGCGTGCCCGCCCGTGCGCGTTTCTTTCCGGTGTCCTTTTGTCGTGCTCCTACGTGCCACGACTACTTCCCGCCCACTTCCACGGCACCGACAAACGACGATGCCCCGGTTCTGCGACGCCTACTTTCCCGACGTCGACTACTTCCTCTACGGACCGAAGACTTCGGTTTCGAACTCTATCTCTCCCGATCCGACGTACGGACCCAAACCCTAACCCTACACCTATTTTATAAAATGCCATCTATCTTGTGCATGTCGCATCATAATTACATGTGTTGCATCTCTTGGGTTTGCGGGTGTAGCATTTCACCTAAATAATAAATATGGAATGTGTGGGGTAATAAATATATAATGCCCTATTCCATTTAGTTTAATTAGATCACCCATGCCATGTGTTGCCATGCTAACCAACATTTAATATTGCGGGTAAATAAATAACTTGCACCTAAATAATAATTGTCGGGGTTGCTTTCCCGCTTAATTTGGATTACATGCATTGTGTTGCATCTTGCCATGTCATGCATCATTATCACATGATCATGCTGGATCTTTGTCGTAGTTATACAATGCATCTTTTACGCTTTCCAGTGTTTGTTGCTTCTTCGCGGATAAGACGTTGAGATGTGTGAGCAACGAAAAGATCTGCTTCCATGCGGGATTCCAGGCAAGCAAAGTTTGCTTGTTTACCTATACATGTCTTTCATTCCTGCCGTTGATCTCTGCTACCCTAGTATCCGATTCTTTATCGCGATCCCACCACATGTTTATCCTGCAGCCCATACAGCTTTATCCCCACAACCTAATACATGTTGAATGTTTATCTGTTAGCCTTGCGAGTCGTAGCGCATGCTTAGAGTTGATTGTGCGAGTCGTCTGTTGGTCTTATGTTTCATCTGCTTAGTATGATAGAATATTTTACCTTAATAAAATGTTGTTTTATATTGGGGTATTATAATTAAAAGATAAGGCACTAGGCGGAAGGCCTTGCGAGGTGCTTTGTTCTGCTCAGTGTCGACCTAGGAACTGAGATTTTGTCCTCGGATCCAATTTCGAGCGCACTAACCACTTGCGGGAGGCCCAATGGAGCACCCCTCGACTTTGAACGGATCCTCAACTCGTCCATGTGCCGCAACTAGTTCGGGTTTTCCATTTGCTCATATGCATGTGCATGATGATGATGATGATGATGATGATGATGATGAGAGGGTATGTGATACGGGGGGTCATATAGGGGTGGTGCGCGCGTAGCGGACAGTTCCTACTGTGGTTTGAGCCGCATGGCGCGTAGGCACAAACTAATGAGTCCGCAATTGAGATTCGGCCGGACTCTTGACGCGGGTAACAACTCATATGGGTGGCACTTGGACTTGCTGTAGTGAAGGAATAAGTCGTGTTGAGAAGCCCTGATGCTTGCTTGGGTTGATCATGCGAGTATGGGTACAGTAGTGCACCCCTGCAGGGTATAATCTTATCGATGAGCCGTGTCCACGGTTATGGACGACTTTGGTGATGATGCTGGCTAACAAGATCTAGACAACTTGCACCTAATTAAAGTTAATTAATTTGACTAGTAATATAGAATTACTTTCACCATAAATTATAAATAAAATTGTTCAATGTGTGAGTTTCCCGAATTGCTTTCTCATATTTGGTTGAGGGGGTGAATTCGAGAATGGGTTATGATTGGTGTTAGTCGTAGATGTTTACTTTATGCGCTCTCTTATCCCTCTCTAATTAGACGGATGTTGTAGCGTGTCTCTTTAGGTTGCTAGTGCTGCTGCCGCTAAGTCCACCTCCCCTATATTTTGGGAGATGGTGTAGAAAGTAGGCAAGTCGGTTTTGCTTGCCAGGGAGTGCCCTGACCCTCTTTTGGGATGTGCTTTATGTGCAGTCAACAGGTTTGAAGTCAGACGATGTTAGCTTGGGAATCCCTCCGGCTTGGCTGGGCAGGGATATGGCGCCATTGCTTATCTTCAGGACTCTTAGTCCAATTTGCATCTTATCCGTAGTCGGAAACTATTCTGCTTCCGCTGTCTTTTGAATCTTTGTATTATATTATTTGTATCTTGACTCGTTCGAGTCGTTGTTGTAATTATATCTTCTGTTGTATTTGTGGATGTATCGGAACTGTTGTAATGTTATCACAATTCCACCCACATAATGCGCATGTTTCGGCGTGCACATTATGTCTGGTGGGCGACCTAAAATCGTTATTATGCGGATTTCGGCGTGATCGCTTAAATCTACATAGTACCGATTTTAGGGCGTCACAAAGTGGTATTAGAGCCTTAGTTTCGATCTCCTTGTTGTTTCGATACGAATGGTTATCGAAGCAGCGGGTCCGCAAAAGCCTGTAGGATAACCTCGCTAACGGTCGTTGTTTCTAGAGTGTCGAAAACTATTTGACTAAAATTATTTTGAAAATATCTCAATAGGTTTCTATTTACTCCTTACCTCAACTCTATTTCTCTTCTTATCTTATTTGATTTGGAGTCTCTTCTCTTATCCAAGTTTCAAAGTTTTAGGATCCTACGTGTGGGTGGACGATTTCTTGCCTTTTACCCTATTAGGTTCGATCTTTCGGAGTCGTCTTCGTCGTGAGCAACAATCCCTTGTTAGTGGTGTCGAGAATTTCGAGGTGGAGCAACAATCCCTTGTTAGTGGTGTCGAGAAGTTCTTCACGGAGCCGGAAGACTCAATAGTTCCCTTCTCTTCTTGTGGTCTCGGCGTGGATCTCGGGACGCGATCCCTTGTTAGTGGTGTCGATTGTAACGCCCCGGGATTTATCCCCTTTTAGATTTGTGAGTTTTCTTTTTGCATCGACATGGCATCGCATCGCATTAATTTAATTTGTTGCATTTAAATTAAATTTCCATAATTAAATTCAAATGCATTTCCATTAATTAAAAATGTGTTATTTTCAAATCTTTTAAAAATGTTAAAAACTAGTTTATTAAATTGTCTATGAAAAACTAAAAATATTTTGTATTGTTTTCATATTTAAATTCCCTGTCTATTTTGTTTTAAAAAATATAAAAGCGAAAAGATTAAACGAGGGAGAAATAAAGCCCAAAAGCCCACCTAAGCAAACCCTAGGGTTTCTCCCTGGAAACTTCTTTCCCACCCCCTGGAATTTTTGCAGCCACCCTCCTCCTTTTCTTGGATTTTGCAAAGTAGTCTTTACACCCCATCTTTTCCTTTCTTCCCCTTCATTTTTCTTTTCTTCTTTTTGTTTTCTTCTTTTCTTCCTTTTTCTCTCTCCTTCTTCCTCTTCTCTTCTTCCCGCAGCGCACCAGTCCAGCCCGCACGCACCAACTACTCCCGAGCCCCGTGCTCCTCCGACGCGCTCGCTCCCGAGCTGCCTCCGGCCCGCACGCGCCATGGGGGCCGCGCCCCGACGCGACCTGCCCAGCGCCGCCGGCCCCGGCCGCCTCGCCTGTCCCCGCCCCGCGCCCCTCGCCCGAGCTCCATCCCCGCCGCCGCGCTCCCGACGCCGCCGCGCCAGCGCGCCGCCGCCTCCCGCCGGCCGCTGCGCCGCGCCGCCCCGGCCTCCTCCGCCCACACCGCGCCTCCCTCCGGCCCCGCAGCTCCTCGTGCCCCGTGCTCCCCCGCACGGCGTGCCGCCTTCGGCCGAGCGCCGCCCGCGCCGCCGCCACGCCGGCCGCGCCCGCACGCACCGCCGCTGCATCCGCCACCGCGCCCCGCGTGCGCCGCCTCCTCCCCACGCCGCGGCCCCTCGCCTCCGCCTCTCCCCTCCGGCCGCCATCCGCAAGCGCCGCGCCACGTAGCCGCGCCGCCGCTCCTCCCGCGCCGCGCCGCCGAGCTCCTCCGCCCGCCGCTTTCCGCAGCGCGCCGCCCGTGTGCGCCGCCTCTCCGTCGCGCTCCTCGCGCCGCTGCTCCACCGCACGCTCCACGCCGCCCGCGTGCGCGTGCTCGCAGCCCGCGCCGGCCTCCTTCCATCCGCCGGTTTCCCGTCCGGTGACGTCCCCACACCCGCCGCCCGCAAGGTGTTCGACACAATGCCCGCAAGACCCCGGCGTCCCTTTTTTTTGTTGTCCGATTGTCCACCCTTCGTGGTGTTGCTACGTGCACCGCGCGTGACTCTTCCGGTGTCGCGTTGCCGTGACCGCCGTGCCCGTGCTGCGTGCCCGCCCGTGCGCGTTTCTTTCCGGTGTCCTTTTCTCGTGCTCCTACGTGCCACGACTACTTTCCGCCCACTTCCACGGCACCGACAAACGACGATGCCCCGGTTCTGCGACGCCTACTTTCCCGACGTCGACTACTTCCTCTATGGACCGAAGACTTCGGATCTCTCCCGATCCGACGTACGGACCCAAACCCTAACCCTACACCTATTTTATAAAATGCCATCTATCTTGTGCATGTCGCATCATAATTACATGTGTTGCATCTCTTGGGTTTGCGGGTGTAGCATTTCACCTAAATAATAAATATGGAATGTGTGGGGTAATAAATATATAATGCCCTATTCCATTTAATTTAATTAGATCACCCATGCCATGTGTTGCCATGCTAACCAACATTTAATATTGCGGGTAAATAAATAACTTGCACCTAAATAATAATTGTCGGGGTTGCTTTCCCGCTTAATTTGGATTACATGCATTGTGTTGCATCTTGCCATGTCATGCATCATTATCACATGATCATGCTGGATCTTTGTCGTAGTTATACAATGCATCTTTTACGCTTTCCAGTGGTTGTTGCTTCTTCGCGGATAAGACGTTGAGATGTGTGAGCAACGACAAGATCTGCTTCCATGCGGGATTCCAGGCGAGCAAAGTTTGCTTGTTTACCTATACATTGTCTTTCATTCCTGCCGTTGATCTCTGCTACCCTAGTATCCGATTCTTTATCGCGATCCCACCACATGTTTATCCTGCAGCCCATACAGCTTTATCCCCACAACCTAATACATGTTGAATGTTTATCTGTTAGCCTTGCGAGTCGTAGCGCATGCTTAGAGTTGATTGTGCGAGTCGTCTGTTGGTCTTATGTTTCATCTGCTTAGTATGATAGAATATTTTACCTTAATAAAATGTTGTTTTATATTGGGGTATTATAATTAAAAGATAAGGCACCAGGCGGAAGGCCTTGCGAGGTGCTTTGTTATGCTCAGTGTCGACCTAGGAACTGAGATTTTGTCCTCGGATCCAATTTTGAGCGCACTAACCACTTGCGGGAGGCCCAATGGAGCCCCCCTCGACTTTGAACGGATCCTCAGCTCGTCCATGTGCCGCAACTAGTTCGGGTTTTCCATTTGCTCATATGCATGTGCATGATGATGATCATGATGATGATGATGATGATGATGATGATGATGATGAGAGGGTATGTGATACGGGGGGTCATATAGGGGTGGTGCGCGCGTAGCGGACAGTTCCTACTGTGGTTTGAGCCGCATGGCGCGTAGGCACAAACTAATGAGTCCGCAACTGAGATTCGGCCGACCTCTTGACGCGGGTAACAACTCATATGGGTGGCACTTGGACTTGCTGTAGTGAAGGAATAAGTCGTGTTGAGAAGCCCTGATGCTTGCTTGGGTTGATCATGCGAGTATGGGTACAGTAGTGCACCCCTGCAGGGTATAATCTTATCGATGAGCCGTGTCCACGGTTATGGACGACTTTGGTGATGATGCTGGCTAACAAGATCTAGACAACTTGCACCTAATTAAAGTTAATTAATTTGACTAGTAATATAGAATTACTTTCACCATAAATTATAAATAAAACTGTTCAATGTGTGAGTTTCCCGAATTGCTTTCTCATATTTGGTTGAGGGGGTGAATTCGAGAATGGGTTATGATTGGTGTTAGTCGTAGATGTTTACTTTATGCGCTCTCTTATCCCTCTCTAATTAGACGGATGTTGTAGCGTGTCTCTTTAGGTTGCTAGTGCTGCTGCCGCTAAGTCCACCTCCCCTATATTTTGGGAGATGGTGTAGAAAGTAGGCAAGTCGGTTTTGCTTGCCAGGGAGTGCCCTGACCCTCTTTTGGGATGTGCTTTATGTGCAGTCAACAGGTTTGAAGTCAGACGATGTTAGCTTGGGAATCCCTCCGGCTTGGCTGGGCAGGGATATGGCGCCATTGCTTATCTTCAGGACTCTTAGTCCAATTTGCATCTTATCCGTAGTCGGATACTATTCTGCTTCCGCTGTCTTTTGAATCTTTGTATTATATTATTTGTATCTTGACTCGTTCGAGTCGTTGTTGTAATTATATCTTCTGTTGTATTTGTGGATGTATCGGAACTGTTGTAATGTTATCACAATTCCACCCACATAATGCGCATGTTTCGGCGTGCACATTATGTCTGGTGGGCGACCTAAAATCGTTATTATGCGGATTTCGGCGTGATCGCTTAAATCTACATAGTACCGATTTTAGGGCGTCACAAAGTGGTATTAGAGCCTTAGTTTCGATCTCCTTGTTGTTTCGATACGAATGGTTATCGAAGCAGCGGGTCCGCAAAAGCCTATAGGATAACCTCGCTAACGGTCGTTGTTTCTAGAGTGTCGAAAACTATTTGACTAAAATTATTTTGAAAATATCTCAATAGGTTTCTATTTACTCCTTACCTCAACTCTATTTCTCTTCTTATCTTATTTGATTTGGAGTCTCTTCTCTTATCCAAGTTTCAAAGTTTTAGGATCCTACGTGTGGGTGGACGATTTCTTGCCTTTTACCCTATTAGGTTCGATCTTTCGGAGTCGTCTTCGTCGTGAGCAACAATCCCTTGTTAGTGGTGTCGAGAATTTCGAGGTGGAGCAACAATCCCTTGTTAGTGGTGTCGAGAAGTTCTTCACGGAGCCGGAAGACTCGATAGTTCCCTTCTCTTCTTGTGGTCTCGGCGTGGATCTCGGGACGCGATCCCTTGTTAGTGGTGTCGATTGTAACGCCCCGGGATTTATCCCCTATTAGATTTGTGAGTTTTCTTTTTGCATCGACATGGCATCGCATCGCATTAATTTAATTTGTTGCATTTAAATTAAATTTCCATAATTAAATTCAAATGCATTTCCATTAATTAAAAATGTGTTATTTTCAAATCTTTTAAAAATGTTAAAAACTAGTTTATTAAATTTTCTATGAAAAACTAAAAATGTTTTGTATTGTTTTCATATTTAAATTCCCTGTCTATTTTGTTTTAAAAAATATAAAACCGAAAAGATTAACGAGGGAGAAATAAAGCCCAAAAGCCCACCTAAGCAAACCCTAGGGTTTCTCCCTGGAAACTTCTTTCCCACCCCCTGGAATTTTTGCAGCCACCCTCCTCCTTTTCTTGGATTTTGCAAAGTAGTCTTTACACCCCATCTTTTCCTTTCTTTCCCTTCATTTTTCTTTTCTTCTTTTTGTTTTCTTCTTTTCTTCCTTTTTCTCTCTCCTTCTTCCTCTTCTCTTCTTCCCGCAGCGCACCAGTCCAGCCCGCACGCACCAACTACTCCCGAGCCCCGTGCTCCTCCGACGCGCTCGCTCCCGAGCTGCCTCCGGCCCGCACGCGCCATGGCGGCCGCGCCCCGACGCGACCTGCCCAGCGCCGCCGGCCCCGGCCGCCTCGCCTGTCCCCGCCCCGCGCCCCTCGCCCGAGCTCCATCCCCGCCGCCGCGCTCCCGACGCCGCCGCGCCAGCGCGCCGCCGCCTCCCGCCGGCCGCTGCGCCGCGCCGCCCCGGCCTCCTCCGCCCACACCGCGCCTCCCTCCGGCCCCGCAGCTCCTCGTGCCCCGTGCTCCCCCGCACGGCGTGCCGCCTTCGGCCGAGCGCCGCCCGCGCCGCCGCCACGCCGGCCGCGCCCGCACGCACCGCCGCTGCATCCGCCACCGCGCCCCGCGTGCGCCGCCTCCTCCCCACGCCGCGGCCCCTCGCCTCCGCCTCTCCCCTCCGGCCGCCATCCGCAAGCGCCACGCCACGTAGCCGTGCCGCCGCTCCTCCCGCGCCGCGCCGCCGAGCTCCTCCGCCCGCCGCTTTCCGCAGCGCGCCGCCCGTGTGCGCCGCCTCTCCGCCGCGCTCCTCGCGCCGCTGCTCCACCGCACGCTCCACGCCGCCCGCGTGCGCGTGCTCGCAGCCCGCGCTGGCCTCCTTCCATCCGCCGGTTTCCCGTCTGGTGACGTCCCCACACCCGCCGCCCGCAAGGTGTTCGACACAATGCCCGCAAGACCCCGGCGTCCCTTTTTTTTGTTGTACGATTGTCCACCCTTCGTGGTGTTGCTACGTGCACCGTGCGTGACTCTTCCGGTGTCGCGTTGCCGTGACCGCCGTGCCCGTGCTGCGTGCCCGCCCGTGCGCGTTTCTTTCCGGTGTCCTTTTGTCGTGCTCCTACGTGCCACGACTACTTCCCGCCCACTTCCACGGCACCGACAAACGACGATGCCCCGGTTCTGCGACGCCTACTTTCCCGACGTCGACTACTTCCTCTACGGACCGAAGACTTTGGTTTCGAACTCTATCTCTCCCGATCCGACGTACGGACCCAAACCCTAACCCTACACCTATTTTATAAAATGCCATCTATCTTGTGCATGTCGCATCATAATTACATGTGTTGCATCTCTTGGGTTTGCGGGTGTAGCATTTCACCTAAATAATAAATATGGAATGTGTGGGGTAATAAATATATAATGCCCTATTCCATTTAATTTAATTAGATCACCCATGCCATGTGTTGCCATGCTAACCAACATTTAATATTGCGGGTAAATAAATAACTTGCACCTAAATAATAATTGTCGGGGTTGCTTTCCCGCTTAATTTGGATTACATGCATTGTGTTGCATCTTGCCATGTCATGCATCATTATCACATGATCATGCTGGATCTTTGTCGTAGTTATACAATTTATCTTTTACGCTTTCCAGTGTTTGTTGCTTCTTCGCGGATAAGACGTTGAGATGTGTGAGCAACGACAAGATCTGCTTCCATGCGGGATTCCAGGCGAGCAAAGTTTGCTTGTTTACCTATACATTGTCTTTCATTCCTGCCGTTGATCTCTGCTACCCTAGTATCCGATTCTTTATCGCGATCCCACCACATGTTTATCCTGCAGCCCATACAGCTTTATCCCCACAACCTAATACATGTTGAATGTTTATCTGTTAGCCTTGCGAGTCGTAGCGCATGCTTAGAGTTGATTGTGCGAGTCGTCTGTTGGTCTTATGTTTCATCTGCTTAGTATGATAGAATATTTTACCTTAATAAAATGTTGTTTTATATTGGGGTATTATAATTAAAAGATAAGGCACCAGGCGGAAGGCCTTGCGAGGTGCTTTGTTCTGCTCAGTGTCGACCTAGGAACTGAGATTTTGTCCTCGGATCCAATTTTGAGCGCACTAACCACTTGCGGGAGGCCCAATGGAGCCCCCCTCGACTTTGAACGGATCCTCAGCTCGTCCATGTGCCGCAACTAGTTCGGGTTTTCCATTTGCTCATATGCATGTGCATGATGATGATGATGATGATGATGATGATGAGAGGGTATGTGATACGGGGGGTCATATAGGGGTGGTGCGCGCGTAGCGGACAGTTCCTACTGTGGTTTGAGCCGCATGGCGCGTAGGCACAAACTAATGAGTCCGCAATTGAGATTCGGCCGGACTCTTGACGCGGGTAACAACTCATATGGGTGGCACTTGGACTTGCTGTAGTGAAGGAATAAGTCGTGTTGAGAAGCCCTGATGCTTGCTTGGGTTGATCATGCGAGTATGGGTACAGTAGTGCACCCCTGCAGGGTATAATCTTATCGATGAGCCGTGTCCACGGTTATGGACGACTTTGGTGATGATGCTGGCTAACAAGATCTAGACAACTTGCACCTAATTAAAGTTAATTAATTTGACTAGTAATATAGAATTACTTTCACCATAAATTATAAATAAAACTGTTCAATGTGTGAGTTTCCCGAATTGCTTTCTCATATTTGGTTGAGGGGGTGAATTCGAGAATGGGTTATGATTGGTGTTAGTCGTAGATGTTTACTTTATGCGCTCTCTTATCCCTCTCTAATTAGACGGATGTTGTAGCGTGTCTCTTTAGGTTGCTAGTGCTGCTGCCGCTAAGTCCACCTCCCCTATATTTTGGTAGATGGTGTAGAAAGTAGGCAAGTCGGTTTTGCTTGCCAGGGAGTGCCCTGACCCTCTTTTGGGATGTGCTTTATGTGCAGTCAACAGGTTTGAAGTCAGACGATGTTAGCTTGGGAATCCCTCCGGCTTGGCTGGGCAGGGATATGGCGCCATTGCTTATCTTCAGGACTCTTAGTCCAATTTGCATCTTATCCGTAGTCGGATACTATTCTGCTTCCGCTGTCTTTTGAATCTTTGTATTATATTATTTGTATCTTGACTCGTTCGAGTCGTTGTTGTAATTATATCTTCTGTTGTATTTGTGGATGTATCGGAACTGTTGTAATGTTATCACAATTCCACCCACATAATGCGCATGTTTCGGCGTGCACATTATGTCTGGTGGGCGACCTAAAATCGTTATTATGCGGATTTCGGCGTGATCGCTTAAATCTACATAGTACCGATTTTAGGGCGTCACAAAGTGGTATTAGAGCCTTAGTTTCGATCTCCTTGTTGTTTCGATACGAATGGTTATCGAAGCTGCGGGTCCGCAAAAGCCTGTAGGATAACCTCGCTAACGGTCGTTGTTTCTAGAGTGTCGAAAACTATTTGACTAAAATTATTTTGAAAATATCTCAATAGGTTTCTATTTACTCCTTACCTCAACTCTATTTCTCTTCTTATCTTATTTGATTTGGAGTCTCTTCTCTTATCCAAGTTTCAAAGTTTTAGGATCCTACGTGTGGGTGGACGATTTCTTGCCTTTTACCCTATTAGGTTCGATCTTTCGGAGTCGTCTTCGTCGTGAGCAACAATCCCTTGTTAGTGGTGTCGAGAATTTCGAGGTGGAGCAACAATCCCTTGTTAGTGGTGTCGAGAAGTTCTTCACGGAGCCGGAAGACTCGGTAGTTCCCTTCTCTTCTTGTGGTCTCGGCGTGGATCTCGGGACGCGATCCCTTGTTAGTGGTGTCGATTGTAACGCCCCGGGATTTATCCCCTTTTAGATTTGTGAGTTTTCTTTTTGCATCGACATGGCATCGCATCGCATTAATTTAATTTGTTGCATTTAAATTAAATTTCCATAATTAAATTCAAATGCATTTCCATTAATTAAAAATGTGTTATTTTCAAATCTTTTAAAAATGTTAAAAACTAGTTTATTAAATTGTGTATGAAAAACTAAAAATATTTTGTATTGTTTTCATATTTAAATTCCCTGTCTATTTTGTTTTAAAAAATATAAAACCGAAAAGATTAAACGAGGGAGAAATAAAGCCCAAAAGCCCACCTAAGCAAACCCTAGGGTTTCTCCCTGGAAACTTCTTTCCCACCCCCAGGAATTTTTGCAGCCACCCTCCTCCTTTTCTTGGATTTTGCAAAGTAGTCTTTACACCCCATCTTTTCCTTTCTTCCCCTTCCTTTTTCTTTTCTTCTTTTTGTTTTCTTCTTTTCTTCCTTTTTCTCTCTCCTTCTTCCTCTTCTCTTCTTCCCGCAGCGCACCAGTCCAGCCCGCACGCACCAACTACTCCCGAGCCCCGTGCTCCTCCGACGCGCTCGCTCCCGAGCTGCCTCCGGCCCGCACGCGCCATGGCGGCCGCGCCCCGACGCGACCTGCCCAGCGCCGCCGGCCCCGGCCGCCTCGCCTGTCCCCGCCCCGCGCCCCTCCCCCGAGCTCCATCCCCGCCGCCGCGCTCCCGACGCCGCCGCGCCAGCGCGCCGCCGCCTCCCGCCGGCCGCTGCGCCGCGCCGCCCCGGCCTCCTCCGCCCACACCGCGCCTCCCTCCGGCCCCGCAGCTCCTCGTGCCCCGTGCTCACCCGCACGGCGTGCCGCCTTCGGCCGAGCGCCGCCCTCGCCGCCGCCACGCCGGCCGCGCCCGCACGCACCGCCGCTGCATCCGCCACCGCGCCCCGCGTGCGCCGCCTCCTCCCCACGCCGCGGCCCCTCGCCTCCGCCTCTCCCCTCCGGCCGCCATCCGCAAGCGCCGCGCCACGTAGCCGCGCCGCCGCTCCTCCCGCGCCGCGCCGCCGAGCTCCTCCGCCCGCCGCTTTCCGCCGCGCGCCGCCCGTGTGCGCCGCCTCTCCGCCGCCCTCCTCGCGCCGCTGCTCCACCGCACGCTCCATGCCGCCCGCGTGCGCGTGCTCGCAGCCCGCGCCGGCCTCCTTCCATCCGCCGGTTTCCCGTCCGGTGACGTCCCCACACCCGCCGCCCGCAAGGTGTTCGACACAATGCCCGCAAGACCCCGGCGTCCCTTTTTTTTGTTGTCCGATTGTCCACCCTTCGTGGTGTTGCTACGTGCACCGCGCGTGACTCTTCCGGTGTCGCGTTGCCGTGACCGCCGTGCCCGTGCTGCGTGACCGCCCGTGCGCGTTTCTTTCCGGTGTCCTTTTGTCGTGCTCCTACGTGCCACGACTACTTCCCACCCACTTACACGACACCGACAAACGACGATGCCCCGGTTCTGCGACGCCTACTTTCCCGACGTCGACTACTTCCTCTACGGACCGAAGACTTCGGTTTCGAACTCTATCTCTCCCGATCCGACGTACGGACCCAAACCCTAACCCTACACCTATTTTATAAAATGCCATCTATCTTGTGCATATCGCATCATAATTACATGTGTTGCATCTCTTGGGTTTGCGGGTGTAGCATTTCACCTAAATAATAAATATGGAATGTGTGGGGTAATAAATATATAATGCCCTATTCCATTTAATTTAATTAGATCACCCATGCCATGTGTTGCCATGCTAACCAACATTTAATATTGCGGGTAAATAAATAACTTGCACCTAAATAATAATTTCCGGGGTTGCTTTCCCGCTTAATTTTGATTACATGCATTGTGTTGCATCTTGCCATGTCATGCATCATTATCACATGATCATGCTGGATCTTTGTCGTAGTTATACAATGCATCTTTTACGCTTTCCAGTGTTTGTTGCTTCTTCGCGGATAAGACGTTGAGATGTGTGAGCAACGACAAGATCTGCTTCCATGCGGGATTCCAGGCGAGCAAAGTTTGCTTGTTTACCTATACATTGTCTTTCATTCCTGCCGTTGATCTCTGCTACCCTAGTATCCGATTCTTTATCGCGATCCCACCACATGTTTATCCTGCAGCCCATACAGCTTTATCCCCACAACCTAATACATGTTGAATGTTTATCTGTTAGCCTTGCGAGTCGTAGCGCATGCTTAGAGTTGATTGTGCGAGTCGTCTGTTGGTCTTATGTTTCATCTGCTTAGTATGATAGAATATTTTACCTTAATAAAATGTTGTTTTATATTGGGGTATTATAATTAAAAGATAAGGCACCAGGCGGAAGGCCTTGCGAGGTGCTTTGTTCTGCTCAGTGTCGACCTAGGAACTGAGATTTTGTCCTCGGATCCAATTTTGAGCGCACTAACCACTTGCGGGAGGCCAAATGGAGCCCCCCTCGACTTTGAACAGATCCTCAGCTTGTCCATGTGCCGCAACTAGTTCGGGTTTTCCATTTGCTCATATGCATGTGCATGATGATGATGATGATGATGATGATGAGAGGGTATGTGATACGGGGGGTCATATAGGGTTGGTGCGCGCGTAGCGGACAGTTCCTACTGTGGTTTGAGCCGCATGGCGCGTAGGCACAAACTAATGAGTCCGCAATTGAGATTCGGCCGGACTCTTGACGCGGGTAACAACTCATATGGGTGGCACTTGGACTTGCTGTAATGAAGGAATAAGTCGTGTTGAGAAGCCCTGATGCTTGCTTGGGTTGATCATGCGAGTATGGGTACAGTAGTGCACCCCTACAGGGTATAATCTTATCGATGAGCCGTGTCCACGGTTATGGACGACTTTGGTGATGATGCTGGCTAACAAGATCTAGACAACTTGCACCTAATTAAAGTTAATTAATTTGACTAGTAATATAGAATTACTTTCACCATAAATTATAAATAAAACTGTTCAATGTGTGAGTTTCCCGAATTGCTTTCTCATATTTGGTTGAGGGGGTGAATTCGAGAATGGGTTATGATTGGTGTTAGTCGTAGATGTTTACTTTATGCGCTCTCTTATCCCTCTCTAATTAGACGGATGTTGTAGCGTGTCTCTTTAGGTTGCTAGTGCTGCTGCCGCTAAGTCCACCTCCCCTATATTTTGGGAGATGGTGTAGAAAGTAGGCAAGTCGGTTTTGCTTGCCAGGGATGCCCTGACCCTCTTTTGGGATGTGCTTTATGTGCAGTCAACAGGTTTGAAGTCAGACGATGTTAGCTTGGGAATCCCTCCGGCTTGGCTGGGCAGGGATATGGCGCCATTGCTTATCTTCAGGACTCTTAGTCCAATTTGCATCTTATCTGTAGTCGGATACTATTATGCTTCCGTTGTCTTTTGAATCTTTGTATTGTATTATTTGTATCTTGACTCGTTTGAGTCGTTGTTGTAATTATATCTTCTGTTGTATTTGTGGATGTATCGGAACGGTTGTAATGTTATCACAATTCCACCCACATAATGCGCATGTTTCGGCGTGCACATTATGTCTGGTGGGCGACCTAAAATCGTTATTATGCGGATTTCGGCGTGATCGCTTAAATCTACATAGTACCGATTTTACGGCGTCACATCGCGGATGTCGGATAGGTAGTAAGAATCATTGAGCAGCGCCTTTGTGACTAGAAACGGTCCTTCCCATGGCGGGGATAGCTTGTGCAAGCCTTTTCTGTCTTGAATTAGGCGGAGAACCAAGTCACCTGTTATGAAGCCTCGCTTCTGCACTCTCCGGCTATGATCTGTCTAGGCTATCCTGTTCTTCATCTAACAAGTCTAGGCTATGCTGTCTTGCACCCTCTACGTCTTGCTCGATGTAGGCCTGAATTCTAGGGGAATAGTATTTCATGTCGGTGGGTAGCACTGCCTCTGCGCCATATACTAAGAAGAAAGGATTGTAGCCAGTAGATCTGTTTGGCGTTGTGCGCAAACTCCAGAGTACAGACTGTAGCTCTTCTGCCCAAGCATCGGCTGCACTATGTAATGGAGCTTCGAGACAGGGCTTAAGTCCGGAGAGGACTAAGCCGTTTGTACGCTCTACTTGTCCATTTGATTGAGGGTGTGACACAGATGCCAAATCAAGCCGGATGCCTAGATCGTTGCTGTATTCTTTGATGTCACCTTGAGAGAAGTTGCTTCCATTATCGGTGATAATGCTGTGTGGAACTCCGAACCGAGAGATAATTCCCCAGAGGAAATCGGTGGTTGTTCGCGCGTCAAGTTTGCCTCGACCCATTTAGTGAACTTGTCAACAACGACCAATAGGTGGGTATATCCACCACGTGCCTTCTTGAAGGGACCAACCATGTCCAAGCCCCAGACCGTGAACGACCAAGTGATTGGAATTGTCCTGTGTTCTTGTGCCGGCAAGTGAGGTTGGTGGGCGTACAACTGGCAGCCTTTGCATGTTTTCACGATGTGCTCGGCGTCTTATTTGGCGGTTAGCAAGAATAAACCTTGCTAGAAAGCTTTAGACACAATGGACCTGGCGGAGACGTGATGCCCGCAAGTGCCAATATGTTTGTCTTTCAGAATTTCCCGGCCTCCTTCTGGAAATATGCACCGCTGATAGATACCGCACGTGCTTTGCTTGTATATCTCGCCTTTAATGATTGTGAATGCTTTGGCCCGCCTTATGATCTGCCTTTTCAACACCTCATCGTCCTCCGGCAACTTCTAGTCGACTAAAAAATGGAGATATGGGATGGTCCAATCCGGCTGGACCAAGTAGACGGCAAGACTTGCCACTTCTACTAGTTCTTCTGCATCGGGGTCCAACAAGTCAGCCCCCTTAATGGACGGCTTGTGCAAATGTTCCAGAAAAATGTCCTTTGGCACTTTTTTGCGTTCTGACCCGAGTCTAGTGAGGGTGTCTGCCGCCTCGTTCTCAGCTCTGGGAACATGCCAGACTTCGTTGCCCATGAAATTTTTGGCGAATTTGTCAACTTTGGCCCAGTAAGCAGCCATTGTTACACTCTTCGCGTCCCATGTGCCGCTTACTTGTTGTTCGACTAAGTCGGAGTCACCATAACAGAGGATTCTCTTGACGCCAAGGTCGTTTGCCACATGTAGCCCGTGAAGCAAAGCTTCATACTCTGCGACGTTATTTGTTGCTATGAAATGAATTTGCAATACTTAGCTGAGCTTATCACCTTTGGGTGTGCGCAAAACAACTCCAATCCCCGAGCCTTTGAGCATCTTTGATCCGTCAAAGTGCATGACCCAATATTCTGACTCGGGGAGTACTATTTCCTCCATGGCCTCTGTCCAGTCGGCAATAAAGTCTGCAAATGTTTGATGGCCGTCCGTGGTTTGTAGACTATATCAAAGGCGGCAAGCTCGATGCCCCATTTGGCAACTCAGCCTGTTGCCTCTGCGTTATTGATTATATCTCCCAACGGTGCCCTGCTGACTACTATCACTGTGTGCTCCTAGAAATAATGCCTAAGCTTTCTGGCGGCGAAGAATACACCATAAGCCAGCTTTTGGTGATGTGGATACCTCTGCTTGGAAGAGGAGAATACTTCACTGATGAAATAGACCGGACGTTGCTCAGACGTCGCAGCTTCGCTTTCATTTCTTTCCACAGCCAAGACAACGCTGACAACTTCTCCAGTTGCCGCGATGTACAACAGCATTGGTTCCTGCGATTGAGGTGCTACCAATATGGGAGTGGATACGAGATCCTCCTTACGTTGTTGTAAGGCGGCATCTGCTTCTGCTGTCCACTCGAAGTTGTCAGATTTCTTCAATAGCCGGTAGAGAGGCATTGCCTTTTCTCCAAGGCGGCTTATGAAACGACTGACGGCTGTCGCTGATCCGGGTAGGCGTTGCACGTCCTTCAGACAAGTTGGTCTGGATATGTTTTGGATATCCTTGATCTTCTCCGGGTTAACTTCGATCCCTTGTTCTGAAACGATAAAGCCAAGTAGTTTGCCGGCTGGAACGCCGAAAACACACTTTGCGGGATTGAGCTTCATCTGGTATTTCCTGAGATTCTGAAAAGTTTCTTCCAAGTCCTCTAGGAGATCCGCCTTCTTTTTCGACATCACCGCAATGTACTCAACATAGACGTGAACATTGCGGCCGATCTGTTCGTGCAGGCAATTTTGCATACAACGCTGGTATGTTGCCCCTGCATTCTTCAGGCCAAAAGGCATCGTGATGTAGCAGAAAGTCCCGTATGGAGTGGTGAAAGATGTTTTCAGTTGATCTGAGTCCCTCATCTTGATTTGGTGGTACCCTGAGTAGGCGTCCAAAAAACAAAGCAGCTCGGAGCCTGCTATGGAGTCTATGACCTGGTCAATTCTAGGCAGCGCAAAGCGATCCTTTGGGCAGCACTTGTTAACACCGGTATAGTCGATACACATCTTCAGCTCTTTATTCTTCTTTGGAACAAGTACATGATTTCCCACCCAATCGGTGTGTACAAACTCTTTTATGAAATTTCCGTCCCTCAGCCTATCTATCTCCTTTCCTATAGCCTTGCGTCTCTAATCACCAAAGCGTCTTGTTGCTTGCTTCACCGGCTTAGATCCCTTGATAACATTGAGTGAGTGCTCGACAAGTTCCCTCGGTACACCAGGCATGTCGGTTGGCGACCATGCAAAGATGTCACGATTGTCACGGAGGAACTCGACGAGCGCGCCTTCCTATTTGCTTTCCAAGTTGGAGCCGATGACAACTTGCTTGGATTTATCGCCTGGGATGAGGTCCGCCTTCTTGGTGTCTTCTGAAGCTTCGAAGGTCTTCTTGACATCAACTTTTGGCTTGGGCATGGAGTTGTCTGGGTCCGCCTTAAGTAGCGCGAGCTCTTCTTTGTTGATGATGGCTTCTGCGAAGGCGGCCATGCCACGCTCGGACTCCTTAGCTTTCTTGAAGTTGCCGAAAACCTTGATGGTTACATGTTCCCCCGGCATATTTAGCTTGTTGTATATATAGCATGGCCTTGCCATGAATTTGGCAAAAGCAGGTCGTCCGAAGATTGCATGATAGGCACTTTTGAAGGGGACAACTTCAAACCTGAGGAACTCTGAGCGGTAGTTCTCTTCTGGTCCAAAAGTTACCTTCAGCCTAATGCTCCCCATTGACTTTGCTTGTCTATCGGGCACTATGCCATGAAAAGTGAGGTTGCTATGATCAAGCTGATCCTCAGACAAGTTCATGCGGCTTAGTGTATCATAGTACAGGATGTTGAAGCTGATGCCGCCATCCATGAGTACTTTTGTGAGCCTGAAGTTGTTGACAATGGGGTCGACAACAAGCGCGTATTTGCCTGGGTGGGGGCATAATCAGGGTGGTCGGACCGGACCCAAGTGATTGCCGCCTCTGACCAGTTCAAATACTGAGGGACATCCGACATTGTCGCGTTGAGTTCGCGCATCTCTGCCTTATCTGCCTTAGCCAAAGGTGTGCCGACAAAGCACACGAGTGACTCTTTGACCTTCGGATACGGCTTCTTTTTCTTGACGGAGGCGTCGTCATCGCTTGAGATTGACATGTCGTCGTCGTCCTTGTTGTCTTTCTTGTCATACTTCTTTGACTTCCAGCCAACGGTGGGCTCCTTTTTTAAGTCGTCCATGAAGCGGCACTCGCTGAGCATATGGTTGACCTTGCCGAGCTTCTCGTGGATTGGGCATGGCAATTTTTGCCTGCTCGTAAGTGATATGTGCCGCCTTATGGCCTGAGCCGGCATCACGGTTATCTTTCTTATTTTTCCACTTCTTTTTGTCGGCGTTTCCAGGGAACGCGACAGCAACTTGGTTAGATGGCCTGGCTTTGTCTTCCGTTGCTTGCTTGCGCTTGTTATTCCGCCTTGGCACGCTGCTGACGTCCGGATCATCGTCACAGGCGTCGTCGTCTGCTGCCGCGTATTGGGCGACAAGGTTGCGCATCTCGCCAAGGTCCATGACTTGCTCGCGGACGAGCTGATGACGGAGTAAGCACTTCTTCTGTAGGCCCGTTTAGAATGCATGGATAGCCTGTGCGTCCGAAACACCATGACAGTTGACCTTCTCTGAGATCCAACGGCTGACAAAATCTGTCATGGTTTCGTCCGGCTTCTGAACACAACGTTGCAAATCCGTGTAGGTGTTTGGACGCTTGTATGTTCTTTGGAAGTGCTGGGAGAACTCCTTTTCCATGTCGTACCAGTTGTGGATAGACTTTTCAGGAAGGTCGTCGATCCAAGCCCTTGCTGTGCCTTCTAGCATTAGAGGTAGGTAGCGGACGACAATGTGGTTGCTTCCGCCGGCAATCTCTATGGCCATGGCATAGTTAGCTAGCCATGAGTCCGGCTTAACGAGGCCATTGTACCTAGGACAATTTTTAGACACTGATGTCATGTGCTTAGGAAACGGCTCTCTGCGGATGGCATCGGCAAAGCACTTTTTGCTAGAGTATAACGGCTCCCTTCCTCTTGCTATGTCTTGTAGGTGGTGTCTTGCGTCTTTTGGATCGAGTTGTTGTCCGCCTCTGTTGTCGTTTGGCTTGGCCTGCACTACCCAGCTTACGCTGCGCCTGGGCCCATCTGCCGCCTCCTTCCTCTTGCTGCTGGTGCTGTGCTGCGGAGACCGGCTTCGGCCTCTCCTGGGGGGGGGGGGGGGGGGGGGGTCGTTGCCGGCGTCTTTTTAGGTGGCTGGACGTTATCCCGGCTACCGCCATCACGGCGCCTTGGCTGGGCTGGAGGTGGCAAGTCCCCTCTACTTCCCGTCCGCGAGTTCTCGTCCTGCCTTCATTTTGGCGGTGGCGTGTTCTTTGGAGGTGGCGTTGCTTTCCTTTTGTCGCCATGGCTACTGGAGCCAGACGGTCCTTCGGGGTCAGCGCTAGGTGCGGCTTTGCACTTTCCTTTCTTGGATTCGAGATCTCCCCCGCGGGCATTCGCCATATGGCCGTAGGAGTCAGCGCGAGCTTGTTGTTAGAAAGCCTTGCTCATGAAGTGTCTTGCATTGGAAACCTTTTCCTCCGCTGTGTAAGTCTTGTCGTCTAGGGTGTCCAGTGCGGCAGCAGCGTTAAGGATGAGGGTGCAGATGTAGTGTACCTGCACCTAAAATAAGGCAGATACCTGTGTATAGTGCAAATCCCCGGATCGATTCGTTTGCACACACAGTTACGATGTAATATCACAACAAAGTATCAATTTATTACAGCGCTGATCCAGACTTAGAAAATATTCATTACAAATTTGCATAGCATAAAGCTAGCAGTGAACAGAGTAAACAGCGGAAAAGTATTCTTCATGGAGTCCCCAATCATCATCATGTGCCACAGGCGAGCATGTTGGTTGAAGACTCGAAAACCCTTAGTAAAATTTTCACTCATCATCAGGACAGTCTGCAATAAGATATATATTGCAACAACGTGGGTCAGAACCATTAAAAATGGAACTGGCAAGTGACACTATGGTGGACACTTAGAGGAATAACTCTATGACCTATATGCTTATTTGGCTGGAGGAGCTCAAGGCTATTTTGCAGAAAGAAAGTTTTTCCCTAACTTTTTTAAAACACTTTTCTTCTATTCGAGACATCCGTGGCATGAAATCCACTGTCTCATTCTACCCTTGTTCTTCACCCATCAAGTTTTAATTTATAAGTTGGAATGATGGAATCCTCTGTTGACATCCTCGTTCAGCTGCTCAATTGTCCGTTTCCGGGGACACGGCTAAGTACTTAGATTTTAACTCTGCAGAGGTTGTGCACGTTCACCATTGTACCCATTCAACCCTAGTTACACTTTTCACACCATTTGTGATAAGGAAAGGAAAGAATGAGACGAGATCTTTCAGAAGCATTTTCCCTCCCACTCTGGCCTGACGCGCTCCACCTACAAATCCTCTACCACCACCTGTCAGGCCGGGAAGAGTCCACGCAGCTTAGTTGATCAAGCCAGAGCCCATATTGGCAATGGCTGCACGAGAAGCAATCTTCACTTGGAGTTCTTCAGATTCCTTTGCTCCTGGGTGGCCTTCCACAAGTGAATATTCCACAGGTAAATCCCCTGGGAACAACACTCAACTCATACACCCAAGCAACCAATTTCCACCTAGGTGTTTGATTAAAACTTAGTAGACTTTATGTTTTTCATCAAAATAGTTTTTGCATAGCATCACTATTCAACTAAGTAATTTCATAGGAACCTAGGCACAGGAATAAAGAGGTCTATCATGGCTTGCATAGCAATGCTATCCTACACATGCTTATAGAAAAATACTCTACTCATGCATAGAAAAATAATGGGACTTTTATGGGGGTGTGCCACTTGCCTTGGCAACCGGGAGTGCAGCAGTTACAGTTGCAAAGATTCTCGTTTCCCTCCGAATAGTCTAACAAAGAAATAAAGAGCCACACATAAATACACAAGCAAAGGTTCATACAAGAAAAATATATGCTATGCATGATATGAGATGCAACAATTTATTTCCAACGTCTAGAAACTAATAAAGTACCCCTTTGGATTTTCATGATAAATGCATAAATAAATTTTTGATTTGTTTCTATTATTTAATTATGAATAAAGGGGTAATGACAAGGACTTTAGTTCACTTAAATAAAATTTCAAAACAAATTTTGGAAATATGATATTTGGGCAGACGGCATCTAAACAAGTTGTTAGCAATTTGATTTACTCAAAAATAAATTTTCTAACTAAAGTTATGTCAAAAACACTTAAACTACTCTAAAAAATATTTGAAAATTTTGTATGTGTCAAAACAGAAAACTAATTAAGACAAAGTGTTCTACTGGTTCCAAGGATCTCAAATATATTAAAATATTTAAATTTGGTTAAACAGATAAAAAGTAGTGATAAAAACAGTATGCAGGGTGTTTTCTGCAAAACTGCCAAATTAAATAAAATGGGAAAAACAATTTACACGTCAGGGCTGACTGGGCGCTGACTGTGCGCTGACTGGGCATGCTGATGTGTTTAAGTGATTTGATCTGGGCCGTCAGATCTGGATCTGGCGGTCTAGATCAATCGTACCGTTTCGCTTAAAAAGATCTAATCCCAACCGTAGGATCGAGATCGTACGGCGTACACGCGTTGACCAACAACTGGCGGCGCTAAGTCACCGGAGGACCTCGCCGGAGCAGCGCGCGCGGCGGCGACACGCACGGCATCGCACGTTCTAGACGTTCTACTGCGTTCCTAAACGAGTGGGTCATACCTACGGGTAGAGGGCGTCGAGGCGACGTCGTTGGCGAAGTGGTGGGGGTCGTAGCTCCTCCTGCCTCCTCTGGTTGCTCGCCGGAGATGCGCACGGCGGAGGTTCTCGTCGGTGAGCACGGACACGGAGTTTGGCTGCGTAAGAACACACGAGACCTTATCACCAAGGTGCGCAATGACAAAGTGAAACGATTGGGAGTGAAGAGAGGGCTCGAGGAGGTCGCAGCTCACCGGAGTTCGTTGAACTTGCCGTCGGCAGCGGCGGAGCTCCGGGGATGCTCGTGGGCGGCCTAGTGGCTCTCGGGAGGTGGTGCTTGGGGCAAAAGAGAGAGGGGATCGAGGGGATCTTATAGCAAGAATCGGCGACGTAAATGAGTGAGTAAATCGTCGGGAATCAACCGAATTGATTCGGCCGTTTCTCGGCTAGGTCGTGGGCAAGATTTGGGGCGAGCCGTTGCAGCGGGAGGGATGACAGGTGGGGCCCACCTGTCAGCGAGTGAGCTCGCGCGCGCGGGTGGGGACGGGATGCTGGCGGGCTGGATTGCGTCGCGCGCGCGGTAGATAGCTAGTGGGCTACGGCCCACTGGCTGGCCCGACTCTATTTTTTTCTTTTTGAAAATTCTTTTCAGTTTTTAAATCTTTTGAGTATAAAACAAATTCAAAACTATATTAAAACTTCTCAGAAAATTCATAAAAATATAATTTGAAAAGCTTATGAAAAATAGATCCTTTTGACATTATTTTTGTCTAAAATAAAAATAGAATAAAAGGAACATTATTATAAATTCAAAATAACAATTTTAAGGACATAAATTCAATTAAAATATATTTAAATAATTAAATTCAAAATTTATGTGATTCATATGACAAGTTTAATGATGATGATGCATGGATGCAAAAGTTTTAAATTTTTCTAAAAATTGGGATGTTACAAACCTAACCCCCTTAAGATGAATCTCGCCCTCGAGATTCGGATTGGCTAGCAAATAGGTGAGGGTGGTCTTCTTTAAGGTCATCTTCTCTTTCCCAAGTTGCTTCCTCTTCTGAATGGGGATTCCACTTTACTTTACAGAATTTGATGGTCTTGGTTCGGGTGACACGTTCTGCTGTCTCCAAAATCTTTATTGGTTTTTCTTCATAAGTGAGATCACTTTCTAGTTGTACTTCCTCTAGTGGCACCGTATCTCTTAGCAGTGTTTTTTGCCATTTCTGGGTGACATTTCTTCAGCTGGCTGACATGAAACACACTGTGAACCGCGGAAAGTGCTTCCGGAAGTTCCAATTCATAGGCGACCTCTCCTTTGCGGGATAATACCTTGAAGGGTCCAATAAATCTAGGTGCCAATTTTCCTTTGATTCCAAATCTTTTAACTCCCCGCATAGGTGAAACTCGGAGATAGAATCGATCACCCACTTCATACGTGACTTCTCTCCTTTTGGAGTCCGCATAACTTTTCTGTCTGGATTGTGCTATCTTTGAACGGTCCTTAATCAACCTGACTTTTTCCTCAGCCTCCTTGATTATGTCTGGTCCGAACAAACTACGTTCTCCTACGCCACTCCACAGTAGTTGGGTAGTGCACTTTCTCCCATAAACGGCTTCAAATGACGACATCTCTATGCTCGCTTGATAGCTGTTGTTGTAAGAGAACTCGGCATATGGAAGATTATCATCCCAGCTTGACTTATAATCTAGAGCGCATGCTCTCAGCATATCTTCTAGGATCTGATTTACTCTTTCTGTCTGTCCATCCGTCTGCGGATGAAACGCTGTACTAAACTCTAATCTAGTTCCCAGAGACTCATGTAATTGTTTCCAGAAATGGGAAGTAAACTGAGTACCCCTATCCGACACAATTTTCTTGGGAACACCATGTAGACACACAATCCTCTTCATGTAGATGTCCGGTAGTTTGGCACTAGTGTATGTAGTCTTTACGGGTATAAAGTGAGATACTTTCGTCAGCCGATCGACTATAACCCATATAGAATCATACCCTGATTTAGTCCTGGGCAGACCCGTGATGAAATCCATACCAATCTGTTCCCATTTCCAATCTGGTACTGGTAACGGTTGTAGCAACCCTGCTGGTTTTTGGTGTTCCGCTTTCACTCGACTGCAGACGTCACACTTTGCAATGTATTCAGCAATATCACACTTCAAGTTGATCCACCAATACCTCTCCTTTACATCCATATACATCTTGGTGTTACCCGGATGTATGGAATAAGGTGAGTCATGAGCTTCTTGAAGTACTAACTTCCTGAGGTCGGCATTGTCAGGAACACAAATGCGTTCTTTATACCACACGGTTCCTTCTTCATCTTTTCTAAAATCTCTGGCCTTTCCTTCGCTTAGGTTCTTCTTGATTTCTTTTACTGCTTTATCCTCTAACTGAGCTGTCTTGATTTTGTTAAATAGAAGAGGTTGAACTTCTAAGGATGCTATGAATCCTTCAGGTACCACCTCTAATCGAAGGTCCTTAAATCCTTTACAAAGATCTTCCGGCAAATCTCCTGCCGTGAGTCCGTTTACATAAGTCTTACGGCTCAAGGCATCAGCCACTACGTTGGCTTTCCCTAGGTGGAATTGTAGACTTAAATCATAGTCTTTGATCAACTCTAACCATCTCCTTTGTCGCATGTTTAATTCCTTCTGAGTAAAGAAATACTTGAGGCTTTTATGATCCGTAAATACTTCACATCTCTTTCCCCATAAATATGGCCTCCATATCTTTCGCGCATGCACCACAGAAGCTAACTCTAAATCATGAGTGGGGTAGTTTACTTCATGATTTTTGAGTTGTCTTGAGGCGTAAGACACTACTTTGCCTTCTTGCATCAATACGCTTCCTAGGACGCAATATGAAGCGTCGCAATAAACCTGGAAGTCTTTCTCTAGATCTGGTAAGCATAATACTGGTGCCGACACCAAGCGCTTCTTTAATTCCTGAAAACTGATCTCACAAGCTTCCGTCCACTCAAATTTCTTTCCCTTCTTCAGTAGTTCAGTCAAGGCCTTGGCAATCTTGGAGAAGTTTTAAATGAATCTCCGGTAGTACCCTGCCAGTCCTAGAAAACTGCGGATTTCTCCCACATTTTTGGGCGATTCCCAATTTGTCACAGCAGCAACTTTTTCAGGGTCCACTTCTATCCCATCTTTAGACACCAGGTGTCCTAGAATCCTACTTGTTTTAACCAAAATTCACACTTGTTGAACTTAGCATATAATTTATGCTCTCGGAGCCTTTGCAATACCAGACGTAAATGTTCTTCGTGTTCTTTGTGACTTTTGGAGTAGACTAAGATGTCATCGATGAAGACAACAACAAACTTGTCCAGAAAATCCATGAACACCTTATTCATCATATTCATGAAATAGGCTGGAGCATTGGTTAACCCAAAAGGCATTACCGTGTAGTCATACGATCCATATCTTGTAACGTAAGCAGTCATGGGTATATCCATCTCTCTGACTTTCATCTGAAAGTACCCTGATCTGAGATCGATCTTGGAGAAGACGACAGCCCCTTCTAGTTGATCGAACAGTTCATTGATTTTGGGTAGCGGATACTTGTTCTTAATTGTATGCTCATTTATGTCACGGTAATCGGTGACTAATCTCTGAGTACTATCCTTCTTCTTAACAAAAAGAATCGGGGCTCCCCAGGGTGATGAACTTGGACGGATAAAGCCTTTCTGCATAAACTATTCCAGTTGTTTCGTGAGTTCTTTCAGTTCATCAGTTGCCATTGGGTAGGGCCTTTTAGCAATTGGTCTTGTTCCCGGCTTTAGTTCTATGATGAACTCTACATCTCTATCGGGTGGCATTCCTGGTAGTTCTTCCGGAAACACATCAGGGTATTCCTTAACTATAAGGACCTCACCGAGACTAACCCCCTTAAGAGAATTAAGCCTAACCTTCTTTAGTTCAAACTTTGATCTAAATTTATCTTCGAGCCTTCTGGAGTGGTGAGAGTGATAGTTCTATTTGCGCAGTTTATGATTCCTGCATAGCGGGTCATCCAATCCATCCCTATGATAACATCCAGGCCTTGTGTTTCCAGGATGATCAAGTCCGTAGGAAACTGATGCTTTCCAATCTTCAGACTTAACTGTCTACAGCCAGAGGTGACTAGCATCTCTCCGCCCGGAGAGCTTACTCTAATGGGGCTTCCTATATTTTCCACTACTAACCCATGTTTGTTTACAAAAGCTCTTGAAATGAAAGAATGCGATGCTCCAGTATCAAATAAAACTAATGCTGGGCATGAATTTAGCAAGAACGTACTAATGACAGCATCAGGTTCATCGTACACTTCTTCCACATTGATGTGGTTCACCTGTCCTTACTGGAAGGGATTGGGCTTGGCAGCTTCTGCGGCCTTCTTTTCGGGGCAGTCAGTGGCGTAGTGACCCTTGTTATTGCACTTGAAGCATAGGACTTGGCTGATATCTTTCTTATATTCGGGCTTTGGGCGATGTTGTCCATTGTTGTGGCCAGCATTTCCATTTCCCTTGTGATTCCCATTGTTTCCCTTGAATCCACCACTATGGTTGTGACCATGATGTTTGTGGTTGCTTCCTCCACTAAGATAGTGCCCAGGTTTATGACTCGGGTTTGCATCTTGAGGGAAAGGTCTCTTGAAAGAAGTCTCAGAATGGTGTTTGTGAACATTCAACTTTCTCTTCCTATTTTCAGCCTTCTTGATGTTATCCTCCAGTATGATAGCCTGATCTAGGAGAGTCTGATAATTTGGGGCATAGGCCACTGTCAAAGGGATCTTCAGCTCGTCACTCAGCCCATTTAGGAATTTTGCCTTCCTCTTTGCCTCGGTATTAATGTCTTCAGAGGCATAACGAGAAAGGGCATGGAAATCAGCCATGTACTCCTTAAGGCTCCTGTTTCCTTTTCTCAGTTTTCTGAATTCTTCCTGCTTCAAGTTCATAATGCCCGAGGAGATATGAGCATTACGAAAACCTTCCTTGAAATTTTCCCAAGTCATGGTTTCTAGTGGGTGGGTGATTTGATAGGTTTCCCACCACTGGATTGCTGGTCCTTCCAACAGATGAGTGGTGAACCTCACCTTCTCAGCGTCAGTACATTCACAAGTCACTAGATCCCTGTCCACTGAACGCAGCCACTCATCTGCCACAATTGGTTTAGTTGCAGTGGAGAACTTGTTCGGTCGGAGCCTCAGCAATGTGGTAAGTCTATCCACATGGGGGGGTGGTGGCGGAGGCGGGTTGTGGTTGTTGTTATTGTTGTTGGTTGCCGCAATGAACTGGGTCATCATAGTCATTAGCTGAGCTTGAGCGGCCATCAACTGTTGTATAGCATCATTGTTGTTGTGGTCGTTGTTGTTGTTGTTGTTGTTGTTGTTGTTGTTGTTGTTGTTATCGGGCGTACGACGGGGAGGCATCTGTGATTTGTATAGATGAGTTTTTAGACGGAAAGGTCTAAAGAGAAAGATTACCCCAACAAACAAACAACCTAAAGAACAAACAAACATCACACAACTCAAAACTTTGGATAAATCAGACATGAGAGTTTTGGAAAATAAAACGCGAGGTTCCTCAGAATACAAAGGAAGGTACTGCCTTATCACAAGTTGATAGGTCAATACAAGACTAAGATAACGATGAGGTGTATATAAATGGTAGTCTCGCTAACGAACTACTCGACCATGTCGTCTTCTTCTTCTTCAATTTCCTGAATCTCGATTCCTTCATTGTCGAGTACTTCCCTTAATTCCTTCACTTCTTTCTCCAGGGCAGAGATCTTCTCTTGCAGTTCCCTTTTCTCGGTACGAAGACGCTTGATCAAGTCACTATCAGCTTCGAACTCGACTTCATTGCTCTCGAGTTCTGCCTTCTGTTCTCTGATAGTCTTGTTTTTCTCTTGAACCCTTTTCTCCTGTCTCTTGTATTTCTCCTCTTGTGAAGCAAACTTTTTTTCTTGGGCCTTAGTCACTTCCTCTTGAGCTTTCATCTCTTCCTCGTTCTCCTTGAGTAAGGCACACAACTCATCGTTCTTCAGAAGTTCAGTGCGTCTATCCTCATAAAGTTCTGTGACGAGGACCTCCAACTCCTGGAAATACAGACTAAGGGGCTTTGCTTTGCCTCTATCTCCAACATCAAAGAGGTATGGTTCTCCCTCCTCGTTTCTCCTTCCAAAGAAAATGGAGTAGTGGCCCCTCAACTCTGCGCTATAGCGTCCGCAGAGACGTCCTATCAGGTCCTGCATGACGAGATTGAGTCCTTTTTCTTTGGAGTCACTAACCATTTTGATTTCCAACGGGGGCTCTTCTCCACGTCCTGGCTGAGTTGCTTTTATTCCCCAACAGCCCTCCTTGTTAAACTTCTTCAGGATGAAGCCCTTAAATTGAGGTAGCGGTAAACCTATCTTCTCGCCGATGTCGAGAAGGTAGCAGCCAAAGCGGGTGTCCTCGAAGTCCTCCGCAGTGGTGAAGTGGAAGCTCGTCATCCTTTAGGAAGGAAGGAAAAAAAAATTAAAACCAGAAATGTATAAGGTAAGGAGGTACTAGTCATAAGTGTGTTATTAAATTAGAGTCAAAACTAAGTCAAATCTCAATGTGATCAACAAATATAAACAACTCTTTGTAAATTGGATATTCACTATAGTGAGAGAGACAGACACCCGGCCAGCCACTTAATTGTGGAACAAGTCTCATGTACGCGGACATGTAAGGTTTGTTTCCAGGCCGCTTCGTCTCACTATGCCGCTAGGATCCAAAAATACTTAAGTAGTTAATACTATGATCAAAAGGTTTTTCCAATCCTAAGGGCTCGAACCTACAATCAACACAGTGCTCTGATACCATCTGTAGTGTACCTGCACCTAAAATAAGGCAGATACCTGTGTATAGTGCAAATCCTTGGATCGATTCATTTGCACACACAGTTACGATGTAATATCACAACAAAGTATCAATTTATTACAACGCTGATCCAGACTTAGAAAATATTCATTACAAATTAGCATAACATAAAGCTAGCAGTGAACAGAGTAAACAGCGGAAAAGTATTCTTCATGGAGTCCCCAATCATCATCATGTGCCACAGGCGAGCATGTTGGTTGAAGACTCGAAAACCCTTAGTAAAACTTTCACTCATCATCAGGACAGTCTGCAATAAGATATAAATTGCAACAACGTGGGACAGAACCATTAAAAATGGAACTGGCAAGTGACACTATGGTGGACACTTAGAGGAATAACTCTATGACCTATATGCTTATTTGGCTGGAGGAGCTCAAGGCTATTTTGCAGAAAGCAAGTTTTTCCCTAACTTTTTGAAAACACTTTTCTTCTATTCGAGACATCCGTGGTATGAAATCCACTGTCTAATTCTACCCTTGTTCTTCACCCATCAAGTTTTAATTTATAAGTTGGAATGATGGAATCCTCCGTTGACATCCTCGTTCAGCTGTTCAATTGTCCGTTTCCGGGGACACGGCTAAGTACTTAGATTTTAACTCTGCAGAGGTTGTGCACGTTCACCATTGTACCCATTCAACCCAGGTTACCCTTTTCACACCATTTGTGATAAGGAAAGGAAAGAATGAGACAAGATCTTTCAGAAGCATTTTCCCTCCCACTCTGGCCTGACGCGCTCCACCTACAAATACTCTACCACCACCTGTCAGGCCGGGAAGAGTCCATGCAGCTTAGTTGATCAAGCCAGAGCCCATATTGGCAATGGCTGCACGAGAAGCAATCTTCACTTGGAGTTCTTCAGATTCCTTTGCTCCTGGGTGGCCTTTCACAAGTGAATATTCCACAGGTAAATCCCCTGGGAACAACACTCAACTCATACAGCCAAGCAACCAATTTCCACCCAGGTGTTTGATTAAAACTTAGTAGACTTTATCTTTTTCATCAAAATAGTTTTTGCATAGCATCACTATTCAACTAAGTAATTTCATAGGAACCTAGGCACAGGAATAAAGAGGTCTATCATGGCTTGCATAGCAATGCTATCCTACACATGCTTATAGAAAAATACTCTACTCATGCATAGAAAAATAATGGGACTTTTATGGGGGTGTGCCACTTGCCTTGGCAACCGGGAGTGCAGCAGTTACAGTTGCAAAGATTCTCGTTTCCCTCCGAATAGTCTAACAAAGAAATAAAGAGCCACACATAAACACACAAGCAAAGGTTCATACAAGAAAAATATATGCTATGCATGAGATGAGATGCAACAATTTATTTCCAACGTCTAGAAACTAATAAAGTATCCCTTTGGATTTTCATGATAAATGCATAAATAAATTTTTGATTTTTCTATTATTTAATTATGAATAAAGGGGTAATGACAAGGACTTTAGTTCACTTAAATAAAATTTCAAAACAAATTTTGGAAAAATGACATTTGGGCAGAGGGCATCTAAACAAGTTGTTATCAATTTGATTTACTCAAAAATATATTTCTAAATAAAGTTATGTCAAAAACACTTAAACTACTCTCAAAAATATTTGAAAATTCTGTATGTGTCAAAACAGAAAACTAATGAAACCAAAGTGTTCTACTGGTTCCAAGGATCTCAAATATATAAAAATATTTAAATTTGGTTAAACAGATAAAAAGTAGTGATAAAAACAGTATGCAGGGTGTTTTCTGCAAAACTGCCAAATTAAATAAAATGGGAAAAAGAATTTACACGTCAGCGCTGACTGTGCGCTGACTGGGCATACTGACGTGTTTAAGTGATTTGATCTGGGACGTCAGATCTGGATCTGGCGGTCCAGATCAATCGTACCGTTTCGCTTAAAAAGATCTAATCCTAACCGTAGGATCGAGATCGTACGGCCTACACGCGTTGACCAACAACTGGCGGCGCTAGGTCGCCGGAGGACCTCGCCGGAGCAGCGCGCGCGGCGGCGACACGCACGGCATCGCACGTTCTAGACGTTCTACTGCGTTCCGAGACGAGTGGGTCATACCTACGGGTAGAGGGCGTCGAGGCGACGTCATTGGCGAAGTGGTGGGGGTCGTAGCTCCTCCTGCCTCCTCTGGTTCCTCGCCGGAGATGCGCACGGCGGAGGTTCTCGTCGGTGAGCACGGACACGGAGTTTGGCTGTGTAAGAACACACGAGACCTTGTCACCAAGGTGCGCAATGACAAAGTGAAACGACTGGGAGTGAAGAGAGGGCTCAAGGAGGTCGCACCTCACCGGAGTTCGTTGAACTTGCCGTCAGCAACGGCGGAGCTCCGGGGATGCTCGTGGGCGGCCTGGTGGCTCTCGGGAGGTGGTGCTTGGGGCAAAAGAGAGAGGGGATCGAGGGGATCTTATAGCAAGATTCGGCGATGTAAATGAGTGAGTAAATCGCCGAGAATCAATCGAATTGATTCGGCCGTTTCTCGGCTAGGTCGTGGGCGTGATTTGGGGCGAGCCATTGCAGAGGGAGGGATGACAGGTGTGGCCCACCTGTCAGTGAGTGAGCGCGCGTGCGCGGGCGGGGACGGGCTGCTGGCGGGCTGGATTGCGTCGCGCGCGCGGTAGATAGCTAGTGGGCTTCGGCCCACTGGCTGGCCCGACTCTATTTTTTTCTATTTGAAAATTCTTTTCTGTTTTCAAATCTTTTGAGTATAAAACAAATTCAAAACTATATTAAAACTTCTCAGAAAAATTCATAAAAATATAATTCTAAAAGCTTATGAAAAATAGATCCTTTTGACATTATTTTTGTCTAAAATAAAAATAGAATAAAAGGAACATTATTATAAATTCAAAATAACAAGTTTAAGGACATAAAGTCAATTAAAATATATTTAAATAATTAAATTCAAATTTTATGTGATTCATATGACAAGTTTAATGATGATGATGCATGGATGCAAAAGTTTTATATTTTTCAAAAAATTGGGATATTACAGCAGAAGACAACATCTCCCCTTCTGTCCGTACACTGTGGTGTTGTGCGCCAGTCAAACCCTAGATCTTGAGCTGCTGTGGTCGCACGGGTTGGCGGCTCTTTATCACGGCGGTTTTTTGATGACCTTTTTTCTACAAAAAGCTTCTTGTTCGGTTTTGTCGACATCTTTTCTTCCTCTTTATCGATCTTCTTCGCAAGACTCTCAACATGCTCCTCTCTTCTGCGCAGGAAGTCAGAGAACTTAAGCATATTAAGCCTAAGTTCTTCAACTTTGTCGAGTGAGGTATCCTTTTTCACCAGAGTGTTCATGATTTCGTCCACTTCCTTGATGACGGAGAGCAAATCCGTGGGCTTGCTGCTACCGCCTTTTTCGAGACTAGTTTTCTTCTTCGCACGTGCCTTGTCGGAACCGTCAATGAGGTTACCGACAATGGTGTTGCCGGCATCTTCTGCCGGCTTATCTTGTGGCTCCGAAGCGACTCGGGTTGACTCGTGACCGATGAAAACCATCATAGCCAGCTTATCAGGCGTATCTGTATCCGCTGTGTTCTCTAAAGGAACCGGATTATCACTGGAAAAGCGGTTTTTGATTCTCTCTTCGAAGAGACTAGCATCATCATCAGAATCGTAATCTACGTTGACTTGAACGGTAGATCTGGATCCGGCATCTGACATCGCATCTTCCTGAAGAGCAGGAAGAATTGACTCAGGATCGTTGTTTTCCGGCTGGGAGTCAGATCCCAGTCCGACAACTCCGACGAAGTGGAAGTCAGATCCGGCCAACTCCTCAGAGAAGGCGGGTTCAGATCCATCTTGCCGGTCGAGTGCTTGGTCGAAGGGTTGGTGGGTGGGGTCGTAGAAACACGGTAGACCGTATGTCTGTGGCGTGTACCCGATGAAGACGTCAATCCCTCCGATCGGCACGATTGCGGATCCGAGGATTCATCTGAGTTGACGTAGCTGTGGCCGCCATACCTTGTGATGCGGCCGATGGCGATCTGCTTGCCCACGCCGCCAAGTGTTCCCGCCTGGAACGTGACGCCAGAAACCTTATGCCCCACGGTGGGCGCCAACTGTCGGACTTTCGCCATAATTGATAGGAGACGGGGGTCCTCTAGCCTATGGATGGATGTGGGCAAGAAGGCTGGTGTCGTCGAGGTCGGGATTGAACACGGCGAGGTTACCCAGCTTAAGATCTCACAACGGTGGCGAGACCCTACGTGCTCCTATAATTCACAATAAGGCAATAGCCGTGAACATGTTAAAATGTATGGAACGTATTAATGCGTGCCCTAAAGGCCTCCTGGTGGCCGGCTTATATAGGCGGCCAGACCCCAGGATACAAGGTAAGTACTTGTCCGGCAAGTAAACAGATTCCTAGACCTAGCCGGCTTAGTTGCCGCCTTCCGTCTTGGGCTTGGTGGCTTGATGGGCTTCGGCCTTCCGCCTTCCTTGGACCGTCCGCCTGCTTCCTTGTACGTCAGCTATCTGGGCCGCCCGGCAGGCTTCAGCCTTACCACCCTTGGGCCACCCTGGACTAGCCGGATTGATCCATGTCAGAGATACCCCCACTTGGTATATCCCCAACATATAACGGTCATACTTACAGGATATCATAAAAAGAATTTATTCAAATGGTAGATCTAAAAGGAGAGTGTCTATGGACATCACGACCATTTGTCTGGCATTATCAACACACAATGTCGCCTCATCCCTTCAAGCTATTCAAGTAGTAAATCTGGTTTTCATAAAACATGACTAGTATCAAAAACTTAGTCACTACTGCGAGTACTTGCTTAGGTAAAACATTCATAACGTGTATATCATCTACACCATCATCATTGATGACTTCCGGCGATCTGTTTCATCTTCTTGATTCTTTCAACGCAATCAAGAACTATGAAGGTGAATGATTCCCCTTGCATGACATATTCTATGACAAAGCATTTGCATCTGGCAATGTTGTCTGTCATCCAGTGATCGAGCTGTGCGAGGCGTCTCAATGTCATCAAGTATGACCATACGTCATCAAGTATGACCACTGTCATCAAGTATGACTAGTGTCATCAAGTATGAGTGCCACGTGCTCCTTCAATGTGTGTATTCTCTTCCATCTTGGTTGAGAAGAAGAACAGTTAACGTACTCATAAGCTTTATTAACCCAACTTAGGTGTATCCCAAGTTTAGCGATCATCTCATATGTTCGCGATCTAACAACCCACACCCACCGTTGATTCTCTATGGCAGAGATCATAGCATACACTGGACTATGATGATATTATCCACACAAAAACTTGATAATCCAAATTATCCTTTTGTTAGCGGAATCTCCGGGTTTATCTCCTAACGAGTATTGTATCACAAAGAGCTAATGGTTTAAACAAGGTGTATTCTCAAGCTAAAGTATGAAACTATGAAGTTTGGACCCAACCTTTTAAGTTTCTCAATCGCAGGATTGCGCCTAATTTTAAAAGAAGGCTATTACATTGGTTAATATCTACAAAGGTTTTGCAAAACATGAAGACTTTGTTCATAATATTTTGAGTTCTAGTGTTTTAGATAATAACTCCAAGAACTCCCACTCAAACGAACATCCCTTTGAATCGTTTTAGCGATTACACGACCCCCATCCATTGCGCAACCCCTGATCGTCAGAGCCGGCAACACAACTTCAAGGGTGGACATCAAAATGTCGACCACAACAACTCTGTGACTCATGCTCTGTCGGCCCAGTGAGGACCAGGGTGTGCAGAGCCCACTCTCCACAGCCCTCGCACGCGACCGACCCGATGAAACGACTAAGGAACAAGCTATCGCTTGGGGAGACTCCCGAGAGGCAACCCCTCTTGAGAGCCTGAAGAGGATCCCCTTGCTTCAGGAGACTCCACAAGGCTTCACCAGCCTAGAGAGGGGTCACCATAAATCCCTCCACAAGGCCACCGGTGCCCTGTGGAGACACTTTGCGACTAAGCAACCGCTGCAGGGCGCACATGGCCTCTGAAGCAGCCGCAGAGTGATGCGTGCGTCTGCAGACAATGACGCGGGCGTCGCAGCAGCCATTCTGGTGATTAAATGAGTCAACAAAGCTGCGCCGCCTCTGCCGGACTGCGAGACCTTCCTCTTTGGTGATAAAGCGGTTGGACGGCGCAATGCTCCAAGAAGATCGTCATCGTGGGCTCCGCCACGACCGCTGTAGCGCCTGATGGCCGTTCTGCACGGATTGTGAGTTGTCGGCCACCGCGGCTATTTTGCACGGATGGACCGAGTCCAAGAACTATTCTGTGGCGGTGAACTCCACTCCTTCGTGCCACTGCCATGTGGGAACCCATCCTCTGCATAAAGTGCAGGGATGAGGCCCGGGGCGCCAATAAAAGGAGCAGGAGCACCTCCGTAGCAAAGGATCGCATTCTGAATCCTGGGAACCCCAGCCAAGAGCGTAGGATAGCCAACTAGCTTGAGGAGGAAGAAGACCATAACTTCCCTCTTCAAGCACCAAACTGCCTCAAGAGAGCCCTCGGCAAGCTCATTGTGTTGTAACCTCTTTAGTGCAATACAGACAAGCAGGAGTAGCGGTGTTACCTCCTCCTGAGGGCCATGAACTTGGGTACGGGCTGCTGTCCTTTTTTGTCGTGTCGCTCCTCCTCAGGCTTGACGAGCAGCGTTGCCGTGCCTCTCCAGGGTCGTTTGACCTCCGCGTTCAGTCCCCCTTTGAACTACTCTTTAGGGTGTGACTATCCCTGTTCCGTGTGAGTCACTCTCCGACATTTGGCACGCCAAGCAGGAGATTGGGACGCGTCAACGACCTCCGAGACGCTTCCGTGACATGACGGACACTCGTGCCGCCTGCGTCAACAACCACGCGCCTGGAGAAACCCACAGCACGCCCGGCGCCAACGCCGCTCGTGGACGACGGGGTCGCCCCCGCCGTGAGGAGCGCGCCAACACTGGCCTACATGTGGAGGAACCCGAAAACGAGCCTGAGCGCGACGGGGAGGAGTATCCCGGGCACCAAGAGGACACAGAGTCCTCGCACCGGACGCAGCACCCGAGCGTCTCCTCCCAAGGACGCGCAGAGCCATGCCCGCACACCGCTCTGCTCATGGCGCAAGAACTCCTCCGCTACCGGCCTACTCCAGAGGCTCACGAGCAGTGGATGGAACGCCTCAACCACCTCGTCATCATTGTCACGACTCGCCCTGCTCCGTCGCGGTCAATTGTGCATGACTCCCTCGCGGAAACGGCTGCACCTGTCGCGCCTCCGCCTTCTCGGGTACCCGCTCCGGCTGCGACACAAAGAGTTGTCTTGACCGCGTCCTCGTTGCGCGACTGCCAAATCATGCAGCACACCGCGTCGGACGCACGCATGGGGATGGAGCATCCGCGAGACCGCCAGGACCGCCTCGTGGAGGAGATTGGCCAGGCGGGCTTGCAAAACCGCGGGGCTCTGCAGAACGGGGTCGCCACGTACGCCACAGGCTTCATGGCGTTCACCCGCGCCCTGCGTCGCGTGGTCTGGCCTCAGAAGTTCAGGCTAGCTCTCCCCAAGGGCTACGACGGCTCCAGCAACCCCATCGAGTTCCTGCAGCTCTACACCACCTCCATCCAATCTACGGGAGGAGACGACAAGGTCATGGCTAACTGGTTCTCCCACGCGATCCGTGACTCCGCGCTGTCGTGGCTCCTGAACCTGCCGGAGGAATCCTTGGCTCGTGGGAGGAGCTCTGCAAGCAGTTCATCGCCAAATTCAAGGGCACGGACGAACGCGCGCTCACCCACAACGATCTGCGCGCTGTGGTGCAGAAGAAGGACGAGACCCTCCGCAAGTGCATCCAGCGCTTCAGCCAGGGGCGAAACAAGATTCTGAACATCCCTAACACCCAGGTCATCGCCGCCTTCCGTGAGGGCGTCACGAACCGCAGGATGCTTGAGAAGTTGGGCATCTTTGACAAGCTCACCTTTGTAGTGAGGCTGTTCGACCACGCGGACAAGTGCGCTAAGGCTGAAGAGGGACTCCTCTTCGTCAAGATGAGCTCGTGTGGAGACGACCTTGCTGAGGTGTAACATCCCAAAATCTAAAAAAATTAAAACTTTGCGTTCATACACATTCATCATATAGGCATGGCATTTGAATCACAAAAAGTATTAAACTAAAATTTATTTATAACTTTAAACATGTTGTTTTTCCACAAAAGCTTATTATTTGCACTCCTTATAACATTTCTTTTATTAAATTTATTGGTGCACAAGAATAATGTCTAAAGGTTCTAATTTAAATAAGCTATCCAAAACCTAATTTATAAATTTTTTTAAAACATTTAAATTAAGTTTAAAAATCAAAATTTAATCCAAAGTTTAAAAACAGAAAGGGGTTTGTCAAAAAAAAAAGAGAGAGAGTTAACCGAGCCGACCCAGCTACCACCTACCGCGCGCGCGCCTGTCAGCGGCCTAACAGCCACTCCAGGACCGGTCCTCTCTCCTCTCTCGCTGACAGGTGGGTCCCACCTGTCGGTCGTCTTCAACCTCCGCCGGAAATTTCGCCCGGAGTCCGATCCGGAGACGCCTCAAATCGGCGTGCGGATCACGCGTGATTTGTTCCCCGACCTCCTACTATTTATTCTCCACGTAGACGTTCCAGACCGCCCCTCCCCCCCACACCCGCCGGAAAGCTCGGAATCGGGCCGCCATTGCCGCCGGCCGTTTTTGCACGACCACGGTAAGTTCCGAACGCCTCGTGCGCTCCCGCATCTCCCCCTCGCTTCGCCCCCTCCTTGCGCACCTTTTGAACCTCCTCGCTTGTCCCCTACCGCAGCAAGACGTCATGCCCATCCGCGACCGAGGTCACCGCCGCCGTTCGCGACTCCGACGAGGAGAAGGGGAGAAACTACGACGCCCCTCCATGTCATCGTCATGGCCTCGTCGTCCCCTACTCGTAGGTATGCGCCGTTTGTTCTGGGACCCCGTATTTCGCCAAGAACGGCCGAGGCCGACGCGTCACCGCCGCGTTTTGTGGTCGCCGGCGTAACGCGGTGAAACCCGCCGCTCGGTTCTGACCGATTAGATCTGGGCCGTTGGATCTCAATCCAACGGATCCCTTTTTATTTATTTTTTTGTTGCGGTTGGATTTATCCAGTGCGTTCGTTTTAGTTAGATCGTACGGCCGTCCGCTCGATCCGAGCCGAACCGGTACGGACCAATCAAGTCGGCCGCGTGGCGTTTTTTTCTTTTTATTTTTTCCCAGCCGAATTAAAAACCAGAGAGCTATTCAAACTTTGAAAATTCATATATTTTAAACTGTAAATCCAATTTTAGCAAAGTTTATATCCCTAGAATCAGAAAATGTGTAGAATATATTAAAATGTATTTTGATGTTTTTGCACAACTTAATTATAATATTTTTTACAGATTCATTTAACTCATGTTTTGGGCATATTTCAATTTAGAAAATGTTCCACTTAAGTAAAAATTTGTTTAAATGAAAATAGCTAAAATCTCTGTCTAGAAAAGCCTACTGTCATACTCCTTGGAGTTTGCAATTAACCTCATCTTTAAATTGTCGTTACAATCCGTTCACATATAAAATTTGATTATATTAAATGTGATGCATTAAAAATTGATCATATTACATCATTGCAATTGATAATAAACATAGATTAAATAAAATTATTTTATCCATTTTTTAACTGTGACTCGTGCATTTATTCATGCATAACATAATTTTCTTGTATTGCACTGTGTATGGTGGTTTGTTTTTTTATTTCGGTGTTATTGTTTGATTTATATTGCGAAGAGTGTGAAGCCTATTGTGAGAGTTGCACCAACCAAAACCACTGTCAAGGCAAGTGATTTCATAAAATACCCACTATTTTTATTCTATTGCATTACTAGTATTTTTAAGTAGTATTTGCAAGTAGTATGCATGATAGGTTTTTATGAGAATTGTAGTATGCTATGCAAACCTGTTAGTTTACCCTTTAGAAATTCGTGTTAGACACCTATTATAATTTAGTGGAAGTGAATGTTACAAAAATGATTGTTTTATTGAAGATGTGATAAGGGAAAATTCCACTAATTAATTTACCGCCTGGGTGGATTGGTTCGATAAAGGAGGTTTCAAGTTGAGTGGCTACTCAGGGGCTAGTTCTGCAGCGGCCTGAGTTTGCTCACTTGTGGAAGGCCACCCAGGGATATGGGATTTAAGTTTACACTGAGTATAGTTTCTTATCGTGCAACCATTGGTCAATATGGGATCTGTCTTGACGGAGTAGGTTGATGTGGACCTGGGTCAAGAGATTGATTGTGGTAGGGGTCATAGGATGGTGGTAATCTTAGTATGATCATGGGAAAGCAACTTCTGAAAAGTCTCGTCTTGATCTTCTCCTTTTCCTTCTCACAAAACGAGTGTAGAGGATAGTTTGGGTTTATTGAGTCTAATGGTGAAACTGCACACACTCTCGAGAGTTAAAACCTAAGATCTTAGTCGCGTCCCCGACATCGGACAATTTGAGTGACTTCACAAGTTTGTCTTCTTAATAAAACATTGATGGGTGAACATAGGTAGAAGACACGGATGCGTCCGAGATGTCTCATAAAGAGTAGTGTTGTTTCAAAAGGTGTTTATCAAAAGTAGGAGAAAACTTGCTTTGCGCAATAGCCTTGATATTCACCAGCCAAATAAGCATATAGATATAGCTTAGTAGAATTTTGTAATTAAATTCACTTGCCACCACAATTCAATTGTACCGACCCTTTATAGTTGGGCTGCAACTGAACCTTGCACATTGTTAGGATGAGGAGTAAGGGGGTTGTCTTCGAGCTGCAACCAACATGATTGCCAGTGGCTTCATGGAGATGATGTAGCACCATGTTATCCTTTGTTTTGCTTATTAACTCTGAAATAATCTGTGAACTATTTATTTATTTAGATAGCGTTTTTGCTATGCAAAGTTGTAAGGAATATTGTTTTTGGATCATTTGTTCTCGGTTGTAATAATTTTGACATTGTACTGTGATATTACATCTTATTGGAAAATGCGAGACTTTTTTATCCAAGTCTTCCGCACTATTGACACGCACCATTGCTTTCCTAAGCAAGGGTGCTACAGATGGTATCAGAGCACGAATGTTGCCTGTAGGCTCGAAACCCCTAGGATTGGATTCAAACTCAAAAGTGAATATTTAATATAAATAAATTTCGAATTTGAAAATTTATTAAGACTTTTTCCTTTCTTATATTATTTTTCTTGCCTTGACATTCTTAACCTATTCTTTTCATCTCATTAATCTTTTCCTCTTCAAATTTTTTTAGATGAAGGACTTCACCCGTGAGATGTCCCTGCAGAAAGGAGACCAGTATTACTTTAGTGACCAGCTCCTTAGTATTTCCAAGACCTTAAAGTTGGTGTTGCCAGTCTTCAGGGGCAAAGAAGTGATGTCCGAGGATTATCCTGAAGGTCGCTGGAAGATCGAGGCAGAAGTTCTACCTCGTCTTGATCCACCTGGGTCGCATCCAATCCTCTTCCGGTCTATGTACCCCAACTGGAAGAATGGAGTGGAGATGGCAATCCAGGAAACCTTGTCTCGCATCATTGAGCAGTTCTATGACGAGATCAAGCCACACTGCGTCTTTCGTCACTTCGCCGGGCGGGATAGCATTGGACAACCAGTCCAACCTCCACTTAGGGGTCTGAATGAGAAGCAACATGGAGATATCGGACCTCATTGCCATAACGTGGATATACTTCTGGGTAAGGAGATTTTCTACATGGCTTATTTAAGGCGTGTTCACCGTTACGCTAAAAGGAGCTTAGAGGAAGAGAAGGATATTCTTTGTGATGAGAACCAGCTACTATATGAGGAGAACAGGAAACTTCAAGCCAAGATTGAGCGACAAGACGATAGGATTGCGCAGAAGGATGCCCACATTCTGGCCTTACAAGCATAATGTGCTCATTTGTGTGAGCAACTAAGCCAAATGGAACTCCAAGCAATGAAGAACACCCCTCCTGACGTCGCAGAGCCCCTATCGATAACCTATCCCTAAGAGGACACACCCAAGGAGGCCACGGGTGGCAAGAAGCGCAAGTGCGGGAACACCCACAAATACATCAATAGTTTCATGCTTTGATTAGAGAGACCACCAGTTATCTTTATTTTGCGAGTTAATTCCTTATCGTATCGAAGTTTGTATTGACCTACCAAATTGTGGTGAGGCAGTACATTAGCATGATTTTGAACATATGTCCTTCCTTGGTATTCAAAATCTATAATTTCAAAATTATAAAATATTTTGAGTATGTTTATTGTTTGTTTAGTGTGTTTCTATTGTTTGTTTGTTGTGCATAGGTAGATTTTTCCTCCTTAGCCTCGTTCTATCTATGCTTACCTATGCTCAAACCATACAGATGACTCCGCGTTGTGACCCCGACAACAACAAAAACAATGCCAACGAAATGATGCAGCCAATGATGGCAGCTCAGACACAGTTGATGACCATGATGGCACAGTTTCTGGCAAACCAGAACAATCCGCCACCACCACCACCCCCGCCGCCACCACCACCCCTCCCCCAGTTGACCGCCTTGCGAGGTTCCTACGGCTTAGACCCAACAAGTTCTCCACAGCTCCAGAACCTATCATAGCTGATGATTGGCTACGCTCTGTGAACAAGGATCCGGTTACTTGTGAGTGTACTGATTTGGAGAAAGTGAGGTTCACTACTCACCTACTAGAGGGTCTAGCGGCGCAGTGGTCGGAGACTTATCAGATCACTCACCCACTTGAAGGACTCACTTGGGAAGCTTTTAAAGAAGGCTTCTGTAATGCTCACATCTCAACTGGGATCATGAACCTGAAAAGGGATGAGTTTCGTACCCTGAGAAAAGGAAATCGTGCACTGAGGGAGTACATGGAGGACTTCAATTCTCTCTCACGCAATGCTCTAGAGGATGTAGACACTGATGCAAAGAGGAAGTATAAGCTTCTGATTGGACTCAATGGTGAGCTGAAGACACCTTTGTCCGTGGCTTATGCTCCCAATTACCAGGACCTGCTAGATCAAGCCATCAAGAAGGAGGAAAATAGGAAAAGCAAGTTCAACACCAATAAGTACAACACTAATCTCATGCGGAAGAAACCGTATGTCCCAGAGAATAGTGGGGGTCACAACACTCACAAGAAAGGAAATGGCCACAACCATAATGGCCATATCCATAAAGGAGGAAATTTTGGATGCAGAGGAAATGGGCAGGGTGGTAATGGACACAATCACTTGTTCAATGGGAACAACAGTGGAAAAGAGCAACACCGCCACAACAACGAACCAAAGCGGGATATTAGTCAAGTGACTTGCTACAAGTGTGGGAACAAGGGACATTACTCCACGGACTGCCCAGATAAGAAGAAGGCGCAGGAAGCTTCCAAGCCTAATCCGTTCCATAAGGCACATGTGAATCATGTCGATGTGGAAGAAGTGCAGAATGAACCTGATGCAATGATTGGTACGTTCCTACTAAATACCTTTCCAGCATTAGTTTTGTTTGATACGGGAGCATCTCACTCATTCATCTCAAGAGCATTTGTTAATAAACACAAACTATCTACTACAAGCATGCTAAATCCGGTTGGGGTGAGTTCCCAGGGGGAGAAATGTTTGCACAAACCGATTGTCAAAACTTGAGGCTAGAAATTGGGAAGCACTTGTTTCCTGTAAATCTGATAATACTAGAGACCCAGGGTCTGGATGTCATACTCGGTATGGATTGGTTGGCCAAGTTTGAAGGACTACTAGACTATGCGAATAGATCCATTACACTCACTGCCCCAGAGAAGAAGAAGATTAGATACAAATCCAAATTTGAACTTAAGAAAGTTAAGCTAAATTCTCTTAAGGGGGGGTAGCCTGAGAGACGTTGGCGTGGTAAGGGAATACCCTGATGTTTTTCCCGAAGAACTACCGGGAATGCCACCCGATAGAGATGTTGAATTTCTTATAGAGCTGGTACTCGGAACGGGACCCATAGCTAAGAGACCTTACCCAATGGCCGTAGCTGAATTGAAAGAGCTCAAGAAGCAACTAGAGGAGCAACTGCAGAAAGGATTCATCCGCCCAAGTTCTTCACCTTTGGGAGCTCGAGTTCTGTTTGTAGAGGAAAAGGATAATACTCAAAGTATAGTCACGGACTATCGGGCAATCAATGAGGTGACGATCAAGAACAAGTACCCGCTACCCAAAATAAATGAGCTTTTTTACCAACTAGAGGGTGCTTCTGCATTCTCTAAGATCGATTTACGATCGGGATATTTTCAAATGAAAGTAAGAGAATTAGATATACCAAAGACCGTATTCACTACCAGATATGGACTGTATGAGTATACAGTAATGCCGTTTGGTTTAACCCATGTACCGGCGTACTTCATGAACATGATGAACATGGTGTTTATGGACTTCCTGGATAAGTTTGTTGTAGTGTTCATTGATGACATTCTGATTTCCTCCAAAAGTCAGGAGGAAAATGAGGAACACTTACGCCTGATATTACAGAGGCTTAGAGAGTATAAGTTGTATGCCAAATTCAGCAAGTGTGAATTCTGGCTAGAAGAAGTTGGTTTTCTAGGACATGTTGTGTCGAAGGATGGAATAGCAGTAGACCCAGAAAAGGTGTCAGCAGTGACAAAGTGGGAGGTGCCCTAGAATGTGGTAGAAATTCGTAGTTTCCTTGGACTGGCAGGTTATTATAGAAGATTTATTGAGAACTTCTCCAAACTCGCCAAACCATTGACCTCACTACTGAAGAAGGAAATCAAATTTAAGTGGACTGAGGAATGTGAAATAAGTTTTCAGGAACTAAAGAAACGGCTGGTGTCAGGACCTGTATTATGTTTGCCAGATATAGAGAAGGAATTCCAAGTATATTGTGATGCCTCGCGCCATGGACTAGGAAGTGTCCGGATGCAAGGAGGGAGAGTGGTTTCTTATGCTTCTAGACAGCTTAACAAACATGAAGTCAACTATCCCACCCACGATCTGAGTTAGCATCAGTAGTGCATGCTCTGAATACGTGGAGACCATATCTGTTGGGAAAGCGTTGTGAGGTATTCACAGATCATAACAGTCTGAAATACATTTTCACTCAGAAGGAATTGAATATGAGGCAAAGAAGATGGCTGGAACTTTTTAAGGATTGTGATATGAGTTTACAATACCATCCAGGAAAGGCTAATGTGGTGGCAGACGCGTTAAGTCGTAAGGTTTATGTGAATGGACTGACAGCGGGACGATTGCCCGAGGAATTATGTAAGGCATTTAAGGACCTCAGATTGGAGGTAGTACCCAAAGGTTTCCTAGCAACACTAGAACTACAACTTTTGTTGATGGATAGAATCCGTGAAGCTCAGAAGGGAGACAAAGTAATGTATGAAATCAGGGTCAACCTGAGCGATGGAAAGGCCAAGGGATTTCGGAAAGATGAACAAGGAACCATGTGGTTTGAGAAACGCATCTGCGTGCCGCAAGATGATGATCTTAGGAAATTGATTCTGCAAGAAGCTCATAACTCGCCTTATTCTATACACCCGGGTAACACCAAGATGTATATTGATGTGAAGGAAAGATTTTGGTGGAATAATCTTAAGAGAGACATTGTAGAATATATCGCTAAGTGCGATGTGTGTAGTCGTGTGAAGGCTGAACATCAGAAGCCAGCAGGTTTGTTGCAACCGTTACCTGTACCGGATTGGAAATGGGAGCAGATCGGAATGGATTTCATCACAGAATTACCGCGTACCAGATTGGGGTATGATTTGATTTGGGTTATAGTGGATCGATTGACAAAAGTGGCCCATTTTGTGCCAGTAAAGACTACCTACTCAAGTGCTAAGCTAGCAGAGATATACATGAAGAGGATAGTGTGTCTGCATGGTGTTCCCCAGAGGATTGTGTCTGATAGAGGTACCCAATTTAACTCGCATTTCTGGAAACAGCTACATGAGTCGTTGGGTACACGATTAGAGTTCAGTACAACATTTCATCCTCAAACGGATGGGCAGATTGAAAGAGCAAACCAGATTCTGTAAGATATGCTGAGGGCATGTGCATTGGACTACAAGTCTAGTTAGGATGATAATTTTCCATACGCAGAATTTTCCTATAACAACAATTACCAAGCCAGCATAGAGATGTCACCGTTTGAGGCACTCTATGGGAGGAAATGCACCACACCACTGCTTTGGAGCGGTGTTGGAGAACATAGTTTACTCGGGCCTGATATAATCAAGGAAACCGAAGAGAAGGTTCGAATGATCAAAGATAGATTGAAGATCGCGCAGTCCAGATAGAAAAGTTATGGTGATTCAAAAAGGAGAGAGATCACATATGAGGTAGGTGACAGGACATATCTGAGAGTGTCACTATTGCAGGGTGTGAAGAGATTCAGAATCAAAGGCAAACTTGCACCTCGATTCATTGGTCCCTTTAAGATTCTTTCCCGCAAGGGAGAAGTGGCGTATGAGCTAGAATTGCCGGAGATTTTGTCAGCTGTACACAATGTGTTCCTTCTGAGTCAGTTGAAGAAGTGTCACCCAGAGATGGCAGAGACCCCGCTACGAGAAACAGTGCCACTAGAAGATGTCCAGTTGGAAAGTGACCTGACATTCGGGGAGAAGCCAATCAAAATCTTGGAGACGGGAGAAAGCATTACTCAAACCAAGACCATCAAATTTTGCAAGGTTCAGTGGAACCATCATACCGAAGAAGAAGCAACATGGGAACGAGAAGCTGACCTTCGAGAAGAACACCCGCACCTATTTGCTAGCCAATCAAAATCTCTAGGACGAGAGTCATCTTAAGGGGGTTAGGTTTGTAACATCCCAAAATCTCAAAAATTTAAAACTTTGCATTCATACACATTCATCATATAGGCATGGCATTTGAATCACAAAAAGTATTAAACTAAAATTTATTTATAACTTTAAACATGTTCTTTTTCTGTAAAAGCTTTTTATTTGCACTCCTTATTATTTGCACTCCCGCATCTCCCCCTCCTTGCGCACATTTTGAACCTCCTCGCGTGTCCCCTACCGCAGAAAGACGTCGTGCCCGTCCGCGACCGAGGTCACCGCCGCCGTCCATGACTCCGACGAGAACGGCTGAGGCCGACGCGTCGCCGCCGCAGTTTGTGGTCACCGGCGTAACGCTGGTGAAATCCGCCGCTCGGTTCTAACCGATTAGATCCGAGCCGTTGGATCTCAATCCAACGGATCCCTTATTATTTATTTTTTTGTTGCGGTTGGATTTATCCAGTGCGCTCGTTTTAGTTAGATCGGACGGCCGTCTGCTCGATCCGAGCCGAAGCGGTACGGACCAATCAAGTCGTGCCGCGTGGCGTTTTTTTTCTTTTAATTTTTCCCCAGGCGAATTAAAAACTAGAGAGCTATTCAAACTTTGAAAATTCATATCCTTTAAACCATAAATCCAATTTTAGCAAACTTTATCTCCTTGGAATCACAAAAATGTGTAGAATATATTAAAATTATATTTTGATGTTTTTGCACAATTTAATTATAATATTTTTTACAGATTAATTTAACTCATGTTTTGGGCATATTTCAATTTAGAAAATGTTCCACTTAAGTAAAAATTTGTTTAAATGAAAATTGCTAAAAATCTTTGTCCAGAAAAGCCTATTTTCATACTCCTTGGAGTTTGCAATTAACCTAATCTTTTAATTGTTGTTACAATCCGTTCACATATAAAATTTGATTATATTAAATGTGATGCATTAAAAATTGATCATATTACATCATTGCAATAGATAATAAACATAGGATAAATAAAATTGTTTTATCCAATTTATTAATTGTTACTCATGCATTTATTCATGCATAACATAATTTTCTTGTGTTGCATTGTGTATGTTGGTTTGGTTGTTTATTTCGGTGTTATTGTTTGATTTAGATTACGAAGAGTGTGAGGCCTATTGTGAGAGTTGCACCAACTAGAACCACTGTCAAGGCAAGTGACTTCATAGAATACCCACTATTTTTATTCTATATCATTACTAGTATATTTAAGTAGTATTTGCAAGTAGTATGCCTGATAGGTTTTTGTGAGAATTGTAGTATGCTATGCAAACCTGTTAGTTTACCCTTTAGAAATTCCTGTTAGACACCTATTATAATTTAGTGGAAGTAAATGCTACAAAAATGATTGTTCTAGGGTAGATGTGATAAGTGAAAATTCCACTACTTAATTTACCGCCAGGGTGGATTGGTTTGATAGAGGAGGTTTCACGTTGAGTGGCTACTCAGGGGCCAGTTCTATGGGGGCTTGAGTATGCTCACTTGTGGAAGGCCACCCAGGGCTTTGAGATTTAAGTTTACACTGAGTATAGTTGCTTATCGTGCAACCATTGGTCAATATGGGCTATGTCTTGACAGAGTAAGTTGATGTGGACCTGGGTCAAGCGATTGATGGTGGTAGGGGTGATAGGATGGTGGTAATCTCTTAGTATGATCATGGGAAAGCAACTTCTGAAAAGTCTCGTCTTGATGTTCTACTTTTCCTTCTCACTAAATGAGTATAGAGGATAGTTTGGCTTGATTGAGTCTAATGGTGAAAGTGCACACACTCTTGAGAGTTAAAACCTAAGATCTTAGCCGTGTCCCCGGCATTGGAAAATTTGACTGACTTCACAAGGCTGTCTTCTGAAAATCTCTTCATTCCAATTTTTAATAAAACTTTGATGGGTGAACATGGGTAGAAGACACGGATTCGTCCGAGATGTCTCATAAAGAGTAGTTGTTGTTTCAAAAGGTGTTTATCAAAAGTAGGAGAACTATTTTATCCTTAGTTTTACGTATGAACTCTGTAATAATTTGTGAACTATTTATTTATTTAGCTAGCGTTTCAGCTATGCAAAGTTGTAAGGAATATTATTTTTCAATCATTTGTTCTCGGTTGTAATAATTTTGACATTGTACTGTGATATTACATCTTATTGGAGAATGCGAGACTTTTTTATACATGTCTTCTGCACTATTCACACGCACCATTGCTTTCCTAAGCAAGGGTGCTACATGAGGGGTCCTAGAGCCACAAGAAGAAGGAGGAGCCCAAGCGCAAGGCCACTGCGGTCCTTGCGGCAGAGCTTTACGCCAAGGGCTCCCGCAGGGACTGTCCAGAGCCCGGCGAGAAGAAGGAGGACAACCATCCGTTCTACGTCTACCACAACTGGTGCGGCCACTCTACAGAGACATGTTTAGACCTGAGGGTGGCTAAGAAAGGAGCGCGAGCAAGCTCAAGGCAGCGGCAGCCGCGGCCGAGGTCGTGGCTACCGCGGAGGTGGACGCAAGGGTGGCTACCAAAAGCCACCAGGCACTTAGGCCAACGCCGCCGAAAAGAACATCAACCTCCCTAACGAGGAAGATGGAGGCTACCAAGCCTCGAGAGGGGCTATGGCTTGCATCCTCGGCAGGGCTCAGGCGCCCAAGTCGAACAACCATTTCAAGCAGTTCGCCCGCGAGCTCAACGCCGTGCTCCCAACATCGAGACCTCCGGGCCCCTCAAGTGGTCGCAGTACACCATCGCTTTCGACGCGCTGGACCACCCCAAATCCACCAAGACTGTTGGAACCCTCCTACTGGTCTGCTCCCCCACCGTCAACAACATCGACGTCTCCAAGACGGTCATTGATGGAGGTGCAGGCTTGGACATCATCTCTGTCGAGACCTTTGAGACGCTTCATGTGCCCTACGAAAGGCTCCTGCCCTCCAGACCCTTCAGGGGAGTCACTAGTGGTTCAATCGAGCCTCTGGGGCAGGTCCGGCTCGCGTCACCTTCGGCTAGCAGAAGAACTACCACACTAAGATCATCGACTTCAATGTCGCGCACATCGTCTTGCCGTACAACGCCATCCTCGGCTACCCCGCCCTCGTGAAGTTCATGGCCGTTACGCCTCATGCCAACAAGATGGTCAAAATTCCCGGCAGCGCTGGCACCATCTCCATCCACGGCCACGTCCTGGACGCCACCCGCGATGTCGAGACCGCCTACAAGGCAGCCGCCATGGCATTTCCGGCTGAAGAGGACATGGAGCCTCTCGAGAGGCCAGAGAAGAAGAAGCAGCTGTTCTCTCAGGAGCCAGCTTCCATGAAGAAGGTCTCCCTGAGCGCCAGCAGCTCAGGGGCTGAGGGATCGGGGCCTAGGGTCACCATTGGCGCTGCTCTGCCTCCCAAATAGCAAAGCGCGCTTGTCGCCTTCCGCCGGGCAAACTATGACATGTTCGCATGGACTCCGTCCGACAAGACCGGTGTACCACTTAGCCGTGTGTCCAAATGCACGCCCCGTCAAGCAAAAGGCAAGAAAGAAAGCCCAGAGAAGCAATCATTCATCGTCAAGGAGGTCGAGAAGCTCAAAGCGGAAAAGGTTGTTCGTGAAGTCGCACACCCCACTTGGCTCTCCAACGGTGTGGTTGTCTCAAAGCCCGCCGGAGGAGGCCGCCCCTGCATCAACTACACCGATGTCAATAAGGCCTACCCCAAGGACCCATACCCCATGCCGAGGATCGACCAGATCGTGGACTCTACTGTAGGCTGCGACCTCCTCTGTTTCTTTGACGCCTTCTCTGGTTATCACCAGATCAAGATGGCTAAAGAGGATGAGGAGACGACAACATTCCTCCGTCTTGTGGTGTGTACTGCTATGTCTGCATGCCTTTCGTCCTGAAGAACGCTGGCGCCACCTTCCATAGGCTCATAAGGATAGCCCTTGGTGAGAAAATGGGCAGATATGCAGAGGCATATGTCGACGACATCGTCGTCAAGTCTCAAGAGGGAGATACTCTCCTGAGGGACCTTGAGGAGACCTTTGCCAGCCTGCGCAAAGTGAACATCAAGCTCAACCCCGCCAAGTGCGTCTTTAGAGTGCCTTCAGGCAAACTTCTTGGGTTCCTCATGTCCCACCGCGGCATAGAGGCAAACCCTGACAAGATCAAGGCTATAGGGGAAATTCAGCCTCCTCGTCGGTCAAGGACATGCAACGCCTAGCAGGTTGCATGGCCAGCTTGGGCCACTTCATCTCCAAGTTTGGCGAGAGATCCTTGCCATTCTTCAAGATCATGAAGAGATCTGGCACCTTCAAGTGGACGTCCGAAGCGGAAAAAGCCTATGAGGACTTGAAGAGATTCTTCGCCAGCCCACCAGTCATTGTTGCCCCAAGGACAGGCGAACATCTGAAGATGTACCTCCCAGCCAACCCTCAGACTGCCAGCACTGTCCTGGTGGTAGAAAGAGAAGAGCCAGTCCTCCCCAAGAAAGGTGCAACCACTCCAAAGCATAAGGCGCCTGACGAAGAGCTCGACAAAGGGACAGACCCCACAAACCCACCGCCAGGCCCAGAGCCACAAGCTGAGTCTGCCCCGAGCACCCTTGCCAAGACACCTCCACATGCTGATCTCGCCAAGGGGCCTGAAGAGCCTCCACAGGCCGATCTCCTCAAGGGGCCTGAAGAGCCTCCATAGGCTGATCTCCTCAAGGGGCCTGAAGAGCCTCCACAGGCCAATCTCCTCAAGTGGTCTGAAGAGCCTCCTCAGGCAGCCAACGCTGCGCCTAAGCTGACAACCCTCGTCGAGCACCCCGTCTACTTCGTCAGTACAATACTGCGGGATGCTCGGGAACGGTACACAATGCAGCAGAAGCTCCTAATTGCGCTCCTTATCGCCTCAAGGAAGCTGTGACACTACTTCCAGGGCCACTCCATCACGGTGGTCACCTCATTTCCTCTGGAGCAGATTCTGTACAACCCTAACGCCACAGATCGTGTCGTGGGATGGATCATAGAGCTGCAGCCATTCAATTTGCGCTTTGCCACTACGAGAGTCATCAAAGGAAGAGCGCTGGCAGACTTCGTCGCCGAATGGACTGACACAACCCCTGAAGAGCCTCTAGGAGAAGAGCCAGAGCCCTCTGGAGAGAAGATGTACAGCCGCTTGACCATGAAGTTCGACGGAGCCTTCGCCTGATGCAATGGCTGGGCTGGCGTCGTCTTGATCTCGCCCAAGGGCAACAAGCTCTACTACGCGGTCCAGATGTGCTTCGTGATCGACAAGATCTCCAACAACATCGCTGAGTACGAGGGCCTCCTCGCCGTCCTATGGACCGCCATCGCTCTAGACATCAAGCATATACCTTGAAGAAGTCCGCAAGCTTGAGAAGCACTTCAGGGGCATGGAGCTGATGCACATCCCGAGGAAGGAAAACCAAGAGGCTGATGACATCGCCAAGCGCGCATCAAGAAGGCAAGCTCAGCCGACAGGCGTCTTTGAAGAGAGACTCGTCAAGGCATCCATAAAGCAGCCTCAAGATGCCGTAGCCGCAAGCACAGACGAAGTGCTCCCACCACCTCCTACAACTGGGGCTCCCGATTACGGCCCCCACACAGGGGAGCGCATTTTGCTCACAGCGGTGCATCAAGAAATAGGCTGGATCGACGAGCTCAAGGAATACCTCGCCAAGGTAATCCTCCTCGAGGAAGATGTCGAAGCAGAGCGAATTGCTCACCAGGCAAAATCCTACTACATCTTTGAGGGAGATCTCTACCGCAAGCGCCCAAATGGCATCACGCTCAAGTGCGTCCCTCCTGAAGAAGGAAGAAGATTGATCAAAGACATCCAAAGCAGGGAATGTGGCACCACTCATGCGCCCGCACCCTCGCAGGCAAAGTCTACAGGAGTGGTTTCTACTAGCCACAAGCACTTCAAGATAAAGTCGACATCGTCCAAGCGTGCAAGGCCTGCCAGTTCCACGCCAAGCAAATCCATCTGCCGGCACTGGTGCTGCAGACCATCCACTCTCCTGGTCGTTTGCGGTCTGGGGGCTTGATATCTTGGGTCCATTCCCCAAGACTCAAGGAGACTATCGCTACCTCTTCGTGGTCGTCGACAAGTTCACCAGATAGCCCGAGGTCGAGGCGACACACACCATCCCATTAAGCGCAGCGGTGAAGTTCATCAGAGGCCTGGTATGTCGCTTCGGAGTCCCTAATCGCATAATTACCGAGAATGGCTCGCAATTCACCAGCGGCATCTTCAGGGCTTACTGCGAGAAACTGGGTATCAAGCTCTGCTTCGCCTCGGTGGCTCAGCCACAAAGCAATGGCCAAGCCGAGCGATCAAACACAGAAGTCCTCAAGGGCTTAAACACCAGGACCTTCAACATCGTAAAGGGCCACGACAAGGGCTGGATCAACGAGCTCCCTTCGTTTCTCTGGTCCATCCGCACAATGCCACCCAAGCCCACAGGAGAAACACAATTTGTCCTCGTCTATGGTGCCGATGCAGTCCTCCCCACAGAGATCAAGCATGGATCCCCACGGGTCCTTGCCTTTAATGAGGACGAGCAAGAGGACCTCCACAACGACGACATGCTGCTTCTCGAGGGGCTACGCCGCCGTGCCGCCCTCCGGGCGTAAAAATACCAGCAGGACCTACGACGCTACCTCAGCCGCCATGTGCGCTCACGCACCCTGGAGGCAGGTGATCTCATCGTCAGGCGAATCCTCTCCAGGGAAGGCCTCCACAAGTTGCCACCAATGTGGGAAGGTCCCTACAGGGTCACCCACATCGCCAGGCCAGGCGCGCCTCGCCTCGAGACTCAAGAACGCAACCCCGTCAAAAATTCGTGGAACATCATGCATCTACGCAAGTTCTACCTGTGATCGTCGTCACGCCCGTGATCATTGTCACGTAAAGACATCTGACTGAAGAGGAAGCTTACGGCTCCACCTCCAAGCATGTTTTGTATCTAGAGGAAAGCTCGCTGCTTCACCTCCAAGCTTCACAAAAGCTTCTCTCGAGGGTCATCCCTCCGAGCTCTCATTGTAACGAGCCACCGCAGGCCGTAGAGCGTCTCTGCCACTAATGGGTGGTACCCATGCCTCGACATGGAATATACATTAACTTGGCAACCCCAAGCATAATGAAACATTTCGGTCCTAAGCGAACTATGCGGTACGGCGCCGCTATGTAATATTTTGGTGGTTAGTTTTTATTCCTGCATTATTGTTTTTCAATGTGCGCTTATATCTTTCCCCATGCGTACCTCGCCAGAGGGGGCTGAGTACGGTGCCAGTGCGTCAAATGACACACCAGCAGCACTGCAAAACCCAAGGGATCCGAGCTCTGGCCAAAGGGCAAGCTCCCACACACACGCCATCTCTCCAAAGGACCTTGGTACTTACTCTCTTCGCGAGGAACGCCAGAGGATACCTATAAGCACGCATGATTTCCTACTACCGTGCACAAGAGTTTTGGTTTGTCTATATAAAATCCACAGGGAACAAGCGTCCCTCCAAGCCCGAGGAGGCAAAATACTCAACCCTTGAAGAGGAAATCCCTACAGGGCAAAATCTCTATAGGGAAAAGAGCCTCAAGAAGCTAAGTCATGCACTCATGCCTCGAGAGTTTTTCTCCCCCGTAAGCGCACGTTGTCCCTTGAGCGTTTCATTTTCCCTTACAGTTCATGGACAACTCGTACGTCAAAGGGGGGCACTTGAGCATCGCGACTCAGGGCTCTTACCTCTCCAACCCATAAACTCCCCCCGGTCTTGCTGAGTCATTGCTCTAACATACCGCAGTGGCGGAGTGATAGCGCGAAGAGACTGGTCCTAACGACGCAGAGCAAACATATACATGAAAATTAGATAAAGGGCCTCTCGAGGGGAACATGAGCTAAATTAAAGTACTTAAAGAGTATATTACAAGCCAAGGCTCAGATTGTCTAAACAAAAGTTGTTCAAATACACGCGCTTCAAGCGCATGACAGGAAATGCTCAGACGGAGTCCGCACCATCGCCCGTCTCCACGGCGTCCTCCTCACCAGCATCAGCGGAGCCAGCCTCCTCCCATCATCAGCAGCCGCCTCAGTGCACCTGAAGCGGTAGCAGAAAGAGTCCACTTGATCGTGGAGGGAGTTGGAGACCCGCCACAATTCTTCGCCCTCGAGAGGCTCGGTCACCGACGAGAGGTCAAAGTCGGGCGTGAGGAGTTTGAGGTTGGTGAAGATACGGTCGACGACCACCACTAGGAGCTGACGGCTCTCTGCCTCGATCCCTCGCAAAGCTCGGGGCAGGGCCCTCAAGCGCCGTGAAGAGCTGTTCGAAGTAGACCAGGTACATGGCAGCATCGCCGCGGCCTCGAGTAGCGGCGCGCGGTGCCTCCGCGCCAAGCTTGGCGGCGAGCTCGTTGCCCCTAGTCACTAAGGAATGGGACATACGCTCTCGCTTCTTCGTCAGCACCCAAGCCGCCTGCGCGCTGTCAGCGGCCTCCACCACGCGCTCCACCGCAGGACCCACATGTTTGTTGATATCCTATCCTCCATGTCCCTGATGAGGGAGTTCAGGTCCTGGATGGCCGCCTTGATAGCTGCCTCCGCTTGGCGACGAGCCTCATTGGCGCGTTGGACGTGGTTCTCCAGCTTGGCATTGGCCTTCTCAAGCTCGGCGATCCGCTTGGCGTCCGTGTCGTGCTTGAGCCTGAAGCAAACCTCCTGCTTTTTAGCCTTGTCGCGGCAGTCCTGGGCGATGGACTGCTTAGTAACATCCCAAATGTAATGCCTTGTAGAATGTGGTGTTTGTTTGTGCAGTAAAGAAAAACATCATGGCATCATTTCAGTTGTTTCCTCATTCAATTAAATTGTTGATTTAAATTCAAACTCCACTTTTAAATTCAAATGCAATTCAAATAATTCAAATGTGATGTTCAAATCTTTTGCAAACTTTCAAACTAATGAATCAAATAATGTATTTTGAAACTATTAAAATTGGATAAAAGTTTCTATCTCTCTTTCTTTTCTATTTATTTTAACACAAAACAGAAAAATAATAAAACAAAAGAAAAATAAAAACAGAATCAAAAATCCACTCCTGGCCGAAGTGGGCCGTTCGGCCCAACTCCGTCCCAGCGCCCAGCCCACAAGGGCCTCCCCTGTCGTCTTCTTCGTACGGGAGAGGAATGATTTCCACCTCAGCGATCCATGGCGTGAGTTGCTGCCCCTCACCAACACAAGCCACCTGCCCTTTCCCCTCTCCTATTAGATGCGCCGCGGCGTCCCCAAACCCTAGCCCCTTCTTTCTTCCCTCTACCCCGCCGCCGCTTGATCCCCTCGCTCACGCCGTCGCCATGGGAACCGATGGCCGAGCTCGGATTCACGCCTAGCTCCGTCGCTGTGGGGACCCCGGACTAGCTGTCCGAAGTACCCGATTATGCTTAACACAACGATTCCATGATCAGTCTGTCGTTGCACATAATCCGAACTGAATACCAAAGTTTACATCCATTACAATACCGAATTAAAGTCTTACATAAATGGTCATTTAGACCAAGTCTTACATAGGTGCCTTCATGGTCCAAACCAAAACAATCAGCGGAACTAAGGCGTAGTAGACATCAAATCCTAGCGATGACCCGACAGGCAGTCGACTTATGAAGATCCTTAGTTGGCATAGATGTCGCCATACTCTTCCTGGGCGTAGGGCTCCTCGAAGTCTGGCCACGACAATAGCCAGAGACAAAACTAGTATGAGTACATTTGAATGTACTCGCAAACTACTCCACTATGAGTGCACTAGTCTTAGTTTTAGTTTCACACTTTTATTTCTTTAAAACATCTCTATATCTTTGTTGAAGAAGATAAGGAGATTATAACTACTCTTAATATCTCAATATTATTAGTTTTCTTCTAAAACTCCTCCTTTTTCCGACCATAAACCATTATGGTAATTATTCTCCAACTACCTCATACCGATCCGTTGGTATAGGTGTATGGAACATTCTCCAATTCCTTTTTCTTTTAAAACTCAAATCTTTTCCCAAAACTTGCACATGGTCAAAGTAGGGCCTCTCAACTGTCCATATCCGAGGACTCGGCTATTCGAATAGTTTAATTACCCTCTGCAGAGGTAGCACGCTTTTCCCACACTTATCCGATAACTCATTGTGTCAGCCACGTTTCGCCATACCAGCGGTATGCGAAGTTGAGTCATCGACCCTAGTCTTTCCTTTGCTCATGCTAGTATAGGATCCTGCCCATATGATATTTTTCCATCGACACTTAACCCAGCCCGTCGGGATCTAAGTGTGAGGACTCACATGTTTTATCTGGCGGTGTATAGGGGACATCCTTCTATCCTCCTCCTTATCTACTCATAGATGTTGAGCGAGGACCCAGGTCAGGGGTAGGTCGTCAAACCATTCCCTCATGCATAACAGAGTCATCTCCGTTGATGCAGTGTCCCATACTAATAAGAGCAAACTATATGACTAAGCCCTTTCCCATATGGGGGTAAATGTGGTCGCACAGAGTATCGGCTGATCGACGTAAGTACTAAGACACAATGTGCTTTTCTCAAAAACCACCTTTCTCCATTTCTTTACTCCAACACCATATCATAGTGCTTTTATATCCACGCAAGTTTTCAAAGGAGTTTTGAATAAACAAACCTTGGTTTTTCCAGCCTATAGTTTTAGCATATACTTCTACATAGGGTGGCAAATAATCTCTATATACTTTTGAAAAAGGGTTTTTATAAACCTTTGCTTTTGAAAATGATTTTTAAATCTAGATGCATAAGTTAGGTGCAAGCTCAGAGAGTAGCTTGCCTTGCTCAACAAAGTGGTCTTGGTCTTGGTCTTCAGGTTCCACAAATCCTTCCTCCTCGATATATCCGGCAACGTTCTCGTCTAATACACAAGCAATCAATACAAAAAATCACTAGCCTATTCAATCAATCATCATAGCAATACACTCTTAGAGGTTCTAATTAATCATTTTACATATAAAACAACACTATGTGGTTTCAATTTAATCGATTTAACCATTATTCAATTGTATTTTAATTAGGGCAGAAACTTGTTGCACATGTTTAATTGCATAGCTTGAGTTCTGTTGGTCACAAAAATACAAACTAAAATTTTACAGAAAGCTAATGATATGTAGAAGATGACACAATTGGATTTGGATCATTTGGAATTACCAAACTCCCTACACATTGTTTTGAATCCAGAAGCCAATTAATAAGGTTTTGGCTATTATTTTAATTGTGTTCATCTAAAAATTAAACCTTTTTAGGGGTGACTAACCATGGTTCAATGTGACCTAATAAAATTAGTTTCAACTAATTTGGATTAACAGAGTATAAGAAACAAACTAGTTTAGAATTTAAACCATTTATGGTATTTTGAATAGTGTATTTTTATTATATATAAAAATGGAGTGAAACCAATTGGGTTGGAAAGATATTTTCATAAGCTTTCCAGAATAGTTGGATTTGCTCCATTTGGAGTTGTAAGTTATGGATTTTCTAAAATTGAGTTCAGTACTGATTTCAAATTAAATCTAAATTCGAATTAAAATCCAGGAGTGGATAATGTTGAAAACCCTGACGGGTGGGGCCTACTGGACAGAGACTCAGCGAGCGCGTGCGGAATTCATTTAAAGCTGACGGGTGGGGTCCACGCGTCAGATTCTTTTTATTTAAAACGAACCGGTAAGCCACCGTTGGATCAAGATCCAACGGCTCAGATCGCGCGCGTCGCCGGCGACCAAAACCGAGCGGCACTGCGGCTCCGGCGACGGCGAGGAGGACGGGCGGCTCACCTAGGGGCTCGGGATGCGACGGCGACGGTGCAGGAGGGGTGTGGAGGCTCGGGGAAGCTCGTGGACGTGGAGGCGAGGCTCGGGGAAGCTCCTGGCGGCGACGGCGTCAAGCTCCCTCCTCCGTGGCGGGGCACGAACTCCGGCGAGCGATTGGCGGCGTTCCTGTGCACGGAAAGGACGAGCGTGAGGGGGAGAAGCCGGGCAGTGATGCGGGGAAGGCTAGGGAGGGAGAAGAAAGGAAGGGGAGGTCGGTGTGCGGCGTTGCGCATCGGCGTCGACCTCGGGTCTCCGAGCTCGAACTCGAGCAATGGCGACCTCGAGGTCGCGGCTCCGGCCTTCCCAGCAGCGTACGGTGAGAGGGGAGTGGAGAGGTGAGGGCAGTGGAGTGGTGAGGCAAGGGTGGAGCACGGGGTGCCTTTTATAGCGGTCGGGCGGCGCATGGTGGACACGGTGCAGAGGGCACCCGCGGTCGTGCGAGCTCGCCGTAGGCCGGTGGAGGCGTGCGGCTACTCTGCGGGGTGTCTGGGGAACCAGGTGGGCAAGGAGGGGAGGCGTGGCGCGAGCTGCACGTGCTCGACGAGGCGGGCCGGCCGTGAGCACGCTCGGGCGGTGCACGACGTGCACGGCATGGCGCAGACGCGGCATGCTCGGGATCGTGCTGGGTGCGGTGCGGCTTCGCGAGGGAGCAGAGAGGCATGGGAGAAAAGGGGGGGCACGGTGCTGCGCACTGCGGTGCTGCCACCACTGCTGCCCGGCGCGACATGGCGACGTGCGCACGGCCGCGCCTGTCCCCTGCCGCTCCTCCTCTTCCCCGACCTCCTTGCTTCGATTTCTGGCGTGAAGAGAGATGAGTGAGGTGAGAGCACTCGAATGGAGGTAGAGACTTGCTTCAATTTGCTCGAAATCGATCAATTGATCTCGGATTTGAGTTGGTTTAGGAAGAACAGGGTTATGATCATAAGGTGTTTGATGAAATGCATGAACCAGAACAGTGTGTAATTTTTGAGTTTTATTTTCATAATTTTCTTAATTCTTTTGGGTCCAAACTTAGGATAGGCTAAATACATTATTGGTAAGTGATACAAAGTCTTTTTGAAATATTTGGAAATATTTCAATAATGAATTTCTAATTTGAATTTGAGGTTCTTGCAATTTGAAAATTGAAAGGGAATAGTTTGTGGAAATCAACTAGGAGTGTTTATAATATTACTCCATTGATTTAAGGTTTGAAAATAAAATTATGTTTCTTACTTTGGAAAATAATGTGATATGTGTCACATGGGGTTATGTTTGGTAATTTGTTTTGTTTGTTTTCTTTTCTTCAAACTTTTAATTAGAGCTAGAATTCAACAATCTTGCAAGCAAAGCAAACAACAATACTCAAGAATTAAACATACACAAATTTTTATAAGAAAAGTTTTTTGTTGGCCCACATTTTTGCATTAATAATTATATTAATATTTTGGGATGTTACAGATACTTCCCCCCTTAAAATAAATCTCGTCCCGAGAATTGCTAGGTCTGGACACTAAAGAGGTTTGCGAATTCGCTTCTAAGATAGTCTTTGCGTTCCCACGTGGCTTCATCTTCAGAGTGGTTAGTCCACTGGACTTTGTAGAACTTGATCGTGCGCCTTCGGGTAAGACGAACATCTTCGTCGAGAATCTTGAGGGGCGTCTCACGATAAGTCAGATCTTGATTCAGGTCGATAGAATGGTGGTCGATGTTTTTGAAAACATCAGGCTGGTCAGGAACTTCAAGACATTTCCGGAGCAAGGAAATGTGGAAGACATCATGGTAATCTGCTAACTCTTGAGGCAACTCCAGTTGATAAGACACCTCTCCTCGACGGGCAAGGATCTTGAAGGGTCCAATATATCTTGGCGCTAGTTTTCCTTTGACATGGAAACGCTGCATTCCTTTAAGGGGTGTCACTCGGAGATAGACATAATCTTCGATACTGAAGGTGACATCACGACGCTTGGGATCGGCGTAACTTTTCTGACGGGATTGGGCGGTCTTGAGTCGCTCACGGATAAGCTGGACTTGCTCTTCAGCCTCACGGAGGGTATCTGGTCCAAACAGTTTGCCTTCTCCGGTGTCGGACAAATTCAGGGGTGTACGACACTTCTTGCCGTAAAGGGCTTCAAAAGGGGCCATTTGAAGACTAGACTGGTAACTATTGTTGTAGGAGAACTCTGCAAATGGAAGGCAATCTTTCCATTTGGATCCATAGGCTAGGACACATGCGCGAAGCATGTCCTCTAATATCTGGTTCACTCGTTCAGTTTGGCCATCGGTCTGGGGGTGATAAGCTGTGCTAAATGCTAACTTGGTTCCGAGGGCTTTGTGTAGGGCTTTCCAGAACCTTGAGGTGAATTGTGTGCCTCTATCTGATACAATCCTCTTAGGCACACCATGCAGGCTTACTATTCTGGAAATATACAGGTCTGCTAACTGATTTCCCCGATACGTGGTGTTGACGGGAATAAAATGGGCAACTTTGGTCAGCATGTCAACGATGACCCATATTGAGTCATGGCCTCGGTTGGACCTTGGAAGTCCGGTGATAAATCCATTCCAATCTCATCCCACTTCCACTCGGGAATCTTTAAGGGTTGAAGCAATCCGGCGGGTCGCTGTAACATCCCAGCATTTTATAATGTTGAAAAATCACTAAAATTTAAAACTTTTGTTTTGATTAAAATAAAACATTAAATGCATAAGAAAACCAACTATAAAAGACTTCAAACATATTAAAGAGTTTAATATTTCAAATATCTCAGTTTAACATTAATTTCAAAAGTTGTTTAAAGTTAAACATTATATTATCAATTGTATTTCTTGAAACCTCCATATGTATTTTGACAAATGTTTTACAATCTTTCAAATCTAGCCTTGTAATAAAAAGTTTCTTTATGACTATTTGATTTAAATAACCTAGCCATAGCTATTCATAAATTAAAATAATGTTTACAAGTATTCATTTAATATATTTAAAAACAGGATCTATTTGTCAAATGGTTTCAATCTTTTACCAGAACTCAAAACATAGTTTTGTTAATTTCAAGTTTATAGGTTATAACTTTAATAACTTCATAAATTAAAATTAATGGATTATCCAAATAAACATTTCATTAGCTTAAATGTTTTTCATTTATTTTCAAAACATAAAATGACTTCAGGAATATATCTACTAAATAAGAAATAAATTAAAACTAAAATCTTTTCAAATGTTGTGATGAAGTTTCCAATTGAATTATCTTAATATAAAATATAATGGTGCACAAATTATTTTTAAATTAAGATGAATACATTATTTTTTCCCATTTATTTTCATTTAGTATGTTTTATGTTATTTAGTATTATACTAAAGCCTAAAATGAAATTTAGTATCTGAAAATGAGTTTAAATGACTTAAAATTTAAACATATTGGAATGTGGATATTTTACAAATTTTATTTAGCTAAAAGAAAATTTAATTAAGATATATTTTCAAATTGACTTTAGGTGTCAAATTTGTATTTAAGCAATATTCCAAAATATTATTTTTCAAAAATGTTCAAAACATTCATTCAACTGGTTTAACACAAAGACAGTAATTTTACAAATTTTTAGAAATTTGTTTGACCTCATTTGGAGTTACAAATCAAAAGTTAGAAAGAAAATAATAAAAACAAAAAAGAAAAAAGAAAAATCCCTGACAGGCGGGACCCACCTGTCAGGGGGTCGTCTTCAACCTCGCCCCAAATCCCGCCCCCGACCTCGCCCGAAAACGGCCGGATTCATTCCTCTTCAATTCGTGCGATTAAGGCCATTAAACCTCTCCCTCTCCTGCCCTATTTGTAGCCCCGACCCTCCTCCACTTTTCCCCTCTCTTTTCCCCTTGAACCGTGCCCCCAGGCTGAGCATTTTGCTCGCCGGAGTTCGTCGGTCCGCCGCCGCGTTTCTTCGATCCTCGACGAGGTGAGCCTCTGCCCCACCCGTTTCCCCCTCCATTGCCTTGCCCTTGCTCCCCCGCACCCCCTGACGTTTTGCCCGCTCTTCCCCTGCAGTAAAACGTGCGGGGCACGTCCGACCGGAGCTCGGCGGCGCCCCAATCATCTCGGCTGCTCCTCCACGCCGCATCGAGATACGCCGCTCGAGGCCGACGTCGCCATCATCTTCAGCACCCCGCGTCGCACATCGCCGTTGCCTCCTCGAGACCGGGGAGCCTCCGCATCTCCGGCGCCGTCCACGCCCGAGCCCACGCCACCGTCGTCCTCCACCCCGGCGGGGCAGCGCCGCCACGTCCTGGCCGACGCGGCCGAGGCCGTTCGATCTCCCACCAACGGCCCAGATTAGATCCAGGCCGAAGAGGTATGATCAGATCTGGACCGCCCAATCCTCTTAAGATCGTACGGTCCAGGTTAACCCTAGATCCGAGCCAATCAGAGTTCGCCACGTCGGAGCCCAGTCAGCATCCAATCAGCGCTGACGTGGAAATTATTTTCTTTTAATTGTTTAAATGGCAGTTTTGCAGAAAAGCTCCTGCCACTTAGATCTGTCATAACTTTTTAACCACTTATCCAAATTTAACAAACTTTATATTTTTGGAAAGCCCTCGACATGTAGAATATTGTAGATCTGCCAAAATTCAAATTTGACTAAGTTTAAAATATTAAAATTTCAAATGGATGATTTGAGTATATTTGTAATAACTTTAAATCTATAAATGCAAAAATTGCAGATAAAATTGTTTTAGAAACTTTTGAATAATTGTAAATTGATGGCACTGCTATAAAATATTTTTTAGTGGTATTTGAATGAATTCATAGTTATATAATTAATTTGAATTGTTTGAGTATTTTCAACATAACTATTAATAGAAATATTATTTTTGATTAAATCAAATTTCTATAAATTTAATTAAATACTCCCTGTCTATTAACACTAATTATAATTTTTTTTATAAATTTAGTTATAGAAAACTTTAATCTTATAATTATTCCTTTTATTATATTTTCCAAAAATAGAAATTAATTAAATTGCATTTATAGCCTAATGCATACTTTATAAATATCACAATTTTTTTTGTGATATTTCTTAGGATTTAAAAGTGCATTGCATGCTTAACTTATTTCTCATATAGATATATTTCTCATAGGAAATCTCTTCATTAATTTTCTCTAAGTCAGAAATATTTTCAAACTTAGTATTTTGGTAAAAGTTTTATAATATAGACACTTAGGATTAACAACATGGATCTAGAAGACCAATGAAGGGCTTAGCCAAGACAAGACTCCAGAAGAATCTTCAAGAAGTAGAAGCTCCTAGAAGAAAAATCAAGAAGAAGTTCATGAGAAAGTTACAAGTATGGAGAAGATTCCTAGAAGACCAACTACAACCTTCTTTCTACCTTTTCCCTCTCTCCTAATCTTGTCCTTCACATTTGACTTAAACAATTTTGATCATGATATTATCATCTTAAAGTTTGTTGGATCCTAGCGGCATGGTGAGATGAAGCGGCCTGGAAACAAACCTTACATGTCCACGTACATGAGACCTGTTCCACAATTTAAAATGGCTAGCCGGGTGTCTGTCTCTCTCACTTTAGTGAATATCCAATTTACAAAGAGTTGATAGTAATTGTTGATCACCTTATAAACTTGGTATTTTCTCCAAGTATTTGTGCACATCATGGCTAAGCCATTTGAGTGCTTATTTAAGATAATTTATAACAAAGTTATTTTGTCCAACTTCTGACATTAGTCCTTAGTCATTTCTGACCAACACATCTTCTGACATTAACTTAAAAGATTTTCATGGTATAACATGCATTCAGTCATTAGCAATATTTTGCATATCATGCATGACATGTATTCCTTAGAAGTTTTATGAAACCTGTTTGTTCACTTCGTATGTGCATGAATGTGATGGTTGATGTTTGTTGATTGTTGTATTGTTGTTTGCTTATATTGTTTAGATTGAACGGAGAGCACACGTTCGTTGTTGAAAAGAGTTTGTGAACAACGACAACATTAAAAGGCAAGTGGCACACCCCCATAAAAGTCCTATTATTTTTCTATGCATGAGTAGATTATTTTCTATAAGCATGTGTAGGATAGTATTGCTATGCAAGCCATGTTAGACCTCTTTATTCCTGTGTCTAGGTTCCTATGAAAATACTTAGTAGAATAGTGATGCTATGCAAAACTATTTTGATGAAAAAGATAAAGTCTACTAAGTTTTAATCAAACACCTGGGTGGAAATTGGTTGCTTGGCTGTATGAGTTGAGTGTTGTTCCCAGGGGATTTACCTGTGGAATATTCACTTGTGGAAGGCCACCCAGGAGAAAAGGAATCTGAAGAACTCCGAGTGAAGATTGCTTCTCGTGCAACCATTGCCAATATGGGCTCTGGCTTGATCAACTAAGCTGCGTGGACTCTCCCCGGCCTGACAGGTGGTGGTAGAGGATTTGTAGGTGGAGCGCGTCAGGCCAGAGTGGGAGGGAAAATGCTTCTGAAAGATCTCGTCTCATTCTTTTCTTTCCTTATCACAAATGGTGTGTAAAGGGTAAATTGGGTTGAATGGGTACAATGGTGAACGTGCACAACCTCTGCAGAGTTAAAATCTAAGTACTTAGCCGTGTCCCCGGAAACGGACAATTGAGCAGCTGAACGAGGATGTCAACGGAGGATTCCACCATTCCAACTTATAAATTAAAAACTTGATGGGTGAACAAGGGTAGAATGAGACAGTGGATTTTATGCCACGGATGTCGCGAATAGAAGAAAAGTGTTTTCCAAAGAGATAGGAAAAATTGGCTTTATGCAAAATAGCCTTGAGCTCCACCAGCCAAATAAGCATATAGGTCATAGAGTTATTCCTCTAAGTGTCCACCATAGTGTCACTTGCCAGACTCCATTTTTAATGGAATCTGACCCACTCTGTTGCAAAATTTTATTTGTTACAGGTTATTCAAATGACGAGTGAGGTTTCGTTAAGGGATTTCGAGTCTACAACCAACATGTTTTCGCCTGTGGCAACATGAAGTTGTTGGAGACCCACTGCTATTGTATTTCCGCTGTGTACTTTTTTCAATGCTAGCTTTATGCTATGCAACTTGTATCGAATATTTTGTAAGTCTGGATCATCGATGTAATAAAATTGATACTTTGTTGTGATATTACATCGTAAACTGTGTCTGCAAACGAATCGATTCAGGGATTTACACTATACACAGGTATCTGCCTTATTTAAAGTGCAGGTACGCTACAGTCGCTGATGTTCAGCCTTGACTCGCTGACAAATATCACACTTGGCTACAAAAACACCAATTTCTCGCTTCATTCCGTGCCACCAAAATCTTTCACGAAGGTCTTGTTACATTTTGGTTCCGCCGGGGTGGATTGAGTAAGGGGTCTCGTGGGCTTTCTTTAGGATTAACTCCTTGAGTTCCGAGGTATTGGGGACACAGATACGACCATTGAATCTCAACACTCCTTCCGCATCCTCGGTAAAACCAGGCGCTTTACCGAGAGAAATCTTCTTCTTGATTCCTTCTATGCTCTCATGACCTTTCTGGGCCTCCTTGATTTGATCTATCAGAGTTGGAGCTAACTCTAAATGGGCGAGATAGCCGTGGCTAACAAGCTCTAGTCCAAAATCTTTGAACTCTTTGAACATGGCTGGCTGTTCTGCTTGGATCATGGCATTCAGGGTGCAGGGTTTGCGGCTAAGGGCATCGGCAACTACATTAGCCTTTCCAGGGTGATAATGGATACCGATATCATAATCCTTGATTAATTCGATCCACCTTCTCTGTCGCAAATTTAACTCCTTCTGAGTGAAGATATACTTCAAGCTCTTATGATCCGTATAGATCTCGCAACGATGTCCCGCCAGATAGGAGCGCCACGTCTTCAGAGCCAGAACAACAACGGCTAACTCCAGGTCATGGGTTGGGTCGCAACTGCCGAGACAGATACGACACCACCTTGCCTTCTTGCATCAGAACACAACCAAGTCCTAGACGTGATGCATCGCAATACACGTCGAAACTCTTGGTGACGTCTGGCATAATCAGGACAGGGGTTGAGGTCAACCTCTTCTTTAATTCCTGGAAACTCTCTTCACACTTCTGAGTCCATTCAAATTTCTTGTCCTTTTTCAGCAGTTGGGTAAGGGGTTTGGCTATACTGGAGAATCCCTCAACGAACTTGCGGTAGTATCCCGCTAGTCCGAGAAAGCTTCGGATTTCAGTCACACTAGTTGGGGCTTCCCAGTTCACAATGGCTTGGATCTTCTCTGGGTCAACAGAAATTCCTCCCGCAGACACAACATGTCCGAGAAATGCTACTTCACTGAGCCAAAACTCACACTTGCTAAACTTGGCATACAACTGATGCTCTCGGAGGGTCGCTAAAACTAGACGCAGGTGTTCAGCATGCTCTTCTTCAGTTTTGGAGTAAATAAGGATGTCATCAAGGAAAACTACCACGAACTTGTCAAGATACTCCATGAAGATCTTGTTCATGAGATTCATAAAATAGGCCGGGGCATTGGTAAGACCAAAGGACATTACGGTGTATTCGAATAAACCGTAACGGGTTGTGAAGGCAGTCTTGGGAATGTCTGTCTCTCGGATTTTTAACTGATGATACCCTGACCGAAGATCAATTTTGGAAAAGACTCGGTCTCCGTTCATTTGATCGAACATATCCTCGATCTTTGGGAGAGGGTACTTGTTCTTAATGGTCACATCATTTAACTTGCGATAATCCACACACAGGCGTGTGGTACCATCTCTCTTATCCACAAAAATAATGGGTGACCCCCAGGGTGAAGCACTTGGGCGAATAAGTCCTTTGCTGAGCATATCTGCTAACTGCTTCTTCAACTCAACCAGTTCTTCCGGATTCATCCGATAAGGTCTTTGGGATATAGGGGCTGCCCCGGGGATAAGTTCAATGATGAACTCAATATCCCGATCCGGCGGCATACCAGGCAATTCTTCAGGAAAGACATCTTGGAACAGGTGAACAACACGGATCTCATCTAGGGTGGGTCGAGCTATGCTCTCATGGCATCCTGGTTGGGGTCGACTGGTTTCTGACACATACTCCACTTCTACTTCTTTGTCGGTTGTGAGGGATACAGCTCTTCTGGCATAGTCAATTCGACCACGGTACTTGGCTAACCAATTCATACCCAGTATGACATCTATTCCTTGGATTCCTAGAATGATTAAGTCGACTAGGAACTTTTCCCCTTTGATCTCAAGGGAAACGTCCGGGCAAAATGACTTGGTATCTATGGTGGATTCTGGGATTTGGATGACCATGGGTTTGGGTAAGAGGTTTCTGACTAAACCTCCCTTAGCAACAAATTCTTGGGTAACAAAAGAATGAGTAGCACCAGAATCAAACAGAACAGTTGCAGGTACTGAGTTCACAAGGAACGTACCCAGCACAACATCTGGTGCATCCACGGCCTCTTCAGCATTGATGTGGTGCAGGCGTCCCTTGGCAACAGCAACATTTCCGCGGGGTGCGGGGTTCTTGCCATTTCCATTACGGCCTTGCCCGTTGTTCGGCACCTATGCATCGGGGCGTGGACCATTCTTCTTAGGATCGGGACATTCTTTGGAGTAGTGACCTTTGGTGCCGCAATTGAAATAGACAAGATTGGCATTGCGGTTGAAGTTGTTAGAGTTCCCTCCGGGACGGGTGTTGTCATTGGGACGATTGAAGTTGTTTGAGAGTTTTGGGTGATTAGGGTGATTGGGACGTGGGTTTGGTGGCGGTCGATAGGCTGGCTTGGGGTTTTGTGGGTAGGTGCGAGGCTTCTGGCTGCTCGAACCTTCCTGGGCAATCATTCTCCTCTTACGACCTTCAAACATGGACTTGCGCTTGGTCTCCAACTGGATGGCCTTGTCCACAAGCGACTCCAAATCAACAAAGTCATGGATAACCAAAGCGCATTGCAGTTCATCATGAAGTCCGTTCATGAAACGTTCCATCTTCTTCCTCTCGGTGTCGATGTCATCAGGAGCATACCGAGACAAGTCAGTGAACTCATCGAGGTATCCGACCACATCTCTACTTCCCTGCCTAAACTTGCGGAATTCATCCTTCTTCCGCTCAATGAGTCCGCGGGGAATGTGCTTCTTGCGGAACTTCTCCTGGAAATCAACCTAGCTGATAACATAACCAGCTTGCTGGAGAGCCTTGGTAGCTTCCCACCAAGACCGTGCTGGTCCTGCAAGATAGTGGGTCGCATACAGCACCTTCGCAGGTTCTCCCACGGCTGCAACTTCCAGGTTGTTGTTAATGGTGCGAAGCCAGTCATCGGCCTCAAGTGGGTGAAGTCCCTTGGAATAGGTGGGTGGGTTGGTCTTTTGAAAGTCGCTCAAAGTGGACCGCTGATTTCCCTCACCATTGCCATTGCCATTGCCATTGTTGTGGTTGTTGTTGTTGTTGTGAGCGGCAGCGATCTGTTGCAGGGCAGCGATATGAGCTTGACGCTCAGTCCGGGCAGCTTGGCGTTCCTCCATGATGAGCGCAGAAGTTGGGCGGTGGTTGGTTCCGGTGGGGGTGGTGGTCCTCCATCCGTGTTGGAGCGACGAGTGTCCACCATCCTGAAGCACACCGGGTATAAGGGGCAAGCAAAAAGGGGTTTGACCAAGGAAAAGATTGGTTTTGGGTAGAGGTTGATTTACTAAGGATTATAGGAGAAACATTTTACACAGATTAACAAGACTAGCACACACTTATATAGCACAACCATTACATCAAGAGTTCACCGTATCAAGCCTACAACATTTTCCCTTAAGCTAATGTACATAGTGAAAGCTCCAAAAGAACCACAACTTTGACTCTACTAGCGATAGGGGGTCGACCTAATCCCGCGGTAGTACTCAAGTCACTCGCCTACTGAGGTGGAACCTCAGGCTCTGCTACGTCAGCGTCAGACTGGTAGGGTGGCTCCTCTGGATCCTCCTCCTCGTCATCCTCCTCCTCATAGTCCATCTCCTCTAGATAGTCATCATCGTCACCGAGGAAAGCGTCGTTCTCCTTGCGGAGATCCTCGCCCTCCTCCTCCATCTCGTCAGTACGGAGCTCCAAATCCTCGATCAGCTCATCCTGCTCTGCAACCTTCTTGCGGAGCTTCGCTATGGTCTTCCTCATCTGGGTTCCCTTCTTAAGAAGAGCGGCCTTCTCAGTCTTCAGTTGTGCCTCACTCTCGCGACTCTCCTTGAGCGAGAGGCGATCAAAGTGAGACCGAAGTCTAGCGCACCTCAGATCCTCCTGGGTGCGAAAGCGCATAATCTCCATGTCCAAGATATACTCTCCGAACGTCGGGTGTAGAGGGGACCGAATAGGGTGTCCATCGATGGTGCGCCTCCCGTAGAACTGGAAACGAGAGTTTGTCAACTCCGCCTTGTGTTCCTCACAAAGCCGGGATAGCATCCGCTGCATGGAACGACACAGTCCGTCGTCCCAGTGGACGTCCATGGTGGTAAAGGTGAGCGTCTTGGATCCGGGGGACTTGATGTTCCCACGAACAGACGCCTCGACCAACCAAGACAAGTTCCCGTTACCGGGAGTGTCCACCTGGGCTCCCTTAAACTCAGGAGTGGGGCGACCTAGCAGCTTGGTCAACTCGAACAAGTCCTTCTCGAACATCAACTTGCCGTCCTTCTCAAGCTGAACGAACTCGGTGAAATGGATCGCCATCTATAATTTTTAGTCAAATTTTTAAGTTAGTGAGATGACAAGTATATCAAAAAATTTAATGGAAGGGACAATATGTGAGCAGATTTTTAAGTTTATTAAAATGACAAGTGTGGCAAGTTTTTATGAATATGAGAGAAAACTTAGTAGTTTATAAGAAGAGAATTTTGCATAAGTGAGAGGGTTAGAGATAAGCATTTTTTTTTACTAATTCCTTCCTTTGTTTTCTTTAAAACTTAACTTTTGTAATAACTATCTAGCGACCATGCTAATCTAAGGCTCCTAAAGTCGAGATGGCTCTGATACCAATTCTGTGGGGACCCCGGACTAGCTGTCCGAAGTACCCGATTATGCTTAACACAACGATCCCATGATCAGTCTGTCGTTGCACATAATCCGAACTAAATACCAAAGTTTACATCCATTACAATACCGAATTAAAGTCTTACATAAATGGTCATTTAGACCAAGTCTTACATAGGTGCCTTCATGGGCCAAACCAAAACAATCAGCGGAACTAAGGCGTAGTAGACATCAAATCGTAGCGATGACCCGACAGGCAGTCGACTTATGAAGATCCTTAGTTGGCATAGATGTCGCCATACTCTTCCTGGGCGTAGGGATCCTCAAAGTCTGGCCACGACAATAGCCAGAGACAAAACTAGTATGAGTACATTTGAATGTACTCGCAAACTACTCCAACATGAGTGCACTAGTCTCAGTTTTAGTTTCACACTTTTATTTCTTTAAAACATCTCTATATCTTTGTTGAAGAAGATAAGGAGATTATAACTACTCTTAATATCTCAATATTATTAGTTTTCTTCTAAAACTCCTCCTTTTTCCGACCATAAACCATTATGGTAATTATTCTCCAACTACCTCATACCGATCCGTTGGTATAGGTGTATGGAACATTCTCCAATTCCTTTTTCTTTTAAAACTCAAATGTTTTCCCAAAACTTGCACATGGTCAAAGTAGGGCCTCTCAACTGTCCATATCCGAGGACTCGGCTATTCGAATAGTTTAATTACCCTCTGTAGAGGTAGCACGCTTTTCCCACACTCATCCGATAACTCATCGTGTCAGCCACGTTTCGCCATACCAGCGGTATGCGAAGTTGAGTCATCGACCCTAGTCTTTCCTTTGCTCATGCTAGTATAGGATCCTGCCCATATTATATTTTTCCATCGACACTTAACCCAGCCCGTCGGGATCTAAGTGTGAGGACTCACATGTTTTATCTGGCGGTGTATAGGGGACATCCTTCTATCCTCCTCCTTATCTACTCATAGATGTTGAGCGAGGACCCAGGTCAGGGGTAGGTCGTCAAACCATTCCCTCATGCATAACAGAGTCATCTCCGTTGATGCAGTGTCCCATACTAATAAGAGCAAACTATATGACTAAGCCCTTTCCCATATGGGGGTAAATGTGGTCGCACAGAGTATCGGCTGATCGACGTAAGTACTAAGACACAATGTGCTTTTCTCAAAAACCACCTTTCTCCATTTCTTTACTCCAACACCATATCATAGTGCTTTTATATCCACGCAAGTTTTCAAAGGAGTTTTGAATAAACAAACCTTGGTTTTCCAGCCTATAGTTTTAGCATATACTTCTACATAAGGTGGCAAATAATCTATATATACTTTTGAAAAAGGGTTTTTATAAACCTTTGCTTTTGAAAATGATTTGTAAATCTAGATGCATAAGTTAGGTGCAAGCTCAGAGAGTATCTTGCCTTGCTCAACAAAGTGGTCTTGGTCTTGGTCTTCAGGTTCCACAAATCCTTCCTCCTCGATATATCCGGCAACGTTCTCGTCCAATACACAAGCAATCAATACAAACAATCACTAGCCTATTCAATCAATCATCATAGCAATACACTCTTAGAGGTTCTAATTAATCATTTTACATATCAAACAACACTATGTGGTTTCAATTTAATCGATTTAACCATTATTCAATTGTATTTTAATTAGGGCAGAAACTTGTTGCACATTTTTAATTGCATAGCTTGAGTTCTGTTGGTCACAAAAATACAAACTAAAATTTTACAGAAAGCTAATGATGTGTAGAAGATGACACAATTGGATTTGGGTCATTTGGAATTACCAAACTCCCTACACATTGTTTTGAATCCAGAAGCCAATTAATAAGGTTTTGGCTATTATTTAAATTGTGTTCATCTAAAAATTAAACCTTTTTAGGGGTGACTAACTATGGTTAAATGTGACCTAATAAAATTAGTTTCAACTAATTTGGATTAACAGAGTATCAGAAAAAAACTAGTTTAGAATTTAAACCATTTATGGTATTTTGAATAGTGTATTTTTATTATATATCCAAATGGAGTGAAACCAATTGGGTTGGAAAGATATTTTCATAAGCTTTCCAGAACAGTTGGATTTGCTCCATTTGGAGTTGTAAATCTAAAGTTATGGATTTTCTAAAATTGAGTTAAGTACTGATTTCAAATTAAATCTAAATTCGAATTAAAATCCAGGAGTGGATAATGTTGAAAACCCTGACGGGTGGGGCCTACTGGACAGAGACTCAGCGAGCGCGCACGGAATTCATTTAAAACTGACGGGTGGGGTTCGCGCGTCAGATTCTTTTTATTTAAAACAAACCGGTAAGCCACCGTTGGATCAAGATCCAACGGCTCAGATCGCGCGCGTCGCCGGCGACCAAAACCGAGCGGCGCTGCGGCTCCGTCGACGGCGAGGAGGACGGGCGGCTCACCTAGGGGCTCGGGATGCGACGGCGACGGTGCAGGAGGGGTGCGGAGGCTCGGGGAAGCTCGTGGGCGTGGAGGCGAGGCTCGGGGAAGCTCCTGGCGGCGACGGCGTCAAGCTCCCTCCTCCGTGGCGGGGCACGAACTCCGGCGAGCGATTGGCGGCGTTCCTGTGCACAGAAAGGACGGGCGTGAGGGGGAGAAGCCGTGCAGTGATGCAGGGAAGGCTAGGGAGGGCAGAAGAAAGGAAGGGGAGGTCGGGGTGCGGCGTTGCGCATCGGCGTCGACCTCGGGTCTTCGAGCTCGAACTCGAGCAATGGCGAGCTCGACGTCGCGGCTCCGGCCTTCCCAGCAGCGTACGGTGAGAGGGGAGTCGAGAGGTGAGGGCAGTGGAGTGGTGAGGCAAGGGTGGAGCACGGGGTGCCTTTTATAGCGGCCAGGCGGCACATGGTGGACACGGTGCAGAGGGCACCCGCGGTCGTGCGAGCTCGCCGTAGGCCGGTGGAGGGGTGCGGCTACTCTGCGGGGTGTCTGGGGAACCAGGTGGGCAAGGAGGGGAGGCGTGGCGCGAGCTGCGCGTGCTCGACGAGGCGGGCCGGCCGTGAGCACGCTCGGGCGGTGCACGACGTGCACGGCATGGCGCGGACGCGGCGTGCTCGGGATCGTGCTGGGTGCGGTGCGGCTTCGCAAGGGAGCAGAGAGGCATGGGAGAAAAGGGGGGGCACGGTGCTGCGCACTGCGGTGCTGCCACCACTGCTGCCCGGCGCGACATGGCGACGTGCGCACGGCCGCGCCTGTCGCATGCCGCTCCTCCTCTTCCCCGACCTCCTTGCTTCGATTTCTGGCGTGCAGAGAGATGAGTGAGGTGAGAGCACTCGAATGGAGGTAGAGACTTGCTTCAATTTGCTCGAAATCGATCAATTGATCTCGGATTTGAGTTGGTTTAGGAAGAACAGGGTGATGATCATAAGGTGTTTGATGAAATGCATGAACCAGAACAGTGTGTAATTTTTGAGTTTTATTTTGATAATTTGCTTAATTCTTTTGGGTCCAAACTTAGGATCTAGGCTAAATACATTATTGGTAAGTGATACAAAGTCTTTTTGAAATATTTGGAAATATTTCAATAATGAATTTCTAATTTGAATTTGAGGTTCTTGCAATTTGAAAATTGAAAGGGAATAGTTTGTGGAAATCAACTAGGAGTGTTTATAATATTACTCCATTGATTTAAGGTTTGAAAATAAAATTATGTTTCTTACTTTGGAAAATAATGTGACATGTGTCACATGGTGTTATGTTTGGTAATTTGTTTTGTTTGTTTTCTTTTCTTCAAACTTTTAATTAGAGCTAGAATTCAACAATCTTGCAAGCAAAGCAAACAACAATACTCAAGAATTAAACATACACAAATTTTTATAAGAAAAGTTTTTTGTTGGCCCACATTTTTGCATTAATAATTATATTAATATTTTTGGATGTTACAGTCGCCTCCTCCATCTCCCTCACGCCAGCAGCAACGCCCCCATTTCCTCCGTCTTCGACTCCCAGCGACCGTACCCGGGAGTCCCCGACGTTACCCCAACAGGAGCTGTTTTCCCTGACCCCGGCCACCGTGGCAATTCTTCTTCTCCGGCACTGACATGTCGCCTTCGTCTGTCGGGTTGTGACTCCCATGAAACAGGGATGGTCACTCCCTGAAGAGAAGTTCGTGAAGGGGATTGAACACGGAGGTCAAGACCCTCGAGAGGCACGACGACGCTGCTCGCCGGGACTGGAGAGGAACACCCACAACAGAGATGGACACCAGCCCGTACTCAGGTTCACGGCCCTCAGGAGGAGGTAATACCGCTACTCCTGCTTGTCTATATTGCGCTGTGGAGGATTACAGTACACTTGAGCTAGACGAAGACCCCCTTGAGGTGGTTCGTGCCTGGGGAGGGAAGTAATGGTCTTCTTCCTCCTCCAGCCGAAGTCTAATCTACTTGGCTCAGCTAGGGTTTACAAGTATTCTCCAAGCAATTGGCCGACCTTCTCTATGGTGGAGGTCTTGCTCCTTTTATAGGCGCCGCATGCATCTTCCTTGTGCTTGGCGTCCGGGGTGGGCTCCTACACAGAAGCGGTGTGGAGGAGTTGCAGTCCACCAGCACGGGATCGTTCCTGGACACGATCCGTCGTCGATAAAGTTTGGCGCGGTGGCCGACATGCTGCTGACCCCGCATAACGGCTCGCAGGGGTTGCAGTCTCTGAGGTGGAGCCCACGATGACGATCTTCTTGGAGGGTTGCGCCGTCCAGCTGCTTTATCACCAGAGAGGAAAGTCTTGGCTGTCCTGGAGCAGGCGGCGCAACTTTATTGACTCCTTTATCGCCAAAACGGCAAAGGGAGCGCCTGCGTCGCTCTGCGGATACGGCAGAGGCCATGTGGGCTCTGCCGTACTTCCTTGGCCACGAAACTTCCCCGCAGGCCCGAGTGGGGCTTGTGGAGGGATTTCTGTTGACTTCCCGACAGGCGCATATCGCCTCGGGAGGGTCTCTTGAAGCGCAGGTCCTCTTCAGGCCTTCGCTTCCTCTTGAGGCCCTCAAGAGGATTTCTCTCTCGAGGGTCTCTTCAAGCGGTGGCTTGGTCCTTATTCGTTTCGTCTGGTCATTCGCGAGCGAGGCCTGGGGAGAGTTGGCTCTTCATACCCCAATCTCAACTGGGCTGACAGTAGCCCATGGGCCCACGATGGGTGCGATTGAGCCCATGGGCGCAGGCGGAGTGTCGTGGGCCCAAAGTGCCCGGCCGGCCCGAGCCACGCGGCACTCAGACGAGTAACGGTCGCGCACGATTCAGGGCATGCGTCGTGGGGGTCCCACCACACCCCGATAATAGCTCCTTGAGGGGGTATAAAACTCGAGCGCCGGAGTAGGGAGCCGTTACTGCTTTCCATTCTTCTCGTAGAAGCCTCCTTTTTCTCGAGCTCTTCACCTTTCCTCTCCGGCGCTCTCTGCTTCTTCCGCCTCCAGCGACCCCCTGAACTCTGGCGATGAGTCCCGCCAAGAACAAGTGCAAGGCCGCTACGGGGTCCTCTTCCCAGGCGGATGCCGCTGAGGTCGCGCATGGCACGTCGCTGCTCGGCGTGCACGTTAACGACAAAGCACTCGCCAAGGTCCGCTTCCTGGTAGCGGACCGGACGAACGAGCACGGCGCCACCTCGCTCAAGCCCGCGGCGCACGGGAAACGTCCGTGAGGGTATTTCCCGATATTCCAGCACTGCCTTGCCGCCGGGCTGGTGCCCCCATTCTGGTCGTTCCTGGAGGCAGTGATGGCGTTCTACCAGCTCCAGTTGCTGCATCTTCACCCCAACTCCATCCTTATCCTCGCCGTCTTCGCGTACCTCTGCGATACGTAACTGGGCTTGGAGCCAACTGTGGGGCTCTTCTGGTGCTTCTACGTGCTCCGGAACACGGCGAAGAACGAGCGCTCAGGGTGCGTCTCGTCATGCATCGTGGACGACATGGGGAGCGTCTACATCCCCATGTCGTGGAGTGACAGCAAGGCCTTCGCCACGGTGACGAAGAAGGTGGACGACTTCCGCCATAAGTGGTTCTTCGTCGGGGTGGAACATCCCTGCGCCTTCCTCGAGGTCCCCGATGAGCCGCCGCTGAAGAACTCCCACTGGGGCAAGGCGCCCTTCGGCGGCGCGAAGAACGCGAGCCTGATGGGATTCCTGAGTTTCCTTCGCGAGGAGGGCCTCACGGGTAAGACCATTGTGGCCTTTTTTGTGACGCGCCGCATCGCTCCCCTCCAGGCACACTCGGTGCCCATGTGGATGTACTCTGGGCCAAACGACAAAATGCGGCTCCACCGTGAGGACAACGACAAGGACACCGTCGACAATGTCCTGTCCGCGCTCTTCAGCAACCCGAGGGTGCCTGCCGCGGATAAGCTCCCCATCACGCTCCAGCCTCTCCATCAATACAACATGACTAAGCGCATGGTCATCTTGGAGGGGATTCCCCCGTTCACCCCGACAGGCCATGCGGGGATGGAGGTGCGGGTGCCGGCGGTGCGGGGAGCGGAGGAAGTGGACTCTCCCTCGGCCTCGGTAGCTGGGCTAGGCGAGGAGGAGGCCACGGAGGGGAGGTGTCCTCTTCGAGGGCAGGGCCATTTACTGGCGAGATTTGCGACATCTCGTCAGGCGATGATGACGCCTTTGTGGTGGCGCCCTCGTGCCGCGTGGAGGAGGAGGTTGAGGAGAGGGAGGCCTCCAAAGCGGAGGCCACTCCGGGGAGGCGCGAGCCACGCACCAAGGCTGCCGTGGACCGCTTTGGAGCGAGGCCGTACGACGTCCCCTCCAAGAGGAAAGCGGTGACGCCTCTGGAGGGGTCAGGCGCCCGGACCATGCCCTCCTGGCGCTCGCCAGGCGTGGCGTGGGTCGATACTGGCGCTCCACCGTCCGGATAAGTGTTTCTGGCACTTGGTCATTTGACTCTTGTTTTCTTTTTGCTTTATCCTCTCTTGAAGGTCTTTCCTTGGTTCTTGCCAGTGACCTTGTGCTTGCGAAGCGTCGTAAGCTTCACAAGGCGGCAGATGTGAAGAGGGCCACGGCTGAGGCCGTGGCTGAAGAGGCCACGAGGCCTGTGGAGACGGCCCCACATGTCCTACTGAGGAGGTGCCTCAAGGGGAGGCGACTGCGCCTTGGGCGGAGGCTGCAGCGCCTCAGGCGGAGGAGGTCGCACCTCGCCCCGAGGCCTTCGCGCCTCCTCCTGAGCCAATGGTGGTGGAGGCTCCGGAGGAGAGGACTGCCACTCCTCCTCGCGCTCCTACTCCTCCTCGCGCAGTCACGCCTCCGCGCGAGCCAACTCCGCCGTGCGAGCCGACTCCGCCGCGCGTGCCAACTCCGGTTCGTGTGTCCACGCCTCCCGCGCAGCCAAAGGTCGAGTCGGGCCAGGTGCTGCCAGGTGTGGGCGAGTCTGCAGGAGGGGCTCCTTCTTCTCCTCCTCATCCTGCGGCGGGAGATGAGGCCCAGGCCGGTGCAGGCGTCGAGGAGGCCATTGGCGCGGGGAGCAGAGTGCAATCTAGCCTCCGAGCGCGCTGAGGGGCCAGTTGCTCGGGCCTCGACCCAGGGACGGGGCCCTGGACAAGCCGAGACCTAGTCCTCCGTGACTGGGACTAGAGCACGGGGCACCGCGATCTCGCCTTCCGCCTCGTGAGGGAGTCCCTGGAGGGCTTGGAGGCGCAACTCGCCCTCGAGGACATACAACTCGCACAGCAGCGCGAGGAGCTGGCGAGGGCGTGGTCCTCCTTCAACGCGGCCGTCGAGGCTCGCCGCCAATAGGACCGGGTGTGGGGACCCCGGACTAACTGTCCGAAATACCCGATTATGCTTAACGCAACGATCCCGTGATCAGTCTGTCGTTGCACATAATCCGAATTGAATACCAAAGTTTACATCCATTACAATACCGAATTAAAGTCTTACATAAAATGGTCATCTAGACCAAGTCTTACATAGGTGCCTTCAAGGGCCAAACCAAAACAATCAACATAAGCAGCGGAACTTTAACGTAGTAGCCATCCAATAGCTAGCGCAGACCCGACAGGCAGTCGACTTTGGGAAGATCCTTAGTTAGCATAGATGTCGCCATACTCCTCCTGGGTGTAGTACTCCTCCATGTCTGGCTACGACAATAGCCAGAAGCAAACTAGTATGAGTACATTTGAATGTACTCGCAAACTACTCCAACATGAGTGCTCTAGTTCCATTTTTAGTTTCTCACTTTTATTTATTTAAAACATCTCTGTATCTTTGTTGAAGAAGATAAGGAAATTATGACTACTAGATATCTCAATTTTATTAGTTTTATTCCAAAACTCCTCCTTTTTCCGATCATAAACCATTATGGCAATATCTTTCCAACTACCTCATACCGATCCGTTGGTATAGGTGTATGGAACATTCTCCATTTCATTTTCTTTTTAAGACTCAAATCTTTTCCAAAACTTGCACATGGTCTAAGTAGGGTCTTCAACTGTCCATATCCGAGGACTCGGCTATTCGAATAGTTTAATTACCCTCTGCAGAGGTAGCACGCTTTTCCCACACTCATCCGATAACTCATCGTGTCAGCCACGCTTCGCCATACCCTTGGTATGCGAAGTTGAGTCACCGACCCTAGTCTTTCCTTTGCTCATGCTAGTATAGGATCCTGCCCCTATGAACCATTCCATCTACACCTAGTCTAGTTTCCCGTCGGAAACCCTAAGTGTGAGGACTCATAGGCTTTATCTGGCGGTGTATACGGACATCCTTCTATCCTCCTCCTTATCTATTCATAGATTTTTGAGCGAGGACCCAGGTCAGGGTTAGGTCACCAAACCACTCCCTCATGCATAACAGAGTCATCTCTGTTGATGCAGTGTCCCATACTAATACGAGCAAACTATGTGACTAAGCCCTTTCCCATATGTGGGTAAATGTGGTCGCACAGAGTATCGGTTGCTTGACTGAGTACTAGGACACAATGTGCTTTTCCAAAACCATCTTTCTCCATTTCCTTATTTCAACACACCATCTTGGTGCTATATATTCACACAAGTTTTCAAAGGAGTTTTGAATAAACAACATTGTTTTTTCCATCCTATAGTTTTAGTATCTACTTCTATATAGGGTGGCAAAATCATCTCTATATATTTTTGAAAAAGGGTTTTTTGTAAACCTTTGCGTTTGAAAATGATTTGTAAATCTAGATGCATAAGTTAGGTGCAAGCTCAGAGAGTAGCTTGCCTTGCTCGGCAAAGTGATCTTGGTCTTGGTCTTCAGGTTCAGCAAATCCCTCCTCCTCGATATATCCGGCAACGTTCTCTTCTAATACACAATCAATCAAATACAAACAATCACTAGCCTATTCAATCAATCATCATAGCAATACACTCTTAGAGGTTTTTAATTCACCATTTCACATACCAAACAATATCATGTGGTTTCCATTTAATTGAATTAACATTATTCCATTGTATTTTAATTATGGCAGAAACTTGTTGCATATGTTTAATTGCATGGCTTGAGCTCTGTTTGTCACAAAAATACAAACCAAAATTCTACAGAAAGCTAATGATGTGTAGAAGATGACACAGTTGGATTTGGGTCATTTGGAATTACCAAACTACCTACACACTGTTTTGAATCCAGAAACCAATTAATAGGGTTTTGGATATTATTTAAATTATATTCATCTAAAAATTAAACCATTTTAGGGGTGATTAACCATGGTTAAATGTGATCTAATAAAATTAGTCTCAACTAATTTGGATTATCAGAGTATCAGAAACAAACAAGTTTAGAATTTAAACATGCTACTGTAATTTGAATATTGTATTTTTATTATACATCCAAATGGGGTGAAACTAGTTTAGTTGGATAGACAATTTCATAAGCTTTCCAGAACAGTTGGATTTGCTAAATTTGGAGTTGTGAATCTAAAGTTATGGAATTTCTAAGTTGGGTTTAATACTGGTTTTTAAATAAAGTTTAAATTCGAATTTTAAATCCAGAACGGATAATGTTGAAGAACCTGACAGAGGGGACCCACTGGTCAGCGACTCAGCGAGCGCGCGCGCGGTTTATTTAAACCTGACGCGTGGGACCCGCATGTCAGGGTTTTAATAATAAAAACGAATCGGTAAGTTACCGCACGATCCTAATCTAACGGCTGAGATCGAGCGCGTCGGCGACGACCTAAATCGGGCGGCGCCGCGACTCCGGCGACGGCGAGGAGGACGGAGCGCTCACCACGGGGCTCGGGAGGACGCGGCGATGGTGCAGGACGACGGCGGCGAGGTGGGGAAGCTCCTGGGCGCGAGGACGAGGCTCGGGGACTCCCCTAGGGGCGACGGCGTCGAGCTCCTTCTTCCGCGGCGGGGCTCGGACTCCGGCGAGCGATTCCTGGCGATTCTGAGCACGGGGCAGAGGGAAAAAGGCGGCGGGTGAGTGCGGGCACAAAGGGGAAGGGCTGAGGGCAGAGAGAAGGGAAGGGGGAGAGGCAGCACGGCCGTGCCGTGGTCGTCGTCTACCTCGGGCACGGCGAGCTCGAGGAGACCCACGGTGGCCAGAGGCTCGGCGGTGACTGCGTCGCCCTCCAGGCGGTGCTCGAGAGGTGGTGTGAGAGGGGAGGGGTGGCGGTGCAGTGCGGAGAAGTGCAGGGCACGGGCGGCTTTTATAGCGGCCGGGCGGCGCACGGTGGGCGCGGTGCAGGGGCGCCCGTGGCCGGGCTAGGCCGCCGTAGGCCGGTGGAGGGGCGTGGCTGGGTTGCGGGCTGCTCGGGGGACCAGGCGGGCAAGGCGGGGCGGCGTGGCGCGCTCGGGTGCGTGCGGGTGCTCGGCCCTGCCGTGGGCGTGCTTGGGCGGCGCACGGCGTGCACGTCCTGGCGCGGCCGCGGCGTGCACGGGCCGGTGCTGGTGTGCGCTGCGGGCTCGCGAGGGGACAGAGAGGCGAGGAAGAGAAGGGGGGGCCAGGCACGGGAGAGCGCGGCGTTGCCACCTCGGATGCCCGGCGCGACAGCGCGACGTGCGCGCGGCCGTGGCTGTCGCCGGCGTCCAGACGGCGACTCCGGCCACCATTTTGCCTCCCCCGGCGTGCAGTGAGGTCGCAGAGAAGAGAGGAGGGCAGGGCTGGCCTCAATTCGACAAATAAACCTCACATTCCTCGGATTGATCCACGAGTTGCTCGGATTGGGAAGAACAGGGTGGGTGAACACCAAGTGTTTGATGAATTGCTTGAACCAAAACAGAGAGCACTTTGCTATTTAATTTTTTCCAATTTCTCTTTATTCTTTTGAGCCCAAACTTAGGATCTAGGCTCTCTGTATTATTGGTAAGTGTTACAAAATTTTCTTTGAAATATTCTGAAATATTTCAACCATGAATTTCTAATTTGGATTTGAAGTTTTGAATTTGAATTTTTGAAAGGGAATAGTTTGTGAAATTATCTAGGAGTGTCAATAATATTACTTCATTGATTTTGGTGAGCCAATAAATTTATATAGCTTAATTTGGAAACATAATGTGACATTTGTCACATGGTGTGTTGTTTTTAGGATTTGTTTTGTTTGTTTTCTTTTCTTTCAATTTCTCATTTAGAACTTGGATTCAACAATATTGCAAACAATGTAACAAGCAACACTCAAGAATTAAATTTACACAACTTTTTATAAGAAAAGTTTTTGTTGGCCCACATTTTTGCATTAATAATTATATTAACATTCTGGGATGTTACAGACTTCCCCCCTTAAAATAAATCTCGTCCCGAGATTTGCTAGGCCTGGGTACTAAAGAGATTGGGAAACTCGCTTCTAAGATAGTCTTCACGTTCCCAAGTTGCTTCATCTTCAGAGTGGTTAGTCCACTGGACTTTGTAGAACTTGATAGCTCGCCTGCGGGTGAGACGAACATCTTCGTCGAGAATCTTGAGGGGCGTCTCACGGTAAGTCAGATCTTGATTCAGGTCGACGGACTGGTGATCGATGTTTTTGAAAACGTCAGGCTGGTCAGGAACTTCAAGACACTTCCGGAGCAAGGAAATGTGAAAAACATCATGGTAATCTTCTAACTCTTTGGGCAACTCCAGTTGATAAGACACTTCTCCTCGACGGGCAAGGATCTTGAAGGGTCCAATATATCTTGGCGCTAACTTTCCTTTGATATGGAAACGTTGCATTCCTTTAAGGGGTGTCACTCGGAGATAGACATAATCTCCGATATTGAAGGTGACATCACGACGCTTGGGATCAGCGTAACTCTTCTGACGGGATTGGGCGGTCTTGAGTCGCTCACGGATAAGCTGGACTTGCTCTTCAGCCTCACGAAGGGTATCTGGTCCAAACAGTTTGCCCTCTCCGGTGTCGGACCAATTCAGGGGTGTACGACACTTCTTGCCGTAAAGGGCTTCAAAAGGGGCCATTTGCAGACTAGACTGGTAACCGTTGTTGTAGGAGAATTCTGCAAATGGAAGACAATCTTCCCATTTGGATCCATAGGCTAGGACACATGCGCGAAGCATGTCCTCTAATATCTGGTTCACTCGTTCAGTTTGGCCATCGGTCTGGGGGTGATATGCTGTGCTAAATGCCAACTTGGTTCCGAGGGCTTCATGCAGGGCTTTCCAGAATCTTGAGGTGAATTGTGTGCCTCTATCTGATACAATCCTCTTAGGCACACCATGCAGGCTTACGATTCTGGAAATATACAGGTCTGCTAACTGACTTCCCCTGTAGGTGGTGTGGACGGGAATAAAATGGGCAACTTTGGTCAGCCTGTCAACGATGACCCATATTGAGTCATGGCCTCGGTTGGATCTTGGAAGTCCGGTAATAAAATCCATTCCAATCTCATCCCACTTCCACTCGGGAATCTTTAAGGGTTGAAGCAATCCAGCGGGTCGCTGATGTTCAGCCTTGACTCGCTGACAAATATCACACTTGGCTACGAAAGCACCAATTTCTCGCTTCATTCCATGCCACCAAAATCTTTCACGAAGGTCTTGGTACATCTTGGTTCCGCCGGGGTGGATTGAGTAAGGGGTCTCGTGGGCTTCCTTTAGGATTAACTCCTTGAGCTCTGAGGTATTGGGGACACAGATACGATCATTGAATCTCAACACTCCTTCTGCATCCTTGGTAAAACCAGGCGCTTTACCGAGAGAAATCTTCTTCTTGATTCCTTCTATGCTCTCATGACCTTTCTGGGCCTCCTTGATCTGATCTATCAGAGTTGGAGCTATCTCTAAATGGGCGAGATAACCGTGACTAACAAGCTCTAGTCCAAAATCTCTGAACTCCTTAAACAGGGCTGGCTGCTCTGCTTGGATCATGGCATTCAGGGTGCAGGGTTTGCGACTAAGGGCATCGGCAACTACATTAGCCTTTCCAGGGTGATAATTGATGCCGATATCATAATCCTTGATTAATTCCATCCACCTTCTCTGTCGCAAATTTAACTCCCTCTGTGTGAAGATATACTTCAAGCTCTTATGATCCGTATAAATCTCACAGCGATGCCCCGCCAGATAGGAGCGCCACGTCTTCAAAGCAAGAACGACAGCAGCTAACTCCAGGTCATGGGTTGGGTAGTTCTCTTCATGTGGTCGCAACTGCCGAGACAGATACGACACCACCTTGCCTTCTTGCATCAGAACACATCCCAATCCTAGACGTGATGCATCGCAATACACGTCGAAACTCTTGGTGACGTCTGGCACATTTAGGACAGGGGTTGAGGTCAATCTCTTCTTTAATTCCTGGAAACTCTCTTCACATTTCTGAGTCCATTCAAATTTCTTGTCCTTTTTCAGCAGTTGGGTAAGGGGTTTGGCTATACTGGAGAATCCCTCAACGAACTTGCGGTAGTATCCCGCTAGTCCGAGAAAACTTCGGATTTCCGTCACACTAGTTGGGGCTTTCCAGTCCACAATGGCTTGGATCTTCTCTGGGTCAACAGAAATTCCTCCCGCAGACACAACATGTCCGAGAAATGAGACTTCACTAAGCCAAAACTCACACTTGCTGAACTTGGCATACAACTGATGCTCTCGGAGGGTTGCTAAAACTAGACGCAGGTGTTCAGCATGCTCTTCTTCAGTTTTGGAGTAAATAAGGATGTCATCAAGGAAAACTACAACGAACTTGTCAAGATACTCCATGAAGATCTTGTTCATGAGATTCATAAAATAGGCTGGGGCATTGGTCAGGCCAAAGGACATTACGGTGTACTCAAATAAACCGTAACGGGTTGTGAAGGCAGTCTTGGGAATGTCTGTCTCTCGGATTCTTAACTGATGATACCCTGACCGAAGATCGATCTTGGAAAAGACTCGGGCTCCGTTCATTTGATCGAACAGATCCTCGATCTTTGGGAGAGGGTACTTGTTCTTGATGGTCACATCATTTAACCTGCGATAATCCACACACAGGCGTGTGGTACCATCTCTCTTATCCACAAAGATAATGGGTGATCCCCAGGGTGAAGCACTGGGGCGAATAAGCCCTTTGCTGAGCATATCTGCTAACTGCTTCTTCAACTCAACCAGTTCTTCTGGATTCATCCGATAAGGCCTTTGGGATATGGGGGCTGTCCCGGGGATAAGTTCAATGATGAACTCAATATCCCGATCCGGTGGCATACCAGGCAATTCTTCAGGAAAGACATCTTTGAACAGGTGAACAACACGGATCTCATCTAGGGCTGGTCGAGCTATGCTCTCATGGCATCCTGGTTGGGGTCGACTGGTTTCTGACACATACTCCACTTCTACTCCTTTGTCGGTGGTGAGGGCTACAGCTCTTCTGGCGCAGTCAATTCTACCATGGTACTTGGCTAACCAATTCATACCCAGTATGACATCTATTCCTTGGGTTCCTAGGATGATTAAGTCAACTAGGAACTTTTCCCTTTTGATCTCAAGGGAAACGTCCGGGCAAAATGACTTGGTATCTATGGTGGATTCTGGGATTTGGATGACCATGGGTCTGGGTAAGAGGCTTCCGACTAAACCTCCCTTAGCAACAAATTCTTGGGTAACAAAAGAATGAGTAGCACCAGAATCAAACAGAACAGTTGCAGGTACTGAGTTGACAAGGAACGTACCCATCACAACATCTGGTGCCTCCATGGCCTCTTCAGCATTGATGTGGTGCAGGCGTCCCTTGGCAACAGCCACATTTCCGCGAGGTGCGGGGTTCTTGCCATTTCCATTGTGGCCTTGGCCATTGTTTGGCGCCGGTGCATTGGGGCGTGGACCATTCTTCTTAGGATTGGGGCATGCCTTGGAGTAGTGACCCTTGGTGCCACAATTGAAACAGACCACATTGGCATTGAGGTTGGGGTTGCTAGTGTTCCCTCCGGGACGGGTGTTGTCATTGGGACGGCTGAACTTGTTTGGGGTGTATGGGGGCTTAGGGTAACTGGGGTGCGAAGTTGGTGGTGGTCTATATGCTGGCTTGGAGTTTGGTGGGTGGGTGCGAGGTTTCTGACTGCTCGAACTTTCCTGGGCAATCATCCTCCTCTTACGACCCTCAAACATGGATTTGCGCTTGGTCTCCAACTGTATGGCCTTGTCCACAAGTGATTCCAAATCAGCAAAGTCATGGATAACCAAGGCGCATTGTAGTTCATCATGAAGTCCGTTCATGAAACGCTCCATCTTCTTCCTCTCGGTGTCGGTGTCATCAGGAGCATACCGAGACAAGTCAGTGAACTCATCCAGGTATCCGACCACATCTTTACTTCCCTGCCGCAACTTGCGGAATTCATCCTTCTTTCTCTCAATGAGTCCGCGGGGAATGTGCTTCTTGCGGAACTTCTCCTGGAACTCAGCCCAGTTGATAACATAACCAACTTGCTGGAGAGCCTTGGTAGCTTCCCACCAAGACCGCGCAGGTCCTGCAAGATAGTGGGTCGCATACAGCACCTTCTCAGGTTCTCCCACGGCTGCAACTATCAGGTTGTTGTTAATGGTGCGAAGCCAGTCATCGGCCTCAAGTGGGTGAAGTCCCTTGGAAAAGGTGGGTGGGTTGGTCTTCTGGAAGTCACTCAAAGTGGATCGCTGATTTCCTCCACCATTGCCATTGCCGTTGTGGTGGTTGTTGTTGTTGTTGTTGTTGTGTGCGGCAGCGATCTGCTGCAGGGCAGCGATATGAGCTTGACGCTCTGCCCGAGCAGCTTGGCGTTCCTCCATGATAAGCGCAAGAAGTTGGGCGGTGGTTGGGTCCGGTGGGGGTGGTGGTGCTCCTCCATCCATGTTGGTGCGACGAGTTTCCACCATCCTGAAGTACACCGGGAATAAGGGCAAGCGAAAGGGGTTCTGACCAAGGGAAGATGGGTTTTTACGTAGAGGTTGATTTACTAAGGATTATAAGGAAAACTTTTAACACATGTCAACAAGACTAGCACACACTTTCATAGCACAACCATCACATCAAGAGTCCATCCAAATCTAGCTTACAACATTCTCCCTAACTAGTGTACATATAGCCAGTTCCAAAAGAACCACAACTTCGACTCTACTAGCGATAGGGGGTCGACCTAATCCTGCGGTAGAACTCAAGTAACTAGCCTACTGAGGTGGAACCTCAGGCTCTGCCATGTCAGCATCGGACTGGTAGGGTGGCTCCTCTGGATCCTCCTCCTCACCATCCTCATCCTCATCATCCTCATCATCATCGTCCATCTCCTCCAGAAAGTCATCATCGTCACTGAGGAAAGCGTTGTTCTCCTTGCGGAGATCCTCGCCCTCCTCCTCCATCTCGTCAGTACGGAGCTCCAAATCCTCTATCAGCTCATCCTGCTCAGCAACCTTCTTGCGGAGCTTCGCTATGGTCTTCCTCATCTGGGTTCTCTTCTTTAGAAGAGCGGTCTTCTCAGTCTTCAACTGTGCCTCGCTCTCGCGACTCTCCTTGAGCGAGAGACGCTCAAAGTGAGACCGAAGCCTAGCGCACCTCAGATCCTCCTGGGTGCGAAAGAGCATAACCTCCATGTCCAGGATATACTCTCCGAATGTCGGGTGCAGAGGGGACCGAATTGGGTGTCCATTGATGGTGCGCCTCCCATAGAACTGGAAACGAGAGTTTACCAGCTCCGCCTTGTGCTCCTCACAAAGCCGGGATAGCATCCGCTGCATGGAACGACACAGTCCATCGTCCCAGTGGACGTCCATGAGGGTGAAAGAGAGTGCCCTGGATCCGGGGGACTTGATGTTCCCGCGAACAGACCCCTCGATCAACCAGGACAGGTTCCCGTTACCGGGAGCGTCCACCTGGGCTCCCCTGAACTCAGGAGTGGGACGACCTAGCAGCTTGGTCACCTCGAACAAATCCTTCTCGAACATCAACTTGCCGTCCTTCTCCAGCTGAACGAACTCGGTGAAATGGATTGCCATCTATAATTTTTAGTCAAAATTTTAAGTTAGTGAGATGGCAAGTATATCAAATTTTTAAGGGAAGGGAAAATATGTGAGCAGAATTTTAAGTTTATTAAAATGAGGTGTGGCAAGTTTTTATAAGTGTGAGAGAAAACTTAGTAGTTGGTAAGAAGAGAATTTTTGCACAAATGAGAGGATAAGAGATAAGCCATTTTCTTAAACTAAGTTCTTACTTTGTTTTTCTTTGAAACTCAACTTTTGCAATCACTACCTAACGACCATGCTAATCTAAGGCTCCTAAAGTCGAGATGGCTCTGATACCAATTCTGTGGGGACCCCGGACTAACTGTCCGAAATACCCGATTATGCTTAACGCAACGATCCCGTGATCAGTCTGTCGTTGCACATAATCCGAATTGAATACCAAAGTTTACATCCATTACAATACCGAATTAAAGTCTTACATAAAATGGTCATCTAGACCAAGTCTTACATAGGTGCCTTCAAGGGCCAAACCAAAACAATCAACATAAGCAGCGGAACTTTAACGTAGTAGCCATCCAATAGCTAGCGCAGACCCGACAGGCAGTCGACTTTGGGAAGATCCTTAGTTAGCATAGATGTCGCCATACTCCTCCTGGGTGTAGTACTCCTCCATGTCTGGCTACGACAATAGCCAGAAGCAAACTAGTATGAGTACATTTGAATGTACTCGCAAACTACTCCAACATGAGTGCTCTAGTTCCATTTTTAGTTTCTCACTTTTATTTATTTAAAACATCTCTGTATCTTTGTTGAAGAAGATAAGGAAATTATGACTACTAGATATCTCAATTTTATTAGTTTTATTCCAAAACTCCTCCTTTTTCCGATCATAAACCATTATGGCAATATCTTTCCAACTACCTCATACCGATCCGTTGGTATAGGTGTATGGAACATTCTCCATTTCATTTTCTTTTTAAGACTCAAATCTTTTCCAAAACTTGCACATGGTCTAAGTAGGGTCTTCAACTGTCCATATCCGAGGACTCGGCTATTCGAATAGTTTAATTACCCTCTGCAGAGGTAGCACGCTTTTCCCACACTCATCCGATAACTCATCGTGTCAGCCACGCTTCGCCATACCCTTGGTATGCGAAGTTGAGTCACCGACCCTAGTCTTTCCTTTGCTCATGCTAGTATAGGATCCTGCCCCTATGAACCATTCCATCTACACCTAGTCTAGTTTCCCGTCGGAAACCCTAAGTGTGAGGACTCATAGGCTTTATCTGGCGGTGTATACGGACATCCTTCTATCCTCCTCCTTATCTATTCATAGATTTTTGAGCGAGGACCCAGGTCAGGGTTAGGTCACCAAACCACTCCCTCATGCATAACAGAGTCATCTCTGTTGATGCAGTGTCCCATACTAATACGAGCAAACTATGTGACTAAGCCCTTTCCCATATGTGGGTAAATGTGGTCGCACAGAGTATCGGTTGCTTGACTGAGTACTAGGACACAATGTGCTTTTCCAAAACCATCTTTCTCCATTTCCTTATTTCAACACACCATCTTGGTGCTATATATTCACACAAGTTTTCAAAGGAGTTTTGAATAAACAACATTGTTTTTTCCATCCTATAGTTTTAGTATCTACTTCTATATAGGGTGGCAAAATCATCTCTATATATTTTTGAAAAAGGGTTTTTTGTAAACCTTTGCGTTTGAAAATGATTTGTAAATCTAGATGCATAAGTTAGGTGCAAGCTCAGAGAGTAGCTTGCCTTGCTCGGCAAAGTGATCTTGGTCTTGGTCTTCAGGTTCAGCAAATCCCTCCTCCTCGATATATCCGGCAACGTTCTCTTCTAATACACAATCAATCAAATACAAACAATCACTAGCCTATTCAATCAATCATCATAGCAATACACTCTTAGAGGTTTTTAATTCACCATTTCACATACCAAACAATATCATGTGGTTTCCATTTAATTGAATTAACATTATTCCATTGTATTTTAATTATGGCAGAAACTTGTTGCATATGTTTAATTGCATGGCTTGAGCTCTGTTTGTCACAAAAATACAAACCAAAATTCTACAGAAAGCTAATGATGTGTAGAAGATGACACAGTTGGATTTGGGTCATTTGGAATTACCAAACTACCTACACACTGTTTTGAATCCAGAAACCAATTAATAGGGTTTTGGATATTATTTAAATTATATTCATCTAAAAATTAAACCATTTTAGGGGTGATTAACCATGGTTAAATGTGATCTAATAAAATTAGTCTCAACTAATTTGGATTATCAGAGTATCAGAAACAAACAAGTTTAGAATTTAAACATGCTACTGTAATTTGAATATTGTATTTTTATTATACATCCAAATGGGGTGAAACTAGTTTAGTTGGATAGACAATTTCATAAGCTTTCCAGAACAGTTGGATTTGCTAAATTTGGAGTTGTGAATCTAAAGTTATGGAATTTCTAAGTTGGGTTTAATACTGGTTTTTAAATAAAGTTTAAATTCGAATTTTAAATCCAGAACGGATAATGTTGAAGAACCTGACAGAGGGGACCCACTGGTCAGCGACTCAGCGAGCGCGCGCGCGGTTTATTTAAACCTGACGCGTGGGACCCGCATGTCAGGGTTTTAATAATAAAAACGAATCGGTAAGTTACCGCACGATCCTAATCTAACGGCTGAGATCGAGCGCGTCGGCGACGACCTAAATCGGGCGGCGCCGCGACTCCGGCGACGGCGAGGAGGACGGAGCGCTCACCACGGGGCTCGGGAGGACGCGGCGATGGTGCAGGACGACGGCGGCGAGGTGGGGAAGCTCCTGGGCGCGAGGACGAGGCTCGGGGACTCCCCTAGGGGCGACGGCGTCGAGCTCCTTCTTCCGCGGCGGGGCTCGGACTCCGGCGAGCGATTCCTGGCGATTCTGAGCACGGGGCAGAGGGAAAAAGGCGGCGGGTGAGTGCGGGCACAAAGGGGAAGGGCTGAGGGCAGAGAGAAGGGAAGGGGGAGAGGCAGCACGGCCGTGCCGTGGTCGTCGTCTACCTCGGGCACGGCGAGCTCGAGGAGACCCACGGTGGCCAGAGGCTCGGCGGTGACTGCGTCGCCCTCCAGGCGGTGCTCGAGAGGTGGTGTGAGAGGGGAGGGGTGGCGGTGCAGTGCGGAGAAGTGCAGGGCACGGGCGGCTTTTATAGCGGCCGGGCGGCGCACGGTGGGCGCGGTGCAGGGGCGCCCGTGGCCGGGCTAGGCCGCCGTAGGCCGGTGGAGGGGCGTGGCTGGGTTGCGGGCTGCTCGGGGGACCAGGCGGGCAAGGCGGGGCGGCGTGGCGCGCTCGGGTGCGTGCGGGTGCTCGGCCCTGCCGTGGGCGTGCTTGGGCGGCGCACGGCGTGCACGTCCTGGCGCGGCCGCGGCGTGCACGGGCCGGTGCTGGTGTGCGCTGCGGGCTCGCGAGGGGACAGAGAGGCGAGGAAGAGAAGGGGGGGCCAGGCACGGGAGAGCGCGGCGTTGCCACCTCGGATGCCCGGCGCGACAGCGCGACGTGCGCGCGGCCGTGGCTGTCGCCGGCGTCCAGACGGCGACTCCGGCCACCATTTTGCCTCCCCCGGCGTGCAGTGAGGTCGCAGAGAAGAGAGGAGGGCAGGGCTGGCCTCAATTCGACAAATAAACCTCACATTCCTCGGATTGATCCACGAGTTGCTCGGATTGGGAAGAACAGGGTGGGTGAACACCAAGTGTTTGATGAATTGCTTGAACCAAAACAGAGAGCACTTTGCTATTTAATTTTTTCCAATTTCTCTTTATTCTTTTGAGCCCAAACTTAGGATCTAGGCTCTCTGTATTATTGGTAAGTGTTACAAAATTTTCTTTGAAATATTCTGAAATATTTCAACCATGAATTTCTAATTTGGATTTGAAGTTTTGAATTTGAATTTTTGAAAGGGAATAGTTTGTGAAATTATCTAGGAGTGTCAATAATATTACTTCATTGATTTTGGTGAGCCAATAAATTTATATAGCTTAATTTGGAAACATAATGTGACATTTGTCACATGGTGTGTTGTTTTTAGGATTTGTTTTGTTTGTTTTCTTTTCTTTCAATTTCTCATTTAGAACTTGGATTCAACAATATTGCAAACAATGTAACAAGCAACACTCAAGAATTAAATTTACACAACTTTTTATAAGAAAAGTTTTTGTTGGCCCACATTTTTGCATTAATAATTATATTAACATTCTGGGATGTTACACCGGGGGCTTGAGGCCGCACATGAGGAGTCCATCCGCTTCGCCAAGGAGATCCGCGAGGGGGCCATCCGTGACGCCTCCGAGCTTCTCGCGCCCCCCCCCCCAGGAGGAGCGTGACGCTGCTGCCGAGCTCCTGTCCGCTGCAACGGCGGAGCGCAAAGCCATGGAGGGCTCGCTGGTGCAAAAACGCCGCGAGCTGGGCCAGCTGGAGGCCCAGCTTCTCGCCGCACACCAGGCCGCGCGGGAGACCCTGGAGGAGGACTGCAAGGGCCTCGCCGAGCGCGAGCGGCAGCTGGCCCTCAAGGAGAAGGAGGTGCGGCTGCGCGACGAGCAGCGACTTCAGGCGGAGAGCGCGCTCGCCACTCAGCGCGTGGGCCTTGAGGCGCGCGAGGCGAACCTGACCCAGGCGCTCCACCAGTACGACGAGAACGTCGCTGCCCAGAAGCGTGCTTATGAGCGCTTCGAGCAGCGATTTGCTGTGAAGAAGAAAGAGGCAGAGGACGCCCTCGTGGAGCGCGAGAAGCAGTACAGGTTGACCAAAACCAAGGAGTACCGCGACCTGGCCCAGAAGCAGGGGGGCCGCTTCCAGGCCCGGCACGCCGCTGAAGCTCAGCGGATTGTTGCGCTTGAGACGGCCAACTCCAGGCTTGAATCCCGCCTCAAGCGCGCCAAGGACGGTCGACGCCGGGCGGAGGAGGCCTGCAGCGAGGCCATCCATGACCTGAACACCCAGCCAAGGACGTGGAGGAGCAGGTGGCCCCCGCGATGGAGCAGGCGACGGAGGTTGCGGACACAACCACGGTGGCACGTGCGCACACGAGGCAGCGGGAGCGCATGTTTGAAGCGCTACTCGCCCGAGGTAACGAGCTTGCCGCCCAGCTTGGCGCGGACGCGCCGCATGAGGTCCGAGGTCGTGGTGATGCTGCCATGTACTTGGTTTACTTCGACCAGCTCTTCTCGACACTCGAGGTCCCTGTCGCTGATCTCCGCGAGGTGATAGAGGACGAGAGCCGGCAGCTCCTGGGGGTGGTCGTCGACCGCATCTTCACCAACCTCAGGATCCTCACGCTAGGCTTCGACCTCTCCACGGTGATGGGGGCTCGTCAAGGAGAGGACGTGCGGCGGTCTCCAACTCACTCCGTGAGCATGTCGATGCCTTCTGCAACCACTTCTGGCGTGCGGAGGTCTCTGCGGAGGAAAGCGAGGAGGAGGCCGCCTCTGCCGAGACCAAGGAGGGCGCAGTGGAGGAGGTCCAGGATGATGATGGTTCCGCCTGAGCTACTTGTCATTGCGCCTGTGTGCGCTTGTATCTGAAACAGTTTTATGTTTAGACATTTGCGACCTTTGGGCATGTAATATACTTTCACTTGCAATTTGTTTCTAGCTTGCTTGCCCATCGAGAGGTCCCTTTGGACTTATCTTCATGTCTATTTGTTCTCTGCGTCGTTAGGACCCATCTCTTTGTGCCATTACTCCGCCACTTCGGTATGCTATAGCAATAACTCTGCAAGGCCGGGGGAGTTTAGTCCTAGGAGAGGTAGGAGCCCTGAGTCGCGATGCTCAAGTGCCCCCCTTAGACGTACGAGTATTCCATGAAGTATAAAGGAAAGTGAAGTCGCTAGAGGGGCAAACGTGCGCTTGCGGGAAAAACTCTCGAGGCACGGGTGCAAGACTTAGCTTCTCGAGGCTTTTGCCATGTAGAGGTTTTGTTTTGCCTGGCGAGGAGGTACTCTTGAGGGATCGTTCTCGGATGCCTCCTCAGACTTGCGGGAGCATTTCTTCCCTGTAGATGTTAGAGGGGTGAGCCCAAACACTGGTGCACAGTACAGAGGACTCGTGCGCGCTTATAGGTCCCCTCAGGCGTTCCTCGCGAGGAGAGTAAGTACCAAGGTCCTTTGTAGAGATGGCGTGTTTGTGGGAGCTTGCCCTCCAGCCAGAGCTCGGATCCTTGGATTTTGCAGTGCTGCTTGTGTGTCATTTGAGGCACTGGCACCGTACTCAGCCCCCGCTCGTGAGGTGCGCATGTGGAGAGATATAAGCGCACATTTCAATGAAGTAATGCGTAAATAAAACTCACCACCAAATATTACATGACGGCGCCGTGACGCTAAGTTCACTTAGGAATGAAATTGTCTCATTATGCTTGGAGTTGCCAAGTTAATGTTTTGACCATTCGACGCATGGGGACCACCCATTAGTGGCAGAGATTCTCAACGGCCTGAGGTGGCTCGTTGCATGGAGATCTCGGAGGGTTGACCCTCGAGAGAAGCCTTTGGAGCTTGGAGGTTTAAGCCGTGAGCTTTTAACCTCTAGAGACAAAAAATGCTTGGAGGTTGAGCCGTAAGTTGCCTCTTCCGCTAGATGTCTTGACGTGACAATGATCACGGGCGTGACGATGATCACGTTTTTCTTTTCATCCTTCTGGAGATAAAAAATGCTTGGAGGTTGAGCCGTGAGCTGCCTCTTTCGCCAGATGTCTTGACGTGACAATGATCAAGGGCGTGACGATGATCACGGGTAGAACTTGCGCAGGTGAATGATGTTCCATGGGTTCTTGACGGGGATGCCGTCTTGAGTCTCGAGACGAGACGCGCCAGGCCTGGCGATGCGGGTGACCCTATAGGGACCTTCCCACACCGGTGACAGCTTGTGGAGGCCTTCCCTGGAGAGGATTCGCCTGAGGACGAGATCGCGTGTCTCCAGGGTTCGCGAGCGCACATTGCGGTTGTGGTAGCGTCGCAGGTCCTGGTGGTATTTGGCCGCCCGGAGGGCGGCGCGGCGTCGTAATCCCTCGAGAAGCAGCAGGTCATCGTTGTGGAGGTCCTCTTGCTGGTTCTTGTTAAAGGCAAGGACCCGTGGGGATCCATGCTTTATCTCTGTGGGGAGGACTGCTTCGGCTCCATAGATGAGGGCGAACGGTGTTTCTCTCGTAGGCTTGGGTGTTGTTGTGCGGATGGACCAGAGCACCGAAGGGAGCTTGCTCATCCAGCCCTTGTCGTGGCCTTTGAGGATGTCGAAGGTCCTAGTCTTTGGGCCCTTGAGGACTTCTGCGTTTCCTTGCTCGGCCTGTCCATTGCTCTGTGGATGAGCGACTGAGGCGAAGAAGAGCTTGATGCCCATCCTTTTGCAGTAAGCTCTGAAGATGGCACTGGTGAATTGCGAGCCATTGTCGGTGATGATGCGGTTAGGCACTCCGAAGCGGCAGACCAGACCTCTGATGAATTTCACCGCCGCGCCTACTGGAATTGTGCGCGTCGCCTCCACTTCGGGCCACTTAGTGAATTTTTCGATGGCCACAAAGAGGTAGTGATATGCCCCTTGCGCTTTTGAGAAAGGTCCCAGGATGTCCAGCCCCCAGACCGCGAACGGCTAGGATAGCGTAATGGTATGTATCCCCAGCGCAGGTTGGTGGATTTGCTTGGCATGGAATTGGCAAGCTTCACATGCTTGAACGATGTCAACTGCATCCTGAAGTGCTTGAGGCCAGTAGAAGCCGCTCCTGAAGAATTTGCGGGCGAGGGTGCGGGCGCACAAATGGTGGCCGCATTCCCCGCTGTGGATGTCCTTGATCAGCATTTTGCCTTCTTCAGGAGGAACGCATTTGAGCGCGATGCCATTTGGGCGCTTGCGGTAGAGATTTCCTTCGAGGATGTGGTAAGATTTTGCCTGGCGGGCAATTCGCTCCGCTTCAACATCTTCCTCGGGAAGGATCCCTTTGTCAAGGTAGTCTTTGATCTCGTCAATCCATCCTGCTTCTTGATGCGCCGCTGTGAGCAACAGACGTTCCCCTGTAGGGGGCCCGCAATCGGGAGCCCCGTTTGTGGGTGATGGCGGGAGCGCTTCGTCTGTGCTTGCGGGCATGGGCTTTTGAGTCTGTTTTATCGATGCCTTGACGAGTCTTACATCAAAGACGCCCGGCAGCTGAGCTTGCCTCTTTGTCGCGCGTTTGGCGATGTCATCAGCCTCTTGATTTTCCTTTCTTGGGATGTGCATGAGCTCCATTCCCCTGAAGTGCTTCTAAAGCCTACGAACCTCCTCAAGGTATGCGGTCATGTGATCGTCTTTAGGCTTGTAGCACTTGTTGTAGAACTTAACCAACAGATGGGAGTCGTCCTTGATGAGCAGGTGCTTGATGTCCAAAGCTATTGCCGCACGTAGGCCCGCGAGCAAGCCTTCGTACTCAGAAATATTGTTGGAGATCTTGTCGATTCCGAAGCACAGCTGGACCGCGTAATAGAGCTTGTCGCCCTTTGTTGAGATCAGGACCACGCCGGCCCCACCGTGGCGACAAGCGAAAGCTCCATCGAACTTCATGGTCCAGTGGCTGGGAATTTTGTCTCCCTAGGGCTCTTGTTCTTCTCCTAGAGGCTCTTCAGGTGTTGGGTCAGTCTATTCGGCGATAAAGTCCGCCAACGCTCCTCCTTTGATTACACTTGTGGTATCGAAGCGCAAGTTGAATGGCTGTATTTCTATATGCCATCCAGCGACACGATCTGTGGCGTTAGGGTTGCGCAGGATCTGTTCCAGGGGAAAGGAGGTGACCACCGTGATGGGGTGCCCCTGGAAGTAGTGTCGCAGTTTTCTTGATGCGATGAGGAGCGCGACGAGGAGCTTTTGCTGCATGGTGTACCGCTCGCGAGCATCGCGCAGTACTGTGCTGACGAAGTATACTGGATGCTCGACAAGGGTTGTCAGTTTAGTCTTGGCACACTCTGCCTTAGGAGGCTCTACAGGGCTCTCAAGGGGACTGGCCTGTGGAGAGCCCTCGAGAGGGTCGGCTTGTGGAGGCTCTTCAGGCTTCCTGGCTATTGTCCTGTAGCGGTGGACTTGGGGCAGGCTCCGCTTGTGGCTTTGGGCCTGGCGGTGGGTTTTTGGGGCCAGTTCCTTTGCCAAGCTCCTCGTCAGGCGGTTTTGGCTTTGGAGTGGTTGCACTCTTCTTATGGAGGACTGGCTCTTCTCTCTCTACCACAAGGACGACATTGGCGGTCTGTGGAGTGGCTGATAGATACAGCTTCAGGTGCTCGCCTGTCCTCGGGGCGACCATGACCGGTGGGGTGGCCAGGTACCTCTTCAAATCCTCGAATGTTTTTTCCGCTTCAGGAGTCCAATTGAAAGTGCCAGTTCTTTTCATGATCTTGAAGAACGGCAGAGCCCTCTCATCAAACTTGGAGATAAATCTACCCAAGCTGGCCATGCAACCTGCTAGGCGTTGCATATCATTGAGCCGGCGTGGAGGTTGCATTTCCTCAATCGCCTTGATTTTGTCAAGGTTTGCCTCTATGCCTCGGTGGGACACGAGGAAACCAAGCAATTTGCCTGAAGGCACTCCGAAGACGCACTTGGCGGGGTTGAGCTTGATGTTCACCTTGCGCAAGCTGGCGAAAGTCTCTTCAAGGTCCCTGAGGAGAGGGTTTCCCTCTCGAGATTTGACGACAATGTCATCGACATAAGCCTCGGCATTTCTGCCCATTTGCTCGCCAAGTGCTATCCTCATTAGCCTCTAGAAGGAGGCTCTAGCGTTCTTCAGGCCGAAAGGCATGCATACATAGCAATACACACCGCAAGGGGTGAGGAAAGCCGTACTCTCCTCGTCTTCCTTAGCCATTTTTATCTGGTGATAACCAGAGAAGGCGTCGAGGAAACAGAGGAGGTCGCAGCCTGCCATGGAGTCCACAATCTGGTCGATTCGTGGCATGGGATAAGGGTCTTTTGGGAAAGCCTTGTTCACATCAGTGTAGTCGATGCAGAGACGGCCTCCTCCGGCGGGCTTTGGGACGACCACGCCGTTGGAGAGCCAAGTGGGGTGTGCGACTTCGCGGACGACATTTGCCGCTTATAGCTTCTCGACCTCTTTGACGATGAATGCTTGCTTCTCGGGGGCTTGTTTTCTTTCTTTTTGCTTGACGGGGCGTGCGTTTGGACACATGGCTAAGTGATGCTCGATCACCTTCCTCGGTACACCGGACATATCTGACGGGGTCCATGCGAACATGTCAGAGTTTGCCCGGAGGAAGGCGACGAGCGCACTTTCCTATTTGGGAGGCAGCGCAACAGCAATGGTGATGCTAGCCCAAGAGCCCTCAGCCCCCGAGCTGCTGGAGCTTAGAGAGACTTTCTTTGTAGCGACTGACTCCTGGCAGAAAAACTGCTTCTTCTTCTTGGGTCTCTCGAGAGGCTCCATATCCTCGTCTGCAGGGAACTCCATGGCGACTGCCTTGTAGGCCGTCTCGACAGCGCGCGTGGCATCCAGGACATGTACGCGGATGGTGATTGTGCCAGCGTTGCTGGGGATCTTGACCATGTTGTAGGCATGATGCGTGACGGCCATGAATTTTTCGAGGGCGGGGTAGCCGAGGATGGCGTTGTACGGTAGGCCGATGTGCGCAACATCGAAGTCGATGTGCTCAGTGCGGTAATTTTCCTCGCTGCCGAAGGTGACGGCAAGCCTGACCTGCCCCAGAGGCTCAATCGAGCCACTGGTGACTCCCGTGAAGGGCCTAGAGGGCATGAGCCACTCGTAGGGCACTTGAAGCACTTCGAACGTCTCAATGGAGATGACATTCAGGCTTGCTCCTCCATCAATGAGTGTCTTGGAGACAGCGATGTTGTCGATGGTGGGGCTGCAGACCAGCGGGAGGGTTCCAACAGTTTTGATGGACTTGGGGTGGTCCTGAGCGTTGAAGGCGATGGTGTACTGCGACCACTTGAGGGGCGTGGAGGTCTCGAGGCTGGGGAGGGTGGCATTGAGCTCGCGAGCGAACTGCTTGAACTGATTGTTCGACTTGGGCCCCTGCGCTCCACCGAGGATGCATGCGATGGCGCCTCTTGGAGCTTGATAGCCTCCATCTTCCTCATCAGGGAGGTTGCCGTTCCTCTCTGTAGCGTTGGCCTGATTGCTAGATTGTTTCTGGTAGCCGCCCTTTCGCCCACTTCCGCGGTAGCCACGGCCTCGGCCATGGCTGCCGCTTCCTTCTGCTTGTTCACACTCCTTGCTCAACCTCTTGAGGTCGAAGCAAGTCTCGGTAGAGTGACCGAGCCTGTTGTGGTAGATGTAGAATGGGCGGTGGTCGTCTTTTCTCTCCCCGGACTCGGGAGAGTCCCTGCGGTTGCCCTTCGCATCAGGCTCTGCCGCGATAACCGTGGTGGCCTTGCGCTTGGGCTCCTCCTTCTTCTTATGGCTCCTGGACCCCTCAGCGTGCCCGTCCCCTCTCGAGGACATCTTGACGAAGAGGAGTCCCTCTTTAGCCTTGGCGCACTTGTCCGCCAGGTCGAACAGCTTCACCATAGAGGTGAGCTTGTCGTGGATACCCAGCTTCTCGAGCATCCTGCTGTTGGTGACACCCTCGCAGAAGGTGGCGATGACTTGAGTGTCAGGGATGTTCGGGATCTTGTTGCGCACTTGGCTAAAGCGCTGGATGTTCTTGCGGAGGGTCTCATCCTTCTTCTGCACCACAGCGCGCAGGTCGTTGTGGGTGAGCGCGCGCTCGTACGTCCCCTTGAAGTTGGAGACCAACTGTTTGCAGTGCTCCTCCCAAGAGTTCACATAATCCTCAGGAAGGTTCAGGAGCGACGACAGTGCAAAGTCGCGAAGCGCGTGGGAGAACCAGTTGGCCATGACCTTGTCGTCTCCGCCTGCCGCTTGGATGGAGGTGGTGTAGAGCTGCAGGAACTCGATGGGGTTGCTGGAGCCGTCGTAGCCCTTGGGGAGAGCCGATCTGAACTTCGGGGGCCATACCACGCGGCGCATGGAGCGGGTGAACGCCATGCAGCCTGTGGCGTACGTGGTGACCCAGTGCTGCAGCGCGCTACGGTTCTGCTGGCCCGCCTGTCCGATTTCCTCCACGAGGCGGTTCTGGCGGTTGCGCTGGAGCTCCATCCCCACGCGCGCATCTGGCGCGGTGCGCTGCACGATCAGGCAGTCGTGGGGCGAAGACGCGTGCGAAGCCTCCCTCTGTGTCGCAATCGGTGCAGGCCCTGGTGGTGGCGGAGGCGCGCCAGGCGCAGCCATGCCCGCGAAGGAAGGGTGCATGACGGACTGCGACGGAGCAGGGCGAGTCGTAGCGATGCCGACGAGGTGGTTGAGGCACTTCAACCACTACTCATGAGCGTCAGCGGTAGGCTCATAGCAGAGAAGTTCTTGCGCCATGAGCAGGGCGGTGTGCGGCGCAAGGTCCGTCCTCCCTGGGCCGGAGCCGCTTGGGCGCTGCGTTGGGTGCGACCTGCCCTTTCCCCTCTCCTATTAGATGCGCCGCGGCACCCCCAAACCCTAGCCCCTTCTTTCTTCCCTGTGCCCCGCCGCCGCTTGCTTCCCCGCGCTCACGCCGTCGCCATGGGAACCGATGGCCGAGCTCAGATTCATGCCTAGCTCCGTCGCCTCCTCCATCTCCCTCACGCCAGCAGCAACGCCCCCATCTCCTCCGTCCACAACTCCGAGCGGCCGTACCCGGGAGTCCCCGACGATACCGCAACAGGAGCTGTTTTCCCCGACGCCGGCTGTCGCGGCAATTCTTCTTCTCCGGCACCGACAGGTCGCCTTCGTCTGTCGGGTTGTGACTCCCCCGAAACAGGGGTCGTCACTCCCTGAAGAGAAGTTTGTGAAGGGGATTGAATACGGAGGTCAAGACCCTCGAGAGGCACGACGACGGTGCTCGCCGGGCCTGGAGAGGAACACCCACGACAGAGATGGACACCAGCCCGTACCCAGGTTCATGGCCCTCAGGAGGAGGTAATACCGCCACTCCTGCTTGTATGTATTGCACGGTGGAGGATTACAATACAACTGAGCTAGACGAAGACCCCCTTGAGGTGGTTCGTGCCTGGGGAGGGAAGTAATGGTCTTCTTCCTCCTCCAGCCGAAGGCTAATCTACTTGGCTCAGCTAGGGTTTACAAGTGTTCTCCAACCAATTGGCCGACCTTCTCTATAGTGGAGGTCTTGCTCCTTTTATAGGCGCCGCAGGCTTCTTCCTTGCGCTTGGCGTCCGGGGTGGGCTCCCACACGGCAGCGGCGTGGAGGAGTTGCAGTCCACCGCCGCGGGATCGTTCCTGGACGCGGTCTGTCGTTGATACAGTTGGGCGGTGTGGCCGACAGGCTGCCGACCACGCATAACGGCTCGCAGGGGTTGCAGTCTCTAAGGTGGAGCCCACGATGATGATCTTCTTGGAGGGTTGCGCCGTCCAGCTGCTTTATCACCAGAGAGGAAAGTCCTGGCTGTCCTGGCGCAGGCGGCGCAACTTTATTGACTCCTTTATCGCCAAAACGGCAATGGGAGCGCCTGCGTCGCTCTGCAGATACGGCAGAGGCCATGTGCGCCCTGCCGTACTTCCTTTGCAGCGAAGCTTCCCCGCAGGCCCGAGTGGGGCCTGTGGAGGGATTTCTGTTAACTTCCCGACAGGCGTATATCGCCTCGGGAGGGTCTCTTGAAGCGCATGTCCTCTTCATGCCTTCGCTTCCTATTCAGGCCCTCAAGAGGATTTCTCTCTTGAGGGTCTCTTCAAGCAGTGGCTTGGTCCTTAGTCGTTTCGTCTGATCATTCGCGAGCGAGGCCTTGGGAGAGTGGGCTCTTCATACCCCAATCTCCACTGGGCCGACATCGTCGACCGCGGCCCTTCCCCTCTCGCCACCAAGCTCCCCGAGGTGAGCCTCGTCTCTTCCCTCTCCTCCCTCCTTCGATTTCATCTCCGGCGTGTATTTTGCCGACACCGGAGAGGCCGCGCCACGGCCGTGATGCACGCACGGACACGAGCACGAGGGCTCCGACCCTCTCCTTCACCTCCAAGCACAAAAACGGACTCGCCACCTCTCTCGCACCATTGCACGCCCACGCCAGCCCCACGCCGCCCATCCTCGGTCGTCGTCGGAATGTCTCCGTCCACCGTAGCGTAATGACGGGTTTCTTCAGTTTCGTCAGAGAAAAACAGAGCCTTTGACTGTTAAAAACCAAAACGAACCTAAACCTAACAATAACCCTCACTCGCCCCCGTGGCTAGCAGCGCGCGTCGCGAGATCGAACCCCTCGTGTCGTGGTGGTGTCATGGCATATGCCATAGGATGGCTAATGTGCAGGGCCGATGGACGTTGGTGGATCCGGGGAGGGATAGCGAGCTGAAGAGCTCACACGGGGAGGATCCCGGTATAACCGAGGTCTCCCAAGAACGAGAAACAAGATCAAAGCGCGAGGGGGAAGATCTAATAAACAAGAACAAATGCACGAAGGCACACAACACATACACGATATACCCAGGTTCAGGAACCTCGTGAGGAGGTAACACCCCTATTCCTGCCTTTCCTCTCTATATAACTGTGGTACAAGGACTACAACTTGCTCTTAGATCTCTTGAAGTGAAGAACACAAGGAACTAGATGAACTCAAGGTAAGAAGAAGTAAATGCTCTAGGAGTAAATGCGACTATGGCTTTGGCTCCCAAGTTGGTCTCTCCCCCACAGAAGCAGTTATGGCGCTTTTTATAGAGTTCCAGCCAGGAGGGCCGGAAACCCTAAACCGCCTTGGCCCCACCGGACTGTCCTAACCGGTATGTCGTCACTGGCTAGTGCGACCTACTCGCCGCGCTATCCGGCGTAGCCCCTTCGTCATCATCCCGGCAAGGACAGCAGGCGCCGTCCTGGAAGACCATTGTCCCCCTGTCAGAGACAAGACATGTCTTTGCCCATCCCGGATAGCCTTTTCCGGATTGCCGGGCTAGGCACGTCGTGTCTTGTCGTACCGTTGTCGTACCGCCTGACGCGCTCCTGTGTCAGGCGGGAGGGGACCATGCTTCCATGTTAGGTGGGAGGTGACCATGCTTCCGTGTCAGGCGGGAGGTGACCATCCCTCCGTGTCAGACGGAACGGTACTTCTCCCTGCATTAGGCGGGAAAACCTGCTACAGACCGTTGACGACCTACCGGGATCCCTCATGTCGGTTATCTTCTTGCCCGACCTCGCGAGTTCTTCCTGCACAAGTCCAAGACAGAGATAAGTGTTCCGGTTAGCACTTACCCGGATCGCCTATCCGGTAAGACCGAGTACTTCTCCTTCCGGGAGTCTCCTCGGAGCCCAAGATCCGAGATCCTTTCCGGATGTACCCGAGTTCGTCTCAGGATGAGTATCTCTAGGCCTAGCCTTCCGAAGATGTCTTAACCTACCAGCAAAGACATCTTCGAGAAGCTAGTTCTTAGAGGAACCACCCGCTGATGCTTGTGCTGCTATTGTGAGGGCTCGGGGTGTCTATTTATAGCCGCCAGAGCTGACCCTTGCGCCTGCCAGGAGGCACCTTGCACTCTACCAGCTCTCAAGGGTCAAGTTGCCCCTTCAGCACACTAGGGGGTGGCCCTTGCTCTCGCCAAAGGTCAAGTACTGTTGGCACACTGCTGAATTACTCCGGGATCTGCCCTACCCGGGGGGCAGCCCCCCGACACTAGTCCCCGAAGCTGGTGCTGCGCAGCGACCCCGGATGATGTGCGGGATCAGCTTTAATAACAACCATCTTCCGAGAAAATATGATACTATCCTCCGACTAGACGTCGAGATTGATTTTTGCCGACATCCTCATACCGAGATCGTTTCAACCGGAAAGCAATGCCCGTAATCGGATAGTGCAGCCTGAGTGAATCTTGACCGTTGGCTCTGCATTGAATTCCAGATCGTGAGCTGGGTCCCACGTGATGTCCTGTCTGATTAGAAGTGCACTCGAGTGCCTCTGACCGAGCACGCCGCCGCTCGGGTTCGCGCGCCGGGAGCCGCAGCCGATCTGAAGTCCAACCGTTGGGGTTGTGTGGCCCCCGGTGTGGCCGGATCGTGCGCTCCGGTGAACGCCACGTGCCGCGCTGCACAGAATGGATCCCACCCACGATCGGAGAGTTCGTGGGCGGGAAATTTGGAATCCGCTCTGGAATCCCCCCATAAATAGAGGACCGGAACGGTCATCTCTTCTTCTTCTTCCACTTCACACTTCCGCCACCGTCGTCTCGAGCACACCGCCGGAGCCGTTCGCTTCATCATCGGTTCGCGCCCTTCTTGCCCATCACCGGCCTCACTTTCTCTGGTGAGTTCTTCTCTTCACACCGATGAACTTTTCTTTTACGAGAACGATACCTCGCGCTCGGTCGCGTCTTACGCACGCGCGGCTGCGCCGCCGCCGGCGAGCACGATTCAAGCGGCGCGCACGAGGTGCGCGGCGGGGATGAAAACGCACCATAGATCTTAGCCTCTTGCCCGTACTAGGCCATGTTTGTGTTTAGCCCGAGCGTATTTCCATCGATTAAGTTTCAATTTACTAGCACACGGTAGATCTTACTTGCCAGGAAGCCGGTTGTCTTTAGGAGTTTGCGATCCGGTAACTTAGCCCCCGGTAGACTAACTCCGACTAACTGTCGCTGCGCCTGCAGAGTAGCCCGGATACATCTGCGAATTTCTCCGGCATGGCTGAAGAAAGTATTCGGGGATGCTGGGATGGGTCCGAGACCATACAGGAGGACCTCGACTGGCTGTACCGGACTCACCGGATTCCGCCAGAAGTTGAGAGCCGTCTCCCGGAGGGCGAGGTTCAACCGGAACCCCAACCCGGGGAATACGTTGTATTCCTCACGCACTTCGAGCGCGGGTTTGGGCTTCCGGCTAGCCCCTTCTTCCGCAACTTCCTCGACACATACAGCCTCCAACCCCATCATCTCCCAGCTAACGCCATCATGATGCTTTCGGTCTTCACCACCTACTCGGAAGCATACCTCGGCGTGTGGCCATTCTTGGACCTCTGGGCCAGGTACTTCATCCTTCATCGCCAAGTCATCCCCAATCCGGAGTAGAAAGTAAAAGACTTGGTCGACTGCGGAGCGGCCACCATCATTCCCCGTGCTGACTCCGGATTTCTAGAGTCAAGGGACTAGAATCCTGCCGGAAGTGGCAGCGCAGTTTCTTCTATGTGAAGAATCGGGAGAGTTCAGGAGATGGCCCGGGATCCTCGAACCCGGACTTCATAAATTTGCCGGAGTTCGCCATTGGACCTCCCCGCAAATTCAACCTCTGGAAACGGTTCCCAGATACCGAGGAGGTCAGATGTATGCTCGACGTCCTCGGCGTGCTGACTGACAAGATGACTGGCGACGATCTCCTGCGCTGTTTCATTATTCACCGCGTCTGCCCTCTACAAACCCGACTGCACAAGATGTGCCATATGGACGGGAACTATGATCCCACCAGGACCAGCATTTTCGGGTTGCACCGTCCCGCGGTCGTCCGACGCGTTCGAGCTATTGCTCAGACGAAGATGTCGGATGAGTATGTTTGGGGTGTCATCGGGGGATCCCGGAAAAAACCACTAAAACAGGTGCTCCTGTCTGTCTTTCGCAAACTTGCATTTGCACCCGGGTTCTGCTGGAAACCGTCATGGTTTTCATGCAATGATTTATTCGTGCAGTTATTCGAGCGGCAAACCGAGGAGGACGCGATCCACGCCAATGGGAATTTCGCGCCGAACATCCCGGCACCGGCTAAGAGTCCGAGAGAGGATCCCGACGGCGAGGACCATCTTGCCGTTCCTCTAGTCAAAGCTGCCGCCCCGGGTAACCCTTCAACCTTAGAGGCTATTTCCGTTTCTTCAGATGACGAGGATGAGATTGACTGTCAAATACTCGATGTGATTGATGCTCTTCCCCTCAACTGGGCTTCAGCAGTGGTTCCGAAACCCACGGCCGTGACCAACCGCGCCGAGACTCGGAAGCGTGCGGCTTCCGATACCGACGCTGCCGATGTTTCCGGCAACCCCCCCCCCCCCCCCGCCCCCCAAGAAGGGCAAGCCGAACAAACAAACGACCGAGAAGCCTCGACGCCGAAGGAGGGTTCCTCCCACCGTGGATTCCGGGTAAATTTTCTTTGCTTCATGCTACATGATCTTGCCTTCTCCTGAAGTCTTTACTGAGATATTTCTTTCAGGGACGCACTCGACCTCCCGGCATCCTTTGCCTCCCGTCCTCCTGGATCCCGGACTCCCAGCCCGCCTCGGGCTGCTTCTTCTCCACCTCGTCCTTCCGCCCGAAGAAGCGAGCCTCCTGCTTCTGGTGCCGCACCGACTGCTGCTGTGACTCCGGATACTCGTCCCGTGGTCGACGAGACTCCAGTCCAGGCCACGACCGCATCGGAAGACATCCTTCTTCCGGAGAGTCCGCGCAGGGTGCCTGGGCTTGAGGCGGAGATCATGAGTCCTCCCCGGCAGCTCGTGCCAAAGCTGCGAGCAAGACAGCCCCAGTAAAACAGCCCGCGGCCTCTTCCCGGCAACCTGATCATCCTGCCGGGAAAGCGCGCACCAAGGTTGCCGGGCAGAAAACAACTTCTGCCAAACCTACTGCTGCCCCGACATCCTCGGCCCAAGACTTGGCCCTAAGCACGGGTAAGTTTTCACCGTTACCGCCACCTCCTGCCGAGATCCCCACTGCTGCCCTGCGGACGCTGCGAGCAACCGTAAGCTGCTTTGTGCCTTCAGGATCCCGGGAGGTTGTTGCTGCTCGCGCGCCTGGCGGCTCCGGCATACGCGTTGTTGAAGAATACAACCAAGTCTGGATTGCCGCTGATGCCACCGAGATCATGGAGGACTTGCACGTTGCCGGCCCTAGCCGCAGCGCCCAAGCTCTGCACGCTCTCCAGGTGGCCGCGCTGGACGTTACTCGGGTGACCGAGGTAAGTTTGTTCCCTTTACCTTCTCCAATAAATACTTGTTCCTTCCCCACTAGTCCCCGAGATTGGTGCTTAGTGCTCTAGACTCCACCGAATAGCAGACCACTAGGCTCCAATCTTAGAGAAAATCTCAGGACTCGGAAGCCGAGTCCCCGAGTTCCTTTCCATCGATTAACTTTTTGTTTTTCAAAAATTGGTCCATCTCCACTAGTCTCCGAGATTGGTGCTTAGTGCTCTAGATTCCACCGAATAGCAGACCACTAGGCTCCAATCTTAGAGAAAATCTCAAGACTCGGAAACCGAGTCCCCGAGTTCCTTTCCACCGAGTAACCTTTAATTGTTACTGATCTCGGAACTTCCCGAGTCCCCGGGATCTTTCCCAAGACTGACTTATCTTTCTTTGTCTTGATTTCAGGAGTGCAGCAAGAAACGTGGCAGCATCTTCAACCGGGTTCTTGCTGATCTCGGTCAGTCCAAGAAGTGCGAGGGTTGCCTCCGGGAGGAGCGAGATGCCGCGTGCAAAATCTCGGTGGAGCAGAAGGCTGCACTTGCTACCACGCAGGCTGAGATTGCGCGGCTCAATGCGGAGCTTGAAAAGGCCAAATCTGCCGCGACCGACATGAAGACGCACTTCGTGGAGGCGACGCAGTAGCAGAAGGAGACCTTGGACCAATCCGAGGAGCGCGCGCATCTCGCCGAGACCGGGCTCTTAACAGTAAGTGGACCGACATCCCCTTTTTTTCTTGCTCTCTTTCTTTGTTGCTGCCCTCCTTATGACCTAGCCGCTTGACATCTCTTCTTTTTAAAGGGGAATTCGAGCACTCCCGCGACGCTGCTGCTCTTGCGGTTGCTGCCGCCCGGGAGAAGCGCGCCGGGAAGGGCCCTGTCTCGGACACTTGGGACATTGAGGATCACCTCACTACCCTGAAGGCCCGGATAGTGCCTCTCCGGTCGATCGGGACCGAGTTGCTCAGCGCCGCGATTCAGGTTCACGGTGCGCTATGGCCGGGCGTCAGCGCGACGCTCTCGGTTGGCAAACTGGCGAGTGCACTCCGAGGTGCCGGGCGGCGTGTCCACGCTTGGAAGCGTTCCGGCGCACGGGCTGGTGCCGACCAGGTCTTGAACCAGGTACTGAGTTGGTACAAGGGTCTCGACCTTGACGTGATCCAGCGCCTGCGCACCATCTCGCCGTGGTGCAGCGATCCGGCTAAGGTCCAGCGGCGACAAGAAGTGGCGCATCGCATCGCCTCCTGGTCCAATATTCGCGCCTTCACCGCCAGCGTCGTCGCTTCCGACTCCGAGTCAGATTACGAGGATGACGACGAAACCGGTGCGACCGATGACGTGGATGTTGAGATCCCGGAGGAGGACGATGCTGCTTCTGGTGCCGCCACCGAGACTGTGGTTTCCCGGGATGCTTCAACTCCTCCGCCACCCGAGGCCTCTCAGGCCGAGGTGCGCCCAGATGCCCCGAGTACCGCTGCCGGTGCTGAGGATACCGTCACCGCCGCTCCCGCTGCTGCCACCACCGAGAAGCCAGCTTCCCCTACTCCTTAGAAATACTTAAGAGTAGAACTGTTAAATCCCCGGGATGCCGGGTGCAGGATGTAATATATACTTTTAACATTTATGTTTCGTACCAAGTTATCTACCAGAACAAGCTATGTTGGTTTACTCTGTCACGAGTCCCCGAGTTCATTTTCATGTTTACCGTACTTAGGCAATTTCTGCTCTTGTCTACCATTTCGGCGTTCGACAGTCGAGTCACAAAACTCCCTACACGGCATACACTACTTAAGAATATCCGAGTTCTAGTTAACCAAAATCCCGACATAGAAAATAACTGGGTTAGTAAAAACAGGCATGTCGGATAAGTTCCTGCTCCTAGTCCCCGGGACCATTTTCGTGTTCCACACATTTGATTCTCTTTGCTCTTGACTACCATTTCGGCGTTCGTCAGTCGAGTCACAAGATGATTTCACATGACATACATTACTCTGACTTTGAGAATCGAATTCGGAACTTTCCCGGCATACAGATAACACAAAAAATAGGTACTAGGCAGTCCCCGGGTTCCTTCCCGAGATGCCGGTATGACATAACAAACAAACTGGACAAAGTAAATGGGCACACAACGAGGCAGTCCCCGGGTTCCTCCCGGGGTGCCTTACTTTCATTAATACATAAAAACTGAAATACATCATACACTGAGCCCTTTATGTGTAAAAGGGTCGAAGCAGGGCTACATTCCATGGACGCTTGGTTTCCTCTCCGGATTTGTCCATTACACCTTTCCTAGCCTCCTGTGCATCTACAAGGTAATAAGAATCATTGTGCAATGCCCTGCTTATCACGAAAGGTCCCTCCCATGGAGGTGACAGGTTATGCATTCCGGTCGTGCGTTAGATGAGCCTAAGCACAAGATCTCCTTCTCGGAACACTCTCGGGTGTACCTTCCGGCAATGATAGCGACGGAGGTTTTGCTGGTAGATTGCAGACCGAGACAATGCCAATTCTCTTGCCTCTTCAAGTAAATCAACATCATTTTCTCGGGCCTCCTTTGCCTCGGTCTCGGTGAACATTATCACTCTCGGGGAATCATACTGTATGTCGGTCAGGAGTACTGCCTCAGCACCGTACACCATGAAGAATGGCGTATACCCGGTAGATCTATTCGGTGTAGTCCGGAGATCCCATAATATTGCCGGTAACTCCTCTATCCAGCACCCCGGAGTTCTCAACAGTGGTTCGATCAAACGAGCTTTGATGCCGGCCAAGACCAAAGCATTTGCTCTTTCCACTTGCTCGTTTGCTTCCGGGTGTGCAACTCATGCTACATCCAACCGGATTCCCTTCTCAGCACAAAACCGAGTGAATTCCCCCACAGCAAAATTGGTGCCATTATCCGTGATGATGTTGTGCGGGTACCCGTATCTCAAGATGATGTCTTTCAGGAATTGCACTGCGGTGTGTCCGTCACACTTCCGGATTGGCTTGACCTCTATCCACTTAGTGAACTTATCTACCATGACCAGTATGTGTGTCATATTTCCCCGTGCCGGTTTGAACTGCCCGACCATGTCCAAACACTATACTGCGAATGGCCAAGTGATATGGATTGTCTTCAGTGCTGACGCCGGCATATGTCTCCGGTGAGCAAACCTCTGGCATCCTCCACACTTCCAAACAATGTCTTCTGCCTGCTGTAACGCAGTGGGCCAGTAGAACCCATGCCGGAACACTTTCGCCACCAGGGCCCGGGATGATGCATGATGTCCACATTCCCCCTGGTGTATTTCCAGCAGCATCTCTTGTCCTTCTTCCGGTTCCACACATCTCTGGAGCACATCGGTGACACTCCTCTTATATAGCTCTTGATTGATGACGGTGTATGCCTTTGACCTCCGCACTATCTGTCGCGCTTCCACTTCACTCTCCGGGAGGGTTCCTTCCAAGATGTAAGCCATAATGGGCTGTGCCCATCCCGGGACAGGTCGAACTGGGAACACGGGAGCGTCTATGTCCATTGGTTCTGTCGGGGGGCTGCCCCCCGGGTAGGGGCAGATCCCGGTATAATCCAATAAGGTGCCAACAGTACCTGACCTTTGGCGAGAGCAAGGGACACCTCCTGCTGTACTGAAAGGGCAGCTTGACCCTTAAGCGCTGGTAGAGGACAAAGTGCCTCCTGGCAGGCGCAAGGGTCAGGTCTCGCAGCTATAAATAGACACCCCCGGCCCTCACAATCGCAGCACAAGCATGAGCGGGTGGTTCCTCTAAGAACTAGCTTCTCGAAGATGTCTTTGCTGATAGGCTAAGACATCTTCGGGAGGCTAGGCCTAGAGATACTCATCCTGAGACGAGCTCGGACGTATCCGGAAAGGGTCCCAAGTCTCGGGGTCCGAAGAGACTCCCGGAAGGAGGTGTACTCGGTTTTACCGGATAGGTTGTCCGGGTGAGTACTAACCGGAATTTATGTCTCGGTCTTGATCTTATACAGAAGAGGCTCACAGTGGCAAGCGAAGAGGTAGCCGGCGTGACGGCTTCCGGCAGGCCGTCAACGGTCCGTAGCAGGCTTTCCCGTCTATTGCGGGGGGAAGTACCATTCCGCCTGACACGGAAGCATGGTCACCTCCCGCCTGACACAGAAGCATGGTCACCTCCCGCCTGACACGGGAGCGCGTCAGCCGGTACGATCGTGGTACGACAAGACCTGGCATACCTAGCCCGGCAATCCGGAAAAGGCTATCCGGGATGGGCAAGGACATGTCTTGTCTCTGACAGGGGGACAATGATGGCGCAGGACGGCGCCTGCCGTCCTTGTCAAGATGATGACGAAGGGGCTACGCTGGATAGCCCGGCGACTAGGTCGCACTAGCCGGTGACGGCATGCCGGCTAGGCCTGTCCGGTGGGGCCAAGCCAGTTTAGGGTTCCCGGCCCTCCTGGCCGGAGCTCTATAAAAGGCGCCATAACTGCTCCTGAGAGGAGGGACCAACTTCAGAGCCAAAGCTATAGTCACATTTACTCAGATAGCATTCACTCCTCCTCACCTTGAGTTCATCTAGTTCTTCGTACTCCTCCCTTTGAGAGACCTAGCAGCAAGTTGTAACTCTTGTAACACAAATATATAGAGAGAAAAGGCAGGAGTAGGGGTGTTACCTCCTCACGAGGGCCCTGAACCTGGGTATATCGTGTGTGTGTTGTGTGCCTTCGTGCATTTGTTCTTGTTTGTCAGATCTTCCCCTTCGTGCTTTGTGCTCATTTCTTGTTCCTGGGAGATCTCGGTTTTACCGGGATCCTCCCCGTGTGAGCCCTTCAGCTTGCTATCCCTCCCCGGATCCACCAACGTCCATCGGCCCCACACTTTAGCCATCCTATGGCATCAGCCGTGACACCACCACGACAGTTCGCGCCCACCATGGGGCTGACAGAGGCGTTGGCTGGTGTACACATCCGGACGGGCTCCCCTGTTCACTTCGAGGTTCGGGTTCTCTCTGGCCTGGTCGTAAGGCTAGGGGAGATGGACTTTGTCTGCGACAACGCATGATGCTTCCGGAACAGACCGTTTTCGGTGAACGGATGTCTCATTGACTTTGGTGGTTTCACCACCTACGTCGCCACATAGGTTGTCTGTAGATACCCGGACGTGGTCCTGGAAGCTAAGGACCCTCCCATGCTCTGCGCTGCTCGGGGTCTGCGGGCCGGTCGCCCCCCGAGTTCCGTCGCAGTGATGATGGTCGGGGCAACCGAGTAGGATTACCAGGACACTGACGGCGATACCGACGGCCATCCCCGTTTGGCCAAACCCCCGCAGGAAAGACCTGCGGGCCGAGACGGCGATCCGCAGCCGTCCCAGCCGCGGCGCCGCCCGAATCCTCTCTCGGGGCTGGTGGCCAAGTTGGCTGTACCGGTGGCTGCCGAAGCGGATACCCAGGCCACTTCGGCTGAGTTAGAGGAGCAGCGGAAGTTGCTACTCGGGGAAGCACAGGAGATCGCCGAGATCCGCCGCGAGCTCAGCGCTAGCCTCCGGGAGTACAATGCAGCTCACGGATTCCCTAAGATAGACTCCCGGGAAAAGCGCATTGCGGATCTGCGCAAGAAAGGAAGAATGGTGAATGAGGAGCTGGCTGGTTGTAACGTCCCCAAATTTGCTATTTGGTAATTAAGATTTGTTTGTGCATCATGAGCATCATTTGCATCTAATTAAAATGTGCACAAAATTTGAGTTTAAGAAATTAAAAGAGAAAACACTTAAGTGGCTAAACCACTTGTTATTTTAAATGTGTTAAAGGAATTTCAAAATTTTCCAAATCCAATTTTGCCAATGGCTTCCTTGTGAAATTCTGAGTTCCCTGGTATTTTTGTATAATTTTTCTGTTTACAAAAAGGCCCTCAAAAGATTTATTTACCAAACCAGGGGCCTATTTGTGAAGCAAACCAGCAATTATTAAAATCGTCAGGGGGTTTTCTGGAAAAATATCCATCGTCTTCAACCTTCTCACCCCGAGCCGTGCGCTGTCCTCTGCTCCGCCGTTCGACGCCGGAGCCCTGCGCCAAGATCCTCGCCGCCGCCCTCCCCTTCCTTTAAACCCTCCTCCGCCGCCGGGAGAATCCCAGAAGACCTTCTCTTCTCCTTTTCTTCCCCGTTTCGGCCGAAACCCTAGCCTCGTGTCTCCGGCGAAAATTCCGGCGATTCCCGCCATTGCCGGCCACCCCGAGCCACGGTGAGGAGCTCCGAGGCTCCGCCGCCCTTCCTTCTCCCTCCTCGGTGACCCGTGCGTCCTGGGAAGCAAGAAATCAACGAAAACGGGCCGTCTCCTCCAAGTCCGGCCGCCGGCCTCCGCGGATCATCCCGGCCGTTCGCCGCCTCCCCGTGCTTCGCTGACCCTGCCACGAGCTCCGTGGTGAGTGCCTGGTCCTCCCGGACCCCTCCATTCTTCCCCTCCCTCTCTGGTTCCTCCTGGCCGCGCGCGCCGCCATCGACCTCCGCTCCGGCGAGCTCAACGCCGCCTCCGGTGACCATTTGGTCACAGCGCCGCCACCCCTCGGTCGCCCGCGCCCGTACGCGTGCAACGCGCGTAGCAGCGCCTCCCCTCGCGCTGAAAACTGCCGAATTGGTGATCAACAGGAGGATTCCTCCATTGCTGACGTCAGCTGACGTCAGCGCCTCAATTTCTTTTCCTTTTTCTGAAAAATAATTAAATTGTTTTTAATTCTTTTCTGTAATTATTTAATTATGACAAGTGGGCCCTGTTTGTCAGAATCTTATTTATTTCCAAATAATGTTTTCTGTAATTAATAAACTTATGACATGTGGGTCCAACTTTTATTTAAATTCATAAATGTTTAAAATGGAATTAACAAATGGTTTAAATTGAATTAAAATTGTTTAATTTTTTGGAAATTCATAACTAATTCATTTTTATTTAGAAAAATATAATTTTTTTATCAAAATTTGCAGAAAAATAAGATCTATTCAATTATGTCCAAACCATGCATACTTAAACAACTTTGAACCATGTTTATAATAGAGGAACAAATTACACCCTTCCTTTTAAATACGGGATTTGTCGAATGGCACCTCTCGGGCATTCGCACCCCATTTAAAATATCCTCCCATGTATAGGATTTACATTTCAATACTTTAACTTGTCATGTCATGCATTGTGCGCATTGCATCGATGCCATGGTTGAATGCTGTTTCCCGTTTCTTTTCCGGTGTTTCGTTTATCACGGTGGAATGCGAATCCGAGGTGGAGTTTGACAACACCGAAGGCTTGATGAATCATCGATGGTCAAATTAAGAGGATATCTATGAAGAGTTATTTTTGGTTATCTCCATCAAGTGAAGCCGAAGATATCCAAAAGCGTTATATCTTGTTATCAAAGAGCAAGGCAAGCATAACCTCTTATCTGCACATATATGGTTTCAAAGTATTTGATTCTGGTATTATGCATGCGATTCAAATGTGGTTTTGAGTTTAGATTTAGAGTGTCTTGAGTGTGGTATCGCGAGAGTCTGCTATGCTTAGCTTGCTTAGATCTTCCCTCTGCTCCATCCGGTTGATGAATCAGAGCAGTGAAGGAACTGTGTTGAAGAGTGGCGTGGAATGATCGAAGATGTGCGGAACATGCTAAAGACTTGGATGAGAGGCCACAGTGGGATTGTGGTGGGTTGTCTCATTCTTGTCGATCTTAGGAACTGAGTTCCTGGGTTCGGAACCAAGACTATTCGTGCATCCACACAGGGCTCGGAAACCCCTCGATCCCAACTTGTCTAGCCTACTACGTGAAGCCACTAGTTCGAGTGTTCCATTTGCGTGTGCGGTAAAATGAGTTGAGGAAATTAGGGCTCGGGTCAGGAGAGTGTGACGCTCTGATCTTGACCCTGGCAAACCGCACTAGAGACCGCTGCGCGTGGTCATTTCTACTGCTGTGGCTCATGGACATAGGCGAAGCTTGGGAAAGGTCGTGGCCAACCCTCCTGTCGGCACTCCGCGGAAGAGTGCTAATAGCTGGCGTATCGGTTGGTTGGCGTGTGTGGGTAGTTACACCCCCTGCAGGGTAAATCTTTTCGGAAAGCCGTGTCCACGGTTATGGACAACTTGGTACCTTATTTCGGTGATCATAGACAACTATAATCTAAGTATAAAAATTGCCAACTAAGGGTGGATCGCTTCCTCGGGTTGAGCGAGGGGGTGATTCTGGTGGGTGGTACAACTCATGATGATCTGGTGGAGATTGAAGATGTGGATGTAGCTTGTGTTTCACTCTCTTACCCCATTTTAAAAGTCTACTGATGCGAGATTCTCTCCTCCCTCAAGTTGAAAATAAAGATGGCTTTATGCAAAAGGCATTCATGATACTCTCTGAACGAGCAGATATGTAGCAGGTTAAATAAGTCTTGTTGAGTACCTCCTGTACTCAGCCTTGCGCAATTATTTGGATAGGTGTGTTTTCTGGACATCGACATCGACGAGTAGGTTGGGGTTCCCAGACGGCAGCCTGGAATCTCTGGACTGGGACGTCGCCGTTATGCTTTGGCCTCTTAGGCCTTCTGCTAGTTTTGCTATGTCTAATAGCATAATTTGCCTTCCGTTGTATTGGTGATTGACAGGTCAGTGACCTTATTTTGGTGATATTTGCTTCTTCGCTCTGTTAAGAGCTTAATATATCGTTTCTTGTGTTGTAGGGTCTCTATTGTGCTACCGATTTTCAACTGTTGGCTTCCGGGATCCTTGTTAGGCTTATCTCAGATTAAGGTCTCGGATTTGTCTAGCTTGGCTCTTGGAGGTGCTACAGGTTTTGGTATCATAGCAGGACCGTCTGTAGGAAAACCTTTCTATTGGTCGATGTTGAGTCTAGATGTTGTGAAAAATATTTCAAAGCTAAAACTATTTACCAAAAATCTAAATAGGCTTCTTTTTACTCCTTATCTGGTATCGCTCTAATTCTGGGTCATCTTACCTTGTTTTGGTTAAAAACATTTGCTCTCCTCTTGTCATTCAAAATATAGGTGCACCAAGTGCAGGTCGTTTCTCAGCCAAGTTGACCTAGTGTTAAGTTTTCTAGAGTCTGGTGTGCTCTCTGATCCGTTTTCCCTCATCTGTAATGAGAGATACCTTTCCCTCCTTATCTCTCAACCTTGTCGTCTCTGCATCATTCTGTTCCAATGTCCCAGATTCCTTCACTTTGAAGATCTCATTTTCTTCTTTTGATACTTCGGAAGCTGTGGTTGGTCTCTGAAGCTATCTCGTGATTACTACATCGTTGTGCCTTTGTGACACTCGAATGGTAGTTACTCCATCTTTCGTTTTTCATCCTGGACTTGAACCGAAGGTCCCAGATCGTGCAGTTGGTGGTGTTGAGTCATATGGGTTGCTAGCCATGTGATGCTCACTCTATCATTACATGATGCTGACCTTTAACCCAAGATCCATCTTGTTGATCCCTGAGGAATGCTTGCAACCTCAGAAGGGCTAGTAATGTCAATTCTAGCTAGCCTTCCAGCTGGTGGTTTTGCCGTAATTGACCTACGACATCCAAGGTTTACTCCTTCCACTAGCTTTGGCAGGGGTTCTGTCATGGAACCAAAAGGATCACGACAAGAGTGCTCTTTATGAGTTTCACATCTAAATTGGTGACTCTGCCACACCCTTCTTATCAGAACAAGTTATGCTAGCTTGACCTCTACATCCCAGGATTCTCCTGAGCATGTTTCCTTTCTTCCGTTATGTTCTGACCAGTGTATGCCACTTGGCATCCAAGTGGTAAATGTGCATTGGTGTACTAATGCATGTTGCTCTTGTGGTCCGTCGTGACATTCCACTTCGGGATGTTAGGGAGAAACAAACTCCCGTACCTCGTCCATTCCAGGACCAGGTCAAAGTGTTGTAGTCCGCAGATTAAGATGCTTTGTTTGCTTCTAATCTGTTCCATCTCAAGGTGTCACCATCTTGTATATCAAAAGGTCGTGATGTGTCTCCTGACTTTATTGATGAAGTGATGCTTTTCACGTCTTTACTCACGCCTTTCTCCTAGCTGCTCGTGCTCGGAATGCTATGGCGAGTGTATTGATGTGATTATCAAATATTCTTAGCAAAATTTTCATTGCTTTGACATATAAGGACATTTGATTCCTTCCTTGTGTGATTGGTTATCCGGTCACTAAGTGAAGTTGACTGTGCTGCCAAGTCCGTTGTTCTGGTGCACATACTCAGTCAAAGAGTTAGGTTTTACCAACGCTCTTAAGGCCAAATCGTTTTGCTTTGATAAGCAAGACTCCTGTCTATCTGTGTTGTCGTGTTGAAGTAAGATGGTATATCCTAACGGATTTGCTATCTTCCCAATCTTTGATTTGATTTGGGCTATCGTCAAATCAAACTCAATCCCAAGGACCATCGTTGATGATGTTTTACCTATGGTGTTTCGCCAGCTTACATCTTCATGTCCTTGGTCTGACCAATATACTTGCCTTGTTCATGTATTATTTGATTCCAACTTGTTGGAGTACATCAATAATCTTGTTGTTGAGCCCATCGATAACATTCTTATTGCCTCCATGTCTGAAGAAGATCATTATGAACATTTGGCATTAATGTTGGAAACCTTTGAGAACCATCTTTGTGCCATCACGAAGTATGTGTTCTGGATGTTGGAAGTAACCTCTTCTGGTTCACGTGCATTTGCTGAAAGATGTCGCCGTGAATCCAAGTAGAGCTTTCCTTGTTTCCTCGGGAATCATCTCTAGTCGGTCATGCACGTGCGGATTATTCATGGGATGATAGGTTCCTACCTGCATACCTTGAAGAAGTCATTTATGCACACCAAGCCACTGACTGATTGGATCAAGAATGAGAAGAAGTCGGAAAACTTCGTTATCTTCTTTGTTGTTTCCCAGGAAGGACTCAATTGTGTTTGTTGCATATTAATCATGTAAGTGCATGATTCTTGCAATCTCGCTCATATTTTCGAGCTTGACATTGTTGTCCACATCTTGAGAATCTGCAACCTTTCCTCGATGCTAACCATTGCACCTCTCCTTTCGGACGTTCTTAGTCTGAACTTTCATCCCAACTAGCTAGAGCTGAATCTCAAGCAGCAACGATGGTTGGTGTTCCTCAAGGATTTTGACATAGGTCCTTTTGTAACTCCGGCAAGATTAATGTTGTGGTTGACACACTTAGTCGGAAGGCCTATCGCTGAAATTCCTGGAATCTTCAAGAACAACCACTCCCCATGAGGATTGTTGTGCGGCTTATTCTAAAAGTTGCCCCTTATGGAATTTATCTTTCCAAAGCCCAATGTTTACCTCCTCACCTATTTAAGACTTATCATGAGCTTGAAGTGGGTATCCAGAAGATCAAGAAGAAGTTCCCTCCTCCGATGATCTCGGAGATTCTGAATGTCTCTCAATTGATCCTCTTGATCCTTTTCTTATCTTTTGATACATATCCTCCATGTGAAGTTTCTTTCCGTGGTGATCTTCAACATTCTGTTGATCAGTTCTTCCTTCCTTTTGCTTGTACTTAAAATTCTTTCCAACTCACACATTGTGTGAATTTGTCAGTAATCTTAGGGCCCTGGACTTTTAATCATATGACAAACATCTTGTAAGCCAAATGATTCAAATCTGAAAAGGGTTCTTTCTTTTGTTGTATCAAGACCTCGTTATCTATCTATCTTAGCCTTGTGCAAAGCTCATATTCTAATCCTTTCGAAGAACAGTTGTTTACCAACTTGAAACTTCTTCCTTTCCATCTGTTACCTTGATGTGTTTCATGCTAGTTAGCTCAAGAGTTGTCTTGCACATTCCTCCCTTGAGTTGACAATGAGATACTCGATCTTTTGAAGATCCTCGTTCTAGAGTTGTTTCCCTCTTCTTTTTAGAGTAGTTGAAGAACAGTCCGACGAGTAATGAAGTGCTCAATCATCCCTGAAGTAAATGATCAACCTCTCCGTTAAACAAGATCGTCGTGGCATCGATAAGATCATCCAAGACCGGTGTAGCCTTCCTCTCAGTATCTCTTTTCCTACCCAAGGAATCTCGGGGACGAGATTCTTGTAAGGGGAATAGATCTGTAACGTCCCCAAATTTGCTATTTGGTAATTAAGATTTGTTTGTGCATCATGAGCATCATTTGCATCTAATTAAAATGTGCACAAAATTTGAGTTTAAGAAATTAAAAGAGAAAACACTTAAGTGGCTAAACCACTTGTTATTTTAAATGTGTTAAAGGAATTTCAAAATTTTCCAAATCCAATTTTGCCAATGGCTTCCTTGTGAAATTCTGAGTTCCCTGGTATTTTTGTATAATTTTTCTGTTTACAAAAAGGCCCTCAAAAGATTTATTTACCAAACCAGGGGCCTATTTGTGAAGCAAACCAGCAATTATTAAAATCGTCACGGGGTTTTCTGGAAAAACATCCATCGTCTTCAACCTTCTCACCCCGAGCCGTGCGCTGTCCTCTGCTCCGCCGTTCGACGCCGGAGCCCTGCGCCAAGATCCTCGCCGCCGCCCTCCCCTTCCTTTAAACCCTCCTCCGCCGCCGGGAGAATCCTAGAAGACCTTCTCTTCTCCTTTTCTTCCCCGTTTCGGCCGAAACCCTAGCCTCGTGTCTCCGGCGAAAATTCCGGCAATTCCCGCCATTGCCGGCCACCCCGAGCCACGGTGAGGAGCTCCGAGGCTCCGCCGCCCTTCCTTCTCCCTCCTCGGTGACCCGTGCGTCCTGGGAAGCAAGAAATCAACGAAAACGGGCCGTCTCCTCCAAGTCCGGCCGCCGGCCTCCGCGGATCATCCCGGCCGTTCGCCGCCTCCCCGTGCTTCGCTGACCCTGCCACGAGCTCTGTGCTGAGTGCCTGGTCCTCCCGGACCCCTCCATTCTTCCCCTCCCTCTCTGGTTCCTCCTGGCCGCGCGCGCCGCCGTCGACCTCTGCTCCGGCGAGCTCAACGCCGCCTCCGGTGACCATTTGGTCACAGCGCCGCCACCCCTCGGTCGCCCGCGCCCGTACGCGTGCAACGCGCGTAGCAGCGCCTCCCCTCGCGCTGAAAACTGCCGAATTGGTGATCAACAGGAGGATTCCTCCATTGCTGACGTCAGCTGACGTCAGCGCCTCAATTTCTTTTCCTTTTTCTGAAAAATAATTAAATTGTTTTTAATTCTTTTCTGTAATTATTTAATTATGACAAGTGGGCCCTGTTTGTCAGAATCTTATTTATTTCCAAATAATGTTTTCTGTAATTAATAAACTTATGACATGTGGGTCCAACTTTTATTTAAATTCATATATGTTTAAAATGGAATTAACAAATGGTTTAAATTGAATTAAAATTGTTTAATTTTTTGGAAATTCATAACTAATTCATTTTAATTCAGAAAAATATGATTTTTATATCAAAATTTGCAGAAAAATAAGATCTATTCAATTATGTCCAAACCATGCATACTTAAACAACTTTGAACCATGTTTATAATAGAGGAACAAATTACACCCTTCCTTTTAAATACGGGATTTGTCGAATGGCACCTCTCGGGCATTCGCACCCCATTTAAAATATCCTCCCATGTATAGGATTTACATTTCAATACTTTAACTTGTCATGTCATGCATTGTGCGCATTGCATCGATGCCATGGTTGAATGCTGTTTCCCGTTTCTTTTCCGGTGTTTCGTTTATCACGGTGGAATGCGAATCCGAAGTGGAGTTTGACAACACCGAAGGCTTGATGAATCATCGATGGTCAAATTAAGAGGATATCTATGAAGAGTTATTTTTGGTTATCTCCATCAAGTGAAGCCGAAGATATCCAAAAGCGTTATATCTTGTTATCGAAGAGCAAGGCAAGCATATCCTCTTATCTGCACATATATGGTTTCAAAGTATTTGATTCTGGTATTATGCATGCGATTCAAATGTGGTTTTGAGTTTAGATTTAGAGTGTCTTGAGTGTGGTATCGCGAGAGTCTGCTATGCTTAGCTTGCTTAGATCTTCCCTCTGCTCCATCCGGTTGATGAATCAGAGCAGTGAAGGAACTGTGTTGAAGAGTGGCGTGGAATGATCGAAGATGTGCGGAACATGCTAAAGACTTGGATGAGAGGCCACAGTGGGATTGTGGTGGGTTGTCTCATTCTTGTCGATCTTAGGAACTGAGTTCCTGGGTTCGGAACCAAGACTATTCGTGCATCCACACAGGGCTCGGAAACCCCTCGATCCCAACTTGTCTAGCCTACTACGTGAAGCCACTAGTTCGAGTGTTCCATTTGCGTGTGCGGTAAAATGAGTTGAGGAAATTAGGGCTCGGGTCAGGAGAGTGTGACGCTCTGATCTTGACCCTGGCAAACCGCACTAGAGACCGCTGCGCGTGGTCAGATCTACTGCTGTGGCTCATGGACATAGGCGAAGCTTCGGAAAGGTCGTGGCCAACCCTCCTGTCGGCACTCCCCGGAAGAGTGCTAATAGCTGGCGTATCGGTTGGTTGGCGTGTGTGGGTAGTTACACCCCCTGCAGGGTAAATCTTTTCGGAAAGCCGTGTCCACGGTTATGGACAACTTGGTACCTTATTTCGGTGATCATAGACAACTATAATCTAAGTATAAAAATTGCCAACTAAGGGCGGATCGCTTCCTCGGGTTGAGCGAGGGGGTGATTCTGGTGGGTGGTACAACTCATGATGATCTGGTGGAGATTGAAGATGTGGATGTAGCTTGTGTTTCACTCTCTTACCCCATTTTAAAAGTCTACTGATGCGAGATTCTCTCCTCCCTCAAGTTGAAAATAAAGATGGCTTTATGCAAAAGGCATTCATGATACTCTCTGAACGAGCAGATATGTAGCAGGTTAAATAAGTCTTGTTGAGTACCTCCTGTACTCAGCCTTGCGCAATTATTTGGACAGGTGTGTTTTCTGGACATCGACATCGACGAGTAGGTTGGGGTTCCCAGACGGCAGCCTGGAATCTCTGGACTGGGACGTCGCCGTTATGCTTTGGCCTCTTAGGCCTTCTGCTAGTTTTGCTATGTCTAATAGCATAATTTGCCTTCCGTTGTATTGGTGATTGACAGGTCAGTGACCTTATTTTGGTGATATTTGCTTCTTCGCTCTCTTAAGAGCTTAATATATCGTTTCTTGTGTTGTAGGGTCTCTGTTGTGCTACCGATTTTCAACTGTTGGCTTCCGGGATCCTTGTTAGGCTTATCTCAGATTAAGGTCTCGGATTTGTCTAGCTTGGCTCTTGGAGGTGCTACACTGGTGGAGCCACCACCAGTAACACCGGAAGTCGGATTTCAGCGGGGAAACTGGTGTACAGCTCACCGGCGAAAACTCTTAGGGCCGCCGAAGCTGCCATGGCCGAGTTGGTGGGGTTATCCGGTGAAGCCCTGCGCAAGCAGCAGGAAAGGGTAAACGAGTTGGTGATTGAGGCCAACCGTCAGAATCAGGCCTTCAAGAAGAAGAACCCCGGAGCAGGGTCCCAGGTGCACTCAGCCAGACCTAATAGCCAGAGGTCGGACGGGGAGGCCTCTTCCCCGCATCCGAGCAGAAGCAAGAGCAAGAGCAAGAGCCGGAGCCGGAGCCGGAGTCGAGGTTCCGGGAAGAACAAGCAACTACAGACCTATGACCCGGCCTTCGCCGGTATCCGGCAAGCCGGGCAGGCCGGACAGCGTAACTCGGGGCAGGCGGGAAGTACCCGTGGGGATGGTAACCTGGGTGTAGGAAACAATAACCCGGTTGGCCGTGGTAATCCACCCCGGATTCCTCCTCACGTTCAGGGAAACCCACAGAGGGAGGTCGTCTCTGTTCCCCAGCAAGCCGTGATCCCTGTACAGGACAGGCTCAATGATGGCAACTCGAGGCTGTAGCAGCTCGGGTGTCAGCCGGACGAGAACCCTTTGGGATCTCGGATAGGAACCAGGCAGCTGAACCCGGCAGACGCCAGATTCCGGCTCGACCGGATTCATCAATCCGAGTTGGTGGAAGAGCAAGGACCTCCGGGACCTGCATGCTTCGGACCTCGGATCATGCGGGAACCACCTGTTCGGAACTTTCAGCTCAACAGGGGTGCCCAGACCTATGACGGCAGCAAGAAGCCGGAGGACTGGCTAACCGACTATGTAACTGCGGAAAGCATAGCCGGTGGAAACAGACGTTGGCCGGTACGTTATGTGCCGCAGATGTTGGAAGGACCAGCCCGAATCTGGTTGAACAACTTGAGAACTGGCAGCATAGACTGCTGGTTAGACTTCGAGGAAGCATTCATCAGTAACTTCACCAGCACGTACAAAAGGCCCAACAGGCCTCAGCAGCTCGCCATCTGTAGGCAAAGGAGCAACGAGACCGACCGGGAATACCTTACCCGGTGGAGCAATATTCGCAACTCTTGCGAAGGAGTGGTAGAGGCACAGGCCATCTCCTGGTTTGCACAAGGCTGTCGGCATGGCTCAATGCTGTGGCAGAAGTTGCAAAGAAAGATGCCAACAAACTTGGCAGAGACCATGCGCATCGCCGATACCTACACGCTTGGAGATCCCATGCAACCCCTGGTGGATGTCGGTGACTCCAACAGGAGGAATGCGGGACCTCAGCGTTCAGGACCGAGCAGGAGCCATGATCGCCAGGAGTTCGGCCACAAGAGGAATCAGCCCGAGTACCACCATGCCGCACAGCACGTCGCAGCAGTGACCCGGGAGCAGGAGGATGCCGACAACAGCCAGCGTCAAAAGACAAGCGGCCCGGCTTGGGGTCAGAGTCAGGAGGTGCAAAGGACCTGGGTGGAGCAAAAGAAGCCCCTGACATATGAAGAGATGCTGAACAAGCCATGCTGCTACCATACTCTGGAGGCCAACAAGCCCGCAAACCACTCTACTCGGCAGTGCAGTTGGTATCAGCGCACGTTGCAGGAAGGCGGCTCGGGAGCTATTCGGCAGGGTGCTCCGGCATCTCGGCCCAATATCCCGAGACCCCCTCCTCCGACATCGGGGGCCAACGCTGTTCGACTTCCCCCTCCTCCGAGAGGACCCCCACCTCGCCAAGTGAATGTGGTGCACACCCGGAACGACAACGGTAACCAAGGCGTACAGCAACAGAGTAACTACCGGGAGGCACATCAGAGCTATGTGGTCTTCGTGACCGAACCCACTGACCGAAAGAGTGTGCGGCAACATGCACTGGAGGTGAATGCTGTGATCCCGGCGGTGCCCAAATTCTTGCACTGGTCCAAGATGGAGATCACATGGAGCCGGAAGGATCACCCCCGAGTTATGCCTAAGTTAGAAGCGTATGCCTTGGTGGTGGACCCAACTTTTGTCGGACCCAACCTCAACGTCCGCTTCAGCCGGGTTCTGATTGACATTGGCAGTGCCATTAACATCATGTACAAGGACACGATGCTGAAGCTGGGAGTATCCATGAACACCCTGCTGCCTACCGAGACAACCTTCCACGGCATTGTGCCTGGAGTCTCTTGCTCGCCCATGGGAAAGATCTGGGTGGAGTTGCTATTCGGAACTCGGGAGAACTGCCGAACCGAGAGCTTGGAGTTCGAGGTCGTGGACCTCGAGAGCCCGTATCACGCACTGATCGGTAGACCGGCCCTCGCCAAGTTCATGATCTCGACTCACGTGGGCTACCTCAAGATGAAGATGCCGGGACCTAACGGTGTAATCACCATCTCGGGAGACCACAAGCGCTCCATGGAATGTGCCTCGGCGGGGTCGTGCTTGGCTGAGTCTCTAGTGATCGCGGAAGAAAAGAAGAGGATCCAGCAGGTGGTGGCAATGGCCAAGACCTCCCAACTCGGAATGCCCGGGATGGTGAACCCGGAGCAGGGTGCGTCACTTCATCCCCCCAAAGAGACCAAGAAGGTGGGTGTAGACCCTATCAACCCGGAGCGCCAAGTTATCATTGGCAGCAACCTGGACAGCAAATAGGAAGGCGAGCTCGTCGACTTCCTCCATGAGAATCGGGATGCTTTTGCGTGGTCGAGTGACGATCTGCAAGGCGTCCCGAGGGAGTTGGCTGAGCACTCTCTATTTTTTAGACCGGATGCAAAGCCGGTGAAGCAGCCGACTAGGCGCCTCTCAGATGAAAGAAGAGCCGCGGTCATGGAGCATCTGGCTATACTACTGGCCGCTGGATTCATAATGGAGGTGCTGCACCCGGATTGGATATCGAATCCGGTCCTGGTGGAGAAGAAGAAGGATGATCCCCTCCTGCTTAAGGTGTGGCGCATGTGCATCGACTTCACTAATCTCAACAAAGCATGCCTGAAGGACCCCTTTCCGTTGCCCCGGATAGATCAAGTGATAGATTCCACTGCCGGGAGTGAACTTTTGACTTTCTTAGATGCCTATTCTGGTTTTCACCAGATACCTTTGAATCCGGATGATCAATTGAAAACTGCCTTTATTACCCCTTATGGGGCTTATTGCTATCGTGTCATGACTTTCGGTTTGAGGAATGCAGGTGCTACATACCAGAGATGCAAGCAGAAATGTTTGCATGACCAGATAGGCCGAAATGCCGAGGTCTATGTCGATGACATAGTCATAAAAACAAAAGAAAAAGCCTCACTAATAGATGATCTGAGGGAAACATTTAAGAACTTAAGAAGATTCCGGATGAAGTTGAACCCAGATAAGTGCACATTTGGTGTACCGGCAGGAAAGTTACTCGGTTTCCTCATTTCAAGCCGGGGAATCGAGGTCAACCCGGGTAAGATTCGTGCTATTGAGAGCATGAAATTTCCCGTGCGTCTCAAGGATGTGCAGAAGTTTACCGGGTGTCTTGCATCCCTAAGTCGGTTCGTGAGCCGACTTGGGGAGAAGGCCTTGCCTCTGTACCAGCTGATGAAGAAGAGCAAAACATTTATTTGGACCCCGCAGGCTGACGCGGCGTTCAACGATTTGAAGAGAATGCTCTCAACAGCGGCTGTGTTGGCATCCCCGTTACCCAAGGAACCTATGCTGTTGTATATTGCCGCAACCAACCGAGTAGTCAGTGTGGCAATGGTTGTACAAAGGGAAGAAGGGGGCAAGCTGATACAGAGGCCGGTGTATTACCTCAGTGAGGTGATCTCGAAATCCAAGCAGAACTACCCGCACTACCAAAAAATGGCCTATGGGGTCTATATGGCAGTGACCAAGCTCAAGCACTACTTTCAGGAACACCCGATCACAGTGGTATGCGAAGCTCCTCTCGCCGAGATCATCGGTTGCAAGGACGCTAGCGGCCGGGTTGCCAAATGGGCCATCCAGTTGTCTCCATACGCTCCGGCGTACGAGAGACGAGGTGCCATCAAGTCGCAGGCGCTGCCGGACTTTTTGGTGGACTGGGCCGAGATGCAGTATGAACCTCCAATGCCGGATTACAATTTCTGGAGGATGCATTTCGATGGCTCAAAGGCTAAGATCGGATTGGGTGCAGGAGTGGTCCTCACTTCCCCAAAACAAGATATACTGAAGTATGTGCTGCAAATTCATTTTCGGGCATCCAACAATGTCGCAGAATATGAGGCCTTGGTTCATGGACTGAACGTCGCCAAGGAGATCGGCATCCGCCGGATAGAGTGTTTCGGTGACTCCGACCTCGTAGTACAACAGGTGTCGGGGAATTGGGATGCCCTCGATGCGAACATGGCCTTATACAGGTTTCATGTGCAGAAAATATCCGGATTTTTTGAAGGATGCGAGTTCAAGCATATACCCAGAGGAGAAAACGAAGCAGCGGATGTCTTGTCCAAGCTAGGGTCATCTCGGGATGCCATCCCACCCGGAATAGCCCTGGAGCATTTGAGGAAGCCATCTATTCAACCATCACCCGAATCAGACTCCATCTTCATCCCCAAGGAGCCTGCTTTGGATGCAGTACCCATGGAAGTAGATGTCGGGAGCATAACATCGAACCCGGGGACTGCGTCCCAGTGCTCAGAGAAGCAAAGAAAGATGATGACAGAGGTGAAGTCGGCAGAGCCAATGGACATAGACGCTCCCATGTTCCCGGTTAGACCTATCCCGGGATGGGCACAACCCATTATGGCTTACATCTTGGAAGGAACCCTCCCGGAGAATGAAGTGGAAGCCCGGCAGATATTGCGAAGGTCAAAAGCATACACTGTTATCAATCAAGAACTGTACAAAAGGAGTGTCACTGAGGTACTCCAGAGGTGTGTGGAACCGGCAGAAGGACAAGAGATGCTGGTGGAAATACATCAGGGGGAATGTGGACATCATGCATCATCCCGGGCCCTGGTGGCAAAGGTGTTCCGGCATGGGTTCTACTGGCCCACCGCATTGCAGCAAGCAGAAGATATTGTCCGGAAGTTTGGAGGATGCCAGAGATTTGCTCACCGGATACACATGCCGGCGTCAGCACTGAAAACAATCCCCATCACTTGGCCATTCGCAGTATGGTGTTTGGACATGGTCGGGCAATTCAAGCCGGCAAGAGGCAATATGACACATATACTGGTGATGGTGGACAAGTTCACCAAGTGGATAGAGGTCAAGCCAATCCGGAAGTGCGATGGACACACCGCTGTGCAATTCCTGAAAGACATCATCTTGAGATACGGATACCCGCACAGCATTATCACGTATAATGGCACCAACTTTGCTGTGGGGGAATTCGCTCGATTTTGTTCTGAGAACGGAATCCGGCTGGATGTAGCATCAGTCGCACACCCGGAAGCAAATGGGCAAGTCGAGAGAGCAAATGCCTTGGTCTTAGCCGGTATCAAAGCTCGTCTGATCGAACCATTGTTGAGAACTCCGGGATGCTGGATAGAGGAGTTACCTGCGGTGTTATGGGGTCTCCGGACTACACCGAATAGATCTACCGGCTACACGCCATTCTTCATGGTATACGGTGCTGAGGCAGTACTCCCGACCGACATACAGTATGACTCCCCGAGAGTGACAATGTTCACCGAGACCGAGGCAAAAGAGGCCCGAGAAGATGATGTAGATTTACTCGAAGAGGCAAGAGAATTGGCACTATCTCGGTCTGCACTATCGAAGAGGCAAGAGCATAAGTTATCACCTCCATGGGAGGGACCTTTTGTGATAAGCAGAGCATTGCACAATGATTCTTATTACCTTGTAGATGCACAGGAGGCTAGGAAAGGTGTAATGGACAAATTCGGTGAGGAAACCAAGCGTCCATGGAATGTAGCTCTACTTCGCCCCTTTTACACGTAAAGGGCTCAGTGTATGTTGTATCTCAATTTTCAGTATTAATGAAAGTAAGGCACCCCGGGATGAACCCGGGGACTGCCTGGTTATGTGCATGTCTTGTTGTTATTTTTGTCAAGTTCATTTACTGTGTTTTCACCGGCACCTCGGGAAGGAACCCGGGGACTGCCGGATAACTGTTCTATATGTTATTTGTATGCCGGAAAAGTTCCGAGTTCGACTCTCAAAGTCAAAGTAATGTATGTCATGTGAAATCATCTTGTGACTCGACTGACGCACGCCGAAATGGTAGTCAAGAGCAAACAGAGGGAAGGTGGGAAACACGAAAATGGTCTCGGGGACTCGGAGCAGGAACTTATCCGGCATACCTGTTTTTTGCTAACATAGTTGTTTGTTATGTCGGGAATTCGGTTGGACGGAACTCGAATTGTTCTAAGTAATGTATGCCGTATGTGGAGTTTTGTGACTCGACTGTCGAACGCCGAAATGGTAGGCAAGAGCAGAAATTACCTAAGTACGGTAAACATGAAAGGCAATTCGGGAACTCAAAACAGAATAAATTGACATAAGTTACTGGGATAAATAGTTCAGTAAGAAACGAAAATAGTATAAGTGTATATTACATATGGCACCCGGCATCCCGGGGATTTGACGAATCTACTCTTAAGTGTTTTAAGCGATAGGAGATGTCGGCTTCTCGACCGAGACACCAGCAGGAACAGCGACCTCGGGAGCGGCTTCAGCAGGAGCAGCAGGAGTAGCAGTCCCGGCGGCATCAGCAGGAGCAGCTCTCTCGGGAGACGCAGCAGGAGCAGCTTCGGCTTCGGTTCCGGCAGCGCTACTCGGGGCGTCGGGACGCACCTCGGTCTCGGTGGCCTCGGGTCCCGGCGAAGTCGTTGCGTCCCGAGAAAACACGCTCTCGGGCGCGGCACCGGAGGCAGCATCGTCTTCTTCCGGGGCCTCGTCTTACGCGTCGCCGGTCGCGCCGGTTTCTTCGTCATCCTCGTAATCGGATTCCGAGTCGGAAGGAAGGACGCTCGCGGTGAAGGCACGGATGCTGGACCACGAGGCGATCCGGTGCGCCACTTCCTGTCGCCGCTGAATCTTGGCCGGATCACTCAGCCACGTCGAAGTCGTCCGTAGGCGCTGAATCACCGCCAGGTCAAGACCCTCGTACCAGCTAAGTACTTGGGTCAAGACCTGGTCGGCACCAGCTCGCGCACCGGAACGTTTCCACGCGTGAATGCGCCTCCCGGCACACCGCAGTGCGGCCGCGAGCTCGGGAATTGAGAGCGTCCCGCGGATGCTCGGCCACAGCGCGCCGTGGACGTGGACCGCAGCGCTGAGCAGCTCCGTCCCAATAGACCGAAGGGGCACTATCCGGGCCTTGAGGGCGGTGAGGTGATCCTCGATGTCCCAGGCGTCCGAGACAGGGCCCTTCCCGGCGCGCTTCTCTCGGGCGGCAGCAACGGCGAGAACAGCAGCCTCCCGGGAGTGCTCAAATTCCCCTTTAAAAAGAAGAACTGTCAAACAGCTAGGTCATAAGAAAAGCAACAACGAAGAAAGGAAGCAGCAAGAGAAGAGAGATGTCGGTCCACTTACTCTTCAGATCCCGGTTCAATACAGTGAGCTCGGAGAGCCAAGTATCAGACCGTGACCGGAGGAGAGCCAGCTCGGTCTCGGCATTATGCGCACGCTCCTCGGACTGGTCCAAGGTTTCTTTCTGCTTCTTGCTCGCCTCGATGAAGCGCGTCTTCATGTCGGTCGCGGCAGCCTTGACCTTTTCGAGCTCGCCGTTGAGCCGCACGATCTCGGCTTGCGCGGTGGCAAGTGCGGTCTTCTGGTCAACCGAGACCTTGCGCGCGGTGTCGCGCTCCTCCCGGAGGCGTCCTTCGGATTTCTTGGACTGACCGAGCTCAGCAAGAACTCGGTTGAAAATGCTGCAGCGTTTCTTGCTGCACTCCTGAAATCAAGATAAAGAAGGAGGAGTCAGCCGGGGAAGAATGTAAAGAAATCGGGAGAATCCGGGATCTCTAACGCATAACAAGTTACCCGGTTGGGAGGATCTCGGGGACTCGGTATCCGAGTCCTGGATTTGTCTCTAAGATTGGAACCTAGTGATCTGCTATTCGGTGGAATCTAGAGCACTAAGCACCAATCTCGGGGACTAGTGGTTATGAAGCAAATTTTGAAGCAAGTTACCCGGTTGGGAGGATCTCGGGGACTCGCTATCCGAGTCCTGGGTTTTTCTCTAAGATTGGAACCTAGTGATCTGCTATTCGGTGGAATCTAGAACACTAAACACCAATCTCGGGGACTAGTGGTGGTGGAAGGAACAAGTATTTTTTGAAAGAAATAGAACAAGCTTACCTCGGTCACCCGAGTAACATCCAGCGCGGCCACCTGGAGAGCGTGCAGAGCTTGGGCGTTGCGGCTTGGGCCTGCAGCGTGCAAGTCTCCCGCGGTCTCGGAGGCGTCGGCGGCAAGCCAGGCCTGGTTGTATTCGTCAACAACCTGTATGCCGGAGCCGCCGGGCGCGTGGGTAGAAGCAAGATCCCGGGACCCTGAAGGCACAAAGGAGCTAACGGTTGCTCGCAACATCCGCAAGGCAGCAGTAGGGATATCGGCGGGAGGCGGTGGTAACGATGAAAACGTACCCGTGCGCAGCACCAAGTCCTGGGCCGAGGATGTCGGGGCAGCTGCGGGCTTGGCAGAAGTCGTTTTCTGCCCAGCAATCTTGGGACGCGACTTCCTGGCAGGTGGATCAGCTGGCCGGGAGGAGGCTGCCGGCTGTTTCTCCGGGGCAGCTTTGTCCGAAGCTTGCCGGGAGGGACCGCTGGGCACGGACTGCCGAGGAGGGCTCAAGATCTCCGCTTCAAGCCCGGGCACCCGGCGCGGACTTTCCGGAAGGAGAATATCTCCCGAGGTCGTCATGGCTTGCGCCGGGATCTCGTCGGTCACCGGACAAGCATCCGGAGTCACAACGGATGCCGGTGCGGCACCGGAGGCGGCAGCTGCGCTTCCTTGAGTAGAGCGGCGAGGAGGAGAAGGCGAAGCTCGAGCCGGGCTGGGAGTCCGAGTGCCGGGAGGAGGAGGAATGGCAGGCGACGGGAGGTCGAGTGCGTCCCTGAAACAAAATATCTCAGTAATAATTTATGGAGAAGGCAAAGTCATGTAGCGTAAGGCAAGGAAAATGTACCCGGAGTCCACAAGGGGAGGGCCCCTTTGCCGGCGAGGTTTCGGGGCCGTTTGTTTATTCGGCTTGCTCCTCTTGGGGGGATTGCCGGAGTTCTCGGCAGCCTCGTTGTCGGAAGCCGCGCGTTTCCGGCTCTCGGCACGTTTGGTTCCGACAGTCGGCTTCGGAACCACCGCTGAGGCCCAATTGAGAGGGAGAGCATCAATAACATCAAGAATTTGGCAGTCAATCTCATCCTCATCATCCGAAGAAATAGAAACTGTCTCTGAGGTTGAAGGGTTACCCGGAGCTGCAGCCTTGTGCAGAGGAATGGCAAGATGGTCCTCGCCATCGGGGTCCTTCCTCGGCATCTTATCCGGCACCGGGATATTCGGCACGAAGTTCCTGTTGGCGTGGACAGCGTCCTCCTCGGCTTGCCGCTCGAATAACTGTGCAAACAGGTCATCACAAGATTTCCAAGTAAACGCATGTACGTGGGCAAATGCGCAAAAGACAGACAGGAGCACCTGTTTTAACGGTTTCTTCCGGGATCCCCCAATGACACCCCAGGTGTAATCATCCCTCATCTTCGTCCGAGCAATGGCTCGAACGCGTCGGACGACCGCAGCGTGGTCTAACCCGAAAATACTGGTCCTAGTGGGGTCATAGCTCCCATCCATATGGCACATCTTGTGCACTCGGTTTTGCAGAGGGCAGACGCGCCGAATAATGAAGCAGCGAAGGAGATCGTCACCGGTCATTTTCTTGTTCAGCGCCTGGAGCACGTCGTGCATGCAACTGACCTCTTCGGTATCCGGGAGCCGTTTCCAGAGGTTGAACTTGCGAGGAGGGCCATGGACAAACTCTGGCAGATTTATGAAATCCGGGTTCGAGGATCCCGGACCATCTCCCGAGTGCTCCCGGTTCTTCACGTAGAAGAAACTGCGCTGCCACTTCCGGCAGGATTCTAGCCCCTTGACTATGGGGAACCCGGAGTCAGCGCGAGGGATGATGGTGGCCGCTCCGCAGTCGACCATGTCTTTCTCCTTCTGATCCGGGTTGGGGATGACTTGGCGGCGAAGGATAAAATACTTGGCCCAAAGATCCAGAAAGGGCCACACGCCGAGGTATGCTTCCGCATACGTGGTGAAGACCGAGAGCATCATTATGGCGTTAGCTGGGAGGTGATGTGGTTGGAGGCTGTAGGTGTCGAGGAAGTCGCGGAAGAAGGGGCTAGCCGGAAGCCCAAACCCACACTCGAAATGCGTAAGGAATACAACGTATTCCCCGGGTTGGGGTTCCGGCTCAACCTCGCCCTCCGGGAGACGGCTCTCGACTTTTGGAGGTATCCGATGAGTCCGATACAACCAGTCCAGATCCCATTGTTTGGTTTCGGAGCCATCCCAGCATCCCCGGATACTTTCTTCACCCATGTCGGAGAAGACGGCAGGTGTATCCGGGCTATTCTGCAGGCGCAGCGGCAGTTAGTCGGATTTAGTCTACCGGAAACTATGATGCCGGAGCACAAACTGCTAAACACTACCGGGTTCCTGGGAAACAAGATCTACCGTGTGCTAAATAATCAAAACAAAAGGGAGGAAAAAAGGCTCGCGCTGGGCTCGGGCGAGGCGCAATGCAAGTGAATGACCTACATCCTACCGCGACGGTACATCACCGCCGTGCGCCTCGTGCGCGCCGCTCAGGTTGTGCTCACCGGCGGCGGCTCAACCGCACTTGTGCTATGGCACGGCCTCGGTCGGGCGGTTGCTCTACCGAAGAAAACCATCGAGACGGAGAGGGAAACTCACCGGTGAAAGAGGAGATCGGTGACGAGCGAGACGGACGGCAATGTTCGAGCTCCGGCGCACGGCGAGGGCGACGGCGTTCGGTGACGAGCGCAGCGGCGGCGATGTGCTCGAGACAATGGTGGAGAAGCAAGAAAGAAGAAGAAGGGGAGGAGACCGTTCCGGTCCCCTATTTATGAGGGGGGATTCCGGAGCGGTTTCCAATTTTCCCGCCCACGATCTCCACGATCGTGGGTGGGATCTAGTTTGTGCAGCAAGCCACGTGGCGCTATCCGGAGCATCCGATCCGGCCACACCGAGGGCCACACGGCCCCAACGGTTGGATTCCGGATCGGCTGCGGCTCCCGGCGCGGGAACCCAAGCGGCAGCGTGCTCGCGCAGGAGCACTCGAGTGCATCTCTGCTCAGACGAGACGTCGGGTGGGCCCCAGCACACACTCTCGAATTCATCAGGAAGCCAACGGTCAAGATTCACTGAGGCTGTGTTATCCGGTTGCAGGCTTTGCCTCCCGGTAGAAATAGTCTCGGTTAGAAGATCTCGGGAAGAACCGACTTCGGCAGATAGGGAAAGGCTGGTGTCATGTGTTCTCGGAAGATAGTTGTTGTTTAAAGCTGATCCCGCACATCATCCGAGGTCGCTGTGCAGCACCAGCTTCGGGGACTAGTGTCGGGGGGCTGCCCCCCGGGTAGGGGCAGATCCCGGTATAATCCAATAAGTTGCCAACAGTACCTGACCTTTGGCGAGAGCAAGGGACACCTCCTTCTGTACTGAAAGGGCAGCTTGACCCTTAAGCGCTGGTAGAGGACAAAGTGCCTCCTGGCAGGCGCAAGGGTCAGGTCTCGCAGCTATAAATAGACACCCCCGGCCCTCACAATCGCAGCACAAGCATGAGCGGCTGGTTCCTCTAAGAACTAGCTTCTCGAAGATGTCTTTGCTGATAGGCTAAGACATCTTCGGGAGGCTAGGCCTAGAGATACTCATCCTGAGACGAGCTCGGACGTATCCGGAAAGGGTCCCAAGTCTCGGGGTCCGAAGAGACTCCCGGAAGGAGGTGTACTCGGTTTTACCGGATAGGTTGTCCGGGTGAGTACTAACCGGAATTTATGTCTCGGTCTTGATCTTATGCAGAAGAGGCTCACAGTGGCAAGCGAAGAGGTAGCCGGCGTGACGGCTTCCGGCAGGCCGTCAACGGTCCGTAGCAGGCTTTCCCGTCTATTGCGGGGGGAAGTACCATTCCGCCTGACACAGAAGCATGGTCACCTCCCGCCTGACACGGGAGCGCGTCAGCCGGTACGATCGTGGTACGACAAGACCTGGCATACCTAGCCCGTCAATCCGGAAAAGGCTATCCGGGATGGGCAAGGACATGTCTTGTCTCTGACAGGGGGACAATGATGGCGCAGGACGGCGCCTGCCGTCCTTGTCAAGATGATGATGAAGGGGCTACGCCGGATAGCCCGGCGACTAGGTCGCACTTGCCGGTGACGGCATGCCGGCTAGGCCTGTACGGTGGGGCCAAGCCAGTTTAGGGTTTCCGGCCCTCCAGGCCGGAGCTCTATAAAAGGCGCCATAACTGCTCCTGAGAGGAGGGACCAACTTCAGAGCCAAATCTATAGTCACATTTACTCAGATAGCATTCACATCTTATCACCTTGAGTTCATCTAGTTCTTCGTACTCCTCCCTTTGAGAGACCTAGCAGCAAGTTGTAACTCTTGTAACACAAATATATAGAGAGAAAAGGCAGGAGTAGGGGTGTTACCTCCTCACGAGGGCCCTGAACCTGGGTATATCGTTTGTGTGTTGTGTGCCTTCGTGCATTTGTTCTTGTTTGTCAGATCTTCCCCTTCGTGCTTTGTGCTTATTTCTTGTTCCTGGGAGATCTCGGTTTTACCGGGATCCTCCCCGTGTGAGCCCTTCAGCTCGCTATCCCTCACCGGATCCACCAACGTCCATCGGCCCCACACCTTAGCCATCCTATGGCATCTGCCGTGACACCACCATGACAGGTTCTGCCGACATCACCTCCATCATCATCCTTCTTTGCCTCTCTGAGCACAGTGATGCAGTCCTCGGGTTCGATGTGATGCTCCCGACATCTACTTCCATGGGTACGGCATCCAAACTAGGCTCCTTGGGGATGAAGATAGAATCCGACTCGGGTGAGGGCTGAATAGATGGCTTCCTCAAATGCTCCAGAGCGATCCCGGGTGGAATGGCATCCCGAGACGATCCTAGCTTGGACAACACATCTGCCGCCTCGTTTTCTCCTCTGGGTATGTGCTTGAACTCGCATCCTTCAAAAAATCCGGATATTTTCTGCACATGAAATCGATATAAGGCCATGTTTGCATCCAGCGCATCCCAGTTCCCCGACACCTGCTGCACCACGAGGTCGGAATCGCCGAAACACTCTATCCGGTGGATGCCGATCTCCCTGGCGACATTCAGTCCATGAACCAAGGCCTCATACTCAGCGACATTGTTAGATGCCCGGAAATGAATTTGCAGGACATACTTCAGCACATCTTGTTTTGGTGAAGTGAGGACCACTCCGGCACCCAACCCGATCTTAGCCTTGGAGCCATCGAAATGCATCCTCCAGAAATTGTAATCCGGCATCGGAGGTTCATATTGCATCTCGGCCCAGTCTACCAAAAAGTCCGGCAGCGCCTGCGACTTGATGGCATCTCGTCTCTCGTATGCCGGAGCGTACGGAGACAACTGGATGGCCCATTTGGCTACCCGGCCGCTAGCGTCCTTGCAACCGATGATCTCGTCCAGAGGAGCCTCGCACACCACTGTGATTGGGTGCTCTTGAAAGTAGTGCTTGAGCTTGGTCACTGCCATGTACACTCCATACGCCATCTTCTGGTAGTGCGGGTAGTTCTGCTTGGATTCCGAGATCACCTCACTGAGGTAATACACCGGTCTTTGTATCAGTTTGCCCCCTTCTTCCCTCTCTACCACTATTGCTACGCTGACTACCCAGTTGGTGGCAGCAATATACAACAGCATCGGCTCCTTGGGTAACGGGGATGCCAACACGGGTGTTGTTGAAAGCATTCTCTTCAAATCGTTGGACGCCGCGTCGGCCTGCGGGGTCCAAACAAATGTTTTTCTCTTCTTCATCAACTGGTATAGGGGCAAGGCCTTCTCTCCAAGTCGGCTCACAAACCGACTTAGGGATGCAAGACAACCAGTAAACTTCTGCACATCTTTGAGACGTACGGGAAATTTCATGCTCTCGATAGCACGTATCTTACCCGGGTTGACCTCAATCCCCCGGCTTGAGATGAGGAAACCGAGTAACTTTCCTGCCGGAACACCGAATGTGCACTTATCCGGGTTCAACTTCATCCGGAATCTTCTTAAGTTCTTAAATGTTTCCCTCAGATCATCGATCAATGAGGCTTTTTCTTTCGTTTTTATGACTATGTCATCGACATAGACTTCGGCATTCCGGCCTATCTTGTAGCACCCCCGAGAGCCAGGCTGGACAAATCCTAGATATCCATCTGATATAAGCCTAACCTCGATCTCGAGAGCCAACAGCTGAACATTCGATAACACAGCAGTGACTCTACGACTCAAAGTAATATTATACAAACTCTTAGCGGAGTGAAGATAGCAAATATTACAAGCCGAGGTCACTGACCCATCAACACATCAAACAGCGAAAGCAAATTATGTTATGCTACATAACAAGAACCAAAAGGCCTAAGAGGCCATAACATAAGCGACGTCCCGCCCATCGATTCCAGGCTGCTGCCCGGGAACCCCGATCTACTCGTCGATGTCCAGGTAGAAACCAGCAGTGGAGTTGGAACCTTCACCTGTCCAAAAAGTGCGCAAGGCTGAGTACAGGAGGTACTCAACAAGACTTATTTTACCTTCTATATATCTGCCCGTTCAGAGAGTAATCATGAATGTCTTTGCATAAAGCCATCTTTGTTTTCAAATCGAGGGAGGAGAGAATCTCGCATCAATAGACCTTTAAAATGGGATAAGGAAGCAACACCTCTGACTTCATCCTCCTTCTTCTATAGCCACCGAGATGTCATCGCTTGCACCACCCTCAAGAATCACCCCCTCGATCAACCCGAGGAAGTAACCCTAACCACCCTTAGTTGACAGTTTTATGATTAATTTCAAGTTGTCTATGATCACCGAAATAAGGTACCAAGTCGTCCATAACCGTGGACACGGCTTTCCGAAAAGATTTACCCTGCAGGGGGTGTAACTACCCACACGCGCCAACCAACCGATACGCCAGACATTAGCACTCTACCTGGGAGTGCCGGCTGGAGAGTTGGCCACGACCTTTCCCAAGCTTCGCCTATGTTCATGAGCCACAGCAGTAGGTCAGACCGCCATCTCAGCGATCCCTAGTGCGGGTTGCCGGGGTCAAGATCAGAGCGTCACACTCTCCTGACCCAAGCCCTAAATTTTCTCCTCAAATCATTTTACCGCACACGCAAATGGAACACTCGAACTAGTGGCTTCACGTAGTAGGCTAGGCAAGTTGGAGTCGAGGGGTTTCCGAGCCCCGTGTGGATGCACGGATAGTCTTGGTTCCGAACCCAGGAACTCAGTTCCTAATGTCGACGAGAACGAGACAATCCACCACGAACCCAATGTGGCCTCTCGTCCAAGTATTTAACATTAACAAGTCATGTATACTTATCCCACCCCAATCCTCTCAACTGGATGGAGAAAGGAACAACTAAGCAAGTCTAAGCGGCAATGCAACGCAAGTGACACTCTATACCTTGACCAAAACATCTTTGAACCGTATGCATAACACAAGAATCAAATATTTTGGAAATCTTATATGTGCAGATATAAGGTTATGCTTGCCTTGCTCTTCAGTAGCTGGGTATTGATCTTTGGGGGCGTTGCAAACACTCTCGGGCTCAAATCCTATCGCGAAGAACCAAATACCGGAAAGGAATGACACAATCAATACAATATTGATGCGATGCGCAATCACATGAATGATATGTCATTTTAGAATTTCCTAGATGCAAGCACCAAATTAAATGGATGAATATAACATACCCATAATTTAAATTAGGGTTTACTAAGGGAAGACTAGTAACATTATTTTTCTTGTATGGAATATGTATGATTAAATTATAATTGAATAGATTTTATTTTTCTGAATATTTTGATATAAAAATCATATTTTTCTGATTTAAAATGAATTAGTTATGAATTTTCAAAGTTTAAACAATTTAATTCAAATTTCAAATTTATTTAAATAAATTGACCCCACATGTCATAATTTTAATCATTTCAGAAAATAATAATGTAAAAAGATTAAAACTCTGACAACATGGTCCCACATGTCATTTAATTAAATGATTACAGAAAAGAATTAATGATTTTATGAATTAAAAGGAGATGATGACGTCAGCTGACGTCATCGGCGCCCAAATCCTCTCTGCTGATCACGATTCTCTCGAACCAGAGAGAGTTGGGGCGATTGGATTGCAGCAAAGGGAAGAGGAGGCCGAGGCGGACCAGAAAGTGGCGGCGCCGCTCGGAAATGGTCACCGGAGCGCGGCCACGGCGCGGCGGAGCGGCGGCCGGAGCTCGGGTTCGTCGGCCGCAAGAACCAGAGCGAACGGGAGGAGGAGAGGAGGTCCATGAGGACCAGCAGCTCACCCTGGTGCTCGTGGAAGTGTCGAGGAGGCGAGGGGAGCTCGGGGATGGCCGGAAACCGTGGTCGACGGCGGCGGACCAGCGGAGGGAATCGATCGATTTCTCCGGCTTCGCGGCTTCCTGGCACGAGCAACTCAAGGAGGAGGAAGAGAGGAGCGCGGCGGAGCTCCAGGTCTTCTCGCCGGAGCAGGAGGTGGCCGGGATTCGCCGGGGTTTCTCGCCGGACGTAGCTAGGGTTTCGGGCGAGCTGAGGAAGGAGGAGACGAAATGGGAATGGCTTAGGGTTCCTCCGGAGCGGCGGCGGGCTTCTTGTAGTCCAGGGAAGGGCGGCGGCGCGAATCGCAGCGCGGGGAGGCGAGGGACGGCGGAGCGCACGCCACCGGCGCACGGGGAGGTCGGAAGCTTGAAGACGATCCCTGTTTTCTGAAAACCCCCTTGAAGATTTTAATTATTGCCAGTTTCTTTCACAAACAGGCCCCTGGTTACTTATTTAAAAGGTTTGGGCTTTTCTGTAAAAAGAAAAATTTGCAGAAAAATACTAGAAGATTCAAAATTTCACAAGGAAGCCACTGGTAGTCTTGGATTTTGAATATTTGGAATATTTTGAGTTCACCAAGAATAACAAGAATTTAACCCTTTCTTTCAAAAGCAAACATGTGAAATTAAAAATGCAAATTCTTGTCCAAATTAAATAGGATGCATGCAATGCTCAAAACACACCTTATATTTCCATTTAGCAAACTTGGGTTGTTACAGATCTACCCTCCTTACAAGAATCTCGCCCCGAGATTCCTAGGTTTTAGAAAAGAAGTCGGGATACTCAGATCGGAGACGATCTTCGCGTTCCCAGGTTGCTTCCTCCTCAGAGTGATGGGACCACTGAACTTTGAGGAACTTGATGCTCTGGCGTCGAGTTTTACGCTCGGCTTCATCACGGATACGGATAGGATATTCACGATAAGTTAGATCCTCTTGAAGGTCAAGAGTCTCATGATCAACACCACGAATGGGATTTTTGAAGCAACGCTTCAACTGGGAGACATGGAAGACGTCATGGACGTCTGGAAATTTTGAGGGTAGTTCCAATTGGTAGGCAAGCTCTCCACGCTTAGCAAGAATGCAAAAGGGACCAACATAGCGAGGAGCCAGTTTTCCTTTGATACCAAATCGACGGACACCCCGAAGAGGAGTGACCCTGAGATAGGAATACTCGCCAACTTCATAGTGAACATCTTGGTGATGGATGTCATAGTAGCTCTTCTGACGGGACTGAGCTGTTTTGAGACGTTCACGGACGATATTGACTTGATCTTCTGCTTCTTTGATGATATCTGGCCCAAAGAGTGATCTCTCACCAGTTTCGGACCAATTCAAAGGGGTACGACATCTCCTGCCATACAAAGCTTCAAAGGGTGCCATACCAATGCTAGATTGGAAGCTGTTGTTGTAACTGAATTCAGCGAATGGAAGACTCTTCTCCCAATTCTTTCCGAAGGATATGACACAGGCTCTTAACATGTCCTCAAGAATCCGATTGACTCGTTCTGTCTGACCACCGGTTTGAGGATGATAAGCTGTGCTAAAGGAAAGATGTGTTCCCATAGCTTGTTGGAAACTAGACCAGAACTTGGAGGTAAACAGACTTCCACGGTCAGAGATGATCTTCTTTGGAATACCATGAAGAGCAACTATCCGGGAGACATACAGATCTGCTAGCTGAATAGCGGTAATATCTTCTCGAACAGGAAGGAAGTGAGCAACCTTAGAAAGGCGGTCCACGACTACCCAGATAGCATTGTTTCCCTTTTGAGTCTTTGGAAGAACGGTGATGAAATCCATACCAACTTCATCCCATTTCCAGACAGGAATAGAAAGGGGTTGAAGGGTACCAGCTGGCCTTTGATGTTCAGCTTTGACGCGACGACAAACGTCACATTCTGCCACAAACTTAGCAATTTCTCGCTTCATCCGGGACCACCAGAATCTCTGACGAAGATCCATATACATTTTAGTGCCACCAGGATGGATAGAAAGAGGTGACTCATGAGCTTCTCGAAGGATAAGCTGTTTCAGATCTTGCTTCTTGGGCACCACTAGACGCTTGCCGAAATAAACGGTACCTTGGTCATCGATGGTGAAGCATGTAGCTGCTCCGTCAGCAACGTTCCGCTTAATCTGAGTGATATCAGAATCATTCTTCTGGGCAGCTATGATCCGTTGTTCAAGAGAGGGTTTCACCTCTAGATTTGCCAGGAATCCACTAGGGACAACTTCAAGGTTGAGTCGTGCAAACTCCTCATAGAGGGAGGGTTGAGCTTTCTTAAGTATCAGATTGTTGCAGTAAGACTTCCGACTTAGCGCGTCGGCGACCACATTCGCCTTGCCGGGTTGGTAGTTGAGACCCAAATCATAATCTTTGATGAGTTCCAACCATCTTCTCTGTCTGAGATTCAGATCCGGCTGGGTGAATAGATACTTCAGACTTTGATGATCTGAATAGACCTCGCAGCGATTACCAAAGAGATAATGCCGCCATTGCTTTAGAGCATGTACAACAGCAGACAGCTCTAGATCATGGGTTGGATAGTTCAGCTCATGTGGTTTCAGCTGCCGAGAGGCATAGGCCACGACATGACCATCTTGCATCAACACACATCCGAGCCCTTGAAGAGAAGCATCACAGAAAACAACGAAATCCTTGCTCGTATCAGGAAGAACAAGAACTGGAGCAGTAGTCAACTTGGTTTTCAATACCTGAAAGCTTTCTTCTGCCTTTTCTGACCATTCAAACTTCTTTCCTTTCTTGAGAAGATCAGTCAGGGGCTTTGCAATCTTGGAGAAGTTCTCAATAAAGCGACGGTAATAACCAGCAAGTCCGAGAAAACTCCGAATCTCTTTAGCTGATTTAGGTGTCTCCCAATCCAAAACAGCTTGAACTTTCTCCGGAATGACGGTAACACCATCGGCTGACACAACATGACCAAGAAAGATAAGCTCCTTCAACCAGAATTCACACTTAGAGAACTTGGCATAGAGACGATGCTCACGAAGCTTGGTCAACACCAAACGCAGATGCTCTGCGTGTTCTTCTTCGGTTTTGGAATAGATTAGGATATCATCGATGTAGATCACAACGAACTTGTCGAGGTACTCCATGAATACTGAGTTCATCAGCCGCATAAAAGTGGCTGGAGCATTGGTAAGACCAAAGGACATCACGGTATACTCATAGAGACCATAACGAGTTTGAAATGCCGTCTTTGGAATGTCATCCTCCCGGATTTTGATTTGATGATAACCAGACCTCAGATCCATCTTGGAGAAGACAGTAGCACCAGCTAGTTGGTCAAATAGATCATTGATCCGAGGAAGGGGGTACTTGTTCTTGATTGTCACAGCATTCAACGGTCGATAGTCAACCACCAGTCGAGGGATGTTGGTGTCCCGCTTCTTGACAAAGAGGGCAGGGCATCCCCAAGAAGAGGTGCTAGGTTGGATAAATCCCTTCTCTTCCATCTCCTCTAACTGTCTCTTTAACTCCACCAACTCTTCCTTAGGCATGCGATAAGGTCTTTTGGAAACTGGAGCAGTTCCAGGAACCAACTCAATAACAAACTCCACACTTCGATCAGGTGGCATACCAGGCAACTCCTCAGGAAAAACATCTGGAAATTCACGAACCACCTGAACGTCTTGAATCTCAAGGGTAGGTGTGGCGTCCATGGCACACAACTCTGAGCTTGGAAGAGATGTTGCGGAGGAAGGTACTGAGGAAGGAGACCAGTACCGAACAGTTTCACCGGAGGGGTGGGTCATATTTACAGATCTGGCTGCACAGTCAATAACGGCCTTGTACCGTACCAGCCAATCCATGCCCAAGATGACGTCAAGGTCAGTTGACTTGAGGGCAATGAGAGAAACGGGATAAGATAAAGAGCCTATAACAATGTTGGGCTCAGGGGCAGTCCAGATTGCCCGCCAACGAGATCCCGGGGTATTAATCTCCATAGAGATAGACATTTCCTCTAGAAGGATACCATGCTTTTGAGCAAATCCTTGTGAAATGAATGAATGCGATGCTCCGGAATCAAACAAAACTGTAGCTGGAATTGAGTTGAGATGAAGCGTACCAAGAATGACGCTTGGATCTTCTTCAGCAGCCTCAGCAGTGACATGGGTCAGACAACCACGTCCAGCACCAGATGGTTTAGCATCCTTCTTTGGCGGAGGGGTTCCACCACCAATGTTCCTTTGAGGACATCCCCAAGCATAGTGTCCGGGTTGACCACAGGTGTAGCAGATAAGTCCAACTGGAGCAGCACCTGAGGGACGATAACCTTGCCCACCACCATATGTCGAAGTGGAATGGGGTGCAGTTGGGCGAGGAGCATAACCAGCAGGCTTGGGTGCATATGGGGCTCTTGGAACAGCGCTATATGGAATGAACACACGGCGCTTCTTGAAGCCGGAACCAGATGCACGAGGATCCCCGGAGACAGACTTCATAGCAGAATCCATTTCTTTCCTTCCATTCTCAAGGGTGATAGCCTGGTTGTACAGATCTTGGAAGGTTTGGAACTTAAAGGGTAGCAGCTCATACCGAAGTGCTGGGTTCAGGCCCTTGCGGAATAGCTCTTGTTTATCCGCATCATCAGTAACATCTCGAGGGGCATAGCGAGCGAGACGAGTGAATTCACGCCCGTAAGCCTCGATATTCAACCTTCCCTGGGACAGTTCCAGGAACTCTTTTCTTTTGATGTCCATTACTGCCTTAGGGATGTAGGCAGCACGGAAGGCAGTACGGAATTCTTCCCAAGTGACCTCATGTCCTGGCGCCTGCAACGCCAAGAAACCTTCCCACCAAGCGCCAGCTGCACCCTCTAGCTGGTAGGTGGCGAAGTTCACACGGTCATTGGCTTGAACATGGAGAGCAGCAAACTTACGCTCAATTGTACGGATCCAGTCATCAGCTTCAAGGGGCTCCTTGTATTCACCAAAGGTAGGAGGCTGAGCTTTAAGGAAATCTCCAAGTGTAGCACAGACATTTGGACGACGTTCTGTGTTCTGGGCCACTCGCTCAAGGAGATGTTCAGTCCGCACGCGATTGTTCTCGATGTTCTGAAGAACCTGCGCCATTGTGGGAGGTGGCGGCAGTTCATCATCATCACCATGGTGACGACCACCACGGCCCTAGCCACGAGTACCACTTGACATCCTGATAGCATAGAACAGAGACCACGAAGTTAGATCCACCGGTAAACAGGATAGATGAAAAGACGTGGAAAGTAACAGGATATCAATGATAAGAGATGGTCAAGCAGTAGAATTCAAGATTGGAAGAAGAAAGATACATGCTTCAGCGGAGTTGAAACATATAGAACACTCTGAGAACCGCAACCGAAAATAGGTACGAAAGAACACTACCCATCCTCCGAAATCCTAAGATTTTGAGATATGGGATGAGATGGTAAACCTTTAGAAATCAAATCAAGAAAAGAGGCTCCAAGAATAGATTCATGGATAAGGAGAAAAAGCATCCTATAAAGATTTTCGCAAATAGTTTTTTTTAGCTTTCAAATAGTTTTCACAAACACTAAACTCAACATCGACCAACAAAAAGGGTTTCCTACAGGCAGTCCTGCTCTGATACCAAAACCTGTAGCACCCCCGAGAGCCAGGCTGGACAAATCCCAGATATCCATCTGATATAAGCCTAACCTCGATCTCGAGAGCCAACAGCTGAACATTCGATAACACAGCAGTGACTCTACGACTCAAAGTAATATTATACAAACTCTTAGCGGAGTGAAGATAGCAAATATTACAAGCCGAGGTCACTGACCCATCAACACATCAAACAGCGAAAGCAAATTATGTTATGCTACATAACAAGAACCAAAAGGCCTAAGAGGCCATAACATAAGCGACGTCCCGCCCATCGATTCCAGGCTGCTGCCCGGGAACCCCGATCTACTCGTCGATGTCCAGGTAGAAACCAGCAGTGGAGTTGGAACCTTCACCTGTCCAAAAAGTGCGCAAGGCTGAGTACAGGAGGTACTCAACAAGACTTATTTTACCTTCTATATATCTGCCCGTTCAGAGAGTAATCATGAATGTCTTTGCATAAAGCCATCTTTGTTTTCAAATCGAGGGAGGAGAGAATCTCGCATCAATAGACCTTTAAAATGGGATAAGGAAGCAACACCTTTGACTTCATCCTCCTTCTTCTGTAGCCACCGAGATGTCATCGCTTGCACCACCCTCAAGAATCACCCCCTCGCTCAACCCGAGGAAGTAACCCTAACCACCCTTAGTTGACAGTTTTATGATTAATTTCAAGTTGTCTATGATCACCGAAATAAGGTACCAAGTCGTCCATAACCGTGGACACGGCTTTCCGAAAAGATTTACCCTGCAGGGGGTGTAACTACCCACACGCGCCAACCAACCGATACGCCAGACATTAGCACTCTACCTGGGAGTGCCGGCTGGAGAGTTGGCCACGACCTTTCCCAAGCTTCGCCTATGTTCATGAGCCACAGCAGTAGGTCAGACCGCCATCTCAGCGATCCCTAGTGCGGGTTGCCGGGGTCAAGATCAGAGCGTCACACTCTCCTGACCCAAGCCCTAAATTTTCTCCTCAAATCATTTTACCGCACACGCAAATGGAACACTCGAACTAGTGGCTTCACGTAGTAGGCTAGGCAAGTTGGAGTCGAGGGGTTTCCGAGCCCCGTGTGGATGCACGGATAGTCTTGGTTCCGAACCCAGGAACTCAGTTCCTAATGTCGACGAGAACGAGACAATCCACCACGAACCCAATGTGGCCTCTCGTCCAAGTCTTTAACATTAACAAGTCATGTATACTTATCCCACCCCAATCCTCTCAACTGGATGGAGAAAGGAACAACTAAGCAAGTCTAAGCGGCAATGCAACGCAAGTGACACTCTATACCTTGACCAAAACATCTTTGAACCGTATGCATAACACAAGAATCAAATACTTTGGAAATCTTATATGTGCAGATATAAGGTTATGCTTGCCTTGCTCTTCAGTAGCTGGGTATTGATCTTCGGGGGCGTTGCAAACACTCTCGGGCTCAAATCCTATCGCGAAGAACCAAATACCGGAAAGGAATGACACAATCAATACAATATTGATACGATGCGCAATCACATGAATGATATGTCATTTTAGAATTTCCTAGATGCAAGCACCAAATTAAATGGATGAATATAACATACCCATAATTTAAATTAGGGTTTACTAAGGGAAGACTAGTAACATTATTTTTCTTGTATGGAATATGTATGATTCAATTATAATTGAATAGATTTTATTTTTCTGAATATTTTGATATAAAAATCATATTTTTCTGATTTAAAATGAATTAGTTATGAATTTTCAAAGTTTAAACAATTTAATTCAAATTTCAAATTTATTTAAATAAATTGACCCCACATGTCATAATTTTAATCATTTCAGAAAATAATAATGTAAAAAGATTAAAACTCTGACAACATGGTCCCACATGTCATTTAATTAAATGATTACAGAAAAGAATTAATGATTTTATGAATTAAAAGGAGATGATGACGTCAGCTGACGTCATCGGCGCCCAAATCCTCTCTGCTGATCACGATTCTCTCGAACCAGAGAGAGTTGGGGCGATTGGATTGCAGCAAAGGGAAGAGGAGGCCGAGGCGGGCCAGAAAGTGGCGGCGCCGCTCGGAAATGGTCACCGAAGCGCGGCCACGGCGCGGCGGAGCGGCGGCCGGAGCTCGGGTTCGTCGGCCGCAAGAACCAGAGCGAACGGGAGGAGGAGAGGAGGTCCATGAGGACCAGCAGCTCACCCTGGTGCTCGTGGAAGTGTCGAGGAGGCGAGGGGAGCTCGGGGATGGCCGGAAACCGTGGTCGACGGCGGCGGACCAGCGGAGGGAATCGATCGATTTCTCCGGCTTCGCGGCTTCCTGGCACGAGCAACTCAAGGAGGAGGAAGAGAGGAGCGCGGCGGAGCTCCTGGTCTTCTCGCCGGAGCAGGAGGTGGCCGGGATTCGCCGGGGTTTCTCGCCGGACGTAGCTAGGGTTTCGGGCGAGCTGAGGAAGGAGGAGATGAAATGGGAATGGCTTAGGGTTTCTCCGGAGCGGCGGCGGGCTTCTTGTAGTCCAGGGAAGGGCGGCGGCGCGAATCGCAGCGCGGGGAGGCGAGGGACGGCGGAGCGCACGCCACCGGCGCACGGGGAGGTCGGAAGCTTGAAGACGATCCCTGTTTTCTGAAAACCCCCTTGAAGATTTTAATTATTGCCAGTTTCTTTCACAAACAGGCCCCTGGTTACTTATTTAAAAGGTTTGGGCTTTTCTGTAAAAAGAAAAATTTGCAGAAAAATACTAGAAGATTCAAAATTTCACAAGGAAGCCACTGGTAGTCTTGGATTTTGAATATTTGGAATATTTTGAGTTCACCAAGAATAACAAGAATTTAACCCTTTCTTTCAAAAGCAAACATGTGAAATTAAAAATGCAAATTCTTGTCCAAATTAAATAGGATGCATGCAATGCTCAAAACACACCTTATATTTCCATTTAGCAAACTTGGGTTGTTACATATCTGGTCGTGCAAACACTTTTGCATGCACCTTTGGTATGTAGCACCACCATTTCTTAAACCGAAAGTCATGACACGATAGCAATAAGCCCCATAAGGGTAAATAAAAGCAGTTTTCAATTGATCATCCGGATTCAAAGGTATCTGGTGAAAACCAGAATAGGCATCTAAATAAGTCAAAAGTTCACTCCTGCCAGTGGAATCTATTACTTGATCTATCCGGGGCAATGGAAAGGGGTCCTTCGGGCATGCTTTGTTGAGGTTGGTGAAGTCGATGCACATGCGCCACACCTTAAGCAGGAGGGGATCATCCTTCTTCTTCTCTACTAGGACCGGATTAGATATCCAATCCGGGTGCAGTACTTCCATTATGAATCCGGCGGCCAGCAGTATAGCCAGATGCTCCATGACGGCAACTCTTCTTTCATCCGAGAGACGCCTAGTCGGTTGCTTCACCGGCTTCGCATCCGGTCTAACAAACAGAGAGTGCTCAACCAACTCCCTCGGAACACCTTGCAGATCGTCACTCGACCACGCAAAAGCATCCCGATTCTCACGGAGGAAGTCGACGAGCTCACCTTCCTATTTGCTGTCCAGGTTGCTGCCAATGATAACTTAGCGCTCCGGGTTGCTGGGGTCCACACCCACCTTCTTTGTCTCCTTGGTGGGCTGAAATGATGCACCCTGCTTTGGGTTCACCATCCCGGGCATTCCGAGTTGGGAGGTCTTGGCCATCGCCACCACCTGCTGGATCCTCTTTTTTTCTTCCGCGATCACCAGGGACTCAGCTAAGCACGAGCCGGCCGAGGCACACTCCATGGAGCGCTTGTGGTCTCCCGAGATGGTGATTACGCCGTTAGGTCCCGGCATCTTCATCTTCAGGTAGACCATGTGAGTTGAGATCATGAACTTGGCCAGGGCCGGCCTGCTGATCAGTGCGTGATATGGGCTTTCGAGGTCCACGACCTCGAATTCCAAGCTCTCAGTCCGGCAGTTCTCCCGGGTTCCGAATAACACCTCAACCCAGATTTTACCCATGGGTGAACAAGAGACTCCGTGCACAATGCCGTTGAAGGTCGTCTCGGTAGGTAACAAGGTGTTCATGGACACCCCCAGCTTCAGCATCGTATCCTTGTACATGATGTTAATGGCACTGCCATTGTCAATCAGAACCCGACTGAAGCGGACATTGAGGTTTGGTCCGACAAAGGTTGGGTCCACCACCAAGGCATACGCCCCCGGCTTAGGCATAACTCTGGGATGATCCTTCCGGCTCCACGTGATCTCCATCTCGGACCAGTGCAAGAACTTGGGCACCGACGGGATCACAACGTTCACCTCCAGGGCACGCTGTCGCACACTCTTCCGGTCAGTGGGCTCGGTCACGAAGACCACATAGCTTTGATGTGCCTCTCGGTAGTTGCCCTGCTGCTGTCCGGCTTGATTACTGGGGCCTGCACCATTGTCGTTCCGGGTGTGCACCACGTTCACCGGCCGAGGTGGGGGTCCTCGCTGAGGTTGACTGATCCGGACTGCGTTGGCTCCCGATGTCGGAGGAGGAGGTCTTGGAATGTTGGGTCGAGATGCTGGAGCACCCGGCCGAACAGCTCCCGAGCTGCCCTCCTGCAATGTTCGCTGATACCAGCTGCACTGCCGAGTAGAGTGATTCAACGGCTTGTTGGCCTCCAGGGTATGGTAGCAGCATGGCTTGTTCAGCATCTCTTCATATGTCAGGGGCTTCTTCTGTTCCACCCAAGTTTTTTGCACTTCCTGGCTCTGACCCCAAGCCGGGCCACTTGTCTTCTGACGCTGACTGTTGCCGGCATCCTCTTGATCTCGGGTCACCGCTGCGACATGCTGTGCGGCATGGTGGTACTCAGGCTGATTTCTCTTCTGGCCAAAATCCTGGCGATCATGGCTCCTGCTCGATCCCGAACGCTGAGGTCCCGCATTCCTCCTGTTGGAGTCACCGACATCCACTAGGGGTTGCATGGGATCTCCAAGCGTGTAGGTATCGGTGATGCGCACGGTCTCTGCCAAGGTCGTCGGCATCTTCCTTTGCAATTTCTGCCACAGCATTGAGCCATGTCGGCATCCTTGTGCAAACCAGGAGATGGCCTGTGCCTCTACCACCCCTTCACAAGAATTGCGAATATTGCTCCATCGGGTAAGGTACTTCCGGTCAGTCTCGTTGCTCCTTTGCCTACAGATGGCGAGCTGCTGAGGCATGTTTGGCCTTTTGTATGTGCTGGTGAAGTTGCTGATAAATGTCTCCTCGAAATCTAACCAGCAGTCTATGCTGCCAGTTCTCAAGTTGTTCACCCAGATTCTGGCAGGTCCTTCCAACATCCGTGGTACGTAACGTACCGCCCAGCGTCTGTTTCCACCGGCTATGCTTACTGCAGTTACATAGTCGGTTAACCAGCCCTCCGGCTTCTTGCTGCCATCATAGGTCTTAGCACCTCGGTTGAGCTGAAAATTCCGGGCAGGCGGCTCCCGCATGATCCGGGGTCCAAAGCAGGCAGGTCCCGGAGGTCCTTGCTCTTCCACTAGCTCTGACTAGTGAATCCGATCGAGCCGGAATCTGGCATCGGCCGGATCCAGCTGTCTGGTTCCTACCCGAGATCCCAAAGGATTCTCATTGGGCTGGTACCCGAGCTGCTGCAGTCTTGAGTTGCCATCGTTGAGCCTATATTGTACCGGGATCACAGCCTGCTGCGGGACAGAGGCGGCCTCCCTTCGCGGGTTTCCCTGAACATGAGGAGGGTTCCGGGGTGGATTACCACGGCTAGCCGGGTTATTGTTTCCTACACCCAGGTTGCCACCCTCACGGGTACTTCCTGCCTGCCCCGAGTTATGCTGCCCGGCTTGCTGGATGCCGGCAAAGGCCGGATCATAGGTCTGCAACTGCTTGTTCTTCCCGGAGCCTCGGCTTCTGCTCCGGCTTTTGCTCTTGCTCTTGCTTCTACTCGGATGCCGGGAAGAGGCCTCTCCGTCCGATTTCTGGCTATTGGGCCTAGCTGAGTGCACTTGGGATCCCGCCCCGGGGTTCTTCTTCTTGAAGGCCTGGTTCTGCCGGTTGGCCTCGACGACCAACTCATTCACCCGCTCCTGCTGCTTGCGCAGAGCCTCACCGGATAGCCCTGCTAGCTCGGCCATGGCGGCTTCGGCAGCCCTAAGAGTTTTCCCCGGCGAGCTGCACACCGGTCTCCCCGCCGAGATCAGGCTACCCGTGTGACTGGTCGTGGCACCACCCGCCAACTCATCATTCACCATTCTGCCTTTTTTGCGCAGCTCCGCAATGCGTTTGTCCCGGGAGTCTATCTTAAGGAATCTGTGAGCTGCATTGTATTCCCGGAGGCTAGCATTGAGTTCACGCCGGATCTCGGCGATCTCCTGCGCTTCGGCGAGTAGCAACCTACGTTGCTCCTCCAAGTCAGCCGAAGTGGCCTGGGTGTCTGCTTCAGCGGTCACAGGGACAGCCAACTTGGCCACGAGACCCGAGAGGGGATCCGGGCGACGACGCGGCTGGGACGGCTGCGAATCGCCGTCTCGGGCCGCATCTCTTTCCTGAGGAGGTTTGGCCAAACGGATGTGGCCGCTTCCGGCATCGCCGTCAGCGTCCTTGTATTCCTCCTTGGTTGCCCCGAACATCATTACCGCGACGGAACTCGGGGAGCGACCGGCACGCAGACCCCGAGTAGCGCAGAGCATGGGAGGATCCTCAGCTTCTAGGACCACGTCCGGACAGCTGCAGATAACTTCGGTGGCGACGTAGGTGGTGAAGCCAGCAAAGTCAATGAGGCATCCGTTCACCGGAAAGGGTCTGTTCCGGAAGCACCCCGCGTTGTCGCTGACGAAGTCCATCTCACCCAGCCTTACGACAAGGCCAGAGAGAACCCGAATGTCGAAGTGAACGGGGGAGCCCGTCCGGATGTGTACACCAGCCAACGCCTCGGTCTGCCCCATGGTGGGCGCCAACTGTCGTGGTGGTGTCACGGCAGATGCCATATGATGGCTAATGTGTGGGGCCGATGGACGTTGGTGGATCCGGGGAGGGATAGCGAGCTGAAGAGCTCACACGGGGAGGATCCCGGTATAACCGAGGTCTCCCAAGAACGAGAAACAAGATCAAAGCGCGAGGGGGAAGATCTAATAAACAAGAACAAATGCACGAAGGCACACAACACACACACGATATACCCAGGTTCAGGGTCCTCGTGAGGAGGTAACACCCCTACTCCTGCCTTTCCTCTCTATATAACTGTGGTACAAGAACTACAACTTGATCTTAGATCTCTTGAAGTGAAGAACACAAGGAACTAGATGAACTCAAGGTAAGAAGAAGTAAATGCTCTAGGAGTAAATGCGACTATGGCTTTGGCTCCCAAGTTGGTCTCTCCCCCACAGAAGCAGTTATGGCGCCTTTTATAGAGTTCCAGCCAGGAGGGCCGGAAACCCTAAACCGGCTTGGCCCCACCGGACAGGCCTAACCGGTACGTCGTCACCGGCGAGTGCGACCTACTCGCCGCGCTATCCGGCGTAGCCCCTTCGTCATCATCCCGGCAAGGACAACAGGCGCCGTCCTGGAAGACCATTGTCCCCCTGTCAGAGACAAGACATGTCTTTGCCCATCCCGGATAGCCTTTTCCGGATTGCCGGGCTAGGCACGTCGTGTCTTGTCGTACCGTTGTCGTACCGCCTGACGCGCTCCCGGGTCAGGCGGGAGGTGACCATGCTTCCGTGTCAGGTGGGAGGTGACCATGCTTCCGTGTCAGGCAGGAGGTGACCATCCCTCCGTGTCAGACGGAACGGTACTTCCCCCCGCATTAGGCGGGAAAGCCTTCTACAGACCGTTGACGGCCTACCGGGATCCCTCATGCCGGTTATCTTCTTGCTCGACCTCACGAGTTCTTCCTGCACAAGTCCAAGACAGAGATAAGTGTTCCGGTTAGCACTTACCCGGATTGCCTATCCGGTAAGACCGAGTACTTCTCCTTCCGAGAGTCTCCTCGGAGCCCAAGATCCGAGATCCTTTCCGGATGTACCCGAGTTCGTCTCAGGATTAGTATCTCTAGGCCTAGCCTCCCGAAGATGTCTTAGCCTCCAGCAAAGACATCTTCGAGAAGCTAGTTCTTAGAGGAACCACCCGCTGATGCTTGTGCTGCTATTGTGAGGGCTCGGGGTGTCTATTTATAGCCGCCAGAGCTGACCCTTGCGCCTGCCAGGAGGCACCTTGCACTCTACCAGCACTCAAGGGTCAAGTTGCCCCTTCAGCACACTAGGGGGTGGCCCTTGCTCTCGCCAAAGGTCAAGTACTGTTGGCACACTGCTGAATTATTCCGGGATCTGCCTTACCCGGGGGGCAGCCCCCCGACACCTCGGGCACGTTGAAAAAAAACCCCTTTTTATTTGTTTCCACTCCTGACAGAGCGGCCCCACCTGTCAATGACAGTGGGCGCCCACGCACAGTTTCCACGCCTAGTCAGCGCCACGCTGGCGCTGGGTCCCGCATGGCAGCCTCACTGGCTAGGTTCCTGTGCAGTGACAAAAAGCCTGAGAAGAAATCTGCGCTGCATTTTTACCCAGAGCCCCCTGCACTCTCGGGTTTTGTGCATTAGCCCTCACAGGCACTTATCCATCACCAACAGGTCCCTGTCTTTTTACAGAAACAACCCTAACACTAGAATGTTAATAACTTTAATTCTATAACTCCAAATTTAATAATCTTTATATGTTTAATTATCATAAAAATGCAATAAACAATAATATGCCATTCGTATGCCATGTTGCATTTTTATTTTAATTGTTTAGTGTAGTTTAACTTTTGCAGCTAAATAATAAATATGGAATGTGTTGGGCAATTATTTATTTATTGCCCTATTCCATTTAATTTGATTAGATCACCCATGCCATATTTTCACCATGTTAATTAACATTTAATTTTTTTGGCTAGATAAATAATTTGCACCATAATTTATTGCCGGGATTCCATCCCCGCTTTAATGTGACCTAATCATCGCATTTCATATTACACCATCAATTGTTTGCGCATTTCCTGGTATTGATTATGTTTCCTATTTAGTCTGTGTTGCTCTTCTCTGGGTAGACGACGACGTGTCTGCTGAAGATACTTACGATATTGAGGTTCCATCTTTTGCGCCAGGACACGAGCTGCCAGGCAAGCTATTGCTAACCTGTTACAGGATGTTTTATTTTCATACTTGCCGTTGATCTCTGCTACCCTAGTATTCGATTCTTTATCACGATCCCATCACATGTTATCCTGCAGCCCATGCAGCTTTATCCCCCACAACTATTACCTGTTGCATGTTTATCTGTTGGCCTTGCGAGTCGTAGCGCATGCTTAGAGTCGGTTGTGCGATTCGTCTGTTGGTCTTTTATTTTACATGCTTAGTATGATAGATTGTTCTACCTTAATAAAATGTTGTCATATGTTGGGTATTATAATTAAAAGATAAGGCACCGGCGTAAGGCCTTGCGAGGTGATTTGTTATGCTATGTGTCGACCTAGGAACTGCGATCCCCTAATCCAAGTCTTAGCGCACTAACCACTTGTGGGTGGCCCAATGGAGCCGCCCTCGACTATGACTGGAACTTCAACTTGTACAGGAGCTGCACCTAGTTCGAGCTTTCCATTTGTCTCATATGCATTGATACTAGTGTAGTATTTTATTTTGGCGGTGTGCCTTGTTACATGCATATAGGGCGCGGCCTGTTGGTGCGGAGGGGTGTGTCCAGCGGGAATGCGCACCCTTTTGGCTGGGACCAGCATAGCTCCCGTGGCTCCTTGGACTTGTTGTAGTGAAGGACAGGGTTGTGTTGAGAGGCCCTAATGTTTTTGACTGGGTTGATCATGCGAGTATGGGTACAGTAGTGCACCCCTGCAGGGTATAATCTTACCGATGAGCCGCGTCCACGATTATGGACAACTTGGTGCGTTTCCGACTAATGAGATCTAGACAACTTACACCTAATCATTGTTAATTGACTTGACTAATATAGAATTACTTCCACAATAAATGGTAATTAAAACTGGTCAATGTGTGAGTTTTCCCGAATTGCTTCCTCATACTTGGTTGAGGGGGTTAATTCGAGAATGGGTTATGATTGGTGTTAGTGGTAGATGGTTACCTATGCGCTCTCTTATCCCTCTCCAATTAGACGAAAGTTGTAGCGTGTCTCTATGAGGTTGCTAGGGCTGCTGCCGCTAAGTCCACCTAACCCCATACTTTGGGAGTCTTTTAGTTTTGTACTTTGTTAGCTCTAGCTTGTTCGATACGCTCCGGTGTATTGACCCGTTCGCGGGCTGTGGTTTTTCTCTGCAGTTGAAGATTCTCCGTACAACGAGGTGGGTGGCTACTTTGTGGAGTTCGATGACGAGATCTACGACGAGTAGTTAGTTCCCCTGGGCTTCTTCCCGGTGGACCGCGTGGATGGGCTTTCTCTTTTCGTTTAGGCCTTGTGCCTATTTGCTTCTAGTCTGTAACCAGACCGGCATGTTTCCGCTGAATGATGTAATGTTGGGACATGTGTCCTCTGCTTGGTTACATTCGCTATATTTGCTCAGTGAGAGCTTTGGATATTTTTTTCCTTTCTTTGTGTCTTAGGTTTATCTTGTGATTTCCATTCTGTTTCCAAACCGATTCGTATACAGTGTATATATGGTTGAAGTATACGAATTGGTAGGATTTTGGATTTCTTTCGTGCGCAATCTCACGAGACGTACGTGACGTAGGGATCGCTAACGAGTTGTGGGCCGATGATCCATTCCGAGCCCGCCTGCCTTTTTCCTTCGATTGGTACCCCTAGTATGCTCCTAGTTGTGTGGCCCAACCAGCACGTCTTCTTTGTGACGTCTGAATCCAGGGTCTGACAGTTGGTATCAGAGCCTAAACGCCCTCAGGTTCCCTTTTACTGGTCGTTGTTTGAGTCTAGAAAAATATTTTGTAGTTATCAGGAAAAGCTTGAACGTGACATTAGGTATTTTGTTCTTTTATTCCTTTCCCCACCCACCCACCCTGTTTTTCTGGTAAGGAGGTGTTACGATGTTTTCCGTTCTCACCTAGAATTTCAAATTAGGACATCACGTGTTCTGGGTTTCCGTAGTACCATAGTTGCAGGTGTCTTCAAGGTGGTGCTTTTCGTTTTAGCAGTTATCAACCTCTTCGGCTACGTTCAGTTTCATTCTTGAATCAATCAGTTGTTTCTCCTCTTTTGGTGGAGTTACGTCAAGCTCAATTGGTGTTTCCTCGTCCTAGTGCTAGTCTTCGTTCTTACCTCTCTTTAAACCTTTATGGAAGTAAACAAAATGGCGTACCATGATGGATTGCCATGTCTCGTTCCATGTTATATTTTCTAGCAATCTGAAGTAATCCTTTAAGCACTTACATTGGATTTTGTTTATCCGATTGTGGTGTTAACTTTTTGTCCAGCTCAGGATGGAGAGTGGCGAAGAAGATACTTCAATGCCTTCCCAAATGGGGCGAGTCTTGTCTCAGATGACGCAAGTTTTGAGTCAAATTCAACAAAACCAAGACCAGGGCAACAACTGTGTGTCTATCGTACAATTTCTCCAGCTCAACCCCCATACGTTTGATGTTCCCTCTAACCCACTCGATGTTGATGACTGGCTGCGTGAGATGAACAATGCTCTTGATGTCTCTCATGTGTCTGATGAGGACCGTGTTCCGTATGTGACCTACCTTCTCTGCGTTGAATCCATGTCTTGTGGGAGAACTTCCTAGAGTTACGAGCACCAGGTGTTGTTACTACTTGGGATGAGTTCAAGGAGGCTTTCAAACGCCACCATATTCCCGACGGGGTCATGGAAAGGAAGCGTGAACAATTCTATGACTTGACTCAGGGAAGCAGGTCCGTGCTGGACTACCAAGCTGAGTTCAATCGTCTGGCCCGCTATGCTCAAGATGAGGTATCAACTGATGCCCAAAAGCAAGCCAAATTCCGTAGAGGTCTAAACCCAGCTCTTAAGTACACACTCACTCTTATCAAGTGCGATACCTTTGAAGATCTTGTCAACACAGCTCTCCGAGAGGAATTTGAACGTGAGAAGTTCGAAGAATCTCGTAGACACGCTCTTGAAACACCTTCTTCCCCATCAAAATCTACACCTCCACAGAAACGTAGGGTTTGGGTACCTTATGCAATTGAAACTCAACCCACCTACAGTCCAATATCTCCGAGTTTTTCTTCCGGTCTAACCAACCTAGCTTCAACAACAAGGAGTTTCGTCAAGCAAACAACGCCAATGGTACCAAACTCTTCGGCCACCTGTTTCAAATGTGGTGAGCTGGGCCACTACTCATACAAGTGTCCGTAAAACCAACTTGCTCCACCACCTTGTCGCCCTAAGAGCTACGATGTTACTCCTCAGCCCCCAACATCGACAAAAGGTCTGTGGGTAGACGCGCAAGGGTGAATCATATTACAACAAAAGAACCAGAGGAAGCTACTGATGTGGTTCTTGGAAGTCTATTTGTGAACTCTATCCTCGCTAAAGTGTTGTTTGATTCTGGTGCGTCCCTGATACGTCTCCAATGTATCCAGAATTTCTTGTGTTCCATGCTATGTTATATCATGTTGTTACATGTTTTATATGCATTTTATATAGTTTTATGCATTTTATGGGACTAGCTTATTAACAAGATGTCACGGTGCCAGTCCCTGTTTTCTAATGTTTTGGGTTTCAGAAAAGCCCTGAAGGAAATATCCGCCAAATTGGAAACGAGCCAACCAGTATTTATTTTTGGAATATTTGTGACCAGAAGAACCAAAGACGAGACGAAGGCGGACCCCGAGGGGCCCACACCACCTGGTGGCATGGCCTGTATGGGGCCCGCGTCGGGAGGTGGTGTGGCGCCCTCGGGCGCCCACCGACCTAGGTCTTTCGCCCATAAAAACCCCCCTGACGTAAAAAAGCTTCACGTTAGGCGATTTTTCCTCCACGGGTTTAGAACGCCACCGCCTTCGCCGACAAGATTTGGTGGACAGAAGTCTCTGTTCCGGCACCCTGCCGGGACGGGGAATTCCCCACGGAGCCATGTCCATCGACTCCACCACCATCTCCATCGCCGTTGCTGACTCCTATGATAAGGAGTGAGTAGTTCTCCCCTGGGGCTGCGGGATCTACGGAAGCCATGTGGTCTATCTCTCTCTCTCCCATGATATGATCTTGCATGTGATCATGAGCTTTGTAATCTAGGTTAATATGTGATGCTACTCTTTATCTATTATGCACTCTAGAAGTTACTTTAATATGAACTCCAGAGTTATTCACGTGTGTAACGGTAACAATGTGTGCACCGGGTGTGACTCCTTTATGACATTGTTGGCGTTGGTTTACTCCGACTTGAGGGTGCTCTGGTAGCCCTACACATTGAATGGTGTTTGTTATCCAACATGTGAATGTTTGAGAGTAGTGTTTATTTATTTAATTTTGATGTCATTGTTGAGAATGTCCAGTGGTGATAGTAGGATCCCTAGGCCTTGTTTCTAAGCATCGAAAACCCATTTCGAACAAGTTCTGCTACATGTTTGCTTGCTGCCATTTTTATAACAGATTGCAATTACTACTTATAATCATCCATATTATTTGTATTTCACTATATCTTCGCATAACAAGTGCACCTATACATCTGACAAGTGTATTGGGTGTGTTGGGGTGTAGCGCCCCATCTTTTAAATAAAGATGGAACATCTGTGTTATGTGCTAGTCCCTGGATCACTGCCAGCACCACAGTACAAAATATATAGTATCATTACATAAGTATCAAAATACTACATCGAGATCCAAAAATAGCCAAGTATAGCTTTATTACAAAGTGCATAGTCTTGAAGACTAGCTAAAATATTCAGAGTTCACAACGAAAATAAAAGCAATGGGCCTCCTCTTCTAGCATACGCCACAAGCAGACATGTTGGGTGTAGAATCGAGTCCAAACTTACTCCTCATTAGAATTACCTGCTCATTTGAATATGCAGCCCGCGTAGGAGGTCAATACAATGAAGTATTGGCAAGTGACTATGGTGGATAAAATTATGACAAGTCTAATTCTATATGCATATTTGGCTTGGTGGAGTTTGTAGGCTATTTTGCAGAAAGCCAGTTTTCTCCTATCTTTTGTAAAACACTTTTGTATCTCAAAGACTTGGCACCAAGGGATGAAGCCCAAGTGCACCAATAATTCTTTCCTTAGTCAAATTTTACTTTACGAAAACCATGTTGAGATTCTTCCATCCATCCTTGTCCAGTTGCTCGAAGTTGTCCATCACCGGGGACACGGCTGAGTACTCCGTTTGTCGACTCTGCAGAGGTTGTGCACTTTCACCTTAAGACTCAATTTGTCCGAGAAATCCTATACACGCGGAGTGTATTATGGAAAGGAGAAAATTGAGACAAGAACTTTCAGAAGAAGAATGCAACCATACTAGCAAGACCCGTTCCACCTATCAACTCTACATCTGCTTGTCAAGCTGATAGGTTGCACTCTCACAACTTAGTAGTTCTAGACAGAGCCCATTGTCAGAAGGCTGCACGGGAAGCTTCTAAACTTGGAGGGACTTAGAAATCTCTTGGTTCCTGGGTGGTCGTCCACAAGTGCGCTTCTGGGTGACAACCACCCTACTCATGGCGCTAAGTAGAATAGAAATTCATCCTAGGCAAAGACAACCACAAGCAGGGTCCCAAAAGCCACTCAACATAAACCAAACAACCAATTCCACCCAGAAGTGCATTCAAAGTTTTTAACACTTAGCAATAATTCTATAACATGATAAGTAAACTCCTTTATAGCATAGCTAAGCATCTAATAAAACTTTTGGTGGCTGCATGGGAAGGGATGGCTACATACTACTAGGATATTTTCAAAGTGTAAACTAATTTAGCATTGTAAGATAGTATCAAAATTTCCCTATCATGCATACTACTCAAAATCTACTAATAATGCATATAGAAAACATAGGATAGATTATGAATGTCACTTGCCTTGATAACAAGAGGAACAAGCACAGCAAGAATAACAATCACAAGGACCTTCCTCCTCTTCACAATCTAGAGACAAACAATAAAACTAAATAAACACATAAGCATAACACTTAAAATATCAATACAAAAATATGTATGCATGCTTAATATGCAATGAACTTAACAAGACCGAATAATTACTATTTTAATTTCTCTGTTATTCATGCATGAATTACAATGATCCATATTTTACTATTTTATTTAATCATTTAAATTATTGAGCATAATAGTAGTTTTAAGTTCTAAAACCAATTTCCTTAATTATATTATGAGAAGTTTCAAATAAATCTCAGATTGCACTCTCTGGACAGAGGGCATTAATAAATCTCTAAAACAATTGGATTTATTTGGAAAGAGATTTTATTAATTAAATTATAGATTTAATATTCGAAAGCTAAACAATTAAATTCCGAAATTTAATATAAACTAAAAGGATAAACTAATGAAACCATATTAAACTACACGAGCAGAGCTTCACGTAGATATAAAATTCATCAAATTTGGATGAACAGAACAAAAGTTATGAACTTTGTAAGTTTGTGTTGTTTTCTGTTTTTAAAACAATTTCTCTGCGAAAATAGAAAATCAATATGCCACGCCGCGCTCGCTGATTGGCCGATACCGGTTTGGCGCGGATCGCGAACGCGAACCGTCCGATCTGTTTTAAATCTAACGCTCCAGATTCGCCCGATCTAGATCCATTGGATCTAGATCCGACGGCTGAAATAAAAAGGGGGCGAATCGGGCGGCGCGGTTCGCCGGCGCACTCGTGTCCGCGGCGGCGCCATCGTCGGCATAGTCGTTTCCGGCGATCTACGACGTGCGAGCAAGAAAGGCACATACCGCTACGAAGAGGAGGTTGAGGCGGAGCTGTTGGCGCGACATGGGTCTTCGGTGTGCTTCCCTTCTCCTCCTAGAGCTCGCCGGAGATGGAGACGGCGGCGGTTTGCTTCGGTCGATCACGGACGCGGCGATCTGGAGCAGAAGAACAGCAGGGGAGATGTCAAGGACGTGCGCGAGCTAACTAGGAGTCGGAAGAGGGACGCGGGAGGACTCGAGGAGCTCTGCACTCACCGGAGATTGAAGGTTTTGGCGGCGGCAATGGCGGACGGCGGCGGGCAGTTTCTGAGCGGCCTGGAGGCTATTTTCTAGGGTTTTGGGGTTCGGGAGGAGGCGGCAGAGGGGGGGTTTATATGGGGACGTAGGGGAGCGATTTCCTCGCGATTTTCCCAACGGATTTCGATCCGCAAGAATCTAGGTTTCGGTGGAGTCGTGTTCGTGTTCGTCACGAGTTGGGGAGGGAGATGACGTGTGGGCCCCGGCTGTCAGCGACTGAAGGAGGGAGGTGGGCTGCTGTTGGGCCGCTGCGCTTCGCCTGCGCTGCGCGCACGGGAGGGAACGAGTGGGCTTCGGCCCAGATTGGGTCGGGCCGTTCTTCTCTCCTTTTTTTTTAACCAAAACATTTTCTGATTTCAAATATTTAATTCAAATTTGATTTTAAAACTTTGTCAAAACTTTTCAGAAAAATTCAAAAAAATATGTTTTGAAAAGCTAATTTAATTTATAACTTTTTGATATCATTTTGCTAATTAAATAAAATAATAAAATAAAGATTTGTATAAGGAGTTCAAATAGACCTCTTTAATGAAAACAATTTTATTTAACCTTATAATTAAAATTCAATTTACTCCTTATGTGTTCTCAATGCCATACTTTTATGATGCATGATGCATGAATGCAAAGTTTTAAATTTTTGAGAAATTTGGGATGTTACAGACTAACCCCCTTAAGAAGAAGCTCGCCCTCGAGCTTCAGAAAGGTCAGCAAATAGGTGTGGGTGGTCTTCTCGGAGGTCATCCTCTCGTTCCCAGGTGGCTTCGTCTTCGGTGTGATGATTCCACTGGACCTTGCAAAACTTGATGGTTTTGGTACGAGTGACTCTTTCTGCTGTCTGTAATATCTTGATGGGCTTCTCTTCGTATGTCAGGTCACTTTCCAACTGCACCTCCTCGAGGGGTACAATATCCTTTAAAGGAACTCCCGTCATTTCGGGATGACATTTCTTCAACTTACTGACATGGAACACATTATGAACAGCAGACAGTACTTCAGGTAGTTCTAACTCATATGCCACTTCACCTTTGCGAGACAGAATTTTGAATGGTCCAATGAATCGAGGTGATAACTTTCCTTTGATTCCAAACCTTTTCACTCCCCGAAGTGGTGACACCCTTAAATAGGTTCTATCACCCACTTCATAGGTGACTTCTCTACGCTTGGAATCTGCATAGCTTTTCTGGCGTGACTGTGCTATTTTCAATCTGTCCTTGATCAGCCTGACTTTCTCTTCAGCATCCTGTATTATATCAGGCCCAAAGAAACTCCGTTCTCCTACACCACTCCACAACAGTGGGGTTGTGCATTTCTTTCCATATAAGGCTTCAAACGGTGCCATCTCAATGCTGACTTGGTAACTATTGTTGTAGGAGAACTCAGCGTATGGCAAATTATCATCCCAACTAGATCCATAGTCGAGTGCACAAGCTCTTAACATATCTTCTAAAATCTGATTCACTCTTTCAGTCTGACCATCTGTTTGCGGGTGGAAAGCCGTACTGAATTCCAATCTAGTTCCCAGAGATTCGTGCAACTGCTTCCAGAAATGGGAAGTGAACTGGGTCCCCCTATCAGACACGATACTCTTAGGAACGCCGTGAAGGCACACAATTCTCTTCATGTAAATATCAGCTAGCTTTGCACTAGTATAAGTGGTCTTCACGGGTATGAAGTGAGCTATTTTGGTTAGACGACAAACAATAACCCAAATAGAATCATAAGCCGATCTGGTCCTTGGTAATCCAGTGATGAAGTCCATCCCAATGGAATCCCACTTCCAATCTGGTACTTTCAAAGGTTGTAATAGTCCTGCTGGTTTCTGATGTTCTGCCTTTACTCGACTACACACATCACACTTAGCGATGTATTCTGCTATTTCTCTCTTCAGATTATTCCACCAAAATCTCTCTTTCACATCCATATACATCTTGGTATTTCCCGGATGAATTGAATAAGGTGTTTCATGAGCTTCTTGCAGAATTAACTTCCTAATATCAGGGTCATTGGCCACACATACACGTTTTTCAAACCACAAAATCCCCTGCTCATCCTCATGAAATCCTTTAGCTTTTCCAGCTCTTAAATTGACTTTGATCTCTTCTATTTCCTTGTCTCCTTTCTGAGCTTCACGTATCTTGTCCATCAAGGTGGGTTGTACAACTAATGAGGTTATAAACCCTTCAGGTACTACTTCCAATCTGAGGTCCTTGAATGCTTTACATAAATCCTCAGGTAATTCTCCTGATGTAAGGCCATTCACATACACCTTACGACTCAGAGCATCTGCTACCACATTAGCTTTTCCCGGATGGTATTGAAGGCTCAGATCATAATCTTTAATAAGTTCCAGCCATCTTCTTTGTCTCATATTCAATTCCTTCTGTGTAAATATGTACTTCAAACTTTTGTGGTCCGTGAATACCTCACACCTTTTTCCCATTAGATAGGACTCCAAGTTTTCAGGGCATGCACTACTGATGCTAACTCAAGATCATGAGTTGGATAATTTGCTTCATGTTTCTTGAGTTGTCTAGAGGCATAAGATGCCACTCTGCCTTCCTACATCAACACACTTCCCAAGCCTTGGCGTGAAGCATCACAATATACTTGGAATTCCTTCTCCAAATCAGGTAAACATAGAACTGGGGCTGAAACCAGACGTTTCTTCAACTCCTGAAAACTGGCTTCGCATGCCTCTGTCCACTCAAATTTCTTCTCCTTCTTTAATAATTCTGTCAAGGCCTTGGCAATCTTGGAGAAGTTTTCAATGAATCGTCGGTAGTATCCTGCTAGGCCCAGAACACTTCGTAATTCACCAACATTCTTCGGCGGTTCCCAATTAGTTACAGCTGAAACCTTTTCAAGATCCACTGCTATACCTTCCTTGGACACCACATGGCCTAAAAATCCGACTTGTTCTAACCAAAACTCACACTTGCTGTACTTGGCATACAAATTATGTTCACGTAGTCTCTGCAATACCAGACGCAAGTGCTCTTCATGTTCTTGGTGACTCTTGGAGTATATTAGAATATCATCTATGAATACTACCACAAACTTATCCAGAAAATCCATGAACACTTTATTCATCATATTCATGAAATAGATTGGTGCATTGGTTAACCCAAAAGGCATTACTGTGTACTCATAAGAGCCATATCTCGTAACAAATGCAGTTTTGGGTATATCCATTTCTCTAACTTTCATTTGGAGGTACCCCGATCGAAGATCGATCTTTGAGAAGACACAAGCACCTTCCAGTTGATCAAATAGTTCATTTATCTTGGGTAACGGGTACTTGTTTTTGATAGTTTGCTCGTTTATATCTCTGTAATCCGTGACTAGCCTCTGGGTTTGATCCTTCTTCTTAACAAATAAGACTGGTGCTCCCCATGGCGATGAACTTGGACGAATGAATCCTTTCTGGATATGTTCCTCTAATTGCTTCTTGAGCTCTTTCAATTCATCGACGGACATAGGATAAGGTCTTTTAGCTATTGGCCCTGTTGCCGGCTTCAATTCGATGAGAAATTCTACATCTCTATCGGGTGGCATTCCCGGTAGTTCCTCCGGAAAAACATCTGGGTATTCCTTGACGATAAGCACATCACCAAGGCTAACCCCCTTAAGAGAATTTAGCCTAACCTTCTTAAGTTCGAAAGTTGATCGGAACTTAATCTTCCTTTTCTCTGGGGTGGTGAGGGTGATTGCTCTATTTGCACAATCTATGATTCCTTCAAAACGAGTCATCCAATCCATTCCGATGATAACATCCAATCCTTGGGTCTCTAGGATGACTAAGTCTGTTGGGAAGGTATGTTTTCCAATGTGCAAGTATAACTGCCTACACCCGGAATTTACTAGCATCTCTCCTCCAGGTGAACTTACCCTAATAGGTTTTCCTAGACTTTCCTCGGCTAACCCATGTTTGTTAACAAAAGCTCTTGATATGAATGAATGAGATGCTCCAGTATCAAATAAAACTAATGCTGGGAAGGAGTTGAGCAAGAACGTACCAATCACAGCATCAGGTTCATCATGAACTTCTTCCACATTGATGTGGTTCACTTGTCCCTTCTGGAAAGGATTGGGCTTGGAATTTTCATCAGCTATCTTCTCCGGGCATTCAGTTGCATAATGTCCTGTCTTCTTGCACTTGTAGCAGGTCACATGAGACAAGTCTTTCTTCCCTTCATGGTTAGGATGGTGATTACCATTCCCATGATTATGGCCATGATGATGGTTTCCCCTGGATCCACCATTATTTCCATTGTATCCTCCATTGCTTCCTTTGTTCCCTCCATTGTGGTTATGACCATGATGTTTTTGGCCACTACCAGTGTTGGAGTGATTCCAGGGTTTATGGCAACTGACTTCAGAGGTGTGTTTCTTATATGTCCCTTCAGAATGAACCTTACTTGCACTGAACTTCCTCTTCCTATTCTGTTCCTTTCTTATGTTGTTGTCCAAGGTGATAGCTTGATCCAGCAGAGCTTGATAGTTTGGTGTATATGCCACAGACAAAGGTATCTTCAGTTCTCCCTTAAGTCCATTGAGGAACTTTTCCTTCCTCTTTGCATCAGTATCAATGTCCTCTGGTGCATACCTTGATAGCATACAGAAGTCATCCATATACTCCTTCAGAGTTCTACCACCTTGCCTCAAGCTGCGAAATTCGTCTTTCTTCAGGTTCATTATACCTGAGGAGATGTGAGCATTCCGGAAGCCTTCCTTGAAAGCATCCCAAGTCATGCCATACAAAGGATGAGTCACTTGATAATTCTCCCACCACAATGCTGCGGGTCCTTCCAACAGGTGTGCAGTGAACCTCACTTTTTCTACCTCAGAACATTCACAAGTTACTAAGTCCTTGTTGACTGAACGGAGACAATCATCCGCCACTATTGGTTCAGTAGCAGAGGAGAACTTATTAGGCCTAAGCCTTAGGAATCTAGCAAGTCTGTCCACTGGGGGTGGGGGTGGAGGTGGCGGATTGTTGTTGTTGTGGTTGTTGTTGTTATTGTTGTTGGTTGCTGCAATGAACTGAGTCATCATATTCATCAATTGAGCTTGAGCGGCCATCAGTTGTTGCATGACGTCGTCGTTGCTGGTATCACGACGAGGAGGCATCTGTAGGGTTTTTCAGCATAGATGAGTGAAAGATAGACAGAACTAAGAGAAGAAAAATCCTAACCATGCACAAAGCAACCAAGTCAACACAATCAACACTCATAAGACAACTTAAAAGATAAAAAAAAATCTACTTAGCAAAACAAAACAAGTATTCTAAGTCGATTTAATAAAACAACAGAGTCTGCAAACGAAATACTTCTATCATTGTCACACCACAAGTTGGAGATCAATGTTTTAAAAAGAACGACGAACTAAACGAGGGGGAATATGGTGGTCCAACTACTAAGTCTAAACTTCGTCCATGACGTCTCCTTCATCTTCTTCGATTTCCTCGATGATGATGCCTTCCTTCGTAAGGATCTCCTTGTAGTCATTCACCTCCTTCTCCAAGGCCTCATTATTCTCCTGTAACATTGTCGTCTCACGGTGTAGAGTCTCGATTGCTTCCTTCTCCAGGACTTCAATCTTCTCTTGTAGCATTCTCTTCTCACGGCGTAGAGTCTCGATCAAATCTCGATCAGCTTCGAACTCGACGTCGTTGCTCAGAATTTCATCCTTCAAGGTCTTGATCTCCTTGTTCTTGTCTCTAATTCTCTTTTCTTGACTTTGGAACTTCTTCTCCTGAGCTCGGAACTTCTCCTCTTGAGCGTTGGCCACCTCTTCTTGGGCTTCAATCTTCTTTTGAGTCTCCTTGACTTGTGCCATTATTTCATCATTCTTCAACAACTCATTGCGTCTATCCTCTTCTAGTTGCCAGAGGTGAAGTTCTAAGTCTTGGAGATATGGGTACAAAGGTTCTGGTTTGTTTTTGTCTTCCTCGCTAACACAGTAAGGAATCCCATGTTCGTCACGTTGGCCAAGGTGAGCAAAGTAGTGGTCTTTTAACCCCTCTTGGTATTGCAAGCAAAGACGTCCTATTAGCTCCTGCGTGACGAGATTCAGCCCTTTCTCCAAGGAGTCACTAATCGACTTGTAATGGATGTCTTCGGTCTTGGGTTCAGTCTGGCGCCCTTGTTGGTAAAGGCGAATTCCCCATAAGTCTTCTTTGTTGAAGTGCTTCAGCTGGCTAGCCTTGATGATGGGTATTGGAAGTGCCAACAATTCTACTAACTCTAGAAGATATCTTCCAAAGCGCATGTCCTTGAAGTCCTCCGCGGTTTGATACATGAAGAACGACATCCTTAAGTGATAAAGGTAGAGTTTATTAAAACAAGACAAGGTAAGATATACTAATCGTGGTGTACTTAAGTACTTAGAGAAAAAGAAGTTCTTTTCTAACAGGTGATCAACACTATTATCAACTCTTTTGTAAGTCCGATATTCACTATAGTGAGAGAGACAGATACCCGGCCAACCACTTATAATTGTGGAACAGGTCTCATGTACGCGGACATGTAAGGTTAGTCCCGGGCCGCTTCATCCCACTATGCCGTTAGGATCCAACATACTTCAAAGATGGTAATATTATGATCAAAAAGGAGGATTAACCAATCCTAAGGGCTCGAACCTACAGGCAACACTTTGCTCTGATACCATTTTGTAGCGCCCCATCTTTTAAATAAAGATGGAACATCTGTGTTATGTGCTAGTCCCTGGATCACTGCCAGCACCACAGTACAAAATATATAGTATCATTACATAAGTATCAAAATACTACATCGAGATCCAAAAATAGCCAAGTATAGCTTTATTACAAAGTGCATAGTCTTGAAGACTAGCTAAAATATTCAGAGTTCACAACGAAAATAAAAGCAATGGGCCTCCTCTTCTAGCATACGCCACAAGCAGACATGTTGGGTGTAGAATCGAGCCCAAACTTACTCCTCATCAGAATTACCTGCTCATTTGAATATGCAGCCCCCGTAGGAGGTCAATACAATGAAGTATTGGCAAGTGACTATGGTGGATAAAATTATGACAAGTCTAATTCTATATGCATATTTGGCTTGGTGGAGTTTGTAGGCTATTTTGCAGAAAGCCAGTTTTCTCCTATCTTTTGTAAAACACTTTTGTATCTCAAAGACTTGGCACCAAGGGATGAAGCCCAAGTGCACCAATAATTCTTTCCTTAGTCAAATTTTACTTTACGAAAACCATGTTGAGATTCTTCCGTCCATCCTTGTCCAGTTGCTCGAAGTTGTCCATCACCGGGGACACGGCTGAGTACTCAGTTTGTCGACTCTGCAGAGGTTGTGCACTTTCACCTTAAGACTCAATTTGTCCGAGAAATCCTATACACGCGGAGTGTATTATGGAAAGGAGAGAATTGAGACAAGAACTTTCAGAAGAAGAATGCAACCATACTAGCAAGGCCCGTTCCACCTATCAACTCTACATCTGCTTGTCAAGCTGACAGGTTGCACTCTCACAACTTAGTAGTTCTAGACAGAGCCCATTGTCAGAAGGCTGCACGGGAAGCTTCCAAACTTGGAGGGACTTAGAAATCTCTTGGTTCCTGGGTGGTCGTCCACAAGTGCGCTTCTGGGTGACAACCACCCTACTCATGGCGCTAAGTAGAATAGAAATTCATCCTAGGCAAAGACAACCACAAGCAGGGTCCCAAAAGCCACTCAACATAAACCAAACAACCAATTCCACCCAGAAGTGCATTCAAAGTTTTTAACACTTAGCAATAATTCTATAACATGATAAGTAAACTCCTTTATAGCATAGCTAAGCATCTAATAAAACTTTTGGTGGCTGCATAGGAAGGGATGGCTACATACTACTAGGATATTTTCAAAGTGTAAACTAATTTAGCATTGTAAGATAGTATCAAAATTTCCCTATCATGCATACTACTCAAAATCTACTAATAATGCATATAGAAAACATAGGATAGATTATGAATGTCACTTGCCTTGGTAACAAGAGGAACAAGCACAGCAAGAATAACAATCACAACGACCTTCCTCCTCTTCACAATCTAGGGACAAACAATAAAACTAAATAAAGACACAAGCATAACACTTAAAATATCAATACAAAAATATGTATGCATGCTTAATATGAAATGAACTTAACAAGACCAAATAATTACTATTTTAATTTCTCTGTTATTCATGCATGAATTACAATGATCCATATTTTACTATTTTATTTAATCATTTAAATTATTGAGCATAATAGTAGTTTTAAGTTCTAAAACTAATTTCCTTAATTATATTATGAGAAGTTTCAAATAAATCTCAGATTGCACTCTCTGGACAGAGGGCATTAATAAATCTCTAAAACAATTGGATTTATTTGGAAAGAGATTTTATTAATTAAATTATTGATTTAATATCCGAAAGCTAAACAATTAAATTCCGCAATTTAATATACACTAAAAGGATAAACTAATGAAACCATATTAAACTACACGAGCAGAGCTTCACGTGGATATAAAATTCATCAAATTTGGATGAACAGAACAAAAGTTATGAACTTTGTAAGTTTGTGTTGTTTTCTGTTTTTAAAACAATTTCTCTGCGAAAATAGAAAATCAATATGCCACGCGGCGCTCGCTGATTGGCCGATACCGGTTCGGCGCGGATCGCGAACGCGAACCGTCTGATCTGTTTTTTTAAATCTAACGCTCCAGATTCGCCCGATCTAGATCCATTGGATCTAGATCCGACGGCTGAAATAAAAAGGGGGCGAATCGGGCGGCGCGGTTCGCCGGCGCACTCGTGTCCGCGGCGGCGCCATCGTCGGCATAGTCGTTTCCGGCGATCTACGACGTGCGAGCAAGAAAGGCACATACCGCTACGAAGAGGAGGTTGAGGCGGAACTGTTGGCGCGACAGGGGTCTTCGGTGTGCTTCCCTTCTCCTCCTAGAGCTCGCCGGAGATGGAGACGGCGGCGGTTAGCTTCGGTCGATCACGGATGCGGCGATCTGGAGCAGAAGAACAGCAGGGGAGATGTCAAGAACGTGCGCGCGCTAACTGGGAGTCGGAAGAGGGACGCGGGAGGACTCGAGGAGCTCTGCACTCACCGGAGATTGAAGGTTTTGGCGGCGGCAATGGCGGACGGCGGCGGGCAGTTTCTGAGCGGCCTGGAGGCTATTTTCTAGGGTTTTGGGGTTCGGGAGGAGGCGGCAGAGGGGGGGTTTATATGGGGACGTAGGGGAGCGATTTCCTCGCGATTTTCCCAACGGATTTCGATCCGAAGAATCTAGGTTTCGGTGGAGACGTGTTCGTGTTCGTCACGAGTTGGGGAGGGAGATGACGTGTGGGCCCCGGCTGTCAGCCACTGAAGGAGGGAGGTGGGCTGCTGTTGGGTCGCTGCGCTTCGCCTGCGCTGCGCGCACGGGAGGGAACGAGTGGGCTTCGGCCCAGATTGGGTCGGGCCGTTCTTCTCTCCATTTTTTTTAACCAAAACATTTTCTGATTTCAAATATTTAATTCAAATTTGATTTTAAAACTTAGTCAAAACTTTTCAGAAAAAATCATAAAAATATGTTTTGAAAAGCTAATTTAATTTATAACTTTTTGATATCATTTTGCTAATTAAATAAAATAATAAAAATACAGATTTGTATAAGGAGTTCAAATAGACCTCTTTAATGAAAACAATTTTATTTAACCTTATAATTAAAATTCAATTTACTCCTTATGTGTTCTCAATGCCATACTTTTATGATGCATGATGCATGAATGCAAAGTTTTAAATTTTTGAGAAATTTAGGATGTTACATGAGGACACAAGAGACTTTTCGTATCTTGATTGCGGGTTTGCTTGAGAGGAATATCTTTGACCTCTACCTCCCTGAGTTCGATATACTTTGGGTGATCCACTTGAGGGAAACTTGCTGATGTTCTACAAACCTCTGCTCTTGGAGGCCCAACACTGTCTACAAGAATAGAAGCGTGCGTAGACATCAAGCTATTTTCTGGTGCCGTTGCCGGGGAGGTGAGCGCTTGAAGGTATCTCCTTTAGATTCTGCAGTTATTACTTTTTGTTTCTTGTTTTTATTTTTACTAGTTAGGCTAATGGAAAACAACAACAGAAAATAGGGATCTCTATGAAATTTATATTGCATTAGGACATGATACTTTTGAACCGAAAATTAAAAAACCTATAGAAGTTTGTTTGCATAATAGTGGTAGTAATGTTATTAGTATAAATTCACTGGACACTATTATTGCTAAGGTCATGGAAAAGCCTAAGCTTGGGGGAGCTAGTTTCAACAAAAATAATCTATTTTGCTCCTCAGCTTTGGAGGAATTATTTTGCCTGGATAATGTTGTGCCTCCAATATGCGATAATTCTTATGATGCTTGTGATATTCTTAAGCCCCCTGAAGAAATAGTGTCATTTAAAATACCTATGAAAATTATTGAACGTGTTATGAATAACCGCTATGTAGGGGATGGAACTGTCCATCCTGGTGATCATTTGCTATTTTTACATGAATTATGCGAGTTGTTCAAGTGTGCAGGTATTTCAATGGACAAAGTTAAGAAGAAATTATTTTCTATATCACTTGGTGGAAGAGCTACGAGTTGGTATAAATTGTTGAAGGATAGCCACTCTATTGAATGGGAGAAGGTTGTATCTCAATTTTATTCTAAATTTTATCCTCCAAGTGAGACTCACAAAGATCGTAATTCTATATATAATTTCTGGCCTCTTGAAGGAGAAAGCATTGCTCAAGCCTGGGGAAGGCTGAAAACATTAATACTCAAATGTCCTAACCATGAGCTTCCTGATAATATAATTGTTAATAATTTTTATGCAAGTCTTTCAAGACATTGCAAGGATTATCTAGATGCTTGTTCGGAGGGCTCTTTCACAAGTAAGAACGTTGAATCTAGATGGGATCTCCTTGAAACAATTAGAAACAATGCTGAAAATTGGGAGAATGACAAAGGTAAAGAATCAGGTATGAACTATGAATATGATTGCATTAAGTCTTGTGTTGAAACTGCTAGTTTTCAAGAGCTTAGTGCTAAATATGGTCTCGATTCTCATATTGTTGATGATTATTCTAGAACCTTTGCTTCTCATATTAATGTTCCTAAAGAAAATTGGGATGTGTATCATGAACCTTTCAAAGACACTTGTATGGAAAATGAAATTGTTGTTAATGATTGCAATAAACATGCTCAAACTTCTGAAAATACTATTTCTTATAAGCATGTTATTTTTTGTGGAATACATAGACCTTGTGGAATTAATCAAATTGAAGATGAATATTGTATCCATCATAGGAATGAAAATACTAGAGGTTGGTATAAAGTCTTAAGTGATCTTGGTAAAACGATTTGTGCCACCTATCCTTTTATTTGCGAACTTTGCTATGAAGAGGGTCATTTCGAATTTCAATGCTCAGGTTCTCATAAAGATATTGAAGGAGATTTTAGTGATAACATGATTACCCCTAATCAACATGATGAACTTACATTATTTTTGGGGTGTGAAGAGATATCAAGAAAAACTACTTTGTTAAATATGAGTGATATTGATATGAATGATTTGTTGCATGGATGTTATCTCTATTGTGTTAATAATTGCCATTCTAACACCTACATACAAAATATTATAAAAGATGACAGTTTACAAAAGTATGATAGGACTAATCTTTGTTTTCATCTTATTAATGAAAGAGAGGAATTCTCTCAAGTTTCTTCCATTGTCTCAAATAGTAAACCAGGTTATGTGGAGAAGCTTCCTTTCAAGCCTCCCCCTCCAAAAGAGGAAAATAAGAAGAAAAATGGGAAGAGGAAAAAGAAGAAGAAGAGGAGTAAAAGGAGAGAGGAAATGGTATTTTCTCCCAAACTTGTTGCTCCTGCTACTATTTATACTTATAATTATGAATTCGATGATTCTGAACTTGATGATGTACCTATGCCTGTTATTTATATTAGTGATCGTGACTGGGATGAGCACACTTCTTTTGATATTGAAGATCTTTGGGATAATAATTCTGAAAATGATGATGTTAATAATTGTTGCACTATTAATACTATCCATGTTCCTTCCCATGATGATGTAGAGAGCTCTGAGCTTGGGGATGAAGTGTTTGAAAATCCTTTTGCCACTAATGATTATATATTTGATTCATCTCCTTCTAGTAAAAATGATGACATGTTTGCAAATGAACGTACTTTAGAGGATAATTATTCTATTGCTTATGATGATACTACGCCTCCGGTCTTTGATAATTATAAAGAATACTATGACATGAGTTATAATTACAATTATCCTTTTGAAACTTGTCATCATTATAGAGGAATCACTCAAACAAATACTTTTAATGTACAACTTGTCTATCATGTTCAAGTTCTTTATGATGATCCTACTCCCATTGTTATCAATGAGAAGAACTTTTCTTATGAGGGAGATAATAATACGTTTATGCATATGGATCATGATAAGAATGTTTTTTGTGATGGTTATATTGTGGATTTTATCAATGATACTACTTAAAGTTATTATATGAGAGTAAAACATGGTTGTAAAAGTTTTCAAGTTACTAAAACACCTCTCTTTATGTTGGAAGCTTTGAAGTTTCATTTGTTTCATGTTGCTATGATAGTTGCTTTATGTTTCAATAATTTATTCTATCACAAGACTCCTTTGCATGAAGTGGGTTAGAATTAAATGTGTTTGATGTTTACCACTTGATGCTCTCCTACGTTTTTCAACTCTCATCTTTATGAGAGCGTCATATGAATCTTGGTGCCTAGCTCAAAGGCGTTAAACAAAAGCGCTTATGGGAGACAACCCACTTTTATTTCATGTTATTTTAATTTATTTTGCTTATATCAAGGACTTTTCCTACCTCTGTAGTAATTCCCTTGTATCTTTTTTTTTTTGCAATGTTGTGTCAAGTTAAGCTTCTAGTCGAAAGTTGATGTTAAAATTCAATTCCTATGCTGAAACAGATTTCTGCTGTCCACCGTAAAATTCATATCTCCCTACTTGAACGTCAGAAAAATCTGACCTTTTTTCTGCGCAATCCACAGATGTATACGCAACTTTAAATAGCTTTGCGTTTTCTGATCTGAGTAAGTTACGTGCCTCGACAAAATTCGTCTTTACTGACTGTTCTGTTTTTTGACAGATTCTGCCATTTTCTTTTGCAGTGCCTCTTTTGTTATTTTGATTGGCTCTTTTTATCCTTTTAAGTATCAGTGGCTGTAGCTTATGTCCAGTAGCAATGGTAGCAATTTTTTTCCTACAGAATATCAGAATTTTTTGTGCACTAACCCTCTAATCAAGTTACTCTTAGTTTGGTGTGGAGGAAGTTTTCAAGGATCAAGAGAAGAGGATGATACAATGTGATCAAGAGGATAGTAAAGCCAAGCTTGGGATGCCCCTGTGGTTCATCCCAATATAATTTAAGAAGATTCAAGCGTCAAAGCTTGGGGATGCCCAAGGCACCCCCTTCTTCATCGACAAACTATCAGGTCCTTTCTAGTGAAATTATATTTTAATTCTATCACATCTTTTGTGCTTATCTTGAAGCGTATGTTTGTTTTTTATTTTGTTATTTTCATTCTCTGAATAAATATGGAGCCTTGCATTCTTTTGTGTAGGAGAGAGACACGCTCCGCTTTTTCATATGAATACCCGTATTCTTCACTTATAGTCGTTGAGTATTCGTCTATTTGTTATTGTTTGCTCTCTAGCTCTTGTTTTTCATGCATCTCTTGTAGAGTTGTTAGCTTTTTTATATTATTCTCTCAAATCTCATTTTTAATTACTCGGAGAGTTTGTCTTTTAAATAAGTTGATTGGTGTTTGGTTGAGAACAGAAAATGCTAAATGTGGTAGATGGTATAATTAAATGATACATTAATCTTATAGATCATTAAATTGTGTCACTTGAATCATTGATGTTGTTTTGAGATATTAATTTGCTTAATGGTAAACATGATGGTCTAGTAAAGTGGAATGATTAAATGGTTGGTCTAGAGAAACTTGAAAACTGTGCCACACTTAAATTTGCAGTTGATTGCATAATTGTATATGACCTCTTTTTGCCTAAGGCAACCGTAATGGCTTTATGTTATGCGCTACAGTCGGGTCCCCAACAGTGACTTGTTCATTTGGCACAGCACCCCTAGGAGTAATTTTTATTATGCCTTGCATGATCATATTTTTATTTGGAATCTTTTACTCGTGAGTTTTAAAACTGCGGTTGTCATGGTACTTCCACCATCATATTGCTAGCCTCTTCGGTACTTTGCTTTGGCCTTTCTCACATTGAGAGTTTGTGCATTTTTCGCGGTTACATCCAAACTCGTGGGAGATCTTCATCTTGTTCTCCTACACATAAGCCAAACATCTTCCTCAAATCAGCCACCATACCTACCTACTACAGCATTTCCATAGCTGTTCCGAGATATATTGCCATGCAACATCCATCTTACATTACATGACTTGTTGTCATTCTATAAAACTGATGTGTGATTTTGCCCATGTTACGGAAGAGCACTTCATAACCTGCTAAACTGGCAGAGACACCGTGGTCATATGTATTCTTATGGCACATTCATATTCGTTACTTATATCATCAGTATGTTGTTTTATCATCATTAGTGTGTTGTCATACATCATGTATCATATTAGGATGCTTTCCCCTAAAAGTGAAAAGAGTCATGGAGGCCATCGAAAAGAGAAACAAAAAAAATAGAAAAAAATAGAAAAAAGAGAAAAAGAAAAAAAGAAAAAAAAGGGGGCAGCATTACTATTCTTTATCACACATTTGTGCTTATGTTACACCACCACATCATTTATAGTCATCACTTGTGCTCATGTTATAGCACCATATCATTTGTGCTCATGTTTAGCACCGTTACTCCATATGAGAGAGTTTTCATGTATTAGTTGCATGACTATGTGGGGAACTTTACACTATAGAACTTGGCTTGTATATTACAATGATGAGCCTCCTCAAAAGTGCTCTAGATCTTCATGAGCAAGCAAGTTGGATGCACCCCCACTAGTTTCATTGGAGAGCTTTCATATACTTAATACTTATAGCTCATTGTACATCCGTTGTATGGCAATCACTACTCCTTGCATAGCTTCGATTGTATGACTTTCTCTTCTTAATGATCGTCTATAGCTTTGTGAGCCTTTCTTCCGTTGGCCTTCCAAACCTCCGTTAACATTCTCTTAGCCATAACATCCTGGTGCCAGGAAACCAACGTTGAACGCTTGCTTGTTTCTTTTGAACAAATAATATATTGATCTTCTATGTGCATATTGCTATTACTTGACTTGATCCTTTCATAAAGTTGCCATGTTTGTTGGAAGCATTAGATGATTATATTGTTGTGTTTGAAGATTAAATCATCTTTAATATCTACTTTGCACAGTTGATTGCTATCTAGTACTATATCATTGAATGCTTTGCTTGCTTCACCTACTTGTTTGTTCGTTACTCATTTGATATCAATGTAAACTACATCCCTTATTCATTTGATTTCAGTTTACATGCCTTACAATGAATTACATGATCAAGATTGTGTTAAGCATGTCACTTCAGAAATTATTCTTCTTTTTTTATCGTTCTTGCCTACTCGGGACGAGTAGAACTAAGCTTGGGGATGTTGATACGTCTCCAACGTATCCATAATTTCTTGTGTTCCATGCTATGTTATATCATGTTGTTATATGTTTTATATGCATTTTATATAGTCTTATGCATTTTCTGGGACTAACCTATTAACATGATGCCACAGTGCCAGTTCCATGTTTTCTGCTGTTTTTGGTTTCAGAAAAGCTCTTAAGGAAATATCCGCCAAATTGGAAACGAGCCAACCAGTATTTATTTTTGGAATATTTGCGACCTGAAGAACCAAAGACAAGACGAAGGCGGACCCCGAGGGGCCCACACCACCTCGTTGCGTGGCCAGCATGGGGCCCACGCCGGGAGGTGGTGTGGCACCCTCGGGCGCCCACCGACCTAGCTCTTTTGCCCATAAAAAACCCCCTGACCTAAAAACGCTTCACGTAAGACGATTTTTCCTCCACGCGTCCAGAACGCCGCCGCCATCGCCGACAAGATTCGGGGGACAGAAGTCTCTATTCCGCCACCCTGCCGGGACGGGGAATTGCCCCCGGAGCCATCTCCATCGACTCCACCACCATCTCCATCGCCGTTGCTTACTCCTATAATGGGGAGTGAGTAGTTCTCCCGCAGGCTGCGGGATCTACGAAAGCCATGTGGTCTAACTCTCTCTCCCATTATGTGATCTTGCATGTGATCATGAGCTTCGAATCTAGATAAATATGTGATGCTACTCTTTATCTATTATGCACTCTAGAGGTTACTTTAATATGAACTTTGGAGTTATTCACGTGTGTAACGGTGACAGTGTGTGCACCGTGTGTGACTCCTTTATGACATTGTTGGCGTTGGTTTACTCCGACTTGAGGGTGCTCTTGTAGCCCTACACATTGAATGGTGTTTGTTATCCAACATGAGAGTGTTTGAGAGTAGTGTTTATTTATTTAACTTTGATGTCATTGTTGAGAATGTCCACTGGTGATAGTAGGATCCATAGGCCTTGTTTCTAAGCATCGAAACACCGTTTCCAACAAGTTCTGCTACATGTTTGCTTGCTGCCATTTTTATTACAGATTGCAATTACTACTTATAATCATCCATATTGCTTGTATTTCACTATCTCTTCGCATAACTAGTGGACCTATACATCTGACAAGTGTATTGGGTGTGTTGGGGACACAATAGACTTCTCGTATCTTGATTGCAGGGTTGCTTGAGAGGAATATCTTTGACCTCTACCACCCTGAATTTGATATACCTTGGGTGATCCACTTGAGGGAAACTTGCTGCTGTTCTACAAACCTCTGCTCTTGGAGGTCCAACATTGTCTACAAGAATAGAAGCGTGCGTAGACATAAGTCCCATTCTTTCATTTCGCAAAGTTTGGCTTCCAACAATGGTTTTCCTTTCGAAAAGATGGACAACCCTGTCTTAGTGCAGCAACCAGGATCCAAATGGCTTACAAAGGAAGTTAGCCTGAACAACGAGATCTTAATAGGGAACCTTCCATTCCAAGCGTCTCTTATTGCTCTTCGTTCTTCAGACATTGATGTAATCCTAGGGATGGATTGGCTTGTGGCAAATAAAGCGGTAATTGACTGTACTGCTAAATCTGTTAAGCTTACCCATTCTTCTGGCCTTATAGTCTACTTCTATTCTAAGGCTCCATCTGTTCAGCTTTTCGATCTCAATGTTCATCCTCTTCCTGCTATGGAAGATATACCGGTGGTCCGAGACTTTCCTGACGTCTTTCCTGAAGAATTGCCAGGTATGCCACCCGACAGAGCCGTGGAGTTCATCATTGAAATAGAACTAGGCACTGCTCCTATCTCCAAACGTCCTTTTCAAGATGGGCCCCAAAGAACTGGCTGAACTTAAGAGACAACTAGAAGATTTGGAAAGTAAAGGTCACATCCAACCTAGTTCTTCTCCTTGGGGTTGTCCTACTTTGTTTGTCAAAAAGAGGGACACGACTGCGCGACTGGTTGTTGACTACCGTCCTCTGAACAAGAAAACCATCAAGAACAAGTTTCCTCTTCTTCGCATCAATGACCTGTTTGATCAACTCGATGGTGCTATGGTTTTATCCAAGTTGGACTTGAGGTCAGGTTATCACCAGATCAAGATCCGCAAAGAAAACATTCCAAAGATAGCTTTCACCACTCGTTATGGTCTCTATGAATACACTGTCATGTCCTTCGGCCTCACAAATGCTCCGGCGACTTTCTCACGTCTCATAAACTTTGTTTTGATGGAATACCTCGACAAGTTTTTGGTAGTCTAATTCGATGACATTCTTATCTAATCCAAAACCAAGGAAGAACATGGAGAACATCTACGTCTTATCTTGCTGAAACTCCAGGAACATCGTCTCTACGCCAAGTTCTCCAAGTGTGAATTCTGGCTTCCTAAAGTATTCTACCTTGGTCATGTCATCTCTTCTGAAGGCATTTCTGTTGATCCAGAAAAAGTGAAGGCCATTGTTGAATTGTTGCCTCCTACAACGGTGAAACAAGTCAAGAGCTTCCTTGGTATGGCTAGCTATTACTGTCGATTTTTTGAGAACTTCTCCAAAATCGCAAAGCCTCTCACTGATCTAACTAAGAAGGATAGAAAGTGTCTTTGGACTCTAAAGTGTGATGAGAGCTTCAATCTCTTGAAAGCTAAACTCACTTCTACTCCTGTTCTAGTTGGCCCAGACACTTCCAAACCTTTCCAAAATTTCTGTGATGCATCCCTTCAAGGACTAGGCTCAGTCCTCATGCAAGAACGCAAAGTTGTGGTGCATCTCGTCAGTTGCAGTCTCATAAGCTCAACTATCCTGCACATGACCTTTAACTTGTAGAAATCATGTATGCCCTCAAGGTGTGGAGACCTTATTTGTTGGGTCACAGCTGCGAGATCTTCACCGACAACAAGAGTCTCAAATATCTCTTCACTCAACAAGATTTGAACCTCAGGCAAAAAAGGTGACTTGAGAAACTCTCAGATTTTGATCTCACCATCTCTTACACTCTAGGAAAAGCTAATGTGATGGCTGATGCTCTAAGCGCAAGTCCTATTGCAACAACCTTATGGTTGAGGACATCCAACCTCCTCTTCACGAAGAATTCAAGAAGCTCAATCTTCAAGTGGTTCTTTCTGGTTACCTTGCAAACTTGATTGCCACTCCTACACTTGAGGTTAAAATTTGTGCCGCACAGTTGCGCGATTCTGGTGTTAAGAATATCAAAGTCAACATCGGCAAAGATAAGTACAAGAGTTTCTCTCTCGATGACAAGGGTATCTTGCTCTTTGAAGGACGCATTGTAGTGCCTAAGCTTGACATCTTAAGAGAGTTGATTCTCAAGGAGGCTCATGATACTCCACTTTCTATCCACCCTGGCAGCACAAAGATGTATCAGGATCTCAAGCAAATCTGTTGGTGCACCAGGATGAAGCGTGAAATTACTCGATATGTGTCTCAGTGTGATGTTTGTTGTCGTGTGAATGCAGTTCATCAGAGACCACCTGGACTTCTCCAACCACTGCAAATTCCTGACTGGAAATGGGACAAGATTGAAATGGACTTCGTTACTGGGTTTCCAAAGTCCAAGAAAGGCAACGATGCAATCTTTGTTGTCATTGATCGTCTCTCCAAAGTGGCTCACTTCTTCCCTGTCAAAGAGATGATCAAAGCTAATCAATTGGCAGAACTCTACATGACAAGGCTGGTTCCTTTACATGGTGTCTGTCAGACCCTGAATTCATGCTACACAAACAAAGAGTATCGGTTGGGCCACACAACCAAGAGCATACTGGGGAATACCAATCCCAGGAAACATGCAGGCCAGGCTCGGAATGGATCATCGGCCGACAGCTCTTGGCGATCCCAACGTCACATTCGTTTCAAGATTGTGCATGCAAGAACCCAAAAAGTCTTCCAACTCGTATACTTCAACCATACACACATGGTATACGAGTCGGATTTTTAACAAGTTGAAACCAAAGAATAAACCTAAGACACAAAGAAAGGAAATAATTATCCAAAAGCTCTCACTGAGCAAAATATAGCGAATGGCACCAATCAGAGAACACATGTCCCAACATTACATCATGCAGCGTAAAACAAATCGGTCTGAGTACAGAAAAGAAGCAAAGGGCTCAAGGCCGAAATGGGAAAAGAAAGCCCATCCACGCGGTCCACCAGGAAGAAGCCTAGGGGAACTCTAACTACTCGTCATAGATCTCGTCGTCGAACTCCACATAGTATCCACCAACCTGGTCGTACGGAGAATCATCAACTGCAGAAAAACCACAGCCCGCGAACGGGTCAATACACCGAAGCGTATCGAACAATCTTAAGCTAACAGGTTACAAAACAGTAAGATTCCCAAAGTATGGGGGTAGGTGTACTTAGCGGCGGCAGCACTAGCAACCTAAAGAGACGCGCTAAAACTTCCGTCTAATTAGAGGGGGATAAGAGAGTGTTTAAGTAGCCATCTACAACTAACACCAGTCATAACCCGTTCTCGAATTAACCCCCTCAACCAAGTATGAGGAAGCAATCCGGGAATACTCACACGTAAACAATTTGAGTTACCATTTAGGGTGTAAGTAATTTTATATTAGTAGTCAAATTAATTAACAATAGTTAGGTGTAAGTTGTCTAGATCTTGTTAGCCAGCATCATCACCAAAGTCGTCCATAGCCGTGGACACGGCTCATCGATAAGATTATACCCTGCAGGGGTGCACTACCGTACCCATACTCGCATGATCAACCCAGTCAAAAACATTAGGGCCTCTCAACACGACTCATTCCTTCACTACAGCAAGTCCAAGTGCCAACCATATGAGTTGTTACCCGCGTCAGGAGTCCGGTCGAATCTCAATTGCGGACTCATTAGTTTGCGACTACGCCGCCATGCGTCTCAAACCACAGAAGGAACTGTTCGCTTCGCGACGTACCGCCCCTTCATGACCCCCCGTAACAAGTAACCCCTCATCGAACATCATCATCATGCACATGCATATGAGCGAATGGAAAACAAGAACTACTTGCGGCACATGGACGAGCTGAGGATCCATTCAAAGTCGAGGGGGGTTCCATTGGGCCACCCACAAGTGGTTAGTGCGCTCAAAATTGGATCCGAGGACAAAATCTCAGTTCCTAGGTCGACACTGAGCAGAACAAAGCACCTCGCAACGCCTTCCGCCTGGTGCCTTATCTTTTAATTATAGAACACCAAAAATAAGACAGCAGGTTATTATAGTAGAACAATCTATCATACTAAGCATATGAGATAAAAGACAAAGGAACGACTCGCTCAACCAATTCTAAGCATGCACTACGACTCGCAAAGGCCAATAGATAAACATGCAAGGGGTTATAGGTTGTGGGGATATAGCTGTATAGGCTGCAGGATAAACATGTAATGGGATCGCAGTTCAATAATCGATAACTAGGATAGCATAGATCAAAAGCCAAGAATGAAAACCAAACAATCGTGTAACCGGTTAGCAGAAACTTGCCTGGCAGATCGTGGCCTGGCACAAGAGCTGGAACCTCAGTATCGTAGGTACTCGCAGCAGACACGTCATCGTCTACCCAGAGAAAGCCAAACACAGATAATAGAAAGCAATGATCAATACAAAGAAATGCGCAAACAAACGATGGTGCATTATGGTGTGAGATGATTAGGTCATATTTAAAACGGGGATGGAATCCCGGCAAAAGATTAGGTTGTAAGTTATTTGTGTAACCAACAAATTAAATGTTGCTTAACATATATAGCAGGTATGGTGGTCTAATTAATTTAAATGGAATAGACATTAATTAATTATTTGCCCAACACATTACATATTTAGTAATTAATTGCAAATTATTTATCTTCAACTCAAATTAAATATTTATTTGCATGGCAATACATGGTATAAAAGATATGAGCAAATTAAATGGAATTAGCACCATTCCATATTTTAATATTTTAATTGCAATTGTTAAATTAAACTAAGCATTTAAAATAAATGATGCAAAATGACATAAGAATGTTATATTAATATTTATTGTATTTTTCTGATATAAAAACATATAAAGTTTATTTTATTTGAGTTTATAGATTTAAATTTATTGCATTTATAAACCTAGGGGTATTTTCTGAAATTTCCAGGAACTATCCATGATAGAACTTTAGCAGAGGATGTCCTCTGTGCAAAAACTGAGAGGCAGGGGCTTCGGTGCAAAGATACAACGCTCCTGGCTTTTCTTACCGTGCGCCGTCCTAGCCACAGAGGCTGTCGTGCGGGCCTGAGCGCCAGCGTGGCGCTTACGGGGCGCGAGTCGATGCGCTAGCCCGGGCAGTCGCTGATGAGCGGGCCCGGGGTGTCAGTGGTGCGGGGCAAAAATTGGGGTCTTTTCCCTGCCACGGGCGAGGTTCGAACTCAGGCGCGCGCGGGTGCTTAGCGCAGTGCTGTTAGCCAGTAGGGCTCGGTAGGGTTAGTGTTAGGTTTAGTTAGGATTTATTTTTAACCGAAAAAAGTTCCTGTTCTTAGTGACTAACTGAAAACAGCAAGTGTTTCTTACAAACTGAAGAAAACAGGGACAGGGCACGGCGGCGGAGTCAAAAAGGACGCCGCCGATCTCGTTGGAGCAGCGCCGCTGCGTCTGTGGGTGCAGTGGCGTTCGTACGTGTCCAGGGGTCTCATTTTTACTCTCGGTTTGAAGAAAAAGGGGGCGATTCATCGGCTCCGTGCTCGACCGGGAGGACACCGCCGTATCGTGCGTGGCCGTAACTCCGGCGAGCTCCAAATCGGTAGCAGGCGTCCTGGTTTTGAAGGGCAAAAGAGAGGAGCGGTTGCGGCTCACCGAGGGGAGGTCGCTGGCGAGGTGGGCGAAGTCAGTGAAGCCAGGAAGCGAGGCGATGGTGCGGGGAAGAAGAGGCGGCCGTGGCGTTCGTCGGAGAAGAGGAAGAAGAAGTCGGGCTGTCTTGCTCTCCGCTAGCGTCGAGGTAGGAGAGGAGGGGGCGTGGCTGCTGCCGTGACGAGGACAGAGGAGGGGACTACGCCGGCGACGAGCTCGACGTTCCGGAGAGCATGGCGACGGCTGTGCTTGGGGGAGAGAGCAACGGCGGCAAGGGAGGAGAAAATCTAGGGTTAGGTTTTCCCGGGGGTGCGACTTGATTTAACAGAGGGGAGGGGAGAGGAGAGAGGTAGTGGGGGCGACATGGCAGTGGGGGAGAGCTCCATGGCGTGCGCTGGAAAGGGGACTCGCTCCCTCGTCCGTACGAAGACGATGACAGGGAGTGGACAGGCCTGGGCTTAGGTGGGCCAGCAGAAAGCCCAGCTCGGCCAGTTCCCTCTCCCTCCTATTTTTTTTCTTTGCTTGTTTTTGTTATTTTTATGCCTTTTCTGGTTTTGTCTTTTTAACACAAATCAGAACAAGAAAAATGACAAAACTCTCACACAATTTTTAATAGTTTCAAAATAGTTATTTAATATCTGGTTTGATTATTTATAAATAATTTGAAAACTTCATTTGAAAATATATGAAAGCATTTGAATTTAAATTTGAGACTTGAATTTGGAAATTGAATTTGAAGCAACATATTTAAATTAAAGCAACCACATATGTAAATGATGACATGATTAAACATGTAACATCCCAATATTTTGGAATGTTGAAAAAACACTAAAAATTTAAAATTTTGTTTTAGATTAAAATAAAACATTAAAAGCATAATAAAACCAACCATGAAAGACATCATAGCATCTTTCAAATTGTTTATCATTTGAAATATCTCAAGTAATCACTATTTTCAATACTTGTTTCAAGTTAACATTTTACTATCCAATTGTTTTTCTTAAACCTCATTATATAATTTGACAATTGGTTCATAAACTTTCAAACCTTTTCCATGTAATAAAAAGTTTCTTTATAAGTATTTGATTTCAACCACTTGGCCATAGCAATTCATAAATTAGAATAATATTTACAAATGATCTTTTAAACTATTTAAAACATGGTCTATTTGCCAAATGGTTTTCATTCTTTTACATGAGTTCAAAACATAGTTTTTGGAAATTTCAAGTCTATAGTTTATATCTTTAAAACCTCATGAATTTATAATTAATGATTTATCAAAATAGGCATTTCAATAACTGAAATTATTTTCATCATTTTGCAAAACATAAAATGATTTCAAGAATAATTTCAACATAATAAATAAAATAAATATATATTGTTTTCCTATTGTACTATAGAGAGTTTTCAAATGACTCATTATAAAATAAAACTTAACGGTGCACAAAATATTTTGAATAAAAAATACATTCATTATATTTCCCTTTTCATTTCAAATAAATGTGTTATGTTATTTAATATTGTATTAAAGTAAAAAATGATTTAATATTGGAAAATTAGTTTAATTAACTTAATTTCAAACTCATATCCGTCTTGTATTTTTTTATAAATTTTATTTACCCAAAAGTAAAATTAATTAAGCCATGTTTTCAAATTTGACATAAAGTGTCAAATTTACATTTAATCAATATTTCGAAATTTTGATTTTTGAAAAGAATTCAAAATATGTGCACAACTGGTTTAACACAAACATATTGTTATTACGATTTTTTAGAAATTTAGTTGACTTCATTTGGACACTTAAAACAAAAGATATGAAAGAAACAAGAAAATTCAGAAAAAGAAAAAGGAAAAAAAATCGCTGACGTCAGCGATGACGTCAGCTCGTCTTCAATCTCCAGAAACGCACGCGTAACAGCCATCGCGTAACAGCCATGGCATTTTCTTCCCTCTTGATTTTCCCTATTAGCTGGGTGACCGTTTCTCCTCGACTATAACACGAAAGTTACTCCATATTGGATGGGCTTTCAATTCCGGGAGTTTATTTCCAAATTCATTGCCTTAAACATGCACATCTACCTCGTGAACCGAATGCCACCCGTAGACATTCATGTCCCGATCTCCCTCCTCAGACAATCTCACAAAAATCTGAGCGCGTCACTTCGTGTCCCTCGTCGTCTTCTCTCATGTTCGTCCTCATACTTTTCTTAGAGGATGCCTATACATCTCAAAACACTCATGCCAATTTCAGCCCCAAAAACGAGTTCATTGCCAGATCTTGTCATTAACGAAAGCAATGTCGTCAATTCCTTGCACTAGAATACTCCACTCGTCAAGGCCTACCTCTAATACATCGTCATGCTTAATTTCTAAGTCGTCGTCTGCATCGCCACCGCCGCCATCGCCATGGACGAGTTTGAAAGGTTATCGCCTTCGTCTCACTAAACCCGATCATCTCTAACCTTGTCAATCAAACTACCCTCTTTATTCCGCACACGGCTGATTTTTGTTTTAAAAAAACGGTGGACCATAACACTCGTACACATCCCCGGAGCTTCGCAGGAATTGGAGGGAATATCGACGCCGTCGTCGTTCGAAGCCACGGAAGGTGCCATCGAGGACATTGGCGACACCTTCATGACCGCTGCCGCCTGTTGAACCTCTTCACCAAGTCGTAGCACCGCCGTTAACCATCAAGGAGCATGTCCCGCACCGAGTCCGCCGCTGTCGTACACACGTTTCCGCGCCATCCAATCTTCTCTACTAGTGAGCTACTCATGTCTTCTATTCTGAAACTTGTATTTGTATATTTTTTCTATCTAGAGGATATGAATAGATCACATGTTGACGGAGTATCAGGCACTAAAATCTTTTCTTGTGTTCATCTAGAATTATCTATCCATTTTCGTATCTCTGTTTTATTTAAGCATGGAACTTTCATAAATCATATCTTTTGATCTACTAGTCCAAATTGAGCAAATGAAATATCGTTGGTAAGCTCTGATCGTTTAGTTTAATTTTTCATCATTAGTTTTCTATTTTTAATCTGTTTAAATTGATCAAAATCCTGAAAGGCATTTCGGCAATTTAACTCAAAACTTGTGTTTCAAAAATGATTTTAAAAAAATCCTATTGCTTAATGTCAAGAATTCCCTCCTCCGTCCAGAGCAACTAAAACACAATTTTATAAATCAATACATATGAAAAAAATACCACTTTTGCATTTAATCCCTCAAATGTGTTAAAATATTTTAAATAATAAAACTTGTAAATTTTATATCAAATCGACCGTAACTCCGTTTTCAATGTTTTTGGAGTCTATAAATTCGTATGAGCGTGTAGAATACATTGGTATAATAAAAAACATATATTTTAGTCGTGCAATAGCTTGCTATCTACACAAAACTTTAATCTATTATTTAACCTTTTTTCTATGTCTTGCTTTATTAGAAGTTAATAAAAATGCAAATTGGCATCATGCATACTTTATGAGAATCCTAAAAGTTAGGATGATAGTTTTACTTGTGTTTTAATTACATTTAAGGAAAAACATTTATTTGTTTTGTTAATGGTAATTAATTAGTGTTAATAGCTGTTAAGACCATTCAGTTGATTTGTGTTAATACCTTGAACCAATTAATGTGTGATGAATTTTAAATTAAAGAACGGCCCATTAATATCTATTGAATATCACATCAATTCTTTTTGCATACTGAATTATGTGACAAACTTACCATTTATTGTGAAGACCTTGTTTGGTATTTTGTTGTTGTATGCTTTGTGTGGTTTGTTTACTGTTGTTTGATTTCTATGCTTAGATTGAACGGAGAGCTCCGAGTATGTTGAAAAGTGTTTGTGAGAAACGAAAACTTCCAAAGGCAAGTGGCACACGTCATAAAAGTCCTAGTATTTTTCTATGCATGAGTAGATTATTTTTCTATAAGCATGTGTAGGATAGTATTGCTATGCAAGCCATGTTTAGACTTCCTTATTTCTGTGTCTAGGTTCCTATGAAAATACTTAGAAGAATTGTGATGCTATGCAAAACTATTTTGGTAAAATGTTATATTCCACTAAGTATAATCAAACACCTGGGTGGAATTGGTTGCTTGACTGTATGAGTTGAGTGTTGTCCCCAGTGGTTTTACCTGTGGGATATTCACTTGTGGATGGACACCCAGGAACGAAGGAATTTGAAGAACTCCGAGTGAAGATTGCTTCCCGTGCAGCCATTGCCAATATGGGCTCTGGCTTGATCAATTAAGTTGCATCGACTCGTCCTGGCTTGACAGGTGGTGGTAGAGGAATATAGGTGGAACGTGTCAGGCCGGCAATGGGAGAGAAAATGCTTCTGAAAGATCTCGTCTCATTCATCTCCTTTTCCTTAACACTTCCAGAGTGTATAGGATAGTTTGGGTTGAATGGGTACAATGGTGAACGTGCACAACCTCTGCAAAGTTAAAATCTAAGTACTTAGTCGTGTCCCCTGTACGGACAGTTGAGCAGCTGAACGAGGACGTCAACGGAGGATTCCACCATTCTAACTTTTAAATTAAAACTTGAAGGGAGAACAAGGGTAGAATGAGACTATGGCTTTCATGCCATATTTGTCTCCACTAGGTAAAGTTGTTTTCCAAAGAGTTAGAAAATACTGGCTTTATGCAAAATAGCCATTAACTCCACCAGCCAAATATGCATATAGGTTATTAGAGTTATTCCACTAAGTGTCCACCATAGTGTCACTTGCCAGACTCCGTTTTTAATGGAATCTGACCCACGTTGTTGCAATATTTTTCTTATTGCAGATTGTTCAGATGACGAGTAAGGTTTCGTTTAGAGGTTTCGAGTCTACAACCAACATATTTTCGCCTGTGGCAACATGAAGATGATGGAGACTCACTGCTATTGTATTTCCGTTGTTTACCCTTTCAAAGCTAGCTTTATGCTATGCAACTTGTATTGAAAATTTTGTAAGTCTGGGTCATCGATATAATAAAATTGATACCTTGTTGTGATATTACATCGTAAACTGTGTGTGCAAACGAATCGATCCAGGGATTTGCACTATACACAGATACCTTGCCATATTTTAAGTGCAGGTACACTACAAAACATTTTTTAATGCACACAAATTTGGAAGGTTACAAACGGGCTGTTACAACACTCCCCCCCTCAAAGGAATCACGCCCCGAGATTCTTCATGGAGCAACGAAGAGGTCGGGATACTCGGCACGGAGGTGGTCTTCACGTTCCCATGTAGCTTCCTTGTCAGAAGGACAAGACCATTGAACCTTGTAGAACTTGACACTGTCGTTACGGGTGTGACGTTCAGCTTTGTCAAGAATGCGAATCGGTTATTCCACATAAGAGAGATCTTCTCGAAGTTCAATTGATCCATGATCAATTGCACGTCCTGGATCTTGGAAGCACTTCTTGAGTTGTGACACGTGGAAGAGATCGTGCATTTTGGAGAGGTTTGGAGGAAGTTCCAGACGGTAAGCCAATTCACCACGCCTTGAAAGAACGTTGAAAGGTCCAACATAACGTGGAGCGAGCTTGCCTTTGATGCCAAAGCGTTGCGTGCCTCTCAGAGGAGTGACAAGAAGGTAAGCTTGATCACCAGGTGCATAGACAATGTTCCTGTGCTTGCTATCATAATAGCTTTTCTGCCGAGACTGGGCAATCTTTAGATTGTCACGAATGATGCGAACCTTTTCTTCAGCCTCCTGGATAATATCAGGGCCAAAGAATTGACGTTCACCAGCTTGAGACCAATTGAGAGGAGTTCTGCATTTGCGGCCATAGAGAGCTTCGAAGGGAGCCATGCCTAAACTTGCTTGCAAGCTGTTGTTGTAGGAGAACTCAGCATACGGAAGGCAATCCTCCCATTTCATGCCAAAGGAGATAACACAAGCTCTGAGCATATCCTCCTGAATTTGATTCACTCTTTCAACATGTCCACTTGTCTACGGATGGTAAGCTGTGTTGAACAGAAGTTTTGTACCCAAGGCTTTCTGAAAGCTATCCCAAAATCGATAAGTGAAGATACTTCCACGATCTGAGCTTATTGCCAAAGGAACACCATGTAAAGGAACCAGTCTTGTCATATAGAGTTCTGCCAACTAACTAGCTGATACTGTCTCTTTGACTGGGAAGAAGTGAGCCACTTTGGAGAGACGATCAATTACAACAAAGATTGCATTGTTGCCTTTCTTGGACTTTGGAAACCCAGTAACGAAGTCCATCTCGATCTTGTCCCATTTCCACTCAGGAATTTGCAGTGGTTGAAGAAGTCCAGGTGGTCTCTGATGAACTGACTTGACACGACAGCAAACATCACAATGAGACACATAGCGAGCAATTTCACGCTTCATCCTGGTGCACCAATAGATTGTCTTGAGATCCTGGTACATATTTGTGCGGCCAGGGTGGATAGAAAGCGGAGTATCATGAGCCTCCTTGAGAATGAGCTCTCTTAAGCTGTCAAGATTGGGCACTACAATGCGTTCTTCAAATAGCAAGGTACCTTGTCATCGAGAGAGAAACTCTTGTACTTATCCTTGCCGATGTTTGCTTTGATATTCTTAACACCAGAATCACGTAACTGTGCGGCACGGATCTTATCCTCAAGTGTAGGAGTGGCAACCAAGCTTGCCAGATAACCAGAAGGAACCACTTGAAGATTGAGCTTCTTGAATTCTTCGTGAAGAGGAGGTTGGATTTCCTCAACCATGAGATTGTTGCAATAGGATTTGCGACTGAGAGCATCAGCCATTACATTAGCTTTTCCTTGAGTGTAAGAGATGGTAAGATTATAATCTGAGAGTTTCTCAAGCCACCTTGTTTGCCTGAGGTTCAAATCTGGTTGAGTGAAGAGATATTTGAGACTCTTGTGATCGGTGAAGATCTCACAGATGTGCCCCAACAAATAAGGTCTCCAAGCCTTTAGGGCATACATGATTGCTGCAAGTTCAAGATCATGTGTAGGATAGTTGAGCTCATGAGGCTGCAACTGACGAGATGCATAAGCCACAACTTTGCGTTCTTTCATGAGGAATGCGACTAGTCCTTGAAGAGATGCTTCACAGAATATTTGGAATGGTTTGGAAGTATCTGGGCCAACTAGAATAGGAGTTTAGCTTTCAAGAGATTGAAGCTCTCATCACACTTTGGAGTCCAAAGAAACTTTCTATCCTTCCTAGTAAGATCAGTGAGAGGCTTAGCGATTTTGGAGAAGTTCTTAACAAATCGACGGCAATAGCTAGCCATGCCAAGGATACTCCTGACTTGTTTCACCGATGTAGGAGGCAACCATTCAAGAATGGCCTTTACTTTTTCTGGATCAACAAAAATGCCTTCAGAAGAGATGACATTACCAAGGTAGGATACTTTAGGAAGCCAGAATTCACACTTGGAGAACTTGGCATAGAGACGGTGTTCTCGGAGCTTCAATAAGATAAGGCGTAGATGTTCTCCGTGTTCTTCCTCGGTTTTGGAATAGATAAGAATGTCATCGAGATAGACTACCACGAACTTATCGAGGTATTCCATGAAAACGAAGTTCGTCAGACGTGAGAAAGTCGCCAGAGCATTTGTGAGGCCGTAAGACATGACAATGTATTCGTAGAGACCATAACGAGTGGTGAAAGTTGTCTTTGGAATGTCTTCTTTGCGGATCTTGATCTGGTGATAACCTGACCTCAAGTCCAACTTGGAGAAACCCTTAGCACCAGCGAGTTGATCAAACAGGTCATTGATGCGAGGGAGAGGATACTTGTTCTTGATGCTTTTCTTGTTCAGAGGGCGGTAGTCAACAACCAGTCGCTCAGTCGTGTCCCTCTTTTTGACAAACAGAGTAGCACAACCCCAAGGAGAAGTACTAGGTTGGATATGACCTTTACTTTCCAACTCCTCTAGCTGTCTCTTAACCTCAGCCAGTTCTTTGGGGCCTATCTTGTAAGGACGTTTGGAGATAGGAGCAGTGCCTGGTTCTAGTTCAATAACGAACTCCACGGCTCTGTCAGGTGGCATACCTGGCAATTCTTCAGGAAAGACGTCAGGAAAGTCTCGGACCACCGGAATAGCTTCTCTGGAAGGAAGAGGATCAACATTGAGAGCAAAAAGCTGAGCTGAAGAGGTTTGGTTTGGAGAATAGACTATCTGTCCAGAAGGATGGGAAAGAGTTACAGTCTTTGTGGAACAGTCTATCTTAGCTTTATTGGCCTTTAACCAATATCTGAATTGCCGAGAATTATTAGAGATGCCAAGAATATATGGCCTCCAATTTGAATTTCATTGTCGTGGCTTATCTTGGAAGAAGTCATTTGAACGCCGGTGGAAGTGACAGTGAGATTGCTCGAGAGGGGTTCATGAGGTAAACTATGAGTTACAACAAACTTAGTTGAAACAAAAGAATGAGATGCTCCTGTATCGAACAACACTCTAGAAGAGATAGAGTTGACGGGTAGTGTACCAAGAACAACTTCTGGAGCTTCTTCTGCTTCCTCGGCCCTGATGTGGTTCACCCGCGCCGCACGTGCCAGAGGCCTGTTGTTGGGGACGAAAGGCCTAGTCGGGGCAGGTGCGCGGACCATGGCCTGAGTTGGAGCAAGGCAAGGTGGTGGTGGAGGAGGGCGGGTCTCCGGCAGTTGTTGGAGTAGTGACCCGGTTTCCTGCACTGGTTGCAGGTCACGTTGGGGCGAGCGCCCGTTGGCCTTGGCGGTCCTCCGAAACCCCTCATAGCAAGAGCTAGGTTCAGTGGGTGAGGCGCGAGTCCTGGAGGTCCTGGCACGTAGGTAGCTCGTGCGAAGGCGTTGTTAGGAACCCAGATCCGACGCTTCTGAGTAGGAGCGGCGGTGATTGACGATGAAGAAGAGTTGCTCTCACGAGAGTGCTTGCGCGAGTCCTCGAAGATCTTGCGCCCATGCTCCTCATTGAGCGCGATGTTGACGAGGTCCTCGAAGTTATCAGCCTTGATGAGGTTCAGCTTGTACTTGAGCGCGGGGTTGAAACCCTTGCGGAACTTGGCCATTTTCTTGACCTCAGTGTTCACCTCATCTCCAGCGTAACGAGCAAGGCGATTGAACTCGCCATTGTACTCCATCACGTCCATCTTGCCTTGCGTCAGCGAGTTAAACTGCCCGCGCATCCTGTCCATGAGACCTTCTAGGATGTGGTGGTGCAGGAAGGCTGTCTTGAAATCCCCCCAAGTGGTGACCACCCCGGGAGCTCTCATAGCCTGGAAGTTTTCCCACGATGAGGCAGACTTGCCCCTAAGTAGGTAGGACACGTAAGGCACCCTGTCGTGCTCAGCCACGTGGGCGATAGCAAGGGTCCTTTCCATCTCGCGAAGCCAATCATCAGCTTCCAGCGGCTTAGTGGGGGAAGCGAAGTTCCTTGGGCCCAGACTGAGGAAGTCCTTGACGGTTACACGTGCATTGCCTTCATTGCGATGCCCGTGGTAGTTCTGGTAGGCTTGCTGCTCAGCCATTTGAGCCAGAACTTGGGTCATCTGTCCAAGCAACGCAGTGATCGGTGGCGGCTCATAGCCTTCCGCATTGCGGTTGTTCCTGGGGTTCGGCATCTTAGAGACATTGGATATTAGAACAGCAACAAGATACATAAAGCCAGGGAAAACTTGGAAAGTCGAATTCTTGTTGAGAAAACAGTTGCAAACTGTAGGATAACAAGAATAAGCTTCTCATAGCAAAGGTTCATAACCATACACTTAGTTAGCCATCAGTACAATCACCAAGGTTTCAGTACTACATGGACAACTACTAGTACAAAGTTAACCATTCGTACAACCAACATGGTTTCAGTACAAAGGATAGCTACTACAACAAAGGAAGAGATACAACTCGAAGACTAGCTCGCGCTTCCATCGAAAGACGAAACTGTGCACCCCTCTCCGGTGATGCGATGGGTGTAGCGACGATGGCAGTAAACGTGGTACTCTGGCACAATGCGGTGAAACTCAGGGGAGTAGGCATCTGGCGTCTGTCTCCCGTACAATAGTGGTCCAACGTGGTCTGGAGAAGTAGTGATCAGAGGACCACGCTCTGGAGTGTATCCGCCTACAGCAGACAGGCCACTCGGAAAAGCGAGCTGGAACCTCGGGAAAGCGTCTGGTGTGACGTTCCCCCTGTCGTACTGACCCAGGTGAGAGAGTGCCCGCTGCAGGTGCTGACGGACTGCTGCTAGCTCCAAGCGTAGATTCCTAGCAACTGAGTCTGAAGACTGGCCAAACTGAGCGGTCCTGTCAAGAACATCGGTCTCGTACTGAGAGTCTGTGTACGGGTGGTATGGAACGTAGCAGAACGGAGGGTAGTTGAAACAGTAGTAGTCCCTGCGTATAGCCAGCGCTGCATCATAAGGTGCCAAGTGTACTGCCATGTCCACAGTAGAAGCCTCAGCCACGTGCTTGTGCAAAGTATCACCATCATCTCCCCTGATCCAAACAGTAGCTCTGTACGAGGTCTGTCCGTCATCTCTGGGGATCTCGGACACCTGGTACTCCGGCTGAAAAGCGGAAACCGACATAGTCAACCATGCCTCTGAGAAGCTTCGGGTAACCGGTAGTCTGCTCGCAGTGGGTCTTACGCACCACCTGATAATGCGCCATCTACATAGCAGTTTGAAGTAGAAGTTAGCCTCTGGAAACAAAAGGATTGATTGCACAGAAAGAATTGTACAATGACAAAGAGATGGTTCCAGTGAAAGGTAGAGAACAACTGATTGATTCAAGATTGAAACTGAACATAGCCGAAGAGGTTGATAACTACCAAAACGACAAAAACAACCTTCAAACACCTGCAACTATGGTACTACGGAAAACCCAGAACACGTGATGTCCTAAATTTAAATTAGAGATGAGAAGGGAAACATCGTAACACTTCCTTACCAGAAGAACAGTGAGGGTGGGTGGGGAAAGAAGTAAAAGAACAAAATTCATACTCTCACGTTTAAAATTTCCTGATAACTACAAAATATTTTTCTAGACTCAAACAACAACCAGTAGAAGGGAACCTGAGGTTGTTTAAGCTCTGATACCAACTGTCAGACCCTGAATTCAGGCTACACAAACAAAGCGTATCGGTTGGGCCACACAACCAAGAGCATACTGGGGAATACCAATCCCAGGAAACATGCATGCCACGCTCGGAATGGATCATGAGCCGACAGCTCTTGGCGATCCCAAAGTCACATACGTTTCAAGATTGTGCACGCAAGAACTCAAAAAGTTTTCCAACTCGTATACTTCAACCATACACACATGGTATACAAGTCGGATTTTTAACAAGTTGAAACCACAGAATAAACCTAAGACACAAAGAAAGGAAATAATTATCCAAAAGCTCTCACTGAGCAAAATATAGCGAATGGCACCAATCAGAGGACACATGTCCCAACAGTACATCATGCAGCGGAAAAGAAACCGGTCTGAGTACAGACAAGAATCAAAGGGCTCAAGGCCGAAACGGGAAAAGAAGGCCCATCCACGCGGTCCACCAGGAAGAATCCCAGGGGAACTCTAACTACTCGTCGTAGATCTCGTCGTCGAACTCCACGTAGTATCCACCAACCTGGTCGTACGGAGAATCCTAAACTGCAGAAAAACCACAGCCCGCGAACGGGTCAATACACCGAAGCGTATCGAACAAGCTTAAGCTAACAGGTTACAAAACAGTAAGATTCCCAAAGTATGGGGGTAGGTGTACTTAGCGGCGGTAGAACTAGCCACCTAAAGAGACGCGCTAAAACTTCCGTCTAATTAGAGGGGGATAAGAGAGCGTTTAAGTAGCCATCTACAACTAACACCAGTCATAACCCGTTCTCGAATTAACCCCCTCAACCAAGTATGAGGAAGCAATCCGGGAATACTCACACGTAAACAATTTTAGTTACCATTTAGGGTGTAAGTAAATTTATATTACTAGTCAAATTAATTAACAATGGTTAGGTGTAAGTTGTCTAGATCTTGTTAGGCAGCAGCATCACCAAAGTCGTCCATAACCGTGGACACGGCCCATCGATAAGATCATACCCTACAGGGGTGCACTACTGTACCCATACTCGCATGATCAACCCAGTCAAAAACATTAGGGCCTCTCAACACGACTCATTCCTTCACTACAGCAAGTCCAAGGGCCACCCATATGAGTTGTTACCCGCGTCAGGAGTCCGGCCGATTCTCAATTGCGGACTCATTAGTTTGCGACTACGCCACCATGCGGCTCAAACCACAGTAGGAACTGTCCGCTTCACGACGTACCGCCCCTGTATGACCCCCGTAAAAGGTAACCTCTCATCGAACATCAGCATCATGCACATGCATATGAGCGAATGGAAAACCCGAACTACTTGCGGCACATGGACGAGCTGAGGATCCGTTCAAAGTTGAGGGGGGCTCCATTGGGCCACCCACAAGTGGTTAGTGCGCTCAAAATTGGATCTGAGGACAAAATCTTAGTTCCTAGGTCGACACTGAGCAGAACAAAGCACCTCGCAAGGCCTTCCGCCCGGTGCCTTATCTTTTAATTATAGAACCCCAAAAATAAGACATCAGTTTATTATAGTAGAACAATCTATCATACTAAGCATATGAGATAAAAGACAAAGGAACGACTCGCTCAACCAATTCTAAGCATGCACTACGACTCGCAAAGGCCAACAAATAAACATGCAAGGGGTTATAGGTTGTGGGGATATAGCTGTATAGGCTGCAGGATAAACATGTGATGGGATCGTAGTTCAAGAATCGATAACTAGGATAGCATAGATCAAAAGGCAAGAATGAAAACCAAACAATCGTGTAACCGGTTAGTAGAAACGTAGGTACTTGCAGCAGACACGTCGTCGTCTACCCAGAGAAAGCCAAACACAGACAATAGGAAGCAATAATCAATACAAAGAAATGCGCAAGCAAATGATGGTGCATTATGGTGTGAGATGATTATGTCCTATTTAAAACGGGGATGGAATGTTGCCTAACATATATAGCAGGTATGGTGGTCTAATTAATTTAAATGGAATAGACATTAATTAATTAGTTGCCCAACACATTACATAGTTAGTAATTAATTGCAAATTATTTATCTTCAACTCAAATTAAATATTTATTAGCATGGCAAGACATGGTATACAAAATATGAGCAAATTAAATGGAATTAGGGCATTATATATTTATTTCTCCACCATTCCATATATTAATTATTTAATTGCAATTGTAAAATTAAACTAAGCATTTCAAATCAATGATTCAAAATGACATAAGAATGTTATATTAATGTCTATTGCATTTTTCTGATATAAAAACATATAAAGTTTATTTTATTTGAGTTTATAGATTTAATGCTATTGCATTTATAAACCTAGGGTTGTTCTCTGAAATTTCCAGGACCTATCCGTGATAGAACTTTAGCAGAGGAGGTCCTCTGTGCAACAACTGAGAGGCAGGGGCTTCGCTGTAAAGTAACAATGCTCCTGGCTTTTCTTACCGTGCGCCGTCCTAGCCACAGAGGCTGTCGTGCGGGCCCAAGCGCCAGCGTGGCGCTGACGGGGCACGAGTCGATGCGCTGGCCCGGGCAGTCGCTGACGAGCGGGCCCAGGGTGTCAGTGGCGCGGGGCAAAAATTGGGGTCATTTCCCTGCCCCGGGTGAGGTTCAAACTCGGGAGCGCGCGGGTGCTTAGCGCAGTGTTGTTAGCCAGTAGGGCTCGGTAGGGTTAGTGTTAGGTTTAGTTAGGATTTATTTTTAACCGAACAAAGTTTCTGTTTTTACTGACTAACTGAAAACAGCAAGTGTTTCTGACGAACTGAAGAAAACAGGGATAGGGCATGGCGGCGGAGTCAAAAAGGACGCCGGCGATCTCGTTGGAGCGGCGCCGCTGCGTCTGTGGGTGCAGTGGCGTTCGTACGTGTCCAGGGGTCTCATTTTTACTATCGGTTTGAAGAAAAAGGGGGCGATTCGTCGGCTCCGTGCCCGACCGGGAGGACACCGCCGTATCGTGCATGGCCGTAACTCCGGCGAGCTCCAAATCGGTAGCAGGCGTCCTGGTTTCGAAGGGGAAAAGAGTGGAGCGGTTGCGGCTCACCGAGGGGAGGTCGCTGGCGAGGTGGGCGAGGTCGGGGAGGCCGGGAAGCGAGGCGATGGTTCGGGGAAGAAGAGGCGGTTGCGGCGTTCGTTGGAGAGGAGGAAGAAGAAGCCGGGCTGTCTTGCTCTCCGCTGTCGTCGAGGTAGGAGAGGAGGGGGCGCGGCTGCTGCCGTGACGAGGACGGAGGAGGGGACTACGCCAGCGACGAGCTCGACGTTCCGGAGAGCATGGCGACAGCGGTGCTTAGTGGAGAGAGCAACGGCGACGGGGGAGGAGAAAATCTAGGGTTAGGTTTTCCCGGGGGTGCGGCTTGATTTAATAGAGGGGAGAGGAGAGGAGAGAGGCAGTGGGGGGCGACATGGCAGTGGGGGAGAGCTCCATGGCGTGCGCTGGAAAGGGGACTCGCTCCCTCGTTCGTACGAAGACGATGACGGGGAGTGGCCTGGCCTGGGCTTAGGTGGGCCAACAGAAAGCCCAGCTCGGCCAGTTCCCTCTCCCTCCTATTTTTTTTTCTTTGCTTGTTTTTGTTATTTTTATGCCTTTTCCGGTTTTGTCTTTTGAACAAAAATCTATTCAAGAAAAATGACAAAACTTTCACACAACTTTTTAATACTTTCAAAATAATTATTTAATATCTGGTTTGATTATTTATAAATAATTTGAAAACTTCATTTGAAAATATTTGAAAGCATTTGAATTTAAATATGAGACTTGAATTTGGAAATTGAATTTGAAGCAACATATTTAATTAAAAGAAACCACATATGTAAATGATGACATGATTAAACATTTTTTAATGCACACAAATTTGGAAAGTTACAAACGGGCTGTTACAGTGTCCCTCTGGCAATAAGCTCAGATCGTGGAAGTATCTTCACTTCTCGATTTTGGGATAGCTTTCAGAATGCCTTGGGTACCAAACTTCTGTTCAGCACCGCTTACCATCCGCAAACAAGTGGACAAGTTGAAAGGGTGAATCAAATTCTGGAGGATATGCTCAGAGCTTGTGTTATCTCCTTTGGCATAAAATGGGAGGATTGCCTTCCGTATATTGAGTTCTCCTACGACAACAGCTTCCAAGCAAGTCTAGGCATAGCTCCCTTCGAAGCTCTCTATGGGCGCAAATGCAGAACTCCTCTGAATTGGTCTCAAGCTGGTGAACGTCAATTCTTTGGCCCTGACATCATCCAAGAGCTGAAGAAAAGGTTCGCATTATTCATGACAATCTGAAGATTGCCCAGTCTCGGCAGAAGAGCTATTATGATAGCAAGCACAGGGACATGGTCTATGCACCTGGTGATCAAGCTTACCTCCGTCTCACTCCTCTGAGAGGCACGCAACGCTTTGGCATCAAAGGAAAGCTCGCTCCATGGTATGTTGGGTCTTTCAATGTTCTTTTAAGGCGTGGTGAATTGGCCTGCCGTCTAGAACTTCCTCCAAACCTCTCCAAAGTGCACGATGTCTTCCACGTGTCACAACTCAAGAAATGCTTCCAAGATCGAGGACGTGTAGTTGATCATGGATCAATTGAACTTAGAGAAGATCTCTCTTATGTGGAACAACCTATTCGCATTCTTGATGAAGCTGAACGTCGCACCCGTAACAACAGTGTCAAGTTCTACAAGATCCAATGGTCTCATCATTCTGACAAGGAAGCTACATGGGAACGCGAAGACCACCTCCGTGCCGAGTATCGCGATATCTTCGTTGCTCCATGAAGAATCTCAGGGCGTGATTCCTTTGAGGGGGGAGTGTTGTAACATCCCAAATGTAATGCCTTGTAGAATGTGGTGTTTGTTTATGAAATAAAGAAAAACATCATGGCATCATTTCATTTGTTTCCTCATTCAATTAAATTGTTCCATTTAAATTCAAACTCCACTTTTAAATTCAAATGCAATTCAAATAATTCAAATGTCATGTTCAAATCTTTTGCAAACTTTCATACTAATGAATCAAATAGTGTATTTTGAAACTATTAAAATTGGCTAAAAGTTTCTATCTCTCTTTCTTTTCTATTTTTGTTTTTAAAACACAAAACAGAAAAAGAATAAACCAAAAGAAAAATAAAAATAGAAGAAAAAATCCACTCCTGGCCGAAGTGGGCCGTTCGGCCCAACTCCGGCCCAGCGCCTAGCCCACCAAGGCCTCCCCTGTTGTCTTCTCCGTACGGGAGAGGAACGCTTTCCACCTCAGCGAGCCATGGTGTGAGTCGCTGCGCCTCGCCTCCACATGCCACCTGCCCTTCCCCCTCTCCTATTAGATGCGCTGCAGTGCCCCCAAACCCTAGCCCCTTCTTTCTTCCCTCTGCCTCGCCGCCGCTTGCTTCCCCTCGCTCACGCCATCGCCATGGGAACCGAAGGCCGAGCTCGGATTCCCGCCTAGCTCTGTTGCCTCCTCCGTCTCCGTCACGCCAGCAGCAACGCCCCCATCTCCTCCGTCCTCGACTCCCAGCAGCCGTACCCGGGAGTCCCCGATGTTGCAGCAACATGAGCTGTTTTCCCCGACGCCGGCCGCCACGGGAATTCTTCTTCTCCAGCACCGACTGGTCGCCTCCGTCGACTCCGGCCCGTCCCCTCTCGCCACCGAGCTCCCGGAGGTGAGCCTCGTCTCTTCCCTCTCCTCCCTCCTTCGATTTCATCTCGGGCGCGCCGTATTTTGCCGGCACCGGAGAGGTCGCGCCACGGCCGTTATGCACGCACGGACACGAGCACGAGGGCTCCGACCCTCTCCTTCACCTCCGAGCACAAAAACAGACTCACCACCTCTCCCGCACCGTTGCACGCCCACGCCAGCCCCGCGCCGCCTGTCCGCGGTCGTCGCCAGCACGCCTCCGTCCGCCGTAGCATACTGACGGGTTTCTTCAGTTTTGGCAGAGAAAAACAAAGCCTTTTACTGTTAAAAACCAAAACGAACCTAAACCTAACAATAACCCTAACTAGCAGCACGCGTCGCGAGACCGAACCCCTCGGGTACGTTGAAAAAAGCCCCCTTTTTATTTGTTTTCACTCACTGACATAGCGGCCCCACCTCTCAGCGACAGTGGGCGCCCGCACACAGTTTCCACGCCTAGTCAGTGCCACGCTGGCGTTGGGTCTCGGATGGCAGCCTCACTGGCTATGTTCCTGTGCGGTGACAAAAAGCCTGAGAAGAAATCTGCGCTGCATTTTTACCCAGAGCCCCCTGCACTCTCGGGTTTTGTGCATTAGCCCTCACAGACACTTTTCCAGCACCAACAGGTCCCTGTCTTTTTAAAGAAACAACCCTAACACTAGAATGTTAATAACTTTAATTCTATAACTCCAAATTTAATAATCTTTATATCTTTAACTATCAGAAAAATGCAATAAACATTAATATGCCATTCTTATGTCATGTTACATTTTTATTCTAATTTCTTAGTGTAGTTTAATTTTTGCAGCTATATAATAAATATGGAATGTGTTGGGTAATTATTTATTTATTGCCCTATTCAATTTAATTCGATTAGATCACCCATGCCATCTTTTCACCATGTTAATTAACATTTAATTTGTTGGCTAGATAAATAATTTGCACCATAATTAATTGTCGGGATTCCATCCCCGCTTTAATGTGGCCTAATCATCGCATACCATATTGCACCATCAATTGTTTGCCATTTCCTGGTATTGATTATGTTTCCTATTTTGTCTGTATGGCTCTTCTCTCGGTAGACGACGACGTGTCTGCTGAAGATACTTACGATATTAAGGTTCCAGATTTTGTGTCGGGCCACGAGCTGCTAGGCAAGCTAGTGCTAACCTGTTACAGGTTGTTTGATTTTCATACTTGTCGTTGATCCCTGCTACCCTAGTATTCGATTCTTTCTCGCGATCCCATCACATGTTATCCTGCAGCCCATACAGCTTTATCCTCCATGACCTATTACATGTTGCATGTTTATCTGTTGGCCTTGCGAGTCGTAGCGCATGCTTAGAGTTGGTTGTGTGAGTCGTCTGTCGGTCTTTTATTTCACATGCTTAGTATGATATATTGTTCTACCTTAGTAAAATGATGTTATATGTTGGGTATTATAATTAAGAGATAAGGCACCGGCGGAAGGCCTTGCAAGGTGATTTGTTCTGCTAAGTGTCAACCTAGGAACTGAGATCTTGCTCCCTTAATCCAAGTCTGAGCGCACTAACCACTTGTGGGTTGCCCTATGGAGCCCCCCTCGACTTTGACTGGAACTTTAACTTGTCCAGGAGCTGTACCTAGTTCGGGCTTTCCATTTGTCTCATATGCATTGCTACTAGTGTAGTATTTTATTTTGGCGGTGTGCCTTGTTACATGCATATAGGGCGCAGCCTGTTGGTGCGGAGGGGTGTGTCCTACGGGAATCCGCACACTTTTGGCCGGGACCAGCATAGCTCCCGTGGCTCCTTGGACTTGTTGCGGTGAAGGAAAGGGTTGTGTTGAGAGGCCCTAATGTTTTTGACTGGGTTGATCATGCGAGTATGGGTACAGTAGTGCACCCCTGTAGGGTATAATATTATCGATGAGCCGCGTCCGCTGTTATGGACAACTTGGTGCGTTGCCGACTAATGAGATCTAGACAACTTACACCTAATCATTATTAATTGACTTGACTAGTAATATAGAATTACTTCCACAATAAATGGTAATTAAAACTATTCAATGTGTGAGTTTTCCCGAATTGCTTCATCATACTTGGTTGAGGGGGTTAATCCGAGAATGGGTTATGATTGGTGTTAGTGGTAGATGGTTACCTATGCGCTCTCTTATCCCTCTCTAATTAGACGAAAGTTGTAGCGTGTCTCTATTAGGTTCCTAGTGATGTTGCCGCTAAGTCCACATAACCCCATACTTTGGGAGTCTTTCAGTTTTGTACTTTGTTAGCTCTAGCTTGTTCGATACGCTCCGGTGTATTGACCCGTTTGCGGGCTGCGGTTTTTTCTATAGTTGAGGATTCTCTATACGACCAGGTGGGTGGCTACTTTGTGGAGTTCGATGACGAGATCTACGACGAGTAGTTAGAGTTCCCCTGGGCTTCTTCCTGGTGGACCGGTGGATGGGCTTTCTCTTTTCGTTTAGGACTTGCGCATATTTGCTTCTTGTCTGTACCCAGACTGGCATGTTTTTGCTGAATGATGTAATGTTGGGACATGTGTCCTCTACTTGGTGATATTCGCTATATTTTCTCTGTGAGAGTTTTGGATTTCCTTTCTTTGTGTCTTAGGTTTATCCTGTGATTTCCATTATGTTTCCAAACCGATTCATATACAGTGTATGTATGTTTGAAGTATACAAATTGGTAGGATTTTGGATTTCTTTCGTGCGCAATCACGAGACGTACGTGACGTTGGGATCGCTAGCGAGCTATGGGCCGATGATCCATTCCGAGCCCGCCTGCCATTTTCCTGGGATTGGTACCCCTAGTATGCTCTTAGTTGTGTGGCCGAACCGATACGTCTTCTTTGTGACGTCTGAATCCAGAGTCTGACATGCTTGTACTTCTTCTCCCGATCCTTGAAGTCCTTCTCCACCTCGTCCTTCTTTTGGGCGAACTTGGCCTTGAAGTGGTCCATGATCTGCTGTTGGGAGGCAACATCTTGGTGTGCTTCTGGAGCGCCTCGGCCAAGTTCCCCTCCTGGACGTCGAGCTCCTCGAGCTTGGTCGCGAGGTCATTCTCCGCCTGCAGCCGCTGCTCGTCGCGCAAGCGCACCTCCTTCTCTGTGGAGATCAGCTGCTGCTCATGGACGACCAAGCCCTTGTCGGCTTCCTCCAGAGAAGCTTGCTCGGCCTCGTGGGCGGAGCAAAGCTGGGACTCGAGTTGGGGGAGCTCGCGGTGCTTATGCGCCAGTGCGCCCTCCATGGCTTCTTGCTCCGCCCTCGCCTCTGCCAGGAGCTCCGCAGCCGCGTCACGCTCAGCCTGAAGGGGCGCGAGAAGCTCGTCGGCGTCGCGGATGGCCCCGTCACGCACCTCCTTGGCGAAGAACATCGCCTCCTCGCGTGTGGCCTGCAGGGCCAAGTCCTCCTGGCGGCACGCCTCCACCGCGGCGTGGAAGGACACCCAGGCCTCCGCAAGCTCGCCCTACCACTGGGCGAGCTGCGCATCCTCGAGAGCGAGGTGGGCCTCCAGCCCCTCCAGCGACTCCCGCACCAGGCGGAAGGCGACTTTGCGGTGCCCCTTGCTCCAGTACCAGCCGCTGAGGACTAGGTCGCGGCAGGAAGAGGACCCCGCTCCTGCGTCAAGCTTGGAGAACGGAGCCTCGGAGCGGGCATGGGGGCTGGGCAGCGGGCCATCCTCCTTGGCCCCCACGTCCTCCTCGCCGTCCTCGCCGTCCTGGCAAACCACCTCCCGCTGCAGCTCTGTTCCTGCAGCAGGCGTGGCGGGGATGATAAAGAGGCGCCCCCCTCGGGCTCACCAACACCAGGCGGGCCCTGGCCCGCCTCAGCCTCCTACTGCGCGGGAGGAGTAGCCGCGCGGGGCGGAATAGACGCGCGAGGCGGAGTTGCCTCGCGGGGTGGAGTTGCCTCGCAAGGTGGAGTCGGCCCGCGTGGTGGCGTCGTCGGACGGGGCTGAGTATGGATGCGAGGGGGAGTAGGTGCCCTCTCCTCCTGCCCCTCAAGCCTCGCCCGCTCGAGAGGCGGCACAGTCGCCTCCTCCTGAGGCACTTCTTTAGCAGGGCCTGTGGAGCCCGTCTCCCGAGGCCTCAAGGCCTCGTCAGCCACGGCCTCTGTTGTGGCTCTCTTCACATCAGCTGCCTTGTGAAGCTTGCGGCGCTTCGCAGGCACAAGATCACTAGCAAGCACCAGAGAAAGATCTTCAGAAAAGGTTGAACAAAGAAAGACCATGAAACAGACAAATGAAAGTTTAAAACACTTACCCAGATTGCTTGGTGCCGGTGTCAACCCACGTCAAGCCTGGCGAGCGCCATGAAGGCTTGGCCTTGGCGCCAGACCCCTCCGGAGGAGCCTCAGCTTTCCTCTTGGAGGGGACGTCAGATGGCCTCGCCCCAGGCCTGTGGAAGGCCGCCTTAGACCGAGGCTCTCGCCGCCCCGCCGCGGCCACCTCGTCGTCGACCTCGTCCTCCTCCTCCTCCAGAAGGCGCGAAGGCGCCACCACGAAGGCCTCGTCGTCGCCTGACGAGATCTCGCAAATCTCGTCAGTAAAGGGCCCAGCCCTTGAAGAGGACACATCCCCTGTGGAGGGATTTGCCGGGGCCTCCTCCTCACCTTGCCCGGTTCCCGAAGAGGAGGGCAAGTCCGTGGCCCCTGCCACCTGCGCCACCGACGCGGCCACCTCCCTCTTGTCCCCCGCCAGGCCTATAGGAGTGTACGTGGGCATCCCCTCCAACACGGCTAGGCGTTCGGCCATCTCGAGCTGATGCAGAGGCCTCACCGAAAGCGGGAGCGCGTCCACGGCCGGCACCTCCGGGTTGATGAAGAGGATGGACAAGACAAAGTCGACGGCGTCCTTGTCGTTGTCGTCACGATGGAGCCGCATCGAGTCCTTGAGACCCAAATACATCCACATCGGCTTCTTGTGAGCCTGAAGTGGAGCGATGCGGCGCGTCACGAAGTCGGCGACGATCATCTGCCCCGTGAGGCCCTCCTCCCAGAGGTAGCTCATGCAGCCCACCGGGTTCGCGCTCTCCGCGCCGCTGAAGGTGGCCTTGCCCCAGTGTGAGCTCTTCACGGGCGGCACGTCAGGGATGTCGAGAAAGGCGCACGACGATTCCACGCCAATGTAGAACCACTTCTGGCGGAAGTGTTCCACCTTTTTCGTCACCGCCGTGATGGGCTTGTCCCCATTCCACGACATGGAGATGTAGACGCCCCCCATGTCCTCCACGATGCGGAAGGAGACGCACCCGGACCGCTCGTGACCCGCGGTGCACCGGTGCACGTAGAAGCTCCGTAAGAGTGCCACCGAGGGCTCCACGCCGAGGTAGACCTCGCAGAGGTAGGCGAAGATGGAGAGGATGAGGATGGAGTTCGGATGCAGGTGGAGGAGCTGGATCTGGTAGAACTCCAGCACTGCCTCCAAGAAGGGCGAGTACGGCGGCACCAACACAGTGTAACGCCCCGGAAATTTCCGCAATTAGATATTGTTTTTCTTTTTTGCATCATCATATCATTGCATTGTCACCTCTTTTTTTATTGTTGCTTTCAAATTCAAATCACACTTTTAAATTCAAATGCAATTAAATAAATTCAAATGTGATGTTTCAAATCTTTTTTCAAATATTCAAAAATTTAGTTTATCAATTGTCTATTTTGAAACTATTAATATTTGCCAAAAGTTCTACAACTTTTCTTTTCCTTTTATTCATCAAAACAGAAAAAAGAATAAAAGGAGAATAAATCGCAGAGAGGAAAAAACACTTACCTGCTGGCTTTTGGCCCAGCTCGGCCAACCTTTAGCCCATGACCCCCTCCCCTGTCGTCTTCCTCCAAACTGACCCTTTCCACCTCGACACGGAGATGCTGCCACGGTGCACCCCACCTAGCTTCAACCACACCCCCTCTTTTAGCCTCCTCTCCCCCTCTGCCGAGCTTATAGGCTCACCCTCCATGAAAACATGAATTCCTTCTCCTCCCCGGCTGATCGGGAGGCCATCAAGCCACTGGTTGTTCGGGTTTGTGCCCTTCTTGCCGACGGGCTTACGGGCGCTGACTTGGTCAGATGCTGGATAGGGTGGCATATTATGCCCTCAGCATCCGGCCGGGTCTCATGTGCCAGTACTCTGGGTCCCCGGATGATCCGATGCGCTTCATCAAAGCGCATGAATCGAAGGAGGCGCTAATCCGGATCACCCGGAGGATAGTCAACGAGTCCCCCGATGCCCTGAGGAACACCGGCCTGCCAGCTTTCTGTGTCGCCAATCCCTTAAAGCCGGTAATTTTCGTTTCTCCTGTCTTCTTCCTTATGTTTTAAAGCTTTCTATGGGTCATAACCTCGAATCTCACAGGCGGATGACACCTGGTGGTCCGCGACTCTCCCCTCCTCGCCCGACTCTGTAGATGAGTCGGGGAATGATGTTGAAGAGGCCGGCTCCGAAGCCGGCATGGAAGAAGAGGAGGCATAGGAAGGTGAGTTAAATTCCATCACCCGGCTCTTCCTTGACTTAATGGATGCCGATTTTCGGGGAAGCCGGTCTCCCTCTATTGATGAGGCAAATATATCAGATACGGTCCTTCCGTCCGCGTACCCGGCTCCCCCGGCTACCAAGAGGAGGCTCTGCTCAGACTCGGCCGAGGTAATTCCACTATGCTTGGACTTGTCTTGTTTTCATACTTTTGCTCTAATCCTTTACTGATTTTGTCTTGTGTTTTCAGGAGGAAAGGGAAGCTCGTCGCCAAAAGCGCCGGCTTCGATCCTCTGATTCTGACGAGCCACTCTTCGAAGGTATTTCCTGCAACCTGACTCCTTTCCGGGTTAAGCCTCCACAGAAGCGCCCTTCAGTTCTTTATCCTTTAGCCGGGACTGAGCTGAAGGGGATCGTGTGCAGAAAACAAAAAATATTCCTACCAACGATATCCTAAAAGCATGCCAAGATCTATTCTATGCAGATATAGTAGTACGAACGGAGATCGGAATACGTACCCTTGTAGACCGAAAGCGGGGATTACGTTCCCGCACAAATGTTGTCGATGAAGACAGACGAAGCCGACCTCAAGGTCGTGTAGAGGAAGCAGACCTCCAAGCACTGCTAGCGCAGCACCTCGCAGGGAGTCGCACACGTACGGTGGAGACGATGGCCTCCGAAGCTGCAGTCTAGGACGAGCAGCGGAAGACTTGGACCGGAACACCAGCAGCGCGGCAGCGGGCTATGGTGGAAGAGATCCCCCCTTCCTCAGCTCGGCGCGGCTCCAACTTGGGAACCACGAGATCGAGAGAGAAATCGGGAATTAATTGGTGAATTAAAAGGCCAGGGGTGCCCTTTCTTATATAAACTCCCAGGGGGAGCCAACCTTGCCAGCCAGGCAATGTGGGACTAATCCCACATGCCTGGTGCGGCACTGGAGGGTGCGCCGGCCCCCTAGTGGGCCCTTGGCCCACTTGGGTCGGCCCCTCCTGGCCCCCACCGAATCCCCTAGGGATTTTTCCCCTCTTGGGCCTTCTTTCGACCAGAAGGCCCATTTAGGGAAATCAGCCTAAGTAAATTCGAAAATAAATATATAAAATCATATTTGCATATTACACTAATTAATATCAAACATAATATATATAATTTTTACTAGCTCCGAAAACTCTTTCGTCGTTGCCCGATCTCCATCGGACCCCTCCCGGGACGTTCCCGGTGATCTCTTTCCTTTCCGGTTGTCTTGTCGAAACCCCTTAAGTGTGTTACCCTAGCGGTTCGATATAATAACAGGTATGACCAAGACTCCTCTATGATCTTCTACTCGTTCATGATCTCATGTCTCCGTGACCTAGTCACATGCTTGCAAGCTCATTAGACATGATCTCACCGAGTGGGCCCGAGAGTATCAATCCTGCTATGCGGACTGGCAAATCCCGCTCTTGACCCCTCGTCTCAACTACTCCTTTCCGATACCCAAAAGTATCACCGTTATTGTCATACTAAATAAGATACGACGTTTGGTGCAATCAAAGTATCTTCCAGGAATAACAATAAGAGTTGATCTCACGGTCAAAGGCGTAACGACTACATTCTCCAAATCTGGGTATGTCCATCACATCGTTCTCCAACGATATGACTCCCATTGCCGACCGGCGCCATGCCCCATGACCGGGAAACCTCGATCATCAATCGCGCAACAAAACTAGTCTTAGTAGAGGCTACTAGGGGCCTGGTTGTTTACGTATCACACCCGCATTAATGTTTCCGCTTAATACGGTTCTAGCATGACACAAAAACCTATCATGAACAAACGAGATATGATAAAGAATACACTTTATTAATTGCCTCTAGGGCATATCTCCTTCAGTCTCCCACTTGCACTAGAGTACAACTTAATCTAGATTACAACTTGGTAAAAGCCTAACACCCATAGCTAACTGGTGCTTTTCATGCTTATCAAGCGGGAGAGGCTTCATCAGCGGATCTGCCACATTCAGATCCGTATGCACTTTGCAAATCTTTACATCGCCTCCTTGTACGTACTGACGTATCCAATGGAGGCGTCGGAGAATGTGTTTGGCGGTGGAGTGAGACCTTGGCTCCTTGGCGTTCGCAATGGCACCCGTATTGTCGCAGTAGAGGATCACGGGGTCTTGCACGCTCGGGGACACTCCAAGTTCGATGACGAACTTCCTCAGCCACACAGCTTCATTTGCGGCTTCGCAAGCAGCGATATACTCCGACTCCATTGTAGATTGTGCGACTATGGGTTGCTTCCCACTTCTCCAGCACACGGCGCCTCCATCCACCTTGAACACGTAACCTGTCTATGACTTACAGTCATCGGGGTCTGAGAAGAAACTTGCATCTACGTAACCCGTTACGCCAAGTTCTTCATCGCAGCCACCATACACAAGGAACATTTCCTTTGTCTTATTGAGATACTTAAGAATGCTCTTAACAGCTACCCAATGCGGCATTCCAGGATTACTCTGGAACCGGCTTGTCAAACTTAGAGCTAATGCCACATCCGGTCTAGTACTCAACATTGCATACAGGATCGATCCTATGGCTGAAGCATAAGGATATTTCGTCATTTCGGCCTTACCCAGTTCCGTCACCGGACACTGTGCCTTCCGCAATATCTTATTCTTGATAACCGGCAGAGAACCCTTCTTTGCCTTCTCCATACGAAAACGCTTCAGTATTTATCAAGATAAGTACTCTGACTTAGTGCTAATAGGCGCCTTGATCTATCGCGATAGATTTTTATGCCTAAAACATACGCAGCTTCTCCTAAGTCCTTCATGGAAAATTTACTGTTTAAATATTCCTTCACGCTATTCAGAAGTTTCACATCATTCCCAATCAGCAATATGTCGTCAACATACAGTGCTAAGAACACAACCGAGCTCCCACTCATTTTCTTGTAAATACAGGTCTCTTCCACATTCTGGATAAATCCAAAACCTTTGATTACCTCATCAAAGCGAAGATTCCAGCTCCGAGATGCCTGCATCAATCCATAGATGGATCGCTGAAGCTTGCACACCTTGTTAGCATTTCCTGGATCGACAAAACCTTCCGGCTGTACCATGTACAACTCTTCCTCAATGTTTCCATTTAGGAAGGCCGTTTTGACGTCCATCTGCCAGATTTCATAATCATAATAGGCAGCTACCGCTAACAAAATCCGAATAGACTTGAGCATCGCTACCGGTGAAAAAGTTTCATCGTAGTCAATTCCATGAACTTGTCGGAAACCCTTTGCGACAAGCCGAGCTTTATAGACGGTCACATTACCATCAGCATCAGTCTTCTTCTTAAAGATCCATTTATTCTCGACGGCCTTGCGCCCTTCGGGAATATCCATCAAAGTCCACACTTTGTTATCATACATGGATCCTATTTCGGATTTCATGGCTTCGAGCCATTTCTCGGACTCCAGACTCGCCATCGCCTCCTTGTAGTTCGTAGGTTCGTCTTGCTCAACTAGCATGACGGTGCAAACCATGTTGCCATACCATTCTGGTGCGATCCGAGATCTACCAGACCTACGAGGTAGAACATCTTCCTCGACAGTTTCTCCCACTCCTTCCACGGAGGACGTTTCCGGAATTGCTTCCGTTGCGCCACTCGGAATCTCGAGTTCAGGATCAACGATTTCATCGAGGTCTACCTTCCTCCCACTTACTCCTTTCGCGAGAAACTCCTTCTCTAGAAAGGTACCGGTCTTCGCGACAAAAGTTTTGCCCTCAGCTTGGTTGTAGAAGGTGTACCCAACGGTTTCCCGCGGATATCCTACAAAGACGACTTTCTCCGACTTCGGTTCGAGTTTGTCGGGCTGTAGTTTCTTAACGTACGCCTCACAACCCCAAACCTTCAGAAACGATAACTTAGGCTTTTGGCCATGCCATATTTCATACGGCGTCGTTTCAACGGACTTGGACGGAGCCCTATTTAAAATGAATGCGGCTATTTCTAACGCATAACCCCAGAAGGACACTGGCAGATCGGTAAGAGACATCATAGATCGAACACTATATAGTAGAGTACGATTACGTCGCTCGGACACGCAGTTACGCTGCGGTGTTCCGGCCGGCGAAAGTTGGGGTACTATGCCACAACTCTTCAGATGTGTGCCAAATTCAAAACTCAAGCATTCTCCACCACGATCGGATCGGAGATGCTTGATTTTCCTATTGAGCTGATTCTCAACTTCACTTTGGAATTCTTTGAACTTTTCAAACGTTTCAGACTTGTGTTTCATCAAATAGATATAACCGTATCTACTCAAGTCATCAGTGAAGGTGACGAAGTAACGATAACCATTGCGTGTCGAAACGCTCATCGGTCCACACACATCTGTATGTATGATCCCCAATAAATCCGACGCCCGTTCAACGAAACCTTTGAACGGTGTCCTGGTCATTTTGCCCATAAGGCATGGTTCGCATGTATCGAGGGATCAAAATCCAACGAGTCCAAAAGTCCATCGGAGTGGAGTTGCTTCATGCGCTTTACACCAATATGACCAAGACGGCAATGCCACAAAAACATGGCGGTATCGTCACTACACTTAATCCGTTTGGCTTCTATGTTATGGATGTGAGTACTACGATCGAGATTCAACAAGAATAAACTGTTATTCTCAGGAGCATCAACATAAAAGATATCATTCATATAAATAGCACAATTGCTTGACACTGATTTAAATGAATAACCGTCTTGTAGCAGGCAAGATCCACTTATAATGTTTACACTCAAGGATGGCACAAAATAACACTTATTTAAAACCAAAACTAATCCCGATGGTAGATGTAGAGGGAGCGTGCCGACAGCCACCACGTCGACTCTCGATCCGTTGCCGACGCGCATCGTCACCTCATCCTTCGCCAGCCGCCGTCTATTCCGTAACTCCTCCTGAGAGTTACATATATGAGCAACAGAACCAGTATCAAATACCCACGTGTTGCTCCGGGCGGATGTAAGGTACACATCTATAACATGTATATCAAATATACCTTGCTCTTTGTCGACCGTCTTGCCAGACTTCCTATCCTCCAGATACTTGGGGCAGTTGCGCTCAGGTGATCCGATGGTCACCACCATCTTCTTCAGCTTGATTTCTAATTCGGCCACTTCGAGCATCTTCAGGATTTCCGACAGGGGTTTTGACGTCCCTTTCATGCCGTAGTCCACTATGGCGTTCTTATAGCTAGGGGGCAGAGAAATCAGCGCCCTATCAATAACCACCTCCTCTGGGATCACACTTCCCAGATCACTCAGAAGTCGAGCGCAGCCAAACAACTTGTCCAAGTGCTCACTAATATTGCCGTGCTCTTCCATCTGGGCTGAGAAGAAAAGCACAGATGCCTCGTACCTCTCAGCCTTGACTTGTCGTGCAAAAACAGCCATGAGTTCAGTGATTATATCATAAGCACCCTTGTTCATGAAGCGGTTTTGCAGGTCAGCCTCCATGGCAAAGAGCATGCCACTCTGGACATAAGAAGAAATCTCCGCCTTTACCCCATGGACAATCCTTTCGATTTCCGGGGCGGTGTTTGGGAGATCACCTAAGGGGGCATCAAGGATGTAGGCCACCTTGTGGGTTTCAAGGATGGACTTCAGATCGCGGAACCAGGACACGAAGTTAGACCCATCGGTCTTAAACTTCTCTTTCTCAATGAACATCTTTAGGTTAAAGGAGGGGTGAGACATGTACAATGGAATTTGCAACAACATAAGACTTTGTTCATAATAATTTTGAGTTATAGTATTTAAAAAAATAACTAACATAACTCCCACTCAAACGAACATCCCTCCTGGTCGTTTAAGCGATTACACGACCCCCATCCATTGCACCACCCCTCATCATCAGATCCGGCGGCACAACTTCAAGAGTAGACAAAATCGTCCGCCACACCAATTTTGTGACTCGTGCTCGACCTTTCGGTCTTCCTGTTCCGAGGCCATACTTCTGAGTATGCTAGGCTCTCCACCAAAGACCTCCACGCTGACGCTTGTGCAACATGGCTTACACTCACTGTATGCGAACGACGAGATGTCTGACACCCGATCATCACGGCCTGCCTCATAACGTAGAACTTTCTTGGTGGTGCGCGTTGGATGGAGAACACTAGTGGTATTTTGAAGGAATCATCTTACATAGCTACCGCCGTGTAACTAATGTATACTATACACAAAATCACACAATATAAGATGCACACAAAACATCAAATGTAATGCAATGTGATATAGTCCATCGCGCCATGGTCTTCTTGGCGCCCGCAGTTTATAAACAGTTTAATAAACCTACCTTGACCATATCACATAGCCCCTGCAAAAAAAAAGTTAGACGCTTCTACTTTATCTTTTGCATATTTACGTGGCTTGGGGCTTTCGTAAATAGAACCGCTTCATACCTACGAATCTTATGACCACAACAACGATCCAATAATTGCATGTTTAAGCATCCCTTTCGGGCCCTCCATTGAAAATGCGAAGACCAACTAAAGAGAGAGAGACTGACACCCGCCAGCCACATATACGGTACAAGCCGTATGTCAGTAGTGGAACCAGTCTCGCGTAAGCGTACGCGTAAAGTCGGTCCGGGCCGCTTCATCAACTCAATGCCGCTGGAATACACAAGTGCACGCTAGAGGGTAGCAAATAACAGGAACGGTGCCCCCGTGCAGAGCACGGGTTCTAACAGCGTATAGCTATATCTACGATAGATCGGCTCTGATACCACTGAAGGGGATCGTGTGCAGAAAACAAAAAAAATTCCTACCAACGATATCCTAAAAGCATGCCAAGATCTATTCTATGCAGATATAGTAGTACGAACGGAGATCGGAATACGTACCCTTGTAGACCGAAAGCGGGGATTACGTTCCCGCACAAACGTTGTCGATGAAGACAGACGAAGCCGACCTCAAGGTCGTGTAGAGGAAGCAGACCTCCGAGCACTGCTAGCGTAGCACCTCGCAGGGAGTCGCACACGTACGGTGGAGACGACGGCCTCCGAAGCTCTAGTTCAGGACGAGCAGCGGAAGACTTGGACCGGAACACCAGCAGCGCGGCAGCGGGCTATGGTGGAAGAGATCCCCCTTCCTCAGCTCGGCGCGGCTCCAACTTGGGAACCACGAGATCGAGAGAGAAATCGGGAATTAATTGGTGAATTAAAAGGCCAGGGGTGCCCTTTCTTATATAGGCTCCTAGGGTGAGCCAACCTTGCCAGCCAGGCAATGTGGGACTAATCCCACATGCCTGGTGTGGCACTGGAGGGTGCGCCGGCCCCCCTAGTGGCCCCTTGGCCCACTTGGGTCGGCCCCTCCTGGCCCCCACCGAATCCCCTAGGGATTTTTCCCCTCTTGGGCCTTCTTTCGACCAGAAGGCCCATTTAGGGAAATCAGCCTAAGTAAATTCGAAAATAAATATATAAAATCATATTTGCATATTAATTACACTAATTAATATCAAACATAATATATATAATTTTTCCTAGCTCCGAAAACTCTTTCGTCGCTGCCCGATCTCCATCGGACCCCTCCCGGGACGTTCCCGGTGATCTCTTTCCTTTCCGGTTGTCTTGTCGAAACCCCTTAAGTGTGTTACCCTAGCGGTTCGATATAATAACAGGTATGACCAAGACTCCTCTATGATCAACGACTAACTCGTAGGCCTGGACCCCATGAATTAATCCCTGTGATATAACGAATGACTTTCATCTATCAAACCTGAACGCAAAGTCTTAAACCTTTTGCCATAGCGATACTTAGCACGTCCGAGCGTCGTTCCATAGATATCTCCATACCTAATCCCGACCTCATTACCGACGACGCTATCTTCTACTCGTTCATGATCTCATGTCTCCGTGACCTAGCCACATGCTTGCAAGCTCATTAGACATGATCTCACCGAGTGGGCCCGAGAGTATCTATCCTGCTATGCGGACTGGCAAATCCCGCTCTTGACCCCTCGTCTCAACTACTCCTTTCCGATACCCAAAAGTATCACCGTTATTGTCATACTAAATAAGATACGACGTTTGGTGCGATCAAAGTATCTTCCAGGAATAACAATAAGAGTTGATCTCACGGTCAAAGGCGTAACGACTACGTTCTCCAAATCTGGGTATGTCCATCACATCGTTCTCCAACGATATGATTCCCATTGCCGACCGGCGCCATGCCCCATGACCGGGAAACCTCGATCATCAATCGCGCAACGAAACTAGTCTTAGTAGAGGCTACTAGGGACCTGGTTGTTTACGTATCACACCCGCATTAATGTTTCCGCTTAATACGGTTCTAGCATGACACAAAAACCTATTATGAACAAACGAGATATGATAAAGAATACACTTTATTAATTGCCTCTAGGGCATATCTCCTTCAGTCTCCCACTTGCACTAGAGTACAACTTAATCTAGATTACAACTTGGTAAAAGCCTAACACCCATAGCTAACTGGTGCTTTTCATGCTTATCAAGCGGGAGAGGCTTTGTCAGCGGATCTGCCACATTCAGATCCGTATGCACTTTGCAAATCTTCACATCGCCTCCTTGTACGTACTGACGTATCACATGGAAGCGTCGGAGAATGTGTTTGGCGGTGGAGTGAGACCTTGGCTCCTTGGCGTTCGCAATGGCACCCGTATTGTCGCAGAAGAGGATCACGGGGTCTTGCACGCTCGGGAACACTCCAAGTTTGATGACGAACTTCCTCAGCCACACAGCTTCATTTGCGGCTTCGCAAGCAGCGATATACTCCGACTCCATTGTAGATTGTGCGACTATGGGTTGCTTCCCACTTCTCCAGCACACGGCGCCTCCATTCACCTTGAACACGTAACCTGTCTGTGACTTACAGTCATCGAGGTCTGAGCAGAAACTTGCATCTACGTAACCCGTTACGCACAGTTCTTCATTGCAGCCACCATACACAAGGAACATTTCCTTTGTCTTATTGAGATACTTAAGAATGCTCTTAACAGCTACCCAATGCGGCATTCCAGGATTACTCTGGAACCGGCTTGTCAAACTTAGAGCTAATGCCACATCCGGTCTAGTACTCAACATTGCATACATGATCGATCCTATGGCTGAAGCATAAGGATGTTTCGTCATTTCGGCCTTACCCAGTTCCGTCACCGGACACTGTGCCTTCCGCAATATATTATTCTTGATAACCGGCAGAGAACCCTTCTTTGCCTTCTCCATACGGAAACGCTTCAGTATTTTATCAAGATAAGTACTCTGACTTACTGCTAATAGGGGCCTTGATATATCGCGATAGATTTTTATGCCTAAAACATACGCAGCTTCTCCTAAGTCCTTCATGGAAAATTTACTGTTTAAATATTTCTTCACGCTATTCAGAAGTTTCACATCATTCCCAATCAGCAATATGTCGTCAACATACAGTGCTAAGAACACAACCGAGCTCCCACTCATTTTCTTCCGACTTATACTTTTAGCTTTCTTATTTCAGGGTCTTGGAACCCTATCTGCAAGCTTGAGCCGGAGGGGAAGCTCAAGGCCGTCTATACCCTTGTGCAGCAACTATATTATGGGGCTAGCAAGGAGCTGATGGCCTGTCACGGCTGGGAGAAGCCGCCCACGACTCAGGCCAAGTTCCTCCATCAACTACATGTCTTGTCGGCTTGGCTTGATAATTGGAGGAGGTCTGCAGGTCGGCGTGCTTCGATGCGCATCTTGGTTTTGACCAAGGCGCATTACTCGGACGTTGACACGGAGCTTCTCACGATGGGGTGACCCTGTAAGAGTGACGGGACTCCTCTCACCAAGGAGGACATCAAGGCCATAGACGTGAAGACCCGGCACCATGCGACTGTGCTGACTGATAATCTCAGTTTGAGCACTTTCCAGGTGGGCTATACGGCTGAGGGAGCTAAAATTACTCCCAAAGAGTCGGTGATGACGGGGCTTGATCCGAGCTACCGTGCTCCTCTGCCGACTCAGCCGGAGGCGGCGCCTGTGCCCGGGACTCCCGACGTGCCGGCTCCTCCTCATCCGGCTTCTGGCCCTTTTACAATTGTCTTTGAGATTTCTTGGGAAGACGTTGAGGGTTTGGTGAAGAGGAAGTTGAAGAAGAAGTCAGCTGCCTCTAGCTCCTCCGGCTTAGCCCCCGAGACCCCAATTGTGCCTACTGAGACTGGCCCGGCAGTATAATCCGTCTTGTAATGTTTTAGCTTTGTACTTCGTCTGAAACTCGTATTCTTTTGGCCAGTATGGCATGTAATAGGTTAGCTTAAACTTTTTGAAGCTATACCTGTTCTGATGCGCCTTCGTGGGCCTCACAATCTTGCTTTAAGATTATAGCCGGCCTCGACCGTATTTTGCAAGCTTTTATTTGGTGTTGATGAACCTTTTGGTTTCATGTGCATCTGCATAGTCGGCTTTCTTGTGACATCATGTGCTAGAAACTCTAGGTCGATCAGGGTCTGTTAAGTCCCGATGGGCGTCATAGTCAGACTGAAAACCAGGTTTGTAACATCGGGTCATGATGGCGTCCGTGCCGGGTTAAAATAACATCGAGCTAGCAGGCAAGTATAACCAAGAAATTGGGGCGTCTATGCCGGGTCTTTGAGTTTTCAACTTGCAACTGATAGTTAGCAAGCCCCCAAGACCCCTTAAGAAATAAGAATATAAACATGTGGCGTCTCTGCCGAGTCTTGAGTTTTCAACTTCTAACTTTTAGTTAGTAAGCCCCCAAGACCCCTTAAGAATATGAACTTGGTGGCGTCTCTACCGAGTCTTGAGTTTTCAACTTCTAAGTTTTAGTTAGTAAGCCCCCAAGACCCCTTATTGTGTGATAACAGGGTGTCTATCAACAAACTCTTTTCTTCAGAAAAGTTCTCTTTATTTATCATAAGATATGTACATAGCTAGCAAGCCGCCTCATTAAAAACCTTCCAGTCCTCTTAGGTACTCTGGTAAGGAAAAGAGCGCGTCTGAAACCTGATGCTTTCATAATAAAAAGATACAATAAAGGTGTGTAACCCGTCTCATCCGGGTCTCCCTCTGTCTATGTGTAGTATGGCCTAAGCTCTGCTATATTCCAGGGCCTGTCATTTTCTGTCATTGGGTATCTTGTGTGATCTGTGCTGGGCCCTGTCACCGTGGTTTCTTCTCGTAGATCCACCAAGTAGTAGGATCCGTTGAGTAAATTTATGCTTATCACGAAGGGTCCTTCCCAAGGGCGGGGGGGGGGGGGGGGGGGTAAGCGTATGAAAGTCGGCTCTGTTCTGAGCCAGTCTAAGGACCAAGTCTCCCTCCTGGAAAGTCCTTGATCTCACCCGGCGGCTGTGATATTGCATAAGGTCTTGATGGTATATGGCTGATCTTGCCAGGGCTATCTCTCTTGCCTCTTCCAATAACTCCACTGAGATGATCTAGGCTTTCTCATTTTCCGTCTCTGTAACATCCCAACATTTTATAATGTTTAAAAATCACTAAAATTAAAAATTTTGTTTTGATTAAAATAAAACATTTAAATGCATAAGAAAACCAACTAAGAAAGACTTCAAACTTATTGAAAGAGTTTAATAATTCAAATATCTCACTTTTCAAAAGTTGTTTCAAGTTAAACAATTTATTATCCATTGAAATTATTAATACCTCAATATCTAATATGACAAATGTTTCACAAACCTTCAAACCATATTCATGAAATAAAAGGTTTCTTTAGAAGTATTTGAATTCAACTACTTAGCATTAGCAATTCATAAAATTAAAATAATAATTACAAGAGTTATTTTTAAACTATTGAAAACATTGTCAAATTGCCAAAAGATTATATTCATTTACCTGAGTTCAAAACATAGTTTGGATATTACAAGTCTATAGTTTATAACTTTAATAACTTCATATATTTAATGGAATATCCAAATAAATATTTCATTAGATTAAATGATTTTCATTTATTTCCAAAACATAAAATGACTTTCATGAATATATTTTCTATATAAGAAATAAATTAAAACTAAAACCTTTTCCAAAGTTGTTATGAAGTTTCAATTGAATTATCTTAATATAAAATATAATGGTGCACAAAATAAAATGAATTAAAACTTGAATCCATTATAATTTCCATTACTTTGAAAATAATTATATTCTATTACTTTACTATTATGCCAAAACAAAAATGAATGGTTACTAAAAAGGAGTTTTAAATAAATTAATATCAACCATATAACATTGTGGCAATTTCATAAATTTAATTTAACCCCAAATGAATTTATTAAATTATTAATTTCAAAGTTGACTTAAATGGGCAAATTTGCATTCTGAATATTTCAAAATTATTAATTTTAAAAAAGTTTTCAACACATGCCCACAACTGGTTTAAAACATAGATATGAGTTTTACAAATTTTTAGAAATTTGTTTGACCTCCTTTGGAGTTATAAATCAAAAGTTATAAAGGAAATAAATAAAACAGAACAGAAAAAAAAATACCTGACATGCGGGACACACCTGTCAGGGGGTCGCCCTTCTTCAACCTCTGCCACAAATCGCGCCCGAGACCGCCGGAGTTTCCTTCTCCAAATCCGCGCGATTTAGGAATCCATTCAACGCACCTCTATGCCCTATAAGTAGCCCGCGGTCTCCTCACCCTTTCCCCCAAGAAAACCTAGCTCAACACGCCGCCAGGCCGTCGCCTTTGCTCGCCGGAGTTGCTTTGGCCGCCGCCGTGTTTTCTCCTTTTCCCGGCGAGGTAAGCCACCCCAAGACCCGAGACTGCGCCCTTTTTCTTCACCACAGCCCCGCACACCCTCCCGACACCTCCGTTCATTTTATCGCAGCCCAAATCGGCGAGCTCAAGTTCGGACCGAAGCCTCCGCCGCCTTCCTCAACGCCGGCGAGCAATCTCCAGTGCAGGAGAGCCCCCGCACCGCCGCAGACTGCGCGATATTCTCCGCAACGTCCAGCCGCGCCTCCACATCGCCTTCCCGTGGACTGTAGAACACCAGAGGCAGGAGACGATCCACGCCCGAGCGCCGCCGCCGCTGTCATCTCCGACTCTGGCGAGAAGCGCCGCCACCTCCTCTCCATCGCACGGTGAGCGTCCGATCTCCTTTCAACGGCTGAGATTGGAAGTTTAAATTGAATCGGTACCTTTAGATCTGGACCATAGATCTAGATCTGGATGGCCCATATTTGTTCACTTATCCATGTCGGATCCCAGTCAGCAGCCCAGTCAGCGCACAGTCAGCGCTGACGTGTAAAATCATTTTCGCGATTTAATTAATTGGCAGTTTTGAAGAAAAGCCCCTGTTAATTAAAAATGTCATAACTTTTGAAGCCCTCGACATGTAGAATATTTTAGATTGGCCAAAATTCAGATTTGACTAAGTTTAATATATTTAAATTTCAAATGGAAGATTTGAGTATTTTTGTCTTAACTTTAAATCTGTAAATTCAAAAATTGCAAATAAAATTGTTTTAGAGACCTTGGAATATTTGTAAATTGATGCCACTGCTATAAAATATTTTTGAGTAATATTTGAATGAATTCATAGTTATATACTTAATTTGAATAGTTTGAGTATTTTCAACATAACTATTAATAGAAATATTATTTTCGATTAAATCAAATTGCTATAAATCTAATTAAATGTCCCCTGTCTATTAACACTACTTATAAAATTTTGTTATAAAAATTTAATCATAGAAAACTTTAAGCTTATAATTATTCCTTTTATTATATTTAACAAAAATAGAAATTAATTAAATTGCATTTATAAATTCATGCATATTTATAAAGAAATCACAAAAGTTATTTTGATGTTTTCTTGTGATTTAAAATTGCATTTCATTCATAGCATATTTTATTTTGTAGATATATTTCTCATAGGAAAACTCCTCTTCATTATTTTCTCTAAGTTAGGATTATTTTCAACTTAGCATTTTGGTAAAGTGTTATACACTTAGACACTTAGGATTTTCAAGATGGAGCTAGAAGGCCATTGAAGCACTTAGCCAAAACAAGACTTCAGAAGTATCTTCAAGGAGTAGAAGCACTTAGAAGAAAAGCAAGAAGAAGTTCAAAAAGACCAACCTCGTTTATTCTCTAAGTCTTTCTTGCTCTCTCTCTTTTCTTCCTTCTTATCTGAGACTTCATGAAGAATAAGTTAATTCCAAGACCAGCCTCGGTGATATAAGAATCATCAAGTCTGAAGATTTATCAAGTCTCCAAAAATTCATTCAAGACATCACCAAGGGGAAAGATACAAGTCTGGAGATGAAGCCTGGAAGACTAACTACATCTTTCTTTCTTTCTTTTCCCTCTTTCCTAATCTTGTCTTTTAGACTTAAACAAAGTTTGATCATGATGTTATCATCTTTGAAGTTTGTTGGATCCTAGCGGCATAGTGAGATGAAGCGGCCTGGAGACAAACCTTACATGTCCACGTACATGAGACTTGTTCCACAATTTAAGTGGCTGGCCGGGTGTCTGTCTCTCTCACTATAGTGAATGTCCAATTTACAAAGAGTTGATAATAATTGTTGATCATCTTGAAGAAATGACTTAGTATTTTCTCTAAATATTTCTACACATCAAGACTAAGCCATCAGAGGGCTTATTCAAGATGATATAAAACAAAATATTTTATTCAACTTATGACTATAGTCCTTAGTCATTTTGACCAATCTAATTGCATTGCATTAACTTAAAAGAATTTCATGCATGACATGTTTTCCTTAGAAGTTTTACAAAACTTGTTTGTTCACTAGATATGAGCATGTATGTTTGATGATTGCTGTTTGTTGATTGTTGTATTGTTGTTTTGCTTATATTGTTTAGATTAAACGGAGAGCAAACGTTCGTTGTAGAAAAGTGTTTGTGAACAACGACAACATTGAAAGGCAAGTGGCACACCTCATAAACTTCCTATTATTTCTATATGCATTACTTAGTGTATTTTTATATGCATGTGTAGGATAGTAGTGCTATGCTAAACCTGTGTAGAATTCCCTTACTCCTGTGTCTAGGTTCCTATATAATACTTAGTAGATATATTGATGCTATGCAATGATGAAAAGTTTTACAAAATGTAAGTGACTACTCAGGGCTGTGCTCATGGTTGTCGTCGCCTAGGATGAATGTCTATTCTACTTAGGGCCGTGAGCATGGTGATTTTCACCTGAGAGTGCACATCCACTAAGTTAATGAAACTCCTGCGTGGATTGGTTGTTAATGGTGGCGAAGTTGAGTGGCTACTCCGGTCCATGTCTATGGTTCCTGGAGTACGTGCACTTGTGGATGGCCACCCAGGGAACAGAGGAATCTGAAGAACTCCGAGTGACGATTGCTTCCAGTGCAGCCATTGCCATATGGGCTCTGGCTTGATCAATTATGTTGCATGGACTCTCTCCGACTTGACAAGCAGATGTAGGGGGTGTTAGGTGGAACGGGTCAAGGCAGGTGGGAGGGAAAATGCTTCTGAAAGATCTCGTCTCATTCTTCTCCTTTCCTTATCACAAATGGTGTGTAAAGGATAATCTGGGTTGAATGGGTACAATGGTGAACGTGCACAACCTCTGCAGAGTGTAAAACTAAGTACTTAGCCGTGTCCCCGGTACGGACAATTTGAGCAGCTGATCACGGACGTCAACGGAGGATTCCATCATTCCAACTTCAGAAATAAAACTTGATGGGTGAACAAGGGAAGATGAGATTTATGGTTTTCATGCCATACTTGTCTTAATTTGAAGAAAGTGTTTTCCAAAGAGATAGGAAAAATTGGCTTTATGTAAAATAGCCTTGAACTCCACCAGCCAAATATGCATATAGGCTATAGAGTTATTCCATTAAGTGTCCACCATAGTGTCACTTGCCAGACTCCATTTTTAATGGAATCTGACCCACGTTGTTGCAATATTTTTCTTATTGCAGATTCTTCAGATGACGAGTGAGGTTTCGTTTATAGGTTTTGAGTCTACAACCAACATGTTTTCGCCTGTGGTAGCATGAAAGTGATAGAGACTCACTGCTATTGTATTTCCGCTGTTTACTATTTCAAGGCTAGCTTTATGCTATGCAACTTGTAATGAATATTTTCTAAGTCTGGATCATCGATGTAATAAAATTGATACTTTGTTGTGATATTACATTGTAAACTGTGTGTGCGAACGAATCGATCCAGGGATTTGCACTATACACAGGTATCTGCCTTATTTAAAGTGCAGGTACGCTACAGATGATATCAGAGCACTGTGTTGCCTGTAGGTTCGAAACCCTAGGTTTGGATAGAAATAGGATTTGACCATAGGATTGAAAATCTATTTTGTTCACTTTTCTAAAAACAAAACTTTTCATTTTATCTTCCTCATACTCTCATCTACTATCAACCTTCTGAAAACCTCTTATCTTTTTCTAGATGACCATGTTCTTGTAGTTTAAGTCTGATTCTATTGCTTCATATAGAAAAGTTCCAATTCAACATGAAGTTCTACATGCATGGAAGATCACTGAAGAAACAGGGTTCGGCTAACACTTCTAAGATATCCAAGAAAGTTGAACAAGAACTTGAAGCGCTCACGAAGGAGGTAGATTTGACCACCACCTAAATAGAATGACGATATCGTGTTAGTGTATTGATCATATCAACTTGGCTATATGACAATACTAGATTGTTTGTTTGTTGTGAACCTTGTTGCTTGATGTTTGTTAGATATTGATTGATTATGTTATAGATTGGTTGCCTTGTTTTGTTTTATTGAACTACGATTCCTCCATAAGTACAAATAATTCAACTCATTGCTTTCTAAACCAAACAGATGTCTCACCCCAATACCAACAACAATGATTTGCATACAACTATGCGACTACTATTAGAGAACCAGAGTCAGCTGTGGAAGTTGATCAATGACCAACTACCTAAGATTGATCAAAACCATAGTGATTTTGAAGAGAACCTTATGACCAAACTAAAGGCATGCAAAACTTGTGGAGAGATAGTGTGGGGACCCCGGACTTGCTGTCCGAAGTACTCGATTATGCTTAACACAACGATCCCATGATCAGTCTGTCGTTGCACATAATCCGAATTGAATACCAAAGTTTACATCCATTACAATACCGAATTAAAGTCTTACATAAATGGCCATTTAGACCAAGTCTTACATAGGTGCCTTCATGGGCCAAACCAAAACAATCAGTGGAACTAAGGCGTAGTAGACATCAAATCCTAGCGATGACCCGACAGGCAGTCGACTTATGAAGATCCTTAGTTGGCATAGATGTCGCCATACTCTTCCTGGGCGTAGGGCTCCTCGAAGTCTGGCTACGACAATAGCCAGAGACAAAACTAGTATGAGTACATTTGAATGTACTCGCAAACTACTCCAACATGAGTGCACTAGTCTCAGTTTTAGTTTCACACTTTTATTTATTTAAAAGATCTCTATATCTTTGTTGAAGAAGATAAGGAAATTATAACTACTCTTAATATCTCAATGTTGTTAGTTTTCTTCTAAAACTCCTCCTTTTCCGACCATAAACCATTATGGTAATTATTCTCCAACTACCTCATACCGATCCGTTGGTATAGGTGTATGGAACATTCTCCAATTCCTTTTTCTTTTGAAACTCAAATCTTTTCCCAAAATTTGCACATGGTCAAAGTAGGGCCTCTCAACTGTCCATATCCGAGGACTCGGCTATTCGAATAGTTTAATTACCCTCTACAGAGGTAGCACGCTTTTCCCACACTCATCCGATAACTCATCGTGTCAGCCACGTTTCACCATACCAGTGGTATGCAAAGTTGAGTCACCGACCCTAGTCTTTCCTTTGCTCATGCTAGTACAGGATCCTGCCCATATGATATTTTTCCATCGACACTTAACCCAGCCCGTCGGGATCTAAGTGTGAGGACTCACATGTTTTATCTGGCGGTGTATAGGGGACATCCTTCTATCCTCCTCCTTATCTACTCATAGATGTTGAGCGAGGACCCAGGTCAGGGGTAGGTCGCCAAACCATTCCCTCATGCATAACAGAGTCATCTCTGTTGATGCAGTGTCCCATACTAATAAGAGCAAACTATATGACTAAGCCCTTTCCCATATGTGGGTAAATGTGGTCGCACAGAGTATCGGCTGATCGACGTAAGTACTAAGACACAATGTGCTTTTCTCAAAAACCACATTTCTCCATTTCTTTACTTCAACACCATATCATAGTGCTTTATATCCACACAAGTTTTCAAAGGAGTTTTGAATAAACAAATCTTGGTTTTTCCATCCTATAGTTTTAGCATATACTTCTACATAGGGTGGCAAAATAATCTCTATATACTTTGAAAAAGGGTTTTTATAAACCTTTGCTTTTGAAAATGATTTGTAAATCTAGATGCATAAGTTAGGTGCAAGCTCAGAGAGTAGCTTGCCTTGCTCAACAAAGTGGTCTTGGTCTTCAGGTTCCACAAATCCTTCCTCCTCGATATATCCGGCAACGTTCTCGTCTAATACACAAGCAATCAATACAACCAATCACTAGCCTATTCAATCAATTATCATAGCAATACACTCTTAGAGGTTCTAATTAATCATTCCACATATCAAACAACACTATGTGGTTTCAATTTAATTGATTTAACCATTATTCCATTGTATTTTAATTAGGGCAGAAACTTGTTGCACATGTTTAATTGCATAGCTTGAGTTCTGTTGGTCAGAAAAATACAAACTAAAATTCTACAGAAAGCTAATGATGTGTAGAAGATGACACAATTGGATTTGGGTCATTTGGAATTACCAAACTCCCTACACATTGTTTTGATTCCAGAAGCCAATTAAAAAGTTTTGGCCATTATTTAAATTATGTTCATCTAAAAATTAAACCTTGTTAGTGGTGACTAACCATGGTTAAATTTGACCTAATAAAATTAGTTTCAACTAATTTGGATTAACAGAGTATCAGAAACAAACTAGTTTAGAATTTAAACCATTTATGGTATTTTGAATAGTGTATTTTTATTATATATCCAAATGGAGTGAAACCAATTGGGTTGTAAAGATATTTTCATAAGCTTTCCAGAACAGTTGGATTTGCTCCATTTGGAGATGTAAATCTAAAGTTATGGATTTTCTAAAATTGAGTTCAGTACTGATTTCAAATTAAATCTAAATTCGAATTAAAATCCGGAGTGGATAATGTTGAAAACCCTGACGGGTGGGGCCTACTGGACAGAGACTCAGCGAGCGCGCGGGGGATTCATTTAAAACTGACGGGTGGGGTCCGCGCGTCAGGTTCTTTTTATTTAAAACGAACCGGTAAGGCACCGTTGGATCAAGATCCAACGGCCCTCGATCGGCCGCAACGCCGGCGACCTAAAACGGGCGGCGCGCGACTCCGGCGACGGCGAGGAGGACAGAGGCTCACCTAGGGGGCTTGGGAGGACGTGCGGACGGTGCAGAACGACGGCGGCGACTCGGGGAAGGCCTAGGGACGAGCGGCGCGTGCTGGGGCGGCTTCAATCGACGGCGGCGAGCAGCTCCTCTTCCCCGGCCGTGCTCCAACTCCGGCGAGGCTCCCGCGTCGATCCTATGCACGAACCAAAGGGGAAAAAGGGGCGGGTGAGTGCGGGGCGTATGGGGAAGAGGTTGAGGTCAGAGGGGAGCGAAGGAGAGGAGCAACACGGCCTGGCCGTGGTCGTCGCCTACCTCGGGCACGGCGGGCTCGAGGAGGGCACGGCGGCCTGAGGCCTTGCTGCCTTGGACTGGGCTCCCTAGCGGTGCACGAGAGAGTGGCGAGTGAGGGGGAGAGGCAGTGGGGCGGTGCGGTGAGAAGAGGGGCACGGGGTGCCATTTTATAGCGGTCGGGCGGCGCACGGTGGACGCGGTGCAGAGGGCACCCGCGGTCGTGCGAGCTCGCCGTAGGCCGGTGGAGGGGTGCGGCTACGCTGCGAGGTGCTCGGGGGACCGGGTGGGCAAGGAGGGGAGGCGTGGCGCGAGCTGCGTGTGCCCGACGGGGCGGGCCGGCCGTGAGCGCGCTCGGGCGGTGCACGACATGCACGGCATGGCGCGGGCGCGGCGCGGTCGGGTGGCTGCTCGTGCGTGCTGCTGCTGCGCGAGGGCGCCAGGAGGTGAGGGAGGGAGAGAGAGGAAGCAACGCGGCCGGCACGGCGCGGCGTCGCCGCGGCCACAGTGCCGACACGGCGACGTGCGCACGGCTGCCGCTGTCGCCGGCGTCTCCTCGCCGATCCCGGCCACCATTTGGCTCGTCCTCGGGTGCGGCGTGATCGTGGTGATGAGGGGAGTCCAGTGCTTGCTCCAATTTGACAAAATAAACTCGCGCTCACTCGATTGATCTGCGACTTGGTTCGGGTTTGGGAAGAACACACGATGCACAGAAGGTGTTTGCTGAATTTCCTGAACCAAAACAGTGTGCACTTTGGCTATTTAATTTTCTTACTTTGCTGAATTCTTTTGGGTCCAAACTTAGGATCTAGGCTAAATACATTATTGGTAAGTGATACAAAGTCTTTTTGAAATATTTGGAAATATTTCAATAATGAATTTCTAATTTGAATTTGGGGTTCTTGCATTTAAAAATTGAAAGGGAATAGTTTGTGGAAATCAACTAGGAGTGTTTATAATATTACTCCATTGATTTTAGGGTTGAAAATAAAATTATGTTTCTTACTTTGGAAAATAATGTGACATGTGTCACATGGGGTTATGTTTGGGTAATTTGTTTTGTTTGTTTTCTTTTCTTCAAACTTTTAATTAGAGCTAGAATTCAACAATCTTGCAAGCAAAGCAAACAACAATACTCAAGAATTAAACATACAAAAAATTTTATAAGAAAAGTTTTTGTTGGCCCACATTTTTGCACTAATAATTATATTAATATTTCGGGATGTTACTGATAGGACATACGTCCAAAGATTGTTCTGATGAGTGGCCCCATGGTCATACCAGACGCCCAGTTAAAGGATGCCGCACAAGACGGGTTACTTGCTTCCTGTGTGAAGGAACAAACCATGTCCCAATTCAGTGTCAACTTTATCCCTTGGTGCAACAAGTTAACCAGCAAACCAAGGAAGGAATGCGACAGTCTCTCATGAAGATCCTGGAGGAACAAAGACAAAAGGGTGCATCCAACAAAGATCTTAGCCACATAAGATGCTACAAGTGCAAAGATAAGGGACACTATGCCAGTGGCTGCCCTGAGTGGAAGAAGGATAAATCTCTTCAAGGACCGAGTGGAAAACGTGAGTGCTAAAACTTATCGTATCCACCACAGGCCATTGTATTTTGAATACTTGTACGCTCTACATCAGAGAAATAAACAAGATTGAACAAAGTTCCTAGACTGACCACAAAAATTTCTTTTAAGGGTGGTAGCCACCCAGATAATTCTAACCCAGCTGCCTGAAACCCAGAGATCCCAAACCATCTTTCTTTCGAGTCTCCCCAATCAGAAAATTCATCCCTGCTAGTTTCCAGTTTCCATGTCAGAAATTTCATTTCTCAAAACATCATGAGTTATCAGAATCATTCAAGCATTTTCTTTGTCCTCCTAGCCTCTCCGAATCTCGGGGACGAGATTCCTTTTAAGGGTGGTAGTCTGTAACATCCCAACATTTTATAATGTTTAAAAATCACTAAAATTTAAAACTTTTGTTTTGATTAAAATAAAACATTTAAATGCATAAGAAAACCAACTAAGAAAGACTTCAAACTTATTGAAAGAGTTTAATAATTCAAATATCTCACTTTCAAAAGTTGTTTCAAGTTAAACAATTTATTATCCATTGAAATTATTAAAACCTCAATATCTAATATGACAAATGTTTCACAAACCTTCAAACCATATTCATGAAATAAAAGGTTTCTTTAGAAGTATTTGAATTCAACCACTTAGCATTAGCAATTCATAAAATTAAAATAATAATTACAAGAGTTATTTTTAAACTATTGAAAACATTGTCAAATTGGCAAAAGATTATTATTCATTTACCTGAGTTCAAAACATAGTTTGGATATTACAAGTCTATAGTTTATAACTTTAATAACTTCATATATTTAATGGAATATCCAAATAAACATTTCATTAGATTAAATGATTTTCATTTATTTCCAAAACATAAAATGACTTTCATGAATATATTTTCTATATAAGAAATGAATTAAAAGTAAAACCTTTTCCAAAGTTGTTATGAAGTTTCAATTGAATTATCTTAATATAAAATATAATGGTGCACAAAATAAAATGAATTAAAACTTGAATCCATTATAATTTCCATTACTTTGAAAATAATTCTATTCTATTACTTTACTTTTATGCCAAAACAAAAATGAATGGTTACTAAAAAGGAGTTTTAAATAACTTAATATCAACCATATAACATTGTGGCAATTTCATAAATTTAATTTAACCCCAAATGAATTTATTAAATTATTAATTTCAAAGTTGACTTAAATGGGCAAATTTGCATTCTGAATATTTCAAAATTATTAATTTTAAAAAAAAATTCAAAACATGCCCACGACTGGTTTAAAACATAGATATGAATTTACAAATTTTTAGAAACTTGTTTGACCTCGTTTGGAGTTATAAATCAAAAGTTATAAAGGAAATAAATAAAATCGAAAAGAAAAAGAAAAATACCTGACATGCGGGACCCACTTATCAGGGGGTCGCCCTTCATTAACCTCTGCCCCAAATCGCGCCCGAGAACGCCGGAGTTTCCTTCTCCAAATCCGCGCGATTTAGGCATCCATTCAACGCACCTCTATGCCCTATAAGTAGCCCGCGGTCTCCTCTCCCTTTCCCCCAAGAAAACCTAGCTCAACACGCCGCCAGGCCGTCGCCTTTGCTCGCCGGAGTTGCTTCGGCCGCCGCCGTGTTTTCTCCTTTTCCCGGCGAGGTAAGCCACCCCAAGACCCGAGACTGCGCCCTTTTTCTTCACCACAGCCCCGCACACCCTCCCGACTCCTCCGTTCTTTTTATCGCAGCCCAAATCGGCGAGCTCAAGTTTGGACCAAAGCCTCCGCCGCCTTCCTCAACGCCGGCGAGCAATCTCCAGTGCAGGAGAGCCCCCGCACCGCCGCAGACCGCGCGATCTTCTCCGCAACGTCCAGCCGCGCCTCCACGTCGCCTTCCTGTGGACTGAAGAGCACCAGAGGGAGGAGACGATCCACGCCCGAGCGCTGCCACCGCTGTCATCTCCGACTCCGGCGAGAAGCGCCGCCACCTCCTCTCCATCGCACGGTGAGCGTCCGATCTCCTTTCAACGGTTGAGATTAGAAGTTTAAATTGAATCGTTACCTTTAGATCTGGACCGTAGATCTAGATCTGGACGGCCCAGATCTGTTCACTTATCCACGTCGGATCCCAGTCAGCAGCCCAGTAAGCGCACAATCAGCGCCCAGTCAGCGCTGACGTGTAAAATCATTTTCGCGATTTAATTAATTGGCAGTTTTGCAGAAAAGCCCCTGTTAATTAAAAATGTCATAACTTTTTAACCACTTATCCAAATTTAACAAACTTTATATTTTTGGAAAACCCTCGACATGTAGAGTATATTAGATCGGCCAAAATTCAGATTTGACTAAGTTTAAAATATTTAAATTTCAAATGGAAGATTTGAGTATTTTTGTCTTAACTTTAAATCTGTAAATTCAAAAATTGCAAATAAAATTATTTTAGAGACCTTGGAATATTTGTAAATTGATGACACTGCTATAAAATATTTTTGAGTAATATTTGAATGAATTCATAGTTATATACTTAATTTGAATAGATTGAGTATTTTCAACATAACTATTAATAGAAATATTATTTTTGATTAAATCAAATTGCTATAAATATAATTAAATGCCCCCTGTCTATTAACACTACTTATAAAATTTTGTTATAAAAATTTAATCATAGAAAACTTTAATCTTATAATTATTCCTTTTATTATATTTTCCAAAAATAGAAATTAATTAAATTGCATTTATAAATTCATGCATATTTATAAAGAAATCACAAAAGTTATTTTGATGTTTTCTTGTGATTGAAAATTGCATTTCATTATAGCATATTTTATTTTGTAGATATATTTCTCATAGGAAAACTCCTCTTCATTATTTTCTATAAGTTAGAATTATTTTCAACTTAGCATTTTGGTAAAGTGTTATACACTTAGACACTTAGGATTTTCAAGATGGAGCTAGAAGGCCTTGAAGGACTTAGCCAAAACAAGACTCAGAGGTATCTTCAAGGAGTAGAAGCACTTAGAAGAAAAGCAAGAAGAAGTTCAAGAAGACCAACCTCCTTTATTCTATTAGTCTTTCTTATCTCTCTCTTTTCTTCCTTCTAATCTGAGACTTCATGAAGAATAATAATTCCAAGACCAGCCTCGGTGATATAAGAATCATCAAGTCTCAAGATTTATCAAGTCTACAAAAATTCATTCAAAACATCACCAAGGGGAAAGATACAAGTCTGGAGATGAAGCCTGGAAGACTAACTACATCTTTCTTTCTTTCTTTTCCATCTTTCCTAATCTTGTCTTTTAGACTTAAACAAAGTTTGATCATGATGTTATCATCTTTGAAGTTTCTTGGATCCTAGCGGCATAGTGAGATGAAGCGTCCTGGAGACAAACCTTACATGTCCACGTACATGAGACCTGTTCCACAATTTAAGTGGCTGGCCGGGTGTCTGTCTCTCTCACTATAGTGAATGTCCAATTTACAAAGAGTTGATAATAATTGTTGATCATCTTGAAGAAATGACTTAGTATTTTCTCTAAATATTTCTACACATCAAGACTAAGCCATTAGAGGGCTTATTCAAGATGATATAAAACAAAATATTTTATTCAACTTATGACTATAGTCCTTAGTCATTTTGACCAATCTAATTGCATTGCATTAACTTAAAAGAATTTCATGCATGACATGTTTTCCTTAGAAGTTTTACAAAACTTGTTTTTTCACTAGATATGAGCATGTATGTTTGATTATTGTTGTTTGTTGATTGTTGTATTGTTTTTTGCTAATATTGTTTAGATTAAACGGAGAGCAAACGTTCGTTGTTGAAAAGAGTTTGTGAACAACGACACCATTCAATAGGGTGTAATTACGACGTCCTAACACACCATGACACTATGGTAATCCATGCGACGTAATTTGTGGAACTCTTCTCACAACTCTTCCAATGATGTGCCAACATTATAACTCAAATCTTTATTTCCTTGACCTGCATCGCGGGAATTTGATTTTCTTGTTAAGTTTATGTAGCGCCCCATCTTTAAATAAAGATGGAACACCTGTGTTAGGTGCTAGTCCCTGGATCACTGCCAGCACCACAGTACAAAATATATAGTATCATTGCATAAGTATCAAAATACTACATCGAGATCCAAAAATAGTCAAGTATAGCTTTATTACAAAGTGCATAGTCATGAAGACTAGCTAAAATATTCAGAGTTCACAACGAAAGTAAAAGCAATGGGCCTTCTCTTCTAGCATAAGCCACGAGCAGACATGTTGGGTGTAGAATCGAGTCCAAACTTACTCCTCATCAGAATTACCTGCACATTTGAATATGCAGCCCCCGAAGGAGGTCAATACAATGAAGTATTGGCAAGTGACTATGGTGGATAAAATTATGGCAAGTCTAATTCTATATGCATATTTGGCTTAGTGGAGTTTGTAGGCTATTTTGCAGAAAGCCAGTTTTCTCGTATCTTTTGTAAAACACTTTTGTATCTCAAAGACTTGGCACCAAGGGATGAAGCCCAAGTGCACCAATAATTCTTTCCTTAGTCAAATTTTACTTTACGAAAACCATGTTGAGATTCTTCCGTCCATCCTTGTCCAGTTGCTCGAAGTTGTCCATCACCGGGGACACGGCTGAGTACTCAGTTTGTCGACTCTGCAGAGGTTGTGCACTTTCACCTTAAGACTCAATTTGTCCGAGAAATCCTATACACGCGGAGTGTATTATGGAAAGGAGAGAACTGAGACAAGAACTTTCAGAAGAAGAATGCAACCATACTAGCAAGACCCGTTCCACCTATCAACTCTACATCTGCTTGTCAAGCTGACAGGTTGCACTCTCACAACTTAGTAGTTCTAGACAGAGCCCATTGTCAGAAGGCTGCACGGAAAGCTTCTAAACTTGGAGGGACTTAGTAATCTCTTTGTTCCTGGGTGGCCGTCCACAAGTGCGCTTCTGAGTGACAACCACCATACTCATGGCCCTAAGTAGAATAGAAATTCATCCTAGGCGAAGACAACCACAAGCATAGTCCCAGAAGCCACTCAACATAAACCAAACAACCAATTCCACCCAGAAGTGCATTCAAGGTTTTTAACACTTAGCCATAATTCTATAAGCTGATAGATAAACTTCTTTATAGCATAGCTAAGCATCTAATAAAACTTTTGGTGGCTGCAAGGGAAGGGATGGCTACACACTACTAGGATATTTTCAAAGTGTAGACTAACTTAGCATTATAAGATAGTATCACAATTTCCCTATCATGCATACTACTCAAAATCTCCTGATAATGCATATAGAAAACATAGGATAGATGATGAATGTCACTTGCCTTGGTAACAAAGGGAACAAGCACAGCAAGAATAACAATCACAAGGACCTTCCTCCTCTTCACAATCTAGAGACAAATAATAACACTCAATAAACACACAAAACATAACACTTAAGATATCAATACAAAAATTATGTATGCATGCTTAATATGCAATGAACTTAACAAGACCAATTAATTACTCTGTTAAGTTCTCTGTTATTCATGCATAAAAATGCAATGATCAATATTTTAATATTTTAAATAATCATTTAATAATGAGCATATTAGTAGTTTTAAATTATAAAACCAATTTCTTTAAGTCTATTAGAAGAAATTTCAAATAAAACTCATATTACACTCTCTGGACAGAGGGCATTAATATAACTCCAAAACAATTGGATTTATTTGGAGAGAAAATTTATTAATTAAGTTATAGATTTAATATCCGAAAGTTAAACAATTTAATTTCGCAATTTAATATGCACTAAAAGGATAAACTAATGAAACCATATTAAACTACAAGAGCAGAGCTTCACGTGGATATAAAATTCATCAAATTTAGATGAACAGATCGAAAGTTATGATTTTTGTAAGTTTGTGTTATTTTCTGTTTTTAAAACAAAATCTCTGCCGAAATAGAAAATAAAAGCGCCACGCGGCGTGCTGTGATTGGGCGATACCGGTTCGCGCGGATCGCGTGCGTGGACCGTACGATCTATTTTAAATCTAACGCGCCAGATACACCCGATCTAGATCCATTGGATCTAGATCCGATGGCCAGGATCTAAAGGGGGGGGGGGGGGTCGGGCGGCGCGGTTCGCCGGCGATCCCGTGCCCGCGGCGGCGCCATCATCGGCAACGATGGACCTCGTGTTCTACGGCTAAGGGGAGGGCGAAACTCGTACCACTGGACGCGTATGGTCGTGGCGAACTCGATGGCGTGACGGACGCGGTCGAGATGGCTCTTCTCCTCCTTTGCGAGCTCGTCGGAGAAGCGCGGCGGACGGCGGCGTCGGTCGTCGAAGGATTTGCCGCCCTGGTGCACAAGAGAACGCCGGAGCAAGTCCATTAGACGCGTATGGTGATGGGGAGGCGCAGAGGGGGTGTGGGGATGAAGCTCGGGTGTTGAACTCACCGGAAAGATGCAAATTGCGGCGGCGGCAATGTCGGCGATGATCTCGCGATTTTGGCGAGTTTCTGTTAGGGTTTTGGACGCGGGAGACGGAGGCGGAGGGGGGGTTTATATGGGGACGTAGGGGACCGATTAATCCGCGATTTAGCAACGGATTTTGATCCGATTCGATTTAGGGGTTCGGTAGTTCGTGTTCTACACGATGAAGGAGATGACATGCAGGCCCTGGCTGGCAGTGAGAGAAGGGGGTGGTGGGCTGCTGTTGGGCCGAGGCAGCGCGCGCGCGCGGTAGAGAAGAGGTAACGCAGTGGGCTTCGGCCCAGTTGGGTCGTCTCCCCCTTTTTTTTTAATAAAACAATTTTCTGATTTCATACCTTTAATTCAAATTTGATTTTTAAAACTTATCAAAACATTTCAGAAAAATTCATAAAAATATGTTTTGAAAAGCTAATTTAATTTATGACTTTTTGATATCATTTTGTTAAATAAATAAAATAATAAAATACAGATTTGTATGAGGAGCTCAAATAAACCTCTTTAATGAAAACAATTCTATTTAACATTATAATTAAAATTCAATCTACTCCTTATGTGATTTCACTGCCATACTTTTTATGATGCATGATGCATGGATGCAAAGTTTTAAATTTTTGAGAAATTTGGGATGTTACAGACTAACCCCCTTAAGAAGAAGCTCGCCCTCGAGCTTCGGAAAGGTCAGCAAATAGGTGTGGGTGGTCTTCTCGGAGGTCATCCTCTCGTTCCCAGGTGGCTTCGTCCTCTGTGTGATGATTCCACTGGACCTTGCAAAACTTGATGGTTTTGGTACGGGTGACTCTTTCTGCTGTCTGTAATATCTTGATGGGCTTCTCTTCGTATGTCATATCACTCTCCAATTGTACCTCCTCGAGGGGTACTGTATCCTTTAAGGGAACTCCCATCATCTCGGGATGACATTTCTTCAACTGACAGACATGGAACACATTATGAACAGCAGACAGTACTTCAGGTAGTTCTAACTCATAGGCCACTTCACCTTTGCGAGAAAGAATTTTGAATGGTCCAATGAATCGAGGTGCTAACTTTCCTTTGATTCCAAATCTTTTCACACCCCGAAGTGGTGACACCCTTAGATAGGTTCTATCTCCCACTTCATAGGTGACTTCTCTACGCTTGGAATCTGCGTAGCTTTTCTGGCGTGATTGTGCTATTTTCAATCTGTCCTTAATCAGCCTGACTTTCTCTTCAGCATCCTGTATTATATCAGGCCCAAAGAAACTCCGTTCTCCTACACCACTCCACAACAGTGGGGTTGTGCATTTCTTTCCATATAAGGCTTCAAACGGTGCCATCTCAATGCTGGCTTGGTAACTATTGTTGTAGGAGAACTCAGCGTATGGCAAATTATCATCCCAACTAGATCCATAGTCGAGCGCACAAGCTCTTAACATATCTTCTAAAATCTGATTCACTCTGACCATCTGTTTACGGGTGGAAAGCCGTACTGAATTCCAATCTGGTTCCAAAAGATTCGTGCAACTGCTTCCAAAAATGAGAAGTGAACTGGGTCCCTCTATCAGACACGATACTCTTAGGAATGCCGTGAAGGCACACAATTCTCTTCATGTAAATATCGGCTAGCTTTGCACTGGTATAAGTGGTCTTCACGGGTATGAAGTGAGCTATTTTGGTTAGGCGACAAACAATAACCCAAATAGAATCATAACCCGATCTGGTCCTTGGTAATCCAGTGATGAAGTCCATCCCAATTGAATCCCACTTCCAATCCGGTACTTTCAAGGGTTGTAATAATCCTGCTGGTTTCTGATGTTCTGCTTTTACTCGACTACATACATCACACTTAGCGATGTATTCTGCTATTTCCCTCTTCAGATTATTCCACCAAAATCTCTCTTTCACATCCATATACATCTTGGTATTTCCCGGATGAATTGAATAAGGGGTTTCATGAGCTTCTTGCAGAATTAACTTCCTAATATCAGGGTCATTGGCCACACATACACGTTTTTCAAACCACAAAATCCCCTGCTCATCCTCATGAAATCCTTTACCTTTTCCAGCTCTTAAATTGACTTTGATCTCTTCTATTTCCTTGTCTCCTTTCTGAGCTTCACGTATCTTGTCCATCAAAGTGGGCTGTACCACTAATGAGGTTACAAACCCTTCAGGTACTACTTCCAACCTGAGGTCCTTAAATGCCTTACATAAATCCTCGGGTAATTCTCCTGCTGTAAGGCCATTCACATACACTTTTCGGCTCAGAGCATCTGCTACCACATTAGCTTTTCCCGGATGGTATTGAAGGCTTAGATCATAATCTTTAATAAGTTCCAACCATCTTCTTTGTCTCATATTCAATTCCTTCTGTGTAAATATGTACTTCAAACTTTTGTGATCCGTGAATACCTCACACCTTTTTCCCATTAGGTAGGGTCTCCAAGTTTTCAGAGCATGCACTACTGATGCTAACTCGAGATCATGAGTTGGATAATTTGCTTCATGTTTCTTGAGTTGTCTAGAGGCATAAGATGCCACTCTGCCTTCCTGCATCAACACACTTCCCAAGCCTTGGCGTGAAGCATCACAGTATACTTGGAATTCCTTCTCCAAATCAGGTAAACCTAGAACTGGGGCTGAAACCAGACGTTTCTTCAACTCCTGAAAACTGGCTTCGCATGCCTCTGTCCACTCAAATTTCTTCTCCTTCTTTAATAATTCCGTCAAGGCCTTGGCAATCTTGGAGAAGTTTTCAATGAATCGTCGGTAGTATCCTGCTAGGCCCAGGAAACTCCGTAATTCACCAACATTCTTCGGCGGTTCCCAATTAGTTACAGCTGAAACCTTTTCAGGATCCACCGCTACACCTTCCTTGGACACCACATGGCCTAAAAATCCGACTTGTTCTAACCAAAACTCACACTTGCTGTACTTGGCATACAACTTATGTTCACGTAGTCTCTGCAATACCTGACGCAAGTGCTCTTCATGTTCTTGGTGACTCTTGGAGTAGATTAGAATATCATCTATGAACACGACCACAAACTTATCCAGAAAATCCATGAACACTTTATTCATCATATTCATGAAATAAGCTGGTGCATTGGTTAATCCAAAAGGCATTACTGTGTACTCGTAAGAGCCATATCTCGTAACAAATGCAGTTTTGGGTATATCCATTTCTCTAACTTTCATTTGGAGGTACCCCGATCGAAGATCGATCTTTGAGAAAACACAAGCACCTTCCAGTTGATCAAATAGTTCATTTATCTTGGGTAACGGGTACTTGTTTTTGATAGTTTGCTCGTTTATATCTCTGTAATCCGTGACTAGCCTCTGGGTTTGATCCTTCTTCTTAACAAATAAGACTGGTGCTCCCCATGGCGATGAACTTGGACGAATGAATCCTTTCTGGATATGTTCTTCTAATTGCTTCTTGAGCTCTTTCGATTCATCGACGGCCATAGGGTAAGGTCTTTTAGCTATTGGCCCTGTTCCCGGCTTCAGTTCGATGAGAAACTCTACATCCCTATCGGGTGGCATTCCCGGTAGTTCCTCCGGAAAAACATCTGGGTATTCCTTGACGATAAGCACATCTCCAAGGCTAACCCCCTTAAGAGAATTTAGCCTAACCTTCTTAAGTTCGAAAGTTGATCGGAACTTAATCTTCCTTTTCTCCGGGGTGGTGAGAGTGATTGCTCTATTTGCACAATCTATGATTTCTTCAAAACGAGTCATCCAATCCATTCCGATGATAACATCCAATCCTTGGGTCTCTAGGATGACTAAGTCTGTTGGGAAGGTGTGTTTTCCAATTTGCAAGTCTAACTGCCTACACCCGGAATTTACTAGCATCTCTCCTCCAGGTGAACTTACCCTAATAGGTTTTCCTAGACTTTCCTCAGCTAACCCATGTTTGTTAACAAAAGCTCTTGATATGAATGAATGAGATGCTCCAGTATCAAATAAAACTAATGCTGGAAAGGAGTTGAGCAAGAACGTACCAATCACAGCATCAGGTTCATCATGAACTTCTTCCACATTGATGTGGTTCACTTGTCCCTTCTGGAAAGGATTGGGCTTGGAATTTTCATCAGCTTTCTTCTCTGGGCAATCAGTTGCATAATGTCCTGTCTTCTTGCACTTGTAGCAGGTCACATGAGACAAGTCTTTCTTCCCTTCATGGTTAGGACGGTGATTCCCATTCCCATGATTATGGCCATGATGATGGTTTCCCCTGGATCCACCATTATTTCCATTGTATCCTCCATTGCTACCTTTGTTCCCTCCATTGTGGTTATGGCCATGATGTTTTTGGCAACTACCAGTGTTGGAGTGATTCCAGGGTTTATGGCTACTGACTTCAGAGGTGTGTTTCTTATATGTCCCTTCAGAATGAACCTTACTTGCACTGAACTTCCTCTTCCTATTCTCTTCCTTTCTTATGTTGTTGTCCAAGGTGATGGCTTGATCCAGCAGAGCTTGATAGTTTGGAGTATATGCCACAGACAAAGGTATCTTCAGTTCTCCCTTAAGTCCATTGAGGAACTTTTCCTTCCTCTTTGCATCAGTATCAATGTCCTCTGGTGCATACCTTGATAGCATACAGAAGTCATCCATATACTCCTTCAATGTTCTACCTCCTTGCCTCAAACTGCGAAATTCGTCTTTCTTCAGGTTCATTATACCTGAGGAGATGTGAGAATTCCGGAAGCCTTCCTTGAACGCATCCCAAGTCATGCCATCCAAAGGATGAGTCACTTGATAATTCTCCCACCACAATGCTGCGGGTCCTTCCAACAGATGTGCAGTGAACCTCACTTTTTCTGCCTCAGAACATTCACAAGTTACTAAGTCCTTGTTGACTGAACGGAGCCAATCATCCGCCACTATTGGTTCAGTAGCAGAGGAGAACTTATTAGGCCTAAGCCTTAGGAATCTAGCCAGTCTGTCCACTGGGGGTGGGGGTGGAGGTGGCGGGTTGTTGTTGTTGTGGTTGTTGTTGTTGTTGGTTGCTGCAATGAACTGAGTCATCATATTCATCAACTGAGCTTGAGCGGCCATCAGTTGTTGCATGACGTCGTCGTTGCTGGTATCACGACGAGGAGGCATCTGTAGGGTTTTTCAGCATAGATGAGTGAAAGATAGACAGAACTAGAAGAAAAATCCTACCCATGCACAAAGCAACCAAGTCAACACAAACAACACTCATAAGACAACTTAAAAGGAAAAGTCTAATAAAACAAGTAGTCTAAATTGATTTAATAAAAACAACAGAGTCTGCAAACCAAACAATTCTATCATTGTCACACCACAAGTTGGAGATCAATGTTTTAAAAAGAACGACGAACTAAACGAGGGAGAACATGGTGGTCCAACTACTAAGTCTAAACTTCGTCCATGACGTCTCCTTCATCTTCCTCCACTTCCTCGATGGTGATGCCTTCCTTCGTAAGAATCTCCTTGTAGTCATTCACCTCCTTCTCCAAGGCCTCATTCTTCTCCTGTAACATTGTCGTCTCACGGTGCAGAGTCTCGATTGCTTCTTTCTCCAGGACTTCAATCTTCTCTTGTAGTATTCTCTTCTCACGGCGTAGAGTCTTGATCAAATCTCGATCAGCTTCGAACTAGACGTCGTTGCTCTGGATTTCATCCTTCAAGGTCCTGATCTCCTTGTTCTTGTCTCTAATTCTCTTTTCTTGGCTTTGAAACTTCTTCTCTTGAGCTCGGAACTTCTCCTCTTGAGCGTTGGCCACCTCTTCTTGGGCTTCAATCTTCTTTTGAGTCTCCTTGACTTGTGCCATTATTTCATCATTCTTCAACAGCTCACTGCGTCTATCTTCTTCTAGTTGCCAGAGGTGAAGTTCTAAGTCTTGGAGATATGGGTACAAAGCTTCTGGTTTGTTTTTGTCTTCCTCGCTAATACAGTAAGGAATCCCATGTTCGTCACGTTGGCCAAGGTGAGCAAAGTAGTGGTCTTTTAACTCTTCTTGGTATTGCAAGCAAAGACGTCCTATTAGCTCCTGCGTGACGAGATTCAGCCCTTTCTCCAAGGAGTCACTAATCGACTTGTACTGGATGTCTTCGGTCTTGGGTTCAGTCTGGTGCCCTTGTTGGTAAAGGCGAATTCCCCATAAATCTTCTCTTTTGAAGTGCTTCAGCTGGCTTGCCTTGATGATGGGTGTTGGAAGTGCCAACAGTTCTACCAACTCTAGAAGATATCTTCCAAAGCACATGTCCTTGAAGTCCTCCGCGGTTTGATACGTGAAGAATGACATCCTTAAGTGATAAAGGTAGAGTTTGTTAAAACAAGACAAAGTTAAGATATACTAATTGTGGTGTACTTAAGTACTTAGAGAAAAAGAACTTCTTTTCTAACAGGTGATCAATACTATTATCAACTCTTTTGTAAGTCGGATATTCACTATAGTGAGAGAGACAGACACCCGGCCAGCTACTTATAATTGTGGAACAGGTCTCATGTACGCGGACATGTAAGGTTAGTCCCGGGCCGCTTCATCCCACTATGCCGTTAGGATCCAACATACTTCAAAGATGGTAATATTATGATAAAAAAGGAGGCTTAACCAATCCTAAGGGCTCGAACCTACAGGCAACACTTTTGCTCTGATACCATTTTGTAGCGCCCCATCTTTAAATAAAGATGGAACACCTGTGTTAGGTGCTAGTCCCTGGATCACTGCCAGCATTACAGTACAAAATATATAGTATCATTGCATAAGTATCAAAATACTACATCGAGATCCAAAAATAGCCAAGTATAGCTTTATTACAAAGTGCATAGTCATGAAGACTAGCTAAAATATTCAGAGTTCACAACGAAAGTAAAAGCAATGGGCCTTCTCTTCTAGCATAAGCCACGAGCAGACATGTTGGGTGTAGAATCGAGTCCAAACTTACTCCTCATCAGAATTACCTGCACATTTGAATATGCAGCCCCCGAAGGAGGTCAATACAATGAAGTATTGGCAAGTGACTATGGTGGATAAAATTATGGCAAGTCTAATTCTATATGCATATTTGGCTTAGTGGAGTTTGTAGGCTATTTTGCAGAAAGCCAGTTTTCTCGTATCTTTTGTAAAACACTTTTGTATCTCAAAGACTTGGCACCAAGGGATGAAGCCCAAGTGCACCAATAATTCTTTCCTTAGTCAAATTTTACTTTACGAAAACCATGTTGAGATTCTTCCGTCCATCCTTGTCCAGTTGCTCGAAGTTGTCCATCACCGGGGACACGGCTGAGTACTCAGTTTGTCGACTCTGCAGAGGTTGTGCACTTTCACCTTAAGACTCAATTTGTCCGAGAAATCCTATACACGCGGAGTGTATTATGGAAAGGAGAGAACTGAGACAAGAACTTTCAGAAGAAGAATGCAACCATACTAGCAAGACCCGTTCCACCTATCAACTCTACATCTGCTTGTCAAGCTGACAGGTTGCACTCTCACAACTTAGTAGTTCTAGACAGAGCCCATTGTCAGAAGGCTGCACGGAAAGCTTCTAAACTTGGAGGGACTTAGTAATCTCTTTGTTCCTGGGTGGCCGTCCACAAGTGCGCTTCTGGGTGACAACCACCATACTCATGGCCCTAAGTAGAATAGAAATTCATCCTAGGCGAAGACAACCACAAGCATAGTCCCAGAAGCCACTCAACATAAACCAACCAATTCCACCCAGAAGTGCATTCAAGGTTTTTAACACTTAGCCATAATTCTATAAGCTGATAGATAAACTTCTTTATAGCATAGCTAAGCATCTAATAAAACTTTTGGTGGCTGCAAGGGAAGGGATGGCTACACACTACTAGGATATTTTCAAAGTGTAGACTAACTTAGCATTATAAGATAGTATCACAATTTCCCTATCATGCATACTACTCAAAATCTCCTGATAATGCATATAGAAAACATAGGATAGATGATGAATGTCACTTGCCTTGGTAACAAAGGGAACAAGCACAGCAAGAATAACAATCACAAGGACCTTCCTCCTCTTCACAATCTAGAGACAAATAATAACACTCAATAAACACACAAAACATAACACTTAAGATATCAATACAAAAATTATGTATGCATGCTTAATATGCAATGAACTTAACAAGACCAATTAATTACTCTGTTAAGTTCTCTGTTATTCATGCATAAAAATGCAATGATCAATATTTTAATATTTTAAATAATCATTTAATAATGAGCATATTAGTAGTTTTAAATTATAAAACCAATTTCTATAAGTCTATTAGAAGAAATTTCAAATAAAACTCATATTACACTCTCTGGACAGAGGGCATTAATATAACTCCAAAACAATTGGATTTATTTGGAGAGAAAATTTATTAATTAAGTTATAGATTTAATATCCGAAAGTTAAACAATTTAATTTCGCAATTTAATATGCACTAAAAGGATAAACTAATGAAACCATATTAAACTACACGAGCAGAGCTTCACGTGGATATAAAATTCATCAAATTTGGATGAACAGATCGAAAGTTATGATTTTTGTAAGTTTGTGTTATTTTCTGTTTTTAAAACAAAATCTCTGCCGAAATAGAAAATAAAAGCGCCACGCGGCGTGCTGTGATTGGGCGATACCGGTTCGCGCGGATCGCGTGCGTGGACCGTACGATCTATTTTAAATCTAACGCGCCAGATACACATGATCTAGATCCATTGGATCTAGATCCGATGGCCAGGATCTAAAGGGGGGGGGGGGTCGGGCGGCGCGGTTCACCGGCGATCCCGTGCCCGCGGCGGCGCCATCATCGGAAACGATGGACCTCGTGTTCTACGGCTAAGGGGAGGCGCAGAGGGGGTGTGGGGATGAAGCTCGGGTGTTGAACTCACCGGAAAGATGCAAATTGCGGCGGCGGCAATGTCGGCGATGATCTCGCGATTTTGGCGAGTTTCTGTTAGGGTTTTGGACGCGGGAGACGGAGGCGGAGGGGGGGTTTATATGGGGACGTAGGGGACCGATTAATCCGCGATTTAGCAACGGATTTTGATCCGATTCGATTTATGGGTTCGGTAGTTCGTGTTCTACACGATGAAGGAGATGACGTGTGGGCCCTGGCTGGCAGTGAGAGAAGGGGGTGGTGGGCTGCTGTTGGGCCGAGGCAGCGCGCGCGCGCGGTAGAGAAGAGGTAACGCAGTGGGCTTCGGCACAGTTGGTTCGTCTCGCCCTTTTTTTTTAATAAAACAATTTTCTGATTTCATACCTTTAATTCAAATTTGATTTTTAAAACTTATCAAAACATTTCAGAAAAATTCATAAAAATATGTTTTGAAAAGCTAATTTAATTTATGACTTTTTGATATCATTTTGTTAAATAAATAAAATAATAAAATACAGATTTGTATGAGGAGCTCAAATAAACCTCTTTAATGAAAACAATTCTATTTAACATTATAATTAAAATTCAATCTACTCCTTATGTGATTTCACTGCCATACTTTTTATGATGCATGATGCATGGATGCAAAGTTTTAAATTTTTGAGAAATTTGGGATGTTACAGTTTATTTCCTACTTCATTCTGAACTTTGTTTGATCGAATCAAAATTTCAGACTAACATTCCCCGGAGTGGATATCCATATATCTACTCGGAATATTCATGAAGTCTATGAAATAAAGACTTCCACTACACGTTAAAGTACTTCATTGATTCACATACACCCATATGCACGATTCTCAACAAGCTATACTCAAAACGTTCAGTGAAGTTCACGAAATAAAGGTTTCCACTACCCGTCAATTACTTCATTGAACCACATACATCTCTATGTATGACTATCAATAAGTTATATGCCCGCTTTCCGAAAACGGTGTCACGGTTATTTTGCAAGTGTCAAAAGATCAAATCATAGGACTTGTAGATCCATCCGGTATGGAGCTAATGCATTGACTATAACATTGACATGACTCAACGGTAGTGCCACACATATGTGGTGTCTTTATTAAGTTTGTATCCTTTGGCATTAATATTATGAATGTGGGAGCTTCTACCATCTAAATTCAAATCGGCATATGATCATTACTTCATAAATATAGGACACAAATTTTTTCACTATCATGTATGAACAAGTGTCTCGCTAGAGGAGACACACTTGTAACGATCATACTAACAAGCGATCATAAAGAATTTATTCAAATGGTGGATCTAGAGGGAGAGTGTCTATGGCCATCACAACAACTTGACTGCCATTATCAACACGCAATGTCGCCTCATCCTTTTAAGCTACTCAAGCAGTAAACGTGGTTTTCACAAAACATGACTAGTTCAAAACTTAGTCACTACTGCGAGTACTTGCTTAGCTAAAACATTCATAACATGTATATCATATATATAAACCATCATCATTGATGACTTCCGGCGATCTGTTTCATTTTCTTGATACTTCCACCGTAATCAAGAACCATGAAGGTGAACGATTCCCCTTGCATGACTTAGTGTATGACAGAGGATTTGCACTTGGCAACGATGTCTGTCATCCAGTGATTGAGCTGAGCGAGGCGTCTCAATGTTCATTAAGTATGAACATATGTCATTAAGTATGACCGCCACGTGCCCCCTCAATGTGTGTATTCTCTTCCATCTTGGTTGAGAAGACAATCAGTCAACGTACTGATAAACTTCATCAACCCAACGTTTGGGGTACCCCGAGTTTAGCGACCATATAATATGATCGCGATCTAAAAAACTCGTACCCTCCGTTTGTTCTCTATGGCAGAGATCATAGCATGCACTGGAATATGATGATATCATCCGCACAAAATCTGATATTCCAAATTATCTTTTGTTAGCGGAATCTCCGGGTTTATCTCCTAGCGGGTATTGTAACACAAAGAGCTAATGGTTTAAACAAGGAGTATCCTCAAGCTAAAGCATAAAACTATGAAGTTTGGACCCAATATTTTAAGTTTCTCAATCGCAGGAATGCGCCTAATTTGAAAAGATGCTATCACAATGGTTAATATCTACAAAGGTTTGCAAAACAGACTCTGTTCATTATATTCTGAGTTCTAGTATTTTAGAAAATAACTATCCGAACTCCCACTCAAACGAACATCCCTCCTGGTCGTTTAAGCGATTACACGACCCCCATCCATTGCACCACCCCTCATCATCAGAGCCGGCGGCACAACTTCAAGAGTAGACAATTGTCCGCCACACCAATTTTGTGACTCGTGCTCGACCTTTTGGTCTCCCTGTTCCGAGGCCATATTTCTGAATATGCTAGGCTCGCCACCAAAAACCTCCACGCTGACGCTTGTGCAACATGGCTTACAGCCACTGTATGCGAACGACGAGATGTCTGACACCCGATCATCATGACCTGCCTCATAACGTAGAACTTTCTTGGTGGTGCGCGTTGGAGGGAGAAGACTAGTGGTATTTTGAAGGGATCATCTTATATAGCTACCGTCGTGCAACTAATATATACTATATATATAATCACACAATATAAGATGCACACAAAACATCAAATGTAATGCAATGTGATATAGTCCATTGTGCCATGGTCTTCTTGGCACCTGCAGTTTATAAACAATTTAATAAACCTACCTTGACCATATCACATAGCCCCTGCAAAATAAAGTTAGACGCTTCTACTCTATCTTTTGCATATTTTACGTGGCTCGGGGCTTTCGTAAATAGAACCACTTCATACCTACGAACCTTATGACCACAACAACGATCCAATAATTGCATGTTTAAGCATCCCTTTCGGGCCCTCCATTGAAAATGCAATGCCAACTAAAGAGAGAGAAACAGGCACCCGCCAGCCACAGATACGGTACAAGCCGTATGTCAGTAGTGGAACCAGTCTCGCGTAAGCGTACGCGTAAAGTCGGTCCGGGCCGCTTCATCAACTCGATGCCGCTGGAATCACAAGTGCACGCAAGAGGGTAGCAAATAACAGGAACGGTGCCCCCGTGCAGAGCACGGGTTCTAACAGCGTACAACTATATCTACGATAGATCGGCTCTGATACCACTGAAGGGGATCGTGTGCAGAAAACAAAAAATTTCCTATCAACGATATCCTTAAACTAGCCAAGATCTACACTATGCAGATATAGAAGTACGGCGGAGATCGGAATACATACCCTCGTAGACCGAATAGCGGGGATGATGCTCCCGCACAAGCATTGACGACGAAGACGACGTAGCCGACCTCTAGGTGGCGGAGAACTCGGCGCGACGAAGATGACGAAGATGACCTCGAGGTCGGGTGGAGGAAGTAGGACTCCGAGTACCGCAAGCGCAGCACCTCGCAGGGCGTCACACACATACGGTGGAGACGACGGCCTCCAAAGCTCCAGTCCAGTACGAGCAGCGGAAGACTTGGACCGGAACACCAGCAGCGCGGCAGCGGGCTATGGTGGAAGACATCCCCTCATCCTCCTCGGCGCAACTCCGACAAAGGGAATCACGAGATCGAGGAGAAATAAGAGAATTAATTGGTGAATTAAAAGGCTAGGGGTGCCCCTTCTTATATAGGCTCCCAGGGGGAGCCAACCTTGCCAGCCAGGCAATGTGGGACTATCCCACATGCCTGGTGCGGCCAAGATAGGTGCGCCGGCCCTAGGGTGGCACCATTTGGCCCACCTAGGTCGGCCCTCCCTCAATCCGAAGCCCTGGGGGGACTTTCCCCCCCTCATGGGCCTTCTTTCCACCAGAAGGCCCATTTAGGGAAACCAGCCTTTAAAAATTCGAAAATAAATATATAAAATCATATTTAAATATTAATTACACTAATTAATATCAAACATATTATATATAATTTATTCTAGCTCCGAAAACTCTTTCGTCGCTGCCCGATCTCCATCAGACCATTCCCGGGACGTTCCCGGTGATCTCTTTCCTTTCCGGTTGTCTTGTCGAAACCCCTTAAGTGTGTTACCCTAGCGGTTCGATATAATAACAGGTACGATCAAGACTCCTCTATGATCAACGACTAACTCGTAGGACTGGACCCCATGAATTAATCCCTGTGATATAACGAATGACTTTCATCTATCAAAACTGGACGTCTAGTCTTAAACCCTTTGTCATGGCGATACTTAGCGTGTCCGTGCATCATTCTCAGATATCTCCATACCTAGCATGATCTCGTTATCGACATCGCTATCTTCTACTCGTCTATGATATTATGTCAGCTGGTGAGCTAGTCACATGTTTGCAAACTCATTTGACATAATCTCACCGAGTACGCCCTAGAGTATCTATCCGGCTATGCGGACTCACAAATCCCGCTGTTGACCCCTCGTCTCAACTACCCCCTTCCGATACCCAAAAGTATCACCTATCATTTTCACACTATATAAGATATGACGGTTGGTGCGATCAAAGTATCTTTCAGCGATCACAATAATAGTTGGTCTCACGGTCTTAAGGCGTAATGACTATGTCCTATAAATACTGGGTATGTCCATCACATCGTTACACCTAACGATATGACTTCCATTGCCGACCGGCGCCATGCCCTATGATCGGAAAACCTCGATCATCAATCGCGCAATGAAACTAGTCTTAGTAGAGGCTACTAGGGACCTGGTTGTTTATCTACCACACCTGTATTAAAGTTTTCGCTTAACAGTTATAACATGGTGTAAAACATATAATGAACAATTGGGATATTGCCAATAAACTATGTTTATTAAGTGCCTTTAGGGCTTATTCCCTTCAGCATACTACTCAAAATATTCAACTAATGCATATAGAAAATATTGGGTAATTTATGAATGTCACTTGCCTTGGTAGCAGGAGGAGCAAACACAACAAGAATAAAAATCACAAGTAACTCCTTCCTCTTCTTCACAATCTAGCATAAGTAATACATAAAATAAATACCCACGCAATATCACACCTTGAACACCAAACATAAATATGTATGCATGCATGATATTCTATGAGTATAACAAGACACACTTATTAACAATTTATACCTTCTATTATTAAATGTATGAAATACAATTTCTAGGAATTTCTTAGTTTACTTATCAATTAAATAATTGAAAACAATATAGAAATAATTAGAATTCTACAACTACAACTTTTATAGTTTTATGAAAGTTTTCAAATAAAACACATGTTGATATTTCTGGACAGAGGACAATAATACAACACTAAAACAATTAAATTTATTAGATAATCATTTTTATTATTTAAGTTATGAATTTAATAGCCGAAATACTCCTCGGATAATTATACGAATTATAATTTATCAAAAGGAAAAACAAATTATATATAAATAAACTAGACTAGCAGGGCTATCCGTGGATATAAAATTTATCAAATTTGGACTTAAAGATCAAAAGTTATGAATTTTCCAAGTTTGGCATATTTTCTGTTATATTTATAAAATCCCTGCGAAATAGAAAATTAATTTGGCCACGCGGCGCACGCTGATTGGCTCGTAACGTTTCGGGCGGATCGCGAGCGCGGGCCGTCCGATCTAACGAATGCGCGATATTAGATCGGTCTAGATCCATTGGATCTAGATCCGACGGTCTAAAATACATGACCAGAAACCAGCGGCGCGCGTCGCCGGAATTACTCCGATCGCGGCGGCGCTATCGTCTGCGATACGTGCGCTCGCGTCCTAGGGGTCTACGGGATGAATGAGGCTTACCGAGACGTAAAGGGCGTCGAGGCGGAGTCGTTGGCGAGGTGTTGGTCCTCGGGGCGTCGCCGTTTGCCGGGAAGACCTCGCCGGAGATGAAGAAGCGGACGGTGGCGTCGGTCGAGGACGAGGGATTTGTTCGGCAGCATAAAAGATGATTCTCGACGTCAAGGGGTAGCGCACGATGCTAGGAAGAAGAACTACAGGGAGAAGGAGGCTCGGGGAGCTCGAACGTGGTCGTGGCGGCGGTTCTCACCGCGCGGAAATGGCGGCGGCGAAACTCTGCTTCCGAGCGGCCTGGGGGCGAATAGGTTAGGGTTTTGGGCGCGGAGAGTGGCGGAGGGGATGGAGGTTTATATGGGGGCGACTAAGGAGCAAATCCCCCGAAGAACGCAGCTAATTTCGTCTCCAGATCAGAGATCATCCCGCGCGGATTTCTCGCCCGAGGTTGAAGATCCACCTGACAGGTGGGTCCCACCTGTCAGCGTGAGAGGAGAGGGGGCGCGAGCTACTGGCCTGTTGATGGGCCGTTTCTTAGAGCGTGCGGTAGATAACGATGGGCCGGCTCGTTTTCTGTTTTTCTTTTCTCAAAAATAATTTCTGTTTCCAAAAATGATTTTTAAACTCATTCAAAATATTTCAGAAAAACTCATAAATAATAAAATCTTCTTTTTAGAAGTATTTTGGTAAATAAATAATAAAATAAAAAAATATTATATGGAGTTCAATTTCACCTATTTTATGAAATACATAATTAATCAAACTTATAAATAACTTTAAATTATTCTTTTTGTGATATATGTGCAATACTTATATGATGCATGATGTATGAATGCATAGTTTTAAATTTTTGAGAAATTTGGGATGTTACAGCGGGTCCGCAAAAGCCTGTAGGATAACCTCGCTAACGGTCGTTGTTTCCAGAGTGTCTAAACTATTTGACTAAATATTATTTTGAAAAGATCTCAAAAGGTTCTTTTATTCCTTACCTCTATTCTATTTCTCCTCTTATCTTATTTGTTTTGGAGTCTCTTCTCTTATCCAACTTTCAAAGTTTAGGTTCCTACGTGTGGGTGGACGATCTGTTGCCTTTTATCCTATTAGGTTCGATCTTCGGAAATCTTCATCGACCTGAGCAACTATTTTGTTAGTGGTGTCGAGAAGTTTAAGGTGGAGTTAGAACTTCTTGTTAGTGGTGTCAAGAATTTCAGGGTGGAGCAACAATCCCTTGTTAGTGGTGTCGAGAAGTTTATCACGGAGCCGATGACTCGATAGTTAGCCCTCTCTTCTTGTGGTCTCGGCGTGGATCGCGGGACGCGATCCCTTGTTAGTGGTGTCGATTTTAACGCCCCGGAAATTTCCCCAATTAGATAATTGTTTGTTTTTCTTTTTTGCATCATCATATCATTGCATTGTCACCTCTTTTTTTATTGTTGCTTTGAAGTTCAAATCACACTTTTAAATTCAAATGGAATTAAATAAATTCAAATGTGATGTTTCAAATCTTTTTTCAAATATTCAAAAATTAATTTATCAATTGTCTAATTTGAAACTATTAATATTTGCCAAAAGTTCTACAACGTTTCTTTTCCTTTTATTCTTCAAAACAGAAAACAGAAAAAAGAATAAAAGGAAAATAAATCGCAGAGAAGAAAAAACACTTACCTGCTGGCTTTTGGCCCAGCTCGGCCCACCTTCAGCCCACGACCCCCTCCCCTATCGTCTTCCTCCTTATTGCCCCTTTCCACCTCGACACGGAGACGCTGCCATGGTGCACCCCACCTCGCTTCAACCACTCCCCCTCCTTTTAGCCTCCTCTACCCCTCTACCGAACCCTAGCCTCTCTCCCCTCTCCCCCCTCGCGCCGCTACCCGCCTCCCCCTTCGTCTCCCCTCCACTTCTTCCTTTGTTTCCTCCGCCGCAACAGAAGCACCGTAGCTACCTCTCCGTCGCGCCGCTGCTACGCCGCCGTCGAAGAGCCGTGAAGGAGTCCCGGAGCTGCGCCTCTCTATCGGCATCCTCTACGTGGTAGAATTCAAGCTGGGAGCCGCTGCAGCCGTCATCCCCGTCCTCTTCTTCTCCACGGCCGGTGGAGCGTCGCCGCCGCAATTACTCGCCTCGGTCGTCCTCGCGCACGATCGACTCCCCCAAACACCTTCAAAGTGAGCTCCTCCTTCGTTTTCCCCCTTCCCTCCGCGGTTTACCTTTGGGAACGTCGGATGCATCCACGCCTTCTTCTCCGGTTCCACCATGGCTGGGAGAGCCAAGCTTCTGGTGTTCGTTGTGACTGCGGCTTGTCGCCGCCGTAGCCGATTGCTCCCTGCTCTGGCTCTTCACACATCGCACGACGTCGCCTCGCCCCCAGACCCCCGCGTGCATCCGCCAGGTCGTGCTCACGCGCCGGCAGCGGATTTCAGTTCGACGCCGTCTCGCACCCTCTCTGCTAAAGTCTGAACTTTAAGGTTCAGGTTCAGTTAACATCACAAAAACTGGTTATATTGCTTCTACCTCTGAATCCGACACGAATCCTTCCTTACCCCAGTGGCTACGATCTCTGCTCCCCACAGCCAGAAACCAAGTTCTAGTGTTGGGCTAGTTGAATTAAAAGGCCCCATCCTTTTTCTTTCTACACCCACTGACATGTGGGTCCCGCCTGTCATAGACTATCCAGAGACAGATCAGACTGACTTATTTGACCCGAGCCTCCTGTGCTCTTTTCCTTGCAGTTAACCGCCCACCAGCACTTTTCCTGTAAATTACAGAAACAAACCTAAACTTGTTTTGCTAATAACTTTTAATCTATAACTCCAAATTAAATAATTTGTATATGTTTATTTATTAAAAAAACTGCAATGAACATTAATATGCCATTCTAATTCCATGTTGCATCTTTTGTTTTAATTGCTTAGTGTACTTTATTCGTCACACCCAAATAATTAAATATGGAATGTGTGGGGTAAATAATATATGTAATGCCCTATTCCATTTAATTTGACTAGATATTTGTACCATGTCTTGCCATGTTAATGAACATTTAATTTGATGTGTAGATAAATAACTTGAATCTAAATATTAATTGTAGGAATCCCGGTTCTGCTTAATTTGGATTCAGTGCATCTCGTATTGCATCTTGCCATGCCATGCATCATTCTCATGATCATGCTGGATGTTTTGCCGTGTTTGTAAGATGCATCTTTTACGCTTTCCAGTGTTGTTGCTTCTTCGCGGATAAGACGTTGAGATGTGTGAGCAACGAGAAGATCTTCTTCCATGCGGGATTCCAGGCAAGCATAGTTTGTATGTTTACCTATACATTGTCTTTCATTCCTGCCGTTGATCTCTGCTATCCTAGTATTCGATTCTTGTGTCGCGATCCCAGCACATGTTTATCCTGCAGCCTATACAGCTTTATCCCCACAACCTATTACTTGTTGCATGTTTATCTATTGGCCTTGCGAGTCGTAGCGCATGCTTAGAGGTTATTGTGCGAGTCGTCTGTTGGTTTTATGTTTCACATGCTTAGTATGATAGATTGTTCTACTTTAATAGAATGCTATCTTCTATTGGGGTATTATAATTAAAAGATAAGGCACCGGTGGAAGGCCTTGCGAGGTGCTTTGTTCTGCTAAGTGTCGACCTGGGAACTGAGATTTTTTCCTCGGATCCAATTTTGAGTGCACTAACCACTTGTGGGAGGCCCTATGAAGCCCCTTCTCGACTTTGAACGGATCTTCACCTTGTCCATGTGCAGCAAGTAGTTTGGGTTTTCCATTTTCTCATATGCATGTGCATGATGATGATTGATGAGAGGTTACGTGACATGGGGGGTAATATAGGGGTTGCGCGTGCGAAGCGGACATTTCCTACTGTCATTTGAGCCGCATGGCGCGCAGGCACAAACTAATGAGTGCGGAATTGAGATTCGGCCGAACTCCTGACGCGGGTAACAAATCATATGGGTGGAACTTGGACTTTCTGTAGTGAAGGAATGAGTCGTGTTGAGAGGCCCTAATGTTTATGACTGGGTTGATCACGCGAGTATGGGTACAATAGTGCACCCCTGCAGGGTATAATCTTATCGATGAGCCGTGTCCACGGTTATGGACGGCTGGTGATGATGCTGGCTAACAAGATCTAGACTGCTTGCACCTAATTAATGTTAATTAATTTGACTAGTAATGTAGAATTACTTTCACAATAAATGGTAACTATAACTGTTCAATGTGTGAGTTTTTCCCGAATTGCTTCCTCATAATTGGTTGAGGGAGTTAATCTGAGAATGGGTTATGATTGGTGTTAGTTGTAGTTGGTTACTTATGCGCTCTCTTATCCCTCTCTAATTAGACGAAAGTTATAGTGTGTCTCTATTAGGTCGCTAGTGCTGTTGCCGCTAAGTCCACCTACCCCATATTTTGGGAGATGGTGTAGAAAGTAGGCATGTTGGTTTTGCTTGACAGAGAGTGCCCTGTCACTTCTTCTGGCTTTGTTTTATGTGAAGTTAACAGGTTTGAAGTACGACGACGTTAGCTTGGGAATCCCTTCGGCTCGACTGGACAGGAATATGGCGCTATCGTTTATCTTCGGGACTCTTAGTCCAATTTGCATCTTATCCGTAGTCGGATACTATTTTGCTTCCATTGTCATTTGTATATTTGCTTGCAAATATATAAGCGCACATTGAAAAAACAATACTGCGGGAAATTAACTCACCACCAAAATATTACATAACGACGCTGTAGCGCAAAGTTCACTTTGGAACGAAATTGTCTCATTATGCTTGGAGTTGCCAAGTTAATGTATTTAAACCATGTCGAGGCATGGGGACCACCCATTAGTGGCAGAGACTCTCAACGGCCTGAGACGGCTCGTTACATGGAGAGCTCGGAGGGTTGACCCTCGAGAGAAGCCTTTGGGGCTTGGAGGTTTAAGCCGTGAGCTTTTAACCTCTAGAGACAAAAAATGCTTGGAGGTGGAGCCGTAAGCTGCCTCTTCAGCTAGATGTCTTGACGTGACAATAATCACGGGCGTGACAATGATCACGGGTAGAACTTGCGTAGGTGCATGATTTTCCACGGATTTTTGACGAGGATGTCGTCTTGAATCTCGAGACGAGCCGCTCCAGTCCTGGCGATGTGGGTGACCCTGTAGGGGCCTTCCCACATGGGTGATAGCTTGTGGAGGCCTTCCCTGGAGATGATCCGCCTGCCTCCAGGGTGCGCAAGCGCACGTTTCGGCAGTGGTAGCGTCGCAGGTCCTGCTGGTATTTTGCCGACCGGAGGGCAGCTCGGCGGCGTAGTCCCTCGAGAAGCAGCAGGTCGTTGTTGTGGAGGTCCTCTTGCTCGTCCTCGTTAATGGCAAGGACCCGTGGGGATCCATGCTTGATCTCTGTAGCGAGGACTTCTTCTGGACCCGTGGGGATCCATGCTTGATCTATGCACCGAAGGGAGCTCGCTGATCCAGCCCTTGCCGTGGCCCTTGAGGATGTTGAAGGTCCTGGTGTTCAAGCACTTGAGGACTTATGCGGTTGCGCGCTCTGCTTGGCCATTTCTCTGCGGGTGAGCTACTGAGGCAAAGCATAGCTTGATGCCCAGTTTCAAGTAAATAAGCCATGAAGATGCCGCTTGTGAATTGTGAGCCGTTGTCGGTGATTATGCGATTAGGCACTCCGAAGCGGCAGACCAGGCCTCTGATGAACTTCACCGCTGCGCCTTCTGGAATTGTGCGCGGCGCCTCCACCTCGGGCCATTTGATGAACTTGTCAATGGCCATGAAGAGGTAGAGGTAGCCCCCTTGCGCCGTTGGGAATGGTCCCAAGATGTCCAGCCCCCACACGGCGAACGGGCAAGAGAGCAGGATGGTTTGAAGTCCTAGCGCGGGCTGATGGATTTGCTTGGCGTGGAACTGGCAGGCTTCGCAAGCTTGAACAATGTCACTTGCATCCTGAAGTGCTTGAGGCCAGTAGAAGGCACTCCTGAAGACCTTGCCTGCGAGGGTGCGGGCGCACGAGTGGTGGCCGCATTCCCCGTTGTGGATGTCCTTGATTAATCTCTTTCCTTCTTCAGGAGGGACGCATTTGAGCGCGATGCCATTTGGGCGCTTGCGGTAGAGATCTCCCTCGAGGATGTGGTAGGATTTTGCCTGGCGAGCGGTTCGCTCTGCTTCGGCATCTTCCTCGGGGAGAATTCCCTTGGCGAGGTAGTCCTTGAGCTCGTCGATCCAGCCGGTCTCTTGATGCACCGCTCTGAGCAACAAGCGCTTGCCCTGTCTGGGGGCCGCAATCGGGAGCCCTAGTTGTAGGTGGTGGCGGGAGCGCTTCGTTTGTGCTTGCGGGCATGGCCTCTTGAGGCTGCTTTATGGATGCCTTGACGAGTCTCTCTTCAAAGATGCCTGGCAGCTGAGCTTGCCTCCTTGATGCGCGCTTGGCGATGTCATCAGCCTCTTGATTTTCCTTCCTTGGGATGTGCATGAGCTTCATGCCCCTGAAGTGCTTCTCAAGCATGCGGACCTCTTCAAGGTATGCGGCCATGTGGTCGTCCTTAAGCTTGTAGCTCTTGTTGGAGAAGTTGACGAGCAGCTGGAAGTCGCCCTTGATGAGCAGGTGCTTGATGCCAAGAGCAATGGCGGCATGCAGGCCGGCGAGCAAACCCTCATACTCGGCACTGTTGTTTGAGATCTTGTCGATTCCGAAGCATAGCTGGACCGCATAATAGAGATTGTCACCCTTGGGTGAGATCAGGACAACGCCAGCCCCACCATGGCGGCAGGCGAAAGCTCTGTCGAACTTCATGGTCCAGTGGCTGGGTATTTTCTCTGCAGAGGGATCTAGCTCTTCTCCTAGAGGTTCTTCAGGGGTTGGATCAGCCCATTCGGCGACAAAGTCAGCCAACGCTCTTCCTTTGATTACTCATGTCGTATCGAAGCGCAAGTTGAATGGCTGTACCTCTATGTTCCATCCCGCGACACGGTCTGTGGCGTTAGGGTTGCACATGATCTGCTCCAGGGGAAACGAGGTGACCACCGTGATGGGATTCCCTGGAAGTAGTGTCGCAGCTTCCTTGAGGCAATGAGGAGCTTCTGCTGCATTGTGTACCGTTCCCGAGCTTCCCGCAGTACTGTATTGACGAAGTAAATAGGATGCTCGACAATGGTTGTCAGTTTAGGTGCAGCGCTGTCTGCATGGGGAGGCTCTTTAGGGCCCTCAAGGGGGTTTGCTTCTGGAGGCTCTTTAGGCTCCTTGGCGAGATCAGTCTGTGGAGGCTCTTCAGGCTTCATGGCGAGATCAGGACTTGGGGCACGCTCAACTTGTGGCTCTGGGCCTGGTGCTGGGTTGTGGAGCCTGCTCCTTTGTTGAGCTCTTCGTCAGGCGGTTTTGGCTTTGGAGTGGTTGCACGCTTCTTGTGGAGGACTAGTTTTTCCCTTTCTACCACCAGGATGGCACTGTCGGTCTATAGAGTGGCTGATAGATACAGCTTCAGATGATCGCCTGTCCTTGGAGCAACCATGACTGGTGGGCTGGCCAAGTACCTCTTCAAGTCCTCAAAGGCTTTTTCCGCTTCAGGCGTCCACTTGAAGGTGCCAGATCTCTTCATGATCTTGAAGAAGGGCAGGGCTCTCTCGCCGAACTTGGAGATGAAGCGCCCCAGGCTGGCCATGCAGCCTGCCAGGCGTTGCATGTCCTTGAGCCGGCGGGGAGGCTGCATTTCCTCTATGGCCTTGATCTTGTCAGGATTTGCCTCTATGCCACAGTGGGACACAAGGAAACCAAACAATTTGCCTAAAGGCACTCCTCAGACGCACTTGGCGGGGTTGAGCTTGATGTTCACCTTGCGCAAGATGGCAAAGGTCTCTTCAAGGTCTCTGAGGAGAGTATCTCCCTCTCGAGACTTGACGACGATGTCATCGACGTAAGCCTCTACATTTCTGCCCATTTGCTCGCCAAGGGCTATCCTCATGAGTCTCTGGAAGGTGGCGCCAGCGTTTTTCAGGCCGAAGGGCATGCAGACATAGCAATACACACCACAAAGGGTGAGGAATGCCGTCTTCTCCTCGTCTTCCTTAGCCATCTTGATCTGGTGATAACTAGAGAAGGCATCGAGAAAGCAGAGGAGGTCGCAGCCTGCCGTGGAGTCCACGATCTGGTCGATTCTTGGCATGGGGTAAGGGTTCTTGGGGCAGGCTTTGTTGACATCAATGTAGTCGATGCAGAGGCGGCCTCCTCCGGTGGGCTTTGGGACGACCATGCCGTTGGAGAGACAAGTGGGGTGCGCGACTTCGCGGACTACATTTGCCGCTTTTAGCTTGTCGACCTCTTTGACGATGAATGCTTGCTACTCGGGGCTTGCTTTCTTGCCTTTTGCTTGACGGGGTGTGCGTTTGGACACACGGGTAAGTGGTGCTCGATCACCTCCCTCGGTACACCGGACATATCTGACGGAGTCCACGCGAACATGTCAGAGTTTGCCCGGAGGAAGGCGACGAGCGCGCCTTCCTATTTGGGAGGCAGAGCAGCGCCAATGGTGACGCTAGCCCTCGAGCCCTCAGCCCCTGAGCTGCTGGTGCTCAGGGAGACCTTCTTCGTGGAAGCTGGCTCCTGAGAGAACATCTTCTTCTTCTTCTTGGGCCTCTCGAGAGGCTCCATGTCCTCTGCAGCCGGAAATGTCATGGCAGCTGCCTTGTAGGCTGTCTCGACGGCGCGTGTGGCGTCCAGGACGTGGCCGTGGATGGAGATGGTGCCCGCACTGCCGGTGATCTTGACCATGTTGTAGGCATGATGCATGACGGCCATGAACTTCGCGAGGGCGGGGTAGCCGAGGATGGCGTTGTACGGCAAGCCGATGTGCGCGACGTCGAAGTCGATGAGCTTGGTGCGGTAGTTCTTCTGCGTGCCGAAGGTGACAGCGAGGCGGACTTGCCCTAGAGGCTCGATGGAGCCGCTGGTGACTCCCGTGAAGGGCCTGGAGGGCATCAGCCACTCGTAGGGCACTTGAAGCGTCTCGAAGGTCTCGATGGAGATGACGTTCAGGCCTGCACCTCCATCAATGAGCGTCTTGGAGACGGCGATGTTGTTGATGGTGGGGAGCAGACCAGCGGGAGGGTTCCAACAGTCTTGGTGGACTTGGGGTGGTCCTGTGCGTCGAAGGCGATGGTGTACTGTGACCACTTGAGGGGCCTGGAGGTCTCGACGCTGGGGAGCGAGGCGTTGAGCTTGCGAGCGAATTGCTTGAACTGGTTGTTCGACTTGGACGCCTGAGCCTCGCCAAGGATGCAGGCCATGGCGCCTCTCGGGGCCTGGTAGGCTCCATCTTCCTCGTCAGGGAGGTTGTCGTTTTTCTCGGCGGCGTTGGCCCGTGTGCCCGGTGACTTCTGGTAGCCGCCCCTTGCGTCGGTTTCCACGGTAGCCACGTCCTCAACCGCGGCTGCCGCTGCCTCAGCCTGCTCGCGCTACTTGCTTAGCCTCTTGAGGTCGAATGTAACATCCCAACATTTTATAATGTTTGAAAATCACTAAAATTTGAAACTTTTGACTTTGATTAAGATTAAACAATAAATGCATAAGAAAACCTTCTATAAAAGACTTCAAGCATATTGCAAAAGAGTTTAATAATTCAAATATCTCAATTTATCATTATTTCAAAAGTTGTTTCAAGTTAAACATTTTACTATCCATTGTTTTTCTTAAACCTCATTATATAATTTTACAAGTGTTCTTTTAAACTATTTAAAACATGATCTATTTGCCAAATGGTTTTCCTTCTTTTACCTTAGTTCAAAACCTAGTCTTGGAAATTTACAAGTCTATAGTTTATATCTTCAAAACTTCATATATTTTATAATTAATGATTTATGCAAATAGGCATTTCAATAACTTAAGTTATTTCATCAATTTGCAACGCATAAAATGATTTTCATCATTATATTCAATATATGAAATAAAATAAATCTAGAATCTTTTCCAAAGGTATATTATGGTGTTTTCAAATGATTTATCATAATATAAAACTTAATGTTGCACAAAATATTTTGAATTAAAAATTAATACATTATATTTCCCTTTTCATTTCAAATAAATTTGTTATGTTATTTAATATTGTACTAAAGCCCAATGTTTAATATTGGAAAATGAGTTTAATTAGCTTAGTTTCAAACTTATATAAATGTTGTATTTTTATAAATTTTATTTAGCCCAAAATGAAAGTATTTAAGGCATGTTTTCAAATTTGACATAACGTGTCAAATTTGTATTTAACCAATAATTCAAATTACTATTTTTGAAAAGTGTTCAAAATATGCCCACAACTGGTTTAACACAAAGATATTGTTTTTACAAATTTTTAGAAATTTATTTGACTTCATTTGGACACTTAAATCAAAAGTTATAAAAGAAATAAAGAAAAGGAGAAAAACAAAAATACCTGTGACGACAATGCTGACGTCTGCACGTCTTCAACCTCTGGCCGAGAAATCCGCCCCCAATTTCGTTCCCAAATCCGGCGAGATTGTCGTGAATTGTTTCCCCTTGTTCGGCCTATAAAACGCCCAGCACCTCCGCCACCTTCCCCCTAAAACCCTAGCACCAAAGACGCCGCCAGGCCGTCGTTGTAGCTCGCCGGAGTTCGCATGTGCCACCGGCGTTTTCCTTCCGATTCCGGCGAGGTGAGCCACCCCTCGCGCCCGAGACCCCCTCCTTCTCTTTCCCACGCCGACGCGCGCCTCCTGACCCATTCCCCATCCATCCTATGCAGCCAATCGAGCAGCACGAGCTCGACCGAGCTCGCCGGAGTTACTGTAGCTCCGCCCACGCCTCCACGTCGCACCAGGACGAACGAGAAGACGACGACGCCTCTATCGCCTTCCCCGCGATGAGTCACACCCGAGGGCGCCATCCTCTTCCTCGCCGGAGGCCGCCCCGCCGTATTCTTCGTCGCTGGCAGCCACCCCGCCGCCAGCTTCGTGTCCACCGCTGTAAGCCGTCCGATCTAATGAGCACGGCTGAGATTAGATCTATTTAAATCGAACGGGTACTTAGATCTTAACCGTCAGATCCAGATCCAACGATCCATATCTGATGACTTATCCACGTCAGCGCCTAGTCAGCGGCCACGTCACAGCCCAGTCCGCGCACACGTGGAAAATGAATTGTTTTAATTAGAGTAAGTGGCAGTTTTACAGAAAAGCCCCTGCCACTTAGATTTGTTATAACTTTTTATTCACACATCCAAGTTAGATAAATTTTATATATTTGGAAAGCCCTTGACATGTAGAATATTTTAGATCTGTTAGAATTCAAATTTGACTTAATTTAATATATTCAAATTTCAAATGGATTTTTTGAGTATATTTGTCATAACTTTGAAACTATAAATCCAAATATTACAAATAAAATTGTTTTAGAAACTTTAGAATATGTGTTATATTATGCTTCTGTTAGAAAATATTTTTTTGAGGATTTAATAATCAAACCCTTAATTTGAATAGTTTGACTATTTTTGACATAACTTTTGATAGAAAGATTATTTTTGAGTAAATCCAATTGCTATAAATTTATTTGAGTTCCCTCTATCTATTAACACTATTTATAAAATTTTGTTATAAAAATTTAATCACAGAAAACTTTAATCTTATATTTATCCCTTTAATTATATTTTGCAAAAATAGAAATTAATTAAATTGCATCTTTAGCCTCATGCATACTTTATAAATTCAAAATAATTAGTATGATGTTTCTTATGATTAAAAAGTGCATTGCATGCATAACTTATCTTGTTATAGAGTTATACTCCTCATAGGAAAACTTCTTCATTATTTTCTCTAAGTTAGGATTATTTTCAGCATAGTATTTTTGTAAAGTGTTATGCACTTAGACACTTAGGATTTTCAACATGGAGCTAGAAGGCCAATGCAGTACTTAGCCAAAACAAGACTTCAGAAGTATCTTCAAGGAGTAGAAGCACTTAGAAGAAAATCAAGAAGATGTTCATGAAGACCAACCAGAAATATTTTCTGAGACTTGCTTCCTCTCTCTCTTTTCTTCCTTCTTCTCTTAGCCCTTACGATGACTAAGTTATATTCAAGACCAACCTGGAGGCTATCAACACCATCAAGTCTTCAAAGCCATCAAGTCTACAAAATTGCAATGAAGTCATCACATCAAGTAGAAAAGGAAGCAAGGAGAAGATTCAACATTTTTCTTTCTATCTTTTCCCTCTTTCCTAATCTTGTCTTTCACTTTAGACATAAACAATTTTTTCTCATGTTATTACCATCTTGAAGTTTGTTGGATCCTAGCGGCCTGGAGACTAACCTTACATGTCCACGTACATGAGACCTGTTCCACAACTTAAGTGGCTGGCCAGGTGTCTGTCTCTCTCACTATAGTGAATATCCAATTTACAAAGAGTTGATAATAATTTTTGATCACCTTGAACAATCGACTTAGTATTTTCTCTAAGTAATTATGCACATCATGGCTAAGCCATTAGAGTGCTTATTCAAGATGATTTATAGCAAAATATTTTATCCAACTTATGACCTCAGTCCTTAGTCATTTTTGACCAACCTATTTGCCTTGCAATACTTAAAAGATTTTCATGGCAAGACATGCATCTCTAGTCCTTAGAAATATTTTGCACGTCATGCATAAACATATTTTTCCTTAGAAGTTTTATGAAATTTGTTTGTTCATTCTGTATGTGTTGTGTTGTGTTTTATGTTGATTGTTGTTTTGTTGCTTGTCTATATTGTTTAGACTTAACAGAGAGCTCCGAATATCGTTGAAAAGAGTTTGTGAGCAAAGACATCATCCAAAGGCAAGTGGCACACCTCATAAAAGTCCTAGTATTTTTCTATGCATGAGTAGTTTATTTTCCTAAGCATGTGTAGGACTTAGTAGAAATGTTATGCTAGACCTGTTTAGAATTTCCTTTTCCCGTGTCTAGGTTCCTATGCAACACTTAGTAGAATTATGATGCTATGCAAATATATTTTGATGAAATGTTAAATTCTACTAAGTTAAGAATGAAACACCTGGGTGGAAAGTGGTTTTGTATGGTTTATGTTGAGTGGGTTCCTAGGGGTTTACCTGTGGAATTACACTTGTGGACGGCCACTCACGAACAGAGGAATCTGAAGAACTCCGAGTGACGATTGCTTCTCGTGCAGCCATTGCCAATATGGGCTCTGGCTTGATCAACTAAGCTGTGTTGACTTGCCCCGGCCTGACGGGTGGTGGTAGAGGAATTGTAGGTGGAGCGCGTCAGGACGTTATGGGGAGGGAAAATGCTTCTGAAAGATCTCGTCTCATTCTTCTCCTTTTCCTTAACACTTCCAGAGTGTATAGGATAGTTTGGGTTGAATGGGTACAATGGTGAACGTGCACAACCTCTGCAGAGTGTAAAATCTAAGTACTTAGCCGTGTCCCCGTTACGGACAATTGAGCAGCTGCACAAGGATGTCAACGGAGGATTCCACCATTCCAACTTCTAAATTAAAACTTGAGGGGTGAACAAGGGTAGTTTGAGACTATGGTTTTCATACCATATTTGTCTCAACTAGGTAAAGTTGTTTCAAAGTGTTAGGGAAAAACTTGCTTTCTGCAAAATAGCCTTGAGCTCCACCATCCAAATAAGCATATAGGTATAGAGTTATTCCTCTAAGTGTCCACCATAGTGTCACATGCCAGTTCCATTTTAAAATGGTTCTGACCCACGTTGTTGCAATATCTTTCTTATTGCAGACTGTTCTGATGACGAGTGAGATTTTTGCTAAGGGTTTCGAGTCTTCAACCAACATGCTCGCCTGTGGCACATGCTTATGATGGGGACTCCATGAAGAATAATTTTCCGCTATTTACTCTGTTCACTGCTAGCTTTACGCTATGCAGGATATAATGAATATTTTCTATGTATGGATCAGCGTTGTAATAAATTGAATAAACTGTGTGTGCAAACGAATCGATCCAGGGATTTGCACTATACACAGGTACCTGCCATAATTTAAGTACATGTACACTACATCGAAGCATGTTTCGGTAGAGTGCTCGCGCCTGTTGTGGTAGATGCAGAATGGACGGTCGTCCTCCTTCCTCTCGCCAGGCTCGGGGGAGACCCTGCGGGAGCCCTTGGCGTCAGGCTTTGCCGCGAGGACTGCGGTGGCCTTGGGCTTGGGCTCCTCCTTCTTCTTGTGGCTCTTGGACCCCTCGCCAGGGTCATCTCCCCGCGAGCTCATCTTGACGAAGAGGAGTCCCTCTTCAGCCTTGGCGCACTTGTCCGCCAGATCGAACAACTTCACCACAGAGGTGAGCTTGTCGTGGATGACGAGATTCGCGAGCATCCTGCAGTTCATGACGCTCTCGCGGAAGACAACGATGACCTGGGTGTCAGGGATGTTTGGAATCTTGTTCCGCACCTGGCTGAAATGCTGGATGTACTTCCAGAGGATCTCATCCTTCTTCTGCACCACCGCGTGCAGGTCGTTGTGGGTGAGCACGCGCTCGTACGTGCCCTTGAAGTGGGCGACGAACTGCTCGCAGAGCTCTTCCCATGTGCCCACAGAGTCCTCAGGGAGGTTCAGGAGCCACGACAGCGCGGAGTCGCAAAGCGCGTGGGAGAACCAGTTGGCCATGACCTTGTCGTCTCCTCCCGCGGCTTGGATGGAGGTGGTGTAGAGCTGCAGGAACTCAACGGGGTTGTTGGAGTCGTCGTAGCCCTTGGCGAGGGCTGGCCTGAACTTCTGGGCCAGACCACGCGACTCAGGGAGCGGGTGAACGCCATGCAGCCAGAGGCGTACGTGGCGACCCCGTGCTACAGAGCTGCGCGGTTCTGCTGGCCCACCTGGCCAATCTCCTCCACAAAAGCGGTTCTGGCGGTCCCGCTGGCGCTCCATCCCCACGCGCGCGTCTGGCGCGGTGTGCAGCACGATTTGGCAGTCGCGCGGCGAGGAGACGTGCGAAGCGGCTCTCTGTGTCGCGGCAGGAGCAGGTCCTGGAGGTGGCGGAGGCGCGTCATGCGCAGCCGTGCCCGCAAGGGAGTGGTGCACAATCGACCGCGACGGAGCTAGGCGAGTGGTGGCGATACCGACGAGGTGGTTGAGGCGTTCCAGTCACTATGCATGAGCCTCAGCAGTTGGCCGGTAGCGGAGAAGTTCTTGCGCCATGAGCAGGGCCGTGTGCGGAGCGGGATCCGCGCGTCCCTGTGAGGAGGCGCTCTGGTGCTGGGTTCTGCGCGAGGACTCCGCGTCGGCCTGCTGCTCGGGGTGCTCCTCCCTGTTGTGCTCGGGCTCGCTGTCAGGGTGCTCCACGTGCGGCTCGGTGTTGGCGCGCTCTTCACGGCGGGGGCGACCCCGTCGTCCATGAGTAGCGGTGGCCTCTGGCGCCGTGGTGGCTCCTTCAGCCGCACGCCTGCTGGCGCGGGCGGCGCGTGCAGCGTGAGTGTCCGTCATGGCACGGAGGCGGCTCCAAGGTAGTTGACGCGCCGCAATCCCCTAGCTGGCACGCCAAATGTCGGAGAGTGACTCCCACGGAATAGGGATGGTCACACCCTTTAGAGTTGTTTGAAGGGGGATCGAACACGGAGATCAAACGAACCTCGAGAGGCACGACGACGGTGCTCGCCGGGCCTGGAGAGGAACAATCACGACAGAGATTGACGCCAGCCCGTACCCAGGTTCACAGCCCACATGAGGAGGTAATACTGCTACTCCTGCTTGTCTAAATTGCGCTGCCGAGCTTACAGTACAGTGAGCTTGCCGTGGGCTCTCTTCAGGCAGTTTGGTGCTTGGAGAGGGACACAATGGTTGTCTTCCTCCTCCAGCAGTTAGCTATCCTACTCGCTTGTCTAGGGTTACAAGAGTTCAGTAAGCAATTGGCCGGTCCCCTTCTACGGTGGAGTTCCTGCTCCTTTTATAGGCGTCTCGGGCCTCTTCATTGCGTTGCGCGCTCCAGGTGGGCTCCACAGGGCAGTGGCATGATGGAGAAGGAGTCCACCGTCGCAAAAACGTCCATGGGCGTGGTCCATCCGTGCTAACGTTGGGCGCGGTGGCCGACAGGCTGCAAACCGCGCAGAACGGCTCGCAGGGGTTGCAGTGGTCGTGGTGGAGCCCGCGATGACGATCTTCTTGGAGCGTTGCTTTATCACCAAAGAGGAAAGTCCTGGCTGTCCTGGCGCGGGCGGCGCAACTTTGTTGACTCCTTTATCACCGAAATGGCAACTGGGGTGCTCACGTCACTCTACGGCTGCTGCAAAGGCCATGTGCGCCCTGCAGCGCTTGCTTAGCCGCGAAGTGTCTCCACAGGGCCGCGGAGGCTTGTGGAGAGGTTTCTGTTGACTTCTATCCAGGCGTGTTGAGCCTTGGGGAGTCTCTTGAAGCGCGGGGTCCTCGTCAGGCCCTGGCTTCCTCTTCAGGCCCTCAAGAGGAGTTGCCTCTCGAGGGTCTCTCCAAGCGGTGGCTTGGTCCTTAGTCGTTTTTGTCAAATCAGTTAGCGTGCGAGGCCTTTGGAGGGTGGGCTGTGCACACCCTGGTCCTTACTGCGCCGACAAAGATAGAAACTTTTAGCAAAATTACATAGTTTCAAAATACACAATTTGATTCATTAGTTTGAAAGTTTGCAAAACATCACATTTGAATTTATTTGAATTGCATTTGAATTTAAAAGTGTGTGATTTAAATTTAAATGCAACCAAATAAATAAATGAGGTGACAAATGCATGATGACATCATGATACAAAAAGAAAAACAAACAATATAATTGGGGAAATTTTCGGGGTGTTACACTCCACGGCCCGGAGCATGTTGGGGCCGTGCTCATCGGTCCGTCCTGCGACCATGAAGCGGATCTTGTCCAGCGCCGTTGATACGTCCAAAACGTATCTATAATTTTTGATTGTTTCATGCAATTTTATGGTTTTAGCACTTGTTTTTATATTAAGTTTGTGATTTATTTGGACTAACCTACTAATATTTGCAAAAGTGCACAATGTTCTTGGGACGTTCCTGAAATCTGTACAAGACCCCCGAAGACAACATCAAAAAAAAAAAAAAGGGAGCTGTCACAAATTTTCATGCGCAAATTTTAATCCTGAAAACAGCCCAATCGGAGGTCGGACGCGACCTGGAGGCCCAATATGGTGAAGCCCTAAAAGGGGGTGACAGAAATCCGAGAAGCTATATAAAGGAAGGAACCTAACTCGTCCATGACTCCTCCAACCACGAATTTTCCTCCTCCCAGACAGCCGTCTTGCGGAGGAGAACCTCCTCAACACCATCCCCAACACCAAGGGCCGCCGCCGCCTCCAAAGCGCCGCCAAGGGCAGCCGCCGCTGCCCCTCACCGCGTTGTGGCTTCCAAGGGCCGCTGTCTCCACTCCGAGCTTCACCTCTCCATCAAGCTCCTCATCACCATGACCATGCGTGAGTAGTTCTCCCCCGAGGCTGCGGGATCTACGGTAGCCATGTGGTTTATCTCACTCTCCCATGTGATCTTTTATGTGATCATGAGCTTTGTAATCTAGTTGAATATGTGATGATACGCTTTATCTATTATGCACTCTAGAGGTTACTTTAATACGAACTCCGAGTTATTCACGGGTGTAACGGTGACAGTGTGTGCACCGTGTGTGACTCCTTTATGACATTGTTGGTGTTAGTTTACTCTGACTTTGAGGGTGCTCTCGTAGCCCTACACAATGAATGGTGTTTGTTATCCAACATGAGAGTGTTTGAGAGTAGTGTTTATTTATTTAACTTTGATGTCATTGTTGAGAATGTCCACAGGTGAAATTAGGATCCCTAGGCCCTTTTTCTAAGCATTAAAACACCGTTTCCAACAAGTTCTGTTAGATGTTTGCTTGCTGCCATTTTTGTTACAGATTGCAATTACTACTTATAATCATCCATATTACTTGTATTTCACTATCTCTTCGCATAACTAGTACACCTATACATCTGACAAGTGTAATGGGTGTGTTGGGGACACAAGAGACTTCTCGTATCTTAATTGCAGGGTTGCTTGAGAGGGTTATCTTTGACCTCTACCTCCCTGAGTTCGATATACCATGGGTGATTCACTTAAGGGAAACTTGCTGCTGTTCTTGGAGGCCCAACAGCGTCTATGAGAATAGAAGCGTGCGTAGACATCAAGCTATTTTCTGGCGCTGTTGCCGGGGATGTGAGCGCTTGAAGGTATCTCGTTTAGATTCTACAGTTATTACTTTTTGTTTCTTGTTTTTATTTTCACTACTTAGGCTTAATGGAAAACAACAAAAATATTAGAGAGCTTTATAGTATTTATCTTGAGTTAGGACATCAAGTGTTTGAAGAAAAATTTAAAAACCTATGAAACTTTATATGCATGCTAGTAGCAATGTTATTAGTATGAATTCTTTGAACACCATTATTGCTAATGCTATGGAAAAGTCTAAGCTTGGGGAAGTTGGTTTTGATGAGCATGATATTTTTAGTTCCCCAAGCACGGAGGAGAAAATTTTCTTTGTTGATACCTTGCCTCCAATATATGATAATTATAACCATTGTGATATTTTTGGTCCACCTACTCTTGAGGATATATTTTATGTTGATTACAATATGCCTCCTATATTTGATGATTATGGTGATGACAATAATAATAATGATAGCTATTTTGTTGAATTTGCTCCCACTAAAATTAAAAAGAATGACTATGCTTTTGTGAAGAGTATTAATTCTTTTATGCATGTGGCTCATGATAAGAATGTTTTATGTGATAGTTATGTTGTAAATTTTATTCATGATTGTCGGGTTATGACTCTCACGGAACAGGGGTGGTCACTTCCACGACAGAGAAAGACACCAGCCTGTACCCAGGTTCACGGCCCTCACGGGGAGGTAAGACCGCTACTCCTGCTTGTCTGTATTGCACTATGGAGGTTACAGAACAACTGAGCTTGCCGAGGGCTCTCTTGAGGCAGTTCGTGCCTTGGGAGGGGAGACTTGGTCTCCTTCCTCCTCCAGCCGAAGGCTATTCTACTCAGCTGAGCTAGGGTTTACAAGTGTTCTCCTAGCAATTGGCCGACCTTCTATACGGTGGAGGTCTTGCTCCTTTTATAGGCGCCGCAGGCGTCTTCCTTCCGCTTCGCGTCCAAGGTGGGCTCCCACACGGCAGCTGCGTGGAGGAGTTGGAGTCCACCGCTGCGGGATCGTTCATGGACGCGGTCCATCGTCGATAAAGTTGGGAGCGGTGGCCAACAAGCTGCAGGCCACGCAGAGCGGCTCGTAGAGTCCACAGTCTTCGGAGTGGAGCCCACGATGACGTTCCTCTTGGAGTGTTGCACCGTCCAACTTCTTTATCATCAAAGAGGAAGGTACCAGCTGTCCTGGCACAGCCGGCGCAACTTTATTGACTCCTTTATCACCAAAACGGCAAGGGGAGCGCGTGCGTCACCCTACAGATAAGGCAGAGGCCATGTGCGCCCTGCCGTACTGCCTTGGCCGCGAAGTCTCCCCATAGGCCTGGGATGGCCTATGGAGGGGATCCTGTTGACTTCCCTCCAGGCGCATTGCGCCTCGGGAGGCTCTCCTGAAGCGAGGGTCCTCTTCAGGCCCTTGCTTCCTCTTCAGACCCTCGAGGGGATTTGCCTCTCGAGGGTCTCTCCAAGCGATAGCTTGGTCCTTAGCCGTTTCATCTGATCAGCCCGCGTGCGGGGCCTGGGGAGAGTGGGCTCTTCATACCCCAGTCTCCCCTGAGCCGACAGTAGCCCCCGGGCCCGTGATGGTCGCGAATGAGCCCATGGGCGCAGGAGAAGCGTCGTGGGCCCAAAGTGCCCGACCGGCCCGAGCCACGCGTCACTCAGACGAGTAACGGTCACGCACGATCTGTGGCGTGCGTCGTGGGGGGCCCCACCACGCCCCGGTAACTGCTCCTTGAAGGGACATAAAGCCCGAGCGCCGGAGCAGGGAGCCGTTACTGTTTCCAATTCTTCTCGCAGAAGCCTCCGCCATCTCGAGCTCTCCGCCTCCGCTCTCTTCTCCTTTTCCCTTCCGGAACACACTGAACTCCGGCGATGAGTCCCGCCAAGAACAAGGGCAAGGCCGCCACAGGGTCTTCTTCTCAGGCGGAGGCCGCTGAGGTCGCGCATGGCACGGCGCTGCTCGGCGTGCGCGTCAACGACAAGGAGCTCGCCAAGGTCCACTTCCTGGTAGCGGACCGGACGAATGAGCACGGCGCCACCACGCTCAATCCCATGGCGCACGGGAAACTCCTACGAGGGTATTTCCCGATATTCCAGCACTGCCTCGCCGCCGGGCTGGTGCCGCCATTCTCGCCGTTCCTGGAGGCGGTGCTGGCATTCTACCAGGTTCAGTTGCTGCATCTGCAGTCCAACTCCGTCCTCATCCTCGCCGTCTTCACATACCTCTGCGAGGCATACTTGGGCCTGGAGCCCACGGTTGGGCTTTTCCGGTGCTTCTACGCGCTCCAGAACACGGCGACGAACGAGCGCTCAAGGTGCGTCTCGTTCCGTATCGTGGACGGCATGAGGAGCGTCTACATCCCCATTTCATGGAGCGAAGGCAAGGCTGTCACCTCGGTGACGAAGAAGGTGGACGATTTCCGCCATAAGTGGTTCTTCGTTGGGGTTGAGTAGCCGTGCGCCTTTCTCGAAGTCCCTGATGCGCCGCCTGTGAAGAAATCCCATTGGGGCAAGGCGCCTTTCGACGGCGTGAAGAACGCGAGCCTGATGGGGCGCCTGAGCTTCCTTCACGAGGAGGGCCTCACGGGGCAGGTCATCGTGGCGGACTTCGTGACGCGCCGCATCGCCCCCCTCCAGGCACACTCGGTGCCCATGTGGATGTACTCTGGGCCAAACGACAAGATGCGGCTCCATCGTGAGGATAACGACAAGGACACCGTTGACAACGTCCAGTCCGCGCTCTTCATCAACCCGATGGTGCCTGCCGCGGATCAGCTCCCCATCACGCCCGGCCTCTCCATCAATACAACATGACGGAGCGCCTGGCCATCCAGGAGGGGAGGCCTCCGTTCTCCTCGGCAGGCTTCGCGGTGATGGAGGTGACGTTGCCGGCGGCGCGAGGAGCGGAGGGAGCGGATTCTCCCTCGGCCTTGGGAGCTGGGCTAGGCGAGGAGGAGGCCACGACAGGGGAGGTGTCTTCTTTGAGGGTCGGGCCATTTACTGACGAGGTTTGTGACATCTCGTCAGGCGATGATGACGCCTTCATGGTGGCGCCCTCACGCCCCGTGGATGAGGAGAACGAGGAGGGGCTAGGGCTCCGTCGCAGAGGCCACGCCAGGGCGGCGCGAGCCACGCACCAAGGCGGCCGTGGACCGCTCCGGGGCGAGGCCGTCTGACGTCCCTCCAAGAGGAAAGCAGTGACGCCTCCAGAGGGGTCAGGCGCCCGGACCATGCCCTCCCGGCGCTCGCCAGGCCTGGCGTGGGTCGACACCGCCGCTCCACCGTCCGGGTAAGTGTTCATGGCACTTGGTCGTTTGACTCTTGTTTCTTTTCGCTTTATCCTCTCTTGAAGATCTTTCCTTTGTTTTCGCCAGTGATCTTGTGCCTGCGAAGCGCCGTAGGCTTTGCAAGGCTGCAGATGTGAAGAGATCCACGGCTGAGGAGGCCGCGAGGCCTATGGAGACGGACTCCACAGGCCCTACTAGGGAGGTGCCTCAAGAGGAGGCGGCTGCGCCTCGGGAAGAGGCTGCAGAGCCTCAGGCGGAGGAGGACGCGACTCGGCCAGAGGCCTCTAGGCCGCCCCCCGAGCCAATGGTGGTGGAGGATTCAGAGGAGAGGATCTCCACTCCTCCTCGCGCTCCTACTCCCCCTCGCGCGGTCACGCCTCCGCGCGAGACGACTCTGCCGTGCGAGCCAACGCCGCCGCGCGCGCCAACTCCGCCACGCGCGCCCATGGCTTCTGCCCAGCCAGAAGCTGAGACGAGCGCGGCGCCACAGGGCGCGGGCGACTCCGCAGGAGGAGATTCTTCTTCTTCGCCCCGTCCGGTTGCAGGGGATGAGTGCCCGGCTGATGCGGGCGCCGAGGAGGACGCTGGCGCGGGCGGGGACGGAGCACAGCCTAGCCCCCGAGTGCACCCCGGGGCTATGCTCTCGGGACTTGACGCCGGGGTTGGACCCTCGACAAGCCAAGACCTGGTCCTCCGTGGCTGGGACTGGAGCGCGAGGTGCCGCGAGGTCGCCTTTGGCCTCGTGAGGGAGTCCCTAGAGGGCTTGGAGGCGCATCTCGACCTTGGGGACATACAGCTCGCCCAGCAGCGGGAGGAGCTCGCCAGGTCGTGGGTGTCCTTCAATGCGGCTGTCGAGGCCCTCCGGCAGGAGGACTTGGCGCTGCAGGCCACGCGCGAGGAGGCCACCCGCTTCGCCAAGGAGGTCGGCGAGGGGGCCATCCGTGACGCTGCAGAACTCCTTGCGCCCCTCCAAGAGGAACGTGACACTGCTGCTGATCTCCTTCGTGCAGCAACGGTCGAGCGCGAGGCTATGGAGGGCTCATTGGCGCAAAGACGCTGCGAGCTGAGCCAGCTGGAGGCCCAGCTTCTCTCCGCCTATCAAGCCGCGTAGGGTACCCTGGAGGAGGACCGCAAGAGCCTCGCCGAGCGCGAGCGGCAGCTGGCCCTCAAGGAGAGGGAGGTGCGGCTGCACGACGAGCAGCGACTCCAGGAGGAAAACGCGCTGGCCACCCAGCGCGAGGACCTTGAGGCGCGCGAGGCGGACCTGGCCCAGGCGCTCCACCAGTACGACGAGAACGTCGCTACCCAGAAGCGTGCTTATGAGCGCTTCGAGCAGCGATTTGCTGAGAAGAAGAAAGAGGCCGAGGACGCCCTCGTGGAGCGCGAGAAGCAGTACAGGCTGTCCAAGGCCCAGGAGTACCGCGACCTGGCCCAGAAGCAGGAGGACCGCTTCCAGGCTCGGCACGCCGCTGACGCTCAGCGGATTGTTGAGCTTGAGAAGGCCAACCAAGATAGAGGCCCGCCTCAAGCGCGCCAAGGATGGTCGACGCCGGGCAGAGGAGGCCCGCAGCAAGGCCGTCCATGACCTCAACACCCTAGCCAAGGACGTGGAGGAGCAGGTGGCTCCCACGATGGAGCGGGTGACGGAGGCGGCTGACTCTGCCGCGGCGGCTCGTGCGCTCGCAACGGGAGCGCAAGTTCGAAGCGCTGGTCGCCCGGGGTAACGAGCTTGCCGCCCAGCTTGCCGCGGACACGCCACACGCTGATGTTTGGGGCCTTGGCGATGTTGCCATGTACCTGGTTTACTTCGACCAGCTCTTCACGGTGCTCGAGGGCCCTGTCGCTGATCTCCACGAAGTGATAGAGGACGAGAGCCGGCAGCTCCTGGGGGTGGTCGTCGACCGCATCTTCACCAACCTCAGGATCCTCACGCCAGGCTTCGACCTCTCCACAGTGACAGAAGCTCCCCAAGGCGAGGACGCGCGGCGTGTCTCCAACTCCCTACGCGGGCAAGTCGATGCTTGAAGCGTGCAGAGGCCGCTGTAAAGGACAGCGAGGTGGAGGCCGCGTTTGCCGAGATCGAGGAGCGCGCAGTGGAGGAGGTCCAAGATGATGATGGCTCCGCCTGAGCTATTTGCCATTGTGCCTGCGTGGGCTTGTATCTGAAACAATTTTATGCTTAGACATTTGTGACCTTTTGGCATGTAATATACTCTTGTTTGCAATTTGCTTCTAGCTTGCTTGCCCCTCGAGAGGTCTCTTTGGACTCATCTTCATGTTTATTTGTTCTCTGCGTCGATAGGACCCATCTCTTCGTGCCATGACTCCGCCCGTTTGGTATGCTAGAGCAATGACTCTGCAAGGCCGGTGGGAGTTTAGGCCTAGGAGAGGTAAGAGCCCTGAGTCGCGATGCTCAAGTGCCCCCCTTAGACGTACGAGTAGTCCATGAAGCGTAAGGGAAAGCGAAGTCGCCTGAGGGGCACACGTGTGTTAGCGGGGGAAAACACCCTTAAGTTGCGGGTGCGAGACTTAGCTTCTCGAGGTTTTTGCCCTGTAGAGGCTTTTTGCCTGGAGAGGAGGTCCTCTTGAGGGATCGTTCCCGGACGCCTCCTTAGGCTTGCGGGAGCATTTCTTCCCTGTAGATGCTAGAGAGGCGAACCCAAACGCTGGTGCACAGTACAGGGGACTCATGCACGCTTATAGGTCCCCTCAGGCGTTCCTCGCGAGGGGAGTAAGTACCAAGGTCCTCTGTAGAGATGGCGTGTTTGTGCGATCTTGCCCTCCAGCCAGAGCTCGGATCCATGGATTTTGCAGTGCTGCTGGTGTGTCGTTTGAGGCACTGGCACTGTACTCAGCCCCCGCTCGTGAGGTACGCATGTGGAGAGATATAAGCGCACATTTCAATGAAGTAATGCGTAAATAAAACTCACCTCAAAATATTACATAGCGGCGTCGTAGCACTAAGTTCACTTGGGAACAAAATTGTCTCATTATGCTTGGAGTTGCCAAGTTAATGTTTTGACCATGTCGAGGCATGGGGACCACCCATTAGTGGCAGAGACTCTCAACGGCCTGAAGTGGCTCGTTACATGGAGAGCTTGGAGGGTTGACCCTCGAGAGAAGCCTTTGGAGCTTGGAGGTTTAACCCGTGAGCTTTTAACCTCCGGAGACAACAATGCTCGGAGGTTGAGCCGTAAGCTGCCTCTTCCGCCAGATGTCTTGACGTGACAACGATCACGGGCGTGGCGATAATCACGTTTGCGTTTGTTCCTTCTGGAAACTAATTTTTTTGGGAGGTTTAAGTCGTGAGCTTTTAACCTCTAGAGACAAAAAATGCTTAGAGGTTGAGCCGTAAGCTGCCTCTTCCGCTAGATGCCTTGACGTGACAATGATCACGGGCGTGACAATGATCACGGGTAAAACTTGCGCAGGTGCATGATGTTCCACGGGTTTTTGACGGGGATGCCATCTTGAGTCTCGAGACGAGCCGCGCCAGGCCTGGCGATGTGGGTGACCATGTAGGGACCTTCCCACATCGGTGAAAGCTTGTGGAGCCCCTCCCTGGAGAGGATTCGCCTGAGGACGAGATTGCCTGCCTCCAGGGTACGCGAGCGCACGTTGCGGCTGTGGTAGCGTCTCAGGTCCTGCTGGTATTTGGCCGCCAGGAGGTCGGCGCGGCGTCATAGTCCCTCGAGCAGTAGTAGGTCGTCATTGTCGAGGTACTCTTGCTGGTCCTCGTTAAAGGCAAGGACCCGTGGGTATCCATGCTTTATCTCTGTGGGGAGGACTGCTTCGGCTCCATAGACGAGGGCGAACGGTGTTTCCCTTGTAGACTTGGGTGGCGTTGTGCGGATGGACCAGAGCACCGAAGGGAGCTCGCTGATCAAGCCCTTGCCGTGGCCTTTGAGGATGTCTAAGGTCCTGGTCTTTAGGCACTTGAGGACTTCTGCGTTTGCTCGCTTAGCCTGTCTGTTGCTCTGCGGATGAGCGACTGAGGCGAAGCAGAGCTTGATGCCCATCCTTTCGCAGTAAGCTCTGAAGATGTCACTGGTGAATTGCGAGCCATTGTCGGTAATGATGCGGTTAGGCACTCCGAAGCGGCAGACCAGGCCTCTGCTGGATTTCACCGCCGCGCCTGCTGTAATTGTGCGATATCCCCCTTGCGTTGTTGGGAAATGTCCCAGGATGTCCAGTCCCCAAATCGCGAATGGCCAGGAGAGCGGAATGGTCTGTAGCCCCAACGCAGGTTGGTGGATTTGCTTGGCGTGGAATTGGCAAGCTTCACATGCTTGAACGATGTCAACTGCATCCTGAAGGGCTTGAGGCCAGTAGAAGCCACTCCAGAAGAGTTTGCCTGTGAGCGTGCAGGCGCACGAATGATGGCCGCATTCCCCGTTGTGGATGTCCTTGATCAGCATTTTGCCTTCTTCAGGAGGAACAAATTTTAGCGCAATGCCGTTTGGGCGCTTGCGGTAGAGATTTCCTTCGAGCATGTGGTAAGATTTTGCCTGGCGGGCGCTTCGCTCCGCTTCAACATCTTCCTCAGGAAGGGTCCCTTTGTCGAGGTAGCCTTTGATCTCGTCAATCCATCCTGCTTCTTGATGAACCGCTGTGAGCAACAGACGCTGCCCTGTAGGGGGCCCGCAATCGGGAGCCCAGTTTCCAGGTGGTGGTGGGAGCGCTTCGTCTGTGCTTGCGGGCATGGCCTCTTAAGGCTGTTTTATGGATGCCTTGACGAGTCTTTCTTCAAAGACGCCTGGCAGCTGAGCTTGCCTCTTTGATGCGCGTTTTGGCGATGTCATGAGCATCTTGGTTCTCCTTTCTTGGGATGTGCATGAGCTCCATTCCCATGAAGTGCTTCTCAAGCCTACAGACCTCTTCGAGGTATGCGGCCATGTGGTCGTCCTTAGGCTTATAGCTTTTGTTGGAGAAGTTGACGAGCAACTGGGAGTCGCCCTTGATGAGAAGGTGCTTGATGCCTAAAGCGATTGCGGTGCGTAGGCTAGCAAGCAGGCCTTCGTACTCAGCGATATTTGTCGATTCCGAAGCACAGCTGGACCACGTAATATAGCTTGTCGCCTTTTGGTGAGATCAAGACCACGCCAGCCCCACTGTGGCGACAAGAGAAAGCTCCGTCGAACATCATGATCTAGTGGCTAGGCATTTTGTCTCCAGAGGGCTCTTGTTCTTCTCTGCCAGCGCTCTTCCTTTGATTACCGTTGTGGTATCGAAGCGCAAATTGAATGGCTATAGCTCTTTATTCCATCCTGCGACACGATCTGTGGCGTTAGGCTTGCGCAGGATCTGCTCCAGGGGAGAAGAGGTGACCACCGTGATGGGGTGCCCCTGGAAGTAGTGTCGCAGCTTTCTTGAGGCGATGAGGAGCGCGATGAGGAGCTGCTGCTGCATTGTGTACCGCTCGCGAGCATCGCCCAGTACTGTGCTGACGAAGTAAACTGGATGCTCGACAAGGGTTGTCACTTTAGTCTTGGTGCACTCTGCCTGAGGGGGCTCTGTTGGGCCCTCCAGGGGGTTGGCCTGTGGAGGCTCTCCAGGGCCCTCGAGGGGGTTGGCCTGTGGAGGCTCTTCAGGCTCCGTGGCGGGATCATCCTGTAGCGGTTGACTTGGGGCAGGCCCCGCTTGTGGCTTTGAGCCTGGCGGTGGGTTTGTGAGGCCTGTTCCTTTGTCAAGCTCTTCGTCAGGGGTTTTTGGCTTTGGAGTGGTTGCACTCTTCTTGTGCAGTACTGGCTCTTCCCTTTCTACCAGAAGGACGGCACTGGCGATCTGTGGAGTGGCTGATAGATACAGCTTCAGGTGCTCGCCTGTCCTTAGGGCGACCATGACTGGTGGGCAGGCAAGGTACCTCTTTAACTCCTCAAATGCTTTTTCCGCTTCAGGGGTCCACTTGAAAGTGTCGGTTCTTTTCATGATCTTGAAGAACGGCAGGACACTATCGTCGAACTTGGAGATGAATCTACCCAAGCTGGCCATGCAGCCTGCTAGGCGTTGCATGTCCTTGAGCCGGCGTGGAGGTTGCATTTCCTCTATGGATTTGATTTTGTCAGGGTTTGCCTCTATGTCCCGGTGGGACACGAGGAAACCAAGCAATTTGCCTGAAGGCACTCCGAAGACGCACTTGGCGGGGTTGAGCTTGATGTTCACCTTGAGCAAGCTAGCGAAAGTCTCTTCAAGGTCCCTGAGGAGAGTATTTCCCTCTCGATATTTTACGACAATGTCATCGACATAAGCCTAGGCATTTCTGCCCATTTGCTCGCCAAGCGCTATCCTTATTAGCCTCTGGAAAGTGGCTCCAGTGTTTTTTAGGCCGAAGGGCATGCAGACATAGCAATACACACTGCAAGGGGTGATGAAAGCCGTTTTCTCCTCATCTTCCTTAGCCATTTTTATCTGCTGATAACCAGAGAAGGCATCGAGGAAGCAGAGGATGTCGCAGCCTGCCGTGGAGTCCACAATCTGGTCGATTCTTGGCATGGGATAAGGGTCCTTGGGGCAAGCCTTGTTCACATCAGTGTAGTCGATGCAGTGGCGGCCTCCTCCGGCGGGTTTTGGGACGACCACGCCGTTGGAGAGCCATGTGGGTTGTGCGACTTCGCGGACGACCTTTGCCGCTTTTAGCTTCTCGACCTCTTTGACGATGAATATTTTCTTCTCGGGGGCTTATTTTCTTGCTTTTTGCTTGATGGGGCGCGCGTTTGGACACACGGCTAAGTGGTGCTCGATCACCTCCCTCGGTACACCGGAGATATCTGACGGTGTCCACGTGAACATGTCAGAGTTTGCCCGGAGGAAGGCGACAAGCGCGCTTTCCTATTTGGGAGGCAGCGCAGCGCCAATGGTGACGCTAGCCCCCGAGCTGCTGGAGCTTAGAGAGACTTTCTTTGTAGCGGCTGGCTCCTGGGAGAACAACTACTTCTTGTTCTTGGGTCTCTCGAGAGGCTCCACGTCCTCGTCTGCGGGGAACTCCATGGTGGCTGCCTTGTAGGTTGTCTCGACAGCGCGCGTGGCATCCAGGACATGTCCACGGATGGTGATTGTGCCAGCGCTGCGGGGGATCTTGACCATGTTGTAGGCATGATGCGTGACGGCCATGAATTTCGCGAGTGCGGGGTAGCCGAGGATGGCGTTGTACGGCAGGCCGATGTGCGCAACGTCGAAGTCGATGTGCTCGGTGCGGTAGTTTTCCTTGCTTCCGAAGGTGACGGCGAGCCTGACCTGCCCCAGAGGCTCGATCGAGCCGCTGGTGACTCCCGTGAAGGGCCTAGAGGGCATGAGCCGCTCGTAGGGCACTTGAAGCGCTTCGAATGTCTCAATGGAGATGACATTCAGGCCTGCTCCACCATCAATGAGCGTCTTGGAGACGGCGATGTTGTCGATGGTGGGGCTGCAGACCAGCGGGAGGGTTCCAACAGTCTTGGTGGACTTGGGGTGGTCCAGAGCGTCGAAGGCGATGGTGTACTGCCACCACTTGAGGGGCCTAGAGGTCTCGAGGCTGGGGAGGGCGGCATTGAGCTTGCGAGCGAACTGATTGAACTGATTATTTGACTTGGGCGCCTGTGCTCCACCGAGGATGCAGGCCATGTCGCCTCTTGGAGCTTGATAGACACCATCTTCCTCGTCAGGGAGGTTGCCATTCCTCTTCACAGCGTTGGCCTGGTTGACAGATGGTTTCTGGTAGCCGCTCTTGCGCCCACTTCCGCGGTAGCCATGGCCTCGACCGCGGCTGCCACTGCCTTATGCTTGCTCGCGCTCTTTTCTCAACCTCTTGAGGTCGAAGCAAGTCTCTGTAGAGTGACCGCGCCTGTTGTGGTAGATGCAGAATGGGTGGTGGTCGTCTTTCCTCTCCCCAGGCTCGGAAGAGTCCCTGCGGGTGCCCTTCGTGTCAGGCTCTGCCGCAAAGACCGTGGTGGCCTTGTGCTTGGGCTTCTCCTTCTTCTTTTGGCTCCCGGACCCATCAGCGTGCTCGTCCCCTCTCGAGGACATTTTGACGAAGAGGAGTCCCTCTTCAGCCTTGGCGCACTTGTCCGATAGGTCGAACAGCTTCACCACAGAGGTGAGCTTGTCGTGGATACCCAGCTTTTCGAGCATCCTGCTGTTGGTGACGCCCTCGCGGAAGGTGGCGATGACTTGGGTGTCAGGGATGTTCAGGATCTTGTTACGCACTTGGCTGAAGCGCTGGATGTACTTGCGGAGGGTCTCATCATTCTTCTGCACCACAGCACGCAGGTTGTTGTGGGTGAGAGCGCGCTCGTACGTCCCCTTGAAGTTGGAGACGAACTGCTTGCAGAGCTCCTCCCAAGAGTTCACAGAGACCTCGAGGAGGTTCAGGAGCCAAAACAACGCAGAGTCACGAAGCGCGTGGGAGAACCAGTTGGCCATGACCTTGTCGTCTCCGCCTGCCGCTTGGATGGAGGTGGTGTAGAGCTACAGGAACTCGATGGGGTTGCTGGAGCCGTCGTAGCCCTTGGGGAGAGCCGGCCTAAACTTCGGGGGTCAAACCACGCGGCGCAGGGAGTGGGTGAACGCCATGCAGCCGGTGGCGTACGTGGCGACCCCGTGCTGCAGCGCGCTGCGGTTCTGCCGGCCCGCCTGGACGATTTCTTCCACGAGCCTGTTCTGGTGGTTGCGCTGGAGCTCCATCCCCACGCGGGCGTCTGGCGCGGTGCGCTGCACAATCAAGCAGTCGTGTGACGAGGACGTGTGCGAGGCAGCCCTCTGTGTCGCAGCCGGTGCAGGCCCTGGCGGGGGCAGAGGCGCGTCTGGCGCGGCCGTGCCAGCGAGGGAGGGATAGACTGCGACGGAGCGGGGCGCGTCGTGGCGATGCCGACGAGGTGGTTGAGGCGCTCCAGCCACTGCTCGTGGGCCTTAGCGGTAGGCTGATAGCGGAGAAGTTCCTGCGCCATGAGCAGTGCGGTGTGCGGCGCGGGGTCCGTCCTGCCTGGACCGAAGCTGCTCGTACGCCACGTCGGGTGTGACGACTGCGCGACCTCCTGGTGCCCGGAGTTGTGCTCGGGCTCTTCCGCATGGGGGCCCGAGTTGGCGCGCTCTTCACGGCGGGGTCGCCCCCGTCGTGCGCGTGTGGCCGTGGCGCCGGGCGTGGCGCGCACACCTTCAGGTGCGCGCCGGTGGTCGCGGGTGGCGCGGGTAGTGCGGGTGTTCGCAATGGCGTGGAGGCGGCTCGAAGGTCATTGACGCGCCTCAATCCTCTACCTGGCGCGCCAAATGTCGGGTTATGACTCCAACAGAACAGGGGTGGTCACTTTCTGAAGATTAGTTCTTGAAGGGGATTGAACGCGGAGGTCAAGACCCTCGAGAGGAACGACGACGGTGCTCGCCGGGCCTGGAGAGGAACACCCACGACAGAGAAAGACACCAGCCCGTACCCAGGTTCACGGCCCTCCGGAGGAGGTAAGACCGCTACTCCTGCTTGTCTGTATTGCACTGTGGAAATTACAGTACAACTGAGCTTGCCGAGGGCTCTCTTGAGGTAGTTCGAGCCTGGGGATGGGAGCAATGGTCTCTTTCCACCTCCAGCCGAAGGCTATTCTACTCAGCCGAGCTAGGGTTTACAAGTGTTCTCCTATCAATTGACCGTCCTTCTCTACGGTGGAGGTCTTGCTCCTTTTATAGGCGCCGCAGGCGTCTTCCTTCCGCTTCGCGTCCAAGGTGGGCTCCCACACGGCAGCGGCGTGGAGGAGTTGGAGTCCACCGCTGCGGGATCGTTCATGGACGCGGTCCATCGTCGATAAAGTTGGGAGTGGTGGCCGACAAGCTGCAGGCCGCGCAGAGCGGCTCGTAGAGTCCGCAGTCTTCAGAGTGGAGCCCACGATGACGTTCATCTTGGAGTGTTGCGCCGCCCAGCTGTTTATCATCAGAGAGGAAGTTACCAGCTGTCTTGGCGCAGCCGGCGCAACTTTGTTGACTCCTTTATCACCAAAACGGCAAGGGGAGCGCCTGCGTCACCCTGCGGATACGGCAGAGGCCATGTGCGCCATGTCGTACTGCCTTGGCCGTGAAGTCTCCCCACAGGCCTGGGATGGCCTGTGGAGGGGTTTCTGTTGACTTCCCTCCAGGCGCATTGCGCCTCGGGAGGGTCTACTGAAGCAAGGGTCCTCTTCATGCCCTTGCTTCTTCTTCAGGCCCTCGAGGGGATTTGCCTCTCGAGGGTCTCTCCAAGCGATAGCTTGGTCCTTAGCCGTTTCGTCTGATGAGCCCGCGTGCGGGGCCTGGGGAGAGTGGTCTCTTCATACCCCAGTTTCCACTGGGCCGACAATGATGCTACAAGTTAACTTATTGACGATACTGATGAGTATTGCTTAAATATGCTACATGATAATGCTTTAGATGATGGTCCTATTCTTACTGATAATCCTCTATGTTTAAAAGTTGAGGATAAAAATGATATAATTGCGTCTTGTGATGGTACTCTTACTCATGAGAGTCCTACTTTGTTTTTGAATTCTCCTAGTTACACCATGGAGGATAAATTTGCTTATGTTGAGAAAAACTTATGTGGTTTGCAATTATCTCTACTTCCAAATATTTGTTGCAACCATGATCTTAAACTTGATATTGATCTTCATAACTATTTTGAAAGAGGGAAGCATGCTTATGAATTCCAAAATAAATTTAATGATCCTCTTTATATGCCTATGTTATCTAAGTTGAATGATACTTGTGGTTATATGGTTGAATTTATTTTTACTACTGAAAGTTATTATGAGAGAGGGAAACATGGTTTTATGTATCTCAACAATATTAAGTTTCCACTCTTTATGTTGAATTTTTTTAATTTGCACTTGTTTTTCTTTCCTATGCTTATTTGTTTGTGCTTTCATGACTTGTTTATTTACAAGATTCCTTTGCATAGGAAGAGGGTTAGACTTAAAAAGTACTTTATATTTTCCTGTTGATGCTCTCGTTAGCTTTTCAAGTCCCATTTTTATGAGAGCATCATAAAAATCACTATGCCTATTCTCGAGGTATGTCCTCGGCAATCCTAGAGTCGAAGACCCTAGGTATATTTTGAGAGGGAAGATGTGCGTGCTGGTAGTTCCGGGCGGCTGACAAGCAAGGATTTACCCAGGTTCGGCCCCTCATTGTGAGGTAAAGACCTACTCCTGCTTGTCTGATTATGATGATATATGAGGTTACATGGAGGCCACAAGGGCGATATGATGAGAGGCGATCTGTCTCTGCTATCTCTAATTGTGTCTATGGTGTGGCTTGTGTTCTATGATGTGGGGGGCCCCTCTATTTGTCTACCCCTCCCTGTCTTTATATATGCAGCCAGGGTCGGTTTACGTGAGTCCTAGTAGACTACGACTAAGAGTCCTTGTCTTGTGCTTCAAGTAATTTCCTTAATAGCTTCTTGGTTTTCATCGGGCCATCTAGTGGGCCTTCGTCTGGGCTGTACCAGGTATACCAATAGTGCGGTGCCCGGAGGGCATACCCACGTCACCTATCTTAATGGCTATAAAGAAAGAGGTTTTGGGAGACTACCCACTATTTTATTTCCTGTTATTTTATTTTGTTTGCGTGAAGGACTTGTCCTACCTCTCTAGCAATTCCTTTGTATCTTTATTTTATTGCAATGTTGTGTCAAGTTAAGCCTCTAGTTGAAAGTTGATGCTAAATTTCGATTCCTGCGCATAAACAGTTTTCTGTTGTTCACCGTTAAATTCATAACTCTTTACTGGAACGTCAGACAAATCTGCCCTTTTTGTGCCTAATTATCAGATGTATACGCAACTTTCATTAGTTTTTGAGTTTTCTGATCTGAGCAAGTTAAGTGCCTCGAAAAAATTCGTCTTTACGGACTCTTCTATTTTTGACAGATTCTGTCATTTATTTTGCAACGCCTCTTTTGCTATTTTGGTTGGATCTTTTTATCCTATGAAGTATCAGTAGATGTAGCTAATATCCAGTAGCATTGTTAGCAATTGTGTGGCTACAGAATATCATAATTTTTCATGCACTAACCCTCTAATGAAGTTACTCTAAGCTTGGTGTGGAAGAAGTTTTCAAGGATTAAGAGAGAAGGATGATATAATGTGATCAAGAGGATAGTAACGCCAAAGCTTGGGGATGCTCCGGTGGTTCACCCCCAATATATTTCAAGAAGACTCAAGCGTCAAAGCTTGGGGATGCCTTGGGCATCCCCTTCTTTATCAACAAACTATCAGGTCCTTTCAAGTGAAACTATATTTTAATTCCGTCACATCTTATGTGCTTGCTTGAAGCGTATATTTGTTTTTATTTTTGTTTTTGTTATTTTCATTCTCTAAATAAAATAGATACTAGCATTCCTTTGTGTGGGAGAGAGACACGCTCCGCTTTTTCTTATGAATACTCTCATTCTTCGCTTATATTCATTGAGTATTCTTTTCATGTTATTGTTTGCTTTCTAGCTCTTGTTTTTCATGCATCTCTTGCTAGAGCTGTTAGATTTATTATATTATACTCTCATATCTCATTGTTTAATTACTTGGAGAGTTTATCTTTTAAATAAGTTGATTGGTGTTTGGTTGAGAACAAAAAATGCTAAATGTGGTATATGGTATAACTAAATGATACATAATCTTGTAGATCATTAAATTGTGTCACTTGAATCATTGATGTTGTTTTGAGATATTAATTTGCTTAATGGTAAACATGATGGCCTAGTAAAAGTGGAATGATTAATGGTTGGTCTAGAAAAACTTTAAGCTGTGCCACACTTAAATTTCCAGTTGATTGCATAATGGTATATGACTTCTATTTGACTAAGGCAACCGTAATGACTTTATGTTATACGCTACGGTCGGGGAAGCCAACGGTGACTTTGTCATTCGCCACGATCCCTCTAGGAGTAATTTTCATTACGCCTTGTATGATCATATTTTTATTTGGAATCTTTTTACTTGTGAGTTCTAAAACTGCGGTTTTCATGGCACTTCCACTACCATATTGTTAGCCTCTTCTGTACTTTGCATTGCCCTTTCTCACCTTGAGAGTTGGTGCATTTTTAGCGGGTACATCCAAACTCGTGGGAGATCTTCATCTTGTTCTCCTACACATAAGGCAAATATCTTTCTCAAAACATCCACCATACCTACCTACTACAGCATTTTCATAGCTGTTCTGAGATATATTGTCATGCAACATCCATCTTACATTACATGACTTATTGCCATTAATTACTTATATATTGCTTTGCGTGATTCTATAAATCTGATGTGTGGTTTTACCCATGTTACATTAGATCATTGCATAACCTGCTACACTGGCAGGCACCATTGTCATATGCATATTATGTCACATTCATATTAGTTACTTGTCTTATCAGTATGTTGTCATATCATCATTAGTGTGTTGTCATATATCATATTAGGATGCTTGCCCCTAGAAGTGAAAAGAGCCATGGAGGCCATCGAAAAGAGATACAGAAAAAGAAAAAATAGAAAAAAAGAAAGAAAAGAAATATAAAAGGGGGCAGCATTACTATTCTTTATCACACACTTGTGCTCATGTTATAGCACCATATCATTTATAGTCATCACTTGTGCTCATGTTATAGCACCGTATCATTTATAGTCATCATTTGTGCTCATGTTTAGCACATTTACTCCATATAAGAGAGTTTTCATGTCTTAGTTGCATAACTATGTGGGGGAACTTTACACTATAGAAATTGGCTTGTATATTCCAATGATGAGCCTCCTCAAAAGTGCTCTAGGTCTTCGTGAGCAAGCAAGTTGGATAGCTTTCATACTTATAGCTCTATGTGCATCCGTTGTGTGGCAATCACTACTCCTTGCATAGTTTCAATTATAAGACTTTCTCTTGTCTAGTGATCACTTGCAGCTTTGTGAGACTTTCTTCCGTTGGCCTTCCAAACCTCCATTAACATTCTCTTAGCCATAACATCATGGTGACAGGAACTAACGTTGAACGCTTGCTTGTTTCTTTTGAACAAATAAAGTATTGATTTTCTACGTGCATCTTGATATTGCTTGACTTGATCCTTTCATTAAGTTGTCATGTTTGTTGGAAGAATTAGATGATTATATTGTTGTGCTTGAAGCTTAAATCATCTTTAATATCTATTTTGCACGGTTGATTACTATCTAGTATTATATCATTGAAAGCATTGCTTGCTTTACCTACTTGTTTATTTATTACTCATTTGATATCAATATAAACTACATACCTTATTCATTTGATCTCAATTTACATGCATTACATTATTATATGATCAATATTGTGTCATGAAATTTACAATCCAAAATTATTTTGTTATCATTTACCTACTCGAGGACGAGTAGGAATTAAGCTTTGAGATGTTGATACGTCCAAAACGTATCTATAATTTTTAATTGTTTCATGCCATTTTATGCTTTTAGCACTTGCTTTTACTAGTAAGCTTGCACGCGCAATGTGCGTAAATTGATGAAAATTTGAAATTCCCTCCGCTTCAGTGAGAGTGGAGCCTCAAATATTTTTTGCGAATAGGGGATTAGGGTCTCAAAGAAATTTTGAATGACATTGTGAGCATCCGCAGTTCACTCCTTCATTTCATATCCATCTAATTAAATCCCCGTATGCAACTCCTTAAGGAGGAGAGAGATGTTCCCGCATGTTACTGCTCTAACACCAGTCGTGGCCACGCTTGAAATTAAATCTCTAGGGGCGCAAAACTTGAAAATCACTTTGTTTTAATCAGATGAGCCACTTGTTTGGGGAATTTCGTCTTGGGTCCCATGAGTATTTCAAATGCAGACAAGTATTGAATGGAAAATCGTCGAAACCGTAGGAGTTTTCTTTTACATTTTCCAATATGCAAAGGCGAGTAATTAATTAGGGGGAAAATGGTATCGCAACCTCTTATTAGTATGTTTATAATAAGTAAGGAGAGGAAAGAATAGACCGGTCACCAAATTATGGAGAAAATTTCTCCCGTAACATGCGCTTCTCTATTGGAAAATGGAAATAGAATTAAGGAGAGACAATTATGGCTATTAATTAATTAGCCGTAGAATTAAATGATTTGATTTTGATTGATCCTGCTTGTTTTCCATTCGTATAATCTCCAAACAAAGAGAGTACATCATTGGTATAACATTGATCGTCAGATCTACATGATCAACGGTTATCATTAGAGGGTTGCGATACATCATTGGAGAGTTTTGGAACGTTAGATGCAGTCGATCGTAGGGCCAACTTTATTTGGATCAGCCACCCTTTGTGTCTTTTTATATAATTTTACATACATATTTACATATTAAGTTTATGATTTATTTGGACTAACCTACTAATAGTTGCAAATGTGCACAATGTTCTTGTTTTACTCTTTGATGTGTAGAAATTATCAAGAATACAAGAGGAAACCTTGTTACACTCGAATTGAGACTTTTCTGAAATCTGTCTGAGAACTTTTTATACAGATCGTCAGTTTGACCCCCGAAGCCAACGTCAAATAAAAATGAAAAAAATAAGAGAGTTGTCACAAATTTCCATGCGCAAATTATAATCCCAAAAACAGCCCAGTCGGAGGTCGGACGCAACCTAGAGGCCCAATATGGTGAAGCCCTAAAAGGGGGTGACGGAAATCCGAGAAGCTATATAAAGGAAGTAAACCTAACTCGGTCAGGACTCCTCCAACCATGAATTTTCCTGCTCCCAGGCAGCCGTCTTAGGGAGGAGAACCTCCTCAACACCATCCCCATCACCAAGGGCCGCCGAATCAAGGGTTGTCGCAACCGCCGTCGGGCTGCAGCCGCCGCCACCTCCAAAGCGCCGCCAAGGGCAGCCGCCGTGGCTTCCAAGGGCCACCGTCTCCACTCCGGGCTGCACCTTTCCATCAAGCTCCTCATGACCATGACCATGCGTGAGTAGTTCTCCCCCGAGGCTGCAGGGTCTACGGTAGCAATGTGGTTATCTCTCTCTCCCATGTGATCTTTTATGTGATCATGAGCTTTGTAATCTAGTTGAATATGTTATGCTACTTTTTATCTATTATCCACTCTAAAGGTAACTTTAATATGAACTACGGATTTATTCATGGGTGTAACGGTGACAGTGTGTGCACCGTGTGTGACTCCTTTATGACATTGTTGGTGTTAGTTTACTCTAACTTTGAGAGTGCTCTCATAGCGCTACACAATGAATGGTGTTTGTTATCCAACATGCAACATGAGAGTGTTTGAGAGTAGTGTTTATTTATTTAACTTTGATGTCATTGTTGAGAATGTCCACTGGTGAAAGTAGGATCCCTAAGCCTTGTTTCTAAGCATTAAAACACTGTTTCCAACAAGTTCTGCTACATGTTTGTTTGCTGCCATTTTTATTACAGATTGCAATTACTACTTATAATCATCCATATTATTTGTATTTTACTATCTCTTCGCATAACTAGTACTCCAATACATCTGACAAGTGTAATGGGTGTGTTGGGGACACAAGAGACTTCTCGTATCTTAATTGCAGGGTTTCTAGAGAGGGTTATCTTTGACCTCTATATAATGCCCCGGGATTTATCCCCTTTAAGTTTTTTGTGTGTTTTCTTTTTGCATCGACATGGCATCGCATTGCATCGCATTAATTTAATGTTGCATTTAAATTTAATTCCCACAATTAAATTCAAATGCATTTCAAATTAATAAAAAATGTGTTATTTTCAAATCTTTTAAAAATGTTAAAAAACTAGTTTATTAAATTGTCTATCCAAAACTAAAACTATTTTGTATAGTTTTCGTATTCAAATTCCTCTTCGTCTTGGTTTTAAATATATAAATCGAAAAGTTTAAACGGGAGAGAAATTAAAGCCCAAGCCCATCTAACCCAAACCCTAGGTTTTGTTCCCCTGAAAACTTTTCCCACCCCCTGTAAACTTTGCAGCCGCCCCCCTCCACTTCCTCCTTTTTCTTTTTTCTCTTTTTCCCCCTCCTTCTTTTTTTTTCTTTTCCTTCTTTTCCTTTTTCTTTTCTTCTTTTCTCTTTTTCCTTCTCCTTCCTCCTCCCGAGCCGCAACTTCTTCTTCCCGTAGCCCAGCCGAGCTCGCTCCCCAGCCCTGCCCCGACGCCCGAGCTCCATCCCCGCCGCCACGCCGGTCGCGCCCCGCGCCGACCACCTCCGGCTAGAGCGCCGCCCACGCGTTTCCTCCCCCGACGCCTCCTTCCCTTGCTCCGGCCACGCGCCCGCCGCGCCGCCGCCGCCGGCCCGAGCTCCGCCGCGCGCGCCCTCCGCACCAACCGCCGGCCGACTGCCCCGAGCCGCCCGCCGCGCCGCTCCTCCTGCCGGCCACGGCCGCCTCGCCTCCACCCCTCGCCCCCGCGCGCCTGCCGTCGCCGCTTGCCGAGCCGCTCCGCGCCGCCGCCGCTGCCGCACGTCTCCTCCGCCGCGCGCCCCGCGGGCCGCGTGCACGCCGCCGAACGGGCATCACCCTCGTGCGCCCCGAGCTCCCGAGCCCGTGCTCCGCATTGAGCCGTCGCCGCGTCCCCCTGCCGCATGGGCCGCCGCCGGCTACCTCCACCTGTCGCCCCGCCTCCGACCTTCTTCCGCCGCCGGTCGCCGTCGCCGTGCATATCCGCTCCGCGCCTCCGCTCCGTGCCGCCGGTTACTCCGTCCGGTGGTGTCCCCCGCGTCCGCCGCACGGCGGGTGTTCGACAAAATGTCCTCAACACCCCGGCATCGCTTTTGTCCGAGTTGTCCACCCTTCGTGGTGTTGCGCGTGCGAGAGCTTCTTCCGGTGTCACGTCGTCGTTACCGCCTGTGTCCGTGTCGCGGTGCCCGCCCGTGCGTTCCTCTTTCCGGTGTCCGTTGCCGTGCTCCTACGTACCCGCGCCCGTCAACGAGGATGACCGAGTACGACTACTCTCCCGGCCACTTCCACGACACCGACAAACGACGATGCCCCGGTTCCGTGACGACTACTTCCACGATGACGACTACTTCCTCTACGGACCGAAGACGTCGGTTTCGAACCCTAGCTCACCCGATCGGACGTACGGACCCAAACCCTAACCCTAAACCTATTTTATTAAATGTCATCTATCTTGTGCATCTCGCATCATACTTACATGTGTTGCATCTCTTGGGTTGCGGGTATAGCAAATCACCTAAATAATAATTATGGAAAGTGTGGGGTAATAAATATATAATGCCCTATTCCATTTAATTTAATTAGATCACCCATGCCATGTGTTGCCATGCTAACCAACATTTAATATTGCTGGTAAATAAATAACTTGAACATAAATATTAATTGCCGGAATGGGTTATGTTTGGTGTTAGTAGTAGTTGGCTACTTTATGCGCTCTCTTATCCCTCTCTAATTAGACGGAAGTTGTAGCGTGTATCTCTAGGTTGCTAGTGCTGTTGCCCTAAGTCCACCTCCCCCATATTTTGGGAGATGGTGTAGAAAGTAGGCAAGTCGGTTTTGCTTGCCAGGGAGTGCCTTGACCCTCTTTTGGGATGTGCTTTATGTGCAGTCAACAGGTTTGAAGTCTGACGACGTTAGCTTGGGAATCCCTCCGGCTTGGCTGGGCAGGGATATGGCGCCATTGCTTATCTTCAGGACTCTTAGTCCAGTTTGCATCTTATCCATAGTCGGATACTATTTCGCTTCCGCTGTCATTTGATTCTTTGTATTGTAATATTTGTATCTTGACTCGTTCGAGTCGTTGTTGTATTATGTCTTCTGTTGTATTTGTGGATGTATCGGAATTGTTGTAATGTTATCACAATTCCACCCACATAATGCGCATTTCGGCGGGCACATTATGTCTGGTGGGCGACCTAAAATCGTTATTATGTGGATTTTGGCGGGATCGCTTAAATCTACATAGTACCGATTTTAGGGCATCACACTCTACCTCCCTGAGTTCGATATACCTTGAGTGATTCACTTAAGGGAAACTTGCTGGTGTTCTATAAACCTCTACTCTTGGAGGCCCAACACTGTCTATGAGAATAGAAGCGTGCGTAGACATCAGCTGTCTCCTGCGTGCGCGCCCCGATCAGCGCCGGGCCGTATGTGGGCTCGGCGGACGCGACCTGAGAGGACATCGTCATCGCCTGAAGCGTACCTGCACTTAAAAATATGGCAGGTACATGTGTATGCTAAAAACCCCTGGATCGATTCATTTGCACACACTGTTTACGATGAATATCACAACATTGTATCAGTATTACACGAATAATCCAGACTTGGTAAAATAAATAGTTCGATACATCTTTGCATAGCTTATAGCTAGCTCAAAACAGTAAAGCAGCGGAAATAAATCTTCAATGAGCCTCCAACTTCATGATACGCCACAGGCGAAAACATGTTGGTGCAGACTCGAAACCCAAAACGTGTTCCTTACTCTTCGTCAGATATTTCTGCAACAAATAATAATTTGCAACAGAGCGGGTCAGATTCCATTTAAAAATGGAGTCTGTCAAGTGACACTATGGTGGACACTTAATGGAAATAACTCTATAACCTGAATGCATATTTGGCTGGTGGAGTTCAAGGCTATTTTGCATAAAGCCAGTTTTGCCTAACTCTTTGTAAAACAAACTTATTAACATCATAATTGGCAACACTGGCAAGTACCAGTGAACCAAAAGATATCACATCCTTAGGTGTACCCTCAGGTGAAAACCCCCACATTCAATGGTCCTAAATATAGTAGAAACTATCTTAGGTGAAAGCCCCATGAACATGGTCCTGAGTAGTCCACTGTTGTTTATGAAAATTTTATTAAGAAATTAGAATGTTGGGATTCCTCCATTGTCCTAGATCAGCTGCAGTCTTTACTTGGAATACTTCTCCTTGAGTTCTTCACATTCTTCTCCCTTCATTCCTCACATCCCTTTGTTCCTGGGTGGCCATCCACAAGTGTGCTCTCAGGTGAGAACCCCCACATTCATGATCCTAAGTATAGTAGAAACTATCTTAGGTGAAAACCCTCATGGACATGGTCCTGAGTAGCCACTCAACATAAACCAAACAACCAATCCACCTAGATGATTCATTAACTTAGTGATGTGCACTCCCAGGTAAAAACCCCCACATACTATGATCCTAAGTATAGTAAAGACTATCTCAGGTGAAAACCCTCATAGACATGGTCCTGAGTAGCCACTTAAGATTTTGTAAAACCTTTCATCAATTGCATAGCTTCAAAATTCTACTAAGTCATTTCATAGGTACCTAGACACAATGGAATAGGGAATTCTAAAGTCTTGCATAGCAAATCTACTAAGTCCTAAACATGCATAGGAAAATAACTAAGTCATGCATAGAAAATACTTAGGAATTTTATGGGGGTGTGCCACTTACCTTGGCAACAAGAAGAATAGCAACAGCAGCTGCCACAGTTGTCGTTTCCCTCCGAAATTTCTAACACATCAAACAAAACACACATAAACATACAAACCAAAATAACAATACAAAAATATTCTATGCATGATGTGCAAAATACTTAGGGAAAATATTAAGTCTATTATTTAAGGTGATCGACAATTATTAACAACTCTTTGTAAATTGGATATTCACTATAGTGAGAGAGACAGACACCCGGCCAGCCACTTAAATTGTGGAACAACTCTCATGTACGTGGACATGTAAGGTTAGTTTCCAGGCCGCTTCATCTCACTATGCCACTAGAATCCAACAAACTTCAAGATGTTAATAACATGATCAAAAATTGTTTTAAGTCAAGATTAGGAAAGATAGAAGAAAATGATGTAGGTTATCTTCCAGGATTTATCTCCAGACTTGTAGTATTCTCCTTAGTGATGTCTTGATCACCATGTCTTAGAGAGCAGAAAAGAAAAAGAGAAAGAAAGATTTAGAGAATAGAGGGGGATGGTCTTCTTGGACTTCCTCTTGATTTTTCTTCTAAGTACTTCTACTTCTTGGAGATTCTTCTGGAGTCTTGTTTGGCTAAGTCCTTCATTGGTCTTCTAGCTCCATGTTGAAAATCCAAAGTGTCTAAGTGCATAGCACTTAACCAAAAATGCTAAGTTGAAAATATTCCTAAACTTAGAGAAAATAATGGAGGAGTTTTCCTATGAGGAGAATAACTATATAATAAAATATGTTATGCATGCAATGCTCTTTTTAATCATAATAAACATCAAACAAAATTTGTGATATTTATAAAGTATGCATTAGGCTATAAATGCAATATAATTATTTCCTAATTTTGGAAAATATAATAAAAGGAATTACATGTAAGATTAAAGTTTAATGTGATTAAACTTTTATAATAAAATTGTATAAACGGTTTTAACAGACAGAGGGCATTTAATTAAAATTTATAGCAATTGCATTTAATCAAAATAAAACATAAAACCATTAAATCATAAAAATAATATTCAAAAACATTTTATAACGGAGGCATCATATTACAAATATTCCAAGGTTTATAAAACAATTTTATTTGCAATTTTTGGATTTGTAGATTTAAAGTTATGACAAAAATAATAAAATTCACCATTTGAAATTTGAATATTCTACATGTCAAGGGCTTTCCAAATATATAAAAATATTTGAATTTGGATAAACAGAGAAAAAGATATGATAGTTTGAATAGAAAGGGGCTTTTCTGCAAAACTGTCATTTAATCTAATTAAAAGAAATCAATTTCCGACGTGGCTGCTGACTGGGATCCGACGTGGCGATGACGCAGCGCTGAGGAGGCGTTGAATGTACGTGCTGAGTCAGCGTACCGATTCGTTTTAAGTGGTTTAATCGTAGCCTCACAAAACGGATCTAACGGCCCAGATCGAAAGGACTTAAACGGGCGGCGCGGCTGGCCGGAGATGTCCCGGTGGCTGCATCTCGCGGTGGCGTTATGGACGGAAGGGCGCGTCGTCGATGACACGGGGAGATTCGGGCTACGGCGAGGTTACCTTCCGATGCAGGAGGGAGAGGCGGTGACGCTAGCGTGTTCGGCGGTGACTTCGGCCGTGGACGCGGCGCTCGATCTGGTGCAGGAAAAAAAGGGAAAATAGTCCACGGAGATGACAAGGACAGAAGAGAGGACCAGGGGCCCGCGGGAGGTCTCACCGTGACGGGATCGTGAGAAATGTGGCGGCGGAGGAGACGAACTCCGTCGAGCTCGTACGGCGGCCTGGCGGCGCTATAGCTAGGGTTTGTGTGGAGGAAATACGGAGGAGGGAGTGGGGTTTAAGTAGGGGCCGGAGAGGGAACCAAAATCGCGAAGAATCCGCCGGATTTTGGAAAGGAATCGGGGCAGAAATTTTGGATGGAGGTTGAAGACGACCGTGACGTCATCGCTGACGTCAGCATTTTTCTTTTTCTGATTTTCCATTTAATTTATATCTTTTGATTTATAACTAAAAATGAAGTAAAATCAATTTCTAAAAATTTGTAAAATTCATATCTATGCTTTAAACCATTAGTGGGCATGTTTTGAAACTTTTTAAAAAATAATTATTTTGAAATATTCATAAAATACAATTTTACCTATTTTAGGTTAACTTTGAAATAAGGGATTTAATAATTTATCTGGAGTTAAATAAAATTTATGAAATTACCCACATTCATATATGTTTGAGTTTAATTTATTTAAACTTATTTTGCTGAAATCATTCACCTTTATTTTGGCATAATAGTAGAATAATAGAATATAAATATTTTTAGAGCAATATGAAATATAATGGATTTTTAATTCAAACCCTTTGTGATTTAATAAGATGATGAATGATGAGATGCATGTATGCATGAATGAAAAGCTTAAATTTACTTATCCAAAGCAAAATACTTAATGTTTTGAAAAGTTTTAAATTTTTAGTGATTTTTAAACATTCCAAAATACTGGGTTGTTACATCGCCGCCTTGCCTTTGCCCTTGGCGGGACTCATCGCCGGCGAGGGAGAAGGCTGAGGACCGAGGAGGATTGGAGAACGAAGGAGGCGAGTTCGCCGGAGAGCACAGGCGGAGAGCTCGAAAGAGGAAGGCTTGTGCGCGAAGAATGGGAGCAGTAACGGTTCTCCGCCGCGGCGCGCAGGCTTTAAGTCTGTTCAGGAACAGTTACAGGGACGTGGTGGGATCCCCCATGTCACACGCCCCTGATCGTGTGCGGCAGTTGCGCAGCAGCGCGACGCGTGTCTCGGGTCGGCCGGACACTTTAGGCCCACGATGATTCGGCTGTGTCCATGGGCTCAGCCGTGCCCATCATGTGCTTGGGGGCTACTGTCGGCGCAGTGAGGACCAGGGTGTGCGGAGCTCACTCACTCTCCACAGCCCTCGCACGTGAAAGACCCGACGAAACGACTAAGGACCAAGATATCGCTTGGGGAGACTCTCGAGAGGCAACCCCTCTCGAGAGACTGAAGAGGAAGCGAGGGCCTGAAGAGGATCCCCTCGCTTCAGGAGACTCCACAAGGCTCCACCCGCCTGGAGAGGAGTCAACACAAATCCCTCCACAAGGCCACCGATGCCCTGTGGAGACACTTCGCGCCTAAGCAACCGCTGCAGGGCGCACATAGCCTCTGTAGCAGCCGCAAAGTGACGTGCGCATCTGCAGACAGCGACGCGGGCGCCATAGTAGCCATTCTGGTGATTAAAGGAGTCAACAAAGTTGCACCGCCTCTGCCGGGCTGCGAGACCTTCCTCTTTGGTGATAAAGCGGCTGGACCGCGCAACGCTCCAAGAAGATCGTCATCGTGGGCTCCGCCACGACCGTTGTAGCGCATGTTGGCTGTTCTGCACGGACTGCGAGTTGTCGGCCACCGCGGCTCCTTTTGCACGGATGGACTGAGTCCATGAACTATTCTGCGGCGGTGAACTCCACTCCTTCGTGCCACTGCCATGTGGGAACCTAGCCTCTGCATAAAGTGCAGGGATGAGGCTCGGGGCGCCTATAAAAGGAGCGGGAGCACCTCCGTAGCAAAGGATCGCATTATGAATCCTTGGAACCCTAGCCAAGCGCGTAGGATAGCCAACTAGCTCGAGAAGGAAGAAGACCATAGCTTCCCTCTTCAAGCACCAGACTGCCTCAAGAGAGCCCTCGACAAGCTCATTGTGATGTAACCTCTAAAGTGTAATACAAACAAGCAGGAGTAGCGGTGTTACCTGATGCACATGGTGGGTGTGTTGTTGGGAGACCCCAAGAGGAAGGTTTGAAGTAGTGCAGCAACAAGTTTCCCTCAGTATGTAACCAAGGTTATCAATCCAGTAGGAGGTGAAGGATTCCCTTGAGGTTGTTGGTGGCGACGTTCACACGGCGCAATACCAGCGTCAGCAGCGAACGTGGAGTCTGCACATAAACAATCAAGATACTTTGCCCATCTTAACAGTGAGGTTTTCAATCTCACCGGCTTACTGTAACAAAGAATTAAACGTATGTGTGTAAGAAAGATGTATGTTTGCAGAAAGTAACAGGTTTGCAGTTGTGGTTTTATCGGATTAATGAGAAGGACCGGGGTCCACAGTTCACTAGTGCTGTCTCTCCATAATAATAATAACATTCTTCCATGTGTGGTAAACAAATTAGAGCTAGGCAATTGACAGAATAATGATGAGCAACCCAATGCATATACTAATGATATGGTGTCTAGTGTGAGATTCATTCGGGCATTACAACAATATACATTGACCGTTTGACGAGGGATGTAACTCAACAAATCCCTGGGTTGTCCACCCCGGGTTGATTGAGGGGGAGAGAGAAGCGTTGGTGATCACGACGGCTGACAAGCGGGGCGATTTACCCAGGTTCAGTCTCCCGGAGGATAACACCCTACTTCCTGCTTGTCTGATATTGATGGCGAGTAGCGATTACAATGGCGAGATTGCGATCTCGCTAGGGTTTGTGGTGACGGCTATGAGCGTGTCCCTGAGACGAGCAACCCTCCTGGCCTTTATAGGTAGGCCAGGTCTCGGGTGAACGATGCCGTATGACAATTACAGATATGGCAGGTTATGCGACCTAACGGACTAGGACTAGGTCACACGATACCCCTAGTGGGCCTTCTGTGGCTTTCGTAAGCTTGGCGCGGCCCAGGTATCCTCACCGTGGGATAGTCGAAGAGTAGCCCCACGTCAGTAGCCCCCGAGTGCTTGGTCGAATCGTAGAGTCGAGCAAAGGACTCCTTTCTCCTGGGCGCGCCACCAGATTTCTTGTTCTTGAGTTTGATCTTGCTTTCTTCAGTCGAAGAGGACGCTCCCGATGGGAGTAATCTCTGCAGTCAAATTACTTTGTCTTGGCCTTGTGCGAAACTTGCTTTTATTTGGCATGTTGGCTTACTGTGTAGATTGGTTCAGCTTTGTTAGCTTACTTCCTTTTCTTTGCCACCCGAATGATTGATTGGGGTTCTCGGATCAGCACCCTGTCCTACTTGTTTGTTTTCAGCTGTAAAGCTTACTACTCGAATCTTGTGTTCGAGTTGTCGTGCTGCTCCGCTTCTTCTCTAGAGCCATTGTCTTGCTGACGTCAGTGACGACGCTTCGTGGCACGCCTCTGCGCCCGATGGGACGTGACGTAGCGTGGCCCATTGTCAGTGTTGACTGTGGTCAGAAGTTGTCACGTCTATCCGAACTGGGCGCGAAAATTTCGCGGCACGATGATGACGCCTTGATTCTCGTGTGTAGTGGACGGAGTGGGCGGCGACGGTTAGTCTCTCCGCACGACACGTGGACGGCTGGATATAGCTGCTTGGAACAGTTCCTTTGCGGACGGCTGAGATGAGTTTGGCAAGGCATAAGTACTGTGCCGCAGCGCAAGGGCGTCATATTCTCCAATCGTCCGCGCCTCCATTCCTTTACTCTCTGCCATTCTTGCCTCCATCCAAGCTCTGTGCCAATTGTCCTCCCACCTTCTGCGATCCCTCGACGCCATGGGCAAGTCGAAGATCGCCGCTAGTGCCTCCGCCGCAAAAGCCAGGGTGATGAAGAAGCCCGACGGCGATTGGCAGAGGTCCACGGTGAAGAAGACGGACTTCGAGCTCCTGCGCGCGCAGGGTCTCCTGCCCCCGACTGACGAGGCCACGGTACGTGTTCCTGGCAAGGAGGAGTACGCCGCGCCTCGCAAAGTGGAACGCGTGTGCTTCGTGGATTTCCTTCCACGGGGCTTCGGGTTCCCTCTCCGCGATTTCCTTCGTGGTCTTTTGTTCGCCTATGGGGTTCAGATCCACGATCTGACCCCAATGGCGTCTTAAGCATCGTGAGCTTCATCGTGCTTTACGAGTGCTTCCTGGGGATCGCACCCCACTGGGCTCTCTGGAAGTCGCTATTCCTCGTTCGCAAGAACGTTGGGAAGAGCGGGTTAACGTACCCCGTGGGCGGCTTCGGCATCCAGGTGCGCGGCGACACCGCGTTCTTCCAGATGAAGAACTCGGACTCCGTCCAGGGGTGGTGAAAGAGGTGGTTCTACCTCCAGTGCGACCAGGAGGGTCTGGCGCCTTTCGACGTCGAGCGCGGCTTGCGGAAGACTTGGGCTTGGGCGCACCCGCTCGCTGAGGAGGAGAAGGAGTCCGTGAAGCCTCTGCTGAGCCTGCTGCGCAACCTTCTCAAGACCTTGGGGCGTGAGTTGGGTGGTGTCTACTTGATGGCCACCTTCTTCCGGCTGCGCGTCCAGCCGCTATGCGCTCCCCCACCCGATGTGGGCAGTCGAGGGTGTCAGCGACCAACCGCTTGACGACGAAGAAGTGGAGACAAAGGTGAGGGGCATCACCAGCCTTCGAGCCGCGGACCCCTGCAACGTCAAGTGTCCGGTCGCTGCGTACGGAGGAGCGAACCCTATTCCTGAGGTGAGTTTTTGCATTGTTCTCTTCGTTGCTGGTTTTCTTGATCTTCTTTTTCTTGATTCGACTCTACTTTGTTTGCTTCAGGGTCGCTATCTTTTTGTCAGCCTTCCTCCTCTCCTTGAGAACGGACCTCACGAGGAGTCGAAGTTTGTGGAGGAGGAGGATGACGATGCCGAGGAGGAACCCGCACGAAACAGGCAGAAGCAGTGAAGTGGTGGCGAATCTGTGACTGCGTCGTCACCCGTGAAGGATGTTGATGCTGACTTGGAGGCTGGCATGTCTTCTTCGGGTGTGCGGTCCCAGGGCGACTGGGACGAACCCTTTGTTGCTCCTCCGGTCAGCTCGGCGCCGCCGCGTGGGTTCGCTCGGATGCCGTCCGTCTCTCTGGGGAGCTATGATGGCGACGAGGCCGCCAGGTGTGTTCCTTTTCTTACTTTTTCGTCGTGTTGAGTTTTCGAGTTTCGGGTTGAGTTTTGACTTGAATTTGTTCCAGCAACCGCTCTGGCGAGGTCAACTCCCCTCGCCGTGAAGTGGAGCACACCTCTGCTCCCTCGACTGAGCTGGTGACGCAGGCGGAGGTCGAGGAGCGCGCGCCGGCTGGCGGCTACGCGGCTCCGAGTCGTGCTCCCCCATCGACTTCGGAGGATGTCGACCTTATGGACCATGTAAGCCTTTGTTCTTGTTCTTGTAGTCCTTAAATTTCATCGGGTGTGCGAACAGCGCTCCCGATGGGAGTAGCCCCCGAAGGTGTGGGTGACTAGTATAGTCGCCCGCAACTTTATAACCTCTTGTTGTTTCTGCAGCCATACTACCGCCAACAGCTTGAGGCAGCCGGTGCCTATGTTCGCCTGGAGAAGAAGAGGGACGAGTTGCGTACCTCTCTAGACCAGGCTACTAAGCGGGCTGAAGAGTTGGAGCTGAAGCTTCAGGCTTAGGCGGAGCTTGTGAAGGCCCTGCATGAGCCCAGGAGCGCGAGCGTCTGCGGGTCGTCCGGGAGAAGACCGAGGTCGACCGCCTGCTCTCACTCGCCTGCGCCCTTGGAGGTGAGTTTTCGGCTTAGCGCCTACTTTGTCTTTGCTTCTTTTTTCTTTCTGTTGATTTGTGACCTCTCGTTTCAGAGAATTGTGGCGGTGCTCCTCCGGAAGTCTCGTCCAGCGACAATATCGACTTGGCCACCGCGGTCGGGTTTCTCGACCGCGTCTGCGCGAATGCATCTGCTGCGCTGCAGAAGTCATCTGCGGCGCTACAGAAGTCGACTGGAGCGCTCACGACTGTCCACCGGAGCATCTTTCCGAGCGACCCGCCGCCGACTGCCGTCGATGCCCTCACGGCGCCGTTTGAAGATGAAGCGACTACCCTTGCCGACTTCACTCAGACGCAGATGGTACGCGGCTCCGAGCTCACCTTCCAGCTTCTGCTAGGCCATCAAGTAGCTGGCGATTTCGAGAAGGTTGTCAGCGGCTTCCTGCGAATGTCCGATGGCCGGACCGCGTCCCTTAGCGGGGTGAAGGCGCAGGCTGCATAGCTGTCTGTAAAGCTTGTGGCCACCTTCGAGAGGGTGCTGGCCAAGGCAACTGAGGCGGCTTCTCGGAAGAGTCATTCCCGGTCGGAGTCGGTAGTTTAGGAGCTTTTGTAGTGTGGGTCCTTGTAGTCGCAAGAACTTGTATTTTACTCTGCAGCTTGTAATGACCTTTATTTTGTCGGGTCTTCTGGCCTTGAAACCTCTATTATTCTGAATTATAATTTCTTTCCCTTCAAATGTGCTTTGGCTGAGGAGTATTTTTGCTGTATTGACGTTGCATATTCGTGACAGACTGACACGCATGAGGTCACTTCTACCGCTGCGACGACTCGCGCGAGTGGCGAGGGAGGTTCTCGCTCGACTGCAGCTGGGCACCGTCGTCGGTCAGCACCCGTTCCACAACGAAGCGCGAATGACCAGCGGTTGATCACCTATATGAGGAATAAGGTGGTTAGCCTGAAGCGAGTCTGAAGCTTGCTGAGTTGGAGCTGGAGCGCTCCAAACCGTGTCCCACTGCGGGGTTCTCCCAGCACGAGCAATTTTTGCTTGGGGAGATCGATCTGATCAGTCGACAGCTGCAGGGTTGGTAGCCTTTTGTTGCTTGACTTCCTCCTTGAGATTTGCTGGTTCTAACTTGTAATTTTTTGGGCGTAGAAGTGAACCCCGATTGGTAGGCTGAGCAGGCTCGGGTTGAGGAGCGGGTCACCTGAGAGGCGACTGGCGATTCTTTCGAGGCTCGCCAATTCTGGTCGAACAAGTCGGGAGGGCAAATCCTCGCGTGCATGCTTGATCGAACTTGCCGGGCTGCCTTTCTTCTTGAAGGTTGCCGGAAGACCCTCTGGCATATCCACCGTGTGTATTTCCCACACAATGGGCAGCCGCATGGGCTAGCCGCCTTGCTGGAGAGGTTCCGCGAGGGTGATGCGTTGAAGGAGGTAGTCCACGCGCAACTCTTTGTTGGGGCCAATGTGGCGCTGGCGTACGTCCGGCTGCATCGGCCGAACCTTCCTCTAGAGAGGGTGCTAGGTAGCCTGCCCGGTGACGATGACTACGCCGACACCTTGGCGGCTGTTCGCCAAATGGTTGAGCAGGTCCAAAAGCTGAGTGAGCGCCTTGTAGGGCCACTCGACGCGCCAAAGGATGAGCCTGCAGAATATGGACAACAATGTTCTGCTGTACAGGATTAGTCATAGGAGGCGAATTTGCCAAATGTAAACATGAATGTATTAGATATGGGGAATTCCCGAGTAAGCAAGTTAAAACTGTTTGCTTTACTATGCTATTATCTGTGGTGCTCCTTCGAATGGATTTGGTGCGACTTAGTACTAGGCCTTGTGCGACGTGGCTCGGGTTCATTGAGCGCGAGTCGTGGACCTGTAAGGCGCAACCCCCGAGCACCTTGGGTAGCGGCCATGACTTTGTCGTGGACCTGTATGGCGCAGCCCCCGAGTGTTTCGAGTGGCGTCCTAGGGTTTCAAGTGTTACCTGTAAAGCGTAGCCCCCGAGTGTTTCGAGTGGTGGCCTAGGATTTTAGTACTTGACCTGCATGGCACAGTCCCCCGAGTGGTTCAGGTGGCGGCCTAGGATTTTACGAGTAGGTCTTGCATGGCGCAGCCCCCGAGTAGTTCGAGTAGTGGCCTAGGATTTCAAGTGATACCTGTGAAGCGTAGTCCCCGAGTGTGTCGGGCGGCGGCCTAGGGTTTTAGGACTAGACCTGTATGGCGCAACCCCCGAGTGGTTCAGGTGGCGACCTAGGATTTTTCGAGTTGGGCCTGCATGGCGCAGCCCCCGAGTGATTCGAGTGGCGGCCTAGGCTTATTTTTTAACCTTTATGGCGCAGCCCCCGAGCTATTCGAGCGGCGGCCTAGGATTTTTGTTTCAACCTGTATGGCGCAGCCCCCGAGGGATTTGAGTGATGGCCTAGGTTACAAATTGTCATGACTGAGAAGGTAAAGTGAACAGCTTTTTCTATCAACCTTCTTTATTGATTCTTGCGAACAGGCCGCCTCATTAAAACCCTTCCAGTCCCCTTAGGTACCCTGGTATGGGAAAGAGTGCGTCTGGAACCTGCCGCGTTGACATGCTTTCCTTGGTACAATGATTTTGTCGACTAGGCGTAGAACCGGCGAAGTTGCGCGACGTTCCACGGGTTGCGACAGACTGCTCCCGTCTTCGAGTCCTTCAAACGGTAGGCTCCGTTGCCGATTGCCTCTGTCACAACATACGGGCCCTCCCATGGTGAGGCAAGCTTGTGCACCTTCTTCTGCTTGAGGCGGAGGACCAGGTCGCCTTCTACGAATGCCCTTGGTCGCAACCTCCTTCCGTGGTAGTTGCGCAGGTCTTGCTGATACACGGCTAACTGTGCTAACGCGATGTCGCGTGCTTCCATGCTGTCTTCGAGTGCTTCTTCTGCATCTGACTCGTCGTAGGCGACCACTCTTGGCGCATCAAATTTGATGTCACAGGGAGAACCGCCTCTACACCGTACACCATGAAGAATGGAGTGTATTGAGTGGATCTGTTTGGCGTGGTTCACAAGCTCTAGAGGACTGATGGAAGTTCTTCGACCCAAGCGCCTGCGGCGCGTCTCAGTGGCACTCGCAGGCATTTCTTGATGCCGATGCAGACTAGGCCGTTGGCTTTCTCGACTTGCCCATTGGACTGCGGGTGTGAGACAGATGCATAGTTGAGTTTGATGCCTTGATTTGAGCAGAAGTCTTTGAACTCTTCGGCTGTGAAGTTTGAGCCGTTGTCCATGATAATCCCGTTTGGCACCCTGAATCTGAAGATGATCGATCTGATGAAGTTTACCGCTGACGATGCAGTCAAACTTGTGATGGGCACCGCCTCAATCCACTTGGTGAACTTGTCGACTGCGACCAGGAGGTGAGTGTGCCCTCCGGGTGAGGATTTCTTCAGCGGACCTACCATGTCCAACCCCCATTGGGAGAAATGCCAGGCTAGTGGTATTGTCTTGAGCGCCAACGCCGGTGCGTGTGGCTTGTTTGCAAATTCCTGACACCCGATGCATTTCTTTACTAGGTATTCTGCGTCTTGCATAGTTGTTGGCCAGTAGAACCCGGCTCGCAGTGCTTTGGCTACCAAGGCTCGACTGCTTGCATGATGCCGCAGATACCTGCATGGATGTCGAGTAGGATGGCCTGGCCGTCTATTGGATCTACGCACCTTTACAAGATTCCTGAGATGCTTCTCTTGTAGAGTTCCCCGTTGACGACGTGAAACCTTTGGAGCGCCGGATGATGCGTTTTGCTTCGACTGGATCAGTTGGCAGCCTCTGGTGCAGTATGTACGCAAGGTATGGTCATGTCCATGTAGCTTCTAGCAGCATGACCTCCATGGGCTCTTTTTCCTTGCTCGGCAGGTTGCTGTTACTCGTTGCTGGTGTGGAGGGTTTTGTTGCGGGTCGAGTCTTGATGGATCTCTGTGTGATGCGCTCGAGGAAGACGCCGGGTGGTACTGGTACCTTGTCTGAGCCCATGTTGGCGAGAGCGTCGGCTTCCTCGTTGCTATCGTGACCGATGTGCCGCAACTCGCAGCCGTCGAATGTGCCCTCCAACTGGTTGTACAGGTCTCTGTAGGCGATCAATGTTGTCGGCGATGGCATCGCAGGACTTCATGGTTTGCTGTACGACGAGGTAGGAGTCGCTGTAGATCATGAGGTGTGTGGCGTTGCAGTTTTTGGCCATCCACATGCCATGGATTAGGGCCTCGTACTCTGCTTCGTTGTTTGAGGGTGTCGGGAAGTCCATCTGCAGAACATATTTTAGCTTGTCGCCTTTGGGGGAGATGAGTACGACTCATGCCCCTGCTGACTTGAACTTCTTGGAGCCGTCAAATTACATTGTCCATGCGTTGGACAGGTCAGGGACATCTGGTAGCTGGGCTTCTATCCACTCGGTGGTGAATTCCGGGAGGACTTGGGCCTTGATAGACTTCAGGTGAGCGTACTTCAGCCCCCGGGGTCCTAGTTCGACAACCCACTTGGCGACTCGTCCTGTCGCGTGTTGGTTTGTGAGGATGTCTACTAGGCCAGAGGAGCTTACCACCGTGATAGGGTGCTCGGAGAAGTAGTGGACGACCTTCCTGGAAGTCATGAAGACTCTGTATGCCAGCTTCTGGTAGTGCGGGTAGTTCTGCTTGGACAGTGTTAGGACTTAGCTGAGGTAGTAGACTGGCCTCTGGACAGGATGACTATGCCCTTCTTCTTCCCGTTCGACCACGAGTATTGTGCTCACCACCCTGTTTGTCGCTGAGACGTGTAGGTATAGCGGCTCGTTCTCCAGTGGTGCTTCCAGGATTGGGGAAGTCGTCAGGGTCTTCTTAAGCTGGTCGAATGCCCCTTGTGCTTCTGCTGTCCACTCGAACGTGTCCGTCTTTTTCATCAGTTGGTAGAAAGGCAAGGCCTTCTCCCCCAACTTACTTATGAACCGGCTGAGAGCTGCGACTCGCCCGGCTAATCGTTGTACTTCACGGAGCTTGGTGGGTGCTGGCATCGTAAGTATATTCTGCACCTTCTCGGGATTTGCTTGGATTCCTCTTGCAGAGACGAGGTACTCTAGTAGCTCTTCGGCTGGTACGGCAAAAACGCACTTTTATGGGTTCAGCTTGATCTGATATGCGTCGAGCGCCGCGAAGACCTTGCGTAGGTCGGCGACTAGGGTGTCCTCCTTTCGGGTCGTGACGACAATGTCATCGACGTAGACTTGGACAATCTGCCCGATGAGCCCGTTGAGGCATGCTTGCATCGTGCGCTGATACGTGGCGCCAGCGTTCTTCAACCCGAAGGGCATTGTCTGGTAGCAAAAGACACCGTCGGGTGTGATGAACGCCGTTTTTTCTTCGTCTTCAACTTTCAGTCTGATCTGCTGGTAACCTGAGTAGGCGTCCAGAAAGGACAGACGTTCGCAGCCTACTGTCGAGTCGATGATCTGATCTATCCGCGGGAGTGGGAAATGGTCCTTGGGGCAGCATTTTTTGACGGCGGTGAAGTCGAGGCACATGCGTAGCTTCTTTGTCTTCTTCTTCTCTACTAGGACAGGGTTGGCGACCCAGTCTGAGTCCTTGATTTCTCGGAAGAACTTGGCGTGCAGCAGTCGGTCGATTTCTGCGGTGATCGTGTCCCGTTTGGGTCCGGAAAAACGTCTCATGGCCTGTTTGACGGGTCTGACATCCTTGTGAACTTTTAAGGAGTGCTCGGCGAGATTCCTGTGTATTCCTGGCATGTCAGAGGGTTGCCATGCGAAGATTTTCCAGTTCTCACGTAGAAACTCGACGAGCGCGCCTTCCTATGCGGGGGTCAAGCTTGAGGACACTTTGACAGTCTTGCTGCTGTCACTCGGATGGACCTGATGAGTTGTGGTATCGTCATTCGTGTTGAAGGCGGCGTCCTTGGCTGGTTTCTTTCGGGGTGGGAAGATGGTCTTGTCGTTGTCGGCTGATATGGCCTTGAAGTGCTCTTCGACCCCGAAGAACTCAGAAATCCTGCTGAACTCGCGGATGCAGCTGTTAGAGCGGTCGAAGTCGCCGCGTACCGTGATTACTCCTTTGGGTCCAGGCAACTTGATCATCAGGTAGGCGTAATGAGGTACTGCCATGAACCTGGTGAAAGTTGGGCGCCCAAGAATAGCATGATACTATGACTTCCAGTCGACAACCTCGAAGTTGATCGACTCTTTCCTGAAGTGCTCGGGTGTCCCGAGTATGACGTCGAGTGTGATCGTTCCCATGGGTGTGATTGCTTGCCCTGGTACTATGCCGTGGAATGTGGTCTCGGACTCTGGCAGTTTATCTGTCGAATTGTTCATTCTTCTAAGGGTGTCGGCGAATATGATGTTGATGCCACTTCCTCCATCCATGAAAACCTTCTTTAGGTTGTAATCTCCGATCAGGGCTTCAACGACCAGGGCGGCATGCTCTGGTCGAGGTACATCTTTCGGGTGGTCTGCCCTGGAGAACGTGATTGGCGTTTCTGACCCTTTCAGGTAGTTCGGCACTGCGGGTGGGCAAGTAGTAGCCTGTAGCATTTGGCGGGTTATGAGCTTCTGTGCCCTGTTTGAGGGGCGTCCTTTTTGTATCATATTGAGCTGCCCCCGCGCGGCTAGGTACGCGTCGTGTGCCATTGGCTGGGCTTCCTATAGCTGCTATTGGGAAAAGGTGACCGCTGCATGTGTCGGGTTGTTGTTCACGGGTGCTGCCTGAATGGCGAGCTGCGGGGCCGGCTGCAGCGCTGCCACAGGGGTGATGATATTTTGCATCGCCTGGTAAATCTTGCGTGCTTTGCGGCAGTCTTTCAATAGGTGGTCGGCGCCCCACTTGCCCGTTTCCGGGTTGCGGAACGAGTGATGCTTGCAAGGTTGGATCAGCTCCTCTGCTGGGGTGAGTGCGCGCTTCCACTCGCGTTTCTTGTAACGCCCCGGGATTTATCCCCTTTTGATTTGTGAGTTTTCTTTTTGCATCGACATGGCATCGCATCGCGTGTGGGTGGACGATTTCATGCCTTTTACCCTATTAGGTTCGATCTTTCGGAGTCGTTTTCGTCGTGAGGAACTATCACTTGTTAGTGGTGTCGAGATTTTCAAGGTGGAGCAACAATCACTTGTTAGTGGTGTCGAGAAGTTCATCCCGGAGCGTGAAGACTCGATAGTTACCCCTCTCTTCTTGTGGTCTCGGCGTGGATCGCGGGACGCGATCCCTTGTTAGTGGTGTCGGTTGTAACGCCCCGGGATTTATCCCCTTTTGATTTGTGAGTTTTCTTTTTGCATCGACATGGGATCGCATCGCATTAATTTAATTTGTTGCATTTAAAATTAAATTTCCATAATTAAATTTAAATGCATTTCAAATTAATTAAAAATGTGTTATTTTTAATTATTTTAAAAATGTTAAAAACTAGTTTATTAAATTGTCTATTCAAAACTAAAAATATTTTGTAAAGGTTTCGTATTCAAATTCCTCTTCGTTTTGGTTTTAAAAATATAATCAGAAATATTTAAACGGATGAGAAATAAAAAGCCCAATCCCATCTAACCCCAAACCCTAGGGTTTCCCCCTGGAAAATTCTTTCCCACCCCTGACTTTTTGCAGCCACCCTCTTCCTTTTTCTGGGATTTTTCCAAAAGTCCTTCCACCCTTTTTCTTTTCTTTTTCCCCCTTCCTTTTTCTTTTCTTTTCTTTCTTCCTTTTCTTTTTCTTCTCTTCCTTCTTCCTTCTTCCTTCCTCATCCCGACCCCGAGCCCCGCACCAGCTTCTGCCGATTCCCGCACGCCTCCTCCCCCTGCGCGTCTGCTGCTGCGCCGGCCGCCGCCGCCCCGCACGGCGTGCACCTCCTCCCGAGCCCCAGCGCCCCATCGCCTCCTCCCCTGACCCCGCCGCCAGCGCGCCGCCGCCACCAGCGCGCCGCCGCCGCGCTCCTCCATCCCGCCGCGGCGGCGCCGCCACACGCAGCGCCCCGCGCCCTGCGCGCGCCTCTCCGCCGCGCCGCGCTCCCGCCTCGCCCGCGCGCCGGCCGCCTCGCCCTGCCTCGCCACCCCTGCTCCGCCGCCTCCACGCCGCCGCGTGCGCTCCCCTGCACGCCCCATCGCCCCGGCCTCCTACACCTCCGGCCCGAGTGCGCCGCCCGGGCCTCCTCCGCCGGGCGCCCCGCCCTCTCCGCCGCGCACGTCCCGCATGCCGCCAGCGCCCGCAGCACGCCGGCCGCCTCCACTCCGTCGTCAGCGCGCGCCGTCGCCCCGTGCGCCTTGGCTGCTGCCGCCCTGCTCCTCCTCCCGCGCCGTGCGCCGCCGGCCCTCGCCCTGCGCCTCCCCGCGCGCCCCTGCTCCGTGACGCAGCGCCCCCGCGCCCAGCTGCCGCCGCGCGCCGCCGCATCACCGCCGCCGCGCGCCTCGAGCTCCTCCTCCTGCTCCCCGGCCGCCGGTCGCCGCAGCACGCCAGCCGCGTCCGCCCCGTGCGCCTCCACTGCGCCGCGTCACCCCGCTACATCCTCTTCCCGGCCGCGTGCACGCCGCCACCGCCGCCCGCAAGGTGTTTGACGCAATGCTCGCAAGACCCCGGCGTCTTTGGTTGTCCGTGTTTGTCCACCCTTCGAGGTGCTGCCCCGTGCGCGTGCTCTTTTCGGTGTACGTTCCCGTGCTCCTCCATGTCCGTGAACCGACAAGATCCGCCACAACGACGACCGTGACAAGTTCTTCGTGCTCGTGACCGTCGACAAGGACTCCTCTTCGTGTCCGTCTCGTCTGTGTTCGCTTTACGTTGGCCGCCTTCGTGCGTGTCCAGGAAGACCGTGATCCGCAAATGATGATGCTCGAGTACGGCGACTCCGACCACTTCCAGGACACCGACAAACGACGATGCCCCGGTTCTGCGACGCCTACTTCCCCGACGTCGACTACTTCCTCTACGGACCGAAGACGTCGGGTTCGAACCCTATCTCTCCCGATCCAACGTGCGAACCCAAACCCTAACCCTAAAACCTATTTTTATTAAATGTCATCTATCTTGTGCATATCGCATCATAATTGCATTTGTTGCATCTCTTGGGTTTGCGGGTGTAGCAAATCACCTAAATAATAAATATGGAATGTGTGGTGCAAATCACTATATGTATTGCCCGATTCCATTTAAATTGACTAGATCATCCGTGCCATGTCTTGCCATGTTAACCAACATTTAATATTGTTGAGTAGATAAATAACTTGAACATAAATATTAATTGTCGGAATCCCGGTTCCGCTTAATTTGGATGAAGTGCATCTCGCATTGCATCTTCCCATGCCATGCATCATTCTCGTATGATCATGCTGGATCTTTTGTCCTAGTTGTAAAATGCATCTTTTGCGCTTCCAGTGTTTGTTGCTTCTTCGCGGATACGACGTTGAGATGTGTGAGCAACGACAAGATCTGCTTCCATGCGGGATTCCAGGCAAGCAAAGTTTGCTTGTTTACCTATACATTGTCTTTCATTCTTGCCGTTGATCTCTACTATCCTAGTATTCGATTCTTATCGCGGTCCCATCTCATGTTTATCCTGCAGCCCATACAGCTTTATCCCCACATCCCATCACCTGTTGTTTGTTTATCTGTTGGCCTTGCGAGTCGTAGCGCATGCTTAGAGTTGATTGTGTGAGTCGTCTGTTGATCTTATGTTTCATCTGCTTAGTATGATAGATTATTCTACCTTAATAAAATGTTGTCTTATATTGGGGTATTATAATTAAAAGTTAAGGCACCAGGCGGAAGGCCTTGCGAGGTGCTTTGTTCTGCTCAGTGTCGACCTAGGAACTGAGATTTTGTCCTCGGATCCAATTTTGAGCGCACTAACCACTTGTGGGAGGCCCTATGGAGCCCCCCTCGACTTTGAACGGATCTACAGCTTGTCCATGTGCCGCAACTAGTTCGGGTTTTCCATTTGCTCATATCCATGTGCATGATGATGATGATTGATGAGAGGTTACTTGATACGGGGGGTCATATAGGGGTGGTGCGCGTGAAGCGGACAGTTCCATGTGCATGACTCCTGACGCGGGTAAAAACTCATATGGGTGGCACTTGGACTTGCTGTAGTGAAGGAATAAGTCGTGTTGAGAAGCCCTGATGCTTGCTTGGGTTGATCATGTGAGTATGGGTACAGTAGTGCACCCCTGCAGGGTACAATCTTATCGATGAGCCGTGTCCACGGTTATGGACGACTTTGGTGATGATGCTGGCTAACAAGGTCTAGACAACTTGCACCTAATTAATGTTAATTAATTTGATTAGTAATATAGAATTACTTTCACAATAAATTATAAATAAAAAACGGTTCAACGTGTGAGATTCCCGAATTGCTTCCTCATACTTGGTTGAGGGGGTTAAATCGAGAATGGGTTATGATTGGTGTTAGTTGTAGATGTTTATCTTATGCGCTCTCTTATCCTTCTCTAATTAGACGGAAGTTGTAGCGTGTCTCTTTAGGTTGCAAGTGCTGCTGCCGCTAAGTCCACCTCCCCTATATTTTGGGAGATGGTGTAGAAAGTAGGCAAGTCGGTTTTGCTTGCCAGGGAGTGCCCTGACCCTCTTTTGGGATGTGCTTTATGTGCTGTCAACAGGTTTGAAGTCTGACGACGTTAGCTTGGGAAACCCTCCGGCTTGGCTGGGCAGGGATATGGCGCCATTGCTTACCTTCAGGACTCTTAGTCCAATTTGCATCTTATCCGTAGTCGGATACTTTTTCTGCTTCCACTGTCATTTGAATCTTTGTATTGTAACATTTGTATCTTGACTCGTTCGAGTCGTTGTTGTATTTATATATCTTTTGTTGTATTTGTGGATGTATCGGAACTGTTGTAATGTTATCATAATTCCACCCACATAATGCGCATGTTTCGGCGTGCACATTTTGTCTTGTGGGCGACCTAAAATCGTTATTATGCGGATTTTGGCGGGAACGCTTAAACTACATAGTACCGATTTTAGGGCGTCACAAAGTGGTATCAGAGCCTTGGTTTCGATCTCCTTGTTGTTTCGATACGAATGGTTGTCGAAGCAGCGGGTCCGCAAAAGCCTGTAGGATAGCCCCGCTAACGGTCGATGTTTGTAGAGTGTCAAAATTATTTGACTAAAAGTTATTTTGAAATTATCTCAATAGGTTTCTATTTATTCCTTACCTCAATTCTAATTCTCTTCTTATCTTACTTGTTTTGGAGTCTCTTCTCTTATCCAAACTTTCAAAGTTTTAGGATCCTACGTGTGGGTGGACGATTTCTTGCCTTTTACCCTATTAGGTTCGATCTTTCGGAGTCGTTTTCGTCGTGAGCAACAATCACTTGTTAGTGGTGTCGAGATTTTCAAGGTGGAGCAACAATCACTTGTTAGTGGTGTCGAGAAGTTCATCCCGGAGCGTGAAGACTCGATAGTTACCCCTCTCTTCTTGTGGTCTCGGCGTGGATCGCGGGACGCGATCCCTTGTTAGTGGTGTCGGTTGTAACGCCCCGGGATTTATCCCCTTTTGATTTGTGAGTTTTCTTTTTGCATCGACATGGGATCGCATCGCATTAATTTAATTTGTTGCATTTAAAATTAAATTTCCATAATTAAATTTAAATGCATTTGAAATTAATTAAAAATGTGTTATTTTCAAATATTTTAAAAATGTTAAAAACTAGTTTATTAAATTGTCTATTCAAAACTAAAAATATTTTGTAAAGGTTTCGTATTCAAATTCCTCTTCGTTTTGGTTTTAAAAATATAATCAGAAATATTTAAACGGATGAGAAATAAAAAGCCCAAGCCCATCTAACCCCAAACCCTAGGGTTTCCCCCTGGAAAATTCTTTCCCACCCCCTGACTTTTTGCAGCCACCCTCTTCCTTTTTCTGGGATTTTTCCAAAAGTCCTTCCACCCTTTTTCTTTTCTTTTTCCCCTTCCTTTTTCTTTTCTTTTCTTTCTTCCTTTTCTTTTTCTTCTCTTCCTTCTTCCTTCTTCCTTCCTCATCCCGACCCCGAGCCCCGCAGCAGCTTCTGCCGATTCCCGCACGCCTCCTCCCCCTGCGCGACTGCTGCTGCGCCGGCCGCCGCCGCCCCGCACGGCGTGCGCCTCCTCCCGAGCCAGCCCGGCCTCCCGAGCCCCAGCGCCCCATCGCCTCCTCCCCTGACCCCGCCGCCAGCGCGCCGCCGCCGCGCGCCTCCATCCCGCCGCACCGCCACACGGAGCGCCCCGCGCCCTGCGCGCGCCTCTCCGCCGCGCCGCGCTCCCTCCTCGCCCGCGCGCCGGCCGCCTCGCCCTGCCTCGCTACCCCTGCTCCGCCGCCTCCCCGCCGCCGTGTGCGCTCCCCTGCACGCCCCATCGCCCCGGCCTCCTACACCTCCGGCCCGAGTGCGCCGCCCCGGCCTCCTCCGCCGGGCGCCCCGCCCTCTCCGCCGTGCACGTCCCGCGCGCCGCCAGCCCCGCAGCACGCCGGCCGCCTCCACTCCGTCGTCAGCGCACGCCGTCGCCCCGCGCGCCTTGGCCGCTGCCGCCCTGCTACGCCTCCCGCGTCGTGCGCCGCCGGCCCTCGCCCTGCGCGTCCCCGCGCGCCCCCGCTCCGTGACGCAGCGCCCCCGCGCCCAGCTACCGCCGTGCGCCGCCGCATCGTTGCCGCCGCGCGCCTCGAGCTCCTCCCGCTCCGCTGCTCCCCGGCCGCCGGTCGCCGCAGCACGCCGGCCGCGTCCGCCCCGTGCGCCTCCATTGCGCCGCGTCACCCCACTGCATCCTCTTCCCGGCCGCGTGCACGCCGCCACCGCCGCCCGCAAGGTGTTTGACGCAATGGTCGCAAGACCCCGGCGTCTTTGGTTGTCCGTATTTGTCCACCCTTCGAGGTGCTGCCCCGTGCGCGTGTGCGTGCTCTTTTCGGTGTCCGTTCCCGTGCTCCTCTGTGTCCGTGAACCAACAAGATCCGCCACAACGACGACCGTGACAAGTTCTTCGTGCTCGTGACCGTCGACAAGGACTCCTCTTCGTGTCCGTCTCGTCTGTGTTCGCTTTGCGTTGGCCGCCTTCGTGCGTGTCCAGGAAGACCGTGATCCGCAAATGATGATGCTCGAGTACGGCGACTCCGACCACTTCCACGACATCGACAAACGACGATGTCCCGGTTCTGCGACGCCTACTTCCCCGACGTCGACTACTTCCTCTACGGACCGAAGACGTCGGGTTCGAACCCTATCTCTCCCGATCCAACGTGCGAACCCAAACCCTAACCCTAAAACCTATTTTTATTAAATGTCATCTATCTTGTGCATATCGCATCATAATTGCATTTGTTGCATCTCTTGGGTTTGCGGGTGTAGCAAATCACCTAAATAATAAATATGGAATGTGTGGTGCAAATCACTATATGTATTGCCCGATTCCGTTTATATTGACTAGATCATCCATGCCATTTCTTGCCATGTTAACCAACATTTAATATTGTTGAGTAGATGTAACATCCCAACATTTTGGAATGTTTAAAAATCACAAAAATTTAAAACTTTTGTTTTGATTAAAATAAAATATTTAAATGCATAAGAAAACCAACTATGAAAGATTTCAAACATATTGAAAGGGTGTAATATTCAATTATCTCAGTTATTATTATTTTCAAAACTTATTTCAAGTTATACAATTTATTATCCATTGTATTCCTTAAAACCTCAATTATAAATGGACAAATGTTTTACAAACCTTCAAACCATATTCATGAAATAAATAGTTTTCCTCTTAAGTATTTGATTTCAACCCCATAGCCATAGCTATTCCTAAATTAAAATAATATTTATAAGTGTTCTTTTAAACTATTTAAAATATGATCTAATTGTCAAATGGTTTTTCATTATATCAACTAAGTTCAAGAACATAGTGATGAAATTACAACCTATAGTTTATAATTTTAATAACTTCATAATAAATGGATTACCCAAACAAACATTTCATTAGCTTAAAATGATCTTCATTTATTTTCAAAAACATAAAATGTTTTTCATGAATATATATCCAATATAAGAAATGAAATAAATCTAGAATATTTTCCACAGATATGTTATGAAGTTTCCAAATGATTTATCATAATATAAAACTTAAGGGTGCACAAAATATTTTGAATTTAAAAATGAATGCATTATATTCCCCTTTCCATTTCAAATAAATGTGTTATGTATTTAATATTGTACTAAAGACATAAATGATTTAATATTGGAATATGAGTAAATAATTTAAATTCAAACATATTTAAATGTGGGTAATTTCATAAATTTTATTTAACCCCAAATGAATTATTAAATCCCTAATTTCAAAGTTGACCTAAATGGGCAATTTTTCATTTTATGAATATTTCAAAATGTTAATTTTCAAAAATGTTTAAAACATACCCACAACTGGTTTAACACAAAGATAATGCATTTACAAATTTTTAGAAATTTATTTGACTTAATTTGGAGCCATAAATCAAAAGATATGAATTAAATGGAAAATCAGGAAAAAAAACAGCGCGCGCAGCAGCTGGCCGGCCCAGCCAAGTGTATGGGCAAAATCACAAATAAAATTCGGGTTGAACCATTTATTTTGGTTTGACTAGAATAAAATAAAATATTTATTTATCTCCGGTGGGATTTCTATTGGTGGGATTTCTCTTCTTCTCTCGACGGCGCTTCTCACCCAACGGAGGTACTGCACATATCTTCTCTTTTCCGCCTTTTATATTTAGTTTTATAGAGTAGTTTTTGTAGAATAATTTAGGCTACGAATTTAGTAGTAGTATATATTCCGTAGCGTAGTTCGGAGTAGTTTTAGAACTTAGTCTAGTGTAGTATTTACTCGTACACTGTACGATCCGTTGTTAGATCGAGTAGTGTCGTACCTTTAGCTATTTTGCTTTTTGACCCTACGGATATAATTAGTTTGTCTAAACCAACTGTTCCACCAATCACCACCTTACCTCTTTGCCTAACTGTTTTCTAGGTTGACCCCAATAGGAAATTCGTATGCAGATTTTGCAGAAACACCCCTATAACTTAAAACTCTCATAACTTTTGAACCACATGTCTAAATTTGATGAACTTTATGTCTATGAAAAGATCTTGACCTGTAGAATCTTTTGGCACTGTTATTTTCCAACCTTGACTAGGTTAAACTCGTTCAAATGTCCAAATGTATGATTTAAGTAAATTGGACATAGATATTATTGTGTATGTCCAAGAAATTTTTAATTGAAATATTTTTGGAATCATTAAGATGTAGAATAAGTATTCGATTATACATTATATTGACCAACCTTAAAATGATTTAGAGTACAGATTTGATTTTAAAACTTGATGCCAATTTAAATAACTAGAATATTAATTCATTGATATGAACTTTTAAGTTTGGTTTTAAAATGATTTGTTATGTTACTTTAATGAAACTTGCAATATAAATTAGGTTAAAACCTTTTCCAAGGTTAATGTGTGATCAATTGAACAAGTTTAACACAATGTCTCATTAAATCAATTTTGAAACATAGACTTGTGTAATTGTATTTAAATATGCTGGATAACTTAAATTTCGAACCTTGCTTTTAAAAAAAATTCAAATCATCTCGGCATTCATTGGTGTAAATCTTTTCAAGACCTTCCCCTGACCAAAATGGCAAACCCTTAACTCAATCACATTAATTTTTTTGCATATCAAATTATGTGATACCCTTGACCAAACCCTGTGCTAAGCCGTTTTACGCTTGTTTGTTTTAAATTGTTATGTGCTTGTTGAATTGCTTGTTCATTGTATGTATGTTTACTTTATAGATTGAACGGAGTGCAACGTTCGTTGTCGACAATGAGTGAGTGAGAAACGACAACATTCATCCGGCAAGTGACTTCATAAAACACCTACTATTTTATTCTATTGCATATCTAGTGTTTTCAAACAGAATTTGCAAAAGTAATATGCATGATAGGTTTTGGGAGATTGTAGTATGCTATGCAAACCTTTTAGGTTCCCCTTAGAAATTCCAGATTAGATCCCTATTATAATTTAGTGGAAGCACCTGCTGCAAAAATGATTGTTTTATCGTTGATGTGATAAATGAAAATTTCCACTAAATTAATTTAACGCCTGGGTGGATTGGGTCGATCGAGGAGGTTTCAAGTTGAGTGGCTTCTCAGGGCCAAGTTTCATGGTTGTCTTCGCCCAGGATAGTTTCTACTTACTTGGGGCCATGATATGCGGTGTTAACCTGAGTTGCTCACTTGTGGTAGGCCACCCAGGGCTATGAGATTTAAGTTTACACTGAGTCTAGTTTCTTATCGTGCAACCATTGGTCAATATGGGCTCTGTCTTGATGGAGTAAGTTGGTGTGGACCTGGGTCAAGAGATTGATGGTGGTAGAGTTGATAGGATGGTGGTAATCTCTTAGTATGATCATGGGAAAGCAACTTCTGAAAAGTCTCGTCTTGATCTTCTCCTTTTCCTTCTCACTAAAGGAGTGTAGAGGATAGTTTGGGTTGATTGAGTCTAATGGTGAAAGTGCACACCCTCTCGAGAGTTAAAACCTAAGATCTTAGCCATGTCCCCGGCATCGGACAATTGAGTAACTACACAAGGTTGTGTTCTGAAAATCTCCTCATCTCAAATTTCTTAATAAAACTTTGTTGGGTGAACATGGGTAGGAGACATGGACTTATCTCGAGATTTGTCTCTGGAGGAGAAGATATTGATTCAAGAAAACTGTTTATCAAAAGTAGGAGAAAATTTGCTTTGCGCAATAGCCTTGAGCTCCACCAGCCAAATTAAGCATATAGTATTAGTATAATAGAACATTAGGAATTAAAGTCACTTGCCACCACAATTCAGTTGTGCTAACCTTTATAGCTGGGCTGCAACTAAACCTTGCAGAATGTCCGAATGAGGAGTAAGGGGGTCGTCTTCGAGCTACAACCAACATGATTTTGCCAGTGGCTTCATGGAGAAGATGTAGCTCTATGCTACCTTTAGTATTGCGTTGAACTCTGAAATAAAGTGTGAACTACTTATTCAGCTAGCATTTCCGCTATGCTAAGTTGTAAGGATATTTGTTTTTGGATCATTCGTCTCGTTCTGTAATAAATTTTGACATTGTACTGTGATATTACATCTTATTGGAGAATGTGGGACTTATGTGATCCAAGTCTTTGCATTATTCATATGTGCCATTGCTTTCGTAAGCAAGGGCACTACAGTAGATAAATAACTTGAACATAAATATTAATTGTCGGAATCCCGGTTCATCTTAATTTGGATGAAGTGCATCTCGCATTGCATCTTGCCATGCCATGCATCATTCTCGTATGATCATGCTGGATCTTTTGACGTAGTTGTAAAATGCATCTTTTGCGCTACCAGTGTTTGTTGCTTCTTCGCGGATACGACGTTGAGATGTGTGAGCAACGACAAGATCTGCTTCCATGCGGGATTCCAGGCAAGCAAAGTTTGCTTGTTTACCTATACATTGTATTTCATTCTTGCCGTTGATCTCTACTATCCTAGTATTCGATTCTTATCGCGATCCCATCACATGTTTATCCTGCAGCCCATACAGCTTTATCCCCACATCCCATCACCTGTTGTTTGTTTATCTGTTGGCCTTGCGAGTCGTAGCGCATGCTTAGAGTTGATTGTGCGAGTCGTCTGTTGGTCTTATGTTCATCTGCTTAGTATGATAGATTATTCTACCTTAATAAAATGTTGTGTTATATTGGGGTGTTATAATTAAAAGATAAGGCACCAGGCGGAAGGCCTTGCGAGGTGCTTTGTTCTTCTCAGTGTCGACCTAGGAACTGAGATTTTGTCCTCGGATCCAATTTTGAGCGCACTAACCACTTGTGGGAGGCCCTATGGAGCCCCCCTCGACTATGAACGGATCTACAGCTTGTCCATGTGCCGCAACTAGTTCGGGTTTTCCATTTGCTCATATCCATGTGCATGATGATGATGATTGATGAGAGGTTACTTGATACGGGGGGTCATATAGGGGTGGTGCGCGCGAAGCGGACAGTTCCTACTGTGGTTTGAGCCGCATGGCGCGCATACACAAAATAATGAGTCCGAAATTGAGATTCGGCCGGACTCCTGACGCGGGTAACAACTCATATGGGTGGCACTTGGACTTGCTGTAGTGAAGGAATAAGTCGTGTTGAGAAGCCCTGATGCTTGCTTGGGTTGATCATGCGAGTATGGGTACAGTAGTGCACCCCTGCAGGGTACAATCTTATCGATGAGCCGTGTCCACGGTTATGGACGACTTTGGTGATGATGCTGGCTAACAAGGTCTAGACAACTTGCACCTAATTAATGTTAATTAATTTGATTAGTAATATAGAATTACTTTCACAATAAATTATAAATAAAAAACTGTTCAACGTGTGAGTTTCCCAAATTGCTTCCTCATACTTGGTTGAGGGGGTTAATTCGAGAATGGGTTATGATTGGTGTTAGTTGTAGATGTTTATCTTATGCCCTCTCTTATCCCTCTCTAATTAGACGGAAGTTGTAGCGTGTCTCTTTAGGTTGCTAGTGCTGCTGCCGCTAAGTCCACCTTCCCTATATTTTGGGAGATGGTGTAGAAAGTAGGCAAGTCGGTTTTGCTTGCCAGGGAGTGCCCTGACCCTCTTTTGGGATGTGCTTTATGTGCTGTCAACAGGTTTGAAGTCTGACGACGTTAGCTTGGGAATCCCTCCGGCTTGGCTGGGCAGGGATATGGCGCCATTGCTTACCTTCAGGACTCTTAGTCCAATTTGCATCTTATCCGTAGTCGGATACTTTTTCTGCTTCCGCTGTCATTTGAATCTTTGTATTGTAACATTTGTATCTTGACTCGTTCGATTCGTTGTTGTATTTATATATCTTCTGTTGTATTTGTGGATGTATCGGAACTGTTGTAATGTTATCATAATTCCACCCACATAATGCGCATGTTTCGGCGTGCACATTATGTCTGGTGGGCGACCTAAAATCGTTATTATGCGGATTTTGGCGGGAACGCTTAAATCTGCATAGTACCGATTTTAGGGCGTCACATTTCTGGCCTCCGTCATTGCGGCTAATGTTGCCGCTGCTGCGGTTGTATTGTCCTGGGTCGGACTGCCGACCCTGGTCGCTGGTTCGACTGTACTGGCGCCCTTCATCATAGTGGCGACTGCTATCGCGCGGGTCATCACGGGGGGCTTGATATCCCGCCGCTACTAGCTCGATCGAGTCGAGGTTGGTGAAACGTTGTTTCTTCTTTTGGCGTCCATCGCGCCAGTTACTTGTTCCGGCTTCGTTCTTTGGAGAGGTGTCGCGCACGTAGTCCTCTCCCTCGGCCCACTGGTTGGCTATCTTCATGAGCTCGATCGTGGTCTTCGGCTGGAGCCTACCGAACTCTTCGCGAAGGTCGCGCCGAGCAACGCCATGCATGAACGTGTCCATCACCCGGTCTTCTGAGACGGGTTACATGGTGTTGCGGAGGAGTGTCCACCGTTGGATGTATGACCGGAGCGACTCGTCTCTTCCTTGCTTACAGGCTTGCAACTCGATATAGGTCGTCGGCCTTGCATATGTTCCAGAGAAACTTTTGATAAAGGTATCTTGGGATTCTTCACAGGTCTTGAAAGAGTCCTTGGGCTGGCTGGTGAGCCATCCGCGTGCCGAATCCGTGAGCATGAGCTGGATATACTGCATCGCTGTGGTCGATGTCCCACCTTGACAGGTACATGCAATGAGGTATATAAAGTTCCATAGGTTTTTTAATTTTCTCTTCAAACACTTCATGTCCTAGCTCAAAATATATTTCATAGAGATCTCTAATTTTGTTGTTGTTTTCTATTAGCCTAACTGGTGAAAATAAAAACAAGAAACAAAAAGTAATAACTGCAGAATCTAAAGGAGATACCTTCAAGCGCTCGCCTTCCCGGCAACGGCGCTAGAAAATAGCTTGATGTCTACGCACGCTTCTATTCTCGTAGACAGTGTTGGGCCTCCAAGAGCAGAGCTTTGTCGAACAGCAGAAAGTTTCCCTTAAGAGAATCACCAAAGGTATATAGAACTCACGGAGGTAGAGGTCAAAGATATTCCTCTCAAGCAACTGTGCAATTAAGATACGAGAAGTCTCTTGTGTCCCCAACACACCCAATACACTTGTAAGATGTATAGGTGCACTAGTTATGCGAAGAGATAGTGAACTACAAGTAATATGGATGATTATAAGTAGTAATTGCAATCTGTAATAAAAATGTCAGCAAGCAAACATGTAGCATAACTTGTTGGGAACGGTGTTTTAATGCTTAGAAACAAGGCCTAGGGATCCGACTTTCACCAGTAGACATTCTCAACAATGACATCAAAGTTAAATAAATAAACACTACTCTCAAACACTCTCATTGTGGATAACAATCTACATTCATTGTGTAGGGCTACAAGAGCACCCTCAAAGTCAGAGTAAACTAACACCAACAATGTCATATAGGAATCACACACCGTGCAAACATGAATAACCCCGGAGTTCATTTTAAAGTAACCTCTAAAGTGCATAATAGATAAAGAGTAGCATCACATATTCAACTAGATTACAAAGCTCATGATCACATAGAGATCACACCATGGGAGAGAGAGATAAACCACGTGGCTACCATAGATCTGACAGCCCCGGACGAGAACTACTCACTTCTCATCATAGGAGTCAGCAACGGCGAGGGAGATGGCGGTGGAGTCGATGGAGATGGCTCCGGGGGTAATTCCCCGTCCCGGCAGGGTGCCGGAACAGAGACTTTTGTCCCCCGAATCTTGTCTTTGATGGTGGCGGTTCTCGGGACCCGTTAAGGAAAATATGAACACCATGCTAAGGTTTTTGGTTCGGAGGCTATATGTAGGCGAAAGGGTGAGGTCGGTGGACCCCCGAGGGGCCTACACCATGTCCTCGCGCTCCAAGATTCCCTGCCGCGCGAGCATGTGATGGCGCTGCCTCGGTCGCCCACTTTGTCTCGTGTTCGGTTTTCTGGACCGTTCCCAATTAAAAAAGGGTCAATTGGTTCTGTGTCATACCTAGCTGGGTTCTATCGGTCTGTGCCATACTCGCGCTGTTTCTCTGGTCTGTGCTCTGGTTTGCTCGCATATCGGCCAAACGCTCGTTTCCCTCTGGTCAACCAACTTTGACCCGCACTTGTCCTGACTGGTGGGGTTGGCCTGGCGCGGCTTGGCTCGTTTGTCGGCTCAGTTGGGATTTCCTGGGGTCGGTGCGTGGCGCCGGGGCACTATTCTGACTGGTAGGGCTATGGCACTAGTCTGACTGGTGTGGACGGCACGTAGGGTGCGCGTGGGGTCAGCTTGGATCGGTTAGGGTTTGCCCGCCCACCCCGCCGCGGCAAATAAAAGGGGGCCGCCACTAATAGAAAACAGGCTAAAGGACCAAACTCCAAAACCCCATCTGTCCCGGTCGTACTGCAAACCGGGACAGATGGGGCATAAAACGCTACAACTAGTTCAGGCGACACTCGTTTGTCCCGGTTCGTGGCTGGAACCGGGACAAATGAGGTAGCACCCGCAGGCGACACCCATTTGTCCCGGTTCCAGTCACGAACCGGGACAAATGGCATGGTTTCAGTTACGCGCGACCGCCGCGTTTTTTCGACGCGCACGGAAGACGAGCGGCGCTGGCGATTCCTCTGCCCTCCCTCGGCGATTCATCTTCCTCTCTGGCGCTATAAAATTCACTGCACAGTACGACTCTTCCCCACACCATTTCTCCGGCCATCTCTCCTCTCTTTTCTCCGTCCACGTACACCATTTCCTATGGAGCCACTCGTGCCTCGGTCCGATGAGTTTTACGGCTACGAGAAGGAAGGAATGCGGTTCAAGGTGTGGGTCACCCTTCGTGCATGGCGCGTGGAGAAGTGGATCGGCGACGTGAAGAACAACTTCCTCGACGCCGCTCCGATCAAAGCTGTTGGACTCGATTGCGAGTTCACCGACCCTCGACGGAAGGATACCCCGCAGCGCGCCGCCGTCCTTCAACTCTCGGTGGCGACCGAGACTCTTGTCTTCCAAATTTGCAAAGCTGATCGGGTGCCACAGGTCCTCGTGGATTTCTTAGGTGACGAGACAATCAAATTCTACGGCGTGGCAATCCATAATAACATGAAAATGCTAGCCTACTACAGAATTATTATTCGGTCTGCGGTCGACCTGCAGAGGGATCGCCGAAACCCTACCGGCAATTTTACTCCTAGTCTATATGCTCTCTCTAATGCGGTCATTGGGACAAATCTTGAGAAGAAGAAGAAATACAAGAAGAGGAAGTACACGGACGACGACAAGGAAGACACGTTAGAAAAAGACCTAATTTTCGGATGGGGCAACGTTCCATTGAGCTACGATCAAGTCGTATATGCTGCTTTAGACGCTCGCCTTGGCTTCGAGATTGCACGGAAGTGGGATAGTCTACGCGGCTATAATACGGAAAATGATCATCTTAATGTCGTTGATGAGTAGACTATCTATGTATTCAAACATTTTTCATATTCATAGTTTTTCCAAAATCCAAAGTTTGCAAAAGTTATTTAAAACAGAAAACAGAAAAAGAAAACAAAAAAAATGAAAAAAACCTCCATCTGTCCCGGTTTCAGTCTCAAACCGGGACAAATGGGCTCCTTTTTGTCCCGGTTTGTGACTGAAACCGGGACAAATGGGGGTGTGCCTATATATACTGATCATCAGCAGCCCCCTCCCAAAACCATTGGAGGCATTTTTTTTTTGAAATGGAAGGAGGGGGTGTGTGCTAGTCTGTTTTTTTGTATGCATGCAAGGTGTTTGATGAAATGCCCGAGAGAGTTCACGAATTGATTTGATGTACACTTAAAGAAGTTTATTCTTCTTTTCGATCAAGGTTAATTTTTCTCCCATTTCATTTGTAATTAATTGATACCGTGCATGTTCAGTGTTTATTTGTCGATGTTCTGTAATGGTTATTGATGTACATTATATAATGCAGATGGACCGACAATGGATGTATGGTGACCGACGCACTGCCGAGTACATGACAGGTTTGAGGAAATTTCTAGAGAAAGCCCAGGCCCACAGTACGAATGGTTTCATGTGTTGTCCATGTGTCAACTGTCAGAATAAGACAGATCACCCAAACGTGAGAACCCTTCAAAGTCATCTTATTCGGCATGGTTTCATGCCCAGCTATAATTGTTGGACGAAGCACGGAGAAAAAAGTGTTATGATGGAAGACAATGAAGAAGAGGAAGATGATGACAACTATCCTATGTTCCCGGAGTACGGAGATTCTGCAACGGGGGAAGCTGAAGCTGAAGAGGCACCAGATGAGCCCACTGACGATCTTGGTAGGGCCATTGCTGATGCAAAGAGAGAGTGCGGAACTGAAAAGGAGAGGTTGAAGTTCGACCAGATGTTAGAGGATCACAAGAAATTGTTGTATCCAAGTTGCGAAGATGGTCAGAAAAAGCTGGGTACCACACTGGAATTACTGCAGTGGAAGGCAGAGTGTGGTGTGACTGATAAGGGATTTGGAAAGTTGCTGCAGATAATTAGGAAGATGCTTCCAAAGGTCAACGAGTTGCCCGACAGCACGTACGAAGCAAAGAAGGTTGTGTGCCCTCTAGGATTAGACGTGCATAAGATACATGCCTGCCCTAATGACTGCATCCTCTACCGCGGTGAGTATGAGAATTTGGATGCATGTCCAGTATGCACTGCATTGCGGTATAAGATCATACGAGATGACCCTGGTGAAGTTGAGGGTGAGCGTCCCCGGAAGAGGGTTCCTGCCAAGGTGATGTGGTATGCTCCTATAATACCACGGTTGAAACGCCTGTTCGCGAATAAAGAGCATGCCAAGTTGTTGCGATGTCACAAAGAGGACCGTAAGAAAGACGCGATGTGTAGACACCCCGCTGATGGGTCGCAGTGGAGAAAAATTGAGAGAGAGTTCCCGGAATTTGAAGATGACGCAAGGAACTTAAGGTTTGGTCTAAGTACAGACGGTTTCAATCCGTTTGGGGAGCAGAGCAGCAGTCATAGCACATGGCCTGTGACTCTATGTATTTATAACCTTCCTCCTTGGTTGTGCATGAAGCGAAAGTTCATTATGATGCCATTGCTCATTCAAGGCCCGAAGCAACCCGGCGACGACCTTGATGTGTACCTCAGGCCATTATTTGAAGAACTTTTACAGTTGTGGCGGGAAGAAGGTGTACGGGTGTGGGATGAGCACAAACATGAGGAATTTGACCTACGAGCTCTGCCTTTTGTAACAATTAACGATTGGCCTGCTCTTGCTAACCTCTCAGGGCAGTCGACCAAGGGGTACAATGCATGCACACACTGTTTGGGTGAGACTGAATGTTTATATTTGGATAAATGTAAGAAGTGTGTGTATCTGGGGCATCGTCGATTTCTTCCGATCAGGCATACCGTAAGGAAGAAAGGCAAGCATTTTAAAGGTGAGGCTGATCACAGTAGGAGGCCTGTCAACCGTACTGGTGAAGAAATATTTGATATGGTCAAGGATCTAAAAGTAATCTTTGGAAAGGGTCCTGGAGGTCAACAGGTTCCGAAAGACGCTAACGGGCACGCACCCATGTGGAAGAAAAAATCTATATTTTGGGAGCTACCATATTGGAAGGTCCTAGAGGTTAGATCTGCTATCGACGTGATGCACGTGACGAAGAATGTTTGCGTGAACCTGCTAGGCTACTTGGGCGTGTACGGGAAGAAAAAAGATACAGAGGAAGCACGGGAGGACCAGAAACGTGTGAAAGAACGAGACGGCCTAAGTCCCGAACACTACGAAGGTCCTACCAGCTACGCTCTTACCAAACAAGAGAAAGTAATATTCTTTGAATGCCTGAGCAGTATCAAGGTCACGGCTGGGTTCTCGTCGAATATAAATAGGATAGTAAATGTGAGACTCCAAAAATTTCAGAACCTAAAGTCTCATGATTGCCACGTGATTATGACGCAATTGCTTCCGATTGCACTGAGGGGGCTACTACCGGAAAATGTTCGAGTACCCATTGTGAAGCTTTGTGCATTCCTCAATGCAATATCTCAAAAGGTAATCGATCCGGCGATTCTACCAGGGTTGCAAAATGATGTGGTCCAGTGTCTTGTCAGTTTTGAGTTGGTGTTCCCTCCATCCTTCTTCGATGTTATGACGCATCTCCTGGTTCACCTAGTCGAAGAGATTCAAGTTCTCGGTCCTGTATTTCTGCACAATATGTTCCCATTTGAGAGGTTCATGGCAGTCTTAAAGAAATATGTGCATAACCGTGCTAGGCCAGAAGGAAGCATCTCCAACGGCTACGGTAACGAGGAGGTCATTGAGTTATGTGTTGACTTTATTCATGACCTTAAGCCTATAGGTGTTCCACAATCACGACATGAGGGTAGACTTAGTGGAAAAGGCACACTAGGAAAGAAAACAAAAATTTGTATGGATGGACATTCTTTCACTGAAGCACACTATACAGTTCTACAAAGTTCTACCTTGGTGGCCCCGTATATCGATGAACACAAGAATTTTGTACGCTCTCTACACGCGGGGAAGTCTGACAACTGGATTGTACGTACACACATGGCCACGTTCGGCGGCTGGTTGCGAGCACATCTTGAAAATAAATACAAGGTTGATGAAGAGTTACACTTGTTGGCCAGGGCACCATCTACAACTATATGTACTTTCCAAGGGTACGAGATAAATGGAAATACATTTTACACGAGTGTCCAAGATAAAAAGAGCACGAACCAAAACAGTGGTGTTCGCATTGATGCAACAAACAACAATGGGCAGAAGAACACATATTATGGTTGCATAGAGGAGATATGGGAACTTGACTATGGACCTTCTTTTAAGATCCCTTTGTTTCGGTGCAAATGGGTCAATCTGAAAGGCGGGGTTGAGGTAGACAAGATGTACGGAATGACAACAGTGGATCTAAACAATCTTGCGTACAGAGACGAACCATTCGTGCTAGCCAATGATGTGGCTCAGGTTTTCTATGTGAAAGACATGTCTAGCAGACCCAAAAAAAGAAACATCCTGGGAGTGGAGGAGCCTAGGCGTCACATAGTTCTTTCAGGAAAAAGAAACATCGTGGGAGTGGAGGACAAGACAGACATGTCAGATGATTATAATAATTTTGATGAAATTCCGCCTTTCGTAGTGAACATTGACCCAATCATCAAGTTGATTGAAGAAGATGCTCCATGGTTCCGAGGCAGAAGAACTGGCGGTGTTGTGTGATGGAGATGTTGGTGCGATATGTAATAATTAATATATTAAACTTTTGATATGAAGAAGATGCTCCATTTTTACCTGCATATCGAATGGATCCGTCGGCGTTGATAGAACAAAACACACGATTTCACCTGCATACAGCCCCTTCGTGGCTCTTGATGAGTGCCTGCATATCAAATGCACCGTGGGGCGTATGCAGGGAATCCGAGTAATTTGTATATATTCCTCAGTAGATGAATTGAACTATTCTTTTGATAGAACAAAACACACGATTTCACCTGCATACAGCCCCACGGTGGCTCCTGAGTGCCTGCATATCAAATGCACCGTGGGGCGTATGCAGGGAATCCGAGTGATTTGTATACCACACACCACCCGGCTAGGCACTAGAAGGAGGAAACACCGAGTGCTCGCCTCGTCCGAGAGGGGGCTATATATAGGGTCACGGGCTCAACGAGTGGTACTGATAGTGTTGATCCAACAGCTATCAAGTGCTCAAAAGAAGCACACCCCTGATCCAACGGCTAACAAGTGTTTCAAAGAAACACACGATCCGTGTGCTTCTTTAGTCCCGGTTTGAAACTGAAAGCGTTAATCGAACAGCTCAGAAGCAATCAAAAGAAACACACACCTGATCAAACGGCTTACAAGTGCTTGAAAGAAACACACGATCCGTGTGCTTCTTTAGTCCCGGTTTGGAAGTTAAAGTGTTGATCGAACATCTCAGAATTCCAAAGTTTGCAAAAGTTATACAAATTCACATTCAAAATAGTTTTAAACTAATTTGAATAATGGTTATAGAAAAGAGAAAATGTTTTTGTATTACTTAGTCAATTTCAAACACTTTTCATATTGAAAGTTTTTTCAAATTCCAAAGTTTGCAAAAGTTATACAAATTCACATTCAAAATAGTTTTAAACTTATTAAATAATGGTTATAGAAAAGAGAAAATGTTTTTGTATTAGTTAGTCAATTTCAAACACTTTTCATATTGAAAGTTGTTTCAAATTCCAAAGTTTGCAAAAGTTATACAAATTCACATTTAAAATAGTTTTAAACTTATTAAAATAATGGTTATAGAAAAGAGAAAATGTTTTTGTATTAGTTAGTCAAATTCAAACACTTTTCATATTGAAAGTTTTTCCAAATTCCAAAGTTATTTAAAACAGAAAACAGAAAACAGAAAAAGAAAAGAAAAAGGGAAAAGAAAAAGAAAAAACCCCATCTATCCCGGGTGGTGGCTCAGCCCGGGACAGATGGGGTGGCTATCTATCCCGGGCTGAGCCACCACCCGGGACAGATGGGGTGGCTATCTGTCCCGGGTGCAGCCACCACCCGGGACAGTTTAGTGCTATCTGTCCCGGGCTGAGCCACCACCCGGGACAGTTGAGTGTTGCTATATAAGCAACACTTAGCCACGGGTGGTGGCTCAACCCGGAGCCATTTCCCTCTCCTCGCGAAGCGCTGCCAAATTTCCCGTGAACAACCCTAGCTGCCGCCGCCTCCTTCTTCGACTCCGGCTGGGCCTCGCCGCCACCTTCCTCGCCTCCTTCTTCGACTAGGTGAGCCTCGCGCGTGCCCTGAACCCTAGCTCGTGCTCCCTTTCTCTCTCTGCGCGCGCGTGCCACGAACCCTAGCCACGAACCCAACTTCGGCTCCGCGGCTGAGCTACTCCGGCGAGCGGCAACAACGGTCTGGCGGCGCTCCGTTAGGGGTTTTGGGGGGGGAAACGGACCGCGGTGTCGGGGCTCGAGTATGGGAACAAATCCCGTAAGAAACGCGCTGATTTTGAACGAATTTGGGAGAGGATTTCGGCCGGATTTCTCGATGAACGACAGTTCAAGATGCAGTGATGTCATAGCTGACGTCACAAGTCAATTTCTTTTTCTGATTTTTCCATTTTATTCATATCTTTTGATTTAAATGTCCAAATGAAGTCAAACAAATTTCTAAAAATTTGTAAAATTATTATCTTTGTGTTAAACCAGTTGTGGGCATGTTTTGAATAATTCTGAAAATTAATATTTTGAAATATTCATAAAATGCAAAATTGCCCATTTAGGTCAACTTTGAGATTAGTTATTTAAATAATTCATTTTGGGTTAATAAAATAATTTTTGCTTTAATAGGTTATTTAAATAACATATTACAACTATTGGAAATGAAAAGAGAAAATGCAATGAAATATATATTGTGTTTTACATTTTTTGCTTTAGAATAGATTTTAGAATAGATTTTACAATGCAATGAAAATCAATGAAAATCAATGAATACATTTTTTGATATTACAACTATTGGAAATGAAAAGAGAAAATGCAATGAAATATATATTGTGTTTTAGATTTTTTGCTTTAGAATAGATTTTACAATGCAATGAAAATCAATGAAAATCAATGAATACATTTTTTGATATTACAACTATTGGAAATGAAAAGAGAAAATGCAATGAAATATATATTGTGTTTTACATTTTTTGCTTTAGAATAGATTTTAGAATAGATTTTACAATGCAATGAAAATCAATGAAAATCAATGAATACATTTTTTGATATTACAACTATTGGAAATGAAAAGAGAAAATGCAATGAAAATACAATTTTTGCTTTAGAATAGACTTTTACATTTAATTCTTTTCTTATATAGAATATATATTCATGAAAATCATTTTGTGTTTTGAAAATAAATGAAGATCATTTTAAGCTAATGAAATGTTCATTTGGATAATCCATTTATTATAAAATATATGAAGTTATTAAAGTTATTTAGTTGTATGACATATCGGTAAAGTTATTTAGATGTTGAGTTATTAAAATTATTTAAATGGATTGAAATCTCTTGCAGAAACTATGGACACCCGTAGAAACATTCAACAAGAAGAGGACATGTTCGGCATCATTCACGAAGGTGATGAATTGGACCCCGGCAGAAACCATGAACAAGAAGAGGAACACGTAGACGATTTCACCGGGCAATTTCTGAACGAGTCCGGTGATGGACTGGAGGGGCATTCAGACGGAATAGACGTCACCGACAGTTCAGCTCACCGACAGTTCACCGACTCTACTGTTGGAAAGTCGGCCGCCGAGGTAGATATATGCCCTCAGGTTGTTGTCTCCGTTGAAAAGATTTGTGTGTATACATATATTAACTATCACTTTTTCTTGTGTTTAGCCGTCGGCGGGCCATGAACCGGGACCAAGCAAAAAAGCAGCGGTGAAACGAGGCGGGCCACGGACCGGGACCAAAAAGCTCCAAGGGAAACAGAAGTACCACATCGAGGAGATCAATGAAAAAGGAAAACCGATTGCTCCCGCTAACCACGCAAGGAAATTTGTAGCTCAGTGCGGAGTCATCGTTCGGGACAGACTGTCCATCAGAGCTCAAGAATGGTATAAGCCAAAGGTGCCAAAAGAGGGGGTTATTTATGTCTCGAATGCAGACAAACAACTCCTTTGGGACGAGCTCATGCAGAATTTCACTTTACCGGAAGAGGAGGATGTAGAGGAGCCGGTTATAGAGAATCGATGCAAGGCCTGGACTTATATTGAGATGGGTGAATTGTTCCGCAGCTGGAAGAAAAGGCTTAACAAGTTCATAAAAGAAGGTAAAACTCCAGAATTTGTCGGAGTCTATGAAAAGATAAAAGATGAGTGGCCCGAATTTAAGGCGTACAAGCAATCGGAAGCCGCTAAGGCCATGTCAGAGAGAAATAAGAAAAATGCAGACAAAAAGATATATCACCATAACATGGGGTCAGGTGGCTACCTGACGGCCCTGCCTAAGTTTCTGAAAATGGAGGAAGAGTTTTTGGCTAAAGGTATACAGATCCAGACATTTGACTGGCCAGACCGGCTTAAGGCTTGGTTTTATGGGCATGGTGGAAAGTTAGACCCTGAAACAGGTGACTGTCTTTTTACCAAGGAGCACGGACCTGACCCTATTAAAGCTCTCAGAGAGGTATGGAAGGAGGTCACGGAAGGCAGGTTCCACCCTATCAGAGAGAAGGACGAGCTATCGCGAGCCCTTAAGAATCCTGAACACAGTGGACGAACAAGAGGAACCGTCGGCTCTGTACCGTGGATACTTGGGTTTCCCAAAGATGTTGGCACTTATAGAAGCCGATCGAGAAAGAAGAAAGAGATTGCCGACCGGGCCCAGTGGATGGAAAATAAATTACTACAGCATGAGAAGGAGATAGCTGAACTGAAGGCAGCGCAGACTCGACGGATGCCCTGCGAATCTGAGACGCCCGAAAATCCTTCTCCTGATCCAAAATCAATGCGGAGAAGCAGCGTGGCTTCGACGGAGCTCGATCGCCACAATGATATGCCGGGTCCTCGTCACCCCGTGGATAATATCGTGCAGCGGGAACTTTGCGACCTACATGTGCCATGCTTGAACATAACCGTGAAGGTGGCGCACGGCTTTTCCCTACCGCCTAGCCCAAATGGAACTTATCATTGTCGCCCTATTCCAGATGGCTATGCTGTTGTCGGGGTTGATGAGGTTATCAAGACATATGAGGGAATTAAGCTGGACTTCCCTACGGGTGAAGACGAGGTTGAGTTGAGATTTGCCCTCAAGAGTACCTGCTTATGGAAAAAAGAATACATCGTGTTCCCACACATGCAGCTAAATCGCCCTCCCAGTCCACAAGCCAGTCCACATAACTACAACAACGACAACCAATGCGCTAGTGCAGACACCCCCCACAACGACAACCAAGGCGCTAGTCCATCTCCGCCGTCGCGTGAGCGTACTCCGCCGCGTGAGCGTACTCCGCCGCGTCAACGGACTCCATCGCCTCCGCAAAAGAAGCGGAAGTGCACCGCTGCGTCGACTAGTACTCAGAAAAGCGAAACGGCCGGGAAGTCTCGCTTTGTGAACTCTCGCAAAGATGTCGATACATGGGTCGAGGAGATCCAGACTTCCCAGAGAAAGAAGGCAAAAAAGATGTCTTTGCCTGTTCCGGTTTATTCTCCGGAAGCGATACGGTGGGCCATAGAATTTCTTACGCATCCGTCGCAATATGAACTAAATATGGACGATGACTACACACGCGTTCTGGTGCGTACATCTAAGAGAGTGCGGGAAGAAAAAAAATCTGCTGCCACCCAGAAGAGAGATGTTCCACAGCTCGGAATGCAGGCGGGACAATCGGCCCCTCCACTCATATTGGCGCCTTACAACCGGAACCCGATCGATGATGTACTTTCGCAGCAAGCTAGAGATATGGGTATAACTCTGGCAGAGCTGAAGGCATTGCAAGCTGGCGAGAGTGTCACCATACATGAGGTGGTGCGGACATATGTGAGAGGACAAGATCTTGTCGACCCTGCAATGGTGCGCACTCTACCAGCTAGGTTGCACCAACTAAATGCATGGTACTTGAGTACCACGAAAAGTCAAGACGGAGACTGGCTCTATGGGAAAATTCCAAAGGATTTTTTTGGCCTAGGTGATGATGAGGTTCAAATCGAGTATTGTGAATTATGGCAGTTATTCAATTTTGACGCGCTCGACAAATCTATCATCAGTGCCTTTTGCATGTAAGTAATTAAATTATGTATATATGTCAGTAATTCTCTAGCTCTACTTATTTTTCATTGCTTGTAATTATCCTTATCAATATATTACTTTTGTACTCTATTATGCAGGCTGAAAATTATACAATCTCGAAAGCTGGGACTCAATCACAAGATTGGATTGATTGACCCTAATCGAGTTCATCATCATGGTTTGTTACATTACCCAGATCAAACGGAGGAGATTTTGCTTACTTATTTGATGGCGCAACATTACAAAAGCACCATAATTTTCCCGTTCAACTTCGAGTGAGTTGTTTACTTTCTTATACATACTCGATGTTAATTAAGTATATGTAATTGATGATTTAGTTATTAACAAATATAAACATATGGCAGATTTCACTGGGTATTATTTGAGATTGATGTTGAAAAGGCAATCGTTGATGTCTTGGACCCATTATCGAAACCTGAAGAAAAGTTCGACGACACGAAACAGATGCTCCAGAGGTAATTTCGTTCATTATCACAATCGACCTCGTCTTTTCTAATAATATATAGTAATTAGTTAACTTCTTTACTAATTTTTCATACCGTAAACTTCAGGGTTTGGGACAAGTTCACCGGTTTGCACAAGGATGTCGGTATAGCTAAGAACCTCACTTTTAAATGGCGAGAGGTAAAGACGTATTCTAGCTAGGTTCCACATACGCATATTCTTAATTTCAGTCTCACAATACCATTTTTTCAATATTTATGATTATTTTTTATTAATTTCTTATCTTATTCTATCATAAAGTGCGCGAAGCAGCAACAAGGCACCAATTTGTGTGGATTCTATGTCTGCGAGTTCATCCGAATTCACTTCAATGAGGGTGCAGACTGGAATAGGGTACGTTAACAATTCATTCAAACTTGTTCACTTCTCAAATTGAATTATTTTCATAATGGTTGATATATTGGTGTTGATCTCTCCTTTTTAGTTTGAGACGATCCGGAACAGCTAGAAGCAAAAGACCGCCTACTACCAATCGCGGAGGAAATTGCGGGCTTTCTACTTGACTATGTCATAAAGCCAGGCGCAGAATGCAGTATAATCCGGCCGCCAAAAAAGACCATCCCGAGGAAAAAATAGGGTCTAATGCTTCTCTGTCATGTAAAAAATATTTGTACTTAGTCGTGTCCCCGGTACAGACATGATCTTCCGGTTGTAAATATTTGTTTGGGAGAACTCGTGTACTAGTAGTATTCATGACTATATCCCGAGGAAAAAATCGTGTTTTCATGATATATATTACATAGTAACGTATAATATGCAACTCGATCTTGTTTGAAATGAAACATAAATGAAAAAACACAAACACAAAAGAATCAGTAACATAAATAGAAAACAGAAACAAAAATAGAAAACAGGAAACAAAATAAAAGAAACAAAAAAAAACATATATACTGTCCCGGTTCGTATTACGAACCGGGACAAATGAGTCGCAGGCAGAGCCTGCCTTGATTGGCCACGTGGCCCCCCTATTGGTCCCGGGCCGTGGCGTGCCCGGGACAAATAGGGGAGGCTATTTGTCTCGAACACGCTGTCCCGGGCGCGTGACCGGGACAAAAAGCACTCACGGCCCGGGACCAGTGGCCTGTTTTGCTCTAGTGCGCCCTCGCCGTAGAAACTCCATTTTCCCCTCCCTCCCTCGAAAATGTGGTGGACACGCCATTGATGAGCACAAGCGTGTGTGGTTGGTGAATCCCCAAGAGGAGGGTGTGAAGTAGTGCAGCATCAAGATTTCCCTCAGTTATGAAACCAAGGTTATCGAATCCAGTAGGAGATGAACGTTCCTCTTGAGGTTTTTGGCGGCGCCATTTACGATAATCAACGTGGAGCCTGCATACAAACAATCAAAGTATTTTTCCCCAACTCAACGGTGAGGGTGACAATCCCACCGGCTTGCTGTAACAAAAGGACAAACCGCATGTGTGGAAGAAAGATGTTTCTTTCCAGAAAGTAACAAGTTTGCAGTTGTAGTTTTATCAGATTAATGAGAAAGACCGGGGTCCACAATTCACTAGTGGTGTCTCTCCATAAATAATAATAACATTCATCCATGCGTGGTAAACAAATTACAGCTAGGCAATAACAGAATAATGATAAGCAATCCAATGCATATACTAATGATATGATGTCTAGTGTGAGATTCATTCGGGCATTACAACAAGTACATAGACCATTCCAACCGCATCTATGACTAATAATCCACCTTCCGGTTAGCGTCTGCACCCCTTTCAGTATTAAGTTGTATGCAACAGATTATCACCTTCAGCACTTTGTGTAAAGTGAGTAAGTAACATCATCCTAAGATAAAGTACTACCGTTTTATCCCTAGTAGCAACAGTACATCTACAACCTTAGAGCTTTCTATCACTGCCCCAGATTTAATAGAGACATGAACCTACTATCGAGTATAAATACCCCCTCTTGGAGTTACAAGCATCTACTTGGCCAGAGCATACACAAGTAACAGAGAGCATGCAAGATCATTAAATAGCGCACACATGATATATTATGAAGCAATAACTTTAGTACTCAATATTCATCGGATCCCAGCAAACAACATGGATAATTACATAAAGATGATCTTGATCATGATAGGCAGCTCACAAGATCTAAACATGATAGCACTAGAGGAGAAGATAAGCATCTAGTTACTGCTATGGACCCGTAGTCCAAGGTAGACTACTCACGCATCAGTCTGGAGGCTGTCCTGGCGACGTAGAAGCCTCCAGAGACGATTCCCCCTCCCGGCAGGGTGTCGGGGAGCAGTTCTGATCTCTCCCGAAGTGGCGACGGCGGCGGCGGCTCAGGACCCATGGAGGAAAAAGTGATTAACTGTGTCGAGTTTTTAGGTCCGGGAGGTATTTATGGGCGAAATACCAAGGTCGGTGGGCGCCCTAGTGCGCCGCACCACCTCCCAGCGCGTCAGCATGTGGGATCATGCCACCAGGTGTTGTGGGCCCCTCGGGGTCCGCCTTCGTCTCGTCTTTGGTTCTTCTGGTCGCAAATATTCCAAAAATAAATACTGGTTGGCTCGTTTCCAATTTGGCGGATATTTCCTTAAGAGCTTTTCTGAAACCCAAAACAGCAGAAAATAGGGAACTGGTACTGTGGCATCTTGTTAATAGGTTAGTCCCAGAAAATGCATAAAACTATATAGAATGCATATAAAACATGTAATAACATGATATAACATAGCATGGAGCACAAGAAATTATGGATACGTTGGAGACGTATCAACATCCCCAACCTTAGTTCTACTCGTCCCGAGTAGGCAAGAACGATAAAAGAAGAATATTTTCTAAAGTGGCATTCTTAACAAAATCTTGATCATGTAATTCATTGTAAGGCATGTAAACTGAAATCCAATGAATAAGAGATGTAGTTTATATTGATATCAAATGAGTAATGAACAACCAAGTAGGTGAAGCAAGCAAAACTTTCAATGATATCGTACTAGATAGCAATCGACTGTGCAAGGTAGATATTAAAGATGATTTAAGCTTCAAGCACAACAATATAATGATCTAATGCTTCAAATAAGCATGTCAACTTTATAAAGGATCAAGTCAAGTAATAGCAATATGCACGTATATGATCAATATATTATTTGTTCAAAAGAAACAAGCAAGCGTTCAACGTTGGTTCCTGGCACCAGGATGTTATGGCTAAGAGAATGTTAACGGAGGTTTGGAAGACCAACGGAAGAAAGTCTCACTAAGCTATAGATGATCATTAGACAAGAGAAAGTCATACAATCGAAGCTATGCAAGGAGTAGTGATTGCCATGCAACGAATGCATAATGAGCTATCAGTGTATGAATGCTCTCCAATGGAACTAGTGGGGGTGCATCCAACTTGCTTGCTCACGAAGACCTAGATCACGTTTCAGGAGGCTCATCATTGGAATACACAAGCCAAGTTCTATAGTGTAAAGTTCCCCACATAGTTATGCAACTAAGACATGAAAACTCTCTCATATGGAGTAAAGGTGCTACACATGAGCACAAATGATGATCAGAAATGATATGGTGCTACAACATGAGCACAAGTGATGACTATAAATGATATGGTGCAGTAACATAAGCACAAGTTTGTGATAAAGAATAGTAATGTTGCCCCCTTTTTATTTATTTATTTCTCTTTTTCTCTATTTTTCTTTTTTTTTTGTTTCTCTTTTCGATGGCCTCCATGGCTCTTTTCACTTTTTAGGGGCAAACATCCTAACATGATACATGATGTATGGCATGTAACATCCCAATTTTGCAAAAACCTAAAACTTTGCATTCATGCATCATTCATCATTTAAGCATAACATTTTTATTACATAAGTACAAAATTTAATGTCAATTAATAGTTTTAAATAATTTATATTTCCATTAAGTGTTTATTTAAACTTCTTTAATAATATAAATTTTCCCAATTTATCTAATGGGCAAGAATAGTACTAAAAAGTTCTAAATTTAATAATCTTTCTAAAACTTATTTTTATGAATTTTTCTAAAGTATTTTGGCTGAGTTAAGAAAATCTTTTTGAATAAAACAGAAATTAATTTGAGAAAAGGAAAGAGAAAAGGAAACATGACGGCCTCCCTAACTACCCCTCGCGTGCGTGCTTCGGCCCAGCAACGGCCCGGTGGCCCGCGCTGCCTCTCCCTCTCGCTGACAGGTGGGACCCACCTATCAGGAGAGTCTTCCACCTCCGGATGTGAATCCCACGCGGATTCCTCTCCGTTTCCGATCCGATTTCGACTCCAAAAATCGTGGAATTTCTTTCCTTATGCGCCCCCATATAATCCCCACCCTTGCCGTTTGTCCCCGCGCCCAAACCCTAGCCTTTTTCGCCTCCAGGCCGCTCGAAAGAAGATTTCCGCCGCCGCCGTCGCCGCCGGTATTTTTCTTCAACTCCGACGCCGTCCTTGCTTCCAAACTCCTCTTTCTCCTCTAGTCTTTCTTCTTTCGCTAATGCGCACCTCCGTGACATCGTGTACGCCCATTTTCCGCAGCCGAACGTCACCTTCGTCCTCAACCGAAGGTCTCCGCCGCCGCCTCCGTCTCCGACGAGGAAAGGAGAAGATTTCCGACGCCGCCGCCGCGCCACCGACATCGCCTCCTCCTCCGCTTCGTTTTTGTAAGACCCGCTCCTCCCGGGGCTCCGTATAAACGCTAGGAACGTCAAAGCCGACGCGCCGACGCCGCGGGCGCCGTCGCCGGCGAGCGCTCCGGCGACCCGCGCGCCGCTCGGTTCGACCGTGCGTTCTAAGCCACTGGATCTAGATCGAAACGTTTCCGCGCGTCCGATTTTATTTAGATCGGACGGCTCACGTCCGTGATCCGCGCGAACCGTTTTCGTCCAATAGGATCGTGCCACGTAGCCCCATATTATTTCTTTTTCTCTGGAATTTTATAAATAAAACAAAAAACGTGCAAAACTTAGAAAATTCATAACTTTTGATCTATATGTTCAAATTTGATAAATTTTATATCCACGGATAGCCCTGCTAATGTAGATTATTTCTACATCATTTGTTTTTCCTTTTGATAAATTATATTACATGAAATTATCCGAGGGGTATTTCGGCTATTAAATCCATAACTCAAATAATAAAAATGTTTTTCAAATAAACTTAATTGTTTTAGAGTTAGGCTATTGCCCTCTGTCCAGAAATATTAATATGTGTCTTATTTGAAAACTTTCATAAGACAATAAAAGTTGTAATTATAGAATTCAAATTTTGTTATATTGTTTCTATTAATTAATTGATAAGTAAAATAATAAACTCCTAGAATTGCATCTCATGCATTTAATAACAGAAGATATAAATAATTGATAAGAGTGTCTACTTATACTCATGGCACATCATGCAAGCATACATTTTTATGTTTGGTATTTTGTGATATTGTGGGGGTATTTATTTTTGTGTATTGCGTGTGCTAGATTGTGAAGGAGAGGAAGGACTTGCGTGTGATTGCTATTCTTGTTGTGCTTGCTCCTCCTGCTACCAAGGCAAGTGACTTCATAAAACACCTACTATTTTATTCTATTGCATACCTAGTGTTTTAAGCAGTATTTGCAAAAGTAGTATGCATGATAGGTTTTTGGGAGATTGTAGTATGCTATGCAAACCTGTTAGGTTACCCCTTAGAAATTCCAGTTAGACCCCTATTATAATTTAGTGGAAGTACCTGCTGCAAAAATATTTGTTTTATGGTTGATGTGATAAATGAAAATTTCCACTAAATTAATTTAACGCCTGGGTGGATTCAGTCGATCGAGGAGGTTTCAAGTTGAGTGGCTTCTCAGGGCCAAGTCTCATGGTCGTCTTCACCCAAGATAGTTTTCACTTACTTGGGGCCATGATATGCGGTGTTAACCTGAGTTCCTCACTTGTGGTAGGCCACCCAGGGCTATGAGATTTAAGTTTACACTGAGTCTAGTTGCTTATCGTGCAACCATTGGTCAATATGGACTCTATCTTGATGGAGTAAGTTGATGTGGACCTGGGTCAAGAGATTGATGGTGGTAGAGTTGATAGGATGGTGGTAATCTCTTAGTATGATCATGGGAAAGAAACTTCTGAAAAGTCTCGTCTTGATCTTCTCCTTTTCCTTCTCACTAAAGGAGTGTAGAGGATAGTTTGGGGTGATTGAGTCTAATGGTGAAAGTGCACACACTTTCGAGAGTTAAAACCTAAGATCTTAGCCGTGTCCCCGGCATCGGACAATCTGAGTAACTACACAAGGCTGTCGTCTGAAAATCTCTTCATCCCAATTTCTTAATTAAATCTTGATGGGTGAACATGGGTAGGAGACATGGATTTGTCTCGAGTTTGTCTATAAAGAGAAGATATTGTTTCAAAAAGTTGTTTACCAAAAGTAGGAGAAAACTTGCTTTGCGCAATAGCCTTGAGCTCCACCAGCCAAATAAGCATATAGATATAGCTTAGTAGAATATTAGAAATTAAAGTCACTTGCCACCACAATTCAATTGTGCTGACCCTTTATAGCTGGGCTGCAACTTAACCTTGCAGATTGTTCGAATGAGGAGTAACGGGGTTGTCTTCGAGCTACAACCAACATGTTTGCCAGTGGCTTCATGGAGACGATGTAGCTCCATGCTATCTTTAGAATTGCGTATGAACTCTGAAATGAAGTGTGAACTATTTATTTCAGCTAGCATTTCAGCTTAGCTGAGTTGTAAGGATTATTTGTTTTTGGATCATTCGTCTCGCTTGTAATAAATTATGACATTGTACTGTGATATTACATCTTATTGGAAAATGCGAGACTTATGTGATCCAAGTCTTCCGCACTATTCATATGTGCCATTGCTCTTTTGAGCAAGGGCTCTACAGATGGTATAAGAGCACGAATGTTGCCTGTAGGCTCGAAACCCCTAGGATTGGATACAAACCCAAAAAGAAAATATTCTTATTTCAATAAAAATTTGAATTTGAAAAACGTTTTAGACTCTCCTTTCTTATAATATTTCCCTGGTCTTGTACATTCTTATCTTTTCTTTCATCTCATTAGTTCTTACCTCTTCAAAAAAAAAATCTGTAGATGAAAGACTTCACTCGTGAGATATCCCCGCAGAAAGGAGACCAATACTACTTTAGTGACCAGCTCCTTAATATTTCCAAGACCTTGAGGTTGATGCCGCCAGTATTCAGGGGCAAAGAAATTTTGTCTAAAGATTATCCTGAAGGTCACTAGAAGATCGAGGCAGAAGTTCTCCCTCGTGCTGATCCTCCTGGATCGCAGCCGATCTGTTTCCGGTCTAGATACCCCAACTAGAAGAATGGAGTGGAGACGACAATGCTGGAAACCTTGTCCCGCATCATTGAGCAGTTCTATGACGAGATCAAGCCCAACTCCGTCTTTCGTCACTTTGCTAGAAGGGATAGCATCGGACAACCCGTTCAACCCCCACTTAGGGGTCTAAATGAGAAGCATCATGGAGATCTCGGAGCTCATTGCCATAATCTGGATATACTTCTGGGACAAGAGATTTTCTACATGGCTGATCTAAGGCGCGTTCACCGTCACGTTAAAGAAAGCTTAGAGGAAGAGAAGGATATCCTTCGTGAAAAAAATCAACTGCTGACTAAGGAGAACAAGAAGCTTGAAAACAAGATTGAACTCCAAGACGATAGGATCGCGCAAAAGGATGCTCACATTTTGGCCTTGCAGGCGTAGTGTGCTCATTTGTGTGAGCAACTAAGCCAAATGGAACTCCAGGCAAGGAAGAACACCCCCCTGACGTCCCAGAGTCCCTATTGATAACCTATCCCGATAAGGACACTCCCAAGGAAGCCACGAGTGGCAAGAAGCGCAAGTGTGGGAACACCCGCAATTACATAAAGAGTTTCAAATTTTGAATAGAGAGACCACCATTTACACTTATCTTACGAGTATTCTTCCCCCCTCTCATCGAAGTTGTATTGAGCTACCAAATTGTGGTGAGGCAGTACGTTGAAACCATGTTCTATCTTGGTATTCAAATCTTTAATTTTCGAATTTATAAAATATTTCGAGTGTGTTTATTGGTTGCTGATTGTTGTGTTTCTGTTATGTGTAAGGTTGTGCTTGGGTAGATTTCCCCTGTAGTCTCTTTCTATCTATACTTACCTATGCTCAAACCATACAGATGCCTCTGCGCCGTGATCCTGACAACAACAACGCCAACGAAATGATGCAACAAATGATGGCAGCTCAGACATAGTTGATGACCAAGATGGCTCAGTTCATGGCAAATCAGAACAATCCACCACCACCCCCACCACCGCCGCCACCACCACCCCCACCCCAAGTTGATCGCCTTGCTAGATTCTTGAGGCTCAGACCCAACAAATTCTCCACAGCTACAGAACCTATCATAGCCGATGATTGGCTACGTTCTGTGAACAAGGATCCAGTTACTTGCGAGTGTACTGAAATGGAGAAAATAAGGTTCACTTCTCATCTACTGGAGGGGCCAGCGGCACAGTGGTGGGAAACATATCAGATCACTCACCCACTTGATGGACTTACTTGGGAAGCCTTTAAAGAAGGTTTCCGTAATGCTCACATCTCAACTGGGATCATGAATCTGAAAAGGGATGAGTTTCGTACCCTGAGACAGGGGAATCGTGCGTTGAGGGAGTACATGGAGGACTTCAATTCCCTCTCACACTATGCCCCAGAGGATGTAGACACCGATGCAAAGAGGAAGTATAAGTTTCTGAATGGACTCAATGGTGAGCTGAAGATACCATTGTCTGTGGCTTATGCTCCAATTTATCCGGATCTTCTTGATCAGGCCATTACTCTGGACAGCAACATCAAGAAGGAGGAGAATAGGAAAAGGAAGTTCAGCGCCAATAAGTACAACACTAATCTAATGCAGAAGAAACCTTTCGTCCCAGAAAACAGCGGAAGCCACAACAGTCACAAGAGTGGAAATGGCCACAACCATAACGGTCATATCCATAAAGTAGGAAATTCTGGATACAGAGGAAATGGGCAGGGTGGTAATGGACACAATCACCCATTCAATGGGAACAATAGTGGAAAAGAGCAACACCGCCACAACAATGAACCAAAACGAGATATTAGTCAAGTGACTTGCTACAAGTGCGGGAACAAGGGACACTACTCCACAGACTGTCTAGAGAAGAAGAAGGCACCGGAAGCTTCAAAGCCAAATCCGTTCCAGAAGGCACAAGTGAATCACCTTGATGTGGGAGGAGTGCAGAATGAACCAGATGCAGTGATCGGTACGTTCCTACTACATACCTTTCCAGCATTAGTCTTGTTCGATACGGGGGCATCTCACCCATTCATCTCAAGGGCATTTGTTAATAAACACAAACTGTCTACTACAAGCCTGCTAAATCCGGTTAGGGTGAGTTCCCCAGGGGGGAAATGCTTGCACAAACCTATTGTCAAAACTTGAGGTTAGAAATTGGTAAACACTCGTTTCCGGTAAACCTGATAATATTAGAGACCCAAGGTCTGGATGTTATACTCGGTATGGATTGGTTGGACAAGTTTGAAGGAGTACTGGATTGTGCGAACAGATCCATTACACTCACCACTCCCGATAAGAAGAAGATTAGATACAAATCCAAATTTCCACTTAAGAAAGTTAAGCTAAATACTCTTAAGGGGGTGAGCCTTGGAGACGTTCGTGTGGTAAGGGATTACACTGATATTTTCCCCGAAGAACTACCGGGAATGCCACCCGATAGAGATGTTGAATTTCTTATAGATTTGGTTCCCGGAACGGGACCCATAGCTAAGAGACCATACCCAATGGTCGTAGCTGAATTGAAAGAACTGAAGAAGCAGTTAGAGGAGCAACTACAGAAAGGATTCATCCGCCCAAGTTCTTTACCTTGGGGAGCACATTCTGTTTGTAGAGAAAAAGGATAGTACTCAAAGGCTAGTCACGGATTATCGAGCAATCAACGAGGTCACAATCAAGAACAAGTACCCGCTACCAAAAATTAATGAGCTTTTTTACCAGCTAGAGGGTGCTTCTGTATTCTCTAAGATCGATTTGCGATCAGGATACTTTCAAATGAAAGTAAGAGAACTAGATATCCCAAAGACTTCCTTCACTACCAGTATGGATTATATGAGTACACCGTAATGCCGTTTGGTTTAACCAGTGCACCGACGTACTTCATGAACATGATGAACAAAGTGTTTATGGACTTTCTGGATAAGTTTGTTGTGGTGTTCATTGATGAAATCCTGATTTACTCCAAAAGTCAGGAGGAACATGAGGAACAATTACACCAGATATTACAGAGACTTAGATAGCATAAACTGTATGCCAAATTCAGTAAGTGTGAATTCTGGCTAGAAGAAGTGGGTTTTCTAGGACACGTTGTATCGAAGAATGGAATAGCAGTAGACCCAGAAAAGGTGTCGGCAGTAACTAAGTGGGAGGTACCCAAGAATGTGGCGGACATTCGTAGTTTCCTTGGACTGGCAGGCTATTATAGAAGGTTTATTGTGAACTTCTCCAAACTTGCCAAACCACTGACCTCACTACTGAAGAAGGAAGTCAAATTTAAGTGGACTGAAGAATATGAAATAAGTTTCCAAGAGCTAAAGAAACGGCTGGTGTCAGCACCTGTTTTATGTTTGCCAGATATAGAAAAGGAATTTCAAGTGTATTGTGATGCCTAGCATCATGGACTGGGAAGTGTCCTGATGCAAGAAGGGAAAGTGGTCTCCTATGCTTCTAGACAGCTTAAGAAACATGAAGTAAACTATCCCACCCACGATCAGGAGCTAGCATCGGTAGTGCATGCTCTAAAGACATGGAGACCATACTTGTTGGGAAAGCGTTGTGAGGTATTCACAGATCATAAGAGTCTGAAATACATTTTCACCCAGAAGAAATTGAATATGAGGCAAAGGAGATGGCTGGAACTGATTATGGACTATGACATGAGTTTACAATACCATCCGGCAAAGGCTAATGTGGTAGCAGACGCCTTGAGTCGTAAGGTCCATGTGAATGGGCTGACAGCGAGAGACTTGCCCGAGGATTTAAGTAAGGCATTTAAGGTCCTCATATTAGAGGTAGTACCCGAAGGATTCCTAGCAACACTGGACGTGCAACCATTACTGATGGATAAGATTCGGGAAGCTTAGAAGGGAGACAAAGTAATGGAGGAAATCAAGGTCAACCTGAGCGAAGGAAAGGCCAAGGGTTTTCGGGAAGATGAACAAGGCACCATGTGGTTTGAGAAACGCATCTGCATACCGCAAGATGATGATCTTAGAAAATTGATTCAGCAAGAAGCGCATAACTCGCCTTACTCCATACACCCAAGAAACACAAAAATGTATATGGACGTGAAGGAAAGATTTTGGTGGAATAACCTGAAGAGAGACATCGCAGAATATATAGCTAACTGCGATGTACGTAGTCGAGTGAAGGCTGAACATCAGAAGCCAGCGGGTTTGTTGCAACCTTTACCTGTACCGGAATGGAAATGGGAACAACTAGGAATGGATTTCATTACAGGATTACCGCGTACTAGATCGGGGTATGATTCGATTTGGGTAATAGTGGATCGATTGACAAAAGTGGCCCATTTTGTGCCAGTAAAGACTACCTACTCAAGTGCTAAGTTGGCAGAGATATACATGGGGAGGATAGTGTGTTTGCATGGTATTCCCCAGAGGATTGTGTCTGACAGCGGTACCCAGTTTACCTCGCATTTCTGGAAACAGCTACATGAATCGTTGGGTACGAGATTAGAGTTCAGTACAGCATTTCATCCCCAAACGGATGGACAGACGGAAAGAGTAAACCAGATTTTAGAAGATATGCTGAGGGCATGTGCACTTGACTACAAGTCTAGTTGGGATGATAATTTGCCATACGCTGAATTTTCCTATAACAACAACTACCAAGCCAGCATCGAGATTTCGCCATTTGAGGCACTCTATGGTAGAAAATGCACCACACCACTACTTTGGAGCGGTGTTGGAGAGTGTAGTTTATTCGGACCTGATATAATCAGGAAGCCGAAGAGACGGTTCGAATGATCAAGGACAGATTGAAGATCGCACAGTCCAGACAGAAAAGCTATGCAGATTCAAAAAGGAGAGAGATCACATATGAGATAGGTGACAGGGCATATTTGCGATTGTCACCGATGCGTGGTGTGAAGAGGTTGGGGATCAAGGGTAAACTTGCTCCTCGATTCATCGGGCCCTTTAAAATCCTTTCACGCAAAGGAGAAGTGGTGTATGAGCAAGAATTTCCGGAAGTTCTGTCAGTAGTGCACAATGTATTCCATGTGAGCCAGTTGAAGAAGTGTCACCCAGAGATGGCAGAAACTCCACTACGAGATACAGTGTCACTAGAAGAGGTCCAGTTGGAATGTGACCTGACGTATGAAGAGAAACCGATCAAAATCTTGGAGACAGCAGAAAGAGTTACACGAACCAAGACTATCAATTTTGTAAGGTCCAGTGGAACCACCATTCCGAAGAAGAAGCAACTTGGGAACGGGAGGATGATCTTCGAGAAGAACACCCATATCTTTTTACAGACCAATCCGAATCTCGAGGGCGAGATTGATCTTAAGGGGGTTAGGTTTGTAACATCCCAATTTTGCAAAAATCTAAAACTTTGCATTCATGCACCATTCATCATTTAAGCATAACATTTTTATTACATAAGTACAAAATTTAATGTCGATTAAGAGTTTTAAATAATTTATATTTCCATTAAGTGTTTATTTAAACTTCTTTAATAATATAAATTTTCTCAATTTATCTAATGGTAAAGAATAGTACTAAAAAGTTCTAAATTTAATAATCTTTCTAAAACTTATTTTTATGAATTTTTCTAAAGTATTTTGGCTGAGTTTAGAAAATCATTTTGAATAAAACATAAATTAATTTGAGAAAAGAAAAGAGAAAAGGAAACGGGCCGGCCTCCCTAACTACCACGCGCGCGCGCTTCGGCCCAGCAACCGCCCGGTGGCCCGCGCTCCCTCTCCCTCTCGCTGACAGGTGGGACGCACCTGTCAGGAGAGTCTTCCACCCCCGGACGTGAATCCCGCGCGGATTCCTCTCCGTTTCCGATCCGATTTCGACTCCAAAAATCGTGGAATTTGTTTCCTTATGCGCCCCCATATAATCCCCACCCCTGCCGCTTCTCCCCGCACCCAAACCCTAGCCTTTTTCACCTCCAGTCCGCTCGGAAGAAGATTTCCGTCGCCGCCGTCGCCGCCGGTATTTTTCTTCAACTCCGGCGCCGTCCTTGCTTCCGAACTCCTCTTTATCCTCTAGTCTTTCTTCTTTCGCTTAAGCGCACCTCCGTGACATCGTGTACGCCCGTTTTCCGCAGCCGAACGTCGTCTCCGTCATGAACCGAAGGTCTCCGCCGCCGCCTCCGTCTCCGACGAGGAAAGGAGAAGATTTCCGACGCCGCCGCCGCGCCACCGACATCGCCTCCTCCTCCGCTTCGTTTTCGCGCCACGTAGCCCCATATTATTTTTTTTCCCGGGAATTTTATAAATAAAACAGAAAACGTGCAAAACTTAGAAAATTCATAACTTTTGATCTATAAGTTCAAATTTGATAAATTTTATATCCACGGATATCCCTGCTAATGTAGATTATTTCTACATCATTTGTTTTTACTTTTGATAAATTATATTTCATGAAATTATCCGAGGGGTATTTCGGCTATTAAATCCATAACTCAAATAATAAAAACGTTTTTCAAATAAACTTAATTGTTTTAGAGTTAGGCTATTGCCCTCTGTCCAGAAATATTAATATGTGTCTTATTTGAAAATTTTCATAAGACAATAAAAGTTGTAATTATAGAATTCAAATTTTGTTATATTGTTTCTATTCATTAATTGATAAGTAAAATAATAAACTCATAGAATTGCATCTCATGCATTTAATAACAGAAGATATAAATAATTGATAAGAGTGTCTAGTTATACTCATGGCACATCATGCATGCATACATTTTTATGTTTGGTATTGTGTGATATTGTGGGGGTATTTATTTTTGTGTATTGCTTGCGCTAGATTGTGAAGGAGAGGAAGGACTTGCGTGTGATTGCTATTCTTGTTGTGCTTGATCCTCCTGCTACCAAGGCAAGTGACTTCATAAACCACCTGCTATTTTATTCTATTGCATACCTAGTGTTTTAAGCAGTATTTGCAAAAGTAGTATGCATGATAGGTTTTTGGGAGATTGTAGTATGCTATGCAAACCTGTTAGGTTACCCCTTAGAAATTCCAGTTAGACCCCTATAATAATTTAGTGGAAGTACCTGCAGCAAAAATGATTGTTTTATGGTTGATGTGATAAATGAAAATTTCCCCTAAATTAATTTAACGCCTGGGTGGATTGAGTCGATCGAGGAGGTTTCAAGTTGAGTGGCTTCTCAGGGCCAAGTCTCATGGTCGTTTTCGCCCAAGATAGTTTTCACTTACTTGGGGCCATGATATGCGGTGTTAACCTGAGTTGCTCACTTGTGGTAGGGCACCCAGGGCTATGAGATTTAAGTTTACACTGAGTCTAGTTGCTTATCGTGCAACCATTGGTCAATATGGGCTCTGTCTTGATGGAGTAAGTTGATGTGGACCTGAGTCAAGAGATTGATGGTGGTAGAGTTGATAGGATGGTGGTAATCTCTTAGTATGATCATGGGAAAGCAACTTCTGAAAAGTCTCGTCTTGATCTTGTCCTTTTCCTTCTCACTAAAGGAGTGTAGAGGATAGTTTGGGTTGATTGAGTCTAATGGTGAAAGTGCACACACTCTCGAGAGTTAAAACCTAAGATCTTAGCCGTGTCCCCGGCATCGGATAATCTGAGTAACTACACAAGGCTGTCTTCTGAAAATCTCTTCATCCCAATTTCTTAATTAAATCTTGATGGGTGAACATGGGTAAGACACATGGATTTGTCTCGAGTTTGTCTATAAAGAGAATATATTGTTTCAAAAGGTTGTTTACCAAAAGTAGGAGAAAACTTGCTTTGCGCAATAGCCTTGAGCTCCACCAGCCAAATAAGCATATAGATATAGCTTAGTAGAATATTAGAAATTAAAGTCACTTGCCACCACAATTCAATTGTGCTGACCCTTTATAGTTGGGCTGCAACTAAACCTTGCAGATTGTTCGAATGAGGAGTAACGGGGTTGTCTTTGAGCTACAACCAACATGTATGCCAGTGGCTTCATGGAGATGATGTAGCTCCATGCTATCTTTAGAATTGTGTATGAACTGTGAAATAAAGTGTGAACTATTTATTTCAGCTAGCATTTCAGCTAAGCTGAGTTGTAAGGATTATTTGTTTTTGGATCATTCATCTCGTTTGTAATAAATTATGACATTGTACTGTGATATTACATCTTATTGGAAAATGCGAGACTTATGTGATCCAAGTCTTCCGCACTATTCATATGTGCCATTACTCTTTTGAGCAAGGGCTCTACATGACAACACACTAATGATGATAAAACAACATACTGATGATACAAGTAACTATATGAATATGCCATAAGAATACATATGACAACGGTGCCTCTGCCAGTGTAGCAGGTTATGTAGTGCTCTAGCATAACATGGGTAAAAACCACACATCAGCTTTATAGAAACACGCAAAGCAATAAACAAGTAATGAATGACAACAAGTCATGTATTGTAAGATGGATGTTGCATGGCAATATATCTCGGAACAACTATGGAAATGTTGTAGTAGGTAGGTATGGTGGTTGTTTTGAGGAAGATGTTTGTCTTATGTGTAGGAGAACAAGATGAAGATCTCCCACGAGTTTCGATGTACCCGCGAAAAATGCACCAACTCTCAATGTGAGAAAAGGCAAAACAAAGTACCGAAGAGGCTACCAATATGGTGCTGGAAGTGCCATGAAAACCGCAGTTTTAGAACTCACAAGTAAAAAGATTTCAAATAAAAAATATGATCATGCAAGGCATAATGAAAATTTGTAACATCCCAAATTTCTCAAAAATTTAAAACTTTGCATTCATGCATCATGCATCATAAAAGTATGTCATTGAAATCACATAAAGAGTAAACTGAATTTTAATTATAAGTTTAAATAAAGGTGTGGTCAATAAAGAGGTTTATTTGAGCTCATTATAAAAATATGTATTTTATTATTTTATTTATTTAGTAAAATGATATCAAAAAGTTATAAATTAAATTAGCTTTTCAAAACATATTTTTATGAATTTTTCTGAAATGTTTTGATAAGTTTTAAAAATCAAATTGTTTGAAAAAGGATTTTAACAGAAGAAAAAAATGTGTCGGGCTAGTTGGGCCGACCCCCCTCTGCTATCCGCCGCGCGCGCACGAGGTAACGGCCCAGCAGGCCCAGCAACCAGCCCACCTCACTCCCTCTCTCACTGCCAGACGGGGCCCACTCGTCATCTTCATCGTCGTGAAGAAAAAGAACTCTACCGAACCCTATATCGATTCGGATCAAAATCCGTTGGTAAATCGCGATTAAATCGCTCCCCTCCTCCCCCATATAAAGCCCCTCTCCGCCGCCCTCTCCCGCGCCCAAAAACCCTAACCGATACTCGCCTAAATCGCGGAAACGATCTCCGACATCGCCGCCGCCGCATTTCGCTCCGTTCCGGTGAGTCCGGCACCCGAGCACCACCCCCACACCCCCTCTGCGACTCCCCGTCTCCGTACGCATCTAACGGACTTGCTCCGGCGTCCTCTTTTGCACCAGGGCGACTGATCCTTCGACGACCCGACGCGGACGTCCGCCGCGCATCTCCGACGAGCACGCAGGGGAGGAGAAGGCCACCTCGACCGCACCTACCTCGCCATCGAGTTCGCCGCGATGATCCGCTTCAAGTGGTATGAGTTTCCCCCTCCCCTTAGCCATAGAGCGCGAAGTCGAGCGCCGCCGGCCATGGCGCCGCTGCGGGCACGAGTTCGCCGGTGAACCGCGCCGCCCGTCCGCCCCCTTTTGATCCCGGCCGTCGGATCTAGATCCAATGGATCTAGATCGGGTGGATCTGGAGCGTTCGTTTTAAATTAGATCGGACGGTTCGCGTTCGCGATCCGCGCCGAACCGGTATCGGCCAATCAGAGACCGCCGCGTGGCATCTTTAATTTCTATTTTCGCTGAGAAATTGTTTTAAAAACAGAAAACAACACAAACTTACAAAATTCATAACTTTTGTTCTGTTCATCCAAATTTGATGAATTTTATATCCACGTGAAGCTCTGCTCGTGTAGTTTAGTATGGTTTCATTAGTTTATCCTTTTAGTGTATATTAAATTGCGTAATTTAATTTTTTAACTTTCGGATTTAAAATCTATAACTTAATTAATAAAATCTCTTTCCAAATAAATCCAATTGTTTTAGAGATTTATTAATGCCCTCTGTCCAGAGAGTGTAACATGAGTTTTATTTGAAACTTCTCATAATAGACTTAAAGAAATTGGTTTTAGAACTTAAAACTACTAATATGCTCAATACTAATATGCGCTTGTTCCTCTTGTTACCAAGGCAAGTGACATTCATAATCTATCCTATGTTTTCTATATGCATTATTAGTAGATTTTGAGTAGTATGCATGATAGGGAAATTTTGAACTATTTTTATAATGCTAAGTTAGTTTACACTTTGAAAATATCCTAGTAGTGTGTAGCCATCCCTCCCCATGCAGCCACCAAAAGTTTTATTAGATGCTTAGCTATGCTATAAAGGAGTTTACTTATCATGTTATAGAATTATTGCTAAGTGTTAAAACCTTGAATGCACTTCTGGGTGGAATTGGTTGTTTGGTTTATGTTGAGTGGCTTTTGGGACCATGCTTGTGGTTGTCTTTGCCTAGGATGAATTTCTATTCTACTTAGGGCCATGAGTATGGTGGTTGTCACCCAGAAGCGCACTTGTGGACGGCCACCCAGGAACAAAGAGATTTCTAAGTCCCTCCAAGTTTAGAAGCTTCCCGTGCAGCCTTCTGACAATGGGCTCTGTCTAGAACTACTAAGTTGTGAGAGTGCAACCTGTCAGCTTGACAAGAAGATGTAGAGTTGATAGGGGGAACGGGTCTTGCTAGTATGGTTGTATTCTTCTTCTGAAAGTTCTTGTCTCAATTCTCTCCTTTCCTTAATGCACTCCGTGTGTATAGGATGTCTGGGTTAATTGAGTCTTAAGGTGAAAGTGCACAACCTCTGCAGAGTCGACAAACTGAGTACTCAGCCGTGTCCCCGGTGATGGACTACTTCGAGCAACTGGACAAGGATGGACGGAAGAATCTCAACATGGTTTTCGTAAAGTAAAATTTGACTAAGGAAAGAATTATTGGTGCACTTGGGCTTCATCCCTTGGTGCCAAGCCTTTGAGATACAAAAGTGTTTTACAAAAGATAGGAGAAAACTGGCTTTCTGCAAAATAGCCTACAAACTCCACCAAGCCAAATATGCATATAGAATTAGACTTGTCATAATTTATCCACCATAGTCACTTGCCAATACTTCATTGTATTGACCTCCTACGGGGGCTGCATATTCAAATGTGCAGGTAATTCAGATGAGGAGTAAGTTTGGACTCGATTCTACACCCAACATGTCTGCTTGTGGCGTATGCTAGAAGAGGAGGCCCATTGCTTTTATTTCGTTGTGAACTCTGAATATTTTAGCTAGTCTTCATGACTATGCACCTTGTAATAAAGCTATACTTGGCTATTTTTGGATCTCGATGTAGTATTTTGATACTTATGCAATGATACTATATATTTTGTACTGTGGTGATGGCAGTGGTCCAGGGACTAGCACATAACACAGGTGTTCCATCTTGATTTAAAAGATGGGGCGCTACAAAATGGTATCAGAACTAAAGTGTTGCCTGTAGGTTCGAGCCCTTAGGATTGGTTAAGCCTCTTTTTGATCATAATATTGCCATCTTTGAAGTATGTTGGATCCTAGCGGCATAGTGGGATGAAGCGGCCCGGGACTAACCTTACATGTCCGCGTACATGAGACCTGTTCCACAATTATAAGTGGCTGGCCGGGTGTCTGTCTCTCTCACTATAGTGAATATCCGACTTACAAAGAGTTGATAATAGTGTTGATCACCTGTTAGAAAAGAACTTCTTTTTCTCTAAGTACTTAAGTACACCACAATTAGTATATCTTACCTTTGTCTTGTTGTAATAAACTTTACCTTTATCACTTAAGGATGTCGTTCTTCATGTATCAAACCGCGGAGGACTTAAAGGACATGCGCTTTGGAAGATATCTTCTAGAGTTAGTAGAACTGTTGGCACTTCCAATACCCATCATCAAGGCTAGCCAGCTGAAGCACTTCAACAAAGAAGACTTATGGGGAATTCGCCTTTACCAACAAGGGCGCCAAACTGAACCCAAGACCGAAGACATCCAGCACAAGTCGATTAGTGACTCCTTGGAGAAAGGGCTGAATCTCGTCACGCAGGAGCTAATAGGACGTCTTTGCTTGCAATTCCAAGAGGGGTTAAAATACCACTACTTTGTTCACCTTGGCCAACGTGACGAATATGGGATTCCTTACCTTGTTAGCGAGGAAGACAAAAACAAACCAGAACCTTTGTACCCATATCTCCAAGACTTAGAACTTCACCTCTGGCAACTAGAAGAGGATAGGCGCAATGAGCTGTTGAAGAATGATGAAATAATGGCACAAGTCAAGGAGACCCAAAAGAAGATCGAAGCCCAAGAAGAGGTGGCCAACGCTCAAGAGGAGAAATTCCGAGCTCAAGAGAAGAAGTTCCAAAATCAAGAAAAGAGAATTAGAGAAAAGAACAAGGAGATCAAGACCTTGAAGGATGAAATTCTGAGCAACGACGTCGAGTTCGAAGCTGATCGAGATTTGATCGAGACTCTACGCCGTGAGAAGAGAATGCTACAAGAGAAGATGGAAGTCCTGGAGAAGGAAGCAATCGAGACTCTGCACCGGGAGACGACAAAGTTACAGGAGAAGAACGAGGCCTTGGAGAAGGAGGTGAATGACTACAAGGAGATCCTTACGAAGGAAGGCATCACCATCGAGGAAGTCGAAGAAGATGAAGAGGACGTTATGGACGAAGTTTAGACTTAGTAGTTGGACCACCATATTCTCCCTCGTTTAGTTCGTCGTTCTTTTTAAAACATTGATCTCCAACTTGTGGTGTGACAAGGATAGAATGTTTGGTTTGCAGACTCTGTTGTTTTATTAAATCAACTTAGATTATTTGTTTCGTTTTGCTAAGTAGACTTTTTCTTTTCAAGTTGTCTTATGAGTGTTGTTTGTGTTGACTTGGTTGCTTTGTGCATGGGTAGGATTTTTCTTCTCTTAGTTCTATCTATCTTTCACTCATCTATGCTGAAAAACCCTACAGATGCCTCCTCGTCGCGATACCAACAACGACGACGTCATGCAACAACTGATGGCCGCTCAAGCTCAGTTGATGAATATGATGACTCAGTTCATTGCAGCAACCAACAACAACCACAACCACAACCACAACAACAACAACCCGCCACCTCCACCACCACCCCCAGTGGACAGACTTGCTAGATTCCTAAGGCTTAGGCCTAATAAGTTCTCCTCTGCTACTGAACCAATAGTGGCGGATGATTGGCTCCGTTCAGTCAACAAGAACTTAGTAACTTGTGAATGTTCTGAGGTAGAAAAAGTGAGGTTCACTGCACACCTGTTGGAAGGACCCGCAGCATTGTGGTGGGAGAATTATCAAGTGACTCATCCTTTGGATGGCATGACTTGGGATGCGTTCAAGGAAGGTTTCCGGAATGCTCACATCTCATCAGGTATAATGAACTTGAAGAAAGAGGAATTCGGCAGCTTGAGGCAAGGAGGTAGAACTCTGAAGGAGTATATGGATGACTTCTGTATGCTATCAAGGTATGCGCCAGAAGACATTGACACTGATGCAAAGAGGAAGGAAAAGTTCCTCAATGGACTTAAGGGAGAACTGAAGATACCTTTGTCTGTGGCATATACTCCAAATATCAAGCTCTGCTGGATCAAGCTATCACCCTGGACAACAACATAAGAAAGGAAGAGAACAGGAAGAGGAAGTTCAGTGCAAGTAAGGTTCATTCTGAAGGGACATATAAGAAACAACACACCTCTGAAGTCAGTAGCCATAAACCCTGGAATCACTCCAACACTGGTAGTGGCCAAAAACATCATGGTCATAACCACAATGGAGGGAACAAAGGAAGCAATGGAGGATACAATGGAAATAATGGTGGATCCAGGGGAAACCATCATCATGGCCATAATCATGGGAATGGTAATCACCGTTCTAACTATGAAGGGAAGAAAGACTTGTCTAATGTGGCCTGCTTCAAGTGCAAGAAGACAGGACATTATGCAACTGAATGCCCAAAGAAGAAAGTTGATGAAAATTCCAAGCCCAATCCTTTCCAGAAGGGACAAGTGAACCACATCAATGTGGAAGAAGTTCATGATGAACCTGATGCTGTGATTGGTACGTTCTTGCTCAACTCCTTTCCAGCATTAGTTTTATTTGACACTGGAGCATCTCATTCATTCATATCAAGAGCTTTTGTTAACAAACATGGGTTAGCTGAGGAAAGTCTAGGAAAACCTATTAGGGTAAGTTCACCTGGAGGAGAGATGATAGTAAACTCCGGGTGTAGGCAGTTAGAATTGCAAATCGGAAAACACACCTTCCCAACAGACTTAGTCATCCTAGAAACCCAAGGATTGGATGTTATCATTGGAATGGATTGGATGACTCGTTTTGAAGGAATCGTAGATTGTGCAAATAGAGCAATCACCCTCACCACCCCAGAGAAAAGGAAGATTAAGTTCAGATCAACTTTCGAACATAAGAAGGTTAGGGTGAATTCTCTTAAGGGGGTTAGCCTTGGTGATGTGCTTATCGTCAAGGAATACCCAGATGTTTTTCCGGAGGAACTACCGGGAATGCCACCCGATAGAGATGTAGAGTTTCTCATCGAACTGAAGCCGGGAACAGGGCCAATAGCTAAAAGACCTTATCCTATGGCCGTCGATGAATTGAAATAGCTCAAGAAGCAATTAGAGGAACATATCCAGAAAGGATTCATTCGTCCAAGTTCATCGCCATGGGGAGCACCAGTCTTATTTGTTAAAAAGAAGGATCAAACCCAGAGGCTAGTCACGGATTACAGAGATATAAACGAGCAAACTATCAAAAACAAGTACCCGTTACCCAAGATAAATGAACTATTTGATCAACTGGAAGGTGCTTGTGTTTTCTCAAAGATCGATCTTCGATCAGGGTACCTCCAAATGAAAGTTAGAGAAATGGATATACCCAAAACTGCATTTGTTACGAGATATGGCTCTTATGAGTACACAGTAATGCCTTTTGGATTAACCAATGCACCAGCCTATTTCATGAATATGATGAATAAAGTGTTCATGGATTTTCTGGATAAGTTTGTGATAGTGTTCATAGATGATATTCTAATCTACTCCAAGAGTCACAAAGAACATGAAGAGCACTTGCGTCTGGTATTGCAGAGACTACGTGAACATAATTTGTATGCTAAGTACAGCAAGTGTGAGTTTTGGTTAGAACAAGTCGGATTTTTAGGCCATGTGGTGTCCAAGGAAGGTATAGCAGTGGATCCTGAAAAGGTTTCAGCTGTAACTAATTGGGAACCGCCGAAGAATGTCGGTGAATTACGAAGTTTTCTGGGCCTAGCAGGATACTACCGACGATTCATTGAAAACTTCTCCAAGATTGCCAAGGCCTTGACGGAATTATTAAAGAAGGAGAAGAAATTTGAGTGGACAGAGGCATGCGAAGCCAGTTTTCAGGAATTAAAGAAACGTCTGGTTTCAGCCCCAGTTCTATGCTTACCTGATTTGGAGAAGGAATTCCAAGTATACTGTGATGCTTCACGCCAAGGCTTGGGAAGTGTGTTGATGCAGGAAGGCAGAGTGGCATCTTATGCCTCTAGACAACTCAAGAAACATGAAGCAAATTATCCAACTCATGATCTCGAATTAGCATCAGTAGTGCATGCCCTGAAAACTTGGAGACCCTATCTAATGGGAAAAAGATGTGAGGTATTCACGGACCACAAAAGTTTGAAGTACATATTTACACAGAAGGAATTGAATATGAGACAAAGAAGATGGTTGGAACTTATTAAAGATTATGATCTAAGTCTTCAATACCATCCGGGAAAAGCTAATGTGGTAGCAGATGCTCTGAGTCGAAAAGTGTATGTGAATGGCCTTACAGCAGGAGAATTACCCGAGGATTTATGCAAGGCATTTAATGACCTCAGATTGGAAGTAGTACCTGAAGGGTTTGTAACCTCATTAGTTGTACAGCCCACCTTGATGGACAAGATACGTGAAGCTCAGAAAGGAGACAAGGAAATAGAAGAGATCAAAGTCAATTTAAGAGCTGGAAAAGCTAAAGGATTTCATGAGGATGAGCAGGGGATTTTGTGGTTTGAAAAACGTGTATGTGTGGCCAACGACCCTTATATTAGGAAGTTAATTCTGCAAGAAGCTCATGAAACACCTTATTCAATTCATCCGGGAAATACGAAGATGTATATGGATGTGAAAGAGAGATTTTGGTGGAATAATCTGAAGAGAGAAATAGCAGAATACATCGCTAAGTGTGATGTATGTAGTCGAGTAAAGGCAGAACATCAGAAACCAGCAGGACTCTTACAACCTTTGAAAGTACCGGATTGGAAGTGGGATTCCATTGGGATGGACTTCATCACTAGATTACCAAGGACCAGATCGGGTTATGATTCTATTTGGGTTATCGTTTGTCGTCTAACCAAAATAGCTCACTTCATACCCGTGAAGACCACTTATACTAGTGCAAAGCTAGCCGATATTTACATGAAGAGAATTGTGTGCCTTCACGGCGTTCCTAAGAGTATCGTGTCTGATAGGGGGACCCAGTTCACTTCTCATTTCTGGAAGCAGTTGCACGAATCTTTGGGAACCAGATTGGAATTCAGTACGGCTTTCCACCCGCAAACAGATGGTCAGACTGAAAGAGTGAATCAGATTTTAGAAGATATGTTAAGAGCTTGTCCGCTCGACTATGGATCTAGTTGGGATGATAATTTGCCATACGCTGAGTTCTCCTACAACAATAGTTACCAAGTCAGCATTGAGATGGCACCGTTTGAAGCCTTATATGGAAAGAAATGCACAACCCCACTGTTGTGGAATGGTGTAGGAGAACGGAGTTTCTTTGGGCCTGATATAATACATGATGCTGAAGAGAAAGTCAGGCTGATTAAGGACAGATTGAAAATAGCACAGTCACGCCAGAAAAGCTATGCAGATTCCAAGCGTAGAGAAGTCACCTATGAAGTGGGAGATAGAACCTATTTAAGGGTGTCACCACTTCGGGGTGTGAAAAGGTTTGGAATCAAGGGAAAGTTAGCACCTCGATTCATTGGACCATTCAAAATTCTTTCTCGCAAAGGTGAAGTGGCATATGAGTTAGAACTACCTGAAGTGTTGTCTGCTGTTCATAATGTGTTCCATGTCAGTCAGTTGAAGAAATGTCATCCCGAGATGATGGGAGTTCCCTTAAAGGATACTGTACCCCTCGAGGAGGTACAATTGGAGAGTGACCTGACATACGACGAGAAGCCCATCAAGATATTACAGACAGCAGAAAGAGTCACCCGTACCAAAACCATCAGGTTTTGCAAGGTCCAGTGGAATCATCACACCGAGGACGAAGCCACCTGGGAACGAGAGGATGACCTCCGAGAAGACCACCCACACCTATTTGCTGACCTTTCCGAAGCTCGTGGGCGAGCTTCTTCTTAAGGGGGTTAGTCTGTAACATCCCAAATTTCTCAAAAATTTAAAACTTTGCATTCATGCATCATGCATCATAAAAGTATGTCATTGAAATCACATAAAGAGTAAATTGAATTTTAATTATAATTTAAATAAAGCTGTGGTCAATAAAGAGGTTTATTTGAGCTCATTATAAAAATATGTATTTTATTATTTTTTTTATTTAGTAAAATGATATCAAAAAGTTATAAATTAAATTAGCTTTTCAAAACATATTTTTATGAATTTTTCTGAAATGTTTTGATAAGTTTTAAAAATCAAATTGTTTGAAAAAGGATTTTAACAGAAGAAAAAAATGTATCGGGCTAGTTGGGCCGACCCCCCTCTGCTATCCGCCGCGCGCGCACGAGGTAACGGCCCAGCAGGCCCAGCAACCAGCCCACCTCACTCCCTCTCTCACTGCCAGACGGGGCCCACTCGTCATCTTCATCGTCGTGAAGAACACGAACTCTACCGAACCCTATATCGATTCGGATCAAAATCCGTTGGTAAATCGCGATTAAATCGCTCCCCTCCTCGCCCATATAAAGCCCGTCTCCGCCGCCGTCTCCCGCGCCCAAAAACCCTAACCGATACTCGCCTAAATCACGGAAACGATCTCCGACATCGCCGCCGCCGCGTTTCGCTCCGTTCCGGTGAGTCTGGCACCCGAGCACCACCCCCACACCCCCTCTGCGACTCCCCGTCTCCGTACGCATCTAACGGACTTGCTCTGGCGTCCTCTTTTGCACCAGGGCGACTGATCCTTCGATGACCCGACGCCGCCGTCCGCCGCGCATCTCCGACGAGCACAACCTCTGCAGAGTCGACAAACTGAGTACTCAGCCGTGTCCCCGGTGATGGACTACTTCGAGCAACTGGACAAGGATGGACGGAAGAATCTCAACATGGTTTTCGTAAAGTAAAATTTGACTAAGGAAAGAATTATTGGTGCACTTGGGCTTCATCCCTTGGTGCCAAGCCTTTGAGATACAAAAGTGTTTTACAAAAGATAGGAGAAAACTGGCTTTCTGCAAAATAGCCTACAAACTCCACCAAGCCAAATATGCATATAGAATTAGACTTGTCATAATTTATCCACCATAGTCACTTGACAATACTTCATTGTATTGACCTCCTACGGGGGCTGCATATTCAAATGTGCAGGTAATTCAGATGAGGAGTAAGTTTGGACTCGATTCTACACCCAACATGTCTGCTTGTGGCGTATGCTAGAAGAGGAGGCCCATTGCTTTTATTTCGTTGTGAACTCTGAATATTTTAGCTAGTCTTCATGACTATGCACCTTGTAATAAAGCTATACTTGGCTATTTTTGGATCTCGATGTAGTATTTTGATACTTATGCAATGATACTATATATTTTGTATTGTGGTGCTCGCAGTGATCCAGGGACTAGCACATAACACAGGTGTTCCATCTTGATTTAAAAGATGGGGCGCTACAAAATTACTCCTAGGGGTGCTATGGCAAATGAACAAGTTCACTGTTGGGGACCCAACCATAGCGTATAACATAAAGCCATTACGATTGCCTTAGGCAAAAAGAAGTCATATACCATTACGCAATCAACTGGAAATTTAAGTGTGGCACAGTTTTCAAGTTTCTCTAGACCATCCATTTAATCATTCCACTTTACTAGACCATCATATTTACCATTAAGAAAATTAGTATCTCAAAACAACATCAATGATTCAAGTGACACAATTTAATGATCTACAAGATTAATGTATCATTTAATTATACCATCTATCACATTTAGCATTTCTGTTCTCAACCAAATACCAATCAACATATTTAAAAGATAAACTCTCAAAGTAATTAAAACAATGAGATATGAGAGTATGAGATAACAAAGCTAACAACTCTACAAGAGATGAATGAAAAACAAGAGCTAGAGAGCAAACGATAACAAAAGACGAATACTCAACGAATATAGGTGAAGCATACGAGTATTCATATGAAAAAGCGGAACGTGTCTCTCTCCCACACAAAAGAATGCTAGGATCCATATTTATTCAGAGAATGAAAAAAAAACAGACGTTTCAAGATAAGCACATAAGATGTGACGGAATTAAAATATAGTTTCACTGGAAAGGACCTAATAGTTTGTCGATGAAGAAGGGGGTGCCTTGGGCATCCCCAAGCTTTGACGCTTTAGTCTTCTTGAATTATATTGGGGTGAACCACCGGGTCATCCCCAAGCTTTGGCTTTACTATCCTCTTGATCACATTGTATCATCCTCTTCTCTTGATCCTTGAAAACTTCCTCCACACCAAACTTAGAGTAACTTCATTAGAGGGTTAGTGCACAAACAATTATGATATTTTGTAGGTTGCTACCATTGCTAATGGACATTAGCTACAGTCACTGATACTTAAAAGGATAAAAAGGTCCAATCAAAATAGCAAAAGAGGCATTGCAAAAGAAAATGGCACAATCTGTCAAAAACAGAACAGTCCGTAAAGACAAAACAATTCGAGGCACTTAACTTGCTCAGATCAGAAAACTCAAAACTAATGAAAGTTGCGTATACATCTGAGAAGTATGCACAATAAAGTGCAGATGTTTCTGACGTTCCAGTGGTTTCATATAATTTGTACGGTGGACAGCAGAAATCTGTTCAGCACAGGAATTGAGTTTTGACATCAACTTTCGAATAGAGGCTTAACTTGACACAAAATTGCAATAAAAATAAGATACAAAGGAATTGCTAGAGAGTTAGGCATGTTCCTTGACACGAGCAAAACAAATTAAAATAACAGGAAACAAAAGTGGGTTGTCTCCCATAAACGCTTTTGCTTAACGCCTTTGAGCTAGGCACAAAGTGAAACTCAAGTATTATCAAGAGATGAAGCATCAACAGCATAATTTGAATGAACGATAGAATAAATAGGTAGCTTCATTATTTTCCTAGGGAAGTGTGCCATAACTTTCTTGAGTGGGAATTGGTACTTGATGGTACCTTCTTTCATATCAATAATTGCACCCACAGTTCTCAGAATGTGTCTTCCCAACACAATTGGACAAGATGGATTGCATTCAAGGTCCAAGACAATAAAATAAACGGGGAACAGGTTATTGTTAACCATAATAAGAATGTCATTGATCCTCCCCAAGGGTTTCTTCAAAGCATTATCAGCAAGAAAAACATCCAAATAGCAATGTTCCAATGGTGGCAAGTCAAACATATCATAGAGCTTTTTAGGCATAACAGAGATACTTGCACCAAGGTCACACAAATCATTGAATCAAATTTATCTACTTTCATCTTAATGATGGGATCCCAACCATCTTCTAAATTCATAGGGATAGAAGCTTCAAGTTTTAATTTATCTTCCCTAGCATTTATGAGAGCATTTGTAATATGAGCAGTAAAATATAAACTAAGGGAGCTAGCATTAGAACTTGTGGCCAGTTTTTGCTAGAACTTAATAACTTCAGAGATATTACAATTATAAAAATCAAAATTATTATCATCAAAGCAAACCGAACCACTTTCTCTCGTGTTCTTAAAAATTTCAGCACTTTTATCAACTCTAGTTTCAGCAGTTTTAAGCAATTTTAGATTTTTGGGTGAAGTAGAGAAGACATTTCCAACACCAACTATGTTACCATGGATAGTAGGAGGCTTAATAACATGTGAAACACCATTATTTTCAGAGGTATTAATAGTAAAAACTGTAACAATATTAGCCCCTTTCTCTAGTTCTCTCTCTCTCCCATCTAGCACGTAATTGAGCCATTACTCTAACATTTTCTTCAATTTGAATTTGGATGACATTAATTTTAGAAAAGGGATTATTCTCTTTAGTTTCGGTAGGCATGATTTTAGATTTTAAGAGATCAACATCAAGGTCAAGACTATTAACTTAAGACGCAAGAATATCAATTTTCCCAAGCTTTTCCTCAACAGTTTTATCAAACAAAGTTTGTGTAGTGATAAAATCTTTTAGCATGGTTTCAAGTTCAGAGGTGTTAGTCCTATTGTTGTTATAAGAATTACCATAAGAGTTTCCATTATTAGGAGGATAGAGCTTATAGTTGTTGTTACCATAGTTGTTTCTATAGGCATTGTTGTTAAAATTGTTGCGTTTAATAAAGTTTACATCAACATGCTCTTCTTGTTCAACTAAAGAAGCTAAAGGAACATTATTGGGATCAATATGGGATTTACCACTAGCAAGCTTACACATAATCATATCAATCTTTTCACTCAAAGAGGAGGTTTCTTCAAGAAAATTTACCTTCTTACCTTGACGTGTCCTCTCCGTATGCCATTCAGAATAATTCACCATCATATCATCCAAGAGTTTTGTTGCAGCCCCCAAAGTGATGGACATAAAGGTACCTGCCGCAGCTGAATCCAATAAGTTTCTTGAGGAAAAATTCAGTCTTGCATAAAAGGTTTGGATGATCATCCAAGGAGTCAGTCCATGGGTAGGGAAATTCTTTATCAAAGATTTCATTATTTCCCAAGCTTGAGCAACATGTTCATTATCAAGTCCTTTAAAATTCATGATGCTACTTCTTAGATAAATAATCTTAGCAGGAGGATAGTATTTTCCAATGAAAGCATCTTTGCATTTAATCCATGAATCAATACTATTCCTAGGCAATGAAAGCAACCATTCTTTAGCTCTTCCTCTCAAGGAGAAAGGAAATAATTTCAGTTTTATAATATCACCATATATATATTTATATTTTTGCATTTCTCATAATTCAACAAAGTTATTTAGATGCGCATCAGCATCATCAGGACTAACACCAGAGAATTGCTCTCTCATAACAAGATTCAATAAAGAAGGTTTAATTTCATAGAAATCAGCTTTAGATGCAAGTGGAGCAATAGCTGTGCATATAAAATCATTATTGTTGGTGCTTGTAAAGTCACACAACTTAGTGTTTTCAGCGGAACTCATTTTAGAAATTTAAAATAGCAAACCGAAATAACAAAATTAAAGAAAATATTATCAACCGAAAATAAGAAAAGCAACAAAACAGAAAATAAATGACAAAACCGATATAAGAAAAGTAATAAAAGTAACTAATTTTTATGTATTTTTTATATTAAGCAAACAAGACAGTAATAAAAATAAACTAAGCAAGACAATAACAAAATAAAAATATTGGAAGTGCGAAAACTCCCCTCGTGACGAACACTCAAATCCCTGGCAACGGCGCCAGAAATTCTTGATGAGTACAAGCGTGTGTGGTTGGTGAATCCCCAAGAGGAGGGTGTGAAGTAGTGCAGCAGCAAGATTTCCCTCAGTTATGAAACCATGGTTATCGAATCGAGTAGGAGATGAACGTTCCTCTCGAGGTTGTTGGCGGCACCATTTGCGATAACCAACGTGGAGCCTACACATAAACAATCAAAGTATTTTGCCCCACCTCAACGGTGAGGGTTTCAATCCCACCGGCATGCTGTAACAAAAGGATTAAACGTATGTGTGGAAGAAAGATGTTTGTTTGCAGAAAGTAACATGTTTGTGAAGGGAATATGCCCTAGAGGCACTTAATAAACATAGTTTATTGGTAATATCCCAATTATTTATTATATGTTTTACACCATGCTATAACTGTATTAAGCAAAAACATTAATACAGGTGTGGTAGATAAAACAACCAGGTCCCTAGTAGACTCTACTAAGGTTTCATTGCGCGATTGATGATCGAGGTTTTCCGATCATAGGGCATGGCGCCGGTCGGCAATGGAAGTCATATCGTTAGGTGTAACGATGTGATTGACATACCCATTATTTATAGGACATAGTCATTACGCCTTAAGACCGTGAGATCAACTCTTATTGTTATTCCTAGAAAATACTTTGATTGCACCAAACGTCATATCTTATTTAGTGTGACAATAACGGTGATACTTTTGGGTATCGGAAGGAGATAGTTGAGACGAGGGGTCAACAGCGGGATTTGTCAGTCCGCATAGCCGGATAGATACTCTAGGGCCCACTCGGTGAGATTATGTCAAATGAGTTTGCAAACATGTGACTAGGTCACCAGCTGACATAATATCATAGACGAGTAGAAGATAGCAATGTCGGTAACGAGATCATGCTAGGTATGGAGATATCTGAGAATGATGCTCGGACACGCTAAGTGTCGCCATGACAAAGGGTTTAAGACTATACGTCCAGGTTTGATAGATGAAAGTCATTAGTTATATCACAGGGATTAATTCATGGGGTCCAGGCCTACGAGTTATTCGTTGATCATAGAGGAGTCTTGATCGTACCTGTTATTATGTCGAACCGCTAGTGTAACACACTTAAGGGGTTTCGACAAGACAACCGGAAAGGAAAGAGATCACCGGGAACGTCCCGAGAGAGCTATAATAAATTATATATAATATGTTTGATATTAATTAGTGTAATTAATGTCTAAATATGATTTTATATATTTATTTTGGAATTTATTTCCCTAAATGGGCCTTCTGGTCGAAAGAAGGCCCAAGAGGGGAAAATTCCTCAAGGGAATTCGGTGGGGGGCATGATGGCCGGCCTAGGTGGGCCAAAAGGGGCCCACCAGGTGGCCGGCGCACCATCCTAGCCGCACCAGACAATGGGGGATAGTCCCACATTGCCTGGCTGGCAAGTTGGCTCCCCCCCTGGGAGCCTATATAAGAAGGGGCACCCCTGGCCTTTTAATTCACCAATTAATTCCCCAATTCTCTCTCGATCTCGTGATTCCCTTTGTCGGGGTTGCGTCGAGTTGAGAGGGGGATCTCTTACACCATAGCCCCCTGCCGCGCTACTGGTGTTCCAGTCCAAGTCTTCCGCTGCTCGACCTGGACTGGAGCTTCGGAGGCCGTCGTCTCCACCGTATGTGTGTAACGCCCTGCTAGGTGCTGCGCTAGCGGTACTCGGAGGCCTACTTCCTCCACCCGACCTCGAGGTCATTTTCTTCGTCTTCCTCGCGCCGAGTTCTCCGTGACCTAGAGATCGGCTACGTCGTCTTCATCGTCAACGCTTGTGCGGGAGCGTAATCCCCGCTATTCGGTCTACGAGGGTATGTATTCCGATCTCCGTCGTACTTCTATATCTGCATAGTGTAGATCTTGGCTAGTTTAAGGATATCGTTGCTAGGAAAAAATTTGTTTTCTGCACATGATCCCCTTCAGTTTGCAGTTGTGGTTTTATCAGATTAATGAGAAGGACCGGGGTCCACAATTCACTAGTGGTGTCTCTCCATAAATAATAATAACATTAATCCATCCGTGGTAAACAAATTACAGCTACGCAATTGACAGAGTAATGATAAGCAACATAATGAATATACTAATGATATGGTGTCTAGTGTGAGATTCATTCGGGCATTACAACAAGATACATAGACCGTTCCAACTGCATCTATAACTAATAATCTACCTTCCGGTTAGCGTCCGCACCACTTTCAGTATTAAGTTGCATGCAACAGATTATCGCCTTAAGCACTGTGTGTAAAGTAAGTAAGTGACGTCATCCTTAGATAAAGTACTACTGTTTTATCGCAAGTAGCAACAGTACATCTACAACCTTAGTGCTTTCTGTCACTGCCCAGATTTAATAGAGACATGAACCTACTATCGAGCATAAATACCCCCTCTTGGAGTTACAAGCATCTACTTGGCCAGAGCATACACAACTAACGGAGAGCATGCAAGATCATTAAATAGCACACACATGATATATTATGAAGCAATAACTTTAGTACTCAATAATCATCGGATTCTAGCAAACACAACATGGAGAATTACATAAAGATGATCTTGATCATGATAGGAAACTCACAAGATCTAAACATGATAGCACAAGAGGAGAAGACAACCATCTAGCTACTGCTATGGACCCGTAGTCCAATGTAGACTACTCATGCATCAGTCCGGAGGCGGTCATGGCGACGTAGAAGCCTCCGGGGACGATTCCCCCTCCCGGCAGGGTGCCGGGGAGCAGTTTTGATCTCTCCCGAAGTGGTGGCAGCGACGGCGGCGGCTCGGGACCTGTGGAGGAAAAAATGATTAACCGTGTAAAGTTTATAGGTCAGAGAGGTATTTATGGGCGAAAGACCTAGGGCGGTGGGCGGCCGAGGGCGCCGCACCACCTCCCGGCGCGGCAGCATGTGGGGCCGTGCCACCAAGTGGTGTGGGCCCCTTGGGGTCCTCCTTCGTCTCGTCTTTGGTTCTTCTGGTCGCAAATATTCCAAAAATAAATACTGGTTGGCTCGTTTCGAATTTGACGGATATTTCCTTAAGAGCTTTTCTGAAACCAAAAACAGCAAAAAACAGGGAACTGGCACTATGGCATCTTGTTAATAGGTTAGTCTCAGAAAATGCATAAAACTATATCAAATGCATATAAAACATGTAATAACATGATAGAACATAGCATGGAACACAATAAATTATGGATACGTTGGAGACGTATCAGCCATCGCCGATGCCGGACGCGGAGCTCTACTCGCCTAAGGAAATATGCACGATATGCAGGAAATGAAGCCAGAGGAGCGGGAGGAGTGGCTAGCGAAGCAGAACCTTCTAATAACAAAAGCTTCCATTTCAATGGCCATGCCTATCCGTGCACGCTACATAGACGGCATGGTGGACTACGGCATGCCACACATATTCAATGCACACGTATTCAATGCGCACGCAATGCCATGAACAGGAAGGTTCTCAGACAGATGTGTCTCATACTCACATCGTACGACTCGTAATAATTTATTTACTTCGGATTCTTGCTTTCACGCTAGAACGGATAAACATGAAGGTAACCCTAACATGAACGGATACGTGTCCCTCGTTCAGCTATAGCTAGTACTCCCTCCATCCCGGTTTATAAGTCACCTTTTAAGCGAGTCCACAATTTTTGCTCAGAAATGGGGCCGTTTACCCTATCTTTGGAGCTCATTTTAAACACATTTTTCAGCTAGACCAAGAGTGCTATCAGAGCCGATCTATGTGTAGATATAGGTGTACGCTGTTAGAACCCGTGTTCTACACAAGGGCACCATTCCGGTTATTTGTTACCCTCTAGCGTGCACTTGTGATTCCGGCAGTATTGAGTTGATGAATCGGCCCGGACCGAGTTTACGCGTACGCTTACGCGAGACTGGTTCCACTACTGACATACGACTTGTACTTTATCTGTGGCTGGCGGGTGTCAGTTTCTCTCTCTTTAGTTGGCTTTGCATTTTCAATGGAGGGCCTGAAAGGGATGCTTAAACATGCAATTATTGGATCGTTGTTGTGGTCATAAGTTCGTAGGTAAGAAGTGGTTCTTTTTAAGACAGCCCCAAGCCACGTAAAATATGCAAAACATAAAGTAGAACGCGTCTAACTTTATTTTGCAAGGGCAATGTGATATGGTCAAAGTAGGTTTATTAAATTGTTTTATTAACTGTGGGTGCCAAGCAGACCATGGCGCATGGACCATATCACGTCGCATTACATTTGATGTTATTGTATGCATCTTATATTGTGTGATTATATATTAGAATATATTAGTTACACGGCGGTAGAAATATAAGATGATCCCTTCAAAATACCACTAGTGTTCTTCCTTCGACATGCACCACCAAGAAAGTTCTACGTTATGAGGTAGGCCGTGACGATCGGGTGCGAGACATATCGTCTTTCACATACAGTGGGTGTAAGCCATGTTGCACGCGCGTTCGTTGAAGGTTATTGTGGCGAGCCTAGCATATGCAGATATGGCCTCAGAACACGTAGCCCGAAAGGTCGAGCATGAGTCACAGAGTTGTTGTGATCGACAACTCGTTGTCCACCCTTGAAGTTGTGTTGCCGGCACTGACGATGAGGGTTGCGCAATGAATGGGGGTCGTGTAATCGCTGAAACAACCAGGAGGGATGTTCGTTTGAGTGGGAGTTCTGATAGTTATTTTCTAAAATACTAGAACTCAAAATATAATGAATAAAGTCTATTTTGGAAAACCTTTGTAGACATTAACCGATGTAATAGCACTTCTTTAAAATTAGGCGCATTCCTGCGATTGAGAAACTTAAAAAGTTGGGTCCAAACTTCATAGTTTTATACTTTAGCTTGAGGATACTCCTTGTTTAAACCGTAAGCTTTTTGTGATACAATACCCGCTAGGAGATAAAACCGGAGATTCCGCTAACAAAAGGATAATTTGATTATCAAGTTTTTGTGCAGGTGATATCATCATACTCTAGTGTATGCGATGATCTCTGCCATAGAGAACTATAGGTGGGTACGAGTTGTTAATCGCAAACATATGAGATGATCTCTAAACTCGGGATACATCTAAAGTTGGGTTGATAAAGTTTATCAGTACGTTGACTGTTTTTCTTATCAACCAAGATGGAAGAGAATACACAAATTGAAGGAGCACGTGGCAGTCATACTTGATGACGATGGCCCATACTCAATGACATTGTTTATAATGGATGACATTGAGACGCCTCGCTCAGCTCAATCACTGGATGACAAACGACGTTGCCAAGTGCAAATGCTTTGTCATAGACTATGTCATGCAAGGGGAATCGTTCACCTTCATGGTTCTTGATTACGTTGGAAGAATCAAGAAGATGAAACCGATCGCCGGGAACTCATTGATGATGATGGTGTATATATGATATACACGTTATGAATGTTTTACCTAAGCAAGTGCTCGCAGTAGTGACTAAGTTTTTGATACTAGTCATGTTTTATGGAAACTAGATTTACTACTTGAGTAACTTGGAAGGATGAGGCGACATTGTGTGTTGATAATGGCAGACAAATTGTTGTGATGGCCATAGACACTCTCCCTCTACATCTACCACTTGAATAAATTCTTTTTATGATCGCCTCTAAGTATGATAGTTATAAGTGTGTCTACTCTAGCGAGAAAATTGTTCATATATGCTAGTGACAAATTCATTGTCCTATATTTATGAAGTAATGATCATACGCCGATTTGAATTTAGATGGTAGAAGCTCCTACATTCATAATATTAATGCCAAAGGATGCAAACTTAATAAAGACACCACATTCATGTGGCACTACCGTTTAATTCATGTCAATGTTATAGTCAAGATAACTAAGACACCATTTTCGGAAGACGGGCATATAACTTATTGATAATCATGCATATAGATGTATTGGATCAATGAAGTAATTAGCGTGTAGTGGAGATCTTTATTTCGTAAGACTTCACTGAACGTTTTGAGTATAACTTGTTGAGAATCGTGCATATGGGTGTATGTAAATCAATGAAGTACTTTAACGTATAGTGGAAGTCTTTATTTCATAGACTTCATGAAAATTCCAAGTAGATATATGGATATCCACTTAGGGAATGCTAGCCTGGAAATTTTGATTCGATCAAACAAGTTCAGAATGAAGTAGGAAATAAATTTAACAAGAAAATCAAATTCCTGCGATAGAGATCAAAGAAATAAAGATTTGAGTTATAATGTTGGCATATCATTGGAAGACTTGTGATAAGAGTTTCACAAATTACGTCGCATAGAACACAATAGTGTTATAGTATGTTAGGACGTCGTAATAACACCCTATCGGATAGTGTGTGGTAAATAAATCTCTTACCAAATTATTGTGATCATTGGAGTCATATGGTAGAAACATAAACATTAACGTTAGATAATAGGTAAACCATTTAATCCATGGAGACAATACCATATGAGTGATGGCATGGCTTTTAGCCTAGATTGTCGTTTCAGCAATTTAGTGTTTCAATGTGATCAAACCTAAGATCGATAAATCTTTGTAGTACCGTACCTAAAGAATTAGTTGGGTACATATCTCACGACACAGGCTAAATCGTTGCTAGAATATACCTTGCGAAAGAAATAGTTTCTTGTCCAAGGGTATAAGTGGGAAAGAAAGTAGAGCAAGACGAAGTTGATGAACTTTCTCTCCAGACATCAGAGTGGTGCAATGGAAAGTGTTTCCGGTGTTATCCTCCGCAACTGGAAAGAAGCTGATGATAAAAGATCATGATGCTCTGAGCTCATACTAAGAACCTAGGCATACGGTGTTCCACACTGTGTGTTATGACAATCTTGTTATGAAGGTCATGTTAATGGAATATGACAGAACTACAAACTAGGAAGAAGAGATGGTACACCTAAGTCCGAGAAATGGCTTTGAGTCATATATGATCCGAGATAAAATCCATGTACGATTACCAGGTAATGACCTAAGTATACACTGATAAGGATCGATTTGTCGTGAAACAGTTCCGATAGATTCAAAAGTTGACCACAACGAGATTTTGTCTCAAGTGTCGAAGCCTAAATCTATTCGGGGTCGTTTAGGAATTACTATAATTTCAAATTGAGAAATTGATAGATGGATAAGGAAACCATGTTTCTTAATGGTATCATTAAGAAAGAGTTGTAATTAGTACAATAATGGTTTGGTGATCCTGAGGATGCTAAACATGTATGCAAACTTCAGTTGTCCATTCATGGGCTGAATCAAGCATATCAGAGCTGGAATTTTCACTTTGATGATGTGATCAAAGGATTTTGGAGTTGTCCAAAATAGTTGAAGAATTCTGCATTTGCAAAGAAGTGAGTGGGAGCTAAGTAGCTTTTCTTGATCTTATATGTACTAATTACAACTCTTTCTTGAGTGGGAGCTAAAAGAGATTCCCTGGTCTTATATACGGATGGCGTATTGAAGTGGGAGCTAGGTGCCATTCATGATTTTATATGTAACGACATATTAAGAATGATACAGATCCTCAAGTAAACTATAAAGGATTATTTAAGTGATTAAATTTTCTATGAATGAAGTTAGGAGTATTAGGCATCCAATCTATAATTATAGATCAAAAGGGATTAATAACATTAGGTCAGAATATTTTCCTAAGTTAAGATTCTGAAGTGTATCAGAATAGAACAAGCGAAGAAAAAAGGTTTTTGCTTGTATGACTAGGTGTAATATTATGTTTATCTTGGCATTTTCATTGATATCAAATTATGTTCGACATTCTCTATGTATCAGACATAGATGCTATCAGACTGAAAGCTAGACCTGGTGTGACCCAAGTTCTTGGTTGAAGAACGGGTTCTAGAGTGATCCTTGTGTGGATCAGTGAACAAATCTTAAGTATATTTTTCAGTGTATATGAGAACTGAAGAAATGTTTTCTAGTAAAGGGTAAGAGTGGAAAGACAACTTGCCGTAAAACGGTTACGATGATGCAAGTTATGACACTGACCCATACGACTAGAAATTTCATATAGGAGATGTCCTTTATTTTAAAGAAAGACATGGTTAGCTTGCGAAGTCCCATATGAATGCACTATCGCATAATCTACATAAGTATAGAAAATATATGGTAACTTTAGAAGTAGCGAGTGTGATTGGACTGAGCAGTTTTCTGAGCATATGTGGTCCCCTTAATAGATCTCTTAGACATTTAAGGCCCATGCTACGCGAATGTTCGAGTCCCACTCCATCCACTAGGATATATTTCACCGTCATCGTAATATACGGGATGATGTCAAACTAGGTGACATAGAAATATTGCAAAGCACGTATAGGTCTCAATGTGTGAGATCTATTGACTGTATTCCTCTTCCACGAGACTAGCATGCACCAAGATGCTATGGGTGTTGAGATTTTACCAAGTTCTAAACTAGATTAAGTGTTACTCTAGTGCAAGTGGGAGACTGAAGGGAATATGCCCTAGAGGCACTTGATAAAGATAGTTTATTAGGCATATATCAATTTTTCATTATATGTTTTATACTATGCTATAACTGTATTAAGCGGAAACATTAATACACGTGTGGTAGATAAACAACCAGGTCCCTAGTACCCTCTACTAACACTAGTTCATCGTGCGATTGATGATCGAGGTTTCGCGATCATGTGACATGGCGTCAGTTGGTAATTAAGTCATATCGTTGGTAGAACGATGTGATGGACATATCCATATTTGTAGGACGTAGTCATTACGCCTTCGACCGTGAGATCAACTCTTATTGTTATTCCTGGAAGATACTTTGATCGCACCAAACGTCATATCTTATATAATGTGACAATAATGGCGATAATTTTGGGTATCGGAAAGGGGTAGTTGAGACGAGGGGTCAAGAGCGGGATTTTCCAGTACACATAGCAGGATAGATACTCTAGTGCCCACTCGGTGAGATTATGTCAAAGAGTTTGCAAACATGTGACTAGGTCACCAGGACATAATATCACAGACAAGTAGAAGATAGTGTTGTCGGTAACGAGATCATGCTGGGTATGGAGATATCTATGAACGAGTCTCGGACACGCTAAGTATCGCTATGGCAAAATGTTTAAGACTCGACGTCCAGGTTTGATAGATGAAAGTCATTCGTTATATCACAGGGGTTAATTCATGGGGTCCAGGCCTACGAGTTAATCATTGATCAGAGAGGGGTCTCGATCATGTCTGTTATTATATCGAACCGCTAGGGTAACACACTTAAGGGGTTTCGACAAGACAACCGGAAAGGAAAGAGATCACCGGGAATGTCCCGGGAATGGTCCGATGGAGATGGGGCAGCGACAAAATAGTTTTCGGGGCTAGAATAAATTATATATAATATGTTTGATATTGATTAGTGTAATTAATGAATAAATCTGATTTTATATATTAATTTTCGAATTTATTTAGGCTGATTTCCCTAAATGGGCCTTCTGGGGGAAAGAAGGCCCATGGGGGGAAAATTCCCTTAGGGAATTAGGTGGGGGAAGGGAGGCCGGCCTAGGTGGGCCAAATGGGGCGCACCTATTGGAGCCGCACTAGGCAATAGGGGATAGTCCCACATTGCCTAGCTGGCAAGGTTGGCTCCCCCCGGGAGCCTATATAAAGATGGGCACCCATGGCCTTTTAATTCACCAATTAATTTCTCTTTCTCTCCTCGATTACGTGATTCCCATTGTCGGATTTGCACCGAGTTGAGAGGGGATATCTCCACCATAGCCCGCTGTCGCGTTGCTGGTGTTCCGGTCCAAGTCTTCTGCTGCTCGTCCTGTACTGGAGCTTCAGAGGCCGTCGTCTCCACCGTATGTGTGTAACGCCCTGCGAGGTGCTGCGCTAGCGGTGCTCGGAGGCCTACTTCCTCCACCCGACCTCGAGGTCATCTTCGTTGTGTTTGTCGCACCGAGTTCTTCGTGACCTAGAGGTTGGCTACGTCGTCTTCGTCGTCAACGCTTGTGCGGGAGCGTAATCCCCGCTTTCGGTCTACAAGGGTATGTATTCCGATTTCCGTCGTATTACTATATCTGCATAGTATAGATTATGGCTAGTTTAAGGATATCGTTGCTAAAAAAAATATTGTTTTCTGCCTGCGATCCCCTTCAAGTCCACCATTTATGTTTAGAAATGAGGTCGTTTCTCTACCTTTCGAACTCATTTGAAACACATCTTTTAGAGAGTCCACCACCCTGCCTTTCAAACTCATTTGAAACACATTTTTCGGCGATTCCACCATTAGGTGTGCCAAAATACCTTTTTTGTGCCACTGAGGCAAATGGGGGTGGGCGAGCCAAAATCCCCGTGTAGCGCCCCATCTTTTATATAAAGATGGAACACCTGTGTTATGTGCTAGTCCCTGGATCACTGCCAGCACCACAGTACAAAATATATAGTATCATTGCATAAGTATCATATTACTACAACGAGATCCAAAAATAGCTAAGTATAGCTGTATTACAAAGTCCATAGCCATGAAGACTAGCTAGAATATTTAGAGTTCACAACAAAAGCAATAGCAAATGAGCCTCATCTTCAAGCATGCGCCACAGGCAGAAATGTTGGGTGTAGACTCGAGTCCAATCTCATTCTTCATCAGAATTACCTACACATTTGATTACGCAGCCCCCGAAGGAGGTCAATACAATGATGTATTGGCAAGTGACTATGGTGGATAAAAATGACAAGTCTAAAATCTATATGCATATTTGGCTTGGTGGGGTTGGAGGCTTTTTGCAGAAAGCAAGTTTTCTCCTATCTTTTGTAAAACACTTTTATTCTCAAAGACTTGGCACCAAGGGATAAAGCCCAAGTGCACCAACAATTCTTTCCTTAGTCAGATTTTACTTTATGAAAACAGTGTTGAGATTCTTCCGCCCATCCTTGTCCAGTTTCTCGAGGTAGTCCATTTCCGGGGACACGGCTAAGTACTCAGATTGTCGACTCTGCAGAGGTTCTGCACTTTCACCTTTAGACTCAATTAACCCAAACATCCTATACACGCAGAGTGTATTAAGGAAAGGAGAGAATTGAGACAAGAACTTTCAGAAGAAGAATGCAACCATACTAGCAAGACCTGTTCCACCTACCAACTCTACATCTGCTTGTCAAGCTGACAGGTTGCACCCTCACAACTTAGTTCTTCTAGACATAGCCCATTGTCAAAAGGCTGCACGGGAAGCTTCTAAACTTGGAGGGACTTGGTAATCTCTTCGTTCCTGGGTGGCCGTCCACAAGTGCACTTCTGGGTAACAACCACCATGCTCATGGGCCTAAGTAGAATAGACATTCATCCTAGGCGACGACAACCACACGCATAGGCCCAAAAGTCACTCAACATAAACCATAACAACCAATTCCACCCAGATGTGTATTTTAGATTTGACACACTTAGGAACATTTCTATAACATGGTAAACATTTTAATAGCATAGCTAAGCAACTAATAGAAACTTTTCATGGCTGCTTAGGAAAAAGGGTGGCTACACACTACTAGGATATTTATAAAATACAAACTAACTTAGCATTATAAAATAAATCAAAATTCCCTATCATGCACACTACTCAAAATATACTACATATGCATATAGAAAATATTGGGTAGAATATGAATGTCACTTGCCTTGGTAACAGGAGGAGCAAGCACAACAAGAATAACAATCACAAGCAAGTCCTTCCTCTTCTTTACAATCTAACACAAGCAAAATAAAATAAATACCAACACAATATCATCACAACACCAAACATAAATATGTATGCATGAATGATATGCAATGATAATTGGACACACTTGTTAATAAGTTTTATCCTCTGTTATTAAATGAATGAATTATAATTTCTAGGTATTTCTTATTTTATTTATCAATTAAATAATTGAAAAACATATAGCACAAATTCGAATTCTACATTTACAACGTTTATTGTTTTATGTAATTTTTCAAATAAAACCCATGTTAATATTTCTGGACAGAGGGCAATAATACAACACTATAACAATTAAATTTATTAGAAAAGCATTTTTATTATTTAAGTTATAGATTTAATAGCCGAAATACTCTTTGGATAATTACACAAATTATAATTTATCAAAAGGAAAAACAAATGATGTAGAAATAATCTACACTAGCAGGGCTATCCGTAGATATAAAGTTTATCAAATTTAGACTTACGGATCAAAAGTTATGAATTTCCTAACTTTTGCACATTTTTCTGTTTTATTAATAAAAATTCCTGCGAAAAAGAATAAAGGGGGCTACGTGGTGTAATCCCATTGGAGGGTACCGATTCGATGCGGATCGGCAGCGCGAACCGTCCGATCTCTTTTAAAATGAGCGCTCGGGATTGAATGGATCTAGATCCGTTGGATCCAGATCCAACGGTCCGGGAGCGGAGACTAAACGCGGGCAGCGCGGTTCGCCGGAAAGCTCCCGATTGCGGCGGCGCCATCGCCGGAGTTGTTCTACTGCTAACGGGAAGAAGAACGGAGGGGGGTGCTTGCTCACCGATCGATGCGGACGACGAGGCGATCTCGATGGCGCGGCAGGGGCTGTCGCGGTGGTCCGCTCCTCCCTCTGTTTGCTCTTCGGAGAAGAACGGCGGACGGCGGCATCGGGTCGTGGACGAATGCGTTGCCGTGGTGCACAAGACGAGACAAGGGCAAGCCTGTTAGGTGCGCACGAGAACAAGGAGTCGCGGAGAGGGTTTTGGGAGACGCTCGGGGCGATGTACTCACCGGGACGAGACGATTCGCGGCGGCGGCAACGGCGGAAATCGGAGCTCGAGTTTAGGCGATTTCGGCGAGTAGTGGTTAGGGTTTTTCTGGGGGAAACGGAGGCGTCGATGCGGAGTATATATACGGCACTCCCGGGGAACCAATCGCGAGAAAAACCCGAAGAATTGATCTTGTTTGGATCGGACTCCGCCAGGATTTTTGCGACCAGAGGTTGAAGAATCTGACGGGCTGTCCCCACCCGTCAGCGAGAAGAAGCAGAAGATGGGCTATGCGGGCTGGTTGCTGGGCCGCTTCCTCGCGCGCGCGCGGCAGATAGCGCGGTCCGGCCCGTTTTCTTTTTCTATTTCCTTTACTTGAATTTAAATATGTTTTCACAATTAATTCTCAAATGATTTTTAAATCAGTCAAAACATTTTAGAAAAATTCATAAAAATAGGTTTTGGAGAGATTATTAAATTTAGAACCTTTTAGTATTTATCTTACCCAATATATAATTTGGAAAAATACATTTATTAAAGAAGTTTTAAATGGACCACTTTAGGGAGTTAATAATTATTTAAACTTGTAATTACATTTTTATTTAGTACTTATGTGCTGTAATGCTATGCCTAAATGATGAATGATGCATGGATGCAAAGTTTTTAAATTTTATGCAAATTTTGGGATTTTACACCCCGTTTGGTCCGCCGTAGTCCACTCGTCAGCAGGTGTACAACCCTTGTCCTACGCGTGCGTCCAATCAGATCGCAAAATGAGCTTCTCTGCAGATTCCTTCTAGAGAAAATTGGACGGCCGCAGATTCCTTGTAAAGGAAATCGGACGGCTGCAGATTCCTTGTATAGGAAATCAGCTTCAAATATTCAAAAATTATCGAAAAAATGAAAAATCCTGCGCACATAGTCGTCTTATGTCATATACTAACGACTCAAGTTGAAAAACATGGTCTACATACATTCAAAATTAGAAGGGCATGGATCTCATGTGATATCGCATAACTCAAACTATGAGGTCTAAGGTTGGAGATAAGTGGTTTTGGAAATGCAACATGAAATTTTCAAAAAGCTCACAAAAGCTTCATTTTGTAGTAACTAAGAAGGATCCATGCTTAGTTTTTCATTTTCATGTTTTAAACTTGTTTAAATGTTGGTCAAACTTAGATTTGACCGATTTTGAAATAACCATAATAAATTCAAAACTAATCGAAAATTTGAAAAACCGACGCACATAGTCTTCATATGTCATATACTAACGACTCAAGTTGAAAAACTTGGTCTACATATATTCAAATGAGGAGGGCATGGATCTCATGTGATATCGCATAACTCAAATGTGCAGATGAGAATTACAACATGATAATTTCAAAATTCTCACGAAAGTATCATTTAGTAGTGACTAAGAATGGTCTAGGCTTAGTTCGCGCCCAAATTTTACACAAATGTGCGCCTATGCGCGCCTAGAGCACCTCGGGCACGTTGTGAGCGCGTCCAAAGTGCGCACTTAAGGTGTTCGACAGAAGTAGAATAAAAAATATTTCTAGTGATTCTCCTCTTGAAAAACGACTCCAGCACGCCTCGCTTCCGTCTGTGCAAGTGGTCTTTAGTTTTACCCTTCTTACTTGTCTTTTTGTAGAGAACCTGAACTTATAAAATGGCAAATCCCTGTGTATAGTGCAAATACCTGGATCGATTCGTTTGCACACACCGTTTACGATGTAATATCACAACAAATTATCAATTTTATTACATCGATGATCCATACTTAGAAAATATTCGATACAACTTGCATAGCATAAAGCTAGCATTGGAAGGAGTAAACAGCGGAAATGATATAGCAGTGAGTCTCCATCATCTTCATGTTGCCACACGCGAAAACATGTTGGTTGCAGACTCGAAACCCTTAAACGAAACCTCACTCGTCTTCTGAACAGTCTGCAATAAGAAAAATATTGCAACAACGTGGGTCAGAACCATTTTGAAAACGGAACTGGCAAGTGACACTATAGTGGACACTTAGAGGAAAAACTCTAATAATCTATATGCATATTTGACAGGTGGAGTTCAAAGGCTATTTTGCATAAAGCTAGTTTTATCATGTCACTTTATAAAACAATTTCAACATCATAATTGGCAACACAGGTAAGCCCAAGTGAACCAAAAGATGGCCCATCCCTAATTGCACCCTCAGGTAAAAACCCCCACATACTATGGTCCTAATTATAGTGAAAACTATCTTATGTGAAAACTCCCATAGATATGGTCCTGAGCAGCTCACGCATCTAAGTGTACCCTCAGGTAAAACCCCCACATAACATGGTCCTAAGTATAGTGGAAACTATCTTAGGTGAAAACCCCCCATGAACATGGTCCTGAGTAGTTCACTATTGTTCACCTATCAAAATTTTATTTGAGAAATTAGAATGTTGGGATTCCTCCGTTGGTATCCTTGATCAGCTTCAATCTTCACTTGGAAAATCTTCTCCTTGAGTCCTTCACTTTGTTCACATCCCTTTGTTCCTGGGTGGCCTTCCACAAGTGTACTCTCAGGTGATAACCCCCAAGTACATGATCCTAAGTATAGTGGAAACTACCTGAGGTAAAAACCCTCATGGACATGGTCCTGAGTAGCCACTCAACATAAACCAAACAACCATTCCACCTAGGTGATTCATTAACTTAGTGGATGTGTACTCTCAGGTGAACCCCCCTCCCCCATACCATGATCCGAAGTATAGTGGAAACTATCTTAGGTGAAAACCCTCATAGACATGGTCCTGAGTAGACACTTAGCATTTTTTAGAACTTTTCATCAATTGCATAGCATCAATATTTGTACTAAGTATTTCATAGGTATCTAGACACATAGGAATAGGGAAATTCTAAACATGGCTTTCATAGAAATATTACTAAGTCCTTCCCATGCTTAAGAAAAATACTCTAAATCATGCATATAGAAAATAGTAGGAGGTTTATGAAGTGTGCCACTTGCCTTGGCAGCACGAAGAGCAGGAGTAGCAGTTGCAAAATTCTTTGTTTCTCTCCAAAAATTCTAACACATGAAACAAGACACAATTTAACACATAATAACTAAAATATGATATGCATGAGATACAATTTGCGCATACAAGGTTTAGAAAAAGTTTTGGTTAAAGAAAAGGTTGTACTTAACATATTGTCAAAAGTTCCAAGAGTCATATAATAGCCCATTAATTATAATTAAAACATTAAAAGGTTTTAAACACAATTTAAACTAAAGATTCATAAATTGGAATTTAAAGGTTATAACACAATTTTAATTGCATTAGTAAATATGTCATTTAGTCTCTCTGGTCAAAAGTCATTAATTAGGATATTTCTCAAAAGAAAACATAATAGAATTTATTCTAGGATTTAAACTATAACACCAAGATTCAATTAAGCACATGATTTTTAAATCATAAGTATAATGCTCAAAAATATTTTCTAACAGAGGAATCATATTACACATATCCTAAAGTTTATAAAACTATTTTATTTGCAAAGATTGGATTTGCTGAATTAAAGATATGTCAAAAAAACTCAAATCACACATTTGAAATTTGAATATTTTGCACTATGTCAAAAATGAAAACTAATAGTTCTAAAATATTTTACATATAAAGGGCTTTCCAAATATATAAAAATATTTGAATTTGGCTAAACAGATAAAAAGTAATGATAAAAAATATGTAGGGGGTTTTCTGTAAAACTGCCATTTTAATTCTATTTAAGAAATTCGCAGAAAATTCTACGCCTACGTTGCTCCGACGTGGCGCTGACTGTGCGCTGACGGAGCAAGCCACGTCAGCGTACCGGTTCAATTTTAGAAGATCTAATCCTAGCCGTACACGGGAGATCTAACGGTCAAGAACAAAAGACGAAAACCGAGCGGCGCGACTCACCGGAAACCTAACCAGGGACTGCGCGCGCGGTGGCGATGCGCCGGCGTCTCGCGTTCTACGTGTTCTACTGCCTACGGAGATGAACGGGACATACCACTACGCGCGGGAGGTCAAGGCGGAGGCAGTGGCGAAGTGGACGGTGTCAGGGTGCTCTTCTCCTCCGCGGAATGCTCGCCGGAGTTGATGGAGGCGGCGGCGAGCTTCGGCTATGGACGAGCGCGTCGTTCTGGCGCACGAAAATACGGGACCATGTCAGGAGGGTGCGCAAGGAAGTATTAAGAAGAAAGGGGGAAATGGGAGGGCTCGGGGTGTCCTAGACTCACCGGAAATGGAGGTCGTCGCTGGCGGCCGTGGCGGAGCTTCGAGCTCGATGGCGCCCAGCTTGGAGGCTCTCGGGATGTGTTGTTTGGGGCAAAAGCGAGAGGGAGGAGAGGGATATTAGTAGAGCCAAGCGAAGATTGAAACGGCCGAGTAAATCGACGGATTGAAGTGATTGATTTTGGGCGTTTTTCTCGGTTCATAATGCAGGCGAGTAAAGGATCGAGCCGTTGCTGCGGGAGGGATGACAGGTGGACCCCACCTGTCAGCTACTGCGGGAGAGAGCGCGCTCGCTGGGCCGCTGGCGGGCTGGAAGACGTTGCCCGCGTGGTGAATAGCCAGTGGGCTTCGGCCCAAAAGCTCAGGGTTGGCCTCGTTTATATTTATTTTTGTTCAAAAGATTTTCTGTTTTAAAACTTTTGAATTTGAAATAAATTCAAAACTTTATCAAAACTTCTCAGAACAATTCATAAAAATACTTTTTGAATATCTTATTAAAAATAGAACTTTTTGGTAGTATTCTTATCTAAAAATAAAATTAAATAAATAGGAAGATTATTATAAAATCAATATAACAACTTTATTGAAATAGAAACAATATAAACATATAAATAAAATTTAATTTAAATCTTATTTGATTTAAATATCATGTTTATATGATAATGATGTATGAATGCAAGGGTTGATTTTGGATTCCAAAACAAATTATATATAGTATTCAAAAGTTTTTTATTTTCTAAATTTTCAAAATATGAAAATCCTAGGATGTTACACTTTTCTGTGGCATCACGCGTCCCGTTCCTCTAGTGGGCGCAGACCGAAGCAACGGGCGCTGCAGTCGGTGCCCTGCAGATGAAGCGAGGCGTGCTGGAGTCGCAGCGGCTGGGGTCGCAATAACGCCGCGCCGCTTCCAATGGCGCAGACGGAAGCGACGCGTGCTGGCAGTCGCAGCGTCTGGTCGCGTAGGCGTCAATGCGTGGCCAGGCGAAGCGGTGGCCGCGTTAATGCAGGCCACCCAACCCCGCTCCTCTGGCCGCCTTTAAAACCTGATGCGGCGCAGCCCTCCTCTCCTCACACCAACACTTCCTCATCTCTCTTCTTCTCCCCAAGGAAACGGAAACATAGGCCACCATGGCGGGCAGCCCTGGCGGGCAGCAACTCCACTTGCAGCTGGAGGAACTCCGGCGTCGCAACGAGGACGCGGAGATGGCCAAGGAGTTCGAGCGAGTCATGTGGGGCGAGGAGGCCAAGACCTCTCATCCCTACGTTCTCTCGCTAGAGACCGCGCGGCTGAGTAGCCGCCACCTGATGCCGGTGGACGAGGAGCGCCGAGTACATTCCGGTGGTGCCGTGGCTCAGCGGGCAAGCCAGCGTCGAGTTCATCAAGCGCAAGTGGACAGAGATGTCGTGCGAGCAAAGGCTCGACCCCAAGTACTCCATCTCGGCGCCCAACTTGCACGCCGTGGTGGACAAGGAGTACGAGGTACGTCTTGGCGGTCTACGAAAGCCGACGCCAGAGTTGTCCTCAACAGACGACTGTGACGACGAGGACGACGACGCCAACGACGACGACGACCCCAAGCTGCCCCATCTGCCTCTACAAGCGTCTGCATCTTGGTCAGCATCGTCGCTTTCACCGAAGAAAGGGGCGGCGCAAGACGAAGAGGCTTACCTTAAAACGCCCCCCCGCATGTCATGGCGGTTAATCAAAAACGACGCCGACGAAGCCAGAAGCCTCAGCCGCCTCGGCGGTGGCTACGGACCGTTTCAGCTGGTTTTGCCCATGGGCCATGTCCAGAGGTAAAGGCTGACTTGGTTCGCATCTTCTCCCCCTCACCGGGATGAAGCGGATCTCTTCGCCTGGGTCAATAAATATGGTGATGAGGGATGGCCATGCACGAAGATACATAGGCCTCTCTCTCATCCCTAAACCCTAAACCCTTTGTTTGGGTTTAAGTTTCTTAAGTCTCGTTTAGATTTGTAATTGTTCGTTTGTTAAATCTCGTTTAATTGTTTCAACCAAGTGTGGTTCAAAGTAGGTTGACCAGAGGGAAACGAGCGTTTGGTCGATATGCGAGCAAACCAGGGCACAGACTAGAGAAATAGCACGGGTATGGAACAGACCGATAGAACTCAGCTAGTTATGGCACAGAACCAATTGACCCATTAAAAAGGACTTCAGAAAAGAAATCGTCCAATTCAGAGAATATTTCCTTAAGTACTTTTCTGAAACCAAAAATAGCAGAAAACAGGGAACTGGCACTGTGGCACTTTATTAATAGGTTAGTCCCAGAAAATGCATAAAACTATATAAAATGCATATAAAACATGTAATAAGTTGGTATAATATAGCATGGAACATAAGAAATTATAAATACGTTGGAGACGTATCAAGCTTTCATACACTTATAGCTCTGTGTGCATCCGTTGTGTGGCAATCACTACTCCTTGCATAGCTTCCATTGTTAGACTTCCTCTTGTCTAATGATCACTTGCAGCTTTGTGAGACATTCTTCCGTTGGCCTTCCAAACCCCCGTTAACATTCTCTTAGCCAAAATATCCTGGTGCCAGGAACCAACGTTGAACGCTTGCTTGTTTCTTCTGAACAAATAAGGAGTTGATCTTCTACGTGCATATTGTTATTGCTTGACTTGATCCTTTCATAAAGTTGTCATGTTTGTTGGAAGCATCCTTTCACAAAGCTTAAATCATCTTTAATATGTTCTTTGCACGGTTGATTCCTATATAGTACTATATCATTGAAATCTTTGCTTTGCTTTGCCTATTTGTTTATTTATTACTCATTTCATATCAATATAAACTACATCCCTTATTCATTTGTTTTCAGTTTACATGCCTTACATTATTACGTGATCAAGATTGTGTGAAAGCATGTCACTTCAGAAATTATTCTTTTTATCGTTCTTGCCTACTCGGGACGAGTAGAAGTAAGATTGGGGATGTTGATACGTCTCCAATGTATCTATAATTTCTTATGTTCCATGCTACATTATACCAAGTTATTACATGTTTTATATTCATTTTTTATAGTTTTATGCATTTTCTGGGACTAACCTATTAACAAGATGCCACAGTGCCAGTTCCCTGTTTTATGTTGTTTTTGGTTTAAGAAAAGTACTTAAGGAAATATTCTCGGAATCAGATGATTTCTTTTACAAAGTGCCTATTTTCAGGGGAACGTTCCAGAGCACCGAAGGGGAATCAAAGACGAAACCCGAGGGGCCCACACCACCTCCCGGCGCGGCAGCCGCCTTGGCCGCGCGAGCACGTGGTGTGGGACCCACGTCGCTCCACCGAACTTGCCCTTTCGCTCATATAAACCCCCCGATGCAAAAACCCTAACACGGTGTGTACTATCTCCTCCACGGGTCCCGAGCCGCCGCCGTCGTCAACATCAAATCGGGGGACAGAAGTCTCTGTTCCGGCATCCTACCACGACGGGGAATTGCCCCCAGAGCCATCTCCATCGACTCCACCGCCATTGCTGAATCCTATGATGACGAGTGAGTAGTTCTCCCCCGGGGCTACGGGATCTACGGTAGCTATGTGGTCTATCTTTCTCCCATTGAGGGATCTTTATGTGATCATGAACTTTGTAATCTAGTTGAATATGTGATGCTACTCTTTATCTATTATGCACTCTAGATGTTACTTTAATATGAACTCCGGAGTTATTCACGGTTGTAACAGTGACAATGTGGGCATCGTGTGTGATTCCTTTATGACTTTGTTGGTGTTAGTTTACTCTGACTTTGAGGGTGCTCTTGTAGCCCTACACAATGAATGGTGTTTGTTATCAAACATGAGAGTGTTTTAGAGTAATGTTTATTTATTTAACTTTGATATCATTGTTGAGAGTGTCCATTGGTGAAAGTAGGATCCCTAGGCCTTGTTTCTAAGCATTAAAACACAGTTTCCAACAAGTTCTGCTACATGTTTGATTGCTGCCATTTTTATTACAGATTGCAATTACTAATTATAATCATCCATATTACTTGTATTTCACTATCTCTTCGCATAACTAGTGCACCTATACATCTGACAAGTGTATTGGGTGTGTTGGGGACACAAGAGACTTTATGTATCTTAATTACAGGGTTGCTTGAGAGGAATATCTTTGACATATACCTCCCTGAGTTCGATATACCTTTGGTGATTCACTTAAGGGAAACTTGCTGCTGTTCTACAAACCTCTGCTCTTGGAGACCCAACATTGTCTACGAGAATATAAGCGTGCGTAGACATCAGTAACCGAAGTGAAAGCACGAGACGTTAAGGATGTATTCCCGAGTTCCTCCCTTAAAGGGGAGTATGTCTCCTTGGAGAGGTGTGAACCACAATGGTTCAACGGCCACAAAGGCCTCACCCTCTTCTCCGGTGAACCGCACCACAAAGGTTTGGTTCACTTTAACTATCAGAAACCTTCAAGGCGGAGTTCGGAGCCTTTACAACAACTATTCGGGGCACGACCCACAAAGGGCTCAGGGGCTCCCGAACAACTACAATCTATCATAAAGACAATAGGTAAGTACAACAATGGGCTAGGTTTTCTAGTGGAAACCCTAGCAAATGGTCCCTCAAGTGGATGAGAGGGAAATGAAGAACGGCTCGGTGAAGATGTAGATCGGGGCCTTCTCCTTCAATCCCCCAAAGATCAACGAGTTTGGGTGGAGTGATTGGGAGATCTAGCAACTCTTGAGCTTGTATCAATGGTGTTCTTCAAATGGTGGCCAAGCTAATTGTCAAGAGGAAGAAGAAGGGTATTTATACCACACTCCAATAACATATGGCTGTTGGTCTTGTGGCACAGCCGTGATGGCCAGCTTGGAGGCCAGCCTTGGCCGTCCTGGGAGCTGGCGGGGCTGCTGAGCCAGTCAGCCAGGAGGCCAGCCTTAGCTGGCCTGGGAGCTGGCGGGGCTCTAGAGCCAGCCAGTCGAGAGGCTAGCCTTGGTCGGCCTGGGAGCTGGCGGGGCTGCTGAGTCAGCCAGGAGGCCAGCATTGGCCGGCTGCTGGGATGGCTGCCTCTGCGCCACTTTTCTCTTCTCGTCCTTTGACACTTCTTCCATTTTGTATGTTGGCATCGTTTCACTTTATATAACCATATTTCCTGTAGACACTTAGTTGTATGTTAAATACTTCCAAGTATTGTTGTCAAACATCAAAACAAGATTAACGGAATATGTCCTTTCATCTTTTCTTATAATGCTCATGTTCTTTATTCTTATCTTGTTGAGCATTATTTCCTTTTCGTATTCTTATTATATTAAGAGATATCATATTATCATATTATATCCCAAGTTATTCACTCATATTAATTTGGAGAGTTGCTTAATTGGTAGGAATTAAAAATGTCATGTTTATGGTAGTGGTATAATGAAAAACTTTTAAGAATCTTGTAGATCACTGAACTTTGATAACTTGTTTCTTTGTAATTGTCTTGAGGCATTGAATGGTCACATGTTTAAACCTATTGGTTGAGTTAATGATAATTAGTGGGTGTTTGTCGATAAAAGCTTGTTCATATTACAAACACTACTAACTATTGAAGTAGTAATTATTGTTGAAAATTGTTTTAAGTTTCACGTTAGTCCGTAATGATTTGGATGTGGCTATGGTCGAGGGATCTATCGGTGTACTTGTGCACTCAGGAATGGCCCTCCATGGAAAGCAAGTTCCTAATGTTTAAAGTTCTAGTTATTTTTGCAATAAACTTGTGAGTTCTTTTTAATTAATGTTGAGCTAGGTTTTTTGGCAATTCCATTATCTGTATTTGCCATCCACTTCGGTGTTGTGTAGTGCCCTCTTTTCACATTGATACTTGGTGTGAGACTGGGTGCAAACTTCCTAGTAAATCCAAACCCGGTAGGAGGACTTCATCTTGTTTTCCTACACGTAAGCCTATACATCCTCCTGCAAATAGCCACCATAATTACCTACTATAGCATTTTCATAGTTGTTCCGAGATATATTGCCATGCAACTTCTAGAATTTTACAATACATGACTTCGTGTCATTCTTCATTGTTATATATTGCTTTCAATCATATACAACTGACTTTTTGTTACACTAGATCATTGCTTATCCAGCTACACTTGCAGAGACGCTCATTTTCGTACATCATGTTACATTGTTTATGAGTTATTTGTATTTAAAAGTGTGAAGATTAAAAAATAAAATAGGATGTTGTCCCAACTTGTGAGGAAATTTTAAAAAAAATGTCCAAAAAAGGAAAAGGACAATGAGAGAAAGTTCAAAGAGCCATGGAGGCCACAAAGAAAGAGGGGTCAATATTAATATCCTTTGTACCACACTTGTGCAATGTTAAGCACCTATCTTTCTTTGGAGAGAGTTTTCATGCATATGATTATAACTATGTGGAGAATTTTTCATTATAGAACTTGGGTTGTATATTTCGGTGATGAGGCTCCTCAAAAGTGATCTAGATCTTAGTGAGCAACCAAGTTAGATGCACCCCCACTAGTTCCATTGGAGAGGTTTCATACACATATAGCTCCATATGCATCAAGTTGTGTGGCAATCCCAACTCCTTGCATTGTTTCGATCATAAGGCTTTCTCTTATCTATTGACCACCAATAGCTTTGTGAGATTATCTTCATTTTGGCCTTCCGAACCTCCATTTAATTATGTTCTCTTAGCTATAACATCTTGGTGCCAATACCAAATGTCGCTCACCTGTTGAGCATTGTGTCAGACCCTGGATTCAGACGGCACAAAGAAGACGTACCGGTTGGGCCACACAACTAGGAGCATACTGGGGTTACCAATCCCACGAAAAAGCTGGCCTGGCTCGGAATGGATCATCAGCCGACAGCTCGCTAGCGATCCGAACATCACGTACATCTCGCGATTACACACGAAAGAAATCCAAAATCCTACCAACTCGTATACTTCAAACATATGTACACGGTATAAGAATCGGTTTGGAAACATAATGGAAATCACAGGATAAACCTAATACACGAAGAAAAGAAATAAGTATCCAAAGCTCTCACTTAGAAAATATAGCGAATATCACCAAGCAGAGGACACATGTCCCAACATTACATCATTCAGCGGAAACATGTCGGTCTGAGTACAGACAAGAGGCAAATAGGCACAAGGCCAAAACGAAAAGAGAATGCCCATCCACGCGGTCCACCAGGAAGAAGCCCAGGGGAACTCTAACTACTCGTCGTAGATCTCGTCGTCAAACTCCACGTAGTAGCCACCCACCTGGTCGTACGGAGAATCCTCATGTAGAGAAAACCACAACCCGTGAACGGGTCAATACACCGGAGCGTATCGAACAAGCTAGAGCTAACAAGTTACAGAAACTGAAAGACTCCCAAAGTATGGGGTTAGGTGGACTTAGCGACAGCAGCACTAGCAACCTAATAGAGACACGCTACAACTTTCATCTAAATTAGAGAGGGATGAGAGAGCGCATAAGTAAACAACTACAACTAACACCAATCATAACCCATTCTCGGATTAACTCCCTCAACCAAGTATGAGGAAGCAATTCGGGAAAACTCACATACTGAACAGTTTTAGTTACCAGTTATTATGAAAGTAACTCTATATTACTAGTCAAGTTAATTAACAATGATTAGGTATAAGTTGTCTATGATCTTATTAGCCAGCATCATCACCAAGTTGTCCATAACCGTGGACACGGCTCATCGATAAGATTATACCCTGCAGGGGTGCACTATTGTACCCGTACTCGTTTGATCAACCCCAAAACGCAAGCCAGAAGGTAGGGTCTCTCAACACGGCAAATCTCTTCTCTCCAACCCATCCAGGGAACCGCATGATTGTGCGCACGGTTGCTCAGCCCCATACCCAGAACTTCGCAACAGTCTAAAACCGTGCCACCCTATATGAGAATCGATTACTCCATCATCATGAGATCGTTATTGTCGTGGTGGTGTCACGGCAGATGCCATAGGATGGCTAATGTGTGGGGCCGATGGACGCTGGTGGATCCGGGGAGGGCTAGCGAGCTAGAGAGCTCACACGGTAGGAGATGCCGGAGTGCTCAAGATCACCGAATAACACACTCAAAGATCCAACAAATACAAAAAAATGCACGAAGGCAAAGCCACACACACGATGTACCCTTGTTCAGGGCCCTCGTGAGGAGGTAACACCCCTACTCCTTCCTTTCCTCTCAATATAAGTGTGGCACAAGATCTACAACATGCTCCTTGAGCCCTTCGGGTGATGAACTAGACGAACTAGACGAACAAGAAAGCAGGAGGGAATAACTGCTCTAGGAGTAAATGTGACTATAGTTTTGGCCCTCAAGTTGGTCTTTTCTCCACCGAAGCAGTTATGTCGCCTTTTATAGAGTTCCGGCCGGGAGGGCCGGAAACCCTAATCTGGCACAGTCCCACCAGACAGGGCTAAGGGTTATGTCGTCACCGGCTAGTGCGACCTAGCCGCCGTGCTATCTGGTATAGCCCTGCCGTCATTATTCCGGCAAGGACTGCAGGCGCCGTCCTGGATCATCATTGTCCCCTTGTCAGAGACAAGACATGTCTTCGCCCATGCCTAGTAGCCATTTCCGGATTGCCGGGCTAGGCATGTCCGATCTTGTCGTAGCGTCATCGTACCGGCTGACACGCTCCCGTGTCAGATGGGAGGTGACCATGCTTCCGTGTCAGGAGGAATGGGACTTCCCCCCGTGTCAGGCGGAAAAGCCTGCACCAGATCTCTGACTTCCAACCGATATGCCCCCATGTCGGTCTCCTCCTTGTTCAGTTCGGCATGTCCTTCTTGCACACCAAATATAGCTTGCCAGGACCGAGATAAGTGAGTCGACTAGTATCTACCCGGGGAGCCTATCCGGTTTATCCAGGTTCTCCTCTACCCGGGATCTTACCGGGGGACTCCGACATATCGAGAAGCCCGAGATCCTTCCTGGCTGCGTCCGAATTCCACCCCTGCTCCGGAGTACAGCTTAAGATGAGTATCTCAAGGCCTAGCCTCCTGAAGATGTCTTAGGCTGTCCCCAAAGACATCTTCGAGAAGCTAGTTCTTAGAGAGACCATCCGATGGTGCTTATGCTGCCCTGAAGGCCTGGGGGCTATTTATAGCTCTCAGGGATGACCCTTGCGCCAACAAGAGACACCTTGGGCCCAACCACCTTCGAAAGGTCAACTTGTCCCTTCGGTGCATCACAGGACGGCCCTTGCCCTGTCCAAAGGTCAATCACTGTTGCCGTACCGCTGATATGTACCGGGATCTGCCCTGCCCGGGGGGCAGCCCACCGACACTAGTCCCCGAAGCTGGTGCTGTACAGCGACTTAAGTTGATGTGCGGGATCAGCTTTAAGAAGAAAACCAACCAAGAAATCAAAAAGAACTTTCGCCCTTGGGAGCGGGATGACCTTTACCGACATCTTTTTTTCTCCCGAGATCCGTTCGCCCGGGAAGGTCTATCCGGGGAAGGAGACTATCTTGATCCCTATCCGGATCTGGGCATAACCACCCGCACCTCGCTTCTTGTGCTTGATAACAGTTCCTCTGCCAGGAGGTCCCACCCGGGGTCTTGTCATAACAGAAAGACACTCGCGTGCTTCTTGACTTAATGCGACGCTGATCGGGTTCGCGAGCCGGGATCCGTACGCGATCCGAAGACCAATCGTTGGGTTCGTGTGGCCTGCGGTGTGGCTGCGAGAAGTGCTCCGCCTGCAGCCACGTGTCGGAATCGCCACAACCTGATCCCACCCACGATTGGATAGATCATGGGCGGGAAAGTCGGGGAACCGTTCCGGAGCTCCCCATAAATAAGGGATCGTAACGTTCCCTACTTCTTCTTCCCCAATCTCCCTATTTCCTTGCGACTGCCCCGAGCGCTCCGCCGCCGCCGCGCCCGAAGCCCGAGCACCGCTGCCGCAGCCCGCCGCCGGAGCTCTCCGTCTCCACCATCGTCCACGACAGTCTCGTGCCTCGGTGCCATCTTCTCCTCCGGTGAGTGCCCCCATTCCCTCCGGTGAACCTCTCCAATTCCAGCGACGGTTCGTGTTTTTTTCTTGAGTTCTTCCGAACCTCCACGAACCACCCACTGATTTGGCTCGGTAGACCTTGACCTTAACGCATTGAGTAGGATTTGTCCATGTTGTGCATCGCAGATGGTGATGTTGGCTCTGCTCTCGCCTTCATCTCCACTGCCCTAATTTTGCATGTTGAATTAGTATTTTTGCCCCGATTAAATCCCATTTGTTCAACTGCGGTAGATTCGTTTGCTAGGAACCCGGTTGGCGGTAGCAGTTCCTAACCCGGGGTCTTCCGTTACCGACATACTAACCCGACTAACTGGTACTTCGCCTGCAGAGTGGCTCTGATATGTCTTCGGGGCCCTCCGAGATGGGCGATGAGAGTATCAGAGGATGTTGGGACGGCTCCGAGACCAATCAGGAGGATCTCGATTGGCTATATCGGACACACTGAATCCCGCTGCAGGTCGAGAGCCGACTCCCGAGGGGTGAGGTTGAGCCGGAACCCCAACCCGGGGAGCGCGTAGAGTTCCTCACGCACTTCGAGCGTGGGTTCGGGCTCCCGTCTAGTCCCTTCGTCCGCGACTTCCTCGACAGTTACGACCTTCAACCGCACCATCTCCCTGCCAATGCCATCATGATGCTATCCTGCTTCGCTACGTACGCGGAAAGGTATCTCGGCGTCTGGCCGTTCGTGGAACTTTGGGCAAAGTACTTCCTTCTCCGCCAGCAAGTCATCCCCAACCCGGACAAGAAGGTCAAAGATCTCGTCGATTACGGGGCGGCGACCATCATTCCTCGGAGCGAGTCCGGATTCCCCAAGGTCCAAGGATTGGAATCCTGCCGGAAGTGGCAACGGAGCTTCTTCTGTGTGAAGAACCGGGAGGCTTCGGGAGACTCTCCGGGTTCCTCCGCTCCGGATTTCATTAACCTACCCGAGTTCGTCATGGGTCCTCCCCGCGAGTTCGAGCTCTGGAACAAGCTCCCGGACTCCGAGGAGGTCGAAAGCATGAATGACGTCTTAGGCGTCCTCGTGACTGACTTGAGGTCCGACGACCTCCTACGCTGCTTCATCAACGGCCGAGTTTGCCCTCTCCAATCCCGAGCACATAAGATATGCCACATGAGTGGATTATATGATCCCACCCGGACCAGTATCTTTCCACTGGGCAAGGACGATGTTTGGCGTCGTGTTCGAGCTATCGCTCAAACGAAGATGCTAGAGGATTGGAAGTGGGGACTATGCGCCGGTACTCGCAAGAAACCACTGGAGGAGGTGCCTGTACTTGCTCTTCGCCGACTTCCATATTTAACCGAGTTCTGCAGGAAACCGACATACCCATTATGTATTGATCTCCTCTTCTTGTTGCAGTTGTTCGAGCGACAGACTGAAGAAGACGCGATGCATGCCGACGGCAATTTTGCGGAGGACTTCCCGGTGTCGAGGAAGATGCCGGCTGAGGATCACCTCTCGATTCCTCTAGCCCGCGCTGCCGCTCCGGGTAAGCCTTCAGCTCAACAGGCTATCCAAGTTGAAACTGACCAAGATGATGACGATGAATGTCAAATTCTTGATATAATTGATGCCCGTCCTCTCCGATACGCCATGCCAGTGGTTCCAGGGCCTGTAGTCGCGACGAAGCGCGCCGAGACCCGCAAACGTGCGGGGTCCGAGACCTCCCATGCCGGTGGCTTGGGTGCCGCCACCAAGAAGAGCAAGATCACCAAGCAGTCGGGCGACAAGCCTCCCCGGCGTAGAAGAGGTCCTCCCACCGTGTCCTCCGGGTACGACCCTCTCGCCTCAAGTTGTTCTATCCTGGCTTCTCCCGAAGTCCTTTCTGACATGTCCATTACAGAGCGGCTCTCGACGTTCCGCCGTCCGCGGGTTCCCGTCCTCCGGGGTCCCGATCTTCTAGTCCATCCCGGGCTGCCCCTTCTCCACCTCGGCGTCGAGCACAGGACACCGATCACCCTGAATCCGGTCCTGTGCTGACCGAAGTCGCGACTCCTCGCGCCTCTACCGGTGCTGGGACTCCGAATGTCCATCCCGGGGCGACCGAGGTCCCGGTACAGCCTACCGCGGCGACCGAGGATGTCGTCCTTCCGGATACCCCGCGGCGGGTGTCTCCTCAACTCGATGCAGATATGCCGAGTCCTCCGCGGCAGGTCGTACCGCGCGCCTCTACCCGGCTAGCTCCACACAAAACCCCGCCGCCAAAGCAGCCTACACCTCCTTCACGGCAACCTGATCCTTCTGCCGGGAAATCGCGCAGCCAGGCCTCCGGGCAGAAGATTGCCCCTGCTAAGCCTAGCGCTCCTCCGAAGTCCTCAACCCAGGACTTGGACCTAAGCAAGGGTTCTTATGCTTCGGGTAAGTTTTCCGGGTTACCGCCACCTCCTGCCAAGATCCCCACTGCTGCCTTGCATGCCCTGCGAGCATCCGTAAGCTCCTTTGTGTTCCCAGGATCCCGGGACGTCGTTACAGCGAGCGCGTCCGCCGGGACCGGTCTACGCGTTGTTGAAGATTACAACCAGGCCTGGATTGCTGTCGATGCTCCCGAGGTCGTGGGGGATTTGCACGCTGCCGGCTCGAGCCGCAGCGCTCAAGCCCTGCACACTCTTCAGGTGGCTGTGCTGGATGTTACCCGGGTTATTGATGTAAGTTTCCTTCTTTTACACTTACCAAGCTTTATTCTTCTATCCCCACTAGTCCCCGAGATTAGTGCTTAGTGCTCTAGACTCCACCGAGTAGTAGATCACTAGGCTCTAATCTGAAAAAGAAAAATCACTTCCCATCGCCCGAGATCCTTTCCACCGAATTGGTTCATAACTGTGGATCTCAAATAAGTGCTTTGTTATCTTCCCCGCTGAAGTCCCCGAGACTGATATCGGACACACCTTGCTTACAGGACTGCAACAAAAAATGCAGTAGCGTCTTCCACCGGCTTCTCGCTGATTTCGGTCAGTCCAAGAGGTTAGAGGGGCGACTTCGGGAGGAGCGGGACGCCGCGCGAAGGATCTCGGTGGATCAAAAATCCGCCTTATCTGATGCTCAATCCGAGATCGCGCGGCTAAACGCCGAGCTAGAGAAGGCCAAGTCCACTACTGCAGACTTGAAGACGAGTTTTTTGGACGATACCAAGAAGCAGAAGGAAACCTTGGACCAATCCGAGGCGCGCGCACACCTTGCCGAGAACGAGTTGGCCCTTCTCTGGTCGAAGCAAGACGCCTGGCTAACCGAGCTCACCGGACTAAAACGGGATATGAACAGTAAGTTCACCGAGTTCTCTTTTTCCGTCTTCCTCTTTTTGTCGATATCGCCTCATGTCTTGTCCATGTGAGAGTTCTCCTTTCTAAAGGACACTTCGAGCACTCCCGAGAAGCTGCCAACCTTGCGATTGCTGCCGCCCGGGAGAAGCGCGCCGAAAAGGGTCCTGTCTCGGACTCATGGGACATCGATGACCATCTCATCGCCCTGAAGGCCCGGATGGTACCTCTTCGGTCGATCGGCACCGAGCTCCTCAGCGCGGCCGTCCATGCTCATGGTGCCCTATGGCCTGGTGTTTCCGGCTCTCTCTCCGTCGCCGAACTGACCACCGCGCTCCAGGATGCCGGTAACCGGCTTCACGCCTGGAAGCGGTCCGGTTCTCGCGCCGGTGCCGACCAAGCATTGAAGCACATGCTGAGGTGGTACGAGGGGCTCGATCTCGAAGTGATCAAGATCCTGCGCGTTGTCTCGGCGTGGTACACGGACCCGGCCAAGATTCAGCTACGCCAAGAGACTGCTCATCGTCTCGCCGGCTGGGCGGATCCCGACGCCTTCATCACGAGCCTCATTGCTTCTGACTCCGAGTCAGACTATGAAGATGACGGCGAGACGGGGGATACCGGTGATGCGGACGCCGAGATCCCGGAGGCTGATGACGCTGCGACAGGCGCAGCCACCGAGACCGTGGCTTCCCGGGATGCAGCTGCTCCCCCGCCACCCGAGATCCCTCAGGCCGAGGCGAATGTGGCCGCTCCGGATACCACTGCCAGTGCGGAGGAGACCTTCATCATCGCTCCCTCTGCTGATCAATCTGAGAAGCCAGCTTCCCCTACTGCTCCTTGATTGTGCTGCCAATAACACTTAAGTGTAGAAACATTAAATCGTGGTCGTGGGTTTTGTGATGCTCTTAACCTTATGGTCGCGGGTTCGTGCCCCACGGTGGGCACCAACTGTCGTGGTGGTGTCACGGCAGATGCCATAGGATGGCTAATGTGTGGGGCCGATGAACGTTGGTGGATCCGGGGAGGGCTAGAGAGCTAGAGAGCTCACACGGTAGGAGATGTCGGAGTGCTCAAGGACACCGAAGAACACACTCAAAGATCCAACAAATACAAAAAAATGCACGAAGGCAAAGCCACACACACGATGTACCCAGGTTCGGGCCCTCATGAGGAGGTAACACCCCTACTCCTGCCTTTCCTCTAAATATAAGTGTGGCACAAGATCTACAACATGCTCCTTCAGCCCTTCGGGTGATGAACTAGACGAACCAGATGAACAAGAAAGCAGGAGGGAATAACTTCTCTAGGAGTAAATGTGACCATAGTTTTGGCCCTGAAGTTGGTCTTTTCTCCACCGAAGAAGTTATGGCGCCTTTTATAGAGTTCCGGCCGGGAGGGCCGGAAACCCTTATTCGGCACGGTCCCACCAGATAGGGCTAACGGTTATGTCGACACCGGCTAGTGCGACCTAGCCGCCGTGCTATCCGGTATAGCCCTGCCGTCATTATTCCGGCAAGGACTGCAGGCGCCGTCCTGGATCATCATTGTCCCCTTGTCAGAGACAAGACATGTCTTCGCCCATGCCTAGTAGCCATTTCCGGATTGCCGGGCTAGGCATGTCCGATCTTGTCGTAGCGTCATCGTACCGGCTGACACGCTCCCGTGTCAGATGGGAGGTGACCATGCTTCCGTGTCAGGAGGAATGGGACTTCCCCCCGTGTCAGGCGGAAAAGCCTGCACCAGATCTCTGACTTCCAACCGATATGCCCCCATGTCGGTCTCCTCCTTGTTCAGTTCGGCATGTCCTTCTTGCACACCAAATATAGCTTGCCAGGACCGAGATAAGTGAGTCGACTAGTATCTACCCGGGGAGCCTATCCGGTTTATCCGGGTTCTCCTCTACCCGGGATCTTACCGGGGGACTCCGACATATCGAGAAGCCCGAGATCCTTCCTGGCTGCGTCCGAATTCCACCCCTGCTCCGGAGTACAGCTTAAGATGAGTATCTCAAGGCCTAGCCTCCCGAAGATGTCTTAGGTTGTCCACAAAGACATCTTCGAGAAGCTAGTTCTTAGAGAGACCATCCGCTGGTGCTTATGCTGCCCTGAAGGCTTGGGGGGCTATTTATAGCTCCCAGGGATGACCCTTGCGCCCCCCAAGAGACACCCTGGGCCCAACCACCTTCGAAAGGTCAAGTTGTCCCTTCGGTGCATCACAAGACGGCCCTTGCCCTATCCAAAGGTCAATCATTGTTGCCGTACTGCTGATTTGTACCGGGATCTGCCCTACCCGGGGGGCAGCCCCCCGACAGTTATGTAACCATATGCATGCATCAAATGGAAACCCCGAACTACTTGCGGCGCCCTGGATAAGAAGCGGAGTGGATCGAAGCCGCCGGGGGGGGGGGGGGGGGGGCTCCATAGGGCCTCCCACAAGCGCTTAGTGCGCTCAAAATTGGATCAGAGGACAAGAACTGAGTTCCTAGGTCGACACCTAGCAGAACAAAGCACCTCGCAAGGCCTTCCGCCGGTGTCTTATCTTTTAATTATAATTTCCAACAAAAGATAACATTTTATTAAAGTAGACATTCTATCATGCTAAGTATAAGTGACATAGGACAAACAGACTCGCCAAACCAACCTTAAGCATGCACTACGACTCGCAAGGCTAACAGATAAACATACAACAGGTGATGGGATGTGGGGATAAAGATGTATATGGCTGCAGGATAACAAGTGATGGGATCGCAATTCAAGAATCGTAAACTAGGCTTGCATAGATCAAAAGGCAAGGATAAAATCCAAACAGCCTATAACATGTTAGCAGAAGCTTGCCTGGCAGCTCGTGTCCTGGCACGAAAACTGGAACCTCGTTATCGTAGGTACCGGCAGAAGGCACGTCGTCATCTACCCAGAGAAGAGCAAAACATAGACAAATAGGAAACATAATCAATACATGGAAATGCGCAAACAATTGATGTGGCAGTATGATATGCGATGATTAGGTCACATTAAATCGGGGATGAATTCCTGGCAAAATATTAGGTTGCAAGTTATTTGTGTAACCAACAAATTAAATGTTGCTTAACATATATAGCATGGCATGGGTGATCTAATCAATTTAAATGGAATAGGCAATAATTAAATATTTGCCCAATACATTCCATATTTATTAGTGCTCGGTAGGGCTAATCAAGACATGGGTGATCTAATCAAGACACTGCTAGCCAGTAGGGCTCGGTGTGTGTTAGTGCTAGGTTTAGTTTAGGTTTAGTTTTAACAGAGAAAAGGTTTAAGTTTTACTGTCGAAACTGAAAGTGTCGAGTTTTTGACAAACTGAATATTTTGCCGGCGCCCGAGCGCCGCGGCGGAGGAATCGACGTCGGCGACCTTTTCCTGGCTACGATGCTCGCTTGTGCGTGTGTGCGTGGGTGTGCGGGGGTGCGGTGGATTCGTTTTCGTTCTCGAACGCGAAGGAGAAGGAGCGGAGTCTCGTGTTCGTGTGCGTCGCTCCATGCGCTTTGTTCGGCCGTGGCGGGTGCTCGCCGGCGCCAATGCAATTTGGCCCAACGGAGAAGCGATCGGAGGGGGAAGAACGAGGAGGAGGTGCACCTCACCTAGGGGCGGCTAGTGGCGAGAGGAGGGAGCTCAGGGCGACGTAGATGGAGAGGATGGTGCCAGAGACGAAGATGATCCGCGGCGGCATCGGGGAAGGAGAGGAAGAAGCGGGGCGTCTCGCGGCTCGGCTTCTCGACGATGAAGACGGAGAGGCTCGTGGCGCAGATCATGGCGCAACAGAAGGAGAGGGGGAGCACGGTCTCACGCGAGGGCCGAGCTTGGCGCCTCGGTCTCTATGGCGACGACGTGGGCGAGAAGTGCATGCGGCGGCGGGGATAGGAGAAGACGCCTAGGGTTAGGATTACGGGTGTTGCGGTGTGCTTATAGGAGAGGAAAAGCAGAGGGGAGGCACTCGGTGGGGGCAGCTCGCCAACGTCTCCTCGCCATGGCCACGGTGTCAAGCTGTACGGGCAAGGAAGAAGACAAACAGGAGGCAGGGCTTTGGGCTGGAAGATGGGTCGAATTTGGCCCAGCTCGGCCAGAAAGGTGAGTGTTCTTATTTTTTCCTTCTTTTCTTTTTCTTTTGTTTTTTATTCTTTTCTGTTCTGTATTTTTTAAAACAAAATAGAAAAGAAAACCTGATAAAAACTTTTGACACACTTTTATATTTTTAAATAGACAATTTAATTTACTGGTTTGAAAATTTAAAGAGCTTTTGAAACTTCACATTTTAATTTGCATTTGAATTTAAATGTAGAATTTGAATTTGAAAACAACCATTTAATTAAATGCAAAACAAATGGAAAAGATGCCATGATGATAATCTTTATTGCACAAACAACACACATTCTAGGAAGGTTTACATTTGGGATGTTACAACACTCCCCCCCTTCAAAGGAATGACGCCCTGAGATTCTTCGTGGAGCAACGAAGAGGTCGGGATACTCGGCACGGAGGTGGTCTTCACGTTCCCATGTAGCTTCCTTGTCAGATTGATGAGACCATTGGACCTTGTAGAACTTGACATTGTTGTTACGGGTGCGATGTTTAGCTTCATCAATAATGCGAATAGGTTGTTCCACATAAGAGAGATCTTTCCGAAGTTCTATTGATCCATGATCAACTACACGTCCTGGATCTTGGAAGCACTTATTGAGTTGTGCCACGTTGAAGACATCGTGCACTTTGGAGAGGTTTGGAGGAAGTTCCTGACGGTAGGCCAATTCACCACACCTTGACATAACATTGTAAGGCCCAACATAACGTGGAGCGAGCTTGCCTTCGATGTCAAAGCGTTGCGTGCCTCTCAGAGGAGTGACACGAAGATAAGCTTGATCACCAGGTGCATAGACCATGTCCCTGTACTTGCTATCAAAGTAACTTTTCTGACGAGACTGGGCAATCTTCAGATTGTCACGAATGATGCGAACCTTTTCTTCACCCTCCTGGATAATGTCAGGGCCAAAGAGTTGACGTTCACCAGCTTGAGACCAATTCAGAGGAGTTCTGCATTTGCGCCCATAGAGAGCTTCAAACGGAGCCGTGCCTAGACTTGCTTGGAAGCTGTCGTTGTAGGAGAACTCAGCATACGGAAGGCAATCCTCCCATTTCATGCCAAAGGAAAATAACACAAGCTCTGACCATATCCTCCAGAATTTGATTCACCCTTTCAACCTGTCCACTTGTCTGCGGATGGTAAGCGGTGCTCAACAGAAGTTTGGTACCCAAGGCTTTCTGAAAGCTATCCCAAAATCGAGAAGTGAAGATACTTCCATGATCTGAGCTTATTGCCAAACGAAAACCATGTAAAGGAACCAGTCTTGTCATATAGAGTTCTGCCAATTGACTAGTTGAGACTGTCTCTTTGACTGGGAATAAGTGAGCCACTTTGGAGAGACGATTAATGACAACAAAGATTACATCGTTGTCTGTCTTTCTTGGACTTTTGAAACCCAGTAACGAAGTCCATTTCGATCTTGTCCCATTTCCACTCAGTAATTTGTAGTGGTTGAAGAAGTCCAGGTGGCCTCTGATGTACTGACTTGACACGACAACAAACATCGCACTGAGACACATAGCGAGCAATTTCATGCTTCATCCTTGTCCACCAATAGATTTGCTTGAGATCCTGGTACATCTTTGTGTTGCCAGGGTGGATAGAAAGCGGAGTATCATGATCATCCTCGAGAATCAGCTCTCTTAAGATGTAAAGCTTGGGCACTACAATGCGTCCTTCAAAGAGCAAGGTACCCCTTGTCAGCGAGAGAGAAACTCTTGTACTTAACCTTGCCGATGTTGACTTTGATATTCTTGACACCAGAATCACGCAACTGTGCGGCAAGGATTTTATCCTCAAGTGTAGGAGTGGCAATCAAGTTTGCAAGATAACCAGAAGGAACCACTTGGAGATTGAGGTTCTTGAATTCTTCGTGAAGATGAGGTTGGATGTCCTCAACCATGAGGTTGTTGCAATAGGACTTGCGACTAAGAGCATCAGCCATCACATTAGCTTTGCCTGGAGTGTAAGAGATGGTGAGATCGAAATCTGAGAGTTTCTCAAGCCACCTTGTTTGCCTGAGGTTCAGATCTGGTTGAGTGAAGAGATATTTGAGACTTGTGGTCGGTGAAGATCTCACAGCTGTGTCCCAACAAATAAGGTCTCCAAACCTTGAGGGCATACATGATTGCTGCAAGTTCAAGATCATGTGTAGGATAGTTGAGCTCATGAGGCTGCAACTGACGAGATGCATAAGTCACAACTTTGCGTTCTTGCATGAGGACTTCGCCTAGCCCTTGAAGAGAAGCATCACAGAAAATTTGGAAAGGTTTGGAAGTATCTGGGGCAACTAGAACAGGAGTAGAAGTGAGTTTAGCTTTCAAGACATTGAAACTCTCATCACACTTTGGAGTCCAAAGGAAATTTCTATCCTTCCTATTAAGATTGGTGAGAGGCTTTGCGATTTTGGAGAAGTTCTCAACAAATCGACGGTAATAGCTAGCCATGCCAAGGAAGCTCTTGACTTGTTTCACCGTTGTAGGAGGCAACCATTCAACAATGGCCTTCACTTTTTCTTGATCAACAGAAATGCCTTCAGAAGAGATGATATGACCAAGGTAGAATACTTTAGGAAGCCAAAATTCACACTTGGAGAACTTGGCGTAGAGAGGATGTTCGCGGAGTTTCAACAAGATAAGGCGTAGATGTTCTCTGTATTCTTCCTCGGTTTTGGAATAGATAAGAATGTCATCGAGATAGACTACCACGAACTTGTCGAGATATTCCATGAAAACAAAGTTCATGAGACGTGAGAAAGTCGTCGGAGCATTTGTGAGACCGAAGGACATGACAGTGTACTCATAGAGACCATAACGAGTGGTGAAAGCTGTCTTTGGAATGTCTTCTTTGCGGATCTTGATCTGGTGATAACCTGACCTCAAGTCCAACTTGGAGAAAAACTTAGCACCAACAAGTTGATCGAATAGATCGTTGATGCGAGGAAGGTGATACTTGTTCTTGATGGTTTTCTTGTTCAGAGGACGATAGTCAACAACCATTAGCTCCGTCGTGTCCCTTTTTTTGACAAACAGAGTAGGACAACCCCTAGGAGAAGTACTAGGTTGGATGTGACCTTTACTTTCCAACTCTTCTAGCTGAAGTTCAGCCAGTTCTTTGGGGGCCATCTTGTAAGGACGTTTCGAGATAGGAGCAGTGCCTGGTTCTAGTTCAATGACAAACTCCACGGCTCTGTCAGGTGGCATACCTGGCAATTCTTCAGGAAACACGTCAGGAAAGTCTCGGACCACCGTTATATCTTCCATAGCAGGAAGGGGATGAACATTGAGAGCGAAAAGCTGAGCTGGAGAGGTTTGGTTTGGAGAATAGACTATCTGTCTAGAAGGATGAGAAAGAGTTACAGTCTTTGTGAAACAGTCTATCTTAGCTTGATTGACTTTCAACCAATCCATCCCTAGAATGACATCAATGTCCGAGTTACCCAGTAGGATTAGAGAAGCAGGGAACAAGTGACCTCCAATTTTGATTTGGTTTCCATGGCTCACCCTGGAAGTCTACATCTGAGTTCCCGGAGAATGGATCACGAGTGGAATAGATAAGGGATCTAGAGGCAACTTTGTTGTTTCAGCAAAGGTTCTTGACATACATGAATGAGATGCTCCAGTATCAAATAACACCTTAGCAGGAAAAGAGTTAACTAGGAGTGTACCCATCACAACTTCTGGAGCTTCTTCTGCTTCCTGGGCGTTGAGGTGGTTCACCCTTCCACTCCTGGCCCCAGGCCTATTGTTGGAGAAAACAGGCCTAGCTGGAGCAGGTGCACGAACCATCGCCTGAGTTGGAGTAGTGCGAGGTGGTGGTGGAGAAAGGCGGATATTAGGGCACTTGTTGGAGTAGTGGCCCTTTTGCCCGCACTTGTAGCAGATCACGTCGGGGCGAACGCTCGGTAGCCTTGGCGGTCCTCCAAAATCCCTCATAGCTAGAGCCGGGTTCGGTGGGCATGGCGCGAGTCCTGGAGCTCCTGGCATGTAGGTAGCTCGTGCGACTGCACTGTTGGGCACCCAGATGCGACGCTAACGAGCAGGAGCGGCGGCGTTTGATGAGGAAGAAAAGTTGCTCTCACGAGAGTGCTTGCGCGACTCCTCGAAGATCTTGCGCCCACTATCGCTGGCAAGTGGGGCCGCGTTGTCAGCGGCGCAAGCAAAAAAATGGCCTTTCCACAACGCGGCCGGGAGGGATCGAACCAGCGACGCGGCGAGCGAGCAAGGCGCTGGTAGCCAGTAGGGCTCGGTGTGTGTTAGTGCTAGGTTTAGTTTTAACAGAGAAAAGGTTTATGTTTTACTGTCAAAACTGAAAGTGTCAAGTTTCTGACGAAACTGAATATTTTGCCAGCGCCCGAGTGCCACGGCGGAGGAATCGACGCCGGCGAACTTTTCCTGGCGGCGTTGCTCGCGTGTGCGTGTGAGCGTGGGTGTGCAGGGGTGCGGTGGATTCGTTTTCGTTCTCGGACGCGAAGGAGAAAGAGCGGAGGCTCGTGTTCGTGTGCGTCGCTTCGTGCGCTTTTTCCGGCCGATGTAATTTGGCCCAACGGAGAAGCGATCGAAGGGGGAAGGACGAGGAGGAGGTGCAGCTCACCTAGGGGCGGCTAGTGGCGAGAGGAGGGAGCTCGGGGCGACGTAGACGGAGAGGACGGTGCCGGAGACGAAGATGATCCGCGGCGGCGGCGGGGAAGGAGAGGAAGAAGCGGGGCATCTCGCGGCTCGGCTTCTCGGCGACAAAGACGGAGAGGCTCGTGGCACAACTCTTGGCGCAGCAGAAGGAGAGGAGGAGCACAGGCTCACGCGGGGGCCGAGCTTGGCGCCTTGGTCTCCATGGCGATGGCGTGGGCGAGAAGGGCGTGTGGCGGCAGGGAAAGGAGAAGAGGCCTAGGGTTAGGATTTCGGGCGTTGCGGTGTGCTTAGAGGAGAGGGAAAGCAGAGGGGAGGCGCTCGGTGTGGGCAGCTCGCCAGCGTCTCCTCGCCATGGCCACAATGTCAAGTTGTACGGGCAAGGAAGAAGACAAACATGATGCAGGGCTTTGGGCTGGAAGATGGGCCGAATTCGGCCCAGCTCCCAGAAAGGTGAGTGTTCTTATTTTTTTCCTTTTTTTTTCTTTTTCTTTTCTTTTATGTTCTGTATTTTCTTAAACAAAATAGAAAAGAAAACATGATAAAAACTTTTGACACACTTTTATATTTTTAAATAGACAATTTAATTTACTGGTTTGAAAATTTAAAGAGATTTTGAAACTTCACATTTTAATTTGCATTTGAATTTAAATGTAGAATTTGAATTTGAAAACAACCATTTAATTAAATGCTAAACAAATGGAAAAGATGTCGTGATGATAATCTTTATTGCACAAAAAACACACATTCTAGGATGGTTTACATTTGGGATGTTACACATTGCTTCTATTTTGTTGACGCATGACGTTCATGGTTCTATTACTTTGTTGGATCTCTTGCCTGTTGTGAAAATTGCTTGATGCTAAGAACTAAAAGATAGAATTTACTCTTGATACATAAATCACTGTCGTGGTGGTATGACGGCAGATGCCATAGTATGGCTAATGTGTGGGGACGATGGATGTTGGTGGATCCGGGGAGGGCTAACGAGCTGAGAAGCTCACACAGTAAGAGAGTCCGAAACACTCAAGAACACCGAAGAACACACCGGAACATCTCCAAAACACAAGCAAATGCACGAAGGCAAGACAACACACACGATGTACCCAGGTTTGGAGCCCTCGTGAGGAGGTAAGACCCCTACTCCTGCCTTTCCTCTCACTATATGTATGTCACAAGATCTACAACTTGCTCCTTGAGTTGTTTTGGTGATTAACTAGATGATCTAGAGAGGGAGAAGGAGTAAATGCTCCAGGAGTAAATGAGACTATAGTTTTGGCACACAAGTTGGTCCTCCCCCCACTGGAGGAGTTATGGCGCCCTTTATAGAGTTCCAGCCGGGAGGGCCGGAAACCCTAATCCGGCTTGGGCCCACTGGTCAGGACAACAGTTATATCGACACCGGCTAGTGCGACCTAGCTGCCGAGCTATCCGGTACATCCCTATCGTCATCATGCCGACAAGGACTGCAGGCGCCGTCCTGGTTCATCATTGTCCCCCTATCAGAGACAAGACATGTCTTCGCCCATGCCTAGTAGCCTTTTCTGGATTGCCGGCCTAGGCATGTCTGGTCTTGTCGCAGCGTCGTCGTACCGGCTGATATGCTCCCATGTTAGGCGGGAGGTGACTATGCTTCTATGTCAGAAGGGATATGATATCCCCCGTGCCACGCAGAAAGCCTGCGCCTACTCCTTGACCTCCGTCCGACATGCCCCCTGTCGGTTTCTCACTGCGGTATCTCCACAGAACATTCCTGCACGACAAAGACAAATGGCGAGAGCCGGGGTAGTTGATCCGGTTAGACTCCTCCCGGGATGCCTAGTCGGGCGACTCGGGTTCTCCTCTACCCGGGACCATGCCGGCCGACTCCGACATGCCTTCATGCCGGACAACCCTTCCGGCCAACACCGGGTTCCACTTAGAATCCGGGTAGCCACACAAGAGAAGTATCTCTAGGCCCAGTTTCACGAAGATGTCTTAGGCTCTCACCAAAGACATCTTCGAGAAACTGGTTCTTAGAGGAACCCTCTGTTGATGCTTGTGCCGCTCTTGGGGTCTAGGGGGGTCTATTTATAGTCTCCACAGATGACCCCTGCGGCCTCCAAGAGGCACTCTGGCCCTGACAACCACCCAATGGTCAAGTTGCCCCTTCAGCGAACCAAAGGACAGCTCTTAGCACTTCCCAAAGGTCGTTCCCTGTAGCCATATTGCTGATCTGTACTGGGTTCTGCCCTACCCCGGGGGCAGCCGCCGACACTAGTCCCCGAAGCTGGTGTTCTGCAGCGGCCTAAGGTGAAGTGTAGCACCAGGTTCAAAAAGAAATGAACCGAGATCCCAAAGTTAACTTTTGCTCCTGCGAACGAGATGCCCTTTCCCGACACCTTTCCCGAGATCGACCGAGCCGAGATGACCTATCCCATAGAAATTGACTTGTCAGACTTAGGATAATATCCCTAAGTCGAAACGACGACATGCACTCCGCGCCATATGCCGGACATGCCCCGTCTGCCAGGGGGGCCACCCGAGGACTTGTCAAGTCAGTGAAGCACTCGAGTGTTTTTGACTTATGAGCATGCTGCTCGGGTTCCCGCGCCGGTGTCCGCACCGGATCGGCATGCCAACCGTTGCATCCCTGTGGCCTCGGGTGTGGCTCATTGCACGCCTCCGGGTGCGGCCACGTATGATCCCACCCACGATTTTGGAGATCGTGGGTGGGAAACTCGGCAACCGCCCGCCGTGGTTCCCCATAAATAGGGGAAACGGAGGGGTTGGCTCCTCTTCTTCTCCACTTCGCCTCCTTGCGCTCGTACGCCTCTCGAGCGCTCCGCCGCCGCCGCCGTGCTTCGCCGGAGCCCACGACACCGCCTACCGAGCCCGCCGTCTTCGCCATTGGTCCGCGCCTCGGCACCTTCATTGCCTCCGGTGAGTTCCTTGATCCCTCCGGTAGATTGACTAACGGTCGCGGCGACTTGTGTTTTTCGAGAGTTCCTCACGAACATCCATGGATCAACCATAGGCTTGCACGGTAGATATTAATTATTTCGCACTGTGAAGTGTTTGTTGTAGTTACACAGTGAAGATGACTACTTTTGCCATGCCCATGCATGCACTGTCTCTGCCCGTGCATTGCTTCTCAAGAACAGCCTAGAACGCTAATATCTGCTCCCAATAACTTCCATTTGTTTTGCTCCGGTAGATCTATTCGGTAGGATGTCGGTCAATAGAAGTAGTTTTTAGCCCGAGTTCCTCTCACTTCCGACATGCTGACCCGACTAACAGGCCACTCCGACTGCAGATTAGCCCCGACATGACCTCTGAGGTCGCCGAGATGGGCGACGAAAGTGGTAGGGGCTACTGGGACGGTTCAGAGGCCAGCCAGTGGGATCTCGACTGGCTGTACTGGACGGACCGGATTCCACCTCGACGAGCGAGTGGTCATCGTCACTCACTTTGAGCGCAGGTTTGGCCTTCCGGCCAGCCCGTTTTTCCGCGACTTCCTTGACACCTATAGCCTCCAACCACATCATCTCCCGGCTAACGCCATCATGATGCTCTCCTGCTTCGCCTCTTACGCGGAGGCGTATCTCGGCATCTGGCCCTTCGTGGAGCTGTGGACCAAGTACTCCTCCTTCAACAAAAAGTCATCCCCAACCCCGACAAGAAGGTCAAGGATCTCGTCGCTTGCGCCGTAGCGACCATTATCCCCCACGCTAACTCCGGATTCTCAAAGATTCAGAGCCTGGAGTCCTGCCGGAAATGGCAGCACAGCTTCTTCTACGTGCGGAATCCGGCCACACCAGAAGGCGAAGCGAGTTCCTCCACCCCGGACTACGTCAATCTCCCGGAGTTTGCCATGGGCCCTCCGACCGACTTCAGCCTCTGGGTCCAACCTCCTGAGTCCGAGGAGGTAGATCACATGCATGACGTCCTAACCGTTCTTGCGGAGGACATGACAGCTGACGACCTCCTGCGCACCTTCATCAGCCGCCGGGTTTGCCCTCTCCAGACCCGGGTGCACAAGATGTGCTTCATCAGCGGGTTGTACGACCCAACCCGGACCAGCATCTTTGGGTTAGACAAACCCGCCATATACCGCCGCGTCCGAGCTATTGCTCGGACAAAAATGACAGAGGATTGGACGTGGGACTGATCCCGGTCACCCGGAAACATCGACCGGAGGAGGTGCGTGCATGTGCACTTACCGACATTTGCGCTATGCCGGCTGTTGTGTGACACTGGTATCCTTGCCTTGTTCTAAGCTTGCCCTTTTCATTGTAGTTGTTCGAGCGCCAAATCGAGGAGGACGCGATGCATGCCGGCGACAACTTCGTGGCCGACTTGCCGAGGCCGAAGAAGATGCCCGCGGAGGATCCCGACGGCAAGAATTATCTCTGGATTCCCCTAGCTCGTGGTCCTGCCCCGGGTAAGCCTTCGGCTCAAGATGCTATCCGAGTTGAATCTGACGAAGATAATGACGACGACAAATACTTGATGTAATTGACGCTCGTCCTATCAACTTCTCCCTGCCAGTGGTTCCGGTTGCAGCTGCCGTGACCAAGCGCGCCGCGTCCGAAGCCGCGCAAGCCGGGAGCTCGGTGCTGCGGTCAAGAGGACCAAGACCAGCAAGCGCCCGGGTGACAAGGCTCCCAGGCAGAGCAGAGGTCCTCCAACTGTGTCCACTGGGTAAGTTAATATTCATCTGAGTTGGTCTATCCAGACCTTGCCCGGGGTCCCTTTTGACTTGCCTTCTACTTACGTAGGGCGGCCCTTGACCTCCCGCAATCTGCCGGCTCTCGCCCCCCGGGTTCCGCGTCTCCCAGCCCAACTCGGGCTGCGCCTTCACCGCCACGCCGCCCGGTGGGGGATGCCGGCCAACAGAGCCCTGGCCCCGACATGGCTGAAGTTTCGGTTGTGCCCAGGTCGGGTGCTGCTACGGGCACCAGAACCTCGGGTGGGCAGCCTATGGCCACCGAGAGCCCGGCCACGCAAACTGCTGCCCCCGAGACCACCGTCATCCTGGATTCGCCGCGCCGACTGGCGTCTCCCGTCCTTTAGGCGGTCATAATGAGCCCCCCACGCCAAGTTGTGCCCCGGGCACCCTCACGGCTCGTCCCGCGGAAGTCGCCGTCGGCGAAGCAACTAACCGCCAAGGCCGCGGAATAACCGGACGCCCAAACCGGCTGGCAGCGCAGCCAGCCTTCCGACCAGAAGTCCACGCCTGCCAAGTCCAGTGCTTCCCTGAGATCTTCAACTCAAGAACTGGTTTTGGCTAAGGGTCCTTCTGCTCCGGGTAAGCATTTCGGCCTGCCACCGCCTCCTGCCGATGTCCCCACGGCTGCTCTGCGAGACTCTGTAAGCGCAGTTGTGCTTGCAGGATCCCGAGGATCCGGTCCATTGAGATGGCCAAACGTCACCGGCTTGCACACGGTGGACGAGTACAACTTGGCTTAGATTGCCGCCGATGCCTCCGAGACCCCGGGAGATCTACATGCTGCTGGTTCAAGCCGCAGCGCCCAGGCCATGGACGCACTCCAGGTGGCTGTCTTAGACGCTACGCGAGTAGTGGATGTAAGTCTTCTATCTCTATTATCTCCAGTCCCCGAGATTTGTGCTTAGTGACCGAGACTCAACCGAGTAGTAGATCAATAGGCACGAATCTTGGATAAAATTTCAAGTTCCAGCCCCCGAGATCCGCCCTTGGGGACCTAAACTCCACCGAGTAGCCGGTCCTCAAGTGTGGATCTTGAAAATTTTCAATCTCCAATCCCCGAGATCCGCCCTTGGGGACCTAAACTCCACCGAGTAGCCAGTCCTCAAGTATGGATCTTGAACAATTTCAATGTCCAGTCCCCGAGATCCGCCCTTGGGGACCTAAACTCCACCGAGTAGCCGGTCCTCAAGTGTGGATCTTGAAAATTTTCAATGTCCAGTCCCCGAGATCCGCCCTTGGGGACCTAAACTCCACCGAGTAGCCAGTCCTCAAGTGTGGATCTTGAAAATTTTCAATCTCCAGTCCCCGAGATCTGCCCTTGGGTACCTAAGCTCCACCGAGAAGCCGAGACTGATGTCGGATATTATGCCTTGCTCAACCGAAGTCCCCGAGACTGATGTCGGATATGCTCTTTCGCAGGACTATAGCAAGTGGCACAGCAGCATCTTCCACACACTACTTGCCGACTTCGGCCAGACCAAGAAGTTGGAGGAGCAGCTGCGGGAAGAGCGAGATGCCGCGCGCAAGATCATCGTGGACCAAAAGTCTGCGCTGACCGAAGCGCAGTCCAAGGTCTCGCGGCTGAGCGCCGAGTTGGACAAGGCCAAGAAAAACTTCGTAGACGCCAGCAAGAAGCAGAAGCAGACCTTGGACCAGTCCGAGGAGCGCGCCCACGCTGCCGAGACCGAGTTGGCCCTTCTTCGGTCCAAGCGGGACGTCTGGTTGACCGAGCTCACCAGCATTAACCGGGATATGAACAGTGTGTAGCGTACCTGCACTTTAAATAAGGCAGATACCTGTTTATAGTGAAAATCCCTGGATCGATTCGTTTGCACACACAGTTTACGATGTAATATCACAACAAAGTATCAATTTTATTACATCGATGATCCAGACTTACAAAATATTCATTACAAGTTGCATAGCATAAAGCTAGCTTTGAAAGAGTATACAGCGGAAATACAATAGCAGTGAGTCTCCATCACTTTCATGTTGCCACAGGCGAAAACATGTTGGTTGTAGACTCAAAACCTTTAAACGAAACCTCACTCGTCATCTGAACAATCTGCAATAAGAAAAATATTGCAACAACGTGGGTCAGATTCCATTAAAAATGGAGTCTGGCAAGTGACACTATGGTGGACACTTATTGGAATAACTCTAATAACCTATATGCTTATTTGGCTGGTGGAGTTCAAGGCTATTTTGCATAAAGCCAATTTTTCCTAACTCTTTGGAAAACACTTTTCTTCTATTCGAGGCATTCGTGGCATGACACACACTGTCTCATTCTACCCTTGTTCACCCATCAAGTTTTATCTTACAAATTGGAATGGTAGAATCCTCCGTTGGCGTCCGTGATCAGCTACTCAAATTGTCCGTACCGGAGACACGGCTAAGTACTTATTTTACACTCTGCAGAGGTTGTGCACGTTCACCATTGTACCCATTCAACCCAAACTATCCTTTACACACTAATAGTGATAAGGAAAAGGAGAAGAATGCGACGAGATCTTTCAGAAGCATTTTCCCTCCCACTCTGGCTTGACCCGTTCCACCTAACACCACCTACATCTGCTTGTCAAGCCGGAGAGAGTCCACGCAACATAGTTGATCAAGCCAGAGCCCATTGGCAATGGCTGCACTGGAAGCAATCATCACTCGGAGTTCTTCAGATTCCTCTGTTCCCTGGGTGGCCATCCACAAGTGCACATACTCAAGTATACACCATAGAAATGGTCGTGAGTAGCCACTCAACTTCGCCTCCGTATACAACCAATCCACCCAGGAGGTTCTTTCTTAACTTAGTAGAATTTTGATTTTCACAAAACAACATTCACATAGCATCAATAATTCTACTAAGTATTGCATAGGAACCTAGACACAGGAATAAGGAAATCTAAACATGGCTTGCATAGCAATACTATCCTACATATGCTTATATAAAAATACACTGAGTAATGCATATAGAAAATTGTAGGAAGTTTAGAGGTGTGCCACTTGCCTTTGAATGATGTCTTTGTTCTCAAACTCTTTTCAACGTTACTCGGGACTCTCCGTTCAGTCTAAACAATATAAACAAACAACAATATAACAATCATCAGACAAAACAACACAACACATACAATCATACATAATGAACAAACAAGTTTCATAAACTTCTAAGGAAAACATGTCATGCATGGTATGCAAATTATTTTTAAGGACTATAGATGCATGTCATGCCATGAAAATCTTTTTAAGTTAATGCCAGGAAATGTGTTGGTCAGAAATGACTAAGGACTAAGGTCAGAAGTTGGACAAAAAAACTTTGTTATAAATTATCTAGAATAAGCACTCAAATGGCTTAGCCATGATGTGCATAAATACTTGAAGAAAATACTAAGTCTATAAGGTGATCAACAATTATTATCAACTCTTTGTAAATTGGATATTCACTATAGTGAGAAGGACAGACACCCGGCCAGCCACTTAAATTGTGGAACAGGTCTCATGTACATGGACATGTAAGGTTAGTCTCCAGGCCGCTTCATCTCACTATGCCGCTTGGATCCAACCAACTTCAAGATGGTAATAACATGATCAAAAATTTGTGTAAGTCTTAAGTGAAAGACAAGATTAGGAAGAGGGAAAAGATAGAAAAAGAGATGTATTTGTCCTCTAGGCTTCATCTCCAGACTTGTAACTTTCCCCTTGGTGATGTCTTGAATGAATTCTTGTAGACTTGATAAATCTTCAGACTTGATGATTCTTGTACACAGAGACTGGTCTTGGAATTAACTTAGTCTTCATGAAGTCTCAGATAAGAAGGGAGGAAAGAGAGAGAGGAAGCAAGACTTAGAAAATATTTCTGGTTGGTCTTCATGAACTTCTTCTTGATTTTCTTCTAAGTGCTTCTGCTCCTTGAAGATACTTCTGAAGTCTTGTTTTGCCTAAGTCCTTCATTGGCCTTCTAGCTCCATGTTGAAAATCCTAAGTGTCTAAGTGCATAGCACTTTATCAAATGCTAAGTTGAAAATATTCCTAACTTGGAGAAAAATAATGGAGGAGTTTTCCAATGAGGAATATAATTTATAATAAAATATGTTATGCATGAAATGCAATTTTTAATCACAAGAAACATCATTTCAATTTTTATGATATTTATAAGGTATGCATTAGGCTATAAATGCAATTTAATTAATTTTCTATTTTTACAAAATATAAATAAATGAATAAATATAAATAAAAGTTTTATGTGATTAAGTTTTTATAACAGAATTTTATAAATGAAGTTAATAGATAGAGGGGATTTAAATAAATTTATTGCAATTGGATTTAATCAAAAATAATGTTTCTATTAATAGTTATGTCAAAAATAGTCAAACTATTCAAATTAAACATACAACCAATAAATCATGAAAATAATACTCAAAAATATTTTATAACAGAGGCATCATATTACAAATATACCAAAGTTTCTAAAACAATTTTATTTGCAATTTTTGGATTTATATATTTAAGGTTATGACAAAAATACTCAAATCCACCATTTGAAATTTGAATATTTTAATCATAAGTCAAATTTGAATTCCAACAGATATAAAATATTCTAAATTACGAGGGATTTCCAAAAATATAAAGTTTGTCTAATTTGGATAAGTGGTTCAATAGTTATAAAGGTTTGAATATGCAGGGGCTTTTCTGCAAAACTGCCAATTAACTAAATCAAGAAAATCATTTTCCACGTCAGCGCTGACTGGGCGCTGACTGTGCTGCTGACGCGGGTCAGACGTGGCCTCCTGTGATTGGATGATACCGATTCGAATAAAACAAAAGGCATGAGCCGTTGGATCAAGATCCAACGGTCCAGATCTAACGACCATAAGGTGGTGGCGCTAGGTCACCGGAGACCTCGCCGGAGACGATGCCGATGGCGGCAACGCGGCATTATACACGCTCTACGGTTTCCCGGGATGAATGGTTCATACCGGATCGAAGAGGAGGTCGCGAGGGTGACGTTGGCGAAGTGGCGGAGGCCGGAGCATCTCGGTTCCTCTCCTATGGCTCGCCGGAGTTGCGCACGGCGTCGGCTTGCTCCGGGCGTGGACGGGCTCAATGTTCTGGCGTTCGGGGAGATCTTTAGCCGTGTCAAAAAAGTGCACAAGTTAAAAGGATGGAGACAAGGGGAGTAGGGAAGCTCGGGGTCGACAGTGCTCACCGGAATCCGAAGAAACGGGCGGCGGAAATGGCGGCGGTGGCGGCTCCAAATCGAGCAGCCCGACGGCGATTGGGCTAGGGTTTTCGGGGGGAAACGAAGAGGAGGGCAGGGGCTTTATATAGAGAAGCTCGGAGGAACAAATCGCGTGATTTTAGCTCGGATTTTGGAAAGAATCTGGAGGCGCGATTTTCGGCCAGAGGAGGAAGACGTAGTGACGTCAGCGATGACGTCATCAATTTTTCTTTTTCTGTTTTTCTATTTAATTCATATCTTTTGATTTATAACTCCAAATGAAGTCAAATCAATTTCTAAAAATTTGTAAAATTAATATCTTTGTGTTAAACCAGTTGTGGGCATGTTTTGAATACTTTCAAAATTAATAATTTTGAAATATTGGTTTAAGACTAATTTGATACTTAATCTCAAATTTAAAATTAAAGCCTAATTAAATTTTCTCTTGGCTAAATAAAATTTGTAAAAATACCCACATTCAAATATGTTTGAATTCAAATTATTTAAACTCATTTTCAAATACTAAACTCATTTTTCGTTTTAGTATATTATTAAATAGTATAACACAACTATATGAAAATTAAAAAGGGAAATATAATGTATTCATTTTTAATTCAAAATAATTGGTGCACCATTATATTTTATATTAAGATAATTCATTTGAAAACTATATAAGATACCTTTGGAAATATTCTAGTTTTAATTCATTGCTTAAACTGAATATATTCAGGAAAATCATTTAAGCTAATGAAATGATTATTTGGATAATTCATTAATTATATAATCTATGAAGTTTTAAAGTTATGAATTATAAACTTATAATTTCCAAAAATATAACTTGAATTTAGTTAAATGAATGAAAGCCATTTGGCAATTATACCATTTTAAATAGTCTTGAATTTATTAATAGATATGACTAAGTGGTTGAAATTACTTTCTTATAAGGAAACTATTTTATTAAAATGAAATGGTTTGAAGTTTATAAAACAATTGTCAAAGTTACATATTAAGGTTTTTGAAATTCAATAAGAAATGTAATGTTTAACTAGAAACAACTTTTGAAAATAATGTTAAACTGAGATATTTGAAATATTAAACCCTTTCAATATGTTTGAAGTCCTTTTGTAGTTGGTTTTCTTATGTATTTTAATATTTTATTTTAATCAAAACAAAAGTTTTAAATTTTAGTGATTTTTGAACATTGTAAAATGTTGGGATGTTAAATACTACCACCCTTATAAGGAATCTCGTCCCCAAGATTAGGAGAGGCTAGAAAGAAAAGCAAATGCTTGGAGCACTTTTGATAACTCGAGAAGTTTTGAGAAATGAAATGTTTTGATATGGAACTTGAAAACTTGGCAGGTTATGAATTTTCTGATTGGGGAGGCTCGAAAGAAATTTTGTTTGGGATCTCTGGGTTTAAACAACGGGTTTGAAATATCTGGGTGGCTACCACCCTTATAAGAAATTTTGTGGTCAGTCTATGAACTTTGTTTAATCTTGTTTACTCTTCTGATGTAGAGTGTACAAGTATTCAAAATACAATTGTAGGTGGTGATACGGCAGGTTATAGTACTTACGTTTTCCTCTCGGTCCTTGGAGAGATTTATCCTTCTTCCACTCAGTGCACTTATCAGCGTAATGTCCCTTATCTTTGCACTTGTAGCAACTTATGTGGCTAAGATCTTTCTTGGATTTAACCTTTTGTCCTTGTTCCTCCAGGGTCTTCATGAGAGACTGTTGCATTCCTTCCTTGGTTTGCCGGATAGCTTGTTGCGCCAAGGGATAAAGTTGAAACTGTATTGGGACATGATTTGTTCCTTCACACAAAAAGCAAGTAATCTGACTTGTGGGGCATCCCTTAACTAGATGTCTAGTATCACCATTGGGCCACTCATCAGGGCATTCTTTGGACGTATGTCCTATCTCTCCACAAGTTTTGCATGCCTTTGGTTTGGTCATAAGGACCTCTTCAAAATCACTATGGTTTTGATCAAATTCCACAACTGACTCTGGTTCTCTAATAGTAGTTGCATTGTTATGTGCATATCATTGGTATTGATATTGGGGTGGGACATCTGTTTGGTTTAGAGAATAAATGAGTTGAGTTATATGTACTATGGAGAAATCCTAATTCAATAAATCAGAACAAGGTAACCAATTTCTAACAAATCACTCAACATGGTTCAAACACAAGCAAACACAAACATATCAAAACTCCAAACTTCTTTTGAAAAAACAAACTAATCGTTTATCGAAGAAAACTCATCCATATCATGGAAAGACAAAATTTATAGTACTGCCGTACCACAATTTGATAGGTCAATACATCAACGGATCTTGTTATTCTAATGGGATAAGTGGTCTAATATATCTTTTTCTTGAGTGACTCGAGTTCCTCTTCTACTTCCTTGAGTTCTTCAAGATACTTCTGGGTGTTGTGAAGTCTAAAATGAAGTCTTTCTGCAAGGTACTCGATGGCTCTCCATGCTGCATTTCTTGCTGAATCAAAGAATGATGTATGAAGTATTGGGTTGGTGAACCTGCAGTCACCCTCAGTCTTGTGATCAGCTTCTTTGCTCTTGTATAGGTGGACTTGTACCCACCAGTACTACTTCTCCTTCAAAACCCAAACTCTTGTATAGGTGGACTTGTGATCATCTATGAAAGGAAAACCTTTGTATACTACTTCTCCTTCAAAACCCAAACTCTTCATGTTATCTTTAAGTGCTTTTTGAAACTCTGTCTCACATTCCAAGGTCATGGTCATCACTGGTCCCTTCTTGAGTGATTCAATGAGGGCGGTCATCTAAGAAAAACAAGAGAAGATACTTAGAAAGGGAATAATTAAGATAGTTACAAGAATGATGTTTGAAAAGATCTTATTTTTAGCAAACTGAATGAAATAGATTTTTAATCCTATGGCCAAATCCTATTTCTATCCAAACTTAGGGTTTCGAACCTACAGGAAACACAGTGCTCTGATACCATCTGTAGCGTACTTGCACTTTAAATAAGGCAGATACCTGTGTATAGTGCAAATCCCTGGATCGATTCATTTGCACATACAGTTTACGATGTAATATCACAACAAAGTATCAATTTTATTACATCGGTGATCCAGACTTACAAAATATTCATTACAAGTTGCATAGCATAAAGCTAGCTTTGAAAGAGTAAACAGCGGAAACACAATAGCAGTGAGTCTCCATCACTTTCATGTTGCCACAGGAGAAAACATGTTGGTTGTATACTCGAAACCTTTAAACGAAAACTCACTCGTCATCTGAACAATCTGCAATAAGAAAAATATTGCAACAACGTGGGACAGATTCCATTAAAAATGGAGTCTGGCAAGTGACACTATGGTGGACACTTATTGGAATAACTCTAATAACCTATATGCTTATTTGGCTGGTGGAGTTCAAGGCTATTTTGCATAAAGCCAATTTTTCCTAACTCTTTGGAGAACACTTTTCTTCTATTCGAGGCATTCGTGGCATGACAACCACTGTCTCATTCATCCCTTGTTCACCCATCAAGTTTTATCTTAGAAATTGGAATGGTGGAATCCTCCGTTGACGTCCGTGATCAGCTGCTCAAATTGTCCGTACCGGGGACACGGCTAAGTAATTAGTTTTACTCTCTGTAGAGGTTGTGCACGTTCACCATTGTACCCATTCAACCCAAACTATCCTTTACACACTTATAGTGATAAGGAAAAGGAGAAGAATGAGACGAGATCTTTCAGAAGCATTATCCCTCCCACTCTGGCTTGACCCGATCCACCTAACACCCCCTACATCTGCTTGTCAAGCCGGAGAGAGTCCACGCAACATAGTTGATCAAGCCAGAGCCCATTGGCAATGGCTGCACTGGAAGCAATCGTAACTCGGAGTTCTTCAGATTCCTCTGTTCCCTGGGTGGCCATCCACAAGTGCACATACTCAAGTATACACCATAGAAATGGTCCTTTGTAGCCACTCAACTTCGCCTCTGTATACAACCAATCCACCCAGGAGGTTCTTTCTTAACTTATTAGAATTTAGATTTTCACAAAACAACATTTGCATAGCATCAATAATTCTACTAAGTATTGCATAGGAACCTAGACACAGGAATAAGGAAATCTAAACATGGCTTGCATAGCAATACTATCCTACACATGCTTATATAAAAATACACTTAGTAATGCATATAGAAAATAGTAGGAAGTTTATGAGGTGTGCCACTTGCCTTTGAATGATGTCTTTGTTCTCAAACTCTTTTCAACGTTACTCGGGACTCTCCGTTCAGTCTAAACAATATAAACAAACAACAATACAACAATCATAAAACAAATCAACATAACACATACAATCATACATAATGAACAAACAAGTTTCATAAACTTCTAAGGAAAACATGTCATGCATGGTAGGCAAATTATTTTTAAGGACTATAGATGCATGTCATGCCATGAAAATCTTTTAAGTTAATGCCAGGAAATGTGTTGGTCAGAAATGACTTAGGACTAAGGTCAGAAGTTGGAAAAAATAACTTTGTTATAAATTATCTAGAATAAGTACTCAAATTGCTTTGCGATGATATGCATAAATACTTGAAGAAAATACTAAGTCTATAAGGTGATCAACAATTATTATCAACTCTTTGTAAATTGGATATTCACTATAGTGAGAGAGACAGACACCCGGCCAGCCACTTACATTGTGGAACAGGTCTCATGTACGTGGACATGTAAGGTTAGTCTCCATGCCGCTTCATCTCACTATGCCGCTAGGATCCAACCAACTTCAAGATGGTAATAACATGATCAAAATTTTGTATAAGTCTTAAGTGAAAGACAGGATTAGGAAAGAGGGAAAAGATAGAAAAAGAGATGTATTTGTCCTTTAGGCTTCATCTCTAGACTTGTAACTTCCCCTTGGTGATGTCTTGGATGAATTCTTGTAGACTTGATAAATCTTCAGACTTGATGATTCTTGTATCACAGAGGCTGGTCTTGGAATTAACTTAGTCTTCATGAAGTCTTAGATAAGAAGGGAGAAAAGAGAGAGAGGAAGCAAGACTTCGAAAATATTTCTGGTTGGTCTTCATGAACTTATTCTTGATTTTCTTCTAAGTGCTTCCGCTCCTTGAAGATACTTCTGAAGTCTTGTTTTGGCTAAGTCCTTCATTGGCCTTCTAGCTCCACGTTGAAAATCCTAAGTGTCTAAGTGCATAGCACTTTACCAAATGCTAAGTTGAAAATATTCCTAACTTAGAGAAAAATAATGGAGGAGTTTTCCTATGAGGAATATAATTATATAATAAAATATGTTATCCATGAAATGCAATTTTTAATCACAAGAAACATCATTCCTATTTTTATGATATTTATAAGGTATGCATTAGGCTATAATTGCAATTTAATTAATTTTCTATTTTTACAAAATATAAATAAATGAATAAATATAAATTAAAGTTTTATGTGATTAAATTTTTATAAAAAAATTTATAAATGATGTTAATAGATAGAGGGGATTTAAATAAAATTATTGCAATTGGATTTAATCAAAAATAATGTTTCTATTAATAGTTATGTCAAAAATAGTCAAACTATTCAAATTAAACATACAACTAATAAATCATGAAAATAATACTTAAAATATTTTATAACAGAGGCATCATATTACAAATATACCAAAGTTTCTAAAACAATTTTATTTGCAATTTTTGGATTTATAGATTTAAGGTTATCACAAAAATACTCAAATCCACCATTTGAAATTTGAATATTTTAAACTAAGTCAAATTTGAATTCCAACAGATCTAAAATATTCTACATGACGAGGGCTTTCCAAAAATATATAATTTGTCTAATTTGGATAAGTGGTTCAAAAGTTTTATAAAGGTTTGAATATGCAGGGGCTTTTCTGCAAACCTGCCAATTAACTAAATCGAGAAAATCATTTTCCACGTCAACGCTGACTTTGCTGTTGACGCGGATCTGACGTGGCCTCCTGTGATAGGATGATACCGATTCGAATAAAACAAAAGGCATGAGTCGTTGGATCAAGATCCAACGGTCCAGATCTAACGACCATAAGCTGGTGGCGCTAGGTCACCAGAGACCTCGCCGGATACGATGCCGATGGCGGCAACGCGGCGTTCTACACGCTCTACGGTGTCTTCGGATGAATGGGTCATACCAGATCGAAGAGGAGATCGCGAGGGTGACGTTGGCGAAGTGGCGGAGGTCGGAGCGTCTCGGTTCCTCTCCTATTGCTCGCCGGAGTTGCGCACGGCGTCGGCTTGCTCTGGGCGTGGACGGGCTCGATGTTCTGGCGTTCGGGGAGATCTTTAGTCGTGTAAAAAACGTGCACAAGTTCAAAGGATGGAGACAAGGGGAGTAGGGAAGCTCGGGGTCGACAGTGCTCACCGGAATCCGAAGAAACGGGCGGCGGAAATGGCGGCGGTGGCGGCTCCAAATCGAGCAGCCCGACGGCGATTGGGCTAGGGTTTTCGGGGGGGGGGGGGGGTGGAACGAAGAAGAGGGCAGGGGCTTTATATAGAGAAGATCGGAGGAACAAATCGCGTGATTTGAGCTTGGATTTTGGAAAGAATCCGGAGGCGCGATTTCCGGCCAGAGGAGGAAGACGCAGTGACGTTAGAGATGACGACATCAATTTTTTCTTTTTCTGTTTTTCTATTTAATTCATATCTTTTGATTTATAACTCCAAATGAAGTCAAATCAATTTCGAATAATTTGTAAAATTAATATCTTTGTATTAAACTAGTTGTGGGCATGTTTTGAATACTTTTCAAAATTAATAATTTTGAAATATTGGTTTAAGACTAATTTGATGCTTAATCTCAAATTTTAAATTAAAGCCTAATTAAATTTTCTCTTGGCTAAATAAAATTTGTAAAAATACCCACATTCAAATATGTTTGAATTCAAATTATTTAAACTCATTTTCAAATACTAAATTCATTTTTGGTTTTAGTATATTATTAAATAGTATAACACAACTATATGAAAATGAAAAAGGGAAATATAATGTATTCATTTTTAATTCAAAATAATTGGTGCACCGTTATATTTTTAAATTAAGATAGTTCATTTGAAAACTATATAAGATACCTTTGAAATATTCTAGTTTTAATTTATTGCTTATAATGAATATATTCAGGAAAATCATTTAAGCTAATGAAATGATTATTTGGATAATTCATTAATTATATAATCTATGAAGTTTTAAAGTTATGAATTATAAACTTATAATTTCCAAAACTATAACTTGAATTTAGTTAAATGAATGAAAACCATTTGGCAATTATACCATTTTAAATAGTCTTGAATTTATTAATAGATATGGCTAAGTGGTTGAAATTACTTTCTTATAAGGAAACTATTTTATTAAAATGAAATGGTTTGAAGTTTACAAAACAATTGTCCAATTTACATATTAAGGTTTTTGAAATACAATAAGAAATGTAATGTTTAACTAGAAACAACTTTTGAAAATAATGTTAAACTGAGATATTTGAAATATTAAACCCTTTCAATATGTTTGAAGTCCTTTTGTAGTTGGTTTTCTAATGTATTTTAATATTTTATTTTAATGAAAACAAAAGTTTTAAATTTTAGTGATTTTTTAACATTGTAAAATGTTGGGATGTTACACAGTGAGTGTCCCTACTTCTTTTCTCCGTCTTCCTATATTTCCGACATTGCCTTATGGCTTGTCCATGTGACAGTTCTTCTCTCTCAAGGGCACTTAGAGCACTCCCGGGAAGGCGCCAATCTCGCGATCACCGCCGCACGGGAGAAAAGGGTAGGAAAAGGTCCGGCCTCTGACGCATGGGACATTGATGACCATCTCATCGCGCTGAAGGCCCGGATAGTTCCACTCCCGACTATCGGCACTGGACTTCTCAGTGCGGCGGTCCACGTGCAGCGTTGTGGCCAGGTGCTACCGGCACGCTCTCGGTCACCGAGCTGGCTGCTGCTCTCCAAGATGCAGGAAGCCGGCTTGACGCCTTGAAATGGTCAGCCGCTCGTGCCGGCGCCGACCAAGTCTTGCAGCATGTCCTGAGCTGGCATGAGGGGCTCGATCTTGATGTGATCAAGAGCTTGCGCACCATCGCGGAGTGGTATACCGATCCCGCGAAGATCCGGCTACGTCAAGAGACCGCGCATCGCCTCGCTAGTTGGGCAGACCCCGACTCGTTCATCACGAGCCTTATTGAATCTGACTCGGAGTCAAACTATGGTGATGATGGCGGAGGGGAAGATGCCACTGCGGGCGGCGAGACGTCCGAAGCCGGTGGCGAGGAAGTTGGCGAGACCGCAACGACTACCGAGATCGTCACCGACATCGGCGCCGTCGACTCCCAGCCGCCCAAAGCAGCGCATGCCGAGAAGGTCGCATCTACGCCCAGCGGTGCTGCAGAAACCGAGAAGGCCGTGACCGAGCCAGATGGCGCCGACCATGCCGAGAAGCCGGCATCTCCCACTGCTCCCTAAGTGACTCGGGCCTGACCCGACATCTATCTCGTCCTTTCCCTGAAAACACTTTGCCGTATAAACATTAAATCCCCGGAATGCCGGGTGCAGATGTAATATACACTTAAGTAGTCTTATGCTATCTCGGTTGACTTTTGCTTTAACGAACAGCACCTTATGTCGGTTTACTTCGCAACGATTCCCCGGATTCATTTTCATGTTTACCATAGTCAGGAGATTTCTGCTCTTGTCTACCATGCAGGCGTTCGACAGTCGAGTCACAAAATCCCGTTCATGGCATACAGTACTTACAAATATCTGAGTTCTAGTTTGAAATTATCCAATATAACAAGTATAACAACAAACCAGGTTAGTAAAATGCATATGCCGAAAATCTTCTTTACCAAGTCCCCGAGTGTGTTTTCGTGTTTACCACACTTGACGCTCTTTTCTCTTGAATACCATTTCGACGTTCGTCAGTCGAGTCACAATATTATTACACATGGCATACAGTACTTTAGCTCTGAAACCGAGTTGAGAGTGTTCCCGGCATATGCCAAACATAAATAAATACAAGGCAGTCCTCGAGTTCCTCTCTGGGTTGCCGACATGCATATAATAATTAAATAATAAGATAATACTAAATGAAAAGAGGCAGTCCCCGGGTTCCTCCTGATGATGCCGACATGCAATTGAGCAAACAACCAAAATTTGAGCGAGGCAGTCCCGAGTAACTTCTCGGGGTGCCGACATTTCATTGATAAGAGACCGAGATACATACACTGCACCCTTTATGTGTAAAAGGGGCGGAGTAGGGCTACATTCCATGGCCATTTGGTTTCCTCGCCGCTTGTGCATCTACAAGGTAACAAGAATCGTTGTGCAATGCTTTGCTTACAACAAAAGGCCCCTCCCAAGGAGGTGATAGCTTATGCATTCCGGCTGTGCGTTGTATCAGCCTCAGCACAAGATCTCCTTCCCGGAATACTCGGGAATGCACCTTCGGGCTATGATAGCGTGGGACGTTCCGCTGATATATTGCGGACCGAGACGATGCCAATTCTCTTGCCTCTTCGAGCAAGTCGATATCGTTTTCTCGGCCTTCTTTTGCCTCGGTCTCGGTGAACATTGTCACTCTTGGTGCATCTACTGGATGTCGGTTGGCAGCACTGCCTCAGCACAGTACACCATGAAGAATGGCGTATACCCGGTGGATCTATTAGGTGTGGTCCGGAGACCCCATAGTACTGCCGGGATCTCCTCTATCTAACACCCCGGAGTTCTTAAAAGTGGCTCGATTAGACGAGCTTTCATGCCGGCTAACACCAAGGCATTTGCCCTCTCGACTTGCCCATTAGCCTCTGGATGAGCCACTAAGGCCATGTCCAACCGGATTCTCTTTTCCGCACAGAAGAGAGCGAATTCCCCCACAGCAAAGTTGGTGCCATTGTTCCTAATGATGTTGTGCGGGTAACCATATCTCAGGATGATGTCCTTCAAGAATGACACCGAGGTGTGCCCATCACATTTCTGGATTGGCTTGACTTCTATCCACTTGGTGAACTTGTCCACCATCACCAGCATGTGCGTCATGTTGCCTCGCGCCGGTTTAAATTGCCCCACCATGTCCAAGCACCATACAACAAATGGCCAAGTGATAGGAATACTCTTTAATTCTGATGATGGCATATGTATCTTGTGGGGATATCTCTGGCATCCTCCACACTTCCGGACAATGTCTTCTGCTTGCTCCAAAGCTGTGAGCTAATAGAACCCATGCCGGAATACTTTTGCGACCAATGCCCGTGATGAGGCATGGTGTCCACATTCTCCCTGATGTATCTCCATCAGCATCTCTTGTCCTTCTTCCGGCTCCACGCATCTCTGAAGCACCTCGGGGACGCTTTTTTTCTACAACTCTTGATTAATGATGGTGTAGGCCTTGGATCTTCGTAGTACTTGTAGGGCCTCCACCTCATTCTCCGGAAGGGTGCCATCCGATATGTACGCCATGATGGGATGCGCCCAACCCGGTACTGGCCTTACAGGGAATACGGGACCATCTATATCCATTGGTTCGGCCAACATCACTTCTGTTTGCATGCCATGTCGAGTCCCCGAGTTCAGCAGTGCAGTCCCCGGGTTCAGTGAAGTGCTCCCGACTTCTACCTCCATAGGCATGGCCTCAGATCCGGAATCCTTGGGGATAAAGATGGACTCCGACTCGGGTGAAGGTTGAATAGACGGCTTCCTCAGATGCTCCAGCGCAATGCCGGGTAGGATGGCATCCCGAGATGACCCCAACTTGGACAACACATCTGCTGCTTCATTTTCTCCTCTTGGTATGTGCTTGAACTCGCAGCCTTCAAAAAATCTGGATATTTTCAGCACATAGAACTGATATGAGGCCATGTTGGCGTCAATTGCGTCCCAGTTCCCCGACACCTGCTGCACCACCGAGTCGGAATCACCAAAGCACTCTATCCGGCGGATACCGATTTCCCTGGCAACATTGAGCCCATGCACCAGAGCTTCGTACTCGGCCACATTGTTAGATGCCCGGAAATGAATTTGCAGTACATATTTCAGCACATCTTGCTTTGGTGAAGTGAGGACCACTCCGGCACCCAATCCGATCTTTGCCTTGGAACCATCAAAATGCATCTTCCAAAAATTGAAGTCGAGAAGTGGGGGTTTGTATTGCATCTCGGCCCAGTCCACCAAGAAGTCCGGCAGCGCCTGCGACTTAATGGCGTCTCGTCTCTCGTATGTCGGAGCATACGGAGACAACTGGATGGCCCATTTGGCAACTCGGCCACTTGCATCATTGCAGCCAATGATCTCGGCCAGGGGAGCTTCGCACACTACAGTGATCGGGTGCTCTTGGAAATAGTGCTTGATCTTGGTAACGGCCAAGTACACCCCATATGCCATCTTCTGGTAGTGCGGGTAGTTCTGCTTGGAGGTCGAGATCAACTCGCTCAGGTAGTACACCGGTCTCTGCACCAACTTGTCCCCTTCTTCTCTTTCCACCACTATTGTTACGCTCACTACCCGGTTTGTGGCAGCGATGTAGAGCAACATGGGTTCCTTGGGCAATGGGGATGCCAACACTGGTGCTGTTGAGAACATCTTCTTTAAATCATTTAACGTCACATCAGCCTGCGGGGTCCGTACAAAAGTTTTGCTCTTTTTCATCAACTGATACAAGGGCAAGGCTTTCTCCCCTAGTAGGCTCACGAACCGACTTAGGGATGCCAGGCAACCAGTGAATTTTTGCACATCTTTGAGACGTGCGGCATTTTCATGCTTTCTATTGCACGTATCTTACCCGGATTGACCTGAATTCCCCGACTTGATATTAGGAAACCGAGCACTTGCCTGCTGGAACACCGAATGTACATTTATCCGGGTTCAATTTCATCCGGAATTTTCTTAAGTTTTTGAATGTTTCTCTCAGATCATCAATCAGAGAAGATTTTTCTTTTATTTTTATGACTATGTCGTCGACATAGACTTCGGCGTTCCGGCTTATCTGGTCATGCAAACATTTATGCATGCATCTTTGGTATGTAGCACCAGATTTCTCAAACCAAAAGTCATGATATGATAGCAATAAGCCTCACATGGGGTAATAAAAGCAGTTTTCAATTGATCATCCGGGTTCAAAGGTATCTGGTGGAAACAAGAATAAGCATCTAAAAAAGTCAAAAGCTCACACCCGGCAGTGGAACCGATCACTTGATCTATCCGGGGTAGTGGAAATGGATCTTTCGGGCATGCCTTGTTGAGGTTGGTGAAGTCGATGCACATGCGTCACACCTTGAGCAGGAGGGGATCATCTTTCTTCTTCTCAACAAGGACCGGATTTGATATCCAATCCAGATGCAGTACTACGAGGTGATCCATGATAGCAGCTCTTCTCTTGTCCGAGAGGCGCCTAGTCGGTTGCTTCACCGGCTTCGCGTCAGGCCTAACGAATAATGAGTGCTCAGACAACTCCCTCGGAACACCCTGCAGATCGTCATTCGACCACGCAAAGGCATTCCGATTCTCACAGAGGAAGTCGACGAGCTCACCTTCCTATTTGCTGCCCAGGTTGCTGCCAATGATGACCCGGTGCTTTGGGTTACTCGGGTCGATCTCCACCCTCTTGGTCTCCCTTGGTGCCTGGAACGAGGCATTCTGCTCCAGGTTCACCATCCTGGGCATGCCAAGCTGTGACGTCTTGGCTAGCGCAACCACCTGCTGAATCCTCTTCTTCTCCTCAGCTATGACCAGGGACTCGGCTAGAGACGAGCCGGCAGATGCGCACTCAATGGAGCGCTTGTGGTCTCCCGAGATGGTAATCACCCTGTTTGGCCCCGGCATCTTTATCTTCAGGTAGCCCATGTGAGTGGAGATCATGAACTTGGCCAGTGCAGGCCTGCCGATCACTGCATGGTAGGGGCTTTCGAGATCCACGACGTCGAACTCCAAGCTCTCATTTCGGCAGTTCTCCCGGGTTCCAAACAACACTTCAACCCAAATCTTGCCCATAGGAGAGCAAGAGACTCCTGGCACAATGTCATGGAAAGTCGTCTCAGTTGGGAGCAGCATGTTCATGGACACTCCCAGCTTCAGCATGGTGTCCTTGTACGTGATGTTAATGGCACTGCCATTGTCAATCAGAACCCGGCCGAAGCGGATGTTGAGGCTTGGTCCGAAAAAGGTCGGGTCCACCACCAAAGCATAACCACCTGGCTTGGGCATAACCCGGGGATGATCCTTCCGGCTCCAGGTGATCTCCATCTCGGACAAGTGCAGGAACTTAGGCACCGCCGGGATCACAGCATTTACCTCCAGTGCATGCTGACGCACACTCTTCCGGTCAGTAGGCTCGGTCACGAAGACCACGTAGCTCTCATGAGCTTCCCGGTAGTTGCCCTGCTGATATCCGGATTAGTTACTCGGACCGGCATCATTGTCATTTCTGACGTTGAATACGTTCACCGGTCTTGGGACCGGAGGCCTCTGATTGGGCTGGTTAACTTGAACTGCATTAGCTACCGACAAGGGTGCAGGAGGTCTTGGAATGTTTGGTCAAGCCGCCGGTGCGTTTGGCCGAGTAGCTCCAGCACCACCTTCCCGCAATGTGTGCTGGTACCAGCTGCACTGCCGGTTAGAGTGTTTGCAGGCTTGTTGGACTCCAGAGTGTGCTAGCAACACGGCTTGTCCAACATCTCCTCATACGTCAGTGGCTTTTTCTGGTCCACCCAAGTCTTCTGCACCTCCTGACTCTGACCCCAAGCCGGGCCAGCCACTTTGTGACGCTGGTTATTATCGGCAACCCCTTGATCTCGGCCCACCGCCGCAACATGCTGTGAAGCATAGTGGAAGTCGGGCTGACTCCACTTCTGACCGAAATCGTGTCGGTCATGGTTCCTGTAACATCCCAAATGTAAGATTCCTAAAATGTGGTGCTTGTGTGTAATAAAGGTTGTCATCATGTCATCATTCCGTGTGTGTTCGCATTTGATTAAATAGATTGCTTCAATTCAAATTCCAAATTTAAGTTCCATATTTAAATTCAAATGATTTTTCAAATATATTCAAATGAAGTTTCAAATTATTTACAAATAATCAAACCAGTAATTTAACTTGACTATTTTGAAACTATTAAAATTGTTCAAAAGTTTGTATCATGTTTATTCCTGTTTTGTTTTAAAAATACAAAACCAGAAAACATTAAAAGAAAAGAAAAATAAGCAGAAAACAAAAAAAAGAGCTCCTGGCCGAGATGGGCCAGCTTTTGGCCCACCTCAGCCCACGGCCTGCTCCTGCTCTTCTTCCCGTACGGACGAAGAACCCGAGCCCCCACCTTTACAGTTCGACGCCATGGCTCTCTCCCTGCACCTCGCCCCCACCTGCTGCCTAACTGCCTCTCCCCTCTCCTTCTTAAGTCCCCGAAACCGAACCCTAGCCCTCTCTTTTTTCCCCTGTCCCCCCGCCGCATGCCTCTCTCCCCAAGCACCGCCATCGCCATGTCCGGAGAAATCGAGCTCGCCCCCACGTGAGCCGTCCATCTCCTCCGTCCTCGTTACGTCAACAGCCTCGCCCACCTCTCCTTTGTCCTCGACGCCGGGCGCATCGACCCGGGAAAGTCTCCGTTGGCGGCCCAGAGGGAACTGGGGTATAGAGAGCCCATTCCCCCCAGGCCTCGCACACTGGCCAGTCAGACGAAACGACTAAGGACCAGGCATCACCGCCTGGCGGGACCCTCGAGAGGCAACTCCCCTCGAGGGCTTGAAGTGGAAACGTTGCCCTCAAGGGGTCCCTCGCCTCAGGGGACCCTCCCGAGGCGCCAGCTCGCCTCGAGGGAGTCCCGCAGGAATCTCCCCTCAGGCCTCCCCGCGCCTGAAGGGAAACGTTGCGGCCAAGGAAGTACGGCCGGACGCACGTGGCCTCTGCCATGCCCACGCGGTGATGCCAGCATCCCCGTTGCCGTTTTGGTGATAAAGGGGTCAATAAAGCGGCGCCGCCTGCTGCGCAACTGCCAGGACCTTTTACTATGGCGATAAAGCAGGTGGACGGCGCAACCCTCCAACGGAGAACGTCATCGCGGGCTCCACCTCAGAGACTGCCCTCTCGGCGGGCAGTACAGCGCGGTCGGCCGCCTGTCGGCCACCGCGCCCACCTTTATCAACACTGGACCGCGTCCATGGACAAACGGACCGCGGTGGACTCCTACTCCACCATGCCTCTGCCGTGTGGGAGCCACCTTGAAGGCCAAGCCGAAGGAGAGCGCCAGAGGGGGCTATAAAAGGGACAAGACATCCATCGTAGCAAAGGTCGGCTCTTTGCGTGCTACAACCCTTGTAAACCCTAGCAACACTTGTTAGGATAGCCTCTGGCTGAAGGAGGAAGAAGACCATCGCTTCCCTCCCCAGGCAAGAACTGCCTCAAGGGGGCCTCCGGCAAACTCAATTGTACCGTAACCTCTACCATCTAATACAGACAAGCAGGAGTAGCGGTCTTACCTCCTCACGAGGGCCGTGAACCTGGGTAAAGGCCGGTGTCTATCTCTGTCGTGGGTGTGTCGTCTTCGGGTCCGGCGAGCAGCGTCGCAGCGTCCCTCAAGGGTCTTGACCTCCACGTTCAACCCCCTTCACGAACTACTCATCAGGAAGTGACTACCCCCGATTCTTGGGAGTCATAACCCGACATTTGGCGCGCCAGGTATGGGCAAATATTGCGCAACCCAAACGCAACAGATCGTGTCGCAGGATGGAACATAGAGCTACAGCCATTCAATTTACGCTTCGATACCACAAGGGTAATCAAAGGAAGAGCGATGGCTGACTTCGTCGCCGAATGGACTGACCCAACCCCTGAAGAGCCTTTGGGAGAAGAGCAAGAGCCCTCTGGAGCCACAATGCCCAGCCACTGGACCATGAAGTTCGACGGAGCTTTCGCTTGTCGCCACGGTGGGGCAGGTGTAGTCCTGATCTCACCCAAAGGCGACAAGTTGTATTATGCAGTCCAGCTGTGCTTCGGAATCGACAAGATATCCAACAATATTGCCGAGTATGAAGGCCTGCTTGCCGGCCTACGTGCCGCAATCGCCCTAGGCGTCAAGCATCTACTCATCAAGGGCGACTCCCAGTTGCTCGTCAACTTCTCTAACAAAATCTACAAGCCTAAGGACGACCACATGGCCGCATACCTTGAAGAGGTCCGTAGGCTCGAGAAGCACTTCAGCGGAATGGAGCTCATGCACATCCCAAGATAGGAAAACCAAGAGGCTGATGACATCGCCAAGCGCGCATCAAAGAGGCAAGCTCAGCCGCAAGGTGTCTTTGAAGAAAGGCCCGTCAAGGCATCCATAAAGCAGCCCCAAGAGGCCCTGCCCGCAAGCACAGACGAAGCGCTCCCGCCACCACCTGCAAGCGGGGCTCCAGGCTGCGGGCCCTGTCGTAGTATCGGCATAATTGAAAGGAGACGGGGGTCCTCTAGCCTACGTATGGATTGTGGGGAAGAAGGTTGGTGTCGTCGAGGACGGGATTGAACACGGCGAGTTTACCCAGCTTCGGATCCCGCAGAGGTGGCGAGATCCTACGTGCTGCTATAATTCACTATGAGGCAATAGTCGTGAACAGGTTACAATGTGTATGATGCGTATTGAAGCGTGCCCTAAAGGCTTCCTGGTGGCCGTCTTATATAGGCGGCCGGACCCCAGGATACAAGGCAAGTACTTGTCCGGCAAGTAATCAGAGTCCTAGACCTAGCCGGCTTTAGTTGCCGCCTTCCGTCTTGGGCTTGGTGGCTTGATGGGCTTCGGCCTTACGCCTTCTTAGACCGTCCACCTACTTCCTTGTACGTCAGCTATCTGGGCCACCCGGCAGGCTTCAGCCTTACCACCCTTGGGCCACCCTGGACTAGCCGGATTGATCAATGTTGGAGACACCCCTAGTTGATATATCCCCAACATTAGCCCCCAGAAAGGTTGAAGTTCTCCAGGCGCCGGCTTCTTTTTAATACTCCATCTGCCAATGTTGGCGGCTGCAGGACTTGAACCATTCTGAAAATCAAAAGAAAGGGGGCAAGTGTGTCTTGAAGTTGGCACACGGCCGCCTTTATCCAACATGGAAAAAACGGCTAACCGATAGTTTCGCCGGGAACATTTGTTGACGGATATCGCTAGGCAGCTCACGACAGTTTGAACCTGGCCTTAGCGAAAATCCCACCATGATCACAAAACCGCGGGAAACGGGGAGATGTGGAGATCGTGAGATCATGCGCTGCAGGGTATGTTGGACACGTGTCCGACTAAAAAAATCGTTGCACAGGAAACTACGCTCGGCTCTATAAATAGGGAGCCGAGCGGTTCACTTCGGTACCCCAGCTCTTGCACTCCTCGACCTTTTGCTCTCCCGCTCTCTCGCACCTTGCTCCGAGCGAACTCCGGCGAGCGTCCTCCTCCGGTGACCTGCACCCACGGTGATGTCCACCGGTCAAAACATCCCCTCCGCGGCGTCCGGCGGTCCTACATCTGATACCTCGTCCGCGGCGCGATGGGCGGCGCGGCGTCGCGCCCTGCGACGGTGGCGACGGGCAATGTCGCCGCCGTCGCTTCTCACACTCCCGCCACGCGCACGCCGGCGGCGGTCTCCTCGGCTCCTCCACCCTTGGCCGCGGCGATGGCGGCGAGAGGCGCTCCGGCCGACGAGGAAGAGGAAGCGGCGGACCTTGGGTCACGCTATTGGCTTCCCTCCATTGTCGACGAGGCGACCCTGCAAGACCTGGAGGCCGTTGGCTACCTCCCAACTCGGGAGGATTGCCGGTGGAGACCTGCCTTGGGAGACGTCACCCCGGCTCCGAAAGCCGGTGAACGGGTAATCCTCACCTCCCACCTAGTTAGGGGAATGGCGCTTCCGCCTTCCGCCTTCTTTAGCGAGGTGCTAGATCATTATGGGCTCCAGCCCCACAACATAGCGCCCAATAGCATTATAGTCTTAGCCGGCTTCACAGCTCTGTTCGAGGGCTACCTAGGTATTAGGCCTAGCTTAGACTTCTTCAGATACTGCTTTCGTTGCCGGTGCCAGACCGTGCCAGACGACGGGCTGGCAACCTGCGGCAGTGTCACTTTTAACTGCCGCCAGGGCCGCCAATGGTATCCTAAGATACCATACCTTGAATCTGTCAAGGGCTGGACCTCCACATTCTTCTACTGCCAAGATATGGCAGCTCCGGGCCGTCAATTTGGCGTCCCGGAATTTGTCAATGCGCCGCCTATGCCCAAGCCATGCTGGGAGGAGGCGGTGCCCAAGTTGACGGAGGAACTCCGCCTTTTCCAAAGGCGGATTGAATTCCTCACCCGGACGATGGCTCCCCCCTGCTGGACGGGGTGGACACCGTCATCTGTTGGCTCGGCCGGCAGATTCTCCCCCTGCGGTACAGCCCGCACAAAATGTGTCAGTATTCGCCTACTGCCACGGCCTCTCTCCGCGTAAGCGAAGAGAGGTTGCCGGTTGCCGACCTGGCGTTCCGGCTCCGCAGCCTCGTCAAGGCGGGGCTGGTGAAGGCGGTGGAGGGCGTGCCCATGCACACCCACGACAACCCTCCCATCGAGGTAGATATCTTGCTCCTTGCCCCTTTTTGACAGCTTCGCCGGCTAATCTTGAGTTCCATTAATACTTGTCTTCTTTCTCAGATCTCCGACTTGGGGGAGGATGACCTGACTCCCGACTTCTACGAGTCGGAAGCCGGGAAGACCAAGAAGCGCAAAGCATCCGGCGCCGCTTCCTCTACGGCGATCGCCGAGAGGAAGAAACGGATTGCAACGGCTACCGAGCCGGCTCTCGTCAACCTTGACGAGAACGCGGGGATTAACATCCCCCGAAGGTACTCAATTCTGCCTTTAACAGTCGACGAGCTTCTTTAATATTGGCACCGAACTGACTGCTTGTTGTTTATTGACAGGGAAAGGGTCGCAACTTCCCGGTTGACGACCAGGCTCCTTTCCAAGGGTAAGCGGCCTCAAGGCAGCTCGCCTGCTACCATGCCGCCAACTCCCCAGCCCCGGGCCGGCAGCTTTATGGGCGACGCTCGTCGCCAGCCCCCGACTCCGGCTTCTGGCGCGCCGCCAAGGACCTCCTCCGCTGACCGTGCACCCAAGACTCCCCTTCTTTTGGCTGAGGCTACGGCCGATGAAGCCGTCCACTCGCGTGCCGCCAAGGAGGAGCTGCTGGAGGCGGCTGCCAGCGGGTCCCAGAGGGCAGCCCCGACTGCGGGAGGCGGCAAAGTTAGGGACCCTTGGTCCACCTTTAAGGAGGGCAAGGAGTCCGCCTTGGCTTTTGCCAACTTCACCTCCCTGGCCTTCGCCGACTTGGAGGGCGACCTGTCTGTAAGTTTTTATAACTCCGGCATATACATAGTCTTTCCCCCGAGCACTTAGATGGCAGGTCCAAAAATTTTGGCTGCCGGCTTAGTGGTTATTCGACAATATGTTTTATGACTTTGCTTTTTCCTGCAGGGCCTCGTGTCCGCCAACGTTGAGCTTGTCTCCTCCCGAGTCGAGATAAACCGGCGCTGCAGCGACCTGAAGAAGGATTGCGAGGCCAAGGACCTGCGCATTGCCGAGTTGGAGGCGGCCCGCAAAAAAGATGAAGGTAGAGTTGATCTTTTTTGCCTTCAGCTATCTTTTCAACTTATGTTGTCGTCAATCATTTGGTTAGCGAATCCATATTTGTAGAACTGCTAGACCATGCCCAGGATATACTGAAGGCGTCCACTGACATGCATGCTCTTATGAATGAAGCTTCCGATTTGGCAGCCGCCAACTTGGCGATGAAGGAGGATCACCAGAAGGAGATGGAGGCCTAGCAGCTGAAATTTGCCCAGGAATCTAGCCAGCTCACTGGTGAGCTGGAAAGCCTGCGCAAGAAGTTGGCGGAGGCGGAGAAGACGGCTGCCGAGGAGATCTCCAAGCAGACTTCTCGCGCCCAAACTGCTGAGGACGCGTTGGCGGCTCATATGATTGAGTTGTCCGCTTTCCATAACTCGGCCCTTGGTAATTTCTCACTCCTTTTTTTGATTTTGCCATTTTGCTTAGCCTGAGCCAAACTGATGGTTTCAATTTTGATACAGTTCCCGCCGGTTTGGGCGACGACAAGGTTGTCAGCCCCCGCCTGGATCGCCTTGCGCGTCTATGCGAGCTGATCACCAAGACTTTGGCAGCGTCCAAGCGGTTTGCCGCCAAGTTCTTCATCTCCTCTGGCAGCCAGGAACCGACCGAATTCAGCGATGTGCCCAATATGTTGGAGCAGGCTACCAAGCTACACAAGAGCTCGCTGAAGTCGGCGGCGCGGGGTGGTGCCAAGACTGCGCTTGGACTATTCATGGCGCACTACCCCGAGGCGGAGATAGAAGCCGTCACCGAAGGTATGCCGTCTACATATGAAGACGGCAGCGAGGTCGAGCCGGCCGCTGTTCTGGACAGCGTTGTCGGCTACGCCACGCGTGTTGCCGACATGGTGGATACTTCGATCTTCTACCGGCGCCATCATGTGCCTGCCGCAGGGGAAGCTGGAGCTGCCGGCATGGCCGAGGCGGAGGGGAGTGACAGTTCTGGGGCTGAAGTTGTTAGCCCCCAAGCCTGATGTAGACCCCCCCCCCCCCCCCCCGAGCCGTAGTTTTCTTTACTTGCCTCCTTCATACATGATTTGCCAGCCCCTGAAACAATGCAACTTTGACTTGTAATATTTGTATATACTTTTGTTGTTGCTCTGCTAGGCGGGAAACTAGCCGACAAGTTTTATTTTGCCTTATTTATATGGCCCGCCTTAATTTTACCCTGACCTATATGTTTGACTTTTTGTATGTTGACGAACCTCAGCCGGTAACTTTAGCTGAAACAACCAGGGCTAAGCCATGCGTTTAGGATAAGAAACCAAAGCCAACATGTTGGTGTCAAAGACATACTACTAGGTGAACCACATATAAGTAATCAGAGGTAAAAGAATTAGGCGGCGCAAAAAGTTTATTTTTGCTTTAGGTTGGCTCGAAAGCTGCAAGTATCTACCAGTTTGAATCTTTGCACGGAGCTAGAAAAATAGGTAACTTAGATACATAAGGGAAATATGATTGCAAGAAAAGACAAAAGATGGCATGCTTCTCAACACAGATGAGGAACCATAGACTTTTATTTCATAATCATATATAACTTATTACAATTATAAATTGCTAAGTGTAGAAAGGACGTAGCTGCTCAATATTCCAAGGCCGTCTTGTTTGTTCAAACGGATCGTCAATGCCTCTTTTGCGCTTGGTTCCCCTTTTTCCTGCCGCCTTCTTGCGCCTCTTCTTTTCTTCTTCGTCGCGGATGTCGGCCAGGTAGTAGGAACCATTGAGCAGCGCCTTTGTGACTATAAACGGTCCTTCCCATGGCGGGGATAACATGTGCAAGCCTTTTCTGTCTTGAATTAGGCGGAGAACCAGGTCACCTGTTCTGAAGCTTCGCTTCCGCACTCTCTGGCTATGATAGCGGCGAAGTTATTGCTGGTACAAGGCGGAGCGATGTAGGGCGACGTCTCTTTCTTCGTCTAGCAGGTCTAGGCTATCCTGTCTTGCACCTTCTATGTCTTGCTCGATGTAGGCTTGAACTCTTGGGGAATCGTATTTCATGTCGGTAGGTAGCACCGCCTCAGCGCCATATACTAAGAAGAAAGGAGTGTAGCCGGAAGACCTGTTTGGCGTTGTGCGCAAACTCCATAGTACCGACTGTAACTCATCTGCCCAAGCGTCGGCTGTCCTGTGTAATGAAGCTTCGAGACGAGGGTTAAGTCCTGATAAGACTAGGCCGTTTGTACGCTCTACTTGTCCATTGGATTGAGGGTGTGACACGGATGCCAAATCAAGCCGGATACCCAGATCACTGCAGTATTCTTCTATGTCTCCTTGAGATAGGTTGCTGCCATTATCGGTGATAATGATGTGTGGAACTCCAAACCGAGAGATAATTCCCCAGAGGAAATTGGTGGTTGTTCGTGCGTCAAGTTTGCTGATCGGCTTAGCCTCGACCCATTTGGTGAACTTGTCGACAGCGACCAATAGGTGGGTATACCCACCACTCGCCTTCTTGAAGGGACCCACCATGTCTAAGCCCCAGACCGCGAACGGCCAGGTGATTGGGATTGTCCTGAGTTCTTGTGCCGGTAAGTGAGGTTGACGAGCGTACAACTGGCAGCCTTTGCATGTTTTTATGATGTTCTCGGCGTCTTCTTTGGCGGTAAGCCAGTAGAAACCTTGGCGGAAAGCTTTGGACACGATGGACCTGGCGGAAGCGTGATGCCCGAAGGTGCCAATATGTATGTCTTTCAGAATTTTCTTGCCTTCTTCTGGCTGTATGCACCGCTGATAGATGCCGCACGTGCTTCTCTTATATAGCTCGCCTTTTATTACCGTGAATGCCTTGGCTCGCCTTATGATCTGCATTTTTAGCACCTCATCGTCCTCCGGTAACTTGTTGTCGATAAGAAAATCGAGATATGGGACAGTCCAATCCGGCTGTATCGAGTAGACAGCGAGACTTTCCGCTTCTACCGGTTCTTCTGCATCGGTCCATCAAATCGGCGCCTTTAATGGATGGCTTGTGCAAATGTTCCAGGAAAATATCTTTTGGTACCTTTTTGCGCTCTGACCCTAGTCTGGCAAGTGTGTTTGCCGCCTCGTTCTCAGCTCTTGGAACATGCCGGACTTCGTTGCCCGCGGAGTTTTTTGCGAATTCGTCAACTTTGGCTCTGTATGCCGCCATTGTTGCGCTTTTCGCATCCCATGTTCCGCTTACTTGCTGCGCGACCAAATCGGTGTCGCCATAACAGAGGATTCTTTTGACGCCGAGGTCGTTTGCCACGTGTAACCCATGAAGCAAAGCTTCATATTCGGCAACGTTATTGGTTGCTGTGAAGTGGATTTGCAACACGTAGCTAAGCTTGTCACCTTTAGGCGTGCGTAGAACGACTCCAGCCCCCGAGCCTTTGAGCATCTTTGATCCGTCAAAGTGCATGACCCAGTATTCTGATTCGGGGAGTGTCGTTTCCTCCATGGCTTCTGTCCAGTCGGCGACAAAATCTGCAAGCGCTTGAGACTTAATGGCGGTCCGTGGCTTATAGACTATATCAAAGGCGGCAAGTTCGATGCCCCATTTGGCAACTCGACATGTTGCCTCTACATTGTTGATTATGTCTCCCAACGGTGCCTTGCTGACTACTGTCACTGTGTGCTCCTGGAAATAATGACTAATCTTTCTGGCAGCAAAGAATACACCATAAGCCAGCATTTGGTAATGCGGATACCTCTGCTTGGAGGCGGAGAATACTTCACTGATGAAGTAGACCGGTCGTTGCTCATACGTCGCGGCTTCGTTCTCCTTTCTTTCCACAGCCAAGACAACGCTGACAACAGCTCTTGTTGCCGCGATGTATAGCAGCATTGGTTCCTGTGATCGAGGTGCTGCCAATATCGGAGCGGATATGAGGGCCTCCTTAAGTTGTTGTCAGGCTACGTCTGCCTCTGCTGTCCACTCAAAGCTGTCGGATTTCTTCAATAGCCGGTAGAGAGGCATTGCCTTTTCCCCTAGGCGGCTTATGAAACGACTGACGGCCGCTGCCGATCCGGCTAGACGTTGCACGTCCTTCAGGCAAGTATGTATGGATATGTTTTGGATGGCCTTGATCTTCTCCGGATTAACCTCGATCCCTCGTTCTGAGACGATAAACCCGAGCAGTTTGCCGGCTGGAACGCCGAAAACACACTTGGCGGGATTGAGTTTCATCTGATACCTCCGGAGATTCTGAAAAGTTTCTTCCAAATCCTCTAGGAGATCTGCCTTCTTTTTTGACATCAAAGCGATGTCGTCTACGTAGACGTGAACATTGCGGCCGATCTATTCGTGCAGGCAATTCTGCATACAGCGCTGGTATGTTGCCCCTGCATTCTTCAGGCCAAAAGGCATCGTGATGTAGCAGAAAGTCCCGTATGGAGTGGTGAAAGATGTTTTCAGCTGATCCGACTCTCTCATCTTGATTTGATGGTATCCGGAGTAGGCGTCCAAAAAACAAAGCAGCTCGGAGCCTGCTGTGGAGTCTACGACTTGGTCAATTCTAGGCAGCACAAAGGGATCCTTTGGGCAGCACTTGTTAACACCGGTATAGTCAATACACATCCTCAGCTCTTTATTCTTCTTTGGAACAAGTACAGGATTTGCCACCCAATCGGTGTGCACAACTTCTTTTATGAAATTGGCGGCCTTCAGCCTATTTATCTCCTTTCCTATAGCCTTGCGTCTCTCATCTCCAAAGCGTCTTGTTGCTTGCTTCACCGGCTTGGATCCTTTTATGACGTTGAGTGAGTGCTCGGCAAGTTCCCTCGGTACACCAGGCATGTCGGAAGGCGACCATGCAAAGATGTCACGATTCTCACGGAGGAACTCGACGAGCGCGCCTTCCTATTTGCTGTCAAGGTTGCAGCCGATGACGACTTGCTGAGACTTGTCGCCTGGGATGAGGTCCGCCTTTTTGGTGTCTTCTGAAGCTTCAAAGGTCTTCTTGACATCAATCTTTGGCTTGGGCATGGAGTTGTCTGAATCCGCCCCAAGTAGTGCGAGTTCTTCCTCGTGGATGACGGCTTCTGCGAAGGCAGCCATACCACGTTCACACTCCTTGTCTTTCTTGAAGTTGCCGGAAATCGTGATGGTTTCGTTTTCCCCCGGCATTTTAAGCTTGCTGTATATGTAGCACGGCCTTGGGGGACAACTTCGAACCGGAGGAACTCTGAGCGGTAGTTCTCTCTTGGTCCGAAAGTTACCTTCAGCCTAATGCTCCCCATTGACTTTGCTTGCCTGCGGGGCACTATGCCGTGAAAAGTGAGGTTGGTGTGGTCCAGCTGATCCTCTGACAGGTTCATGCAGCTTAGTGTGTCATAGTACAGGATGTTGAGGCTGTTGCCACCATCCATGAGTACCTTTGTGAGTCTGAAGTTGTCGACAATGGGATCGACGACGAGGGCGTACTTGCCTGGGTGAGGAACGTGATCAGGGTGGTCGGACCGGTCCCAAGTGATCGTTGCTTCCAACCAGTTCAAATACCACCTTATCCGCCTTAGCCGAAGGCGTGCCAACAAAGCATACAAGAGATTCTTTGACCTTCGGATATGGTTTCTTTTTCTTGGCGGCCGCGTCATCCTCGCTTGAGACAGACATGTCGTCGTCATCCTCATCCTCCTTGTTGTCTTTCTTGTCGTTCTTCTTTGACTTCTTTGACTTCCAGCCGACTGTGGGGTCTTTTTTGAAGTCGTCCATGAAACGACATTCGCCAAGCATATGGTTGACCTTGCCGAGTGAGGCGTGGATAGGGCACGGAAAAAGTTTTGCCTGCTCATAAGTGATTCGCGCCGCTTTAGGACCTGAGCCGGCGTCGCGACTATCTTTCTTATTCTTCCACTTCTTTTTGCCGGCATTCCCTTGGAATGCGACAGCTACCTCGTTGGAAGGTCCGGCTTTGTCATCCGCCGCCTGCTTGCGCTTGTTGTTCCGTTTTGGTATGATGTTGACGTCTGGATCATCGTCCTGGGCGTCGTCATCCGCCGCCGCGTATTGGGCGGCTAGGTTGAGCATCTCGCCAAGGTCCGTGATTTGCTCGCGGACGAGCCGATGACGGAGCAAGGACTTCTTCTGCAGGCCCGTGTAGAAGGCGCGGATAGCCTGTGCATCTGAAACACCATGACAGTTGGCTTTTTTGGATATCCAACGGCTGACAAAGTTTGTCATGGTTTTGTCCGGCTTTTGGATACAGCGTTGCAAATCCGTGTAGGTATTTGGACGCTTGTATATTCCTTGGAAGTGCTGGGAGAACACCTTTTCCATGTCGTACCAGCTATGGATAGACTTTTCAGGAAGGTTGTCGATCCAAGCCCTTGCCGTGCCTTCCAACATGAGAGGTAGGTAACGGACGGCAATATAGCTGCTCCCGCCGGCAATTTCTATGGCCATGGCATAGTCGGCTAGCCATGAATCCGGCTTAACGAGGCCGTTGTACCTAGAACAGTTTTTTGACACTGATGTCATGTCCTTAGGGAACGGCTCTCTGCGGATGGCGTCGCCGAAGCACTTTGGTCCAGAATATAGCGGCTCCTTTCCTCTTGCTATGTCTTGTAGGCGGTGTCGTGCGTCTTCTGGATCGAGCTGCCGTGCGCCTCTGTTTGCGTCTGGCTCGTCCTGCGCTGCCCGGCTTATGTTGCGTCTGGACCCTTCTGCCTCCTCTTTCCTCTTGCTGCCGGTGCTACGCTGCGGAGACCGACTTCGACCTCTCCTGCGAGGGTCGTTACCGGCATCTTTCCTAGGCGGCAGTCTATTGTTCCGGCTACCGCCATTATCGCGTCTTGGCTGGGCTGGAGGTGGCAGGTCTCCCCTGCTTCCTGTCCCTGAATTATCGTCCCACCTTGGTTTTGGCGGTGGCGTCTTCTTTGGAGGTGGCGTTGCCTTCCTTTTGTCGCCATGGCTACTGGAGCCAGACGGGCCTTCGGGGTCGTCGCCAGGTGCAGCTTTGCACTTTCCTGACTTAGACTCTAGGTCTCCCCCGCGAGCGTCCGCCATGTGGTCGTAGGAATCAGCGCGAGCTTGTTGTTCTAGGGCCTTGCTCACGAAGTGTCTTGCATTGGCCAGCTTTTCCTCCGCCGTGTAGGTTTTGTCGTCCAGGGTATCTAGCGCGGCAGCCGCGTTGAGGACGGGGGTGCAGAAAACAACATCTCCCCTTCTGTCCACGCGCTATGGTGTCGTACGCCAGTCGAACCCGAGATCTTGAGCCGCTGTCGTTGCGCGTGTTGGCGGCTCCTTGTCACGGCGGTTTTTTGATGACCTTTTTTCCTCAAAGAGTTGCCGGCTTGTTTTGGCCAACATCTTCTCCTGTTCTTTCTCGATCTTCTTCGCAAGGCTCTCAACGTGTTCCTCTCTTTTTCGCAGGAAGTCAGAGTGCTTGAGCATGTTAATTCTAAGCTCTTCCACTTCGTCGAGTGGGGTGTCTTTATTCACCGGAGTATTCATGATCTCGTCTACTTCTTTGATGACGGAGAGCAAATCCGTGGGTTTGCTGCTGCCGCCTTTCTCGAGGCCAGTTTTCTTCTTTGCGCGCACCTTGTCGGAACTTTCAATGAGTTGACTGGCAGTGGTGTCGCCGGCATCTTCCACCGGCTTGTTTTGCGTTTCAGAAGCAACTGGGGTTGTCTCATGACCGACGACAACCATCATAGCCAGCTTGTCAGGCATGTCAGTATCCGCTGTGCCCTCTGAAGGAGCCGGATTACCCCTGGAAAAGCGGGTTTTGATCTTCTCTTCGAAGAGACTAGCATCATCATCAGAGTCAGAGTCTACGTTGACTTGAACGGTAGATCTGGATCCGGCATCTGACATTGAATCCTCCTGGAGAGCAGGGAGGATTGACTCAGGATCGTTGTTTTTCGGCTGGGAGTCTGATCCCAGTCCGACAACTCCGACGAAGTGGAAATCAGATTTGGCCGACTCCTGGGAGAAGGCGGATTCAGATCCATCTTGTCGGTCGACTGCTTGGTCGAAGGGTTGGTGGGTGGGGTTGTAGAAACGCAGTAGGCCGTACGCCTCCGGCGTATACCCGATGAAGACGTCGATCCCTCCGATCGGTACGATTGCGCATCCGATAAGGTAGTCTTCCGCCGGGAGCCAGGACTCATCCGAGTTGACGTAGCTGTGGCCGCCATACCTTTTGATGCGACCGACGGCGATCTGCTTGCCCACGCCGCCAAGTGTTCCCGCCTGGAACGTGACACCAGGAACCTTATGCCCCACGGTGGGCGCCAACTGTCGTAGTATCGGCATAATTGATAGGAGACGGGGGTCCTCTAGCCTACGTATGGATTGTGGGGAAGAAGGTTGGTGTCGTCGAGGACGGGATTGAACACGGCGAGTTTATCCAGCTATGGATCCCGCAGAGGTGGCGAGATCCTACGTGCTGCTATAATTCACTATGAGGCAATAGCCGTGAAAAGGTTACAATGTGTATGATGCGTATTGAAGTGTGCCCTAAAGGCTTCCTGGTGGCCGACTTATATAGGCGGCCAGACCCCAGGATACAAGGCAAGTACTTGTCCGACAAGTAATCAGAGTCCTAGACCTAGCCGGCTTTAGTTGCCGCCTTCCGTCTTGGGCTTTGGGGCATGATGGGCTTCGGCCTTACGCCTTCTTGGACCGTCCGCCTACTTCCTTGTACGTCAGCTATCTGGGCCGCCCGGCAGGCTTCAGCCTTACCACCCTTGGGCCACCCTGGACTAGCCGGATTGATCAATGTTGGAGACACCCCTAGTTGATATATCCCCAACAGGCCCCCTACAGGGGAGCGTCTGTTGCTCATAGCGGTGCACCAAGAAACAGGATGGATCGACGAGATCAAAGATTACCTCCACAAAGGGGTCCTTCCCGAGGAAGACGTTGAAGCGGAGCGAATTGCCTGCCAAGCAAAATCGTACCAAATCCTCGAAGGAATTCTCTATCGCAAGCGCCCAAACGGCATCGCGCTCAAATGCGTCCCTCCTGAAGAAGGCAAACTGCTGATTAAGGACATCCACAGCAGGGAATGCGGCCACCATTCGTGCGCCCGCACCCTCGCATGCAAAGTCTTCAGGAGCCGCTTCTACTGGCCTCAAGCACTTCAAGATGCAATGGACATCATTCAAGCATGTGAAGCCTGCCAATTCCACGCCAAGCTGCTTGACCAACCAGCGCTGGGACTACAGACCATTCCGCTCTCGTGGCCGTTTGCGGTCTGGGGGCTAGACATCGTGGGACATTTCTCAACGGCGCAAGGTGGATATCGCTACCTCTTTGTGGCCATTGACAAGTTCACAAAGTGGCCTGAAGTGGAGGCAACGCGCACAATCACAGCAGGCGCGGCGGTGAAATTCATCAGAGGCCTGGTCTGCCGCTTCGGAGTGCCTAACCGCATCATCACCGACAATGGCTCACAATTCACCAGTGGCATCTTCAGAGCCTACTGTGAAAGAATGGGCATCAAGCTCTGCTTCGCCTCAGTCGCCCATCCGCAAAGCAACGGACAGGCTGAGCGCGCAAACGCAGAGGTCCTCAAAGGCCTAAAGACCAGGACCTTCGATGTCCTCAAGGGCCACGACAAGGGCTGGATCAACGAGCTCCCCTCAGTGCTCTGGTCCATCCGTACCACGCCACCCAAGCCCACCGGGGAAACACCGTTCGCCCTCGTCTATGGAGCCGAAGCAGTCCTCCCCACAGAGATAAAGCATGGATCCCCACGGGTCCTTGCCTTCAACGAGGACCAGCAAGAGGACCTCCATAACGACGACCGACTGCTCCTTGAAGGGCTACGACGCCGCGCCGCCTTCCGGGCGGCAAAATACCAGCAGGACCTGAGACGCTACCACAGCCGCAACGTGCGCTCGCGCACCCTGGAGGCAGGCGATCTCGTCCTCAGGCGAATCCTCTCCAGGGAAGGCCTCCACAAGCTGTCCCCGATGTGAGAAGGCCCCAATAGGGTCACCCACATCGCCAGGCTTGGCGCGGCTCGCCTCGAGACTCAAGACGGCGTCCCCGTCAAGAATCCATGGAACATCATGCACCTACGCAAGTTCTACCTGTGATCATTGTCACGTCAAGGCATTTAGCGAAAGAGGCAGCCTACGGCTCAACCTCCAAGCATTTTTTGTCTCTGAAGGTTAAAAGCTCAAGGCTTAAACATCACAAATCTTTGTCTCCTAAGGGAACAAACTCAAAATGTGATCATCGTCACGCCCGTGATCATTGTCACGTCAAGGCATAAAGCGGAAGAGGCAGCTTACGGCTCAACCTCCAAGCATTTTTTTTCTCTAGAGGTTAAAAGCTCACGGCTTAAACCTCCCAAGCATTTTTTGTCTCCTAAGGGAACAAACGCAACCGTGATCATTGTCACGCGCGTGATCATTGTCACGTCAAGACATAAAGCGGAAGAGGCAGCTTACGGCTCAATCTCCAAGCATTTTTGTCTCTTGAGGTTAAAAGCTCACGGCTTAAACCTCCCAAGCATTTTTTGTCTCCTAAGGGAACAAACGCAACCGTGATCATTGTCACGCCCGTGATCATTGTCACGTCGAGACTTCTAGCGGAAGAGGCAGCCTACGGCTCAACCTCCAAGCATCTTTGTCTCTAGAGGTTAAAAGCTCACGACTTAAACCTCCAAGCTCCAAAGGCTTCTCTCGAGGGGAAACCCTCCGAGCTCTCCATTTAACGAGCCACCTCAGGTCGTTGAGAGTCTCTGCCACTAATGGGTGGTCCCCATGACACGACATGGTCAAAACATTAACTTGGCAACCCCAAGCATAATGACTCAATTTCATTCCCAAGTGAACTTAGCGCCTCGGCGCCGCTTTGTTATATATTTAGTGAGTTTTATTTTCGCATTACTCTGTTGAAGTATGCGCTTATATCTCTCCACATGCGTACCTCGCGAGCGGGGGCTGAGTACGGTGCCAGTGCCTCAAATAACACACCAGCAGCACTACAAAATCCAAGAGTCCGAGCTCTGGCTGGAGGGCAAGATCCCACAAACACGCCATCTCTACAGAGGACCTTGGTACTTACTCTCCTCGAAAGGAACGCCTGAGGGGACCTATAAGCGCGCACGAGTCCCTTGAACCGTGTTCCAGCGTTTGGGTTCGCCCCTCTAACATCTGCAGGGAAAAATCCCCACACGAGCCTGAAGAGGCATCCGGGAGCGACCCCTCAAGTGGGCAACCTCGCCAGGCAAAAAGCCTCTGCAAGGCGAAAACCTCGAGAAGCTAAGTCTCGCACCCACGCCTTAAGAGCGTTTTCTACCCCTAGTGCACGTTTTCCCCTCAAGCGACTTCGCTTTCCCTTACGCTTCATGGACTACTCGCACGTCTAAGTGGAGCACTTGAGCATCGCGACTGAGGGCTCTTACCTCTCCTAGGCCTAAACTCCCCCGGCCTTGCGGAGTCATTGCTCCTGCATACTGAAGTGGCGGAGTCATGGCACGAAGAGATGGGACCTACCGACGCAGAGAACAAATAGACATGAAGATGAGTCCAAAGAGACCTCACGGGGGGCAAGCAAGGTCGAATCAAACAGCAATAAAGATTATATTACAGGCCAAAAGGTCTTAAGATATCTAAACACACAGTTGTTTCAGATACAAGCGCTCGCAGGCGCAATAAGAAGAGGCTCAGGGGGAAGCAGCGCCGCCTTGGACCTCCTCCGCGGCACCCTCTTCAGCCTCGGTAGAGCAGGACTCCTCCTCGCTGTCCTCAGCCGCAGCCTCCGCGCGCCGGAAGCGGTTGCAGAAGGCGTCATCTTGCTTGCGGAGGGAACCGGAGACCCGCTGCGCGTCCTCGCCCTGAGCAGCTTCTTTCACGGAGGAGAGGTCGAAGCCTGGCGTGAGGAGCTTGAGGTTGGTGAAGATGCGATCAACCACCACCCCCAGAAGCCGCCGGCTCTCGTCCTCAATCATCTCGCGAAGCTCGGCGACGGGACCCTCGAGCGCCTCGAAGAGCTGGTCGAAGTAGACAAGGTACATGGCAGCGTCGCCACGGCCTCGGACGTCAGTATGCGGCGCGTCCGCACCGAGCTGCGCGGCAAGCTTGTTGCCACGAGCGACCAGCGCCTCGAACATACGCTCACGCTGCTTCGAGAGCGCGCGAGCCGCCTGGGCAGAGTCCGAGGCCTCCGCCGCCCGCTCCATCGCCGGGGCCACCTGCTCCTCCACATCCTTGGCCAAGGAGTTGAGGTTGTGGACTGCCTCGGTGCGAGCCTCCTCCGCTCGGTGACGACCGTCCTTGGCGCGCTTGAGGCGGACCTCCAGTTTAGAGTTGGCCTTCTCAAGCTCGGTGATCCGCTGAGAATCCACAGCACGCTTGGCCTTGAAGCGGTCCTCCTGCTTCTGGGCCAAGTCGCGATACTTGTGCGAGCTGGCCAGGCGGAACTTCTTCTCGCGCTCCGTGAGGGCGTCCTCTGCCTCCTTCTTCTTCTCAGCGAAACGCCGCTCGAAACGCTCGTAAGCTAGCTTCTGGGCAGCGACGTTTTCGTCGTACTTCAAGGTCGCCTTGGCCAAGTCTCCTTCGTCCTCCTCAAGGGCCTCGCGTTGGGCGACCAAGTCCTTCTCCACCTGAAGACGCTGCTCCTCACGCTGCTGCAGCTCCTTCTCCTGGTGGCCAGCTACCGCTCACGCTCGGCAAAGATCTTGCGGTCCTCCTCCAGAGCGGCATGTGCGGCCTGGTGGGCGGAGAGCGGCAGGGCCTCCAGCTGGCCCAGCTCACGGCATTTCTGCGCCAGCGAGCCCTCCATCGCCTCGCGCAGGAGCTCCGCGGCAGTGCGCGTTCCTCTTGGAGGGGCTCGAGGAGCTCTACAGCGTCGCGGGTGGCCCCCTCGCGAATCTCCTTGGCGAAGCCGGTGGCCTCCTCGCGTGCGGCCTAAAGCGCCGCATCCTCCAGCAGGCGCGCCTGGACCACCGCGTGGAAGGACGCCCACGACCTCGCCAGCTCCTCCTGCTGCCGAGCGAGCCATATGTCCCCGAGGGCGAGGTGCGCCTCCAAGCCCTCCAAGGATTCCCTCACGAGGATGAAGGCGACCTCGCTGCGCCCCGCGCTCTAGTCCCAGCCGCGGAGGACCAGCTCCTGGCTCGTGGAGGGCCCGACCCCGGCGTCGAGTTTCGTGGGCCCGGCCTCAGGGAAAGCTCGGGGGCTAGCCTGTGCTTCGCTTGTGCACGTGCCGGCATCCTCTTCCGGCCCTGCAGCTGCAGGGCGTTCCTCGATCACAGCTTGAAGAGGAGGCGAGGAAGCATCTCCCCCAGCAGGTCCGCCTGTGCCAGCTACTGCCTCACGCGCTTCCCTAGCAGGCTGCACGGGAGCAGTGGCCGCAGGCGGCGGGGTAGGCGCGCGCGGAGGCGTCAACACGCGTGGCGGTGTTGGTTCACGCGGTGGAGTGGCCTCGCGTGGAGGCTTAGCCGCGCGAGGCGGCGCGGAAGTTTTCTCCTCCGAGCCTTCCACCACCAGAGGTTGGGGCGCGGTGCAGGTGCCTCTGGGCGTGCCGCGCCCTCCTCCACCTGAGGCCCTGCTGTCCCCGCCTGGGGCGCAGCCGCTTCCGCTTGAGGCGCCCCCTCAAGGGGGCCGTGGAGGCCGTCTCCACAGGCCTCGCGGCCTCTTCAGCCACGGCCCCTGCTGTGGCGCTCTTCAAAACAGCCGCCTTGCGAAGCCGGCGGCGCTTCGCAGGCACTAGATAACTGACAAGAGCCCAAGAAAAGACCTTCAGTAAAGGGTGAAGTGAAAGAGAAAGCTAAAGGCAAACGATCCAGCATCATGAAAACTCACCCTGACGGGGGGCGCCAGCGTCGACCCATGCCAAGCCTGGCGAGCGCCATGAGGGGGAGGGCTTGGAAGCAGGCCTTGCTGGGGGCGTCTCAGCCTTCCTTTTGGAAGGAACGTCAGACGGCCTCGCCCCCGAGCGGTCCACGACGGCTTTGGTGCGGGGCCCGCGCCCTCCCGGAGTGGCCTCCGCATCAGAGGCCTCCTCTTCCTCAGCCTCCTCCTCCACGAGGCGCGAGGGCGCCACCACGAAGGCGTCTTCATTGCCTGACGAGATATCACAAATCTTGTCAGTAAATGGCCCGGACCTCGAGGAGGAAACCTCCCCTGCCGCGGCCTCCTCCTCACCTAGGCCAGCTCCTGAGGTCGAGGGAGAATCGGCCCCCTCCGCTCCCCGCGTGGCCGGCATCGACACCTCGAAGTCCGCCTGACCTGTCGGGGTGAACGGAGGCATCCCCTCCAGGAGGTCCATGCGCTCCGTCATGTTGTATTGGTGAAGGGGCCGGAGCGCCGCGGGGAGCACATTCACGGCAAGCACTGATGGATTAACGAAGAGCGCGGAGAGTACATTGTCGATGGTGTCCTTGTCGTTGTCCTCGACATGGAGCCGCATCTTGTCGCTCGGCCCCGAGTACATCCACATGGGGACCGAGTGTGCCTGGAGGGGCGCGATGCGGCGCGTCACGAAGTCCGCCACAATCATCTGCCCCGTGAGGCCCTCCTCGCGGAGGAAGCTTAGGCGCCCCATCAAGCTCACGTTCCTGGCGCCGTCGAAGGTGGCCTTGCCCCAATGGTAGTTCTTCACCGCGGGCTCGTCGGGGACCTCGAGGAAGGCGCAGTGAGGCTCCACCCCAACAAAAAACCACCTTCTGACGGAAGTCGTCTACCTTCTTCGTCACTGCAGTGATGGCCTTGCCCTCGCTCCAAGACAGGGGGATGTAGACGCTCGCCATGCCGTCGACGATGCGGAACGAGACGCACCCAGAGCGCTCGTTCTTCGCCGTGTCCCGGAGCGCATAAAAGCAACGGAACAGCCCCACCGTGGGCTCCAGGCCCAGGTACGCCTCGCAGAGGTAGGCGAAGACGGCGAGGATGAGGACGGAGTTGGGGTGCAGGTGCAGCAGCTGCACCTGGTAGAACGCCATCACCGCCTCCAGGAACGGCGAGAAGGGCGGCACCAGTCCTGCAGCAAGCCAATGCTGGAAGATCGGGAAGAACCCACGCGGGCGCTTCCCGTGCGCCGCGGGCTTCAGGGCGGTGGCACCATGCTCGTTCGTCCGGTCCGCCACCAGGTACCGGACCTTGGCGACCGCCTTCTCGTTGACGCGCACGCCCAGCAGCGCCGCGCCCAGAACGTCCTCAGGGGCCTCCGCCTAGGAGGAAGACCCCGCGGCGGCCTTGCCCTTGCTCTTGAGTGGGCTCATCGTCGAGGGCGCAGAAGATTCAAGGAGACGGAGAAGGGAGAATCGGAGGAGAGAGCGGATGCGGAGAGCTCTGGGAAGCGGAAACTTCTGCGAGAAGAATTGGAAACGGTAATGGCTCCCTACTGCCCCGCTCGGGCTTTAAGTCACCTCGAGGAGCAGTTACGGGACGTGGTGGGACCCCCCACGACTCGCGCACCGGATGGTGCGAGGCCGTTATTCGTCCAAGTGTCGCGTGGCTCGGGCCGGCTGGGCACTAAGGGCCCACGACGCTTCGCCTGAGCCCATGGGCTCAACCGTGCCAATCATGGGCCCCGGGGCTATTGTCGGCCCAGTGGGAACTGGGGTATGGAGAGCCCATTCCCCCCAGGCCTCGCACACTGGCCAGTCAGACGAAACGACTAAGGACCAGGCATCACCACCTGGCGGGACCCTCGAGAGGCAACTCCCCTTGAGGGCCTGAAGTGGAAACGTTGCCCTCAAGGAGTCCCTAGCCTCAGGGGACCCTCCCGAGGCGCCAGCTCGCCTCGAGGGAGTCCCGCAGGAATCTCCCATCAGGCCTCCCCGCACCTGAAGGGAAACGTTGCGGCCCAGGAAGTACGGCCGGGCGCACGTGGCCTCTGCCACGCCCACACGGTGATGCCAGCACCCCCGTTGCTGTTTTGGTGATAAAGGGGTCAATAAAGCGGCGCCGCCTGCTGCGCAACTGCCAGGACCTTCTACTCTAGCGATAAAGCAGGTGGACGGCGCAACCCTCCAACGGAGAACGTCATCACGGGCTCCACCTCAGAGACTACCCTCTTTGCGGGCAGTACAGCGCGGTCGGCCGCCTGTCGGCCACCGCACCCACCTTTATCAACAATGGACCGTGTCCATGGACAAACGGACCACGGTGGACTCCTACTCCACCATGCCTCTGCCGTGTGGAAGCCACCTTGAAGGCCAAGCCGAAGGAGAGCGCCAGAGGGGCCTATAAAAGGGACAAGACATCCATCGTAGCAAAGGTCGGCTCTTTGCATGCTACAACCCTTGTAAACCCTAGCAACACTTGTTAGGATAGCCTCTGGCTGGAGGAGGAAGAAGACCATCGCTTCGCTCCCCAGGCAAGAACTGCCTCAAGGGGGCCTCCGGCAAACTCCATTATAATGTAACCTCTACCATCTAATACAGACAAGCAGGAGTAGCGGTCTAACCTCCTCACGAGGGCCGTGAACCTGGGTAAAGGTCGGTGTCTTTCTCTGTCGTGGGTGTGTCGTCTTCGGGTCCGGCGAGCAGCGTCGCAGCGTCCCTCGAGGGTCTTGACCTCCGCGTTCAACCCCCTTCACGAATTACTCATCAGGAAGTGACTACCCCCGATTCTTGGGAGTCATAACCCGACATCCGCCAAGCGCTCCGTCCCCAACAACGCCGTGCGCCCGTGTCTTCTTCCCCGGCAACAACCCCTCTTCTCCGGCCACCCCGAGCCTCCTCCTCGCTCCACCGCACTCCCCTAGGTGAGACGTGCCCGTTCCCTCTCCTTCCCCCTCCGATTCTTTCCCCTAGCGGCTCAATCTTGCCGGCGCCGGAGTCCGTCCGCCTCTGCCGCGCCGCACCGCGCACGGCAAGCACGAACACGAAGCAAAACAGGACGCTTTTCCACCCCTTAGCAAGCGCCCGAGCACGCCACACTTCACGCACTCGCACACGCCCGCGAACAGCACAGCGTCGCCACGTTTGGTTGTCGACGGCGTCGATCTTTCCGCCGCACCCGTGGGTTCAGTCCGGCAGTTCGTTAGACAAAATTAATCGCAACAGTTTCAGTTATCACCTAACATTTTTTATCTGTTAAAAACTAAAAACTAGTCTAACCTAACAAGATCTCCTATCTAACCTACTGGCTACCGCGTCGATCTGATCCGTGCGCTCGCCCCCGCCCTCCCGAGTTCGAAACCCCGGGTCAGTGGATAAATCGCCCCCTTTTTAATTTTCTCGCCTCACTGACAGCCTGGCCCCACCGGTCAGTGACAGTGGAGCCAGCGCAGCACCCGCGCAGCACCCACGCAGCACCCGCGCAGCGCCAGCGTGGTCTAGGGCCCGCGCGTCTGTCCCTCTAGGTAGGCTTGCGCTCGGTGAAAAAAGTCTGGAGACGTTGTAGTTTTACCTCGAGCCCCCTGGAGTTTCCTGTTTGCACATAGGACCTTCCCTGCTAAGTTTCTATCACGGATAAGTCACTGCACATTTACAGAAACAACCCTAACATTAAAAATGCAGTAACTTTTAATCTATAAATCCAAATAAAATAATCTTTATATGTTTTAATATTAGAAAAATGCAATGAACATTAATACAACATTATTATGTTATTTTGCATCATTTATTTTAAATGCTTAGTTTAATTTAACAAATGCAACTAAATAATTAATCATGTAATGTGTGGGGTAATAAATATATAATGCCCTAATTCCATTTAATTTGTTCATACCATCTATGCCATGTCTTGCCATGCTAAGAAACATTTAATTTAATGTGTAGATAAATAATTTGCACCATAATTAATTGCCAAGATTTCATCCCCGCTTTAATGTGACCTAATCATCACATGCCATTTGTCACATCAATTGTTTGCGCATTCCATGTATTGATTATTGTTTCCTATTGTCTGTGTTTGACTCTTCTCTGGGTACACGATGACGTGCCTGCTGCGAGTACCTACGATACTGAGGTTCCAGCTTTTGTGCCGGGCCACGAGCTGCCAGGAAAGCTTCTGCTAACATGTTACACGATTGTTTGCTTTTCATCCTTGCCTTTTGATCTATGCTATCCTAGATATCGTTTCTTAAATTGCAATCCCGTCACATGACTATCCTACAGCCTACACAACTATATCCCCACCACCTATAACCCCTTGCATGTTTACCTGTTGGCCTTTGCGAGTCGTAGTGCATGCTTAGAGTTGGTTGTGCGAGTCGTCCGTCTGTATTTTATCTCATATGCTTAGTATGATAGATTGTTCTACTTTAATAAACTATTTCTTATGTTGGGGTTTTATAATAAAAGATAAGGCACCAGGCGGAAGGCCTTGCGAGGTGCTTTGTTCTGCTCAGTGTCGACCTAAGAACTGAGATTTTGTCCTCGGATCCAATTTTAAGCGCACTAACCACTTGTGGGTGGCCCAATGGAGCCCCCCTCGACTTTGAACAGATCCTCAGCTCGTCCATGTGCCGCAAGTAGTTCGTGTTTTCCATTTGCTCATATGCATGTGCATGATGATGATGTTCGATGAGAGGTTACTTGATACGAGGGATCATATAGGGGTGGTGTGCGCGAAGCAGACAGTTCCTACTGTGGTTTGAGCCGCATGGCGCGTGGAAACAAACTAATGAGTCCGCAATTGAGATTCGGCCGGACTCCTGACGCGGATAACAACTCATATGGGTGGCACTTGGACTTGATGTAGTGAAGGAATGAGTCGTGTTGAGAGGCCCTAATGTTTTTGACCGGGTTGATCATGCGAGTATGGGTACAGTAGTGCATCCCTGTAGGGTATAATCTTATCGATGAGCCGTGTCCACGGTTATGGACGACTTGGTGATGATGCTGGCTAACAAGATCTAGACAACTTACACCTAATCATTGTTGATTAACTTGTCTAGTAATGTAGAATTACTTTCACAATAAATGTTAACTAAAACTGATAATGTGTGAGTTTCCCGAATTTCTTCCTCATACTTCGTTGAGGGGGTTAATTCGAGAATGGGTTATGATCGGTGTTAGTTGTAGTTGGCTACTTATGCGCTCTCTTATCTCCCTCTAAATAGACGGAAGTTGTAGCGTGTCTCTTTAGGTTGCTAGTGTTGTTGTCGCTAAGTCCACCTACCCCCATACTTTGGGAGTCTTTCAGTTTTGTAACTTGTTAGCTTAATCTTGTTCGATACGCTCTGGTGTATTGACCCGTTCGCGGGGTGTGGTTTTCTCTGCAGTTGAGGATTCTCCGTACGACCAGGTGGGTGACTACTACGTGGAGTTAGACGACGAGATCTACGACGAGTAGTTAGAGTTCCCCTAGGCTTCTTCCTGGTGGACCGCGTGGATGGGCCTTCTCTTTTCGTTTCGGCCTTGTGCCCTTTGCTTCTTGTCTGTACTCAGACCGGCTTGTTTTCCGCTGCATGATGTAATGTTGGGACATGTGTCCTCTGCTTGGTGGCATTCGATATATTTGCTCAGTGAGAGCGTTGGATAATTATTTCCTTTCTTTGTGTCTTAGGTTAATCCTGTGATTTCCGACCTGTTCAAAATCGACTCGTATACCATGCGTGTATGATTGAAGTATACGAGTTGGTAGGATTTTGGGTTCTTGTGTGCACAATCTTGAGACGTATGTGACGTTGGGGTCGCTAGGAGCTGTCGGCCGATGATCCATTCCGAGACAGGCATGCCTGTTTCCTGGGTTGGTATTACCCAGTATGTTCCTAGTTGTGTGGCCCAACCGATACGTTTTGTTTGTGTAGCCTGAATTCAGAGTCTGACATTTCCTACTCAGCCCAGAGCGGTGGTTCCCCGAGTTCCTCCTGCTGGAGTCTCCGACATCCACCAAAGGTTGCATGGGATCACCGAGCGTGTATGTGTCGACGATGCGCATGGTCTCAGCCAAAGTAGGCGGCATTTTCCTCTGCAGCTTCTGCCATAGCATGGAGTCATGCCGGCATCCCTACGCAAACCAAGATATAGCATGCGCCTCAACAACCCCTTCGCAAGAGTTGCGAATGTTACTCCACCGAGTAAGGTACTCTCGGTCAGTCTCATTGTCCATCTGCTTGCAAATGGAAAGCTGCTGAGGTCGGTTCGGCCTCTTGTAGGTGCTGGTGAAGTTGCTGATGAAGGCCTCTTCGTAATCTAACCAATAGTCTATGATGTCAGTCCTCAAGTTGTTCAGCCAGATCCTAGCAGGTCCTTCCAACATCTGCGGCACATATCATACCGCCTAGCGCCTGTTTCCCCCGGCTATGCTTACTGCAGTTACATAGTCGGTCAGCCAATCCTCCGGCTTCGAGCTACCGTCATAGGTCTTGGCACCTCGGTTGAGCTAAAAATTTCACACAGCCGGCTCACCGAGGCCCAAAGCAGGCAGGTCTCGGAGGGCCTTGCTCCTCTATCAACTCAGACTGGTCAATCCGGTCGAGCTTGTACCTGGCATCAGCCGGATCTAACTGTCGAGTTCCTATCCGAGATCCCGGAGGGTTCTCGTTTGGCTGGTACCCAAGCTGCTGCAACCTCGAGTTGCCATCATCATGGCGGTTGACCACAGGAACTGAAGCCTGTTGTGGCACGGAGGCGGCATCCCTCTGCCGGTTTCCCTGATTCTGCGGTGGATTCCGAGGTAGATTACCACGGCTAGCCGGGTCTTTATTTCCTACACCCCGGTTACCACCACCATGGCTGCTCTGAGCCCGACCGGCATTGTTCTGCCCGGCTTGCTATATTCCGGCAAATGCCGGGTCATACGTTTGCAGTTGCTTGGTCTTCCCGGAGCCGCAGCTTTGACTCTGACTCTTGCTCTTACTCTGATGGGGAGAGGAAGCTTCTCCTCCTGATCTGTTACTCTCGGCCCTAGCCGAGTACACCAGGGCTCCTGCTCCCGGGTTCTTTTTCTTAAAGGCCTTGTTCTGCCGGTTAGCCTCAACGACTAGCTCGTTAACCCCCACCTGCTGCTTGCGCAGGGCTTTTCCGGATAGCCCAGCCAACTCGGCCATAGCTACTCTGCAGCCCTAAGTGTTTTGACGGGTGAGCTATACACCGGCTTGTCCGCCGAGGCAAGACTAGTTGTTCTGCTATAGCTAGGTGCAGCACCCCCTGCCAACTCATCATTTACCATCCTGCCTTTCTTGCGCAGGTCTACAATGCGCTTGTCCCTGGAATCTATCCTAGGGAATCCGTGAGCTGCATTGTACTCCCGGAGGCTAGCACTAAGCTCACGCCGGACCTCGGCGATATCTTGTGCCTCAGCATGCAATAATCTGCGATGCTCTTCCAAGTCAGCAGTGGTGACTTGGGCATCCGCGTCAGCCTCCAAGGGGACAGCCAACTTGGCAACAAGACCTGAGAGGGGATCCGGCATACGGCGATGCTGGGAGGGTTGGGGATCACCATCCCGGGCGGCGCCTCGCTCCTGAGGAGGTTTCGCCGCACGAGGTCGGCCACCACTAGTGTCGACGTCGGTGGCATCCTCGAACACCTCCTCGGCTACCCCGGTCATCATGACCGCGACGCAGCCCACAGGGCGATCGGTACACTGATCCCAGGCGGCACGGAATATGGGGGGATCCTCGGCTTCCTGGACGACGTCCGGGTAGGCGCAGACGATCTTGGTGGTGACGTAGGGAGTGAAGACGCCGAAGTCGATGAGGCATCCGTTCACCGGTATGGGCCGGTTCCGGAAGCAGCCAGCGTTGTCGCTGACGAAGTCCATCTCGCCGAGCCTGACGACGAGGCCGGAGAGAACGCAGATGCCGGAGTAGATGCTGGAACCCGTCCGGATGTGTACACCAGCCAGCGCATCTGTCCACCCCACGATGGGCGCCAACTGTCGTGGTGGTATCACAGGAGATGCCATAGGATGGCTAATGTGTGGGGCCAATGGACGCTGGTGGATCCGGGGAGGGGTAGCGAGCTGAGAAGCTCACACGGTAAGAGTCCGAAACACTCAAGAACACCGAAGCACACACCTGAACATCTCCAAAACACAAGCAAATTTACGAAGGCAAGACAACACACACGATGTACCCAGGTTCGGGGCCCTCGTGAGGAGGTAAGACCCCTACTCCAGCCTTTCCTCTCACTATATGTATGTCACAAGATCTACAACTTGCTCCTTGAGTTGTTTTGGTGATGAACTAGAGAGGGAGAAGGAGTAAATGCTCCAGGAGTAAATGAGAATATAGTTTTGGCACACAAGTTGTCTTCCCCCCACTGGAGGAATTATGGCGCCCTTGATAGAGTTCCTGCCGGGAGTGCCGGAAACCCTAATCCGGCTTAGGCCCACTGGTCAGGCCAACGGTTATGTCGACACCGGCTAGTGCGACCTAGCCGTCGAGCTATCCGGCATAGCCATGTCGTCATCATGCCGGCAAGGACCGCAGGCGCCGTTCTGGTTCATCATTGTCCCCCTGTCAGAGACAAGACATGTCTTCGCCCATGCCTAGTAGCCTTTTCCGGATTGCCGGCCTAGGCATGTCCGGTCTTGTCGCAGCGTCGTCGTACCGGCTGACACGCTCCCGTGTCAGGCGGGAGGTGACTATGCTTCCGTGTCAGGGGGGATATGATCTCCCCCGTGCCAGGCAGAAAGTCTGCACCTACTCCTTGACCTCCGTCCGACATGCCCCCTGTCGGTTTCTCACTCCGGTATCTCCACAGAACATTCCTGCACGACAAAGACAAATAGAGAGAGCCGGGGTAGGTGATCCGGTTAGACTCGGGTTCTCCTCTACCCGGGACCATGCCGGCCGACTCCGACATGCCTTCATGCCGGACAACCCTTCTGGCCAACACCGGGTTCCACTTAGAATCCGGTTGCCATACAAGAGAAGTATCTCTAGGCCAAGTTTCCCGAAGATGTCTTAAACTCTCACCAAAGATATCTTCGAGAAACTGGTTCTTAGAGGAACCCTCTACTGATGTTTGTGCCGCTCTTGGGGCTTGCGGGTCTATTTATAGTCTCCTCAGATGACCCCTACGGCCTCCAAGAGGCATTCTGACCCTGACAACCATCTAAAGGTCAAGTTGCCCCTTCAGCGTACCAAACGACAGCTCTTATCACTTCCCAAAGGTCGTTCCCTGTAGAGCTGATCTGTACCGGGTTCTGCCCTACCCCGGGGGCAGCCCCCCGATAATCACTTTTAATAAACTTTGTACGGTTTCATGTTTCTAAAGCATCATCCATGAAAGCTCCTTAGCCTGTTTAACTATCTTGTTTACTCATTGTTTGTTGGGTTAATTAGATCGATGACAGGCCAATTTTCAGCAATTTGTGAAACGTCACTACAATTTTCATCTTTTGAAAAACACCACCGCAACTCTCTATACATTTTAAATATGCCATCATGTCCAGTTTCATTCATATACCGGTCAATATATATGGATATTCCGGTCGTATATACATACACAAAGGGTGGGTCCACCCGTCTAGGTCTTATAAATGCATTAGCTTCATTTCTAATATAGCGAATAGCTAGGTCTCAAATTAGCCACTAAATTTTCTTACGCAACTACTGACTTGTCTAGAGCTTGGACGACATGCAACCAATCGCCGTGGCTTATTTGCAGAAAGATAAGATAAAGCGCTTTGGCGTAGTTGATTTTTATTGCCATTAACTTGTTTTCAGGTATTATGTCGACGAGTAGTCTGCTAATTCATGGCCCCTATTCCTACTACGACAGGGAGTGAGTGAGAGCATCGGCTGCCCTATTTTAGTCTCCGTGCTGTAAAAACTATTTTTTAGATCATGAGAGGGCAAAAAACAGTCTCTCACAGCTGTCTTATCACGTGCCCTATTTTAGGGCAGCATTTAATTTTGGTCTTCTATGCCCATATTTGGGGCATGGAGTACCCGCGAGAGCTGCCCTATCCTTTTCATTTCCGGGCGCGCACCACCGACTACCATGATGAAAGCATTTCCACCGCCGACCCGCCATTTCGGCCGACCGCCGCCGCCGCAAATTTGACCCGCCGCCACCCCCTCCTTCCCCGACCACCCCTGCCGACTGCAGCGCTGCTCCACTACCGCTTCCCGCCAAGAATCGCTCGATCTCCGTCGTGCAGCCTGTTCCTGTCTGCCGCGCAGCCTGTTCGCCTCTGCCGCGCAGCCGGAACTGTCGAGGGCGGGTCGTCCTCCGCGAGGGCTTTAACTCCGGCGGAGGAGATGGTCGTGGGCTTGGATTTGGAGACCGCGGAGGTGAGAGCCCGGAGGGAGGCGAGGATGGAGTCGTCGGGGCGGAGGGAGGCGAGGATGGAGTCGTCGGGGCGGAGGGAGGTGAGGATGGATTTGTCGGGGCGGAGCTTCGAGCGGAGGGATTGGGCGTAGGAATCGATTCCTCTTCTTCCCCACCGTCTGTTCATGCGCTCGATTGGAGCTTTGTTCCTTCATGCGCTCGATTTGAGTGGTCGTGCTCGTCGGGGGCGGCCTGCCCGCGCTCGCCAGCGAGGAAAGGGTTGCGGCACGGCTGTCCCTTCTGGCGCTCGTGCATAGGAGTAAGCGCTCGTCATGCTGGACGCCGGGCTGCTCCTGAGGCTAGCGGTCGGGGCCAGCAGGAAGGAGACCACGAGTGCAGCTGGAGATCCTCGGTCGTGGTGGTGGGGGATTCTGTACTTGGTACTTTTCGTTGCTTTGTCTACCGAATTGCAAGCTGAGTTGTACTCCGATAAGAGCTGATATGATGGACAACACTATCGAATTGCAAAAGCTAGCTGATTTCTACTACTTCCCACCGTTGATTCATCTTTTTTTAAAAGTAGATGGACAATTCACCATAGATGGACAACACTAGAGAATTCTAGATTGTGATGTTTAAATTCTGGTTTGTAGTTTAAATTGTGTTCGAATGTTGCGGTTTTGAAAATTATCGAATTCTCTACCGTTGTCGCATTGGATGAAGCGGATAGGTAGAAAGAAGTGGGTAGCTACATATCGTTGGAAATTAAGAAAAATAGTGTGGACGTCGGATTTGTTGCGTAAGGGAAAGGTCCATAAAAAGTGTGTAACGTCATCGAGAATAACGAGATAATACTTAAAACCAGATAGACTAGAGTGTGGTGATGTCCAGAGATCACAGTCTAATAATTCGAAAGGAAAAGTACTAACAGAATTCGATGAACTAAACGGAAGTCTAACATGTTTGCCTTGCTGACATGAAGGACATACTGAAGAATTATGGCTATCTCGAGTACAATCTATTGAAAATTCACTAAGCATGGATGATAAAGTGGCAGTGTGTGGATGGCCGAGACGATGATGCCAGAGGTCGACGGATGTGGTCATGGAGGTGGGTGGGTCGGTGGCTGGAACTCCATGGAGAGTGTAGAGGTATTGAACCGAGCGATCTCCGCTTTGGTCAGGTAGTCCTTCATAGATAAACCAAAAGGATCAAATTCAACGGAAACAAGATTATCACGTGTGAATTGGCGAACGGAGATTAAATTTTTAATGAGTGCTGGGGCAATAAGAACATCACGAAGAAGAAGAGGTTTTGTGGGTGTGGGAATAGAGGTTTGGCCAGTACAGTAAATTGGGATGGAAGAACCGTTTCTAAGAATTATCGAAGAAAAAGGTGTGGAGGTAAAATTTAGTACGCGAAGAAGACATGTGACTAGAAGCACCAGAATCAAAGATCCAGTCCATACCTGAGTTCCCTTGGGCAGGAAAGTTGTTCATGGCCTACAAAAACGCAGACTGGTCCCAGCTAGGTGATGGTGTAGAAGTCGAGGCCGATGGTGGAGGCAGTGCAGTCGGTGGAGGCGCCATGAGCAGGGGAGGGGGCTGATATTGCATGTAGGGGCCCCCTCCGTCGGTGGCGTAGGGGTAGTAGACCGGAGCGGCATGGTAGGCGTTCGGCGGAGGGCGCGAGCCGAGGAGTCTAGGGGAGCCGGTGTGGGGCCGCATGCCGGGCGCCCATGTGCCGGAGTAAGCCAGTGGGGCACCGATCGGAGAGGGGGCCGCCCAGGGCATGGACCAAGCTTGGACCATGCCGGTCCATGGATCATGAGGCGGGCGCCAAGTAGGAGCCGCAGGAGGTGCTGGTGCAGGCGCCGTCGGAGGTGATGGAGCGGGACGGGGCACAGGCGTCGTCGATGATGATGGAGCGGAGCGGGGCGGCCAGTACATCGGATTTTTCCCGCGGTAGTTGGGGCTGGGGCGCCATCCTGGAGGGGGCTGAGGCTGAGGCGCGAACGTGGCAGGGAAGGACGCTTGATGTCCGGTCGTGGCAGGAGGGGGCGCCGGCCGTGGCGAGGCGACGAAGGCTTGGGGGCGCATCTCTCTACGCGTTTGCGCATCGTCGGCGCACTGGAGCAAGGAGCGGACCTCCGCAAAGGTGGGGCGCGGCCGCATCATGGGGATGAAGGATGCCTCGTTCCTGAACCGGTCGCTGAGCCCTTGAAGGAGGATGTTGATGAGTTGACGGTCAGGCACGGGGTCATTGAGCTCACGGAGCTCGTCGGCCAGCGTCTGGATGCGCTGGCAGTAGACGCTGAGGGAGGAGGCGCCCTGGGCGGTGGTGCGGATTTCAGCGTTGAGGTTGTTGACCCGGGCGTCGATATTGTCTTGGAAGAGCTGGCGCAGAGCCGCCCAGAGAGCGGAGGCGGTGGCGGCATCGCGGAAGACGAGGTTAAAGATTTCAGTGGAGACGCGGGTGTAAATCCACTGGATGATGGCGAGGTCGTCTCTAACCCAGCGAGGATCTGCAGGGCGTGGAACGGAGTCGTCGGCGACATGATCTCGAAGGCCGCATCGCCCGAGGTGAACCTCGAATAGATGGCTCCAGTGGTAGTAGTTGTGTTGGGCTAGGTCTAGGGTAATTGGGATGAAGGGGGTAACGTCGGCAATGGTGTCTGTGTAGGAGAGAGAGGCAGCCGGAGGAGCGGCCATGGGGATAGAGGGCACCGGAACAAGAGAGGTAGAGGGGTTTTGGTTAGAATAAGAGGACGCGGCGGCAGCAGCGGCCTTGGCGATGTTGGCAGCGCGGCGGCGGCAGTGGTGGTGGGACGGGCGGCGGAGCCATGCCCTAGGATCGGATATCTGATACCATGTAAACTTGAGATAAACTCATATATTGATTGATTGATTTGAGCCGTAGTACATCGTGTATATATAGGAGAAAGGCAAACCGACTTAGGCTAGAGCTAATTGGAGTACAAGTCTAACTAGGTTTACAAACCGTATTGGACTCCAACAATATAATCTAACAGGAATCACGATCTCCTACCAATGCAGCAAGCGCTGCAAGGACATCAACGCCTGTCCTAGGGAGTGACTGCGGTGGTGATCCAGCGACGCCTGAGCCAGCAGCACCTCCCACGCCTCCAAGACATGCAGCTCCAGCACCAGCTCCAGGACATGCGATGACAACGCGTGCTAAGGATGGTATGGTCTTCCCCAAGCCACGATACATGAGCACCCCGGAGCGGCAGCAAGCAAAGGCAGCCGCATCAACTCCACCAGATGAACCAGATGACGAGGATGGCGATTTCAAGCATGAGTTGCACATGTCACTGGGTGAGGAGCCGGGCACGTTCGTGGAGGCTGAACAACATGAATGCTGGCTGCGCGCGATGAAGGAGGAATGGACTCCATTGAAGCAAACCACACCTGGCGCTTGGTGGATCTCCCTCCTGGGCATCGACCAATTGGATTAAAATGGGTCTATAAGGTCAAGAAAGATGCGGAAGGAGCGGTCGTGAAATACAAGGCGAGGCTTGTAGCAAAAGGATATGTCCAGAAACAAGGAGCGGATTACGAGGAGGTTTTTGCACCAGTAGCAAGAATTGAGTCCGTCAGGCTGCTCCTTGCCCTTGTAGCTCGAGCTGGTTGGACTGTCCATCATATGGATGTGAAATCAGCGTTTCTCAATGGAGAATTGGAGGAGGTTCAGCCTCCAGGTTTCATTGTTGAAGGGAAGTCAAGCAAAGTACTGAACCTGGACAAAGCCTTGTACGGACTAAAGCAGGCTCCACGCGCCTGGAACATCAAGTTGGACACATGTCTGGTGTCACTTGGATTCAGCAAAAGCCCTTCCGAACATGGTGTGTATGCAAGAGGGGAAACAACATCTCGCCTGGTTGTTGGCGTATATGTTGATGATCTCATCATCACGGGCTCAGATGAAGAGGAGATCAAGCGTTTCAAGGAAGAGATGAAATCACTATTCGAGATGAGCGATCTTGGTTTGCTGAACTACTACCTGGGGATTGAAGTGCAACAGCATGCTGGTGGCATTTTTTTTAACATAAAAGGTAGAGTTATCTCTACCTTATTTAAATACATCTGAGTCTAATTACAGGGTGTCACCACAAGTGCGGTGAGAACGACGGAGAAAAAACCAGAAAAAACCCAGAGAAAACACTAGCCGTCTAGTTCCTGTGCCCACTGAATAATTTCTATCTTGTTATGCTTGGCTCTCGTGCTCCAAAGAATCAGATATTCCTGAATTCCTTTCTTCAGCATTGTGAATGTGGTCGTTTTGTTGTTGAATACTCTGTTGTTTCTTGCTCTCCAAAGGTTTAGGATGCAAGCGGCAGAGCAGATAGGCCAGATTTTTGAGCGTGACTCCGTCGTTGCCTGCATGAACTGTGTTATCGAACTTGAGCTCATAGCAATCTCCTTCACCTGTAGTTTTTCCCAAATCATCATTGCAGTCTGGCAGTGCAGCAAAATATGGTCTATTGATTCCACTGCTGGGCATCTGTCACATCCGGCGTCTGTGGTCCAACATTTCTTGGTCATGTTGTCTCTGGTGTTTAGCCTACCCTTGTATGCCAACCAGAGAAAGATCTTATGCCGTTTAGGAATTGGCTGAAGCCAGATCCACTGCCGGCGATTGCATCTTAGTCCCCTGTCCGATATCAACTTGTAAATGCTAGAGGTGGTAGGTGTTTTGTTTGTGCTGACCAATTTCCTTTCATCATTTTGGTCTGATTGGTTATGTTGTGCGTGTCCCAGGCAGCTCAGCATCTGGTTCATTTCAATTTCAGCTGTAGCGAATAAGGGTCTGTGTACCTCAATGTTCCACGCATCGCCGTCAATCTGTGGCGCCACCGTGCAAAGAGGGTCGATGGCGAATGTGTAGAGTACTGGGAATTTTAGGCAAAACCTTCCTTCTTCTCTCCAGTGATCCGTCCAGAATGCAATGGTTCGTCCATTTCTGAAAGTGCATTTTGTGATCTGCTGGACTAGGGACAATGCTGGTATCAGAGATCGCCAGAAGGGTGTATGCAACCAAGATTCTTGAGAAGGACGAGATGGAGGATTGCAACCCCTGCCATGTTCCAATGGAGCCACGGTTCAAGCTCAGCAGGGCAAGCACAATACAACCGGTGGACACAACGAAGTACATAAGCATTGTCGGCATGCTGAGGTACCTCGTGCACACACGCCCAGATCTCTCTTTCTCCGTTGGTTTCGTGTCACGGTTCATGGAGGCACCAGCAACGGGACACATGGCAGCAGTGAAGCACATCCTGCGTTATGTAGCAGGAACCAAGCATTGGGGAGTGCACTACTCCCGTGGTGCTGAAGATGATCCTCTGATCGGGTACAGCGACAGTGACTTAGCTGGTGATATCGACACCCGAAGGAGCACTAGTGGAGTGATGTTCTTCCTTGGCAGCAATCTCGTCAGCTGGCAGTCGCAGAAACAGCGAGTGGTGACACTATTTCATGCGAGTCTGAATATGTGTCTGCAACCACGGCTTCTTGTCAGGGAATTTGGCTCGGACGTCTGCTTCACGAGATCAGAGTTGAAGAAGCAAAGCCTGTAGTGTTGAATGTGGACAACAAGTCTACAATTTCATTGAGTAAAAATCTTGTCTTCCACGACCGAAGCAAACACATTGAAATCAGGTACCATTTCATTCGGGAGTGCGTGGAAAACAAGAAGGTTCAGATCAAGTTCGTGAGATCAGAAGAGCAGCTCGCCGATATGCTTACCAAAGCACTTGGGCGCACTAAACTTCAGGAGCAGCGAGCAAAGATCGGGATGATGGAGATCGACAAGAAGCAGCACAAGGTTTAGGGAGTGAATGTTGTTTAAACCTCATTGTTGTTCTAGTTTTATTTCTTCAGTTTCGTCAGGTAATGTTGCTCGTCAGTCTGTTGTCAGCAACAGTCAAAATAAGTTCAGTTAGTTCAGTTAGACACCTAGCTAATAGGTTCAGTTAGCTCAGTCGTGGGATGGCACAACAAGAAGTAGTCAGCTGGATAAGTTAGTTAGGATTTAGTCCATGTTCCTCACGATCTAGATCATGGGATGGCATGCTCCTCAAGGATCGTTAGTGGACGTTTTTCTCGGGCCGTTGGTGGCTGTTTCCTTGTAACCGAGTTAAATAGAGATAACAGAAAAGCAATAGAAGTTGTACGTTGCACAAAAATATTTGCCCTGTGTCTCTGTGTGAGTTCATCGCTAGAGAGCTGAGTTAAGTGTTGTCACTCCTGACTCTGCACTAGCCATTTTTGGATTTCTTTTCCATCTTTCCTCCTTTCCACAGCAGATCCTAATTATGATATTTCTATCTATCATCACAACTAAGTAGCAGCCAACCATGCCATTAAAATCACCACAGCAGGATGCATCCTCCTAGACAGTGAAACTCCCGAGTATTGGATCCTATGGGATTGTTCTCTGCATAAATAAACCAACATCTACTGTTATATCACTCTCCTCTACATCCACTCCTTGATAGAAACACAGGAAAAAAAACAGAGAGTGAACCTCACTTCTGTAAGCTGGAGAGTGCGCCACAGAAAATTGTGTCATCCGGAAGAAGAAGCACCGTCTTGTCGCTGCTGTCCTCCGGGTTAACCACACTTATGTATAATTCTTGTCCCAGGTACCAACTGTCCAGGTTCTCCACACGCAGATTCCATATCCCTGCGTTGTCCAAGAACACTAGCACAGAACTCCAAGCGCCCGGGAATACCTACATTCTCGAACAAACCTCCCTAATCAGTCAACAGCCAGTTAACCAAGTTCAGATGGAGCAGCTCCCTAGGATCAATAATGTAACTGTCTGTCAGTGATTGCAATTCATCATTTGCAGGATTTTCTATGCCAGCAAAATGCTAAAAGGCCAAATGTATTCGTTGACTGTCTTTATAATTATCCATATTTCACATGATATGCCTCATCATTTACTTAATCTAATTACTCTATACCAGACATATTTTGTTCAGTCAGGCACTCATAAACATATTTGATGTAAGGTGTTATCTGTCATATCTGTGAATCTCCCAACAAATATTGGATGAACTAGAAGATACTTTTGTAATTTTACTGAGCTTCACCACTGACAGAAAAACAAACCGCATATCCTACCATCTGTGATTTTCCCCAGGCTACCTTCAACGAAATTATCATACTTAAGCTAATGCATTATAACTTCTCAGGTTTCTGCAGACCCCAAAATAGCTATACACAAAGAAAATGAGACATGCATTTCAGCACCTGGATTGTGGAGCGTGCAACACCATCCCATTTGTTATAGGTACCGCGAGTGTTCTCTCGAAACAGGTTTTCGCCCCGGTTTATAAATAAAGCAAACCGCCAACATACAACCGAGAGCAACCGCACACACAAACAACACCACACACCACACAGGCTGGGGCAACAGCAAACACAGAGCCCAAAACAGTAAGAAACGAAGAACAAGGCGAATCGACGAAGCGAAGATGACCCGCCACCGCTGCGCCCTCTAAAGTTTCCACCACGCTCCAATCGCTCCAATGTGTCCAGTACCAAGTAGCATCTACCAGAGGGGCACCATCGACACGGCGCAGCTACTAGGACCAGCTGGTCCTAGGGTTTCCCCCGGCACTCGATGTATGGTGAATTCGTGCTACCCTCGACGTCCTCCAACAAGGAATGGCGCTACCCGAAGGCGGCACCACGTCGGTGTCAAACTGAGTCAACATGGATTTCTCCTACCAGCGACACCCTCCAACGAGGAATGGTGCCACCCAAAGGCGGCACCACGTCGGTGTCAAACTGAGTCAACAGGGATTTCTCCCGAGCTCGAGTCACCAAAACACCGGGACACAACCGGAGCACCACCATCAGCTTCTCCGCCCACCAGCACGCGCAACCACGATCTTGCCGTCATCCTCGTCGTCTCTTCAAGAGCTCTGGATAGCGGTCTGCAAGCTGAAGCAGACAACTTCGCTGGAGCGAGGGACAACAGCGTCGTAAGCCCACTGGAGAGAACAATCTCCACCACCGTGAGGCGGTAGTCGACCGGACAAAGCTTCCGGAGCAAAACTAGGCCCATCTGGCTCGGTAGAGCTCCCGCCGCCCTGCTGCAACAGGCAGGTCGCAACGCGTCGTCCCCGCACCCGCAATGTCATCGCCTCCACCTTCAGGTCACAACCTAGCCGTAGAAGGGCACCCGGCCCACCCAAGCCCATCTGAGCCCGCTCGAGCCCATCTGGGGCCCGAGCTGCCCAGGCCAGGGCACGACGGCCGCCGTCGATCCGCAGCCGAGGCGCGACGCCGCAGAGAACGACCCCGCCACCAGCCCTCCCCTGGCCGCGCCGGACCAGGAGCTTCCGAGGAGCACCGCCGCCAGGGAGGATGCGGCCCCGACCGGCCCTCCAAGACGCGGGGAAAGGAAAGCCGCCGCCGCCGGCGTCGCCCGACACGCAGCCCGACGACCCCTGCCGGCGGCGGCGACGGGTGGAGCCGGTGGAGGATCTTGTGGCCGCGGGAGGAGTGCGCGGCCCCGTCGCCCTCGGGGGGGGGGGGGGGGGCGAGAGGGCCGAGAGGAAGAGGGAGGAGGGAGGGGGAGGTAGGAGGCGGCGCTGGCCGGCCTCCGGCGGCGGCGGCTAGGGTTAGGTCTCGTACCGCGAGTGTTCTCGGTCCAATATCCATAGTCCATGCTGACAATGAGAACAGCCAGCCATAAGTAAGCAACGCAGATCAGGTTGAAGAAGGGGGCAATAAAGGGTGTTGTAAGAGAGTTACCCAACGACAAAAAATGCATAGCCATCCAAGTGGTAACTCTGCACTGTGGAAGCGTTGTTTTGGAATATAATCTCCATAAAGCCTTTGTATGTGCCATTTATAGAGGTATTTGTCTCTAGAGTACACTTCTCTGGCCAGTGGATGAGCACACGGACTTTGACGGACCCCATCCCCCGCTCCCCCGCTCCCGTCGCCTCCCCGAGGGCGACCGGGGCGCCCCAGCCAGCCACCGCCCCAACTCCCCCTTCCCCTGCCCTCCTCCCTCGCCGCCGCCGGCGGGAGCCGCCGGGTGTTGCCCGCGTGTGCCGGCGACGGCGGACCTTCAATCCCCGCGCGACTAGAGGACCCTACAGGACGGGGCTTGCTCTTCGGCAGTGCGGCTCGGTCAGCAGCGTTCCGGCGCGTCCCTGGATGGCGGAGGGGCGACGGCGCGACCTCTTGGCGGCGTGGGCGACGGGGAACGACCCCTGGCCGGCGGCGCCCTGCAAGCCCAGATCTGGGCCCTTTGGGCCCGATCTGGGTATGGGTGGGCTGGTTCGGGCCTGAATACGCCGCTTCTGGTTGGATTGATGAGATGCTCGCGACGGGGCTGGCGGCAACGGCGCCATTGTCGGCTGCAGCACAATGGAGGGGCTTCACGGGCCCGTCGTGGGCCCGGCTAGGCAGGTGGCCTGGTTTGCTCCTTCTGTGGCGTCCGGTCTGCTATCGCCATTGGCGATGGAGGTTGTGCCCTCCAACATGGTTGCGGTTTCGCCTTGCCTCGTCTACGGCGCCTTCTCGGCTCGGCCGGCCTCGCCACGGTTGCCTTGGTGAGACAGCGTGGGTGACTTCAAGACTTGTGGTGCATGCTGGTTGGCGGTTAGATGGGTGGAGCCGACGGATTTTCTAGGGTGGTGGTTCTTTGGGGTCAGGAGAGATCCTTGCCGGTTCGCCGGCACCGGCGCGGTGACGTCTGTGGGCGTTGCCGTCCTTCTTCAAGGGCGTCTGGTGTACCCCTTCCCCACTCCCCTACGTGTATCGGGAGAAATCCTAGGATCAGTCCAGGCAACAGCGTCGGCATCGTCGCATTCCTTCATGAAGGTGTTGCTTGGTATGCGGCAATTCGGAGGCTTTGGAGTGCGGTTGGTATTTGTCGGAGGGCGCCATGGTCGAGAGCTATCTTTGTTTTTGTCGATCCGGCGGTGTTGTCTTTAGTTTCTTTTCTAGTTCTCTTGTTTTTTCTCTTGGGCTTCATGTGCTGTTTGACCCCATCATTGACCGTTGTGCTGTCTGGCCCAGCAGCGGTCTCAAACGGTGTGTCTTTATTTATAAAGCGGGGTGTGTGCCATTTATAATGGAGGTGTCTACTTTTGGTAGCCTGTTCACCGGATGATTAAGAAAATCCATCTTGTACACTCCCGGGATGTTAAATAGCTGCGCAAGTATCAACGGAGTGGATGGAGCAATGTAAGAAATCCCGTTTATAGTAGCACGCAGCTGCCCGTCTATGAGCTCCGGGGGTCGACTCTGCAGCAAGTACACATCGGTCACTGTAATGTCACCCATAATGGAATGAACCCTGTGGATTGGGGCGGGCACCACTGGCAGTAACATTCCACCTGAAAGAAGTGAAGTAATAATTAACATCGACGTTTACAGGATTTGGACTGAATATCACAAACCAAAAATTCAGCATCCAGGAAGGAATACCTGATGGGTCTGGCCTGGTTTATGGAGAATGCGGTGTCATACAGGTCATCCGGTTCATCAGGAAGAGGACCAGACGCCGGACCCTGGGAGTTTGAGTAATGGAGAATCGCTACGGCGGTGAGCTTATCGACGGTGCTGCTGGCATCGACAAAGCGTGCAGTGGCGACGACGTAATAGTCGGTGCTGGCATTCTGGTCCATGGTAACCAGGAAGGAGTATGACTGTCCGACATGGATGTCCATGTTGGTGTAGTTCTGCTGCGAGGTGTAGGAGCCCTCGGTCTCGACGAGGAGCAGGTTGTGGGCCTGGATCCTGAAATTGAGGCTGGTGGAGACCCCCACATTGTGCACCCGCAGCCTGTAGGTCCTCCCCGGCTGGACATTGATCCTCTCGTAGGCGATCGCCGGCGGGACGACGGAGTCGTTGTAGCGGTAGGGACCCAGCCCGTTGATGAGAACCCCGTCGGGAGCCCTGAGAGGCGTCCCGGCGTCGAGGGATCTCCGGAGCAGGGCCGGCCCTGAGCAGTCGAGGGCCCCGGTGCGAGACGAAAAAATGGGACCCTATACACAAAAAATTATATTGCTCATTTTAATATTTCATTAGCAAATTATACATTGAATACAATTCTCTCTATATTCTCAATAGACACAAAAAAACATAGAAACTACTCATTACTAGTTGAATGCCCGTGCGTTGCTACGGAATATTAAAATATGTATGTGGAAACTATTCAATTTAGCCAATTTTGTTCAGCATAATATATATTTATCTACTAGGTATCTTTCTCACACCTCACTCGAGCTTATTGTTCACTTTCCTTCTTGGAAATCAGTTTTGAGTCATAGAAGCAGATGATCCCACTACATAAAAAATCGTATTTTAAAATATCAAAAACTTCAAACAAAATTTTCGGTTGTACATCCTGATTTTTATGTTTGTACATAAAGTTTTGTGAAAAAATGGCTTTTTGTCAGTGACAAAAAACAAATCGCTCGGCTTTATACAAGATATTTTTGTATCTTCTTCAGATTTATTTGCTTATCATGTATGCCACATGATTATTTTTCTATCTTTTTTGTATATAACCCATTAAAATACCTTTTTCGTGAAATTGTTTTGTAAGAATATATGATGTCACATCCCTTCCTTTTCGTCTTCTATTCATGCCCTTCCAATGTAACCACGTGCACAGTGAGCATGATATTTGATATTTCTACACAACATCGGACTCTAACACACTTTGCAAGCTATACTTAGATTACACATAAATAGAGTAGCGAAACATCGACATAAAGCAAGTTCTGCTTAGATACACATAGATATGGGTACACTTGAAATTCAAAATAATTTATAAGCTTCAAAATTGATTTATAATAAACATTCTCATAGTTTGAATGTCAAGGCACATTTTACACCAACTAAAAAAAAGCTTTTTCTCATAGGGACATTATTGTCGTACATGGTACATCATGAGTCCTAAGAACTGCTTGTGCTAAATCTTTATCATAGCATGTTCAGCAGAAATCTTAGCAGCTGAAACATCATAAGCTTTAGCCGTACCTTCCCTAGTTTCTAGTTCAACTGTTCAAACGAGGAAATTATCAGTAAATTTACATGATGCACTAAATGTAAGCTGAGATAAGTTAGCGATTGTTCCATCCATGCATGCAACGTCCCATATTTATATTTCAATACAGATTAGTTCAAGAAAAAAAGGTAATCATGTGAGCAAGCTATGCACAAAGGAAGATAGCCTACCTTGTAACAGCTCCGACAGTGTCCATTTCATGTGTCAAACAACAAAAGAGCTATCATAGACAGAGAAAGTACAAGGTATAAGCAATTTATCTATTCAATCTACACACTGATCTTGTTGCACTTAACCATGAAACCATTTTAGCCCTTCAGAAGTCCATATCCAGCCATCCAGGTGATACAATTAAAAACCCTATCAGATACAACAATGGGAACAGCGCGTCTTAGAAAGAACCAAACTGAGAAACTTTTGTCTTCTGTCAGTGGATATTTTACCCTGCATACACAAATGGCTGCAGAAAAAATATACGTTATGGTGGACTCTACTGGAAAATCATTGTACTAAACTACATTCAGATATGTGAGTAACTAACTCAATACATTTTAATTTTGGAAGTCCAAAGAAATCATATGATGAATTGATTTGCATTTGAATCAAGTAGCTACAAAATTATTCAGGACACTCTAAATGACAATTTTTCTCAAGGAAAATACCTTGGTCAATTAGTCACCTGCTTGACACTCCAGGTGATGCATCCACACGCATATGCAAGTTGTCGCCACTCTTCTAATGAACCGATACCCTTACAATCTATCAACATCATAATTCTTTCAGAATGTATAGTAGTTTAGCAGGTTTTTTTCCTACAATAGCAGGAGCTCCTTTTGAAGTATTTAGAGGCATCACAAGCATGCCAGAAATACAAGAAAAATATATAGCAGAAAAATAGGAGCACATAATCACATGTTAAAACTAAACTTGCAATAGAAGTAGGTACCTTGAGGATGTGTACTCCTTAGCTTCTCAATGGTTCTTGTGCAGGCACTCTTCATGCATTATCAATAACTCAACAACCTCAAAAAGTATTGCTGAATTCATAAACATAAACCGTGCCATTTATGATATAACCAAATACAACGTTATACATACCGACAATACATTCTGACTTGATTGTGGTTAAGAAGTTTGAAGTTTTCTAGTGGACAAGCTATAGATAAAAACGGGGAGGATAAACCCATCAGTCATTGAACAAGAGTCACAGTAGCGACAATCAAATATAATGGGTGAACTGGGTCAAGTATATAAAGGTACTTTGGTTAGAGCAGGTCATAGCTATTATGTGATGTTAATAGAAAACAAATATACCAGGACACCTGATAAACTTGACTAAATGCAGTGAACATCATTTATTCCACGAACATATCAACTTCCATCCTAGCACGTACTCCAACATGGATCCTGAGGTCATGAAATGATCAAGGAGAGCAGATAAGTAATGTAGAGTTGTAGATAACCAGCTTATAGTTGATATTTAGTAGCTCTGGAAATATTAATTCAATGCACTGATCATTAATTAGAAACCATACATTCAGAGTTGATTGAAGAAATATTTAAACCGTACGCCTTAGGAATCTAATACCAAGACTTTGCCTAACTACCTAGATCAAATTGGGAATAATACTTCCTTCAAAGCCTCTGCGCAACTACAGAACATACTCAATTAGCATTTTTTTGGTCTCATTTGCATATAAGGAGAAATAAATGATCATTGATTCACCACCAGTAAGAATTCCTCAGAATCATATGTCAATTCAGCAAAAATCTCACATCTTGCGTCATCAAGGCTGCAAAGTCACTCTAGGGAGAAAATACTCACACACGTAAGCATATGGGTGGTATGGATTTTTTGTACTCTATATGAAAATACATTTACCGTGGTGGTGCACTGCCTTTCAAATTCAGGAAGCTTGTTCCCGTTAGCTCATCAAAGCCACCACCGCACAATTACCATTAATTAAATTTCTTCCGAAGCTTCTTTTAGTTCCCACAAGGACGTGAGTATGTCTATAGGCAAATAACATAGCAGCATTCCAATCGAGTGTATTCCAAGCCCAATGCATACCAACAGTGTTCAATATATCACTTTGCACTTCAGAAATTAGTGATGGCTTTATATATCCCGACAAAATAAATGCATGCATCAATTGAAAAATAGTTAGCATGCTTCAGTCCTACGTTCATAAATTAAGCAATGTATTACCTAAAAATAAAATAAATTAAGTCACCGGAACACTGAAGTGGCAAGTATGTAGTGGCCAACATCCAAAAGCAACATCACAAAAGCAAGCAAACGTACCTCTCCTAGTTTGGCATTACCTGAAGCCCCGTGCATGTTCTTTTGTTGTTCTTGTTCTATGAATTGACCCATATATCTGTAGAGTAAGTGAATAAATCAAATTATCGTATGTCCATAAGGCAGTGAAGTAACTTCAAAATTTGGTTCTTACATTAGAGTATGTCATTGACGTGTGATTAGTTACACAAACATTTGTGGTTACGATTAAACATGACTAATTGGTACCCTGGTCAATGTGCTATAGGTTGTGCTATTTTATTTCTCTACGCGTGCTAGTACAAAACGATTGAAAGCTTAAAACCTTCAGTTCAATCATATCAAGATTGGCTAATAGAAGAGGGGCAAAATAGAAGAGGTAGGCCCCAAGCAAGTTATTAACTATCTAAATTTTTAACTTGAGTTAGAAGTGCACAGTGTGCACATTCTTCAGTTAATGGAGCACTATTTGGAAATCAACACATATTCTTCACTCATGAACTTGTGATAATACTGGACAAGTGGACATCCAACACAGATCAAATTAGTACCAAAGAAAATAATCTTGCAAATGAGTATTAATCACTAACTGACATGGTCTCAGGTTGGTGGAGAGAAAACTGAAGCACACACACATAATGAAGCACTGAGATGATGGAGAGAAAACTAAAGCACGACCTGACCGCCGCCAACTACCGCCCTTCCGGCAACCCACAATAAATGGATGACGATCGGCAGACCGCGGCCTGTACCTTGAAGGAAGAAGGTATGTGCGCAGAGTGGTGGACGACGCATTTCTTCATCCGTCTGTCAGGTTCGCCGACTATAAAGCTTTGTCAACCACCAAATCCACACATACTCGCTGTTGGCGTCGGGCGAGTGGACCAGGATCCAGGCGAGTTGCAGCGTGGGACAAGGACAGAGGAGGGGCAGCGCCGCACGGATGAGGGGTGACGCCGATGGCCAAGAGTTGTGGTTGATCCGTGCCGTCATAACCAGAGTCGTGGTAAGATTTGTATCAAGCTATTTAATGATCAATAAACCAAAAAACTAAGTAGAACACAAATATTTATCAGAAGCGAAGTACCAACGCAATTTGTAACCATTCCCCATCTGGTAACTGTGTTTGATGAATTTTACTTAGCAATATTTATGTCTGCCATCGAATAAAACCATAACTTTGGAAGCTTGAACTTACCTGTCATAAGGAGACTGAGGCAGCTAGAGATGAACACCGTCACCGCGCCCAAGGACCAGACTGCGCATCACCGCTGAACGTCCCTGCTGATGGCGCACCGTAGGTTGTAGCAAGCAAAATTTGCATTTCCCCCGCCTACTTGAGTGCAACAGTAGGGAGTTGTCAAGCTGGAAAGCTCACGACCAGGGACATGGCGGCAGGAGATCATGGAGGGAGGAAGCGGGGATTGCGGTGAGGGGAAGCGGTCGCCGATACCGAGCTGGAGAACGGTCGTTGCCTCGGTGATTTTCGCCGCCTCGTCGGTGTCCGGTGCGTCTTCCATCGGCCACACGCGTCCGGGTCGAGATCCCCTCTCCCGCTGGCGGCTCTCCCTTCCTCCATGAGCACGGCCCGGCGAAAAGGTCGTCTGGATCCAATGGACGGCCGGCGACGAGAAGTGGTGTGGAGGCAGAAGAAGGGTGTTGCTTCGTGTATTCCGGTCGGCGGTCGCTACGGCTGGACCCCGTCGGTCGCGACGAACCGCATGGGCGGGGCTTGGGGGTTGAGGATTTCGCGGCCGGGCGTTCTTTTCCTCCGGTGGAGGTAGGCGGCGCTATAGGAGAAACCCTAGAGGTGGCTTGCGTTCTGGGGAGGGATCTTTTCGTTCAAGGAGAGCGACCTGAGAGGAGAGCAGACGAAACTGGTTTGACGTAACTCCCATTTAATAGTAAAGATCTTATTGGTACTGGTTTGACGTAACTCCCATTTAATAGTAAAGATCTTATTGGTGACAAATTGATAATATTCAATTAAAAAGCAACTATATGTGTCGAAAGATACCATAACAAGGTCAGAATCTCCACTCTAGCTCACACTCCATCAGCTTGCACAACTCATAACACAACAAACAAAGCTGGAAAATTTAGGAAGAATGAATGTTAAAACAAAAGCACCTGGATATGCCGATTGCTGATCTGGTTGGCTGGTTGCCCTTTGCTTCCTGCTTCCTGCAGCTTGCCCATACGAATCCACCAGCAGCTGAAGCAGCTCGGTACCCCTCCTCCTCAACCTCAATACACCTTGCCGTCGTCGCCGCGTGCAATTCTGTCGAGCTGCCGTCCAATTTCCCTCCTCCCTTTCTTCTACAATAGACAGGCATGACCGTAACGAATCAAGATGGCCACGAGCAGATCACATCGGGGCAGATCAAATGAAGAAGAAGATGACCTACAAATATTTATACAAGGGAATAGAAAGTACTAACCAATGTAGATTGTCTCCTCCATTTAATTAACCCAAACGGCTGCTCCATTATCGGCGTGATTTGGGGAGGAAGAAGAACGAGTTGTCGAGGACGAGGGAGGTGAAGAGATTGGCGTCTGACGAGACGAGAACGAGGGGTGAATCGTGACGAGAACGAGGGAGGTGAAGCGATTGTCTCATCGGGCGAATCGGGTGCTCCGAGCTCGGTCAATGCGAGGGCATAGGGGTCGGCCGCTCTGGATCAGATTGATCCATTTTTTTCAGCACAACGTGTGATGAGTTAGGCCTTTATTATGTACGTATCAACGTATGTACGGTACACTACCTGGTACATAGGTTTGGGCCCCTAGCAAGCGAGGGCGGGTGTGCGTGCGTGCGTTCATAGGGGTGAGTGTGTGCGCGTGTATATGAGCGCTTGCGTTGTACTGTGTTTCTCAAAAAAAAAAAAAAAGCGAGGGCCTTGTGCGGCCGCACCTTCGGCACATGCTCGGGCCGGCCTTGCTCCGGAGGTCCTTGTGGGACCTGGCGTACCAGTCGCCGAGGAAGAGGGTGATGTCACCGCCCTCGGGGAAGGGGATGGGGACGACGCCGGCGCGGTTGTTGACGATGACGGAGCCGTACCCCCCGGCGGCGCGGTGGAGGGCGCGGCGGACGGGAAGTAGAAGAAGCTGCCGATCTGGTCCTTGACCTGGAAGGTGTAGGTCCAGTTCCAGCCGGCGGGGATGGGGCAGTTGGTGCCGAGGACGCCGTCCTGCCAGGGGTTCTTGCGGTTCTGGATGCCGTTGAAGGTGAGGATGAGCGGCTCGTCGAGGGCGTTGCGGACGTTGACGACCACGTTCCAGTTGGTCGTGACGTTCAGCGACGGGCCAGGTAACTGGCCGTTGATGGCGATGACCTTCTGGGCGACGCCGAGGGGGTGCGCGGACAGGTAGGAGACCTCCCACTCGAAGTAGGCGAAGGGGTCCCCCGCCCGCGCCGGCGCCGGCGAGTAGCGGCCGCAGAGGAGGAGGAGGACGAGGAGGAGCGCCATTCCTTCCTTTTGCTGCTGCCACTGCCAGCTGAAGTGAAGTGGAGGCGGACTTTTTTTTCTTTTGAAAAGAATTGAAGTCGGACTTTTTTTTCTTTTGAAAAGAAGTGGAGTGGAAACTGGGAAATGAGAGGAGGAATGGATTGGCTTTTTTCAGCATTTTCCGCGTGCATGTACAAAATTCAATCGACCGGACAACTACAGTATAATATTCAACTCAATATTTTTGCTGTCTCCACGGCGAAACCCCTATTCTATATGGTTAGCACATATAGGGCACATGTTTTATCACATATAGGACACGCAGCAGTTTCCCACTTTTCCAGTTGCTCTATTTTAGGGCACTAGCTCTTCAACAGCTGCCCTATCACATGCCCTATTTTAAAGATATTCCATAAACTTCTTCCTTCAACAAGGCATACTCCCTCGTTTCTCTTGCCCATATACTTCCCCTCAAAACGGAAAAGCAGAACGCTCTCTTCGCTCTCTCAACGATGTTGTTCGTACCCTTCTCATTCACTCTTCCATGCCACCCAAATTTTGGGCTGAAGCCCTACGCACTGCCACATATATACTCCCTCCAAAGCCAATCCCAACTCCACTCCCTACTACTCCCTCTTTTTATGCCACCCAAACTATCCCGAGCTTCGCGTCTTTGGTTGTTTATGTTTCCCAAACACATACTCTACCTCCCCAGATAAACTATCTCCTCGATCTATTACATGTGTCTTCTTAGGCTATTCTGACGAGCACAAGGGCTATCGCTGTCTTGATCTTGTTTCTGGTCGTGTCCACATCTCTAGGCACGTCACATTTTCTGAGCATATATTTCCTTTCTCCTCCTGCGTGTCACCCCCAGTCTCCGACGCCTGCACGACACCTCGCCAACATACCAAAACAAACCAATTCCCACACCAATATGTCGTGCAAACACCCTCTAACCAACCAGCTCCCCCTCCCCCTGCCACAACAACCGATGCACCCTCTCTTCCAGCCGTGGCAGCTACCCCACCTCTTTCTCCTGCCACGCCCGTGCGAGCCGCTGTCGTGGTAGCCGAGCCGCTGTTGTCTCCTGCCCCAGCCTCTCCTGCCGTCTCCACCTCTCCGGCGTCTGTCTCTTCCGCTGCGCCCGACGGCTCTACACCATCTCCTCTACCACCACCAGCCCGTGTTGTTCTCATTCCAGCTCCTAAAAACGATCACACTATGCGTACTCGCGCTAAATCCGGTTTCTGTCTTCCTACCCCACGCTCAAATCTCCTAGCAACACCCTCTCTCTCGATCTCTCCCCTTCCAAAAACTTACAAAATGTAACGCCCGGGATTTATCCCCTTTTGTTTTTGTGATTTTTATTTTTTGCATCGACATGGCATCGCATTGCATCGCATTAATTTAATTTGTTGCATTTAATTACCTTTCCACAATTAAATTCAAATGCTTTTCAAATTAATTAAAAATGTGTTATTTTCAAATCTTTTTAAAATGTTAAAAACTAGTTTATTAAATTGTCTATGTAAAACTAAAACTATTTTGTATACTTTTCGTATTCAAATTCCTCTTCGTTTTGATTTTAAAAAAATATAAATCAAAAATAATTAAACGGGAGAGAAATAAAAAAAAGACCAAAAGCCCATCTAACCCCAAACCCTAGGGTTTCCCCCTGGAAACTTCTTTCCCACCCCCTGGAATGTTGCAGCCACCCTCCTCCATTTTTCTGGAATTTTACAAAAGTCCTCCCACCTCTCTTTCTTTCTTTTTTCCCTTTCCTTTTTCTCTTCTTTTCTTTTTTCCTTTCTTTCCTTCCTTTCTTCTTCTTTTCTTTCCTTTTTCTCTCTTCTTTCCTTTTTTTTCTCTCTCCTTCTTCCTCCTCCCGCACGGGAGAAACTGCTCCCGCACGCCCTCACCACCCCGTGCTCCCCGAGCGCTCCTGCTCGCGTCCCCGCATGCCCGCCGCGCCGCCGCCCCCACGGCCGCGCGCGCCTCCCCGCCGCCGTCCGACGCCCGCGCCTGCGCCTCCCTGATGCCGCGCGCCCACCGCCGGCCGCACCCGCCGCGCTCCGCTCACCGCGCCTCCGGCCCGGCCGCCCCGCGCGACAGCGCAGCCGCCGCCTGCGCCCAGCGCGCCGGCCGCCCAGCGCCGCGCAGGGCCGCCTCCTCGCGCCGCCCCGCCGCCGCTCCCCTCGCGTCGCCGCCTCCGGCCCGACGCCCCGACGCCTCCACGTCGCGCGCTCCGGCCGTCCCACGCCGCCGCTGCCGGTCGCCTCCGTCCCACGCCCGCCGGCTGCGCCGCGTCGTGCTCCCGCGCCCGCGCCCCCGGCCGCCCTCTGCCGGCCGCTGCGCCGCGCCCCTGCTGCCGCCCGCCGTGCGCGCCGTGCGCTTGCTGTCCGCGCCCCCACGCCGCCGCTCCCCGAGCGACCCGCCGCCGCACTCATCCGCCTCCCGCGCCGCTCGCCGCGTCGCCGCCGCCGCCCCGCACGCCTCCGCGCCGCGTCCAACGCCACCATGCCGCGTGCCTCCGCCCGCGCCGCTCACCGCCGCCGTGCGTTCCGTCCCGCATGCACGCGTCCCGCTGCTTCATCTTTCCGGCCGTGTGCACGCCGCCGTCGATGCCCGCCAGGTGTTCGACACAATGCCCGCAAGACCCCAACGTCGCCATTTTTGTCCGAGTTGTGCACCCTTCGAGGTGTTGCTACATGCGCGTGCGAGTGCCTCCTCCGGTGCCGCGTTGTCGTGACCACCGTGTCCGTGTTGCGGTGCCCGCCCGTGCGCGTTTCTTCCCGGTGTCAGTTTGCCGTGCTCCTGCGTGCCCGCGCCCGTCAACGGGGATGACCGAGTACGACCACTTCGCCCACTTCCACGACACCGACAAACGACGATGCCCCGGTTCCGCGACGACTACTTCCACGACGACGACTACTTCCTCTACGGACCGAAGACGTCGGTATCGAACCCTATCTCTCCCGATCTAACGTGCGAACCCAAACCCTAACCCTATACCTATTTTATTAAATATGATCTATCTTGTGCATATCGCAGCATACTTACATGTGTTGCATCTCTTGGGTTTGGTGGTGTAGCAAATCACCTAAATAATAAATATGGAATGTGTGGGGTAATAAATATATAATGCCATATTCCATTTAATTTAATTAGATCACCATGCCATGTGTTGCCATGCTAACCAACATTTAATATTGCTGGTAAATAAATAACTTGCACCTAAATATTAATTGTCGGAATCCCGGTTCCGTTTAATTTGGATTAAGTGCATCTCGCATTGCATCTTGCCATGTCATTCATCTGTCCCATGATCATGCTGGATCTTTTGCCGTAGTTGTAAAATGCATCTTTTGCGTTTCCAGTGTTTGTTGCTTCTTCGCGGATAAGACATTGAGATGTGTGAGCAACGACAAGATCTGCTTCCATGCGGGATTCCAGGCAAGCAAAGTTTCCTTGTTTACCTATACATTGTCTTTCATTCCTGCCGTTGATCTCTGCTACCCTAGTATTCGATTCTTGTCGCGATCCCATCACATGTTTATCCTACAGCCCATAAAGCTTTATCCCCACATCCCATCACATGTTGTTTGTTTATCTGTTGGCCTTGCGAGTCGTAGCGCATGCTTAGAGTTGACTGTGCGAGTCGTCTGTTGGTCTTATGTTTCATCTGCTTAGTATGATAGATTACTCTACCTTAATAAAATGTTGTTTTATATTGGGATATTATAATTAAAAGATAAGGCACCAGGCGGAAGGCCTTGCGAGGTGCTTTGTTCTGCTCAGTGTCGACCTAGGAACTGAGATTTGTCCTCGGATCCAATTTTGAGCGCACTAACCACTTGTGGGAGGCCCTATGGAGCCCCCCTCGACTTTGAACGGATCTACAGCTTGTCCATGTGCCGCAAGTAGTTCGGGTTTTCCATTTGCTCATATGCATGTGCATGATGATGATGATGAGAGGGTATGTGATACGGGGGGTCATATAGGTGCGGTATGACACGAAGCGGACAGTTCCTACTGTGGTTTGAGCCGCATGGTGGCGTAGGCGCAAACTAATGAGTCCGCAATTGAGATTCGGCCGGACTCCTGACGCGGGTAACAACTCATATGAGTGGCACTTGGACTTGCTGTAGTGAAGGAATAAGTCGTGTTGAGAAGCCCTGATGCTTGCTTGGGTTGATCATGCGAGTATGGGTACAGTAGTGCACCGCTGCAGGGTATAATCTTATCGATGAGCCGTGTCCACGGTTATGGACGACTTTGGTGATGATGCTGGCTAACAAGATCTAGACAACTTGCACCTAATTAATGTTAATTAAATTGACTAGTAATACAGAATTACTTTCACCATAAATTATAACTAAAACTATTCAACGTGTGAGTTTCCCGAATTACTTACTCATATTTGGTTCAGGGGGTTAATTCGAGAATGGGTTATGTTTGGTGTTAGTTGTAGTTGTTTAATTATGCGCTCTCTTATCCCTCTCTGATTAGACGGAAGTTGTAGCGTGTCTCTCTAAGTTGCTAGTGCTGCTGCCGCTAAGTCCACCTCCCCTATATTTTGGGAGATGGTGTAGAAAGTAGGCAAGTCGGTTTTGCTTGCCAGGGAGTGCCCTGACCCTCTTTTGGGATGTGCTTTATGTGCAGTCAACAGGTTTGAAGTCCGACGACGTTAGCTTGGGAATCCCTCCGGCTTGGCTGGGCAGGGATATGGCGCCATTGCTTATCTTCAGGACTCTTAGTCCAATTTTCATCGTATCCGTAGTCGGATACTATTTTGCTTCCGCTGTCATTTGTATCTTTGTATTGTATCATTTGTATCTTGACTCGTTCGATTCGTTGTTGTCATTTATCTTCTGCTGTATTTGTGGATGTATCGGAACTGTTGTAATGTTATCACAATTCCACCCACATAATGCGCATGTTTCGGCGTGCACATTATGTCTGGTGGGCGACCTAAAATCGTTATTATGCGGATTTCGGCGGGAGCGCTTAATCTACATTGTACCGATTTTAGGGCGTCACAAAGTGGTATCAGAGCCTTGGTTTCGATCTCCTTGTTGTCTCGATACGAATGGTTATCGAAGCAGCGGGTCCGCAAAAGCCTGTAGGATAACCTCGCTAACGGTCGTTGTTTCTAGAGTGTCGAAAACTATTTGACTTAAATTATTTTTTGAAAAATATCTCAATAGGTTTCTTTGTACTCCTTACCTCTATTCTATTTCTCCTCTTACCTTATTTGTTTTGAGTCTCTTCTCTTATCCAACTTTCATAGTTTTAGGATCCTACGTGTGGGTGGACGATTTCTTGCCTTTTATCCTATTAGTTTCGATCTTCGGGAATCTTCATCGACATGAGCAACTCTTTTGTTAGTGGTGTCGAGAATTTCAAGGTGGAACAACAATCCCTTGTTAGTGGTGTCGAGAATTTCATCCCGGAGCGTGAAGACTCGATAGTTACCCCTCTCTTCTTGTGGTCTCGGTGTGGATCACGGGACGCGATCCCTTGTTAGTGGTGTCGATTGTAACGCCCGGGATTTATCCCCTTTTTTTTGAGAGTTTTCTTTTTTGCATCGACATGGCATCGCATTAATTTAATTTGTTGCATTTAATTACTTTTCCACAATTAAATTCAAATGCTTTTCAAATTAATTAAAAATGTGTTATTTTCAAATCTTTTTAAAATGTTAAAAACTAGTTTATTAAATTGTCTATTTAAAACTAAAACTATTTTGTATAGTTTTCGTATTCAAATTCCTCTTCGTTTTGGTTTTAAAAAAATATAAATCAAAAATAATTAAACGGGAGAGAAATAAAAAAAAAGCCCAAAAGCCCATCTAACCCCAAACCCTAGGGTTTTCCTCTGGAAACTTCTTTCCCACCCCCTGGAATGTTGCAGCCACCCTCCTCTATTTTTCTGGAATTTTAAAAAAGTCCTCCCACCTCTCTTTCTTTCTTTTTTCCCCTTCCTTTTTCTCTTCTTTTCTTTTTTCCTTTCTTTCCTTCCTTTCTTCTCCTTTTCTTTCCTTTTTTCTCTCTTCTTTCCTTTTTTTTCTCTCTCTCCTTCTTCCTCCTCCCGCACGGGAGAAACTGCTCCCGCACGGGAGAAACTGCTCCCGCACGCCCTCACCACCCCGTGCTCCCCGAGCGCTCCTGCTCGCGTCCCCGCATGCCCGCCGCGCCGTCGCCCACACGGCCGCGCGCGCCTCCCCGTCGCCATCCGACGTCCGCGCCTGCGCCTCCCCGATGCCGCGCCGCCCACCGCCGGCCGCACCCACCGCGCTCCGCTCCCCGCGCCTCCGGCCCGGCCGCCCCGCGCGACCGCGCAGCCGCCGCCTGCGCCCACCGCGCCGGCCGCCCAGCGCCGTGCACGGCCGCCTCCCTGCACGCCTCCTCGCGCCGCCCCGCCGCCGCTCCCCTCGCGCCACCGCCTCCGGCCCGACGCCCCGACGCCTCCACGTCGCGCGCTCCGGCCGTCCCACGCCGCCGCTGCCGGTCGCCTCCGTCCCACGCCCGCCGGCTGCGCCGCGTCGTGCTCTCGCGCCCCCGGCCGCCCTCTGCCGGCCGCTGCGCCGCGCCCCTGCTGCCGCCCGCCGTGCGCGCCGCGCGCTTGCTGTCCACGCGCCCACGCCGCAGCTCCCCCGAGCGACCCGCCGCCGCACTCATCCGCCTCCCTCGCCGCGCAGCCGCGTCGCCGCCGCCACCCTGCACGCCTCCGCGCCGCGTCCCACGCCACCATGCCGCGTGCCTCCGCCCGCGCCGCTCACCGCCGCCGTGCGTTCCGTCCCGCTTGCACGCGTCCCGCTGCCTCATCTTTCCGGCCGTGTGCACGCCGCCGCCGACGCCCGCCAGGTGTTCGACACAATGCCCGCAAGACCCCAACGTCGCCATTTTTGTCCGAGTTGTCCACCCTTCGAGGTGTTGCTACATGCGCGTGCGAGTGCCTCCTCCGGTGCCGCGTTGTCATGACCACCGTGTCCGTGTTGCGGTGCCCGCCCGTGCGCGTTTCTTCTTGGTGTCAGTTTGCCGTGCTCCTGCGTGCCCGCGCCCGTCAACGGGGATGACCGAGTACGACCACTTCGCCCACTTCCACGACACCGACAAACGACGATGCCCCGGTTCCGCGATGACTATTTCCTCTACGGACCGAAGACGTCGGTTTCGAACCCTATCTCTCCCGATCTAACGTGCGAACCCAAACCCTAACCCTATACCTATTTTATTAAATATGATCTATCTTGTGCATATCGCATCATACTTACATGTGTTGCATCTCTTGGGTTTGGTGGTGTAGCAAATCACCTAAATAATAAATATGGAATGTGTGGGGTAATAAATATATAATGCCCTATTCCATTTAATTTAATTAGATCACCATGCCATGTGTTGCCATGCTAACCAACATTTAATATTGCTGGAAAATAAATAACTTGCACCTAAATATTAATTGTCGGAATACCGGTTCCGTTTAATTTGGATTAAGTGCATCTCGCATTGCATCTTGCCATGTCATTCATCTGTCCCATGATCATGCTGGATCTTTTGCCGTAGTTGTAAAATGCATCTTTTGCGTTTCCAGTGTTTGTTGCTTCTTCGCGGATAAGACGTTGAGATGTGTGAGCAACGACAAGATCTGCTTCCATGCGGGATTCCATGCAAGCAAAGTTTGCTTGTTTACCTATACATTGTCTTTCATTCCTGCCGTTGATCTCTGCTACCCTAGTATTCGATTCTTGTCGCGATCCCATCACATGTTTATCCTGCAGCCCATAAAGCTTTATCCCCACATCCCATCACCTGTTGTTTGTTTATCTGTTGGCCTTGCGAGTCGTAGCGCATGCTTAGAGTTGACTGTGCGAGTCGTCTGTTGGTCTTATGTTTCATCTGCTTAGTATGATAGATTACTCTACCGTAATAAAATGTTGTTTTATATTGGGATATTATAATTAAAAGATAAGGCACCAGGCGGAAGGCCTTGCGAGGTGCTTTGTTCTGCTCAGTGTCGACCTAGGAACTGAGATTTTGTCCTCGGATCCAATTTTGAGCGCACTAACCTTTTGTGGGAGGCCCTATGGAGCCCCCCTCGACTTTGAACGGATCTACAGCTTGTCCATGTGCCGCAAGTAGTTCGGGTTTTCCATTTGCTCATATGCATGTGCATGATGATGATGATGAGAGGGTATGTGATACGGGGGGTCATATAGGTGTGGTACGACACGAAGCGGACAGTTCCTAATGTGGTTTGAGCCGCATGGTGGCGTAGGCGCAAACTAATGAGTCCGCAATTGAGATTCGGCCGGACTCCTGACGCGGGTAACAACTCATATGGGTGGCACTTGGACTTGCTGTAGTGAAGGAATAAGTCGTGTTGAGAAGCCCTGATGCTTGCTTGGGTTGATCATGCGAGTATGGGTACAGTAGTGCACCCCTGCAGGGTATAATCTTATCGATGAGCCGTGTCCACGGTTATGGACGACTTTGGTGATGATGCTGGCTAACAAGATCTAGACAACTTGCACCTAATTAATGTTAATTAAATTGACTAGTAATATAGAATTACTTTCACCATAAATTATAACAAAAACTGTTCAACGTGTGAGTTTCCCGAATTGCTTCCTCATATTTGGTTGAGGGGGTTAATTCGAGAATGGGTTATGTTTGGTGTTAGTTGTAGTTGTTTACTTATGCGCTCTCTTATCCCTCTCTGATTAGACGGAGGTTGTAGCGTGTCTCTCTAGGTTGCTAGTGCTGCTGCCGCTAAGTCCACCTCCCCTATATTTTGGGAGATGGTGTAGAAAGTAGGCAAGTCAGTTTTGCTTGCCAGGGAGTGCCCTGACCCTCTTTTGGGATGTGCTTTATGTGCAGTCAACAGGTTTGAAGTCCGACGACGTTAGCTTGGGAATCCCTCCGGCTTGGCTGGGCAGGGATATGGCGCCATTGCTTATCTTCAGGACTCTTAGTCCAATTTGCATCTTACCCGTAGTCGGATACTATTTTGCTTCCGCTGTCATTTGTATCTTTGTATTGTATCATTTGTATCTTGACTCGTTCGAGTCGTTGTTGTAATTTATCTTCTGTTGTATTTGTGGATGTATCGGAACTGTTGTAATGTTATCACAATTCCACCCACATAATGCGCATGTTTCGGCGTGCACATTATGTCTGGTGGGCGACCTAAAATCGTTATTGTGCGGATTTCAGTGGGAGCGCTTAATCTACATTGTACCGATTTTAGGGCGTCACACAAAACTGCACTTCTTGACCCCAATTGGGCTGCCGCTATGCGCGATGAGTTCTCCGCTCTCCTTCAGAACAACACATGGCAGCTTGTTCCTCGTCCTCCCACTGCCAGCGTTGTTTCTGGTAAATGGGTTTTTCGTCAAAAATTTCACTCTGATGGTAGCCTTTCTCGTTATAAAGCTCGTTGGGTCTGTCGTGGTTTTTCCCAGCAACATGGCATTGACTACGAAGAAACCTTCTCCCCCGTTGTTAAACCTAGCACTATTCGCACAGTCCTCAGTATAGCAGTGTCCTCATCATGGCTCATTCACCAACTTGATGTTAAAATTTTCTTTCTCCATGGTTCCCTTAAAGAAACAGTCTATTGTCAGCAACCTCTCGGCTTTGAGGATTCCTCTGCTCCTGATCATGTTTGTCTCCTTAAAAAATCTCTCTACGGTCTTAAACAGGCCCCTCGGGCTTGGTTTCAACGCTTCTCCACCTATATTCAAACCATTGGTTTCACCCCATCTCTCACCGACACCTCGCTCTTTGTGTGCCACACCCCCTCTCACACTGCATACTTACTTCTCTATGTCGATGACATTATACTCACTGCTTCCACACAAACCTTTCTTGACCACATCATCACTCTCCTTCGTTCTGAATTTTCTATGACAGACCTTGGCCTTCTCCATCACTTTCTCGGAATAGCCGTTTCTCGTGACTCTCACGGGATTTTTCTCTCTCAGCGACAGTTTATTTTAGATATTCTTTCCCGCGCCGGTATGCTTGATTGCCAGCCATCTCGTACTCCTGTAGACACTAGTTCCAAACTTTCCTCCGACGGTGAACCTTATTCCGATGCTTCTCTCTATCATAGTCTCATCGGTGCCCTCCAATATCTTACTCTTACCCGCCCTGAACTCTCTTACTCTGTTCAACAAGCTTGTCTCTACATGCATGATCCTCGTCTTCCCCACTATAATCACATTAAACGAGTTCTTCGCTATCTCAAAGGTACTCTTGATCATGGCCTCCACATAAATTCCTCTTCACCAAATAGTTTGACAGCATATTCCGATGCAGACTGGGCTGGTTGTCCAGACACTCGTCGGTCCACGTCTAGATACTGTGTTTTTCTAGGTGACAATTTGATTTCATGGTCTTCTAAACGACAGATTACAGTTTCACGCTCGTCTGCAGAAGCTGAGTACCGTGCCGTGGCCCATGTGGTCGCCGAGACAGTTTGGCTACGCCAACTCCTGACCGAGCTCCATCGCCCCATTCAGCAGGCCACTATTGTTTACTGTGATAACATTTCAGCTGTTTACATGTCCAGCAACCCAGTACAACATCGACGGACCAAGCACATTGAGATCGACATTCATTTTGTTCGGGAGAAGGTTGCATTGGGCCAAGTTCGAGTTCTCCATGTGCCCACTACTGCGCAGTTTGCCGACATTTTCACCAAGGGACTGGCCACACAACCTTTCTCCGATATTCGATTCAGTCTCAACGTTATGGAACCCCACGTTGAGACTGCGGGGGGATGTTAGATTATATTGTTGGAGTCCAATACGGTCTGTAAACCTAGTTAGACTTGTACTCCAATTAGCTCTAGCCTAAGTCGGTTTGTCTTTCTCCTATATATACACGATGTACTACGGCTCAAATCAATCAATCAATATATGAGTTTATCTCAAGTTTACAATTCCACAGATGGTTCCCCTCCATCAGCTTCACGCGAGTGCGTTGTCCTCCTGTCAGAGATGACATTGGATTAATCTTGAAGATCATACTTGACACCACTGGATCATCTCCTGGCCAACTCGATGCCCGATTCTCGTCGAATACCACATCGCGAGACACGTGCACCCGCTTGCCAACTGGATCGTACAGACGATAAGCCTTGCTCCCAGGCTCATAGCCGAACATTATCATCGCCTTGCTTTTGTCCTCCAGCTTGTTCAGGTGAGGTCGAGTTTCCTTGGCGTGTGCTGCACAACCGAACACCCGCAAGAAATTGACGTTGGGCTTCCGTCCGTGCCAAGCCTCGTATGGAGTTCTTCCAACCACGTTGCGAGTGTAAGCACGATTCAGCACGAACACCGCCGTAGTGACAGCCTCTCCCCAAAACTGCGGTGGCACTCCCATTGCCTTGAGCATGCAACGGGCTGTACCCACCGCGGTTTGATTTCTCCGTTCTACTACGCCGTTCTGCTGCGGCGAGTATGCTGCGGTGAGGTGGCGTTGAACCCCGAGGTCAGCGAAGTACGCGGCGAACTCGTTTGAGTTGAACTCGCCGCCACGATCAGTTCTGAATGTCTTCAGTTTTCGCCCGGTTGCCCGCTCTGTCATAGCTTGGAACCGTTGTATAGCTTGTTCGGCCTCGTCCTTGCTTCGCAGCAAATACAACCACATGAATCGGCTGTGATCATCTACCAACAGCAGAAAGTACCTCTTTCCTCCAGGTGTTGGTGGTGAAATCGGTCCACATAGGTCGCCATGGACCAGTTCCAGTGGCTCCGAGGCGTGAAAGCTTGCTTGATGCGGGAACGATACTCGGCGTTGCTTGCCAACCAGACAGGCGTCACACACCTGCTCACAGTGCTTGATCAATGGGAGGCCATGAACCATGCCTTGGCGTCCCCAGGCCATCAAAGTGCTGGTGGCCGAAACGCGCGTGCCAGCGCAATGCATTCTCGCCGGCGTGTGCAGCCAGGCACATCGGTTTGACCAGCTTGAGGCGCACGAGATACACACGGTTGCGGGTGCGCGGTAATTTCGTGAGGATGCGCTGACGCTGATATCGGATAGTCATGACCCCATCTTCCATGTGTGTTGGACAGCCACTCTCATCAAGCTGTCCGATTGAGACTATGTTGCTCTTCAGGCGAGGGATCCAGTACACCCCCGTCAGTGCACGATGCTCCTTGCCACCAACAGAGTACAGAACGGTTCCACGACCTTTGATGGCCACAGCAGATCCATCTTCGAACCTCACGGTGCCAGAGGTGCTCCTATCCAGTTCAGAAAAAGCTGCCTCGTCGCCGGTCATATGATTCGAGGCTCCAGTGTCGAGGTACCATGCTGCGTCGACATCGTCAGGTGAGCGACGTAGGACTGCTTGAGCTCGTTCCTCGTTGAGAAAAACTTGCTCGTCGGTGCCAGTGGATTCAGAAACCGCTGAAACTGACAGCGTCACCTCCTGGATCATGTAGAGCTCCGGATCATCATCTTCGGCTTGGACTTCAGCGAGATTTGCCTGTTGATCTCGCTTTTTCTTGCGGCAATCCCGGGCATAATGCCCAACGATCTCGCAGTAGTGGCATTTGTCACGGTCACCATCGGTGCCCCGATTGCCTCTTCCTCCACCAGCGTCAGCGCCGGTAGGTGCCTTGCCTCTTCCACCACGGCCTCCGCCGCGGTAGCGATCGTGTCCTCTCCCACGTCGCTGATTGTCTGACGAGCCACTGCCTGACCCGCCGTCGCGCTTCGCTCGCGATCTCCATTCTTCCTCGGTGAGAAGAAGACGGCCACCGCCGTCTGTCTCCGGCTCGCCACGCCCTTCTGATGTCGTGAGACGCCCGCTGAGTTCTTCAACAGACATGACGTCGAGATCTAGCAAGGTTTCAATGGAACAGGCCATCTGGGCGTAGCGTGCCGGAACGACACGCAGGAATTTCTGCACAGCCATCAGCTATGTGATGGCGTCGCCAAGGGTTTGCAGCTCGGTCATGATTCCTGATAGCCGCAGCGAGAAGTCCTCGACTGCCTCGCCGTTCTTGAACGCGAGATTCTCGAAGTCCTCGCGGAGCTTCTGACGGCGTGCCTCGCGCACGTGATCGACGTCGACGCGCATCGCCTTGACCGCGTCCCAGGCCGCCTTCGCGTTGTCCTTCGCGGCGAGAACGGGTACCATCTCCGGCGGCACCGAGCGAAGGATCGCTCCCAGGGCCTGTCGTTCTTGCCGCTCGTCGTCACCCAATCCAGGATCGATTGCCTCTCAGAGTCACGCGCCCTGCATCTGGACGCGCATCAATATTGCCCACTCCGTGTAGTTTGATCGTGTGAGCATGCGGAGGTGCATGCCACCTCCGCCGCCACCACCAGCTTCCCTCACCACCTCGCACGATAATCTCGCACCCACCGCTGGTCTCGCCACGCCGACTCAGGCTGCGTCCGCGGTTCCGCTCAATCAGCTTCGCCGGTGGGGTCTTGGTCCTTGCTGGTGGTGGAGTCTTGTCTCCGGCCATGGCGACGAAACCTCGATGAACGAGGCTCTGATACCACTTGACAACACTTAACTCAGGTCTCTAGCGATGAACTCACATAGAGACACAGGGGAAATATTTTTGTGCAACGTACAACTTCTGTTGCTTTTTTGTTATCTTTATTTAACTCGGTTACAAGGAAACAGCCACCAACGGCCCGAGAAAAACGCCCACTAACGATCCTTGAGGAGCATGCCATTCCATGATCAAGAGATCGTGAGGAACGTGGACTAAATCCTAACTAACTTATCCAGCTGACTACTTCTTGTCCATCCCACGACTAAGGGCATGTATAATGGGGTGACATCAGCCTTCTCTTAGCGTTGACACGTAGGATAATTGTCTAGGTGGCGGAGAGAGAATGAAGAAAGGGAAGGTTGCCTTCCCTTAGTTAAGGGATGATCTCTTATGAAATAAGAGAAGGCTAATTTCACCATTGTATAACTTGTTTTCTCTTAAAACTTTAATTTCCAACCAAAATATAATTAATTCTTATTAATTGCTAGGGATGGCAATAAGAGATGATGCATTGTATAACTTTATAATTTTGTCTTCCCTAAATGACGTGGATGGCTAAGGGAAAGCGTGTCTTCTCTATCATTGTACATGCCCTTAGCTAACTGAACATTAGCTAGGTGTCTAACTGAACTAACTGAACTTATTCTGACTGTTGCTGCTGAGCAACATTACCTGATGAAACTGAAGAAATAAAACTAGAACAACAATGAGGTTTAAACAACAAGGAGGATATATATGGTGGAGGATTAGCTGGGTTGCTTCATTTTTGTTAGGCTAAAGAGATAGATGTGTTCCCCAAATCTCTCCCAAAACTAAGCTCCCTGGTTATAGAGGCCTATGGTGCGTTGCGGCCCCACCAACGCTTTACGGTCCCACCTGTAACCGGGCTGGATTCCTGCCTTGTGGTGCTACGTGCATACCGCCTTTGACTCGAGGGGCAGTCTTCGTCCTCCTCCAGTTCTCTCTCTCTCGCTGCAAGCAGCTAATCCAACAAGAATCGCGTGTGTCCCGAATCCCGCACTCCTTGCTCGCGCCACTTCCCCCAGTCCTCACTTCGCACATCTCCTCCTGCGCGGCTGCGCCGCCCCTTCTCTCCTCCCCCAATCCCCTCCAGCATCTCCTCTTCTAGCTCGCCATCTCGTGCAGTGTGCCGCCGCCATTGTTGGGGATATATCAACTAGGGGTATAACCAGCATGGATCAATTCGGCTAGTCCAGGGTGGCCCAAGGGTGGTAAGGCCAAGGCCTGCCGGGCGGCCCAGATAGCTGACGTGCAAGGAAGTAGGCGGACGGTCCAAGGAAGGCGGAAGGCCTAAGCCCATCAAGCCACCGAGCCCAAGACGGAAGGCGGCAACTAAGCCGGCTAGGTCTAGGACTCTGATTACTTGCTGGACAAGCACTTACCTTGTACCCTGGGGTCTGGCCGCCTATATAAGCCGGCCACCAGGGAGCCTTTAGGGCAGACGCTTGAATACGCATCAAGCACATTGTAACCTGTTCACGGCTATTGCCTTATAGTGAATTATAGCAGCACATAGGATCCCGCCACCGCTGTGGGATCCGAAGCTGGGTAAACTCGCCGTGTTCAATCCCGACCTCGACGACACCAACCTTCTTCCCCACAATCCATACGTAGGCTAGAGGACCCCCGTCTCCTATCAATTATGCCGATACCACGACAGTTGGCGCCCACCGTGGGGCATAAGGTTCCTGGCGTCATGTTCCAGGCGGGAACACTTGGCGGCGTGGGCAAGCAGATCGCCGTCGGTCGCGTCACAAGGTTTGACGGCCATAGCTACGTCAACTCGGATGAGTCCTGGCTCCCGGCGGACGACTACCTTATCGGATGCGCAGTCGTGCCGATCGGAGGGATCGACGTCTTCATCGGGTACACGCCAGAGGCGTACGGCCTACCGCGTTTCTACAACCCCACCCACCAACCCTTCGACCAAGCAGTCGACCGGCAAGATGGATCTGAATCCGCCTTCTCCTAGGAGTCGGCCGAATCTGATTTCCACTTCGTCGGAGTTGTCGGACTGGGATCCGACTCCCAGCCGGAAAACAACGATCCTGAATCAATCCTCCCTGCTCTGCAGGAGGATGCGATGTCAGATGCCGGATCCAGATCTACTGTTCAAGTCAACATAGACTCTGACTCCGATGATGATGCTAGTCTCTTCGAAGAGAAGATCAAAACCCGCTTTTCCAGTGGAAATCCGGCTCCCTCAGAGGGTACAGCGGATACAGACATGCCTGACAAGCTGGCTATGATGGTTGTTGTCGGTCACGAGACAACCCCAGTTACTTCGGAAGCGCAAATCAAGCCGGCGGAAGAAGCCGGAGACACCACTGCCGGCCAACTCATTGAAAGTTCCGACAAGGTGTGCGCAAAGAAGAAAACTGGCCTCGAGAAAGGCGGCAGCAGCAAACCCACGGATTTGCTCTCCGTCATCAAAGAAGTAGACGAGATCATGAATACTCCGGTAAACAAAAACACCCCACTCGACGAAGTGGAAGAGCTTAGGCTTAACATGCTTAAGCACTCTGACTTCCTGCGAAAAAGAGAGGAGCACGTTGAGAGCCTTGCGAAGAAGATCAAGAAAGAGCAGGAGAAGATGTCGGCCAATACAAACCGGCAACTCTTCGAGGAGAAAAGGTCATCAAAAAACCGCCGTGGAAAAGAGCCGCTTACGCAAGCAACGACAGCGGCTCAAGACCTAGGATTCGATTGGCGTACGGCACCACAGCGAGTGGATAGAAGGGGGATGTTGTCTTCTGCACCCCTATCCTCAACGCGGCTGCCGCGCTAGATACCCTGGATGACAACACTTACACGGCGGAAGAGAAGTTGGCCAACGCAAGACACTTCGTAAGCAAGGCCCTAGAACAACAAGCTCGCGCTGATTCCTACGGCCACATGGCGGATGCCCGCGGGGGAGACCTAGAGTCTAAGTCAGGCAAGTGCAAAGCTGCACCAGGTGCCGACCCCGAAGGCCCGTCTGGCTCCAGTAGCCATGGCGACAAAAGGAAGGCAACGCCACCTCCAAAGAAGGCACCGCCGCCAAAACAAAGGCGGGACGAGAATTCAAGGACGGGAAGCAGAGGAGACCTACCACCTCCACCTCAGCCAAGACGCGACAATGGCGGTAGCCGGAATAACAGGCAGCCGCCTAGAAAAGATGCCGGCAACGACCCTCCAAGGAGAGGCCGCAGCCGGTCTCCGCAACATAGCACTGGCAGCAAGAGGAGAGAGGAGGTAGAAGGGCCCATGCGCAGCATAAGCCGGGCGGCGCAGGACGAGCCGGACGCAAACAGAGGCGCACGGCAGCTCGATCCAAAAGACGCACGACACCGCCTACAAGACATAGCAAGAGGAAAGGAGCCGCTATATTCTGGACCAAAGTGCTTCGGTGACGCCATCCGCAAAGAGCCGTTCCCCAAGGACATGACATCAGTGTCGAAAAACTGTTCTAGGTACAACGGCCTTGTTAAGCCGGACTCATGGCTTTCCGACTACGCCATGGCCATAGAGATTGCCGGCGGGAGCAGCCATATTGCCGTCCGCTACCTACCTCTCATGTTGGAAGGCACGGCAAGAGCTTGGATCGACAACCTCCCTGAAAAGTCCATCCATAGCTGGTACGACATGGAAAAGGTTTTCTCCCAGCACTTCCAAGGAACATACAAGCGTCCAAATACCTACACGGATTTGCAGCGCTGTATCCAAAAGCCGGACGAAACCATGACATATTTTGTCAGCCGCTGGATATCCGAAAAGGCCAACTGTCATGGTGTTTCGGACGCACAGGCTATCCATGCCTTCTACACGGGCCTACAGAAGAAGTCCTTGCTCCGTCATAGGCTCGTCCGCGAGCAAATCACGGACCTTGGTGAGATGCTCAACCTAGCCGCCCAATACGCGGCGGCGGATGACGACGCCCGGGACGATGACCCAGACGTCAACATCATACCAAAGCAGAACAACAAGCGCAAACAGGCGGCGGATGAAAAAGCCGGTCCTTCCAATGAGGTAGCCGTAGCGTTCCAAGGAAACACCGGCAAAAAGAAGTGGAAAAATAAGAAAGATAATCGCGAAGCCGGCTCAGGGCCTAAGGTGGCGCGAATCACTTACGAACAGGCAAATCTCTTGCCGTGTCCCATCCACGCCTCATTGGGCAAGGTCAACCACATGCTTGGAGAGTGCCGTTTCATGGACGACTTCAAAAAGGATCCCACAGTCGGCTGGAAGTCAAAGAAGTCAAAGAAGAACGACAAGAAAGAGAGCAAGGAGGACGAGGATGACGACGACATGTCTATCTCAAGCGAAGAGGACGCAACCGCCAAGAAAAAGAAGCCGTACCCGAAGGTCAAAGAATCTCTTGTGTGCTTTGTCGGCACACCTTCGGCTAAAGCGGACAAGGCGGAGATGCGCGAACTCAACGCGACAATGCCGGACGTCCCTCAGTACTTGAACTGGTCGGAGGCAACAATCACTTGGGACCGGTCCGACCACCCTGATCACGTCCCTCACCCAGGCAAGTACGCCCTTGTCGTCGACCCCATTGTCGACAACTTCAGACTCACAAAGGTACTCATGGATGGCGGCAACAGCCTCAACATCCTGTACTACGACACGCTAAGCCGCATGAACCTGTCAGAGGATCAGCTGGATCACAGCAACCTCACATTTCATGGCATAGTGCCCGGAAGGCAAGCAAAGTCAATGGGAAGCATCAGGCTGAAGGTAACTTTCGGACCAAAAGAGAACTACCGCTCAGAGTTCCTCCGGTTCGAAGTTGTCCCCTTCAAAAGCGCCTATCATGCAATCTTCGGACGACCGGCTTTCGCCAAGTTCATGGCAAGGCCGTGCTACATATACAGCAAGCTTAAAATGCCGGGGGAAAACGGAACCATCACGGTTTCCGGCAACTTCAAGAAAGCCAAGGAGTGCGAGCGTGGCATGGCCGCCTTCGCAGAAGCCGTCATCCACAAGGAAGAACTCGCGCTGCTCGGGGCGGATTCAGACAACTCCATGCCAAAGCCAAAGATGGATGTCAATAAGACTTTCGAAGCTTCAGAAGACACCAAAAAGGCGGACCTCATCCCAGGTGACAAGTCTAAGCAAGTTGTCATCGGCTCCAACCTTGACAGCAAATAGGAAGGCGTGCTCGTCGAGTTCCTCCGTGAGAATCGTGACATCTTTGCATGGTCGCCTTCCGACATGCCTGGTGTACCGAGGGAACTTGCCGAGCACTCGCTCAATGTCATAAAAGGATCCAAGCCGATGAAGCAAGCAACAAGACGCTTTGGAGATGAAAGACGCAAGGCTATAGGGAAGGAGATAAATAGGCTGAAGGCCGCCAATTTCATAAAAGAAGTTGTACACACCGATTGGGTGGCAAATCCTGTACTTGTCCCAAAGAAGAATAAAGAGCTGAGGATGTGTATCGACTATACTGGTGTTAACAAGTGCTGCCCAAAGGATCCCTTTGCGCTGCCTAGGATTGACCAAGTCGTAGACTCCACAGCAGGCTCCGAGCTGCTTTGTTTTCTGGACGCCTACTCAGGATACCACCAAATCAAGATGAGAGAGTCAGATCAACTGAAAACATATTTCAAAACTCCATATGGGACTTTCTGCTACATTACCATGCCTTTTGGCCTGAAGAATGCAGGGGCAACATACCAGCGCTGTATGCAAAATTGCCTGCACAAACAGATCGGTCGCAATGTTCACGTCTATGTAGACGACATCGCGGTAATGTCAAAAAAGAAGGCAGATCTCCTAGAGGACTTGGAAGAAACTTTTCAGAACCTCCGGAGGTATCAGATGAAGCTCAATCCCGCCAAGTGTGTTTTCGGCGTCCCAGCCGGCAAACTCCTCGGGTTCATCGTCTCAGAACGAGGGATTGAGGTTAACCCGGAGAAGATCAAGGCCATACAAAACATATCCAGACCTACTTGTCTGAAGGACGTGCAGCGCCTAGCCGGATCGGCGGCAGCCGTCAGTCGTTTCATAAGCCGCCTAGGGAAAAAGGCAATGCCTCTCTACCGGCTACTGAAGAAATCGGACAACTTCGAGTGGACAGCAGAGGCAGACGTCGCCTTGCAACAACTTAAGGAGGCCCTCATATCCGCTCTGATATTGGCAGCACCTCGATCACAGGAACCAATGCTGCTGTACATCGCGGTAACAGGAGCTGTTGTCAGCGTTGTCTTGGCTGTGGAAAGAAAGGAGAGCGAAGCCGCGGCGTGTGAGCAGTGACCGGTCTACTTCATCAGTGAAGTGTTCTCCGCCTCCAAGCAGAGGTATCCGCATTACCAAAAGCTGGCTTATGGTGTATTCTTCGCCGCCAGAAAGCTTAGGCATTACTTCCAGGAACACACAGTGACAGTAGTCAGCAAGGCACCGTTGGGAGACATAATCAACAATGCAGAGGCAACAGGTCGAGTCGCCAAATGGGGCATCGAACTTGCCGCTTTTGATATAGTCTATAAACCACGGACCGCCATCAAATCTCAAGCACTTGCAGACTTTGTCGCCGACTGGACAGAGACTATGGAGGAAACAGCACTCCCCGAGTCAGAATATTGGGTCATGCACTTTGACGGATCAAAGATGCTCAAAGGCTCGGGGGCTGGAGTAGTTCTACGTACGCCTAAAGGTGACAAGCTTAGCTACGTGTTACAAATCCACTTCACAGCAACCAACAATGTTGCCGAGTACGAAGCTTTGCTTCATGGGTTACACGTGGCAAACGACCTAGGCGTCAAAAGAATCCTCTGTTACGGTGACTCAGATTTGGTCGCACAGCAAGTAAGCGGAACATGGGATGCGAAAAGCGCAACAATGGCGGCTTACAGAGCCAAAGTTGACGAATTTGCAAAAAACTTCGTAGGCTACGAAGTCAGACACGTTCCAAGAGCTGAGAATGAGGCGGCAGACACACTTGCAAGACTGGGATCGGAACGCAAAAAGGTACCAAAAGATATCTTCCTGGAGCAATTGCACAAGCCATCCATTAAAGGCGCCGATTTGATGGACCCCGACTCAGAAGAACCGGTAGAAGCGGCAAGTCTCGCTGTCTACTTAACACAGCCGGATTGGACAGTCCCATATCTCGATTTTCTAATCGACCAAAAGTTGCCGGAGGACGATGAGGTGCTAAAAAGGCAGATCATAAGGCGAGCAAAAGCATTCACGATAATAAAAGGCGAGCTATACAAGCAAAGCACATGTGGCATCTATCAGCGGTGCATACAGCCGGAGGAAGGCCGGGAAATTCTGAAGGACATACATATTGGCGCCTGCGGGCATCATGCTTCCGCTAGGTCCATTGTATCCAAAGCTTTCCGCCAAGGTTTCTACCGGCTCACCGCCAAACAAGATGCCGAGAACATCGTCAAGACATGCAAAGGTTGCCAGTTGTACGCCCATCAACCTCACTTGCCGGCACAGGAGCTAAGGACGATCCCAATCACCTGGCCGTTCGCGGTCTGGGGCTTAGACATGGTGGGTCCCTTCAAAAAGGCGCGCGGTGGATACACTCACCTATTGGTCGCTGTCGACAAGTTCACCAAATGGGTCGAGGCCAAACCGATCAGCAAACTTGACGCACGAACAACCACCAACTTTCTCTGGGGAATTATCTCTCGGTTTGGAGTTCCACACAGCATTATCACCGATAATGGCAGCAATTTGTCTCAAGGCGACATAGAAGAATACTGCAATGATCTAGGCATCCGGCTTGATTTGGCATCCGTGTCACACCCTCAATCCAATGGGCAAGTAGAGCGTACAAACGTCCTAGTCCTATCAGGACTTAAGCCTCGTCTCGAAGCTCCATTACATAGGGCAGCCGGCGCTTGGGCAGATGAGTTACAGTCGGTATTATGGAGTTTGCGCACAACGCCAAACAGATCCACCGCCTACACTCCTTTCTTCTTAGTATATGGCGCAGAGGCAGTGCTACCTACCGACATGAAGTACGATTCCCCAAGAGTTCAAGCCTACATCGAGCAAGACGTAGAAGGTGCAAGACAGGATAGCCTAGACCTGCTAGACGAAGAAAGAGACGTCGCTCTCCATCGCTCCGCCTTGTACCAGCAACAACTCCGCCGCTATCATAGCCGGAGAGTGCGGAAGCGAAGCTTCAGAACAGGTGACCTGGTTCTCCGCCTAATTCAAGATAGAAAAGGCTTGCACAAGCTATCCCCGCCATGGGAAGGACCGTTTATAGTCACAAAGGCGTTGCTCAATGGTTCCTACTACCTAGCCGACATCCACGACGAAGAAGAAAAGAAAATGCGCAAGAAGGCGGCAGGAAAAAGGGGAACCAAGCGCAAGAGAGGCATCGACGACCCGTTCGAGCAAACAAGACGGCCTTGGAACATTGAGCAGCTACGTCCTTTCTACACTTAGCAATTTATAATTGTAATAAGTTAAATATGATTATGAAATAAAAGTCTATGGTTCCTCATCTGTGTTGAGATGCATGCCATCTTTTGTCTTTTCTCGCAATCATATTTCCCCTATGTATCTAAGTTACCTGTTTTCTAGCTCCGTGCAAAGGTTCAAACTGGTAGATACTTGCAGCTTTCGAGCCAACCCAAAGCAAAAACAAACTTTTTGCGCCGCCTAATTCCTTTGCCTCTGATTACTTATATGTGGTTCGCCTAGTAGTATGTCTTTGACACCAACATGTTGGCTTTGGTTTCTGATTCTAAACAAATGGTCTAGCCCTGGTTGTTTCAGCTAAAGTTACCGGCTGAGGTTTCGTCAACATACAAAAAGTCAAGCATATAAGTCAGGGTAAAATTAAGGCGGGCCATATAAATAAAGACAAAGTAAAACTTGTCAGCTAGTTTCCGCCTAACAAGGCAACAACAAAAGTATAGACAAATATTACAAATGTTGCATTATTTCAGGGGCCGACAAAATAAGGCTGGTGGAAGGCAAGGACAGAAAAAAGATATGGCTCGGGGGAGCGTCTACATCAGGCTTGGGGGCTGACAACTTCAGCCCCGGAACTATCACTCCCCTCCGCCTCGGCCGCGCCGGCAGCTTCAGCTCCCTCTCCGCCTGGCACAGGATGGCGCCGGTAGAAGATTGAAGTATCCACCATGTCGGCAACCCGCGTGGCGTAGCCGGCAAAGCTGTTCAGCACAGCGGCCGGCTCAACCTCGCTACCGTCTTCGTACGTTGACGGCATGCCTTCGGTGACGGCTTCTATCTCCGCCTCGGGGTAGTGCGCCATGAACAACCCAAGGGCGATCTTGGCTCCTCCCCGCGCCGCCGACTTCAGCGAGCTTTTATGCAATTTGGTCGCCTGCTCCAAGATGGCGGGCACGTCGCTGAACTCGGTCGGCTCCTGGCTGCCAGACGAAGTGAAGAACTTGGCGGCAAACCGCTTGGACGTCGCCAAAGTCTCGGCGATCAGCTCGCCCAGACGCGCAAGGCGATCCAGGCGGGGGCTGACAACCTTGTCATCGCCTAAGCCGGCGGGAACTGCATCAAAAGTAAAGCCATAAGTTTGGCTCAGGCTAAAGCAACATGGCAGTATCAAAAAAGGAGCGAGAAATTACCAAGGACCGAGTTATGGAAAGCCGACAACTCAATCATATGAGTTGCCAGCGCGTCCTCTGCAGTTTGGGCGCGAGAAGTCTGCTTGGATATCTCTTCCGCAGCCATCTTCTCCGCCTCCACCAACTTGTTGCGCAGACTTTCCAGCTCACCAGTGAGCTGGCTGGATTCCTGCGCAAACTTGAGTTGCTGGGCCTCCATCTCTTTTTGATGAGCCGCCTTCAACTCCAAGTTGGCGGCCGCCAAGTCTGAAGCTTCATTCATAAGAGCTTGCATATCAGTGGACGCCTTCAGGATATCCTGGGCGTGGTCTAGCAGTTCTACAAATATGGATTCGCCAAGCTAAAATGATTGACGGAAACATAGCTCAAAAGCATAGTTGGAGAAAGGGAGCCACCCTACCTTCATCTTTTTTGCGGGCCGCCTCCAGCTCGGCGATCCGCCTGTCCTTGGCCTCGCACTCCTTCTTCAGGTCGCGGTGGCGCCGGTTTATCTCGACTCGGGAGGAGACGAGCTCGACGTTGGCGGACACAAGGCCCTGCAAGAAAAAACAAAGGCATATAACATATTGTCGAATAACCACTAAGCCGGCAGTCAAAGTTTCTTTTGACTAGCCATCTAAGTGCTCGGGGGAAAGACTGTGTATATGCCGGAGGGGTAGAAACTTACAGATAGGTCGCCCTCCAAGTCGTCGAAGGCCTACGAGGCAAAGGCGGCAAAAGCCAAAGTTGACTCCTTGGCCTCCTTAAAGGTAGACCAAGGGTCTCTGACTTTGCCGCCCCCCGCAGTCGGGGCTGCTCTCCGGGGCCCGCCGGCAGTCGACTCCAGCAACCCTTCGTTGGCGGCGCGCGATTGCGCGGCATCATCGGCCGTAGCCTCAGCCAGCAGAAGGGGAGTTTTGGGCGCGCGTTCGGCGGAAGGGGCCCTTGGCGGAGCACCTGAGGCCGGAGCTGGAGGTTGGCGCCGAGCGTCAGCCATAAAGCTGCCGGCGTGGAGCGGGGGAGTTGGTGGCACGGTGGCCGGCGAGCCGCCTTGCGGCCGCTTTCCTTTGCCAAGGAGCCTGGTCGTCAACCGGGAGGTTGCGACCCTTTCCCTGTTAACAAAAAGCAAGCACAATAAGTCAGCCAATGTTCAAAAGGTTTGCCATCTGGAAAAGGCAAAGTTGAAGTACCTTCGGGGGATGTTAATCCCCGCGTTCTCGCCAATGTTGGCGAGAGTCGGCTCGGTAGCCGACGCGATCCGTTTCTTCCTCTCGGCATTCGCCGTAGAGGAAGCAGCGCCGGACGCCTTGCACTTCTTCGTCTTCCCGGCTTCCGACTCGTAGAAGTCGGGAGCCAGGTCATCCTCCCTCAACTCGGAGAGCTGAAAAAGAAGACATGTCAAAGGAACTCAATCCTAGCCGTCAAAGCTGTCAAGTAAGGGGCAAAGGAAGAAAATATTCACCTCGAGGGGAGGATTGTCGTGGGTGTGCATGGGCACGCCCTCGACCGCCTTCACCGACCCCGCCTTGACGAGGCTGCGGAGCCGGAATGCCAGGTCGGCGACCGGCAATATCTCTTCGCTCACGCGAAGAGAGGCTGTGTCAGTAGGCGAATACTGACACATCTTGTGCGGGCTGTACCGCAGGGGGAGGATTTGCCGGCCGAGCCAGCAAATGACGGTGTCGACCCCATCCAGCTGGGGGGGGAGCCATCGTCCTCGTGAGGAACTCGATCCGCCTTTGAGTAAGGCGGAGTTCCTCCGTCAACTTGGGCACCGCCTCGTCCCAGCATGGGCGAGGCATGGGCGGCGCGTTGACGAATGCCGGAATGCCGATTTGACGGCCCGGCGCTGCCATGTCTTGGCAGTAGAAGAAGGTGGAGGTCCAGCCCTTGACGGACTCGAGGTATGGTATCTTAGGATACCATTGGCGGCCCTGGCGGCAGTTGAAGGTGACGCTGCCGCAGGTCGCCAGCCCGCCGTCCGGCACCGTCTGACGCCGGCAACGGAAACAGTATCTAAATAAGTCTAAACTAGGCCTAATACCTAGATAGCCTTCGAAAAGAGCTGTGAAGCCGGCTAAGACTAATATGCTATTGGGTGCGATATTATGGGGCTGGAGCCCGTAGTGATCTAAGACCTCACTAAAGAAGGCGGAAGGCGGAAGCGTCATTCCCCTGACCAGGTGGGAGGTGAGGATTACCCGTTCTCCGGCTTCCGGAGCCGGGATGATGTCTTCCAAGGCGGCCCTCCACCGGCAATCCTCCCGAGTGGGGAGGTAGCCGACAGCCTCCAAATCTTGGAGGGCGTCTTCGTCGACGATAGAAGGCAGCCAGTAGCGGGACCCGAGGTCCGCCGCTTCTTCTTCCTCGTCGCCGGGGGCGTTCGCCGTCGCCGTTGCCGTGGTGGTCGGTGGAGGAGCCGAGGAGCCCGCCGCGGGAGCGCGCGCGGAGGAAGTCCGAGGGACGACGGCGGTGACGTTGCCCACCGTCGTCGCCGCCGCGGGACGAGTAATGGCGCCGCCCATTGGCGTCGCAAGCGCGGCCTCGGTCGCCGGGACGCTCGACGCCGTCGAGTGAGCGGGACCGGTGGACATCGCCGCGAGGAAAGGTCGCCGGAGGAGAAGAGCTCGCCGGAGTTCGTTCGGAGGCGAGGAGCGAGGAAGTGTAAGAGACAAGGGCGCACAGAGAGCAAAGGTAGGGTAAAGAAAATGGACCGTTTGGCTACCTATTTATAGGGCCAGGCGTTGCTCCCTGTGCAACGGCATTTTAGTCGGACACGTGTCCCACGTCCGTTGCGGCACACGATTGCACGATCTCCACGCCTCCTCTTTTCCCGCAATTTGTGATCATGGCGAGATTCCCGCCTAGGCTGTTTTCAAACTGTCGTGAAGCCGGCTAGGCGGAAACCGTCAAGAAGAATGCTCGGCAAAGATTGCCGAGTAGCCGTCTTTTCCCATGGTGGACAAAGGCGGCCGCCTGTCAACATCAAGATACGCATGCCTCTTTGATTTTCAGAATGGTTCAAGTCCTGCAGCCGCCAACCTTGGCAGATGGAGAATCAAGGAGAAGCCGGCGCCTGGAGAACTTCAACCTTTCTGGGGGCTAATGTTGGGAATATATCAACTAGGGGTATAACCAGCATGGATCAATCCGGCTAGTCCAGGGTGGCCCAAGGGTGGTAAGGCCAAGGCCTGCCGGGCGGCCCAGATAGCTGACGTGCAAGGAAGTAGGCGGACGGTCCAAGGAAGGCGGAAGGCCTAAGCCCATCAAGCCACCGAGCCCAAGACGGAAGGCGGCAACTAAGCCGGCTAGGTCTAGGACTCTGATTACTTGCCGGACAAGCACTTACCTTGTACCCTGGGGTCTGGCCGCCTATATAAGCTGGCCACCAGGGAGCCTTTAGGGCAGACGCTTGAATACGCATCAAGCACATTGTAACCTGTTCACGGCTATTGCCTTATAGTGAATTATAGCAGCACGTAGGATCCCGACACCGCTGTGGGATCCGAAGCTGGGTAAACTCGCCGTGTTCAATCCCGACCTCGACGACACCAACCTTCTTCCCCACAATCCATACGTAGGCTAGAGGACCCCCGTCTCCTATCAATTATGCCGATACCACGACAGCCATGCGCGGGCATCTCCTCTTCTAGCTCGCCATCTCGCACCGTGCACTGCCGCCATGCGCGAGATGAGGTGTGTGAGCTTGCGGGCGGAGAGAAGTTGTTGTCTGTGGGTGCGGTCACGGAGGCTGCTGCGTTGACAGCGAACCCGACCACAAAATTCGACGAGCCCAGTTCCCTTGCCGATCCCCGGACGGATCCAGGTACGGTCCGCTTCCCCAATTCGAGTTCCCTTAGATGTTGCTTTTAGATGCTTGTGGTTTTTTGTTTAGCACGATGGGGATTCAACTCGTTGAATCTGGGAGGTTGATGTTGGCGCCCCTGTTCTTCTTCTCAACGTCCGCTGCAACGCCTTTAAGTGTGTTTCGAAGGTTTATTGCTTTTCCGTCCCCTCTGTTCTTGAGTTGGATCCTGTTGTTCTTCGTTCTGGGGTTTACTCCTGTTAGTTTCTTTGTTTAATTTGCGTATATCTTGTTCTTGTGCGATTTAGGGTTTCACATCTTTAATTTGTATGCTTATCTTTTAGATTTGATTCCTTTGCCGAGGTGTTCATGGGGGATTTCCTTTTAAGGTCACCTTGTTGGTTGTTCATGTTCTGCATATTTGGTGGGTTTTCCTTTTTTTGACTTGCTCTGTTTCCTGTTGTTGCATGTCTTGATTCGTTGTACTCGTGTGTGATTTTGCTGTCTTTCTTTTCAAGTGTCAACTCTTTAAGCGTATTTTTGTTTCTCGGAAACGTCGCCAAGGCTAAGGAGAACATCAAGATCACCTTCCTTAGCCAGGAATTTGAGGTCAAGGCTTTCCGGACCGTCAGGGAGGAGCTTCTCAGTGCCTTTCAGGAAGAGATGGGAGTCAAGGACCGCCTCGACCAGGTGCAGGCGGCGCTCGAGCGCGCCACCGAGGACATGGACCTCATGGGTTGGCTTCTCGACGAGCTCGACCTGCTGCAGCGCCAGTCGCAGGAGTGGACCTGGGCATGGTCGAGGTCAAGATTCAGAAGCTCATGCCCGAGCTCGGCTTTGTCCCGGAGGACGCCGATCGCCTGGTAGCATCCTTCAGCGGCGGGTGGAATATGAGGATGTTGTTGGGCAAGATACTTCTTCGGGTCTAGATTATATAGTATTGAAGAGTTTACATGTAGGAAATGATGGTTACTATGGTATAAAAGTTCAGATATAAAAGTTCAGATTTTTATGTGAACCACTAAACTAAAAAACATCGAATGTCATAGTCAATGAATTTAGATAGATTGTCCGACTGCAACTGGTTTTAGTTTTGTCTTACCAAGTATTGTATAAAGTTCCACTTTGTGTATTAACATAACGATTTTGATAGTGTGGAGGATCCTGATGTGCTTCTACTTGATGAGCTGACAAATCATCTCGATTTGGACACAATTGAGTGGCTCAAGAGCTAGCTTAAGGCACAGGATGTGCCGATGGTCATCATATCTCATGACAGGGCTTTCCTTGATCAGTGTTGTAATAAGATAGTGGAGAGTGAATTTGGTGTCTCTAAAACGTATAAAAGGGAACTATTCGAGAGCGTGCAGTGTGAGAGAAGGAGCAAAAGGAAATTGAGCACACAAAGGAACTGATAGCCGCAACATGGGAGAAGGAGCAAAAGGGAATTGAGCACACAAAGGAACTAATAGCTCGTCTTGGGGCTGGAGCTAGCTCAGGGCGTACTTCTACTGAACACAAGGTAATTTTTTTTGCTTGTATCACATCAATGTTATGTGATCAATTGTCGTATCATCAAGTCTTGTTTGTATCATCTATTTTTGCTTACTCTTCCCATGATTGCTAATTTTTTCTTGTTTGAAAATCTATAAATTATAAAAACTTGAGAAAGAAGGATTGATTGAAAAACCTTTCCAAAGGAAGCAGTTAAAATCAGGTTTCCTGAGCATGGGATAGCGGTAGAACTGTGTTAGCAATAAACAATGTCAAATTTGAATTCGGGGATAAGGTCTGTAATATTCTATATTTAGATTACAGACTCTTCCGAACCTTTTCTCTTTTGATTAGCAAAGTGGTATTCTGCAGCCTGCAGTCTATCACTTTGTAAATAAGTCCTTACAATGCTAACCCAATAGTCGAGAAGGGTGAAAAAATAGCCATTATTGGCCCCAATGGATGTAGGAAGAGCACATTACTGAAACTTGCTTTTGGTATGGAGAAACCACAAGAAAGTGAAGTGATCCTTGGGGAGCATAATGTGTTGCCAAACTATTTTGAGTAGAATTAGCTAGACCAAAATTTTCAAATAGATGTTTTCTACTTCTGATGATTTTTCCATTATTCTAAATGTTTTCTCTTCGGGTGATAATATAATTGATAAGTTTACTCAAGTAAAATCTGGCTAGGTAGTTTTTTGCAATACTACGGAATAAAATGCAAAATCTCATTAGCCCTGCACTATTTGAGAAGTAATCGTTTATATTTTTCTCCCACTGTGATTCATGGGATATGCACTTTTTACCGGGCAGAAGCTCTCAATTTAGAGAAAACCGTGCTGCATACTGTGGCTGACGTTGTAGAGGATTGGAGAATTGATGATATCAAAGGGCTCCTTGGTCGTTGTAATTTTAGGGATGACATGCTGGATAGAAAGATCCGATTTTTAAGTGGTGGAGAGAAGATAATGTGCATTTTAATTGTAATTCTGATCTACTACAAGATACAACAATCTTACTAATTTGTGTACATTTACTAAAAAAATGTGTGTTGTTCTGTCAGGTGAGGCTTTCCTTCTGCAAGTTCATGGTGACTCCATCTACTTAACTGCTGTAGATTTATGTATGTGTTTTGCAGGTGACACGATGTACTGCTCCATTTGCAATAATCAAGATGGACCATGCAGACCCAAAACCAGAGATTTCACTTTTTTTAGTGTTGGATTACCAACAGCTTTCAGCTATGTTCTCTGATTTGCAGATGCATTTACATTTAAAGTTCACTCAATTTTTATATGCATAAACATAGACTATCCAGTCTACAATTTCATGAGTCTCTTTATGTAGTGTATACCATTTTCTTAGTGGCTCATTACCTTTACTCGGAGATCTCTGAATTTAGTAATTTCGAAAATGTGTAATGTTACAACAAGAAAACAACATTCTGAATGCATCCAGTCAATCTTGAAGAAGATACTTCCTGTTACCCACATTGTTTTTCCATTTGCTTTCCATCTCAGCTTGTCTCATCTTAAAACTAAATAGTTCGCCATGTACCACTCAACAATTTTCTTACCCTAATTTTCTTTGCTGGACAGTTAACGAGAAGCACAATATTGTTATTATTACAAATAAGACAGAGTTCACTCCAGTGGATAGAGTGGAGTGGAGATATTTTTAATGCTACCAGAGGTGTTGGGCTAGGCCCATTCATCCACAGCTCACGTATACAAATGTAAAGAATAAGCATATGGTATGCCAAAAACGTATCATCTTAACTCATTCCCACTGCTAAAAAAACACTACACTTCTATATAGATAGCCTTTTGAACACATATTTTTGTTTTCGTTTCCAAATATCACGTTTTTTCATTTCATGATTTGGACAATTGAATCGAAGATTCCAAAGAAAATTGTCCAAGCTATATGCATGCTAATCAATGGACAGATAATTCTATGGGGAAATTTAGATGAACCAGTGCAAACTGAGTACAGACCTTGCACCGACCGTCCAAATGGTTATGAGTGATGCAGAATGGGTACACTTTCTTCACAACAATGGGCTGAATGTAGGTAAAAAGATCATTAATCCACCGTTCAGAAGACATCATATGATGGTTGACAAAGTACTGCACATGAGTCTCGATATTCTGTGAGTTATCCCGCTATACTGTAAAGCCATTTCCTCATTTAGTTGTATTTCCATTTAGCCGACTAAAATTAATCGTTATGGAAAATACAACATTCACTCAGCACGTGATGGGCGCGGCAACGCGCGCTCTATCCTTCTAGTGTAAAGGCAATGCCCCTATAATCGTTTCATTCATTCAAGTTGATGTGGTAGGAGGGAACTAATCATTTAGTGTTTATGTGCATGCGTGTTTGATGCTTCAAATCCATCCTAGTTTTGATATTTGTCAGCTTAGTCTTGGACCGGGTGTTGGTTGCTGGACACTGCAGGGCCAGGTCGAGCGACACTCTCGGGAGGGCCAGGTCGAGCGACCGTACCCCTTCATGATTAAGTGCATGCTGGTCTCTTTATTTATATTTAATTAAAACTCAGCTAAAAATGACCGTCCTTTCAGTTGTATTATCTGTTGATCCGGGCTTATGATTGCTCCTACCTCCCCTGCGCCGCCGTGATGCTACCGGTAGCGTTGGCAAGCACGAATGTTTCCAGTTTCCAGCGCCGCGAACATCACCGCCATAGCGCCCGCTGCATGAGCAACCGTTCGTGGCAAAACGTACTGTGGGGCGAAGTCTTCGGCAAAGTTGTTATTTGGCGAGTATGAGAAGTCCGGTGAAGTTTCACGGCGGACGCCGTAAGGACGAGTGCTTGTGAAGACTATGTTGTCGTTTCGTCCTGTACAAACACCTACAAATCATGAACCACTGACAGTCAATCCTGCATCTCACGCCACTATGAGTCTGGAGTGATTTTTTTCATTTTCTTTTTCTTGTCCGCCATGGAAGTTCACCGGAGTTCTCGTGTACTTGCAGCAAAAGAGCCTAGGAACAAGCCTAAAGAGTAGGAATGATCTACGATAGATCGTTCCATGGCCGGTATGACTCAGATCAGCGGCCGTCCTTTGCTGCTGCCGGCGGAGGAGTGATGCGTTTGAAACTCAACTAGTTTGTCTTGCACATATTACGTGAATAAATGTTTGTAATTGTTGTTGTAGTAGTTGTTGTTTTTTTTTTTTTTTTTTGACGGAAACCCGCCAGCGCGGTTTCAATATATTAAGAGGAATCCGGGACAAATACCGGTTTGGATTACAGGGAGTTACACAAAGAAACAAGAGAGAAAGAAAGAAAAGCACGAGCTACAACAAAGGAAGAAGAACACCATGGCACTAAGCAACAACCCCGCAGGGAAGGCCTTCAACTATCTTCATCTTACGGTTACCGTTGGACGCCAGTGCACCAGAAACTTCACCGCCGTAGACGAAAAGCTTCAATCCGCCGAGATCAGCCACGATGGTGTTGGAGCAGCCGAAGGGCAACGCATTGCCGAGTCCACTCCGGACGAAGGGCCATGCGTCGCCGAGGCGTTACACAACCGCCAACAACATGATCGAAGGGCATCACGCAGCCGAGTCGACACCCGGTGACCTTCACCGGCACTAGCCCGAGCCGTTAACCGACGTCAGAGGAGAGCTTCCAGCCCCTCCTTAGAAGCACAAGCATCGTGGCCACGGAGAAAGCACCAACACCTCCAAAGACACCACCGCCTACTCCTCACTGGTCCCTCCAGCCAAGTCCGACTCCATCAACGATGCCCCCAGGAGGGACATGACGACAAGCCGTCAACATCGTCCGACCGGGAAAACCCGAGTCGAGGGTTTCCCCCGGAGCACAGACACGGTGGAGGCGAGCATGGTATCACGACAACGCCTTCATGAAGGAGGCGACGCCCGCAGGCGCCGTCGCTGTCGGCTCCAGCCATGGCCAGAGCAAGCCTTCGCTTGGCACTGCTGCTCGCACCCCACCAGAAGCCTGGTCCACCCGAGCCCCTCTGCCATGGACCGCGCCGCCGCCACACTGCAACCACCTCTGTGACCAGCACCATCAACAACGGCCCTCAAGGTAGAGGGACGCAACCTCCACCACGAACCACAGCCACACCTCAACCCACCCACCACCAGCTCACCCTCTGCGCCCCCGAGGCAGCCGCACCACCACCAGCGCCGAGCAACGCCGGCCTGGCCTCGCCGAGCAGCGACAAGGCCCGAACGCGCCCTGGCCGAGCGGGCCCGCTGAGCCCAGATCGGACCCAGAGCGGGCCCAGATGCGCTGCTCGCGCCCAGCTCGAGGACCGCCGTCGGAGTGCCTTGTGGCGCCGCCTCTCCGCCTTGCCCTGCACGTCCTCGCCGGCGTCTCCCCACCGCACCTAGGGCCCCGCCGCCGAGCGCAGCTCCGCACCGCGCGACCGGCGACCGAGGCGAGCGCCTCAGCCCGTAGGTCCGCCCACACCCCTCCGTCTCTTTGACAGGCAGGGCGCCGCCACCGCCGCCGGCGCCGGCAGCGGCGGCGGCCGGGGATGCGCCGGCTTTGTGGTGCTCTTGGTTAGGGTTGGGGGCCCTCCGGAGTCGCCGCGCGGGGGCGACCCGGGAGGGAGACGCGGGGTGGAGAGGAGGGGAGGGGAAGGTAGGCGGCGGTGTGGAGGCCTGAAGGCGGCGGCGGCGCGGGGTGGGGAGTCGCGGGAGAGTTCCTGACCTGGTTCATCTGTCTTATTGTAGTAGTTGTTGTTACAGCCTAGGAACCATCGACGACGACTGATTGAGATTAGTATAGTATAGTTGTTGTTGTTTCCCTGTTGTGTTTGGTTCCCTGATGGTGGGTACAGGCCCGGCCCTGAGCACGTGCCCAAGATGCGGCCAGGGTATGTGCAATTTGGGGTCCGGTGCGAGAAAGAAAAATAGGGTATATATAAAAAAATAGCTAATTTTGATATTTCTTTAGCAGCTTAAATATTAAGCGCAGTTCTCTCTGTATTCTTAATAGACACATTAAATCGCATAAACTACCCATTATTTTATAGCTGACAAATTAACAAGGGTCAGTTAAAAAGGTTGTTCTGCTTCATTATCATTAGCATAAAGACCGGAAAAATTAAGAAATGAGACTGAATATTGGAACAAAAGCACCTGAATTTGCCAATCTGGTTGGCTAGTTGCCCTACCTTGCTTGCTGGAGCTTGCCAAAACGAATACACCAGGAATCCAGGAGTACCAGTAGCTTTCAGGGCCAGCAGTACACTCCTCCTACTCAATCTCCATTGCGGCCGGCTGGCCACTACCTTGTGCAACTTTGTCCAACTATATTGGGCACCTGCTCAGGGCCGGGCCTGGGTGCGGCCGTAGAGGGCCCTAGCTTACCGAGGCCCCATCCTAGGCAGGTATACGTAAGGCCCATCACAAGTTTTGGTGGAAAAAAGTATCGAACGAGTGGATCGACCCAAGGACTCCTCTCATCAGACGACCCCTCGATTCTCCTTCCTCCCCCAATCACGCATATGATGGGGTAGTAGTGCTGCTCCCCCGTTGCTACTTCTAGCCGTATAGGCGGATTAAACGGAGGAGGATAATCTACAATGGTTAATTTGTCTCTGCCCATCTCGATTATTTTCGCTTCTGTCTAATGTGGAAGAAACGAAGGAGAATTGGCCGGCACTGGTGTACTGCGGCCGGACAAAGTTGCACACGGTAGTGGCCGGCCGGCCACAATGGAGATTGAGGAGGAGGAGTGTACTGCTGCTGGTCCTGGAAGCTACTGGTACTCCTGGATTTCTGGTGTATTCGCTTTGGCAAGCTCCAGCAAGCAAGGTAGGGCAACTAGCCAATCAGATCAGCAAATTCGGGTGCTTTTGTTCCAACATTCAGTTTCATTTCTTAATTTTCCCGGTCTTTATGCTAATGATAATGAAGCAGAACAACCTTTTTAACTGAACCTTGTTAATTTGTTAGCTATAAAATAATGAGTAGTTTATGCGATTTAGTGTGTCTATTAAGAATACAGAGACGCTTAATATTTAAGTTGCTAAAGAAATATCAAAATTAGCTATATTTTTTTTATATAGGGCCCTATTTTTCTTTCTCGCACCGGGCCCGGATTGCTCAGGGCCGGCCCTGGGTGGGTACTCCTATCTTAGTGGCTGGTTTCTCTTTTTGTTCACCGTCAACTGTCAAGCAGGAAACTAATCTTCCCGTCTTCTTTACCTTCTCGCTAAAAACATGAGGAGGTGATCAGTTGTACCAGTAATCAATTATTTTGTGTGCTTAAATTTGTATCTATACTTCTACACTAAGGGGGTTGGTGGAATACAAACGGTTTAAGTCTAACACGATCAGATACATAACTCTGAAGGAGCTGTTACTGAGAAATTGTTGGAATAAACGTCTATTGGATCATGAATCGTTGAGGCTTTGTAAATTATCTCATAATTGCACATACTCCAAAATGTTTGCAAATCAATTCTTTGTTAAAATTTACGTATTTGCAAAACTTTGTTGACAAAAATATCTCGCTCAACTAAAACTGACACTACTAAGCCTAAAGTTGCACCTTTGGCGTTTGCACTTTCAGTGAGATTTGGTGCAATTTGCTTATAAAACTACACCCGTCTCTTGGATTGCTCGGTTTCTGCCGTGTCTATAAAAGAGGAGGCTTCTCATCGGAGACTTAAGAGTCCAAAAGAAATACGCAACCCATCACATGAGACTACCGAAACTCATTTAGATACATGCGGTTTCGGTGGCACACATTGGTGGAAGAAGAAATGAACCGTCTCTAGAGTGTTCATTTTTTTTTTGGAGAAACATATTACAACCCAAGCGGTATATACACGCGCACATACTCAACCCTATTAACACCTCACTATCGACGGGAACATCGCCTCCACTGAAAGAATATTCTACCTAAATGAGAAACACCAGCGTCAAACCTGAGGTTTGAACTCTGTTAGACTGGGATACAACCATCCTCCTAACCATCTTGCCACAGACAAGTTCTCAAGTGTTTACTTTCTTCTTATCATGTTAACCATATTTTGGACAGTTCAGTTTCTTTTGTCGTATTTATAAAAGAGGTTGCTCCTAATCTGAAAGAATATGCAACACATAAGATAGCTTTGTTTAGAGCACCGTTGTACAAATCTTTCCCATTCTGTCTTCCGGCATGCATCGTGAGAGGGGATATTAGGCGTCCGGAACTCCGTCTCCGGTGTTCCCATATGGATATAGGTGATCAGATTTTTAGAGAGCGCTCTCTGGTGACTACTCGATTCTTCATCGACGAGTTCTTTCCCAACTATGAACTATTTTCTCGACATCAACAACATCTTCGACAAGACAACATCACAAATGAGTTTTCTTCCACTGCACTACATGTGTTTCTATTTATTGTTTCGACAACATGTTACGATTTCGAGTACTACCAGTACAATTTATGCTCCTACGGTCACGATTTTATGTATTGTTTCCCATAACTATTTTTGTAAAATTGTTGATATATTCAACAACTCGCCTTTTATGTGATGTGATAGAATCAGGTTGATGAAATAAACTGAGCACTTGTTTGTTATTATGTTTTCTGGCTGGAACTAGCCACATGGTTAATCATATTTGCATGAATTTATTTCATGGATAATCTTATTTATTTGAATTTATTTAGCGACTTTACTACAATATTTTCAGCTCAACCTTTTTAAGTGACTCATAGGGGTAGCGTGCACATTTTATGAGTGTCTGCATAAATACTACTACATTCACTCTTATAAGGCATGGTATACATTTCAATTTTTTTTAGAAACACAGTATAATGAGTATAATGCAAGCGCTCATAAACACGCGCATACACTCACCCCTATGAACACACACGCACACCCTACCCCTATGAGCACCTCCGAGAGACTCAGGTCTTGAGATTGACGGAATCACTACAGGCGTCTCACTATCGACGGGAAACGTCGCCTCCAACTAAAAAATATTCCACCTAATGAGAAACAACAGCGTTAAACCCCTGGTGGGCTGGGGGTACAACCACCCACATGACCATCTTACCACATGTAAGTTCTCGGCATAAATTTCAGTTTGGTCTATACATATCAAAATGACCGTATCTAGACATATTTAGTGTGAAGTTTCACTCATTTTGATATGTATATAGACAAACTAAAATGTCTGCCATGTCTTATAAAAAGGGTAAGATAATAATATATTTTTTAAAAAAGTGTTCAAAAGGGCTAAAATTATTTTAAGCCCGCGGCAAAAGTTTTGCAAGTGACCATATCGACTCTTACACCACCAACCACCTTTTTTAGCAAATATGCTTGAAAATGGCTATCCTCAACCACCACATACGGTAAACAAAATACAGGGTGACCACCTAAAACTTTTTTTGAAAACACCTAAAACTGGCTACCACTAATCAAACACACCCTTAGTCGTCCCGGGTTAGAACTTGTGTAACAGATTAGACAAAGTTTCTGTGAACAAGGTTCTGAATTACAGCTTGATGTTAGATTATAATCAAGAAAACCCTATTCCTTGTACAGTATGCTCCGATAATAGGTTTTATTACCATAATAAGTATAGAGTAAATGCAAAGTGGTATATCTAAGTATTTAGTACAAATCTAAGTTGCATATTTGTTGCAGGTACCTATGCTTACATGTAATTTCCATACTTTTGCTCCAGTGGGCCCGTGACAAGTTCCATACTTTTTTAGGTCATTATAGGTTTTAGGTCATGAACCGTTAGCCCGTGACAAGTTCCATACTTTTCTTTAGTGATGAAAAATGTAATTTCTGATGCGTCATGTAATTTGTAATGAGCCACCTATGCTTACTTTAGCTTCCAGTGTGCTATTTCAGACAATTGTTTGTCATTAGTCTGACAAATATGGACTCATGGTCAACCAGTCAGTACCCTTAAGCTGCTGGTCAGAGTCTTCATATTTTTATGCTGATGTCAGCAGTTAACTGGTGCACCTTATGTAGGAAATGATAACCAGGAGGAACATATCTCTTGTACATAGCATGAAAAATACACAACGATAATTGCAAATAACGTTTTTGGAGCCATCACAGCTAAAACATATTACAAGCTTCATGGCTAACAATGGAGACCGCCAAAGGCACCATCTCAAGGATCTTATGCCAGTTTAAATGGGCGGAAGCCCTCTCAAATTCAACAAAGCAATAACTGCTAACGTAACATAGCCATCCAAGTTACAGAATTACTAGAAGATTTTGTCTCCAAACTACGTTGTTACAAGTCAAGGGCAAAGTGCACTAGAAAAGGAGAGATAAAGGTACGAAGTACACCTATGTAAAAACATGGATTGAAGGATGGATCTGACAAATTTGAATCTCAATTCAGGCTGCATGGTTTTTTAAGAAGAGCAGCAGCTTGTCTTCTGTTCAACAGGTTGCCCACGGATCTGCACTGTGGCTGGACGAGCGTTGTTCGCAGTTGGCTGGCTTGCCATCCTGGAAAGGAAGATGGTTTTATTCATTACTCTTCCTCTGAAGTGGAAAAAACATGCTAAGGGACGATAAATCAAATTCAGTGCAAATTGTTCTAGCTAAGGGAGTGAAATAACTCCACCAACAAGCCCTATCGACTGACTACCGAGAACCACAGGGAGTTCGGAACTCGGACCTAGGTGGGCAGAGCAAGCACAGAAACACATTAAGCAGTGTTAAGGAGTGTAGAGCCATTTTGATTATTAGGATACTACTCCCTCCGTTTTTAATTTAAGATGTTTTAGCCGTTTTTCACATTCACACGTCCAAACTTGTATCTAGACATGTTTTAGTGTCCATATTCACTCATTTTTGTGTGTATCTAGACAACATGTGCAATAGCTAAAACATCTTATATTACAAAACGGAGGGAGTAGGAACGTACAATGAGCAGTAAATATATTGTGCAGGATAACTTGTGCTAATTAAATTGTCTGGGAACACACCTGTCCTTGATTGAAGCAGACATAGCCATGAAAGCCTGCTCAACATTCAAGGCATTCTTTGCACTGGTCTCCATGAATGGGATGCCAATCTCATCAGCAAATGCCTGTATACATAAAACATAAGCTCAAATAGCAGAACAATGTCTCCAGCGAATTAACATTGAAATCATCATGAGTAAGAAACAGTGTTGAATAAGATACCTTGGCTGTCTCATATGATACAACTTTTTTATCAGTGAGATCACATTTGTTTCCTACGAGAAGCTTGTTCACATTATCACTAGCATAGCGATCAATCTCGTTCAACCACTGCTTCACATTGTTGAAGCTATCTTGGTCTGTCACATCATAGACAATCTGCAATTCCATTTGCACACGTCAGAACAGCGTGAGCAAAATCAAATTAAGAGTTCGCATAAACAAACTTACAATGATCCCGTGAGCCCCTCGATAGTAGCTGCTAGTAATAGTTCTGAAGCGTTCCTGCCCAGCAGTGTCCCACTGAAATATAAGAGGCGACCACGTAGATGGGTTTAAATTTTCGAAGGGAAAAAACAGCATGTATCATTAGATGCAATGCACAAGACTAAGATAGGATGTATCGACAACCTAATGTATTACTCAGAAGCTACATCTACTTGGTATATTAAATCATCCTGAAAGCATTCTTCATCCAGAAGACAAACAATAAACATTTAATGGACAAAAATAATTCAATGGATGAAACAGCCTGTAAAACCTCTTAGGAGGATGTAACCCAACTCCCTCTTTTCAATGAAATAAAACGCAATAGATATCTGTGTGGCTGCACATATTCAAGCAACAATGGCGTGTCTATTTTCTGCCATACTCCCTCCGTTCCAAATGTAAGATGTTTTAGATATTCAATTTGGACTTTATACTGACTGAAATGAGTGAATCCAAACACAGAAACGTGTCCACATACTTGTGATTTAGAAATAAGCTAACACATCATATAATTCAGAACAGAGGGAGATTAATAGCACGCCCTCTATTACGCAAAAGGTAATTCAAGAAAACTTCACGAAAGAAAAGGGGCTAATAAATGAGCTATGTCCTGACAAAATATTTAATCTGTCAAGGAAATGTGAATTGGCAATAGATGCATACAGGACATAAGAAAAGGTATGCTTGGCCATAAACATGCAAATCAAATAAATCACAAAACATAAGACTCACAATTTGCAGCTTCATAGTCTTTCCATCTTGCTCCACAGTACGTATTTTCTATTAATATAAGTAGAAGGAAGTAAGAAATTAAGTTCACTGAAGGCAGCAAGGACAGCAAACATTCACCCAAGAAAGTAAATATACTTACGAAATCAACTCCAATTGTACTGATATAACTCTCCAGATATGAGTCGTCCTGCCAACAGAGCCAATGTTAAGGAAATTGACAAAATCGATGGAGAGAATTCAAAACAGAACAAATTAACAATTAACTACGTTTGTTTAGTAAATACAGGGATCAGTGTTAGCAACAATGAAGCCATTCACATTGCAGATGTTAAGTTGTTATAGCTTGTAAAGAATCATATAGTTTGCTAAACCTGAAGGAAAATTTGATTCAATCTATGATATCCATCAGACAACTATATAGTAAGAAATTTGATTGACTCTATGATATCCATCAGACAACTTACATCTAAATAAGATAGATACAAAGAAGGGAGAACCAATTATATACATAGCGAAAATATGATTAACGAATCATGCTATAGATCAGGATTCTTACAGCAAATCTTAAGAGAAGGCATGACTTGCCAACACCTGAGTCTCCAATGAGCAAAAGCTTAAAGAGATAGTCACTGCCATGTCAATTAACAGGATATTAGTATCGATAAAATGCAATACAGGGTAATTTGTTAGTCCATATGTAATATTCAGAAAAACTGAGTCAATTGTGCTCAATAATAGTTCCCATATATACTAGTAGTACTACTACATATTGAAAAGTTCAAGAGTCATATTGAAAGATAAAAAGAAATTCAAATAGATAAGTAAACTTTTAATGTCAATACGTAAAATTAAGATGAAATATTGAAGCTAAACAGCAGATACTCATGTTGAACCCAAAAGGTACAAAGAGAAAAGATCCATCAACAATCACATTCAATCGAACCCAAAAGATCCGAACAAGCAATACTCATGTCGACTCTTAATCATTTACAACCAAGGATCATCATCACAGTACAAAAATATCAACGAGCATCGAACTATGTTTGTAGGGCTAGTCGAAACCATCAAATTAAAGCCATCAACTCGTAATTTAGCCTAGCAGTTGCAAGCATAGATCTTTCTAACCAACAACTATAATCAGAGATTGTCAAAAAAAAACTATTATCAGAAAACAATAAAAGAGTGTTCAGATCGCCTTAAACATATTCAGGTAGATTCCTCTTAAAGAAGTTGAGAGCAGAGATCCTTGTAACGAATAGGATAACAACAATAACTCTACTCCAACCCCGTAGTCCACAATCGCTCTGTAAAAGTGAATTAGACGCAACCTTCTGGTGCAAATCGCAGGCAAAACTGCACCGTCCTTACTACACATGGATTATTATTTCGCTGGCATCCCGCGAGGCCGTAATAGAATCCACAATAACAACGGTCCCAGAACATCAGGGAAAATCTCGGCGAGGTCACAAGAACCGCGATCACATCCCGATTGGTCCAGCGTGAACTCTACGGGCTGCATCCGAACCGAATGATGGGATCAAGAGCGACATAAGAGATACAGACGCCCTTGTCCGTGCCAGATCCAGCGAGATCCCGACCTCACGGGACCCCAATTCAACCAGAGGCGAGACGAGAGGAAGGAAGCGACTTACTACTCGGGATTCATGGCGAGATCGGGATCCTCCCGTGGCGCGCTCCAATCTCGCGGGAGAGGAAATTCCCTTGGGGGCGGGTCGGGGCTGGGAAGATTTGAGCTCGACTCCTCCTATGCGAACCTGACGGTTATTAACCCGCACGGATGGAAGGTACGGGGCTGAACTTTTCCTCCCTACCTCAGCTTCAGTGACTTGTAGTTGTAGGTCACAAGTCACGGAGCGACTTGGACACATCTTGTCCCTCGGTTTTAGATCTGATGTATGAGATTCACCCAGATCTGAAACTCAACAATAAAAAAAATTAAAAAAAATCGAAAAAATAGTAATCATAAACGTCACGATTTGTATTCTCTGAAAGTTTAATCCTATTTTGATTAATGATTTGCGTATAAATAGCATTTCATGTTTTAAACTAAAAAAGCAATGTATTCACAAACCATTCGTCCAAATAAGATATAATTTTTCCAGATTATCTATCGAAGATTTACAGGAATTTTTTTATTTTTTCTGAATTATTTTATTTTTGAGTTTCAGATCTGGGTGAATCTTGTTCATCAGATGTAAAACGGAGGGATATGATGCATCCTAGTCGATCGGTGACTTGTGACTTACAAGTCACTGAAGCTGGTTTTCCGCGTAGGGTCCGGTCATACTGGCTGCTAAGTTTCCTCCGATTTCATAATACTAGATAACAGCCCGCGCATATCAAACTCCATTGGAAGAGTCAAGTTTAAACATTGCCCAAGGACGGCAAATTCTGCAGCTCATAAACTAGCTAATTACAGTTATTGCAACAGAAACTCTATTAGCTGAATTAATGATCCTCCGGGATGGTTATTAGGGTGCTTAGTCAATGATATACCTTGTAATTAACATTGTAACCATCTGTGCTTAAAGGCAGCAAGTTTCACACGTGTTTTTTTACTTACCAGGATACCTACGGGGATAGGAAAGTTTTTAATGAAGCGGGTTGCTGACCTAATATATCCGTGTGCTTATTTTCAAAAAAAATAAGATAACACCCCGCGCGTTGTTGTGGAATTTTGTAGTGGTATATATTGGAAAACCTTGAGTTGTTAATTTTTTTGTTTAAAATTGCCTAAAGGTAAATGTGGATGGCTTAATGAGAGGGACCAATAAGATACTCGATAATGTGGCATGCTTGCATGTTGAGAGAAATTAAGTAGTGGGGTGCTCCTATTTAGATAGAGAAGATATGTTTTGATCATTTTATGTGCATATGTATCTAGATATGTTTTATATATATGTGCACATATTTTAGTGTATATCTAAACAACATGTGTTACACCTAAAACATATTCGTAATTATACGAAATTTCATATTTGAATACTATAAGTTTGTTAAATGTGTTGCTTTTGTTAAATGTGTTGCTTCATGCTTTGTTAGAGCGCACATGATCGTACACCACATACTTCTTATAGTCTGGCATGGAGATCAAATTTACAAAGAGTTCTAAAAAAATGAAGGGGGTGGAAATAATGATGAAGGCTTTGAAACTTGTCTGCGGAAGAATGTCGGCAAGTGAAGATCATCTTAACGACTTCTTGTAACTGAATTATTCACGCGTAAAGCGTGCATCATTGTCGCTTAACTCGTCCAATTTTCATATAGGGGTGTACGATGTGTCATTCTGTATTATTAGCTGTTGTGATCGGTACTGTAGCAAACATTATTGCCTTTTATTTTCCGTTGCCATTGAGCTGTGTCCTTAGTACTGTGTACTAGTGGCTATAGCTTTCTGAGCGTGCTGTCGTTGAAAAAATCCATGTGCCACTTTTCGCTATAGTCCAATTTAGCTCCAATTTAGCCAACTATAGATCATTTCTTAGGATTGTATAAACCGGCCATTTAAAACACTGAGTATACTCAAGTCTCTGCATAGTCTATATTCTCAGCTCCACCAATTTTAACATAATTGTTGGGGTATCGACATTGTTTTTTTTTTGACATGTGGGTATTGGCATTTTTGATAGGAGACGGAGGTCCACTAGCTTAAAGATGGGTATGGGGTAGAGACTGGAGTCGTCAAGGACGGGATTGAACACAACGAGTTTACCCAGCTTTGGATCTCATGATGGTGACGAGATCTTATGTGTTGCTATAATTCACTATAATATAATAGTCGTGAACATGTTACAATAGTGTATGAGATTGTATTGAGTCAGCCCTAAAGGCTCCCCGGTAGTCGGCTTATATAGACGGCCAGACCCCGAGTTACAAGGTAAGTACGTGTCCGGTAAGTAAACATAGTTCTATACCTAGTCGGCTTAGATACCGTCTTGGCTTAGTGACTTGATGGGATCAAGTCTTCCGCATTCCTTGTACCGTCCGTGTACTTCCTTATACGTTAGCTATCTGAGACGCCCGGTAGGCATCAACATTAACCACCCTTGAGTCACCTTGTACTAGCCGGATTGATTCATGTCAGAGATACCCCTGATTGGTATATCCCAACAATAACTAACTATCTGTTTTGGGTATGATTTAAGCATGTTACAACACAATCAAATCTAGAAGGGATCTTTCCCCTAACTCCCTAAGTGAATGCATGTGCGGTTACTTGCTACCCACTCCACCTTATCACCTCTTTTTTTTAAGGAGGCAACAAGCACTGATTTGATTCATTAAGAGGAGCCAGAACAAATACGGGTAAAAGTATTAAGAAGGTGATTATAACATCTCAAACTCTCTAAGGCCTCGTATGGCGTAACTGGCTTGAAGCGTTTTATCGTGTAATTTCCCAGCCACGTTTGGCAGTCCGGTCTTGGTTGATCTAGCCCATAGAAAACACTAGTACTAGACGTGCAAGCGCGCTTCGCCGCGCCACCTGTTGGACGTTGGTGTACACTTGTCAATAAGCTAGACACACTATGTGTGTACTTGATAAACTCATCCAAAATTCAATGAAACCACGTCTTCTACTATTCTGCAGCTGAAAGTACTTTAACCAAGAGTTAGTTTGCTAGACAATCACAGTTTAAGAAGTTCACGGGCTAACTTTTTCAATGCACCGATTGATGCATTTGCATTTGCACTTGTCCTTGATATCTTCTTTGAAGCTTTCATTAGGGATGGACCCTTACCAGAGGGCCACAATCTTGCCAGTTTGAACACTGTCAAAACTCAGAAGTGATAGAACTGAAACTGTATATACTATCGAACATATGTAGTAGTGTTATCGAAACTTGACTGGATAAAGGATCGTACTAGCCATATAGACACTGAATAAGTTGTAGTCATGATTAAGAGATCCTTAGGGACAAACCATATTTTTAACAATGAAAAACAACTAAAACAAATGATTGCCAAGAAACAGAATACATCTAACACTATAGGCAACAAATGATTACTGTTTTTGAAAAAAAGAACATGATGTTCAAACAAGTAACCTACGCTTCCTAACTAATCACCAATACACATCAAGCTAACAAGGAAACTGATAAGCTACCATGAGATAGGAAGGGCATGTGGCATGTTGATGAACAGAACTCCAGAAGCATGCATATCAGCCATAATAAGCCGAACGTAGCGGAACCAGTAACATGAACAACAAAATAATATGAAAACTGGAAACATCGGCTGGTTAAATTGATGTCATGATAAAACTCATTATAGAAGAAAATTGACATGGAACCATCCTATAAATAAAGAGATTTATTCAATGATGGCTTGCCTCTACAAAATGATGATAACATCAACAAGGCCAATAATCTATTACACTGAAAAGGGAGAAAATGAGACAGCGGCAGCTAAACCATGTGAGCTTGACAACTTGTAAATAATTAAGTATGAAACCAGTAATCTAGAAATATAAAAGATAGGTAATCAAGTGATGACACCTGCAATATAACACAATAGCAAAAGATATGGAGATTAAATATGTGTTAAATTACCAGGCTTCTAAGTGTATGTTGACTGCAAACCTTTTGGTAGAAATGGAACAACAAGCCTACAACCATGTGTTTACTATCTTGGGTAACATGTGTGTGATCAATGCAATGTCTTGTATTATTGACCGTCATTGGTAAGAGTAGCACATCAAGCTTAGGAGGGGTCCTCACAACATTTTCTTGCCAAAGAGCATAAACTCTGCTTCGGATGTGTCATCAACTGCCGTGAAATAGAGGGAATATCTTTATAATGAAAGGAAATTAAGTTAGGACATAGGTTACCCAACAGGTGTGGAAGGCCTCTATAAGGCGAAATAACCAACACTATTTCTGTTTCCATACAAGAGAAATGTCAAGTAAATAAAAAGAAATGTAACTGATACAGATATACCAAATCAAGGAAATAACCACCATCCAACCAAACTGAAGTATGTTGAACATCATAATTGTTTTTTAGAGAAACATATTAGGTCAAATAATCTGTAGAACAAACATTCAATTCAAAATTGGCTCCGATTCAAAATATCTGAGGAAAGCCTAACAAATATTTTAAAGTATAAGTATCTAAAGACAAAGCACTATAGAGGTATTCTGGTGCTGGAAAACGATATGGTCAGTCATTGAACTTGAATGATGCACTGACAGTCACCAGTGTGGCACTCAGGCAATATATAGTTGGGTCAATTGGTTATGTGCCATGGTTCGCTAAGTTTTATCGGTCTGTGCCATACCCGCGTTGTTTCTTTGATATGTGCCCTGGTTTGCTCGCATATCGTCCAAACGCTCGTCTCCCTCTGGTCAACCTCCTTTGACCCGCACATGGCCTGACTGGTGGGGTCGGCCTGGCGCGGCTCGTCTCGTTTGTCGGCTCGGTTGGGATTTCCTGGGGGCGGCGCGTGGGGCCGGGCACTAGTCGGACTGGTGGGGCTGTGGCACTAGTCTGACTGGTGGGGACGGCACGTGGGGTGCGCGTGGGGTCGGCGTGGGGTTGGCGCGTGGGGTCAGCGTGGGTCGGTTAAGGTTTTCCCGCCCTCCCCGTCGCGGCTAATAAAAGGGGGCCACCCTTGCCGTAGAAATTCCATTTTCTCTACCTCTCTCTCCCCTCCCTCTCTCAAAAATGTGGTGGAGCACGCCATCGCCGATGCCGGACTCGGAGCTCTACTCGCCTGAGGAAATATGCACGACATGCAGGAGATGAAGCCAGAGGAGCGGGAGGAGTGGCTAGCGAAGCAGAACCATCTAATAACAAAAGCTTTCATTTCAATGTCCATGCCTATCCGTGCACGCTACATAGACGACATGGTGGACTACGGCATGCCACGCACGTATTCAATGCACACGTATTCAATGCGCACGGACTGGAAGGCTCTCAGACAGATGTGTCTCATACTCTCATCGTATGACTCATAAAAATTGATTTGCTTCGGATTCTTGCTTTCACGCTGGAACGGATAAACATGAAGGTAACCCTAACATGAACGTATACGTAAGCTATACAAAATATGTGAGCAATGCATTTTTGGGGTAGGTGAAGTAAGCTATACATTTCCCCTCTATAACATTGTTTTCTATTAGCTATGTGGTGTCTCTCAGCCCCTATGGTTCCCAAAAAGAATCAACAGCCCATAGAAACGAAAAAATGGAAACATCCGAGCGACCAATAATGATATGGAAGAACTGGAGTTACAGCACCTTATCGGAATCGAACTGCACAACAACCCACCAACGTGCTTGATGCGTTTCGTCGGATTTGTAAGGGAAGGATCTACCAACAGGGTCGAACTCAGGAAGTGGGGGGGGGGGCACAACGGCCAGGGAGAGTGGGAAGAGAAGATGTCATCCTTTGGAAGGGAAGGATCTCGAGTCGCACTATGTGCAACCGCCGATGACGGTAAGAGAAACGGGACCGGATCCCTGTGGAGATCTTTGCCGCCGCCCGCTCTGCCAGCACGCACATCCCAAAAGGAGAGAAAGGAGAGGGGAAACCTTTGGAAGATAAAGGATCTAGAGCGGCGTCCTACGACCTCTGGTGCTAGGTCGGGGTGCAGCGCAGCACTACCTCCGGCTGGCGGCGATGCGATTTGGGCTGGGCACGAAGCCTTTCTCGGGACGTGTACCGCCTCTCTCTACTGCTTGCTCGTCGCCACCACTCCTTCCTTGTGCCTGCTCTCCGCCGCTGCTCCTTGCTTCTGGCTACTCGAGGTGGACGACGACAACTCTGTCAGGAACATAGGCGAGGTGGAGGTCAGGCCAAAATGCAGACGTCGAGGAGGAGCTGGACGACCCTTGAACTTGAGGGCCATCGACGGGCGGCGTGGGTGACGGCGAGAGAGAGACGGGGTCGGCAGCGTGGTAGGTGGCGGCGGCGGAATCTTAGCGGACGGGGGGAGATTTGCCGCCGGCGCACTTTGCGAGAGTTGAGGAGAGGATATAGCATAAGACGGGCCAACACGTTGAATCTCAGCCCTGACGCGTGCCCCCAACCGTTTCTCGTCTCGTGCCAGTAAGTGATAGGCACGCACGCGCAAGAAGGCCAAGAAGGCTTCAGAGCCATCGTCGTGGCAAAAAGAATATAGAGAAAATAGTAGGACCCACATGTTAGAGACGAAACGGGGCGCCAGTGCCCTTAGAAGCCTCGCATGGCACCGGCCTTACAGTCGTAGTGAATACACGTAGGGTTGGGGTGTTTTTGAAACGCTCGACCACCCTCGCGTTTTCAGCATGGCAGTCTTGGATGCTCGGGGGTCACAGTGATGCTCCCAAGCCCGAGACACGTCCTATTTCAACACCCTAGCCAAACTACATGAGTTTTTGGAAGAACGTGATTAAGAATGGGCTTGAGAAGAAGGAAGTGGATTGGGTGTAGGGGGTGTTTTCACCCATCCCTGAGGTAAAAGAGACAACAATGCCCCTCATTACACTGCTGCCAAAGAAGGCCTAAGGAAGAAGAGGAGAGAGCAAGACCGACGACAACAACACACATGAATAGATGAAGAGAGGGTACATAGAGTATACCGACGACAACAATATATATAGTATATAGCATTGGAGTTTCTCCTTTTGAAGTAGGTAAAGTAAATATTAATTTCATCACGAAACTCATGTGCAAATTTTTTTGGACAAAAGAGTTAATATGTACCGGTGTTTCGTCTATTCACTCTCTTTCAGTTCTCGTTCTCTCTTCTCTTTTGTTCGAGAAAATGACACAGAACTACCACATTTGCGTGCGAGTTGACCCATGACCACCACTTTTGAAATTTTTGCCACATAAATACCACTATTGGGTAGGGTATGTGACGCGGAGCACTGATTCATCTCTGTTAACGTTCTAATCAATTTTCTGGCAGGTGGGTGATGACCCACAAGTATAGGGGATCGCAACAGTCTTCGAGTGAAGTAAAACCCAAATTTATTGATTCGACACAAGGGGAGCATATAAGCTTTAACAGATGATTTTTCAGATTAGCTGCACCTGTGAATAGACTTGCTCGAGACAGATTATCAGTAGCAACCGTTTTATAGCAGAGACAGTAGTGAAATAACAGTATCAGGAGAATTGAGACAGCGATTGTGATTGATGTAGACAGCAGGATTAAAATACTGTAGGCATAGGGACGGATGTACGGGCGTTGCATGGATAAGATAATTCATGTAATAACATAGCATAAGCATTTGCACATAAATAATATAAAACATCCAAGTATTAACTAATCATAAGCATGTATTCCAATTTAGTTGTGCGTGTGAGAAACTTGCACATCATCTTTTGTCCTGCTAGCCCGTTTGCAGCGGGACCTCAAGGGAAACTACTGGCAATTAAGGTATTCCTTTTAATAAAGTACCGGAGCAAAGCATTAACATTCCGTGAATACATGTGATCCTCATATCATAGCCATTCTCTTTGGTTATCCCAATTGTTGTCACTTTGGGGCCATCGGTTCCGGACAATAATATGTGACAACTCATAGATATGATCCAAAACAATAATTATTATCATGATACAATAACAAGTTCAGATCTTAAATCATCGCACTCGGACCATAGTGTCAAGCATTAAGCATAACAAGTTGCAACAATGACGTAAAACACCGATAACAGATACTAGGTAGCATGCCCTAACAATCTTACAACTATTACATGATTGATCTCATCAAATCCCTACGATCCCCTCAAGCCTACAGCGGTGAGTTACTCACTCATGGATGGGGGAAACATGGATGGTTGATGGAGAGGCGTTGGCGATGATGATGGCGATGATCCCCTTCGATTTCCCGTCCTGGCAGGGTGTCGGAATAGAGACTTCTGGTCCCCGAACTAGGGTTCGCGATGGCGGCGGCGTACGGTGGCGTTCTCTGGAAAACTGGATACCCCCCAAGCGTTTTTAGGTCAAGAGGGTCTTATAGCCGCGAGGGGGTCGCGAGGAGGCGACTGAGGCAGTGTCACCACTCCCTCGCGCGGCTAGGATGCTGCAACACCAGGAGGCGGTGACGTGGCCTCGTCGCTCCCCTACGTTTGGTCTTCGTGGTTCTCGGTCCCTCTCGGATGGAAAATAACTCCTGGATGTCTTTCGGCTTTTTCTCCGAAGTTGATATTTCTGCACAAAAAGGAGACACCAGGGTAATTCTGCTGAAAACAGCGTTAGTTGCATCCAAAACACACAAATTATAGGTAAAATAATACCAAAAGTGTTCGGGAAAGTATATACGTTTTGGACGTATCAACTCCCCCCAAGCTTAGCTTATTGCTTGTCCTCAAGCAATTCAGTTAACAACTGAGTGCGATAAAAGAACTTTCACGAACTCATTTGCTCATGTGATGTAAATATTCTCATTATGAGGACAAATGCTTAGCCTATTCATAACAAGACATATATAAACGGTGTCACCCAATAGTTATGTAAACCATGAAAAAATGCCAATTATACCGATGATAAATAACATGAAACATATCAATTCATAGGATTGCAAATATCATAAGAAAGTATGATAAAGTGGTATCTCTCTTGCCCGAATGGAACAACAAAACATAAATGCCCAGACACCTCTGAGTTTCAAGGGAAGACTAGAGATAAAGATATCAAAGATCAAAGCATCTAGATTACACCGCGGTTAACATATTAAGGGACAAACACATTACACTAAGAATGACAATTATGCTCTCAAGAAGGTGCTCAAAGAAGGATGGTGACTCAACAGTAAAGTAAAAGATATGCCCTTCATTGAGGGAAGTAGGGATTCAACATGTGCTAGAGCTTCTTATTATTTTGAAAACATAGGTAATTTTTTTTTTGAGTGGTGGCTGTTAGGTCAACGAATGGCAATAGAGTTCTTGTTATCTTCCATACTAAGCAAGTTGAGAGCGGTTATGATTATTTTTAAAACAAAGCACTTATAATATGCATCTTTATATTCATTTTGATAGCTTGACACTCCTCTCCACCTTGCTAACAAACCATGGCAAACCGAATCCTCGGGTGCCTACCAAATAATTTCAAACCATGGAGAAGTGCCTATTTTTATTTTTATTTTAAAAATATATTATAATGGTCTGACCAGCCCTTTGCAAAATTAGTGATGAGCCGATGTAGCATGCAAGTCAATTACTTAATTAGTATGAAAGATAACAAGACCAACTACCACTTCCTCATGAGCTCAAAACAGTGGCACAAATTGAGAAGTGTTTGAAGGTTTTAAAGGTAGCACATGCGAATTTACTCGAATGGTTTGAAATGTCATGCATAGGTATTTATAGTGGACTCTTTGGGATAACTTGGTTTTCAGTGATTTGGAAGCACAAGCATTTTCTCAGCTTAGTACAAGTGGAGGCTAGCAAAAGATGGGAAAGCGAAGCAATAACCGTAATAATCATGCTTGCGACGAAATAGAATTAACGGATGCATAATAAAGATACAAGAACTCTGAGTCAAAATATGTCATCAAGGCTTAATTGACTTTTTTGTTTTCAGTCATAACATGTGTAAGCATGTGCCAAGTCAATTCAAATGAATTATTCAGAGGAGGATACCACAATGTCATATTCTATTATGAGCAAAACAATGCAAACAAATATTCAAAGAGAAATGACATCCATCATAAATAAATTGGAAACGATCATAAGAGAACACAAACTACTAAGCATGCACCAATCGACATATACCTTATGCGAACCATCTAAACATGCTCACATGAATGAGTATATGTACAAAAAAGAGAAACAAATAGAGTTCATTACCAACCTCTTACCCAACTCAAAATTGTCATAGATCATCATAATTGCCTTATTACTTGTGTGCTTGAAAGATATGAAATAATAACCAAGCTCCATGGAGTAACTGAAGGTAATGACCTATGAAACAAACTATACAAAAGCAAAGAGAAACAACAAATATTTTTGGGTTTTCGGATTTAGAAACTGAAAACAGAACATCCACAGAAGACGAATTTTTTCGAGACCTTAACATGCCCAGATCAGAAAACTCGAAACTAATGAAAGTTGCCTACACATCCCAGGAATATGCACATGAAATATCAGGTCATTCCGACGTTCCTGTGAAAAGTTATGAATTTAACGGTGGACAGCAGAAATCTGTCCCTGCGCGAAACAACACACAACAAAGCAAAATATTTTTGTGTTTTTGCATATTGAGCTGAAATAAATACTAAGCATATTAATACTAGATACTAAAACAAACAAGAAAGATAAATAACCAAAATCTTTTTGGTATTTTTGAATTATAGAAAGCAAACAAAGCATGAACAAATGAAAGAAAGAAAACTAAAAGGAAACATGGATATACAAAGTACCGAATGATAGGATATGTAAATGAGTGTGCTATCGGTATGCCTCCCACCAAGATTAGACTTTTGGCCTAAGTGGAGATCAAACCCAAGGTGCCCATCCGTCGGTGCCGCGGGGGTAGATCGAAGAGCTTTCCCCGTATATGAGCTCGAGGATGCGCCGTCGTGGTATCCTGTGTAATCCTCCGGCAGTGGCTCCTGCCTGCGATGCGCCTGGTGAAAACCAAGTGCGCTCAACTGCTCCTGCAACTCCACCAGCGAGTACAACCACGGTCTCCTGTTAATACTTAGCAAAGAAGGTTGTGGCAAGGAGACCTCCTTTTCACGGTCATTAGCAAAGACGACCCTAAACACAATGTTTTCCAAAGTGGAGTTAGTAGTGACAAATTTATGGCCTTTCATTGCAGCAAGGCCAAGATAACATGGAACAAGTTGTATATCATTAGAATCAATAGGAAGCCCCAAATATTCAGCAATACGTGAGGCAATAATGCCTCCAAAGATAGGGCTTCTAGCAGCTAAACGGCGAGCAATCAAAGAACCAAGGTTAGGAATCCGACACCTTGACGGGGGGGGGGGGGGGGGGGGGGGGTTGAATAGGTACTATTACAAATTTTAGGTCTTTTCAAATTTAGGCTCAACACAAAGGTAAATTCTCTAGATATGCAGCTACGGTGAATTTACCTAAATGACAGGTTAAGCAATAACAAGATAAACAAGAGTACAAGACAAGCAAGTAAGGGAGTGAGGATTAGGGGAACCAAGTGAAGCACGCGGAGATGAAGATGTAATCCAGAGTTCCAACCAAGGGTGTACGTATCGTTTGGAGAGGTGTGCGCTACCACAACGGGTTAGCCGCAACGCCACAAAGGCTCACCTTCTTCTCCGATGAACTCAACCACAAAGGTTGCGAGTTCATCTTCCACTATTGATCCCCTTTTAGGGCGGAGATCGAATCCCTTTCAAACGCATGAGGCACTCACCCACAACTTAATTGGGGGCTCTCAAGATGAACACAAAAGGTCAAGACAACACCAAGATTACAACAATGGTGAACTAGGTTTTCCTACCGGAAACCCTAGCCACGAAATTCCTAGGTGAATGGGGGAGAAATACAAATCGCTTAGGTGAACATGTAGATCTGGGCCTTCTCCTCCAATCCTCCAAAGATCAACGAATTTGGGTGGGGGGATTGGGAGATCTTGATGATTTGAGCTTCCAAGAATGGTAGGAGAGAGAAAATCTGAGAGCTAACTGTTCTTGAGGAAATGAGGGGGTATTTATAGCCCCTACCCATTTCTGACTGTTATCTGTGTCGACCAGTCAGAAATTCCGGTATAAGTCATAACCGGAAATTCGGGTCACTCGGAATTTCCGGAGAATTGAAATTTCCAACAAGAATTTCCGGATGGAGTCAGAACCTTTTCCTCTTCTTTCCTTAGCAGATTTCTTGAGTGTTCTTCAAGATGCACTCGGAAATTCCGGTGAATGGAAATTTCTAAGCACAATTTCCAGTTGAGATCAGAACACTTCTCATTCTTGACTTAGCCATTTCTGGGGACTCTTCTGGGGGCAATCAGAAATTCCGGTAGATGGAAATTTCCGATCAAAATTTCCGGCTCGTGTCAGAACACTTCCTCAATCTTGCGTTAGTCGTTTATGCGATGTTCTTCTTGGTGCACTCGGAAATTCCGGTGCAATGAAATTTCCGTGCACAATTTCCGGTTGAGATCAGAACAATTTCTCAATCTTGACTTAGCTGTTTTCTGTGAGGTTCTGGTGAGCCGGAAATTCCGACCCTGGAAATTTCCGGCTCAAATATTCCGGTTTCTGGAACAATTTCAGAACAACTTCTTCTTTGCATTTTTGGCTTTGATGCATATTATCTTAAATCACATACAAGCTAAAATACTTAGCATTCTATTAGTACATCATTAGTATTGTTAACTAACACACAAAGCACTAGGGATTAAGAAATTTTCTTTGAGTCTCCCCCTTTTTGGTGTTAGATGACAATACCAAGATTTGCAAAGAAAACAAGAATGCTATATCATGTTCTAAATAAAAATGGCTCCCCATAAACATGTGCATACGAGAACAACAAGATATAAACGGAAAGGAGCAATATTGCAATATGGAAGACATGATATCAAAAGAGTAGAGAGACAATGTACAAAACTATGGTAATACTTGAGACTTGATAGAATTTCATACCTTGTGCATATAGAATATGAAGAGAATACCAACATAATAGGTTTGAAGTCTCAACCATAGATAGTAAAGACAACATGGGATTGTCTCATTACACACAAAGTTCACATAAATAGTTCACAAGGAAAAAAATTAACAACCACAAATAAGATAAATGGACACAAGCACAAATGAATGATAAACGCAAATGCTTGTGCCCGAAGCCATGCAAATCCCCGAAGTGCCTACTAGAGTGCCTGAAAGTGCATTCTTTGCACTCCCATATTTTGGTGACTAATGACAACACAAAAGGTGTTCTAATTTTTGTGATGAAGAATGCAGGTTCTAGTATAGGTCGGTTGATAAAGAGTGAGCACTTATATTGCCTAATTTTCAGTACTACTTCACTTGGTCTTTCATCAGGAGATTTCCGGTTCCCAGACCGGAGATCTCCGAGCTAATCAATATTTCCACGAAGTCACAAACTCAGATGCGCACTGACTCCAATTCTATTTCAGCAGGAAATGCTCTAGGAGATTTCCGGCGCTCGGAGATTTCCGAGCTCCAGTCCGGATATCTCCGAGTGGCAGAAGAATTTCACCAAGTCCAGATCTCAGTTGCGCACCGACTCGAACTCAAGCTTAGCCGGAAATTCTCTAATAGATTTCCGGCGCTCGGAGATTACCGAGCCCCTGTCCGGAGATCTCCGAGTTACAGAGGATTTTCTGCCAAGTCTAGAAGATCAATCAACACTGACTCGGAGCCCAGCGCAACCGGAAATACTACCAGAGATATCCGGCGTCCGGAGATCTCCGGACCTCAACCCGGAGATTTCTGACCTGGCGACTGTACAACAGGCAGAATTTGAGGAGGGGTATAAATACCCCTCCACCTACCTCCAGCAGATTAAGCTTCTCGTTTTTTCTCTCCTCCATTGGTGCTGAAGCTTGTTTCTTCCGGATCTCCCAATCTAGCCACTCAAATCTTTTGATACTTGGGGATCTGAGGGAGAAGCCACCGATCTACAATTCCACCGAAGCGTTTTGATTTCCCCCCTCTATATCTTGAGGGGCAACGGATCTAGGGTTCGTTTGTGGATAGCTAGGTTCAATCTTGTGTGTTTTGATCCTTTGTGGATTCCTTTGTGGAAGTGACCTGTTGTGGTCATTGTGAGAGCCCCCATTTCAGTTGTGGGTGTGTGCCTCACGAATTTGTACGGGACCTTCTCCGCCCTTAAAGGAGTCCTTAGTGGAAACGTGTATTCACACCTTTGTGGTCGAATTCACAAGAGAATAGGGTGATGCCTTTGTGGCGCTGAGCAAACCTTTGTGGTAGCTCACACCCCTCCAACGAGACGTACACCTATGTGGTGGAACTCGGGATAAAATCGCCGTCTTCGAGTTCCTACGGTTGTCTTGTTCCACTCTCCTTTACCGCATCTTAAATTCCTGTACTTGCTTAGTTTCTTTGTTGTCTATCACTTGTATCACCTAGTTGCACATATAGACAACTTACTTTCCGCTAGCCTAAAACTGAAAAAGACATAAAAATTGGTCACCACCTATTCACCCCCCCTCTAGGTGGTCAACTGCCGTTCAATTGGTATCAAAGCTTCACCGCTTGAGACCAACCTTGGATAATGCTAGTTGACCCGAAAGAGGTTACCGAAGCGGACGCCGCGACTTTGGCGGCAATGCAAGAGAAAGGTGCCACTATGGCCGATATCAACTCTTTGGAAACAAAGTTGACATCGTCCATACAAACCGAGTTCAAGAAGTTTCATGATATGCTTGAGTCTCTCAAGACATCTAAGGAAACCTCTCTTGCATTGCCCTCAAAGCCTCCGGTGCTTCCGGGCATCATGTTTGATCTTGAATTCTTCAACTCCTTTGTAGTTTCCTTCATCTTCAATTAGCACTCTAAGGACTTGGTAAAAAATCACTAAGGACTTGGTTTATGTCCAAAGTGGAAGAAGAATAGGAAGGCAGAAAAGATACAAAGAAGATATAGTTGATCTCCTAGGCTTCATCTCCAGACTTATAACTTTCTCCTTGGTGATGTCTTCATTGAATCATGTAGACTTGATGGTTCTTCAGACTTGATGATTTTTATATCACCAGGGCTGGTCTTGGATATAATTTAGCCACTACGAGGTCTAAGAGAGAAGAAAAGAAAAGAGAGAAAGACTTAGAGAAATAAAGGGGGTTTGTCTTCTTGAAGTTCTTCTTGATTTTCTTCTAAGTGCTTCTACTTCTTGGAACTGCTTCCGGAGTCTGTTTTCTTCTAAGTCTTCATTGGCCTTCTAGTCTTCATATTGAAATTCCCAAGTGTCTAAGTGCATAGCACTTTACCAAAACACTATGCTCAAAATAATCCTAACTTAGAGAATATAAGTAAGAAGTTTTCCTATGAGGGTATAACTATACAATACAATATGCTATGCATGCAATGCAATTTATTTCTAATGACCACACTTATAAAAATAAACACAACTAAGTTTTATAGAAGCTAAATTTCGCTAAGGAAAAGATTTAGCATTTTTAAGGTGTTGAAATTTTTCTAAGGGAAAGCATTGTCAAATATTTAACAAATATTTTCTAAGAGAGGAATTTACTTTGTTTGAGAAGGCAAAATATTTCTAAGTACTTTTTTGTGACCAAAGTGGTCAAAATATGACTAAGTCATTTTATTATTCGAATAAATAAAAAAAAAAATTTAATCAATTTTTAATTAATAAAATATCACCTAAAAAGCATTTAATCAATATAAAATTACAAAACCATAGAACATTATTCTACAAAACTTTATTTGAGTATTCCTATGGCCAGTACTTAGACATTCAAATTTTATAGCAAAAGAGTTTGATAAATTTTAAATTTTAAATATGAAGTTATGTTTAAATTACCATTAATGCCACTTTTGAATTTCAACAAATTTTAATTTGACAAAACATAAAAGTAATGATGCCGAAAGTTTCTAGTAGTAATAGGCTTTCCAAAAATATAAAGTTCGCAATTTTTGGCCAAGCCAATAAAAAGTAGTGATAGATCTAAAATATAGGATTTTTCTGCAAAACTACCGGTCTTCGGTTGACTGTTGACTCTGACTGCTGACGGGAAATTGACTCGCTGACGTGGCAGTCTGACTAGGATTTGACTACGAATTTGACCAAAAATAAAGTTGCTCGGATTGGAAAACAATCTATACGAAAGTTGCACAGAATTATGTGCTCTTTCTAAGTATCATAATTATAACATAAGTGGATGAATAGATTGGTCACAAATCGCAAAATACCTTTCTGGCCCGAAACTTCAAACACGAATATCTCTCAGCTCGCTGAATTAAATAAGATAAATATTGGGGCAAAAGAAAGGTCTTGATCAGGGGAACAACTTTCGTCTTATGATCCCAAAGTTTTGAGATGGTTTGATTCCTCGAATAACATCAAACACGATATGTGTTATACAGAAAATTACGTACGTTAAAATAAAAAGTTGTCAACAGGAAAGTTGTAGATATAGAGTAGATCTACCTTTTCACCGGAGGAACTTCGATTTGGCGCAACGAGCACGAAGAGATCTGAGAAATACGACTTCAGATCTGATGGATGACGATTCGAAATTCTTCCTCCACGCTTGATAAAAAGGGTTGAGCCTTATTGGGATGGAAAGGTATTGACGAGATCTACAATAATGGTTAAGACTCCATCGCAATTCGAGATCGTGTAGGTGGTCAAATCAACGAAATACGATTTCGCTGATTAGGGTTTCGGTGGAACAAAAAGTGAAAAAGAAATGCCGGCGGCTACAGGGGTTTATATAGGCGGAGGGATGGTAGAATAGATAGAACTCGAAGTTGTTAACGCGTAGGATCAAGCGGATCCGGATTTGGAGTTATATTTCTCGAGATAAAGATGAAAGTTGGCTGGAAAAATGAATTTTTAGAATTAGAGTTCGGTACGTGTTGACTCAGTTCTGGATTTGGCCGGCCCGATTCGTTTTTTTCTTATTTCTTAATGCTTTTATATCTTTTGTTTTAGAACTCCGAATTAAATAAAATTAATTTCTAAAAATTTCTAAAAATAATATCTTTATTTTGAAACATTTATGGACATGTTTTGACCACTTTAAAAATATTAATTTTGAATATTTGATTTAATGTAAATTTGACACTTTTGTCAAATTTGAAAATAAGGATTTAATAAATTTATTTGTGACTAAATAAAATTTGATACCACAATTATGAACATATGAAAATAATTATTTCTAATAAATACAATCAAATCATTAAAGTAAACATAAGATAAATAATATAATCGCTATTTTGTTTTTAATATTTTATTTAATAGATTTTCAAGTGGAAATAATATTTCTACCATTGTAATTTCAAATATAAACAATGCAAGAAAATGATGAATGCATGCATGATTTTTTTTTCAAATCGACATACAAATAGTTTTCAAAAAGGTTTTTATTTTTCTGATTTTTCAAAATTTGAAAAATCCTAGGATGTTACATGTTGAGACTCCCATCATGGAGCCTCACACTCGATAAGGGATGGAAGGCCTTGGATATGTGCCTCCCATGAAGATGAATACCAAGAAGGGTATTCCCAAGAGCGTCAACGCCATCCAAGCCAAGAAGGCCGACTCCATTCAATCCAAGGACGGTCTTGCGAGTAGGAATGCCTCAAGGGGCAAGCCTACTCGTAAATATCACGTCGGGGACAACAACCCTAACTATGCTTTATATGTCGATTATTATGGTAATGTTTGTGCTCGTTACATTGGACCCTACTATGGTTTTATTTCATATGCTATTTGGGTTCCTAAGTCTGTTGTCGCTAACGACAAAGCACCCATTGTGAAGCAATGGGTTGCTAAATGCAAAAATTGATCTCTTGTAGGACCTTGCTCCCGGTGGTTCAAAATGGATAATTGATAGTGGATGTACAAGTCATATGACCGGGAGCAAAGAACTCGTCATAGAGTTGAAACCTAATGTAGATCAAGTAACCGTGACGTTTGGTGACTTATCAAGGTCTAAGGTAACCGGGCTTGGCAAAGTGGTAGTTTCCCCCGACATTACTCTTGTCAATGTTATGCTTGTTGAATCTCTTGGCTATAATTTGTTATCAGTTTGTGCCTTAAAAAAGTTGGGGATCTCTCCCTTCTTTGATAAGGACATTGTGGTCCTATTGTGGAGCAAGTCGCTAAGAGTGGCTTTCGTGGGATACGTGGAGCATGAGCTTTATGTGGTGGACTTCTCCGGAGCCACCACTACTCAAGCCATGTGTCTCTTCGGAAAAGCCAACGTGGTTGGCTTTGACATCGCCGACTATCCCACGTAAACATGCACACTTTGCAAAGTATTCACAAGGGTGCCCACATCCTTGGACTGAAAGATCATGTTTTCTTTTCAAGGGATCGAATTTGTAGAGCTTGTGTGGAAGGCAAGATGCATGATATTCCTCATCCAAGCAAGACCATCATATCTTCGTCCCGGATTTTGGAGCTCCTTCATGTTGATCTATTTTGACCAATTCCGGAGATAAGTCTTGGGGGCAAGAAATATTGCCTCGTGATTGTTGATGACTATTCAAGGTATACATGGGTCTATTTCTTCAAGACCAAGGATGAAACTCAACAAGTCTTCATCGACTTCTCAAAGGAGGTTCAATGCCAACATGACCTCCCCATATTGGTTGTTCGAAGTGACAATGTGTCGGAATTCAAGAATTAAACTCTTAACGACTACTTAGTGAAGAAGGCATTCGTCACCAATATTCCGCTGCATACACTTCTCAACAAAATGGCGTTGCCGAAAGGAAGAACCTGACTCTCATCGACATGGCAAGATCTATGTTGGCGGAGTTCAAGTCTCCCATCAACTTTTGGGCGGAGGCCATTTCCACCGCGTGTCACTCATCAAACCGCCTCTACTTTCGCAAGGGCTTGAAGAAGACTCCATATGAGATCCTTACCGGCAACAAACCCAACATTGGTTACTTCCGAGTGTTTGGATGTAAGTGCTATTATATCGTCAAGGGTGTCCGGTTGGGTAAGTTCCACTCTAAATCAATTGAGGGGATATTTGTTGGCTATGGTAGCGAGTCCAACACTTATAGAGTCTTTGATAAATCCTCCCGGATTATCATAGAATCTTGTAGTGTGGAATTCGATGAATATGATGGCTTCCAAGTGGAGCAAGTTGGTGTTTGTGATGTAGGTGATGAACAACCTTTTGATGCCATTAAGAAGATGGGAGTGGGTTTCCTTCGCCCCATTGAAGTTCATCAAGAAGTTATTCAAGAAATCTCAAACTCTTCTATCAAGTAGACATCACCTTCACAAGAGCCACAAGGTGACTCACCCATAGCAAATGATGAATCCCCTCAAGAACAATCTCAAGATCTTACTCAACAAGAACAAGCTACCTCTTCTCAAAATGAAGCCCATGATGAGCCTCAACAAGATCTTCATCAACAAGTAGATCATGCCTCCCCCACCAAGATTATCGAAGATAATTCCATTTCTCCAAGTTCTACTCAAGGGCAAGATCATTCTCTCCCACCACTTGAAGAAGTTTCCCATGATGATCAAGGCCCTCAAGAAGGTAAAGACGAGGATCCAAAGGACCAAAATGGTCAATAGAGTGTCCCCACAACAAGGGCGGCAATTGAAACTCGTCGTCAAGCTCGCTTTGAAAAGTCATTGGAACTAAGAGCTTTATCTCTCGACAAGGTCATCGGTGATATACGAGCAAAGGTCTCTACACGAAGTCAATTGGCTCACTTTAGTGAGCATCAAGCACACATTTCCATGGTCGAGCCCAAGAAAGTATTCGATGCTCTTGAAGATCTCGATTGGCTAGGGGCTATGCATGAACAACTTAACAACTTCGAGCGCAACAAAGTATGGCGCCTAGTTGAGAAGCCCAAAGATCGCCGCAACGTTATTGGTACAAAGTGGATCTTCAAGAACAAGCAAGATGAACATGGTATCGTTGTAAGGAACAAGGCGCGATTGGTGGCTCAAGGTTTTTCTCAAGTCGAAGGCATCGACTTTGGAGAAACTTTTGAGCCGGTCGCAAGACTCGAATCGATACGTATTCTCATCGCTTATGCATCTCATCATGGTTTCAAATTGCAACAAATGGACGTAAAAAGTGCTTTTCTTAATGGTCCCTTCCAAGAACTTGTGTATGTTAAACAACCCCCGGGTTTTGAGAACTCCAACCATCCTCACCACGTCTATGTCTTGGACAAAGCTCTCTATGGCCTTAAACAAGCCCCCCGTGCATGGTACAAGCACTTGAGAGAGTTCTTGGTAGACCGTGGATTTGAGGTTGGGGCAATCGATCCCACTCTTTTTACTAAAAAGGTTAATGGTGAACTCTTCATTTTTCAATTATATGTCGATGACATTATCTTTGGTTCTACTAACCGTGTGTTCAATGATGAGTTTTCCAAGCTAATGACCGACAAGTTCGAGATGTCCATGATGGGTGAACTCAAGTTCTTTCTCGGTTTTGAGATCAAGCAAATGAGAGAAGGGACTTTTATTTGTCAAGCCAAGTACATTCTAGATATGATCAAGAAGTTTAAGTTGCTTGGCCTAAATGGTGTGCCTACTCCTATGCAAACCAAGTGCCACCTCCAACTCAACCCCGACGGTAAAGAGGTAGACCAAAAAGAGTATCGTTCTATGATTGGGTCGCTCCTTTATTTATGTGCGTCTAGGCGTTTTAAGCGTTGGAGTGTGTGCTCGTTATCAAGCCGCGCCTAAGGAAAGTCATTTGATGGCCGTGAAGAGAATCTTCAGATATTTGGTTCATACCCCTTGATTTGGGTTGTGGTATCCCAAAGATGGCACCATGTCTCTTTGTGGATACACCGACTCCGATTGGGCGGGCGACATTGATGATAGGAAGTCCACATCCGGGACGTGTCAATTTCTTGGAAGATCTTTGGTGAGTTGGTCCTCGAAAAAATAAAATTGCATCTCATTATCCACGGCGGAAGCCGAGTACGTCGCCGCAAGCGGGTGTACTCAACTTCTTTGGATGCGGCAAACTTTAAAGGATTATGGTGTCCTCTTGGACAAAGTGCCGCTTTTATGTGATAATGAGAGTGCCATCAAAATTGCATACAATCCGGTGCAACATTCAAGGACCAAGCACATTGAGATTCGCCATCATTTCATCCATGATCACGTGGCACGAGGAGATATTGATCTATCATATGTTGGTACAAGGGATCAATTGGCGGATATCTTCACGAAGCCCCTTGATGAAGCCCGTTTTTGCTACTTGAGGAATGAGCTAAATACCATAAATTCTCGGGCCTTGGCTTGAAATCCTTGCACACTCTCCAACGTTTAAGGCCTTATTAGAACTAGAGGCACGCATGGACTTAGGGGGAGTGTTTTCCTAATACATTGTACTCTTCATCCCCCTATTATGCATATAGTGATGTATCATTGCTAAAACTTCAAATTAAATCTAATTTGTGAGCTTCAATGTTGAGATGTAGTTATGGACCCAAGATATATCTTCGCGGTGCCATGATACAACTCATACACGGTGGTTTCGGCCACCAACACTCTTCTTGAAGTTTTTGGATATTATTTGGTTTTATTTTTGATCTTCACTTGCATTGTCTTTGGTTCTTTTGGGAAAACACACTCTTGTTGGTCTTCTCTTTTGATTTATGTTTCTTGCATCTTGAGTGTGTCTTCTTTATTCAGTTTGAGTATCTATCCTAAGCCTTTCACTATCCTTAAACATGCTTTTCCCCACTCATGTCTCTTATTGATTTCTTGTTCCTGGAGTTTTTGGAGTTGAACGGAAATCTCCGAGCCTTACTCAGAAATCTCCGGTCTACCAGAGAATTTCGAGACTAAGTCTGTTCAAAAATCAGCACTGACCTGTGATGATTATTGACCGGAAATAGTCCCGGAAATTTCCGGTGTCCGGAAATTTCCGGCTGAGACTCGGAAATCTCCGACCCCTACGATTTCTCAGCACCTAAGTCCTTTGAAACTTCGGCACTGACCTCAGGCGAAGCTCAGAATTAGAGGCGGAAATCTCCGGGGTCCAGAAATCTCCGGTCCGATATTCGGACATCTCCGAGCATGCCAAAATTTCCATTACTAAGTCCAAATCAGATTTGACACTATCCTCATGCGAATCCGATTCGGAAATAGTACCGGAAATTTCCGGCACCCAGAGATCTCCGAGCCTCAGTCCGGAAATCTCCGGTTTAAATTTACCTGTCTATATAAGGGCACGGGTGGACTGGCCGGTTCGGCCAGTTCATCCACCCCGTGCCCAAATCCTCTCTCTCCTCCGAAATTTTACTCCTTCTTGTGATCCTTGCGTGCTTCTCGGATCTGCTTCTCCTCATCGAGGGCTTCGTTTCCATCCGCACGCTTTTCGCAATGTCTTCCGGTAACTCATCGTATTTCAAATCTAGGACGAAACTTGTTTTCGTTTAACCTAGCTGATTTAAGAGGTTGTTGATTGTTTCTTTTGGTAGAATTCCTCCCCTAGGCATGCTCTACCTTCCACGTGCACATATCTTTTTTTCATTCATAGATTTTGTTCAAATCTGTCAAAATTCATGTAGACCGGATATCTCCGGACCCCGGAGATCTCCGAGTCAGACCCGGAAATCTCCGGCCTACTCAGAATGAAATCAGCTAAGGACAGAAACTTTGATTGCTTAAACTTCTCTAGTACGTTCCATTTTCCCTTCTCGGACATGAGTGCTTACCCCATGTGCTTTCTATCCTCTCTATGATGTGTGTTTGCAGGTTCCAACCCTTGTGGCCGTGTCAAGAAAATAGCTCAACGAGGGAGGGCCAAACCAGTTCATTCTCGCCCTCCCAGCGGGTCCTCGAGTGAAGATAGCACACCCGCAGAGTCTGCAACGCTTCTCAAGAGAGCCTCAGGGCCAAGCAAGAAGAAGAGGCCCGAGCTCCGCCTTGAGGATTTCAACAAAGGCAGTTTTCACAAGTGGCGCAGTGAGCTATCTTATAACATGGAATCTGATGATCCCAAGTTTTTCTGCACCGAGATGACATGGCTCTATAGGGAAATTTATCAGAAGTTCTCCATTGATAAGCCTATTTGTCCCATGAAGTGGATTCACTTCGACAAGTTAATGAAGAAGGCTGATTATTTTGGGGGAGCAGTCCAGGTCTGCCGAGTTCTGGGTTTGGAGCATTTGATGAGGACCGAGTGCAGCTACAATGTATCTCTCATCCATCAGTTTTATGCTACTGTGGTGTTTGACTCTTCTGAGGATATTAAGATGACTTGGATGTCTGGCAGGCAGTGCTTGACCTCCACTTTCCGTGAGTTTGCTCGGATTCTTGGCTGTCCTTTCAGTGGTCTCTCTGTTCCAGCTGGTGCCCGCATGCACGTCCATGGCATGTACTACAACAAGCATGTGATGACTGATCTATACCAGCCCGTAGGTAGAATTGGCTCTCAGTATGGACTCCTACCTACTTATGATATCTTGCTTCGCATGTTCCGTTGGACCATTGCTCCCTCTGCCGGCAATGCGGACAATATTGCCGGGGCCCTAGTTAACTTGATGGCCAAGGCTCATGCGGCCTATCTTGGGGAGTATGAGGTTGAGCAGGATGCCTACAAGGTGGATGTCATAGACATCATTTTCCAGGAGATGACCCTAGCAGTTTTTAGAGGAAAGTTCCTCCATTTGCTCCCTATGTGATGTTGCTCATCAAGAGGCTCTACAAGCTCTCCGAGCAAGATGGTGATGACTTTGATGCAGCTCTTGGTTGTCAGCCCCACAAGACAGCCTTGCTAATCCAGAAATCTGCTCATGTTGTTCAACAACAAGCCTCCATGCAAGATATCAATGAGGATGAGATTTTTGGTGGTCCATCTCGGGTTCCTACCAATCCCAACATCAAGAAAGCTGCTAAGAAGAGTCGCCCATGGGTTGTACGAGCAATTGAGAAGATCATGAATATGAACTGTTGCATTCACAGTGAGAACTACTCCATCTACTCTCAGAACCATCGCATTATGAAGCGTCAAGAGGAGATTATGTCTCATTTGAAGATGCCTGCTCCACAACACCCTTTGAAGCCCGTGATTCCATTCAAGGATTGGAATGCAGATGGTCTCACCTTTGATTGGGATGATGCAGTGCCAGAGGACAGTGATCTTGAGCATGATGATGATGATGAGGAGGAGGATGATGAGGCCGAGCAAGGTTCCGACTCTTGATTCATGGGCCGTTAGTGGAAACTCCTCCCTTTTTGGTATCTTGATGCCAAAGGGGGAGAAGTATCTCTTTAGGACTCTCGGGGATTTGCATGGGTTTGGAGCACTTCGTGTTGTTTTTTCCTTTCATTTTGTTTTAAGTGCTCCCTCTAATTGATTTGTTCTATCTCGTCATGTGTGTGAGAAATGAGTACCTTTAAACCTCTATTGTAATATCTATGTTGCTCAAGTTATTCGCTACTATTGTGTATTGTTATATTTGTATGCTTGCGTGGTTTGTAAAATCGAGGGGGAGTGTTGATCCTAAGGAATGTGCATTTTGTATTCCAAAACATCTTAAAATAGTGCACATACTTAGGGGGAGCTCTGTCTATATTTTGCAAATCCGTTCTCCTTTCGTGTTGTCATCATTCGCCAAAAAGGGGGAGACTGAAAGTGCATTCTTTGCACTCCCATATTTTGGTGACTAATGACAACACAAAAGGTGTTCTAATGTTTGTGATGAAGAATGCAGGTTCTAGTACAGGCCGGTTGATAAAGAGTGAACACTTATATTGCCTAATTTTCAGTACTGCTTCACTTGGTTTTTCATCAGGAATTCAGTCAGGAGATTTCCGAAACTCGGAGATTTCCGGTCCCAGACCGGAGATCTCCGAGCTAATCAATATTTCCACGAAGTCACAAACTCAGATGCGCACTGACTCCAATTCTAGTTCAACCGGAAATGCTCTAGGAGATTTCCGGCGCTCGGAGATTTCCGAGCCCCAGTCCGGAGATCTCCGAGTGGCAGAAGAATTTCACCAAGTCCAGATCTCAGTTGCGCACTGACACCAACTCAAGCTTAGCCGGAAATTCTCTAGGAGATTTCCGGCGCTCGGAGATTTCCGAGCCCCTGTCCGGAGATCTCCGAGTGACAGAGGATTTTCTGCCAAGTCTAGAAGATCAATCAGCACTGACTCGGAGCCCAGCACAACCGGAAATACTACCGGAGATATCCGGCGTCTGGAGATCTCCGGACCTCAACCCGGAGATTTCCGACCTGGCGACTGTACAACGGGCAGAATTTGAGGAGGGGTATAAATACCCCTCCACCTACCTCCAGCAGATTAAGCTTCTCGTTTTCTCTCTCCTCCATTGGTGCTGAAGCTTGTTTCTTCCGGATCTCCCAATCTAGCCACTCAAATCTTTTGATACTTGGCGATCTGAGGGAGAAGCCACCGATCTACAACTCCACTGAAGCGTTTTGATTTCCCCCCTCTATATCTTGAGGGGCGACGGATCTAGGGTTCCTTTGTGGATAGGTAGGTTCAATCTTGTGTGTTTTGATCCTTTGTGGATTCCTTTGTGGAAGTGACCTGTTGTGGTCATTGTGAGAGCCCCCAATTCAGTTGTGGGTCTGTGCCTCACAAATTTGTACGGGACCTTCTCCGCCCTTAAAGGAGTCCTTAGTGGAAACGTGGATTCGCACCTTTGTGGTCGAATTCATAGGACAATAGGGTGAGGCCTTTGTGGCGCTGAGCAAACCTTTGTGGTACCTCACACCCCTCCAACGAGACGTACACCTATGTGGTGAAACTCGGGATAAAATCGCCGTCTTCGAGTTCCTACGGTTGTCTTGTTCCACTCTCCTTTACCGCATCTTAAATTCCTGTACTTGCTTAATTTCTTTGTTTTCTATCACTTGTATCACCTAGTTGCACATATAGACAACTTACTTTCCGCTAGCCTAAAACTGAAAAAGACATAAAAATTGGTCACCACCTATTCACCCCCCCTCTAGGTGGTCAACTGCCGTTCAATGCCTACTAGAGTACCTTCTCCCCCTTTGGCATCGAAATGCCAAAAAGGAAGAAGAGCGATGCTACGTCCCACAACAGCCATCACTCGGAAGGGGTGCCCTCATCATCCATCTCCTCCTCCTCATCATCATTAACATAATCATCACCAGAAGTATCCTCATATGCCTGACCCGTGGTGTAGGAGCTGCCACCAAGATCACTCTCAATCTGAGACCACGGAGCCATAGAACCCTGGTTCCACGGAGCATAAGTGAGAAGAGCAGACAAGGCATCGGGAGCACGAGAACCAGATGCGTGATGGAGAATCATCTGCTGATCGTGAGCAAGCTGGCGGGGATCCTTGTAAGCTGTGTATTGTTCCTTGCGAATGTCAATGTTCATGCAGAGAATGTTGCGTTGGAACCAATTCAGCTTCTTCATCTTCCCGTAGGTGAAGGAAGCAAAAGATCAGGCAGCAGCCCTGCGAGCATCTCCCATAAAAGAACCATCCCGGGTGGATTGAGAGGTGGGCACACTCTGAGGCATAGCCATGGTCTTCTTCTCATAAAGTCATGAACCTCCAACTCATCATCACTGAAAGTGTGCTCCAAAAACTTGGACTTGATGAGCATTATAATGTACGGGGAATAGGGGATGGTGCCCATAGAAGTCATGGCCTCGAACATCTCGTCGTGAATGTAGTCCATCACATCAATGCTCCAATCCGCATTCTCGTCGGTGCTCATAGCAATGTTGTGGGCATGGAGTAGCAAGTTGCACAGAGGAGAGATCACGTTATCCTTGTTGCCAGCTTTTTGAGCAAGGTTCTCCCGGAGAATGCGCACAAGGATATCATAGAGAGGGAGCAAGTTCCGTGGAAGACCGGGGATAGCACCCTCACCATAGAGATGGGCGATATCCTTCTTGTTGAGCCTGTAGGAGTGATGCATGCAGTAACCTTGAGGATTGTCTCCATCAAACTTGTAGCCCAATACCTTTGCAAACTCATACCAATCAGACTCACAGTAGGTGTCTCCTGTCATCCACTTGATGGTCTTCTTTGAGTCACCCTTCATCACAAGAGTGGCAAAGAACTGCATCACAAGTTGAGAATTGTAGTTGCACCGGGTGACCACTAGCCTTTCCAAACCCATAGCTTTGACAATATGGATAGCTTCAACAAAGGAGGCCTTGGACTGTAGTGCTCGAAAGTTATATGGCTGCATCTTGCGGATACGCTTGGACAAAGTATAATAGACGTCCTTGAGGACGTATTCTTGCTCAATGCACCAAAAGTTGCGATCATCAAGGGTATCATTGATACGTCCACAACGTATCTACTTCCCCGAACACTTTTGCTATTGTTTTACCTCTAATTTGTGTTTTTTGGATGTAAGTAACACGGACTAACGCTATTTTCAGCAGAATTACCCTGGTGTCTCCTTTTTGTGCAGAAATATCAACTTCGGAGAAAAAGACCAAAATCCAACCAGAAGTTATTTTCCATCCGAGAGGGACCAAGAACCACGAAGACCAACCAGAGAGGAGGCCTGAGGGGCCCACATCACCTGGTGGCGTGGGGCCCATCTGTCCGCGCAGGGAGGTGATGTGGCCACCTCGGCCACTTCCTCGCGACCCCCTCGCGGCTACTTAACCCTTCGAACCTAAAAACCCATGGGGGATAGCCACTTTTCCAGAGAACACACCCATGCGCGGCCGCCATCGCGAACCCTAGTTCGGGGACCAGAAGTCTCTGTTCCGGCACCCTGCCGGGACGGGTCAAAGGGGATCAACGCCATCGTCATCTCCACCGCCTCTCCATCAACCATCAATGTTTCCCCCATCCATGAGTGAGTAATTCACCGCTGTAGGCTTGAGGGGATGGTAGGGATTGGATGAGATCACTCATGTAATAGCTGTAAGATTGTTAGGGCATAGTGCCTAGTTTCCGTTATCGGTGTTTTACGTCATTGTTGCAACTTGTAATGCTTAATGCTTGACACTAGGGCCCGAGTGCCATGATTTCAGATCTGAACATGTTATTGAAATATGATGATAATTATTGTTTTGGATCATATCTATGAGTTGTATACACACGTTTTTGTCCATAACCGATGGCCCCAAAGTGACAGCAATTGGGATAACCAGAGGGAATGGCTATGATGTGAGGAGCACATGTATTCACGGAGTGTTAATGCTTTGCTCAGGTACTTTATTAAAGGAGTACCTTAAATGACAGTAGATTCCCCAGAGGCCCCGCTGCAAACGGGCTGGCAGGACAAAAGATGATGTGCAAGTTTCTCATTGCGAGCACGCACAACTAAATTGGAATACATGCTTATGATTAGTTTATGTCTGGATGCTTTATATTATTTATCTGCAAGTGCCTATGCTATGTTATTACATTGTTATCTTGTCGCAACGCCCGTACATCCGTCCCTATGCGTACAGTATTTTAATCCTGTTGTCTACTTCAATCACAATCGCTGTCTTAATTCTCATGCTACTGTTATTTCACTACTGTCTCTGCTATAAAACTATTGCTACTGATAAACTTCCTCGAGCAAGTCTATTCACAGGTGTAGCTGATCTGACAAATCATCTGTTAAATCTTACAAATATTCTTTGGCTCCCCTTGTGTCGAATCAATAAATTTCGGTTTTACTTCCCTCGAAGACTATTGCGATCCCCTATACTTGTGGGTCATCAAGACTATTTTTTGGCGCCGTTCCCGGGGAGCATAGCTTTATTTGCAAGACCACATGAGTGTGATATTATTCGCTGGAATTTATTCATCATGGGAAGAAATGCTGATAAGAAGTTTCCCATCGTGCCATCCACTACAAGGAAAGATACAGCTCTGAACTATGCTGCTGCGCTTGACTCTCCATATGTGTTGAGTAAGCTTGGTACACCACCACAACCTGCACGTTCTATTACTACTGCTGAATCTGAAGTTACTTATGATGATGCTTCTACTGTTCTTGATGAAACTGGTTCATTAGGTCCCTTTTTAGATGCTACTTTTGCTAAATCTAAACAAACTGAAAATGCTGAAATTCCAAATGAAAATGCTCAAACACCTGTTAATTCACCTGAATTTACTCGTGATACTTATGATGAGTGTGACGATATGTATGTGGATCTTGATGATGCTCTTGTCGAAGAAATTAATGCTATGAAAGATGTTAGTGCTATGAAAAAATTTGTTGAAAAACGTGCTATTAAATATAAATTATGTCCTGATGCTAAAATTGCTACATCTCCTGTAAACATAAAAGATAAAGATTATGATTTATCTCTTGATTTGGCTCATATAGCTATAGTTGAAAGAGAACCTTTCTGTGGAGCTGAAAATGAAAGTGCTCTGGAACACATGAATGAATTGTCTGAATTAAGTGGAATATTTACTGAAGACATTAAAATGCGCACTTACTTTGTTGCTAAAATATTTCTTTTCTCATTAAAAGGAGAAGCTAAAACTTGCTATAATAATTTGTCTCATGGTTCCATCACTAGTCCTAAGGGTTTGCTTGACGCTTTGTTTCGAAAATATTTCCCTGCTTGTACTCAACATGATGCCTTACTAAAAATCTATAATTTTAATCAAGAAGAGGGTGAGAAATTGCCCAAAGCTTGGACACGCTTTTTTTGCATCTTGAGGGGGCAGCCGAACCATGATTTGGAGAAAAATGATCTACTTGATATATTTTATATTGGACTAACTGCTGAATCCAGGACATACCTGGATAGTTTTGCTAGTTGTGTTTTCAGGAAAAGGACTCCCGAGGAAGCTGAAAAATTATTGGCTACAATATGTAAGAATAATGATGATTGGGATATTCATGAACCTACTCCAACACCTCCACCAACACCGAAGAAGAGAGGTATGATTGAATTAAATGAAGAAACAATTAGGGAAGCTAAAAGATCTCTTCAAGAAAGTGGTATTAAATCTGAAGATGTGAAGTATTTACCTCCTATTGAAAAATTATGTAAGCCTATTCCTCCTCCGTCATTGAGGTACACTCTCTCCAAAGGTTTGATGATAGAGATATTCCTTACTCTAAACCTCCTGCTCAATGCTTTGATGAATTTGATGATTTTATTGTTAAGCAAGTTAATTTTAATACGAGAATAGAGAATTATTTAATGAAAAATTCTCATGCTATTAGTGACTTACATGATATTGTTGATAGAAATGCTAATGATGTTAAAGTGCTAATTAAACACTTTCATATGGTTCAAACTCAAATAGATCAACTCACTAAAGTGCAAAAAGAATTGCTAGTAAACAACTCTATTGCTAAAGAAAACTTCTTTGTGAAGTAACAACTAGAGGTGGTAAATCTACTTAGGATCCTTTGTATCCTGAAGAACATGATAAAAAAATTGAACAAGATTATCAACAAGTGAATGAACCTAGTATTCCTTCTAGGAAAAAGAAAAAAACATAAAACTGTTGTAGAATCGTCCGAACCTGTTATTTATCCTAATAGTATATATGTTTCTGATGCTGAAACTGAAAGTGGTAATGAACACAACAATGCTAATGCTAATGATAAGGATAAAAATGTTAATTCGGATCAGGAAGAAATAGAAGAAGAACCTGAAAAACATGCTAAAAATAAAAAGTACACTAAAGAAGATTTTATTGCTACGAAACATGGTAATGAAAGAGAACCTAGGGTCCAAAAACCGATGCTTTTTCCGGCTAAGAAACTTAAATCTAAAGAGGGAGATCATTATAATATATTTTGTGATTGGATGAAACCATTATTCTTGCAAATTCCTTTGACTGATGCTATTAAGTTGCCTCCTTATTCTAAATATATGAAAGATATTGGGACTAACAAAAGGAAAATTCCTAATGTGTAAATATCTACTATTCTTGCTAATTACTATTTTAATGGTAAGGTTCCAAAGAAGCATGGTGATCCAGGTATACCAACTATTCCTTGCTCTATCAAAAATAATTATGTTAAAACTGCTCTATGTGATTTGGGAGCTGGAGTTAGTGTTATGCCTTTCTCTCTTTACAAGAGACTTTATCTTGATAAGTTGATATCTACTGATATGTCTTTGCAAATGGCTGATAAATCTACTGCTGTTCCTATTGGAATTTGTGAGGATGTTCCTGTCCAAATAACTACCAATTGCTTAATTATGACTGACTTTGTTGTTCTTGAAATGCCTGAAGATGATAATATGTCTATTATTCTTGGAAGACCTTTTCTAAATACTGCAGGGGCTGTTATTGATTGCAATAAAGGAAAAGTTACTTTAAATGTTCATGACAAGGAGCATACTGTTTAATTTCCCAAGAAAGTTGATAGAATGCCTGGAGTTACAATTACCAATTTGAGGTCTATTAGAGTGGGAAGTATTGATTGCCCATATAAAGAAGAATTCAAAACTCTCATGATTGGATCCATACCAATTCATTATAAGGTAACATGAGTGTCTCATATGGTTTAAAATCTTTCATGTCATATAAAATCCATTTGGTGGCAAGACTTGATCAACCTTGTTAACAAGTGCATTTTAAATGCATAAAGAGGCTAAACAATTTTCTTTCTCTCATCCTTGTTATACCTACTATAATATTACCTAGTTTGCAATGTTTAGTTGAATTTGTTATTAGAAAATAATTTTTCAGTATTGAATTTAATAACGCAAAATACCAGAAAATGAAAAAAAATAAGTTTCTCAGAAAATTAAAATTTTTATATGAAAAATCATATTTTTTGAGTAGGTACCTGGAAGTGCCAGAGAGCCACCAGGGCGACCCCCCAAGTCCACCACATCACCTGGTGGTGCGGCAGGCAAGTGGCCGCGCCAGCTGGTGGTGTGGTGCCCACAGGCCCCCCCACTTGGTCTCTCTCTTGTTCCCCTGCCTTCCTCTTCCCCGAAAAATCACTTTTGGATAGCTCATTTTCTCTTTCTTGCTGCTCATCGCCTGTGATTTCGATCTCCACATTCAGCCAATTTCTGGTGCTGAAATTTGGTGCATCTCCTCTCCGGTATGTGACTCCTCCGAATATCCAAGTGGAATTTTGTTTAATGGTGTATATATGAAGTATTTTGCTGTTGTAGATATCTTGTTTAGTCAGTTTGAATGCTTGTTCTAAGTTGAAGAAACTAGTTTTGATGCATGCTTAAGCCTCTAGCAAGTCACTAAAGTGGTTTCGCTTCATTTAGTTGGCTAAAAATCAATTTTTATGATGTTTGTTGAAAATTTTAGAAAAGGAAAATGCATAACCGTGACTTTGATGAGGTGTTTGAGTGAGATTATCAGAGGAGGACAAGTCGTCCAAGGGCTGCCACTCGTGTTAGGCAGTCCTACAACGAGGAGATCCTCGCACCGACAATCGGAGATGAGGGGGATGCGGGAGAACCACACGCCGCGTATCACCCTTGTTATCCTTTCCTTCGTTCTCCAGGTCTACTTGAGCACTTCCAAAATCTCGTTGAGAGAGTGGGCTTGACCACCTACATGAGGGATGAGAGGCCACAATACTATTGGCTTACCAAGACTTTCTCGGAATCCTTCACTTTCAACACCAAGTCTTTTGCAAAGGCTATTTCTTTCAAGATATATGATATGACTTGTAGACTAACCTTGCAGGAGTTTTGTGTGATAGTTGGTACAGCGAACATGGGGACAACGGTGAGGATTGTCGCGAATCCCCCGGAGTTGGCCCAAACCTACCAAGAGGTGACCGACAATGACACCGCTCCGCACATCGCGGCAAGATAAGGAACATTCAATTCTCTGACATCAAATATTTTGTCTACTATCTAACTACTAGTGTGCCTGGTAGGGAAAACACTAGCAATGTTTCTAACTTGCAACTTGCATTTCTTACAGGCGCCCTTAAGGGTGAATTCCCGTATAACCTTGGCTCTTTGATTGCTCACCGTTTAGCGGCTAGAGGCCCCATCTTTGGAGGCATTATTGCTCTTCGTATTGCTGAATATTTGGGGCTGCCCATTAGTCCTTATGATGTACCACTTGAACCATGCTATCTTGGCCTTGCTGCATTGAAAGGCCACAAATTTGTTACTAACAACTCCACTTTGGAGAATATTGTGTTTAGTGTCGTTTGTGCTGACGATCGTGAAAAGGAAGTCTCCTTGCTACAACCTTCTTTGTTCAGTCTTGACAGGAGACCGTGGTCGTACTCGCTGGTAGAGCTAGAGGAGCAGCTGAGCGTGCTTGGTTTTCACCAAACGCATCACAGGAAGGAGCCACCGCCGGAGCATTACAGTGGATACCACGCCGGCGCATCCTCGAGCTCATATTACGGGGAAGACTCTTCGACATACCCCCGCGACTTCGACGAATGGGCACGTTGGCTTTGAGCTCCACTTAGGACAAAAGCCTAAGCTTGGGGGGGGGGGGGTATACCGATGCACACTTATCTTCATATCATTCTCATTCAGTACTTTGTATATGCATGTTTCGTTTTAGTTTTATTTCTTTCGTTCATTTGTTTATACTTTGTTTGCTTTCCATAAACCCAAAAATACTAATTTTTTTAATTTCTCTTGCTGGTTTGTTTTAGTATCTAGTATTAGTATGCTTAGTATTTATTTTAGTTCAATATGCAAAAACACAAAAATATTTTGCTTTATTGTGTGATGTTTCGCGCAGGGACAGATTTCTGCTGTCCACCGTAAAATTCATAACGTTTTACAGGAATGTTGGAATGCCATGAAATTTTGTGTGAATATTCCTGGGATGTGTACGCAACTTTCATCAGTTTTGAGTTTTCTGATATCGGCATGTTAAGGTCCTCTAAAAAATTCGTCTTTTCTGACTGTTCTGTTTTTTGTTTCCAAATCTGAAACCCAAAAATATTTGCTGTTTCTCTTTGCTTTTGTAAAGTTTGTTTCAGAGGTAATTATATTCAATTACTCCATGGAGATTGTTTATAATTTCATATCTATCAAACACACAAGTGATAAGTCAATTATGATGATCTATGACAATTTCGAGTTGGGTAAGAGGCTGGTAATGAACTCTATTTGTTTCTCATTTTTGTACATATACTTATTCGTGTGAGCATGATTAGATGGTTCGCATAAGGTATTTGTCGATTGGTGGATGCTTAGTAGTTCGTGTTCTCTTATGATCTTTTCCAATTTATTTATGATGAATGTCATGTCTCTTTGGATATTTGCTTGCATTGCTTTGCTCATAATAGAATTTGGCACTCTGGTATCCTCCTATGAATAATTCATTTGAATCGACTTGGCACATGCTTACACATGTTATGACTGAAAACAAAAAGTCAATTAAGCCGTGATGACATATTTTGACTCAGAGTTCTTGTATATTTATTATGCCTCCGTTAATTCTATTTCGTCGCAAGCATGATTATGACGGTTATTGCTCTCTTGAATTGTCGCTTCCCATATTTTGCTAGCCTCCACTTGTACTAAGATGAGAAAATATTTGTGCTTCCAAATCCTGAAAACCAAGTTATTTCAAAGAGTCCACCATAAATACCTATACATGGCAATTTCAAACCATTCAAGTAAATTCGCATGTGCTACCTTTAAAACTTTGAAACACTTCTCAATTTGGGCCACTGTTTTGAGCTCATGAGGAAGTATGTGGGGTTACGGATATCAACCTTGTCGTTTGCCTTTGGACATACTTTCGCCAACCAGACTAGTGGCATATACATTCGCTTATCTATTAATTTGTAAAAAGAGCTGACAAATGGGGTGCCCAGCCCCAAATTAATTACAATTTTAATTGTTGTATTCTCTTCACATTTTTGCCTTGATCTAATCAGTCAAGCAATGACAATAGTTTTTTACTACAAGTGTAAAGAAAAGAGAAATGTGGGATGATCTACCCTCGGGTAGAAATAACGTCCTTCATGTGAGCCGTTCTTAAGAAAGTCTGAATGACAAGGGGGTAGAGTACCCATTACCATTCGTTGACCTAACAACCACCACTCAAAAACAATTTTACCTTTGTTTTTAGAAGGATAAGAAGCTATAGCACATGTTGAATCCCTACTTACCTCAATTAAGGGCATATGTTTTACTTTCCTGTTGAGTACCCATCCTTCTTTGAGCACCTTCTCGAGAGCATAATTGTCATTCTTAGTGTAATGTGCTTGTCCCTTAATATGTTAACCGCGGTGTAATGTAGATGCTTTTATCTTTGATATCTTTAACTCTCGTCTTCCCTTGAAACTCAGAGGTGCCTGAGCATTTATATTTTGCTGTTACATTCGGGCTAGCGAGATACCACTTTATCATACTTTCTTATGATCGTTGCAATCCTGTGAATTGATATGTTTCATGTTATTATCATCGGTATAATTGGCAACTTTTTCATGGTTTACATAACTATTGGGTGACACTGTTTACATATGCCTTGTTATGAATAGTCTAAGCATTTTTCCTCATAATGAGAATATTTACATCACATGAGCAAATGAGTTCGTGAAAGTTCTTTTATCACACTCAGTTGTTAACTGAATTGCTTGAGGACAAACAATAAGCTAAACTTGGGGGGAGTTGATACGTCCAAAACGTATCTACTTTCCCGAACACTTTTGCTATTTTTTTTACCTCTTATTTGTGTGTTTTGGATGCAACTAACACGGACTAACGCAGTTTTCAGCAGAATTACCCTGGTGTCTCCTTTTTGTGCAGAAATATGAACTTCGGAGAAAAAGACCAAAATCCAACCAGAAGTTAATTTCCATCCGAGAGGGACCAGGAACCATGAAGACCAACCAGAGAGGAGGCCCGAGGGGCCCACATCACCTGGTGGCGCGGGGCCCATCTGGTCGCGCCAGGAGGTGATGCGGCCACCTCGGCCACTCCCCCGTGACCCCCTCGCGGCTACTTAACCCTTCAGACCTAAAAACCAACGGGGGATAGCCACTTTTCCAGAGAACACACCCGTGCGCCGCCGCCATCGTGAACCCTAGTTCGGGACCAGAAGTCTTTGTTCTGGCACCCTGTCGGGACGGGGAATCAAAGGGGATCATCGCCATCGTCATCTCCACCGCCTCTCCATCAACCATCCATGTTTCCCCCATCTATGAGTGAGTAATTCACCGATGTAGGCTTGAGGGGATGGTAGGGATTGAACGAGATCACTAATGTAATAGCTGTAAGATTGTTAGGAAATAGTTCCTAGTATCCGTTATCGGTGTTTTACGTCATTGTTGCAACTTGTTATGCTTAATGCTTGACACTAGGTCCCGATTGCAATTGTAACGCCCCGGGATTTTGCAAATTAGATTTTGTGTGTTTTTCTTTTGCATCAACATGTCATTGCATTGTCACCTCATTTATTTAAATTGTTGCATTCAAATTCAAATTACACTTTTTCAATTTAAATGCAATTCAAATTAATTAAAATATGATGTTACAAATATTTTTTCAAATACTCAAACTAGTGCTTCAAATTATCAATTTTGAAACTATGAATATTTGCCAAAAGTTCTACATCTTATTATTTTCTTTTTTTTCTTCAAAACACAAAACAGGAAAAGAATAAAACAAAAAGAATAAATAAAAACAGAAGAGAAATACTCACCTGGCAGAAGAGAAATATTTCTGGCCCAACTCAGCCCAGCCCGATCCCTGTTTGTCGTCTCCCTCCATACAGGAGAGACGCTTTCCAGCGAGGCCATGGCAGAGTCTGCCATGGGCACCCCACCTTGCTCTACCTGCTCCCCCTCTCCTTTATAGACAAGCTCCCTCCCTCCAAACCCTAGCCGCCTCCCCCTTCCTCCCTCAGCGCCGCCGCCCCATTCTTCCCCGTTTCTCTTTTCTTTTTTCCTCTGTTTCTTCCCGAGAGAGAGAGAGGGCCAAGGTCGCCGTCACTACGGTCTTCCCCGAGCCAAGACAAGAACACAGGAGCTATTCCTCGTCGTCCACTTCGTACACGCGGGAGGAATCAAGCAGGGGCACGGAGGAGCGAGCGCAGCGTCTACTTCTTCTTCCTCCGGCCGCCGGCGCCTCCTCGCGGAATTCGTCGCATCCGCCCATCTCCGGCAAGAACTGCTCCTCCAGGACCCTCCCGGTGAGCTACAGATTCCATCCCCGCCGTTTCCCATCTCGATTGTATGATGTAGACGTCGATTCCGTCGGAGTTCCTCGGTTTCCTGTCCGGTTCCGCCATTGCTGCGAGCTCCCGTGCGAGCTGCTGCTCCAATCGCCCTTCTTCTGCACACCCGCACCTAGGCACTGCCACCACACGCACATCCGCACCCTCCACTCGCTAGAACCACATGCCGCCTGGAGATGATCGTCGCTGGCCGCTGCAGCCTGCAGTTCGTCGTTTGTCGCGTCTGCTTCGGTAAGTCTGAAGCTTTCCCGTCAGTTAACATCACCATTTTCTCGTCATCTAGCATCCGGTTCAAATCCTATCAGCAACGTGGCCGTAACCCAGTGGTTGCTCTTCCGTTTTCCCCTCAGCTTAACGCGAGATCAAATCCCCGCAATCCCCCTTTTTCTTTTTCAGAACCAATGTCGAAGTCTGAATCTTTTTCTTTAGTTTCAGTTAACGCGTCGTGCGTTTGTTCATATCCAGTCAGTGTCCAATTCCTACATGAACAGGTACCTGGCCCAGTGGCTACGCTCCGTTTGCATCACCCAGAGACCTGAGTTCAAATCCTCCGCTTCACGTGGTTAATAAAAGGTGTCCTTTTTTATTTCTTTCCGCGCACTGACACGTGGGTCCCACCCGTCAGTGACCAGAGCGCCTGTAATAAATGCTCAGAGCCCCCTGTGCTCTCTGGTTTTGTGTTTAAACACTCACTGACACTTTTTCCAACAGGTCCCTGTAATTTCCAGAAACAACCCTAAACTTGTTTTGCTAATAACGTTTATTCTATAACTCCAAATTAAATAATCTTTATATATTTATTTATCAGACAAATGCAATGAACAGTGTGTCCCACCCGTCAGTGACCAGAGCGCCTGTAATAAATGCTCAGAGCCCCCTGTGCTCTCTGGTTTTGTGTTTAAACACTCACTGACACTTTTTCCAACAGGTCCCTGTAATTTCCAGAAACAACCCTAAACTTGTTTTGCTAATAACGTTTATTCTATAACTCCAAATTAAATAATCTTTATATATTTATTTATCAGACAAATGCAATGAACATTAATATGCCATGTTGCATCTTTTATTTTAGTTTCTTAGTTAAATTGTCAAATGCACCTAAATAATTAAATATAGAATGTGTGGGGTAATTAATATATAATGCCCTATTCCATTTATATTGACTAGATCATCTATGCCATGTCTTGCCATGTTAATGAACATTTAATTTGATGTGTAGATAAATAACTTGAACCTAAATATCAATTGTTGGGATTGCATTCCCGCTTAGTTGGATCTAGTGCATCTCATATTGCATCTTGCCATGTCATGCAACATCTTATGATCATGCTGGATCTTTTGTCGTAGTTGTAAGATGCATCTTTTATGCTTTCCAGTGTTTGTTGCTTATTCGCGGATACGACGTTGAGATGTGTGAGTAACGATAAGATCTTCTTCCATGCGGGATTCCAGGCAAGCAAAGTTTGCTTGTTTACCTATACATTGTCTTTCATTCCTGCAGTTGATCTCTGCTATCCTAGTATTCGATTCTTGTGTCGCGATCCCATCACATGTTTATCCCACCTCCTATTACCTCTTGCATGTTTACCTGTTGGACTTTGCGAGTCGTAGCGCATGCTTAGAGTTGGTTGTGCGAGTCGTCTGTCATGTCTTATATTTCACATGCTTAGTATGATAGATTGTTCTACCTTAATAAAATGTTGTCATATGTTAGTTATTATATTTAAAAGATAAGGCACCGGCGGAAGGCCTTGCGAGGTGCTTTGTTATGCTAAGTGTCAACCTAGGAACTGAGATTTTGTCCTCGGATCCAATTTTGAGCGCACTAACCACTTGTGGGAGGCCCTATGGAGCCCCCCTCGACTTTGAACAGATCTTCAACTTGTCCATGTGCCACAAGTAGTTCGGGTTTTACATTTGCTCATATGCATGTGCATGATCATGATGACTGATGAGAGGTTACGTGATATGGGGGGTCATATAGGGGTGGTGCGCGCGAAGCGGACAGTTCGAGGTGTGGTTTGAGCCGCGTGGCGCGTGGACACAAACTAATGAGTCTGCAATTGAGATTCGGCTGGACTCTTGACGCGGGTAACAACTCATATGGGTGGCACTTGGACTTGCTGTAGTGAAGGAATGAGTCATGTTGAGAGGCCCTAATGTTTTTGACTGGGTTGATCATGCGAGTATGGGTACAGTAGTGCACCCCTGCAGGATATAATATTATCGATGAGCCGTGTCCACGGTTATGAACGACTTGGTGATGATGCTGGCTAACAAGATCTAGACAACTTGCACCTAATTGATGTTAATTAACTAGACTAGTAATATCGAATTACTTTCACAATGAATGATAACTAAAACTGTTCCATGTCTGAGTTTCCCGAATTGCTTCCTCATACTTGGTTGAGGGGGTTAATCCGAGAATGGGTTATGATTGGTGTTAGTAGTAGTTGGTTACTTATGCGCTCTCTTATCCCTCTCTAATTAGACGAAAGTTGTAGCGTGTCTCTATTAGGTTGCTAGTGCTGCTGCCGCTAAGTCCACCTACCCTATATTTTGGGAGATCTTGTAGAAAGTAGGCAGATTGGTTTTACTTGCCAGGGAGTGCCCTGACCCTTCTTTGCGCTGTGCTTTATGTGCAGTCAGCAGGTTTGAAGTCCGACGACGTTAGCTTGGGAATCCCTTCGGCTTGGCTGGGCAGGGATATGGCGTCATCGCTTATCTTCAGAACTCTTAGTCCAATTCGCATCTTATACGTAGTCGGATACTATTTTGCTTCCACTGTCATGTGTATCTTTGTATTGTATCATTTGTATCTTGACTCGTTCGAGTCGTTGTTGTATTTATATCTTCTGTTGTTGTGGATGTATCAGAACTGTTGTAATGTTATCACAATTCCACCCACATAATGCGCATGTTTCGGCGTGCAAATTATGTCTGGTGGGCGAACTAATATCGTTATTATGAGGATTTCGGCGGGATCGCTTAAATCTACATACTACCGATTTTGGGGCGTCACAGCCATGATTTCAGATCTGAACATGTTATTGAATTATGATGATAATTATTGTTTTGGATCATATCTATGAGCTGTATACACATGTTTTGGATAACCGGAGGGAATGGTTATGATGTGAGGATCAGATGTATTCACGAAGTGTTAATGCTTTGCTCCGGTACTTTATCAAAAGGAGTACCTTAATTGCCAGTAGATTCCCTAGAGGCCCCGCTGCAAACGGGCTGGCAGGACAAAAGATGATGTCCAAGTTTCTCATTGCGAGCACGCACAACTAAATTGGAATACATGCTTATGATTCGTTTTTGCCTGGATGCTTTATATTATTTATCTACAAATGACTATGCTATGTTATTACATTGTTATGTTGTCCATGCAACGCCCGCACATCCGTCCCTATGCCTACAGTATTTTAGTCCCGCTGTCTACTTCAATCACAATCGCTATCTTAATTCTCCTGCTACTGTTATTTCACTACTGTCTCTGCTATAAAACTGTTGCTACTGATAATCTTTCTCGAGCAAGTCTATTCACAGGTGCAGCTGATCTGAGAAATCATCTGTTAAAGCTTACAAATATTCTTTGGCTCCCCTTGTGTCGAATCAATAAATTTGGGTTTTACTTCCCTTGAAGATTGTTGCGATCCCGTATACTTGTGGGTCATCAATCATCCCTCGGCCTGAGATACCAATCTCCCTAACGAAACTGAGAGTAATCAACCACACTCATCTCTGTGTACGGCTGACGAGCAGTGGGAGGTGGTGGATCATTCTTCCTCTTCTTGGATTTGGGCTTGCTACCAAGAGCTTTCTTTGGTCTTGGGTTGCTTGAGGAGGCTGCAGGCCCTTTGCCACGGTCCTTCCAAATGACAGCCCTTGAGAGCCTCCTACTCTCCTCCGCGAGAGTATGGCTCACACTCGAATCACCTGTGAATATAGCATAGATAGGTAGCAATACATGAGTACACACAAGTTAGGAGTGCATACATACATTAGGAAGGCATTAGGTTGATCACATATAGCTAAACATTAGAAAATCTGGAATTTGCAGTTTTCTGGTTCAGACCGGAAATTCCGGTTCAGATCAGACCGGAAATTCCGGTCTGTCAAACATTGCAAATTTGGAGATTCAATATGTCTAAAACTAGATCGATTCAACAAAATGCGAAACTAATGTACGAATACGGCATGGAATGGCACAAGGAACAATATCTACCAAGTAATTTCAAAACAAATAACTCCACATCTAGATCCAAGTGCAAGCACCTAGGGTTAGGGAAAAGTGGAGTTACCCTCATCCATTGAGTACATTGCTTGGAGGAGAACGTTCCCGGGGCAAAGGAGAACCAGATCCGGCCGAGAAGACAGATCCCCAGCGGTTGGAAGGCTCCGGGAGAGCTTGGGGCGGCTGGGGCGGCGGTTTTGGAGAGAGGGAGGTTGTGGTGGAAGAAGAACAGGAAACAGTTCTTCACCCCGAGCCTCCCTTATAATTTTTAGACAGACCGCCCGATCGGAAATTCCGGGTGTAACTTACACCGGAAATTCCGAGTCACCAGAAATTCCGAGAGTAACTTGCACCGGAAATTCCGAGTCGCCGGAAATTCCGATCCACTAAGGAGCCAGAAATTCCGACCAGCCGAACCAAACTCCCAGTTTTCAAACGGATGACTTGTGTGCAATAGAGAAAAATGTTTCCAGGGAAGAGTAGACTTGGGATAGATTTCCAAACTGTCATTTGTACGCCATACTCAACTTACAACAACCAAAACGAATCATAAAGCGCCAAGTTGAGTATGTTTCCCACATGCATGAACGATAAGAATGCAAGAAAACATAAATAAGCTCCAAATAAGATCAACACTTCAAAGAGAAGAGGTCGGTGGCTGAAGCCACCATGTAGGAGTGTATAGCATGTCACCGCGTAGATATATCTTGGGTACATAACCAATACTCGTCGTTTTAGCTCATTAGTCATAAGAATGAATATAGAGATAAAGGAACACTTGCTATCGGCATAATGGGGGGGAGGGATAGTCCAACGTATTAGGACCGCACTCCCCCTATGTCTGTAACGCCCCGGGATTTTTCCCAATTAGAAAATTGTTTATTTTTCTTTTTGCATCAACATGACATCATCATGCATCATTTGCATTTGTCAATCTTAATTTAAATTATTACATTTAAATTTAACTCCATTTAAATTCATTCCACTTTTAAATCTAAATGCAAATAAAATTAATTTAAATGTGATATTTAAATTCTTTTCAAATACTCAAACTAAATATCAAATTGTGTATTTTTTGAAACTATAAATATTTTCCAAAAATCTATACATCTTTTCTTTTTCTATTTTGTTTTAAAACATAAAACAGAAAAGAATTAAATAAAAGAAATAAAACTAGAAAGAAAACTTACCTGGGCCACTTCTCTTCTTCTGGCCCATCTTCTTTTCCCTGGCCGAAGCCCACCTCTGGCCCATCTCCCTCTTCTTCTAGCCCAGCCCACCTCCCCTGCCCCTTTCTTCCTCGTACGGAGACAGAGGAGAAAAAGGGCAACGAGCTCCTCCCCCACCATGTGCTTCCTCCAACCACTCCCCCTCCTATTAAGCAAGCCCCCTCCAAGCGCCGCAAACCCTAGCCGCCTCTCCTCCTCCCTCCTCGCGCCGCCGCCGCCTCCCTCTCCTTCTTCCTCCATCCTCTGATTTTTTCTCCCCACCAAAGACCTCAAGAAGCTCGCCCAGCCATCACCATGGTCGTTGCGGGTGCCTCCTGGGCGCGGGAATGGAACCGGGTCGTTGAACGGGAATCCGGCACCTAGAGGAGGGGGGTGAATAGGTGCTATTACAAATTTTAGGTCTTTTCAAATTTAGGCTCAACACAAAGGTAAATTCTCTAGATATGCAACTACGGTGAATTTACCTAAATGATAATCTAAGCAATAACAAGATAAGCAAGTAAGGGAGCAAAGGTAAAGGGAACCGAGTGAAGCACGCGGAGACGAAGATGTAATCCCGAGTTCCACCCAAGGGTGTACGTCTCGTTTGAAGAGGTGTGCGCTACCACAACAGGTTAGCCGCAACGCCACAAAGGCTCACCTTCTTCTCCGATGAACTCAACCACAAAGGTTTCGAGTCCACCTTCCACTATTGATCCCCTTTTAGGGCGGAGATCGAATCCCTTACAAACGCTTGAGGCACACACCCACAACTGAATTGGGGGCTCCCAAGAAGACCACAAAAGGTCAAGGTAACACCAATAGTACAACAATGGTGAACTAGGTTTTCCCACCGGAAACCCTAGCCACGAAATCCCCACGTGAATGGGGGAGAAATGCAAATCCCTTCGGTGAAGATGTAGATCCGGGCCTTCTCCTCCAATCCTCCAAAGATCAATGAATTTGGGTGGGGGGATTGGGAGATCTTGATGATTTGAGCTTTCAAGAATGGTAGGAGAGAGAAAATCTGAGAGCTGACTGTTCTTGAGTGAGTGAGGGGGTATTTATACTCCCCCTCAAAATCTGGCCGTTGGCTGTCTTGGGCATCCGGAAATTCCGGTTTAAGTGACACCGGAAATTCCGGTCACCCGGAATATCCGGGTCTTTGAAAATATCCGAGCTGAATTTCCGGTTGAGATCAGAACCAATTCTGAACTTGACTTAGCCGATTTTCTGAGGTTGACTCGGAATATCCGAGTCCTTGAAATTTCCGAGCTGAATTTCCGATTGGAGTCAGTACCACTTCTGAATCTTGACTTAGCCAATTTTTCTGGGGTTGACTCGGAATATCTTGGTTGGGGAACCGGAATATCCGAGTCCTTGAAATTTCCGAGCTGATTTTCCGATTGGAGTCAGTACCACTTCTGAATCTTGACTTAGCCAATTTTTCTGGGGTTGGCTCGGAATATCCGGGTTGGGGAACCGGAATATCCGAGTCCTTGAAATTGCCGAGCTGATTTTCCGATTGGAGTCAGTAGTACTTCTGAACTTGACTTAGCCAATTTTCTGGGGTTGACTCGGAATATCCGAGTTGGGGAACCGGAATATCCGAGTCTGGGAAGAATTCCAGAAATTATTTTTCTCTACAATTTGGCTTTAGGATATGTGATATGAGTTTCACCCAAACTGAAATACTTAGCAATAGGATTAGTATATCATTGGTATTGTTAACTAACACACAAAACACTAGGGATTAAGAAATGTTCTTTCAATCTCCCCCTTTTTGGTGTTAGATGACAATACCAAGATTTGCATAGAAACAAAAAGCAATATCATGTTTTTGGCAGAAAATGGCTCCCCCTAAATAAATGCAAGTAAGCAACACAAAAAGACAAAGGATAGGAGCAATTTTATAACAACAACCACAAGATATCACAAAGGAGAAACGAGACAAAAAGTAAGATTATGGTAGCAATTGAGACTAGATAGATTTTCATACCTTGTGTATATAGAATATGAAGAGAATACCAACACAATCAATTCGAAGTCTCAACCATAAGATAATGATAGCATCAAACCATTGTCTCAATACATAGTCATCACAAAATGAAATAAAAGGAGTTCACAAAAAACTTAAAACACGATAAATGGACACAAGCGCAAAGAAATGATAAACGCAAAAGCTTGTGCCCGACCCTTTGCAAATCCCCGAAGTCCTAGTAGAGCAACTTCTCCCCCTTTGGCATCGAAACGCCAAAAAGGAAGAAGAGTGATGCTACGTCCCATGGAAGTCTTCAGTCCGAGGGGTCCTCCTCCTCATCATCATCACCAGCATCCTCATCATCATCATCATCATCATCATCTTCATACTCCTCAGACTCTGCCTCCTCATCATCATCTTCCTCCTCATCATCATAGTCATAGCCAGTGGTGTAAGAGTTGCCGCCAAGGTCCTGGTCAATCAGTGTCCACGGAGCCAAGGAACCCTGGTTCCACTGAGCAAAGGTCAGGGGATCAGACAGAGCAGCAGGAGCAGGAGAGCCATGAGCATGGTGAAGGATCAAGTCTTGCTTGTATTCAATCTGACGGCGATCCTTGTAGACGTTGTATTGCTCTTTCCGGATGTCCACATTCATGCAAAGAATTTTGCGCTGGAACCAGTTCAGCTTATTGACATGCGCATGAGTGGTAGGAACATGAGTAGGGGCAGCAGCAGCCCTCCTAGCATCACCCATGAAAGATCCACCTGGAGCTGAGGTAGTAGAAGGCCTAGGAGGGGGCTTGACCACAGTCTTCTTCACATAAAGCTTCTTGAAGTCATGTGGCACCAAATCACTACTGCTGAAGTTGTAGTCAGGGAACTTAAACTTGAGGAGCTTCATTATGTAAGGAGCATAAGGAATAGAGACCCTGGTGGTCATAGCTTCATACATCTCATTGTAGATGTAATCCATCACATCTACACTCCAGTCAGTATCAGAACCAGAGTCCTCCACAATGCGGTTGGCGTGAAGGAGCAGGTTGCAGAGAGGGGTAACCACGTTGTCGTTGTTGCCACCACTCGGTGCAATGTTCTCACGCAGGATGCGCACAAGAACATCATACAATGGAAGAAAGTCACGAGAGAATCCAGGGGTGGCTCCCACACCATATAAGTGAGTTGTTTCCTTCTTGTTGAGCTTGTAGGGGGTGTGCATGCGAGTGCCTTGGGGATTGTCACCATCAAACCTGTACCCCAGTACCTTGGCAAACTCTTCGAAGTTGGACTCACAGTATGATTCCCCAGTCATCCACTTCATGGTCTTCTTCGAGTCGCCCTTGATCACTAGGGTGGCGAAGAACTGCATCACAAGCTGCGCGTTATAGGGACAACGGATGAGCACCAACCTCTCCAAACCCATGGTCTTGACAATGTGGATGGCCTCAGCAAATGCGGTTTTCTTCTGCAGAGATGCAAAGTCAAACGGGTGCATGGGTCGAATGGGCTTCGACAGTGAGAGATAGAGATCCACAAATATGTGCTCTTGCGCTTGGCACCAAAAGCTGCGATCAGCGAGAGAGTTGTCTCTTGCGCTGAGGTACCAGTCCCCCTGTCTCAGCTGAGAGTAATCCACAGAATTCATCTTGGAGTAGTCCTGACGTTGGGGACTAGGGGCATTCTTCCTCTTCTTGGATGAGGGCTTGCTGACCACAGCTTTCTTCTTCCTTTGAGTTGCAGGACCCTTTCCCTTGTTGACTGGTTGCTTGTGGACAGGTGCTCTACCTGTGTTCCTTGATGCCCCTGCGGACGGACTCCCACCTGAACCTGTGAATTTGAGCATAGAGGGTAGCATAAGGTAAGTGCACACAAGTCAGGAGATAATACATACATTAGATAGGCATTTGATGAATCATATGTAGTTAAACATGAGTTAATCTTAAAACTGCAGTGTTTGACTCGGAAATTCCGGTTCAGACATGACCGGAAATTCCGAGTCAGTCTGAGCCGGATATTCCGAGTCAGACAGAAACTGTAGATCTGAGATTGACTCGGTCTAAAACTAGATCGATCCAACATAATGCAAAACTAATGTATGTAGATGGCAGGGAATAGTCCTAGGAACAATCTCTACCAAGCAACATTGAAACAAATAACTCCACATCAAGATCCAAGTGCAAGCACATAAGGTAGAAGAAAAGTGAAGTTACCCTCATCCATTGAGGCCATTGCTTGGAGGAGTGAGTTCCCGGGGCGGAGGAGGAGCAGATCCGGCCGAGAAAGAGGTTCCCCGGCGGTCGGAGTGCTCCGGAGGGACCTTGGAGCAGCAGGGGCGGCGGCTGGAGGAGAGGGAGGTCGGGGGTGGAAGAAGGGCACTAATGAGCCCTTCACCCCGAGCCTGCCCTTAAATTTCTAGACAAACCGCCAGACCGGATATTCCGAGTGTGACTTACACCGGATATTCCGTGTCACCGGATATTCCGGTTCAAAATGAACCGGATATTCCGACCTGTTGAACCAAAATCCCAGTTTTCAAATGGATGACTTGTGTGCAATAGAGAGAAATGTTTTCAGGGGAAAGTAGGCTTGGGATAGATTTCCAAACTGATATTGGTACACCATGCTCAACTCACAACAACCAAATCGAAACAAAAGAGCCAAGTTGAGTAGGTTTCCCACATGCATGAATAGGAGGGCAAATAGCAACAATAAGCTCCAAATAAAATCAATTCTTCAAGGAGAGGAGGTCGGTGGCCGAGGCCACCATGTAGGAGTGTATGGCATGTTACCGCGAAGATGTATCTTGGGTACATAACCAATACTCGTCGTTTTAGCTCATTAGTCATAAGAATGAATATAGAGATAAAAGAACACTTGCTATCGGCATAATGGGGGGAGGGATGGTCCAATGTATTAGGACCGCACTCCCCCTATTTCCATGCCTACATCTAAACTAGATAAGATGCAATTACGCCCTAGGTGAGTGTGCAAGCGATCAAGCTAAGGACCTCGAATCAATGATATTAAGCTCATTCCTCAAAAAGCAAAACCTTCCTTCCTCAAGGGGCTTCGTGAAGATATCCGCCAATTGATCCCTTGTGCCCACATATGATAAGTCAATGTCTACACGGGCCACATGATCTCTTATGAAATGATGGCGGATCTCAATATGCTTGGTTCTTGAATGTTGCACCGGGTTGTAAGCAATCTTGATGGCACTTTCGTTGTCACATAGAAGAGGCACTTTGTCTCAATCGACTCCGTACTCCTTTAAAGTTTGCCTCATCCATAGCAACTGAGTGCAACAACTTGCGGCGGCAACATACTCGGCTTCGGCAGGGAAGAGAGATATACAATTTTGCTTTTTAGAAGACCAACTCACCAAGGACCTCCCAATAAATTGAAAAGCGCCAGAGGTTGACTTCCTATCATCATGATCTCCCGCCCAATCGGAATCCGTGTACCCACATAATGAGAAATTTGCATCCTTGGGGTACCACAATCCATAAGTTGGGGTATAAGCCAAATATCTAAAGATTCTCTTGACCGCCACATCATGGCTTTCTTTAGGAGCCGCTTGATATCTTGCACACACTCCTACGGCTAGCACTATATCCGGTCTAGATGCACAAAGGTAGAGGAGAGATCCAATCATGGAGCGGTATACCTTTTGATCCACATCCTTACCCTTCGGGTTGAGCTCAAGGTGGCATTTGGTTTGCATTGGAGTAGAGGCACCCTTGAGATCAAGCAACTCGTACTTCTTGAGCATGTCTTGAATGTACTTTGCTTGGTTGATGAACGTTCCTTCCCTCAATTGTTCGATCTCAAATCTGAGGAAGAACTTCATCTCGCCCATCATAGACATCTCAAACCTGTCAGTCATAAGCTTAGAGAATTCTTCGTTAAATGCTTTGTTAGTCGATCCAAATATAATGTCATCCACATATAATTGACAAATGAAAAGCTCTCCATTAACTTTCTTAGTGAAAAGTGTGGGGTCGATTTCCCCAACTTGGAATCCACGGTCTACAAGTAGTTCTCTAAGGTGCTCGTACCACGCTCGTGGGGCTTGTTTAAGGCCATAGAGTGCCTTATCCAACTTGTAGACATGGTTCGGGTACTTGAGGTCCTCGAACCCCGGTGGTTGCTTAACATAAACAAGTTCATTTAGTGGACCATTTAGAAAAGCGGATTTAACATCCATTTGTTGCAACTTAAAGTTATGGTGAGAGGCATAGGCAAGAAGAATACGGATTGACTCAAGTCGAGCCACGGGCGCGTAGGTTTCTCCAAAGTCAATGCCTTCAATTTGAGAGCAACCTTGAGCCACCAATCTTGCCTTGTTCCTCACCACCATGCCATGTTCATCTTGCTTGTTCTTGAATATCCACTTGGTGCCGATAACATTGCGGCAATCTTTGGGTCTTTCCACCAACTTCCACACTTTGTTGCGCTCGAAGTTGTTGAGCTCTTCATGCATAGCATCAAGCCAATCTTTATCTTCAAGAGCTTCGAAGACCTTCTTGGGTTCCACCATGGAGATGTGAGCTTGATGTTCACTAAATCTTGCGAGTTGTCTTCGGGTAGAGACCTTGCTTCTCACATCACCAAGCACCTTGTCAAGAGATAGAGCTCTTAATTCTTGTGAGGTGCCAACCCTATTCAAGCGGCGGATCTCGATTTCCCTCCGAATGGTGGGAGGAATCGCTTGATCATCTTGATCATTCATGTCTCCGCCTTGACTGATTTGATGGCCTTGATCAACCATTGGAGTGGTGTCCATTGGTGAGGGAGAGGGTTGATCTTGGCCTTGCGAACTGCCACCGGGAATGTCAGCAGGACCGGATATTCTGGGTTCAGGGAACGGAAATTCCGAACCACCGGAATTTCCGAGTCCATCTTGAACCGGATTTTCCGGTCCTCCGGAAATTCCAGGAGCAGCTGTAGAATCTTGTGCTTCTTCTTGGCTAGGTGCATTGGGCACGGTGTTGTCGATGGGTGTTTCTTGTGTTGGGGTGGTCACCACTTGTGAAGAACTTGATCCTTTTTGATCAACCTCATAATAGAGTTCAACGGGACGGTGGACTCCCAACCCCATTCTTTGGATAGCATCTTGAGGTTCATCATCACCTACACCGGAAACACCACTTTGCTCCACGAGGGAGCCGTCATTCTCCTCGAACACCACACTACAAGTTTCTATGATTATGCGCAAGGCCTTATCATAGACTCTATAAGTGTGGGATTCGGATCCGTAGCCCACAAATGTCCCTTCAAGAGACTTAGAATCAAACTTGCCCAAACGAACACCTTTGATGAGATAAAAACACTTACAACCAAATACTCGGAAGTAGGAGATATTGGGCTTGTTCCCGGTAAGCACTTCATAAGGTGTCTTCATGAGTCCTTTGCGAAAGAAGAGCCGGTTGGATGAATGGCAAGCGGTGTTGACGGCTTCGGCCCAAAAGTTGTGAGGGGACTTGAACTCGGCCATCATCGACCTTGCCATCTCAATGAGTGTGCGGTTCTTCCTTTCGGCTACACCATTTTGTTGGGGAGTATAAGCAACGGAATATTGATGACGAATCCCTTCTTCACTAAGGAACTCGTTTAAGGTGTAGTTCTTGAACTCGGACCCATTGTCACTTCTTATCACCAAGATAGGGACATTGTGTTGACGTTGAGCTTCATTGGAGAAGTCGATGATAGTTTGTTGAGTCTCCATCTTCGTCTTCAAGAAGAAAACCCATGTGTATCTTGAATAGTCATCAACAATCACCAAGCAATATTTCTTGCCACCAAGACTAGCTTCCGGAATGGGACCAAAGAGGTCAACATGGAGAAGCTCCAAAACCCTTTTTGAAGAAATGATGGTCTTGCTTGGATGGTAGATGTCATGCATTTTTCCTTCAACACACGCCCTACACATTCGATCCTTCGAGAAAGAAACATGGTCTTTTAGTACTAGGATATGACCACCCTTGTGAAGACTTTGCAAAGTCCTCATGTTGACATGGGCTAGTCGGCGATGCCATAGCCAACCCAAGTCCGCCTTTGCGAATAGGCACATTGTATGGGAAGTGGTGACTCCGGAGAGGTCAACCACATAGAGCCCATTCTCAATGTACCCAACGAAAGACACATTGAGAGACTTGCTCCGCAAGAGAATGACCATTTCCTTTTCGAAGAGAACGGTATAGCCCAAACAAGTTAAGGAATGGACGGAGATCAAGTTGAAACCTAGGGACTCGACAAGCAAGACATTCACAAGTGTGATGTCCGGTGCCACTACCACCTTGCCGAGCCCTATTACCTTAGACTTAGAATTATCAACATATGAAACGGTCATTTGATCATCATTGGGCTTCAACTCCGTTACAATATCCTTGCTTCCGGTCATATGACTAGTGCACCCACTATCAATTATCCATTTCGATCCTCCGGAAGCAAGGCCCTACACACAATCAATTCTTTGGTTTAGGTACCCATTTTGCAATGGTTGCCTTTTGGTTAGCAACAAGGGTCTTTGGAACCCAAATAGCATATTCAATGTAACCATCAAAAGGACCAATGTATCTAGCATACACATCCCCATAATAATCAACATATAAAGCATAGTTGGGGTTAGATATGCCCGCAAAGTCATTACGAGTGGGAGTGCCCCTTGTGGCATTTCCACTCGCAATGTCATCCTTCTTGGCTTGTGCGGACTTGGTCTTCTTCTTGATCTTCTTCTTCTCCTTAGCAACATAGCCTAGACCTTCCTTACCCTTGTGGGGCACTCGCTCATGAAGAGGAGTAGTGAGTGTCCCCTTACCTTTATCAAGAGAGGTCTTGGGCTTGGTTGCCATGGAAGGAACAAACACAACCCTAGCAATATCCTTCACAACATTTGCATTAGCATTCAAAGGAGTAGAGGTGCTAGGTTTCTCAAGAGTAGATATCCAAGATTGGAGTTGATCACGAGATTTGAGAAGACGTTCGTGATCACTTGTCAACACCTTGTGAGCATTGTCAAGTGACTCGAAGTCTTCGCAAAGTCTAGCATGAGCAACTACAAGCTCGGACTTTTCATTTTGCACAATTTTATATTTAGCAAAGTAGAGATCACGATCCTTAGTGATCTTAGCTAGTTGCTCCTTAAGGAGAGCATGAGCTTCTTGTTCATCTTAGAGAGAGGATTGGAGAGACACCTTAGCGTGTGCATCCTCTCTCTCAATCTCACCTTTTAATTCAAGCTCATCCTCAAGCTCACCTATACGACTCATGATTGAGCCAAAGTGTTTATTTCCTTCTCCTTGCAAGTTAGTCATGAATTTATCAAAAGCAATGATTTCTTCCTTGACTTCTAAGCTCATAGCATCATCAATGTCATGTGATATGGAGTTGGGGGATAATTGTACCTCGGATGTCTTTGCCATAAGACATCTTGCATTCTTGACGATGGGGCTCTCGTTTGGTGAGGAGAAGAGTGATGGAGGTGTGGAAGAAATGGCTAGTGCGGCCACTTGCGTTGGAGTATCCTCCTTGTCACTATCTTCATCATCGGTGGGATATTGCTCTTGAGTCACCAAGACAATCTTTTGGTTCTTCTTGAAGAAAGGGTTCTTCATGGGCATGGGCCCCTTGCCCTTCTTCTTGGCCACGAGCCTCCCACCATGATCCTCTCTTCTCTCCCATGGGCAATCGGCAACAAAGTGGCTCTTGTCATCGCAGTTATAGCAAAGCCTCACTTTGTTGAATGGCTTTCCTCCGTTGGGGGGAAACTTCTTGTCAATCCTTGCTTTGGCCCTTTCGGGGTTCTTCCAAAAGGTTCTTGCCGCAAGACCCATGTGTTGAGTGAGAGTGCTTGAGAGAGCTTCACTAGATAGCTCGACTTGATCATCACACTCCTCTTCATCCTCTTCTTCAACGGTGGCCTTCAAAGCAATTGAGGCATGCTTGTGCATCCCTATGGCTCTAGCTCTTGCATCTTGTGCAATCTTGGAGGCCACCTTGTATGCGGTCATCTCTTGCATAACTTCATTGGATGTCATCTTTGCAAAGTCATGTCTCCCTTGGAGTGTCTTCAAATCCGTTTCCTCAAAGGGCAAGAGAGCGGTCACAAACTTCCTCTTCATCCAAGCATCATTAATGTACTCCGCCCCGAGGTTCTTGAAGGAGTTGGCAACCAACACCAACCTCCGGTACATGTCCTCGTGGCTTTCTCCATCCAACTTGTAGAACCCTTCCACCTCATTGCATAAGGCATCATACCGGTTCTTCTTCATGCTCTCATTCCCAACGAAGATGTCGGAAAGAGCATTCCAAACTTCCTTGGCGGTGGAGAATTGTTGAATGAGCGTCATGTCCTTCTCTCCAACGGCCATTTGGAGTTGATGAAGAGCGGTGGCGTTGAGTTGGCTATCAACCACCTCTCTTCTTGTCAAGTTGGTTGGATCATGGGGCTTGTATCCTTCTTCAATGATGCGCCAAAGCTCAATGGAGGCACTACATAGATGAGACTTCATTAGAAATACCCATTGAGAGAAATGAGTAGGTTTAAGCTTAAGAGGATCACTTCTAAAGTTTACATGAGGGTGAGGGATAGGAGGTTAGGAGAGTAATTATGGTTGACATTATGAAATTCCTCTCCTTTGGGGGTGTTAGAGGAGCTAGGTGGTTCATCCTTTTCCGCCTTCCCGGGAACACTTGAGGTAACATCTTTGGACCCATCCGAAGATGACTCCTTAGAGTTCCCCGCATGTTCCTTAGGAGGAGGAGAGGGAGAAGTAGCCTCGGGCTCCTTAGACTTCAAGAGTGCCATGAGCATCTCATTCATCTTGAGGAGTTGGGCCTCCAAGGACGATCTCATATCAATAAGATCGGCCATGGTTGCCCCTTTGGCTAACGCCTCCTTCTCTGCCTCTAATTTTTCACGGGCGGCCCTCTCGGCATCGGATTCCGTCATCGTTGCACTTAGGCGGTTAAGCCCTTAAAAGTGAACCTGGCTCTGATACCAATTGAACGGGAATCCGGCACCTAGAGGGGGGGGGGGGGGGGTGAATAGGTGCTATTACAAATTTTAGGTCTTTTCAAATTTAGGCTCAACACAAAGGTAAATTCTCTAGATATGCAACTACGGTGAATTTACCTAAATGATAATCTAAGCAATAACAAGATAAGCAAGTAAGGGAGCAAAGGTAAAGGGAACCGAGTGAAGCACGCGGAGACGAAGATGTAATCCCGAGTTCCACCCAAGGGTGTACGTCTCGTTTGGAGAGGTGTGCGCTACCACAACAGGTTAGCCGCAACGCCACAAAGGCTCACCTTCTTCTCCGATGAACTCAACCACAAAGGTTTCGAGTCCACCTTCCACTATTGATCCCCTTTTAGGGCGGAGATCGAATCCCTTACAAACGCTTGAGGCACACACCCACAACTGAATTGGGGCTCCCAAGAAAACCACAAAAGGTCAAGGACCACAAAAGGTCAAGGTAACACCAAGAGTACAACAATGGTGAACTAGGTTTTCCCACCGGAAACCCTAGCCACGAAATCCCCAAGTGAATGGGGGAGAAATGCAAATCCCTTCGGTGAAGATGTAGATCCGGGCCTTCTCCTCCAATCCTCCAAAGATCAATGAATTTGGGTGGGGGGATTGGGAGATCTTGATGATTTGAGCTTTCAAGAATGGTAGGAGGGAGAAAATCTGAGAGCTGACTGTTCTTGAGTGAGTGAGGGGGTATTTATACTCCCCTCAAAATCTGGCCGTTGGCTGTCTTGGGCATCCGGAAATTCCGGTTTAAGTGACACCGGAAATTCCGGTCACCCGGAATATCCGGGTCTTTGAAAATATCCGAGCTGAATTTCCGGTTGAGATCAGAACCAATTCTGAACTTGACTTAGCCGATTTTCTGAGGTTGACTCGGAATATCCGAGTCCTTGAAATTTCCAAGCTGAATTTCCGATTGGAGTCAGTACCACTTCTGAATCTTGACTTAGCCAATTTTTCTGGGGTTGACTCAGAATATCCGGGTTGGGAAACCGGAATATCCGAGTCCTTGAAATTTCCGAGCTGATTTTCCGATTGGAGTCAGTACCACTTCTGAATCTTGACTTAGCCAATTTTTCTGGGGTTGGCTCGGAATATCCGGGTTGGGGAACCGGAATATCCGAGTACTTGAAATTTCCGAGCTGATTTTCCGATTGGAGTCAGTAGTACTTCTGAACTTGACTTAGCCAATTTTCTGGGGTTGACTCGGAATATCCGAGTTGGGGAACCGGAATATCCGAGTCTGGGAAGAATCCAGAAACTCTTTTTCTCTACAATTTGGCTTTAGGATATGTGATATGAGTTTCACCCAAACTGAAATACTTAGCAATAGAATTAGTATATCATTGGTATTGTTAACTAACACACAAAACACTAGGGATTAAGAAATGTTCTTTCAGTCGTCCTCCTCATCAAGATCACGCTGAAGAACCGGAGCAGCAGCGGTCCGGAGCGCCTCCCTCGAGATCATCTTCCTCGTCGGCATTCACCTATTTTTTCCGGCCATCTCCGTCGCCCTCCGGTCACACGAGCTCGTCCCCGACCTCCTCAATGTGAGCCGCACCTCTGGGACCTCCTCCCCTTCCCTCCCCTTGCTCTGGGTGTCCGCCTTCGAGCGGCACTGCGTGGTGGTCGCAGTTCTCCCGTCCGTCACCATCGTTGTTTTTTAGAAGGTTCAGTGAGTCTGAAGAGAGAGAAGATCAGTAGAGCAGTCCGGCAGCTGTTCGGGGGTCAGCTTTGGGATTTGCCGGAACAATCTGGAATCGCACCCTTGGCCTTTAGCATAATTGTAAGCTCCATCTAGCTTGAGTATGATGGAATGAAGCCCTTCTTCCAATTGAAATTGAGATGCTCTCGACGATGAAGCTTATCCCCCATCGTCTCGTTGAAGGCCATCAAGCCCTCCGCCCCGACTCCCGGCTTTTGCTATAGTAACCTTCCCAACCATGATTTTAAGCTGCATAGATTATTTGGATCGCTCCTATTATTACTAACCAGGGTGGAGGGATCGTACCATTCGAGCCTTTTTTCATGCTTTTCCCAAGCGTTATCCGGAATGATTGGGCGTAAAGCGTGTGTAGGTGGCTTTTGAAGTCCGCCGTCAAATCCCAGGGCTCAACCCTGGGAGCCATAAATGTCTTGATCATATTCGCTGTAATGTTCATAAATGGCTCAGAATGGTCTAAAGATAATACCAAGCACTGCAGCGCTGAAGTATGAGCCCCGTGGACTAGCGATTGCTTCTCCACGAGGCTCATACCAGGGAAAGGAATTGAAATGGGAAGGGCTTAGAACACAACCACTATATATTAGAACCCCCTTTACTTGCCGGCGAAAGCCAGTTCGAAAATGGATTCCTATTTGAAGAGCGCATAACCGCATGGATAAGCTCACATTAACCCGTCAATTTTGGATTCAATTCGGTCTTTAATGTATTTTGAACATTGCTTCAAATTTTAATTTTATAATTTATCAAACTCTTTTGCTATAAGTTTGAATGACTAACTATTGGCAGTAGGAATTTTCTACTAATTTTTGTAGAATAATTTTCTAGGATTTTGTAATTAATATTGATTAAATACTTTTAAGTGTTATTTTAATGATTAAAAATTGATTAAAAATTATTTTCATCATCTATTTGAATTATAAAGTACTTATGTCATATTATGACCACTTTGGTAACAAAAAGTACTTAGAAATATTTTTCCTCTCCAAATAAAGTTATTTTCTTCCTTAGAAAATATTTGATAAATATTTTGACAACACTTTTCTTTAGAAAATTTCAACATCTTAAAACTGCTAAATCTTTCCGTAGAAAAATTTAGCATCTAGAAAACTTAGTTGTTTTATTTTGATAAGTGTTTTACTTTAGAAATAAATTGCATTGCATGCATGGCATATTTATTGTATAGTTATACTCCTCATAGGAAAACTTGTTCCTTATTTTCTCTAAGTTTGGATTATTTTCAACATAGTATTTTGGTAAAGTGCTATGCACTTAGACACTTGGGATTCTCAGCATGAAGACTAGAAGGCCAATGAAGACTTAGCCAAAAAAACGAACTCCGAAGGCATCTCCAAGAAGTGGAAGCACTCAGAAGAAAATTAAGAGGAACTTCAAGAAGACCAAACCCCCTATTTTCTTTAAGTCTTTCTCTCTTCTTTTGTCTTTCTGTTTGACTTCATGGTGGCTAAGTTATATCCAAGACCAGCCCTAGTGATATCAAAATCATCAAGTCTGAAAAATGATCAAGCCTGAAGAATCATCAAGTCTGAAGAAACATCAAGTCTACAAAATTTTAATGAAGAAATCACACCAAGGAGAAAGTTACGAGGAAGCCTAAAAGACCAACTACATCTTCTCTTTATCATTTTCTTCCTTCCTATTTTCCTTCCACTTTGGACATAAACCAAGTCCTTAGTGTTTTATGACCAAGTCCTTAGAGTGTCAATTGAAGATGAATAAAACTACAAAGGAGTTGAAGAATTCAAGATCAAACATGTTGAAAACTTAGAGCAGCCTTACAACTTAATCAAGTTGATTTATAGCAAGTTATTTTTATGACCTTGGTCCTTAGTCATTTTTGACTAACATATTTTCCTTGCATTAACTTAGAATAATTTTCATTGCATGGCATGCATCTCTAGTCCTTAGAAATATTTTACACATCATTCATAACATATTTTTGTATTGTTATTTTGTTTGTATGTTTATTTGTGTCTTGTTTGATGTGTTAGAAATTTCGGAGGGAAACGTCAACTGTTGCAGCTACTGTTGCTATTCTTCTTATTGCCAAGGCAAGTGGCACACCCTCATAAATTTCCTAAGTATTTTTCTATGCATTACTTAGTGTATTTTTTGTATGCATGTGTTGGATAATATTGCTACGCTAAAACTACTATATCCCTTACACTAGTTGTGTCTAGAATCCTATTGATAACTTGGTAGAAATATTGATGCTATGCAAAAGTTGTTTTATGAAAAGCTAATTTCTACTAAGTTAAAAATGAAACTCCTGGGTGGAATTGGTTGTATGGTTTTTGTTGAGTGTTGTCTCTTAGGGGTGACCTCTAAGGGATGTTCACTTGTGGACGGCCACCCAGGGAACAAAAGGATCTGAAGAACTCCAGGTAAAGATTGCTTCCAGTGCAGCCATTAGTCAATGGGCTCTGGCTAGATAGATTAAATTGCATGGACTCATCCCGACTTGACAGGTGGTGGTAGTTGGTTAGTTGGGAGCGCGTCAAGTCAGTATGGGATGGTGAAAGTGCTTCTGAAAAGTCTTGTCCCAACTCTTTCCTTTTCCTTAGCCCAAATTTAGTGCTTGAGCATAGTTTGGGTTTGTTGGGTCTAATGGTGAAAGTGCCCAACCTCTCTAGAGTTAAAAACTAAGTACTTAGCCGTGTCCCCGGTTATGGACAATTTTGAGCAGTTGATCAAGGACGTCAACAGAGGATCTTACCATTCCAATTTCTAAGTTAAAACTTGATGGGTGAACAAGTGAAGATGAGATTATGGTTTTCATGTCATACTTGTCTTGATTTAAAAAAAACTGTTTTCAAAAGAGTAGTAAAATTTGGCTTTATGCAAACTAGCGTTGAACTCCACCAGCCAAATATGCATATATGCTTGGAGTTATTCCATTAAGTGTCCATCATAGTGTCCATTGTCAGACACCATTTTTAATAGAATCTGACCCACCATGTTGCAAAATTTTATTTGTTACAGGTTATTCAGATTACGAGTGAGGTTTCGTTAAGGGATTTCAAGTCTACAACCAACATGTTTTCGCCTGTGGCAACATGAAAATGGTGGAGTCTCACTCCTATTGTATTTCTGATGTGTATTCTTTCCAATGCTAGCCTTATACTATGCAAATTGTAATGAATATTTTGTAAGTCTGGATCATCGATGTAATAAAATTGATATTTTGATGTGATATTATATCGTAAACTGTGTGTGCAAACGAAATTCCAGAGATTTGCAGGTATCTGCCAGTACGCTTCACTACCATTCCCATAAAAAGTACGGTTATGTTTTTTTCGTGCAAGATTCATATGGAGAATCTGCATTGAAGTTTTCAGCTAGCTCTCCCCATAACGTGACGATAGCAGGCCTATCACTTTTAAATGAAAAGTGAAGTTTAGTTTCCTATTGTGAAATCTGAACAAATAAGCAATGTACTGTGAAGTTTAGTTTCCTATGATCTCTGAAGTTTAAGTTAGCTAACTACTATGAATTGGGTTAATGCCAAAACAGTAAAGTGAAGTTAGTTTCCTGAAGTAAATGCATTTTACCTTTGCGAAAATGTTATGCCATATAGGAAATATGGTGGTAAACAATCATTTAGTTGGATAAACGGATTTGAAGAATAAGTTAGCTAACTGCTATGAATTGGGTCTATATGACACTCCTTCTCACTGTTTCCCACGGTCAGAAGCTGTGCCGATCTGCCATCTCCCTCACAGCAGTGGAGCTCTCAATCTGTGCAAAAACAACTCCTCATCAAATTCAAAATAGCAACACCGGTATATCAAAAAGAATAAGAAAACTAAGAAGATGTGTAGCAAAAGGAAAAAGATCAATCCTAGTTTCTGTCAAGTGAAAATGCAAGCTCACAGAACTATGTCTGCAGTTTGGAGAAGCTCTTAACTAATCTGAATTACACATGCTTGTTATCAATAACTGAAAACAATTTCTAGCACAAGAGGACAAACCCTTGAACATGTAAAAGGCATGAAAGATACTCAGCGAACGACAACAGCAGGTAGAGCGTGTATTCAAGTGCCATAAGGTTGTGGTAGCAGGCCAGTTTGTCACAGCGCGTTATGCTGTGCTACAATCTGTAAGCATCAACGGGAACACGTAATTATGCGAGGGCTTATGCTCTTCGTGGACGTTCCCCTCATCCTGCCTAGGCGCGCGCATACGCTTGTGAGCAAAAATCTTACAGATTAGACGGGACGGAGTGACAGAAAGAGAGAGATTTACCTGACGGTCTCCTGGTTGCAGCGGATGCTGCTCCGTAGGTAGCCGCGGGTGTTGCGCGGGCTGAGGCTGACCCTGGAGCCGACCTTGGCGACGTCGGCGACCGTGAGACCGTGTACTGCAGCTCTTGGAGGCGAACCATGCACCACCGGCGATGGCTTCCGCGGCCAACTCCTGCTGCTGGAGGGGATGTGGAGGAGGCCGGCAACGGCACCCTCGCCCTGCGACTACTTCTGGAGGAGTGATGGAGGAAGCCGGAGATGTCGCGGCGGCCCATTTGGTCACAGGAATCGTCGCCGGCGACCTAAACCGCGGCAGCGGACGCGGAGCACCGCGGCGACGAACGCCGCCGATTCCGTCTGTCCCGGTATGCGGCCGCCGGTTAGGTTGGAGAAGGAGCGGCGGCAGAGCTCCCCGTGCCCATAGATTTTACATGGGAAACGCGTGGCGGCGGTGAGCACGGGGTCGCGAGAGAAAGGAGAAAGGGGAAGGGGGATTCTGCGGGTTTCTTGTGCAAAAAAGGCGGTGATGTTTTCCGCAGAATGTAGTTCTCAACACAAAGATAAATAGATGTAGGCGAGTCTCTCGGAGAGTCCGTCCTTATCCCCTGCTACAGTTAACAGGCGAAAGGAAGGCGACTTGGTTTTCGCCGGCGATTCCTCCGCTCTCCTCCGTCTCCGGCGCCGTCGTGGCGTTGTGAGGCGGAGGAGTAGCGCTGGAACTCGTCCGTGCGACTAGTCTAGCTGTACAGAGTAGCTTAGGTCTTTCCGGTGGTGGCGGTGGGGTGGAGCCGGCGGCGCGGTCATGGAATAAAACTGCTGCTGCTCGTCTTCTACCTCGGCGTCGTCCTTTGCGGCGGTGCTGGCAAGCTGGCGGTGTTCGGAGCTCGTCGATCTACAGATCGGGTGAGCTCTCGTTTTCCCTGCGGGTGGCCGTCGAGGCGATGTCGTCGACCGCGCGCTCTGGGATTCCCCTTCTCCGGCCCTGTCGTCGTCGCGGCGTCGCCCCCTCCAGTGATGCTGCAGGGCTTGTGAGGTATATGTGTGGTGGAGAGGTTGGTGCCGTTGGCCTGTTTGGCATAGCGGCGGTTTGGTTGGCGATGTGCTCTGTACAAGGTTTGTGGATGAAGGAAGGCGGAGCTGGTGCTTCTTCTCGACCTCGTCGACGGAGGGTGCTGGATCTGGAGGATGAGAGTGAGCTTGGGGATGATCCTCGACCCACACGCCACAGTGATAGGTGGGCACTTCTGGTGCTTCTTCTCGTGGTCCAAAAAGCCATTGCGGCGATGGTGCTTCCTCGTCTTCGGGTGTGCTGGCTTCTGTCCTTTCTACTCGCGGTGCTCGTCGGCGCCGGAGACGAGAGGCAGTTCGGTTGTGCTGTTGCAGAGCCTCGGAAGGACTGCGTTGTAGTTCCTTCTCTTTTCAGGGGTTTTTCTGCAAAGTGTACGGGTGTACGTGTCCTTCTGGACCATTCTGTTGTGTGTGTGCGTATTTTGTACTATGTTATGTCTTTGACTTAATATATACGTATACCTATCAAAAAAAACTCTGGGTTGCAGGGCCGTGTTTCAATTCGCGAGTGTGTTTTGTTTAAAACAGGCACGCTTACTGGCTGGAACCGGCGTGACCGGGTGGCAACTGGGCGACGTGGCGGCGTCCCATTGGCCTATATTCGGTGATGAACAATGTCGGCTGTTTCGGGACGTTGTGGTTCAATCTGGAGCGTTCGTTGCGGAGATCGGATGGCTACCGGAAAGCCGACGACGTGGAAGCGTGAGAAGACACAGGCATGTCGCGCTTTCATATATAATACCTATAGGTGTTAACGGGGAATATCTGTGGGATATTGATGAGCACAAGCATGTGTGGTTGGTGAATCCCCAAGAGGAGGGTGTGAAGTTGTGCAGTAGCAGGATTTCACTCAGTTATGAAACCAAGGTTATCGAATCCAGTAGGAGATAAACGTTCCTCTCGAAGTTGTTGGCGGCGCCGTTTACGATAACCAACGTGGAGCCTGCACACAAACAATCAAAGTATTTTGCCCCAACTCAACGGTGAGGGTGTCAATCCCACCGGCTAGCTGTAACAAAAGGATTAAACGTATGTGTGAAAGAAAGATTTTTGTTTGTAGAAAGTAACAGGTTTGCAGTTGTGGTTTTATCAGATTAATGAGAAGGACCGGGGTCCACAGTTCACTAGTGGTGTCTCTCCATAAATAATAATAACATTCATCCATGCGTGGTAAACAAATTACAGATAGGCAATTGATAGATTAATGATAAGCAACCCAATGCATATACTAATTATATAGTGTCTAGTGTGAGATTCATTCGGGCATTACAACAAGATACATAGATAGTTCCAACCGCATCTATGACTAATAATCCACCTTCCGGTTAGCGTCTGAACCCCTTTCATTATTAAGTTGCATGCAACAGATTATCGCCTTAAGCACTATGTGTAAAGTAAGTAACATCATCCTTAGATAAAGTACTACTGTTTTATCCCTAGTAGCAACAATACATCCACAACCTTAGAGCTTTGTTTCACTGCCTTAGATTTAATAGAGACATGAACCTAATATCGAGCATGAATACCCCCTCTTGGAGTTACAAGCATCTACTTGGCCAGAGCATACACAAGTAACGGAGAGCATGCAAGATCATTAAATAGCACACACATGATATATTATGAATCAATAACTTTAGTAATCAATATTCATCGGATACCAGAAAACACAACATGGAGAATTACATAAAGATGATCTTGATCATGATAGGCAGCTCACAAGATCTAAACATGATTGCACAAGAGGAGAAGACAACCATCTAGCTACTGCTATGGACCCGTAGTCCAAGGTAGACTACTCACGCATCAGTCCGGAGGCGGTCATGGCGACGTAGAAGCCTACGGGGCGGCAGGGTTCCGGGGAACAATTCTGATCTCTCCCGAAGTGGTGGCGGCGACGGCGGCGGCTCTGGACCCTTGGAGGAAAAAGTGATTAACCGTGTCGAGTTTTTAGGCCAGGGAGGTATTTATGTTTTATGGGCGAAAGACCTAGGTCGGTGGGCGCCCGAGGACGCCGCACCACCTCCCGGCGCGGCAACATGTGGGGCCGCGCCACCAGGTGGTGTGGGCCCCTCGGGGTCCGCCTTCGTCTTGTCTTTGGTTCTTCTGGTCACAAATATTCAAAATAAAATACTGGTTGACTCGTTTCCAATTTGACGGATATTTCCTTAAGAGCTTTTCTGAAACCAAAAACAGCAGAAAACAGGGAACTGGCACTGTGGCATCTTGTTAATAGGTTAGTCTCAGAAAATGCATAAAACTATATAAAATGCTTATAAAACATGTAATAACATGATATAATATAGCATGGAACACAAGAAATTATGGATACGTTGGAAACGTATCAACATCCCCAAACTTAGTTCTACTCGTCCCGAGTAGGCAAGAACGATAAAAAAAGAATAATCTCTGAAGTGACATGCTTAACACAATCTTGATCATGTAATTCATTGTAAGACATTTAAACAGAAATAAAATGAATAAGGGCTGTAGTTTATATTGATATCAAATGAGTAATGAACAAACAAGTAGGTGAAGCAAGCAAAACTTTCAATGATATAGTTCTAGATAGCAATCAATTGTGCAAGGTAGATACTAAAGATGATTTAAGCTTCAAGCACAACAATATAATCATCTAATGCTTCAAACAAACATGACAACTTTATGAAAGGATCAAGTCAAGTAATAGCAATATGCACATAGATTATCAATATATTATTTGTTCAAAAGAAACAAGCAAGCGTTTAACGTTAGTTCCTGGCACCACGATGTTATGGCTAAGAGAATGTTAACGGAGGTTTGGAAGGCCAAAGGAAGAAAGGCTCACAAAGCTATAGGTGATCATTAGACAAGAGAAAGTCATACAATCGAACCTATGCAAGGAGTAGTGATTTCCATACAATGAGCTATAAGTATATGAAATCTCTCCAATGGAACTAGTGGGGGTGCATCCAACTTGCTTGCTCACAAAGATCTAGAGCACGTTTCAGGAGGCTCATGATTGGAATATACAAGCCAATTGCTATAGTGTAAAGTTCCCCACATAGTTATGCAACTAAGACATAAAAATTCCCTCATATGGAGTAAAGGTGCTAAACATGAGCACAAATCATGACTATAAATAATATGGTGCTGTAACATAAGCACAAGTGTGTGATAAAGAATAATAATGCTGACCCCTTTTTATTTCTTTCTTTTTTTCTTTTTTTCTTTTTCTGTTTCTCTTTTTGATGGCCTCCATGGCTCTTTTCACTTTTCGGGGCAAACATCCTAATATGATACATGATGTATGACAACACAGTAATGATGATAAAACAACATACTGGTGATATAAGTAACTAATATGAATGTGTCATAAGAATATATATGACAACGGTGCCTCTGCCAGTGTAGCACGTTATGCAATGCTCTAGCGTAACATGGGTAAAAACCACACATCAGCTTTATAGAAACACGCAAAGAAATAAACAAGTAATGAATGCCAACAAGTCATGTAATGTAAGATGGATGTTGCATGGCAATATATCTCGGAACAACTATGGAAATGATATAGTAGGTAAGTATGGTGGTTGTTTGGAGGAAGATGTTTGGCTTATGTGTAGGAGAACAAGATGAAGATCTCCCACGAGTTTGGATGTACCCGCGAAAAATGCACCAACTCTCAATATGAGAAAGGGCAAAGCAAAGTACCGAAGAGGCTATGAATATGGTGGTGGAAGTGCCATGAAAACCGCAGTTTTAGAAATCACAAGTAAAAAGATTTCAAATAAAAATATGATCATGCAAGGCATAATGAAAATTACTCCTAGGGGTTCTGTGGCAAATGAACAAGTTCACTGTTGGGGACCCGATCGTAGCACATAACATAAAGCCATTACGGCTGCCTTAGGCAAAAAGAAGTCATATACCATTATGCAATCAACTGGAAATTTAAGTGTGGCACAGTTTTCAAGTTTCTCTAGACCAACCATTTAATCATTCCACTTTACTAGACCTTCATGTTTCCATTAAGCAAATTAATATCTCAAAACAACATCAATGCTTCAAGTGACACAATTTAATGATCTACAAGATTAATTTATCATTTAATTATACCATCGACCACATTTAGCGTTTTCTGTCCTCAACCAAACACCAATCAACTTATTTAAAAGTTAAACCCTCCAAGTAATTAAACAATCAAATATGAGAGTATGAGATAACAAAGCTAACAGCTCTACAAGAGATGCATGAAAAACAAGAGCTAGAGAGCAAACGATAACAAAAGACGAATACTCAACGAATATAAGTGAAGAATACGAGTATTCATATGAAAAGGCGGAGCGTGTCTCTCTCCCACACAAAAAAATTCTAGGATCCATATTTATTCAGAGAATGAAAATAAAAAAAACAGAAACAAAAACAAACATACGCTTCAAGATAAGCACATAAGATGTGACGGAATTAAAATACAGTTTCACTAGAAAGGACCCGATAGTTTGTCGATGAAGAAGGGGTGCCTTGGGCATCCCATGCTTTGACGCTTGAGTCTTCTTGAATTATATTGGGGTGAACCACCGGGGCATCCCCAAGCTTTGACTTTACTATCCTCTTGAAAACATTGTATCATCCTCTTCTCTTGATCCTTGAAAACTTACTCCACACCAAACTTAGAGTAACTTCATTAGAGGGTTAGTGCACGAAAAATTATGATATTCTGTAGAAACACAATTGCTACCATTGCTACTGGACATTATCTACATCCACTGATACTTAAAAGGATAAAAATATCCAATCAAAATAGCAAAAGAGGCATTGCAAAAGAAAATAGCAGAATCTGTCTAAAATAGAACAGTCCGCAAAGACGAATTGTTTCGAGGCACTTAACTTTCTCAGATCAGAAAACGCAAAACTAATGAAAGTTGTGTATACATCTGTGGATTATGCAAAAAAAAAGGGCAGATATTTCTGACATTCCAGTGATTTTATATAATTTTGACGGTGGACAGACGAAATCTGTTTCAGCACAGGAATTGAATTTTAACATCAACTTTCGAATAGAGTCTTAACTTGACACAACATTGCAATAAAAATAAGATACAAATGGATTTCTACAGAGGTAGGCATGTTTCTTGACACAAACAAAATAAATTAAAATAACAGGAAATAAAAAATGGGTTGTCTCCCATAAGCGCTTTTGTTTAACGCCTTTGAGCTAGGCACAAAGTGAAACTCAACTATTATCAAGATCAAGAGTAGAAAACATGCCCCTTTCATTTATTTTAGGCTACTACTTTCATCAAATGGGTATTGAGGGACAATCCACTCAAAAGTTTCTTCCAAAGCTTCATGCATAGCTACAAGTTTGACAGGTATTGGAACTTTCATTTCTTCGCCCTTTATAGGTTCAGTTTTCCCTAGTTTTTCAAGTGCATTAATAAACTCTACTTATGAGACAAGCATATTAAAACGATCAAAAACTTTCGTAGTTTCTATGGCAACATCACCAAATTCTTTAAGCAAGATTTCCATTATAAAATCTTTCTTTTCAACATTTTTAACATTGTGAAGATCAAGATAGATTTGTTGCATTATGGGATGAAGGTTAACAAACCTAGTTTCTATCATGTGAACTAAGGAGGTTGCAGCAGTTTCATAGTTTGGGGCAAGTTTTGCTATGGATTTCTCCTCAATGTCACTATTCTTACTAATATGATTAAAGAACTCTCCAATCTTTTCTTTTCCAATTATAGAACCACTACCTACTGAAAGATCCTCAAAAGTGTACTTAGGAAGCAACATTGTAATAAAGGTAAAACTAAAAACCAAAATAGCAAAAACACGAAATAATTGACAAACCGAAATAACAAGAGCAACAAAGCTGAAAATAAAATAACTAAACCAAAATAAGAAAAGTAATGCAAGTAACTAAATTTTTTTGTATTTTTGATATTAAGCAAACAAAACAGTAATAAAAATAAACTAAGCAAGACTATAAAAAAATAAAAATATTGGAAGTGCGAAAATTCCCCTCGTGACGAACACTCAAATCCTCGGCAACGGGCCAGAAATTCTTGATGAGCACAAGCGTGTGTGGTTGGTGAATCCCCAAGAGGAGGGTGTGAAGTAGTGCAGCAGCAAGATTTCCCTCAGTTATTAAACCAAGGTTATCGAATCCAGTAGGAGATGAACGTTCCTCTCGAGGTTGTTGGCGGCACCGTTTACGATAACCAATGCGGAGCCTGCACACAAACAATCAAAGTATTTAGCCACAACTCAACGGTGCGGGTGTCAATCCCACCGGCTTGCTGTAACAAAAGGGTTAAACGTATGTGTGGAAGAAAGATGTTTGTTTGCAGAAAGTAACATGTGTTCACTAGTGGTATCTCTCCATAAATAATAATAACATTCATCCATGTGTGGTAAACAAATTCCAGCTAGGCAATTGACAGAATAATGATAAGCAACCCAATGCATATACTAATGATATGGTGTCTAGTGTGAGATTCTTTTGGGCATTATAACAATATACATAGACCGTTCCAACCGCATTATGACTTTGTCGCCTTAAGAACTGTTTTCTCCCTAGTTCAACTGTGTGTAAAGTAAGTAAGTAACATCATCCTTAGATAAAGTACTACTGTTTTCTCCCTAGTAGCAACAGTACATCTACAACCTTAGAGCTTTCTGTCACTGCCCCAGATTAAATAGAGACATGAACCTACTATCGAGAATAAATACCCACTCTTGGAGTTACAAGATCTACTTGGCCAGAGCATACACAAGTAACAGAGAGAATGCAAGATCATTAAATAGCACACACATGATATATTATGAAGCAATAACTTTAGTACTCAATATACATCGGATCCCAGCAAACACAACATGGAGAATTACATAAAGATGATCTTGATCATGATAGGCAACTCACAAGATCTAAGCATGATAGCACAAGAGTAGAAGACAACCATCTAGCTACTGCTATGGACCCGTAGTCCATGGTAGATGACGAGGGTGTGACTCGGCAAATCTCTGGGTTGTCCACCCCGGGTTGATTGAGGGGGATAGAGATGAGCGTTGGTGATCACGACGGCTGACAAGCAAGGCGTTTACCCAGGTTCAGGCTCACAGAGGATAACACCCTACTTCCTGCTTGTCTGGTATTGATGGCGAGTAGTGGTTACAATGGCGAGATGACGATCTTGCTAGGGTTTGTTGTGGCGGCTATTAGCGTTTCCCCCTGGACGAGCAACCCTCCTAGCCTTTATAGGTAGGCTAGGTCTCGGGTGAACGGTGCCGATGGCAATTACAGATATGGAAAGAGTCGTATAACCTAACCGACTAGAACTAGGCCACATGATACCCCTTTTGGGCCTTCCTTGGGCCTTCGAAGTCTTGGTGTGACCCAGGTAGACTCATCGTGGGGTATTCGAAGAGTAGCCCCACGTCAGTAGGCCCCGAGTGCTTGGTCGAATCGTAGAGTCGGGCAGAGGACTCTTTTCTCCTGGGCACGCCACCTGGTTGCTTGCACTTGAGACTAGACTCGTTTTCTTCAGTCGAAGAGCACGCTCCCGATGGGAGTAAGATATGTAGTCGACGTATTGGAGTCGTGGCTTTTGCGGAACTTGCTTCTGTTCAGCCTGCTGGCTTACCGTTAATTGATTCAGCTTGTTGGGCTTACTTGGTTTTCTTGCCACCCGATCACATGTTTCAGGTTCTTGGATCAGCACTGTGGCTTACTGATGTGATTTCAGCTACGAAGCTTACTACTCGAATCATTTGTTCGAGTTCTCCCTCAGCTCCGCGTGTTACCTAGAGCATTTTCCTTGTTGACTTTAGCGATGACGCTTCGTAGCACGTCTCTGCGTCCGATGGGACGGGACGGAATGGGCCCCACTGTCAGTGTTGACTGTAGTCGGTAGTTTCCCGCTTATCTCTGACTTGGGTGCGAAAATTTCGCGGCGTGATGATAGTGCCTTGATCCTCGTGCGTAGTGGACGGAGTGGGCGGTGACGGTTAGTCTCTCCGTGTGACACGTGGACGGCTGGATGGAGCAGCGGGGGACAGTTTCTGAAAGGAAAGACGTCGCCTAGAGGGGGGGGGGGTGGTGAATAGGCGAGGAGCACTTTTTACAATTTAGGCTTGATAAATGCGGAATAAAATTTAGTGTTTAACTTATCAATGACACAACCTAAATATACTAGGTTCACCTATGTGCACCAATAACTTAAGCTATGCAAGACAAACAACAAAAGGATAGCAAGGTAAAGAACTTTAAGCACGATGGCTATCACAAAGTAAAGTGCATAAGTAAAGAGCTCGGGTATAGGGATAACCGAGGCAAGCGAAGACGATGATGTATTCCCGAGTTCCACCACAAAAGGTGTACGTCTCGTTGGAGAGGTGTGAGCAACCACAACAGGTTTGCTCAAACACCACAAAGGCTTCACCTTCTTCTCCGATGAACTTGACCACAAAGGTCCGAGTCCACCTTCCACTATGAACTCCTTTGGGGCGGAGAACAATCCCGTACAACAACCTTGGGGCACACACCCACAACCGAATTGGGGGCTCCCAAATGACCACAAGAGGTCTTGACCACAAAGTTCCCAACTAGCCACAAAGGCCTTGACCACAAAAGGTCCTATGCCACAAAGGCGGCCACTAAGGCGTCTAGGGTCCAAGACCCAAGAGTAACAAGCTCACGAATTTCACCACCACGAATACTCGTGGAGGGCTCAAACCGATGCAAGATGCAATGGCAAGAACACACAAAGTGCTCAAGTCCTTCACTCTCAAATTCCAACAAAGCAACAAATGCTTATGGGGGAATAAGAGAGGAAGAACCAAGAAACCACAAAGGAGACAAATCCTACACTCCCAAATCCCACCACAAGCAACTAATTCTTATGGGGGGATAAGAGAGAGCAAGAACAAAAGGGGGAGAACCACAAAGGAACTCAAAGATCTAGATCCACTAAGTTCCCCTCACTTAGAGGAGAGATGGATTGGTAGAATTGTAGATCTAGATCTCCTCTCACTTTTCACTCAAAGATATGCAAGAATCATGGGAGGATTTGAGAGGGGGCAAGCTTTCCCAAGGTCAACAATGGCAAGAGAGAGAGGGGAAAGTCGTCAGCTTAATGAAGAAGAAGGGGAGGGGTATTTATAGCCCCTCCCTGATTTCTAGCCGTTGGAAATCTCCAGTCCGGAAATTTCCGAACTGAGGTCCGGAGATTTCCGGACCCCGGAAATCTCCGGTAGGAATTCCGACGCGAGCTGAGAAAAGATCAGTGCTGAAGGCAAATAAGACTTGGCGAAAAACTGCAACTTGTGACCGGAACTATCCGAACCAGGGCCGGAGATTTCCGGACCCCGGAAATCTCCGGTAGAAAATCCGATGGAAAACTGAACTGAGTCAGTACGCAATTGAGTTCTGGACTTAGCAAAAATCTTCCGTCGCTCGGAGATCTCCGGACTGGGGCTCGGAAATCTCCGAGTACCGGAAATCACCGAGCAAGGTCCGGACATTTCCGACCCTTAAAAAAACTGCAGAAACAACAGAACTGAAATATCTTTTGCAAATAAACTCCGAATGATTTGAGACCAACTCCGTTGGAAAGGCACTGACAAGGAGAGGGCTACTATTGCAAACCATAAACAGAGCAAAGTCCCCACACATGTGAAGGTGTGGAACTTTCCTCAAGGTTGAATCGGTAATATTTCCACACCGAAAACGCAACGAGTTTTCCAAACTAAAACCGTTTTCGAAGAAGTTGGTCTTGTTATGAAGATCACAACAAGAACCAAAAACCAACAAGGAGAAAAGCCAAATAAGAACCAAGAAAGATGAAATGCCAAGCATGCAAAGGTTTGAGCTCTCCACAAAGATACGATCAAGTTACTCACTCGAGAGCCCCTCTTGATAGTACGCCTATCTATCCTATAGCCCTATCAAGATCATACCTTTGCCTTGAGCTATCCACTTGAGCTAGAAGATGACGATCCTGATCTCTTCAAGTGGACCACCTTTCTTGATTGTGCTTGCTAGCACATGCTTGATGAAGACTCCTCCATATACTCCCCCATACTCCATTATGGGAGAGTCTCGCTTAGCTTCGTCTTCATGTCTCCGGCAGCTTCCCTTGTCTTGCACTAGTCAACCTTGACGACGATCAAGGAATGACATCATCCTCCATGAGCTATATTAATAGATCTTCTTGTTGCAAGCCCATGGAAGATACCATCTTTCTTCATATAGGTGATGTCTTGACAACTTCAAGCCATACTTGCAATAAGCTCAAAACACACATTAGTCCTTAGGGATTGTCATTAATTACCAAAACCATACATGAGGGCACATGCCCTTTCAATCTCCCCCATTTTGGTAATTGATGACAATCCCTTTTACGAGGGTTTATATAAGGAATTAAAAACAACCATGCAACACACTAAGCAAAGCAAGGTTGCAAGAGAAAAGAACTAAATCCCTTAAAACCCTCTAAATCTCTCCCCCATTGGCATCCATTGCCGGAATGGGAGAAAAATCTAGAAGGCCAATATAATAAGAGCTTCCCCATAAATTATGCATTTCTCATGATATGAGTGAAAACAAATGCATATATCCAATAACGAATACATGGAGGGGATCAAATTATATTGAGGATTCAAGAAATGCAAAAGAAAAGATATCAATAAAAAAATAGAAGGATATCAATTGCAACTCGAAAGATGCAATCAAAGGATCCGAAAACCAATTGGACACAAGAAGATGTTATGATAAAAGCAATCAAGTGCTCAAATGAATCAAGATGGAACTCCTCAAGGAACATGCACAATGAAGAATTTGTAATTCAATAAAGGTTGCGCAACATGGAATCCTCGTTCCTTCCTAGATTAATTTGAACAATAAGTGCAAGAGTGCATAGACGGAAAAGGAAAGAATGCACTTTGCAACAAACAATTGTTGAGCAAACAAAAAGAAACGAGACAATCAAAGACTTGCTCAAACGAGAAAGGATGGATGTAATATGGAAACACATGTTAGGAGACTAAGAAGGATGAGCCTAGGCATTCCCATAGTCTTTCAAGGTATATGGCACATAACACACCAACAGAAACACATCAAATAGATTCACAAGCTTATTAAGAGGCAAGAGGATACCAAATCAAATGCAAAGCTTGTGCCTTTTAGAGATCACAAAAAGATCAAGAGAGAAATAAAGGTGATCAATAAAGATTTTGAATATCAATTAAAGATGTACCTAATCTCATTTATATAAGTTTCTAAGTAGGCACTATGTCCACAAAGAAACATGCACACACAAAATAGGTACTAGATAAAGAACATGATATTCACTTGGAAGTCTAAATAAACCAAAAAGAATATTGCCTACACCCATAGCACAAAGCTAGGAAGACTTCCAACACACACTCTTCAAAGTATCTTAAATACCCAAAAAAATAAGTGATAGTTGAGATGCTTTGAGAATGGTAAACACTCTCTCAAGCGGCAAATGATTTTGAAAATTCATCCATATTGCATATGAGACAAAATAAGAAGAATTGCTAGATTAACATAGTTGGAATTGATGAATCATGAACACGATCAAGTATGTTCCGTTTACTATGTAATCATCCCGGCTTGCTCATATTTGTAATAAAGACGATTTGAAGGGAACTTTGCAAAAACCATATCAATAGCAACTCGAGAGACTCATGCCAAGAAACAACCTACACAAGGTTGAGGGCTAGAAGAGTATGCATGAGATAGATACTTGTTACCGAGATAGCATTGACGGTGTAGAAGATGAGAGTTCACAATCATCCAAGCTTAGATCCAAGAAGCACATGGTGAAGACGTCTTCTTTAAAAAGAGGCAAGCTTCCAATGCATCTCCAATGTACCTAAAAAAAATTTAAGTACAAAGTGGTACCCAAACTCATTGGGTCCAAAGTAGTTAGAGCAACTACAATACATAGGACAAACTCCACATAAATATGTGCATATAGATGTGAAATAGAATTTCATGCACATCTTAGCCATTTAGGATTTGATGGAGTTTATCCTATATATTGGATCAACTAAAGTAAGCATGCCATAAGATATACATATAGTAAATATGCATGCACAAAACTTTCAAAAACCAAGCGAGATACAATTTGGACAAAACACCAATTGAAACAAGAAGCTACACAAGAGTGTGGCAAGAGAAGGATTTGTCCTCATTGTATCAAAGACTCAAACCAACACATGATTGGAGAAACCAAAATGAAAATATATCAAATGAAACCAAGGTCAAGGCTAAACCAATGAGCATAAGAAATAAAACAAGCAAACATGCTCGAAGGTTTCATCTCATCCAAGAAGGTACATTAAGAACCGTGGGATGAGATAGCCAACTCCACAAAGAGGAGTAAGGTTCCAACAAATAAACCAAGCCCTCTACAATTTTCATGATGGCACAAAGTACCAAGACGAAAAATGTTTGTCTTTCAAAGAGACATGTCATCGGGACCAAAAACCAATTGAAGATAACTAATATTCAACAACGTATAGGATTGCTCCCCCAAGATTAGTGCATTACTTATGATCTTGTATTTGAATACAAAATGCACACAAATGAGATCATCACTCTCCATATTTATTGTTAAAGCATTAATCATGTTCAAGAAGAGAAATAAGATACCAAACCAATTTAAAGAAGTGTTCTAAAGAGTATACAGTAGCTTCCCCATGATTAGTTCATTATTTGAGAATTAAGTCTTCGAGTGTAAATGCACAACAATGGGATCCTTGCTTTTCCTAACTCAAGAAAGTTCAACACAAATTATGAGTAGAGCAAAAAAAGGATCCAAATGAAGCAAAAAAGACAAAAGGATGGTTACACCAAAACAAACTTGGCAATAGAAAAATACAATTTAAGAACAATAGCCAATGTGAATATGATCAATAAATTTACCACAAATATACTTATCACTTGTCAAAGACAATGATTATATGGAGACATTTCTCGGTGGTACAAGACATATAAGTATTCAAGATCATATTCACAAAACATAAGCATGTGGCAAAAAAATAAGAATTGAAAAACATGCTTATCTAGAGATTCTTGATGACTTCACATATTCAATGATCATACTAAGCATCAAGAAACTCTCTCACAAACAAGATACCAAAAGAAGGGTGAACAAAATGCATTTAAGAAAAAATGGAACTTGTTTGAGTACCATGCCACCTAGGAACAAGATAATCAACAATATCAACTCTAGGTGACACTACCTCACATATTCACATTTTCTAGGCTTGTAATATGCACATAGCTTATTACTCCCCCATAATGTGATAATCCATTCTTTGTTAACAAGAGGCAAAAGAAATCCAAGAGATGATTAATGGACATTAGAATTTGAATTTCTCATGAGTAAGACATACCACAAAGAGAGTAGATAACATTGATATATCACCACTAAGTGGTATTCCTCATGAATACACATTTTAGGATAGTGTGTTACCAAAAAGCACATCACTCCCCCAAAATGGGATAGTCCATCAATATCCTTAAAAGAGCCAATTAAGATGAAAGCAAATAGACAAGAGGCTCAAAAACATACATGGTGTGCAAACCATCATACACAAGCTTGATTACTCAATCAAAAGTAAGTAGAGTGCACAACACATATAAAACACTAGTAAGGTACAAAACCAAACACATGCAAGGGTGCAAGTAACTTTCAATGAGTACATATGAATTAAATACAAGTTACCGCAAGGAGGAGCATTGGTTATAAGATGAGGCAATATAATCCAATTTACTTGGCTTGAGAGAATATGGTTGATGAAGATCCCTTAACTCTTCATGATGTAGCCAAGTCTCCAATGTCCTCCGACTCCACCTATTGATCAAATTTTAGCTTGTTGGTCCCCAACCAAGTTGGGTCCTAAGAGGTTAGTCACAATAGGCTTGGCAACCCAAATGGTTCTTTTCTTGACACCACTTTGAGTACCAACATACTTGGCAAAAAAATTGCCAACCTTATCCTTCCGAAGCAAATAAGCATGATCAAGTATAGTGGGGTTGGATAAGTTACCATGAGTGCATGAAAAGGCAAAGTGATCCTTACCACGACATGTGTAGCACACTCGGCCTTTAATTTTCTTCATGGGAGGTGAAGATCCTTCAACTTGGGAAGCTTGAGTTTGAACTTGAGCTTGCTTCCCTTGTTGCTTCTCACTAAGAGGCTTCTTCTTCTTCTTCAAGGGGCAAGATCTAACATGGTGCCCTTCGACCTTGCACTTGAAACACACAATCTTGGCCGAATCAATAGCTTGTTCTTGGCCCTTCTTCTTGACGAACTTGTGCTTCATCTTGTCAATGGACTTGTTCTTGATAATGGAGTTGAATCCAAGTCCACTCTTGTCATGAGGAAGTCTTCGCGCTCTCAACATCTTGTCGAGGGTGGACTTCCCTTCATGACCCTTGATCAAGTCTTTCTTCAAAGAAGTGACTTGTGCCTTGAGCTCTTTGATTTCCTCTACATGGTTAGTATCAACACAAATACTAGAGGAAGTAGATGCTACATTGTTAGAGCAACAAGGCATGGAGAGTAATTCATCAAAAGATGTAACAATGTTGTGAGTGGATGAATTACTAGAACTAGCACATGGCAATGAAGTATTTTTACTAGAAATTTTGCTAGTGATCACAAGAGGCTCACAAGATTTTACCTTTGTAGAGATTGCCTCAAGAGCAACCTCTAGCATAGCATGGGATGCTAGAAGATCATCATTAGAGCTCAAAAGATTTTCATGATTTTCCTCCAACTTTCCATACTTGCTAGATAGCAACTCAAGTTGAGCCCTTAGCTCAACATTCTCCTTCAAAATAGATGCTTCACAAGAAATGGAGTTAGTAGCACAAGCATCATTATCATTGGGAATAGAAGAGGACAATTTAACAAGCTCATTATACTTTCTTTTGAAGTTAATGTCTTCCTCAAGAGCTCTATCACGGGTTTCTTTTACTTTAGATAATTCTAAAGTAAGAGTCTCCTCAAGAGATTTGGATTTGCCCATTTTTAGTTTGGCAAGAGCATGGTCACATTTTTTAGTGAGTTTAGCAATTATTTCATTATTTAACTCCTCACTAGTTTCTAGCTTCTCCTCAAGAGAAACTCGAGTTTCTTGCTCTTCCTTAAGAGCAATCTCAAGATTGTGGATCTCACCCGGAATCACGAGCAAGACCCCATCCTTCATCACAACGAGTCTCCAAGGCCTCAATAGTCTCCTTGCGCTCAATAAGAATAGTCATGATTTGTAAGAAGCTATCATGGGCATGTTTTTTCTTTAAAAGAGCATGAGAGACAATATCAAAGTTCCTTTCAATGGAGGCATCATTATCACTTTCATCATTAATATCATCATCATTAGATGTATTGGAATTCAAGGTAGGAGATACCTTAGACTCCTTAGCCATAAGGCAAAAGTGAGTAATGGATGAGGAAGATGAAGAATTACTTGAAGCACAACTGAGGTCCATGTCTTGTTCCAACAATTGTTTGGATTCCTCTACATTGTTAGTCAAACAAGTACTAGAGGAAATAGAAACATTTTTATCATGGCAACAAGACAAGGAAAGCATATCATCATGAGTTAAGCAACTACTACATGATATGCAAGGACTATAGACACTAGCATGTAAGGCATTTATGGTGCTAGAGGAGTTTAAGTCCAAAGATAGAGCATTGCAATAAGATGGGTGAGAAATATGATCAATAGTAGATTCACCATCAATAATGCAATCTCTATCACCACTCACCATATCATTACCTTGTGGCAAGCCACATGTTGGTGAAGTGGAAGAAGACGTGAGCACATCCCGGTTGGACGTGGAAGGAGGACAATCATCCTTGGTAGTGTTGGACACATCATAAATATCTTCAAGCTTGGTCCATAATTCATGAGCGCTTCGACAAGGCATGATTGACGCAAGAACTACATCGCTCAAAACATAGATAAGACCATTACAAGCTAGAGTATCGAGATAAGAGTTTTTCTCATCCTCTAAAGATAATTCTTGGGAATCCTTTGGAGGAGAAAAACCCATATCTACAATTCTCTCTAAATTAGGATCCATGTCCCTAAAGATATTAAGCATGCGAATTTTCCAAACATCATAATTAGTGCCATCGAATATATAAGTGGGATTGTGCACTAATTCTCTAAACGACATCTTTATCTCTAGGCGGTAAAGCCTAATTATGAGATAACCTGGCTCTGATACCAATTGAAAGGAAAGGCGTCGCCTAGAGGGGGGGGGGGGTGAATAGGCGAGGAGCACTTTTTACAATTTAGGCTTGATAAATGCGGAATAAAACTTAGTGTTTAACTTATCAATGACACAACCTAAATATACTAGGTTCACCTATGTGCACCAACAACTTAAGCTATGCAAGAAAAACAACAAAAGGATAGCAAGGTAAAGAACTTCAAGCACGATGGCTATCACAAAGTAAAGTGCATAAGTAAAGAGCTCGGGTATAGGGATAACTGAGGCACGCGGAGACGATGATGTATTCCCTAGTTCCACCACAAAAGGTGTACGTCTCGTTGGAGAGGTGTGAGCAACCACAACAGGTTTGCTCAAACGCCACAAAGGCTTCACCTTCTTCTCCGGTGAACTCGACCACAAAGGTCCGAGTCCACCTTCCACTATGAACTCCTTTGGGGCGGAGAACAATCCCGTACAACAACCTTGGGGCACACACCCACAACCGAATTGGGGGCTCCCAAATGACCACAAGAGGTCTTGACCACAAAGGTCCCAACTAGCCACAAAGGCCTTGACCACAAAAGGTCCTATGCCACAAAGGCGGCCACTAAGGCGTCTAGGGTCCAAGACCCTAGAGTAACAAGGTCACGAATTTCACCACCACGAATCCTCGTGGAGGGCTCAAACCGATGCAAGATGCAATGGCAAGAACACACAAAGTGCTCAAGTCCTTCACTCTCAAATTCCAACAAAGCAACAAATGCTTATGGGGGAATAAGAGAGGAAGAACCAAGAAACCACAAAGGAGACAAATCCTACACTCCCAAATCCCACCACAAGCAACTAATGCTTATGGGGGGGATAAGAGAGAGCAAGAACAAAAGTGGGAGAACCACAAAGGAACTCAAAGATCTAGATCCACTAAGTTCCCCTCACTTAGAGGAGAGATGGATTGGTAGAATTGTAGATCTAGATCTCCTCTCACTTTTTCCTCAAAGATATGCAAGAATCATGGGAGGATTTGAGAGGGGGCAAGCTTTCCCAAGGTCAACAATGGCAAGAGAGAGAGGGGAAAGTCGTCAGCTTAATGAAGAAGAAGGGGAGGGGTATTTATAGCCCCTCCCTGATTTCTAGCCGTTGGGAATCTCCAGTCCGGAAATTTCCGAACTGAGGTCCGGAGATTTCCGGACCCCGGAAATCTCCGGTAGGAATTCCGACGCGAGCTGAGAAAAGATCAGTGCTGAAGGCAAATAAGACTTGGCGAAAAACTGCAACTAGTGACCGGAAATATCCGAACCAGGGCCGGAGATTTCCGGACCCCGGAAATCTCCGGTAGAAAATCCGATGGAAAACTGTACTGAGTCAGTACGCAATTGAGTTCTGGACTTAGCAAAAATCTTCCGTCGCTCGGAGATCTCCGGACTGGGGCTCGGAAATCTCCGAGTACCGGAAATCACCGAGCAAGGTCCGGACATTTCCGACCCTTAAAAAAACTGCAGAAACAACAGAACTGAAATATCTTTTGCAAATAAACTCCGAATGATTTGAGACCAACTCCGTTGGAAAGGCACTGACAAGGAGAGGGCTACTATTGCAAACCATAAATAGAGAAAAGTCCCCACACATGTGAAGGTGTGGAACTTTCCTCAAGGTTGAACCGGTAATATTTCCACACCGAAAACGCAACGAGTTTTCCAAACTAAAACCGTTTTCGAAGAACTTGGTCTTGTTATGAAGATCACGACAAGAACCAAAAACCAACAAGGAGAAAAGCCAAATAAGAACCAAGAAAGATGAAATGCCAAGCATGAAGGGAATATGCCCTAGAGGCACTTAATAAACATAGTTTATTGGCATTATCCCAATCGTTCATTATATGTTTTACACCATGCTATAACTGTATTAAGCGAAAACATTAATACATGTGTGGTAGATAAACAACCAGGTCCCTAGTAGCCTCTACTAAGACTAGTTTCGTTGCGCGATTGATGATCGAGGTTTTCCGATCATAGGGCATGGCGCCGGTCGGCAATGGAAGTCATATCGTTAGGTGTAACGATGTGATGGACATACCCAGTATTTGTAGGACATAGTCATTACGCCTTAAGACCGTGAGATCAACTCTTATTGTTATCTCTGGAAGATACTTTGATCGCACCAAACGTCATATCTTATCTAGTGTGACAATAACGGTGATACTTTTGGGTATCGGAAAGGGGTAGTTGAGACGAGGGGTCAACAGCGGGATTTGTCAGTCCGCATAGCCGGATATGTACTCTAGGGCCCACTCGGTGAGATTATGTCAAATGAGTTTGCAAACATGTGACTAGGTCACCAGCTGACATAATATCATAGACGAGTAGAAGATAGCGATGTCGGTAACGAGATCATGCTAGGTATGGAGATATCTGAGAATGATGCTCGGACACGCTAAGTATCGCCATGACAAAGGGTTTAAGACTATACGTCCACGTTTGATAGATGAAAGTCATTCGTTATATCACAGGGATTAATTCATGGGGTCCAGGCCTACGAGTTAGTCGTCGATCATAGAGGAGTCTTGATCGTACGGTTTATTATATCGAACCGCTAGGGTAACACACTTAAGGGGTTTCGACAAGACAACCGGAAAGGAAAGAGATCACCGGAATCGTCCCGGGAGGGGTCCGATGGAGATCGGGCAGCGCCGAAAGAGTTTTCGGAGTTAGGAAAAATTATATATATTATGTTTGATATTAATTAGTGTAATTAATATGCAAATATGATTTTATATATTTATTTTCGAATTTATTTAGGCTGATTTCCCTAAATGGGCCTTCTGGTCGAAAGAAGGCCCATGGGGGGGAAAACCCTCAAGGGAATTTTGTAGGGGAGGCTTGGCCGGCCTAGGTGGGCCAAATGGGGCCCACCTAGGGCCGGCGCACCATCCCTAGCCGCACCATGGCTATGGGATAGTCCCACATTGCCTGGCTAGGGAGGTTGGCTCCCCCCGGGAGCCTATATAAGAAGGGGCACCCCTGGCCTTTTAATTCACCAATTAATTCCCAATTTCTCTCTCGATCTCGTGGTTCCCTTGTCGGAGCCGCGCCGAGTAGAGGAGGGGGATCTCTTCCATCATAGCCCGCTGCCGCGCTGCTGGTATTCCGGTCCAAGTCTTCCGCTGCTCGTCCTGGACTGGAGCTTCGGAGGCCGTCGTCTCCACCGTATGTGTGTGACGCCCTGGGAGGTGCTGCGCTAGCGGTACTCGGAGGCCTACTTCCTCCACCCGACCTCGGGGTCATCTTCGTCATCTTCGTCGCGCCGAGTTCTCCGTGACCTAGAGGTCGGCTACGGCGTCTTCATCGTCAACGCTTGTGCGGGAGCGTAATCCCCGCTATTCGGTCTACGAGGGTATGTATTCCGATCTCCGCCGTACTACTATCTGCATAGTGTAGATCTTGGCTAGTTTAAGGATATCGTTGCTAGGAAATTTTTTGTTTTCTATACACGATCCCCTTCAGTGGTATCAGAGCCGATCTATCGTAGATATAGATGTATGCTGTTAGAACCCGTGTTCTGCACGGGGGCACCGTTCCTGTTATTTGCTACCTTCTAGCGTGCACTTGTGATTCCAGCGGCATCGAGTTGATGAAGCGGCCCGAACCGACTTTACGCGTACGCTTACGCGAGACTGGTTCCACTACTGACATACGGCTTGTACCGTATCTGTGGCTGGCGGGTGCCTGCTTCTCTCTCTTTAGTTGGTCTTGCATTTTCAATGGAGGGCCTGAAAGGGGTGCTTAAACATGCAATTATTGGATCGTTGTTGTGGTCATAAGGTTCATAGGTATGAAGCGGTTCTATTTACGAAAGCCCCGAGCCACGTAAAATATGCAAAAGATAAAGTAGAAGCGTCTAACTTTATTTTGCAGGCGCTATGTGATATGGTCAAGGTAGGTTTATTAAATTGTTTATAAACTGCGGGCGCCAAGAAGAACATGGCGCAATGGACTATATCACATTGCATTACATTTGATGTTTTGTGTGCATCTTATATTGTGTGATTGTATATATAGTATATATTAGTTACACGGCGGTAGCTATATAAGATGATCCCTTCAAAATACCACTAGTGTTCTCCCTCCAACGCGCACCACCAAGAAAGTTCTACGTTATGAGGCAGGCCGTGATGATCGGGTGTCAGACATCTCGTCGTTCGCATACAATGGGTGTAAGCCATGTTGCACAAGCGTCAGCGTGGAGGTTTTTGGTGGCGAGCCTAGCATATTCAGAAACATGGCCTCGGAATAGGGAGACCGAAAGGTCGAGCACGAGTCACAAAATTGGTGTGGCGGACATTTGTCTACTCTTGAAGTTGTGCCGCCGGCTCTGATGATGAGGGGTGGTGCAATGGATGGGGGTCGTGTAATCACTTAAATGACCAGGAGGGATGTTCGTTTGAGTGGGAGTTCAGATAGTTATTTTCTAAAATACTAGAACTCAGAATATAATGAACAGAGTCTGTTTTGCAAACCTTTGTGGATAATAACCATTGTGATAGCATCTTTTCAAATTAGGCGCATTCCTGCGATTGAGAAACTTAAAAGGTTGGGTCCAAACTTCATAGTTTTATGCTTTAGCTTGAGGATACTCCTTGTTTAAACCGTTAGCTCTTTGTGTTACAATACCCGCTAGGAGATAAACCCGGAGATTCCGCTAACAAAAGATAATTTTGATTATCGGATTTTGTGCGGATGCTATCATCATAGTCCAGTGTATGCTATGATCTCTGCCATAAAGAACCAACGGTGGGTACGAGTTTTTAGATCGAGAACGTATGATATGGTCGCTAAACTCGGGGTACCCCAAACGTTGGGTTGATGAAGTTTATCAGTACGTTGACTGATTGTCTTCTCAACCAAGATGGAAGAGAATACACACATTGAGGGAGCACGTGGCGGTCATACTTAATGACATATTTTCATGATTAATGAACATTGAGACGCCTCGCTAAGCTCAATTACTGGATGACAGACATCGTTGCCAAGTGCAAATCCTCTGTCATAGACTATGTCATGCAAGGGGAATCGTTCACCTTCATGGTTCTTGATTACGGTGGAAGTATCAAGAAAATGAAACAGATCGCCGGAAGTCATCAATGATGATGGTGTATATATGATATACATGTTATGAATGTTTTAGCTAAGCAAGAACTCGCAGTAGTGACTAAGTTTTGAACAAGTCATGTTTTGTGAAAAACCAGGTTTACTGCTTGAGTAGCTTGAAAGGATGAGGCGACATTGCGTGGTTATAATGGCAACCAAGTTGTTGTGATGGCCATAGACACTCTCCCTCTAGATCTACCATTTGGGTAAATTCTTTATGATCCCCTGTTAGTATGATCGTTACAAGTGTGTCTCCTCTAGCGAGACACTTGTTCATACATGATAGTGACAAATTGGTGTCCTATATTTATGAAGTAATGATCATATGCCGATTTGAATTTAGATGGTAGAAGCTCCCACATTCATAATATTAATGCCAAAGGATACAAACTTAATAAAGACACCACATATGTGTGGCACTACCGTTTAGTCATGTCAATGTTATATGCATTAGCTCCACACTGGATGGACCTACAAGTCCTAAGATTTGATCTTTTGACACTTGCAAAATAACTGTGACATCGTTTTCGGAAAGCGGGCATATAACTTATTGATAGTCATACATAGAGATGTATGTGGTTCAATGAAGTAATTGACGGGTAGTGGAGACCTTTATTTCGTAAACTTCACTGAACGTTTTGAGTATAGCTTGTTCAGAATCGTGCATATTGGTGTATGTGAATCAATGAAGTACTTTGACGTGTAGTGGAAGTCTTTATTTCATATACTTCATGAATATTCCGAGTAGATATATGGATATCCACTCCGGGGAATGTTAGTCTGAAATTTTGATTCGATCAAACGAAGTTCAGAATGAAGTAGGAAATAAACTTAACAAGAAAATCGAATTCCCGTGATGCAAATCGAGGAAATAAAGATTTGATTTATAATGTTGGCACATCATTGGAAGACTTGTGAGAAGAGTTCCACAAATTACGTCGCATGGAACACCATAGTGAGATGGTGTGTTAGGACGTCGTAATTGCACCCTATCGGATAGTGTGTGGTAAATAAATCTCTTACCGAATTATTGTGATCATTAGAGTCATATGGTAGAAACGTAAACACTCACGGTAGCAAATAGGTAAACCATTTGAATCCATGGAGACAATACCATATGAGTAATGGTGTGGCTTTTAGCCTGGATTGTCGTTTCAGCAATTTAGTGTTTCGATGTAATCGAACCTACAATGGATTAATCTTTGTAGTATACCCTACCTAAAGAGTTAGTTGGGTACATGTCTCACGACATAGGCATTTGCCGGGATATACCTTGCAAAATAAATAGTTTCTTGTCCGAGGGTATAAGTGAGAAAGAAAGTAGAGCAAGACGAAGTTGGTGAACTTCTTCTCCAGTCATCAGAGTGGCGCACTCAAAAGTGTGTTCGGTGTCAGGCTCCAGAGCTTGAAAAAGCTGATGATTCAAAATCATGATGTTCTGAGCTCATACTAAGAGCGTAGGTATACAAGGTTGTGTTCCACACTGTGTGTTACGACAATCTTGCTATGAAGGTCATATTAATGGAATATGACAGTCCTACGAACTACGAAGAAGAGATGGTGGACCTAAGTCTGAGAAATGGCTATGAGTCATTTATGATCCAAAATAAAATCCATATACGATTACCAGGTATTGACTTGGGAGTCTTGATGGCATCTAGGATGTTAATAGTATATGGAATTTTATGAGAGAGTAGACATTGAGCAGATTCGATTTGTCGTGAAACAGTTCCGACAGACCACATGAGAGTTTGTCTCAAGTGGCGAAGCCTAAATCTATTCTGGGTCGTTTAGCAATTACTATAATTTCGAATGAGAAATTGATAGATGGATGAGAAAACCATGGTTCTTAATAGTGTCATTAAGAATGGTTTGTAATCCTGAGGATGCTAAACATGTATGCAAAATTCGGTGGTCCATTCATGGGCTGAAGCAAGCATATCGGAGCTGGAATCTTCACTTTGATAATGTGATCAAAGGATTTTGGAGTTGTCCAAAATAGTTGAAGAAACCTACATTTGCAAAGAAGTGAGTGGGAGCAAAGTAGCTTTCCTTGATCTTATATGCGGAAGGCATATTTGAATGGGAGCTAAGTAGCTTTCCTTGATCTTATATGCGGAAGGCATATTTGAGTGGGAGCTAGGTGTCATTCGTGATTTTGTATGTAACGACATATTGAATGACACAGATCCTTTAGTAGAGTGTAAAGGATTATTTAAGTGATTAAATTTTCTATGAAATAAAGTTAGGAGTATTAGGCATCCGATTTATAATTGTATAGATCGTAAGGGGCTTAATAACATTAAGTCGGAATATTTCCTTAGTCAGGATTCTGAAGTGTTTCAGAATAGGACAAGCAAAGAAAGAGTTCTTGCTTGTATGACTAGGTAAAATATTAAGTTTATCTTGGCTTTTTCAGTGATAGAAAATGATGTTCGACATTCTCTATGTATCACACATAGAGTCTATCAGGCTGAAAGCTCGACTTGGTGTGACCCGAGTTCTTGGTTGAAGAACAGGTTCTAGAGTGATCCTTGTGTGGATCAATGAACAAACGTTAAGTTTATTCTTCAGTGTCTATGAGAACTGAAGATAGGTTTTCAAGTAACGGGTAAAAGTGGAATGGAAACTTGCCGTAAAGCGGTTGTGATGATGCAAGTTATTACACTGACCCATACGACTAGAAATCTCATATTGGAGATGTCCTTTATTTTGAAGAAATACATGGTTAGTTTGCGAAGTCGCATAAATGCACTTCCGCATAATCTACATAGGTATAGAAATATATCGCGACTTTAGAAGTAGAAAGTGTGATTGGACTGAGCAGTTTTCCGAGCGTAGGTGGTCCCTTAATAGATCTTTCAGACTTTTAAGGCGCATGCTACGCGAATGGTCGAGTCTCACTCCATCCACTGGGATATATTTCACCGTCATCGTAAGATACGGGATGATGTCAAACTAGGTGACATAGAAGTGTTGCAAAGCACATATAGGTCTCAATGTGTGAGATCTGTTGACTGTATTCCTCTTCCACGAGGCGAGCAGGCACCAAGATGCGATGGGTGTTGAGCTTTTACCAGGTTGTAAACTAGATTAAGTGTTACTCTAGTGCAAGTGGGAGACTGAAGGGAATATGCCCTAGAGGCACTTAATAAACATAGTTTGTTGGCAATATCCCAATCGTTCATTATATGTTTTACACCATGCTATAACTGTATTAAGCGAAAACATTAATACAGGTGTGGTAGATAAACAACCAGGTCCCTAGTAGCCTCTACTAAGACTAGTTTCGTTGCGCGATTTATGATCGAGGTTTTCCGATCATAGGGCATGGCGCCGGTCGGCAATGGAAGTCATATCGTTAGGTGTAACGATGTGATGGACATACCCAGTATTTGTAGGACATAGTCATTACGCCTTAAGACCGTGAGATCAACTCTTATTGTTATCCCTGAAAGATTCTTTGATCGCACCAAACGTCATATCTTATCTAGTGTGACAATAACGGTGATACTTTTGGGTATCGGAAAGGGGTAGTTGAGACGAGGGGTCAACAGCGGGATTTGTCAGTCCGCATAGCCGGATAGATACTCTAGGGCCCACTCGGTGAGATTATGTCAAATGAGTTTGCAAACATGTGACTAGGTTACCAGCTGACATAATACCATAGACGAGTAGAAGATAGCGATGTCGGTAACGAGATCATGCTAGGTATGGAGATATCTGAGAATGATGCTCGGACACGCTAAGTATCGCCATGACAAAGGGTTTAAGACTATACGTCCAGGTTTGATAGATGAAAGTCATTCGTTATATCACAGGGATTAATTCATGGGGTCCAGGCCTACGAGTTAGTCGTCGATCATAGAGGAGTCTTGATCGTACCTGTTATTATATCGAACCGCTAGGGTAACACACTTAAGGGGTTTCGACAAGACAACCGGAAAGGAAAGAGATCACCGGGATCGTCCCGGGAGGGGTCCGATGGAGATCGGGCAGCACCGAAAGAGTTTTCGGAGCTAGGAAAAATTATATATATTATGTTTGATATTAATTATACTAATTAATATGCAAATATGATTATATATATTTATTTTCGAATTTATTTAGGCTGATTTCCCTAAATGGGTCTTCTGGTCGAAAGAAGGCCCATGGGGGGGAAACCCTCAAGGGAATTTTGTGGGGGAGGCTTGGCCGGCCTAGGTGGGCCAAATGGGGCCCACCTAGGGCCGGCGCACCATCCCTAGCCACACCATGGCTGTGGGATAGTCCCACATTGCCTGGCAAGGGAGGTTGGCTCCCCCCGGGAGCCTATATAAGAAGGGGCACCCCTGGCCTTTTAATTCACCAATTAATTCCCAATTTCTCTCTTGATCTCGTGGTTCCCTTGTCGGAGCCGCGCCGAGTAGAGGAGGGGGATCTCTTCCACCATAGCCCGCTGCCGCGCTGCTGGAGTTCCGGTCCAAGTCTTCTGCTGCTCGTCCTGGACTGGAGCTTCGGAGGCCGTCGTCTCCACCATATGTGTGTGACGCCCTGCGAGGTGCTGCGCTAGCGGTACTTGGAGGCCTACTTCCTCCACCCGACCTCGGGGTCATCTTCGCTGTCTTCGTCGCGCCGAGTTCTCCGCGACCTAGAGGTCGGCTACGGCGTCTTCATCGTCAACGCTTGTGCGGGAGCGTAATCCCCGCTATTCGGTCTACGAGGGTATGTATTCCGATCTCCGCCGTACTACTATATCTGCATAGTGTAGATCTTGGCTAGTTTAAGGATATCGTTGCTAGGATTTTTTTTGTTTTATGTACACGATCCCCTTCAAAGCATGCAAAGGTTTGAGCTCTCCACAAAGATACGATCAAGTTACTCACTCGAGAGCCCCTTTTGATAGTACGCCTATCTATCCTATAGCCCTATCAAGATCATACCTTTGCCTTGAGCTAGAAGATGACGATCCTGATCTCTTCAAGTGGACCACCTTTCTTGATTGTGCTTGCTAGCACATGCTTGATGAAGACTCCTCCATATACTCCCCCATACTCCATTATGGGAGAGTCTCACTTAGCTTCGTCTTCATGTCTCCGACAGCTTCCCTTGTCTTGCACTAGTCAACCTTGACGACGATCAAGGCATGACATCATCCTCCATGAGCTATATTAATAGATCTTCTTGTTGCAAGCCCATGGAAGATACCATCTTTCTTCATATAGGTGATGCCTTGACAACTTCAAGCCATACTTGCAATAAGCTCAAAACACACATTAGTCCTTAGGGATTGTCATTAATTACCAAAACCATACATGAGGGCACATGCCCTTTCAGTTTCTTCGGGGACAGCCGAGATGGACTGCCTGCGCGGTATAAGTATTGTACCGCGGCGTGAAAACATGTCATCTTCTCCAATTGCCGTTGCCTCCTTTTCCTGCGCCATTCTTGCCCCCTTTCTGAGCTCTTACTTTTTGTCCTTCCACCTTCCATGAGCTCCTAGAGTGATGGGGAAGTCGAAGGCTGCAACCAGCGCCGCCGCCGAAGCGGCCGTGATGAAGAAGCCCGACAGCGACTGGCAGAAGTCGTCGGTGAAGAAGACCGACTTTGAGGTTCTGCGCTCGCAGGGCCTGCTTCCGCCGGCGGACCAGGCGACGGTACGCGCCCCTGGTAAGGAAGTGTATCCTGCTCCTCGCGAGGGGGAACGCGTTTGCTTCCTGGACTTCCTTCCACGGGGCTTCCGGTTCCCTCTCCACGATTTTGTTTGTGGTCTTCTGTATGCCTATGGGGTTAAGATCCACGATCTGACCCCCAATGGCGTCTTGAGCATCGCGAGCTTTATCGTGCTCTGCGATTGCTTTATGGGGATTGCTCCCCGCTGGGCTTTGTGGAAGTCGCTCTTCCTTGTAAGGAAGAATGTGGGGAAGAGCGGGTTGACATACCCGGTGGGCGGCTTTGGCATCCAAGTGCGCGGTGACACCGCGTACTTCCAGATGAAAAAGTCGGACTCCGTCGAAGGGTGGCGGAAGCGGTGGTTCTACGTCAGGTGCGACCAGGAGGGGCTTCCTGACTTCAACGGCGAACGCGAGTTGCGGAAGACGCACGCGTGGGCGCACCCGCTCGCGGAGGAGGAGAAGGAGGCTGCGAGGCCGTTGCTGAGCCTTCTGCGCAACCTGCTCAAGACCATGGGGCGCGAATCGGGCGACATCCACCTCATGGCCACCTTCTTCAGGCTCCTGGTCCAGCCACTCCGTGCTCGCCCCCACCCGATGTGGGAAGCTAAGGGCGCTGGCGACCCGCAGCTTGACGACGAGGAGGTGGAGTTCAAGGTGAGGAGCATCACAAGTCTCCGAGCCGCAGACCCCTGCAACGTCAAGTGTCCCGTCGCCGCGTATGGAGCGACGAACCCTGTTCCTGAGGTAAGCTTCTACCTTTTTCTTCTTTTCCTTGATTGATTTCTTGATCCACTGTTTCTTGATTCGTCTGTCTGTATTGGTTGCAGGTTCTCTCTTTCCTTGTCAGCGTTCCTCCGCTCTTGGAGAATGGACCTCGTGACGAGGTGAAGCTTGTGGAGGAGGAGGGTGACGATGAGGACATTCCTTCCGCCATCTCCCCGAGTGAAGAGGTGGAGGATGATGAGGATGAAGAGGAGCCGGCGCGGAAGAAGCAGAAGCGGCGAAGTGGCGACTCTGCGACTGCTTCGTCCCCTGTGAAGGATACGGCTGCTGACTTGGAGGAGGGTGGCATGTCATCTTCGTGTGCAAGGTCCCGGGGCGACTAGGATGAGCCCTTGGCTGTACCTCCTGTCAGTTCTGCACCGCCTCTCCAGTTCGCCAGGATGCCCTCCGTCTCCTTGGGAAGTGACGATGGCGTCGGAGCCACCAGGTTAGTCATGTTGATTCTGTTCTTGTCTCGAGTTATCTTTCTGAATGTCGGTTTCCGTGTTATGAATTTTTGTGCGTCGCTTGGCAGTTACCGTTCTGGTGGCACCAGCTCCCCTCCTTCAGCCGAGCTGACTGTGCGGGTGGCTGATGAACCTGCGCGAGCTGGTGGTTCCATGGCGCCGAGTGATGCTGCCGCAGCGACTTCAGCGGATGCTGATCTCCTGGACCATGTAAGCACTTTTTGACTGTTCTTCCGTAGTTTCATCGGGTGAGCGAACAGCGCTCCCGATGGGAGTAGCCCCCGAAGGTGTGGGCGACTAAGATAGTCGTCCGCAACTATATATATGCTTTTTTTGCAGCCATACTACTGAAGGGGATCGTGTGCAGAAAACAAAAAATTTCCTACCGACGATATCCTAAAAGCATGCCAAGATCTATTCTATGCAGATATAGTAGTACGAACGGAGATCAGAATACATACCCTTGTAGACCGAAAGCGTGGATTACGTTCCCGCACAAACGTTGTCGATGAAGACCGACGAAACCGACCTCAAGGTCGTGTAGAGGAAGCAGGCCTCCGAGTACCGCTAGCGCAGAACCTCGCAGGGAGTCGCACACGTACGGTGGAGACGACGCCTCCGAAGCTCCAGTCCAGGACGAGCAGCGGAAGACTTGGACCGGAACACCAGCAGCGCGGCAGCGGGCTATGGTGGAGGAGATCCCCTCTTCCTCAGCTCGGCGCGGCTCCAACTTGGGAACCACGAGATCGAGAGAGAAATCGGGAATTAATTGGTGAATTAAAAGGCAGGGGGTGCCCCTTCTTATATAGGCTCCCAGGGGGAGCCAACCTTGCCAGCCAGGCAATGTGGGACTATCCACACATGCCTGGTGCGGCTAAGCTTGGTGCGCCGGCCCCCTGGTGGGCCCCTTGGCCCATCCAGGCCAGCCACCAAGGCCCCCACCGAATCCCCTAGGGATTTTCCCCCTCTTGGGCCTTCTTTCGACCAGAAGGCCCATTTAGGGAAATCAGCCTAAATAAATTCGAAAATAAATATATAAAATCATATTTGCATATTAATAACACTAATTAATATCAAACATAATATATATAATTTTTCCTAGCTCCGAAAACTCTTTCGGCGCTGCCCGATCTCCATCGGACCCCTCCCGGGACGCTCCCGGTGATCTCCTTACTTTCCGGTTGTCTTGTCGAAACCCCTTAAGTGTTTTACCCTAGCGGTTCGATATAATATCAGGTATGATCAAGACTCCTCAATGATCAACGACTAACTCGTAGGCCTGGACCCCATGAATTAATCCCTGAGATATAACGAATGACTTTCATCTATAAAACCTGAACGTAAAGTCTTAGACCTTTTGCCATAGCGATACTTAGCACGTCCGAGCGTCGTTCCATAGATATCTCCATACCTAATCCCGACCTCGTTACCGACGACGCTATCTTCTACTCGTTCATGATATCATGTCTCCGTGACCTAGTCACATGCTTGCAAGCTCATTAGACATGATCTCACCGAGTGGGCCCGAGAATATCTATCCTGCTATGCGGACTGGCAAATCCCGCTCTTGACCCCTCGTCTCAACTACTCCTTTCCGATACCCAAAAGTATCACCGTTATTGTCATACTAAATAATATACGATGTTTGGTGCAATCAAAGTATCTTCCGGGAATATCAATAAGAGTTGATCTCACTGTCAAAGGCGTAACGACTACGTTCTCCAAATCTGGGTATGTCCATCACATCGCTCCCTAGCGATATGACTCTCATTGCCGACCGGCGCCATGCCCCATGACCGGGAAACCTCGATCATCAATCGCGCAACGAAACTAGTCTTAGTAGAGGCTACTAGGGACCTGGTTGTTTACGTATCACACCCGCATTAATGTTTCCGCTTAATACGGTTCTAGCATGACACAAAAACCTATTATGAACAAACAAGATATGATAAAGAATACACTTTATTAATTGCCTCTAGGGCATATCTCCTTCAGTCTCCCACTTGCACTAGAGTACAACTTAATCTAGATTACAACTTGGTAAAAGCTTAACACCCATAGCTAACTGGTGCTGTTCATGCTTATTAAGCGGGAGAGGCTTCGTCAGCGGATCTGTCACATTCAGATCCGTATGCACTTTGCAAATCTTCACATCGCCTCCTTGTACGTACTGACGTATCACGTGGAAGCGTCGGAGAATGTGTTTGGCGGTGGAGTGAGACCTTGGCTCCTTGGTGTTCGCAATGGCACCCGTATTGTCGCAGAAGAGGATCACGGGGTCTTGCACGCTCGGGAACACTCCAAGTTCGATGACGAACTTCCTCAGCCACACAGCTTCATTCGCGGCCTCGCGGGCAGCAATGTACTCCGACTCCATTGTAGATTGTGCGACTATGGGTTGCTTCCCACTTCTCCAGCACACGGCGCCTCCATTCACCTTGAACACGTAACCTGTCTGTGACTTACAGTCATCGGGGTCTGAGCAGAAACTTGCATCTACGTAACCCGTTACGCCAAGTTCTTCATCGCAGCCACCATACACAAGGAACATTTCCTTTGTCTTATTGAGATACTTAAGAATGCTCTTAACAGCTACCCAATGCGGCATTCCATGATTACTCTGGAACCGGCTTGTCAAACTTAGAGCTAATGCCACATCCGGTCTAGTACTCAACATTGCATACATGATCGATCCTATGGCTGAAGCATAAGGATGTTTCGTCATTTCGGCCTTACCCAGTTCCGTCACCGGACACTGCGCCTTACGCAATATCTTATTCTTGATAACTGGCAGAGAACCCTTCTTTGCCTTCTCCATATGAAAACGCTTCATTATTTTATCAAGATAAGTACTCTGACTTAGTGCTAATAGGCGCCTTGATCTATCACGATAGATTTTTATGCCTAAAACATACGCAGCTTCTCCTAAGTCCTTCATGGAAAACTTACTGTTTAAATATTCCTTCACGCTATTCAGAAGTTCCACATCATTCCCTATTAGCAATATGTCGTCAACATACAGTGCTAAGAACACAACCGAGCTCCCACTCATTTTCTTGTAAATACAGGTCTCTTCCACATTCTGGATAAATCCAAAACCTTTGATTACCTCATCAAAGCGAAGATTCCAGCTCCGAGATGCCTGCTTCAATCCATAGATGGATCGCTGAAGCTTGCACACCTTGTTAGCATTTCCTGGATCGACAAAACCTTCCGGCTGTACCATGTACAACTCTTTCTCAATGTTTCCATTCAGGAAGGCCGTTTTGACGTCCATCTGCCAGATTTCATAATCATAGTAGGCAGCTACCGCTAACAAAATCCGAATAGACTTAAGCATCGCTACCGGTGAAAAAGTTTCATCGTAGTCAATTCCATGAACTTGTCGGAAACCCTTTGCGACAAGCCGAGCTTTATAGACGGTCACATTACCATCAGCGTCAGTCTTCTTCTTAAAGATCCACTTATTCTCGACGGCCTTGCGCCCTTCGGGAATATCCACCAAAGTCCACACTTTGTTATCGTACATGGATCCTATTTCGGATTTCATGGCTTCAAGCCATTTCTCGGACTCTAGACTCTCCATCGCCTCCTTGTAGTTCGTAGGTTCGTCTTGCTCGACTAGCATGACGGTGCAAACCATGTTGCCATACCATTCTGGTGGGATCCGAGATCTACCAGACCTACGAGGTAGAACATCTTCCTCGACAGTTTCTCCCACTCCTTCTACGGAGGACGTTTCCGGAATTGCTTCCGTTGCGCCACTCGGAATCTCGAGTTCAGGATCAACGATTTCATCGAGGTCTACCTTCCTCCCACTTACTCCTTTCGCGAGAAACTCCTTCTCTAGAAAGGTACCGGTCTTCGCGACAAAAGTTTTGCCCTCAGCTTGGTTGTAGAAGGTGTACCCAACGGTTTCCCGCGGATATCCTACAAAGACGACTTTCTCCGACTTCGGTTCGAGTTTGTCGGGCTGTAGTTTCTTAACGTACGCCTCACAACCCCAAACCTTCAGAAACGATAACTTAGGCTTTTGGCCATACCATAATTCATACGGCGTCGTTTCAACGGACTTGGACGGAGCCCTATTTAAAATGAATGCGGCTGTTTCTAACGCATAACCCCAGAAGGACACTGGCAGATCGGTAAGAGACATCATAGATCGGACACTATCCAGTAGAGTACGATTACGTCGCTCGGACACGCCGTTACGCTGCGGCGTTCCGGCGGGCGTAAGTTGGGGCACTATGCCACAACTCTTCAGATGTGTGCCAAACTCAAAACTCAAGTACTCTCCACCGCGATCGGATCGGAGATGCTTGATTTTCCTATTAAGCTGATTCTCAACTTCACTCTGGAATTCTTTGAACTTTTCAAACGTTTCAGACTTGTGTTTCATCAAATAGATATAACCGTATCTACTCAAGTCATCAGTGAAGGTGACGAAGTAACGATAACCATTGCGTGTCGAAACGCTCATCGGTCCACACACATCTGTATGTATGATCCCCAACAAATCCGACGCCCGTTCAACGAAACCTTTGAACGGTGTCCTGGTCATTTTTCCCATAAGGCATGGTTCGCATGTATCGAGGGATCCGAAATCCAACGAGTCCAAGAGTCCATCGGAGTGGAGTCGCTTCATGCGCTTTATACCAATATGACCAAGACGGCAATGCCACAAAAACATGGCGGTATCGTCACTACACTTAATCCGTTTGGCTTCTATGTTATGGATGTGAGTACTACGATCGAGATTCAACAAGAATAAACCGTTATTCTCGGGAGCATCAACATAAAAGATATCATTCATATAAATAGCACAATTGCTTGACACTGATTTAAATGAATAACCGTCTTGTAACAGTCAAGACCCACTTATAATGTTTACACTCAAGGATGTCACAAAATAACATTTATTTAAAACCAAAACTAGTCCCGATGGTTGATGTAGAGGGAGCGTGCCGACAACCACCATGTCGACTCTCGATCCGTTGCTGACGCGCATCGTCACCTCATCCTTCGCCAGCCGCCTTCTATTCCGTAACTCCTCCTGAGAGTTACATATATGAGCAACAAAACCAGTATCAAATACCCACGTATTGCTCCGGGCGGATGTAAGGTACACATCTATAACATGTATATCAAATATACCTTGCTCTTTGTCATCCGTCTTGCCAGACTTCCTATCCTCCAGATACTTCGGACAGTTGCGCTTCCAGTGACCCTTCCCCTTGCAGTAGAAGCACTCCACGCTAGCTCTGGGACCAGACTTGTTAGTCCTGGTCTTGGCAGCCAACTTTGCCTCCCTCCGGGACTTCCAGCTCTGCTTTTCCTTGCCACCGGACTTCTTGAAATCAACGGTCTTGTTGACCATCAACAGCGTGTGCTCCTTCTTAATCTCTACCTCAGCAGTCTTGAGCATCACGAACACTTCACCCAGGGACTTAGCCATGCCCTGCATGTTGTAGTTCATGACGAAGCCTTTGTAGCTTGGTGGCAACGATTGCAACACCCTGTCAATCGCCAGCTCATCGGGAATCTTGCACTCCATAGCATTCAGGCGTTGAACGTAGCCAGACATCTTGACTACATGCTCGCTCACACTGCTATGCTCTTCCATCTTGGCTGAGAAGAAAAGCTCAGAAGCCTCATATCTCTCAGCCTTAGCCTGCGGCGCAAAGACAGCCTTAAGATCCGAAATGATCTCAAAGGCGCTCATCTTCTCAAAGCGCTTCTGCAGGTCGGCTTCCATGGCGTAGAGCATGCCACTCTGGACAAAGGCAGAATCCTCCGATCGGGTCTGGAAGACCTTCTTCTCATCCTCAGAGGCATCATCTGCAGGAGGGTCACCTATGGCGGCCTCAATGACGTAGGCCACCCTATGGGGAGTGAGGAGGATCCTCAGGTTGCGGAACCAGGCCATGAAGTTTGACCCATTGGTCTTAAGCTTGCTTTCTCAAGGAACAGACCTAGGTTAAACGAGGGGCGAGACATCTACAATGGAATTTGCAACAACATAAGACTTTGTTCATAATAATTTTGAGTTATAGTTGTAGCGCCCCATCTTTAAATAAAGATGGAACACCTGTGTTATGTGCTAGTCCCTGGATCACTGCCAGCACCACAGTATAAAATATATAGTATCATTGCATAAGTATCAAAATACTACATCGAGATCCAAAAATAGCCAAGTATAGCTTTATTACAAAGTGCATAGTCATGAAGACTAGCTAAAATATTCAGAGTTCACAACGAAAATAAAAGCAATGGGCCTTCTCTTCTAGCATACGCCACGAGCAGACATGTTGGGTGTAGAATCGAGTCCAAACTTACTCCTCATCAGAATTACCTGCACATTTGAATATGCAGCCCCCGAAGGAGGTCAATACAATGAAGTATTGGCAAGTGACTATGGTGGATAAATTATGACAAGTCTAATTCTATATGCATATTTGGCTTGGTGGAGTTTGTAGGCTATTTTGCAGAAAGCCAGTTTTCTCCTATCTTTTGTAAAACACTTTTGTATCTCAAAGACTTGGCACCAAGGGATGAAGCCCAAGTGCACCAATAATTCTTTCCTTAGTCAAATTTTACTTTACGAAAACCATGTTGAGATTCTTCCGTCCATCCTTGTCCAGTTGCTCGAAGTTGTCCATCACCGGGGACACGGCTGAGTACTCAGTTTGTCGACTCTGCAGAGGTTGTGCACTTTCACCTTAAGACTCAATTTGTCCGAGAAATCCTATACACGCGGAGTGTATTATGGAAAGGAGAGAACTGAGACAAGAACTTTCAGAAGAAGAATGCAACCATACTAGCAAGACCCGTTCCACCTATCAACTCTACATCTGCTTGTCAAGCTGACATGTTGCACTCTCACAACTTAGTAGTTCTAGACAGAGCCCATTGTCAGAAGGCTGCACGGAAAGCTTCCAAACTTGGAGGGACTTAGAAATCTCTTTGTTCCTGGGTGGCCGTCCACAAGTGTACTTCTGGGTGAAAACCACCATACTCATGGCCCTAAGTAGAATAGAAATTCATCCTAGGCGAAGACAACCACAAGCATGGTCCCAAAAGCCACTCAACATAAACCAAACAACCAATTCCACCCAGAAGTGCATTCAAAGTTTTAACACTTAGCAATAATTCTATAACATGATAAGTAAACTCCTTTATAGCATAGCTAAGCATCTAATAACACTTTTGGTGGCTGCATGGGGAGGGATGGCTGCACACTACTAGGATATTTTCAAAGTATAAACTAACTTAACATTATAAGATAGTATCCAAAATTTCCCTATCATGCATACTACTCAAAAATCTACTAATAATGCATATAGAAAACATAGGATAGATTATGAATGTCACTTGCCTTGGTAACAAAGGGAACAAGCACAGCAAGAATAACAATCACAAGGACCTTCCTCCTCTTCACAATCTAGAGACAAACAATAACACTAAATAAACACACAAGCATAACACTTAGAATATCAATACAAAAATATGTATGCATGCTTAATATGCAATGAACTTAACAAGACCAATTAATTACTCTGTTAAGTTCTCTGTTATTCATGCATAAAAATGCAATGATCAATATTTTAATATTTTAAATAATCATTTAATAATGAGCATATTAGTAGTTTTAAATTATAAAACCAATTTCTTTAAGTCTATTAGAAGAAATTTCAAATAAAACTCATATTACACTCTCTGGACAGGGGGCATTAATATAACTCCAAAACAATTGGATTTATTTGGAGAGAAAATTTATTAATTAAGTTATAGATTTAATATCCGAAAGTTAAACAATTTAATTTCGCAATTTAATATGCACTAAAAGGATAACTAATGAAACCATATTAAACTACACGAGCAGAGCTTCACGTGGATATAAAATTCATCAAATTTGGATGAACAGATCGAAAGTTATGATTTTTGTAAGTTTGTGTTATTTTCTGTTTTTAAAACAAAATCTCTGCCGAAATAGAAAATAAAAGCGCCACGCGGCGTGCTGTGATTGGGCGATACCGGTTCGCGCGGATCGCGTGCGTGGACCGTACGATCTATTTTAAATCTAACGCGCCAGATACACCCGATCTAGATCCATTGGATCTAGATCCGATGGCCAGGATCTAAGGGGGGGGGGGGGGTCGGGCGGCGCGGTTCGCCGGCGATCCCGTGCCCGCGGCGGCGCTATCATCGGCAACGATGGACCTCGTGTTCTACGGCTAAGGGGAGGGCGAAACTCGTACCACTGGACGCGGATGGTCGTGGCGAACTCGATGGCGTGACGGACGCGGTCGAGATGGCTCTTCTCCTCCTTTGCGAGCTCGTCGGAGAAGCGCGGCGGACGGCGGCGTCGGTCGTCGAAGGATTTGCCGCCCTGGTGCACAAGAGAACGCCGGAGCAAGTCCATTAGACGCGTATGGTGACGGGGAGGCGCAGAGGGGGTGTGGGGATGAAGCTCGGGTGTTGAACTCACCGGAAAGATGCAAATTGCGGCGGCGGCAATGTCGGCGATGATCTCACGATTTTGGCGAGTTTCTGTTAGGGTTTTGGACGCGGGAGACGGAGGCGGAGGGGGGGGGGGTTATATGGGGACGTAGGGGACCGATTAATCCGCGATTTAGCAACGGATTTTGATCCGATTCGATTTAGGGGTTCGGTAGTTCGTGTTCTACACGATGAAGGAGATGACGTGCGGGCCCTGGCTGGCAGTGAGAGAAGGGGGTGGTGGGCTGCTGTTGGGCCGAGGCAGCGCGCGCGCGCGGTAGAGAAGAGGTAACGCAGTGGGCTTCGGCCCAGTTGGGTCGTCTCCCCCTTTTTTTTTAATAAAACAATTTTCTGATTTCATACCTTTAATTCAAATTTGATTTTTAAAACTTATCAAAACATTTCAGAAAAATTCATAAAAATATGTTTTGAAAAGCTAATTTAATTTATGACTTTTTGATATCATTTTGTTAAATAAATAAAATAATAAAATACAGATTTGTATGAGGAGCTCAAATAAACCTCTTTAATGAAGACAATTCTATTTAACATTATAATTAAAATTCAATCTACTCCTTATGTGATTTCACTGCCATACTTTTTATGATGCATGATGCATGGATGCAAATTTTTAAATTTTTGAGAAATTTGGGATGTTACAGACTAACCCCCTTAAGAAGAAGCTCGCCCTCGAGCTTCGGAAAGGTCAGCAAATAGGTGTGGGTGGTCTTCTCGGAGGTCATCCTCTCGTTCCCAGGTGGCTTCGTCCTCTGTGTGATGATTCCACTGGACCTTGCAAAACTTGATGGTTTTGGTACGGGTGACTCTTTCTGCTGTCTGTAATATCTTGATGGGCTTCTCTTCGTATGTCAGATCACTCTCCAATTGTACCTCCTCGAGGGGTACTGTATCCTTTAAGGGAACTCCCATCATCTCGGGATGACATTTCTTCAACTGACTGACATGGAACACATTATGAACAACAGACAGTACTTCAGGTAGTTCTAACTCATAGGCCACTTCCCCTTTGCGAGAAAGAATTTTGAATGGTCCAATGAATCGAGGTGCTAACTTTCCTTTGATTCCAAATCTTTTCACACCCCGAAGTGGTGACACCCTTAGATAGGTTCTATCTCCCACTTCATAGGTGACTTCTCTACGCTTGGAATCTGCGTAGCTTTTCTGGCGTGATTGTGCTATTTTCAATCTGTCCTTAATCAGCCTAACTTTCTCTTCAGCATCCTGTATTATATCAGGCCCAAAGAAACTCCGTTCTCCTACACCACTCCACAACAGTGGGGTTGTACATTTCTTTCCATATAAGGCTTCAAACGGTGCCATCTCAATACTGGCTTGGTAACTATTGTTGTAGGAGAACTCAGCGTATGGCAAATTATCATCCCAACTAGATCCATAGTCGAGCGCACAAGCTCTTAACATATCTTCTAAAATCTGATTCACTCTTTCAGTCTGACCATCTGTTTGAGGGTGGAAAGCCGTACTGAATTCCAATCTGGTTCCCAAAGATTCGTGCAACTGCTTCCAAAAATGAGAAGTGAACTGGGTCCCTCTATCAGACACGATACTCTTAGGAACGCCGTGAAGGCACACAATTCTCTTCATGTAAATATCGGCTAGCTTTGCACTGGTATAAGTGGTCTTCACGGGTATGAAGTGAGCTATTTTGGTTAGGCGACAAACAATAACCCAAATAGAATCATAACCCGATCTGGTCCTTGGTAATCCAGTGATGAAGTCCATCCCAATTGAATCCCACTTCCAATCCGGTACTTTCAAGGGTTGTAATAATCCTGCTGGTTTCTGATGTTCTGCTTTTACTCGACTACATACATCACACTTAGCGATGTATTCTGCTATTTCCCTCTTCAGATTATTCCACCAAAATCTCTCTTTCACATCCATATACATCTTGGTATTTCCCGGATGAATTGAATAACGGGTTTCATGAGCTTCTTGCAGAATTAACTTCCTAATATCAGGGTCATTGGCCACACATACACGTTTTTCAAACCACAAAATCCCCTGCTCATCCTCATGAAATCCTTTAGCTTTTCCAGCTCTTAAATTGACTTTGATCTCTTCTATTTCCTTGTCTCCTTTTTGAGCTTCACGTATCTTGTCCATCAAAGTGGGCTGTACCACTAATGAGGTTACAAACCCTTCAGGTACTACTTCCAACCTGAGGTCCTTAAATGCCTTACATAAATCCTCGGGTAATTCTCCTGCTGTAAGGCCATTCACATACACTTTTCGGCTCAGAGCATCTGCTACCACATTAGCTTTTCCCGGATGGTATTGAAGGCTTAGATCATAATCTTTAATAAGTTCCAACCATCTTCTTTGTCTCATATTCAATTCCTTCTGTGTAAATATGTACTTCAAACTTTTGTGGTCCGTGAATACCTCACACCTTTTTCCCATTAGATAGGGTCTCCAAGTTTTTAGAGCATGCACTACTGATGCTAACTCGAGATCATGAGTTGGGTAATTTACTTCATGTTTCTTGAGTTGTCTAGAGGCATAAGATGCCACTCTGCCTTCCTGCATCAACACACTTCCCAAGCCTTGGCGTGAAGCATCACAGTATACTTGGAATTCCTTCTCCAAATCAGGTAAACATAGAACTGGGGCTGAAACCAGACGTTTCTTCAACTCCTGAAAACTGGCTTCGCATGCCTCTGTCCACTCAAATTTCTTCTCCTTCTTTAATAATTCCGTCAAGGCCTTGGCAATCTTGGAGAAGTTTTCAATGAATCGTCGGTAGTATCCTGCTAGGCCCAGGAAACTTCGTAATTCACCAACATTCTTCGGCGGTTCCCAATTAGTTACAGCTGAAACCTTTTCAGGATCCACCGCTATACCTTCCTTGGACACCACATGACCTAAAAATCCGACTTGTTCTAACCAAAACTCACACTTGCTGTACTTGGCATACAACTTATGTTCACGTAGTCTCTGCAATACCTGACGCAAGTGCTCTTCATGTTCTTGGTGACTCTTGGAGTAGATTAGAATATCATCTATGAACACGACCACAAACTTATCCAGAAAATCCATGAACACTTTATTCATCATATTCATGAAATAAGCTGGTGCATTGGTTAATCCAAAAGGCATTACTGTGTACTCGTAAGAGCCATATCTCGTAACAAATGCAGTTTTGGGTATATCCATTTCTCTAACTTTCATTTGGAGGTACCCCGATCGAAGATCGATTTTTGAGAAAACACAAGCACCTTCCAGTTGATCAAATAGTTCATTTATCTTGGGTAACGGGTACTTGTTTTTGATAGTTTGCTCGTTTATATCTCTGTAATCCGTGACTAGCCTCTGGGTTTGATCCTTCTTCTTAACAAATAAGACTGGTGCTCCCCATGGCGATGAACTTGGACGAATGAATCCTTTCTGGATATGTTCTTCTAATTGCTTCTTGAGCTCTTTCAATTCATCGACGGCCATAGGATAAGGTCTTTTTGCTATTGGCCCTGTTCCCGGCTTAAGTTCGATGAGAAACTCTACATCTCTATCAGGTGGCATTCCCGGTAGTTCCTCCGGAAAAACATCTGGGTATTCCTTGACGATAAGCACATCACCAAGGCTAACCCCCTTAAGAGAATTTAGCCTAACCTTCTTAAGTTCGAAAGTTGATCGGAACTTAATCTTTCTTTTCTCTGGGGTGGTGAGGGTGATTGCTCTATTCGCACAATCTATGATTCCTTCAAAACGAGTCATCCAATCCATTCCGATGATAACATCCAATCCTTGGGTCTCTAGGATGACTAAGTCTATTGGGAAGGTGTGTTTTCCAATTTGCAAGTCTAACTGCCTACACCCGGAATTTACTAGCATCTCTCCTCCAGGTGAACTTACCCTAATAGGTTTTCCTAGACTTTCCTCAGCTAACCCATGTTTGTTAACAAAAGCTCTTGATATGAATGAATGAGATGCTCCAGTATCAAATAAAATTAATGCTGGAAATGAGTGGAGCAAGAACGTACCAATCACAGCATCAGGTTCATCATGAACTTCTTCCACATTGATGTGGTTCACTTGTCCCTTCTGGAAAGGATTGGGCTTGGAATTTTCATCAGCTTTCTTCTCTGGGCAATCAGTTGCATAATGTCCTGTCTTCTTGCACTTGTAGCAGGTCACATGAGACAAGTCTTTCTTCCCTTCATGGTTAGGACGGTGATTACCATTCCCATGATTATGACCATGATGATGGTTTCCCCTGGATCCACCATTATTTCCATTGTATCCTCCATTGCTTCCTTTGTTCCCTCCATTGTGGTTATGACCATGATGTTTTTGGCCACTACCAGTGTTGGAGTGATTCCAGGGTTTATGACTACTGACTTCAGAGGTGTGTTTCTTATATGTCCCTTCAGAATGAACCTTACTTGCACTGAACTTCCTCTTCCTATTCTCTTCCTTTCTTATGTTGTTGTCCAAGGTGATAGCTTGATCCAGTAGAGCTTGATAGCTTGGTGTATATGCCACAGACAAAGGTATCTTCAGTTCTCCCTTAAGCCCATTGAGGAACTTTTCCTTCCTCTTTGCATCAGTATCGATGTCCTCTGGTGCATACCTTGATAGCATACAGAAGTCATCCATATACTCCTTCAGAGTTCTACCTCCTTGCCTCAAGCTGCGAAATTCATCTTTCTTCAGATTCATTATACCTGAGGAGATGTGAGCATTCCGAAAGCCTTCCTTGAACGCATCCCAAGTCATGCCATCCAAAGGATGAGTCACTTGAAAATTTTCCCACCACAATGCTGCGGGTCCTTCCAACAGGTGTGCAGTGAACCTCACTTTTTCTGCCTCAGAACATTCACAAGTTACTAAGTCCTTGTTGACTGAACGGAGCCAGTCATCCGCCACTATTGGTTCAGTAGCAGAGGAGAACTTATTAGGCCTAAGCCTTAGGAATCTAGCAAGTCTGTCCACTGGGGGTGGGGGTGGAGGTGGCGGGTTGTTGTTGTGGTTGTTGTTGTTGTTGGTTGCTGCAATGAACTGAGTCATCATATTCATCAACTGAGCTTGAGCGGCCATCAGTTGTTGCATGACGTCGTCGTTGCTGGTATCACGACGAGGAGGCATCTGTAGGGGTTTTCAGCATAGATGAGTGAAAGATAGACAGAACTAGAAGAAAAATCCTACCCATGCACAAAGCAACCAAGTCAACACAAACAACACTCATAAGACAACTTAAAAGGAAAAGTCTAATAAAACAAGTAGTCTAAATTGATTTAATAAAAACAACAGAGTCTGCAAACCAAACAATTCTATCATTGTCACACCACAAGTTGGAGATCAATGTTTTAAAAAGAACGACGAACTAAACGAGGGAGAACATGGTGGTCCAACTACTAAGTCTAAACTTCGTCCATGACGTCTCCTTCATCTTCCTCCACTTCCTCGATGGTGATGCCTTCCTTCGTAAGAATCTCCTTGTAGTCATTCACCTCCTTCTCCAAGGCCTCATTCTTCTCCTGTAACATTGTCGTCTCACGGTGCAGAGTCTCGATTGCTTCTTTCTCCAGGACTTCAATCTTCTCTTGTAGTATTCTCTTCTCACCGCATAGAGTCTCGATCAAATCTCGATCAGCTTCGAACTCGACGTCGTTGCTCTGGATTTCATCCTTCAAGGTCCTGATCTCCTTGTTCTTGTCTCTAATTCTCTTTTCTTGGCTTTGAAACTTCTTCTCTTGAGCTCGGAACTTCTCCTCTTGAGCGTTGGCCACCTCTTCTTGGGCTTCAATCTTCTTTTGAGTCTCCTTGACTTGTGCCATTATTTCATCATTCTTCAACAGCTCATTGCGTCTATCTTCTTCTAGTTGCCAGAGGTGAAGTTCTAAGTCTTGGAGATATGGGTACAAAGCTTCTGGTTTGTTTTTGTCTTCCTCGCTAATACAGTAAGGAATCCCATGTTCGTCACGTTGGCCAAGGTGAGCAAAGTAGTGGTCTTTTAACTCTTCTTGGTATTGCAAGCAAAGACGTCCTATTAGCTCCTGCGTGACGAGATTCAGCCCTTTCTCCAAGGAGTCACTAATCGACTTGTACTGGATGTCTTCGGTCTTGGGTTCAGTCTGGCGCCCTTGTTGGTAAAGGCGAATTCCCCATACGTCTTCTTTGTTGAAGTGCTTCAGCTGGCTTGCCTTGATGATGGGTGTCGGAAGTGCCAACAGTTCTACCAACTCTAGAAGATATCTTCCAAAGCGCATGTCCTTGAAGTCCTCCGCGGTTTGATACATGAAGAACGACATCCTTAAGTGATAAAGGTAGAGTTTATTAAAACAAGACAAAGGTAAGATATACTAATTGTGGTGTACTTAAGTACTTAGAGAAAAAGAAGTTCTTCTCTAACAGGTGATCAATACTATTATCAACTCTTTTGTAAGTCGGATATTCACTATAGTGAGAGAGACAGACACCCGGCCAGCCACTTATAATTGTGGAACAGGTCTCATGTACGCGGACATGTAAGGTTAGTCCCGGGCCGCTTCATCCCACTATGCCGTTAGGATCCAACATACTTCCAAGATGGTAATATTATGATCAAAAAGGAGGCTTAACCAATCCTAAGGGCTCGAACCTACATGCAACACTTTGGCTCTGATACCATTTTGTAGCGCCCCATCTTTAAATAAAGATGGAACACCTGTGTTATGTGCTAGTCCCTGGATCACTGCCAGCACCACAGTACAAAATATATAGTATCATTGCATAAGTATCAAAATACTACATCGAGATCCAAAAATAGCCAAGTATAGCTTTATTACAAAGTGCATAGTCATGAAGACTAGCTAAAATATTCAGAGTTCACAACGAAAATAAAAGCAATGGGCCTTCTCTTCTAGCATACGCCACGAGCAGACATGTTGGGTGTAGAATCGAGTCCAAACTTACTCCTCATCAGAATTACCTGCACATTTGAATATGCAGCCCCCGAAGGAGGTCAATACAATGAAGTATTGGCAAGTGACTATGGTGGATAAATTATGACAAGTCTAATTCTATATGCATATTTGGCTTGGTGGAGTTTGTAGGCTATTTTGCAGAAAGCCAGTTTTCTCCTATCTTTTGTAAAACACTTTTGTATCTCAAAGACTTGGCACCAAGGGATGAAGCCCAAGTGCACCAATAATTCTTTCCTTAGTCAAATTTTACTTTACGAAAACCATGTTGAGATTCTTCCGTCCATCCTTGTCCAGTTGCTCGAAGTTGTCCATCACCGGGGACACGGCTGAGTACTCAGTTTGTCGACTCTGCAGAGGTTGTGCACTTTCACCTTAAGACTCAATTTGTCCGAGAAATCCTATACACGCGGAGTGTATTATGGAAAGGAGAGAACTGAGACAAGAACTTTCAGAAGAAGAATGCAACCATACTAGCAAGACCCGTTCCACCTATCAACTCTACATCTGCTTGTCAAGCTGACATGTTGCACTCTCACAACTTAGTAGTTCTAGACAGAGCCCATTGTCAGAAGGCTGCACGAAAAGCTTCTAAACTTGGAGGGACTTAGAAATCTCTTTGTTCCTGGGTGGCCGTCCACAAGTGTACTTCTGGGTGAAAACCACCATACTCATGGCCCTAAGTAGAATAGAAATTCATCCTAGGCGAAGACAACCACAAGCATGGTCCCAAAAGCCACTCAACATAAACCAAACAACCAATTCCACCCAGAAGTGCATTCAAAGTTTTAACACTTAGCAATAATTCTATAACATGATAAGTAAACTCCTTTATAGCATATCTAAGCATCTAATAACACTTTTGGTGGCTGCATGTTGAGGGATGGCTGCACACTACTAGGATATTTTCAAAGTATAAACTAACTTAACATTATAAGATAGTATCCAAAATTTCCCTATCATGCATACTACTCAAAAATCTACTAATAATGCATATAGAAAACATAGGATAGATTATGAATGTCACTTGCCTTGGTAACAAAGGGAACAAGCACAGCAAGAATAACAATCACAAGGACCTTCCTCCTCTTCACAATCTAGAGACAAACAATAACACTAAATAAACACACAAGCATAACACTTAGAATATCAATACAAAAATATGTATGCATGCTTAATATGCAATGAACTTAACAAGACCAATTAATTACTCCGTTAAGTTCTCTGTTATTCATGCATAAAAATGCAATGATCAATATTTTAATATTTTAAATAATCATTTAATAATGAGCATATTAGTAGTTTTAAATTATAAAACCAATTTCTTTAAGTCTATTAGAAGAAATTTCAAATAAAACTCATATTACACTCTCTGGACAGAGGGCATTAATATAACTCCAAAACAATTGGATTTATTTGGAGAGAAAATTTATTAATTAAGTTATAGATTTAATATCCGAAAGTTAAACAATTTAATTTCGCAATTTAATATGCACTAAAAGGATAAACTAATGAAACCATATTAAACTACACGAGCAGAGCTTCACGTGGATATAAAATTCATCAAATTTGGATGAACAGATCGAAAGTTATGATTTTTGTAAGTTTGTGTTATTTTCTGTTTTTAAAACAAAATCTCTGCCGAAATAGAAAATAAAAGCGCCACGCGGCGTGCTGTGATTGGGCGATACCGGTTCGCGCGGATCGCGTGCGTGGACCGTACGATCTATTTTAAATCTAACGCGCCAGATACACCCGATCTAGATCCGATGGCCAGGATCTAAAGGGGGGGGGGGGGTCGGGCGGCGCGGTTCGCCGGTGATCCCGTGCCCGCGGCGGCGCCATCATCGGCAACGATGGACCTCGTGTTCTACGGCTAAGGGGAGGGCGAAACTCGTACCACTGGACGCGGATGGTCGTGGCGAACTCGATGGCGTGACGGACGCGGTCGAGATGGCTCTTCTCCTCCTTTGCGAGCTCGTCGGAGAAGCGCGGCGGACGGCGGCGTCGGTCGTCGAAGGATTTGCCGCCCTGGTGCACAAGAGAACGCCGGAGCAAGTCCATTAGACGCGTATGGTGACGGGGAGGCGCAAAGGGGGTGTGGGGATGAAGCTCGGGTGTTGAACTCACCGGAAAGATGCAAATTGCGGCGGCGGCAATGTCGGCGATGATCTCGCGATTTTGGCGAGTTTCTGTTAGGGTTTTGGACGCGGGAGACGGAGGCGGAGGGGGGGGGGGTTATATGGGGACGTAGGGGACCGATTAATCCGCGATTTAGCAACGGATTTTGATCCGATTCGATTTAGGGGTTCGGTAGTTCGTGTTCTACACGATGAAGGAGATGACGTGCGGGCCCTGGCTGGCAGTGAGAGAAGGGGGTGGTGGGCTGCTGTTCGGCCGAGGCAGCGCGCGCGCGCGGTAGAGAAGAGGTAACGCAGTGGGCTTCGGCCCAGTTGGGTCGTCTCCCCCTTTTTTTTTTTAATAAAACAATTTTCTGATTTCATACCTTTAATTCAAATTTGATTTTTAAAACTTATCAAAACATTTCAGAAAAATTCATAAAAATATGTTTTGAAAAGCTAATTTAATTTATGACTTTTTGATATCATTTTGTTAAATAAATAAAATAATAAAATACAGATTTGTATGAGGAGCTCAAATAAACCTCTTTAATGAAAACAATTCTATTTAACATTATAATTAAAATTCAATCTACTCCTTATGTGATTTCACTGCCATACTTTTTATGATGCATGATGCATGGATGCAAAGTTTTAAAATTTTGAGAAATTTGGGATGTTACAATAGTATTTTAGAAAATAACTAACATAACTCACACTCAAACGAACATCCCTCCTGGTCGTTTAAGCGATTACACGACCCCCATCCATTGCACCACCCCTCATCATCAAAGCCGGCGGCACAACTTCAAGAATAGACAAAATCGTCCGCCACACCAATTTTGTGACTCGTGCTCGACCTTTTGGTCTTCCTGTTCCGAGGCCATACCTCTAAGTATGCTAGGCTCGCCACCAAAGACCTCCACGCTGACGCTTGTGCAACATGGCTTACACCCACTGTATGCGAACGACGAGATGTATGACACCCGATCATCACGGCCTGCCTCATAACGTAGAACTTTCTTGGTGGTGCGCGTTGGAGGGAGAACACTAGTGGTATTTTGAAGGGATCATCTTATTCAGCTACCGCCGTGTAACTAATGTATACTACACACACAATCACACAAAATAAGATGCACACAAAACATCAAATGTAATGCAATGTGATATAGTCCATTGCGCCATGGTCTTCTTGGCGCCCGCAGTTTATAAACAATTTAATAAACCTACCTTGACCATATCACATAGCCCCTGCAAAATAAAGTTAGACGCTTCTACTTTATCTTTTGCATATTTTAGGTGTCTTGGGGCTTTCGCAAATAGAACCGCTTCATACCTACGAATCTTATGACCCCAACAACGATCCAATAATTGCATGTTTAAGCATCCCTTTCGGGCCCTCCATTGAAAATGCGAAGACCAACTAAAGAGAGAGAAACTGACACCCGCTAGCCACATATACGGTACAAGCCGTATGTCAGTAGTGGAACCAGTCTCGCGTAAGCGTACGCGTAAAGTCGGTCCGGGCCGCTTCATCAACTCAATGCCGCTGGAATACACAAGTGCACGCTAGAGGGTAGCAAATAACAGGAACGGTGCCCCCGTGCAGAGCACGGGTTCTAACAGCGTACAGCTATATCTACGATAGATCGGCTCTGATACCACTGAAGGGGAACGTGTGCAGAAAACAAAAAAATTCCTACCGACGATATCCTAAAAGCATGCCAAGATCTATTCTATGCAGATATAGTAGTACGAACGGAGATCGGAATACATACCCTTGTAGACCAAAAGCGGAGATTACGTTCCCGCACAAACGTTGTCGATGAAGACCGACGAAGCCGACCTCAAGGTCGTGTAGAGGAAGCAGGCCTCCGAGTACCGCTAGCGCAGCACCTCGCAGGGAGTCGCACACGTACGGTGGAGACGACGCCTCCGAAGCTCCAGTCCAGGACGAGCAGCGGAAGACTTGGACCGGAACACCAGAAGCGCGGCAGCGGGCTATGGTGGAGGAGATCCCCTCTTCCTCAGCTCGGCGCGGCTCCAACTTGGGAACCACAAGATCGAGAGAGAAATCGGGAATTAATTGGTGAATTAAAAGGCTGGGGGTGCCCCTTCTTATATAGGCTCCCAGGGGGAGCCAACCTTGCCAGCCAGGCAATGTGGGACTATCCCCACATGCCTGGTGCGGCTAGGCTTGGTGCGCCGGCCCCCTGGTGGGCCCCTTGGCCCATCCAGGCGGGCCACCAAGGCCCCCACCGAATCCCCTAGGGATTTTCCCCCCTCTTGGGCCTTCTTTCGACTAGAAGGCCCATTTAGGGAAATCAGCCTAAATAAATTCGAAAATAAATATATAAAATCATATTTGCGTATTAATAACACTAATTAATATCAAACATAATATATATAATTTTTCCTAGCTCCGAAAACTCTTTCGGCGCTGCCCGATCTCCATCGGACCCCTCCCGGGACGCTCCCGGTGATCTCCTTACTTTCCGGTTGTCTTGTCGAAACCCCTTAAGTGTGTTACCCTAGCGGTTCGATATAATATCAGGTATGATCAAGACTCCTCAATGATCAACGACTAACTCGTAGGCCTGGACCCCATGAATTAATCCCTGAGATATAACGAATGACTTTCATCTATCAAACCTGAACGTAAAGTCTTAGACCTTTTGCCATAGCGATACTTAGCACGTCCGAGCGTCGTTCCATAGATATCTCCATTCCTAATCCCGACCTCGTTACCGACGACGCTATCTTCTACTCCTTCATGATCTCATGTCTCCGTGACCTAGTCACATGCTTGCAAGCTCATTAGACATGATCTCACCGAGTGGGCCCGAGAATATCTATCCTGCTATGCGGACTGGCAAATCCGGCTCTTGACCCCTCGTCTCAACTACTCCTTTCCGATACCCAAAAGTATCACCGTTATTGTCATACTAAATAAGATACGACGTTTGGTGCAATCAAAGTATCTTCCGGGAATATCAATAAGAGTTGATCTCACGGTCAAAGGCGTAACGACTACGTTCTCCAAATCTGGGTATGTCCATCACATCGCTCCCTAGCGATATGACTCTCATTGCCGACCGGCGCCATGCCCCATGACCGGGAAACCTCGATCATCAATCGCGTAACGAAACTAGTCTTAGTAGAGGCTACTAGGGACCTGGTTGTTTACGTATCACACCCGCATTAATGTTTCCGCTTAATACGGTTCTAGCATGACACAAAAACCTATTATGAACAAACGAGATATGATAAAGAATACACTTTATTAATTGCCTCTAGGGCATATCTCCTTCAACTACCGCCAACAGATTGAGGCAGCCGATGCCTTCGTCGTCTGGAGAAGGAGAGGGACCAGTTGTGCGCCTCTCTGGACCAGGCCACGAGTCGAGCTGCAGAGCTGGAGCAGAAACTTCAGTCCCAAGCCGAGATGGAGAAGGCGTTGCGCGAGTCGCAAGAGCGTGAGCGTGCGCGGGTCGTCCAGGAGAAGACTCAAGTCGACCGCCTGCTCACACTCACCGGCGTCCTCGGAGGTGAGTCTTTCGGCTTGGTGCCTACTATTTTCTTTGGTTGATTCGCCTTGGGTTGACTTCTGACCTTTGTTCAGAGAAATGTGGAGGCGCTCCTCCGGAAGGCTCGTCCAGTGACGCCGTTGACTTGGCAACTGCGGTCGGGTTCCTCGACCGCGTCTGCGCGTATGCCTCCGGGGCGCTGCAGCAGTCGTCGACGGCAATTCAGAAGTCTACCGGGGCGCTGTCGACTGTGCACCAGAGTATCTTCCCCAGCGTGCCGCCACCGACTGCCGTGGACGCACTCGTGGCACCTTTTGAAGGCGATGCGACCACCATTGCGGACTTCACTCGGACGCAGACGGTACGCGGCTCCGAGCTTACTTTCCAGCTTCTCCTTGGCCATCAAGTCACAAGCGACTTCGAGAAAGTCGTCGGCGGCTTCCCTCGAAGGCCTGATGGCAAGACCGCGTCTCTTAGCGGGGTGAAGGCGCAGGCGAGTCAGCTGGCTGCGAAGCTTGTTGCCACCTTCGAGAGGGGGATTGCCAAGGCGACTGAAGCGGCCGCTGCTCAAAGGAGTCGCTCCCGGTCGGAGTCTGTAGCGTATGCGGTCTGTAATGAATTATATTTTGCGGGTCTTTGGGCCTTGAATCATGTTTAATGCTGGAGTTGTTGGATTCTTTCTCTTCGAGTTTGGCTTGAGTGAGAAATCGCCTTTATTTTTCCTGCTTTGACACTGTCGATTCTTGGCAGCATGACACAGGCGTTTCCACTCCGGTTGCTGCGACGGCTGGCGCGGGTGATGAATAAGGTCCACCTTCGACTGATTATGCTCTCCGCCGTCGTCGAACAACTTCGGCTCCTGGGCGAAGCGTGAACGACCAACGGTTGATCACCTATATGAGGAACAAGGCGATCGAACTCGAGGCGAAGCTGAAAAATGCCGAGTTGGAGCTAGAGCGCTCCAAGTCGCGCCCTATTGCAGAGTTCTCTCAACGCGAAGAATTCCTGCTCGGCGAGATTGATCTGATCTGTCTACAGCTGCAAGGTTGGTAGCGTTTTGTTTTTGACTTCCACATTCTTGCGATGTGTTGATTGCGATGTCTTGATGCAGATGTGAACCCTGAATGGCAAGCTGAGCAGGCTCAGATTGATGAGCGGGTCATCCGAGAGGCGACTAGCGACTCATATGAGGCGCGCCACTTTTGGTCGAACAGATCGAGAGGGCGTATCCTCGCGTGTATGCTTGACCGCACTTGGCGAGCTGCTTTTCTACTAGAAGGGTGCAGGAAGACCCTCTGGCATATCCATCGCGTGTAATTCCCGCACAATGGGCAGCCCCACGAGTTGGCCACATTGCTGGAGAGGTTCCGCGAAGGTGACGCGTTGAAGGAGGTTGTCGACGCCCAACTCGTCGCCGGGGCGAACGTGGCGTTGGCGTATGTCCGACTGCATCGGTCGAATCTTCCTCTGGCAAGGTTGCTAGGTGGCTTGCCTGAGGAGGATGACTACGTCGAGACCTTGCCAGCTGCGCGCCAGATGATTCAGCAGGTCCAAAGGCTGAGTGAGCGTCTCGTGGGGCCACTCGATGCGCCTAAGGATGAGCCTGCAGAGTAGGAGTAGCAAGCTTCTGTTGTACAAGATTAGTTCTAAGAGGCAAATTTGCTGAGTGTAAATACCAATGTATGTTAGATGAGATTGGGGTAGCCCCCGAGTAAGAAAATTGAAATTGTTTGCATTACTGTATGAAAATCTGTTGTGCAGCCTCGAGTGGATCGAGTGCGACTTAGATATAAGTGTCTTGTGCGACGCGGCCCCCCGAGTGCCTCGAGTGCGACGCAGTCCCCGAGTGGCGGACTGTGTTTTTGTCTTGACCTGTATGGCGCAGCCCCCGAGTGCATCGGGTGGCGGCCTAGGATGAACTTATACATGTGTGGCGCAGCCCCCGAGTGGATCGCGTGACGGCCTAGGGTTTTGTCACGGACCTGTATGGCGCAGCCCCCGAGTGTTTCGAGTGGTGTTCTAGGTTTTCAAGTGATACCTGTAAAGCGCAGCCCCAAGTGTGTCTGTCGGCGGCCTAGGATTTGTTGACTTGACCTGTATGGCGCAGCCCCCGAGTGGTTCGAGTGGCGGCCTAGGATTTTGCGAGTAAGGCCTGTATGGCGCAGCCCCCGAGAGGTTCGAGTGGCGGCCAAGGTTTTCAAGTGATACCTGTAAAGCACAACCCTCGAGTGTGCCGGGCGGCGGCCTAGGATTTTTGACTTGACCTGTATGGCGCAGCCCCCGAGTGGATCGAGTAGCCGCCTAGGATTTTGTGAATAAGGCCTGTATGGTGCAGCCCCCGAGTGGTTCGAGTGGCGGCTTAGGTTAGGAATTGCATTTTGACTGAAAAAGTAAAGGGGAGAGCTTGTTCCATAAATCACTTTATTGACTCACACATCAGTCCGGAGGCGGTCATGGCGACGTAAAAGCCTCCGGGGACGATTCCCCCCCCCCCCCCGGCAGGGTGCCGGGGAACAGTTCTGATCTCTCCCAAAGTGGTGGCGGTGACGGCGGCGGCTCGGGACCTGTGGAGGAAAAAGTGATTAACCGTGTCGAGTTTTTAGGTCAGGGAGGTATTTATGGGCGAAAGACCTAGGTCGGTGGGCGCCCAAGGGCGCCTCACCACCTCCCGGCGCGGCAGCATGTGATGCCGCGCTAGTAGGTGGTGTGGGCCCCTCGGGGTCCTCCTTCGTCTCGTCTTTGGTTCTTCTGGTCGCAAATATTTAAAAAATACTGGTTGGCTCATTTCCAATTTGGCGGATATTTCCTTAAGAGCTTTTCTGAAACAAAAAACAACAGAAAACAGGGCACTGGCACTGTGGCATCTTGTTAATAGGTTAGTCCCAGAAAATGCATAAAACTATATAAAATGCATATAAAACATTTAATAACATGATATAACATAGCATGGAACACAAGAAAATATGGATACGTTGGAGTTGTATCAGATATCCAAAGGCTCTAAGCAGTGACCGCAACTGCTCGATAAATGTCCCCTGAAACTGTTCCAACGTATCATGCTGAGCGCATGTCGACTTCTCGGAAGCCATCGTCTTCGGGATACTATATAAGAATTTATAATTAGTACTAATGCATCATAATAAAGAATTATCACACTAAAAATATGACAGTGTTATTCTCAAGTGAATATTCATCATATTCCTAGAGAACTCTTTACCGTAGCTCGTAATCCTTACAGGTTCTATCCCATTACAACCTAAGGTCAAAGCAATTGCTCTGATACCAGCTGTGATGACCGACCATGCTACCGCATGATTGCAACACGCAGGACATCGATGTAAAACTCATGAAACACCGTACCGCAAATTTCACACCATCAGAGTGGCACAATAGAAACATTGCATGGGTCCAACGGTCATACACATATTATTACAAGCCAAAAGTGTACAAATTCAGTAAGATCCTCTTCGGTCCAACGAGGAGCCGCACTACTAGGTTCCAGTTGCAAACTAAAGAGTTTGCAAGCTAGTGGGATTAACAAACTCATAACCATAGAGCTCAGCAACTTATTTAGTAAAGTATGTTGCTCGGCTCACTATCTACACTAGGGATCTGCCCTAGTAATCCTCCGTCTCCTCCTCTTCGCCGTCGTAGGTGATGAGGTAGTCGACGCCTTTGACTCCACCTGACAGGTCTGGCTCGTCGTAGACCAGATTGTCTTGGTTGTAGATGTCGTATACTCCTTCGTCTTCTGTGGCCTCAAAGTCTAAAAAAGGGGTTCAAGGCAAGGGTGAGTAACAGCGTTACCCACCAAGTTTATTATGGTAAGGTGGGTAGTTTGATGCACTAGCTACAGCCACAGACAATGGATTGTCATAGGCTAATGCAATTTTTCGTAAACATTTCATCAAAAGTTTGCTTTTATGCTCGTCAGGAGTCACAGGGCAAGGGCTTTGAGGAGCCTCCTTCCTGCCGCGTTCGTCGTTCCGTCCTGTAAAGTGGAGTAATGATGGATACACACGCTTCTATTCTTGTAGACAATTGTAGGCCTCTAAGAGCAGAGGTTTGTAGGACAGAAGCAAGTTTCCCTTAAGTGAATCACCCAAGGTATATCGAACTCAGGGAGGTAGAGGTCAAAGATAACCCTCTCAAGCAACCCTGCAATCAAGATACGAGAAGTCTCTTGTGTCCACAACACACCCAATACACTTGTCAGATGTATAGGTGCACTAGTTATGTGAAGACACAGTGAAATACAAGTAATATGGATGATTATAAGTAGTAATTGCAATCTGTAATAAAAATGGCAGCAAGCAAACATGTAGTAGAACTTGTTGGAAACATGTAGCAGAACTTGTTGGAAACGGTGTTTTAATGCTTAGAAACAAGGCCTAGGGATCCTACTTTCACCGGTGGACATCCTCAACAATGACATCAAAGTTAAATAAGTAAACACTACTCTCAAACACTCCATGTTGGATAACAAACACCATTCATTGTGAAGGGCTACAAGAGCACCCTCAAAGTCGGAGAAAACTAACACCAACAATGTCATAAAGGGAATCACACACGGTGTACACACTGTCACCGTTACACACTTGAATAACCCCGGAGTTCATATTAAAGTAACCTCTAGAGTGCATAATATATAAAGAGTAGCATCACATATTCAACTAGATTACAAAGCTCATGAAAACATAAAAGATCACATCATGGGAGAGAGAGAGAGAGATAGACCACATGGCTACCGTAGATCCCGCAGCCCTGGGGGAGAACTACTCACTCCTCATTGTAGGAGTCAGCAACAACGATGGAGATGGTGGTGGAGTCGATGGATATGGCTCCGGGGGCAATCCCCCGTCCCGGCAGGGTGTCGGAACAGAGAATTCTCTCCCCTGAATCTTGTCTTCGATGGCGGCGGCGCTCGGGACCCGTGGAGGAAATATCGAACATCCTGAAAGCGTTCTTAGGTCAGGAGGTATTTATGGGCGAAAGGGCGATGTAGGTGGGCGCTCGAGGGGCCCACAACCCCTTCTGGCGTGACCAGGAAGGGAGCCGTGCTACGGGGTGGTGAGGCCGCCTCGTGGCTCTTCTCCGTCTCGTCTTCGGTGTTCTGGAACGTTCCTTTTCCAAAAATAATTCCAGGATTTTTTTTTCCAATTCCGAGAATATTTCTTTAAGTACTTTTTTGAAACCAAAAGCAGCAGAAAACAGGAAACTGGCACTTTGGCATCTTGTTAATAGGTTAGTCCCAGAAAATGCATAAAACTATATAAAATGCATATAAAACATGTAATAAAATGATATGACATAGCATGGAACATAAGAAATTATAGATACGTTGGAGACGTATCAACATCCCCAAGCTTAGTTCTACTCGTCCCGAGTAGGCAAGAATGATAAAAGAAGAATAATTTCTGAAGTGACATGCTTAAACACAATCTCGATCACGTAATAATGTAAGGCATGTAAACTTAGATCAAGTGAATAAGGGTTGTAGTTTATATTGATATCAAATGAGTAATAAATAAACAAGTAGGTGAAGCAAGCGAAGCTTTCAATGATATAGTACTAGATAGCAATCAATTGTGCAAAGTAGATATTAAAGATGATTTAAGCTTCAAGCACAACAATATAATCATCTAATGCTTCCAACAAACATGACAACTTAATGAAAGGATCAAGTCAAGCAATATCAATATGCACGTAGAAGATCAATACTTTATTTGTTCAAAAGAAACAAGCAAGCGTTCAACGTTGGTTCCTGGCACCAGGAGGTTATGGCTAAGAGAATGTTAACGGAGGTTTGGAAGGCCAATGTAAGAAAGGCTCACAAAGGTGCAAGTGATCATTAGACAAGAGAAAGTCTTACAATCGAAGCTAAGCAAGGAGTAGTGATTGCCACACAACGGATGCACATAGAGCTATAAGTATATGACAACTCTCCAATGGAACTAGTGGGCGTGCATGCAACTTTCTTGCTCACGAAGACCTAGAGCACTTTTGAGGAGACTCATCATTGGAATATACAAGCCAAGTTCTATAGTGTAAAGTTCCCCACATAGTTATGCAACTAAGACATGAAAAATCACTAATATGAAGTACAAGTGCTAAACATGAGCATAAATGATGATCATAAATGATATGGTGCTATAACATGAGCACAAGTGATGACTATAAATGATATGGTGCTATAACATGGGCACAAGTGTGTGATAAAGAATAGTAATGCTGCCCCTTTTTTCTGTTTCTCTTTTCGATGGCCTACATGGCTCTTTTTACTTTTAGGGGCAAGCATCCTAATATGATACATGATATATGACAACACACCAATGATGATATGACAACATACTTATGATATAAGTAACTAATATGAATGTGACATAATATGCATATGACAACGGTGCCTCTGCCAGTGTAGCAGTTTATGCCATGATCTAGAGTAACATGGATAAAACCACACATCAGCTTTATAGAATCACGCAAAGCAATATATAAGTAATGAATGACAACAAGTCATGTAATGTAAGATGGATGTTGCATGACAATATATCTCGGAAGAGCTATGGAAATGCTGTAGTAGGTAGGTATGGTGGATGTTTTGAGGAAGATATTTGGCTTATGTGTAGGAGAACAAGATGAAGATGTCCCACGAGTTTGGATGTACCAGCGAAAAATGCACCAACTCTCAATGTGAGAAAGGGCAAAGCAAAGTACAGAAGAGGCTAGCAATATGGTGGTGGAAGTGCCATGAAAATCACAGTTTTAGAACTCACAAGTAAAAAGATTCCAAATAAAAATATGATCTTACAAGGCATAAGGAAAATTACTCCTAGAGGGATCATGGCGAATGATAAAGTCACCGTTGGCTTCCCCGACCATAGCGGATAACATAAAGTCATTACGGTTGCCTTAGTCAAATAGAAGTCATATACCATTATGCAATCAACTGGAAATTTAAGTGTGGCACAGCTTCAAGTTTTTCTAGACTTAATCATTCCACTTTACTAGACCATCATGTTTACCATTAAGCAAACTAATATCTCAAAACAACATCAATAATTCAAGTGACACAATTTAATGATCTACAAGACTATGTATCATTTAATTATACCATCTACCACATTTAGCATTTTATGTTCTCAACCAACACCAATCAACTTATTTAAAAGATAAACTCTCCAAGTAATTAAACAATGAGATATGATAGTATGATATAATAAAACTAACCGCTCTAGCAAGGGATGCATGAAAAACAAGAGCTAGAAAGCAAACAATTGCTAAAGAAGAAAACTCAACAAATATAAGTGAAGAATACGGGTATTCATTAGAAAAAGCGGAGCGTGTCTCTCTCCCACAAAAGAGAATCATAGGATCCATTTTATTCAGAGGATGAAAATAACAAAAGCAAAATTAAAAACAAACAGCCGCTTCAAAAAAAGCACATAAGATGTGACGGAATTAAAATATAGTTTGACTATAAAGGGACCTGATAGTTTGTCGATGAAGAAGGGGATGTCTTGGCCATCCCCAAGCTTTGACGCTTGAGTGTTCTTAAAAATATATTGGGGGTGAACCACCGGGGCATCCCCAAACTTTGGCGTTACTATCCTCTTGATCACATTATAACATCCTTCTCTCTTGATCACTGAAAACTTCCTCCACACCAAACTTAGAGTAAACTTCATTAGAGGGTTAGTTCACAAAAAAATATGATATTCTGTACGAACACAATTTCTACTAATGCTACTGGACATTAGCTATAGCCACTGATACTTTATAGGATAAAAATATCCAATCAACATAGCAAAAGAGGCATTGCAAAATAAATGGCATAATCTGTCAAAAACAGAATAGTCCGTTAAGACGAATTTTTTCGAGGAACTTAACTTGCAAAGATCATAAAACTGAAAACTAATGAAAGTTGCATATATATCTGAGGATTACGCGCAAACAAGGGAAGATATTTCTGATATTTTTGTGAAGAGTTATGAATTTAACGGTGAACAGAAGAAAACTGTTTATGCGCAGGAATCCAAATTTAGCATCAACTTTCAACTAGAGTCTTAACTTGACACAACATTGCAATAAAATAAGGATACAAAAGAATTGCTGCATACATAACACAAGTCATTGACTCAACAAAATAAAATAACATGAATTAAAATAGTGGGTTGTCTCCCATAAGCGCTTTTCTTTAACGCCTTTTTGCTAGGCAAGGAGATTCGTTTGATGCTCTCATAAAAATGAGAGTTGAAAAACATAGGAGACCATAAAGAGGTAAACATCAAACACATTTAAGTCTAACCCACTTCATATGCAAAGGAGTATTGTGATAGAATAAATTATTGAAACATAAAGCAACTATCACAGAAAGATGAAACAAATGAGACTTCAAAACTTCCAACATAAAGAGAGGTGTTTTAGTAACTTGAAAACTTTTTCAACCGTGTTTTACTCTCTCATAATAACTTTCAGTAGCATCATTGATAAAATACACAATATAACCATCACATAAAACATTCTTATCATGATCCATATGTATAAAAGTATCATTATCTCCCTCATAAGAAAAGTTCTTCTCATTAATGACAAAGGGAGTAGGATCATCATAAAGAACTGAACATGATATACAAGTTTTATATTAAAAGGATTGGTTTGGGTGAATCATCTATAATATTACAAGTTTCAAAAGGATAATTGTAATTATAACCCATGTCATAGTATTCTTTATAATTATCAAAGACCGGAGGCATAGTATCATCATAAGAAATAGAATAATTATCCTCTAAAGTGTGTTCATTTGCAAACATGTCATCATTTTTACTAGAAGGATATGTATCAAATATATAATCATTAGTAGCAAAAGGATTTTCAAACACCTCATCCCTGAGCTCAGAGCTCTCTATATCATCATGAGAAGGAACATCGATAGTATTAATAGTGCATCAATTATTAGCATCATCATTTTCAGAATTATTATCCCAAAGATCTTCAATATCAAAAGAAGTGTGCTTTTCACAATCATGATCACTAATATAAATAATAGGCATAGGTACATCATCCAGTTCCGAATCATCAAATTCAGAATTATAAATTGTAACATGAGCGACAAGTTTGGGAGAAGATATTGTGTCCTCTCTCCTTTTACTCCTCTTCTTTTTCTTCCTATTTCCATTTTTCTTCTTATTTTCCTCTTTTGGAGGGAGAGGCTTGAAAGGAAGCTTCTCCACATAACCTGGTTTAGTATTAGAGAAAATGGAAGAAACTTGGGGAATTCCTCTCTTTCATTAATAAGATGAAAACACAGATTAGTCCTGTAATACTTTGATGAAGTCTCATCCTTGATAATATTTTGTATGTAGGTGTTAGCATGGTAATTATTAACACAATATAGATAACATCCATGCAACAAATCATTCATATCAATATCACTCATATTTAACAAAGAAGTTTTTCTTGATATCTCTTCACACCCCAAAAATAATGTAAGTTCGTCATGTTGATTAGGAGTGATCATGGTATCACAAAAGTCTCCTGCAATATCTTTATTAGAACCCGAGCATTGAAAATCGAAATGTCCCTTTTCATAGCAAAGTTCACAAATAAAAGGATAGGTGGCACAAATCGTTTTACCAAGATCTCTTAAAACTTTATACCAACCTCTAGTATTTTCATTCCTATGATGGATACAATATTCATCTTCAATTTGATTAATTCCACAAGGTCTATGCATTCCACAAAAATTAACATGCTTATAAGAAATAGTGGTATCAAAAGTGTGAGCATGTTTATTGCAATCATTAACAACAACTTCATTTTCCATGCAAGTTTCTTTGAAAGGTTCATGATACACATCCCAATTTTATTTAGGAACATTAATATGAGAAGCAAAGGTTCTAAAATAATCAACAATAATATGAGAATCAAGACCATATTTAGCATTAAGCTCTTGAAAATCAGTAGTTTCAACACAAGACTTAATGCAATCATATTCATAGTTTATACCTGATTTTTTACCTTTGTCATTCTCCCAACCTTCAGCAGTGTTTCGAATAGTTTCAAGGAGATCACATCTAGCTTCAACCATTTTACTTGTGAAAGAGCCCTCCGAACAGGCATCTAGATAATCCTTGCAATGTCCTGAACGTCTTGCATAAAAATTATTAACAATTATATTATCAGGAAGCTCAAGGTTAGGACATTTGAGTATTAATGTTTTCAATGTTCCCCAGGCTTGAGCCATGCTTTCTCCTTCAAGAGGACATAAATTATATATAGAATTACGATCTTGGTGATGATTCAACCTTCTCCTTTATGCGACACGATCAGGGGCTGAATAGGGGAAATCCGGTGTTCCAGATTGATGCTTGTGTCATGTTTCTTGCTTTTCCTCTGGACTATCAAACTGAGTATTATATCAACAAGGCCGTGTAACTCTTTGGACGCCTCTCCCTTTGGCGCTGCCCCAATGAAAATCAGTCGAGCGTGCTGGTTAGTGTTAATGAAGGAGATCCGACTTGTTCCTCATAGCCTGATTGTGACTCGAGCCCCTTCTTTTCCAGGCATTGGTGCTTCCTGGACTGTGCCAGTATTTGTTCTGAATAGCCGACACTCTCACCCTGATCTGGTTAGTGATGAAGACCCTGCCCCGCCGATGAATGCGTCTCCTCATCCCGATGCATTGCCCTATCTGACTATCATGCAAGAATATCATTTGAACATGCAACGTTTTAATCAGCAGCAAGCTCTTCAAGCTTGAAATCATCGTGTCGACGCTCCTCTGCAGCAAAATAATGGCTGGGGTGCCTGGCCGGTCCTTCCTCCAGTTCATAGGGCTTTTGCTGGCGTCAATATGCGTGCGGCTCGGCTACACAGGACCGTCAATGATGGATGGAGTGGAATTATCTGACAATGACTCTGATGATGCTCTGGATGCTTGGAATGACCATATCTCTGATGTTGAATCTGCAGCTAACGACCTGATCTCAGGGGGTACTGGTTCGTCGTTGTATTTTGCCCGTGCTGGGGGTGAATTACAGGAGCTCCCTGTCCCTACTCTTGACTGTTTCCTTTCGTTTCTGGGATGGATGATGAAGCAAGTTTACACCCGCTCGTTTATGGAGTTTCCCTCAGCCAGTGGCTGTGTGTTGGATGCTGCGGCTCTATAGAGGTTTATTGAGTTGGCACTCTCTGAATTTCAGTTTGCCGCATGTCTCCGTTATGATCACCAGATGGAGGAATGGATTGGGCTGGGCATTCACGGCCCTTTGAGCATCTCTGCCTGGGCTCCTTTGGAGTTGTCTGACCTTTCTGTGTACATGGGTGAGCCCTATTCTGGATCAGGTGACTCTGGAATGGAGATTAGTGTAGGTGGCACTGATAGTAACATGCCCCTGCCAGCAGCTGATTCTCTGGACTTGCTGCAGCTTGGATTTGTGTCTGATGAGCTTATAGACACTGTCATGACTGATCTTCCTACACCAGCCGCCGACCCTGAGCCCCTGCTTCCTCGTATGCGTGTGCGTAAGTCTGAAACTCCTTATGCTTTAACTCAAGTCCGTCGTTCTCCTCGTTTTTGTGAATCGGGGCTTATGCACATCGCTCTACGAGAGTCGTCTCGGCGCCGTGTTTCCAAAGTCCCCCAGGCTACTCCCCCTGCGATGCTCCAGATTACAGAGATGCAGCGCATTGGTATTGAGGATTGTCACATCGACCCGGCTGACCTCTCGGAGGTGCGTCTTCGTCAAGCGAAAGAAGACTGATGTGTCAATTTGCCGGTAGTGTCAGTTACGCCTTTGTGCGTTCAGAGTCGGTGTCATGTTGCCATTTATTTCAGTCTCATGGTCAGAACCTTGTTATTCTGTTGGTTTGTGTGCTGTATCAGCACCTCGGCACTTGTCTGTCTGTTTTACTTCGTAAACTTGTGTACCCCTATCTGAATCCATGTCTGCATTAAATCGTTTGTGGAGGATTATGTGCTGGAATATCCGTGGTTTGAATATGTCTGAGAAATGGCCGCTCCTACGTAATAAGATTGATGAAAGCCTTGCTGACATTATTTGCCTCCAGGAAACTAAAAAGGGTGATATCACTTTGAGTTTTGTTAAAAAATTTGCCCTGAAAAGATTTGATAATTATGCTTTTGTACCGTCGGAGGGCGCTTCAGGAGGATTACTTGTTATTTGGGTGGGCAGTATTTTCACTGGGACTGTTATGCTGCATGAATCTTTCGGCATTGTGATTCACTTTACATCCTCTATCTCGGCTGAATTTTTTTTATTTGGTTAACGTCTATGGCCCTTGTGATGGTGTGGCTCGCGAAAATTTCGTTGCTTGGCTTTTTAGTTTGGAAATAATGATGATGATCTCTGGATATTTATGGGTGACTTCAATTTCTATCGATATACTGATAGCCGAAACAGACCAGACGCTAACTTGACACACATTGGTACTTTTAATGAAGTAATCAGCTATCTGGGGCTTATTGAACTTCCTATCAAAGGCCGAGCCTATACCTGGAGTAACATGCAATCTGATCCTCTCTTGGAGCAGCTTGACTGGTTTTTTACGTCGGCAAGTTGGACTATCAAATTCCCCAATACTCTAGTTCACCCTCTAGCTCGTCCTACGTCGGATCATGTCCCCTGTGTGGTATCAATTGGCACATCTATTCCTAAGGCTGCTGTTTTTCGATTTGAAAATCATTGGGTGAGAATGCCTGGCTTTCTGGATGTGGTGGCAAGGATTTGGAATATTCACTGTTGGGGTGATGGTGCTAAATGTATCTCTGCTAAATTAAAACTGTTGCGCAAAGGTCTTCGTCAGTGGTCGACCAACATCTCGGTTCTGAACAAACTGGTGGAGAATTGCAATGCAGCCAGACATCACAGAATGGAATTTTCGCAACATCATTAAGTCCAGACTGAGCCACCTTTTGCTATGCAAGCAAGAGTACTGGAAGAAGAGATGCACGGCCCATTGGGTTAAATTTGGTAGTGAAAATACTGCTTTTTTCCATGCCATGGCTACAATCAGATTCAGAAATAACTCAATTTCTTCCCTCACCCGTCAGGATGGCTCAGTTGCTACGGAGCATCACGACAAGGCTGGCATCCTGCGGTCCTCCTTCCGTGAGAGACTGGGCATGGTGGTGCCGCTGGACTCATCTTTTAATTTCTCCGACGTTATCAATCCGGTGGAGGGACTGGAGGCTCTTTTGGTTCCTTTTTCGCACAAAGAGATCGATGAAGCAGTTTCTGAACTCCCCTCGGATAAAGCTCCGGGCCCAGATGGGTTCAATGGTCTATTTGTCAAGGTATGTTGGCCGATTATCAAATTTGATTTTTATCGTCTGATGGAGGACTTCTGGAATGGGGCTGTTAACCTTCAGAGTATTAACGATGCTTTCATCACTTTAATCCCTAAAATCAACGCCCCAGAGATCCCTAATGATTATCGACCGATCTCCCTTCTCAATACTTGCTTTAAGCTTATCACAAAACTGTTGGCAAATCGTCTCGAGAATAAGATCCTAGGACTGGTTCATGCTAACCAATATGGGTTTCTGAAAACTCGCACTATTCAGGATTGTATTGCTTGGGCGTATGAGTATATCCATCAAGTGCTGAGATCGGGGACAGAGGCAGTGATCCTGAAATTAGATTTTGCAAAAGCTTTTGATACCATTGGTCATGATGCACTGCTGGAGATTCTTCGTTGCAAAGGTTATGATGATCGATGGCTCATGTGGATTAAATCCATTTTCTCAACTTGTCGTCGTGGTGTGCGACAAGGTGATCCTCTCCCGCCAATTCTATTTGTTGAAGGTGTTGACTTGCTACAATCAATGATTAACAGACTTGCCCTAGAGGGTTTTCTGACGGCGCCTCTCCCTATGCCTAATACGGACTTCCCTATTGTCCAATACGCTGATGACACACTGCTCATTGTTCAAGCTTGTCCCATCCAGCTCCAAATCCTCAAGGAGGTCATCCAGCGCTTCTCTAATGCAACATGTCTCTTGGTAAATTACTCCAAAACTGCTATGATGCCTATCAATATCTCAGCTGATAGCTTACAACAACTATCAGCCACCTTCGGATGTGTCACAGGATCACTGCCTTATCCCTATTTGGGACTGCCATTAGGTACTACTCGCCCTTCTGTGAACGACCTATCACCCTTGGTCGATCCGCTTGAAAGACGTCTCAACGCCACTGCACGGTTTCTGGACTCTGGAGGTCGTGTTACATTTGTTAACTCTATGATTTCCTCCCTGCCCACCCACTACCCCCTTCCGATACCCAAAAGTATCACCTATCATTGTCACACTATATAAGATATGACGTTTGGTGCGATCAAAGTATCTTCCAGGGATAACAATAAGAGTTGATCTCACGGTCTTAAGGCGTAATGACTATGTCCTATAAATATTGGGTATGTCCATCACATCGTAACTCCTAACGATATGACTTCCATTGCCGACCGGCGCCATGCCCTATGATCGGAAAACCTCGATCATCAATCGCGCAACGAAACTAGTCTTAGTAGAGACTACTAGGGACCTGGTTGTTTATCTACGACATCTGTAATCATGTTTCCGCTTAATACAGTTATAGCATGGTATAAAAAATATAATGAACGATTGGGATATTGCCAATAAACTACGTTTATTAAGTGCCTCTAGGGCATATTCCCTTCAGTCTCCCACTTGCACTAGAGTAACACTTAATGTAGTTTACAACTTGGTAAAAGCTCAACACCCATAGCATCTTGGTGCCTGCTCGCCCTGTGGAAGAGGAATACAGTCAATAGAACTCACACATTGAGATCTATATGTGCTTTGCAACACTTCTATGTCACCTAGTTTGACATCAACCCGTATCTTACGATGATGGTGAAATATATCCCAGTGGATGGAGTGAGACTCGAGCATTCGCGTAGCATGCGCCTTAAAAGTCTAAGAGATCTATTAAGGGGACCACCTACGCTCGGAAAACTGCTCATTCCAATCACACTTGCTACTTCTAAAGTCGCGATATATTTCTATACCTATGTAGATTGTGCGACAGTGCATTCATATGCGACTTCACAAACTAACCATGTCTATCTTCAAAATAAAGGACATCTCCTATATGAGATTTCTAGTCGTATGGGTCAGTGTCATAACTTGCATCATCGTAACCGCTTTACGGCAAGTTGCCATTCCACTCTTACCCGTTACTAGAAAACCTATCTTCAGTTCTCATAGACACTGAAGAATAAACTTAACGCTTGTTCATTGATCCATACAAGGATCACTCTAGAACCTGTTCTTCAACCAAGAACTCGGGTCACACCAAGTCGAGCTTTCAGCCTGATAGACTCTATGTGTGATACATAGAGAATGTCGAACATCATTTTCTATCACTAAAAAAGCCAAGGTAAACTTAATATTTTACCTAGTCATACAAGCAAGAACCTCTTTCTTTGCTTGTCCTATTCTGAAACACTTCAGAATCTTGACTAAGGAAATATTCCGACTTAATGTTATTAAGCCCCTTACGATCTATACAATTATAAATCGGATGCCTAATACTCCTAACTTCATTTCATAGAAAATTTAATCACTTAAATAATCCTTTACACTCTACTAGAGGATCTGTGTCATTCAATATGTCGATACATACAAAATCACGAATGACACCTAGCTCCCACTCAAATATGCCTTCCGCATATAAGATCAAGGAAAAGCTACTTTGCTCCCACTCAAATATGCCTTCCGCATATAAGATCAAGGAAAACTACTTTGCTCCCGCTCACTTCTTTGCAAATGTAGGTTTCTTCAACTATTTTGGACAAATCCAAAATCCTTTGATCACATTATCAAAATGAAGATTCCAGCTCCGATATGCTTGCTTCAGCGCATGAATGGACCACCAAAGTTTGCATACATGTTTAGCATCCTCAGGATCACCAACTCTTTCTTAATGACACTATTAAGAAACATGGTTTCCTTATCCATCTATCAATTTCTCATTCGAAATTATAGTGATTGCTAAACGACCCAGAATAGATTTAGGCTTCGCCACTTGAGACAAACTCTCATGTGGTCTGTCGGAACTGTTTCACGACAAATTGAATCTGCTCAATGTCTACTCTCTCATAAAATTCCATATACTATTAACATCCTAGATGCCATCAAGAAGATCTCCCAAGTCAATACCTGGTAATCGTATATGGATTTTATTTCGGATCACAAATGACTCATAGCCATTTCTCGGACTTAGGTCCACCATCTCTTCTTTGTAGTTCGTAGGTCTATCATATTCCATTAATATGACCTTCATAACAAGATTGTCGTAACACATAGTGTGGAACACAACCTCGTATGCCTACGCTCTTAGTATGAGCTCAGAACATCATGATCTTGAATCATCAGCTTTTTCAAGCTGTGGAGCCTGACACCGAAAACACTTTCGATTGCGCCACTCTGATGTCTGGAGAGGAAGTTCACCAACTTCGTCTCGCTCTACTTTCTTTCTCACTTATACCCTCGGACAAGAAACTGTTTCTTTCGCAAGGTATATCCCGACAAAGATTTTGCCTATGTCGTGAGACATGTATCCAACTAACTCTTTAGGTAAGGTATACTACAAAGATTAATCCATTTTAGGTTCGATTACATCGAAACACTAAATTGCTGAAACGACAATCCAGGCTCAAAAGCCATGCCATCACTCGTATGGTATTGTCTCCATGGATTCAAATGGTTTCCCTATTTGCTAACGTGAGTGTTTACGTTTCTACCATATGACTCTAATGATCACAATAATTCGGTAAGAGATTTATTTACCACACACTATCCGATAGGGTGCAATTACGACGTCCTAACACACCATAACACTATGGTGTTCCATGCGACGTAATTTGTGGAACTCTTCTCACAAATCTTCCAATGATGTGCCAACATTATAACTCAAATCTTTATTTCCTCGATTTGCATCGCGGGAATTTGATTTTCTTGTTAAGTTTATTTCCTACTTCATTCTGGACTTGTTTGATTGAATCAAAATTTCCAGGCCAACATTCCCCGAGTGGATATCCATATATCTATTCGAATGTTCATGAAGTCTATGAAATAAAGACTTCCACTATACGTTAAAGTACTTCATTGATTCACATACACCGAAATGCACGACTCTCAACAAGCTATACTCAAAACGTTCACTGAAGTTCACGAAATAAAGGTCTCCACTACCCGTCAATTACTTCATTGAACCACATACATCTCTATGTATGACTATCAATAAGTTATATGCCCGCTTTCCGAAAATGGTGTCACAGTTATTTTGCGAGTGTCAAAAGATCAAATCTTAGAACTTGTAGGTCCATCCAGTGTGGAGCTAATGCATATAACATTGACATGACTAAACGGTAGTGCCACACATATGTGGTGTCTTTATTAAGTTTGTATCCTTTGGCATTAATATTATGAATGTGGGAGCTTCTACCATCTAAATTCAAATCGGGATATGATCATTACTTCATAAATATAGGACACCAATTTGTCACTATCATGTATGAACAAGTGTCTCGCTAGAGGAGACACACTTGTAACGATCATACTAACAGGCGATCATAAAGAATTTACCCAAATGGTAGATCTAGAGGGAGAGTGTCTATGGCCATCACAACTTGATTGCCATTATCAACACGCAATGTCGCCTCATCCTTTCAAGCTACTCAAGCAGTAAACCTGGTTTTTCACAAAACACGACTAGTTCAAAACTTAGTCACTAACGCGAGTACTTGCTTGGCTAAAACATTCATAACATGTATATCATATATACACCATCATCATTGATGACTCCCGGTGATCTGTTTCAACTTCTTGATACTTCCACCGTAATCAAGAACCATGAAGGTGAACGATTCCCCTGGCATGACATAGTCTATGACAGAGGATTTGCACTTGGCAACGATGTCTGTCATCCAGTGATTGAGCTGAGCGAGGCGTCTCAATGTTCATTAAGCATGAACATATGTCATTAAGTATGACCGCCACGTGCTCCCTCTATGTGTGTATTCTCTTCCATCTTGGTTGAGAAGACAATCAGTCAACGTACTGATAAACTTCATCAACCCAACGTTTGGGGTACTCCGAGTTTAGCGACCATATATATGTTCGCGATCTAAAACTCGTACCCACCGTTGGTTCTCTATGGCAGAGATCATAGCATGCACTGCACTATGATGATATCATCCGCACAAAATCTGATAATCCAAATTATCTTTTGTTAGCGGAATCTCCGGGTTTATCTCCTAGCGGGTATTGTAACACAAAGAGCTAACGGTTTAAACAAGGAGTATCCTCAAGCTGAAGTATAAAACTATGAAGTTTGGACCCAACCTTTTAAGTTTCTCAATCGCAGGAATGGCCTATTTTGAAAAATGCTATCACAATGGCTAATATCTACAAAGGTTTGCAAAAAAGACTCTGTTCATTATATTCTGAGTTCTAGTATTTTAGAAAATAACTATCCGAACTCCCACTCAAACGAACATCCCTCCTGGTCGTTTAAGCGATTACACGACCCCCATCCATTGCACCACCCCTCATCATCAGAGCCGGTGGCACAACTCCAAGAGTAGACAAAAGTCCGCCACACCAATTTTGTGACTCGTGCTCGACCTTTCGGTCTTCCTGTTCCGAGGCCATATTTCTGAATATGCTAGGCTCGCCACCAAAAACCTCCACGCTGACGCTTGTGCAACATGGCTTACACCCACTGTATGCGAACGGCGAGATGTCTGACACCCGATCATCACGGCCTGCCTCATAACGTAGAACTTTCTTGGTGGTGCGCGTTGGAGGGAGAACACTGGTGGTATTTTGAAGGGATCATCTTATATAGCTACCGCCGTGTAACTAATATATACTATATATACAATCACACAATATAAGATGCACACAAAACATCAAATGTAATGCAATGTGATATAGTCCATTGCGCCATGGTCTTCTTGGCGCCCGCAGTTTATAAACAATTTAATAAACCTACCTTGACCATATCACATAGCCCTTGCAAAATAAAGTTAGACGCTTCTACTTTATCTTTTGCATATTTTACGTGGCTTGGGGCTGTTGTAAATAGAACCGCTTCATACCTACGAACCTTATGACCACAACAACGATCCAATAATTGCATGTTTAAGCATCCCTTTCGGGCCCTCCATTGAAAATGCGAAGACCAACTAAAGAAAGAGAAACTGACACCCGCCAGCCACAGATACGGTACAAGCCGTATGTCAGTAGTGGAACTAGCGTATGCGTAAAGTCGGTCCGGGCCGCTTCATCAACTCGATACCGCTGGAATCACAAGTGCACGCTAGAGGGTAGCAAATAACAGGAACGGTGCCCCCGTGCAGAACACGGGATCTAACAGCGTACAACTATATCTACGATAGATCGACTCTGATACCACTGAAGGGGATCGTGTACAGAAAACAAAAAATTTCCTAGCAACTGAAGGGGATCGTGTGTAGAAAAACAAAAAATTTCCTACCGACGATATCCTAAAAGCATGCCAAGATCTATTCTATACAGATATAGTAGTACGAACGGAGATCGGAATACGTACCCTTGTAGACCGAAAGCGGGGATTACGTTCCCGCACAAACGTTGTCGATGCAGACCGACGAAGCCGACCTCAAGGTCGTGTAGAGGAAGCAGGCCTCCGAGTACCGCTAGCGCAGCACCTCGCAGGGAGTCGCACACGTACGGTGGAGACGACGCCTCCGAAGCTCCAGTCCAGGACGAGCAGCGGAAGACTTGGACCGGAACACCAGCAGCGCGGCAGCGGGCTATGGTGGAGGAGATCCCCTCTTCCTCAGCTCGGCGCGGCTCCGACATGGGAACCACGAGATCGAGAGAGAAATCGGGAATTAATTGGTGAATTAAAAGGCTGGGGGTGCCCCTTCTTATATAGGCTCCCAGGGGGAGCCTACCTTGCCAGCCAGGCAATGTGGGACTATCCCCACATAGCCTGGTTCGGCTAGGGAGTGCGCCGGCCCCTTGGTGGGCCCCATGTGGCCCACCAAGGCCGGCCTCCAAGCCCCCCACCGAATTCCCAAGGGGGTTCCCCCCTTCTTGGGCCTTCTTTCGTCCGGAAGGCCCATTTAGGGAAATCTGCCTTAATAAATTCGAAAATAAATATATAAAATCATATTTGCATATTAATAACACTAATTAATATCAAACATAATATATTTAATTTTTCCTAGCTCCGAAAACTCTTTCGGCGCTGCCCGATCTCCATCGGACCTCTCCCGGGACGCTCCCGGTGATCTCCTTCCTTTCCGGTTGTCTTGTCGAAACCCCTTAAGTGTGTTACCCTAGCGGTTCGATATAATATCAGGTATGATCAAGACTCCTCAATGATCAACGACTAACTCGTAGACCTGGACCCCATGAATTAATCCCTGAGATATAACGAATGACTTTCATCTATCAAACCTGAACGTAAAGTCTTAGACCTTTTGCCATAGCGATACTTAGCACGTCCGAGCGTCGTTCCATAGATATCTCCATACCTAATCCCGACCTCGTTACCGACGACGCTATCTTCTACTCGTTCATGATCTCATGTCTCCGTGACCTAGTCACATGCTTGCAAGCTCATTAGACATGATCTCACCGAGTGGGCCCGAGAGTATCTATCCTGCTATGCGGACTGGCAAATCCCGCTCTTGACCCCTCGTCTCAACTACTCCTTTCCAATACCCAAAAGTATCACCGTTATTGTCATACTAAATAAGATACGACGTTTGATGCAATCAAAGTATCTTCCGGGAATATCAATAAGAGTTGATCTCACGGTCAAAGGCGTAACGACTACGTTCTCCAAAACTGGGTATGTCCATCACATCACTCTCCAGCGATATGACTCTCATTGCCGATAGGCGCCATGCCCCATGACCGGGAAACCTCGATCATCAATCGCGCAACGAAACTAGTCTTAGTAGAGGCTACTAGGGACCTGTTTGTTTACGTATCACACCCGCATTAATGTTTCCGCTTAATACGGTTCTAGCATGACACAAAAACCTATTATGAACAAATGAGATATGATAAAGAATACACTTTATTAATTGCCTCTAGGGCATATCTCCTTCAGTCTCCCACTTGCACTAGAGTACAACTTAATCTAGATTACAACTTGGTAAAAGCCTAACACCCATAGCTAACTGGTGCTGTTCATGCTTATCAAGCGGGAGAGGCTTCGTCAGCGGATCTGCCACATTCAGATCCGTATGCACTTTGCAAATCTTCACATCGCCTCCTTGTACGTACTGACGTATCACATGGAAGCGTCGGAGAATGTGTTTGGCGGTGGAGTGAGACCTTGGCTCCTTGGCGTTTGCAATGGCACCCGTATTGTCGTAGAAGAGGATCACAGGGTCTTGCACGCTCGGGAACACTCCAAGTTTGATGATGAACTTCCTCAGCCACACAGCTTCATTCGCGGCCTCGCAGGCAGCAATGTACTCCGACTCCATTGTAGATTGTGCGACTATGGGTTGCTTCCCACTTCCCCAGCACACGACGCCTCCATTCACCTTGAATACGTAACCTGTCTGTGACTTACAGTCATCGGGGTCTGAGCAGAAACTTGCATCTACGTAACCCGTTACGCCAAGTTCTTCATCGCAGCCACCATACACAAGGAACATTTCCTTTGTCTTATTGAGATACTTAAGAATGCTCTTAACAGCTACCCAATGCGGCATTCCAGGATTACTCTGGAACCGGCTTGTCAAACTTAGAGCTAATGCCACATCTGGTCTAGTACTCAACATTGCATACATGATCGATCCTATGGCTGAAGCATAAGGATGTTTCATCATTTCGGCCTTACCCAGTTCCGTCACCGGACACTGCGCCTTACGCAATATCTTATTCTTGATAACCGGCAGAGAACCCTTCTTTGCCTTCTCCATATGAAAACGCTTCAGTATTTTATCAAGATAAGTACTCTGACTTAGTGCTAATAGGCGCCTTGATCTATCACGATAGATTTTTATGCCTAAAACATACGCAGCTTCTCCTAAGTCCTTCATGGAAAACTTACTGTTTAAATATTCCTTCACGCTATTCAGAAGTTCCACATCATTCCCTATTAGCAATATGTCGTCAACATACAGTGCTAAGAACACAACCGAGCTCCCACTCATTTTCTTGTAAATACAGGTCTCTTCCACATTCTGGATAAATCCAAAACCTTTGATTACCTCATCAAAGCAAAGATTCCAGCTCCGAGATGCCTGCTTCAATCCATAGATGGATCGCTGAAGCTTGCACACCTTGTTAGCACTTCCTGGATCGACAAAACCTTCCGGCTGTACCATGTACAACTCTTCCTCAATGTTTCCATTCAGGAAGGCCGTTTTGACGTCCATCTGCCAGATTTCATAATCATAGTAGGCAGCTACCGCTAACAAAATCCGAATAGACTTAAGCATCGCTACCGGTGAAAAAGTTTCATCGTAGTCAATTCCATGAACTTGTCGGAAACCCTTTGCGACAAGCCGAGCTTTATAGACGGTCACATTACCGTCAGCATCAGTCTTCTTCTTAAAGATCCACTTATTCTCGACGGCCTTGCGCCCTTCGGGAATATCCACCAAAGTCCACACTTTGTTATCATACATGGATCCTATTTCGGATTTCATGGCTTCAAGCCATTTCTCGGACTCTAGACTCTCCATCGCCTCGTTGTAGTTCGTAGGTTCGTCTTGCTCGACTAGCATGACGGTGCAAAACTTGTTGCCATACCATTCTGGTGGGATCCAAGATCTACCAGACCTACGAGGTAGACCATCTTCCTCGACAGTTTCTCCCACTCCTTCCACGGAGGACGTTTCCGGAATTGCTTCCGTTGCGCCACTCAGAATCTCGAGTTCAGGATCAACGATTTCATCGAGGTCTACCTTCCTCCCACTTACTCCTTTCGCGAGAAACTCCTTCTCCAGAAAGGTACCGGTCTTCGCGACAAAAGTTTTGCCCTCAGCTTGGTTGTAGAAGGTGTACCCAACGGTTTCCCTCGGATATCCTACAAAGACGACTTTCTCCGACTTTGATTCGAGTTTGTCGGGCTGTAGTTTCTTAACATACGCCTCACAACCCCAAACCTTCAGAAACGATAACTTAGGCTTTTGGCCATACCATAATTCATACGGCGTCGTTTCAACGGACTTGGACGGAGCCCTATTTAAAATGAATGCGGCTGTTTCTAACGCATAACCCCAGAAGGACACTGGCAGATCGGTAAGAGACATCATAGATCGGACACTATCAAGTAGAGTACGATTACGTCGCTCGGACACACCGTTACGCTGCGGCGTTCCGGCGGGCATAAGTTGGGGCACTATGCCACAACTCTTCAGATGTGTGCCAAACTCAACACTCAAGTACTCTCCACCGCGATCGGACCGGAGATGCTTGATTTTCCTATTAAGCTGATTCTCAACTTCACTCTGGAATTCTTTGAACTTTTCAAACGTTTCAGACTTGTGTTTCATCAAATAGATATAACCGTATCTACTCAAGTCATCAGTGAAGGTGACGAAGTAACGATAACCATTGCGTGTCAAAACGCTCATTGGTCCACACACATCTGTATGTATGATCCCCAACAAATCCGACGCCCGTTCAACGAAACCTTTGAACGGTGTCATGGTCATTTTTCCCATGAGGCATGGTTCACATGTATCGAGGGATCCGAAATCCAACGAGTCCAAGAGTCCATCGGAGTGGAGTCGCTTCATGCGCTTTATACCAATATGACCAAGACGGCAATGCCACAAAAACATGGCGGTATCGTCACTACACTTAATTCGTTTGGCTTCTATGTTATGGATGTGAGTACTACGATCGAGATTCAACAAGAATAAACCGTTATTCTCGGGAGCATCAACATAAAAGATATCATTCATATAAATAGCACAATTGCTTGACACTGATTTAAATGAATAACCGTCTTGTAACAGGCAAGACCCACTTATAATGTTTACACTCAAGGATGGCACAAAATAACATTTATTTAAAACCAAAACTAATCCCGATGGTAGATGCAGAGGGAGCGTGCCGACAGCCACCACGTCGACTCTCGATCCGTTGCCGACGCGCATCGTCACCTCATCCTTCGCCAGCCGCCTTCTATTCCGTAACTCTTCCTGAGAGTTACATATATGAGCAACAGAACCAGTATCAAATACCCACGTATTGCTCCGGGCGGATGTAAGGTACACATCTATAACATGTATATCAAATATACCTTGCTCTTTGTCGACCGTCTTGCCAGACTTCTTATCCTCCAGATACTTGGGGCAGTTGCGCTTCCAGTGACCCTTCCCCTTGCAGTAGAAACACTCCACGCTAGCTCTGGGACCGGACCTGTTAGTCCTGGGCTTGGCAGCCAACTTTGCCTCCCTCCGGGACTTCCAGCTCTGCTTTCCCTTGCCACCGGACTTCTTGAAATCAACGGTCTTGTTGACCATCAACAGTGTGTGCTCCTTCTTAATCTCTACCTCAGCAGTCTTGAGCATCATGAACACTTCACCCAGGGACTTAGCCATGCCCTGCATGTTGTAGTTCATGACGAAGCCTTTGTAGCTTGGTGGCAACGATTGCAACACCGTGTCAATCGCCAGCTCATCGGGAATCTTGCACTCCAGAGCATTCAGGCGTTGAACGTAGCCAGACATCTTGACTACATGCTCGCTCACACTGCTATGCTCTTCCATCTTGGCTGAGAAGAAAAGCTCAGAAGCCTCATATCTCTCAGCCTTAGCCTGCGGCGCGAAGACAGCCTTAAGATCCGAAATGATCTCAAAGGCGCTCATCTTCTCAAAGCGCTTCTGCAGGTAGGCTTCCATGGCGTAGAGCATGCCACTCTGGACAAAGGCAGAATCCTCCGATCGGGTCTGGAAGACCTTCTTCTCATCCTCAGAGGCATCATCTGCAGGAGGGTAACCTATGGCGGCCTCAATGACGTAGGCCACCCTATGGGGAGTGAGGAGGATCCTCAGGTTGCGGAACCAGGCCATGAAGTTTGACCCATTGGTCTTAAGCTTTTCTTTCTCAAGGAACAGACCTAGGTTAAACGAGGGGCGAGACATCTACAATGGAATTTGCAACAACATAAGTCTTTGTTCATAATAATTTTGAGTTATAGTATTTAGAAAATAACTAACATAACTCCCACTCAAACGAACATCCCTCCTGGTCGTTTAAGCGATTACACGACCCCCATCCATTGCACCACCCCTCATCATCAAAGCCGGCGGTACAACTTCAAGAGTAGACAAAATCGTCTGCCACACCAATTTTGTAACTCGTGCTCGACCTTTCGGTCTTCCTGTTCCGAGGCCATACCTCTGAGTATGCTAGGCTCGCCACCAAAGACCTCCACGCTGACGCTTGTGCAACATGGCTTACACCCACTGTATGCGAACGACGAGATGTGTGACACCCGATCATCACGGCCTGCCTCATAACGTAGAACTTTCTTGGTGGTGCGCGTTGGAGGGAGAACACTAGTGGTATTTTGAAGGGATCATCTTATTCAGCTACCGCCGTGTAACACACAATCAGACAACAATAAGATGAACACAAAACATCAAATGTAATGCAATGTGATATAGTCCATCGCGCCATGGTCTTCGTGGAGCCCGCAGTTTATAAACAATTTAATAAACCTACCTTGACCATATCACATAGCCCATGCAAAATAAAGTTAGACGCTTCTACTTTATCTTTTGCATATTTTACGTGGCTTGGGGCTTTCGTAAATAGAACCGCTTCATACCTACGAATCTTATGACCACAACAACGATCCAATAATTGCATGTTTAAGCATCCCTGTCGGGCCCTCCATTGAAAATGCGAAGACCAACTAAAGAGAGAGAAACTGTCACCCGCCAGCCACAGATACGGTACAAGCCGTATGTCAGTAGTGGAACCAGTCTCGCGTAAGCGTACTAGTAAAGTCGGTCCGGGCCGCTTCATCAACTCAATGCCGCTGGAATACACAAGTGCACGCTAGAGGGTAGCAAATAACAGGAGCGGTGTCCCCGTGCAGAGCACGGGTTCTAACAGCGTACAGCTATATCTACGATAGATCGGCTCTGATACCACTAAAGGGGATTGTGTGCAGAAAAACAAAAAATTTCCTACCGACGATATCCTAAAAGCATGCCAAGATCTATTCTATGCAGATATAGTAGTACGAACGGAGATCGGAATACGTACCCTTGTAGACCGAAAGCGGGGATTATGTTCCCGCACAAACGTTATCGATGCAGACCGACGAAGCCGACCTCAAGGTCGTGTAGAGGAAGCAGGCCTCCGAGTACCGCTAGCGCAGCACCTCGCAGGGAGTCGCACACGTACGGTGGAGATGACGCCTCCGAAGCTCCAGTCCAGGACGAGCAGCGGAAGACTTGGACCGGAACACCAGCAGCGCGGCAGCGGGCTATGGTGGAGGAGATCCCCTCTTCCTCAGCTCGGCGCGGCTCCGACTTGGGAACCACGAGATCGAGAGAGAAATCGGGAATTAATTGGAGAATTAAAAGGCTGGGGGTGCCCCTTCTTATATAGGCTCCTAGGGGGAGCCTACCTTGCCAGCCAGGCAATGTGGGACTATCCCCACATAGCCTGGTTCGGCTAGGGAGTGCGCCGGCCCCTTGGTGGGCCCCATGTGGCCCACCAAGGCCGGCCTCCAAGCCCCCACCGAATTCCCAAGGGGGTTCCCCCCTTCTTGGGCCTTCTTTCGTCCGGAAGGCCCATTTAGGGAAATCTGCCTTAATAAATTCGAAAATAAATATATAAAATCATATTTACATATTAATAACACTAATTAATATCAAACATAATATATATAATTTTTCCTAGCTCTGAAAACTCTTTCGGCGCTGCCCGATCTCCATCGGACCTCTCCCGGGACGCTCCCGGTGATCTCCTTCCTTTTCGGTTGTCTTGTCGAAACCCCTTAAGTGTGTTACCCTAGCGGTTCGATATAATATCAGGTATGATCAAGACTCCTCAATGATCAACGACTAACTCGTAGGCCTGGACCCCATGAATTAATCCCTGAGATATAACGAATGACTTTCATCTATCAATCCTGAACGTAAAGTCTTAGACCTTTTGCCATAGCGATACTTAGCACGTCCGAGCGTCGTTCCATAGATATCTCCATACCTAATCCCGACCTCGTTACCGACGACGCTATCTTCTACTCGTTCATGATCTCATGTCTCCGTGACCTAGTCACATGCTTGCAAGCTCATTAGACATGATCTCACCGAGTGGGCCCGAGAGTATCTATCCTGCTATGCGGACTGGCAAATCCCGCTCTTGACCCCTCGTCTCAACTACTCCTTTCCAATACCCAAAAGTATCACCGTTATTGTCATACTAAATAAGATACGACGTTTGGTGCAATCAAAGTATCTTCCGGGAATATCAATAAGAGTTGATCTCACGGTCAAAGGCGTAACGACCACGTTCTCCAAAACTGGGTATGTCCATCACATCACTCTCCAGCGATATGACTCTCATTGCCGATCGACGCCATGCCCCATGACCGGGAAACCTCGATCATCAATCGCGCAACGAAACTAGTCTTAGTAGAGGCTACTAGGGACCTGGTTGTTTACGTATCACACCCGCATTAATGTTTCCGCTTAATACGGTTCTAGCATGACACAAAAACCTATTATGAACAAACGAGATATGATAAAGAATACACTTTATTAATTGCCTCTAGGGCATATCTCCTTCAGCAACGATATCCTTAAACTAGCCAAGATCTACACTATGCAGATATAGTAGTACGGCGGAGATCGGAATACATACCCTCGTAGACCGAATAGCGGGGATTACGCTCCCGCACAAGCGTTGACGACGAAGACGACGTAGCCGACCTCTAGGTCGCGAAGAACTCAGCGCGACGAAGATGACCCCGAGGTCGGGTGGAGGAAGTAGGCCTCCGAGTACCGCTAGCGCAGTACCTCGAAAGGCGTCACACACATACGGTGGAGACGACGGCCTCCGAAGCTCCAGTCCAGGACGAGCAGCGGAAGACTTGGACCGGAACACCAGCAGCGCGGCAGCGGGCTATGGTGGAAGAGATCCCCCTCCTCTCCTCGGCGCGGCTCCGACAAGGGAACCACGAGATCGAGAGAGAAATTGGGAATTAATTGGTGAATTAAAAGGCCAGGGGTGCCCCTTCTTATATAGGCTCCCAGGGGGAGCCAACCTTGCCAGCCAGGCAATGTGGGACTATCCCCCATTGCCTGGTGCGGCCAAGAGAGGTGCGCCGGCCCTAGGTGGGCCCCATTTGGCCCACCTAGGACGGCCAAGCCTCCCCCACAAAATTGCCTTGAGGGTTCCCCCCCCCCCCATGGGCCATCTTTCGACCAGAAGGCCCATTTAGGGAAATCAGCCTAAATAAATTCGAAAATAAACATATAAAATCATATTTGCATATTAATTACACTAATTAATATCAAACATAATATATATAATTTTTCCTAGCTCCGAAAACTCTTTCGGCGCTGCCCGATCTCTATCGGACCATTCCCGGGACGTTCCCGATGATCTCTTTCCTTTCCGGTTGTCTTGTCGAAACCCCTTAAGTGGGTTACCCTAGCGGTTCGATATAATAACAGGTACGATCAAGACTCCTCTATGATCGACGACTAACTCGTAGGCCTGGACCCCATGAATTAATCCCTGTGATATAACGAATAACTTTCATCTATCAAACCTGGACGTCTAGTCTTAAACCCTTTGTCATGGCGATACTTAGCGTGTCCGAGCATCATTCTCAGATATCTCCATACCTAGCATGATCTCGTTACCGACAACACTATCTTCTACTCGTCCGTGATATTATGTCAGCTGGTGACCTAGTCACATGTTTGCAAACTCATTTGACATAATCTCACCGAGTGGGCCCTAGAGTATCTATCCGGCTATGCGGATTGACAAATCCCGATGTTGATCCCTCGTCTCAACTACCCCCTTCCGATTCCCAAAAGTATCACCTATCATTGTCACACTATATAAGATATGACGTTTGGTGCGATCAAAGTATCTTCCTAGGATAACAATAAGAGTTGATCTCACGGTCTTAAGGCGTAATGACTATGTCCTATAAATATTGGGTATGTCCATCACATCGTTACTCCTAACGATATGACTTCCATTGCCGACCGGCGCCATGCCCTATGATCGGAAAACCTCGATCATCAATCGCGCAACAAAACTAGTCTTAGTAGAGACTACTAGGGACCTGGTTGTTTATCTACCACACCTGTAATAATGTTTCCGCTTAATACAGTTATAGCATGGTATAAAACATATAATGAACGATTGGGATATTGCCAATAAACTATGTTTATTAAGTGCCTCTAGGGCATATTCCCTTCAATCTTTGCTCGCTAAAAGTGCCTAAGGCGATTATTAGAATTTTCAATCGTGGGAGGAGGCACTTCCTATGGGCTAAAGAAGATGATTCCGGTGTAACTCATTCTCTGGCTGCATGGGATTTGTTTTGTCGAACCGAAGCGTCATGGGGTTCTTGGAATCATCAATTTGGAAATTCAGAATAACGCTCTCCTACTGAAGCAACTCCATAAGTTTTTCTGTAAAGCTGACATCCCTTGGGTGAAACTTGTTTGGTCGATCTATGGGGAGGGCCCTCCCCAAGCCCAATCTGCTCGTGGATCCTTTTGGTGGCGGGACATTTTCAGTCTCATCAACACCTATAGAAGTATCACAGTCTCAGCTGTAGGAGATGGCACATCCACATTGCTCTGGAAAGATTTTTGGCATGGTCCTAATTTGCTGTCGGCTAGGTTTCCACATCTTTATTCATTTGTACTAGATGAGGATCTTTCAGTTTCCGAAGTTGCTGCCCAGTTTGATGATCCTTCGAGACTACTCGCTCTACCTATTTCGGTACAGGCACATGAGGAACATCTTCAGCTGGCTGATATTCTAAACTCAGTTAATCTGTAGGAGGACACCACTGATCTTCGCTCTTTTGCTTGGGGTAACTCTACTTATTCTTCGGCCAAGTACTACAAATTCAGTTTTAGTAGAGCCCCTAGAGATTAAGGATGGGACCTGATATGGGACTCAAAATGTCTGCCTAAGCTTAGAGTTTTTCTTTGGCTACTCATGTTTGATCGCTTAAACACCAAGGATTTGATGACTCAGAAGCATTGGCAGTTTGATGGCGGCCCCCATTGTGTCTTGTGTAACTCTCAAGCCTCGGAAGATCGAGATCATCTTTTCTTCACCTGCCCCTTTGCGGTACATTGCTGGAGCTCAGTGGGTATATTTTGGGACATGAACATGCCGATCTCTCAACGATTGCTTGCTGCTAAGGCGGCGTTTATTGGACCTTGTTTTATGGAGATTGTTGCGTCGGTGGCGTGGAACATTTGGAAGGGTCGTAATGATTTATCTTCAAAGACATTCCTAACTCCATGGGGAGATGGAGGGTTAGTTGTCAGCGGGATTTGTTGCTTCACCAATTTAGGGTTAAGCAAGTCTTGGTGTCTCCACTGTTAGAGTGGATCCGACTTGTATTTTGAAGGCCATGTATTGTTCTCTTTTATTTCCTTTTCTCCCCCTTGAACTGTGTACTTGTACTTTTTGGTGCATTTCTCTTGCACCTCATTAATTTAAAATCTACACCGTAGGGTTCTTTCCCTACGGTAATTGCCTTCAAAAAAATCTCACTTGGAGGATAAAATTTAAAATAAAAGAGAGATACAACCTCCTCCCATCAAAGAGAGTGCTTATTCTTCAACAATTTATACCAATCTGCAGCTCTTCCACCAAGTGATAAAGAAAATAATTTCTTCTAAACTTTGTCCCTTGAAATACCCACACACTTGAACAACTCACATAATTCATGTAAAAATAGCAAATGATCATCAGGATGGACAGTTCCGTCCCCTATATAGCGGTTATTCATAACACGATCAATATTTTTCATAGGTATTTTAAATGGTACTATTTCTTCAGGTGGTTTTAGAATATCACAAACAACAGTAAAATTATCACATATTGGAGGTAAATCATTATCAAGGTTAAATAATTCATCCAAAGATGAGGAGCAAAAAAGATTTTTGTTATAACTAGCTCCCCCAAGATTAGGTTTTTCCACAGCCTTAGCAATAATAGTGTCCAAAGAATTTATACTAATAGCATTACTACTACTATAATGTAAACAAACTTCCATAGGTTTTCTAATTTTCTCTTTAAAAGTATCATGTCCTAATGCAATATAAATTTCATAAAGATCTCTAATTTTGTTGTTGTTTTCCATTAGCCTAACTAGTGAAAATAAAAACACGGAACAAAAAGTAATACCTGCAGAATCTAAAGGAGATACCTTCAAGCGCTCACCTCCCCGGCAACAGCGCCAGAAAATAGCTTGATGTCTATGCACGCTTCTATTCTTGTAGACTATGTTAGGCCTCCAAGAGCAGAGGTTTGTAGGACAACACCAAGTTTCCCTTAAGTGAATCACCCAAGGTATCTCAAACTCAGGGAGGTAGAGATCAAAGATAACCCTCTCAAGCAACCTTGCAATCAAGATACGAGAAGTCTCTTGTGTCCCCAACACACCCAATACACTTGTCAGATGTATAGGAGCACTAGTTATGCGAAGAGATGGTGAAATACAAGTAATATGGATGATTATAAGTAGTAATTGTAATCTGTAATAAAGATGGCAGTAAGCAAACATGTAGCAGAACTTGTTGGAAACGGTGTTTTAATGCTTAGAAAAAAGGCCTAGGGATCCTACTTTCACGGGTGGACATTCTCAACAATGACATCAAAGTTAAATAAGTAAACACTACTCTCAGACACTTTCATGTTGGATAACAAACACCATTCATTGTGTAGGGCTACAAGAGCACCCTCAAAGTCAGAGTAAACTAACACCAACAATGTCATTAAGGGAATCACACAGGGTGCACACATTGTCACCGTTACACACGTGAATAACCCCGGAGTTCATATTAAGTAACCTCTAGAGTGCATAATTGATAAAGAGTAACATTAAATATTCAACTAGATTACAAAGCTCATGATCACATAAAAATCACATCATGGGAGAGAGAGATAGACCACGTGGCTACCGTAGATCCCGCAGCCCCGGGGGAGAACTTCTCACTCCTCATCGTATGAGTCAGCAACGGCGAAGGCGGTGGAGCCCCAGGGGCCCCACACCACCTCCTTGCGCGGCTCAGAAACCTGCCGCGCCTGGACAAGGTGTGGGCCCCTCAGGCTCCGTCTTCGTCTCCTGTTCGGTGCTCTGGAACGTTCCCGATGAAAAACAAACTTCAGGACAGAAATCATCCAATTCCGAGAATATTTACTTAAGTACTTTTCTGAAACCAAAAACAGCAGAAGACAGGGAACTGGCACTGTGGCATCTTGTTAATAGGTTAGTTCCACAAAATGCATAAAACTATATGAAATGCATATAAAACACGTAATAACTTGGTATAACATAGCATGAAACAAAAGAAATTATAGATACGTTGGAGAGGTATCAGAGATCCACGCCTTGTTGCACAACCGGGCGAATCTTTCTCGTCCACACTTCCTTGGTGTGGGGCCCAATCGGTGATCCAAGCCAATCATTACGCCTTTCCACCATCCCCACACAATCCCCATTACTCTGGTGCATGCTAGTGGGAGACACCCCAGCTTAGCAGCTACCAACTAGTGGGAGACACCCCAGCTTAGCCGCAAACTAGTGGGAGACACCCCAGCTTAGTTCCTGAAGCCAATCTTAAAAGATACTAGAAGCCACAACCCGAAGGTGAGATTATTATACGGCCATCTCAAACCTGCGGATCACACCGCCCGGCCAAAGTCTAGACATCAGTTGGTGTACGAGAGGAAAAGGACACAACTGACTTCTCCTTCCCATTTCAGATCTTATGTTTGCGCGTTGTATACAGTGCAAGAATCACTAACGACATTTGTTATTAACTCCTAGGGTTATTACTTTCATTATGCAGTGGAACCTCCACCAACCACAATCAAACCATGGGTCCACTGCCCACCATAATAGGTTAGTCAGCCGGGCTGGTAACCAAATATTCATATTAATTATGAAAATAAAGTTTTGATTTTTCAATGCATAAGTGATAAGATATAGCATTTGGCAAAAAACTTGCCAGAAAATACTTCAACCGACATGAGCAAGTGATGAACTTGCCTGCTGGCTGAGAGGGAGTGTAACGTAAAGCTTCAGACTAACCCGGGACCTCGGGTTCTGAAATAAAGCATCATTGTCTCATAAGACAATGTTTTAAAGAAGCAATGTATGCTTTAATGCATGGTATTATTAAGTTCTTATGATATGTTATTTTAGTTTTGGAATTTTGGGTGACCTTTTATCGTATTTTGTCATTTATTGTGGTTTAAAATGATTTTAATTATTTTTAAAGGGTAATTAACTCCATTTAAAAATAATATAAAAATAGGTAATTTAGTTGGTAACTTATTTTTATGATGAAATAAGATGAATTTATTTTCTTAATTTTTGAATTAAATAAATTTTAAATTCTTTCTTAAATATGCTAGGATTTATAAATATACTTATTTTAAAAGATATTATAAAAAAATAAGAATAAATAGTTTTGAATACTTTACATTTATCTGAATTCAAAACTAATCTTAATTTAAATTTGGAGTATGTATTCATTTATTTGATAGATGGTTTTATTTTCACGAATTTTTATTGGACTTTTATTTAAAAAGGGCCACTGACGGATGGGCCAGGGGTGACTCGGTCGGTTTGGACCGAGCAGTTCGGACCAAACCCGGTCAACACCCCCCAGACCACGCTCTCCTCTCTCTCTCTCTCTCTCTCTCTCTCTCACACACATCCCGATCCCCTTTCTCTCTGGCGATTTGAAATCGCCGCCGCCGTCGTCTCCTCGCTCCGGCCAACTCCGGCGACCTCCGCCGCCGCCACCACTCGCAATAGACGCGCGCACGTCCGCGGCTTATCGAGCCCTCCACAATTTGGAGCTAGGGTTTCAGACTCCGGCGCCCCTGGTACTCCGGCGACCCTCCGGTGGTTCGTGTGCACAGGGAAGACGCCCCTGTGCTGCGACAACCGCGTGGGCTCTGCCCCACCACGCTGCCATGGTTTCACATAGGCGCAGTCATGACTTCCGATCCCCACACTCTCGGTTCTTCTCTTCCTCCCCTCCGTCCTGTGGCCATGCTCTGAGATGTTTACTTGTTGGTAGTGATTAATGACTCATTTACATGCTATGATTGTCACCAACTTTGATGCTACTATGGTGTTTGTTAAAATGGGGAATTAGGATTACTTTTATGGCCCCTATGAGCTGTGCTAGATGGTTTTGAAGGGGTTACGGTGCAGAAAACAATAATTTTCTAGCGAGCGAAACCCTAACTAGCCAGGATCTATCTATCTAGTACATGCGATAACGGTGGTGGAACGGGTTACATTACTTCCATGTAGACCGATAGCGGGGATTACGCTCCCGCACAAGCGTTGACGATGAAGTCGTACGTAGCCAACCTCGAGGTCACGGAGAACTTGCCGCGATGTCGGAGTCGATAACGCCGGGGTGTCGACGATGATCTGCGTCGACGGGCGTCGGGCGGAAGAAGGCAGAGCGCCAGCACCGGGGCTGGTGTGCCGACAGCAGAGGGGGGAGGCGCGGCGGCTGCAGGGGGCGAGACGACGTCGCCCAAGCTCCTCAATAGAGTAGCCTCCGAGCACTCGCAAACATACGGAGCCTAGCGACAACTCCCGGTCATTCAGATCCAGCTGAAATCGCAGGAGTAGATCTTATCTGGAATCCCGCAGAGCAACGACGCTCTGCGGTATGGCTTAGGTGGAGAGAGACCCCCTTCCTCAGCTCGGCGCGGCTCCAACTTGGGAACCACGAGATCGAGAGAGAAATTCGGAATTAATTGAATTTCCTGTGTATTAAATCAATTAATATGCCTTGCTATATAAAGGGGGAAGGGGGTGTGCAAACCCCTTGGCTCCCCCATGTGGGACTAAACAAAGGACAAGGGAGGGGGTTCGGCCCCCACATGGGCTGGCCGAACCAGCCAATGGGGCCCACCCCCCTTGGTGGTGCGGCTCCCCCTCTTGGGCCCTCTTAGGGCCCATATAGGTGGGAGCCCCCTTTTTCCTTTATTTAATTAATATTAAATTAATATAAAAATCCCATTAATTCATAATTAATATATTTATATATAATTCAATATCCCGTGACTCCGAAAACTCTTTCGGACCACCCGAACAACTTTCGGACATTCCTGGAACCATTCCAGACCTCTCCGGAACTCCTTCCGGACCACCGGGACTCTTTCCGGATCATTTCTCTCTCTCTCCAATAAAAACCTATAAAATTCCAGAACCTTTCTCCTAGCGTCGCTAAGACCTTAAGTTTGTTACGCTACGGTTCGGGAATACTCCAGACATGGTTGAGACACTCCGCTCACCAATGATCGTCAGGGATACCTGGAAATATATGACGACCCCTGTGCATTCCACGAATATCGTCGTTGAACCATAAATATGATATTCATTCCCTTTGTCTCTGCGATACTACCTTGTCCGAGATATGATCGTAGACACACCGATGCCTTTGCTGTATCTCGTTACCGACGAAGGTTATTAACTCGTCTGTGATATTACATCTCCATGACCTAGTCATAAGCTGCGCAGCTATATAGATGCAATATCACCGAGTGGGCCCAGAGTATCTTTCCATTACAAGAATGAACAAATCCCGCTCTTGATCCTTACGTCTCGATGCTCTTTCGGAATACCCAAGATGGACACCGTTATTGTCATGCTATATAAGACACAACGTTTGAGGCTCTCAAAGCACTTGTAGCGTACCTGCACTTTAAATAAGGCAGATACCTATGTATAGTGCAAATCCCTGGACCGATTCATTTGCACACACAGTTTACGATGTAATATCACAACAAAGCGTCAATTTTTATTACATCGATGATCCAGAATTACAAAATATTTGATACAAGTTGCATAGCATAAAGCTAGCATTGAAAAAGTACACATCGGAAATACAATAGCAGTGAGTCTCTATAACTTTCATGCTGCCACAGGCGAAAACATGTTGGTTGTAGACTCGAAACCTTTAAACGAAACCTCACTCGTCATCTGATCAAATCTGCAATAAGAAAAATATTGCAACAACGTGGGTCAGATTCCATTAAAAATGGAGTCTGGCAAGTGACACTATGGTGGACACTTAATGGAATAACTTTAAGGCCTATATGCATATTTGGCTGGTGGAGTTCAAGGCTAATTTGCATAAAGCCAATTTTTCCTACTCTTTTGTAAACACTTTTCTTGAAATCGACGAGTATGGCATGAAAACCATAAATCTCATCTTCCCTTGTTCACCCATCAAATTTTACTTCTGAAGTTGGAATGATGGAATCCTCCGTTGACGTCCGTGATCAGCTGCTCAAATTGTCCGTACCGGGGACACGGCTAAGTACTTAGTTTTACACTCTGCAGAGGTTGTGCACATTCACCTTTGTACCCATTCAACCCAAGGTATCCTTTACACACCATTTGTGATAAGGAAAAGAGAGAATGAGATGAGATCTTTCAGAAGCATTTTCCCTCCCACTCTGGCTTGACCCGTTCCACCTAAAATCCCCTTACATCTGCTTGTCAAGCCGGAGAGAGTCCATGCAACATAATTGATCAAGCCAGAGCCCATATGGCAATGGCTGCACTGGAAGCAACCGTCACTCGGAGTTCTTTAGATTCCTCTGTTTCTGGGTGGCCATTCACAAGTGTACATACTCCAGGAACCATAGACATGGACCTGAGTAGCCACTCAACATAAACAATGCAACCACTTACCACCCAGGTGTTTCATTTACTTAGTGGATGTGCACTCTCAGGTAAAAATCACCATGCTCACAGCCCTAAGTAGAATAGAAATTCTTCCTAGGCGACGACAACCATGAGCACAGCCCTGAGTAGTCACTTAACATTTTGTAAAACCTTTCATCAATTGCATAGCATCAATATTTCTGCTAAGTATGATATAGGAGCCTAGACACACGAGTAAGGAATTCTACACAGGTTTAGCATAGCAATACTATTCTACACATGCATAAAAATACACTACGTAATGCATATAGAAATCAGAGGAAGTTTATGAGGTGTGCCACTTGCCTTTGAATGTTGTCGTTGTTCACAAACTCTTTTCAACAACGAACGTTTTCTCTCCGTTTAATCTAAACAATAATAGCAAACAACAATACAACAATCAACAAACAACAATCATCAAACATACATGCTCATATCAAATGAACAACAAGTTTTGTAAAACTCCTAAGGAAAACATGTTATGTATGATATGCAAATTATTTCTAAGGGCTAGAGATGCATGTTATGCTATGAAAATCTTTTAAGTTAATGCAAGGAAAATAGGTGGGTCAAGAATGACTAAGGACTAAGGTCTTAAGTTGGATAAAATACTTTGTTTTATATCATCTTTAAACAAGCACTCTAATGGCTTAGCCATGATGTGCAAAATACTTAGAGAAAATACTAAGTCTCTAAGGTGATCAACAATTACTATCAACTCTTTGTAAATTGGATATTCGCTAAAGTGAGAGAGACAGACACCCGGCCAGCCACTTAAATTGTGGAACATGTCTCATGTACGTGGACATGTAAGGTTTGTTTCCCAGCCGCTTCATCTCACTATGACGCTAGGATCCAACAACTTCAAAGATGATAACATCGTGATCAAAATTTGTTTAAGTCTAAAAGACAAGATTAGGAAAGAGGGAAAAGATAGAAAGAAAGATGTAGTTGTCCTCCAGGCTTCATCTCCAGACTTGTAATATTCTCCTTGATGATGTCTTGATTGAAGTTTTGATCTTCAGACTTGGTGGTTCTTGTATCCTCGAGGCTGGTCTTGGATTTACTTAGTCTTCATGAAGTCTCAGAGGAGAAGAAAAGACAGAGAGAAAGACTTAGAGAATAAAAGGGTGGTTGGCCTTCTTGAACTTCTTCTCACTTTTCTTCTAAGTGCTTGACATCTTGAGGATGCTTCCAGAGTCTGTTTTCTTCTAAGTCCTTCATGAACTTCTTCTTGATTTTCTTCTAAGTGCTTCTTCTCCTTGAAGATACTTCTGAAGTCTTGTTTTTGGCTAAGTCCTTCATTGGTCTTCCAGCTCCATGTTGAAAATCCTAAGTGTCTAGTGCATAGCACTTTTCCCAAAATACTAAGTTTGAAAATAATCCTAACTTAGAGAAAACTAATGAAGAGGGGTTTTCCTATGAGAATAAAATATGCTATGAATGAAATGAAATTTTTAAATCACAAGAAACCTAAAAATAACTTTTGTGATTTCTTTATAAATATGCATGAATTTATAAATGCAATTTAATTAACTTTTGATTTTGGAAAATATAATAAAAGGAATAATTATAAGATTAAAGTTTCCTATGACTAAATTTTTATAACAAAATTTTATAATTAGTGTTAATAGACAGAGAGCATTTAATTAAATATATTGCAATTGGGTTTAATCAAAAATAATGTTTCTATTAAATGTTATTTCAAAATTAGTCAAACTATTCAAATTAAACACACAACTATGAAATCATTCAAAAATTACTCAAAAATATTTTATAGCAGTAGCATTAATTTACAAATATTCTAAAGTTTCTAAAACATATTTATTGCAATTTTTGGATTTATAGATTTAAAGTTATTACAAATATTCTCAAATTCCCCATTTGAATTTTGAATATTTTATACTAAGTCAAATTTGAATGTCAGATCCAAAATATTCTACATGTCAAGAGCTTTCCAAATATATAAAAATTATTAAATTTGGAGTTGTGGTTAAAAAGTTGTGACAGATCTAAGTGGCAGGGGTGTTTGTGTAAAACTACCAATAAATTTAATTAAGGAAATCGTTTTCCACGTGGCAGCTGACTGGGCAGTGACGTGGCGCTGACGTGGTGCTGATGTGGCTTAAGTGATCAGATCTGATCCGTACGATCTAGATTTAACGGTCCGTAATCAACCATACCGTTTCGTTTTAGTCGATCTAATCCTGGCCACGGGATCTTGATCGGACGGACGAGATCTAACGGCAAAAAGTGAGCGGCGCTAGGTCGCCGGAGACCTCGCCGGAGATGATTCGCGCGGTGGCGACGCGGCGGCAACACGTGTTCTACGCAATCTAGGTGGTCCTGGGAAGAGCGGCTTGTACCAGGACGTACGGGAGGCCGTGGCGAAGACGGTGGCGAGGTGGACGGCGTCGCGGTTGTCTGCTCCTCCCTGGTTTGCTCGCCGAAGTTGCTGCCGACGACGGATTGCTTCGAGCGAGGACGAAGATGACGTTTCGCTGCGAAATAATCAGCTAGGAGGTGTCACGGGGATGCGCGCAAGAAAAATAAGAAGAAAGAGCGAGGGGGGAGGGCTCGAGGTGGTCGGTAACTACCGTAATCGGAAGAACTCCATGGCGGCAATGGCGGACGGTGGCGGTTCGATCTGAGCAGCCTTTGGGCGATGAAGCTAGGGTTTTTGGGTGCGGGGGAAAACGGCGGAGGTGGGTTTATATGGGGGGGCATCAGGAGAACTTCTCCCGCGAGAATCGCGGCGTATTCCATCGTATCCGGATCGAGCTCAAGAACAGTTTGGTTGAGATACGGGAGGAGGGGGTGACGTGTGGGTCCCGTGCATCAGTGAGAGGAGGAATAAGATGGGCCGCTGCTGGGCTACTGGCGGCTGCGCGCGCGGGAGAAAGCGGGTGGGCTTCGGCCCAGTTGGCTCGGCTGTTCTTCTCCTTTTTTTTTGACAAATCCTTTTCTGTTTTCTGTATTTAAAATAACTTTTACAATATAACTCCAATTCAACTCAAATTAGATTCTAAAAATTTGTAAAATCATTATCTCTCTGTTAAACCAATTGTGGGAGTGTTTTGAACATTTTTCAAAATAATAATTTCAAACTATTGCTTAAATGTAAAAATAGACACTTTATGTTTAATTTAAACTAGGGTTTAATTAATTTTAATTCTGGCTAAATAAATTATATGAAATACCCATATTCATTTATGTTTGGATTTAAGTTATTTAAACTTGTTTTGCTGATATCATTCTTCTTTATTTTGGCATGATATTAAGGAACTAAATATAAATAATGTTTAGAAAATGTGGAGTATAAGGTATTCATTTTTAATTAAAAATATTTTGTGCAACATTATATTTTATAATATGATAATGTATTTGAAACTTCATAACAACTTTGGACAAGACCTTTGTTTTAATTTTATTCTTATTTAGAATCTATTAATCATTTCATGCTTTGAAAAATAGATGAAATTCATTTAAGTAAATGAAATGTTCATTTGGCTAGTTCATTAATTTAAATTCTATGAAGTTTTAAAGTTATACACTATAGGCTTATAATTTCCAAACTATATTTTGAACTTAGTTAAAGGAATGAAATCCATTTAGTAATTATATAACCTTTTGAATAATCTTGTATTTATGGATAGATATGGCTAAGTGGTTTAATTCCAAATACTTATAAAGAAACTAATTTATTTTAAATAAAATGGATTGTAGTTTGTAAAATATTTGTCCAATTATATTTTAAGGTTTTTGAAACACAGTGGATATAAACTGTGACATTTGAAATATTAAACTCCATTTTGAAGTCTTTCATAGTTGGTTTCCTTATACATTTAATATTTTATTTTAATAAAAGACAAGTTTTAAATTTTAGTGATTTTTGAATATTATAAAATGTTGGGATGTTACAGACTACCACCCTTAAAAGGAATCTCGTCCCCGAGATTCGGAGAGGCTAGAAAGACAAAGCAATTGTTTGATTTATTCTGATAACTCGGGATGTTTTGGGAAATGAAATTTCTGACATGGAAACTTGAAAACTTGGCAGTGAATGGTTTTTCTGATTAGGAGGATGGAAAGAAAGATAGTTTGAGATCTCTGGGTTTAAGCGACTGTGTTTGAATTATCTAGGTGGCTACCACCCTTAAAGGAAAAGTTTTGTTGTTAATTGAACATTCTAATGCACAACCAAAATCAAGATAATCCATTACAAACATCATCTAACAAACATCAAGCAACAAAGTTCAAACACAAGCAACACATATGTAAAAATTTCAAACTTCTTTTGAGAAATCGAACTAATCGTTTATCGAACGAAAGGTCGGGGAAATACAAAAGCAACAGTACTGCCATACCACAATTTGATAGGTCAATACTCTAAATTGATATGATAAGCTAAATAAGATAAATGGTGGTCCCTCTAACGTGGTTTTGATTGCTACACTTATCCCTCCTAAACATTACGCTTGCGTTTTATTGCGTGGTTATTTGCCACAGGCGTGACTTCTCCCTCAGTTGACTCTTCAAACAGCACCTCTTCGGGGTCTTCTTCCTCTGGTCCTTCCTCCTTCGTAGCTGCAGATACTGTAACATTTCCAGTGCCTTGGTTACCTCCTTCTTCAGCTACTGGCTGTGGTGGAGGTGGAATGAGTTGCGCCTCAAGCATGGCAATTTGCTCATCCTTGCCAAGGTTCTTCAAATGTAGGTCATGGATGAGTTCCTCCAACTGACCAATAAGATTTTCAGAAGCCTGGAGTTCTTGGGTTTTTGCGTGTATGACGGCTTGTGCATGATCCGCGACGTCATAAGCCTGTTGGACCCTCCTGGTCAGACAGTTGATGAGATAATCCAAGTCTTCAAACGTCTTGTTAACGAGGGGCAGGTCCAGGCGATTTCCCGGTGAGCCATCGAGAGACCATGTGCATTCCTCTTCCCAAAGGCACGGAAGGGCGATCCTGGTGCTAGCTTGAATCGATACTTGTAACACAAACGAGCCATTAAGTCCACCATAGCTATGTTCACTCCCTCAATCCACTCTGGGTAGTAGGTGACATAGTCCACGGGCTCGAAGTCTGGCATCGTAGGATCCGGGGTCATGATGATGCGTATTTCCCAACGTATCCCATGGGGTATGTTGGTCTCCTCCTTCCTTCCTCGGAAATAGGGTGGTGGTAGCTTCAATACACTTGTCAATCTAGACAGCTGCCTCCCAAAGATGAAACCCGACAAAACTCCAGCATACGCAGTCTCAGTGTATTCTCCCATCTAGAATTTTTAACAGATAAGAGTATTAGAATTTAAAATAAAAGGGAAAGATGCAACACAAGATAGTGTAAAACAATATTAAAGGAAAGTTCAAAATTTACTCATGTTTTGGAAACCTAGTTTAGTTAACTATTTAACCTTTGGGGTCTCAGTCCAATCCTAGGGGTTTCGAACCTACAGGCAACACAGTGCTCTGATACCATCTGTAGCGTACATGCACTTTAAATAAGGCAGATACCTGTGTATAGTGCAAATCCCTGGATCGATTCATTTGCACACACAGTTTACGATGTAATATCACAACAAAGCGTCAATTTTTATTACATCGATGATCCAGAATTACAAAATATTTGATACAAGTTGCATAGCGTAAAGCTAGCATTGAAAAAGTACACAGCGGAAATACAATAGCAGTGAGTCTCTATAACTTTCATGCTGCCACAGGCGAAAACATGTTGGTTGTAGACTCGAAACCTTTAAACGAAACCTCACTCGTCATCTGATCAAATCTGCAATAAGAAAAATATTGCAACAACGTGGGTCAGATTCCATTAAAAATGTAGTCTAGCAAGTGACACTATGGTGGACACTTAATGGAATAACTCTAAGGCCTATATGCATATTTGGCTGGTGGAGTTCAAGGCTAATTTGCATAAAGCCAATTTTTCCTACTCTTTTGTAAACACTTTTCTTGAAATCGACGAGTATGGCATGAAAACCATAAATCTCATCTTCCCTTGTTCACCCATCAAATTTTACTTCTGAAGTTGGAATGATGGAATCCTCCGTTGACGTCCGTGATCAGCTGCTCAAATTGTCCGTACTGGGGACACGGCTAAGTACTTAGTTTTACACTCTGCAGAGGTTGTGCACATTCACCATTGTACCCATTCAACCCAAGGTATCCTTTACACACCATTTGTGATAAGGAAAAGAGAGAATGAGACGAGATCTTTCAGAAGCATTTTCCCTCCCACTCTGGCTTGACCCGTTCCACCTAACATCCCCCTACATCTGCTTGTCAAGCCGGAGAGAGTCCATGCAACATAATTGATCAAGCCAGAGCCCATATGGCAATGGCTGCACTGGAAGCAATCGTCACTCGGAGTTCTTCCGATTCCTCTGTTCCTGGGTGGCCATTTACAAGTGTACATACTCCAGGAACCATAGACATGGACCTGAGTAGCCACTCAACATAAACAATGCAACCACTTACCACCCAGGTGTTTCATTTACTTAGTGGATGTGCACTCTCAGGTAAAAATCACCATGCTCACGGCCCTAAGTAGAATAGAAATTCTTCCTAGGCGACGACAACCATGAGCACAGCCCTGAGTAGTCACTTAACATTTTGTAAAACCTTTCATCAATTGCATAGCATCAATATTTCTGCTAAGTATGATATAGGAGCCTAGACACACGAGTAAGGAATTCTACACAGGTTTAGCATAGCAATACTATTCTACACATGCATAAAAATACACTACGTAATGCATATAGAAATCAGAGGAAGTTTATGAGGTGTGCCACTTGCCTTTGAATGTTGTCGTTGTTCACAAACTCTTTTCAACAACGAACGTTTGCTCTCCGTTTAATCTAAACAATAATAGCAAACAACAATACAACAATCAACAAACAACAATCATCAAACATACATGCTCATATCAAATGAACAACAAGTTTTATAAAACTCCTAAGGAAAACATGTTATGTATGATATGCAAATTATTTCTAAGGGCTAGAGATGCATGTTATGCTATGAAAATCTCTTAAGTTAATGCAAGGAAAATAGGTGGGTCAAGAATGACTAAGGACTAAGGTCTTAAGTTGGATAAAATACTTTGTTTTATATCATCTTTAAACAAGCACTCTAATGGCTTAGCCATGATGTGCAAAATACTTAGAGAAAAATACTAAGTCTCTAAGGTGATCAACAATTACTATCAACTCTTTGTAAATTGGATATTCGCTAAAGTGAGAGAGACAGACACCCGGCCAGCCACTTAAATTGTGGAACAGGTCTCATGTACGTGGACATGTAAGGTTTGTTTCCCGGCCGCTTCATCTCACTATGCCGCTAGGATCCAACAACTTCAAAGATGATAACATCGTGATCAAAATTTGTTTAAGTCTAAAAGAAAAGATTAGGAAAGAGGGAAAAGATAGAAAGAAAGATGTAGTTGTCCTCCAGGCTTCATCTCCAGACTTGTAATATTCTCCTTGATGATGTCTTGATTGAAGTTTTGATCTTCAGACTTGGTGGTTCTTGTATCCTCGAGGCTGGTCTTGGATTTACTTAGTCTTCATGAAGTCTCAGAGGAGAAGAAAAGACAGAGAGAAAGACTTAGAGAATAAAAGGGTGGTTGGCCTTCTTGAACTTCTTCTCACTTTTCTTCTAAGTGCTTGACATCTTGAGGATGCTTCCAGAGTCTGTTTTCTTCTAAGTCCTTCATGAACTTCTTCTTGATTTTCTTCTAAGTGCTTCTTCTCCTTGAAGATACTTCTGAAGTCTTGTTTTTGGCTAAGTCCTTCATTGGTCTTCCAGCTCCATGTTGAAAATCCTAAGTGTCTAGTGCATAGCACTTTTCCCAAAATACTAAGTTTGAAAATAATCCTAACTTAGAGAAAACTAATGAAGAGGGGTTTTCCTATGAGAATAAAATATGCTATGAATGAAATGAAATTTTTAAATCACAAGAAACCTAAAAATAACTTTTGTGATTTCTTTATAAATATGCATGAATTTATAAATGCAATTTAATTAACTTCTGATTTTGGAAAATATAATAAAAGGAATAATTATAAGATTAAAGTTTCCTATGACTAAATTTTTATAACAAAATTTTATAATTAGTGTTAATAGACAGAGAGCATTTAATTAAATCTATTGCAATTGGATTTAATCAAAAATAATGTTTCTATTAAATGTTATTTCAAAATTAGTCAAACTATTCAAATTAAACACACAACTATGAAATCATTCAGAAATTACTCAAAAATATTTTATAGCAGTAGCATTAATTTACAAATATTCTAAAGTTTCTAAAACATATTTATTTGCAATTTTTGGATTTATAGATTTAAAGTTATTACAAATATACTCAAATTCCCCATTTGAATTTTGAATATTTTATACTAAGTCAAATTTGAATTTTGTCAGATCCAAAATATTCTACATGTCAATAGCTTTCCAAATATATAAAAATTATTAAATGTGGAGTTGTGGTTAAAAAGTTGTGACAGATCTAAGTGGCAGGGGTGTTTCTGTAAAACTGCCAATTAAATTTAATTAAGGGAATCGTTTTCCACGTGGCAGCTGACTGGGCAGTGACGTGGCGCTGACGTGGTGCTGATGTGGCTTAAGTGATCAGATCTGATCCGTACGATCTAGATCTAACGGTCGGTAATCAACCATACCGTTTCGTTTTAGTCGATCTAATCCTGGCCGCGGGATCTTGATCGGACGGACGAGATCTAACGGCAAAAAGTGAGCGGGTCTAGGTCGCCGGAGACCTCGCCGCTTGGTGGCGACGCGGCGGCAACACGTGTTCTACTCAATCTAGGTGGTCCTGTGAAGAGCGGCTTGTACCAGGACGTACGGGAGGCCGTGGCGAAGACGGTGGCGAGGTGGACGGCGTCGCGGTTGTCTGCTCCTCCCTGGTTTGCTCGCCGAAGTTGCTGCCGACGACGGATTGCTTCGAGCGAGGACGAAGATGACGTTTCGCTGCGAAATAATCAGCTAGGAGGTGTCACGGGGATGCGCGCAAGAAAAATAAGAAGAAAGAGCGAGGCGGGAGGGCTCGAGGTGGTCGGTAACTACCGTAATCGGAAGAAGTCCGTGGCGGCAATGGCGGACGGTGGCGGTTCGATCTGAGCAGCCTTTGGGCGATGAAGCTAGGGTTTTTGGGTGCGGGGGAAAACGGCGGAGGTGGGTTTATATGGGGGGGCATCAGGAGAACTTCTCCCGCGAGAATCGCGGCGTATTCCATCGTATCCGGATCGAGCTCAAGAACAGTTTGGTTGAGATACGGGAGGAGGGGGATGACGTGTGGGTCCCGCGCGTCAGTGAGACGAGGAAGAAGATGGGCCGCTGCTGGGCTACTGGCGGCTGCGGGCGCGGGAGAAAGCGGGTGGGCTTCGGCCCAGTTGGCTCGGCTGTTCTTCTCCTTGTTTTTTTTTGACAAATCCTTTTCTGTTTTCTGTATTTAAAATAACTTTTAAAATATAACTCCAATTCAACTCAAATTAGATTCTAAAAATTTGTAAAATCATTATCTCTCTGTTAACCAATTGTGGGAGTGTTTTGAACATTTTTCAAAATAATAATTTCAAACTATTGCTTAAATGTAAAAATAGACACTTTATGTTTAATTTAAACTAGGGTTTAATTAATTTTAATTTTGGCTAAATAAATTATATGAAATACCCATATTCATTTATGTTTGGATTTAAGTTATTTAAACTTGTTTTGCTGATATCATTCTTCTTTATTTTGGCATGATATTAAGGAACTAAATATAAATAATGTTTAGAAAATGTGGAGTATAAGGTATTCATTTTTAATTAAAAATATTTTGTGCAACATTATTTTTTATAATATGATAATGTATTTGAAACTTCATAACAACTTTGGACAAGACCTTTGTTTTAATTTTATTCTTATTTAGAATCTATTAATCATTTCATGCTTTGAAAAATAGATGAAATTCATTTAAGTAAATGAAATGTTCATTTGGCTAGTTCATTAATTTAAATTCTATGAAGTTTTAAAGTTATACACTATAGGCTTATAATTTCCAAACTATATTTTGAACTTAGTTAAAGGAATGAAATCCATTTAGTAATTATATAACCTTTTGAATAATCTTGTATTTATGGATAGATATGGCTAAGTGGTTTAATTCCAAATACTTATAAAGAAACTAATTTATTTTAAATAAAATGGATTGTAGTTTGTAAAATATTTGTCCAATTATATTTTAAGGTTTTTGAAACACAGTGGATATAAACTGTGACATTTGAAATATTAAACTCCATTTTGAAGTCTTTCATAGTTGGTTTCCTTATACATTTAATATTTTATTTTAATAAAAGACAAGTTTTAAATTTTAGTGATTTTTGAATATTATAAAATGTTGGGATGTTACAGCACTCCTACGAAGCAACAATAAGTACGGTCTCACGGTCTAAGGAATAAGCTATCATACTCTTATCTATTGCAAATGACAAACATCGTAATACGATCTTATTGCAATACTTTGTGTATGTCCATCATCTTATTCTACTAACAAGATGACCCCATTGTCAACCGACGTCATTGTCCTTGATCGGGAATCTCGATCAACTGTTGCCCAAAGGACTAGCTCATATAGAGGCTTGCTAGGGACCTGGTTGTCTATGTATCACACGTGTATTAATAATTCCGATTAATACAGTTATAGCATAATACACAAACCTATTATAAACTTATGACATAACGCAATAAATACTACTTATTTATTTGCCTCTAGGGCATATCTCCTTCAGTCTCCCACTTGCACTAGAGTACAAATAAACCAGCTGCATTTTACTTTATCAGAATCCCTTATCAAATAAGAATCATTTGATAATGCTTGCTCGTGGAAAAGTGTTACTGCACAATCCATGATTGTACATGCTTTTGCGATTCACTGGCATCAACTTGCTTGATATCACCATGTTGTCTAACAACATATATGCAAATACCGTAACTAAGTGAGACTTCTGCTTCCCAGCGCTTACTCTGATTATACTAACCAGATAACTGCCCTGAAAAACACACTCAGCCATGCAGAGCCCCTTGTAACAATTACAAACTCGCGATATCTACATACTTTCACACCAATGTAGAAAACTTGACATTCAAATGTCAATCCCTTAACTAACGCACTTCTACTTCCAGTAAATTCCAAATTTACTTTCATAACTGTTCTTTATTCCAAGAACATCGGTTATATTTCATCGAGCAGATAATATGGTTTCTGTATGATGTCTAATATTACATAATAGACCCACATGTCATACAACCATTACTTTCACACATCATTACTCTCAATGATCAATTGGATTCCAAAGGACCATCCTTTTGATTCTATTCTGACTCCTCAGATATAATCCAAAACAACTCGACTAACTATTTAAAAATCCCGTTCTATTTCCAAATAGACACTAGCTTTTAAAATAGTTTCACAACTTCATCCTATTCTATTGATACAGTTTCACAATGTGTCAGCTACACAAGATGAATTCGACTCCCACTCAAATTATGTTTCCACATATTTGACAACACGAGCTCCCACTCAAAAACGTGTTATCCACGTATTTGAGTTCCTGAGCTCCCACTCAAAAATATGTTCTTCACATATTTCACCTGAGTGAACCAACTATGACTCCCACTTAAATCGACATTTTGGTCAAACCAAAATCATTGATCTGCTATCAATTCGAATTTAATACAAACCATAGTATTACATTAATACAAATCCCTCAGACTTCAAGCATGTCTACATAAATGTAGTCAACAAATTTGATCTTGTCCAAGACACATTTCTCGACAAGACATGCTACCGCGTCTTTCTTATAGTCAAATTTCTCATATAACACCTTATATGACGATTAAACAATCTTATTCCTCTAATAATAATTGCAGCAACAATTACTCTCTTAATCCTTTCAAATGCAACTTTGGATTTCTAGGCTCAAAAAGCCTTTGTTCGTATTCCGATATTTTCTCAACTTTCTTTGTATTCATAAAGTGCACCTTGATCTGTCAACAAGATCTGAAATACTTAATACAGTGCTGTGACCTGACAGCAATATTAAATATAACAACACTTTATTTAGAAGTTTCTTTCATGAAAATATTATGATCTTTATGAAGAGGATTGCAAGCAGAAAACAATTTTCTAGTCTCCCTCACTCTTAATCACTAAACTTTCATTAGCAGACATATACTCTTTGGAACATCTTCCAACATAAGTCTGACACTTTATTCCAAACTTCTAATTTCAATCCATAAACCATAATTCGAAAAGTCATCTTTTCTCGGAATTACATAGACAACAAATTGAACTTTGTTTCTAATTGATTCTGGAATACACTCTCGTCCAATGCGAGCAATCTACAAAGAACTACTCATGTATATTCCGAATTATCGCATAATCATATACACGTCGACATTACTGTCGATCCTATGAATTCTTGTTGAGAAAAATATTTATTTCCTAAAGTGGATATCGACTATAATGTTTCGAACGTATTAGGAGATTCTAAGACTGATTCTGACATGCCACACTTTATTTAAAATAGAGCATGATTATAATTCCCCACATATCACCATATATGACATTATAATATTGTGAAAACAAATTTCCACAAGTCTTTTGTGTTGAAACCATGATTCAAAAATATTGTCCTTTGATCGATTCTTGTGAATACAATATTTACTAATCTTTCTTCTGAAAAACCCCATTTGATCTATTATCAAATTAATTTCAGACTCCATAATTTATCGGCCAAATACTCCTATTTACCAAAATCATAGAAGAATTCGGATCAAGCAAAACACCATTGATTAATCATTAAAAATGACTCTCAATCAATTTCCTCTAGTATTGCAACTTCAATACTGCATTTCAAACTTAATCAATTTTGGCACTCGAAATACTTAAATGGACCAAAAATATCCATTACTTCTTTCATTGCCTTTATGACTAAATTCGATGGTGTTTGTTCTTTGGACACACAATTTCATCATTCCCGCTATTATAAATGTATATCATACGCATAATGTAATTGAGATGTGATGCAAATTACTCATAACATGAAACAACTGCTTTGTTCCATAACATAAAACAACTGATGTGTTCTATATGAATAATTATGTCTTGTAACATTCAAGACACCAAACTAGATCACATTCTCATTATTACAAAATGTCTTATCAAAAACTATTGATGATAACTAATATGATATCTCGAGGGCGTGAGCACTACTGGCCATTAACTTGCCATCACTTGTGCACTGTCACGTCACCCTTCGCCACATACTTGTGATAATCAGGGACTGTTTCACAAACAGAACAATTATCAAACACTTTTCATCAAGTATGAGAAGAATACATTTATATCTTCGTATATCAAAATATACCCATAGCGTCGAAGAACTCTTCTTCGATGAATCAACTTTTAGAGATTTGAACTTGTTCACGAACGTGAAGAAGCTCACCGTGTCTCTATAGCATATTCACGCATATGCTTTTCACAGCTAGGAGGTAAAGCACAATCTCTATTGCACTGGAGTTCGCTATCTAGAAATCGTAGATATTCGTAAGCCTGAAGTAGATGTCACACAACTTCTTCAACTGAGTCTCCAGACAGGTATGCTCCCCATGTGAATGGTCCGGAACTTTCTAAGCTATCTGAACTGCTCAAGACTCAATTCATCTTTGAAGTGACCTTTGATCGCATCAATCACGACATATGGCTCCATGTGTTGAAACAACTTTCAACTCAGGTGCTAGGCATACGCTCATGACGATCGTCACTTCCATGAGCATGTCATGATGCTTACGGAACTCATCATCTTGCTCCTTGCTATCAGAATCATCTGGTCTAACTCCTAACTAATGTTCTAGCACATATATGATGTTTGTTGTGTTTCGAATGTTTCTAAAACCAATGCACCAGCTGATGAAGTTGGACCCGTCGGCTTCTAAGGTAGAATCCGAGCTCTTGAGGAAGCAACTGAAGTGTAGTTCCGTAGTCTCCAGATGTGATCGCAAAAGAGGTAAGATAAGTTTATAATATATAGGTGAGTTTTAGTTCTATAATCTCATTATCAAAAACACACCACACCAAGATTATTATCCCTAAAATAATAATGGCGATTACACCACCCTCATCCACCACACTACCCCCGATCATCACGGCCGGCAACACAGTTTCAAAGGTGGACATAACATGTCGATCATAACAACTCTATGACTCGTGCTCGATCTTTCGATCTTCCCGTGTTCCGAGGCCATACCTCTGAGTATGCTAGGCTCGCCAATCAAACCTCGAAGACCTGCGCGTGCAACATGGCTTACACCCACTGTATGCGAACGACGAGATGTGTGACACCCGATCATCACGGCCTACCTCATAACGTAGAACTTTCTTGGTGGTGCGCAACGAGGGAGAACACAATTTTGGTATTTGTTAGGGATCATCCTATTTATGATGCTACCGTTGTATATCTAGCATATAAGCAATCAATAGGATGCACACACAACATCACACAATAATGATGCAATGAAGTGCGATGTGACATGGTCGATGCGCCTAGACCTTCATGGCGCCATGTGCCTGGCCCCCGGCGCCCCGGCATGGCTCCGAGTCTACAGAGCCCTCCATTGCCTCCGACAGCACGAGTAATATCAAAACTTACCGTAACCATGTCACATAAAATAACGCCTCTGCAAAACCAAGTTAGACGCCTCTAGCTTTATTTAGTTTTGCAAGTTTTACGTGGCATATAGGCTTATTCGTAAGAGAATCGCTTCCCTACCTACGAAATTTGTACCACAACGTCGATCGTATAATTGCATGTTTAAGCATCCCTTTCGGGCCCTCCATTGAAAATGCTTTGCTGGCTAGAGAGAGAGAAACAGACACCCGCCAGCCACAGATACGGTGCAAGCCGTATGTCAGTAGTGGAACCAGTCTCGCGTAAGCGTACGCGTAAAGTCGGTCCGGGCCGCTTCATCAACTCAATACCGAAGGCATCGCAAGTGCACGCTAGAGGGTAGCAAATATAAGAAAGACGCCCTCATTCAACATGAGTTCTAACCGTACCAGCAGTACTACGCATAGATCGGCTCTGATACCACTGAAGGGGTTACGGTGCAGAAAACAATAATTTTCTAGCGAGCGAAACCCTAACTAGCCAGGATCTATCTATCTAGTACATGCGATAACGGTGGCGGAACGGGTTACATTACCTCCATGTAGACCGATAGCGGGGATTACGCTCCCGCACAAGCGTTGACGATGAAGTCGTACGTAGCCAACCTCGAGGTCGCGGAGAACTTGCCGCGATGTCGGAGTCGATGACGCCGGGGTGTCGACGATGATCTGCGTCGACGGGCGTCGGGCGGAAGAAGGCAGAGCGCCAGCACCGGGGCTGGTGCGCCGACAGCAGAGGGGGGAGGCGCGGCGGCTGCAGGGGGCGAGACGACGTCACCCAAGCTCCTCAATAGAGTAGCCTCCGAGCACTCGCAAACATACGGAGCCTAGCGACAACTCCCGGTCATTCAGATCCAGCTGAAATCGCAGGAGTAGATCTTATCTGGAATCCCGCAGAGCAACGGCGCTCTGCGGTATGGCTTAGGTGGAGAGAGACCCCCTTCCTCAGCTCGGCGCGGCTCCAACTTGGGAACCACGAGATCGAGAGAGAAATTGAGAATTAATTGAATTTCCTGTGTATTAAATCAATTAATATGCCTTGCTATATAAAGGGGGAAGGAGGTGTGCAAACCCCTTGGCTCCCCCATGTGGGACTAAACAAAGGACAAGGTAGGGGGGTTCGGCCCCCACATGGGCTGGCCGAACCAGCCAATGGGGCCCACCCCCCTTGGTGGTGCGGCTCCCCCTCTTGGGCCCTCTAAGGGCCCATATAGGTGGGAGCCCCCTTTTTCCTTTATTTAATTAATATTAAATTAATATAAAAATCCCATTAATTCATAATTAATATATTGATATATAATTCAATACCCCGTGACTCCGAAAACTCTTTCGGACCACCCGAACAACTTTCGGACATTCCTGGAACCATTCCAGACCTCTCCGGAACTCCTTCCGGACCACCGGAACTCTTTCCGGATCATTTCTCTCTCTCCAATAAAAACCTATAAAATTCCAGAACCTATCTCCTAGCGCCGCTAAGACCTTAAGTTTGTTACGCTACAGTTCGGGAATACTCCAGACATGGTTGAGACACTCCGCTCACCAATGATCGTCAGGGATACCTGGAAATATATGACGACCCATGTGCATTCCACGAATATCGTCGTTGAACCATAAATATGATATTCATTCCCTTTGTCTCTGCGATACTACCTTGTCCGAGATATGATCATAGACACACCGATGCCTTTGCTGTATCTCTTTACCGACGAAGGTTATTAACTCGTCTGTGATATTACATCTCCATGCCCTAGTCATAAGCTGCGCAGCTATATAGATGCAATATCACCGAGTGGGCCCAGAGTATCTTTCCATTACAAGAATGAACAAATCCCGCTCTTGATCCTTATGTCTCGATGCTCTTTCGGAATACCCAAGATGGACACCGTTATTGTCATGCTATATAAGACACAACGTTTGATGCTCTCAAAGCACTCCTACGAAGCAACAATAAGTACGGTCTCACGGTCTAAGGAATAAGCTATCATACTCTTATCTATTGCAAATGACAAACATCGTAATACGATCTTATTGCAATACTTTGCGTATGTCCATCATCTTATTCTACTAACAAGATGACCCCATTGTCAACCGACGTCATTGTCCTTGATCGGGAATCTCGATCAACTATTGCCCAATGGACTAGCTCATATAGAGGCTTGCTAGGGACCTGGTTGTCTATGTATCACACGTGTATTAATAATTCCGATTAATACAGTTATAGCATAATACACAAACCTATTATAAACTTATGAGATAACGCAATAAATACTACTTATTTATTTGCCTCTAGGGCATATCTCCTTCAGGTTTCAGTGCTTGCATGTGTGGGGATTGCTCACTGATTGTCCCTATTAGTCCAATTGGATTAATTCCAATGATGTGGTTATGTTGCCTTGACGAACATGTGGCTATTTGCTACTTATTTCTATCACTTATTGCCCCTGTAAGATATTTATATATGTGTTACTCTGAATCCCTAAGTTCAGAGAAGTGCCATCATTTGTTTAACTGAAACAAGTGTTCAGTTAGCAATAGAAAGCTTTGTTGCTTTTTTGAGAATTATTCCTGGGGTGGTAATACCAGGAAAATGATTTTGATTGGATGGCTTAATTCTTGAGCACGAATTGATAGGATCTGGGTGTACGATTTCTGGTTGTGGTGCTAATTCCACTGGAATTAGTGCCCATCAAACCAAGTTCTAGATCTTGCTGGTCTGCATTTGATTCCTAAATGCTTAAGCAAAAGATTTTACTTGTGTTGCCTCAGCCAATGATGTTAAGGCTGAGGCCTTAATTCATTGCCCATAGCCTGTGATGCACAAGCTGAGGCCTTTCTTGCTTAAGACATATGTTTGGTGCTGGCATAAGGGTTATTTGCTGCCCCCTTACCTATGATGCATAGGCTGAGGCTCTAACTTATTAAGAACAACAGTATATGCATTGATATGGATTGGTGGTTGTGTTAGCAGCCCAAAGGTTAGCCCACACTCGACCAGTGTATCTGGAGGCCCAAGACCTCTCTCATGCCAAAATCCCGGACTGAAGGGAGAGGTTTGCCCAACTATATAAGCTGGTGTCGGCCTCCCTCAACTAGCGAGGTGAGACTAAACCCCGGGCGCGTCCACCGGCCGTCACCAGCGATGTGCCGTCCGTTCGAGTGCTGACATCCCATCCCCCTAAACAGGAGCGATAGCGACTGCCACACCTAATAGCGACGCACACAACCTGGCTCTGATACCAGATGTTAGCAGCCCAAAGGTCAGCCCACACTCGACTAGTGTATTTGGAGGCCCAAGGCCTCTCTCATCCCAAAAGCCCAGACTGAAGGGAGAGGTTTGCCCAACTATATAACCTGGTGTCGGCCTCCCTCAACTAGCGAGGTGGGACTAAACCCCAGGCGCGTCCACCGGCCGTCACCAGCGATGTGCCGTCCGTTCGAGTGCTGACTGGTTGCCTCCTATATATGATGCTTAGGTTGTGGTGATGTTGATATTGGATCAAATGTTTATCGTAGTATTTTATGTAGCCAAGGATGGAAAAGGCTGAGGCAATCCAATATAGGAGCAGATACTTATTGGATTTAGGTGATTTAATAATTTCCAATGAAGAGCAGTGCATTGCACTTCTGTTCAGAGCTGAGGAAATCCTACCACAGATCTACCATGCTTGCATGACTTGCTTAGAGTTTGGAATCAACCTTAGCAGAGGTGGTGTGGTAGTAGGTTGTTGTGGAGGTCCTGGATCACTTGTGGTTGCGCAGATCTTGATCAGTTGATAACCTCCTCCTCATAGGCTCTTGGCTGATCTGTGTTGCTGCTGCCCTTCTCCTCCTAGCTTGTGCTCAGCCCTTCTCCTCCTCGCTTGTGCTCAGCCCTTCTCCTCCTAGTTGTCGCTAGCCTTCTTCTTGCTTTGCTTTTGGGCAAAGGTGAGATATGGCTGCTGGTGATTAGTGGTGGAATTGGTGGAGATGATCTGGTGATACAGATAAGGAATGATGTGTGCTGTGTTTGGAGCTGAGGTGACCAAATGTGATGTGTGTTTGCTTCCTTGCTTGCTTCGGCAACACCTCTTATCTCTCCCAGTTCTTTTGTGCTGGTGACAACAGTGAGGTTCTGCATGTGTGAGTGAGCTGCTTGCATACTAGCTTGCCCTGAATATTTTGAGATGATCCTGATCCCTACGTCTGATCTTGATATTGTCCATGCTGGGTGTTTATTTTTGGATGCCAGGTGGCTTTTTACTTGATCCAGCCTTTGATGTTGTACTGAGGCTTAATTTTATGTTAAGAACATATGCTAAACCTGATTGGGGTCTTAACTCGATAATGTGACTATCAGTGCATCTCACTGTCTAAACTGAGAGTAATCCTAACACTAATCCACCTTGTTTATTTTCTGTTTTTGTTTTGTTTTCCTTTTGTCTTAAAGAAAATTGGTGCAAGATGAGATTATCAAGATGATTGTTGAGATGAACATCAAGATGCAAGAATTAGTTTTCTTAGAATTTTTGTTTCTCATATGTAATCTCTTATTTATTTCAGTATTTCTTTGAATCTTTGTAATGACAATGTAACATTGTTGTTTATTAATAAAGTGATTCTTTTGTCTAAATCACTTCTTTTGTATTCTAAACTTGTAATTTTTTGTTTATGAAATCTATAACTATTTGGTTTGTAATAGAATTCTTTATTAGGTAATTTCTTATTATTTGTGTTGTTTTGTTTCAAATTCAAAGTATTTAAATATTTTAATTTCCTCAAATTCACTCAAACTAGTAAAATACCTCAAGGTCATGTCAAAATTTATAACAATCACCTCGATTGAGCTAAACCCTAACTCAATAAGATGAAAGAAACTCTTATCCCTTCAGGGTTTTAAGTTGTGAAAATTTTGTTCAGATTTTCAGATGCATGCATGCAGATGCACAAATTTCTATTTCTACGCTCCACGGTTTCCTAAACGCTGGGACGTTACAATGCTACTCTTTATCTATTATGCACTCTAGAGGTTACTTTAATACGAACTGCGGGGTTATTCACGGTTGTAACGGTGACTGTGTGTGCACCGCGTGTGATTCCTTTATGACGTTGTTGGTGTTAGTTTACTCTGACTTTGAGGGTGCTCTTGTAGCCCTACACAATGAATGGTGTTTATCATCCAACATGAGAGTGTTTAAGAGTAGTGTTTATTTATTTAACTTTGATGTCATTGTTGAGAGTGTCCACTTGTGAAAGTAGGATCCCTAGGCCTTGTTTCTAAACATTGAAACACTGTTTCCAACAAGTTCTGGTACATGTTTACTTGCTGCCATTTTTATTAAAGATTGCAATTACTACTTATAATCATCCATATTACTTGTATTTCACTTCGCATAATAGTGCACCTGTACAACTGACAAGTGTATTGGGTGTGTTGGGAACACAAGAGACTTCTCGTATATTAATTGTAGGGTTGTTCGAGAGGGTTATCTTTGACCTCTACCTCCCTGATTCGATATACCTTGGATAAAACTTGTTGCTGCTGTACAAACCTCTGCTCTTGGAGGCCCAACACTGTCTACGAGAGTAGAAGCGTGCATAGACATCAATCTCCAACGTATCTATAATTTCTTACGTTCCATGTTTATATTATACCAATTGCTACATGTTTTATATACACTTTATATGGTTTTTATGCATTCTCTAGGACTAACCTATTAACAAGATGTCACAATGCCAGTACCCTGTTTTTTGCTGTTTTTGGTTTCAGAAAAACTGTTAAGGAAATTTTCTTGGAACTAGATGATTCAAATGCCAAAGCCCCTATTTTTCACGGGAGCTTCCAGAATACCGAAGACGAGAAGGAGGAGGGGACCAAAACGCCCTCATCAGGTGCTGGCGCGGGTCCCACCCCTACCGCGCCAGCACGTGGTGACGGGACCTCGGCCCTCTACCGCCTTCACCCTTTCGGCCATATATGTGTAGTGTACCTGCACTTAAAATATGGCAAGGTACCTGTGTATAGTGCAAATATCTGTATCGATTCGTTTGCACACACAGTTTACGATGTAATATCACAATAAAGTATCAATTTTATTACATCGATGATCCAGACTTGGAAAATATTCTTTTACAACTTGCATAGAATAAAGCTAGCACAAAAAAAGTAAACATCGGAAATAATAGCAGTGAGTCTCCATCATCTTCATGTTGCCACAGGCGAAAACATGTTGGTTGCAGACTCGAAACCTTTAAACGAAACCTCTCTCGTCATCTGAACAATCTGCAATAAGAAAAATATAGCAACAACGTGGGTCAGATTCCACTAAAAATGGAGTCTGGCAAGTGACACTATTGTGGACACTTAGAGGGAAAACTCTAATAACCTATATGCATATTTGGCTGGTGGAGTTCAAGGCTATTTTGCATAAAGCCAATTTTTCCTAACTCTTTGGAAAATACTTTTCTTCTATTCGAGACATCTGTGGCATGAAATCCACTGTCTCATTCTACCCTTGTTCACCCATCAAGTTTTAAATTTTGAAGTTGGAATGGTGGAATCCTCCGTTGACGTCCTTGTTCAGCTGCTCAATTGTCCGTACCGGGGACACGGCTAAGTACTAAGTTTTACACTCTGCAGAAGTTGTGCACGTTCACCATTGTACCCATTCAACCAAAACTATCCTTTACACTCTGAAGTGATAAGGAAAAGGAGAAGAATGAGACGAGATCTTTCAGAAGCATTTTCCCTCCCACTCTGGCTTGACCCGTTCCACCTAACACCCTCTACATCTGCTTGTCAAGCTGGGGCGAGTCCACGCAACTTAGTTGATCAAGCCAGAGCCCATTGGCAATGGTTGCACTAGAAGCAATCTTCACTCGGAATTCTTTAGATCCCTCTATTCCTGGGTGGCCGTCCACAAGTGTAATTCCAGTGGTATATCCCCTGTGAACCCACTCAACATAAACCATACAACCACTTTCCACCCAGGTGTTTCATTCTTAACTTAGTAGAATTTAGATTTTCACAAAACAACATTTGCATAGCATCAATATTTCTACTAAGTATTATATAGGTACCTAGACACAAAGGAATAAGGAAATATAAACATGGCTTGCATAGCAATACTATCCTTCACATGCTTATATAAAAATACTCTACTCATGCATAGAAAAATATTAGGAAGTTTATGAGGTGTGCCACTTGCCTTTGGATGATGTCTTTGCTCACAAACTCTTTTCAACGTTATTCGAGGCTCTCCGTTCAATCTAAACAATATAGACAAACAACAATACAACAATCAACACAATAACACAACGCATACAAACACATACATAGTGAACAAACAAATTTCATAAACTTCTAAGGAAAATATGTCATGCATGATGTGCAAAATATTTCCAAGGACTAGAGATGCATGTCATGCTATGAAAATCTTCTAAGTTAATGCAAGGAAAATATGTTGGTCATAAAGATTAAGTACCAAGGTCATAAGTTGGACAATATACTTTGCTATAAATCATCTTGAATAAGCACTCTAATGACTTAGTCATGATGTGCATAACTACTTAGAGAAAATACTAAGTCTATTCTTAAAGGTGATCCACAATTATTAACAACTCTTTGTAAATTGGATATTCGCTATAGTGACAGAGACAGACACCCGGCCAGCCACTTAAGTTGTGGAACAGGTCTCATGTACGTGGACATGTAAGGTTAGTCTCAAGGCCGCTTCATCTCACTATGCCGTTAGGATCCAACAAACTTCCAAGATGGTAATAACATGATCAAAAATTGTTTATGTCTAAAGTGAAAGACGAGATTAGGAAAGAGGGAAAAGATAGAAAGAAGGATGTACTTGGTCTTTCAGGCTTCATCTCCAGACTTGAAACTTTCTCCTTGGTGATGTCTTGATTGAATTTTTGGTAGACTTGATAAATCTTCAGACTTGATGATTCTTGTATCACCGAGGCTGGTCTTGGATTTAACTTAGTCATCATGAGGTCTAAGAGAAGAAGGGAGAAAAGATAGAAGGGAAGCAAGACTTAGAAAATGTAGCTGGTTGGTCTTCATGAACTTCTTCTTGATTTTCTTCTAAGTATTTCTGCTCCTTGGAGATACTTCTGAAGTCTTGTGTTCTTGGCTAAGTCCTTCATTGGCCTTCTAGCTTCATGTTGAAAATAATCCCAAGTGCATAACACTTTACCAAAACAGCTATGTTGAAAATAATCCTAACTTAGAGAAAAATAAGGAAGATGTATATCTATATGAGAAAATATGTTATGCATGCAATGCACTTTTTAATCATAAGAAGCATCATACTAATTTTTGTGATATTTATAAAGTATGCATGAGGCTATAAATGCAATTTAATTAATTTCTATTTTTGCAAAATATAATAAAAGGAATAAATATAATATTAAAGTTTTTTGTGATTGAATTTTTATAACAAAATTTTATAAATAGTCCTAATGGACAGAGAGGATTTAAACAAATTTATAGCAATTGAATTTATTCAAAAATAATGTTTCTATCAAAAGTTACGTTGAAATTACTCAAATTATTCAAATTAAACTATAATTGTTAGATCATCAAAATAATGTTCAAAACTATTTTCTAACAGGGGCATCATATTACAATTATTCTAAGATTAAAAAATTATTTTATTTGCAAATTTTGGATTTATAGATTTAAAGTTATGACAAATATACTCAAATCATCCATTGGAAATTTGAATATTTTAAACTAAGTCAAATTTGAATTCTAACAGAACTAAAATATTCTACATGTCAAGGGATTTCCAAATATAAAAAATTTGTCAAATTCGGATATGTGGTTAAAAAGTTATGAAGGTTTGAATTTACAGGGACTAATCTGCAAAACTGCCAATTTAATCTAATTAAGAAAATTCGCAGAAATTCCTGGGCTACGTGGCGGGCTGTGATTGGCCTGGCCCAGGCTCGGCTTGGCTCTCGGCTTGGGAGTTGCGGCTTTGCTCGGCTCTATTAGATCTGGGTCGTTAGATCCAGATCCAAAGGATCAGATCTGAGTACCGATTCGTTTAGGCTGGATATAATCTAGGCCGTCAGATCGCGAACGAAGGGCTCACCTCGCTCTGACCGGAATATGGCGGCGGAAACTCATCGGAGCTGAAGGAGATGGCGGCGCCGGCATCGGTACTTGTCGTCGACGACATTTCGGGGGTCTCCCGGATGCGCAGATGGTGTACCCGTGCACGGCGTGTCGCGGCAGAGTGGATGGTGACGTCTACGTGTCTCGTATCATCCACGAGCGGCATGGACGAAGGTGGTGGAGCGACGAGATGCGCGAGCTTTGGTCGAGCACGAATTTCGTGTCTCGGCTGCGGCGTAAATCGAGGAGAGGGGTCAGGGCATGCGCATGAGCACGGCGGAGAGGATGCAGGGGAGGGGAGGAAGCCTAGGTCGAAGATGCTCACTGGATTTGAAGAAATTGGCGAAGGCAGCGATGGAACTCCGGCGAGCTAAAAGAACAGCCTGGCGGCGCGATTTGGCTAGGGTTTCTAGGGGAAACGGGGCAGTGGTGTCGTAGGTTTTATATGGTGCAGGAGAGGAAGCAAATCCCGCAAAAATCGCTCGCGATTTTATTGCAAAAATGGAAGAGGAAATTCGGGAGAGATTTCCGGCGAGAGGTTGAAGAAGGGTCTCCTGACAGGTGGGTCCCGCCTGTCAGGTTTTTCTCCTTTTCTTTTCTGACTTTTTTTTATTTCCTTTATAACTTTTGATTTAAGACTCTAAATCAAGTCAAATAAATTTCTAAAAATTTGTAAAAGCAATATCTTTGTGTTAAAACATTTGTGGGCATGTTTTGAACACTTTTGAAAATTAACATTTTGAAATATTGGTTAAATACAAATTTGACACTTTAGGTTAAATTTGAAATTAGGGATTTAATAAATTCATTTGGGGTTAAATAAAATTTATGACATTACCACAATCATATATGTTTCATATTAAGTTAACTTAAACTCATTTTCAATAACCATTCATCTTTATTTTTTTACAATAGTAAAATAACAAAATATGAATATTTTTACAGAAATGGAAAATATAATGAATTCAATTTTAATTCAATATATTTTGTGCACCATTATGTTTTATATTATGATAAATCATTTGAATACTCCATAAAATATCTTTGGAAAATATTCTAGATTTATTTTATTTCTTATGTTGAATATATATTCATGAAAATGATTTTATGTTTTGAAAATTAATGAAATGCCTATTTGGATAAATCATTAATTATAAAATCTATGAAGTTTTAAAGTTATAAACTATAGACTTGTAATTTCCAAAAAACTATGTTTTGAACTCAGGTAAAAGAATGAGAACCATTTGGCAAATAGACCATATTTTAAATAGTTTAAAGGAACACTTGTAAATATTATTTTAATTTATGAATAGCTATGGCTAAGTGGCTGAAATCAAATACTTATAAAGAAACTTTTTATTACAAGAAAATAGTTTGAAAGTTTGGTAAATCATTTGTCAAATTATATATTGGGGATTTAAGAATACAATGGATAATATAAGGTTTAACTTGAAACATTTTTTGAAAATAATGATTATTTGAGATATCTGAAATATTAAACTTTTTCAAGATGCTTGAAGTCTTTTATAGTTAGTTTTCTTATGCATTTAATATTTTTTGGCCTCGTGATGGAGAAAGAATTGCTCAAGCTTTGGGAAGGCTGAAAATATTAATACTCAAATGTCCTAACCATGAGCTTCCTGAGAAATAATTGTGAATAATTTTTATGCACGGCTTTCAGGACATTGCAAGGATTATCTAGATGGTTGTTCAGAGGGTTCTTTGTAGCGCCCCATCTTTTAAATAAAGATGGAACACCTGTGTTATGTGCTAGTCCCTGGATCACTGCCAGCACCACAGTACAAAATATATAGTATCATTGCATAAGTATCAAATTACTACAACGAGATCCAAAATAGCTAAGTATAGCTTTATTACAAAGTGCATAGTCATGAAGACTAGCTAAAATATTCAGAGTTCACAACGAAAGCAATAGCAAAGAGCCTCTTCTTCAAGCATGCGCCACAGGCAGACATGTTGGGTGTAGAGTCGAGTCCAAACTCATTCCTCATCAGAATTACCTGCACATTTGAATATGCAGCCCCCGAAGGAGGTCAATACAATGAAGTATTGGCAAGTGACTATGGTGGATAATTTATGACAAGTCTAATTCTATATGCATATTTGGCTTGGTGGGGTTGTAGGCTATTTCGCAGAAAGCCAGTTTTCTCCTATCTTTTGTAAAACAATTTTGCTTCTCGAAGACTTGGCACCAAGGGATGAAGCCCAAGTGCACCAACAATTCTTTCCTTAGCCAAATTTTACTTTATGAAAACTATGATGAGATTCTTCCGTCCATCCTTGTCCAGTTGCTCGAAGTAATCCATCACCGGGGACACGGCTGAGTACTCAGATTGTCGACTCTGTAGAGGTTGTGCACTTTCACCTTGAGACCCAATTAACCCAGACATCCTATACACGCGGAGTGCATTAAGGAAAGGAGAGAATTGAGACAAGAACTTTCAGAAGAAGAAATGCAACCATACTAGGAAGACCCGTTCCACCTACCAACTCTACATCTGCTTGTCAAGCTGACAGGTTGCACTCTCACAACTTAATAATTCTAGACAGAGCCCATGGTCAAAAGGCTGCACGGGAAGCTTCTAAACTTGGAGGGACTTAGAAATCTCTTTGTTCCTGGGTGGCCGTCCACAAGTGCGCTTCTGGGTGACAACCACCATGCTCATGGCCCTAAGTAGAATAGGCATTCATCCTAGGCAATGACAGCCACAAGCATAGTCCCAAAAGCCACTCAACATAAACCATACAACCAATTCCACCCAGGTATGCATTTTAAGTTTAACACTTAGCAATATTTTTATAACATGGTATGTAAACACTTTTTATAGCATAGCTAAGCATCTAATAAAACTTTTGATGGCTGCATGGAAAGGGATGGCTACACACTTCTAAGATATTTTCAAAATGTACTAACTTAGCATTATAAGATAGTTCAAAAATCCCTATCATGCATACTACTCAAAATATACTACTAATGCATATAGAAAATATTGGGTAGATTATGAATGTCACTTTCCTTGGTAACAAGAGGAACAAGCACAGCAAGAATAACAATCACAAGAAAGGCCTTCCTCCTCTTCACAATCTAGAGACAAACAATACATAAAAATAAATAAACACACAAACACAACACTTAAAATATCAAGACAAAAATATGTATGCATGCTTGATATGCAATGAACTTAACAAGACAAAATAATTACAATTTTATTTCCTCGGTTATTAATGCATGTAATGCAATGATCAACATTTTATTATTTTATTTAATCATTTAAAAATATTGAGCATAACATAGAAATATTAAGCCCTACAACCAAATTCTTTAATTCTATTATGAAAAGTTTCAAATAAAACTCAAGTTGCACTCTCTGGCCAGAGGACATTAATAAAATTCTAAAATAGTTGGATTTATTCGGAAAGCATTTTTATTATTTAAGTTATAGATTTAATAGCCGAAATACCAAACAATTAATTCCGCAATTTAAATTTAACTATAATGACAAACTAATGAAACCATACTAAACTACACGAGCAGAGCTTTACGTGGATATAAAATTCATCAAATTTGGATAAACAGATCAAAAGTTATGAATTTTGCAAGTTTCAATAGTTTTCTGTTTTTAAAACAAATTTTCAGCCGAAATAGATAATTAACAGGCCACGCGGCGCGATCTAATTGGACGGTACCGGTTCACCGCGGATCGGCACGGAAGCCGTCCGATCTAACTTAAATTGGACGCTCCAAAATAACGGAACGAAACGGTAAAAGAAGAAAAACAGTGCCCGCCCGATCTGGATCTAATGGTCCAGATCGCACTGGCCAAACTCGGGCGGCGCTGTCCGTCGGAGAACCTCCGGTTGCGGCGGCGCCATGTCCGGCGTCGCACCCGCTGGCGATGTAGACCCTAGGGCATGAACGGTTCATACCAGAACGTGCAGAGGCGTGAGGTAGAGACGGTGGCGAGTTGGTCGTCGTTGAAATGCTCGGCTGCTCCCTGGATTGCTCGTCGGAGTCGATGCTGGCGGCGGCTCACTTCGTTTGCGGATGAAGGTGACGAACCGCTGCGAACGAGGAGACTACAAGGTGTCACAGAGATGCGCACGGAGAAAATAAAAGGAAATAATGAGAGGCGAGAGCTCGAGGTCGTCTGTAGCCACCGGAATCGGAAGCTCACGGCGGCGAACACTGCGGAGGCGGAAGCACGAACCCGAGCAGCCTTGAGGCGGAGCGGCTAGGGTTTTGGGGCGAGGAGACTGGCGGCGGTGCGGGGTACTTATGGGGCGAGAGAGGGCGTGCGATAAGATCAATATCCGCTCGGTTTGGTTGGATTCGACGCGGAGTGGATCTCGGGAACGGACTGCGTTCGGTTGCTGTCTTCGCGCGGAGGTTGAAGACGCCGGGGGTGGGGCCCACCCGTCAGCGAGGTGAGAGGAGGCGCGGGCTGGAGTTGGGCCACGGTTGGGCCGCAAGACAACGCGCGCTGCGAGATGTAGTTGGGCCGGCTCGGTTTGCTCCTCTCTTTAAAAAAAAAATTCTGATTTGAAACTTTTCAATACAATTTGATTTTTAAATCTTATCAAAACAATTCAGAAAAATTCATAAAAATATGTTTTGAAAAGCTAATTTAATTTAGAACTTTTTGATACCATTTTGCTAAATAAATAATCTAATAAAATATAGATTATTATAAGGAGCTCAAACAGACCTCTTTATGGAATACAAATTTATTTAAACTTATAAATAAAAATTTAAATTATTCTTCATGTGATTTCAATGCCATGCCTATATGATGCATGATGCATGAATGAAAAGTTTTAAATTTTTGAAAAATTTGGGATGTTACAGACTAACCCCCTTAAGAGGAAGCTCGCCCTCGAGCTTCGGAAAGGTCAGCAAATAGGTGTGGGTGGTCTTCTCGGAGGCCATCCTCTCGTTCTCAGGTGGCTTCTTCCTCGGTGTGATGATTCCACTGGACTGTGCAAAACTTGATGGTTTTGGTACGGGTGACTCTTTCTGCTGTCTGTAATATCTTGATGGGCTTCTCTTCGTATGTCAGATCACTCTCCAATTGTACCTCCTCGAGAGGTACAGTATCCTTTAAAGGAACTCCCATCATCTCGGGATGACATTTCTTCAACTGACTGACATGGAACACATTATGAACAGCAGACAGAACTTCGGGTAGTTCTAACTCATATGCCACTTCACCTTTGCGAGAAAGAATTTTGAATGGTCCAATGAATCGAGGTGCTAACTTTCCTTTGATTCCAAACCTTTTCACACCCCGAAGTGGTGACACTCTTAAATAGGTTCTATCACCCACTTCGTAGGTGACTTCCCTACGCTTGGAATCTGCATAGCTTTTCTGGCGTGACTGTGCTATTTTCAATCTGTCCTTAATCAGCCTGACTTTCTCTTTAGCATCCTGTATTATATCAGGTCCAAAGAAACTCCGTTCTCCTACACCACTCCACAACAGTGGGGTTGTGCATTTCTTTCCATATAAGGCTTCAAACGGTGCCATCTCAATGCTGGCTTGGTAACTGTTGTTGTAGGAGAACTCAGCGTATGGTAAATTATCATCCCAACTAGATCCATAGTCGAGCGCACAAGCTCTTAACATATCATCTAAAATCTGATTCACTCTTTCAGTCTGACCATCTGTTTGCGGGTGGAAAGCCGTACTGAATTCCAATCTGCTTCCCAAAGATTCGTGCAACTGCTTCCAGAAATGAGAAGTGAACTGGGTCCCTCTATCAGACACGATACTCTTAGGAACGCCGTGAAGGCATACAATTCTCTTCATGTAAATATCGGCTAACTTTGCACTAGTATAAGTGGTCTTTATGGGTATGAAGTGGGCTATCTTGGTTAGGCGACAAACAATAACCCAAATAGAATCATAACCCGATCTGGTCCTTGGTAATCCGGTGATGAAATCCATCCCAATAGAATCCCACTTCCAATCCGGTACTTTCAAAGGTTGTAAGAGCCCTGCTGGTTACTGATGTTCTGCCTTTACTCGACTACATACATCGCACTTAGCGATGTATTCTGCTATTTCTCTTTTCAGATTATTCCACCAGAATCTCTCTTTCACATCCATATACATCTTGGTATTTCCCGGATGAATGGAATAAGGTGTCTCATGAGCTTCTTGCAGAATTAACTTCCTAATATCAGGATCATTGGCCACACATACACGTTTTTCAAACCACAAAATCCCTTGCTCATCCTCATGAAATCCTTTAGATTTTCCAGCTCTTAGATTGACTTTGATCTCTTCTATTTCCTTGTCTCCTTTCTGAGCTTCACGTATCTTGTCCATCAAAGTGGGTTGTACAACTAATGAGGTTACAAACCCTTCAGGTACTAATTCCAATCTGAGGTCCTTGAATGCCTTGCATAAATCCTCGGGTAATTCTCCTGCTGTAAGGCCATTCACATACACTTTACGACTCGGAGCATCTGCTACCACATTAGCTTTCCCCGGATGGTATTGGAGACTTAGATCATAATCTTTGATAAGTTCCAACCATCTTCTTTGTCTCATGTTCAATTCCTTCTGTGTAAAAATGTACTTCAAACTTTTGTGGTCCGTGAATACCTCACATCTTTTTCCCATCAGGTAGGGTCTCCAAGTTTTTAGGGCATGCACTACTGATGCTAACTCGAGATCATGAGTTGGATAATTTGCTTCATGTTTCTTGAGCTGTCTAGAGGCATAAGATGCCACTCTGCCTTCCTGCATCAACACACTTCCCAAGCCTTGGCGTGAAGCATCACAGTACACTTGGAATTCCTTCTCCAGATCATGTAAGCATAGAACTGGGGCTGAAACCAGACGTTTCTTCAACTCCTGAAAACTGGCTTCTCATGCCTCAATCCCCTCAAATTTCTTCTCCTTCTTTAATAATTCCGTCAAGGCCTTGGCAATCTTGGAGAAGTTTTCAATGAATCGTCGGTAGTATCCTGCTAGGCCCAGAAAACTTCGTAATTCTCCAACATTCTTCGGCGGTTCCCAATTAGTTACAGCTGAAACTTTTTCAGGATCCACCGCTATACCTTCCTTGGACACCACATGGCCTAAAAATCCGACTTGTTCTAACCAAAACTCACACTTGCTGTACTTGGCATACAATTTATGTTCACGTAGTCTCTGCAATACTAGACGCAAGTGCTCTTCATGTTCTTTGTGACTCTTGGAGTAGATTAGAATATCATCTATGAATACTATCACAAACTTATCCAGAAAATCCATGAATACTTTATTCATCATATTCATGAAATAGGCTGGAGCATTGGTTAATCCAAAGGGCATCACGGTGTACTCGTATGAGCCATATCTCGTAACAAATGCAGTCTTGGGTATATCCATTTCTCTAATTTTCATTTGGAGGTACCCCGATCGAAGATCGATCTTTGAGAAAACACAAGCACCTTCCAGTTGGTCGAATAGTTCGTTTATCTTGGGTAACGGGTACTTGTTTTTGATAGTTTGCTAGGTTTATATCTCTATAATCCGTGACTAGCCTCTGTGTTTGATCCTTCTTTTTAACAAATAAGACTGGTGCTCCCCATGGCGATGAACTTGGACGAATGAATCCTTTCTGGATATGTTCCTCCAGTTGCTTCTTGAGCTCTTTCAATTCATCGACGGCCATAGGATAAGTTCTTTTAGCTATTGGTCCTGTTCCCGGTTTCAGTTCGATGAGAAACTCTACATCTCTATCGGGTGGCATTCCTGGTAGTTCTTCCGGAAAAAAATCTGGGTATTCCTTGACAAAAAGCACATCACCAAGGCTAACCCACTTAAGAGAATTTAGCCTAACCTTCTTAAGTTCGAAAGTTGATCTGAACTTAATCTTCCTTTTCTCTGGGGTGGTGAGGGTGATTGCTCTATTTGCACAGTCTATGATTCCTTCAAAATGAGTCATCCAATCCATTCCGATGATAACATCCAATCCTTGGGTTTCTAGGATGACTAAGTCTGTTGGAAAGGTGTGTTTTCCAATTTGCAAGTCTAACTGCCTACACCCGGAATTTACTATCATCTCCCCTCCAGGTGAACTTACCCTAATAGGTTTTCCTAGACTTTCCTCAGCTAACCCATGTTTGTTTACAAAAGCTCTTGATATGAATGAATGAGATGCTCCAGTATCAAATAAGACTAATACTGGAAAGGAGTTGAGCATGAACGTAACAATCACAACATCAGGTTCATCATGAACTTCTTCCACATTGATGTGGTTCACTTGTCCCTTCTGGAAAGGATTGGGCTTGGAATTTTCATCAGCTTTCCTCTCTGGGCATTCAGTTGCATAATGTCATGTCTTCTTGCACTTGAAGCAAGTCACGTTAGACAAGTCTTTCTTCCCTTCATAGTTAGGACGGTGATTACCATTCCCATGATTATGGCCATGGTGATGGTTTCCCCTGGATCCACCATTATTTCCATTGTATCCTCCATTATTTCCTTTCTATCCTCCATTGCTTCCTTTGTATCCTCCATTGTGGTTATGACCATGATGTTTTTGGCCACTACCAGTGTTGGAGTGATTCCAGGTTTATGGCTACTGACTTCAAAGGTGTGTTGTTTCTTATATGTCCCTTCGGAATGAGCCTTACTTGCACTGAACTTCCTCTTCCTATTCTCTTCCTTTCTTATGTTGTTGTCCAGGGTGATAGCTTGATCCAGCAAAGCTTGATAGTTTGGAGTATATGCCACAGACAAAGGTATCTTCAGTTCTCCCCTAAGTCCATTGAGGAACTTTTCCTTCCTCTTTGCATCAGTATCAATGTCCTCTGGTGCATACCTTGACAGCATACAGAAGTCATCCATATACTCCTTCAGAGTTCTACCTCCCTGCCTCAAGCTGCGAAATTCCTCTTTCTTCAGGTTCATTATACCTGAAGAGATGTGAGCATTCCGGAAACCTTCCTTGAACGCATCCCAAGTCATGCCATCCAAAGGGTGAGTCACTTGATATCCCACCACAATGCTGCGGGTCCTTCCAACAGGTGTGCAGTGAACCTCACTTTTTCTGCCTCAGAACACTCACAAGTTACTAAGTCCTTGTTGACTGAACGGAGCCAATCATCCACCACTATTGGTTCCGTAGCAGAGGAGAACTTATTAGGCCTAAGACTTAGGAATCTAGCAAGTCTGTCCACTGGAGGTGGTGGTGGTGGAGGTGGCGGGTTGTTGTTGTTGTGATTGTTGTTGTTGTTGGTTGCTGCAATGAATTGAGTCATCATATTCATCAACTGAGCTTGAGCGGCCATCAGTTGTTGCATGGCATCATTGTTGTCGGTATCACGACGAGGAGGCATCTGTAGGGTTTTCAGCATAGTTGAGTGAAAGATAGATAGAACTAAGAGAAGAAAAATCCTACCCATGCACAAAGCAACCAAGTCAACACAATCCACACTTAAAAGTCCACTTAAAGAAAAATCTACTTAGCGATTCGAAACAGGTATTCTAAGTTGATTTAATAAAACGACAGAGTCTGCAAACCAAACATTCTAACATTGTCACACCACAAGTTGGAGATCAATGTTTTAAAACGAACGACGAACTAAACGAGGGAGAACATGGTGGTCCAACTACTAAGTCTAAACTTTGTCCATGACGTCTCCTTCATCTTCTTCGACCTCCTCGATGGTGATGCCTTCCTTCATAAGGATCTCCTTGTAGTCGTTCACCTCCTTCTCCAAGGCCTCGTTCTTCTCCTGTAACAGTGTCGTCTCACGATGCAGAGTCTCGATCGCTTCCTTCTCCAGGACATCAATCTTCTCTTGTAGCATTCTCTTCTCACGGCGTAGAGTCTCGATCAAATCTCGATCAGCTTCGAACTCGACGTCGTTGCTCAAAATTTCACCCTTCAATGTCTTGATCTCCTTGTTCTTGTCTGTAATTCTCTTTTCTTGATTTTGGAACTTCTTCTCTTGAGCTTGGAATTTCTCTTCTTGAGCGTTGGCCACCTCTTCTTGGGATTCAATCTTCCTTTGAGTCTCCTTGACTTGGGCCATTATTTCATCATTCTTCAACAGCTCGTTCCGCCTATCCTCTTCGAGTTGCCAGAGGTGAAGTTCTAAGTCTTGGAGATAAGGGTACAAAGGTTCAGGTTTGTTTTTGTCTTCCTCGCTAACAAGGTAGGGTATCCCATGTTCGTCACGTTGGCCAAGGTTAGAAAAGTAGTGGTCTTTTAACTCCTCCTGGAATTGCCAGCAAAGACATCCTATTAGCTCCTGCGTGACGAGATTCAGCCCTTTTTCCAAGGAGTCACTAATCGACTTGTACTGGATGTCTTCGGTCTTGGGTTCAGTCTGGCGCCCTTGTTGGTAAAGACGAATTCCCCATAAGTCTTCTTTGTTGAAGTGCTTCAGCTGGCTTGCCTTGATGATGGGTGTTGGAAGTGCCAACAGTTCTACCAACTCCAGAAGATATCTTCCAAAGCGCATGTCCTTGAAGTCCTCCGCGGTTTGATACATGAAGAACGACATCCTTAAATGATAGGGGTAGAGTTTGTTTAAACAAGACACAAGGTAAGAAATACTAGTTGTGGTGTACTTAAGTACTTAGAGAAAAAAGAAGGTGATCAACACTATTATCAACTCTTTGTAAGTCGGATATTCACTATAGTGAGAGAGACAGACACCCGGCCAGCGACTTATAATTGTAGAACATGTCTCATGTACGCGGACATATAAGGTTAGTCCCGGGCCGCTTCATCCCACTCTGCCGCTAGGATCCAACATACTTCAAAGATGGTAATATTATGATCAAAAAGAGGCTTAACCAATCCTAAGGGCTCGAACCTACAGGCAACACTTTAGCTCTGATACCATTTTGTAGCGCCCAATCTTTTAAATAAAGATGGAACACCTGTGTTATGTGCTAGTCCCTGGATCACTGACAGCACCACAGTACAAAATATATAGTATCATTGCATAAGTATCAAATTACTACAACGAGATCCAAAATAGCTAAGTATAGCTTTATTACAAAGTGCATAGTCATGAAGACTAGCTAAAATATTCAGAGTTCACAACGAAAGCAATAGCAAAGAGCCTCTTCTTCAAGCATGCGCCACAGACAGACATGTTGGGTGTAGAGTCGAGTCCAAACTAATTCCTCATCAGAATTACCTGCACATTTGAATATGCAGCCCCCGAAGGAGGTCAATACAATGAAGTATTGGCAAGTGACTATGGTGGATAATTTATGACAAGTCTAATTCTATATGCATATTTGGCTTGGTGGGGTTGTAGGCTATTTTGCAGAAAGCCAGTTTTCTCCTATGTTTTGTAAAACAATTTTGCTTCTCGAAGACTTGGCACCAAGGGATGAAGCCCAAGTGCACCAACAATTATTTCCTTAGCCAAATTTTACTTTATGAAAACTATGATGAGATTCTTCCGTCCATCCTTGTCCAGTTGCTCGAAGTAATCCATAACCGGGGACACGGCTGAGTACTCAGATTGTCGACTCTGCCGAGGTTGTGCACTTTCACCTTGAGACCCAATTAACCCAGACATCCTATACACGCGGAGTGCATTAAGGAAAGGAGAGAATTGAGACAAGAACTTTCAGAAGAAGAAATGCAACCTTACTAGCAAGACCCGTTCCACCTACCAACTCTACATCTGCTTGTCAAGCTGACATGTTGCACTCTCACAACTTCATAATTCTAGACAGAGCCCATTGTCAAAAGGCTGCACGGGAAGCTTCTAAACTTGGAGGGACTTAGAAATCTCTTTGTTCCTGGGTGGCCGTCCACAAGTGCGCTTCTGGGTGACAACCACCATGCTCATGGCCCTAAGTAGAATAGACATTCATCCTAGGCAATGACAACCACAAGCATAGTCCCAAAAGCCACTCAACATAAACCATACAACCAATTCCACCCAGGTATGCATTTTAAGTTTAACACTTAGCAATATTTTTATAACATGGTATGTAAACACTTTTTATAGCATAGCTAAGCATCTAATAAAACTTTTGATCGCTGCATGGAAAGGGATGGCTACACACTACTAGGATATTTTCACAATGTACTAACTTAGCATTATAAGGTAGTTCAAAAATCCCTATCATGCATACTACTCAAAATATACTACTAATGCATATAGAGAATATTGGGTAGATTATGAATGTCACTTGCCTTGGTAACAAGAGGAAGAAGCACATCAAGAATAACAATCACAAGAAAGGCCTTCCTCCTCTTCACAATCTAGAGACAAACAATACATAAAAATAAATAAACACACAAACACAACACTTAAAATATCAAGACAAAAATATGTGTGCATGCTTGATATGCAATGAACTTAACAAGACAAAATAATTACAATTATATTTCCTCGATTATTAATGCATGAAATGCAATGATCAACATTTTATTATTTTATTTTATCATTTAAAAATATTGAGCATAACATAGAAATATTAAGCCGTACAACCAAATTCTTTAATTCTATTATGAAAAGTTTCAAATAAAACTCAAGTTGCACTCTCTGGACAGAGGACATTAATAAAATTCTAAAACAGTTGGATTTATTTGGAAAGCATTTTTATTATTTAAGTTATAGATTTAATAGCCGAAATACCAAACAATTAATTACGCAATTTAAATTACACTAAAATGATAAACTAATGAAACCATACTAAACTACACGAGCAGAGCTTTACGTGGATATAAAATTCATCAAATTTGGATAAACCGATCAAAAGTTATGAATTTTGCAAGTTTCAATAGTTTTCTGTTTTTAAAACAAATTTTCAGCCGAAATAGATAATTAACAGGCCACGCGGCGCGATCTAATTGGACGGTACCGGTTCGCCGCGGATCGGCATGGAAGCCGTCCTATCTAACTTAAATCGGACGCTCCAAAATAACGGAACGAAACGGTAAAAGAAGAAAAACAGTGCCCGTCCGATCTGGATCTAATGGTCCAGATCGCACTGGCCAAACTCGGGCGGCGCTGTCCGTCGGAGAACCTCCGGTTGCGGCGGCGCCATGTCCGGCGTCGCACCCGCTGGCGATGTACGACCCTAGGGGATGAACGGTTCATACCAGAACGTGCGGAGGCGTGAGGTAGAGACGGTGGCGAGTTGGTCGTCGTTGAAATGCTCGGCTGCTCCCTGGATTGCTCGTCGGAGTCGATGCTGGCGGCGGCTCACTTCGGTTGCGGATGAAGGTGACGAACCGCTGCGAACGAGGAGACTACAAGGTGTCACAGAGATGCGCACGGAGAAAATAAAAGGAAATAATGAGAGGGGAGAGCTCGAGGTCGTCTGTAGCCACCGGAATAGGAAGCTCACGGCGGCGAAAACGGCGGAGGCGGAAGCACGAACCCGAGCAGCCTTGAGGCGGAGCGGCTAGGGTTTTGGGGCGAGGAGACTGGCGGCGATGCGGGGTACTTATGGAGCGAGAGAGGGCGTGCGATAAGATCAATATCCGCTCGGTTTGGTTGGATTCGACGCGGAGTGGATCTCGGGAACGGACTGCGTTCGGTTGCTGTCTTCGCGCGGAGGTTGAAGACACCGGGGGTGGGGCCCACCCGTCAGCGAGGTGAGAGGAGGCGCGGGCTTGAGTTGGGCCACGGTTGGGCCGCAAGACAACGCGCGTGCTGCGAGGTGTAGTTGGGCCGGCTCGGTTTGCTCCTCTCTTTAAAAAAATATATATTTTCTGATTTGAAACTTTTCAATACAATTTGATTTTTAAATCTTATCAAAACAATTCAGAAAAAATCATAAAAATATGTTTTGAAAAGCTAATTTAATTTAGAAATTTTTGATACCATTTTGCTAAATAAATAATCTAATAAAATACAGATTATTATAAGGAGCTCAAATAGACCTCTTTATGGAATAAAAATTTATTTAAACTTATAAATAAAAATTTAAATTATTCTTTATGTGATTTCAATGCCATGCCTATATGATGCATGATGCATGAATGAAAAGTTTTAAATTTTTGAGAAATTTGGGATGTTACATTCTTTCACAAGTAAGAAGGTTGAACCTAGATGGTATCTTCTTAAGATAATTCATAACAATGCTGAAGATTGGGAGAATGACAAACAAAAAGAATCAGGTATAAACTATGAATATGATTGCATTAAGTCTTCGCTGCAACTGCTGTTTTTCAAGAGCTTAGTGCTAAATATGGTCTTGATTCTCCTATTATTGTTGACCGTTCTAGAACCTTAGCATCTCATATTAATGTTCCTAAAGAAAATTGGGACGTGTATCCTGAACCTTTCAAAGACACTTGCATGGAAAATGAAATTATTGTTAATGATTGCAATAAACATGCTCAAACTTCTGAAAATACTGTTTCTTATAAGCATGTTAATTTTTGTGTAGTACATAGACCTTGTGGAATTAATCAAATCGAAGATGAATATTGTATGTGTCATAGGAATGAAAATACTACAGCTTGGTATAAGGTTCTAAGAGATCTTGGTGAAAAAGTTTGTGCCACCTATCCTTTTATTTGTGCACTTTGATATGAAGAAGGTCATTTCGAATTTCAATGCCCAGGTTCTAATAAGGACATTGTAGGACACTTTTTTGATAACATGATCACTCCTAATCAACATGATGAACTTACATTATTTTTGGGGTGTGAAGATTTATCAAGAAAAACTTATTTGTTAAATATGAGTGATATTGATATGAATGATGTGTTGCACGGATGTTATCTCTATTGTGTTAATAATTGCCATGCTAACACCTACATACAAAATATTATAAAGGATAGGATTTTCCCAAAGTATGACATGACTAATATGTGTTTTCATCTTATTAATGGAAGAGGGGAATCCCCCCAAGTTTCTTCCACTATCTAATACTAAACCAGGTTATGTAGAGAAGCTTCCTTTCAAGCCTCTCCCTCCTAAAGAGGAAAAGAAGAAGAAAAAGGGGAAGATGAAGAAAAAGAAGAGGAGTAAAAGGAGAGAGGAAACAATATCTTCTCCCAAACTTGTTGCTCCTGTTACAATTGATACTTATAATTCTGAATTTGATGATTCTAAACTTGATGATGAACCTATGCTTGTTATTTATATTTGTGATCATGATTTAGAAAAGCACACTAATTTTAATATTGAAGATCTCTGGGCACTAATTTTGAAAATGATGATGTTAATAATTGGTACACTATTATAATTACAATTATCCTCTTGAAACTTGTCATAGTTATAGAGGAACTACTAAAACCAATCCTTTTAATATACAACTTGTCTATCATGTTCAAATTCTTTATGATGATCCTGCTCCTCTTGCTATTAATGAGAAGAACTTTTCTTATGAGGCAAATAATGATACTTTTATTGTGACGCCCGAAAATCGGTACTATGTAGATTTAAGCGCTCCCGCCGAAATCCGCATAATAACGATTTTTGGTCGCCCACCAGACATAATGTGCACGCCGAAACATGCGCATTATGTGGGTGGAATTGTGATAACATTACAACAGTTCCGATACATCCACAAATAAAAAAAAAGATATAATACAACAACGACTCGAACGAGTCAAGATACAAATGTTACAATACAAAGATTCAAATGACAGCGGAAGCAAAATAGTATCCGACTACGGATAAGATACAAATTGGACTAAGAGTCCTGAAGATAAGCAATGGCGCCATATCCCTGCCCAGCCAAGCCGGAGGGATTCCCAAGCTAACGTCGTCTGACTTCAAACCTGTTGACTGCACATAAAGCATAACCCAAAAGAGGGTCAGGGCACTCCCTGGCAAGCAAAACCGACTTGTCTACTTTACACCATCTCCCAAAATATAGGGGAGGTGGACTTAGCGGCAGCAGCACTAGCAACCTAAAGAGACACGCTACAACTTCCGTCTAATCAGAGAGGGATAAGAGAGCGCATAAGATAACCAACTACTACTAACACCAAACATAACCCATTCTCGAATTAACCCCCTCAACCAAGTATGAGGAAGCAATTCGGGAAACTCACACGTTGAACAGTTTTAGTTACCATTTATTGTGAAAGTAATTCTATATTACAAGTCAGGTTAATTAACAATTATTAGGTGTAAGTTGTCTAGATCTTGTTCACCAGCATCATCACCAAGTCGTCCATAACCGTGGACACGGCTCATCGATAAGATTATACACTGCAGGGGTGCACTACTGGACCCATACTCGCATGATCAACCCAGTCAAAAACATTAGGGTCTTTCAACCCAACTCTTTTCCTTCACCGCAACAAGTCCAGGAGCCACGGGAGCTATGCTGGTCCCGGCCAAAAGGGTGCGGACTCCCGCAGGACACACCCCTCCGCACCAACAGGCCGCGCCCTATATGCATGTAACAAGGCACACCGCCAAAGTAAAATACTACACTAGTATTGATGCATATGAGACAAATGGAAAACCCGAACTAGGTGCGACTCCCGGACAAGTCGAAGTTCCAGTCAAAGTCGAGGGGGGCTCCATTGGGCCTCCCACAAGTGGTTAGTGCGCTCAAAATTGGATCCGAGGACAAAATCTCAGTTCCTAGGTCGACACTTAGCAGAACAAAGCACCTCGCAAGGCCTTCCGCCGGTGCCTTATCTTTTAATTATAATACACCAATATAATACAACATTTTATTAAGGTAGAATAATCTATCAAGCTAAGCATATGAAATAAAAGACCAACTGACGACTCGCACAACCAAATCTAAGCATGCACTACGACTCGCAAGGCTAACAGATAAACATACAACATGTGATGGGATGTGGGGATAAAGCTGTATAGGATGCAAGATAAACATGTGATGGGATCGCAATAAATAATTGAATTCTAGGGAAGCAGAGATCAACGGCAGGAATGAAAGACAATGTATAGGTAAACAAGCAAACTTTGCTTGCCTGGAATCCCGCATGGAAGCAGATCTTGTCGTTGCTCACACATCTCAACGTTTTATCCGCGAAGAAGCAACAAACACTGGAAAGCGTAAAAGATGCATTTTACAACTACGGCAAAAGATCCAGCATGATCATATGAGAATGATGCATGGCATGGCAAGATGCAACACAATGCAGGTAATCCAAATTAAGCGGGAAAGCAACCCCGGCAATTAATATTTAGGTGCAAGTTATTTATTTACCAGCAATATTAAATGTTGGTTAGCATGGCAACACATGGCATGGGTGATCTAATTAAATTAAATGGAATAGGGTGTTATTTATTTATTACCCCACACATTCCATATTGAATTATTTAGGTGATTTTCTACACCCGCAAACCCAAGAGATGCAACACGGGTAATTATGATGCGATATGCACAAGATAGATGACATTTAATAGAATAGGTGTAGGGTTAGGGTTCGGGTCCGTACGTCGGATCGGGTGAACTAGGGTTCGAAACCGACGTCTTCGGAACGTAGAGTAGGTAGTCGTCGTCGTGGAAGTAGTCGTCGCGGAACCGGGGCATCGTCGTTTGTCGGTGTCGTGGGAGTGGGCGAAGTGGTCGTACTCGGTCATCCCCGTTGACGGGCGCGGGCACGCAGGAGCACGTCAAACGGACACCAAGAAGAAACGCGCACGGGCGGGCACCGCGACACGGACACAGCGGTCACGACAACGCGGCACCGGAAGAGGCACTCGCACGCGCACGTAGCAACACCACGAAGGGTGGACAACTCGGACAAAAATGTGACGCCGGGGTCTTGCGGGAATTTTGTCGAACACCTTGCGGGTGGTGGCGGCGGCGTGCACACGGCCGTGAAGAGGAGGCAGCGGGGACGCGCTGCGGAGCGCACGGCGGCGGCGAGCGGCGTGGGCGGAGGCGCGCGGCACGACAGCGACGGCACGGAGGGTGCGCGCGGGGCGTGCGGCGCGGCCGGAGGAGGAGGAGCGCGGGCGGCGGTTGATGCGGGAGACGGCGGCTGCGGCGGCGCTGGGCGGCCGGCGCGGAGTCGGAGTAGGCCGGGGTGCGGGGCGCACGGCGCGGCGCGCACGGGCGGCGAGCAGGGCGCCGGCGGGTCGGGGGAGGAGGCCGGACGCGGCGGCGGCATGGGCGGACGGAGCGCGTGGGGAGCACGGCGCAGAGGAAGGCCGGCCGGAGCAGGGGGAGGCCGGGGCGCGGCGGCGGCGGCCATGGCGCCGAAGCAGGAGGCGCGGGCGGCGCTCGGGGGGCGGCGGCGCGGCGGCCCGAGGCGGCACGAGGGGAGTGCAGGGAGGCGACCGGGCTTGGGCTGGCGGCGGCGCAGGAGCACGGGCCAGCGGCGGCCGACGCGGTGGATGTGGGAGGCGCAGGCCGGGGCGGCTCGGTGGCGCCGGGCGGCGGGGACGACGCGGGGGCAGGGCGGAGCAGGCCGGTCGGAGGAGGAGAGGTGCGGGAGGAGGAGCTCTCGGCCGGTGGCGCGCTGGCGGCGGGGTCGGGGGCGTGCGGGAGGGAGAGCTCGGGCTCGGGCGGCGGCGGGGTCGGGGGCGTGCGGGATGGGAGCCAGCTCGGGAGGAAGAAAGAAAAGAAAAAAGAAAGAAAAAGAAAAGGAAGAAAAAAAAGAGAAGGAGGGGGAAAAAGAAAGAAAAAGGGGTGGGAGGACTTTTGCAAATTCCAGAAAAATAGAGGAGGGTGGCTACAAATTTCCAGGGGGTGGGAAAGAAGTTTCCAGGGGGAAACCCTAGGGTTTGGGTTAGGTGGGCTTTGGGCTTTATTTTTCTCCCTTTTGAATTTTTCGGTTTTATATTTTTAAAACAAAAACGAATTGGAATTTGAACACGAATCTTATACAAAATATTTTTAGTTTTAAATAGACAATTTAATAAACTTGTTTTTTACCATTTGCAAAAGATTTGAAATAACACAATTTTAATTAATTAGAAAAGCATTTGAATTTAATTGCGGGGATTGAATTTAAATGCAACAAATTAAATTTAATGCGATGAAATGCAATGCCATGTTGATGCAAAAAAGAAAACACACAAAACTAAAAGGGGATAAATCCCGGGGCGTTACAACCGACACCACTAACAAGGGATCGCGTCTCGCGATCCACGCCGAGACCACAAGAAGAGAGGTGTAACTATCGATTCTTCAGGCTCCGTGATGAACTCCTCGACACCACTAACAAGGGATTGTTGCTCCACCTTGAAATTCTCGACACCACTAACAAGGGATTGTTGCTCACGACGAAGACGACTCCGAAAGATCGAACCTAAAAGGATAAAAGGTAAGAAATCGTCCACCCACACGTAGGATCCTAAAACTTTGAAAGTTTGGATAAGAGAAGAGACTCCAAAACAAGTAAGGTAAGAGGAGAAATAGAATTGAGGTAAGGAGTAAATAGAAACCTATTGAGATCATTTCAAAAATAATTTTAGTCAAATAGCTTTCGACACTCTAGAAACAACGACCGTTAGCGAGGTTATCCTACAGGCTTTTGCGGACCCGCTGCTTCGATAACCATTCGTATCGAAACAACAAGGAGATCGAAACCAAGGCTCTGATACCACTTTGTGACGCCCGAAAATCGGTACTATGTAGATTTAAGCGCTCCCGCCGAAATCCGCATAATAACGATTTCTGGTCGCCCACCAGACATAATGTGCACGCCGAAACATGCGCATTATGTGGGTGGAATTGTGATAACATTACAACAGTTCCGATACATCCACAAATATAACAAAAGATATAATACAACAACGACTCGAACGAGTCAAGATACAAATGTTACAATACAAAGATTCAAATGACAACGGAAGCAAAATAGTATCCGACTACGGATAAGATACAAATTGGACTAAGAGTCCTGAAGATAAGCAATGGCGCCATATCCCTGCCCAGCCAAGCCGGAGGGATTCCCAAGCTAACATCGTCTGACTTCAAACCTGTTGACTGCACATAAAGCATAACCCAAAAGAGGGTCAGGGCACTCCCTGGCAAGCAAAACCGACTTGCCTACTTTCTACACCATCTCCCAAAATATAGGGGAGGTGGACTTAGCGGCAGCAGCACTAGCAACCTAAAGAGACACGCTACAACTTCCGTCTAATCAGAGAGGGATAAGAGAGCGCATAAGATAACCAACTACTACTAACACCAAACATAACCCATTCTCGAATTAACCCCCTCAACCAAGTATGAGGAAGCAATTCGGGAAACTCACACGTTGAACAGTTTTAGTTACCATTTATTGTGAAAGTAATTCTATATTACTAGTAAGGTTAATTAACAATTATTAGGTGTAAGTTGTCTAGATCTTGTTAGCCAGCATCATCACCAAGTCGTCCATAACCGTGGACACGGCTCATCGATAAGATTATACCCTGCAGGGGTGCACTACTGGACCCATACTCGCATGATCAACCCAGTCAAAAACATTAGGGTCTTTCAACCCAACTCTTTTCCTTCACCGCAACAAGTCCAGGAGCCACGGGAGCTATGCTGGTCCCGGCCAAAGGGTGCGGACTCCCGAAAGACACACCCCTCCGCACCAACAGGACACGCCCTATATGCATGTAACAAGGCACACCGCCAAAGTAAAATACTACACTAGTATTGATGCATATGAGACAAATGGAAAACCCGAACTAGGTGCGGCTCCCGGACAAGTCGAAGTTCCAGTCAAAGTCGAGGGGGGCTCCATTGGGCCTCCCACAAGTGGTTAGTGCGCTCAAAATTGGATCCGAGGACAAAATATCAGTTCCTAGGTCGACACTTAGCAGAACAAAGCACCTCGCAAGGCCTTCCGCCGGTGCCTTATCTTTTAATTATAATACCCCAATATAATACAACATTTTATTAAGGTAGAATAATCTATCAAGCTAAGCATATGAAATAAAAGACCAACTGACGACTCGCACAACCAAATCTAAGCATGCACTACGACTCGCAAGGCTAACAGATAAACATACAACATGTGATGGGATGTGGGGATAAAGCTGTATAGGCTGCAGGATAAACATGTGATTGGATCGCAATAAAGAATCGAATTCTAGGGTAGCAGAGATCAACGGCAGGAATGAAAGACAATGTATAGGTAAACAAGCAAACTTTGCTTGCCTGGAATCCCGCATGGAAGCAGATCTTGTCGTTGCTCACACATCTCAACGTTTTATCCGCGAAGAAGCAACAAACACTAGAAAGCGTAAAAGATGCATTTTACAACTACGGCAAAAGATCCAGCATGATCATATGAGAATGATGCATGGCATGGCAAGATGCAACACAATGCAGGTAATCCAAATTAAGCGGGAAAGCAACCCCGGCAATTAATATTTAGGTGCAAGTTATTTATTTACCAGCAATATTAAATGTTGGTTAGCATGGCAACACATGGCATGGGTGATCTAATTAAATTAAATGGAATAGGGCGTTATATATTTAGTACCCCACACATTCCATATTGAATTATTTAGGTTATTTTCTACACCTGCAAACCCAAGAGATGCGACACGGGAAATTATGATGCGATATGCACAAGATAGATGACATTTAATAGAATAGGTGTAGGGTTAGGGTTTGGGTCCGTACGTCGGATCGGGTGAACTAGGTTTCGAAACCGACGTCTTCGGAACGTAGAGGAGGTAGTCGTCGTCGTGGAAGTAGTCGTCGCGGAACCGGGACATCGTCGTTTGTCGGTGTCGTGGGAGTGGGCGAAGTGGTCGTACTCGGTCATCCCCGTTGTCGGACGCGGGCACGCAGGAGCACGGCAAACGGACACCAGGAAGAAACGCGCACGGGCGGGCACCGCGACACGGACACAGCGGTCACGACAACACGGCACCGGAAGAGGCACTCGCACGCGCACGTAGCAACACCACGAAGGGTGGAAAACTCGGACAAAAATGTGACGCCGGGGTCTTGCGGGAATTTTGTCGAACACCTTGCGGGTGGTGGCGGCGGCGTGCACACGGCAGTGAAGAGGAGGCAGCGGGGACGCGCTGCGGAGCGCACGGCGGCGGCGAGCGGCGTGGGCGGAGGCGCGCGGCAGGACAGCGACGGCACGGAGGGCGCGCGCGGGGGCGTGCGGCGCGGCGCGGCCGGAGGAGGAGGAGCGCGGGCGGCGGTTGATGCGGGAGACGGCGGCTGCGGCGGCGCGGGGCGGCCGGCGCGGAGTCGGAGTAGGCCGGGGTGCGGGGCGCACGGCGCGGCGCGCACGGGCGGCGAGCAGGGCGCCGGCGGGTCGGGGGAAGAGGCCGGACGCGGCGGCGGCATGGGCGGACGGAGCGCGTGGGGAGCACAGAGCAGAGGAAGGCCGGCCGGAGCAGGGGGAGGCCAGGGCGCGGCGGCCATGGCGGCGAAGCAGGAGGCGCGGGCGGCGCTCGGGGGGCGGCGGCGGCGCGGCGGCCCGAGGCGGCACGAGGGGAGTGCAGGGAGGCGACCGGGCTTGGGCTGGCGGCGGCGCAGGAGCTCGGGCCAGCGGCGGCCGGCGCGGTGGCTGTGGGAGGCGCAGGCCGGGGCGGCTCGGTGGCGCCGGGCGGCGGGGACGACGCGGGGGCAGGGCGGAGCAGGCCGGTCGGAGGAGGAGAGGTGCGGGAGGAGGAGCTCTCGGCCGGAGGGGAGAGGGCGGCCGGTGGCGCGCTGGCGGCGGGGTCGGGGGCGTGCGGGAGGGAGAGCTCGGGCTCGGGCGGCGGCGGGGTCGGGGGCATGCGGGATGGGAGCCAGCTCGGGAGGAAGAAAGAAAAGAAAAAAGAAAGAAAAACAAAAGGAAGAAAAAAAAGAGAAGGAGGGGGAAAAAGAAAGAAAAAGGGGTGGGAGGACTTTTGCAAATTCCAGAAAAATAGAGGAGGGTGGCTGCAAATTTCCAGGGGGTGGGAAAGAAGTTTCCAGGGGGAAACCCTAGGGTTTGGGTTAGGTGGGCTTTGGGCTTTACTTTTCTCCCTTTTGAACTTTTCGGTTTTATATTTATAAAACAAAAACGAAAAGGAATTTGAACACGAATCTTAGACAAAATATTTTTAGTTTTAAATAGACAATTTAATAAACTAGTTTTTTACCATTTGTAAAAGATTTGAAATAACACAATTTTAATTAATTAGAAAAGCATTTGAATTTAATTGCGGGGATTGAATTTAAATGCAACAAATTAAATTTAATGCGATGAAATGCAATGCCATGTTGATGCAAAAAAGAAAACACATAAAACTAAAAGGGGATAAATCCCGGGGCGTTACATTTATGCATATGGGTCATGATAAGAATGTTTCATATGATGGTTATATTGTGTATTTTATCAATGATGCTACCAAAATTTATTATGAGAGAGGAAATATGGTTGTAAACGTTTTCAATTTACTAAAACACCTCTCTTTAAGTTGGAAGCTTTGAAGTTGCGTTTGTTTTATGTTTTTATGATAGTTGGTTTATGTTTTAATAATTTATCCTATTACAAGATTCCTTTGCATAGGAAGTGATTTATATTTAAATGTGTTTGATGTTTACCTCTTTATGCCTCCTTTATTTTCAACCCTCATTTTTATGAGAGCATCATACGAACCTCCTTGCCTAGCTATAAGGCTTTAAAGAAGCGATAATGGAGACAAACCACTATTTTGTTTCCTGTTATTTTATTTTGTTGAGTCAAGGAACATGCTCACCTCTGTATCAATTCCTTTGTATCTTTATTTTATCACATAGTTGTGCCACGTAAAGTCTCTAGTAGAAGTTGTTGCTAGATTTAGATTTCTGCGCAGGCACAGTTTTTCTACTGATTATCGTTAAATCCGTAACTCTTTACCGAAACATTCTAATGACCTGGGATTTTTTGAGCGTGATCCTCATATATTTATTCAACTTTCATTAGTTTTGACTTTTCTGATTTGAGCAAGTTAAGTGCCTAGAAAAAATTCGTCTTTACAGGCTGTTATGTTTTTGACAGATTCTGCCAGTTATTTTTGCAATACCTATTTTGCTATTTTGAATGGATATTTGTGTTTCATAAAGTATCATTGGATGTATCTAATATCCAGTAGCATTGGTATAAATTGTTTTCATGCATAATATGATAATTTTTTATTATTCACTAACCCTCTAATGAAGTCTTCTGCGAAGTTGGTGTGGAGGAAGTTTTCAAGGATCAAGACAAGGATGATGTGATGTGATCAAGAAGATGAAAGAGCCTAACCTTGGGGATGCCCCTGTGGGTCACCCAAGCATATTTCAAGAAGAAATCTTGGGGATTCCCAAGGCATCCCCTTCTTCATCAACAAATTATCAGTTCCTCTCTAGTGAAACAATATTGTAATTCCGACACATCTTATGTGCTTTACTTGAAGCGTCTGTTTGATTTTTTTTTCATTCTATAAATAAAATGGATCCTAGCATTCCTTTGGGGAGAGAGACACGCTCCTCTTTTTCTTATGAATACTCCTATTCTTCACTTATAATTGTTGAATAATCTTCTCTAGCTATTGCAATGCTTTCAGCTCTTATTTTTCATGCACTTCTTGTTCAGAGTTGTTAGTTTTCATATGTTATACCCTCTTGTTTCATTGATAAATACTTGGAGAGTTTATGTTCAAATAAGTTGATTGGTTAGGAATAGAAAATGTTAAATGTGGTAGATGGAATAACAAAATGATACATAACCTTGTAGATCATTAAATTGTGTCACTTCATCATTGATGTTGTTTTGAGATATTAATATGCTTATATTAATGGTAAAAATGATGGTTTAGTAAAGTGGAATTATTAATGGTTGGTCTAGTAAACTTTAAGCCGTGCCACACTTAAATATCCAGTTGATAGCATAATGATATATAACTTCTAACGTTAAAAGATCCCGTAATAACTTTGTGTTATGCGCTACGGTCGGGGTCCCAACATTGACTTGTTCATTTTCCACAGTCTCTCATAAAGTAATTTTCATTATGCCTTGTAAGATCATATTTCTAGTTGGAATCTTTTTACTTGTGAGTTCTAAAGCTGCGGTTTTCATGGCACTTCCACCACCATACTTGCTAGACTCTTCGGTACTTTGCATTGCCCTTTCTGACATTGAGAATTGGTGAATAATTCGCGGGTACATCCAAAACTTGTGGGAGATCTTCATCATTTTCTTCTACAAATAAGCCAAATATCTTCCTCAAAACATCCACCATACCTACCTACTACATCATTTCCATAGCTGTTCTGAGATATATTGCCATGCAACTTTCATATTACATTTCATGACTTGTTGTCATTTATCATTTATATATTGTTTTGCATGATTCTATATAGCTGATGTGTGCTTTTACCCATGTTATGCTAGATCATTGCATATCCTGCTACACTGGCAGAGGCACCGTTTCATATACATTATGTCTTATTCATTATGAGTTATTTGTATCAATAGTGTGTTGTCATATTGACATATTAGAATGTTTGCCCCTAAAAGTGAAAAGAGCCATAGAGGCCATCCAAAAGAGAAACAGGAAAAAAATAGAAAAAAGGAGGATAACATTACTTCTCTTTGTCCACACTTGAGTTCATGTTATAGCACCCGTAGTATTCATAGTCATCATTTCTGCTCATGTTTAGCACCTTTACTCCATATGAGAGAGTTTTCATGTCTTACTTGCATAACTCTATGGGGAACTTTACATTATAGAACTTGGCTTGTATATTCCAATGATGAGCCTCCTCAAAAGTGCTCTAGGTCTTCATGAGCAAGCAAGGTGGATGCACCCCCACTAGTTCCATTGGAGAGATTTCATACACTTATATCTCTATGTGCATCCGTTGAGTGGCAATCGCTACTCCTTGCATCGCTTGGATTATAAGACTTCCTCTTGTCTAATGATCACTTTCAGCTTTCTGAGACTTTCTTCTATTGGCATTCCCGGCCCCCCTTAACATTCTCTTAGCCACAACATCCTGGTGCCAGGAACCAACGCTGAACGCTTGCTTGTTTTGAAGTGAATAAATAAAGAGATGATCTTCTACGTGCATATTGTTATTGCTTGACTTGATCCTATCACAAAGTTGTCATGTCTGTTTGATGCATTAGATGATTATATTATTGTTCTTGAACCTTAAATCATCTTTAATATCTACTTTGCAAGGTTGATTGTTCTCTAGTACTTATTCATTGAAAGTTTTACTTTTTTATACCTACTTGTTTATTTATTACCCATTTGATATCAATATAAACTACAGTTTTTATTCATTTGATCTCAATTTACATGCATTACATTATTATATGATCAAGATTGTGTGAAAGCATGTCACTTCAGGAATTATTTTTTTATCGTTTTACCTACTCGGGACGAGTAGAACTAAGCTTGGGGATGTTGATACGTCTCCAACGTATCTATAATTTATTATGTTCCATGATTATATTATACCAATTGCTACATGTTTTATATACACTTTATATGGTTTTTATGCATTTTCTGGGACTAACCTATCAAAAAGATGCCACAGTGTCAGTTCCCTGTTTTTGGTTTTATAAAAGTTGTTAAGGAAATATTCTAGGAATTGGACAATTTGAATACCAAAGTCCCTATTTTTCATGGGACCTTCCAGAACACCGAAGACGAGACGGAGGAGGGGACCGAGCCGCCCTCATAAGGTGCTGGCATGGGTCCCATTCATGCCGCGCCAACACGTGGTGACGGGGCCTCGGCCGTCCACCGCCTTCGCCCATATAATGCACCCGACGAAATAACCCTAAAAGAATAAGCCTTTTCTCGAGAAGAGTTCCATTGCGCTGCCACCATCGAAGACAAGAGGGGACATAAGTCTCTATTTCGGCACCCTACCGGGACGGGGAATTGCCCCCGGAGCCATCTCCATCGACTCCACCGCCATCTCCATCGCTGTTGCTGACTCCTATGATGAGTAGTGAGTAGTTCTCCCCCGGGGCTGCGGGCTCTACCGGTAGCTATGTGGTTTATCTCTCTCTCTCTCATGGCGTGATCTTTATGTGATCATGAGCTTTGTAATCTAGTTGAATTGTAGATTCTACTCTTTATCTATTATGCACTCTAGAGGTTACTTTAATATGAACTCCGGGGTTATTCACGGTTGTGAAGGTGACGGTGTGCACACCGTGTGTGATTCCTTTATGACGTTGTGGTGTTTGTTTACTCAGACTTTGAGGGTGCTCTTGTAGCCTTACGCAGTGAATGGTGTTTAGCATCCAACAAGAGAGTGTTTGAGAGTAGCATTTATTATTCAACTATGAGGTCATTGTTGAGAGTGTCCACTAGTGAAAGTATGATCCCTAGGTCTTGTTTCTAATTATTCAAACTCCGTTTCCAACAAGTTCCGCTACATGTTTGCTTGCTGCCATTTTTATTTCAGATTGCAATTACTATTTATAATCATCCATATTACTTGTATTTCACTATCTCTTCGCCGAACTAGTGCACCTATACATCTGACAAGTGTATTGGGTGTGTTGGGGACACAAGAGGCTTCTTGTATCTTAATTGCAGGGTTGCTTGAGAGAGATATCTTTGACCTCTACCTCCCTGAGTTCGATAAACCTTGGGTGATTCACCTAAGGGAAACTTGCTGCTATTCTACAAACTTCTGCTCTTGGAGGCCCAACAATGTCTACGAGAATAGAAGCGTGCATAGACATCACATACTCTCGGGTTGCACACGTCTAACTCCTGGTTTTCATTCATTGCACTTTATCGCATAAACTTGGAGCGTTTTTGTTCTTTTTTCTATTTGGGTTTGGTTTTTGTTTGAGACCACCAATTTTTTATGATATGAGAGAGCTACTGGAAGTTTGGTTTGAATTAAGTTGGATGCTATAAAAATATTGGGAAGAAGATGTTTTAGTTGATTTAAAAAGATACATATAGTTGCATGATTCATGTGATATGTTAATGAATATTAATATGCAAGTGTCTTGTCTAGAGTTATTTCTTATTCATGTTTTATATGCTGAATGATGCTTTACTTTGTTTAACATGGAATGGTTAGCTCTATGAACACTTATGCATGCATTTAGATGGTCAACTTTCTCCCTCTTGTTAGCCCAAAAACTCCAACAAGTAAAAAGCTTGTTTTCCAACACCTTCAACCAAGTTTTTCCAGTGAGTCCACCATATGTACCTATTAGCTAATATGATGTTCCAAGCATGTTTACCATGTTATATTATTTTATCTATGCTTCCAAATTAAGATGCTTATGTTTTTGGGATTGTTATGGGTTAAGTTGGTTTAAAAGCTTTCACGAACTTGATGCACACATTACTTTTATTGCAGTTAATAAACTTGACCCATTGTGATTAAAATTATGATGTTTTGGGCTTGAAAAAGGTCTTTGGTTGAGAGCTAGCTCATACGTGCTGACATGTGGCAAGTTTTCAACACTACACTTTATTCTTTATAAAAGTTGATATCATGTTCCTTTGTTAATGGATGCCTAACATTGCGTGAAATGAAGATGAAAACTTAGTAAGTTCAAGCGAGTGGTATTAATTGCTAGAGAGACACCTGTGGCGGCTAACCTAAGCCATGTGGTCCATGGTGGAAATTTGCAACATAACCATAGTGGAGGAATCTATGACACATCTCAGCACATAAAAAACATTTACAAGAAAAAGCATGAGTAAAAGAAAGAGATGTAGAGATGTCCACTGTTTGCTTTCTTTGTCATTTGGACATGTGCCCACTTCCGTGTCCTAGGAAAGGGTACCCGGGGTGATACACTCTATGACACCACTTTTATTCATGATGAATGTAACCTTCACTTGCTTTGTGACCCAAGTTGAGTAGCCAATCGGAGAGGTTTTTGTTTTCAAGGGGCATGAGGCTTTTAACCCATACTTTGTCAAGCACATACTCATATTTGCTTTCACTTTCAAATATTAATCACTAAAGATACTATGATAGGGGTAATGAGAACTTCACACCAATGGGTATTACATAGCAAACATTAAATTAAGTTGAAGCATTTGGACGCTAGATGATACTCTTGCATGTTATTCCTCTACTTATTTATCTATCTTTCCAAAGTGTCCACATTTTATATTCAGATCTCTATAAGAATACTCTAAGACCAATATAGGATATCTTTTTACTTTTCAGTTATGCTTTCATTTGGTCCATAGAACTTTTCTTTCATGTTACACTTTGTGAATTATCATTGAACAAATTTACCTTGAATATTTGATATCTCTTGATAATATGTCTTGTATGTTGCTACTCTTTATTAAAGAATGAATCATTTGACTCTATGTAGCAATCATATTTGATATCCTTTGTTAAGTAATAAAATGTCAAGTCCATGTTTAGTTTTATCACCTTCATACTCGAGGACGAGTATAGGTTAAGCTTGGGGATGTTGATGCATGTAAAATGCATACATGAACTTTGCATTGTACTACTCATATTCCAACCATATTTGCATCACATAAGGTTATATCAATGTTTTATAATGATTTTGGGAATATTTCGCAGGTTCCTTATTTATTTGGAATTTACCCTGCACTGTTAGAAAACCCCTCTTTCTATATTTTGATGTTTCAGAGACCCAAACGACGTCCATGAAGGGGATCGTGTGCAGAAAACAAAAATTTTCCTACCAACGATATCCTAAAAGCATGCCAAGATCTAATCTATGCAGATATAGTAGTACGAACGGAGATCGGAATACGTACCCTTGTAGACCGAAAGCGGGGATTACGTTCCCGCACAAACGTTGTTGATGAAGACCGACGAAGCCGACCTCAAGGTCGTGTAGAGGAAGCAGACCTCCGAGTACCGCTAGCGCAACACCTCACAGGGAGTCGCACACGTACGGTGGAGACGACGGCCTCCGAAGCTCCAGTCCAGGACGAGCAGCGGAAGACTTGGACCGGAACACCAGCAGCGCGGCAGCGGGCTATGGTGGAAGAGATCCCCCTCCTCAGCTCGGCGCGGCTCCGACTTGGGAACCACGAGATCGAGAGAGAAATCGGGAATTAATTGGTGAATTAAAAGGCCAGGGGTGCCCTTTCTTATATAGGCTCCCAGGGGGAGCCAACCTTGCCAGCCAGGCAATGTGGGACTAATCCCACATGCCTGGTGCGTACCTGGAGGGTGCGCCGGCCCCCCTAGTGGGCCCTTGGCCCACTTGGGTCGGCCCCTCCTGGCCCCCACCGAATCCCCTAGGGATTTTTCCCCTCTTGGGCCTTCTTTCGACCAGAAGGCCATTTAGGGAAATCAGCCTAAATAAATTCGAAAATAAATATATAAAATCATATTTGTATATTAATTACACTAATTAATATCAAACATAATATATATAATTTTTCCTAGCTCCGAAAACTCTTTCGTCGCTGCCCGATCTCCATCGGACCTCTCCCGGGACACTCCCGGTGATCTCTTTCCTTTCCGGTTGTCTTGTCGAAACCCCTTAAGTGTGTTACCCTAGCGGTTCGATATAATAACAGGTATGACCAAGACTCCTCTATGATCAACGACTAACTCGTAGGCCTGGACCCCATGAATTAATCCCTGTGATATAACGAATGACTTTCATCTATCAAACCTGAACGCAAGGTCTTAAACCTTTTGCCATAGCGATACTTAGCACGTTCGAGCGTCGTTCCATAGATATCTCCATACCTAATCCCAACCTCGTTACCGACGACGCTATCTTCTACTCCTTCATGATCTCATGTCTCCGTGACCTAGTCACATGCTTGCAAGCTCATTAGACATGATCTCACCGAGTGGGCCCGAGAGTATCTATCCTGCTATGCAGACTGGCAAATCCCGCTCTTGACCCCTCGTCTCAACTACTCCTTTCCGATTACCAAAAGTATCACCGTTATTGTCATACTAAATAAGATATGACATTTGGTGCAATCAAAATATCTTCCAGGAATAACAATAAGAGTTGATCTCACGGTCAAAGGCATAACGACTACGTTCTCCAAATCTGGGTATGTCCATCACATCGTTCTCCAACTATATGACTCCCATTGCCGACCGGCGCCATGCCCCATGACCGGGAAACCTCGATCAGCAATCGTGCAACGAAACTATCTTAGTAGAGGCTACTAGGGACCTGGTGTAGTGACCTCACCTTTTATTATAAGGTGGAAGTCCCTGTGTTAATGTGCTAGTCCCTGGATCAAATGCTAGCACCACAGTTTAAGATGTATATCATGCAAAAGTGTCAAATACTTTATTAAATCACATGATCCAGTGTTACAAATATCTCTTACAACTTGCATAACCTGAAAAGGCTAGCAAAATTTCCAAGAGTAGCAGCGGAAAATAGTAGATACAATGAGCCTCGTCATCTTCATGTGCCACAGGCAAAGCATGTTGGTTGTAGACTCGAAATCCTATCGAATACTCACTCGTTGTCTGTCGAATCTGCAAGGTTTAGTTGTAGCCCAGCTATAAAGGGTCAGCACAATTGAATTGTGGTGGCAAGTGACTTTAATTCCTAATGTTCTATTATACTATAACTATATGCTTATTTTGGCTGGTGGAGCTCAAGGCTATTACGCAAAGCAAATTTTCTCCTATTTTTGATAAACAATTTTCTTAAATCAATATCTTCTCCTTCAGAGACAATTCTCGAGACAAGTCCATTTCTCCTACCCATGTTCATCCAACAAAGTTTTATTAAGAAATTTGAGATGAGGAGATTTTCAGAACACAGCCTTGTGTAGTTACTCAAATTGTCCGATGCCGGGGACATGGCTAAGATCTTAGGTTTTAACTCTCGAGAGTGTGTGCACTTTCACCATTACACTCGATCAACCCAAACTATCCTCTACACTCCTTTAGTGAGAAGGAAAAGGAGAAGATCAAGACGAGACTTTTCAGAAGTTGCTTTCCCATGATCATACTAAGAGATTACCACCATCCTATCAACTCTACCACCATCAATCTCTTGACCCAGGTCCACATCAACTTACTCCATCAAGACAGAGCCCATATTGACCAATGGTTGCACGATAAGCAACTAGACTCAGTGTAAACTTAAATCTCATAGCCCTGGGTGGCCTACCACAAGTGAGCAACTCAGGTTAACACCGCATATCATGGCCCCAAGTAAGTAGCCCCTGGGCGAAGACAACCATGACACTTGGCCCTGAGAAGCCACTCAACTTGAAACCTCCTCAATCGACCCAATCCACCCAGGCGTGAAATTTATTTAGTGGAAATTTTCATTTATCACATCAACCATAAAAAAAATCATTTTTGCAGCAGTTGCTTTCCACTAAATTATAATAGGGGTCTAATCTGGAATTTCTAAGGGGAAACCTAAAAGGTTAGCATAGCATACTACAATCTCCCAAAAACCTATCATGCATACTACTTTTGCAAATACTGTTTGAAAACACTAGATATGCAATAGAATAAAATAGTAAGTGTTTTATGAAGTCACTTGCCTGAAGAAGGTTGTCGTTTCTCACACACTCTTGTCCAAGTCAAAAGTTGCTCCCCGTTTCAAACTATATAGCAAAAGGGCATCCAATAAACAAGCAATTCAACAAACACAAAACAAAATGAAACATTCAAGCGTAAAGAGTCTTCTCGGGAGGGTTTGGTCAGAGGTGTCACATAATTCAATATACAAAAAGAATTAATGTGTTTGGGTTTAGGGTTTCGTCAGGGGATGGTCTGGAGTCGAATCTTTCAACTCGAAAAGGTTGCATGGGTGTTTCCACAGTTTCAAATGGAATGGTCTTCAAAAGTTTACACAAAGGAATATCGAGAAGTGTTAATCAAAATAAAATAAAATAAATAATAAAAAAAGCAAGGTTTATAACTTTAATACCACTATAAATATTTAGTTATATTTACCCAAGGTTATGTTTAAGATTAAACTTGACAAAAAACATATTCAAGACTTTCTGAATTTTCTCATATCTAAACATTTTTAATCCCCAACTTAAAAGTTTATATTATTAACAATAACTTAGTTATTTAAAATGATATAATGTTTTAAATCACATTGATAAACACTTGTAAATGAACTAACATCATTGAAAAGGTTTTAAACAAAACTTACTTATTGATGTTATGAATTATATTAATAAACAGGAATTTGAGCTTTCTCTAGACTAGGACAATTATTTATGTCTTTGGTGCAAGTAATAAATTTTTAAATTAATAAACTTTATAAGGTGCTAGAATAAATCAAATCAAGTCTCATGATCTTTAAATTCATTTTAAATTATTCAAGCATTATTTATAACAAAATTTTATAAATGGGATTAATAGACAGGGGGCTTTTAATTAAATGTATAGCAATTGGATTAAAATAAAAATAATGTTTGTAATAAAAGTTATGTGAGAAATAGTCAAACTCTTCAAAATAAACATACAACAATTTAATCATCAAAATAATTCTCAAAATTATTTTATAATAGATGCAACATATTACACATTTTATAAAGTGTCTAAAACAATTTTATTTGCAATTTTTGAATTCACTGATTTTAAAGTTATTACAAAACTACTCAAATTCACCATTTGAAATTTGAATATTTTAAACTAGGTCAAATTTGAAATTTAAAAGATCCAGCAGATTCTACTTGTCGAGGGCTTCAATTTGATATAAAAATTGTCCAATTTGGGTCAAGGGTTAAAAAGTTATGATAAATCTAAGTGGCAGGGACTTTTCTGCAAATAGACAATTAAATTCTATTCGGAAATAAAACCAGAAAAAGCTGGGCCGACGTGGCGCTCTGTGATTGGCTCGGGTCTAGGGTTAACAGGGGCCGTAGGATCTAAAGGGGATCGGGCGATCCAGATCCATTCATACCTCTTCGGCCTGGATCAAATCTGGACCGTTGATGGGAGATCGAACGACCGAGGCCGCGTTGACCAGGACGGGGTGGCGCCGGTGGCCGGAGGCGAAGAGGACGGCGGCGCTGCACACGGGCTCGGACGCCGTCGACGATGCAGCGCTCCCCCGGCCTCGTGGAGACGGCGGAGAGGCCACGACGGAGATGAAAGAGGTGTCGGCGTTGAGCGGCGTCTTCCCGGAGCTGATGGAGAGGCGGACGGAGCGCTGGCAACGCCGGCGAGCTTTGGTCGAGCACGGGGTGCTCCGCTCGGCTACGATTTCGAGAGGAGGAGGTGACTGTCGGGCGCGCACGAGCGAGGGGAGGAAGAGGAGGTGGTCTCGGGCTCGGGGTTCTTCTTCCCCTCGCCGGGAAATGGAGAAACACGGCGGCGGACTAGACAAACTCCGGCGAGCAAAAATGGCGGCCTGGCGGGTCGTTTCAAGAAGTGGAAGAGGGGAAATGCGGAGGAGGAGCTGGGGCAAATAAAGGGCTAGGCACGGCGTCAGTTACTCTACCAAATCGCGAGATTTTCGCGGGATTGATTCGGCCGAATCCGTCGGGCGAGATTGGCGGGAGGTTGAAGACGATGACGTCATGCTGATGTCATCATTTTTCTTTTTCTGATTTTCCATTTAATTCATATCTTTTGATTTATGGCTCCAATTCAAGTCAAATAAATTTCTAAAAATTTGTAAAAGCATTATATTTGTGTTAACCCAGTTGTGGGCACATTTTGAATTTTTTGAAAATTAATATTTTGAAATATTCATTAAATACAAATTTGACACTTTATGTTATTTTTAAAACTAGGGTTTAATTAATTTTATTTTTGGCTAAAATAAATTCAATGAAATACCCACATTCAATTATGTTTGAATTCAAGTTATTTAAATTCATTTTCTAATACTAAATTCATTTTTGGCTTTAGTATTATTAAATAGTATAACACAACTATATGAAAATGAAAAAGGGAAATATAAAGTATTCATTTTAAATTCAAAACAATTTGTGCACCATTATATTTTATATTAAGATAATTTATTTTAAAATTTCAAAACAACTTTGAAAAAGATTTTAGATTTAATTCATTTCTTATATAGAACATATATTCATGAAAATCATTTTATCTTTTGAAGATAAATGAAAATCATTTATGCTAATGAAATGTTTATTTGGATAATTCATTAATTATAAAAAAATTGAAGTTTTAAAGTTATGAATTATAAACTTATAATTTCCAAAAACTTTAATTTGAATTTAGTTAAATGAATGAAAACCATTTGGCAAAATACCATTTTAAATAGTCTTGAATTTATGAATAGATATGGCTAAGTGGTTGAAAATCAATTGCCTATAAGTAAACTATTTTATTTGAATACGGTGGTTTGAATTTTTGTAAAATATTTGTCAAATTACATATTAAGGTTAATGAAATACCAGGGATAATAAAATGTTTACTTGAACAACTTTTGAAAATAAAGATAAACTGAGATATTTGACATATTAAACTTTTTCAATATGTTTGAAGTCTTTCATAGTTGGTTTACTTATGCATTTAATATTTTATTTTAATAAAAGAAAAGTTTTAAATTTTTGTGATTTTTGAACATTATGAAATGTTGGGATGTTACAGACTACCACCCTTAAAGGAATCTCGTCCCGAGATTCGGAGAGGCCGAGAACAAAATGCAAGTGTTGGGAAAGTTTCTGATAGCGGGGGACGGTGGAGAAATGCAGCTGCTGACACGGGAACAGCAAGACCAGCAGAGAATGATTCCGCTGATTGGGGAGGTTAGATAGAAAGATGGGTTTGGACAACTTGGGTTAGATTAACTCAGTGGGCTACCACCCTTAAAAGAAACTTTTGCGCCAATCTGAAACCTTTTCTACAATCTTTCAGTCGACTTTTCCATCATTTTAGTGTTGTAGGATAACATAAGTCCATTGAACTACTTTTGGTACTGAATATCACTCTTCGCTTAATCTGAAAATCAAGCTGAGAGGATTTCACAAGGATCTCCATAACTCCAATCGCTTGATGTCCCCATGTGCTTCATCTTCACAGTTTACATTTCTGAAGCAACTAATGTAACTCTCATGGAAGGCAAATCTTTGTTTGTAGGGTATTCTTGAAACTTTGCTTGTGGTTATCCTCACCGTAATTTAATACGTTTTAGTAACACTTGCCTCACATAGGGTTATAAATATCTACAGTTCTATGGTTTTGGTTTTTCATCGTCGTATCTCTTATAGGAAAGCCACTCAAGATTTTCCATTCCTCATAGCAAAGAGAATGATATGAGTATTCGCCATGGGGGCCAATCCATGTCGCACTCACTCATTACTTTGTACTTGGTTTGACGAATCTCGTATTCTAACACTTGGTCAAACCTCACTTATCTCACAGAATGTTTCCAGTCTGTAGGATAAACCTGAGCTAAACTATCGGTCCTCATACTAGTAGGTTGCGTTAAAACTACACCAGGATAGCTGAAAAGTTGTTGTCTCTTGAAAAATCCTTCTCCTTGATGTGATGGAAAAAATATGTTGTCTCAACTCCTAACCTTATCCTCCACTAGTATATCCATTTTGGTTGGTTTAATTTTGTTCTAAGGATAGATATTGCGTCTGGTTTGGGTTTAGCATGGATGAGTTAAGATAGAAAGACACTAAGAAAGAATCCTACACCAACAAAATAAGACAAGGCAATTCATTTCACAAACAACATCTAGCAAACACCAAACAACAAGGTTCACACACAAACAAACAATCTAGTATTGTCATACAACCTAAGTTGGTATGAACAACACACTAACACAGTATCGCTGTTCTAAATGGTGGTCTAGTATAGCTCCTTCTTGAGCGCTTCATGATCTTCTTCAATTTATTTAAACTCTTCCAAGTGGTTGAACTCTAAATCCAAGTTCTTCTATCATCTTCCATGTAGTTCTTCGTGTTGAATCGTAGAATTCCTTATGAAGTATCAGACTCAAACTTCAAGAACAATGGTCATCTAGAAATAGATAAGATATTTTCTAGAAGGTAGATAGTAGACGAGAGGATAAGAAAAGATAAATAAATTACATATTTATTTTAGTAAAGTGAATAGAAATAGATTTTCAATCCTATGGTCAAAGCCTATTTCTATCCAAACCTAGGGTCTCGAACCTACAGGCAACACAGTGCTCTGATACCATCTGTAGTGACCTCACCTTTTATTATAAGGTGGAAGTCCCTGTTTTAATGTGCTAGTCCCTGGATCAAATGCTAGCACCACAGTTTAAAATGTATATCATCCAAAAGTGTCAAATACTTTATTAAATCGCATGATCCAGTGTTACAAATATCTCTTACAACTTGCATAACCTGAAAAGGCTAGCAAATTTCCAAGAGTAGCAGCGGAAAATAGTAGATACAATGAGCCTCGTCATCTTCATGTGCCACAGGCAAAGCATGTTGGTTGTAGACTCGAAATCCTATCGAATACTCACTCGTTGTCTGTCGAATCTGCAAGGTTTAGTTGCAGCCCAGCTATAAAGGGTCAGCACAATTGAATTGTGGTGGCAAGTGACTTTAATTCCTAATGTTCTATTATACTATAACTATATGCTTATTTTGGCTGGTGGAGCTCAAGGCTATTGCGCAAAGCAAATTTTCTCCTATTTTTGATAAACAATTTTCTTAAATCAATATCTTCTCCTTCAGAGACATTTCTCGAGACAAGTCCTTGTCTCCCACCCATGTTCATCCAACAAAGTTTTATTAAGAAATTTGAGATGAGGAGATTTTCAGAACACAGCCTTGTGTAGTTACTCAAATTGTCCGATGCCGGGGACACGGCTAAGATCTTAGGTTTTAACTCTCGATAGGGTGTGCACTTTCACCATTAGACTCGATCAACCCAAACTATCCTCTACACTCCTTTAGTGAGAAGGAAAAGGAGAAGATCAAGACGAGACTTTTCAGAAGTTGCTTTCCCATGATCATACTAAGAGATTACCACCATCCTATCAACTCTACCACCATCAATCTCTTGACCCAGGTCCACATCAACTTACTCCATCAAGACAGAGCCCATATTGACCAATGGTTGCACGATAAGCAACTAGACTCAGTGTAAACTTAAATCTCATAGCCCTGGGTGGCCTACCACAAGTGAGCAACTCAGGTTAACACCGCATATCATGGCCCCAAGTAAGTAGCCCCTGGGCGAAGACAACCATGACACTTGGCCCTGAGAAGCCACTCAACTTGAAACCTCCTCAATCGACCCAATCCACCCAGGCGTTAAATTTATTTAGTGGAAATTTTCATTTATCACATCAACCATAAAAAAAATCATTTTTGCAGCAGTTGCTTTCCACTAAATTATAATAGGGGTCTAATCTGGAATTTCTAAGGGGAAACCTAAAAGGTTAGCATAGCATACTACAATCTCCCAAAAACCTATCATGCATACTACTTTTGCAAATACTGTTTGAAAACACTAGATATGCAATAGAATAAAATAGTAAGTGTTTTATGAAGTCACTTGCCTGAAGAAGGTTGTCGTTTCTCACACACTCTTGTCCAAGTAAAAAGTTGCTCCCCATTTCAAACTATATAGCAAAAGGGCATCCAATAAACAAGCAATTCAACAAACACAAAACAAAATGAAACATTCAAGCGTAAAGAGTCTTCTCGGGAGGGTTTGGTCAGAGGTGTCACATAATTCAATATACAAAAAGAATTAATGTGTTTGGGTTTAGGGTTTCGTCAGGGGATGGTCTGGAGTCGAATCTTTCAACTCGAAAAGGTTGCCTGGGTGTTTCCACAGTTTCAAATGGAATGGTCTTCAAAAGTTTACACAAAGGAATATCAAGAAGTGTTAATCAAAATAAAATAAAATAAATAATAAAAAAAGCAAGGTTTATAACTTTAATACCACTATAAATATTTAGTTTTATTTACCCAAGGTTATGTTTAAGATTAAACTTGACCAAAAACATATTCAAGACTTTCTGAATTTTCTCATATCTAAACATTTTTAATCCCCAAATTAAAAGTTTATATTATTAACAATAACTTAGTTATTTAAAATGATATAATGTTTTAAATCACATTGATAAACACTTGTAAATGAACTAACATCATTGAAAAGGTTTTAAACAAAACTTACTTATTGATGTTATGAATTATATTAATAAACAGGAATTTGAGCTTTCTCTAAACTAGGACAATTATTTATGTCTTTGGTGCAAGTAATAAATTTTTAAATTAATAAACTTTATAAGGTGCTAGAATAAATAAAATCAAGTCTCATGATCTTTAAATTCATTTTAAATTATTCAAGCATTATTTATAACAAAATTTTATAATTGGGAATAATAGAGAGAGGGCTTTTAATTAAATGTATAGCAATTGGATTAAAAGAAAAATAATGTTTGTAATAAAAGTTATGTCAGAAATAGTCAAACTATTCAAAATAAACATACAACAATTTAATCATCAAAATAATTCTCAAAGTTATTTCATAATAGATGCAACATATTACAAATTTTATAAAGTGTCTAAAACAATTTTATTTGCAATTTTTGAATTCACTGATTTAAAGTTATTACAAAAATAATCAAATTCACCATTTGAAATTTGAATATTTTAAACTAGGTCAAATTTGAAAAAAAGCCGAGGGCTTCAATTTGATATAAAAATTGTCCAATTTGGGTCAAGGGTTAAAAAGTTATGATAAATCTAAGTGGCAGGGAATTTTCTGCAAATAGACAATTAAATTCTATTCGGAAATAAAACCAGAAAAAGCTGGGCCGACGTGGCGCTCTGTGATTGGCTCGGGTCTAGGGTTAACAGGGGCCGTAGGATCTAAAGGGGATCGGGCGATCCAGATCCATTCATACCTCTTCGGCCTGGATCAAATCTGGATCGTTGATGGGAGATCGAACGACCGAGGCCGCGTTGACCAGGACGGGGTGGCGCCGGTGGCCGGAGGCGAAGAGGACGGCGGCGCTACACACGGGCTCGGACGCCGTCGACGATGCAGCGCTCCCCCGGCCTCGTGGAGACGGCGGGGACGTGCGTCTGGCCACGACGGAGATGAAGGAGGTGTCGGCGTTGAGCGGCGTCTTCCCGGAGCTGATGGAGAGGCGGACGGAGCGCTGGCAACGCCGGCGAGCTTTTTCTGATTTTCCATTTAATTCATATCTTTTTATTTATGGCTCCAATTCAAGTCAAATAAATTTCTAAAAATTTGTAAAAGCATTATATTTGTGTTAAACCAGTTGTGGGCACATTTTGAATTTTTTGAAAATTAATATTTTGAAATATTCATTAAATACAAATTTGACACTTTATGTTAAATTTAAAACTAGGGTTTAATTAATTTTATTTTTGGCTAAAATAAATTCTATGAAATACCCACATTCAATTATGTTTGAATTCAAGGTATTTAAACTCATTTTCTAATACTAAATTCATTTTTGGCTTTAGTGTTATTAAATAGTATAACACAACTATATGAAAATGAAAAAGGGAAATATAAAGTATTCATTTTTAATTCAAAACAATTTGTGCACCATTATATTTTATATTAAGATAATTTATTTGAAAATTTCAAAACAACTTTGAAAAAGATTTTAGATTTAATTCATTTCTTATATAGAACATATATTCATGAAAATCATTTTATGTTTTGAAGATAAATGAAAATCATTTATGCTAATGAAATGTTTATTTGGATAATTCATTAATTATAAAATATTTGAAGTTTTAAAGTTATTAATTATAAACTTATAATTTCCAAAAACTTTAATTTGAATTTAGTTAAATGAATGAAAACCATTTGGCAAAATACCATTTTAAATAGTCTTGAATTTATGAATAGATATGGCTAAGTGGTTGAAAATCAATTGCCTATAAGTAAACTATTTTATTTGAATACGGTGGTTTGAATTTTTGTAAAATATTTGTCAAAATACATATTAAGGTTAATGAAATACCAGGGATAATAAAATGTTTACTTGAACAACTTTTGAAAATAAAGATAAACTGAGATATTTGACACATTAAACTTTTTCAATATGTTTGAAGTCTTTCATAGTTGGTTTACTTATGCATTTAATATTTTATTTTAATAAAAGAAAAGTTTTAAATTTTTGTGATTTTTGAACATTATGAAATGTTGGGATGTTACACCTGGTTGTTTACGTATCACACCCTCATTAATGTTTCCGCTTAATACGGTTCTAGCATGACACAAAAACCTATTATGAACAAACGAGATATGATAAAGAATACACTTTATTAATTGCCTCTAGGGCATATCTCCTTGAGTCTCCCACTTGAACTAGAGTACAACTTAATCTAGATTACAACTTGGTAAAAGCTTAACACCCATAGCTAACTGGTGCTTTTCATGCTTATCAAGCAGAAGAGGCTTCGTCAGCGTATCTGCCACATTCAGATCCGTATGCACTTTGCAAATCTTCATATCGCCTCCTTGTACGTACTGACGTATCACATGGATGCGTCGGAGAATGTGTTTGGCGGTGGAGTGAGACCTTGGCTCCTTGGCGTTCGCAATGGCACCCGTATTGTCGCAGAAGAGGATCACGGGGTCTTGCACGCTTGGGAACACTCCAAGTTCGATGACGAACTTCCTCAGCCACACAGCTTCATTCGCGGCTTCGCAAGCAGCGATATACTCCGACTCCATTGTAGATTGTGCGACTATGGGTTGCTTCCCACTTCTCCAGCACACGGCGCCTCCATTCACCTTGAATATGTAACCTGTATGTGACTTACAGTCATCGGGGTCTGAGCAAAAACTTGCATCTACGTAACCCGTTACGCCAAGTTCTTCATCGCAGCCACCATACACAAGGAACATTTCCTTTGTCTTATTGAGATACTTAAGAATGCTCTTAACAGCTATCCAATGCGGCATTCCAGGATTACTCTGGAACCGGCTTGTCAAACTTAGAGCTAATGCCACATCCGGTCTAGTACTCAACATTGCATACATGATCGATCCTATGGCTGAAGCATAAGGATGTTTCGTCATTTCGGCCTTACCCAGTTCTGTCACCGGACACTGTGCCTTCCGCAATATCTTATTCTTGATAACCGGCAGAGAACCCTTCTTTGCCTTCTCCATACGGAAACGCTTCAGTATTTTATCAAGATAAGTACTCTGACTTAGTGCTAATAGGCGCCTTGATCTATCGCGATAGATTTTTATGCCTAAAACATACGCAGCTTCTCCTAAGTCCTTCATGGAAAATTTACTGTTTAAATATTCCTTCACGCTATTCAGAAGTTTCACATCATTCCCAATCAGCAATATGTCGTCAACATACAGTGCTAAGAACACAACCGAGCTCCCACTCATTTTCTTGTAAATGCAGGTCTCTTCCACAATTTTGGATAAATCCAAAACCTTTGATTACCTCATCAAAGCGAAGATTCCAGCTCCGAGATGCCTGATTCAATCCATAGATGGATCGCTGAAGCTTGCACACCTTGTTAGCATTTCCTGGATCGACAAAACCTTCCGGCTGTACCATGTACAACTCTTCCTCAATGTTTCCATTTAGGAAGGCCGTTTTGACGTCCATCTGCCAGATTTCATAATCATAATAGGCAGCTACCGCTAACAAAATCCGAATAGACTTAAGCATCGCTACCGGTGAAAAAGTTTCATCGTAGTCAATTCCATGAACTTGTCGGAAACCCTTTGCGACAAGCCGATCTTTATAGACGGTCACATTACCATCAGCATCAGTCTTCTTCTTAAAGATCCACTTATTCTCGACGGCCTTGCGCCCTTCGGGAATATCCATCAAAGTCCACACTTTGTTATCATACATGGATCCTATTTCGGATTTCATGGCTTCAAGCCATTTCTCGGACTCTAGACTCGCCATCGCCTCCTTGTAGTTCGTAGGTTCGTCTTGCTCGACTAGCATGACGGTGCAAACCATGTTGCCATACCATTCTGGTGCGATCCGAGATCTACCAGACCTACGAGGTAGAACATCTTCCTCGACAGTTTCTCCCACTCCTTCCACGGAGGGCGTTTCCGGAATTGCTTCCGTTGCGCCACTCGGAATCTCGAGTTCAGGATCAACGATTTCATCGAGGTCTACCTTCCTCCCACTTACTCCTTTCGCGAGAAACTCCTTCTCTAAAAAGGTATCGGTCTTCGCGACAAAAGTTTTGCCCTCAGCTTTGGTTGTAGAAGGTGTACCCAACGGTTTCCCGCGGATATCCTACAAAGACGACTTTCTCCGACTTCGGTTCGAGTTTGTCGGGTTGTAGTTTCTTAACGTACGCCTCACAACCCCAAACCTTCAGAAACGATAACTTAGGCTTTTGGCCATGCCATAATTCATACGGCGTCGTTTCAACGGACTTGGACGGAGCCCTATTTAAAATGAATGCGGTTGTTTCTAACGCATAACCCCAGAAGGACACTGGCAGATCGGTAAGAGACATCATAGATCGAACACTGTCTAGTAGAGTACGATTACGTCGCTCGGACACACCGTTACGCTGCGGCGTTCCGGCTGGCGTAAGTTGGGGTACTATGCCACAACTCTTCAGATGTGTGCCAAACTCAAAACTCAAGTATTCTCCACCGCGGTCGGATCGGAGATGCTTGATTTTCCTATTAAGCTGATTCTCAACTTCACTCTGGAATTCTTTGAACTTTTCAAACGTTTCAGACTTTTGTTTCATCAAATAGATATAACCGTATCTACTCAAGTCATCAGTGAAGGTGACGAAGTAACGATAACCATTGCGTGTCGAAACGCTCATCGGTCCACACACATCTGTATGTATGATCCCAACAAATCCGACGCCCGTTCAACGAAAGCTTTGAACGGTGTCCTGGTCATTTTGCCCATAAGGCATGGTTCGCATGTATCGTGGGATCCGAAATCCAACGAGTCCAAAAGTCCATCAGAGTGGAGTTGCTTCATGCGCTTTACACCAATATGACCAAGACGGCAATGCCACAAATACATGGCGGTATCGTCACTACACTTAATCCGTTTGGCTTCTATGTTATGGATGTGAGTACTACGATCGAGATTCAACAAGAATAAACCGTTATTCTCGGGAGCATCAACATAAAAGATATCATTCATATAAATAGCACAATTGCTTGACACTGATTTAAATGAATAACCGTCTTGTAACAGGCAAGACCCACTTATAATGTTTACACTCAAGGATGGCACAAAATAACACTTATTTAAAGCCAAAACTAATCCCGATGGTAGATGCAGAGGGAGCGTGCCGACAGCCACCACGTCGACTCTCGATCCGTTGCCGACGCGCATCGTCACCTCATCCTTCGCCAGCCGCCGTCTATTTCGTAACTCCTCCTGAGAGTTACATATATGAGCAACATAACCAGTATCAAACACCCACGTGTTGCTCCGGGCGGATGTAAGGTACACATCTATAACATGTATATCAAATATACCTTGCTCTTTGTCGACCGTCTTGCCAGACTTCCTATCCTCCAGATACTTGGGGCAGTTGCGCTTCCAGTGACCTTTCCCCTTGCAGTAGAAACACTCCACGCTAGCTCTGGGACAAGACCTGTTAGTCCTGGGCTTGGCAGCCAACTTTGCCTCCCTCCTGGACTTCCAGCTCTGCTTTCTGAAAGGAAATACGTCGCCTAGAGGGGGGGGGTGAATAGGCGAGGAGCACTTTTTACAATTTAGGCTTGATAAAAGCGGAATAAAACTTAGTGTTTAACTTATCAATGACACAACCTAAATATACTAGGTTCACCTATGTGCACCAACAACTTAAGCTATGCAAGAAAAACATCAAAGGGATAGCAAGGTAAAGGACTTCAAGCACGATGTCTATCACAAAGTAAAGTGCATAAGTAAAGAGCTCGGGTATAGGGATAACCGAGGCACGCGGAGACGATGATGTATTCTCGAGTTCCACCACAAAAGGTGTACGTCTCGTTGGAGAGGTGTGAGCAACCACAACAGGTTTGCTCAACGCCACAAAGGCCTCACCTTCTTCTCCGATGAACTCGACCACAAAGGTCCGAGTCCACCTTCCACTATGAACTCCTTTGGGGCGGAGAACAATCCCGTACAACAACCTTGGGGCACACACCCACAACCGAATTGGGGGCTCCGAAATGACCACAAGAGGTCTTGACCACAAAGGTCCCAACTAGCCACAGAGGCCTTGACCATAAAAGGTCCTATGCCACAAAGGCGTCTAGGGTCCAAGACCCAAGAGTAACAAGCTCACGAATTTCACCACCACGAATCTTCGTGGAGGGCTCAAACCGATGCAAGATGCAATGGCAAGAACACACAAAGTGCTCAAGTCCTTCACTCTCAAATTCCAACAAAGCAACAAATGCTTATGGGGGAATAAGAGAGGAAGAACCAAGAAACCACAAAGGAGACAAATCCTACACTCCCAAATCCCACCACAAGCAACTAATGCTTATGGGGGGATAAGAGAGAGCAAGAACAAAGGGGGAGAACCACAAAGGAACTCAAAGATCTAGATCCACTATGTTCCCCTCACTTAGAGGAGAGAAGGATTGGTAGAATTGTAGATCTAGATCTCCTCTCACTTTTCCCTCAAAGATATGCAAGAATCATGGGAGGATTTGAGAGGGGGCAAGCTTTCCCAAGGTCAACAATGGCAAGAGAGAGAGGGGAAAGTCGCCAGCTCAAGGAAGAAGAAGGGGAGGGGTATTTATAGCCCCTCCCAGATTTCTAGCCGTTGGGAATCTCCAGTCCGGAAATTTCCGAACTGAGGTCTGGAGATTTCCGGACCCCGGAAATCTCCGGTAGGAATTCCGACCCGAGCTGAGAAAAGATCAGTGCTGAAAGCAAATAAGACTTGGCGAAAAACTGCAACTTGTGACCGGAAATATCCGAACCATGGCCGGAGATTTCCGGACCCCGGAAATCTCCGGTAGAAAATCCGATGGAAAACTGAATTGAGTCAGTACGCAATTGAGTTCTGGCCTTAGCAAAAATCTTCCGTCGCTCGGAGATCTCCGTAGTGGGGCTCGGAAATCTCCGAGCACCGGAAATCACCGAGCAAGGTCCGGACATTTCCGACCCTTAGAAAAACTGCAGAAACAACAGAACTGAAATATCTTTTGCAAATAAACTCCGAATGATTTGAGACCAACTCCGTTGGAAAGGCACTGACAAGGAGAGGGCTACCAAAACATGTGAAGGTGTGGAACTTTCCTCAAGGTTGAACCGGTAATATTTCCACACCGAAAACGTAACGAGTTTTCCAAACAAAAACCGTTTTCGAAGAACTTGGTCTTGTCATGAAGATCACGACAAGCACCAAAAACCAACAAGGAGAAAAGCCAAATAAGAACCAAGAAAGATGATATGCCAAGCATGCAAAGGTTTGAGCTCTCCACAAAGATGCGATCAAGTTACTCACTCGAGAGCCCCTCTTGATAGTACGCCTATCTATCCTATAGCCCTATCAAGATCATACCTTTGCCTTGAGCAATCCACTTGAGCTAGATGATGACGATCTTGATCTCTTCAAGTGGACCACCTTCTTGATTGCGCTTGCTAGCACATGCTTGATGAAGACTCCTCCATATACTCCCCCATACTCCAACATGGGAGAGTCTCGCTTAGCTTCGTCTTCATGTCTCCGACAGCTTCCCTTGGTCGACTCCTCCATATACTCCCCCATACTCCATCATGGGAGAGTCTCGCTTAGCTTCATCTTCATGTCTCTGACAGCTTCCCTTGGTCTTGCACTAGTCAACCTTGATGACGATCATGGCATGACATCATCCTCCATGAGCTATATGAATTGATCTTCTTGTTGCAAGCTCATGGAAGATACCATCTTTCTTCTTATAGGTGATGGCTTGACAACTTCAAGCCATACTTGCAATATGCTCAAAACACACATTAGTCCTTAGGGATTGTCATTAATTACCAAAACCATACATGAGGGCACATGCCCTTTCACTTTCCCTTGCCACCGGACTTCTTGAAATCAACGGTCTTGTTGACCATCAACAGCGTGTGCTCCTTCTTAATCTCTACCTCAACAGTCTTGAGCATCACGAACACTTCACCCAGGGACTTAGCCATGCCCTGCATGTTGTAGTTCATGACAAAGCCTTTGTAGCTTGGCGGCAACGATTGCAACACCCTGTCAATCGCCAGCTCATCGGGAATCTTGCATTCCAGAGCATTCAGGCGTTGAACGTAGCCAGACATCTTGACTACATGCTCGCTCACACTGCTATGCTCTTCCATCTTGGACGAGAAGAAAAGCTCAGAAGCCTCATATCTCTCAGCCTTAGCCTGCGGCGTCAAGACAGCCTTAAGATCCGAAATGATCTCAAAGGCGCTCATCCTCTCAAAGCGCTTCTGCAGGTCGGCTTCCATGGCGTAGAGCATGCCACTCTGGACAAAGGCAGAATCCTCCGATCGGGTCTGGAAGACCTTCTTCTCATCCTCAGAGGCATCATCTGCGGGAGGGTCACCTATGGCGGCCTCAATGACGTAGGCCACCTTATAGGGAGTGAGGAGGATCCTCAGGTTGCGGAACCAGGCCATGAAGTTTGACCCATTGGTCTTAAGCTTTTCTTTCTCAAGGAACAGACCTAGGTTAAACGAGGGGCTAGACATCTACAATGGAATTTGCAACAACATAAGACTTTGTTCATAATAATTTTGAGTTATAGTATTTTAGAAAATAACTAACATAACTCCCACTCAAACGAACATCCCTCCTGGTCGTTTAAGCGATTAAACGACCCCCATCCATTGCACCACCCCTCATCATCAGAGCCGGCGGCACAACTTCAAGAGTAGACAAAATCGTCCGCCACACCAATTTTGTGACTCGTGCTCGATCTTTCGGTCTTCCTGTTCCGAGGCCATACTTCTGAGTATGCTAGGCTCGCCACCAAAGACCTCCACGCTGACTCTTGTGCAACATGGCTTACACCCACTGTATGCGAATGATGAGATGTCTGACACCCGATCATCACGGCCTGCCTCATAACGTAGAACTTTCTTGGTGGTGCGCGTTGGAGGGAGAACACTAGTGGTATTTTGAAGGGATCATCTTATATAGCTACCGCCGTGTAACTAATGTAAACTATACACACAATCACACAATATAAGATGCACACAAAACATCAAATGTAATGCAATGTGATATAGTCCATTGCGCCATGGTCTTCTTGGCGCCCACAGTTTATAAACAATTTAATAAACCTACCTTGACCATATCACATAGCCCCTGCAAAATAAAGTTAGACGCTTCTACTTTATCTTTTGAATATTTTACGTGGCTTGGGGCTTTCGTAAATAGAACCGCTTCATACCTACGAATCTTATGACCACAACAACGATCCAATAATTGCATGTTTAAGCATCCCTTTCGGGCCCTCCATTGAAAATGCGAAGACCAACTAAAGAGAGAGAAACTGACACCCGCCAGCCACATATACGGTACAAGCCGCATGTCAGTAGTGGAACCAGTCTCGCGTAAGCGTACGCGTAAAGTCGGTCCGGGCCGCTTCATCAACTCAATGCCGCTGGAATACACAAGTGCACGCTAGAGGGTAGCAAATAACAGGAACGGTGCCCCCGTGCAGAGCACGGATTCTAACAGCGTACAGCTATATCTACGATAGATCGGCTCTGATACGACTGAAGGGGATCGTGTAGAGAAAAAAAAAATTCCTCCCAACGATATCCTAAAAGCATGCCAAGATCTATTCTATGCAGATATAGTAGTACGAACGGAGATCGGAATACGCACCCTTGTAGACCGAAAGCGGGGATTACGTTCCCGCACAAAAGTTGTCGATGAAGACCGACGAAGCCGACCTCAAGGTCGTGTAGAGGAAGCAGACCTCCGAGTACCGCTAGTGCAGCACCTCGCAGGGAGTCGCACACGTACGGTGGAGACGACGGCCTCCAAAGCTCCAGTCCAGGACGAGCAGCGGAAGACTTGGACCGGAACACCAGCAGCGCGGCAGCGAGCTATGGTGGAAGAGATCCCCCTCCTCAGCTCGGCGCGGCTCCGACTTGGGAACCACGAGATCGAGAGAGAAATCGGGAATTAATTGGTGAATTAAAAGGCCAGGGGTGCCCTTTCTTATATAGGCTCCCAGGGGGAGCCAACCTTGCCAGCCAGGCAACGTGGGACTAATCCCACATTCCTGGTGCGGCACTGGAGGGTGCGCCGGCTCCCTAGTGGGCCCTTGACCCACTTGGTTCGGCCCCTCCTGGCCCCCACCGAATCCCCTAGGGATTTTTCCCCTCTTGGGCCTTCTTTCGACCAGAAGGCCCATTTAGGGAAATCAGCCTAAATAAATTCGAAAATATATATATAAAATCATATTTGCATATTAATTACACTAATTAATATCAAACATAATATATATAATTTTTCCTAGCTCCGAAAACTCTTTCGTCGCTGCCCGATCTCCATCGGACCTCTCCCGGGACGCTCCCGGTGATCTCTTTCCTTTCCGGTTGTCTTCTCAAAACCCCTTAAGTGTGTTACCCTAGCGGTTCGATATAATAACAGGTATGACCAAGACTCCTCTATGATCAACGACTAACTCGTAGGCCTGGACCCCATGAATTAATCCCTGTGATATAACGAATGACTTTCATCTATCAAACTTGAACGCAAAGTCTTAAACCTTTTGCCATAGCGATACTTAGCACGTTTGAGCGTCGTTCCATAGATATCTCCATACCTAATCCCAACCTCGTTACCGACGACTCTATCTTATACTCCTTCATGATCTCATGTCTCCGTGACCTAGTCACATGCTTGCAAGCTCATTAGACATGATCTCACCGAGTGGGCCCGAGAGTATCTATCCTGCTATGCGGACTGGCAAATCCCGCTCTTGACCCCTCGTCTCAACTACTCCTTTCCGATACCCAAAAGTATCACCGTTATTGTCATACTAAATAATATATGACATTTGGTGCAATCAAAGTATCTTCCAGGAATAACAATAAGAGTTGATTTCACGGTCAAAGGCGTAACGACTACGTTCTCCAAATCTGGGTATGTCCATCACATCGTTCTCCAACGATATGACTCCCATTGCCGACCGGCGCCATGCCCCATGACCGGGAAACCTCTATCATCAATCGCGCAACGAAACTAGTCTTAGTAGAGGCTACTAGGGACCTGGTTGTTTACGTATCACACCCGCATTAATGTTTCCGCTTAATACGGTTCTAGCATGACACAAAAACCTATTATGAACAAACGAGATATGATAAAGAATACACTTTATTAATTGCCTCTAGGGCATATCTCCTTTTGTCCAAATGACCTGAAACTTCGGGAACATCAGTTTTCTGAAGGAAGAAGGAGTATGAGCCAAGGAAGCGCACAAAGAGGAGGCATGAGGCCCGAGATAGGTGGGCCCACGTGGTCAGATGCCTTGGCCGCGTGGGGCACCCCATCGGGAGCCTCGAGGCTCCGTTGTCGTTGATCCTCGTCTCGACACCTCCGTCTTGATCTAAAAACGCCTATAAAAATACTCCCCAGACGCCTTTCGGAAGGAGCGCCGCATAAACACAGAAACCACGAAACAGAGACCTGGAGATGCATATTAGAGGGGGGAAACTCCGGCGGGGCACTGCCGGTGTGGTCTCCACCTTCTCCAACGACTCCTTCACCGTCTCCGTGATGAAGAGGGAGTAGTCCACCCCTGGACTATGGGTTTGTGGAAGTAACTTATGTATCTCTCCTCTCTCTTGAGCTTCACTAATTAGTGCCATATTTGTTGCTGAACATGATTATGGTCATATATGTAATACCTTTGTGGTGGATCTCTTAAGTTGATATATGTTATGATGATTGCAATTCTTATGTCCTTGTTCTGAAAGTAGATGCATATTATGTACTCCGTTCTTCTCTATGTGTTTTGATCCAACATATGTATGAGGGAGTGTGAGGGGGAACGTGTGCATTAGTTGGAGTAATGGGGAGTGGTTTTGTGGTAAGTTGACAACAATACCGTGATCCACTTTGGTTTGTACCTTACTTTTTTGCCTCACTAGGGATAAAGGAAATACCATGCTGCCGGGGATATGTGGGTGACCATTGCCAATTTCTCCATGACTACATCTAGCATGTTCTTATTTAAACTTCATGTCATTGAGCTTAAAGCTAAACTCTGTTTATGTTAATTACTGAGGTGTTATGATTTAGTTCGCATCTTGGTGGACTATAAGAGAGATTAATAACAAAAATATCTCTATGTTAGGATGTGATGCCCATATTGTTAATAACTTGTCTTGTTGCAATCTCATATGTCAATTCCTATATTACATTATTTACCACTATATATAAGAGAGAGTGCATTTGTGAAACCATGAACCCCAGTCCATTTTTAATCATAGAAACACCTTTCCATCACTTTATTAGCACTTTACATTTTCTGCGATTTAGAAATCCAAAAATACAAAAATGCATCTTGCAAACACCATACAAACCACAAAAACATCATCCATTATCATTTATACCATCCTTGCACTTTATTTATTACCATTGCATAGTTATTTATGTTTTGCATTTGTTATTTATATACCTTTTACTTACACCTTGTGCTTGACAACCACTTGGTGAGGTTGAGAGCACAAAACAATTTACTTTGTTTTGTAGGTTTCATAAACAAGGATAAGGAGACTGTGAGGACCCCTCGAAACAAGTCCGAGATGTCCACGTTATGTAAAAGATCACGATCCCAATGATCAGTGCATCGCAATCACATAACCAACATTGGTATCAAAGAGTTACATCATTCAAGTCGTACGAATAAAAGTCTTACAACACAATGACGGTCATACGACCAAGTCAACTAACCTCGTCACGCAGGACGGAATTAACTAAGATAGCGGAAGCTCGTGGCTAGTGAAGGCTCTTGACATCTCCGAGCGCTGATCCCACAAGTGCAGTTGACTGGTGACAGCTAAATGGTGAAGTCCTCATCATACACCTCTTCCTCGACGTAAGCCTCATCATTGTAATCTGGACATTTGAATATCCAGGGACATAGCCATATGAGTAAAATTACGTACTCGCAAGACCACCTCTAGGTTTACAGTTTTTCATGGATATGCATGTAAAGCATTTTCAAAAACTAGGATGGCTCCTATATACAACTATACGGCTCAATTTCGAATACCATGATTTTAGACACAGAGAATACGACATCTCTGTATCTTTGTTGAAGAAAACATTTAGAGATAGAATTCTCTTCTCTTAGATATAGCAAGGACATATCTAAGTTCAAACTTTTCTTTTGTAAAAGTTTATTAGAAACACTAGGATAGGGGTAACCCTTTTTCCTGACTCGAGATCGGATTGGTTGTCTCCTAGAGATCAACCATCCTCACCCGAATTCCGTACCTCCCAGGTACCACTTTGTTTCCTCCTTGTTCTATCCGAAAACATTTCTCTTTTGAAAAGCATAAGACAGCCAGTGTGCCTAGTGGGACCTTTCCAACCGTCCATGACCGCGGACGCGGCTATTCGAATAGATTGACACTCTGCAGAGGTTGCACACTTTACCCACACCAATCGGTCCTTCCGTCTGCCACGGCCTGTCATACGACAACATGCGGGGGCCCGGATAACACGATCAAAGCTTTCCACTATGACCACCCTAGTATCGGGGCCTCCCGGTAGGTTTGTTCTCCTCGGCACCGTGTGCTCCACTAGACCTATTGGTCCTTTCCTCGGGACGCCACACCGCCACGGCAGGAGACCCGCCGTAATCGTCCGATGCGATTCAACACATGTGTATTGCCTCATCCAGACGGCAACCCGGCTTTGAGGGCCCAACCCTCATAGAAAGTATGAGAGCCCCAACACTAAAACAGACAAGCTTCCGGCTAAGCCCTACCCATTTCAGGTAGTGTGGTTGCACAGGTTAATTGTTCGGGCGGAAGCTAGGGTAACACTTTGTTTTTCAAAACACTTTCTCCTCCGACTAATCCCAGCAGCTCGGGTTTTCACAAACACCTCCGATTGCTCCCATCAACTCGGGTTTTAATAAAACACTTGCTCGCCGATTGCTCCCAGCAACTCGGGTTTTCCTCCGTAAAACAGTTTTATCAAAATAGGTTCCCATCCTATAGTTTTTTGAGGTAAGAAGGTGAAGGTGCACTATTGGAAAACTTATTGTTTTTTATGGAGCCTTCAACAACAAGGCTCATCAATTAAAACTCTTTTTGGTAACACCTAGAGTACTCCTAGTAGCTAGCTTTGGCCAAACAATATTTTGTAAAATAGTTTTCGGGTGGCAAGGTGCCACAAAGGAAGCAAAACATGCATTATTTTATTTTGAAAACAAAACATGCTTGATAAAATAATAGGATTCATTATAGTGGTGAGGTGGCTTGCCTTGCTCAAAGTATTGTCCCTGGTCTTGCTCTTCTTCGAAGGTGCGCTCAGCTACCCCGCTCAGCTCCTCCTCTGCTTGCGGATCTACCATAACATGAAAATAAACGAGTCTACGGTGAATCCTAAAATACGAGTTGATAACAATCTAAAGTATAATAACAAACAACAATCATCACAAAACAGAACCACCTATCGGCGGGATTCACTCAATTGTAAACACAAACACAACAAAACATACCAGACCCATAGGGTTGCCTTATGACACAAAAAGGGGTTATGCTAACCACACACAAGGATAATAACCACAACCCTATTAATGTTTTAAATGCAAAAGTAAGGGTTTCTTATAGGTTCAGGATTACCAAGTTGGTAAGTTTTAAACACAAGCTTGCTCTTATCCAAAATCAGAAAACATAATTAAATGCATTTAAATAGTTATTATGGGACTGTTTTAGATGGAAAAGTCATAACTCCTAAAGTATTGTTCATAAAACTAAACCCTTTTACCACATTACTTCTAATTACTATAGGAAGATCTGAAAATTAGTTGTGCATGAAAATCTATTTCCAAACAAAAACTAAAAATCAGTTAAGAGCTACTAATGTCAAACCCAAAAAGAATGTGGTTTCTGTTTTATAGATCTCCTGCATGCAAAGTTAATTTCTTTGTCGAGATATGAGTTTTATCTTTAATTAGATATTTTATTCATACAATTTGGATAATCCTAGCTTAAGTTATCCATGTTTTAAAATAAAGTAAACTTCTGACCATTATTTAAGTATAGAGAATAATATGGATTATTTTGATGCCAAACCAGTGGGGTAAGTTAGATAAAACTTGTGGCTACTTCACAAAAATACCCCCAACAAAACTTCATGAACAGACGTGGCTCATACAACCAAAACTAGACAAACCTTATTCTCTGAAATTCTAGATATTCATTTCATGAGGAAAATCCTCATGTTTTAAGGAAGTGATTAATCAAGCACAAAATATCTACTGGAAAAATCTACTCTTATAGAATATGACACCTTCCACTTATATTTACCACCTCCAAGTGGATTTACCGCAACAAGTGTTTTAATTTAAGAATTAAAAATCACCAAATACCTACTGGTGTCTTACCTAAAATTAAAGGATATTTTGCTAGGGTAATCTCCTGCATGCTAGACTTATAGATCCAAGTAGGCATTTTGATAGGCTTTCCAGAGAATCTTAGTTTGCATGATTTGGACTTATAATTCTCAAGTTATTAAACATTTGGTGAAAGTGATACTTTTTACTAGATCTATTATAACACACAACATAGAATATATTTTGGAGTAAATCCAAAGCCACACGATTCATAAAATATGTAGCTATGCTACAAAATTAACCTCACTATTTTAGCATATACAGATTAACCACAAATAAATAAAAGCTACGTTCATCTTTCTCTGGAATTTCAAAACAGAACAGATTAAAACGAAAAAGGCTGGGCCGGCCAAATCAGGGCCAGATCGGCCCAGAAGAAACACGGAACATCGCGGGGGACGGAGCTGGGCCGGCCCATCCGGGCGAGACTGCGCCGACGCGAACCAGAGAAGGAGAGGAAAGAGGGAGGCGACGGCGGGCTCACCAGGGGCCTTGCGTGGCCAACGGAGAGGAAGGGCTCGACGGAGGAGACGACGGCGTGCACAGCGGTGTCCTCAGCTTCCTCGGGCGGCGCCAGAGTCCATGGCGACTGCGATCTTCTCGGGTCGTGGACGAACGCGACGCCTACGGGCACCTAAACAAGAAAGGGAGGGTAGGGGGAGTTAGGTCTCATCGATACGTGCTCGAGGGGGAAAAATGGTGAAGGATGGTGGAGAGAAGCAACGGCTACGGCGATTTTCTTTCGACGGCTTCTGAGGTGAGTTTCTTCGTCTCCTGGGCAAGTGAGCTCGAGAGCTTGAGCGAGGGGCTGAGGGAGTGGAGTGTGGGAGATGGGGGAGCGTTTGGGACGAGAGAAATAGAGAGGGGAGGTTGCGGACGCGAGTTATGGCCTCGGTTCAGTTTTATAGGGTTTGCCTCGGGTCCAAGGGACAGAGGTAGGTTTGGGGCGTGTCCATTGGCTGTGGAGGGCGGTGGAGAGGTGCAGGGGAACGTTGGTCGACCAGGGGTGTGTCCGAACCAGTAGGATCAAAGGGGGTGAGCTCGGGTTGGGTAATGGGCAGGAAAGGTGAGAGATGAGTGGAGGAGAGGGGAAGGAGAGGTTGGCCGGTGGGGTAGGGTGTAACATCCCAATACTTTGGAATGATTAAAAATCACTAAAAATTTAAAACTTTTGTTTTTGATTAAAATAAACTTTAAATGCTTTAGGAAACCAACTATAAAAGACTTCAACCAATTTGAAAAAGTCTATTATTTCAAAATTCCCAATGTGTCATTATTTTCAAAAGTTATTTCCAATTAAACATTACATTATCCATTGTATTTCAAAAACCTTAATATGTAATTTGACAAATGTTTTATAAAGTACAAACCATTTTATTTTAAGTAAATAGTTTACTTATAAGTAATTGATTTCAACCACTTAGCATTAGCTATAAATAAATTAAAATAATAATTACAAGTGTTATTTTAAACTATTGAAAACATTGTCTATTTGCCAAAAGATTATTATTCATTTACCTGAGTTCAAAACATAGTTTGGATATTACAAGTATATAGTTTATAACTTTCAAACCTCAAAGATTTTATAATTACTTAACAACCCAAATAAACATTTCATTAGCTTAAATGATTTTCATTTATTTTCAAAACATAAAATGACTTTCATGAATATATTTTCTATATAAAAAATGAATTAAATCAAAAATCTTTTCCAAAGTTGTTATAAGATTTTCAAATGAATTATCATAATATGAAATATAATGGTGCACAAATTATTTTCAATTAAAAATATATTCATTATATTCCCCTTTTCATTTCGAATAGTGGTGTTATGTTATTTAACGTTGGACTAAAGCCAAAAATGATTTAATGTTGGAAAATGAGTTCAAATAACTTAATTTTAAACTTATATAAGTGTTGTATTTTTACAAATTTTATTTAGCCAAAAATGAAATTATTTATGCCATGTTTTCAAATTTGACATTAAGTGTCAAATTTGTATTTAATCAATAATTCAAAATTTTGATTTTTGAAAAGTGTTCAAAACATTCCTACAACGTGTTTAACACAAAGATATTGTTTTTACAAAGTTTTAGAATTTTATTTTACTTGATTTGGAGTCTTAAATCAAAAGTTATGAAAGAAATAAGAAAAATCAGAAAACAAAAAGAAAAAATGCTGACGTCAGCATCGTCTTCATCGCAGGAAACCAGAAACGCGAGACACGCGAAAACTGCTCCCGTGCATTCTTCTCTACTTGATTCCCGGCGATTTAGAGCACCAAATGACGCACCGTTTCTTTTTATTAAAACCCTTGATCTCCTCTTTCATTCCCCCATAAAAGCCCTCTCTTAAACGCCCTAAATTGCTCTAATTTCGTCCACCATTAGACATGGGCGTTTTTGGTCGAAATTAATCTCTGATTGATTGCGGGAAAATTACTGCACCAAATCAAGCACGGTTGGTTCCTATAGATAGCCCTCGACCTACTCCTCCATTCCCCCCAAAAGCCCTCTCCAATACGCTCCCAGGCCGACACATTTCTTCGCCGGAGTTTCGCTCGACCGCCACCGTATTTCTTTGATTCCGGCGAGCAGAGTGAGTCCCCGCCGCCGATTCTTGGTCCTTACTCTTTTCCACGTCCGTGCGCTCCTTTAAACACCCTCCTTGCTTCATTTCCTTAGCCAAATCGTGGAGGCCGAGCTCGACCCGAAGGTCATCGTCGCCGTCGCCACTCCGTCCGCCTCTCCATGCAGCTCCGGGAATCGCCGCTCAACTCCGACACCGTCTTCCGCTCCGCCGTGTCCAGCTGCGCGTCGCCGTCGTCTCCCTCACGTCCAGGAGCTTCCGAAACGTCGTCGCCGTCCACAGCCGTCGCCGACGACCACAGCACGCCGACCGTCCGCGTCCGCCTGCGATCGCCCGGCCGATCCACCGCCGTCGTCATCTTCTCTCGCCGGTGAGCTGATGTTGTGCTTCCTTCTATCTTGTTACGTACATGTCACTTGATGAAGGGTAGCAGCCATTAGAAAAACGTCATAGGTCACCTATTCAATATTTTCGTTTTTCTGACTAGACATAACTTCCAAAATTCCTATTAAATCAACCGTAACTCCGTTTTTGATGTTTTTGTAGTCTATGGAATCGTATGAACGTGTAGACAAAATTCGTATAATAAAAACTTGTATTTTAGTCGTGCACTAACTTGGTATTTACAGAAACATGTAAAACATTATTTTAATTATAGTTTTAATTATGTAAGGTCAAAATTTGTAAATAAAATATCTTTGAAAAGCCCATGACCTATAGATTGGGCTAGTTCTGTTGTTTTCCAACCTTGAGAAATTTAGATTTATTCAAATTCAAAATATGTTGTTTGAGTAAATTTGACATAACTTTTGATATAAACATTATTTTTGAGTAAATCATATTGCTATAAATTTATTTAAATCCCCTCTGTCTATTAATACTAATTATAAAATTTTCTTATAAAAATTTAAATCACATAAAACTTTAATCTTATATTTATTCCTTTTATATTTTGTGAAAATAGAAATTAATTAAATTGCATTAGCATAATTGTTCATGTGATTAAAAATTGCATTTCATGCATATCATATTTTATTTTGTAGTTATATTTCCCATAAGAAAACTCCTTCCCCATTTTGGCTAAGTTAGAAATATTTTCAACTTAGAATTGTGGTATAGTGATACACTTAGACACTTAGGATTTTCAACATGGAGCTAGAAGACCAATGAAGGACTTAGCCAAAACAAGACTCCAGAAGAATCTCCAAGAAGTAGAAGCACTTAGAAGAAAAATCAAGAGGAAGTTCATGAAGACCAACCCGAAATATTTTTTAAGTCTTGCTCCCTCTCTCTTTCATTTATCCTTTCTACTCTTAGACCTCTTGAAGACTAAGCTAAATCAAAGACCAGCCTAGGTGATACAAAAATCATCAAGTCTGAAAATTATTCAAGTCTACCAAGAATTCAATCAAGACATCACCAAGGAGAATATTACAAGTCTAGAGATGAAGCCTGGAAGACCAACTAAATCTTTCTTTCTACCTTTTTCCCTCTTCCCTAATCTTGTATTTCAAGACTTAAACAAATTTTGATCATGATGTTATCATCTTTAAAGTCATTTTGACACCCATTTTCGCTTTGCATTAACTTAAAATATTTTCTTAGCATGACATACATCTCTAGTCCTTAGGAATATTTTGCACCTCATGCATAAACATATTTTCCGTAGAAGTATTATGAAACCTGTTTGTTCACTATGTTTGTACATGTATGTTTGATGATTGTTGTTTGTTGATTTTTGTATTGTTGTTTGCTTATAATGTTTAGATTGAACTGAAAGCAAACATTCGTTGTTGAAAAGAGTTTGTGAGCAAAGACATCATTCAAAGGCAAGTGGCACACCTCATAAACTTCCTATTATTTTCCATATGCATTACTTAGTGAATTTTTATATAAGCATGTGTAGGATAGTATTGCTATGCTAAACCTGTGTAGAAATTCCTTATTCCTGTGTCTAGGCTCCTATGCAATACTTAGTAGAATTATTGATGCTATGCAAATGATGTTTTGTGAAAATCCAAATTCTACTAAGTTAAGAATCAAACACCTAGGTGGTAAGTGGTTGTATGGTTTATGTTGAGTGGCTACTCAGCTCCATGTCTATGGTTCCTGGAGTATGTACACTTGTGAATGGCCACACAGGAATAGAGGAATCTGAAGAACTCCGAGTGACGATTGCTTCCAGTGCAGCCATTGCCAATGGGCTCTGGCTTGATCAATTATGTTGCGTGGACTCTCTCCGGCTTGACAAGCAGATGTAGAGGGTGCTAGGTGGAACGGGTCAAGCCACAGTGGGAGGGAAAATGCTTTTGAAAGATCTGGTCTCATTTTTCTCCTTTCCTTATCACTATAAGTGTGTAAAGGATAGTTTGAATCGGTACAATGGTGAAAGTGCACAACCTCTGCAGAGTTAAAATCTAAGTACTTAGCCGTGTCCCCGGTACGGACAATTTGAGCAGCTGATCATGGACGTCAACGGAGGATTCCACTATTCCAACTTCAGAAATAAAACTTGATGCGTGAACAAGGGAAGATGAGATTTATGGTTTTCATGCCATACTTGTCTTGATTTGAAGAAAGTGTTTTCCAAAGAGATAGGAAAAAATGGCTTTATGCAAAATAGCCTTGAACTCCACCAGCCAAATATGCATATAGGCTATAGAGTTATTCCATTAAGTGTCCACTATAGTGTCACTTGCCAGACTCCATTTTTAATGGAATCTGACCCATGTTGTTCCAATATTTTCCTTATTGCAGATTATTCAGATGACGAGTGAGGTTTCGTTTAAAGGTTTCGAGTCTACAACCAACATGTTTTCGCCTGTGGCAACATGAAGTTGTTGGAGACCCACTGCTATTTTATTTCCGCTGTGTACTATTTCAAAGCTAGCTTTAGGCTATGCAACTTGTAATGAATATTTTGTAAGTCTGGATCATCGATGTAATAAAATTGATACTTTGTTGTGATATTACATCGTAAACTGTGTGTGCAAACGAATCGATCCAGGGATTTGCACTATACACAGGTATCTGCCTTATTAAAAGTGCAGGTACGCTACAGATGGTATCAGAGCACTGTGTTGCTTGTAGCCCTAGGTTTGGATAGAAATAGGATTTGGCCATAGGATTGAAAATCTATTTCATTCAGTTTGCTGAAAATAAGAACTTTTCAAACATCATTCTTGTTATTATCTTAACTATTTCTTTCCTAAGTTTCTTCTCTTGTTTCTTTAGATGACCGCCCTCATTGAATCACACAAGAAGGGACCAGTGATGACCATGACCTTGGAATGTGAGACTGAGTTTCCAAGAGCACTTAATGATAACATGAAGAGTTTGGGTTTTGAAGGAGAAGCAGTATACAAAGGTTTTCCTTTCATGGATGAAGGCCAAGAGTATTGGTGGGTGCAAATCCATCTATACAGGAGCAAAGAAGATGACCTCAAGATAGAGGGTGACTGCATGTTCACCAACCCGATACTTCACACATCATTCTTTGATTCAGCAAGGAATGCAGCATGGAGAGCCATCGAGTACCTTGCAGAAAGACTTCATTTTAGACTTCACAACACCCAGAAGTATATTGAAGGACTCCAGGAAGATGAGGAAGAACTCGAGGCACTCAAGAAAAAGATAGATTTGACCACCTACCCATTAGAATAACGAGATCCGATGATGTATTGACCTATCAAATTGTGGTATGGCAGTACTATCAATTTTGTCTTCCATGACATTGGTGTGTTTCGTTCGATAAACGATTAGTTCGATTTCTCAAAATAAGTTTGAAAACTTTTCTTATATGTGTTTGCTTGTGTTTGAACCTTGTTGCTTGATGCTTGTTAGATGTTGTTTGTAATGATTTGTATTGATCTTCTTATTGTTGCTTGATGCTTGTTAGATGTTGTTTGTAATGATTTGTATTGATCTTCTTATATAAGTTAGTGAAGGAGATATTCCCTAGAGGCAAATAAATAAGTAGTATTTATTGCGTTATCTCATAAGTTTATAATAGGTTTGTGTATTATGCTATAACTGTATTAATCGGAATTATTGATACACGTGTGATACATAGACAACCATGTCCCTAGCAAGCCTCTATATGAGCTAGTCCATTGGGCAACAGTTGATCGAGATTCCCGATCAAGGACAATGACGTCGGTTGACAGTGGGGTCATCTTGTTAGTTGAATAAGATGATGGACATACGCAAAGTATTGCAATAAGATCGTATTACGATGTTTGTCATTTGCAGTAGATAAGAATATGGTAGATTATTCCTTAGAGTGTGAGACCGTACTTATTGATGCTTCGTAGGGGTGCTTTGAGAGCATCAAACGTTGTGTCTTATATAGCATGACAATAATGGTGTCCATCTTGGGTATTCCGAAAGAGCATCGAGACGTAAGGATCAAGAGCGGGATTTGTTCATTCTTGTAATGGAAAGATACTCTGGGCCCACTCGGTGAGATTACATCTATATAGCTGCGCAGCTTATGACTAGGTCATGGATATGTAATATCACAGACGAGTTAATAACCTTCGTCGGTAACGAGATACAACAAAGACATCGGTATGTCTACGATCATATCTCGGACAGGGTAGTATCGCAGAAAAAAAGGAAATGAATATCATATTTATGGTTCAACGACGATATTCGTAGTATGCACAGGGGCCGTCATATACATCCAGGTATCCCTGACGGTCATTGGTGAGCGGAGTGTCTCAACCATGTCTGGAGTGTTCTCGAACCATAGCGTAACAAACTTAAGGTCTTAGCGACACTAGGAGATAAGTTTTGGAATAATATAGGCGTTTGTTGGAGAGAGAGAAATGATCTGGAAAGAGTTCCGGTGGTCCGGAAGGAGTTCCGGGAAGGTCTGGAATGGTTCCAGGGATGTCCGAAAGTTGTTCGGGTGGTTCCGAAATTGTTTCGGAGTCACGGGATATTAAATAGTATTTAAATATATTAATTATGAATTAATTATATTTTATATTAATTTAATAATTAATTAAATAAAGGAGAAAAAGGGCTCCCACCTACATGGGCCCTAAGAGGGCCCAAGAGGGGGGAGCCGCACCACCTAAGGAAGGGGGAGCTTGGGCCCCCTAGTCCGAGTTGGACTAGGAGTGGGACAAGCCCATGGGGGGTTCGACCGACCCCCCCCCCCCCTCCTCTCCTCCTTTAGTCCCACATGGGGGAGCTAGGGAGTTTGCACACCCCCTCCCCCCTTTATATAGCAAGGCATATTAATTGGATTAATTCATTGGAAAATACAATTAATTGTATTGCAGGCCGGCCGAGCTGTTTCTCCGCCCGTTTTGCCCCCTCTCTCCACCTAAGCTATACCGCCGGGCACCGTTGCCCTGCGGGATTCCAGATAAGATCTACCCCTGCGATTTCAGCTGGATCTGAATGACCGGGGGTTGTCGCTAACCTCCGTATGTTTGTGAGTGCTCGGAGGTAACTCTTTTTGAGGAGCCTGGGCGACGTCGTCTCGCCCCTGCAGCCTTCGCGCCGCCCCCCCTCTGCCGCCGGCGCACCCCCATGGTGCCGGCGCCCCGCCATCTTCCGCCCGACGCCCGTCGACGCAGGTCATCGTCGACACCCCGGCGTCATCGTCTTCGTCATCGCGGCAAGTTCTCCGCGACCTCGAGGTCGGCTACGTACGACTTCATCGTCAACGCTTGTGCGGGAGCGTAATCCCCGCTATCGGTCTACATGGAGGTAATGTAACCCGTTCCGCCACCGTTATCGCATGTACTAGATAGATAGATCCTGGCTAAGTTAGGGTTTCATACGCTAAAAAATTATTGTTTTCTGCACCGTAACCCCTTCAGTGGTATCAGAGCCGATCTATGCGTAGTACTGCTTGTACGGGTAGAACTCATGTTGAAAGGAGGGTGTATTTCTTATATTTGCTACCCTCTAGCGTGCACTTGCGATGCCTTCGGTATTGAGTTGATGAAGCGGCCCGGACCGACTTTACGCGTACGCTTACGCGAGACTGGTTCCACTACTGACATACGACTTGCACCGTATCTGTGGCTGGCGGGTGTCTGTTTCTCTCTCTCTAGTCGGCAAAGCATTTTCAATGGAGGGCCCGAAAGGGATGCTTAAACATGCAATTATACGATCGACGTTGTGGTACAAAGTTCGTAGGTAGGGAAGCGATTCTCTTAGGAATAAGCCTATATGCCACGTAAAACATGCAAAACTAAATAAAGCTAGAGGCGTCTAACTTTGTTTTGCAGAGGCGTTATTTTATGTGACATGGTTACGGTAAGTTTTGATATTACTCGTACTGTCGGAGGCAATGGAGGGCTCCGTAGACTCGGAGCCAAGCCGGGGCGCCAGGGGCCAGGCACATGGCGCCATGAAGGTCCAGGCGCATCGACCATGTCACATCGCACTTCATTGCATCATTATTGTGTGCTGTTGTGTGTGCATCCTATTGATTGCTTATATGCTAGGTATACAACGGTAGCATCATAAATAGGATGATCCCTAACAAATACCAAAATTGTGTTCTCCCTCGTTGCGCACCACCAAGAAAGTTCTTCGTTATGAGGCAGGCCGTGATGATCGGGTGTCACACATCTCGTCGTTCGCATACAGTGGGTGTAAGCCATGTTGCACGCGCAGGGTCTTCGATGTTTTATTGGCGAGCCTAGCATATCCAGAAATATGGCCTCGGAACACGGGAAGATCGAAAGATCGAGCACGAGTCACAGAGTTGTTGTGATCGACATTTTATGTCCACTTTTGAAGCTATGCTGTCGGCCGTGATGATCGAGGGTGGGGTGGTGGATGAGGGTCATGTAATCGCCATTATTATTTAATAATCTTGGTGTGGTGTGTTTTAGATAATGAGATTATAAAACTAAAACTCACCTACATATTATAAACTTTACTTCGGTTACTTCCTCAAGAACCCGGATGCTACCTTAGAAGCCGACGGGTCCAACTTCATCAGATGGTACAAGGGTTTTAGAAACATCCTCGAACACAACAACATTATGTATGTTCTCGATGAACCATTAGGAGAAGGACCAGGAGATTCTGCTAGCGAGGAGGAGGAAGATGATTTCCGTAGGCGTCGAGACATATTCATTGAAGTGGAGATCACCATGACCGTATGCCTGGCACCTGAGTTGAAAGAGTTATGTCGACGCAAGGAGCCAAGCGTCATGATTGATGCGATAAAGACACACTTCGGGGATGAATTAAAGCGTGAGCAATTCAGGCAGCTTAGAATGTTCCAGACCATTCATATGGAGGAGCATACCTATCTGAAGACACATTTGAAGAGATTGTATGACATCTACTTCCAGCTGACGATGGTCTTCTATTACTGGATGGCAGATTCTTGTGCCATTCGGACTGTCCTGATATCTCTACCTCCTAGCTATGAGAAGCATGTGCGCAAGTACATTTTGAAGGCCGATGATATGAACTTCTACAAGTTTGTGTCTGAATTAAAATCTCTGAAAGTTGATTCCATCGAAGGAGAGATCTTCGATGCTACAGGTATATATTTGATATATACAGAATTATGAATTCGCCTCTTGATATATGATGAAGTATTTGATACTTGTTCTGTTTGTGAAATAGGTCCTAATTATCACATATATGCGGCGCAGTTTGATGTGACCTGGCGCTGAAGATGGTGATCAAGGAGTTGATGGTCATTTGGTGTTCACGTCCTCAAGTCATCATAGTTATCATTAATAGTTTTTGATAAGATCTTTTGTAATAGTGAGCAAGTGTGTGTGTCTTGATTGTTGCAAGACAAAGTTATTCATGTAATAGGACAAGTTCAGTTGTTTTATGTTATGGAACAAGTCAGTTGTTTCATATTGTGAATAAAGGTTCCACATTTCAGTTACATTGATTGTATGAAAAGTATTCATAATTGTAGAAATGATAAAATAGCGTGTCCTATGAATAAGAGTTCTATTACTAGAACAAACACCGTCGAGTTTAGTCATAAAGGCAATGAAAGAAGTAATGGGTGTTTTTGGTCCATTTAAGTATTTCGAGTGCCGAGTTGATTAAGCTTGAAATCAAGTATTGAAGTTGCAATACCAGAGGAAATTAATTGAGTGTCATTTTTAATGATTAATTAATGGTGTTTATTGCTTGATCCGAATTCTTCTATGATTGATGGTAAATAGGAGTATTTGCCTGATAAATCATAAGTCTGAAATTAATTTGATAAGAGATAAAATGGGGTTTTTCAGAGGAAAGAATGGTGAATGTTATATTCACAAGATTCCATCAAAGGACAATATTTTTGAATTTTGGTTTCAACACAAAAAGACTTGTGGAAATTTGTTTCACAAAATTATAATGTCATATATGGTGATATGTGGGAATTATAATCATGCTCTACTTTAAATAAAGTGTGGTCTGTCAGAATCTGTCTTAGAATCTCCTAATATGTTCGAAACATTAGAGTCGATGTCCACTTTAGAGAATATATATTTTTCTCAACAAGAATTCATGGGATCGACAGTAGTGTCGGCATGTATATGATTATACGATAATTCGGAGTATACATGAACAGTTCTTTGTAGATTGCTCGCATTGAATGAGAGTGTATTCCAAAACCAAATAGAAACAAAACTTAGTTTGTTGTCTATGTAATTCCGAGGAAAATATGATTTTTCGAATTAGGGTTTGTGGATTGAAATTAGAAGCTTGAAGTAAAGTGTCATACCTATGTTGGAAGATGTTCCAAAGAGTATATGTATGCTAATGAAAATTTGGTGATTAAGAGTGAGGGAGACTAGAAAATTGTTTTCTGCTTGCAATCCTCTTCATAAAGATCATAATATTTTCATGAAAGAAACTTCTAAATAAAGTGTTGTTATATTTAATATTGTTGTCAGGTCACAACACTGTATTAAATGTTTCAGATCTTGTTGACAGATCAAGGTGCACTTTATGAATACAAAGAAAGTTGAGAAAATATCGGAATATGAACAAAGGCTTTTTCAGCCTAGAAATCCAAGTTACATTTGGAAGGATTAAAAGAGTAATTGTTGCTACAATTCTTATTAGAGGAATAAGATTGTTTAATCATCATATAAAGTGTTATATGAGAAATGTGACTATAAGAAAGACGTGGAGGCATGTCTTGTCAAGAAATGTGTCTTGGACAAGATTAAATTTGTTGACTACATTTATGTAGACATGCTTGAAGTCTGAAGGATTTGTATTCATGTAATACTATAGTTTGTATTAAATTCGAATTGATAGTAGATCAATGATTTTGGTTTGACCAAAATGTCGATTTAAGTGGGAGTCATAGTTAGTTCACTCAGGTGAAATATGTGAAGAACATATTTTTGAATGGGAGCTTAGGAACTCAAATATGTGGATAACATGTTTTTGAGTGGGAGCTCGTGTTCTCAAATATGTGGAAACATGTTTTGAGTGGGAGTCGAATTCATCTTGTGTAAATGACACATTGTGAAATTGTACCAGTAGAATAAATGAGAAGGATGAAGTTGTGAAACTATTTGAAAGTTAGTGTCTATTTGGAATAGAACGGGAATTTTAAATAGTTAGCCGAGTTGTTTTGGATTATGTCTGAGGAGTCAGAATAGAGTCAAAAGGATGGTCCTTTGAAATCCACTTGATCATTAAGAGTAATGATACAAGGTAGTAACGGTTGTATGAAGTGTTGGTCTATTATGTAATATTAGACATCATACAGAAACCATATTATCTGCTCGATAAAATATAACCGATGTTCTTAAGAAAAGAACAGTTGTAAAAGTAAGTTTGAAATTTACTAGGAGTAGAAGTGCATTAGTTAATGGACTGACATTGGAATGTCGAGTTTTCTACATTGGTGTGAGAGTATCTAGATATCGCGAGTTTGTAATTGTTACAAGGGGCTCTCTATGACTGAGTGTGTTTTTCAGGGCAGTTATCTGGTTGGTATAATCAGAGTAAGCGATGGAAAACAGAAGTCTCACTTAGTTACGGTATTTGCATATATGTTATTAGAATAACATGGTGATATCAAGCAAGATGATATCAATGAATCGCAAAAGTATGTACAATCATGGATTGTGCAGATATTAGAGTAACACTCTTCCACTAGCAAGCATTATCAAATGATTCTTATTTGATAAGGGATTTTGATAAAGTAGAATGTAACATCCCAACATTTTATAATGTTCAAAAATCACTAAAATTTAAAACTTTTCTTTTTATTAAAGTAAAATATTAAATGCATAAGGAAACCAAGTATGAAAGACTTCAAACTTATTGAAAAAGTTTAATATTTCAAGTGTCACAGTTTAAACATTTTATTATCCACTGTATTTCAAAAACCTTAAAAAAAAATTGACAAATATTTTACAAACTACAATCCATTTTATTTTAAGTAAATAGTTTACTTATAAGAAATTGATTTCAACCACTTAGCCATATCTATTCATAAATTCACAAATTATTTACAAATGGTGTTAGTTGCCAAATGGTTTTCATTCTCTCAACTAAGTTCAAAACATGGTGTTAAAATTTCAATTTTGTAATTTATAACTATAAACTTCATAAATTTTAAATTAATGAATTAGCCAAATAAACATTTCATTTGCTTAAATGAATTTCATTTATTTTCAAAGCATGAAATGATTAATATATTCTATATAAGGAAATGAATTAAATCTAAAATCTTTTCCAAAGTTGATATGAAGTTTTTCAAATGATTAAGCATAATATAAAACATAATGGTGTACAAAACATTTAGAATAAAAAATGGAATTCATTATATTTCCCATTTCCTTCAAATTAGTTATATTTTGTTCTTTAATATCATGCCAAAATAAAGAAGAATGATTTCAGCAAAACAAGTTTAAATAACTTAAATCCAAACATAATTGAATATGGTATTTCATATAAGTTATTTAGCCAAAATTAAAATTAATTAAACCCTAGTTTTAAATCAAACATAAAGTGTCAATTTTACATTTAATCAATATTTCGAAATTTTATTTTTGAAAAGTGTTCAAAACACTCCCACAATTGGTTTAACAGAAAGATAATAATTTTACAAATTTTTAGAAATTTGTTTGACCTCATTTGGACATTCAAATCAAAAGTTATAAATTAAATAAAAGAAATCAGAAAAATGAAAAAGAAAATTCCGGATGACGTCATCGGTGACGTCACCCCGTCTTCAACCTCCGGCCGGAAATCACGCCGGCGATCTCTTTCCAAAATCGAGCGAGATTGTCGCGGATTTGTTTTCCCCCTTCGGCCTATATAAACCCCGCGCTCTCCTCTTCTTTTGCCCCAAACCCTAGCCCCTAAGACGCCGCCAGGCCGCCGGAAAAGCTCGCCGGAGCTCCATTGCTACCGCCGCCATTTTTCTTTGTTCCCCGGCGAGGTGAGCCTTCCCCGATGCCCCTGACCCTCTCCTCTTCCATGCCGTCCTCGTGCGCATCTCCTAAGTCACGCGTTCGGTTGTTTCCTGTAGTGATTCGAGTGCATCGTGCACGACCGGACCTCACCGGAGCCGCCGCCGCACTCGTCCTCGCCTCTCCGCTATCCGAGGACGCCCGAGACAACCTCACCGTCACCATCCACCTTGCCAGGCCGCGCCGCGTCCGCCCATCGCCTCCCCGAGCCCGGGAACCAACGGGAGCGTGGACCCCTTCCTCGACCGACGCCGGCGCCACCACCATCGCCACCTCCGGCGAGTTCCCCGCCGCCACTTTCTGTTCAACCACTGTAAGCCCTTGGATCTAAATCGTGTGGCCGAGATTAGATCTTTTTAAATCGAATCGGTATATGTTCTGATCCGTTGGATCTGGATCTGACGATCCAGATCGCTCCACTTATCCACATCAGCGTTGACGTGGCAACACAGTCAGCAGCCTAGTCAGCGCACACGTGGAAATGAATTTCTTTTAATTAGTTTAAATGGCACTTTTGCAGAAACACCCCTGTCACTTGGAATTGTTTTAACTTTTTACTCACATATCCAAATTTAAATATTTTTGTATATTTGGAAAGCCCTTGACATCTATATTATTTTGGATCTGCCAAAATTCAAATTTGACTTAGTTTAAAATATTCAAATTTCAAATGGAAGATTTGAGTATATTTGTCATAACTGTAAATCTATAAATCCAAAAATTGCAAATAAAATTGTTTTAACAACTTTGGAATATACACAAATGGATGCCTCTGTTATAAATTAATATTGAATATTATTTTAAATGATTTCATAGTTGTGTGTTTAATTTGAATAGTTTGACTATTTTTTTATAACTTTTAATAGAAACATTATTTTTGATTAAATCCAATTGTAATAGATTTAATTAAATGCTCTCTGTCTATTAACACTAATTATAAAATTTTGTTATAAAAATTTAATCATAGGAAACTTTAATCTTATAATTATTCCTTTTATTATATTTTCCAACAATAGAAATTAACTAAAATTGCATTTATAAATTTATGCATATTTATAAAGAAATCACAAAAGTCATTTTGATGCTTTCTTGTGAATAAAAATTGCATTTCATGCATAAATTATTTTATTATATAATTATATTCCCCATAGGAAAACCTCTTCATTAGTTTTCTCTAAGTTAGAAATAATTTCAACTTAGCATTTTTGTGAAGTGCTACACTTAGACACTTAGTAAGTTTCAAGATGGAGCTAGAAGGCCATTGAAGGACTTAGCCAAAACAAGACTTCAGAAGTATCTTCAAGGAGAAGAAGCACTTAGAAGAAAATCTAGAAGAAGTTCATGAAGGACTTAGAAGAAAACGGACTCTGGAAGCATCCCAAAGATGTCAAGCACTTGGAAGAAAAGTGAGAAGAAGTTCAAGAAGGCCAACCCCCTTTATTCTCTAAGTCTTTCTCTCTGTCTTTTCTTCTCCTCTGAGACTTCATGAAGACAAAGTAAATCCAAGACCAGCCTCGAGGATACAAGAATCATCAAGTCTGAAGATTCATCAAGACTACCAAGAGCTCAATCAAGACATCATCCATAAGAAAGTTACAAGTCTGGAGATGAAGCCTGGAGGACGACTACATCTTTCTTTCTATCTTTTCCCTCTTTCCTAATCTTGTCTTTTAGATTTAAACCAATTTTGATCATGATGTTATCATCTTTGAAGTTTGTTGGATCCTAGCGGCATAGTGAGATGAAGCGGCCTGGAAACAAACCTTACATGTCCACGTACATGAGACCTGTTCCACAATTTAAGTGGCTGGCCGGGTGTCTGTCTCTCTCACTATAGTGAATGTCCAATTTACAAAGAGTTGATAATAATTGTTGATCATCTTGAACAAATGACTTAGTATTTTCTCTAAATATTTCTACACATCAAGACTAAGCCATTAGAGGGCTTATTCAAGATGATATAAAACAAAATATTTTATTCAACTTATGACTTTAGTCCTTAGCCATTTGACCAACCTAATTGCATTGCATTAACTTAAAAGATGTTCATGGCATGAAAAAGCATTTCTAGCCCTTGGGAATATTTTGCACATCATGGATAAACATATTTTCCTTAGAAAGTTTTATAAAACTTATTTATTCATCTAGTATGTGTTTGTATGCATTGTGGAGTTGTGCTTGCTGTTGATTGTTGTATTGTTTCTTGTCTATACTGTTAGATTGAACGGAGAGTCCCGAGTATCGTTGAAAAGAGTTGTGAACAACGACAACATTCAAAGGCAAGTGGCACACCTCATAAACTTCCTATCATTTCTATATGCATTACTTAGTGTATTTTTATATGCATGTGTAGGATAGTATTGCTATGCTAAACCTATGTAGAATACCTTATTCCTGTGTCTAGGTTCCTATGCAATACTTAGTAGAATTATTGATGCTATGCAAATGTTGTTTTGTAAAAATCTAAATTCTACTAAGTTAAGAATGAAACACCTGGGTGGTAAGTGGTTGTATGCTTTATGTTGAGTGGCTACTCAGGTCCATGTCTATGGTTCCTTGAGTATGTACACTTGTGAATGGCCACCCAGGAACAGAGGAATCTGAAGAACTCCGAGTGACGATTGCTTCCAGTGCAGCCATTGCCATATGGGCTCTGGCTTGATAAATTATGTTGCGTGGACTCTCTCCGGCTTGACAAGAAGATGTAGGGGGATGTTAGGTGGAACGGGTCAAGCCAGAGTGGGAGGGAAAATGCTTCTGAAAGATCTCGTCTCATTCTTCTCCTTTCCTTATCACAAATGGTGTGTAAAGGATAATTTGGGTTGAATGGGTACAATGGTGAACGTGCACAACCTCTGCAGAGTGTAAAACTAAGTACTTAGCCGTGTCCCCGGTACGGACAATTTGAGCAGCTGATCACGGACGTCAACGGAGGATTCCACCATTCCAACTTCAGAAATAAAACTTGATGGGTGAACAAGGGAAGATGAGATTTATGGTTTTCATGCCATACTTGTCTTGATTTCAAGAAAAGTGTTTTCAAAAGAGTAGGAAAAATTGGCTTTATGCAAATTAGCCTTGAACTGCACCAGCCAAATATGCATATAGGCTTTAGAGTTATTCCATTAAGTGTCCACCATAGTGTCACTTGCCAGACTCCATTTTTAATGGAATCTGACCCACGTCGTTGCAATATTTTTTCTTATTGCAGATTGATCAGTTGACGAGTGAGGTTTCGTTTAAAGGTTTGGAGTCTACAACCAACATGTTTTCGCCTGTGGCAACATGAAGTTGTTGGAGACCCACTGCTATTGTATTTCCGCTGTTTACTCTTTCGAAGCTAGCTTTATGCTATGCAACTTGTATTGAATAATTTTGTAAGTATGGATCATCGATGTAATAAAATTGATACTTTGTTGTGATATTACATCGTAAACTGTGTGTGCAAACGAATCGATCTAGGGATTTGCACTATACACATGTATCTGCCTTATTAAAAGTGCAGGTACGCTACATAGAATGCAGCTAGTTTATTTGTACTCTAGTGCAAGTGGGAGACTGAAGGAGATATGCCCTAGAGGCAAATAAATAAGTAGTACTTATTGCGTTATCTCATAAGTTTATAATAGGTTTGTGTATTATGCTATAACTGTATTAATCGGAATTATTGATACACGTGTGATACATAGACAACCAGGTCCCTAGCAAGCCTCTATATGAGCTAGTCCATTGGGCAACAGTTGATCGAGATTCCCGATCAAGGACAATGACGTCGGTTGACAGTGGGGTCATATTGTTAGTTGAATAAGATGATGGACATACGCAAAGTATTGCAATAAGATCGTATTACGATGTTTGTCATTTGCAATAGATAAGAATATGGTAGCTTATTCCTTAGACCGTGAGACCGTACTTATTGATGCTTCGTAGGGGTGCTTTGAGAGCATCAAACGTTGTGTCTTATACAGCATGACAATAACGATGTCCATCTTGCGTATTCCGAAAGAGCATCGAGACGTAAGGATCAAGAGCGGGATTTGTTCATTCTTGTTATGGAAAGATACTCTGGTCCCACTCGGTGAGATTACATCTATATAGCTGCGCAGCTTATGACTAGGTCATGGAGATGTAATATCACAGACGAGTTAATAACCTTCGTCGGTAACGAGATACAACAAAGACATCGCTATGTCTACGATCATATCTCAGACAGGGTAGTATCACAAAAACAAAGGGAATGAATATCATATTTATGGTTCAACGACGATATTCGTAGAATGCACAGGGGCCGTCATATACATCCAGGTATCCCTGACGGTCATTGGTGAGCAGAGTGTCTCAACCATGTCTAGAGTGTTCTCGAACCGTAGCGTAACAAACTTAAGGTCTTAGCGACACTAGGAGATAAGTTCTGGAATAATATAGGCGTTTGTTGGAGAGAGAGAAATGATCCGGAAAGAGTTCCGGTGGTTCCAGTGATGTCCGAGAGTTGTTCGCGTGGTTCCGAAATTGTTTCGAAGTCACGGGATATTAAATAGTATTTAAATATATTAATTATGAATTAATTATATTTCATATTAATTTAATAATTAATTAAATAAAGGAGAAAAAGGGGCTTGGGCCCCCTAGTCCGAGTTGGACTAGGAGTGGGACAAGCCCATGGGGGGTTCGGCCGAACCCCCCCCCTCCTCTCCTCCTTTAGTCCCACATGGGGGAGCTAGGGAGTTTGCACACCCCCTCCCCCCTTTATATAGCAAGTCATATTAATTGGATTAATTCATTGGAAAATACAATTAATTGTATTGCAGGCCGGCCGAGTTGTTTCTCCGCCCGTTTTGCCCCCTCTCTCCACCTAAGCTATACCGCCGGGCACCGTTGCCCTGCGGGATTCCAGATAAGATCTACCCCTACGATTTCAGCTGGATCTGAATGACCGGGGGTTGTCGCTAAGCTCCGTATGTTTGTGAGTGCTCGGAGGTAACTCTTTTTGAGGAGCCTGGGCGACGTCGTCTCGCCCCTGCAGCCTTCGCGCCGCCCCCCCTCTGCCACCGGCGCACCCCCTGGTGCCGGCGCCCCGCCATCTTCCGCCCGACGCCCGTCGACGCAGGTCATCGTCGACACCCCGGCGTCATCGTCTTCGTCATCGCGGCAAGTTCTCCGCGACCTCGAGGTCGGCTACGTACGACTTCATCGTCAACGCTTGTGCGGGAGCGTAATCCCCGCTATCGGTCTACATGGAGGTAATGTAACCCGTTCCGCCACCGTTATCGCATGTAGTAGATAGATAGATCCTGGCTAAGTTAGGGTTTCATACGCTCTTTCTGCACTGTAACCCCTTCAGTTAGAACATTTTGAGTATCAACAAAACTTTTCTTTTAAGGGTGGTAGCTACCCAGATAATTCAAACCAGTTGCCAAATCCCGGAGCTCCAAGTCTATCTTTCTTTCTAGCCTTCCCAATCAGAAAAATCATCCCCTACAAGTTTTCGAGTTTCCATGTCAGAAATTACATTTCTCAAAACCTCTCGAGTTATCAGAATCATTTCAAGCATTTGATTTTCTTTCTAGCCTCTCTGAATCTCAGGGGCGAGATTCCTTTTAAGGGTGGTAGTCTGTAACATCCCAATACTTTGGAATGTTTAAAAATCACTAAAAATTTAAAACTTTTGTTTCTGATTAAAATAATACTTTAAATGCTTAAGGAAACCAACTATAAAAGACTTCAACCAATTTGAAAAAGTCTATTATTTCATAATTCCCAATGTGTCATTATTTTCAAAAGTTATTTCCAATTAAACATTACATTATCCATTGTATTTCAAAAACCTTAATATGTAATTTGACAAATGTTTTATAAAGTACAAACCATTTTATTTTAATTAAATAGTTTACTTATAAGTAATTGATTTCAACCACTTAGCCTTAGCTATAAATAAAATAATAATTACAAGTGTTATTTTAAACTATTGAAAACATTGTCTATTTGCCAAAAGATTATTATTCATTTACCTGAGTTCAAAACATAGTTTGGATATTACAAGTCTATAGTTTATAACTTTAAAACCTCATAGATTTTATAATTACTTAACAACCCAAATAAACATTTCATTAGCTTAAATGATTTTCATTTATTTTCAAAACATAAAATGACTTTCATGAATATATTTTCTATATAAAAAATGAATTAAATCAAAAATCTTTTCCAAAGTTGTTATAAGGTTTTCAAATGAATTATCATAATATAAAATATTATGGTGCACAAATTATTTTCAATTAAAAATATATTCATTATATTCCCCTTTTCATTTCGAATAGTGGTGTTATGTTATTTAACGTTGTACTACAGCCAAAAATGATTTAATGTTGGAAAATGAGTTCAAATAACTTAATTTTAAACTTATATAAGTGATGTATTTTTATAAATTTTATTTAGCCAAAAACGAAATTATTTAACCCATGTTTTCAAATTTGACATTAAGTGTCAAATTTGTATTTAATCAATAATTCAAAATTTTGATTTTTGAAAGTGTTCAAAACATGCCTATAACTGGTTTAACACAAAGATATTGTTTTGACAAATTTTTAGAAATTTATTTTACTTGATTTGGAGTCTTAAATCAAAAGTTATGAAAGAAATAAGAAAAATCAGAAAAAGAAAAAGAAAAAATGCTGACGTCATGCTGACGTCAGCATCGTCTTCGTCCCAGGAAACCAGACACGCGAAAACTGCTCCCGTGCATTCTTCTCTACTTGATTCCCGGTGATTTAGAGCATCAAATGACGCACCGTTTCTTTTTATTAAAACCCTTGATCTCCTCTTTAATTCACTCATAAAAGCCCTCTCTTAAACGCCCTAAATTGCTCTAATTTCGTCCGCCATTAGACATGGGCGTTTTTGGTCGAAATTAATCTCCGATTGATTGCGGGAAAATTACTGCACCAAATCAAGCACGGTTGGTTCCTATAGATAGCCCTCGACCTCCTCCTCCATTCCCCCCCCCCCCCCCCCCCCCCAAAAAAGCCCTCTCCAATACGCCCCAAGGCCGACGAATTTCTTCGCCGGAGTTTCGCTCGACCGCCACCGTATTTCTTTGATTCCGGCTAGCAGAGTGAGTCCCCGCCGCCGATTCTTGGTCCTTACTCTTTCCCACATCCGTGCGCTCCTTTAAACACCCTCCTTGCTTTATTTCCACAGCCAAATCGTGGAGGCCGAGCTCGACCCGAAGGTCATCGTCGTCGTCGCCACTCCGTCCCCCTCTCCACGCAGCTCCTGGAATCGCCGCTCAACACCGACACCGTCATCCGCTCCGCCGTGTCCAGCTGCGCGTCTCCGTCGTCTCCCTCGCATCCGGGAGCTTCCGAAACGTCGTCGCCGTCCACACCCGTCGCCGACGACCACAGCACGCCGACCGTCCGCGTCCGCCTTTGATCGCCCGGCCGATCCACCGCCACTGTCATCTTCTCTCGCCGGTGAGCTGATGCTGTGCTTCCTTCTATCTTGTTACGTACATATCACTTGATGAAGGGTAGCAGCCATTAGAAAAACGGCATAGGTCACCTATTCAATATTTTCGTTTTTCTGACTAGACATAACTTCCAAAATTCATATTAAATCAACCGTAACTCCGTTTTTGATGTTTTTGTAGTCTATGGAATCGTATGAACGTGTAGAAAATAGTGGTATAATAAAAACTTGTATTTTAGTCGTGCACTAACTTGGTATTTACAGAAACATGTAAAATATTATTTTAATTATAGTTTTAATTCTGTAAGGTCAAAATTTGTAAATAAAATATCTTTGAAAAGCCCATGACCTATAGATTGTGCTAGTTCTTTTGTTTTCCAACTTTGATAAATTTAGATTTATTCAAATTCAAAATATGATGTTTGAGTAAATTTTGACTTAACTTTTGATATAAACATTATTTTTGAGTAAATCAAATTGCTATAAATTTATTTAAATCCCCTCTATCTATTAATACTAATTATAAAATTTTATTATAAAAATTTTAATCACATAAAACTGTAATCTTATATTTATTCCTTTATTATATTTTGTGAAAATAGAAATTAATTAAATTGCATTTTTCATAATTGTTCATGTGATTAAAAATTGCATTTCATGCATATCATATTTTATTTCGTAGTTATATTTCCCAGACTTAGACACTTAGACACTTAGACACTTAGGATTTACAACATGGAGCTAGAAGACCAATGAAGGACTTAGACAAAACAAGACTCCAGAAGAATCTCCTAGAAGTAGAAGCACTTAGAAGAAAAATCAAGAGGAAGTCCATGAAGACCAACCAGAACTATTTTCTACGTCTTGCTCCCTCTCTCTTTCATTTCTCCTTTCTTCTCTTAGACCTCTTGAAGACTAAGTTAAATCCAAGACCAGCCTAGGTGATTCAAAAATCATCAAGTCTGAAGATTATTCAAGTCTACCATGAATTCAATCAAGACATCACCAAGGAGAATATTACAAGTCTGGAGATGAAGCCTGGAAGACCAACTACATATTTATTTCTACCTTTTTCCCTCTTCCCTAATCTTTTCTTTTAAGACTTAAAAAAAATTGATCATGATGTTATCATCTTTAAAGTCATTTTGACACCCATTTTCGCTTTGCATTAACTTAAAATATTTTCTTAGCATGACATACATCTCTAGTCCTTAGGAATATTTTGAACCTCATGCATAAACATATTTTCCTTAGAAGTTTTAAGAAACCTGTTTGTTCACTATGTTCGTACATGTATGCTTGATGATTGTTGTTTGTTGATTGTTGTATTGTTGTTTGCTTATATTGTTTAGATTGAACGGAGAGCAACGTTCGCTGTTGAAAAGAGTTTGTGAGCAAAGACATCATTCAAAGGCAAGTGGCACACCTCATAAACTTCCTATTATTTTCCATATGCATTACTTAGTGAATTTTTATATAAGCATGTGTAGGATAGTATTGCTATGCTAAACCTGTGTAGAAATTCCTTATTCCTGTGTCTAGGCTCCTATGCAATACTTTGTAGAATTATTGATGCTATGCAAATGATGTTTTGTGAAAATCTAAATTCTACTAAGTTAAGAATGAAACACCTGGGTGGTAAGTGGTTGTATGGTTTATGTTGAGTGGCTACTCAGGTCCATGTATATGGTTCCTGGAGTATGTACACTTCTGAATGGCCACCCAGGAACAGAGGAATCTGAAGAACTCCGAGTGACGATTGCTTCCAGTGCAGCCATTGCCAATGGGCTCTGGCTTGATCAATTATGTTGCGTGGACTCTCTCCGGCTTGACAAGCAGATGTAGAGGGTGTTAGGTGGAACGGGTCAAGCCAGAGTGGGAGGGAAAATGCTTCCGAAAGATCTCGTCTCATTTTTCTCCTTTCCTTATCACTATAAGTGTGTAAAGGATAGTTTGGGTTGAATGGGTACAATGGTGAAGGTGCACAACCTCTGCAGAGTTAAAATCTAAGTACTTAGCCGTGTCCCCGGTACAGACAATTTGAGCAGCTGATCACGGAAGTCAACGGAGGATTCCACTATTCCAACTTCAGAAATAAAACTTGATGGGTGAACAAGGGAAGATGAGATTTATGGTTTTCATGCCATACTTGTCTTGATTTGAAGAAAGTGTTTTCCAAAGAGATAGGAAAAATTGGCTTTATGCAAAATAGCCTTGAACTCCACCAGTTAAATATGCATATAGGCTATAGAGTTATTCCATTAAGTGTCCACTATAGTGTCACTTGCCAGACTCCATTTTTAATGGAATCTAACCCATGTTGTTGCAATATTTTCCTTATTGCAGATTATTCAGATGACGAGTGAGGTTTCGTTTAAAGGTTTTGAGTCTACAACCAACATGTTTTCGCCTGTGGCAACATGAAGTTGTTGGAGACCCACTGCTATTGTATTTCCGCTGTTTACTCTTTCGAAGCTAGCTTTATGCTATGCAACTTGTATTGAATAATTTTGTAAGTATGGATCATCGATGTAATAAAATTGATACTTTGTTGTGATATTACATCGTAAACTGTGTGTGCAAACGAATCGATCCAGGGATTTGCACTATACACATGTATCTGCCTTATTAAAAGTGCAGGAACGCTACATAGAATGCAGCTAGTTTATTTATACTCTAGTGCAAGTGGGAGACTGAAGGAGATATGCCCTAGAGGCAAATAAATAAGTAGTACTTATTGCGTTAGCTCATAAGTTTATAATAGGTTTGTGTATTCTAACCAACATGGTATACAAAGTTACATCATACAACTCGAATAGTATAAGACTTACATAAATAATGGTGTAACGCCCCGGGATTTATCCCCTTTTGATTTGTGAGTTTTCCTTTTTGCATCGACATGGCATCGCATCGCATTAATTTAATTTGTTGCATTTAAATTAAACTTCTATAATTAAATTTAAATGCATTTCAAATTAATTAAAAATGTGTTATTTTCAAATCTTTTAAAAATGTTAAAAACAAGTTTATTAAATTGTCTATTCAAAACTAAACATATTTTTGTAAAGGTTTCGTGTTGAAATTCCTTTTCTATTTTGTTTTAAAAATATAAAACAGAAAATAATAAGTGAAGAAAAATAAGGCCCAAAGCCCACCTAAGCCAAACCCTAGGTTTCCCCCCCAGAAATTTCTTCCCACCCCCTGGAAATTTTGCAGCCGCCCCCTTCCACTCTTTTCTTTTTCCTTTTTCCACTTTCCACCTCCTTTTTCTTTCTTTCCTTTTTTTTTCTTCTCTTCTCTTTCCTTTTTTCCTTCTCTTTCTTCTTCCCGAGCGCCCCGCACGGGAGAGCATCCCGCACCCATCGCTCCCGAGCGCGCCTCCCTCGCCGCCTCCGGCCCCGCGCCCCGCCGCCTCCCGCCGGACGCTGCGCCGCCCCGGCCCGCGCCCGCCGCCTGCCGCGCCCGCGCCGACGCTGCGCGCCCCGGCCGTCGCCCCGGCCCTTCCTCTAGCCGCCGCCGCACCTCCCCAGCGCCCCGGCCGCGCGCCCCCCCGGCCTCCTCCTCCACCCGACGCCGCCCCGGCCACCTCCAGCGCCGCCCGCCGGCCGGCCGCGCCCCCTGCTCCAGCCGCCTGCGCCCCCGTCAACCCCGCACGCCACGCCGCCAGCAGCCCCGAGCGCTCCGCGCCGTCCTCCGACGTCGCGTCGCCGCCCCGCGCGCCGTGCGCCCGCCCCCGCCTCCGAGCCGCCGCCGGCCGCCTCCCGTGCACACCGGCGCCAGCCGCCGCCGCCGGCCGCGTCTCCTGCTCGCGCCGCCGGCCGCGTCTCCTGCTCGCACCGCCGCCCTCCGCGTCTCCTGCTCGCACCGCAGCCGCGCTCGCCCGCGCCTCCTCCTGGCCGCCGGCCGCCTCCGCGCCTCCCCGGGCCGCGCAGCTCCTGCCGCCGCGCGCACCGCGCCGACGCCGGCCGTCGCCAAGTCGTCGCCTCGCCGCGCGCCGCTGCAGCGCCGCCGCCGCCGCCACTGCCTCCGGACTGCCGCCCCGCGCGCGACCCGTGCGCCTCCGACCCTTGCACCTCCGCGCGCCGCCGTCCGCGCGCGTCCTCTCCTGCTCCGCCTCCCGTGCGTGCCCGGACCGCCTCCCCGACCTCCTCGCGTCCACCGCCCGCAAGGTGTTCGGTGGTTTGCCTGCAAGAACTTCGGCGTCGCTTTTGTGTGCGAGTTGTCCACCCATCGAGGTGTTGCCGAATGCGCGTGCGAGTGCTCCCTCCGGTGTCGCGTCGCCGTCACTGTCCGTGTCCGTGTCGCGGTGCCCGCCCGTGCGCGCTTTCTTTCCGGTGTCCGTTTGCCGTGCTCCTCTGTGCCCGCGCCCGTCAACGAGGATGACCGAGTACGACTACCCGACCACTTCCACGACACCGACAAACGACGATGCCCCGGTTCCGCGACGACTACTTCCTCTACGTTCCGAAGACGTCGGTTTCGGACCATATCTCTCTCGATCCAACGTACGGACCCAAACCCTAACCCTAAACCTTTTTTTTTATTAAATGTCATATATCTTGTGCATATCGCATCATAATTGCATTTGTTGCATCTCTTGGGTTTGCGTGTGTAGCAATTCACCTAAATAACAATTATGGAATGTGTGGGCATTTAATTACTATTGATGCCTATTCCATTTAATTTGACTAGATCATCTTTGCCATGCCTTGCCATCTTAATGGACATTTAATTTGTGGGGTAGATAAATAACTTCAACATTAATATTAATTGTCGGAATCCCGGTTCCGCTTAATTCGGATTAAGTGCATCTCGCAATGCATCTTGCCATGCCATACATCATTCTCACATGATCATGCTGGATCTTTGCCGTAGTTATAAAATGCATCTCTTGCGCTTCCAGTGTTTGTTGCTTCTTCTCGGATACGACGTTGAGATGTGTGAGCAACGACAAGATCTGCTTCCATGCGGGATTCCAGGCAAGCAAAGTTTGCTTGTTTACCTATACATTGTCTTTCATTCCTGCCGTTGATCTCTGCTACCCTAGTTATCGATTCTTGAACTGCGATCCCATCACATGTTTATCCTGCAGCCCATACAGCTTTATCCCCACAACCTAATACCCGTTGCATGTTTATCTGTTGGCCTTGCGAGTCGTAGCTCATGCTTAGAGTTGTTTGTGCGAGTCATCTGTTGGTCTTATGTTTTCATCTGCTTAGCATGATATATTATTCTATCTTAATAAAATGTTGTATTATATTGGGGTATTATAATTAAAAGATAAGGCACCAGGCGGAAGGCCTTGCGAGGTGCTTTGTTCTGCTCAGTGTCGACCTAGGAACTGAGATTTTGTCCTCGGATCCAATTTTGAGCGCACTAACCACTTGTGGGAGGCCCAGTGGAGCCCCCCTCGACTTTGAACGGATCCGCAGCTTGTCCATGTGCCGCAACTAGTTCGGGTTTTCCATTCGCTCATATGCATGTGCATGATGATGATGATGATGATGATGATGATGATGATGAGAGGGTATGTGATACGGGGGGTCATATAGGTGTGGTGCGTACGTAGCGGACAGTTCCTACTGTGGTTTGAGCCGCATGGTGCGTAGGCACAAACTAATGAGTCCGCAATTGAGATTCGGCCGGACTCCTGACGCGGGTAACAACTCATATGGGTGGCACTTGGACTTGCTGTAGTGAAGGAATAAGTCGTGTTGAGAAGCCCTGATGCTTGCTTGGGTTGATCATGCGAGTATGGGTACAGTAGTGCACCCCTGCAGGGTATAATCTTATCGATGAGCCGTGTCCACGGTTATGGACGACTTTGGTGATGATGCTGGCTAACAAGATCTAGACAACTTGCACCTATTTAATGTTAATTAAATTGACTAGTAATATAGAATTACTTTTACAATAAATTATAATTAAAACTGTTCCACGTGTGAGTTTCCCGAATTGCTTCCTCATATTTGGTTGAGGGGGTTAATTCGAGAATGGGTTATGTTTGGTGTTAGTTGTAGATGTTTATCTTTATGCGCTCTCTTATCCCTCTCTGATTAGACGGAAGTTGTAGCGTGTCTCTTTAGGTTGCTAGTGCTGCTGCCGCTAAGTCCACCTCCACTATATTTTGGGAGATGGTGTAGAAAGTAGGCAAGTCGGTTTTGCTTGCCAGGGAGTGCCCTGACCCTCTTTTGGGATGTGCTTTATGTGCAGTCAACAGGTTTGAAGTCTGACGACGTTAGCTTGGGAATCCCTCCGGCTTGGCTGGGCAGGGATATGGCGCCATCGCTTATCTTCAGGACTCTTAGTCCAGTTTGCATCTTATCCGTAGTCGGAAACTATTTTTGCTTCCGCTGTCATTTGAATCTTTGTATTGTATCATTTGTATCTTGACTCGTTCGAGTCGTTGTTGTATTTATATCTTTGTTGTATTTGTGGATGTATCCGAACTATTGTAATGTTATCACCATTCCACCCACATAATGCGCATGTTTCGGCGTGCACATTATGTCTGGTGGGCGACCTAAAATCGTTATTATGCGGATTTCGGCGGGAGCGCTTAAATCTACATAGTACCGATTTTAGGGCGTCACAAAGTGGTATCAGAGCCAGGGTTTCGATCTCCTTGTTGTTTCGATACGAATGGTTATCGAAGCAGCGGGTCCGCAAAAGCCTGTAGGATAACCTCGCTAACGGTCGATGTTTGTAGAGTGTCTAAACTATTTGACTAAAATTATTTTGGAAATATCTCAATCGGATTCTTTTTACTCCTTACCTCAATTCTATTTCTCCTCTTACCTTACTTGTTTTCAGTCTCTTCTCTTATGCAACTTTCAAAGTTTTAGGATCCTACGTGTGGGTGGACGATTTCTTGCCTTTTATCCTATTAGGTTCGATCTTTCGGAGTCGTCTTCGTCGTGAGCAACAATCCCTTGTTAGTGGTGTCGAGAATTTCAAGGTGGAGCAACAATCCCTTGTTAGTGGTGTCGAGAAGTTTATCCCGGAGCGTGAAGACTCGGTAGTTACCCTCTCTTCTTGTGGTCTCGGCGTGGATCTCGGGACGCGATCCCTTGTTAGTGGTGTCGATTGTAACGCCCCGGGATTTATCCCCTTTTGATTTGTGAGTTTTTCTTTTTGCATCGACATGGCATCGCATCGCATTAATTTAATTTGTTGCATTTAAATTAAACTTCTATAATTAAATTTAAATGCATTTCAAATTAATTAAAAATGTGTTATTTTCAAATCTTTTAAAAATGTTAAAAACAAGTTTATTAAATTGTCTATTGAAAACTAAAAATATTTTTGTAAAGGTTTCGTGTTGAAATTCCTTTTCTATTTTGTTTTAAAAATATAAAACAGAAAATAATAAGTGGAGAAAAATAAGGTCCAAAGCCCACCTAAGCCAAACCCTAGGTTTCCCCCCCAGAAATTTCTTCCCACCCCCTGGAAATTTTGCAGCCGCCCCCTTCCACTCTTTTCTTTTTCCTTTTTCGACTTTCCCCCTCCTTTTTCTTTCTTTCCTTTTTTTTTCTTCTCTTCTCTTTCCTTTTTTCCTTCTCTTTCTTCTTCCCGAGCGCCCCGCACGGGAGAGCATCCCGCACCCATCGCTCCCGAGCGCGCCTCCCTCGCCGCCTCCGGCCCCGCGCCCCGCCGCCTCCCGCCGGACGCCGCGCCGCCGCGCCGCCCCGGCCCGCGCCCGCCGCCTGCCGCGCCCCGGCCGTCGCCCCGGCCCTTCCTCTAGCCGCCGCCGCACCTCCCCAGCGCCCCTGCCGCGCGCCCCCCCGGCCTCCTCCTCCACCCGACGCCGCCCCGGCCACCTCCAGCGCCGCCCGCCGGCCGGCCGCGCCCCCTGCTCCAGCCGCCTGCGCCCCCGTCGACCCCGCACGCCACGCCGCCAGCAGCCCCGAGCGTTCCGCGGCGTGCTCCGACGTCGCGCCGCCGCCCCGCGCGCCGTGCGCCCGCCCCCGCCTCCGAGCCGCCGCCGGCCGCCTCCCGTGCACACCGGCGCCAGCCGCCGCCGCCGGCCGCGTCTCCTGCTCGCGCCGCCGCCCTCCGCGTCTCCTGCTCGCACCGCAGCCGCGCTCGCCTGCGCCTCCTCCTGGCCGCCGGCCGCCTCCGCGCCTCCCCGGGCCGCGCAGCTCCTGCCGCCGCGCGCACCGCGCCCACGCCGGCCGTCGCTAAGTCGTCGCCTCGCCGCGCGCCGCTGCAGCGCCGCCGCCGCCGCGGCTGCCTCCGGACCGCCGCCCCGCGCGCGACCCGTGCGCCTCCGACCCTTGCACCTCCGCGCGCCGCCGTCCGCGCGCGTCCTCTCCTGCTCCGCCTCCCGTGCGTGCCCGGACCGCCTCCCCGACCTCCTCGCGTCCACCGCCCGCAAGGTGTTCGGTGGTTTGCCTGCAAGAACTTCGGCGTCGCTTTTGTGTGCGAGTTGTCCACCCATCGAGGTGTTGCCGAATGCGCGTGCGAGTGCTCCCTCCGGTGTCGCGTCGCCGTCACTGTCCGTGTCCGTGTCGCGGTGCCCGCCCGTGCGCGCTTTCTTTCCGGTGTCCGTTTGCCGTGCTCCTCTGTGCCCGCGCCCGTCAACGAGGATGACCGAGTACGACTACCCGACCACTTCCACGACACCGACAAACGACGATGCCCCGGTTCCGCGACGACTACTTCCTCTACGTTCCGAAGACGTCGGTTTCGGACCATATCTCTCTCGATCCAACGTACGGACCCAAACCCTAACCCTAAACCTTTTTTTTTATTAAATGTCATATATCTTGTGCATATCGCATCATAATTGCATTGTTGCATCTCTTGGGTTTGCGTGTGTAGCAATTCACCTAAATAACAATTATGGAATGTGTGGGCATTTAATTACTATTGATGCCTATTCCATTTAATTTGACTAGATCATCTTTGCCATGCCTTGCCATCTTAATGGACATTTAATTTGTGGGGTAGATAAATAACTTCAACATTAATATTAATTGTCGGAATCCCGGTTCCGCTTAATTCGGATTAAGTGCATCTCGCAATGCATCTTGCCATGCCATACATCATTCTCACATGATCATGCTGGATCTTTGCCGTAGTTATAAAATGCATCTCTTGCGCTTCCAGTGTTTGTTGCTTCTTCTCGGATACGACGTTGAGATGTGTGAGCAACGACAAGATCTGCTTCCATGCGGGATTCCAGGCAAGCAAAGTTTGCTTGTTTACCTATACATTGTCTTTCATTCCTGCCGTTGATCTCTGCTACCCTAGTTATCGATTCTTGAACTGCGATCCCATCACATGTTTATCCTGCAGCCCATACAGCTTTATCCCCACAACCTAATACCCGTTGCATGTTTATCTGTTGGCCTTGCGAGTCGTAGCGCATGCTTAGAGTTGTTTGTGCGAGTCATCTGTTGGTCTTATGTTTTCATCTGCTTAGCATGATATATTATTCTATCTTAATAAAATGTTGTATTATATTGGGGTATTATAATTAAAAGATAAGGCACCAGGCGGAAGGCCTTGCGAGGTGCTTTGTTCTGCTCAGTGTCGACCTAGGAACTGAGATTTTGTCCTCGGATCCAATTTTGAGCGCACTAACCACTTGTGGGAGGCCCAGTGGAGCCCCCCTCGACTTTGAACGGATCCGCAGCTTGTCCATGTGCCGCAACTAGTTCGGGTTTTCCATTCGCTCATATGCATGTGCATGATGATGATGATGATGATGATGATGATGAGAGGGTATGTGATACGGGGGGTCATATAGGTGTGGTGCGTACGTAGCGGACAGTTCCTACTGTGGTTTGAGCCGCATGGTGCGTAGGCACAAACTAATGAGTCCGCAATTGAGATTCGGCCGGACTCCTGACGCGGGTAACAACTCATATGGGTGGCACTTGGACTTGCTGTAGTGAAGGAATAAGTCGTGTTGAGAAGCCCTGATGCTTGCTTGGGTTGATCATGCGAGTATGGGTACAGTAGTGCACCCCTGCAGGGTATAATCTTATCGATGAGCCGTGTCCACGGTTATGGACGACTTTGGTGATGATGCTGGCTAACAAGATCTAGACAACTTGCACCTATTTAATGTTAATTAAATTGACTAGTAATATAGAATTACTTTTACAATAAATTATAATTAAAACTGTTCCACGTGTGAGTTTCCCGAATTGCTTCCTCATATTTGGTTGAGGGGGTTAATTCGAGAATGGGTTATGTTTGGTGTTAGTTGTAGATGTTTATCTTTATGCGCTCTCTTATCCCTCTCTGATTAGACGGAAGTTGTAGCGTGTCTCTTTAGGTTGCTAGTGCTGCTGCCGCTAAGTCCACCTCCACTATATTTTGGGAGATGGTGTAGAAAGTAGGCAAGTCGGTTTTGCTTGCCAGGGAGTGCCCTGACCCTCTTTTGGGATGTGCTTTATGTGCAGTCAACAGGTTTGAAGTCTGACGACGTTAGCTTGGGAATCCCTCCGGCTTGGCTGGGCAGGGATATGGCGCCATCGCTTATCTTCAGGACTCTTAGTCCAGTTTGCATCTTATCCGTAGTCGGAAACTATTTTTGCTTCCGCTGTCATTTGAATCTTTGTATTGTATCATTTGTATCTTGACTCGTTCGAGTCGTTGTTGTATTTATATCTTTGTTGTATTTGTGGATGTATCCGAACTATTGTAATGTTATCACCATTCCACCCACATAATGCGCATGTTTCGGCGTGCACATTATGTCTGGTGGGCGACCTAAAATCGTTATTATGCGGATTTCGGCGGGAGCGCTTAAATCTACATAGTACCGATTTTAGGGCGTCACAAAGTGGTATCAGAGCCAGGGTTTCGATCTCCTTGTTGTTTCGATACGAATGGTTATCGAAGCAGCGGGTCCGCAAAAGCCTGTAGGATAACCTCGCTAACGGTCGATGTTTGTAGAGTGTCTAAACTATTTGACTAAAATTATTTTGGAAATATCTCAATCGGATTCTTTTTACTCCTTACCTCAATTCTATTTCTCCTCTTACCTTACTTGTTTTCAGTCTCTTCTCTTATGCAACTTTCAAAGTTTTAGGATCCTACGTGTGGGTGGACGATTTCTTGCCTTTTATCCTATTAGGTTCGATCTTTCGGAGTCGTCTTCGTCGTGAGCAACAATCCCTTGTTAGTGGTGTCGAGAATTTCAAGGTGGAGCAACAATCCCTTGTTAGTGGTGTCGAGAAGTTTATCCCGGAGCGTGAAGACTCGGTAGTTACCCTCTCTTCTTGTGGTCTCGGCGTGGATCTCGGGACGCGATCCCTTGTTAGTGGTGTCGATTGTAACGCCCCGGGATTTATCCCCTTTTGATTTGTGAGTTTTTCTTTTTGCATCGACATGGCATCGCATCGCATTAATTTAATTTGTTGCATTTAAATTAAACTTCTATAATTAAATTTAAATGCATTTCAAATTAATTAAAAATGTGTTATTTTCAAATCTTTTAAAAATGTTAAAAACAAGTTTATTAAATTGTCTATTGAAAACTAAAAATATTTTTGTAAAGGTTTCGTGTTGAAATTCCTTTTCTATTTTGTTTTAAAAATATAAAACAGAAAATAATAAGTGGAGAAAAATAAGGTCCAAAGCCCACCTAAGCCAAACCCTAGGTTTCCCCCCCAGAAATTTCTTCCCACCCCCTGGAAATTTTGCAGCCGCCCCCTTCCACTCTTTTCTTTTTCCTTTTTCGACTTTCCCCCTCCTTTTTCTTTCTTTCCTTTTTTTTTCTTCTCTTCTCTTTCCTTTTTTCCTTCTCTTTCTTCTTCCCGAGCGCCCCGCACGGGAGAGCATCCCGCACCCATCGCTCCCGAGCGCGCCTCCCTCGCCGCCTCCGGCCCCGCGCCCCGCCGCCTCCCGCCGGACGCCGCGCCGCCGCGCCGCCCCGGCCCGCGCCCGCCGCCTGCCGCGCCCCGGCCGTCGCCCCGGCCCTTCCTCTAGCCGCCGCCGCACCTCCCCAGCGCCCCGGCCGCGCGCCCCCCCCGGCCTCCTCCTCCACCCGACGCCGCCCCGGCCACCTCCAGCGCCGCCCGCCGGCCGGCCGCGCCCCCTGCTCCAGCCGCCTGCGCCCCCGTCGACCCCGCACGCCACGCCGCCAGCAGCCCCGAGCGTTCCGCGGCGTGCTCCGACGTCGCGCCGCCGCCCCGCGCGCCGTGCGCCCGCCCCCGCCTCCGAGCCGCCGCCGGCCGCCTCCCGTGCACACCGGCGCCAGCCGCCGCCGCCGGCCGCGTCTCCTGCTCGCGCCGCCGCCCTCCGCGTCTCCTGCTCGCACCGCAGCCGCGCTCGCCTGCGCCTCCTCCTGGCCGCCGGCCGCCTCCGCGCCTCCCCGGGCCGCGCAGCTCCTGCCGCCGCGCGCACCGCGCCGACGCCGGCCGTCGCTAAGTCGTCGCCTCGCCGCGCGCCGCTGCAGCGCCGCCGCCGCCGCGGCTGCCTCCGGACCGCCGCCCCGCGCGCGACCCGTGCGCCTCCGACCCTTGCACCTCCGCGCGCCGCCGTCCGCGCGCGTCCTCTCCTGCTCCGCCTCCCGTGCGTGCCCGGACCGCCTCCCCGACCTCCTCGCGTCCACCGCCCGCAAGGTGTTCGGTGGTTTGCCTGCAAGAACTTCGGCGTCGCTTTTGTGTGCGAGTTGTCCACCCATCGAGGTGTTGCCGAATGCGCGTGCGAGTGCTCCCTCCGGTGTCACGTCGCCGTCACTGTCCGTGTCCGTGTCGCGGTGCCTGCCCGTGCGCGCTTTCTTTCCGGTGTCCGTTTGCCGTGCTCCTCTGTGCCCGCGCCCGTCAACGAGGATGACCGAGTACGACTACCCGACCACTTCCACGACACCGACAAACGACGATGCCCCGGTTCCGCGACGACTACTTCCTATACGTTCCGAAGACGTCGGTTTCGGACCATATCTCTCTCGATCCAACGTACGGACCCAAACCCTAACCCTAAACCTTTTTTTTTATTAAATGTCATATATCTTGTGCATATCGCATCATAATTGCATTGTTGCATCTCTTGGGTTTGCGTGTGTAGCAATTCACCTAAATAACAATTATGGAATGTGTGGGCATTTAATTACTATTGATGCCTATTCCATTTAATTTGACTAGATCATCTTTGCCATGCCTTGCCATCTTAATGGACATTTAATTTGTGGGGTAGATAAATAACTTCAACATTAATATTAATTGTCGGAATCCCGGTTCCGCTTAATTCGGATTAAGTGCATCTCGCAATGCATCTTGCCATGCCATACATCATTCTCACATGATCATGCTGGATCTTTGCCGTAGTTATAAAATGCATCTCTTGCGCTTCCAGTGTTTGTTGCTTCTTCTCGGATACGACGTTGAGATGTGTGAGCAACGACAAGATCTGCTTCCATGCGGGATTCCAGGCAAGCAAAGTTTGCTTGTTTACCTATACATTGTCTTTCATTCCTGCCGTTGATCTCTGCTACCCTAGTTATCGATTCTTGAACTGCGATCCCATCACATGTTTATCCTGCAGCCCATACAGCTTTATCCCCACAACCTAATACCCGTTGCATGTTTATCTGTTGGCCTTGCGAGTCGTAGCGCATGCTTAGAGTTGTTTGTGCGAGTCATCTGTTGGTCTTATGTTTTCATCTGCTTAGCATGATATATTATTCTATCTTAATAAAATGTTGTATTATATTGGGGTATTATAATTAAAAGATAAGGCACCAGGCGGAAGGCCTTGCGAGGTGCTTTGTTCTGCTCAGTGTCGACCTAGGAACTGAGATTTTGTCCTCGGATCCAATTTTGAGCGCACTAACCACTTGTGGGAGGCCCAGTGGAGCCCCCCTCGACTTTGAACGGATCCGCAGCTTGTCCATGTGCCGCAACTAGTTCGGGTTTTCCATTCGCTCATATGCATGTGCATGATGATGATGATGATGATGATGATGATGAGAGGGTATGTGATACGGGGGGTCATATAGGTGTGGTGCGTACGTAGCGGACAGTTCCTACTGTGGTTTGAGCCGCATGGTGCGTAGGCACAAACTAATGAGTCCGCAATTGAGATTCGGCCGGACTCCTGACGCGGGTAACAACTCATATGGGTGGCACTTGGACTTGCTGTAGTGAAGGAATAAGTCGTGTTGAGAAGCCCTGATGCTTGCTTGGGTTGATCATGCGAGTATGGGTACAGTAGTGCACCCCTGCAGGGTATAATCTTATCGATGAGCCGTGTCCACGGTTATGGACGACTTTGGTGATGATGCTGGCTAACAAGATCTAGACAACTTGCACCTATTTAATGTTAATTAAATTGACTAGTAATATAGAATTACTTTTACAATAAATTATAATTAAAACTGTTCCACGTGTGACTTTCCCGAATTGCTTCCTCATATTTGGTTGAGGGGGTTAATTCGAGAATGGGTTATGTTTGGTGTTAGTTGTAGATGTTTATCTTTATGCGCTCTATTATCCCTCTCTGATTAGACGGAAGTTGTAGCGTGTCTCTTTAGGTTGCTAGTGCTGCTGCCGCTAAGTCCACCTCCACTATATTTTGGGAGATGGTGTAGAAAGTAGGCAAGTCGGTTTTGCTTGCCAGGGAGTGCCCTGACCCTCTTTTGGGATGTGCTTTATGTGCAGTCAACAGGTTTGAAGTCTGACGACGTTAGCTTGGGAATCCCTCCGGCTTGGCTGGGCAGGGATATGGCGCCATCGCTTATCTTCAGGACTCTTAGTCCAGTTTGCATCTTATCCGTAGTCGGAAACTATTTTTGCTTCCGCTGTCATTTGAATCTTTGTATTGTATCATTTGTATCTTGACTCGTTCGAGTCGTTGTTGTATTTATATCTTTGTTGTATTTGTGGATGTATCCGAACTATTGTAATGTTATCACCATTCCACCCACATAATGCGCATGTTTCGGCGTGCACATTATGTCTGGTGGGCGACCTAAAATCGTTATTATGCGGATTTCGGCGGGAGCGCTTAAATCTACATAGTACCGATTTTAGGGCGTCACAAATGGTCTCAAGACCAAGTCTGCAAACATCGTCGCACTTGACGAATATTAACTAAGGTACAGCGGAAGATTAGGCTAGCGTCGGCCCTCGTCACGTCCTGACGCATTCCCACAGAGCAGTTGAGCGGGACACTCAGTTGGCGTAGTCGTCGGCGTACTCCTCCTTGTCGTACATCTCCTCATTTCAACCTGGACGTTTGAATATCCAGGGACACAGCCATATGAGTATATTTACATACTCGCAAGACCACCTCTAGGGTTATAGTTTTTCATGGATATGCAAGAAAACACTTTTTGAAAACTGGGATAGCTGCTATATACGACTATAGGGCTTAGTTTTCGAATACCATGATTTTAGACATAGAGAGTATGACATCTCTGTATCTCTGTTGAAAAAAACATTTAGAGATAGAATTCTCTTCTCTTAGATATAGCAAGGACATATCTAAGTACTGAAAACTTTCTTTTGTAAAATCTTTTAAGACACTAGGATAGGGGTAACCCTTTTTCCAGACTTGAGGTCGGACTGGTTGTCTCCCCGAGATCAACCATCCTTGCCCAAATTCCGTACCTCCCAGGTTCCACTTTGATGACTCTTTGTTTCCTCCAAAAACATTTCTCTTTTAAAACCAAAATGCCCATACGCCTAGATCAGTGGCCTTTCCAACCGTCCATGACCGCGGACGCAGCTATTCGAATAGATTTACACTCTGCGGAGGTTGCACACTTTACCTACACCTATCGGTTATTCCGCCGTGTCTGCCACGGCCCATCATACGACAGTATGCGGGGGTCCGGATAACACGATCAAAACTTTCCACTATGACCATGTGACGCCCTAAAATCGGTACTATGTAGATTTAAGCGTTCCCGCCGAAATCCGCATAATAGCGATTTTAGGTCGCCCACCAGACATAATGTGCACGCCGAAACATGCGCATTATGTGGGTGGAATTGTGATAACATTACAACAGTTCCGATACATCCACAAATACAACAGAAGATATAAATACAACAGCGACTCGAACGAGTCAAGATACAAATATTACAATACAAATAGTCAAATGACAGCGGAGGCAAAAAAAAGTATCCGACTACGGACAAGAAGCAAATTGGACTAAGAGTCCTGAAGATAAGCAATGGCGCCATATCCCTGCCCAGCCAAGCCGGAGGGATTCCCAAGCTAACATCGTCTGACTTCAAACCTGTTAACTGCACATAAAGCACATCCCAAAAGAGGGTCAGGGCACTCCCTGGCAAGCAAAACCGACTTGCCTACTTTCTACACCATCTCCCAAAATATAGGGGAGGTGTACTTAGCGGCAGCAGCACTAGCAACTTAAAGAGACACGCTACAACTTCCGTCTAATCAGAGAGGGATAAGAGAGCGCATAAGATAAACATCTACAACTAACACCAAACATAACCCATTCTCGAATTAACCCCCTCAACCAAATATGAGGAAGCAATTCGGGAAACTCACACGTGGAACAGTTTTAATTATAATTTATTGTAAAAGTAATTCTATATTACTAGTCAATTTAATTAACATTAAATAGGTGCAAGTTGTCTAGATCTTGTTAGCCAGCATCATCACCAAAGTCGTCCATAACCGTGGACACGGCTCATCGATAAGATTATACCCTGCAGGGGTGCACTACTGTACCCATACTCGCATGATCAACCCAAGCAAGCATCAGGGCTTCTCAACACGACTTATTCCTTCACTACAGCAAGTCCAGGTGCCACCCATATGAGTTTTTACCCGCGTCAGGAGTCCAGCCGAATCTCAATTGCGGACTCATTAGTTTGTGCCTACGCACCATGCGGCTCAAACCACAGTAGGAACTGTCCGCTACGTACGCACCACACCTATATGACCCCCCCGTATCACATACCCTCTCGTCATCATCATCATCATCATGCACATGCATATGAGCAAATGGAAAACCCGAACTACTTGCGGCACATGGACGAGCTGCGGATCCGTTCAAAGTCGAGGGGGGCTCCATTGGGCCTCCCACAAGTGGTTAGTGCGCTCAAAATTGGATCCGAGGACAAAATCTCAGTTCCTAGGTCGACACTGAGCAGAACAAAGCACCTCGCAAGGCCTTCCGCCTGGTGCCTTATCTTTTAATTATAATACTCCAATATAATACAACATTTTATTAAGGTAGAAAGATCTATCATACTAAGCAGATGAAACATAAGACCAACAGACGACTCGCACAAACAACTCTAAGCATGCGCTACGACTCGCAAGGCCAACAGATAAACATGCAACGGGTATTAGGTTGTGGGGATAAAGTTGTATGGACTGCAGGATAAACATGTGATGGGATCGCAATTCAAGAATCGATAACTAGGGTAGCAGAGATCAACGGCAGGAATGACAGACAATGTATAGGTAAACAAGCAAACTTTGCTTGCCTGGAATCCCGCATGGAAGCAGATCTTGTCGTTGCTCACACATCTCAACGTCGAATCCGCGAAGAAGCAACAAACACTGGAAAGCGTAAAAGATGCATTTTACGGCTACGGCAAATGATCCAGCATGATCATATGAGCATGATGCATGGCATGGCGAGATGCAATTTGAGATGCACTTAACTCAAGTTAAGCGGAACCGGGGTTCCGACAATTAATACTTAGGTGCAAGTTATTTATCTACTCCACAAATTAAATGTTCATTAACATGGCAAGACATGGCAAAGATGATCTAGTCAAATTAAATGGAATGGGGCAATACATATAGTGATTTGCCCCACACATTCCATATTTATTATTTAGGTGAATTGCTACACCCGCAAACCCAAGAGATGCAACACATGTAAATATGATGCGAAATGCACAAGATAGATGACATTTAATAAAATAGGTATAGGGTTAGGGTTTGGGTTCGCACGTTGGATCGGGAGAGATAGGGTTTGAAACCGACGTCTTCGGTCCGTAGATGAAGTAGTCGATGTCGGGGAAGTAGTCGTCGCGGAACCGGAACATCGTCGTTTGTCGGTGTCGTGGAAGTGGTCGGGGAAGCGCGGACACGTAGAACACGGCAAACGGACACCGGAAAGAAAGCGCGCACGGGCGGGCACCGCGACACGGACACGGACAGTGACGGCGACGCGACACCGGAGGGAGCACTCGCACGCGCATTCGGCAACACCTCGATGGGTGGACAACTCGCACACAAAAGCGACGCCGAAGTTCTTGCAGGCAAACCACCGAACACCTTGCGGGCGGTGGACGCGAGGAGGTCGGGGAGGCGGTCCGGGCACGCACGGGAGGCGGAGCAGGAGAGGACGCGCGCGGACGGCGGCGCGCGGAGGTGAAAGGGCCGGAGGCGCACGGGTCGCGCGCGGGGCGACGGTCCGGAGGCAGCCGCGGCGGCGGCGGCGCTGCAGCGGCGCGCGGCGAGGCGACGACTTGGCGACGGCCGGCGTCGGCGCGGTGCGCGCGGCGGCAGGAGCTGCGCGGCCCGGGGAGGCGCGGAGGCGGCCGGCGGCCAGGATGAGGCGCGGGCGAGCGCGGCTGCGGTGCGAGCAGGAGACGCGGAGGGCGGCGGCGCGAGCAGGAGACGCGGCCGGCGGCGGCGGCTGGCGCCGGTGTGCACGGGAGGCGGCCGGCGGCGGCTCGGAGGCGGGGGCGGGCGCACGACGCGCGGGGCAGCGGCGCGACGTCGGAGCACGGCGCGGGGCGCTCGGGGCTGCTGGCGGCGTGGCGTGCGGGGTCGACGGGGGCGCGGCCGGCCGGCCGGCGGCGCTGGAAGTGGCCGGGGCGGCGTCGGGTGGAGGAGGAGGCCGGGGGGCGCGCGGCCGGGGCGCTGGGGAGGTGCGGCGGCGGCCAGAGGAAGGGCCGGGGCGACGGCCGGGGCGCGCAGCGTCGGCGCGGGAGCGGCAGGCGGCGGGCGCGGGCCGGGGCGGCGTGGCGGCGCGGCGTCCGGCGGGAGGCGGCGGGGCGCGGGGCCGGAGGCGGCGAGGGAGGCGCGCTCGGGAGCGATGGGTGCGGGATGCTCTCCCGTGCGGGGCGCTCGGGAAGAAGAAAGAGAAGGAAAAAAGGAAAGAGAAGAGAAAAAAAAAGGAAAGAAAGAAAAAGGAGGGGGAAAGTGGAAAAAGGAAAAAGAAAAGAGTGGAAGGGGGCGGCTGCAAAATTTCCAGGAGGTGGGAAGAAATTTCTGGGGGGAAACCTAGGGTTTGGCTTAGTGGGCTTTGGGCCTTATTTTTCTCCACTTATTATTTTCTGTTTTATATTTTTAAAACAAAATAGAAAAGTAATTTCAACACGAAACCTTTACAAAATATTTTTAGTTTTGAATAGACAATTTAATAAACTTGTTTTTAACATTTTTAAAAGATTTGAAAATAACACATTTTTAATTTAATTTGAAATGCATTTAAATTTAATTATGGAAATTTAATTTAAATGCAACAAATTAAATTAATGCGATGCGATGCCATGTCGATGCAAAAAGAAAACTCACCAAATTAAAAGGGGATAAATCCCAGGGCGTTACAATCGACACCACTAACAAGGGATCGCGTCCCGAGATCCACGCCGAGACCACAAGAAGAGAGGGGTAACTATCGAGTCTTCACGCTCCGGGATGAACTTCTCGACACCACTAACAAGGGGTTGTTGCTCCACCTTGAAAATCTCGACACCACTAACAAGGGATTGTTGCTCACAACGAAGACGTCTCTGAAAGATCGAACCTAATAGGGTAAAAGGTAAGAAATCGTCCACCCACACGTAGGATCCTAGAACTTTGAAAGTTTGGATAAGAGAAGAGACTCCAAAACAAGTAAGGTAAGAGGAGAAATAGAATTGAGGTAAGGAATAAAATAGAAACCTATTGAGATATTTTTCAAAATAATTTAAGTCAAATAGTTTCGACACTCTAGAAACAACGACCGTTAGCGAGGTTATCCTACAGGCTTTTGCGGACCCGCTGCTTCGATAACCATTCGTATCGAAACAACAAGGAGATCGAAACCAAGGCTCTGATACCACTTTGTGACGCCCTAAAATCGGTACTATCTAGATTTAAGCGTTCCCGCCGAAATCCGCATAATAGCAATTTTAGGTCGCCCACCAGACATAATGTGCACGCCGAAACATGCGCATTATGTGGGTGGAATTGTGATAACATTACAATAGTTCCGATACATCCACAAATACAACAGAAGATATAAATACAACAGCGACTCGAACGAGTCAAGATACAAATATTACAATACAAATAGTCAAATGACAGCGGAAGCAAAAAAAGTATCCGACTACGGACAAGAAGCAAATTGGACTAAGAGTCCTGAAGATAAGCAATGGCGCCATATCCCTGCCCAGCCAAGCCGGAGGGATTCCCAAGCTAACGTCGTCTGACTCCAAACCTGTTAACTGCACATAAAGCACATCCCAAAAGAGGGTCAGGGCACTCCCTGGCAAGCAAAACCGACTTGCCTACTTTCTACACCATCTCCCAAAATATAGGGGAGGTGTACTTAGCGGCAGCAGGACTAGCAACTTAAAGAGACACGCTACAACTTCCGTCTAATCAGAGAGGGATAAGAGAGCGCATAAGATAAACATCTACAACTAACACCAAACATAACCCATTCTCGAATTAACCCCCTCAACCAAATATGAGGAAGCAATTCGGGAAACTCACACGTGGAACAGTTTTAATTATAATTTATTGTAAAAGTAATTCTATATTACTAGTCAATTTAATTAACATTAAATAGGTGCAAGTTGTCTAGATCTTGTTAGCCAGCATCATCACCAAAGTCGTCCATAACCGTGGACACGGCTCATCGATAAGATTATACCCTGCAGGGGTGCTCTACTGTACCCATACTCGCATGATCAACCCAAGCAAGCATCAGGGCTTCTCAACACGACTTATTCCTTCACTACAGCAAGTCCAGGTGCCACCCATATGAGTTGTTACCCGCGTCAGGAGTCCGGCCGAATCTCAATTGCGGACTCATTAGTTTGTGCCTACGCACCATGCGGCTCAAACCACAGTGGGAACTGTCCGCTACGTACGCACCACACCTATATGACCCCCCCGTATCACATACCCTCTCGTCATCATCATCATCATCATGCACATGCATATGAGAAAATGGAAAACCCGAACTACTTGCGGCACATGGACGAGCTGCGGATCCGTTCAAAGTCGAGGGGGGCTCCATTGGGCCTCCCACAAGTGGTTAGTGCGCTCAAAATTGGATCCAAGGACAAAATCTCAGTTCCTAGGTCGACACTGAGCAGAACAAAGCACCTCGCAAGGCCTTCCGCCTGGTGCCTTATCTTTTAATTATAATACCCCAATATAATACAACATTTTATTAAGGTAGAAAGATCTATCATACTAAGCAGATGAAACATAAGACCAACAGACGACTCGCACAAACAACTCTAAGCATGCGCTACGACTCGCAAGGCCAACAGATAAACATGCAACGGGTATTAGGTTGTGGGGATAAAGCTGTATGGACTGCAGGATAAACATGTGATGGGATCGCAATTCAAGAATCGATAACTAGGGTAGCAGAGATCAACGGCAGGAATGAAAGACAATGTATGGGTAAACAAGCAAACTTTGCTTGCCTGGAATCCCGCATGGAAGCAGATCTTGTCGTTGCTCACACATCTCAACGTCGTATCCGCGAAGAAGCAACAAACACTGGAAAGCGTAAAAGATGCATTTTACGGCTACGGCAAAAGATCCAGCATGATCATATGAGCATGATGCATGGCATGGCGAGATGCAATTTGAGATGCACTTAACTCAAGTTAAGCGGAACCGGGGTTCCGACAATTAATACTTAGGTGCAAGTTATTTATCTACTCCACAAATTAAATGTTCATTAACATGGCAAGACATGGCAAAGATGATCTAGTCAAATTAAATGGAATGGGGCAATACATATAGTGATTTGCCCCCACACATTCCATATTTATTATTTAGGTGAATTGCTACACCCGCAAACCCAAGAGATGCAACACATGTAAATATGATGCGAAATGCACAAGATAGATGACATTTAATAAAATAGGTATAGGGTTAGGGTTTGGGTTCGCACGTTGGATCGGGAGAGATAGGGTTTGAAACCGACGTCTTCGGTCCGTAGATGAAGTAGTCGATGTCGGGGAAGTAGTCGTCGCGGAACCGGAACATCGTCGTTTGTCGGTGTCGTGGAAGTGGTCGGGGAAGCGCGGACACGTAGAACACGGCAAACGGACACCGGAAAGAAAGCGCGCACGGGCGGGCACCGCGACACGGACACGGACAGTGACGTTGACGCGACACCGGAGGGAGCACTCGCACGCGCATTCGGCAACACCTCGATGGGTGAACAACTCGGACACAAAAGCGACGCCGAAGTTCTTGCAGGCAAACCACCGAACACCTTGCGGGCGGTGGACGCGAGGAGGTCGGGGAGGCGGTCCGGGCACGCACGGGAGGCGGAGCAGGAGAGGACGCGCGCGGACGGCGGCGCGCGGAGGTGCAAGGGCCGGAGGCGCACGGGTCGCGCGCGGGGCGGCGGTCCGGAGGCAGCCGCGGCGGCGGCGGCGCTGCAGCGGCGCGCGGCGAGGCGACGACTTGGCGACGGCCGGCGTCGGCGCGGTGCGCGCGGCGGCAGGAGCTGCGCGGCCCGGGGAGGCGCGGAGGCGGCCGGCGGCCAAGATGAGGCGCGGGCGAGCGCGGCTGCGGTGCGAGCAGGAGACGCGGAGGGCGGCGGGGCGAGCAGGAGACGCGGAGGGCGGCGGCGCGAGCAGGAGACGCGGCCGGCGGCGGCGGCTGGCGCCGGTGTGCACGGGAGGCGGCCGGCGGCGGCTCGGAGGCGGGGGCGGGCGCACGGCGCGCGGGGCGGCGGCGCGACGTCGGAGCACGGCGCGGGGCGCTCGGGGCTGCTGGCGGCGTGGCGTGCGGGGTCGACGGGGGCGCAGGCGGCTGGAGCAGGGGGCGCGGCCGGCCGGCCGGCGGCGCTGGAGTTGGCCGGGGCGGCGTCGGGTGGAGGAGGAGGCCGGGGGGCGCGCGGCCGGGGCGCTGGGGAGGTGCGGCGGCGGCCAGAGGAAGGGCCGGGGCGACGGCCGGGGCGCGCAGCGTCGGCGCGGGCGCGGCAGGCGGCGGGCGCGGGCCGGGGCGGCGTGGCGGCGCGGCGTCCGGCGGGAGGCGGCGGGGCGCGGGGCCGGAGGCGGCGAGGGAGGCGCGCTCGGGAGCGATGGGTGCGGGATGCTCTCCCGTGCGGGGCGCTCGGGAAGAAGAAAGAGAAGGAAAAAAGGAAAGAGAAGAGAAAAAAAAAGGAAAGAAAGAAAAAGGAGGGGGAAAGTGGAAAAAGGAAAAAGAAAAGAGTGGAAGGGGGCGGCTGCAAAATTTCCAGGGGGTGGGAAGAAATTTCTGGGGGGAACCCTAGGGTTTGCCTTAGTGGGCTTTGGGCCTTATTTTTCTCCACTTATTATTTTCTGTTTTATATTTTTAAAACAAAATAGAAAAGTAATTTCAACACGAAACCTTTACAAAATATTTTTAGTTTTGCATAGACAATTTAATAAACTTGTTTTTAACATTTTTAAAAGATTTGAAAATAACACATTTTTAATTTAATTTGAAATGCATTTAAATTTAATTATGGAAATTTAATTTAAATGCAACAAATTAAATTAATGCGATGCGATGCCATGTCGATGCAAAAAGAAAACTCACCAAATTAAAAGGGGATAAATCCCAGGGCGTTACAGACCACCCTAGTATCGGGGCCTCCCGGTAGGTTTTTTCTCCTCGGCACCGTGTGCTCCACTAGACCTCTTGGTCTTTCCTCGGGACGCCACACCGCCACGTCAGGAGACCTGCCGTAATCGTCCGGCTGTTGCTCCTCAACAGTGTATTGTCTCTTCCGGACGACAACCCGGCTTCGAGGGCCCAGCCCTCATAGAAAGTATGAGAGCCCCAACATTAAAACAGACAAGCTTCCGGCTAAGCCCTACCCATGTCAGGTTGTGTGGTTGCACGTGTTAATTGTTCGAGCGGCTGCTAGGGCAGTACTTTGTTTTTCAAAAACAACTTCCAATCCTCCGACTACTCCCAGCAGCTCGGGTTTTCGCAAACATCCCCGCTTGCTCCCAGCAACTCGGGTTTTAATAAAACATTTGCTCGCCGATTGCTCCCAGCAACTCGGGTTTTCTTCCTCGAAACATTTTTATCAAATGGGTCCCCATCCTATAGTTTTGAGGTAAGGTAACAGAATATACTATTTGAAAACTTAATCTTCTTTATAGAGCCTTCAATGACAAGGCTCATCAAGTAAAACTCTTCTTGTAATACCTACAGCTATTCTAGTAGGTAACTTTGGTCAAACAATATTTGGTAAAAATCGTTTTCGGGTGGCAAGGCGCCACAAAAGAAGTAAAACATGCATTATTTTATTTTGAAAACAAAACATGCTTGATAAAATAATAAGATTTCATTATAGTGGTGAGGTGGGCTTGCCTGGCTCAGCAATATGTCCTTGGTCTTGATCTTGATGTTCCTCCGGTTCATTCCTCACTTCTAGTTCCTTCCCGGTCGTATCTAACGTCGTAAACAGGAAAAGGAAGCACACTCAGAATACAAGACAAAGCTACAAGGACATACTAAACAGCAAGAATTGCATAAGACACTGAGCTAACAATCAAGAGCAAACAACTCCTTTAGCTAAACAAAGACAATCAACAAAGTCCATAGAGCTAAGACAAACAACAGATTCTCCTAAGAAAAATATACACAACAACCCTGAGTATTAAAAAGGTAGTTCTACATAACACTAAAACAACACATCACTTAGGGTTATTATATCATTTAACAAGAGTTGTTATATTAGTTTCAGGAAATACTTCAGACAAAAGTATCTTAATAGTTTAGGAAATACTTCAGACAAAAGTATCTTAACAGTTTAGGAAATACTTCAAACAAAAGTATATTAACACACAAGCAAGTATTAATAATAACACCAGCATTGAGCACACTCACATGTAAACATGTTACTAGCTCAAGAAACATCTAATATCAAGTAATTAGGCGACAAACAATGATAACATCTCTATCCAAACCAGTTTATGACTAAGAGCTAAAATGGTGCACTAGGTTTATTTAACAGGACACCACAACAAAGGTCACTTCAACCAATTAAACAAACAATCACATGGCAACCAAGTGTTGACAACAATCTAAAATAAGAAAGTCATATATTGAGCATTGCGAAACACAGGGAACTACTGGATAAAATTTAACACCAAACAATCACTCACATGCATAACACACAAATGAAATTAGTGCAACTCCTAGGAAACAAGATGAACTATGTGAAACTTAAAAGTGAAGGGACTAGCAATGCTATCAGGAAATTTGTTTAGGCTATTAAAGGATAACCTAAGTTTCTGTACTTATGAGTTACTAAGCATATCAACACATAACAATTCAAGTAAAACGGGGAATTAACTTATTATATTTATTGGATAAATAAGATGATGTTTAAAGAGATAAAACATAACACACAAACATACCTACAAGCAAAGCATATAAACACAGTTGATGTTATTATTAGGGTACAAAGTGAATAATGCTAAACATATGTAAACAATGCACCACACATTATCAAAGTGGTTTTAATCAAGTCCTTATTATTGAGTTAAGGTTCTGATCTTCAAAAGATGATTAGTAATGTTTCTCAATTCACATTTGCTAAGAACAGAGGATTAAGAACTAATACTTCTATTAGCCAAATGTTGTTGTTTTGGTGGATGAACCATAACTCCTAGGATAATGTTCAGAACATCAAATCCTTCTACCACAGTACACCTAGTAACCATATGGAGTGGTGAAAATTGGATTTGCATCAAAAGCTATTACTAAACAGAAGCTAAAAATCATGCAAATGCTACTGGTCTCAAAACCATAAGGAATATAGCTTCAGATTTAGGAATCTCCTACATGCAAGGTTAATTTCTATGGATAGGTATTGACTTAAGCTTTCTGTACAAATTGGACTCACTAAATTTGGACACTCATAGCTCCATATATTTCAGTTCTAGTGAAACAAACATGTTTTAGCAATAATACTGTACCTAATAATGTATAAATTATTTTTATACCAATCCAGGGTTGCATGTTAAAGAAAACACAAAGCTACTCCACAAAAATACTCCTAAACTATTTTCACAAACATATAAAGCACAAACAAGTAAAACTAGATGCATGCAAATAACAGAAAATAAGATATATTATTTTTGAAGTGCAAAAACCTACTATTTAAGAGAATAATCCACCATGCACAAAATATAAGCTGTAAAATTCTACCTAGCTAGGATATGATGTCTACTACTCATATCTAACACATGCGATTGGATTTACTCCAAAAACAATTTTAAATAAATATTTAAAATTCATCAAATAGCTACTGATGTCATTATTAAACTTTATAGAACTTTATTTAGACATAACTCCTGCATGCAAGGCTTATAGATCTAGGTAGACATAACTCCTGCATTCTCCTAGGCTTTCCATAGAACTAAAGTTTGCAGGATTTGGATTTATAAAACTCAAGTTATTGAGTAAATAGTGCAAAAACATATCACACTCATACAAATATATTTTTGAGAAGGGCCAGTGCCAAATGGTCAAGAAAACACATAGCTATGCTACAAAATTTATTTCACAATTTTATCAAGCACAGATCTATCAGAAATGAATTAAAGCTAGCTACCAAATTCCTGGAAAAATAAACAGAGAATAAATTGCTAAAAAGGAAAAGAGCAGAAGGGACGGATCCTGCACGGGCCATGCCGCCAGAGCTGGGCCGGCCCAGCGCGGAGCGCGCGCAAGGCAGGGGGTAAGTGGCCATGGATCTCAGATCGGAGGGCCCAGATTAGAAGTGATAAGATTCAAAAGAGGCCGTTGATTTAAAATCCAACAGTCCCTGTTGATCTTCTTCCTCCCGACGCTAGGCACGGAGAAGAAACCCTAGAAATGGAGGGGGTGCACGCCCTGCTCACCTAGAGCTTCCCCAAGACGATGGAGTGGTGGGAGGTGGGTGCGGAGAGCTAGGGGAAGTCGAGGGGAGCTCAGATCTCGTCGGCGAGCCTCCGGTCGACGAGAACGCCGAGGACGCCTTGCTCGGGTGCAGCGAGGTCTCGGCTGCTCCAGTGAACCTGCACACCGACGAGGATGTCTTAGAGGTTGCCCGAGATGAGGGGAACGAGTCAGTGCTAAGAGAACGAGTAGAGAAGGACGGGAGCGAGAGGATTGTCCGAGGCAAGGTCGCGGCTCCGAGCTCTTGGCCTCGTGTTCCCAGGGTAGCAGAGAGCGAGAGGGCTCGTGTTCTTGCACGAGGTGATGGAGGAGAGGCAGAGGAGGGGAATGGGCAAGGTGAGAGAGAGAATGGGAGTCTCGGGACTCTTATCCGAGCAGTGCCCGTTCTACGGTGGATGACGTGCACGGACGCGGACGAAGGGAGCACGGAAAGACGATTGGGCGAGCTGGGCGGTGTCTGCAGTGTCTCTGGAGAGAAGAGACAGATCATGGGCAAGGTTTAGGGCTCGGGCTCTCTGTGGTTTGGTCAGAACGCGGACGTGGCCGGCGTGGACTGGCGGAGGAGGAAGGCGCTCAGGACACCCGCTAGGGACAGAAGGAAAGGGGGCAGGGGTGCGCCAGTGTACTCATGAGGGTGTTGGGGAGCTGCTGGCGCGAGGATATGACCAGAGAGGGTCGAGGGCACGGATTGGGTGGAGAGGGAGGTGCCTGGTCGTTTCTGCCCAACAGGTGTTTGCTGAAATGCCTAAAAGAGAAAAGAAAAGAGATTAAAGCCAGGGTTGGGCAGGGTAGGTGACCAAAGAGTCCAGGGGGTGTGAGAGGATTCAATGCTGGTCTAATACCAGAGAATGATGAAGAGGAGTGTTGGTTTTTAGATAAAGAGGAGGTTAGGGCTGATTAGACTAAGCCACAAAAGAAGGATGGAGTTGTCAACACTTTGACAAGAAAATTAAAAGACAAGATGGGTTGATTAGAGGGGGTATAAGTGCAGCATTAGGTTTAAGAGCTTAGGTCAAAAAGGTTCAACAATAGTAGATACAAAAATGACAAGGTGCTATAATATGAACTAGATATGGTCATCTTAAAACGGAGCACTCAAAAACAATCAAGGAATAGTGATTAAACATTTAGAATATTTTAAATGAGATTATGGATAGATAGTAGACATGATATGGATGAGGTTGGGTGAGTTGCATTCCCAAAATGAATAAAGAGAAGCCTATTTGTCGTGCTAAAGAAATGCTAAAAATTAATAAGAGGGAAGATTGATTTCCTATCTATATAAAATATAAATTTTGTAAAACCATTCTACAAGAGGTAATACATTCCACTCAGTTAAGACAAGCAAATCAATCCTTTTGGATACAAATTAAATTATGTGCAATACATGTTGCTAAATTCAATCACCACATGAGCACTCATAAAATAACACACTCAAGGATAACAACTTAAGCACAGGACAAAATAGGATCAAACTCATAAGACTCATTGGCTAAATAACCACACTTGTAGGATAACTATATTTGTGAAGTGGTGATCAATAAAAATTATGACAAGATTTTGAAGAAAGAGGGTTAAATAACTTCTTAATAGTAGTTTCCAAAGAAATACAAATCGAGGGATGTTGAAATAATAGTTGCAAAACTTGCCACATATTAGGCTCAAAATATATTAAGACTTATTATATGGTCCTGTATAGTATTGCAAACAAATAGTTTTGTTGAAATACTGTTAGTCTCTCAAAAGATATATTTTTTTTTGGGTGGTTGCTAAAATCAAAGGAAATGTAGTTTGTTTCTCAAATCAGGTAGGAGGAGATATAGGAATGATTTTACTTGCCATAACATTGATATCAGATGTCATATTATAACTAGGTTGAGTTTTAGGGTTGATAGCAAGAGAGGTTATCAACATAAACACAAAGCACAACATGACCAAAAGAGTAATCAGTGGATAAACACATCCATTGACAAAACATTTCAAAAAGTTTTTGTTGCCTCAGAATTTTGGATCTTTTATATATAATTAGGTTTTTGCTGCTTTTAAAATTTGGGGCGTTACATGAATATTTTGTAAGTCTGGATCATCGATGTAATAAAACTGATACTTTGTTGTGATATTACATCGTAAACTGTGTGTGCAAACGAATCGATCCAGGGATTTGCACTATACACAGGTATCTGCCTTATTAAAAGTGCAGGTACGCTACAGATGGTATCAGAGCACTGTGTTGCTTGTAGGTTCAAAACCCTAGGTTTGGATAGAAATAGGATTTGGCCATAGGATTGAAAATCTATTTCATTCAGTTTGCTGAAAATAAGAACTTTTCAAACATCATTCTTGTAATTATCCTAACTATTTCTTTCCTAAGTTTCTTCTCTTGTTTCTTTAGATGACCGCCCTCATTGAATCACACAAGAAGGGACCAGTGATGACCATGACCTTGGAATGTGAGACTAAGTTTCCAAGAGCACTTAATGATAACATGAAGAGTTTGGGTTTTGAAGGAGAAGCAGTATACAAAGGTTTTCCTTTCATGGATGAAGGCCAAGAGTATTGGTGGGTGCAAATCCATCTATATAGGAGCAAAGAAGATGACCACAAGATAGAGGGTGACTGCATGTTCACCAACCCGATACTTCACACATCATTCTTTGATTCAGCAATGAATGCAGCATGGAGAGCCATCGAGTACCTTGCAGAAAGACTTCATTTTAGACTTCACAACACCCAGAAGTATCTTGAAGGACTCAAGGAAGATGAGGAAGAACTCGAGGCACTCAAGAAAAAGATAGATTTGACCACCTACCCATTAGAAAAACGAGATCCGATGATGTATTGACCTATCAAATTGTGGTATGGAAGTACTATCAATTTTGTCTTCCATGACATTGGTGTGTTTCGTTCGATAAACGATTAGTTCGATTTCTCAAAATAAGTTTGAAAACTTTTCAGATATGTGTTTGCTTGTGTTTGAACCTTGTTGCTTGATGCTTGTTAGATGTTGTTTGTAATGATTTGTATTGATCTTCTTATTGTTGCTTGATGCTTGTTAGATGTTGTTTGTAATGATTTGTATTGATCTTCTTATATAAGTTAGAACATTTTGAGTATCAACAAAACTTTTCTTTTAAGGGTGGTAGCTACCCAGATAATTCAAACCAGTTGCCAAATCCCGGAGATCCAAGTCTATCTTTCTTTCTAGCCTTCCCAATCAGAAAAATCAACCCCTACAAGTTTTCAAGTTTCCATGTCAGAAATTACATTTCTCAAAACCTCTCGAGTTATCAGAATCATTTCAAGCATTTGATTTTCTTTCTAGCCTCTCCGAATCTCAGGGACGAGATTCCTTTTAAGGGTGGTAGTCTGTAACATCCCAATACTTTGGAATGTTTAAAAATCACTAAAAATTTAAAACTTTTGTTTCTGATTAAAATAAAACTTTAAATGCTTAAGGAAACCAACTATAAAAGACTTCAACCAATTTGAAAAAGTCTATTATTTCAAAATTCCCAATGTGTCATTATTTTCAAAAGTTATTTCCAATTAAACATTACATTATCCATTGTACTTCAAAAACCTTAATATGTAATTTGACAAATGTTTTATAAAGTACAAACCATTTTATTTTAATTAAATAGTTTACTTATAAGTAATTGATTTCAACCACTTAGCCTTAGCTATAAATAAATTAAAATAATAATTACAAGTGTTATTTTAAACTATTGAAAACATTGTCTATTTGCCAAAAGATTATTATTCATTTACCTGAGTTCAAAACATAGTTTAGATATTACAAGTCTATAGTTTATAACTTTAAAACCTCATAGATTTTATAATTACTTAACAACCCAAATAAACATTTCATTAGCTTAAATGATTTTCATTTATTTCAAAACATAAAATGACTTTCATGAATATATTTTCTATATAAAAAATGAATTAAATCAAAAATCTTTTCCAAAGTTGTTATAATGTTTTCAAATGAATTATCATAATATAAAATATAATGGTGCACAAATTATTTTCAATTAAAAATATATTCCTTATATTCCCCTTTTCATTTCGAATAGTGGTGTTATGTTATTTAACGTTGTACTACAACCAAAAATGATTTAATGTTAGAAAATGAGTTCAAATAACTTAATTTTAAACTTATATAAGTGTTGTATTTTTATAAATTTTATTTAGCCAAAAACGAAATTATTTAAGCCATGTTTTCAAATTTGACATTAAGTGTCAAATTTGTATTTAATCAATAATTCAAAATTTTGATTTTTGAAAGTGTTCAAAACATGCCTACAACTGGTTTAACACAAATATATTGTTTTTACAAATTTTTAGAAATTTATTTTACTTGATTTGGAGTCTTAAATCAAAAGTTATGAAAGAAATAAGAAAAATAAGAAAAAGAAAAAGAAAAAATGCTGACGTCATGCTGACGTCAGCATCGTCTTCGTCCCAGGAAACCAGAAACGCGAGACACGCGAAAACTGCTCCCGTGCATTCTTCTCTACTTGATTCTCGGCGATTTAGAGCATCAAATGACGCACTGTTTCTTTTTATTAAAACCCTTGATCTCCTCTTTAATTCCCTCATAAAAGCCCTCTCTTAAACGACCTAAATTGCTCTAATTTCGTCCGCCATTAGACATGGGCGTTTTTGGTCGAAATTAATCTCCGATTGATTGCGGGCAAATTACTGCACCAAATTAAGCACGGTTGGTTCCTATAGATAGCCCTCGACCTCCTCCTCTATTCCCCCCCCCCCTCCCCCCCAAAAGCCCTCTCCAATACGCCCCCAGGCCGACGAATTTCTTCGTCGGAGTTTCGCTCGACCGCCGCCGTATGTCTTTGATTCCGGCTAGCAGAGTGAGTCCCCGCCGCCGATTCTTGGTCCTTACCCTTTCCCACATCCGTGTGCTCCTTTAAACACCCTCCTTGCTTCATTTCCACAGCCAAATCGTGGAGGCCGACCTCGACCCGAAGGTCATCGTCGTCGTCGCCACTCCGTCCGCCTCTCCACGCAGCTCCAGGAATCGCTGCTCAACACCGACACCGTCTTCCGCTCCGCCGTGTCCAGCTGCGCGTCGCCGTCGTCTCCCTCGCGTCCGGGAGCTTCCGAAACGTCGTCGCCGTCCACACCCGTCGCCAACGACCACAGCACGCCGACCGTCCGCGTCCGCCTGCGATCGCCCGACCGATCCACCGCCGCCGTCATCTTCTCTCGCCAGTGAGCTGATGTTGTGCTTCCTTCTATCTTGTTACGTACATATCACTTGATGAAGGGTAGCAGCCATTAGAAAAACGTCATAGGTCACCTATTCAATATTTTCGTTTTTCTGACTAGACATAACTTCCAAAATTCATATTAAATCAACCCTAACTCCGTTTTTGATGTTTTTGTAGTCTATGGAATCGTATGAACGTGTAGAAAATAGTGGTATAATAAAAGCTTGTATTTTAGTCGTGCACTAACTTGGTATTTACAGAAACATGTAAAATGTTATTTTAATTATAGTTTTAATTCTGTAAGGTCAAAATTTGTAAATAAAATATCTTTGAAAAGCCCATGACCTATAGATTGTGCTAGTTCTGTTGTTTTCCAACCTTGAGAAATTTAGATTTATTCAAATTCAAAATATGATGTTTGAGTAAATTTGACTTAACTTTTGATATAAACATTATTTTTGAGTAAATCAAATTGCTATAAATTTATTTAAATCCCCTCTGTCTATTAATACTAATTATAAAATTTTCTTATAAAAATTTAAATCACATAAAACTGTAATCTTATATTTATTCCTTTATTATATTTTGTGAAAATAGAAATTAATTAAATTGCATTAGCATAATTGTTCATGTGATTAAAAATTGCATTTCATGCATATCATATTTTATTTTGTAGTTATATTTCCCATAAGCAAACTCCTTCCCCATTTTCTCTAAGTTAGAAATATTTTCAGCTTAGCATTTTGGTAAAGTGATACACTTAGACACTTAGGATTTTCAACATGGAGCTAGAAGACCAATGAAGGACTTAGACAAAACAAGACTCCAGAAGAATCTCCAAGAAGTAGAAGCACTTAGAAGAAAAATCAAGAGGAAGTTCATGAAGACCAACCAGAAATATTTTCTAAGTCTTGCTCCCTCTCTCTTTCATTTCTCCTTTCTTCTCTTAGATCTCTTGAAGACTAAGTTAAATCCAAGACCAGACTAGGTGATACAAAAATCATCAAGTCTGAAGATTATTCAAGTCTACCATGAATTCAATCAAGACATCACCAAGGAGAATATTACAAGTCTGGAGATGAAGCCTGGAAGACCAACTACATCTTTCTTTCTACCTTTCCCCTCTTCCCTAATCTTGTCTTTTAAGACTTAAACAAATTTTGATCTTGATGTTATCATCTTTAAAGTCATTTTGACACCCATTTTCGCTTTGCATTAACTTAAAATATTTTCTTACCATGACATACATCTCTAGTCCTTAGGAATATTTTGAACCTCATGCATAAAAATATTTTCCTTAGAAGTTTTATGAAACCTGTTTGTTCACTACGTTTGTACATGTATGTTTGATGATTGTTGTTTGTTGATTGTTGTATTGTTGTTTGCTTATATTGTTTAGATTGAACGGAGAGCAACGTTCGTTGTTGAAAAGAGTTTGTGAGCAAAGACATAATTCAAAGACAAGTGGCACACCTCATAAACTTCCTATTATTTTCCATATGCATTACTTAGTGAATTTTTATATAAGCATGTGTAGGATAGTATTGCTATGCTAAACCTGTGTAGAAATTCCTTATTCCTGTGTCTAGGCTCCTATGCAATACTTTGTAGAATTATTGATGCTATGCAAATGATGTTTTGTGAAAATCTAAATTCTACTAAGTTAAGAATGAAACACCTGGGTGGTAAGTGGTTGTATGTTTTATGTTGAGTGGCTACTCAGGTCCATGTCTATGGTTCCTGGAGTATGTACACTTGTGAATGGCCACCCAGGAACAGAGGAATCTGAAGAACTCCGAGTGACGATTGCTTCCAGTGCAGCCATTGCCAATGGGCTCTGGCTTGATCAATTATGTTGCGTGGACTCTCTCCGGCTTGACAAGCAGATGTAGAGGGTGTTAGGTGGAACGGGTCAAGCCAGAGTGGGAGGGAAAATGCTTCTGAAAGATCTCGTCTCATTTTTCTCCTTTCCTTATCACTATAAGTGTGTAAAGGATAGTTTGGGTTGAATGGGTACAATGGTGAAGGTGCACAACCTCTGCAGAGTTAAAATCTAAGTACTTAGCCGTGTCCCCGGTACGGACAATTTGAGCAGCTGATCACGGACGTCAACGGAGGATTCCACTATTCCAACTTCAGAAATAAAACTTGATGGGTGAACAAGGGAAGATGAGATTTATGGTTTTCATGCCATACTTGTCTTGATTTGAAGAAAGTGTTATCCAAAGAGATAGGAAAAATTGGCTTTATGCAAAATAGCCTTGAACTCCACCAGTTAAATATGCATATAGGCTATAGAGTTATTCCATTAAGTGTCCACTATAGTGTCACTTGCCAGACTCCATTTTCAATGGAATCTAACCCATGTTGTTGCAATATTTTCCTTATTGCAGATTATTCAGATGACGAGTGAGGTTTCGTTTAAAGGTTTCGAGTCTACAACCAACATGTTTTCGCCTGTGGCAACATGAAGTTGTTGGAGACCGACTGCAATTGTATTTCCGTTGTGTACTATTTCAAAGCTAGCTTTATGCTATGCAACTTGTAATGAATATTTTGTAAGTCTGGATCATCGATGTAATAAAACTGATACTTTGTTGTGATATTACATCGTAAACTGTGTGTGCAAACGAATCGATCCAGGGATTTGCACTATACATAGGTATCTGCCTTATTAAAAGTGTGGGTACGCTACAGATGGTAGAAGAGCATTGTGTTGCTTGTAGGTTCGAAACCCTAGGTTTGGATAGAAATAGGATTTGGCCATAGGATTGAAAATCTATTTCATTCAGTTTGCTGAAAATAAGAACTTTTCAAACATCATTCTTGTAATTATCTTAACTATTTATTTCCTAAGTTTCTTCTCTTGTTTCTTTAGATGACCGCCCTCATTCAATCACACAAGAAGGGACCAGTGATGACCATGACCTTAGAATGTGAGACTGAGTTTCCAAGAGCACTTAAGGATAACATGAAGAGTTTGGGTTTTGAAGGAGAAGCAGTATACAAAGGTTTTCCTTTCATGGATGAAGGCCAAGAGTATTGGTGGGTGCATATCCATCTATACAGGAGCAAAGAAGATGACCACAAGATAGAGGGTGACTGCATGTTCACCAACCCGATACTTCACACATTATTCTTTGATTCAGCAATGAATGCAGCATGGAGAGCCATCGAGTACCTTGCAGAAAGACTTCATTTTAGACTTCACAACACCCAGAAGTATCTTGAAGGACTCAAGGAAGATGAGGAAGAACTCGAGGCACTCAAGAAAAAGATAGATTTGACCACCTACCCAATAGAATAACGAGATCCGATGATGTATTGACCTATCAAATTGTGGTATGGCAGTACTATCAATTTTGTCTTTCCATGACATTGGTGTGTTTCGTTCGATAAACGATTAGTTCGATTTCTCAAAATAAGTTTGAAAACTTTTCACATATGTGTTTGCTTGTGTTTGAACCTTGTTGCTTGATGCTTGTTAGATGTTGTTTGTAATGATTTGTATTGATCTTCTTATATAAGTTAGAACATTTTGATTATCAACAAAACTTTTCTTTTAAGGGTGGTAGCTACCCAGATAATTCAAACCACTTGCCAAATCCGGGAGATCCAAGTCTATCTTTCTTTCTAGCCTACCCAATCAGAAAAATCATCCCCTACAAGTTTTCAAGTTTCCATGTCAGAAATTACATTTCTCAAAACCTCTCGAGTTATCAGAATCATTTCAAGCATTTGCTTTTCTTTCTAGCCTCTCCGAATCTCAGGGACGAGATTCCTTTTAAGGGTGGTAGTCTGTAACATCCCAATACTTTGTAATGTTTAAAAATCACTAAAAATTTAAAACTTTTGTTTTTGATTAAAATAAAACTTTAAATGCTTAAGGAAACCAACTATAAAAGACTTCAACCAATTTTAAAAAGTCTATTATTTCAAAATTCCCAATGTGTCATTATTTTCAAAAGTTATTTCCAATTAAACATTACATTATCCATTGTATTTCAAAAACCTTAATATGTAATTTGACAAATGTTTTATAAAGTACAAACCATTTTATTTTAAGTAAATAGTTTACTTATAAGTAATTGATTTCATCCACTTAGCCTTAGCTATAAATAAATTAAAATAATAATTACAAGTGTTATTTTAAACTATTGAAAACATTGTCTATTTGCCAAAAGATTATTATTCATTTACCTGAGTTCAAAACATAGTTTGGATATTACAAGTTTATAGTTTATAACTTTAAAACCTCATAGATTTTATAATTACTTAACAACCCAAATAAACATTTCATTAGCTTAAATGATTTTCGTTTATTTTCAAAACATAAAATGACTTTCATGAATATATTTTCTATATAAAAAATGAATTAAATCAAAAATCTTTTCCAAAGTTGTTATAAGGTTTTCAAATGAATTATCATAATATAAAATATAATGGTGCACAAATTATTTTCAATTAAAAATATATTCATTATATTCCCCTTTTCATTTCGAATAGTGGTGTTATGTTATTTAACGTTGTACTACAGCCAAAAATGATTTAATGTGGGAAAATGAGTTCAAATAACTTAATTTTAAACTTATATAAGAGTTGTATTTTTATAAAATTTATTTAGCCAAAAACGAAATTATTTAAGCCATGTTTTCAAATTTGACATTATGTGTCAAATTTGTATTTAATCAATAATTCAAAATTTGATTTTTGAAAGTGTTCAAAACATGCCTACAACTGGTTTAACACAAACATATTGTTTTTAAAAAAATTTAGAAATTTATTTTACTTGATTTGGAGTCTTAAATCAAAAGTTATGAAAGAAATAAGAAAAAGTAAAAGAAAAAATGCTGACGTCAGCATCGTCTTCATCTCATGAAACCAGAAACGCGAGACACGCGAAAACTGCTCCCGTGAATTCTTCTCTACTTGATTCCCGACGATTTAGAGCACCAAATGACGCACTGTTTCTTTTTATTAAAACCCTTGATCTCCTCTTTCATTCCTCCATAAAAGCCCTCTCTTAAACGCCCTAAATTGCTCTAATTTCGTCCGCAATTAGACATGGGCGTTTTTGGTCGAAATTAATCTCCGATTGATTGTGGGAAAATTAATGCACCAAATAAAGCACGGTTGGTTCCTATAGATAACCCTCGACCTCCTCCTCCATTCCCCCCCCCCCCCCAAAAGCCCTCTCCAATACGCCCCCTGGCCGACGAATTTCTTCGCCGGAGTTTCGTTCGACCGCCACCGTATTTCTTTGATTCCGGCGAGCAGAGTGAGTCCATGCCGCCGATTCTTGGTCCTTACTCTTTCCCACGTCCATGCGCTCCTTTAAACACCCTCCTTGCTTCATTGCCACAGCCAAATCGTGGAGGCCGAGCTCGACCCGAAGGTCATCGTCGCCGTCGCCACTCCGTCCGCCTCTCCACGCAGCTTCGGGAATCGACGCTCAACTCCGACACCGTATTTCGCTCCACCGTGTCCAGCTGCGCATCGCCGTCGTCTCCCTCGTGTCCGGGAGCTTCCGAAACATCGTCGCCGTCCACACCCGTCGCCGACGACCACAGCACGCCGACCGTCCGCGTCCGCCTGCGATCGCCTAGCCGATCCACCGCCGCCGTCATCTTCTCTCGTCGGTGAGCTGATGCTGTGCTTCCTTCTATCTTGTTACGTACATATCACTTGATGAAGGGTAGCAGCCATTAGAAAAACGTCATAGGTCACCTATTCAATATTTTCGTTTTTCTTACTAGACATAACTTCCAAAATTCATATTAAATCAACCGTAACTCCGTTTTTGATGTTTTTGTAGTCTATGGAATCATATGAACGTGTAGAAAATAGTGGTATAATAAAAACTTGTATTTTAATCGTGCACTAACTTGGTATTTACAGAAACATGTAAAATATTATTTTAATTATAGTTTTAATTCTGTAAGGTCAAAAATTGTAAATAAAATATCTTTGAAAAGGCCATGACCTATAGATTGTGCTAGTTCTGTTGTTTTCCAACCTTGAGAAATTTGGATTTATTCAAATTCAAAATATGATGTTTGAGTAAATTTGACTTAACTTTTGATATAAACATTATTTTTGAGTAAATCAAATTGCTATAAATTTATTTAAATCCCCTCTGTCTATTAATACTAATTATAAAATTTTCTTATAAAAATTTCAATCACATAAAACTTTAATCTTATATTTATTCCTTTATTATATTTTGTGAAAATATAAATTAATTAAATTGCATTAGCATAATTGTTCATGTGATTCAAAATTGCATTTAATGCATATCATATTTTATTTTGTAGTTATATTTCCCATAAGAAAACTCCTTCCGCATTTTCTCTAAGTTAGAAATATTTTCAACTTATCATTTTGGTGAAGTGATACACTTAGACACTTAGGATTTTCAACATGGAGCTAGAAGACCAATGAAGGACTTAGCCAAAACAAGACTCCAGAAGAATCTCCAAGAAGTAGAAGCACTTAGAAGAAAAATCAAGAGGAAGTTCATGAAGACCAACCAGAAATATTTTCTAAGTCTTGCTCCCTCTCTCTTTCATTTCTCCTTTCTTCTCTTAGACCTCTTGAAGACTAAGTTAAATCCAAGACCAGCCTAGGTGATACAGAAATCATCAAGTCTGAAGATTATTCAAATCAACCAAGAATTCAATCAAGACATCACCAAGGAGAATATTACAAGTCTGGAGATGAAGCCTGGAAGACCAACTACATCTTTGTACCTTTTTAAGAAACTTGTTTGTTCACTATGTTTGTACATGTATGTTTGATGATTGTTGTTTGTTGATTATTGTATTGTTGTTTGCTTATATTGTTTAGATTGAACGGAGAGCAAACGTTCGTTGTTGAAAAGAGTTTGTGAGCAAAGACATCATTCAAAGGCCAGTGGCACACCTCATAAATTTCCTATTATTTTCCATATGCATTACTTAGTGAATTTTTATATAAGCATGTGTAGGATAGTATTGCTATGCTAAACCTGTGTAGAAATTCCTTATTCCTATGTCTAGGCTCCTATGCAATACTTTGTAGAATTATTGATGCTATGCAAATGATGTTTTGTGAAAATCTAAATTCTACTAAGTTAAGAATGAAACACCTAGGTGGTAAGTGGTTGTATGGTTTATGTTGAGTGGCTACTCAGGTCCATGTCTATGGTTCCTGGAGTATGTACACTTGTGAATGGCCACCCAGGAACAGAGGAATCTGAATAACTCCGAGTGATGATTGCTTCCAGTGCAGCCATTGCCAATGGGCTCTGGCTTGATCAATTATGTTGCGTGGACTCTCTCCGGCTTGACAAGCAGATGTAGAGGGTGTTAGGTGGAACGGGTCAAGCCAGAGTGGGAGGGAAAATGCTTCTGAAAGATCTCGTCTCATTTTTCTACTTTCCTTACCACTATAAGTGTGTAAAGGATAGTTTGGGTTGAATGGGTACAATGGTGAAAGTGCACAACCTCTTCAGAGTTAAAATCTAAGTACTTAGCCGTGTCCCCGGTACGGACAATTTGAGCAGCTGATCACGGACGTCAACGGAGGATTCCACTTTTCCAACTTCAGAAATAAAACTTGATGGGTGAACAAGGGAAGATGAGATTTATGGTTTTGATGCCATACTTGTCTTGATTTGAAGAAAGTGTTTTCCAAAGAGATAGGAAAAATTGGCTTTATGCAAAATAGCCTTGAAGTCCACCAGCCAAATATGCATATAGGCTATAGAGTTATTCCATTAAGTGTCCACTATAGTGTCACTTGCCAAACTCCATTTTTAATGGAAACTAACCCACGTTGTTGCAATATTTTCCTTATTGCGGATTATTCAGATGACGAGTGAGGTTTCGTTTAAAGGTTTCGAGTCTACAACCAACATGTTTTCGCCTGTGGCAACATGAAGTTGTTGGAGACCCACTGCTATTGTATTTCCGCTGTGTACTATTTCAAAGCTAGCTTTATGCCATGTGTAGTGAATATTTTGTAAGTCTGGATCATCGATGTAATAAAATTGATACTTTGTTGTGATATTACATCGTAAACAGTGTGTGCAAACGAATCAATCCAGGGATTTGCACTATACACAGGTATCTGCCTTATTAAAAGTGCAGGTACGCTACATAGGGCATGGGAGTGTTGTCCCCTTCTTCACTAGCAGAGAAGATTGAGAGAGAGAGAGAGAGAGAGAGAGAGAAGGGTAGATAGGGTTTGGTTAGATTAGGTTCTTCTCCTTCTCCTCCATTCTTTTTCTTTTTTCTTTTGAAAATCCCAAGGAAAATTTTGAATTTGAAAATTCAAAGCAAAAGATAAGCAAACACTAGCTAATGGTGGAAGTTGATCAATTTAGTGTTTACTTAGCAATTTTCTAAATAACAGATAAGAGAAATAAATCAGCAAAGAAAAGAAGAGCTAATGGTCATTGATATTTGATGCATACTTAAACCCCTTGGTTTTGCATTGAAACAAATTCCAAAGTTATTTTTAAGGCCAACAAACCAAAATCTATTTTTACTAGACCAAGTTGGTTCTTTTGCATGGCCAAAATTGTGTAAGGTTTGCTTAATAATAGGTTCTGGTTTTGTTATGTTTTAATTTACATGAAGATCACAAGAGTGGAATTTTTCTTCTAGTTGTTGCTGGTTTAGTGCTTCTGTCCTCTTAGATGGCTAGTGGAAACCAAACAAGACTAATGAGAACAACAAGATAGTTCATGCCTCAAAATTTTACACACCCAAAAGTTTTAGCTAAGGTTAAAAAATCTAGCCTAACACCACAATACTATGCTTAAGAAAATTGGGGTGTTACAGACCTTCCCCCCTTAGGAGAATCGCATCCCCGGGATTCCAGAGTTGAAGAAGAAAGGAAAACAGGAAAATCACGCTCCAAATAATTTTCACGCTCCCAGGTAGCTTCTTCTTCCGAGTGGTTGCTCCATTGAACCTTCAGAAATCTGATCTTCCGTATCCGGGTCAAACGGACGTCTTCAGCGAGAACACGGAGTGGTCGCTCTCGGTATGTGAGATCATGATTAAGGTCAATGGTGCGATGATCTACCTCTTGATAAGAATGAGTACCATGTGGAACTTGCAGGCATTTCCGGAGCAGAGATACGTGGCACACATCATGAAACTCAGACAGGTGAGGTGGCAGGTCTAGCTGATAAGGCACTTCTCTCCTTTGACTGATTACTCTAAACGGGCCGATATATCTAGGTGCCAGCTTTCCCTTTATATGAAAACGTTGCATTCCCTTGAGTGGTGTAACGCGCAGGTAGACCATATCACCCGTATTGAAACGGAGTTCACGCCTCTTGGAATCGGCGTAGCTCTTCTGCCTTGATTGGGCGGCCTTAAGGCAATCTCGAATGAGTTGAACCTGTTCTTCAGCGTCTCTCAGAGTGTCAGCCCCAAAGATTTGACTGTCTCTGGTCTATGACCAGTTCAAAGGGGTACGACATCTGCGCCCATACAAGGCCTCGAAGGGTGCCATCTTTAGACTGGCCTAATTGCTGTTGTTGTAGGAGAATTCAGCAAACGGCAAACAATTCTCCCACTTGACTCCATAAGCTAACACACAAGATCTGAGCATATCCTCTAAAATCTGGTTGACTCTTTCCGTTTGTCCCCCCGTCTGAGGGTGATATGCAGTGCTGAAAAATAGCTTGGTTCCTAGCTCCTCTTGAAGCTTAGTCCAAAATCGGGAGGTAAACTGAGTTCCACGATCTGATACGATAGTCTTGGGTATTCCATGATGGCTGACGATGCGCGACATGTAAAGGTCCGCCAGTTGATCAGAGCGGTGACGAGTGCTCACAGGGAGAAAATGTGCAACCTTGGTGAGTCTATCCACAATAACCCAAATGGCGTCATGACCGCGACTGGATCGGGGTAGTCCAGTGATAAAATCCATGACGATCTCATCCCATTTCCATTCGGGCAACTTGAGGGGTTGGAGTAATCCAGCGGGTCGTTGATGTTCTGCTTTGACCCTTTGGCAGATGTCACAATTCTCGACGAAGAGTGTAATCTCATGCTTCATGACATGCAACCAGAAATTCTGCTTTAAATCCTGGTACATCTTGGTTCCACGGGGGTGGATAGAGTACAAAGTCTCGTGGGCCTCCTTCATAATCAACTGGTTCAAAACATGATCTGATGGTACGTAGATACGTCCCTCGTACCAGAGAATACCCTCAGAATCAATGGTGAATCCAGGGACTTCCTCTTCGTCCATCCTTCTTTTGATACCCTCAATACTTTCGAGACCCTTATGTACTTTCTTGATCTGATCCCATAAAGTGGGCTGCAATAAGAGTTGATAGACTGCTCCATAACTGACTACTTCTATACCCATTTTGTCTAGCTCTTCCGAGAGTTCTATCTGTCGAGTCTTGACCAAGGAGTTGAACGAACACGGCTGTCGGCTAAGGGCGTCGGCCACGACGTTAGCTTTTCTAGGGTGATAGTGGATGTCCAAGTCATAATCCTTGATGAGCTCTATCCATCTCTGTTGCCTCATATTCAGATCCCTCTGAGTGAAGATATACTTCAAACTCTTGTGGTCGGTGTAGATTTCGCAACGGTTGCCCATCAAAAAGTGGCGCGAAGTCTTGAGTGCATGAACCACGGTAGCAAGCTCAAGATCATGAGTTGGGTAATTCTGCTCGTTCTTGCGAAGTTGCCGCGATGAGTAGGAAATCACCTTGCCCTCTTGCATAAGGACACACCCAAGCCCTAGTTTTGAGGCATCACAATAAACAACAAAATCCTTGGTCACGTCTGGCATGGTTAAAATAGGTGTTTCTTCAGTTCTTGGAAACTGGCTTCGCACTTGTCGGTCCAAACAAACTTCTGGTCTTTCTTTAGCAATTGAGTCAGAGGCTTTGCGATACTTGGAAATCCCTCCACAAACTTGCGATAATAACCGGCCAGTCCGAGGATAGATCTTACCTCGGTTTGGTTAGTGGGAGTTGGGAATTCAACAATGGATTTGATATGGGCTGGGTCAACAGATATTCCTCCAGCTGAAATAACATGGCCCAAAAAGGCTACCTCTTTTAACCAAAACTGGCATTTGCTGAACTTAGCATACCACTGATGCTCATGAAGGGTACCGAGAACCAATCTCAGATGCTCTTCATGCTCTTCTTCCGACATGGAATAAATCAGGATGTCATCGATGAAGACTACCACAAATTTATCCAAGTACTCCATGAACACCTTATTCATGAGGTTCATGAAATAGGCAGGGGCATTGGTCAGGCCAAAAGACATCACGGTATATTCGAACAATCCATAACGAGTGATGAAGGTTGTTTTAGGGATGTCCGATTCTCTCACTTTCAACTGATGATATCCGGTGCGGAGATCGATCTTGGAGAAGACTCGAGCTCCGTTGAGTTGATCAAACAGGTCTTCAATTTTGGGTAGAGGGTACTTATTCTTGATAGTCACATCATTTAACTTTCGGTAATCCACACATAAGCGAGTGGTACCGTCTCTCTTATCCACAAAAATAATTGGTGATCCCCAGGGTGACGCACTTGGGCGAATCATCCCTTTCCTAAGCATGTCATCCAACTGCTTCTTTAATTCCTCCAACTCTTCGGGGTTCATCCGGTAAGGTTTTTGAGCTATAGGTCCAGTACCCGGTACCAACTCAATGATGAACTCGATATCTCGATCAGGTGGCATACCGGGTAACTCTATGGGAAATACATCCGGGTATTCACATACTACCAGTACCTCTTCCAAAATGGTTTCAGCTACAATCTTATGGCAATGACCCGAGGTAGAATGATGGGTCGATAAGTGTGCAATCTCTTCCCCTTCCGGGGTGGTTAGAGTGATAGGCATGTTGGTGCAATCTATTTTTCCTCGGTTTACCGCCATCCAGTCCATGCCTAAAACCACCTCGATCCCTTGTTTTCCTAATACCACCAAGTATGCATGGAATCGGGCTCCCTGAATTTCCACGGGAGTCTCCTCGCAAGACAAGTTGGCTCTAGTGGTGGTTCCCGGTATTTGCACAAGCATAGGGCGAAGCATCAAAGTTGGCACCATGCCACTCCTCTTAACAAACGGCTCAGTAACAAACGAATGGGATGCTCCAGAATCAAACAAAACTGATGCAGGTACAGAGTTGATAGGTAACGTACCAATGACTAGGTCTGGTGCCTCCAGAGCTTCCTATGCGCTGATGTGGTTCAGGTGTCCACGTGCCATGTGCCCTGTCTTCTTGGGGTAAGGAGCCTTGCTTCCCGTCGGACGAGACGGCCCCTGATTCATCTTGGTAGCATTGGGGCGACTACCAGCGGGTTGTTTAGTGGGGCACTCCCTACAGAAATGGCCAGGCTGCCCACATGTAAAACATCCTCCTGATGGCTTCGGAGCAGGCGGCCTATTAATGTTGAGGCCGGGATTGAAAACACCTCCAGGACGAGGTGCAGGTGGGCGAGTGGGGTAGCTGGATCTTGGTGCAAAAGTTGACGGCCTTGATGATTGATAGGAAGGACTTGGTGGCTGATATGCAGGCTTTGATGGAGGTGAAGGGCGCGGGGAGGGGTAACTCCCGGCTGGGCTGCTGCTGCTACTGCCTTGCTGCATTTGCTGGCGGCGTTTGCGGTTACCAAACGAAGCCTTACGCTTGTGCTCCATCATAATGGCGGCATCTGCCAAGGATTCCAGGTCGGTGAAAGGCATCACCACCAAAATGCACTGCATTTCATCATGAAGTCCATTCATGAACCTCTCTTTCTTCTTGTCCTCAGTATCGGTATCGGCAGGCGCATACCGTGCCAGAGTGGTGAGCTTCTCCAAGTACTCACTGACAGACATACCACCTTGTTTGAGCTGCAGGAACTTCTGCCGCATGATACTGACGAGTCCAGAGGGCACATAACGCTTCAAGAACTTGATCTTGAACGCATCCCAAGCCACAACCTCATCTCGAGGCAGCATAGCACGAACGGCCTCCCACCATGCTCGGGCAGGCCCTGAGAGGTAGTGGGTGGCGTAGACCACCTTCTCATTGTCGCCAACTTGGGCGACCCTCAGGTTGTTCTCGATGGTACGGATCCAGACATCAGCATCCAGCAGCACTTCACTTTTGGAGAAAACTGGTGGATTGGTGTTCTGAAAATCACGAAGCTTGGAGCGGGGCTCCTCATTTCCTTGGCCGCCATTCTGATTGACGGCGATCTGAGCGAGGTGCTGCAGGGTGGCGAGTTTGGCATTCCTCTCAGTGCGAGCTGCTTCGCGATCCTCCATGAGAAGATGCAACACTTGAGCCAACGATGGCTCGGGTGGTGGGGGTGGTGGTCGATCCCTCGCCATTCTGAATTTTTAGAAAGAAACCCACATTAATGCTCCTCTCCGAAACATTTTTTTGTTAAAACATGCTTTGGAATAAAACTCGTCATTCATACTTAGTAGCATAAAAATTTCAGCAAGTAAATACTCATAATGAAACATGATCCACTCCATAGCAAGATTCCAAAAGCATCATCACAATGTTCTCAATCACATGACACCGGACTGACATAGTCTTACAATCCTTCAACACACACTCATGCTAACTAGACCACACAATCGCATCAACTTATCGCGATAGTTCGGTCCTAACCCAAAAGAGACTACGCAAATAACTACTCCACGTCCACGGCAGCGTCACTGTCAAAGGGTGGCTCGTCGGGGTCCTCGTCCTCGGACATCACAGCTCCCGAGTCCTCACCGCCCTCACCTCGAAGATCGTCGTCGTCCTGCTCGCTCTCAGGCTCCATGTCCATATCCTCGATAGGGTCCTCATCATCCGGCAGGAGGTCGTCGTTCTCCTTGCTCAACGCCTCCACCTCGCTCTCCAGCTCGCTGATCCGCTCGTCACGGGCGTCGATGGTGGCCCTGAGCATATCGACCATACCGTCAAGCTGGAACTTGTAGAAGCGAGTAGTCTGGAAACGCGCGGAGATGGAGTGGCGCTCCTTGCGCTCCTTTTTGAGCTCTGTCTGGGACTCAACCAGACGCTCCTCTGAGGTCTTGAGTTTCAGCTCCACGGTCTTCAGCTTGTCCTGAGATGCCTTGAGCTGAGCCTCCAAATCCTCGATCCTCAGCTCAGCTGACGAAATCCGTACCTCTGCACCGTCATGGTTCAGACGGTGAAGATCACTCTCGAAACGACTGGTGACCAGCTGGGACTGGGTGTACTCGACGAGGAGTCCCAGCTCGGCCAAGTGGTTCCCGAAAGTGGGGAGGGGACGCGGCGGCATAGGTTTACTCTGCTCGTCTAGGCCGGAGTAGAACTCGAAAAAGGTGCCGACCAGATCGGCGTTGTGGGCGCACACCAAGCGGGCGAGAGCTCTCTGCAGCACAGTGACAAATTCCCCCATCTGCGTCGATGCAAGGGCATCCTCAATCAGCTTATCGGCGAAGGGTGGCACCAGCGGTCCTCGAAGGATGCACCTCACGGTCCAGGACATCTCGTCTCCAACCATAGGTAGACAGCGTCCTACCAGCAGCTCAGGTAGTGCGCCCCAAGTGTCCAGTCAACTGGAGCAAATATGCCTGAAACAGACGCGAAACTCCCGAGTCGGGCACAACTCCCAACTGGATCGACGACGAGAACTCTCCGCTCATCTACACAAAATTTTAAATGGAGGTTGAATTAGTGAACGGTGTGCAAAATTTTAAACAAGTAAAAACATAAGGTTTAATGCAAGTATAGTATTAGTCAGTAAGTAATAACAGAGGGGAGGGAATAGCAGTATATTCTGCACATTTTAAGTATTTCTCCTAAATCTTTAGAAAAACATTTTTGCGTGACGTCAATGCCTGACCTAGCTAAAGTCTCCTAAGGTCAACGATGGCTCTGATACCAAGTCTGTGAGGACCCCTCGAAACAAGTCCGAGATGTCCACGTTATGTAAAAGATCACGATCCCAATGATCAGTGCATCGCAATCACATAACCAACATTGGTATCAAAGAGTTACATCATTCAAGTCGTACGAATAAAAGTCTTACAACACAAAGACGGTCATACGACCAAGTCAAAAAACCTCGTCACGCAGGATGGAATTAACTAAGATAGCGGAAGCTCGTGGCTAGCGACGGCTTTTGACATCTTAGAGCGCTGATCCCACAAGTGCAGTTGACCGGTGACAGCTAAGTGGCGAAGTCGTCATCATACACCTCCTCCTCGACGTAAGCCTCATCATTGTAATCTGGACATTTGAATATACAGGGACATAGCCATATCAGTACAATTACGTACTCGCAAGACCACCTCTAGGTTTACAGTTTTTCATGGATATGCATGTAAAGCATTTTCGAAAACTAGGATGGCTCCTATATACAACTATAGGGCTCATTTTCGAATACCATGATTTTAGACACAGAGAATACGACATCTCTGTATCTTTGTTGGAGAAAACATTTAGAGATAGAATTCTCTTCTCTTAGATATAGCAAGGACATATCTAAGTTCAAACTTTTCTTTTGTAAAAGTTTATTAGAAACACTAGGATAGGGGTAACCTTTTTTCCTGACTCGAGATCGGATTGGTTGTCTCCCAGAGATCAACCATCCTCACCCGAATTCCGTACCTCCCAGATACCACTTTGTTTCCTCCTTGTTCTATCCGAAAACATTTCTCTTTTGAAAAGCATAAAACAGCCAGTGTGCCTAGTGGGACCTTTCCAACCGTCCATGACCGCGGACGCGGCTATTCGAATAGATTGACACTCTGCAGAGGTTGCACACTTTACCCACACCAATCGGTCCTTCCGCCTTGTCTGCCACGGCCCGTCATACGACAGCATGCGGGGGTCCGGATAACACGATCAAAGTTTTCCACTATGACCACCCTAGTATCGGGGCCTCCCGGTAGGTTTGTTCTCCTCGGCACCGTGTGCTCCACTAGACCTCTTGGTCCTTTCCTCGGGACGCCACACCGCCACGGCAGGAGACGCGCCGTAATCGTCCGACGCGATTCAACATATGTGTATTGCCTCATCTAGACGGCAACCCGGCTTTGAGGGCCCATCCCTCATAGAAAGTATGAGAGCCCCAACACTAAAACAGACAAGCTTCCGGCTAATCCCTACCCATGTCAGGTAGTGTGGTTGCACGGGTTAATTGTTCGGGCGGCAACTAGGGTCACACTTTGTTTTTCAAAACACTTTCTCCTCCGACTACTCCCAGCAGCTCGGGTTTTCACAAACACCTCCGATTGCTCCCATCAACTCGGGTTTTAATAAAACACTTGCTCGCCGATTGCTCCCATCAACTCGGGTTTTCCTCCGTAAAACAGTTTTATCAAAATAGGTGCGCTCAGCTACCATGCTCAGCTCCTTCTCTGCTTGCGGATCTACCGTAACATGAAAATAAACGAGGCTAGGGTGAATCCTAAAATACGAGTTGATAACAATCTAAAGTATAATAACAAACAACAAATGATCACAAAACAGAACCACCTATCGGCGGGATTCACTCAATTGTAAACACAAACGCAACAAAACACACCAGACACATAGGGTTGCCTTATGACACAAAAAGGGGTTATGCTAACCACACACAAGGATAATAACCACAACCCTATTAATGTTTTAAAGGCAAAAGTAAGGGTTTCTTATAGGTTCTGGATTACCAAGTTGGTAAGTTTTAAACACAAGCTTTCTCTTATCCAAAATCAGAAAATATAACCAAATGCATTTAAATAGTTATTATGGGACTGTTTTAGATGGAAAAGGCATAACTCCTAAAGTACTGTTCATAAAAATAAACCCTTCTACCACATTGCTCCTAATTACTATAGGAATCTCTGAAAATTAGTTGTGCATGAAAATCTATTTCCAAACAAAAACTAAAAATCAGTTAAGAGCTAATGATGTCAAACCCAAAAAGAATGTGGTTTCTGTTTTATAGATCTCCTGTATGCAAAGTTAATTTATTTGTAGAGATATGAGTTTTATCTTTAAGTAGACATTTTATTCATTTCATTTGGATAATCCTAGCTTAAGTTATCCATGTTTTAAAATAAAGTAAACTTCTGACCATTATTTAAGTACAGAGAATAATATGGATTATTTTGATGCCAAACCAGTGGGGTAAGTTAGATAAAACTTGTGTCTACTTCACAAAAATACCCCCAACAAAACTTCATGAACAGAGGTGGCTCATACAACCAAAACTAGACAAACCTTATTCTATGATATTCTAGATATTCATTTCATGAGGAAAATCCTCCTGTTTTAAGGAAGTGATTAATCAAGCACAAAATATCAACTGGAAAAATCTACTCTTATAGCATATGACACCTTCCACTTATATTTACCACCTCCAAGTGGATTTACCCCAACAAGTGTTTTAATTTAAGAATTAAAAATCACCAAATACCTACTGGTGTCTTACCTAAACTTAAAGGATCTTTTGCTAGGGTAATCTCCTGCATGCAAGACTTATATATCTAAGTAGGCATTTTGATAGGCTTTCCAGAGAATCTTGGTTTGCATGATTTGGACTTATAATTCTCAAGTTATACTTTTTACTAGATCTATTATAACACACAACGTAGAAAATATTTTGGAGTAAATCCAAAACCACACGATTAAGAAAATGTGTAGCTATGCTACAAAATTAATCTCACTATTTTAGCTTATACAGATTAACCACAAATGAATAAAAGCTACGTTCATCTTTCTCTGGAATTTCAAAACAGAAAAGATTAAAACGAAAAAGGCTGGGTGGGCCAGATCTGGGCCAGATCGGCCCAGAAGCAACGCGAAACAGCGCGGGGGATGGAGCTGGGCCGGCCCATCCGGCGAGGTCGCGCGCGAAAGGGGCGTTTAAACGTGGTCGTAGATCTAAAGATAGAGGGAGAAGGAGAGGAAAGAGGGAGTCGACGGCGGGCTCACCAGAGGCCTCGCGGGGCCAAGGGATAGAAAGGGCTCGACGGAGGAGACGACGGCGTGCACAGCGGTGTCCTCAGCTTCCTCAGGCGGCGCCGGAGTCCAAGGCGACGGCGGCGGCGATCTTCTCAGGTCGTGGACGAACGCGACGCCTACGAGCACTTAAACAAGAAAGGGAGGGTAGGGGAGTTATGTCTCGTCGGGACGTGCTCGAGGGGCCAAAAATGGTGAAGGATGGTGGAGAGAAGCAACGAGGCTACGGCGATTTTCTTTCGACGGCTTCCGAGGTGAGTTTCTTCGTCTCCTGGTCAAGTGAGCTCGAGAGCTTGAACGAGGGGCTGAGGGAGTGGAGTGTGGGAGATGGGGGAGCATTTGGGACGAGAGAAATAGAGAGGGGAGGCTGCGGACGCGAGTTGTGGCCTCGGTGCAGTTTTCTAGGGTTTGCCTCGGGTCCGAGGGAGAGAGGTAGGTTTGGGGCGTGTCCATTGGCTGTGGAGGGCGGTGGAAAGGTGCAGGGGAACGTTGGTCGGCCAGGGGTGTGTCCAAACCAGTAGGATCGAATGGGTGAGCTCGGGTTGGGTAATGGGGAGGAAAGGTGAGAGATGAGTGGAGGAGAGGGGAAAGGAGAGGCTGGCCGGTGGGGTAGGGCATGGGAGTGATGTCCCCTTCTTCACTAGCAGAGAGGATTGAGAGAGAGAGAGAAGGGTAGATAGGGTTCGGTTAGATTAGGTTCTTCTCCTTCTCCTCCATTCTTTTTCTTTCTTCTTTTGAAAATCCCAAGGAAAATTTTGAATTTGAAAATTCAAAGAAAAATATAAGAAAACACTAGCTAATGGTGGAAGTTGATCAATTTAGTGTTTACTTAGCAATTTTCTAAATAACAGATAAGAGAAATAAAATCATAAAAGTAAAGAAGAGCTAATGTTCATTGATATTTGATGCATAAACCCCTTGGTTTTGCATTGAAACAAATTCCAAAGTTATTTTTAAGGCCAACAAACCAAAATCTATTTTTACTAGGCCAAGTTGGCTCTTTTGCATGGCCAAAATTGTGTAAGGTTTGCTTAATAATAGGTTCTAGTTTTGCTATGTTTTAATTTACATGAAGATCACAAGAGTGGAATTTGTCTTCTAGTTGTTGTTGTTTTAGTGCTTCTGTCCTCTTAGATGGCTAGTGGAAACCAAACAAGACTGATGAGAACAACAACATAGTTCATGCCTCAAATTTTTACACACCCAAAAGTTTTAGCTAAGGTTGAAAAATCTAGCTTAACATCACAATACTATGCTTAAGAAAATTGAGGTGTTACAGAGACAACAGCTTTTGGTTCATTTCCCTGAGAGTCTGATATTAAACCCTCAAGTAACCCTCGTGGGGTAAATAAGTCTTTTCCCTTACTATACACTCTGCACTTGGAGTATCAACCTAGCCCACATTCTTTTAATTAGGGTACTTGGAGCCCGAAGCTTGAGTTATCAAGATATTTCTGGCGCCCTCATCATCATCATCTAGGGATAACACGCGTGCAATAAAAAAAGTTGGGCGCGCTCCAGATCTGGAGCTTCTGCTCACGCTGGAAACAAAGAAAACACGAGCGTCAACCAACTGCTTAAAATTCCTCTCGCCCTCGCGACTCTGTTTCCCCCATTCTCAAGTCCCGCATGCCGCCACGACCCGCCGCCCCACCATCGTGTCTGCGTCGTCCCGACAGCGCTTGAGGACATGGCATCGTCCTGCGACTCGTCGCCGCCGTAAATCGAGCCCGCCTGCCGCCACAAAATCGAGCGCCTTGGTCATGTCGTCTATTTTCGGCCACTGACAGCACACGTCCGCGCTGAAAGAGCTCGATGGGCACGGATCTGGTGGTGCCCCGCCTGTTCCACCACGCGCACAAGGTGCTCTACGAAATAGCAAGGGTACGAATCCGGTATGGACAATTCAAAGGCCACAAGAAGGATTCCACCATCCTCCTTGAAGTCGTGGCTGATTATAAGACTTGGATTTGGCATGCATGTTTTGGCATGCCCGGATCTTTCAATGACATCAATGTTCTTCATCGGTCTCCACTCATGGCCCGGATAGCCAATGATGAAACTCCACCGGTGGAGTTTGTGGCAAATAAAAAAACATACAACTATGGCTACTTTCTTGCCGACGACATCTGCCCAAGGGGGAGGACATTTGTGAAGCCGGTCAACAGGCCAAAAGGCAAGAGAGAAGTCGGTTTTCATAATGCACAAGTGGCGGCAAGGAAAGATGTGGAGAGAGCATTTGGGATTTTACAAACCCAATTTGCTATTGTGCGTGGGCCGGCTAGATTTTGGGATCAAGAGATCCTTTGTTACATCATGATCGCTTGTGTCATCATGCATAACATGATCATAGAGGATGAGCGTGGAGAAGAAGAATACGACTACAACTATGAAATGATGGGAAGGCCGGTGTGAGTTTGAAGGAAAGAAGAGAAGATCGCCCGGTTCATTGCCTCCTACCTCGCCATTCGAACCAATGAGGTGCATGATGAGCTCCAAAAGGATATCATGGCGGAGTGGTGGGCTTGGAATGGAGCAAAATTATGTTCTTGTTGTATGTTCTATGATACATTTGTTGTACGTTCTATGATACTTTTGTTGTATGCTTGTTGTATGTGTTCACGTTGTATTTGTATTGCTAGGTATTCGTGTTATAGAAATAATTGAGATATTTATCATTGATTTATTGTGTGTATGTTTGATCTTTGGTGCTTCTATTTGTCTATACATTCTTGTTTCTTTAGCGCGCGCGCTACAAATCTAGCGCTTATGAAAAAGCACACAAAAAGCCGCCACGTGCTCGGTAGTAGTATTGTATTGTTTTAGGTCTCATGATCGAGTACATATCTCAGAGGAATAAAGAAAAGAAAGTTGTTCGGTACATCCCCTCTGGTTTCACATTTTCCATTTTAAAGGCACACATAGCACCTCAAGCTCCATGTATGTTATGAAAGGTATGTTGATCATAAGGAGATAGTGTTCAGTTGCTTAGAGTTCACATATTTTGTAGCACCAGAAGAAATATTTAGATTACGCAGTGAGATAGTAGGGTTTGATTTTTTGATTTGGTGACATGATATTACATCATTACTTGTTCCTGATGGAATTAATGATGTATCAAAAGCGTACCAATTATTTACTTTAGCCCCTTAATAGCTCCGTCACTCTCTCAATGAATGTGTGAGTCACTATAAAATATAAATATGTCGTCATTGATTAACTATAGAACTTACATATTATTAGCACAAAATATTCAGTTTAGTACGACATGATGTTGTTTTCAACTGTCAATTGTCCATCAAGAGTAAATATAGTGTACAGTAGAGAAGTTATGTTAATGAACTGTCCTAATTGGGAGAAGACAGAAGAATCGACATATTTTTTTTTGTTAGCAGTAGCTCATATACAAGTTTAGGCTATCTTTAGCATTGTCAAGTAAAGGATCAAGCAGGAGGCTACATGATATGAGGACTATTGTGCTATTGTGAATGTCATGTTTCATCCGTCCCAAATACTTGTTTAGTTGCATTTTATTGGTCTGATCGAGTATGTTCAATAGTTTTGAGACTTAAGGCAAGTCGATTATTCTAGATCCTACTGTAATAAGAACGACGAACACACAATCACCAAAGCATTGTGCATAAATGTTAATGGGGATCTATTGCTCTTCATATATTGTTGTACAAAAGAGTGAGCTTTCATCTTGTATGGATGAAATCTGCCCGTGACTAAATATCATCAGTATTGTTGAGCTTTGTTTAACTACCTTTTAGAAATGGGTTAATTGGTTCTGTGGTTCTCTGATTTTTATCGATCTGTGACATACCCGTGATGTTTCTCTGGTCTATGCCCTGGTTTGCTCTCATATCGGCCAAACACTCGTTTTCGTCTGTTCAACCTACTTTAACCAGTGGGGTCGGCCTGGCGCGGTTCGGTTGGAATTTTGTGAGGTCGCCTAGTGGGGTCGTGCCTTTAACCTCAGAGCATGCATGCATGCAAGTAGGGCCAGCGACGGGGGAGAGCATGCAAGGAGCCATACGTGCGCGTCCATGTCTGTGCTCGCTGCGCCTTCAATGGCGTGCCCCCCGGCCGGCAAAAAGCTACCTCTCCGCCTACACTGCCGGCCCGGACGCGCATCTGCTACGCCGTCCTCGCGTCTCTCTTGCCTACTCTGTCCTGCTCCAATCTGAGCAGTCCGGAGCCGACTTAATGTCCGGTCGCCATTATTGCCTTCTAGACCGCGACGCCGTCCAGAGACCGCAAATGGCATTAAAAGGAGTCCTATCCTTGCCCGTTGCGCTCACAAATCCCCTCTTACTCTACTAGACACCTTCGCCCAGTCCCTTATCTCTCCATGGCTCGTGGTGATGGAAGCTCCACTCCCAGCTCGAACCGCCGCCGCCACGTCCCCTATCCTTGGTTTCTTGAGGCGAGCGAGGAAAGCGGCATGGGGAGTGGACGTGGGCATGCGCGCGCGCGTACTCCTCCAAATTCGAGCAGGAGGCGAGTGAGGGAAGCAGCATGGGACGGGGAGTCTCCAAGTCCAAGGGGCAGGGGTAGGGGTAGGGGCAGGGCCATTGCGCCCGATCCCATTCCCTTCATCGATATGTCCGATGAGGACGACAATATGCACTGGACCATGGCCTGGAAGGAGGAGGTCACGGAGGTTTGTCCTGGGCCATGCCCGACCAGAAAGCCATGTACCTTGCCAAGCATTCCGCCGCTGAGCAGCAACGGCTCAAGATCTACTCGGAGAGCCAATGGAAGAAGGAGGACATGTGGTCGGCATCGACCAGCAACGCCTCAGAAGATGTGGATGCCAAGGGCAAGGGCAAGGCCGAGACGGTGGAGATTTCTGATGACGGGGATGAGTGGTAGTCCATTTTAGTTATTAGTTGCTTTATTAAGGGCAATGGCCTTGTGCTTGACCTTTCCAATTGTGTGTGTAAATTCACTTCAGTTTGACAATTTTCAGCCAGTCCACTGTTTTTGCCTTAGAAATGAGATTGTTTACCTTACCTTTGGAGCTTATTTGAACACATTTTTCAGCAAGTCCACCATTTTTACTTAGAAATGAGGCTGTTTACCCTACCTTTGGAGCTCATTTGAAACACATTTTTGCGGCGAGTCCACCATTTTTTGCTTAGAAATGAGGTCGTTTACCCTACCTTTGGAGCTCATTTGAAACACATTTTTGTGGCGACTCGACCATTTTTTCTTATAAATGAGCCCGTTTGCCCTACCTTTGGAGCTCATTTTAAACACATTTTTGCGGCGACTCGACCATTTTTGGCTTAGAAATGAGGTCGTTTACCATACCTTTGAAGCTCATTTGAAACACATTTTTACGGCAACTCCACCATTTTTTGATAGAAATGAGGCTGTTTGTCCTACCTTTGGAGCTCATTTGAAACACATTTATCAGCGAGTCCAAGCTCATTTGAAAATTTATATGGATTCAAGCTAGATTTGAGCAAGCTCATCGCTATCCCCATTTGGTTTGCCAAAATACGCATTTAGTTACGATGGGTAACAGCCAAATACGAATTTGGTGCGCCAAAATACCCATTTGGTCTCACTGAGGCAAATGGGGATGGGCGAGCCAAAAATCCCCGTTGGGTCCACTCGTCAGTGGGTGTACAGCCCTTGTCCTACGCGCACGTCCAATCATATCGCGGAACGAGCTTCTCGTGGATCGTCTGCAGATTCCCTCTGGAGTAAATCGGACGGCTGCATATTCCTTCTAGAGGAAATCGGACGGCTGCAGTTTGATCGATATTTGAAATGAGCTTTAAATATTTAAACAAATGTCAGAAAAGGAAAATCCTGCGCATATAGTCGTATTATGTCATATACTAACGACTCAAGTTGGAAAACATGGTCTACATACATTCAAAGGAGAAGGGCATGGAGATCATGTGATATTGCATAACTCAAACAATGAGGTCTAAGGTTGGAGAGAAGTGGTTTTTGAAATTGCAACATGAAATTTTCAAAAACCTCACAAAAGCTTCGTTTTGAAGTGACTAAGAAGGACCCATGCTTCGTTTTTCATTTTCCTGTTTTAAACTTGTTTAAATGTTGATCAAACTTAGCTTTGACCGAATTTGAAATAACCATAATAAATTTAAAAATTATCGACAAAATGAAAAACCGACGCAAATATTCTTAATATGTCATAAACTAACGACTCATGTTGAAAAACATGGTCTACATACATTCAAATTAGAAGGGCGAGGATCACACGTGATATCACATATCTCAAATGTGCAAATGAGAATTGCAACATGATAATTTCAAAATACTCACAAAATTATCATTTAGGAGTGACTAAGAATGGTCTAGGCACAGTTCGCGCACAAATTTTACATAAATATGCGCACGTTCACACCCAGAGCACGCCGGGCACACTCTAAGCGCGTCCAGAGTGCACACTTAAGGTGTTCGACAGAAGTATGATAAGAAATATTTAAACAATTTAAGGTTATAAACAAGGTCTACACACGTTCAGATCGCGTAACTACACAGAGCGCGCATTGTGGGTGCAAGTTCATGTCTAGTTCGTGTCTAGATTGCGCTTGTTGTGTTGACACGGATGCTCCGATATGTGCAGTTCACGTCCAGTTCGTGTCCGGATATTTGCACGTAAAAAGAAAATTAATCGCGTCAGTTCTCGCAACAAATGCTTCTGATACGTGTAGATGTCTCACACCGTTTCGTCTCCAACTGCAGTATATTTGACCAGAAAGACAACGCGCATCAACTGTTCGACAGTTGTACTCGACATGTATAGGGGCACCAGATGACGTGGTAAACATTTACAGGCATGTCACTTCGACTAGACGTGAAGCGCGGTCACACGATGTCATCATTGCGAATAAAATCCCAATGCGCATTGTGTTGTCATGTTTACACTTCCGTTGGCAAGAAAACCAAGAGATGTGCATGTTCAGTGCCCAAACGCGGTTATCAATTTACACGCCAGCGGCAGTGAATTCATCACGAGCAGTTATCCCTTCACTAATAAAAATCCCAATGCGCATTGGCATTGCCGTTCACTCGCTCTTCTCTCCATTCTCTCTTTTCTGTGAAAAACACCAACCACCACTTCTCTCCCACAACAATGTCGTCGAACATCGAGCCTTGGTGGCAGAACCCAGCCATCCCGAGCGACTCTGACGGGGAGGGGAACCCGATCGAGTGGTGGAAGGGGGTCCACGGCCACTGGAACGGCGGCGGCGCCGGCAACGACGACGATGGTGAGGGGTCCGACGCCGACCAGAGCGGCGGCGACGGCGAGGGGTCCGACCCCGACTTCAGGGACGACGACGATCACCACGGGTCCGAAGAGGAGGACTCGGACCCGGAGTTGATCAAGGGCGACAAGGAGGAGAAGGACGACGACGAGGACAAGGACAAGGAGGAGGAGGAGGTCGAGGAGGAGGAGGAGGAAGACGAGGAGGAGGAAGACGAGGAGGAGGAGGAGGACGACGACGACGACTCCTCCGACGACGGACCGCCGCCCAAGAGGCAGCGCGCCTAGGAGCCGCGCCCGGCGATCGTCGTAGTAGCAGTAGCAGTGCATTAGTTGCACTGCTACTGATTAGTGGTAGTATTAGGTCGCCGCCGACGTAGTAACAGTGTTGCATGCACTGCTAATCTTTTATAATTGCTAATACAATTCTAATATAATCATATTCGAGTTATAAATCGACTTTAAATTATTAGTAGCAGTTTCAATTCGAGTTATAAATCGAGTTTCAATTTTCAAATCGAGTTATGAATCCTATTATAAATCGAGTTTCAATTAGTAGTTGCAGTTTCACTAAACAATGACATACCAATCAAGAAATTGTCAGTTACGATTAATGTTAATCCAGTTAATCCAGTGTTAATTCAGTTAATTCGGTGTTAATTGGGACGGAGATACCAAACCTAGACGTCAGACTCGCCCCTTCCTATCCCCACTTGAAGGAAGATGACGTACTACTCGAGTCAGCCCGAGCCGCGCCAGGCCGAGCCGAGCCGTGCCATCCCGACCCCACCTGTCAGGCCAAGTGCGGGTTAAAGAAGGTTGACCAGAGGGAAACGAGCGTTTGGCCGATATGCGGGCAAACCAGGGCACAGAACAGAGAAACAGCGCGGGTATAACAGCGGGTATGACATAGACCTATAGAACTCAGTTAGATATGACACATAACCAATTAACCCTTTAGAAATCTACACAGCTTGAACAAGCTAGACATGTTAGTGAATGTGAAGGTATACTGGCGACCAACCGTGCGGATACTCTAGTTTTTTTTCTCTATTCTGTCCTAAAAAGCCTTGTGAGGAAAATTGAGTTCTCGCTGTCAAACCGGAGGAAGAAGAGGCCATTTATCCAGCGCTTCACCAACGGTTGTGAATACATGTGTTATACCCAGACGTCAGAATTGTTGCAAAAGTGAAACATATTATATAGAAGATTGGAACAAAAACAACTCAAATGGAGAAAAGACAAAAAAAGAGAACTGCTAATTCAAAGAATAAACCGTGTTAGCACAAATAAAAAACAGGCGCTGCAAAGCGCGTCCTCTCCTTCTAGTAAATCCCTAGTACGGATGGGTTATTCGAGAGGTAAAAGTTTTAGTCTTATGGGCTAAATGAATGGGATAGCCTGATGTAGCACAAGAAACCAAAGTGCGGCCCATTAAATGAGGAAGCTCCACACGATGACAACATGTAAATGAAAGGAAAAGACAAACATCTTCATTTCTACTACCTCTCTTTTTCAATATAAGACATTTTAGCCTTTTCCATACTTGTATCTAGACATGTTTTAGCGTTCATATTCATTCATTTTATACGTATATAGACAACATATGAAATAGCTAAAACATCTTATATTAAAAAAAAGGAGGAAGTATTTCATTAGCGCGAGGAAGTTGTGCAATATAGTTCTCATGATTGATCTCCTCTTCCAACAAAGTTGCTGAGTGAAGCCGTGCATCACCCACCGTGCTTTGTACCGTGCGAGTGGTCCATCGGCATTTAGTTTGTGAAAATATATCCACTTCCCCGTAACAACATTGACACCTGCAGGACAAGGGAGCAAATACCAAGTATCATTCCGCAACAAGGCGTTATATTCATCGAGCATCGCAGTGGACCAGTTAGGATCTTTGAGGGATTGGCGGTAGGACAAACGAATGGGCGAGATTGTCAGAGAGGTGGAAACAGCTGAGAGATTAATGAGGCGACGTGGTACCAAAAAGGCGGACTTAGCGCGTGTGTGCATTCGGTGTGCATTTTGGGGTGGCTCTATCGGGACAGCTCGGTCTGGGATGGTTGGGTTAGGTGGCGGCTCCGGAGTGGTTGGTGGCATACTTGGCTGACCCATAGACACGTCTGGCGAGGTGGCGTCGCTCGTGCGCAATGATTGCGGAGTCTGGACAGATGCGGGAGTGGTGGACGATGTTGATCCGATGGGTGTGGATCCCGATGTAGATGCGGGTGTAGGCAGGGGGACAAAACGGATCCCGGAGTGGATCAGGGTGGGATTTTCTGTGGCTTGCTGTGGTATGGGATCTGCTGTGACTGGGTTGATTGGTTTGTACGGAAAATGGGCCTCGTCAAAAACTACATGCCGGGATACGATTACTTTGCGTGTTGTGAGGTCAAAACACCTATAGACTTTTTGCTCTCGTAGGTATCCGATGAAAACGCAACGAGTGGATCTAGGTTGAAGTTTGTGAGCAGTGGTGGCATAGAGGTTGGGGTAGCATAGGCATCTGAAGGTTCTAAGGTGAGTATAAGTGAGGTGTTGTCCAAAAAGGCGGAAGTGAGGAGTGGAATGGTTAATGGTGCGGGAAGGTTGTATGTTTAGCAGGTAACTGGATGTGTGAAGTGCTTCGACCCAAAATTGGGGTGGTAAGTTGGCTTGCATAAGAAGGGTACGGACAATGTCACTTGTTGTGTGGAGCATGCGTTCGGCTTTTCCATTTTGCGGGGATGTGTCAGGGTAGGAGAAGCGAAAGGTGACACCGTTGGCTGCAAAAAAAGATCGAAGTTCGTTGTTGAGGAATTCACCACCGTTATCGCATTGGACACACTGAATTATTTTAACGAATTGTGTTTTGATATAGACAAAAAAGCGTTGAAGGGTTGAGGTTGTGTCGGATTTTTTGCGTAGAGGAAAGGCCCAAGAATAATGTGAGAAATCATCGACCACAATCAAATAATTTGTATAACCAGTGAAACTCGGATCAAAGAGGTCCATAGATCACAATGAATAAGTTGAAAGGGTAGAGTGGTATGACTAAAGGAAGTGGGAAAAGCTAGTCTAGGTTGTTTGCCTAATTTACATGCCTCACAAATGGGAGATTTATTACTAGAGGGATTACATTCGTCGGAGAGAGAAGGGGATATGCAGGAGAGGTTTGCGTCGCTAGGGTGGCCAAGCCGTCGATGCCACAGGTCTCTTGAGCTGCTTATCGTGAGGGTAGTGTTGGAGGAGTGCAGATCGCCAAAGAAGGGGTACAAATCGCCACTGCTACTAGACCGAAGAAGAAGGGCCCGCGTTGCTAGATCCTTCACAGAGAAGCCATAGGGGTCAAATTCAAGAGAACAAGAATTATCACGAGTAAATTTGCACTCAGAAATTAGACTTTTAATAACAGAGGGAGATACAAGAACGTCGTTGAGCTTGAATGGGCGAGTGGTGAGTGTGGTGAGCCGACAGAGTAGATGGGCATGGTGGTTCCGTTACCGACAACGATGCTACGAGAATTAACGTTTGCAGGAGAATGCAACAAGGTGAGATTACCCTGGTTGTTGGTGACGTGGGACGTCGCGCTGGAGTCCAGCACCCAGTCGGCGCCGGGATTGAAGCCGTGGTTGTTGCTCGATGCAGCGTGGAACATGGTGTTGTAGTCGAACACAGCTGCCGGTGGAGAGGTGTGCGTCTGGCCGGACGACACGAGGGTGTACGCCTGGGAGGCACGAGGATGCTGGCGGCGTTGGGAGCACGAAGTGGGTGGAGCGGCCGCCGCCGTGGTTCTGCTGGTGCTGATGTCCATAGCCAGGATTGTAGCCGCCACGCCCACCGTTGTCTCCGCGGCCACGACCGCGACCACGGCCACCGTGGTAGCCGTAGTTCTGGTTCCTGCTGTTGTAGCCGTAGTTCTGGCCGCCGCCGCGCCCCTACTGATAGGATCCACCCCCGCGACCGAAATGCTGGTGGCCACCTCCACGCCCATGGTTCAGTTGCCTGCCGCCTCAGCGGACAGTTGCGAGCCATGTGGCCCGGCTCCCTGCAACTGTAGCAGTTGCCGCGGAAGGGGTATGCCGGCGCCGTGTTGCCGGTGTTGTTGGTGTGGAGGATTTGCGGGGATGTCGTGGCTTCGGCCTTCAGTTTTTCCTCGGCGAGCTGGAGCCGAGACTGAGCCTGCATGAAGGAGGGGAACGGCTTCATGGTTTCCAGTATTTCGTGTTGTACCTTGTAGCGCTTGTCGAGGCCGGCGATGAGGCGCATGGTCAGCTTCTTGTCCGTCACAGGGGCGCTGACATCACCCAATTGATCGGCGATCCCCTTGAGTTTGAGGCAGTACTCGACGACGCCCATGTCGCCCTGGGAAGCGTTGTTGAATTCCTTGTCGAGGTGGATCTCGCAGCCTTCAGCATTCTCCGTGAAGAAGTGATGGAGAGCGTGATAGGCGGTGTAGGCGGTGCTGTCGGCTTGTACGATGACGTCCTGCAGCTGATCGGAGATCGTGGCGTAGATCCAGAGGACGATGTCGCTGTCAGCAGCGCGCCACGTCGCGTCTGTGAGGTGAGGATTTGTCTCGTCTTCGACGTGATTGCGGGCATTGTACTTGGAGAGGGCGATGAAGAAGAAGGTGTGCCACTTGTTGTAGTTGCCGAGAGATGCGTCGAGTTTGAACTTGATGTACCGCGTGATGTCGACGCCATCGGTGGTTGGAGGAGAAGGCAGCAGCTGCACGGAGGTGTTAGCAAGGGGGCCGACCAGATCGTCGCCCATGGTGAAGAAGAAGAAGAAGGGAGAGAGGGCCCTGGAGAACAAAAAAGGAGATTAGTTCTGATACCAAGAAGAATCGTATTGCTCTCTGTTGCACGTCTATTACTGAAGCTGGGGTTACACTTATATACAGCGCTGCACACAGATCGTGCAGTCGTGTGAGCCGTGCGCAACGGCAGTGCCGGCAATCTAGGCTAGCCCTGTTCCTATGCTAGACTTGGTCTGATCAGTTATAGAGACGTTGAGGCATGTCTATCTGAACTAACTGAACCTATACTTCAACACATGGCCGATCACGATCTGCTTCGCTGCGTAACTTGTCGGCCTTTGGTGAATGCGGAATGATCGCATAGTTAATGGAAACACCGAATCTAGGCAAAACCTGCTAAAGGGAATGGTCGACGAGTTACAGTTTTATAGTTTGGCAAGAGGTGGCCGCTGGTAGACACCACAACGCTCTGCAGGCAGATTTTTTTTTTTAATACTAAGACGTTTTTTGACTGTGGCACCTCTTTGGGCACTGAACGATTGCAGTTCTAGACTTCTAGTGTTCCTACCAGCTACTCCAAACTCGGGGAAAATTCACTAAAAGAGTAGTAGCTTATATATTTCCTTCTGTAAGATCTCAACTTGATGAGCTTGTGGTGGCCACCCATTATATCTCACATTGAGTTTTTATTGGATTTCTTGATCGTTTGACTACATGAAGAAAAAAGAGGGTACTCCAACGAATTTGTATTTTTATTGGAATGCGATCATCATAATCTATCAATCAAAACCAATTCAAAATAAATATGAACGAAGCCGTAAAAGCAGAAGGAATTGGCTAGATTACTATTCGGTCATTGGCCCAGGCGGCACTTATTGTTAGCATTTACAACCTGGTGATCGGTACTTGCACCTACAGACAACTAGGAGCACAATGCCATAGCTAAAACCCTGGCAAATTGCAAACCACGGAAACATGCTAGTAGCAGCAAATACATACACCCGACTGGCCCACAAGCATCAGATGGTCCTAAAATGTGCAGCAGCATCATTAAGATATGGTTCTTTTTAATTTACAAGGCACCTCTGTTTAAACAAAACAGAGAATTACAAGGCACCTAGAAAGCTGATTCATCTCATGATCGTCGGTCCCTGCTTCTGCTCTTCACTGAACTCCAGCTGCGCCAACACATTGACAAGCACACGATTCAGAAATTATCATGGTGTTTCATACTAACTTTATATAGTAGCATTTTAGATATCACTCAAGCATTCTCACAAGCTATCATCTACCCAGTGATGAAAGTAGATCTATTAAAGAGTAAATGGATACCTTGGCCTCTTCATGAGCGATCCTCATCCTCTGGTACTCATGCTGTGCCCGGTGACAACGAAACAGAGCTTGAACACGTACCACTGATCTATTAAACCTGTCCTCAGCTTGTTGCCGGCTGGCCTGGAAGAAACCTTCTTCTGCGGTGCTTGCAGGTTCTACATCCATTATCATTTCTACTGGCATTCCATTTCCAATGCCGCGCAAGCCTTTTCGCTTCTTTCTCCATCGCAAAATAGCTTTCTCCACAACTCCAACAGACCATATTACCTTGCGGTACTGACGTCTCACTTGGTGGCCTCGGTATGCAGCCTGGGGAAATATTACAATTATTACAATATTCTAATAGCGTGATAACACCACAGGAAAAACTTCCGATTTATTCCCAAAAATAAGAACTTCCAAATGACATCACCTTGTTCTTCCAACACACTGAATACCCAAAAGTAAGTGCTTTTCAGCAGGATGGCAGATATTTATGCAATAAATTCCCCCACAGAAAACAAGAAAGCAAATCATGCAATAGGAACATGCAACTTACTTGTATTCTGATAGCTTGTCTTCGCATGTTTGTGAAGTTCCTTCTGACCTTCCATGTGCGGAAATGATTTTGTATTCGTGCAGCAGCTCTCATCTCTTTCTTCTTGTTGTAGTTCCTAAATGCATGCTGAATCCTCATAGCAGCAATTATCGCAGCTGCTTGAATCTCAGGATGGGCCAATTCAATTGCTTTTGTTTGGAGCTTAAGGGTTCTATCCCTGAGTGCGGCTTGGATATTACTAGCAGCATCAGCAGCATTTCGATAGGCTGCTAAAGATTCTTTTAAGCAAAGTTCTTGTTCAGTAAGATTCTCAAACTTCTCGCTATGTACTTTTGTTAGTATCGCCCTTGATGGTGAGCGGTCAGGATTTTGGGAAAGTGACATAGACTCAAAATGTGCAGTCAATCCTTTCTCAGCAAGATATGCAGCTAAGCCCACATAACCTTGTTTTGCTGCCAGATCAGCAGGAGTGTATCCACCAGGGGACACTGCAGTAGGATCTGTAACCAGGCTTGGATTTGCTCCAGCAGATAAAAGAGCAGCGACCATTCTTTCCCTGGCAAAAGTTGTAGCAAAAAAAAAAGGTAAGTAATAAGATGATTGTAATTTGTAAAGATATATGTAGATTCCAACACAAATGTTTCCAAGATTAAGAATTACTAGTCACCTAAGGTGAAAACAATCAAATATGTCTAAGGTCGGCATCTAATACTGTAGATGAGATGCCTTTCACATACACCTTTCTAAAGCTAGCAGGTTGTTGAAAAAAAAATATGGCTCATTTTGTTTAATGAACAGTAACGGTTTCTAGTCAGTTAGGTCCAACGAAGTTTGACTCACAAATTTAATAAACATTCACAGTTGCCAGAACCAGAACACAAATAGAAAATGATTTTTGCTCCCATTTTCCTATATTCCATGCTAATCAGCTAAGGATAAAGAATCAGAAAATAGAGGATACCTCCCGTGGTATGCAGCCCAGTGTAAAGCTGTCCAACCAGAAGAATCGCGGAAATCCAAGGAAAATCCAGAGACAGAAAACAAGCGGATAGCCCAAGTATACCCAAGGAAAGAACATAGATGGATAGGTCCTTGTCCTCGATCATCACGGCCGGTTGACTTATGGCCACCAATTAACCTTTCCAGAAGCCATTCTTGCAATCTATTCCGCAACACTAATTCAAGCAAGTCCTCGGTAGCAGGAACATGTGTGCCTTCAGAATCACTAGCAATTTTCCAAAGATCCATCCATTCCTTCTCTGGCGATGTCGAGATGAGATTGGAAACTTTGCTACCTTCTACAAGAAGCTTTGGTGCTATCTTTTTCTTGTTTGTAATAAACAGTAGACGAGCTAGTCTCATCTGCATCCGAAACTTTGACTTTGTGTGCTCATCATCCAACGGCTTCAACGCAGTCTGCAGTGAGCTTGCAGGCATACTGCGATACTCAAAACTCAAAACCTCGGTGATTGGTGTTGTCCCATCTTGAGTCAAATAAAAATCCACTCGTCCAGGTGTATGTGGTCGAATCATAAAACGATAAACACCAGTTTGAACCATATTTGCAGCAACACAGTTATCACCAAAGATACCGTATATATTGGAGCCAGATAGATGTGTGTATTGCTCATAGTAGTGCCCAATCACCAGGATCTACAATTCAGCAACTGTCAATAATTTTGTATGATAGAATATTACAATTTACAAATATATGAGCTCATGTGGCTTGTGCATGCATTTTTTTTCTATATAACACATTATATATGTACTCCATTCACTGCATTGCAGTAAAGCAACCATCCTACTAGGAGAAGTACCTGATAGATAATTGAGAAAATGATTTTGGTAACAGGTGTCAGATGAAGATGTAGTGGAACATTCCCATTAGAATTGAACAGTTGGAATGAAAATACACAAATATAGTAAAAAAAACTATGCTCTTTCAGAATAACATAAATGGGGCAAACCTTGGTATGCTCTGTCGAACAAGCCCATTCTGGGGAGAAATCAGTGATATTGAAGAGTTTTTCGTTGCTCACAATATTATCCCCTAAACAGGGACTGTCATCATTCAAATACTTCCACAGTCCGAGACTGTTCTCCCTAGCAGGTACATCATTAGGAATGTTACCATTCACTGGAGTTTTTTGCGGAGAACTTAGAAATCGCTGTGGTAGAGAATCCAGATCTTCTTGTAGAAGATACTGAGGCTGGTCTACTTGATGATCCAGAGCTTCGCTATGGTTTGCAGGTACCTGGTTGAAGGGCGTAATTAGTAGGATAAGCTTCGGGTATCAAATTAAGTAGTGAAACTTATATAGCCTGCATAAGATAAATTAGTGATCCATCTAAGCTGCCAATGTAGAGTCACAAAGTGACAATGAAATAAAATTTGCACCCATGTAGATATGTACACATATGCTCATATCATATGTTTGACTAATGCCCCTCTCCGAACAATGGATGAAGGATAGTGGTGTACTTTAGCTCAACAACAAGCAAATAACCTTGCACTCTCTTTGCAGCATAGAACCAGACTATCAGAACTATAACTGACTTCCCATGCCGTGCGTAAGTATGGAATTAACAAAATAATCCACACGCACACACATGGCAAATTAATCTCCATGGAAACCCAATGGTACAAAAATATACAGATAACATCTTATCTGAGAAACTACCATGAAACTTACAATGGCAAAATCAAGAAAGTAATCTTAGACATGTTTTCCAGAGCCCCACATAGTAAGCTTGATATTTTATAGGAAAATTATATCGTGGCAGACAAAACAGAAGACCTATTGGTCCGCAATATAAAAACCTTACGGATTCACAGCAAATAACATATACATAAAACACCATGAGTATTGACAAAGAAAGGTGGTTGACAGAAGTGTTCATTTGAATATTGTAACTTGTTACTTGTATATTAAATATGGAATAAAGACTAATCAACAAAGGAACGCGACAACATGGAATTTGGTAAGGATGTAGTTAAGTTTGTACATAATTTTAATCGTATAGTAGACTAGTATTGCAATTAAATAAAGCAGCTCACTTACGTTATTTGAGGTGTTGATGTTACTTCCAGAATTCTTCTGTCCGTATTCAATTTGCTGACTGAATGCGACGGATCCTCCTGTTTTGTAATGAGCAATATTACATTTTATGTGAAAGTAATATGAAATATTGTAGATCTGTCAAAAAGTCCCACCGCAGGAAGAAGTATCCTTATTCATAGATGACTCCAGTAGATGTGCCCAAAATTCCTCCAGAGTAGAGCCGCCAGTTTCTGCATGATGGCAATCCAAGATAGAGTAGTAGAATCATAAGTACAGCAAACGGTCAGCACGGCATATGATACCATTGGAGAGTGAAATAAAATAAAATTTAGCTCACTGGAGCATAAATTTTCTAAATACGCTGCCAAATAGTGCATAGACGTTCAACATATCATTAGAGCTGAAGCATATCTCACCACTAGAAATTGCACTGCCAACATGTGAGTTAATTTCCTCTGGTGCAGGATTAGAGAATGATAGCTCAGTATGAGCAGAGACTGAATCTGCTGAAGCTGGAGTAGGGGTATTGTACTGAATCACATTTACTGTGGGCACTTCGACTTCACCTTCTGTGCTCAGATGTGCTATGGTATTTTCCTGGTCAAGAGGAACCAGATTAGGAACCTATGTGTAACAGAACATATAGGTCTAATATGCTTGCACAGTAGGACATTTGTACAATAGTATGAACAAGAGAACAAACGTGACGCACGCCTTTTAATAATACTTCAAAATAGAAAAAGGTGATGGGGATAAAATAACCTCAGATGTTTGACGATAATGCACAAGAACTATGCGCTCAGCCTCTCTGAATAAGAAACAACCAAGAACCATGTCAGCAAGAAGATGTAATTATATATGACTTTGTATCTGATACATGCAGTGGAAATGTTAATTGTATGCCACTCTGCGTTCTGTAAGCCTTAAGAGAAACTTCACTGCTATAGATCAGGTCCCAGTTAATATGGTGATGGCACTTACCCACTGCTAATACAAAGCTGTTTCTCAGAGATGAAATGAACATTGAACAAAAAATTTGTTGGAATAATCCTGTGTGTTCACTCTCCCTCTACATAGTTCTAGAAAAATCTACCATCATACCATATGGCACAGTTCTAGAATGATCTACCCTGTACTAGTAGTCTACTAGTAGTCTGTTCAGCTTAGTAGCGAAGGTAGAAACTAGCAGCAGTTTCTAGAATACACAAGAGTTGTAACCTAGTGGAAGTAACCTGGTAGAAGACACTAGAAGCTTGTAAGGTTGGTTGTGAAGTCCTATAAATAGGACATGTACCCCATGGTTGTAAAGTGAGCTGAGAGCAAGTTGCAAGCTAACACAAAGCAATAGAGCTACAGTGTACTAGTACGTGACCAGCCTTCAACACTGCCACTCAGTGTGTGTTTGTGTGAGCCAAACTAGCTAGCTGAGAGCATCAGCCCGGGACATCAAAGTGGTATCAGAGCCATGTCGAAGTCTCAGGAGGTCGGCGAGAAGGGTGAACGCAGCGGGTCCAAGACGCCGCCGCGGCTCGCAGGGCGACGCCCTTCCACATCTCCGATGCCTCGTCGGGGTCGCAGCCCGACACGCCGCGGTGGCGGCGAGCTGGTGGTGCGCGAGCGTGTCGTGAGGGAGAGCACTAGCTCAGCCCAATATCCGACGCTGACACGCTCAAACTATGCTGAATGGGCGATGGTAATGCGTGTCCAGCTCCAGGCTCAGCACTTGTGGGATGCCATCGAGTTTGGCGTCGACGACAAACACGACGATCGAGCAGCGCTGGCAGCCTTGCTCCGGGCCGTTCCACCGGAGCTGGTGCGTACGTTGGCAGCAAAGGACAACGCGAAGGCAGCATGGGACACGCTCAAGACAATGCGTCTCGGCTCTGAGCGCATTCGTGAGGCAAAGGCGCAGACAAGACGTCGCGAGTTCGAGGAACTTCGTTTCCGCCCCTGTGAGTCAATCGAAGATTTCTCAATCCGACTAACAAGCATCGTCAGTGATCTCGAGCTCCTCGGCGATCCCATAAGCGAGTACAAGGCAGTGCTCAAGTTCTTGCGCGTGGTGCCACGCAAGTACCGACCGGTGGTGATGGCCATCGAACAAGTTGTCAACCTCCGGGAGTTGACAATCGAGGAGCTGTGTGGTCATCTTCTCACCGCAGAGGAGGGGTACGACCTAGATAATGCTACTGACGGTGTCAACAAGCTTCTCCTCACAGAGGAGGAATGGGCGAGCCGTCAACGACAACGCGGCAAGCTTCTCCTCACAGAGGAGGAATGGGCGAGCCGTCAACGACAACATGGAAAGAGTGTGCCCAGTAGCGATAGCAGCAGCCTGCCGGCATCCAGGCAGAAGCAACAAGGTGCACAAGGCGGCAACACAAGCTCAAGTGAGCGTCGTAAAGGGAGTTGTCGGTATTGTGGTAAGCTTGGGCATTGGGCAAAAGAGTGCCGCAAAGCAAAGCGTGGCCGCGAACGGCGTGGCGAGGCGGCTAACTTTGTGCAGGCTGAAGAAGAGGACAACACGCTGCTAATGGCAACCCATACCGAGGTTGCAGAGGCAGTGGCTGCGCCTACGGTGGATACGGCGAACCCCTCTACACCAACTCTAGGGGAGCAGGTCTTCCTCAACGAAGAACGTGCACACGTTGAGCTGCGCAAGTCCACGACTGACACCGACACGGCATGGTACCTGGACACAGGCGCCTCAAACCACATGACTGGGGATGCAACCGTCTTCGCTGATCTCAACGAGAAGGTCTCCGGCACGGTACGTTTCGGTGATGGCTCCCTCGTCAACATTTGCGGACGTGGCACAGTGATGTTCGCAATGGATGGAGGACGCCACAGGGCGTTGACAAATGTCTATTGGATCCCACGGATCAAGACGAACATCATTAGCATCGGACAACTCGACGAGACTGGGTGCCCAACACATGTTGAAAATGGCATGATGATCATCCGCGACCGGCAGAAGAAGCTCATCGCCAAGGCTCCTCGCATGCGAAATCGGCTGTACATGGTACATCTCCAGATCGAGAAGCCGGTATGTCTAGCCGCTCATATGGGCGAGGACCCGTGGATATGGCACGCGCGCTTTGGCCACCAGAATTTTGAAAGTCTCGAGAAACTTGCTCGGAAAGACATGGTTCGGGGCCTTCCCATGATCAAGCACGTGGAGCAGCTGTGTGAGGTGTGCCTTGCCGGCAAGCACCGGCGCGCCCCATTTCCTCGGGTGGGAAAGTACCGTGCTACCAAACCACTGGAGCTCGTGCATGGTGATTTGTGCGGTCCTATCTCGCCGCCCACGCCAGGAGGAAAGCGCTAATTCCTTCTCCTCGTCGACGACTACAGCCGGTACATGTGGATCTTCCTCCTGCCTACGAAGGACGAAGCACCGGCGGCCATCCGTCGCTTCCAAGCTGGTGCAGAGGTGGAGTCACGGCACACGCTCCACGTCTTCCGCACTGACAGAGGCGGGGAGTTCACCGTGAAGGAGTTCGCGGACTGGTGCGCTGATCAAGGGATCAAGCGGCACCTCACTGCTCCATACTCACCCCAACAGAACGGCGTGGTGGAACGGCGTAATCAGACGATCGTCACGGAGCGTTGCATGTTGAAACGCACCGGCATGCCAGCACAGTTTTGGGGAGAGGCGGTCACCACGGCCGTATTCGTTCTCAACCGTTCATTCACGAGGAGAGTGGACGGGCGTACTCCATACGAGGCATGGCACGGTATGAAGCCAAATGTACACTTCCTTCGAGTTTTTGGTTGCAGGGCTCACGCCAAGATCACCACCCAAACCTAAAGAAGCTGGATGACCGAAGTAAGCCCATGGTGATGCTCGGGTACGAACCCGGCAGTAAGGCATACCGTCTCTACGACCCGGCGACAAAACGTGTTCACGTCTCCCGCGACGTTATCTTCGACGAGAGTGTTGGTTAGGACTGGAGCACGGACAACATGGCAGAAGATTATGGCGGGGGAGAGTTCACCATTGAATACTCCTACGCGCCGGCACCGACGACATCACCCACTTTGCCAAACCAGTCCACTGCCGCCACTCCTGCCCCGACAGAGATTCAGCCCAAAAACAATTCGGAAGCAAAGTCTACAGTGAGGACGCCCACAACACAAACCTCGGAACAAGTGAGGTTTGCCACACCTCCGTCCACACCAGACTCGGAGTTCTTCGATGAAAGCAATGATCCAGATTATCCACACCGCTACCGTCGCGTCCTCGACATGGTGGAGCCCGACGCACGGGTGCCAGGGCAGGCTGAGCGCCTTCTACTCACTCCCTCTGGTGAGCCATCCACGTATGCAGAGGCGGAGCATGACGAGCAATGGCGCACCGCGATGCGTGAAGAGTTGAGGTCCATTGAGGAGAACAAGACATGGACCCTAACTGACTTGCCTACAGGTCACAAGCCAATCGGTCTCAAATGGGTCTTCAAGCTCAAACGAGATGCCAACGGCAACGTGTTGAAGCACAAGGCGCGCTTGGTGGCGAAGGGCTACGTGCAACGGCCGGGGATCGACTTCGACGAGGTTTATGCCCCGGTGGCGCGTCTGGACTCTATTCGTCTACTTCTCGCCGTTGCTGCGCAGAAAAGGTGGGAGGTGCACCACATGGACGTCAAGACTGCGTTCTTGAATGGAGAACTCGGCGAAGAAGTATATGTGACGCAACCGCCAGGCTTCACGACCTCCGCCACGTCAAGCAAAGTACTGCGCCTTCACAAGGCACTATATGGTCTTCGTCAAGCCCCTAGAGCATGGAATACCAAGCTGGACAGCGTGTTGGTGTCACTCGGGTTCACTCGCAGCCCATCTGAGCATGTTGTATACACCAGAAGCGAGGATGGTGAGCGGCTTCTCCTAGGCATCTATGTTGACGACTTGATCCTGACAGGAGCAAGCACCAAGACTATCTCCAAGTTCAAAGAGGAGATGAGCAGAAGATTCTGCATGAGCGACCTAGGATTGTTGACGCTCTATCTTGGCATAGAGGTCAAGCAATCACCGGGTGAGATCACCCTGAAGCAGGCTGCGTTCGCTAGCAAGCTGTTGGAGAAGGCGGGCATGGAGGATTGCAACGCCGTACATGTTCCCATGGAGCCGCGCTTGAAGCTATCCAAGGTAAGCACTAATCCATCTGTGGATGTCACTAAGTACAGGAGCATTGTCGGCAGCCTCCGCTACCTTGTGCACACACGGCCAGACATTTCCTTCGTCGTCGGTTACGTCAGTCGCTTCATGGAAAAGCCAACAACCGAGCACATGAGCGCCGTCAACCATATTCTGAGGTATATCCAAGGGACACTACACTACGGCTGCAGGTACAGTTGCAGCGACAACAAAGACATACACCTAATTGGCTTTAGTGATGCCGACCACGCCGGAGACATCGGCGACAGGAAGAGCACAACGGGGACTCTCTTTTTCTTTGATAGCTGCCCGATCACTTGGCAGTCTCAGAAGCAGAGGGTGGTCTCCATATCATCCTGCCAAGCAGAGTATATTGCCGCTAGTACCGCGGCATGCCAAGCCGTTTGGCTCGGACGGCTCATAGGCGATCTTTTCGCTACAGACCCCATGGTCCCTACACTTCTCGTGGACAACAAGTCAGCGATCCAACTAAGCAAAAATCCGGTCTTTCACGACCGGAGCAAGCACATTGAGACCCGCTATCATTTCATACGGGAGAACGTCGAGAGCGGCAAGATTGTTGTCGACTACATCAACACCAACGATCAGCTAGCGGACATCCTGACCAAACCACTTGGTCGAACCAAGTTTTAGACTCTACGCGAGAAGATTGGCATCGTCGAGATCAAGTGAACGCATCAGGATTAGTGGGGTGAATGTTGGAATAATCATGTGTGTTCACTCTCCCTCTACATAGTTCTAGAAAAATCTACCATCATACCATATGGCACAGTTCTAGAATGATCTACCCTGTACTAGTAGTCTGTTCAACTTAGTAGCTAAGGTAGAAACTAGCAGCAGTTTCTAGAATACACAAGAGTTGTAACCTAGTGGAAGTAACCTGGTTGAAGACACTAGAAGCTTGTAAGGTTGGTTGTGAAGTCCTATAAATAGGACATGTACCCCATGGTTGTAAAGTAAGCTGAGAGCAAGTTGTAAGCTAACACAAAGCAATAGAGCTTCAGTATACTAGTACGTGACCAACCTTCAACACTGCCACTCAGTGAGTGTGTGTTCGTGTGAGCCAAACTAGCTAGCTAAGAGCATCAGTTCGGGACATCAATATTCACACAGGTCGTGGACAGGAAACAATGTTGCAAACAAATATCTCTAGAAGCTTATATTAGCCCTAGATAACCGAACAGTTCTGACAATCTGGTAAGAGTTCCACTGCCTTTGTATACTCTAGAACACAGAAACAACAAACAAATCGCACAAACAAAAATCAATGCAATGCATATTGCACACAAAAAAACTGATAGAGCTGAACTCTTACTTGTCAAGCAGCCAGTAGCATCTCCTAAAGAAATTTGGATTATGCTCACCACGAGCGTAATAGACATGAACTCTCTCTTCGTTACCAATCTATGAAATGACAGATATTAACAACAATAGTTGTGGGGATACAAGAACGTAACAGCAGCAGTGAGATTTTAGTTTCTTAGGGACGGGTAGTCTCACCTTCAATTTTTCATGGGCTTCTTGGACAGTCTTGCCATCCTTCTTTTTTTTCCAATTATGACCATCCTTCCGGAAGTTCCGAACAACTTTACGATCATATAGAACAATAGTACCGCCTGGTTTAAAAGAACAGATGGTTAAAGTGGTCAACTACAAACATGATAGGATTATATTTCAAAGAACACAAACAACAATTTCAATAAAACTTCAAGACTTAGACATTCTTGCAATAAACTGCAATCAGAACAATGTAGAATTTATAGAGCGTATAGCCCAACTGGTATCTACACACAATTGCGAGAAGATTGTTTACTTTCACAAAAAATTATGACGACTCGATGGTTTCTCTAAATGAAGTTTTAGCCGCGTCCATTATTTGTGTGACAGTCCTCTAAAGAAAACACAGGTAGCAAGTTCAATACCAAGAGGTTTTTCTGCTCAAAATGAGATAAGTATGCACAAATAGTTGATTCAAAACAAGCAAGAGTTAAGTGCACATCTGCATTTGGGACAGGAAAAACTGTTTATTTTACTTATGGTAGCATAGTAATCCCCGATGCTATATTTTGTATGCACTGATTTTTGCACACATGGGAGACAAGCATAACTGTTCCTGGTGGTGTATCATAGATATTTCAATATGGACCATATACGGAAATGAATGACTCTAGCGTCTAGATACATCCGTATCAGAAAAATGCTAAATGTCTAAAACATCTTATATTTTGGTGCGGAGGGGGTACTTTATTACATTCATAATTGATAATCTATTATAACCCAACAGATGGTATACTGAGGAGAATATAAGAACAAGGCTGAGTGCACAGACATTTCGGAAGGATGGAACTTTATGGAAATCATGCGTATTTACGTATACTCCAGCTTTCAATGTGCACCCATTCATCTATTGTGTTCTAAAGGCCTGGGATGGGTGATCAAGAATTCAAGATGCACGGATGATGCAGCACCTCCTCTTTGATTGCCGATTATCTACAGCATCTCCCCCAAAGACCAAATCCCAGCGACAAGTTCACCAACTGTCGGGCCAGTTTCTATTCAAAGAGTATTGTTATCTTGATGTAACAGTGTTTGTTTGCTCAAGATGGCCCTTCTTTGGACATGTACAGAGGTTGTGCTAATTTTCATCATCTATCAATCAATGCATCAAGACACTAAGCATTTGTTTCTCCTTAAGAGAGAAGAAGAAAGACCAATGGTGGGTGGAGATTCAACACCCCAAAAGTACAGATGGATGTCAGAGCACAGTGCATGGATCTCAAGAGCAGGGTTTAGAGTTGGTGCGAAACACATACTGACGGGCTTGTCGATGGGCTGTGCATGGACCTTGAATCTCTCGTGGTTGGCCAGGACGGCGTAGATCTCATTTGGCCGGAACCAGCGCGCCGCGGCCTCCGCCTTGAGCTTGTCAAAGTTGAGGTCTGTCCACCAACCACCACATCAAGAAACATAAACGAGAACTCAGCCCGAGAGATAACGAAATGTTTATTAGTACTTCCTTTCAACAGCAAAAGATAGAAACGAACTGAACCTAAATTGCAGTCTACTTGATCATAGTAACGAAAAGACGGACTAAAAAAAATCACGCGAATCGCAAAGCCCTAAAGCTTAGAAGGTCAAAGTTTCAAGGAAGTCGGGAAGAATCGGATGAACCATGAAACACAAAACATTGGACGAAATTTCCAACAACCACAGAACACTAGGAAATCGAAAATCGACCCCAAAACAGATTGCAATCGGCAACCCGAATCACAAACAGCACGAATTAGGCCCTAAAAGATCACATGTATTGAGATGGGGAAATGCATGAACAGCGACGCTTGAAGAACGACGAGAGCTTGGGGAACGAGGCGTCAAGTGGTAGCAACTACATAGCCCAACAGAATCACGCCTGGAGCAAGAGAGCACGAACAAGGAAGCCCGGTATAGCTACAGAATCGGCGGTCCACCATTAAAAAAACATAGGAAGGGGGCGGGAAAAGAAGTAGCGGCGGCGCTCGGACTGGAGAGGGCGACCTGCATAGGTGATGAAGCCGTGGATCTCGGAGCGGAGGAGCGGTTCCCTCCCGGCAACTCCCGCCATAGTCGCCGCCGCCGCCCGCCGTCGCCCCGGCTGCTTCCACTCTCCCGGTGATGCGTCGGGCTACGCAGGAGAAGACGACGACGAGAGCAGGAGGAGACCTCAGAAAATCGTGAGAGAAAAATCAATTATTATTAAGTGCAGGTAAATAAAAAGAAATCAATAAATCAAAGATTGAAAGTGTTGATCTCGAGAAAAGAAATAATTGTGCACTAAAGTTGCGCTAGTCAGGTGGGGGCCCGCATCTAAAGCGCCACCATGATCCGGACCCACATGTCGGAAGCGAATAGTTGGTGGGTGGGGTGCGGTGGGTTGAACTTGTGGCAAGATCCTGAGTTTCTCATGCGATCCACTTGTCAAGATGGTTTCAAGTGGGACGGGCGTGCCACTTCTCCCATGTCCCATCCCACCACAAAAATCCCGTCAATCCCGCTAGGAACCTCCCGTTCATCCCGTACGGGTTAAAACGGACCAGCCCACCTAGTCCACGGCAGCCCACCTGTCCCGTTATTTCGCAGCTTGACGTCTCCGACGCCACTTTCTCTATCTCAGCGTCGTCGGTTGTTTCCGTGGCGACGGGGAAGATGTCTCCGGCGGCGCTCCGCTGGCGAGTCCACCTCGGTCCACGTACTGGTCCTCCGCTGGTGCCGCCGCCGCCGCACGAGTGCCCTTTCCAGCCGGCGGCGCGGCCTCGGGAGGCACCTCCTCGGGCTCTCCTTCTGCGAGATGGACTTGGATGCAGGCGCCGACGCGCTGAAGCAGGTCGCCACCACCGATCTCTTCCGGCCGCCTCGAGATCGACATCCCGAAGATCCTCCGCTTCGATCTCTCCTTCCCCGACATCCCCAAGGAAGAGACACTTCAAATTTGCAACGGGGATGGCTGATGCAACGAGGATGCTACTTCAATTCTGAACTTTGTTGATACCATACCATCCAAGAGTGGATCGCTGGGGAGAAGGATTAGGCGTATATGCCAAGACGTTGACCAGAGTAATTCTCAATTTCTTAACCCCGGAGATAAGATTTGTTAAGTAGCGACACGAATCAGCAGGAAACATGGGCGGCGCTCAGGAAACCACGGCGGCGGCCGGAAAATCTGCGGCGACGGACATCCGATCGAAGCGCGCGGAAGAACAGCGAGCGGCGGCCGGAAAAGCTTGCGGCGACGGCAGAGCACAACGAGCGAGGGAAGGGGACGAGAGAGTAGGGAGTCTAGTACGGGATTTGACGGGAGTAGCGGGACATCCCATAAAAGTCCAGAACTTTGTTTCGTGAGTGGGATTGATGGATCGTGGGTCAACGGGATAAGTTGATGAGCAGCCTCGGTGGGAACGGACGCCCCAATCCCGTCCCACCTGAAACCATACTTGTCAAGCTCTGAAATTCGACAACAAGCGTGATTACGCGAGTTTCGCCGTGCTTTTTCGCTGCATAACTTGTCACCTTGAATTGAAAGGCAATGAAAGGAAACAATTAATCATTAAACTATTTAATATTCACTCTGTTATGCTCGCTCTGTTTTATATTAGATAGATGAGTTTTATTTATTTTAAAGTGAGTGTATCTAGTAACATGTCTAGATACATGAATTTTTATATAAATAGAAGAGAAAATATATATAAACCGTACCTTAATCTTGAGCATTCTACTTGAGTTAGATGAAGGCGGTATTAACTCTTTTAAGTTGAAACACCTTCTTAATTGCGCCTGCGCTTGATACCTTCTTGATTGCGCCTGCGCTTGATGAAGACTTCTCTAGATACTCCTTCATACACCATTATGAAGAGTCTCGGTTAGGTTCGTCTTCATGTCTCCATTGTTAGATGAAGATTTCTTCAAATACTCATACTCTATATATGAAAGTGCAACAGATTTACTCCCCAATCCAGCATCCACGTCACCCGCAAAACGCTGGCCGTCCGATCGCCGCGTCAGACGGCCGAGATAAGCCCAAAGCACCCCCAAATCGTGCATTATTGTAGCTCGGCCCTCTAGGCCAATCGCGGAGCGACACGTCGCCCGGTCACCCGTCGGCTGCCTCTGGTTCCGTCGGTCGCACGTCATTTTTGCAGAAAAGTCATTGCACAAATTAGAAATCAAACCCGCAGTCTAGAGTACACTACGTCGAGGGACCTATTCGTGAATACTGGAAAGTTCGCATGCTTTTGTGTAAACTTACCACGCATTTTTCCCTCGCCTCCCTCTTCTCTCCCGCGACCGCGCGGTCGCTGGCGCCGCCGCCGGCCGGTGCCACCTCTCCGCGCCTCCCAGCTCACATTGGCGGCCACGGGAAGATGCAACGTCGTCTCCTCTCCCTCCTCGCCGGACGAATCTCGCTTGGGCGGCCGGAATCGTCGGCACTCCGCCGGAAATCACCACCGCCCTTTTTGCTGCCCGCTGCCACGGAGATGGTCACCGGCGGCGATTCCGGCCACCAATTGGCGCGCCCCGCGGCCGGCTGGACGCGCCTCGCCTTGCTCTACAAGCGCCGCGCCTCCATGGCCCAAAATTGGGCGGCGCTGCGCTACTGCGAGTCGAGCGCCGCCGCCCGCGTCCACCGGCACTGACGTCAGCGCTATGCGGCTGACGCGTCGGGCCCGCCTATCAAGATTTTTGCATTTTTAGACGAAAAAAACAGAAAAATCATATCTTTTTAAATACAACTTGAAAAAATACAAAAAATATATCAAATTTCACAGAAAAATAATATCTTTACAACCAACCAAACCCCATAAATGTTTAAACAATTTTAAAAAAAATTAAATACACGACACATTATAATTTATGTAACTCCGTCACTTTGTTCAGTTGTAATTTAAATACTTCACTCCGATATTATGATCATGTGCATATACTCTACAAAAGATATATTAGACATGGAAAAATTAGCACATGTTGCTCCTTCCAGCCTTTGTAATTATGAAGTTTTGGGCAACTGAAATCGGAAAACTACTGAAATATTTTTGAATGGTTCAATGAGTCCATCTCATACATACGTCTTGCACATATACATCGGGATAATAGGATTATTATTTAGGTCTCTAAAATATTTCCGCGCTGTTCTACAACTCCATGTTCAATACACAAACTTTTTTTGTTGCCTATTCAAATATTTTTCAAACAGATGAGAAACATAACTTTACTGATATGAAAGTCGTGCAATAACGTAATTAAAATTACACGGGTGCGGCGTGTCGCCGCGCCATGTTACCTAGTACTTCATTATATGAGAGTCTCGTTTAGTTTCGTCTTCATATTTTTCGTTGTAATATGAAGACTTCTTCAAATACTTTCTCATACTCCATTATGGGAGAGTCACACTTAGCTTTGTCTTCATGTATACATTGCAAGTTTTAATCAAAATATATCTTCCTTGAAGGATCATACTGAAGTTGCACTTCATCTTCTTCCCTTTATGTTAACTAATCTTGACTTTATTGTCTTGATCAACTTAGCATTTCGTCTTGAATATAACCTTGATCAACAAATGATCTTCTAGAGTCCAACATGAATTCCAATATTATACCATGGACAAGATCTATAAGGATATCTTAATGCAAACATTAGCCCATGGAGATTGTCATTAATTACCAAAATCACACACGAGGGCACATGGACTTTCACTAATATGTTTACAAGTTATATACGCAGGATTAGTTCGGTCGTGGGAAAGGCGAGGTAAATGCTTACCCCTACTTCAGAGGAACAATCGAGGGGTTATCGGGGATACGACGTCTTATCTTTTTTTTAATTGTACGTACCCGTACTATAAAAACGGGATCAGGCTTTTTTTTACAGATTAAAACGGGATCAAGCTTACAGAAGTTGGGAAACAACTTCCCCACTTTTCCCTACACCATGTACACTTCTACCTATTAGTTTCCACTTCTTTTCATCAATTTTGGATTCTCCTCCAGACCTACCTTATTATGTACTTCTTCGCCAAGTTGGTTTCTTCTTCATTGAAGAGGTACCAGCGACCATTGACCCCTCCATTGTTGAGTTAGAAGCTTCATTTCCTCTTGTTTTCCCTCCAATCAATCTTCGCATTCTTTGAGGGGAAACAAAGAGGAACACTTGATCTTCCAAACAAAAGTTGTTTCCCGGTCTTGAGTAAGTTTGGTCTTGTTACTCTTAGATTTTTTGGGAGGTTAACAACCTTGCCCCCTAGCTCTCGCTCAAACCCTTATCCCAGAAATATGAAAACAAATCCTTGAACGAAGAGAAGATGATTGTCTCCTCTCTTCCTACTAGATCTTTAGCAGGGTCGAATGCTTTCTTGATCAAGGTCAGCACATACGCCAGGCATATTGTTCTCAAAATTCTTATGTATCCACATTTAGTCTCTATTTATGCTCCATCCCTTCTAGAATTCAAAAAGGCGGGTCCTTCGGGTTATTTCGTAGATATCATCTTCCTTTCATTCTTTTTTTATGAGAACCAACCCTCAAGGCTATCTTACTTCCAAAAGTATAGACCATGCGCTTACCGCCACTGTAACCTGGCTCAATACATTTTGTTCATTTATTTGAATCGCGCTAACATAGTGGATGGTCTCAGCGCATAGGTGCTAGTACTATTAAAGATCGACTGATACCGACAGATGCCAATGATGTTGTTGTTATTATTATACTCCTGCAAAGATGATATTTTTGCTACTCTCTCTGTTCTATAATTCCTTTCATTATTTTTGTTAAAATTTGAACTGGAACAATAAGGAAAATTATGTTACAGAGATAGTATTTTTTTTGAACAAAACGGGCAACATTTGTTCCTCATTTTATTTACAAAGAAGAGGAGAATTGACCGATTCATTAGTTGTTATAGAGATAGTATTGACCGGTTCATTAGTTGTTACAGAGATAGTAGCATGCACTTCAACCACATAGGTCTACAAGCCGAAGAGATCAGAAATAGGGGAAACATGGCACATGTCATTGGACGTTAAGAGGCGAAACACGGCGAATAAGATCGACCCAGACTAGAGGTGAAGCACCCGATAGTCGCTATTTGTCGCACCTTCTTCTCGCCTGTTGGTGCTGTCACGCTCTTCTACCGGCACATTCAACCACAGCCTTCAACTTGGAGGATATCGAGTACAGTAGTGAGTACATCGCCGGTGCATCAATACAAGTTGCGTAGCGAGCAACTAGTCCTTGACTGGAGACGGCTAATCACCGACTAAGGGCTTGTTTGATTCAAAGGAATTCCATCGGATTTTTGTAAGATTTTATCACATAGGAATTTTTCCTTAGTTAGTCATTTGATTCATAGGACTAGTTCCTATAGAAATCTTTGTACTACTTCCTATAGGATTTTCAACATCCACTCCAAGCTCATTTTACAATTTCTTTGGTGTAATCAAACAAATTTGGGTACAAACCGATTGGAGTGGTCATGCCATAGCAATCCTTTACTATTCCTATTTCTATGTATTTCCTATCCTATAAATCAAACAAGCCCTAAGCGGTTAGGCCATTGACTTTTCTTTTTGTGATAACTATGGCATTCACATACGGTCGATTAATATTAGAGTGGCAGCTAGAGGTCGACGCTGCATTGTCGGGCAGGAGGACCACTTCAAAAGTTCAGATGGTCCGTGCACACACAGGTTTCTTCAACCACGAACAAGATAAGTAGCAGCCAAAGAGAAGTGAAAAAATAAGGAACCTCCTGCAACTGTCGGCAAAAGGACCAAATAAGGCCATGCAAGTCCAAGAGTGTGTGCTTGTCATCCTCGGGTGTTTTTTCCGGATATCTGTGCCACAATGGCTTTCTTTCCGTATCAATAGGTAGCCTTCCTTGCCTATGGCTACTTTCAAATGAAAAGGTCAAAAAAGAACTTTATGTAATAGGCTCACTTAATGATTTCAAACTCGATTGTAAACTATTCCCACCTAAAAGATTAGCTTACTACTTCAAATAGGTAGATGGAAAGAAAGCCATATTTTCCATCTTATTCTTTAATATTCTAGCCATTGACAGCAACTCACTCTTTTCGAAGACCCTAACACCTCAAATTTTGAAAGCAACAAAAACTTATTTATAAAAGACCTAAAATTTTGAAACAACAAAGACTTTTTGAAATGTCATGTTAATGGAAGTGTTTTCCCTTCTATGCTTTGTTTATCAAGTTGTGTTTTGTTGTTGTGTTAATGACTTCTAAATAACAACCTACTAAAACTCAAACAAGTTATAATATGACCTCTTGTGACCATGTTGTGACAAGTAAAAATAGTCCTTATATATATTCTCATATCTTAGGTTTAATAAACTATATTTACCATGAGGCCTTGATTCTAGCAATTACCCTAAGACCAATTAATTGAGAAAATAAAAGTATTTTTCCAAAAGCTTTATCTTTGAAAAACTATTAAAGGACCAAATAATGGGTCCTAACATACTTTGAGTTTAATGTGTTGCTAGTCCTAGCAACTTTTATTTTAAGAACTCCTAATTTAATATCTCTTTGAAAAACTATTACTAGGAAGTGGTTTAACCCTCTTTCTTCAAAACTCTTGTCATTATTGTGTTGCTCACCACCTCCCAAATATATTTTTTTATCTTAAAGTGTGGTTGTTTATCCAATTGTATGTGTGTTTAATCTATTTGACAAGTGCTTAATTTGAATGACTTGAGTGTGTTATTTTATGAGTGTCATGTGTCTATGTTTGTAGTAAGTGAATGTTTCTTTGTTTTGAATTGGAGTAATATATATTTGTTTGATGGTTTTGCATGCTTGTAACTTGTTCTCCTCTTATTAAGATGTTTGGTTAAGAATATTCTTAAACAAGTAAATTATATAATGATGAAAAACTATCTTAACCCTTGTTAATTTTAGTCTTTCTAGAACATGATAATTAGGGTTTATTTTATTCAATTTGGAAATGCAACTCACCTAACATCATCCTCACCACCTCTACTTCCCACCTGTATCATCCTTGATAATTTACATAATTGTTTGATCCTTAATCCATGCTTGTTTTGTGTTCTTCATTTTTAAGGTGACCATATCTAGTTTATAATGTAGCAGTTTGTCTTTTGTGTAAATAGTTGTTGTTGGACCTTTTAACCCAAGCTCTTAAAACAATTACTGAACCTATATCCCCTCTACCCAACCCAGCTTGTTTCATATTTTTGCTGTCAAGGAGTTGTCTAAACCATCCTTGTAATGTGTCCTAATCAAATCAGCCCAATGTCATCAACATCTAAACCCACCCTTCAAACCTTGTCCAACCTATGGATTAGAGTTTGCTTTGGATCCCGACACCCCTTAAGTACCCATAGCACGACCATGTCAAACCCTACCCATTGTATGCATTTGTCTTATTATTTTGGACATTCTGTCGAGCACTTTGTGTGCAGAGCAAACCTCACCTCCCTCTCCACCCAACCCGACCTCAGCTCCCCTCTCCCTACTGGCTTGACCACGTCGCCCCCGACCTCACCCTCTCTGCCGCCCACACCACCGCCCTCGAGAGCCAATGCCTGAGCCCGAACTCTCTCTCTCTCTCTCTCTCTCTCTCTCTCTCCCCTGTCCGAGCTCGTGATCTATAGCCGGCCACCCCCTTCTCTTTTTCGGCCGAGGCCACCACATCCACTATAACCTTGCCCATTTCATTTCCCCGACCTCACTCACCAACCTCCTGCAAGATCTCCCGAGCTCTCTGTAACGCCCCGAGATTTTCCCATATTAGTAATTGTTTGTTTTTCTTTTTGCATCATCATATCATCATGTCATTGCATTGTCAACTCATTTATTTAATTTGTTGCATTTAAATTCAATTTCTACAATTAAATTCAAATGCAATTCAAATAAATTCAAATGTGATGTTATGCAAACTTTTAAACTAATGAATCAAATTGTGTATTTTGAAACTAATAAATTCTGCTAAAAGTTTTTATATCCTATCCTTTTCTATTTTGTTTTAAAATACAAAAACAGAAAACAAATAAAAGAGAAGAAATAAAAAAAACCTGGAAAAACTCTTACGTGGCCGTAGCCCAACTCCAAACCCAAAGCCAGCCCAGCTCAGGCCCAAGGCCCTGTACACGGGAGAGAGAGACCTTTACAGCATGGAGGCCATGGCTGCCCCACTGCTCCCCTTTTCCCTCTCCTTTAAATCGCTCCCCGAGCCTCCCCCTAACCCTAGCTCTCTCCCTCTCCTCCCCACAGCGACGCCGCCTTCTTCTTCACCCTCTTTCTCCTCTGTTCTTTGCCACCCAAAAAACTCGCCGTCGGCCATCACACCGTTGCGCCGCCAATCCGTTGACGTCGAAGACCCGCAGAGGCGTCCCGAAGCTGCGCCTCATCGTCGTCATCACCTAGGACGAGGGAATCAAGCCAGGAACGGTTGTTTCCGACGCGCTCGTCCTCTTCGTCTCCACGGCCGGCCACCTCCGCTGCTGGAATTCGACGCCCTCGCACCTCCCCACGCTTCACCTCTACCCCGAGCCCCCCCCCTCTCGGTGAGCCTCCGGTTCCATCCCCGCGTTTTCCCTCTTGTTTTTCTTGCCGGAGACGCCGCCGCCGTGCACAACCTGGTGATGTCCGCCATTACCGCCATGAACGAGCTCACGCTCGAGTCCCCTGCTCGTTCTGTTGCAGATCGGCCGGCTCTGCACACTCCACATGCACCCCGCACCACTCCCCCTTCCAGCACACAAACGTACGCCCCCGCACGCCCATCACCGCCCAATTTGAGGTCGCCGCCGGTCGGTTTCTGCTCAGCCGCTGCTCTCTGTTTTCCAGTTCAATTTCGTCAGATATTTGGTTGTGCGATTCACTTCAAAAACGGGCCGAAGCAGTTTACATCAACAACACGCACCCAACCCAAGTGGTTAACACCACTGATCCTTGCTCGCCCGCGCTCTGAGTTCGAACCCCGGCTGTAGATTAAAAAGCCAACCTTTTCTTTTGTTCAGTGACAACGCGTCCCCACTAGTCAGTGACTGTGGGCGCCAGCAAACCCTAACTGCGCCCAGTCAGCACCCTTGTGGCACCTGGGCCCGCGCGTCAGTGTCTCGGGTTATAACCATGCCCGGTAACAAAATCCAGAAGGGACCTCTACGCTGGGAATTTTCCTCGAGCCCCCTGTGCTCTCAGATTTAGTGTTTTAGCCCCCACCGACACTTCTTCCATCACGAACAGGTCCCTGTAATTTATAGAACACCCCCTAAACTTGTTTTTCTAATAACTTTTAATCTATAACTCTAAACTAAATAATCTTTATATGTTTATTTATCAGAAAAATGCAATAAACATTAATATGACATTATTATGCCATTTTGCATCTTTTATTTTAATTGCTTAGTGTAATTTATTTGTTGCACCTTAATAATTAAATATGGAATGTGTTGGGCTTTATTTAATTATTGCCCTATTCCATTTAATTTAATTAGATCACCTATGCCATGTGTTACCATGTTAACCAACATTTAATATTGTTGAGTACATAAATAACTTGCAGCTAAATAATAATTGTCAGGGTTGCTTTCCCGCTTAATTTGGATTAATTGCATTTGTTTTGCATCTTGCCATGTCATGCATCATTCTCGTATGATCATGCTGGATCTTTTGCCGTAGTTGTAAGTTGCATCTTTTACGCTTTCCAGTGTTTGTTGCTTCTTCGTGGATACGACGTTGAGATGTGTGAGCAACGACAAGATCTTCTTCCATGCGGGATTCCAGGCAAGCAAAATTTGCTTGTTTACCTATACATTGTCTTTCATACTTGCCGTTGATCTCTGCTACCCCAGTATTCGATTCTTTATAGGGCCATAGGGCCTCCCATCACATGTTTATCCTGCAGGCCATACAACTTTATTCCCACATCCTATTACCGTTGCATGTTTATCTATTGACCTTGCGAGTCGTAGCGCATACTTAGAGTTGGTTGTGCGAGTCATCTGTTGGTCTTTTATTTCACATGTTTAGTATCATAGATTGTCTACCTTAATAAAATGCTGTCATATGTTGGGTATTATAATTAAAAGATAGGGCACCGGCGGAAGGCCTTGCGAGGTGCTTTGTTCTGCTAAGTGTCGACTTAGGAACTGAGATTTTATCCTCGGATCCAATTTTTTAGCGCACTAACCACTTGTGGGAGGCCCTATGGAGCCCCCCTCGACTTTGAATGGATCTTCAACTTGTCCATGTGCCGCAAATAGTTCGGGTTTTCCATTTGCTCATATGCATGTGCATGATGATGATTGATTAGAGATTACATGATACGGGGGGTCATATAGGTGCGGTACGACGCGAAGCGGACATTTCCTACTGTGGTTTGAGCCGCATGGCGGCGTAGTCGCAAACTAATGAGTCCGCAATTGAGATATCGGTCGGACTCTTGACGCGGGTAACAACTCATATGGGTGGCACTTGGACTTGCTGTAGTGAAGGAACGAGTCGTGTTGAGAGGCCCTGAGGCTAGATTGGGTTGATCGAACGAGTATGGGTACAATAGTGCACCCATGTAGTGTATAATCTTATCGATGAGTCGTGTCCACGGTTATGGACGACTTGATGATGATGCTGGCTAACAAGATCTAGACAACTTGCACCTAATTAATGTTAATTAATTTGACTAGTAATATAGAATTACTTTCACAATAAAATGGTAATTAAAACGGTTCAATGTGTGAGTTTTCCCGAATTGCTTCCTTATACTTGGTTGAGGGTGTTAATCCGAGAATGGGTTATGATTGGTGTTAGTAGTAGTTGGTTACTTATGCGCTCTCTTATCCCTCTCTAATTAGACGGAAGTTGTAGCGTGTCTCTTTAGGTTGCTAGTGCCGCTGCCGCTAAGTCCACCTACCCCAAATTTTGGGAGATGGTGTAGAAAGTAGGCAAGACGGTTTTGCTTGCCAGGGAGTGCCTTGTCCCTCTTTTGGGTTGTGTTTTATGTGCAGTTAACAGGTTTGAAATATGACGACGTTAGATTGGGAATCTCTCCGGCTTGGCTGGGCAGGGATATGGCGACATCGCTTATCTTCAGGAGTTTTAGTCCAGTTTGCATCTTATCCGTAGTCGGATACTATTTTGCTTCCGCTGTCATTTATAATTTTGTATTGTATTTTTTGTATCTTTACTCGTTCGAGTCATTGTTGTATTTATATCTTTTGTTGTTGAGGATGTATCGGAACTGTTGTAATGTTATCACAATTCCACCCACATAATGCACATGTTTCGGCGTGCACATTATGTCTGGTGGGCGACCTAAAATCGTTATATTGCGGATTTCGGCGGGATCGCTTAAATCTACATAGTACCAATTTTGGGGTGTCACACTCTCGCCTCCCTCTGCTCGGAATCACGCCGGAAAGCTTCGCCCGATCCGCGAGCTCCCGTGGAAGAGTGCCACTGCTACCGACCCCCTCTGCTCCTATTTCTTGCACCGTCGAGTTGCCCTTCCGTTGGAACACCTCTGAGGCATGCCCTTTTTCCTTTAGGTCCACAGGAGCCGTCGAGTCCATCTCGTGGCCGCCGCGGATGCCGTCGACCCCGTCACCGTTTCAAGGCGCTCCCGAGCGAACCAAGACCATCCACGCGCGTCCCTCGACCTCCGCGTCCGCCTCCCACCTTCCTTGCCGCGTCGCAGAACCCCTAGGTGAGCCGCGCGTCCTCGCCGTCTTCCTCTACGGTTTTGGCCTGCACTCCCCTGCCGAGAGGTTGAAGACAACCGACGACCGTCCGATTTTCCATCCACGACTCCATTTGAACGCCTCTTGCTCTATCCGTGACGGTCCGATCCTGATCCGGCGGCGGCTTACCGTTTCACCGGCGCGCGCGTCGCGGTGGGCCGGCCTAGCTTGGTGCCGCCCGGATCCGGCCAGATCTGGCCCAGACCTAGCCCATCTCCTCTTTTTCCTTTAAAAGTCTTTTCTCTGTTTTAATTCCAGAAAACTAATAGCCTAGGTTTTATTCATTTGTGATAGATCTGTGCCTCCTAAAATTTTGAAGTAAATTTTGTAGGCTGCATGTGGGTTTTCTTAACCACTTGGCACTGATCCTTCTAAAAAATGTGTGTGCATGTGTAATCTAGAGTTAATTTTATAAAAAGTTTACTTTCCACTATTTATTTAATAACTTGAGTTTTACTACGTTACGTTCCTCTAGTCACTAGACCATGAACTACTCCTAAGGCATGCATATGGCTCCTTAATCGATGGCTCCTAGACACATGCATATCAGAGTACTAGCAAGCTAATGCATACGCAAATCAGGTTACTCTCCTCTAAGTAACACTACAGCCTTTTCTCCACGCACTAGCTAACTCCACGACCTGGCCAATCTTACATGCATTAGCGACTCGCTGCATGCCGTGCGGCAACTAACTTCTCTAATGACTTAATGCTAATACTTATGCACATGTAAAGATTAATTCTAATGTTGAATGGGGTTGGCTTGCTACGGTCAAATCAATATGTGTCAGCTAGATAGTCTGACGGTGACTGTTGACTCCAGCTATGCCCGAAATAAAAGCTCTGTCAATCGTGTCAGCAAGATACAGTTGATTTGCAGATGATGACTCTAATTACTAGCAAGTGATTTGTGGGTAGTACGAATCACGATGTCTGATCGTGCGTCTATGGATGGGGTGGTATAGCCAACCGGTGGCACCTACAAATTTAACTAATATTAATACTTGCTTGTGTGTTAACATACTCTTGACTGAAGTATTTTCTAAACAATTAAGATACTTTGTCTTAAGTATTTCCTAAATAATTAAGATGTTTTTGTCTGAAGTATTTACTAAACAATTAAGATACTTTTGTCTGAGATATTTTCTGAAACTAATATAACAACCCTTGTTAAATGATCTAATCACCCTAAGATTTGGTTTGCTTTAGTGTTCAGTTAAAACTGCCTTTTTGACAAATAAGGTTGCTGTGTATATCCTCTTAGGTGCATTTGTTGCTTGCCTTAGCTCTATGGACTTTGTTGTTTGTTGTTGTTCAACTAAGTGAATTCCTTGCTTATGATTGTTAGCTCCGTGTGTCTGGTGCAATGCTTCCTGTTTGTTTTGTTCTTGTGGCTTTGTCTTATATTCTGAGTGTTGTTCTTTTTTCTGTTTACGACGTTAGATATGATTGGAAAGGAATTGGAAGTGATGAGTAAACCTGAGGAACATCAAGATCAACACAAAAACATATTGCTAAGCCAGGCAAGCCACCTCATCAATTAATACTATTATTTTATCAAGCATGTTTTGTTTTCAAAATAAAATAATGCATATTTTACTTCTTTTGTGGCACCTGGCCACCCGAAAACTATTTTACAAAATATTGTTTGGCCAAAGTTATCTACTAGAATATTATGGGTGTTACAAAATAAGTTTTTACTTGATGAGCCTTGATGGGGTGTAAACCCGGCAAAACCCTCGGTTAGGTACATCGTGTTTCGTATAGTGAGAGAAGTATGGCGGCTGGTGGTTCCGGACGGCTGCAAGCAAGGATTTACCCAGGTTCGACCCCTTATTGGGAGGTAAAGACCTAATCCTGCTTGTCTGATCTTGTATTGATGATGATTACATGGTGTCCTTGATGACGATTTGGATGGCTAGGGCTAGATGCGTCGTTGCCTATTGTCTATTATGGTGTAGTCTGTCTATTTTCTGTCTATCTGTTGGCCTGTCTATTTGTCTACCCCTCCCTGTCTTTATATATGGAGTCAGGGGGTCTTACATGAGAGTCCTAATTGACTACGAATAGGAGTCCTTGTCTTTTCTTTCAAGTTTTTTTCTTAGCAGCTTCCTGGTCTTCATTGGGCCATCCGGTGGGCCTCCTCCTCATTATACATCATAGTGGGGGTACCCGTAAGGTATACCCACGTCAGTAGCCCCCGAGTGCCTGGTCGACTCGAAGCGTCGGGCAGGGACTCAACACTTCATAGATCTTCAGGTCCTCTTTATGCTTGATGGTTGATTGTAGTCTTTAGTCGGTATTGAGTCGGGTGCTTCTGTCTTGGTTATACTTCGAGTGCTTCTGTCTTGATAACTATTTGAGTGCTTCTATCTTGATAATTCTTCGAGTGCTTCTGTCTTGATAATTCTTCAAGTGCTTTTGTCTTCATAATACTTCAAATCATCAGTTATACGATCAGCGCTCATCGGATGCGCGGCCAGCGCTCCCGATGGGAGTAGCCCCCGAGGCTATGTGCGACTCGCAGAGTCGGACATAGGCTCAAGTTGTTCTAATCCCATGTATTTTATCTTCTGTTTCTTGGTTCCTCGTGTCCTCCTGTTGAGAATATAATGCGCGAGATTTCATGACTCGAGATATTTAATATATATATGCTTTCTTTTCGCCTCATGGGGATGGATGGCATAGAAGGCCTGATTCAACCGATGGATCGGGGTCAAGTTAATTCGCGACTCGGTCGAAATACCTTACTAGCCTACTCAATCTCGAATCCCCTGACTCGAAACCGGTAAGACCGTTCAAGTTCAACTCATGCCTGTCGGGACTTACTGGTCAGAACCCGGTCATAAATAAAGTACCCTTAGCGCGTCCGCCGGGATTTTGCTTCATGCCTGTTGGCACGGAAATTTCAACGAGTTCACGTAGCTTGTACGGGTCACCCGGCCTTCTTCAGGTCTTACCGTTGCATAGTTTGATGCAGCATCGGGGACTATACTAGGCTAGAACGTCCCAGAATTGTTATATGTTTTGCATAAGATTCGGGAGGTACTCGACCGGGTTTCGACTGCATATGAGAGCATGTTGTTCCAAATATTCTTGAGATGATTCCAATCCGTCAACTGTACTTCATCTTCAACTGATGCTGATCGTCGACAGAATATCGGGTGCGCGGCAGCGCTCCCAATGGGAGTAGTCCCCGAGGCTATGTTTAATTGCTCTCAATTGAGCATAAATCACAGTCGAAAATGTTGCGGGTACCCTCCCGATGGGAGTAAATTGCTGAATTATGAAGCGACTGAGTATATGATTGTGTATATGATGAACTCGTCTTTTGCATCTGAAAATATTGACTTGAAACAGTGGCTAATCGGCCAATTAGTGTACACAAATATAAGATCTTGAAATAAAAGAGTATTGTTCATGTTGGTAAACTGAAATATCATAAATTAAAACTTATCTGCGAGACGTACTAAAGATGGACAGAGTTGATACGGAATCGACACAGCCCTCGAGCGTCGAGTGCGACTGGGTGATTTATTGAATAACTTATTAAACCGCAGCCCCCAAGCGTCGAGTGCGACTGGGACGGCTAGTGGATAGCTGGTAATTGATGTGACGGAATAAGTAGTCGAGTCAGCGGACAGAGTCGACACGGCATTGGGTGCGGCGTTTAGCCGAAAAAATAATCTAGGCAGCGGACGGAGTCGACACGGCAATAAGTGGCAGTAGTTTGAGAAATCTGATGCAGGGTTTTAGAGAACTTGACGTTAAAAAATCCGATGCAAGTCATATAGTACCCAACTTTGATCGTAGATTACCCGACTTTGAAAAGTTCCGATGCGGGTAATGAAAAGCCCAACTTTAAAAATTCCGATGTGGGTAATAAAGAAACCGACTTTAGAAGTTCCGGCGCAGGTCGTATGGATCCTGACTTGAAAAATCCGATGCGGGTTGTATCCCGACTTTTAAAATTCCAATGCGGGATATGACCCGACTTTTTAAAAAATGCAGCTGATCATCCAATATATCCACCAACACGTGGTTTCGGACAGCGAACAATATGAATGGTTGTAATAGAGAAAATTACCATATTAGTCGCAATTGTTACGGCTAAAACTTCGCATAATGCCTTAGCGGCTAATTAGTATGAGCAAATATAATATTTTAAAATAAATGAATTTTACTCATAGTGATAAATTGCAAAACTGTAAATTGAAACTTATCTGCGTGATGTAGTAGATGCAGCGTGATATGGGGACTCGACATGGTTGACGGGGTCGACACGGTGGAGTCGCGAGGCCTCTACCTGATCGGAGTCGATGTAGATACCGGAGCCGACGTGGCGGGTGTGATGAACAGCCCTGAATCCACTTGGCGAGTCGGCGAGGCAGAGTCGAAAAATGCACCGAAGTCGAGTGATCCGGAAACAGCGAAATAATTTTTGTTGTTGATATTGAAGCGCCAACCCCAAGTATATGCAACATCCTTTCAAGAAGCAGGCTAATTCTGTCGCTGCGGTGCTGTAGACGCTGATCGTCGATGCGGCGGAGATGGTCGATGTTGAAGCGGCCGGCGACTGCAAGCGGTGGTAAGGTTGGAGTCGCGAGGCCTCTACCTGATCGGAGTCGATGTAGATACCGGAGCCGACGTGGCGGGTGTGATGAACAGCCCTGAATCCACTTGGCGAGTCGGCGAGGCAGAGTCGAAAAATGCACCGAAGTCGAGTGATCCGGAAACAGCGAAATAATTTTTGTTGTTGATATTGAAGCGCCAACCCCAAGCATATGCAACATCCTTTCAAGAAGCAGGCTAATTCTGTCGCTGCGGTGCTGTAGACGCTGATCGTCGATGCGGCGGAGATGGTCGATGTTGAAGCGGCCGGCGACTGCAAGCGGTGGTAAGGTTGGAGTCGATCACGCCGAGTCGCCATGATGTCAAGTGGCCCTGATTGCACGTTCGTAGTTAGCAGCTGATGTACGTACTTTTCCTTCTTCTTTGCAGCCTTTGGAAACCGAGCCCGCACACGGATGCAGTTTTATCCTCCTGTGAGTGCCAGTAGTATACGACGGCTGATCCATCGTTTTCTTTTCTTCTGTGGTAGCTTTGAAACCGTGTTGCACTTGGATTTGCTGATCCATCGTGAGTGTTGATCGATCAAAAACCTGCTCTCCCTTCTGGCCAGCTCATGCCTCAGATGGATTCTTTAATGCACGAAATTAAATCAGTCCAACACTCCGATGATGGGAAGGTGTGCTAGGCAAGAATCTCAATTATCTTTGGTCAGCCATGGAAGCCTTGTTTACGGCGTGTCCTGTTGTTTATCTTTGTCGACATACATAAAAACGAGTTTGGCATGCCGCCACGCATGATCCACTCGAAGGATCGGATTTCCGGACGCACGGGACGCTGCTCAAAACTTCCGATCCTGCTGATCTGATCAAACGCACGCGACAAATTTGTTGATGGCGAGCCTCCGAACCCTGATCCTTGGCCATGAGTCGCCCTTGGTTTCATAGTTGCTGATGTTGAGCGCCTGCAACCGTAAATTCAGCACACTGTTCTTTCCACAGATGGCGTCAATTGACGGGTGTCAATCCGACAAATCGCTCGGTTAGGTATCTCGGGTTTTATATAGCGAGAGAAGTATGGCGGCTGGTGGTTCCGGACGGCTGACAAGTAAGGATTTACCCAGATTCGATCCCTCATTGTGAGGTAAAGACCTACTCCTGCTTGTCTGATTTTGTATTGATAATGATTACATGGTGGTCTTGATGACGATTTGGATGGCTAGGGCTAGATGCGTTGTTGTCTATTGTCTATTATGTCGTAGTATCGGCATATAGGAGACAGGGGTTCTCTAGTCTACGTATGGATTGTGGGGAAAAAGGCTGGAGTCGTCAAGGGCGGGATTTAACACGGCGAGTTTACCCAGCTTCGGATCCCACAGCGGTGGCGAGATCCTACGTGATGCTATAATTCACTATAAGGCAATAGCAGTGAACAGGTTACAATGTGTATGATGAGTATTGGAGCGTGCCCTAAAAGCTTCCTGGTGGCCGGCTTATATAGGCGGCAAGACTCCAGGATACAAGGTAAGTACTTGTCCGGCAAGTAAACAAAGTCCTATACCTAGCCGCCTTAGTTGCCGCCTTCCGTCTTGGGCTTGGTGGGTTTCGGCATTCCGCCTTTCTTGGACCGTCCGCCTACTTCCTTGTACATCAGCTATCTGGGCCGTCCGACAGGATTCAGCCTTACCACCCTTGGGCCACCCTGGACTAGCCGGATTAATCCATGTTAGAGATACCCATGGTTAGTATATCCCCAACATTAGCCCCCCAGAAAGGTTGAAGTTCTCCAAGCGCAGACTTCTTGATTCTTCATTATTCAATGTTGGCGGCTGCAGGAATTGAACCATTCTGAAAATAATGGGGAACGTGTACCTCAATGTTGGCACACGGCCGCCTTTATCCGACATAGGAAAGACGGCTTAGTGAAACTTGTCGGATAGCTTCACAAGAAAGCCTGATCCTTGGCGGCAAGTCAAACCTATCTTTTACGGATGACGCCAGTTGGTTCACGACAGTTTGAAACCAAATGGAGCGGAAATCACGCCATGATTGCAAATCGCGGGAAGAGAGGAGTCGTGGTGATCGTGCGAGCGCGCATTGCTCTGCGGCAATGGATGGCCGACATGTGTCCGGCTAATTGAGCCGTTGCACAGAGAGCAACGCCCGAGCTTATAAATAGGGAGCCGAGCGGTTCATTCTTCTCCTTCGCACTTCACCTCCTCCGTCCTTTGCTCTCCCGCCCACTCGCTCTCCCGAGCTTTCTTGCGACCTCCGAGAGAACTCCGGCGAGCACCTCCTCTTCGGCGACCTCCACGCACGGCGATGGCCACCGGACCTCAAGCCACCACCTCGGCGGCGTCCAGCGAGCTCGCGACGGAGACCACCGCGCCCACGACGATGGGCGGCGCGGTGGCGCATGCGGGCATTCCCGCCTCCGCGCCATCTTGTACCCTGACCGCGCACGCCCGTGCGGCGGCAGCCTCGACGCCCTCGTCTTCCACCACGCCGGCGGCGGCCAGCGGCACGCCCGTCAACGAGGAGGAGGAGCCCACCGACCTCGGGTCACGCTACTGGATCCCCTCCATTGTCGACAAAGACACGCTCAAGGACCTGGAGGCGGCCAGCTACCTGCCGACTCGGGAGGACTGCAGCTGGCGGCCCGCCTTTGGGGATGTCGTCCCAACTCCGAAAGCCGGCGAGCGGGTAATCCTCACCTCCCACCTAGTTAGGGGAATGCCTCTGCCGCCTTCCGCCTTCTATAGCGATGTGCTTGATCATTATGGGCTCCAGCCCCACAACATCGCGCCCAATAGCATATTAGTCTTAGCCGGCTTCACAGCTCTATTTAAGGGCTATCTAGGTATTAGGCCTAGTTTAGATTTCTTCAGATACTGCTTCCGTTGCCGGCGTCAGACTGTGCCGGACGGCGGACTGGCGACTTGCGGCAGTATCACTTTCAACTGCCGCCAAGGACGCCAATGGTATCCCAAGATACCATACATCGAGTCTGTCAAGTGCTGGACGTCCACCTTCTTCTACTGCCAAGACATGGCAGCACCGGGCCGTCAATTTGGCGTCCCAGACTTTGTCAACGCGCCGCCTATGCCCAGGCCATGCTGGGACGAGGCGGTCCCCAAGTTGACGGAGGAGCTCCGCCTTATCCAAAGGCGGATCGAGTTCCTTACTCGGACGATGGCTCCCCCCTTGCTGGACGGAGTGGACACCGTCATCTGCTGGCTTAGCCGGCAAATACTGCCTCTGCGGTATAGCCCGCATAAGATGTGTCAGTATTCGCCTACTGCCATAGCTTCTCTCCGCGTAAGCGTAGAGGGGTTACCAGCTGCCGAATTGGCGGCCCGACTTCGCAGCCTTGTCAAATCAGGGCTGGTGAAGGCGGTGGAGGGCGTGCCCATGCACACCCACGAGAACCCTCCCCTCGAGGTAGACATTTCTCCTTTTGCCCTTCTTTGGCGGCTCTGCCGGCTTACTTGAGTCTTCTTAACACTTGCTCTTTTCTTTTTGGTTAACAGCTCTCTGCTCTGGGGGAGAACGACCTGGCTGCCGACTTTTACAAGCCGGAGGCCAGGAAAACCAAGAAGCGCAAGGCGTCCGGCGCTGCTTCCTCTACGGCTAATGCTGAGAGGAAGAAACGGACCGCAACGTCTACTGAGCCGGTGCTCGTCGACCTTGACGAGAACGCGGGGATTAACATCCCCCGAAGGTACTCATTTTCGCCTTAGACATTTGTCGGCCTTCTTCATTACTGGTATTCGTCTGGCTAACTTTACTTTGTTGCCAGGGAGCGGGTGGCAACTTCCAAGTTGGCGGCCAAATCCTTTTAGTCCAAGGGAAAGCGGCCCCAGGGCAACTCACCGGCGACCGTGCTGCCAACTTCTCAGCCCCGGGCCGACGGCTTCATGAGCGACGCCCGCCGCCAGCCCCAAGTTCCGGCTTCTAGTCCGCCGCCAAGGAACTCCTCTGTTGGCCGCGCAACCAGCGTTTCCCTTCCATCGGCTGAGGCTACGTCCAATGAAGCCGTCCCATCCCGTGCCGCCAAGGAGGAGCTGCTGGTGGAGGTTGCCAGCGGACCGCGAAGGGCAGCCCCGGCTTCTGGAGGTGGCAGGGTTAGGGACCCCTGGTAATCCTTTAAGGAGGCCAAGGAGTGCACCCTGACTTTCGCCGACCTCGCCGCCCAGACTTTCGCTGACTTGGAGGGCGATATTGCTGTAAGTTGTCTTTTTGGAACTTGGTAGCATATACATAGTCTTCCCCCCCGAGCACTTAGATGGCAAATCAATGATATTGGTTGTCGGCTTAGTGGTTTTTTGACAATATGTTATATGCCTTTGTTTTTGTCCGCATGACGTCCTGTCCGCCAACGTGGAGCTTATCTCCTCCAGGTCGGAGATAAACAAGCGGTATCACGATCTGAAAAAAGATTGCGATGCCAAGGATGCGCGGATTGCCGACTTGGAAACGGCCCGCAAGAAGGATGAAGGTAAAATCACTGAGTTTCTTGCCTTCCGCCATTTTTGTGTTTGCTGCCGCCAATCATTTAGCTAGTAAATCCATATTGTAGAACTGCTAGATCACACCCAGGATATACTCAAGGCGTCTACTGATATGCAAGCTATTATGAATGAAGACTCTGATCTGGCGGCCGCCAACTTGGCGATGAAGGAGGAGCACCGGAAGGAGATGGAGGCACAACAGATGAAGTTTGCGCAGGAGTCTAGCCAGCTAACCGGAGAGCTGAATAGCCTACGCAAAAAATTGGCGGAGGCGGAGAAGGCGGCTGCTGAAGAGATATCCAAGCAGACTTCTCGCGCCAAGACTGCGGAGGATGCGGTGGAAGCTCATATGATTGAGTTGTCCGCCTTCCATAACTCGGTCCTTGGTAAGCCTTTCCTCACTCTTCATCTCTGCCGTCAGTTTGTTAGCCTAAGCCAAACTGACGCTTTTATTTTTGGTACAGTTGCTGCCGGCTTAGGCGATGACAAGGTTGTCAGACCCCGCTTAGATCGCCTTACTCGTCTAGTTGAGCTGATCACCGAGACTTTGGCGGCGTCCAAGAGGTTTGCCGCCAAGTTCTTCATCTCCTCCGGCAGCCAGGAGCCCGCCGAGTTCAGCGAAGTGTCCAGCATGCTGGAGCAAGCCACAAAGCTACATAAGAGCTCACTGAAGTCGGCGGCGCGGGGTGGTGCCAAGACTGCGCTAGGATTATTCATGGCGCACTACCCCGAGGCGGAAATAGAAGTTGTCACCGAGGGCATGCCGTCTACCTATGAAGACGGCAGCGAGGTTCAGCCGGCTGCTGTGCTGAACAGTGTTGCCGGCTATGCCACACGGGTTGCCGACATGGTGGACACGACGGTCTTCTATCGGCGCCATCCTGTGCCGGCTGCTGGAGAAGCTGAGCTGCCGATACGGCCGAGGCGGAGGGGAGCGATAGTTCTGGGGCTGAAGTTGTCAGCCCCCAAGCCTAATATAGGCGCCCCCCGAGCCAAAGTCGTTGTTGCCGACTCTTTTTGTTTTATCTTGACGGCCAGCCTCCTTCTGCCCCTGAAACAATTATATCTCAACTTGTAATATTTGTAAATATTTTTGGGAGATGTACTGCTAGGCGGAAGCCAGCGAACTTGTTTTATTTTGCTAATTAAGTAGGCTTTTGCCTTGTTTTATTTGGCCCTCCTTAATTTTATTTTGACTTATATGCTTGACCTTTGTATGTTGGCAAAACCTCAGCCGGAAACTTTAGCTGAAACAACCAGGGTTAGTACCATGAGTTTAGAATCAGGAACCAAAGCCAACATGTTGGCACCAAAGATATACTACTAGGCGAACCACATATAAGTAATCAAAGTAAAAGAATTAGGCGGTGCAAAAAAGTTGATTTTTGCTTTGTTTTGGCTCGAAAGCTGCAAGTATCTACCAGTTTGAACCTTTGCACGGAGCTAGAAACTAGGAAACTTAGATACATAGGGGATATATGATTGCAAGAAAAGACAAAAGGTGGCATGCTTCTCAACACAGATGAGGAACCACAGACTTTTATTTCATAATCATATAACTTATTACAATTATAAATTGCTAAGTGTAGAAAGGACGTAGCTGCTCAATGTTCCAAGGCCGTCTTGTTTGCTCGAACGGGTCGTTAATGCCTCTTTTACGCTTGGTTCCTTTCCTTCCTGCCGCCTTCTAGCGCCTTTCCTTTTCTTCTTCGTCGCGGACGTCGGCTAGGTAGTAGGAACCATTGAGCATCGCCTTTGTGACTATAAACGGTCCTTCCCATGGCGGGGATAGCTTGTGCAAGCCTTTTCTGTCTTGAATTAGGCGGAGAACCAGATCACCTGTTCTGAAGCCTCGCTTCCGCATTCTCCGGCTATGATAGCGGCGAAGTTGTTGCTGGTACAAGGCAGAGCGATGTAGAGCAACGTCTCTTTCTTCATCTGACAAGTCTAGGCTGTCCTGTCTTGCACCTTCTACTTCTTGCTCGATGTAGGCTTGAACTCTTGGAGAATCGTATTTCATGTCGGTGGGTAGCACCGCCTCTACGCCATCTACTAGGAAGAAAGGAGTGTAGCCGGTAGATCTGTTTGGTGTTGTGCGCAAACTCTAGAGTAGGGACTATAGCTCTTCTACCCAAGCGTCGGCTGCCCTATGTACTGGAGCTTCAAGATTGGGCTTAAGTCTGGAGAGGACTAAGCCGTTTGTACGCTCTAGTTGTCCATTTGATTGAGGGTGTGTCACATATGCCAAATAAAGCCGGATGCCTAGATCACTGCAGTATTCTTCGATGTCGCCTTGAGATAGGTTGCTGCCATTATCAGTGATAATGATGTGTGGAACTCCGAACCAAGAGATAATTCACTAGAGGAAATTGGTGGCTGTTCGTGCGTCAAGTTTGCTGATCGGCTTGGCCTCGACCCATTTAGTGAACTTGTCGACAACGACCAATAGGTGGGTATACCCACCACATGGCTTTTTGAAGGGACCAACCATGTCTAAGCCCCAGACCGCGAACGGCCAAGTGATTGGAATTGTCCTAAGCTCTTGTGCCGGCATGTGAGGTTGGCGGGCGTACAACTGGCAGCCTTTGCAAGTTTTCACGATGTGATCAGCGTCTTCTTTTGCGGTTAGCCAGTAGAAATCTTGGCGGAAAGCTTTGGATACAATGGACCTGGCGGAGGCGTGATTCCTGCAAGTGCCGATATGTGTGTCCTTCAGAATTTCCCGGCCTTCTTCTGTCAATATGCACCGGTTATAGATACCGCACGTACTTCGCTTGTACAACTCGTATTTGATTATTGTGAATGCTTTGGCTCGCCTTATGATCCACCTTTTCAACACCTCATCGTCCTCCGGCAACTTTTGGTCGATTAAGAAATCGAGATATGGGAAAGTCCAATTCGGATGTACCAAGTAGACGGCAAGACTTGCCACTTCTACTGGTTCTTCTGCATCGGGGTCCAACAAGTCGGCGCCCTTAATGGACGGCTTATGCAAGTGTTCGAGGAAAATGTCCTTCGACACTTTTTTGTGTTTCGACCCGAATCTTGCGAGGGTGTCTGCCGCCTCGTTCTCAGCTCTTGGAACATGCCGGACTTCGTAGCCCATGAAATTTTTGGCGAATTCGTCAACTTTGGCCCTGTAAGCCGCCATTGTTGTACTCTTCGCGTCCCATGTGTCGCTTACTTGTTGCGCGACTAAATCGGAGTCGCCATAACAGAGGATTCTCTTGACGCCAAGGTCGTTTGCCACATGTAGCCCGTGAAGCAAAGCTTCATACTCTGCGACGTTATTGGTTGCTTTAAAATGGATCTGCAATACGTAGCTGAGCTTAGCACCTTTGGGTGTGCGCAAAACAACACCAGCCCCCGAGCCTTTCAGCATCTTTGATCTGTCAAAGTGCATGACCCAATATTCTGACTCGGTGAGTACTGTTTCCTCCATGGCTTCTGTCCAATCGGCAACAAAGTCTACAAGTGCTTGAGTCTTAATGGTGCTCCGTGGTTTGTAGACTATATCGAAGGCGGCAAGCTCGATGCCCCATTTGGCAGCTCGGCCTGTTGCCTCTGCGTTGTTGATTATGTCTCCCAACGGTGCCTGCTGACTAATGTCACTGTGTCCTCCTGAAAATAATGCCTAAGCTTTCTGGCGGCGAAGAATACCCCGTAAGCCAGCTTTTGGTAATGTGGATACCTCTGCTTGGAGGCGGAGAAGACTTCACTGATGAAGTAGCCCGGACGTTGCTCAGATGTCACGGCTTCGCTTTCCTTTCTTTCCACAGCCCAGACAACACTGACAACTGCTCATGTTGCCGCGATGTAGAGCAGCATTGGTTCATGCGATCGAGGTGCTGCCAATATTGGAGCGGATACAAGAGCCTCCTTAGTTGTTGTAAGGCGGCATCTGCTTCTGCTGTCCACTCGAAGTTGTCGGATTTCTTCAATAGCCGGTAGAGTGGCATTGCCTTTTCTCCAAGGCGGCTTATGAAACGGCTGTTGGCTGCCGCCGATCTGGCTAAGCGCTGCACGTCCTCCAGACAAGTAGTTCTTGATATGTTTTGGATAGCCTTGATCTTCTCCAGGTTAATTTTGATCCCTCGTTCTGAGACGATAAATCCAAGTAGTTTGCCGGCTGGAACGCCGAAAACATACTTGGCGGGATTGAGTTTCATCTGGTATTTCCGGAGATTCTAAAAAGTTTCTTCCAAATCCTCTAGGAGATCCGCCTTCTTTTTCGACATCACCGCAATGTCGTCAACATAGACGTGAACATTGCGGCCAATCTGTTCGTGCAGGCAATTTTGCATACAACGCTGGTATGTTGCACCTGCATTCTTCAGGCCAAAAGGCATCGTGATGTAGCAGAAAGTCCCGTATGGAGTGGTGAAAGATGTTTTCAGCTGATCCGACTCCCTCATCTTGATTTGGTGGTACCCTGAGTAGGCGTCCAAAAAACAAAGCAGCTCAGAGCCTGCTGTGGAGTCTATGGCCTGGTTAATTCTAGGCAGCGCTGAACGGCAGTTGACCACCTAGAGGGGGGGGGGGGGGGGTGAATAGGTGGTGACCAATTTTTATGTCTTTTTCAGTTTTAGGCTAGCGGAAAGTAAGTTGTCTAGAAGTGCAACTAGGTGATACAAGTGATAAACAACAAAGACACTAAGCAAGTACAGGAATTAAAGATGCGGTAAAGGAGAGTGGAATGAAACAACCGTAGGAACTCGAAGACCAAGATTTTATCCCGAGTTCCACCACATAGGTGTACGTCTCGTTGGAGGGGTGTGAGCTACCACAAAGGTTTGCTCAACGCCACAAAGGGCTCACCCTATTCTCCTGTGAATTCGACCACAAAGGTGCGAATCCACACTTCCACTAAGGACTCCTTTAAGGGCGGAGAAGGTCCCGTACAAATTCGTGAGGCACACACCCACAACTGAATTGGGGGCTCCCACAAAGACCACAACAGGTCACTTCCACAAAGGAATCCACAAAGGATCAAAACACACAAAGTTGAACCTAGCTATCCACAAAGGAACCCTAGATTTGTTGCCCCTCAAGAAATAGAGGGGGGAAATCAAATCGCTTCGGTGGAGATGTAGATCGGTGGCTTCTTCCTCAGATCCCCAAGTATCAACGGATTTGAGTGGCTAGATTGGGAGATCCGGAAGAAACGAGCTTCAACACCAATGGAGGAGAGAGAAAATCTGGAAGCTTAAAATGCTGGAGGTAGGTGGAGGGGTATTTATACCCCTCTCCAAAATCTGTCCGTTGTACAGCCGCCAGCCCGGAAATCTCCGGGTTGAGGACCGGAGATCTCCGGACCCCGGAAATTTCCGGAGCAATTTCCGGCTGTGCTTGAATCTGGATTAGTACTGGTTGGGCTTCTTGACTTAGTCGAAAATCCTGTGTCACTCGGAAATCTCCGGATTGGGGCCCGGAAATTTCCGAGCGCCGGAAATCTCCGGGAGCATTTCCGGCTAAAACTGTTTTGGAGTCAGTACGCATTTTGAGTTCTGGACTTGGTCGAAATTCCTCTGTCACTCAGAGATATCCGGACTGGGGCTCGGAAATCTCCGAGCGCCGGAAATCTCCGAGAGGATTTCCGGCTCAGCTTGAGTTGGAGTCAGTACGCATTTCAATTCAGACTTAGTGAATAACTTGGATGGCTCGGAAATCTCCGGTCTGGGGACCGGAAATCTCCGAGCACCGGAAATCTCCTGACTGAATTCCTGAACGAATACCAAGTGGTTGAAATGAAACTTAGGCAAAATAAGTGTTCCTCTTTATCAGTCTACCTGTAAAAGCCCCTGCATGCTTCATCACAAACATTAGAATACTTTTTATGTTGTCATTAGTCACCAAAATCTGGGAGTGCATAGAATGCACTTTCAATCTCCCCCTTTTTGGCGAATGATGACAACACAAAAAGAGAACGGATTTGCAAAATATAGACGGAGCTCCCCCTAAGTGAGTGCACTATTTAAGAATGTCTTTGGAATACAAAGTGCACATTCCTTAGGATCAACACTCCCCCTAGATTTTACAAAACACACAAATACACAATAGAAGCAACAAACTTAGATAAAGAGTTATTACAATAGAATTGAACAGTACTCATGTCTCACACACATGACGAACAAAAACAGTCACGGAATAAGGGAGCACTTGAAAGAAAAAAAACGAAAAGAAGAAAGTGCTCCAAGCCCATGCAAATCCCGAGAGTCCTAGAGATACTTCTCCCCCTTTGGCATCAAGATACCAAGAAGTAGGAGGTTCCACTAACGTCCCATGACTCAAGAGTCGGAACCCTCGTCCTGATCATCTTCCTCCTCCTCCTCAGTATCAGCATTCTCAAGATCGCTGTCCTCTGGCACAGCATCATCCCAATCAAAAGTGAGACCATATGCATTCCAATCCTTGAAAGGAACCCGAGGCTTCAAAGGGTGCTTCGGAGCAGGCATCTTCAAGTGAGCCATCATCGCTTCTTGGCGCTGCATAATGTGATGGTTCTAAGAGTAGATGGAGTAGTTCTCACTGTGAATGCAACAGTTCATGTTCATGATTTTCTCAATTGCTCGAACTACCCAGGGGCGACTCTTCTTTGCAGCTTTCTTGATGTTGGGATTGGAGGGAACCCGAGATGGACCACCAAAAATGTCATCCTCGTTGATCTCATGCATGGTGGCTTGTTGTTGAACCAAGTGAGCAGATTTCTGGACAAGCAGGGCTGGCTTGTGAGGCTGAGTAGCAAAGGCTGCATCAAAGTCATCACTGTCTTGCTCAGAAAGCTTGTAGAGGCTCTTGATGAGCAACATAATATAAGGAGCATATGGAGGAACTTTCCTCTAAAAAACTGCTAGTGACATCTCCTGGAATATAAAGTCCATGACATCCACCTTATAGACCTCCTGCTCAACCGCATACTCCCCAAGATAGGCATCATGAGCTTTGGCCATCAAGTTTACTAGAGCCCCGGCAATATTATCTTCATTGCCGGCAATGGGAGCAATGGTCCAACGGAACATGCGAAGCAGTATATCATAAGTGGGGAGGAGGCCATTCTGAGAGCCAATCTTCTCTCCAGGCTGGTAAAGATCAGTCATGACGTGTTTGTTGTAAGACACGCCATGGACATGCATGCGGGCACCAGCTGCAGTAGAAAGACCACGGAAAGGACAACCAAGAATCTGAGCAAACTCTCTGAAAGAAGAAGTCAAGCGCTGCCTGCCAGACATCCAGGTCATCCCAATATCCTCTGAGGAGTCAAACACCACAGTGGCATAGAACTGATGGATAAGGGAGACGCTGTAGTTGCACTCAGTTCTCATCAATTGCTCCAAACCCAGAAGTCCACAAACCTTCACAGCACCACCAAAATAATCGGCCTTCTTCATTAATTTGTCAAAGTCAATCCACTTCATGGGGCAGATTGGCTTGTCAATAGAGAACTTCTGATAGACTTCCCTGTAGATCCATGCCATCTCAGTGCAAAAGTATGTGGGATCATCAGACTCCACATTATAGGAGAGGTCACTTCGCCACTTGCGAAAACTGCCTTTGTTGAAGTCTTCAAGACGGAGCTCGGTCCTCTTCTTCTTGTTGGCACTAATAGGTTTCCTGAGGATGGCAGAGATCTCAGTTTGTGAGTTGTCTTCACTTGAGGACCCACTGGGAGGGCGTGAGTGAACTGGTTTGGCTCTTCCGCGAGAAGCAATTTGCTTGAAGCGGCCACGAGGGTTGGAACCTGCAAATACACAGCATAGAGAGGATGGAAAGCATATGGGGTAAGCACTCATGTCCGAGATTGAAAATGGAACATACTAGAAAAGTTTTGACAAACACAGTTTCTGGACTTAGCTGTTTTGATTCTGAGCAGGCCGGAGATTTCCGAGTCTGACTCGGAGATCTCCGGGGACCAGAGATTTCCGGGTCTGACTCGGAGATTTCCGGTCTGCGCAAAATTTTGACAGATTTGAACAAAATCTATGGATGAAAAACAGATCTGTGCATGTGGAAGGTAGAACATGCCTAGGGGAGCAATTCTACCAAAGGAAACAAACAACAACCTCCTAAATCGGCTAGGTTAAACGAAAACAAGTTTCGTCTTAGATTTGAAATAAGAGGAGTTACCGGAAGACATTGCGAAAAGCGTGCGGATGGAAACAAAGCCCTTGACGAGGAGAAGCAGATCCCCGAAGCACGCAAGAAACCCTCGAACGATCCACCCGCAGCAAGGAATGGAAGATATTGAGATTTTCGGAGGAGAGAGAGGATTAGGGCACGGGGTGGATGAACTGGCCGAACCGGCCGGTCCACCCGTGCCCTTATATAGGCAGGAAAAATTTGAACTGGAAATTTCCGGACTAAGGCTCGGAGATCTCCGGGTGCCGGAGATTTCCGGGGCTATTTCCGGACATGACTTAGCCCTGGAAAAACTTTGGCACACTCGGAGATTTCCGGACATCGGACCGGAGATTTCCAGACCCCGGAGATTTCCGGCTCTAATTCCGATTCAGCTTCGCCTGAGGATAGTGCCGAAATTGAAAAAGGACTTAGGTGCTGAAAATCGCAGGGGCCGGAGATTTCCGAGTCTCAGCTCGGAAATTTCCGGACACCGGAAATTTGCGGGACTATTTGCGGTCAATAATCATCATAGGTCAGTGCTTATTTTTGAATGGACTTAGTCTCGAAATTCTCTGGTGGCTCGGAGATTTCCGTTCAAACCCAAAAACTCCAGGAACAAGAAACCAAAAATGGGACATGAGTGGGGAAAAGCAGGTTAAGGGATAGTGAAAGGCTTAGGATAGACACTCAAACTGAATAAAGAAGACACACTCAAGTTGCAAGAACCATACAACACAAGAGAAGACCAACAAGAGTGTGTTTTCCCAAAAGAGCCAAAGACAATGCAAGTGAGAAAAAAAAATAAAACCAAATAGAATCCAAAGAAAGAAAAAGAGTGTTGGTGGCCGAGGCCACCGTGTATGAGTTGTAGCATGGTACCGCGAAGATATATCTTGGGTCCATAACTACATCTCAACATTGAAGCTCACAAATTAGATTTAATTTGAAGTTTTAGCAATGATATGTCACTATATGCATAATAGGGGGAGGAAGAGTCCAATGTATTAGGAAAACACTCCCCCTAAGTCCATGCGTACCTCTAGGTCTTATAAAGCCTTAAACGTTGGAGTGTGTGTACGGAGTTCAAGCCAAGGCCCGATAATCTATGATATTGAGCTCATTCCTCAAGTAGCAAAAGCGGGCTTCATCAAGGGGCTTCGTGAAGATATCCGCCAATTGATCCCTTGTACCAACATATGATAGATCAATATCTCCTCGTGCCACGTGATCGCGGATGAAGTGATGACGAATCTCAATGTGCTTGGTCCTTGAATGTTGCACCGGATTGTAAGCAATTTTGATGGCACTCTCATTATCACATAAAAGCGGCACTTTGTCCAAGAGGACACCAAAATCCTTTAAAGTTTGCCGCATCCAAAGAAGTTGGGTACACCCGCTTGCTGCGGCGACGTACTCGGCCTCCGCCGTGGATAATGAGATGCAATTTTGTTTCTTCGAGGACCAACTCACCAAAGATCTTCCAAGAAATTGACAAGTACCGGATGTGGACTTCCTATCATCAATGTCGCCCGCCCAGTCGGAGTCGGTGTATCCACAAAGAGACATGGTGCCATCTTTGGGATACCACAACCCAAAGCAAGGGGTATGAACCAAATATCTGAAGATTCTCTTCACGGCCATCAAATGACTTTCCTTAGGCGCGGCTTGATAACGGGCACACACTCGAACGCTTAAAACGATATCGGGCCTAGAAGCACACAAATAAAGAAGAGACCCAATCATAGAACGATACTCCTTTTGGTCTACCTCTTTACCGTCGGGGTTGAGTTGGAGGTGGCACTTGGTTTGCATAGGAGTCGTCACACCGTTAAGTCCAAGCAATTTGAATTTCTTGATCATATCTTGAATATACTTGGCTTGACAAATGAAAGTCCCTTCCCTTAATTGCTTTATCTCAAAGCCAAGAAAGAACTTGAGTTCACCCATCATGGACATCTCGAACTTGTCGGTCATTAGCTTGGAAAACTCATCATTGAACACACGGTTAGTAGAACCGAAGATAATGTCATCGACATATAATTGACAAATGAAGAGTTCACCATTAACCTTTTTAGTGAAAAGAGTGGGATCGATTACCCCAACCTCAAATCCACGGTCTACCAAGAACTCTCTCAAGTGCTCGTACCATGCACGGGGGGCTTGTTTAAGACCATAGAGAGCTTTGTCCAAGACATAGACGTGGTGAGGATGGTTGGGGTTTTCAAAACCCGGGGGTTGTTTAACATAAACAAGTTCTTGCAATGGACCATTAAGAAAAGCAGATTTTACATCCACTTGTTGCAATTTGAAACCATGGTGAGAAGCAAAAGCGATGAGAATACGTATCGATTCGAGTCTTGCGACCGGCGCGAAAGTGTCTCCAAAATCGATGCCTTCGACTTGAGAAAAACCTTGAGCCACCAATCGCGCCTTGTTCCTCACAACGATACCATGTTCATCTTGCTTGTTCTTGAAGATCCACTTAGTGCCAATAACGTTGCGGCAATCTTTAGGCTTCTCAACTAGACGCCACACTTTGTTGCGCTCGAAGTTGTTAAGTTCTTCATGCATAGCCCCTAGCCAATCGGGATCTTCAAGAGCATCAAAGACTTTCTTGGGCTCGACCATGGAAATGTGTGCTTGATGCTCACTAAAGTGAGCTAATTAACTTCGTGTGGAGACCTTTGCTCGAATATCACCAATGACCTTGTCGAGAGATAATGCTCTAAGTTCCAAAGACTTTGCAAAGCGAGCTTGACGACGAGTTTCAATTGCCGCCCTTGTGGTGGGGACAATTTCTTGACCATCTTGATCCTTTGGATCCTCATCTTGACCTTCTTGAGGGCCTTGATCATCATGAGAAGTCTCTTCATGAGGTGGAGAAGGATGATCTTGCCCTTGAGTAGAGCTAGAAGTGGAGTTGGTTTCGATAATCTTGGTGGAGGAGGCATGATCTTTTTGTTGATGAAGATCTTGTTGAGATTCATCATGAGCTTCATCTTGAGAAGAAATAGCATGCCCTTGTTGAGGAGGATCTTGAGATTGTTCTTCAAGGTAATCATCATTTTCTATGGGTGAGCCACCATGAGGTTCCTGTGAAGGTGAGGTCTCCTTGATGGGAGAACTTGAGTCATCTTGAACAACTTCTTGATGAACTTCAATGGGGCGTAGAAAGCCCACCCCCATCTTCTTAATGGCATCAAAAGGTTGTTCATCACCTACATCACAAACACCAACTTGCTCCACTTGGGAGCCATCATTTTCATCGAATTCCACACTACAAGACTCTATGATAATCCGGGAGGATTTATCAAAGACTCTATAAGTGTGGGACTCGCTACCATATCCGACAAAAATCCCTTCAAGAGATTTAGAGTGGAACTTACCCAACCGGACACCCTTGACGAGATAATAGCACTTACATCCAAACACTCGAAAGTAGCCAATGTTGGGTTTATTGCCGGTGAGGATCTCATATGGAGTCTTCTTCAATCCCTTGCGGAAGTAGAGGCGATTTGATGAGTGACATGCGATGGAAATAGCCTCCGCCCAAAAGTTGATGGGAGACTTGAACTCCGCCAACATAGATCTCGCCATGTCGATGAGAGTCCGGTTCTTCCTTTCGGCAACGCCATTTTGTTGAGGAGTGTAAGCAGCGGAATATTGATGACGAATGCCTTCTTCACTAAGAAAGTCATTAAGAGTGTAGTTCTTGAATTCCGACCCATTGTCACTTCGAACAACCAATATGGGAAGGTCATGTTGGCGTTGAACTTCCTTTGAGAAGTCGATGAAGACTTGTTGAGTTTCATCCTTGGTCTTGAAGAAATAGACCCAAGTATACCTTGAATAGTCATCAAAAATCACGAGAAAATATTTCTTGCCACCAAGACTTATCTCCGGAATTGGTCCAAATAGATCAACATGAAGGAGCTCCAAAATCCGGGACGACGATATGATGGTCTTGCTTGGATGAGGAATATCATGCATCTTGCCTTCCACACAAGCTCTACAAATTCGATCCCTTGAAAAGGAAACATGATCTTTTAGTCCAAGGATGTGGCCACCCTTGTGGAGACTTTGCAAAGTACGCATGTTTACGTGAGCTAGTCGGCGATGCCAAAGCCAACCCACGTCGGCTTTTCCGAAGAGACACATGGCTTGAGAAGTGGTGGCTCCGGAGAAGTCCACCACATAGAGCTCATGCTCCACGTGTCCCACGAAAGCCAGTCTTAGCGACTTGCTCCACAAGAGGACCACAATGTCCTTATCAAAGAAGGAAGAGATCCCCATCTTTGTTAAGGCACGAACGGATAACAAATTATAGCCAAGAGATTCAACAAGCATTACATTGACTAGAGAAATGTCGGGGGCAACTACCACTTTGCCAAACCCGGTTACCTTAGACCTTGATAAGTCACCAAAAGTTACGGTTACTTGATCTTCATTAGGTTTCAACTCCGTAACGAGTTCTTTGCTCCCGGTCATATGACTTGTACATCCACTATCAATTATCCATTTTGAACCACCGGGAGCAAGGTCCTACATGAGATCAATTCTTGCATTTAGCAACCCATTGCTTCACAATGGGTGCTTTATGGTTAGCGACAAGAGATTTAGGAACCCAAATAGCATATGAAATAAAACCATAGTAGGGTCCAATGTAACGAGCACAAACATTCCCATAATAATCGACATATAAAGCATAGTTAGGGTTGTTGTCCCCGGCGTGATCTTTACGAGTAGGCTTGCCCCTTGTGACATTCCTACTCGCGAGACCTTCCTTGGATTGAATGGAGTCGGCCTTCTTGGCTTGGATGGGGTTGATGCTCTTGGGAATGCCCTTCTTGGCATTCATCTTTATGGGAGGCACATATCCAAGACCTTCCTTTCCTTATCGAGTGTGAGGCTCTACGATGGGAGTCTCAACAACTTGTTTACCCTTGAGAAGGATGATCTTGGATGTGAAGGCCTTAGTCATCTCACTCTTCAACCTAGCATTCTCCTTCACAAGATTAGCATTATCACAAGAACACTTAGAGGTAGAGATGCTAAGAGAATCAAGGTTAGTTAGCCGAGTTTGGAGTTGGGCATACGACTCTTTTAGAAGAGCATGTTCACTCTCCAAAGCCTTGTGAGCTATGACGAGCTTCTCCATGTCCTCAATGAGTCGAACATGCCCAACCGCAAATTCGGCTTTATCTTGTTGAGCCACCTTGAATTTAGCAAAGTACATATCACGATCCTTAATAAGCTTAGCATGTGAGGAGTTATGAGTTTCCTCAATAGTTTCAAGTTGCTCCTCAAGACGAGCATGAGACTCTTCAATCTCCTCAAGAGAGGACTTCAAATAAGATAGAGAAATAGCGTCTTCTCTTTCTATCTTACCCTTCTCTTCATTGAGATGCTCTAGCTCACCAATTCGAACCATGAGGGCACCAACATGTTTCTTGCTATCACCTTGCAAGTTAGTGATAAAAGAGTCGAACGCCACAAGCTCTTGCTTGATTTGAAAGCTAGAGGCATCATCAAGCTCATTCATTTCATTCATGAGAGAGGAAGAGGATGAAGGTACCTCCGATGCCTTTGCCATAAGACACTTTGAGCTCTTGGTGATGGAGTTCTCATTAGGCGATGTGAATAGAGATGATGAAGAGCTTGTCGTAGTTGAAGGAGTTCTTGTCGTTGATGGAGAGACGGTAGTTGTCGAGGTGGTGGCAAGGGCCGCCACTTCATTTGGCGTTTCTTCCTCCGACTCTTCATCATCGGTGGGATACTCCTCTTGAGTCAACAACATGATGCGAGGCTTCTTGCTAAAAGGCCTCTTCTTTCCATAGGCCTTCTTGGGAGGCATCTTGGTTTTGTCCTTGAGCACTAGACGTCCACCATGCTCTTCTCTTTTCTCATAAGGGCACTCGGCAACGAAATGGAACTTGTCTTGACAATTGTAACATGTCCTTGACTTGGAGGGTGAGACCCTATCGGCTTGAGGTGCATTCTTGTCAAAACGCATCTTGCCTCTTGAGGGATTGTTCCAAAAGGTGCGAGCCGCAAGAGCAAGATGATCATTGTAAGCAATCTTGAGTGCTTCCTCGGACATAGCGGCAAAGCTTCCAAGATCATCATCATCGTTGTCTTCCTCAACGGTAGCCTTCAAAGCGAGGTTGGTTGTGCCTCTTTGCATTCCAAGAGCCCTTGCCCTTGCATCTTGTGCATTCTTAGTGGCCACCTTGTACGCGGCCATCTCTTGCATAACCTCATTAGACGTCATGAGATGGTAGTTGTGTCTTCCTTGAAGACTCTTGACATCGGTAGGCTCACATGCCATCATAGAGCTAACATACTTCCTTTTGATCCAGGCATCATCAATATGAGAGGCACCCACTTCTCGAAAGCTTGTGGCTATGGTCACCAATCTTTGATACATCATCTCATGGTCTTCACTATCAAGCTTGAAGAAGCCCTCAGCTTCATTGCTCAAAGAGTCATAGCGGTTCCTTCTCATGCTATCATCTCCAACGAACAACTCGGATAGACCATCCCATGTCTCCTTGGCGGTGGTGAGATGTTGGATACGAGGCATGTCCTTGTTCCCAACCGCCTTTTGGATCATGTTGAGAGAGGTGGCATCAAGTTGAGCCTCCACCACTTCTCTTCTTGTTAGGTTGGTCGGATCATGCGGCTTGTATCCAACTTGAATGATGCGCCACAACTCGATTGAAGAGCTGCAAACATGAGACTTCATCATGTATTTCCATTGAGTAAAAGTATAGTCTTTAAGCAACGGGGGATCACCCCTATGAGAAACTTGCGGGTGAGGAATAATGGGATCGGGGGTATGGTATTGGGATGGGGGAGGAGTGGCGTTGTAGCCTTTAGGCACTTCATCATTGGATGATGGAGTGTTTTGATGGGTTGAGGAACTACTAGCATCACCCTTCCCATCCAAAGGGAATTGCTTTCCCTTTATCAATTCGGGGTCCACATCAAGAGTAATGCCCGGAAGCACCGGAGGCTTTGAGGGCAATGCAAGAGAGGTTTCCTTAGATGTCTTGAGAGACTCAAGCATATCATGAAACTTCTTGAACTCGGATTGTATGGACGATGTCAACTTTGTTTCCAAAGAGTTGATATTAGCCATAGTGGCACCTTTCTCTTGCATTGCCGCCAAAGTCGCGGCGTCCGTTTCGGAACCCTCTTTTGGGTCAACTTGCATTGTCCAAGGTTGGTCTCAAGCGGTGAAGCTTTTAAGAGACAACCTGGCTCTGATACCAATTGAACGGCAGTTGACCACCTAGAGGGGGGGGGGGGTGAATAGGTGGTGACCAATTTTTATGTCTTTTTCAGTTTTAGGCTAGCGGAAAGTAAGTTGTCTAGAAGTGCAACTAGGTGATACAAGTGATAAACAACAAAGACACTAAGCAAGTAGAGGAATTAAAGATGCGGTAAAGGAGAGTGGAATGAAACAACCGTAGGAACTCGAAGACCAATATTTTATCTCGAGTTCCACCACATAGGTGTACGTCTCGTTGGAGGGGTGTGAGCTACCACAAAGGTTTGCTCAACGCCACAAAGGGCTCACCCTATTCTCCTGTGAATTCGACCACAAAGGTGCGAATCCACACTTCCACTAAGGACTCCTTTAAGGGTGGAGAAGGTCCCGTACAAATTCGTGGGGCACACACCCACAACTGAATTGGGGGCTCCCACAAAGACCACAACAGGTCACTTCCACAAAGGAATCCACAAAGGATCAAAACACACAAGGTTGAACCTAGCTATCCACAAAGGAACCCTAGATTCGTTGCCCCTCAAGAAATAGTGGGGGGAAATCAAATCGCTTCGGTGGAGATGTAGATCGGCGGCTTCTTCCTCAGATGCCCAAGTATCAACGGATTTGAGTGGCTAGATTGGGAGATCCGGAAGAAACGAGCTTCAACACCAATGGAGGAGAGAGAAAATATGGAAGCTTAAAATGCTGGAGGTAGGTGGAGGGGTATTTATACCCGTCTCCAAAATTTGTCCGTTGTACAGCCGCCAGCCCGGAAATCTCCGGGTTGAGGACCGGAGATCTCCTATCCCCAGAAATTTCCGGAGCAATTTCGGCTGTGCTTGAATCTGGATCAGTACTGGTTGGGCTTCTTGACTTAGTCGAAAATCCTCTGTCACTCGGAAATCTCCGGATTGGGGCCCGGAAATTTCCGAGCGCCGGAAATCTCCGGGAGCATTTCCGGCTAAAACTGTTTTGGAGTCAGTACGCATTTTGAGTTCTGGACTTGGTCGAAATTCCTCTGTCACTCAGAGATATCCAGACTGGGGCTCGGAAATCTCCGAGCGCCGGAAATCTCCGAGAGGATTTCCGGCTCAGCTTGAGTTGGAGTCAGTACGCATTTCAATTCAGACTTAGTGAATAACTTGGATGGCTCGGAAATCTCCGGTCTGGGGACCGGAAATCTCCGAGCCCCGGAAATCTCCTGACTGAATTCCTGAACAAATACCAAGTGGTTGAAATGAAACTTAGGCAAAATAAGTGTTCCTCTTTATCAGTCTACCTGTAAAAGCCCCTGCATGCTTCATCACAAACATTAGAATACTTTTTATGTTGTCATTAGTCACCAAAATTTGGGAGTGCATAGAATGCACTTTCAAGCGCAAAGGATCCTTTGGGCAGCATTTGTTAACACCGGTATAGTCGATACACATTCTCAGCTCTTTATTCTTCTTTGGAACAAGTACAAGATTTGCCACCCAATCGGTGTGTACAACTTCTTTTATGAAATTGGCGGCCTTCAGCCTATTTATGTCCTTTCCTATAGCCTTACGTCTCTCATCACCCAAGCGTCTTGTTGCTTGCTTCACCGGCTTGGATCCCTTTATGACGTTGAGTGAGTGCTCGGCAAGTTCCCTCGGTACACCAGGCATGTCGGATGGCGACCATGCAAAGATGTCACGATTCTCACGGAGGAACTCGACGAGCGCGCCTTCCTATTTTCTGTCAAGGTTGGAGCCGATGAAAACTTGCTTAGACTTGTCGCCTGGGATGAGGTCCGTCTTTTTGGTGTCTTTTGAAGCTTCGAAGGTCTTCTTGACATCAATCTTTGGCTTGGGCATGGAGTTGTCTGGGTCCGCCTTAAGTAGCGCGAGTTCTTCCTTGTGGATGACGGCTTCTGCGAAGGCGGCCATGCCACGCTCGCACTCCTTAGCTTTCTTGAAGTTGCCAGAAACCGTGATGGTTCCATGTTCTCCTGACATCTTAAGCTTGATGTATATGTAGCACGGCCTTGCCATGAATTTGGCAAAAGCCGGTAGTCCGAATATTGGATGATACGCACTTTTGAAGGGGACAACTTCGAACCGGAGGAACTCTGAGCGGTAGTTCTCCTTTGGTCCAAAAGTTACCTTCAGCCTAATGCTCCCCATTGACTTTGCTTGTCTGCCGGGCACTATGCCATGAAAAGTGAGGTTGCTATGATCAAGCTGATCCTCAGACAAGTTCATGCGGCTTAGTGTATCATAGTACATGATGTTGAGGCTGCTGCCGCCATCCATGAGTACTTCTGTGAGCCTGAAGTTGTCGACAATGGGGTCGACGAGAAGAGCGTATTTGCCTGGGTGAGGGACATGATTAGGGTGGTCGGACCGGTCCCAAGTGATTGCCACCTCAGACCAATTCAAATACTGAGAGACGTCCGGCATTGTCGCGTTGAGTTCGCGCATCTCCGCCTTGTCTGCCTTAACCGAAGGTGTGCCGACAAAGCACACAAGTGACTCTTTGACCTTCGGGTATGGCTTCTTTTTCTTGGCGGTGGCGTCGTCATCGCTTGATATTGACATGTCGTCCTCATCCTCGTCGTCCTTGTTGTCTTTCTTTTCGTACTTCTTTGACTTCCAGCCAACTGTGGGGTCCTTATTGAAGTCTTCCATGAAGCGGCACTCTGAAAGGACAATGATGTCGCCTAGAGGGGGGGGGTGAATAGGCGGTTTAAAACTTTTCCGGTTTAGGCTTGATAATTGCGGAATAAAACTAGATGTTTAAATTAACAAGCCGACAACCTAAATAAACTAGGCTCACCTATGTGCACCAACAACTTATGCTAAGCAAGACAAACAACAAGGTGATAGCAATATAGAATACTTCAAGCACGAAGGCTATCACAATGTAAAGTGCATAAGTAAAAGCTCGGGTATAGAAATAACCGAAGCACGCGGAGACGAGGATGTATTTCCGAGTTCCTCCTTGTTAAGGGAGTACGTCTCGTTGGAGAGGTGTGAACCGACACAACGGTTCAACAACCACAAAGGTTTCACCTTCTTCTCCGATGAACCGCACCACAAAGGCTTGGTTCACCTTCCACTATCGGAATTCCTTCGAGGCGGAATCCGGAGCCTTTCAACAACAATCCGGGGCACAACCCACAATGGGATTGGGGGCTCCCGAACGGCCTCCAACAACAATCCGGGGCACAACCCACAATGGGATTGGGGGCTCCCGAACGGCTTCAAGTGACCACACAAGGGTCCAACCACCACAAAGGCGTCTAGGGTCCAAGGACCCAAGAGTAACAAGTTCACAAGTTTTCAACTTCCACGAATCCTCGTGGAGAGCACACCGATGCACCAAATGCAAAAGGCAAGAGCACAAGTGCTCAAATCCTTCACTCTCAAATTCCAACAAAGCAACAAATGCTTATGGGGGAATAAGAGAGGAAGAACAAAGAGGAGATGCACCAAGAACTCCAAGATCAAGATCTACAAGGTTTCCCTCACATAGAGGAGAAATCGATCGGTGGAAACGTAGATCAAGATCACCTCTCACTTTCCCTCAAATATTAGCAAGAACCATGGGAGGGATTGAGAGGAAGAGCAAGCTTTACAAAGGGCAACAATGGAGGAGAGAGAGGAGAAAGACTTGCTCTTGAGCTAGTCAACCATTGGGGAAGAAGGCCCCTTAAATAGCTCAACCCAAAAATCCAGCCGTTGCAGCAGCATCTTGTTCCGCAAGTGCGGTAGTACCGGACTCAAGCCCGGTAGTACCGGCCCTGCGGAACCTTCGTCAACGCAGAAAACCGAGCGCGCGGTACTACCGGGGAAAAATACCCCGGTACTACCGGGCCCAAGTGCTGGGCTCCAACCCCGGTACTACCGGGGCCATCCGTGCCAAAACGTCCGAAAACCAACTTCAGAGAGTAGTACCGCAGAGAGCCCGGTACTACCGCAGCGAGCCCGGTACTACCGGCTGACTGCGGTACTACCGGAACAAAACTCTCCGGTACTACCGGGCCTGTCCGAACACCAAAAACACAGCTATAACTTTTGCAAATGAACTCCGAATGAGGTGAGACCAACTCCGTTGGAAAGGTACCGACAAGGAGAAGGCTACAAAAAGTGAAAATATTGCATCCCATAAATAGAGTAAAATCACCACACATGGCAAGGTGTGGGACTTTCCTCACGGTTGAACCGGCAATATTTCCGCCACCGAAAACGCAACTAGTTTTCCAAGGTAAAACCGTTTTCGATGAACTAGAGCTTGACATGGAGATGAACCAAGCTCTAATTCCTCACTACCATAAAAGCCAAATAAGAACCAAGAAATATGATATGCCAAGTATGCAAAGGTTTGAGCTCTCCACAACGATGCGATCAAGTTACTCACTTGAGAGCCCCTCTTGATAGTACGCCGTCTATCCTAAAACCCGGTCTCCCACTAACACCATGAGACCGGTAAAATAGAAAACCTATCAAGATCATACCTTTGCCTTGCGCATTCCACTTGAGCTCGATGATGACGATCTTGACTCTCTCAAGTTGAAACACCTTTCTTGATTGTGCTTGCTAGCACATGCTTGATGAAGACTTCTCCAAATGCTCCCCCATATTCCATTATGGGAGGGCCTCGCTAAGCTTCGTCTTCATGTTTCCTTTGCAAGTTTCAATCAAATGATATTTTCGAGATGCATCATATTGATCTTGCGCTTCATCTTCTTCTCTTGATATGTATGATGGCTTGGGGTAAAACATGATTGATCACTCAATCTTCTTTTCCAAGCCATACTTGCAATAAGCTCAACTCTTCACATGACCATTCTTCATATAAACCCTTGAGTAGAGCATTGATCATCATGTAAACTACTAGAGTCCAACACATGAACTCCAATCTTTTCCTATGGACAAGATCTACAAGTATATCTCAAAGCAAACATTAGGCCATAAGGATTGTCATTAATTACCAAAACCATGCATGGGGACAACCATGCACTTTCAATCTCCCCCATTTTGGTAATTGATGACAATCCATTTTACGAGGGTTTATATAATGAATTTAAGCAACCATGCAACACAAAGAGCAAGGATGCAAGAGAACCGCAAGAGAACAAACCCATATTCTCTTAAACCCTCTAAATTTCTCCCCCATTGGCATCGATTGCCGAAATGGAAAGAAAAACTTAGAAGGCAAATATAGTGAGAGCTCCCCCATAATGTGTGCATTTCTCATAATATGAGTGAAATCAAATGCACATATCCAATGACGAGTAGATGGAGGGAGATCAAACTATATAGAGGATCCAAGGATTGCAAAAGAATATCAAATGGAAAGATACTTCAACGAAAGAAGCAAGCAATCAAAAGGATCCGAAAAGTGTTCTAAATATCATGAGGGAACTCCCCAAGGTACGTGCATAAATAGGATTTGTATTTCAATATAGTGTGCACAACATGGAATCCTCACTCCCTCCTAGATGAATTCGAACACAAGCTCATGCAAGAGAATGTAAATGATAAAGGAGGCAAAACAACTTTCACCTAATAAAATGTTTTGCAACAAGAGCAAGGAGCGGCAAATAAAAGAATGGGTGTGAGATACAAAGACATTTTAGGAGACTAATACAAGGATGAGCCAAAGCATCAACATAGTCTTTCAAAAAGAGTTGCACATAGTGCATATCATGTCTTTCCCATACCCCCACACCAAAAGAGATAAAGCAAATAGCTCCACAAGCTTAGTAAAATGCAAAAAGCATAGCACAAAAAAATGAAGCTTGTGCCTTTTAGAAACCACCAAAGAATCAAAAGCAAAAAGAGGTGGTCACTAAAGAATTGGAATATCAATTAAAGATGTAACTTTTCTTATGTGTATAAGTTTCTAAGTAGACACGAATCACTAAGATATGGGTCTACAAATAAACATGTACACACAAGATAGATACAAGGGTAAAGAATCATGATATCCAAGAGGAAGTCATAAATACACCAATAAGATCTTTGCTTAATAACATAGCACAAAGCCGAATTATATCTTAACGGAATATAAATGAACTTCCAACACATACTCATCATAGCATCAAAAACTATCCACGAGGGATAAAGGTTAACAAATGGATGCTCCGAGTAAGATAACAAGTAACACAAAACGCAAATGATTTTGAAAATTCATCAATGTTGCACATGAGAGACTTTAAGTAGAAAGTGCTAGATTGACATAATTGGGATCGATGAATCATAGAAATGAATATATAGTCCTCTTATATGTAATCATCCCGGCTTACTCACATTTGCAATAAAGACGTTTTGCAAGAATCAAATTAATTGCAACAAAAAGATTCATGCCAAGATACAACCTACACAAGGTTGAAAACTAGAAATGTATGCATGAGGTAGATACTTGTTACCGAGATAGCATTGGTGATGTATAGTATAAGAGTTAACGATCATCCAAACTTGGCTCCAATGAACACATGGTGACACCACCTTCCTTGTAAATGAGACAAGCTTCCAATGCATCTCCACATGTACCTAAAACAAATTCAAGTACAAAATGGTACCCAAACTCATTGGGTCCAAAGTAGTTAGAGCAACTACAATACATAGGACAAACTCCACATAAATATGTGCATATTAATGTGAAATTGAATTTCATGCACATCTTAGCCATATAGGATTTGATGGAGTTTATCCTATATATTGGTTCAACGAAAGTAAGCATGCCAAAGAAATACATGTAGTAAATATGCATGCACAAGACTTTCAAGAACCAAAAGAGATATAATTTGGACAAAACACCAATTAAACCAAGAAAGCACACACAAGTGCGACAAGAAAAAGAATTGTCCAAATTATATCAAAGGCCCAAATCAACACATGATTGAAGAAACCACTTTGAAAAGATACCAAATGAAAGCAAGAAACCAATTGAAGAAAATAACATCAAATAATAAACCAAACCCTCTACACTTTTCATGATGGCACAAAGTGACAAAACGAAAAATGTTTGTCTTCCAAAGAGACACGTCATCGGGATCAAATACCAAATGAAGACAACTAATGTTCGAAAGCACATAGGATTGCTCCCCCAAGATGTGTGCATTATTTATGATCTTGCATTTGAATACAAAATGCACACAAATGAGATCATCACTCTCCATATATATATTTATATAGATATTCAAACACTAGTCATATTCAAGAAAGGTAAGAAATTGCAATACCAATTTAAAGAACGATGTTCCACTCAAAGTAGGATAGCTTCCCAAAGAATAGTGCATTATCAAAAAGTATGACTTTTGAATGTCAATGCACAAGAATTGGATCATTACTTTTCCCAACTCAAGAAAGCACAAAACAAATTTCAAGTAGAGCAATAAAGTATCCAAAAGATACAAGGAAGACAAATAAGAGTTAGATCAAAAGCAAATCCTTGGCAATCAAATAAGGCAATTCAAAGCAAGAGCCAAAGTGAATATGATCAACATATTTACCCCCAAATATGATTATCACTTGTCAAGACAAGTAACGTATGGAGATATTTCTCGGTGGTGGATTGCAAGGATATATTCAAGATCATATTCACAAAACATAAGCATGAGGCAAAGAATAGGAATTAAAAGCCATGCTTAGATAGATATTCTTGATAGATTCACAAATCATGTGATAATGCAAAGCAACTCCAAGGAGTAGCTTGAATCAATTGGCTTCCCCAAAAAGATATATGAGAACATATTTAGGGAAAGCCATATCAAGAACATCCTCCACAAACAAGATCTAAAAGAGTGAGAGACAAAGAGCATTTAAGTAAATGGGAACTTGTTTGAGCAACATGCCACATAGGAACAAGATAATTAGCAATATCAATTCTAGGTGGCAAAACCTCACATTTTCACATTTTCTAGGCTTGTAATATGCACATAGCTTATTACTCCCCCATAATGTGATAATCCATTTATTTTAACACAAGAGGCAGACAAAAACAACTAGAGAAATTAATGGACATTATATAATTTGAATTTCTCATGAGCATGACATACCACAAAGAGAATAGATAATATTGATATATCAAAACTAAGTGGTATTCCTCATGTACACACATTTTTAGGATTGTGAAGTGCACGAAGCATATCACTCTCCAAAAATGGATAGTCCATTTATCTCTCAAAGAGAGCCAACAAGATAAGATATGATATAAAAGCAATAAGGCTCAAAACAAGTAGATGGTGTGCAAACCAAAATACACATGCTTGATTTCTCAAGATAAGTAAGTAGAGAGCACAACACATACAAACACTAGCAAGGTACAAAACCTAACACATGCAAGGGTGCAAGCAACTTTCAATGTATATATGATTTAAATAAAAGTTACCGCAAGGAGGAACATTGGATATGAGATAGAACAATATAATCCATATGACTTGACTTGAGAGAATATAATTGATGAAGATCCCTTAATTCTTCATAGTGTAGCCAAGTCTCCAAAGCCCTCCAACAACGCCTATTGATCAAGTTTTAGCTTGTTGGTCCCCAACCAAGTTGGGTCCTAAGAGGTTAGTCACAATAGGTTTGGTAACCCAAATGGTTCTTTTCTTGACACCACTTTGAGTACCAACAAATTTGGCAAACACATTGCCAACCTTATCCTTCCGAAGAGAATAAACATCATCAACTATAATGGGGTTGGATAAGGTACCATTAGTGCATGAAGAAGCAAAGTGACCCTTCTCACGGCATAGGTAGCAACATCTACTTCCTCCTCTCTTCTTAGTTGGAGTCTTGACTTGAGGAGGGGTAGCTTGATTCTTCTTGGGAAGAGACCGTTCTTCAACTTGAGGAGCTTGAGTTTGAACTTGAGGCTTATTCCCTTGTTGCTTCTCACTAAGAGCCTTCTTCTTCAAAGGGCAAGATCTAACATGGTGCCCTTCAACTTTGCACTTGAAGCAAACAATCTTGGCCGAGTCTTTGACTTGTTCTTGGCCCTTTTTCTTCTTAATGATCTTGGACTTGTTCTTGTTGTTTGAGTTGAATCCAAGTCCACTCTTATCATTGGGGCGTCTTTGAACACTCAACATATTGTCAAGTGTGGACTTCCCAACATGACGCTTTTCCAAGTCTTTCTTCAAAGAAGTGACTTGGGCCTTGAGCTCATTTAATTCCTCTACATGGTTAGTATCAACAAAAACACTAGAGGAAGTAGACGCTTCATTGTTAGAGCAACAAGGTATGGAAAGTAATTCATCACAAGATGTAGAAGCATTGTGAGTGGATGAATCACTCGGACTAGCACATGGCAATAAGGCATTTCTAGAAGAAGTTGTGCCAATATCCACATGAGGCTCACAAGATGTTACCTTTGTAGAGATAGCCTCATGAGCTAACTTTAGCCTAGCATGGGATGCTAGAAGATCATCATTAGAGTTAGAAAGCTTTTCATGACTTTCTTCCAATTTCCCATACTTACTAGATAGCAACTCAAGTTGAGCCCTTAGCTCAACATTCTCCTTCAAAATAGATGCTTCACAAGAAGTGGAGTTAGTAGCACAAGCATCATTAACATTAGAAATGGAAGAAGACAAATTGGTAAGCTTATCATTCTTAGATAGTTGAGTTTGGAGTTGATCATGAGACTTGATGAGGAGAGAGTGTTCACTTTCTAAAGCCTTGAGAGCTTTGTCAAGTTTCTCTATGTCCTCACTTAGTCTAGCATTGTCAACACCAAATTCAACTTTTTCCTTTTTAAGCACTTTATATTTTGCAATAGCATGATCTCTTTCCTTAATGATTTTAGCAATAATAAGATCATTAGACTCATCAAGGGATTCAAGTTTCTCTTCAAGAGAAGACCTAAGCTCTTCTTCTTTTTCAAGAGAAGCGTTCAAGTAAGCTATGGTGATAGAGTCATCTCTCTCAATTTGACACTTCTCATCAAATTGACTTTCCAAATCCTCAATGAATTCCCTACTCTTAGTAACATAATCAATGATTTCACAAAGAGGAGGGATAGCTTTACTACCTTTGGGGAGAGCACCAAGTACCATCTCACCCATCTTGGTTAAGGATTCAAAGTCAAAACCTTCTTCATGAGAATCCTCATCCACATCATCACTATTTGGATTCGAGGTGGGAGATACCTCGGAATCCTTAGCCATAAGGCAAACATGATTAATGGTTGAAGAGGATGAAGAAATACTTGAAGCTCCATTGAGTTCCATGTCTTGTTCCAACAAGTGTTGGGATTCCTCTACATTGTTAGTCATGCAAATACTAGAGGATATGGAAGAGTAATTTTCATCACAACAAGACATAGAGAGCATATCATCATCATATTTAGTTAAACAACTATTACTTGATATGCAAGGACAATCAACTCTAGCATGTATGATATTTGGAGTGCTAGAAGAGTTTAAGTCCAAAGATAGAACATTACAATGTGATAGAGAAGAAGTATAATCAATAGTAAGTTCACCATCACCAATGCAATTTCTATCACCACTCACCATATCATTTCCTTGTGACGAATCACATGTTGGTGAAGTGGAAGAAGTTGTGAACTCATCACGGCCGGAGGTGGAGGGAGAACAATCATCCTCAATAATTTTGGACACTTCATATATATCTTGAAGCTTGGTCCAAAGCTCATGTGCATTTCGAAAAGGCATGATTGAAGCAAGAACTACATCGCTCAAAACACACATAAGACCATTAGTAACTTGAGTCTCGAGATGAGAGTTTATCTCATCCTCTAAAGATAATTCTTGGGAATCCTTTGGAGGAGATAAACTCACATCTACAATCCTCTTAATATAATTTGGACCCATGGCCCTAAAAAGATTAAGCATGCGAATTTTCCAAACATCATAATTTGTGCCATTGAATATGAAAGTGGGATCGTGCACTAATTCTCTAAACGACATCTTTTACTCTCTAGGCGGTAAAGCCCAAAAAGAGAGCCCAGGCTCTGATACCAATTGAAAGGACAATGATGTCGCCTAGAGGGGGGGGGGGTGAATAGGCGGTTTAAAACTTTTCCGGTTTAGGCTTGATAATTGCGGAATAAAACTAGATGTTTAAATTAACAAGCCGACAACCTAAATAAACTAGGCTCACCTATGTGCACCAACAACTTATGCTAAGCAAGACAAACAACAAGGTGATAGCAATATAGAATACTTCAAGCACGAAGGCTATCACAATGTAAAGTGCATAAGTAAAAGCTCGGGTATAGAAATAACCGAAGCACGCGGAGACGAGGATGTATTTCCGAGTTCCTCCTTGTTAAGGGAGTACGTCTCGTTGGAGAGGTGTGAACCGACACAACGGTTCAACAACCACAAAGGTTTCACCTTCTTCTCCGATGAACCGCACCACAAAGGCTTGGTTCACCTTCCACTATCGGAATTCCTTCGAGGCGGAATCCGGAGCCTTTCAACAACAATCCGGGGCACAACCCACAATGGGATTGGGGGCTCCCGAACGGCCTCCAACAACAATCCGGGGCACAACCCACAATGGGATTGGGGGCTCCCGAACGGCTTCAAGTGACCACACAAGGGTCCAACCACCACAAAGGCGTCTAGGGTCCAAGGACCCAAGAGTAACAAGTTCACAAGTTTTCAACTTCCACGAATCCTCGTGGAGAGCACACCGATGCACCAAATGCAAAAGGCAAGAGCACAAGTGCTCAAATCCTTCACTCTCAAATTCCAACAAAGCAACAAATGCTTATGGGGGAATAAGAGAGGAAGAACAAAGAGGAGATGCACCAAGAACTCCAAGATCAAGATCTACAAGGTTTCCCTCACATAGAGGAGAAATCGATCGGTGGAAACGTAGATCAAGATCACCTCTCACTTTCCCTCAAATATTAGCAAGAACCATGGGAGGGATTGAGAGGAAGAGCAAGCTTTACAAAGGGCAACAATGGAGGAGAGAGAGGAGAAAGACTTGCTCTTGAGCTAGTCAACCATTGGGGAAGAAGGCCCCTTAAATAGCTCAACCCAAAAATCCAGCCGTTGCAGCAGCATCTTGTTCCGCAAGTGCGGTAGTACCGGACTCAAGCCCGGTAGTACCGGCCCTGCGGAACCTTCGTCAACGCAGAAAACCGAGCGCGCGGTACTACCGGGGAAAAATACCCCGGTACTACCGGGCCCAAGTGCTGGGCTCCAACCCCGGTACTACCGGGGCCATCCGTGCCAAAACGTCCGAAAACCAACTTCAGAGAGTAGTACCGCAGAGAGCCCGGTACTACCGCAGCGAGCCCGGTACTACCGGCTGACTGCGGTACTACCGGAACAAAACTCTCCGGTACTACCGGGCCTGTCCGAACACCAAAAACACAGCTATAACTTTTGCAAATGAACTCCGAATGAGGTGAGACCAACTCCGTTGGAAAGGTACCGACAAGGAGAAGGCTACAAAAAGTGAAAATATTGCATCCCATAAATAGAGTAAAATCACCACACATGGCAAGGTGTGGGACTTTCCTCACGGTTGAACCGGCAATATTTCCGCCACCGAAAACGCAACTAGTTTTCCAAGGTAAAACCGTTTTCGATGAACTAGAGCTTGACATGGAGATGAACCAAGCTCTAATTCCTCACTACCATAAAAGCCAAATAAGAACCAAGAAATATGATATGCCAAGTATGCAAAGGTTTGAGCTCTCCACAACGATGCGATCAAGTTACTCACTTGAGAGCCCCTCTTGATAGTACGCCGTCTATCCTAAAACCCGGTCTCCCACTAACACCATGAGACCGGTAAAATAGAAAACCTATCAAGATCATACCTTTGCCTTGCGCATTCCACTTGAGCTCGATGATGACGATCTTGACTCTCTCAAGTTGAAACACCTTTCTTGATTGTGCTTGCTAGCACATGCTTGATGAAGACTTCTCCAAATGCTCCCCCATATTCCATTATGGGAGGGCCTCGCTAAGCTTCGTCTTCATGTTTCCTTTGCAAGTTTCAATCAAATGATATTTTCGAGATGCATCATATTGATCTTGCGCTTCATCTTCTTCTCTTGATATGTATGATGGCTTGGGGTAAAACATGATTGATCACTCAATCTTCTTTTCCAAGCCATACTTGCAATAAGCTCAACTCTTCACATGACCATTCTTCATATAAACCCTTGAGTAGAGCATTGATCATCATGTAAACTACTAGAGTCCAACACATGAACTCCAATCTTTTCCTATGGACAAGATCTACAAGTATATCTCAAAGCAAACATTAGGCCATAAGGATTGTCATTAATTACCAAAACCATGCATGGGGACAACCATGCACTTTCACACTCGCTGAGCATATGGTTGACCTTGTTGAGATTCTCGTGGATTGGGCATGGCAGAATTTTTGCCTGCACATAAGTGATGCGTGCCGCCTTAGGGCCTGAGCCAGCGTTACGGTTATCTTTCTTGTTCTCCCACTTCTTTTTGTCGGCGTTCCCTTGGAACGCGACGGCTACCTCGTTAGATGGCCCGGCTTTGTCTTGCGTTGCTTGCTTGCGTTTGTTGTTCCACCTTGGCGCGGTGCTAACGTCTGGATCATCGTCACGTGCGTCATCATCTGTTGCCGCGTATTTGGCGGCTAGGTTGAGCATCTCGCCAAGGTCCGTGACTTGCTCGCGGACGAGCCGGTGACGGAGTAGGGAATTTTTATGTAGGCCCGTGTAGAAGGCATGGATAGCCTGTGCGTCTGAAACACCATTACAGTTGGCCTTCTCGAAGATCCAACGACTGACAAAATCTATCATGGTTTCGTCTGGCTTCTGAATACAGCGTTGCAAATCCGTGTAGGTATTCAGACGCTTGTATGTTCCTTGGAAGTGCTGGGAGAAAACCTTTTCCATGTCGTACCAGCTATGGATAGACTTTTCGGGAAGGTTGTCGATCCAAGCCATTGTCGTGCCTTCTAACATGAGAGGTAGGTAGCGGACGACAATGTGATTTCTTCCGCCGGCAATCTCTATGGCCATGGCATAATCGGCTAGCCATGAATCCGGCTTAACGAGGCCGTTGTACCTAGGACAATTTTTAGACACTGATGTCATGTCATCGGGGAACGGCTCTCTGCGGATGGCATCGCCAAAGCACTTTGGGCCAGAGTATAGCGGCTCCCTTCCTCTTGCTATGTCTTATAGGCGATGTCGTGCGTCTTTTGGATCGAGTTGTTGTCCGCCTCTGTTGGCGTTTGGCTCGTCCTGCGCTGCCTGGCTTACCCTGCGCTGCGGAGACCGGCTTCGACCTCTCCTAGGACGGTCGTTGCCGGCATCTTTTTTAGGTGGCTGGCCGTTATCCCGGCTACCGCCATCGCCGCGCCTTGGCTGGGCTGGAGGTGGTAGGTCTCCTCTGCTTCCTGTCCGCGAGTTCTCGTCCCGCCTTGGTTTTGGCGGTGGCGTCTTCTTTGGAGGTGGCATTGCTTTCCTTTTGTCGCCATGGCTACTGGAGCCGGACGGTCCTTCGGGGTCAGCGCCGGGTGCGGTTTTGCATTTTCCTGACTTGGATTCTAGATCTCCCCCGCGGGCATCCGCCATATGGCCATAGGAGTCAGCGCGAGCTTGCATTGGCCACCTTTTCATCCGCTGAGTAAGTCTTATCGTCTAGGGTGTCAAGCGCAGCAACAGCGTTAAGGATGGGGGTGCAGAAGACAACATCCCCCCTTCTTTCCGTATGCCTTGGTGATGTGCGCTAGTCAAACCCTAGACCTTCAGCTCCTGTTGTCGCACGAATTGGCGGCTCCTTATCACGGCGGTTTTTTTATGCCCTTTTTTCTTGGAAAAGCTGCCTGTTCGGTTTTGCCGACATCTTTTCTTGCTCCTTCTCGATCTTCTTCGCAAGGCTCTCAACATGCTCCTCTCTTTTGCACGGGAAGTCGGAGTGCTTAAGCATATTAAGCCTAAGTTCTTCCACCTCGTCAAGTGGGGTATCTTTGTTCACCGGAGTGTTCATGATTTCGTCTACTTCTTTAATGACGGAGAGCAAATCCGTGGGTTTGCTGCTGCCGCCTTTTTCGAGACCAGCTTTCTTCTTACGCGAACTTTGTCGGAACCGTCAATGGTTTGACCGGTAATGGTGTTGCCGGCATCTTCTGTCGGTTTATATTGCGGCGCAGAAGCGACTGGGGTTGACTCGTGACCGATGAAAACCATCATAGCCAGCTTATCAGGCATATCTGTATCCGCTGTGTTCTCTGAAGGAACCAAATTATCACTGGAAAAGTGGTTTTTGATTCTCTCTTCGAAGATACTAGCGTCATCATCAGAATAAGAATTTACGTTGACTTGAACGGTAGATCTGGATCCGGCATCTGACATCGCATCCTCCTGAAGAGCAGGAAGGATTGAGTCAGGATCGTTGTTTTCCGGCTGGGAGTCGGATCCCAGTTCGACAACTCCGACGAAGTGGAAGTCAGATCCGGCCGACTCCTGGGAGAAGGCGGATTCAGATCCATCTTGCCGGTCGACTGCTTGGTCGAAGGGTTGGTGGGTTGTGTCATAGAAACGCGGTAGGCCGTACGCCTCTGACGTGTACCCGATGAAGACGCCAATCCCTCCGATCGGTATGATTGCGCACCCGATGAGGTAGTCATCCGCCGGGAGACCGGACTCATCTGAGTTGACGTAGCTGTGGCCGCCATACCTTGTGACGCGGACGACGGCGATCTGCTTGCCCACGCCGCCAAGTGTTCTCGCCTGGAACGTGACGCCAGGAACCTTATGCCCCACGGTGGGTGCCAACTGTCGTAGTATCGGCATATTTGATAGGAGACGGGGGTCCTCTAGCCTACGTATGGATTGTGGGGAAGAAGGCTGGAGTCGTCAAGGACGGGATTGAACACGGCGAGTTTAACCAGCTTCGGATCCCACAGCGGTGGCGAGATCCTACGTGCTGCTATAATTCACTATAAGGCAATAGTCGCGAACAAGTTACAATGTGTATGATGCGTATTGGAGCGTGCCCTAAAGGCTTCCTGGTGGACGGCTTATATAGGCGTCCAGACCCCAGGATACAGGGTAAGTACTTGTCCGGCAAGTAAAAAGAGTCCTAGACCTAGCCGGCTTAGTTGCCGCCTTCCGTCTTGGGCTTGGTGGCTTGGTGGGTTTTGGCCTTCCGCCTTCCCTGGACCGTCCGCCTACTTCCTTGTACGTCAGCTATCTGCGCCGCCCGGCAGGCTTCAGCCTTACCACCCTTGGGCCACCCTGCACTAGCCGGATTGATCCATGTTAGAGATACCCCTAGTTAATATATCCCCAACATATAGTGGTGTAGTCTGTCTATTTTCTGTCTATCGGTTGGCATGGCTATTTGTCTACCCCTCCCTGTCTTCATATGTGGAGTCAGGGGTCTTACATGAGAATCCTAATTGACTACGAATAGGAGTCCTTGTCTTCTCCTTCAAGTTATTTCCTTAGCAGCTTCCTGGTCTTCATTGGGCCACCCGGTGGGCCTCCTCCTCATTATACGTCATAGTGGGGGTACCCGCAAGGTATACCCATGTAAGGCCTTGTTGTTGAAGTCTTCATCAAGAAGATTAAGTTTTCTAGTAGTATATTCTTATTTACTTACCTCAAAACTATAGGATGGGAACCTATTTGACAAAACTGCTTTACGGAGGAAAAACCCGAGTTGCTGGGAGCAATCGGTGAGCAAATGATTTATTAAAACCCAAGTTGCTGGGAGCAATCGGAGAGGTTTGCGAAAACCCGAGCTGTTGGGAGTAGTCCTAGGAGGAGATGTTTTTGAAAAACAAAGTACAGCCCTAGCAGCCGCTCGAACAATTAACCCGTGCAACCACATTACCTGACATGGGTAGGGCTTAGCCGGAAGCTTGTCTGTTTTAGTATTGGGGCTCTCATACTTTCTATAAGGGCGGGGCCCTCGAAGCCGGGTTGTCGTCCGGAAGAGACAATACACTGCTGTGGATCAGCAGCCGGACGATTACGGCGGGTCTTCTGCCGTGGCGGTGTGGCGTCCCGAGGAAATACCAAGAGGTCTAGTGGAGCACACGGTGCCGAGGAGAACAAACCTACCGGGAGGCCCCGATACTAGGGTGGACATAGTGGAAAGCTTTGATCGCGTTATCCGGACCCCCGCATACTGTCGTATGATGGGCCGTGGCATACACGTCGGAAGGACCGTTTGGTGTGGGCAAAGTGTACAACCTCTGCAGAGTGTAAATCCATTCGAATAGCCGAGTCCTCGGTCATGGACGGTTGGAAAGACCACTGATCTAGGCATATGGGCATTTTAGTTTTAAAAAGGAACGTGTTTCTCGGAGGAAAACAAGGTGGTACCTGGGAGGTACCGAATTTGGGTGAGGATGGTTGATCTCGGGGAGACAACCAGTACGATCTCAAGTCAGGAAAAAGGGTTACCCCTATCCTAGTGCTTTTAAAGGTTTTACAAAAGAAAGTTTTCAAACTTGGATATGTCCTTTCTATATCTAAGAGAAGAGAATTCTATCTCTAAATGTTTTCTTCAACAAAGATATAGAGATGTCGTATTCTCTATGTCCGAAAATCATGGTCCTAGAAAATAAGCTCTATAGTCGTATATAGGAGCTATCCTAGTTTTCGAAAATACTTTACTTGCATTACCATAAAAACTTAGCCCTAGAGGTGGTCTTGCGAGTACGTAAATGTACTCATATGGCTATGTCCCTGGATATTCAAACGTCCAGGTTCCAATGAGGAGATATACGACAAGAAGGAGGAGTACGCCGACGACTACGCCAACTTAGTTTCACCGCTCAACTGCTCTGTGGGAATGCGTCAGGACGTGACGAGGGCCGACTCTAGCTGAAAATTTCGCTGTACCTAAGTTCATTTCCATCCGGTGTGATGATCAGTGCAGACTTGGTCAAGTGATCCGTATTTATGTAAGTCTTATACTATTCGAGTTGTATGATGTAACTTTGTATGCCATGTTGGTTATGTGATCGCGATGCACTGATCATTGGGATCGTGATCTGTTTACATAACGTGGGCATCTCTAGCTGGTAGTCAGAGGGGTCCCTACAGACTTGGTATCAGAGTCATCGTTGGCCTTAGGAGACCTTAGTTAGCATGGTCGTTAGCTTAGGAAGGAAATGTTTTGCTAAAACCTATTTCTACAGAAATCTATTTTCTTCTAGGTAAGCCTAGTATGGCTTCCACTCCTCACCTATTCTCAAAAATACCTTGATCTTACCTCTCTAATTTCAAATCTTTCAAAAGAGTTTCCTATATTATCTTGCCCCTATTCAAAACTTGTTTTGAATTGACGATGAACCCAAATGAGACCTAAGTAACTACTACTGAGAAGGCAAAGTTTGGTCTCAAGATTTCAACATACGGCATCAAGGTGGTCGTCAAGAGAAGAAGCAAGCTATACAGCAACCCTTGCTTGCCGAAGCAATCCCACTGTCAAGACTTGAATCCCAACAATGGTAATCCAGCTGCAAATTCGATAGTCTCAAGCTTTATAGCAGGAGCCCTAAGCGAGGAAATGAAGACTCCAACGAGTTGTACTAACCAAGACCCTTAGGACTTTTAGGATATGACCCTGGTTGGATTTTCCGACTAACTCGTTTGTTGAGTGCCCTTTTTGTTCTATATGTGTCTTGTGTGCTCTTTTGCTGGTATGCTTTTTGCTTGTGTGTGCCTTGTTTGATTGCTTGTGGTTGATATGTTGTTCTCTGTTATCTTTCACAAGTGCGACTTGTAGGCAATGCATAATAGGCTCATACTTTAAATTTGTTTAAACATCTTGTTATCTTTACACAAAAATCTTTCTTACCTTTTTCCATAGATGCACCCTAATGCACTTCTGAATTTGTCCTCGAAACTTCCTAACATGCTTTTCCCTCTGATCTATACTTCAACACGTGAGAGTTATTAACTACACATGTTATCGAAGCCTCAAAGAAAGCCCATCCCTGTAATGTGTTATGTGTTGATCCTTGCCTAGTTTAATGAACTATTTGAATTGCACGTATACCATCACTAACTTAACCTATCTAACTTTAGAGTAACATCTAACACCAATGACATTTTATTAACCAACCTCTTCAAGACCTACAAAATCGAGATCAGAAGAGAAGCGCCAACGGAAGTCTCACTTACGGTTGGCAACACGGAGGACTCGAATAATGCCAAGAGCAACGACTTTTTGAAGACTTTATGAAAACTTCAAGCCATGACGTACAAAGGAGTTTGACGTCAGCATCAACGAAGACAACCTGCACTGAAGATCATCTACATGAAGGTGAACCACTAAGCAAGAGTCATCAATTCCTTCTGTGCACCAACTCTATTAACTCAACTAACCCCGAGTAGAGTAATATAAAAAGAAGTAATCATCTTATAGGATAAACTAGATCCGACCGACCTCTGAAGACTTTTGCTAAGCATCATGAAGCCGTATAACCAAGAATGTCTTCATCAACACTCTTCGTCGGCTAAACTAAAGATGGACACAATAGGAGACACCATACCCATAAAGACGCCAAGAACGACGAGAAGACCGAAGACTGTTGCACTTGGCAACACCTAACATAAGGCAAGTTTAGACGTCTTTAGCATATATTAGCACCCTTTGGCTTATTATGAAAAAGAAGAGAGTCAAGTCTCCCGACCTGACGCCCTGTGAGGCTTGAAAACTGTCTGCATCTGTCTAACTGCTAACCCCTCAAGACGGCAATATCGGGACAAGTACCTTCATCAGCTCCCAAACACCGAGGATCCGCGACCAAAATGAAGATCATCGTGATACCAAAGACCAACAACATCTTGAAGTCGGCAACATTTTATAGCACCAACTTTAACCCTCCTTGTGACCCCTTCTTAAGGGGGGGAAGACACATGCTAGTTTTATTGGATAGTTTTGACAATGGTTCTTTGCACCCCAACCCTGGAGTTTTTGAAGTCATCTCAACAAGAACCCTGCATCAGCAACAACCATCATGTCAACACCTTCAACAAAGACCCAGTTTTCCAGAAGATATCAAAAGTCTCATCGATAAGGAAACCTCATTCAAAAATCAAGAACGTCGGGAGACGAAGCATCATCAAACCTCTAGCCCTTCCACTATCTTGGTACCCGCTTAGGAATCTCGGGACGAGATTCTTTTAAGGGGGGAAGGTCTGTAACACCCCAAATTTTGGAAGAAACAAAAACTTATTTATAAAAGACCCAAAATTTTGAAACAACAAAGACTTTTTGAAATGTCGTGTTAATGGAAGTGGTTTCCCTTGTATGCTTTGTTGTCAAGTTGTGTTTTGTTGTTTGTGTTAATGAATTCTAAATAACAACCTACTAAAACTCAAACAAGTTAATATGACCTCTTGTGACCATGTTATGACAAGTAAAAATAGTCCTTATATACCTTCTCATATCTTAGGTTTAACAAATTATATTTACCATGAGGCCTTGATTCTAGCAATTACCATAAGACAATTTAATAGAGAAAATAAAAGTATTTTTCCAAAAGCTTTATGTTTGAAAAACTATTAAAGGACCAAATAATGGTTCCTAACATACTTTGAGTTTAATGTGTTGCTAGTCCTAGCAACTTTTATTTTAAGAACTCCTAATTTAATATCTCTTTGGAAAACTATTACTAGGAAGTGGTTTAACCCTCTTTCTTCAAAACTCTTGTCATTATTGTCTTGGTCACCACATCCCAAATATATTGTTTTTCATCTTAAAGTGTGGTTGTTTATGCAATTGTATGTGTGTTTTATCTATTTGACAAGTGCTTAATTTGTATGACTTGAGTGTGTTATTTTATGAGTGTCATGTGTCTATGTTTGTACTAAGTGAATGTTTCTTTGTTTTGAATTGGAGTAATATATATGTTTGTTTGATGGTTTTGCATGATTGTAACTTGTTCTCCTCTTATTAATATGTTTGGTTAATAATATTCTTAAACAAGTAAATTATATAATGATGAAAAACTATCTTAACCCCTATTAATTTTAGTCTTTCTAGAACATGATAATTAGGGTTTATTTTATTAAATTTGGAAATGCAACTTACCTAACATCATCCTCACCACCTCTACTTCCCACCTATATCATCCTTGATAATTTACATAATTTTTTGGTCCTTAATCCATGCTTGTTTTGTGTGCTTCATTTTAAGGTGACTATATCTAGTTTATAATGTAGCAGTTTGTCTTTTGTGCAAATATTTGTTGTTGGACCTTTTAACCCAAGCTATTAAACCAATTGCTGAACCAATATCCCCTCTACCCAACCCATCTTGTTTCATATTTTTGTTGTCAAGGAGTTGTATATACCATCCTTGTTTTGTTTTCTAATCAAATCAGCCCAATTTCATCAACATCTAAACCCACCCTTCAAACCTTGTCCAACCAGTGGATTAGAGTTTGCTTTGGATCCCCACACCCCTGAAGTACCCATAGCACGACCATGTCAAACCCTAGCCACTGTTTGCTTTTGTCTTATTAGTTTGGACATTATGTCGAGCCCTTTGTGTGTAGAGCAAACCTCACCTCCCTCTCCACCCAACCCGAGCTCAGCTCCCCTCTCCCTACTGGCTTGACCACGTCGTCCCCGACCTCACCCTCTTTGTCCCCCACACCACCGCCCTCGAGAGCCAATGCCTGAGCCCGAACTCTCTCTCTCTCCCCCGTCCGAGCTCGTGATCTATAACCGGCCACCCCCTTCTCTTTTTCGGCCGAGGCCACCACAACCACTATAACCTTGCCCATTTCATTTCCCCGACTCCACTCACCAACCTCCTGCAAGATCTCCCGAGCTCTCGCCTCCCTCTGCTCCTATTTCTTGCACCGTCGAGTTGCCCTTCCCTTGGAACACCTCTGAGGCATGCCCTTTTTCTTTTAGGTCCACCAGAGCCGTCGAGTCCATCCCGTGGCCGCCACAGACGCCGTCGACCTCGCCACCGTTTCAAGGCGCTCCCGAGCAAACCAAGACCATCCACACGCGTCCCTTGACCTCCGCGTCCGCCTCCCACCTTCCTTGCCACGTCGCAGAACCCCTAGGTGAGCCGCGCTTCCTCGTCGTCTTCCTCTACGGTTTTGACCCACGTTACCCTGCCGAGAGGTTGAAGACGACCGACGACCGTCCGATTTTCCATCCACGGCTCCATTTGAACGCCTCTTGATCTATCCGTGACCGTCCGATCCTGATCCGGCGGCGGCTTACCGTTTCACCGGCGCGCGCGTCGCGGTGGGCCGGCCTAGCTTGGTGCTGCCCGGATCCGGCCAGATCTGGCCCAAATCTAGCCCATCTCCTCTTTTTCCTTTAAAAGTGTTTTCTCTGTTTTAATTACAGAATTTAATAGCCTAGCTTTTATTCATTTGTTGTAGATTTGTGCCTCCTAAAATCTTGAAGTAAATTTTGTAGGATGCATGTGGGTTTTCGTAACCACTTGGCAATGGTCCTTCTCAAAAATGTGTGTGTATGTGTGATCTAGAGTTAATCTTGTAAAAAGTTTACTTTCCACCATTTATTTAATAACTTGAGTTTTACAGATCCAAAACTTGCAAATTTTAGTTCACTGGAAAGCCTAGAAGACTACCTACCCATATCCATAAGCCATGCATGCAGGAGATTTGTTTCATTAAAGTTCTGTTAAGTTTAAGGTTAACAACAGTAGCATTTTGATGATTTTTAATTCATTATTTAAAATACTTTTTGGAGTAAATCCAATTGCATGTGGTAGCTATGAGTAGTAGCTATCATATCATAGCTGGGTAGAATTTTACAGCTTATATTTTGTGCTTGGTGAATCATTTTCATAAACAGTGGTTTATTACACTTGAAAAATAATACATTTATTTTCTGTTAGTTGCATGTGTCTAGTTTCACTTGTGTGTGCTAGATCTGTTTATGAAAGTGGATTAGGAGTATTTTTGTGAAGTTCTTATGTGTCTTATTGAACGTGCAACACTGGATTTCTCTAAAAATAATTAATACATTGTTAGGTACACTATTATTGCTGAAATGTGTTTGTGTCTCTAAAAACTAGAATAGATAGAGCTAGGAATGTCCAAATTGAGTGAATACAATTTCTAAAGAAAGATAACATCAGTAACTATCCATAAAAATTAGTCTTGCATCCAGCACATCTCTAAAATTGAAACTATAATCATTTAGGTTTTGAGACCAGTAGCATTTGTGTGATTTTTAGTTACTGTTTAACAATAGCTTTTGATGCAAATGCAATTTCCCTAGTTTCCTATAGTTACTAGGAGTACTGTTGTAGACGAGTTTATTGTTCTGAGCATTATTTTAGGATGCATGATTTATCTCCCAAAACAACAACATTTGACTAATAGAAGTATTAACTTTTAATTGTCAGTTCTTAGCAAATGTAAAGGGTATGAATGTTACTAATCAACTTTGAAGTCCAGAACTTTAACTCAACCATAATAACTTGTCTCAAACACTTTGATAATGTGTGGTGCATTGTTTGTTTAAGATTAGCAATATTCACTTTGTACCCTAATACTAACATCATTTGTGTTTATATGCTTTGTTTCTGGATATGTTTGTGTGTTATGTTTTTATCCAGTAATTGCTTGTGCTTTGTAAAGCTTGCTGTATGGTTTGTTTACTTAAGATTATTGTCAACACTTGGTTACTATGTGATTGTTTGCTTAATTGTTGAAGTGGTCTTAATTGTGGTGTCTTATTAAATAGGCCTAGTGCACCCTATTAACTCTTAGTCATAAAGCTTGTGTGGACAGTGGTGTTAACCTTTCCTGTTTGAGTAACTACTTAATGGTATGTGTTTCTAGCAGTGGTAACATGCTTGCATGTGAGTGTGCTCAATGGTAGTGTTAATATTAATACTTGCTTGTGTGTTAACATACTCTTGATTGAAGTATTTAATAAAGAATTAAGATATGTTTGTCTGAAGTATTTCCTAAACAATTAAGATATTTTTGTCTAAGGTATTCCCTGAAACTAATATAACAACCCTTGTTAAATGATCTAATGACCCTAAGATTTGGTTTGCTTTAGTGTTCAGTTAAAACTGCCTTTTTGACAAATAAGGTTGTTGTGTATATCCTCTTAGGTGCATTTGTTGCTTGTCTTAGCTCTATGGACTTTGTTGTTTGTTGTTGTTCAACTAAGTGAATTGCTTGCTTATGATTGTTAGCTCTGTGTCTGGTGCAATGCTTCCTGTTTGTTATGTCCTTGTGTCTTTGTCTTGTATTCTGACTGTTGTTCTTTTTCTTGTTTACGACGTTAGATATGATCGGGAAGGAATTGGAAGTGAGGAGTTAAACTGAGGAACATCAAGATCAAGACCAAGTACATATTGCAAGCCAGGCAAGCCACCTCACCACCATAATGAATCCTATTATTTTATCAAGCATGTTTTGTTTTCAAAATAAAATAATGCATGTTTTACTTCTTTTGTGGCACCTGGCCACCCGAAAACTATTTTACAAAATATTGTTTGGCCAAAGCTAGAATATTATGGGTGTTAGAAAATAAGTTTTTACTTGATGTGCCTTGTTGTTGAAGGCTTCATCAAGAAGATTGAGTTTTCTAGTAGTATATTCTTATTTACTTACCTCAAAATTATAGGATGGGAACCTATTTGAAAAAACTGTTTTACGGAGGAAAAACCCGAGTTGCTGGGAACAATCGGCGAGCAAGTGATTTATTAAAACCCGAGTTGTTGGGAGCAATCAGAGAGGTTTGCGAAAACCCGAGCTGCTGGGAGTAGTCGGAGGAGGAGATGTTTTTGAAAAACAAAGTACAACCCTAGCAGCCGCTCGAACAATCAACCCGTGCAACCACATTACCTGACAAGGGTAGGGCTTAGCCGGAATCTTGTCTGTTTTAGTATTGGGACTCTCATACTTTTTATGAGGGCGGGGCACTCGAAGCCGGGTTGTCGTCCGGAAGAGACAATACACTGCTGTAGATCAGCAGCCGGACGATTACGGCGGGTCTCCTGTCGTGGCGGTGTGGCGTCCCGAGGAAAGACCAAGATGTCTAGTGGAGCACACGGTGCCGAGGAGAACAAACCTACCGGGAGGCCCCGATACTAGGGTGGACATAGTGAAAAGCTTTGATTGCGTTATCCGGACCCCCGCATACTGTCGTATGATGGGCCGTGGCAGACACGGCGGAAGGACCGTTTGGTGTGGGCAAAGTGTAGAAACTCTGCAGAGTGTAAATTTATTCGAATAGCCGAGTACTCGGTCATGGACGGTTGGAAAGGCCACTGATCTAGGCGTACGGGCATTTTAGTTTTAAAAAGGAAAGTGTTTCTCAGAGGAAAACAAGGAGGCAACAAGGTGGTACCTGGAAGGTACGGAATTTGGGTGAGGATGGTTGATCTCGGGGAGACAACCAGTTGGATCTCATGTCAGGAAAAAGGATTGCACCTATCCTAGTGCTTTTAAAGGTTTTACAAAAGAAAGTTTTCAAACTTGGATATGTCCTTGCTATACCTAAGAGAAGAGAACTCTATCTCTAAATGTTTTCTTCAACAAAGATATAGAAATGTCGTATTCTCTATGTCCGAAAATAATGGTATTAGAAAATAAGCCCTATAGTCGTATATAGGAGCTATCCTAGTTTTCGAAAATACTTTACTCGAAAATACGTGGCATCTCTGGCTGGTAGTCAGAGGGTTCCCTACACCTGACCACAGAAGTTGCTCAAGAAAGTTAAATCATATAAAACAGATGGAAGGGATTTTGTCAGCACTTGTGAATAGATGCCAATAAGGGAATCTCCAGTCGTTCGCCCCCCCCCCCCCCAGGTTTCGATCCGGCGTTTTTAAACGTTAATGCCGGCGCTAACCAAAACCTGGGGGCCGATTTCACCAGCCGTCCGGCGCGTCCAGAAAATAGATGGAACATAAATTTGAAATTTGTTCTTCCCGCCCCAAAATAATCACCCGAGTTCGGCCATCCACGGCTGCAGTAGCCGATCATACAAAAAACGCCACAGATGGACGAGCGATCATCCAAAAAAAGTGCCACAGTTGGGCGATAGGCTGCAATCGGCAGTCAGACAGAGGCCGACGCGACGTCGACATCGTAAATGGGCGCGGTGGTCGGAGGTGGCGCCGATCTTGGAGTGACATCCTCGGCGTTCTCGAGGTTGACGTCCGGCGCGGCATCCTCCAGGTTGATGGCCGTCACAGGAGTTGTCGCGTTCTTCGCCTCGGTCTCGAGGTCGACAACGGGCGTCAAAGTAGTGGCCGTCTGAAAGGGCATGTGCCCTCATGTATGGTTTGGGTAATTAATGACAATCCCTAAGGACTAATGTGTGTTTTGAGCATATTGCAAGTATGGCTTGAAGTTGTCAAGCCATCGCCTATATGAAGAAAGATGGTATCTTCCATGAGCTTGCAACAAGAAGATCAATTCATATAGCTCATGGAGGATGATGGCATGCCATGATCGTCATCAAGGTTGACTAGTGCAAGACCAAGGGAAGCTGTCGGAGACATGAAGACGAAGCTAAGCGAGACTCTCCCATGATGGAGTATGGGGGAGTATATGGAGGAGTCTTCATCAAGCATGTGCTAGCAAGCGCAATCAAGAAAGGTGGTCCACTTGAAGAGATCAAGATTGTCATCATCTAGCTCAAGTGGATTGCTCAAGGCAAAGGTATGATCTTGATAGGGCTATAGGATAGATAGGCGTACTATCAAGAGGGGCTCTCGAGTGAGTAACTTGATCGTATCTTTGTGGAGAGCTCAAACCTTTGCATGCTTGGCATATCATCTTTCTTGGTTCTTATTTGGCTTTTCTCCTTGTTGGTTTTTGGTGCTTGTCGTGATCTTCATGACAAGACCAAGTTCTTCGAAAACGGTTTTAGTTTGGAAAACTCGTTACGTTTTCGGTGTGGAAATATTACCAGTTCAATATTGAGGAAAGTTCCACACCTTCACATGTGTGGAAACTTTGCTCTATTTTTGGTTTTCAATATTTCCAGCTTTGGTAGCCCTCTCCTTGTCAGTGCCTTTCCAACGGAGTTGGTCTCAAATCATTCGGAGTTTATTTGCAAAAGATCTCTCAGTTCTGGTGTTTCTGCAGTTTTTCAAAGGGGCGGAAATGTCCGGACCTTGCTCGGATATTTCCGGCGCTCGGAGATTTCCGAGCCCCAGTCCGGAGATCTCCGAGTGGCAGAAGATTTTTACCAAGTCCAGATCTCAGTTGCGTACTGACTCAGTTCAGTTTTCCTTCGGATTTTCTCCCGGAGATGTCCGGGGTCCGGAAATCTCCGGCCCTGGTTCGGATATTTCCGGACAACAAGTTGCAGTTTTCCGCCAAGTCTTATTTGCCTTCAACACTGATCTTTTCTCAGCTCGGGTCGGAATTCCTACCGGAAATTTCCGGGGTCTGGAAATCTCCGGACCTCAGTTCGGAAATTTCCGGACTGGAGATTCCCAACGGCTAGAAATCGGGGAGGGGCTATAAATACCCCTCCCCTTCTTCTTCCTGAGGTTGACGACTTTCCCCTCTCTCTCTTGCCTTTGTTGACCTTGGGAAAGCTTGCCCCCTCTCAAATCCTCCCATGCTTCTTGCATATCTTTGAGGGAAAAGTGAGAGGAGATCTAGATCTACAATTCTACCAATCCATCTCTCCTCTAAGTGAGAGGAACATAGTGGATCTAGATCTTTGAGTTCCTTTGTGGTTCTCCCCCTTTGTTCTTTCTCTCTTATCCCCCCATAAGCATTAGTTGCTTGTGGTGGGATTTGGGAGTGTAGGATTTGTCTCCTTTGTGGTTTCTTGGTTCTTCCTCTCTTATTCCCCCATAAGCATTTGTTGCTTTGTTGGAATTTGAGAGTGAAGGACTTGAGCACTTTGTGTGTTCTTGCCATTGCATCTTGCATCGGTTTGAGCCCTCCACGAGGATTCGTGGTGGTGAAATTCCTGAGCTTGTTACTCTTGGATCTTGGACCCTAGACGCCTTAGTGGCCGCCTTTGTGGCATAGGACCTTTTGTGGTCAAGGCCTTTGTGGCTAGTTGGGACCTTTGTGGTCAAGACCTCTTGTGGTCATTTGGGAGCCCCCAATTTGGTTGTGGGTGTGTGCCCCAAGGTTGTTGTACGGGATTGTTCTCCGCCCCAAAGGAGTTCATAGTGGAAGGTGGACTCGGACCTTTGTGGTCGAGTTCATCGGAGAAGAAGGTGAGGCCTTTGTGGCGTTGAGCAAACCTGTTGTGGTTGCTCACACCTCTCCAACGAGACGTACACCTTTTGTGGTGGAACTCGGGAATACATCATCGTCTCCGCGTGCCTCGGTTATCCCTATACCCGAGCTCTTTACTTATGCACTTTACTTTGTGATAGCCATCGTGCTTGAAGTTCTTTACCTTGCTATACCTTTGATGTTTGTCTTGCATAGCTTAAGTTGTTAGTGCACATAGGTGAACCTAGTATATTTAGGTTGTGTCATTGATAAGTTAAACACTAAGTTTTATTCCGCATTTATCAAGCCTAAATTGTAAAAAGTGCTCCTCGCCTATTCACCCCCCCCCCCCTCTAGGCGACGTCTTTCCTTTCAATTGGTATCAGAGCCCAGGTTATCTCATAATTAGGCTTTACCGCCTAGAGATAAAGATGTCGTTTAGAGAATTAGTGCACAATCCCACTTATATATTTGATGGCACTAATTATGATGTTTGGAAAATTCGCATGCTTAATATCTTTAGGGACATGGATCCTAATTTAGATAGAATTGTAGATATGGGTTTTTCTCCTCCAAAGGATTCCCAAGAATTATCTTTAGAGGATGAGAAAACTCTTATCTCGATACTCTAGCTTGTAATGGTCTTATCTATGTTTTGAGCGATGTAGTTCTTGCGTCAATCATGCCTTGTTGGAGCGCTCATGAATTATGGACCAAGCTTGAAGATATATATGATGTGTCCAACACTACCAAGGATGATTGTCCTCCTTCCACCTCCAACCGGGATGAGCTCACGTCTTCTTCCACTTCACCAACATGTGGCTTGCCACAAGGTAATGATATGGTGAGTGGTGATAGAGATTGCATTATTGATGGTGAATCTACTATTGATCATATCTCTCACCCATCTTATTGCAATGCTCTATCTTTGGACTTAAACTCCTCTAGCACCATAAATGCCTTACATGCTAGTGTCTATAGTCCTTGCATATCATGTAGTAGTTGCTTAACTAAATCACATGATGATATGCTTTCCTTGTCTTGTTTCCATGATAAAAATGTTTCTATTTCCTCTAGTACTTGTTTGACCAACAATGTAGAGGAATCCAAACAATTGTTGGAACAAGACATGGACCTCAATGGTGCTTCAAGTAATTCTTCATCTTCCTCATCGATTACTCACTTTTGCCTTATGGCTAAGGAGTGTACGGTATCTCCTACCTTAAATTCCAATATATCTAATGATGATGATATTAATGATGAAAGTGGTAATGATGCCTCCATTGAAAAGAACTTTGATATTGTCTCTCATGCTCTTTTAAAGAAAAAACATGCCCATGATAGCTTCTTAGAAATCATGACCATTCTTATTGAGCGCAAGGAGACAATTGAGGCCTTGGAGACTCGTTGTGATGAAGGATGGGGTCTTGCTCGTGATTCCGCGGGTGAGATCCACAATCTTGAGATTGCTCTTAAGGAAGAGCAAGAAACTCGAGTTTCTCTTGAGGAGAAGCTAGAAACTAGTGAGGAGTTAACTAATGAAATGATTGCTAAACTCACTAAAAAATGTGACCATGCTCTTGCCAAACTAAAAATGGGAAAATCCAAATCTCTTGAGGAGACTCTTACTTTAGAATTATCTAAAGTAAAAGAAACCCGTGATAGAGCTCTTGAGGAAGCCATCAACTTCAAAACAAAGTATAATGAGCTTGTTAAATTGTCCTCTTCTATTCCCAATGATAATGATGCTTGTGCTACTAACTCCATTTCTTGTGAAGCATCTATTTTGAAGGAGAATGTTGAGCTAAGGGCTCAACTTGAGTTGCTATCTAGCAAGTATGGGAAGTTGGAGGAAAATCATGAAAAGCTTTCGAGCTCTAATGATGATCTTCTAGCATCCCATGCTATGCTAGAGGTTGCTCTTGAGGCAATCTCTACAAAGGTAAAATCTTGTGAGCCTCTTGTGATCACTAGCACAATTTCTAGTAAAAATACTTTATTGCCATATGCTAGTTCTAGTAATTCATCCACTCACAACATTGGTACATCTTGTGATGAATTACTCTCCATGCCTTGTTGCTCTAACAATGTAGCATCTACTTCCTCTAGTATTTGTGTTTATACTAACCATGTAGAGGAAATCAAAGAGCTCAAGGCACAAGTCACTTCTTTGAAGAAAGACTTGATCAAGGGTCATGAAGGGAAGTCCACCCTCGACAAGATGTTGAGAGCGCGAAGACTTCCTCATGACAAGAGTGGACTTGGATTCAACTCCATTATCAAGAACAAGTCCATTGACAAGATGAAGCACAAGTTCGTCAAGAAGAAGGGCCAAGAACAAGCTATTGATTCGGCCAAGATTGTGTGCTTCAAGTGCAAGGTCGAAGGGCACCATGCTAGATCTTGCCCCTTGAAAAAGAAGAAGCCTCTTAGTGAGTAGCAACAAGGGAAGCAACCTCAAGTTCAAACTCAAGCTTCCAAAGTTGAAGGATCTTCACCTCCCAAGAAGAAAATAAAAGGCCGAGTGTGCTACACATGTCGTGGTAAGGATCACTTAGCCTCTTCATGCACTCATGGTAACTTATCCAACCCCACTATACTTGATCATGCTTATTTGCTTCAGAAGGATAAGGTTGGCAATTTGTTTGCCAAGTATGTTGGTACTCAAAGTGGTGTCAAGAAAAGAACCATTTGGTTTGCCAAGCCTATTGTGACTAACCTCTTAGGACCCAACTTGGTTGGGGACCAACAAGATAAAACTAGATCAATAGGTGGAGTCGGAGGAAATTGGAGACTTGGCTACATCATGAAGAGTTAAGGGATCTTCATCAACCATATTCTCTCAAGCCAAGTCAATTGGATTATATTGCCTCATCTTATAACCAATGCTCCTCCTTGCGGTAACTTGTATTTAATTCATATGTACTCACTGAAAGTTACTTGCACCCTTGCATGTGTTTGATTTTGTACCTTACTAGTCTTTTATATGTGTTGTGCACTCTACTTACTTTTGATTGAGTAATCAAGCTTGTGTATGATGGTTTGCACACCATGTATGTTTTTGAGCCACTTGTCTATTTGCTTTCATCTTAATTGGCTCTTTTAGGGATTTTAATGGACTATCCCATTTTGGGGGAGTGATGTGCTTTTTGGTAACTCACCACCCTAAAATGTGTATTCATGAGGAATACCACTTAGTGGTGATATTTCAATATTATCTACTCTCTTTGTGGTATGTCTTACTCATGAGAAATTCAAATTCCAATGTCCATTAATTATCTCTTGTTGGATTTCTTTTGCCTCTTGTTAAAAAGAATGGCTTATCACATTATGGGGGATTAATAAGCTATGTGCATATTACAAGCCTAGAAAATGTGAACATGTGAGGTAGTGTCACCTAGAGTTGATATTGTTGATTATCTTGTTCCTAGGCGGCATGGTACTCAAACAAGTTCCATATTTGCTTAAATTCGTTTTGTTCACCCATCTTTTGGTATCTTGTTTGTGAGAGAGTTTCTTGATGCTTAGTATGATCATCGATTATTTGAAGCCATCAAGAATCTCTAGATAAGCATGGTTTTCAATTCTTTTATTTTGCCACATGCTTATGTTTTGTGAATATGATCTTGAATACTTATATGTCTTGTACCACCGAGAAATGTCTCCATACAATCATTGTCTTTGACAAGTGATAATTATATTTGTGGTAAATTTATTGATCATATTCACATTGGCTATTGTTCTTAAGTTGTATTTTTCTATTGCCAAGTTTGTTTTGGTGTAACCATACTTTTGTTTTCTTTGCTTCATTTAGATCCTTTTGTTGCTCTACTCATAATTTGTGTTGAACTTTCTTGAGTTAGGAAAAGCAAGGATCCCATTGTTGTGCATTTACATTCGAAGACTTAATTCTAAGTAACACACTATTCATGGGGGAGCTATCCTACATTGAGTAGAACATCATCGTTTTTAATTGTTATTGGGTCTTATTGACTTTCTTGAACTTTGTGTTCAAAAAGATATATGGAGGGTAGTGATCCCACTTGTGTGCATTTTGTATTTACATACAAGATCTCAAATAATGCACTAATCATGGGGAAAATACTCTATACTCTTTAGAACACTTCTTTAAATTGGTTTGGTATCTTATTGCTCTTCTTGAACATGATTAATGCTTTAACAATAAATATGGAGAGTGATGATCTCATTTGTGCGCATTTTGTAATCAAATACAAGATCATAAGTAATGCACTAATCTTGGGGGAGCAATCCTATACGTTGTTGAATATTAGTTATCTTCAATTGGTTTTTGGTCCCGATGACATGTCTCTTTGAAAGACAAACATTTTTCGTCTTGGTACTTTGTGCCATCATGAAAATTGTAGAGGGCTTGGTTTATTTGTTGGAACCTTACTCCTCTTTGTGGAGTTGGCTATCTCATCCCACGGTTCTTAGTGTACCTTCTTGGATGAGATGAAACCCTCGAGCATGTTTGCTTGTTTTATTTCTTATGCTCAATGGTTTAGCCTTGATCTTGTTTTCATTTGATATATTTTCTTTTTGGTTTCTCCAATCATGTGTTGGTTTGAGTCTTTGATACAATGAGGACAAATCCTTCTCTTGCCACACTGTTGTGTAGCTTCTTGATTTAATTGGTGTTTTGTCCAAATTGTATCTCGTTTGGTTCTTGAAAGTTTTGTGCATGCATATTTACTATATACATCTTTTGTCATGCTTACTTTCCTTGTTCCAATATATAGTATAAACTCCACCAAATCCTAAATGGCTAAGATGTGCTTGAAATTCAATTTCATATCAATAGGCACATATTTATGTGGAGTTTGTCCTATGTATTGTAGTTGCTCTAACTACTTTGGACCCAATGAGTTTGGGTAACACTTTGTACTTAAATTTGTTTTAGGTACATTGGAGATGCATTGGAAGCTTGCCTTTTTTAAGGAAGATGTCTTCACCATGTGCTTCTTGGAGTCAAACTTGGATGATTGTGAACTCTCATCTTCTACACCGTCAATGCTATCTCGGTAACAAGTATCTATCTCATGCATACTCTCCTAGCCCTCAACCTTGTGTAGGTTGTTTCTTGGCATGAGTCTCTCGAGTTTCTTTTGATATGGTTTTTGCAAAGTTCCCTTCAAATCGTCTTTATTACAAATATGAGCAAGCCGGGATGATTACATAGTAAAGGGAACACACTTGATCGTGTTCATGATTCATCAATTCCAACTATGTTAATCTTGCAATTCTTCTTATTTTATCTCATATGCAATATGGATGAATTTTCAAAATCATTTGCCGCTTGAGAGAGTGTTTACCATTCTCAAAGCATCTCAACTATCACTTATTATTTTGGGTATTTGAGATACTTTGAAGAGTGTGTGTTGGAAGTCTTCCTAGCTTTGTGCTATGGGTGTAGGAAAAATTCTTATTGGTTTATTTAGACTTCCAAGTGAATATCATGTTCTTTATCTAGTACCTATTTTGTGTGTGCATGTTTCTTTGTGGACTTAGTGCCTACTTAGAAACTTATATACATGAGATTCGGTACATCTTTAATTGATATTCAAAATCTTTATTGATCACCTTTATTTCTCTCTTGATCCTTTTGTGATCTCTAAAAGGCACAAGCTTTGCATTTGATTTGGTATCCTCTTGCCTCTTAATAAGCTTGTGAATCTATTTGATGTGTTTCCGTTGGTGTGCTTGTATGCGAAATACATGATTTGCACTATGTGCCATATACCTTGAAAGACTATGGGAATGCCTAGGCTCATCCTTCTTAGTCTCCTAACATGTGTTTTCCGTATTACATCCATCCTTTCTCGTTTGAGCAAGTCTTTGATTTTCTCGTTTCTTTTCGTTTGCTCAACATTTGTTTGTTGCAAAGTGCATTCTTTACTTTTCCGTCTATGCACTCTTGCACTTTTTGTTCAAATTAATCTAGGAAGGAACGAGGATTCCATGTTGCGCAACCTTTATTGAATTACAAATTCTTCATTGTGCATGTTCCTTGGGGAGTTCCATCTTGATTCATTTGAACATTTGATTGCCTTTATCATAACATCTTCTTGTGTCCAATTGGTTTTCGGATCCTTTGATTGCATCTTTCGAGTTGCAATTGATTTCTTTCTATTTTTTTATTGATATCTTTTCTTTTGCATTTCTTGAATCCTCAATATAATTTGATCCCCTCCATGTATTCGTTATTGGATATATGCATTTGATTTCACTCATATCATGAGAAATGCATAATTTTTTAGGAAGCTCTTATTATATTGGCCTTCTAGATTTTTCTCCCATTCCGGCAATGGATGCCAATGGGGGAGAGATTTAGAGGGTTTTAAGGGATTTAGTTCTTTTCTCTTGCAACCTTGCTTTGCTTAGTGTGTTGCATGGTTGTTTTTAATTCCTTATATAAACCCTCGTAAAAGGGATTGTCATCAATTACCAAAATGGGGGAGATTGAAAGGGCATGTGCCCTCATGTATGGTTTTGGTAATTAATGACAATCCCTAAGGACTAATGTGTGTTTTGAGCATATTGCAAGTATGGCTTGAAGTTGTCAAGCCATCACATATATGAAGAAAGATGGTATCTTCCATGAGCTTGCAACAAGAAGATCAATTCATATAGCTCATGGAGGATGATGGCATGCCATGATCGTCATCAAGGTTGACTAGTGCAAGACCAAGGGAAGCTGTCGGAGACATGAAGACGAAGCTAAGCGAGACTCTCCCATGATGGAGTATGGGGGAGTATATGGAGGAGTCTTCATCAAGCATGTGCTAGCAAGCGCAATCAAGAAAGGTGGTCCACTTGAAGAGATCAAGATCGTCATCATCTAGCTGTAACATCCCAACATTTTATAATGTTCAAAACTCACTAAAATTTAAAACTTTTCTTTTTATTAAAATAAAATATTAAATGCATAAGGAAACCAACTATGAAAGACTTCAAATTTACTAATATTCAAATGTCACAGTTTAAACATTTTATTATCCACTGAATTTCAAAAACCTTAAAAGGTAATTAGCCAAATAAACATTTCATTTGCTTGAATGAATTTCACCTATTTTCAAAGCATGGAATGATTAATATATTCTAAATAAGAATAGAATTAAAACAAAAATCTTTTCCAAAGTTGTTATGAAGTTTTCAAATGAATTATCATAATATAAAATATAATGTTGCACAAATTATTTTCAATTAAAAATGAATACCTTATATTTCACATTTCCTAAACATTATTTATATTTAGTTCTTTAATATCATGCCAAAATAAAGAAGAATGATTTCAGCAAAACAAGTTTAAATAACTTAAATCCAAACATAATTGAATATGGGTATTTCATATAATTTATTGAGCCAAAATTAAAATTAATTAAACCCTAGTTTAAATTAAACATAAAGTGACAATTTTACATTTAATCAATATTTTGAAATTATTATTTCTGAAAAATGTTCAAAACACTCCCACCATTGGTTTAACAAAGAGATAATGATGTTACAAATTTTTAGAATCAAATTTGAGTTGAATTGGATTTACATTTTAAAAGTTATTTAAAAATACAGAAAAAGAAAAGAACAAAAAAAAAACGGACCAGCCTCCCGAGCCATTGGGCCGAAGCCCATCTTCTATCTGCCGCGCGTGCAGCCGCAATGGCCCAACAGCAGCCCAGACGCTTCTCTCCGTCGCTGACGTGCGGGACCCGCTTGTCATCTCCTTCCCCAAATCGTGCTACGAACGAGCTCGAAACAGAGCGGAAATCGGACCAAAAATCTTGCCGATTCTTGCGGGATTTGATCTCCTTTCCCCCCCATATAAACCCCCGTAAACCCCTCTCTCGAAGCCCTAACAAACCCTAACCCGAGAGCCCCCAGGCTGCTCGGATTCGTGCCGCCACTGTCGCCATTGCCGCCGGTAAAAAAGCTTCAGTTCCGGTGAATCTCGGAAACCTCGAGCCCTCTCTCCTGCCCCATCTCCTTTCCTACGTCCATGCGCGCCTGTCTGATTTTTCCTGTGATTTGTAACGCGCCAGATCGACGAGCCCGTGGTCGACCGAAGTCCGCCGCCGCCCCGTGAACTCCGGCGAAGATTCCCGGCGGAATCAGACTCCTCCCCTCCGTTCTGAGGTCACCAACGTCCTCGCCTCGACCCCACGGTCCTCTAGGTATGTTCTGTGCACCCCCCACCTCCTCCTCCGTCGCGGACGTCCACACGCCGCCACGGGTAAGGCTCGCCGGAGCAACTCCGGCGACCTAGCGCCGCTGGCCTCTGGTAGATTAGATCTCCACCATCGGATCTCGATCGGACGGATCGGTTTTTATTATTTAACCGAACCGGTACGTTGTGTTCTCACCTGTTAGATCTAAAACGTGCGGATCAGATCAGATCACTTATCCAGGTCAGCGCCTAGTCATCAGCCACGTCACTGCCCAGTCAGCTGCATAGTGAGATAAAGCGGCCTGGAAACAAACCTTACATGTCCACGTACATGAGACCTGTTCCACAATTTAAGTGGCTGGCCGGGTGTCTGTCTCTCTCACTTTAGTGAATGTCCAATTTACAAAGAGTTGATAATAATTGTTGATCACCTCGAAGAATAGAGCTAGTATTTTCTCTAAGTATTTTGCACATCAAGACTAAGCCATTAGAGTGCTTATTCAAGATGATATAAAACAAAATATTTTATTCGACTTATGACCTTAGCCCTTAGTCCTTTTGGACCAACCTAATTGCCTTGCATAAACTTAAAATATTTCCATGGTATGAAAAAGCATTTCTAGCCTTAGGAATATTTTGCACATCATGCATAAACATATTTTCCTTAGAAAGTTTTATAAAACTTATTTATTCATCTAGTATGTGTTTGTGTGCATTGTGGAGTTGTGCTTTTGGTTGATTGGTGTATTATTGCTTGTCTATACTGTTAGATTGAACGGAGAGTCCCGAGTATCGTTGAAAAGAGTTGTGAACAACGACAACATTCAAAGGCAAGTGGCACACCTCATAAACTTCCTATTATTTCTATATGCATTACTTAGTGTATTTTTATATGCATGTGTAGGATAGTATTGCTATGCTAAACCTGTGTAGAATTCCTTATTCCCGTGTCTAGGTTCCTATGCAATACCTAGTAGAATTATTGATGCTATGCAAATGTTGTTTTGTGAAAATCTAAATTCTACTAAGTTAAGAATGAAACACCTGGGTGGTAAGTGGTTGTATGGTTTATGTTGAGTGGCTACTCAGGTCCATGTCTATGGTTCCTGGAGTATGTACACTTGCGAATGGCCACCCAGGAACCGAGGAATCTGAAGAACTCCGAGTGACGATTGCTTCCAGTGCAGCCATTGCCATATGGGCTCTGGCTTGATCAATTATGTTGTGTGGACTCTCTCCGGCTTGACAAGCAGATGTAGGGGGATGTTAGGTGGAACGGGTCAAGCCAGAGTGGGAGGGAAAATGCTTCTGAAAGATCTCGTCTCATTCTCTCCTTTCCTTATCACAAATGGTGTGTAAAGGATAATTTGGGTTGAATGGGTACAATGGTGAAAGTGCACAACCTCTGCAGAGTGTAAAACTAAGTACTTAGCCGTGTCCCCGGTACGGACAATTTGAGCAGCTGATCACGGACGTCAACGGAGGATTCCATCATTCCAACTTCATAAATAAAACTTGATGGGTGAACAAGGGAAGATGAGATTTATGGTTTTCATGCCATACTCGTCTTGATTTCAAGAAAAGTGTTTTCAAAAGAGTAGGAAAAATTGGCTTTATGCAAATTAGCCTTGAACTCCACCAGCCAAATATGCATATAGGCTTTAGAGTTATTCCATTAAGTGTCCACCATAGTGTCACTTGCCAGACTCCATTTTTAATGGAATTTGACCCACGTTGTTGCAATATTTTTCTTATTGCAGATTTGATCAGATGACGAGTGAGGTTTCGTTTAAAGGTTTCGGGTCTACAACCAACATGTTTTCGCCTGTGGCAGCATGAAAGTTATAGAGACTCACTGCTATTGTACTTCCGATGTGTACTTTTTCAAGGCTAGCTTTATGCTATGCAACTTGTATCGAATATTTTGTAATTCTGGATCATCGATGTAATAAAATTGACGCTTTGTTGTGATATTACATCGTAAACTGTGAGTGCAAATGAATCGATCCAGGGATTTGCACTATACACAGGTATCTGCCTTATTTAAAGTGCAGGTACGCTACAGATGGTATCAGAGCACTATGTTGCCTGTAGGTTCGAAACCCTAGGTTTGGATAGAAATAGGATTTGACCATAGGATTGAAAATCTATTTTATTCACTTCTCTAAAAACAAAACTTTTTCATTTTATCTTCCTCACACTCTTATCTACTATCAACCTTCTGAAAACCTCTTATCTGTTTCTAGATGACCATGTTCTTGTAGTCTAAGTCTGATTCTGCTGCTTCATATGGAAAAGCTATGATTCAACATGAAGTTCTACATGCATGGAAGACCACTGAAGAACCAAGATTCGACCAACACTTTGAAGATATCCATAAAAGTTGAACAAGAACTTGAAGCACTTGTGAAGGAGGTAGATTTGACCACCACTCAAATAGAACAACGATATCGTGTTAGTGTATTGGTCATACCAACTTTGGTTGTGTGACAATACTAGATTGTTTGCTTTGTGTTAGCACCTCGTTGCTTGATGTTTGTTAGATGTTGATTGATTATGTTATAGATTGGTTGCCTTGTTTTGTTTTATTGAACTAGGATTCCTCCATAAGTACAAATAATTCAACTCATTGCTTTTTAAACCAAACAGATGTCTCACCCCAATTCCAACACCAATGATTTGCATACAACTATGCGACTACTATTAGAGAACCAGAGTCAGCTGTGGAAGTTGATCAATGACCAACTGCCTAAGATTGATCAAAACCATAGTGATTTTGAAGAGAACCTTATGACCAAACCAAAGGCATGCAAAACTTGTGGAGAGATAGGGCATACGTCCAAAGAATGTCCTGATGAGTGGCCCCATGGTGATACAGGAGATCTAGTTAAAGGATGCCTCACAAGTCAGGTTACTTGCTTCTTGTGTGAAGGAACAAACCATGTCCCAACCCAGTGTCAACTTTATCCCTTGGTGCAACAAGCTACCCAGCAAACCAAGGAAGGAATGCAACAGTCTCTCATGAAGACCCGGGAGAAACAAGGACATTATTCATCGAACTGCATAAATGAGAAGGTTGGTAAGGACACTGAACCAAACCATGGTCCAAGGACGATTGAAGCTCCTGTCCAGATGGATAATGAAGTGAGAGTAAAGTCACACCCGATGATATCCAAGTGTTGCTATAAGTGTAAAGAAGATCACCTAGCTCGAAGTTGTCACATCAAACGAGACTGGACTTCTTTAATTGAGATAGAATATGGCAAACAAGATTTGGAAGAACTTTTAGCCCTGGAAACACCTAAGAAGAAGAAGAAGAACTTAAACGACGTAATTTGCTTCAAATGCAAGGGCAAGGGACATTATGCTGATAAGTGCCCAGTAAAGATGAAGGAGAAATGCCTTACCCGCTCACACAAGAAAATCATCAGTCCCGTGACATGTCGCAGATGCGGAGCAACAGGACACTATGTCAGTGGCTGCCCAGAGTGGAAGAAGGATAAATCTCTCCAAGGACCGAGTGGAAAACGTGAGTGCTAAAATTCTTCTGTATCCACTACATACCATTGTATTTTGAATACTTGTACGCTCTACATCAGAGGAATAAACAAGATTACACAAAGTTTCTAGACTGACCACAAATTTCTGTTAAAGGGTGGTAGCCACCCAGTTAAATTAAAACCCTGCTGCTTAAACCCAGAGATCTCAAACTATCTTTCTTTCTATCCTCCTAATCAGAAAAACCATTTGCTGCCAAGTTTTCAAGTTTCCATGTCAGAAATTTCATTTCTCAAAACATCTCGAGCTATCAGAATCACTCAAGCATTTTCTTTGTCTTTCTAGCCTCTCCGAATCTCGGGGACGAGATTCCTTTTAAGGGTGGTAGTCTGTAACATCCCAACATTTTATAATGTTCAAAAATCACTAAAATTTAAAACTTTTCTTTTTATTAAAATAAAATATTAAATGCATAAGGAAACCAACTATGAAAGACTTCAAATTTACTAATATTCAAATGTCACAGTTTAAACATTTTATTATCCACTGAATTTCAAAAACCTTAAAAGGTAATTAGCCAAATAAACATTTCATTTGCTTGAATGAATTTCACCTATTTTCAAAGCATGGAATGATTAATATATTCTAAATAAGAATAGAATTAAAACAAAAATCTTTTCCAAAGTTGTTATGAAGTTTTCAAATGAATTATCATAATATAAAATATAATGTTGCACAAATTATTTTCAATTAAAAATGAATACCTTATATTTCACATTTCCTAAACATTATTTATATTTAGTTCTTTAATATCATGCCAAAATAAAGAAGAATGATTTCAGCAAAACAAGTTTAAATAACTTAAATCCAAACATAATTGAATATGGGTATTTCATATAATTTATTGAGCCAAAATTAAAATTAATTAAACCCTAGTTTAAATTAAACATAAAGTGACAATTTTACATTTAATCAATATTTTGAAATTATTATTTCTGAAAAATGTTCAAAACACTCCCACCATTGGTTTAACAAAGAGATAATGATGTTACAAATTTTTAGAATCAAATTTGAGTTGAATTGGATTTACATTTTAAAAGTTATTTAAAAATACAGAAAAAGAAAAGAACAAAAAAAAAACGGACCAGCCTCCCGAGCCATTGGGCCGAAGCCCATCTTCTATCTGCCGCGCGCGCAGCCGCAATGGCCCAACAGCAGCCCAGACGCTTCTCTCCGTCGCTGACGTGCGGGACCCGCTTGTCATCTCCTTCCCCAAATCGTGCTACGAACGAGCTCGAAACAGAGCGGAAATCGGACCAAAAATCTTGCCGATTCTTGCGGGATTTGATCTCCTTTCCCCCCATATAAACCCCCGTAAACCCCTCTCTCGAAGCCCTAACAAACCCTAACCCGAGAGCCCCCAGGCTGCTCGGATTCGTGCCGCCACTGTCGCCATTGCCGCCGGTAAAAAAGCTTCAGTTCCGGTGAATCTCGGAAACCTCGAGCCCTCTCTCCTGCCCCATCTCCTTTCCTACGTCCATGCGCGCCTGTCTGATTTTTCCTGTGATTTGTAACGCGCCAGATCGACGAGCCCGTGGTCGACCGAAGTCCGCCGCCGCCCCGTGAACTCCGGCGAAGATTCCCGGCGGAATCAGACTCCTCCCCTCCGTTCTGAGGTCACCAACGTCCTCGCCTCGACCCCACGGTCCTCTAGGTATGTTCTGTGCACCCCCCCACCTCCTCCTCCGTCGCGGACGTCCACACGCCGCCACGGGTAAGGCTCGCCGGAGCAACTCCGGCGACCTAGCGCCGCTGGCCTCTGGTAGATTAGATCTCCACCATCGGATCTCGATCGGACGGATCGGTTTTTATTATTTAACCGAACCGGTACGTTGTGTTCTCACCCGTTAGATCTAAAACGTGCAGATCAGATCAGATCACTTATCCAGGTCAGCGCCTAGTCATCAGCCACGTCACTGCCCAGTCAGCTGCATAGTGAGATGAAGCGGCCTGGAAACAAACCTTACATGTCCACGTACATGAGACCTGTTCCACAATTTAAGTGGCTGGCCGGGTGTCTGTCTCTCTCACTTTAGTGAATGTCCAATTTACAAAGAGTTGATAATAATTGTTGATCACCTCGAAGAATAGAGCTAGTATTTTCTCTAAGTATTTTGCACATCAAGACTAAGCCATTAGAGTGCTTATTCAAGATGATATAAAACAAAATATTTTATTCGACTTATGACCTTAGCCCTTAGTTCTTTTGGACCAACCTAATTGCCTTGCATAAACTTAAAATATTTCCATGGTATGAAAAAGCATTTCTAGCCTTAGGAATATTTTGCACATCATGCATAAACATATTTTCCTTAGAAAGTTTTATAAAACTTATTTATTCATCTAGTATGTGTTTGTGTGCATTGTGGAGTTGTGCTTTTGGTTGATTGGTGTATTGTTGCTTGTCTATACTGTTAGATTGAACGGAGAGTCCCGAGTATCGTTGAAAAGAGTTGTGAACAACGACAACATTCAAAGGCAAGTGGCACACCTCATAAACTTTCTATTATTTCTATATGCATTACTTAGTGTATTTTTATATGCATGTGTAGGATAGTATTGCTATGCTAAACCTGTGTAGAATTCCTTATTCCCGTGTCTAGGTTCCTATGCAATACCTAGTAGAATTATTGATGCTATGCAAATGTTGTTTTGTGAAAATCTAAATTCTACTAAGTTAAGAATGAAACACCTGGGTGGTAAGTGGTTGTATGGTTTATGTTGAGTGGCTACTCAGGTCCATGTCTATGGTTCCTGGAGTATGTACACTTGCGAATGGCCACCCAGGAACCGAGGAATCTGAAGAACTCCGAGTGACGATTGCTTCCAGTGCAGCCATTGCCATATGGGCTCTGGCTTGATCAATTATGTTGTGTGGACTCTCTCCGGCTTGACAAGCAGATGTAGGGGGATGTTAGGTGGAACGGGTCAAGCCAGAGTGGGAGGGAAAATGCTTCTGAAAGATCTCGTCTCATTCTCTCCTTTCCTTATCACAAATGGTGTGTAAAGGATAATTTGGGTTGAATGGGTACAATGGTGAAAGTGCACAACCTCTGCAGAGTGTAAAACTAAGTACTTAGCCGTGTCCCCGGTACGGACAATTTGAGCAGCTGATCACGGACGTCAACGGAGGATTCCATCATTCCAACTTCATAAATAAAACTTGATGGGTGAACAAGGGAAGATGAGATTTATGGTTTTCATGCCATACTCGTCTTGATTTCAAGAAAAGTGTTTTCAAAAGAGTAGGAAAAATTGGCTTTATGCAAATTAGCCTTGAACTCCACCAGCCAAATATGCATATAGGCTTTAGAGTTATTCCATTAAGTGTCCACCATAGTGTCACTTGCCAGACTCCATTTTTAATGGAATTTGACCCACGTTGTTGCAATATTTTTCTTATTGCAGATTTGATCAGATGACGAGTGAGGTTTCGTTTAAAGGTTTCGGGTCTACAACCAACATGTTTTCGCCTGTGGCAGCATGAAAGTTATAGAGACTCACTGCTATTGTACTTCCGCTGTGTACTTTTTCAAGGCTAGCTTTATGCTATGCAACTTGTATCGAATATTTTGTAATTCTAGATCATCGATGTAATAAAATTGACGCTTTGTTGTGATATTACATCGTAAACTGTGAGTGCAAATGAATCGATCCAGGGATTTGCACTATACATAGGTATCTGCCTTATTTAAAGTGCAGGTACGCTACACTAGCTCAAGTGGATTGCTCAAGGCAAAGGTATGATCTTGATAGGGCTATAGGATAGATAGGCGTACTATCAAGAGGGGCTCTCGAGTGAGTAACTTGATCGTATCTTTGTGGAGAGCTCAAACCTTTGCATGCTTGGCATATCATCTTTCTTGGTTCTTATTTGGCTTTTCTCCTTGTTGGTTTTTGGTGCTTGTCGTGATCTTCATGACAAGACCAAGTTCTTCGAAAACGGTTTTAGTTTGGAAAACTCGTTACGTTTTCGGTGTGGAAATATTACCAGTTCAATATTGAGGAAAGTTCCACACCTTCACATGTGTGGAAACTTTGCTCTATTTTTGGTTTTCAATATTTCCAGCTTTGGTAGCCCTCTCCTTGTCAGTGCCTTTCCAACGGAGTTGGTCTCAAATCATTCGGAGTTTATTTGCAAAAGATCTCTCAGTTCTGGTGTTTCTGCAGTTTTACAAAGGGGCGGAAATGTCCGGACCTTGCTCGGATATTTCCGGCGCTCGGAGATTTCCGAGCCCCAGTCCGGAGATCTCCGAGTGGAAGAAGATTTTTACCAAGTCCAGATCTCAGTTGCGTACTGACTCAGTTCAGTTTTCCTTCGGATTTTCTCCCGGAGATGTCCGGGGTCCGGAAATCTCCGGCCCTGGTTCGGATATTTCCGGACAACAAGTTGCAGTTTTCCGCCAAGTCTTATTTGCCTTCAACACTGATCTTTTCTCAGCTCGGGTCGGAATTCCTACCGGAAATTTCCGGGGTCTGGAAATCTCCGGACCTCAGTTCGGAAATTTCCGGACTGGAGATTCCCAACGGCTAGAAATCGGGGAGGGGCTATAAATACCCCTCCCCTTCTTCTTCCTGAGGTTGACGACTTTCCCCTCTCTCTCTTGCCATTGTTGACCTTGGGAAAGCTTGCCCCCTCTCAAATCCTCCCATGCTTCTTGCATATCTTTGAGGGAAAAGTGAGAGGAGATCTAGATCTACAATTCTACCAATCCATCTCTCCTCTAAGTGAGAGGAACATAGTGGATCTAGATCTTTGAGTTCCTTTGTGGTTCTCCCCCTTTGTTCTTTCTCTCTCTTATCCCCCCATAAGCATTAGTTGCTTGTGGTGGGATTTGGGAGTGTAGGATTTGTCTCGTTTGTGGTTTCTTGGTTCTTCCTCTCTTATTCCCCCATAAGCATTTGTTGCTTTGTTGGAATTTGAGAGTGAAGGACTTGAGAACTTTGTGTGTTCTTGCCATTGCATCTTGCATCGGTTTGAGCCCTCCACGAGGATTCGTGGTGGTGAAATTCCTGAGCTTGTTACTCTTGGGTCTTGGACCCTAGACGCCTTAGTGGTCGCCTTTGTGGCATAGGACCTTTTGTGGTCAAGGCCTTTGTGGCTAGTTGGGACCTTTGTGGTCAAGACCTCTTGTGGTCATTTGGGAGCCCCCAATTCGGTTGTGGGTGTGTGCCCCAAGGTTGTTTTACGGGATTATTCTCCGCCCCGAAGGAGTTCATACTGGAAGGTGGACTCGGACCTTTGTGGTCGAGTTCATCGGAGAAGAAGGTGAGGCCTTTGTGGCGTTGAGCAAACCTGTTGTGGTTGCTCACACCTCTCCAACGAGACGTACACCTTTTGTGGTGGAACTCGGGAATACATCATCGTCTCCGCGTGCCTCGGTTATCCCTATAACCGAGCTCTTTACTTATGCACTTTACTTTGTGACAGCCATCCTGCTTGAAGTTCTTTACCTTGCTATACCTTTGATGTTTGTCTTGCATAGCTTAAGTTGTTGGTGCACATAGGTGAACCTTATATATTTAGGTTGTGTCATTGCTAAGTTAAACACTAAGTTTTATTCCACATTTATCAAGCCTAAATTGTAAAAAGTGCTCCTCGCCTATTCACCCCCCCCCCCCTCTAGGCGACGTCTTTCCTTTCAATTGGTATCAGAGCCCAGGTTATCTCATAATTAGGCTTTACCGCCTAGAGATAAAGATGTCGTTTAGAGAATTAGTGCACAATCCCACTTATATATTTGATGGCACTAATTATGATGTTTGGAAAATTCGCATGCTTAATATCTTTAGGGACATGGATCCTAATTTAGAGAGAATTGTAGATATGGGTTTTTCTCCTCCAAAGGATTCCCAAGAATTATCTTTAGAGGATGAGAAAAACTCTTATCTCGATACTCTAGCTTGTAATGGTCTTATCTATATTTTGAGCGATGTAGTTCTTGCGTCAATCATGCCTTGTTGGAGCGCTCATGAATTATGGACCAAGCTTGAAGATATATATGATGTGTCCAACACTACCAAGGATGATTGTCCTCCTTCCACCTCCAACCGGGATGAGCTCACGTCTTCTTCCACTTCACCAACATGTGGCTTGCCACAAGGTAATGATATGGTGAGTGGTGATAGAGATTGCATTATTGATGGTGAATCTACTATTGATCATATCTCTCACCCATCTTATTGCAATGCTCTATCTTTGGACTTAAACTCCTCTAGCACCATAAATGCCTTACATGCTAGTGTCTATAGTCCTTGCATATCATGTAGTAGTTGCTTAACTAAATCACATGATGATATGCTTTCCTTGTCTTGTTGCCATGATAAAAATGTTTCTATTTCCTCTAGTACTTGTTTGACCAACAATGTAGAGGAATCCAAACAATTGTTGGAACAAGACATGGACCTCAATGGTGCTTCAAGTAATTCTTCATCTTCCTCATCCATTACTCACTTTTGCCTTATGGCTAAGGAGTCTACGGTATCTCCTACCTTAAATTCCAATATATCTAATGATGATGATATTAATGATGAAAGTGGTAATGATGCCTCCATTGAAAAGAACTTTGATATTGTCTCTCATGCTCTTTTAAAGAAAAAACATGCCCATGATAGCTTCTTAGAAATCATGACCATTCTTATTGAGCGCAAGGAGACAATTGAGGCCTTGGAGACTCGTTGTGATGAAGGATGGGGTCTTGCTCGTGATTCCGCGGGTGAGATCCACAATCTTGAGATTGCTCTTAAGGAAGAGCAAGAAACTCGAGTTTCTCTTGAGGAGAAGCTAGAAACTAGTGAGGAGTTAACAAATTAAATGATTGCTAAACTCACTAAAAAATGTGACCATGCTCTTGCCAAACTAAAAATGGGAAAATCCAAATCTCTTGAGGAGACTCTTACTTTAGAATTATCTAAAGTAAAAGAAACCCGTGATAGAGCTCTTGAGGAAGCCATCAACTTCAAAAGAAAGTATAATGAGCTTGTTAAATTGTCCTCTTCTATTCCCAATGATAATGATGCTTGTGCTACTAACTCCATTTCTTGTGAAGCATCTATTTTGAAGGAGAATGTTGAGCTAAGGGCTCAACTTGAGTTGCTATCTAGCAAGTATGGGAAGTTGGAGGAAAATCATGAAAAGCTTTCGAGCTCTAATGATGATCTTCTAGCATCCCATGCTATGCTAGAGGTTGCTCTTGAGGCAATCTCTACAAAGGTAAAATCTTGTGAGCCTCTTGTGATCACTAGCACAATTTCTAGTAAAAATACTTTATTGCCATATGCTAGTTCTAGTAATTCATCCACTCACAACATTGGTACATCTTGTGATGAATTACTCTCCATGCCTTGTTGCTCTAACAATGTAGCATCTACTTCATCTAGTATTTGTGTTTATACTAACCATGTAGAGGAAATCAAAGAGCTCAAGGCACAAGTCACTTCTTTGAAGAAAGACTTGATCAAGGGTCATGAAGGGAAGTCCACCCTCGACAAGATGTTGAGAGCGCGAAGACTTCCTCATGACAAGAGTGGACTTGGATTCAACTCCATTATCAAGAACAAGTCCATTGACAAGATGAAGCACAAGTTCATCAAGAAGAAGGGCCAAGAACAAGCTAATGATTCGGCCAAGATTGTGTGCTTCAAGTGCAAGGTCGAAGGGCACCATGTTAGATCTTGCCCCTTGAAAAAGAAGAAGCCTCTTAGTGAGAAGCAACAAGGGAAGCAACCTCAAGTTCAAACTCAAGCTTCCCAAGTTGAAGGATCTTCACCTCCCAAGAAGAAAATAAAAGGCCGAGTGTGCTACACATGTCGTGGTAAGGATACTTAGCCTCTTCATGCACTCATGGTAACTTATCCAACCCCACTATACTTGATCATGCTTATTTGCTTCAGAAGGATAAGGTTGGCAATTTGTTTGCCAAGTATGTTGGTACTCAAAGTGGTGTCAAGAAAAGAACCATTTGGGTTGCCAAGCCTATTGTGACTAACCTCTTAGGACCCAACTTGGTTGGGGACCAACAAGATAAAACTAGATCAATAGGTGGAGTCGGAGGAAATTGGAGACTTGGCTACATCATGAAGAGTTAAGGGATCTTCATCAACCATATTCTCTCAAGCCAAGTCAATTGGATTATATTGCCTCATCTTATAACCAATGCTCCTCCTTGCGGTAACTTGTATTTAATTCATATGTACTCACTGAAAGTTACTTGCACCCTTGCATGTGTTTGGTTTTGTACCTTACTAGTGTTTTATATGTGTTGTGCACTCTACTTACTTTTGATTGAGTAATCAAGCTTGTGTATGATGGTTTGCACACCATGTATGTTTTTGAGCCACTTGTCTATTTGCTTTCATCTTAATTGGCTCTTTTAGGGATTTTAATGGACTATCCCATTTTGGGGGAGTGATGTGCTTTTTGGTAACTCACCACCCTAAAATGTGTATTCATGAGGAATACCACTTAGTGGTGATATTTCAATATTATCTACTCTCTTTGTGGTATGTCTTACTCATGAGAAATTCAAATTCCAATGTCCATTAATTATCTCTTGTTGGATTTCTTTTGCCTCTTGTTAAAAAGAATGGCTTATCACATTATGGGGGAGTAATAAGCTATGTGCATATTACAAGCCTAGAAAATGTGAACATGTGAGGTAGTGTCACCTAGAGTTGATATTGTTGATTATCTTGTTCCTAGGCGGCATGGTACTCAAACAAGTTCCATATTTGCTTAAATTCGTTTTGTTCACCCATCTTTTGGTATCTTGTTTGTGAGAGAGTTTCTTGATGCTTAGTATGATCATCGATTATTTGAAGCCATCAAGAATCTCTAGATAAGCATGGTTTTCAATTCTTTTATTTTGCCACATGCTTATGTTTTGTGAATATGATCTTGAATACTTATATGTCTTGTACCACCGAGAAATGTCTCCATACAATCATTGTCTTTGACAAGTGATAATTATATTTGTGGTAAATTTATTGATCATATTCACATTGGCTATTGTTCTTAAGTTGTATTTTTCTATTGCCAAGTTTGTTTTGGTGTAACCATACTTTTGTCTTCTTTGCTTCATTTGGATCCTTTTGTTGCTCTACTCATAATTTGTGTTGAACTTTCTTGAGTTAGGAAAAGCAAGGATCCCATTGTTGTGCATTTACATTCGAAGACTTAATTCTAAGTAACGCACTATTCATGGGGGAGCTATCCTACATTTAGTAGAACATCATCATTTTTAATTGTTATTGGGTCTTATTTGTCGTGGTATCGGCATAATTGATAGGAGACGGGGGTCCTCTAGCCTACGTATGGATTGTGGGGAAGAAGGTTGGTGTCGTCAAGGACGGGATTGAACACGGCGAGTTTACCCAGCTTCGGATCCCACGGCGGTGGTGAGATCCTACGTGCTGCTATAATTCACTATGATGCAATAGCCGTGAACAGGTTACAATGAGTATGATGCCTATAGAAGTTGTCTCTGCCTTAAAGGCTCCCTGGTGGCCGGCTTATATAGGCGGCCAGGCCCCAGGGTACAAGGTAAGTACTTGTCCGGCAAGTAAACAGAGTCCTGGACCTAGCCGGCTTAGTTGCCGCCTTCCGTCTTGGGCTTGATGGCTTGATGGGCTTCGGCCTTCCGCCTTCCTTGGACCGTCCGCCTACTTCCTTGTACGTCAGCTATCTGGGCCGCCCGGCAGGCCTCGGCCTTACCACCCTTGGGCCACCCTGGACTAGCCGGATTGATCCATGTTGGTTATACCCCTAGTTGATATATACCCAACATTAGCCCCCAGAAAGGTTGAAGTTCTCCAGGCGTCGGCTTCTTCCTAATTCTTCATTTGCCAAAGTTTGGCGGCTGCAGGACTTGAACCATTCTGAAAAACAACGAGGCATGCGTGTCTTAGGTTGACATGCGGCCGCCTTTATCCATCATGGGAAAAGACGGCTGCTCGGCAATCAATCTTGCCGAGCATCCTTCCTGGCGGTCTCCACCTAGCCAGCTCACGACAGTTTGAAAACTGTCTAGGCGGGAATCTCGCCATGATCACAAATTGCGGGAAAAGAGGAGGCGTGGAGATCGTGCAATCGTGTGCTGCAACGGATGCTGGACACGTGTCCGACTAAAAACGCCGTTGCCCAGGGAGCAACGCCTGGCCCTATAAATAGGTAACCAAACGGTCCATTTTCATTACCCAGCCTTTGCTCTCCTTCCGGGAGTTTCCTTGGAGCCCAAGATCCGAGATCCTTTCCGGAGGCATCCGAGCTCGTCTCAGGATGAGTATCTCTAGGCCTAGCCTCCCGAAGATGTCTTAGTCTATCAGCAAAGACATCTTCGAGAAGCTAGTTCTTAGAGGAACCACCCGCTGATGCTTGTACCGCCATTGTGAAGGCTGGGGGTGTCTATTTATAGTCGCTAGAGCTGACCCTTGCGCCTGCCAGGAGGCACTCTGCATTCTACCAGCGCTCAAGGGTCAAGTTGCCCCTTCAGCACACCAGGTGGTGTCCCTTGCTCTCGCCAAAGGCCAAGTACTGTTGGCCCTTGTTTGATAGCTTTGCCGGCTAGAATTGAGTTCCATTAAACTTGTCTTCTTTTTTCAGCTCTCCGAGTTGGGGGAGGATGACCTGGCCCCCGACTTCTACGAGTCGGAAGCCGGGAAGACGAAGAAGCGCAAGGCGTCCGGCGCTGCTTCCTCTACGGCGAATAACGAGAGGAAGAAACGGATCACGTCGGCTACCGAGCCGGCTCTCGCCAACGTTGGCGAGAACGCGGGGATTAACATCCCCCGAAGGTACTCAATTTTTGTCTTTAATAGACGACAAACCTCTTCAATACAGGCCAATTGACTGTGCTTGCTTTTTGTTGTCAAGGAAAGGGTCGCAACTTCCCGGTTGACGACCAGGCTTCTTGGCAAGGGTAAGCTGCCACAAGGCAGCTCGCCGGCTACCGTGCCGCCAACTCCTCAGCTCGAAGGCGGCAGCTTTATGGGCGACGCCCGTCGTCAGCCCCCGGCTCCGGCTTCTGGCGCTCCGCCAAGGGTCTCCTCCACCGACCGCGCGCCCAAGACTCCCCTACTGTTGGCTGAGGCTACAACCGATGAAGCCGCTCAATCGCGCGCCGCCAATGAAGCGTTGCTGGAGTCGACCGTCGGCGGGTCTCGGAGGGCAGCCCCGACGGCGGGAGGCGGCAAGGTCAGGGACCCTTGGTCCACCTTTAAGGAGGCCAAGGAGTCAACTATGGCTTTCGCCACCTTCGCCTCGCAGGCCTTCGCCGATTTGGAGGGCGACCTATCCGTAAGTTTTTACCACTCCGGCATATACATAGTCTTTTCCCCGAGCACTTAGATGGCAAGTCCAAAATAAAAGAAATTTGGACTGCCGTCTTAGTGGTTATTCGACAATATGTTATATGCCTTTGTTTTGTCTTGCAGGGCCTTGTCTCCGCCAACGTCGAGCTTGTCTCCTCCCGTGTTGAGATAAACCGGCGCTGCCGCGACCTTAAGAAGGAGTGCGAGGCGAAGGACCTGCGGATTGCCGAGCTGGAGGCGGCCCGCAAAAAATATGAAGGTAGGGTTGATCCTTTTTCGCCTTCAACTATTCTTTCGACTTATGTTGCCGTCAATCATTTAGTTTAGCGGATCCATATTTGTAGAACTCCTAGACCACGCCCAGGATATCCTGAAGGCGTCCACTGATATGCAAGCTCTTATGAATGAAGCTTCAGACTTGGCGGCCGCCAACTTGGAGTTGAAGGAGGCTCATCAGAAGGAGATGGAGGCCCAGCAACTCAAGTTTGCGCAGGAATCTAGCCAGCTCACTGGTGAGCTAGAAAGCCTGCGCAACAAGTTGGCGGAGGCGGAGAAGACGGCTGCGGAGGAAATCTCCAAGAAGACTTCCCGCGCCCAAACTGCGGAGGACGCGCTGGCAACTCATATGATTGAGTTATCCGCTTTCCATAACTCGGTCCTTGGTAATTTCTTACTCCTTTTCGATGCTGCCATGTTGCTTTAGCCTGAGCCAAACTAATGGCCTTATTTTTTGATACAGTTCCCGCCGGTTTAGGCGATGACAAGGTTGTCAGCCCCCGCCTGGATCGCCTTGCGCGTCTAGGCGAACTGATCACCGAGACTTTGGCGGCGTCCAAGCGGTTTGCCGCCAAGTTCTTCACCTCGTCCGGCAGCCAGGAACCGACCGAGTTCAGCGACGTGCCCGCCATCTTGGAGCAGGCGACCAAACTGCACAAAAGCTCGCTGAAGTCGGCGGCACGGTGTGGAGCCAAGACCGCCCTTGGGTTGTTCATGGCGCACTACCCCGAGGCGGAGATAGAAGCCGTCACTGAAGGCATGCCGTCAACATATGAAGACGGCAGCGAGGTTGAGCCGGCCGCTGTTCTGGACAGCGTTGTCGTCTACGCCACGCGTGTTGCCGACATGGTCGATACTTCCATCTTCTACCGTCGCCATCCTGTGCCTGGCGGAGAGGGAGCTGAAGCTGCCGGCGCGGCCGAGGCGGAGGGGAGTGATAGTTCCGGGGCTGAAGTTGTCAGCCCCCAAGCCTGATGTAGACGCTCCCCCGAGCCATACCTTTTTTGTCCTTGCCTCTTATTAGCCTTACTTGTCGGCTCCTGAAACAATGCAACATTGACTTGTAATATTTGTATATACTTTTGCTGCTGCTTTGTTAAGCGGAAACTAGCTGACAAGTTTTATTTTGTCTTTATTTATATGGCCCGCCTTAATTTTACCCTGACTTATATGCTTGACTTTTTGTATGTTGACGAAACCTCAGCCGATAACTTTAGCTGAAACAACCAGGGCTAAACTATGCGTTTAGAATCAGAGACCAAAGCCAACATGTTGGTGTCAAAGACATACTACTAGGCGAACCACATATAAGTAATCAGAGGTAAAGGAATTAGGCGGCGCAAAAAGGTTTATTTTTGCTTTGGGTTGGCTCGAAAGCTGCAAGTATCTACCAGTCTGAACCTTTGCACGGAGCTAGAAAATAGGTAACTTAGATACATAGGGGAAATATGATTGTAAGAAAATACAAAAGATGGCATGCTTCTCAACACAGATGAGGAACCATAGACTTTTATTTCATAATCATATTTAACTTATTACAATTATAAATTGCTAAGTGTAGAAAGGACGTAGCTTCTCAATATTCCAAGGCCGTCTTGTTTGCTCGAACGGATCGTCAATGCCTTTTTTGCGCTTGGTTCCCCTTTTTCCTGCCGCCTTCTTGCGCATTTTCTTTTCTTCTTCGTCGTGGATGTCGGCTAGGTAGTAGGAACCATTGAGCAGCGCCTTTGTGACTATAAACGGTCCTTCCCATGGCGGGGATAACTTGTGCAAGCCTTTTCTGTCTTGAATTAGGCGGAGAACCAGGTCACCTGTTCTGAAGCTTCGCTTCCGCACTCTCCGGCTATGATAGCGGCGAAGTTGTTGCTGGTACAAGGCGGAGCGATGGAGAGCGACGTCTCTTTCTTCGTCTAGCGGGTCTAGGCTACCCTGTCTTGCACCTTCTACGTCTTGCTCGATGTAGGCTTGAACTCTTGGGGAGTCGTATTTCATGTCGGTAGGTAGCACTGCCTCAGCGCCATATACTAAGAAGAAAGGAGTGTAGCCGGTAGACCTGTTTGGCATTGTGCGCAAACTCCACAGTACCGACAGCAACTCATCTGCCCAAGCGCCGGCTGCCCTGTGTAATGGAGCTTCGAGACGAGGCTTAAGTCCTGATAAGACTAGGCCGTTTGTACGCTCTACTTGTCCATTGGATTGAGGGTGTGACACGGATGCCAAATCAAGCCGGATGCCCAGATCGCTGCAGTATTCTTCTATGTCGCCTTGAGACAGATTGCTGCCATTATCGGTGATAATGCTGTGTGGAACTCCAAACCGAGAGATAATTCCCCAGAGAAAATTGGTGGCTGTTCGTGCGTCAAGTTTACTGATCGGTTTAGCCTCGACCCATTTGGTGAACTTGTCGACAGCGACCAATAGGTGAGTGTACCCACCGCGCGCCTTTTTGAAGGGACCCACCATGTCTAAGCCCCAGACCGCGAACGGCCAGGTGATTGGGATCGTCCTCAGCTCCTGTGCCGGCAAATGAGGTTGACGAGCGTACAACTGGCAGCCTTTGCATGTCTTTACGATGTTCTCGGCGTCTTCTTTGGCGGTGAGCCAGTAGAAACCTTGGCGGAAAGCTTTGGACACAATGGACCTAGCGGAAGCATGATGCCCGCAGGTGCCAATATGTATGTCCTTTAGAATTTCCCGGCCTTCTTCCGGCTGTATGCACCGCTGATAGATGCCGCAAGTGCTGCGCTTGTATAGCTCGTCTTTTATTATCGTGAATGCCTTGGCTCGCCTTATGATCTGCCTCTTATGCACCTCATCGTCCTCCGGCAACTTTTTGTCGATTAGAAAATCGAGATATGGGACTGTCCAATCCGGCTGTGTTAAGTAGACAGCGAAACTTGCCGCTTCTACCGGTTCTTCTGCGTCGGGGTCCATCAAATCGGCGCCTTTAATGGATGGCTTGTGCAAATGCTCCAGGAAGATATCTTTTGGTACCTTTTTGTGTTCCGATCCAAGTCTTGCAAGTGTGTCCGCCGCCTCGTTCTCAGCTCTTGGAACATGCCGGACTTCGTAGCCTACGAAGTTTTTTGCGAATTCATCAACCTTGGCTCTGTAAGCCGCCATTGTTGCGCTTTTCGCATCCCATGTTCCGCTTACTTGCTGCGCGACCAAATCTGAGTCGCCATAACAGAGGATTCTTTTGACTCCTAGGTCGTTTGCCACGTGTAACCCATGAAGCAAGGCTTCATACTCGGCAACATTGTTGGTTGCTGTGAAGTGGATTTGTAACACGTAGCTAAGCTTGTCACCTTTAGGCGTGCGTAGAACGACTCCAGCCCCCGAGCCTTTGAGCATCTTTGATCCGTCAAAGTGCATGACCCAATATTCTGATTCGGGGAGTGTAGTTTCCTCCATGGCCTCCGTCCAGTCGGCAACAAAGTCTGCAAGCGCTTGAGACTTAATGGCGGTCCGTGGTTTATAGACTATATCAAAGGCGGCGAGTTCGATGCCCCATTTGGCAACTCGACCCGTTGCCTCTGCATTGTTGATTATGTCTCCCAACGGTGCCTTGCTGACTACTGTCACTGTGTGTTCCTGGAAGTAATGCCTAAGCTTTCTGGCGGCGAAGAATACACCATAAGCCAGCTTTTGTTAATGCGGATACCTCTGCTTGGAGGCGGAGAACACTTCACTGATGAAGTAGACCGGTCGCTGCTCACACGCCACGGCTTCGTTCTCCTTTCTTTCCACAGCCAAGACAACGCTGACAACCGCTCATGTTGCCGCGATGTACAGCAGCATTGGTTCCTGTGATCGAGGTGCTGCCAATATCGGAGCGGATGTGAGGGCCTCCTTAAGTTGTTGTAAGGCGGCGTCTGCCTCTGCTGTCCACTCGAAGTTGTCGGATTTCTTCAATAGCCGGTAGAGAGGCATTGCCTTTTCCCCTAGGCGGCTTATGAAACGACTGACGGCTGCTGCTGACCCGGCTAGGCGCTGCACGTCCTTCAGACAAGTAGGTCTGGCTATGTTTTGGATGGCCTTGATCTTCTCCGGGTTAACTTCGATCCCTCGTTCTGAGACGATAAACCCGAGCAATTTGCCGGCTGGAACGCCGAAACGCACTTGGCGGGATTGAGTTTCATCTGGTACCTTCGGAGATTCTGAAATGTTTCTTCCAAATCCTCTAGGAGATCTGCCTTCTTTTTTGACATTACCGCGATGTCGTCTACATAGACGTGAACATTGCGGCCGATCTGTTCGTCCAGGCAATTTTGCATACAGCGCTGGTATGTTGCCCCTGCATTCTTCAGGACAAAAGGCATTGTAATGTAGCAGAAAGTCCCATATGGAGTGGTGAAAGATGTTTTCAGCTGATCTGACTCTCTCATCTTGATTTGGTGGTATCCTGAGTAGGCGTCCAGAAAACAAAGCAGCTCGGAGCCTGCTGTGGAGTCTACGACTTGGTCAATTCTAGGCAGCGCAAAGGGATCCTTTGGGCAGCACTTGTTAACACCAGTATAGTCGATGCACATCCTCAGCTCTTTATTCTTCTTTGGAACAAGTACAGGATTTGCCACCCAATCGGTGTGTACAACTTCTTTTATGAAATTGGCGGCCTTCAGCCTATTTATCTCCTTTCCTATAGCCTTGCACCTCTCATCTCCAAAGCGTCTTGTTGCTTGCTTCACCGGCTTGGATCCTTTTATGACGTTGAGCGAGTGCTCGACAAGTTCCCTCGGTACACCAGGCATGTCGGAAGGCGACCATGCAAAGATGTCACGATTCTCACGGAGGAACTCGATGAGCGCGCCTTCCTATTTGCTGTCAAGGTTGGAGCCGATGACAACTTGCTTAGACTTGTCACCTGGGATGAGGTCCGCCTTTTTGGTGTCTTCTGAAGCTTCGAAAGTCTTCTTGACATCCATCTTTGGCTTTGGCATGGAGTTGTCTGAATCCGCCTCGAGCAGCGCGAGTTCTTCCTTGTGGATGATGGCTTCTACGAAGGCGGCCATGCCACGCTCGCACTCCTTGGCTTTCTTGAAGTTGCCGGAAATCGTGATGGTTCCGTTTTCCCCCGGCATTTTAAGCTTGCTGTATATGTAGCACGGCCTTGCCATGAACTTGGCGGAAGCCGGTCGTCCGAAGATTGCATGATAGGCACTTTTGAAGGGGACAACTTCGAACCGGAGGAACTCTGAGCGGTAGTTCTCTTTTGGTCTGAAAGTTACCTTCAGCCTGATGCTCCCCATTGACTTTGCTTGTCTGCCGGGCACTATGCCATGAAAGGTGAGGTTGTTGTGGTCCAGCTGATCCTCTGATAGGTTCATGCGGCTTAGTGTGTCGTAGTACAGGATGTTGAGGCTGCTGCCGCCATCCATAAGTACCTTTGTGAGTCTGAAGTTGTCGACAATGGGATCGACGACAAGGGCGTACTTGCCTGGGTGAGGAACGTGATCAGGGTGGTCGGACCGGTCCCAAGTGATTGTTGCCTCCGACCAGTTCAAGTACTGAGGGACGTCCGGCATTGTCGCGTTGAGTTCGCGCATTTCCGCCTTATCCGCTTTAGCCGAAGGCGTGCCGACAAAGCACACAAGAGATTCTTTGACCTTCGGATACAACTTCTTTTTCTTGGCGGTTGCGTCATCTTCGCTTGAGATGGACATGTCGTCGTCATACTCATCCTCCTTGCTGTCCTTTTTGTCGCTCTTCTTTGACTTCTTTGACTTCTTTGACTTCCAGCCGACTGTGGGGTCCTTTTTGAAGTCGTCCATGAAACGACACTCTCCAAGCATATGGTTGACCTTGCCCAATGAGGCGTGGATGGGACATGGCAAAAGCTTTGCCTGTTCATAAGTGATTCGCGCCGCCTTAGGCCCTGAGCCGGCTTCGCGACTATCTTTCTTATTTTTCCACTTCTTTTTGCCGGCGTTTCCTTGGAAAGCTGCGGCTACCTCATTGGAAGGCCCGGCTTTGTCATCCGCCGCCTGCTTGCGCTTGTTGTTCCGCTTTGGTATGATGTTGACGTCTGGGTCGTCGTCCCGGGCGTCGTCATCCGCCGCCGCGTATTGGGCGGCTAGGTTGAGCATCTCACCAAGGTCCGTGATTTGCTCGCGGACGAGCCTATGACGGAGCAAGGACTTCTTATGTAGGCCCGTGTAGAAAGCATGGATAGCCTGTGCATCCGATACACCATGACAGTTGGCTTTTTCGGATATTCAACGGCTGACAAAATCTGTCATGGTTTCGTCCGGCTTTTGGATACAGCGCTGCAAATCCGTGTAGGTATTTGGACGCTTGTATGTTCATTGGAAGTGCTGGGAGAAAACCTTTTCCATGTCGTACCAACTATGGATGGACTTTTCAGGAAGGTTGTCGATCCAAGCTCTTGCCGTGCCTTCCAACATGAGAGGTAGGTAGCGGACGGCAATATGGCTGCTCCCGCCGGCAATCTCTATGGCCATGGCATAATCGGATAGCCATGAGTCCGGCTTAACGAGGCCGTTGTACCTAGAACAGTTTTTTGACACTGATGGCATGTCCTTGGGGAACGGCTCTCTGCGGATGGCATCACCGAAGCACTTTGGTCCAGAGTATAGCGGCTCCTTTCCTCTTGCTATGTCTTGTAGGCGGTGTCGTGCGTCTTTTGGATCGAGCTGCCGTGCGCCTCTGTTTGCGTCCGGCTCGTCCTGCGCTGCCCGCCTTATGCTGCGCCTGGGCCCTTCTACCTCCTCTCTTTTCTTGCTGCTAGTGCTACGCTGCGGAGATCGGCTTCGACCTCTCCTGGGAGGGTCGTTGCCGGCATCTTTTCTAGGCGGTGGCCTGTTGTTCCGGCTACCGCCATTGTCGCGTCTTGGCTGAGATGGAGGTGGTAGGTCTCCTCTGCTTCCCCTTCTTGAATTCTCGTCCCGCCTTGGCTTTGGCAGCGGCGCCTTCTTTGGAGGTGGCGTTGCCTTCCTTTTGTCGCCATGGCTACTGGAGCCGGACTGGCCTTCGGGGTCGGCACCGGGTGCAGCTTTGCACTTGCCCGACTTAGACTCTAGGTCTCCCCCGCGAGCATCCGCCATGTGGCCGTAGGAATCAGCGCGAGCTTGTTGTTCTAGGGCCTTGCTCACGAAGTGTCTTGCGTTGGCCAACTTTTCTTCCGCCGTGTAAGTGTTGTCATCCAGGGTGTCTAACGCGGCAGCCGCGTTGAGGACCGGGGTGCAGAAGACAACGTCTCCCCTTCTGTCCACGCGCTGTGGTGCCGTGCGCCAGTCGAACCCTAGATCTTGAGCCGCTGTTGTTGCTTGCGCAGGCGGCTCTTTTCCACGGCGGTTTTTTGATGACCTTTTCTCCTCGAAAAGTTGCCGGCTTGTTTTGGCCGACATCTTCTCCTGCTCTTTTTCGATCTTCTTCGCAAGGCTCTCAACGTGCTCCTCTCTTTTTCGCAGGAAGTCAGAGTGCTTAAGCATGTTAAGCCTAAGCTCTTCCACTTCGTCGAGTGGGGTGTTTTTGTTTACCGGAGTATTCATGATCTCGTCTACTTCTTTGATGACGGAGAGCAAATCCGTGGGTTTGATGCTGCCGCCTTTCTCGAGGCCAGCTTTCTTCTTCGCGCGCACCTTGTCGGAACTTTCAATGAGTTGGCCGGCAGTGGTGTCGCCGGCATCTTCCGCCGGCTTGTTTTGCGCTTCCGAAGTAACTGGGGTTGTCTCGTGACCGACAACAACCATCATAGCCAGCTTGTCAGGCATGTCTGTATCCGTTGTACCCTCTGAGGGAGCCGGATTACCACTGGAAAAGCGGGTTTTGATCTTCTCTTCGAAGAGACTAGCATCATCATCGGAATCAGAATCTACGTTGACTTGAACGGTACATCTGGATCCGGCATCTTACATTGCATCCTCCTGTAGAGCAGGGGGGATTGACTTAGGATCGTTGTTTTCCGGCTGGGAGTCGGATCCCAGTCCGACAACTCCGACGAAGTGGAAATCAGATTCGGCCGACTCCTGGGAGAAGGCGGATTCAGATCCATCTTGCCGGTCGACTGCTTGGTCGAAGGGTTGGTGGGTGGGGTTGTAGAAACGCGGTAGGCCGTACGCCTCTGGCGTGTACCCGATGAAGACGTCGATCCCTCCGATCGGCACGATTGTGCATCCGATAAGGTAGTCGTCCGCCGGGAGCCAGGACTCATCCGAGTTGACATAGCTATGGCCGCCATACCTTGTGACGCGACCGACGGCGATCTGCTTGCCCACGCCGCCAAGTGTTCCCGCCTGGAACGTGACGCCAGGAACCTTATGCCCCACGGTGGGCGCCAACTGTCGTGGTATCGGCATAATTGATAGGAGACGGGGGTCCTCTAGACTACGTATGGATTGTGGGGAAGAAGGTTGGTGTCGTCAAGGACGGGATTGAACACGGCGAGTTTACCCAGCTTCGGATCCCACGGCGGTGGTGAGATCCTACGTGCTGCTATAATTCACTATGAGGCAATAGCCGTGAACAGGTTACAATGAGTATGATGCCTATAGAAGTTGTCTCTGCCTTAAAGGCTCCCTGGTGGCCGGCTGATATAGGCGGCCAGGCCCCAGGGTACAAGGTAAGTACTTGTCCGGCAAGTAAACAGAGTCCTAGACCTAGCCGGCTTAGTTGCCGCCTTCCGTCTTGGGCTTGATGGCTTGATGGGCTTCGGCCTTCCGCCTTCCTTGGACCGTCCGCCTACTTCCTTGTACGTCAGCTATCTGGGCCGCCCGGCAGGCCTCGGCCTTACCACCCTTAGGCCACCCTGGACTAGCCGGATTGATCCATGTTGGTTATACCCCTAGTTGATATATCCCCAACATTATTGACTTTCTTGAACTTTGTGTTCAAAAAGATATATGGAGGGTAATGATCCCACTTGTGTGCATTTTGTATTTACATACAAGATCTCAAATAATGCACTAATCATGGGGAAGCTACTCTATACTCTTTAGAACACTTCTTTAAATTGGTTTGGTATCTTATTGCTCTTCTTGAACATGATTAATGCTTTAACAATAAATATGGAGAGTGATGATCTCATTTGTGTGCATTTTGTATTCAAATACAAGATCATAAGTAATGCACTAATCTTGGGGGAGCAATCCTATACGTTGTTGAATATTAGTTATCTTCAATTGGTTTTTGGTCCCGATGACATGTCTCTTTGAAAGACAAACATTTTTCGTCTTGGTACTTTGTGCCATCATGAAAATTGTAGAGGGCTTGGTTTATTTGTTGGAACCTTACTCCTCTTTGTGGAGTTGGCTATCTCATCCCATGGTTCTTAGTGTACCTTCTTGGATGAGATGAAACCCTCGATCATGTTTGCTTGTTTTATTTCTTATGCTCAATGGTTTAGCCTTGATCTTGTTTTCATTTGATATATTTTCTTTTTGGTTTCTCCAATCATGTGTTGGTTTAAGTCTTTGATACAATGAGGACAAATCCTTCTCTTGCCACACTGTTGTGTAGCTTCTTGATTTAATTGGTGTTTTGTCCAAATTGTATCTCGTTTGGTTCTTGAAAGTTTTGTGCATGCATATTTACTATATACATCTTTTGTCATGCTTACTTTCCTTGTTCCAATATATAGTATAAACTCCACCAAATCCTAAATGGCTAAGATGTGCTTGAAATTCAATTTCATATCAATAGGCACATATTTATGTGGAGTTTGTCCTATGTATTGTAGTTGCTCTAACTACTTTGGACCCAATGAGTTTAGGTACCACTTTGTACTTAAATTTGTTTTAGGTACATTGGAGATGCATTGCAAGCTTGCCTTTTTTAAGGAAGATGTCTTCACCATGTGCTTCTTGGAGTCAAACTTGGATGATTGTGAACTCTCATCTTCTACACCGTCAATGCTATCTCGGTAACAAGTATCTATCTCATGCATACTCTCCTAGCCCTCAACCTTGTGTAGGTTGTTTCTTGGCATGAGTCTCTCGAGTTGCTTTTGATATGGTTTTTGCAAAGTTCCCTTCAAATCGTCTTTATTACAAATATGAGCAAGCCGGGATGATTACATAGTAAAGGGAACACACTTGATCGTGTTCATGATTCATCAATTCCAACTATGTTAATCTAGCAATTCTTCTTATTTTATCTCATATGCAATATGGATGAATTTTCAAAATCATTTGCCGCTTGAGAGAGTATTTACCATTCTTAAAGCATCTCAACTATCACTTATTATTTTGGGTATTTGAGATACTTTGAAGAGTGTGTGTTGGAAGTCTTCCTAGCTTTGTGCTATGGGTGTAGGAAAAATTCTTATTGGTTTATTTAGACTTCCAAGTGAATATCATGTTCTTTATCTAGTACCTATTTTGTGTGTGCATGTTTCTTTGTGGACTTAGTGCCTACTTAGAAACTTATATACATGAGATTCGGTACATCTTTAATTGATATTCAAAATCTTTATTGATCACCTTTATTTCTCTCTTGATCCTTTTGTGATCTCTAAAAGGCACAAGCTTTGCATTTGATTTGGTATCCTCTTGCCTCTTAATAATCTTGTGAATCTATTTGATGTGTTTCCGTTGGTGTGCTTGTATGCGAAATACATGATTTGCACTATGTGCCATATACCTTGAAAGACTATGGGAATGCCTAGGCTCATCCTTCTTAGTCTCCTAACATGTGTTTTCCATATTACATCCATCCTTTCTCGTTTGAGCAAGTCTTTGATTGTCTCGTTTCTTTTCGTTTGCTCAACATTTGTTTGTGGCAAAGTGCATTCTTTCCTTTTCCGTCTATGCACTCTTGCACTTTTTGTTCAAATTAATCTAGGAAGGAACGAGGATTCCATGTTGCGCAACCTTTATTGAATTAAAAATTCTTCAATGTGCATGTTCCTTGGGGAGTTCCATCTTGATTCATTTGAACATTTAATTGCCTTTATCATAACATCTTCTTGTGTCCAATTGGTTTTCGGATCCTTTGATTGCATCTTTCGAGTTGCAATTGATTTCTTTCTATTTTTTTATTGATATCTTTTCTTTTGCATTTCTTGAATCCTCAATATAATTTGATCCCCTCCATGTATTCGTTATTGGATATATGCATTTGATTTCACTCATATCATGAGAAATGCATAATTTTTGAGGAAGCTCTTATTATATTGGCCTTCTAGATTTTTCTCCCATTCCGGCAATGGATGCCAATGGGGGAGAGATTTAGAGGGTTTTAAGGGATTTAGTTCTTTTCTCTTGCAACCTTGCTTTGCTTAGTGTGTTGCATGGTTGTTTTTAATTCCTTATATAAACCCTCGTAAAAGGGATTGTCATCAATTACCAAAATGCGGGAGATTGAAAGGGCATGTGCCCTCATGTATGGTTTTGGTAATTAATGACAATCCCTAAGGACTAATGTGTGTTTTGAGCATATTGCAAGTATGGCTTGAAGTTGTCAAGCCATCACCTATATGAAGAAAGATGGTATCTTCCATGAGCTTGCAACAAGAAGATCAATTCATATAGCTCATGGAGGATGATGGCATGCCATGATCGTCATCAAGGTTGACTAGTGCAAGACCAAGGGAAGCTGTCGGAGACATGAAGACGAAGCTAAGCGAGACTCTCCCATGATGGAGTATGGGGGAGAATATGGAGGAGTCTTCATCAAGCATGTGCTAGCAAGCGCAATCAAGAAAGGTGGTCCACTTGAAGAGATCAAGATCGTCATCATCTAGCTCAAGTGGATTGCTCAAGGCTAAGGTATGATCTTGATAGGGCTATAGGATAGATAGGCGTACTATCAAGAGGGGCTCTCGAGTGAGTAACTTGATCGTATCTTTGTGGAGAGCTCAAACCTTTGCATGCTTGGCATATCATCTTTCTTGGTTCTTATTGGCTTTTCTCCTTGTTGGTTTTTGGTGCTTGTCGTGATCTTCATGACAAGACCAAGTTCTTCGAAAACGGTTTTAGTTTGGAAAACTCGTTACGTTTTCGGTGTGGAAATATTACCAGTTCAACCTTGAGGAAAGTTCCACACCTTCACATGTGTGGAAACTTTGCTCTATTTTTGGTTTGCAATATTTCCAGCTTTGGTAGCCCTCTCCTTGTCAGTGCCTTTCCAACGGAGTTGGTCTCAAATCATTCGGAGTTTATTTGCAAAAGATCTCTCAGTTCTGGTGTTTCTGCAGTTTTACAAAGGGGCGGGAATGTCCGGACCTTGCTCGGATATTTCCGGCGCTCCGAGATTTCCGAGCCCCAGTCCGGAGATCTCCGAGTGGCAGAAGATTTTTACCAAGTCCAGATCTCAGTTGCGTACTGACTCAGTTCAGTTTTCCTTCGGATTTTCTCCCGGAGATGTCCGGGGTCCGGAAATCTCCGGCCCTGGTTCGGATATTTCCGGACAACAAGTTGCAGTTTTCCGCCAAGTCTTATTTGCCTTCAACACTGATCTTTTCTCAGCTCGGGTCGGAATTCCTACCGGAAATTTCCGGGGTCCGGAAATCTCCGGACCTCAGTTCGGAAATTTCCGGACTGGAGATTCCCAACGGCTAGAAATCGGGGAGGGGCTATAAATACCCCTCCCCTTCTTCTTCCTGAGGTTGACGACTTTCCCCTCTCTCTCTTGCCATTGTTGACCTTGGGAAAGCTTGCCCCCTCTCAAATCCTCCCATGATTCTTGCATATCTTTGAGGGAAAAGTGAGAGGAGATCTAGATCTACAATTCTACCAATCCATCTCTCCTCTAAGTGAGAGGAACATAGTGGATCTAGATCTTTGAGTTCCTTTGTGGTTCTCCCCCTTTGTTCTTTCTCTCTCTTATCCCCCCATAAGCATTAGTTGCTTGTGGTGGGATTTGGGAGTGTAGGATTTGTCTCGTTTGTGGTTTCTTGGTTCTTCCTCTCTTATTCCCCCATAAGCATTTGTTGCTTTGTTGGAATTTGAGAGTGAAGTACTTGAGCACTTTGTGTGTTCTTGCCATTGCATCTTGCATCGGTTTGAGCCCTCCACGAGGATTCGTGGTGGTGAAATTCCTGAGCTTGTTACTCTTGGGTCTTGGACCCTAGACGCCTTAGTGGTCGCCTTTGTGGCATAGGACCTTTTGTGGTCAAGGCCTTTGTGGCTAGTTGGGACCTTTGTGGTCAAGACCTCTTGTGGTCATTTGGGAGCCCCCAATTCGGTTGTGGGTGTGTGCCCCAAGGTTGTTGTACGGGATTGTTCTCCGCCCCAAAGGAGTTCATACTGGAAGGTGGACTCGGACCTTTGTGGTCGAGTTCATCGGAGAAGAAGGTGAGGCCTTTGTGGCATTGAGCAAACCTGTTGTGGTTGCTCACACCTCTCCAACGAGACGTACACCTTTTGTGGTGGAACTCGGGAATACATCATCGTCTCCGCGTGCCTCGGTTATCCCTATACCCGAGCTCTTTACTTATGCACTTTACTTTGTGATAGCCATCGTGCTTGAAGTTCTTTACCTTGCTATACCTTTGATGTTTGTCTTGCATAGCTTAAGTTGTTGGTGCACATAGGTGAACCTAGTATATTTAGGTTGTATCATTGATAAGTTAAACACTAAGTTTTATTCCGCATTTATCAAGCCTAAATTGTAAAAAGTGTTCCTCGCCTATTCCCCCCCCTCTAGGCGACGTCTTTCCTTTCAATTGGTATCAGAGCCCAGGTTATCTCATAATTAGGCTTTACCGCCTAGAGATAAAGATGTCGTTTAGAGAATTAGTGCACAATCCCACTTATATATTTGATGGCACTAATTATGATGTTTGGAAAATTCGCATGCTTAATATCTTTAGGGACATGGATCCTAATTTAGATAGAATTGTAGATATGGGTTTTTCTCCTCCAAAGGATTCCCAAGAATTATCTTTAGAGGATGAGAAAAACTCTTATCTCGATACTCTAGCTTGTAATGGTCTTATCTATGTTTTGAGCGATGTAGTTCTTGCGTCAATCATGCCTTGTTGGAGCGCTCATGAATTATGGACCAAGCTTGAAGATATATATGATGTGTCCAACACTACCAAGGATGATTGTCCTCCTTCCACCTCCAACCGGGATGAGCTCACGTCTTCTTCCACTTCACCAACATGTGGCTTGCCACAAGGTAATGATATGGTGAGTGGTGATAGAGATTGCATTATTGATGGTGAATCTACTATTGATCATATCTCTCACCCATCTTATTGCAATGCTCTATCTTTGGACTTAAACTCCTCTAGCACCATAAATGCCTTACATGCTAGTGTCTATAGTCCTTTCATATCATGTAGTAGTTGCTTAACTAAATCACATGATGATATGATTTCCTTGTCTTGTTGCCATGATAAAAATGTTTCTATTTCCTCTAGTACTTGTTTGACCAACAATGTAGAGGAATCCAAACAATTGTTGGAACAAGACATGGACCTCAATGGTGCTTCAAGTAATTCTTCATCTTCCTCATCCATTACTCACTTTTGCCTTATGGCTAAGGAGTCTAAGGTATCTCCTACCTTAAATTCCAATATATCTAATGATGATGATATTAATGATGAAAGTAGTAATGATGCCTCCATTGAAAAGAACTTTGATATTGTCTCTCATGCTCTTTTAAAGAAAAAACATGCCCATGATAGCTTCTTAGAAATCATGACCATTCTTATTGAGCGCAAGGAGACAATTCAGGCCTTGGAGACTCGTTGTGATGAAGGATGGGGTCTTGCTCGTGATTCCGCGGGTGAGATCCACAATCTTGAGATTTCTCTTAAGGAAGAGCAAGAAACTCGAGTTTCTCTTGAGGAGAAGCTAGAAACTAGTGAGGAGTTAACTAATGAAATGATTGCTAAACTCACTAAAAAATGTGACCATGCTCTTGCCAAACTAAAAATGGGCAAATCCAAATCTCTTGAGGAGACTCTTACTTTAGAATTATCTAAAGTAAAAGAAACCCGTGATAGAGCTCTTGAGGAAGCCATCAACTTCAAAAGAAAGTATAATGAGCTTGTTAAGTTGTCCTCTTCTATTCCCAATGATAATGATGCTTGTGCTACCAACTCCATTTCTTGTGAAGCATCTATTTTGAAGGAGAATGTTGAGCTAAGGGCTCAACTTGAGTTGCTTTCTAGCAAGTATGGGAAGTTGGAGGAAAATCATGAAAAGCTTTCGAGCTCTAATGATGATCTTCTAGCATCCCATGCTATGCTAGAGGTTGCTCTTGAGGCAATCTCTACAAAGGTAAAATCTTGTGAGCCTCTTGTGATCACTAGCACAATTTCTAGTAAAAATACTTTATTGCCATATGCTAGTTCTAGTAATTCATCCACTCACAACATTGGTACATCTTGTGATGAATTACTCTCCATGCCTTGTTGCTCTAACAATGTAGCATCTACTTCCTCTAGTATTTGTGTTGATACTAACCATGTAGAGGAAATCAAAGAGCTCAAGGCACAAGTCACTTCTTTGAAGAAAGAATTGATCAAGGGTCATGAAGGGAAGTCCACCCTCGACAAGATGTTTTGAGCGCGAAGACTTCCTCATGACAAGAGTGGACTTGGATTCAACTCCATTATCAAGAACAAGTCCATTGACAAGATGAAGCACAAGTTCGTCAAGAAGAAGGGCCAAGAACAAGCTATTGATTCGGCCAAGATTGTGTGCTTCAAGTGCAAGGTCGAAGGGCACCATGTTAGATCTTGCCCCTTGAAAAAGAAGAAGCCTCTTAGTGAGAAGCAACAAGGGAAGCAACCTCAAGTTCAAACTCAAGCTTCCCAAGTTGAAGGATCTTCACCTCCCAAGAAGAAAATAAAAGGCCGAGTGTGCTACACATGTCGTGGTAAGGATCACTTAGCCTCTTCATGCACTCATGGTAACTTATCCAACCCCACTATACTTGATCATTCTTATTTGCTTCGGAAGGATAAGGTTGGCAATTTGTTTGCCAAGTATGTTGGTACTCAAAGTGGTGTCAAGAAAAGAACCATTTGGGTTGCCAAGCCTATTGTGACTAACCTCTTAGGACCCAACTTGGTTGGGGACCAACAAGCTAAAACTTGATCAATAGGTGGAGTCGGAGGAAATTGGAGACTTGGCTACATCATGAAGAGTTAATGGATCTTCATCAACCATATTCTCTCAAGCCAAGTCAATTGGATTATATTGCCTCATCTTATAACCAATGCTCCTCCTTGCGGTAACTTGTATTTAATTCATATGTACTCATTGAAAGTTACTTGCACCCTTGCATGTGTTTGGTTTTGTACCTCACTAGTGTTTTATATGTGTTGTGCACTCTACTTACTTTTGATTGAGTAATCAAGCTTGTGTATGATGGTTTGCACACCATGTATGTTTTTGAGCCTCTTGTCTTTTTGCTTTCATCTTAATTGGCACTTTTAGGGATTTTAATGGACTATCCCATTTTGGGGGAGTGATGTGCTTTTTGGTAACTCACCACCCTAAAATGTGTATTCATGAGGAATACCACTTAGTGGTGATATTTCAATATTATCTACTCTCTTTGTGGTATGTCTTACTCATGAGAAATTCAAATTCCAATGTCCATTAATTATCTCTTGTTGGATTTATTTTGCCTTTGTTAAAAAGAATGGCTTATCACATTATGGGGGAGTAATAAGCTATGTGCATATTACAAGCCTAGAAAATGTGAACATGTGAGGTAGTGTCACCTAGAGTTGATATTGTTGATTATCTTGTTCCTAGGCGGCATGGTACTCAAACAAGTTCCATATTTGCTTAAATTCGTTTTGTTCACCCATCTTTTGGTATCTTGTTTGTGAGAGAGTTTCTTGATGCTTAGTATGATCATCGATTATTTGAAGCCATCAAGAATCTCTAGATAAGCATGGTTTTCAATTCTTTTATTTTGCCACATGCTTATGTTTTGTGAATATGATCTTGAATACTTATATGTCTTGTACCACCGAGAAATGTCTCCATACAATCATTGTCTTTGACAAGTGATAATTATATTTGTGGTAAATTTATTGATCATATTCACATTGGCTATTGTTCTTAAGTTGTATTTTTCTATTGCCAAGTTTGTTTTGGTGTAACCATCCTTTTGTCTTCTTTGCTTCATTTGGATCCTTTTGTTGCTCTACTCATAATTTGTGTTGAACTTTCTTGAGTTAGGAAAAGCAAGGATGACATTGTTGTGCATTTACATTCGAAGACTTAATTCTAAGTAACGCACTATTCATGGGGGAGCTATCCTACATTGAGTAGAACATCATCCTTTTTAATTGTTATTGGGTCTTATTGACTTTCTTGAACTTTGTGTTCAAAAAGATATATGGAGGGTAATGATCCCACTTGTGTGCATTTTGTATTTACATACAACATCTCAAATAATGCACTAATCATGGGGAAGCTACTCTATACTCTTTAGAACACTTTTTTAAATTGGTTTGGTATCTTATTGCTCTTCTTGAACATGATTAATGCTTTAACAATAAATATGGAGAGTGATGATCTCATTTGTGTGCATTTTGTATTCAAATACAAGATCATAAGTAATGCACTAATCTTGGGGTAGCAATCGTATACGTTGTTGAATATTAGTTATCTTCAATTGGTTTTTGGTCCCGATGACATGTCTCTTTGAAAGAAAAACATTTTTCGTCTTGGTACTTTGTGCCATCATGAAAATTGTAGAGGGCTTGGTTTATTTGTTGGAACCTTACTCCTCTTTGTGGAGTTGGCTATCTCATCCCACGGTTTTTAGTGTACCTTCTTGGATGAGATGAAACCCTCGAGCATGTTTGCTTGTTTTATTTCTTATGCTCAATGGTTTAGCCTTGATCTTGTTTTCATTTGATATATTTTCTTTTTGGTTTCTCCAATCATGTGTTGGTTTGAGTCTTTGATACAATGAGGACAAATCCTTCTCTTGCCACACTGTTGTGTAGCTTCTTGATTTAATTGGTGTTTTGTCCAAATTGTATCTCGTTTGGTTCTTGAAACTTTTGTGCATGCATATTTACTATATACATCTTTTGTCATGCTTACTTTCCTTGTTCCAATATATAGTATAAACTCCACCAAATCCTAAATGGCTAAGATGTGCTTGAAATTCAATTTCATATCAATAGGCACATATTTATGTGGAGTTTGTCCTATGTATTGTAGTTGCTCTAACTACTTTGGACCCAATGAGTTTGGGTACCACTTTGTACTTAAATTTGTTTTAGGTACATTGGAGATGCATTGGAAGCTTGCCTTTTTTAAGGAAGATGTCTTCACCATGTGCTTCTTGGAGTCAAACTTGGATGATTGTGAACTCTCATCTTCTACACCGTCAATGCTATCTCGGTAACAAGTATCTATCTCATGCATACTCTCCTAGCCCTCAACCTTGTGTAGGTTGTTTCTTGGCATGAGTCTCTCGAGTTGCTATTGATATGGTTTTTGCAAAGTTCCCTTCAAATCGTCTTTATTACAAATATGAGCAAGCCGGGATGATTACATAGTAAAGGGAACACACTTGATCGTGTTCATGATTCATCAATTCCAACTATGTTAATCTAGCAATTCTTCTTATTTTATCTCATATGCAATATGGATGAATTTTCAAAATCATTTGCCGCTTGAGAGAGTGTTTACCATTCTCAAAGCATCTCAACTATCACTTATTATTTTGGGTATACTTTGAAGAGTGTGTGTTGGAAGTCTTCCTAGCTTTGTGCTATGGGTGTAGGAAAAATTCTTATTGGTTTATTTAGACTTCCAAGTGAATATCATGTTCTTTATCTAGTACCTATTTTGTGTGTGCATGTTTCTTTGTGGACTTAGTGCCTACTTAGAAACTTATATACATGAGATTCGGTACATCTTTAATTGATATTCAAAATCTTTATTGATCACCTTTATTTCTCTCTTGATCCTTTTGTGATCTCTAAAAGGCACAAGCTTTGCATTTGATTTGGTATCCTCTTGCCTCTTAATAAGCTTGTGAATCTATTTGATGTGTTTCCGTTGGTGTGCTTGTATGCGAAATACATGATTTGCACTATGTGCCATATACCTTGAAAGACTATGGGAATGCCTAGGCTCATCCTTCTTAGTCTCCTAACATGTGTTTTCCATATTACATCCATCCTTTCTCGTTTGAGCAAGTCTTTGATTGTCTCGTTTCTTTTCGTTTGCTCAACATTTGTTTGTTGCAAAGTGCATTCTTTCCTTTTCCGTCTATGCACTCTTGCACTTTTTGTTCAAATTAATCTAGGAAGGAACGAGGATTCCATGTTGCGCAACCTTTATTGAATTACGAATTCTTCATTGTGCATGTTCCTCGGGGAGTTCCATCTTGATTCATTTGAACATTTGATTGCCTTTATCATAACATCTTCTTGTGTCCAATTGGTTTTCGGATCCTTTGATTGCATCTTTCGAGTTGCAATTGATTTATTTCTATTTTTTTTTATATCTTTTCTTTTGCATTTCTTGAATCCTCAATATAATTTGATCCCCTCCATGTATTCGTTATTGGATATATGCATTTGATTTCACTCATATCATGAGAAATGCATAATTTTTGAGGAAGCTCTTATTATATTGGCCTTCTAGATTTTTCTCCCATTCCGGCAATGGATGCCAGTGGGGGAGAGATTTAGAGGGTTTTAAGGGATTTAGTTCTTTTCTCTTGCAACCTTGCTTTGCTTAGTGTGTTGCATGGTTGTTTTTAATTACTTATATAAACCCTCGTAAAACGGATTGTCATCAATTACCAAAATGGGGGAGATTGAAAGGGCATGTGCCCTCATGTATGGTTTTGGTAATTAATGACAATCCCTAAGGACTAATGTGTGTTTTGAGCATATTGCAAGTACGGCTTGAAGTTGTCAAGCCATCACCTATATGAAGAAAGATGGTATCTTCCATGAGCTTGCAACAAGAAGATCAATTCATATAGCTCATGGAGGATGATGGCATGCCATGATCGTCATCAAGGTTGACTAGTGTAAGACCAAGGGAAGCTGTCGGAGACATGAAGACGAAGCTAAGCGAGACTCTCCCATGATAGAGTATGGGGGAGTATATGGAGGAGTCTTCATCAAGCATGTGCTAGCAAGTGCAATCAAGAAAGGTGGTCCACTTGAAGAGATCAAGATCGTCCTCATCTAGCTCAAGTGGATTGCTCAAGGCAAAGGTATGATCTTGATAGGGCTATAGGATAGATAGGCGTACTATCAAAAGGGGCTCTCGAGTGAGTAACTTGATCGTATCTTTGTGGAGAGCTCAAACCTTTGCATGCTTGGCATATCATCTTTCTTGGTTCTTATTTGGCCTTTCTCCTTGTTGGTTTTTGGTGCTTGTCGTGATCTTCATGACAAGACCAAGTTCTTCGAAAACGGTTTTAGTTTGGAAAACTCGTTAAGTTTTCGGTGTGGAAATATTACCAGTTCAACCTTGAGGAAAGTTCCACACCTTCACATGTGTGGAAACTTTGCTCTATTTTTGGTTTGCAATATTTCCAGCTTTGGTAGCCCTCTCCTTGTCAGTGCCTTTCCAATGGAGTTGGTCTCAAATCATTCGGAGTTTATTTGCAAAAGATCTCTCAGTTCTGGTGTTTCTGCAGTTTTACAAAGGGGCGGAAATGTCCGGACCTTGCTCGGATATTTCCGGCGCTCGGAGATTTCCGAGCCCAGTCCGGAGATCTCCGAGTGGCAGAAGATTTTTACCAAGTCCAGATCTCAGTTGCGTACTGACTCAGTTCAGTTTTCCTTCGGATTTTCTCCCGGAGATGTCCGGGGTCCAGAAATCTCCGGCCCTAGTTCGGATATTTCCGGAACACAAGTTGCAGTTTTCCGCCAAGTCTTATTTGCCTTCAACACTGATCTTTTCTTAGCTCGGGTCGGAATTCCTACCGGAAATTTCCGGGGTCCGGAAATCTCCGGACCTCAGTTCGGAAATTTCCGGACTGGAGATTCCCAACGGCTAGAAATCGGGGAGGGGCTATAAATACCCCTCGCCTTCTTCTTCCTGAGGTTGACGACTTTCCCCTCTCTCTCTTGCCATTGTTGACCTTGGGAAAGCTTTCCCCCTCTCAAATCCTCCCATGATTCTTGCATATCTTTGAGGGAAAAGTGAGAGGAGATCTAGATCTACAATTCTACCAATCCATCTCTCCTCTAAGTGAGAGGAACATAGTGGATCTAGATCTTTGAGTTCCTTTGTGGTTCTCCCCCTTTGTTCTTTCTCTCTCTTATCCCCCCATAAGCATTAGTTGCTTGTGGTGGGATTTGGGAGTGTAGGATTTGTCTCCTTTGTGGTTTCTTGGTTCTTCCTCTCTTATTCCCCCATAAGCATTTGTTGCTTTGTTGGAATTTGAGAGTGAAGGACTTGAGCACTTTGTGTGTTCTTGCCATTGCATCTTGCATCGGTTTGAGCCCTCCACGAGGATTCGTGGTGGTGAAATTCTTGAGCTTGTTACTCTTAGGTCTTGGACCCTAGACGCCTTAGTGGCCGCCTTTGTGGCATAGGACCTTTTGTGGTCAAGGCATTTGTGGCTAGTTGGGACCTTTGTGGTCAAGACCTCTTGTGGTCATTTGGGAGCCCCCAATTCGGTTGTGGGTGTGTGCCCCAAGGTTGTTGTACGGGATTGTTCTCCGCCCCAAAGGAGTTTATAGTGGAAGGTGGACTCGGACCTTTGTGGTCGAGTTCATCGGAGAAGAAGGTGAGGCCTTTGTGGCGTTGAGCAAACCTGTTGTGGTTGCTCACACCTCTCCAACGAGACGTACACCTTTTGTGGTGGAACTCGGGAATACATCATCGTCTCCGCGTGCCTCGGTTATCCCTATACCCGAGCTCTTTACTTATGCATTTTACTTTGTGATAGACATCGTGCTTGAAGTTCTTTACCTTGCTATACCTTTGATGTTTGTCTTGCATAGCTTAAGTTGTTGGTGCACATAGGTGAACCTAATATATTTAGATTGTGTCATTGATAAGTTAAACACTAAGTTTTATTCCGCATTTATCAAGCCTAAATTGTAAAAAGTGCTCCTCGCCTATTCACCCCCCCCCCTCTAGGCGACGTCTTTCCTTTCACCGTCGCAGCAGGCTGGCCGTCCGGCGTAGCCGAGCTTGACGGGCTGCTGGAGGTCGGTTGATGTCGCTGAGGATGAGGCGACGCTGCACCATGAACCATGCCCTCACCTCGGGGTCCATCGCGTCCGGATTACCCCCGCCCACGAGGAAGGCGAGGTCGTGGTTCCTCTTCTTCGCGTCGGTGCCGATCCTGAGGAGGTCGAGCTTGACCTTCGAGTTGTCCATGACCGCCGCCCACCGCTGTGTCTCCTCCCTTTTCGCGGCGTGGGCCTGGGCGTCGACGATGCATGTCTCGATAGACGCCTGTAGCTTCGCCGCAGCCGATGCGGCGTCCCTCGCCGCTCTGGCTTTCTTGTTTCCTATTGGGGGACGGCTATCCGAAGCACCTAAAAACCGGCGCGTCCGGGACATACCCCTTGCTGCCCTTCGCCAACGATCGGCGCGTTTCGACCCACCTCTCGCACCCCTCGATGACGAGGAAGACGTGAAGGTACTTGAAGTCCGTCTTCTCGTCGCCTCCAACATCCGGGCGAGCTCCGTCTCCCGGTTCGCCCCGCTCTTCGGCCTGTGCTTGACCTCCTCTACTATGCCATGCCACTTGTTGCAGGCGGTCTGCATGAGCGCCCAATGGTTGGACATCGCCTTCTAGCCGCGCTCCGTCAGGCACCGACGAAGTCGGGGTTGATCATGCGGCGCTCGTCGTACGCCGTATTGACGCACTTCCAGTAGTTGTCCATGGCCTGGTTGAAGTCGTGGATGGTGTCCTGGGTGGTATCCTTCCATGCCTCGGTGAGTAGGGCGTCCTCCCGGCTTGTCCACTTGATGCGAGGCTCGACGGGCGGCTTTGGGGCCGCCTGGGAGCCCTTCTTAGGACGACGGCCGCCCGTGTCGCCTTCCTTGGCTGGCCCTTCCTCGTCACCCCCGGCCGCCTGCGATTCATCCCCTCCTCCGTTGACCTCCTCCGTGCCGGTGCCGCCGAAATCGATGCCACCCATCGAGCCCGTGGGAAAATCCTCGCCCGGCGCTGACAGGAAGCCCGGGGATGCCGCTGCCGCCGCCGAGCCCATGGTGATGATGTTGTCCATCTCGTTGCTCATCCCGAGCATGGACTGCGTCCCGAAAGTGGGGGAGCGGCGCAGCGGCGGCGACGGAACATAACCCGGCGAGCCGACGTACATCATGGACGGATGGTGGGGGAAGGTGACGTTGGGGTCGAAGCCGCCATGGAGCTCGCTGTCCGCGTACCCAGGCGAGTACCGCGGCGACGCGCACCACTGCAGCGACGGCGATGGCAACGCAGATGATTGGCCCCAACCGGTGAACTGGGGATGGAGATGAGGATGAGGGGACATGCCGGCCCTACGCTTGGCCGACGGCGCCGCAGACACGGCCAGAGTTGGCGGCTCCACATCTTCATCCTCCGTCCTCTTCCTCCTGCTCCTCTTCTTCCTCGGTGGCAGCTTCGCCCGCGGCCTTCAGCTTCGCGGTCAGCTCCCTTTGCTGCTGCTTGAGCTCCCTCCCCCGGTGCTGGAGGTTCTCCGCCCTCCGACGGTCCTGCTCGGCGATCCATTCTTTGTTGGTCATGCCCGGCGGCCTTTGCTTCGGCGGTCTCGGCTTGCGCAGCTTCTTGGCGGGGAGAGCTGTGAGTACGGCGGTGGCGGGCGGTGGTTGCTACAGCTCAGGGGCCGGTGGTTGCTACAGCTCAGGGGCCAGCGAATTTGGCAGGAGCCATGGCCTGATAAACTAGGAGGAAATGACGGTGGGTGAACTCTATTTGGGGGAGGGGGGAGGCTTAAAAATACTCGCCGACAGGTGACCCACACGCCTTTTGCCCCCCGGCGGTACCCAGGATTCTTGGTTTGGCCTAGATTCGCCGGCGCGAAATGGCGCAAAAAACTACGTTAAATCGAGTTCTAGGGGGCGGGGGCGACTGGTGGTTTTTTTCGTTCCGCCGACGCTAAAAAGGCCTCTTGGGGGGACGACTAGAGATGCCCTAAGCTTTGTTTACAATCGTCTTTTCCAGAGCAAAGCCATGCTTGAGATCAACAGTAGATTGGTACGTATACTGTTCTATCACATACGTGAATGATTCTAGTCCAAATCAGCCACCAGACGGAATCATAAAGACTACCAGGTATTCAACAACCAAAATGTTTCCACCATGTTCTCCATTCCATGAGGACGTCCAATTGAGAATGCATTTCTCGACCGGGATAAACATAAAGAAAGTTCCTAGCTCTAGCGAGGTATACCCCGTCATAAATGCTGAGAACCGGCCATAAATAAATACTAGAAAATTTATATTATTTGTAATGCTGATGGGCCTTTCAGTCTTTCTTGTCAATGTATACCAAGCTTCATATGGAATACCGATCTACCATGGCAACGCTCATCGCCGTTGCTTCGCTGGGCTGGGAACACTTGGCAGCACGTTTGAAAATTTGAAGTTGCCAGAGAACATAGCTTCTTTATCTGTTGTTCAAAAGTCCAGGATCAGAAATTATGAGTTTTCAATTAATATACAAGAAAAGGATGTTAGTTTGCGTGTGCACACACGTGTTTGCATTTTTGTAAGGATGTGGGTGAGCATTGGAGAGGGAAAGGGGAGAATTAGTCAACACTGACCTGTCAATGATAGACAAGTTGCCTCCCTTCGAGTATATCTTGCCAATGCCTGAGATTCAAGAGAACATGTAGTCTTAGGTTTTGTGAAATATGATAGGTCACCAGCTACTTCCTAAAGTTAGTCTCCATCAGAAAAGGAACTTGCCTGGACAGCAGGAGTGGCAGCTGCGTCCATAGGCTGTGAAGCTTTGTCCGCATACACATTCCTAACAATTAAAGACAAGTAATTATCATACATAATGTCACAGTGTTTGATTCTGAAAGAAGTACATCACCATAATATAAGCGACTACATCACATAATTACTATGGCGCCAAATGTTCGAAAGTTACAGTATAAATGCATATTCTTGTAAACTAATTAAACTTTGCACGAATGCAAAATCAGAAGTAACGCTTGTTGCAGTACCTCCTTGTGCATACTCCTTAAATTAGAATTCACCATACCTCAAAATGGTCAAACTACCAATAAAGCACTAGAATAGTTTGTGGTGGAACGACTGTCCCAGATAGTTCGGAAATATTGGTCCCCACAATTAATGAGACAACATGGTATTTATGACCAGAGTATAAATATATATAATGCCTGGACCAACAAGAATAGAACCCATGCTTATTTTCCTGCTGATTCTATCAAGACCATCATATGCCAAAATGGATAGGTAAGTTTGGACAAAGCATTCATTCTTTGTCAAAACCTAGCTGTTAAATTAAATTGCTAATCGGGGTAATATCTTTTCATGGCGTTGGCAGTTTGGAACAAAAGTAAGAATGGTGCACACGGAGTTCTGCATGGGTAAAAGCTGCAAGGTAAGGCATAAAAGGGATGTGAAAAAATACTCCCTTCCACTGACCCACTTCAGAACAGAATTTATTATCTATAATTCCAGCATCATCCTCCAAACATCTTTTTAAAAAGAGTGGATTACTCTCATGGAAGTGGCCCATACTTAACTAGTCAACCCACACATCCTAACTTCAAATAAAAAAAGAGATTGCTAAGGAAGTATAACTATATAAGGATGGTGTTCATTAAGCTATTCATGAGGTCTCAGGCTCTCAGCTATTTAATTTAGAAAATATATGACACACCAACCAAGCCCGGATTGCTATAGTACTGTTCGGGGAGTTGATAGTCAATTCCTGTGGATGTCTACTTGCTGGGCTGCCCACCTAAACCGGAGGTAGTTATAGATGCCCTAACAAAACTTCGTAAGATATCTCGAGAAATAGTTGAGAATCGAACTCTATCTCATAATAAAAATAGATTTTTACTACGAGCCACAAGCTTTATGTTAGGCGCAGTACTCATACTCGAACTTATGAACACGAACTGCTCTATCAATCACCATCTACTTTAGTAATATCTTCTGAAACTTTATTCAAATCCAAAATTCCAATACCTTTTTACAAATTAGGGGTCGTTTGGCACCCGTCATTTCATTTCATGCACCCGTCATTTCATTTCATTCTTGTGTCAATTCATTTGATTTGGAAAGTGAAATGAGGGCACCTCCAACGGGCCTCCGCATATGGACATGGCCTGCCCTAATCTGTCCTTCCGGACAGAGGACCCTCTCCAACGGCCCAACGCAAAGGGACAATTGTCCGCACGGACAGGTTTTCGGCCCCAAACCTGGCCCAAGTTTGGTCCAGATTTGGGGAAGAAAACGGACAGCCTCTTGTCCTCCCTTGTTCGCGCCTGGCCCAGTTGGCAGCCAAACGAACCCACTCCTCCCCTTCCTTCGGCCGCCTCGATCGCATCGGCCGCCGCCTGGTTCGTAGCGGCCACCGCCCCGATCTCTTCGGACTCTTCCACCGCGGCAGTCCCGCCTTGCGCCGCCCTCACCGTCGTCCACCGCCGCCACCTCTTCTTCCCGGGTCGTTCGGCCGTTGGACCGGAGGCGGCCGCGAAGTCCACTGCCCCGAAGGTGTTCGACGGAAGGTTTGTGAGAATCAACCCACCTTTTTTGGTTGAACAAGTGATGTAATTTCATTCTAACTTGTGTGCTTTTCTTATATGGACAGTGATGATGAGTTCTTCTACAAGACCTTCATCGATACATCGGACGAAGAATCGGAGGACGGTTCCGAAATTACGATGGTCGCGACCACGCTCATCCACAACTTTAACCAAACGGAGTTGGATCGTGACCGGGAAGGGCTCCTGCATGTTGGGTCGGTTGTTGGAAGGGCTCCTGCGTTGGATCGTGACCGGGAACAAGGTCACTACCAACTGTGGAAGGACTATTTCCATCCCGTGAAGCCAACATATCCAGATCACAAGTTTCGTCGCCGTTTTCGGATGTCACGAAACTTGTTTATGCGTATACTTGAAGGGGTGAGGGCATACGATGAGTACTTTGTCGCCAGACCCGATGCTACTGGTACGTATGGTTTCTCATCTTATCAGAAGTGCACGACAGCTATACGCATGCTTGCATATGGAGTAGCCGGTGATCTGGTAGATGAATATTTGCGCATGAGTGAGTCCACTTGCCTAGAGTCCATGTACAAGTTCTATGAGGCTATTGTTCAGGTGTTCAGTCCCGAGTACTTGAGTACTTGAGGGAGCCGAATTTGGAAGACACTGCAGCAGGGAGCTTCCCTGGCATTGGGAGTGGAAGAACTGTTCTTTTGCTTGGCAAGGACAGTATCAACATCAGGGACACGTTGGAGAGTGCACAGTCATACTTGAGGCTGTTGCGTCTAAAGATCTGTGGATTTGGCACTCCTTTGGCATGTCGGGCTCTCACAACGATATCAACGTTCTTCAGAGATCACTCGTGTTTGATAGGTTGGCCGAGGGCAATGCACCGGTGATCAACTTTGAGGTTAATGGAAATGCATATGACAAGGGGTACTACCTTGCTGATGGTATATACCCTTCGTGGCCTGTCTTTGTGAAGACCATTCGCATGCATGTAAATGAGAAAGCTCGCAAGTTGGCTCAGCAACAAGAAGCTTGCCGGAAGAATGTCGAGCGACCATTTGGTGTGCTCCAGGTTTGCTATTGTTCGGCACCCGGCAAGAACGTGGAGCAAGGAGGTCATGTGGGAGGTGATGACTGCTTGTGTGATCATGCACAACATGATTGTCGAGAATGAACGGGATGATGCGAGGATATTTGCTCAAGGCTCAGAATTTGAGGGTGAGTTGGTTGCGCCTACACCTGGACCGGTGACATATGAGCAGTATTTAGACGTGTATGCGGAGATGCGTGACAGGCCACTGCATGAACGTTTGCAGAATGATCTGATAGAGCACCCGTGGACTCATTTTGGAAACCAGTAGTGCTACATGTTTATTTTTCTTTCTATTCGAACTTTGTTGTAATAAATGAATAATATTTCAGCATGTTTATTTTCTATGAGACCTACTTTTTTTATGAAATGCGGCCGACCGTTGGAGGCACCTCCACCGCAAAACGGACGAAGGCCCAAAATATGTCCGTTGTCCTCCCAAAGAGGACCGAATCGGTCTGGATTCGCTGTCTGTATGCGGAGGCCCGTTGGAGGTGCCCTGACAAGGTTAGGGATAAGAATTGGTCCAACATACAATAGGTATTTGCTGGAATTCAAAACGACAGACAAACAGGTTGGGTGTGGAATCACAAATGAATTCCATGATTCTGGATTGAAATGATGGTGACAAACGAGCCCTTAATGAATTAGGAGGGGTGGGGCTTTTTGTGTAGAAAAATGATATGCCGGGCAATCTTTCAAGCTTGCATCCAAAATGTTAAATATTTATACAAAGACAGAGAGATGAAGACAATGCAGCAGGGTTGGTTATCTAATTGGCTAGTCAAATATCAGGTCGTTCATAGATCTTTGGGCTGAGACTGTATCTGCCCTGAATCAATGCTCACCCAACACGATCCAAGTACTTATGCACAACTTTGCAAACAGATGGTTGAACTTTATGATTTACTGTTTGTCAGTAAGTACAAAGCTGTCATCTCGGTGTCGAAATTATCCAGTTGGGATGATAACAGAAGCAGAATTAGGTTCTATACTTAATCTCTAAATCTAGAGAACTATTCCTTTCCTTGATAAAGAATTTTATATTACAAGGGAAGTCTTTAATTTCCTTGACAATATTGTACTAGCTTACCAAGAATAATGAATGACCGGTAAGCTAAGCTAACACATGTTTTATCATCTGGCCAATAGGTGCAGTTAACAGAATGAACAAGCATCAGCCCAGATAATTAAATCTCTTGATTTAAGTACCTAACATGTATAATGGTATTGTTCTTATTCCTATTATGCCGGAGAAGACCATAATACCTGTTTCCAGTATCAATTGGCTATTGCTCCGTAAATCACAAGGAATATCCAATAAGATGAAGCCACAAAACATAGGTTATAGAAAGGTAGATCTTGCAATTAGATGGGACCTTGGGATCATGGATCGTACATTTTCATCTTTATGGAACGATCATCTACAGATTTAAAGAAGATAAAAACATTATTACCTCCAGATGACATCTACAAGATCATCCTGTCGTGCTTCTTGGCTTATTGCAGTATCATATTTCACAATGTTCCCATAGAATATCTTCTCCAACTCTTTCATCCATTTTGTCAATAGCAAGTTAACCTGCAGAGGCGCTTGTATGTGTGACACCTAACTTTCGCAAGGGATAGCATGCACAAAGAGAAGTATGTATTCAGATCATGCCAGACAAAGTAAAATGGATGATCAAACGCTATGGATTCCAGGCATGACAAAATTATTTGCATTTTTTATTCAAATTACAAAAAAACAGCAGTGTCCTTTTCAGCATTGCACACATAATACTAGCTTTTTTTCTCACAAGAAAGACCCAGTTCTACTTTTGGTTCCATAGTAGTAACTCATGATAATGGCCTAATGGGTTAACAAGCTGCTACCAATTTAGTCTTTTCATTTTAGTATATGTATATACTATAAAGATCCCATCTCCCTGTGCCATACAGAACCCACCGCAAAAATAACAGTAAATGAAGCCAATGCAAAAAAAAAAAGTACAAATACAAACTCAATATAAAAAAAGAGTGTCGCCACTTACATCGTAAAATATCCAAAGCTTTGCTAACTGCTAACCAATTGTAATAGAAACTGTGGGTATCAAGATGCCGGCTACATCTAGGTGATGCTTCTTGCCATTAAGTCCAACACTAGACAGACCACAATGTCCTCACTTGTCTCAAGTGTGGTGCTGTGGCGACATAGTTTGGTGGTACTGCACCTAAGAATGGTGGACTGTGTATACACTAGTTTGATTTATCTGGGAGCCTCTTACTATACATGTGTACACAAGTGTGTATTACATAGCCAAATGAAGATGTATCAGTTAGATGGGTCGAGCAATTATCCACTTCTTTTTTGACATTGATGAACAAAGAAAGCACAATCGATACTGTAGCTTGTTGCTTTCAACCAACTCATTAGTATTCACCTGTGTATCACATTTGTTGCAGATATAATAAGAAGTCTGACATAACATGTATGAGATGGTAATGCATGTGTTACTAATCACTAGTAGTTCATTAGGGCAATCAGTAAGGAGGATTAAAACCATCAGAGTTAACAATCAAGAAAACATAAATACATAGATAATTTAACATCAGATATATACTCTTTTCGAATTCTGGACAACATACCCCGGCTTTAGAAACTCTGAGCTCTACATCATGATTGTAAGTTTCATAGATGTACTGTCCAAATTTAACACCATCCTTCCCTTCTTCCTTCAAGCGACGTAGAACGAGCCACATATGAAGAACAAGCAATGAAAATGTTGTTTTAAATGTTTTCTCCAACTGAAACACTACAAAAGAGACACAAGAAATTGCTGTCTACATAAATATCAAGCATAAAAAAGTGAAAAGACAAGATTAACTTCTATTAGATGCGAATGACGTACTATCCCAGCCCAATTTCATTAACAATTAGAGGCTACAAAGTATTCACAAAGCAGTTAACAAAATGGGAATCAGCAGTTAATGTTTATCAGTAATGATAACTGATAAGTGTTTCTTGACATAAAGTCTTAACACATAACATAACATAACATAACATGACATGACATGACATGACATTAATTGAATTTTTATGTGCCCAGTCTCAGAATGCACATGGACTATTCACCTCCCGTGAACATACAATTTAAGAGAAATGTAATGTACATATATAAATAACAGGTGTAAGATAGAGTTAACTAATTTCTGCCACACAGCTCAAACTGATTAGTTACAGATCTATTTAGCTCCCAGGGATTTCAGATATACGAATTTAGGTATATTGCTAAATCATTGTCAATACCAATCATGCAGAAAGACATGAATAACCAGCGGTATCTTCTCTGGATAAGTAAAAAGTACCAGTGTATGCAGATTTAGTCTTAATGCAAAACATAGACAAAAGAAAACACCCAATACAAGATGATCAATGACATGCTGAACCTAAGTGAAAAAGAAGCAAATTTCCCAACAAGCACAAAGGTATACCTTCATAGATATCAGGCCTGTCAACATGAGAAGTGATGCGGTGATAAACAGCATTTGCTCCTCTGATAGACTTGCTTTGCTTACTGTAGAACAACAGCAGTGTGAGCATCACGCGCTTAATGCCCTCATAGTGTGGATCTTCCGCTCTAAGAGGGGAGTCAGGAGGCAGTGCCAGTGAACAGGGCTTGGACAGGAACAAAGAATTTATTCTGACCTATAAAACAAACAATTCATCCTTAACAACAGTGTATACGAGTTGCAAACATATCTAGTTTAAATTAAGCCCTTGTACCTTGCATTACGTGAGATATGCAGGTATACAGCAAGTAGCTACGAATATAACAAAATCAATGTTCTGAGCAAGCAACAACTTGTTTAACGATGTCGTAAGATCCTTCCATTTCCACCTTATATACTCATGAAATGCACAAATTTACAGAGCACAATCTTTAACAAACATGACTTGTTTGTGCCAATTTCTTGTTATGCTTCCGTTGCTAGGTAGATTACAGTCATCCATGAATCAAAATAGGAAATAAATAACATACAGGAAACTTATAATGCAGAAAGAAGGAAGAACATATCAACCACGTGAATATTTTCCATTTTGTGACTTTTAACTTGGAAATGAGAGTGCAGGCTCCATAAATGAGGTCCGAAGGATCTAGGTTAACTTTGCACACAATACATCCCCCTCTTTCTTGTTGTTGCACAGACGATTACATCAGTCGGAACAGCTCTGTAAGCGCTTGATCTGTGATGCATGGCAGCACACAAGGATACATTACGTAAATATTAGCCTACTTTATGCTAACGCTTGGAGCAGGAGCAGGGCCGGTCCTAGGGGGGTCGAGAGGGGCGGCCGCCCCGGGTCCACTAATTTTTAGGGCCCATGTACATACATGTATAATAGGCGTATAATAGGCGTAGCACGTATACATCACATGCAAAAACAATTGCAAACAGCTTCGTGGTGGCAGGCGTTTAACGATTGGCTAATTGGGCCCTTTTACTTCGGAGACACGGGTCTGGGACACGAGAATGAGTCGATCATTAACTAAAAAAAAACTTGTCATACATCGCCCGATCAGTTTGTTCCATAAATAATAAATTCAATTGTTCGTCTGATTAAAACCTCACTCTAATCTCGTCTCTCGCCCGCCACAGCACAGCTCCGCCTCAGTAGCTTACCGTACATCTCGGGACTTGTTGCGTCCAATCACCCAAGGCGTCATGCCAGTGGTATTTTCCTACATACCCAGTGCCCTATTTATATCTGATTGCGCAAGCCGTGCGCAGTCGGACGGCCAATTGGGAATCCTAGGTATATTCATTAATTACTTTTTTATCTTCTCTAATTTATGGTTTAGCCGTTTAGAATGTTTAGCACCTAATTTCAATCACTAATTCCAGTTTATTTCTAGTGTTGTTATATGTCCGATGTTGGAAAACGAGAAGTAGAAAAGGCTAACCAAAACTTATAGAATCACATAGAGCACCTCTTTACGGATCATTGAATAGTAAGATTAGCACTTAGAAAAATCAAGATGAGTTGACGCTAAAATTTATATCGCGCTTCTCTTGTTTGATCTATGTTTTATATATCTATTTTTAAATTATTTATAGTAGAGGGCACTAAATTCTAATTTCGCCCCGGGCCCTTAAAATGTCCGGACCGGCCCTGAGCAGGAGCAGAGCAGCACAACACAAATAGCTGATCGAGCTGCAACCTAGGTGGAGACTGGAGATGCAGCATCAGAGACCTAGAATGCCTGGACCCAACCACCCACACCTGCAAACCCCAATAGCTACTTGCAACACCGATTCGCGCTGGACACAGGTGATGTTGTAAACCCCAACCAAATCCGCCAGATCACAGTATGAGCCCAACAATACGCGGAAAAAAAGTCGTCTCTGTGATGCGAGAGCGGCGGTCCGTACCTCGGGCCTCGGCCCCGTGGAAGCGGCGGAGGAGGGCGCGGTAGGGGTGTGCAACGTGGCGGCGGCGGCAGCCTTGGAGAAGGTCCTGGAGAGAGACTGGGGAAGAGGCGCGGGACCCTTGGAGAAGGCCCTGGAGAGGAGGTGGGAGTCCGCCGCCGCGGAGGAGAGGCGGGATGCGACGGTGCGCCACCGCGACATGGCTTCCTCTCGCGCTTCGGAGCCGCCGGGGAGAAGCGGCCTGGCGGTGGCGGAGAGAAATTGAGGGATGGTTATGGCTCGGGACACGCCGCGGGGGGTCCAGCCACAGATGCACATCCCTCGCCGCTGACAGTGGGCCCGCCCATTCGCTTCTCGTCTACGGCCCGAGGCTGTGGCTGGGCGCGGTCCACCTCGGCTCGTGCACCGAGCTCACGCACGCAGAACCCAAAACCCCCCATCGCTTCCCTTTTGTTTTCCGAGATTGCCATCGCTTCCCTTTTGGCTTATCCCCTCCTGCTTCTTCCCTTGCCCTGTGAGCTTGGAGAAGCGGGGGAGCCGGCACCGCCACTGGAGGAGAAGGAGATGGAGCTAGTGTCCTCCTCCCGCTCCATACTATCATCTTGCAACCGTGAGGCATCGCCTCCTCTCCCTAGAAGATGCTAGTTCTGGCTCATTTGCTCATTTTCTCGCGGTCCTTGCAGGGTTGATTGCTCCGTCCAGGACGGCATCGGCAGCTGCTAAGCGCGACGGCAAGAGGGGATTAGTATGGTAATTATATACTGTTTGAAGGAATGAACCTCTAGATTTTGGTTACTAGCTTCTATGCTATGGGAATCCCTCCGTGGGAATTCGATAGGAATTGAATTGTTGTTATTGTAATAGATCCATTTTTTATTCCATATAGACCAATGTGAGACCATTGGCACAGCCGCACAGTTAAGGCTCAACTGCCCCTGTAGTCTAGGCAAACGAAGGATGTAGCGTCGTTATGAACTGTAGAACAGCGACTTCTAGTTCTGTTACTTTTGGCATACTGTATCAAGAACAGCCACTCTACATTCATCGTGCTTTTTTCTCAAGTGTGGGCTCTTAACTTTTCGTAGAACTTGTATGTTGTGGTTCTCGTGGTTTTGTTAATGCTTCACGGAGACCATTTTGTGCAACTGATCCAGTGTCTTGCGTGGCGAGCGAGGCGGATGCAATGGCGAGCAGAGGAGTGTGGTGGAGGGGAGGATCAGGAGGCGGGCAGCTCTTGCTCTGCTGCTGGCTACACCAGCGTTGTCAGTGTCGTTCTCAGCCCATGGCAGGACCAAAAGCATGAGCCCTTACGACGAAAGGCGGTTACTTCAACAGAACAAGAAAATTCAGGAAGCCAACCGTGCACCTGATGATTTTCCAAGCTTCATCAGAGAAGGTGAGGAACCCATTTCTGATGATGTAGATTTTTTTTCGTTACATTACATAGCAAATACCTGGTAGTTAATGACGGATGTTTCGTAGATAATACTCCCTTTGTTCCAAATTAGATGACTTCGATTTATACAAGTGGATGTATCTAGGCATGTTACAAGTTTAGGTACATCCAACGGCGTAGCCAGAAATGACACACGCCCCGGGCCAAAAGTTAATGGACCAAAATCATCCAAAAAATTGTCTCATTTTCATTATTGATAATACTCATCTTTTCTTCTTGTAAACTACAAAGGATTTACTAAATCGTCTTCTACTGTCCTACATGCTACATAAACAGAACAAATCAAGTCTAAATTAGTGTATCTATTTATCTAAGAGAAATAAAAGATTTGGAAGGGTGGGCAAAGCTGCAAAATGGAGGATTTTGACCTTGAACAAGGGACGGCTGAGCCTGTGGCGAGTGGCCCTCGGCGACCGACGCGACGGGTGGGCGACGGCGACGGGTTGGCTCGGAACGCCGGAAGCGGACAGTGCGCCTGGGCGGCGGCGGGCGGCGATGCGACATGGGGCTGAGAACTCCGGACACGACAAGGCGCCTGGGCGGCAGCGGGCGGCGCGCGGCAAGGGCTAAGAACGCCGTACGCGGACAGGGCGCCTAGGCGGCAGCGGGCAGCGCCGCGGCAGGGGGCTAGGAACGAACACCGGATGCGGGCAGGGTGCCTGGGTTGCGGCGGTGCCTGACCTACTTGCTGCTTCGTCCCGTGCGGCTGTGGCTGCTCGAAACTGGTATGCTGCGTGCCCGTGTGCGTGACGAGGAGGACTCCTCCAGGCTACTTCATGGGCTGACCACTTCGTGGGCTGTCGGGCTGCGCCCCAGGCAACACATAAATTTTGGCCTTTGCCTCTATCCCACGCCCCGGGCCATGGCCTGTGTTGCCCAGGGCCTGGCTACGCCTTTGGGTACATCCACTTTTGGACAAATGGAAGTCGTCTAATATGGAATAGAGAGAGTAGTTTACAACTGAATCCTTCCTAAAACTAAGCTCCCTAGGAATAGAGCCTTCCCCTTCTCCAACATGTCCACATCATGATGGACCCCACTCATATTTCTATTTATATTTAGTTATAGTTCATAATTTTAAATTTAGTTTAATAAATATTCTATTAGATATATTATATATACATATGTTGTACTTATCTACTAAATTTTTCTGAAATAAGAATAGATTCCTATCTTAAAAACAAAAAACAAAACAACTTTATTTCCCCTCAAAATTTCTTTTTATGTAGACAAAAATACAAAAAAAAATCCCTAAAGCTTGTACTTTGTAGAATATGTGTACGTAGTGGTATGTTATTTTTATTTCAAAAAATTGAAAGCTAACCATGTCGTTTCGGTTTTTAAAAAACGACATGTGGTGAGTTCGGAGCTACCAGAGAGATATCCAATAACCCTCTCTCTCATCTCTGCCTAGCGTTCAACATAGCGCCATGCCGCTTGTGCTACAGGACACCGTTTCTCTCCCTCCGCCTCCCTCGAGTCGTATTGTATGGAAAACAACCGTCCGTACGTAAAGTTTGCCTTTCTCTACACACACACCTCTATGTAAAGTTTGCCCTTCTCTCCACAGACCTCTAGATTCGTCAAGCACTTGGGAGTACATGACACCTCATCCCTGATGCCACGGGACACCATTTCTCTCCCTCTGCCTGTGTCGAGTTGTATTGTATTGAAAACATGCCATTGATCTGACTTCTACGATCGTCATAGTAGTTGCATGTGAACACTCATGTCGCCTCCCACACCGGCCACCGCTATCACCGTTGCTATTAGTAGTGGTTGACTCTCCAATCCTAATGTCGCCACTCAAGTACATTGGTAACTTGCATGCTACGTACGCTCATACTTATGTCAAAAGAAGTGTATTTCTGCAATTCAATATATAATGGTTGGTGGTAGTCATATCATTTAATTTTTTATAATTTATTTTATACAATCTAAATCTGATGCACAGATTAATATTGTATGTAAACAGTTTAATCTCTTAGTTCGCTCTATATTTTTGTGAATTATTTAGTATTTATTGGTGAAATGTTTCTCTGTTTTTATATAGTACCGTATTCGATGCAATTTATTTAAATATGTTAGGACATAATTATGCCAACTATTATTAATTTTGGGATAATTTATGTCAAAAATATACTTAATTTCATTATACTAAAATCAATGACCATCACTATATGACCTCGATTATACGTCTCTTTGATTTTGCAATGTTCATCATACAATGTCTCCATATTCTCTGAAGTTGGATCAAATCATTATAGAACCCATGTACACAATTAAATTTCATGACATTACAACTAAAAAAATATGTCCCTTCTCTACTTCCATGTAGTGATCAAGTTGTACTATTTTTTCATCATTAATATTGTTTTATAAATATGTTTCTTTCAAATTATTATTTTTATCTATCATTGTTCATATTAGGATGCACGCGGCAACGCGCGCGTCTTTTCCTTCTAGTATACTTGATTCCATGTGACTCCAAGAGAGTTTGGGAAGGCCAGACTATAAGCCAGTAACTTTTAATTTCTTTCGCTTACACAAACTTCACTGGATTTATAGCCCTTATTCTTGTGCCTACACTAATTTATTTAAAAGTCAAATCCAAATTTTAGATCATCAGCATTTACAGTTTAGTGGATGTTTGGTTACTCAGGGAACCATTGTATATATGGCTTTCTTTCTATCTTCTAATTATGGAACCTGAATGATAATTTAACCTTCCTGAATTAAGCTTTGTTCTGCCCTCCTAAATATTACGCTATATTGACTAAATGTATTTCAGGTTTTCAGGTCAAAGTAGTGACACCTGATAACTATATAACAAGCGACTCTGGATTAATATATGAGGAGGTCAAAGTTGGTACTGGCGATTGCCCGAAGGATGGTCAGCAGGTTCTCCCACCGCGGTTACATTTATTGCTTTCTTCTGTCTAACACTCTCAACTACTCTGTCCTTTCCAAAATACTTGACTTCCATTTGCCTAGATATGGATGTATCTACCATTAAACATGCCTAAATGCATTTTTTGAATGGAGGGAGTATTGATATATTTATGTGTGTTCTGTCATTCATGTTTTGTTTAGATACGAATCAATTGTTTGTTGTTCCATATTCTATATGTAATGTGTGAAACATGTTGTACATAACTTTTCAATCTCATCCTCTCAAATTGATTTGTTAAGCATGGACTAGTTTGTTCTTCCACAATAATACTAACTAAAGGATGATTAAGGATATTGGAATAATGATGTTACAAAGTTTAAAGGCAATCAAGAATTTTTACATTTTTTTCTTAATTAAGTGACTAATGTAAGAAACTACCTTGAGTTTAGATATTTGCAGCAAATGCTAATACTACTGTTCTACTCTACTTGCATGATACTGACTTCCATCTGCCGAACTACAGGTTATATTTCACTATGTTGGCTACAATGAATCAGGACGAAGGATAGATAGCACTTACATTCAGGGCTCGCCTGCCAAAATTCGGCTAGGCAACAAATCATTAGTTCCAGGAAAGTGTTAGCTAGTTACATAGTATGGCCTCCTTTGTTCTTCTGAATTCTTAAACTTCTGCATACTCATCTCTCAGTCTTCAAGTTCAATAACATTCTGAATTGTTTCTGGGTTTGCAAAACCACCCTGGGTCCGATTACTCCGATGAACTTCTTGGGGCATAGAGCTGTAACACTGCAACTCATTTCAGACTTTTCTGGTGCAGGATTTGAAGAGGGGATTCGGGACATGAAACCAGGTGGCAAGAGAAGACTTATTATACCTCCTGAGCTTGGTCCTCCTGTAAGTTATTGTCATCTCTTGCAATAATTAGTAACCATGAAACCAGGATTTCACTTGTTCACTTCTTGTGTATTTACCTTGTTCTTTAGTACTATCTATTGCACTAATGAGTAACCATCACAGGCCTTTTCCGGTTATATTCAGTAATAAAAAGTACATAAATATAGAACTTGTGAATAATACCTGATGCTTACAACTTCCTGATCTTGGGTAGAGGCAAAAAGTAACTTGGTAGAATTTTTTTTTTCCTTTGATAGGTTGCAAATTATGCTGGTTGCGTTACATGCATTATTGCACTGGTCTCGTTGGTATGATTCTTTCCTTATGGAACCACTAGTGCACAACAATTATTGGAGTAGTTGGAACCAAAAGAAAGAAACAGAATTAGCCCAACCATGGCTGTAGTCTGTAGACAAGTAGAGTAGACATCTTGCATTTAAGTAACTCTATATCGTATAGCATGATTATTGGAGGCATGCTATTTGAAAGTATCTTTGGACTGCAATAATTCATTAGCGGAAGAAGCTCACATCTGGACAAGTAGCTTATACAAAAAATGACAAATGAGAAGGAACAATGGAAGGAATTTAAGATTTTTTGGCCCACAGGAATTTGCAACACAGATTGTTCCCGAGTTACATTCTGTGTGATGCTGCCATGTGTGAAATATCTTTGGCATAAAAACGAGTCCCAGTCACACTTTGCAGCAAAAATGATATACTGTTTCTGACATATATATGTGTTTCATCGGTTGAAGGTTGGACCATCGACGTTCTTCAGCGCGAAGCAGTTCGAAGTATTTGATGTTGAACTACTCTCGGTGGAGGACTGCCAGCGGAGGACGATAGGCTTCTACTCTGATGTTGTCTGCAATTGAAATCTGCTAGAGCCCCTACCGGTGCAGCATTCTCCTCCTACAGCTCTGTAGGAAATTAATTGTTAGCTGCTCTTGTACATGCCAACTTAAAAAGTAAAAGGAAAGAGGAAGAGGCAGAGATGTTGTACGTGTACAATAAATTGTTAGCTCTTGTTGTACATGCCAACTCCAAATGCCAGTGGAGGAAGACAGCGAATTGACACAAACAGCATGGATTCATCAGTAAACGCCCACTTTGCAACCACTCAGCTCTCACCGAGCACATGCAGTCGGCACTTTTGGGCGAGGAGGTTGTATAGTTGAGACTAAGGCCTAGTTTGGTATCAAATTATTTTTGAACTATTTCAATAATACTACAATTTCTTAAATATCATAGTTTCTAATGCTTTGATGCCTTTGGCTGACACTAAATACTTTAGTATCTCTCAAAACGTGTTGTTTTTTAAGTACTGAAAAAATGACCTTGGATCTAATTTCAGAGTAGCAAAATAAAATCCCTAGTTTATATTCTCACCGGTTGCATTGGCTCACTTGTCATATTTTCTTCTACATACATCCATCTCTCTTCGAGTACTAGAGTCTAGACTCTGGCTGCAGCGCTTCTCTGATGATATCTCTCCGTAGATGGCTCCTTTGGCCGCGGCGCTCGCGCCATAGAGCATTGTGGTGCCTATCGGAGTATCGGCATAGTTGATAGGAGACGGAGTCCTCTAGCCTAAGGATGAATGTGGGGTAGATGGTTGGAGTCGTCGAGATCGGGATTGAACACGGTGAGTTTACCCAGTTTCGGATCTCACGACGGTGACGAGATCCTACGTGTTGCTATAATTCACTATAAGGCAATAGCCATGAACATGTTACAATGGTATAGGAGATTGTATTGAGCGTGCCCTAAAGGCTTCCCGGTGGCTGGCTTATATAGGCGGCCAGGCTCCGGGATATAAGGTAAGTACTTATCCGGCGTCTTGGGTTTGGTGGCTTGATGTGCTTCGACCTTCCGCCTTTCTTGGACCGTCCGCCTACTTCATTGTACGTCAGCTATCTGGGCCACCCGGCAGGCATCAGCCTTAACCACCATTGGGCCACACTGGACTAGCCGGATTGATCCATGTTAGAGATACCCCTAGTTGGTATATCCCCAACATTAGCCACCCGAAAAGTGCAGGACTTGAACCATTCTGAACATAATGGGGGATACGTGCCAAAACAAACATTGGCATGCGTCCGCCTTTATCCTACATGGGATAGATAGCTAGCCTAACTTTTTTTTGAACACCTTTATCGTAGGGAAATCCCCTACGGTTGATTTTTATATTAAAATAAATCAACTCCTATTACAGAACAATTACATAGGGCGGTTTGAAAGTAGAGGAGTGATACAAAAAAAGCAATGGTGTTCAAAAATTGACTTAGGTAGCCAAGCTCCTAGTCCAAGTAAGAAGATTATGGCCATCAGTGTCTTTAAATCTATGTTGATGTTGGACTAGTCCGAATGGAATTTGACTTTCCATCTCCCAAAAGAATGGCGAATATCCTGGAATATTTGCTCATTTCTATTCTTCCAAATGTTCCATGTTGCACATGCAAATATTTCTGCAAAGCAGGGTCCAGTGAAAGTGTTGCGCAACAGATTTAAGTTTGTCATCAAGGGGAGGTCAGTACGCCATTGTAGCCCAATATAACTCCAGCATTGTTGTGCAAAAGTACATCCAAAGAATAAGTGCTCCCGATTCTCTAAGTCCCCACCATTACACATAATACATTCAGTTCCTCCTTGAATAGACCAATGTTTGCGAAGCATGAGGTCTTTGGTGTTTAGTCTATCCTTAAATAGTAACCAGAGGAAGACTTTTAATTCGGGGAGACACTTGGATTTCCATATTACAGTGAAGTTCTGATGACATTGAACTCTTTCAAAGATGAATTTATAGAATCTAGCCGATGAATATGATGAATTCCCCCAAACAAAACTTCTGGTGTCAGGGTGTTGGTCATCGAAGCTGGTTTCCTGTATGATATTATTTAATCTTGTTAATTCGTCATAAGCTTGAACTGATAGGGGAAGGGCATAGAGAGATCCTGGCTGGTCCAACTACCTCAAATTAGCCACAGATATATCTTCCTCAAGTGTGTATGAATAAAGATGCGGCATTGTCTCACACAAAAGTGTATCTTTATACCAGAAATCCTTCCAAATAAGTGTATCCTCTCCATTGTTAACTGTTACTCGGGTAATGCTTCTGTATAGATCAATTAGGCTGAATACATCCTTCCACCAAAAGGAACCTCGTGGGGATTGAGCATGTGGAGGTTCAGGACCATAAAGAGCCCATACCAGTTTAACCCACGGTATGTCTAACCGGCAATAGAACTTGTGAAGGTGCTTCAATAGAAGGGCCTTATTTTGGATTTCCAGATTAATCACTGCAAGTCCACCACGATTCTTAGGTTTGCATACCATTGGCCAAGCAGCTAGAGAGTTCGGGTGAGCAGTGCCCTCCTCTTTGGCCCATAAACAGTGTCTTCTAGCTTGATCAAAAATCTTGATAAACCCTTTAGGAAGTTTCAGCGAACTAAGATAGTGAATAGGCAAAGATGATAGAACTGATTCAACCAGCGTGAGTCTTCCACCATAATCCAAAAACCGAGAACATGCGTTCAAACGCCTCTCTACTTGATCACATAAAGGAGCAAGATCAGTCACCGTCGGCCTCGTGGTGCCGAGGGGAAGGCCCAGGTAAGGAAAAGGAAGAGAACCCTTAGCACACCCAAATAGGCCAGCCAACTCTGTCAGTCTATCATCCGACATATTAATTGGCATCATACAAGTTTTCGCATAGTTCACAATCAGTCCCGTAGCAGACGCAAAAGTGTTAAGTAGTTCTTTTAAAGCGAGCAGTTGGGTGGGACAGGCCTGCATGATTATCAATGTGTCATCGGCGTACTGAACAATCGGAAAATCCATGGCAGGTATCGGTAGAGGTGCAGTGAAAACACCAATCGCAGCCAAATGATTGATCAGTGATTGCAATAAATCGGCTCCTTCCACAAACAGGATGGGTGAGAGAGGATCTCCTTGGCGGACCCCTCGCCTGCACGTGAATTTTTTCCCGGGAATGCCATTGAGAAGGACAGAAGAAGAGCCAGTAGCAAATATCGCATTAGAAGCCTGATGCTCTAAGTATGTGAAGGATTGCTTGATGTTCGATTAGATCAAATGCTTTAGTGAAATCCAACTTCAGAATTATTGCCTCAGAACCAGTTTGTTTAACTTGATGGATATATTCATATGCCCAAGCAACACAATCCTGGATAGTGCGAGATTTGAGGAAACCGTATTGATTTGCATGGATGACACCCAAAATTTTGCTCTGAAGCCTATTGGCCAGTAACTTGGTGATCAACTTAAGACTTGAGTTTAATAGAGAGATTGGTCGGCAGTCATTAGGGCTAACCGGGGAATGAACCTTCGGTATAAGTGCAATGAAAGCATCATTTATGGATTGAAGATTGAGAGTTTCAGACCAGAACTCGTCGCAAAGCCGATAGAAATCCATTTTAATAATAGGCCAACAGGTTTTGATGAAAAGTCCATTAAAGCCATCCGGGCCAGGAGCTTTGTCTGTAGGTAGCTGAGCTACTACCTTATCAATTTCCTCACGGGTAAAAGGTCGAGTTAAATTATCCAGATCATCATGAATACTCAAATAATGTCCGAGATTAATGGTATTGTCAATTTGCTTAGAGGTACCAAGGCGATCTTTAAACACTTGACGAAGTAATCCTTCTTTTTCCAGGTGATCCGAGACAATTGAACCATCTTCTCTAGCCAGAGTTGCGATTGAATTATGTCTATATCTTACGATAGCCATTGAATGAAAATAAGCAGTATTCTCACTTACAAATTTTGCCCATCGAGCAGTGCATCTTTTGCGCCAATAATCCTGCTTACACCTTAAGAGATGCGCCAATTTGTCCTTGACTATATTCCTGAAATTCTACTCTGTGATATGGAGATGTCTAGCTTCTTCCAACTCATCCAGCATGAATATAACCTTGTTGCAGTTCTCAACCAGTCGATTAATCATAGAGATGCTGGTACACCATTTCCTTAAACCCTTGCGTAGAAGTTTTAGTTTGCCCGTAATACATTTAGCCGCGTCCCCAGGACAATGAATCTGCCAAATGGATCTAACAGTATCCACGAACCCTGGCATACGAATCCAGTGATTTTCAAACCTAAAAATTTGAGGTTTAGGAATATCAGTGCCAATAGAAACGACACAGGGAACGTGATCAGAAGTTGGGCGAGCCAATGGGTTAACCTAAGTGTTGGGATATTTCGATGTCCAAGCATGTGATGTAAAGAACCAATCTAGCTGAGTAAGTAAAGGCTCTGATTGCATATTGCTCCACGTGAAAGCTCGTCCTTTGAGCGGCAATTCAATAAGCCCGAGATAGCTAATGACCTCGTTGAAAGTCTCAATATCAGTTAAATTTGCTCCCGGTCTATTACGGCTATCAGAATAACGATAGAAGTTAAAATCTCCAATGATTAACCAATTTGCTTCATCTTCAATATTCAAACTGCATAACCAGGCGATAAAATTATCTCGTTCAACTCCAGCACACGGTCCATAGACATTCACTAGTGTAAAGCAGTCTAGTGTAACTTTGGAGGTAAATTCAACAACCATGCCAAAACATTCTTGAGTGATTGTGCGGCTCACAAATTGATTACCAATCCAGATAATAAGTAGCCCACCTGAGGCTCCTTCAGATGGAACATAGGCATAGCTATCAAATTTTTTAGGCACAAAATTCCGAATGAATTTTAAATCAGTATCTCCTTTCTTAGTTTCCTGGAGACATATGATGCTAGACAAACTTTCCTCAATCTTATTATAAATCAAAGGCCACTTGTCCGGGCAGTTAAGACCCCGAATGTTCCAACATAAAATTTTCCAGATTTGTTTTAAAGTACTCATTTAAATTCCAAGTAGATCCTCGCTCTCGCTGAGAGCTCTGAACTCAGAATAAAAGCAATGGTATAACACCAAGATCTCCGGGACATAAACAATATTGTAAGCACTGGTTTACAGTCAAAGTAGCAGACTGAGCAAACCCATTGTACCAAGATCTTACAGGAGCCAAAATAGCAAACTGGGCATACGACAGTATCAGAGACGGATAAACTCAACTGATACAAATGATCAATGATAGAAAGCAGAGTGATTGACACATAGATAAGCAATGTCTTAACATGCATAACCATGGTGGCACACAAACTGACAGGTAAGACAATATCCTCGTACATGTCAAACATAGAAGAGAAAGATAACTGGTCCAGGTGACTCAAATAAACTGAACAATATCCAAAATAACCAAACGCCATAGTACTATTAAGTCTTGTGTGCCTTAAGAAGCCTTGCTTCAGTTAAATCTTCCGGTGGGATGCTGCATTCCTCCACCCCCAGCCGCTGCATCTCTCTGATCTGCATCACATCAGGTGGTAGTGCACCGAGGAGCTGCGCCGCCTTGGCGTGCAATCTGTCAAAGCAGGTGGCATGTAACCCTTATTAATATTCCACGGGGAACGATGTACTTGAGAAATCATAGTGGGGGTATCAATATTACGTACACGAGCACGCGCTCGAGTCATAGACCCCGAGGGAGTCAGTGGCAGTCTAGCAGTGTCCAACTGTGAGGAGCTGGATTCAGGCATCAAGTTATCCAGCTCAGAAAGCCTCTCGCTCTGTATGTTGTCATCAGACACCTGCTGGCTCGTGGTGGTGTCAAGGTTGATCACAACCCTAGGGGGTAGATTGAGCTGGTAGGTGTTCGAAAGGTTCAAAGTGACAGGGGTCCAACCATAATTAAACCAGTCTAGCATACCCCGATAAATAGCAGTAGCCGATTCAGTAATAAACCGACGAAGAGGTTCAGTGTGGAAGCTGGCATCAGCAGGAAGAATAGACCTTGTATAGGTTTTGCATAACATCCAACCCAGAAAAGCGAGGAAGCTAGGAAATTCAGGTAGCTCAAGAATGAAATCACGACCACCCGCTCTGACAAAGACCAGGTCAGTGTTTGGAGCACCAGAAATCAGAGCATTGGCAGCTTGCTCCACTTGGATAACATGCTCATGCCAAGCATGAAGAGGATCTTCCTCAGAAGAATCAGAGTTCTCGACACCGTCCATCATCGACGGGCCATCATAACCATAGAGTTCCCTCATGTTGATCCCCCTAAATGGTACAGGGACAGCAGGCCATTCACCCCAGCCATTGTGCCTACGGGGAGGTGGCACGGCCCCATTCCAATGAGCATCAACCTGTTGCTGGTTGAATCGCTCAAGCTCAAGGCGGTGTTGTTGCATCACCGTCAGATAGGGAAGAGCGAGAGGATGAGGACTGGCATTCAGAGGTGGGGCAGGATCTTCAGTATCCACCAAGCCCGTGCGAGTCTGACGCCCGTTAAGGATATAAACAGGGACAGACCATGACATGCCGTGACCCGCAAGGGTAGTGACCCTAGTGACAAGGGGGCTGCGAGGAACAAATCTGGTGTTCTTGAGTAAAACCCTCACAAGGACCCTTGACAGACTATCATTAGGACGGTGCCATAGGATGAGTTTGCCGAATAAGGACACGGCTTTATTGACATAGTGTTCAGTGAGGTAATCAGGTGGGAAAGCAAGAAAAAGGATCCATGCCTCATAAGAGAAGACAGGGAGACACATGTTTATCCCCTCATCGTGACGCACAAATGAAAAGGTGGAATCATCATCAACCAAGGTGTGGTCTTTCCTGAACAAGCATATCTCTAATTTCCGCAGAAGCACAAGTGACAATCCCCACCCCCAGAATAGAGATCTTCGAGTTAGTGATAAGAACAGAGCCAGCCTCCTCATTCACAAGTTCAACAATCTGCTCAAGAGTGGAGAGCCGCATATTGTCGGAGATAGGGGGATTTACCGTGAGAATCGCACACTCCTCGTGTGACAATGGTGGTTCCCCGACCACAAGCATGCTGCGCTGGGGGCGATCTCCCGGTCCTTCATCAATGGCGGAGTGGGCGGAGACGAATGGGTAAGGGCGGACAGGGAAGTTCGCCATGGGGGGGAGCTGGGAGGTGACAACCTCTGATAAGTCGTGGAGGAAGGGTGGAGAAAGAATCGAGGCGTCGGAGAAAGAATGGAGGAAGGGCAATAACTGTCGTGGTGGTGTCACGGCAGATGCCATAGGATGGCTAATTTGTGGGGCCGATGGACGTTGGTGGATCCGGGGAGGGATAGCGAGCTGAAGAGCTCACACGGGGAGGATCCCGGTAAAACCGAGATCTCCCAAGAACAAGGAATAAGATCAAAGTGCAAAGGGGAAGATCTAACAAACACAAACAAATGCGCGAAGGCACACAGCACACACACGATATACCCAGGTTCAGGGCCCTCGTGAGGAGGTAACACCCCTACTCCTGCCTTTCCTTTCTATATATTGGTGGTATAAGGACTACAACTTGCTACAAGGCCTCTCAAAGGGAGAAGTACAAGGAACTAGATGAACTCAAGGTGAGAAGGAGTAACTGCACTAAGAGTAAATACGACTATAGCTTTTGCTCTCAAGTTCGTCTCTCCTCCAGAGGAGCAGTTATGGCGCCTTTTATAGAGTTCCGACTAGGAAGGCCGGAAACCCTAAATCGGCTCGGCCCCACCGGACAGGCCTAGCCGGCATGCCGGCACCGGCTAGTGCGACCTAGTCACCGGGCTATCCGGTGTAGCCCCTTCGTCATCATCTCGTTAAGGACAGCAGGCGCCGTCCTGCATCATCATTGTCCCCTTGTCAGAGACAAGACATGTCTTTGCCCATCCCGGATAGCCTTTTCCGGATTGCCGGGCTAGGCATGTCAGGTCTTGTCGTACCACGATCGTACCGGGTGACGCGCTCCCGTGTCAGGCGGGAGGTGACCATGCTTCCGTGTCAGGCGGGAGGTGACCATGCCTCCGTGTCAGGCGGAATGGTACTCCCCCCCCCCCCCGCGACAGACGGGAAAGCCTGTTCTAGACCGTTGACGGCCTACCGGAAGCCCTCACGCCGGCTACCTCCTCGCTTGCCACTGAGCCTCTTCTGCATAAGATCAAGACCGAGACACACATTCCGGTTAGTACTTACCCGAACTACCTATTCGGTAAAGACGAGTACACCTCCACCCGGGAGTCTCCTCGGAATCCTAGATCCGGGACCCTTTCCGGAGGTGTCCGAGCTCGTCTTAGGATGAGTATCTCTAGGCCTAGCCTCCCGAAGATGTCTTAGCCTATCAGCAAAGACATCTTCGAGAAGCTAGTTCTTAGAGGAACCACCCGCTCACGCTTGTGCTGCGATTGTGAGGGCCGGGGGTGTCTATTTATAGCTGCCAGAGCTGACCTTTGCGGCTGCCAGGAGGCACTTTGCCCTCTTCCAGTGCCCAAGGGTTAAGCTGCCCTTTCAGCACACCAGGAGGTGTCCCTTGCTGTCGCCAAAGGTCAAGTATTGTTGTCTCCTTAGTGGATTATACCGGGATCTGCCCCTACCCGGGTGGCAGCCCCCCGACACTAGTCCCCGAAGCTGGTGCTGTACAGCGACCTCGGATGATGTGCGGGATCAGCTTTAAACAACAATTATCTTCCGATAACACATGACACCATCCTTTTATTCCATGCCGAGATCGATTCTTCCCGAGACCTTCTTACCGAGATCATCCCACCGAGACTGTCTTAACCGGGAGGTGAAGCCTGCGACCGGATAGCACCATCTCAGTGAATCTTGACCGTTGGCCTCCCGATGAATTCGAGACAGTGAGCCAGGGCCCACCCGACGTCCCGTCTGAGCAGAGACGCACTCGAGTGCCCCTGCGCGAGCACGCCGTCGCTTGGGTTCCCGCGCCGGGGAGCCGCAGCCGATCCGGAATCCAACCGTTGGGGCCATGTGGCCCTTGGTGTGGCCGGATCGAGCGCTCCGGATAGCGCCACGTGGCTCACGGCACAAAACAGATCCCACCCATGATCGTGGAGATCGTGGGCGGGAAAATCGGAAACCGCTCCGGAATCCCCCCCATAAATAGGGGACCGGAACGGTCTCCTCCCCTTCTTCTTCTTCCTCGCTCTTCTTCCACTACAGTCTCGAGCGCATCGCTGCCGCTACGCTCGCCACCGAACGCCGTCGCCCTCGTCGCGCGCCGGAGCTCGAACGTTGCCGTCTGCCTCGCTCGTCACCGACCTCCTCCTTCATCGGTTAGTTCCTCTTCTCCGCTCCGATGTTTTTCTTCGGTAGCGCAACTGTCCGACTCCGGCCGTGCCGTAGCACGAGCGCGGTTGAGCCACCGCCGGTGAGCACAACTTGAGCGGCGCGCACGAGCCGCACGGCGGTGATGTATCGCCGCGGTAGGGCGTAGATTATTCACTTGCACTGCTTCGTAAGAGTTTTAGCCTGCCCCTTTTTTCCTCCCTTTTGTTTTGATTATCTGGCCCACGGTAGATCTTGTTTCCTAGGAATCCGGTAGTGTTTAGCAGTTTGTGCTCCGACATCCTAGTTTCCGGTAGACTAACTCCGACTAACAGCCGCTGCGCCTGCAGAGTAGCTCGGATACCCCTGCGTACTTCTCCGACATGGGCGAAGAACGTACTCGGGGATGCTGGGATGGGTCCGAGACCAAGCAGTCCGATCTGGACTGACTGTATCGGACTCACCGGATTCCTCCGGAAGTCGAGAGCCGTCTCCCGGAGGGGGAGGTTGCACCGGAACCCCAACCCGGGGAATACGTGGTATTCCTCGCGCACTTCGAGCGTGGGTTTGGGCTTCCGGCAAGCCCCTTCTTCCGCGACTTCCTCGACCTCTACGACCTCCAACCTCACCATCTTCCCGCCAACGCCATAATGATGCTCTCGGTCTTCACCACATACGCGGAGGCATACCTCGGCATCTGGCCCTTCTTGGATCTCTGGGCCAAGTATTTCATTCTCCGCCGCCAAGCCATCCCCAATCCGGATAAGAAAATAAAAGACTTAGTCGATTGCGGAGCGGCCACCATCATCCCTCGCGCGGACTCCAGATTCCCCATAGTCAAGGGACTAGAGTCCTGCCGGAAGTGGCAGCGCAGCTTCTTCTATGTGAAGAACCGGGAGCACTCGGGAGATGGTCCGGGATCCTCGAATCCGGATTTCATCAATCTGCCGGAGTTCGTTATTGGTCCTCCGTGCGAGTTCCGTCTCTGGAAGAAGCTTCCGGATAACGATGAGGTTAACTGCATGCACGACGTTTTGCACGTGCTAAATCAGAAGATGACCGGGGATGATCTCCTGCGTTGCTTCATTGTTCGCCGGGTCTGCCCCCTTCAAAACCGAGTGCACAAGATGTGCCACATGTCTGGGAATTATGACCCCACTAGGACCAGTATCTTTGGGCTAAACCACGCCGGGGTCGTCCGTCGCGTTCGAGCTATTGCCCGGACGGAGATGACGGAGGACTACTCTTGGGGTGTCATTGGGGGATGCCGGCCAAGTGACGGAGGACTACTCTTGAGGCGTGGTTCACTTGCACATGCCGGCGTCGGCACTAAAAACAATCCCCATCACTTGGCCATTCGCAGTATGGTGTTTGGACATGGTCGGGCAATTCAAGCCGGCAAGAGGCAATATGACACATATACTGGTGATGGTGGACAAATTCACTAAGTGGATAGAGGTCAAGCCAATCCGGAAGTGCGATGGACACACCGCTGTGCAATTCCTGAAAGACATCATCTTGAGATACGGATACCCACACAGCATTATCACAGATAATGGAACAAACTTTGCTGTGGGGGAATTCGCTCGATTTTGTGCTGAGAAGGGAATCCGGCTGGATGTAGCATCAGTTGCACACCCGGAAGCAAATGGGCAAGTCGAAAGAGCAAATGCCTTAGTCTTGGCCGGCATCAAAGCTCGTTTGATCGAACCACTATTGAGAACTCCGGGATGCTGGATAGAGGAGTTACCGACAGTGCTATGGGGTCTCCGGACTACACCGAATAGATCTACCGGGTACACGCCATTTTTTATGGTATACGGTGCTGAGGCAGTACTCCCGACCGACATACAGTATGACTCCCCGAGAGTAACAATGTTCACAGAGACTGAGGCAAAGGAGGCCCGAGAAGATGATGTTGATTTACTCGAAGAGGCCAGAGAATTGGCACTCTCTCGGTCTGCAATTTATCAACAGAATCTCCGTCGCTATCATAGCCGGAAAGTACACCCAAGGGTGTTCCGAGAAGGGGATCTGGTGCTGAGGCTCATCCAACGCACGGCCGGGATGCATAAGCTGTCACCTCCATGGGAGGGACCTTTTGTGATAAGCAGGGCATTGCACAATGATTCTTATTACCTTGTAGATGCACAGGAGGCTAGGAAAGGTGTAATGGACAAATCCGGTGAGGAAACCAAGCGCCCATGGAATGTAGCTCTACTTCACCCCTTTTACACGTAAAAGGTTCAGTGTATGTTGTATCTCAATTTTAAGTATTAATGAAAGTAAGGCACCCCGGGAGGAACCCGGGGACTGCCTGGTTATGAGCTTGTCTTGTTGTTATTTTTGTCAAATTTCATTTACTATTCTTTACCGGCATCTCGGGAAGGAACCCGGGGACTGCCGGATAGCTGTTCTCTACTTTTCTTTTGTATGCCGGAAAAGTTCCGAGTTCGACTCTCAAAGTCAAAGTAATGTATGTCATGTGAAATCATCTTGTGACTCGACTGACGCACGCCGAAATGGTAGTCAAGAGCAAAGAGAGGGAAGGTGGGAAACACGAAAATGGTCTCGGGGACTCAGAGCAGGAACTTATCCGGCATACCTGTTTTTTATTAACTTTGTTGTTGTTTATGTCGGGAATTCGGTTAGCCGGAACTCGGGTTGTTCTAAGTAATGTATGCCGTATGTGGAGTTTTGTGACTCGACTGTCGAACGCCGAAATGGTAGACAAGAGCAGAAATTACCTAAGTACGGTAAACATGAAAGGCAAGTCGGGAACTCAAAACATAATACATTGGCATAAATTGTTCAGATAGGTAGTTCACTGCGGAATGAAAATGGTATAAGTATATATTACATATGGCACCCGGCATCCCGGGGATTTGACGAATCTACTCTTTAAGTTTTTAAGCGGTAGGGGAAGTCGGCTTCTCGACGGAGACCTCGGGAGCAGCAGCCTCGGGAGCAGCGGCCTCGGGAGCAGCGGCAGCAGCAGCAGCAGGAGCAGCAGCGGGAGCAACTTCGACTTCACTTCCGGCAGCACTACTCGGGGCCTCGGGACGCACCTCGGTCTCGGGGGCCTCGGGTCTTGGCGAAGTCGCTGCGTCCCGGGGAACCACCTTCTCGGGCGCGGCACCGGAAGCAGCGTCATCTCCTTCCGGGACCTCGTCTTCCGCGTCGCCGCTCGCGCCGCTTTCTTCGTCGTCCTCGTAGTCTGATTTCGAGTCGGAAGGAAGGACGCTTGAGGTGAAGGTGCGGATGCTTGCCCACGTAGCGATGCGGTGCGACACCTCTTGTCGGCGCTGGACCTTTTCCGGATCGGTGACCCACGGAGAAACCGTCCGCAGGCGCAGGATCGCCCCCAGATCGAGACCTTCGTACCAGCTAAGTACTTGGGTCAAGACCTGGTCGGCGCCAGCCCGCGCACCGGAACGCTTCCAGGCGTGGATGCGTCTCCCGGCACCCCGAAGTGCGCTCGCGAGCTCGGGAATCGAGAGCGTCCCCCGGATACTCGGCCACAGTGCGCCGTGGACATGGACCGCGGCGCTCAGCAGTTCGGTACCGATAGACCGCAGAGGTACTATCCGGGCCTTCAGCGCGGTGAGGTGATCCTCGATGTCCCAGGCATCCGAGATGGGACCCTTCCCGGCGCGCTTCTCGCGGGAGGCGGCAACAGCTTTGGCGGCAGCCTCGCGGGAGTGCTCGAACTCTCCTTTAAAAAGAAGAGCTGTCAAACGGCTAGGTCATAAGAGTAACAGCAAGAAAGAAAGCAAAGAGAAGACAAGAGGGATGTCGGTCCACTTACTGTTCAGATCCCGGTTCAATACTGTGAGCTCCGAGAGCCAAGTATCAGACCGGGAACGGAGAAGAGCAAGCTCAGTCTCGGCAGTGTGCGCGCGCTCCTCGGACTGGTCCAAGGTCTCTTTCTGCTTCTTGGTCGTCTCGATGAAGCGCGTCTTCATGTCGACCGTAGCAGCCTTGACCTTTTCGAGCTCGCCGTTGAGCCGCGCGATCTCGGCTTGCGCAGTGGCAAGTGCAGTTTTCTGGTCAACCGAGACCTTGCGCGCGGCGTCGCGCTCCTCCCGCAGGCGTCCTTCGGATTTCTTGGACTGACCGAGATCAGCAAGAACCCGGTTGAAGATGTTGCGGCGTTTCTGGCTGCACTCCTGAAATCAAGACAAAGAAGGAGTTAGTCGGGAAAGGATGTAAGGAACCCGGTTGGGAGGATCTCGGGGACTCGGTGTCCGAGTCCTGGATTTTTCTCTAAGATTGGAGCCTAGGGATCTGCTATTCGGTGGAATCTAGAGCACTAAGCACCAATCTCGGGGACTAGTGGTGATGGAGCAAATTTTGAAGCAACCTACCCGGTTGGGAGGATCTCGGGGACTCGATATCCGAGTCCTGGATTTTTCTCTAAGATTGGAGCCTAGTGATCTGCTATTCGGTGGAATCTAGAGCACTAAGCACCAATCTCGGGGACTAGTGGTGGTGGAAGGAACAAGTATTTTTTGATAAAAGAAGTAGAACAAGCTTACCTCGGTCACCCGAGTAACATCCAGTGCGGCCACTTGGAGAGCGTGCAGAGCTTGGGCGTTGCGGCTTGGGCCTGCAGCGTGCAAGTCTCCCGCGATCTCGGAGGCATCGGCGGCAAGCCAGGCATGGTTGTATTCGTCAACAACCCGTATGCCGGAGCCGCCAGGCGCGCGGGAAGCAGCAACGTCCCGGGATCCTGAAAGTACAAATGAACTGACGGTTGCTCACAACATCCGCAAGGCAGCAGTAGGGATCTCGGCGGGAGGCGGTGGTAACGAGGAAAACGTACCCGGGCGCAGCACCAAGTCCTGGGAAGAGGATGTCGGGGCAGCTGCGGGCGGGGCAGAAGGTGTTTTCTGCCCAGCAATCTTGCCACGAGACTTGGGAAGTTGATCTGCTGGCCGGGAGGAGGCGGTAGGTTGCTTCTCCGGGATGGCCTTGGTCGCGACTGGCCGAGAGGGGCCGCTTGCCGCAGGTTGCCGGCGAGGGCTAACGATCTCCGCCTCAAGCCCGGGCACCCGTCGCGGACTCTCCAGAAGAAGAACTTCTCCCGAGGTGGTCGTGGCCTGCACCGGGATCTCCTCGATCACCGGATGTGCATCCGGGGTCGCAACGGTAGCCGGTGCGACACCGGAGGCTGCAGGCTCACTTCCTCGAGTAGAAGGGCGAGGAGGTGAAGGAGAAGCCCGAGCCGGGCTGGGAGTCCGAGTCCCGGGAGGAGGAGGAACAGCAGGTGACGAGAGCTCGAGTGCATCCCTGAAAAGAAGTGTCTTAGTAATAGTTGTGGAGAAAACAAAGTCAGATAACATAAGGCAAGGAAGACGTACCCGGAATCCACAATGGGAGGACCCCTTTGCCGGCGCCGAGCAGGCTTCTCGGTCGTTTGCTTACTCGGTTTGCTCCTCTTGGGGGGGTTGCCGAAGTTATCGGCCCCCTCGGTGTCGGAAGCCGCACGCTTCCGGCTCTCGGCGCGTTTGGTCCCGGTTGTCGGTTTCGGAACCACTGCTGAGGCCCAATTCAGAGGGAGAGCGCCAATAACATCGAGAATCTGGCAGTCAATCTCATCCTCATAATCCGAAGAAATGAAAACTGCCTATGGGGTTGAAGGATTACCCGGAGCAGCAGACTTGACGAAAGGGATGGCGAGATGGTCCTCGCCGTCGGGGTCCTCTCTCGGCATCACGTCCGGTCTCGGGAAGTCCGGCGCGTAATTCCCGTTGACGTGGACAGCGTCTTCTTCGTGTTGACGCTCGAACAACTGCGCAAACAGATTAGGCCGTGTCGGTGTCCAGGTGAACGCATGTACGAAGGCGAATGCACGAAAGACAGATATGAGCACCTGGTCGCATGGTTTTTTCCGGGATCCCCCAATGACACCCCAAGAGTAGTCCTCCGTCATCTCCGTCCGGGCAATAGCTCGAACACGACGGACGACCCCGGCGTGGTTTAGCCCAAAGATACTGGTCCTAGTGGGGTCATAATTCCCAGACATGTGGCACATCTTGTGCACTCGGTTTTGAAGGGGGCAGACCCGGCGAACAATGAAGCAACGCAGGAGATCATCCCCGGTCATCTTCTGATTTAGCACGTGCAGAACGTCGTGCATGCAGTTAACCTCATCGTTATCCAGAAGCTTCTTCCAGAGACGGAAATCGCACGGAGGACCAATAACGAACTCCGGCAGATTGATGAAATCCGGATTCGAGGATCCCGGACCATCTCCCGAGTGCTCCCGGTTCTTCACATAGAAGAAGCTGCGCTGCCACTTCCGGCAGGACTCTAGTCCCTTGACTATGGGGAATCCGGAGTCCGCGCGAGGGATGATGGTGGCCGCTCCGCAATCGACTAAGTCTTTTATTTTCTTATCCGGATTGGGGATGGCTTGGCGGCGGAGAATGAAATACTTGGCCCAGAGATCCAAGAAGGGCCAGATGCCGAGGTATGCCTCCGCGTATGTGGTGAAGACCGAGAGCATCATTATGGCGTTGGCGGGAAGATGGTGAGGTTGGAGGTCGTAGAGGTCGAGGAAGTCGCGGAAGAAGGGGCTTGCCGGAAGCCCAAACCCACGCTCGAAGTGCGCGAGGAATACCACGTGTTCCCCGGGTTGGGGTTCCGGTGCAACCTCCCCCTCCGGGAGACGGCTCTCGACTTCCGGAGGAATCCGGTGAGTCCGATACAGCCAGTCCAGATCGGACTGCTTGGTCTCGGACCCATCCCAGCATCCCCGAGTACGTTCTTCGCCCATGTCGGAGAAGTACGCAGGGGTATCCGAGCTACTCTGCAGGCGCAGCGGCGGTTAGTCGGAGTTAGTCTACCGGAAACTAGGATGTCGGAGCACAAACTGCTAAACACTACCGGATTCCTAGGAAACAAGATCTACCGTGGGCCAGATAATCAAAACAAAAGGGAGGAAAAAAGGGGCAGGCTAAAACTCTTACGAAGCAGTGCAAGTGAATAATCTACGCCCTACCGCGGCGATACATCACCGCCGTGCGGCTCGTGCGCGCCGCTCAAGTTGTGCTCACCGGCGGTGGCTCAACCGCGCTCGTGCTACGGCACGGCCGGAGTCGGACAGTTGCGCTACCGAAGAAAAACATCGGAGCGGAGAAGAGGAACTAACCGATGAAGGAGGAGGTCGGTGACGAGCGAGGCGGACGGCAACGTTCGAGCTCCGGCGCGCGACGAGGGCGACGGCGTTCGGTGGCGAGCGTAGCGGCAGCGATGCGCTCGAGACTGTAGTGGAAGAAGAGCGAGGAAGAAGAAGAAGGGGAGGAGACCGTTCCGGTCCCCTATTTATGGGGGGGATTCCGGAGCGGTTTCCGATTTTCCCGCCCACGATCTCCACGATCGTGGGTGGGATCTGTTTTGTGCCGTGAGCCACGTGGCGCTATCCGGAGCGCTCGATCCGGCCACACCAAGGGCCACACGGCCCCAACGGTTGGATTCCGGATCGGCTGCGGCTCCCCGGCGCGGGAACCCAAGCGACGGCGTGCTCGCGCAGGGGCACTCGAGTGCGTCTCTGCTCAGACGGGACGTCGGGTGGGCCCTGGCTCACTGTCTCGAATTCATCGGGAGGCCAACGGTCAAGATTCACTGAGATGGTGCTATCCGGTCGCAGGCTTCACCTCCCGGTTAAGACAGTCTCGGTGGGATGATCTCGGTAAGAAGGTCTCGGGAAGAATCGATCTCGGCATGGAATAAAAGGATGGTGTCATGTGTTATCGGAAGATAATTGTTGTTTAAAGCTGATCCCGCACATCATCCGAGGTCGCTGTACAACACCAGCTTCGGGGACTAGTGTCGGGGGCTGCCCCCCGGGTAGGGGCAGATCCCGGTATAATCCACTAAGGAGACAACAGTACTTGACCTTTGGCGACAGCTAGGGACACCTCCTGGTGTGCTGAAAGGGCAGCTTAACCCTTGGGCACTGGAAGAGGGCAAAGTGCCTCCTGGCAGCCGCAAAGGTCAGCTCTGGCAGCTATAAATAGACACCCCCGACCCTCACAATCGCAGCACAAGCGTGAGCGGGTGGTTCCTCTAAGAACTAGCTTCTCGAAGATGTCTTTGCTGATAGGCTAAGACATCTTCGGGAGGCTAGGCCTAAAGATACTCATCCTAAGACGAGCTCGGACACCTCCGGAAAGGGTCCCGGATCTAGGATTCCGAGGAGACTCCCGGGTGGAGGTGTACTCGGCTTTACCGAATAGGTAGTTCGGGTAAGTACTAACCGGAATGTGTGTCTCGGTCTTGATCTTATGCAGAAGAGGCTCAGTGGCAAGCGAGGAGGTAGCCGGCGTGAGGGCTTCCGGTAGGCCGTCAACGGTCTAGAGCAGGCTTTCCCGTCTGTCGCGGGGGCGGGGGGGGGGGGGGGGGGGGCGGGGGAAGTACCATTCCGCCTGACACGGAGGCATGGTCACCTCCCGCCTGACACGGAAGCATGGTCACCTCCCGCCTGACACGGGAGCGCGTCACCCGGTACGATCGTGGTACGATAAGACCTTACATGCCTAGCCCGGCAATCCGGAAAAGGCTATCCGGGATGGGCAAAGACATGTCTTGTCTCTGACAAGGGGACAATGATGATGTAGGACGGCGCCTGCTGTCCTTAACGAGATGATGACGAAGGGGCTACACCGGATAGCCCGGCGACTAGGTCGCACTAGCCGGTGACGGCATGCCGGCTAGGCCTGTCCGGTGGGGCCGAGCCGATTTAGGGTTTCCGGCCCTCCTGGCCGGAACTCTATAAAAGGCGCCATAACTGCTCCTGTGGAGGAGAGACGAACTTGAGAGCAAAAGCTATAGTCGTATTTACTCTTAGTGCAGTTACTCCTTCTCACCTTGAGTTCATTTAGTTCCTTGTACTTCTCCCTTTGAGAGGCCTTGTAGCAAGTTGTAGTCCTTATACCACCAATATATAGAAAGGAAAGACAGGAGTAGGGGTGTTACCTCCTCACGAGGGACCTGAACCTGGGTATATCGTGTGTGTGTTGTGTGCCTTCGCGCATTTGTTTGTGTTTGTTAGATCTTCCCCTTTGCACTTTGATCTTATTCCTTGTTCTTGGGAGATCTCGGTTTTACCGGGATCCTCCCCGTGTGAGCTCTTCAGCTCGCTATCCCTCCCCGGATCCACCAACGTCCATCGGCCCCACAAATTAGCCATCCTATGGCATCTACCGTGACACCACCACGACACCAAGGGAGGCAAAGAAAGATCCTGTACCCCCACCTGATCAGCAACTACCATAGTATGAGAAATATTGCCCTTCTCAATCCAAACCTTCCTCTGATTAAATGAAGAATCATAATGAGTCGTATCGGTGCAAGTTGACACATGACAATCGTTTTCCCGATCTTCAGAATTCTTCTGCTGAGTATTGCATTTTTTAATCCAAATTTTCTTAGGAATAAAATAGGTCTCATTGTGATTAGTTTCTGCCGGATCCAGGGTCGCCACCAATATAGCTTCCTTAGACAGAACAAAATCTTTCTTAACCCAGATCTTCCGTTGATGACACATTGAAGCCATATGTCTCTTATCAGAGCAATTCGTGCATCTAATCTTTGCACAATCTTTAATTACGTGACCCTGCAGAATTTACATCTAAGCTTAAGAGGGCAAGTTTTAGCAATATGACCCCATCCAAAACAATCCAGGCATTTTATATCATTAGTGCAAGCTCTGCGATAATGGACCAATTCAAAGCAACGATAGCAACAGCTCAAAGGCCCAGCCAGTGTAGAATCCTTTATGGGACCCAAATTGTTCTCATTAGAGATAGGATCCGGAACTCCAGATGTGGTCTGATCAACAGTCAATTGGTCCTGGAATGAAGTATCCAAATCAACAGAAGGGGTGGGCAGAGAGGGTTCTGTATCAGAATCAACACATTTAAAACCAAAGATCTGACAATGAGGGCAAACTCCTGGACAGTCAATAAATAGATGGTCAGACAACGAGCAACGTGAGCAACGGCCCAAGAATTCAAATACCATTGATTTAGGCGGGATCACTGGTAACCGCATTTCAGTCATTATGTCTTCCTCCGAGTATAATGCAGCCCTCAAGTCTTCCATGTATTCAAGCTCAGAAATGGCAAGACTAGCACACAAATTCCGTAAATACTTCTGATTATAATAAGGGGATTACTATTTCTCAGCTAGCTGTGAAATTGCTTAAAGCACAGCTAGCTTGTGCTCCGTCCGATCGCGTGGAGATCCGTGCGACTGGAGCGCTTCTTTTGTTTCGGCCCGTTTGTTTGTTTTCACGCGTTATTGGGCTGTGCGAGCTGCTGGATTTTTTTGGGCTTTTTGTTTTTGCTTTGCGCGCGCTGGGTAGGTCGGGTGGTTGTTTTGATCGCTGTTATTTGTTTGTAGCTTTTCCTTTTTCCTTTTAGATCTAGGAAAACATTTAAATTGTTTGGTTTTCTTTTTTTCTTTGTGGAGGCCTGTGGGGGCGTTGGTTTGATGTGTTAACTTTTTTTCTGTCCGATCGTATAGGAGAGCTTTTTTTTTGCTTTTCATTGTTGGTTTGAGTTTTTTTTTTAATTTTCATTATTTTCCCCAATTTTCATGATTTTCTTTCTTGTCACGCAACTGACTTTTCTCCAATTTAACCCCAATCGATTCTAGGTGGAATCAGTTGCACTCACGGTTGTAGATAATCTTTTATATTTCTGTTGCAACTTGACACGAAATTGACATTTTCAGTTTAAAAAATATACTTCCTCTATTTTTGATTTGTTGTTTTTATAACATTTGTAGTTTTTGTGTTCCACGATCGGGGGGAGGGGGGAGGGGTGGGGGGGTTGTTGTATCCAGTTGTAACTCGGCATGCAACAAATATCTTTGTTTCGATATAAGGGTGGTAGTTTCAATTAGGGTTGCAATCGAGATTTTTTTTATTTTTTCTTGCAACGCAGCTGACTTTTCCTCAATTTAATTTAATCCCCAACCGACTCTAGGTGGAGTCAGTTCCACTTACGGTTGCAATTCATTTTTTTCTTTTGTTGCAACCTGACACGAAACTGACTTTTTCAATTTCAAAAATATACTTTTCTCTCTTTTTGATTTGTAGTTTTTATAACATTTTTGTTCGGGGGTGGGTGTATCCAGTTGCAACTCGGTACGCAACCGATATCTATTTTCCAATATAGGGGGGGTAGTTGCAATTAGGGTCGTAATCGAGAAATTTTATTTTTTTGTTGCAACCCAACATGTAAATGAATTTTTTCAATTTGATCCCCACTCGACTCTAGGTGGAGCCAGTTGCACTTACGGTTGCATTTCATTTTATTTATTTATGTTGTAACCTGACACACAACTGACTTTTTCAATTTTAGAAAATAAACTTTTCTCTCTTTTTGATTTGTTGTTTTTATATCATTTTTGTTTCGGGGGAGAAGGGGTGGTATCCACTTGCAACTCGCCATGCAACCGATATCTCTGTTCCAATATAAGAGGGGTGGTAGTTGCAATTAGGGTCGCAATCGAGAATTTTTTAATTTTCTGTTGCAACCTGACACGTAACTGACATTTTTGTTGTTTTTCTGTTCCACGATTCGGGGGTGGGTGTATCCAGTTGCAACTCGACACGCAACCGATATCTCTTTCGAATATAGGAGGTGGTAGTTTCAATTAGGGTTGCAATCGAGATTTTTTGTTGTTGTAACCCGACACGCAACAGACTTTTTCCCAAATTGATCCCAACCGACTCTAGGTGGATAGTCAGTTGCACTCACGGTTGCAATTCATTATTATTTTTTTATTTTTGTTGCAACCTGACACGCTACTGACATTTTCAATTTAAAAAATATACTTTCTCTCTTTTTGATTTGTAGTTTTTATAACATTTGTTGTTTTTGTGTTCAACGATCGGCGGTGGGTATATCTAGTTGTAATTCGGCACGCAACCGATATTTCTGTTCCAATCTAGGTGGAGTGGATAGTTGCAATTAGTATTGCAAATCAAGATTTTTTTTTAATTCTGTAGCAATCCCGCACGCAACTGATTTTTCCCCAATTTGATCCAAACAGACTCTAGGTGGAGTGAGATGCACTCATGGCTGCAATTCATTTTTTATTTTTGTTGCAATCTGACACAAAACTAAAAAAAATACTTTCTATCTTTCTGATTTGTAGGTTTATAAAATTCGTTTGTTTTGTGTGTTTCATGGTTGGGGGTGGGTGTATCCGTTTGCAACTCGGCAGCAACCGATATCTCTGTTCCAGTATAGGGGTAGTTGCAATATAGGAGTACGTGACTTTGTTGAAATCGTGTCTTAAAAACAAAATGATGATGTAAGATACATAGACGGAGCCAGGGGTGCGAGCTGAGGCCATGGCCCCCCTTGTGTTGGATTTTTTTTCCAGAACACCCCTATATAATCTATGTTTTGACCCCTAAATTTATGAGAAATTAACAATATGATCCCCTCCAACTAGTTTAGTCTTTATTTGGCTCCGTCTGTTTGCCAGTCCTGGCTTCGTCACTGGTAAGATACTCCTACAGCGGCGTTTAATTGGATGGATCCTGCGCACGAGAGAAATTAATAAATAGTCCAGGCGATTAATTGGATATATGATTGTGCGCGAGAGGCACGGGTCAAGTATGTACTTTCCCTTTTCACATCACAGCCGAGTCACATGTAACTTGGATAGTGTATGTTGAAAGCTTTTCCGCGAGACTAAAGTTCGATTCTCAGTGGTTGCTGGGAAATAAGGTTTTTCCCAGTCAACTGATCGTTAGAGACCCCTTATAATAAATGCCGAAAGCATTAATTGCAGGTTCCGAGATCAGAGGAAAATTGAAATGTCCAAGCGTGATGAACGCCGGTGGAGCTGCTGTCGCCGGAGAAACTCTTCCTGCCAACTCCGATGAACGGAAGGAACCGAAACAGAAAAGTTGGCATCATCAGTCAGAGAAGACAAGTCAATATTGCATGTGGAGCCATTCACAATCCGCAAAGAAGTCTCTTTAAGGAAATCCAGATTTGTGCGCACGGCCAGGTTACCGCGGGAGTCTGCTTTACGTGAGAAGTATTCCTCGAACCATAGTTCAGCCTCATCAACATTTTTAGATGGGAAAGCTTTAACATCTCCACGGAATAATCTGAAGTAGCAAGAGAAGTCCGGCCAAGTTCGCTCACGCATATTATAGATGAAATGCCCCACCAAATTTGAAGCCACAGAAAAACGGAATCGCTTATCAGCTAGCCGAAAACCTGAAAATCCGCAGCAATTCCACCCAAGCAGCATTGAAGAGCCAAAGCAACCGATTTTTCGGAGAGGTGAAAGGAATTCAAGAAGAACTCCTTGGTAATGAAGGGAGGGGAGAAGGAGACAGGAGAACGAAACCGTCGACGCACCTAACTTGCCTAACTTGCCGGATAGCTTCTCGGAGAAGACTTATCCTTATTGACAAGTCAAACTTATAGTTGACAGATGACGTCATTTGGTCCACGACAGTTTGAAACCAAACGAAATGAAATTGTGCCATGATTGCAAATTGCGGGAAAAGAGGAGTTATGGCGATCGTGAGATCGTGCATAGTTTTGTCGTTGCTTGGATGGACGCCACGTGTCCGGCTTCTGGACTGGCGCTCAGATCTTAACACCCGTCCTATAAATAGGGGACCGAAACATTCATCTTCTCCACCGCACTTATTCTATCTCTCCCGTTCTTGCCTCTCGCCCTCCTCGAGCTCTCTACCACTCCCGAGCTAAGCTCCAGCGACCATCGTGGTGTCCTTGCCGCCAACGTGGAACTTATCTCTGCCAAGGCGGAGATGAATATGCGACACCGCGCCCTGAAGGAGGACAACAAGGCCAAGGATAGGAGGATTGCCGAGCTGGAGGTGGCCCATAAGAAGGATGAAGGTAAAAACACTAAGTTTGTTATCTTCTGCCTTGTTTTATTTGCTTCCACCAATCATTTTAGCCGACTTATTCATATTGTAGAACTTCTAGACCACACACAAGATATATTGAAGGCGTCTACTGACATGCAAGCTATTATGAATGAAGCCTCTGATCTGGCGGCCGCCAACTTGGCGATGAAGGAGGAGCACCGGAAGGAGATGGAGGCCCAACAACTTAAGTTTGCGCATGAGACTAGCCAGCTACCTGGTGAGCTGGATAGCCTGCTCAAAAAGTTGGAGGAGGCGGAGTAGGCGGTTGCTGAAGAAATATCCAATCAGACTTCTTGCGCCCAAACCGCAGAGGACTCGATGTCAACTCACTTGGTTGAGTTGTCGGCTTTCCATGACTCGGTCCTTGGTAAGCTTCCCCGCTTCTTCATGGTTATCATGATAGAGCCGTCTTAATTGAGACGAAGGCTAACTGTGATGTATTGTTTATGTAGTTGCTGCAGGCGCAGGCGATGACAAGGTTGTCAGCCCCCGCCAAGCAGTTTGCCGCCAAGTTCTTCATCTCCTCAGATAGCCAGGAGCCAGCCGACTTCTGCGATGTGCCCAACATGCTGGACCAAGCTACAAAGATGCACAAGAGCGCGTTGAAGTCGGCGACGCGGGGTGGTGCAAAGACTGCACTTGGCCTATTCATGGCGCACTACCCCAAGGCGGAGATCGACGTCGTCACCGAAGGCATGCCGTCTACTTATGAAGACGGCAACGAGGTAAAGCCGGCAGCTGTGCTGAACATCGTTGCCGACTAAGCCACGCTGGTTGTCGACAACACGACCGTCTTCTACAAGCGTCATCCTGTGTCTCGCGCCAGGGAAGAAGTCGAGGTTTCCTCTACTACAAAGGCGGAGGGGAGTGATAGCTCCAGGGCTGGTGTTGCCAGCCCCCATGCCCATGTTGGCAGCCCCCGAGCCAATGCTTAAGTTTGTCGGCGTTGTCCTTTATGCTCCTTGGCGGCCAGCCTGCTCCTGCCCCTGAAACAATATTATCTCAACTTATATTATTTGTGTAAATAACTTTTGGAGATGTAATGCTAGGCGGGAGTGAGCTAACTTATTTTGCTACTAAGTAGTCTTTTGTTTATATGGCCCGCCTTAATTTTCTCTTAACTTATATGCTTCACTTTTTGTATGTTGGCAAACCTCAGCCATAAAACTTTAGCTGAAACAACCATGGCTAATACCATATGTTTATTATTAGAAACTAAACCTAACATGTTGGTACCAAAAGCATACTACTAGGCAAACCACATATAAGTAATCAAGAGTAAAGGAATTAGGCGGCGCAAAAAGATTATTTTTTTGCTTTGTTTTGTCTCGAAAACTGCAAGTATCTACGAGTTGGAACCTTTGCACGGAGCTAGAATATAGGTAACTTAGATACATAGAAGTATATGATTTTAAGAAAAGTTAAAAGATGGCATGCTTCTCAACACAGATGAGGAACCACGGACTTTGATTTCATAATCATATATAACTTATTACAATTGAAAATTGCTAAGTGTAGTAAGGACGTAGCTGCTCAATGTTCCAAGGCCGTCTTGTTTGCTCGAACGGATCGTCAATGCCTCGCTTTCTCTTGGTTCCTCCCCTGCCTGTGTGTTTCTTGCATCGTTTCTTGTCTTCTGCGTCTCGAATGTCGGTCAGGTAGTAGGAACCATTGAGCAACGCCTTTGTGACTATAAAAGGTCCTTCCCATGGTGGCGATAGCTTATGCAAGCCTTTCAGTCTTGAATTAGGCGGAGAACCAAGTCACCTGTTTCTGAAGCTTCGCTTCCGCACTCTCTGGCTATGATAGCGGCGAAGTTGTTGTTGATACAAGGCGGAGCGATGGAGAGAAACGTCTCTTTATTCATACAACAAGTCTAGGATGTCCTGTCTTGCATCTTCTACGTCTTGCTCGATGTGGGCTTGAACTCATGGGGAATCATGTATCATGTCGGTGGGTAGCACTGCTTCTGCGCGATATACTAAGAAGAAGGGAGTGTAACATGTAGATCTGTTAGGCGTTGTATGCAAACTCCAGAGTACTGACTGTAATTCATTTGCGCAGGCGCCGGCTGCTCTGCGTAAAGGAGTTTCGAGACAAGGCTTAAGTCCTGAAAGGACAAGGCCATTTGTACGCTCTACTTGTCCATTTGACTGAGGGTGTGACACTGATGCCAAATTAAGCCGGATACCTAGATCATTGCCGTACTCTTCAATGTCGCTTTGAGATAAATTGCTTTCACTATCTGTGATAATGTTGTGTGGAACTCCAAACCGAGAGATTATTCCCCAGAGGAAATTGGTGGCCGTGCGGGTGTCAAGTTTGCTGATCGGCTTAGCTTCGACCCATTTAGTGAACTTGTCCACAACATCCAATAGGTGGGTCTATCCACCTGATGCCTTCTTGAAGGGACCAACCATGTCTAAGCCCCAGACTGCGAACGGCCACGTGATTGGGATTGTCCTAAGTTCTTGTGCCGGCAAGTGAGGTTGGCGGGCGTACAATTGGAAGCCTTTGCATGTTTTCACAATGTTTTCGGCGTCTTCTTTGGCAGCCAGCTAGTAAAAACCTTGTCGAAAAGCTATGGACACAATGGACCTGGCGGAGGTGTAATGCCCGCAGATGCCAATATGTATGTCCTTCAAGATTTCTCGGCCTTCTTCCGGCAATATGCACCGGTGATAGATGTCGCACGTTCTTCGCTAGTATAGATCGCCTTTGCTGATTGTGAATTCTTTGGCTCGCCTTATGATTTGCGTCTTCAACACTTCATCGTCTTCCGGCAACTTCTAGTCCACTAGAAAGTCAAGATAGGGGAGATCCCAATCCGACTGAACGAGATGGACGACAAGGCTTGCCGCTTCTATAGGTTCTTCTACATCGGGGTCCAACAAGTTGGCGCCCTTAATGGACGGCTTGTGAAAGTGTTCTTGGAAAATGTCCTTTGGCTCTTTTTTACGTTCTGACCCGAGTCTGGCGAGGGTATCTACCACCTCGTTTTCAGCTCTTGGAACATGCCAGACTTCGTAGCCCATGAAACATTTGGCGAAATCGTCAACTTTGGCTCTGTATGCCGCCATTGTAGCACTTTTCGCGTCCCATGTGCCGCTTACTTGCTGTGCGACTAAGTCGGAGTCACCATATTAGAGGATTCTGTTAACACCGAGATCTTTTGCCACATGTATCCCGTGAAGCAATGCATCATATTCTTCTACACTGTTGGTTGCTTTGAAATGAATCTGCAACACGTAGCTGAGCTTATCGCCCTTTGCCGTGCGCAAAACGACCCTAGCCCCCGAGCCTTTAAGCATCTTTGATCCGTCAAAGTGCATGACCCAATATTCTGACTCAAGAAGTATTGTTTCCTCCATGGCCTCTGTCCAGTCGGCAACAAATTCTGCAAGTGCTTGAGTCTTGATGGCGGTCCTTGGTTTGTAGACTATATCAATGACGTCAAGCTAGATGCCCCACTTGGCGACACGACCTGTTGCCTCAGCATTATTGATTATGTCTCCCAATGGCGCCTTGCTGACTACCGTCACTGTGTGCTCCTGGAGATAGTGCCTAAGCTTCTTGGCAGCGAAGAAAACGTCATAAGACATCTTATGATAATGTGGATACCTCTGCTTGGAGGCGGAGAAGACTTCACTAATGAAGTAGACTGGATGTTGCTCAGACGTCTCGGCTTCACTTTCCTTTCTTTCCACTGCCAGGACAACGCTAACAACTGCTCCAGTTGCCGCAATGTAGAGCAGCATTGGTTCCTTCGATCAAGGTGCTGCCAACATGGGAGCGGACTTGTGCCTCCCTAAGTCGTCGTAAGGCGGCATCTGCCTCCTCTGTCCACTCAAAGTTGTCGGATTTCTTCAATAGCCGGGAGAGAAGCATAGCCTTTTCGCCAAGGCGGCTTATGAAACGACTGACGATCGCTGCCTAACTGGCTAAGTGTTGCACGTCCTTCAGACAAGTTGGTCGGGATATGTTTTGTATAGTCTTGATCTTCTCTGGGTTGACTTCAGCCAAGTAGTTTGCCGGCTGGGACAGCGAAAACGCATTTGGCGGGGTTAAGCTTCATCTGATATTTCCGGAGATTCTGAAGTGTTTTTTCCAAGTCCTCCAGGAGATCCGCCTTCTTTTTCGACATCACCGCAATGTCGTCAACGTAGACGTGAACATTGCGGCCGATCTGTTCATACATACAATTTTGCATACAACGCTGGTATGTTGCTCTGGCATTCTTCAGGCCAAAAGGCATCGTAATGTAGCAGAAAGTCCCGTATGGAGTGGTGAAAGACGTCTGATGTTTACGAACGCTTCTATTCTTGTAGACAGTGTTGGGCCTCCAAGAGCAGAGGTTTGTAGAACAGCAGCAAGTTTCCCTTAAGTGAATCACCCAAGATATATCGAACTCAGGGAGGTAGAGGTCAGAGATATTCCTCTCAAGCAACCCTGCAATTAAGATACAAAAGGTCTCTTGTGTCCCCAACACACCCAATTTACTTGTCATATGTATAGGTGCATTAGTTATGCAAAGAGATAGTGAAATACAAGTAATATGGATGATTATAATTAGTAATTGCAATCTGTAATAAAAATGGCAGCAAGCAAACAGGTAGCAGAACTTGTTGGAGACGGTATTTTAAGGCTTAGAAACAAGGCCTATACGGATCCTACTTTCACCAGTGGACATTCTCAACAATGACATCAAAGTTAAATAAATAAACACTACTCTCAAACACTCTCATGTTGGATGACAAACACCATTCATTGTGTAGTGCTACAAGAGCACCCTCAAAGTCAGAGTAAACTAACACCAACAATGTCATAAAGAAATCACACACGGTGCACACACTGTCACCATTACAACCGTGAATAACCCCAGAGTTCATATTAAAGTAACCTCTAGAGTGCATAATACATAAAGAGTAGCATCACATATTCAACTAGATTACAAAGCTCATGATGACATAAAGATCACATGGGATAGAGAGATAGACCACATAGCTACCGTAGATCCCGCAGCCCCGGGGGAGAACTACTCACTCCTCATCATAGGAGTCAGCAACGGTGATGGAGATGGCTGTGTAGTCGATGGAGATGGCTCCGGGGGCAATTCCCCGTCCCAACAGGGTGCCCGAACAGAGACTGCTGTCCCCCCGAATTGGTGATGACGACGGCGGTGGCTCGGGACCCGTGGAGGAAATATTGGACACCGTGCTAGGGTTTTTGCGTTGGGGGTTTATATGGACGAAAGGGCGAAGGCGGTGGAGCTTCGTGGGTCCCACACAACATGCTCGCGCGGCTAGGAGGGTTGCCGCGCCTGGGGGTGGTGTGGGCCCCTCGGGCTCCGTCTTCGAATCCTCTTTGGTGCTCTGGAACATTCACGATTAAAAACAGACTTCAGAAAAAAATCATCCAATTCAGAGAATATTTCCTTAAGTACTTTTCTGAAACCAAAAACAGTAGAAAAGAGGGAATATAAAATGCATATAAAACATGTGATAACTTGGTATAATATAGCATGGAACATAAGAAATTATAGATACGTTGGAGACGTATCAACATCCCCAAGCTTAGTTCTACTCGTCCCGAGTAGGCAAGAACGATAAAAGAATAATTTCTGAAGTGGCATACTTTCACATAATCTTGATCATATAATATTGTAAGGCTCATGTGAAAGTGCATGGTTGCCCCCATACGTGGTTTTGGTAATGAATGACAATCCTTATGGACTAATGTTTACATTGAGATATTCTTATAGATCTTGTCCATGGGAAAATATAGGAGTTCATGTGTTGGACTCTTCAAGATGACATAATGACCAATGCTCTATTCAAGGGTTAATATGAAGAATGGTCATGTATAGAGTTGAGCTCATCGCAAGTATGGCTTGGAATAGAAGATTGAGTGAACAATCATGTTTACCCCCAAGCCATCTTACATATCAAGAGAAGAAGATGAAGAGCAAGTTCAATATGATGCATCTCGGAAGATATCTTTTGATTGAAGCTTGCAAAGGAGACATGAAGACGAAGCTTAGCGAGGCCCTCCCATAATGGAGTATGGGGGAGCATTTGGAGAAGTCCTCATTAAGCATGTGCTAGCAAGCACAATCAAGAAAGGTGTTTCAACTTGAGAGAGTCAAGATCGTCATCATCGAGCTCAAGTGGAATGCGCAAGGCAAAGGTATGATCTTGATAGGTTTTCTATTTTACCGGTCTCATGGTGTTAGTGGGAGACCGGGTTTTAGGATAGATGGCGTACTATCAAGATGGGCTCTCGAGTGAGTAACTTGATCGCATCTTTGTGGAGAGCTCAAACCTTTGCATACTTGCCATTTCATCTTTCTTGGTTCTTACTTGGTTTTTCTCCTTGTTGGGTTTTGGTGCTTGTTGTGATCTTCACGACAAGCCCAAGTTCACCGAAAACGAATTTCATATGGAAAACTTGTTGCGTTTTCGGTTTTGGAGGTTTGCCGATCATTCCTTTTTAGAGAGGTTTTAACCTCCTCCATTTGGTTTTATCTTCCATTGTTGGACTATGAGGTTTATCTCCATGATCTTGTAAAGCTCTTCGTTGTGATTCCAACGAGCCAAAAATCATCCAAAACGGAGTCCGGATGGAAAAGATATTGACGTTTTCGTTATCGGTTTTGCTGCAGTTTTTCCTAGGCCGGAGTCTCCGGTCCTAGACCAGAGTTTCCGGTCTGTGCATGACCGGAGTCTCCGGAATCAACGTTTTTCTCCAAACGTTGTTCAGCCCCTGGTGGGGGGCGGAGTTTCCGGCCCTAGAGGCCGGAGTTTCCGCCCCTGGATGAACTTTCCGGCCCAGGGCACCGGAGAGTTTGCCCAAGCCTCGGCGGTGTTGACAGTGTTCAGCCCCTGGTGGGGGCCGGAGTTTCCGGACCCAGTAGGCCGGAGTTTCCGCCCCTGGCCGGAGTTTCCGGCCCTAGTGACCGGAAACTCCGGTGTGAAGTTTTCCTGCAACGGCTCTTTTTCGTGGGACCTATAAAAAGGCCCCTTCTTCCCCAGAGAGAGCAGCTCTTCCAAGCACGAATTTCCCCCCCCTCTCTCTCCTCCATTGTTGACCTTGGAAAGCTTGCCCCTCTCTCATTTCCTCCCATGATTCTTGCATATCTTTGAGGGATTTGAGAGAGGAGATCTAGATCTACATTTCCACCAATCCATCTCTCCTCTAAGTGAGGGGAACCTAGTAGATCTTGATCTTGGAGTTCTTGGTGCATCTCCTCTTTGTTCTTCCTCTCTTATTCCCCCATAAGCATTTGTTGCTTTGTTGGAATTCGAGAGTGAAGGATTTGAGCACTTGTGCTCTTGCCTTTTGCATTTGGTGCATCGGTGTGCTCTCCACGAGGATTCGTGGAAGTTGAAAGTTTGTGAGCTTGTTACTCTTGGGTCCTTGGACCCTAGACGCCTTTGTGGTGGTTGGACCCTTGTGTGGTCACTTGAAGCCGTTCGGGAGCCCCCAATCCCATTGTGGGTTGTGCCCCGGATTGTTGTTGGAGGCCGTTCGGGAGCCCCCAATCCCATTGTGGGTTGTGCCCCGGATTGTTGTTGAAAGGCTCCGGATTCCGCCTCGAAGGAATTCCGATAGTGGAAGGTGAACCAAGCCTTTGTGGTGCGGTTCATCGGAGAAGAAGGTGAAACCTTTGTGGTTGTTGAACCGTTGTGTCGGTTCACACCTCTCCAACGAGACGTACTCCCTTAACAACGAGGAACTCGGGAATACATCCTCGTCTCCGCGTGCCTCGGTTATTTCTATACCCGAGCTTTTACTCATGCACTTTACATTGTGATAGCCTTCGTGCTTGAAGTATTCTATATTGCTATCACCTTGTTGTTTGTCTTGCTTAGCATAAGTTGTTGGTGCACATAGGTGAGCCTAGTTTATTTAGGTTGTCGGCTTGTTAATTTAAACACCTAGTTTTATTCCGCAATTAATAAGCCTAAACCGGAAAAGTTTTAAACCGCCTATTCACCCCCCCTCTAGGCGACATCATTGTCCTTTCAATTGGTATCAGAGCCTGGGCTCTCTTTTTGGGCTTTACCGCCTAGAGAGTAAAAGATGTCGTTTGGAGAATTAGTGCACGATCCCACTTTCATATTCGATGGCACAAATTATGATGTTTGGAAAATTCGCATGCTTAATCTATTTAGGGCCATGGGTCCAAATTATATTAAGAGGATTGTAGATGTGGGTTTTTCTCCTCCAAAGGATTCCCAAGAATTATCTTTAGAGGATGAGATAAACTCTCATCTCGAGACTCAAGTTACTAATGGTCTTATGTGTGCTTTGACTGATGTAGTTCTTGCTTCAATCATGCCTTTTCGAAATGCACATGAGCTTTGGACCAAGCTTAAAGATATATATGAAGTGTCCAAAATTATTGAGGATGATTGTTCTCCTTCCACTTCCGGCCGTGATGAGTTCACAACTTCGCCCACTTCACCAACATGTGATTTGTCACAAGGTAATGATATGGTGAGTGGTGATAGAAATTGCATTGTTGATGGTGAATATTCTATTGACTATACTTCATCTCTATCTCATTGCAATGTTCTATCTTTAGACTTAAACTCTTCTAGCACTCCAAACGCCATACATGCTAGAGTTGATAGTCCTTGCATATCATGTAATAGTTGTTTAACTAAATCTCATGATGATATGCTTCATATGTCTTGTTGCCATGAAAACAATACTTCCATATCCTCTATTTCTTGCATGACTAACAATGTAGAGGAATCCCAACATTTGTTGGAACAAGACATGGACCTCAACGGTGCTTCAAGTTTTTCTTCATCCTCTTCAACCATTAATCATGTTTGCCTTATGGCTAAGGATTCCGAGGTATCTCCCACCTCGAATCCAAATTGTGATGATGTGGATGAGGATTCTCATGAAGAAGGTTTTGACTTTGAATCCTTAACCAAGATGGGTGAGATGGTACTTGGTGCTCTCCCCAAAGGTAGTAAAGCTATCCCTCCTCTTTGTGAAATCATTGATTATGTTACTAAGAGTAGGGAATTCATTGAGGATTTGGAAAGTCAATTTGATGAGAAATGTCAAATTGAGAGAGATGACTCTATCACCATAGCTTCCTTGAAAGCTTCTCTTGAAGAGGAAGAAGAGCTTAGGGTTTCTCTTGAAGAGAAACTTGAATCCCTTGATGAGTCTAATGATCTTATTATTGCTAAAATCATTAAGGAAAGAGATCATGCCCTTGCTAAGTATAAAGTGCTTAAAATTGAAAAAGTTGAATTTGGTGTTGGCAATGCTAGACTAAATGAGGACATGGAGAGACTTGACAAAGCTCACAAGGCTTTAGAAAGTGAACATTCTCTCCTTATCAAGTCTCATGATCAACTCCAAACTCAACTATCTAAGAATGACAAGCTTGTCAAATTGTCTTCTTCCATCTCTAATATTAATGATGCTTGTGCTACTAACTCCACTTCTTGTGAAGCATCTATTTTGAAGGAGAATGTTGAGCTAAGGGCTCAACTTGAGTTGCTATCTAGTAAGTATGGGAAATTGGAAGAAAGTCATGAAAAGCTTTCTAGCTCTAATGATGATCTTCTAGCATCCCATGCTAGGCTAAAGTTAGCTCATGAGGCTATTATGTCAAAGGTAACATCTTGTGAGCCTCATGGGGACAATGGCACAATTTCTACTCTTAATGCTATATTGCCATATGCTAGTCCTAGTGATTCATCAACTCATAATGTTGCTGCATCCTGTGATGAATTACTTTCCAAGCCTTTTTGCTCTAACAATGAAGCCTCTACTTCCTCTAGTTTTTGTGTTGATACTAACCATGTAGAGGAATTAAATGAGCTCAAGGCCCTAGTCACTTCTTTGAAGAAAGACTTGGAAAAGCGTCATGTTGGGGATTCTACACTTGACAATATGTTGAGTGTTCAAAGACGCCCCAATGACAAGAGTGGACTTGGATTCAACTCCAATATCAAGAACAAGTCCAAGCTTAACAAGAAGAACAAGGGCCAAGAACAAGTCAAGGATTCGGCCAAGATTGTTTGCTTCAAGTGCAAAGTTGAAGGGCACCATGTTAGATCTTGCCCTTTGAAGAAGAAGGCTCTTAGTGAGAAGCAACAAGGGAAGAAACCTCAAGTTCAAACTCAAGCTCCTCAAGTTGAAGAACGGTCTCTTCCCAAGAAGAATCAAGCTACCCCTCCTCAAGTAAAGACTCCAACTAAGAAGAGAGGAGCAAGTAGATGTTGCTACCTATGTCGTGAGAAGGGTCACCTTGCTTCTTCATGCACCAATGGTACCTTATCCAACCCCATTATAATTAATGATGTGTATTCTCTTCGGAAGGATAAGGTTGGCAATGTGTTTGCCAAATATGTTGGTACTCAAAGTGGTGTCAAGAAAAGAACCATTTGGGTTGCCAAACCTATTGTAACTAACCTCTTAGGACCCAACTTGGTTGGGGACCAACAAGCTAAAACTTGATCAATAGGTGTTGTTGGAGGACATTGGAGACTTGGCTACATTATGAAGAATTAAGGGATCTTCATCAATTATATTCTCTCAAGTCAAGTCATATGGATCATATTGTTCTATCTCATATCCAATGTTCCTCCTTGCGGTAACTTTTATTTAAATCATATATACATTGAAAGTTGCTTGCACCCTTGCATGTGTTAGGTTTAGTACCTTGCTAGAGTTTGTATGTGTTGTGCTCTCTACTTACTTATCTTGAGAAATCAAGTATGTGTATTTTGGTTTGCATACCATCTACTTGTTTTGAGCCCTATTGCTTTTATTTGCTATCTTATCTTGTTGGCTCTCTTTGAGAGATAAATGGACTATCCATTTTTGGAGAGTGATATGCTTCGTGCACCTTACAATCCTAAAAATGTGTGTACATGAGGAATACCACTTAGTGTTGATATATCAATATTATCTATTCTCTTTGTGGTATGTCATGCTCATGAGAAATTCAAATTATATAATGTCCATTAATTTCTCTAGTTGTTTTTGTTTGCCTCATGTGTTAAAATAAATGGATTATCACATTATGGGGGAGTAATAAGCTATGTGCATATTACAAGCCTAGAAAATGTGAAAATGTGAGGTTTTGCCACCTAGCACTGATATTGCTAATTATCTTGTTCCTATGTGGCATGTTGCTCAAACAAGTTCCCATTTACTTAAATGCTCTTTGTCTCTCACTCTTTTGGATCTTGTTTGTGAAGGATGTTCTTGATATGGCTTTCCCTAAATATATTCTCATATATCTTTTTGGGAAGCCAATTGATTCAAGCTACTCCTTGGAGTTGCTTTGCATTATCACATGATTCGTGAATCTATCAAGAATATCTATCTAAGCATGGCTTTTAATTCCTATACTTTGCCACATGCTTATGTTTTGTGAATATGGTCTTGAATATATCTTTGCAATCCACGCCCGAGAAATATCTCCATACATTACTTGTCGTGACAAGTGATAATCATAATTTGTGGTATATATATTGATCATATTCACTTTAAATCTTGCTTTGAATTGCCTTATTTGATTGCCAAGAATTTAGTTTGATCTAACTTTCTTTTGTCTTCCTTGTATCTTTTGGATCCTTTATTGCTCTACTTGAAATTTGTTTTGTGCTTTCTTGAGTTGGGACTTGCAATGAACCAATTCTTGTGCATTGACCTTCAAGAGTCATACTTCTTAATAATGCACTATTCTTTGGGAAGCTATCCTACTTTGAGTAAAACACCGTTCTTTAAATTGGTATTGCAATTTCTTGCCTTTCTTGAACATGACTAGTGTTTGAATATATATATATATATGAAGAGTGATGATCTCATTTGTGTGCATTTTGTATTCAAATGCAAAATCATAAATAATGTACACATCTTGGGGGAGCAATCCTATATGCTTTAGAACATTAGTTGTCTTCATATGATATTTGATCCCGATGACATGTCTCCTTGGAAGACTAACATTTTTCGTCTTGGTACTTTGTGCCACCATGAAAATTGTAGAGGTTTTGGTTTATTCCTTGATGATATGTTCATCAATTGGTTTCTTGATTTCATTAGCATCTTTTCAAAGTGTTATCTTCACTCATGTGTTGATTTGGGTATTTGATATAATGTGGACAATTTGTTTTATTGTCACACTTGTGTGTGCCTTGTTGGTTTACTTGGTGTTTTGTCTAAATTATATCTCGTTTGGTTCTTGAAAGTCATGTGCATGTATTTTTATTATATGTATATCTTATGGCATGCTTACTTTCGTTGATCCAATATATAGGATAAACTCCATCAAATCCTATATGGCTAAGATGTGCATGAAATTCAATTTCACATTAATATGCACATATTTATGTGGAGTTTGTCCTATGTATTGTAGTTGCTCTAACTACTTTGGACCCAATGAGTTTGGGTACTTTTTTTGTACTTGAATTTGTTTTAGGTATATTGGAGATGCATTGGAAGCTTGTCTCATCTAAAAGGAATGTGTTGTCACCATGTACTTATTGGAGCCAAGCTTGGATGATCATGAGCTCCTATCTTCTACATCACCAATGCTATCTTGGTAACAAGTATCTACCTCATGCATACATTTCTAGCTTTCAACCTTGTGTAGGTTGTTTCTTGGCATGAATCTTTTTGTTGCAATTGATTTGGTTCTTGAAAAACATCTTTATTGCAAATATGAGTAAGCCGGGATGATTACATATAAGGGGACTATATATTCATTTCTATGATTCATCGATCCCAAATATGTTAATCTAGCACTTTCTACTCTATGTCTCGCATATGCAATATTGATTGTTTTCTTCAAATCATTTACCTTTTGTGATACTTGTTATCTCTCTCGGAGCATCCCTTTTATCACCTTATCCCTTGTGGATATTTTGATGCTATGATGAGTGTGTGTTGGAAGTTCATCTATATCCCTTTAAGATAAAATTGAGCTTTGTGCTATGCTTTTAAGCAAAGATCTTTTTTGTATATTTATGACTTCCTCTTGGATATCATGGCCTTTACCCTTGTATCTATCTTGTGTGTACATGTTTATTTATAGACCCATATCTTAGTGATTTGTGTCTACTTAGAAACTTATACACATGATAATAGTACATCTTTAATTGATATTCCAATTCTTTAGTTACCACCTCTTATTGCTTTTGACTCTTTGGTGGTCTCTAAAAAGCACAAGCTTTAGTTGTCATGTGTTATGCTTGGTGCATTTTACTAAGCTTGTGGAGCTTTTGTTATATCTCTGTTGTGTGGGTATGGGAAAGACATGATATGCACTATGTGCAACTCCTCTTGAACGACTATGTTGATGCTTTGGCTCATCCTTGTATTAGTCTCCTAAAATGTCTTTGTATCTCACACCCATCCTTTTATTTTCTGCTCCTTGCTCATGTTGCAAAACATTTTATTTGTTGCAAGTTGGTTTGCCTTCTTTTCTCATTTATATTCTCTTGCATGGGTTTGTGTTCGATTTTATCTAGGAGGGAGTGAGGATTCCATGTTGTGCACACTATATTGAAATACAAATCCTATTTGTGCACGTACCTTGGGGAGTTCCCTCATGATATTTAGAACACTTTTTTGATCCTTTGGATTGATTGCTTCTTTCGTTGAAGTATCTTTCTATTTGATATTCTCTTGCAATCTTTGGATCCTCAATATAGTTTGATCTCCCTCCATCTATTCTACATTGGATATGTGCATTTGATTTCACTCACATTATGAGAAATGCACACTTTTATGGGGGAGCTCTTATTATATTAGCCTTCTTACTTTACACCCATTTCGGCAATCAATGCCAATGGGGGAGAAATTTAGAGGGTTTAAGGGAATATGGGTTTGTTCTCTTGCGGTTATCTTGCATCCTTGCTCTTTGTGTTGCATGGCTGCTTAAATTCATTATATAAACCCTCGTAAAAGGGATTGTCATCAATTACCAAAATGGGGGAGATTGAAAGTGCATGGTTGCCCCCATACGTGGTTTTGGTAATGAATGACAATCCTTATGGACTAATGTTTACATTGAGATATTCTTATAGATCTTGTCCATGGGAAAATATAGGAGTTCATGTGTTGGACTCTTCAAGATGACATAATGACCAATGCTCTATTCAAGGGTTAATATGAAGAATGGTCATGTATAGAGTTGAGCTCATCGCAAGTATGGCTTGGAATAGAAGATTGAGTGAACAATCATGTTTACCCCCAAGCCATCTTACATATCAAGAGAGGAAGATGAAGAGCAAGTTCAATATGATGCATCTCGGAAGATATCTTTTGATTGAAGCTTGCAAAGGAGACATGAAGACGAAGCTTAGCGAGGCCCTCCCATAATGGAGTATGGGGGAGCATTTGGAGAAGTCCTCATTAAGCATGTGCTAGCAAGCACAATCAAGAAAGGTGTTTCAACTTGAGAGAGTCAAGATCGTCATCATCGAGCTCAAGTGGAATGCGCAAGGCAAAGGTATGATCTTGATAGGTTTTCTATTTTACCGGTCTCATGGTGTTAGTGGGAGACCGGGTTTTAGGATAGATGGCGTACTATCAAGATGGGCTCTCGAGTGAGTAACTTGATCGTATCTTTGTGGAGAGCTCAAACCTTTGCATACTTGCCATTTCATCTTTCTTGGTTCTTACTTGGTTTTTCTCCTTGTTGGGTTTTGGTGCTTGTTGTGATCTTCACGACAAGCCCAAGTTCACCGAAAACGAATTTCATATGGAAAACTTGTTGCGTTTTCGGTTTTGGAGGTTTGCCGATCATTCCTTTTTAGAGAGGTTTTAACCTCCTCCATTTGGTTTTATCTTCCATTGTTGGACTATGAGGTTTATCTGCATGATCTTGTAAAGCTCTTCGTTGTGATTCCAACGAGCCAAAAATCATCGAAAACGGAGTCCGGATGGAAAAGATATTGACGTTTTCGTTATCGGTTTTGCTGCAGTTTTTCCTAGGCCGGAGTCTCCGGTCCTAGACCGGAGTTTCCGGTCTGTGCATGACCGGAGTCTCCGGAATCAACTTTTTTCTCCAAACGTTGTTCAGCCCCTGGTGGGGGGCGGAGTTTCCGGCCCTAGAGGCCGGAGTTTCCGCCCCTGGATGAACTTTCCGGCCCAGGGCACCGGAGAGTTTGCCCAAGCCTCGGCGGTGTTGACAGTGTTCAGCCCCTGGTGGGGGCCGGAGTTTCCGGACCCAGTAGGCCGGAGTTTCCGCCCCTGGCCGGAGTTTCCGGCCCTAGTGACCGGAAACTCCGGTGTGAAGTTTTCCTGCAACGGCTCTTTTTCGTGGGACCTATAAAAAGGCCCCTTCTTCCCCAGAGAGAGCAGCTCTTCCAAGCACGAATTCCCCCCCCTCTCTCTCCTCCATTGTTGACCTTGGAAAGCTTGCCCCTCTCTCATTTCCTCCCATGATTCTTGCATATCTTTGAGGGATTTGAGAGAGGAGATCTAGATCTACATTTCCACCAATCCATCTTTCCTCTAAGTGAGGGGAACCTAGTAGATCTTGATCTTGGAGTTCTTGGTGCATCTCCTCTTTGTTCTTCCTCTCTTATTCCCCCATAAGCATTTGTTGCTTTGTTGGAATTCGAGAGTGAAGGATTTGAGCACTTGTGCTCTTGCCTTTTGCATTTGGTGCATCGGTGTGCTCTCCACGAGGATTCGTGGAAGTTGAAAGTTTGTGAGCTTGTTACTCTTGGGTCCTTGGACCCTAGACGCCTTTGTGGTGGTTGGACCCTTGTGTGGTCACTTGAAGCCGTTCGGGAGCCCCCAATCCCATTGTGGGTTGTGCCCCGGATTGTTGTTGGAGGCCGTTCGGGAGCCCCCAATCCCATTGTGGGTTGTGCCCCGGATTGTTGTTGAAAGGCTCCGGATTCCGCCTCGAAGGAATTCCGATAGTGGAAGGTGAACCAAGCCTTTGTGGTGCGGTTCATCGGAGAAGAAGGTGAAACCTTTGTGGTTGTTGAACCGTTGTGTCGGTTCACACCTCTCCAACGAGACGTACTCCCTTAACAAGGAGGAACTCGGGAATACATCCTCGTCTCCGCGTGCCTCGGTTATTTCTATACCCGAGCTTTTACTCATGCACTTTACATTGTGATAGCCTTCGTGCTTGAAGTATTCTATATTGCTATCACCTTGTTGTTTGTCTTGCTTAGCATAAGTTGTTGGTGCACATAGGTGAGCCTAGTTTATTTAGGTTGTCGGCTTGTTAATTTAAACACCTAGTTTTATTCCGCAATTAATAAGCCTAAACCGGAAAAGTTTTAAACCGCCTATCCACCCCCCCTCTAGGCGACATCATTGTCCTTTCATCATGTTATGAATGAAATGACTCAAGGCAATGATTTATGGGTCAATTGGTTCTGTGCCATACCTAGCTGAGTTCTATCGGTATGTGCCATACCCACGCTGTTTCTCTGGTTTGTGCCCTGGTTTGCTCGCATATCGGCCAAACGCTCGTTTCCCTCTGGTCAACCTACTTTGACCCGCACTTGGCCTGACTGGTGGGGTCGGCCTGGCGCGGCTCGGCTCGTTTGTCGGCTCGGTTGGGATTTCCTAGGGCCGGCGCGTGGGGCCGGGCACTAGTCTGGCTGGTGGGGCTCTGGCACTAGTCTTACTGGTGGGGACGGCACGTGGGGTTGGCGTGGGGTTGGCGCGTGGGCTCAGCGTGGCACTGCACCTCCGCTTGGAAGACGCATCCATGGCGGCAGATCCATGCCTCGCCGTTCCCCTGGTCAATTGTGGACAGTTTCATCCCACTTCAGGATTGAGGTGGTTCAGAAACAAATTTAACATGTCGAACACCTTGCGGGCCACATGAACCGCCTCCGATGAACAAGATTGAGGTGGTTCGGAAACGAAGTCAACATGAATGCATACTGTCGAACACCTTGCGGGCACATGATCTGCCGCCGATGAACAACATAAATGGTGAACACAAATTGATTCAAACATTTAAACGAGATTTAACAAACTTACAATTACAAATCTAAACGAGATTTAACAATCTTAAACCTAAACAAAGGGTTTAGGGATGAGAGAGAGGCCTATGCATCTTCATGCATGGCCATCCCTCATCACCATATTTATTGACGCATGCGAAGAGATGACGCTTCATCCCGGTGACGGGGAGAAGATGCGAACCAAGTCAGCCTTCACCTCTGGACATGGTGAACGGGAATCCGGTACCTAGAGGGGGGGGGGGGTGAATAGGTGCTATTACAAATTTTAGGTCTTTTAAAATTTAGGCTCAACACAAAGGTAAATTCTCTAGATATGCAACTACGGTGAATTTACCTAAATGATAAGCTAAGCAATAACAAGATAAACAAGAGTACAAGACAAGCAAGCAAGAGAGTAAGGATAAGGGGAACCAAGTGAATCACGCGGAGACGAAGATGTAATCCCGAGTTCCACCCAAGGGTGTACGTCTCGTTGGAGAGGTGTGCGCTACCACAACAGGTTAGCCGCAACACCACAAAGGCTCACCTTCTTCTCCGATGAACTCAACCACAAAGGTTGCGAGTTCACCTTCCACTATTGATCCTCTTTTAGGGCGGAGATCGAAACCCTTACAAACGCTTGAGGCACTCACCCACAACTTAACTGGGGGCTCTCAAGATGGCCATAAAAGGTCAAGGACCAGAAAAGGTCAAGGCAACACCAAGATTACAACAATGGTGAACTAGGTTTTCCCACCGGAAACCCTAGCCACGAAATCCCCAAGTGAATGGGGGGAGAAATGCAAATCGCTTCGGTGAAAATGTAGATCCGGGCCTTCTCCTCCAATCCTCCAAAGATCAACGGATTTGAGTGGGGGGATTGGGAGATCTTGATGATTTGAGCTTTCAAGAAATGTAGGAGAGAGGAAATCTGAGAGCTAGCTGTTCTTGAGGGAGTGAGGGGGTATTTATAGCCCCTCCCCTTTCTGGCCGTTGGTTGTGTCTACCAGTCGGAAATTCCGGTCACTCAGAATTTTCGGAGAAATGAAATTTCCGACAGGAATTTCCGGCTGGAGTCAGAACGTTTTCTCTTCTTTCCTTAGCAGATTTCTTCAATCTTCTTCAAGATACACTCAGAAATTCCGGTGAATGGAAATTTCCGAGCACAATTTCCGGTTGAGATCAGAACACTTCTCATTCTTGACTTAGCCGTTTCTGAGGGTTCTTCTGGGTGCAATCGGAAATTCCGGTAAATGGAAATTTCCGATCACAATTTCCGGTTCGCGTCAGAACACTTCCTCAATCTTGACTTAGTCGTTTCTACGATGTTCTTCCTGGTCCACTCGGAAATTCCGGTAAAGTGAAAATTTTGTGTACAATTTCCGGTTGAGATCAGACCCATTTCTCATACTTGACTTAGCCATTTTCTGTGAAGTTCTGGTGAACCGGAAATTCCGGCCTTGGAAATTTCCGGCTCAAATATTCCGGTTCCTGGAACAATTCCAGAACCACTTCTTCTTCGCATTTTTGGCTTTGATGCAAAAGAACTTAAATCACATACAATCTGAAATACTTAGCATTCTATTAGTACATCATGAGTATTGTTAACTACCACACAAAACACCAGGGATTAAGAAATGTTCTTTCAATCTCCCCCTTTTTGGTGTTAGATGACAATACCAAGATTTGCAAAGAAAATATGAATGCTATATCATGTTCTAGATAAAATGGCTCCCCCTAAACATGTGCATACAAGAAAACAGGAGATAGATGGATAGGAGAATTTTTTTGCAAAAAGTAGCACATGATATCACAACAAAGTAAAGGGACAATACATATATCTATGGTAGCAATAGAGACTTGATAGAATTTCATACCTTGTGTATATATAATATGAAGAGAATGCCAACACAATAGGCTTGAAGTCTCATCTATAGATTGAAAAGATAGCATATGAATTTCTCATTACACATACGATGTTCACAAATAGTTCAAAACGACTAAGATGAAAGATAAATGGACACAAGCGCAAATAAATGGTAAATGCACAAGCTTGTGTCTGAACCCATGCAAATCCCCGAAGTGCCTTCTAGAGCAACTTCTCCCCCTTTGGCATCGAAACGTCAAAAAGGAAGAAGAGCGATGCTACGTCCCATGGCAGCCATCAATCAGAAGGGGTGTCCTCATCATCCATCTCCTCCTCGTCATGATCAACATAATCATCACCAGAAGTATCCTCGTAAGCCTGGCCCGTGGAGTAGGAGCTGCCACCAAGGTCACTCTCAATATGAGACCACGGATCCATATAACCCTAGTTCCACTGAGCATAAGAGAGAGGAGCAGTGAGAGCAGTAGGAGCAGCAGAGCCAGACGCGTGGTGAAGAATCAACTGTTGATCATGAGCTAGCTGGCGGCGATCCTTGTAGGCTGAGTATTGTTCCTTGCGAATATCAATGTTCATGCAGAGAATGTTGTGCTGGAACCAATTCAGTTTCTTCATCTTCCCGGAGGTGGAGGGAGCATGAGATGGGGCAGCAGCCCTGCGAGCATCTCCCATAGACAAACCATCCCTGGTGGACTGAGAGGTGGGCACAACCACGGTCTTCTTCTCATATAGCTTCTTTAAGTCATGAACCTCCGACTCATCATCACTGAAAGTATGCTCCGGAAACTTGGACTTGATGAGCTTCATAATGTAAGGAGCATAGGGAATAGTGCCTGTAGAAGTCATGGCTTCAAACATCTCATTATGGATATAGTCCATCACGTCAACACTCCAATCCGCATCCTCATCGGTGCTCATAGCAATGGTGTGGGCATGGAGGAGCAAGTTGCAAAGAGGAGAAACCACATTGTCTTTGTTGCCACCACTTGGAGCAATGTTCTCCCGGAAGATGCGCAGAAGAATATCATAGCGGGGGAGCAAGTTCCGAGCAAGTCCGGGGGTTGCACCCCTACCATAGAGATGTGCGGTATCCTTCTTGTTGAGCCGGTAGGAGTGGTGCATGCGGTAACCTTGTGGATTGTCTCCATCAAACTTGTAACCCAATACCTTGGCAAACTCATACCAGTCAGACTCGCAGTAAGTGTCTCCTGTCATCCACTTGATGGTCTTCTTCGTGTCACCCTTCATCACAAGGGTGGCAAAGAACTGCATCACAAACTGAGAGTTGTAGTTGCACCGAGTGACCACAAGCCTTTCCAAGCCCATGGCCTTGACAATATGAATAGCCTCAACAAAGGTGGCCTTGGACTGAAGAGCACAAAGGTTGTATGGCTGCATCTTGCGAATAGGCTTGGACAGAGTATAATAGATGTCCTTAAGGACGTATTCTTGCTCAATGCACCAAAAGCTATGGTCATCAAGAGTCTCATCCCTTGGCCTGAGATACCAATCTCCCTGACGGAACTGAGAATAGTCAACATCATACATCTCTGTATACGGCTGACGAGCAGTGGGAGGTGGGGTGACATTCTTCCTCTTCTTGGACTTGGGCTTGCTGGCGAGAGCTTTCTTTGGCCTTGGTTTTCTTGAGGAGGAGGCTGCATGCCCTTTACCACGGACCTTCCAAATGACAGACCTCGAGAGCCTCCCACTCTCCTCCGCGAGAGTAGGGCTCCCACTCGAATCACCTGTGAATATAGAAAAGATAGGTAGCACAAGATGAGTACACACAAGACATGAGTGCATACATACATTAGGAAGGCATTAGGTTGATCACATATAGCTAAACATTAGGAAATCTGAAAACTGCACTTTTTAGGTTCAGACCGGAAATTCCGGTCAGTCGAAACAGTGTAGACTTTGAGATTCGATATGTCTAAAACTAGATCAATCCAACAAAATGCAAAACTAATGTACATACATAGCAGGGAATGACACTAGGAGCAATCTCTACCAAGCAATTTCAAAACAAATAACCCCACATCTAGATCCAAGTGCAAGCACCTAGGGTTAGGGAAAAGTGGAGTTACCCTCATCCATTGAGGACACTGCTTGGAGGAGAAGGTTCCCGGGACGAAGGAGAACCAGATCCGGCCGAGAGGAGAGATCCCCGGTGGTTGGAAGGCCCCGGGAGAGCTTGGGGCGGCTGGGGTGGCGGTTTTGGAGAGAGGGGAGTCGGGGGTGGAAGAAGAACTGGAAACAGTTCTTCACCCCGAGCCTTCCTTATATTTTTTAGACAAACCGCCCGACCGGAAATTCCGATTCACCATAAATTCTGAGAATAACTTCACACCGGAAATTCCTAGTCACAGGAAATTCCGATCCACAGGGGAGCCGCAAATTCCGACCAGCCGAACCAAACTCCCAGATTTCAATCGGATGACTTGTGTGCAATAGAGAGAAATGTTTTCAGGGGAGAAGAGGCTTATGATAGATTTCCAAACTATCATTGGTACGCCATACTCAGATTACAACAACCAAATCGCTTCATAAAGCGCCAAGTTGAGTAGGTTTTCCACATGCATGAATCCGAAAGCAATAAAGCAACAATAAGCTCCAAATAAAATCAACTCTTCAAAGAGAAGAGGTCGGTGCCGAAGCCACCATGTAGGAGTGTATGGCATGTCACCGCGAAGATATATCTTGGGTACACAACCAATACTCGTCGTTTTAGCTCATTAGTCATAAGAATGAATATAGAGATAAAAGAACACTTGCTATCGGCATAATGGGGGGAGGGATGGTCCAATGTATTAGGACCGCACTCCCCCTATGTCCATGCCTACATCTAAACAAGATAAGATGCAATTACGTCCTAGGTGAGTGTGCAAGCGATCAAGCTAAGGACCTCGAATCAATGATATTGAGCTCATTCCTCAAAAAGCAAAACCTTCCTTCCTCAAGGGGCTTCGTGAAGATATCCGCCAATTGATCCCTTGTGCCCACATAGGATAAGTCAATATCTCCTCGGGCCACAGATCTCTTATGAAATGATGGCGGATCTCAATATGCTTGGTTCTTGAATGTTGCACCGGGTTGTAAGCAATCTTGATGGCACTTTGATTGTCACATAGAAGAGGCACTTTGTCGCAAACGACTCCGTACTCCTTTAAAGTTTTCCTCATCCATAGCAATTGAGTGCAACAACTTGCGGCGGCAACATACTCGGCTTCGGCGGTGGAGAGAGATATACAATTTTGCTTCTTAGAAGACCAACTTACCAAGGACCTCCCAATAAATTGACAAGCACCGGAGGTTGACTTCCTATCATCTTGATCTCCCGCCCAATCGGAATCCGTGAAACCACATAATGAGAAATGTGCATCCTTGGGGTACCACAATCCATAGGTTGGGGTATAAGCCAAATATCTAAAGATTCTCTTGACCGCCATGTCATGGCTTTCTTTAGGATCCGCTTGATATCTTGCACATACTACTACGGCTAGCACTATATCCGGTCTAGATGCACAAAGGTAAAGAAGAGATCCAATCATGGAGCGATATACCGTTTGATCCACATCCTTACCCTTGGGGTTGAGCTCAAGGTGGCATTTGGTTTGCATTGGGGTAGAGACACCCTTGAGCTCAAGCAACCCATACTTCTTGAGCATGTCTTGAATGTACTTTGCTTGGTTTATGAAAGTTGCTTCCTTCAATTGCTTGATCACGAATCCGAGGAAGAGCTTCATCTCACCCATCATAGACATCTCAAACCTGTCAGTCATAAGCTTGGAGAATTCTTCGTTAAATGCTTTGTTAGTAGACCAAATATAATATCATCCACATATAATTGACAAATGAAAAGCTCTCCATTTACTTTCTTAGTAAAAAGGGTGGGGTTGATTTCCCCAACTTGGAACCCACGGTCTACAGGTAGTTCTCTAAGATGCTCATACCACGCACGTGGGGCTTGTTTAAGGCCATAGAGAGCCTTATCCTACTTGTAGACATGGTTCGGATACTACAGGTCCTCAAACCCCGGCGGTTGCTTAACATAAACAAGTTCACTTAGTGGACCATTAATAAAAGCGGATTTAACATCCATTTGTTGCAACTTAAAGTTATGGTGAGAGGCATAGGCAAGAAGAATACGAATTGACTCAAGTCGAGCCACGGGCGCGTAGGTTTCTCCAAAGTCAATGCCTTAAATTTGGGAGTAACCTTGAGCCACCAATCTTGCCTTGTTCCTCACCACCATGCCATGTTCATCTTGCTTGTTCTTGAATATCCACTTGGTGCCGATAACATTGCGGCAATCTTTGGGTCTTTCCACCAACTTCCACACCTTATTGCGCTCGAAGTTGTTGAGTTCTTCATGCATAGCATCAAGCCAATCTTTATCTTCAAGAGCTTCAAAGACTTTCTTGGGTTCCACCATGGAGATGTGAGCTTGATGTTCACTAAAGCTTGCAAGTTTTCTTTGGGTAGAGACCTTGCTTCTCACATCACCAAGCACCTTGTCAAGAGATAGAACTCTCAATTCTTGTGAGGTGCCAACCCCATTCAAGCTGCGGATCTCGATTTCCCTCCTTGCGGTGGTAGGGATCGCTTGATCATCTTGATCATTCATGTCTCCGCCTTGACTATAATGATGGCCTTGATCAACCATAGGAGTGATGACCAGAGGTGTGGGAGTAGGGGTATCTTGGCCTTGTTGAGAGCTGCCACCGGGAATGTCAGCAGGATTGGATATTCCGAGTTCATTGTGAACCGGAAATTCCGAGTCACCGGAATTTCCGACTCCAGTTTGAACCGGATTTTCCGGCCCTCCGGAAATTCCTGGAGCAGCTGGAGGTTCTTGTGCTTCTTCTTGGCTGGGCGTGTTGGGAATGGTGTTGTTGTTGGATGTTTCTCGTGTTGGGGTAGCCACCACTTGCGTAGAGGTTGATCCTTGTTGAACAAACTCATAATAGACTTCGACGGGGCGGTGGACGCCCAACCCCATCCTTCGGATAGCATCTTGAGGTTGATCATCACCTACATCGGAAACACCACTTTGCTCCACAAGGGAGCCGTCATTCTCATCGAATACCACACTACAAGTTTCTATGATAATGCGCGAGGCCTTGTCATAGACTATAAGTATGGGATTCGGGACCGCAACCAACAAAAGTCCCTTCAAGAGACATAGAATAAAACTTGCCTAGACGAACACCTTTGATGAGATAAAAATACTTACAACCAAAAACTCGGAAGTACGAGATATAGGGCTTGTTCCCGGTAAGCACTTCATAAGGTGTCTTCATGAGTCCTTTGCGAAAGAAGAGCCGGTTGGACGAATGGCAAGCGGTGTTGACGGCTTCGGCCCAAAAGTTGTGAGGGGACTTGAACTCGGCCATCATCGATCTTGCCATCTCAATAAGTGTGCGGTTCTTCCTTTCGGCTACACCATTTTGTTGGGGAGTATAAGCAGCGGAATATTGATGACGAATCCCTTCTTCACTAAGGAACTCGTTCAAGGTGTAGTTCTTAAACTCGGAACCATTGTCACTTCTTATCACCAAGATTGGGACATTGTGTTGACGTTGAGCTTCATTGGAGAAGTCGATGATAGTTTGTTGAGTCTCCACCTTCGACTTGAAGAAGAAAACCCATGTGTATCTTGAATAGTCATCAACAATCACCAAGCAATATTTCTTGCAACCAAGACTAGCTTCCGGAATGTGACCAAAGAGGTCAACATGGAGAAGCTACAAAACCCTCGTTGATGAAATGATGGTCTTGCTTGGATGGTGGATGTCATGCATTTTTCCTTCAACACAAGCCCTACACATTGGATCCTTCAAGAAGGAAATATGGTCTTTTAGTCCTAGGATATGGCCACCCTTTTGGAGACTTTGCAAAGTTCTCATATTGACATGTGCTTGTCGGTGATGCCATAACCAACCCAAGTCCGCCTTAGCGAATAAGCACATTGCATGGGAAGTGGTGACTCCGGAGAAGTCAACCACATATATCCCATTCTCAACGTACCCAACAAAAGACACTTTGGGAGACTTGCTCCGCATAAGGATAACCATTTCGCTTTCGAAGATAACGGTATAACCCTAAGTTAAAGAATGCACCGAGATCAAGTTGAAACCTAGGGACTCGACAAGCAAGACATTCACAAGTGTGATGTCCGGTGCCACTACCACCTTGCCGAGCCCTATTACCTTAAACTTTGAATTATCACCATATGTAACGGTCATTTGATCATCATTAGGCTTCAACTCCGTTACAATCTCCTTGCTTCCGGTCATATGACTAGTGCACCCACTATCAATTATCCATTTCGATCCTCCGGAAGCAAGGCCCTACACATAATCAATTCTTTGATTTAGGTACCCATTTTGCAATGGGTGCCTTTTGGTTAGCAACAAGGGTCTTTGGGACCCAAATAGCATATTCAATATAGCCATCAAAAGGCCAATGTATCTAGAATAGACATCCCCATAATAATCAACTTATAAAGCATAATTGGGGTTAGATATGCCCGCAAAGTCATCACGAGTGGGAGTGCCCCTTGTGGCATTTGCACTCGCAATGTCATCTTTCTTGGCTTGTGCGGGCTTGGCCTTCTTCTTGATCTTCTTTGTAAGGACCCCTCGGACAAGTCCGAGATGCCCACATTATGTAAGAGATCACGATCCCAATGATCAGTGCATCGCAATCACATAACCAACATAGGTATCAAAGAGTTACATCATTCAAGTCGTACGAATAAAAGTCTTACAACACATAGACGGTCGTACGACCAAAGTCAACAAACCTCGTCACGCAGGACGGAATTAACTAAGATAGCGGAAGCTCGTGGCTAGCGACGGCTCTCAACATCTCCGAGCGCAGGTTCCCACAAGTGCAGTTGACCGGTGACAGCTAAGTGGCGAAATCGTCGTCAAACACCTCCTCCTCGATGTAGGCCTCCTCATTGCAATCTGGACATTTGAATATCCAGGGACAAAGCCACATGAGTACAATTACGTACTCGCAAGACCACCTCTAGGCTTAAATTCTCATGATAGTGCAAGAAAACACTTTTGGAAAACTGGGATAGCTGCTATATATACGACTATAGGGCTTAGTTTTCGAATACCATGATTTTAGACATAGAGAATACGACATCTCTATATCTTTGTTGAAGAAAACATTTAGAGATAGAATTCTCTTCGCTGAAATGCGACATCTCTATATCTTTGTTGAAGAAAACATTTAGAGATAGAATTCTCTTCTCTTAGATATAGCAAGGACATATCCAAGTTCAAAACTTTCGTTTATAAAAGTTTATCAAACACTAGGATAGGGGTAACCCTTTTTCCTGACTTGAGATCGGACTGGATGTCTCCCCGAGATCAACCATCTTCACCTAAATTCCGTACCTCCCAGGTACCAACTTATGCCTGCTCGAATCTCCCGGAGAAACCTATTCTTTCCTCTTTTCAAGACCCAAAATGCCCATACGCCTAGATCAGTGGCCTTTCCAACCGTCCATGACCGTGGACGCGGCTATTCGAATAGATTTACACTCTGCGGAGGTTGCACACTTTTCCCACACCTATCGGCTATTCCGCCGTGTCTGCCACGGCCCATCATACGACAGTATGCGGGGTCCCGGATAACACGATCAAAACTTTCCACTATGACCACCCTAGTATCGGGGCCTCCCGGTAGGTTTGTTCTCCTCGGCACCGTGTGCTCCACTAGACCTCTTGGTCTTTCCTCGGGACACCACACCGCCACGTCAGGAAACTTGCCGTAATCGTCCGACTGTTGGTCCTCAACAGTGTATTGTCTCTTCCGGACGACAACCCGGCTTCGAGGGCCCAGCCCTCATAGAAAGTATGAGAGCCCCAACACTAAAACAGACAAGCTTCCGGCTAAGCCCTACCCATGTCAGGTAGTGTGGTTGCACGGGTTAATTGTTCGAGCGGCTGCTAGGGCAGTACTTTGTTTTTCAAAAACAACCTCCAGTCCTCCGACTACTCCCAGCAGCTCGGGTTTTCGCAAACATCCCCGCTTGCTCCCAGCAACTCGGGTTTTAATAAAACACTTGCTCGCCGATTGCTCCCAGCAACTCGGGTTTTCTTCCTCGAAACATTTTTATCAAATGGGTCCCCATCCTACAGTTTTGAGGTAAGATAACAGAATATACTATTTGAAAACTTAATCTTCTTTATAGAGCCTTCAATGACAAGACTCATCAAGTAAAACTCTTATTATAATACCTACAGCTATTCTAGTAGATAACTTTGGCCAAACAATATTTGGTAAAAATAGTTTTCGGGTGGCAAGGCGCCACAAAAGAAGTAAAACATGCATTATTTTATTTTGAAAACAAAACATGCTTGATAAAATAATAAGATTTCATTATAGTGGCGAGGTGGGCTTGCCTTGCTCAAAGTACTGTCCCTGGTCTTGCTCTTCAGCGTAGTCGTGCTCAGCTACCTCGTACTGCTCTTCCTCGGGTTGCGATTCTACCGTAACATGAAAAGCAGACGAGACTAGCGTAAGTCCTAAAATGCGAGTTGATAACAATCTAAAGTATATCAACAAACAACAAGCATCACAAGCAGAAAACACAACTAATACATTCAATATTTATTAGGGGCTGTTTACATGTTTTAAGCATAATTCTTAAGGTACTGCTCCTAAAATTAAACCCTTCTACCACATCACTGCTGACACACATGTGGAGCTCTGAAAATTAGCTGTGCATGAAAATCTATCACCAAACAAGAATTAAAAATCAGATAAGAGCTACTAATGTCAAACTTAAACAGAAGATAGGTTCATTTTTATAGATCTCCTGAATGCATAATTAGCCTTTCTGGTGAGATAGGAGTTTTCTCTTTAAGTGGAGATTTTATTCATCAAATTTGGACACTCCTAGCTTAAGTTATCCCAGTTTTAAAATAAAGTATACTTCTGATCATTATTTATGTGCAGAAAATAATAAGAATTATTTTGGTGTCAAACCAGTGGGGTGAGTTAGATAAAACCTGTGGCTATTCCACAAAATTATCCCCAACATTTATCTATGGACAGAGGTGGCTCCACCAATTAAAACTAGACATGTCATAATCTCTGAAGTTTCAGAAATGCATTTTAAGAGATTATTTCCTTGTTGTTCAGGGATTTATTCACTAAGAAATATCAAGTAACTGGAAAATTCTACATTTGTAGTATATGGTACCTCCAACACATATCTAACACTTCCAATTGGATTTACCTCAAAAAGTGTTTTTATTGAAGAGTTAAAAATCCCCAAACACATACTGATTTATTCTTAGACTAAACACAACTTTTACTAGACTAATCTCCTGCATGCAAGATTTACCAATCGAGATAGGCATTTTTACAATCTTTCCAACAGATCCAAGATTGCATGATTTGGATTTATAACACACAAGTTATTAAACAAATGGTAAAATATGTACTTTTTACTAAATCTATTTTACCACAAAACAGAAAACACATTTTGGAACAAGTCCAACGCCACATGGTTAAGAAAACGTGCATGCATGTTACAAAATTTATCCCATCATTTTTGCCACTCTAGATTTACCACAAATGATTTAAAGCTAAAACTCTAGATTTACTGGAAAAATTAATAGGAAAAGAATAAAAGAGAAACAGGCCGAACGGGCCAGATCTGGGCCAGATCGGCCCAGAGGCCACGCAGAGCAGCGCGGATTTGCGCGGGGGTGGAGCTGGGCCGGCCCAAACGCGCGCGTCTGCGCGCGCACGGGGAGGTTCAAACCTGGCCGTAGATCTCGTGATCTACGGCTCACGGCCGTCGTCCTCCTCACGACGCAGCGCGAACAAACCAGACGAGGGGGAGGGAAATGGTGGCGATGGCGCTCACCAGAGACCGCGCGGGGCCAGGGGAAGGGTGGAGATCGACGGAGGGGACGATGGCGAGCTCGACGGTGCCCTCAACTCTCGCATGCAACGTCGGAATCCATGGTGACTGCGGCGGCGAGCTTCTCGGGTCGAGGATGAGCACGGCGGCTACGGACACCTAGAAGAGAAAAGGAGGGCATGGGGAGTTAGATCTCGACGAGGCGCGCTCGAGGGGCCAAAAATGGCAGAGAAAGGTGGAAAGGAACGACGGTGAGCACGGCGGGAAGAAATCGGTCTCCGGCGAGGTTCTTCACCTCCAGAGCTCGAGGGAGGGCGTGGCTTTGGGTGAGGGTGGTAGGGGTGATCAGAGGAGGTGAGGGGGAGCCTCGGGTAGGGTTTTAAGAGGAGGGGCAGAGCTGGGGACAGCTCCAAAACCAGGGGCTGGTTTTCGGGCTTCCTCGGGCAGGAGCAGTTTGGGGGAAGGGGAGGGGAGTTCTGGTTGGTCCTCTAGGGCGGTGGAGAGGGGCAGAGAGGATGCTGGTCGGGAGGAGACTGCCTGGCCAGTGAGAAGAGAGGGGAGTGTGCTTCGGTTGGGTGGAGAGAAAAAGAGAAAGGAGGAAAGAGGAGGAGAGGTGACCCGAGCCCATGACAGGTGGGCCAGGGGGGTCATCATGCTGCTCTCCTTTTCCAGCAGGTGGAGTAGAAATGAGAGAGAGAGAAAAGAAGTTTTGAGTAAAATCCTCAAACATATTCAAACCCTAAGTTTGAATAATTTAAACATTAACCACAAGAGAAAAAAATAAATCAATTACCCATGCCCACCATATTTAGTGAAACTACTGAATTTTCCAAATGCCCAAATCAAACATCTTATTTAGCTCCCAAAGAAAAGAGAACTTTTGGTGAGAAGGACAAGAATCACTCAAATGGTCATGTTATTTTGATGACTACAAAAGCTAGTGAGATTCATATGCAAACAAGCTCTTGTGTGATAATTTAGAACAGGGTATGGAATTATATGTGACCTAGATGGAAATGTTTCAAATGCATGCCAAAAACCATTTAGGGTTTGCTTAATAATGGCCCCTTGTTTGGCTAAGTTTTAACAACCATGAAGATCCTAATAGTGGATATTTTATTTTGGTGCTATGTGACTTTAGTGTTTTCAATGTCAGGGAATACTAGTGGAGCACCCACAACATAAGATGTGCAAACACATTAAATCCTTACTCAAATTACTACACACAAAAGTTTCAGCAAGAGGTGAAAAATCCAGAGTAACACCACAATGCTAAAGCTAAGAGAATTGAGGTGTTACAGACCTCCCCCCCCTTAGGAGAATCTCGTCCCCGAGATTCCAGATTTGAAGAAGAGAGAAAACCAGGGAATTCATGCTCCAAATACTCCTCACGCTCCCAGGTGGCTTCTTCCTCCGAATGGTTGCTCCATTGGACCTTCAGGAACCTGATCTTCCGTCTCCGTGTCAGAAGGACATCTTCAGCGAGAACACGAAGTGGTCGTTCTCGATAGGTGAGATCATGGTTGAGATCAATGGTGTGATGATCTACCTCCTGATATGAATGAGTATCACCTGGAACTTGCAGACACTTCCGGAGCAGAGATACATGAAATACATAATGGAATCCTGACAGATGGGGTGGCAGGTCTAGCTGATATGATACTTCTCCTCTTCGACCGCTTACTCTAAAGGGACCAATATATCTTGGAGCCAATTTTCCCTTCACATGGAAAAGCTGCATTCCCTTGAGTGGAGTTACACGTAGGTATACCATATCACCAGTCTTGAAACTAAGCTCCCGCCTCCTAGAATCGGCGTAACTCTTCTGCCGGGACTGGGCGGCCTTAAGACGGTCGCGAATGAGTTGAACTTGCTCTTCGGCTTCCCTCAGGGTGTCAACTCCAAAAATCTTGCTGTCTCCTGTTTGCGACCAGTTCAAGGGTGTACGGCACCTACGCCCGTACAAAGCCTCGAATGGTGCCATCTTCAGACTGGCTTTATAGCTGTTGTTGTAGGAAAATTCGGCAAACGGCAGGCAATTTTCCCATTTGGCTCCATAAGCTAACACACAAGATCTAAGCATGTCCTCTAAGACCTGGTTGATTCTTTCTGTTTGTCCTCCTGTCTGAGGGTGATAAGCAGTACTGAAAAAGAGTTTGGTTCCGAGCTCTTCCTGAAGCTTAGTCCAAAATCGAGAAGTGAATTGGGTTCCTCGGTCTGATACAATAGTCTTAGGTATTCCATGAAGGCTGACGATACAGGACATGTATAGCTCTGCGAGCTGATCCGATCGATGGGTGGTCCGCACTGGCAAAAAGTGTGCTACCTTGGTGAGTCTGTCCACAATAACCCAAATAGCGTCATGCCCACAATTTGATCTAGGTAATCCAGTGATGAAGTCCATGCCGACCTCATCCCATTTCCACTCGGGAAACTTGAGAGGCTGAAGTAGCCCAGCGGGTCGCTGGTTTTCTACCTTGATCCTTTGGCAGATGTCGCAATTCTGGACGAAGAGTGCAATCTCGCGCTTCATGCCATGCCACCAGAAATTCTGCTTCAAATCCTGGTACATCTTGGTTCCACCGGGGTGGATAGAATACAAAGTCTCGTGAGCCTCCTTCATAATTAACTGCTTCAAAACAGGATCTGACGGTACGCAGATGCGTCCCTTGTACCAAAGAATACCGTCAGAGTCGATGGTGAACCCAGGGACTTCCTCTTTGTCCAATCTTCTTTTGATGCCCTCAATGCTTTCGTGACCCTTCTGTGCTTGCTTGATCTGCTCCCATAAGTTGGGTTGCAACAGGAGTTGATCGACTGCCCCATAGCTGACCACCTCTATACCCATCTTATCCAGCTCTTCCCAGAGTTCTGGCTGTCGAATCTTGATCATGGAGTTGAATGAACACGGCTGACGGCTAAGGGCATCAGCCACAACGTTAGCCTTTCCAGGGTGGTAATGGATATCCAGGTCATAATCTTTGATGAGTTCTATCCATCTTCGTTGCCTCATGTTCAAGTCCCTCTGGGTGAAGATGTACTTCAGGCTCTTGTGATCGGTGTAAATTTCGCAACGGTTGCCCATCAGAAAGTGCCGCCATGTCTTGAGTGCATGGACCACCGCAGCAAGCTCTAGGTCATGGGTTGGATAATTGTGCTCATGCTTGCGGAGTTGTCGCGATGAGTAGGAAATTACCTTTCCCTCTTGCGTAAGGACACAACCAAGTCCGAGTTTGGAGGCATCGCAATAAACCACAAAATCCTTGGTTACATCTGGCATGGTTAAGATAGGTGCGGTAGTAAGGCGCTTTTTCAGTTCCTGGAAGCTGGCTTCACATTTGTTGGTCCAAATGAACTTCTGATCCTTCTTCAATAGTTGGGTAAGAGGCTTTGCAATGCTTGAGAATCCCTCAACAAACTTACGATAATAACCGGCCAATCCAAGAATGGACCTTATCTCGGTTTGGTTGGTGGGGGTCGGGAAATCAAGGATGGACTTGATGTGAGTAGGATCTACAGATATCCCTCCGTCTGAAATAACATGGCCGAGAAAGCCTACTTCTTTCAACCAAAACTGGCACTTACTGAACTTAGCATACAACTGGTGCTCTCGTAGGGTACCGAGAACCAACCTCAGATGCTTTTCATGCTCCTCTTCTGACTTGGAATAGATCAAGATGTCGTCAATAAAGACTACCACAAATTTATCCAAGTAATCCATGAACACCTTGTTCATGAGATTCATGAAATAGGCTGGAGCGTTGGTCAGGCCAAAAGACATCACTGTGTACTCGAACAATCCGTAACGAGTGACAAAGGCCGTCTTAGGGATATCAGATTCTCTGACTTTCAACTGATGGTAACCGGTGCGGAGATCGATCTTGGAGAAGACTCGAGCTCCATTGAGTTGATCAAACAGATCTTCAATCTTGGGTAGGGGGTATTTGTTTTTAATGGTCACATCATTAAGTTTACGGTAATCCACACACAAACGGGTGGTATCGTCTCTCTTATCCACGAAGATGATTGGTGACCCCCAGGGTGACGCACTAGGGCGTATCATACCCTTCCTGAGTAGGTCATCCAACTGTTTCTTTAGTTCTTCCAATTCTTCGGGATTCATCCGGTACGGTTTCTGGGCGATAGGCCCAGTACCGGGTACCAGCTCAATAATGAACTCAATATCCCTATCCGGTGGCATTCCGGGCAACTCTTCGGGAAAAAACATCGGGATAGTCACAAACTACCGGTACCTCTTCCAAAATGGCTCCAGCTACACTTTTATGACAATGACTTGAGGTGGAGTGGTAGGTGGAGAAGTGGGTAATCTCCTCTCCTTCCGGGGTGGTTAGTGTGACAGACTTGTTGGTGCAATCTATTTTTCCCCGGTTAACTGCCATCCAATCCATTCCTAAAACCACTTCTATCCCTTGCTTTCCTAATACCACTAAATCCGCATGGAATCAGGCTCCTTGAATTTCCACAGGAGTCTCCTTGCAAGATACAATGGCTTTAGTAGTGGCCCCCGGAATTTGCACTCTCATAGGACGATTCAGCAAAGTTGGAACCATACCACTTTTCCTAACAAAAGGCTCCGTAACGAAAGAATGGGAAGCTCCCGAATCAAACAAAACTGATGCAGGAACTGAGTTGACAGGGAACGTACCCATAACCAGATCTGGTGCCTCCTGGTCTTCTTCTGCACTGATGTGATTCAGATGACCTCGGGTGACAGGGGCTGCTTTCTTGGGATACGGGTTCTTGCCTCCAGGTGGACGGTGTGACCCTTGGTTCATTTTTGTCGCATTGGGGCGACCACCGGCGGGCTGTCTAGTGGGGCAATCCCGCGAGAAATGTCCAGGCTGTCCACAAGTGAAACATCCTCCTGTGGGCTTCGGAGCAGGCGACCTGTTAAAGTTGAGGCCGGGGTTGGAACCACTTCCAGGACGAGGTGCAGGCGGGCGAGGAGAGCAGCTGGGTCTTGGTGCAAAGGTTGGAGGCCTTGGTGATGGATAAGAAGGCCTCGGTGGAGGTGAAGGGCGTGGACGGGGATAACTTCCAGTTGGGCTGCTGCTGCTACTGCCTTGCTGCATCAGTTGGCGACGCTTGCGGTTGTCAAACGAAGCCTTGCGTTTGTGCTCCATCATAATGGCTGCATCTGCCAAGGATTCCAATGAAGGAGATATGCCCTAGAGGCAAATAAATAAGTAGTATTTATTGCATTGTCTCATAAGTTTATAATAGGTTTGTGTATTATGCTATAACTGTATTAATCGGAATTATTAATACACGTGTGATACATAGACAACCAGGTCCCTAGCAAGCCTCTATATGAGCTAGTCCATTGGGCAACAGTTGATCGAGATTCCCGATCAAGGACAATGACGTCGGTTGACAATGGGGTCATCTTGTTAGTTGAATAAGGTGATGGACATACGCAAAGTATTGCAATAAGATCGTATTACGATGTTTGTCATTTGCAATAGATAAGAATGTGATAGCTTATTCCTTAGACCGTGAGACCGTACTTATTAATGCTTCGTAGGGGTGCTTTGAGAGCATCAAACGTTGTGTCTTATATAGCATGACAATAACGGTGTCCATCTTGGGTATTCCGAAAGAGCATCAAGACGTAAGGATCAAGAGCGGGATTTGTTCATTCTTGTAATGGAAAGATACTCTGGGCCCACTCGGTGATATTGCATCTATATAGCTGCGCAGCTTATGACTAGGTCATGGAGATGTAATATCGCAGACGAGTTAATAACCTTCGTCGGTAACGAGATACAACAAAGACATTGGTGTGTCTACGATCATATCTCGGACAAGGTAGTATCGCAGAGACAAAGGGAATGAATGTCATATTTATGGTTCAACGACGATATTCATGGAATGCACAGGGGTCGTCATATACTTCCAGGTATCCCTGACGGTCATTGGTGAGCGGAGTGTCTCGACCATGTCTGGAGTGTTCTCAAACCGTAGCGTAACAAACTTAAGGTCTTGGCGACGCTAGGAGATAGGTTCTGGAATATTATAGGACTTTGTTGGAGAGAGAGAAATGATCCGGAAAGAGTTCCGGTGGTCCGGAAGGAGTTCCGGGGAGGTATGGAATGGTTCCGGGAATGTCCGAAAGTTGTTCGGGTGGTTCCGAAATAGTTTCGGAGTCATGGGATATTGAATTATATATAAATATATTAATTATGAATTAATGGGAATTTTATATTAATTAAATAAAGGAAAAGGGGGCTCCCACCTACATGGGCCCTGAGAGGGCCCAAGAAGGGGGAGCCGCACCCCACAAGGAAGGGAGGCTTGGGCCTCCTAGTCCTAGTTGGACTAGGAGTAGGAAAGCCCAAGGGGGGGTTCGGCCGAACCCCCCCTCCCCTCTCCTCCTTTAGTCCCACATGGGGGAGCCAAGGGGTTTGCACACCCCCTTCCCCCTTTATATAGCAAGGCATATTAATTGATTTAATTCATTGGAAAATACAATTAATTGTATGCAGGCCGGCCGAGCTGTTTCTCAGCCCGTTTTTCCCCCTCTCTCCACCTAAGCTATACCGCAGAGCGCCGTTGCTCTGCGGAATTCCAGATAAGATCTACCCCTGCGATTTCAGCTGGATCTGAATGACCGGGGGTTGTCGCTAAGCTCCGTATGTTTATGAGTGCTCGGAGGTAACTCCTTTTGAGTAGCCTGGGCGACGTCGTCTCGCCCCTGCAGCCGCCGCGCCCCTCTCCCCTCTGCTGCCGACGCACCAGCCCCGGTGCTGGCGCTCTGCCTGCTTCCGCCCGACGCCTGTCGACGCAGATCATCGTCTACACCCCGGCATCATCGACTTCGACATCGCGCCAAGTTCTTCGCGACCTCGAGGTCGGCTACGTACGTCTTCATCGTCAACGCTTGTGCGGGAGCGTAATCCCCGCTATCGGTCTACATGGAGGTAATGTAACCCGTTCCGCCACCGTTATCTCATGTACTAGATAGATAGATCCTTTGCTAGTTAGGGTTTCGTTCGCTAGAAAATTATTGTTTTCTGCACCGTAACCCCTTAAGTGGTATCAGAGCCGATCTATGCGTAGTACTGCTGGTACGGTTAGAACTCATGTTGAATGAGGGCGTCTTTCTTATATTTGCTACCCTCTAGCGTGCACTTGCGATGCCTTCGGTATTGAGTTGATGAAGCGGCCCATACCGACTTTACGCGTACGCTTACGCGAGACTGGTTCCACTACTGACATACGACTTGCACCGTATCTGTGGTTGGCGGGTGTCTGTTTCTCTCTCTCTAGTCGGCAAAGCATTTTCAATGGAGGGCCCGAAAGGGATGCTTAAACATGCAATTATACGATCGACGTTGTGGTACAAAGTTCGTAGGTAGGGAAGCGTTTCTCTTGCGAATAAGCCTATATGCCACGTAAAACTTGCAAAACTAAATAAAGCTAGAGGCGTCTAACTTTGTTTTGCAGAGGCGTTATTTTATGTGACATGGTTACGGTAAGTTTTGATATTACTCGTACTGTCGAAGGCAATGGAGGGCTCTGTAGACTCGAAGCCATGCCGGGGCGCCGGAGGGGCCAGGCACATGGCGCCATGATGGTCCAGGCGCATCGACCATGTCACATCGCACTTCATTGCATCATTATTGTGTGCTGTTGTGTGTGCATCCTATTGATTGCTTATATGCTAGATATACAACGGTAGCATCATAAATAGGATGATCCCTAACAAATACCAAAATTGTGTTCTCCCTCGTTGCGCACCACCAAGAAATTTCTACGTTATGAGGCAGGCCGTGATGATCGGGTGTCACACATCTCGTCGTTCGCATACAGTGGGTGTAAGCCATGTTGCACGCGCAGGGTCTTCGAGGTTTGATTGGCGAGCCTAGCATACTCAGAGGTATGGCCTCGGAACACGGGAAGATCGAAAGATCGAGCACGAGTCATAGAGTTGTTGTGATCGACATTTTATGTCCACCTCTGAAGCTGTGCTGCCGGCCGTGATGATCGGGGGTGGTGCAGTGGATGGGGGTCGTGTCATCGCCATTATTATTTTAGGGATAATAATCTTGGTGTGGTGTGTTTTAGATAATAAGATTATAAAACTAAAACTCACCTACATATTATAAACTTTACCTTACCTCCTTTTGCGATCACATCTATAGACTACGCAACTATACTTCGGTTACTTCCTCAAGAGCCTGGATGCTACATTAGAAGCCGACGGGTCCAACTTCATCAGATGGTACATCGGTTTTAGAAACATTCTCGAACACAACAACATTCTATATGTTCTCGATGAACCGTTAGGAGAAGGACCAGGAGATTCTACTAGCGAGGAGGAGGAAGATGATTTCCGTAGGCGTCGAGACATATTCATTGAAGTGGAGATCACCATGACCGTATGCCTGGCACCCGAGTTGAAAGAGTTGTTTCGACGCAAGGAGCCAAGCGTCATGATGGATGCGATAAAGACACACTTCGGAGATGAATTAAAGTGTGAGCAATTCAGGCAGCTTAGAATGTTCCAGACCATTCACATGGAGGAGCATACCTGTCTGAAGACACATTTGAAGAGATTGTATGACATCTACTTCCAGCTGACGATGGTCTTCGATTACTGGATGGCAGATTCCTGTGCCATTCGGACTGTCCTGATATCTCTACCTCCTAGCTATGAGAAGCATGTGCGCAAGTACATTTTGAAATCCGACGATATGAACTTCTACAAGTTCGTACGTGAGTTCCAATCTCTGAAGGTTGATTCCATCGAAGGAGAGATCTTCGATGCTACAGGTATATATTTGATATATGCAGAATTATGAATTCGCCCTTGGTATATGATGAAGTATTTGATACTTGTTCTGTTTGTGAAACAGGTCCTAATTATCACATATATGCGGTGCAGTTTGATGTGACCTGGCGCTGAAGCTGGTAGTCAAGGAGTTGATGGCCTTTTGGTGTTCACGTCCTCAAGTTATCATAGTTATCATTAATAGTTTTTGATACGATCTTTTGTAATAGTGAGCGAATGTGTGTGTCTTGATTGTTGCAAGACAAAGTTATTTATGTAATAAGACAAGTTCAGTTGTTTTATGGAACAAGTCAGTTGTTTTATCTTATGAATAAAGATTCCACATCTCAGTTACATTGATTGTATGATAAGTATTCATAATTGTAGAAATGATAAAATAGCATGTCCTATGAATAAGAGTTCTATTACTAGAACAAACACCGTCGAGTTTAGTCATAAAAGCAATGAAAGAAGTAATGGATGTTTTGGTCCATTTAAGTATTTCGAGTGCTGAGTTGATTAAGCTTGAAATCAAGTATTGAAGTTGCAATACTAGCGGAAATTAATTGAGTGTCATTTTTAATGATTAATTAAAGGTGTTTACTACTTGATCCGAATTCCTCCATGATTTTGGTAAATAGGAGTATTTGCCCGATAAATTATGGAGTCTGAAATTAATTTGATAATAGATCAAATGGGGTTTTTCAGAAGAAAGATTAGTGAACATTGTATTCACAAGATTCGATCAAAGGACAATATTTTTGAATTATGGTTTCAACACAAAAGACTTGTGGAAATTCGTTTCACAATATTATAATGTCACATATAGTGATATGTGGGGAATTATAATCATGCTCTATTTTGAAATAAAGTGTGATCTGCCAGAATCCGTCTTAGAATCTCCTAATATGTTCGAAACATTATAGTCAATGTCCACTTTAGAAAATAGATATTTTTCTCAACGAGAATTCGTAGGATCGACAGTAGTGTCGACATGTATATGATTATGCGATAATTCGTAGTATACATGAGTAGTTCTTTGTAGATTGCTCGCATTGGATGAGAGTGTATTCCAAAACCAAATAGAAACAAAACTTAATTTGTTGTCTGTGTAATTCCGAGGAAAATATGAATTTTCGAATTACGGTTTATGGATTGGAATTAGAAGCTTGAAATAAAATGTCAGACATATGTTGAAAGGTGTTCCAAAGAGTATATGTCTGCTAATGAAAGTTTGGTGATTGAGAGTGAGGGAGACTAGAAAATTGTTTTCTGCTTGCAATCCTCTTCATAAAGATCATAATATTTTCATGAAAGAAACTTCTAAGTAGAGTGCTGTTATATTTAATATTGCTGTCAGGTCGCAGCACTGTATTAAGTATTTCATATCTTGTTGACAGATCAAGATGCACTTTATAAATACAAAGAAAGTTGAGAAAATATCGGAATACGAACAAAGGTTTTTGAGCCTGGAAATCCAAAGTTACATTTAAAAGGATTAAGAGAGCAATTGTTGCTACAATTCTTATGAGAGGAATAAGATTGTTTAATTGTCATATAAAGTGTTATATGAAAATGTGACTATAAGAAAGACGCGGTAGCATGTCTTGTCAAGAAATGTGTCTTGAACAAGATCAAATTTGTTGACTACATTTATGTAGACATGCTTGAAGTCTGAGGGATTTGTATTAATGTAATACTGTAGTTTGTATTAAATTCGAATTGATGGTAGATCAATGATTTTGGTTTGACCAAAATGTCGATTTAAGTGGGAGTCATAGTTAGTTTACTCAGGTGGAATATGTAAAGAGCATATTTTTGAGTGGAAGCTCAGGAACTCAAATATGTGGATGACACGTTTTTGAGTGGGAGCTCGTGTTGTCAAATATGTGGAGACATAATTTGAGTGGGAGTCGAATTCATCTTGTGTAGTTAACGCATTGTGAAACTGTACCAATAGAATAGGATGAAGTTGTGAAACTATTTGAAAGTTAGTGTCTATTTTAAAATAGAACGGGAATTTTAAATAGTTAGTCGAGTTGTTTTGGATTATATCTGAGGAGTCAGAAAAGAATCAAAAGGATGGTCCTTTGGAATCCAATTGATCATTAAGAGTAATGATGCATCAAAGTAATGGTTATATGACATGTGGGTCTGTTATGTAATATTAGACATCATACAGAAATCATATTATCTGCTCGATGAAATATAACCGATGTTCTTGGAATAAGAGCAGTTATGAAAGTAAATTTGGAATTTACTGGAAGTAGAAGTGCGTTAGTTAAGGGATTGACATTTGAATGTCAAGTTTTCTACATGGGTGTGAAAGTATGTAGATATCGAGAGTTTGTAATTGTTACAAGGGGCTATGCATGGCTGAGTGTGTTTTTCAGGGCAGTTATCTGGTTAGTATAAATCAGAGTAAGCGCTGGGAAACAGAAGTCTCACTTGGTTACGGTATTTGCATATATGTTGTTGGACAACATGGTGATATCAAGCTAGTTGATATCAGTGAATCGCAAAAGTTTGCACAAATCGTGTGTTGTGCAGATTGTCATAGTAACACTCTTCCACAAGCAAGCATCATCGAATGATTCTTATTTGATAAGGGATTTTGATAAAGTAAAATGCAGCTGGTTTATTTGTAATCTAGTGCAAGTGGGAGACTGAAGGAGATATGCCCTAGAGGCAAATAAATAAGTAGTATTTATTGCATTGTCTCATAAGTTTATAATAGGTTTGTGTATTATGCTATAACTGTATTAATCGGAATTATTAATACACGTGTGATACATAGACAACCAGGTCCCTAGCAAGCCTCTATATGAGCTAGTCCATTGGGCAACAGTTGATCGAGATTCCCGATCAAGGACAATGACTTCGGTTGACAATGGGGTCATCTTGTTAGTTGAATAAGGTGATGGACATACGCAAAATATTGCAATAAGATCGTATTACGATGTTTTTCATTTGCAATAGATAAGAATGTGATAGCTTATTCCTTAGACCGTGAGACCGTACTTATTAATGCTTCGTAGGGGTGCTTTGAGAGCATCAAACGTTGTGTCTTATATAGCATGACAATAACGGTGTCCATCTTGGGTATTCCGAAAGAGCATCAAGACGTAAGGATCAAGAGCGGGATTTGTTCATTCTTGTAATGGAAAGATACTCTGGGCCCAGTCGGTGATATTGCATCTATATAGCTGCTCAGCTTATGACTAGGTCATGGAGATGTAATATCGCAGACGAGTTAATAACCTTCGTCGGTAACGAGATACAACAAAGACATTGGTGTGTCTACGATCATATCTCGGACAAGGTAGTATCGCAGAGACAAAGGGAATGAATGTCATATTTATGGTTCAACGACGATATTCGTGGAATGCACAGGGGTCGTCATATACTTCCAGGTATCCCTGACGGTCATTGGTGAGCGGAGTGTCTCGACCATGTCTGGAGTGTTCTCGAACCGTAGAGTAACAAACTTAAGGTCTTGGCGACGCTAGGAGATAGGTTCTGGAATATTATAGGACTTTGTTGGAGAGAGAGAAATGATCCGGAAAGAGTTCCGGTGGTCCGGAAGGAGTTCCGGGGAGGTATGGAATGGTTCCGGGAATGCCCGAAAGTTGTTCGGGTGGTTCCGAAATAGTTTCGGAGTCATGGGATATTGAATTATATATAAATATATTAATTATGAATTAATGGGAATTTTATATTAATTTAATATTAATTAAATAAAGGAAAAAGGGGGCTCCCACCTACATGGACCCTGAGAGGGCCCAAGAAGGGGGAGCCGCACCCCACAAGGAAGGGAGGCTTGGGCCTCCTAGTCCAAGTTGGACTAGGAGTAGGAAAGCCCAAGGGGTGGTTCGGCCGAACCCCCCCTCCCCTCTCCTCCTTTAGTGCCACATGGGGGAGCCAAGGGGTTTGCACACCCCCTTCCCCCTTTATATAGCAAGGCATATTAATTGATTTAATTCATTGGAAAATACAATTAATTGTATGCAGGCCGACCGAGCTGTTTCTCCGCCCGTTTTGCCCCCTCTCTCCACCTAAGCTATACCGCAGAGCGCCGTTGCTCTGCGGAATTCCAGATAAGATCTACCCCTGCGATTTCAGCTGGATCTGAATGACCGGGGGTTGTCGCTAAGCTCCGTATGTTTGTGAGTGCTCGGAGGTAACTCCTTTTGAGTAGCCTGGGCGACGTCGTCTCGCCCCTGCAGCCGCCGCGCCCCTCTCCCCTCTGCTGCCGGCGCACCAGCCCCGGTGCTGGCGCTCTGCCTGCTTCCGCCCGACGCCTGTCGACGCAGATCATCGTCGACACCCCGACATCATCGACTTCGACATCGCGCAAAGTTCTTCGCGACCTCGAGGTCGGCTACATACGACTTCATCGTCAACGCTTGTGCGGGAGCGTAATCCCCGCTATCGGTCTACATGGAGGTAATGTAACCCGTTCCGCCACCGTTATCGCATGTACTAGATAGATAGATCCTGGCTAGTTAGGGTTTCGTTCGCTAGAAAATTATTGTTTTCTGCACCGTAACCCCTTCATCCAAGTCGGTGAAAGGCATCACCACCAGAATGCACTAGATTTCATCATGAAGTCCATTCATGAACCTCTGTTTCTTTTTGTCCTCTGTATCGGTATCGGTGGGCGCATACCTCGCTAGAGAAGTAAACTTCTCCAAGTACTCACTCACCGACATCCCGCCTTGCTTGAGCTGCAAGAACTTCTCTCGCATGATACTGACGAGTCCAGAGGGCACATAACGTTTCAAGAACTTGGTCTTGAATGCTGGCCAAGCCAAAACTTCCTCCGGTGGCAACAAAGCACGAATGGCCTCCCACCACGCTCGGGCAGAACCAGAGAGGTAGTGAGTGGCGTAGACCACCATCTCGTTGTCACCCACTTGGGCGACCCTCAAGTTGTTCTCTATAGTACGGATCCAGTCATCGGCATCCAGTGACACTTCACTCTTGGAGAAAACTGGAGGATTAGTGTTCTGAAATTCACGAAGCTTTGAGCGGGGTTCTTCATTCCCTTGGCCGCCATTCTGATTGACGACAATCTGAGCAAGATGCTGCAGGGTGGCAAGGTTGGCATTTCTCTCAGTGCGAGCTGCCTCGCGATCCTCCATGAGAAGACGGAGCACTTGAGCCATAGATGGCTCGGGTGGTGGGGGTGGTTCCCTTGCCATTCTGAATTCCAGAATAAAACACACATTAATTATTCTACTTAGAAATTTTAAAACAGGTTTTGAAAAAGGGTTCATCAAGCATACAAAAAAACATACAAATTTTAGCAAGACAATACTCCTAAGAAGACATGATTCCATCCCATAGCAAGGTTCCAAAAGCATCATCGCATAGTGCACAACCACAAAACACTGACTGACATAGTTCTTACAATCATCCAGACACACACATGCTAACTAGACACACAATCGCATCCACTTATCGCGATGGTTCGGTCCTAACCCAAAAGATACTGCGCAACTAACTACTCCACGTCCACGGCAGCGTCACTTTCAAAGGGTGGCTCGTCGGGGTCCTCGTCCTCAGACATCACAGCTCCCGAGTCATCACCATCCTCGCCTCGAAGGTCGTCATCGTCCTGCTCGCTCACGGGCTCCATATCCATGTCCTCTGTAGGGTCCTCATCCACAGGCAGGAGATCGTCATTCTCCTTGCTCAGGGCCTCCACCTTACTCTCCAGCTCGCTGATCCGCTCGTCACGGGCATCAACGGTCGACCTGAGCATGTCAACCATCCCGTCAAGCTGGAACCTGTAGAAGCGAGTAGTCTGGAGGCGTGCAAAGGTGGAACGGCGCTCCTTGGGCTCTATCTTGAGCTCTTCCTGGGACTCCACTAAACGCTAATCCGAGGTCTTGAGCTTCAGCTCCATGGTCTTCAGCTGGTCCTGAGATGCCTCGAGTTGCGTCTCCAAGTCCTCTATCCTCAGCTCAGCTGCCGAGATCCGCACCTCAGCTCCGTCATGATTAAGACGGTGAAGATCACTCTCGTACCGACTAATGACCAGCTGGGACTGGGTGTACTCGACGAGGAGTCCCAGCTCGGCCAAGTGGTTCCCGAAAGTGGGGTGGGGACGCGGCGGCACAGGGTTACTCTGCTCGTCCAAGCCAGAGTAAAACTCAAAGCGGGTGCCGCCCAACTCGGAACTATGAGCACACACCAAGCGGGCGAGAGCTCTCTGCAGCACGGTGACGAATGCTCCCATCTGAGTAGATGCAAGGGCATCCTCAACCAGCTCCTCGACGAAGGGTGGCACCAATGGTCCTCGAAGGATGCACCTCACAGTCCAGGACATCTCATCTCCCACCATGGGCAGGCAACGTCCAATCAGCAGCTCTGGTAGCGGACGCCTCAGGTGCTGGATCAACTGGAGTAGGTCTGCCTGGAACAGACGCGAAACTCCGGTATCTGGCACCGCTCCCAACTGAATCGATGACGAGAACTGTCCGCTCATCTACACAAAATTTTAAATGGAGGTTTAATTAGTGAACGATGTACCAAATTTTAAACAGGTAAAATCATAAGATTTAATGCAGGTATAAAATTAATCAGTGAATACTAACAGAGGGGAGGGAGGGGTAGCAGTATATTCTGCATATTTTTAAGTATTTTTCTCCTAGCTATTTAGGAAAAACATGTTTGCGTGACGTCGATGCCCATCCTAGCTAAAGTCTCCTAAGGTCAACGATGGCTCTGATACCAAGTCTGTAAGGACCCCTCGGACAAGTCCGAGATGCCCACGTTATGTAAGAGATCACGATCCCAATGATCAGTGCATCTCAATCACATAACCAACATAGGTATCAAAGAGTTGCATCATTCAAGTCGTACGAATAAAAGTCTTACAACACATAGACGGTCGTACGACCAAAGTCAACAAACCTCGTCACGCAGGACGGAATTAACTAAGATAGCGGAAGCTCGTGGCTAGCGACGGCTCTCAACATCTCCGAGCGCAGGTTCCCACAAGTGCAGTTGACCGGTGACAGCTAAGTGGCGAAATCGTCGTCAAACACCTCCTCCTCGATGTAGGCCTCCTCATTGCAATCTGGACATTTGAATATCCAGGGACAGAGCCACATGAGTACAATTACGTACTCGCAAGCCCACCTCTAGGCTTAAATTCTCATGATAGTGCCAGAAAACACTTTTGGAAAACTGGGATAGCTGCTATATATACGACTATAGGGCTTAGTTTTCGAATACCATGATTTTAGACATAGAGAATACGACATCTCTATATCTTTGTTGAAGAAAACATTTAGAGATAGAATTCTCTTCGCTGAAATGCGACATCTCTATATCTTTGTTGAAGAAAACATTTAGAGATAGAATTCTCTTCTCTCAGATATAGCAAGGACATATCCAAGTTCAAAACCTTCGTTTATAAAAGTTTATCAAACACTAGGATAGGGGTAACCCTTTTTCCTGACTTGAGATCGGACTGGATGTCTCCCCGAGATCAACCATCTTCACCCAAATTCCGTACCTCCTAGGTACCAACTTATGCCTGCTCGAATCTCCCGGAGAAACCTATTCTTTCCTCTTTTCAAGACGCAAAATGCCCATACGCCTAGATCAGTGGCCTTTCCAGCCGTCCATGACCGCGGACGCGGCTATTCAAATAGATTTACACTCTACAGAGGTTGCACACTTTACCCACACCTATCGTCTATTCCGCCGTGTCTGCCACGGCCCATCATACGACAGTATGTGGGGGTCCGGATAACACAATCAAAACTTTCCACTATGACCACCCTAGTATCGGGGCCTCCCGGTAGGTTTGTTCTCCTCGGCACCGTGTGCTCCACTAGACCTCTTGGTATTTCCTCGGGACACCACACCGCCACGTCAAGAGACTTGCCGTAATCGTCCGGCTGTTGGTCCTCAACAGTGTATTGTCTCTTCCGGACGACAACCCGACTTCGAGGGCCCAGCCCTCATAGAAAGTATGAGAGCCCCAACACTAAAACAGACAAGCTTCCGGCTAAGCCCTACCCATGTCAGGTAGTGTGGTTGCACGTGTTAATTGTTCGAGTGGCTGCTAGGGCAGTACTTTGTTTTTCAAAAACAACCTCCAGTCCTCCGACTACTCCCAGCAGCTCGGGTTTTTGCAAACATCCCCGCTTGCTCCCAACAACTCGGGTTTTAATAAAACACTTGCTCGCCGATTGCTCCCAGCAACTCGGATTTTGTTCCTCGAAACATTTTTATCAAATGGGTCCCCATCCTATAGTTTTGAGGTAAGATAACAGAATATACTATTTGAAAACTTAATCTTCTTTATAGAGCCTTCAATGACAAGACTCGTCAAGTAAAACTCTTCTTATAATACCTACAGCTATTCTAGTAGATAACTTTGGCCAAACAATATTTGGTAAAAATAGTTTTCGGGTGGCAAGGCGCCACAAAAGAAGTAAAACATGCATTATTTTATTTTGAAAACAAAACATGCTTGATAAAATAATAAGATTTCATTATAGTGGTGAGGTGGGCTTGCCTTGCTCAAAGTACTGTCCCTGGTCTTGCTCTTCAGCGTAGTCGTGCTCAGCTACCTCGTACTGCTCTTCCTCGGGTTGCGATTCTACTGTAACATGAAAAGCAGACGAGACTAGCGTAAGTCCTAAAATGCGAGTTGATAACAATCTAAAGTATATCAACAAACAACAAGCATCACAAACAGAAAACACAACTAATGCATTCATATTTATTAGGGGCTGTTTACATGTTTTAAGCATTATTCTTAAGGTCATGCTCCTAAAATTAAACCCTTCTACCACATCACTTCTTACACACGTGTGGAGCTCTGAAAATTAGCTGTGCATGAAAATCTATCACCAAACAAGAATTAAAAATCGGATAAGAGCTACTGATGTAAAACTTAAACAGAAGATAGGTTCAGTTTTATAGATCTCCTGAATGCATAATTAGCCTTTCTGGTGAGATAGGAGTTTTCTCTTTAAGTGGAGATTTTATCCATCAAATTTGGACACTCCTAGCTTAAGTTATCCCAGTTTTAAAATAAAGTATACTTCTGATCATTATTTATGTGCCGAAAATAATAAGAATTATTTTGGTGTCAAACCAGTGGGGTGAGTTAGATAAAACCTGTGGCTATTCCACAAAATTATCCCCAACATTTATCTATGGACAGAGGTGGCTCCACCAATTAAAACTAGACATGTCATAATCTCTGAAGTTTCAGAAATGCATTTTAAGAGATTATTTCCCTGTTGTTCAGGGATTTATTCACTAAGAAATATCAAGTTACTGGAAAATTCTACATTTGTAGTATATGGTACCTCCAACACATATCTAACACTTCCAATTGGATTTACCTCAAAAAGTGTTTTTATTGAAGAGTTAAAAATCCCCAAATACATACTGATGTTATTCTTAGACTAAACACAACTTTTACTAGACTAATCTCCTGCATGCAAGATTTACCAATCTAGATAGGCATTTTTACAAGCTTTCCAACAGATCCAAGATTGCATGATTTGGATTTATAACACACAAGTTATTAAACAAATGGAAAATATGTACTTTTTACTAAATCTATTTTACCACAAAACAGAAAACACATTTTGGAACAAGTCCAACGCCACATGGTTAAGAAAACGTGCATGCATGTTACAAAATTTATCCCATCATTTTAGCCACTCTAGATTTACCACAAATGATTTAAAGCTAAAACTCTAGATTTACTGGAAAAATTAACAGGAAAAGAATAAAAGAGAAACAGACCGAACGGGCCAGATCTGGGCCAGATCGGCCCAGAGGCCACGCAGAGCAGCGCGGATTCGCGCGGGGGCGGAGCTGGGCTGGCCCAAACGCGCGCGGCTGCATGCGCACGGGGAGGTTCAAACCTGGCCGTAGATCTCGTGATCTACGACTCACGGTCGTCGTCCTCCTCGCGACGCAGCGCGGACGAACCAGACGAGGGGGAGGGAAATGGTGGCGATGACGCTCACCAGAGACCGCGCGGGGCCAGGGGAAGGGTGGAGATCGACGGAGGGGACGATGGCGAGCTCGACGGTGCCCTCAACTCTCGCATGCAACGTCAGAATCCATGGCGACGACGGCGGCGAGCTTCCCAGGTCGAGGACGAGCGCGGCGGCTACGGACACCTAGAAGAGAAAAGGAGGGCAGGGGGAGTTAGATCTAGACGAGGTGCGCTCGAGGGGCCAAAAATGGCAGAGAAAGGTGGAAAGGAACGACGGTGAGCACGACGGGAAGAAATCGGTCTCCGGCGAGGTTCTTCACCTCCAGAGCTCGAGGGAGGGCGTGGCTTTGGGTGAGGGTGGTAGGGGTGAGCAGAGGAGGTGAGGGGGAGCCTCGGGTAGGGTTTTAAGAGGAGGGGCAGAGCTGGGGACAGCTCCAAAACCAGGGGCTGGTTTTCGGGCTTCCTCGGGCAGGAGCAGTTTGGGGGAAGGGGAGGGGACTTCTGGTTGGTCCTCTAGGGCGGTGGAGAGGGGCAGAGAGGATGCTGGTAGGGAGGAGACTGCCTGACCAGTGAGAAGAGAGGGGAGTGCGCTTCGGTTGGGTGGAGAGAAAAAAAGAAAGGAGGAAAGAGGAGGAGAGGTGACCCGAGCCCATGACAGGTGGGCCAGGGGGGTAATCATGCTGCTCTCCTTTTCCAGCAGGTGGAGTAGAAATGAGAGAGAGAGAAAATAAGTTTTGAGTAAAATCCTCAAACATATTCAAACCCTAAGTTTGAATAATTTAAACATTAACCACAAGAAAAAAAAATCAATTACCCATGCCCACCATATTTAGTGAAACTACTGAATTTTCCAAATGCCCAAATCAAACATCTTATTTAGCTCCCAAAGAAAAGAGAACTTTTGGTGAGGACAAGAATCACTCAAATGGTCATGTTATTTTGATGACTACAAAAGCTAGTGAGATTCATATGCAAACAAGCTCTTGTGTGATAATTTAGAACAGGGTATGGAATTATATGTGACCTAGATGGAAATGTTTCAAATGCATGCCAAAAACCATTTAGGGTTTGCTTAATAATGGCCCCTTGTTTGGCTAAGTTTTAACAACCATGAAGATCCTAATAGTGGATATTTTATTTTGGTGCTATGTGACTTTAGTGTTTTCAATGTCAGGGAACACTAGTGGAGCACCCACAACATAAGATGTGCAGACACATTAAATCCTTACTCAAATTACTACACACAAAAGTTTCAGCAAGAGGTGAAAAATCCAGAGTAACACCACAATGCTAAAGCTAAGAGAATTGGGGTGTTACATTCTTGTCCTTAGCAACATAGTCTAGACCTTCTTTACCCTTGTGGGGCACTCGCTCATGAAGAGGAGTAGTGAGTGTCCCCTTACCTTTATCAAGAGAGGTCTTGGGCTCGGTTGCCTTGGAGGGAACAAACAAAACCCTAGCTTTATCCTTGACACCATTTGCATTAGTATTCAAAGGAGTAGAAGTTCTAGGTTTCTCAAGAGTAGATATCCGAGTTTGGAGTTGATCACGAGACTTGAGGAGACGTTCGTGATCACTTGTCAATACCTTGTGAGTATTTTCAAGTGACTCGAAGTCTTCGCAAAGTCTAGCATGAGCAACTACAAGCTCGGACTTTTCATTTTGCACAATTTTACATTTAGCAAAGTAAAGATCACGATCCTTAGTGACCTAGCAAGTTAATCCTTGAGGAGAGGATGAGCTTCTTGTTCATCTTCAAGGGAGGATTGGAGAGACACCTTAGTGTGAGCATCCTCTCTCTCAATCTCACCTTTTAACTCAAGCTCATCCTCAAGCTCACCTATACGACTCATAATCGAGCCAAAGTGTTTCTTTCCTTCTCCTTGCAAGTTAGTCATGAATTTATCAAAAGCAATAATTTTTTTCTTGAATTCAAGACTCATACCATCATCAATTTCATGGGATATGGAGGTAGGGGACAATTTTACCTCGGATGTTTTTGCCATAAGACATCTTGCATTCTTGATGATGGGGCTCTCATTTGGTGAGGAGAAGAGAGACGGAGGTGTAGAGGAAATGGCTAGTGTGGCCACTTGCATTGGGGTATCCTCCTTGTCACTATCTTCATCATCGGTGGGATATTGCTCTTGAGTTACCAAGACAATTTTTGGTTCTTCTTGAATTAGGGCTTATTCATGGGCATAGGCCCCTTGCCCTTTGTCTTGGCCACGAGCCTTCCACCATGGTCCTCTCTTCTTTTCCATGGGCAATCTACAACAAAGTGGCTTTTGTCATCCCAATTATAGCAAAGCCTCACCTTGTTTCTTGGCTTTCCTCCATTGGAGGGGAACTTCTTGTCAATCCTAGCTTTGTCCCTTCCGGGGTTCTTCCAAAAAGTTCTTGCCACAAGACCCATGTGTTGGGTGAGAGTATTTGAGAGTGTCTCACTAGATATCTCGACTTGATCATCATACTCCTTTTCATCCTCTTCTTCAACGGTGGCCTTCAAGGCAATTGAGGCATGCTTGTGCATCCCTATGGCTCTTGCTCTTGCATATTGTGCAATCTTGGAGGCCACCTTGTAAGTGGTCATCTCTTGCATGACTTCATTGGATGTCATCTTCGTGAAGTCATGTCTCCCTTGGAGTGTCTTCAAGTCCGTTTCTTCAAAGGGCAAGAGTGCGGTCACGAACTTCCTCTTGATCCAAGCGTCATCAATGTAGACCGCACCGAGGTTCTTGAAGGTGTTAGCAATCAACACCAACCTCCGGTACATGTACTCATGACTTTCTCCATCCAACTTGTAGAACCCTTCCACCTCATTGCACAAGGCATCATCCGGTTCTTCTTCATGCTCACCTTGTCGACGAAGATGTCGGAAATAGCATTCCATACTTCTTTGGCGGTGAAGAATTGTTGAATAAGAGGCATGTCCTTCTCTCCAACGGCCATTTGGAGTTGATGAAGAGCGGTGGCATTGAGTTGACTATCAACCACCTCTCTCCTTGTCAAGTTGGTTGGATCATGGGCCTTGAATCCTTCTTCAATGATGTGCCATAGCTCAATGGAGGCACTACATAAATGAGACTTCCTTTGAAATTTCCATTGAGAGAAATGAGTAGGTTTGAGCTTAGGAGGATCACTTCTAAAGTTTACATGAGGGTGAGGGATAGGAGGGTTAGGAGAGTAATTATGGTTAACATTATGAAATCCTCTCCTTTGGGGGTATTAGAGGAGCTAGGTGATTCATCCTTTTCCTCCTTCCCGGGGAAGCATTCGGAGGGACATCTTTGGACCCATCCGAAGATGACTCCTTAGAGTTCTCACCGTTCTCCTTAGGAGGAGGAGAGGGAGAAGTAGCCTCGGGCTCCTTAGACTTGAAGAGTGCCCTGAGCATCTCATTCATCTTGAGGAGTTGGGCCTCCAAGGACGATCTCATATCTATAAGAACGGCCATGGTTGCCCCTTTGGCTAACGCCTCCGTCTCCGCCTCTAATTTCTCACGGGCGGCCTTCTCGGCATCGGATTCCGTCATCGTTGCACTTAGGCGGTCAAGCCCTTAAAAGTGAACCTGGCTCTGATACCAATTGAACGGGAATCCGGCACCTAGAGGGGGGGGGGGGGGGGTGAATAGGTGCTATTACAAATTTTAGGTCTTTTAAAATTTAGGCTCAACACAAAGGTAACTTCTCTAGATATGCAACTACGGTGAATTTACCTAAATGACAAGCTAAGAAATAACAAGATAAACAAGAGTACAAGACAAGCAAGCACGTGAGTAAGGATAAGGGGAACCAATTGAAGCACGCAGAGACGAAGTTGTAATCCCGAGTTCCACCCAAGGGTGTACGTCTCGTTGGAGAGGTGTGCGCTACCACACCATGTTAGCCGCAACGCCACAAAGGCTCACCTTCTTCTCCGATGAACTCAACCACAAAGGTTGCGAGTTCACCTTCCATTATTGATCCCCTTTTAGGGCGGAGATCGAATCCCTTACAAACGCTTGAGGCACTCACCCACAACTTAATTGGGGGCTCTCAAGATGACCACAAAAGGTCAAGGACCACAAAAGGTCAAGGCAACACCAAGATTACAACGATGGTTAACTAGGTTTTCCCACCGGAAACCCTAGCCACGAAACCCCCAAGTGAATGGGGGAGAAATGCAAATCACTTCGGTGAAGATGTAGATCCGGCCTTCTCCTCCAATCCTCCAAAGATCAACGGATTTGAGTGGGGGGATTGGGAGATCTTGATGATTTGAACTTTCAAGAAATGTAGGAGAGAGATAATCTGAGAGCTAGCTGTTCTTGAGGGAGTGAGGGGGTATTTATAGCCCCTCCCCTTTTCTGGCCGTTGGCTGTGTCGACAAGTCGGAAATTCCGGTATAAGTCATAACCGGAAATTCAGGTCACTCGGAATTTTCGAAGAAATGAAATTTCCGACAGGAATTTCCGGCTGGAGTCAGAACCTTTTCCTCTTCTTTCCTTAGCAGATTTCTTCAATGTTCTTCAAGGTGCACTCGGAAATTCCGGTGAATGGAAATTTCCGAGCACAATTTCCGGTTGAGATCAGAACACTTCTCATTCTTGACTTAGCCGTTTCTGAGGGTTCTTCTTGGTGCAATCGGAAATTCCGGTAAATGGAAATTTCTGATCACAATTTCCGGCTCTCGTCAGAACACTTCCTCAATCTTGACTTAGTCGTTTCTGCGATGTTCTTCTTGGTCCACTCGGAAATTATGGTAAAGTGAAATTTCCGAGTACAATTTCCGGTTGAGATCAGACCCATTTCTCAAACTTGACTTAGCCATTTTCTGTGAAGTTTTGGTGAACCGGAAATTCCGGCCCTAGAAATTTCTGGCTCAAATATTTCGGTTCGTGAAACAATTCCAGAACCACTTCTTCTTCGCATTTTTGGCTTTGATGCAAAAGAACTTAAATCACATACAATCTGAAATACTTAGCATTCTATTAGTACATCATGAGTATTGTTAACTAACACACAAAATACCAGGGATTAAGAAATGTTCTTTCACATGGCCCATGGGCAAAACCAGCTCAAACGGTCCGTAGCCACCGCCGAGGCGGCTGCGGCTTCTGGCTTCGCCGACGCCGTTTTCGATTCACCGCCATGACATGCGGGGGTGCGTTTTAAGGTAAGCCTCTTCGTCTTGCGCCACCCCTTTCTTCGATGAAAGCGACACTGCTAACCAAGATGCAAACGCTTGTAGAGGCATATCGGGCAGCTCGGGGTCGTCGTCGTTGTTGGCATCGCCGTCCTTGCCGTTACATTCCTCGTCCGTTGAGAACAAATCCGGCGTCGGCTTTAATCGACCGCCAAGACGCGCCTCGTACTCCTTGTCCACCACGGTGTGCCAGTAGGTGAACGGCAGTTGACCACCTAGAGGGGCGGGGGGTGAATAGGTGGTGACCAATTTTTATGTCTTTTTCAGTTTTAGGCTAGCGGAAAGTAAGTTGTCTGTATGTGCGACTAGGTGATACAAGTGATAGACAACAAACAAACTAAGCAAGTACAGGAATTGAAGATGCGGTAAAGGAGAGTGGAACAAGACAACCGTAGGAACTCGAAGACGGCAATTTTATCCCGAGTTCCACCACATAGGTGTACGTCTCGTTGGAGGGGTGTGAGCTACCACAAAGGTTTTCTCAACGCAACAAAGGCCTCACCCTATTCTTCTGTGAATTCGACCACAAAGATGTGAATCCACGTTTCCACTAAGGACTCCTTTTAGGGCGGAGAAGGTCCCGTACAAATTCGTGAGGCACACACCCACAACTGAATTGGGGGCTCTCACAATGACCACAACAGGTCACTTCCACAAAGGAATCCACAAAGGATCAAAAAACACAAGATTGAACCTAGCTATCCACAAAGGAACCCTAGATCCGTTGCCCCTCAAGAAATAGAGGAAGGAAATCAAAACGCTTCAGTGAAGTTGTAGATCGGTGGCTTCTCACTCGGATCCCCAAGTATCAAATGATTTTAGTGGCTAGATTGGGAGATCTGGAAGAAACAAGCTTCAACACCAATGGAGGAGAGACAAATCTGGAAGCTTAATCTGCTGGAGGTAGGTGGAGGGGTATTTACACCCCTCCCCAAAATCTGCCCGTTGTAGAGCCGCCAGCTCGGAAATCTCCGGGTTGAGGTCCGGAGATCTCTGGACTCCGGATATCTCCGGTAGTATTTCCGGTTGCGCTGGGCTCAGAGTCAGTGCTGAATGATCTTCTAGACTTGGCAGAAAATCCTATGTCACTCGGAGATCGCCGGACTGGGGCTCGGAAATCTACGAGCGCCGGAAATATTCTTGAGCATTTCCGGCTTAACTTGATTTGAAGTCAGTGCGCTCACACAATCTGGACTTAGTCGAAAAACTTCTGCTACTCGGAGATCTGCGGATTGGGGCTCGGAAATCTCCGAGCACCGGAAATCTCTGGGAGCATTTCCGACTAAACATGATTTGCAATCAGTGCGCTCTGGAGTTCTTAACTTGGTGAATTTCTTGTACAACTCGGAGATCTCTGGACTGGGGACCGGAAATCTCCGGGATCCGGAAATCTCCTGCTGGATTTCCTGATGAAAAACCAAGTGATGCAGTACTGAAAACCAGGCAATTTTAAGTGTTCACTCTTATCCACCAACCTGTACTAGAACCTGCATAGTTCATCACAAACATTAGAACACCTTTTGTGTTGTCATTAGTCACCAAAATATGGAAGTGCAAATAATGCACTTTCAGTAGGGCGCCGAGATGGAGTACTTGGGGTCGAGCCTTTGCTCTCACGGCATCTCCGTCCACTTGCGCTTGATGAACTCAACGCTGACCTACCCGCTAAGCCGTGGCGCCACCAGAATGCACACGGCGTTCCTCACCCACCCATCGGGGAGGATGGCGTCGTCGTCCACCGGCAGCTGGTGGCGGCTACTCAGCCGCGCGGTCTCAAGCGAGAGCACGTAGGGACGAGGGGTCTTGGCCTGCTCGCCCCACATGACTCGCTCGAACGCCTTGGCCATCTCCGTGTCCTCGTTGCAACGCCGGAGGTCCTCCAGCTGCAAGTGGAGTTGCTGCCCGCCATGGTGACCTATGTTTCCGTTTACTTGGGGAGAAGAAGAGAGAGGAGGAAGTGTTGGTGTGAGGAGAGGAGGGCTGCGTTGCGTCGGGTTTTAAAGGCGGCCGTAGGAGTGGGGTTGGGTGGCCTGCATTAACGCGGCCACCGCTTCGCCTGGCCGCACATTGACGCCAACGCGACCAGACGTGCGACTGCCAGCACGCGTCGCTTCCGTCTTCGCCATTGGAAGCGGCACGACGTTATTGCGACTCCAGCACGCCTCGCTTCCGTCTACAGGGCACCGACTGCAGCACCCGTTGCTTCGGTCTGCGCCCGCCAGGGGAACAGGACACGTGATGCCACGGAAAAGACAAGTAAGAAGGGTAAAACTAAAGACCACTTGCGCAGACGGAAGCGAGCGTGCTGGAGTCGTTTTTCAACAGGAGCATCACCAACAATATTTGCTATTGTACTTCTGTCGAACATGTTAAGTGCGCACTCTGGACGCGCTCAAAGCGTGCCTGGTGTGCTCTGGGCGCGCACATGCGCACATTTGTGTAAAATTTGGGCGCGAACTAAGCCTAGACCATTCTTAGTCACTCCTAAATGATACTTTCGTGAGAATTTTGAAATTATCATGTTGCAATTCTCATTTGCACATTTGAGTTATGCGATATCACATGTGATCCATGCCCTCCTCATTTGAATGTATGTAGACCAAGTTTTTCAACTTGAGTCGTTAGTATATGACATATGAAGACTATGTGCGTCGATTTTTCAATTTTTCGATAAGTTTTGAATTTATTAGGGTTATTTCAAAATCGGTCAAACCTAAGTTTGACCAACATTTAAACAAGTTTAAAACATGAAAATGAAAAACTAAGAATCACTAGCAGAAAATGGGGCTTCAGTTTTGAGCCCTGAGTCCCTTCAGTCCCGGTCCTGTCTGGAACCCGGACCAAAGATACTATTAGTCCCGGTTTTAACGACTAGTAAGACATCTCGACGTCGAATCCTATCAGTCCCGGCTCCATGCAGACTTTTAGTCTCGGTTGGGTATACGAACCGCGACCAAAGGTTTTTGTCGCGGTTCGTGTAACAACCGAAACTAAAAGTCCCATTTTATATATGCTTCGTCCCCGCAAGACCGAGCCAGCCGTTGCATTTTCTGGATCAGAGCGTGGAGAAGCTAGCTCGAGAGTTGTTCTTCGTGTTCTTTGTGTGGAGCTCGAGTTCATCAGCGTTGTTGTCGATTTCGTGAAGATTTAAAGCTTCCTGGCTTCTAAAAGGTGAGCCATTGTATCCTATTATCTCTTACTGCTAATTTTTACTCATTTCATGCCTTAGAAGTATAGAGATTGGTGGATTTAGCTTTAGGTGTAATTTTTTGGGAAGTGTGAGCTCAAATTTTAGCAACCTTGCTAGTTTGCATATTTGTGAAGATACGGTCAACTTAGCTCAACATAGCTCAACTTTGTTCCCCTACGGCGTATACGATGGTCGACAACGGCGAGGCCCCCTACGGCGTCGTGAACACCTCCTCCTTTTCGGATGAAGTATTATTAGCACATCTAGATGTCACGTCGTCTCCGTAATATAAAAATAATTTTTAATTTAGGGTGAGAATTTCCTAATTTAATTTTTACAATTGTAAATATTAGGAATCAGTATGTGAGTGCGGAATTCGTGATGGATGTGTCCAGTTTCAACATTGTCTACAAGGAAAAGTCGTTCTCCTAGAAGAATTAAATTTTACAAGAGAGGAGAAGAGAAAGACCGATGAAAATTTGAGGACGACCAAAGATAATCTAAGGCTAGCTCATGATACAATCCACAAGATGAAGCAAGATTTAAAAACTCTGAACGAAAAAATAGACATGGTTGTGGAAAAGAAGGGGGAAATAGAGTTGGATTTGGCGGATATCATCGATGGACACATGATCCAGAGTCGTGAAACTAGGGAAAGAACGAGGTTGAAGATTAATAAGATGAAAAAGGCAGCTCTCTGAAATGAAATGTTCCTACATTTCTCATTTGGTGTCATTGTTCTCCTAGTGGCGATTATAATCGCCATGTACGGTTTTTAAAGTGTGCAAACTAGTGTTGTCGTATTGTGTTGGGACTCAGAATTATTGTTAGCATTGCGTGATTGCGCTTGTATATATTGTGATGAACACTATATTAATTTGAGCACTTACTCTGCCTCTATATAATTGTGTATAGATGAGACGACAATGGATGTACAGTGACCGACGATCGAATGAGTTTATGCAAGGCGTGCGGGAATTTGTCGAGGTTGCTAAGGCAAATACGCATAATTGTTTTATGTGTTGTCCATTCTGTGTGTGTCGGAACGAGAGGGATTTCCCCGACTCACGGGATATTCACATCCACCTCTATACGTCTGGTTTCATGCCTGGATATAAATGTTGGACCACGCATGGAGAAATAGGGGTCATGATGGAAGACGACGAAGAAGAAGATAATAATACCGACTATCCTATGTTCCCCAAACAGTGTGAGACAGAAAATGTCAAAAATGAAGAACAACAAGAAGAAGTTGAACCACCAGATGAGCCTATTGATGATCTTGGTCGGGTCATTGCTGATGCGAAGCGAGACTGCGAAAGTGAAAAGGAGAGGCTGAAGTTTGGGCAGATGTTAGAGGATCACAAAAAATGTTGTAACCAACTTGCAAAAATGACCACAAAAAGCTGGATACCACGCTAGAATTGCTGAGATGGAAGGCAGAGAACGGCGTGACCGCTAAGGGATTTGAAAAGTTGCAAAAATCTATGAAAAAAAACTTCCAGAAGATAACGAATTACCCGTCCGTACGTGCGAAGCAAAGAAGATTGTCTGCCCACTAGGATTAGAAGTGGAGAAGATACACGCTTGCCCAAATGACTGCATCCTGTACCACGGTGACTATGAGAATTTGGTTGCATGCCCGGTATGCACTGCATTGCGGTACAAGATTAGACGAGATGACCCTAAAGGTGTTGAGGGAAAGGGCACCAGGAACAGGGTTCATGCCAAGGTGATGTGGTATGCTCCTGTAATACCACGGTGAAACGTTTGTTAAGAAACAAAGAGCATGCCAAGTTGATGCGATGGCACAAGGAAGATCGTAAGAAAGACGAGATGTTGAGACATCCCGCTGATGGGTCGCAGTGGAGAAAAAATGATAGAACTTTTCCCGACTTTGCAAATGAAGCAAGGAACTTAAGGTTTGGTCTAAGTACAGATGGCTTTAATCCTTTTGGGGAGCAGAGCAGCAGCCATAGCACCTGGCCCGTGACTCTATGTATCTATAACCTTCCACCATGGTTGTGCATGAAACGAAAGTTCATTATGATGCCATTGCTCATCCAAGGACCGAAGCAACCCGGCAATAACCTTGATGTGTACCTCATGCCATTAATTGAGGAATTTTTACAGTTGTGGCAGGAAGAAGGTGTACGTGTATGGGATGAGTACAAACAGGAGGAATTTGACCTACGAGCGTTGTTGTTCGTAACCATCATTATTGGCCTGCTCTTAGTAACCTTTCAGGACAGACAACCAAGGGATATCATGCATGCACACACTGTTTAGATAAGACCGATAGTGCATATTTGAATAATGGGGGGAAGAATGTGTACCCTAGGCATCGTCGTTTTCTTCCACCCAATCATCCCTTAAGAAAAAAAGGCAAGCATTTTGGTGAGTCGGAAAAAGGGAAGAAGCCTACCCTTCGTTCTGGTGCTGATGTATTTGATATGGTTAAGGATTTGAAAGTAATATTTGGAAAGGGTCCTGGCAACCTAAAAGTTCCGAATGACGCTAACAGTCTGAGTAGTATGAAGGTTCCATCCGGATTCTCATCGAACATAAAACGAATAATAAATATGTCTGAGAAAAAATTCCGAAACCTAAAGTCTCATGACTGCCACGTCCTTATGACCCAATTGCTTCCGGTTGCATTGAGGGGGCTTCTACCGGAAAGTGTTCGACTACCTATTGTGAAGTTATGTGCATTCTTGAATGCAATATCTCAGAAGGTAATCGATCCAGTGTGTCTACATACCTTATAGATTGATGTCGTCCAATGTCTTGTCAGTTTCGAGTTGGTGTTCCCACCATCCTTCTTTGATATTATGACGCTCCTGATAGTTCACCTAGTCGAAGAGATTTCCATACTCGGTCCTGTATTTCTACACAATATGTTCCCCTTTGAGAAATTCATGGGAGTCTTAAAGAAATATGTTCATAACCATGCTAGGCCAGAAGGAAGCATCTCCAACGGCTTTGGAACAGAGGAGGTCATTGAGTTTTGTGTGGACTTTATTTCCCGATTTTAAGCCGATTGGTGTTCCTGAATCGCGGCATGAGGGCAGATTGAGTGGAAAAGGCACTTGTAACATCCCAAGTTTCTCAAAAATTTAAAACTTTGCATACAAGCATCATGCATCATAAAAGTATGGCATTGAAATCACATAAGGAGTAAATTGAATTTTAATTATAAGGTTAAATAAAATTGTGTTCATTAAAGAGGTCTATTTGAGCTCCTTATACAAATCTGTATTTTATTATTTTATTTATTTAGCAAAATGGTATCAAAAAGTTATAAATTAAATTAGCTTTTCAAAACATATTTTTATGAATTTTTCTGAAAAGTTTTGACTAAGTTTTAAAATCAAAATAGAATTAAATGTTTGAAATCAGAAAATGTTTTGTTAAAAAAAAAACGGGAGAGAAGAACGGCCCGACCCAATCTGGGCCGAAGCCCACTTCGTTCCCTCTGCGAAACAAGACCACCCGTGCCGTCCTATTTAAGCCACGACTCCACCGCCCTCCTCGCACCCGAAAACCCTAACCAACCCGCCTCCAGGCCGTTCGAGATCAAGTCGCATCCGACGCCACCGCCGCCGCCAAAATCTCAAACTCCGGTGAGCACAGAGCACCTCGAGTCCTCCCGCGTCTCTCTTCCGACTCCCAGTTAGCGCGCGCACGCCCTTGACATCTTCCCTGTTGTGCTACTGCTCCAGATCATCGCGTCCGTGATCAACCGAAGCAAGCCGCCGCCGTCTCCATCTCCGGCGAGCTTTAGGAGGAGAAGGGAAGCACGCCGAAGACCCCTGTCGCGCCAACGTCTCCGCCTCGACCTCCTCTTCGTTGTGGTACGTGCCGTTCTTGCCCGCTCGTCGTATCTCGCCGGAAACGCGTATGCCGACGATGGCGCCGCCGCGGTCACGAGTTCGCCGGCGAACCGCGCCGCCCGTCCGCCCCCTTTTGATCCTGGCCGTCGGATCTAGATCCAATGGACCTAGATCGGGTGGATCTGGAGCGTTAGTTTTAAAACAGATCGGACGGTTCGCGTTCGCGATCCGCGCCGAACCGGTATCGGCCAATCAGCGAGCGCCGCGTGGCATCTCTATTTTTCTATTTTCGCAGAGAAATTGTTTTAAAAACAGAAAACAACACAAACTTACAAAATTCATAACTTTTGTTCTGTTCATCCAAATTTGATGAATTTTATATCCACGTGAAGCTCTGCTCGTGTAGTTTAATATGGTTTCATTATTTTATCCTTTTAGTGTATATTAAATTGTGGAATTTAATTGTTTAGCTTTCGGATATTAAATCTATAACTTAATTAATAAAATCTCTTTCCAAATAAATCCAATTGTTTTAGAGATTTATTAATGCCCTCTGTCCAGAGAGTGTAACATGAGTTTTATTTGAAACTTCTCATAATAGACTTAAAGAAATTGGTTTTAGAACTAAAAACTACTAATATGCTCAATATTTTAAATGATTAAATAAAATATTAAAATATGGATCATTGCATTTCATGCATTAATAACACAGAAATTAAAATGGTAATTATAAGGTCTTATTAAGTTCATTGCATATTAAGCATGCATACATATTTTTGTCTTGAAATATCCTAGTAGTGTGTAGCCATCCCTCCCCATGCAGCCACCAAAAGTTTTATTAGATGCTTAGCTATGCTATAAAGGAATTTACTTATCATGTTATAGAATTATTGCTAAGTGTTAAAACATTGAATGCACTTCTGGGTGGAATTGGTTGTTTGGTTTATGTTGAGTGGCTTTTGGGACCATGCTTGTGGTTGTCTTTGCCTAGGATGAATTTCTATTCTATTTAGGGCCATGGGTATGGTGGTTGTCACCCAGAAGCGCACTTGTGGACGGCCACCCAGGAACAAAGAGAATTCTAAGTCCCTCCAAGTTTAGAAGCTTTCCGTGCAGCCTTCTGACAATGGGCTCTGTCTAGAACTACTAATTTGTGAGAGTGCAACCTGTCAGCTTGACAAGCAGATGTAGAGTTGATAGGTTGAACGGGTCTTGCTAGTATGGTTGCATTCTTCTTCTGAAAGTTCTTGTCTCAATTCTCTCCTTTCCATAATACACTCCGCATGTATAGGATTTCTCGGACAAATTGAGTCTTAAGGTGAAAGTGCACAACCTCTGCAGAGTCGACAAACTGAGTACTCAGCCGTGTCCCCGGTGATGGACAACTTCGAGCAACTGGACAAGGATGGACGGAAGAATCTCAACATGGTTTTCGTAAAGTAAAAATTGACTAAGGAAAGAGTTTATTGGTGCACTTGGGCTTCATCCCTTGGTGCCAAGTCTTTGAGATACAAAAGTGTTTTACAAAAGATAGGAGAAAACTGGCTTTCTGCAAAATAGCCTACAAACTCCACCAAGCCAAATATGCATATAGAATTAGACTTGTCATAATTTATCCACCATAGTCACTTGCCAATACTTCATTGTATTGACCTCCTACGGGGGCTGCATATTCAAATGTGCAGGTAATTCTGATGAGGAGTAAGTTTGGACTCGATTCTACACCCAACATGTCTGCTTATGGCGTATGCTAGAAGAGGAGGCCCATTGCTTTTATTTTCGTTGTGAACTCTGAATATTTTAGCTAGTCTTCAAGACTATGCACTTTGTAATAAAGCTATACTTGGCTATTTTTGGATCTCGATGTAGTATTTTGATACTTATGCAATGATACTATATATTTTGTACTGTGGTGCTGGCAGTGATCCAGGGACTAGCACATAACACAGATGTTCCATCTTTATTTAAAAGATGGGGCGCTACAAAATGGTATCAGAGCCTAAGTGTTGCCTGTAGGTTCGAGCCCTTAGGATTTGTTAAGCCTCTTTTTGATCATAATATTACCATCTTTGAAGTATGTTGGATCCTAGCGGCATAGTGGGATGAAGCGGCCCGGGACTAACCTTACATGTCCGCGTACATGAGACCTGTTCCACAATTATAAGTGGCTGGCCGGGTGTCTGTCTCTCTCACTATAGTGAATATCCGACTTACAAAGAGTTGATAGTAGTGTTGATCACCTGTTAGAAAAGAACTTCTTTTTCTCTAAAGTATTTAAGTACACCACGATTAGTATATCTTACCTTGTCTTGTTTTAATAAACTCTACCTTTATCACTTAAGGATGTCGTTCTTCATGTATCAAACCGCGGAGGACTTCAAGGACATGCGCTTTGGAAGATATCTTCTAGAGTTAGTAGAACTGTTGGCACTTCCAATACCCATCATCAAGGCTAGCCAGCTGAAGCACTTCAACAAAGAAGACTTATGGGGAATTCGCCTTTACCAACAAGGGCGCCAGACTGAACCCAAGACCGAAGACATCTAGTACAAGTCGATTAGCGACTCCTTGGAGAAAGGGCTGAATCTCGTCACGCAGGAGCTAATAGGACGTCTTTGCTTGCAATACCAAGAGGGGTTAGAAGACCACTACTTTGCTCACCTTGGCCAACGTGACGAACATGGGATTCCTTACTGTGTTAGCGAGGAAGACAAAAACAAACCAGAACCTTTGTACCCATATCTCCAAGACTTAGAACTTCACCTCTGGCAACTAGAAGAGGATAGACGCAATGAGCTGTTGAAGAATGATGAAATAATGGCACAAGTCAAGGAGACTCAAAAGAAGATTGAAGCCCAAGAAGAGGTGGCCAACACGCAAGAGGAAAAGTTCCGAGCTCAAGAGAAGAAGTTCCAAAATCAAGAAAAGAGAATTAGAGACAAGAACAAGGAGATCAAAACCTTGAAGGATGAAATTCTGAGCAACGACGTCGAGTTCGAAGCTGATCGAGATTCGATCGAGACTCTACGCCGTGAGAAGAGAATGCTGCAAGAGAAGATTGAAGTCCTGGAGAAGGAAGCAATCGAGACTCTGCACCGTGAGACAACAACATAAGAAAGGAAGAGAATAGGAAGAGGAAGTTCAGTGCAAATAAGGTTCATTCTGAAGGGACATATAAGAAACACACCTCTGAAGTCAGTAGCCATAAACCCTGGAATCACTCCAACACTGGTAGTGGCCAAAAACATCATGGTCATAACCACAATGGAGGAAAGAAAGGAAGCAATGGAGGATACAATGGAAATAATGGTGGATCCAGGGGAAACCATCATCATGGCCATAATCATGGGAATGGTAATCACCGTCCTAACTATGAAGGGAAGAAAGACTTGTCTCATGTGACTTGCTACAAGTGCAAGAAGACAGGACATTATGCAACTGAATGCCCAGAGAAGAAAGCTGATGAAAATTCCAAGCCCAATCCTTTCCAGAAGGGACAAGTGAACCACATCAATGTGGAAGAAGTTCATGATGAACCTGATGCTGTGATTGGTACGTTCTTGCTCAACTCCTTTCCAGCATTAGTTTTATTTGATACTGGAGCATCTCATTCATTCATATCAAGAGCTTTTGTTAACAAACATGGGTTAGCTGAGGAAAGTCTAGGAAAACCTATTAGGGTAAGTTCACCTGGAGGAGAGATGCTAGTAAATTCCGGGTGTAGGCAGTTAGACTTGCAAATCGGAAAACACCCCTTCCCAACAGACTTAGTCATCCTAGAAACCCAAGGATTGGATGTTATCATCGGAATGGATTGGATGACTCGTTTTGAAGGAATCATAGATTGTGCAAATAGAGCAATCACCCTCACCACCCCGGAGAAAAGGAAGATTAAGTTCCGATCAACTTTCGAACTTAAGAAGGTTAGGCTAAATTCTCTTAAGGGGGTTAGCCTTGGTGATGTGCTTATCGTCAAGGAATACCCAGATGTTTTTCCGGAGGAACTACCGGGAATGCCACCCGATAGAGATGTAGAGTTTCTCATCGAATTGAAGCCGGGAACAGGGCCAATAGCTAAAAGACCTTATCCTATGGCCGTCGATGAATTGAAAGAGCTCAAGAAGCAATTAGAGGAACATATCCAGAAAGGATTCATTCGTCCAAGTTCATCGTCATGGGGAGCACCAGTCTTATTTGTTAAGAAGAAGGATCAAACCCAGAGGCTAGTCACGGATTACAGAGATATAAACGAGCAAACTATCAAAAACAAGTATCCGTTACCCAAGATAAATGAACTATTTGATCAACTGGAAGGTGCTTGTGTGTTCTCAAAGATCGATCTTCGATCGGGGTACCTCCAAATGAAAGTTAGAGAAATGGATATACCCAAAACTGCATTTGTTACGAGATATGGCTCTTATGAGTACACAGTAATGCCTTTTGGATTAACCAATGCACCAGCCTATTTCATGAATATGATGAATAAAGTGTTCATGGATTTTCTGGATAAGTTTGTGGTAGTGTTCATAGATGATATTCTAATCTACTCCAAGAGTCACAAAGAACATGAAGAGCACTTGCGTCTGGTATTGCAGAGATTACGTGAACATAATTTGTATGCCAAGTACAGCAAGTGTGAGTTTTGGTTAGAACAAGTCGGATTTTTAGGCCATGTGGTGTCCAAGGAAGGTATAGCAGTGGATCCAGAAAAGGTTCCAGCTGTAACTAATTGGGAACCGCCGAAGAATGTTGGTGAATTACGAAGTTTTCTGGGCCTAGCAGGATACTACTGACGATTCATTGAAAACTTCTCCAAGATTGCCAAGGCCTTGACGGAATTATTAAAGAAGGAGAAGAAATTTGAGTGGACAGAGGCATGCGAAGCCAGTTTTCAGGAGTTGAAGAAACGTCTGGTTTCAGCCCCAGTTCTATGCTTACCTGATTTGGAGAAGGAATTCTAAGTATACTGTGATGCTTCACGCCAAGGCTTGGGAAGTGTGTTGATGCAGGAAGGCAGAGTGGCATCTAATGCCTCTAGACAACTCAAGAAACATGAAACAAATTATCCAACTCATGATCTCGAGTTAGCATCAGTAGTGCATGCCCTGAAAACTTGGAGACCCTACCTAATGGGAAAAAGATGTGAGGTATTCACGGATCACAAAAGTTTGAAGTACATATTTACAAAGAAGGAATTGAATATGAGACAAAGAAGATGGCTGGAACTTATTAAAGATTATGATCTAAGCCTTCAATACCATCCGGGAAGAGCTAATGTGGTAGCAGATGCTCTGAGTCGTAAGGTGTATGTGAATGGCCTTACCGCGGGAGAATTACCCGAAGATTTATGTAAAGCATTCAAGGATCTCAGATTGGAAGTAGTACCTGAAGGGTTTGTAACCTCATTAGTTGTACAGCCCACCTTGATGGACAAGATACGTGAAGCTCAGAAAGGAGACAAGGAAATAGAAGAGATCAAAGTCAATTTAAGAGCTGGAAAAGCTAAAGGATTTCATGAGGATGAGCAGGGGACTTTGTGGTTCGAAAAACGTGTATGTGTGGCCAATGATCCTGATATTAGGAAGTTAATTCTGCAAGAAGCTCATGAAACACCTTATTCAATTCATCCGGGAAATACCAAGATGTATATGGATGTGAAAGAGAGATTTTGGTGGAATAATCTGAAGAGAGAAATAGCAGAATACATCGCTAAGTGTGATGTATGTAGTCGAGTAAAGGCAGAACATCAGAAACCAGCAGGACTCTTACAACCTTTGAAAGTACCGGATTGGAAGTGGGATTCCATTGGGATGGACTTCATCACTGGATTACCAAGGACCAGATCGGGTTATGATTCTATTTGGGTTATTGTTTGTCGCCTAACCAAAATAGCTCACTTCATACCCATGAAGACCACTTATACTAGTGCAAAGCTAGCCGATATTTACATGAAGAGAATTGTGTGCCTTCACGGCGTTCCTAAGAGTATCGTGTCTGATAGGGGGACCCAGTTCACTTCTCATTTTTGGAAACAGTTGCACGAATCCTTGGGAACCAGATTGGAATTCAGTACGGCCTTCCATCCGCAAACAGATGGTCATACTGAAAGAGTGAATCAGATTTTAGAGGATATGTTAAGAGCTTGTGCGCTCGACTATGGATCTAGTTGGGATGATAATTTGCCATACGCGGAGTTCTCCTACAACAATAGTTACCAAGTCAGCATTGAGATGGCACCGTTTGAAGCACTATATGGAAAGAAATGCACAACCCCACTATTGTGGAGTGGTGTAGGAGAACGGAGTTTCTTTGGACCTGATATAATACAGGATGCTGAGGAGAAAGTCAGGCTGATTAAGGACAGGTTGAAAATAGCACAGTCACGCCAGAAAAGCTATGCAGATTCCAAGCGTAGAGAAGTCACCTATGAAGTGGGAGATAGAACCTATTTAAGGGTGTCACCACTTCGGGGCGTGAAAAGGTTTGGAATCAAAGGAAAGTTAGCACCTCGATTCATTGGACCCTTCAAAATTCTGTCTCGTAAAGGTGAAGTGGCATATGAGTTAGAACTACCTGAAGTACTGTCTGCTGTTCATAATGTGTTCCATGTCAGTCAGTTGAAGAAATGCCATCCCGAGATGATGGGAGTTCCCTTAAAGGATATTGTACCCCTCGAGGAGGTACAATTGGAGAGTGACCTGACATACGAAGAGAAGCCCATCAAGATATTACAGACAGCAGAGAGAGTCACCCGTACCAAAACCATCAGGTTTTTCAAGGTCCAGTGGAATCATCACACCGAAGACGAAGCCACCTGGGAACGAGAGGATGACCTCCGAGAAGACCACCCACACCTATTTGCTGACCTTTCCGAAGCTCGAGGGCGAGCTTCTTCTTAAGGGGGTTAGTCTGTAACATCCCAAGTTTCTCAAAAATTTAAAACTTTGCATTCAAGAATCATGCATCATAAAAGTATGGCATAGAAATCACATAAGGAGTAAATTGAATTTTAATTATAAGGTTAAATAAAATTGTGTTCATTAAAGAGGTCTATTTGAGCTCCTTATACAAATCTGTATTTTATTATTTTATTAATTTAGCAAAATGGTATCAAAAAGTTATAAATTAAATTAGCTTTTCAAAACATATTTTTATGAATTTTTCTGAAAAGTTTTGACTAAGTTTTAAAATCAAAATAGAATTAAATGTTTGAAATCAGAAAATGTTTTGTTAAAAAAAAAGGGGAGAGAAGAACGGCCCGACCCAATCTGGGCCGAAGCCCACTTCGTTCCCTCTGCTATCCGCCGCGCGCGCAGTGCAGAGGCCCAAACCGCAGCCCATCTTCTTCCCCTCAGTCGCTGACAGCCCGGCCCCACCTCATCTTCTTCCCCAGCAGGATCTCAACGGAATCGATTTCTATCCGGAGGAGTTCGTAACGAACACGATGCAAATCTTCACGATTCTTGCGGAACAAGACCACCCGTGCCGTCCTATTTAAGCCACGACTCCACTGCCCTCCTCGCACCCGAAAACCCTAACCAACCCGCCTCCAGGCCGTTCGAGATCGAGTCGCATCCGACGCCACCGCCGCCGCCAAAATCTTCAAACTCCGGTGAGCACAGAGCACCTCGAGTCCTCCCGCGTCTCTCTTCCGACTCCCAGTTAGCGCACGCACGCCCTTGACATCTTCCCTGTTGTGCTACTGCTCCAAATCATCGCGTCCGTGATCAACCGAAGCAAGCCGCCGCCGTCTCCATCTCCGGCGAGCTTTAGGAGGAGAAGGGAAGCACGCCGAAGACCCCTGTCGCGCCAACGTCTCCGCCTCAACCTCCTCTTCGTTGCGGTACGTGCCGTTCTTGCCCGCACGTCGTATCTCGCCGGAAACGCGTATGTCGACGATGGCGCCGCCGCGGTCACGAGTTCGCCGGCGAACCGCGCCGCCCGTCCGCCCCCTTTTGATCATGGCCGTCGGATCTAGATCCAATGGACCTAGATCGGGTGGATCTGGAGCGTTAGTTTTTAAACAGATCGGACGGTTCGCGTTCGCGATCCGCGCCGAACCGGTATCGGCCAATCAGCGAGCGCCGCGTGGCATCTCTATTTTTCTATTTTCGCAGAGAAATTGTTTTAAAAACAGAAAACAACACAAACTTACAAAATTCATAACTTTTGTTCTGTTCATCCAAATTTGATGAATTTTATATCCACGTGAAGCTCTGCTCGTGTAGTTTAATATGGTTTCATTAGTTTATCCTTTTAGTGTATATTAAATTGCGGAATTTAATTGTTTATCTTTCGGATATTAAATCTATAACTTAATTAATAAAATCTCTTTCCAAATAAATCTAATTGTTTTAGAGATTTATTAATGCCCTCTGTCCAGAGAGTGTAACATGAGTTTTATTTGAAACTTCTCATAATTAAAGAAATTGGTTTTAGAACTAAAAACTACTAATATGCTCAATATTTTAAATGATTAAATAAAATATTAAAATATGGATCATTGCATTTCATGCATTAATAACAGAGAAATTAAAATGGTAATTATAAGGTCTTATTAAGTTCATTGCATATTAAGCATGCATACATATTTTTGTCTTGATATTCTAAGTGTTATGCTTGTGTGTTTATTTAGTGTTATTGTTTGTCTCTAGATTGTGAAGAGGAGGAAGGTCCTTGTGATTGTTATTCTTGCTGTGCTTGTTCCCTTTGTTACCAAGGCAAGTGACATTCATAATCTATCCTATGTTTTCTATATGCATTATTAGTAGATTTTGAGTAGTATGCATGATAGTGAAATTTGGAACTATTTTATAATGCCAAGTTAGTTTACACTTTGAAAATATCCTAGTAGTGTGTAGCCATCCCTCCCCATGCAGCCACCAAAAGTTTTATTAGTTGCTTAGCTATGCTATAAAGGAATTTACTTATCATGTTATAGAATTATTGCTAAGTGTTAAAACATTGAATGCACTTCTGGGTGGAATTGGTTGTTTGGTTTATGTTGAGTGGCTTTTGGGACCATGCTTGTGGTTGTCTTTTCCTAGGATGAATTTCTATTCTACTTAGGGCCATGGGTATGGTGGTTGTCACCCAGAAGCGCACTTGTGGACGGCCACCCAGGAACAAAGAGAATTCTAAGTCCCTCCAAGTTTAGAAGCTTTCCGTGCAGCCTTCTGACAATGGGCTCTGTCTAGAACTACTAAGTTGTGAGAGTGCAACCTGGCAGCTTGACAAGCAGATGTAGAGTTGATAGGTGGAACGGGTCTTGCTAGTATGGTTGCATTCTTCTTCTGAAAGTTCTTGTCTCAATTCTCTCCTTTTCATAATACACTCCGCGTGTATAGGATTTCTCGGACAAATTGAGTCTTAAGGTGAAAGTGCACAACCTCTGCAGAGTCGACAAACTGAGTACTCAGCCGTGTCCCCGGTGATGGACAACTTCGAGCAACTGGACAAGGATGGACGGAAGAATCTCAACATGGTTTTCGTAAAGTAAAAATTGACTAAGGAAAGAGTTTATTGGTGCACTTGGGCTTCATCCCTTGGTGCCAAGTATTTGAGATACAAAAGTGTTTTACAAAAGATAGGAGAAAACTGGCTTTCTGCAAAATAGCCTACAAACTCCACCAAGCCAAATATGCATATAGAATTAGACTTGTCATAATTTATCCACCATAGTCACTTGCCAATACTTCATTGTATTGACCTCCTACGGGGGCTGCATATTCAAATGTGCAGGTAATTCTGATGAGGAGTAAGTTTGGACTCGATTCTACACCCAACATGTCTGCTTATGGCGTATGCTAGAAGAGGAGGCCCATTGCTTTTATTTTCGTTGTGAACTCTGAATATTTTAGCTAGTCTTCAAGACTATGCACTTTGTAATAAAGCTATACTTGGCTATTTTTGGATCTCGATGTAGTATTTTGATACTTATGCAATGATACTATATATTTTGTACTGTGGTGCTGGCAGTGATCCAGGGACTAGCACATAACACAGATGTTCCATCTTTATTTAAAAGATGGGGCGCTACAGCACTCTCGGAAGGAAAACAATGATCTTTATGGACGGTCATTCTTTAACTGAAGCACATTACACAGTTCTGCAGAATTCCACCTCTGTGGCTCCTTATATTGAAGAACACATGAATATTGTACGGTCCCAAAACCCGGAGATGTATGACTCCTCGGTAACAGAAGCACACAAGGAAAATTTTAGCGGTTGGTTGCAATCACATCTCATGCTTAACAAAAATGTTGACATGAGTTGTTCGACTTGGCCAGCGGACCATCTTCGACCATACCATAGCGGAATACAATAGCAGTGAGTCTCTATAACTTTGATGCTGCCACAGGCGAAAACATGTTGGTTGTAGACTCGAAACCTTTAAACGAAACCTCACTCGTCATCTGATCAAATCTGCAATAAGAAAAATATTGCAACAACGTGGGTCAGATTCCATTAAAAATGGAGTCTGGCAAGTGACACTATGGTGGACACTTAAGGAAATAACTCTAAAGCCTATATGCATATTTGGCTGGTGGAGCTCAAGGCTAATTTGCATAAAGCCAATTTTTCCTACTCTTTTGAAAACACTTTTCTTGAAATCGACGAGTATGGCATGAAAACCATAAATCTCATCTTCCCTTGTTCACCCATCATGTTTTATTTCTGAAGTTGGAATGGGGAATCCTCCGTTGACGTCCGTGATCAGCTGCTCAAATTTTCCGTACCGGGGACACGGCTAAGTACTTAGTTTTACACTCTGCAGAGGTTGTGCACGTTCACCATTGTACCCATTCCACCCAAGGTATCCTTTACATACCATTTGTGATAAGGATAGGAGAGAATGAGACGAGATCTTTCAGAAGCATTTTCCCTCCCACTCTGGCTTGACCCGTTCCACCTAACATCCCCCTACATCTGCTTGTCAAGCCGGAGAGAGTCCACGCAACATAATTGATCAAGCCAGAGCCCATATGGCAATGGCTGCACTGGAAGCAATCGTCACTCGGAGTTCTTCAGATTCCTCTGTTCCTGGGTGGCCATTCTCAAGTGTACATACTCCAGGAACCATAGATATGGACCTGAGTAGCCACTCAACATAACCCATGCAACCACTTACCACCCAGGTGTTTCATTAACTTAGTGGATGTGCACTCTCAAGTAAAAATCACCATGCTCACGGCCCTAAGTAGAATAGAAATTCATCCTAGGCGACGACAGCCATGAGCACAGTCCTGAGTAGTCACTTAACATTTTGTAAAAAACCTTTCATCAATTGCATAGCATCAATATTTCTGCTAAGTATGATATAGGAACCTAGACATAGGATTAAGGAATTCTACACAGGTTTAGCATAGCAACACATGCATATAAAAATACACTATGTAATGCATATAAAAATAGGAAGTTTATGAGGTGTGCCACTTGCCTTTGAATGTTGTCGTTGTTCACAAACTCTTTTCAACAACGAACGTTTGCTCTCCGTTTAATCTAAACAATAATAGCAAACAACAATACCACAATCAACAAACAACAATCATCAACATACATGCTCATATCAAATGAACAACAAGTTTTGTAAAACTCCTAAGGAAAACATGTCATGTATGATATGCAAATTATTTCTAAGGGCTAGAGATGCATGTTATGCTATGAAAATCTCTTAAGTTAATTCAAGGCAAATAGGTGGGTCAAGAATGACTAAGGACTAAGGTCTTAAGTTGGATAAACATACTTTGTTTTATATCTTCTTGAAACAAGCACTCTAATGGCTTAGTCTTGATGTGTAAAATACTTAGAGAAAAATACTAAGTCATTTGTTCAGATTGATCAAGAATTATTATCAACTCTTTGTAAATTGGACATTCACTATAGTGAGAGAGACAGACACCCGGCCAGCCACTTAAATTGTGGAACATGTCTCATGTACGTGGACATGTAAGGTTTGTTTCCAGGCCGCTTCATCTCACTATGCCGCTAGGATCCAACAAACTTCAAAGATGATAACATCATGATCAAAATTTATTTAAGTCTAAATGACAAGATTAGGAAAGAGGGAAAAGAAGGAAATATGTAGTTGTCCTCCAGGCTTCATCTCCAGATTTGTAATATTCTCCTTGATGTCTTGATTGAATTCTTGGTAGACTTGAATAATCTTCAGACTTGATGATTCTTGTATCCTCGAGGCTGGTCTTGGATTTTGAGTTCTCAGAGAAGAAGAAAAGGCAGAGAGAAAGACTTAGAGAATAAAAGGAAGGTTGGCCTTCTTGAACTTCTTCTCACTTTTCTTCTAAGTGCTTGACATCTTGAGGATGCTTCCAGAGTCTGTTTTCTTCTAAGTCCTTCATGAAGTCTCAGAGAAAAGAAAGACAGAGAGAGCAAGACTTGGAAAATATTTCTGGTTGGTCTTCATGAACTCCCTCTTGATTTTTCTTCTAAGTGCTTCTACTTCTTGGAGATACTTCTGAAGTCTTGGTTTGGCTAAGTCCTTCAATGGCCTTCTAGCTCCATCTTGGAAATCCTAAGTGTCTAAGTGCATAGCACTTTACCAAAACACTAGGTTGAAAATAATCCTAACTTAGGGAAAATAAGGAAGGAATTTTCCTATAAGGAGTATAACTATACAATAGATATGTCATGCATGCAATGCAATTTATTTCTAAGGACAACACTTAACAAAATAAAACAACTAAGTTTTCTAGATGCTAAAATTTTCTAAGGAAAAGATTTAGCATCTTTAAGATGTTGAAATTTTTCTAAGGAAGAGTGTTGTCGAAAAATATTTATCAATATTTTCTAACAAAGAATTTATTTTGTTTAAGGAGGCAAAATATTTCTAAGTACATTTTAATACCAAAGTGGTTATAATATGACTAAGTACTTTATAATTCGAATAGATGATGAAAATAAATTTTAATAAATTTTTAATCAATTTTAATCATTAAAACAACACTTAAAAGTATTTAATCAATATAAATTATAAAATCATAGAATTTATTCTGAAAAATTAGTAGAAAAATACTACTGCCAATACTTAGACATTCAAATTTATATCAAAAGAGTTTGACAAGTTTTAAATTTCCAATTTGAAGTTATGTTCAATTTACCATTAATGTCACTTTTGAATTTCAACAAATTTTAATTTGACAAAACATAAAAGTAATGATGCCAAAAGTTTCTACGTGTCATAAGCTTTCCAAAAATATTTTATTTGTAAAATTTGACCAAACCAATAAAAAGTAGTGATAGATTTAAAATTTAAGATTTTTCTGCAAAACTGCCGGTCTTCGGTTGACTGTTGACTTTGACTGCTGACGTAGGAATTGACTTGACGTGGCAGGCTGACTGGGATTTGACTACGAATTTGACCAAAAATAAAGTTGCTCGGATGGAAAAACACTCTTAACGAAAGTTGTAGAGAATTACGTGCTCTTTCTCATTATCAGAATTATAACATAAGTGGATGAATAGATTGGTAACAAATCGCAAAATACCTGTCTGATCCGAAACTTCAAACGCGAATATCTCTCAGCTCGCTGAACCAAAAGAGGTGAGGCTTGGGGCAAAAGAAAGGTCTTGACCAGGGGAACAACTTTCGTATTCTCGTCCCAAACTTTTAAGATGGTTTGGTTACTCGAACAACATCAAACACGATATGTATTATACAGAAAATTACGTACGTTAAAATAAAAAGTTGTCAACATGAAAGTTGTAGATAAAGAGTAGATCTACCTTTTCACCGAAGAAATTTCGATTTGACGCAACAAGCGCGAGGAGATCTGAGAAATATGACTTCAGATCTGATGGATGACAATTCGAAATTCTTCCTCCACGCTTGATGAAAAGAGTTGAGTCTTATTGGGATGGAAAGGTATCGACGAGATCTACAACAATGATTAATGCCCCGTCGCGATTGGAGATGGTTTTGTTCGTCGAACGAACGAAATACTATTTCGCTGATTAGGGTTTCGGTGGAACGAAAAGAGTAAAAGAGATGCCGGCGGCTATAGGGGTTTATATAGGCGGAGGGATGGTGGAATAGATAAGGCTCGGAGTTGTGAACGCGTAGGATCAAACGGATCCGGATTTGGAGTTGTATTTCTTGAGATATACGTGTTTGAATGAAAGGTGGTTGGAAAAACGAATTTCAGGGTTTGAGTTGGATAGGATAGCTCGGTTCGGTTCGTTCGTGGGCCGGCCGGATGGCCCGATTCGTTTTTTTTTTCCTTAATTCATTCATAACTTTTATTTTAGAACTCTGAATTAAGTGAAATTAATTTCTAAAAATTTCTAAAAATCATATCTTTATTTTAAAACATTTATGGACATGTTTTGACCACTTTTTAAAAATATTAATTTTGAATATTTGATTTAATGCAAATTTGACACTTTTGTCAAATTTGGAAATAGAAATTTAATTAATTTATTTATGGCTAAATAAAATTTGGTACCACAATTGTGAAAATATGAAAATAATTATTTCTAATAATTACAATCAAAATATTAAAGTAAAATAAGATAAATAGCATAATCGTTATTTTATTTTTAATATTTTCTCAAATAGGTTTTCAAGTGGAAATAATATTTCAACCATTGTAATTTCAAATATAAATAATGCAAGAAAATGATGAATGCATGCATGAATTTTGTTTTCAAATCGACATACAAATAGTTTTCAAAAAAGTTTTTAATTTTTCTGATTTTTCAGAATTTGAAAAATCCTAGGATGTTACAGACTACCACCCTTAAAAGGAATCTCGTCCTCGAGATTAGAAGAGGCTAGAAGGACAAAGCAAATGCTTGAGTGATTCTGATAGCTCGAGATGTTTTGAGAAATGAAATTTCTGACATGGAAACTTGAAAACTTGGAAGTGAATGGTTCTTCTGATTAGGAGGTTGGAAAGAAAGATAGTTTGAGATCTCTGGGTTTAAACGACTGGGTTTGAATTATCTAGGTGGCTACCACCCTTAAAAGAAATTTTTGTGGTCAGTCTAGAAACTTTGTTTAATCTTGTTTATTTTTTTGATGTAGAGTGTACTACTATTTAAATTGTAACGGTATGTGGTGATACGGCAAGTTATAGTACTTTACGTTTTCCACTCGGTCCTTGGAGAGATTTATCCTTCTTCCTCTCATGGCACTTATCAGCATAATGTCCCTTATCTTTGCACTTGTAGCAACTTATGTGGCTAAGAACTTTCTTGGACTTAAGCTTTTGTCCTTGTTCCTCCAGGGTCTTCATGAGAGACTGTTGCATTCCTTGCTTGGTTTGCTGGGTAGCTTGTTGCACCAAGGGATAAAGTTGACACTGGGTTGGGACATGGTTTGTTCCTTCACACAAGAAAGTAACCTGACTTGTGAGGCATCCTTTAACTAGATGTCTGGTATGACCATGGGGCCACTCATCAGGACATTCTTTGGACGTATGTCCTATCTCTCCGCAAGTTTTGCATGCCTTTGGTTTGGTCATAAGGTCCTCTTCAAATTCACTATGGTTTTGATCAATCTTAGGCAGGTGGTCATTGATCAACTTCCACAGCTGATTCTGGTTCTCTAATAGTAGTCGCATAGTTGTATGCAATTCATTGGTGTTGGTATTGGGGTGAGACATCTGTTTGGTTTAGAAAGCAATGAGTTGAATTATTTGTACTTATGGGGGAATCCTAGTTCAATAAAACAAAACAAGGCAACCAATCTATAACATAATCAATCAACATCTAACAAACATCAAGCAACAAGGTTCACAACAAACAAACAATCTAGTATTGTCATATAGCCAAGTTGATATGATCAATACACTAACACGATATCGTCATTCTATTTTTGGTGGTGGTCAAATCTACCTCCTTCATGACTGTTTCAAGTTCTTGTTCAACTTTCTTGGATATCTTAGAAGTGTTGGTCGAAACCTGGTTCTCCAGTGGTCTTCCATGCATGCAGAACTTCATGATTAATCGTAGCTTTTCCATATGAGGCAGCAGAATCAGACTTAGACTATAAGAACATGGTCATCTAGAAAAAGATAAGAGGTTTTCAGAAGGTTGATAGTAGATGAGAGTATGAGGAAGATAAAATGAAAAGTTTTGTTTTTAGAAAAGTGAATAAATAGATTTTCAATCCTATGGTCAGATCCTATTTCTATCCAAACCTAGGGTTTCGAACCTACAGGCAACACAGTGCTCTGATACCATCTGTAGCGTACCTGCACTTTAAATAAGGCAGATACCTGTGTATAGTGCAAATCCCTGGATCGATTCATTTGCACACACAGTTTACGATGTAATATCACAACAAAGCGTCAATTTTATTACATCGATGATCCAGAATTACAAAATATTTGATACAAGTTGCATAGCGTAAAGCTAGCATTGGAAAAGTACACAACGGAATACAATAGCAGTGAGTCTCTATAACTTTCATGCTGCCACAGGCGAAAACATGTTGGTTGTAGACTCGAAACCTTTAAACGAAACCTCACTCGTCATCTGATCAAATCTGCAATAAGAAAAATATTGCAACAACGTGGGTCAGATTCCATTAAAAATGGAGTCTGGCAAGTGACACTATGGTGGACACTTAAGGAAATAACTCTAAAGCCTATATGCATATTTGGCTGGTGGAGCTCAAGGCTAATTTGCATAAAGCCAATTTTTCCTACTCTTTTGAAAACACTTTTCTTGAAATCGACGAGTATGGCATGAAAACCATAAATCTCATCTTCCCTTGTTCACCCATCATGCTTTATTTCTGAAGTTGGAATGGGGAATCCTCCGTTGACGTCTGTGATCAGCTGCTCAAATTGTCCGTACCGGGGACACGGCTAAGTACTTAGTTTTACACTCTGCAGAGGTTGTGCACGTTCACCATTGTACCCATTCCACCCAAGGTATCCTTTACATACCATTTGTGATAAGGATAGGAGAGAATGAGACGAGATCTTTCAGAAGCATTTTCCCTCCCACTCTGGCTTGACCCGTTCCACCTAACATCCCCCTACATCTGCTTGTCAAGCCGGAGAGAGTCCACGCAACATAATTGATCAAGCCAGAGCCCATATGGCAATGGCTGCACTGGAAGCAATCGTCACTCGGAGTTCTTCAGATTCCTCTGTTCCTGGGTGGCCATTCTCAAGTGTACATACTCCAGGACCATAGACATGGACCTGAGTAGCCACTCAACATAACCCATGCAACCACTTACCACCTAGGTGTTTCATTAACTTAGTGGATGTGCACTCTCAGGTAAAAATCACCATGCTCACGGCCCTAAGTAGAATAGAAATTCATCCTAGGCGACGACAGCCATGAGCACAGTCCTGAGTAGTCACTTAACATTTTGTAAAAACCTTTCATCAATTGCATAGCATCAATATTTCTGCTAAGTATGATATAGGAACCTAGACACAGGATTAAGGAATTCTACACAGGTTTAGCATAGCAACACATGCATATAAAAATACACTATGTAATGCATATAAAAATAGGAAGTTTATGAGGTGTGCCACTTGCCTTTGAATGTTGTCGTTGTTCACAAACTCTTTTCAACAACGAACGTTTGCTCTCCGTTTAATCTAAACAATAATAGCAAACAACAATACCACAATCAAGAAACAACAATCATCAACATACATGCTCATATCAAATGAACAACAAGTTTTGTAAAACTCCTAAGGAAAACATGTCATGTATGATATGCAAATTATTTCTAAGGGCTAGAGATGCATGTTATGCTATGAAAATCTCTTAAGTTAATTCAAGGCAAATAGGTGGGTCAAGAATGACTAAGGACTAAGGTCTTAAGTTGGATAAACATACTTTGTTTTATATCTTCTTGAAACAAGCACTCTAATGGCTTAGTCTTGATGTGTAAAATACTTAGAGAAAAATACTAAGTCATTTGTTCAGATTGATCAAGAATTATTATCAACTCTTTGTAAATTGGACATTCACTATAGTGAGAGAGACACACACCCGGCCAGCCACTTAAATTGTGGAGCAGGTCTCATGTACGTGGACATGTAAGGTTTGTTTCCAGGCCGCTTCATCTCACTATGCCTCTAGGATCAAACAAACTTCAAAGATGATAACATCATGATCAAAATTTATTTAAGTCTAAATGACAAGATTAGGAAAGGGGGAAAAGAAGGAAATATGTAGTTGTCCTCCAGGCTTCATCTCCAGATTTGTAATATTCTCCTTGATGTCTTGATTGAATTCTTGGTAGACTTGAATAATCTTCAGACTTGATGATTCTTGTATCCTCGAGGCTGGTCTTGGATTTTGAGTTCTCAGAGAAGAAGAAAAGGCAGAGAGAAAGACTTAGAGAATAAAAGGAAGGTTGGCCTTCTTGAACTTCTTCTCACTTTTCTTCTAAGTGCTTGACATCTTGAGGATGCTTCCAGAGTCTGTTTTCTTCTAAGTCCTTCATGAAGTCTCAGAGAAAAGAAAGAGAGAGAGAGCAAGACTTGGAAAATATTTCTGGTTGGTCTTCATGAACTTCCTCTTGATTTTTCTTCTAAGTGCTTCTACTTCTTGGAGATACTTCTGAAGTCTTGGTTTGGCTAAGTCCTTCAATGGCCTTCTAGCTCCATCTTGGAAATCCTAAGTGTCTAAGTGCATAGCACTTTACCAAAACACTAGGTTGAAAATAATCCTAACTTAGGGAAAATAAGGAAGGAGTTTTCCTATAAGGAGTATAACTATACAATAGATATGTCATGCATGCAATGCAATTTATTTCTAAGGACAACACTTAACAAAATAAAACAACTAAGTTTTCTAGATGCTAAAATTTTCTAAGGAAAAGATTTAGCATCTTTAAGATGTTGAAATTTTTCTAAGCAAGAGTGTTGTCGAAAAATATTTATCAATATTTTCTAACAAAGAATTTATTTTGTTTAAGGAGGCAAAATATTTCTAAGTACATTTTAATACCAAAGTGGTTGTAATATGACCGTCATCGTGGGCTGGACGGTGCAACACTCCAAGAAGACCGTCATCGTGGGCTCTACCGTGACCTCTACAACGCCTGCGAGCCGTTCTGCGCAGTCTGCAGCTTGTCGGCCACCGCGCCCAACTTTAGCACGGATGGACCTAGTCCATGAACGTTTCGGCAATGGTGGACTCCCTCTCCTTCACGCCACTGCCCTGTGGGAGCCCACCTTAGGCGTACAACACAAGGAAGAGGCCCGAGGCGCCTATAAAAGGAGCAGGAGCTCCACCGTAGCAAAGGATCGGCTAATAGCATTCTGAACCCTTGGAACCCTATCCAAGCAAGTAGGATAGCCAACTACTGGAGGAGGAAGACGACCATTGTGTCCATCTCCAAGCACCAAACTGCCTCAAGAGAGCCCTCGACAAGCTCATTGTACTGTAACCTCCACAGTGCAATACAGACAAGCAGGAGTAGCGGTGTTACCTCCTCCTAAGTGTCGTGAACCGGGTTATGGGCTGGTGTTCATCCCTATCGTGATTGTCCCTCTCCAGGCCCGGCGAGCATCGTCGTCGTGCCTCTCGAGGGTTGTTTGACCTCCGTGTTCAATCCCCCTTCTAACTACTCTTCAAGGTGTGACTATCCATTTTCCGTGGGAGTCACTCTCTGACATTTGGCGCGCCAGGTAGGGGATTGAGGCGCGTCAACGACCTTCGAGCCGCCTCCGCGCCATGACGGACACTCGCCCCAGCAGGCGCGCCCCCGAAGGAACCACCGCCGCGCCTGGCGCCACTGCCACTCTTGGACGGCGGGGTCGCCCCGCCATGAGGAGCGCGCCAACACTGAGCCGCACGTGGAGCACCCCAACAGCGAGCCCGAGCACAACGGGGAGGAGCACCCCGAGCAGCAAGCCGACACGGAGTCCTCGCATAGGACGTAGCACCAGAGCGCCTTCTCTCAGGGACGCGCGGATCCTGCCCCGCACACGGCAATGCTCATGGCGCAAGAGCTTCTCCGCTACCAGTCTACTGCAGAGGCTCACGAGCAGTGGCTGGAACGCCTCAACCACCTCGTCGACATCGCCACCACTCGCCCAACTCCGTCGTGGTCGATCGTGCACCACTCACTCGCGGGCACGGCTGCACCTGACGTTCCTCCGCCACCTCCCGGACCTGCTCCGGCCGCGACACAGAGAGCTGCCTCGCACGCATCCTCGCCGCACGACTGCCAAATCGTGCAGCGCACCGTGCCAGATGCACGCGTGGGGCTGGAGCGCCAGCAGGACCGCCAGAACCGCCTCGTGGAGGAGATTGTCCAGGCGGGCCAGCAGAACCGCGCGGCTGTGTAGAACGGGGTCGCCACGTACGCCTCGGGCTACATGGCCTTCACCCGCTCCCTGCGCCGCGTGGTCTGGCCCCAGAAGTTCAGTCCAGCCCTCCCCGTTGAGTTCCTGCAGCTCTACACCACCTCCATCGAAGCTGTAGGAGGAGACGACAAGGTAATGGCCAACTGGTTCTCCCACGCGCTTCACGACTCCGCACTGTCGTGGCTCCTGAACCTCCCTGAGGATTTTGTGGGCATGTGGGAAGAGCTCTGCAAGCAGTTCGTCGCCAACTTCAAAGGCACGTACGAACACGCGCTCACCCACAACGACCTGCGCGCGGTGGTGCAGAAGAAGGATGAGACCCTCCGGAAGTACATCCAGCATTTCAGCCAGGTGCGGAACAAGATTCCAAACATCCCTGACACCAATGTCATCGCTGCCTTCCGTGAGGGCGCCAGGAACCGCAGGATGCTCGAGAAACTCGACATCCACGACAAGCTCACCTCTATGGTGAAGCTGTTCGATCTGGCGGACAAGTGCGCCAAGGCTGAAGAGGGACTCCTCTTCGTCAAGTTGAGCTCACGGGGAGATGACCCTGGCGAGGGGTCCAAGAGTCGCAAGAAGAAGGAGGAGTCCAAGCGCAAGACCACCGCAGTCCTCGCGGCAGAGCCTGACTCCAAGGGCTCCCGCAGGGGCTCCCCCGAGCCTGGCAAAAAGCCACTACAGGGCAAAAGCCTCGAGAAGCTAAGTCTCGCACTCGCGCCTCGAGAGCCTTTTCCCTCCGCCAGCACGCGTTTGTCCCTCGAGTGATCTCATTTTCCCTTGTGCTTCATGGACTACTCGCACGTCTAAGGGGGGCACTTGAGCATCGCGACTCAGGGCTCTTACCTCTCCAAGCCTTAAACTCCCCCCGACCTTGCTGAGTCATTGCTCTAGCATACCGTAGTGGCGGAGTCACAGCGTGAAGAGACGGGTCCTAACAACGCAGAGAAAACATAGACATGAAAATAAGACAAAAGAGGCCTCTCAAGGGGCACACAAGCTGACATGAATTGCTCAAAGAGTATATTACATGCCCAAAATGCGTAGTGTCTAAACATGAAACTATTTCAGATACAAGCGCTCAAAGGCGTAGTAATCAAGGCTCAGGCGGAGCCCGCGCCATCGTGCCCCTCCTCCGCAGCGTCTCCCTCCGTCTCGGTAGGGGCGGCCTCCTCCTCGCTCTCATCCTCAACAACCTCCGCGCGCTTGAAGCAGTTGCAGAAGGCATCAACCTGCTCGGGGAGGGAGTTGGCGACCCGCCACACCTCGTCGCTCTGGTGAGCCTTGGTCACCATGGAGAGGTCGAAGCCTGGCGTGAGGAGCCGGAGGTTGGTGAAGATGCGGTCGACAACCACCCCCAGGAGCTGGCGGCTCTCAATCTCGATCACCTCGTGGAGATCAGCGACAGGGCTCTTGAGGGCCGTGTAGAGCTGGTCGAAGTAGACCAGGTACAGGGCAGCGTCGCCACAGCCTCGAGCCTCGGCGTGTGGCGGGTCCGCGCCAAGCTGAGCAGCAAGTTTGTTGCCTCTAGTGACCATCGCCTGAAACATGCGTTCCCGCTGCTTCGTGAGCGCACGAGCTGCCTGCGCAGTGTCCGCAGCCTCCGCCACCTGCTCCGCCACGGGGCCCACCTGCTCCTCCACATCCCTGACGAGGGCGTTCAGGTCCAGGACGGCTGACCTGCGCGCATCCTCCGCCTGGCAATAGGCCTCCTTGGCATGCTGGAGGCGGACCCCAAGGTTTGAGTTGGCCTTCTCCAGCTCCGCGATCCGCTTCGCGTCATCGTCATCGCCTGATGAGATATCGCAAATCTCGTCAGTAAAGGGCCCAACACTCGAAGAGGACACCTCCCCTGCCAAGGCCTCCTCCTCGCCTCGCCCAGCTCCTACGGCAGCGGGCGACTATGCTCCCTCTTCCTCCTAGACCACCGGCACAGGCACCTCTTTTCCCGCCAGGCCTATCGGGGTGAACGAGGGCATTCCCTCCAGGATGGCCAGGCGTTCGGTCATGTTGTACTGGTGCAGAGGCCGGAGCATGATAGGGAGTTGATCCATGGCTGGCACCACCAGATTGATGAAGAGCGCAGACAATCCTTGTCGTTGTCCTCATGGTGGAGCCGCATCTTGTCCAGAGGGCCGGAGTACATCCACATGGGCGTCGCGTGCGCCTGGAGTGAAGCAATGCGGCACGTCACAAAGTCCGCGACGATGATCTGCCCCGTCAGGCCCTCCTCAAGGAGGTAGCTCAGGCGGCCCATCAAGAATGCGTTATGCACGCCGCTGAAGGGGGCCTTGCCCCAGGTCGAGTTCTTCACGGGCGACACGTCAGGGACCTCGAGGAAGTCGTAGGGCTGCTCCACCCCGACGAAGAACCACCGCTGGTGGAAGTCGTCCACCTTCTTCGTCACCGACGTGATGGCCTTGCCGTCGCTCACGACATGGAGATGTAGACACTCCCCATGGCGTCCACGATGTGGAATGAGACACATCCAGAGCGCTCGTTCTTCGCCATGTTCCGGAGCGCGTAGAAGCACCGGAAGTGGCCCACCGTGGGCTCTAGGCCCAGGTACGCCTCGCAGAGGTAGGCGAAGACGACGATGATGAGGACGGAGTTGGGGCGGAGGTGCAGCAGCTAGATCTGATAGAAGGCCAGCACCGCCTCCAAGAATGGAGAGAACGGTGGCACCAACCCCGCAGAAACGCAGTGCTGGAAGACGGGGAAAAACCCTCGCGGGCGTTTCCTGTGCGCCGCGGCCTTGAGCGCGGTGGGCCATGCTCGTTGGTTCAGTCCGCCACCAGGAAGCGGACCCTGGCGAGGGCCTTGTCGTTGACGCGCACCCCCAGCAATGTCGCGCCATGCGCTACCTCGGCAGGCGCCGCCTGCGAAGAGGACCCCACATCTGCCTTTCCCTTGTTCTTGGCGGGACTCATCGCCGGAGAAGAGTGGGGAACAGTTGTGGAATAATCTGGAAGAGAAAAGAGTTGGGCGCGTCGGAGAGCAGGAGCGGAGAGCTCGAGACAGAGAAGCCTTCTGCGAGAAGAATGGGAAACAGTAACGGCTCCCTGCCTCAGCGTGCAGGCTTTATGTCTCGTCAAGGAGTAGTTACCATGGCGTGGTGGGACCCCCACGACGTGCGCCCTAGATCTTGCGTGACCCTTACTCATCTGAGTGACGCGTGGCTCGGGCCGGCCGGACACTTTGGGCCCACGACGCTCTGGCTGCGCCCATGGGCTTAGCCACGCCCATCGTGGGCCCGGGGGCTACTGTCGGCCCAGTGAGGACCAGGGTGTGAAGAGCCCACTCTTCATAGGCCTCGCACACGACAGATTCGACAAGACTAAGGACCAAGACACCGCTTGGAGAGACCCTCGAGAGGCAACTCCTCTAGAGGGCCTGAAGAGGAAGCCAGGGCCTGAAGAGGAAGCCAGGGCCTGAAGAGGACCATGTGCTTCAAGAGACTCCCCAAGGCTCAACACGCCTAGAGAGAAGTCAACCGAAACCTCTCCACAGGCCACCACGGCCCTGTGGAGACACTTCGCGTGTAAGCAAGCACTGCATGGCCCACATGGCCTCTGCAGCAGCCGTAGAGTGGTGCGAGCACCCCAGTTGCCGTTCTGGTAATAAATGAGTCAACAAAGTTGCGCCGCCCGCGCTAGGACAGCCAGGACTTTCATCTTTGGTGATAAAGCGGCTGGACGGCGCAACACTCCAAGAAGACCATCATCGTGGGCTCCACCACGACCTCTGCAACGCCTGCGAGCTGTTCTGCGCAGTCTGCAGCTTGTCGGCCACTGCGGCCAACTTTAGCACGGATGGACCGTGTCCATGGACGTTTCGGTGATGGTGGACTCCCTCTCCTTCGCGCCACTGCCCTGTGGGAGCCCACCTTTGGCGTACAACACAAGGAAGAGGCCCGAGGCGCCTATAAAAGGAGCAGGAGCTCCACCGTAGCAAAGGATCGACTAATCGCATTCCGAACCCTTGGAACCCTAGCCAAGCGAGTAGAATAGCCAACTGCTGGAGGAGGAAGATGACCATTGTGTCCCTCTCCAAGCATCGAACTGCCTCAAGAGAGCCCTCGGCAAGATCATTGTATTGTAACCTCCACAGTGCAATACAGACAAGCATGAGTAGCGGTGTTAGCTCCTCCTGAAGGCCGTGAACCTGGATATGGGCTGGTGTTCATCCCTATCGTGATTGTCCCTCTCCAGGCCCGGCGAGCATCGTCGTCGTGCCTCTTGTGGGTTGTTTGACCTCCGTGTTCAATCCCCCTTCGAACTACTCTTCAGGGTGTGACTATCCCTGTTCCATGGGAGACATTGTTCGACAAAATTGTTTGCAAATTGTTAGAATGTTTTATAGTATTTTAGTGTCTCAATATAAGTACCAATTTGTTTTAGGACTTAGTAGTTGAATTTATACAATGTCTTTGAATTTTACAATGTTATATACAATGTCTTGGAATTTTACAATGTTTTATACAATGTAAAGATTCATAGTTCGAGATGGACGGGACAATGGATGTCCGGGACTGGGCTCCGCCGGGTTGGCACTGGAAGGTGCTACCTTCCGGTGTGCGTAGGAGGAACCATCGTCGACCCGAAGCTTCTTTCGTGGCGGTCACGTGGGCCCCAACGGGTACAGAGGGCGCCGACCCTCGAGGAGTTGGTACGTCGTCATGTCAGGGTGGAGGACGAGCACGTCTTACGGTACATGGTCGTGTTGGATGTCCGTCCGCCCAACACTTGGCAGCATCTTCAGGGATCTCATATTAGTTATGATCCTGTTTGGGTTCCTTCACTTTGGGTTTTCACTGCACGCGAAATGTTTCCGGCGGTTCGACGTCCATTTTGATTTGCGTGATGTATTATAGATGTGATATATATTATTATGACTTGTAACTAATTGATGTTATTGCCACTACTACTTTCAATGTCCCTCTTTGTTGTTATTGGTACAACTTTTAATCTGTATTTAATCCTTCTTCTTTATAGTTGAAGCTATGGACCACAACGGTACCGATAGAGATGCTCAGGAAGATGCATTGTTGAACATAATAGGGGATAGCCGACCAGAAGATGTAGAGAACTTTGTAGATGACGGCTCAAACTATCTGAATGATGATGGGTATTGCTTTTTGGAAGATTTGTTACAATTAGAACAACCTACAAACAAGTATTGATGTCGATACTAGCGCTGGGCCCTCAACCTGCAAGTCATCCGATGTAAATATTTTAGTCTTTGATCATGATATATATACATATTCATACTACCCTCGAAGGTAACTACCCCACGTGTGTTTCACACAATGTATGGAGTATCTATCATAACATGAGGTATGTATCATGTAGTATGGAGTATATAATGCTATTTCAGTACTCTAGATACTTTTTTTAGTAGTATGTAGAAAACTTCTACATACTTCTCTTTTATATGCATATATGACGATATTTCGAGTATATAGTGTAAAATATTAGGCCATTTGCAATTTTTTCATTAAAGTTGTTTTTGGGTATCTTAGATATAGTATACGAACATACTCAAACCGATAAATTATGACAAAGTACTTCCGTAAGTTGGTATATGAGACGTGGGGTAGTTACCTTTGAGGGTAGAAACCATTTTACCTATATATATATATATATATATATATATATATATATATATATATATATATATATATATATGTATATATATATCACTAGTTAGACCTTCACACATTGAGCATATAGTTAACGAATGTTTTTTGTAGAACTCGAAATCGAACAAGTGCTGCACTTCATCAAAGGGCCTGATGACCCACAAGTATAGGGGATCGCAACAGTGTTCGAGGGAAGTAAAACCCAAATTTATTGATTCGACATAAGGGGAGCCAAAGAATATTTGTAAGCTTTAACAAATGATTTGTCAGATCAGCTGCACCTGTGAATAGACTTGCTCGAGGAAGATTATCAGTAGCAATAGTTTTATAGCAGAGACAGTAGTGAAATAACAGTAGCAGGAGAATTAAGACAGCGATTGTGATTGAAGTAGACAACAGGATTAAAATACTGTAGGCACAGGGACAGATGTACGGGTGTTGCATGGACGAGATAATTCATGTAATAACATAGCATAGGCATTTGAAATAAATAATATAAAGCATCCAAGAATTAACTAATCATAAGCATGTATTCCAATTTAGTTGTGCGTGCTCGCAGTGAGAAACTTGCACATCATCTTTTGTCCTGCCAGCCCGTTTGCAGCGGGGCCTCAAGGGAAACTACTAGCAATTAAGGTACTCATTTTAATAAAGTACCAGATCAAAGCATTAACACTCTGTGAATACATGTGATCCTCACATCATAGCCATTCCCTCCGGTTATCCCAATTGCTGTCACTTTGGGGCCATCGGTTCCGGACAATAACGTGTGTATACAACTCATAGATATGATCCAAAAAAATAATTATCATCATAATTCAATAACATGTGCAGATCTGAAATCATGGCACTCGGTCCCTTGTGTCAAGCATTAAGCATAACAAGTTGCAACAATGACGTAAAACACCGATAACGGATACTTGGCACCATGCCCTAACAGTCTTACAACTATTACATGAGTGATCTCATCCAATCTCTACCATCCCCTCAACCCTACAGCGGTGAATTACTCACTCATGGATGGGGGAAACATGGATGGTTGATGGAGAGGCGGTGGAGATGACGATGGCGATGATCCCCTTCGATTCCCCATCCCGGCAGGGTGCCGGAACATAGACTTTTGGTCCCCGAACTAGGGTTCGCGATGGTGGCGGCGCTCGGGTGTGTTCTCTGGAAAAGAGTCTATCCCCCAAGCGTTTTTAGGTCAGAGAGGTCTTGTAGCCGTGAGGGGGTCGCGAGGAGGTGGCCGAGGTGGCCGCACCACCTCCTGGCGCGGCCAGATGGGCCCCGCGCCACGGGGTGGTGTGGGCCCCTCAGGCCTCTTCTCCGTTTGGTCTTCGTGGTTATGAGTTCCCCTCGAATGAAAAATAACTTCTGTTTGGATTTTTGGGTTTTTCTCTGAAGTTGATATTTCTGCAAAAAAACAAGACACCAGGGTAATTCTGCTGAAAACAGCGTTACTCCGTGTTAGTTGCATCCAAAACACACAAATTAGAGGTAAAACAATAGCAAAAGTGTTCGGCAAAGTAGATATGTTTTGGACATATCAACTCCCCCAAGCTTAGCTTATTGCTTGTCCTCAAGCAATTCAGTTAACAACTGAGTGCGATAAAAGAACTTTCACGAACTCATTTGCTCATTTGATGTAAATATTCTCATTATGAGGACAAATGCTTAGACTATTCATAACAAAGCATATATAAACGGTGTCACCCAATAGTTATGTAAACCATGAAAAGATGCCAATTATATCGATGATAAAGAACATGAAACATATCAATTCACAGGATTGCAATGATCATATGAAAGTATGATAAAGTGGTATCTCGCTAGCCAGAATGTAACAGCAAAACATAAATGCGCATGCACCTCTGAGTTTCAAGGGAAGACTAGAGATAAAGATATCAAAGATAAAAGCATCTAGATTACACCGCGGTTAACATATTAAGGGACAAGCACATTACACTAAGAATGATAATTATGCTCTCTTGAAGGTGCTCAAAGAAGGATGGAGAATCAACAGTAAAGTAAAAGATATGCCCTTCACTGAGGGAAGTAGGGATTCAACATGAGCTAGAACTTTTTATCATTTTGAAAACAGAGGTAATATTGTTTTTGAGTGGTGGCTGTTAGGTCAACGAATGGTAATGGGTACTCTACCCCCCTTGTCAACCAGACTTTCTTAAGAACGACTCCCATGAAGCACGTTATTTCTACCCAAGGGCAAATCATCCTACATTTCTCTTTTGTTTACACATGTAGTTAAAAACTATTGTCATTGCTTGACTGATTAGATCAGGGCAAAAATGTGAAGAGAATGCAACAATTAAAGTTGTAATTAGTTTGGGGCTGGGCACCCCATTTGCCAGCTCTTTTTGCAAGTTAATAGATAAGCGGATGTATATGCCACTAGTCTGGTTGGCGAAAGTCTGTCCAAAGGCAAATGACAAGGTTGATATCCATAACCCCACATACTTCCTCATGAGCTCAAAACAGTAGCACAAATTAAGAAGTGTTTGAAGATTTTAAAGGTAGCACATGCGAATTTACTTGAGTGGTATAAAATTGCCATCTATAGGTGTTTATGGTGGACTCTTTGGAATAACTTGGTTTTTAGGGAGTTGGAAGCACAAGCATTTTCTCAGCTTATTACAAGTGGAGGCTAGCAAAAAATGGGAAGCGACAATTCAAGAGAGCAATAACCGTTATAATAATGCTTGCGACGAAATAGAATTAACAGAGGCATAATAAAGATACAAGAACTCTGAGTCACAATATGTCATCAAGGCTTAATTGACTTTTAGTTTTCAGTCATAACATGTGTAAACATGTGCCAAGCGGTTCAAATGAATTATTCAGAGGAGGATACCACAGTGTCATATTCTATTATGAGCAAAACAATGCAAGCAAATAGTCAAAGAGACATGACATCCATCATAAATAAATTGGAAACGATCATAAGAGAATACGAACTACTAAGCATCCACCAATAGACATATACCTTATGTGAACCATCTAAGCATGCTCACAAGAATGAGTATATGTACAAAAATGAGAAACAAATAGAGTGCATTACCAGCCTCTTACCCAACTCGAAATTGTCATAGATCATCATAATTGGATTATCACTTATGTGCTTGAAAGATATGAGATAATAACCAAGCTCCATGGATTAATTGAAGATAATTAACTCTGAAACAAACTATACAAAAGCAAAGAGAAACAACAAATATTTTTTGGTTTTCGGATTTAGAAACAGCAAACAGAACAACCAGCAAAAACGAATTTTTTCGAGGGTCTTAACGTGACCAGATCAGAAAACTCAAAACTAATGAAAGTTGCGTACACATCCCAGGCATATGCACAACGCATTTCAGGTCATTCCGAGATTCCAGCAAAGAGTTATGACTTTTACGGTGGACAGAAGAAATCTGTCCCTGCGCGAAACAGCACACAACAAAGCAAAATCTTTTTGTATTTTGGCATATTGATGAAATAAATACTAAGCATAATAATACTAGATACTAAAACAAACCAGCAAGAAAAATAACAAAAATATTTTTGGGTTTATGACAAGAAAACAAAGTATAAACAAATGAACAAAAAAAAGAAAACTAAAACGAAACATGGATATACAAAGTATCGAATGATATGATATGAAGATGAGCGTACATCGGAATACCTCCCCCCAAGCTTAGTCTTTTGGCCCAAGTGGATCTCAAGGCCAATATGAATAATTGTTCCAACGCGATGGGACATGCTCGGTTAGTCGTACCCCGTATCGGCCGCAGTGGAGGAAGATCCCGAAGGTCCAGCATACCCCGGATCCGGGTACACGGGCCCTGGTATCTCCGGGGGCTGAATGAAACCACCCCCATGCTCCTCGTCGTGGCCCCTACTATCCGGGCCGGGCTGCTCGCCAAGTGTATCTAACTCAGCCTCTGAGATTGACAAGTTCCCCCTGCCAACAAAGTTAAGAAGAGGCGCATGCAAGATAACAATTCTCTGAATGGTATTTACTCTGAGGTGTTTCCTCTTTGGATAAGTTATGATATAAGGGAGATAATGTAAGTTACCACCTTCAGCAATAAATTCATGCCTCTTCATACATTGAATATCAAGTTTTTCCATAGATAACAACAAATCATTAGGATGAGGGTCTAAACAATGCAAAGCTAACAATCGTGAAGCAACTAGTCCTCCACAAATTCCTCCCTTATCGCGGTTAGCCGTGAAACGATGAGCAATGAGAGCATCCAAGTTATAAGTCCTATCACGACGCAATGCAGCAGCAAGAAAAGCTAAATCAGACAAGCATAATTTACCAGTAGATCTCCTAGCAAGAACACATTTAGCAATGAAATATGCAAAATAGCGAATGGAAGGGAGATGAATACTCCTGATTTTACCGTCCTCCTTAGAGAAACTTCTCCCATAGAAGATTTCTTCATATACATCCATCAATAGCCTTGGGTTACCCTTCGGCTTCTCCAATTATCCTCTATTTGTAACCTTCATAGCTGAACAGAAAACATCAAAAGGCAAGTCCACAAATGTGTTGTAAATTGTGTAATGCATGGTGGGGTTAGGTGAGTTCAAATTGCAATGAAAATTCTGCACCACCGACATAGACAAAATAGCATATTGGTAAGGTAGATTCTCAAGAAAATGTTTCAATCCTGCATTGGATAAGAGAGTATAATATTATTGTGTAATCCCTGCACGGTCCATGAATTGCGAGCACGGGTAGATGGCAGGGTACACTCCTTCTTCTCTATGAACTTTGTATTTTCCTTCCAACACTATCTCATGAGGATTTAGTGCAAATGAATTCCCTTCCATGTTCTGAAATTTTTAACAAACATCATAAAAATTTATTTTTAGCCAACTAGATGAAGGGAAACCACTATAGTGACTTGCTCGAGGCTTAAGCATGCATCAAAACTAGTTTCATCAACTTAGAACAAGCATTCAAACTCACTAAACACGATATCTACAGCAGCAAAAAACTTCATATATACACCGTTAAACAAAATTCCACTTGGATATTGAGAGGAGTCACATACCGGAGAGGAGATGCACCAATATTCAGCACCAGAAATTGGCTGAATGTGGAGATCGAAATCCTAGGAGATGAGCAGCAAGAACACGAGTTTGAGCTATCCAAAAGTGATTTTTCGAGGAAGAGGAAGGCAGGGGAAGGAGAGAGAGCAAGTGGGGGGGGGCTGTGGGCCCCACACCATGTGCTGGCGCGACCAGATGGCTGCCGTGCCACCAGGTGGTGTGGTGCACCAGAGGGTCCCCCTGGTTGCTCTCTGGCACTTCCAGGACCCTCCTCGAAAAATAGGATTTTCCATATAAATTTTTTAATTTTCTGAGAAACTTTATTTTTTTACATTTTCTGCTATTTTGCATTATTAAATTCAATTCTAAAAAATTATTTTCTAATAACAAATTCAACTAAACATTGCAAACTAAGTAATATTATAGTAGGTATAACAAGGATGAGAGAAAGAAAATTGTTTAGCCTCTTTATGCATTTAAAATGCACTTGTTAACAAGGTTGATCAAGTCTTGCCACCAAATGAATTTTACATGACATGAAAGATTTTAAAACAAATCAGACATTCATATTACCTTATAATGAATTGGTATGGATCCAATCATGAGAGTTTTTAATTCTTCTTTATGTAGGCAATCAATACTTCCCACTCTCATAGACCGTTATATTGGTAATTGTATTAACTCCAAGCATTCTATCAACTTTCTTGGGAAAATAAACAGTATGCTCCTTGTCATGAACATTAAAAGTAACTTTTCCTTTATTGCAATCAATAACAGAACCTGCAGTATTTATAAAAGGTCTTCCAAGAATAATAACATATTATCATCTTCAGGCATTTCAGGAATAACAAAGTCAGTCATAATTAAGCAATTGGTTGTTATTTGGACAGGAACATCCTCACAAATTCCAACAGGAACAGCTGTAGATTTATCAGCCATTTGCAAAGACATATCAGTAGGTATCAATTTATCAAGGTGAAGTTTCTTGTAAAGAGAGAAAGGCATAACACTAACTCCAGCTCCCAAATCACATAGATCAGTTTTAACATAATTATTTTTGATAGAGCAAGTAAAATAGGTATACATGGATCACCAAGCTTCTTTGGAACTTTCCAATTAAAAGAGTAATTAGCAAGCATATTAGATATTTCCTCATTAGGAATTTTCCTTTTGTTTGTCACAATATATTTCATATATTTAGAATAGGGAGGCAACTTAATAGCATCAGTCAAAGGAATTTGCAAGAACAATGGTTTCATCCAATCACAAAATCTATTATAATAATCTTCCTCTTTAGATTTAAGTTGCTGTAGCGCCCCATCTTTTATATAAAGATGGAACACCTGTGTTAAGTGCTAGTCCCTGGATCACTGCCAGAACCACAGTACAAAATGTAAAGTATCATTGCAGAAGTATCATAATACTACAACGAGATCCAAAATTTAGCTAAGCTTTATTACAAGGTGCATAACCATGAAGGCTAGCAAGAATATTCAGAGTTCACAACAAAAGCAAATAGTAAATGAGCTTCATCTTCAAGCATGCGCCACAGGCAGACGTGTTGGGTGTAGACTCGAGTCCAACTCATTCTTCATCAAAAGTACCTGCACATTAGAATATGCAGCCCCCGAAGAAGGTCAATACAATGAGTATTGGCAAATGACTATGGTGGATAGTTTACGACAAGTCTAATTCTATATGCATATTTGGCTTGGTAGAGTTGTAGGCTATTTTGCAGAAAGCAAGTTTTCTCCTATCTTTTGTAAAACACTTTTGTTTCTCAAAGACTTGGCGCCAAGGGATGAAGCCCAAGTGCACCAACAATTATTTCCTTAGTCAAATTTTACTTTATGAAAACTATGATGAGATTCTTCCGTCCATCCTTGTCCAGCTGCTCGAAGTAGTCCATCACTAGGGACACGGCTAAGTACTCAGATTGTCGACTCTGCAGAGGTTGTGCACTTTTACCTTTAGACTCAATTAACCCAAACATCCTATACACGCAGAGTGTATTAAGGAAAGGCGAGAATTGACACAAGAGCTTTCAGAAGAAGAATGCAACCATACTAGCAAGACCCGTTCCACCTACCAACTCTACATCTGCTTGTCAAGCTGACAGGTTGCACTCTCACAACTTAATTACTCTAGACAAAGCCAATTGTCGAAAGGCTGCACGGGAAGCTTCTAAACTTGGAGGGACTTAGAAATCTCTTTGTTCCTGGGTGGCCGTCCACAAGTGCACTTCTGGGTGACAACCAGCATGCTCATGGCCCTAAGTAGAATATACATTCATCCTAGGCAACGACAACCATAAGCCTAGTCCCAAAAGCCACTCAACATAAACCATACCAACCAATTCCACCCAGGTGTGCATTTTAAGTTTAACACTTAGCAATATTTCTATGGCATGGTATGTAAACACTTTTTATAGCATAGATAAGCATCTAATAAAAACTTTTAATGTCTGCATGGAAAAGGATGGCTACACACTACTAGGAATTTGCAAAGTGTAAACTAACTTAGCATTATAAGATAGCTCAAAAAAAAACCCTGTCATGCATACTACTCAAAATATACTACTAATGCATATAGAAAATATTGGGTAGATTATGAATGTCACTTGCCTTGGTAGCAGGAGGAGCAAGCACAACAAGAAAAACAATCACAAGCAAGTCCTTCCTAATCTTCACAATCTAGCACAAGCAATACATAAAAAAATACCCACACAACACCACACAACACCAAACATAAATATGTATGCATGCATGATATGCCATGAGTATAACAAGACCCACTTATTAATAAGTTATGCTTACTGTTATTAAATGTATGAAATGCAATTTTTAGGAATTTCTTATTTTACTTATCAATTAAATAATTGAAAACCATATAGCACAAATTTGGATTCTACAACTACAACTTTTATTGTTTTATGATTTTTTTTCAAATAGAACCCATGTTAATATTTCTGGACAGAGGGCAATAATACAACCCTAAAACAATTAAATTTAATAGAAAATCATTTTTATTATTTAAGTTATGGATTTAATAGCCGAAATACTCATAGGATAATTACACGAATTATAATTTATCAAAAGGAAAAACAAATGATGTAGAAATAAACTACACTAGAAGGGCTATCCGTGGATATAAAATTAATCAAATTTGAACTTACAGATCAGAAGTTATGAATTTTCTAAGTTTTGCATGTTTTCTGTTTTATTTATAAAATTCCTGCGAAAATGAATAAAGAAAGGGCTACATGGCGCAATCCCATTGGAGGGTACCGTTTCGACGCCGATCGGTAGCGTGAGCCGTCCGATCTCTTTAAAAACGAGCGCTCGGGATTAAATTGATCTAGATCCGTTGGATCAAGATCCAACGGTCCGGGAGCGAAGACTAAACGCGGGCGGCGCGGTTCGCCGGAAGACTCCCGATTGCGGCGGCGCCATGGCCGGCGTCGCTCGCGCTCGCGATCTACGGCTAAGGAGAGGGGGTGATCATACCACGACGGAGAGGAGGTCGAGGCGGAGGCGATGGCGCGGCTGCGGCTTCTCGTGCTTCCTCTTCTTCTCCCAATGGTCCGCCGGAGACGAGGACCGCGGTGGTGCTCTTCGGTCGTGGACGGAGGAGACATTTCGCTGCGGTTCAAGACACGAGATTAGATGCAAAACGATCGCAAGGAAGAAATAGATCAAGGGGAGGAGAAGAGAGGAGCCGGGGTGGTCGGAGTACTCCGTGCGGCGGGCTCGACGGCGGCGGAACGCGCGAGATGCCGATCACGGTTGAGGCAGCCTGGTGGCGTAGAAAATTAGGGTTTTTGGGGTGAAATCGGGAGGCGTGGTCGTAGGATATATATAGGGCGTCTCCGGGGAACGAATCGCTCAAAAATCGCGAGGATTTGATCCGTGTTCGGATCGGTCTCCGCCGGAATCCTTGCGGACGGAGGTTGAAGAATCTGACGGGCGGTCCCCACCCGTCAGCGAGGGGAGGAGGGAGGTGGGCTGCGCGGCTGGCTTTGCTGGGCCGGTCTTAGCGCGCGCGACAAATAGCTCATGGGTCGGCCCTATTCTCTTATTCCTTTTATAAAATAAGAACTGTTTTCAAAACTGATTACAACAATGATTTTTAAACCTATTCAAAACATTTCAGAAAAATTCATAAAAATATGTTTTGGAAAGGTTATTAAAATTAGAACTTTTTGGCATCATACTTGCCCAATAAATAAGTTGGAAAAAATATATTTATTAAAGAAGTTAAATTAAACAACTTTATAGAATTATAAATTATTTAAACTTACAATTAAATTTTTATTTAGTACTTATGTGATGTAATGTTATTCCTAAGATGAATGATGCATAGATGCAAAGTTTCAAATTTTTGCAATTTTTGGGATGTTACAGTTGCTTAGCAGGAAAAGGCATTAGTTTTTGGACCCAAAGTTCTCTTTCATTACCACGTTTCTTAGCAATAAAGTCTTCTTTAGTGTACTTTTTATTTTTAGCATGTTTTTCAGGTTCATCTTCTATTTCTTCCTGATCCGAATTGGCATTTTTATCCTTATCATTGTTATTAGCATTATCATTATTGTGTTCATTACCACTTTCAGTTTTAGCATCCGAAACAAGTATACTATTATGATCATTAACATGTTCAGAGGATTCTATAACAGTTTTATGTTTCTTTTTCTTTTTCCTAGAAGGAATACTAGGTTTATTCACTCGTTGAGAATCTTGTTCAATTCTTTTATCATGTCCTTCAGGATACAAAAGATCTTGAGTTGATTTAACACCTCTAGTTGTTACTTCACAAACAAGTTATTCTTTAGCAATAGAGTTGTTTACTAGCAATTCTTTTTGCACTTTAGTGAGTTGATCTATTTGAGTTTGAACCATATGAAAGTGTTTAATTAGCACTTTAACATCATTAGCAGTTCTATCAACAATATCATGTAAATCACTAATAGCATGAGAATTTTTCATTAGGTGATTCTCTATTCTCGTATTAAAATTGCATTGCTTAACAATAAAATCATCAAATTCATCAAATCATTGAGCAGGAGGTTTAGAGTTAAGAATATCTCTATCATCAAACCTTTGGAGAGAGTATACCTCAATAAAGGTTGGAGGAGGAATAGGCTTACATAATTCTTCAATAGGAGGTAAATACTTCACATCTTCATATTTAATACCACTTTCTTGAAGAGATCTTTTAGCTTCCCTCGTTGTTTCTTCATTTAACAAAATCATACCTCTCTTCTTCGGTGTTGGTGGAGGTGTTGGAGTAGGTCCAGGAATATCCCAATCATCATTATTCTTGCATATAGTAGCCAATAATTCTTCAGCTTCTTCGGGAGTCCTTTTCCTAAAAACACAACAAGCAAAACTATCCTGGTATGTCCTAGATTCAGAAGTTAGTCCACTATAAAATATATCAAGTAGATCATTTTTCTCCAAATCATGGTTCGGCTACCCCCTCAAGATGCAACAAAAGCGTGTCCAAGCTATGGGCAATTTCTCACCCTCATCTTGATTAAAATTATAGATTTTTAGCAAAGCATCATGTTGAGCACTAGTAGGGAAATATTTTCGAAAGAAAGCATCAAGAAAACCCTTAGGACTAGTAATGGAACCAGGAGACAAATTATTATACCAAGTTTTAGCTTCTCCTTTTAATGATAAAGGAAATATTTTAGCAACAAAGTTAAGTGCACATTTAATGTCTTCAGCAAATAATCCACTTAAATCAGGCAATACACTCATGTGTTCCACAACACTTTCATTTTCAGTTCCACAGAAAGGTTCTCTTTCAACTATAGCTATATGAGCCAAATCAATAGAGAAACCATAGTCTTTATCTTTTATGTTTACAGGAGATGTAGCAAATTTAGCATCAGGAGATAATTTATATTTAATAGCACAATTTTCAACAAGTTTTTCACACGCACTAGCATCTTTCATAGCATTAATTTCTTGAACAAGAGCATCATCAAGATTCACAAACATATCATCACACTCATCATCTGTATCACAAGTAAATTCAGGTGAATTAACAGGTGTTTAAGCATTTTCATCAGGAATTTCAGCATTTTCCATTTGTTTAGATTTAGCAATAGTACCATTTAAAAAGGGACCTAATGAACCAGTTTCATCAAGAACAGTTGTCGGGTTATGACTCCCAGGAATCGGGGGTAGTCACTTCCTGAAGTGTAGTTCGAGAGTGGATTGAACGCGGAGGTCTAAACCCTCAAGGGGCTCCGCGACGTTGCTCGCCGGACCCAAAGAAGACGCACACCAGACCAAGGAAGACACCGTCCTTTACCCAGGTTCACGGCCCTCGTGAGGAGGTAAGACCGCTACTCCTGCCTGTCTGTATTATATGTGGGAGGTTACAGTACAATTGAGCTTGCCGGAAGCCCCCTTGAGTCAGTTCTTGCCTGGGGAGAGAAGCGATGATCTTCTTCCTCCTCCAGCCAGAGGCTAACCTAACCAGAGTTGCTAGGGTTTACAAGGGAGTTTTGCACGCAAAGGGCCGACCCCTTGTATGATGGATGTCTTCTCTCTTTTATAGGCGCCTCGGGCCTTCTTCTTCGGCTTGGCCTTCAAGGTGGCTCCCACTTGCCAGTGGCGGGGCAGAGCACGAGTCCACCGTGCTCCATTCGTCCATGGACTCGGTCAATTGTTGATAAAGGTGGCGCCGTTGCCGTCCGGCGGTCGACCGCGCTCGTACTATCCGGAAAGCGGGCAGTCTCTGAGGTGGAGCCCGCGATGACGATCTCCGTTGGAGGGTTGCGCCGTCCACCTGCTTTATCGTCAGAGTAGAAGGTCCTCACAGCTGTGCAGCAGGCGGTGTAGATTTGTTGACCGCTTTATCGCCAGGGACAGCGACGAGGGTGTGAGCCCTCTGTACGAGCGTGGCAGAGGTCATGTGCGCTATGCCGGGATTCCTTGGCGACGATGTTTCCCTCCAGGCCTGAGGGGAGATTCCTGTCGAACTTCCCTCAGGCGGGTTGGTTCCTTGACGGGGAGGATCCCCTGAGGCGAGGGGTCCCTTGAGGCCCTCGCCTCCTCTTCAGGCCCTCGAGGGGGATCGCCTCTCGAGGGTCCCGTCAGGCGGTGACGCCTAGTCCTTAGTCGTTTCGTTCGTCTGGCCCGTGAGCAAGGTCTGGGGGGAATGGGCTCTTGGTACCCCAATTCCCACTGGGCCGACAGTAGCCCCCGGGCACATGATGGGCACGACTGAGAACATGGGCTTAGGCGAAGCGTCGTGGGCACTTGGTGCCCAGCCGGCCCGAGCCACGCGACACTTGGACGATTAACGGCTTCGCACGATCTGGGGCGTGAGTCGTGGGGGGTCCCACCACGTCCCGGTAACTGCTCTTGGAGGGGACATAAAGCCCGAGCGTTGCGGCAGGGAGCCGTTACCGTTTCCAACTCCTCGCAGGAAATTCCGCTCCACAGAGCTCTCCGCCTTCGCGCTCTCCTGCGAGCTCCTGTTCTCTGACTCCTTCCACCTCCGCGCCCGTGACCATGAGTCCTCTCAAGAGGAAGGGCAAGACCGCCGCGGGGTCCTCCTCCCAGGCGGAGGCCGCGGAGACCGTGATGGGCGGGGCGCTGCTCGGCGTTCGCGTCAACGAGAAGGCGCTTTCCAAGGTCCGATACTTGGTGGCGGACCGGACGAACGAGCACGGCGCCACTGCCCTGAAGCCCGCGGCGCACGGGAAGCGCCCGCGAGGATTTTTCCCGGTCTTCCAGCACTGTCTGGCCGCGGGACTGGTGCCGCCCTTCTCTCCGTTCCTGGAGGCTGTGCTGGCGTTCTACCAGGTGCAGCTGCTGCACCTGCACCCCAACTCCATCCTCATCCTCGCCGTCTTCACCTACCTCTGCGAGGCGTACTTGGGCCTGAAGCCCACAGTGGGGTTGTTCCGGTGCTTCTACGCGCTCCGGAACACGACGAAGAACGAGCGCTCCGGGTGCGTCTCGTTCCGCATCATCGACGGCATGGGGGGCATCTACATCCCCATGTCCTGGAGCGAGGGCAAGGCCATCAAGTCCATGACGAAAAAGGTAGACGACTTCCGCCAGAAGTGGTTCTTCATCGGGGTGGAGCGTCCCTGTGCCTTCCTCGAGGTCCCCGATGAGCCTCCGGTGAAGAACTCCCATTGGGGCAAGGCTACCTTCGACGGCGCCAAGAATGCGAGCCTGACGGGGCGCCTGAGCTTGCGCCGCGAGGATGGCCTCACAGGGCAGATGGTCGTGGCGGACTTCGTGACCCGCCGCATCGCGCCCCTCCAAGCTCACTCGGTCCCCATGTGGATGTACTCGGGGCCGAACGACAAGATGCGGCTTCACGTCGAGGACAACGACAAGGACGTCGTCGACAACATCCTCTCCGTGCTCTTCGTCAACCCCTCTGTGCTCCCCGCGGATGAGGTTCGCGCGGCGCTCCGGCCCCTTCACCAGTACAACCTGACGGAGCGCATGGCCCGCCTGGAGGGGATGCCTTCGTTCACCTCGACAGGCCCGGCGGACTCTGATGTGCCGATGCTGGCCCCGCGGGGAGCGGAGGTGGCCGATTCTCCTCTGGCTTCAGGAGCTGGCCTAGGTGAGGAGGAAGCCACAGCTGGGGAGGTCTCCTCCTCTAGAGCCGGGCCTTTCACTGACGAGATTGATGATATCTCGTCGGGCGACGAGGACGCCTTTGTGGTGGTGCCCTCGCGTCCCGTGGAGGAGGAAGCTGAGGAAGGGGAGACCTCAGGAGCGGAGGTCTCTCCAGGAAGGTGCGGGCCTGGCGCCAAGGCCGCCGTGGACCACATAGGGGCGAGGCCATCTGATGTCCCTTCCAAGAGGAAAGCAGAGGCGCCCCCCTCGAGGCCTGCTCCAAGCCCTTTCCCTCATGGCGCTCGTCCGGCCTAGCGTGGGTTGATGCGGGCGCTGCCCCTCCAGGGTGAGTTTACACGTCGTTGGGTCGCTTGCCCTCTCGGTTTCTATTTCCACCTCATCCTTGGCTGAAGTTTTTCCCTTGCGCTCTTGACAGCGGTCCTGCGCCTGCTAAGCGCCGCCGGCTCCGCAAGGCGTCCGAGGTGAAGACCGCCACGGCAGGGGCCGTGGCTGACGAGGCCGCTAGGCCTGAGGAGGCAGCCCAACGGTCCCCCTTGAGGAGGTGCCTCAAGTAAAGGCGACGACGCACCTCGCAGGGGCGGCTGGTTCACCTGGGAAGGAGAGCGCTGTGGGCCCGGACGCTCCTGCAGCGCCGCGGGAGTCTCCGTCGGTGGAGGGCTCGGAGGCGAGGACTTCTGCACCACCTCGTGCCGCCACTCCACCTCGCGCGGCTACGCCTCCGCGCGAGGCCACTCCGCTACGTGCTGCTATGCCTCCGCACGAGGCCACACCGCCACGCGAGCCGACGCCGCCGCTCGTGTCGACGCCTCCGGGGGTTCCTGCTGTGTCTTCTGTGCCCACCATCTCTACGCAGACTGCGACGGAGACCCTCGAGGCGCCGGCCGGCGCGGGCGCGTCTGCCGGCGCGGGCACGTCTGCCGGGGATGGCTCTTCCTTTCCTCCCCGCCAGGCTGGAGGCGAGGAGCGCCTAGCGGCTGCAGAGCCTGAAGGGGGTGCGGGCACGGGCTCCGGCGGGGCTCAAGCCAGCCCTCTTGTTCTTCCCGATGCCGGACCTGCGGGACTCAACGCCGAGGCCGGGCCTTCTGCAAGCCGAGACCTGGTGCTCCGCGGCTGGGACTGGAGCGCGGGGCATCGCGAGGCCGCCTTTGGCCTCGTGAGGGAGTCCCTGGAGGGCTTGGAGGCGCACCTCGCCCTTGGCGACATATGGCTCGCTCGGCAGCAGGAGGAGCTGGCAAAGTCGTGGGCGTCCTTCCACGCGGCGGTCGATACACGCCGGCTGGAAGACTTGGCGCTGCAGGCCGCCCACGAGGAAACCATCAACTTCGCCAAGTAGACCCGCGAGGCGGCCATCCACGACGCTGCAGAGCTGCTCCAACCCCTCCTGGCGGAACGCGACGCTGCAGCGAAGCTCCTGCGCGAGGTCGGGGTGGAGCGCGAGGCGATGGAGGGCTCGTTGGCGCAGAAGCGCCGCGAGCTGTGCCAGCTGGAGGCTCAGCTGCTCTCCACCCACCAGGCCGCATCGGCTGCTCTGGAGAAGGACCGCAAGGCCTTTACCGAGCGTGAGAAGCAGTTGGTCCTCAAGGAGGAGGGGCTGCAGCAGCGCGAAGAGCAGCGCCTCCAGGCGCAGAAGGACCTGGCCGCTCAGCGTGAGGCCCTCGAGGAGCGAGAGGGCGAGTTGGCCCAGGCGACTCAGAAGTACGAGGACAACGTGGCTGCCCAGAAAGTGGCTTACGAGCGCTTCGAGCGGCGCTGCCCCGAGAAGAAAAAGGAGGCCGAAGACGCCCTCGCGGAGCACGAGAAGCAGTTCTGCAAGTCCACTTCCCAGAAGTACCGCGACATGGCCCAGGCGCAGGAGGACCGCTTCAAGTCCAAGCATGCCGCGGACGCTCGGAAGATCGCCGAGCTCGAGAAGGCCAACTCCAAGCTGGAGGCCCGGCTTACTCGCGCTAAGGATGGCTGCCGCCGAGCGAAGGAGGCTCGCACCAAGGCTGTCCACAACCTCAACTCCCTGGCCAAGGATGTGGAGGAGCAAGTGGCCCCGGCGATGCAGCGGGCGGCGGAGGCCTCAGACTCTGCCAACGCGGCTCGGGCGCTTACGAAGCAGCGCGAGCGCATGTTCGAGGCGCTGGTTGCTCGTGGCAACGAGCTGGCCTCGCAGCTGGGAGCAGACTCGCCGCACACCGACGCTCGGGGCCGCGGCGATGTTGCCATGTACTTGGTCTAGTTCGAACAACTCTTCGCAGCGCTCGAGGGTCCAGTCGCCGAGCTTCGGGAGATGATCGAGGACGAGAGTCGGCAGCTCTTGGGGGTGGTGGTGGATCTCATCCTCACCAACCTCAAGCTCCTCACGCCAGACTTCGACTTGGGCTCTGTGACCGAAGCTGCCCAGGGCGAGGACGCACAGCGGGTCTCAAGCTCCCTCCGCAAGCAGGTGGACGCCTTCTGCAACCGCTTCAGGCGCACAGAGGCTGCACCGGAGGACAGCGAGGAGGCGGCCTGCTCTGCCGAGGCTGACGAGGACGCCGCGGAAGAGGTCCAAGACGGTGTCGCTTCCCATTGAGCCATTTTCTATTGCGCCTGCGAGCGTTTGTATCTGCACCAGCTGCGTGCATTTAGACATCTTAAGACTTTTGGGCTTGTAATAAACTTTAACTGCTGTTTTAATTCGAGCTCGTCTGCCCCTCGTGAGGTCTCTTTGGACTCATCTTCATGTCTATTTGTTCTCTGCATTGTTAGGTCCCATCTCTTCGTGCCATGACTCTGCCACCTCGGTCCGCGGGAGCAATGACTCCGCAAGGCCGGGGGGAGTTTAGGCCTACGAGAGGTAAGAGCCTTGAGTCGCGATGCTCAAGTGCCCCCCTTAGACGTGCGAGTAGTCCATGAAGCGTAAGGGAAAGAGAATTCGCTCGAGGGGCATAGACGTGCGCTAGGGAGACAAAAAACGCTCTTAAAGCGTGGGTGCGACACTTAGCTTCTCGAGGTTTTCGCTCTGTGAAGGTTTTTCACTTGGCGAGGTTGCCCACTTGAGGGGTTGCTCCTGGGGAGGCATTTTGCCTGGCGAGGTTGCCCGCCGGAAGGGTCGCTCCTGGGGAGGCTCTTTGCCTGGCGAGGTTGCCCACTTGAGGGGTCGCTCACGGATGCCAATTCAGGCTTGCCGGGGAATTCTTCCCTGCAGGTATTAGAGGGGCGAACCCAAACGTTGGAACACGGATCAAGGGATCATGCACTCTTATAGGTCCCCTCAGGCGTTCCTTGCAAGGAGAGTAAGTACCAAGGTCCTCTGTAAAGATGGCTTGCTTGTGGGGGATTGCCCTCCAGCCAGAGCTCGGACTCTTGGATTTTGCAGTGCTGCTGGTGTGTCATTTGAGGCACTGGCACCGTACTCAGCCCCCGTTCACGAGGTACGCATGTGGAGAGATATAAGCGCACACTTCAACAATAGTAATGCGTAAATAAAACCCCCCAAAAACTTTTTTTTTAAGCGGCGCCGAAGCGCTAAGTTCACTTAGGAACGAGATTGAGTCATTATGCTTGGGGATGCCAAGTTAATGCTCTGACCATGTCGAGGCATGGGGACCACCTGTTGGTGGCAGAGACTCTCAACGTCCCGAGGTGGCTCGTTTAATTGAGAGCTCGGAGGGTTTTCCCTCGAGTGAAGCCTTTGGGGCTTTGGAGGTTTAAGCCGTTGGCGTTTTAACCTCCAGAGACAAGAATGCTTGGAGGTTGAGCCGTAAGCTGCCTCGTCCGCTAGGAGTCTCGACGTGACAATGATCACGTGCGTGGCAATGACCACAGTTGCGTTTGTTCCCTTAGGAGACAAAGTATTTGTTTGAGGTTTAGGCCTTTTGGCGTTTTAACCTCTAGAGTCGACATTGCTTGGAGGTTGAGCCGTAAGCTGCCTCTTCCGCTTTGTTTTCTCGACGTGACAATGATCACGGGTGTGGCAATGACCACTTTGTTCCTTTAGGAGACAAAGCTATGTTTTTTGAGGTTTAAGCCTTTCTGCGTTTTAACCTCTAGAGACGAAAAATGCTTAGAGGTTGAGCCGTAGGCTGCCTCGTCCGCTTGACGTCTCGACGTGACAATGATCACGGGCGTGACAATAATCACTTTTTTTTACTTGTTCCTGGCGGATACAAAGGTTTGCGAGGTTTAAGCCTTGAGCTTTTAACCTTGAGGGACAAAAAGGTGCTTGGAGGTTGAGCCGTGGGCTGCCTCTTTCGCTAAATGCCCTGACGTGATGATGATCACGGGTAGAACTTGCGTAGATGCATGATGTTCCATGGATTCTTGACGGGGACGCCGTCTTCCGTCTCTAGACAAGCCGCGCTAGGCCTGGCGATGTGGGTGACCCTGTAGGGACCTTCCCACATCGGGGACAGCTTGTGGAGGCCTTCCCTGGAGAGGATTCGCCTGAGGACGAGATCGCCTGCCTCCAGGGTGCACGAGCGCACATTGCGGCTGTGGTAGCTCCTCAGGGACTTCTGGTACTTGGCCGCCCATAGAGCGGCGTGGCGTCTTTGCCCTTCGAGGAGCAGCAGGTCGTCGTTGTGGATGTCCTCTTGCTGGTCCTCATTAAAGGCGAGTACCCGTTGGGACCCATGCTTTATTTTTGCGGGGAGGACTGCTTCGGCTCCATAGACGAGTGCGAACGGCGTTTCCGCGGTGGGCTAGGGTGGCGTGGTACGGATGGACCAGAGCACCGAGGGTAGCTCATTGATCCAACCCTTGCCGTGGCCCTTGAGGACATCGAAGGTCCTGGTCTTCAGGCCTTTGAGGACCTCTGTTTTTGCGCGCTCAGCCTGTCCGTTGCTTTGCGGATGGGCGACTGAGGCAAAGCAGAGCTTGGTGCCCATTTTCTGGCAGTAGGCTCTGAAGATGCCGCTTGTGAATTGCGAGCCATTGTCGGTGATGAGGCGGTTAGGCACTCCGAAGCGGCATACCAGGCCTCTGATGAATTTCACCGCCGCGCCTGCTGTGATTGTACGCGTCGCCTCCACTTCAGGCCATTTTGTGAACTTGTCAATGGCCACGAAGAGGTAGCGATATCCACCTTGCGCCGTTGGGAAATGTCCCAGGATGTCCAGCCCCCAGACCGCAAACGGCCACGAGAGCGGAATGGTTTGTAGGCCCAGCGCTGGTTGGTGGGTTTGCTTGGCGTGGAATTGGCAGGCTTCAACAGCTTGAATGATGTCTGTTGCATCTTCAAGCGCTTGAGGCCAGTAGAAACCGCTCCTGAAGACTTTCCCTGCGAGGGCGCGGGCGCACGAATGGTGGCCGCATTCCCCGCTGTGGATGTCCATAATCAGCAGTTTTCCTTCTTCAGGAGGGACACACTTGAGCGCGATGCCGTTTGGGCGCTTGCGGTAGAGATTTCCTTCGAGGATGTGGTACGATTTTGCTTGGCGGGAAATTCGCTCCGCTTCAACGTCCTCCTCGGGAAGGATCCCTTTGTGGAGGTAGTCTTTGATCTCGTCGATCCATCCGGCCTCTTGGCGCACCGCTGTGAGCAACAGACGCACCCCTGTTGGGGGCCCGCAGCCTGGGGCTCCGCTTGCAGGTGGTGGCGGGAGTGTTTCGTCTGTGCTTGCGGGCAGGGCCTCGAGGGGCTGCTTTATGGATGCCTTGACGAGCCTTTCTTCAAAGACACCTGGCAGTTGCGCTTGCCTCTTTGATGCGCGCTTGGCGATGTCATTAGCCTCTTGGTTTTCCTTTCTTGGGATGTGCATGAGCTCCATTCCCCTAAAGTTCTTCTCCAGCCTACGGACTTCTTCAAGGTATGCGGCCATGTGGTCGTCCTTGGCCTTGTAGCTTTTGTTGGAGAAGTTGACGAGCAGCTTGGAGTCGCCCTTGATGAGTATATGCTTGACGCCTAGGGCGATTGCGGCTCGTAGGCCAGCAAGCAGCCCTTCATACTCGACGATGTTGTTGGATATCTTGTAATTCCGAAGCACAGCTGGACTGCGTAATACAACTTGTCGCCTTTGGGTGAGGTCAGGACTACACCTGCCCCACCATGGCGACAAGCGAAAGCTCCGTCGAACTTCATGGTCCAGTAGCTGGGCATTGCGGCTCTAGAGGACTCGTGCTCTTCTTCCTAGGGCTCTTCAGGGGTTGGATCAGTCCATTCGGCGACGAAGTCTGCCAGCGCTCTTCCTTTGATTACCCTTGTGGTATCGAAGCGCAAATTGATTGGCTGTAGCTCGATGTTCCATCCTGCGACACGATCTGTTGCATTTGGGTTGCGCAGAAATTGCTCCATGGGGAAAGAGGTCACCACCGTGATGGGGTGCCCCTGGAAGTAGTGTCGCAGCTTTCTTGAGGCGATGAGGAGTGCGAGGAGAAGCTTCTGCTGCATCGGGTACCGCTCGCGAGCATCACGCAGTACTGTGCTGACGAAGTAAACTGGATGCTCAACGAGAGTAGTTTCAGTTTCCTTGGCGTCTTTCGCCTGAGGTGGTCCAGCTTGGCCCTTGATGGGGTCGGCTTCAAGGGGCTTGTCCTGGTCCTCGAGGGTGTTGGCCTCGAGGGAAGTGGCCTCGAGGGACTTGGCCTCGAGGGGCGCGGCCTCGAGGGACTTGTCCTCGAGGGACGTAGCCTCGAGGGACTTGGCCTCTAGGGGCGTGGCCTCGAGGGACTTGGCCTCGAGGGACGTAGCCTCGAGGGACGTGGCCTCGAGGGACGTGGCCTCGCAGCGTTCCTCCTGGGCCTCGAGTGTGTTAGCCTCTTGAGGCTCCTCGGTCCCTTCGGCACGAACCTCTTGCAGCAGTTGGCTCAGGGCGGTCCCCTCTTGAGGCTTTGGGCCTGGCGTGGGCCTTGTGATGACCGCTTCTTCGTCGAGCTCTTTATCAGAAGGCTTTTTCTTTGGAGTGGTTGCACTCTTCTTGTGAATTAAAGGCTCCTCTCTTTCCACCACAAGGACATCACTAGCTGTTTGTGGGGTAGCTGACAAGTACAGCTTCAGGTGCTCGCCAGGCCTTGGGGCGACCATTACAGGTGGGCTGGCCAAGTACTTCTTCAAGTCCTCAATGCTTTTTCAGCTTCAGGGGTCCACTTGAAAGTGCCCGTTCTTTTCATGATCTTGAAGAACGGCAGGGCTCTTTCGCCGAACTTGGAGATGAATCTACCCAAGCTGGCCATGCAGCATGCCAGGCGTTGCATGTCCTTGAGCCTGCGTGGAGGTTGCATGCCTTCTATGGTCTTGATTTTGTCTGGGTTTGCCTCTATGCCCCGATGAGACACGAGGAAGCCCAGCAATTTGCCTGAAGGTACTCCAAAGACACACTTGGCGGGGTTGAGCTTGATGTTCACCTTGCGCAGGCTGGCGAAGGTTTCTTCCAGGTCTTCGAGAAGAGTATTTCCTTCTCGTGACTTTACGACGATGTCATCGACATATGCTTCAGCGTTTCACCCCATTTGCCCGCCAAGGGCTATCCTCATTAACCTATGGAAAGTGGCTCCGGCATTTTTTAGGCCGAAGGGCATGCAGACGTAGCAATACACACCGCATGGGGTGAGGAAAGCCGTCTTCTCCTCGTCCTCTTTAGCCATCTTAATCTGGTGATAACCAGAGAAGGCATCGAGGAAACATAGGAGGTCGCAACCTGCCGTGAAGTCCACGATCTGGTCAATTCTGGGCATGGGGTAAGGGTCTTTGGGGCAGGCCTTGTTCACGTCGGTGTGGTCGATGCAGAGGCGGCCTCCGCCGGCGGGTTTTGGGACTACCACGCCGTTGGAGAGCCAAGTGGGGTGCACGAATTCGCGGACTACTTTTGCCGCTTTGAGCTTCTCGACCTCCTTGACGATGAATGCTTGCTTCTCGGGGGCTTGCTTTTTGCTTGACGGGGCGCGCGTTTGGGCACATGGCCAAGTGGTGCTCGATCACCTCCCTCGGTACGCCAGCCATATCTGACGGTGTCCATGCGAACATGTCAGAGTTTGCCTGGAGGAAGGCGACGAGCGCGCTTTCCTATTTGGGAGGCAGCGTGGCGCCAATGGTTACGCTAGCCCCCGAGCCTTCAGCCCCCGAGCTGCCTGAGCTCAGAGAGATCTTCTTTGTAGCAGCTGCCTCCTGGGGGAATAACTGCTTCTTCTTCTTGGGCCTCTCGAGAGACTCTTGGTCCTCGTCTGCGGGGAAGGCCATGGCGGCAGTCTTGTAGGCCATCTCCACAGCGCGCGTAGCGTCCAGGACATGCCCACGTATGGTGATCTCCACAGCGCGCGTAGCGCCTCAATCCCCTACCTGGCGCGCCAAATGTCGGGTTATGACTCCCAGGAATCAGGGGTAGTCACTTCCTGAAGTGTAGTTCGAGGGGGGATTGAACGCGGAGGTCTAAACCCTCAAGTGGCTCCGCAACGTTGCTCGCCGGGCCCGAAGAAGACGCACACCCGACCAAGGAAGACACCATCCTTTACCCAGGTTCACGGCGCTAGTGAGGAGGTAAGACCGCTACTCCTGCCTGTCTGTATTATATGTGGGAGGTTACAGTACAATTGAGCTTGCCGGAAGCCCCCTTGAGGCAGTTCTTGCCTGGGGAGAGAAGCGATGATCATCTTCCTCCTCCAGCCAGAGGCTAACCTAACCAGAGTTGCTAGGGTTTACAAGGGAGTTTTGCACGCAAAGGGCCGACCCCTAGTACGATGGATGTCTTCTCTCTTTTATAGGCGCCTCGGGCCTTCTTCTTCGGCTTGGCCTTCAAGGTGGCTCCCACTTACCAGTGGCGGGGCGGAGCACGAGTCCACCGTGCTCCATTCGTCCATGGACTCGGTCCATTGTTGATAAAGGTGGCGCCGTGGCCGACCGGCGGCCGACCGCGCTCGTACTATCCGCAGAGCGGGCAGTCTCTGAGGTGGAGCCCGCGATGACGATCTCCGTTGAAGGGTTGCGCCGTCCACTTGCTTTATCGTCAGAGTAAAAGGTCCTCACAGCTGTGCAGCAGGCGGCGCAGCTTTGTTGACCGCTTTATCGCCAGGGACAGCGACGGGGGTGTGAGCGCCTCTGTACGAGCGTGGCAGAGGTCACGTGCGCTCTGCCGGGATTCCTTGGCGACGACGTTTCCCTCCAGGCCTGAGGGGAGATTCCTGTCGGACTTCCCTCAGGCGGGTTGGTTCCTTGATGGGGAGGATCCCCTGAGGAGAGGGGTCCCTTGAGGCCCTCGCCTCCTCTTCAGACCCTCGAGGGGGATCGCCTCTCGAGGGTCCCGTCAGGTGGTGACGCCTGGTCCTTAGTCGTTTCGTCCGTCTGGCCCGTGAGCGAGGCCTGGGGGGAATGGGCTCTTGGTACCCAAGTTCCCACTGGGCCGACAACAGTAGAAACAACATCATAAGTAACTTCAGATTCATCAGTAGTAATAGAACGTGCAGGTTGTGGTGGTGTAATAGCTTACTCAACACAGATGGAGAGTCGAGCGCAGCAGCAGAGTTCAGAGTTGTACCTTTCCTTGTAGTGGAAAGCACAATGGGAAACTTCTTATCAGCATTCTTCCCATGATGAATAAATTCCAGCGAACAATATCACACTCAGGTGGGCTTGCAAATAAAGCTATGCTCCCCGACAACGGCGCCAGAAAATAGTCTTGATGACCCACAAGTATACGGGATCGCAACAGTCTTCGAGGGAAGTAAAAGCCAAATTAAATGATTCGACACAAGGGGAGCCAAAGAATATTCGTAATCTTTAACACATGATTTGTCAGATTAGCTGCACCCGTGAATAGACTTGCTCGAGGAAGATTATCAGTAGCAACAGTTTTATAGCAGAGACAATAGTGAAATAACAGTAGCAGGAGAATTAAGACAGGGATTGTGATTGAAGTGGACAACAGGATTAAAATACTGTAGGCACATGGACGGATGTACGGGCGTTGCATGGACGAGATAACTCTTGTAATAACATAGCATAGGCATTTGCAGATAAATATTATAAAGCATCCAAGTATTAACTAATCATAAGCATGTATTCCAATTTAGTTGTGCGTGCTCGCAATGAGAAACTTGCACATCATCTTTTGTCCTTCCAGCCCGTTTGCAGCGGGGCCTCAAGGGAAACTACTGGAAATTAAGGTACTCCTTTAAATAAAGTACCGTAGCAAAGCATTAACACTCCGTGAATACATGTGATCCTCACATCATAGACATTCACTCCGGTTATCCCAATTGCGGTCACTTTGGGGCCATCGGTTCCGGACAATAACGTGTGTAAAAAACTTATAAATATGATCCAAAACAATAATTATCATCATAATTCAATAAAATGTTCAGATCTGAAATCATGGCACTCGGGCCCTAGTGTCAAGCATTAAGCATAACAAGTTGCAACAATGACGTAAAACACCGATAACGGATACTAGGCACCATGCCCTAACAGTCTTACAACTATTACATGAGTGATCTCATCCAATCTCTACCATCCCCTCAACCCTACAGCGGTGAATTACTCACTCATGGATGGGGGAAACATGGATGGTTGATGGAGAGGCGGTGGAGATGACGATGGCGATGATCCCCTTTGATTCCCCATCCCGGCAGGGTGCCGGAACATAGACTTTTGGTCCCCGAACTAGGGTTCGCGATGGTGGCGGCGCTCGGGTGTGTTCTCTGGAAAAGAGTCTATCCCCCAAGCGTTTTTAGGTCAGAGAGGTCTTGTAGCCGTGAGGGGGTCGCGAGGACGTGGCCGAGGTGGCCGCACCACCTCCTGGCGCGTCCAGATGGGCCCCGCGCCATGGGGTGGTCTGGGCCCCTCAGGCCTCTTCTCCGTTTGGTCTTCGTGGTTATGAGTTCCCCTCGAATGAAAAATAACTTCTGTTTGGATTTTTGGGTTTTTCTCTGAAGTTGATATTTCTGCAAAAAAACAAGACACCAGGGTAATTCTGCTGAAAACAGCGTTACTCCGTGTTAGTTGCATCCAAAACACACAAATTAGAGGTAAAACAATAGCAAAAGTGTTCGGCAAAGTAGATATGTTTTGGACATATCAACTCCCCCCAAGCTTAGCTTATTGCTTGTCCTCAAGCAATTCAGTTAACAACTGAGTGCGATAAAAGAACTTTCACGAACTCATTTGCTCATTTGATGTAAATATTCTCATTATGAGGACAAATGCTTAGACTATTCATAACAAAGCATATATAAACGGTGTCACCCAATAGTTATGTAAACCATGAAAAGATGCCAATTACATCGATGATAAAGAACATGAAACATATCAATTCACAGGATTGCAATGATCATATGAAAGTATGATAAAGTATAAAACAATAGCACCATGCCCTAACAATCTTACAGCTATTACATGAGTGATCTCATCCAATCCCTACCATCCCCTCAAGTCTAAAGCGGTGAATTAATCACTCATGGATGGGGGAAACATGGATGGTTGATGGAGAGGCGGTGGAGATGACGTGGCGATGATTCCCTTCGATTCCCCGTCCCGGCAGGGTGCCGAAACAGAGAATTCTCGTCCCCTCGCGATAGCGGCGGCGCTCGGGTGTGTTATCTGGAAAAGCTTCTTTCTCCCAAGCATTTTTATGTCTGAGAGGTCTTGTAGCCGCGAGGGGGTCGCGAGGAGGTGGCCTAGGTGGCCGCACCACCTCCTGGCACGGCCAGATAGGCCCCATGCCACGGGGTGGTGTGGGCCCCTTAGGCCTCTTCTCCGTTTGGTCTTCGTGGTTCTGAGTTCCCCTCGGATGAAAAGTAACTTATGTTTGGATTTTGGGGTTTTTCTTCGAAGTTGATATTTCTGCACGAAAACAAGACACCAGGGTAATTCTGCTGAAAACATAGTTAGTCTGTGTTAGTTGCATCCAAAACATACAAATTAGAGGTAAAACAATAGCAAAAGTGTTCGGGAAAGTAGATACGTTTTGAACGTATCAGGGCCCGACCAAAAAGTGGGACGAGAATATGCACATGAGGATTGATGTAGTTAGTGCTGAAGGGATCCCTTCGGAGCCCAAAAAGAGCGTGAAAGAACTTACAAATCAAGCAGGAGTTCCTGTTCGGGATATGATCCCCATCACCTATCGAGAATGGAATAAGCCAGCAAGAGCCGACAATATAAGTTTTGTCTCTGACAAATTAAAAAATCTATTTGGGAGAAGCTGATATCACATTTCACTCTGCCGAAGATGGACACCTAGGAGCAAACAAAGGCCATGATGGACAAAGTGAAGGCGTGGATCCTTAAGAAGATGGCTGATACGTCTCCAACGTATCCATAATTTCTTATGTTCCTTGCTATGTTATATCATATTATTACATGTTTTATATGCATTTTATATAGTTTTATGCATTTTCTGGGACTACCCTATTAACAAGATGCCACAGTGCCAGTTCCCTGTTTTCTGCTGTTTTTGGTTTCAGAAAAGTACTTAAAGAAATATCCGCCAAATTGGAAATAAATCAACCAGGAAATATTTTTGGAATATTTGCGTTGTGAAGAACCGAAGACGAGACGAAGAAGGCCCGCAAGGGGCCCTCACCACCTGCTGGCGCATGCCCCAGCCTGGCCGCGCCAGGGGGTGAGGAGGCCGCCTCGGGCGGCCACCGACCTAGATCTTTCACCCATATAAACCCCCTGACCTAAAAACAGAGCACGGTTGAACAATTTTTCCTCCACGGGTCCCGAGCCGCCGCCGTCGTCACCACCACTTCGGGAGAGATCAGAACTTCTCCCCGGCACCCGGCAGGGAGGGGGAATCGTCCCCAGAGGCTTCTACGTCGCCATGACCGCCTCCGAACTGATGCGTGAGTAGTCTACCTTGGACCACGGGTGCATAGCAGTAGATATATGGTTGTCTTCTCCTCTTGTGCTATCATTTTTAGATCTTGTGAGCTGCCTATGATGATCAAGATCATCTTTATGTAATTCTCCATGTTGTGTTTGGTGGGATCCAATGAATATTGAGTACTAAAGTTATTGCTTCATAATATATCATGTGTGTGCTATTTGATGATCTTGCATGCTCTCCGTTACTTGTGTATGCTCTGGCCAAATAGATGCTCGTAACTCCAAGAGGGGGTATTTATGCTCGATAGTAGGTTCATATCTCTATTTAATCTGGGGTAGTGACAGAAAGCCCTAAGGTTGTAGATGTACTGTTGCTACTAGGGATAAAGAAATAGTACTTTATCTAAGGATGATGTTACTTACTTTACACACAATGCTTAAGGCGATAGTCATAGATGCGGTTGGAACGGTCTATGTATATTGTTATAATGCCCAAATGAATCTCACACTAGACACCATATCATTAGTATATGCATTGGGTTGCTTATCATTATTCTGTCAACTGCCTAGCTGGAATTTGTTTACCACGCATGGATGAATGTTATTATTTATCGAGAGACACCACTAGTAAACTGTGGACCCCGGTGCTTCTCATTAATCTGATAAAACCACAACTGCAAACCTGTTACTTTCTGCAAACAAACATCTTTCTTCCACACATACGTTTAATCTTTTGTTACATCAAGCCGGTGGGATTGACACCCTCACCGTTGAGTTGGGGCAAAATACTTGTGTTGTGTGCAGATTCCATGTCTCCGACGCCACACCAAGAGTTTATGGCGCCGTTGACACCTCGAGGGGAACGTTCATCTCCTACTGGTTCGATAACCTTGGTTTCATAACTGAGGGAAATCTCGCTACTCTGCTACTTCACACCTTCCTCTTGGGGTCTCCCAACAACACACCCGTGTAGAGCATCAAGAATTTCTAGCGCCGTTGCCGGGGAGATTTGAAGATTCTTCACGAGGGGAGTTTTCGCGCTTCCAATCTTTTTATTTTGTTATTGTATTGTTTAGTTTATTTTTATTACTATTTTATTTGCTTAATATCAAAAATACAAAAAATTAGTTACTTGCATTAGTTTTGTTATTTCGGTTTTGCACTTTTATTTTCAGTTTTGTTGCTTTTTTTATATGGGTTTGCAATTAATTTGCTGAAAATGGGTAGTCCTGAAGTTGAAGTTAGTTCGTTTAAACAACAAGGAGGAAAAAGTTTAAAAGATGCTTGGTATAGGATAAATGATGCTCATAAAAATGCATTAATAAACACTCCACTTTAATCCTCCTTAGGAATTTTTATGTTGGTATCTCTAGTTGGTATAGGTATGTTCTTGACACTCTTACGGGGAGTAATTTTCTTGGAACACCTGCTTTTGAAGCCTGCAATTTAATTGAAAGTTTGGTAGGATCACCACCCCTTACTAAAAAAGTTAAAACTGAGATCACTTAGGAAGATATAATTAAAAGGTTGGATTCTAAGGAGATTTTTTTTCTTGATAATGCTAGCAAGGGTAATGAATCAATGAATGATATTAATGGAATAATCACTGCTTTAGAAACTAGCAACACCCTTGATACTCATAATCATAGAATTGATGAACTAGAAGATGTTATGGAAACCTTAGGTTCAACATTTGCTTCTATTAAAACTAAGAGAGATAAGGCTTTTGTAGGAAGAGAGCAAAAGTTCATTTATATTCCCAAACCCAAACCTCGCAATATACCTAAAAGTGAGGGTTTACATAATAGGACATAATCATGGATACCAAAAACACCTATTACAACCAACCATGTTTTTTAGGAAGTTATTAATGTTGATGCTTCATCTCTTGATAATACTTGAGTTTCACTTTGTGCCTAGCTCAAAGGCGTTAAACAAAAGCGCTTATGGGAGACAACCCACTTTTATTTCTTGTTATTTTGATTTTGTTTTGCTTTTGTCAAGGACTTGTCCTACCTCTGTAGCACTTCCTTTGTACCTTATTTTTATTGCAATGTTGTGTCAACTTAAGCCTCTAGTTGGAAGTTGATGCTTAAATTCAATTCTTGTGCTGAAACAGATTTCTTCTGTCCACCGTAAAATTCATATCTCCCTACTGGAATGTCAGAAAAAACTGCCCTTTTTTGTGCGCAATCCTCTGATGTATACGCAACTTGTATTAGTTTAGAGTTTTCTGATATGAGCAAGTTCAGTGACTAGCAAAAAATCGTCTTTACGGACTGTTCTGTTTTTACAGATTCTGTCATTTTATTTTGCAAAGCCTCTTTTGCTATTTTGATTGGATCTTTTTATCCTATTAAGTATCAGTGGCTGTAGCTAATGTCCAGTAGTAACGGTAGAAATTGTGTTCCTACACAATATTATAATTCTTTGTGCACTAAATCTCTAATGAAGTTACTCTAAGTTTGGTGTGCAGGAAGTTTTCAAGGATCGAGAGAGAAGGATGATATAATGTGATCAAGAGAATAGTAAAGCTAAAGCTTGAGGATGTCCCGGGGGTTCACCACAATATAATTCAAGAAGACTTAAGCGTCAAAGCTTGGGGATGCCCAAGGCATCCCCTTCTTCATCGGCAAATTATCAGGTCCTTTCTAGTGAAACTATATTTTAATTCCGTCACATCTTATGTGCTTATCTTGAAGCGTTTGTTTGTTTTTGTTTTTGTTATTTTCATTCTCTGAATAAATATGGATTCTAGCATTCTTTTGTGTGGGAGAGAGACACGCTCCGGTTTTTCATATGAATACTCGTATTCTTCACTTATATTCGTTGAGTATTCGTCTTTTGTTATCGTTTGCTCTCTAGCTCTTGTTTTTCATGCATGTCTTGTCAGAGCTCTTAGCTCTGTTATACCATACTCTCATATCTCATCATTTAATTACTTGGAGAGTTTATTTTTTAAATAAGTTGATTGGTGTTTGGTTGAGAACATAAAATGCTAAATGTGGTAGATGGTATAATTAAATGATACATTAATCTTGTAGATCATTAAATTGTGTCACTTGAATCATTGATGTTGTTTTGAGATATTAATTTTCTTAATGGTAAACATGATGGTCTAGTAAAGTGGAATTATTAAATGGTTGGTCTAGATAAACTTGAAAACTGTGCCACACTTAACTTTTTTGTTTATTGCATAATGGTATATGACTTCTATTTGCCTAAGTCAACCGTAATGACTTTATGTTATGCGCTACGGTCAGGTCCGAAAGAGTGACTTGTTCATTTGCCACAGCACCCCTAGGAGTAATTTTCATTATGCCTTGCATGATCATATTTTTATTTGGAATCTTTTTACTTGTGAGTTCTAAAACTGCGGTTTTCATGGCACTTCCACCACCATATTGCTAGCCTCTTCGGTACTTTGCTTTGCCCTGTCTCACATTGAGAGTTGGTGCATTTTTCGCGGGTACATCCAAACTAGTGGGAGGTCTTCATCTTGTTCTCCTACACATAAACCAAATATCTTCCTCAAAACAGCCACCATACCTACCTACTACAGCATTTCCATAGCTGTTCTGAGATATATTGCCACGCAACATCCATCTTACATTACATGACTTGTTGTCATTCATTACTTATTTATTGCTTTGCGTGTTTCTATAAAACTGATGTGTGGTTTTACCCATGTGAAAGAGCATTTTCGGCCTCCTAAGTTTTGGATAGTAATGACAACACGAAAAGGATGTTTAACGGTGTGCCTAAGTATTTTAGATACTACATCGTCTTGAAGAACAAAAAGTTTGAAGATCAACTGGATTAAAGAGAGAGTTGGCTGGCAGTTTTTCCTGTCCTGTCAGGCCGGAAGTTCCGGTGTTGTGACCGGAAGTTCCAGCCTACGGGACCGAATTTCCGATCCTGCAATGGACATTTCTGTTTGGCTAGAAAATGGCTAAGTCCTTTGGGATTTCAGCCCTGGCAAAGGTGGAAATTTGGCCTGAGGTTTGGCCGGATCTTTCCGGATGACCGGAAGTTCCGGCCTACCACCGAAGTTCCGACCCAGACAACGTGAAAATCGGTTAAGTCAAAACTTGCCTGCGCACGGGCAAAGCCAGAACTTTGTCCGGATCTATCCGGGCAACCGGAAGTTCCGGCCTCTCCACCGGAAGTTCCAGTGCTGAATAGCAGAGAAATCTGCTAAGTCAGGAATTGTTTGCGCACGAGCAAAACCGGAAGCCGGAAGTTTGGTCGGATCTTTCCGGACGATCGGAAGTTCCGGCCAGACCACCGGAAGTTCCGGTGCTGAACAAGCCAGGATTTTCTCAAAGTCTGGATTGCCTGCGCCCTGGCCAAGCCGGAAGTTCTACCAGAACTTTGGTCGGAACTTTCCGGGTGACCGGAAGTTCCAGCTTAAGTGACCGGAAGTTCCATCCAGCGCGCAGTAAAAACGTCTAGTTCGTGGAGGGGCTATAAATACCCCACCACCTACCTCTAGCCATTTCAGCTCTTACACTCTCTCTCTCTTCATAAATGTGCTGAAGCTCAAATCTTCAAGATCTTCCAACTCCACCACCCAAACTCGTTGATCTTTGGAGGAGCGAAGGAGAAGGCCCCGATCTATTACTTCACCGAAGAGACTTGTAATCTCCCCCCATTCACTTTTGGATTTAGAGTCTAGGGTTTTCTATAGGAAAACCTATATCTCACCATTGTTGGTACTTGGTGTAAGCTTGATCTTTTGTGGTCTTCCCATGTTGTGGTCATCTTGAGAGCCCCCAATTCAGTTGTGGGTGCGTGCCTCAAGTGTTTGTAAGGGATTCGATCTCCGACCTAAAAGGGGATCAATAGTGGAAGGTGAACTTGCAACCTTTGTGGTTGAGTTCATCGGAGAAGGTGGTGAGCATTTGTGGCGTTTTGACCGACCTGTTGTGGTGGCACACACCTCTCCAAACGAGACGTACACCATTGTGGTGGAACTCAGGATTAACTCTTCCCTCTCCGCATGCTTCAACTTGGTTCCCCAATTCCTTCACCCCTTACTCGTTTGTTTCGCTCCTATCTATCTTGTGTATTGCTTTGCTTGTCATATTGCTAAATTCACCTTAGTCGTATATCTAGAGAATTTACCTTTGAGCTAAGCCTAAATTGAAAAAGAACTAAAAATTGTAGTAGCTCCTATTCACCCGCCCTCTAGGTGCCGGATTCCCGTTCAATTGGTATCAGAGCCAGGTTCTTTTTTAAGGGCTTAACCACCTCAGTGCAACGATGACGGAATCCGATGCCGAGAGGGCCGCCCGTGAGAAATTAGAGGCGGAGAAGGAGGCGTTAGCCAAAGAGGCAACCAAGGCCGACCTTATAGATATGAGATCGTCCTTGGAGACCCAACTTCTCAAGATGAATGAGATGCTCATGGCACTCTTGAAGTCTAAGGAGCCCGAGGATACTTCTCCCTCTCCTCCTCCTAAGGAGCCTGGTGAGAACTCTAAAGATTCATCTTCGGATGGGTCCAAAGATGTTCCTCCGAATGCTTCCCCCGAGAAGGCGAAAAAGGATGAATCACCTAGCTCCTCTATGACCCCTCAAGGAGAGGAATTTCATGAAGTTAACCATAATTACTCTCCTAATCCTCCTATCCCTCACCCTCATGTAAACTTTAGGAGTGACCCTCCTAAGCTCAAGCTTACTCATTTTTCTCAATGGCAATTTCAAATGAAGTCTCATTTATGTAGTGCCTCCATTGAGCTATGGCTCATCATTGAAGAAGGATTCAAGGCCCATGATCCAACCAACTTGACAAGGAGAGAGGTGGTTGATAGTCAACTCAACGCCACCGCTCTTCATCAACTTCAAGTGGCCGTTGGAGAGAAAAACATGCCTCTCATTCAACAATTCTCCACCGCCAAAGAAGTGTGGAATGCTCTTTCCGACATCTTTGTCGGCAATGAGAGCATGAAGAAGAACCGGTATGATGCCTTGTGCACTGATATGGAACGGTTCTACAAGTTGCATAGAGAAGGCCATGAAGATATGTACCGGAAGTTCGTGACAGCTCTCTTGCCATTTGAGGAAACGGACTTGAAGACACTCCAAGTAAGACATGACTTCGCAAAGATGACATCCAACGAAGTCATGCAAGAGATGACCGCCTACAAGGTTGCCTCCAAGATTGCTCAAGACGGAAGAGCTAGAGACAATGGGATGCACAAGCATGCCTCAATTGCTTTGAAGGCCATTGTTGAAGAAGAGGATGAAGATGAATATGATGATCAAGTCAAGCTATCTAGTGAGACTCTCGCGAGTACTCTCACCCAACACATGGGTCTTGCGGCAAGAACTTTTTGGAAGAACCCTGGAAGGGCCAAAGCTAGGATTGACAAGAAGTTCCCCTCCAATGGAGGAAAGCCAAGCAACAAGGTGAGGCTTTGCTATAATTCTGACAAAAGCCACTTTGTTGCAGATTACCCATGGGAAAGAAGAGATGACCATGGTGGGAGGCTCGTGGCCAAGTCGAAGGGAAAGGGGCCTATGCCCATGAATATGCCCTTCTTCAAGAAGAACCAAAAGACTGTCTTGGTGACCCAAGACCAATATCCCACCGATGATGAAGATAGGGACAAGGAGGACACCCCAACGCAAGTGGCCGCCATAGCCATTTCTTCTACACCTCTGTTACTCTTCTCCTCACCAAATGAGAGCCCCATCATCAAGAATACACGATGTCTTATGGCAAAGACATCCGAGGTAAAATTGTCCCCCACCTCCATATCCCATGATATTGATGATGATATGAGCATTGAAGTCAAGAAAGAGATTATTTCCTTTGATAAATTCATAACTAACTTGCAAGGAGAAGGAAAGAAAAACTTTGGCTCGATTATGAGTCATATAGGTGAGTTGGAGGATGCGCTTGAGTTAAAAGGTGAGATTGAGAGAGAGGATGCTCACACTAAGGTGTCTCTCCAATCCTCCCTTGAAGATGAACAAGAAGCTCATGCTCTCCTTAAAGAGCAACGTGCGAAGATCACTAAGTATCGTGATCTTTACTTTGCTAAATGTAAAATTGTGCAAAATGAAAAGTCCGAGCTTGTGGTTGCTCATGCTAGACGTTGTGAAGACCTCGAGTCACTTGAAAAGACTCACAAGGTGTTGACAAGTGATCACGAACATCTACTCAAGTCTCGTGATCAACTCCAAACTCGGATATCTACTCTTGATAAACCTAGCACTTCTACTCCTTTGAATGCTAATGCAAATGTTTTCAAGGATAATGATAGGATGTTTTTTGTTCCATCCATGGCAACCGCGCCCAAGACCTCTCTTGATAAAGGTAAGGGGACACTCACTACTCCTCTTCATGAGCGAGTGCCCCACAAGGGTAAAGAAGGTATAGGCTATGTTGCTAAGGAGAAGAAGAAGACGAAGAAGAAGGCCAAGCCTGCACCAGCCTAGAAAGACTACATTGCGAGTGGAAATTCCACAAGGGGCACTCCTACTCGTGATGACATTGCGGGCATATCTAACCCCAATTATGCATTTTTTGTTGATTATTATGGGGATGTCTATGATAGATACATTGGTCCTTTTGATGGCTATATTGAATATGCTATTTGGGTCCCAAAGACCCTTGTTGCTAACCAAAAGGCACCCATTGCAAAAGGGGTACCTAAGTCAAATAATTGATTGTGTGTAGGGCCTTGCTTCCGGAGGATCGAAATGGATAATTGATAGTGGGTGCACTAGTCATATGACCGGAAGCAAGGAGATTTTAACGGAGTTGAGGCCTAATGATGATGAAATGACCGTTACATATGGTGACAATTCAAAGTCTAAGGTAATATGGCTCGGCAAGGTGGTAGTGGCACCGGACATCACACTTGTGAATGTCTTGCTTGTCGAGTCCCTAGGTTTCAACTTGATTTCGGTTCATTCTTTAACATGTTTGGGTTATACCGTTATGTTCGAAAAGGAAATGTTTATCCTTATGCAAAGAAAATCTCTCAAAGTGTCTTTCGTTGGGCACGTTGAGAATGGGCTCTATGTGGTTGATTTCTCCGGAGTCACCACTTCCCAAGCAATGTGCATATTCGCTAAGGCGGACTTGGGTTGGTTATGACATCGCCGACTAGCCCATGTCAATATGAGGACTTTGCAAAGTGTCCAAAAGGGTGGCCATATCCTAGGACTAAAAGACCAAGTTTCTTTCTCGAAGGATCAAATGTGTAGGGCTTGTGTTGAAGGAAAAATGCATGACATCCATCATCCAAGCAAGACCATCATTTCATCAACGAGAGTTTTGGAGCTTCTCCATGTTGACCTCTTTGGTCCTATTCCGGAAGCTAGTCTTGGTGGCAAGAAGTATGGCTTGGTGATTGTTGATGATTATTCAAGATACACAAGGGTTTTCTTCTTCAAGTTGAAGACGGAGACTCAAGAAACAATCATTGACTTCTCCAATGAGGCTCAGCGTCAACACAATGTCCCAATCTTGGTGAGAAGAAGCGACAGCGGTTCCGAGTTCAAGAACTACACCTTGAACGAGTTCCTTAGTGAAGAAGGGATTCGTCATCAATATTTCGCTGCTTATACTCCCCAACAAAATGGTGTAGCCGAAAGGAAGAACCACACACTTATTGAGATGGCAAGATCGATGATGGCCGAGTTCAAGTCCCCAAACAACTTTTGGGCCGAAGCCGTCAACACCGCTTGCCATTCATCTAACAGGCTCTTCTGTCGCAAAGGACTCTTGAAGACACCTTATGATGTGCTTACCGGGAACAAGCCCAACATCTCTTACTTCCGAGTTTTTGGTTGTAAGTGTTTCTATCTGATCAAAGGTGTTCGTTTAGGCAATTTTGATTCTAAGTCCCTTGAAGGGATGTTTGTTGATTACGGTGCCGAATCCCACACTTATAGAGTCCATGATTAGGCCTCGCTCATTATCATAGAAACTTGTAGTGTGGTGTTCGATGAGAATGATGGCTCCCTCGTGGAGTGAAGTGGTGTTTCCGATGTAGGTGAGGATCAACCTCAAGATGCTATCCGAAGGATGCGGTTGGGCGTCCACCGCCCCGTCGATCTCTATTATGAGGTTGCTCAACAAGGTTCAAGCTCTACGCAAGTGGTGGCCACTACCTCACAAGAAACCCCCGAGAAAAACACCGTGCCCAACACGCCTCAACAAGAAGGAGTTCAAGAACCTCCGGCTGCCCCTGAAGTTTCCGGTAAACCGGAACTTCCGATCTTCGGTCCGGAACTTCCGGTGTCCACACCGGAACTTCCGACCCCCATGACCGGAACATGCGGTGCCACAGATATTCCAGGTGGCAGCCCTCCCCAAGGCCAAGATCAACCTCCTCCTTCATCGCTCACTCCTTTCGTTGATCAAGGCCATCAAGATAGTCAAGGCGGAGACATGAATGATCAAGATGATCAAGTGATTCCTCCCACCACAAGGAGGGAAATCGAGATCCGCCGTTTGAAAAGGGTTGGCACCTCACAAGAATTGAGAGCTCTATCTCTTGACAAGGTGCTTGGTGATGTGAGAAGCAAGGTATCCACCCGAAGATAACTTGCAAGCTTTAGTGAACATCAAGCTCACATCTCCATGGTGGAACCCAAGAAAGTCTTTGAAGCTCTTGAAGATAAAGACTGGCTTGACGCCATGCATGAAGAACTTAACAACTTCGAGCTCAACAAAGTGTGGAAGTTAGTTGAAAGACCCAAAGATTGCCGCAATGTTATCGGCACTAAGTGGATATTCAAGAACAAGCAAGATGAGCATGGCATGGTGGTGAGGAATAAACCAAGATTGGTAGCTCAAGGGTTCTCCAAAATTTAAGGCATTGGCTTTGGAGAAACCTACGCGCCCGTGGCTTGTCTTGAGTCTATTCGTATTCTCCTTCCCTATGCCTCTCACCATATCTTTAAATTGCAAGAAGTGGATGTCAAATCCGCTTTTATTAATGGTCCACTAAGCGAACTTGTTTATGTTAACCAACCACCAGGGTTCGAGGACCTCAAATATCCGAACCATGTCTACAAGTTGGATAAAGCGCTCTATGGCCTTAAACAAGCCCCACGTGCGTGGTATGAGCACCTTAGAGAACTACTTGTAGACCGTGGGTTCCAAGTTGGGGAAATCGACCCCACCCTTTTTACTAAGAAAGTAAATGGAGAGCTTTTCATTTGCCAATTATATGTGGATGATATTATATTTGGGTCTTCTAACAAAGCATTTAACGATGAATTCTCTAAGCTTATGACTGCTAGGTTTGAGATGTCCATGATGGGTGAGATGAAGTTCTTCCTCGGTTTTGAGATCAAGCAATTAAAGGAAGGAACCTTCATCAACCAAGCAAACTACATTCAAGACATGCTCAAAAAGTATGGGTTGCTTGAGCTCAAGGGTGCCTCTACTCCAATGCAAACCAAATGCCACCTTGAGCTCAACCCAAAGGTAAGGATGTGGATCAAAATGTATATTGATCCATGATTGCATCCCTTCTCTACCTCTGTGCATGTAGACCGGATATAGTGCTAGCCGTAGGAGTGTGTACAAGATATCAAGCGGCTCCTAAAGAAAGTCATGATATGACTGTCAAGAGAATATTTAGATATTTGGCTTATACCCCAACCTATGGATTGTGGTACCCCAAGGATGCACATTTCTCATTATGTGGGTTCACGGATTCCGATTGGGCAGGAGATCAAGATGACAGGAAGTCCACCTCCGGTGCTTGTCAATTTTTTGGGAGGTCATTGGTAAGTTGGTCTTCAAAGAAGCATAATTGCATTTCTCTCTCCACAGCCGAAACAGAGTATGTTGCCGCCACGAGTTGTTGCACACAATTGCTATGGATGAGGCAGACTTTATAGGAGTACGGTGTCGATTGCGACAAAGTGCCTCTTCTATGTGACAATGAAAGTGCCATCAAGATTGCATACAACCCGGTGCAACATTCAAGGACGAAGCATATTGAGATCCGCCAACATTTCATAAGGGATCATGTGGCCCGAGGAGACATTGACTTATCTTATGTGGGCACAAGAGATCAATTGGCAGATAACTTCACGAAGCCCCTTGAGGAAGGAAGGTTTAGCTTTTTGTGGAATGAGCTCAATATCATTGATTCGAGGTCCTTATCTTGATCGCTTGCACACTCCCCTAGGTCGTAATCGCATATTATCTTGTCTAGATGTAGGAATGGACATAGGGGGAGTGCGGTCCTAATACATTGGACCATCCCTTCCCCCATTATGCCGATAGGAAGTGTTCTTCTATCTATATATTCATTTTTATGTCCATTTGAGTTAAAACGATGAGTAGTGGTTTGTACCCAAGATATATCTTCGCGGTGACATGGCCAACACTCCAACATGGTGGCCTCGGCCACCAACCTCTTCCTACTTTTAGGAAGAATTGGTTTTAATGAATTATGTTTGGATTTCATTTGCATCTCTTTGGTCTTGTGGAAAACACACTCAAGTTGGTCTTTTTGAGAGCTTATTGCATCTTGGAATTTAAGTGTGAAGTACCATTATCAGTTTGGTTATCTCACCTAAGCCTTTCCCCCTTATAACCTTGCTATTCCATCGCTCATGTCCATTTTGATTTGCTTTTTCAGAAAATTATGTGTGGTTTTCCTTAAGTCTGGAAATTCCGGGTCTGAGACCGGAACTTCCGGTGCTCAGGAAACTCCAGCACTTCATCACGTGGCTAAGTCCAGTTTTCTTCACTCCTTGGAGAAAGCGGAACTTTGCCCGGAAGAAGTGTCGGAAGTTTCTGGTGCACCGGAACTTCCGGCCACCAGGCCGGAACTTCCGGTGCTAGGAAATTTCCCGCAGTTCCTCCGGCGGCTAAGTCCAGAATTCCCCACCTGCTGGAGAAACTGGAACTTTGCCCGGAAGAACGGCCGGAAGTTTCCGGTGCACCGAAACTTCCGGTCCCGAGGACCGGAACTTCCGGCTTAATTGGCTCGGGTCTATAAATAGGGCCGCGCGGGGTGAACTGGTTCTTTTCAAACCGTTCTTCCACCCCCGTGCCGCCAAGACCTTCTCTCTCCTCTCCTGAGCCCTAGAACTCCACCAAATCACTCCGAGGCCTTCCGACCATGGATTCCTTCTGTTCAAAGATGGATCTCCATCTCGTCGTCGAGGGGATCCGTTTTCTCCGATCGTTTTTTGCCATGGACTCCGGTAATGTCTTCTATTTTAAAATTTTGGACGAATCTCGCTTCGTTTAACCTAGTGGATTTAGAACATATTATTTTGATTCCTTTGGTAGAAACCATCCTCTAGGCTTGCCCTACAATCTCCTAGCAACGATTTGAATTTTTGTTGAAATTTTTTGAAGTTAGATGGAACTTTCCGTTTTTAGCCTGAAACCCGGAACTTCCGGTGCCAGGAAAATTCCAGCAGTTCCTCCTGCGGCTAAGTCCGGAATTCTCCAACTCCTGAAGAAACCGAAACTTTCCCGAAAGAAATGCCAGAAGTTTCCGGGGCACCGGAACTTCCGGTCGGAAGGACCGGAACTTACAGAATGAAACCGGAACTTCCGGACAAAAATCAGAAAATTCCTGACTAATTAAATTTTTTGGTGGATCTTGTTTCCTTGGACATGAGTGCTTATCCCCATGCTTCCTTCTATTTCTATGCTGTTTACGTGCAGGTGTAGGTAGTCAGATAGAGAGCCGCCGTGGTCGTATCAAGCATACTGTCAAGAGACGTGCAAGTCGTGGGCCAGAACCCGAAGAAGAAGAGGAGATCTTTTATGAGAAAGAATATCAGCCAGCTCCAGCCTGGGTTCATTCATCTGCAGCCACTTACAGCAAGAAGAACAAGGGGCCGGCTTTCTCAGTTTTGCGCATGTCTGACACAGATTTCTACACCTGGAGGTGCTCCTTTGACTATGCCAATCCCTTGGAATACCGGATCTTTCATAGCTTGGAGATGAAGCAACTCCATGATGAGCTCTACTGCTGCTTCTCTGAGAAGAAGCGCGTGTGTCCCATGCATCCCATTGACTTTAAGTATCTTGAGAAGAAGCGCAACTATTACGGTGGTGCAGTCACTATTGTGGACGCTCTTGGTCTTCGGTCTCTCATGACCCGTCAGTGCAACTACATCATCCCCTAGATCCATCAGTTCTTCTCCACTGTCGTGTTCGATGACTCCCCCAACATTGGATGACATGGATGTCTAGGAAATTCAGACTTCGGTCTTCTTTCAAGGACTTGGCTGCACTGCTTGGTTACCCCTTCAATGGGTTGGATGAGCCTGCTGGAATGAGACTTCATAATGATGATGACTGCTACGACAAGAACGCCATGGTAGAATGCTATGAGAATAATGGCACTATTGGTGGCACCCACGGCTTGAAACCCGTCTATGACATTGTCCTTCGGATGTTCCGCCACTCCATTGCTCCAAGTGGTGGGAACAATGATGCTATTCGTCGAGGACTTGTTCATCTCATGGCATTGGCAAGCCAATCATACCTCTCCGACTCCGTGCCCGAGCCCAACTCATTCTCCTTTGATGTCATGGATTTCATTTTTCGCGAGATGCACTATGCTATCTTCCACAGGAAGGTGTCCCCTATGCACCCTAAATCATGTCGCTCATCTAGGACCGGTTTCCTTTCACCCCAGAGGAGAAGATAGATGTGGACGCTGCCCTTGAATGCACACTCCACAAGCCTGTTCACCTGCACATGAAGAAATCTCATGTGTCTGCCCCAACTCGCCCCATGGGTACTTATGATGATGAGGAAGCCACCACTGGACGGAACCGTAATCGACCCCAACATGAAGAAAGCAGCCAAGAAGAAGCGTATGTTGTTTGTGAGGGCTCTAGAGAAGATTATGCACATTGGCTCGTGTCTACACAGGGAGGACTATGCTATGTATGAGCAGAACCATGCCATCCTCACCAACCAGTCCGCAATCATGTCTCACCTGAAGATGCCCAACCCACCGTCTCCTCCTCCTCTCGTTGAATACAAGAATTGGAACGCAAGAGGGATTGACTGGAACATTCATGTGCCAGAAGATCTCACAAATGATGACGATGCCATGGAGGAAGATGTGATGGGCTTGGACCACGCCTCTGACTGACTTTGGGGCGTTAGCATCGATCTTCTCCCTTTTTGATGTTGCAAGATGCCAAAGGGGGAGAAGTTTATCTATTAGGACTTCTCGGGGATTTGCAAGGGTGGAAGCACAAGCCGTTTACTTTCTCATTTGCATTTCAACTTGTGCTTCTTGAACTTTTTAGCCATGTTGTTTGGAACTCTATCTTTTAGCATGTGGTAAGACATGTGAGACATTTGTGTGAAAGCTTTGTGATGTAATAACCTTAGTCTTGTCTTACCTTATTATTTCAGCAAGTTGTGCTATCAATTTTTTCAATATGATGAACTTGCTAGGATTGTAAAAGATAGGGGGAGCTGTCATCCTAAATAGATGTGCACTTGTATTCAAATAGAAGATTTAATAGTGCACACATTTACGGGCAGCCCATCTATCTTTTGCAAATTCTATGTCCCGCTTGTGTTGTCATCTCTAACCAAAAAGGGGGAGATTGAAAGAGCATTTTCGGTCTCCTAAGTTTTGGATAGTAATGACAACACGAAAAGGATGTTTAACGGTGTGCCTAAGTATTTCAGATACTACATCGTCTTGAAGAACAAAAAGGTTGAAGATCAACTGGATTAAAGAGAGAGTTGGCTGGCAGTTTTTCCTGTCCTGTCAGGCCGGAAGTTCGGGTGTTGTAACCGGAAGTTCCGGCCTACGGGACGGAATTTCCGGTCCTGCACCGGACATTCCTGTTTGGCCAGAAAATGGCTAAGTCCTTTGGGATTTCAGCCCCGACAAAGGGGGAAATTTGGCCGGAGGTTTGGCCGGATCTTTCCGGACGAACGGAAGTTCCGGCCTACCACCGGAAGTTCCGACCCAGACAACGTGAAAATCGGCTAAGTCAAAACTTGCCTGCGCACGGGCAAAGCCGGAACTTTGTCCGGAGATTTGGCCGGATCTTTCCGGGCAACCGGAAGTTCCGGCCTCTCCACCGGAAGTTCCGGTGCTGAATAGCAGAGAAATCTGCTAAGTCAGGAATTGCTCGCGCACGGGCAAAACCGGAAGTTTGGCCGGAAGTTTGGCCGGATCTTTCCGGGCGCCCGGAAGTTCCAGCCAGACCACCGGAAGTTCCGGTGGTGAACAAGCCAGGATCTTCTCTAAGTCTGGATTGCTTGCGCCCTGGCCAAGCCGGAAGTTCTATCGGAACTTTGGCCAGAACTTTCCGGGTGGCCGGAAGTTCTTGCTTAAGTGACCAGAAGTTCTGGCCTGCGCGTAGTGAAAAACGGCTAGTTCGTGGTGGGGCTATGAATACCCCTCCACCTAGGTCCAGCCATTTCAGCTCTTATACTCTCTCTCTTCATAAATGTGCTGAAGCTCAAATCTTCAAGATCTCCCAACTACTCCACCCAAACTCGTTGATCTTTGGAGGAGCCAAGGAGAAGGTCTTGATCTACTACTTCACCAAAGCGATTTGTAATCTTCCCCCATTCACTTGGGGATTTCGAGTCTAGGGTTTTCTCTAGGAAAACCTAGATATCACCATAGTTTGTACTTGGTGTAAGCTTGACCTTTTGTGGTCTTGACCTGTTGTGGTCATCTTGAGAGCCCCCAATTCAGTTGTGGGTGCGTGCCTCAAGCGATTGTAACGGATTCGATCTCCAACCTAAAAGGGGATCAATAGTGGAAGGTGAACTTGCAACCTTTGTGGTTGATTTCATCGGAGAAGAAGGTGAGCCTTTGTGGCGTTGGGACCAACCTGCTGTGGTGGTACACACCTCTCCAAATGAGACGTACACCCTTGTGGTGGAACTCGGGATTAACTCTTCGTCTCCGCATGCTTCGACTTGGTTCCCCAATTCCTTCACCCCTTACTCGCTTGTTTCGTTCCTATCTATCTTGTGTATTGCTTTGCTTGTCATATAGGTAAATCACCTTAGTCGCATATCTAGAGAATTGACCTTTGAGCTAAGCCTAAATTGAAAAAGAACTAAAATTTTAGTAGCACCTATTCACCCCCCCCCCTCTAGGTGTCGGATTCCCATTCACCATGTTACGCTAGAGCACTGCATAACCTGCTACAATGGCAGAGGCACCGTTGTCATATGCATTCTTATGTCACATTCATATTAGTTACTTGTATCATCAGTATGTTGTTTTTATCATAATTAGTGTGTTGTCATACATCATGTATAATATTTGGATGCTTGCCCTTAAAAGTGAAAAGAGCCATGGAGGCCATCGAAAAGAGAAACAAAAAAATAAGAAAATAGAAAAGAGAAAAAGAAAAGAAAAAAATAAAGAAATAAAAAAGGGGGCAATATTACTATTCTTTATCACACACTTGTGCTTATGTTATAGCACCATATCATTTATAGTTATCACTTGTGCTCATGTTATAGCACCTTATCATTTGTGATCATCACTTGTTCTCATGTTTAGCACCTTTACTCCATATGAGAAAGTTTTCATGTCTTAGTTGCATAACTATGTGGGGAACTTTACACTATAGAACTTGTCTTGTATATTCCAATGATGAGCCTCCTCAAAAGTGCTCTAGGTCTTCGTGAGCAAGCAAGTTGTACGCACCCCCACTAGTTCCATTGGAGAGCTTTCATATACTTATACCTCATTGTGCATCCGTTGTATGACAATCACTACTACTTGCATAACTTCGATTGTATGACTTTCGCTTGTCTAATGATCATCTACAACTTTGTGAGCCTTTCTTGCGTTGGCCTTCCAAACCTCCGTTAATATTTTCTTAGCCATAACATCCTGGTGCCAGGAACCAACGTTGAACGCTTGCTTGTTTCTTTTGAACAAATAGTATATTGATCTTCTACGTGCATATTGCTTTTACTTAACTTGATCCTTTCATTAAGTTGTCATCTTTGTTGAAAGCATTAGATGATTATATTGTTGTGCTTGAAGCTTAAATCATCTCGAATATCTACTTTGCACAGTTGATTGCTATCTAGTACTATATCATTGAAAGCTTTGCTTGCTTCACCTACTTGCTTATTCATTACTCATTCGATATCAATATAAACTACAGCCCTTATTTATTTGATCTCAGTTTACATGCCTTACATTATTACATGATCAAGATTGTGTTTAAGCATGTCACTTCAGAAATTATTTTTCTTTTATCGTTCTTGCCTACTCGAGACGAGTAGACCTAAGCATGGGGATGTTGATACGTCTCCAACGTATCCATAATTTCTTATGTTCCATGCTATGTTATATCATATAATTACATGTTTTATATGTATTTTATATAGTTTTATGCATTTTCTGTGACTAACCTATTAACAAGATGCCAGCGTGTCAGTTCCCTGTTTTCTGCTGTTTTTGGTTTCAGAAAAGTACTTAAAGAAATATCCACCAAATTGGAAATAAATCAACCAGGAAATATTTTTGGAATATTTGCGTCGCGAAGAACCGAAGACGAGGCGAAGAAGGGCCGTGTAACATACCAATATTTTGGAATGTTTAAAAATCACTAAAAATTTAAACTTTTATTTTTGATGAAACTATAAAAGCATAAGAAAATCAACTTTAAAAGACTACATAGCATTTTCTAGATATTTAAAATTTAAAATATCCAACTAATCATTATTTAAAATTTTGGAGTTTAGTTTAAATTATTTTATACAAAGTATTTCTTAAACCTACAACTATATTTTGGTAATTAATTTAAATCTTTTCCATCAACCTTCAAAACATAAAAATAATTTTCATGAATAATGTCAAAATGAGAAATATGATAAAGGTAGAGTGTGTTCCAAATGCATATATGGAAGGTGAAGATCAGAGCTTTTGACTTGGACTCGATTCTTGTCAGCATTGTGGTTGTTCAGAATTTCAGTGCGGAAGGTTACGGCAACTCTTGGTCATGCCCCTGTTATATACTGAACACTAACATGCTAGGGGCTGGTGCTGGTGATGAAGACCCTTTGCCGCCAGATGGAGCCAACGCTCATCCTGTTCCTATTATCATTGATGATTTTGCTATGTGGCAAGAGGATGATGCCCCTGCAATGGCCCCCCCAGCCAATCAGAACAATGATGAACCTGTTGTAGTCACTCCTCCTCAAAGCCCTGCTCAGGTTATTCACAATGAACCTGTTATTGAGGAGCCTCTGGATGGCATACCTGCTGTGATTGCACCTGCCCTGCCTCAGATGGATGAGCAAGCACCTGCTGTTTCTGCACCACAGCATCTCTTTGTGGAGGTGTTCCCTCCTGTACTAAATAGGCCTACTCAGCATGTTCCTGCTTCTGAGAATAACTGCAACATTACCTCTGGGACATCTGCTGCAGTAGGACCTGTTATTTCTGCTGCAGTTGATCTTCAGAATCCTGAGGCCTCATCATCTGCTAGTGAGAATCAGGTTAACCTCAATGCTCATGCTATTTCGGCTGCCTCCAGGAAGAGGAAAGGGAAAGGGAAAGCACCTAGATCATGTGAACATGTTAGAAGAAGCTCCAGACTAGCCAAACTGAAAGATGGTTTCAAGGATGCTACATCAAATGATGATGCCCAGGAGGAGGATGAGGAAGCATTTGAGGCAGAGTACTTTGCCCAGATTAGAGATCCTGATGCTGCTTCACCACCACACCTTCCTCTGAAGACTATTCAAGCCCTGGCCACTGGGCCATGTCAGATGCCTCTTGATGATGTGTCTGAGGAGAACCTGAACTATGATAGTACTAATGATAGTGTGGAGTAACATGTATTTTGGGAGTGTGTTGGTCCTGTTCAGCTTAGCTCTTTTCATCTATCTGTGGGTTCTGGCATGTAATATTTTGGTACTTGGTTATCATCTGTTGAACCTTTTATGTTTCCCCTATCTAGTTGATGAAGTACTATGTGATCATACTTATCACCCGCTTGAGCCATTTTGGTATTTGTTTGATTATCTCTGGATCCATTTATACCTACTCTGGCCGTTTTGCTTATACCACAGTTTGCCAATCCTCAGATATTCAGTGACCATTGATTTGCTGGGCTTTTTAATATTGCTCAGAGTTTCTATCCTGTTATTGGTTATTTAATGAGTAGACAATGGATTGTCTTTGACTGGAATCTGAGAGGGATTAACTCCCAAATCAGATGGGACGATATTAGGAAGAATATTGAGGAATCTAACTGCAATATCATCTGTTTTCAAGAAACAAAAAACGAAGTTTTTGACCTGTCATATATTAGGAAATTTTGTCCGAGAAGATTTAACCAGTTTGCTTACTCTCCTTCAGTTGGCAGTTCAGGGGGTATCATCACCATTTGGAATGGCAGTCTTTTCAATGGGACAGAAATTTCATCTTCCAGATTCCATGTTACAGTAGAACTGATTTGTAAGATTAGTGGTCAGGTTTGGTACCTTACTAATGTATATGGTCCTACTTCGCCTGCTGATAGAATTCTGTTTCTTAATTGGCTAGTTAACATTGATACTTCTCCTATGCATCTATGGATGATTCTTGGGGATTTTAATCTTATCAGAGAGCCAGATAACAGAAATAGACCTGGAGGGGATGTCCACAATATGTTGGCGTTTAATAGATTCATTACCCACCATGATTTGCTGGAAATCCCACTGAAGGGCAGATCATTCACATGGAGCAATATGCAGAGTGACCCTTTATTGGAGAAATTGGACTGGGTTTTCACTTCTTCTAGCTGGACTGGGTTTTCCCTAATACCATTGCCTCCCCTTTGGCCAAGCTGTCATCAGATCATGTACCCATTAAGATTCAGATTGGACTTAGTATCCCAAAGGCCAAGGTGTTTTGTTTTGAGGAGTTCTGGTTGGATATGCAGGGTTTTTCTGAAACAGTTTCTACATTTTGGCAGCACAATGGTGTTTTTAAAAATGTAGCACAAGATATCACTGCTCGTCTGAAATCCCTGAGATATGGTCTGAAAAAATGGAGCAAAAGTTTTTCTCTACTTAATAAGACGATTGACTCCTGTAACTTTGTTTTGGCACTATTGGATGGTTTAGAGGACCAAAGGTCACTTTCTGTGCTGGAAAAGAACTTTAGAAGATCATTAAAAGTCCATTTGCTTAAACTGTTTGAAGCCAAGAGGATCTATTGGAGGAATAGAGCAAAAATTAGATGGGAAAAAATGGGGGGTGAGAACACTAGATTTTTTCACACCTATGCGACAAAAAGTTATAGATGCAATTTTATTGCTATGTTGAATACAGAGGATAACATAATGGTTTGTGATCATGATGACAAGGCAGCTGTCCTATGGCATGCTTTTAAGCAGCGCATTGGGTGTTCTGATAACCCAACTATGGCTTTTGATCTGAGCAATTTAATTATCCCCAATCCTGGAATTGATTTTGTCGGCCTGGAGGTTCCTTTCACCAAAGAGGAGATTGATGAGGTGATCAAATCCATGCCAACAGATAAATCCCCTGGCCCTGATGGCTTTAATGGGGCTTTCCTTAAAAAGTGTTGGAATCAGGTTAAAGAGCAGCTCTATCAGCTGTGCTTCAGGTTTTATGAGGGTAACCTTGATATTCACAGCATTAACTCTGCTTATATTACTCTTATTCCCAAGAAGAGTGATCCTGAGACTGTCAATGATTATAGACCTATTTCTCTGGTCAGCATAACTCTTAAGCTTCTTACCAAGGTTTTGGCAAATAGAATGCAGAGGGTTATTGTTCAGGCATTACACAAAAATCAATATGGTTTCATTAAGAGTAGAACCATCTAGGACTTCCTAGCATGGGCCTTTGAATATATCAGCCTTTGCCACAAATCTAAGAGAGAGATTATCATCCTTAAACTTGACTTTGAAAAGGCTTTTGATAAAGTTGAGTACAGTGCTATTCTTCTTATGCTGAAGAGTCTTGGTTTTGGGGATTTGTGGTTAAGATGGATTGCTCAGATCTTGTTCTCTGCCTCAACCTCTGTACTGTTAAATGGGGTGCCTGGTAAGAAATTTTGGTGTAAAAGGGGTGTAAGGCAAGGAGATCCTCTTTCACCTCTTCTCTTTGTATCAACGACAGAGTTGCTACAATATGTTATTAATGAGGCCTGGCATACTGGAGAGATTGATTTGCCACTTGCAGATTCCTTTGGTTTGGACTATCCCATCATTCAATATGCAGATGATACTCTGCTTATTATGCCTGCCTGCACTGAGCAATTGAGGAGATTAAAAATCCTTCTTGATAAATTCTCATCATCTACTGGTCTGAAGGTGAATTATTGCAAATCCTCTTTAATACCCATTAATCTTGACCATGAGAAAAGTTCAGATTTAGCCCTGGTGGTTGGGTGTAAAGTGGAGTTATTACCATTTACATATCTGGGACTTCCATTGGGAACAACCAGACCAAAGATGGGAGATCTGATTGGTATTCTTCATAGAATGGCAGAAGGTTAATAGGTATTGCAGATACCTTATCTTATGATGGAAGATTAGTTGTTATAAAATCAATCATTTCTGCTATCCCAAATTTCGCTATGTGCACCTTAAAACTTCCTTTGGGGTTCTTGGATTATATTGAGGGTTCCACCAGAGGTTTTTTCTGGAGAGGAAAGGATATTCACAAAAAAGGAAAATGCTTGGTCAAGTGGGAAAATGTATGCAAGCCCAAGAGAGTTGGGGGGCTGGGAGTTCTAAACCTCAGAAAACATAATATTGCTTTACTCATGAAGCACTTGTTTAAATTCATGAACAGAGAGGACCTTCTATGGGTAAAGTTGATATGGCAGGCTCATTATACTCATGACAAGTTGCCGCAAAATACAGGATCTGTGGGCTCCTTTTGGTGGAAGGATTGTATCACTATTATGAATACCTTCCTAGAAATTGCTGCTTGTACTCCAGGGGATGGAGGAACCATTAGATTATGGTTAGATCAATGGACTGATGAGATGCTGCGATTTAAATTGCCTCACCTATGTTCCTTTCCTAAGTCACAGTCCATTTCACTAAAACAGGCAGTTGCTATTTGTGTGGATGAGGATATTGCTGATATGTTCCACATTCCTCTATCAGTTGTTGCTGACCAGCAATGTGATCAATTGGAAACCCTTCTGGCCACTAGCACTGAACCTAACTTGTTGGATAAATGGACTCTGGACCCAAATGGAAAGCCCTACTCTAGTAAGAGAGTATACAACAACATGATGCCTACTGAGTTGGCCCCTCCTCCTTTTAGGTGGATATGGAAATCTTGCACTCTCCCAAAACACAAGATATTCTTCTAGCTCATGTTGCAAGATAGACTTAACACAAGAGAACTGTTAGCCAGAAAAAATTTCGTGATTGATGATTATGATTGTGTATTATGCACACAGGGAGCTAGTGAAGACTACTTACACCTTTTCTTTGAGTGTGACTTCAGCAGAAACTTTTGGTGGAAGCTCTTGCTAGAATGGAACAATGATCTTGATTTTATCTCTATGCTGCTCGCTGCAAAAAAGAGTTACAAGTTGATCTGTTTTAAGGAAATCCTGATTGTGGGATGCTGGAGTCTATGGAATCACAGAAACCGAAGCATCTTTGATAACCAACCTGTCTGTCTGGAGAGTTGTTTTCAAGATTTTATTTATTCGTTCAATCTTATTATGCATAGAGCTAAACCCTCTCTTAAAGAGGGTATGACCCAATGGGTTGATACATTATGAACTTTTCTTGTATATACAGTTTTGGACTCAGTGTGAAAATAGAAAATTAAGCAGTAGGGATTTTTCCCTACTGTTTTGCGCCTCAAAAAAAATGCATATATGGAGTTTTCAAATGATATATCATATTATGAAAACAAATTTTGCACAATTATTATTAGTTTGAAAATGAATCCATTATATTTCCCATTTCGTTTAAAATAAATTATATTTTGTCATTTTACTATTCTACTAAAATAAAAAAATAAATTGTTACTGAAAATGAGTTTAAGATAACTTAATATCAAACATATATTAATGTGGTAATTTCATAAATTTATTTTAGCCACAATTAAAGTGTTTAAAGCCCTAATTTCCCAATTTGACATAAAGTGTCAAATTTGTATTTAAGCAATATTTCAAAATTACTATTTTTGAAAAGTGTTCAAACATAGCCATAAATTTTTTAAATGATAGATATTGTTTTTAGAAATTTAAAGAAACTAATTTGAGTTGATTTGGATTCATAATTTAAAAGTTATTCAAAAATCCAGAAAACAGAAAAAGAAAAGAACAAAAAAAGAGAGGAAAAGCTAACTGGGCCGAAGTCCAGCTTCTCATCGCACGCACACGCAGCGAGCAGAGGCCCAACACCATCCCACCGTGGCGTCTCTCTTCCCACTCTCTCTTACACGCGGGGCCCACCTATCAGGGGTCCTCATCCCTAACCTCTAGCTGAGATTTTCGCCTACGTTTCCTTCTCCGATTCCGCCTCAAATCAGAGAGGAAACCGCGCGATTTCTTGCGGCCATTCGACCCTATAAAAGCCCCAGCTTCCCCGCCTCCATCCGCACCCGAAACCCTAGCCACCCCGCCTCCAGGCTGCCCCATTTTCGAGCTGGGATCATCGCCATTGCCACCGCTGTAAATTCTCCGATTCCGTCACGTCCATAACATGCGAACCCCTCCCGTCACTCCCTTGCTCTTCCCTTTAATCTTGCGCACCTTCCTGACACGTTTTTCTGTTTTTATACGCGCTAGATCGACGTGTTCGTGCGCACCCGAAGCAAGCCGCCACCGTGCGCAACTTTGGCGAGGATTGGGAGGAGCACCGGAACACGCCGCAGTCGCCAAGCTACCCTACCCCACCGAGACCGCATCGTCCTCCTCTTCGTCTTGGTATGATCTGTTCTTCCCACCCTACCCTAGAACGCTTAGAACGCGAGATGCCGATGCGCCACCGTGTAGCGTACCTGCACTTAAAATTAGGCAGATACCTGTGTATAGTGTAAATCCCTGGATCGATTCGTTTGCACACACAGTTTACGATGTAATATCACAACAAAGTATCAATTTTATTACATTGATGATCCATACATACAAAATATTTGATACAAGTTGCATAGCTTAAAGCTAGATTTGAAAGAGTAAAATGCGGAAATACAATAGAAGTGAGTCTCCATCACTTTTATGTTGCCACAGGCGAAAACATGTTGGTTGTAGACTCGAAACCTTGTAAACAAAACCTCACTCGTCATTTGATCAATCTGCAATAAGAAAAATATTGCAACAACGTGGGTCAGATTCCATGAAAAATGAAATCTGGCAAGTGACACTATGGTGGACACTTAGTGGAATAACTCTAATAACCTATATGCTTATTTGGCTGGTGGAGTTCAAGGCTATTTTGCATAAATCCAATTTTTCCTAACTCTGTGGAAAACATTTTTCTTCTATTCGAGACATTCGTGGCATGAAAACCACTGTCTCATTCTACCCTTGTTCACCCATCAAGTTTTATATTTTTGAAGTTGGAATGGTGGAATCCTCCGTTGACATCCGTGATCAGCTGCTCAAATTATCCGTATCGGGGACACGGCTAAGTACTTACTTTTACACTATGCAGAGGTTGTGCATGTTCACCATTGTACTCATTCAACCCAAACTATCGTTTACCCACTTATAGTGATAAGGAAAAGGAGAAGAATGAGACGAGATCTTTCAGAAGCATTTTCCCTCCCACTCTGCTTGACCCGTTCCACCTAACACCATCTACATCTGCTTGTCAAGCCGGGGTGAGTCCATACAACATAATTGATCAAGCCAGAGCCCATATGGCAATGACTGCACTGGAAGTCACTCGGAGTTCTTCAGATTCCTCTGTTCCTGGGTGGCCGTCCACAATTGTAATTCCACAGGTAAATCCCCTGGGAACCCACTCAACATAAACCATACAACCACTTTCCAGCCAGGTGTTTCATTCTTAACTTAGTAGAATTTAGACTTTCACAAAACAACATTTGCATATCATCAATATTTCTACTAAGTATTAATAGGAACCTAGACACAGGAGTAGGGAATTTCTACACAGGTCTAGCATAGCAATACAATCCTACACATGCTTATATAAAAATACACTAAGTAATGCATATAGAAAATAGTAGGAGGTTTCTGAATGTGCCACTTGCCTTTGGATGATGTCTTTGCTCACAAACTCTTTTCAACGTTAAGTCGAGGCTCTCCGTTCAGTCTAAACAATATAGACAAACAACAATACAACAATCAACATTCAACACATCACTACACAATGCATACAAACACATACATAATGAACAAACAAGTTTCATAACTTTTTAAGGAAAATATGTCATGCATGAAGTGTAAGATATTTCTAAGGACTAAGATCATAAGTTGGATAAAATACTTTGTTTTACATCATCTTGAAATAAGCACTCTAATGGCTTAGCCATGATGTGCATAATTCTTAGAGAAAATACTAAGTATATTCTTGAAGGTGATCAGATTTAATTAACAACTCTTTGTAAATTGGATATTCACTATAGTGAGAGAGACAGACACCCGACCAACCACTTAAGTTGTGGAACATATCTCCTGTACATGGACATGTAATGTTAGTCTCCAGGCCGCTTCATCTCACTATGCTGCTAGGATCCAACAAACTTCAAAGATGATAATATCATGATAAAAAATTGTTTAAGTCTAAAGTGAAAACCGGATTTGGAAAGAGGGAAAAGATAGAAAGAACGATGCAGAATCTGCTCCTTGCTTCCTTTTCTTCTTGATGTGATGACTTCATTGCAATTTTGTAGACTTGATGGCTATGAAGACTTGATGGTGTGGATAGTCTCCAGGTTGGTCTTGAGTATAACTTAGTCATCCAGGGGTCTAAGAGAAGAAGGGAGAAAAGAGATAGAGGAAGAAAGACTTAGAAAATATTTGCTGGTTGGTCTTCATGAACTTCTTCTTGATTTTCTTCTAAGTGGTTCTACTCCTTGAAGATACTTCTGAAGTCTTGTTTTGGCTAAGTCCTCATTGGCCTTCTAGCTCCATGTTGAAAATCCTAAGTGTCTAAGTGCATAGCACTTTACCAAAAATGCTAAGTTGAAACTAATCCTAACGTATAGAAAATAGTGAAGAGGTTTTCCTATGAGCAGTATAACTATATAATAAAATATGTTATGCATGAAATGCACTTTTTAATCACAAGAAAGCATCAAAACAACTTTTGTGATTTCTTTATAAATATGCATGAAGTTATAAATGCAATTTAATTAATTTTTATTTTTGCAAAATATAATAAAAGGAAAACATATAGATTTAAGATTTATGTGATTTAATTTTCATAACACAATTTTTATAAATGGTGTTAATAGACAGAGGTGGTTTCAATAAATTTATAACAATTGAATTTACTCAAAAAACATTTTTCTATTAAGAGTTATTTCAAAATTATTCAAACTATTCAAATTAAGGGTATGCTTATTTAATTGTCAAAACTATTCTCAAAAAATATTTCCAACAGAATCATAATGTAACACATATTTTAAGGATTCCAAAACAATTTTATTTGCAATTTTTGAATTTATAGATTTAAAGTTATGACAAATATACTCAAATCATCCATTTTAAATTTTAATATTTTAAACTAAGTCAAATTTGAATTATAACAGATCTAAAATATTCTACATGTCAAGGTCTTTCCAAAAATATAGAATTTGTTAAATTTGGCCAAACCAATAAAAAGTTATAATAGATCTAAGATGTGGTTTTTTTTTGTAAAATTCCCTTTTTAATTTTATTCGGAAAATTGTTTTCCACGCTGGCGCTGACGCGGCCGCTGACTGTGCGCTGACTGGATCGCTGACGTGGATAAGTCAAACAACTGGATCGTCAGATCTAGATCTGACGATCCAGAGCTAATCGTACCTTCCAACATTCCAACCAGAAAAGAGTTGTATCTCCTCTTTGTATTTAACTGAGCAAACACTAGTGTATTTATGAGCTAACTTCATAATATCCTTCCACAAAAAAGATCCACACAAGTTAGCTACCTGTGCACACCATCTGGATAATGTTCCCACACAAGATTAACCCAAGGAACATCCGCTTTATTAAAGAACTTATGTAGGTGCTTCGGTAACAGCCCCTCATTAAGTTTCTCCAGATCCAAGATACCCAAACCACCACTAATATTAGGTTTGCATACCATATCCCATGCCGCCAGTGACTGACTTCTGTTCTGCGAGTCCTTCTTCTTCCAAAGGCATTGCCTCAGAATTCTATCTATTTGCTTTATAATGCCAGGAGCAATATCTAGAGAGCAAAGAAAATATATAGGCATTGACGTAAGACAAGAGGTTAACAACTGTAATCGGCCACCATATGACAGTAAAATAGAGCTGGCAGTGAGCTTCCTCTCCATCCTGTAGACTAAAGGCATGAGATCAATCATTCTTGGTCTTGTTGTGCCCATTGGCAATCACAAATATGTAAAAGGAAATGTGCCTACTACACATCCAAACTCCCCTGCCAGCTGACCAACCATCTCATCCGAGATATTAATACGGAGCATACAAGACTTATGGAAGTTTACTGACAGACCAGTTGAAACACTGAAATCCTGCAGAGCTTGCTTTAACACCATCAGCTGCCGAGCATCTGCCTCCATTACTAAAATGGTATCATCTGCATATTGTACAACAGGAAAGTCCCCATCTCTTATATTTATTGGCCGATTAATGAGCCCTCGCTGACACAGATCATTGATAACATACTGCAAAAGTTTAGATGCAAGCACAAATAATAAAGGTGAGTGGGGATCTCCTTGGCGAACCCCTCGCGTACATCTGAAATTCCTTCCTGGGACTCCATTTACCAAAACCGAAGAGGTGCCCGTTTCTAGGATACATTTAACCCAATTGAAAAAGGTGTCAGGGAAGCCCTTTTGCCTAAGCATAAGATAAATAGCTGCATGCTCAATTGAGTCAAAAGATTTTTCAAAATCAAGCTTCAGCACCACTATCTGTTTTTTGGAGGCTTTACACTGATGCAGATACTCGAAGGACCAAGCCAGGCAATCATGAATAGTTTTACCTTTGATAAATCCATACTGGTTCTTATGAATGCATTCAACAATTTTAGCCTGCAATCTATCAGCCACAAGCTTTGTGATGAATTTTAACCCAACATTGGTTAAGGATATAGGCCTGTAATCACCTATTTGCTCAAGGGCTTGCTTCTTTGGAACCAAGGTTATGAAGGAGGAATTTAAATTCTCCAATGATATAGACAAACTGTGGAAATCATTAGCCAGCTTATAGAAATCCAGTTTGATGATATCCCAGCATTTCTTTACAAACAATCCATTAAAGCCATCAGGACCCGGGGCCTTGTCCACTGGCATTTTCTTAACGACACCATCCATTTCCTCCATGGTGAAGGGATTTACCAGATCACCTAAACCTCCCACTGGAACCACTAACTGCTGTAGATCAAATCGCATATCAATTCCAGCTGTAGTGCCCATTCTCTGTTTGTAACATGACCAAGCAATCCCTGCCATTTGTTCGTGATCTGAGACCACATGCCCATCAGGTAGTTGCAGACCGGAGATATTATTTCTTCTATATCGTTCTGTAGCCATAACATGAAAGAACTTGGTATTTTCCTCTCCCAACTTTATCCATCTGATTGAGCTCCCCTTTTTCCAATACAGATACTGAATCCTAAGTAATTTTTCATAATGCCGCTTCACAAATTTCCAGAAATTTGCTTCGGGCACTGACAATAGACGATGCTCTTCCAAACCATCCAAGAAAAGGATCACCAAATTACACTTGGTGATGAGTGACTTTACTTTTGAGAGACTTTGCTTCCAATGCTTCAACTCATGCCTTAAGTCCTTCAGTTTTTCAACTAACACAGCAACCGAGGTAGTTCCCCTCGTTGGTTTAGCCCACACCCTTTTAACACAATCAAAGAACCCTGGCTGATCCACACAAAAATTCTCAAACCTGAACAAGTGCGCCTTCGGAATCATCGAGCCAATACTAACCACACACGACACATGATTCGATGTGGGTTTTGCCATTGGATGGACTACAATGTTGGGGTAAGCAGTGATCCAACTAGAACTCGTAAAAAACCAGTCCAACTGTTCCAATAATGGATTATTCTGCATATTTGACCATGTGTACGACCTTCCCTTTAATGGCAACTCCAACAACCCAAGGTGATCAATTATCTCATTAAACATCAACATATCACCAACATTACCACCAGACATATTTCTATTTTCAGGAGACCTAATGAAATTAAAATCCCCCAGAAATAACCATAGCTCATCATCAAGCACCTGAATATTGTACAACCACTGGACAAACATATCCCTGTCCTCCCCCTGACACGGTCCATAAACTACCACCAGGTTCCACTTCTGACTTGAGTGCGCAGACTGAAACGATATTATCATGCCAAACTTCTTCACCTCCACAAGGATCCCAGTGAAGATACTAGATTTCCAGACTACCAGAATCCGTCCTGATGCCCCAACGGACGGAGAGAAAGAAAAGGAAACAAATTGCTTGGGACAACATGTTTTAATGCATTTTCTATCAAAGTCTTCTTTTTTGGTTTCCTGAATGCAGGCGATAGCACAACCACTTTCCACAATTTTATCATAAAGCACAAGTTGCTTCTCTATAGAGTTCATTCCCCGGATATTCCAACACAACACCTTCCACATCAACTGCCTAATTTGATAATCCATAAAACATCACAGGGGTATCAATCAAAACTAGCTGATACAACCAACTAGTACAGCTCATCAAACCAGACACCATGACCAGCATCCAACTTACAATCCAAAATAAGACATCACATACTGCCCACATTAACTGACATACTGACACCGAAAGACTCACTGATACCAACACAAAGTGCAGACGATTATAAATAAAAAAGATGTAACAAAGGGTACATCCATCCCTTCTACGCTCTGGTATGCTACTTATCATTGGGAACCACTGTTGTAGAATCCACACCACCAGTAGCAGCAAGCTTCTGGACTGTCAATTCTTCCGGGTCTATCTCCAACATCTCCCCAATTTTCTGAAGCATTGGCAGCGGGATCAATGGAGGTGTATGAGTCGCTGTAGCATTACTTGCCTCAGGTGCCTTTTTTGACTTGACTGCTGCCTTCTTGGGACGCTTCCGAGCTGAAGTGGAGGCACCAGGAGTAGGGTTTGGACGATATCCATCATTCCTCGCCCGACTACGCGTGACCCTACAGAATTCAGATGGACCATTCACCACTGTTACCTTCTTCTTTTCTTTGGTTTTCTTGACAGCCCCAGCTGCAGTTGCTTTGAATTCCACCATTGGCAACACCTGTTGGGTAGCATTGCCCTCCAGCTGCGTATGCAGGAAATTGTTCTCTTCAACTTCCTTACCCCGTGCGACACTAGCTAGGTGCCTCTGCTCCAAGCTGCCCAAACTGTCATCTGATTTTGCATTTGCATTAAAACCAAGAAACGGCCCATCAAAAGCCTCAGCCCAGTTTCTCTTATGTGCAACAGGCCCAGACTGCAACAATCCAAATTTTGCAGCATCAGACACTTCATCTTGCAACACATTCTCTGTCCACTTTGCAACATTAGAGGCCTCAGCTACAGCAGGCCCCTCGCGCATCTTTCTAGCCATAAGAACACCACATACCTTTTCAATATCAACAGTGGGGGCAATGTTCTCAGTTGTCCTTGTCTTCCCATGAGTACTTGCAATCACTTGCGTGTCCAGACCATTTGCTTCAGTCTTATCGTTCCCATTCTGAATATCCAGCATCTGAGCATCCTCATTAAATTTTTGTCCTCCTGTGTTAATTAGAGAGTTATCGGGCATGACATTGTTAATGTTTGCATCATCCAGCACATGCATTTCCTCCGCAGCCACCAAATCAGCTTGCATCACTGGCACTGAGAAAGATATAAATTTTTTATTTTTATCTATGGAGTAACAACCGAGGTCGTGGTAAATCCATGAATTTGATTCGATTTGTTTTTCTTATACTATAGAAGATAGCCAGATCAACTGCAGGAGCATTGTCTAGGCCCCCAGGCACATCATGAAACACCTGATGTTCCGCAATTACAACCTCCTGGGGTACTTGTTCATCAACAAACATTGCCTCCATTGGCGCATGACCAACCTGGCCAGGTCCCCTTTGTACGCCAATTCCACCCTGTACTGAACCCAAGGATATCTCTGAAGCAATGGAACCAGATTCTCGGGGATCCTGTTGTTGATGCTCCGGGTCCGCATCATGCTGAACATTGTTATGAAATCTCCAACACCAGGTGGTGGCATATTCCATCCTATCTCCGGATATTCAGGCAAACCAAACATGTTCTCATCAGGCATCAATTGTCCTGGCATTGGATGCGGATTGTCGTTGACAGAATTGTCCTGGCATTGGATGCGGATTGCCGTTGACAGGCATTGGGTCCTCATCTACAGGATGTGCATCAGAAAAATCCGTGGAAAGAATGTAATAGGGTGCTTTCCATGAGTGCCTCAAACCTGCATGTCGACCAACATTAGGTTGCCTAAACACCACATCACGAGGAACCAAAGATGGTGCAGGGAAGGTGGCATAAACAAGTGTCCTACACTTTTGGTAATGGAAATACCCAAAAGTATTCACCGCCTCCCTTACACACTGAGTGTTCCTAAAATCCATGGGGATACCAATGAACATCAACCATCCTGTCCTAGCACCTTGATGTGATTTGAAACCAACCCCCTCATCATGCTTTACAAAGTGTACAGTTCTATTGTCAGCCAGCCAGAGCCCATGGCGGATGCGAGCACATTGCTGATCTAACAACTGGATTACGCAATTGAAAAGCGCCCACTCCAAAGAACCACGGCAGAAAGTTGACCACCTCTAACTCAAGATCAAGCAGAAAGTCGCGAACCTGATGCATAACCTACGGGAGTGCTTCCTGGGGTGGTGGCGGGTCCACAATCGCTACCATCCAAGTCTCATGTCCATCAATCGTCGGTGCAGATGGGGTGACGTAAGTGCGCGGCAAGCGATGCCCGACACTGTCAATGACGTCAAAGCCATCAGGCACCCACACCGTCGGGTCAAGCTCAAAGGTAGCCATGGCGCTATCACGTGTGTGGGCTCTGGCGGTGGGAGGTGAGGGTTAGGCGGAGGAGCCAGGGGGGCAACTATCGGATCCAAACCCTCAGAAGACGAGGGGGCCAGTATATTATTGCGATTTTCCTCTGAAACCGAATTCGTTTCGAACGAACTCGCGCGATGGTTTGTTGCAGCCTGGGGCGTGCTTCGTTAGGGTTTTTAGGGGGAAAGAGAGATGAGTGCGTGGGGATTTTACAGGACCGAACGAGGGAAACCAATTCGCGAAGAATGCACCGGATTTTGGAAAGGAATCGAGGGCGGAAATTTCGGACGGAGGAGGAAGAAGGAGTGCCGTCAGCGATGACGTCATCCAGGTAATTTCCTTTTCTTTTCTTTTTTCTGTTTTTCTATTTAATTCATATCTTTTGATTCAAGACTCCAAATCAAGTCAAACCAATTTCTAAAGATTTGTAAAATTCATATATATGCTTTAAAACCATTGTGGGCATGTTTTGAAAACTTTTTAAAATTAATAATTTTGAAATATTGGTTAAATACAAATTTGACACTTTAAGTTAAATTTGAAATTAGGGATTTAATAAATTCATTTGGGGTTAAATAATTTTTATGGATTTTCCACAATCATATATGTTTGATCTTAAGTTAATTTAAACTCATTTTCAATAACCATTCGATTTTATTTTGGTATAATAGTAAAATAACTAAATATAAATATTTTAAGGAAATGGGAAATATAATAAATTCAATTTTTAATTCAAAATATTTTGTGCACCATCAAATTTCATAATATGATAAATATATTTGAAAACTCCATAACATACCTTTGGAAAATATTTTAGGTTTATTTCATTTCTTAGATTGAATATATATATTCATGAAAATTATTTTTATGTTTTGAAAATTCATGAAAATAATTTAAGCTAATGAAATGTTTATTTGGATAATTAATTAATTATAAAATCTATGAATTTTTAAAGTTATAAACTATACAATTGTAATTTACAAAAACTATGTTTTAAACTCGGGTAAAAGAATGAAAACCATTTGGCAAATTGACCATGTTTTAAATAGTTTAAAAGAAAACTTGTAAATATTATTTTAATTTATGAATAGCTATGGCTAAGTGGTTGAAATCAAATACTTAAAAGAAACTTTTTATTACATGAGAAATGGTTTGGAGTTGGTAATTCATTTGTCATATTATATATTGAGGATTTAGAAATACAATGGATATTATAATGTTTAACTTGAAACAACTTTTGAAAATAATGATAAATTGAGATATTTGAAATATTAAATTTATTTAATATGCTTGAAGTCTTTTATAGTTGTTTTTCGTATGCATTTAAATATTTTATTTTAATCAAAACCAAAGTTTTAAATTTTAGTGATTTTTGAACATTATAAAATGTTGGGATGTTATAGACTACCACCCTTAAAAGGAATCTCATCCCCGAGATTTGGAGAGGCTAGAAAGAAAGCAAGTGCTTGGAATGATTCTGATAACTCGAGAGGTTTTGATAAATGTAATTTCTGACATGGAAACTTGAAAACTGGCAGGGGATGATTTCTCTGTCTGGGGAGGCTATAAAGAAAGATGGTTTGGGATCTCTGGGTTTAAGGCAATTATCTGGGTGGCTGCCACCCTTAAAGAAAATTTTTGTGGTCAGTCTAGAAACTTTGTTTAATCTTGCTTACTTTTCTGGTGTAGAGTGTACTGGTATTCAAAATACAATGGTATGTGGTGATACGGCAAGTTTTAGCACTCACATTTTCCACTCGGTCCTTGGAGAGATCTATCCTTCTTCCACTCGGAGCAGCCACTTACATAGTGGCTTGTTGCTCCGCATCTGCAGCATGTCACGGGACTGATGATTTCCTTGTGCGAGCGGATAAGGCAGTTCTCCTTCACCTTTTCTGGGCACTTATCAGCATAATGTCCCTTGTCCTTACATTTGTAGAAAATTACGTCGCTTAAATTCTTCTTGTTCTTAGGTGTTTCCAGGGCTAAAAGTTCTTCCAAATCTTGTTTACCATACTCTATCTCAATTGACGAAGTCCAGTCTCGTTTGATGTGACAATTTCGAGCTAGGTGATCTCCTTCACACTTATAGAAACACTTCGAGGTACGTTTGGATGTCCTCGGAAGTGACCTTACTCTTATTTCATTTTTCACCTTAGTATGATCCACAATCTTATTTTGATAAATATTTTGATCAGTATCCTGACCAATCATTTTCTCTTTGCAGTCCCATGAATAATGTCCTTGTTCTCCGCAAGTAAAACATGTTATATGGCTAGTATCTCTTTTGTGTTCCTCCTTGTTTTCTTGTACTTCTACATACTTCATGAGACTTTGTTGCATTCTCTCTTGGGCTTGCTGACTGACTTCTTGCACCAAGGGATAAAGTTGACACTGTATTGGGACATGATTTGTTCCTTCACACAGGAAGCAAGTAACCTGAGTTGTGGGTCATCCCTTAACTACATGTCTTGCATCACCATGGGGCACCTCATCAGGACATTCTTTGGACGTATGTCCTATTTCTCCACAAGTTTTGCATGCCTTCGATTTGTTCGTAAGACTCTCTTGATACTCACTATGGTTTTGATCAATCTTAGGCAGGTGGTCATTGATCAAACTCCACAACTGACTCTTGTTCTCTAATATTAGTCGCATTGTTGTGTGCAAATCATTGGTGTTGGTACTGGGGTGAGACAACTGTTTGGTTTAGAAAATAAATGAGTTGAATTATAGGTACTATGGAGGAATTCTAATTCAATAATTCAGAACAAAGAAACTAATCTCTAACAAAATCAATCAACATGTTTCAAACACAAGCAAACACATACGTAACTAAATTTCAAACTTATTTTGAAAAATCGAACTAATCGTTTATCGAACGAAACACTTCAACGTCATGGAAAGACAAAATTGATAGTACTGCCATACAGGTCAATACATCCTCGGAACTTGTTATTCTAATGAGTAGGTGGTCTAATCTATCTTTTTCTTGAGTGCTTCAAGTTCCTCTTCTACTTCCATGAGTTGTTCGAGATGCTTCTGGGTGTTGTGAAGTCTAAAACCAAGTCTTTCTGCAAGGTACTCGATGGCTCTCCATGCTGCATTCCTTGCTGAATCAAAGAATGATGTGTGAAGTATTGGGTTGGTGAACATGCAGTCACCCTCATTCTCGTGGTTGTCTTTTTGCTCCTATATAGATGGACTTGCACCCACCAGTACTCTTGGCCTTCTTCCATGAAAGGAAAACCTTTGTATAGTGCTTCTCCTTCAAAACCTAAACTCTTCATGTTATCCTTAAGTGCTCTTGGAAATTCTGTCTCACATTCCAAGGTCATGGTCATAAGTGGTCCTTTCTTGAGTGATTCAATGAGGGCGGTCATCTAAGAAACAAGAGAAGAAACTTAGAAAGGAAATAGTTAAGATAATTACAAGAATGATGTTTGAAAAATTCTTATTTTTAGCAAACATAATGAAATAGATTTTCAATCCTATGGTTAAACCTAATTATATCCAAACCTAGGGTTTCGAACCTACAGGCAACACAGTGCTCTGATACCATCTATAGCGTATCTGCACTTAAAATAAGGCAGATCCCTGTGTATAGTGTAAATCGCTGGATCGATTCGTTTGCACACACAGTTTACGATGTAATATCACAACAAAGTATCAAATTTATTACATCGATGATCCAGACTTACAAAATATTTGATACAAGTTGCATAGCTTAAAGCTAGCTTTGAAAGAGTAAACAATGGAAATACAATAGAAGTGAGTCTCCATCACTTTCATGTTGCCACAGGCGAAAACATGTTGGTTGTACACTCAAAACCTTTTAAACGAAACCTCACTCGTCATTTGATCAATCTGCAATAAGAAAAATATTGCAACAACGTGGGTCAGATTCCATTAAAAATTGAATCTTGCAAGTGACACTATGGTGGACACTTAGTGGAATAACTCTAATAACCTATATGCTTATTTGGCTGGTGGAGTTCAAGGCTATTTTGCATAAAGACAAATTTTCCTAACTCTTTGGAAAACACTTTTCTTCTATTCGAGACATTCGTGGCATGAAAACCACTGTCTCATTCTACCCTTGTTCACCCATCAAGTTATATATTTTTTAAGTTGGAATGGGGGAATCCTCCCATGACGTTCGTGATCAGCTGCCCAAATTGTACGTACTGGGGACACGGCTAAGTACTTAGTTTTACACTCTGCATAGGTTGTGCACGTTCACCATTGTACCCATTCAACCCAAACTATCCTTTACACACTTATAGTGTTAAGGAAAAGGAGAAGAATGAGATGAGATCTTCCAAAAGCATTTTCCCTCCCACTCTGGCTTGACCCGTTCCACCTAACACCCTCTATATCTTCTTGTCAAGCCGGGGCGAGTCCACGCAACATAATTGATCAAGCCAGAGCCCATATGGCAATGGCTGCACTGGAAGCAATCGTCACTCGGAGTTCTTCAGATTCCTCTGTTCTTGGGTGGCCGTCCACAAGTGTAATTCCACAGGTAAATCCCCTGGGAATCCACTCAACATAAACCATACAACCACTTTTCACCCAGGTGTTTCATTCTTAACTTAGTAGAATTTAGACTTTCACAAAACAACATTTGCATAACATCAATATTTCTTCTAAGTATTGTATAGGAACGTAGACACTGGAGTAGGTAATTTCTACACATGTCTAGCATAGCAATACTATCCTACACATGCTTATATAAAAATACACTAAGTAATGCATATAGAAAATAGTAGGAGGTTTTTGAATGTGCCACTTGCCTTTGGATGATGTCTTTGCTCACAAACTCTTTTCAACGTAAGTCGAGGCTCTCCATTCAGTCTAAACAATATAGACAAACAACAATACAACAATCAACATTCATCACATCACTACACAATGCATACAAACACATACATAATGAACAAACAAGTTTCATAACTTTTTAAGGAAAATATGTCATGCATGAAGTGTGAGATATTTCTAAGGATCATAAAATACTAAGTATATTCCTCAAGGCGATCAGCAATTATTAACAACTCTTTGTAAATTGGATTTTCATTATAGTGAGAGAGACACACACCCGGCCAGCCACTTAAGTTGTGGAACAGGTCTCATGTACGTGGACATGTAAGGTTAGTCTCCAGGCCGCTTCTTCTCACTATGCTGATAGGATCCAACAAACTTCAAATATGATAATATCATGATAAAAAAAAATTTAAGTCTAAGGTGAAAACAAGATTAGGAAAGAGGGAAAAGATACAAAGAAGGATGTAGAATCTTCTCCTTGCTTCCTTTTCTTCTTGATGTGATGACTTCATTGCAATTTTGTAGACTTGATGGCTATGAATACTTGATGGTGTGGATAGTCTCCAGGTTGGTCTTGAGTATAATTTAGTCATCCACGGGTCTAAGAGAAGAAGGGAGAATAGAGATAGAGAAAGCAAGACTTAGAAAATATTTGCTGGTTGTTCTTCATGAACTTCTTCTTGATTTTCTTCTAAGTGCTTCTACTCCTTGAAGATACTTCTGAAGTCTTGTTTTGGCTAAGTCCTTTATTGGCCTTCTAGCTCCATGTTGAAAATCCTAAGTGTCTAAGTCCATAGCACTTTACCAAAAATGCTAAGTTGAAAATAATCCTAACTTAGAGAAAATAGTGAAGAGGTTTTCCTATAAGGAGTATAACTATATAATAAAATATGTTATGCATCAAATGCACTTTTTAATCACAAGAAAGCATCATAACAACTTTTGTGATTTCTTTATAAATATGCATGAAGTTATAAATGCAATTTCATTAATTTCAATTTTGTGCAAAATATAATAAAAGGAAAACATATAGACTAAAGTTTTATGTGATTTAATTTTCATAACACAATTTTTATAACTGGTTTTATAGACAGAGGGGGTTTAAATAAATTTATAGCAATTTAATTTACTCAAAAATGATTTTTCTATCAAGAGTTATGTCAAAATTATTCAATCTATACAAATTAAGGGTGTGATTATTAAATTGTCAAAACTATTCTCAAAAATTATTTTCTAACAGAAGCATAATATAACACATATTTTAAGGATTCCAAAAAAATTTATTTGCAATTTTTGAATTTATAGATTTGAAGTTATGAAAAATATACTCAAATCATCCATTTGAAATTAAAATATTTTAAACTAAGTCAACTTTGAATTCTAACAGATATCAAGGGCTTTCGAAAAATATAAGGTTTGTTAAATTTGTCCAAACCAATAAGAAGTTATAATAGATCTAAGATGTGCGGGCTTTTCTGTAAAATTGCCATTTTAATTTTATACGGAAATTGTTTTCCACGCTGGCGCTGACGTGTCGCTGACGCGGCCGCTGACTGTGCGCTGACTGGATCGCTGACGTGGATAAGTCAAACAATCTGGATCGTCAGATCTAGATCTGACGATCCAGATCTAATCGTACCGGTTTGTGCTAGCAGATCTAATCTCGGGCGTTAAAAACAGATCGGACGGTCACGGGGCACTGACCTGAGGGTGGCGGCGCGATTTCGCCGGCGTGGAGGAAGACGGCGGCGGCGGCCTCGGTCGGGGACGACGGCGACGCTGCGGGGCTCCCTAGTCCTCCTGAAGGTGCCGACGATGTTCGGCGGTGGGCGGCGGAGTCGATGGTGGTGACATCGAACCCGCGCACATCTGGGAGTGGCCGGGGCGTGCCTCCGGAGGCGCTTAGACGACGGCGAGTTTCGGAGGTGCTTGCCCCGCGCGATTTGTACGTGGAGGAGAGGCGAGGATGGGTCGAGGGGGTGCGCATGACGCGGGAAGGAAGAGGGGGGGCTCTAGGTGCTCAGTGATCTCGCCGGAAAACGAGAAGAAGGCCGGCGGGTTTGACGTACTCCGGTGAAGGTTTGTTGCAGCCCGGGGACGTGCTTCGTCAGGGTTTTTAGGGCAAAGTAGAGAGGAGTGCATGGGGATTTTATAGGACCGAACGAGGGAAACCAATTCACGAAGAATCCGCCGGATTTTGGAAAGGAATCGGAGGCGGAAATTTCGGACGAAGGAGGAAGAAGGAGTGACGTCAGCAATGACGACATCCAGGTAATTTCCTTTTTTTTTTCTGTTTTTCTATTTAATTCGTGTCTTTTGATTTAAGAATCCAAATCAAGTCAAACCAATTTCTAGAGATTAGTAAAATTCATATCTATGCTTTAAAACATTAGTGGGCATGTTTTGATTTTTTTTTTAAATTAATAATTTTGAAATATTGGTTAAATACGAATTTGACACTTATTCATTTGGGGTTAAATAATATTTATGGATTTTCCACAATCATATATGATTGATCTTATGTTAATTTAAACTCATTTTCAATAACCATTCAATTTTATTTTGGTATAATAGTAAAATAACTAAATATAAATATTTTAATGAAATGGGAAATATAATAAATTCATTTTTAATTCAAAATATTTTGTGCACCATTAAATTTCATAGTATGATAAATATATTTGAAAACTCCATAACATACCTTTGGAAAATATTTTAGGTTTATTTCATTTCTTATATTGAATATATATTCATGAAAATTCATTTTATGTTTTGAAAATTCATGAAAATCATTTAAGCTAATGAAATGTTTAATTGGATAATTCATTAATTATAAAATTAATGAAGTTTTAAAGTTATAAACTATAGACTTGTAATTTCCAAAAACTATGTTTTAAACTCAGGTAAAAGAATGAAAACCATTTGGCAAATTGACCATGTTTTAAATAGTTTAAAAGAACGTTTGTAAATATTATTTTAATTTATGAATAGCTATGGCTAAGTGGTTGAAATGAAATACTTAAAAGAAGCTTTTTATTACATGAGAAATGGTTTGGAGTTGGTAATTCATTTGTCAAATTATATTTTGAGGATTTATAAATACAATGGATATTATAATGTTTAAGTTGAAACAACTTTTGAAATATTAAACTTTTTTTAATATGCTTGAAGTCTTTTATAGTTGTTTTCTTATGCATTTAAATATTTTATTTTAATCAAAACAAAAGTTTTAAATTTTAGTGATTTTTGAACATTATAAAATGTTAGGATGTTACTCACCGCCGCGGGCACGTCTCCGGCGAAGTCCCCAGTGACCTAGCGCCGCCCGCGTTTAGTCATTAGATCTGGACCGTTTGATCTTGATCCAACATCAGCTGTCTTTTGTCTTATTCCAACCGGTACGATTCATTCAGATCCGTCAGATCTGGATCCAACGGATCAGATCCAAACCCACTTAACCACGTCAGCACCTACGTCATTGCCCTGTCAGCAGCCACGTCAGAAATCATTTTTCATATTTAATTAAATTGGCAGGTTTACATATTAGTCCCTCTAAATTCAAACCTTCATAAATTTTTAACCACATATCCAAATTTGACAAGTTTTACATATTTGGAAAGCCCTTGACATGTAGAATATTATAGATCTGGTAAAATTTAAATTTGACTTAGTTTAGATTATTCAAATCTCAAATGGATGATTTGAGAAAATTTGTCATAACTTTAAATATATAGTTCCAAAAATTGCAAACAAAATAGTTTTGGAATCCTTAAAATATGTGGTATATTAAGCTTCTGTTAGAAAATATTTTTTGAGAATAATTTTGAAGATTTAATAATCATACCCTTAATTTGAATAGTTTGACTATTTTTTACATAACTTTTGATAGAAAGATTATTTTTGAGTAAATCCAATTGCTATAAATTTATTTAAAGCCCCTTTGTCTATTAACACTATTTATAAAAAAAATTATACAAATTTAATCACAAAAAACTTTAATATATATTTATTCCTTTTATTATATTTTGCAAAAATAGAAATTAATTAAATTGCATTTATATGCATACTTTATAAATATCACAAAAATTAGTATGATGTTTCTTATGATTAAAAAGTGCATTGCATGCATACAATATTTTCTCATATAGATATACTTCTCATAGGAAAATCTCTTCATTATTTTCTCTAAGTTAGGATCTATTTCAACTTAGTATTTAGGTAAAGTCCTATGCACTTAGACACTTAGGATTTTCAACATGGAGCTAGAAGGCCAATGATGGACTTAGAAGAAAACAGACTCTGAAGTATCTCCAAGAAGTAGAAGCACTTAGAAGAAAAATCAAGAGGAAGTTCAAGAAGACCAACCCCCTTTATTCTCTAAGTCTTTCTGTCCTTCTTTTCTTCTTCTCTGAGATCTCATGATGAGTAAGTTAAATCCAAGACTAGCCTCGTTGATACAAGAATCATAAAGTCTGAAGATTCATCAAGTCTACCAAAAATTCAATCAAGACATCACCAAGGAGAAAGTTACAAGTCTGGAGATGAAGCCTGGAAGACCAACTACATCCTTCTTTCTATCTTTTCCCTCTTTCCTAATCTTGTCTTTCACTTTAGACATAAACAATTTTTGATCATGTTGTTACCATCTTTGAAGTATGTTGGATCCTAGCGGCATAGTGAGATGAAGCGGCTTGTAGACTAACCTTACATGTCCACGTACATGAGACCTGTTCCACAACATAAGTGGCTGGCCGGGTGTCTGTCTCTCTCACCATAGTGAATATCCAATTTACAAAGAGTTGTTAATAATTGCTGATCACCATGAAGAATAGACTTAGTATTTTCTCTAAGTATTTATGCACATCATGACTAAGCCATTAGAGTGCTTATTCAAGATGATTTATAACAAAGTATTTTGTCCAACCTATGACCTTAGTCCTTTAGAATTTTTAACCAATCTATTTGCCTTGCAATACTAAAAGATTTTCAGTGCATGACATGCATCTCTAGTCCTTATAAATATTTTTGCACATCATGCATGACATATTTTCCTTAGAAGTTTATGAAACTTGTTTGTTCATTATGTATGTGTTTGTATGCCTTGTGAAATTGTGTTTTATGTTGATTGTGGTGTTGTGGTTTCACTATATTATTTAGATTGAACGGAGAGCCCCGAATTACGTTGAAAATAGTTTGTGATCAAGACATCATTCAAAGGCAAGTGGCACACCTCATAAACTTCCTGATATTTTTCTATGCATGAGTAGAGTATTTATCTATAAGCATGTGTAGGATAGTATTGCTATGCAAGCCATGTTTAGATTCCCGTATTCCTGTGTCTAGGTACCTATATAATACTTAGTAGAATTATTGATTCTATGCAAATGTTGTTTTGTGAAAATCTAAATTCTACCAAGTTAAGAAACCTCCTGGGTGGATTGGTTGTATACGGTGGCGAAGTTGAGTGGCTACTCAGGCCCATGTCTATGGTTCCTCGAGTATGTGCACTTGTGGATGGCCACCCAGGGTACAAAGGGATCTGAAGAACTTCGAGTGAAGATTGCTTCCAGTGCAGCCATTGCCAATGGGCTCTGGCTTGATCAACTAAGTTGCATGGACTCGCCCTAGCTTGACAAGCAGATGTAGATGGTGTTAGGTGGAGCGGGTCAAACCAGAGTGGGAGGGAAAATGCTGATGAAAGATCTCGTCTCATTCTTCTCCTTTTCCTTATCACTTCAGAGTATAGAGGATAGTTTGGGTCGAATGGGTACAATGGTGAACATGCACAACCTCTGCAGAGTGTAAAACTAAGTACTTAGCCGTGTCCCTGGTACGGACAATTTGAGCAGCTGATCAAGGACGTCAACGAAGGATCCCACCATTCCAACTTAAAATTTTAAAACTTGATGGGTGAACAAGGGTAGAATGAGACAGTGGATTTCATGCCACAGATGTCTCGAATAGAAGAAAAGTGTTTTCCAAAGAGTTAGGAAAAAATGGCTTTATGCAAAATAGCCTTGAACTCCACCAGCCAAATATGCATATAGGTTATTAGATTTATTCCACTAAGTGTCCACCATATTGTCACTTGCGAGACTCCATTTTTAATGGAATCTAACCCACGTTGTTGCAAAAAAATTTATTGCAGATTGTTCAGATGACGATAGAGATTTCGTTTAAAGGTTTCGAGTCTGCAACCAACATGTTTTCGCCTGTGGCAACATGAAGATGATGGAGACTCATTGCTACTTATTTCCGCTGTTTACCCTTTCTGTGCTAGCTTTATGCTATGCAAGTTGTGAAGAATATTTTCTAAGTCTGGATCATCGATGTAATAAAATTGATACTTGCCATATTACATCGTAAACTGTGTGTGCAAACGAATTGATCCAGAGATTTGCACTATACACAGGTATCTTGCCATATTTTAAGTGCAGGTACTCTATATATGGTATCAGAGCACTGTGTGACCTTTGGTTCGAAACCCTAGGTTTGGATATAAATAGGATTTGTCCATAGGATTGAAAATCTATTTCATTCAGTTTGCTAAAAATAAGAACCTTTCAAACATCATTCTTGTAACTATCTTAACTATTTCCTTTCTAATTTTCTTCTCTTGTTTCTTAGATGACCAGCCTCATTGAATTACTCAAAAAGGGACCAATGATGACCATGACCCTGGAATGTGAGACAGAGTTTCCAAGAGCACTTAAGGATAACATGAAGAGCTTGGGTTTTGAAGGAGAAGCAGTATACAAAGGTTTTCCTTTCATGGATGAAGGCCAAGACTACTGGTGGGTGCAAGTCCATGTATACCGGAGCAAATAAGATGACCACAGGACAGAGGGTGACTGCATGTTCACCAACCCAATACTTCACACATCATTCTTGGATTCAGCAAGAAATGCAGCATGGAGAGCCATCGAGTACCTTGCAGAAAGACTTCGTTTTAGACACAACACCCAGAAGCATCTTGAAGAACTCAAGGAAGTAGAGGAGGAACTCGAGGCACTCCAAAAAAAGATAGATTAGACCATCTACCCATTAGAATAACGAGATCCGATAACGTATTGACATATCAAATTGAGGTATGGCAGTACTGTCACTTTTATATTTCCATGAAGTTCATGTATTTCGTTCGATAAACGATTAGTTAGATTTCTCAAAAGAAGTTTGAAAAGTTTTCACGTATATGTTTGCCTGTGTTTGAACCATGTTGATTGATTTTTGTTAGAGATTGGTTGCCTTGTTCTGAATTATTGAACTAGGATTCCTCCATAGTACCTATAATTCAACTCATATATTTTCTAAACCAAACAGATGTCTCACCCCAATACCAACACCCATGATATGCACACAACAATGCTACTACTATTAGAGAACCAGAGTCCGTTGTGGATTTTGTTGAGCCAAAATATGATCATTGACCACCTGCCTAAGATTTATCAGAACAATAGTGAGTTTCAGGAAGGTCTTATGACCAAACCGAAGGCATGCAAAACTTGTGGAGAGATAGGACATACGTCCAAAGAATGTCCTGATGAGTGGCCCCACGGTCATACAAGACATCTAGTGAAGGATGCCCCACAACTCAGGTTACCTGCTTTTTGTGTGAAGGAAGAAATCATGTCCCAATTTAGTGTCAACTTTATCCCATGGTGCAACAAGTTATCCAGGAAACCAAGTAAGGAATGCAACAGTCTCTCATGAAGACCTTGGAGGAACAAGAACAAAAGGTTAAATCTAAGAAACATCTTATCCACATACATTGCTACAATTGTGGAGAACAAGGACATTATTCATCGAACTGCATAAAGAAGAAGATTGGTAAGGACACTGAACAAAATCATTGTCTAAGGACGATTGCAGTTCCTACCAAGATGGAAAATGAAGTAAGAGTAAAGTCACACCCGAAGACATCCAAAAGTACCTCCAAGTGTTGCTATAAGTGTGACGGAGATCACCTATCTCGAAATTGTCACAACAAACGAGACTGGACTTCTTCAATAGAGATAGAATATGACAAACAAGATTTGGAAGAACTTTTAGCCCTGGAAACACCAAATAAGAAGAACTTAAGTGACGTAATTTGCTACAAATGTAAGGACAAGGGACATTACGCTGATAAGTGCCCGGGGAAGGTAAGTGAGGACTTGTAGCGCCCCATCTTTAAAATAAAGATGGAACACCTGTGTTATATGCTAGTCCCTGGATCACTGCCAGCACCACAGTACAAAATATATAGTATCATTGCATAAGTATCCAAATACTACATCGAGATCCAAAAATAGCCAAGTATAGATTTATTACAAGGTGCATAGTCATGAAGACTAGCTAAAATATTCAGAGTTCACAACGAAAATAAAAGCAATGGGCCTCCTCTTCTAGCATACGCCACAAGCAGACATGTTGGGTGTAGAATCGAGTCCAAACTTACTCCTCATCAGAATTACCTGCACATTTGAATATGCAGCCCCCGTAGGAGGTCAATACAATGAAGTATTGGCAAGTGACTATGGTGGATAAATTATGACAAGTCTAATTCTATATGCATATTTGGCTTGGTGGACTTTGTAGGCTATTTTGCAGAAAGCCAGTTTTCTCCTATTTTTGTAAAACACTTGTGTATCTCAAAGACTTGGCACCAAGGGATGAAGCCCAAGTGCACCAACAATTCTTTCCTTAGTCAAATTTTACTTTATGAAAACCATGTTGAGATTCTTCCGTCCATCCTTGTCCAGTTGCTCGAAGTTGTCCTTCACCGGGGACACGGCTGAGTACTCAGTTTGTCGACTCTGCAGAGGTTGTGCACTTTCACCTTAAGACTCAATTTGTCCGAGAAATCCTATACACGCGGAGTGTATTATGGAAAGAAGAGAACTGAGACAAGAACTTTCAGATGAAGAATGCAACCATACTAGCAAGACCCGTTCCACCTATCAACTCTACATCTGCTTGTCAAGCTGACAGGTTGCACTCTCACAACTTAGTAGTTCTAGACAGAGCCCATTGTCAGAAGGCTGCACGGAAAGCTTCTAAACTTGGAGGGACTTAGAAATCTCTTTGTTCCTGGGTGGCCGTCCACAAGTGCGCTTCTGGGTGACAACCACCATACTCATGGCACTAAGTAGAATATAAATTCATCCTAGGCAAAGACAACCACAAGCATGGTCCCAAAAGCCACTCAACATAAACCAAACAACCAATTCCACCCAGAAGTGCATTCAAGGTTTTTAACACTTAGCAATAATTCTATAACATGATAAGTAAACTCCTTTATAGCATAGCTAAGCATCTAATAAAACTTTTGGTGGCTGCATGGGGAGGGATGGCTACACACTACTAGGATATTTTCAAAGTGTAAACTAACTTAGCATTATAAGATAGTGCAAAATTTCCCTATCATGCATATTACTCAAAATCTACTAATAATGCATATAGAAAACATAGGATAGATTATGAATGTCACTTGCCTTGGTAACAAGAGGAACAAGCACAACAAGAATAACAATCACAAGGACCTTCCTCCTCTTCACAATCTAGAGACAAACAATAACACGAAATAAACACACAAGCATAACACTTAAAATATCAAGACAAAAATATGTATGCATGCTTAATATGTAATGAACTTAATAAGACCTTATAATTACCATTTTAATTTCTCTGTTATTAATGCATGAAATGCAATGATCAATATTTTAATATTTTATTTAATCATTTAAAATATTGAGCATATTTGTAGTTTTAAGTTCTAAAACCAATTTCTTTAAGTCTATTATGAGAAGTTTCAAATAAAACTCATGTTACACTCTCTGGACAGAGGGCATTAATAAATCTCTAAAACAATTGGATTTATTTGGAAAGAGATTTTATTAATTAAGTTATAGATTTAATATCCGAAAGCTAAATAATTAAATTCCGCAATTTAATATACACTAAAAGGATAAACTAATGAAACCATACTAAACTACACGAGCAGAGCTTCACGTGGATATAAAATTCATCAAATTTGGATGAACAGAACAAAAGTTATGAATTTTGTAAGTTGTGTTGTTTTCTTTTTTTAAAACAATTTCTCAGCGAAAATAGAAAATAGATATGCCACACGGCGCTCTCTGATTGGCCGATACCGGTTCGGCGCGGATCGCGAACGCGAACCGTCCGATCTATTTAAAACAAACGCTCCAGATCCACCCGATCTAGATCCATTGGATCTAGATCCGACGGCCAGGATCAAAAGGGGGCGGACGGGCGGTGCGGTTCGCCGGCGAACTCGTGTCCGCGGCGGCGCCATCGTCGGCATAATCGTTTCCAGCGATCTACGACGTGCGGGCAAGAACGACACGTACCTCTACGAAGAGGAGGTCGAGGCGGAGATGTTGGCGCGACAGGGGTCTTCGGCGTGCTTCCCTTCTCCTCCTAAAGCTCGCCGGAGATGGAGACGGCAGCGGTTTGCTTCGGATGATCACGGACGCGATGATCTGGAGCAGTAGAACAACAGGGAAGATGTCAAGGACGTGCGCACGCTAACTAGGAGTCGGAAGAGAGGCGCGGGCGGACTCGAGGTGCTCTGTGCTCACCGGAGTTTGAAGATTTTGGCGGCGGCGGTGGCGTCGGATGCGGCTCGATCTCGAACGGCCTGGAGGCGGGTTGGTTAGGGTTTTCGCGTGCGAGGAGGGCGGTGGAGTCGTGGCTTAAATAGGACGGCACGGGTGGTCTTGTTCCGCAAGAATCGTGAAGATTTGCATCGTGTTCGTCACGAACTCCTCCGGATAGAAATCGATTCCGTTGAGATCCTGCTGGGGAAGAAGATGAGGTGGGGCCGGGCTGTCAGCGACTGAGGGGAGGAAGATGGGCTGCGGTTTGGGCCTCTGCGCTGCGCGCGCGGCGGATAGCAGAGGGGGGGGTCGGCCCAACTAGCCCGACACATTTTTTTTTTCTTCTGTTTAAATCCTTTTTTTTTCAAACAATTTGATTTTTAAAACTTATCAAAACATTTCAGAAATATTCATAAAAATATGTTTTGAAAAGCTAATTTAATTTATAACTTTTTGATATCATTTTACTAAATAAATAAAATAATAAAATACATATTTTTATAATGAGCTCAAATAAACCTCCTTAATGAAAACAATTTTATTTAACCTTATAATTAAAATTCAATTTACTCCTTATGTTTTCTCAATGCCATACTTGAAGGGGATCGTGTGCAGAAAACAAAAAATTTCCTACCAACGATATCCTTAAACTAGCCAAGATCTACACTATGCAGATATAGAAGTACGGCGGAGATCGGAATACATACCCTCGTAGACCGAATAGCGGGGATTACGCTCCCGCACAAGCGTTGACGATGAAGACGCCGTAGCCGACCTCTAGGTCGCGGAGAACTCGACGCGACGAAGATGACGAAGATGACCCCGAGGTCGGGTGGAGGAAGTAGGCCTCCGAGTACCGCTAGCGCAGCACCTCGCAGGGAGTCGCACACATACGGTGGAGACGACGGCCTCCGAAGCTCCAGTCCAGGACGAGCAGCGGAAGACTTGGACCGGAACACCAGCAGCGCGGCAGCGGGCTATGGTGGAAGAGATCCCCCTCCTCTACTCGGCGCGGCTCCGTCAAGGGAACCACGAGATCGAGAGAGAAATTGGGAATTAATTGGTGAATTAAAAGGCCAGGGGTGCCCCTTCTTATATAGGCTCCCAGGGGGAGCCAACCTTGCCAGCCAGGCAATGTGGGACTATCCCACAGCCTGGTTCGGCCAAGGCATGGTGCGCCGGCCCTAGGTGGGCCCCATTTGGCCCACCTAGGCTGGCCAAGTCTCCCCCACAAAATTCCCTTGAGGGTTTTCCCCCCCATGGGCCTTCTTCCGACCAGAAGGCCCATTTAGGGAAATCAGCCTAAATAAATCCGAAAATAAATATATAAAATCATATTTGCATATTAATTACACTAATTAATATCAAACATAATATATATAATTTTTCCTAGCTCCGAAAACTCTTTCGTCGCTGCCCGATCTCCATCGGACCCCTCCCGGGACGTTCCCGGTGATCTCTTTCCTTTCCGGTTGTCTTGTCGAAACCCCTTAAGTGTGTTACCCTAGCGGTTCGATATAATATCAGGTATGATCAAGACTCATCAATGATCAACGACTAACTCGTAGGCCTGGACCCCATGAATTAACCCCTGAGATATAACGAATGACTTTCATCTATCAAACCTGGACGTATAGTCTTAAACCCTTTGTCATGGCGATACTTAGCGTGTCCGGGCATCATTCTCAGATATCTCCATACCTAGCATGATCTCGTTACCGACATCGCTATCTTCTACTCGTCTATGATATTATGTCACCTGGTGACCTAGTCACATGTTTGCAAACTCATTTGACATAATCTCACCGAGTGGGCCCTAGAGTATCTATCCGGCTATGCGGACTGACAAATCCCGCTGTTGACCCCTCGTCTCAACTACTCCTTTCCGATACCCAAAAGTATCACCGTTATTGTCATACTAAATAAGATACGACGTTTGGTGCGATCAAAGTATCTTCCAGGAATAATAATAAGAGTTGGTCTCACGGTCTTAAGGCGTAATGACTATGTCCTATAAATACTGGGTATGTCCATCACATCGTTACTCCTAACGATATGACTTCCGTTGCCGACCGGCGCCATGCCCTATGATCGGAAAACCTCGATCATCAATCGCGCAATGAAACTAGTCTTAGTAGAGGTTACTAGGGAACTGGTTGTTTATCTACCACACCTGTATTAATGTTTCCGCTTAATACAGTTATAGCATGGTATAAAACATATAATGAACGATTGGGATATTGCCAATAAACTATGTTTATTAAGTGCCTCTAGGGCATATTCCCTTCAGTCTCCCACTTGCACTAGAGTAACACTTAATCTAGTTTACAACCTGGTAAAAGCTCAACACCCATAGCATCTTGGTGCCTGCTCGCCTCGTGGAAGAGGAATACAGTCAATAGACCTCACACATTGAGACCTATATGTGCTTTGCAACACTTCTATGTCACCTAGTTTGACATCAACCCGTATCTTACGATGACGGTGAAATATATCCCAGTGGATGGAGTGAGACTCGAGCATTCGCGTAGCATGCGCCTTAAAAGTCTGAAAGATCTATTAAGGGACCACCTACGCTCGGAAAACTGCTCAGTCCAATCACACTTGCTACTTCTAAAGTCGCGATATATTTCTATACTTATGTAGATTATGCGATAGTGCATTCATATGCGACTTCGCAAACTAACCATGTCTATCTTTAAAACAAAGGACATCTCCTATACGAGATTTCTAGTTGTATGGGTCAGTGTAATAACTTGCATCATCGTAACCGCTTTACGGCAAGTTGCCATTCCACTCTTACCCGTTACTAGAAAACCTATCTTCAGTTCTCATAGACACTGAAGAATAAACTTAACGTTTGTTCATTGATCCACACAAGGATCACTCTAGAACCTGTTCTTCAACCAAGAACTCGGGTCACACCAAGTCGAGCTTTCAGCCTGATAGACTCTATGTGTGATACATAGAGAATGTCGAACATCATTTTCTATCACTGAAAAAGTCAAGATTAACTTAATCTTTTACCTAGTCATACAAGCAAGAACCTCTTTCTTCGCTTGTCCTTTTCTGAAACACTTCAGAATCCTGACGTAGGAAATACTCCGACTTAATGTTATTAAGCCCCCTCTGATCTATACAATTATAAATCGGATTCCTAATACTCGTAACTTCATTTCATAGAAAATTTAATCACTTAAATAATCCTTTACACTCTACTAGAGGATCTGTGTCATTCAATATGTTGTTACATACCGAATCACAAATGTCACCTAGCTCCCACTCAAATATGCCTTCCGCATATAAGATCAAGGAAAGCTACTTAGCTCCCACTCAAAAATGCCTTCTGCATATAAGATTAAGGAAAGCTACTTTGCTCCCACTCACTTCTTTGCAAATGTAGGTTTCTTCAACTATTTTGGACAACTCCAAAATCCTTTGATCACATTATCAAAGTGAAGATTCCAGCTCCGATATGCTTGCTTCTGCCCATGAATGGACAACCGAAGTTTGCACACATGTTTAGCATCCTCAGGATTACAAACCATTCTTAATTACACTATTAAGAACCATGGTTTTCTCATCCATCTATCAATTTCTCATTCGAAATTATAGTAATTGCTAAACGACCCAGAATTGATTTAGGCTTCGCCACTTGAGACAAAGTCTCACGTGGTCTGTCGGAACTGTTTCACGACAAATCGAATCTGCTCAATATCTACTCTCTCATAAAACTCCATATACTATCAACATCCTAGATGCCATCAAGAAGATCTCCCAAGTCAATACCTGGTAATCGTATATGGATTTTATTTCGGATCATAAATGACTGATAGCCATTTCTCGGACTTAGGTCCACCATCTCTTCTTCGTAGTTCGTAGGTCTATCATATTCCATTAATATGACCTTCATAACAAGATTGTCGTAACACTCAGTGTGGAACACAACCTTGTATGCCTACGCTCTTAGTATGAGCTCAGAACATCATGATATTGAATCATCAGCTTTTTCAAGCTGTGGAGCCTGACACCGAAAACACTTTCGATTGCGCCACTCTGATGTTTGGAGAGGAAGTTCACCAACTTCGTCTTGCTCTACTTTCTTTCTCACTTATACCCTCGGACAAGAAACTATTTCTTTGGCAAGGTATATCCCGGCAAAGATTTTGCCTATGTCGTGAGACATGTACCCAACTAACTCTTTAGGTAGGGTATACTACAAAGATTAATCCATTTTAGGTTCGATTACATCGAAACACTAAATTGCTGAAACGACAATCCAGGCTAAAAAGCCACACCATTACTCATATGGCATTGTCTCCATGGATTCAAATGGTTTACCTATTTGCTAACGTGAGTGTTTACGTTTCTACCATATGACTCTAATGATCAGAATAATTCGGTAAGAGATTTATTTACCACACACTATCCGATAGGGTGCGATTACGACGCCCTAACACACCATAACACTATGGTGTTCCATGCGTCGTAATTTGTGGAACTCTTCTCACAAGTCTTCCAATGATGTGCCAACATTATAACTCAAATCTTCATTCCTCGATTTGCATCGCGGGAATTTGATTTTCTTGTTAAGTTTATTTCCTACTTCATTCTGAACTTCGTTTGATCGAATCAAAAATTCAGACTAACATTCCCCGGAGTGGATATCCATATATCTACTCGGAATATTCATGAAGTCTATGAAATAAAGACTTCCACTACACGTTAAAGAACTTCATTGATTCACATACACCCATATGCATGATTCTCAACAAGCTATACTCAAAATGTTCAGTGAAGTTCACGAAATAAAGATCTCAACTACCCGTCAATTACTTCATTGAACCACATACATCTCCATGTATGACTATCAATAAGTTATATGCCCTTTTTCCGAAAACGGTGTCACAGTTATTTTGCAAGTGTCAAAAGATCAAATCTTAGGACTTGTAGGTCCATCCAGTGTGGAGCTAATGCATATAACATTGACATGACTAAACGGTAGTGCCACACATATGTGGTGATTTTATTAAGTTTGTATCCTTTGGCATTAATATTATGAATGTGGGAGCTTCTACCATCTAAATTCAAATCGGCATATGATCATTACTTCATAAACATAGGACATCAATTTGTCACTATCATGTATGAACAAGTGTCTCGCTAGAGGAGACACACTTGTAACGATCATACCAACACCCGATCATAAAGAATTTACCCAAATGGTAGATCTAGAGGGAGAGTGTCTATGGCCATCACAACAACTTGATTGCCATTATCAACACGCAATGTCGCCTCATCCTTTTAAGCTACTCAAGCAGTAAATCTGGTTTTTCACAAAACATGACTAGTCCAAAACTTAGTCACTACTGCGAGTACTTGCTTAGCTAAAACATTCATAACATGTATATCATATATACACCATCATCATTGATGACTTCCGGCGATCTGTTTCATCTTCTTGATACTTCCACCGTAATCAAGAACCATGAAGGTGAACGATTCCTCTTGCATGACATAGTCTATGACAGAGGATTTGCACTTGGCAACGATGTCTGTCATCCAGTGATTGAGCTGAGCGAGGCGTCTCAATGTTCATTAATCATGAACATATGTCATTAAGTATGACCGCCACGTGCTCCCTCAATGTGTGCATTCTCTTCCATCTTGGTTGAGAAGATAATCAGTCAACGTACTGATAAACTTCATCAACCCAACTATAGAGGTACCCCGAGTTTAGCGACCAAATGTTCGCGATCTAAAAACTCGTACCCACCGTTGGTTCTTTATGGCAGAGATCATAGCATACACTGGACTATGATGATATCATCCGCACAAAATCCGATAATCAAAATTATCTTTTGTTAGCGGAATCTCCGGGTTTATCTCCTAGCGGGTATTGTAACACAAAGAGCTAACGGTTCAAACAAGGAGTATCCTCAAGCTAAAATATAAAACTATGAAGTTTGGACCCAACCTTTTAAGTTTCTCAATCGCAGGAATGCGCCTAATTTGAAAAGATGCTATCACATTGGTTAATGTCTACAAAGGTTTGCAAAACAGACTCTGTCCATTATATTCTGAGTTCTAGTATTTTAGAAAATAACTATCCGAACTCCCACTCAAACGAACATCCCTCCTGGTCGTTTAAGCGATTACACGACCACCATCCATTGCACCACCCCTCATCATCAGAGCCGGCGGCACAACTTCAAAAGTGGACAAAATCGTCCGCCACACCAATTTTGTGACTCGTGCTCGACCTTTCGGTCTTCCTGTTCCGAGGCCATATTTCTGAATATGCTAGGCTCGCCACCAAAGACCTCCACGCTGACGCTTGTGCAACATGGCTTACACCCACTGTATGTGAACGACGAGATGTCTGACACCCGATCATCACGGCCTGCCTCATAACATAGAACTTTCTTGGTGGTGCGCGTTGGAGGGAGAACACTATTGGTATTTTGAAGGGATCATCTTATATATCTACCGCCGTGTAACTAATGTATACTATACACACAATCACACAATATAAGATGCACACAAAACATCAAATGTAATGCAATGTGATATAGTCCATCGCGCCATGGTCTTCTTGGCGCCCGCAGTTTATAAACAATTTAATAAACCTACCTTGACCATATCACATAGCCCCTGCAAAATAAAGTTAGACGCTTCTACTTTATCTTTTGCATATTTTACGTGGCTCGGGGCTTTCGTAAATAGAACCGCTTCATACCTACGAATCTTATGACCACAACAACGATCCAATAATTGCATGTTTAAGCATCCCTTTCGGGCCCTCCATTGAAAATGCAAAGCCAACTAAAGAGAGAGAAACAGGCACCCGTCAGCCACAGATACGGTACAAGCTGTATGTCAGTAGTGGAACCAGTCTCACGTAAGCGTACGCGTAAAGTCGGTCCGGGCCGCTTCATCAACTCGATGCCGCTGGAATCACAAGTGCACGCTAGAGGGTAGCAAATAACAGGAACGGTGCCCCCGTGCAGAACACGGGTTCTAACAGCGTACAGCTATATCTACGATAGATCGGCTCTGATACCACTGAAGGGGATCGTGTGCAGAAAACAAAAATTTTCCTACCAACGATATCCTTAAACTAGCCAAGATCTACACTATGCAGATATAGAAGTACGGCGGAGATCGGAATACATACCCTCGTAGACCGAATAGCGGGGATTACGCTCCCGCACAAGCGTTGACGATGAAGACGCCGTAGCCGACCTCTAGGTCGCAGAGAACTCGGCGCGACGAAGATGACGAAGATGACCCCGAGGTCGGGTGGAGGAAGTAGGCCTCCGAGTACCGCTAGCGCAGCACCTCGCAGGGAGTCGCACACATACGGTGGAGACGACGGCCTCCGAAGCTCCAGTCCAGGACGAGCAGCGGAAGACTTGGACCGGAACACCAGCAGCGCGGCAGCGGGCTATGGTGGAAGAGATACCCCTCCTCTACTCGGCGCGGCTCCGTCAAGGGAACCACGAGATCGAGAGAGAAATTGGGAATTAATTGGTGAATTAAAAGGCCAGGGGTGCCCCTTCTTATATAGGCTCCCAGGGGGAGCCAACCTTGCCAGCCAGGCAATGTGGGACTATCCCACAGCCTGGTTCGGCCAAGGCATGGTGCACCGGCCCTAGGTGGGCCCCATTTGGCCCACCTAGGCCGGCCAAGCCTCCCCCACAAAATTCCCTTGAGGGTTTTCCCCCCCATGGGCCTTCTTCCGGCCAGAAGGCCCATTTAGGGAAATCAGCCTAAATAAATCCGAAAATAAATATATAAAATCATATTTGCATATTAATTACACTAACTAATATCAAACATAATATATATAATTTTTCCTAGCTCCGAAAACTCTTTCGTCGCTGCCCGATCTCCATCGGACCCCTCCCGGGACGTTCCCGGTGATCTCTTTCCTTTCCGGTTGTCTTGTCGAAACCCCTTAAGTGTGTTACCCTAGCGGTTCGATATAATATCAGGTATGATCAAGACTCATCAATGATCAACGACTAACTCGTAGGCCTGGACCCCATGAATTAACCCCTGAGATATAACGAATGACTTTCATCTATCAAACCTGGACGTATAGTCTTAAACCCTTTGTCATGGCGATACTTAGCGTGTCCGGGCATCATTCTCAGATATCTCCATACCTAGCATGATCTCGTTACCGACATCGCTATCTTCTACTCGTCTATGATATTATGTCAGCTGGTGACCTAGTCACATGTTTGCAAACTCATTTGACATAATCTCACCGAGTGGGCCCTAGAGTATCTATCCGGCTATGCGGACTGACAAATCCCGCTGTTGACACCTCGTCTCAACTACTCCTTTCCGATACCCAAAAGTATCACCGTTATTGTCATACTAAATAAGATACGACGTTTGGTGCGATCAAAGTATCTTCCAGGAATAATAATAAGAGTTGGTCTCACGGTCTTAAGGCGTAATGACTATGTCCTATAAATACTGGGTATGTCCATCACATCGTTACTCCTAACGATATGACTTCCGTTGCCGACCGGCGCCATGCCCTATGATCGGAAAACCTCGATCATCAATCGCGCAATGAAACTAGTCTTAGTAGAGGTTACTAGGGACCTGGTTGTTTATCTACCACACCTGTATTAATGTTTCCGCTTAATACAGTTATAGCATGGTATAAAACATATAATAAACGATTGGGATATTGCCAATAAACTATGTTTATTAAGTGCCTCTAGGGCATATTCCCTTCAATACTTTTATGATGCATGATGCATGAATGCAAAGTTTTAAATTTTTGAGAAATTTGGGATGTTACAGACTAACCCCCTTAAGAAGAAGCTCGCCCTCGAGCTTCGGAAAGGTCAGGAAATAGGTGTGGGTGGTCTTCTCGGAGGTCATCCTCTCGTTCCCAGGTGGCTTCGTCTTCGTTGTGATGATTCCACTGGACCTTGCAAAACCTGATGGTTTTGGTACGGGTGACTCTTTCTGCTGTCTGTAATATCTTGATGGGCTTCTCTTCGTATGTCAGGTCACTCTCCAATTGTACCTCCTCGAGGGGTACAATATCCTTTAAGGGAACTCCCATCATCTCGGGATGACATTTCTTTAACTGACTGACATGGAACACATTATGAACAGCAGACAGCACTTCAGGTAGTTCTAACTCATATGCCACTTCACCTTTGCGAGAAAGAATTTTGAATGGTCCAATGAATCAAGGTGCTAACTTTCCTTTGATTCCAAACCTTTTCACACCCCGAAGTGGTGACACCCTTAAATAGGTTCTATGTCCCACTTCATAGGTGACTTCTCTACGCTTGGAATCTGCATAGCTTTTCTGGCGTGACTGTGCTATTTTCAATCTGTCCTTAATCAGCCTGACTTTCTCTTCAGCATCCTGTATTATATCAGGCCCAAAGAAACTCCGTTCTCCTACACCACTCCACAACAGTGGGGTTGTGCATTTCTTTCCATATAAGGCCTCAAACGGTGCCATCTCAATGATGACTTGGTAACTATTGTTGTAGGAGAACTCAGCGTATGGCAAATTATCATCCCAACTAGATCCATAGTCGAGCGCACAAGCTCTTAACATATCTTCTAAAATCTGATTCACTCTTTCAGTCTGACCATCTGTTTGCGGGTGGAAAGCCGTACTGAATTCCAATCTGGTTCCCAAAGATTCGTGCAACTGCTTCCAAAAATGAGAGGTGAACTGGGTCCCCCTATCAGACACGATACTCTTAGGAACGCCGTGAAGGCACACAATTCTCTTCATGTAAATATCGGCTAACTTTGCACTAGTATAAGTGGTCTTCACGGGTATGAAGTGAGCTATTTTGGTTAGACGACAAACGATAACCCAAATAGAATCATAACCCGATCTGGTCCTTGGTAATCCAGTGATGAAGTCCATCCCAATGGAATCCCACTTCCAATCCGGTACTTTAAAAGGTTGTAAGAGCCCTGCTGGTTTCTGATGTTCTGCCTTTACTCGACTACATACATCACACTTAGCGATGTATTCTGCTATTTCTCTCTTCAGATTATTCCACCAAAATCTCTCTTTCACATCCATATACATCTTGGTATTTCCCGGATGAATTGAATAAGGTGTTTCATGAGCTTCTTGCAGAATTAACTTCCTAATATCAGGGTCATTGGCCACACATACACGTTTTTCAAACCACAAAATCCCCTGCTCATCCTCATGAAATCCTTTAGCTTTTCCAGCTCTTGAATTGACTTTGATCTCTTCTATTTCCTTGTCTCCTTTCTGAGCTTCATGTATCTTGTCCATCAAGGTGGGCTGTACAACTAATGAGGTTACAAACCCTTCAGGTACTACTTACAATCTGAGGTCCTTGAATTCTTTACATAAATCCTTAGGTAACTCTCCTGCTGTAAGGCCATTCACATACACCATACGACTCAGAGCATCTGCTACCACATTAGCTTTTCCCGGATGATATTGAAGGCTTAGATCATAATCTTTAATAAGTTCCAGCCATCTTCTTTGTCTCATATTCAATTCCTTCTGTGTAAATATGCACTTCAAACTTTTGTGGTCCGTGAATACCTCACATCTTTTTCCCATCAGGTAGGGTCTCCAAGTTTTCAGGGCATGCACTACTGATGCTAACTCGAGATCATGAGTTGGATAATTTGCTTCATGTTTCTTGAGTTGTCTAGAGGCATAAGATGCCACTCTACCTTCCTGCATCAACACACTTCCCAAGCCTTGGCGTGAAGCATCACAGTATACTTGGAATTCCTTCTCCAAATCAGGTAAGCATAGAACTGGGGCTGAAACCAGACGTTTCTTCAATTCCTGAAAACTGACTTCGCATGCCTCTGTCCACTCAAATTTCTTCTCCTTCTTTAATAATTCCGTCAAGGCCTTGGCAATCTTGGAGAAGTTTTCAATGAATCGTCGGTAGTATCCCGCTAGGCCTAGAAAACTTCGTAATTCACCAACATTCTTTGGCGGTTCCCAATTAGTTACAGCTGAAACCTTTTCAGGATCCACTGCTATACCTTCCTTGGACACCACATGGCCTAAAAATCCGACTTGTTCTAACCAAAACTCACACTTGCTATACTTGGCATACAAATTATGTTCACGTAGTCTCTGCAATACCAGACGCAAGTGCTCTTCATGTTCTTTGTGACTCTTGGAGTAGATTAGAATATCATCTATGAACACTACCACAAACTTATCCAGAAAATCCATGAACACTTTATTCATCATATTCATGAAATAGGCTGGTGCATTGGTTAATCCAAAAGGCATCACAGTGTACTCATAAGAACCATATCTCGTAACAAATGCAGTTTTGGGTATATCCATTTCTCTAACTTTCATTTGGAGGTACCCCGATCGAAGATCGATCTTTGAGAAAACACAAGCACCTTCCAGTTGATCAAATAGTTCATTTATCTTGGGTAACGGGTACTTGTTTTTGATAGTTTGCTCGTTTATATCTCTGTAATCCATGACTAGCCTCTGGGTTTGATCCTTCTTTTTAACAAATAAGACTGGTGCTCCCCATGGCGATGAACTTGGACGAATGAATCCTTTCTGGATATGTTCCTCTAATTGCTTCTTGAGCTCTTTCAATTCATCGACGGCCATAGGATAAGGTCTTTTAGCTATTTGTCCTGTTCCCGGCTTCAGTTCGATGAGAAACTCTACATCTCTATCGGGTGGCATTCCCGGTAGTTCCTCCGGAAAAACATCTGGGTATTCCTTGACGATAAGCACATCACCAAGGCTAACCCCCTTAAGAGAATTTAGCCTAACCTTCTTAAGTTCGAAAGTTGATCGGAACTTAATTTTCCTTTTCTCTGGGGTGGTGAGGGTGATTGCTCTATTTGCACAATCTATGATTCCTTCAAAACGAGTCATCCAATCCATTCCGATGATAACATCCAATCCTTGGGTTTCTAGGATGACTAAGTCTGTTGGGAAGGGGTGTTTTCCGATTTGCAAGTCTAACTGCCTACACCCGGAATTTACTAGCATCTCTCCTCCAGGTGAACTTACCCTAATAGGTTTTCCTAGACTTTCCTCAGCTAACCCATGTTTGTTAACAAAAGCTCTTGATATGAATGAATGAGATGCTCCAGTATCAAATAAAACTAATGCTGGAAAGGAGTTGAGCAAGAACGTACCAATCACAGCATCAGGTTCATCATGAACTTCTTCCACATTGATGTGGTTCACTTGTCCCTTCTGGAAAGGATTGGGCTTGGAATTTTCATCAGCTTTCTTCTCTGGGCATTCAGTTGCATAATGTCCTGTCTTCTTGCACTTGTAGCAAGTCACATGAGACAAGTCTTTCTTCCCTTCATAGTTAGGATGGTGATTACCATTCCCATGATTATGGCCATGATGATGGTTTCCCCTGGATCCACCATTTTTTTCATTGTATCCTCCATTGCTTCCTTTGTTCCCTCCATTGTGGTTATGACCATGATGTTTTTGGCCACTACCAGTGTTGGAGTGATTCCAGGGTTTATGGCTACTGACTTCAGAGGTGTGTTTCTTATATGTCCCTTCAGAATGAACCTTACTTGCACTGAACTTCCTCTTCCTATTCTCTTCCTTTCTTATGTTGTTGTCCAAGGTGATAGCTTGATCCAGCAGAGCTTGATAGTTTGGAGTATATGCCACAGACAAAGGTATCTTCAGTTCTCCCTTAAGTCCATTGAGGAACTTTTCCTTCCTCTTTGCATCAGTATCAATGTCCTCTGGTGCATACCTTGATAGCATACAGAAGTCATCCATATACTCCTTCCGAGTTCTACCTCCTTGCCTCAAGCTGCGAAATTCGTCTTTCTTCAGGTTCATTATACCTGAGGAGATGCGAGCATTCCGGAAGCCTTCCTTGAACTCATCCCAAGTCATGCCATCCAAAGGATGAGTCACTTGATAATTCTCCCACCACAATGCTGCGGGTCCTTCCAACAGGTGTGCAGTGAACCTCACTTTTTCTGCCTCAGAACATTCACAAGTTACTAAGTCCTTGTTGACTGAACGGAGCCAATCATCCGCCACTATTGGTTCAGTAGCAGAGGAGAACTTATTAGGCCTAAGCCTTAGGAATCTAGCAAGTCTGTCCACTGGGGGTGGGGGTGGAGGTGGCAGGTTGTTGTTGTTGTGGTTGTTGTTGTTGTTGTTGTTGGTTGCTGCAATGAACTGAGTCATCATATTCATCAACTGAGCTTGAGCGGCCATCAGTTGTTGCATGACATCGTCGTTGTTGGTATCACGACGAGGAGGCATCTGTAGGGTTTTTCAGCATAGATGAGTGAAAGATAGACAGAACTAAGAGAAGAAAAATCCTACCCATGCACAAAGCAACCAAGTCAACACAACAACATTTCATAAGACAACTTGAAAAGATAAACTCTACTTAGCAAAACGAAACCAATTATTCTAAGTTGATTTAATAAAACAACAGAGTCTGCAAACCAAACATTCTATCATTGTCACACCACAAGTTGGAGATCAATGTTTTAAAAAGAATGACGAACTAAACGAGGGGGAATATTGTGGTCCAACTACTAAGTATAAACTTCGTCCATGACGTCTCCTTCATCTTCTTCGACTTCCTCGATGGTGATGCCTTCCTTCGTAAGGATCTCCTTGTAGTCATTCACCTCCTTCTCCAAGGCCTCGTTCTTCTCCTGTAACTTTGTCGTCTCCCGGTGCAGAGTCTTGATTGCTTCCTTCTCCAGGACTTCAATCTTCTCTTGCAGCATTCTCTTCTCACGGCGTAGAGTCTCGATCAGCTTCGAACTCGACGTCGTTGCTCAGAATTTCATCCTTCAAGGTCTTGATCTCCTTGTTCTTGTCTCTAATTCTCTTTTCTTGATTTTGGAACTTCTTCTCTTGACCTCGGAACTTTTCCTCTTGCGTGTTGGCCACCTCTTCTTGGGCTTCAATCTTCTTTTGAGTCTCCTTGACTTGTGCCATTATTTCATCATTCTTCAACAGCTCATTGCGTCTATCCTCTTCTAGTTGCCAGAGGTGAAGTTCTAAGTCTTGGAGATATGGGTACAAAGTTCTGGTTTGTTTTTGTCTTCCTCGCTAACACAGTAAGGAATCCCATGTTCGTCACGTTGGCCAAGGTGAGCAAAGTAGTGGTCCTTTAACCCCTCTTGGTATTGCAAGCAAAGACGTCCTATTAGCTCCTGCGTGACGAGATTCAACCCTTTCTCCAAGGAGTCACTAATCGACTTGTACTGGATGTCTTCGGTCTTGGGTTCAGTCTGGCGCCCTTGTTGATAAAGGCGAATTCCCCATAAGTCTTCTTTGTTGAAGTGCTTCAGCTGGCTTGCCTTGATGATGGGTATTGGAAGTGCCAACAGTTCTACTAACTCTAGAAGATATCTTCCAAAGCGCATGTCCTTGAAGTCCTCCGCGGTTTGATACATGAAGAACGACATCCTTAAGTGATAAAGGTAGAGTTTATTAAAACAAGACAAGGTAAGATATACTAATTGTGGGGTACTTAAGTACTTAGAGAAAAAGAAGTTCTTTTCTAACAGGTGATCAACACTATTATCAACTCTTTGTAAGTCGGATATTCACTATAGTGAGAGAGACAGACACCCGGCCAACGACTTATAATTGTGGAACAGGTCTCATGTACGCGGACATGTAAGGTTAGTCCCGGACCGCTTCATCCCACTATGCCGCTAGGATCCAACATACTTCAAAGATGGTAATATTATGATCAAAAAGAGGCTTAACCAATCCTAAGGGCTCGAACCTACAGGCAACACAACCTGGCTCTGATACCATTTTGTAGCGCCCCATCTTTAAAATAAAGATGGAACACCTGTGTTATATGCTAGTCCCTGAATCACTGCCAGCACCACAGTACAAAATATATAGTATCATTGCATAAGTATCCAAATACTACATCGAGATCCAAAAATAGCCAAGTATAGCTTTATTACAAGGTGCATAGTCATGAAGACTAGCTAAAATATTCAGAGTTCACAACGAAAATAAAAGCAATGGGCCTCCTCTTCTAGCATACGCCACAAGCAGACATGTTGGGTGTAGAATCAAGTCCAAACTTACTCCTCATCATAATTACCTGCACATTTGAATATGCAGCCCCCGTAGGAGGTCAATACAATGAAGTATTGGCAAGTGACTATGGTGGATAAATTATGACAAGTCTAATTCTATATGCATATTTGGCTTGGTGGAGTTTGTAGGCTATTTTGCAGAAAGCCAGTTTTCTCCTATTTTTGTAAAACACTTGTGTATCTCAAAGACTTGGCACCAAGGGATGAAGCCCAAGTGCACCAACAATTCTTTCCTTAGTCAAATTTTACTTTATGAAAACCATGTTGAGATTCTTCCGTCCATCCTTATCCAGTTGCTCGAAGTTGTCCTTCACCGGGGACACGGCTGAGTACTCAGTTTGTCGACTCTGCAGAGGTTGTGCACTTTCACCTTAAGACTCAATTTGTCCGAGAAATCCTATACACGCGGAGTGTATTATGGAAAGGAGAGAATTGAGACAAGAACTTTCAGATGAAGAATGCAACCATACTAGCAAGACCCGTTCCACCTATCAACTCTACATCTGCTTGTCAAGCTGACAGGTTGCACTCTCAGAACTTAGTAGTTCTAGATAGAGCCCATTGTCAGAAGGCTGCACGGAAATCTTCTAAACTTGGAGGGGCTTAGAAATCTCTTTGTTCCTGGGTGGCCGTCCACAAGTGCGCTTCTGGGTGACAACCACCATACTCATGGACCTAAGTAGAATAGAAATTCATCCTAGGCAAAGACAACCACAAGCATGGTCCCAAAAGCCACTCAACATAAACCAAACAACCAATTCCACTCAGAAGTGCATTCAAGGTTTTTAACACTTAGCAATAATTCTATAACATGATAAGTAAACTCCTTTATAGCATAGCTAAGCATCTAATAAAACTTTTGGTGGCTGCATGGGGAGGGATGGCTACACACTACTAGGATATTTTCAAAGTGTAAACTAACTTAGCATTATAAGATAGTGCAAAATTTCCCTATCATGCATATTACTCAAAATCTACTAATAATGCATATAGAAAACATAGGATTGATTATGAATGTCACTTGCCTTGGTAACAAGAGGAACAAGCACAACAAGAATAACAATCACAAGGACCTTCCTCCTCTTCACAATCTAGAGACAAACAATAACACGAAATAAACACACAAGCATAACACTTAAAATATCAAGACAAAAATATGTATGCATGCTTAATATGTAATGAACTTAATAAGACCTTATAATTACCATTTTAATTTCCCTGTTATTAATGCATGAAATGCAATGATCAATATTTTAATATTTTATTTAATCATTTAAAATATTGAGCATATTAGTAGTTTTAAGGTCTAAAACCAATTTCTTTAAGTCTATTATGAGAAGTTTCAAATAAAACTCATGTTACACTCTCTGGACAGAGGGCATTAATAAATCTCTAAAACAATTGGATTTATTTGGAAAGAGATTTTATTAATTAAGTTATAGATTTAATATCCGAAAGCTAAATAATTAAATTCCGAAATTTAATATACACTAAAAGGATAAACTAGTGAAACCATACTAAACTACACGAGCAGAGCTTCACGTGGATATAAAATTCATCAAATTTGGATAAACAGAACAAAAGTTATGAATTTTGTAAGTTTGTGTTGTTTTCTGTTTTTAAAACAATTTCTCAGCGAAAATAGAAAATAGATATGCCACGCGGCGCTCTCTGATTGGCCGATACCGGTTCGGCGCGGATCGCGAACGCGAACCGTCCGATCTATTTAAAACAAACGCTCCAGATCCACCCGATCTAGATCCATTGGATCTAGATCCGACGGCCAGGATCAAAAGGGGGCGGACGGGCGGCGCGGTTCGCCGGCGAACTCGTGTCCGCGGCGGCGCCATCGTCGGCATAATCGTTTCCGGCGATCTACGATGTACGGGCAAGAACGGCACATACCTCTACGAAGAGGAGGTCGAGGCGGAGATGTTGGCGCGACAGGGGTCTTCGGCGTGCTTCTCTTCTCCTCCTAAAGCTCGCCGGAGATGGAGACGGCGGCGGTTTGCTTCGGCTCATCACGGACGCGATGATCTGGAGCAGTAGAACAACAGGGAAGATGTCAAGGACGTGCGCGCGCTAACTAGGAGTCGGAAGAGAGGCGCGGGCGGACTCGAGGTGCTCTGTGCTCACCGGAGTTTGAAGATTTTGGCGGCGGCGCTGGCGGCGGATGCGGCTCGATCTCGAACGGCCTGGAGGCGGGTTGGTTAGGGTTTTCGGGTGCGAGGAGGGCGGTGGAGTCGTGGCTTAAATAGGACGGCACGGGTGGTCTTGTTCCGCAAGAATCGTGAAGATTTGCATCGTGTTCGTCACGAACTCCTCCGGATTGAAATCGATTCCGTTGAGATCCTGCTGGAGAAGAAGATGAGGTGGGGCCGGGCTGTCAGCGACTGAGGGGAGGAAGATGGGCTGCGGTTTGGGCCTCTGCGCTGCGCGCGCGGCGGATAGCAGAGGGGGGGGGGGGGTCGGCCCAACTAGCCGGACACATTTTTTTTTTCTTCTGTTTAAATCCTTTTTTTTCAAACAATTTGATTTTTCAAACTTATCAAAACATTTCAGAAAAATTCATAAAAATATGTTTTGAAAAGCTAATTTAATTTATAACTTTTTGATATCATTTTACTAAATAAATAAAATAATAAAATACATATTTTTATAATGAGCTCAAATAAACCTCCTTAATGAAAACAATTTTATTTAACCTTATAATTAAAATTCAATTTACTCCTTATGTGTTCTCAATGCCATACTTTTATGATGCATGATGCATGAATGCAAAGTTTTAAATTTTTGAGAAATTTGGGATGTTACAGGACTACCTTATCCGCTCACACAAGAATGATATCAGTCTCGTGACGTGTCACAAGTGTAATGATAACGGGCACTATGCCTACTGTTGCCCTAAGAAGAGGAAGAAGGTGTCCATCAATGGGACTATGTGGAGTATAGTAAGTCCTTAATTATTCCTTCCACCACATACCATTGTATTTAGAATATTAGTATACTCTACATCAGAAAAGTAAGCAAGATTAAACAAAGTTTTTAGACTGACCCTAAAAATTTCATTTAAGGGTAGTAACCACCCAGATAAGTCAAATCCAGTTGCTTAAACCCAGAGATCCCAACCCATCTTTCTTACTAGCCTCCCCAATCAGAAAAATCATCTCCTGCCAGTTTTCAAGTTTTCCATGTCAGAAATTACATTTCTCCAAATCTCTCTAGCTATCAGAATCATTACAAGCATTTGCTTTTTCTTTCTAGCCTCTCCGAATCTCAGGGACGAGATTCCAATTAGGGGGGGTAGTCTGTAACATCCCAATATTTTGGAATGTTTTAAAATCAATAAAAAATTAAACTTTTAATTTTTATTAATATGAAACTGTAAAAGCATAAGAAAATCAACTTTAAAAGACTTCATAGCATTTTCTAGATATTTAAAATTTAAAATATCCAACAAATCACTATTTAAATTTTGGAGTTTAGTTTAAATTCTTTTATAGAAAGTATTTCTTAAACCTAAAATTATATTTTGGTAATTAATTTAAATCATTTCCATCAACTTTCAAAACATAAAAATGATTTCCATGAATAATGTCAACATGAGAAATATGATAAAGGTAGAATGTGTTCCAAATTCATACATGGAGTTTTCAAATGATTTATCATATTATGAAAACAAATTTTGCACAAGTATTATTAGGTTGAAAATGATTACATTATATTTCCCATTTCGTTTAAAATAAATTATATTTTGTCATTTTACTATTCTACTAGAATAAAAAAAAATGGTTATTGAAAATGAGTTTAAGATAACTTTATATCAAACATATATTAATGTGGTAATTTCATAAATTTATTCTAGCCACAATTAAAGAGTTTAAAGCCCTAATTTCAAATTTTGACATAAAGTGTCAAATTTGTATTTAAGCAATATTTCAAAATTACTATTATTGAAAAGTGTTCAAAACATAACCATAAATGTTTTAAATGATAGATATTGTTTTTACAAAATTAAAGAAACTAATTTGAGTTGATTTGGATTCATAATTTAAAAGTTATTTAAAATCCAGAAAACAGAAAAAGAAAAGACCAAGAAAAGAGAGGAAAAGCTAACTGGGCCGAAGCCCAGCTTCTCATGGCACGCACGCGCAGCGAGCAGAGGCCCAACACCAGCCCACCGCGGCCTCTCTCTCCCTTACACGCGGGACCCACCTGTCAGGGGTCATCATCCCTAACCTCTAGCCGAAATTTTCGCCTGCGTTTCCTTCTTCGATTCCGGCTCAAATCAGAGCGGAAATCGCGCGATTTCTTGCGGCCGTTCCACCCTATAAAAGGCCTAGTTTCTCGGCCTCCATCCGCACCCGACACCCTAGCCACCCCGCCTCCAGGCTGCCCCGTTTTTTAGCTCGGATCATCGCCATTGCCGCCGCTGTAAATTCTCTGACTCCGGCACGTCCAGAACATCCTGACCCCTCCCGTCACTCCCTTGCTCTTCCCTTTAATCGTGCGCACCTTCCTGACACGGTTTTCTGTTTTTATATGCGCTAGATCGACGTGTTCGTGCGCATTCGAAGCAAGCCGCCGCCATGCACAACTTGGCGAGGATTTGGATGAGCACCGGAGCACGCCGCAGCCGCCAAGCTCGCCACCGAGACCGCCTCGACCTCCTCTTCGTCTTGGTATGATCTGTTCTTCCCACCCTCCCTAGGACGCATAGAAAGCTAGATGCCGATGCGCCACCGCCGCGGGCACGTCTCCGGCGAGGACCCTAGTGGCCTAGCGCCGCCCACGTTTAGTCGTTAGATCTGGTCCGTTGGATCTTGATCCAACAACAGCTGTCTTTTGTCTTATTCCAACCGGTACGATTCGTTCAGATTCGTCAGATCTGGATCCAATGGATCAGATCCAAACCACTTAACCACGTCAGAAGCTACGTCATTGCCCAGTCAGCAGCCACGTCAGAAATCATTTTTCATATTTAATTTCATTGGCAGCTTTACAGATTAGTCCCTGTAAATTCAAACCTTCATAACTTTTTAACCACATATTCAAATTTGACAAATTTTATATATTTGTAAAGCCCTTGACATGTAGAATATTGTAGATCTGTTAGAATTCAAATTTGACATAGTTTAAATTATTAAAATCTCAAAATGGATGATTAGAGTATATTTGTCATAACTTCAAATCTGTAATTCCAAAAATTGCAAACAAAATTGTGTTGGAATCCTTAAAATATGTGTTATATTATGCTTATGTTAGAAAATAATTTTTGAGAATTGTTTTGACGATTTAATAACCATACCCTTAATTTTAATAGTTTGACTATTTTTGTCATAACTTTTGATAGAAAGATTATTTTTGAGTAAATCCAATTGCCATAAATTTATTTAAAGCCCCTCTGTCTATTAACACTATTTATAAAATTTTGTTATAAAAATTTAATCACAGAAAAATTATATTTATTCCTTTTATTATATTTTGCAAACATAGAAATTAATTAAATTGCATTTATAGTCTCATGCATACTTTATATATATGACAAAAATTAGTATGCTGTTTCTTATGATTAAAAAGTGCATTGCATGCATAACATATTTTCTCATATAGATATATTTCTCATAGGAAAATCTCTTAATTATTTTCTCTAAGTTAGGATTAATTTCAACTTAGTATTTAGGTAAAGTGCTATGCACTTAGACACTTAGGATTTTCAACATGGCGCTAGAAGACCAATGAAGGACTTAGAAGAAAATAGACTCTGGAAGCATCTCCAAGAAGTAGAAGCACTAAGAAGAAAAATCAAGAGGAAGTTCAACAAGACCAACCCCCTTTATTCTCTAAGTCTTTCTCTCCTTCTTTTCTTCTTCTCTGAGACCTCATGATGACTAAGTTAAATCAAAGACCAGCCTCGTTGATACAAGAATCATCAAGTCTGAAGATTCATCAAGTCTACCAAAAATTCAATCAAGACATCACCAAGGAGAAAGTTACAAGTCTGGAGATGAAGCCTAGAAGACCAACTACATCCTTCTTTTTATCTTTTCCCTCTTTCCTAATCTTGTCTTTCACTTTAGACATCAACAGTTTTTGATCATGTTATTACCACCTTTGAAGTATGTTGGATCCTAGCGGCATAGTGAGATGAAGCGGCCTAGAGACTAACCTTACATGTCCACGTACATGAGACCTGTTCCACAACATAAGTGGCTGGCTGGGTGTCTTTCTCTCTCACTATAGTAAATATCCAATTTACAAAGAGTTGTTAATAATTGCTGATCACCTTGAAGAATAGACTTAGTATTTTCTCTAAGTATTTATGCACATCATGACTAAGCCATTAGAGTGCTTATTCAAGATGATTTATAACAAAGTATTTTGTCCAACCTATGACCTTAGTCCTTAGTCATTTTTGACCAACCTATTTGCCTTGCAATACTTAAAAGATTTTCATGGCATGACATGCATCTCTAGTCCTTAGAAATATTTTTGCACATCATGCATGACATATTTTTGCAAGCAGCGGCAGGGCCGTCACGAGATCCACTAGATCTGAGGAAGCCATACGCACTCGGGACCTTCGATTTCGTCCCGCACTCGGCTTCGGAGCGATCAGCGTTCGCGGGTGTACACTCAGGTATGGATCTGACCTTTGGCAGTTTCTGTTTCCTTGTCAATCAGTGGGGAACTCTTCACGTGGCGAGCCCAGTCTGGTCGGCAAACACGAGCGTCAAGATGACATCTGCGCCGCTCGCGGGATCCTCGACTCCCGCGTCATCATCATCTATCAAGATCGCATCTGCGCCACTCGCGGGATCCTCGACTCCCGCGTCATCGTCATCAGTCAAGATCGCATCTGCGCCACTCGCGGGATCCTCGACTCCCGCATCATCGTCATCAGTCAAGATCGCATTTGCGCCACTCGCGGGATCCTAGACTCCCGCGTCATCGTCATCAGTCAAGATCGCACCTGCGTCGCTCGCGGGATCCTCGACTCCCGCGTCATCATCATCAGTCAAGATCGCATCTGCGCTACTCGCGGGATCCTCGACTCCCGCGTCATCGTCATCAGTCAAGATCGCATCTGCGCCACTCGCGGGATCCTCGACTCCTGCATCGTCATCAACAGTCAAGATCGCATCTGTGTCACTCAAGGGATCTTCGATTCTCACGTTATTATCAACAATGAAAACCACGCCTGCATCATCCTCGGGTACAATTAATCCGTTCGCTTCAGTGAAGGAGTTAGGCGTGGCGTGCTATTGCTCCGACTGCGTTGCTTTCCAAGTCGCATCCATACTCCGCAGGGGGGATCGTTTGTGGATAGCAAGCGCGAGCATAGATGCTGGGTGCGCACCGGGAACAGTCAACGGGTTATTCAAGTATGCACGGTGGACGCCACCACATGAGCCACACCGGTTTAGCACCCGACACCACAGGGCACCCAGTACCCTATCATAGTACGGATGTCGGGTGAGGATCTGGAAATCACAGAGGAGATGGCCACCAGGTTAGAAGATGTTGTCAACAGAGGCACGTTATTACCTATCGACTCCGCCAGGGAGGATTTATTGGCATACCAGTACCTGTTACGTAAGAAAAACCTCGAATTAGTCGAGATGCAGAACACCCTTTACGAGCGGCAGGCCAGAGCTGACTCGCTCAGTGCAAGAAGGCTGGCTTACTCGTCTTCATATTCGACTTGTGTGGAGACGGACACAGCAGACCATGTAAGGATGTAAGGACCAGATCCAGGTTACTTGGGGCTAGGCCAAACCTGAATAACGTCAGACATAAATTTATGACTATCGCAGAGGACAGTATTCCCATTCCAAAAACCACGGCGGCAGCCGTAGCTTCCGTAGCAACCTTCCTTAGATCCACCATGCATCCGCAGGATGACCCACCACACGCTCTTCACATGGCGCAGATCGAGGCTTTAGGACATGTTGGGTCAGCTTCCGTACCAGTGACTACCCCGACGGGCCGACCTAGGAACAGCCCTGGTCAGAATCCTCCTGTCACGGGCACCCGTGCAAACGGTAGTAGACCAGTCGATCAGTCGGCCCCGGGCGAAGACACCCGTCGCGGCAGTCGGCCACAGGAGGAATGTGCTCAGGACGGTCCAGAAGGTAGCAGGTCCAAGCGCCGCCGCCGGAACGAACAAGACCGAGGAGACTTGGAGTGGAGCAGGTCCAGGCAACGGAATCGGAGCTGCCGAGACAGAGAGGAGACCGAGGAAGAGCGGTCCACTCGACGCCATCACGAGAGAGAAGAGTGCAGGCGCAACAGAGAGGAGCGGCGTCAGCAGAGACAAGCTGCCAGTTTTGATCATGATTATGCAGAGGAAGGATTCGATGCAAGAGACGTAATCACTCAGCGGTTAATAAACAAGCTTCGCACCAACGTAGGCGTCCAAGTTGCACCCCTGGCTCCAGTCGGAGCAGTTCGGACTCGGAATCTGATGTCGAGCCATGCGGTGCAATATGCTTCACACCGGCGGTGCGCGAAACTCGCATGCAAAAAAGGTTCAAGCTAACTTCTGAAACTCCCAAATACGATGGCAGTCAAGAGCCGTCAACGTGGTTAGAGGACTATACGACTGCAGTAGCGTGTCAGTGGGGAAATACCATGACTGCCATGCAGTACATCCAATTAATGTTGACGGGATCAGCCCGCGCCTGGCTCAGAGGACTGTCGCGCAATTCGTATGGAACATGGAAAGCTTTTTGCAGCGACTTCAAGAGAAACTTTTCCTCCACGTTCAAACGACCCGCGTCTTTCCAACAGCTCCGAGCCTGTAAGCAAAAGCCTGGTGAAACACTTCACGACTACATTCAGCGCTGGACCACCATGAAAAACTCAAGCGCAAAAAACTCCGAGGACAACGCCATATTCGCATTTATACAAGGTGTCAGACGCAATGACTTGCAAGAAGCACTAGGTCGGGAAGACCCGAAGACAATTGCACATCTCATGGAAATAGACAATAAGTGGGCCAATGGGGAAGACTCAGTAAGAAACGACAGAGTGCCATCACCAGAGGCGGATCGCCAACAGGGCAATAATGGGCGTCGCGGTCGTTTCGACAAAAGAATCAGGCCAAGGCCATACGGCGGAATGGAGGGAGTCGAGCAGGTAGCGGCTGGTTTCTAGGAGAATCGCGCAAACCATAGCACCCAGCAGGGGGAGAGCTCGCGTGGAGAGCGGGAGGATAGGAACCTTCTCGACAAAAATCGAGAGGATGCAAACAGAAGACGTGATTTCAAGCCAAGAGGAACTTGGTTTGAGCGGCCTTATCGATCACCACCTCAGCAACTCACCGACCCGTGCATAATGCACCTTTCAAGGAAGACTTTGGCAACTTGCGAGCAACGCACATACTAAAAGACTGTCGTGACTTCATCGCAATACAGGCTGAGATACGGCGTAACGCCGCTGCAAATCCGGTTCTGCCCGCGCACGCAGTGTTACCTCTGCCACCGGCAGGGCACATCGCGGGAGTAGTTCTGGAAAACCGGCAGCAGGAAAATTCGGGCGCACCCCTAGATCAGTGCCCGCAAACCAGGGGGCAATGTACATGATATAGAAAGGGCGGCCATCTAACAGGTGTCAGAAGCTCATAAGTCGCCAAGTTAATTTGGCTACTGCGGCGCCACCAGCAGTCCCAGAGTACCTGCAAGGCTTAGAAACTCCAATCGGGTTCACTCGGGCGGACCACCCGCCGCGAGTCCCGCGCCCAGGCCACACACCTCTTGTCATCCAGGCTTTGATTGGAGGGTTCAGGATGAACAAAGTGTTAATGGATGGAGGCAGCGACATTAACATCGTTTTCACAGACACTTTGCGCAAGATGAATATGTCACTCGAGAATTTAAAACAGTCCGAAAACACATTTCACGGCATAGTTCCAGGCAAGGCAGTGTACCCCCTGGATTCTTTATGGCTCGAGGTGGTTCTGGGTGACGAGGATCACTTCAGAAAGGAGAGTGTCGAGTTCGAAGTTGTCGACCGGCCGTCATTACCACATAATCCTAGGGCGACCAACGTTTGCCAGGTTTATGGCAGTTCCGCACTATGCATATCTTATGCTCAAGCAACCTGGACCAAAGGGAGTCATCACAGTCCGCGGCGACTTTCGGCGTTCTGACGACTGCGACAGGTAATTCAACAAGATATCCGAGTCCTTCGGTGCGCAAGAACAGCTTGCGGAGATCACAGTGGATAATGATCGCACCTTGCTCCCCGAGGCCAAGAAACCTGCTCCTGAGAATTCGTTCAGCGCCAAAAATGACAGAAGGGCTCATAGGGTTCACCCGGCGGACAGGAACAAAACAGTCCTCGTGTCATCCAGTCTAGATGAAGCATAGGAAGGCGCGCTCGTCGAGTTCCTCCGTGAGAACTAGGAATTTTTTGCCTGGCACCCTACTGATATGCCAGGTGTACGCAGGGAACTTGTCGAACATGCCTTACAAATTTATCCAGGCACCAAGCCAGTTAAGCATACCATAAGAAGGTTGTCCAAGCTAAAGCGTGCAGCAGTCGGTTCCGAAATCGACAGATTACTAGACGCCAAGTTCATCCGAGAGCTAAAGAAGTCAGATTGGGTCGCAAACCCAGTGCTTGTACCCAAAAAAGGAGTCAAGTATGGGCGAATGTGCATCGATTTCACGTCGCTAAACAAATGTTGCTCCAAGGACCATTTCCCGCTGTGGCGAATTGATCAGATCGTGGACTCGACGGCAGGGTGCGAGCGTCTTTCGTTTCTCGATGCTTACGGGGTACCAGCAGATTCAGATGAGAAAGGAGGATGAAGAAAAGACAGATTTTATCACCCCTCACGGTGTATATTGCTACACCAAAATGACCTTCGGGCTAAAAAATGCAGGGGCTACTTACCAGCGGATGATGCAGAACTTCCTGAGGGATCAGATCGGCAAAAATATTCAGGTGTACATTGACGACATAGTCGTCAAGTCTAAAGAAACAAGAACTCTGATAGATGACCTGAGGGAGACTTTCGCAGCCCTCAACAAGTACAAAATCAAACTCAACCCCACCAAGTGCATGTTCGGGGTGCCATCAGGGCAGATATTGGGTTACCTAGTGTCCGCCAAGGGCATTGAGGCTAATTCATAGAAAATACAAGATCTCTTGCAAATGCCGGAGCCGACAAAGCTCCGCGAGGTTCAAGGACTCGCAGGAAGGGTGGAAGCTCTCAGCAGATTCATCAGTCGGATGGGCGAGAAGGCCCTGCCATTCTACCAATTAATGAAGAAAGCTGACAAATTCGAGTGGACAAGGGAGGCGCAGGCGGCGTTCATAGAGTTGAAACGGATGCTGACAAACCCTCCTATACTCGTGGTGCCTCGAGAACAGGAAACTTTGTATCTGTACATAGCCGCCACCAACAGGGTGGTCAGCACGGTACTCGTAGTCGAGAGGCGGGAGGAAGGAAAAACGCAGCCAGTACAGAGGCCGGTGTATTACCTCTGTGAGGTGCTCACCCTAGCCAAGGAGCGGTACCCGCACTACCAGAAGCTAGCTTATGGTGTGTTTATGACGAGTCGCAAAGTCGCACACTACTTCACAGAGCACCCAATAGTGGTGGTAAGCAGCGCCCCGTTATCCGACATCTTCAACAACTCCGTGGCGGCTCGGCGAGTCGCCAAGTGGAGTATCGAGCTTGGTCCAAGAGACATCACTTATCGGCACCCCAAGGCAATCAAAGCCCAGGTTCTGCCCGATTTCACAACCGAGTGGATAGAGGCTTAGTTGCCACACGTCCCTGATTTGTCCAGCTCTTGGACCATGTATTTTGACGGGTCAAAGCGATTCGATGGTGCAGGAGCTGGAGTCGTCTTAACCTTGCCCAAAGGGGATAAGCTGCGGTATGTCCTGCAGATGGATTTTAAATGAGCTACGAATAATGAGGCAGAATACGAGGCGTTGTTGCATGGCATGCGCATGGCCAAGGCTTGCGGAGAAAATCGCCTGATGATCTACGGTGACTCGAATCTGGTGGTGCAGCAAATGATGAAGGAGTGCAACGCAAACGCAGACAACATGTAGGCTTACCGGGATATGTATAATGTCATGGAAGGCAACTTCGACGGGTGCGAGTTGAGGCATGTCGGTCGAGAAAGCAACGAAGAAGCGGATACGTTGGCCAACATTGGATCCAAGAGAGAGCCTATTCCCCCCGGAGTTTATTTGGAGCGGATTAAAGAAAGGTCAATCAAAATAAAAGATCCAGCAGAGCACTCGTCGGACGTCAGTGACTCGCAAGAAAAGAATAAGCAGGCAACGGCTAGTCAGCAGCCCGACAATCTCCTAGCCTCAACTCCTCCGGTCGAAGTATTCCTTATTGAGCCGTCCCGGACCAAACCCTTTTTGTCATATACGACATGTCAGGAATTGCCCAACAATCCAGTCGAGGCAAAGCGCATCACTCGGCGCTCCAAGGCATTCACAGTCATTAGCAAGGAATTATAAAAGCGGAGCATATCGGGAATACTGCAGCGGTGTATAGCACCCGAGCAATCCTCATGGATATCCATGCCGGTACATGTGGGCATCATGCAAGCAGCAGGGCTCTCGTTGCAAAGGCCTTAACGGCAGGTTTTTACTGGACAACAACCATGCAAGATGTAGAGGACCTGGTATGGAAGTGTCTCGGCTGCCAGAAGTATGCAACCAGGCCGCACACCCCTGCATCTAAGCTCAAGACCATCCCGCTAGCCTGGCCTTTTGCACAGTGGGGACAGGACATGGTTGGACCACTCCAGAAATCCTCGCACGGGGGTCATACTTTCCTTCTGGTCGCATTCGACAAGTTCACCAAGTCTGAAGATGGCACCATTCGAGGCTTTGTACGGACGAAGATGCCGTACCCCCTTGGACTGGTCGCAAACGGGAGACAGCCAAATTTTTGGGGTTGACACCCTAAGGGAAGCCGAAGAGCAAGTTCAACTCATTCGCGACCGTCTTAAGCCCTCCCAATCCAGACAGAAAAGTTACGCAGATTCCAAGAGGCATGAACTCAACTTCAAGGAAGGAGATATGGTATACCTGCGTGTTACTCCACTCAAGAGAATGCAGCGTTTTCATGTGAAGGGGAAGTTAGCACCAAGGTATATTGGTCCCTTTAGAATAATCAGTCGAAGAGGAGAAGTATCTTATCAGCTAGACCTGCCGCCTCATCTGTCAGAATTTCATGATGTGTTTCATGTGTCTCTGCTCCGGAAGTGTCTGCAAGTTCCAGGTGGTACTCATTCATATCAGGAGGTAGATCATCGCACCATTGATCTCAATCATGATCTCACCTATCGAGAACGACCACTTAGTGTTCTCGCTGAAGACGTCCGTCTGACCCGGAGACGGAAGATCATATTCCTGAAGATCCAATGGAGCAACCATTCGGAGGAAGAATCCACCTCAGAGCGTGAAGATTATTTGGAGCGTGAGTTTCCTGGTTTTCTTTCATCTTCAAATCTGGAATCTCGGGGACGAGATTCTCCTAAGGGGGGAAGGTCTGTAACACCCCAATTCTCTTAGTTTTAGCATTGTGGTGTTTTTCTAGATTTTCACCCCTAGCAAAAACTTTTGTGTGTGTAGGATTTTGAGTCATGATCTAATTTGTTTGCACACCTTATTCTTGTTGTGCTCCACTAGCCTTCCATGATAATTGAAAACAACAAAAACCTCAACAACAAAAATAAAATATCAACTATTAGGATCTTCATGGTTGTTAAAACTTAGCCAAACTAGGAGCAAATATTAAGCAAACCATAAATGGTTTTTGACATGCATCTCAAACATTTTGGTCTAAGGAATCCATAGTTTCACACCCTATTCCAAATTCTCTCAAAAGAACTTGTTTGCACATAAATATCACTAGCTTTTGTAGCCATCAAATTAACATGACCATTTGAGTTATTCTTTTCCTTCGCACTAAAAGTTTTCTTTTCCTGATGAATCGAATGAGGTGTTTGACATGGGCATTTATAAATTCAGTAATTTCTCATAATTTAGGTGAGTTTGGGGTATAGAATCATTTTGCTTTTGTGGGACATGTTTGAATTTTTCAAAACTTGGAGTTTGAAAATTGTGTGAGGTTTTTACTCAAACCTTCCACCTTTTTTTCTCTCACTCTTTTCTACCCCACCTACTGGAAAGGGAGAGCAGCAACCTCACCCCTGGCCCCACTTGTCATGGACCTCGGGTCACCTCTCCTCCTCTCTTCTCTTTTCTCTTTTTCTCTCCACCCAACCGGAGCTCTTCTACTCCCTCCCTACTGGCCCGAGCTCGTCACCCGACCAAATCCCTTCTGTCTCTCTCTCCCACCGCCCATCCAGCCAGTAGCACGAGAGGAAACCGCTCCCCTCTCTCTCTGTCCGAAGGAAACCCTAGATCGGGTGGCAACGTTAAAACCACCCCGAGCCCTCCCCCTGACCATTTCTCCCCCTCTCGGTCCACTCCTCATCCCAGTCCTCCCTCCTCTGGAGCAGAACCTCGAGCTCTCACCCCCATTTCCTCTAGAGAAGAAGAAAACCCCCTCGGTGGCCGACGGAAGAAAATCGCCGTAGCCGTCGTTCTCCTCCACCATTTCTCGCCATTGTTAACTCTCTGTGACCCCCTACTCGAGCTATAACCCCTCCACCCTTTCCTCTTTGCTCCATGTGCGTAAATACGTCGCCCTCGTCCACGACCCGAGCTCGGAGGAGACGCCATGGCGGCATGCAGAGGACCTCCCCGGCGTTTCTTTGCGTAGGGATCTGTTGCCCTACTTCTCCTCCGCCAAACCCCACCCTCCGCTCGAGCTCTGGACGTCTGAGGTGAGCTCCTCGTCGCGTCCCTCTTCTTCCCTCTCTTTTTATCGGTTTCCCACTCGTGTCTCCGGCGCGGGGAAGAAGAAAGGACCAGGGCCGTCCGATCTGAGATCGACGACCCTGTTTGAATCCCCCCCTTCTAATCTCCGCCGTCCGCTCCAGATCCGGCGACCGCGCACCGGTTCGCCAGCGCGCGCGCTACGACCGGGCCGGCCCAGTTTGCCCCCGCGGCCCATCTCCAGATCCGGCCGCTCGACCCTTTTTCTTTTTAGAAAATCTTTTTCTGTTAATATTTCCAGAGAATCTTTAGTCTAGCTTTTATTCATTTGTGGTAAATCCAGAGTTGCTAAAATGATGGGATTAATTTTGTAACATGCATGCACGCTTTCTTAACCATGTGGCATTGGATTTGTTCCAAAATGTGTTTCCTGTTGTGTGTTAAAATAGATCTAGTAAAAAGTACCTATTTCACCATTTGTTTAATAACTTGTGTTTTATAAATCCAAATCATGCAATCTTGGATCTGTTGGAAAGCTTGTAAAAATTTCTATCTAGATTGGTAAATCTTGCATGCAGGAGATTACTCTAGCAAAAGTTGATGTTTGGTGATTTTTAATTCTTAAATGAAAACACTTTTTGAGGTAAATCCACTTGGAAGCGTTAGATATGATTTGAAAGTAGCATGTGCCACCAAGGTAGATTTTTCCTGTAAATATTTATTATTTATTGGGCAAATCTCTGAAAAACAGGGAGATATTCTCTTAAAATGCATTTCTGTAATTTCAGAGATTATTGCATGTCTAGTTTTGTTTGGTTGAGCCACCTTTGCCCCTATACTAATGTTGGGGGTATTTTTGTGGGATAGCCACATGTTTTATCTAACTCACCCCACTGGTTTGGCACCAAAATAATCCATATTATTTTCTGTACTTAAATAATAGTCAGAAGTTTATGTTATCTTAAAACAAGGATAACTTGTTCTAGGAGTAGCCAAATTTGATGAACAAAATCTCCACTTAAATAGAAAACTCATATCTCACCAGAAAGGTAATTGTGCATACAGGAGATCTATAAAACTGAGTCTATCTTCTGTTTGAGTTTGACATCAGTAGCTCTTATCTGATTTTTGATTATTATTTGGTGATAGATTTTCATGCTCAGCTAATTTTCAGAGATCCATATAGTGGTTAGGAGTAATATGCTAGAAGGTTTTAATTTTAGGAGCAGTTAATTAGGAGTTATGCCTTTTTCATGAAAACAACCCTTGATGACATTTTGAATGCATTAGTTGTATTTTCTGTTTTGTGGTGCTTGTTGTTTGTTAATATACTTTAGATTGTTATCAACTCGCATTTTAGGATTTACACTAGTCTTGTTTGTTTTCATGTTACGGTACAACCGCAACCCGAGGGAGAGCAGTACGAGGTAGCTGAGCACAACTATGAAGAAGATCAAGACCAGGGACAGTTTTCTGAGCAAGGCAAGCCCACCTCACCACTATAATGAATCCTACTATTTTATCAAGCATTTGTTTTGTTTTAAAAATAAAATGATGCATGTTTCACTTCTTTTGTGGTACCTTGCCACCCAAAAACTATCTTACAAAATATTGTTTGGCCAAAGTTATCTGCTAGAATACTGTAGGTATTATAAACATATTTTTACCTGATGGGCCTTGTTGTTGAAGGCTCCATCAAAAAAGATTAAGATTTCTAGTAGACTACTTTCATCTACTTATCTAAAAACTAGAGGATGGGGACCTATTTGATAAAACTGTTTTACGGAGGAAAACCCGAGCTGCTGGGAGCAATCGGAGAGCAAGTGTTTACTAAAACCCGAGTTGCTGGGAGCAATCGGAGATGTTTGCGAAAACCCGAGCTGCTGGGAGTAGCAGGAGGATTGGAAGTTGTTTTTGAAAAACAAAGTACTGCCCTAGCAGCCCCTCGAACAATTAACCCGTGCAACCACACTACCTGACATGGGTAGGGCTTAGCGGGAAGCTTGTCTGTTTTAGTGTTGGGGCTCTCATACTTTCTATGAGGGCTGGGCCCTCGAAGCCGTGTTGTCGTCCGGAAGAGACAATACACTGCTGCGGATCAGCAGTCGGACGATTAGGGCAGGTCTCCTGACGTGGCGGTGTGGCGTCCCGAGGAAAGACCAAGAGGTCTAGTGGAGCACATGGTGCCGAGGAGAACAAACCTACCGGGAGACCCCGATACTAGGGTGGTCATAGTGGAAAGCTTTGATCGTGTTATCCGGACCCCCGCATGCAGTCGTATGACGGGCTGTGGCAGACACGGCGGAATGACCGATAGGTGTGGGTAAAGTGTGCAACCTCTGCAGAGTGTAAATCTATTCGAATAGCCGCGTCCGCGGTCATGGACGGTTGGAAAGGCCACTGATCTAGGCGTATGGGCATTTTGGTTCTTGAAAAGAGGAAAGAAAAGGTTTTCCGGGGGAAAACAAGAAGGCACAAGTTGGTACCTGGGAGGTACGGAATTTGGGTGAAGATGGTTGATCTCGGGGAGACAATCAGTCCGGTCCCAAGTCAGGAAAAAGGGGTACCCCTATCCTAGTGTTTTGATAAAATTTTATAGAAGAAAGTTTTTCATTACTTAGATATGTCCTTGCTATGTCTAAGAGAAGAGAATTCTATCTCTAAATGTTTTTCTTCAACAAAGATATAGAGATGTCTATTCTCTATGCTTGAAATCATTGTATGCAAAAATAAGCCCTATAGTTATGTATAGGAGCCATCCTAGTTTTCAAAAATGCTTTACTTGCATTTCCTTGAAAAACTATAAAAACCTAGAGGTGGTCTTGCGAGTACGTAATTGTACTCATATGGCTTTGTCCATGGATATTCAAATGTCCAGATTATAATGAGGAGGCCTACGTCGAATAGGAGGTGTATGACGACGACTACGCCACTTAGCTGTCACCAGTCAACTGCACTTGTGGGATCAGCGCTCGGAGATGTTAAGAGCCGTCGCTAGCCACGAGCTTCCGCTATCTTAGTTAATTCCGTGTTGCGTGACGAGGTTTGTTAACTTTGGTCGTATGACCGCCTATGTGTTGTAAGACTTTTATTCGTGCGACTTGAATGATGTAACTCTTTGATACCTATGTTGGTTATGTGATTGCGATGCACTGATCATTGGGATCGTGATCTTTTACATAACGTGGGCATCTCGGACTTGTTTCGAGAGGTCCTTACAGCAGTCACCGTTTGAGACCAAGCTCCTTCTCAGTTGGCGACTTGGTCCTTCGACTGAAGCAGAAGAAAGTTCACAAGCTCGCGTCCCCGTGGGAAGGACCCTTTGTAGTTACAGAGCTCATAGGCGGCGGAGCGTACCGACTGAAGCATGCAGAAACAGGGGAACCATCCCACAATCCATGGAACGCGGCGCACCTGCGCCGCTTTTATGCGTAATTTTTAGTTACGACAGTTTGTTGTCTTTTACGGTATCAGTCTAGTAGTTTTTTTTACTCCATTTTGTCGCACCAGGCGGAAACAGTATATTTATTAGCAATAAAGTACAATGTTCCTCTTTAAGCACATATATGGGTAACATGTTACGTTGAAAAGTGAGGAGCTACCCGATACACGCAATGCTCGGGGGCTGCCCGCAGATATACAACATAGCCAATTCACCCGATGCAAACAATGCTTGGGGGCTGCCTGTAAATACACAACTTAGTTAGTTCACTCGACGCATACAATGTTTGGGGGCTGCCTGTGTATATACACCTTAGCCGGTTCACCTCGATGCATGCAGTGCTCGGGGGCTGGCGGTAAAAATTTACATTTCGAACAGTTCATCTAATTCGTCCAAGACTCAGAAGCTGGGAAAAATCAGTCTTGTGGACTGCTAGGCGTCTTCCTGTTTGACCGTTGTCGAAAGACGTCTCCGCTCCAGTTCAAGGGCAGATCTCATGCTCCATCAAGGCAATCACACAGCTGGCAGCTCCCTCAACAGCAGAATAATGTCCGACCATGACAATCGACTCCATACCCGCGGGAGGCCCGGCTCCAACCTTCTCCATGTCTTTGTCGGGGTAGTGGAGTCGCAACACAGCGAAGGCCGTCTTGGCGCCTGCCACGAGTTGGCGGCGGACAAAGTCACGAGTAGCCGCGCCGTGGCGGAACTTGGCCATTAAGCCGGCTAGCCCGTTGGGTTGGTCATTCAGAGGGAACATGGCCTCGTGTTTTAGGCGGAGCGTGGCTGAAAATGAGGATATTAAGTGTTGTACTTCGAGACGCGATCTCGAAGGGTAAGCAGCGTGGTGGCTCGGTTGCGCATGGACCAAATTAATGACGCGTCACGGCCATGTTCACAAGTCACCTTAACGAGCTATGCCTGGACTAGTTTATTTAATCCTTGCGTCAATCTAGGCGCCTACAACAATGAAGTCAGAATAATTTTCAGCACATACGGAGCAAGGCAATTGCATCAGAAATCAAGAGTTACATAAGAAAAAAAGACTCGGGGGTTACGCGCTTTGTACTTACAAAGAAGGCCAGCAGCAGCGTCCTCCACCTCCTTCATCAGTACAAGCTCCCTTTCTATCGGTCGGGGTTTCTTCGACTAGAGTATGGCTAGCGTACCCCGAGTCACCCTGCGCTCTTGCTCTACATTTTCACAGTGAACCTTCACCAGATTGTACAAGTACTGGTCGCGCCGATTGAAAGGTGGCACATCAACAGGAGAAGAAGTGCTAGCAGGCTGCATCACAGTAAGCAGTCGTCAGTGAAAGCTCAAACAGTAAGCAAACAGAAAAGAACAAAAGTAAAAGACAGCTCATATTGGCACTGAATAAGACTCGGGGGCTAAGCAATAGCCCTCGATCATTTGGACATTTCCAAAATAAAACATATGTTTGGTTAAATCCAATACAGCGCTTCAGGCGTGAGTGAAGTCTACAAAATAAAGTCCATAATAAACCTAGGCCAGTTCCTTGGATAGCTAGGCAATTTATTTCGAGCTGGCGGCACTAGCTGATGCGGCGGACCCCTTTTTCTTGCGGGCGGTGGCTCGCTGTTCCAAGGTCAAGAACAGGTTGTCTGCTAGCCGACGTGCCTCAGGCTCGAACTGGCTAAGAGAAATCTTCTTGCGAAACAAGTTCAGGGGAAAATTGTCCGCTATCGCAGTCAAGTCAAGCTCCACCCCGTGTTCCAGCAGCATCTTGAAAGCAGTGACAGAACCACGTACCGTCTGCTCGCGATATAATTTGGGGAAGGAGTCCCCTTCTGGGCGGAACGTCTCAGCCAGTGTGTGTAGGTCCTTAGGGGGCTCTTGAGTTGGAAAAGCAATCTTGTGCAACGCGGTCAAGGCAGCCGCTGAAGAGGCCAGTACTCCGGTCAGTTGGTTCCCGAAATGCTCCGCTGATTCAATCACGGCATCGAGTTTGATAGTCGAGGTAGCCGCGAATTGGTCGACCGGCAGTCCAAGAGCCTCTGTGGATAGCAAGAATGATAGTTCAGTCAGTCGCCGCGGTAATCCTTATTCGAAGTGGACAGGCTCGATAAAGTAAGAGGCGGCAGAAAGTACTTACGAGCCAAAGTTTTCCCGAGCGAGAGTGTAATGCCCCGGGATTTATTCCCTTTTAGTTTTGTGTGTTTTCTTTTTGCATCAACATGGCATTGCATTTCATCGCATTAAATTTAATTTGTTGCATTTAAATTCAATCCCCGCAATTAAAATCAAATGCATTTAAAATTAATCAAAAATGTGTTATTTTGAAATCTTTTGCAAATGTTAAAAATTAGTTTATTAAATTGTCTATTTAAAACTAAAAATATTTTGTAAAGGTTTCGTGTTCAAATTCTTTTTCTATTTGGTTTTAAATATATAAATCATAAAATAATTAAACGGGAGAGAAATAAAAAGCCCAAAAGCCCATCTAACCCCAAACCCTAGGTTTTGTTCCTTGAAAACTTTTCCCACCCCCTGAAATTTTTGCAGCCACCCCTCCCCTTTTTCTCTTTTTTTCTTTTTCCCTTTTTTTCTCTACTTCCTTCTTCTTCTTTTCTTTTTTCTCCTCTTTTCCTTCCTTTCCTCTTCCCGCACAAGCCCGCACGGGAGGAACTGCCCGCACCAGCCCGAGCTCGAGCGCTCGAGCCAGCGCCCCCAGCGCTCCGGCCCGGGCCCCGTGCCTCCCCGTCGCCCTCGCCTCCTGCGCGCCTCCCCGGCCGCCGCCGCCAGCGCCGGGCCCGCGCCACCGCGCACCCGGGCACCACGCCGTGCTCCACCACGGCCGCAACCGCCACCTCCGCCGCGCGCCCTGCACCTCCGGCCGCGCCCCCGAGCCACCGCGGCCCGAGCTGCGCCGTCCTCCTCCTCCCAAAGCCTCCCCGTCCCCGAGCGCCCATACGCCTCCCGCGCGTGTTCCCCCGCGCCCCTGCACCTCCGGCCTGCACGCGCGCCGCGCCTCCGCCCTGCGCACCCGCCGCCGTGCGCCGCCGCGCCGGCCTGCTCCTCCACGCGCCACATCTCCGTCGCTGCCTTTCCGCCCGTGCCTGTGCGCCCCGACGCCGTGCGCCGCCTACCGCACGCACGAGCCACCGCGTGCCTCCGCCCCGTGCTCCCCGGCTGCCGCGCGCGCCTCCGCGCCGCGTCCCACGCCACCGTGTCGCGCGCCTCCGCCCGCGCCGCTCCGCGCCGCCGTGCGTTCTTCTATTTCCGGTCGCGTGCACGCCGCCGCCTGCCAGGTGTTCGACAAAATGTCCGCAAGAACTTCGTCGCCACTTTTGTCTGAGTTGTCCACCCTTCGTGGTGTTGTGCGTGCGAGTGCTTCTTCCGGTGCCGCGTTGCCACGACTGCCCATGTTCGTGTTTCGGTGCCCGCCCGTTCGCGCTTTCTTTCCGGTGTCCGATTGCCGCGCTCCTACGTGCCACGACTACCCGACCACTTCCACGACACCGACAAACGACGATGCCCCGGTTCCGCGACGACTACTTCCACGACGACGACTACTTCCTCTACGGACCGAAGACTTCGGTTTCGAACCATATCTCTCTCGATCCGACGTACGGACCCAAACCCTAACCCTAAACCTATTTTATTAAATGTCATCTATCTTGTGCATATCGTATCATAATTGCATTTGTTGCATCTCTTGGGTTTGCGGGTGTATCAAATCACCTAAATAATAAATATGGAATGTGTGGGGGCAAATCACTATGTGTATTGCCCAATTCCATTTAATTTGACTAGAACACCTTTGCCATGTCTTGCCACGTTAATGAACATTTAACTTTGATGGGTAGATAAATAACTTGCAACTAAATATTAATTGTCGGAATCCCGGTTCCGCTTAATTTGGATTAAGTGCATCTCATATTGCATCTTGCCATGCCATGCATCATTCTCATATGGTCATGCTGGATCTTTTGCCGTAGTTGTAAAGTGCATCTTTTGCGCTTCTAGTGTTTGGTGCTTCTTCGCGGATAAGACGTTGAGATGTGTGAGCAACGACAAGATCTGCTCATGCGGGATTCCAGGCAAGCAAAGTTTGCTTGTTTACCTATAAATTGTCTTTCATTCCTGCCGTTGATCTCTGCTACCCTAATATTCGATTCTTATCGCGATCCCATCACATGTTTATCCTGCAGCCCATACAGCTTTATCCCCACATCCCATCACCTGTTGTTTGTTTATCTGTTGGCCTTGCGAGTCGTAGCGCATGCTTAGAGTTGATTGTGCGAGTCGTCTGTTGGTCTTATGTTTCATCTGTTTAGTATGATAGATTATTCTACCTTAATAAAATGTTGTCTTATATATGGGTATCATAATTAAATGATAAGGCACCAGGCGGAAGGCCTTGCGAGGTGCTTTGTTCTACTCAGTGTCGACCTAGGAACTGAGATTTTGTCCTCGGATCCAATTTTGAGTGCACTAACCACTTGTGGGAGGCCCTATGGAGCCCCCCTCGACTTTGAACGGATCTACAGCTTGTCCATGTGCCGCAACTAGTTCGGGTTTTCCATTTACTCATATCCATGTGCATGATGATGATGATTGATGAGAGGTTACTTGATACGGGGGGTCATATAGGGGTGGTGCGCGCGAAGCGGACAGTTCCTACTGTGGTTTGAGCCGCATGTCGCGCAGACACAAACTAATGAGTCTGCAATTGAGATTCGGCCGGACTCTTGACGCGGGTAACAACTCATATGGGTGGCACTTGGACTTGCTGTGGTGATGGAATAAGTCGTGTTGAGAGGCCCTGATGCTTGCTTGGGTTGATCATGCGAGTATGGGTACAGTAGTGCACCCCTGCAGGGTATAATCTTATCGATGAGCCGTGTACACGGTTATGGACGACTTTGGTGATGATGCTGGCTAACAAGATCTAGACAACTTACACCTAATCATTGTTAATTAATTTGATAAGTGATATAGAATTACTTTCACAATAAATTATAACTAAAACTGTTCAATGTGTGAGTTTTCCCGAATTGCTTCCTCATACTTGGTTGAGGGGGTTAATTCGAGAATGGGTTATGTTTGGTGTTAGTTGTAGATGTTTACTTTATGCGCTCAGTTATCCCTCTCTAATTAGACGGAAGTTGTAGAGTGTCTCTTTAGGTTGCTAGTGCTGCTGCCGCTAAGTCCACCTACCCTATATTTTGGGAGATGGTGTAGAAAATAGGCAAGTCGGTTTTGCTTGCCAGGGAGTGCCCTGACCCTCTTTTGGGTTATGCTTTATGTGCAGTCAACAGGTTTGAAGTCTGACGACGTTAGCTTGGGAATCGCTCCGGCTTGGCTGGGCAGGGATATAGCGCCATCGCTTATCTTCAGGACTCTTAGTCCAGTTTGCATCTTATCCGTAGTCGGATACTATTTTTTTGCTTCCGCTGTCATTTGAATCTTTGTATTGTATCATTTGTATCTTGACTCGTTCGAGTCGTTGTTGTAATTTATCTTCTGTTGTATTTGTGGATGTATCGGAACTGTTGTAATGTTATCACAATTCCACCCACATAATGCGCATGTTTCGGCGTGCACATTATGTCTGGTGGGCGACCTAAAATCGTTATTATGCAGATTTTGGCGGGAAAGCTTAAATCTACATAGTACCGATTTTAGGGCGTCACAGAGAGGAGGCGAGTAGCAAGAGCACTGTCCGACTCCGCGCGCAGCGCAGTCAGTACCTCTTCGGTCTTGGTTGCCCCATGAGTCTTCGCATCTGCGAGCTGTTGGGGGAGCTTGTTTGCTGCGTAGTTAACTTTGTCCTTCAAATCATTGGCTAGACTACGGGCATGGTCCCTAGCCTGGAGTGCCGCGTTGAGTTTGTCTGTATCAAGTGGGAGCAGCGAGTTAGTGGGCTGCGACCCAGTTGCGGAAAAGCATTAAGTGTCAAGTTTTTACCCTGGGTCTTCTGCAGCTGGTCTCGGAGTCTCAAGTTCTCCTGCTCCAGGTGAAGATATTCTCCGCCGACAGTCAAAAGACGGTGGAGGAAAGGCTACAGGTGTTCAGAAGCACAATAAGTAAGGTTGTTAGCTTGCGGTCAACTACAAGTAGTTCCCCACAGGCTCGGGGGCTACTCCTATCGGGAGCGCTGTCGCACACCCGATAAGTTCATATACAAATCTACAAGGATGAAGAGTTAACGACTAACGTGGCTAGGATCCGGAGTCGTATCTTGCGGGACCGGTCCCGCGATAGCAGCAGTTTTGGAGGTCGTGGCAGCCGCGACGTCTAGGACAGGCGACTGCGCCTCATCGTTCTTTTCCTCCGATGCTTTTGACGAAGGCGTGTTTTCATGAGGAGGAGGAGTGTTTGTAGCAGGTTCTGAGTTCTCAGACTCATCCTCGCTAGTTGTGCTGCAGGTTTGAGAAGGAGCGTCAAGCATATGGAGCAGAACTCGAACAACGAGTGAGTTAGTCTAGTGTACTTCGTTTCCCATGGAAATAGCTGTTGGTGGCTAAGACCCCCTATCGTCAAGGGAGGTAGGCTAGAAATCGGAACGTCCTTCAGGGCCTCCGAGGCAGTCACAGAAGTCGGTGAAGGGACGGCCTCGTCTCGGGTGTCAGCAGTTGCAAGACGTTTGGTTCTTTCTTGCGAGTCACCAGAGCATTCAGCTGGAGACCAAGTTCTCTTGTGAGTTATGCTCTTCTCTATCCCGTCACCCTCTGAGTGAGCTATTGCGACTGACGGCTCGGAGGGAGGGTCTCCAGTTGGAGCTACTGGTGCGTCCTCTTCAAGGATAGTTGGCTCGGAGGGTTGGTAGGCAATACCCTGTTAGACAGACAAACGTGAAGAATGAGTGCTCAGAGAAGTTTTCAGGTGCAGTGGGTACACAAAAGCGAAAGGGAGTATAAAAAGAATCAATACCTCGGGTACAGGGTTGGATTTCTTATATCCATCAACGGGTGATACCAGCTCCCCAACTTTAGCTTTCAAACCAGTGAGTGTTTTCACTGCTTGAATCAGCTCGTTGGTGGAGAAGTTTTCACTTGAAACTCGGGTGGAGTCGTCATCACCAGTGTACTCGAACATTGGGTGAGCGCGTGCTTGCAGCAGTTGCACGCGCCGCCACAGGAAGGTGGTACCGAGGTGTGCGCCAGTGGGCACTCTCACCTCGGTAGTCTGCGGCTCAATGACCTTGGCCAGAAGTTCCTTGGCGTCCTTTTCTTCAGTCTGGCTCAGGGCATTGTTCCAGGAGAGCTTCTTGGTTAGCTTAGCCTCAGGATTGAAGGGTGGCAGTCCACTCGACTGTCGTGCAACAACTTCATCTTTCACATAGAACCAGCGTTCGCGCCAGTTTTGGACTGACTCGGACATTGGTATCTTGAAGTACCCGGACTTGGGTTTGGCTTGAATACCGAGTCCGCCCGGGCCGCTCCCTGACCCTGGCTCTTGATGCTGAAGCAGAGACGAAACAACCCCCAGTGTGGGGCTATCGCAAGGTAGCACTAGACGATGTGGAGAACAGTGTTTGGTGGCAAATTATGGATTTGCGCACCGTAAACACAGAGCAAGCCGTGAAGGAAGGGATGAACTTGGAAGGAGAGTCCTCGGTTCATGTGGTCAAAGAAGCATACCCGTTCGTTGGCTGCAGGAGTAGGTTGGTTTTCCTCGCCGGCCAACCGAGCGAAGTCCGGCGATGCGGGGAGGACGTTGGTCAGGGACTCGAGGTGCCCTGCTCACAGCAAGGAATGACGCCTTCCACCCCTCTCCTGGGTCTCCGCCGCTGCGGTTTCCTTGCCTTTGGCAGTGGTGGCTTTCCCCATCGTACATTGGAGGGATGAACAAGGTGAGAAGCGGCGGGGTGCTACAGTGAGTTCGAGCTCGGTGTGGAGGAGGAAGAAGAAGAGCAGAGGGTGGCGGCGCAAAAGAGAAAGGTAGGCAAAAAATTACTTCGCGGTAAGAACATATGTGAAACGGAAATAGCGGGACAGCCGGTGGATTGCTGAGCGTCTACACGTGTTGTGCATCGAACGGGAGGCATTGAAACCGAAGCGACACCGCAGTAACCCACGACGCGGGAAAAACGAGGAGACCAGCATCATGACGGCGTGGCGTGCGTGGCGTTCGGTCAAATCAATGTGACAAGTCAAAGCGGTCCTTGACAAGGTGGACCCACCAGGGGTCGTGTCTTTTTAGAAGTGGGGTGGAATTTTATTATTTATCGGCAGCAGTTGCGTCAGAGTAAAGAGTCAGTCAGTGGAATATCGACATGCTGATAGGGCAGTCGGGAGGTGACAGTCGCCAATCAAGACAGTTGTCGGAAAAAAAATATACGAACAGTTTCAGTCAATATATAAATCTAAGCACGACACTCAGACAGTCGCTAAGTGCACTCCTATCGGGAGTGTAATTTCTTGCATTTAACAGTTTCTCGGGTTGTTCTTTCAGATTAAGCACAATTACATGCAATTGCACTCAACCTTGGGGGCTACTCACATCGGGAGCGTTGTCGCGCACCCGATGGATTGTCGTCAGTCGTTATTAGCGTCAGTCGAAGATTACGGATTCCACTCGTAAGTAATGAGTGTGGCAAAAGGTAATGTATGCAAAATATATAACAATTCCGGGACGTTCTAGCCTAGTCTTGTCCCCAATGTTGCATCAAACTATGCAACGGTAAGACCTGAATAAGGCCGGGTAACCCGTACAAGCTACGTGGACTCGTGGAAATTCTGTGCCAACAGGCATGAAGCGAAATCCCGGCGGACGCGCTAAGGGTACATGATATTTAACCGGGTTCAAATCAGTAAGTCCCGACTGGCTTGATTCGGATTTGAACGGTTTTACCAGTTTTGAGTCGAGGGACTCGAGACTGAGTAGGCTAATGAGGTATTTTGCCCGAGTCGCGAATTAACTTGACCCCAATCCGTCGGTGGAATCATGCCTATTATGCCATCCATCCCTTAAACAAGGCGAACTGAATATTTGTATGGTCTTTCGATTAACATTAGCTCTTATTTATGCTAATATAATCGTCAAAATGGGTTACAAGCAGCAGACGAGGATCGCCAGGTGATATATTAAGTGGTGGAATCCCTACCCGATCCTACGAACTCGAGTAGATATTTCGGGGGCTACTGATATGGTTATACCAAATAGGTATACTCAGCTCATTATGTTAAAGGGTGTTTTCTCGTAAGGCCTAGTTGATGGCCCATATAAAGGAGAGGATAAAGAACTTTCGACCAGCTGGAGTATGAAACAAGTTAGGCGGCTTCGTGCCGACTTAGGAAGCTTACAGTTATAATTCAAGTTGTATTCGAACTCCTGGGACCTGGATCCCTATATATATGGGTCAGGAGGGAAGCAATAGTGCTACGTGCAATCCGAGATACCCAAACCCTAGCGAAGCATTGACTCACCGGGATATCATTGTAATCATATTGAGATGTTGATAATATAGAACTGACGAGCAATCCCCGTCTTGTCAGCCGTCCGAGTTCGCCAACACCCATATACTCTTCCGGTCGATACAACCCTAGGTGCTTCACCATGGGACTTATCGAGTTAATCCCTCGTCATTTATGAAACTTGTTTGTTCATTATGTATGTGTTTGTATGCGTTGTGATGTTGTGTTTTATGTTGATTATGGTGTTGTGGTTTGTCTATATTGTTTAGATTGAACGGAGAGCCCCGAATTACGTTGAAAAAAGCAAGACATCATCCAAAGGCAAGTGGCACACCTCATTAACTTCCTAATATTTTTCTATGCATGAGTAGAGTATTTTTCCATAAGCATGTGTAGGATAGTATTGCTATGCAAGCCATGTTTAGATTCCCCTATTCCTGTGTCTAGGTACCTATATAATACTTAGTAGAATTATTGATGCTATGCAAATGTTGTTTTGTGAAAATCTAAAATTTACTAAGTTAATAAACCTCCTAGACGGATTAGTTGTATACGGTGGCGAAGTTGAGTGGCTACTCAGACCCATGTCTATGGTTCCTGGAGTAGGTGCACTTGTGGATGGCCACCAAGGGAACAAAGGGATCTGAAGAACTCCGAGTGAAGATTGCTTCAAGTGCAGCCATTGCCAATGGGCTCTGGCTTGATCAACTAAGTTGCATGGACTCGCCCCGACTTGACAAGCAGATGTAGATGGTGTTAGGTGGAACGGGTCAAGCCAGAGTGGGACGGAAAATGCTTCTGAAAGATCTCGTCTCATTCTCCTCCTTTTCCTTATCACTTCAGAGTGTAGAAGATAGTTTGGGTTGAATGGGTACAATGGTGATCGTGCACAACCTCTGCAGAGTGTAAAACTAAGTACTTAGCCGTGTCCCCGGTACGAACAATTTGAGCAGCTGATCAAGGACGTCAACGGAGGATCCCACCATTCCAACTTAAATTTTAAAACTTGATGGGTGAACAAGGGTAGAATGAGACAGTGGACTTCATGCCACGGATGTCTCGAATAGAAGAAAAGTGTTTTCCAAAGAGTTAGAAAAATTTGGCTTTATGCAAAATAGCCTTGAACTCCACCAGCTAAATATGCATATAGGTTATTAGAGTTATTCCACTAAATGTCCACCATAGTGTCACTTGCCAGCCTCCGTTTTTAATGGAATCTGACCCACGTTGTTGCAATTTTTTTTATTGCAGATTGTTCAGATGACGAGAGAGGTTTCGTTTAAAGGTTTCGAGTTTGCAGCCCAAATGTTTTTGCATGTGGCAACATGAAGATGATGGAGACTCACTGCTATTTATTTCCGCTGTTTACTCTTTCATTGCTAGCTTTATGCTATGCAAGTTGTAAAGAATATTTTCTAAGTCTGGATCATCAATGTAATAAAACTGATTCTTTGTTGTGATATTACATCGTAAACCGTGTGTACAAACGAATTGATCGAGATATTTGCACTATACACAGGTACCTTGCCATATTTTAAGTGCAGGAACTCTACAAGCCGCGAGGGGCCCTCACCACCTGCTGGCGCGGGCCCAAGCCTGGCCGCGCCAGGGGGTGAGGAGGCCGCCTCAGGCGGCCACCGACCTAGGTCTTTCGCCCATATAAACCCCCCTGACCTAAAAACAGAGCACGGTTGAACACTTTTTCCTCCACGGGTCCCGATCCACCGCCGTCGTCACCACCACTTCGGGAGAAGTCAAACTTCTCCCCGTCACCCTTCCGGGAGGGGGAATCGTCCCCGGAGGCTTCGACATCGCCATGACCGCCTCCGGACTGATGCGTGAGAAGTCTACCTTGGACTACGGGTCCATAGCAGTAGCTAGATGGTTGTCTTCTCCTCTTGTGTTATCATGTTTAGATCTTGTGAGCTACCTATCTTGATCAAGATCATCTTTATGTAATTCTCCATGTTGTGTTTGTTGGGATCCGATGAATATTGAATACTAAAGTTATTGCTTCATAATATATCATGTGTGTGCTATTTAATGATATTGCATGCTCTCTATTACTTGTGTATGCTCTGTCCAAGTAGATGCTCGTAACTCCAAGAGGGGGTATTTATACTCGATAGTAGGTTCATGTCTCTATTTAATCTGGGGTAGTGACAGAAAACTCTAAGGTTGTAGATGTTACTGTTGCTACTAGGGATAAAAGAATAGTACTTTATCTAAGGATGATGTTACTTACTTACTTTACACATAGTGCTTAAGGCGATAATCTGTTGCATGCAACATAATACTGAAAGGGGTGCATACGCTAACCGGAAGGTGGATTATTAGTCAGATGCGGTTGGAAAGGTCTATGTATATTGTTGTAATGCCCGAATGAATCTCACACTAGACACCATATCATTAGTATATGCATTGGGTTGCTTATCATTATTATGTTAATTGCCTAGCTGTAATTTGTTTACCACGCATGGATGAATGTTATTATTTATCGCGAGATACCACTAGTGAACTGTGGACCCTGATCCTTCTCATTAATCTGATAAAACCACAACTGCAAACATGTTACTTTCTGCAAACAAACATATTTCTTCCACACATACGTTTAATCTCTTGTTACAGCGAGCCAGTGGGATTGACACCCTCACCGTTGAGTTGGGACAAAATACTTTTATTGTGTTGTGTGCAGATTCCACGTATCCGACGCCACACCAAGAGTTTCTTGCGCCGTTTACACCTCGAGGGGAACGTTCATCTCCTACTGGTTCGATAACCTTGGTTTCATAAATGAGAGAAATCTTGCTGCTCTGCTACTTCGCACCTTCCTCTTACGGTCTCCCAACAACAGACCCGTGTATTGTATCAATGGCCACACAATTCTGTAACCACAAGAAAAGATTGTGGGCGACTTATGTCAAGGGCGGGAGGATTACTCCTTAGTTCAAGGGAACTCAAGAGAGGTTACATGCTCAATGGGATGATTTCAAGACTTACAAGGATTTGGAAGAAGCTAAAGAACTGTCGAAAAAGAATGCGGATAATGCCACACTGAAGAAATATCATCATAATCTAGGGACAGATGGCTACAGGAGTGCCAGGCCTAAGTGAGATAAACTTAAGGCTGAAATTAAGGCAAAAGGGCTATCTCCAGGTACAGAGAAAGTGCCCGAAAGAGCAGGAAATTTCCTAATGGCGCATAGCATGATGTTGGATATGGAAACAGGGGAGTGTTGACCGACGAAGAGAGCAGTGTTGACCCCCCTCAAAGATCTTGAAACAACAGTAGCCGAGGTGGAGGCGGGAACTTTTGTTCCTGATAGAGATAACGACGAACTGACGAAGGCACTCAAAAAGCCTGAGCACGGAGGACGCTTACGAGGATATGGAGGTGTTACTTGGAAGATACGGTTTCATGAGAACATAAACTCTTATAGTTGCCGAGCAAGAGCACAGAAGAGGAGGGAGCAGCAGGCGGCAGACCGGCTGAAGAATGTGGATGCAAAGAACGAGCAACTCTTTGCGATATATTCTCAGATGCAGGAGGTAATATCAAGCCGTCCAGAGGGAGAACACATGTACATAGATCCTGCACCCAACTGCCGGAGAAGCAGCATGGCTTCCACGACGTTGCATGACAGCGCTGATGATGCACATGTTGATACTGCCCAAGGGGGACTGTTGCCCCAAATCATCAGTATCGGGCATGTTGCGACCGGTACTAAAGGGCCTCCACGTGGGGCGCGGAGTGCGGTTTCATGGGGAAACCTTTAGTACCGGTCGGTGTAACTCACCGGTACTAAAGATTTGTTTTTTTTGTTTTTTGTTTTTTCCATTTTCTTTTCTGTTTTCTTTTCTTTACTGCAATTTCTAGGGTACTGCAGTTTGATTTTATGTTTTCTTTTCCATCTAATGTCTTACATATATACGGTACACATTTTATGCATACATATTATACTTTTCATATATGTATTCTACGCTACAAAATACGAAACACATTGATATATATATAATACAATTTACATAAAACACATATTCATACAACGCCATTACATACATATATATATACAGTCCGGTATAAATCCCGCCAACTCCTCTTGAATTGCTTCTACGCGCTGATGAGATAGGATGGCAGCGCGCATGTCGTTAAGATGAAAGTAGATCAATATGAATATATTAGTTGTTGTGTATATATATATATATCAAATCATAATAAGATTGAAATATAGTGCAAGACAATCACACTCACATCCATTCTTTTCTCACGCGATTCCTGCTCAACGCTCAATTTCCTCATGAACTCGCAGACGTAGAATCCACATTATTCATTTCCCGGGGGTTGCTGCAAGGTCTTTACAACAATATAAATTAAGTAAATAATAATCCAAAATGATGATGAATTAAAGAGACTATGGTCAATAGTACTATGGTCAATAGTAGTACACTTACATCAATATGTTTAAACGTCAGCTTTGGTTTCCATTCACCAAGCTCTCTCTTGATGAATATTTTTCAAATCCTACTCACAAAAGCAAATGAATAACGAGTTATTGATTACTTGATATTATGAAATGGACTAATGGTTGAATTTACCTCTGAATCATGTCAATTGAGTCCTGGTAGTTTGATTGTGGTTTGCGTAACCAATCAAAGACTTCAACTATTCCCTTGTCAATGAGAATGTCCAGCAGAATCCAATGGTAGCTGCACACATTTATATAGTGGGGCATGCATAGAACTCATTAATTAAACTTAGCATCTAGTAGTTAGCAATATAGAAATGTGTTCAAGACCGTCAGACTCACCCGAAGTTGTAAGGAAGAAGTATATCTGCCGCCCGAGTTTGCTTCAATAGCCCGGTCAACAATGCCCTCCTCGTAGTCCTGGGGCTTCCGCACTAAGTTTCTGCAGTTAACTATGAATGTGTCAATGAACCCAACATCCCAGACTCTTGTCCTTTTGCACTCCACAATAATCAGCCTGCATATATAATAACATACAAAAGAACATAGTGAGGATAATATCCACAAGCCCAGCTAGCTAGAGACTTAGAAACAATCACTTACAAAACATAGCAACTCATGATAGTTGCGTTGAGAGCACGCCGGTTATATAACTGCCATAATTCTTCAAATTCGACACATATCTCGTTGTTGATGAAGAATTGGTCGGCCAGGTATGTCACCTAAAACACTAATAGGCCATTTTTGGTGCTTTTCTTGTACCAGTTATGCAATTTCCGCATTTGATAAGCTGGACGCACTATCACATCAGGAGGGAGAAGATCTTCCCCGTAGACAAATTGTCGTGCTATCTCATGCGTCTCGGGGAACATTGCGTCAAATGCATCATCGTCCAAGTAGTCCCCGACAGCACCAATATTTTTCTCAATGTTGGAACCCTTGTCTGTCTGTACCTTCAGCGGGGCAAGGGACTGTGCTTTATGTTCTCCAAGCTGGGGAACCTGCTTCCCCTTCTTTTTCTTTGCAGCTTGCTGCTTCTTTTTATTCTCCTTTTCTTGGTTATAACTCTTCGAGATAGAGCGTGCATAGTTATCATCCAAAGTTCTACGGTTAGGATCATACACCATGTATAGAATGTGTTTAACACCCTTAGCATTTAGTACCTGCTTTGGCGGGGGGACTTTCTTTGCAGCGCTTGCAGCGGCCCGTGCGTCCATCTCAGCTTTTAACGCTGGAGCATTTTCCTCAACTGTGCGTTCCAAAGTTAACACCGGAGCAGGCTTCAACGAAGGCCCGTACTTGAAGTTGTCCTTTGGAGCACCACTCGGCACACCGGCAAGCATTCTCTGCCTGAGAAGGACCTACTGCTGGTGGGCGGACTCTTCGCACTCTCCGACGTGGACTCATGCGTAGGGGGACTCTTAGCACGCCCTGACGTGGACTCATGCTGAGGCGGACTCTTTGCACGCTCCGGGGTGGACTCCCGGTAGGTTGGACTCGTGCACCGGGGAGATAGAGTCGCGCTGGGTTCTCTCTCCATATTATCACACTGGTGGCCTACGCGTTGATTCTGGAAAAACGATGAGTTCCTTTATCCATAGAATGATTCCACGAAACACTTCTCCCAGTGTCATCTCCCCTTCTGCTGCAGAAATGTCAAGCTCTAGTTCCTCATATCCCTTAACAATTTCATCCACATCGACTCGAGCGTAGCCAGCTGGAATCGGACGACCATGGAAGGTTACTCCGGGCGTATTCTCCAAAGCAGTGCCGGCGGCCACCTTCATGGATAGGTTCTTCATTTTGGTGTGGAGCTCATACATTGTCTGAACCTTAATCTGATCCACGGGGTATATTGTGTCATCGGCCTGAATATACGGCGTGGAAGCCACACTGCTTCTCCGCTGAGATTCCATATCCAGTTGGTCCTCCGGCGGCTGAGATGACCTTTCGTCCCTCTCTGCATTCTTCTGCTGCAGCTCTACTATCATGTTTTCCAATCTGACATACTTGTCGGCCTCCTGTTTCTTCTTCCTATCGCAGCTCTTGTAACTGTTCTTGTACTTGTCGAACCCAACCTTCCAAGGGACGACGCCCACGCCTCATACTTGTCCGCTGTGTTCATCATTCCCGAGGACGAGTGTCAACTCGTCGTGCTCTCTCGCGGGCTTGAAGCTTCCGTCTTGAACGAAAGCTACTGCTTCATCAAGGTCTTTGACAACGTTGAAAATTGTTTCTCTTTCTTTGGCTGCTTCTTTTTCTTCGGCTGCTGCTTCATTATCAATTTCTTCTGTGCGGCCTCGTTTAACTTTTGGCCTCAAGACAAAACTCCTTGTTTCTGGGTTGGGCTCCAGCCCTAAGGCGTACACCAAATTTCTGACCCTTGTGGGATGTCTCGATGTAGATGGAGTGACCTCGTTTTCAATTAACTTGGCGTCTCTTGCTTCCCACAAAGGAACGGCCGTCCTATAACCAGCAGGCCCCAAACATTGGTGATATATCTTTTTGTCCGCGTTTAACTTATTTTTCCTTGATTTTTCTAGAGCTTCTTCTGATTCCTTATAGGCCTTGAAATCTTCCCACTATTCTTTTATCTTCACGTACTGCCCGTCAGTAAAATCTGAAGTTTTCCCACCTTGATAAAATCCCGGTATAACCTTTTCCTGTAGTTCATGAATTGTTCGGCCATTTTCAGAAGACTCCATACGAAGACTTTATTTTTATCGACATTTCAGAGGCCTGTAGGTGGAAATGCGCATACAGCGACTTCAGAAGTTCCTTCTTGACACGATTGTCAACAAAACTAACTGATCATCCAGACTTCGGCTTGTGCCATTCTCGGATGGTGATCGGGATGGTGTCCCGAACAATAACTCCGCACTGACTGACATATTTACGTGTGTGCTGCTCGGGGGCAATCGGTGCACCCGTTTCAGGGCAGATTTCTTCGATATCAAACCTTTCATCTTTCAACTTTTTGGCCGGGCGTCGTTTTCTTTTACCAGCTGATTTACCAGACTGGCTCGGTTCCGATCCGGAGGGCTAAAAGAAGAAATATTTTGTTAATCTATGTATATGTATACATATCTCAAATCATTTATCACGAGAGGCTAAATATACCTCGACGGTAGTTGTCGATACATTCTCATCGGCATTAAAAATGTTCGGTCCGAAGGGAATATCTTCTATGTTAAAAATGTCGCCGTCCTCGTCCATTCCATCCTCATCCATTCGAGCGCCGGACATGTTAAGATATTGCGAGCCATCATCTTAATGATCACTTTCTCTGATAAAGCTGAACAATTCCTCTTCACCAACTCTACCGTCCATAGCTTAGATAATAATACAAAAAAATATACAACAATTTAGTGCCATATATACAAAAGATGTGCACGGTACAAACTTAACATTCTCAAATTTAACATATATACAAAAACATTAGCATATATACAAAACATGTACATAATACATTGCATTTCTATATATTCAGTCAAAAATAACAATAGCATTTCATATATAAAACAATATACATAAATTCTAACTACAACTTCCTAGCAAGTCTAACTAGCAAATATAACTAAATTTTCCTAACAGTAGCTAAATTCTATTTAAACCTCTAAATGCACACACTAAATACTCCTAAAACAATGGCATTTTCTGGAAAAAAAAAACACTGACGTCAGCATGACGTCAGCAATGGCGCTCTCCTCCCATGCCTGCTTGTTTTCCTTGATTGCACACCAAATCGGAGCCGGTGACCCGCCCCCAACCGTAATGGACGGTGGCGCCGCCCTAGAATGGTCACAGGAGGAGGGCGCAACGGCTCCGGGCGGCGATGCTATGGCGGCGGCGGTGGCGGTTTTTCTAACCCTAGCTACGGTGGCGTCGAAGAGGAGGGAAGAGTGAAGGGGATCTCACCCTCGATGGAGTTGGAGGAGACGACGACGACGTCGGGGAGCAGCACAACACGACGTCTCCGGTGATGGCTTCGGGGAGCGGCGTAGGGATCGAGTCGAAGAGCCCGGCCGCGGCCCGTCGGGAAGGCGCGCACGGAGTCGGAGAACGGCGCATCGGGGAGGTGCACGCAGTCGAATAGCGGCACGACGTCGCCTCTCACGACGGCGGCGTGGTTGGAATCGACAGCGGCGTCAGGGGGCGGCACGGCAGCGGGGAGCAGCACTTCCTCTCCGTCGATGGTGTTTGTGAGAGTGAACTGCCTATCTAGGCGAGGAGGCATATAAGCACCCACCTTTAGTACCGGTCCGTGCCCTCGACTGGTACTAAAGCACCTTCAGTACCGGTTGGTGTATGCAATCGGTACAAAAGATTTGATGAATCGCCAAACTAATAACTGGCGCGAAACGAAAACCTGTAGTACCGGTTGGTGGATGCAACCGATACTGAAGGTCTTTTCTTTTCTTTTCTGTTTTCTGTTTTCTATTTTTTCATATGAATAGAATTAATTGTTCAAACCAATTAAACTTAGTTTCTAATAATTTGATAACGACCGTTTTCACCAATTCAATAACCAATTAAATAATTTTTATAAATATCATTTTCCATTTTATGAGTCCAAAAATGACATTTTTTGTGAACAAAGTACCAAAAATATGATGCAAAATGGTACCCATTTAATTTTCATGGAAACTAGTACACACATTACACATCACCAATATTCAACATCACCAAAGTAGTGTTATGTTAAATACAATATTAAACATCACCAATATTCTCATATGTTCTATATATTATTACTCCTTTTCTTCGATTGCTTAACATTGGGTCGGAACCACGGGGAATCCTCATTATTTAACGTGATGCGTGGGACAGTGTTGACTTTGAAGGGCGGAATTTGAACAAAGTTATCATAATCTTCTGACATGTCTGTCTTGTCCTCCACCCCACGATGTTTCTTTTTCCTGAAAGAACTATGTGGCGTTTTCGCTCGTCTGATGTATTCGCTTCCATGTTTTTTCTCTTTTTGGGTATGGTAGACATGTCGTTCATGTAGAAAACTTGAGCTACATCATTTGCTAGGACAAACGGTTCGTCTTTATAATCAAGATTGTTCAGATCCACCGTCGTCATTTTGTACATCGGGTCTACCTTGACCCCGCCTGCATTCAGCTTCACCCATTTGCACCGAAACAAAGGGACCTTCAAATCAGGTCCATACTTAAGTTCCCATATCTCCTCTCTGTAACCATAATATGTGTCCTTTTGCCCATTGTTGTTTATTGCATGAAAGCGGACACCATTGTTTTGGTTGGTGCTCTTTTTATCTTGAGCGATCGTTTAAAATGTATTCCCATTTATCTCGAACCCTTCGAAAGCGACTATAGTTGAAGATGGTGTCCTAGCCAACAAGTACATCTCAACATAAACTGGTATTACCCATGAGATGTGTTTGCAACCAACCGCTGAACTTCTCCTTGTGTTGATCTTTAATCCAGAACTCATCCTCCACTTGGTTCTAAGTTCGTAAAATATTCATGTGTTCCTCGATATACGGAGTTGCCAACGAGGAATTTTGTAGAATTGTGTAGTGTGCTTCACTGAAAGAAGGTCCGTCCCTACATACTAATACTTTTTTCCCTAAAGTGCCTTTGCCACTCAGTCTCCCCTCGTGTCGCGACTGAGGAACACCAATCGGATTAATGTCAGGAATAAAGTTAACACGAAACTCATTGACCTCCTCGGTTCCATAGCCCTTGGAGATGCTTCCTTCAGGCCTAGCACGGTTATGAACATATTTGTTTAAGACTCCCATGAACCTCTCAAATGGGAACATATTGTGTAGAAATACGTGACCGAGAATTTGAAACTCTTCGACTAGGTGAACAAAGACATGCGTCATAACATCGAAGAAGGACGGCGGGAACACCAACTCAAAATTGACAAGACACTGGACCACATCAGTCTGCAACCTTGGTAGGATCGTTGGATCGATTACCTTCTGAGATATTGCATTGAGAAATGCACAAAGCTTCACAATGGGTACTCGAACATTTTCCGGCAAAACCCCCTCAATGCAATCGGAAGCAATTGCGTCATAATCACGTGGCAGTCATGGGACTATAGGTTTTGAATTTTTTTGCTTTTCCACATGTATTATTCCCTTTATATTCGACGAGAAGCCACACGGAACCTTGATACTGCTCAGACATTCAAAAAATATCGATTTCTCTTGTTTGGTTAGAGCATAGCTGGCATGACCTTCATACTGTTCTGGTCGAAGCAGGCCGTCTTGTTCTTTCAAACGTTTCTGGTCCTCCCGTGCTTCCTTTGTGTTTTTTTCTTCCCATACACGCCCAAGTGGCCTAGCAGGTTCACGCAAATATTCTTTTTCACATGCATCACGTCGATTGCAGATCGGACTTCTAGGACTTTCCAATATGGTAGCTCCCAAAATATAGATTTCTTCTTCCACATGGGTGCGTGTCCGTTAGCGTCATTCGGAACCTGTAGTCCTCCAGGACCCTTTCCAAAGATTACTTTTAAATCCTTGACCATATCAAATATTTGATCACCGGTGTGTTCCATAGGCCTCCTACGGTGATCTGCCTCACCTTTGAAATGCTTGCCTTTCTTCCGTACGTTATGCCTGACCGAAAGAAATCGACGATGCCCCATATATACACACTTCTTACATTTATCCAAGTATATACATTGATTATCATCCAAATAGTGTGTGCATGCATGGTATCCCTTAGTTGTCTGTCTAGAGATGTTACTAAGAGCAGGCCAATCATTGATCGTTACGAAAAGCAACCCTCGAAGGTCAAAATCCTCCGTTTGTGCTCATCCCACACACGTACACCTTCTTCCCGCCACAACTCTAAAAGTTCATCAACTAATGGCCTGAGATACACATCAAGCTCGCTGCCAGGTTGCTTTCGACCTTGGATAAGCACAGGCATCACAATGAAATTTCGCTTCATGCACAACCAAGGAGGAAGGTTGTAAATACAAAGAGTCACAGGCCAGGTGCTACGACTGCTGCTCTGCTCCCCAAAAGGATTGAAGCCGTCCGTACTTAGACCAAACCTTAAGTTCCTTGCGTCATCTGCAAAGTCCGGGAACTCTGTCTCGATTTTTCTCCACTGTGACCCATCAGCGGGGTGCCTGAACATCGCGTCCTTCTTACGGTCCTCTTTGTGCCATCGCAACATCTTGGCATGCTCTCTGTTGCTGAACAAACATTTCAACTATGGTATTATAGGAGCATACCACATCACCTTGGCAGGAACCCTCTTTCTGGGGCGCTCGCCCTCAACTTCACCGGGGTCATCTCGCCTAATCTTATACCGCAGTGCACCGCAAACCGGGCATGCATTCAGATTCTCTTACCGCTCACCGCGGTAGAGTATGCAGTCATTAATGCATGCATGTATCTTCTGCACCTCTAATCCTAGAGGGCAGACGATTTTCTTTGCCTCGTATGTACTATCGGGCAATTCGTTATCCTTTGGAAGCATCTTCTTTATCTTTTTTCAGCAACTTTTCAAACCCCTTGTCCGATACACCATTCTCAGCCTTCCATTGCAACAAATCCAGCGTGGTATCCAACTTTTTCTGGTCATCTTCGACACCTGGGTACAATTGTTTTTTGTGATCCTCTAACATGCGCTCCAACATCAACCACTCCATGTTGATTTATGATGTTTCTCTGTGCATCAGCAATGGCCCGAGCAAGATCATCGGCGAGCTCATCCGGCGCCTCTTCGTCAAGCGCGTCTACCCCAGGTCCCCCCATTGTAGTACAGTCGTATTCAGGAAACTCAGGATAGTTGTCGGGGACCTTTTCTTCTTTATTGTCTTCCATTATGACTCATGTTTTTCCGTGTTTGGTCCAACAATTATAGCCGGACATGATTACGGACTCAAACATGTGGATGTGAATGGTTTTTGATTTGGAGTAACCCTTGATATTCTTACAAGCAGAACATGGACAGTACATAAAGCTATCCCGCTTATTTGCCTCAGCAACACGGATAAAATCCTACACGCCGATCATGAACTCCGGAGAGCGTCGGTCAACGTACATCCATTTTCGATTCATCTGCATTATGTAAATATATCTAAAACAATTACACAGTAGCTATATATATCATTAATAGAGAGATAATTGACCAATGCATTAATACAAGTTCGCCATATTTAAAGAAATCTAATACATAGTTCTCATAAACATTCATTAGTTGACACTAACATACAACTAGTTAAAGAACTTAAATCCATCAACAAATGCGATCAAAATCAAAACTAAGGTAACTATTAAACCAACATCATAATGATACCAAGCCTCTTGACTAATGACATATTTTCTAAACTTTTTAACCTTCAAGCGCATTGCATTCATCTTGATCTCGTGATCGAAGCGCATTGCCTCCATCTTGAGCTTCTTATCAACGACGATGTCGGCGATCTTAAACTCCCATATCATCTTCTCTTCGAGACGAAGATCTTCACTTATTTTTAATTTTTCTTTCAAATCATTGTTTTATTTTACAAAAAACTCGACAATAGGGTCAGTAGTAATTTCCGGCTCAACTACCTCCACATACGAATAATAGAGCGGGCGAGAGCCGTTGTGGACAGATGTCAAAACCATGACACTAAATATACAAAAAAAACAAATAAGAAAATTATACAAGTAATAATTCTATAACAAAGAATTATTAAAACAAAATAAAAAAACAAGAGGCTCACCAAGGTGGTGTCGGTGACGGGACGACGCGGGAGATCGACGACGGTGAGAAAGTGGACGAAACAACACTAGAAAAACCACAAATCATATTTTAATTTGAGCTCAAAATGCATATAAAACAAATGAAATGCCTAAGTTAAGCATTTCATCAAACACCTTGCTAGCACTACAAAAAACAAATGAGCTAAACTTGAAACGCCGGAGGAGTAGATGAAGGTGCTAACCATTGTGTAGATAGATGTGCCACCAATCTAGAGAAATGTTGGAGAAAAATATGGTGAACTAGATCTCTTGGGAGAGGTAAGAGAGCAAAAATGGAGTGTGTGCTCGAGCTGAAAAATGGAGTGTGTGGCTCGGGGGTGAGAGAACCTCTAAGTACAGTTACCAATTCAGTACTGGTTGGAGACACCAGCCGGTACTAAAGGTGTTTGTCCTACCGCAGCAGATTCCCCAAGACCTTTAGTATCGGTTGGTGTCTCCAACCGGTACGAAAGGTCACTACGAACCGTACTGCTGCCCCCCTTGCCTCTCGCTGTTCGGACTGGTACTGATGCCACACTAGTACCAGCCGCAAACCTGGCCGGGACTGATAGTCCGGACGTAAAGTCCTTTTTCCACTAGTGAAAGGACTAAGACTCGATCACCTCCACGTCGATCATTGCGGCCTGATGCTCCATCACGTCCACGTCGATCATCGCCGCCTAAGGCTCCCTCGCCTCCACGTCAATCATCGGCACCTAAGGATCCCTCACCTTCACCTCGACCATCGCCACCTAAGGCTCCCTCACCTCCACGTCAATCATCGCCTCCTAAGGCTCCCTCACCTCCACGTCGATCATCGCCGCCTAAATCTCCCTCACCTTCACCACGATCATCATTGCCTAAGGCTCCCTCACCTCCACCTCAACCATCGCCGCCTCGATTAGCGTCTAAGGCTCCCTCACCTCCACCTCAACCATCGCTGCCTCGATCTACGTGTAAGGCTCCCTCACCTCCAACTCAACCATCGCCGCCTCGATCTGCGTCTAAGGCTCCCTCACCGCCATCTCAACCATCGCCGCCTCGATCTGTGCCTAAGGCTCCCTCATCTAGGCCTAAGGCTCCCTCCTCTATGCGTAAGGCTCCCTCATCTGCAACTAAGGCTTCCACATCTTCCACGCTGCATCTGCGGACTCGATCTTCGGCGCCGCCCACTCAGTACATTGGAGTAAAGCGGAAGTGCCCGACTCCACCTACTAAGGAGAAACTGTCACCGCTCCCCAAGGGTCGTCCCAAAGAGAATAAGAGGCAGCTGAGAGCCGACGTTGCCCATCTTGGACAATAGAAAAACTATCGATCGTTCCATTGAAGGTGGCATCCCCAACTGGATTACCAGAACGGTATGAACAAATTCCTGGTCTGACGATAAATGAAATGCTAGGCCTAGTTGCAACCTGCATGGCTCCCCTGGCAAGGCAATTTGTCATGGGGAAGGAACTGGTCACAGAGGCGGAGTTGGCACTGCTACGTGCAAGGATGCGAGAATTACATCAGTGGTACATGGAGCGCACAAAAGACGGCCAAACAATGATGTCTCTTACATATAAATAAGAGCATTACTTCATCGGAGAACAGACAATCCATATTTATTTTTATGAATTATGGCAGTTATTCAATATGGATGCCCTCAACAAATGTATCATGAGCTGCTATTGTCTGTAAGTGATAAATTTATTTCTGTTATTAATTAAGTCTCTAGCTAATTAAGTCTCAGTACATACATTCGTCATATGCTATTATGCAGAAAGAAGATTCTCGAATGTAAGACGATGCCTAATTATCAAGTTGGGTTCGTTGACCCGGATCGAGTTCATGTACATAACATAGAACAGAAACCAGAGGAAACTGAGAACAACTTGTTCAATGCATTGGAGCAACAAAATTATAAGGATATTATTTTTTTCTTTACAACTTCAGGAGAGAGTGTTCTTAATTATTGTCTTGTACACATTAACTTTCGCTCTGAATAAATATTGATGAACGTGTGCAGCTACCACTGGATTCTCTTCGACATTCACATTGACCATGGAATAGTTGAGATCGAGGACTCAATAGCACATACCTTGGAGTATTTCCCAAGCATTACTGATATGCTCCAAAGGTAATTTCAATCGTTATTACACTATATCGGCCTCTTTATTTTCCTGTGTTCTAGTTATTAATATATTTTTTATTCATATTATTTGGAGGGTATGGAAGCGGTTCACAAGATCTGAGGGTGGTCATTTCAAATCGAAGCTGACCTTTAAACAAATCCACGTAAGTATAGTAATTATTTTAATTCAAGTTTTAGTATCGGATTGTCCAGTTTCATTATTATTTGATTCAACTCTATTTTTTGTAAAGTGCGAGAAACAGCCACCGGCGACTAATCTATGTGGATACTTCGTTTGTGAGTATGTGCGTACGTGTGTCAGTGCGCTGACTTCTCGACATGTACGTTCATCATTAATATATATATTCATAGTTTTACTTTGTTAATGACAATTTATATATTCATATCGAACTTCTAATTGATACAGAATGTGGCTTCACGGTCGCAACTCCCAGCAAAGCAATGCATAAGAGAAATTCAAGAGGAAATTGCCTGTTTTTTGCTTGACGAGGTCGTAGCCCCAATGGGAGAATACCATGAAAAAGTCTCGTCGAAGTGACATAGGAGGTCATATCGACCATCTATTTGATACATAATGTAATTCTAGTGTTCGGAAGACACTCGTGTGTATATATGATCGAATGTATATATATGTTTGTACGACTCGTGTGTATATATGTTCGGAAGACACTCATTATATTATGTATGCTTGTATGCTTACATCGATGTGTGTAATTGTACCGTACGAATAATAGCGTAAATTACAACTAAAACAGAAAACAGAAAACAAAATAAAAACTAAAACCTTAAACCTCTCGAACTTTTAGTCCCGGTTTGTAATAAAGACCGGGACCAAAGGTCATCTCCTGAACAGCTCGCTTGCGAGCCCACGTGGATGCTTTTTGCCCCAGTTGCAGACGAGACCGCGACTAAAGGGGTTGGCCTTTAGTCCCGATTTTGCAGTCCTGGTTTTTAAACCGGGATAAAAGGCACTTACAAACTAATACTGTTAGGTTGTTTTGTACTAGTGCATGGATCCTTCTTAGTTACTCCAAAATGAAGCTTCTGTGAGGTTTTTGAAAATTTCATGTTGCCATTCCAAAACCACTTCTCTCCAACCTTAGACCTCATAGTTTGAGTTATGCGATATCACATGAGATCCATGCCCTTCTCATTTTGAATGTATGTAGACCATGTTTTTCAACTTGAGTCGTAAGTATATGACATAAGCCGACTATGTGCGCATGATTTTTCATTTTTTCAATAATTTTTTAATATTTGAAGCTGACTTCCTATACAAGGAATCTACAGCCGTCCGATTTTCTCTACAAGGATCAAAAGATGGCTCTCCTCCTACCCCGGGGCTCGGGCGACTGCCATGGCAAATCTGTGATTAGGGTCTCCTCTGGCGGCGTTCTAGAATGGATCCGCTCCAGGACCCCTCCTACATTGCCCATCGCCTGGATTTCTCACCGGGGCATCGTTTTCGTGCTAAGGTTCGTGATCTCTTTGGCATCTCTATTAACCCGGTCTCCTACTCCCATCGGTTTTTTTCTTGTGGCCTCCTTTGGTCGTGCCACGTTTCGGTTAGATGATTTGAATGCCAGCCTCGCCCTCTTGACATCTTTGGGTGTTGCATTTTATGAGATTGGAATCTGTCAGCTTTCTGAGAGGGTATTTAAATTTGCGGTGAGTTCCAAAGGAGTGGGTTTCCTGGTTCATAATCTGTGTTCTGTGTCCTGTGTTCATTTTAAATGCTATTTTCACCTTTGGGGTCGTGGTGGTACAAAAGTGCAAAGAGAAGACCAACTCTGGCTGGCTGATGCTGCTGCTCAATGGTCTGCCCCGGTTAAGAACATATATGTTCAGTCTAGTACCAAGTATCCTGCTACAACCGTTTCACATGTTTTCAAGAACCCACCAATATGTCCTATCTGGTGCTATTGCTATTCCAATCAGGATCAGGACTGGATCTGTGCAACCATCTAGGGATCATACATCTATTGATCCACCTGTTGAGCCCCCTGATGATCCAAGTCAGGTTGAGCCAGATCCATTGATGGAAGGTCTCAATGTCAGATCTAATCGACGTGATTCACGCGATCTGCATGCTCCGCACAACGCGGAATTTTGGTCTGTGGGTTTGAATCAGTCAAATCTGCAGTGGAGGCCTCTTCTGCGATCGCGGCCCATTGCCAGCCCACCATAGGAATTATTGGAGCCCGTTTCGGTACCACAAGGGAAGGAATCTGAGGATTTTCCTTTTTGTGCTGATTTTGTTGCCTGTTCTCGTTGTTTTGATCATAGGCATAAAAGGAAAGATTGCGGTAACCGATTTGTTGCAATTTATGTGGACATATCCGTCGAAATTGTTTTTCCAAACGCAATGAGAGGATTTACCGACGTGTCGTGGCAGAAAAGAACTCCTCCCTGAAATACCAATCGTCTCCGCCACCCCTGTATAGAACGTCGAGCTAGTCGTCCACAGTAAACCCCGCTCTAGTGAATCCATCGGAGGCACTTACCCCAACCAATTCATCCCAGGGGCATGACAAACTATCCTTGTGACCCTGTGCCGCAACTGCCGGCGGGTGCTGGATACATCCCCTTCAACCCTCTCCGACATCAGCGTGCAAAAGTCTAGCTATTTTCACATGATGTGCTCCTTCACTTATATTATCAATGCCTTCACATATTTTTTCTCCAACTATCATAAACCTGAGAAAGGCAATGCAATTTCTCCATCAAAGTTTCCCTTCATACGGTGGATGAGAAATGCATATAGTAATAAATTCCAGTGGTTGTTCAAGGTTATTAGTTCTCTCAAAAGAATTTTGTTATGCTAAGGCGTTTGCAATCCTATGACATTGTCAACCCCAATTCCTACTCGACTCTAAGACCTAAATCAAAGCGAGTCAGCAACTCTATTCCTACAACCACCAAGTGTTTCTGTTTCATCCCAAACCACCAAGAGTTTCTGTTTCATCCCAAGCGCACCTTGTTAAGACTGTGCTGCAAACCAACCAGTATTTGGTCCTTCAGAATAAGGTCCCCTTCATCAAAATCCTTGTTTGCAAAAAACCCTGCAAGAACCCATTGGTTTAAGTGTCATGGCTTTGAACTCACAACATATTAACAGGATTCCTAGTCCACCAAGGCCACATGGTAAGTACTTATTCAGCAGTAGTACCTTTCCCATGCTCACCGTTGTAGTCCACTCTTACACCGACATGTTTCTTAGACTGTATGAGTTCTTCATAGTATTCATGAGCTGTAAATAGAGGTAGCACAGTTAAGTTTTCAAATGTGAGCCACAAGCCCTCAGCAATACTTGCTCTATGTGACAAGGTGGATCAGAAAAATAAAAGTAAAATCCATACATAATAAGTGAGCATAAAATCGACTCTTCCAGAAGAAGAAATTATAAACGCAAGCAATTGACCTGCACTTGTGCTGCTCATTGTCCAGCGAGATTTCGAGATTTCGAGCCAGTAAACCGCTCTTCCAACTTTGTTGGGCTCTCGACTCATCAGCATATAAATCCCAGAAGAAGAAATTATAAACGCAAGCAATTGACCTGCACTTGTGCTGCTCATTGTCCAGCGACAGTTCGAGCCAGTAAACCGCTGAGAACACTGCAAGACAGATCAAAATGACATCAGGCTCTAACATAAAACCAACCAATGCTATCCATACATAATAAGTGAGCATAAAATCGACTCTTCCAACTTTGTTGGGCTCACGACTCATCAGCATATGAATCCCACTCATAAACTCAGGATAAAGAAGATATCCATTCAGCCATAATATTTTATTAGTTAAATTCTGCCATAATCTTAACATCACATCAAACTGAATTCATTACAGTACTAACTACTGGAAATGCTGAAAACAGGCACCTTGGATATTATAGTTGCACTTGAGTAAGAAAATCAAAGGCTAAATGTTGCAGACTAATAAAGAACAACCCATTTCGACTCTAATATTTCTCTGAATGTTAGCAGCTGAGCTGCCTCTCTCATCCCACACACCAAAAAATTGGGTCACTGGGCGGCAAAAGAAGAAAAGAACTCCCTCCTATATCAGTAAGACTCAAGAAGCCACAACTGTCACCGCGTCGGTCAGCTCTATGCAAATCTGCTAAATCAAATATGCAAGAATGTTTCAACACTGACAAGAACAGAGGGAGAAGAGGATACAACACCCACCATACCATGAAGAGGCGGAGCTGTCCGTTCTGCAACTTGGTTCGGCCAAGTGCCGCGGACACGGTGGCCGGGGATGGTAGGAGGCCGCGGAGGCAGAGGAGGGAGATGGCCGCACGTCGTCACGACGGGCGCAGGCGCTAGGTTCGATCTGCAACCTCCACGGTGCCACCCCCGGCTGCCGGTCCAGATCGAGGCGGAGGTCAATACGAGGTCGCTGGGGGACGCGGCGACAACGGCGGCTCCGTGGGAACGCCGGCGACGGCGCGGTAGAGGACGCCGGCGACGGTGGGAGAGGAGAGGAGGAGCGCGACCTCCGCACGTCGACGGCCTCGCTGCTGCAACCTCTAATCGCAAGGCACCTGTGCCTCCTGGAAGCCCTGGTCTCGTCCACCACCGGTGGCGCCGTCCTCGACGCCGACCTGTGCAAGGAGGGGCGACGCGAGGCAGAGGCGAGGGCACCGTGGCCTGGGCACGGGAGCAGAAGCAAGGATGCGCGAGGTGGAGGCGAGCGCGTGGGGGAGAGGATGAGGCTGCGGGAGGGAGATAAGGATGGTTGTGGCGGCGCGGGGATGGAGGATGCGAGGGACTGGCTGCTCTCGGTGCCTCGGTAGGTTAGGTTTTGACTGTGTTTCATCTGATGGCTCTCGGTGAAAGCGGAAGGTGAAATAGTAAATGGACGGTTGGTAAAGTCCGCCGCGAACATCTAACGGCCAAAGATGCGCCACGACCCAATTTTACCACGATCGAACGACCAGCAGCAATCTGGAGGGGCAAATGCTCTGGATTGGCTTGCTTTCCCTCAACTTTTATAGTAGTAATGTGGAAGGATCTTCAAGAGGGTTTTTCTGGAGAGGAAAAGATATTAATAAAAAAGGCAAGTGCCTAGTCCAATGGGAGAAGGTCTGCTTACCTAAGAAGCTTGGTGGCCTGGGTGTGCTGACTTGAGAACGCAGAATAATGCTCTCATGATGAAAATTCTCTTTAAATTCATGAACAAGTAAGATATCCCCTGGGTCAATTTGATTTGGTAGGCCTACTATGACAATGATAAATTGCCCCAAGCAGCTGGAATGTGTGGCTCCTTCTGGTGGAAAGACTATTTAAAACTGATGCATTCTTTCCTTGATATTGCTGCGGCATGTCCTGGTAATGGTTCCACTATTAGGATCTGGATAGATAGATGGGCTGAAGATTTACTAAGGGTTCATTTACCTCATCTTTGTTCATTTGGAAAGGATCAGGATATATCCTTGAAGAAGGCAGTGGACATTAGTTGCAATGACGAAATCCATGAGATGTTTCATCTCCCACTGTCCATTAAGCATCAAATCAGTGCTCTACTCTTGGCACCAACATGGAGGCTAGGGAAAATATTACTGCCAAAGATAAGTGGCTGATTGCCGATACTCTCAAGCCATACTCATGTAAGCGTGTCTACTCTAGACTTTCGGTGCACCCGCCTGCCTCGGCCCCCTTTCGTTGGATTTGGAAGTCCTGTGTTCAGCCTAAACACAGGATCTTTTTCTGGCTCCTGTTACAAGATAGGCTGAATACCAGAGACCTCCTCGCTCGTAAGAATTGTCAAGTTGAATCTTACAACTTTGTTCTCTGTGAGAAAGAGGTTATTGAGGATTCTATCACCTATTTTTTGAGTGTGACTTCGGTAGGAACTTCTGGTGGAAATTAAACCTTGAATGGGATACTGAATTGGACTTAGTTAATTTGCTCACTGATGTGAAGAGAAGATACAATCTTATCTTATTTAAAGAATCACTAATTGTGGGCTGTTGGAGTTTGTGAACTCACAGGAACAGGAGCATATTTGACAACCAACCGATTAACATTGATACTTGTTTAAGTGATTTTCTTGTCTCTTTCGATCTTGTTAGACATAGAGGTAAACCCTCTCTTAAAGAGGGTATGACCAAATGGGTGGACACCTTATGAACACTCTATTTGTAACCTTTTACTTTTGCTACATGGAGAAAATAGAAAATTAACAGTAGGGGCCTTCCCTACTTTTTTGCGCCTAAAAAAAAGGAATATGCGGCCGTCCGATTTCCTCTAGAAGGAATCTATTGGCAGACTCGAGGCGATCCGCGAGAAGGTCATTATGTGATCTAATTGGACGCGCGCGTAGGACAAGGGTTGTACACCGCCTGACGAGTGGACCATGGTGGACCCAACGGGGATTTTGGCTCGCCCATCCGCATTTGCCTCAGTGACACAAAAAGGGTATTTGGCTCACCCAATGCGGATTGCCCTGACCTTTCTCAAATCTAGCCTGGACTCGCTAAAAAATGCGTTTCAAGTGAGCTCGAAAGGTAGGGTAAACGGCCTCATTTATAAGCAAAAATGGTGGACTCGCCAAAAATTGCGTTTCAAATGAGATCCAAAGATAGGGTGGTGGAATCGCTAAGAAATGTGTTTCAAATGAGCTCGAAAGGTTGGGTAAACGGCCTCATTTGTAAGAAAAAATGGTGGACTCGCCGAAAAATGTGTTTCAAATGAGTTTGAAAGCTAGGGTGGTTGACTCGCTAAAAAAGGTGTTTCAAATGAATTCAAAAGTTAGGGTAAATTGACTCATTTCTAAGCAAAAACGGAGGACTCGCCAAAAATGTGTTTCAAATGAGCTCGAAAGGTAGGGTGGTGTGGACTCGCTAAAAAATGTGTTTCAAATGAGCTCGAAAGGCAAGGTAAACGGCCTCATTTCTAAGCAAAAATGGTGGACTCGCCGAAAAATGTGTTTTCAAATGAGCTCGAAAGGTAGGGTGGTGTGGACTCGCTAAGAAATGTGTTTGAAATGAGCTCGAAAGGTCGGGTAAACAGCCTCATTTCTAAGCAAAAATGATGCACTCGCCAAAAAATATGTTTCAGATGAGCTCGAAACGTAGGGTGGTGGACTCGCTACAAAATGTGTTCAAATGAGCTCGAAAGGTAGGGTAAACGGACTCATTTCTAAGAAAAAATAGTGGACTCGCCGAAAAATGTTTTTCAAATGAGCTCGAAAGGTAGGGTGGTGTGGACTCGCTAAAAAATGTGTTTCAAATGAGCTCGAAAGATAGGGTAAACAGTCTCATTTCTAAGCAAAAATGGTGGACTCGCCAAAAAATGTGTTTCACATGAGCTCGAAAGAAAGGGTGGTGGACTCGCTAAAAAATGTGTTCAAATGAGCTCGAAAGGTAGGGTAAACGGCCTCATTTCTAAGAAAAAAATGTGGACTCCCCGATAAATGTGTTTCAAATGAGCTCCAAAGATAGGGTGGTGGACTCGCTAAAAAATGTGTTTCGAATGAGCTCGAAAGGTAGGGTAAGCGGACTCATTTCTAAGCAAAAAATGGTGGACTCACCGAAAAATGAGTTTCAAATGAGATCCAAAGGTAGGGTGGTGGACTCGCTGAAAAATGTGTTTCAAATGAGCTCGAAAGGTAGGGTAAACGGCCTCATTTGTAAGCAAAAATGGTGGACACGCTGAAAAATGTGTTTCAAATGAGTTCGAAAGGTAGGGTGGTGGACTCGCTAAAAAATGTGTCTCAAATGATTCAAAAGGTAGGATAAACAGACTTATTTCTAAGAAAAAATAGTGGACTCGCCGACAAATGTGTTTTAAATAAGCTCCAAAGGTACGGTGGTGTGGACTCGCTAAAAAATGTGTTTCAAATGAGCTCGAAAGGTAGGGTAAACAGCCTCATTTCTAAGAAAAAATTGTGGACTCGCCGACAAATGTGTTTCAAATGAGCTCCAAAGGTAGGGTGGTGGACTCGCTGAAAAATGTGTTTGAAATGAGCTCGAAAGGTAGGGTAACGGCCTCATTTGTAAGCAAAAATAGTGGACACGCTGAAAAATGTGTTTCAAATGAGTTCGAAAGGTAGGGTGGTGGACTCGCCGAAAAATGTGTTTCAAATGAGCTCAAAAGGTAGGGTGGTGTGAACTCGCTAAAAATGTGTTTCAAATTAGCTCGAAAGGTAGGGTAAACGGCCTCATTTCTAAGCAAAAATGATGGACTCGCCGAAAAATGTGTTTCAAATGAGCTCGAAAGGTAGGGTGGTGTGGACTCGCAAAAAGATGTGCTTCAAATGAGCTCGAAAGGTAGGGTAAACGGCCTCATTTCTAAGCAAAAATTGTGGACTCGCCGAAAAATGTGTTTCAAATGAGCTCAAAAGTTAGGGTGGTGTGGACTCGCTAAAAAATGTGTTTCCAATGAGTTTGAAAGGTAGGGTAAACGGCGTCATTTCTAAGCAAAAATGGTGGAATCTCCGAAAAATGTGTTTCAAATGAGCTCGAAAGGTAGGGTGGTGTGGACTCGCTAAAAGATGTGTTTCAAATGAGCTCGAAAGGTAGGGTAAACGGACTCATTTCTAAGCAAAAATTGTGGACTCGCCGAAAAATGTGTTTCAAATGAGCTCCAAAGGTAGGGTGGTGTGGACTCGCTAAAAAATGTGTTTCGAATGAGCTCGAAAGGTAGGGTAAACGGTCTCATTTCTTAGCAAAAATGGTGGATCCGCCGAAAAAATGTGTTTCAAATGAGCTCAAAAGGTAGGGTGGTGTGGACTCGCTAAAAATGTGTTTCAAATGAGCTCGAAAGGTAGGGTAAACGACCTAATTTGTAAGCAAAAATGGTGGAACACGCCGAAAATTTTGTTTCAAATGAGTTTAAAAGGTAGGGTGGTGGACTCGCTAAAAAATGTGTTTCAAATGAATTCAAAAGGTAGGGTAAACAGACTCATTTCTAAGCAAAAATGGTGGACTCGCCGAAAAATGTGTTTCAAATGAGCTCAGAAGGTAGGGTGGTGTGGACTCGCTAAAAAATGTGTTTCGAATGAGCTCGATAGGTAGGGTAAACGACCTCATTTCTTAGCAAAAATGGTGGACTCACCGAAAAATGTGTTGCAAATGAGCTCGAAAGGTAGGGTGGTGTGGACTCGCTAAAAAAGGTGTTTCAAATAAGCTTGAAAGGTAGGGTAAACGGCCTCATTTCTAAGAAAAAATGGTGGACTCGCCAAAAAATGTGTTTCAAATGAGCTCGAAAGAAAGGGTGGTGGACTCGCTAAAAAATGTGTTCAAATGAGCTCGAAAGGTAGGGTAAACGGCCTCATTTCTAAGAAAAAAATGTGGACTCCCCGATAAATGTGTTTCAAATGATCTCCAAAGATAGGGTGGTGGACTCGCTAAAAAATGTGTTTCGAATGAGCTCGAAAGGTAGGGTAAACGGCCTCATTTGTAAGCAAAAATGGTGGACACGCTGAAAAATGTGTTTCAAATGAGTTCGAAAGGTAGGGTGGTGGACTCGCTAAAAAATGTGTCTCAAATGATTCAAAAGGTAGGATAAACAGACTTATTTCTCAGAAAAAATAGTGGACTCGCCGACAAATGTGTTTTAAATAAGCTCCAAAGGTACGGTGGTGTGGACTCGCTAAAAAATGTGTTTCAAATGAGCTCGAAAGGTAGGGTAAACAGCCTCATTTCTAAGAAAAAATTGTGGACTCGCCGAAAAATGTGTTTCAAATGAGCTCCAAAGGTAGGGTGGTGGACTCGCTGAAAAATGTGTTTGAAATGAGCTCGAAAGGTAGGGTAACGGCCTCATTTGTAAGCAAAAATAGTGGACACGCCGAAAAATGTGTTTCAAATGAGTTCGAAAGGTAGGGTGGTGGACTCGCCGAAAAATGTGTTTCAAATGAGCTCAAAAGGTAGGGTGGTGTGAACTCGCTAAAAATGTGTTTCAAATTAGCTCGAAAGGTAGGGTAAACGCCCTCATTTCTAAGCAAAAATGATGGACTCGCCGAAAAATGTGTTTCAAATGAGCTCGAAAGGTAGGGTGGTGTGGACTCGCTAAAAAATGTGTTTCAAATGAGCTCGAAAGGTAGGGTAAACGGCCTCATTTGTTAGCAAAAATGGTGGACACGCCAAAAAATGTGCTTCAAATGAGTTCGAAAGGTAGGGTAAACAGTCTCATTTCTAAGCAAAAATTGTGGCCTCGCCGAAAAATGTGTTTCAAATGAGCTCAAAAGGTAGGGTGGTGTGGACTCGCTAAAAAATGTGTTTCCAATGAGTTCGAAAGGTAGGGTAAACGGCATCATTTCTAAGCAAAAATGGTGGAATCGCCGAAAAATGTGTTTCAAATGAGCTCGAAAGGTAGGGTGGTGTGGACTCGCTAAAAGATGTGCTTCAAATGAGCTCGAAAGGTAGGGTAAACGGCCTCATTTCTAAGCAAAAATTGTGGACTCGCCGAAAAATGTGTTTCACATGAGCTCGAAAGAAAGGGTGGTGGACTCGCTAAAAAATGTGTTCAAATGAGCTCGAAAGGTAGGGTAAACGGCCTCATTTCTAAGAAAAAATGTGGACTCCCCGATAAATGTGTTTCAAATGATCTCCAAAGATAGGGTGGTGGACTCGCTAAAAAATGTGTTTCGAATGAGCTCGAAAGGTAGGGTAAGCGGACTCATTTCTAAGAAAAAAATGGTGGACTCACCGAAAAATGAGTTTCAAATGAGATCCAAAGGTAGGGTGGTGGACTCGCTGAAAAATGTGTTTCAAATGAGCTCGAAAGGTAGGGTAAACGGCCTCATTTGTAAGCAAAAATGGTGGACACGCTGAAAAATGTGTTTCAAATGAGTTCGAAAGGTAGGGTGGTGGACTCGCTAAAAAATGTGTCTCAAATGATTCAAAAGGTAGGATAAACAGACTTATTTCTAAGAAAAAATAGTGGACTCGCCGACAAATGTGTTTTAAATAAGCTCCAAAGGTACGGTGGTGTGGACTCGCTAAAAAATGTGTTTCAAATGAGCTCGAAAGGTAGGGTAAACAGCCTCATTTCTAAGAAAAAATTGTGGACTCGCCGAAAAATGTGTTTCAAATGAGCTCCAAAGGTAGGGTGGTGGACTTGCTGAAAAATGTGTTTGAAATGAGCTCGAAAGGTAGGGTAACGGCCTCATTTGTAAGCAAAAATAGTGGACACGCCGAAAAATGTGTTTCAAATGAGTTCGAAAGGTAGGGTGGTGGACTCGCCGAAAAATGTGTTTCAAATGAGCTCAAAAGGTAGGGTGGTGTGAACTCGCTAAAAATGTGTTTCAAATTAGCTCGAAAGGTAGGGTAAACGGCCTCATTTCTAAGCAAAAATGATGGACTCGCCGAAAAATGTGTTTCAAATGAGCTCGAAAGGTAGGGTGGTGGACTCGCTGAAAAATGTGTTTCAAATGAGCTCGAAAGGTAGGGTAAACGGCCTCATTTGTAAGCAAAAATGGTGGACACGCTGAAAAATGTGTTTCAAATGAGTTCGAAAGGTAGGGTGGTGGACTCGCTAAAAAATGTGTCTCAAATGATTCAAAAGGTAGGATAAACAGACTTATTTCTAAGAAAAAATAGTGGACTCGCCGACAAATGTGTTTTAAATAAGCTCCAAAGGTACGGTGGTGTGGACTCGCTAAAAAATGTGTTTCAAATGAGCTCGAAAGGTAGGGTAAACAGCCTCATTTCTAAGAAAAAATTGTGGACTCGCCGAAAAATGTGTTTCAAATGAGCTCCAAAGGTAGGGTGGTGGACTTGCTGAAAAATGTGTTTGAAATGAGCTCGAAAGGTAGGGTAACGGCCTCATTTGTAAGCAAAAATAGTGGACACGCCGAAAAATGTGTTTCAAATGAGTTCGAAAGGTAGGGTGGTGGACTCGCCGAAAAATGTGTTTCAAATGAGCTCAAAAGGTAGGGTGGTGTGAACTCGCTAAAAATGTGTTTCAAATTAGCTCGAAAGGTAGGGTAAACGGCCTCATTTCTAAGCAAAAATGATGGACTCGCCGAAAAATGTGTTTCAAATGAGCTCGAAAGGTAGGGTGGTGTGGACTCGCTAAAAAATGTGTTTCAAATGAGCTCGAAAGGTAGGGTAAACGGCCTCATTTGTTAGCAAAAATGGTGGACACGCCAAAAAATGTGCTTCAAATGAGTTCGAAAGGTAGGGTAAACAGTCTCATTTCTAAGCAAAAATTGTGTCCTCGCCGAAAAATGTGTTTCAAATGAGCTCAAAAGGTAGGGTGGTGTGGACTCGCTAAAAAATGTGTTTCCAATGAGTTCGAAAGGTAGGGTAAACGGCATCATTTCTAAGCAAAAATGGTGGAATCGCCGAAAAATGTGTTTCAAATGAGCTCGAAAGGTAGGGTGGTGTGGACTCGCTAAAAGATGTGCTTCAAATGAGCTCGAAAGGTAGGGTAAACGGCCTCATTTCTAAGCAAAAATTGTGGACTCGCCGAAAAATGTGTTTCAAATGAGCTCAAAAGTTAGGGTGGTGTGGACTCGCTAAAAAATGTGTTTCCAATGAGTTCGAAAGGTAGGGTAAACGGCATCATTTCTAAGCAAAAATGGTGGAATCGCCGAAAAATGTGTTTCAAATGAGCTCGAAAGGTAGGGTGGTGTGGACTCGCTAAAAGATGTGTTTCAAATGAGCTCGAAAGGTAGGGTAAACGGCCTCATTTCTAAGCAAAAATTGTGGACTCGCCGAAAAATGTGTTTCAAATGAGCTCCAAAGGTAGGGTGGTGTGGACTCGCTAAAAAATGTGTTTCGAATGAGCTCGAAAGGTAGGGTAAACGGTCTCATTTCTAAGCAAAAATGGTGGATCCGCCGAAAAAATGTGTTTCAAATGAGCTCAAAAGGTAGGGTGGTGTGGACTCGCTAAAAATGTGTTTCAAATGAGCTCGAAAGGTAGGGTAAACGACCTAATTTGTAAGCAAAAATGGTGGAACACGCCGAAAAATTTGTTTCAAATGAGTTTAAAAGGTAGGGTGGTGGACTCGCTAAAAAATGTGTTTCAAATGAATTCAAAAGGTAGGGTAAACAGACTCATTTCTAAGCAAAAATGGTGGACTCGCCGAAAAATGTGTTTCAAATGAGCTCAGAAGGTAGGGTGGTGTGGACTCGCTAAAAAATGTGTTTCGAATGAGCTCGATAGGTAGGGTAAACGACCTCATTTCTTAGCAAAAATGGTGGACTCACCGAAAAATGTGTTGCAAATGAGCTCGAAAGGTAGGGTGGTGTGGACTCGCTAAAAAAGGTGTTTCAAATAAGCTTGAAAGGTAGGGTAAACGGCCTCATTTCTAAGAAAAAATGGTGGACTCGCCAAAAAATGTGTTTCACATGAGCTCGAAAGAAAGGGTGGTGGACTCGCTAAAAAATGTGTTCAAATGAGCTCGAAAGGTAGGGTAAACGGCCTCATTTCTAAGAAAAAAATGTGGACTCCCCGATAAATGTGTTTCAAATGAGCTCCAAAGATAGGGTGGTGGACTCGCTAAAAAATGTGTTTCGAATGAGCTCGAAAGGTAGGGTAAGCGGACTCATTTCTAAGCAAAAAATGGTGGACTCACCGAAAAATGAGTTTCAAATGAGATCCAAAGGTAGGGTGGTGGACTCGCTGAAAAATGTGTTTCAAATGAGCTCGAAAGGTAGGGTAAACGGCCTCATTTGTAAGCAAAAATGGTGGACACGCTGAAAAATGTGTTTCAAATGAGTTCGAAAGGTAGGGTGGTGGACTCGCTAAAAAATGTGTCTCAAATGATTCAAAAGGTAGGATAAACAGACTTATTTCTAAGAAAAAATAGTGGACTCGCCGACAAATGTGTTTTAAATAAGCTCCAAAGGTACGGTGGTGTGGACTCGCTAAAAAATGTGTTTCAAATGAGCTCGAAAGGTAGGGTAAACAGCCTCATTTCTAAGAAAAAATTGTGGACTCGCCGACAAATGTGTTTCAAATGAGCTCCAAAGGTAGGGTGGTGGACTCGCTGAAAAATGTGTTTGAAATGAGCTCGAAAGGTAGGGTAACGGCCTCATTTGTAAGCAAAAATAGTGGACACGCCGAAAAATGTGTTTCAAATGAGTTCGAAAGGTAGGGTGGTGGACTCGCCGAAAAATGTGTTTCAAATGAGCTCAAAAGGTAGGGTGGTGTGAACTCGCTGAAAATGTGTTTCAAATTAGCTCGAAAGGTAGGGTAAACGGCCTCATTCTAAGAAAAAATGATGGACTCGCCGAAAAATGTGTTTCAAATGAGCTCGAAAGGTAGGGTGGTGTGGACTCGCTAAAAAATGTGTTTCAAATGAGCTCGAAATGTAGGGTAAACGGCCTCATTTGTTAGCAAAAATGGTGGACACGCCAAAAAATGTGCTTCAAATGAGTTCGAAAGGTAGGGTAAACAGTCTCATTTCTAAGCAAAAATTGTGGCCTCGCCGAAAAATGTGTTTCAAATGAGCTCAAAAGGTAGGGTGGTGTGGACTCGCTAAAAAATGTGTTTCCAATGAGTTCGAAAGGTAGGGTAAACGGCATCATTTCTAAGCAAAAATGGTGGAATCGCCGAAAAATGTGTTTCAAATGAGCTCGAAAGGTAGGGTGGTGTGGACTCGCTAAAAGATGTGCTTCAAATGAGCTCGAAAGGTAGGGTAAACGGCCTCATTTCTAAGCAAAAATTGTGGACTCGCCGAAAAATGTGTTTCAAATGAGCTCAAAAGTTAGGGTGGTGTGGACTCGCTACAAAATGTGTTTCCAGTGAGTTCGAAAGGTAGGGTAAACGGCATCATTTCTAAGCAAAAATGGTGGAATCGCCGAAAAATGTGTTTCAAATGAGCTCGAAAGGTAGGGTGGTGTGGACTCGCTAAAAGATGTGTTTCAAATGAGCTCGAAAGGTAGGGTAAACGGCCTCATTTCTAAGCAAAAATTGTGGACTCGCCGAAAAATGTGTTTCAAATGAGCTCCAAAGGTAGGGTGGTGTGGACTCGCTAAAAAATGTGTTTCGAATGAGCTCGAAAGGTAGGGTAAACGGTCTCATTTCTAAGCAAAAATAGTGGATCCGCCGAAAAAATGTGTTTCAAATGAGCTCAAAAGGTAGGGTGGTGTGGACTCGCTAACAATGTGTTTCAAATGAGCTCGAAAGGTAGGGTAAACGACCTAATTTGTAAGCAAAAATGGTGGAACACGCCGAAAAATTTGTTTCAAATGAGTTTAAAAGGTAGGGTGGTGGACTCGCTAAAAAATGTGTTTCAAATGAATTCAAAAGGTAGGGTAAACAGACTCATTTCTAAGCAAAAATGGTGGACTCGCCGAAAAATGTGTTTCAAATGAGCTCAGAAGGTAGGGTGGTGTGGACTCGCTAAAAAATGTGTTTCGAATGAGCTCGATAGGTAGGGTAAACGACCTCATTTCTTAGCAAAAATGGTGGACTCACCGAAAAATGTGTTGCAAATGAGCTCGAAAGGTAGGGTGGTGTGGACTCGCTAAAAAAGGTGTTTCAAATAAGCTTGAAAGGTAGGGTAAACGGCCTCATTTCTAAGAAAAAATTGTGCACTCGCCGAAATATGTGTTTCAAATGAGCTCGAAAGTTAGGGTGGTGGACTCGCTAAAAAATGTGTTTGAAATGAGCCCAAAAGGTAGGCTAAACGGATTCATTTCAAAGAAAAAATGGTGGACTCGCCGAAAAATGTGTTTCTGTTGAGCTCCAAAGGTAGGGTGGTGGACTCGCTAAAAAAATGTGTTTCAAATGAGCTCGAAAGGTAGGGTAAACGACCTTATTTCTCAGAAAAAATAGTGGACTCGCCGGAAAATGTGTTTCAAATGAGCTCCAAAGGTAGGGTGGTGGACTCGCTAAAAAATGTGTTTCAAATGAGCTCGCAAGGTTGGGTAAACGACTTAATTGGTAAGCAAAAATGGTGGACTCGCCGAAAAATGTGTTTCAAATGAGTTCGAAAGCTAGGTTGGTTGACTCGCTAAAAAATGTGTTTCAAATGAATTCAGAAGTTAGGGTAAATTGACTCATTTCTAAGCAAAAACGGTGGACTCGCCAAAAATGTGTTTCAAATGAGCTCGAAAGGTAGGCTGTCAGGGAGCATTGTGGTGATCCAGAACACCAATGATACATGACATGGAGGAAGCTGGTCTTGCCAATGCATCATACTTAATCTTAAGATGCTTGGGGCCGAAGCTGGTGATGAGGACCCTCTCCCCCCAGACGGTCAGAACCCACACCCTGTACCAATTGTGGTGGATGATTTTGCTATGTGGCACGATGATCATGATAATAATCCAGTTGAAGTGGCTGCTCCTGTGCACAATGTTGATGAACCTGTCCTTCAGACTCCACCACAAAGCCCTCTTGTTCATCAGCCTGAACCTGTGTTTGAACCTGTTGCTGCACCTGAGATGGATCAACCAGCTGAAAATGATGTTGTCCTGATAGATCCTTTGCCCAATCTCGATGAAGATAGCTCTGCTGCACCTACTATACCATCTGCTGTTGCTGAGGAGGTATCTAATCCTATGCTTGAACCAGCTAATCCCCTGGTTGTTGTTCAAGACATGCTTAAGCATTTCACTGCATCTGCTCCTGCCATTATCAACACTTTACTTAGCAACACTGTTGTTGCAGCCAACTGTAAGCTGGTGGCTATTGAGGAGAATGGCATCACACATAACAGATGTTTTATTCAGGTGAACATTGTAGAAGAACCAGCAGTTGTCAAGAATTCCTCTGTGCAGATCTCAGAGATTTATGAATCTATTGGCCCTTCTGCTACAAAGCGAAAGGCTAGAGTTAAAACTCCAATAACCACTGAGAATGTCCGTAGAATCAACAAACTGGCCCTGCTGAAAGCTGGTTACAAAGACTCTGCCATTGACGAGGAGGATCCTGAAGATCATGAAGAATATGAGATGTCTGTCATTAACCCTGATGCGCCACTACCACCTTACATGCCTTTGTGCACCATCCAAGCCCTTGGCACTGGGCCATGTCAGATGCAGCCTGAGGATGTATCAGATGACAGTCTAAACTACGACAATACCAATGATAGCATGAAATAGAAGAGCACCTACCATTGGGGATAGCCTTGCAACTGTCCTCAATTTCTTTGGCTTATGCTGTGCTACTCTGGATCCTGCGGTGTTGTTTCACCATTTTATCTATCTGTGTTTTGTTACTTGTGTTGCATCTTGTGAACTTGGTTTTAGTATGTTATCTGCTATAAATAAGTTTGTGTGGTACTTCTATGAACCTTGCTATCAGTCAGTTTGTGGTGTTTTATGTCAGTCGTCAGTTTATGATGTTATGTTTATGTGGTGTATGCTATGTGCTGGTTGTGATCAGTCAGTACGAGATGTTTTATGATCTATAATCTGTGGGGATCGTTGATGGGAGTTTGTCTGTGTTCGGGCTTATTAACTTTGCCCAACGGCTGCACCAATCTTTTAGTTTCCAATGAGTAGAAGCTGGACTGTTCTGGATTGGAACCTTCGTGGAATTAACTCACAGGTTCGATGGGACGATATTAGGGAACGTGTGGATGAGGCTAATTTTAATATTATTTGTCTACAAGAAACTAAAAGACATCACTTTGACCACTCCTACCTCAGAAATTTCTGTCCGCGTCGTTTCGATCAGTTTGCCTTTGCTCCTTCTGTTGGGAATTCTGGTGGCATTATCACTATCTGGAACGGCTCGCTTTTCTCTGGGAAACTTATCAGTAGCTCTAGATATCATGTCACTGTTCAGCTGATCTGTAAGCTTAGCTCCCATGTCTGGTATCTCACTAATGTGTACGGTCCCACCATTCCCGAGGCTTGAACAGAATTCACTGATTGGCTCCTTGGAGTGGATATATCACTCATTCATTACTGGATGATATTGGATTATTTCAATCTTATCCGTGGACCAGAAAACAGGAACATGGATGGTGGTGATTTCAACTCTATGCTTCTATTTAATAGAATCATTAGCCACCATGACTGGATGGAAATTCCCTTGAAGGGTAGAGCATACACTTGGAGCAATATGCACGCCTCACCTTTGCTTGAGAAGTTGGATTGGATTTTTACATCGTCTAATTGGACAACTAACTTTCCTTACACGTTTGCTACACCTCTTGTAAAACTATCCTCAGATCATATTCCTATAAGAATACAGATTGGCACAGATATCCCGAGAGCCTGAATATTTCGTTTGAGGACTATTGGATGGATTTCCCAGATTTTTTGGAAGCAGTTGATGTTTTTTGGCAACAAACAGGTATGTTCAGGAATGCAGCACAGGATATTACTGCCATATTGAAATCTTTGTTTTGGCCCTTCTTGATGGTCTTGAAGAGCAGAGAACCTTATCTATTTTGGAAAAGAATTTTAGAACTACACTAAAAGTCCACCAGCTGAAACTTCTGGAAGCTAAGAGAATATATTGGAAAAGCAGAGCTAAAATTAGATGGGCACAACTTGGTGGAGAAAATACCAAGTTTTCCCATGTATGCTACTAAGATCTATAGAAGCAATTATATTGCTTGTTTGACAACCTCTGATGACAGAATTTTGTGTGACCATGAGGCTAAGGCAACTGTTATCTGGCATGCATTCAAAGACAGAATTGGCTGCTCGGATAACCCGACCATGTGGTTTGATCTAGACCGCATTATTGTTCCTAGAAATGATGTGGTTTTCTCTGCTTTGGAGTTACCGTTCCCTAGAGAAGAAATTGATGGCATTGTTAAAAACATGCCTCTAAATAAATCACCTGGACCTGATGGTTTTAATGGTGCTTTCCTTAAGAAGTGCTGGCAGAAGATTAAAGAACAATTTTACAGCCTTTGCGATAAATTCTTTGAGGGGAGTTTGGACATCTTGAGCATTAACTCATCATACATCACCTTAATCCCCAAAAAGGCTGACCCTGAGTACATCAACGATTACTGACCTATCTCTTTGGTCAGCCTCACTCTCAAGTTCCTTACCAAACTATTGGCTAATCGAATGCAGAAGATCATTATCTCAGTTATTCATAAAAACCAATATGGTTTCATCAAGAATAGAAATATTCAAGATTGCCTTGCATGGGCATTTGAGTACATCCACCTCAGCCATAAGTCCAAAAAAAATTGTGATCATCAAGCTGGATTTTCAAAAAGCATTTGATAAAGTGGATTACAGTGCCATTCTTTTGATGTTGAAGCATCTTGGTTTTGGTGAAAAATGGATTTCTTGGATAAAGATTATCCTCCAGACTGCCTCTGCTTCTATCTTACTAAACGGTGTGCCTAGCAAGAAGATAGCTTGTAAAAGAGGGGTCAGACAGGGCGATCCATTGTCACCTTTGATGTTTGCGTCTACTGCTGAATTACTGCAATATGTGATCAATGAGGCTTGGAGACAAGGACATCTGGAATTGCCACTTGTTTGTTCTTTTGGTCTGGATTATCCAGTTATCCAATATGTTGACGATACTCTTATTAGCATGCCTGCATCAGAGGATCAGCTTTTGTATCTTAAGGAATTACTTGGAAAGTTCTCTGCCTCCACTGTTCTCAAAATAAATTTCAGTAAATCGACTATGGTACCTATTAATGTTGAGCCTGCTGAAAGTGAGGAACTTGCTCTTATTCTCGGGTGTAAAACTGAGTCCCTTCCATTTACTTATTTAGGTCTTCATATGGGTACTACTAAACCCAACATGGAAGACTTGATTGGCATCATCCACAGAATTGACAGGCGTCTAGTTGGCATTGCTGACACATTATCCTATGATGGCAGGCTTATTGTGGTTAAAGCTATTATCTCTGCCATTCCTAATTTTGCTATGTGCACTCTTAAGCTCCCCCTAGGATTTATTGACTACTAGATGACCCGTTGCGCTACCGCGCAACTGCCGAGATGCAAAGACTAAATTGTTGCCGTCGGTGAATCCTTAGGAAATAACAACATGACTACTCATCATCGAAAGATTGCTTTGATGGCGTAAAGAAAAGCATGAGATTTTCCATATTTAATGCAGTAGCCATATTGTTTTAGTCTATTACAGAACATAGTCGCACAGACATTTTACTACGGATTAGTCTAAGGATAAACAGAAAAGCATGAGGTTTAATTCAGTAGCCATCGGTTCTTGCTACACTAAATATTGTCTTATTCTATTACAGAACATGGTTCAGGGAAGTCAGGCTACAACTTTTCATCATTAGGGTTGGACGATCGGATGGGGCTCATTGGGTTGAGTACAAACAGGCAGACATCGTCCGCTTCAAGCAGCATGAGCATCGAAAAGAGAACGGACCACTACCACCAGGGAAATATCACTGGTGGACTATATTGATGTAGCGCCCCATCTTTTAAATAAAGATGGAACACCTGTGTTATGTGCTGGTCCCTGGATCACTGCCAGCACCACAGTACAAAATATATAGTATCATTGCATAAGTATCAAAATACTACATCGAGATCCAAAAATAGCCAAGTATAGCTTTATTACAAAGTGCATAGTCATGAAGACTAGCTTAAATATTCAGAGTTCACAACGAAAATAAAAGCAATGGGCCTTCTCTTCTAGCATACACCACAAGCAGACATGTTGGGTGTAGAATCGAGTCCAAACTTACTCCTCATCAGAATTACCTGCACATTTGAATATGCAGCCCCCGTAGGAGGTCAATACAATGAAGTATTGGCAAGTGACTATGGTGGATAAATTTTGACATGTCTAATTCTATATGCATATTGGGCTTGGTGGAGTTTGTAGGCTATTTTGCGGAAAACCAGTTTTCTCCTATCTTTTGTAAAACACTTTTGTATCTCAAAGACTTGGCACCAAGGGATGAAGCCCAAGTGCACCAATAAATTCTTTCCTTAGTTAAATTTTACTTTAAGAAAACCATGTTGAGATTCTTCCGTCCATCCTTGTCCAGTTGCTCGAAGTAGTCCATCACCGGGGACATGGCTGAGTACTCAGTTTGTCGACTCTGCAGAGGTTGTGCACTTTCACCTTAAGACTCAATTAACCCAGACATCCTATACACGCGGAGTGCATTAAGGAAAGGAGAGAATTGAGACAAGAACTTTCAGAAGAAGAATACAACCATACTAGCAAGACCCGTTCCACCTATCAACTCTACATCTGCTTGTCAAGCTGACAGGTTGCACTCTCACAACTTAGTAGTTCTAGACAGAGCCCATTGTCAGAAGGCTGCACGGGAAGCTTCTAAACTTGGAGGGACTTAGAAATCTCGTTGTTCCTGGTTGGCCGTCCACAAGTGCGCTCCTGGGTGACAACCACCATACTCATGGCCCTAAGTAGAATAGAAATTCATCCTAGGCAAAGACAACCACAGGCATGGTCCCAAAAGCCACTCAACATAAACCAAACAACCAATTCCACCCAGAAGTGCATTCAAGGTTTTTAACACTTAGTAATAATTCTATAACATGATAAGTAAACTCCTTTATAGCATAGCTAAGCATCTAATAAAACTTTTGGTGGCTGCATGGGGAGGGATGGCTACACACTACTAGGATATTTCCAAAGTGTAAACTAACTTAGCATTATAAGGTAGTTCAAAATTTCCCTATCATGCATACTACTCAAAATCTACTAATAATGCATATAGAAACATAGGATGGATTATGAATGTCACTTGCCTTGGTAACAAGAGGAACAAGCACAGCAAGAATAACAATCACAAGGACCTTCCTCCTCTTCACAATCTAGAGACAAACAATAAAACTAAATAAACACACAAGCATAGCACTTAACATATCAAGAAAAAATATGTATGCATGCTTAATATGCAATGCACTTAACAAGACCAAATGATTACCATTTTAATTTCTCTGTTATTAAGGCATAAAATGCAATGATCAATATTTTAATATTTTAATTAATCATTTAAAATATTGAGCATATTAGTAGTTTTAAGTTCTAAAACCAATTTCTTTAAGTATATTATGAGAAGTTTCAAATAAAACTCATGTTACACTCTCTGGACAGAGGGCATTAATAAATCTCTACAACAATTGGATTTATTTGGAAAGAAATTTTATTAATTAAATTATAGATTTAATCATCCGAAAGCTAAACAATTAAATTCCTCAATTTAATATACACTAAAAGGATAAACTAATGAAACCATACTAAACTACACGAGCAGAGCTTCACGTGGATATAAAATTCATCAAATTTGGATGAACAGAACAAAAGTTATGAATTTTGTAAGTTTGTGTTGTTTTCTGTTTTTAAAACAATTTCTCAGCGAAAATAGAAAATAAATATGCCACGCGGCGCTCTCTGATTGGCCGATACCGGTTCGGCGCGGATCGCGAACGTGAACCGTCCGATCTATTTTAAAACGGACGCTCCAGATCCACCCGATCTAGATCCATTGGATCTAGATCCGACGGCCAGGGTCAAAAGGGGGCGGACGGGCGGCGCGGTTCGCCGGCGAACTCGTGTCCGCGGCGGCGCCATCGTCGGCATAATCGTTTCCGGCGATCTACGACGTGCGGGCAAGAACGACACGTACCGCTACGAAGAGGAGGTCGAGGCGGAGATGTTGGCGCGTCAGGGGTCTTCGGCGTGCTTCCCTTCTCCTCCTAAAGCTCGCCGGAGATGGAGACGGCGGCGGTTTGCTTCGGTTGATCACGGACGCGATGATCTGGAGCAGTAGAACAACAGGGAAGATGTTAAGGACGTGCGCGCGCTAACTAGAAGTCGGAAGAGAGACGCGGGAGGACTCGAGGAGCTTTGCACTCACCGCAGATTGAAGATTTTGGCGGCGGCAATGGCGGACGGCGACGGGCAGTTTTTGAGCGGCCTGGAGGCTATCTTCTAGGGTTTTGGGGTTCGGGAGGAGGCGGTAGAGGGGGGGGGGGTTTATATGGGGACGTAGGGGAGCGATTAAACCGCGATTTGCCACCGGATTTTGATCCGTAACAGACTAGGGTTCGTTGAGTTTGTGTTCTTCGCGACTTGGGGAAGATGACGAGTGGGGCCGGGCTGTCAGCGACTGCGAAGGAGGGAGGTGGGCTGCTGTTGGGCCTCTGCGCTTCGCCTGCGCTGCGCGCACGGGAGGGAACGAAGTGGGCTTCGTCCCAGATTGGGTCGGGCCGTTCTTCTCTCTCTTTTTTTTTTAACAAAACATTTTCTGATTTCAAACATTTAATTCAATTTTGATTTTAAAACTTAGTCAAAACTTTTCAGAAAAATTCATAAAAATATGTTTTGAAAAGCTAATTTAATTTATAACTTTTTGATATCATTTTGCTAAGTAAATAAAATAATAAAATACAGATTTGTATTAGGAGCTCAAATAGACCTCTTTAATGAAAACAATTTTATTTAACCTTATAATTAAAATTCAATTTACTCCTTATGTGATTTCAATGCCATACTTTTATGATGCATGATGCTTGAATGCAAAGTTTTAAATTTTTGAGAAATTTGGGATGTTACAGACTAACCCCCTTAAGAAGAAGCTCGCCCTCGAGCTTCGGAAAGGTCAACAAATAGGTGTGGGTGGTCTTCTCGGAGGTCATCCTCTCGTTCCCAGGTGGCTTCGTCCTCGGTGTGATGATTCTACTGGACCTTGCAAAACTTGATGGTTTTAGTACGGGTGACTCTTTCTGCTGTCTGTAATATCTTGTTGGGCTTCTCTTCGTATGTCAGGTCACTCTCCAATTGTACCTCCTCGAGGGGTACAGTATCCTTTAAGGGAACTCCCATCATCTCGGGATGACATTTCTTCAACTGACTGACATGGAACACATTATGAACAGCAGACAGTACTTCAGGTAGTTCTAGGTCATATGCCACCTTTGCGAGACAGAATTTTGAATGGTCCAATGAATCGAGGTGCTAACTTTCCTTTGATTCCAAACCTTTTCACACCCCGAAGTGATGACACCCTTAAATAGGTTCTATCTCCCACTTCATAGGTGACTTCTCTACGCTTGGAATCTGCATAGCTTTTCTGGCGTGACTGTGCTATTTTCAACCTGTCCTTAATCAGCCTGACTTTCTCCTCAGCATCCTGTATTATATCAGGTCCAAAGAAACTCCGTTCTCCTACACCACTCCACAACAGTGGGGTTGTGCATTTCTTTCCATATAATGCTTTGAACGGTGCCATCTCAATGCTGACTTGGTAACTATTGTTGAAGGAGAACTCCGCGTATGGCAAATTATCATCCCAACTAGATCCATAGTCGAGCGCACAAGCTCTTAACATATCTTCTAAACTCTGATTCACTCTTTCAGTCTGACCATCTGTTTGCGGATGAAAAGCCGTACTGAATTCCAATCTGGTTCCCAAAGATTCGTGCAACTGCTTCCAAAAATGAGAAGTGAACTGGGTCCCCCTATCAGACACGATACTCTTAGGAACGCCGTGAAGGCACACAATTCTCTTCATGTAAATATCGGCTAACTTTGCCCTGGTATAAGTGGTCTTCACGGGTATGAAGTGAGCTATTTTGGTTAGGCGACAAACAATAACCCAAATAGAATCATAACCCGATCTGGTCCTTGGTAATCCAGTGATGAAGTCCATCCCAATGGAATCCCACTTCCAATCCGGTACTTTCAAAGGTTGTAAGAGTCCTGCTGGTTTCTGATGTTCTGCCTTTACTCGACTACATACATCATACTTAGCGATGTATTCTGCTATTTCTCTCTTCAGATTATTCCACCAAAATCTCTCTTTCACATCCATATACATCTTGGTATTTCCCGGATGAATTGAATAAGGTGTTTCATGAGCTTCTTGCAGAATTAACTTCCTAATATCAGGGTCATTGGCCACACATACACGTTTTTCAAACCACAAAATCCCCTGCTCATCCTCATGAAATCCTTTAGCTTTTCCAGCTCTTAAATTGACTTTGATCTCTTCTATTTCCTTGTCTCCTTTCTGAGCTTCACGTATCTTGTCCATCAAAGTGGGCTGTACAACTAATGAGGTTACAAACCCTTCAGATACTACTTCCAACCTGAGGTCCTTAAATGCCTTACATAAATCCTCGGGTAATTCTCCTACTGTAAGGCCATTCACATACACTTTTCGGCTCAGAGCATCTGCTACCACATTAGCTTTTCCCGGATGGTATTGAAGACTTAGATCATAATCTTTAATAAGTTCCAGCCACCTTCTTTGTCTCATATTCAATTCCTTCTGTGTAAATATGTACTTCAAACTTTTGTCGTCCGTGAATACCTCACATCTTTTTCCCATCAGGTAGGGTCTCCAAGTTTTCAGGGCATGCACTACTGATGCTAACTCGAGATCATGAGTTGGATAATTTGTTTCATGTTTCTTGAGTTGTCTGGAGGCATAAGATGCCACTCTGCCTTCCTGCATCAACACACTTCCCAAGCCTCGGCGTGAAGCATCACAGTATACTTGGAATTCCTTCTCCAAATCAGGTAAGCATAGAACTGGGGCTGAAACCAGACGTTTCTTCAACTCCTGAAAACTGGCTTCGCATGCCTCTGTCCACTCAAATTTCTTCTCCTTCTTTAATAATTCCGTCAAGGCCTTGGCAATCTTGGAGAAGTTTTCAATGAATCGTCGGTAGTATCCTGCTAGGCCCAGAAAACTTCGTAATTCACCAACATTCTTCGGCGGCTCCCAATTAGTTACAGCTGAAACCTTTTCAGGATCCACTCCTATACCTTCCTTGGACACCACATGGCCTAAAAATCCGACTTGTTCTAACCAAAACTCACACTTGCTGTACTTGGCATACAAATTATGTTCACGTAGTCTCTGCAATACCAGACGCAAGTGCTCTTCATGTTCTTTGTGACTCTTGGAGTAGATTAGAATATCATCTATGAACACTACCACAAACTTATCCAGAAAATCCATGAACACGTTATTCATCATATTCATGAAATAGGCTGGTGCATTGGTTAATCCAAAAGGCATTACTGTGTACTCATAAGAGCCATATATCGTAACAAATGCAGTTTTGGGTATATCCATTTCTCTAACTTTCATTTGGAGGTACCCCGATCGAAGATCGATCTTTGAGAAAACACAAGCACCTTCCAGTTGATCAAATAGTTCATTTATCTTGGGTAACGGGTACTTGTTTTTGATAGTTTGCTCGTTTATATCTCTGTAATCCATGACTAGCCTCTGGGTTTGATCCTTCTTTTTAACAAATAAGACTGGTGCTCCCCATGGCGATGAACTTGGACGAATGAATCCTTTCTGGATATGTTCCTCTAATTGCTTCTTGAGCTCTTTCAATTCATCGACGGCCATAGGATAAGGTCTTTTAGCTATTGGCCCTGTTCCCGGCTTCAGTTCGATGAGAAACTCTACATCTCTATCGGGTGGCATCCCCGGTAGTTCCTCAGGAAAAACATCCGGGTATTCCTTGACAATAAGCACATCACCAAGGCTAACCCCCTTAAGAGAATTCAGCCTAACCTTCTTAAGTTCGAAAGTTGATATGAACTTAATCTTCCTTTTCTCTGGGGTGGTGAGGGTGATTGCTCTATTTGCACAATCTATGATTCCTTCAAAACGAGTCATCCAATCCATTCCGATGATAACATCCAATCCTTGGGTTTCTAGGATGACTAAGTCTGTTGGGAAGGGGTGTTTTCCGATTTGCAAGTCTAACTGCCTACACCCGGAATTTACTAGCATCTCTCCTCCAGGTGAACTTACCCTAATAGGTTTTCCTAGACTTTCCTCAGCTAACCCATGTTTGTTAACAAAAGCTCTTGATATGAATGAATGAGATGCTCCAGTATCAAATAAAACTAATGCTGGAAAGGAGTTGAGCAAGAACGTACCAATCACAGCATCAGGTTCATCATGAACTTCTTCCACATTGATGTGGTTCACTTGTCCCTTCTGGAAAGGATTGGGCTTGGAGTTTTCATCAGCTTTCTTCTCTGGACATTCAGTTGCATAATGTCCTGTCTTCTTGCACTTGAAGCAGGTCACATTAGACAAGTCTTTCTTCCCTTCATAGTTAGGACGGTGATTACCATTCACATGATTATATCCATGATGATGGTTTCCCCTGGATCCACCATTATTTCCATTGTATCCTCCATTGCTTCCTTTGTTTCCTCCATTGTGGTTATGACCATGATGTTTTTGGCCACTACCAGTGTTGGAGTGATTCCAGGGTTTATGGCTACTGACTTCAGAGGTGTGTTTCTTATATGTCCCTTCAGAATGAACCTTACTTGCACTGAACTTCCTCTTCCTATTCTCTTCCTTTCTTATGTTGTTGTCCAAGGTGATAGCTTGATCCAGCAGAGCTTGATAGTTTGGAGTATATGCCACAGACAAAGGTATCTTCAGTTCTCCCTTGAGTCCATTGAGGAACTTTTCCTTCCTCTTTGCATCAGTATCAATGTCCTCTGGTGCATACCTTGATAGCATACAGAAGTCATCCATATACTGCTTCAGAGTTCTACCTCCTTGCCTCAAGCTGCGAAATTCGTCTTTCTTCAGGTTCATTATACCGGAGGAGATGTGAGCATTCCGGAAGCCTTCCTTGAACGCATCCCAAGTCATGCCATCCAAAGGATGAGTCACTTGATAATTCTCCCACCACAATGCTGCGGGTCGTTCCAACAGGTGTGCAGTGAACCTCACTTTTTCTGCCTCAGAACATTCACAAGTTACTAAGTCCTTGTTGACAGAACGGAGCCAATCATCCGCCACTATTGGGTCAGTAGCAGAGGAGAACTTATTAGGCCTAAGCCTTAGGAATCTAGCAAGTCTGTCCACTGGGGGTGGTGGTGGAGGTGGCGGGTTGTTGTTGTTGTGGTTGTTGTTGTTGTTGTTGGTTGCTGCAATGAACTGAGTCATCATATTCATTAACTGAGCTTGGGCGGCAATCAGTTGTTGCATGACGTCGTCGTTGTGGGTATCACGACGAGGAGGCATCTGTAGGGTTTTTCAGCATAGATGAGTGAAAGATAGACAGAACTAAGAGAAGAAAAATCCTACCCATGCACAAAGCAACCAAGTCAACACAATCAACACTCATAAGACAACTTAAAAAGAAAAAGTCTACTTAGCAAAACAAAACAAGTATTCTAAGTTGATTTAATAAAACAACAGAGTCTACAAACCAAACATTCTATCATTGTCACACCACAAGTTGGAGATCAATGTTTTAAAAAGAACGACGAACTAAACGAGGGAGAATATGGTGGTCCAACTACTAAGTCTAAACTTCGTCCATGACGTCTCCTTCATCTTCTTCGACTTCCTCGATGGTGATGCCTTCCTTCGTAAGGATCTCCTTGTAGTCATTCACCTCCTTCTCCAAGGCCTCATTCTTCTCCTGTAACATTGTCGTCTCCCGGTGCAGAGTCTCGATTGCTTCCTTCTCCAGGACTTCAATCTTCTCTTGTAACATTCTCTTCTCACGGCGTAGAGTCTCGATCAAATCTCGATCAGCTTCGAACTCGACGTCGTTGCTCAGAATTTCATCCTTCAAGGTCTTGATCTCCTTGTTCTTGTCTCTAATTCTCTTTTCTTGATTTTGGAACTTCTTCTCTTGAGCTCGGAACTTCTCCTCTTGAGCGTTGGCCACCTCTTCTTGGGCTTCAATCTTCTTTTGAGTCTCCTTGACTTGTGCCATTATTTCATCATTCTTCAACAACTCATTGCGTCTATCCTCTTCTAGTTGCCAGAGGTGAAGTTCTAAGTCTTGGAGATATGGGTACAAAGGTTCTGGTTTGTTTTTGTGTTCCTCGCTAACACAGTAAGGAATCCCATGTTCGTCACGTTGGCCAAGGTGAGCAAAGTAGTGGTCTTTTAACCCCTCTTGGTATTGCAAGCAAAGACGTCCTATTAGCTCCTGCGTGACGAGATTCAGCCCTTTCTCCAAGGAGTCACTAATCGACTTGTATTGGATGTCTTCGGTCTTGGGTTCAGTCTGGCGCCCTTGTTGGTAAAGGCGAATTCCCCATAAGTCTTCTTTGTTGAAGTGCTTCAGCTGGCTTGCCTTGATGATGGGTATTGGAAGTGCCAACAGTTCTACTAACTCTAGAAGATATCTTCCAAAGCGCATGTCCTTGAAGTCCTCCGCGGTTTGATACATGAAGAACGACATCCTTAAGTGATAAAGGTAGAGTTTATTAAAACAAGACAAAGGTAAGATATACTAATTGTGGTGTACTTAAGTACTTAGAGAAAAAGAAGTTCTTTTCTAACAGGTGATCAACACTATTATCAACTCTTTGTAAGTCGGATATTCACTATAGTGAGAGAGACAGACACCCGGCCAGTCACTTATAATTGTGGAACAGGTCTCATGTACGCGGACATGTAAGGTTAGTCCCGGGCCGCTTCATTCCACTATGCCGCTAGGATCCAACATACTTCAAAGATGGTAATATTATGATCAAAAAGAGGCTTAACCAATCCTAAGGGCTCGAACCTACAGGCAACACTTTCGCTCTGATACCATTTTGTAGCGCCCCATCTTTTAAATAAAGATGGAACACCTGTGTTATGTGCTGGTCCCTGGATCACTGCCAGCACCACAGTACAAAATATATAGTATCATTGCATAAGTATCAAAATACTACATCGAGATCCAAAAATAGCCAAGTATAGCTTTATTACAAAGTGCATAGTCATGAAGACTAGCTAAAATATTGAGAGTTCACAACGAAAATAAAAGCAATGGGCCTTCTCTTCTAGCATACACCACAAGCAGACATGTTGGGTGTAGAATCGAGTCCAAACTTACTCCTCATCAGAATTACCTGCTTTGAATATGCAGCCCCCGTAGGAGGTCAATACAATGAAGTATTGGCAAGTGACTATGGTGGATAAATTATGACAATTCTAATTCTATATGCATATTTGGCTTGGTGGAGTTTGTAGGCTATTTTGCGGAAAGCCAGTTTTCTCCTATCTTTTGTAAAACACTTTTGTATCTCAAAGACTTGGCACCAAGGGATGAAGCCCAAGTGCACCAAGAAATTCTTTCCTTAGTCAAATTTTACTTTAAGAAAACCATGTTGAGATTCTTCCGTCCATCCTTGTCCAGTTGCTCGAAGTAGTCCATCACCGGGGACACGGCTGAGTACTCAGTTTGTCGACTCTGCAGAGGTTGTGCACTTTCACCTTAAGACTCAATTAACCCAGACATCCTATACACGCGGAGTGCATTAAGGAAGGAGAGAATTGAGATAAGAACTTTCAGAAGAAGAATACAACCATACTAGCAAGACCCGTTCCACCTATCAACTCTACATCTGCTTGTCAAGCTGACAGGTTGCACTCTCACAACTTAGTAGTTCTAGACAGAGCCCATTGTCAGAAGGCTGCACGTGAAGATTCTAAACTTGGAGGGACTTAGAAATCTCTTTGTTCCTGGGTGGCCGTCCACAAGTGCGCTCCTGGGTGACAACCACCATACTCATGGCCCTAAGTAGAATAGAAATTCATCCTAGGAAAAGACAACCACAAGCATGGTACCAAAAGCCACTCAACATAAACCAAACAACCAATTCCACCCAGAAGTGCATTCAAGGTTTTTAACACTTAGTAATAATTCTATAACATGATAAGTATTTCCTTTATAGCATAGCTAAGCATCTAATAAAACTTTTGGTGGCTGTATGGGGAGGGATGGCTACACACTACTAGGATATTTCCAAAGTGTAAACTAACTTAGCATTATAAGGTAGTTCAAAATTTCCCTATCATGCATACTACTCAAAATCTACTAATAATGCATATAGAAACATAGGATGGATTATGAATTTCACTTGCCTTGGTAAAAAGAGGAACAAGCACAACAAGAATAACAATCACAAGGACCTTCCTCCTCTTCACAATCTAGAGACAAACAATAAAACTAAATAAACACACAAGCATAGCACTTAACATATCAAGACAAAATATGTATGCATGCTTAATATGCAATGCACTTAACAAGACCAAATGATTACCATTTTAATTTCTCTGTTATTAAGGCATAAAATGCAATGATCAATATTTTAATATTTTAATTAATCATTTAAAATATTGAGCATATTAGTAGTTTTAAGTTCTAAAACCAATTTCTTTAAGTCTATTATGAGAAGTTTCAAATAAAACTCATGTTACACTCTCTGGACAGAGGGCATTAATAAATCTCTAAAACAATTGGATTTATTTGGAAAGAAATTTTATTAATTAAATTATAGATTTAATCATCCGAAAGCTAAACAATTAAATTCCGCAATTTAATATACACTAAAAGGATAAACTAATGAAACCATACTAAACTACACGAGCAGAGCTTCACGTGGATATAAAATTCATCAAATTTGGATGAACAGAACAAAAGTTATGAATTTTGTAAGTTTGTGTTGTTTTCTGTTTTTAAAACAATTTCTCAGCGAAAATAGAAAATAAATATGCCACGCGGCGCTCTCTGATTGGCCGATACCGGTTCGGCGCGGATCGCGAACGCGAACCGTCCGATCTATTTTAAAACGAACGCTCCAGATCCACTCGATCTAGATCCATTCGATCTAGATCCGACGACGAGGATCAAAAGGGGGCGGACGGGCGGCGCGGTTCGCCGGCGAACTCGTGTCCGCGGCGGCGCCATCGTCGGCATAATCGTTTCCGGCGATCTACGACGTGCGGGCAAGAACGGCACGTACCGCTACGAAGAGGAGCTCGAGGCGGAGATGTTGGCGCGTCAGGGGTCTTCGGCGTGCTTCCCTTCTCCTCCTAAAGCTCGCCGGAGATGGAGACGGCGGCGGTTTGCTTCAGTTGATCACGGACGCGATGATCTGGAGCAGTAGAACAACAGGGAAGATGTCAAGGACGTGAGCGCGCTAACTAGGAGTCGGAAGAGAGACGCCGGAGGACTCGAGGAGCTCTGCACTCACCGGAGATTGAAGATTTTGGCGGCGGCAATGGCGGACGGCGGCGGGCAGTTTCTGAGCGGCCTGGAGGCTATCTTCTAGGGTTTTGGGGTTCGGGAGGAGGTGGTAGAGGGGGGGGGGGGTTTATATGGGGACGTAGGGGAGCGATTAAATCGCGATTTGCCACCGGATTTTGATCCGTAACAGACTAGGGTTCGTTGAGTTTGTGTTCTTCGCGACTTGGGGAAGATGACGAGTGGGGCCGGGCTATCAGCGACTGCGAAGGAGGGAGGTGGGCTGCTGTTGGGCCTCTGCGCTTCGCCTGCGCTGCGCGCACGGGAGGGAACGAAGTGGGCTTCGGCCCAGATTGGGTCGGGCCGTTCTTCTCTCTCTCTTTTTTTTTAACAAAACATTTTCTGATTTCAAACATTTAATTCAATTTTGATTTTAAAACTTAGTCAAAACTTTTCAGAAAAATTCATAAAAATATGTTTTGAAAAGCTAATTTAATTTATAACTTTTTGATATCATTTTGCTAAATAAATAAAATAATAAAATACAGATTTGTATAAGGAGCTCAAATAGACCTCTTTAATGAAAACAATTTTATTTAACCTTATAATTAAAATTCAATTTACTCCTTATGTGATTTCAATGCCATACTTTTACGATGCATGATGCTTGAATGCAAAGTTTTAAATTTTTGAGAAATTTGGGATGTTACAATTGACAAGCAGAACAAAATAATCCTACAACACAATGTATCCAGTTAGGTACATGAACGCAGCTAATTTTTTCATAAGGATCAGTGATCCATTTTAACATGCGGTGTAACTAAGAGCGCTTAACTCATAAGATTACAAAGAGAGTATGGATGTAGCTAAGAGCGCTTAACTGGACCCTTGGCCTATAATAGCTCCGTCAATGAGGCATGTTAAACACACATACCCTTTTATACACTCATTGGCAGACCAAAAACTAATAGATATCTAAATTATTTGCAAGCAGCAACTATTAATTTAAGGTCTTAATTGGGTAAAGATAAATGTAGCTACATTAATAACGGGTGGCTAAACATATTATGTACCTATCTAACAAGGAAGTCAAAGGAAATGAAACAAAAAAACAGCAGAGAGAGAGGCCTGGTAAATCGGCTTTTTCATGCATATGAGGGATCCTCTGAAATTATTGTCCACAAGCCCTATCTTAAGCAGAGACAGGTAGACAGATAGCTCTATATATAACTCTACCGAAGCAAGGAAACAAAGCAAATCAACCAAGTCGTATGAGTTAATATGAACAGGGCAGGACAAAACCTTCTTGAGCAACACCTCGTACAATTAATGTAACGTTTAAGCTAAACGATGTTATGAAAACAACCTCTGATGAATTGTTGATCAATCTACAGATCCATAAAAGAGCACATAAGTTTAGGTTACATTCTGGGACCAGATCTGTCTATAAAGGATAGTCTCTCTGAATAGGCAGAGGTAATACCTACGAAAGCACGCCTATGGAACAGCGTGTGCTCACACAAAATAGTTTTACATAGTAGCTTAAACAGGTACTACATCAATTCAATGCTGCAGCAGAGAAGCGGTGTCTCTGAAGGAGCAAAGAACTGAGGAGTAACTACAGACATTAAGGCCGTGAGGCCATCTAATCAGCTCGACGATTTCTACTAACGAAGGGCCGCCGAGTTCCAGCGGACGTCGAGGCAGCGAGCAGTATTACCATAATGATAAGCTCTTTAACTGGCCCATGTGAGCTATGCCCTTAACAGGAACCACGAACCTGGTAACAAAGATGTCATGAACGAACGAAGGATCATCAATATGCACCAACATCTATGTGACAGAACTGAACAAATGCAAGATATGAAAATATATAAATTGCAGCATAACAACCTCAAAAATCAAGAAAGAAGTCTTTGGTTGGTACCTTATATACAGACGATGGCACCACACACAGCAAACCAGCTACAGCTTCTGTTTCTTGCCCCCAGGCTTGGGAACAGTACCAGACCTAAAACGCATGACAAGTGGATTAGCAATCTTTATAGCCTACAAAACGGTCGGTCATTCATAGGCAAGACACTGCAACGACATAGGCAGGAAGGTGGTACCTTCCCTTCTTCGGTGGCAGCACATCGTCACCTTTCTCTTCACCAGCCTCTGCATCAGCACTCTCAGTAGCCTTCACAGAAAGCTATGTAATTTGAAAAGAGAGACAAATCAATATAGGAACGACAAATAACCAGTGACATGGTAAGAACTATAAAGCCTAGAAACAAACGTCTGGTGCTTCTTCAGTCGAAACAACAGCCTCTGCAGCAATATTTGTCTTGTCCTTAGCCAGAGTTCCAAAGAGTGATTTCCTCACACCACGTTTATGGGCTGATGATCTGTTACAACGAATAACATAGATAAGAGCGGGGAACAAAATAAAGAGGCTGTACACATATTGACACTAATTTGCGGGCAGTACCCTCTAGCCAGAGTTGAAGGGTTGAGTTTGGCAGCAGGAGAAACAGTTGCCTGCATCGAAACAAATGGTCAGTACCAAGAAAACAAAACAACAAAATATGTTCAAGCATTCTATAAACAGATGGTTGTGACAAAGAAGACACCTAGCTAGCAAGATATCCATTTTCATCACAAATATCTGAACATGATCATAACTCACTGCAGGAGGCGTGAACGTAGCAGGAGATAAGACCGGAACCAGCGGTATGCCTGAACCGCTACCTGATGATGATGCCCCACCAGATTCAGCAGCAACACGAACGGCAAGCGGCGGTAGCTCAAGCTTGTAGGTCTCTTTAATCCTGGTGACCTGGAAGGATAGGTTCTCGCTCTTGTTTAACCTCCGTTTCTTGGATATGCAGACCAGTAGCTTGTACTTCAGTCCAACGAGATGATTAATCTCTGGCGGAACAACTGTGTCAAACCTCGCAACATTGCCTATTTCCTCAGCGGTGCTACGCCCCGTATACCTCTGATGCAGCAAGGCGAGCACCGGTTTTCCTACAGCCCCCCTTGCGACCTTGTCAAACATCACAAATTCAGCCTCGGCTGTGCCGTCAGATGGAAACACAGTGACACAGTACCTGCAAAGCAGCAGCAAAACAAGGTATCATCTGACTATCTTTAGGTAGATCAACTGGACAAGAAGACAAGACTTGCAGTAAAACATATTCAAGAGAATGTAATTCAGATATAGATAAAAACGTTGAAATAGCTTAAATCGATATCTAACCATTCATGCAATCAAGTAGAACTTAGATAAAAATTGTAACCAACACTTTTTGTCTATAGATAGACCAAGTAGACAACGGCTAATTGACTTATGTCAATTCTGCATGAACAGAAGAGCAATCATCCCCTGAGCACCTATACTGATAGCCATCATATTTAGCAGATTTTCGACATGTGGTGCAGGAAGGAAACCACCAACGCTGGTCAGCGCCAAGCCTATCAACAGTAACGGTACATAGAAACCTCTTCTCCTGTATGAGCAATGCAGATTAGCCTAACTGCGACGCCGAGTTTCCGAACAACATGAACGTAACAAAAAACTGAACCATGATATGCTCACCATATCATCAAAAGGATCCAGCTCACTGAGTTCAAAGACAGTTTTATCAACTGGGACCTGTTGGACCTGAGGCATGATAGCGTCAGCTCCCGCGGGGACATAGTTGGCCAGAGGAATGAACTGTCCCTGAAGACTGTAATAAGAAAAGAACAGGTGTAAATAGAAAGGAGAGGCAGAGGGAAAGCAAATAAAACTAAGAACACAACAGATGCCAAATATATACCCTGCACGGAAAGAGTTTATATCCGGGACGTCTTCATCTATGTACCAGCGACATGGAGCACTGCCACTCAAAGTTCTAACCCCTGTACCAAAAATATATGATGAGAAACAATAAACCTATAATAAGAAACAAGGCAATTAACACATAATTGCTGCAGCTGCTCCTCCTACCCTTCATATTTTTAAAGAACTCAATGCCATACTTATTATGTTGAGAGCAAAATGATGGGTAGAATTTTAGAACTATGGACTTATCCATCTCATTATATATAGAGAGTTTGAAGCATGCTGAACTACATGAGATGTAAGATTTAGCATGCTTCATACCCTAAACGTGCAAAACATTTAGGTCAGCACACAGGAGTCTTTCTTTAGTTACAACATAGGAACTAAACATGAAAGATGATCCTCGCACTTACCATGAGACATCTTAGGTAAAGTTCCAACAAAAATAGCAATAACCGGCTCTTTAGAACCCATATCACGAACCGCCTCTGCATCAAACTGAACCGCACCATCGCCCCACAGAACAAGCTTCATCTCATTTCCTCTGCACAGCCATAAGCATGAACTGAATAAGATAAACACACTATCATCACGAGTAACGGATATAAGGAAAACCACGAAAGGTTAGCGCATGATGCTTTTAAGAACAAGAGAATATGATGCTTTTAAGAACAAGAGAATATGATGCTTTTAAGACTTGAGAAACGATGTGCATATTTAGCCAGACAATATAAATGTATGGTCCTTCTGATTGTTCTGTGGTGTTTCCTGATTTACCAAATTGATAATCACATGGCAGGAGTTTAATTATAGTCTGATCACGCCAGTGTTAAAAGTGGAAAGTAGGTACAGGTATAAACAATTTGCACTACAAACTCTCAACCTTCCATATCTCCACTGCTATAATTAATAAAGCAGGCATATTGCTGCACTCCACATGTATACACTCTATTCGAAAAAAGAAAGAAACGTACATCATATGAAAGCGCATCATACATTCGTAATTTTGTTCAGTGCTGTACAAACTCCACACTATAACCCTGCAGGCATCTTATCAAGCTCAGATACTACTTTCCTCTGTATGTCTTTTCTTATGTCCATCTTCGTGCTCTACTGTAGTCCATCGTGTGCAACTAATAATACAAAGACGGGTCAAAAACAATCGCGAGGAAGTATTGAGAACAGTAAAACATATCTATGCATGCTTCATTTGCAAGGATTATTCGAATTAAAATTCATAGATCCATCAGAAAGTTCTAAACGACAGCAAGTAAACGTCGGTGTGAGCAAACTGACCAGCTCATTTTCAAATCCAATTCCACATATACAAGTAATTTATCAATCAAATAAATCTAAATAGGAAGGAAACGTAGAGCAAAAGCAGATCAAAACTGTATCCAACACCTGTAAGTGATGTTATAACATGAACCAAATAAACTAAATTCACACCTGTATTATCAATCTAGTGGCAACATTAACACTACAGGAGAGATATAGAGGCATGCATACTAACAGAGGTCTTTAAAAGCATTTTTCCTAAGCTATTTAGAGCCATTTTTAATCTTCTAATTCAGGCTCATTCCTAACGATCTTAGACCAACCTATTGGTGTCTATTTAACCATGTGTTGATTTGAAAAGCACCATTGTCCCGTGTACCACATATTGAGCATTTGCTTATTATGGGCAGGAAGAGCAACCAGCATCAGCGTGGAGAACTTATGAGTAGTGGAGCATAAAAAGATTCGTCTGGTAGCATCATTTTGTGGTAGCAGATGTACTCTATGACTGTATAAATCAGTAATGCATTCTGACATGCAACTCCAACTTCCCTTATTCACCGGGGCATAGCAGTACCATTACTTGCAATACCAGAGATGATGGATTGTATTAAAAAATGGAGACAAACCATTGCATTGTACTGAACATAAGCAGGTGGCATAGTTCATAGATGCAAGTTATTTCATATCAGGCGAACCGAATGACAACTCATTAAGGCCGACGACTTACAAAGCTGGAGAGAAAAGAAGAGCTTTGAGGCCTAACATCTAATAAGAATCCATAAAACCACCTGAGAATTTTTTTGTGACAAAATATAGCATCTGTTTCGGGCTTTCAGGCATCTAGCTATTCAATTATTTAGATGTTAGAGCAGTTGATCCTAAAAAAATGTCTCATGTAAATTATTAAGTGAATGGCCTGGCACTAACAAAGCAAGAAGAATTCCAGCTATAACCCCCAAAGGTCGGAGGGGCTACCAAATAACATGCTAGAAAATATTGCGCTTGTTGCTGAACCAAAAAAAAGCTGCATAATATTGATACTGCCCTCATAAACTATGGCTAGAAAGTACACACTCAAAAATTGTAGCAGGGGTAAACATCAACTATTAATATGTCTAGTATGAACAAGTCTTAATACGCCAAATATAAATGAGCATAATACCTAACACACCTTGTGCCTAATCGATGAAGGTGGTGCTTCCAACGAATGCCACTTCTTAAGCTGTCGAATATATCCCATGCACTTGTTGCTGAACAAAAAAAAGGAATTATGTTCAGTGTTGTATGAACTCCACATTATAATTCCACAGGCATCTTATCAAGCCCAGATACTACTTTCCTCTACATGTCTCTTCTTATGTACATCTTTGTGCTCTGCGCTGCTAGCAATAGCTGTAGTCCATCCTCTGCAACCAACAATACAAAGACGGATCAGAAACAAATGCGAGGAAGTATTCAAAACATTAAAACATATCCAAGCATGCTTCATTTGCAAGGATTACTCGACCTAAAATCTAAATAAATTAAACATTAAGTAAGCATGTCTTAAAAGAATAGCTCAATTTCCACATGTCTAATAATTAAACTTAAAGGCAGTTTAAGATGGACCTGGATCCAAAGAAATTCCTGTTTACGACTGATCGCCTAATCAAAGGTAGTGCAGAGATGGACTAAGCATTTTCGCTACCAGATAGCAGTAATGTAAGAAAGCACATGAGCGACAGTTTACGAAAGAATCATCACACTTCTTGCAGGCAGTAGTGTTCTTCAAATTAGCAGCTTGGAAAGTCTAGCTATTTTCACATGATGTGCTCCTTCACTTATATTATCAATGCATTTACATATTTTTTCTCCAACTATCATAAACCTGAGAAAGGCAATGCAGTTTCTCCATCAAAGTTTCCCTTCATACGGTGGATGAGAAATGCATATAGTAATAAATTTGTTCAAGGTTATTAGTTCTCTCAAAAGAATTTTGTTATGCTAAGGCGTTTGCAATCCTATGACACTGTCAACCCCAACTCCTACTCAACTCTAAGACCTAAATCAAAGCGAGTCAGCAACTCTATTCCTACAACCACCAAGTGTTTCTGTTTCATCCCAAACCACCAAGAGTTTCTGTTTCATCCCAAGTGGACCTTGTTAAGACTGTGCTGCAAACCAACCAATATTTGGTCCTTCAGAATAAGGTCCCCTTCATCAAAATCCTTGTTTGCAAAAAACCCTGCAAGAACCCATTGGTTTAAGTGTCATGGCTTTGAACTCACAACATATTAACAGGATTCCTAGTCCACCAAGGCCACATGGTAAGTACTTATTCAGCAGTAGTACCTTTCCCATGCTCACCGTTGTAGTCCACTCTTACACCATCATGTTTCTTAGACTGTATGAGTTCTTCATAGTATTCATGAGCTGTAAATAGAGGTAGCACAGTTAAGTTTTCAAATGTGAGCCACAAGCCCTCAGCAATACTTGCTCTATGTGACAAGGTGGATCAGAAAAATAAAAGTAAAATCCATACATAATAAGTGAGCATAAAATCGACTCTTCCAGAAGAAGAAATTATAAACGCAAGCAATTGACCTGCACTTGTGCTGCTCATTGTCCAGCGAGAGTTCGAGCCAGTAAACCGCTCTTCCAACTTTGTTGGGCTCTCGACTCATCAGCATATAAATCCCAGAAGAAGAAATTATAAACGCAAGCAATTGACCTGCACTTGTGCTGCTCATTGTCCAGCGACAGTTTGAGCTAGTAAACCGCTGAGAACACTACAAGACAGATCAAAATGACATCAGGCTCTAACATAAAGCCAACCAATGCTATCCATACATAATAAGTGAGCATAAAATCGACTCTTCCAACTTTGTTCGGCTCACGACTCATCAGCATATGAATCCCACTCATAAAACTCAGGATAAAGAAGATATCCATTCAGCCATAATCTTTTATTAGTTAAATTCTGCCATAATCTTAACATCACATCAAACTGAATTCATTATAGTACTAACTACTGGAAATGCTGAAAACAGGCACCTTGGATATTATAGTTGCACTTGAGTAAGAAAATCAAAGGCTAAATGTTGCAGACTAATTAAGAACAACCCATTTCGACTCTAATATTTCTCTGAAAGTTAGCAGCTGAGCTGCCTCTCTCATCCCACACACCAAAAAATTGGGTCACTGGGCGGCAAAAGAAGAAAAGAACTCCCTCCTATATCAGTAAGACTCAAGAAGCCACAACTGTCACCGCGTCGGTCAGCTCTATGCAAATCTGCTAAATCAAATCTGCAAGAATGTTTCAACACTGACAAGAACAGAGGGAGAAGAGGATACAACACCCACCATACCATGAAGAGGCAGAGCTGGCCGTTCTACAACTTGGTTCGGCCAAGTGCCGCGGACACGGTGGCCGGGGATGGTAGGAGGCCGCAGAGGCAGAGGAGGGAGATGGCCGCACGGCGTCACGACGGGCGCATGCGCTAGGTTCGATCGGCAACCTCCACGGTGCCACCCCCGGCTGCCGGTCCAGATCGAGGCGGAGGTCAATACGAGGTCGCTGGGGGACGCGGCGACAACGGCGGCTCCGTGGGAACGCCGGCGACGGCGCGGTGGAGGACGCCGACGACGGTGGGAGAGGAGAGGAGGAGCGCGTCCTCCGCACGTCGACGGCCTCGCTGCTGCAACCTCTAATCGCAAGGCACCTGGGCCTCCTGGAAGCCCTGGTCTCGTCCACCATCGGTGGCGCCGTCCTCGACGCCGACCTGTGCAAGGAGGGGCGGCGCAAGGCAGAGGCGAGGGCACCGTGGCCTGGGCACAGGAGATGAAGCGAGGATGCGCGAGGTGGAGGCGAGCGCGTGGGGGAGATGATGAGGCTGCGGGAGGGAGAGAAGGATGGTTGTGGCGGCGCGGGGATGGAGGATGCGAGGGACTGGCTGCTCTCGGTGCCTCGGTAGGTTAGGTTTTGACTGTGTTTCATCTGACGGCTCTCGGTGAAAGCGGGAGGTGAAATAGTAAATGGACGGTTGGTAAAGTCCGCCGCGAACATCAAACGGCCAAAGATGCGCCACGACCCAATTTTACCACGATCGAACGGCCAGCAGCAATCTGGAGGGGCAAATGCTCTGGATTGGCTTGCTTTCCCTCAACCTTTATAGTAGTAATGTGGAAGGATCTTCAAGAGGGTTTTTCTGGAGAGGAAAAGATATTAATAAAAAAGGCAAGTGCCTAGTCCAATGGGAGAAGGTCTGCTACCTAAGAAGCTTGGTGGCCTGGGTGTGCTGAACTTGAGAACGCAGAATAATGCTCTCATGATGAAAATTCTCTTTAAATTCATGAACAAGTAAGATATCCCCTGGGTCAATTTGATTTGGTAGGCCTACTATGACAATGATAAATTGCCCCAAGCAGCTGGAATGTGTGGCTCCTTCTGGTGGAAAGACTATCTAAAACTGATGCATTCTTTCCTTGATATTGCTGCGGCATGTCCTGGTAATGGTTCCACTATTAGGATCTGGATAGATAGATGGGCTGAAGATTTACTAAGGGTTCATTTACCTCATCTTTGTTCATTTGGAAAGGATCAGGATATATCCTTGAAGAAGGCAGTGGACATTAGTTGCAATGAAGAAATCCATGAGATGTTTCATCTCCCATTGTCCATTATAGCATCAAATCAGTGCTCTACTCTTGGCACCAACATGGAGGCTAGGAAAAATATTACTGCCAAAGATAAGTGGTTGATTGCCGATACTCTCAAGCCATACTCATGTAAGCGTGTCTACTCTAGCCTTTCGGTGCACCCGCCTGTCTCGGCCCCCTTTCGTTGGATTTGGAAGTCCTGTGTTCAGCCTAAACACAGGATCTTTTTCTGGCTCCTGTTACAAGATAGGCTGAATAGCAGAGACCTCCTCGCTCGTAAGAATTGTCAAGTTGAATCTTACAACTTTGTTCTCTGTGAGAAAGAGGTTATTGAGGATTCTATCACCTATTTTTTGAGTGTGACTTCGGTAGGAACTTCTGGTGGAAGTTAAACCTTGAATGGGATACTGAATTGGACTTAGTTAATTTGCTCACTGATGTGAAGAGAAGATACAATCTTATCTTATTTAAAGAATCACTATTTGTGGGCTGTTGGAGTTTGTGAACTCACAGGAACAGGAGCATATTTGACAACCAACCGATTAACGATGATACTTGTTTAAGTGATTTTCTTGTCTCTTTTGATCTTGTTAGACATAGAGGTAAACCCTCTCTTAAAGAGGGTATGACCAAATGGGTGGACACCTTATGAACACTCTATTTGTAACCTTTTACTTTTGCTTCATGGAGAAAATAGAAAATTAATAGTAGGGGCCTTCCCTACTTTTTTGCGCCTAAAAAAAAGGAATTTGCGGCCGTCCGATTTCCTCTAGAAGGAATCTACAGGCAGACTCGAGGCGATCCGCGAGAAGGTCATTCTGTGATCTGATTGGACGCGCGCGTAGGACAAGGGTTGTACACCGCGTGACGAGTGGACCATGGCGGACCCAACGGGGATTTTGGCTCGCCCATCCGCATTTGCCTCAGTGACACAAAATGGGTATTTGGCACACCCAATGCGGATAGCCCTGACCTTTCTCAAATCTAGCCTGGACTCGCTAAAAAATGTGTTTCAAGTGAGCTCGAAAGGTAGGGTAAACGGCCTCATTTATAAGCAAAAATGGTGGACTCGCCAAAAATTGCGTTTCAAATGAGATCCAAAGACAGGGTGGTGGAATCGCTAAGAAATGTGTTTCAAATGAGCTCGAAAGGTTGGGTAAACGGCCTCATTTGTAAGCAAAAATGGTGGACTCGCCGAAAAATGTGTTTCAAATGAGTTTGAAAGCTAGGGTGGTTGACTCGCTAAAAAAGGTGTTTCAAATGAATTCAAAAGTTAGGGTAAATTGACTCATTTCTAAGCAAAAACGGTGGACTCGCCAAAAATGTGTTTCAAATGAGCTCGAAAGGTAGGGTGGTGTGGACTCGCTAAAAAATGTGTTTCAAATGAGCTCGAAAGGCAAGGTAAACGGCCTCATTTCTAAGCAAAAATGGTGGACTCGCCGAAAAATGTGTTTTCAAATGAGCTCGAAAGGTAGGGTGGTGTGGACTCGCTAAGAAATGTGTTTGAAATGAGCTCGAAAGGTAGGGTAAACAGCCTCATTTCTAAGCAAAAATGGTGGACTCGCCAAAAAATGTGTTTCAGATGAGCTCGAAACGTAGGGTGGTGGACTCGCTAAAAAATGTGTTCAAATGAGCTCGAAAGGTAGGGTAAACGTACTCATTTCTAAGAAAAAATAGTGGACTCGCCGAAAAATGTTTTTCAAATGAGCTCGAAAGGTAGGGTGGTGTGGACTCGCTAAAAAATGTGTTTCAAATGAGCTCGAAAGATAGGGTAAACAGTCTCATTTCTAAGCAAAAATGGTGGACTCGCCAAAAAATGTGTATCACATGAGCTCGAAAGAAAGGGTGGTGGACTCGCTAAAAAATGTGTTCAAATGAGCTCGAAAGGTAGGGTAAACGGCCTCATTTCTAAGAAAAAAATGTGGACTCCCCGATAAATGTGTTTCAAATGAGCTCCAGATCTAGGGTGGTGGACTCGCTAAAAAATGTGTTTCGAATGAGCTCGAAAGGTAGGGTAAGCGGACTCATCTATAAGCAAAAAATGGTGGACTCACCGAAAAATGAGTTTCAAATGAGATCCAAAGGTAGGGTGGTGGACTCGCTGAAAAATGTGTTTCAAATGAGCTCGAAAGGTAGGATAAACGGCCTCATTTGTAAGCAAAAATGGTGGACACGCTGAAAAATGTGTTTCAAATGAGTTCGAAAGGTAGGATAAACAGACTTATTTCTAAGAAAAAATAGTGGACTCGCCGACAAATGTGTTTTAAATAAGCTCCAAAGGTACGGTGGTGTGGACTCGCTAAAAAATGTGTTTCAAATGAGCTCGAAAGGTAGGGTAAACAGCCTCATTTCTAAGAAAAAATTGTGGACTCGCCGACAAATGTGTTTCAAATGAGCTCCAAAGGTAGGGTGGTGGACTCGCTGAAAAATGTGTTTGAAATGAGCTCGAAAGGTAGGGTAACGGCCTCATTTGTAAGCAAAAATAGTGGACACGCCAAAAAATGTGTTTCAATCGAGTTCGAAAGGTAGGGTGGTGGACTCGCCGAAAAATGTGTTTCAAATGAGCTCAAAAGGTAGGGTGGTGTGAACTTGCTAAAAATGTGTTTCAAATGAGCTCGAAAGGTAGGGTAAACGGCCTCATTTCTAAGCAAAAATGATGGACTCACCCAAAAATGTGTTTCAAATGAGCTCGAAAGGTAGGTTGGTGTGGACTCGCTAAAAAATGTGTTTCAAATGATCTCGAAAGGTAGGGTAAATGGCCTCATTTCTTAGCAAAAATGGTGGACACGCCAAAAAATGTGCTTCAAATGAGTTCGAAAGGTAGGGTGGTGGACTCGCTAAAAATTGTGTTTCAAATGAATTCAAAAGGTAGGGTAAATAGTCTCATTTCGAAGTAAAAATTGTGGCCTCGCCGAAAAATGTGTTTCAAATGCGCTCAAAAGGTAGGGTGGTGTGGACTCGCTAAAAATGTGTTTCAAATGAGCTCGAAAGGTAGGGTAAACGACCTAATTTGTAAGCAAAAATGGTGGAACACGCCGAAAAATTTGTTTCAAATGAGTTTAAAAGGTAGGGTGGTGGACTCGCTAAAAAATGTGTTTCAAATGAATTCAAAAGGTAGGGTAAACAGACTCATTTCTAAGCAAAAATGGTGGACTCGCCGAAAAATGTGTTTCAAATGAGCTCAGAAGGTAGGGTGGTGTGGACTCGCTAAAAAATGTGTTTCGAATGAGCTCGATAGGTAGGGTAAACGACCTCATTTCTTAGCAAAAATGGTGGACTCACCGAAAAATGTGTTGCAAATGAGCTCGAAAGGTAGGGTGGTGTGGACTCGCTAAAAAAGGTGTTTCAAATAAGCTTGAAAGGTAGGGTAAACGGCCTCATTTCTAAGAAAAAATGGTGGACTCGCCAAAAAATGTGTTTCACATGAGCTCGAAAGAAAGGGTGGTGGACTCGCTAAAAAATGTGTTCAAATGAGCTCGAAAGGTAGGGTAAACGGCCTCATTTCTAAGAAAAAAATGTGGACTCCCCGATAAATGTGTTTCAAATGATCTCCAAAGATAGGGTGGTGGACTCGCTAAAAAATGTGTTTCGAATGAGCTCGAAAGGTAGGGTAAGCGGACTCATTTCTAAGAAAAAAATGGTGGACTCACCGAAAAATGAGTTTCAAATGAGATCCAAAGGTAGGGTGGTGGACTCGCTGAAAAATGTGTTTCAAATGAGCTCGAAAGGTAGGGTAAACGGCCTCATTTGTAAGCAAAAATGGTGGACACGCTGAAAAATGTGTTTCAAATGAGTTCGAAAGGTAGGGTGGTGGACTCGCTAAAAAATGTGTCTCAAATGATTCAAAAGGTAGGATAAACAGACTTATTTCTAAGAAAAAATAGTGGACTCGCCGACAAATGTGTTTTAAATAAGCTCCAAAGGTACGGTGGTGTGGACTCGCTAAAAAATGTGTTTCAAATGAGCTCGAAAGGTAGGGTAAACAGCCTCATTTCTAAGAAAAAATTGTGGACTCGCCGAAAAATGTGTTTCAAATGAGCTCCAAAGGTAGGGTGGTGGACTCGCTGAAAAATGTGTTTGAAATGAGCTCGAAAGGTAGGGTAACGGCCTCATTTGTAAGCAAAAATAGTGGACACGCCGAAAAATGTGTTTCAAATGAGTTCGAAAGGTAGGGTGGTGGACTCGCCGAAAAATGTGTTTCAAATGAGCTCAAAAGGTAGGGTGGTGTGAACTCGCTAAAAATGTGTTTCAAATTAGCTCGAAAGGTAGGGTAAACGGCCTCATTTCTAAGCAAAAATGATGGACTCACCGAAAAATGTGTTTCAAATGAGCTCGAAAGGTAGGGTGGTGTGGACTCGCTAAAAATGTGTTTCAAATGAGCTCGAAAGGTAGGGTAAACGGCCTCATTTGTTAGCAAAAATGGTGGACACGCCAAAAAATGTGCTTCAAATGAGTTCGAAAGGTAGGGTAAACAGTCTCATTTCTAAGCAAAAATTGTGGCCTCGCCGAAAAATGTGTTTCAAATGAGCTCAAAAGGTAGGGTGGTGTGGACTCGCTAAAAAATGTGTTTCCAATGAGTTCGAAAGGTAGGGTAAACGGCATCATTTCTAAGCAAAAATGGTGGAATCGCCGAAAAATGTGTTTCAAATGAGCTCGAAAGGTAGGGTGGTGTGGACTCGCTAAAAGATGTGCTTCAAATGAGCTCGAAAGGTAGGGCAAACGGCCTCATTTCTAAGCAAAAATTGTGGACTCGCCGAAAAATGTGTTTCAAATGAGCTCAAAAGTTAGGGTGGTGTGGACTCGGTAAAAAATGTGTTTCCAATGAGTTCGAAAGGTAGGGTAAACGGCATCATTTCTAAGCAAAAATGGTGGAATCGCCGAAAAATGTGTTTCAAATGAGCTCGAAAGCTAGGGTGGTGTGGACTCGCTAAAAGATGTGTTTCAAATGAGCTCGAAAGGTAGGGTAAACGGCCTCATTTCTAAGCAAAAATTGTGGACTCGCCGAAAAATGTGTTTCAAATGAGCTCCAAAGGTAGGGTGGTGTGGACTCGCTAAAAAATGTGTTTCGAATGAGCTCGAAAGGTATGGTAAACGGTCTCATTTCTAAGCAAAAATGGTGGATCCGCCGAAAAAATGTGTTTCAAATGAGCTCAAAAGGTAGGGCGGAGTGGACTCGCTAAAAAATGTGTTTCAAATGAGCTCGAAAGGTAGGGTAATCGACCTAATTTGTAAGCAAAAATGGTGGAACACGCCGAAAATTTTGTTTCAAATGAGTTTAAAAGGTAGAGTGGTGGACTCGCTAAAAAATGTGTTTCAAATGAATTCAAAAGGTAGGGTAAACAGACTCATTTCTAAGCAAAAATGGTGGACTCGCCGAAAAATGTGTTTCAAATGAGCTCAGAAGGTAGGGTGGTGTGGACTCGCTAAAAAATGTGTTTCGAATGAGCTCGATAGGTAGGGTAAACGGCCTCATTTCTTAGCAAAAATGGTGGACTCACCGAAAATTGTGTTGCAAATGAGCTCGAAAGGTAGGGTGGTGTGGACTCGCAAAAAAATGTGTTTCAAATAAGCTTGAAAGGTAGGGTAAACGGCCTCATTTCTAAGCAAAAATTGTGCACTCGCCGAAATATGTGTTTCAAATGAGCTCGAAAGTTAGGGTGGTGGACTCGCTAAAAAATGTGTTTGAAATGAGCCCAAAAGGTTGGGTAAACAGATTCATTTCTAAGAAAAAAATGTGGACTCGACGACAAATGTGTTTCAAATGAGCTCCAAAGGTAGGGTGGTGGACTCGCTGAAAAATGTGTTTGAAATGAGCTCGAAAGGTAGGGTAACGGCCTCATTTGTAAGCAAAAATAGTGGACACGCCGAAAAATGTGTTTCAAACGAGTTCGAAAGGTAGGGTGGTGGACTCGCCGAAAAATGTGTTTCAAATGAGCTCAAAAGGTAGGGTGGTGTGAACTCGCTAAAAATGTGTTTCAAATGAGCTCGAAAGGTAGGGTAAACGGCCTCATTTCTAAGCAAAAATGATGGACTCGCCGAAAAATGTGTTTCAAATGAGCTCGAAAGGTAGGGTGGTGTGGACTCGCTAAAAAATGTGTTTCAAATGAGCTCGAAAGGTAGGGTAAACGGCCTCATTTGTTAGCAAAAATGGTGGGCACGCCAAAAAATGTGCTTCAAATGAGTTCGAAAGGTAGGGTGGTGGACTCGCTAAAAAATGTGTTTCAAATGAATTCAAAAGGTAGGGTAAACAGTCTCATTTCGAAGTAAAAATTGTGGCCTCGCCGAAAAATGTGTTTCAAATGAGCTCAAAAGGTAGGGTGGTGTGGACTCGCTTTAAAATGTGTTTCCAATGAGTTCGAAAGGTAGGGTAAACGGCATCATTTCTAAGCAAAAATGGTGGAATCGCCAAAAAATGTGTTTCAAATGAGCTCGAAAGGTAGGGTGGTGTGGACTCGCTAAAAGATGTGTTTCAAATGAGCTCGAAAGGTAGGGTAAACGGCCTCATTTCTAAGCAAAAATTGTGGACTCGCCGAAAAATGTGATTCAAATGAGCTCCAAAGGTAGGGTGGTGTGGACTCGCTAAAAAATGTGTTTCGAATGAGGTCGAAAGGTAGGGTAAACGGTCTCATTTCTAAGCAAAAATGGTGGATCCGCCGAAAAAATGTGTTTCAAATGAGCTCAAAAGGTAGGGTGGAGTGGACTCGCTAAAAAATGTGTTTCAAATGAGCTCGAAAGGTAGGGTAAACGACCTAATTTGTAAGCAAAAATGGTGGAACACGCCGAAAAATTTGTTTCAAATGAGTTTAAAAGGTAGGGTGGTGGACTCGCTAAAAAATGTGTTTCAAATGAATTCAAAAGGTAGGGTAAACAGACTCATTTCTAAGCAAAAATGGTGGACTCGCCGAAAAATGTGTTTCAAATGAGCTCAGAAGGTAGGGTGGTGTGGACTCGCTAAAAAATGTGTTTCGAATGAGCTCGATAGGTAGGGTAAACGGCCTCATTTCTTAGCAAAAATGGTGGACTCACCGAAAAATGTGTTGCAAATGAGCTCGAAAGGTAGGGTAGTGTGGACTCGCAAAAAAATTTGTTTCAAATAAGCTTGAAAGGTAGAGTAAACGGCCTCATTTCTAAGCAAAAATTGTGCACTCGCCGAAATATGTGTTTCAAATGAGCTCGAAAGTTAGGGTGGTGGACTCGCTAAAAAATGTGTTTGAAATGAGCCCAAAAGGTTGGGTAAACGGATTCATTTCTAAGAAAAAATTGTGGACTCGACGACAAATGTGTTTCAAATGAGCTCCAAAGGTAGGGTGGTGGACTCGCTGAAAAATGTGTTTGAAATGAGCTCGAAAGGTAGGGTAACGGCCTCATTTGTAAGCAAAAATAGTGGACACGCCGAAAAATGTGTTTCAAACGAGTTCGAAAGGTAGGGTGGTGGACTCGCCGAAAAATGTGTTTCAAATGAGCTCAAAAGGTAGGGTGGTGTGAACTCGCTAAAAATGTGTTTCAAATGAGCTCGAAAGGTAGGGTAAACGGTCTCATTTCTAAGCAAAAATGATGGACTCGCCGAAAAATGTGTTTCAAATGAGCTCGAAAGGTAGGGTGGTGTGGACTCGCTAAAAAATGTGTTTCAAATGAGCTCGAAAGGTAGGGTAAACGGCCTCATTTGTTAGCAAAAATGGTGGACACGCCAAAAAATGTGCTTCAAATGAGTTCGAAAGGTAGGGTGGTGGACTCGCTAAAAAATGTGTTTCTAATGAATTCAAAAGGTAGGGTAAACAGTCTCATTTCGAAGTAAAAATTGTGGCCTCGCCGAAAAATGTGTTTCAAATGAGCTCAAAAGGTAGGGTGGTGTGGACTCGCTTAAAAATGTGTTTCCAATGAGTTCGAAAGGTAGGGTAAACGGCATCATTTCTAAGCAAAAATGGTGGAATCGCCAAAAAATGTGTTTCAAATGAGCTCGAAAGGTAGGGTGGTGTGGACTCGCTAAAAGATGTGTTTCAAATGAGCTCGAAAGGTAGGGTAAACGGCCTCATTTCTAAGCAAAAATTGTGGACTCGCCGAAAAATGTGTTTCAAATGAGCTCCAAAGGTAGGGTGGTGTGGACTCGCTAAAAAATGTGTTTCGAATGAGGTCGAAAGGTAGGGTAAACGGTCTCATTTCTAAGAAAAAATGGTGGATCCGCCGAAAAAATGTGTTTCAAATGAGCTCAAAAGGTAGGGTGGAGTGGACTCGCTAAAAAATGTGTTTCAAATGAGCTCGAAAGGTAGGGTAAACGACCTAATTTGTAAGCAAAAATGGTGGAACACGCCGAAAAATTTGTTTCAAATGAGTTTAAAAGGTAGGGTGGTGGACTCGCTAAAAAATGTGTTTCAAATGAATTCAAAAGGTAGGGTAAACAGACTCATTTCTAAGCAAAAATGGTGGACTCGCCGAAAAATGTGTTTCAAATGAGCTCAGAAGGTAGGGTGGTGTGGACTCGCTAAAAAATGTGTTTCGAATGAGCTCGATAGGTAGAGTAAACGGCCTCATTTCTTAGCAAAAATGGTGGACTCACCGAAAAATGTGTTACAAATGAGCTCGAAAGGTAGGGTGGTGTGGACTCGCAAAAAAATTTGTTTCAAATAAGCTTGAAAGGTAGGGTAAACGGCCTCATTTCTAAGCAAAAATTGTGCACTCGCCGAAATATGTGTTTCAAATGAGCTCGAAAGTTAGGGTGGTGGACTCGCTAAAAAATGTGTTTGAAATGAGCCCAAAAGGTTGGGTAAACGGATTCATTTCTAAGAAAAAATTGTGGACTCGACGACAAATGTGTTTCAAATGAGCTCCAAAGGTAGGGTGGTGGACTCGCTGAAAAATGTGTTTGAAATGAGCTCGAAAGGTAGGGTAACGGCCTCATTTGTAAGCAAAAATAGTGGACACGCCGAAAAATGTGTTTCAAATGAGCTCAGAAGGTAGGGTGGTGGACTCGCCGAAAAATGTGTTTCAAATGAGCTCGATGGGTAGGGTAAACGGCCTCATTTCTTAGCAAAAATGGTGGACTCACCGAAAAATGTGTTGCAAATGAGCTCGAAAGGTAGGGTGGTGTGGACTCGCAAAAAAATTTGTTTCAAATAAGCTTGAAAGGTAGGGTAAACGGCCTCATTTCTAAGCAAAAATTGTGCACTCGCCGAAATATGTGTTTCAAATGAGCTCGAAAGTTAGGGTGCTGGACTCTCTAAAAAATGTGTTTGAAATGAGCCCAAAAGGTTGGGTAAACGGATTCATTTCTAAGAAAAAATTGTGGACTCGACGACAAATGTGTTTCAAATGAGCTCCAAAGGTAGGGTGGTGGACTCGCTGAAAAATGTGTTTGAAATGAGCTCGAAAGGTAGGGTAACGGCCTCATTTGTAAGCAAAAATAGTGGACACGCCGAAAAATGTGTTTCAAACGAGTTCGAAAGGTAGGGTGGTGGACTCGCCGAAAAATGTGTTTCAAATGAGCTCAAAATGTAGGGTGGTGTGAACTCACTAAAAATGTGTTTCAAATGAGCTCGAAAGGTAGGGTAAACGGCCTCATTTCTAAGCAAAAATGATGGACTCGCCGAAAAATGTGTTTCAAATGAGCTCGAAAGGTAGGGTGGTGTGGACTCGCTAAAAAATGTGTTTCAAATGAGCTCGAAAGGTAGGGTAAACGGCCTCATTTGTTAGCAAAAATGGTGGACACGCCAAAAAATGTGCTTCAAATGAGTTCGAAAGGTAGGGTGGTGGACTCGCTAAAAAATGTGTTTCAAATGAATTCAAAAGGTAGGGTAAACAGTCTCATTTCGAAGTAAAAATTGTGGCCTCGCCGAAAAATGTGTTTCAAATGAGCTCAAAAGGTAGGGTGGTGTGGACTCACTTAAAAATGTGTTTCCAATGAGTTCGAAAGGTAGGGTAAACGGCATCATTTCTAAGCAAAAATGGTGGAATCGCCAAAAAATGTGTTTCAAATGAGCTCGAAAGGTAGGGTGGTGTGGACTCGCTAAAAGATGTGTTTCAAATGAGCTCGAAAGGTAGGGTAAACGGCCTCATTTCTAAGCAAAAATTGTGGACTCGCCGAAAAATGTGTTTCAAATGAGCTCCAAAGGTAGGGTGGTGTGGACTCGACGACAAATGTGTTTCAAATGAGCTCCAAAGGTAGGGTGGTGGACTCGCTGAAAAATGTGTTTGAAATGAGCTCGAAAGGTAGGGTAACGGCCTCATTTGTAAGCAAAAATAGTGGACACGCCGAAAAATGTGTTTCAAATGAGCTCAGAAGGTAGGGTGGTGGACTCGCCGAAAAATGTGTTTCAAATGAGCTCGATGGGTAGGGTAAACGGCCTCATTTCTTAGCAAAAATGGTGGACTCACCGAAAAATGTGTTGCAAATGAGCTCGAAAGGTAGGGTGGTGTGGACTCGCAAAAAAATTTGTTTCAAATAAGCTTGAAAGGTAGGGTAAACGGCCTCATTTCTAAGCAAAAATTGTGCACTCGCCGAAATATGTGTTTCAAATGAGCTCGAAAGTTAGGGTGGTGGACTCTCTAAAAAATGTGTTTGAAATGAGCCCAAAAGGTTGGGTAAACGGATTCATTTCTAAGAAAAAATTGTGGACTCGACGACAAATGTGTTTCAAATGAGCTCCAAAGGTAGGGTGGTGGACTCGCTGAAAAATGTGTTTGAAATGAGCTCGAAAGGTAGGGTAACGGCCTCATTTGTAAGCAAAAATAGTGGACACGCCGAAAAATGTGTTTCAAACGAGTTCGAAAGGTAGGGTGGTGGACTCGCCGAAAAATGTGTTTCAAATGAGCTCAAAATGTAGGGTGGTGTGAACTCACTAAAAATGTGTTTCAAATGAGCTCGAAAGGTAGGGTAAACGGCCTCATTTCTAAGCAAAAATGATGGACTCGCCGAAAAATGTGTTTCAAATGAGCTCGAAAGGTAGGGTGGTGTGGACTCGCTAAAAAATGTGTTTCAAATGAGCTCGAAAGGTAGGGTAAACGGCCTCATTTGTTAGCAAAAATGGTGGACACGCCAAAAAATGTGCTTCAAATGAGTTCGAAAGGTAGGGTGGTGGACTCGCTAAAAAATGTGTTTCAAATGAATTCAAAAGGTAGGGTAAACAGTCTCATTTCGAAGTAAAAATTGTGGCCTCGCCGAAAAATGTGTTTCAAATGAGCTCAAAAGGTAGGGTGGTGTGGACTCACTTAAAAATGTGTTTCCAATGAGTTCGAAAGGTAGGGTAAACGGCATCATTTCTAAGCAAAAATGGTGGAATCGCCAAAAAATGTGTTTCAAATGAGCTCGAAAGGTAGGGTGGTGTGGACTCGCTAAAAGATGTGTTTCAAATGAGCTCGAAAGGTAGGGTAAACGGCCTCATTTCTAAGCAAAAATTGTGGACTCGCCGAAAAATGTGTTTCAAATGAGCTCCAAAGGTAGGGTGGTGTGGACTCGCCAAAAAATGTGTTTCGAATGAGGTCGAAAGGTAGGGTAAACGGTCTCATTTCTAAGCAAAAATGGTGGATCCGCCGAAAAAATGTGTTTCAAATGAGCTCAAAAGGTAGGGTGGAGTGGACTCGCTAAAAAATGTGTTTCAAATGAGCTCGAAAGGTAGGGTAAACGACCTAATTTGTAAGCAAAAATGGTGGAACACGCCGAAAAATTTGTTTCAAATGAGTTTAAAAGGTAGGGTGGTGGACTCGCTAAAAAATGTGTTTCAAATGAATTCAAAAGGTAGTGTAAACAGACTCATTTCTAAGCAAAAATGGTAGACTCGCCGAAAAATGTGTTTCAAATGAGCTCAGAAGGTAGGGTGGTGTGGACTCGCTAAAAAATGTGTTTCGAATGAGCTCGATAGGTAGGGTAAACGGCCTCATTTCTTAGCAAAAATGGTGGACTCACCGAAAAATGTGTTGCAAATGAGCTCGAAAGGTAGGGTGGTGTGGACTCGCTTAAAAATGTGTTTCCAATGAGTTCGAAAGGTAGGGTAAACGGCATCATTTCTAAGCAAAAATGGTGGAATCGCCAAAAAATGTGTTTCAAATGAGCTCGAAAGGTAGGGTGGTGTGGACTCGCTAAAAGATGTGTTTCAAATGAGCTCGAAAGGTAGGGTAAACGGCCTCATTTCTAAGCAAAAATTGTGGACTCGCCGAAAAATGTGTTTCAAATGAGCTCCAAAGGTAGGGTGGTGTGGACTCGCTAAAAAATGTGTTTCGAATGAGGTCGAAAGGTAGGGTAAACGGTCTCATTTCTAAGCAAAAATGGTGGATCCGCCGAAAAAATGTGTTTCAAATGAGCTCAAAAGGTAGGGTGGAGTGGACTCGCTAAAAAATGTGTTTCAAATGAGCTCGAAAGGTAGGGTAAACGACCTAATTTGTAAGCAAAAATGGTGGAACACGCCGAAAAATTTGTTTCAAAGGAGTTTAAAAGGTAGGGTGGTGGACTCGCTAAAAAATGTGTTTCAAATGAATTCAAAGGTAGGGTAAACATACTCATTTCTAAGCAAAAATGGTGGACTCGCCGAAAAATGTGTTTCAAATGAGCTCAGAAGGTAGGGTGGTGTGGACTCGCTAAAAAATGTGTTTCGAATGAGCTCGATAGGTAGGGTAAACGGCCTCATTTCTTAGCAAAAATGGTGGACTCACCGAAAAATGTGTTGCAAATGAGCTCGAAAGGTAGGGTGGTGTGGACTCGCAAAAAAATGTGTTTCAAATAAGCTTGAAAGGTAGGGTAAACGGCCTCATTTCTAAGCAAAAATTGTGCACTCGCCGAAATATGTGTTTCAAATGAGCTCGAAAGTTAGGGTGGTGGACTCGCTAAAAAATGTGTTTGAAATGAGCCCAAAAGGTTGGGTAAACGGATTCATTTCTAAGAAAAAATTGTGGACTCGACGACAAATGTGTTTCAAATGAGCTCCAAAGGTAGGGTGGTGGACTCGCTGAAAAATGTGTTTGAAATGAGCTCGAAAGGTAGGGTAACGGCCTCATTTGTAAGCAAAAATAGTGGACACGCCGAAAAATGTGTTTCAAACGAGTTCGAAAGGTAGGGTGGTGGACTCGCCGAAAAATGTGTTTCAAATGAGCTCAAAAGGTAGGGTGGTGTGAACTCGCTAAAAATGTGTTTCAAATGAGCTCGAAAGGTAGGGTAAACGGCCTCATTTCTAAGAAAAAATGATGGACTCGCCGAAAAATGTGTTTCAAATGAGCTCGAAAGGTAGGGTGGTGTGGACTCGCTAAAAAATGTGTTTCAAATGAGCTCGAAAGGTAGGGTAAACGGCCTCATTTGTTAGCAAAAATGGTGGACACACCAAAAAATGTGCTTCAAATGAGTTCGAAAGGTAGGGTGGTGGACTCGCTAAAAAATGTGTTTCAAATGAATTCAAAAGGTAGGGTAAACAGTCTCATTTCGAAGTAAAAATTGTGGCCTCGCCGAAAAATGTGTTTCAAATGAGCTCAAAAGGTAGGGTGGTGTGGACTCGCTAAAAAATGTGTTTCCAATGAGTTCGAAAGGTAGGGTAAACGGCATCATTTCTAAGCAAAAATGGTGGAATCGCCAAAAAATGTGTTTCAAATGAGCTCGAAAGGTAGGGTGGTGTGGACTCGCTAAAAGATGTGTTTCAAATGAGCTCGAAAGGTAGGGTAAACGGCCTCATTTCTTAGCAAAAATTGTGGACTCGCCGAAAAATGTGTTTCAAATGAGCTCCAAAGGTAGGGTGGTGTGGACTCGCTAAAAAATGTGTTTCGAATGAGCTCGAAAGGTAGGGTAAACGGTCTCATTTCTAAGCAAAAATGGTGGATCCACCGAAAAAATGTGTTTCAAATGAGCTCAAAAGGTAGGGTGGAGTGGACTCGCTAAAAATGTGTTTCAAATGAGCTCGAAAGGTAGGGTAAACGACCTAATTTGTAAGCAAAAATGGTGGAACACGCCGAAAAATTTGTTTCAAATGAGTTTAAAAGGTAGGGTGGTGGACTCGCTAAAAAATGTGTTTCAAATGAATTCAAAAGGTAGGGTAAACAGACTCATTTCTAAGCAAAAATGGTGGACTCGCCGAAAAATGTGTTTCAAATGAGCTCAGAAGGTAGGGTGGTGTGGACTCGCTAAAAAATGTGTTTCGAATGAGCTCGATAGGTAGGGTAAACGGCCTCATTTCTTAGCAAAAATGGTGGACTCACCGAAAAATGTGTTGCAAATGAGCTCGAAAGGTAGGGTGGTGTGGACTCGCAAAAAAATGTGTTTCAAATAAGCTTGAAAGGTAGGGTAAACGGCCTCATTTCTAAGCAAAAATTGTGCACTCGCCGAAATATGTGTTTCCAATGAGCTCGAAAGTTAGGGTGGTGGACTCGCTAAAAAATGTGTTTGAAATGAGCCCAAAAGGTAGGGTAAACGGATTCATTTCTAAGAAAAAATGGTGGACTCGCCGAAAAATGTGTTTCTGTTGAGCTCCAAAGGTAGGGTGGTGGACTCGCTAAAAAAATGTGTTTCAAATGAGCTCGAAAGGTAGGGTAAACGACCTTATTTCTCAGAAAAAAATAGTGGACTCACCGGAAAATGTGTTTCAAATGAGCTCCAAAGGTAGGGTGGTGGACTCGCTAAAAAATGTGTTTCAAATGAGCTCGAAAGGTTGGGTAAACGGCTTCATTGGTAAGCAAAAATGGTGGACTCGCCGAAAAATGTGTTTCAAATGAGTTCGAAAGCTAGGTTGGTTGACTCGCTAAAAAATGTGTTTCAAATGAATTCAGAAGTTAGGGTAAATTGACTCATTTCTAAGGAAAAACGGTGGACTCGCCAAAAATGTGTTTCGAATGAGCTCGAAAGGTAGGCTGTCAGGGAGCATTGTGGTGATCCAGAACACCAATGATACATGACATGGAGGAAGCTGGTCTTGCCAATGCATCATACTTAATCTTAAGATGCTTGGGGCCGAAGCTGGTGATGAGGACCCTCTCCCCCCACACGGTCAGAACCCACACCCTGTACCAATTGTGGTGGATGATTTTGCTATGTGGCACGATGATCATGATAATGATCCAGTTGAAGTGGCTGCTCCTGTGCACAATGTTGATGAACCTGTCCTTCAGACTCCACCACAAAGCCCTCTTGTTCATCAGCCTGAACCTGTGTTTGAACCTGTTGTTGCACCTGAGATGGATCAACCAGCTGAAAATGATGTTGTCCTGATAGATCCTTTGCCCAATCTCGATGAAGATAGCTCTGCTGCACCTACTATACCATCTGCTGTTGCTGAGGAGGTATCTAATCCTATGCTTGAACCAGCTAATCCCCTGGTTGTTGTTCAAGACATGCTTAAGCATTTCACTGCATCTGCTCCTGCCATTATCAACACTTTACTTAGCAACACTGTTGTTGCAGCCAACTGTAAGCTGGTGGCTATTGAGGGGAATGGCATCACACATAACAGATGTTTTATTCAGGTGAACACTGTAGAAGAACCATCAGTTGTCAAGAATTCCTCTGTGCAGATCTCAGAGATTTATGAATCTATTGGCCCTTCTGCTACAAAGCGAAATGCTAGAGTTAAAACTCCAACAACCACTGAGAATGTCCGTAGAATCAACAAACTGGCCCTGCTGAAAGCTGGTTACAAAGACTCTGCCATTGACGAGGAGGATCCTGAAGATCATGAAGAATATGAGATGTCTGTCATTAACCCTGATGCGCCACTACCACCTTACATGCCTTTGTGCACCATCCAAGCCCTTGGCACTGGGCCATGTCAGATGCAGCCTGAGGATGTATCAGATGACAGTCTAAACTACGACAATACCAATGATAGCATGAAATAGAAGAGCACCTACCATTGGGGATAGCCTTGCAACTGTCCTCAACTTCTTTGGCTTCTGCTGTGCTACTCTGGATCCTGCGGTGTTGTTTCACCATTTTATCTATCCGTGTTTTGTTACTTGTGTTGCATCTTGTGAACTTGGTTTTAGTATGTTATCTGCTATAAATAAGTTTGTGTGGTACTTCTATGAACCTTGCTATCAGTCAGTTTGTGGTGTTTTTTGTCAGTCGTCAGTTTATGATGTTATGTTTATGTGGTGTATGCTATGTGTTGGTTGTGATCAGTCAGTACGAGATGTTTTATGATCTACAATCTGTGGGGATCGTTGATGGGAGTTTGTCTGTGTTCGGTCTTATTAACTTTGCCCAACGGCTGCACCAATCTTTTAGTTTCCAATGAGTAGAACCTGGACTGTTCTGGATTGGAACCTTCGTGGAATTAACTCACAGGTTCGATGGGACAATATTACGGAACGTGTGGATGAGGCTAATTGTAATATTATTTGTCTACAAGAAAGTAAAAGACATCACTTTGACCACTCCTACCTCAGAAATTTCTGTCCGCGTCGTTTCGATCAGTTTGCCTTTGCTCCTTCTGTTGGGAATTCTGGTGGCATTATCACTATCTGGAACGGCTCGCTTTTCTCTGGGAAACTTATCAGTAGCTCTAGATATCATGTCACTGTTCAGCTGATCTGTAAGCTTAGCTCCCATGTCTGGTATCTCACTAATGTGTACGGTCCCACCATTCCAGAGGCTTGAACAAAATTCACTGATTGGCTCCTTGGAGTGGATATATCACTCATTCATTACTGGATGATATTGGATGATTTCAATCTTACCCGTGGACCAGAAAACAGGAACAGGGATGGTGGTGATTTCAACTCTATGCTTCTATTTAATAGAATCATTAGCCACCATGACTGGATGGAAATTCCCTTGAAGGGTAGAGCATACACTTGGAGCAATATGCACGCCTCACCTTTTCTTGAGAAGTTGGATTGGATTTTTACATCGTCTAATTGGACAACTATCTTTCCTTACACGTTTGCTACACCTCTTGCAAAACTATCCTCAGATCATATTCCTATAAGAATACAGATTGGCACAGATATCCCGAGAGCCTGAATATTTCGTTTTGAGGACTATTGGATGGATTTCCAAGATTTCTTGGAAGCGGTTGATGTTTTTTGGCAACAAACAGGTATGTCCAGGAATGCAGCACAGGATATTACTGCCATATTGAAATCTTTGTTTTGGCCCTTCTTGATGGTCTTGAAGAGCAGAGAACCTTATCTATTTTGGAAAAGAATTTTAGAACTACACTAAAAGTCCACCAGCTGAAACTTCTGGAAGCTAAGAGAATATATTGGAAAAGCAGAGCTAAAATTAGATGGGCACAACTTGGTGGAGAAAATACCAAGTTTTTCCATGTATGCAACTAAGAGCTATAGAAGCAATTATATTGCTTGTTTGACAACCTCTGATGACAGAATTTTGTGTGACCATGAGGCTAAGGCAGCTGTTATCTGGCATGCATTCAAAGACATAATTGGCTGCTCGGATAACCCGACCATGTGGTTTGATCTAGACCGCATTATTGTTCCTAGAAATGATGTGGTTTTCTCTGCTTTGGAGGAACCGTTCCCTAGAGAAGAAATTGATGGCATTGTTAAAAACATGCCTCTAAATAAATCACCTGGACCTGATGGTTTTAATGGTGCTTTCCTTAAGAAGTGCTGGCAGAAGATTAAAGAACAATTTTACAGCCTTTGCGATAAATTCTTTGAGGGGAGTTTGACATCTAGAGCATTAGCTCATCATACATCACCTTAAGCCCCAAAAAGGCTGACCCCGAGTACATCAACGATTACTGACCTATCTCTTTGGTCAGCCTCACTCTCAAGTTCCTTACCAAACTATTGGCTAATCGAATGCAGAAGATCATTGTCTCAGTTATTCATAAAAACCAATATGGTTTCATCAAGAATAGAAATATTCAAGATTGCCTTGCATGGGCATTTGAGTACATCCACCTCAGCCATAAGTCCAAAAAAAATTGTGATCATCAAGCTGGATTTTCAAAAAGCATTTGATAAAGTGGATTACAGTGCCATTCTTTTCATGTTGAAGCATCTTGGTTTTGGTGAAAAATGGATTTCTTGGATAAAGATTATCTTCCAGACTGCCTCTGCTTCTATCTTACTAAACGGTGTGCCTAGCAAGAAGATAGCTTGTAAAAGAGGGGTCAGACAGGGCGATCCATTGTCACCTTTGATGTTTGCGTCTACTGCTGAATTACTGCAATATGTGATCAATGAGGCTTGGAGACAAGGACATCTGGAATTGCCACTTGTTTCTTCTTTTGGTCTGGATTATCCAGTTATCCAGTATGTCAACGATACTCTTATTATCATGCCTGCATCAAAGGATCAGCTTTTGTATCTTAAGGAATTACTTGCAAAGTTCTCTGCCTCCACTGTTCTCAAAATAAATTTCAGTAAATCGACTATGGTACCTATTAATGTTGAGCCTGCTGAAAGTGAGGAACTTGCTCTTATTCTCGGGTGTAAAATTGAGTCCCTTCAATTTACTTATTTAGTTCTTCATATGGGTACTACTAAACCCAACATGGAAGACTTGATTGGCATCATCCACAGAATTGACAGGCGTCTAGTTAGCATTGCTGACACATTATCCTATGATGGCAGGCTTATTGTGGTTAAAGCTATTATCTCTGCCATTCCTAATTTTGCTATGTGCACTCTTAAGCTTCCCCTAGGATTTATTGACTATGTGGAAGGATCTTCAAGAGGGTTTTTCTGGAGAGGAAAATATATTAATAAAAAAGGCAAGTGCCTAGTCCAATGGGAGAAGGTCTGCTTACCTAAGAAGCTTGGTGGCCTGGGTGTGCTAAACTTGAGAACGCAGAATAATGCTCTCATGATGAAAATTCTCTTTAAATTCATGAACAAGTAAGATATCCCCTGGGTCAATTTGATTTGGTAGGCCTACTATGACAATGATAAATTGCCCCAAGCAGCTGGAATGTGTGGCTCCTTCTGGTGGAAAGACTATTTAAAACTGATGCATTCTTTCCTTGATATTGCTGCGGCATGTCCTGGTAATGGTTCCACAATTAGGATCTGGATAGATAGATGGGTTGATGATTTGCTAAGGGTTCATTTACCTCATCTTTGTTCATTTGGAAAGGATGAGGATATATCCTTGAAGAAGGAAGTGGACATTAGTTGCAATGAGGAAATCCATGAGATGTTTTATCTCCCACTGTCCATTATAGCATCAAATCAGTGCTCTACTCTTGGCACCAACATGGAGGCTAGGGAAAATATTACTGCCAAAGATAAGTGGCTGATTGCCGATACTCTCAAGCCATACTCATGTAAGCGTGTCTATTCTAGCCTTTCGGTGCACCCGCCTGCCTCGGCCCCGTTTCGTTGGATTTGGAAGTCCTGTGTTCAGCCTAAACACAGGATCTTTTTCTGGCTCCTGTTACAAGATAGGCTGAATACCAGAGACCTCCTCGCTCGTAAGAATTGTCAAGTTGAATCTTACAACTTTGTTCTCTGTGAGAAAGAGGTTATTGAGGATTCTATCACCTATTTTTTGAGTGTGACTTCGGTAGGAACTTCTGGTGGAAGTTAAACCTTGAATGGGATACTGAATTGGACTTAGTTAATTTGCTCACTGATGTGAAGAGAAGATACAATCTTATCTTATTTAAAGAATCACTAATTGTGGGCTGTTGGAGTTTGTGAACTCACAGGAACAGGAGCATATTTGACAACCAACCGATTAACATTGATACTTGTTTAAGTGATTTTCTTGTCTCTTTTGATCATGTTAGACATAGAGGTAAACCCTCTCTTAAAGAGGGTATGACCAAATGGGTGGACACCTTATGAACACTCTATTTGTAACCTTTTACTTTTGCTTCGTGGAGAAAATAGAAAATTAACAGTAGGGGCCTTCCCTACTTTTTTGCGCCTAAAAAAAAGGAATCTGCGGCCGTCCGATTTCCTCTAGAAGGAATCTACAGGCTGACTCGAGGCGATCCGCGAGAAGGTCATTCTATGATCTGATTGGACGCGCGTGTAGGACAAGGGCTGTACACCGCCTGACGAGTGGACCATGGCGGACCCAATGGGGATTTTGGCTCACCCATCCGCATTTGCCTCAGTGACACAAAATGGGTATTTGGCACACCCAATGCGGATAGCCCTGACCTTTCTCAAATCTAGCCTGGACTCGCTAAAAAATGTGTTTCAAGTGAGCTCGAAAGGTAGGGTAAATGACCTCATTTATAAGCAAAAATGGTGGACTCGCCAAAAAATGCGTTTAAAATGAGATCCAAAGATAGGGTGGTGGAATCACTAAGAAATGTGTTTCAAATGAGCTCGAAAGGTTGGGTAAACGGCCTCATTTGTAAGCAAAAATGGTGGACTCGCCGAAAAATGTGTTTCAAATGAGTTTGAAAGCTAGGGTGGTTGAATCGCTAAAAAAGGTGTTTCAAATGAATTCAAAAGTCAGGGTAAATTGACTCATTTCAAGCAAAAACGGTGGACTCGCCAAAAATGTGTTTCAAATGAGCTCGAAAGGTAGTGTGGTGTGGACTCGCTAAAAAATGTGTTTCAAATGAGCTCGAAAGGCAGGGTAAACGGCCTCATTTCTAAGCAAAAATTGTGGACTCGCCGAAAAATGTGTTTTCAAATGAGCTCGAAAGGTAGGGTGGTGTGGACTCGCTAAAAATGTGTTTGAAATGAGCTCGAAAGGTAGGGTAAACAGTCTAGTTTCTAAGCAAAAATGGTGGACTCGCCAAAAAATGTGTTTCATATGAGCTCGAAACGTAGGGTGGTGGACTCGCTAAAAAATGTGTTCAAATGAGATCGAAAGGTAGGGTAAACGGACTCATTTCTAAGCAAAAATAGTGGACTCGCCGAAAAATATTTTTCAAATGAGCTCGAAAGGTAGGGTGGTGTGGACTCGCTAAAAAATGTGTTTCAAATGAGCTCGAAAGGTAGGGTAAACAACCTCATTTCTAAGCAAAAATGGTGGACTCGCCAAAAAATATGTTTCACATGACCTTGAAAGAAAGGGTGGTGGACTCGCTAAAAAATGTGTTCAAATGAGCTCGAAAGGTAGGGTAAACGGCCTCATTTCTAAGAAAAAATGTGGACTCCCCGACAAGTGTGTTTCAAATGAGCTCCAAAGCTAGGGTGGTGGACTCGCTAAAAAATGTGTTTCGAATGAGCTCGAAAGGTAGGGTAAGCGGACTCATTTCTAAAAAAAAATGGTGGACTCACCGAAAAATGAGTTTCAAATGAGATCCAAAGGTAGGGTGGTGGACTCGCTGAAAAAATTGTTTCAAATGAGCTCGAAAGGTAGGGTAAACGACCTCATTTGTAAGCAAAAATGGTGGACACGCTGAAAAATGGGTTTCAAATGAGTTCGAAAGGTAGGGTGGTGGACTCGCTAAAAAATGTGTCTCAAATGATTCAAAAGGTAGGATAAACAGACTTATTTCTAAGAAAAAATAGTGGACTCGCCGACAAATGTGTTTTAAATAAGCTCCAAAGGTACGGTGGTGTGGACTCGCTAAAAAATGTGTTTCAAATGAGCTCGAAAGGTAGGGTAAACAGCTTCATTTCTAAGAAAAAATTGTGGACTCACCGACAAATGTGTTTCAAATGAGCTCCAAAGAGGTAGGGTGGTGGACTCGCTGAAAAATGTGTTTGAAATGAGCTCGAAAGGTAGGGTAAACAGCCTCATTTGTAAGCAAAAATAGTGGACACGCCGAAAAATGTGTTTCAAATGAGTTCGAAAGGTAGGGTGGTGGACTCGCCGAAAAATGTGTTTCAAATGAGCTCAAAAGGTAGGGTGGTGTGAACTCGCTAAAAATGTGTTTAAAATGAGCTCGAAAGGTAGGGTAAACGGCCTAATTTCTAAGCAAAAATGGTGGACTCGCCGAAAAAAGTGTTTCAAATGAGCTCGAAAGGTAGGGTGGTGTGGACTCGCTAAAAAATGTGTTTCAAATGAGCTCGAAAGGTAGGGTAAACGGCCTCATTTGTTAGCAAAAATGGTGGACATGCCAAAAAATGTGCTTCAAATGAGTTCGAAAGGTAGGGTGGTGGACTCGCTAAAAATTGTGTTTCAAATGAATTCAAAAGGTAGGGTACTCAGTATCATTTCTAAGCAAAAATTGTGGCCTCGCCGAAAAATGTGTTTCAAATGAGCTCAAAAGGTAGGGTGGTGTGGACTCGCAAAAAAATGTGTTTTAATGAGTTCGAAAGGTAGGGTAAACAACATCATTTCTAAGCAAAAATGGTGGAATCGCCAAAAAATGTGTTTCAAATGAGCTCGAAAGGTAGGGTGGTGTGGACTCGCTAAAAGATGTGTTTCAAATGAGCTTGAAAGGTAGGGTAAACGGCCTCATTTCTAAGCAAAAATTGTGGACTCGCCGAAAAATGTGTATCAAATGAGCTCCAAAGGTAGGGTGGTGTGGATCCCCCGAAAAATTTTGTTTCAAATGAGCTCCAAAGGTAGGGTGGTGTGGACTCGCTAAAAAATGTGTTTCAAATGCTCTCGAAAGGTAGGGTAAACAGACTCATTTCTAAGCAAAAATGGTGGACTCGCCGAAAAATGTGTTTCAAATGAGCTCAGAAGGTAGGGTGGTGTGGACTCGCTAAAAAATGTGTTTCGAATGAGCTCGATAGGTAGGGTAAACGGCCTCATTTCTTAGCAAAAATGGTGGACTCACCGAAAAATGTGTTGCAAATGAGCTCGAAAGGTAGGGTGGTGTGGACTCGCTAAAAAATGTGTTTGAAATGAGCCCAAAAGGTAGGGTAAACAGATTCATTTCTAAGCAAAAATGGTGGACTCGCCAAAAAATGTGTTTCTGTTGAGCTCCAAAGGTAGGGTGGTGGACTCGCTAAAAAATGTGTTTCAAATGAGCTCGAAAGGTTGGGTAAACGGCTTCATTTGTAAGCAAAAATGGTGGACTTGCCGAAAAATGTGTTTCAAATGAGTTCGAAAGCTAGGGTGGTTGACTCGCTAAAAATGTGTTTCAAATTAATTCAGAAGTTAGCGTAAATTGACTCATTTCTAAGAAAAAACGGTGGACTCGCCAAAAATGTGTTTCAAATGAGCTCGAACGGTAGGGTGGTGTGGACTCGCTAAAAAATATGTTTCAAATGAGCTCGAAAGGCAGAGTAAACGACCTCATTTCTAAGCAAAAATGGTCGACTCGCCGAAAAATGTGTTTCAAATGAGCTCGAAAGGTAGGGTGGTGTGGACTCGCTAAAAAATGTGTTTGAAATGAGCTCAAAAGGTAGGGTAAACAGCCTCATTTCTAAGCAAAAATGGTGGACTCGCAAAAAAATGTGTTTCACATGAGCTCGAAACGTAGGGTGGTGGACTCGCTAAAAAATGTGTTCAAATGAGCTCGAAAGATAGGGTAAATGGTCTCATTTTTAAGCAAAAATAGTGGACTCGTCGAAAAATGTTTTTGAAATGAGCTCGAAAGGTAGGGTGGTGTGGACTCACTAAAAAATTTGTTTCAAATGAGCTCGAAAGGTAGGGTAAACAACCTCATTTCTAAGCAAAAATGGTGGACTCGCCAAAAAATGTGTTTCACATGACCTCGAAAGAAAGGGTGGTGGACTCGCTAAAAAATGTGTTCAAATGAGCTCGAAAGGTAGGGTAAACGGCCTCATTTCTAAGAAAAAATTGTGGACTCCCCGACAAATGTGTTTTAAATAAGCTCCAAAGGTACGGTGGTGTGGACTCGCTAAAAAATGTGTTTCAAATGAGCTCGAAAGGTAGGGTGAGCGTACTCATTTCTAAGAAAAAATGGTGGACTCACCGAAAAATGTGTTTCAAATGACATCCAAAGGTAGGGTGGTGGACTCGCTGAAAAATGTGTTTGAAATGAGCTCGAAAGGTAGGGTAAACGGCCTCATTTGTAAGAAAAAATGGTGGACACGCAAAAATGTGTTTCAAATGAGCTCGAAATGTTGGGTGGTGTGGACTCACTAAAAAATGTGTTTCAAATGAGCTCGAAAGGTAGGGTAAACGGCCTCATTTGTTAGCAAAAATGGTGGACACGCCAAAAAATGTGCTTCAAATGAGTTCGAAAGGTAGGGTGGTGGACTCGCTAAAAAATGTGTTTCAAATGAATTCAAAAGGTAGGGTAAACAGTCTAATTTCTAAGCAAAAAATGTGGACACGCTAAAAAATGTGTTTCCAATGATCTCGAAAGGTAGGGTAAACGGCCTCATTTCTAAGCAAAAATGGTGGACTCGCCAAAAAATGTGTTTAAAATGAGCTCGAAAGGTAGGGTGGTGTGGACTCGCAAAAAGATGTGTTTCAAATGAGCTCGAAAGGTAGGGTAAACGGCCTCATTTCTAAGCAAAAATTGTGGACTCGCCGAAAAATGTGTTTCAAATGAGCTTCAAAGGTAGGGTCGTGGACTCGCTAAAAAAAATGTTTCAAATGAATTCAAAAGGTAGGATAAACAGACTCATTTCTACGAAAAAATGGTGGACTCGCCGACAAATGTGTTTCAAATGAGCTCCAAAGGTAGGGTGGTGTGGACTCGCTAAAAAATGTGTTTCGAATGAGCTCGAAAGATAGGGTAAACGGACTCATTTCTCAGCATAAATGGTTGAATCGCCGAAAAATGTGTTTCAAAAGTGCTCGGAAGGTAGGGTGGTGTGGACTCGCTGAAAAATGTGTTTCGAATGAGCTCGAAAGGTAGGGTAAACGGCCTCTTTTTTAAGCAAAAATGGTGGACACGCCAAAAAATGTGTTTCAAATGAGTTCGAAAGGTAGGGTGGTGGACTCGCTAAAAAATGTGTTTCAAATGAATTCAAAAGGTAGGGTAAACAGACTCATTTCTAAGCAAAAATGTGGACTCGCCGAAAATTGTGTTTCAAATGAGCTCAAAAGGTAGGGTGGTGTGGACTCGCAAAAAAATGTGTTTCCAATGAGCTCGAAAGGTAGGGTAAACAGTCTAATTTCTAAGCAAAGATGGTGGACTCACCGAAAAACGTGTTTCAAATAAGCTCGAAAGGTAGGGTGGTGTGGACTCGCTAAAATATGTGTTTCAAATGAGCTCGAAAGGTAGCGTAACGGCGTCATTTCTAAGCAAAAATTGTGAACTCGCCGAAAAATGTGTTTCAAATGAGCTCGAAAGGTAGGGTAAACAGCCTCATTTATAAGAAAAAAATGTGGACTCGCCGACAAATGTGTTTCAAATGAGCTCCAAAGGTAGGGTGGTGGACTCCCTGAAAAATGTGTTTGAAATGAGCTCGAAAGGTAGGGTAAACGGCCTCATTTGTAAGCAAAAATGGTGGACACGCCGAAAAATGTGTTTCAAATGAGTTCGAAAGGTAGGGTGGTGGACTCGCCAAAAAATGTGTTTCAAATGAGCTCAAAACGTAGGGTGGTGGACTCGCAAAAAATGTGTTTCAAATGAGCTCTAAAGGTAGGGTAAACGGCCTCATGTCTAAGCAAAAATGGTGGACTCGCCGAAAAAATGTGTTTAAAATGAGCTTCAAAGATAGGGTGGTGGACTCGCTAAAAAAATGTGTTTCAAATGAGCTCGAAAGAAAGGGTAAACAACCTTATTTCTAAGAAAAAATAGTGGACTCGCCGAAAATGTGTTTCAAATGAGCTCCAAAGGTAGTGTAAAAGATCTCATTTCTAAGCAAAAATGGTGGACTTGCCGAAAAATGTGTTTAAAATGAACTTCAAAGGTAGGGTGGTGGTCTAGCTGAAAAATGTGTTTCAAATGATCTCCAAAGATAGGGTAAACGGCCCCATTTGGAAGCAAAAATGGTGGACTCGCCAAAAAATGTGTTTCATATGAGCTCCAAAGGTAGGGTGGTGGACTCGCTAAACAAAATGTTTCAAATAAGCTCGAAAAGTAGGGTAAACGACCATATTTATAAGAAAAAATAGTGGACTCGCCGGAAAATGTGTTTCAAATGAGTTCGAAAGGTAGGGTGGTGGACTCGCTAAAAAAAATGTTTCAAAGGAATTCAAAAGGTAGGATAAACAGACTCATTTCTACGAAAAAATGGTGGACTCGCCGACAAATGTGTTTCAAATGAGCTCCAAAGGTAGGGTGGTGTGGACTCGCTAAAATATGTGTTTCGAATGAGCTCGAAAGATAGGGTAAACGGACTCATTTCTCAGCATAAATGGTTGACTCGCTGAAAAATGTGTTTCAAAAGAGCTCGGAAGGTAGGGTGGTGTGGACTCGCTAAAAAATGTGTTTCGAATGAGCTCGAAAGGTAGGGTAAACGGCCTCTTTTTTAAACAAAAATGGTGGACACGCCAAAAAATGTGTTTCAAATGAGTTCGAAAGGTAGGATGGTGGACTCGCTAAAAAATGTGTTTCGAATGAATTCAAAAGGTAGGGTAAACAGACTCATTTGTAAGCAAAAATGTGGACTCGCCGAAAATTGTGTTTCAAATGAGCTCAAAAGGTAGGGTGGTGTGGACTCGCAAAAAAATGTGTTTCCAATAAGCTCGAAAGGTAGGGTAAACGGTCTAATTTCTAAGGAAAAATGGTGGACTCACCGAAAAATGTGTTTCAAATAAGCTCGAAAGGTAGGGTGGTGTGGACTCGCTAAAAGATGTGTTTCAAATGAGCTCGAAAGGTAGGGTAACGGCGTCATTTCTAAACAAAAATTGTGAACTTGCCGAAAAATGTGTTTCAAATGAGCTCGAAAGGTAGGGTAAACAGACTCATTTATAAGAAAAAAATGTGGACTCGCCAACAAATGTGTTTCAAATGAGCTCCAAAGGTAGGGTGGTGGACTCGCTGCAAAATGTGTTTGAAATGAGCTCGAAAGGTAGGGTAAACGGCCTCATTTGTAGGCAAAAATGGTGGACACGCCGAAAAATGTGTTTCAAATGAGTTCGAAAGGTAGGGTGGTGGACTCGCCGAAAAATGTGTTTCAAATGAGCTCAAAAGGTAGGGTGGTGTGGACTCGCTAAAAATGTGTTTCGAATGAGCTCGAAAGGTAGGGTAAACGGCCTCATTTCTAAGCAATAATGGTGGACTCGCCGAAAAATGTGTTTCAAATGAGCTCGAAAGGTAGGGTGGTGTGGACTCGCTAAAAAATGTGTTTCAAATGCGCTCGAAAGGTAGGGTAAACGGCCTCATTTCTAAGCAAAAATGGTGGACTCGCCGAAAAATGTGTTTCAAATGAGCTCAAAAGGTAGGGTGGTGTGGACTCGCTAAAAATGTGTTTCAAATGAGTTCGAAAGGTAGGGTAAACGGCCTCATTTGTTAGCAAAAATGGTGGACACGCCAAAAAATGTGCTTCAAATGAGTTCGAAAGGTAGGGTGGTGGACTCGCTTAAAAATGTGTTTCAAATGAATTCAAAAGGTAGGGTAAACAGTCTCATTTCTATGCAAAAATTACGGACTCACCGAAAAATGTGTTTCAAATGAGCTCAAAAGGTGGGGTGGTGTGGACTCCCTAAAAAATGTGTTTCCAATGAGCTCGAAAGGTAGGGTAAACGGCCTCATTTCTAAGCAAAAATGCTGGACTCGCCGAAAAATGTATTTCAAATGAGCTCAAAAGGTAGGCTGGTGTGGACTCGCTAAAAGATGTGTTTCAAATGAGCTCGAAATGTAGGGTAAACGGCCTTATTTCTAAGCAAAAATTGTGAACTCGCCGAAAAATGTGTTTCAAATGAGCTCCAAAGGTAAGGTGGTGTGGACTCGCTAAAAAATGTGTTTCGAATGAGCTCGAAAGGTAGGGTAAACGGCCTCATTTCTAAGCAAAAATGGTGGATCCGCCGAAAAAATGTGTTTCAAATGACCTCGAAAGGTAGGGTGGTGTGGACTCGCTAAAAAATGTGTTTCAAATGAGCTCGAAAGGTAGGGTAAACGACCTCATTTGTAAGAAAAAATGGTGGAACACGCCGAAAAATGTGTTTCAAATGAGTTTAAAAGGTAGGGTGGTGGACTCGCTAGAAAATGTGTTTCAAATGAACTCAAAAGGTATGGTAAACGGACTCATTTGTGAGCAAAAATGGTGGAATCGCCGAAAAATGTGTTTCAAATGAGCTCAGAAGGTAGGGTGGTGTGGACTCGCTAAAAATGTGTTTCGAATGAGCTCGAAAGGTAGGGTAAACGGCCACATTTCTAAGCAATAATGGTGGACTCGCCGAAAAATGTGTTTCAAATGAGCTCGAAAGGTAGGGTGGTGTGGACTCGCTAAAAAATGTGTTTCAAATGCGCTCGAAAGGTAGGGTAAACGGCCTCATTTCTAAGCAAAAATGGTGGACTCGCCGAAAAATGTGTTTCAAATGAGCTCAAAAGGTAGGGTGGTGTGGACTCGCTAAAAATGTGTTTCAAATGAGCTCGAAAGGTAGGGTAAACGGCCTCATTTGTTAGCAAAAATGGTGGACACGCCAAAAAATGTGCTTCAAATGAGTTCGAAAGGTAGGGTGGTGGACTCGCTTAAAAATGTGTTTGAAATGAATTCAAAAGGTAGGGTAAACAGTCTCATTTCTATGCAAAAATTACGGACTCGCCGAAAAATGTGTTTCAAATGAGCTCAAAAGGTGGGGTGGTGTGGACTCCCTAAAAAATGTGTTTCCAATGAGCTCGAAAGGTAGGGTAAACGGCCTCATTTCTAAGCAAAAATGCTGGACTCGCCGAAAAATGTATTTCAAATGAGCTCGAAAGGTAGGCTGGTGTGGACTCGCTAAAAGATGTGTTTCAAATGAGCTCGAAATGTAGGGTAAACGGCCTTATTTCTAAGCAAAAATTGTGAACTCGCCGAAAAATGTGTTTCAAATGAGCTCCAAAGGTAAGGTGGTGTGGACTCGTTAAAAAAGGTGTTTCGAATGAGCTCGAAAGGTAGGGTAAATGGCCTCATTTCTAAGCAAAAATGGTGGATCCGCCGAAAAAATGTGTTTCAAATGACCTCGAAAGGTAGGGTGGTGTGGACTCGCTAAAAAATGTGTTTCAAATGAGCTCGAAAGGTAGGGTAAACGACCTCATTTGTAAGAAAAAATGGTGGAACACGCCGAAAAATGTGTTTCAAATGAGTTTAAAAGGTAGGGTGGTGGACTCGCTAGAAAATGTGTTTCAAATGAACTCAAAAGGTATGGTAAACGGACTCATTTGTGAGCAAAAATGGTGGAATCGCCGAAAAATGTGTTTCAAATGAGCTCAGAAGGTAGGGTGGTGTGGACTCGCTAAAAAATGTGTTTCGAATGAGCTCGATAGGTAGGGTAAACAACCTCATTTCTTAGCAAAAATGGTGGACTCACCGAAAAATGTGTTGCAAATGAGCTGGAAAGGTAGGGTGGTGTGGACTCGCTAGAAAATGTGTTTCAAATGAGCTTGAAAGGTAGGGTAAACGGCCTCATTTCTAAGCAAAAATTGTGGACTCGCCGAAATATGTGTTTCAAATGAGCTCGAAAGGTAGGGTGGTGTGGACTCGCTAAAATATGTGTTTCGAATGAGCTCGAAAGATAGGGTAAACGGACTCATTTCTCAGCATAAATGGTTGACTCGCCGAAAAATGTGTTTCAAAAGAGCTCGGAAGGTAGGGTGGTGTGGACTCGCTAAAAAATGTGTTTCGACTGAGCTCGAAAGGTAGGGTAAACGGCCTCTTTTTTAAGCAAAAATGGTGGACACGCCAAAAAATGTGTTTCAAATGAGTTCGAAAGGTAGGGTGGTGGACTCGCTAAAAAATGTGTTTCAAATGAATTCAAAAGGTAGGGATAACAGACTCATTTCTAAACAAAAATGTGGACTCGCCGAAAATTGTGTTTAAAATGAGCTCAAAAGGTAGGGTGGTGTGGACTCGCAAAAAAATGTGTTTCCAATGAGATCGAAAGGTAGGGTAAAGGGCCTCATTTCAAAGCAAAAATGGTGGACTCGCCGAAAAATGTGTTTCAAATGAGCTCAAAAGGTAGGGTGGTGTGGACTCGCTAAAAATGTGTTTCAAATGAGCTCGAAAGGTAGGGTAAACGGCCTCATTTGTTAGCAAAAATGGTGGACACGCCAAAAAATGTGCTTCAAATGAGTTCGAAAGGTAGGGTGGTGGACTCTCTTAAAAATGTGTTTCAAATGAATTCAAAAGGTAGGGTAAACATTCTCATTTCTATGCAAAAATTACGGACTCGCCGAAAAATGTGTTTCAAATGAGCTCAAAAGGTGGGGTGGTGTGGACTCCCTAAAAAATGTGTTTCCAATGAGCTCGAAAGGTAGGGTAAACGGCCTCATTTCTAAGCAAAAATGCTGGACTCGCCGAAAAAAGTATTTCAAATGAGCTCGAAAGGTAGGCTGGTGTGGACTCGCTAAAAGATGTGTTTCAAATGAGCACGAAAGGTAGGGTAAACGGCCTTATTTCTAAGAAAAAATTGTGAACTTGCCGAAAAATGTGTTTCAAATGAGCTCCAAAGGTAGGGTGGTGTGGACTCGCTAAAAAATGTGTTTCGAATGAGCTCGAAAGGTAGGGTAAACGGCCTCATTTCTAAGCAAAAATGGTGGATCCGCCGAAAAAATGTGTTTCAAATGACCTCGAAAGGTAGGGTGGTGTGGACTCGCTAAAAAATGTGTTTCAAATGAGCTCGAAAGGTAGGGTAAACGACCTCATTTGTAAGAAAAAATGGTGGAACACGCCGAAAAATGTGTTTCAAATGAGTTTAAAAGGTAGGGTGGTGGACTCGCTAGAAAATGTGTTTCAAATGAACTCAAAAGGTATGGTAAACGGACTCATTTGTGAGCAAAAATGGTGGAATCGCCGAAAAATGTGTTTCAAATGAGCTCAGAAGGTAGGGTGGTGTGGACTCGCTAAAAATGTGTTTCGAATGAGCTCGATAGGTAGGGTAAACAACCTCATTTCTTAGCAAAAATGGTGGACTCACCGAAAAATGTGTTGCAAATGAGCTGGAAAGGTAGGGTGGTGTGGACTCGCTTAAAAATGTGTTTGAAATGAATTCAAAAGGTAGGGTAAACAGTCTCATTTCTATGCAAAAATTACGGACTCGCCGAAAAATGTGTTTCAAATGAGCTCAAAAGGTGGGGTGGTGTGGACTCCCTAAAAAATGTGTTTCCAATGAGCTCGAAAGGTAGGGTAAACGGCCTCATTTCTAAGCTAAAATGCTGGACTCGCCGAAAAATGTATTTCAAATGAGCTCGAAAGGTAGGCTGGTGTGGACTCGCTAAAAGATGTGTTTCAAATGAGCTCGAAATGTAGGGTAAACGGCCTTATTTCTAAGCAAAAATTGTGAACTCGCCGAAAAATGTGTTTCAAATGAGCTCCAAAGGTAAGGTGGTGTGGACTCGCTAAAAAATGTGTTTCGAATGAGCTCGAAAGGTAGGGTAAACGGCCTCATTTCTAAGCAAAAATGGTGGATCCGCCGAAAAAATGTGTTTCAAATGACCTCGAAAGGTAGGGTGGTGTGGACTCGCTAAAAAATGTGTTTCAAATGAGCTCGAAAGGTAGGGTAAACGACCTCATTTGTAAGAAAAAATGGTGGAACACGCCGAAAAATGTGTTTCAAATGAGTTTAAAAGGTAGGGTGGTGGACTCGCTAGAAAATGTGTTTCAAATGAACTCAAAAGGTATGGTAAACGGACTCATTTGTGAGCAAAAATGGTGGAATCGCCGAAAAATGTGTTTCAAATGAGCTCAGAAGGTAGGGTGGTGTGGACTCGCTAAAAAATGTGTTTCGAATGAGCTCGATAGGTAGGGTAAACAGCCTCATTTCTTAGCAAAAATGGTGGACTCACCGAAAAATGTGTTGCAAATGAGCTGGAAAGGTAGGGTGGTGTGGACTCGCTAGAAAATGTGTTTCAAATGAGCTTGAAAGGTAGGGTAAACGGCCTCATTTCTAAGCAAAAATTGTGGACTCGCCGAAATATGTGTTTCAAATGAGCTCGAAAGGTAGGGTGGTGTGGACTCGCTAAAAAATGTGTTTCGAATGAGCTCGAAAGATAGGGTAAACAGACTCATTTCTCAGCATAAATGGTTGACTCGCCGAAAAATGTGTTTCAAAAGAGCTCGGAAGGTAGGGTGGTGTGGACTCGCTAAAAAATGTGTTTCGACTGAGCTCGAAAGGTAGGGTAAACGGCCTCTTTTTTAAGCAAAAATGGTGGACACGCCAAAAAATGTGTTTCAAATGAGTTCGAAAGGTAGGGTGGTGGACTCGCTAAAAAATGTGTTTCAAATGAATTCAAAAGGTAGGGTTAACAGACTCATTTCTAAACAAAAATGTGGACTCGCCGAAAATTGTGTTTAAAATGAGCTCAAAAGGTAGGGTGGTGTGGACTCGCAAAAAAATGTGTTTCCAATGAGATCGAAAGGTAGTGTAAAGGGCCTCATTTCAAAGCAAAAATGGTGTACTCGCCGAAAAATGTGTTTCAAATGAGCTCAAAAGGTAGGGTGGTGTGGACTCGCTAAAAATGTGTTTCAAATGAGATTGAAAGGTAGGGTAAACGGCCTCATTTGTTAGCAAAAATGGTGGACACGCCAAAAAATGTGCTTCAAATGAGTTCGAAAGGTAGGGTGGTGGACTCTCTTAAAAATGTGTTTCAAATGAATTCAAAAGGTAGGGTAAACATTCTCATTTCTATGCAAAAATTACGGACTCGCCGAAAAATGTGTTTCAAATGAGCTCAAAAGGTGGGGTGGTGTGGACTCCCTAAAAAATGTGTTTCCAATGAGCTCGAAAGGTAGGGTAAACGGCCTCATTTCTAAGCAAAAATGCTGGACTCGCCGAAAAAAGTATTCCAAATGAGCTCGAAAGGTAGGCTGGTGTGGACTCGCTAAAAGATGTGTTTCAAATGAGCACGAAAGGTAGGGTAAACGGCCTTATTTCTAAGCAAAAATTGTGAACTCGCCGAAAAATGTGTTTCAAATGAGCTCCAAAGGTAGGGTGGTGTGGACTCGCTAAAAAATGTGTTTCGAATGAGCTCGAAAGGTAGGGTAAACGGCCTCATTTCTAAGCAAAAATGGTGGATCCGCCGAAAAAATGTGTTTCAAATGACCTCGAAAGGTAGGGTGGTGTGGACTCGCTAAAAAATGTGTTTCAAATGAGCTCGAAAGGTAGGCTAAACGACCTCATTTGTAAGCAAAAATGGTGGAACACGCCGAAAAATGTGTTTCAAATGAGTTTAAAAGGTAGGGTGGTGGACTCGCTAGAAAATGTGTTTCAAATGAACTCAAAAGGTATGGTAAACAGACTCATTTGTGAGCAAAAATGGTGGAATCGCCGAAAAATGTGTTTCAAATGAGCTCAGAAGGTAGGGTGGTGTGGACTCGCTAAAAAATGTGTTTCGAATGAGCTCGATAGGTAGGGTAAACAGCCTCATTTCTTAGCAAAAATGGTGGACTCACCGAAAAATGTGTTGCGAATGAGCTGGAAAGGTAGGGTAGTGTGGACTCGCTAAAAAATGTGTTTCAAATGAGCTTGGAAGGTAGGGTAAACGGCCTCATTTCTAAGCAAAAATTGTGGACTCGCCGAAATATGTGTTTCAAATGAGCTCGAAAGGTAGGGTGGTGTGGACTCGCTAAAATATGTGTTTCGAATGAGCTCGAAAGATAGGGTAAACGGACTCATTTCTCACAATAAATGGTTGACTCGCCGAAAAATGTGTTTCAAAAGAGCTCGGAAGGTAGGGTGTTGTGGACTCGCTAAAAAATGTGTTTCGAATGAGCTCGAAAGGTAGGGTAAACGGCCTCTTTTTTAAGCAAAAATGGTGGACACGCCAAAAAATGTGTTTCAAATGAGTTCGAAAGGTAGGGTGGTGGACTCGCTAAAAAATGTGTTTCAAATGAATTCAAAAGGTAGGGTAAACAGACTCATTTCTAAGCAAAAATGTGGACTCGCCGAAAATTGTGTTTCAAATGAGATCAAAAGGTAGGGTGGTGTGGACTCGCAAAAAAATGTGTTTCCAATGAGCTCGAAAGGTAGGGTAAACGGTCTAATTTCTAAGCAAAAATGGTGGACTCACCGAAAAACGTGTTTCAAATAAGCTCGAAAGGTAGGGTGGTGTGGACTCGCTAAAAGATGTGTTTCAAATGAGCTCGAAAGGTAGGGTAACGGCGTCATTTCTAACAAAAATTGTGAACTCGCCGAAAAATGTGTTTCAAATGAGCTCCAAAGGTAGGGTGGTGGACTCGCTGAAAAATGTGTTTGAAATGAGCTCAAAAGGTAGGGTAAACGACCTCATTTGTAAGCAAAAATGGTGGACACGCCGAAAAATGTGTTTCAAATGAGTTCGAAAGGTAGGGTGGTGGACTCGCCGAAAAATGTGTTTCAAATGAGCTCAAAAGGTAGGGTGGTGGACTCGCTAAAAATGTGTTTCAAATGAGCTCGAAAGGTAGGGTAAACGGCCTCATTTCTAAGCAAAAATGGTGGACTCGCCGAAAAAATGTGTTTAAAATGAGCTTCAAAGATAGGGTGGTGGACTCGCTAAAAAAATGTGTTTCAAATGAGCTCGAAAGAAAGGGTAAACAACCTTATTTCTAAGAAAAAATAGTGGACTCGCCGAAAATGTGTTTCAAATGAGCTCCAAAGGTAGTGTAAAAGATCTCATTTCTAAGCAAAAATGGTGGACTTGCCGAAAAATGCGTTTAAAATGAGCTTCAAAGGTAGGGTGGTGGTCTAGCTTAAAAATGTGTTTCAAATGAGCTCCAAAGGTAGGGTAAACGACCCAATTTCTGAGCAAAAATGGTGGACTCGCCGAAAAATGTGTTTCATATGAGCTCCAAAGGTAGGGTGGTGGACTCGCTAAAAAATGTGTTTCAAATGAGCTCGAAAGCTAGTGTAAACGACCTCATTTCTAAGCAAAAATGGTGGACTCGCAAAAAATGTGTTTAAAATGAGCTTCAAAGGTAGGGTGGTGGTCTACCTGAAAAATGTGTTTCAAATGAGCTCGAAAGGTAGGGTAAACGGCCTCATTTCTAAGCAAAAATGGTGGACTCGCCGAAAAATGTGTTTCAAATGAACTTCAAAGGTAGGGTGGTGGTCTAGCTGAAAAATGTGTTTCAAATGAGCTCCAAAGATAGGGTAAACGGCCCCATTTGAAAGCAAAAATGGTGGACTCGCCAAAAAATGTGTTTCATATGAGCTCTAAAGGTAGGGTGGTGGACTCGCTAAACAAATGTGTTTCAAATAAGCTCGAAAAGTAGGGTAAACGACCTTATTTCTAAGAAAAAATAGTGGACTCGCCGGAAAATGTGTTTCAAATGAGTTCGAAAGGTAGGGTGGTGGACTCGCTAAAAAAAAAATTTCAAATGAATTCAAAAGGTAGGATAAACAGACTCATTTCTACGAAAAAATGGTGGACTCGCCGACAAATGTGTTTCAAATGAGCTCCAAAGGTAGGGTGGTGTGGACTCGCTAAATAATGTGTTTCGAATGAGCTCGAAAGATAGGGTAAACGGACTCATTTCTCAGCATAAATGGTTGACTCGCCGAAAAATGTGTTTCAAAAGAGCTCGGAAGGTAGGGTGGTGTGGACTCTCTAAAAATGTGTTTCGAATGAGCTCGAAAGGTAGGGTAAACGGTCTAATTTCTAAGCAAAAATGGTGGACTCACCGAAAAATGTGTTTCAAATAAGCTCGAAAGGTAGGGTGGTGTGGACTCGCTAAAAGATGTGTTTCAAATGAGCTCGAAAGGTAGCGTAACGGCGTCATTTCTAAGCAAAAATAGTGGACTCGCAGAAAAATGTTTTTCAAATGAGCTCCAAAGGTAGGGTGGTGTGGACTCGCTAAAAAATGTGTTTCGAATGAGCTCGAAAGGTAGGGTAAACACCCTCATTTCTAAGCAAAAATGGTGGATCCGCCGAAAAAATGTGTTTCAAATGACTTCGAAAGGTAGGGTTGTGTGGTCTCCCTAAAAATGTGTTTCAAATGAGCTCGAAAGGTAGGGTAAACGACCTCATTTGTAAGCAAAAATGGTGGAACACGCCGAATAATGTGTTTCAAATGAGTTTAAAAGGTAGGGTGGTGGACTCGCTATAAAGTGTGTTTCAAATGAACTCAAAAGGTATGGTAAACAGACTCATTTCTAAGCAAAAATGGTGGACTCGCCGAAAAATGTGTTTCAAATGAGCTCAGAAGGTAGGGTGGTGTGGACTCGCTAAAAAATGTGTTTCGAATGAGCTCGATAGGTAGGGTAAACAGCCTCATTTCTTAGCAAAAATGGTGGACTCACCGAAAAATGTGTTGCAAATGAGCTGGAAAGGTAGGGTAGTGTGGACTCGCTAAAAAATGTGTTTCAAATGAGCTTGGAAGGTAGGGTAAACGGCCTCATTTCTAAGCAAAAATTGTGGACTCGCCGAAATATGTGTTTCAAATGAGCTCGAAAGGTAGGGTGGTGTGGACTCGCTAAAATATGTGTTTCGAATGAGCTCGAAAGATAGGGTAAACGGACTCATTTCTCACAATAAATGGTTGACTCGCCGAAAAATGTGTTTCAAAAGTGCTCGGAAGGTAGGGTGTTGTGGACTTGCTAAAAAATGTGTTTCGAATGAGCTCGAAAGGTAGGGTAAACGGCCTCTTTTTTAAGCAAAAATGGTGGACACGCCAAAAAATGTGTTTCAAATGAGTTCGAAAGGTAGGGTGGTGGACTCGCTAAAAAATGTGTTTCAAATGAATTCAAAAGGTAGGGTAAACAGACTCATTTCTAAGCAAAAATGTGGACTCGCCGAAAATTGTGTTTCAAATGAGATCAAAAGGTAGGGTGGTGTGGACTCGCTAAAAGATGTGTTTCAAATGAGCTCGAAAGGTAGGGTAACGGCGTCATTTCTAACAAAAATTGTGAACTCGCCGAAAAATGTGTTTCAAATGAGCTCCAAAGGTAGGGTGGTGGACTCGCTGAAAAATGTGTTTGAAATGAGCTCAAAAGGTAGGGTAAACGACCTCATTTGTAAGCAAAAATGGTGGACACGCCGAAAAATGTGTTTCAAATGAGTTCGAAAGGTAGGGTGGTGGACTCGCCGAAAAATGTGTTTCAAATGAGCTCAAAAGGTAGGGTGGTGGACTCGCTAAAAATGTGTTTCAAATGAGCTCGAAAGGTAGGGTAAACGGCCTCATTTCTAAGCAAAAATGGTGGACTCGCCGAAAAAATGTGTTTAAAATGAGCTTCAAAGATAGGGTGGTGGACTCGCTAAAAAAATGTGTTTCAAATGAGCTCCAAAGATAGGGTAAACGACCCAATTTCTAAGCAAAAATGGTGGACTTGCCGAAAAATGTGTTTAAAATGAGCTTCAAAGGTAGGGTGGTGGTCTAGCTTAAAAATGTGTTTCAAATGAGCTCCAAAGATAGGGTAAACGACCCAATTTCTGAGCAAAAATGGTGGACTCGCCGAAAAATGTGTTTCATATGAGCTCCAAAGGTAGGGTGGTGGACTCGCTAAAAAATGTGTTTCAAATGAGCTCGAAAGCTAGTGTAAACGACCTCATTTCTAAGCAAAAATGGTGGACTCGCAAAAAATGTGTTTAAAATGAGTTTCAAAGGTAGGGTGGTGGTCTAGCTGAAAAATGTGTTTCAAATGAGCTCGAAAGGTAGGGTAAACGGCCTCATTTCTAAGCAAAAATGGTGGACTCGCCGAAAAATGTGTTTCAAATGAACTTCAAAGGTAGGGTGGTGGTCTAGCTGAAAAATGTGTTTCAAATGAGCTCCAAAGATAGGGTAAACGGCCCCATTTGAAAGCAATAATGGTGGACTCGCCAAAAAATGTGTTTCATATGAGCTCTAAAGGTAGGGTGGTGGACTCGCTAAACAAATGTGTTTCAAATAAGCTCGAAAAGTAGGGTAAACGACCTTATTTCTAAGAAAAAATAGTGGACTCGCCGGAAAATGTGTTTCAAATGAGTTCGAAAGGTAGGGTGGTGGACTCGCTAAAAAAAATGTTTCAAATGAATTCAAAAGGTAGGATAAACAGACTCATTTCTACGAAAAAATGGTGGACTCGCCGACAAATGTGTTTCAAATGAGCTCCAAAGGTAGGGTGGTGTGGACTCGCTAAATAATGTGTTTCGAATGAGCTCGAAAGATAGGGTAAACGGACTCATTTCTCAGCATAAATGGTTGACTCGCCGAAAAATGTGTTTCAAAAGAGCTCGGAAGGAAGGGTGGTGTGGACTCTCTAAAAATGTGTTTCGAATGAGCTCGAAAGGTAGGGTAAACGGTCTAATTTCTAAGCAAAAATGGTGGACTCACCGAAAAATGTGTTTCAAATAAGCTCGAAAGGTAGGGTGGTGTGGACTCGCTAAAAGATGTGTCTCAAATGAGCTCGAAAGGTAGCGTAACAGCGTCATTTCTAAGCAAAAATAGTGGACTCGCAGAAAAATGTTTTTCAAATGAGCTCCAAAGGTAGGGTGGTGTGGACTCGCTAAAAAATGTGTTTCGAATGAGCTCGAAAGGTAGGGTAAACACCCTCATTTCTAAGCAAAAATGGTGGATCCGCCGAAAAAATGTGTTTCAAATGACTTCGAAAGGTAGGGTGGTGTGGACTCGCTAAAAATGTGTTTCAAATGAGCTCGAAAGGTAGGGTAAACGACCTCATTTGTAAGCAAAAATGGTGGAACACGCCGAATAATGTGTTTCAAATGAGTTTAAAAGGTAGGGTGGTGGACTCGCTATAAAGTGTGTTTCAAATGAACTCAAAAGGTATGGTAAACGGACTCATTTCTAAGCAAAAATGGTGGACTCGCCGAAAAATGTGTTTCAAATGAGCTCAGAAGGTAGGGTGGTGTGGACTCGCTAAAAAATGTGTTTTGAATGAGCTCGATCGGTAGGGTAAACGACCTCATTTCTTAGCAAAAATGGTGGACTCACCGAAAAATGTGTTGCAAAAGAGCTCGAAAGGTAGGGTGGTGTGGACTCGCTAAAAAATGTGTTTCAAATGAGCTTGAAAGGTAGGGTAAACGGCCTCATTTCAAAGAAAAAATAGTGGACTCGCCGAAAATGTGTTTCAAATGAGCTCGAAAGGTAGGGTGGTGTGGACTCGCTAAAAAATGTGTTTCAAATGCACTCGAAAGGTAGGGTAAACGGCCTCATTTCTAAGCAAAAATGGTGGACTCGCCGAAAAATGTGTTTCAAATGAGCTCGAAAGGTAGGGTGGTGTGGACTCGCTAAAAAATGTGTTTCAAATGAGCTCGAAAGGTAGGGTAAACGGCCTCATTTGTTATAAAAAATGGTGGACACGCCAAAAAATGTGCTTCAAATGAGTTCGAAAGGTAGGGTGGTGGACTCGCTTAAAAATGTGTTTCAAACGAATTCAAAAGTGAGGGTAAACAGTCTCATTTCTAAGAAAAAATTGTAGACTCGCCGAAAAATGTGTTTCAAATGAGCTCAAAAGGTAGGGTGGTGTGGACTCCCTAAAAAATGTGTTTCCAATGAGCTCGAAAGGTAGGGTAAACGGACTCATTTCTAAGCAAAAATAGTGGACTCGCCGAAAAATGTTTTTCAAATGAGCTCCAAAGGTAGGGTGGTGTGGACTCGCTAAAAAATGTGTTTCGAATGAGCTCGAAAGGTAGGGTAAACGCCCTCATTTGTAAGAAAAAATGGTGGATCCGCCGAAAAAATGTGTTTCAAATGACGTCGAAAGGTAGGGTGGTGTGGACTCGCTAAAAAATGTGTTTCAAATGAGCTTGAAAGGTAGGGTAAATGACCTCATTTGTAAGCAAAAATGGTGGAACACGCCGAAAAATGTGTTTCAAATGAGTTTAAAAGGTAGGGTGGTGGACTCGCTAGAAAATGTGTTTCAAATGAACTCAAAAGGTATGGTAAACAGAGTCATTTCTAAGCAAAAATGGTGGACTCGCCGAAAAATGTGTTTCAAATGAGCTCAGAAGGTAGGGTAGTGTGGACTCGCTAAAAAATGTGTTTCGAATGAGCTCGATAGGTAGGGTAAACGGCCTCATTTCTTAGCAAAAATGGTGGACTCACCGAAAAATGTGTTGCAAATGAGCTCGAAGGTAGGGTGGTGTGGACTCGCTAAAAAATGTGTTTCAAATGCACTCGAAAGGTAGGGTAAACGGCCTCATTTCTAAGCAAAAATGGTGGACTCGCCGAAAAATGTGTTTCAAATGAGCTCGAAAGTTAGGGTGGTGTGGACTCGCTAAAAAATGTGTTTCAAATGAGCTCGAAAGGTAGGGTAAACGGCCTCATTTGTTAGCAAAAATGGTGGACACGCCAAAAAATGTGCTTCAAATGAGTTCGAAAGGTAGGGTGGTGGACTCGCTTAAAAATGTGTTTCAAATGAATTCAAAAGTTAGGGTAAACAGTCTCATTTCTAAGTAAAAATTGTGGACTCGCCGAAAAATGTGTTTCAAATGAGCTCAAAAGGTAGGGTGGTGTGGACTCCCTAAAAAATGTGTTTCCAATTAGCTCGAAAGGTAGGGTAAACGGCCTCATTTCTAAGCAAAAATAGTGGACTCGCAGAAAAATGTTTTTCAAATGAGCTCCAAAGGTAGGGTGGTGTGGACTCGCTAAAAAATGTGTTTCAAATGCACTCGAAAGGTAGGGTAAACGGCCTCATTTCTAAGCAAAAATGGTGGACTCGCCGAAAAATGTGTTTCAAATGAGCTCGAAAGTTAGGGTGGTGTGGACTCGCTAAAAAATGTGTTTCAAATGAGCTCGAAAGGTAGGGTAAACGGCCTCATTTGTTAGCAAAAATGGTGGACACGCCAAAAATTGTGCTTCAAATGAGTTCGAAAGGTAGGGTGGTGGACTCGCTTAAAAATGTGTTTCAAATGAATTCAAAAGTTAGGGTAAACAGTCTCATTTCTAAGTAAAAATTGTGGACTCGCCGAAAAATGTGTTTCAAATGAGCTCAAAAGGTAGGGTGGTGTGGACTCCCTAAAAAATGTGTTTCCAATTAGCTCGAAAGGTAGGGTAAACGGCCTCATTTCTAAGCAAAAATAGTGGACTCGCAGAAAAATGTTTTTCAAATGAGCTCCAAAGGTAGGGTGGTGTGGACTCGCTAAAAAATGTGTTTCGAATGAGCTCGAAAGGTAGGGTAAACGCCCTCATTTGTAAGAAAAAATGGTGGATCCGCCGAAAAAATGTGTTTCAAATGACTTCGAAAGGTAGGGTGGTGTGGACTCGCTAAAAATGTGTTTCAAATGAGCTCGAAAGGTAGGGTAAACGACCTCATTTGTAAGCAAAAATGGTGGAACACGCCGAATAATGTGTTTCAAATGAGTTTAAAAGGTAGGGTGGTGGACTCGCTATAAAGTGTGTTTCAAATGAACTCAAAAGGTATGGTAAACGGACTCATTTCTAAGCAAAAATGGTGGACTCGCCGAAAAATGTGTTTCAAATGAGCTCAGAAGGTAGGGTGGTGTGGACTCGCTAAAAAATGTGTTTCGAATGAGCTCGAAAGGTAGGGTAAACGCCCTCATTTGTAAGAAAAAATGGTGGATCCGCCGAAAAAATGTGTTTCAAATGACGTCGAAAGGTAGGGTGGTGTGGACTCGCTAAAAAATGTGTTTCAAATGAGCTTGAAAGGTAGGGTAAATGACCTCATTTGTAAGCAAAAATGGTGGAACACGCCGAAAAATGTGTTTCAAATGAGTTTAAAAGGTAGGGTGGTGGACTCGCTAGAAAATGTGTTTCAAATGAACTCAAAAGGTATGGTAAACAGAGTCATTTCTAAGCAAAAATGGTGGACTCGCCGAAAAATGTGTTTCAAATGAGCTCAGAAGGTAGGGTAGTGTGGACTCGCTAAAAAATGTGTTTCGAATGAGCTCGATAGGTAGGGTAAACGGCCTCATTTCTTAGCAAAAATGGTGGACTCACCGAAAAATGTGTTGCAAATGAGCTCGAAGGTAGGGTGGTGTGGACTCGCTAAAAAATGTGTTTCAAATGCACTCGAAAGGTAGGGTAAACGGCCTCATTTCTAAGCAAAAATGGTGGACTCGCCGAAAAATGTGTTTCAAATGAGCTCGAAAGTTAGGGTGGTGTGGACTCGCTAAAAAATGTGTTTCAAATGAGCTCGAAAGGTAGGGTAAACGGCCTCATTTGTTAGCAAAAATGGTGGACACGCCAAAAAATGTGCTTCAAATGAGTTCGAAAGGTAGGGTGGTGGACTCCCTTAAAAATGTGTTTCAAATGAATTCAAAAGTTAGGGTAAACAGTCTCATTTCTAAGTAAAAATTGTGGACTCGCCGAAAAATGTGTTTCAAATGAGCTCAAAAGGTAGGGTGGTGTGGACTCCCTAAAAAATGTGTTTCCAATTAGCTCGAAAGGTAGGGTAAACGGCCTCATTTCTAAGCAAAAATAGTGGACTCGCAGAAAAATGTTTTTCAAATGAGCTCCAAAGGTAGGGTGGTGTGGACTCGCTAAAAAATGTGTTTCGAATGAGCTCGAAAGGTAGGGTAAACGCCCTCATTTGTAAGAAAAAATGGTGGATCCGCCGAAAAAATGTGTTTCAAATGACTTCGAAAGGTAGGGTGGTGTGGACTCGCTAAAAATGTGTTTCAAATGAGCTCGAAAGGTAGGGTAAACGACCTCATTTGTAAGCAAAAATGGTGGAACACGCCGAATAATGTGTTTCAAATGAGTTTAAAAGGTAGGGTGGTGGACTCGCTATAAAGTGTGTTTCAAATGAACTCAAAAGGTATGGTAAACGGACTCATTTCTAAGCAAAAATGGTGGACTCGCCGAAAAATGTGTTTCAAATGAGCTCAGAAGGTAGGGTGGTGTGGACTCGCTAAAAAATGTGTTTCGAATGAGCTCGAAAGGTAGGGTAAACGCCCTCATTTGTAAGAAAAAATGGTGGATCCGCCGAAAAAATGTGTTTCAAATGACGTCGAAAGGTAGGGTGGTGTGGACTCGCTAAAAAATGTGTTTCAAATGAGCTTGAAAGGTAGGGTAAATGACCTCATTTGTAAGCAAAAATGGTGGAACACGCCGAAAAATGTGTTTCAAATGAGTTTAAAAGGTAGGGTGGTGGACTCGCTAGAAAATGTGTTTCAAATGAACTCAAAAGGTATGGTAAACAGAGTCATTTCTAAGCAAAAATGGTGGACTCGCCGAAAAATGTGTTTCAAATGAGCTCAGAAGGTAGGGTAGTGTGGACTCGCTAAAAAATGTGTTTCGAATGAGCTCGATAGGTAGGGTAAACGGCCTCATTTCTTAGCAAAAATGGTGGACTCACCGAAAAATGTGTTGCAAATGAGCTCGAAGGTAGGGTGGTGTGGACTCGCTAAAAAATGTGTTTCAAATGCACTCGAAAGGTAGGGTAAACGGCCTCATTTCTAAGCAAAAATGGTGGACTCGCCGAAAAATGTGTTTCAAATGAGCTCGAAAGTTAGGGTGGTGTGGACTCGCTAAAAAATGTGTTTCAAATGAGCTCGAAAGGTAGGGTAAACGGCCTCATTTGTTAGCAAAAATGGTGGACACGCCAAAAAATGTGCTTCAAATGAGTTCGAAAGGTAGGGTGGTGGACTCGCTTAAAAATGTGTTTCAAATGAATTCAAAAGTTAGGGTAAACAGTCTCATTTCTAAGTAAAAATTGTGGACTCGCCGAAAAATGTGTTTCAAATGAGCTCAAAAGGTAGGGTGGTGTGGACTCCCTAAAAAATGTGTTTCCAATTAGCTCGAAAGGTAGGGTAAACGGCCTCATTTCTAAGCAAAAATAGTGGACTCGCAGAAAAATGTTTTTCAAATGAGCTCCAAAGGTAGGGTGGTGTGGACTCGCTAAAAAATGTGTTTCGAATGAGCTCGAAAGGTAGGGTAAACGCCCTCATTTGTAAGAAAAAATGGTGGATCCGCCGAAAAAATGTGTTTCAAATGACTTCGAAAGGTAGGGTGGTGTGGACTCGCTAAAAATGTGTTTCAAATGAGCTCGAAAGGTAGGGTAAACGACCTCATTTGTAAGCAAAAATGGTGGAACACGCCGAATAATGTGTTTCAAATGAGTTTAAAAGGTAGGGTGGTGGACTCGCTATAAAGTGTGTTTCAAATGAACTCAAAAGGTATGGTAAACGGACTCATTTCTAAGCAAAAATGGTGGACTCGCCGAAAAATGTGTTTCAAATGAGCTCAGAAGGTAGGGTGGTGTGGACTCGCTAAAAAATGTGTTTTGAATGAGCTCGATAGGTAGGGTAAACGACCTCATTTCTTAGCAAAAATGGTGGACTCACCGAAAAATGTGTTGCAAAAGAGCTCGAAAGGTAGGGTGGTGTGGACTCGCTAAAAAATGTGTTTCAAATGAGCTTGAAAGGTAGGGTAAACGGCCTCATTTCAAAGAAAAAATAGTGGACTCGCCGAAAATGTGTTTCAAATGAGCTCGAAAGGTAGGGTGGTGTGGACTCGCTAAAAAATGTGTTTCAAATGCACTCGAAAGGTAGGGTAAACGGCCTCATTTCTAAGCAAAAATGGTGGACTCGCCGAAAAATGTGTTTCAAATGAGCTCGAAAGGTAGGGTGGTGTGGACTCGCTAAAAAATGTGTTTCAAATGAGCTCGAAAGGTAGGGTAAACGGCCTCATTTGTTATAAAAAATGGTGGACACGCCAAAAAATGTGCTTCAAATGAGTTCGAAAGGTAGGGTGGTGGACTCGCTTAAAAATGTGTTTCAAACGAATTCAAAAGTGAGGGTAAACAGTCTCATTTCTAAGAAAAAATTGTAGACTCGCCGAAAAATGTGTTTCAAATGAGCTCAAAAGGTAGGGTGGTGTGGACTCCCTAAAAAATGTGTTTCCAATGAGCTCGAAAGGTAGGGTAAACGGACTCATTTCTAAGCAAAAATAGTGGACTCGCCGAAAAATGTTTTTCAAATGAGCTCCAAAGGTAGGGTGGTGTGGAATCGCTAAAAAATGTGTTTCGAATGAGCTCGAAAGGTAGGGTAAACGCCCTCATTTGTAAGAAAAAATGGTGGATCCGCCGAAAAAATGTGTTTCAAATGACGTCGAAAGGTAGGGTGGTGTGGACTCGCTAAAAAATGTGTTTCAAATGAGCTTGAAAGGTAGGGTAAATGACCTCATTTGTAAGCAAAAATGGTGGAACACGCCGAAAAATGTGTTTCAAATGAGTTTAAAAGGTAGGGTGGTGGACTCGCTAGAAAATGTGTTTCAAATGAACTCAAAAGGTATGGTAAACAGAGTCATTTCTAAGCAAAAATGGTGGACTCGCCGAAAAATGTGTTTCAAATGAGCTCAGAAGGTAGGGTAGTGTGGACTCGCTAAAAAATGTGTTTCGAATGAGCTCGATAGGTAGGGTAAACGGCCTCATTTCTTAGCAAAAATGGTGGACTCACCGAAAAATGTGTTGCAAATGAGCTCGAAGGTAGGGTGGTGTGGACTCGCTAAAAAATGTGTTTCAAATGCACTCGAAAGGTAGGGTAAACGGCCTCATTTCTAAGCAAAAATGGTGGACTCGCCGAAAAATGTGTTTCAAATGAGCTCGAAAGTTAGGGTGGTGTGGACTCGCTAAAAAATGTGTTTCAAATGAGCTCGAAAGGTAGGGTAAACGGCCTCATTTGTTAGCAAAAATGGTGGACACGCCAAAAAATGTGCTTCAAATGAGTTCGAAAGGTAGGGTGGTGGACTCGCTTAAAAATGTGTTTCAAATGAATTCAAAAGTTAGGGTAAACAGTCTCATTTCTAAGTAAAAATTGTGGACTCGCCGAAAAATGTGTTTCAAATGAGCTCAAAAGGTAGGGTGGTGTGGACTCCCTAAAAAATGTGTTTCCAATTAGCTCGAAAGGTAGGGTAAACGGCCTCATTTCTAAGCAAAAATAGTGGACTCGCAGAAAAATGTTTTTCAAATGAGCTCCAAAGGTAGGGTGGTGTGGACTCGCTAAAAAATGTGTTTCGAATGAGCTCGAAAGGTAGGGTAAACGCCCTCATTTGTAAGAAAAAATGGTGGATCCGCCGAAAAAATGTGTTTCAAATGACTTCGAAAGGTAGGGTGGTGTGGACTCGCTAAAAATGTGTTTCAAATGAGCTCGAAAGGTAGGGTAAACGACCTCATTTGTAAGCAAAAATGGTGGAACACGCCGAATAATGTGTTTCAAATGAGTTTAAAAGGTAGGGTGGTGGACTCGCTATAAAGTGTGTTTCAAATGAACTCAAAAGGTATGGTAAACGGACTCATTTCTAAGCAAAAATGGTGGACTCGCCGAAAAATGTGTTTCAAATGAGCTCAGAAGGTAGGGTGGTGTGGACTCGCTAAAAAATGTGTTTTGAATGAGCTCGATAGGTAGGGTAAACGACCTCATTTCTTAGCAAAAATGGTGGACTCACCGAAAAATGTGTTGCAAAAGAGCTCGAAAGGTAGGGTGGTGTGGACTCGCTAAAAAATGTGTTTCAAATGAGCTTGAAAGGTAGGGTAAACGGCCTCATTTCAAAGAAAAAATAGTGGACTCGCCGAAAATGTGTTTCAAATGAGCTCGAAAGGTAGGGTGGTGTGGACTCGCTAAAAAATGTGTTTCAAATGCACTCGAAAGGTAGGGTAAACGGCCTCATTTCTAAGCAAAAATGGTGGACTCGCCGAAAAATGTGTTTCAAATGAGCTCGAAAGGTAGTGTGGTGTGGACTCGCTAAAAAATGTGTTTCAAATGAGCTCGAAAGGTAGGGTAAACGGCCTCATTTGTTATAAAAAATGGTGGACACGCCAAAAAATGTGCTTCAAATGAGTTCGAAAGGTAGGGTGGTGGACTCGCTTAAAAATGTGTTTCAAACGAATTCAAAAGTGAGGGTAAACAGTCTCATTTCTAAGAAAAAATTGTAGACTCGCCGAAAAATGTGTTTCAAATGAGCTCAAAAGGTAGGGTGGTGTGGACTCCCTAAAAAATGTGTTTCCAATGAGCTCGAAAGGTAGGGTAAACGGACTCATTTCTAAGCAAAAATAGTGGACTCGCCGAAAAATGTTTTTCAAATGAGCTCCAAAGGTAGGGTGGTGTGGACTCGCTAAAAAATGTGTTTCGAATGAGCTCGAAAGGTAGGGTAAACGCCCTCATTTGTAAGAAAAAATGGTGGATCCGCCGAAAAAATGTGTTTCAAATGACGTCGAAAGGTAGGGTGGTGTGGACTCGCTAAAAAATGTGTTTCAAATGAGCTTGAAAGGTAGGGTAAATGACCTCATTTGTAAGCAAAAATGGTGGAACACGCCGAAAAATGTGTTTCAAATGAGTTTAAAAGGTAGGGTGGTGGACTCGCTAGAAAATGTGTTTCAAATGAACTCAAAAGGTATGGTAAACAGAGTCATTTCTAAGCAAAAATGGTGGACTCGCCGAAAAATGTGTTTCAAATGAGCTCAGAAGGTAGGGTAGTGTGGACTCGCTAAAAAATGTGTTTCGAATGAGCTCGATAGGTAGGGTAAACGGCCTCATTTCTTAGCAAAAATGGTGGACTCACCGAAAAATGTGTTGCAAATGAGCTCGAAGGTAGGGTGGTGTGGACTCGCTAAAAAATGTGTTTCAAATGCACTCGAAAGGTAGGGTAAACGGCCTCATTTCTAAGCAAAAATGGTGGACTCGCCGAAAAATGTGTTTCAAATGAGCTCGAAAGTTAGGGTGGTGTGGACTCGCTAAAAAATGTGTTTCAAATGAGCTCGAAAGGTAGGGTAAACGGCCTCATTTGTTAGCAAAAATGGTGGACACGCCAAAAAATGTGCTTCAAATGAGTTCGAAAGGTAGGGTGGTGGACTCGCTTAAAAATGTGTTTCAAATGAATTCAAAAGTTAGGGTAAACAGTCTCATTTCTAAGTAAAAATTGTGGACTCGCCGAAAAATGTGTTTCAAATGAGCTCAAAAGGTAGGGTGGTGTGGACTCCCTAAAAAATGTGTTTCCAATTAGCTCGAAAGGTAGGGTAAACGGCCTCATTTCTAAGCAAAAATAGTGGACTCGCAGAAAAATGTTTTTCAAATGAGCTCCAAAGGTAGGGTGGTGTGGACTCGCTAAAAAATGTGTTTCGAATGAGCTCGAAAGGTAGGGTAAACGCCCTCATTTCTAAGCAAAAATGGTGGATCCGCCGAAAAAATGTGTTTCAAATGACGTCGAAAGGTAGGGTGGTGTGGACTCGCTAAAAATGTGTTTCAAATGAGATCGAAAGGTAGGGTAAACGACCTCATTTGTAAGCAAAAATGGTGGAACACGCCGAATAATGTGTTTCAAATGAGTTTAAAAGGTAGGGTGGTGGACTCGCTAGAAAATGTGTTTCAAATGAACTCAAAAGGTATGGTAAACGGACTCATTTCTAAGCAAAAATGGTGGACTCGCCGAAAAATGTGTTTCAAATGAGCTCAGAAGGTAGGGTGGTGTGGACTCGTTAAAAAATGTGTTTTGAATGAGCTCGATAGGTAGGGTAAACGGCCTCATTTCTTAGCAAAAATGGTGGACTCACCGAAAAATGTGTTGCAAATGAGCTCGAAAGGTAGGGTGGTGTGGACTCGCTAAAAAATGTGTTTCAAATGAGCTTGAAAGGTAGGGTAAACGGCCTCATTTCAAAGCAAAAATAGTGGACTCGCCGAAAATGTGTTTCAAATGAGCTCGAAAGGTAGGGTGGTGTGGACTCGCTAAAAAATGTGTTTCAAATGCACTCGAAAGTAAGGGTAAACGGCCTCATTTCTAAGCAAAAATGGTGGACTCGCCGAAAAATGTGTTTCAAATGAGATCGAAAGGTAGGGTAAATGACCTCATTTGTAAGCAAAAATGGTGGAACACGCCGAAAAATGTGTTTCAAATGAGTTTAAAAGGTAGGGTGGTGGACTCGCTAGAAAATGTGTTTCAAATGAACTCAAAAGGTATGGTAAACAGAGTCATTTCTAAGCAAAAATGGTGGACTCGCCGAAAAATGTGTTTCAAATGAGCTCAGAAGGTAGGGTAGTGTGGACTCGCTAAAAAATGTGTTTCGAATGAGCTCGATAGGTAGGGTAAACGGCCTCATTTCTTAGCAAAAATGGTGGACTCACCGAAAAATGTGTTGCAAATGAGCTCGAAGGTAGGGTGGTGTGGACTCGCTAAAAAATGTGTTTCAAATGCACTCGAAAGGTAGGGTAAACGGCCTCATTTCTTAGCAAAAATGGTGGACTCGCCGAAAAATGTGTTTCAAATGAGCTCGAAAGTTAGGGTGGTGTGGACTCGCTAAAAAATGTGTTTCAAATGAGCTCGAAAGGTAGGGTAAACGGCCTCATTTGTTAGCAAAAATGGTGGACACGCCAAAAAATGTGCTTCAAATGAGTTCGAAAGGTAGGGTGGTGGACTCGCTTAAAAATGTGTTTCAAATGAATTCAAAAGTTAGGGTAAACAGTCTCATTTCTAAGTAAAAATTGTGGACTCGCCGAAAAATGTGTTTCAAATGAGCTCAAAAGGTAGGGTGGTGTGGACTCCCTAAAAAATGTGTTTCCAATTAGCTCGAAAGGTAGGGTAAACGGCCTCATTTCTAAGCAAAAATAGTGGACTCGCAGAAAAATGTTTTTCAAATGAGCTCCAAAGGTAGGGTGGTGTGGACTCGCTAAAAAATGTGTTTCGAATGAGCTCGAAAGGTAGGGTAAACGCCCTCATTTCTAAGAAAAATGGTGGATCCGCCGAAAAAATGTGTTTCAAATGACGTCGAAAGGTAGGGTGGTGTGGACTCGCTAAAAATGTGTTTCAAATGAGATCGAAAGGTAGGGTAAACGACCTCATTTGTAAGCAAAAATGGTGGAACACGCCGAATAATGTGTTTCAAATGAGTTTAAAAGGTAGGGTGGTGGACTCGCTAGAAAATGTGTTTCAAATGAACTCAAAAGGTATGGTAAACGGACTCATTTCTAAGCAAAAATGGTGGACTCGCCGAAAAATGTGTTTCAAATGAGCTCAGAAGGTAGGGTGGTGTGGACTCGTTAAAAAATGTGTTTTGAATGAGCTCGATAGGTAGGGTAAACGGCCTCATTTCTTAGCAAAAATGGTGGACTCACCGAAAAATGTGTTGCAAATGAGCTCGAAAGGTAGGGTGGTGTGGACTCGCTAAAAAATGTGTTTCAAATGAGCTTGAAAGGTAGGGTAAACGGCCTCATTTCAAAGCAAAAATAGTGGACTCGCCGAAAATGTGTTTCAAATGAGCTCGAAAGGTAGGGTGGTGTGGACTCGCTAAAAAATGTGTTTCAAATGCACTCGAAAGTAAGGGTAAACGGCCTCATTTCTAAGCAAAAATGGTGGACTCGCCGAAAAATGTGTTTCAAATGAGCTCGAAAGGTAGGGTGGTGTGGACTCGCTAAAAATTGTGTTTGAAATGAGCTCGAAAGGTAGGGTAAACGGCCTCATTTGTTAGCAAAAATGGTGGACACGCCAAAAAATGTGCTTCAAATGAGTTCGAAAGGCAGGGTGGTGGACTCGCTTAAAAATGTGTTTCAAATGAATTCAAAAGTGAGGGTAAACAGTCTCATTTCTAAGAAAAAATTGTAGACTCGCCGAAAAATGTGTTTCAAATGAGCTCAAAAGGTAGGGTGGTGTGGACTCCCTAAAAAATGTGTTTCCAATGAGCTCGAAAGGTAGGGTAAACGGACTCATTTCTAAGAAAAAATAGTGGACTCGCCGAAAAATGTTTTTCAAATGAGCTCCAAAGGTAGGGTGGTGGACTCGCTTAAAAATGTGTTTCAAATGAATTCAAAAGTTAGGGTAAACAGTCTCATTTCTAAGTAAAAATTGTGGACTCGCCGAAAAATGTGTTTCAAATGAGCTCAAAAGGTAGGGTGGTGTGGACTCCCTAAAAAATGTGTTTCCAATTAGCTCGAAAGGTAGGGTAAACGGCCTCATTTCTAAGCAAAAATAGTGGACTCGCAGAAAAATGTTTTTCAAATGAGCTCCAAAGGTAGGGTGGTGTGGACTCGCTAAAAAATGTGTTTCGAATGAGCTCGAAAGGTAGGGTAAACGCCCTCATTTCTAAGCAAAAATGGTGGATCCGCCGAAAAAATGTGTTTCAAATGACGTCGAAAGGTAGGGTGGTGTGGACTCGCTAAAAATGTGTTTCAAATGAGATCGAAAGGTAGGGTAAACGACCTCATTTGTAAGCAAAAATGGTGGAACACGCCGAATAATGTGTTTCAAATGAGTTTAAAAGGTAGGGTGGTGGACTCGCTAGAAAATGTGTTTCAAATGAACTCAAAAGGTATGGTAAACGGACTCATTTCTAAGCAAAAATGGTGGACTCGCCGAAAAATGTGTTTCAAATGAGCTCAGAAGGTAGGGTGGTGTGGACTCGTTAAAAAATGTGTTTTGAATGAGCTCGATAGGTAGGGTAAACGGCCTCATTTCTTAGCAAAAATGGTGGACTCACCGAAAAATGTGTTGCAAATGAGCTCGAAAGGTAGGGTGGTGTGGACTCGCTAAAAAATGTGTTTCAAATGAGCTTGAAAGGTAGGGTAAACGGCCTCATTTCAAAGCAAAAATAGTGGACTCGCCGAAAATGTGTTTCAAATGAGCTCGAAAGGTAGGGTGGTGTGGACTCGCTAAAAAATGTGTTTCAAATGCACTCGAAAGTAAGGGTAAACGGCCTCATTTCTAAGCAAAAATGGTGGACTCGCCGAAAAATGTGTTTCAAATGAGATCGAAAGGTAGGGTAAATGACCTCATTTGTAAGCAAAAATGGTGGAACACGCCGAAAAATGTGTTTCAAATGAGTTTAAAAGGTAGGGTGGTGGACTCGCTAGAAAATGTGTTTCAAATGAACTCAAAAGGTATGGTAAACAGAGTCATTTCTAAGCAAAAATGGTGGACTCGCCGAAAAATGTGTTTCAAATGAGCTCAGAAGGTAGGGTAGTGTGGACTCGCTAAAAAATGTGTTTCGAATGAGCTCGATAGGTAGGGTAAACGGCCTCATTTCTTAGCAAAAATGGTGGACTCACCGAAAAATGTGTTGCAAATGAGCTCGAAGGTAGGGTGGTGTGGACTCGCTAAAAAATGTGTTTCAAATGCACTCGAAAGGTAGGGTAAACGGCCTCATTTCTTTGCAAAAATGGTGGACTCGCCGAAAAATGTGTTTCAAATGAGCTCGAAAGTTAGGGTGGTGTGGACTCGCTAAAAAATGTGTTTCAAATGAGCTCGAAAGGTAGGGTAAACGGCCTCATTTGTTAGCAAAAATGGTGGACACGCCAAAAAATGTGCTTCAAATGAGTTCGAAAGGTAGGGTGGTGGACTCGCTTAAAAATGTGTTTCAAATGAATTCAAAAGTTAGGGTAAACAGTCTCATTTCTAAGTAAAAATTGTGGACTCGCCGAAAAATGTGTTTCAAATGAGCTCAAAAGGTAGGGTGGTGTGGACTCCCTAAAAAATGTGTTTCCAATTAGCTCGAAAGGTAGGGTAAACGGCCTCATTTCTAAGCAAAAATAGTGGACTCGCAGAAAAATGTTTTTCAAATGAGCTCCAAAGGTAGGGTGGTGTGGACTCGCTAAAAAATGTGTTTCGAATGAGCTCGAAAGGTAGGGTAAACGCCCTCATTTCTAAGAAAAATGGTGGATCCGCCGAAAAAATGTGTTTCAAATGACGTCGAAAGGTAGGGTGGTGTGGACTCGCTAAAAATGTGTTTCAAATGAGATCGAAAGGTAGGGTAAACGACCTCATTTGTAAGCAAAAATGGTGGAACACGCCGAATAATGTGTTTCAAATGAGTTTAAAAGGTAGGGTGGTGGACTCGCTAGAAAATGTGTTTCAAATGAACTCAAAAGGTATGGTAAACGGACTCATTTCTAAGCAAAAATGGTGGACTCGCCGAAAAATGTGTTTCAAATGAGCTCAGAAGGTAGGGTGGTGTGGACTCGTTAAAAAATGTGTTTTGAATGAGCTCGATAGGTAGGGTAAACGGCCTCATTTCTTAGCAAAAATGGTGGACTCACCGAAAAATGTGTTGCAAATGAGCTCGAAAGGTAGGGTGGTGTGGACTCGCTAAAAAATGTGTTTCAAATGAGCTTGAAAGGTAGGGTAAACGGCCTCATTTCAAAGCAAAAATAGTGGACTCGCCGAAAATGTGTTTCAAATGAGCTCGAAAGGTAGGGTGGTGTGGACTCGCTAAAAAATGTGTTTCAAATGCACTCGAAAGTAAGGGTAAACGGCCTCATTTCTAAGCAAAAATGGTGGACTCGCCGAAAAATGTGTTTCAAATGAGCTCGAAAGGTAGGGTGGTGTGGACTCGCTAAAAATTGTGTTTGAAATGAGCTCGAAAGGTAGGGTAAACGGCCTCATTTGTTAGCAAAAATGGTGGACACGCCAAAAAATGTGCTTCAAATGAGTTCGAAAGGCAGGGTGGTGGACTCGCTTAAAAATGTGTTTCAAATGAATTCAAAAGTGAGGGTAAACAGTCTCATTTCTAAGAAAAAATTGTAGACTCGCCGAAAAATGTGTTTCAAATTAGCTCAAAAGGTAGGGTGGTGTGGACTCCCTAAAAAATGTGTTTCCAATGAGCTCGAAAGGTAGGGTAAACGGACTCATTTCTAAGAAAAAATAGTGGACTCGCCGAAAAATGTTTTTCAAATGAGCTCCAAAGGTAGGGTGGTGTGGACTCGCTTAAAAATGTGTTTCAAATGAATTCAAAAGTTAGGGTAAACAGTCTCATTTCTAAGCAAAAATTGTGGACTCGCCGAAAAATGTGTTTCAAATGAGCTCAAAAGGTAGGGTGGTGTGGACTCCCAAAAAAATGTGTTTCTAATTAGCTCGAAAGGTAGGGTAAACGGCCTCATTTCTAAGCAAAAATAGTGGACTCGCAGAAAAATGTTTTTCAAATGAGCTCCAAAGGTAGGGTGGTGTGGACTCGCTAAAAAATGTGTTTCGAATGAGCTCGAAAGGTAGGGTAAACGCCCTCATTTCTAAGCAAAAATGGTGGATCCGCCGAAAAATTGTGTTTCAAATGACGTCGAAAGGTAGGGTGGTGTGGACTCGCTAAAAATGTGTTTCAAATGAGCTCGAAAGGTAGGGTAAACGACCTCATTTGTAAGCAAAAATGGTGGAACACGCCGAATAATGTGTTTCAAATGAGTTTAAAAGGTAGGGTGGTGGACTCGCTAGAAAATGTGTTTCAAATGAACTCAAAAGGTATGGTAAACAGAGTCATTTCTAAGCAAAAATGGTGGACTCGCCGAAAAATGTGTTTCAAATGAGCTCAGAAGGTAGGGTGGTGTGGACTCGCTAAAAAATGTGTTTTGAATGAGCTCGATAGGTAGGGTAAACGGCCTCATTTCTTAGCAAAAGTGGTGGACTCACCGAAAAATGTGTTGCAAATGAGCTCGAAAGGTAGGGTGGTGTGGACTCGCTAAAAAATGTGTTTCAAATGAGCTTGAAAGGTAGGGTAAACGGCCTCATTTCAAAGAAAAAATAGTGGACTCGCCGAAAATGTGTTTCAAATGAGCTCGAAAGGTAGGGTGGTGTGGACTCGCTAAAAAATGTGTTTCAAATGCACTCGAAAGGTAGGGTAAACGGCCTCATTTCTAAGCAAAAATGGTGGACTCGCCGAAAAATGTGTTTCAAATGAGCTCGAAAGGTAGGGTGGTGTGGACTCGCTAAAAAATGTGTTTCAAATGAGCTCGAAAGGTAGGGTAAACGGCCTCATTTGTTATCAAAAATGGTGGACACGCCAAAAAATGTGCTTCAAATGAGTTCGAAAGGTAGGGTGGTGGACTCGCTTAAAAATGTGTTTCAAACGAATTCAAAAGTGAGGGTAAACAGTCTCATTTCTAAGAAAAAATTGTAGACTCGCCGAAAAATGTGTTTCAAATGAGCTCAAAAGGTAGGGTGGTGTGGACTCCCTAAAAAATGTGTTTCCAATGAGCTCGAAAGGTAGGGTAAACGGACTCATTTCTAAGCAAAAATAGTGGACTCGCCGAAAAATGTTTTTCAAATGAGCTCCAAAGGTAGGGTGGTGTGGACTCGCTAAAAAATGTGTTTCGAATGAGCTCGAAAGGTAGGGTAAACGCACTCATTTGTAAGAAAAAATGGTGGATCCGCCGAAAAAATGTGTTTCAAATGACGTCGAAAGGTAGGGTGGTGTGGACTCGCTAAAAAATGTGTTTCAAATGAGCTTGAAAGGTAGGGTAAATGACCTCATTTGTAAGCAAAAATGGTGGAACACGCCGAAAAATTTGTTTCAAATGAGTTTAAAAGGTAGGGTGGTGGACTCGCTAGAAAATGTGTTTCAAATGAACTCAAAAGGTATGGTAAACAGAGTCATTTCTAAGCAAAAATGGTGGACTCGCCGAAAAATGTGTTTCAAATGAGCTCAGAAGGTAGGGTAGTGTGGACTCGCTAAAAAATGTGTTTCGAATGAGCTCGATAGGTAGGGTAAACGGCCTCATTTCTTAGCAAAAATGGTGGACTCACCGAAAAATGTGTTGCAAATGAGCTCGAAGGTAGGGTGGTGTGGACTCGCTAAAAAATGTGTTTCAAATGCACTCGAAAGGTAGGGTAAACGGCCTCATTTCTAAGCAAAAATGGTGGACTCGCCGAAAAATGTGTTTCAAATGAGCTCGAAAGTTAGGGTGGTGTGGACTCGCTAAAAAATGTGTTTCAAATGAGCTCGAAAGGTAGGGTAAACGGCCTCATTTGTTAGCAAAAATGGTGGACACGCCAAAAAATGTGCTTCAAATGAGTTCGAAAGGTAGGGTGGTGGACTCGCTTAAAAATGTGTTTCAAATGAATTCAAAAGTTAGGGTAAACAGTCTCATTTCTAAGTAAAAATTGTGGACTCGCCGAAAAATGTGTTTCAAATGAGCTCAAAAGGTAGGGTGGTGTGGACTCCCTAAAAAATGTGTTTCCAATTAGCTCGAAAGGTAGGGTAAACGGCCTCATTTCTAAGCAAAAATAGTGGACTCGCAGAAAAATGTTTTTCAAATGAGCTCCAAAGGTAGGGTGGTGTGGACTCGCTAAAAAATGTGTTTCGAATGAGCTCGAAAGGTAGGGTAAACGCCCTCATTTCTAAGCAAAAATGGTGGATCCGCCGAAAAAATGTGTTTCAAATGACGTCGAAAGGTAGGGTGGTGTGGACTCGCTAAAAATGTGTTTCAAATGAGCTCGAAAGGTAGGGTAAACGACCTCATTTGTAAGCAAAAATGGTGGAACACGCCGAATAATGTGTTTCAAATGAGTTTAAAAGGTAGGGTGGTGGACTCGCTAGAAAATGTGTTTCAAATGAACTCAAAAGGTATGGTAAACGGACTCATTTCTAAGCAAAAATGGTGGACTCGTCGAAAAATGTGTTTCAAATGAGCTCAGAAGGTAGGGTGGTGTGGACTCGCTAAAAAATGTGTTTTGAATGAGCTCGATAGGTAGGGTAAACGGCCTCATTTCTTAGCAAAAATGGTGGACTCACCGAAAAATGTGTTGCAAATGAGCTCGAAAGGTAGGGTGGTGTGGACTCGCTAAAAAATGTGTTTCAAATGAGCTTGAAAGGTAGGGTAAACGGCCTCATTTCAAAGCAAAAATAGTGGACTCGCCGAAAATGTGTTTCAAATGAGCTCGAAAGGTAGGGTGGTGTGGACTCGCAAAAAAATGTGTTTCAAATGCACTCGAAAGTAAGGGTAAACGGCCTCATTTCTAAGCAAAAATGGTGGACTCGCCGAAAAATGTGTTTCAAATGAGCTCGAAAGGTAGGGTGGTGTGGACTCGCTAAAAATTGTGTTTGAAATGAGCTCGAAAGGTAGGGTAAACGGCCTCATTTGTTAGCAAAAATGGTGGACACGCCAAAAAATGTGCTTCAAATGAGTTCGAAAGGCAGGGTGGTGGACTCGCTTAAAAATGTGTTTCAAATGAATTCAAAAGTGAGGGTAAACAGTCTCATTTCTAAGAAAAAATTGTAGACTCGCCGAAAAATGTGTTTCAAATGAGCTCAAAAGGTAGGGTGGTGTGGACTCCATAAAAATGTGTTTCCAATGAGCTCGAAAGGTAGGGTAAACGGACTCATTTCTAAGAAAAAATAGTGGACTCGCCGAAAAATGTTTTTCAAATGAGCTCCAAAGGTAGGGTGGTGTGGACTCGCTTAAAAATGTGTTTCAAATGAATTCAAAAGTTAGGGTAAACAGTCTCATTTCTAAGCAAAAATTGGACTCGCCGAAAAATGTGTTTCAAATGAGCTCAAAAGGTAGGGTGGTGTGGACTCCCAAAAAAATGTGTTTCCAATTAGCTCGAAAGGTAGGGTAAACGGCCTCATTTCTAAGCAAAAATAGTGGACTCGCAGAAAATTGTTTTTCAAATGAGCTCCAAAGGTAGGGTGGTGTGGACTCGCTAAAAAATGTGTTTCGAATGAGCTCGAAAGGTAGGGTAAACGCCCGCATTTCTAAGCAAAAATGGTGGATCCGCCGAAAAATTGTGTTTCAAATGACGTCGAAAGGTAGGGTGGTGTGGACTCGCTAAAAATGTGTTTCAAATGAGCTCGAAAGGTAGGGTAAACAACCTCATTTGTAAGCAAAAATGGTGGAACACGCCGAATAATGTGTTTCAAATGAGTTTAAAAGGTAGGGTGGTGGACTCGCTAGAAAATGTGTTTCAAATGAACTCAAAAGGTATGGTAAACGGACTCATTTCTAAGCAAAAATGGTGGACTCGCCGAAAAATGTGTTTCAAATGAGCTCAGAAGGTAGGGTGGTGTGGACTCGCTAAAAAATGTGTTTTGAATGAGCTCGATAGGTAGGGTAAACGGCCTCATTTCTTAGCAAAAATGGTGGACTCACCGAAAAATGTGTTGCAAATGAGCTCGAAAGGTAGGGTGGTGTGGACTCGCTAAAAAATGTGTTTCGAATGAGCTCGAAAGGTAGGGTAAACGCCCTCATTTGTAAGAAAAAATGGTGGATCCGCCGAAAAAATGTGTTTCAAATGACGTCGAAATGTAGGGTGGTGTCGACTCGCTAAAAAATGTGTTTCAAATGAGCTTGAAAGGGAGGGTAAATGACCTCATTTGTAAGAAAAAATGGTGGAACACGCCGAAAAATGTGTTTCAAATGAGTTTAAAAGGTAGGGTGGTGGACTCGCTAGAAAATGTGTTTCAAATGAACTCAAAAGGTATGGTAAACAGAGTCATTTCTAAGCAAAAATGGTGGACTCGCCGAAAAATGTGTTTCAAATGAGCTCAGAAGGTAGGGTAGTGTGGACTCGCTAAAAAATGTGTTTCGAATGAGCTCGATAGGTAGGGTAAACGGCCTCATTTCTTAGCAAAAATGGTGGACTCACCGAAAAATGTGTTGCAAATGAGCTCGAAAGGTAGGGTGGTGTGGACTCGCTAAAAAATGTGTTTCAAATGCACTCGAAAGGTAGGGTAAACGGCCTCATTTCTAAGCAAAAATGGTGGACTCGCCGAAAAATGTGTTTCAAATGAGCTCGAATGGTAGGGTGGTGTGGACTCGCTAAAAAATGTGTTTCAAATGAGCTCGAAAGGTAGGGTAAACGGCCTCATTTGTTAGCAAAAATGGTGGACACGCCAAAAAATGTGCTTCAAATGAGTTCGAAAGGTAGGGTGGTGGACTCGCTTAAAAATGTGTTTCAAATGAATTCAAAAGTTAGGGTAAACAGTCTCATTTCTAAGTAAAAATTGTGGCCTTTCCGAAAAATGTGTTTCAAATGAGCTCAAAAGGTAGGGTGGTGTGGACTCCCTAAAAAATGTGTTTCCAATTAGCTCGAAAGGTAGGGTAAACGGCCTCATTTCTAAGCAAAAATAGTGGACTCGCAGAAAAATGTTTTTCAAATGAGCTCCAAAGGTAGGGTGGTGTGGACTCGCTAAAAAATGTGTTTCGAATGAGCTCGAAAGGTAGGGTAAACGCCCTCATTTCTAAGCAAAAATGGTGGATCCGCCGAAAAAATGTGTTTCAAATGACGTCGAAAGGTAGGGTGGTGTGGACTCGCTAAAAATGTGTTTCAAATGAGCTCGAAAGGTAGGGTAAACGACCTCATTTGTAAGCAAAAATGGTGGAACACGCCGAATAATGTGTTTCAGATGAGTTTAAAAGGTAGGGTGGTGGACTCGCTAGAAAATGTGTTTCAAATGAACTCAAAAGGTATGGTAAACGGACTCATTTCTAAGCAAAAATGGTGGACTCGCCGAAAAATGTGTTTCAAATGAGCTCAGAAGGTAGGGTGGTGTGGACTCGCTAAAAAATGTGTTTTGAATGAGCTCGATAGGTAGGGTAAACGGCCTCATTTCTTAGCAAAAATGGTGGACTCACCGAAAAATGTGTTGCAAATGAGCTCGAAAGGTAGGGTGTTGTGGACTCGCTAAAAAATGTGTTTCAAATGAGCTTGAAAGGTAGGGTAAACGGCCTCATTTCAAAGCAAAAATAGTGGACTCGCCGAAAATGTGTTTCAAATGAGCTCGAAAGGTAGGGTGGTGTGGACTCGCTAAAAAATGTGTTTCAAATGCACTCGAAAGTAAGGGTAAACGGCCTCATTTCTAAGCAAAAATGGTGGACTCGCCGAAAAATGTGTTTCAAATGAGCTCGAAAGGTAGGGTGGTGTGGACTCGCTAAAAATTGTGTTTCAAATGAGCTCGAAAGGTAGGGTAAACGGCCTCATTTCTTAGCAAAAATGGTGGACTCACCAAAAAATGTGTTGCAAATGAGCTCGAAAGGTAGGGTGGTGTGGACTCGCTAAAAAATGTCTTTCAAATGCACTCGAAAGGTAGGGTAAACGGCCTCATTTCTAAGCAAAAATGGTGGACTCGCCGAAAAATGTGTTTCAAATGAGCTCGAATGGTAGGGTGGTGTGGACTCGCTAAAAAATGTGTTTCAAATGAGCTCGAAAGGTAGGGTAAACGGCCTCATTTGTTAGCAAAAATGGTGGACACGCCAAAAAATGTGCTTCAAATGAGTTCGAAAGGTAGGGTGGTGGACTCGCTTAAAAATGTGTTTCAAATGAATTCAAAAGTTAGGGTAAACAGTCTCATTTCTAAGTAAAAATTGTGGACTCGCCGAAAAATGTGTTTCAAATGAGCTCAAAAGGTAGGGTGGTGTGGACTCCCTAAAAAATGTGTTTCCAATTAGCTCGAAAGGTAGGGTAAACGGCCTCATTTCTAAGCAAAAATAGTGGACTCGCAGAAAAATGATTTTCAAATGAGCTCCAAAGGTAGGGTGGTGTGGACTCGCTAAAAAATGTGTTTCGAATGAGCTCGAAAGGTAGGGTAAACGCCCTCATTTCTAAGCAAAAATGGTGGATCCGCCGAAAAATTGTGTTTCAAATGACGTCGAAAGGTAGGGTGGTGTGGACTCGCTAAAAATGTGTTTCAAATGAGCTCGAAAGGTAGGGTAAACGACCTCATTTGTAAGCAAAAATGGTGGAACACGCCGAATAATGTGTTTCAAATGAGTTTAAAAGGTAGGGTGGTGGACTCGCTAGAAAATGTGTTTCAAATGAACTCAAAAGGTATGGTAAACGGACTCATTTCTAAGCAAAAATGGTGGACTCGCCGAAAAATGTGTTTCAAATGAGCTCAGAAGGTAGGGTGGTGTGGACTCGCTAAAAAATGTGTTTTGAATGAGCTCGATAGGTAGGGTAAACGGCCTCATTTCTTAGCAAAAATGGTGGACTCACCGAAAAATGTGTTGCAAATGAGCTCGAAAGGTAGGGTGGTGTGGACTCGCTAAAAAATGTGTTTCGAATGAGCTCGAAAGGTAGGGTAAACGCCCTCATTTGTAAGAAAAAATGGTGGATCCGCCGAAAAAATGTGTTTCAAATGACGTCGAAATGTAGGGTGGTGTGGACTCGCTAAAAAATGTGTTTCAAATGAGCTTGAAAGGGAGGGTAAATGACCTCATTTGTAAGAAAAAATGGTGGAACACGCCGAAAAATGTGTTTCAAATGAGTTTAAAAGGTAGGGTGGTGGACTCGCTAGAAAATGTGTTTCAAATGAACTCAAAAGGTATGGTAAACAGAGTCATTTCTAAGCAAAAATGGTGGACTCGCCGAAAAATGTGTTTCAAATGAGCTCAGAAGGTAGGGTAGTGTGGACTCGCTAAAAAATGTGTTTCGAATGAGCTCGATAGGTAGGGTAAACGGCCTCATTTCTTAGCAAAAATGGTGGACTCACCGAAAAATGTGTTGCAAATGAGCTCGAAAGGTAGGGTGGTGTGGACTCGCTAAAAAATGTGTTTCAAATGCACTCGAAAGGTAGGGTAAACGGCCTCATTTCTAAGCAAAAATGGTGGACTCGCCGAAAAATGTGTTTCAAATGAGCTCGAATGGTAGGGTGGTGTGGACTCGCTAAAAAATGTGTTTCAAATGAGCTCGAAAGGTAGGGTAAACGGCCTCATTTGTTAGCAAAAATGGTGGACACGCCAAAAAATGTGCTTCAAATGAGTTCGAAAGGTAGGGTGGTGGACTCGCTTAAAAATGTGTTTCAAATGAATTCAAAAGTTAGGGTAAACAGTGTCATTTCTAAGTAAAAATTGTGGCCTTTCCGAAAAATGTGTTTCAAATGAGCTCAAAAGGTAGGGTGGTGTGGACTCCCTAAAAAATGTGTTTCCAATTAGCTCGAAAGGTAGGGTAAACGGCCTCATTTCTAAGCAAAAATAGTGGACTCGCAGAAAAATGTTTTTCAAATGAGCTCCAAAGGTAGGGTGGTGTGGACTCGCTAAAAAATGTGTTTCGAATGAGCTCGAAAGGTAGGGTAAACGCCCTCATTTCTAAGCAAAAATGGTGGATCCGCCGAAAAAATGTGTTTCAAATGACGTCGAAAGGTAGGGTGGTGTGGACTCGCTAAAAATGTGTTTCAAATGAGCTCGAAAGGTAGGGTAAACGACCTCATTTGTAAGCAAAAATGGTGGAACACGCCGAATAATGTGTTTCAGATGAGTTTAAAAGGTAGGGTGGTGGACTCGCTAGAAAATGTGTTTCAAATGAACTCAAAAGGTATGGTAAACGGACTCATTTCTAAGCAAAAATGGTGGACTCGCCGAAAAATGTGTTTCAAATGAGCTCAGAAGGTAGGGTGGTGTGGACTCGCTAAAAAATGTGTTTTGAATGAGCTCGATAGGTAGGGTAAACGGCCTCATTTCTTAGCAAAAATGGTGGACTCACCGAAAAATGTGTTGCAAATGAGCTCGAAAGGTAGGGTGTTGTGGACTCGCTAAAAAATGTGTTTCAAATGAGCTTGAAAGGTAGGGTAAACGGCCTCATTTCAAAGCAAAAATAGTGGACTCGCCGAAAATGTGTTTCAAATGAGCTCGAAAGGTAGGGTGGTGTGGACTCGCTAAAAAATGTGTTTCAAATGCACTCGAAAGTAAGGGTAAACGGCCTCATTTCTAAGCAAAAATGGTGGACTCGCCGAAAAATGTGTTTCAAATGAGCTCGAAAGGTAGGGTGGTGTGGACTCGCTAAAAATTGTGTTTCAAATGAGCTCGAAAGGTAGGGTAAACGGCCTCATTTCTTAGCAAAAATGGTGGACTCACCGAAAAATGTGTTGCAAATGAGCTCGAAAGGTAGGGTGGTGTGGACTCGCTAAAAAATGTGTTTCAAATGCACTCGAAAGGTAGGGTAAACGGCCTCATTTCTAAGCAAAAATGGTGGACTCGCCGAAAAATGTGTTTCAAATGAGCTCGAATGGTAGGGTGGTGTGGAGTCGCTAAAAAATGTGTTTCAAATGAGCTCGAAAGGTAGGGTAAACGGCCTCATTTGTTAGCAAAAATGGTGGACACGCCAAAAAATGTGCTTCAAATGAGTTCGAAAGGTAGGGTGGTGGACTCGCTTAAAAATGTGTTTCAAATGAATTCAAAAGTTAGGGTAAACAGTCTCATTTCTAAGTAAAAATTGTGGACTCGCCGAAAAATGTGTTTCAAATGAGCTCAAAAGGTAGGGTGGTGTGGACTCCCTAAAAAATGTGTTTCCAATTAGCTCGAAAGGTAGGGTAAACGGCCTCATTTCTAAGCAAAAATAGTGGACTCGCAGAAAAATGATTTTCAAATGAGCTCCAAAGGTAGGGTGGTGTGGACTCGCTAAAAATGTGTTTCAAATGAGCTCGAAAGGTAGGGTAAACGACCTCATTTGTAAGCAAAAATGGTGGAACACGCCGAATAATGTGTTTCAAATGAGTTTAAAAGGTAGGGTGGTGGACTCGCTAGAAAATGTGTTTCAAATGAACTCAAAAGGTATGGTAAACGGACTCATTTCTAAGCAAAAATGGTGGACTCGCCGAAAAATATGTTTCAAATGAGCTCAGAAGGTAGGGTGGTGTGGACTCGCTAAAAAATGTGTTTTGAATGAGCTCGATAGGTAGGGTAAACGGCCTCATTTCTTAGGAAAAATGGTGGACTCACCGAAAAATGTGTTGCAAATGAGCTCGAAAGGTAGGGTGGTGTGGACTCGCTAAAAAATGTGTTTCAAATGAGCTTGAAAGGTAGGGTAAACGGCCTCATTTCAAAGCAAAAATAGTGGACTCGCCGAATATGTGTTTCAAATGAGCTCGAAAGGTAGGGTGGTGTGGACTCGCTAAAAAATGTGTTTCAAATGCACTCGAAAGTAAGGGTAAACGGCCTCATTTCTAAGCAAAAATGGTGGACTCGCCGAAAAATGTGATTCAAATGAGCTCGAAAGGTAGGGTGGTGTGGACTCGCTAAAAATTGTGTTTCAAATGAGCTCGAAAGGTAGGGTTAACGGCCTCATTTGTTAGCAAAAATGGTGGACACGCCAAAAAATGTGCTTAAAATGAGTTCGAAAGGCAGGGTGGTGTGGACTCGCTAAAAATGTGTTTCAAATGAGCTCGAAAGGTAGGGTAAACGACCTCATTTGTAAGCAAAAATGGTGGAACACGCCGAATAATGTGTTTCAAATGAGTTTAAAAGGTAGGGTGGTGGACTCGCTAGAAAATGTGTTTCAAATGAACTCAAAAGGTATGGTAAACGGACTCATTTCTAAGCAAAAATGGTGGACTCGCCGAAAAATGTGTTCCAAATGAGCTCAGAAGGTAGGGTGGTGTGGACTCGCTAAAAAATGTGTTTCGAATGAGCTCGATAGGTAGGGTAAACGGCCTCATTTCTTAGCAAAAATGGTGGACTCACCGAAAAATGTGTTGCAAATGAGCTCGAAGGGTAGGGTGGTGTGGACTCGCTAAAAAATGTGTTTCAAGTGAGCTTGAAAGGTAGGGTAAACGACCTCATTTCAAAGAAAAAATAGTGGACTCGCCGAAAATGTGTTTCAAATTAGCTCGAAAGGTAGGGTAAACGTCCTCATTTGTAAGCAAAAATGGTGGACACGCCAAAAAATGTGTTTCAAATGAGTTCGAAAGGTAGGGTGGTGGACTCGCCGAAAAATGTGTTTCAAATGAGCTCAAAAGGTAGGGTGGTGTGGACTCGCTAAAAATGTGTTTCGAATGAGCTCGAAAGGTAGGGTAAACGGCTTCATTTCTAAGCAACAATGTTAGACTCGCCCAAAAATGTGTTTCAAATGAGCTCGAAATGTAGGGTGGTGTGGACTCGCTAGAAAATGTGTTTCAAATGCACTCGAAAGGTAGGGTAAACGGCCTCATTTCTAAGCAAAATGGTGGACTCGCCGAAAATGTGTTTCAAATGAGCTCGAAAGGTAGGGTGGTGTGGACTCGCTAAAAAATGTGTTTCAAATGAGCTCGAAAGGTAGGGTAAACGGCCTCATTTTTTAGCAAAAATGGTGGACACGCCAAAAAATGTGCTTCAAATGAGTTCGAAAGGTAGGGTGGTGGACTCGCTTAAAAATGTGTTTCAAATGAATTCAAAAGGTAGGGTAAACAGTCTCATTTCTAAGCAAAAATTGTGGACTCGCCGAAAAATGTGTTTCAAATGAGCTCAAAAGGTAGGGTGGTGTGGACTCCCTAAAAAATGTGTTTCCAATGAGCTCGAAAGGTAGGGTAAACGGCCTCATTTCTAAGCAAAAATAGTGGAGTCGCCGAAAAATGTGTTTCAAATGAGCTCGAAAGGTAGGCTGGTGTGGACTCGCTAAAAGATGTGTTTCAAATGAGCTCGAAAGGTAGGGTAAACGGCCTCATTTCTAAGCAAAAATTGTGGACTCGCCGAAAAATGTGTTTCAAATGAGCTCCAAAGGTAGGGTGGTGTGGACTCGCTAAAAAATGTGTTTCGAATGAGCTCGAAAGGTAGGGTAAACGCCCTCATTTCTAAGCAAAAATGGTGGATCCGCCGAAAAAATGTGTTTCAAATGACCTCGAAAGGTAGGGTGGTGTGGACTCGCTAAAAAATGTGTTTCAAATGAGCTCGAAAGGTAGGGTAAACGACCTCATTTGTAAGCAAAAATAGTGGACTCGCAGAAAAATGTTTTTCAAATGAGCTCCAAAGGTAGGGTGGTGTGGACTCGCTAAAAAATGTGTTTCGAATGAGCTCGAAAGGTAGGGTAAACGCCCTCATATCTAAGCAAAAATGGTGGATCCGCCGAAAAAATGTGTTTCAAATCACGTCGAAAGGTAGGGTGGTGTGGACTCGCTAAAAATGTGTTTCAAATGAGCTCGAAAGGTAGGGTAAACGACCTCATTTGTAAGCAAAAATGGTGGAACACGCCGAATAATGTGTTTCAAATGAGTTTAAAAGGTAGGGTGGTGGACTCGCTAGAAAATGTGTTTCAAATGAACTCAAAAGGTATGGTAAACGGACTCATTTCTAAGAAAAAATGGTGGACTCGCCGAAAAATGTGTTTCAAATGAGCTCAGAAGGTAGGGTGGTGTGGACTCGCTAAAAAATGTGTTTTGAATGAGCTCGATAGGTAGGGTAAACGGCCTCATTTCTTAGCAAAAATGGTGGACTCACCGAAAAATGTGTTGCAAATGAGCTCGAAAGGTAGGGTGGTGTGGACTCGCTAAAAAATGTGTTTCAAATGAGCTTGAAAGGTAGGGTAAACGGCCTCATTTCAAAGCAAAAATAGTGGACTCGCCGAAAATGTGTTTCAAATGAGCTCGAAAGGTAGGGTGGTGTGGACTCGCTAAAAAATGTGTTTCAAATGCACTCGAAAGTAAGGGTAAACGGCCTCATTTCTAAGCAAAAATGGTGGACTCGCCGAAAAATGTGTTTCAAATGAGCTCGAAAGGTAGGGTGGTGTGGACTCGCTAAAAATTGTGTTTCAAATGAGCTCGAAAGGTAGGGTAAACGGCCTCATTTCTTAGCAAAAATGGTGGACTCACCGAAAAATGTGTTGCAAATGAGCTCGAAAGGTAGGGTGGTGTGGACTCGCTAAAAAATGTGTTTCAAATGCACTCGAAAGGTAGGGTAAACGGCCTCATTTCTAAGCAAAAATGGTGGACTCGCCGAAAAATGTGTTTCAAATGAGCTCGAATGGTAGGGTGGTGTGGACTCGCTAAAAAATGTGTTTCAAATGAGCTCGAAAGGTAGGGTAAACGGCCTCATTTGTTAGCAAAAATGGTGGACACGCCAAAAAATGTGCTTCAAATGAGTTCGAAAGGTAGGGTGGTGGACTCGCTTAAAAATGTGTTTCAAATGAATTCAAAAGTTAGGGTAAACAGTCTCATTTCTAAGTAAAAATTGTGGACTCGCCGAAAAATGTGTTTCAAATGAGCTCAAAAGGTAGGGTGGTGTCGACTCCCTAAAAAATGTGTTTCCAATTAGCTCGAAAGGTAGGGTAAACGGCCTCATTTCTAAGCAAAAATAGTGGACTCGCAGAAAAATGTTTTTCAAATGAGCTCCAAAGGTAGGGTGGTGTGGACTCGCTAAAAAATGTGTTTCGAATGAGCTCGAAAGGTAGGGTAAACGCCCTCATTTCTAAGCAAAAATGGTGGATCCGCCGAAAAAATGTGTTTCAAATGACGTCGAAAGGTAGGGTGGTGTGGACTCGCTAAAAATGTGTTTCAAATGAGCTCGAAAGGTAGGGTAAACGACCTCATTTGTAAGCAAAAATGGTGGAACACGCCGAATAATGTGTTTCAAATGAGTTTAAAAGGTAGGGTGGTGGACTCGCTAGAAAATGTGTTTCAAATGAACTCAAAAGGTATGGTAAACGGACTCATTTCTAAGCAAAAATGGTGGACTCGCCGAAAAATGTGTTTCAAATGAGCTCAGAAGGTAGGGTGGTGTGGACTCGCTAAAAAATGTGTTTTGAATGAGCTCGATAGGTAGGGTAAACGGCCTCATTTCTTAGCAAAAATGGTGGACTCACCGAAAAATGTGTTGCAAATGAGCTCGAAAGGTAGGGTGGTGTGGACTCGCTAAAAAATGTGTTTCAAATGAGCTTGAAAGGTAGGGTAAACGGCCTCATTTCAAAGCAAAAATAGTGGACTCGCCGAAAATGTGTTTCAAATGAGCTCGAAAGGTAGGGTGGTGTGGACTCGCTAAAAAATGTGTTTCAAATGCACTCGAAAGTAAGGGTAAACGGCCTCATTTCTAAGCAAAAATGGTGGACTCGCCGAAAAATGTGTTTCAAATGAGCTCGAAAGGTAGGGTGGTGTGGACTCGCTAAAAATTGTGTTTCAAATGAGCTCGAAAGGTAGGGTAAACGGCCTCATTTGTTAGCAAAAATGGTGGACACGCCAAAAAATGTGCTTCAAATGAGTTCGAAAGGCAGGGTGGTGTGGACTCGCTAAAAATGTGTTTCAAATGAGCTCGAAAGGTAGGGTAAACGACCTCATTTGTAAGCAAAAATGGTGGAACACGCCGAATAATGTGTTTCAAATGAGTTTAAAAGGTAGGGTGGTGGACTCGCTAGAAAATGTGTTTCAAATGAACTCAAAAGGTATGGTAAACGGACTCATTTCTAAGCAAAAATGGTGGACTCGCCGAAAAATGTGTTCCAAATGAGCTCAGAAGGTAGGGTGGTGTGGACTCGCTAAAAAATGTGTTTCGAATGAGCTCGATAGGTAGGGTAAACGGCCTCATTTCTTAGCAAAAATGGTGGACTCACCGAAAAATGTGTTGCAAATGAGCTCGAAGGGTAGGGTGGTGTGGACTCGCTAAAAAATGTGTTTCAAGTGAGCTTGAAAGGTAGGGTAAACGACCTCATTTCAAAGCAAAAATAGTGGACTCGCCGAAAATGTGTTTCAAATTAGCTCGAAAGGTAGGGTAAACGTCCTCATTTGTAAGCAAAAATGGTGGACACGCCAAAAAATGTGTTTCAAATGAGCTCAAAAGGTAGGGTGGTGTGGACTCGCTAAAAATGTGTTTCGAATGAGCTCGAAAGGTAGGGTAAACGGCTTCATTTCTAAGCAACAATGTTAGACTCGCCCAAAAATGTGTTTCAAATGAGCTCGAAATGTAGGGTGGTGTGGACTCGCTAGAAAATGTGTTTCAAAGGCACTCGAAAGGTAGGGTAAACGGCCTCATTTCTAAGCAAAATGGTGGACTCGCCGAAAATGTGTTTCAAATGAGCTCGAAAGGTAGGGTGGTGTGGACTCGCTAAAAAATGTGTTTCAAATGAGCTCGAAAGGTAGGGTAAACGGCCTCATTTTTTAGCAAAAATGGTGGACACGCCAAAAAATGTGCTTCAAATGAGTTCGAAAGGTAGGGTGGTGGACTCGCTTAAAAATGTGTTTCAAATGAATTCAAAAGGTAGGGTAAACAGTCTCATTTCTAAGCAAAAATTGTGGACTCGCCGAAAAATGTGTTTCAAATGAGCTCAAAAGGTAGGGTGGTGTGGACTCGCTAAAAATGTGTTTCGAATGAGCTCGAAAGGTAGGGTAAACGGCTTCATTTCTAAGCAACAATGTTAGACTCGCCCAAAAATGTGTTTCAAATGAGCTCGAAATGTAGGGTGGTGTGGACTCGCTAGAAAATGTGTTTCAAATGCACTCGAAAGGTAGGGTAAACGGCCTCATTTCTAAGCAAAATGGTGGACTCGCCGAAAATGTGTTTCAAATGAGCTCGAAAGGTACGGTGGTGTGGACTCGCTAAAAAATGTGTTTCAAATGAGCTCGAAAGGTAGGGTAAACGGCCTCATTTTTTAGCAAAAATGGTGGACACGCCAAAAAATGTGCTTCAAATGAGTTCGAAAGGTAGGGTGGTGGACTCGCTTAAAAATGTGTTTCAAATGAATTCAAAAGGTAGGGTAAACAGTCTCATTTCTAAGCAAAAATTGTGGACTCGCCGAAAAATGTGTTTCAAATGAGCTCAAAAGGTAGGGTGGTGTGGACTCCCTAAAAAATGTGTTTCCAATGAGCTCGAAAGGTAGGGTAAACGGCCTCATTTCTAAGCAAAAATAGTGGAGTCGCCGAAAAATGTGTTTCAAATGAGCTCGAAAGGTAGGCTGGTGTGGACTCGCTAAAAGATGTGTTTCAAATGAGCTCGAAAGGTAGGGTAAACAGCCTCATTTCTAAGCAAAAATTGTGGACTCGCCGAAAAATGTGTTTCAAATGAGCTCCAAAGGTAGGGTGGTGTGGACTCGCTAAAAAATGTGTTTCGAATGAGCTCGAAAGGTAGGGTAAACGCCCTCATTTCTAAGCAAAAATGGTGGATCCGCCGAAAAAATGTGTTTCAAATGACCTCGAAAGGTAGGGTGGTGTGGACTCGCTAAAAAATGTGTTTCAAATGAGCTCGAAAGGTAGGGTAAACGACCTCATTTGTAAGCAAAAATGGTGGACTCACCGAAAAATGTGTTGCAAATGAACTCAAAAGGTAGGGTGGTGTGGACTCGCTAAAAAATGTGTTTCAAATGAGCTTGAAAGGTAGGGTAAACGGCCTCATTTCTAAGCAAAAATTGTGGACTCGCCAAAATATGTGTTTCAAATGAGCTTGAAAGGTAGGGTGGTGGAGTCGCTAAAAAATGTGTTTCAAATGAATTCAAAAGGTAGGGTAAACAGACTCATTTCTAAGCAAATATGTGGACTCGCCGAAAAATGTGTTTCTACTGAGCTCCAAAGGTAGGGTGGTGGACTGGCTAAAAAATGTGTTTCAAATACGCTCGAAAGGTAGGGTAAACGGCCTCATTTCTAAGCAAAAATGGTGGACTCACCGAAAAATGTGTTGCAAATGAGCTCGAAAGGTAGGGTGGTGTGGACACGCTAAAAAATGTGTTTCAAATGAGCTTGAAAGGTAGGGTAAACGGCCTCATTTCTAAGAAAAAACTGTGGACTCGCCGAAATATGTGTTTCAAATGAGCTTGAAAGGTAGGGTGGTGGAGTCGCTAAAAAATGTGTTTCAAATGAGCCCGAAAGGTAGTGTAAACGGACTCATTTCTAAGCAAAAAAGGTGGACTCGCCGAAAAATGTGTTTCTATTGAGCTCCAAAGGTAGGGTGGTGGACTCGCTAAAAAATGTGTTTCAAATGCGCTCGAAAGGTAGGGTAAACGGCCTCATTTCTAAGAAAAAATGGTGGACTCACCGAAAAATGTGTTTCAAATGAGCTCGAAAGGTAGGGTGTTGTGGACTCGCAAAAAACTGTGTTTCAAATGAGCTCGAAAGGTAGGGTAAACGGCCTCATTTGTTAACAAAAATGGTGGACACGCCAAAAAATGTGCTTCAAATGAGTTCGAAAGGTAGGGTGGTGGACTCGCTTAAAAATGTGTTTCAAATGAATTCAAAAGGTAGGGTAAACAGTCTCATTTCTAAGCAAAAATTGTGGACTCGCTGAAAAATGTGTTTCAAATGAGCTCAAAAAGGTAGGGTGGTGTGGACTCCCTAAAAAATGTGTTTCCAATGAGCTCGAAAGGTAGGGTAAACGGCCTCATTTCTAAGCAAAAATAGTGGACTCGCCGAAAAATGTTTTTCAAATGAGCTCCAAAGGTAGGGTGGTGTGGACTCGCTAAAAAATGTGTTTCGAATGAGCTCGAAAGGTAGGGTAAACGCCCTCGTTTCTAAGCGAAAATGGTGGATCCGCCGAAAAAATGTGTTTCAAATGACGTCGAAAGGTAGGGTGGTGTGGACTCGCTAAAAAATGTGTTCCAAATGAGCTCGAAAGGTAGGGTAAACGACCTCATTTGTAAGAAAAAATGGTAGAACACGCCGAAAAATGTGTTTCAAATGAGTTTAAAGGGTAGGGTGGTGGACTCGATAGAAAATGTGTTTCAAATGAACTCAAAAGGTATGGTAAACGGACTCATTTCTAAGCAAAAATGGTGGACTCGCCGAAAAATGTGTTTCAAATGAGCTCAGAAGGTAGGGTGGTATGGACTCGCTAAAAAATGTGTTTCGAATGAGCTCGATAGGTAGGGTAAATGGCCTCATTTCTAAGAAAAAACTGTGGACTCGCCGAAATATGTGTTTCAAATGAGCTTGAAAGGTAGGGTGGTGGAGTCGCTAAAAAATGTGTTTCAAATGAGCCCGAAAGGTAGTGTAAACGGACTCATTTCTAAGCAAAAAAGGTGGACTCGCCGAAAAATGTGTTTCTATTGAGCTCCAAAGGTAGGGTGGTGGACTCGCTAAAAAATGTGTTTCAAATGCGCTCGAAAGGTAGGGTAAACGGCCTCATTTCTAAGAAAAAATGGTGGACTCACCGAAAAATGTGTTTCAAATGAGCTCGAAAGGTAGGGTGTTGTGGACTCGCAAAAAACTGTGTTTCAAATGAGCTCGAAAGGTAGGGTAAACGGCCTCATTTGTTAACAAAAATGGTGGACACGCCAAAAAATGTGCTTCAAATGAGTTCGAAAGGTAGGGTGGTGGACTCGCTTAAAAATGTGTTTCAAATGAATTCAAAAGGTAGGGTAAACAGTCTCATTTCTAAGCAAAAATTGTGGACTCGCTGAAAAATGTGTTTCAAATGAGCTCAAAAAGGTAGGGTGGTGTGGACTCCCTAAAAAATGTGTTTCCAATGAGCTCGAAAGGTAGGGTAAACGGCCTCATTTCTAAGCAAAAATAGTGGACTCGCCGAAAAATGTTTTTCAAATGAGCTCCAAAGGTAGGGTGGTGTGGACTCGCTAAAAAATGTGTTTCGAATGAGCTCGAAAGGTAGGGTAAACGCCCTCGTTTCTAAGCGAAAATGGTGGATCCGCCGAAAAAATGTGTTTCAAATGACGTCGAAAGGTAGGGTGGTGTGGACTCGCTAAAAAATGTGTTCCAAATGAGCTCGAAAGGTAGGGTAAACGACCTCATTTGTAAGAAAAAATGGTAGAACACGCCGAAAAATGTGTTTCAAATGAGTTTAAAGGGTAGGGTGGTGGACTCGATAGAAAATGTGTTTCAAATGAACTCAAAAGGTATGGTAAACGGACTCATTTCTAAGCAAAAATGGTGGACTCGCCGAAAAATGTGTTTCAAATGAGCTCAGAAGGTAGGGTGGTATGGACTCGCTAAAAAATGTGTTTCGAATGAGCTCGATAGGTAGGGTAAATGGCCTCATTTCTTAGAAAAAATGGTGGACTCACCAAAAAATGTGTTGCAAATGAGCTCGAAAGGTAGGGTGGTGTGGACTCGCTAAAAAATGTGTTTCAAATGAGCTTGAAAGGTAGGGTAAACGTCCTCATTTCAAAGCAAAAATTGTGGACTCGCCGAAATATGTGTTTCAAATGAGCTCGAAAGGTAGGGTAAACGTCCTCATTTGTAAGAAAAAATGGTGGACACGCCGAAAAATGTGTTTCAAATGAGTTCGAAAGGTAGGGTGGTGGAGTCGCTAAAAAATGTGTTTCAAATGAGCCCGAAAGGTAGTGTAAACGGACTCATTTCTAAGCAAAAAAGGTGGACTCGCCGAAAAATGTGTTTCTATTGAGCTCCAAAGGTAGGGTGGTGGACTCGCTTAAAAATGTTTTTCAAATGCGCTCGAAAGGTAGGGTAAACGGCCTCATTTCTAAGAAAAAATGGTGGACTCGCCGAAAAATGTGTTTCAAATGAGCTCGAAAGGTAGGGTGGTGTGGACTCGCTAAAAACTGTGTTTCAAATGAGCTCGAAAGGTAGGGTAAGCGGCCTCATTTGTTAGCAAAAATGGTGGACACGCCAAAAAATGTGCTTCAAATGAGTTCGAAAGGTAGGGTGGTGGACTCGGTTAAAAATGTGTTTCAAATGTATTCAAAAGGTAGGGTAAACAGTCTCATTTCTAAGCAAAAATTGTGGACTCGCCGAAAAATGTGTTTCAAATGAGCTAAAAAAGGTAGGGTGGTGTGGACTCCCTAAAAAATGTGTTTCCAATGAGCTCGAAAGGTATGGTAAACGGCCTCATTTCTATGAAAAATTAGTGGACTCGCCGAAAAATGTTTTTCAAATGAGCTCCAAAGGTAGGGTGGTGTGGACTCGCTAAAAAATGTGTTTCGAATGAGCTCGATAGGTAGGGTAAATGGCCTCATTTCTTAGAAAAAATGGTGGAGTCACCGAAAAATGTGTTGCAAATGAGCTCGAAAGGTAGGGTGGTGTGGACTCGCTAAAAAATGTGTTTCAAATGAGCTTGAAAGGTAGGGTAAACGGCCTCATTTCAAAGCAAAAATTGTGGACTCGCCGAAATATGTGTTTCAAATGAGCTCGAAAGGTAGGGTAAACGTCCTCATTTGTAAGCAAAAATGGTGGACACGCCGAAAAATGTGTTTCAAATGAGTTCGAAAGGTAGGGTGGTGGACTCGCCGAAAAATGTGTTTCAAATGAGCTCAAAAGGTAGGGTGGTGTGGACTCGCTAAAAATGTGTTTCGAATGAGTTCGAAAGGTAGGGTAAACGGCCTCATTTCTAAGCAACAATGTTGGAGTCGCCGAAAAATGTTTTTCAAATGAGCTCCAAAGGTAGGGTGGTGTGGACTCGCTAAAAAATGTGTTTCGAATGAGCTCGATAGGTAGGGTAAATGGCCTCATTTCTTAGAAAAAATGGTGGAGTCACCGAAAAATGTGTTGCAAATGAGCTCGAAAGGTAGGGTGGTGTGGACTCGCTAAAAAATGTGTTTCAAATGAGCTTGAAAGGTAGGGTAAACGGCCTCATTTCAAAGCAAAAATTGTGGACTCGCCGAAATATGTGTTTCAAATGAGCTCGAAAGGTAGGGTAAACGTCCTCATTTGTAAGCAAAAATGGTGGACACGCCGAAAAATGTGTTTCAAATGAGTTCGAAAGGTAGGGTGGTGGACTCGCCGAAAAATGTGTTTCAAATGAGCTCAAAAGGTAGGGTGGTGTGGACTCGCTAAAAATGTGTTTCGAATGAGTTCGAAAGGTAGGGTAAACGGCCTCATTTCTAAGCAACAATGTTGGAGTCGCCGAAAAATGTGTTTCAAATGAGCTCGAAAGGTAGGGTGGTGTGGACTCGCTAAAAAATGTGTTTCAAATGCACTCGAAAGGTAGGGTAAACGGCCTCATTTCTAAGCAAAAATGGTGGACTCGCCGAAAAATGTGTTTCAAATGAGCTCGAACGGTAGGGTGGTGTGGACTCGCAAAAAAAATGTGTTTCAAATGAGCTCGAAAGGTAGGGTAAACGGCCTCATTTTTTAGCAAAAATGGTCGACACGCCAAAAAATGTGCTTCAAATGAGTTCTAAAGGTAGGGTGGTGGACTCGCTTAAAAATGTGTTTCAAATGAATTCAAAAGGTAGGGTAAACAGTCTCATTTCTAAGAAAAAATGGTGGACTCGCCGAAAAATGTGTTTCAAATGAGCTCGAAAGGTAGGGTGGTGTGGACTCGCTAAAAACTGTGTTTCAAATGAGCTCGAAAGGTAGGGTAAGCGGCCTCATTTGTTAGCAAAAATGGTGGACACGCCAAAAAATGTGCTTCAAATGAGTTCGAAAGGTAGGGTGGTGGACTCGGTTAAAAATGTGTTTCAAATGTATTCAAAAGGTAGGGTAAACAGTCTCATTTCTAAGCAAAAATTGTGGACTCGCCGAAAAATGTGTTTCAAATGAGCTAAAAAAGGTAGGGTGGTGTGGACTCCCTAAAAAATGTGTTTCCAATGAGCTCGAAAGGTATGGTAAACGGCCTCATTTCTATGAAAAATTAGTGGACTCGCCGAAAAATGTTTTTCAAATGAGCTCCAAAGGTAGGGTGGTGTGGACTCGCTAAAAAATGTGTTTCGAATGAGCTCGATAGGTAGGGTAAATGGCCTCATTTCTTAGAAAAAATGGTGGAGTCACCGAAAAATGTGTTGCAAATGAGCTCGAAAGGTAGGGTGGTGTGGACTCGCTAAAAAATGTGTTTCAAATGAGCTTGAAAGGTAGGGTAAACGGCCTCATTTCAAAGCAAAAATTGTGGACTCGCCGAAATATGTGTTTCAAATGAGCTCGAAAGGTAGGGTAAACGTCCTCATTTGTAAGCAAAAATGGTGGACACGCCGAAAAATGTGTTTCAAATGAGTTCGAAAGGTAGGGTGGTGGACTCGCCGAAAAATGTGTTTCAAATGAGCTCAAAAGGTAGGGTGGTGTGGACTCGCTAAAAATGTGTTTCGAATGAGTTCGAAAGGTAGGGTAAACGGCCTCATTTCTAAGCAACAATGTTGGAGTCGCCGAAAAATGTGTTTCAAATGAGCTCCAAAGGTAGGGTGGTGTGGACTCGCTAAAAAATGTGTTTCAAATGCACTCGATAGGTAGGGTAAACGGCCTCATTTCTAAGCAAAAATGGTGGACTCGCCGAAAAATGTGTTTCAAATGAGCTCGAACGGTAGGGTGGTGTGGACTCGCAAAAAAAATGTGTTTCAAATGAGCTCGAAAGGTAGGGTAAACGGCCTCATTTTTTAGCAAAAATGGTCGACACGCCAAAAAATGTGCTTCAAATGAGTTCTAAAGGTAGGGTGGTGGACTCGCTTAAAAATGTGTTTCAAATGAATTCAAAAGGTAGGGTAAACAGTCTCATTTCTAAGAAAAAATTGTGGACTCGCCGAAAAATGTGTTTCAAATGAGCTCAAAAGGTAGGGTGGTGTGGACTCCCTAAAAAATGTGTTTCCAATGAGCTCGAAAGGTAGGGTAAACGGCCTCATTTCTAAGCAAAAATAGTGGACTCGCCGAAAAATGTGTTTCAAATGAGCTCGAAAGGTAGGCTGGTGTGGACTCGCTAAAAGATGTGTTTCAAATGAGCTCGAAAGGTAGGGTAAACGGCCTCATTTCTAAGCAAAAATTGTGGACTCGCCGAAAAATGTGTTTCAAATGAGCTCCAAAGGTAGGGTGGTGTGGACTCGCTAAAAAATGTGTTTCAAATGAGTTCGAAAGGTAGGGTGGTGGACTCGCCGAAAAATGTGTTTCAAATGAGCTCAAAAGGTAGGGTGGTGTGGACTCGCTAAAAATGTGTTTCGAATGAGTTCGAAAGGTAGGGTAAACGGCCTCATTTCTAAGCAACAATGTTGGAGTCGCCGAAAAATGTGTTTCAAATGAGCTCGAAAGGTAGGGTGGTGTGGACTCGCTAAAAAATGTGTTTCAAATGCACTCGAAAGGTAGGGTAAACGGCCTCATTTCTAAGCAAAAATGGTGGACTCGCCGAAAAATGTGTTTCAAATGAGCTCGAACGGTAGGGTGGTGTGGACTCGCAAAAAAAATGTGTTTCAAATAAGCTCGAAAGGTAGGGTAAACGGCCTCATTTTTTAGCAAAAATGGTCGACACGCCAAAAAATGTGCTTCAAATGAGTTCTAAAGGTAGGGTGGTGGACTCGCTTAAAAATGTGTTTCAAATGAATTCAAAAGGTAGGGTAAACAGTCTCATTTCTAAGAAAAAATTGTGGACTCGCAGAAAAATGTGTTTCAAATGAGCTCAAAAGGTAGGGTGGTGTGGACTCCCTCAAAAATGTGTTTCCAATGAGCTCGAAAGGTAGGGTAAACGGCCTCATTTCTAAGCAAAAATAGTGGACTCGCCGAAAAATGTGTTTCAAATGAGCTCGAAAGGTAGGCTGGTGTGGACTCGCTAAAAGATGTGTTTCAAATGAGCTCGAAAGGTAGGGTAAACGGCCTCATTTCTAAGCAAAAATTGTGGACTCGCCGAAAAATGTGTTTCAAATGAGCTCCAAAGGTAGGGTGGTGTGGACTCGCTAAAAAATGTGTTTGAATGAGCTCGAAAGGTAGGGTAAACGCCCTCATTTCTAAGAAAAAATGGTGGATCCGCCGAAAAAATGTGTTTCAAATGACCTCGAAAGGTAGGGTGGTGTGGACTCGCTAAAAAATGTGTTTCAAATGAGCTCGAAACGTATGGTAAACGACCTCATTTGTAAGCAAAAATGGTGGACTCACCGAAAAATGTGTTGCAAATGAGCTCGAAAGGTAGGGTGGTGTGGACTCGCTAAAAATGTGTTTCAAATGAGCTTGAAAGGTAGGGTAAACGGCCTCATTTCTAAGCAAAAATTGTGGACTCGCCAAAAATGTGTTTCAAATGAGCTTGAAAGGTAGGGTGGTGGAGTCGCTAAAAAATGTGTTTTAAATGAGCCCGAAAGGTAGTGTAAACGGATTCATTTCTAAGCAAAAAAGGTGGACTCGCCGAAAAATGTGTTTCTACTGAGCTCCAAAGGTAGGGTGGTGGACTTGCTAAAAAATGTGTTTCAAATGCGCTCGAAAGGTAGGGTAAACGGCCTCATTTCTAAGCAAAAATGGTGGACTCACCGAAAAATGTGTTGCAAATGAGCTCGAAAGGTAGGGTGGTGTGGACTCGCTAAAAAATGTGTTTCAAATGAGCTTGAAAGGTAGGGTAAACGGCCTCATTTCTAAGAAGAAACTGTGTACTCGCCGAAATATGTGTTTCAAATGAGCTTGAAAGGTAGGGTGGTGGAGTCGCTAAAAAATGTGTTTCAAATGAGCCCGAAAGGTAGGGTGGTGTGGACTCGCTAAAAATGTGTTTAGAATGAGCTCGAAAGGTAGGGTAAACGGCCTCATTTCTAAGCAACAATGTTGGAGTCGCCGAAAAATGTGTTTCAAATGAGCTCGAAAGGTAGGGTGGTGTGGACTCGCTAAAAAATGTGTTTCAAATGCACTCGAAAGGTAGGGTAAACGGCCTCATTTCTAAGCAAAAATGGTGGACTCGCCGAAAAATGTGTTTCAAATGAGCTCGAAAGGTAGGGTGGTGTGGACTCGCTAAAAAATGTGTTTCAAATGAGCTCGAAAGGTAGGGTAAACGGCCTCATTTTTTAGCAAAAATGGTGGACACGCATAAAATGTGCTTCAAATGAGTTCGAAAGGTAGGGTGGTGGACTCGCTTAAAAATGTGTTTCAAATGAATCCAAAAGGTAGGGTAAACAGTCTCATTTCTAAGCAAAAACTGTGGACTCGCCGAAATATGTGTTTCAAATGAGCTTGAAAGGTAGGGTGGTGGAGTCGCTAAAAAATGTGTTTCAAATGAGCCCGAAAGGTAGTGTAAACGGACTCATTTCTAAGCAAAAAAGGTGGACTCGCCGAAAAATGTGTTTCTATTGAGCTCCAAAGGTAGGGTGGTGGACTCGCTAAAAAATGTGTTTCAAATGCGCTCGAAAGGTAGGGTAAACGGCCTCATTTCTAAGAAAAAATGGTGGACTCACCGAAAAATGTGTTTCAAATGAGCTCGAAAGGTAGGGTGGTGTGGACTCGCAAAAAACTGTGTTTCAAATGAGCTCGAAAGGTAGGGTAGACGGCCTCATTTGTTAACAAAAATGGTGGACACGCCAAAAAATGTGCTTCAAATGAGTTCGAAAGGTAGGGTGGTGGACTCGCTTAAAAATGTGTTTCAAATGAATTCAAAAGGTAGGGTAAACAGTCTCATTTCTAAGCAAAAATTGTGGACTCGCCGAAAAATGTGTTTCAAATGAGCTCAAAAAGGTAGGGTGGTGTGGACTCCCTAAAAAATGTGTTTCCAATGAGCTCGAAAGGTAGGGTAAACGGCCTCATTTCTAAGCAAAAATAGTGGACTCGCCGAAAAATGTTTTTCAAATGAGCTCCAAAGGTAGGGTGGTGTGGACTCGCTAAAAAATGTGTTTCGAATGAGCTTGAAAGGTAGGGTAAACGCCCTCGTTTCTAAGCGAAAATGGTGGATCCGCCGAAAAAATGTGTTTCAAATGACGTCGAAAGGTAGGGTGGTGTGGACTCGCTAAAAAATGTGTTCCAAATGAGCTCGAAAGGTAGGGTAAACGACCTCATTTGTAAGAAAAAATGTTAGAACACGCCGAAAAATGTGTTTCAAATGAGTTTAAAGGGTAGGGTGGTGGACTCGATAGAAAATGTGTTTCAAATGAACTCAAAAGGTATGGTAAACGGACTCATTTCTAAGCAAAAATGGTGGACTCGCCGAAAAATGTGTTTCAAATGAGCTCAGAAGGTAGGGTGGTATGGACTCGCTAAAAAATGTGTTTCGAATGAGCTCGATAGGTAGGGTAAATGGCCTCATTTCTTAGAAAAAATGGTGGACTCACCAAAAAATGTGTTGCAAATGAGCTCGAAAGGTAGGGTGGTGTGGACTCGCTAAAAAATGTGTTTCAAATGAGCTTGAAAGGTAGGGTAAACGTCCTCATTTCAAAGCAAAAATTGTGGACTCGCCGAAATATGTGTTTCAAATGAGCTCGAAAGGTAGGGTAAACGTCCTCATTTGTAAGAAAAAATGGTGGACACGCCGAAAAATGTGTTTCAAATGAGTTCGAAAGGTAGGGTGGTGGAGTCGCTAAAAAATGTGTTTCAAATGAGCCCGAAAGGTAGTGTAAACGGACTCATTTCTAAGCAAAAAAGGTGGACTCGCCGAAAAATGTGTTTCTATTGAGCTCCAAAGGTAGGGTGGTGGACTCGCTAAAAAATGTTTTTCAAATGCGCTCGAAAGGTAGGGTAAACGGCCTCATTTCTAAGAAAAAATGGTGGACTCACCGAAAAATGTGTTTCAAATGAGCTCGAAAGGTAGGGTGGTGTGGACTCACTAAAAACTGTGTTTCAAATTAGCTCGAAAGGTAGGGTAAGCGGCCTCATTTGTTAGCAAAAATGGTGGACACGCCAAAAAATGTGCTTCAAATGAGTTCGAAAGGTAGGGTGGTGGACTCGGTTAAAAATGTGTTTCAAATGTATTCAAAAGGTAGGGTAAACAGTCTCATTTCTAAGCAAAAATTGTGGACTCGCCGAAAAATGTGTTTCAAATGAGCTAAAAAAGGTAGGGTGGTGTGGACTCCCTAAAAAATGTGTTTCCAATGAGCTCGAAAGGTATGGTAAACGGCCTCATTTCTATGAAAAATTAGTGGACTCGCCGAAAAATGTTTTTCAAATGAGCTCCAAAGGTAGGGTGGTGTGGACTCGCTAAAAAATGTGTTTCGAATGAGCTCGATAGGTAGGGTAAATGGCCTCATTTCTTAGAAAAAATGGTGGAGTCACCGAAAAATGTGTTGCAAATGAGCTCGAAAGGTAGGGTGGTGTGGACTCGCTAAAAAATGTGTTTCAAATGAGCTTGAAAGGTAGGGTAAACGGCCTCATTTCAAAGCAAAAATTGTGGACTCGCCGAAATATGTGTTTCAAATGAGCTCGAAAGGTAGGGTAAACGTCCTCATTTGTAAGCAAAAATGGTGGACACGCCGAAAAATGTGTTTCAAATGAGTTCGAAAGGTAGGGTGGTGGACTCGCCGAAAAATGTGTTTCAAATGAGCTCAAAAGGTAGGGTGGTGTGGACTCGCTAAAAATGTGTTTCGAATGAGTTCGAAAGGTAGGGTAAACGGCCTCATTTCTAAGCAACAATGTTGGAGTCGCCGAAAAATGTGTTTCAAATGAGCTCGAAAGGTAGGGTGGTGTGGACTCGCTAAAAAATGTGTTTCAAATGCACTCGAAAGGTAGGGTAAACGGCCTCATTTCTAAGCAAAAATGGTGGACTCGCCGAAAAATGTGTTTCAAATGAGCTCGAACGGTAGGGTGGTGTGGACTCGCAAAAAAAATGTGTTTCAAATGAGCTCGAAAGGTAGGGTAAACGGCCTCATTTTTTAGCAAAAATGGTCGACACGCCAAAAAATGTGCTTCAAATGAGTTCGAAAGGTAGGGTGGTGGACTCGCTTAAAAATGTGTTTCGAAAAATGTGTTTCAAATGAGCTCAAAAGGTAGGGTGGTGTGGACTCCCTAAAAAATGTGTTTCCAATCAGCTCGAAAGGTAGGGTAAACGGCCTCATTTCTAAGCAAAAATAGTGGACTCGCCGAAAAATGTGTTTCAAATGAGCTCGAAAGGTAGGCTGGTGTGGACTCGCTAAAAGATGTGTTTCAAATGAGCTCGAAAGGTAGGGTAAACGGCCTCATTTCTAAGCAAAAATTGTGGACTCGCCGAAAAATGTGTTTCAAATGAGCTCCAAAGGTAGGGTGGTGTGGACTCGCTAAAAAATGTGTTTGAATGAGCTCGAAAGGTAGGGTAAACGCCCTCATTTCTAAGAAAAAATGGTGGATCCGCCGAAAAAATGTGTTTCAAATGACCTCGAAAGGTAGGGTGGTGTGGACTCGCTAAAAAATGTGTTTCAAATGAGCTCGAAACGTATGGTAAACGACCTCATTTGTAAGCAAAAATGGTGGACTCACCGAAAAATGTGTTGCAAATGAGCTCGAAAGGTAGGGTGGTGTGGACTCGCTAAAAATGTGTTTCAAATGAGCTTGAAAGGTAGGGTAAACGGCCTCATTTCTAAGCAAAAATTGTGGACTCGCCAAAATATGTGTTTCAAATGAGCTTGAAAGGTAGGGTGGTGGAGTCGCTAAAAAATGTGTTTCAAATGAGCCCGAAAGGTAGTGTAAACGGACTCATTTCTAAGCAAAAAAGGTGGACTCGCCGAAAAATGTGTTTCTACTGAGCTCCAAAGGTAGGGTGGTGGACTCGCTAAAAAATGTGTTTCAAATGCGCTCGAAAGGTAGGGTAAACGGCCTCATTTCTAAGAAAAAATGGTGGACTCGCCGAAAAATGTGTTTCAAATGAGCTCGAAAGGTAGGGTGGTGTGGACTCGCTAAAAACTGTGTTTCAAATAAGCTCGAAAGGTAGGGTAAACGGCCTCATTTGTTAACAAAAATGGTGGACACGCCAAAAAATGTGCTTCAAATGAGTTCGAAAGGTAGGGTGGTGGACTCGCTTAAAAATGTGTTTCAAATGAATTCAAAAGGTAGGGTAAACAGTCTCATTTCTAAGCAAAAATTGTGGACTCGCCGAAAAATGTGTTTCAAATGAGCTCAAAAAGGTAGGGTGGTGTGGACTCCCTAAAAAATGTGTTTCCAATGAGCTCAAAAGGTAGGGTAAACGGCCTCATTTCTAAGCAAAAATAGTGGACTCGCCGAAAAATGTTTTTCAAATGAGCTCCAAAGGTAGGGTGGTGTGGACTCGCTAAAAAATGTGTTTCGAATGAGCTCGAAAGGTAGGGTAAACGCCCTCATTTCTAAGCAAAAATGGTGGATCCGCCGAAAAAATGTGTTTCAAATGACGTCGAAAGGTAGGGTGGTGTGGACTCGCTAAAAAATGTGTTTCAAATGAGCTCGAAAGGTAGGGTAAACGACCTCATTTGTAATAAAAAATGGTGGAACACGCCGAAAAATGTGTTTCAAATGAGTTTAAAAGGTAGGGTGGTGGACTCGCTAGAAAATGTGTTTCAAATGAACTCAAAAGGTATGGTAAACGGACTCATTTCTAAGCAAAAATGGTGGACTCGCCGAAAAATGTGTTTCAAATGAGCTCAGAAGGTAGGGTGGTATGGACTCGCTAAAAAATGTGTTTCGAATGAGCTCGATAGGTAGGGTAAATGGCCTCATTTCTTAGAAAAAATGGTGGACTCACCGAAAAATGTGTTGCAAATGAGCTCGAAAGGTAGGGTGGTGTGGACTCGCTAAAAAATGTGTTTCAAATGAGCTTGAAAGGTAGGGTAAACGGCCTCATTTCAAAGCAAAATTTGTGGACTCGCCGAAATATGTGTTTCAAATGAGCTCGAAAGGTAGGGTAAACGTCCTCATTTGTAAGCAAAAATGGTGGACACGCCGAAAAATGTGTTTCAAATGAGTTCGAAAGGTAGGGTGGTGGAGTCGCTAAAAAATGTGTTTCAAATGAGCCCGAAAGGTAGTGTAAACAGACTCATTTCTAAGCAAAAAAGGTGGACTCGCCGAAAAATGTGTTTCTATTGAGCTCCAACGGTAGGGTGGTGGACTCGCAAAAAAGTGTGTTTCAAATGCGCTCGAAAGGTAGGGTAAACGGCCTCATTTCTAAGAAAAATTGGTGGACTCGCCGAAAAATGTGTTTCAAATGAGCTCGAAAGGTAGGGTAGTGTGGACTCGCTAAAAACTTTGTTTCAAATGAGCTCGAAAGGTAGCGTAAACGGCCTCATTTGTTAGCAAAAATGGTGGACACGCCAAAAAATGTGCTTCAAATGAGTTCGAAAGGTAGGGTGGTGGACTCGCTTAAAAATGTGTTTCAAATGAATTCAAAAGGTAGGGTAAACAGTCTCATTTCTAAGCAAAAATTGTGGACTCGCCGAAAAATGTGTTTCAAATGAGCTCAAAAAGGTAGGGTGGTGTGGACTCCCTAAAAAATGTATTTCCAATGAGCTCGAAAGGTAGGGTAAACGGCCTCATTTCTAAGCAAAAATAGTGGACTCGCCGAAAAATGTTTTTCAAATGAGCTCCAAAGGTAGGGTGGTGTGGACTCGCTAAAAAATGTGTTTCGAATGAGCTCGATAGGTAGGGTAAATGGCCTCATTTCTTAGAAAACATGGTGGACTCACCGAAAAATGTGTTGCAAATGAGCTCGAAAGGTAGGGTGGTGTGGACTCGCTAAAAAATGTGTTTCAAATGAGCTTGAAAGGTAGGGTAAACGGCCTCATTTCAAAGCGAAAATTGTGGACTCGTCGAAATATGTGTTTCAAATGAGCTCGAAAGGTAGGGTAAACGTCCTCATTTGTAAGCAAAAATGGTGGACACGCCGAAAAATGTGTTTCAAATGAGTTCGAAAGGTAGGGTGGTGGACTCGCCGAAAAATGTGTTTCAAATGAGCTCAAAAGGTAGGGTGGTGTGGACTCGCTAAAAATGTGTTTCGAATGAGCTCGAAAGGTAGGGTAAACGGCCTCATTTCTAAGCAACAATGTTGGAGTCGCCGAAAAATGTGTTTCAAATGAGCTCGAAAGGTAGGGTGGTGTGGACTCGCTAAAAAATGTGTTTCAAATGCACTCGAAAGGTAGGGTAAACGGCCTCATTTCTAAGAAAAAATGGTGGACTCGCCGAAAAATGTGTTTCAAATGAGCTCGAAAGGTAGGGTAAACGGCCTAATTTGTTAGCAAAAATGGTGGACACACCAAAAAATGTGCTTCAAATGAGTTCGAAAGGTAGGGTGGTGGACTCGCTTAAAAATGTGTTTCAAATGAATCAAAAGGTAGGGTAAACAGTCTCATTTCTAAGCAAAAATTGTGGACTCACCGAAAAATGTGTTTCAAATGAGCTCAAAAAGGTAGGGTGGTGTGGACTCCCTAAAAAATGTGTTTCCAATGAGCTCGAAAGGTAGGTTAAACGGCCTCATTTCTAAGCAAAAATAGTGGACTCGCCGAAAAATGTTTTTCAAATGAGCTCCAAAGGTAGGGTGGTGTGGACTCGCTAAAAAATGTGTTTCGAATGAGCTCGAAAGGTAGGGTAAACGCCCTCATTTCTAAGCAAAAATGGTGGATCCGCCGAAAAAATGTGTTTCAAATGACGTCGAAAGGTAGGGTGGTGTGGACTCGCTAAAAAATGTGTTTCAAATGAGCTCGAAAGGTAGGGTAAACGACCTCATTTGTAAGAAAAAATGGTGGACTCGCCGAAAAATGTGTTTCAAATGAGCTCAGAAGGTAGGGTGGTGACTCGCTAAAAAAGTGTTTCGAATGAGCTCGATAGGTAGGGTAAATGGCCTCATTTCTTAGAAAAAATGGTGGACTCACCGAAAAATGTGTTGCAAATGAGCTCGAAAGGTAGGGTGGTGTGGACTCGCTAAAAAATGTGTTTCAAATGAGCTTGAAAGGTAGGGTAAACGGCCTCATTTCAAATCAAAAATTGTGGACTCGCCGAAATATGTGTTTCAAATGAGCTCGAAAGGTAGGGTAAACGTCCTCATTTGTAAGCAAAAATGGTGGACACGCCGAAAAATGTGTTTCAAATGAGTTCGAAAGGTAGGGTGGTGGACTCGCCGAAAAATGTGTTTCAAATGAGCTCAAAAGGTAGGGTGGTGTGGACTCGCTAAAAATGTGTTTCGAATGAGCTTGAAAGGTAGGGTAAACGGCCTCATTTCTAAGCAGCAATGTTGGAGTCGCCGAAAAATGTGTTTCAAATGAGCTCGAAAGGTAGGGTGGTGTGGACTCGCTAAAAAATGTGTTTCAAATGAGCTTGAAAGGTAGGGTAAACGGCCTCATTTCAAAGCAAAATTTGTGGACTCGCCGAAATATGTGTTTCAAATGAGCTCGACAGGTAGGGTAAACGTCCTCATTTGTAAGAAAAAATGGTGGACACGCCGAAAAATGTGTTTCAAATGAGCTCGAAAGGTAGGGTGGTGGAGTCGCTAAAAAATGTGTTTCAAATGAGCCCGAAAGGTAGTGTAAACGGACTCATTTCTAAGCAAAAAAGGTGGACTCGCCGGAAAATGTGTTTCTATTGAGCTCCAAAGGTAGGGTGGTGGACTCGCTAAAAAATGTGTTTCAAATGCGCTCGAAAGGTAGGGTAAACGGCCTCATTTCTAAGAAAAATTGGTGGACTCGCCGAAAAATGTGTTTCAAATGAGCTCGAAAGGTAGGGTGGTGTTGACTCGCTAAAAACTGTGTTTCAAATGAGCTCGAAAGGTAGGGTAAACGGCCTCCTTTGTTAGCAAAAATGGTGGACACGCCAAAAAATGTGCTTCAAATGAGTTCGAAAGGTAGGGTGGTGGACTCGCTTAAAAATGTGTTTCAAATGAATTCAAAAGGTAGGGTAAATAGTCTCATTTCTAAGCAAAAATTGTGGACTCGCCGAAAAATGTGTTTCAAATGAGCTCAAAAAGGTAGGGTGGTGTGGACTCCCTAAAAAATGTATTTCCAATGAGCTCGAAAGGTAGGGTAAACGGCCTCATTTCTAAGCAAAAATAGTGGACTCGCCGAAAAATGTTTTTCAAATGAGCTCCAAAGGTAGGGTGGTGTGGACTCGCTAAAAAATGTGTTTCGAATGAGCTCGATAGGTAGGGTAAATGGCCTCATTTCTTAGAAAAAATGGTGGACTCACCGAAAAATGTGTTGCAAATGAGCTCGAAAGGTAGGGTGGTGTGGACTCGCTAAAAAATGTGTTTCAAATGAGCTTGAAAGGTAGGGTAAACAGCCTCATTTCAAAGCAAAAATTGTGGACTCGCCGAAATATGTGTTTCAAATGAGCTCGAAAGGTAGGGTAAATGTCCTCATTTGTAAGCAAAAATGGTGGACACGCCGAAAAATGTGTTTCAAATGAGTTCAAAAGGTAGGGTGGTGGACTCGCCGAAAAATGTGTTTCAAATGAGCTCGAAAGGTAGGGTAAACGGCCTAATTTGTTAGCAAAAATGGTGGACACACCAAAAAATGTGCTTCAAATGAGTTCGAAAGGTAGGGTGGTGGACTCGCTTAAAAATGTGTTTCAAATGAATCAAAAGGTAGGGTAAACAGTCTCATTTCTAAGCAAAAATTGTGGACTCACCGAAAAATGTGTTTCAAATGAGCTAAAAAAGGTAGGGTGGTGTGGACTCCCTAAAAAATGTGTTTCCAATGAGCTCGAAAGGTAGGTTAAACGGCCTCATTTCTAAGCAAAAATAGTGGACTCGCCGAAAAATGTTTTTCAAATGAGCTCCAAAGGTAGGGTGGTGTGGACTCGCTAAAAAATGTGTTTCGAATGAGCTCGAAAGGTAGGGTAAACGCCCTCATTTCTAAGCAAAAATGGTGGATCCGCCGAAAAAATGTGTTTCAAATGACGTCGAAAGGTAGGGTGGTGTGGACTCGCTAAAAAATGTGTTTCAAATGAGCTCGAAAGGTAGGGTAAACGACCTCATTTGTAAGAAAAAATGGTGGACTCGCCGAAAAATGTGTTTCAAATGAGCTCAGAAGGTAGGGTGGTATGGACTCGCTAAAAAAGTGTTTCGAATGAGCTCGATAGGTAGGGTAAATGGCCTCATTTCTTAGAAAAAATGGTGGACTCACCGAAAAATGTGTTGCAAATGAGCTCGAAAGGTAGGGTGGTGTGGACTCGCTAAAAAATGTGTTTCAAATGAGCTTGAAAGGTAGGGTAAACGGCCTCATTTCAAATCAAAAATTGTGGACTCGCCGAAATATGTGTTTCAAATGAGCTCGAAAGGTAGGGTAAACGTCCTCATTTGTAAGCAAAAATGGTGGACACGCCGAAAAATGTGTTTCAAATGAGTTCGAAAGGTAGGGTGGTGGACTCGCCGAAAAATGTGTTTCAAATGAGCTCAAAAGGTAGGGTGGTGTGGACTCGCTAAAAATGTGTTTCGAATGAGCTTGAAAGGTAGGGTAAACGGCCTCATTTCTAAGCAGCAATGTTGGAGTCGCCGAAAAATGTGTTTCAAATGAGCTCGAAAGGTAGGGTGGTGTGGACTCGCTAAAAAATGTGTTTCAAATGAGCTTGAAAGGTAGGGTAAACGGCCTCATTTCAAAGCAAAATTTGTGGACTCGCCGAAATATGTGTTTCAAATGAGCTCGACAGGTAGGGTAAACGTCCTCATTTGTAAGAAAAAATGGTGGACACGCCGAAAAATGTGTTTCAAATGAGTTCGAAAGGTAGGGTGGTGGAGTCGCTAAAAAATGTGTTTCAAATGAGCCCGAAAGGTAGTGTAAACGGACTCATTTCTAAGCAAAAAAGGTGGACTCGCCGGAAAATGTGTTTCTATTGAGCTCCAAAGGTAGGGTGGTGGACTCGCTAAAAAATGTGTTTCAAATGCGCTCGAAAGGTAGGGTAAACGGCCTCATTTCTAAGAAAAATTGGTGGACTCGCCGAAAAATGTGTTTCAAATGAGCTCGAAAGGTAGGGTGGTGTTGACTCGCTAAAAACTGTGTTTCAAATGAGCTCGAAAGGTAGGGTAAACGGCCTCATTTGTTAGCAAAAATGGTGGACACGCCAAAAAATGTGCTTCAAATGAGTTCGAAAGGTAGGGTGGTGGACTCGCTTAAAAATGTGTTTCAAATGAATTCAAAAGGTAGGGTAAATAGTCTCATTTCTAAGCAAAAATTGTGGACTCGCCGAAAAATGTGTTTCAAATGAGCTAAAAAAGGTAGGGTGGTGTGGACTCCCTAAAAAATGTATTTCCAATGAGCTCGAAAGGTAGGGTAAACGGCCTCATTTCTAAGCAAAAATAGTGGACTCGCCGAAAAATGTTTTTCAAATGAGCTCCAAAGGTAGGGTGGTGTGGACTCGCTAAAAAATGTGTTTCGAATGAGCTCGATAGGTAGGGTAAATGGCCTCATTTCTTAGAAAAAATGGTGGACTCACCGAAAAATGTGTTGCAAATGAGCTCGAAAGGTAGGGTGGTGTGGACTCGCTAAAAAATGTGTTTCAAATGAGCTTGAAAGGTAGGGTAAACAGCCTCATTTCAAAGCAAAAATTGTGGACTCGCCGAAATATGTGTTTCAAATGAGCTCGAAAGGTAGGGTAAATGTCCTCATTTGTAAGCAAAAATGGTGGACACGCCGAAAAATGTGTTACAAATGAGTTCAAAAGGTAGGGTGGTGGACTCGCCGAAAAATGTGTTTCAAATGAGCTCAAAAGGTAGGGTCGTGTGGACTCGCTAAAAATGTGTTTCGAATGAGCTCGAAAGGTAGGGTAAACGGCCTCATTTCTAAGCAACAATGTTGGAGTCGCCGAAAAATGTGTTTCAAATGAGCTCGAAAGGTAGGGTGGTGTGGACTCGCTAAAAAATGTGTTTCAAATGCACTCGAAAGGTAGGGTAAACGGCCTCATTTCTAAGAAAAAATGGTGGACTCGCCGAAAAATGTGTTTCAAATGAGCTCGAAAGGTAGGGTAAACGGCCTAATTTATTAGCAAAAATGGTGGACACACCAAAAAATGTGCTTCAAATGAGTTCGAAAGGTAGGGTGGTGGACTCGCTTAAAAATGTGTTTCAAATGAATCAAAAGGTAGGGTAAACAGTCTCATTTCTAAGCAAAAATTGTGGACTCGCCGAAAAATGTGTTTCAAATGAGCTCAAAAAGGTAGGGTGGTGTGGACTCCCTAAAAAATGTGTTTCCAATGAGCTCGAAAGGTAGGTTAAACTGCCTCATTTCTAAGCAAAAATAGTGGACTCGCCGAAAAATGTTTTTCAAATGAGCTCCAAAGGTAGGGTGGTGTGGACTCGCTAAAAAATGTGTTTCGAATGAGCTCGAAAGGTAGGGTAAACGCCCTCATTTCTAAGCAAAAATGGTGGATCCGCCGAAAAAATGTGTTTCAAATGACGTCGAAAGGTAGGGTGGTGTGGACTCGCTAAAAAATGTATTTCAAATGAGCTCGAAAGGTAGGGTAAACGACCTCATTTGTAAGAAAAAATGGTGGAACACGCCGAAAAATGTGTTTCAAATGAGTTTAAAAGGTAGGGTGGTGGACTCGCTAGAAAATGTGTTTCAAATGAACTCAAAAGGTATGGTAAACGGACTCATTTCTAAGCAAAAATGGTGGACTCGCCGAAAAATGTGTTTCAAATGAGCTCGAAAGGTAGGGTAAACGTCCTCATTTGTAAGCAAAAATGGTGGACACGCCGAAAAATGTGTTTCAAATGAGTTCGAAAGGTAGGGTGGTGGACTCGCCGAAAAATGTGTTTCAAATGAGCTTGAAAGGAAGGGTAAACGGCCTCATTTTAAAGAAAAAATTGTGGACTCGCCGAAATATGTGTTTCAAATGAGCTCGAAAGGTAGGGTAAACGTCCTCATTTGTAAGCAAAAATGGTGGACACGCCGAAAAATGTGTTTCAAATGAGTTCGAAAGGTAGGGTGGTGGACTCGCCGAAAAATGTGTTTCAAATGAGCTCAAAAGGTAGGGTGGTGTGGACTCGCTAAAAATGTGTTTCGAATGAGCTTGAAAGGTAGGGTAAACGGCCTCATTTCTAAGCAGCAATGTTGGAGTCGCCGAAAAATGTGTTTCAAATGAGCTCGAAAGGTAGGGTGGTGTGGACTCGCTAAAAAATGTGTTTCAAATGAGCTTGAAAGGTAGGGTAAACGGCCTCATTTCAAAGCAAAATTTGTGGACTCGCCGAAATATGTGTTTCAAATGAGCTCGACAGGTAGGGTAAACGTCCTCATTTGTAAGAAAAAATGGTGGACACGCCGAAAAATGTGTTTCAAATGAGTTCGAAAGGTAGGGTGGTGGAGTCGCTAAAAAATGTGTTTCAAATGAGCCCGAAAGGTAGTGTAAACGGACTCATTTCTAAGCAAAAAAGGTGGACTCGCCGGAAAATGTGTTTCTATTGAGCTCCAAAGGTAGGGTGGTGGACTCGCTAAAAAATGTGTTTCAAATGCGCTCGAAAGGTAGGGTAAACGGCCTCATTTCTAAGAAAAATTGGTGGACTCGCCGAAAAATGTGTTTCAAATGAGCTCGAAAGGTAGGGTGGTGTTGACTCGCTAAAAACTGTGTTTCAAATGAGCTCGAAAGGTAGGGTAAACGGCCTCATTTGTTAGCAAAAATGGTGGACACGCCAAAAAATGTGCTTCAAATGAGTTCGAAAGGTAGGGTGGTGGACTCGCTTAAAAATGTGTTTCAAATGAATTCAAAAGGTAGGGTAAATAGTCTCATTTCTAAGCAAAAATTGTGGACTCGCCGAAAAATGTGTTTCAAATGAGCTCAAAAAGGTAGGGTGGTGTGGACTCCCTAAAAAATGTATTTCCAATGAGCTCGAAAGGTAGGGTAAACGGCCTCATTTCTAAGCAAAAATAGTGGACTCGCCGAAAAATGTTTTTCAAATGAGCTCCAAAGGTAGGGTGGTGTGGACTCGCTAAAAAATGTGTTTCGAATGAGCTCGATAGGTAGGGTAAATGGCCTCATTTCTTAGAAAAAATGGTGGACTCACCGAAAAATGTGTTGCAAATGAGCTCGAAAGGTAGGGTGGTGTGGACTCGCTAAAAAATGTGTTTCAAATGAGCTTGAAAGGTAGGGTAAACAGCCTCATTTCAAAGCAAAAATTGTGGACTCGCCGAAATATGTGTTTCAAATGAGCTCGAAAGGTAGGGTAAATGTCCTCATTTGTAAGCAAAAATGGTGGACACGCCGAAAAATGTGTTTCAAATGAGTTCAAAAGGTAGGGTGGTGGACTCGCCGAAAAATGTGTTTCAAATGAGCTCAAAAGGTAGGGTGGTGTGGACTCGCTAAAAATGTGTTTCGAATGAGCTCGAAAGGTAGGGTAAACGGCCTCATTTCTAAGCAACAATGTTGGAGTCGCCGAAAAATGTGTTTCAAATGAGCTCGAAAGGTAGGGTGGTGTGGACTCGCTAAAAAATGTGTTTCAAATGCACTCGAAAGGTAGGGTAAACGGCCTCATTTCTAAGAAAAAATGGTGGACTCGCCGAAAAATGTGTTTCAAATGAGCTCGAAAGGTAGGGTAAACGGCCTAATTTATTAGCAAAAATGGTGGACACACCAAAAAATGTGCTTCAAATGAGTTCGAAAGGTAGGGTGGTGGACTCGCTTAAAAATGTGTTTCAAATGAATCAAAAGGTAGGGTAAACAGTCTCATTTCTAAGCAAAAATTGTGGACTCGCCGAAAAATGTGTTTCAAATGAGCTCAAAAAGGTAGGGTGGTGTGGACTCCCTAAAAAATGTGTTTCCAATGAGCTCGAAAGGTAGGTTAAACTGCCTCATTTCTAAGCAAAAATAGTGGACTCGCCGAAAAATGTTTTTCAAATGAGCTCCAAAGGTAGGGTGGTGTGGACTCGCTAAAAAATGTGTTTCGAATGAGCTCGAAAGGTAGGGTAAACGCCCTCATTTCTAAGCAAAAATGGTGGATCCGCCGAAAAAATGTGTTTCAAATGACGTCGAAAGGTAGGGTGGTGTGGACTCGCTAAAAAATGTGTTTCAAATGAGCTCGAAAGGTAGGGTAAACGACCTCATTTGTAAGAAAAAATGGTGGAACACGCCGAAAAATGTGTTTCAAATGAGTTTAAAAGGTAGGGTGGTGGACTCGCTAGAAAATGTGTTTCAAATGAACTCAAAAGGTATGGTAAACGGACTCATTTCTAAGCAAAAAGGGTGGACTCGCCGAAAAATGTGTTTCAAATGAGCTCGAAAGGTAGGGTAAACGTCCTCATTTGTAAGCAAAAATGGTGGACACGCCGAAAAATGTGTTTCAAATGAGTTCGAAAGGTAGGGTGGTGGACTCGCCGAAAAATGTGTTTCAAATGAGCTTGAAAGGAAGGGTAAACGGCCTCATTTTAAAGCAAAAATTGTGGACTCGCCGAAATATGTGTTTCAAATGAGCTCGAAAGGTAGGGTAAACGTCCTCATTTGTAAGCAAAAATGGTGGACACGCCGAAAAATGTGTTTCAAATGAGTTCGAAAGGTAGGGTGGTGGACTCGCCGAAAAATGTGTTTCAAATGAGCTCAAAAGGTAGGGTGGTGTGGACTCGCTAAAAATGTGTTTCGAATGAGCTTGAAAGGTAGGGTAAACGGCCTCATTTCTAAGCAGCAATGTTGGAGTCGCCGAAAAATGTGTTTCAAATGAGCTCGAAAGGTAGGGTGGTGTGGACTCGCTAAAAAATGTGTTTCAAATGAGCTTGAAAGGTAGGGTAAACGGCCTCATTTCAAAGCAAAATTTGTGGACTCGCCGAAATATGTGTTTCAAATGAGCTCGACAGGTAGGGTAAACGTCGTCATTTGTAAGCAAAAATGGTGGACACGCCAAAAAATGTGTTTCAAATGAGTTCGAAAGGTAGGGTGGTGGAGTCGCTAAAAAATGTGTTTCAAATGAGCCCGAAAGGTAGTGTAAACGGACTCATTTCTAAGCAAAAAAGGTGGACTCGCCGAAAAATGTGTTTCTATTGAGCTGCAAAGGTAGGGTGGTGGACTCGCTAAAAAATGTGTTTCAAATGCGCTCGAAAGGTAGGGTAAACGGCCTCATTTCTAAGAAAAATTGGTGGACTCGCCGAAAAATGTGTTTCAAATGAGCTCGAAAGGTAGGGTGGTGTGGACTCGCTAAAAACTGTGTTTCAAATGAGCTCGAAAGGTAGGGTAAACGGCCTCATTTGTTAGCAAAAATGGTGGACACGCCAAAAAATGTGCTTCAAATGAGTTCGAAAGGTAGGGTGGTGGACTCGCTTAAAAATGTGTTTCAAATGAATTCAAAAGGTAGGGTAAACAGTCTCATTTCTAAGCAAAAATTGTGGACTCGCCGAAAAATGTGTTTCAAATGAGCTCAAAAAGGTAGGGTGGTGTGGACTCCCTAAAAAATGTATTTCCAATGAGCTCGAAAGGTAGGGTAAACGGCCTCATTTCTAAGCAAAAATAGTGGACTCGCCGAAAAATGTTTTTCAAATGAGCTCCAAAGGTAGGGTGGTGTGGACTCGCTAAAAAATGTGTTTCGAATGAGCTCGATAGGTAGGGTAAATGGCCTCATTTCTTAGAAAAAATGGTGGACTCACTGAAAAATGTGTTGCAAATGAGCTCGAAAGGTAGGGTGGTGTGGACTCGCTAAAAAATGTGTTTCAAATGAGCTTGAAAGGTAGGGTAAACGGCCTCATTTCAAAGCAAAAATTGTGGACTCGCCGAAATATGTGTTTCAAATGAGCTCGAAAGGTAGGGTAAACGTCCTCATTTGTAAGCAAAAATGGTGGACACGTCGAAAAATGTGTTTCAAATGAGTTCAAAAGGTAGGGTGGTGGACTCGCCGAAAAATGTGTTTCAAATGAGCTCAAAAGGTAGGGTGGTGTGGACTCGCTAAAAATGTGTTTCGAATGAGCTCGAAAGGTAGGGTAAACGGCCTCATTTCTAAGCAACAATGTTGGAGTCGCCGAAAAATGTGTTTCAAATGTGCTCGAAAGGTAGGGTGGTGTGGACTCGCTAAAAAATGTGTTTCAAATGCACTCGAAAGGTAGGGTAAACGGCCTCATTTCTAAGAAAAAATGGTGGACTCGCCGAAAAATGTGTTTCAAATGAGCTCGAAAGGTAGGGTAAACGGCCTAATTTGTTAGCAAAAATGGTGGACACACCAAAAAATGGGCTTCAAATGAGTTCGAAAGGTAGGGTGGTGGACTCGCTTAAAAATGTGTTTCAAATGAATCAAAAGGTAGGGTAAACAGTCTCATTTCTAAGCAAAAATTGTGGACTCGCCGAAAAATGTGTTTCAAATGAGCTAAAAAAGGTAGGGTGGTGTGGACTCCCTAAAAAATGTGTTTCCAATGAGCTCGAAAGGTAGGTTAAACGGCCTCATTTCTAAGCAAAAATAGTGGACTCGCCGAAAAATGTTTTTCAAATGAGCTCCAAAGGTAGGGTGGTGTGGACTCGCTAAAAAATGTGTTTCGAATGAGCTCGAAAGGTAGGGTAAACGCCCTCATTTCTAAGCAAAAATGGTGGATCCGCCGAAAAAATGTGTTTCAAATGACGTCGAAAGGTAGGGTGGTGTGGACTCGCTAAAAAATGTGTTTCAAATGAGCTCGAAAGGTAGGGTAAACGACCTCATTTGTAAGAAAAAATGGTGGAACACGCCGAAAAATGTGTTTCAAATGAGTTTAAAAGGTAGGGTGGTGGACTCGCTAGAAAATGTGTTTCAAATGAACTCAAAAGGTATGGTAAACGAACTCATTTCTAAGAAAAAATGGTGGACTCGCCGAAAAATGTGTTTCAAATGAGCTCAGAAGGTAGGGTGGTATGGACTCGCTAAAAAAGTGTTTCGAATGAGCTCGATAGGTAGGGTAAATGGCCTCATTTCTTAGAAAAAATGGTGGACTCACCGAAAAATGTGTTGCAAATGAGCTCGAAAGGTAGGGTGGTGTGGACTCGCTAAAAAATGTGTTTCAAATGAGCTTGAAAGGTAGGGTAAACGGCCTCATTTCAAAGCAAAAATTGTGGACTCGCCGAAATATGTGTTTCAAATGAGCTCGAAAGGTAGGGTAAACGTCCTCATTTGTAAGCAAAAATGGTGGACACCCCGAAAAATGTGTTTCAAATGAGTTCGAAAGGTAGGGTGGTGGACTCGCCGAAAAATGTGTTTCAAATGAGCTCAAAAGGTAGGGTGGTGTGGAGTCGCCGAAAAATGTGTTTCAAATGAGCTTGAAAGGTAGGGTGGTGTGGACTCGCTAAAAAATGTGTTTCAAATGAGCTTGAAAGGTAGGGTAAACGGCCTCATTTCAAAGCAAAATTTGTGGACTCGCCGAAATATGTGTTTCAAATGAGCTCGACAGGTAGGGTAAACGTCCTCATTTGTAAGCAAAAATGGTGGACACGCCGAAAAATGTGTTTCAAATGAGTTCGAAAGGTAGGGTGGTGGAGTCGCTAAAAAATGTGTTTCAAATGAGCCCGAAAGGTAGTGTAAACGGACTCATTTCTAAGCAAAAAAGGTGGACTCGCCGAAAAATGTGTTTCTATTGAGCTCCAAAGGTAGGGTGGTGGACTCGCTAAAAAATGTGTTTCAAATGCGCTCGAAAGGTAGGGTAAACGACCTCATTTCTAAGAAAAATTGGTGGACTCGCCGAAAAATGTGTTTCAAATGAGCTCGAAAGGTAGGGTGGTGTGGACTCGCTAAAAACTGTGTTTCAAATGAGCTCGAAAGGTAGGGTAAACGGCCTCATTTGTTAGCAAAAATGGTGGACACGCCAAAAAATGTGCTTCAAATGAGTTCGAAAGGTAGGGTGGTGGACTCGCTTAAAAATGTGTTTCAAATGAATTCAAAAGGTAGGGTAAACAGTCTCATTTCTAAGCAAAAATTGTGGACTCGCCGAAAAATGTGTTTCAAATGAGCTCAAAAAGGTAGGGTGGTGTGGACTCCCTAAAAAATGTATTTCCAATGAGCTCGAAAGGTAGGGTAAACGGCCTCATTTCTCAGCAAAAATAGTGGACTCGCCGAAAAATGTTTTTCAAATGAGCTCCAAAGGTAGGGTGGTGTGGACTCGCTAAAAAATGTGTTTCGAATGAGCTCGATAGGTAGGGTAAATGGCCTCATTTCTTAGAAAAAATGGTGGACTCACCGAAAAATGTGTTGCAAATGAGCTCGAAAGGTAGGGTGGTGTGGACTCGCTAAAAAATGTGTTTCAAATGAGCTTGAAAGGTAGGGTAAACGGCCTCATTTCAAAGCAAAAATTGTGGACTCGCCGAAATATGTGTTTCAAATGAGCTCGAAAGGTAGGGTAAACGTCCTCATTTGTAAGCAAAAATTGTGGACACGCCGAAAAATGTGTTTCAAATGAGTTCAAAAGGTAGGGTGGTGGACTCGCCGAAAAATGTGTTTCAAATGAGCTCAAAAGGTAGGGTGGTGTGGACTCGCTAAAAATGTGTTTCGAATGAGCTCGAAAGGTATGGTAAACGGCCTCATTTCTAAGCAACAATGTTGGAGTCGCCGAAAAATGTGTTTCAAATGAGCTCGAAAGGTAGGGTGGTGTGGACTCGCTAAAAAATGTGTTTCAAATGCAATCGAAAGGTAGGGTAAACGGCCTCATTTCTAAGAAAAAATGGTGGACTCGCCGAAAAATGTGTTTCAAATGAGCTCGAAAGGTAGGGTAAACGGCCTAATTTGTTAGCAAAAATGGTGGACACACCAAAAAATGTGCTTCAAATGAGTTTGAAAGGTAGGGTGGTGGACTCATTTAAAAATGTGTTTCAAATGAATCAAAAGGTAGGGTAAACAGTCTCATTTCTATGCAAAAATTGTGGACTCGCCGAAAAATGTGTTTCAAATGAGCTCAAAAATTTAGGGTGGTGTGGACTCCCTAAAAAATGTGTTTCCAATGAGCTCGAAAGGTAGGTTAAACGGCCTCATTTCTAAGCAAAAATAGTGGACTCGCCGAAAAATGTTTTTCAAATGAGCTCCAAAGGTAGGGTGGTGTGGACTCGCTAAAAAATGTGTTTCGAATGAGCTCGATAGGTAGGGTAAATGGCCTCATTTCTAAGCAAAAAAGGTGGACTCGCCGAAAAATGTGTTTCTATTGAGCTCCAAAGGTAGGGTGGTGGACTCGCTAAAAAATGTGTTTCAAATGCGCTCGAAAGGTAGGGTAAACGGCATCATTTCTAAGAAAAATTGGTGGACTCGCCGAAAAATGTGTTTCAAATGAGCTCGAAAGGTAGGGTGGTGTGGACTCGCTAAAAACTGTGTTTCAAATGAGCTCGAAAGGTAGGGTAAACGGCCTCATTTGTTAGCAAAAATGGTGGACACGCCAAAAAATGTGCTTCAAATGAGTTCGAAAGGTAGGGTGGTGGACTCGCTTAAAAATGTGTTTCAAATGAATTCAAAAGGTAGGGTAAACAGTCTCATTTCTAAGCAAAAATTGTGGACTCGCCGAAAAATGTGTTTCAAATGAGCTCAAAAAGGTAGGGTGGTGTGGAGTCCCTAAAAAATGTATTTCCAATGAGCTCGAAAGGTAGGGTAAACGGCCTCATTTCTAAGCAAAAATAGTGGACTCGCCGAAAAATGTTTTTGAAATGAGCTCCAAAGGTAGGGTGGTGTGGACTCGCTAAAAAATGTGTTTCGAATGAGCTCGATAGGTAGGGTAAATGGCCTCATTTCTTAGAAAAAATGGTGGACTCACCGAAAAATGTGTTGCAAATGAGCTCGAAAGGTAGGGTGGTGTGGACTCGCTTAAAAATGTGTTTCAAATGAGCTTGAAAGGTAGGGTAAACGGCCTCATTTCAAAGCAAAAATTGTGGACTCGCCGAAATATGTGTTTCAAATGAGCTCGAAAGGTAGGGTAAACGTCCTCATTTGTAAGCAAAAATTGTGGACACGCCGAAAAATGTGTTTCAAATGAGTTCAAAAGGTAGGGTGGTGGACTCGCCGAAAAATGTGTTTCAAATGAGATCAAAAGGTAGGGTGGTGTGGACTCGCTAAAAATGTGTTTCGAATGAGCTCGAAAGGTATGGTAAACGGCCTCATTTCTAAGCAACAATGTTGGAGTGGCCGAAAAATGTGTTTCAAATGAGCTCGAAAGGTAGGGTGGTGTGGACTCGCTAAAAAATGTGTTTCAAATGCAATCGAAAGGTAGGGTAAACGGCCTCATTTTTAAGAAAAAATGGTGGACTCGCCGAAAAATGTGTTTCAAATGAGCTCGAAAGGTAGGGTAAACGGCCTAATTTGTTAGCAAAAATGGTGGACACACCAAAAAATGTGCTTCAAATGAGTTTGAAAGGTAGGGTGGTGGACTCGCTTAAAAATGTGTTTCAAATGAATCAAAAGGTAGGGTAAACAGTCTCATTTCTAAGCAAAAATTGTGGACTCGCCGAAAAATGTGTTTCAAATGAGCTCAAAAAGGTAGGGTGGTGTGGACTCCCTAAAAAATGTGTTTCCAATGAGCTCGAAAGGTAGGTTAAACGGCCTCATTTCTAAGCAAAAATAGTGGACTCGCCGAAAAATGTTTTTCAAATGAGCTCCAAAGGTAGGGTGGTGTGGACTCGCTAAAAAATGTGTTTCGAATGAGCTCGATAGGTAGGGTAAATGGCCTCATTTCTAAGCAAAAAAGGTGGACTCGCCGAAAAATGTGTTTCTATTGAGCTCCAAAGGTAGGGTGGTGGACTCGCTAAAAAATGTGTTTCAAATGCGCTCGAAAGGTAGGGTAAACGGCCTCATTTCTAAGAAAAATTGGTGGACTCGCCGAAAAATGTGTTTCAAATGAGCTCGAAAGGTAGGGTGGTGTGGACTCGCTAAAAACTGTGTTTCAAATGAGCTCGAAAGGTAGGGTAAACGGCCTCATTTGTTAGCAAAAATGGTGGACACGCCAAAAAATGTGCTTCAAATGAGTTCGAAAGGTAGGGTGGTGGACTCGCTTAAAAATGTGTTTCAAATGAATTCAAAAGGTAGGGTAAACAGTCTCATTTCTAAGCAAAAATTGTGGACTCGCCGAAAAATGTGTTTCAAATGAGGTCAAAAAGGTAGGGTGGTGTGGACTCCCTAAAAAATGTATTTCCAATGAGCTCGAAAGGTAGGGTAAACGGCCTCATTTCTAAGCAAAAATAGTGGACTCGCCGAAAAATGTTTTTCAAATGAGCTCCAAAGGTAGGGTGGTGTGGACTCGCTAAAAAATGTGTTTCGAAAGAGCTCGATAGGTAGGGTAAATGGCCTCATTTCTTAGAAAAAATGGTGGACTCACCGAAAAATGTGTTGCAAATGAGCTCGAAAGGTAGGGTGGTGTGGACTCGCTAAAAAATGTGTTTCAAATGAGCTTGAAAGGTAGGGTAAACGGCCTCATTTCAAAGCAAAAATTGTGGACTCGCCGAAATATGTGTTTCAAATGAGCTCGAAAGGTAGGGTAAACGTCCTCATTTGTAAGCAAAAATGGTGGACACGCCGAAAAATGTGTTTCAAATGAGTTCAAAAGGTAGGGTGGTGGACTCGCCGAAAAATGTGTTTCAAATGAGCTCAAAAGGTAGGGTGGTGTGGACTCGCTAAAAATGTGTTTCGAATGAGCTCGAAAGGTATGGTAAACGGCCTCATTTCTAAGCAACAATGTTGGAGTCGCCGAAAAATGTGTTTCAAATGAGCTCGAAAGGTAGGGTGGTGTGGACTCGCTAAAAAATGTGTTTCAAATGCAATCGAAAGGTAGGGTAAACGGCCTCATTTCTAAGAAAAAATGGTGGACGCGCCGAAAAATGTGTTTCAAATGAGCTCGAAAGGTAGGGTAAACGGCCTAATTTGTTAGCAAAAATGGTGGACACACCAAAAAATGTGCTTCAAATGAGTTTGAAAGGTAGGGTGGTGGACTCGCTTAAAAATGTGTTTCAAATGAATCAAAAGGTAGGGTAAACAGTCTCATTTCTAAGCAAAAATTGTGGACTCGCCGAAAAATGTGTTTCAAATGAGCTCAAAAAGGTAGGGTGGTGTGGACTCCCTAAAAAATGTGTTTCCAATGAGCTCGAAAGGTAGGTTAAACGGCCTCATTTCTAAGCAAAAATAGTGGACTCGCCGAAAAATGTTTTTCAAATGAGCTCCAAAGGTAGGGTGGTGTGGACTCGCTAAAAAATGTGTTTCGAATGAGCTCGAAAGGTAGGGTAAACGCCCTCATTTCTAAGCAAAAATGGTGGATCCGCCGAAAAAATGTGTTTCAAATGACGTCGAAAGGTAGGGTGGTGTGGACTCGCTAAAAAATGTGTTTCAAATGAGCTCGAAAGGTAGGGTAAACGACCTCATTTGTAAGAAAAAATGGTGGAACACGCCGAAAAATGTGTTTCAAATGAGTTTAAAAGGTAGGGTGGTGGACTCGCTAGAAAATGTGTTTCAAATGAACTCAAAAGGTATGGTAAACGAACTCATTTCTAAGCAAAAATGGTGGACTCGCCGAAAAATGTGTTTCAAATGAGCTCAGAAGGTAGGGTGGTATGGACTCGCTAAAAAAGTGTTTCGAATGAGCTCTATAGGTAGGGTAAATGGCCTCATTTCTTAGAAAAAATGGTGGACTCACCGAAAAATGTGTTGCAAATGAGCTCGAAAGGTAGGGTGGTGTGGACTCGCTAAAAAATGTGTTTCAAATGAGCTTGAAAGGTAGGGTAAACGGCCTCATTTCAAAGCAAAAATTGTGGACTCGCCGAAATATGTGTTTCAAATGAGCTCGAAAGGTAGGGTAAACGTCCTCATTTGTAAGCAAAAATGGTGGACACGCCGAAAAATGTGTTTCAAATGAGTTCGAAAGGTAGGGTGGTGGACTCGCCGAAAAATGTGTTTCAAATGAGCTCAAAAGGTAGGGTGGTGTGGACTCGCTAAAAATGTGTTTCGAATGAGCTTGAAAGGTAGGGTAAACGGACTCATTTCTAACCAGCAATGTTGGAGTCGCCGAAAAATGTGTTTCAAATGAGCTTGAAAGGTAGGGTGGTGTGGACTCGCTAAAAAATGTGTTTCAAATGAGCTTGAAAGGTAGGGTAAACGGCCTCATTTCAAAGCAAAATTTGTGGACTCGCCGAAATATGTGTTTCAAATGAGCTCGACAGGTAGGGTAAACGTCCTCATTTGTAAGCAAAAATGGTGGACACGCCGAAAAATGTGTTTCAAATGAGTTCGAAAGGTAGGGTGGTGGAGTCGCTAAAAAATGTGTTTCAAATGAGCCCGAAAGGTAGTGTAAACGGACTCATTTCTAAGCAAAAAAGGTGGACTCGCCGAAAAATGTGTTTCTATTGAGCTCCAAAGGTAGGGTGGTGGACTCGCTAAAAAATGTGTTTCAAATGCGCTCGAAAGGTAGGGTAAACGACCTCATTTCTAAGAAAAATTGGTGGACTCACCGAAAAATGTGTTTCAAATGAGCTCGAAAGGTAGGGTGGTGTGGACTCGCTAAAAACTGTGTTTCAAATGAGCTCGAAAGGTAGGGTAAACGGCCTCATTTGTTAGCAAAAATGGTGGACACGCCAAAAAATGTGCTTCAAATGAGTTCGAAAGGTAGGGTGGTGGACTCGCTTAAAAATGTGTTTCAAATGAATTCAAAAGGTAGGGTAAACAGTCTCATTTCTAAGCAAAAATTGTGGACTCGCCGAAAAATGTGTTTCAAATGAGCTCAAAAAGGTAGGGTGGTGTGGACTCCCTAAAAAATGTATTTCCAATGAGCTCGAAAGGTAGGGTAAACGGCCTCATTTCTCAGCAAAAATAGTGGACTCGCCGAAAAATGTTTTTCAAATGAGCTCCAAAGGTAGGGTGGTGTGGACTCGCTAAAAAATGTGTTTCGAATGAGCTCGATAGGTAGGGTAAATGGCCTCATTTCTTAGAAAAAATGGTGGACTCACCGAAAAATGTGTTGCAAATGAGCTCGAAAGGTAGGGTGGTGTGGACTCGCTAAAAAATGTGTTTCAAATGAGCTTGAAAGGTAGGGTAAACGGCCTCATTTCAAAGCAAAAATTGTGGACTCGCCGAAATATGTGTTTCAAATGAGCTCGAAAGGTAGGGTAAACGTCCTCATTTGTAAGCAAAAATTGTGGACACGCCGAAAAATGTGTTTCAAATGAGTTCAAAAGGTAGGGTGGTGGACTCGCCGAAAAATGTGTTTCAAATGAGCTCAAAAGGTAGGGTGGTGTGGACTCGCTAAAAATGTGTTTCGAATGAGCTCGAAAGGTATGGTAAACGGCCTCATTTCTAAGCAACAATGTTGGAGTCGCCGAAAAATGTGTTTCAAATGAGCTCGAAAGGTAGGGTGGTGTGGACTCGCTAAAAAATGTGTTTCAAATGCAATCGAAAGGTAGGGTAAACGGCCTCATTTCTAAGAAAAAATGGTGGACTCGCCGAAAAATGTGTTTCAAATGAGCTCGAAAGGTAGGGTAAACGGCCTAATTTGTTAGCAAAAATGGTGGACACACCAAAAAATGTGCTTCAAATGAGTTTGAAAGGTAGGGTGGTGGACTCATTTAAAAATGTGTTTCAAATGAATCAAAAGGTAGGGTAAACAGTCTCATTTCTAAGCAAAAATTGTGGACTCGCCGAAAAATGTGTTTCAAATGAGCTCAAAAAGGTAGGGTGGTGTGGACTCCCTAAAAAATGTGTTTCCAATGAGCTCGAAAGGTAGGTTAAACGGCCTCATTTCTAAGCAAAAATAGTGGACTCGCCGAAAAATGTTTTTCAAATGAGCTCCAAAGGTAGGGTGGTGTGGACTCGCTAAAAAATGTGTTTCGAATGAGCTCGATAGGTAGGGTAAATGGCCTCATTTCTAAGCAAAAAAGGTGGACTCGCCGAAAAATGTGTTTCTATTGAGCTCCAAAGGTAGGGTGGTGGACTCGCTAAAAAATGTGTTTCAAATGCGCTCGAAAGGTAGGGTAAACGGCCTCATTTCTAAGAAAAATTGGTGGACTCGCCGAAAAATGTGTTTCAAATGAGCTCGAAAGGTAGGGTGGTGTGGACTCGCTAAAAACTGTGTTTCAAATGAGCTCGAAAGGTAGGGTAAACGGCCTCATTTGTTAGCAAAAATGGTGGACACGCCAAAAAATGTGCTTCAAATGAGTTCGAAAGGTAGGGTGGTGGACTCGCTTAAAAATGTGTTTCAAATGAATTCAAAAGGTAGGGTAAACAGTCTCATTTCTAAGCAAAATTTGTGGACTCGCCGAAAAATGTGTTTCAAATGAGCTCAAAAAGGTAGGGTGGTGTGGAGTCCCTAAAAAATGTATTTCCAATGAGCTCGAAAGGTAGGGTAAACGGCCTCATTTCTAAGCAAAAATAGTGGACTCGCCGAAAAATGTTTTTGAAATGAGCTCCAAAGGTAGGGTGGTGTGGACTCGCTAAAAAATGTGTTTCGAATGAGCTCGATAGGTAGGGTAAATGGCCTCATTTCTTAGAAAAAATGGTGGACTCACCGAAAAATGTGTTGCAAATGAGCTCGAAAGGTAGGGTGGTGTGGACTCGCTTAAAAATGTGTTTCAAATGAGCTTGAAAGGTAGGGTAAACGGCCTCATTTCAAAGCAAAAATTGTGGACTCGCCGAAATATGTGTTTCAAATGAGCTCGAAAGGTAGGGTAAACGTCCTCATTTGTAAGCAAAAATTGTGGACACGCCGAAAAATGTGTTTCAAATGAGTTCAAAAGGTAGGGTGGTGGACTCGCCGAAAAATGTGTTTCAAATGAGATCAAAAGGTAGGGTGGTGTGGACTCGCTAAAAATGTGTTTCGAATGAGCTCGAAAGGTATGGTAAACGGCCTCATTTCTAAGCAACAATGTTGGAGTGGCCAAAAAATGTGTTTCAAATGAGCTCGAAAGGTAGGGTGGTGTGGACTCGCTAAAAAATGTGTTTCAAATGCAATCGAAAGGTAGGGTAAACGGCCTCATTTTTAAGAAAAAATGGTGGACTCGCCGAAAAATGTGTTTCAAATGAGCTCGAAAGGTAGGGTAAACGGCCTAATTTGTTAGCAAAAATGGTGGACACACCAAAAAATGTGCTTCAAATGAGTTTGAAAGGTAGGGTGGTGGACTCGCTTAAAAATGTGTTTCAAATGAATCAAAAGGTAGGGTAAACAGTCTCATTTCTAAGCAAAAATTGTGGACTCGCCGAAAAATGTGTTTCAAATGAGCTCAAAAAGGTAGGGTGGTGTGGACTCCCTAAAAAATGTGTTTCCAATGAGCTCGAAAGGTAGGTTAAACGGCCTCATTTCTAAGCAAAAATAGTGGACTCGCCGAAAAATGTTTTTCAAATGAGCTCCAAAGGTAGGGTGGTGTGGACTCGCTAAAAAATGTGTTTCGAATGAGCTCGATAGGTAGGGTAAATGGCCTCATTTCTAAGCAAAAAAGGTGGACTTGCCGAAAAATGTGTTTCTATTGAGCTCCAAAGGTAGGGTGGTGGACTCGCTAAAAAATGTGTTTCAAATGCGCTCGAAAGGTAGGGTAAACGGCCTCATTTCTAAGAAAAATTGGTGGACTCGCCGAAAAATGTGTTTCAAATGAGCTCGAAAGGTAGGGTGGTGTGGACTCGCTAAAAACTGTGTTTCAAATGAGCTCGAAAGGTAGGGTAAACGGCCTCATTTGTTAGCAAAAATGGTGGACACGCCAAAAAATGTGCTTCAAATGAGTTCGAAAGGTAGGGTGGTGGACTCGCTTAAAAATGTGTTTCAAATGAATTCAAAAGGTAGGGTAAACAGTCTCATTTCTAAGCAAAAATTGTGGACTCGCCGAAAAATGTGTTTCAAATGAGGTCAAAAAGGTAGGGTGGTGTGGACTCCCTAAAAAATGTATTTCCAATGAGCTCGAAAGGTAGGGTAAACGGCCTCATTTCTAAGCAAAAATAGTGGACTCGCCGAAAAATGTTTTTCAAATGAGCTCCAAAGGTAGGGTGGTGTGGACTCGCTAAAAAATGTGTTTCGAAAGAGCTCGATAGGTAGGGTAAATGGCCTCATTTCTTAGAAAAAATGGTGGACTCACCGAAAAATGTGTTGCAAATGAGCTCGAAAGGTAGGGTGGTGTGGACTCGCTAAAAAATGTGTTTCAAATGAGCTTGAAAGGTAGGGTAAACGGCCTCATTTCAAAGCAAAAATTGTGGACTCGCCGAAATATGTGTTTCAAATGAGCTCGAAAGGTAGGGTAAACGTCCTCATTTGTAAGCAAAAATGGTGGACACGCCGAAAAATGTGTTTCAAATGAGTTCAAAAGGTAGGGTGGTGGACTCGCCGAAAAATGTGTTTCAAATGAGCTCAAAAGGTAGGGTGGTGTGGACTCGCTAAAAATGTGTTTCGAATGAGCTCGAAAGGTATGGTAAACGGCCTCATTTCTAAGCAACAATGTTGGAGTCGCCGAAAAATGTGTTTCAAATGAGCTCGAAAGGTAGGGTGGTGTGGACTCGCTAAAAAATGTGTTTCAAATGCAATCGAAAGGTAGGGTAAACGGCCTCATTTCTAAGAAAAAATGGTGGACGCGCCGAAAAATGTGTTTCAAATGAGCTCGAAAGGTAGGGTAAACGGCCTAATTTGTTAGCAAAAATGGTGGACACACCAAAAAATGTGCTTCAAATGAGTTTGAAAGGTAGGGTGGTGGACTCGCTTAAAAATGTGTTTCAAATGAATCAAAAGGTAGGGTAAACAGTCTCATTTCTAAGCAAAAATTGTGGACTCGCCGAAAAATGTGTTTCAAATGAGCTCAAAAAGGTAGGGTGGTGTGGACTCCCTAAAAAATGTGTTTCCAATGAGCTCGAAAGGTAGGTTAAACGGCCTCATTTCTAAGCAAAAATAGTGGACTCGCCGAAAAATGTTTTTCAAATGAGCTCCAAAGGTAGGGTGGTGTGGACTCGCTAAAAAATGTGTTTCGAATGAGCTCGAAAGGTAGGGTAAACGCCCTCATTTCTAAGCAAAAATGGTGGATCCGCCGAAAAAATGTGTTTCAAATGACGTCGAAAGGTAGGGTGGTGTGGACTCGCTAAAAAATGTGTTTCAAATGAGCTCGAAAGGTAGGGTAAACGACCTCATTTGTAAGAAAAAATGGTGGAACACGCCGAAAAATGTGTTTCAAATGAGTTTAAAAGGTAGGGTGGTGGACTCGCTAGAAAATGTGTTTCAAATGAACTCAAAAGGTATGGTAAACGAACTCATTTCTAAGCAAAAATGGTGGACTCGCCGAAAAATGTGTTTCAAATGAGCTCAGAAGGTAGGGTGGTATGGACTCGCTAAAAAAGTGTTTCGAATGAGCTCTATAGGTAGGGTAAATGGACTCATTTCTTAGAAAAAATGGTGGACTCACCGAAAAATGTGTTGCAAATGAGCTCGAAAGGTAGGGTGGTGTGGACTCGCTAAAAAATGTGTTTCAAATGAGCTTGAAAGGTAGGGTAAACGGCCTCATTTCAAAGCAAAAATTGTGGACTCGCCGAAATATGTGTTTCAAATGAGCTCGAAAGGTAGGGTAAACGTCCTCATTTGTAAGCAAAAATGGTGGACACGCCGAAAAATGTGTTTCAAATGAGTTCGAAAGGTAGGGTGGTGGACTCGCCGAAAAATGTGTTTCAAATGAGCTCAAAAGGTAGGGTGGTGTGGACTCGCTAAAAATGTGTTTCGAATGAGCTTGAAAGGTAGGGTAAACGGCCTCATTTCTAAGCAACAATGTTGGAGTCGCCGAAAAATGTGTTTCAAATGAGCTCGAAAGGTGGGGTGGTGTGGACTCGCTAAAAAATGTGTTTCAAATGCACTCGAAAGGTAGGGTAAACGGCCTCATTTCTAAGCAAAAATGGTGGACACGCCGAAAAATGTGTTTCAAATGAGCTCAAAAGGTAGGGTGGTGTGGACTCGCTAAAAATGTGTTTCGAATGAGCTCGAAAGGTAGGGTAAACGGCCTCATTTCTAAGCAACAATCTTGGAGTCGCCGAAAAATGTGTTTCAAATGAGCTCGAAAGGTAGGGTGGTGTGGACTCGCTGAAAAATGTGTTTCAAATGCACTCGAAAGGTAGGGTAAACGGCCTCATTTCTAAGCAAAAATGGTGGACTCGCCGAAAAATGTGTTTCAAATGAGCTCGAAAGGTAGGGTGGTGTGGACTCGCTAAAAAATGTGTTTCAAATGAGCTCGAAAGGTAGGGTAAACGCCCTAATTTGTTAGCAAAAATGGTGGACACGCCAAAAAATGTGCTTCAAATGAGTTTGAAAGGTAGGGTGGTGGACTCGCTTAAAAATGTGTTTCAAATGAATCAAAAGGTAGGGTAAATAGTCTCATTTCTAAGCAAAAATTGTGGACTCGCCGAAAAATGTGTTTCAAATGAGCTCAAAAGGTAGGGTGGTGTGGACTCCCTAAAAAATTTGTTTCCAATGAGCTCGAAAGGTAGGGTAAACGGACTCATTTCTAAGCAAAATGGTGGATCCGCCAAAAAAATGTGTTTCAAATGACCTCGAAAGGTTGGGTGGTGTGGACTCGCTAAAAAATGTGTTTCAAATGAGCTCGAAAGGTAGGGTAAACGGCCTCATTTCAAAGCAAAAATTGTGGACTCGCCGAAATATGTGTTTCAAATGAGCTCGAAAGGTAGGGTAAACGTCCTCATTTGTAAGCAAAAATGGTGGACACGCCAAAAAATGTGCTTCAAATGAGTTTGAAAGGTAGGGTGGTGGACTCGCTTAAAAATGTGTTTCAAATGAATCAAAAGGTAGGGTAAATAGTCTCATTTCTAAGCAAAAATTGTGGACTCGCCGAAAAAAGTGTTTCAAATGAGCTCAAAAGGTAGGGTGGTGTGGACTCCCTAAAAAATGTGTTTCCAATGAGCTCGAAAGGTAGGTTAAACGGCCTCATTTCTAAGCAAAAATAGTGGACTCGCCGAAAAATGTTTTTCAAATGAGCTCCAAAGGTAGGGTGGTGTGGACTCGCTAAAAAATGTGTTTCGAATGAGCTCGATAGGTAGGGTAAATGGCCTCATTTCTTAGAAAAAATGGTGGAATCACCGAAAAATGTGTTGCAAATGAGCTCGAAAGGTAGGGTGGTGTGGACTCGCTAAAAAATGTGTTTCAAATGAGCTTGAAAGGTAGGGTAAACGGCCTCATTTCAAAGCAAAAATTGTGGACTCGCCGAAATATGTGTTTCAAATGAGCTCGAAAGGTAGGGTAAACGTCCTCATTTGTAAGCAAAAATGGTGGACACGCCGAAAAATGTGTTTCAAATGAGTTCAAAAGGTAGGGTGGTGGACTCGCCGAAAAATGTGTTTCAAATGAGCTCAAAAGGTAGGGTGGTGTGGACTCGCTAAAAATGTGTTTCGAATGAGCTCGAAAGGTATGGTAAACGGCCTCATTTCTAAGCAACAATGTTGGAGTCGCCGAAAAATGTGTTTCAAATGAGCTCGAAAGGTAGGGTGGTGTGGACTCGCTAAAAAATGTGTTTCAAATGCAATCGAAAGGTAGGGTAAACGGCCTCATTTCTAAGAAAAAATGGTGGACTCGCCGAAAAATGTGTTTCAAATGAGCTCGAAAGGTAGGGTAAACGGCCTAATTTGTTAGCAAAAATGGTGGACACACCAAAAAATGTGCTTCAAATGAGTTTGAAAGGTAGGGTGGTGGACTCGCTTAAAAATGTGTTTCAAATGAATCAAAAGGTAGGGTAAACAGTCTCATTTCTAAGCAAAAATTGTGGACTCGCCGAAAAATGTGTTTCAACTGAGCTCAAAAATGTAGGGTGGTGTGGACTCCCTAAAAAATGTGTTTCCAATGAGCTCGAAAGGTAGGTTAAACGGCCTCATTTCTAAGCAAAAATAGTGGACTCGCCGAAAAATGTTTTTCAAATGAGCTCCAAAGGTAGGGTGGTGTGGACTCGCTAAAAAATGTGTTTCGAATGAGCTCGATAGGTAGGGTAAATGGCCTCATTTCTAAGCAAAAAAGGTGGACTCGCCGAAAAATGTGTTTCTATTGAGCTCCAAAGGTAGGGTGGTGGACTCGCTAAAAAATGTGTTTCAAATGCGCTCGAAAGGTAGGGTAAACGGCCTCATTTCTAAGAAAAATTGGTGGACTCGCCGAAAAATGTGTTTCAAATGAGCTCGAAAGGTAGGGTGGTGTGGACTCGCTAAAAACTGTGTTTCAAATGAGCTCGAAAGGTAGGGTAAACGGCCTCATTTGTTAGCAAAAATGGTGGACACGCCAAAAAATGTGCTTCAAATGAGTTCGAAAGGTAGGGTGGTGGACTCGCTTAAAAATGTGTTTCAAATGAATTCAAAAGGTAGGGTAAACAGTCTCATTTCTAAGCAAAAATTGTGGACTCGCCGAAAAATGTGTTTCAAATGAGGTCAAAAAGGTAGGGTGGTGTGGACTCCCTAAAAAATGTATTTCCAATGAGCTCGAAAGGTAGGGTAAGCGGCCTCATTTCTAAGCAAAAATAGTGGACTCGCCGAAAAATGTTTTTCAAATGAGCTCCAAAGGTAGGGTGGTGTGGACTCGCTAAAAAATGTGTTTCGAATGAGCTCGATAGGTAGGGTAAATGGCCTCATTTCTTAGAAAAAATGGTGGACTCACCGAAAAATGTGTTGCAAATGAGCTCGAAAGGTAGGGTGGTGTGGACTCGCTAAAAAATGTGTTTCAAATGAGCTTGAAAGGTAGGGTAAACGGCCTCATTTCAAAGCAAAAATTGTGGACTCGCCGAAATATGTGTTTCAAATGAGCTCGAAAGGTAGGGTAAACGTCCTCATTTGTAAGCAAAAATGGTGGACACGCTGAAAAATGTGTTTCAAATGAGTTCAAAAGGTAGGGTGGTGGACTCGCCGAAAAATGTGTTTCAAATGAGCTCAAAAGGTAAGGTGGTGTGGACTCGCTAAAAATGTGTTTCGAATGAGCTCGAAAGGTATGGTAAACGGCCTCATTTCTAAGCAACAATGTTGGAGTCGCCGAAAAATGTGTTTCAAATGAGCTCGAAAGGTAGGGTGGTGTGGACTCGCTAAAAAATGTGTTTCAAATGCAATCGAAAGGTAGGGTAAACGGCCTCATTTCTAAGAAAAAATGGTGGACTCGCCGAAAAATGTGTTTCAAATGAGCTCGAAAGGTAGGGTAAACGGCCTAATTTGTTAGCAAAAATGGTGGACACACCAAAAAATGTGCTTCAAATGAGTTTGAAAGGTAGGGTGGTGGACTCGCTTAAAAATGTGTTTCAAATGAATCAAAAGGTAGGGTAAACAGTCTCATTTCTAAGCAAAAATTGTGGACTCGCCGAAAAATGTGTTTCAAATGAGCTCAAAAAGGTAGGGTGGTGTGGACTCCCTAAAAAATGTGTTTCCAATGAGCTCGAAAGGTAGGTTAAACGGCCTCATTTCTAAGCAAAAATAGTGGACTCGCCGAAAAATGTTTTTCAAATGAGCTCCAAAGGTAGGGTGGTGTGGACTCGCTAAAAAATGTGTTTCGAATGAGCTCGAAAGGTAGGGTAAACGCCCTCATTTCTAAGCAAAAATGGTGGATCCGCCGAAAAAATGTGTTTCAAATGACGTCGAAAGGTAGGGTGGTGTGGACTCGCTAAAAAATGTGTTTCAAATGAGCTCGAAAGGTAGGGTAAACGACCTCATTTGTAAGAAAAAATGGTGGAACACGCCGGAAAATGTGTTTCAAATGAGTTTAAAAGGTAGGGTGGTGGACTCGCTAGAAAATGTGTTTCAAATGAACTCAAAAGGTATGGTAAACGAACTCATTTCTAAGCAAAAATGGTGGACTCGCCGAAAAATGTGTTTCAAATGAGCTCAGAAGGTAGGGTGGTATGGACTCGCTAAAAAAGTGTTTCGAATGAGCTCTATAGGTAGGGTAAATGGCCTCATTTCTTAGAAAAAATGGTGGACTCACCGAAAAATGTGTTGCAAATGAGCTCGAAAGGTAGGGTGGTGTGGACTCGCTAAAAAATGTGTTTCAAATGAGCTTGAAAGGTAGGGTAAACGGCCTCATTTCAAAGCAAAAATTGTGGACTCGCCGAAATATGTGTTTCAAATGAGCTCGAAAGGTAGGGTAAACGTCCTCATTTGTAAGCAAAAATGGTGGACACGCCGAGAAATGTGTTTCAAATGAGTTCGAAAGGTAGGGTGGTGGACTCGCCGAAAAATGTGTTTCAAATGAGCTCAAAAGGTAGGGTGGTGTGGACTCGCTAAAAATGTGTTTCGAATGAGCTTGAAAGGTAGGGTAAACGGCCTCATTTCTAAGCAACAATGTTGGAGTCGCCGAAAAATGTGTTTCAAATGAGCTCGAAAGGTGGGGTGGTGTGGACTCGCTAAAAAATGTGTTTCAAATGCACTCGAAAGGTAGGGTAAACGGCCTCATTTCTAAGCAAAAATGGTGGACACGCCGAAAAATGTGTTTCAAATGAGCTCAAAAGGTAGGGTGGTGTGGACTCGCTAAAAATGTGTTTCGAATGAGCTCGAAAGGTAGGGTAAACGGCCTCATTTCTAAGCAACAATCTTGGAGTCGCCGAAAAATGTGTTTCAAATGAGCTCGAAAGGTAGGGTGGTGTGGACTCGCTGAAAAATGTGTTTCAAATGCACTCGAAAGGTAGGGTAAACGGCCTCATTTCTAAGCAAAAATGGTGGACTCGCCGAAAAATGTGTTTCAAATGAGCTCGAAAGGTAGGGTGGTGTGGACTCGCTAAAAAATGTGTTTCAAATGAGCTCGAAAGGTAGGGTAAACGGCCTAATTTGTTAGCAAAAATGGTGGACACGCCAAAAAATGTGCTTCAAATGAGTTTGAAAGGTAGGGTGGTGGACTCGCTTAAAAAAGTGTTTCAAATGAATCAAAAGGTAGGGTAAATAGTCTCATTTCTAAGCAAAAATTGTGGACTCGCCGAAAAATGTGTTTCAAATGAGCTCAAAAGGTAGGGTGGTGTGGACTCCCTAAAAAATTTGTTTCCAATGAGCTCGAAAGGTAGGGTAAACGGACTCATTTCTAAGCAAAATGGTGGATCCGCCGAAAAAATGTGTTTCAAATGACCTCGAAAGGTTGGGTGGTGTGGACTCGCTAAAAAATGTGTTTCAAATGAGCTCGAAAGGTAGGGTAAACGGCCTCATTTCAAAGCAAAAATTGTGGACTCGCCGAAATATGTGTTTCAAATGAGCTCGAAAGGTAGGGTAAACGTCCTCATTTGTAAGCAAAAATGGTGGACACGCCAAAAAATGTGCTTCAAATGAGTTTGAAAGGTAGGGTGGTGGACTCGCTTAAAAATGTGTTTCAAATGAATCAAAAGGTAGGGTAAATAGTCTCATTTCTAAGCAAAAATTGTGGACTCGCCGAAAAATGTGTTTCAAATGAGCTCAAAAGGTAGGGTGGTGTGGACTCCCTAAAAAATTTGTTTCCAATGAGCTCGAAAGGTAGGGTAAACGGACTCATTTCTAAGCAAAATGGTGGATCCGCCGAAAAAATGTGTTTCAAATGACCTCGAAAGGTAGGGTGGTGTGGACTCGCTAAAAAATGTGTTTCAAATGAGCTCGAAAGGTAGGGTAAACGACCTCATTTGTAAGAAAAAATGGTGGAACACGCCGAAAAATGTGTTTCAAATGAGTTTAAAAGGTAGGGTGGTGGACTCGCCAGAAAATGTGTTTCAAATGAGCTTGAAAGGTAGGGTAAACGGCCTCATTTCAAAGCAAAAATTGTGGACTCGCCGAAATATGTGTTTCAAATGAGCTCGAAAGGTAGGGTAAACGGCCTCATTTGTGAGCAAAAATGGTGGACACGCCAAAAAATGGCTTCAAATGAGTTCGAAAGGTAGGGTGGTGGACTCGCTTAAAAATGTGTTTCAAATGAATTCAAAAGGTAGGGTAAACAGTCTCATTTCTAAGCAAAAATTGTGGACTCGCCAAAAAATGTGTTTCAAATGAGCTCAAAAAGGTAGGGTGGTGTGGACTCCCTAAAAAATGTATTTCCAATGAGCTCGAAAGGTAGGGTAAACGTCCTCATTTGTAAGCAAAAATGGTGGACACGCCGAAAAATGTGTTTCAAATGAGTTCGAAAGGTAGGGTGGTGGACTCGCCGAAAAATGTGTTTCAAATGAGCTCAAAAGGTAGGGTGGTGTGGACTCGCTAAAAATGTGTTTCGAATGAGCTCGAAAGGTAGGGTAAACGGCCTCATTTCTAAGCAACAATGTTGGAGTCGCCGAAAAATGTGTTTCAAATGAGCTCGAAAGGTAGGGTGGTGTGGACTCGCTAAAAAATGTGTTTCAAATGCACTCGAAAGGTAGGGTAAACGGCCTCATTTCTAAGAAAAAATGGTGGACTCGCCGAAAAATGTGTTTCAAATGAGCTCGAAAGGTAGGGTAAACGGCCTTATTTGTTAGCAAAAATGGTGGACACACCAAAAAATGTGCTTCAAATGAGTTCGAAAGGTAGGGTGGTGGACTCGCTTAAAAATGTGTTTCAAATGAATAAAAAGGTAGGGTAAATAGTCTTATTTCTAAGCAAAAAATGTGGACTCGCCGAAAAATGTGTTTCAAATGAGCTCAAAAAGGTAGGGTGGTGTGGACTCCCTAAAAAATGTGTTTCCAATGAGCTCGAAAGGTAGGTTAAACGGCCTCATTTCTAAGCAAAAATAGTGGACTCGCCGAAAAATGTTTTTCAAATGAGCTCCAAAGGTAGGGTGGTGTGGACTCGCTAAAAAATGTGTTTCCAATGAGCTCGAAAGGTAGGGTAAACGCCCTAATTTCTAAGCAAAAATGGTGGATCCGCCGAAAAAATGTGTTTCAAATGACGTCGAAAGGTAGGGTGGTGTGGACTCGCAAAAAAATGTGTTTCAAATGAGCTCGAAAGGTAGGGTAAACGACCTCATTTGTAAAAAAATGGTGGAACACGCCGAAAAATGTGTTTCAAATGAGTTTAAAAGGTAGGGTGGTGGACTCGCTAGAAAATGTGTTTCAAATGAACTCAAAAGGTATGGTAAACGAACTCATTTCTAAGCAAAAATTGTGGACTCGCCGAAAAATGTGTTTCAAATGAGCTCAGAAGGTAGGGTGGTATGGACTCGCTAAAAATGTGTTTCGAATGAGCTCGATAGGTAGGGTAAATGGCCTCATTTCTTAGAAAAAATGGTGGACTCACCGAAAAATGTGTTGCAAATGAGCTCGAAAGGTAGGGTGGTGTGGACTCGCTAAAAAATGTGTTTCAAATGAGCTTGAAAGGTAGGGTAAACGGCCTCATTTCTAAGAAAAAATGGTGGACTCGCCGAAAAATGTGTTTCAAATGAGCTCGAAAGGTAGGGTAAACGGCCTAATTTGTTAGCAAAAATGGTGGACACACCAAAAAATGTGCTTCAAATGAGTTTGAAAGGTAGGGTGGTGGACTCGCTTAAAAATGTGTTTCAAATGAATCAAAAGGTAGGGTAAACAGTCTCATTTCTAAGCAAAAATTGTGGACTCGCCGAAAAATGTGTTTCAAATGAGCTCAAAAAGGTAGGGTGGTGTGGACTCCCTAAAAAATTTGTTTCCAATGAGCTCGAAAGGTAGGTTAAACGGCCTCATTTCTAAGCAAAAATAGTGGACTCGCCGAAAAATGTTTTTCAAATGAGCTCCAAAGGTAGGGTGGTGTGGACTCGCTAAAAAATGTGTTTCGAATGAGCTCGAAAGGTAGGGTAAACGCCCTCATTTCTAAGCAAAAATGGTGGATCCGCCGAAAAAATGTGTTTCAAATGACGTCGAAAGGTAGGGTGGTGTGGACTCGCTAAAAAATGTGTTTCAAATGAGCTCGAAAGGTAGGGTAAACGACCTCATTTGTAAGAAAAAATGGTGGAACACGCCGAAAAATGTGTTTCAAATGAGTTTAAAAGGTAGGGTGGTGGACTCGCTAGAAAATGTGTTTCAAATGAACTCAAAAGGTATGGTAAACGAACTCATTTCTAAGCAAAAATGGTGGACTCGCCGAAAAATGTGTTTCAAATGAGCTCAGAAGGTAGGGTGGTATGGACTCGCTAAAAAAGTGTTTCGAATGAGCTCTATAGGTAGGGTAAATGGCCTCATTTCTTAGAAAAAATGGTGGACTCACCGAAAAATGTGTTGCAAATGAGCTCGAAAGGTAGGGTGGTGTGGACTCGCTAAAAAATGTGTTTCAAATGAGCTTGAAAGGTAGGGTAAACGGCCTCATTTCAAAGCAAAAATTGTGGACTCGCCGAAATATGTGTTTCAAATGAGCTCGAAAGGTAGGGTAAACGTCCTCATTTGTAAGCAAAAATGGTGGACACGCCGAAAAATGTGTTTCAAATGAGTTCGAAAGGTAGGGTGGTGGACTCGCCGAAAAATGTGTTTCAAATGAGCTCAAAAGGTAGGGTGGTGTGGACTCGCTAAAAATGTGTTTCGAATGAGCTTGAAAGGTAGGGTAAACGGCCTCATTTCTAAGCAACAATGTTGGAGTCGCCGAAAAATGTGTTTCAAATGAGCTCGAAAGGTGGGGTGGTGTGGACTCGCTAAAAAATGTGTTTCAAATGCACTCGAAAGGTAGGGTAAACGGCCTCATTTCTAAGCAAAAATGGTGGACACGCCGAAAAATGTGTTTCAAATGAGCTCAAAAGGTAGGGTGGTGTGGACTCGCTAAAAATGTGTTTCGAATGAGCTCGAAAGGTAGGGTAAACGGCCTTATTTCTAAGCAACAATCTTGGAGTCGCCGAAAAATGTGTTTCAAATGAGCTCGAAAGGTAGGGTGGTGTGGACTCGCTGAAAAATGTGTTTCAAATGCACTCGAAAGGTAGGGTAAACGGCCTCATTTCTAAGCAAAAATGGTGGACTCGCCGAAAAATGTGTTTCAAATGAGCTCGAAAGGTAGGGTGGTGTGGACTCGCTAAAAAATGTGTTTCAAATGAGCTCGAAAGGTAGGGTAAACGGCCTAATTTGTTAGCAAAAATGGTGGACACGCCAAAAAATGTGCTTCAAATGAGTTTGAAAGGTAGGGTGGTGGACTCGCTTAAAAATGTGTTTCAAATGAATCAAAAGGTAGGGTAAATAGTCTCATTTCTAAGCAAAAATTGTGGACTCGCCGAAAAATGTGTTTCAAATGAGCTCAAAAGGTAGGGTGGTGTGGACTCCCTAAAAAATTTGTTTCCAATGAGCTCGAAAGGTAGGGTAAACGGACTCATTTCTAAGCAAAATGGTGGATCCGCCGAAAAAATGTGTTTTTCAAATGACCTCGAAAGGTTGGGTGGTGTGGACTCGCTAAAAAATGTGTTTCAAATGAGCTCGAAAGGTAGGGTAAACGGCCTCATTTCAAAGCAAAAATTGTGGACTCGCCGAAATATGTGTTTCAAATGAGCTCGAAAGGTAGGGTAAACGTCCTCATTTGTAAGCAAAAATGGTGGACACGCCAAAAAATGTGCTTCAAATGAGTTTGAAAGGTAGGGTGGTGGACTCGCTTAAAAATGTGTTTCAAATGAATCAAAAGGTAGGGTAAATAGTCTCATTTCTAAGCAAAAATTGTGGACTCGCCGAAAAATGTGTTTCAAATGAGCTCAAAAGGTAGGGTGGTGTGGACTCCCTAAAAAATTTGTTTCCAATGAGCTCGAAAGGTAGGGTAAACGGACTCATTTCTAAGCAAAATGGTGGATCCGCCGAAAAAATGTGTTTCAAATGACCTCGAAAGGTAGGGTGGTGTGGACTCGCTAAAAAATGTGTTTCAAATGAGCTCGAAAGGTAGGGTAAACGACCTCATTTGTAAGAAAAAATGGTGGAACACGCCGAAAAATGTGTTTCAAATGAGTTTAAAAGGTAGGGTGGTGGACTCGCCAGAAAATGTGTTTCAAATGAGCTTGAAAGGTAGGGTAAACGGCCTCATTTCAAAGCAAAAATTGTGGACTCGCCGAAATATGTGTTTCAAATGAGCTCGAAAGGTAGGGTAAACGGCCTCATTTGTGAGCAAAAATGGTGGACACGCCAAAAAATGGCTTCAAATGAGTTCGAAAGGTAGGGTGGTGGACTCGCTTAAAAATGTGTTTCAAATGAATTCAAAAGGTAGGGTAAACAGTCTCATTTCTAAGCAAAAATTGTGGACTCGCCAAAAAATGTGTTTCAAATGAGCTCAAAAAGGTAGGGTGGTGTGGACTCCCTAAAAAATGTATTTCCAATGAGCTCGAAAGGTAGGGTAAACGTCCTCATTTGTAAGCAAAAATGGTGGACACGCCGAAAAATGTGTTTCAAATGAGTTCGAAAGGTAGGGTGGTGGACTCGCCGAAAAATGTGTTTCAAATGAGCTCAAAAGGTAGGGTGGTGTGGACTCGCTAAAAATGTGTTTCGAATGAGCTCGAAAGGTAGGGTAAACGGCCTCATTTCTAAGCAACAATGTTGGAGTCGCCGAAAAATGTGTTTCAAATGAGCTCGAAAGGTAGGGTGGTGTGGACTCGCTAAAAAATGTGTTTCAAATGCACTCGAAAGGTAGGGTAAACGGCCTCATTTCTAAGAAAAAATGGTGGACTCGCGGAAAAATGTGTTTCAAATGAGCTCGAAAGGTAGGGTAAACGGCCTTATTTGTTAGCAAAAATGGTGGACACACCAAAAAATGTGCTTCAAATGAGTTCGAAAGGTAGGGTGGTGGACTCGCTTAAAAATGTGTTTCAAATGAATAAAAAGGTAGGGTAAATAGTCTCATTTCTAAGCAAAAAATGTGGACTCGCCGAAAAATGTGTTTCAAATGAGCTCAAAAAGGTAGGGTGGTGTGGACTCCCTAAAAAATGTGTTTCCAATGAGCTCGAAAGGTAGGTTAAACGGCCTCATTTCTAAGCAAAAATAGTGGACTCGCCGAAAAATGTTTTTCAAATGAGCTCCAAAGGTAGGGTGGTGTGGACTCGCTAAAAAATGTGTTTCCAATGAGCTCGAAAGGTAGGGTAAACGCCCTAATTTCTAAGCAAAAATGGTGGATCCGCCGAAAAAATGTGTTTCAAATGACGTCGAAAGGTAGGGTGGTGTGGACTCGCAAAAAAATGTGTTTCAAATGAGCTCGAAAGGTAGGGTAAACGACCTCATTTGTAAAAAAATGGTGGAACACGCCGAAAAATGTGTTTCAAATGAGTTTAAAAGGTAGGGTGGTGGACTCGCTAGAAAATGTGTTTCAAATGAACTCAAAAGGTATGGTAAACGAACTCATTTCTAAGCAAAAATTGTGGACTCGCCGAAAAATGTGTTTCAAATGAGCTCAGAAGGTAGGGTGGTATGGACTCGCTAAAAATGTGTTTCGAATGAGCTCGATAGGTAGGGTAAATGGCCTCATTTCTTAGAAAAAATGGTGGACTCACCGAAAAATGTGTTGCAAATGAGCTCGAAAGGTAGGGTGGTGTGGACTCGCTAAAAAATGTGTTTCAAATGAGCTTGAAAGGTAGGGTAAACGGCCTCATTTCAAAGCAAAAATTGTGGACTCGCCGAAATATGTGTTTCAAATGAGCTCGAAAGGTAGGGTAAACGTCCTCATTTGTAAGCAAAAATGGTGGACACGCCGAAAAATGTGTTTCAAATGAGTTCGAAAGGTAGGGTGGTGGACTCGCCGAAAAATGTGTTTCAAATGAGCTCAAAAGGTAGGGGGTGTGGACTCGCAAAAAATGTGTTTCGAATGAGCTTGAAAGGTAGGGTAAACGGCCTCATTTCTAAGCAACAATGTTGGAGTCGCCGAAAAATGTGTTTCAAATGAGCTCGAAAGGTAGGGTGGTGTGGACTCGCTGAAAAATGTGTTTCCAATGCACTCGAAAGGTAGGGTAAACGGCCTCATTTCTAAGCAAAAATGGTGGACTCGCCGAAAAATGTGTTTCAAATGAGCTCGAAAGGTAGGGTGGTGTGGACTCGCTAAAAAATGTGTTTCAAATGAGCTCGAAAGGTAGGGTAAACGGCCTAATTTGTTAGCAAAAATGGTGGACACGCCAAAAAATATGCTTCAAATGAGTTCGAAAGGTAGGGTGGTGGACTCGCTTAAAAATTTGTTTCAAATGAATCAAAAGTTAGGGTAAATAGTCTCATTTCTAAGCAAAAATTGTGGACTCGCCGAAAAATGTGTTTCAAATGAGCTCAAAAGGTAGGGTGGTGTGGACTCCCTAAAAAATTTGTTTCCAATGAGCTCGAAAGGTAGGGTAAACGGACTCATTTCTAAGACAAAATGGTGGATCCGCCGAAAAAATGTGTTTCAAATGACCTCGAAAGGTAGGGTGGTGTGGACTCGCTAAAAAATGTGTTTCAAATGAGCTCGAAAGGTAGGGTAAACGACCCCATTTGTAAGCAAAAATGGTGGAACACGCCGAAAAATGTGTTTCAAATGAGTTTAAAAGGTAGGGTGGTGGACTCGCCAGAAAATGTGTTTCAAATGAGCTTGAAAGGTAGGGTAAACGGCCTCATTTCAAAGCAAAAATTGTGGACTCGCCGAAATATGTGTTTCAAATGAGCTCGAAAGGTAGGGTAAACGTCCTCATTTGTAAGCAAAAATGGTGGACACGCCGAAAAATGTGTTTCAAATGAGTTCGAAAGGTAGGGTGGTGGACTCGCCGAAAAATGTGTTTCAAATGAGCTCAAAAAGGTAGGGTGGTGTGGACTCCCTAAAAAATGTATTTCCAATGAGCTCGAAAGGTAGGGTAAACGTCCTCATTTGTAAGCAAAAATGGTGGACACGCCGAAAAATGTGTTTCAAATGAGTTTGAAAGGTAGGGTGGTGGACTCGCCGAAAAATGTGTTTCCAATGAGCTCAAAAGGTAGGGTGGTGTGGACTCGCTAAAAATGTGTTTCGAATGAGCTCGAAAGGTAGGGTAAACGGCCTCATTTCTAAGCAACAATGTTGGAGTCGCTGAAAAATGTGTTTCAAATGAGCTCGAAAGGTAGGGTGGTGTGGACTCGCTAAAAAATGTGTTTCAAATGCACTCGAAAGGTAGGGTAAACGGCCTCATTTCTAAGAAAAAATGGTGGACTCGCCGAAAAATGTGTTTCAAATGAGCTCGAAAGGTAGGGTAAACGGCCTTATTTGTTAGCAAAAATGGTGGACACACCAAAAAATGTGCTTCAAATGAGTTCGAAAGGTAGGGTGGTGGACTCGCTTAAAAATGTGTTTCAAATGAATAAAAAGGTAGGGTAAATAGTCTCATTTCTAAGGAAAAAATGTGGACTCGCCGAAAAATGTGTTTCAAATGAGCTCAAAAAGGTAGGGTGGTGTGGACTCCCTAAAAAATGTGTTTCCAATGAGCTCGAAAGGTAGGTTAAACGGCCTCATTTCTAAGCAAAAATAGTGGACTCGCCGAAAAATGTTTTTCAAATGAGCTCCAAAGGTAGGGTGGTGTGGACTCGCTAAAAAATGTGTTTCCAATGAGCTCGAAAGGTAGGGTAAACGCCCTCATTTCTAAGCAAAAATGGTGGATCCGCCGAAAAAATGTGTTTCAAATGACGTCGAAAGGTAGGGTGGTGTGGACTCGCAAAAAAATGTGTTTCAAATGAGCTCGAAAGGTAGGGTAAACGACCTCATTTGTAAGAAAAATGGTGGAACACGCCGAAAAATGTGTTTCAAATGAGTTCGAAAGGTAGGGTGGTGGACTCGCCGAAAAATGTGTTTCAAATGAGCTCAAAAGGTAGGGTGGTGTGGACTCGCTAAAAATGTGTTTCGAATGAGCTTGAAAGGTAGGGTAAACGGCCTCATTTCTAAGCAACAATGTTGGAGTCGCCGAAAAATGTGTTTCAAATGAGCTCGAAAGGTAGGGTGGTGTGGACTCGCAAAAAAATGTGTTTCAAATGCACTCGAAAGGTACGGTAAACGGCCTGATTTCTAAGCAAAAAAGGTGGACACGCCGAAAAATGTGTTTCAAATGAGCTCAAAAGGTAGGGTGGTGTGGACTCGCTAAAAATGTGTTTCGAATGAGCTCGAAAGGTAGGGTAAACGGCCTCATTTCTAAGCAACAATGTTGGAGTCGCCGAAAAATGTGTTTCAAATGAGCTCGAAAGGTAGGGTGGTGTGGACTCGCTGAAAAATGTGTTTCAAATGCACTCGAAAGGTAGGGTAAACGGCCTCATTTCTAAGCAAAAATGGTGGACTCGCCGAAAAATGTGTTTCAAATCAGCTCGAAAGGTAGGGTGGTGTGGACTCGCTAAAAAATGTGTTTCAAATGAGCTCGAAAGGTAGGGTAAACGGCCTAATTTGTTAGCAAAAACGGTGGACACGCCAAAAAATGTGCTTCAAATGAGTTTGAAAGGTAGGGTGGTGGACTCGCTTAAAAATGTGTTTCAAATGAATCAAAAGGTAGGGTAAATAGTCTCATTTCTAAGCAAAAATTGTGGACTCGCCGAAAAATGTGTTTCAAATGAGCTCAAAAGGTAGGGTGGTGTGGACTCCCTAAAAAATTTGTTTCCAATGAGCTCGAAAGGTAGGGTAAACGGACTCATTTCTAAGAAAAATGGTGGATCCGCCGAAAAAATGTGTTTCAAATGACCTCGAAAGGTAGGGTGGTGTGGACTCGCTAAAAAATGTGTTTCAAATGAGCTCGAAAGGTAGGGTAAACGGCCTCATTTCAAAGCAAAAATTGTGGACTCGCCGAAATATGTGTTTCAAATGAGCTCGAAAGGTAGGGTAAACGTCCTCATTTGTAAGCAAAAATGGTGGACACGCCAAAAAATGTGCTTCATATGAGTTTGAAAGGTAGGGTGGTGGACTCGCTTAAAAATGTGTTTCAAATGAATCAAAAGGTAGGGTAAATAGTCTCATTTCTAAGCAAAAATTGTGGATCCGCCGAAAAAATGTGTTTCAAATGACGTCGAAAGGTAGGGTGGTGTGGACTCGCAAAAAAATGTGTTTCAAATGAGCTCGAAAGGTAGGGTAAACGACCTCATTTGTAAAAAAATGGTGGAACACGCCGAAAAATGTGTTTCAAATGAGTTTAAAAGGTAGGGTGGTGGACTCGCTAGAAAATGTGTTTCAAATGAACTCAAAAGGTATGGTAAACGAACTCATTTCTAAGCAAAAATTGTGGACTCGCCGAAAAATGTGTTTCAAATGAGCTCAGAAGGTAGGGTGGTATGGACTCGCTAAAAATGTGTTTCGAATGAGCTCGATAGGTAGGGTAAATGGCCTCATTTCTTAGAAAAAATGGTGGACTCACCGAAAAATGTGTTGCAAATGAGCTCGAAAGGTAGGGTGGTGTGGACTCGCTAAAAAATGTGTTTCAAATGAGCTTGAAAGGTAGGGTAAACGGCCTCATTTCAAAGCAAAAATTGTGGACTCGCCGAAATATGTGTTTCAAATGAGCTCGAAAGGTAGGGTAAACGTCCTCATTTGTAAGCAAAAATGGTGGACACGCCGAAAAATGTGTTTCAAATGAGTTCGAAAGGTAGGGTGGTGGACTCGCCGAAAAATGTGTTTCAAATGAGCTCAAAAGGTAGGGGGTGTGGACTCGCTAAAAATGTGTTTCGAATGAGCTCGAAAGGTAGGGTAAATGGCCTCATTTGTAAGCAAAAATGGTGGACACGCCGAAAAATGTGTTTCAAATGAGTTCGAAAGGTAGGGTGGTGGACTCGCCGAAAAATGTGTTTCAAATGAGCTCAAAAGGTAGGGTGGTGTGGACTCGCTAAAAATGTGTTTCGAATGAGCTCGAAAGGTAGGGTAAACGGCCTCATTTCTAAGCAACAATGTTGGAGTCGCCGAAAAATGTGTTTCAAATGAGCTCGAAAGGTAGGGTGGTGTGGACTCGCTGAAAAATGTGTTTCAAATGCACTCGAAAGGTAGGGTAAACGGCCTCATTTCTAAGCAAAAATGGTGGACTCGCCGAAAAATGTGTTTCAAATCAGCTCGAAAGGTAGGGTGGTGTGGACTCGCTAAAAAATGTGTTTCAAATGAGCTCGAAAGGTAGGGTAAACGGCCTAATTTGTTAGCAAAAACGGTGGACACGCCAAAAAATGTGCTTCAAATGAGTTTGAAAGGTAGGGTGGTGGACTCGCTTAAAAATGTGTTTCAAATGAATCAAAAGGTAGGGTAAATAGTCTCATTTCTAAGCAAAAATTGTGGACTCGCCGAAAAATGTGTTTCAAATGAGCTCAAAAGGTAGGGTGGTGTGGACTCCCTAAAAAATTTGTTTCCAATGAGCTCGAAAGGTAGGGTAAACGGACTCATTTCTAAGAAAAATGGTGGATCCGCCGAAAAAATGTGTTTCAAATGACCTCGAAAGGTAGGGTGGTGTGGACTCGCTAAAAAATGTGTTTCAAATGAGCTCGAAAGGTAGGGTAAACGGCCTCATTTCAAAGCAAAAATTGTGGACTCGCCGAAATATGTGTTTCAAATGAGCTCGAAAGGTAGGGTAAACGTCCTCATTTGTAAGCAAAAATGGTGGACACGCCAAAAAATGTGCTTCATATGAGTTTGAAAGGTAGGGTGGTGGACTCGCTTAAAAATGTGTTTCAAATGAATCAAAAGGTAGGGTAAATAGTCTCATTTCTAAGCAAAAATTGTGGATCCGCCGAAAAAATGTGTTTCAAATGACGTCGAAAGGTAGGGTGGTGTGGACTCGCAAAAAAATGTGTTTCAAATGAGCTCGAAAGGTAGGGTAAACGACCTCATTTGTAAAAAAATGGTGGAACACGCCGAAAAATGTGTTTCAAATGAGTTTAAAAGGTAGGGTGGTGGACTCGCTAGAAAATGTGTTTCAAATGAACTCAAAAGGTATGGTAAACGAACTCATTTCTAAGCAAAAATTGTGGACTCGCCGAAAAATGTGTTTCAAATGAGCTCAGAAGGTAGGGTGGTATGGACTCGCTAAAAATGTGTTTCGAATGAGCTCGATAGGTAGGGTAAATGGCCTCATTTCTTAGAAAAAATGGTGGACTCACCGAAAAATGTGTTGCAAATGAGCTCGAAAGGTAGGGTGGTGTGGACTCGCTAAAAAATGTGTTTCAAATGAGCTTGAAAGGTAGGGTAAACGGCCTCATTTCAAAGCAAAAATTGTGGACTCGCCGAAATATGTGTTTCAAATGAGCTCGAAAGGTAGGGTAAACGTCCTCATTTGTAAGCAAAAATGGTGGACACGCCGAAAAATGTGTTTCAAATGAGTTCGAAAGGTAGGGTGGTGGACTCGCCGAAAAATGTGTTTCAAATGAGCTCAAAAGGTAGGGGGTGTGGACTCGCTAAAAATGTGTTTCGAATGAGCTCGAAAGGTAGGGTAAATGGCCTCATTTGTAAGCAAAAATGGTGGACACGCCGAAAAATGTGTTTCAAATGAGTTCGAAAGGTAGGGTGGTGGACTCGCCGAAAAATGTGTTTCAAATGAGCTCAAAAGGTAGGGTGGTGTGGACTCGCTAAAAATGTGTTTCGAATGAGCTCGAAAGGTAGGGTAAACGGCCTCATTTCTAAGCAACAATGTTGGAGTCGCCGAAAAATGTGTTTCAAATGAGCTCGAAAGGTAGGGTGGTGTGGACTAATTTGTTAGCAAAAACGGTGGACACGCCAAAAAATGTGCTTCAAATGAGTTTGAAAGGTAGGGTGGTGGACTCGCTTAAAAATGTGTTTCAAATGAATCAAAAGGTAGGGTAAATAGTCTCATTTCTAAGCAAAAATTGTGGACTCGCCGAAAAATGTGTTTCAAATGAGCTCAAAAGGTAGGGTGGTGTGGACTCCCTAAAAAATTTGTTTCCAATGAGCTCGAAAGGTAGGGTAAACGGACTCATTTCTAAGAAAAATGGTGGATCCGCCGAAAAAATGTGTTTCAAATGACCTCGAAAGGTAGGGTGGTGTGGACTCGCTAAAAAATGTGTTTCAAATGAGCTCGAAAGGTAGGGTAAACGGCCTCATTTCAAAGCAAAAATTGTGGACTCGCCGAAATATGTGTTTCAAATGAGCTCGAAAGGTAGGGTAAACGTCCTCATTTGTAAGCAAAAATGGTGGACACGCCAAAAAATGTGCTTCATATGAGTTTGAAAGGTAGGGTGGTGGACTCGCTTAAAAATGTGTTTCAAATGAATCAAAAGGTAGGGTAAATAGTCTCATTTCTAAGCAAAAATTGTGGATCCGCCGAAAAAATGTGTTTCAAATGACGTCGAAAGGTAGGGTGGTGTGGACTCGCAAAAAAATGTGTTTCAAATGAGCTCGAAAGGTAGGGTAAACGACCTCATTTGTAAAAAAATGGTGGAACACGCCGAAAAATGTGTTTCAAATGAGTTTAAAAGGTAGGGTGGTGGACTCGCTAGAAAATGTGTTTCAAATGAACTCAAAAGGTATGGTAAACGAACTCATTTCTAAGCAAAAATTGTGGACTCGCCGAAAAATGTGTTTCAAATGAGCTCAGAAGGTAGGGTGGTATGGACTCGCTAAAAATGTGTTTCGAATGAGCTCGATAGGTAGGGTAAATGGCCTCATTTCTTAGAAAAAATGGTGGACTCACCGAAAAATGTGTTGCAAATGAGCTCGAAAGGTAGGGTGGTGTGGACTCGCTAAAAAATGTGTTTCAAATGAGCTTGAAAGGTAGGGTAAACGGCCTCATTTCAAAGCAAAAATTGTGGACTCGCCGAAATATGTGTTTCAAATGAGCTCGAAAGGTAGGGTAAACGTCCTCATTTGTAAGCAAAAATGGTGGACACGCCGAAAAATGTGTTTCAAATGAGTTCGAAAGGTAGGGTGGTGGACTCGCCGAAAAATGTGTTTCAAATGAGCTCAAAAGGTAGGGGGTGTGGACTCGCTAAAAATGTGTTTCGAATGAGCTCGAAAGGTAGGGTAAATGGCCTCATTTGTAAGCAAAAATGGTGGACACGCCGAAAAATGTGTTTCAAATGAGTTCGAAAGGTAGGGTGGTGGACTCGCCGAAAAATGTGTTTCAAATGAGCTCAAAAGGTAGGGTGGTGTGGACTCGCTAAAAATGTGTTTCGAATGAGCTCGAAAGGTAGGGTAAACGGCCTCATTTCTAAGCAACAATGTTGGAGTCGCCGAAAAATGTGTTTCAAATGAGCTCGAAAGGTAGGGTGGTGTGGACTCGCTGAAAAATGTGTTTCAAATGCACTCGAAAGGTAGGGTAAACGGCCTCATTTCTAAGCAAAAATGGTGGATTCGCCGAAAAATGTGTTTCAAATGAGCTCGAAAGGTAGGGTGGTGTGGACTCGCTAAAAAATGTGTTTCAAATGAGCTCGAAAGGTAGGGTAAACGGCCTAATTTGTTAGCAAAAATGGTGGACACGCCAAAAAATATGCTTCAAATGAGTTCGAAAGGTTGGGTGGTGGACTCGCTTAAAAATTTGTTTCAAATGAATCAAAAGTTAGGGTAAATAGTCTTATTTCTAAGCAAAAATTGTGGACTCGCCGAAAAATGTGTTTCAAATGAGCTCAAAAGGTAGGGTGGTGTGGACTCCCTAAAAAATTTGTTTCCAATGAGCTCGAAAGGTAGGGTAAACGGACTCATTTCTAAGCAAAAATGGTGGATCCGCCGAAAAAATGTGTTTCAAATGACCTCGAAAGGTAGGGTGGTGTGGACTCGCTAAAAAATGTGTTTCAAATGAGCTCGAAAGGTAGGGTAAACGACCCCATTTGTAAGCAAAAATGGTGGAACACGCCGAAAAATGTGTTTCAAATGAGTTTAAAAGGTAGGGTGGTGGACTCGCCAGAAAATGTGTTTCAAATGAGCTTGAAAGGTAGGGTAAACGGCCTCATTTCAAAGCAAAAATTGTGGACTCGCCGAAATATGTGTTTCAAATGAGCTCGAAAGGTAGGGTAAACGTCCTCATTTGTAAGCAAAAATGGTGGACACGCCGAAAAATGTGTTTCAAATGAGTTCGAAAGGTAGGGTGGTGGACTCGCCGAAAAATGTGTTTCAAATGAGCTCAAAAAGGTAGGGTGGTGTGGACTCCCTAAAAAATGTATTTCCAATGAGCTCGAAAGGTAGGGTAAACGTCCTCATTTGTAAGCAAAAATGGTGGACACGCCGAAAAATGTGTTTCAAATGAGTTCGAAAGGTAGGGTGGTGGACTCGCCGAAAAATGTGTTTCAAATGAGCTCAAAAGGTAGGGTGGTGTGGACTCGCTAAAAATGTGTTTCGAATGAGCTCGAAAGGTAGGGTAAACGGCCTCATTTCTAAGCAACAATGTTGGAGTCGCCGAAAAATGTGTTTCAAATGAGCTCGAAAGGTAGGGTGGTGTGGACTCGCTAAAAAATGTGTTTCAAATGCACTCGAAAGGTAGGGTAAACGGCCTCATTTCTAAGAAAAAATGGTGGACTCGCCGAAAAATGTGTTTCAAATGAGCTCGAAAGGTAGGGTAAACGGCTTTATTTGTTAGCAAAAATGGTGGACACACCAAAAAATGTGCTTCAAATGAGTTCGAAAGGTAGGGTGGTGGACTCGCTTAAAAATGTGTTTCAAATGAATAAAAAGGTAGGGTAAATAGTCTCATTTCTAAGGAAAAAATGTGGACTCGCCGAAAAATGTGTTTCAAATGAGCTCAAAAAGGTAGGGTGGTGTGGACTCCCTAAAAAATTTGTTTCCAATGAGCTCGAAAGGTAGGTTAAACGGCCTCATTTCTAAGCAAAAATAGTGGACTCGCCGAAAAATGTTTTTCAAATGAGCTCCAAAGGTAGGGTGGTGTGGACTCGCTAAAAAATGTGTTTCCAATGAGCTCGAAAGGTAGGGTAAACGCCCTCATTTCTAAGCAAAAATGGTGGATCCGCCGAAAAAATGTGTTTCAAATGACGTCGAAAGGTAGGGTGGTGTGGACTCGCAAAAAAATGTGTTTCAAATGAGCTCGAAAGGTAGGGTAAACGACCTCATTTGTAAGAAAAATGGTGGAACACGCCGAAAAATGTGTTTCAAATGAGTTCGAAAGGTAGGGTGGTGGACTCGCCGAAAAATGTGTTTCAAATGAGCTCAAAAGGTAGGGTGGTGTGGACTCGCTAAAAATGTGTTTCGAATGAGCTTGAAAGGTAGGGTAAACGGCCTCATTTCTAAGCAACAATGTTGGAGTCGCCGAAAAATGTGTTTCAAATGAGCTCGAAAGGTAGGGTGGTGTGGACTCGCAAAAAAATGTGTTTCAAATGCACTCGAAAGGTAGGGTAAACGGCCTCATTTCTAAGCAAAAATGGTGGACACGCCGAAAAATGTGTTTCAAATGAGCTCAAAAGGTAGGGTGGTGTGGACTCGCTAAAAATGTGTTTCGAATGAGCTCGAAAGGTAGGGTAAACGGCCTCATTTCTAAGCAACAATGTTGGAGTCGCCGAAAAATGTGTTTCAAATGAGCTCGAAAGGTAGGGTGGTGTGGACTCGCTGAAAAATGTGTTTCAAATGCACTCGAAAGGTAGGGTAAACGGCCTCATTTCTAAGCAAAAATGGTGGACTCGCGGAAAAATGTGTTTCAAATCAGCTCGAAAGGGAGGGTGGTGTGGACTCGCTAAAAAATGTGTTTCAAATGAGCTCGAAAGGTAGGGTAAACGGCCTAATTTGTTAGCAAAAATGGTGGACACGCCAAAAAATGTGCTTCAAATGAGTTTGAAAGGTAGGGTGGTGGACTCGCTTAAAAATGTGTTTCAAATGAATCAAAAGGTAGGGTAAATAGTCTCATTTCTAAGCAAAAATTGTGGACTCGCCGAAAAATGTGTTTCAAATGAGCTCAAAAGGTAGGGTGGTGTGGACTCCCTAAAAAATTTGTTTCCAATGAGCTCGAAAGGTAGGGTAAACGGACTCATTTCTAAGAAAAATGGTGGATCCGCCGAAAAAATGTGTTTCAAATGACCTCGAAAGGTAGGGTGGTGTGGACTCGCTAAAAAATGTGTTTCAAATGAGCTCGAAAGGTAGGGTAAACGGCCTCATTTCAAAGCAAAAATTGTGGACTCGCCGAAATATGTGTTTCAAATGAGCTCGAAAGGTAGGGTAAACGTCCTCATTTGTAAGCAAAAATGGTGGACACGCCAAAAAATGTGCTTCAAATGAGTTTGAAAGGTAGGGTGGTGGACTCGCTTAAAAATGTGTTTCAAATGAATCAAAAGGTAGGGTAAATAGTCTCATTTCTAAGCAAAAATTGTGGACTCGCCGAAAAATGTGTTTCAAATGAGCTCAAAAGGTAGGGTGGTGTGGACTCCCTAAAAAATTTGTTTCCAATGAGCTCGAAAGGTAGGGTAAACGGACTCATTTCTAAGCAAAATGGTGGATCCGCCGAAAAAATGTGTTTCAAATGACCTCGAAAGGTAGGGTGGTGTGGACTCGCTAAAAAATGTGTTTCAAATGAGCTCGAAAGGTAGGGTAAACGAACTCATTTGTAAGAAAAAATGGTGGAACACGGCGAAAAATGTGTTTCAAATGAGTTTAAAAGGTAGGGTGGTGGACTCGCCAGAAAATGTGTTTCAAATGAGCTTGAAAGGTAGGGTAAACGGCCTCATTTCAAAGCAAAAATTGTGGACTCGCCGAAATATGTGTTTCAAATGAGCTCGAAAGGTAGGGTGGTGGACTCGCCGAAAAATGTGTTTCAAATGAGCTCAAAAGGTAGGGTGGTGTGGACTCGCTAAAAATGTGTTTCGAATGAGCTCTAAAGGTAGGGTAAACGGCCTCATTTCTAAGCAAAAATGGTGGATCCGCCGAAAAAATGTGTTTCAAATGACGTCGAAAGGTAGGGTGGTGTGGACTCGCAAAAAAATGTGTTTCAAATGAGCTCGAAAGGTAGGGTAAACGACCTCATTTGTAAGAAAAATGGTGGAACACGCCGAAAAATGTGTTTCAAATGAGTTCGAAAGGTAGGGTGGTGGACTCGCCGAAAAATGTGTTTCAAATGAGCTCAAAAGGTAGGGTGGTGTGGACTCGCTAAAAATGTGTTTCGAATGAGCTTGAAAGGTAGGGTAAACGGCCTCATTTCTAAGCAACAATGTTGGAGTCGCCGAAAAATGTGTTTCAAATGAGCTCGAAAGGTAGGGTGGTGTGGACTCGCAAAAAAATGTGTTTCAAATGCACTCGAAAGGTAGGGTAAACGGCCTCATTTCTAAGCAAAAATGGTGGACACGCCGAAAAATGTGTTTCAAATGAGCTCAAAAGGTAGGGTGGTGTGGACTCGCTAAAAATGTGTTTCGAATGAGCTCGAAAGGTAGGGTAAACGGCCTCATTTCTAAGCAACAATGTTGGAGTCGCCGAAAAATGTGTTTCAAATGAGCTCGAAAGGTAGGGTGGTGTGGACTCGCTGAAAAATGTGTTTGAAATGCACTCGAAAGGTAGGGTAAACGGCCTCATTTCTAAGCAAAAATGGTGGACTCGCCGAAAAATGTGTTTCAAATCAGCTCGAAAGGTAGGGTGGTGTGGACTCGCTAAAAAATGTGTTTCAAATGAGCTCGAAAGGTAGGGTAAACGGCCTAATTTGTTAGCAAAAATGGTGGACACGCCAAAAAATGTGCTTCAAATGAGTTTGAAAGGTAGGGTGTTGGACTCGCTTAAAAATGTGTTTCAAATGAATCAAAAGGTAGGGTAAATAGTCTCATTTCTAAGCAAAAATTGTGGACTCGCCGAAAAATGTGTTTCAAATGAGCTCAAAAGGTAGGGTGGTGTGGACTCCCTAAAAAATTTGTTTCCAATGAGCTCGAAAGGTAGGGTAAACGGACTCATTTCTAAGCAAAATGGTGGATCCGCCAAAAAAATGTGTTTCAAATGAGCTCGAAAGGTAGGGTGGTGTGGACTCGCTAAAAAATGTGTTTCAAATGAGCTCGAAAGGTAGGGTAAACGGCCTCATTTCAAAGCAAAAATTGTGGACTCGCCGAAATATGTGTTTCAAATGAGCTCGAAAGGTAGGGTAAACGTCCTCATTTGTAAGCAAAAATGGTGGACACGCCAAAAAATGTGCTTCAAATGAGTTTGAAAGGTAGGGTGGTGGACTCGCTTAAAAATGTGTTTCAAATGAATCAAAAGGTAGGGTAAATAGTCTCATTTCTAAGCAAAAATTGTGGACTCGCCGAAAAATGTGTTTCAAATGAGCTCAAAAGGTAGGGTGGTGTGGACTCCCTAAAAAATGTGTTTCCAATGAGCTCGAAAGGTAGGTTAAACGGCCTCATTTCTAAGCAAAAATAGTGGACTCGCCGAAAAATGTTTTTCAAATGAGCTCCAAAGGTAGGGTGGTGTGGACTCGCTAAAAAAATGTGTTTCCAATGAGCTCGAAAGGTAGGGTAAACGCCCTCATTTCTAAGCAAAAATGGTGGATCCGCCGAAAAAATGTGTTTCAAATGACGTCGAAAGGTAGGGTGGTGTGGACTCGCAAAAAAATGTGTTTCAAATGAGCTCGAAAGGTAGGGTAAACGACCTCATTTGTAAGAAAAATGGTGGAACACGCCGAAAAATGTGTTTCAAATGAGTTCGAAAGGTAGGGTGGTGGACTCGCCGAAAAATGTGTTTCAAATGAGCTCAAAAGGTAGGGTGGTGTGGACTCGCTAAAAATGTGTTTCGAATGAGCTTGAAAGGTAGGGTAAACGGCCTCATTTCTAAGCAACAATGTTGGAGTCGCCGAAAAATGTGTTTCAAATGAGCTCGAAAGGTAGGGTGGTGTGGACTCGCAAAAAAATGTGTTTCAAATGCACTCGAAAGGTAGGGTAAACGGCCTCATTTCTAAGCAAAAATGGTGGACACGCCGAAAAATGTGTTTCAAATGAGCTCAAAAGGTAGGGTGGTGTGGACTCGCTAAAAATGTGTTTCGAATGAGCTCGAAAGGTAGGGTAAACGGCCTCATTTCTAAGCAACAATGTTGGAGTCGCCGAAAAATGTGTTTCAAATGAGCTCGAAAGGTAGGGTGGTGTGGACTCGCTGAAAAATGTGTTTCAAATGCACTCGAAAGGTAGGGTAAACGGCCTCATTTCTAAGCAAAAATGGTGGACTCGCCGACAAATGTGTTTCAAATCAGCTCGAAAGGTAGGGTGGTGTGGACTCGCTAAAAAATGTGTTTCAAATGAGCTCGAAAGGTAGGGTAAACGGCCTAATTTGTTAGCAAAAATGGTGGACACGCCAAAAAATGTGCTTCAAATGAGTTTGAAAGGTAGGGTGGTGGACTCGCTTAAAAATGTGTTTCAAATGAATCAAAAGGTAGGGTAAATAGTCTCATTTCTAAGCAAAAATTGTGGACTCGCCGAAAAATGTGTTTCAAATGAGCTCAAAAGGTAGGGTGGTGTGGACTCCCTAAAAAATTTGTTTCCAATGAGCTCGAAAGGTAGGGTAAACGGACTCATTTCTAAGCAAAATGGTGGATCCGCCAAAAAAATGTGTTTCAAATGAGCTCGAAAGGTAGGGTGGTGTGGACTCGCTAAAAAATGTGTTTCAAATGAGCTCGAAAGGTAGGGTAAACGGCCTCATTTCAAAGCAAAAATTGTGGACTCGCCGAAATATGTGTTTCAAATGAGCTCGAAAGGTAGGGTAAACGTCCTCATTTGTAAGCAAAAATGGTGGACACGCCAAAAAATGTGCTTCAAATGAGTTTGAAAGGTAGGGTGGTGGACTCGCTTAAAAATGTGTTTCAAATGAATCAAAAGGTAGGGTAAATAGTCTCATTTCTAAGCAAAAATTGTGGACTCGCCGAAAAATGTGTTTCAAATGAGCTCAAAAGGTAGGGTGGTGTGGACTCCCTAAAAAATGTGTTTCCAATGAGCTCGAAAGGTAGGTTAAACGGCCTCATTTCTAAGCAAAAATAGTGGACTCGCCGAAAAATGTTTTTCAAATGAGCTCCAAAGGTAGGGTGGTGTGGACTCGCTAAAAAATGTGTTTCCAATGAGCTCGAAAGGTAGGGTAAACGCCCTCATTTCTAAGCAAAAATGGTGGATCCGCCGAAAAAATGTGTTTCAAATGACGTCGAAAGGTAGGGTGGTGTGGACTCGCAAAAAAATGTGTTTCAAATGAGCTCGAAAGGTAGGGTAAACGACCTCATTTGTAAGAAAAATGGTGGAACACGCCGAAAAATGTGTTTCAAATGAGTTCGAAAGGTAGGGTGGTGGACTCGCCGAAAAATGTGTTTCAAATGAGCTCAAAAGGTAGGGTGGTGTGGACTCGCTAAAAATGTGTTTCGAATGAGCTTGAAAGGTAGGGTAAACGGCCTCATTTCTAAGCAAAAATGTTGGAGTCGCCGAAAAATGTGTTTCAAATGAGCTCGAAAGGTAGGGTGGTGTGGACTCGCAAAAAAATGTGTTTCAAATGCACTCGAAAGGTAGGGTAAACGGCCTCATTTCTAAGCAAAAATGGTGGACACGCCGAAAAATGTGTTTCAAATGAGCTCAAAAGGTAGGGTGGTGTGGACTCGCTAAAAATGTGTTTCGAATGAGCTCGAAAGGTAGGGTAAACGGCCTCATTTCTAAGCAACAATGTTGGAGTCGCCGAAAAATGTGTTTCAAATGAGCTCGAAAGGTAGGGTGGTGTGGACTCGCTGAAAAATGTGTTTCAAATGCACTCGAAAGGTAGGGTAAACGGCCTAATTTCTAAGCAAAAATGGTGGACTCGCCGAAAAATGTGTTTCAAATCAGCTCGAAAGGTAGGGTGGTGTGGACTCGCTAAAAAATGTGTTTCAAATGAGCTCGAAAGGTAGGGTAAACGGCCTAATTTGTTAGCAAAAATGGTGGACACGCCAAAAAATGTGCTTCAAATGAGTTTGAAAGGTAGGGTGGTGGACTCGCTTAAAAATGTGTTTCAAATGAATCAAAAGGTAGGGTAAATAGTCTCATTTCTAAGCAAAAATTGTGGACTCGCCGAAAAATGTGTTTCAAATGAGCTCAAAAGGTAGGGTGGTGTGGACTCCCTAAAAAATTTGTTTCCAATGAGCTCGAAAGGTAGGGTAAACGGACTCATTTCTAAGCAAAATGGTGGATCCGCCAAAAAAATGTGTTTCAAATGAGCTCGAAAGGTAGGGTGGTGTGGACTCGCTAAAAAATGTGTTTCAAATGAGCTCGAAAGGTAGGGTAAACGGCCTCATTTCAAAGCAAAAATTGTGGACTCGCCGAAATATGTGTTTCAAATGAGCTCGAAAGGTAGGGTAAACGTCCTCATTTGTAAGCAAAAATGGTGGACACGCCAAAAAATGTGCTTCAAATGAGTTTGAAAGGTAGGGTGGTGGACTCGCTTAAAAATGTGTTTCAAATGAATCAAAAGGTAGGGTAAATAGTCTCATTTCTAAGCAAAAATTGTGGACTCGCCGAAAAATGTGTTTCAAATGAGCTCAAAAGGTAGGGTGGTGTGGACTCCCTAAAAAATGTGTTTCCAATGAGCTCGAAAGGTAGGTTAAACGGCCTCATTTCTAAGCAAAAATAGTGGACTCGCCGAAAAATGTTTTTCAAATGAGCTCCAAAGGTAGGGTGGTGTGGACTCGCTAAAAAATGTGTTTCCAATGAGCTCGAAAGGTAGGGTAAACGCCCTCATTTCTAAGCAAAAATGGTGGATCCGCCGAAAAAATGTGTTTCAAATGACGTCGAAAGGTAGGGTGGTGTGGACTCGCAAAAAAATGTGTTTCAAATGAGCTCGAAAGGTAGGGTAAACGACCTCATTTGTAAGAAAAATGGTGGAACACGCCGAAAAATGTGTTTCAAATGAGTTCGAAAGGTAGGGTGGTGGACTCGCCGAAAAATGTGTTTCAAATGAGCTCAAAAGGTAGGGTGGTGTGGACTCGCTAAAAATGTGTTTCGAATGAGCTTGAAAGGTAGGGTAAACGGCCTCATTTCTAAGCAAAATGGTGGATCCGCCAAAAAAATGTGTTTCAAATGAGCTCGAAAGGTAGGGTGGTGTGGACTCGCTAAAAAATGTGTTTCAAATGAGCTCGAAAGGTAGGGTAAACGGCCTCATTTCAAAGCAAAAATTGTGGACTCGCCGAAATATGTGTTTCAAATGAGCTCGAAAGGTAGGGTAAACGTCCTCATTTGTAAGCAAAAATGGTGGACACGCCAAAAAATGTGCTTCAAATGAGTTTGAAAGGTAGGGTGGTGGACTCGCTTAAAAATGTGTTTCAAATGAATCAAAAGGTAGGGTAAATAGTCTCATTTCTAAGCAAAAATTGTGGACTCGCCGAAAAATGTGTTTCAAATGAGCTCAAAAGGTAGGGTGGTGTGGACTCCCTAAAAAATGTGTTTCCAATGAGCTCGAAAGGTAGGTTAAACGGCCTCATTTCTAAGCAAAAATAGTGGACTCGCCGAAAAATGTTTTTCAAATGAGCTCCAAAGGTAGGGTGGTGCGGACTCGCTAAAAAATGTGTTTCCAATGAGCTCGAAAGGTAGGGTAAACGCCCTCATTTCTAAGCAAAAATGGTGGATCCGCCGAAAAAATGTGTTTCAAATGACGTCGAAAGGTAGGGTGGTGTGGACTCGCAAAAAAATGTGTTTCAAATGAGCTCGAAAGGTAGGGTAAACGACCTCATTTGTAAGAAAAATGGTGGAACACGCCGAAAAATGTGTTTCAAATGAGTTCGAAAGGTAGGGTGGTGGACTCGCCGAAAAATGTGTTTCAAATGAGCTCAAAAGGTAGGGTGGTGTGGACTCGCTAAAAATGTGTTTCGAATGAGCTTGAAAGGTAGGGTAAACGGCCTCATTTCTAAGCAACAATGTTGGAGTCGCCGAAAAATGTGTTTCAAATGAGCTCGAAAGGTAGGGTGGTGTGGACTCGCAAAAAAATGTGTTTCAAATGCACTCGAAAGGTAGGGTAAACGGCCTCATTTCTAAGCAAAAATGGTGGACACGCCGAAAAATGTGTTTCAAATGAGCTCAAAAGGTAGGGTGGTGTGGACTCGCTAAAAATGTGTTTCGAATGAGCTCGAAAGGTAGGGTAAACGGCCTCATTTCTAAGCAACAATGTTGGAGTCGCCGAAAAATGTGTTTCAAATGAGCTCGAAAGGTAGGGTGGTGTGGACTCGCTGAAAAATGTGTTTCAAATGCACTCGAAAGGTAGGGTAAACGGCCTCATTTCTAAGCAAAAATGGTGGACTCGCCGAAAAATGTGTTTCAAATCAGCTCGAAAGGTAGGGTGGTGTGGACTCGCTAAAAAATGTGTTTCAAATGAGCTCGAAAGGTAGGGTAAACGGCCTAATTTGTTAGCAAAAATGGTGGACACGCCAAAAAATGTGCTTCAAATGAGTTTGAAAGGTAGGGTGGTGGACTCGCTTAAAAATGTGTTTCAAATGAATCAAAAGGTAGGGTAAATAGTCTCATTTCTAAGCAAAAATTGTGGACTCGCCGAAAAATGTGTTTCAAATGAGCTCAAAAGGTAGGGTGGTGTGGACTCCCTAAAAAATTTGTTTCCAATGAGCTCGAAAGGTAGGGTAAACGGACTCATTTCTAAGCAAAATGGTGGATCCGCCGAAAAAATGTGTTTCAAATGACCTCGAAAGGTAGGGTGGTGTGGACTCGCTAAAAAATGTGTTTCAAATGAGCTCGAAAGGTAGGGTAAACGGCCTCATTTCAAAGCAAAAATTGTGGACTCGCCGAAATATGTGTTTCAAATGAGCTCGAAAGGTAGGGTAAACGTCCTCATTTGTAAGCAAAAATGGTGGACACGCCAAAAAATGTGCTTCAAATGAGTTTGAAAGGTAGGGTGGTGGACTCGCTTAAAAATGTGTTTCAAATGAATCAAAAGGTAGGGTAAATAGTCTCATTTCTAAGCAAAAATTGTGGACTCGCCGAAAAATGTGTTTCAAATGAGCTCAAAAGGTAGGGTGGTGTGGACTCCCTAAAAAATTTGTTTCCAATGAGCTCGAAAGGTAGGGTAAACGGACTCATTTCTAAGCAAAATGGTGGATCCGCCGAAAAAATGTGTTTCAAATGACCTCGAAAGGTAGGGTGGTGTGGACTCGCTAAAAAATGTGTTTCAAATGAGCTCGAAAGGTAGGGTAAACGAACTCATTTGTAAGAAAAAATGGTGGAACACGGCGAAAAATGTGTTTCAAATGAGTTTAAAAGGTAGGGTGGTGGACTCGCCAGAAAATGTGTTTCAAATGAGCTTGAAAGGTAGGGTAAACGGCCTCATTTCAAAGCAAAAATTGTGGACTCGCCGAAATATGTGTTTCAAATGAGCTCGAAAGGTAGGGTGGTGGACTCGCCGAAAAATGTGTTTCAAATGAGCTCAAAAGGTAGGGTGGTGTGGACTCGCTAAAAATGTGTTTCGAATGAGCTCGAAAGGTAGGGTAAACGGCCTCATTTCTAAGCAAAAATGGTGGATCCGCCGAAAAAATGTGTTTCAAATGACGTCGAAAGGTAGGGTGGTGTGGACTCGCAAAAAAATGTGTTTCAAATGAGCTCGAAAGGTAGGGTAAACGACCTCATTTGTAAGAAAAATGGTGGAACACGCCGAAAAATGTGTTTCAAATGAGTTCGAAAGGTAGGGTGGTGGACTCGCCGAAAAATGTGTTTCAAATGAGCTCAAAAGGTAGGGTGGTGTGGACTCGCTAAAAATGTGTTTCGAATGAGCTTGAAAGGTAGGGTAAACGGCCTCATTTCTAAGCAACAATGTTGGAGTCGCCGAAAAATGTGTTTCAAATGAGCTCGAAAGGTAGGGTGGTGTGGACTCGCAAAAAAATGTGTTTCAAATGCACTCGAAAGGTAGGGTAAACGGCCTCATTTCTAAGCAAAAATGGTGGACACGCCGAAAAATGTGTTTCAAATGAGCTCAAAAGGTAGGGTGGTGTGGACTCGCTAAAAATGTGTTTCGAATGAGCTCGAAAGGTAGGGTAAACGGCCTCATTTCTAAGCAACAATGTTGGAGTCGCCGAAAAATGTGTTTCAAATGAGCTCGAAAGGTAGGGTGGTGTGGACTCGCTGAAAAATGTGTTTCAAATGCACTCGAAAGGTAGGGTAAACGGCCTCATTTCTAAGCAAAAATGGTGGACTCGCCGAAAAATGTGTTTCAAATCAGCTCGAAAGGTAGGGTGGTGTGGACTCGCTAAAAAATGTGTTTCAAATGAGCTCGAAAGGTAGGGTAAACGGCCTAATTTGTTAGCAAAAATGGTGGACACGCCAAAAAATGTGCTTCAAATGAGTTTGAAAGGTAGGGTGGTGGACTCGCTTAAAAATGTGTTTCAAATGAATCAAAAGGTAGGGTAAATAGTCTCATTTCTAAGCAAAAATTGTGGACTCGCCGAAAAATGTGTTTCAAATGAGCTCAAAAGGTAGGGTGGTGTGGACTCCCTAAAAAATTTGTTTCCAATGAGCTCGAAAGGTAGGGTAAACGGACTCATTTCTAAGCAAAATGGTGGATCCGCCAAAAAAATGTGTTTCAAATGAGCTCGAAAGGTAGGGTGGTGTGGACTCGCTAAAAAATGTGTTTCAAATGAGCTCGAAAGGTAGGGTAAACGGCCTCATTTCAAAGCAAAAATTGTGGACTCGCCGAAATATGTGTTTCAAATGAGCTCGAAAGGTAGGGTAAACGTCCTCATTTGTAAGCAAAAATGGTGGACACGCCTAAAAATGTGCTTCAAATGAGTTTGAAAGGTAGGGTGGTGGACTCGCTTAAAAATGTGTTTCAAATGAATCAAAAGGTAGGGTAAATAGTCTCATTTCTAAGCAAAAATTGTGGACTCGCCGAAAAATGTGTTTCAAATGAGCTCAAAAGGTAGGGTGGTGTGGACTCCCTAAAAAATTTGTTTCCAATGAGCTCGAAAGGTAGGGTAAACGGACTCATTTCTAAGCAAAATGGTGGATCCGCCGAAAAAATTTGTTTCAAATGACCTTGAAAGGTAGGGTGGTGTGGACTCGCTAAAAAATGTGTTTCAAATGAGCTCGAAAGGTAGGGTAAACGAACTCATTTGTAAGAAAAAATGGTGGAACACGGCGAAAAATGTGTTTCAAATGAGTTTAAAAGGTAGGGTGGTGGACTCGCCAGAAAATGTGTTTCAAATGAGCTTGAAAGGTAGGGTAAACGGCCTCATTTCAAAGCAAAAATTGTGGACTCGCCGAAATATGTGTTTCAAATGAGCTCGAAAGGTAGGGTGGTGGACTCGCCGAAAAATGTGTTTCAAATGAGCTCAAAAGGTAGGGTGGTGTGGACTCGCTAAAAATGTGTTTCGAATGAGCTCGAAAGGTAGGGTAAACGGCCTCATTTCTAAGCAACAATGTTGGAGTCGCCGAAAAATGTGTTTCAAATGAGCTCGAAAGGTAGGGTGGTGTGGACTCGCTAAAAAATGTGTTTCAAATGCACTCGAAAGGTAGGGTAAACGGCCTCATTTCTAAGAAAAAATGGTGGACACACCAAAAAATGTGCTTCAAATGAGTTCGAAAGGTAGGGTGGTGGACTCGCTTAAAAATGTGTTTCAAATGAATAAAAAGGTAGGGTAAATAGTCTCATTTCTAAGCAAAAAATGTGGACTCGCCGAAAAATGTGTTTCAAATGAGCTCAAAAAGGTAGGGTGGTGTGGACTCCCTAAAAAATGTGTTTCCAATGAGCTCGAAAGGTAGGTTAAACGGCCTCATTTCTAAGCAAAAATAGTGGACTCGCCGAAAAATGTTTTTCAAATGAGCTCCAAAGGTAGGGTGGTGTGGACTCGCTAAAAAATGTGTTTCCAATGAGCTCGAAAGGTAGGGTAAACGCCCTCATTTCTAAGCAAAAATGGTGGATCCGCCGAAAAAATGTGTTTCAAATGACGTCGAAAGGTAGGGTGGTGTGGACTCGCAAAAAAATGTGTTTCAAATGAGCTCGAAAGGTAGGGTAAACGACCTCATTTGTAAGAAAAATGGTGGAACACGCCGAAAAATGTGTTTCAAATGAGTTTAAAAGGTAGGGTGGTGGACTCGCTAGAAAATGTGTTTCAAATGAACTCAAAAGGTATGGTAAACGAACTCATTTCTAAGCAAAAATTGTGGACTCGCCGAAAAATGTGTTTCAAATGAGCTCAGAAGGTAGGGTGGTATGGACTCGCTAAAAATGTGTTTCGAATGAGCTCGATAGGTAGGGTAAATGGCCTCATTTCTTAGAAAAAATGGTGGACTCACCGAAAAATGTGTTGCAAATGAGCTCGAAAGGTAGGGTGGTGTGGACTCGCTAAAAAATGTGTTTCAAATGAGCTTGAAAGGTAGGGTAAACGGCCTCATTTCAAAGCAAAAATTGTGGACTCGCCGAAATATGTGTTTCAAATGAGCTCGAAAGGTAGGGTAAACGTCCTCATTTGTAAGCAAAAATGGTGGACACGCCGAAAAATGTGTTTCAAATGAGTTCGAAAGGTAGGGTGGTGGACTCGCCGAAAAATGTGTTTCAAATGAGCTCAAAAGGTAGGGGGTGTGGACTCGCTAAAAATGTGTTTCGAATGAGCTTGAAAGGTAGGCTAAACGGCCTCATTTCTAAGCAACAATGTTGGAGTCGCCGAAAAATGTGTTTCAAATGAGCTCGAAAGGTAGGGTGGTGTGGACTCGCTAAAAAATGTGTTTCAAATGCACTCGAAAGGTAGGGTAAATGGCCTCATTTCTAAGCAAAAATGGTGGACACGCCGAAAAATGTGTTTCAAATGAGTTCGAAAGGTAGGGTGGTGGACTCGCCGAAAAATGTGTTTCAAATGAGCTCAAAAGGTAGGGTGGTGTGGACTCGCTAAAAATGTGTTTCGAATGAGCTCGAAAGGTAGGGTAAACGGCCTCATTTCTAAGCAACAATGTTGGAGTCGCCGAAAAATGTGTTTCAAATGAGCTCGAAAGGTAGGGTGGTGTCGACTCGCTGAAAAATGTGTTTCAAATGCACTCGAAAGGTAGGGTAAACGGCCTCATTTCTAAGCAAAAATGGTGGACTCGCCGAAAAATGTGTTTCAAATGAGCTCGAAAGGTAGGGTGGTGTGGACTCGCTAAAAAATGTGTTTCAAATGAGCTCGAAAGGTAGGGTAAACGGCCTAATTTGTTAGCAAAAATGGTGGACACGCCAAAAAATGTGCTTCAAATGAGTTCGAAAGGTAGGGTGGTGGACTCGCTTAAAAATTTGTTTCAAATGAATCAAAAGGTAGGGTAAATAGTCTCATTTCTAAGCAAAAATTGTGGACTCGCCGAAAAATGTGTTTCAAATGAGCTCAAAAGGTAGGGTGGTGTGGACTCCCTAAAAAATTTGTTTCCAATGAGCTCGAAAGGTAGGGTAAACGGACTCATTTCTAAGCAAAAATGGTGGATCCGCCGAAAAAATGTGTTTCAAATGACCTCGAAAGGTAGGGTGGTGTGGACTCGCTAAAAAATGTGTTTCAAATGAGCTCGAAAGGTAGGGTAAACGACCTCATTTGTAAGCAAAAATGGTGGAACACGCCGAAAAATGTGTTTCAAATGAGTTTAAAAGGTAGGGTGGTGGACTCGCCAGAAAATGTGTTTCAAATGAGCTTGAAAGGTAGGGTAAACGGCCTCATTTCAAAGCAAAAATTGTGGACTCGCCGAAATATGTGTTTCAAATGAGCTCGAAAGGTAGGGTAAACGTCCTCATTTGTAAGCAAAAATGGTGGACACGCCGAAAAATGTGTTTCAAATGAGTTCAAAAGGTAGGGTGGTGGACTCGCCGAAAAATGTGTTTCAAATGAGCTCAAAAGGTACGGTGGTGTGGACTCGCTAAAAATGTGTTTCGAATGAGCTCGAAAGGTAGGGTAAACGGCCTCATTTCTAAGCAACAATGTTGGACTCGCCGAAAAATGTGTTTCAAATGAGCTCGAAAGGTAGGGTGGTGTGGACTCGCTAAAAAATGTGTTTCAAATGCACTCGAAAGGTAGGGTAAACGGCCTCATTTCTAAGCAAAAATGGTGGACTCGCCGAAAAATGTGTTACAAATGAGCTCGAAAGGTAGGGTTGTGTGGACTCGCTAAAAAATATGTTTCAAATGAGCTCAAAAGGTAGGGTAAACGGCCTAATTTGTTAGCAAAAATGGTGGACACACCAAAAAATGTGCTTCAAATGAGTTCGAAATGTAGGGTGGTGGACTCGCTTAAAAATGTGTTTCAAATGAATCAAAAGGTAGGGTAAACAGTCTCATTTCTAAGCAAAAATTGTGGACTCGCCGATAAATGTGTTTCAAATGAGCTCAAAAAGGTAGGGTGGTGTGGACTCCCTAAAAAATGTGTTTCCAATGAGCTCGAAAGGTAGGGTAAACGGCCTCATTTCTAAGCAAAAATAGTGGACACGCCGAAAAATGTTTTTCAAATGAGCTCCAAAGGTAGGGTGGTGTGGACTCGCTAAAAAATGTGTTTCGAATGAGCTCGAAAGCTAGGGTAAACGGCCTCATTTCTACGCAACAATGTTGGACTCGCCGAAAAATGTGTTTCAAATGAGCTCGAAAGGTAGGGTGGTGTGGACTCGCTAAAAAATGTGTTTCAAATGCACTCGAAAGGTAGGGTAAACAGCCTCATTTCTAAGCAAAAATGGTGGACTCGCCGAAAAATGTGTTTCAAATGAGATCGAAAGGTAGGGTTGTGTGGACTCGCTAAAAAATGTGTTTCAAATGAGCTCGAAAGGTAGGGTAAACGGCCTAATTTGTTAGCAAAAATGGTGGACACACCAAAAAATGTGCTTCAAATGAGTTCGAAAGGTAGGGTGGTGGACTCGCTTAAAAATGTGTTTCAAATGAATCAAAAGGTAGGGTAAACAGTCTCATTTCTAAGCAAAAATTGTGGACTCGCCGATAAATGTGTTTCAAATGAGCTCAAAAAGGTAGGGTGGTGTGGACTCCCTAAAAAATGTGTTTCCAATGAGCTCGAAAGGTAGGGTAAACGGCCTCATTTCTAAGCAAAAATAGTGGACTCGCCGAAAAATGTTTTTCAAATGAGCTCCAAAGGTAGGGTGGTGTGGACTCGCTAAAAAATGTGTTTCGAATGAGCTCGAAAGCTAGGGTAAACGGCCTCATTTCTACGCAACAATGTTGGACTCGCCGAAAAATGTGTTTCAAATGAGCTCGAAAGGTAGGGTGGTGTGGACTCGCTAAAAAATGTGTTTCAAATGCACTCGAAAGGTAGGGTAAACGGCCTCATTTCTAAGCAAAAATGGTGGACTCGCCGAAAAATGTGTTTCAAATGAGCTCGAAAGGTAGGGTTGTGTGGACTCGCTAAAAAATGTGTTTCAAATGAGCTCGAAAGGTAGGGTAAACAGCCTAATTTGTTAGCAAAAATGGTGGACACACCAAAAAATGTGCTTCAAATGAGTTCGAAAGGTAGGGTGGTGGACTCGCTTAAAATGTGTTTCAAATGAGCTCGAAAGGTAGGGTAAACGGCCTCATTTCTAAGCAAAAATAGTGGACTCGCCGAAAAATGTTTTTCAAATGAGCTCCAAAGGTAGGGTGGTGTGGACTCGCTAAAAAATGTGTTTCGAATGAGCTCGAAAGGTAGGGTAAACGCCCTCATTTCTAAGCAAAAATGGTGGATCCGCCGAAAAAATGTGTTTCAAATGACGTCGAAAGGTAGGGTGGTGTGGACTCGCTAAAAAATGTGTTTCAAATGAGCTCGAAAGGTAGGGTAAACGACCTCATTTGTTAGAAAAAATGGTGGAACACGCCGAAAAATGTGTTTCAAATGAGTTTAAAAGGTAGGGTGGTGGACTCGCTAGAAAATGTGTTTCAAATGAACTCAAAAGGTATGGTAAACGAACTCATTTCTAAGCAAAAATGGTGGACTCGCCGAAAAATGTGTTTCAAATGAGCTCAGAAGGTAGGGTGGTATGGACTCGCTAAAAATGTGTTTCGAATGAGCTCGATAGGTAGGGTAAATGGCCTCATTTCTTAGAAAAAATGGTGGACTCACCGAAAAATGTGTTGCAAATGAGCTCGAAAGGTAGGGTGGTGTGGACTCGCTAAAAAATGTGTTTCAAATGAGCTTGAAAGGTAGGGTAAACGGCCTCATTTCAAAGCAAAAATTGTGGACTCACCGAAATATGTGTTTCAAATGAGCTCGAAAGGTAGGGTAAACGTCCTCATTTGTAAGCAAAAATGGTGGACACGCCGAAAAATGTGTTTCAAATGATTTCAAAAGGTAGGGTGGTGGACTCGCCGAAAAATGTGTTTCAAATGAGCTCAAAAGGTAGGGTGGTGTGGACTCGCTAAAAATGTGTTTCGAATGAGCTCGAAAGGTAGGGTAAACGGCCTCATTTCTAAGCAACAATGTTGGAGTCGCCGAAAAATGTGTTTCAAATGAGCTCGAAAGGTAGGGTGGTGTGGACTCGCTGAAAAATGTGTTTCAAATGCACTCGAAAGGTAGGGTAAACGGCCTCATTTCTAAGCAAAAATGGTGGACTCGCCGAAAAATGTGTTTCAAATGAGCTCGAAAGGTAGGGTGGTGTGGACTCGCTAAAAAATGTGTTTCAAATGAGCTCGAAAGGTAGGGTAAACGGCCTAATTTGTTAGCAAAAATGGTGGACACGCCAAAAAATGTGCTTCAAATGAGTTCGAAAGGTAGGGTGGTGGACTCACTTAAAAATGTGTTTCAAATGAATCAAAAGGTAGGGTAAATAGTCTCATTTCTAAGCAAAAATTGTGGACTCGCCGAAAAATGTGTTTCAAATGAGCTCAAAAGGTAGGGTGGTGTGGACTCCCTAAAAAATTTGTTTCCAATGAACTCGAAAGGTAGGGTAAACGGACTCATTTCTAAGCAAAAATGGTGGATCCGCCGAAAAAATGTGTTTCAAATGACCTCGAAAGGTAGGGTGGTGTGGACTCGCTAAAAAATGTGTTTCAAATGAGCTCAAAAGGTAGGGTAAACGACCTCATTTGTAAGCAAAAATGGTGGAACACGCCGAAAAATGTGTTTCAAATGAGTTTAAAAGGTAGGGTGGTGGACTCGCCAGAAAATGTGTTTCAAATGAGCTTGAAAGGTAGGGTAAACGGCCTCATTTCAAAGCAAAAATTGTGGACTCGCCGAAATATGTGTTTCAAATGAGCTCGAAAGGTAGGGTAAACGTCCTCATTTGTAAGCAAAAATGGTGGACACGCCGAAAAATGTGTTTCAAATGAGTTCGAAAGGTAGGGTGGTGGACTCGCCGAAAAATGTGTTTCAAATGAGCTCAAAAGGTACGGTGGTGTGGACTCGCTAAAAATGTGTTTCGAATGAGCTCGAAAGGTAGGGTAAACGGCCTCATTTCTAAGCAAAAATGGTGGACTCGCCGAAAAATGTGTTTCAAATGAGCTCGAAAGGTAGGGTTGTGTGGACTCGCTAAAAAATGTGTTTCAAATGAGCTCGAAAGGTAGGGTAAACGGCCTAATTTGTTAGCAAAAATGGTGGACACACCAAAAAATGTGCTTCAAATGAGTTCGACAGGTAGGGTGGTGGACTCGCTTAAAAATGTGTTTCAAATGAATCAAAAGGTAGGGTAAACAGTCTCATTTCTAAGCAAAAATTGTGGACTCGCCGAAAAATGTGTTTCAAATGAGCTCAAAAAGGTAGGGTGGTGTGGACTCCCTAAAAAATGTGTTTCCAATGAGCTCGAAAGGTAGGGTAAACGGCCTCATTTCTAAGCAAAAATAGTGGACTCGCCGAAAAATGTTTTTCAAATGAGCTCCAAAGGTAGGGTGGTGTGGACTCGCTAAAAAATGTGTTTCGAATGAGCTCGAAAGGTAGGGTAAACGCCCTCATTTCTAAGCAAAAATGGTGGATCCGCCGAAAAAATGTGTTTCAAATGACGTCGAAAGGTAGGGTAAACGACCTCATTTGTTAGAAAAAATGGTGGAACACGCCGAAAAATGTGTTTCAAATGAGTTTAAAAGGTAGGGTGGTGGACTCGCTAGAAAATGTGTTTCAAATGAACTCAAAAGGTATGGTAAACGAACTCATTTCTAAGCAAAAATGGTGGACTCGCCGAAAAATGTGTTTCAAATGAGCTCAGAAGGTAGGGTGGTATGGACTCGCTAAAAATGTGTTTCGAATGAGCTCGATAGGTAGGGTAAATGGCCTCATTTCTTAGAAAAAATGGTGGACTCACCGAAAAATGTGTTGCAAATGAGCTCGAAAGGTAGGGTGGTGTGGACTCGCTAAAAAATGTGTTTCAAATGAGTTTGAAAGGTAGGGTAAACGGCCTCATTTCAAAGCAAAATATGTGGACTCGCCGAAATATGTGTTTCAAATGAGCTCGAAAGGTAGGGTAAACGTCCTCATTTGTAAGCAAAAATGGTGGACACGCCGAAAAATGTGTTTCAAATGAGTTCGAATGGTAGGGTGGTGGACTCGCCGAAAAATGTGTTTCAAATGAGCTCAAAAGGTAGGGTGGTGTGGACTCGCTAAAAATGTGTTTCGAATGAGCTCGAAAGGTAGGGTAAACGGCCTCATTTCTAAGCAACAATGTTGGAGTCCCCGAAAAATGTGTTTCAAATGAGCTCGAAAGGTAGGGTGGTGTGGACTCGCTGAAAAATGTGTTTCAAATGCACTCGAAAGGTAGGGTAAACGGCCTCATTTCTAAGCAAAAATGGTGGACTCGCCGAAAAATGTGTTTCAAATGAGCTCGAAAGGTAGGGTGGTGTGGACTCGCTAAAAAATGTGTTTCAAATGAGCTCGAAAGGTAGGGTAAACGGCCTCATTTCTAAGCAAAAATGATGGACTCGCCGAAAAATGTGTTTCAAATGAGCTCGAAAGGTAGGGTGGTGTGGACTCGCTAAAAAATGTGTTTCAAATGAGCTCGAAAGGTAGGGTAAACGGCCTAATTTGTTAGCAAAAATGGTGGACACGCCAAAAAATGTGCTTCAAATGAGTTCGAAAGGTAGGGTGGTGGACTCGCTTAAAAATGTGTTTCAAATGAATCAAAAGGTAGGGTAAATAGTCTCATTTCTAAGCAAAAATTGTGGACTCGCCGAAAAATGTGTTTCAAATGAGCTCAAAAGGTAGGGTGGTGTGGACTCCCTAAAAAATTTGTTTCCAATGAGCTCGAAAGGTAGGGTAAACGGACTCATTTCTAAGCAAAAATGGTGGATCCGCCGAAAAAATGTGTTTCAAATGACCTCGAAAGGTAGGGTGGTGTGGACTCGCTAAAAAATGTGTTTCAAATGAGCTCGAAAGGTAGGGTAAACGACCTCATTTGTAAGCAAAAATGGTGGAACACGCCGAAAAATGTGTTTCAAATGAGTTTAAAAGGTAGGGTGGTGGACTCGCTAGAAAATGTGTTTCAAATGAACTCAAAAGGTATGGTAAACGAACTCATTTCTAAGCAAAAATTGTGGACTCGCCGAAAAATGTGTTTCAAATGAGCTCAGAAGGTAGGGTGGTATGGACTCGCTAAAAATGTGTTTCGAATGAGCTCGATAGGTAGGGTAAATGGCCTCATTTCTTAGAAAAAATGGTGGACTCACCGAAAAATGTGTTGCAAATGAGCTCGAAAGGTAGGGTGGTGTGGACTCGCTAAAAAATGTGTTTCAAATGAGCTTGAAAGGTAGGGTAAACGGCCTCATTTCAAAGCAAAAATTGTGGACTCGCCGAAATATGTGTTTCAAATGAGCTCGAAAGGTAGGGTAAACGTCCTCATTTGTAAGCAAAAATGGTGGACACGCCGAAAAATGTGTTTCAAATGAGTTCGAAAGGTAGGGTGGTGGACTCGCCGAAAAATGTGTTTCAAATGAGCTCAAAAGGTAGGGGGTGTGGACTCGCTAAAAATGTGTTTCGAATGAGCTTGAAAGGTAGGCTAAACGGCCTCATTTCTAAGCAACAATGTTGGAGTCGCCGAAAAATGTGTTTCAAATGAGCTCGAAAGGTAGGGTGGTGTGGACTCGCTAAAAAATGTGTTTCAAATGCACTCGAAAGGTAGGGTAAATGGCCTCATTTCTAAGCAAAAATGGTGGACACGCCGAAAAATGTGTTTCAAATGAGCTCGAAAGGTAGGGTGGTGGACTCGCCGAAAAATGTGTTTCAAATGAGCTCAAAAGGTAGGGTGGTGTGGACTCGCTAAAAATGTGTTTCGAATGAGCTCGAAAGGTAGGGTAAACGGCCTCATTTCTAAGCAACAATGTTGGAGTCGCCGAAAAATGTGTTTCAAATGAGCTCGAAAGGTAGGGTGGTGTCGACTCGCTGAAAAATGTGTTTCAAATGCACTCGAAAGGTAGGGTAAACGGCCTCATTTCTAAGCAAAAATGGTGGACTCGCCGAAAAATGTGTTTCAAATGAGCTCGAAAGGTAGGGTGGTGTGGACTCGCTAAAAAATGTGTTTCAAATGAGCTCGAAAGGTAGGGTAAACGGCCTAATTTGTTAGCAAAAATGGTGGACACGCCAAAAAATGTGCTTCAAATGAGTTCGAAAGGTAGGGTGGTGGACTCGCTTAAAAATTTGTTTCAAATGAATCAAAAGGTAGGGTAAATAGTCTCATTTCTAAGCAAAAATTGTGGACTCGCCGAAAAATGTGTTTCAAATGAGCTCAAAAGGTAGGGTGGTGTGGACTCCCTAAAAAATTTGTTTCCAATGAGCTCGAAAGGTAGGGTAAACGGACTCATTTCTAAGCAAAAATGGTGGATCCGCCGAAAAAATGTGTTTCAAATGACCTCGAAAGGTAGGGTGGTGTGGACTCGCTAAAAAATGTGTTTCAAATGAGCTCGAAAGGTAGGGTAAACGACCTCATTTGTAAGCAAAAATGGTGGAACACGCCGAAAAATGTGTTTCAAATGAGTTTAAAAGGTAGGGTGGTGGACTCGCCAGAAAATGTGTTTCAAATGAGCTTGAAAGGTAGGGTAAACGGCCTCATTTCAAAGCAAAAATTGTGGACTCGCCGAAATATGTGTTTCAAATGAGCTCGAAAGGTAGGGTAAACGTCCTCATTTGTAAGCAAAAATGGTGGACACGCCGAAAAATGTGTTTCAAATGAGTTCGAAAGGTAGGGTGGTGGACTCGCCGAAAAATGTGTTTCAAATGAGCTCAAAAGGTACGGTGGTGTGGACTCGCTAAAAATGTGTTTCGAATGAGCTCGAAAGGTAGGGTAAACGGCCTCATTTCTAAGCAACAATGTTGGACTCGCCGAAAAATGTGTTTCAAATGAGCTCGAAAGGTAGGGTGGTGTGGACTCGCTAAAAAATGTGTTTCAAATGCACTCGAAAGGTAGGGTAAACGGCCTCATTTCTAAGCAAAAATGGTGGACTCGCCGAAAAATGTGTTACAAATGAGCTCGAAAGGTAGGGTTGTGTGGACTCGCTAAAAAATATGTTTCAAATGAGCTCAAAAGGTAGGGTAAACGGCCTAATTTGTTAGCAAAAATGGTGGACACACCAAAAAATGTGCTTCAAATGAGTTCGAAATGTAGGGTGGTGGACTCGCTTAAAAATGTGTTTCAAATGAATCAAAAGGTAGGGTAAACAGTCTCATTTCTAAGCAAAAATTGTGGACTCGCCGATAAATGTGTTTCAAATGAGCTCAAAAAGGTAGGGTGGTGTGGACTCCCTAAAAAATGTGTTTCCAATGAGCTCGAAAGGTAGGGTAAACGGCCTCATTTCTAAGCAAAAATAGTGGACACGCCGAAAAATGTTTTTCAAATGAGCTCCAAAGGTAGGGTGGTGTGGACTCGCTAAAAAATGTGTTTCGAATGAGCTCGAAAGCTAGGGTAAACGGCCTCATTTCTACGCAACAATGTTGGACTCGCCGAAAAATGTGTTTCAAATGAGCTCGAAAGGTAGGGTGGTGTGGACTCGCTAAAAAATGTGTTTCAAATGCACTCGAAAGGTAGGGTAAACAGCCTCATTTCTAAGCAAAAATGGTGGACTCGCCGAAAAATGTGTTTCAAATGAGATCGAAAGGTAGGGTTGTGTGGACTCGCTAAAAAATGTGTTTCAAATGAGCTCGAAAGGTAGGGTAAACGGCCTAATTTGTTAGCAAAAATGGTGGACACACCAAAAAATGTGCTTCAAATGAGTTCGAAAGGTAGGGTGGTGGACTCGCTTAAAAATGTGTTTCAAATGAATCAAAAGGTAGGGTAAACAGTCTCATTTCTAAGCAAAAATTGTGGACTCGCCGAAAAATGTGTTTCAAATGAGCTAAAAAAGGTAGGGTGGTGTGGACTCCCTAAAAAATGTGTTTCCAATGAGCTCGAAAGGTAGGGTAAACGGCCTCATTTCTAAGCAAAAATAGTGGACTCGCCGAAAAATGTTTTTCAAATGAGCTCCAAAGGTAGGGTGGTGTGGACTCGCTAAAAAATGTGTTTCGAATGAGCTCGAAAGCTAGGGTAAACGGCCTCATTTCTACGCAACAATGTTGGACTCGCCGAAAAATGTGTTTCAAATGAGCTCGAAAGGTAGGGTGGTGTGGACTCGCTAAAAAATGTGTTTCAAATGCACTCGAAAGGTAGGGTAAACGGCCTCATTTCTAAGCAAAAATGGTGGACTCGCCGAAAAATGTGTTTCAAATGAGCTCGAAAGGTAGGGTTGTGTGGACTCGCTAAAAAATGTGTTTCAAATGAGCTCGAAAGGTAGGGTAAACGGCCTAATTTGTTAGCAAAAATGGTGGACACACCAAAAAATGTGCTTCAAATGAGTTCGAAAGGTAGGGTGGTGGACTCGCTTAAAAATGTGTTTCAAATGAATCAAAAGGTAGGGTAAACAGTCTCATTTCTAAGCAAAAATTGTGGACTCGCCGAAAAATGTGTTTCAAATGAGCTAAAAAAGGTAGGGTGGTGTGGACTCCCTAAAAAATGTGTTTCCAATGAGCTCGAAAGGTAGGGTAAACGGCCTCATTTCTAAGCAAAAATAGTGGACTCGCCGAAAAATGTTTTTCAAATGAGCTCCGAAGGTAGGGTGGTGTGGACTCGCTAAAAAATGTGTTTCGAATGAGCTCGAAAGGTAGGGTAAACGCCCTCATTTCTAAGCAAAAATGGTGGATCCGCCGAAAAAATGTGTTTCAAATGACGTCGAAAGGTAGGGTGGTGTGGACTCGCTAAAAAATGTGTTTCAAATGAGCTCGAAAGGTAGGGTAAACGACCTCATTTGTTAGAAAAAATGGTGGAACACGCCGAAAAATGTGTTTCAAATGAGTTTAAAAGGTAGGGTGCTGGACTCGCTAGAAAATGTGTTTCAAATGAACTCAAAAGGTATGGTAAACGAACTCATTTCTAAGCAAAAATGGTGGACTCGCCGAAAAATGTGTTTCAAATGAGCTCAGAAGGTAGGGTGGTATGGACTCGCTAAAAATGTGTTTCGAATGAGCTCGATAGGTAGGGTAAATGGCCTCATTTCTTAGAAAAAATGGTGGACTCACCGAAAAATGTGTTGCAAATGAGCTCGAAAGGTAGGGTGGTGTGGACTCGCTAAAAAATGTGTTTCAAATGAGCTTGAAAGGTAGGGTAAACGGCCTCATTTCAAAGCAAAACTTGTGGACTCACCGAAATATGTGTTTCAAATGAGCTCGAAAGGTAGGGTAAACGTCCTCATTTGTAAGCAAAAATGGTGGACACGCCGAAAAATGTGTTTCAAATGATTTCAAAAGGTAGGGTGGTGGACTCGCCGAAAAATGTGTTTCAAATGAGCTCAAAAGGTAGGGTGGTGTGGACTCGCTAAAAATGTGTTTCGAATGAGCTCGAAAGGTAGGGTAAACGGCCTCATTTCTAAGCAACAATGTTGGAGTCGCCGAAAAATGTGTTTCAAATGAGCTCGAAAGGTAGGGTGGTGTGGACTCGCTGAAAAATGTGTTTCAAATGCACTCGAAAGGTAGGGTAAACGGCCTCATTTCTAAGCAAAAATGGTGGACTCGCCGAAAAATGTGTTTCAAATGAGCTCGAAAGGTAGGGTGGTGTGGACTCGCTAAAAAATGTGTTTCAAATGAGCTCGAAAGGTAGGGTAAACGGCCTAATTTGTTAGCAAAAATGGTGGACACGCCAAAAAATGTGCTTCAAATGAGTTCGAAAGGTAGGGTGGTGGACTCACTTAAAAATGTGTTTCAAATGAATCAAAAGGTAGGGTAAATAGTCTCATTTCTAAGCAAAAATTGTGGACTCGCCGAAAAATGTGTTTCAAATGAGCTCGAAAGGTAGGGTAAACGGCCTAATTTGTTAGCAAAAATGGTGGACACACCAAAAAATGTGCTTCAAATGAGTTCGAAAGGTAGGGTGGTGGACTCGCTTAAAAATGTGTTTCAAATGAATCAAAAGGTAGGGTAAACAGTCTCATTTCTAAGCAAAAATTGTGGACTCGCCGAAAAATGTGTTTCAAATGAGCTAAAAAAGGTAGGGTGGTGTGGACTCCCTAAAAAATGTGTTTCCAATGAGCTCGAAAGGTAGGGTAAACGGCCTCATTTCTAAGCAAAAATAGTGGACTCGCCGAAAAATGTTTTTCAAATGAGCTCCAAAGGTAGGGTGGTGTGGACTCGCTAAAAAATGTGTTTCGAATGAGCTCGAAAGGTAGGGTAAACGCCCTCATTTCTAAGCAAAAATGGTGGATCCGCCGAAAAAATGTGTTTCAAATGACGTCGAAAGGTAGGGTGGTGTGGACTCGCTAAAAAATGTGTTTCAAATGAGCTCGAAAGGTAGGGTAAACGACCTCATTTGTTAGAAAAAATGGTGGAACACGCCGAAAAATGTGTTTCAAATGAGTTTAAAAGGTAGGGTGCTGGACTCGCTAGAAAATGTGTTTCAAATGAACTCAAAAGGTATGGTAAACGAACTCATTTCTAAGCAAAAATGGTGGACTCGCCGAAAAATGTGTTTCAAATGAGCTCAGAAGGTAGGGTGGTATGGACTCGCTAAAAATGTGTTTCGAATGAGCTCGATAGGTAGGGTAAATGGCCTCATTTCTTAGAAAAAATGGTGGACTCACCGAAAAATGTGTTGCAAATGAGCTCGAAAGGTAGGGTGGTGTGGACTCGCTAAAAAATGTGTTTCAAATGAGCTTGAAAGGTAGGGTAAACGGCCTCATTTCAAAGCAAAAATTGTGGACTCACCGAAATATGTGTTTCAAATGAGCTCGAAAGGTAGGGTAAACGTCCTCATTTGTAAGCAAAAATGGTGGACACGCCGAAAAATGTGTTTCAAATGATTTCAAAAGGTAGGGTGGTGGACTCGCCGAAAAATGTGTTTCAAATGAGCTCAAAAGGTAGGGTGGTGTGGACTCGCTAAAAATGTGTTTCGAATGAGCTCGAAAGGTAGGGTAAACGGCCTCATTTCTAAGCAACAATGTTGGAGTCGCCGAAAAATGTGTTTCAAATGAGCTCGAAAGGTAGGGTGGTGTGGACTCGCTGAAAAATGTGTTTCAAATGCACTCGAAAGGTAGGGTAAACGGCCTCATTTCTAAGCAAAAATGGTGGACTCGCCGAAAAATGTGTTTCAAATGAGCTCGAAAGGTAGGGTGGTGTGGACTCGCTAAAAAATGTGTTTCAAATGAGCTCGAAAGGTAGGGTAAACGGCCTAATTTGTTAGCAAAAATGGTGGACACGCCAAAAAATGTGCTTCAAATGAGTTCGAAAGGTAGGGTGGTGGACTCACTTAAAAATGTGTTTCAAATGAATCAAAAGGTAGGGTAAATAGTCTCATTTCTAAGCAAAAATTGTGGACTCGCCGAAAAATGTGTTTCAAATGAGCTCAAAAGGTAGGGTGGTGTGGACTCCCTAAAAAATTTGTTTCCAATGAACTCGAAAGGTAGGGTAAACGGACTCATTTCTAAGCAAAAATGGTGGATCCGCCGAAAAAATGTGTTTCAAATGACCTCGAAAGGTAGGGTGGTGTGGACTCGCTAAAAAATGTGTTTCAAATGAGCTCAAAAGGTAGGGTAAACGACCTCATTTGTAAGCAAAAATGGTGGAACACGCCGAAAAATGTGTTTCAAATGAGTTTAAAAGGTAGGGTGGTGGACTCGCCAGAAAATGTGTTTCAAATGAGCTTGAAAGGTAGGGTAAACGGCCTCATTTCAAAGCAAAAATTGTGGACTCGCCGAAATATGTGTTTCAAATGAGCTCGAAAGGTAGGGTAAACGTCCTCATTTGTAAGCAAAAATGGTGGACACGCCGAAAAATGTGTTTCAAATGAGTTCGAAAGGTAGGGTGGTGGACTCGCCGAAAAATGTGTTTCAAATGAGCTCAAAAGGTACGGTGGTGTGGACTCGCTAAAAATGTGTTTCGAATGAGCTCGAAAGGTAGGGTAAACGGCCTCATTTCTAAGCAAAAATGGTGGACTCGCCGAAAAATGTGTTTCAAATGAGCTCGAAAGGTAGGGTTGTGTGGACTCGCTAAAAAATGTGTTTCAAATGAGCTCGAAAGGTAGGGTAAACGGCCTAATTTGTTAGCAAAAATGGTGGACACACCAAAAAATGTGCTTCAAATGAGTTCGACAGGTAGGGTGGTGGACTCGCTTAAAAATGTGTTTCAAATGAATCAAAAGGTAGGGTAAACAGTCTCATTTCTAAGCAAAAATTGTGGACTCGCCGAAAAATGTGTTTCAAATGAGCTCAAAAAGGTAGGGTGGTGTGGACTCCCTAAAAAATGTGTTTCCAATGAGCTCGAAAGGTAGGGTAAACGGCCTCATTTCTAAGCAAAAATAGTGGACTCGCCGAAAAATGTTTTTCAAATGAGCTCCAAAGGTAGGGTGGTGTGGACTCGCTAAAAAATGTGTTTCGAATGAGCTCGAAAGGTAGGGTAAACGCCCTCATTTCTAAGCAAAAATGGTGGATCCGCCGAAAAAATGTGTTTCAAATGACGTCGAAAGGTAGGGTAAACGACCTCATTTGTTAGAAAAAATGGTGGAACACGCCGAAAAATGTGTTTCAAATGAGTTTAAAAGGTAGGGTGGTGGACTCGCTAGAAAATGTGTTTCAAATGAACTCAAAAGGTATGGTAAACGAACTCATTTCTAAGCAAAAATGGTGGACTCGCCGAAAAATGTGTTTCAAATGAGCTCAGAAGGTAGGGTGGTATGGACTCGCTAAAAATGTGTTTCGAATGAGCTCGATAGGTAGGGTAAATGGCCTCATTTCTTAGAAAAAATGGTGGACTCACCGAAAAATGTGTTGCAAATGAGCTCGAAAGGTAGGGTGGTGTGGACTCGCTAAAAAATGTGTTTCAAATGAGTTTGAAAGGTAGGGTAAACGGCCTCATTTCAAAGCAAAATATGTGGACTCGCCGAAATATGTGTTTCAAATGAGCTCGAAAGGTAGGGTAAACGTCCTCATTTGTAAGCAAAAATGGTGGACACGCCGAAAAATGTGTTTCAAATGAGTTCGAATGGTAGGGTGGTGGACTCGCCGAAAAATGTGTTTCAAATGAGCTCAAAAGGTAGGGTGGTGTGGACTCGCTAAAAATGTGTTTCGAATGAGCTCGAAAGGTAGGGTAAACGGCCTCATTTCTAAGCAACAATGTTGGAGTCCCCGAAAAATGTGTTTCAAATGAGCTCGAAAGGTAGGGTGGTGTGGACTCGCTGAAAAATGTGTTTCAAATGCACTCGAAAGGTAGGGTAAACGGCCTCATTTCTAAGCAAAAATGGTGGACTCGCCGAAAAATGTGTTTCAAATGAGCTCGAAAGGTAGGGTGGTGTGGACTCGCTAAAAAATGTGTTTCAAATGAGCTCGAAAGGTAGGGTAAACGGCCTCATTTCTAAGCAAAAATGATGGACTCGCCGAAAAATGTGTTTCAAATGAGCTCGAAAGGTAGGGTGGTGTGGACTCGCTAAAAAATGTGTTTCAAATGAGCTCGAAAGGTAGGGTAAACGGCCTAATTTGTTAGCAAAAATGGTGGACACGCCAAAAAATGTGCTTCAAATGAGTTCGAAAGGTAGGGTGGTGGACTCGCTTAAAAATGTGTTTCAAATGAATCAAAAGGTAGGGTAAATAGTCTCATTTCTAAGCAAAAATTGTGGACTCGCCGAAAAATGTGTTTCAAATGAGCTCAAAAGGTAGGGTGGTGTGGACTCCCTAAAAAATTTGTTTCCAATGAGCTCGAAAGGTAGGGTAAACGGACTCATTTCTAAGCAAAAATGGTGGATCCGCCGAAAAAATGTGTTTCAAATGACCTCGAAAGGTAGGGTGGTGTGGACTCGCTAAAAAATGTGTTTCAAATGAGCTCGAAAGGTAGGGTAAACGACCTCATTTGTAAGCAAAAATGGTGGAACACGCCGAAAAATGTGTTTCAAATGAGTTTAAAAGGTAGGGTGGTGGACTCGCCAGAAAATGTGTTTCAAATGAGCTTGAAAGGTAGGGTAAACGGCCTCATTTCAAAGCAAAAATTGTGGACTCGCCGAAATATGTGTTTCAAATGAGCTCGAAAGGTAGGGTAAACGTCCTCATTTGTAAGCAAAAATGGTGGACACGCCGAAAAATGTGTTTCAAATGAGTTCGAAAGGTAGGGTGGTGGACTCGCCGAAAAATGTGTTTCAAATGAGCTCAAAAGGTACGGTGGTGTGGACTCGCTAAAAATGTGTTTCGAATGAGCTCGAAAGGTAGGGTAAACGGCCTCATTTCTAAGCAACAATGTTGGACTCGCCGAAAAATGTGTTTCAAATGAGCTCGAAAGGTAGGGTGGTGTGGACTCGCTAAAAAATGTGTTTCAAATGCACTCGAAAGGTAGGGTAAACGGCCTCATTTCTAAGCAAAAATGGTGGACTCGCCGAAAAATGTGTTACAAATGAGCTCGAAGGGTAGGGTTGTGTGGACTCGCTAAAAAATGTGTTTCAAATGAGCTCAAAAGGTAGGGTAAACGGCCTAATTTGTTAGCAAAAATGGTGGACACACCAAAAAATGTGCTTCAAATGAGTTCGAAAGGTAGGGTGGTGGACTCGCTTAAAAATGTGTTTCAAATGAATCAAAAGGTAGGGTAAACAGTCTCATTTCTAAGCAAAAATTGTGGACTCGCCGAAAAATGTGTTTCAAATGAGCTCAAAAAGGTAGGGTGGTGTGGACTCCCTAAAAAATGTGTTTCCAATGAGCTCGAAAGGTAGGGTAAACGGCCTCATTTCTAAGCAAAAATAGTGGACTCGCCGAAAAATGTTTTTCAAATGAGCTCCAAAGGTAGGGTGGTGTGGACTCGCTAAAAAATGTGTTTCGAATGAGCTCGAAAGCTAGGGTAAACGGCCTCATTTCTACGCAACAATGTTGGACTCGCCGAAAAATGTGTTTCAAATGAGCTCGAAGGGTAGGGTGGTGTGGACTCGCTAAAAAATGTGTTTCAAATGCACTCAAAAGGTAGGGTAAACGGCCTCATTTCTAAGCAAAAATGGTGGACTCGCCGAAAAATGTGTTTCAAATGAGCTCGAAAGGTAGGGTTGTGTGGACTCGCTAAAAAATGTGTTTCAAATGAGCTCGAAAGGTAGGGTAAACGGCCTAATTTGTTAGCAAAAATGGTGGACACACCAAAAAATGTGCTTCAAATGAGTTTGAAAGGTAGGGTGGTGGACTCGCTTAAAAATGTGTTTCAAATGAATCAAAAGGTAGGGTAAACAGTCTCATTTCTAAGCAAAAATTGTGGACTCGCCGAAAAATGTGTTTCAAATGAGCTCAAAAAGGTAGGGTGGTGTGGACTCCCTAAAAAATGCGTTTCCAATGAGCTCGAAAGGTAGGGTAAACGGCCTCATTTCTAAGCAAAAATAGTGGACTCGCCGAAAAATGTTTTTCAAATGAGCTCCAAAGGTAGGGTGGTGTGGACTCGCTAAAAAATGTGTTTCGAATGAGCTCGAAAGGTAGGGTAAACGCCCTCATTTCTAAGCAAAAATGGTGGATCCGCCGAAAAAATGTGTTTCAAATGACGTCGAAAGGTAGGGTGGTGTGGACTCGCTAAAAAATGTGTTTCAAATGAGCTCGAAAGGTAGGGTAAACGACCTCATTTGTTAGAAAAAATGGTGGAACACGCCGAAAAATGTGTTTCAAATGAGTTCGAAAGGTAGGGTGGTGGACTCGCCGAAAAATGTGTTTCAAATGAGCTCAAAAGGTAGGGTGGTGTGGACTCGCTAAAAATGTGTTTCGAATGAGCTCGAAAGGTAGGGTAAACGGCCTCATTTCTAAGCAACAATGTTGGAGTCCCCGAAAAATGTGTTTCAAATGAGCTCGAAAGGTAGGGTGGTGTGGACTCGCTGAAAAATGTGTTTCAAATGCACTCGAAAGGTAGGGTAAACGGCCTCATTTCTAAGCAAAAATGGTGGACTCGCCGAAAAATGTGTTTCAAATGAGCTCGAAAGGTAGGGTGGTGTGGACTCGCTAAAAAATGTGTTTCAAATGAGCTCGAAAGGTAGGGTAAACGGCCTCATTTCTAAGCAAAAATGATGGACTCGCCGAAAAATGTGTTTCAAATGAGCTCGAAAGGTAGGGTGGTGTGGACTCGCTAAAAAATGTGTTTCAAATGAGCTCGAAAGGTAGGGTAAACGGCCTAATTTGTTAGCAAAAATGGTGGACACGCCAAAAAATGTGCTTCAAATGAGTTCGAAAGGTAGGGTGGTGGACTCGCTTAAAAATGTGTTTCAAATGAATCAAAAGGTAGGGTAAATAGTCTCATTTCTAAGCAAAAATTGTGGACTCTCCGAAAAATGTGTTTCAAATGAGCTCAAAAGGTAGGGTGGTGTGGACTCCCTAAAAAATTTGTTTCCAATGAGCTCGAAAGGTAGGGTAAACGGACTCATTTCTAAGCAAAAATGGTGGATCCGCCGAAAAAATGTGTTTCAAATGACCTCGAAAGGTAGGGTGGTGTGGACTCGCTAAAAAATGTGTTTCAAATGAGCTCGAAAGGTAGGGTAAACAACCTCATTTGTAAGCAAAAATGGTGGAACACGCCGAAAAATGTGTTTCAAATGAGTTTAAAAGGTAGGGTGGTGGACTCGCCAGAAAATGTGTTTCAAATGAGCTTGAAAGGTAGGGTAAACGGCCTCATTTCAAAGCAAAAATTGTGGACTCGCCGAAATATGTGTTTCAAATGAGCTCGAAAGGTAGGCTAAACGTCCTCATTTGTAAGCAAAAATGGTGGACACGCCGAAAAATGTGTTTCAAATGAGTTCGAAAGGTAGGGTGGTGGACTCGCCGAAAAATGTGTTTCAAATGAGCTCAAAAGGTACGGTGGTGTGGACTCGCTAAAAATGTGTTTCGAATGAGCTCGAAAGGTAGGGTAAACGGCCTCATTTCTAAGCAACAATGTTGGACTCGCCGAAAAATGTGTTTCAAATGAGCTCGAAAGGTAGGGTGGTGTGGACTCGCTAAAAAATGTGTTTCAAATGCACTCGAAAGGTAGGGTAAACGGCCTCATTTCTAAGCAAAAATGGTGGACTCGCCGAAAAATGTGTTACAAATGAGCTCGAAAGGTAGGGTTGTGTGGACTCGCTAAAAAATGTGTTTCAAATGAGCTCAAAAGGTAGGGTAAACGGCCTAATTTGTTAGCAAAAATGGTGGACACACCAAAAAATGTGCTTCAAATGAGTTCGAAAGGTAGGGTGGTGGACTCGCTTAAAAATGTGTTTCAAATGAATCAAAAGGTAGGGTAAACAGTCTCATTTCTAAGCAAAAATTGTGGACTCGCCGAAAAATGTGTTTCAAATGAGCTCAAAAAGGTAGGGTGGTGTGGACTCCCTAAAAAATGTGTTTCCAATGAGCTCGAAAGGTAGGGTAAACGGCCTCATTTCTAAGCAAAAATAGTGGACTCGCCGAAAAATGTTTTTCAAATGAGCTCCAAAGGTAGGGTGGTGTGGACTCGCTAAAAAATGTGTTTCGAATGAGCTCGAAAGCTAGGGTAAACGGCCTCATTTCTACGCAACAATGTTGGACTCGCCGAAAAATGTGTTTCAAATGAGCTCGAAAGGTAGGGTGGTGTGGACTCGCTAAAAAATGAGTTTCAAATGCACTCGAAAGGTAGGGTAAACGGCCTCATTTCTAAGCAAAAATGGTGGACTCGCCGAAAAATGTGTTTCAAATGAGCTCGAAAGGTAGGGTTGTGTGGACTCGCTAAAAAATGTGTTTCAAATGAGCTCGAAAGGTAGGGTAAACGGCCTAATTTGTTAGCAAAAATGGTGAACACACCAAAAAATGTGCTTCAAATGAGTTCGAAAGGTAGGGTGGTGGACTCGCTTAAAAATGTGTTTCAAATGAATCAAAAGGTAGGGTAAACAGTCTCATTTCTAAGCAAAAATTGTGGACTCGCCGAAAAATGTGTTTCAAATGAGCTCAAAAAGGTAGGGTGGTGTGGACTCCCTAAAAAATGCGTTTCCAATGAGCTCGAAAGGTAGGGTAAACGGCCTCATTTCTAAGCAAAAATAGTGGACTCGCCGAAAAATGTTTTTCAAATGAGCTCCAAAGGTAGGGTGGTGTGGACTCGCTAAAAATGTGTTTCGAATGAGCTCGAAAGGTAGGGTAAACGCCCTCATTTCTAAGAAAAAATGGTGGATCCGCCGAAAAAATGTGTTTCAAATGACGTCGAAAGGTAGGGTGGTGTGGACTCGCTAAAAAATGTGTTTCAAATGAGCTCGAAAGGTAGGGTAAACGACCTCATTTGTTAGAAAAAATGGTGGAACACGCCGAAAAATGTGTTTCAAATGAGTTTAAAAGGTAGGGTGGTGGACTCGCTAGAAAATGTGTTTCAAATGAACTCAAAAGGTATGGTAAACGAACTCATTTCTAAGCAAAAATGGTGGACTCGCCGAAAAATGTGTTTCAAATGAGCTCAGAAGGTAGGGTGGTACGGACTCGCTAAAAATGTGTTTCGAATGAGCTCGATAGGTAGGGTAAATGGCCTCATTTCTTAGAAAAAATGGTGGACTCACCGAAAAATGTGTTGCAAATGAGCTCGAAAGGTAGGGTGGTGTGGACTCGCTAAAAAATGTGTTTCAAATGAGCTTGAAAGGTAGGGTAAACGGCCTCATTTCAAAGCAAAAATTGTGGACTCACCAAAATATGTGTTTCAAATGAGCTCGAAAGGTAGGGTAAACGTCCTCATTTGTAAGCAAAAATGGTGGACACGCCGAAAAATGTGTTTCAAATGAGTTCGAAAGGTAGGGTGGTGGACTCGCCGAAAAATGTGTTTCAAATGAGCTAAAAAGGTAGGGTGGTGTGGACTCGCTAAAAATGTGTTTCGAATGAGCTCGAAAGGTAGGGTAAACGGCCTCATTTCTAAGCAACAATGTTGGAGTCGCCGAAAAATGTGTTTCAAATGAGCTCGAAAGGTAGGGTGGTGTGGACTCGCTGAAAAATGTGTTTCAAATGCACTCGAAAGGTAGGGTAAACGGCCTCATTTCTAAGCAAAAATGGTGGACTCGCCGAAAAATGTGTTTCAAATGAGCTCGAAAGGTAGGGTGGTGTGGACTCGCTAAAAATGTGTTTCAAATGAGCTCGAAAGGTAGGGTAAACGGCCTCATTTCTAAGCAAAAATAGTGGACTCGCCGAAAAATGTTTTTCAAATGAGCTCCAAAGGTAGGGTGGTGTGGACTCGCTAAAAATGTGTTTCGAATGAGCTCGAAAGGTAGGGTAAACGGCCTCATTTCTAAGCAACAATGTTGGACTCGCCGAAAAATGTGTTTCAAATGAGCTCGAAAGGTAGGGTGGTGTGGACTCGCTGAAAAATGTGTTTCAAATGCACTCGAAAGGTAGGGTAAACGGCCTCATTTCTAAGCAAAAATGGTGGACTCGCCGAAAAATGTGTTTCAAATGAGCTCGAAAGGTAGGGTGGTGTGGACTCGCTAAAAATGTGTTTCAAATGAGCTCGAAAGGTAGGGTAAACGGCCTCATTTCTAAGCAAAAATAGTGGACTCGCCGAAAAATGTTTTTCAAATGAGCTCCAAAGGTAGGGTGGTGTGGACTCGCTAAAAAATGTGTTTCGAATGAGCTCGAAAGCTAGGGTAAACGGCCTCATTTCTACGCAACAATGTTGGACTCGCCGAAAAATGTGTTTCAAATGAGCTCGAAAGGTAGGGTGGTGTGGACTCGCTAAAAAATGAGTTTCAAATGCACTCGAAAGGTAGGGTAAACGTCCTCATTTGTAAGCAAAAATGGTGGACTCGCCGAAAAATGTTTTTCAAATGAGCTCCAAAGGTAGGGTGGTGTGGACTCGCTAAAAAATGTGTTTCGAATGAGCTCGAAAGGTAGGGTAAACGGCCTCATTTCTAAGCAACAATGTTGGAGTCCCCGAAAAATGTGTTTCAAATGAGCTCGAAAGGTAGGGTGGTGTGGACTCGCTGAAAAATGTGTTTCAAATGCACTCGAAAGGTAGGGTAAACGGCCTCATTTCTAAGCAAAAATGGTGGACTCGCCGAAAAATGTGTTTCAAATGAGCTCGAAAGGTAGGGTGGTGTGGACTCGCTAAAAAATGTGTTTCAAATGAGCTCGAAAGGTAGGGTAAACGGCCTCATTTCTAAGCAAAAATGATGGACTCGCCGAAAAATGTGTTTCAAATGAGCTCGAAAGGTAGGGTGGTGTGGACTCGCAAAAAAATGTGTTTCAAATGAGCTCGAAAGGTAGGGTAAACGGCCTAATTTGTTAGCAAAAATGGTGGACACGCCAAAAAATGTGCTTCAAATGAGTTCGAAAGGTAGGGTGGTGGACTCGCTTAAAAATGTGTTTCAAATGAATCAAAAGGTAGGGTAAATAGTCTCATTTCTAAGCAAAAATTGTGGACTCTCCGAAAAATGTGTTTCAAATGAGCTCAAAAGGTAGGGTGGTGTGGACTCCCTAAAAAATTTGTTTCCAATGAGCTCGAAAGGTAGGGTAAACGGACTCATTTCTAAGCAAAAATGGTGGATCCGCCGAAAAAATGTGTTTCAAATGACCTCGAAAGGTAGGGTGGTGTGGACTCGCTAAAAAATGTGTTTCAAATGAGCTCGAAAGGTAGGGTAAACAACCTCATTTGTAAGCAAAAATGGTGGAACACGCCGAAAAATGTGTTTCAAATGAGTTTAAAAGGTAGGGTGGTGGACTCGCCAGAAAATGTGTTTCAAATGAGCTTGAAAGGTAGGGTAAACGGCCTCATTTCAAAGCAAAAATTGTGGACTCGCCGAAATATGTGTTTCAAATGAGCTCGAAAGGTAGGCTAAACGTCCTCATTTGTAAGCAAAAATGGTGGACACGCCGAAAAATGTGTTTCAAATGAGTTCGAAAGGTAGGGTGGTGGACTCGCCGAAAAATGTGTTTCAAATGAGCTCAAAAGGTACGGTGGTGTGGACTCGCTAAAAATGTGTTTCGAATGAGCTCGAAAGGTAGGGTAAACGGCCTCATTTCTAAGCAACAATGTTGGACTCGCCGAAAAATGTGTTTCAAATGAGCTCGAAAGGTAGGGTGGTGTGGACTCGCTAAAAAATGTGTTTCAAATGCACTCGAAAGGTAGGGTAAACGGCCTCATTTCTAAGCAAAAATGGTGGACTCGCCGAAAAATGTGTTACAAATGAGCTCGAAAGGTAGGGTTGTGTGGACTCGCTAAAAAATGTGTTTCAAATGAGCTCAAAAGGTAGGGTAAACGGCCTAATTTGTTAGCAAAAATGGTGGACACACCAAAAAATGTGCTTCAAATGAGTTCGAAAGGTAGGGTGGTGGACTCGCTTAAAAATGTGTTTCAAATGAATCAAAAGGTAGGGTAAACAGTCTCATTTCTAAGCAAAAATTGTGGACTCGCCGAAAAATGTGTTTCAAATGAGCTCAAAAAGGTAGGGTGGTGTGGACTCCCTAAAAAATGTGTTTCCAATGAGCTCGAAAGGTAGGGTAAACGGCCTCATTTCTAAGCAAAAATAGTGGACTCGCCGAAAAATGTTTTTCAAATGAGCTCCAAAGGTAGGGTGGTGTGGACTCGCTAAAAAATGTGTTTCGAATGAGCTCGAAAGCTAGGGTAAACGGCCTCATTTCTACGCAACAATGTTGGACTCGCCGAAAAATGTGTTTCAAATGAGCTCGAAAGGTAGGGTGGTGTGGACTCGCTAAAAAATGAGTTTCAAATGCACTCGAAAGGTAGGGTAAACGGCCTCATTTCTAAGCAAAAATGGTGGACTCGCCGAAAAATGTGTTTCAAATGAGCTCGAAAGGTAGGGTTGTGTGGACTCGCTAAAAAATGTGTTTCAAATGAGCTCGAAAGGTAGGGTAAACGGCCTAATTTGTTAGCAAAAATGGTGAACACACCAAAAAATGTGCTTCAAATGAGTTCGAAAGGTAGGGTGGTGGACTCGCTTAAAAATGTGTTTCAAATGAATCAAAAGGTAGGGTAAACAGTCTCATTTCTAAGCAAAAATTGTGGACTCGCCGAAAAATGTGTTTCAAATGAGCTCAAAAAGGTAGGGTGGTGTGGACTCCCTAAAAAATGCGTTTCCAATGAGCTCGAAAGGTAGGGTAAACGGCCTCATTTCTAAGCAAAAATAGTGGACTCGCCGAAAAATGTTTTTCAAATGAGCTCCAAAGGTAGGGTGGTGTGGACTCGCTAAAAATGTGTTTCGAATGAGCTCGAAAGGTAGGGTAAACGCCCTCATTTCTAAGAAAAAATGGTGGATCCGCCGAAAAAATGTGTTTCAAATGACGTCGAAAGGTAGGGTGGTGTGGACTCGCTAAAAAATGTGTTTCAAATGAGCTCGAAAGGTAGGGTAAACGACCTCATTTGTTAGAAAAAATGGTGGAACACGCCGAAAAATGTGTTTCAAATGAGTTTAAAAGGTAGGGTGGTGGACTCGCTAGAAAATGTGTTTCAAATGAACTCAAAAGGTATGGTAAACGAACTCATTTCTAAGCAAAAATGGTGGACTCGCCGAAAAATGTGTTTCAAATGAGCTCAGAAGGTAGGGTGGTACGGACTCGCTAAAAATGTGTTTCGAATGAGCTCGATAGGTAGGGTAAATGGCCTCATTTCTTAGAAAAAATGGTGGACTCACCGAAAAATGTGTTGCAAATGAGCTAGAAAGGTAGGGTGGTGTGGACTCGCTAAAAAATGTGTTTCAAATGAGCTTGAAAGGTAGGGTAAACGGCCTCATTTCAAAGCAAAAATTGTGGACTCACCGAAATATGTGTTTCAAATGAGCTCGAAAGGTAGGGTAAACGTCCTCATTTGTAAGAAAAAATGGTGGACACGCCGAAAAATGTGTTTCAAATGAGTTCGAAAGGTAGGGTGGTGGACTCGCCGAAAAATGTGTTTCAAATGAGCTAAAAAGGTAGGGTGGTGTGGACTCGCTAAAAATGTGTTTCGAATGAGCTCGAAAGGTAGGGTAAACGGCCTCATTTCTAAGCAACAATGTTGGAGTCGCCGAAAAATGTGTTTCAAATGAGCTCGAAAGGTAGGGTGGTGTGGACTCGCTGAAAAATGTGTTTCAAATGCACTCGAAAGGTAGGGTAAACGGCCTCATTTCTAAGCAAAAATGGTGGACTCGCCGAAAAATGTGTTTCAAATGAGCTCGAAAGGTAGGGTGGTGTGGACTCGCTAAAAATGTGTTTCAAATGAGCTCGAAGGGTAGGGTAAACGGCCTCATTTCTAAGCAAAAATAGTGGACTCGCCGAAAAATGTTTTTCAAATGAGCTCCAAAGGTAGGGTGGTGTGGACTCGCTAAAAATGTGTTTCGAATGAGCTCGAAAGGTAGGGTAAACGGCCTCATTTCTAAGCAACAATGTTGGACTCGCCGAAAAATGTGTTTCAAATGAGCTCGAAAGGTAGGGTGGTGTGGACTCGCTGAAAAATGTGTTTCAAATGCACTCGAAAGGTAGGGTAAACGGCCTCATTTCTAAGCAAAAATGGTGGACTCGCCGAAAAATGTGTTTCAAATGAGCTCGAAAGGTAGGGTGGTGTGGACTCGCTAAAAATGTGTTTCAAATGAGCTCGAAAGGTAGGGTAAACGGCCTCATTTCTAAGCAAAAATAGTGGACTCGCCGAAAAATGTTTTTCAAATGAGCTCCAAAGGTAGGGTGGTGTGGACTCGCTAAAAAATGTGTTTCGAATGAGCTCGAAAGCTAGGGTAAACGGCCTCATTTCTACGCAACAATGTTGGACTCGCCGAAAAATGTGTTTCAAATGAGCTCGAAAGGTAGGGTGGTGTGGACTCGCTAAAAAATGAGTTTCAAATGCACTCGAAAGGTAGGGTAAACGTCCTCATTTGTAAGCAAAAATGGTGGACTCGCCGAAAAATGTTTTTCAAATGAGCTCCAAAGGTAGGGTGGTGTGGACTCGCTAAAAAATGTGTTTCGAATGAGCTCGAAAGATAGGGTAAACGCCCTCATTTCTAAGAAAAAATGGTGGATCCGCCGAAAAAATGTGTTTCAAATGACGTCGAAAGGTAGGGTGGTGTGGACTCGCTAAAAAATGTGTTTCAAATGAGCTCGAAAGGTAGGGTAAACGACCTCATTTGTTAGAAAAAATGGTGGAACACGCCGAAAAATGTGTTTCAAATGAGTTTAAAAGGTAGGGTGGTGGACTCGCTAGAAAATGTGTTTCAAATGAACTCAAAAGGTATGGTAAACGAACTCATTTCTAAGCAAAAATGGTGGACTCGCCGAAAAATGTGTTTCAAATGAGCTCAGAAGGTAGGGTGGTACGGACTCGCTAAAAATGTGTTTCGAATGAGCTCGATAGGTAGTGTAAATGGCCTCATTTCTTAGAAAAAATGGTGGACTCACCGAAAAATGTGTTGCAAATGAGCTCGAAAGGTAGGGTGGTGTGGACTCGCTAAAAAATGTGTTTCAAATGAGCTTGAAAGGTAGGGTAAACGGCCTCATTTCAAAGCAAAAATTGTGGACTCACCGAAATATGTGTTTCAAATGAGCTCAAAAGGTAGGGTAAACGTCCTCATTTGTAAGCAAAAATGGTGGACACGCCGAAAAATGTGTTTCAAATGAGTTCGAAAGGTAGGGTGGTGGACTCGCCGAAAAATGTGTTTCAAATGAGCTCAAAAGGTAGGGTGGTGTGGACTCGCTAAAAATGTGTTTCGAATGAGCTCGAAAGGTAGGGTAAACGGCCTCATTTCTAAGCAACAATGTTGGAGTCGCCGAAAAATGTGTTTCAAATGAGCTCGAAAGGTAGGGTGGTGTGGACTCGCTGAAAAATGTGTTTCAAATGCACTCGAAAGGTAGGGTAAACGGCCTCATTTCTAAGCAAAAATGGTGGACTCGCCGAAAATTGTGTTTCAAATGAGCTCGAAAGGTAGGGTGGTGTGGACTCGCTAAAAATGTGTTTCAAATGAGCTCGAAAGGTAGGGTAAACGGCCTAATTTCTAAGCAAAAATAGTGGACTCGCCGAAAAATGTGTTTCAAATGAGCTCAAAAGGTAGGGTGGTGGACTCACTTAAAAATGTGTTTCGAATGAATCAAAAGGTAGGGTAAATAGTCTCATTTCTAAGCAAAAATTGTGGACTCGCCGAAAAATGTGTTTCAAATGAGCTCAAAAGGTAGGGTGGTGTGGACTCCCTAAAAAATTTGTTTCCAATGAGCTCGAAAGGTAGGGTAAACGGACTCATTTCTAAGAAAAAATGGTGGATCCGCCGAAAAAATGTGTTTCAAATGACCTCGAAAGGTAGGGTGGTGTGGACTCGCTAAAAAATGTGTTTGAAATGAGCTCAAAAGGTAGGGTAAACGACCTCATTTGTAAGCAAAAATGGTGGAACACGCCGAAAAATGTGTTTAAAATGAGTTTAAAAGGTAGGGTGGTGGACTCGCCAGAAAATGTGTTTCAAATGAGCTTGAAAGGTAGGGTAAACGGCCTCATTTCAAAGCAAAAATTGTGGACTCGCCGAAATATGTGTTTCAAATGAGCTCGAAAGGTAGGGTAAACGTCCTCATTTGTAAGCAAAAATGGTGGACACGCCGAAAAATGTGTTTCAAATGAGTTCGAAAGGTAGGGTGGTGGACTCGCCGAAAAATGTGTTTCAAATGAGCTCAAAAGGTACGGTGGTGTGGACTCGCTAAAAATGTGTTTCGAATGAGCTCGAAAGGTAGGGTAAACGGCCTCATTTCTAAGCAAAAATGGTGGACTCGCCGAAAAATGTGTTTCAAATGAGCTCGAAAGGTAGGGTTGTGTGGACTCGCTAAAAAATGTGTTTCAAATGAGCTCGAAAGGTAGGGTAAACGGCCTAATTTGTTAGCAAAAATGGTGGACACACCAAAAAATGTGCTTCAAATGAGTTCGACAGGTAGGGTGGTGGACTCGCTTAAAAATGTGTTTCAAATGAATCAAAAGGTAGGGTAAACAGTCTCATTTCTAAGCAAAAATTGTGGACTCGCCGAAAAATGTGTTTCAAATGAGCTCAAAAAGGTAGGGTGGTGTGGACTCCCTAAAAAATGTGTTTCCAATGAGCTCGAAAGGTAGGGTAAACGGCCTCATTTCTAAGCAAAAATAGTGGACTCGCCGAAAAATGTTTTTCAAATGAGCTCCAAAGGTAGGGTGGTGTGGACTCGCTAAAAAATGTGTTTCGAATGAGCTCGAAAGGTAGGGTAAACGCCCTCATTTCTAAGCAAAAATGGTGGATCCGCCGAAAAAATGTGTTTCAAATGACGTCGAAAGGTAGGGTGGTGTGGACTCGCTAAAAAATGTGTTTCAAATGAGCTCGAAAGGTAGGGTAAACGACCTCATTTGTTAGAAAAAATGGTGGAACACGCCGAAAAATGTGTTTCAAATGAGTTTAAAAGGTAGGGTGGTGGACTCGCTAGAAAATGTGTTTCAAATGAACTCAAAAGGTATGGTAAACGAACTCATTTCTAAGCAAAAATGGTGGACTCGCCGAAAAATGTGTTTCAAATGAGCTCAGAAGGTAGGGTGGTACGGACTCGCTAAAAATGTGTTTCGAATGAGCTCGATAGGTAGGGTAAATGGCCTCATTTCTTAGAAAAATTGGTGGACTCACCGAAAAATGTGTTGCAAATGAGCTCGAAAGGTAGGGTGGTGTGGACTCGCTAAAAAATGTGTTTCAAATGAGCTTGAAAGGTAGGGTAAACCACCTCATTTCAAAGCAAAAATTGTGGACTCACCGAAATATGTGTTTCAAATGAGCTCGAAAGGTAGGGTAAACGTCCTCATTTGTAAGCAAAAATGGTGGACACGCCGAAAAATGTGTTTCAAATGAGTTCGAAAGGTAGGGTGGTGGACTCGCCGAAAAATGTGTTTCAAATGAGCTCAAAAGGTAGGGTGGTGTGGACTCGCTAAAAATGTGTTTCGAATGAGCTCGAAAGGTAGGGTAAACGGCCTCATTTCTAAGCAACAATGTTGGAGTCGCCGAAAAATGTGTTTCAAATGAGCTCGAAAGGTAGGGTGGTGTGGACTCGCTGAAAAATGTGTTTCAAATGCACTCGAAAGGTAGGGTAAACGGCCTCATTTCTAAGCAAAAATGGTGGACTCGCCGAAAAATGTGTTTCAAATGAGCTCGAAAGGTAGGGTGGTGTGGACTCGCTAAAAATGTGTTTCAAATGAGCTCGAAAGGTAGGGTAAACGACCTAATTTGTTAGCAAAAATGGTGGACACGCCAAAAAATGTGCTTCAAATGAGTTCGAAAGGTAGGGTGGTGGACTCACTTAAAAATGTGTTTCAAATGAATCAAAAGGTAGGGTAAATAGTCTCATTTCTAAGCAAAAATTGTGGACTCGCAGAAAAATGTGTTTCAAATGAGCTCAAAAGGTAGGGTGGTGTGGACTCCCTAAAAAATTTGTTTCCAATGAGCTCGAAAGGTAGGGTAAACGGACTCATTTCTAAGCAAAAATGGTGGATCCGCCGAAAAAATGTGTTTCAAATGACCTCGAAAGGTAGGGTGGTGTGGACTCGCTAAAAAATGTGTTTGAAATGAGCTCAAAAGGTAGGGTAAACGACCTCATTTGTAAGCAAAAATGGTGGAACACGCCGAAAAATGTGTTTAAAATGAGTTTAAAAGGTAGGGTGGTGGACTCGCCAGAAAATGTGTTTCAAATGAGCTTGAAAGGTAGGGTAAACGGCCTCATTTCAAAGCAAAAATTGTGGACTCGCCGAAATATGTGTTTCAAATGAGCTCGAAAGGTAGGGTAAACGTCCTCATTTGTAAGCAAAAATGGTGGACACGCCGAAAAATGTGTTTCAAATGAGTTCGAAAGGTAGGGTGGTGGACTCGCCGAAAAATGTGTTTCAAATGAGCTCAAAAGGTACGGTGGTGTGGACTCGCTAAAAATGTGTTTCGAATGAGCTTGAAAGGTAGGGTAAACGGCCTCATTTCTAAGCAAAAATGGTGGACTCGCCGAAAAATGTGTTTCAAATGAGCTCGAAAGGTAGGGTTGTGTGGACTCGCTAAAAAATGTGTTTCAAATGAGCTCGAAAGGTAGGGTAAACGGCCTAATTTGTTAGCAAAAATGGTGGACACACCAAAAAATGTGCTTCAAATGAGTTCGACAGGTAGGGTGGTGGACTCGCTTAAAAATGTGTTTCAAATGAATCAAAAGGTAGGGTAAACAGTCTCATTTCTAAGCAAAAATTGTGGACTCGCCGAAAAATGTGTTTCAAATGAGCTCAAAAAGGTAGGGTGGTGTGGACTCCCTAAAAAATGTGTTTCCAATGAGCTCGAAAGGTAGGGTAAACGGCCTCATTTCTAAGGAAAAATAGTGGACTCGCCGAAAAATGTTTTTCAAATGAGCTCCAAAGGTAGGGTGGTGTGGACTCGCTAAAAAATGTGTTTCGAATGAGCTCGAAAGGTAGGGTAAACGCCCTCATTTCTAAGCAAAAATGGTGGATCCGCCGAAAAAATGTGTTTCAAATGACGTCGAAAGGTAGGGTGGTGTGGACTCGCTAAAAAATGTGTTTCAAATGAACTCGAAAGGTAGGGTAAACGACCTCATTTGTAAGCAAAAATGGTGGAACACGCCGAAAAATGTGTTTCAAATGAGTTTAAAAGGTAGGGTGGTGGACTCGCTAGAAAATGTGTTTCAAATGAACTCAAAAGGTATGGTAAACGAACTCATTTCTAAGCAAAAATGGTGGACTCGCCGAAAAATGTGTTTCTGAGCTCAGAAGGTAGGGTGGTATGGACTCGCTAAAAATGTGTTTCGAATGAGCTCGATAGGTAGGGTAAATGGCCTCATTTCTTAGAAAAAATGGTGGACTCACCGAAAAATGTGTTGCAAATGAGCTCGAAAGGTAGGGTGGTGTGGACTCGCTAAAAAATGTGTTTCAAATGAGCTTGAAAGGTAGGGTAAACGGCCTCATTTCAAAGCAAAATATGTGGACTCGCCGAAATATGTGTTTCAAATGATCTCGAAAGGTAGGGTAAACATCCTCATTTGTAAGCAAAAATGGTGGACACGCCGAAAAATGTGTTTCAAATGAGTTCGAAAGGTAGGGTGGTGGACTCGCCGAAAAATGTGTTTCAAATGAGCTCAAAAGGTAGGGTGGTGTGGACTCGCTAAAAATGTGTTTCGAATGAGCTCGAAAGGTAGGGTAAACGGCCTCATTTCTAAGCAACAATGTTGGAGTCCCCGAAAAATGTGTTTCAAATGAGCTCGAAAGGTAGGGTGGTGTGGACTCGCTGAAAAATGTGTTTCAAATGCACTCGAAAGGTAGGGTAAACGGCCTCATTTCTAAGCAAAAATGGTGGACTCGCCGAAAAATGTGTTTCAAATGAGCTCGAAAGGTAGGGTGGTGTGGACTCGCTAAAAAATGTGTTTCAAATGAGCTCGAAAGGTAGGGTAAACGGCCTAATTTGTTAGCAAAAATGGTGGACACGCCAAAAAATGTGCTTCAAATGAGTTCGAAAGGTAGGGTGGTGGACTCGCTTAAAAATGTGTTTCAAATGAATCAAAAGGTAGGGTAAATAGTCTCATTTCTAAGCAAAAATTGTGGTCTCGCCGAAAAATGTGTTTCAAATGAGCTCAAAAGGTAGGGTGGTGTGGACTCCCTAAAAAATTTGTTTCCAATGAGCTCGAAAGGTAGGGTAAACGGACTCATTTCTAAGCAAAAATGGTGGATCCGCCGAAAAAATGTGTTTCAAATGACCTCGAAAGGTAGGGTGGTGTGGACTCGCTAAAAAATGTGTTTGAAATGAGCTCAAAAGGTAGGGTAAACGACCTCATTTGTAAGCAAAAATGGTGGAACACGCCGAAAAATGTGTTTAAAATGAGTTTAAAAGGTAGGGTGGTGGACTCGCCAGAAAATGTGTTTCAAATGAGCTTGAAAGGTAGGGTAAACGGCCTCATTTCAAAGCAAAAATTGTGGACTCGCCGAAATATGTGTTTCAAATGAGCTCGAAAGGTAGGGTAAACGTCCTCATTTGTAAGCAAAAATGGTGGACACGCCGAAAAATGTGTTTCAAATGAGTTCGAAAGGTAGGGTGGTGGACTCGCCGAAAAATGTGTTTCAAATGAGCTCAAAAGGTACGGTGGTGTGGACTCGCTAAAAATGTGTTTCGAATGAGCTTGAAAGGTAGGGTAAACGGCCTCATTTCTAAGCAAAAATGGTGGACTCGCCGAAAAATGTGTTTCAAATGAGCTCGAAAGGTAGGGTTGTGTGGACTCGCTAAAAAATGTGTTTCAAATGAGCTCGAAAGGTAGGGTAAACGGCCTAATTTGTTAGCAAAAATGGTGGACACACCAAAAAATGTGCTTCAAATGAGTTCGACAGGTAGGGTGGTGGACTCGCTTAAAAATGTGTTTCAAATGAATCAAAAGGTAGGGTAAACAGTCTCATTTCTAAGCAAAAATTGTGGACTCGCCGAAAAATGTGTTTCAAATGAGCTCAAAAAGGTAGGGTGGTGTGGACTCCCTAAAAAATGTGTTTCCAATGAGCTCGAAAGGTAGGGTAAACGGCCTCATTTCTAAGGAAAAATAGTGGACTCGCCGAAAAATGTTTTTCAAATGAGCTCCAAAGGTAGGGTGGTGTGGACTCGCTAAAAAATGTGTTTCGAATGAGCTCGAAAGGTAGGGTAAACGCCCTCATTTCTAAGCAAAAATGGTGGATCCGCCGAAAAAATGTGTTTCAAATGACGTCGAAAGGTAGGGTGGTGTGGACTCGCTAAAAAATGTGTTTCAAATGAACTCGAAAGGTAGGGTAAACGACCTCATTTGTAAGCAAAAATGGTGGAACACGCCGAAAAATGTGTTTCAAATGAGTTTAAAAGGTAGGGTGGTGGACTCGCTAGAAAATGTGTTTCAAATGAACTCAAAAGGTATGGTAAACGAACTCATTTCTAAGCAAAAATGGTGGACTCGCCGAAAAATGTGTTTCTGAGCTCAGAAGGTAGGGTGGTATGGACTCGCTAAAAATGTGTTTCGAATGAGCTCGATAGGTAGGGTAAATGGCCTCATTTCTTAGAAAAAATGGTGGACTCACCGAAAAATGTGTTGCAAATGAGCTCGAAAGGTAGGGTGGTGTGGACTCGCTAAAAAATGTGTTTCAAATGAGCTTGAAAGGTAGGGTAAACGGCCTCATTTCAAAGCAAAATATGTGGACTCGCCGAAATATGTGTTTCAAATGAGCTCGAAAGGTAGGGTAAACGTCCTCATTTGTAAGCAAAAATGGTGGACACGCCGAAAAATGTGTTTCAAATGAGTTCGAAAGGTAGGGTGGTGGACTCGCCGAAAAATGTGTTTCAAATGAGCTCAAAAGGTAGGGTGGTGTGGACTCGCTAAAAATGTGTTTCGAATGAGCTCGAAAGGTAGGGTAAACGGCCTCATTTCTAAGCAACAATGTTGGAGTCCCCGAAAAATGTGTTTCAAATGAGCTCGAAAGGTAGGGTGGTGTGGACTCGCTGAAAAATGTGTTTCAAATGCACTCGAAAGGTAGGGTAAACGGCCTCATTTCTAAGCAAAAATGGTGGACTCGCCGAAAAATGTGTTTCAAATGAGCTCGAAAGGTAGGGTGGTGTGGACTCGCTAAAAAATGTGTTTCAAATGAGCTCGAAAGGTAGGGTAAACGGCCTAATTTGTTAGCAAAAATGGTGGACACGCCAAAAAATGTGCTTCAAATGAGTTCGAAAGGTAGGGTGGTGGACTCGCTTAAAAATGTGTTTCAAATGAATCAAAAGGTAGGGTAAATAGTCTCATTTCTAAGCAAAAATTGTGGTCTCGCCGAAAAATGTGTTTCAAATGAGCTCAAAAGGTAGGGTGGTGTGGACTCCCTAAAAAATTTGTTTCCAATGAGCTCGAAAGGTAGGGTAAACGGACTCATTTCTAAGCAAAAATGGTGGATCCGCCGAAAAAATGTGTTTCAAATGACCTCGAAAGGTAGGGTGGTGTGGACTCGCTAAAAAATGTGTTTCAAATGAGCTCGAAAGGTAGGGTAAACGACCTCATTTGTAAGCAAAAATGGTGGAACACGCCTAAAAATGTGTTTCAAATGAGTTTAAAAGGTAGGGTGGTGGACTCGCCAGAAAATGTGTTTCAAATGAGCTTGAAAGGTAGGGTAAACGGCCTCATTTTAAAGCAAAAATTGTGGACTCGCCGAAATATGTGTTTCAAATGAGCTCGAAAGGTAGGGTTGTGTGGACTCGCTAAAAAATGTGTTTCAAATGAGCTCAAAAGGTAGGGTAAACGGCCTAATTTGTTAGCAAAAATGGTGGACACACCAAAAAATGTGCTTCAAATGAGTTCGAAAGGTAGGGTGGTGGACTCGCTTAAAAATGTGTTTCAAATGAATCAAAAGGTAGGGTAAACAGTCTCATTTCTAAGCAAAAATTGTGGACTCGCCGAAAAATGTGTTTCAAATGAGCTCAAAAAGGTAGGGTGGTGTGGACTCCCTAAAAAATGTGTTTCCAATGAGCTCGAAAGGTAGGGTAAACGGCCTGATTTCTAAGCAAAAATAGTGGACTCGCCGAAAAATGTTTTTCAAATGAGCTCCAAAGGTAGGGTGGTGTGGACTCGCTAAAAAATGTGTTTCGAATGAGCTCGAAAGCTAGGGTAAACGGCCTCATTTCTAAGCAACAATGTTGGACTCGCCGAAAAATGTGTTTCAAATGAGCTCGAAAGGTAGGGTGGTGTGGACTCGCTAAAAAATGTGTTTCAAATGCACTCGAAAGGTAGGGTAAACGGCCTCATTTCTAAGCAAAAATGGTGGACTCGCCGAAAAATGTGTTTCAAATGAGCTCGAAAGGTAGGGTTGTGTGGACTCGCTAAAAAATGTGTTTCAAATGAGCTCGAAAGGTAGGGTAAACGGCCTAATTTGTTAGCAAAAATGGTGGACACACAGAAAAATGTGCTTCAAATGAGTTCGAATGGTAGGGTGGTGGACTCGCTTAAAACTGTGTTTCAAATGAATCAAAAGGTAGGGTAAACAGTCTCATTTCTAAGCAAAAATTGTGGACTCGCCAAAAAATGTGTTTCAAATGAGCTCAAAAAGGTAGGGTGGTGTGGACTCCCTAAAAAATGTGTTTCCAATGAGCTCGAAAGGTAGGGTAAACAGCCTCATTTCTAAGCAAAAATAGTGGACTCGCCGAAAAATGTTTTTCAAATGAGCTCCAAAGGTAGGGTGGTGTGGACTCGCTAAAAAATGTGTTTCGAATTAGCTCGAAAGGTAGGGTAAACGCCCTCATTTCTAAGCAAAAATGGTGGATCCGCCGAAAAAATTTGTTTCAAATGACGTCGAAAGGTAGGGTTGTGTGGACTCGCTAAAAAATGTGTTTCAAATGAGCTCGAAAGGTAGGGTAAACGACCTCATTTGTTAGAAAAAATGGTGGAACACGCCGAAAAATGTGTTTCAAATGAGTTTAAAAGGTAGGGTGGTGGACTCGCTAGAAAATGTGTTTCAAATGAACTCAAAAGGTATGGTAAACGAACTCATTTCTAAGCAAAAATGGTGGACTCGCCCAAAAATGTGTTTCAAATGAGCTCAGAAGGTAGGGTGGTATGGACTCGCTAAAAATGTGTTTCGAATGAGCTCGATAGGTAGGGTAAATGGCCTCATTTCTTAGAAAAAATGGTGGACTCACCGAAAAATGTGTTGCAAATGAGCTCGAAAGGTAGGGTGGTGTGGACTCGCTAAAAAATGTGTTTCAAATGAGCTTGAAAGGTAGGGTAAACGGCCTCATTTCAAAGCAAAATATGTGGACTCGCCGAAATATGTGTTTCAAATGAGCTCGAAAGGTAGGGTAAACGTCCTCATTTGTAAGCAAAAATGGTGGACACGCCGAAAAATGTGTTTCAAATGAGTTCGAAAGGTAGGGTGGTGGACTCGCCGAAAAATGTGTTTCAAATGAGCTCAAAAGGTAGGGTGGTGTGGACTCGCTAAAAATGTGTTTCGAATGAGCTCGAAAGGTAGGGTAAACGGCCTCATTTCTAAGCAACAATATTGGAGTCCCCGAAAAATGTGTTTCAAATGAGCTCGAAAGGTAGGGTGGTGTGGACTCGCTGAAAAATGTGTTTCAAATGCACTCGAAAGGTAGGGTAAACGGCCTCATTTCTAAGCAAAAATGGTGGACTCGCCGAAAAATGTGTTTCAAATGAGCTCGAAAGGTAGGGTGGTGTGGACTCGCTAAAAAATGTGTTTCAAATGAGCTCGAAAGGTAGGGTAAACGGCCTAATTTGTTAGCAAAAATGGTGGACACGCCAAAAAATGTGCTTCAAATGAGTTCGAAAGGTAGGGTGGTGGACTCGCTTAAAAATGTGTTTCAAATTAATCAAAAGGTAGGGTAAATAGTCTCATTTCTAAGCAAAAATTGTGGACTCGCCGAAAAATGTGTTTCAAATGAGCTCAAAAGGTAGGGTGGTGTGGACTCCCTAAAAAATTTGTTTCCAATGAGCTCGAAAGGTAGGGTAAACGGACTCATTTCTAAGAAAAAATGGTGGATCCGCCGAAAAAATGTGTTTCAAATGACCTCGAAAGGTAGGGTGGTGTGGACTCGCTAAAAAATGTGTTTCAAATGAGCTCGAAAGGTAGGGTAAACGACCTCATTTGTAAGCAAAAATGGTGGAACACGCCTAAAAATGTGTTTCAAATGAGTTTAAAAGGTAGGGTGGTGGACTCGCCAGAAAATGTGTTTCAAATGAGCTTGAAAGGTAGGGTAAACGGCCTCATTTCAAAGCAAAAATTGTGGACTCGCCGAAATATGTGTTTCAAATGAGCTCGAAAGGTAGGGTTGTGTGGACTCGCTAAAAAATGTGTTTCAAATGAGCTCAAAAGGTAGGGTAAACGGCCTAATTTGTTAGCAAAAATGGTGGACACACCAAAAAATGTGCTTCAAATGAGTTCGAAAGGTAGGGTGGTGGACTCGCTTAAAAATGTGTTTCAAATGAATCAAAAGGTAGGGTAAACAGTCTCATTTCTAAGCAAAAATTGTGGACTCGCCGAAAAATGTGTTTCAAATGAGCTAAAAAAGGTAGGGTGGTGTGGACTCCCTAAAAAATGTGTTTCCAATGAGCTCGAAAGGTAGGGTAAACGGCCTCATTTCTAAGCAAAAATAGTGGACTCGCCGAAAAATGTTTTTCAAATGAGCTCCAAAGGTAGGGTGGTGTGGACTCGCTAAAAAATGTGTTTCGAATGAGCTCGAAAGCTAGGGTAAACGGCCTCATTTCTAAGCAACAATGTTGGACTCGCCGAAAAATGTGTTTCAAATGAGCTCGAAAGGTAGGGTGGTGTGGACTCGCTAAAAAATGTGTTTCAAATGCACTCGAAAGGTAGGGTAAACGGCCTCATTTCTAAGCAAAAATGGTGGACTCGCCGAAAAATGTGTTTCAAATGAGCTCGAAAGGTAGGGTTGTGTGGACTCGCTAAAAAATGTGTTTCAAATGAGCTCGAAAGGTAGGGTAAACGGCCTAATTTGTTAGCAAAAATGGTGGACACACCAAAAAATGTGCTTCAAATGAGTTCGAAAGGTAGGGTGGTGGACTCTCTTAAAAATGTGTTTCAAATGAATCAAAAGGTAGGGTAAACAGTCTCATTTCTAAGCAAAAATTGTGGACTCGCCGAAAAATGTGTTTCAAATGAGCTCAAAAAGGTAGGGTGGTGTGGACTCCCTAAAAAATGTGTTTCCAATGAGCTCGAAAGGTAGGGTAAACGGCCTCATTTCTAAGCAAAAATAGTGGACTCGTCGAAAAATGTTTTTCAAATGAGCTCCAAAGGTAGGGTGGTGTGGACTCGCTAAAAAATGTGTTTCGAATTAGCTCGAAAGGTAGGGTAAACGCCCTCATTTCTAAGCAAAAATGGTGGATCCGCCGAAAAAATGTGTTTCAAATGACGTCGAAAGGTAGGGTGGTGTGGACTCGCTAAAAAATGTGTTTCAAATGAGCTCGAAAGGTAGGGTAAACGACCTCATTTGTTAGAAAAAATGGTGGAACACGCCGAAAAATGTGTTTCAAATGATTTTAAAAGGTAGGGTGGTGGACTCGCTAGAAAATGTGTTTCAAATGAACTCAAAAGGTATGGTAAACGAACTCATTTCTAAGAAAAAATGGTGGACTCGCCGAAAAATGTGTTTCAAATGAGCTCAGAAGGTAGGGTGGTATGGACTCGCTAAAAATGTGTTTCCAATGAGCTCGATAGGTAGGGTAAATGGCCTCATTTCTTAGAAAAAATGGTGGACTCACCGAAAAATGTGTTGCAAATGAGCTCGAAAGGTAGGGTGGTGTGGACTCGCTAAAAAATGTGTTTCAAATGAGCTTGAAAGGTAGGGTAAACGGCCTCATTTCAAAGCAAAAATTGTGGACTCACCGAAATATGTGTTTCAAATGAGCTCGAAAGGTAGGGTTGTGGACTCGCCGAAAAATGTGTTTCAAATGAGCACAAAAGGTAGGGTGGTGTGGACTCGCTAAAAATGTGTTTCGAATGAGCTCGAAAAGTAGGGTAAACGGCCTCATTTCTAAGCAACAATGCTGGAGTCGCCGAAAAATGTGTTTCAAATGAGCTCGAAAGGTAGGGTGGTGTGGACTCGCTGAAAAATGTGTTTCAAATGCACTCGAAAGGTAGGGTAAACGGCCTCATTTCTAAGCAAAAATGGTGGACTCGCCGAAAAATGTGTTTCAAATGAGCTCAAAAGGTAGGGTGGTGTGGACTTGCTAAAAAATGTGTTTCAAATGAGCTCGAAAGGTAGGGTAAACGGCCTAATTTGTTAGCAAAAATGGTGGACACGCCAAAAAATGTGCTTCAAATGAGTTCGAAAGGTAGGGTGGTGGACTCACTTAAAAATGTGTTTCAAATGAATCAAAAGGTAGGGTAAATAGTCTCATTTCTAAGCAAAAATAGTGGACTCGCCGAAAAATGTGTTTCAAATGAGCTCAAAAGGTAGGGTGGTGTGGACTCCCTAAAAAATTTGTTTCCAATGAGCTCGAAAGGTAGGGTAAACGGACTCATTTCTAAGCAAAAATGGTGGATCCGCCGAAAAAATGTGTTTCAAATGACCTCGAAAGGTAGGGTGGTGTGGACTCGCTAAAAAATGTGTTTCAAATGAGCTCAAAACGTAGGGTAAACGACCTCATTTGTAAGCAAAAATGGTGGAACACGCCGAAAAATGTGTTTCAAATGAGTTTAAAAGGTAGGGTGGTGGACTCGCCAGAAAATGTGTTTCAAATGAGCTTGAAAGGTAGGGTAAACGGCCTCATTTCAAAGCAAAAATTGTGGACTCGCCGAAATATGTGTTTCAAATGAGCTCGAAAGGTAGGGTAAACGTCCACATTTGTAAGCAAAAATGGTGGACACGCCGAAAAATGTGTTTCAAATGAGTTCGAAAGGTAGGGTGGTGGACTCGCCGAAAAATGTGTTTCAAATGAGCTCAAAAGGTAGGGTGGTGTGGACTCGCTAAAAATGTGTTTCGAATGAGTTCGAAAGGTAGGGTAAACGGCCTCATTTCTAAGCAAAAATAGTGGACTCGTCGAAAAATGTTTTTCAAATGAGCTCCAAAGGTAGGGTGGTGTGGACTCGCTAAAAAATGTGTTTCGAATTAGCTCGAAAGGTAGGGTAAACGCCCTCATTTCTAAGCAAAAATGGTGGATCCGCCGAAAAAATGTGTTTCAAATGACGTCGAAAGGTAGGGTGGTGTGGACTCGCTAAAAAATGTGTTTCAAATGAGCTCGAAAGGTAGGGTAAACGACCTCATTTGTTAGAAAAAATGGTGGAACACGCCGAAAAATGTGTTTCAAATGAGTTTAAAAGGTAGGGTGGTGGACTCGCTAGAAAATGTGTTTCAAATGAACTCAAAAGGTATGGTAAACGAACTCATTTCTAAGCAAAAATGGTGGACTCGCCGAAAAATGTGTTTCAAATGAGCTCAGAAGGTAGGGTGGTATGGACTCGCTAAAAATGTGTTTCCAATGAGCTCGATAGGTAGGGTAAATGGCCTCATTTCTTAGAAAAAATGGTGGACTCACCGAAAAATGTGTTGCAAATGAGCTCGAAAGGTAGGGTGGTGTGGACTCGCTAAAAAATGTGTTTCAAATGAGCTTGAAAGGTAGGGTAAACGGCCTCATTTCAAAGCAAAAATTGTGGACTCACCGAAATATGTGTTTCAAATGAGCTCGAAAGGTAGGGTAAACGTCCTCATTTGTAAGCAAAAATGGTGGACACGCCGAAAAATGTGTTTCAAATGAGTTCGAAAGGTAGGGTGGTGGACTCGCCGAAAAATGTGTTTCAAATGAGCACAAAAGGTAGGGTGGTGTGGACTCGCTAAAAATGTGTTTCGAATGAGCTCGAAAAGTAGGGTAAACGGCCTCATTTCTAAGCAACAATGCTGGAGTCGCCGAAAAATGTGTTTCAAATGAGCTCGAAAGGTAGGGTGGTGTGGACTCGCTGAAAAATGTGTTTCAAATGCACTCGAAAGGTAGGGTAAACGGCCTCATTTCTAAGCAAAAATGGTGGACTCGCCGAAAAATGTGTTTCAAATGAGCTCAAAAGGTAGGGTGGTGTGGACTCGCTAAAAAATGTGTTTCAAATGAGCTCGAAAGGTAGGGTAAACGGCCTAATTTGTTAGCAAAAATGGTGGACACGCCAAAAAATGTGCTTCAAATGAGTTCGAAAGGTAGGGTGGTGGACTCACTTAAAAATGTGTTTCAAATGAATCAAAAGGTAGGGTAAATAGTCTCATTTCTAAGCAAAAATTGTGGACTCGCCGAAAAATGTGTTTCAAATGAGCTCAAAAGGTAGGGTGGTGTGGACTCCCTAAAAAATTTGTTTCCAATGAGCTCGAAAGGTAGGGTAAACGGACTCATTTCTAAGCAAAAATGGTGGATCCGCCGAAAAAATGTGTTTCAAATGACCTCGAAAGGTAGGGTGGTGTGGACTCGCTAAAAAATGTGTTTCAAATGAGCTCAAAAGGTAGGGTAAACGACCTCATTTGTAAGCAAAAATGGTGGAACACGCCGAAAAATGTGTTTCAAATGAGTTTAAAAGGTAGGGTGGTGGACTCGCCAGAAAATGTGTTTCAAATGAGCTTGAAAGGTAGGGTAAACGGCTTCATTTCAAAGCAAAAATTATGGACTCGCCGAAATATGTGTTTCAAATGAGCTCGAAAGGTAGGGTAAACGTCCTCATTTGTAAGCAAAAATGGTGGACACGCCGAAAAATGTGTTTCAAATGAGTTCGAAAGGTAGGGTGGTGGACTCGCCGAAAAATGTGTTTCAAATGAGCTCAAAAGGTAGGGTGGTGTGGACTCGCTAAAAATGTGTTTCGAATGAGCTCGAAAGGTAGGGTAAACGGCCTCATTTCTAAGCAACAATGTTGGAGTCCCCGAAAAATGTGTTTCAAATGAGCTCGAAAGGTAGGGTGGTGTGGACTCGCTGAAAAATGTGTTTCAAATGCACTCGAAAGGTAGGGTAAACGGCCTCATTTCTAAGCAAAAATGGTGGACTCGCCGAAAAATGTGTTTCAAATGAGCTCAAAAGGTAGGGTGGTGTGGACTCGCTAAAAAATGTGTTTCAAATGAGCTTGAAAGGTAGGGTAAACGGCCTCATTTCAAAGCAAAAATTGTGGACTCGCCGAAATATGTGTTTCAAATGAGCTCGATAGGTAGGGTAAATGGCCTCATTTCTTAGAAAAAATGGTGGACTCACCGAAAAATGTGTTGCAAATGAGCTCGAAAGGTAGGGTGGTGTGGACTCGCTAAAAAATGTGTTTCAAATGAGCTTGAAAGGTAGGGTAAACGGCCTCATTTCAAAGCAAAAATTGTGGACTCACCGAAATATGTGTTTCAAATGAGCTCGAAAGGTAGGGTAAACGTCCTCATTTGTAAGCAAAAATGGTGGACACGCCGAAAAATGTGTTTCAAATGAGTTCGAAAGGTAGGGTGGTGGACTCGCCGAAAAATGTGTTTCAAATGAGCACAAAAGGTAGGGTGGTGTGGACTCGCTAAAAATGTGTTTCGAATGAGCTCGAAAAGTAGGGTAAACGGCCTCATTTCTAAGCAACAATGCTGGAGTCGCCGAAAAATGTGTTTCAAATGAGCTCGAAAGGTAGGGTGGTGTGGACTCGCTGAAAAATGTGTTTCAAATGCACTCGAAAGGTAGGGTAAACGGCCTCATTTCTAAGCAAAAATGGTGGACTCGCCGAAAAATGTGTTTCAAATGAGCTCAAAAGGTAGGGTGGTGTGGACTCGCTAAAAAATGTGTTTCAAATGAGCTCGAAAGGTAGGGTAAACGGCCTAATTTGTTAGCAAAAATGGTGGACACGCCAAAAAATGTGCTTCAAATGAGTTCGAAAGGTAGGGTGGTGGACTCACTTAAAAATGTGTTTCAAATGAATCAAAAGGTAGGGTAAATAGTCTCATTTCTAAGCAAAAATTGTGGACTCGCCGAAAAATGTGTTTCAAATGAGCTCAAAAGGTAGGGTGGTGTGGACTCCCTAAAAAATTTGTTTCCAATGAGCTCGAAAGGTAGGGTAAACGGACTCATTTCTAAGCAAAAATGGTGGATCCGCCGAAAAAATGTGTTTCAAATGACCTCGAAAGGTAGGGTGGTGTGGACTCGCTAAAAAATGTGTTTCAAATGAGCTCAAAAGGTAGGGTAAACGACCTCATTTGTAAGCAAAAATGGTGGAACACGCCGAAAAATGTGTTTCAAATGAGTTTAAAAGGTAGGGTGGTGGACTCGCCAGAAAATGTGTTTCAAATGAGCTTGAAAGGTAGGGTAAACGGCTTCATTTCAAAGCAAAAATTATGGACTCGCCGAAATATGTGTTTCAAATGAGCTCGAAAGGTAGGGTAAACGTCCTCATTTGTAAGCAAAAATGGTGGACACGCCGAAAAATGTGTTTCAAATGAGTTCGAAAGGTAGGGTGGTGGACTCGCCGAAAAATGTGTTTCAAATGAGCTCAAAAGGTAGGGTGGTGTGGACTCGCTAAAAATGTGTTTCGAATGAGCTCGAAAGGTAGGGTAAACGGCCTCATTTCTAAGCAACAATGTTGGAGTCCCCGAAAAATGTGTTTCAAATGAGCTCGAAAGGTAGGGTGGTGTGGACTCGCTGAAAAATGTGTTTCAAATGCACTCGAAAGGTAGGGTAAACGGCCTCATTTCTAAGCAAAAATGGTGGACTCGCCGAAAAATGTGTTTCAAATGAGCTCAAAAGGTAGGGTGGTGTGGACTCGCTAAAAAATGTGTTTCAAATGAGCTTGAAAGGTAGGGTAAACGGCCTCATTTCAAAGCAAAAATTGTGGACTCGCCGAAATATGTGTTTCAAATGAGCTCGAAAGGTAGGGTAAACGTCCTCATTTGTAAGCAAAAATGGTGGACACGCCGAAAAATGTGTTTCAAATGAGTTCGAAAGGTAGGGTGGTGGACTCGCCGAAAAATGTGTTTCAAATGAGCTCAAAAGGTAGGGTGGTGTGGACTCGCTAAAAATGTGTTTCGAATGAGCTCGAAAGGTAGGGTAAACGGCCTCATTTCTAAGCAACAATGTTGGAGTCCCCGAAAAATGTGTTTCAAATGAGCTCGAAAGGTAGGGTGGTGTGGACTCGCTAAAAAATGTGTTTCAAATGCACTCGAAAGGTAGGGTAAACGGCCTCATTTCTAAGCAAAAATGGTGGACTCGCCGAAAAATGTGTTTCAAATGAGCTCGAAAGGTAGGGTTGTGTGGACTCGCTAAAAAATGTGTTTCAAATGAGCTCGAAAGGTAGGGTAAACGGCCTAATTTGTTAGCAAAAATGGTGGACACACCAAAAAATGTGCTTCAAATGAGTTCGAAAGGTAGGGTGGTGGACTCTCTTAAAAATGTGTTTCAAATGAATCAAAAGGTAGGGTAAACAGTCTCATTTCTAAGCAAAAATTGTGGACTCGCCGAAAAATGTGTTTCAAATGAGCTCAAAAAGGTAGGGTGGTGTGGACTCCCTAAAAAATGTGTTTCCAATGAGCTCGAAAGGTAGGGTAAACGGCCTCATTTCTAAGCAAAAATAGTGGACTCGTCGAAAAATGTTTTTCAAATGAGCTCCAAAGGTAGGGTGGTGTGGACTCGCTAAAAAATGTGTTTCGAATTAGCTCGAAAGGTAGGGTAAACGCCCTCATTTCTAAGCAAAAATGGTGGATCCGCCGAAAAAATGTGTTTCAAATGACGTCGAAAGGTAGGGTGGTGTGGACTCGCTAAAAAATGTGTTTCAAATGAGCTCGAAAGGTAGGGTAAACGACCTCATTTGTTAGAAAAAATGGTGGAACACGCCGAAAAATGTGTTTCAAATGATTTTAAAAGGTAGGGTGGTGGACTCGCTAGAAAATGTGTTTCAAATGAACTCAAAAGGTATGGTAAACGAACTCATTTCTAAGAAAAAATGGTGGACTCGCCGAAAAATGTGTTTCAAATGAGCTCAGAAGGTAGGGTGGTATGGACTCGCTAAAAATGTGTTTCCAATGAGCTCGATAGGTAGGGTAAATGGCCTCATTTCTTAGAAAAAATGGTGGACTCACCGAAAAATGTGTTGCAAATGAGCTCGAAAGGTAGGGTGGTGTGGACTCGCTAAAAAATGTGTTTCAAATGAGCTTGAAAGGTAGGGTAAACGGCCTCATTTCAAAGCAAAAATTGTGGACTCACCGAAATATGTGTTTCAAATGAGCTCGAAAGGTAGGGTTGTGGACTCGCCGAAAAATGTGTTTCAAATGAGCACAAAAGGTAGGGTGGTGTGGACTCGCTAAAAATGTGTTTCGAATGAGCTCGAAAAGTAGGGTAAACGGCCTCATTTCTAAGCAACAATGCTGGAGTCGCCGAAAAATGTGTTTCAAATGAGCTCGAAAGGTAGGGTGGTGTGGACTCGCTGAAAAATGTGTTTCAAATGCACTCGAAAGGTAGGGTAAACGGCCTCATTTCTAAGCAAAAATGGTGGACTCGCCGAAAAATGTGTTTCAAATGAGCTCAAAAGGTAGGGTGGTGTGGACTTGCTAAAAAATGTGTTTCAAATGAGCTCGAAAGGTAGGGTAAACGGCCTAATTTGTTAGCAAAAATGGTGGACACGCCAAAAAATGTGCTTCAAATGAGTTCGAAAGGTAGGGTGGTGGACTCACTTAAAAATGTGTTTCAAATGAATCAAAAGGTAGGGTAAATAGTCTCATTTCTAAGCAAAAATAGTGGACTCGCCGAAAAATGTGTTTCAAATGAGCTCAAAAGGTAGGGTGGTGTGGACTCCCTAAAAAATTTGTTTCCAATGAGCTCGAAAGGTAGGGTAAACGGACTCATTTCTAAGCAAAAATGGTGGATCCGCCGAAAAAATGTGTTTCAAATGACCTCGAAAGGTAGGGTGGTGTGGACTCGCTAAAAAATGTGTTTCAAATGAGCTCAAAACGTAGGGTAAACGACCTCATTTGTAAGCAAAAATGGTGGAACACGCCGAAAAATGTGTTTCAAATGAGTTTAAAAGGTAGGGTGGTGGACTCGCCAGAAAATGTGTTTCAAATGAGCTTGAAAGGTAGGGTAAACGGCCTCATTTCAAAGCAAAAATTGTGGACTCGCCGAAATATGTGTTTCAAATGAGCTCGAAAGGTAGGGTAAACGTCCTCATTTGTAAGCAAAAATGGTGGACACGCCGAAAAATGTGTTTCAAATGAGTTCGAAAGGTAGGGTGGTGGACTCGCCGAAAAATGTGTTTCAAATGAGCTCAAAAGGTAGGGTGGTGTGGACTCGCTAAAAATGTGTTTCGAATGAGTTCGAAAGGTAGGGTAAACGGCCTCATTTCTAAGCAAAAATAGTGGACTCGTCGAAAAATGTTTTTCAAATGAGCTCCAAAGGTAGGGTGGTGTGGACTCGCTAAAAAATGTGTTTCGAATTAGCTCGAAAGGTAGGGTAAACGCCCTCATTTCTAAGCAAAAATGGTGGATCCGCCGAAAAAATGTGTTTCAAATGACGTCGAAAGGTAGGGTGGTGTGGACTCGCTAAAAAATGTGTTTCAAATGAGCTCGAAAGGTAGGGTAAACGACCTCATTTGTTAGAAAAAATGGTGGAACACGCCGAAAAATGTGTTTCAAATGAGTTTAAAAGGTAGGGTGGTGGACTCGCTAGAAAATGTGTTTCAAATGAACTCAAAAGGTATGGTAAACGAACTCATTTCTAAGCAAAAATGGTGGACTCGCCGAAAAATGTGTTTCAAATGAGCTCAGAAGGTAGGGTGGTATGGACTCGCTAAAAATGTGTTTCCAATGAGCTCGATAGGTAGGGTAAATGGCCTCATTTCTTAGAAAAAATGGTGGACTCACCGAAAAATGTGTTGCAAATGAGCTCGAAAGGTAGGGTGGTGTGGACTCGCTAAAAAATGTGTTTCAAATGAGCTTGAAAGGTAGGGTAAACGGCCTCATTTCAAAGCAAAAATTGTGGACTCACCGAAATATGTGTTTCAAATGAGCTCGAAAGGTAGGGTAAACGTCCTCATTTGTAAGCAAAAATGGTGGACACGCCGAAAAATGTGTTTCAAATGAGTTCGAAAGGTAGGGTGGTGGACTCGCCGAAAAATGTGTTTCAAATGAGCACAAAAGGTAGGGTGGTGTGGACTCGCTAAAAATGTGTTTCGAATGAGCTCGAAAAGTAGGGTAAACGGCCTCATTTCTAAGCAACAATGCTGGAGTCGCCGAAAAATGTGTTTCAAATGAGCTCGAAAGGTAGGGTGGTGTGGACTCGCTGAAAAATGTGTTTCAAATGCACTCGAAAGGTAGGGTAAACGGCCTCATTTCTAAGCAAAAATGGTGGACTCGCCGAAAAATGTGTTTCAAATGAGCTCAAAAGGTAGGGTGGTGTGGACTCGCTAAAAAATGTGTTTCAAATGAGCTCGAAAGGTAGGGTAAACGGCCTAATTTGTTAGCAAAAATGGTGGACACGCCAAAAAATGTGCTTCAAATGAGTTCGAAAGGTAGGGTGGTGGACTCACTTAAAAATGTGTTTCAAATGAATCAAAAGGTAGGGTAAATAGTCTCATTTCTAAGCAAAAATTGTGGACTCGCCGAAAAATGTGTTTCAAATGAGCTCAAAAGGTAGGGTGGTGTGGACTCCCTAAAAAATTTGTTTCCAATGAGCTCGAAAGGTAGGGTAAACGGACTCATTTCTAAGCAAAAATGGTGGATCCGCCGAAAAAATGTGTTTCAAATGACCTCGAAAGGTAGGGTGGTGTGGACTCGCTAAAAAATGTGTTTCAAATGAGCTCAAAAGGTAGGGTAAACGACCTCATTTGTAAGCAAAAATGGTGGAACACGCCGAAAAATGTGTTTCAAATGAGTTTAAAAGGTAGGGTGGTGGACTCGCCAGAAAATGTGTTTCAAATGAGCTTGAAAGGTAGGGTAAACGGCTTCATTTCAAAGCAAAAATTATGGACTCGCCGAAATATGTGTTTCAAATGAGCTCGAAAGGTAGGGTAAACGTCCTCATTTGTAAGCAAAAATGGTGGACACGCCGAAAAATGTGTTTCAAATGAGTTCGAAAGGTAGGGTGGTGGACTCGCCGAAAAATGTGTTTCAAATGAGCTCAAAAGGTAGGGTGGTGTGGACTCGCTAAAAATGTGTTTCGAATGAGCTCGAAAGGTAGGGTAAACGGCCTCATTTCTAAGCAACAATGTTGGAGTCCCCGAAAAATGTGTTTCAAATGAGCTCGAAAGGTAGGGTGGTGTGGACTCGCTGAAAAATGTGTTTCAAATGCACTCGAAAGGTAGGGTAAACGGCCTCATTTCTAAGCAAAAATGGTGGACTCGCCGAAAAATGTGTTTCAAATGAGCTCAAAAGGTAGGGTGGTGTGGACTCGCTAAAAAATGTGTTTCAAATGAGCTTGAAAGGTAGGGTAAACGGCCTCATTTCAAAGCAAAAATTGTGGACTCGCCGAAATATGTGTTTCAAATGAGCTCGAAAGGTAGGGTAAACGTCCTCATTTGTAAGCAAAAATGGTGGACACGCCGAAAAATGTGTTTCAAATGAGTTCGAAAGGTAGGGTGGTGGACTCGCCGAAAAATGTGTTTCAAATGAGCTCAAAAGGTAGGGTGGTGTGGACTCGCTAAAAATGTGTTTCGAATGAGCTCGAAAGGTAGGGTAAACGGCCTCATTTCTAAGCAACAATGTTGGAGTCCCCGAAAAATGTGTTTCAAATGAGCTCGAAAGGTAGGGTGGTGTGGACTCGCTGAAAAATGTTTTTCAAATGCACTCGAAAGGTAGGGTAAACGGCCTCATTTTTAAGAAAAAATGGTGGACTCGCCGAAAGATGTGTTTCAAATGAGCTCGAAAGGTAGGGTGGTGTGGACTCGCTAAAAAATGTGTTTCAAATGAGCTCGAAAGGTAGGGTAAATGGCCTAATTTGTTAGCAAAAATGGTGGACACGCCAAAAAATGTGCTTCAAATGAGTTCGAAAGGTAGGGTGGTGGACTCGCTTAAAAATGTGTTTCAAATGAATCAAAAGGTAGGGTAAATAGTCTCATTTCTAAGCAAAAATGGTGGACTCGCCGAAAAATGTGTTTCAAATGAGCTCAAAAGGTAGGGTGGTGTGGACTCGCTAAAAATGTGTTTCCAATGAGCTCGATAGGTAGGGTAAATGGCCTCATTTCTTAGAAAAAATGGTGGACTCACCGAAAAATGTGTTGCAAATGAGCTCGAAAGGTAGGGTGGTGTGGACTCGCTAAAAAATGTGTTTCAAATGAGCTTGAAAGGTAGGGTAAACGGCCTCATTTCAAAGCAAAAATTGTGGACTCACCGAAATATGTGTTTCAAATGAGCTCGAAAGGTAGGGTAAACGTCCTCATTTGTAAGCAAAAATGGTGGACACGCCGAAAATGTGTTTCAAATGAGTTCGAAAGGTAGGGTGGTGGACTCGCCGAAAAATGTGTTTCAAATGAGCACAAAAGGTAGGGTGGTGTGGACTCGCTAAAAATGTGTTTCGAATGAGCTCGAAAAGTAGGGTAAACGGCCTCATTTCTAAGCAACAATGCTGGAGTCGCCGAAAAATGTGTTTCAAATGAGCTCGAAAGGTAGGGTGGTGTGGACTCGCTGAAAAATGTGTTTCAAATGCACTCGAAAGGTAGGGTAAACGGCCTCATTTCTAAGCAAAAATGGTGGACACGCCGAAAAATGTGTTTCAAATGAGCTCAAAAGGTAGGGTGGTGTGGACTCGCTAAAAATGTGTTTCGAATGAGCTCGAAAGGTAGGGTAAACGGCCTCATTTCTAAGCAACAATGTTGGAGTCGCCGAAAAATGTGTTTCAAATGAGCTCGAAAGGTAGGGTGGTGTGGACTCGCTGAAAAATGTGTTTCAAATGCACTCGAAAGGTAGGGTAAACGGCCTCATTTCTAAGCAAAAATGGTGGACTCGCCGAAAAATGTGTTTCAAATGAGCTCAAAAGGTAGGGTGGTGTGGACTCGCTAAAAAATGTGTTTCAAATGAGCTCGAAAGGTAGGGTAAACGGCCTAATTTGTTAGCAAAAATGGTGGACACGCCAAAAAATGTGCTTCAAATGAGTTCGAAAGGTAGGGTGGTGGACTCACTTAAAAATGTGTTTCAAATGAATCAAAAGGTAGGGTAAATAGTCTCATTTCTAAGCAAAAATTGTGGACTCGCCGAAAAATGTGTTTCAAATGAGCTCAAAAGGTAGGGTGGTGTGGACTCCCTAAAAAATTTGTTTCCAATGAGCTCGAAAGGTAGGGTAAACGGACTCATTTCTAAGCAAAAATGGTGGATCCGCCGAAAAAATGTGTTTCAAATGACCTCGAAAGGTAGGGTGGTGTGGACTCGCTAAAAAATGTGTTTCAAATGAGCTCAAAAGGTAGGGTAAACGACCTCATTTGTAAGCAAAAATGGTGGAACACGCCGAAAAATGTGTTTCAAATGAGTTTAAAAGGTAGGGTGGTGGACTCGCCAGAAAATGTGTTTCAAATGAGCTTGAAAGGTAGGGTAAACGGCTTCATTTCAAAGCAAAAATTATGGACTCGCCGAAATATGTGTTTCAAATGAGCTCGAAAGGTAGGGTAAACGTCCTCATTTGTAAGCAAAAATGGTGGACACGCCGAAAAATGTGTTTCAAATGAGTTCGAAAGGTAGGGTGGTGGACTCGCCGAAAAATGTGTTTCAAATGAGCTCAAAAGGTAGGGTGGTGTGGACTCGCTGAAAAATGTTTTTCAAATGCACTCGAAAGGTAGGGTAAACGGCCTCATTTTTAAGAAAAAATGGTGGACTCGCCGAAAGATGTGTTTCAAATGAGCTCGAAAGGTAGGGTGGTGTGGACTCGCTAAAAAATGTGTTTCAAATGAGCTCGAAAGGTAGGGTAAATGGCCTAATTTGTTAGCAAAAATGGTGGACACGCCAAAAAATGTGCTTCAAATGAGTTCGAAAGGTAGGGTGGTGGACTCGCTTAAAAATGTGTTTCAAATGAATCAAAAGGTAGGGTAAATAGTCTCATTTCTAAGCAAAAATGGTGGACTCGCCGAAAAATGTGTTTCAAATGAGCTCAAAAGGTAGGGTGGTGTGGACTCGCTAAAAATGTGTTTCCAATGAGCTCGATAGGTAGGGTAAATGGCCTCATTTCTTAGAAAAAATGGTGGACTCACCGAAAAATGTGTTGCAAATGAGCTCGAAAGGTAGGGTGGTGTGGACTCGCTAAAAAATGTGTTTCAAATGAGCTTGAAAGGTAGGGTAAACGGCCTCATTTCAAAGCAAAAATTGTGGACTCACCGAAATATGTGTTTCAAATGAGCTCGAAAGGTAGGGTAAACGTCCTCATTTGTAAGCAAAAATGGTGGACACGCCGAAAATGTGTTTCAAATGAGTTCGAAAGGTAGGGTGGTGGACTCGCCGAAAAATGTGTTTCAAATGAGCACAAAAGGTAGGGTGGTGTGGACTCGCTAAAAATGTGTTTCGAATGAGCTCGAAAAGTAGGGTAAACGGCCTCATTTCTAAGCAACAATGCTGGAGTCGCCGAAAAATGTGTTTCAAATGAGCTCGAAAGGTAGGGTGGTGTGGACTCGCTGAAAAATGTGTTTCAAATGCACTCGAAAGGTAGGGTAAACGGCCTCATTTCTAAGCAAAAATGGTGGACACGCCGAAAAATGTGTTTCAAATGAGCTCAAAAGGTAGGGTGGTGTGGACTCGCTAAAAATGTGTTTCGAATGAGCTCGAAAGGTAGGGTAAACGGCCTCATTTCTAAGCAACAATGTTGGAGTCGCCGAAAAATGTGTTTCAAATGAGCTCGAAAGGTAGGGTGGTGTGGACTCGCTGAAAAATGTGTTTCAAATGCACTCGAAAGGTAGGGTAAACGGCCTCATTTCTAAGCAAAAATGGTGGACTCGCCGAAAAATGTGTTTCAAATGAGCTCAAAAGGTAGGGTGGTGTGGACTCGCTAAAAAATGTGTTTCAAATGAGCTCGAAAGGTAGGGTAAACGGCCTAATTTGTTAGCAAAAATGGTGGACACGCCAAAAAATGTGCTTCAAATGAGTTCGAAAGGTAGGGTGGTGGACTCACTTAAAAATGTGTTTCAAATGAATCAAAAGGTAGGGTAAATAGTCTCATTTCTAAGCAAAAATTGTGGACTCGCCGAAAAATGTGTTTCAAATGAGCTCAAAAGGTAGGGTGGTGTGGACTCCCTAAAAAATTTGTTTCCAATGAGCTCGAAAGGTAGGGTAAACGGACTCATTTCTAAGCAAAAATGGTGGATCCGCCGAAAAAATGTGTTTCAAATGACCTCGAAAGGTAGGGTGGTGTGGACTCGCTAAAAAATGTGTTTCAAATGAGCTCAAAAGGTAGGGTAAACGACCTCATTTGTAAGCAAAAATGGTGGAACACGCCGAAAAATGTGTTTCAAATGAGTTTAAAAGGTAGGGTGGTGGACTCGCCAGAAAATGTGTTTCAAATGAGCTTGAAAGGTAGGGTAAACGGCTTCATTTCAAAGCAAAAATTATGGACTCGCCGAAATATGTGTTTCAAATGAGCTCGAAAGGTAGGGTAAACGTCCTCATTTGTAAGCAAAAATGGTGGACACGCCGAAAAATGTGTTTCAAATGAGTTCGAAAGGTAGGGTGGTGGACTCGCCGAAAAATGTGTTTCAAATGAGCTCAAAAGGTAGGGTGGTGTGGACTCGCTAAAAATGTGTTTCGAATGAGCTCGAAAGGTAGGGTAAACGGCCTCATTTCTAAGCAACAATGTTGGAGTCCCCGAAAAATGTGTTTCAAATGAGCTCGAAAGGTAGGGTGGTGTGGACTCGCTGAAAAATGTGTTTCAAATGCACTCGAAAGGTAGGGTAAACGGCCTCATTTCTAAGCAAAAATGGTGGACTCGCCGAAAAATGTGTTTCAAATGACCTCAAAAGGTAGGGTGGTGTGGACTCGCTAAAAATTGTGTTTCAAATGAGCTTGAAAGGTAGGGTAAACGGCCTCATTTCAAAGCAAAAATTGTGGACTCGCCGAAATATGTGTTTCAAATGAGCTCGAAAGGTAGGGTAAACGTCCTCATTTGTAAGCAAAAATGGTGGACACGCCGAAAAATGTGTTTCAAATGAGTTCGAAAGGTAGGGTGGTGGACTCGCCGAAAAATGTGTTTCAAATGAGCTCAAAAGGTAGGGTGGTGTGGACTCGCTAAAAATGTGTTTCGAATGAGCTCGAAAGGTAGGGTAAACGGCCTCATTTCTAAGCAACAATGTTGGAGTCCCCGAAAAATGTGTTTCAAATGAGCTCGAAAGGTAGGGTGGTGTGGACTCGCTGAAAAATGTTTTTCAAATGCACTCGAAAGGTAGGGTAAACGGCCTCATTTTTAAGAAAAAATGGTGGACTCGCCGAAAGATGTGTTTCAAATGAGCTCGAAAGGTAGGGTGGTGTGGACTCGCTAAAAAATGTGTTTCAAATGAGCTCGAAAGGTAGGGTAAATGGCCTAATTTGTTAGCAAAAATGGTGGACACGCCAAAAAATGTGCTTCAAATGAGTTCGAAAGGTAGGGTGGTGGACTCGCTTAAAAATGTGTTTCAAATGAATCAAAAGGTAGGGTAAATAGTCTCATTTCTAAGCAAAAATGGTGGACTCGCCGAAAAATGTGTTTCAAATGAGCTCAAAAGGTAGGGTGGTGTGGACTCGCTAAAAAATGTGTTTCAAATGAGCTCGAAAGGTAGGGTAAATGGCCTAATTTGTTAGCAAAAATGGTGGACACGCCAAAAAATGTGCTTCAAATGAGTTCGAAAGGTAGGGTGGTGGACTCGCTTAAAAATGTGTTTCAAATGAATCAAAAGGTAGGGTAAATAGTCTCATTTCTAAGCAAAAATGGTGGACTCGCCGAAAAATGTGTTTCAAATGAGCTCAAAAGGTAGGGTGGTGTGGACTCGCTAAAAATGTGTTTCCAATGAGCTCGATAGGTAGGGTAAATGGCCTCATTTCTTAGAAAAAATGGTGGACTCACCGAAAAATGTGTTGCAAATGAGCTCGAAAGGTAGGGTGGTGTGGACTCGCTAAAAAATGTGTTTCAAATGAGCTTGAAAGGTAGGGTAAACGGCCTCATTTCAAATCAAAAATTGTGGACTCACCGAAATATGTGTTTCAAATGAGCTCGAAAGGTAGGGTAAACGTCCTCATTTGTAAGCAAAAATGGTGGACACGCCGAAAATGTGTTTCAAATGAGTTCGAAAGGTAGGGTGGTGGACTCGCCGAAAAATGTGTTTCAAATGAGCACAAAAGGTAGGGTGGTGTGGACTCGCTAAAAATGTGTTTCGAATGAGCTCGAAAAGTAGGGTAAACGGCCTCATTTCTAAGCAACAATGCTGGAGTCGCCGAAAAATGTGTTTCAAATGAGCTCGAAAGGTAGGGTGGTGTGGACTCGCTGAAAAATGTGTTTCAAATGCACTCGAAAGGTAGGGTAAACGGCCTCATTTCTAAGCAAAAATGGTGGACTCGCCGAAAAATGTGTTTCAAATGAGCTCAAAAGGTAGGGTGGTGTGGACTCGCTAAAAATGTGTTTCCAATGAGCTCGATAGGTAGGGTAAATGGCCTCATTTCTTAGAAAAAATGGTGGACTCACCGAAAAATGTGTTGCAAATGAGCTCGAAAGGTAGGGTGGTGTGGACTCGCTAAAAAATGTGTTTCAAATGAGCTTGAAAGGTAGGGTAAACGGCCTCATTTCAAAGCAAAAATTGTGGACTCACCGAAATATGTGTTTCAAATGAGCTCGAAAGGTAGGGTAAACGTCCTCATTTGTAAGCAAAAATGGTGGACACGCCGAAAATGTGTTTCAAATGAGTTCGAAAGGTAGGGTGGTGGACTCGCCGAAAAATGTGTTTCAAATGAGCACAAAAGGTAGGGTGGTGTGGACTCGCTAAAAATGTGTTTCGAATGAGCTCGAAAAGTAGGGTAAACGGCCTCATTTCTAAGCAACAATGCTGGAGTCGCCGAAAAATGTGTTTCAAATGAGCTCGAAAGGTAGGGTGGTGTGGACTCGCTGAAAAATGTGTTTCAAATGCACTCGAAAGGTAGGGTAAACGGCCTCATTTCTAAGCAAAAATGGTGGACTCGCCGAAAAATGTGTTTCAAATGAGCTCAAAAGGTAGGGTGGTGTGGACTCGCTAAAAAATGTGTTTCAAATGAGCTCGAAAGGTAGGGTAAACGGCCTAATTTGTTAGCAAAAATGGTGGACACGCCAAAAAATGTGCTTCAAATGAGTTCGAAAGGTAGGGTGGTGGACTCACTTAAAAATGTGTTTCAAATGAATCAAAAGGTAGGGTAAATAGTCTCATTTCTAAGCAAAAATTGTGGACTCGCCGAAAAATGTGTTTCAAATGAGGTCGAAAGGTAGGGTAAACGGACTCATTTCTAAGCAAAAATGGTGGATCCGCCGAAAAAATGTGTTTCAAATGACCTCGAAAGGTAGGGTGGTGTGGACTCGCTAAAAAATGTGTTTCAAATGAGCTCGAAAGGTAGGGTAAACGACCTCATTTGTAAGCAAAAATGTTGGAACACGCCGAAAAATGTGTTTCAAATGAGTTTAAAAGGTAGGGTGGTGGACTCGCCAGAAAATGTGTTTCAAATGAGCTTGAAAGGTAGGGTAAACGACCTCATTTCAAAGCAAAAATTGTGGACTCGCCGAAATATGTGTTTCAAATGAGCTCGAAAGGTAGGGTAAACGTCCTCATTTGTAAGCAAAAATGGTGGACACGCCGAAAAATGTGTTTCAAATGAGTTCGAAAAGGTAGGGTGGTGGACTCGCCGAAAAATGTGTTTCAAATGAGCTCAAAAGGTAGGGTGGTGTGGACTCGCTAAAAATGTGTTTCGAATGAGCTCGAAAGGTAGGGTAAACGGCCTCATTTCTAAGCAACAATGTTGGAGTCCCCGAAAAATGTGTTTCAAATGAGCTCGAAAGGTAGGGTGGTGTGGACTCGCTGAAAAATGTGTTTCAAATGCACTCGAAAGGTAGGGTAAACGGCCTCATTTCTAAGCAAAAATGGTGGACTCGCCGAAAAATGTGTTTCAAATGAGCTCGAAAGGTAGGGTGGTGTGGACTCGCTAAAAAATGTGTTTCAAATGAGCTCGAAAGGTAGGGTAAATGGCCTAATTTGTTAGCAAAAATGGTGGACACGCCAAAAAATGTGCTTCAAATGAGTTCGAAAGGTAGGGTGGTGGACTCGCTTAAAAATGTGTTTCAAATGAATCAAAAGGTAGGGTAAATAGTCTCATTTCTAAGGAAAAATTGTGGACTCGCCGAAAAATGTGTTTCAAATGAGCTCAAAAGGTAGGGTGGTGTGGACTCCCTAAAAAATTTGTTTCCAATGAGCTCGAAAGGTAGGGTAAACGGACTCATTTCTAAGCAAAAATGGTGGATCCGCCGAAAAAATGTGTTTCAAATGACCTCGAAAGGTAGGGTGGTGTGGACTCGCTATAAAATGTGTTTCAAATGAGCTCGAAAGGTAGGGTAAACGACCTCATTTGTAAGCAAAAATGGTGGAACACGCCTAAAAATGTGTTTCAAATGAGTTTAAAAGGTAGGGTGGTGGACTCGCCAGAAAATGTGTTTCAAATGAGCTTGAAAGGTAGGGTAAACGGCCTCATTTCAAAGCAAAAATTGTGGACTCGCCGAAATATGTGTTTCAAATGAGCTCGAAAGGTAGGGTTGTGTGGACTCGCTAAAAAATGTGTTTCAAATGAGCTCAAAAGGTAGGGTAAACGGCCTAATTTGTTAGCAAAAATGGTGGACACACCAAAAAATGTGCTTCAAATGAGTTCGAAAGGTAGGGTGGTGGACTCGCTTAAAAATGTGTTTCAAATGAATCAAAAGGTAGGGTAAACAGTCTCATTTCTAAGCAAAAATTGTGGACTCGCCAAAAAATGTGTTTCAAATGAGCTCAAAAAGGTAGGGTGGTGTGGACTCCCTAAAAAATGTGTTTCCAATGAGCTCGAAACGTAGGGTAAAGGGCCTCATTTCTAAGCAAAAATAGTGGACTCGCCGAAAAATGTTTTTCAAATGAGCTCCAAAGGTAGGGTGGTGTGGACTCGCTAAAAAATGTGTTTCGAATGAGCTCGAAAGCTAGGGTAAACGGCCTCATTTCTAAGCAACAATGTTGGACTCGCCGAAAAATGTGTTTCAAATGAGCTCGAAAGCTAGGGTGGTGTGGACTCGCTAAAAAATGTGTTTCAAATGCACTCGAAAGGTAGGGTAAACGGCCTCATTTCTAAGCAAAAATGGTGGACTCGCCGAAAAATGTGTTTCAAATGAGCTCGAAAGGTAGGGTTGTGTGGACTCGCTAAAAAATGTGTTTCAAATGAGCTCGAAAGGTAGGGTAAACGGCCTAATTTGTTAGCAAAAATGGTGGACACACCAAAAAATGTGCTTCAAATGAGTTCGAAAGGTAGGGTGGTGGACTCGCTTAAAAATGTGTTTCAAATCAATCAAAAGGTAGGGTAAACAGTCTCATTTCTAAGCAAAAATTGTGGACTCGCCGAAAAATGTGTTTCAAATGAGCTCAAAAAGGTAGGGTGGTGTGGACTCCCTAAAAAATGTGTTTCCAATGAGCTCGAAAGGTAGGGTAAACGGCCTCATTTCTAAGCAAAAATAGTGGACTCGCCAAAAAATGTTTTTCAAATGAGCTCCAAAGGTAGGGTGGTGTGGACTCGCTAAAAAATGTGTTTCGAATTAGCTCGAAAGGTAGGGTAAACGCCCTCATTTCTAAGCAAAAATGGTGGATCCGCCGAAAAAATGTGTTTCAAATGACGTCGAAAGGTAGGGTGGTGTGGACTCGCTAAAAAATGTGTTTCAAATGAGCTCGAAAGGTAGGGTAAACGACCTCATTTGTTAGAAAAAATGGTGGAACACGCCGAAAAATGTGTTTCAAATGAGTTTAAAAGGTAGGGTGGTGGACTCGCTAGAAAATGTGTTTCAAATGAACTCAAAAGGTATGGTAAACGAACTCATTTCTAAGCAAAAATGGTGGACTCGCCGAAAAATGTGTTTCAAATGAGCTCAGAAGGTAGGGTGGTATGGACTCGCTAAAAATGTGTTTCGAATGAGCTCGATAGGTAGGGTAAATGGCCTCATTTCTTAGAAAAAATGGTGGACTCACCGAAAAATGTGTTGCAAATGAGCTCGAAAGGTAGGGTGGTATGGACTCGCTAAAAAATGTGTTTCAAATGAGCTTGAAAGGTAGGGTAAACGGCCTCATTTCAAAGCAAAAATTGTGGACTCACCGAAATATGTGTTTCAAATGAGCTCGAAAGGTAGGGTAAACGTCCTCATTTGTAAGCAAAAATGGTCGACATGCCGAAAAATGTGATTCAAATGAGTTCGAAAGGTAGGGTGGTGAACTCGCCGAAAAATGTGTTTCAAATGAGCTCAAAAGGTAGGGTGGTGTGGACTCGCTAAAAATGTGTTTCGAATGAGCTCGAAAGGTAGGGTAAACGGCCTCATTTCTAAGCAACAATGTTGGAGTCGCCGAAAAATGTGTTTCAAATGAGCTCGAAAGGTAGGGTGGTGTGGACTCGCTGAAAATGTGTTTCAAATGCACTCGAAAGGTAGGGTAAACGGCCTCATTTCTAAGCAAAAATGGTGGACTCGCCGAAAAATGTGTTTCAAATGAGCTCAAAAGGTAGGGTGGTGTGGACTCCCTAAAATTTTTTTTTCCAATGAGCTCGAAAGGTAGGGTAAACGGACTCATTTCTAAGCAAAAATGGTGGATCCGCCGAAAAAATGTGTTTCAAATGACCTCGAAAGGTAGGGTGGTGTGGACTCGCTAAAAAATGTGTTTCAAATGAGCTCGAAAGGTAGGGTAAACGACCTCATTTGTAAGCAAAAATGTTGGAACACGCCGAAAAATGTGTTTCAAATGAGTTTAAAAGGTAGGGTGGTGGACTCGCCAGAAAATGTGTTTCAAATGAGCTTGAAAGGTAGGGTAAACGACCTCATTTCAAAGCAAAAATTGTGGACTCGCCGAAATATGTGTTTCAAATGAGCTCGAAAGGTAGGGTAAACGTCCTCATTTGTAAGCAAAAATGGTGGACACGCCGAAAAATGTGTTTCAAATGAGTTCGAAAAGGTAGGGTGGTGGACTCGCCGAAAAATGTGTTTCAAATGAGCTCAAAAGGTAGGGTGGTGTGGACTCGCTAAAAATGTGTTTCGAATGAGCTCGAAAGGTAGGGTAAACGGCCTCATTTCTAAGCAACAATGTTGGAGTCCCCGAAAAATGTGTTTCAAATGAGCTCGAAAGGTAGGGTGGTGTGGACTCGCTGAAAAATGTGTTTCAAATGCACTCGAAAGGTAGGGTAAACGGCCTCATTTCTAAGCAAAAATGGTGGACTCGCCGAAAAATGTGTTTCAAATGAGCTCGAAAGGTAGGGTGGTGTGGACTCGCTAAAAAATGTGTTTCAAATGAGCTCGAAAGGTAGGGTAAACGACCTCATTTGTTAGAAAAAATGGTGGAACACGCCGAAAAATGTGTTTCAAATGAGTTTAAAAGGTAGGGTGGTGGACTCGCTAGAAAATGTGTTTCAAATGAACTCAAAAGGTATGGTAAACGAACTCATTTCTAAGCAAAAATGGTGGACTCGCCGAAAAATGTGTTTCAAATGAGCTCAGAAGGTAGGGTGGTATGGACTCGCTAAAAATGTGTTTCGAATGAGCTCGATAGGTAGGGTAAATGGCCTCATTTCTTAGAAAAAATGGTGGACTCACCGAAAAATGTGTTGCAAATGAGCTCGAAAGGTAGGGTGGTATGGACTCGCTAAAAAATGTGTTTCAAATGAGCTTGAAAGGTAGGGTAAACGGCCTCATTTCAAAGCAAAAATTGTGGACTCACCGAAATATGTGTTTCAAATGAGCTCGAAAGGTAGGGTAAACGTCCTCATTTGTAAGCAAAAATGGTCGACATGCCGAAAAATGTGATTCAAATGAGTTCGAAAGGTAGGGTGGTGAACTCGCCGAAAAATGTGTTTCAAATGAGCTCAAAAGGTAGGGTGGTGTGGACTCGCTAAAAATGTGTTTCGAATGAGCTCGAAAGGTAGGGTAAACGGCCTCATTTCTAAGCAACAATGTTGGAGTCGCCGAAAAATGTGTTTCAAATGAGCTCGAAAGGTAGGGTGGTGTGGACTCGCTGAAAATGTGTTTCAAATGCACTCGAAAGGTAGGGTAAACGGCCTCATTTCTAAGCAAAAATGGTGGACTCGCCGAAAAATGTGTTTCAAATGAGCTCAAAAGGTAGGGTGGTGTGGACTCCCTAAAAATTTTTTTTCCAATGAGCTCGAAAGGTAGGGTAAACGGACTCATTTCTAAGCAAAAATGGTGGATCCGCCGAAAAAATGTGTTTCAAATGACCTCGAAAGGTAGGGTGGTGTGGACTCGCTAAAAAATGTGTTTCAAATGATCTCGAAAGGTAGGGTAAACGACCTCATTTGTAAGCAAAAATGTTGGAACACGCCGAAAAATGTGTTTCAAATGAGTTTAAAAGGTAGGGTGGTGGACTCGCCAGAAAATGTGTTTCAAATGAGCTTGAAAGGTAGGGTAAACGACCTCATTTCAAAGCAAAAATTGTGGACTCGCCGAAATATGTGTTTCAAATGAGCTCGAAAGGTAGGGTAAACGTCCTCATTTGTAAGCAAAAATGGTGGACACGCCGAAAAATGTGTTTCAAATGAGTTCGAAAAGGTAGGGTGGTGGACTCGCCGAAAAATGTGTTTCAAATGAGCTCAAAAGGTAGGGTGGTGTGGACTCGCTAAAAATGTGTTTCGAATGAGCTCGAAAGGTAGGGTAAACGGCCTCATTTCTAAGCAACAATGTTGGAGTCCCCGAAAAATGTGTTTCAAATGAGCTCGAAAGGTAGGGTGGTGTGGACTCGCTGAAAAATGTGTTTCAAATGCACTCGAAAGGTAGGGTAAACGGCCTCATTTCTAAGCAAAAATGGTGGACTCGCCGAAAAATGTGTTTCAAATGAGCTCGAAAGGTAGGGTGGTGTGGACTCGCTAAAAAATGTGTTTCAAATGAGCTCGAAAGGTAGGGTAAATGGCCTAATTTGTTAGCAAAAATGGTGGACACGCCAAAAAATGTGCTTCAAATGAGTTCGAAAGGTAGGGTGGTGGACTCGCTTAAAAATGTGTTTCAAATGAATCAAAAGGTAGGGTAAATAGTCTCATTTCTAAGCAAAAATTGTGGACTCGCCGAAAAATGTGTTTCAAATGAGCTCAAAAGGTAGGGTGGTGTGGACTCCCTAAAAAATTTGTTTCCAATGAGCTCGAAAGGTAGGGTAAACGGACTCATTTCTAAGCAAAAATGGTGGATCCGCCAAAAAAATGTGTTTCAAATGACCTCGAAAGGTAGGGTGGTGTGGACTCGCTAAAAAATGTGTTTCAAATGAGCTCGAAAGGTAGGGTAAACGACCTCATTTGTAAGCAAAAATGGTGGAACACGCCTAAAAATGTGTTTCAAATGAGTTTAAAAGGTAGGGTCGTGGACTCGCCAGAAAATGTGTTTCAAATGAGCTTGAAAGGTAGGGTAAACGGCCTCATTTCAAAGCAAAAATTGTGGACTCGCCGAAATATGTGTTTCAAATGAGCTCGAAAGGTAGGGTTGTGTGGACTCGCTAAAAAATGTGTTTCGAATGAGCTCAAAAGGTAGGGTAAACGGCCTAATTTGTTAGCAAAAATGGTGGACACACCAAAAAATGTGCTTCAAATGAGTTCGAAAGGTAGGGTGGTGGACTCGCTGAAAATGTGTTTCAAATGCACTCGAAAGGTAGGGTAAACGGCCTCATTTCTAAGCAAAAATGGTGGACTCGCCGAAAAATGTGTTTCAAATGAGCTCAAAAGGTAGGGTGGTGTGGACTCCCTAAAAAATTTGTTTCCAATGAGCTCGAAAGGTAGGGTAAACGGACTCATTTCTAAGCAAAAATGGTGGATCCGCCGAAAAAATGTGTTTCAAATGACCTCGAAAGGTAGGGTGGTGTGGACTCGCTAAAAAATGTGTTTCAAATGAGCTCGAAAGGTAGGGTAAACGACCTCATTTGTAAGCAAAAATGTTGGAACACGCCGAAAAATGTGTTTCAAATGAGTTTAAAAGGTAGGGTGGTGGACTCGCCAGAAAATGTGTTTCAAATGAGCTTGAAAGGTAGGGTAAACGACCTCATTTCAAAGCAAAAATTGTGGACTCGCCGAAATATGTGTTTCAAATGAGCTCAAAAGGTAGGGTAAACGTCCTCATTTGTAAGCAAAAATGGTGGACACGCCGAAAAATGTGTTTCAAATGAGTTCGAAAGGTAGGGTGGTGGACTCGCCGAAAAATGTGTTTCAAATGAGCTCAAAAGGTAGGGTGGTGTGAACTCGCTAAAAATGTGTTTCGAATGAGCTCGAAAGGTAGGGTAAACGGCCTCATTTCTAAGCAACAATGTTGGAGTCCCCGAAAAATGTGTTTCAAATGAGCTCGAAAGGTAGGGTGGTGTGGACTCGCTGAAAAATGTGTTTCAAATGCACTCGAAAGGTAGGGTAAACGGCCTCATTTCTAAGCAAAAATGGTGGACTCGCCGAAAAATGTGTTTCAAATGAGCTCGAAAGGTAGGGTTGTGTGGACTCGCTAAAAAATGTGTTTCAAATGAGCTCGAAAGGTAGGGTAAACGGCCTAATTTGTTAGCAAAAATGGTGGACACACCAAAAAATGTGCTTCAAATGAGTTCGAAAGGTAGGGTGGTGGACTCGCTTAAAAATGTGTTTCAAATGTATGAAAAGGTAGGGTAAACAGTCTCATTTCTAAGCAAAAATTGTGGACTCGCCGAAAAATGTGTTTCAAATGAGCTCAAAAAGGTAGGGTGGTGTGGACTCCCTAAAAAATGTGTTTCCAATGAGCTCGAAAGGTAGGGTAAACGACCTCATTTCTAAGCAAAAATAGTGGACTCGCCGAAAAATGTGTTTCAAATGAGCTCCAAAGGTAGGGTGGTGTGGACTCGCTAAAAAATGTGTTTCGAATTAGCTCGAAAGGTAGGGTAAACGCCCTCATTTCTAAGCAAAAATGGTGGATCCGCCGAAAAAATGTGTTTCAAATGACGTCGAAAGGTAGGGTGGTGTGGACTCGCTAAAAAATGTGTTTCAAATGAGCTCGAAAGGTAGGGTAAACGACCTCATTTGTTAGAAAAAATGGTGGAACACGCCGAAAAATGTGTTTCAAATGAGTTTAAAAGGTAGGGTGGTGGACTCGCTAGAAAATGTGTTTCAAATGAACTCAAAAGGTATGGTAAACGAACTCATTTCTAAGCAAAAATGGTGGACTCGCCGAAAAATGTGTTTCAAATGAGCTCAGAAGGTAGGGTGGTATGGACTCGCTAAAAATGTGTTTCGAATGAGCTCGATAGGTAGGGTAAATGGCCTCATTTCTTAGAAAAAATGGTGGACTCACCGAAAAATGTGTTGCAAATGAGCTCGAAAGGTAGGGTGGTATGGACTCGCTAAAAAATGTGTTTCAAATGAGCTTGAAAGGTAGGGTAAACGGCCTCATTTCAAAGCAAAAATTGTGGACTCACCGAAATATGTGTTTCAAATGAGCTCGAAAGGTAGGGTAAACGTCCTCATTTGTAAGCAAAAATGGTGGACACGCCGAAAAATGTGATTCAAATGAGTTCGAAAGGTAGGGTGGTGGACTCGCCGAAAAATGTGTTTCAAATGAGCTCAAAAGGTAGGGTGGTGTGGACTCGCTAAAAATGTGTTTCGAATGAGCTCGAAAGGTAGGGTAAACGGCCTCATTTCTAAGCAACAATGTTGGAGTCGCCGAAAAATGTGTTTCAAATGAGCTCGAAAGGTAGGGTGGTGTGGACTCGCTGAAAAATGTGTTTCAAATGCACTCGAAAGGTAGGGTAAACGGCCTCATTTCTAAGCAAAAATGGTGGACTCGCCGAAAAATGTGTTTCAAATGAGCTCAAAAGGTAGGGTGGTGTGGACTCGCTAAAAAATGTGTTTCAAATGAGCTCGAAAGGTAGGGTAAACGGCCTAATTTGTTAGCAAAAATGGTGGACACGCCAAAAAATGTGCTTCAAATGAGTTCGAAAGGTAGGGTGGTGGATTCACTTAAAAATGTGTTTCAAATGAATCAAAAGGTAGGGTAAATAGTATCATTTCTAAGCAAAAATTGTGGACTCGCCGAAAAATGTGTTTCAAATGAGCTCAAAAGGTAGGGTGGTGTGGACTCCCTAAAAAATTTGTTTCCAATGAGCTCGAAAGGTAGGGTAAACGGACTCATTTCTAAGCAAAAATGGTGGATCCGCCGAAAAAATGTGTTTCAAATGACCTCGAAAGGTAGGGTGGTGTGGACTCGCTAAAAAATGTGTTTCAAATGAGCTCGAAAGGTAGGGTAAACGACCTCATTTGTAAGCAAAAATGGTGGAACACGCCGAAAAATGTGTTTCAAATGAGTTTAAAAGGTACGGTGGTGGACTCGCCAGAAAATGTGTTTCAAATGAGCTTGAAAGGTAGGGTAAACGGCCTCATTTCAAAGCAAAAATTGTGGACTCGCCGAAATATGTGTTTCAAATGAGCTCGAAAGGTAGGGTAAACGTCCTCATTTGTAAGCAAAAATGGTGGACACGCCGAAAAATGTGTTTCAAATGAGTTCGAAAGGTAGGGTGGTGGAATCGCCGAAAAATGTGTTTCAAATGAGCTCAAAAGGTAGGGTGGTGTGGACTCGCTAAAAATGTGTTTCGAATGAGCTCGAAATGTAGGGTAAACGGCCTCATTTCTAAGCAACAATGTTGGAGTCCCCGAAAAATGTGTTTCAAATGAGCTCGAAAGGCAGGGTGGTGTGGACTCGCTGAAAAATGTGTTTCAAATGCACTCGAAAGGTAGGGTAAACGGCCTCATTTCTAAGTAAAAATGGTGGACTCGCCGAAAAATGTGTTTCAAATGAGCTCGAAAGGTAGGGTTGTGTGGACTCGCTAAAAAATGTGTTTCAAATGAGCTCGAAAGGTAGGGTAAACGGCCTAATTTGTTAGCAAAAATGGTGGACACACCAAAAAATGTGCTTCAAATGAGTTCGAAAGTTAGGGTGGTGGACTCGCTTAAAAATGTGTTTCAAATGAATCAAAAGGTAGGGTAAACAGTCTCATTTCTAAGCAAAAATTGTGGACTCGCCGAAAAATGTGTTTCAAATGAGCTCAAAAAGGTAGGGTGGTGTGGACTCCCTAAAAAATGTGTTTCCAATGAGCTCGAAAGGTAGGGTAAACGACCTCATTTCTAAGCAAAAATAGTGGACTCGCCAAAAAATGTTTTTCAAATGAGCTCCAAAGGTAGGGTGGTGTGGACTCGCTAAAAAATGTGTTTCGAATTAGCTCGAAAGGTAGGGTAAACGCCCTCATTTCTAAGCAAAAATGGTGGATCCGCCGAAAAAATGTGTTTCAAATGACGTCGAAAGGTAGGGTGGTGTGGACTCGCTAAACAATGTGTTTCAAATGAGCTCGAAAGGTAGGGTAAACGACCTCATTTGTTAGAAAAAATGGTGGAACACGCCGAAAAATGTGTTTCAAATGAGTTTAAAAGGTAGGGTGGTGGACTCGCTAGAAAATGTGTTTCAAATGAACTCAAAAGGTATGGTAAACGAACTCATTTCTAAGCAAAAATGGTGGACTCGCCGAAAAATGTGTTTCAAATGAGCTCAGAAGGTAGGGTGGTATGGACTCGCTAAAAATGTGTTTCGAATGAGCTCGATAGGTAGGGTAAATGGCCTCATTTCTTAGAAAAAATGGTGGACTCACCGAAAAATGTGTTGCAAATGAGCTCGAAAGGTAGGGTGGTATGGACTCGCTAAAAAATGTGTTTCAAATGAGCTTGAAAGGTAGGGTAAACGGCCTCATTTCAAAGCAAAAATTGTGGACTCACCGAAATATGTGTTTCAAATGAGCTCGAAAGGTAGGGTAAACGTCCTCATTTGTAAGCAAAAATGGTGGACACGCCGAAAAATGTGATTCAAATGAGTTCGAAAGGTAGGGTGGTGGACTCGCCGAAAAATGTGTTTCAAATGAGCTCAAAAGGTAGGGTGGTGTGGACTCGCTAAAAATGTGTTTCGAATGAGCTCGAAAGGTAGGGTAAACGGCCTCATTTCTAAGCAACAATGTTGGAGTCGCCGAAAAATGTGTTTCAAATGAGCTCGAAAGGTAGGGTGGTGTGGACTCGCTGAAAAATGTGTTTCAAATGCACTCGAAAGGTAGGGTAAACGGCCTCATTTCTAAGCAAAAATGGTGGACTCGCCGAAAAATGTGTTTCAAATGAGCTCAAAAGGTAGGGTGGTGTGGACTCGCTAAAAAATGTGTTTCAAATGAGCTCGAAAGGTAGGGTAAACGGCCTAATTTGTTAGCAAAAATGGTGGACACGCCAAAAAATGTGCTTCAAATGAGTTCGAAAGGTAGGGTGGTGGACTCACTTAAAAATGTGTTTCAAATGAATCAAAAGGTAGGGTAAATAGTCTCATTTCTAAGCAAAAATTGTGGACTCGCCGAAAAATGTGTTTCAAATGAGCTCAAAAGGTAGGGTGGTGTGGACTCCCTAAAAAATTTGTTACCAATGAGCTCGAAAGGTAGGGTAAACGGACTCATTTCTAAGCAAAAATGGTGGATCCGCCGAAAAAATGTGTTTCAAATGACCTCGAAAGGTAGGGTGGTGTCGACTCGCTAAAAAATGTGTTTCAAATGAGCTCGAAAGGTAGGGTAAACGACCTCATTTGTAAGCAAAAATGGTGGAACACGCCGAAAAATGTGTTTCAAATGAGTTTAAAAGGTACGGTGGTGGACTCGCCAGAAAATGTGTTTCAAATGAGCTTGAAAGGTAGGGTAAACGGCCTCATTTCAAAGCAAAAATTGTGGGCTCGCCGAAATATGTGTTTCAAATGAGCTCGAAAGGTAGGGTAAACGTCCTCATTTGTAAGCAAAAATGGTGGACACGCCGAAAAATGTGTTTCAAATGAGTTCGAAAGGTAGGGTGGTGGACTCGCCGAAAAATGTGTTTCAAATGAGCTCAAAAGGTAGGGTGGTGTGGACTCGCTAAAAATGTGTTTCGAATGAGCTCGAAAGGTAGGGTAAACGGCCTCATTTCTAAGCAGCAATGTTGGAGTCCCCGAAAAATGTGTTTCAAATGAGCTCGAAAGGTAGGGTGGTGTGGACTCGCTGAAAAATGTGTTTCAAATGCACTCGAAAGGTAGGGTAAACGGCCTCATTTCTAAGCAAAAATGGTGGACTCGCCGAAAAATGTGTTTCAAATGAGCTCGAAAGGTAGGGTTGTGTGGACTCGCTAAAAAATGTGTTTCAAATGAGCTCGAAAGGTAGGGTAAACGGCCTAATTTGTTAGCAAAAATGGTGGACACACCAAAAAATGTGCTTCAAATGAGTTCGAAAGTTAGGGTGGTGGACTCGCTTAAAAATGTGTTTCAAATGAATCAAAAGGTAGGGTAAACAGTCTCATTTCTAAGCAAAAATTGTGGACTCGCCGAAAAATGTGTTTCAAATGAGCTCAAAAAGGTAGGGTGGTGTGGACTCCCTAAAAAATGTGTTTCCAATGAGCTCGAAAGGTAGGGTAAACGACCTCATTTCTAAGCAAAAATAGTGGACTCGCCAAAAAATGTTTTTCAAATGAGCTCCAAAGGTAGGGTGGTGTGGACTCGCTAAAAAATGTGTTTCGAATTAGCTCGAAAGGTAGGGTAAACGCCCTCATTTCTAAGCAAAAATGGTGGATCCGCCGAAAAAATGTGTTTCAAATGACGTCGAAAGGTAGGGTGGTGTGGACTCGCTAAACAATGTGTTTCAAATGAGCTCGAAAGGTAGGGTAAACGACCTCATTTGTTAGAAAAAATGGTGGAACACGCCGAAAAATGTGTTTCAAATGAGTTTAAAAGGTAGGGTGGTGGACTCGCTAGAAAATGTGTTTCAAATGAACTCAAAAGGTATGGTAAACGAACTCATTTCTAAGCAAAAATGGTGGACTCGCCGAAAAATGTGTTTCAAATGAGCTCAGAAGGTAGGGTGGTATGGACTCGCTAAAAATGTGTTTCGAATGAGCTCGATAGGTAGGGTAAATGGCTTCATTTCTTAGAAAAAATGGTGGACTCACCGAAAAATGTGTTGCAAATGAGCTCGAAAGGTAGGGTGGTATGGACTCGCTAAAAAATGTGTTTCAAATGAGCTTGAAAGGTAGGGTAAACGGCCTCATTTCAAAGCAAAAATTGTGGACTCACCGAAATATGTGTTTCAAATGAGCTCGAAAGGTAGGGTAAACGTCCTCATTTGTAAGCAAAAATGGTGGACACGCCGAAAAATGTGATTCAAATGAGTTCGAAAGGTAGGGTGGTGGACTCGCCGAAAAATGTGTTTCAAATGAGCTCAAAAGGTAGGGTGGTGTGGACTCGCTAAAAATGTGTTTCAAATGAGCTCGAAAGGTAGGGTAAACGGCCTCATTTCTAAGCAACAATGTTGGAGTCGCCGAAAAATGTGTTTCAAATGAGCTCGAAAGGTAGGGTGGTGTGGACTCGCTGAAAAATGTGTTTCAAATGCACTCGAAAGGTAGGGTAAACGGCCTCATTTCTAAGCAAAAATGGTGGACTCGCCGAAAAATGTGTTTCAAATGAGCTCGAAAGGTAGGGTTGTGTGGACTCGCTAAAAAATGTGTTTCAAATGAGCTCGAAAGGTAGGGTAAACGGCCTAATTTGTTAGCAAAAATGGTGGACACACCAAAAAATGTGCTTCAAATGAGTTCGAAAGTTAGGGTGGTGGACTCGCTTAAAAATGTGTTTCAAATGAATCAAAAGGTAGGGTAAACAGTCTCATTTCTAAGCAAAAATTGTGGACTCGCCGAAAAATGTGTTTCAAATGAGCTCAAAAAGGTAGGGTGGTGTGGACTCCCTAAAAAATGTGTTTCCAATGAGCTCGAAAGGTAGGGTAAACGACCTCATTTCTAAGCAAAAATAGTGGACTCGCCAAAAAATGTTTTTCAAATGAGCTCCAAAGGTAGGGTGGTGTGGACTCGCTAAAAAATGTGTTTCGAATTAGCTCGAAAGGTAGGGTAAACGCCCTCATTTCTAAGCAAAAATGGTGGATCCGCCGAAAAAATGTGTTTCAAATGACGTCGAAAGGTAGGGTGGTGTGGACTCGCTAAACAATGTGTTTCAAACTAGCTCGAAAGGTAGGGTAAACGACCTCATTTGTTAGAAAAAATGGTGGAACACGCTGAAAAATGTGTTTCAAATGAGTTTAAAAGGTAGGGTGGTGGACTCGCTAGAAAATGTGTTTCAAATGAACTCAAAAGGTATGGTAAACGAACTCATTTCTAAGCAAAAATGGTGGACTCGCCGAAAAATGTGTTTCAAATGAGCTCAGAAGGTAGGGTGGTATGGACTCGCTAAAAATGTGTTTCGAATGAGCTCGATAGGTAGGGTAAATGGCTTCATTTCTTAGAAAAAATGGTGGACTCACCGAAAAATGTGTTGCAAATGAGCTCGAAAGGTAGGGTGGTATGGACTCGCTAAAAAATGTGTTTCAAATGAGCTTGAAAGGTAGGGTAAACGGCCTCATTTCAAAGCAAAAATTGTGGACTCACCGAAATATGTGTTTCAAATGAGCTCGAAAGGTAGGGTAAACGTCCTCATTTGTAAGCAAAAATGGTGGACACGCCGAAAAATGTGATTCAAATGAGTTCGAAAGGTAGGGTGGTGGACTCGCCGAAAAATGTGTTTCAAATGAGCTCAAAAGGTAGGGTGGTGTGGACTCGCTAAAAATGTGTTTCGAATGAGCTCGAAAGGTAGGGTAAACGGCCTCATTTCTAAGCAACAATGTTGGAGTCGCCGAAAAATGTGTTTCAAATGAGCTCGAAAGGTAGGGTGGTGTGGACTCGCTGAAAAATGTGTTTCAAATGCACTCGAAAGGTAGGGTAAACGGCCTCATTTCTAAGCAAAAATGGTGGCTCGCCGAAAAATGTGTTTCAAATGAGCTCAAAAGGTAGGGTGGTGTGGACTCGCTAAAAAATGTGTTTCAAATGAGCTCGAAAGGTAGGGTAAACGGCCTAATTTGTTAGCAAAAATGGTGGACACGCCAAAAAATGTGCTTCAAATGAGTTCGAAAGGTAGGGTGGTGGACTCACTTAAAAATGTGTTTCAAATGAATCAAAAGGTAGGGTAAATAGTCTCATTTCTAAGCAAAAATTGTGGACTCGCCGAAAAATGTGTTTCAAATGAGCTCAAAAGGTAGGGTGGTGTGGACTCCCTAAAAAATTTGTTTCCAATGAGCTCGAAAGGTAGGGTAAACGGACTCATTTCTAAGCAAAAATGGTGGATCCGCCGAAAAAATGTGTTTCAAATGACCTCGAAAGGTAGGGTGGTGTGGACTCGCAAAAAAATGTGTTTCAAATGAGCTCGAAAGGTAGGGTAAACGACCTCATTTGTAAGAAAAAATGGTGGAACACGCCGAAAAATGTGTTTCAAATGAGTTTAAAAGGTAGGGTGGTGGACTCGCCAGAAAATGTGTTTCAAATGAGCTTGAAAGGTAGGGTAAACGGCCTCATTTCAAAGCAAAAATTGTGGACTCGCCGAAATATGTGTTTCAAATGAGCTCGAAAGGTAGGGTAAACGTCCTCATTTGTAAGAAAAAATGGTGGACACGCCGAAAAATGTGTTTCAAATGAGTTCGAAAGGTAGGGTGGTGGACTCGCCGAAAAATGTGTTTCAAATGAGCTCAAAAGGTAGGGTGGTGTGGACTCGCTAAAAATGTGTTTCGAATGAGCTCGAAAGGTAGGGTAAACGGCCTCATTTCTAAGCAACAATGTTGGAGTCCCCGAAAAATGTGTTTCAAATGAGCTCGAAAGGTAGGGTGGTGTGGACTCGCTGAAAAATGTGTTTCAAATGCACTCGAAAGGTAGGGTAAACGGCCTCATTTCTAAGCAAAAATGGTGGACTCGCCGAAAAATGTGTTTCAAATGAGCTCGAAAGGTAGGGTTGTGTGGACTCGCTAAAAAATGTGTTTCAAATGAGCTCGAAAGGTAGGGTAAACGGCCTAATTTGTTAGCAAAAATGGTGGACACACCAAAAAATGTGCTTCAAATGAGTTCGAAAGGTAGGGTGGTGGACTCGCTTAAAAATGTGTTTCAAATGAATCAAAAGGTAGGGTAAACAGTCTCATTTCTAAGCAAAAATTGTGGACTCGCCGAAAAATGTGTTTCAAATGAGCTCAAAAAGGTAGGGTGGTGTGGACTCCCTAAAAAATGTGTTTCCAATGAGCTCGAAAGGTAGGGTAAACGGCCTCATTTCTAAGCAAAAATAGTGGACTCGCCAAAAAATGTTTTTCAAATGAGCTCCAAAGGTAGGGTGGTGTGGACTCGCTAAAAAATGTGTTTCAAATGAGCTCGAAAGGTAGGGTAAACGCCCTCATTTCTAAGCAAAAATGGTGGATCCGCCGAAAAAATGTGTTTCAAATGACGTCGAAAGGTAGGGTGGTGTGGACTCGCTAAAAAATGTGTTTCAAATGAGCTCGAAAGGTAGGGTAAACGACCTCATTTGTTAGAAAAAATGGTGGAACACGCCGAAAAATGTGTTTCAAATGAGTTTAAAAGGTAGGGTGGTGGACTCGCTAGAAAATGTGTTTCAAATGAACTCAAAAGGTATGGTAAACGAACTCATTTCTAAGCAAAAATGGTGGACTCGCCGAAAAATGTGTTTCAAATGAGCTCAGAAGGTAGGGTGGTATGGACTCGCTAAAAATGTGTTTCGAATGAGCTCGATAGGTAGGGTAAATGGCCTCATTTCTTAGAAAAAATGGTGGACTCACCGAAAAATGTGTTGCAAATGAGCTCGAAAGGTAGGGTGGTATGGACTCGCTAAAAAATGTGTTTCAAATGAGCTTGAAAGGTAGGGTAAACGGCCTCATTTCAAAGCAAAAATTGTGGACTCACCGAAATATGTGTTTCAAATGAGCTCGAAAGGTAGGGTAAACGTCCTCATTTGTAAGCAAAAATGGTGGACACGCCGAAAAATGTGATTCAAATGAGTTCGAAAGGTAGGGTGGTGGACTCGCCGAAAAATGTGTTTCAAATGAGCTCAAAAGGTAGGGTGGTGTGGACTCGCTAAAAATGTGTTTCGAATGAGCTCGAAAGGTAGGGTAAACGGCCTCATTTCTAAGCAACAATGTTGGAGTTGCCGAAAAATGTGTTTCAAATGAGCTCGAAAGGTAGGGTGGTGTGGACTCGCTGAAAAATGTGTTTCAAATGCACTCGAAAGGTAGGGTAAACGGCCTCATTTCTAAGCAAAAATGGTGGACTCGCCGAAAAATGTGTTTCAAATGAGCTCAAAAGGTAGGGTGGTGTGGACTCGCCAAAAAATGTGTTTCAAATGAGCTCGAAAGGTAGGGTAAACGGCCTAATTTGTTAGCAAAAATGGTGGACACGCCAAAAAATGTGCTTCAAATGAGTTCGAAAGGTAGGGTGGTGGACTCACTTAAAAATGTGTTTCAAATGAATCAAAAGGTAGGGTAAATAGTCTCATTTCTAAGCAAAAATTGTGGACTCGCCGAAAAATGTGTATCAAATGAGCTCAAAAGGTAGGGTGGTGTGGACTCCCTAAAAAATTTGTTTCCAATAAGCTCGAAAGGTAGGGTAAACGGACTCATTTCTAAGCAAAAATGGTGGATCCGCCGAAAAAATGTGTTTCAAATGACCTCGAAAGGTAGGGTGGTGTGGACTCGCTAAAAAATGTGTTTCAAATGAGCTCGAAAGGTAGGGTAAACGACCTCATTTGTAAGCAAAAATGGTGGAACACGCCGAAAAATGTGTTTCAAATGAGTTTAAAAGGTAGGGTGGTGGACTCGCCAGAAAATGTGTTTCAAATGAGCTTGAAAGGTAGGGTAAACGGCCTCATTTCAAAGCAAAAATTGTGGACTCGCCGAAATATGTGTTTCAAATGAGCTCGAAAGGTAGGGTAAACGTCCTCATTTGTAAGCAAAAATGGTGGACACGCCGAAAAATGTGTTTCAAATGAGTTCGAAAGGTAGGGTGGTGGACTCGCCGAAAAATGTGTTTCAAATGAGCTCAAAAGGTAGGGTGGTGTGGACTCGCTAAAAATGTGTTTCGAATGAGCTCGAAAGGTAGGGTAAACGGCCTCATTTCTAAGCAACAATGTTGGAGTCGCCGAAAAATGTGTTTCAAATGAGCTCGAAAGGTAGGGTGGTGTGGACTCGCTGAAAAATGTGTTTCAAATGCACTCGAAAGGTAGGGTAAACGGCCTCATTTCTAAGCAAAAATGGTGGACTCGCCGAAAAATGTGTTTCAAATGAGCTCAAAAGGTAGGGTGGTGTGGACTCGCTAAAAAATGTGTTTCAAATGAGCTCGAAAGGTAGGGTAAACGGCCTAATTTGTTAGCAAAAATGGTGGACACGCCAAAAAATGTGCTTCAAATGAGTTCGAAAGGTAGGGTGGTGGACTGACTTAAAAATGTGTTTCAAATGAATCAAAAGGTAGGGTAAATAGTCTCATTTCTAAGCAAAAATTGTGGACTCGCCGAAAAATGTGTTTCAAATGAGCTCAAAAGGTAGGGTGGTGTGGACTCCCTAAAAAATTTGTTTCCAATGAGCTCGAAAGGTAGGGTAAACGGACTCATTTCTAAGCAAAAATGGTGGATCCGCCGAAAAAATGTGTTTCAAATGACCTCGAAAGGTAGGGTGGTGTGGACTCGCTAAAAAATGTGTTTCAAATGAGCTCGAAAGGTAGGGTAAACGACCTCATTTGTAAGCAAAAATGGTGGAACACGCCGAAAAATGTGTTTCAAATGAGTTTAAAAGGTAGGGTGGTGGACTCGCCAGAAAATGTGTTTCAAATGAGCTTGAAAGGTAGGGTAAACGGCCTCATTTCAAAGCAAAAATTGTGGACTCGCCGAAATATGTGTTTCAAATGAGCTCGAAAGGTAGGGTAAACGTCCTCATTTGTAAGCAAAAATGGTGGACACGCCGAAAAATGTGTTTCAAATGAGTTCGAAAGGTAGGGTGGTGGACTCGCCGAAAAATGTGTTTCAAATGAGCTCAAAAGGTAGGGTGGTGTGGACTCGCTAAAAATGTGTTTCGAATGAGCTCGAAAGGTAGGGTAAACGGCCTCATTTCTAAGCAACAATGTTGGAGTCCCCGAAAAATGTGTTTCAAATGAGCTCGAAAGGTAGGGTGGTGTGGACTCGCTGAAAAATGTGTTTCAAATGCACTCGAAAGGTAGGGTAAACGGCCTCATTTCTAAGCAAAAATGGTGGACTCGCCGAAAAATGTGTTTCAAATGAGCTCGAAAGGTAGGGATGTGTGGACTCGCTAAAAAATGTGTTTCAAATGAGCTCGAAAGGTAGGGTAAACGGCCTAATTTGTTAGCAAAAATGGTGGACACACCAAAAAATGTGCTTCAAATGAGTTCGAAAGTTAGGGTGGTAGACTCGCTTAAAAATGTGTTTCAAATGAATCAAAAGGTAGGGTAAACAGTCTCATTTCTAAGCAAAAATTGTGGACTCGCCGAAAAATGTGTTTCAAATGAGCTCAAAAAGGTAGGGTGGTGTGGACTCCCTAAAAAATGTGTTTCCAATGAGCTCGAAAGGTAGGGTAAACGACCTCATTTCTAAGCAAAAATAGTGGACTCGCCAAAAAATGTTTTTCAAATGAGCTCCAAAGGTAGGGTGGTGTGGACTCGCTAAAAAATGTGTTTCGAATTAGCTCGAAAGGTAGGGTAAACGCCCTCATTTCTAAGCAAAAATTGTGGACTCGCCGAAAAATGTGTTTCAAATGAGCTCAAAAAGGTAGGGTGGTGTGGACTCCCTAAAAAATGTGTTTCCAATGAGCTCGAAAGGTAGGGTAAACGACCTCATTTCTAAGCAAAAATAGTGGACTCGCCAAAAAATGTTTTTCAAATGAGCTCCAAAGGTAGGGTGGTGTGGACTCGCTAAAAAATGTGTTTCGAATTAGCTCGAAAGGTAGGGTAAACGCCCTCATTTCTAAGCAAAAATGGTGGATCCGCCGAAAAAATGTGTTTCAAATGAGCTCAGAAGGTAGGGTGGTATGGACTCGCTAAAAATGTGTTTCGAATGAGCTCGATAGGTAGGGTAAATGGCTTCATTTCTTAGAAAAAATGGTGGACTCACCGAAAAATGTGTTGCAAATGAGCTCGAAAGGTAGGGTGGTATGGACTCGCTAAAAATGTGTTTCAAATGAGCTTGAAAGGTAGGGTAAACGGCCTCATTTCAAAGCAAAAATTGTGGACTCACCGAAATATGTGTTTCAAATGAGCTCGAAAGGTAGGGTAAACGGCCTCATTTCTAAGCAAAAATAGTGGACTCGCCGAAAAATGTGTTTCAAATGAGCTCAAAAAGGTAGGGTGGTGTGGACTCCCTAAAAAATGTGTTTCCAATGAGCTCGAAAGGTAGGGTAAACGACCTCATTTCTAAGCAAAAATAGTGGACTCGCCAAAAAATGTTTTTCAAATGAGCTCCAAAGGTAGGGTGGTGTGGACTCGCTAAAAAATGTGTTTCGAATTAGCTCGAAAGGTAGGGTAAACGCCCTCATTTCTAAGCAAAAATTGTGGACTCGCCGAAAAATGTGTTTCAAATGAGCTCAAAAAGGTAGGGTGGTGTGGACTCCCTAAAAAATGTGTTTCCAATGAGCTCGAAAGGTAGGGTAAACGACCTCATTTCTAAGCAAAAATAGTGGACTCGCCAAAAAATGTTTTTCAAATGAGCTCCAAAGGTAGGGTGGTGTGGACTCGCTAAAAAATGTGTTTCGAATTAGCTCGAAAGGTAGGGTAAACGCCCTCATTTCTAAGCAAAAATGGTGGATCCGCCGAAAAAATGTGTTTCAAATGAGCTCAGAAGGTAGGGTGGTATGGACTCGCTAAAAATGTGTTTCGAATGAGCTCGATAGGTAGGGTAAATGGCTTCATTTCTTAGAAAAAATGGTGGACTCACCGAAAAATGTGTTGCAAATGAGCTCGAAAGGTAGGGTGGTATGGACTCGCTAAAAATGTGTTTCAAATGAGCTTGAAAGGTAGGGTAAACGGCCTCATTTCAAAGCAAAAATTGTGGACTCACCGAAATATGTGTTTCAAATGAGCTCGAAAGGTAGGGTAAACGTCCTCATTTGTAAGCAAAAATGGTGGACACGCCGAAAAATGTGATTCAAATGAGTTCGAAAGGTAGGGTGGTGGACTCGCCGAAAAATGTGTTTCAAATGAGCTCAAAAGGTAGGGTGGTGTGGACTCGCTAAAAATGTGTTTCGAATGAGCTCGAAAGGTAGGGTAAACGGCCTCATTTCTAAGCAACAATGTTGGAGTCGCCGAAAAATGTGTTTCAAATGAGCTCGAAAGGTAGGGTGGTGTGGACTCGCTAAAAAATGTGTTTCGAATGAGCTCGATAGGAAGGGTAAACGGCCTCATTTCTTAGCAAAAATGGTGGACTCACAAAAAAATGTGTTGCAAATGAGCTCGAAAGGTAGGGTGGTGTGGACTCGCTAAAAAATGTGTTTCAAATGAGCTCGAAAGGTAGGGTAAACGGCCTAATTTGTTAGCAAAAATGGTGGACACGCCAAAAAATGTGCTTCAAATGAGTTCGAAAGGTAGGGTGGTGGACTCACTTAAAAATGTGTTTCAAATGAATCAAAAGGTAGGGTAAATAGTCTCATTTCTAAGCAAAAATTGTGGACTCGCCGAAAAATGTGTTTCAAATGAGCTCAAAAGGTAGGGTGGTGTGGACTCCCTAAAAAATTTGTTTCCAATGAGCTCGAAAGGTAGGGTAAACGGACTCATTTCTAAGCAAAAATGGTGGATCCGCCGAAAAAATGTGTTTCAAATGACCTCGAAAGGTAGGGTGGTGTGGACTCGCTAAAAAATGTGTTTCAAATGAGCTCGAAAGGTAGGGTAAACGACCTCATTTGTAAGCAAAAATGGTGGAACACGCCGAAAAATGTGTTTCAAATGAGTTTAAAAGGTAGGGTGGTGGACTCGCCAGAAAATGTGTTTCAAATGAGCTTGAAAGGTAGGGTAAACGGCCTCATTTCAAAGCAAAAATTGTGGACTCGCCGAAATATGTGTTTCAAATGAGCTCGAAAGGTAGGGTAAACGTCCTCATTTGTAAGCAAAAATGGTGGACACGCCGAAAAATGTGTTTCAAATGAGTTCGAAAGGTAGGGTGGTGGACTCGCCGAAAAATGTGTTTCAAATGAGCTCAAAAGGTAGGGTGGTGTGGACTCGCTAAAAATGTGTTTCGAATGAGCTCGAAAGGTAGGGTAAACGGCCTCATTTCTAAGCAACAATGTTGGAGTCCCCGAAAAATGTGTTTCAAATGAGCTCGAAAGGTAGGGTAAACGTCCTCATTTGTAAGCAAAAATGGTGGACACGCCGAAAAATGTGATTCAAATGAGTTCGAAAGGTAGGGTGGTGGACTCGCCGAAAAATGTGTTTCAAATGAGCTCAAAAGGTAGGGTGGTGTGGACTCGCTAAAAATGTGTTTCGAATGAGCTCGAAAGGTAGGGTAAACGGCCTCATTTCTAAGCAACAATGTTGGAGTCGCCGAAAAATGTGTTTCAAATGAGCTCGAAAGGTAGGGTGGTGTGGACTCGCTAAAAAATGTGTTTCGAATGAGCTCGATAGGAAGGGTAAACGGCCTCATTTCTTAGCAAAAATGGTGGACTCACAAAAAAATGTGTTGCAAATGAGCTCGAAAGGTAGGGTGGTGTGGACTCGCTAAAAAATGTGTTTCAAATGAGCTCGAAAGGTAGGGTAAACGGCCTAATTTGTTAGCAAAAATGGTGGACACGCCAAAAAATGTGCTTCAAATGAGTTCGAAAGGTAGGGTGGTGGACTCACTTAAAAATGTGTTTCAAATGAATCAAAAGGTAGGGTAAATAGTCTCATTTCTAAGCAAAAATTGTGGACTCGCCGAAAAATGTGTTTCAAATGAGCTCAAAAGGTAGGGTGGTGTGGACTCCCTAAAAAATTTGTTTCCAATGAGCTCGAAAGGTAGGGTAAACGGACTCATTTCTAAGCAAAAATGGTGGATCCGCCGAAAAAATGTGTTTCAAATGACCTCGAAAGGTAGGGTGGTGTGGACTCGCTAAAAAATGTGTTTCAAATGAGCTCGAAAGGTAGGGTAAACGACCTCATTTGTAAGCAAAAATGGTGGAACACGCCGAAAAATGTGTTTCAAATGAGTTTAAAAGGTAGGGTGGTGGACTCGCCAGAAAATGTGTTTCAAATGAGCTTGAAAGGTAGGGTAAACGGCCTCATTTCAAAGCAAAAATTGTGGACTCGCCGAAATATGTGTTTCAAATGAGCTCGAAAGGTAGGGTAAACGTCCTCATTTGTAAGCAAAAATGGTGGACACGCCGAAAAATGTGTTTCAAATGAGTTCGAAAGGTAGGGTGGTGGACTCGCCGAAAAATGTGTTTCAAATGAGCTCAAAAGGTAGGGTGGTGTGGACTCGCTAAAAATGTGTGTCGAATGAGCTCGAAAGGTAGGGTAAACGGCCTCATTTCTAAGCAACAATGTTGGAGTCCCCGAAAAATGTGTTTCAAATGAGCTCGAAAGGTAGGGTGGTGTGGACTCGCTGAAAAATGTGTTTCAAATGCACTCGAAAGGTAGGGTAAACGGCCTCATTTCTAAGCAAAAATGGTGGACTCGCCGAAAAATGTGTTTCAAATGAGCTCGAAAGGTAGGGTTGTGTGGACTCGCTAAAAAATGTGTTTCAAATGAGCTCGAAAGGTAGGGTAAACGGCCTAATTTGTTAGCAAAAATGGTGGACACACCAAAAAATGTGCTTCAAATGAGTTCGAAAGTTAGGGTGGTGGACTCGCTTAAAAATGTGTTTCAAATGAATCAAAAGGTAGGGTAAACAGTCTCATTTCTAAGCAAAAATTGTGGACTCGCCGAAAAATGTGTTTCAAATGAGCTCAAAAAGGTAGGGTGGTGTGGACTCCCTAAAAAATGTGTTTCCAATGAGCTCGAAAGGTAGGGTAAACGACCTCATTTCTAAGCAAAAATAGTGGACTCGCCAAAAAATGTTTTTCAAATGAGCTCCAAAGGTAGGGTGGTGTGGACTCGCTAAAAAATGTGTTTCGAATTAGCTCGAAAGGTAGGGTAAACGCCCTCATTTCTAAGCAAAAATGGTGGATCCGCCGAAAAAATGTGTTTCAAATGACGTCGAAAGGTAGGGTGGTGTGGACTCGCTAAACAATGTGTTTCAAATGAGCTCGAAAGGTAGGGTAAACGACCTCATTTGTTAGAAAAAATGGTGGAACACGCCGAAAAATGTGTTTCAAATGAGTTTAAAAGGTAGGGTGGTGGACTCGCTAGAAAATGTGTTTCAAATGAACTCAAAAGGTATGGTAAACGAACTCATTTCTAAGCAAAAATGGTGGACTCGCCGAAAAATGTGTTTCAAATGAGCTCAGAAGGTAGGGTGGTATGGACTCGCTAAAAATGTGTTTCGAATGAGCTCGATAGGTAGGGTAAATGGCTTCATTTCTTAGAAAAAATGGTGGACTCACCGAAAAATGTGTTGCAAATGAGCTCGAAAGGTAGGGTGGTATGGACTCGCTAAAAATGTGTTTCAAATGAGCTTGAAAGGTAGGGTAAACGGCCTCATTTCAAAGCAAAAATTGTGGACTCACCGAAATATGTGTTTCAAATGAGCTCGAAAGGTAGGGTAAACGTCCTCATTTGTAAGCAAAAATGGTGGACACGCCGAAAAATGTGATTCAAATGAGTTCGAAAGGTAGGGTGGTGGACTCGCCGAAAAATGTGTTTCAAATGAGCTCAAAAGGTAGGGTGGTGTGGACTCGCTAAAAATGTGTTTCGAATGAGCTCGAAAGGTAGGGTAAACGGCCTCATTTCTAAGCAACAATGTTGGAGTCGCCGAAAAATGTGTTTCAAATGAGCTCGAAAGGTAGGGTGGTGTGGACTCGCTGAAAAATGTGTTTCAAATGCACTCGAAAGGTAGGGTAAACGGCCTCATTTCTAAGCAAAAATGGTGGACTCGCCGAAAAATGTGTTTCAAATGAGCTCAAAAGGTAGGGTGGTGTGGACTCGCTAAAAAATGTGTTTCAAATGAGCTCGAAAGGTAGGGTAAACGGCCTAATTTGTTAGCAAAAATGGTGGACACGCCAAAAAATGTGCTTCAAATGAGTTCGAAAGGTAGGGTGGTGGAATCACTTAAAAATGTGTTTCAAATGAATCAAAAGGTAGGGTAAATAGTCTCATTTCTAAGCAAAAATTGTGGACTCGCCGAAAAATGTGTTTCAAATGAGCTCAAAAGGTAGGGTGGTGTGGACTCCCTAAAAAAATTGTTTCCAATGAGCTCGAAAGGTAGGGTAAACGGACTCATTTCTAAGCAAAAATGGTGGATCCGCCGAAAAAATGTGTTTCAAATGACCTCGAAAGGTAGGGTGGTGTGGACTCGCTAAAAAATGTGTTTCAAATGAGCTCGAAAGGTAGGGTAAACGACCTCATTTGTAAGCAAAAATGGTGGAACACGCCGAAAAATGTGTTTCAAATGAGTTTAAAAGGTAGGGTGGTGGACTCGCCAGAAAATGTGTTTCAAATGAGCTTGAAAGGTAGGGTAAACGGCCTCATTTCAAAGCAAAAATTGTGGACTCGCCGAAATATGTGTTTCAAATGAGCTCGAAAGGTAGGGTAAGCGTCCTCATTTGTAAGCAAAAATGGTGGACACGCCGAAAAATGTGTTTCAAATGAGTTCGAAAGGTAGGGTGGTGGACTCGCCGAAAAATGTGTTTCAAATGAGCTCAAAAGGTAGGGTGGTGTGGACTCGCTAAAAATGTGTTTCGAATGAGCTCGAAAGGTAGGGTAAACGGCCTCATTTCTAAGCAACAATGTTGGAGTCCCCGAAAAATGTGTTTCAAATGAGCTCGAAAGGTAGGGTGGTGTGGACTCGCTGAAAAATGTGTTTCAAATGCACTCGAAAGGTAGGGTAAACGGCCTCATTTCTAAGCAAAAATGGTGGACTCGCCGAAAAATGTGTTTCAAATGAGCTCGAAAGGTAGGGTTGTGTGGACTCGCTAAAAAATGTGTTTCAAATGAGCTCGAAAGGTAGGGTAAACGGCCTAATTTGTTAGCAAAAATGGTGGACACACCAAAAAATGTGCTTCAAATGAGTTCGAAAGTTAGGGTGGTGGACTCGCTTAAAAATGTGTTTCAAATGAATCAAAAGGTAGGGTAAACAGTCTCATTTCTAAGCAAAAATTGTGGACTCGCCGAAAAATGTGTTTCAAATGAGCTCAAAAAGGTAGGGTGGTGTGGACTCCCTAAAAAATGTGTTTCCAATGAGCTCGAAAGGTAGGGTAAACGACCTCATTTCTAAGCAAAAATAGTGGACTCGCCAAAAAATGTTTTTCAAATGAGCTCCAAAGGTAGGGTGGTGTGGACTCGCTTAAAAATGTGTTTCGAATTAGCTCGAAAGGTAGGGTAAACGCCCTCATTTCTAAGCAAAAATGGTGGATCCGCCGAAAAAATGTGTTTCAAATGACGTCGAAAGGTAGGGTGGTGTGGACTCGCTAAACAATGTGTTTCAAATGAGCTCGAAAGGTAGGGTAAACGACCTCATTTGTTAGAAAAAATGGTGGAACACGCCGAAAAATGTGTTTCAAATGAGTTTAAAAGGTAGGGTGGTGGACTCGCTAGAAAATGTGTTTCAAATGAACTCAAAAGGTATGGTAAACGTACTCATTTCTAAGCAAAAATGGTGGACTCGCCGAAAAATGTGTTTCAAATGAGCTCAGAAGGTAGGGTGGTATGGACTCGCTAAAAATGTGTTTCGAATGAGCTCGATAGGTAGGGTAAATGGCTTCATTTCTTAGAAAAAATGGTGGACTCACCGAAAAATGTGTTGCAAATGAGCTCGAAAGGTAGGGTGGTATGGACTCGCTAAAAATGTGTTTCAAATGAGCTTGAAAGGTAGGGTAAACGGCCTCATTTCAAAGCAAAAATTGTGGACTCACCGAAATATGTGTTTCAAATGAGCTCGAAAGGTAGGGTAAACGGACTCATTTCTAAGCAAAAATGGTGGATCCGCCGAAAAAATGTGTTTCAAATGACCTCGAAAGGTAGGGTGGTGTGGACTCGCTAAAAAATGTGTTTCAAATGAGCTCGAAAGGTAGGGTAAACGACCTCATTTGTAAGCAAAAATGGTGGAACACGCCGAAAAATGTGTTTCAAATGAGTTTAAAAGGTAGGGTGGTGGACTCGCCAGAAAATGTGTTTCAAATGAGCTTGAAAGGTAGGGTAAACGGCCTCATTTCAAAGCAAAAATTGTGGACTCGCCGAAATATGTGTTTCAAATGAGCTCGAAAGGTAGGGTAAACGTCCTCATTTGTAAGCAAAAATGGTGGACACGCCGAAAAATGTGTTTCAAATGAGTTCGAAAGGTAGGGTGGTGGACTCGCCGAAAAATGTGTTTCAAATGAGCTCAAAAGGTAGGGTGGTGTGGACTCGCTAAAAATGTGTTTCGAATGAGCTCGAAAGGTAGGGTAAACGGCCTCATTTCTAAGCAACAATGTTGGAGTCGCCGAAAAATGTGTTTCAAATGAGCTCGAAAGGTAGGGTGGTGTGGACTCGCTGAAAAATGTGTTTCAAATTCACTCGAAAGGTAGGGTAAACGGCCTCATTTCTAAGCAAAAATGGTGGACTCGCCGAAAAATGTGTTTCAAATGAGCTCAAAAGGTAGGGTGGTGTGGACTCGCTAAAAAATGTGTTTCAAATGAGCTCGAAAGGTAGGGTAAACGGCCTAATTTGTTAGCAAAAATGGTGGACACGCCAAAAAATGTGCTTCAAATGAGTTCGAAAGGTAGGGTGGTGGACTCACTTAAAAATGTGTTTCAAATGAATCAAAAGGTAGGGTAAATAGTCTCATTTCTAAGCAAAAATTGTGGACTCGCCGAAAAATGTGTTTAAAATGAGCTCAAAAGGTAGGGTGGTGTGGACTCCCTAAAAAATTTGTTTCCAATGAGCTCGAAAGGTAGGGTAAACGGACTCATTTCTAAGCAAAAATGGTGGATCCGCCGAAAAAATGTGTTTCAAATGACCTCGAAAGGTAGGGTGGTGTGGACTCGCTAAAAAATGTGTTTCAAATGAGCTCGAAAGGTAGGGTAAACGACCTCATTTGTAAGCAAAAATGGTGGAACACGCCGAAAAATGTGTTTCAAATGAGTTTAAAAGGTAGGGTGGTGGACTCGCCAGAAAATGTGTTTCAAATGAGCTTGAAAGGTAGGGTAAACGGCCTCATTTCAAAGCAAAAATTGTGGACTCGCCGAAATATGTGTTTCAAATGAGCTCGAAAGGTAGGGTAAACGTCCTCATTTGTAAGCAAAAATGGTGGACACGCCGAAAAATGTGTTTCAAATGAGTTCGAAAGGTAGGGTGGTGGACTCGCCGAAAAATGTGTTTCAAATGAGCTCAAAAGGTAGGGTGGTGTGGACTCGCTAAAAATGTGTTTCGAATGAGCTCGAAAGGTAGGGTAAACGGCCTCATTTCTAAGCAACAATGTTGGAGTCGCCGAAAAATGTGTTTCAAATGAGCCCGAAAGGTAGGGTGGTGTGGACTCGCTGAAAAATGTGTTTCAAATGCACTCGAAAGGTAGGGTAAACGGCCTCATTTCTAAGCAAAAATGGTGGACTCGCCGAAAAATGTGTTTCAAATGAGCTCAAAAGGTAGGGTGGTGTGGACTCGCTAAAAAATGTGTTTCAAATGAGCTCGAAAGGTAGGGTAAACGGCCTAATTTGTTAGCAAAAATGGTGGACACGCCAAAAAATGTGCTTCAAATGAGTTCGAAAGGTAGGGTGGTGGACTCACTTAAAAATGTGTTTCAAATGAATCAAAAGGTAGGGTAAATAGTCTCATTTCTAAGCAAAAATTGTGGACTCGCCGAAAAATGTGTTTCAAATGAGCTCAAAAGATAGGGTGGTGTGGACTCCCTAAAAAATTTGTTTCCGATGAGCTCGAAAGGTAGGGTAAACGGACTCATTTCTAAGCAAAAATGGTGGATCCGCCGAAAAAATGTGTTTCAAATGACCTCGAAAGGTAGGGTGGTGTGGACTCGCTAAAAAATGTGTTTCAAATGAGCTCGAAAGGTAGGGTAAACGACCTCATTTGTAAGCAAAAATGGTGGAACACGCCGAAAAATGTGTTTCAAATGAGTTTAAAAGGTAGGGTGGTGGACTCGCCAGAAAATGTGTTTCAAATGAGCTTGAAAGGTAGGGTAAACGGCCTCATTTCAAAGCAAAAATTGTGGACTCGCCGAAATATGTGTTTCAAATGAGCTCGAAAGGTAGGGTAAACGTCCTCATTTGTAAGCAAAAATGGTGGACACGCCGAAAAATGTGTTTCAAATGAGTTCGAAAGGTAGGGTGGTGGACTCGCCGAAAAATGTGTTTCAAATGAGCTCAAAAGGTAGGGTGGTGTGGACTCGCTAAAAATGTGTTTCGAATGAGCTCGAAAGGTAGGGTAAACGGCCTCATTTCTAAGCAACAATGTTGGAGTCCCCGAAAAATGTGTTTCAAATGAGCTCGAAAGGTAGGGTGGTGTGGACTCGCTGAAAAATGTGTTTCAAATGCACTCGAAAGGTAGGGTAAACGGCCTCATTTCTAAGCAAAAATGGTGGACTCGCCGAAAAATGTGTTTCAAATGAGCTCGAAAGGTAGGGTTGTGTGGACTCGCTAAAAAATGTGTTTCAAATGAGCTCGAAAGGTAGGGTAAACGGCCTAATTTGTTAGCAAAAATGGTGGACACACCAAAAAATGTGCTTCAAATGAGTTCGAAAGTTAGGGTGGTGGACTCGCTTAAAAATGTGTTTCAAATGAATCAAAAGGTAGGGTAAACAGTCTCATTTCTAAGCAAAAATTGTGGACTCGCCGAAAAATGTGTTTCAAATGAGCTCAAAAAGGTAGGGTGGTGTGGACTCCCTAAAAAATGTGTTTCCAATGAGCTCGAAAGGTAGGGTAAACGACCTCATTTCTAAGCAAAAATAGTGGACTCGCCAAAAAATGTTTTTCAAATGAGCTCCAAAGGTAGGGTGGTGTGGACTCGCTTAAAAATGTGTTTCGAATTAGCTCGAAAGGTAGGGTAAACGCCCTCATTTCTAAGCAAAAATGGTGGATCCGCCGAAAAAATGTGTTTCAAATGACGTCGAAAGGTAGGGTGGTGTGGACTCGCTAAACAATGTGTTTCAAATGAGCTCGAAAGGTAGGGTAAACGACCTCATTTGTTAGAAAAAATGGTGGAACACGCCGAAAAATGTGTTTCAAATGAGTTTAAAAGGTAGGGTGGTGGACTCGCTAGAAAATGTGTTTCAAATGAACTCAAAAGGTATGGTAAACGAACTCATTTCTAAGCAAAAATGGTGGACTCGCCGAAAAATGTGTTTCAAATGAGCTCAGAAGGTAGGGTGGTATGGACTCGCTAAAAATGTGTTTCGAATGAGCTCGATAGGTAGGGTAAATGGCTTCATTTCTTAGAAAAAATGGTGGACTCACCGAAAAATGTGTTGCAAATGAGCTCGAAAGGTAGGGTGGTATGGACTCGCTAAAAATGTGTTTCAAATGAGCTTGAAAGGTAGGGTAAACGGCCTCATTTCAAAGCAAAAATTGTGGACTCACCGAAATATGTGTTTCAAATGAGCTCGAAAGGTAGGGTAAACGTCCTCATTTGTAAGCAAAAATGGTGGACACGCCGAAAAATGTGATTCAAATGAGTTCGAAAGGTAGGGTGGTGGACTCGCCGAAAAATGTGTTTCAAATGAGCTCAAAAGGTAGGGTGGTGTGGACTCGCTAAAAATGTGTTTCGAATGAGCTCGAAAGGTAGGGTAAACGGCCTCATTTCTAAGCAACAATGTTGGAGTCGCCGAAAAATGTGTTTCAAATCAGCTCGAAAGGTAGGGTGGTGTGGACTCGCTGAAAAATGTATTTCAAATGCACTCGAAAGGTAGGGTAAACGGCCTCATTTCTAAGCAAAAATGGTGGACTCGCCGAAAAATGTGTTTCAAATGAGCTCAAAAGGTAGGGTGGTGTGGACTCGCTAAAAAATGTGTTTCAAATGAGCTCGAAAGGTAGGGTAAACGGCCTAATTTGTTAGCAAAAATGGTGGACACGTCAAAAAATGTGCTTCAAATGAGTTCGAAAGGTAGGGTGGTGGACTCACTTAAAAATGTGTTTCAAATGAATCAAAAGGTAGGGTAAATAGTCTCATTTCTAAGCAAAAATTGTGGACTCGCCGAAAAATGTGTTTCAAATGAGCTCAAAAGGTAGGGTGGTGTGGACTCCCTAAAAAATTTGTTTCCAATGAGCTCGAAAGGTAGGGTAAACGGACTCATTTCTAAGCAAAAATGGTGGATCCGCCGAAAAAATGTGTTTCAAATGACGTCGAAAGGTAGGGTGGTGTGGACTCGCTAAAAAATGTGTTTCAAATGAGCTCGAAAGGTAGGGTAAACGACCTCATTTGTTAGAAAAAATGGTGGAACACGCCGAAAAATGTGTTTCAAATGAGTTTAAAAGGTAGGGTGGTGGACTCGCTAGAAAATGTGTTTCAAATGAACTCAAAAGGTATGGTAAACGAACTCATTTCTAAGCAAAAATGGTGGACTCGCCGAAAAATGTGTTTCAAATGAGCTCAGAAGGTAGGGTGGTATGGACTCGCTAAAAATGTGTTTCGAATGAGCTCGATAGGTAGGGTAAATGGCCTCATTTCTTAGAAAAAATGGTGGACTCACCGAAAAATGTGTTGCAAATGAGCTCGAAAGGTAGGGTGGTATGGACTCGCTAAAAAATGTGTTTCAAATGAGCTTGAAAGGTAGGGTAAACGGCCTCATTTCAAAGCAAAAATTGTGGACTCACCGAAATATGTGTTTCAAATGAGTTTAAAAGGTAGGGTGGTGGACTCGCCAGAAAATGTGTTTCAAATGAGCTTGAAAGGTAGGGTAAACGGCCTCATTTCAAAGCAAAAATTGTGGACTCGCCGAAATATGTGTTTCAAATGAGCTCGAAAGGTAGGGTAAACGTCCTCATTTGTAAGCAAAAATGGTGGACACGCCGAAAAATGTGTTTCAAATGAGTTCGAAAGGTAGGGTGGTGGACTCGCCGAAAAATGTGTTTCAAATGAGCTCAAAAGGTAGGGTGGTGTGGACTCGCTAAAAATGTGTTTCGAATGAGCTCGAAAGGTAGGGTAAACGGCCTCATTTCTAAGCAACAATGTTGGAGTCGCCGAAAAATGTGTTTCAAATGAGCTCGAAAGGTAGGGTGGTGTGGACTCGCTGAAAAATGTGTTTCAAATGCACTCGAAAGGTAGGGTAAACGGCCTCATTTCTAAGCAAAAATGGTGGACTCGCCGAAAAATGTGTTTCAAATGAGCTCGAAAGGTAGGGTGGTGTGGACTCGCTAAAAAATGTGTTTCAAATGAGCTCGAAAGGTAGGGTAAATGGCCTAATTTGTTAGCAAAAATGGTGGACACGCCAAAAAATGTGCTTCAAATGAGTTCGAAAGGTAGGGTGGTGGACTCGCTTAAAAATGTGTTTCAAATGAATCAAAAGGTAGGGTAAATAGTCTCATTTCTAAGCAAAAATTGTGGACTCGCCGAAAAATGTGTTTCAAATGAGCTCAAAAGGTAGGGTGGTGTGGACTCCCTAAAAAATTTGTTTCCAATGAGCTCGAAAGGTAGGGTAAACGGACTCATTTCTAAGCAAAAATGGTGGATCCGCCGAAAAAATGTGTTTCAAATGACCTCGAAAGGTAGGGTGGTGTGGACTCGCTAAAAAATGTGTTTCAAATGAGCTCGAAAGGTAGGGTAAACGACCTCATTTGTAAGCAAAAATGGTGGAACACGCCTAAAAATGTGTTTCAAATGAGTTTAAAAGGTAGGGTGGTGGACTCGCCAGAAAATGTGTTTCAAATGAGCTTGAAAGGTAGGGTAAACGGCCTCATTTCAAAGCAAAAATTGTGGACTCGCCGAAATATGTGTTTCAAATGAGCTCGAAAGGTAGGGTTGTGTGGACTCGCTAAAAAATGTGTTTCAAATGAGCTCAAAAGGTAGGGTAAACGGCCTAATTTGTTAGCAAAAATGGTGGACACACCAAAAAATGTGCTTCAAATGAGTTCGAAAGGTAGGGTGGTGGACTCGCTTAAAAATGTGTTTCAAATGAATCAAAAGGTAGGGTAAACAGTCTCATTTCTAAGCAAAAATTGTGGACTCGCCGAAAAATGTGTTTCAAATGGGCTCAAAAAGGTAGGGTGGTGTGGACTCCCTAAAAAATGTGTTTCCAATGAGCTCGAAAGGTAGGGTAAAGGGCCTCATTTCTAAGCAAAAATAGTGGACTCGCCGAAAAATGTGTTTCAAATGAGCTCAAAAGCTAGGGTGGTGTGGACTCGCTAAAAAATTTGTTTCAAATGCACTCGAAAGGTAGGGTAAACGGCCTCATTTCTAAGCAAAAATGGTGGACTCGCCGAAAAATGTGTTTCAAATGAGCTCGAAAGGTAGGGTTGTGTGGACTCGCTAAAAAATGTGTTTCAAATGAGCTCGAAAGGTAGGGTAAACGGCCTAATTTGTTAGCAAAAATGGTGGACACACCAAAAAATGTGCTTCAAATGAGTTCGAAAGGTAGGGTGGTGGACTCGCTTAAAAATGTGTTTCAAATGAATCAAAAGGTAGGGTAAACAGTCTCATTTCTAAGCAAAAATTGTGGACTCGCCGAAAAATGTGTTTCAAATGAGCTCAAAAAGGTAGGGTGGTGTGGACTCCCTAAAAAATGTGTTTCCAATGAGCTCGAAAGGTAGGGTAAACGGCCTCATTTCTAAGCAAAAATAGTGGACTCGCCAAAAAATGTTTTTCAAATGAGCTCCAAAGGTAGGGTGGTGTGGACTCGCTAAAAAATGTGTTTCGAATTAGCTCGAAAGGTAGGGTAAACGCCCTCATTTCTAAGCAAAAATGGTGGATCCGCCGAAAAAATGTGTTTCAAATGACGTCGAAAGGTAGGGTGGTGTGGACTCGCTAAAAAATGTGTTTCAAATGAGCTCGAAAGGTAGGGTAAACGACCTCATTTGTTAGAAAAAATGGTGGAACACGCCGAAAAATGTGTTTCAAATGAGTTTAAAAGGTAGGGTGGTGGACTCGCTAGAAAATGTGTTTCAAATGAACTAAAAAGGTATGGTAAACGAGCTCATTTCTAAGCAAAAATGGTGGACTCGCCGAAAAATGTGTTTCAAATGAGCTCAGAAGGTAGGGTGGTATGGACTCGCTAAAAATGTGTTTCGAATGAGCTCGATAGGTAGGGTAAATGGCCTCATTTCTTAGAAAAAATGGTGGACTCACCGAAAAATGTGTTGCAAATGAGCTCGAAAGGTAGGGTGGTATGGACTCGCTAAAAAATGTGTTTCAAATGAGCTTGAAAGGTAGGGTAAACGGCCTCATTTCAAAGCAAAAATTGTGGACTCACCGAAATATGTGTTTCAAATGAGCTCGAAAGGTAGGGTAAACGTCCTCATTTCTAAGCAAAAATGGTGGACACGCCGAAAAATGTGATTCAAATGAGTTCGAAAGGTAGGGTGGTGGACTCGCCGAAAAATGTGTTTCAAATGAGCTCAAAAGGTAGGGTGGTGTGGACTCGCTAAAAATGTGTTTCGAATGAGCTCGAAAGGTAGGGTAAACGGCCTCATTTCTAAGCAACAATGTTGGAGTCGCCGAAAAATATGTTTCAAATGAGCTCGAAAGGTAGGGTGGTGTGGACTCGCTGAAAAATGTGTTTCAAATGCACTCGAAAGGTAGGGTAAACGGCCTCATTTCTAAGCAAAAATGGTGGACTCGCCGAAAAATGTGTTTCAAATGAGCTCAAAAGGTAGGGTGGTGTGGACTCGCTAAAAAATGTGTTTCAAATGAGCTCGAAAGGTAGGGTAAACGTCCTAATTTGTTAGCAAAAATGGTGGACACGCCAAAAAATGTGCTTCAAATGAGTTCGAAAGGTAGGGTGGTGGACTCACTTAAAAATGTGTTTCAAATGAATCAAAAGGTAGGGTAAATAGTCTCATTTCTAAGCAAAAATTGTGGACTCGCCGAAAAATGTGTTTCAAATGAGCTCGAAAGGTAGGGTAAACGGCCTAATTTGTTAGCAAAAATGGTGGACACACCAAAAAATGTGCTTCAAATGAGTTCGACGGGTAGGGTGGTGGACTCGCTTAAAAATGTGTTTCAAATGAATCAAAAGGTAGGGTAAACAGTCTCATTTCTAAGCAAAAATTGTGGACTCGCCGAAAAATGTGTTTCAAATGAGCTCAAAAAGGTAGGGTGGTGTGGACTCCCTAAAAAATTTGTTTCCAATGAGCTCGAAAGGTAGGGTAAACAGACTCATTTCTAAGCAAAAATGGTGGATCCGCCGAAAAAATGTGTTTCAAATGACCTCGAAAGGTAGGGTGGTGTGGACTCGCTAAAAAAAGTGTTTCAAATGAGCTCGAAAGGTAGGGTAAACGACCTCATTTGTAAGCAAAAATGGTGGAACACGCCGAAAAATGTGTTTCAAATGAGTTTAAAAGGTAGGGTGGTGGACTCGCCAGAAAATGTGTTTCAAATGAGCTTGAAAGGTAGGGTAAACGGCCTCATTTCAAAGCAAAAATTGTGGACTCGCCGAAATATGTGTTTCAAATGAGCTCGAAAGGTAGGGTAAACGTCCTCATTTGTAAGCAAAAATGGTGGACACGCCGAAAAATGTGTTTCAAATGAGTTCGAAAGGTAGGGTGGTGGACTCGCCGAAAAATGTGTTTCAAATGAGCTCAAAAGGTACGGTGGTGTGGACTCGCTAAAAATGTGTTTCGAATGAGCTCGAAAGGTAGGGTAAACGGCCTCATTTCTAAGCAAAAATGGTGGACTCGCCGAAAAATGTGTTTCAAATGAGCTCGAAAGGTAGGGTTGTGTGGACTCGCTAAAAAATGTGTTTCAAATGAGCTCGAAAGGTAGGGTAAACGGCCTAATTTGTTAGCAAAAATGGTGGACACACCAAAAAATGTGCTTCAAATGAGTTCGAAAGGTAGGGTGGTGGACTCGCTTAAAAATGTGTTTCAAATGAATCAAAAGGTAGGGTAAACAGTCTCATTTCTAAGCAAAAATTGTGGACTCGCCGAAAAATGTGTTTCAAATGAGCTCAAAAAGGTAGGGTGGTGTGGACTCCCTAAAAAATGTGTTTCCAATGAGCTCGAAAGGTAGGGTAAACGGCCTCATTTCTAAGCAAAAATAGTGGACTCGCCGAAAAATGTTTTTCAAATGAGCTCCAAAGGTAGGGTGGTGTGGACTCGCTAAAAAATGTGTTTCGAATGAGCTCGAAAGGTAGGGTAAACGCCCTCATTTCTAAGCAAAAATGGTGGATCCGCCGAAAAAATGTGTTTCAAATGACGTCGAAAGGTAGGGTGGTGTGGACTCGCTAAAAAATGTGTTTCAAATGAATCAAAAGGTAGGGTAAACGACCTCATTTGTTAGAAAAAATGGTGGAACACGCCGAAAAATGTGTTTCAAATGAGTTTAAAAGGTAGGGTGGTGGACTCGCTAGAAAATGTGTTTCAAATGAACTCAAAAGGTATGGTAAACGAACTCATTTCTAAGCAAAAATGGTGGACTCGCCGAAAAATGTGTTTCAAATGAGCTCAGAAGGTACGGTGGTATGGACTCGCTAAAAATGTGTTTCGAATGAGCTCGATAGGTAGGGTAAATGGCCTCATTTCTTAGAAAAAATGGTGGACTCACCGAAAAATGTGTTGCAAATGAGCTCGAAAGGTAGGGTGGTGTGGACTCGCTAAAAAATGTGTTTCAAATGAGCTTGAAAGGTAGGGTAAACGGCCTCATTTCAAAGCAAAAATTGTGGACTCGCCGAAATATGTGTTTCAAATGAGCTCGAAAGGTAGGGTAAACGTCCTCATTTGTAAGCAAAAATGGTGGACACGCCGAAAAATGTGTTTCAAATGAGTTCGAAAGGTAGGGTGGTGGACTCGCCGAAAAATGTGTTTCAAATGAGCTCAAAAGGTAGGGTGGTGTGGACTCGCTAAAAATGTGTTTCGAATGAGCTCGAAAGGTAGGGTAAACGGCCTCATTTCTAAGCAACAATGTTGGAGTCGCCGAAAAATGTGTTTCAAATGAGCTCGAAAGGTAGGGTGGTGTGGACTCGCTGAAAAATGTGTTACAAATGCACTCGAAAGGTAGGGTAAACGGCCTCATTTCTAAGCAAAAATGGTGGACTCGCCGAAAAATGTGTTTCAAATGAGCTCGAAAGGTAGGGTGGTGTGGACTCGCTAAAAAATGTGTTTCAAATCAGCTCGAAAGGTAGGGTAAACGGCCTAATTTGTTAGCAAAAATGGTGGACACGCCTAAAAATGTGCTTCAAATGAGTTCGAAAGGTAGGGTGGTGGACTCGCTTAAAAATGTGTTTCAAATGAATCAAAAGGTAGGGTAAATAGTCTCATTTCTAAGCAAAAATTGTGGACTCGCCGAAAAATGTGTTTCAAATGAGCTCAAAAGGTAGGGTGGTGTGGACTCCCTAAAAAATTTGTTTCCAATGAGCTCGAAAGGTAGGGTAAACGGACTCATTTCTAAGCAAAAATGGTGGATCCGCCGAAAAAATGTGTTTCAAATGACCTCGAAAGGTATGGTGGTGTGGACTCGCTAAAAAATGTGTTTCAAATGAGCTCGAAAGGTAGGGTAAACGACCTCATTTGTAAGCAAAAATGGTGGAACACGCCTAAAAATGTGTTTCAAACGAGTTTAAAAGGTAGGGTGGTGGACTCGCCAGAAAATGTGTTTCAAATGAGCTTGAAAGGTAGGGTAAACGGCCTCATTTCAAAGCAAAAATTGTGGACTCGCCGAAATATGTGTTTCAAATGAGCTCGAAAGGTAGGGTAAACGTCCTCATTTGTAAGCAAAAATGGTGGACACGCCGAAAAATGTGTTTCAAATGAGTTCGAAAGGTAGGGTGGTGGACTCGCCGAAAAATGTGTTTCAAATGAGCTCAAAAGGTACGGTGGTGTGGACTCGCTAAAAATGTGTTTCGAATGAGCTCGAAAGGTAGGGTAAACGGCCTCATTTCTAAGCAACAATGTTGGACTCGCCGAAAAATGTGTTTCAAATGAGCTCGAAAGGTAGGGTGGTGTGGACTCGCTGAAAAATGTGTTTCAAATGCACTCGAAAGGTAGGGTAAACGGCCTCATTTCTAAGCAAAAATGGTGGACTCGCCGAAAAATGTGTTTCAAATGAGCTCGAAAGGTAGGGTGGTGTGGACTCACTAAAAAATGTGTTTCAAATGAGCTCGAAAGGTAGGGTAAACGGCCTAATTTGTTAGCAAAAATGGTGGACACGCCAAAAAATGTGCTTCAAATGAGTTCGAAAGGTAGGGTGGTGGACTCGCTTAAAAATGTGTTTCAAATGAATCAAAAGGTAGGGTAAATAGTCTCATTTCTAAGCAAAAATTGTGGACTCGCCGAAAAATGTGTTTCAAATGATCTCAAAAGGTAGGGTGGTGTGGACTCCCTAAAAAAATTGTTTCCAATGAGCTCGAAAGGTAGGGTAAACGGCCTCATTTCTAAGCAAAAATGGTGGATCCGCCGAAAAAATGTGTTTCAAATGACCTCGAAAGGTAGGGTGGTGTGGACTCGCTAAAAAATGTGTTTCAAATGAGCTCGAAAGGTAGGGTAAACGACCTCATTTGTAAGCAAAAATGGTGGAACACGCCTAAAAATGTGTTTCAAATGAGTTTAAAAGGTAGGGTGGTGCACTCGCCAGAAAATGTGTTTCAAATGAGCTTGAAAGGTAGGGTAAACGGCCTCATTTCAAAGCAAAAATTGTGGACTCGCCGAAATATGTGTTTCAAATGAGCTCGAAAGGTAGGGTAAACGTCCTCATTTGTAAGCAAAAATGGTGGACACGCCGAAAAATGTGTTTCAAATGAGTTCGAAAGGTAGGGTGGTGGACTCGCCGAAAAATGTGTTTCAAATGAGCTCAAAAGGTACGGTGGTGTGGACTCGCTAAAAATGTGTTTCGAATGAGCTCGAAAGGTAGGGTAAACGGCCTCATTTCTAAGCAAAAATGGTGGACTCGCCGAAAAATGTGTTTCAAATGAGCTCGAAAGGTAGGGTTGTGTGGACTCGCTAAAAAATGTGTTTCAAATGAGCTCGAAAGGTAGGGTAAACGGCCTAATTTGTTAGCAAAAATGGTGGACACACCAAAAAATGTGCTTCAAATGAGTTCGAAAGGTAGGGTGGTGGACTCGCTTAAAAATGTGTTTCAAATGAATCAAAAGGTAGGGTAAACAGTCTCATTTCTAAGCAAAAATTGTGGACTCGCCGAAAAATGTGTTTCAAATGAGCTCAAAAAGGTAGGGTGGTGTGGACTCCCTAAAAAATGTGTTTCCAATGAGCTCGAAAGGTAGGGTAAACGGCCTCATTTCTAAGCAAAAATAGTGGACTCGCCGAAAAATGTTTTTCAAATGAGCTCCAAAGGTAGGGTGGTGTGGACTCGCTAAAAAATGTGTTTCGAATGAGCTCGAAAGGTAGGGTAAACGCCCTCATTTCTAAGCAAAAATGGTGGATCCGCCGAAAAAATGTGTTTCAAATGACGTCGAAAGGTAGGGTGGTGTGGACTCGCTAAAAAATGTGTTTCAAATGAATCAAAAGGTAGGGTAAACGACCTCATTTGTTAGAAAAAATGGTGGAACACGCCGAAAAATGTGTTTCAAATGAGTTTAAAAGGTAGGGTGGTGGACTCGCTAGAAAATGTGTTTCAAATGAACTCAAAAGGTATGGTAAACGAACTCATTTCTAAGCAAAAATGGTGGACTCGCCGAAAAATGTGTTTCAAATGAGCTCAGAAGGTACGGTGGTATGGACTCGCTAAAAATGTGTTTCGAATGAGCTCGATAGGTAGGGTAAATGGCCTCATTTCTTAGAAAAAATGGTGGACTCACCGAAAAATGTGTTGCAAATGAGCTCGAAAGGTAGGGTGGTGTGGACTCGCTAAAAAATGTGTTTCAAATGAGCTTGAAAGGTAGGGTAAACGGCCTCATTTCAAAGCAAAAATTGTGGACTCGCCGAAATATGTGTTTCAAATGAGCTCGAAAGGTAGGGTAAACGTCCTCATTTGTAAGCAAAAATGGTGGACACGCCGAAAAATGTGTTTCAAATGAGTTCGAAAGGTAGGGTGGTGGACTCGCCGAAAAATGTGTTTCAAACGAGCTCAAAAGGTAGGGTGGTGTGGACTCGCTAAAAATGTGTTTCGAATGAGCTCGAAAGGTAGGGTAAACGGCCTCATTTCTAAGCAACAATGTTGGAGTCGCCGAAAAATGTGTTTCAAATGAGCTCGAAAGGTAGGGTGGTGTGGACTCGCTGAAAAATGTGTTACAAATGCACTCGAAAGGTAGGGTAAACGGCCTCATTTCTAAGCAAAAATGGTGGACTCGCCGAAAAATGTGTTTCAAATGAGCTCGAAAGGTAGGGTGGTGTGGACTCGCTAAAAAATGTGTTTCAAATCAGCTCGAAAGGTAGGGTAAACGGCCTAATTTGTTAGCAAAAATGGTGGACACGCCTAAAAATGTGCTTCAAATGAGTTCGAAAGGTAGGGTGGTGGACTCGCTTAAAAATGTGTTTCAAATGAATCAAAAGGTAGGGTAAATAGTCTCATTTCTAAGCAAAAATTGTGGACTCGCCGAAAAATGTGTTTCAAATGAGCTCAAAAGGTAGGGTGGTGTGGACTCCCTAAAAAATTTGTTTCCAATGAGCTCGAAAGGTAGGGTAAACGGACTCATTTCTAAGCAAAAATGGTGGATCCGCCGAAAAAATGTGTTTCAAATGACCTCGAAAGGTATGGTGGTGTGGACTCGCTAAAAAATGTGTTTCAAATGAGCTCGAAAGGTAGGGTAAACGACCTCATTTGTAAGCAAAAATGGTGGAACACGCCTAAAAATGTGTTTCAAACGAGTTTAAAAGGTAGGGTGGTGGACTCGCCAGAAAATGTGTTTCAAATGAGCTTGAAAGGTAGGGTAAACGGCCTCATTTCAAAGCAAAAATTGTGGACTCGCCGAAATATGTGTTTCAAATGAGCTCGAAAGGTAGGGTAAACGTCCTCATTTGTAAGCAAAAATGGTGGACACGCCGAAAAATGTGTTTCAAATGAGTTCGAAAGGTAGGGTGGTGGACTCGCCGAAAAATGTGTTTCAAATGAGCTCAAAAGGTACGGTGGTGTGGACTCGCTAAAAATGTGTTTCGAATGAGCTCGAAAGGTAGGGTAAACGGCCTCATTTCTAAGCAACAATGTTGGACTCGCCGAAAAATGTGTTTCAAATGAGCTCGAAAGGTAGGGTGGTGTGGACTCGCTGAAAAATGTGTTTCAAATGCACTCGAAAGGTAGGGTAAACGGCCTCATTTCTAAGCAAAAATGGTGGACTCGCCGAAAAATGTGTTTCAAATGAGCTCGAAAGGTAGGGTGGTGTGGACTCACTAAAAAATGTGTTTCAAATGAGCTCGAAAGGTAGGGTAAACGGCCTAATTTGTTAGCAAAAATGGTGGACACGCCAAAAAATGTGCTTCAAATGAGTTCGAAAGGTAGGGTGGTGGACTCGCTTAAAAATGTGTTTCAAATGAATCAAAAGGTAGGGTAAATAGTCTCATTTCTAAGCAAAAATTGTGGACTCGCCGAAAAATGTGTTTCAAATGATCTCAAAAGGTAGGGTGGTGTGGACTCCCTAAAAAAATTGTTTCCAATGAGCTCGAAAGGTAGGGTAAACGGCCTCATTTCTAAGCAAAAATGGTGGATCCGCCGAAAAAATGTGTTTCAAATGACCTCGAAAGGTAGGGTGGTGTGGACTCGCTAAAAAATGTGTTTCAAATGAGCTCGAAAGGTAGGGTAAACGACCTCATTTGTAAGCAAAAATGGTGGAACACGCCTAAAAATGTGTTTCAAATGAGTTTAAAAGGTAGGGTGGTGCACTCGCCAGAAAATGTGTTTCAAATGAGCTTGAAAGGTAGGGTAAACGGTCTCATTTCAAAGCAAAAATTGTGGACTCGCCGAAATATGTGTTTCAAATGAGCTCGAAAGGTAGGGTGGTGTGGACTCGCTGAAAAATGTGTTACAAATGCACTCGAAAGGTAGGGTAAACGGCCTCATTTCTAAGCAAAAATGGTGGACTCGCCGAAAAATGTGTTTCAAATGAGCTCGAAAGGTAGGGTGGTGTGGACTCGCTAAAAAATGTGTTTCAAATCAGCTCGAAAGGTAGGGTAAACGGCCTAATTTGTTAGCAAAAATGGTGGACACGCCTAAAAATGTGCTTCAAATGAGTTCGAAAGGTAGGGTGGTGGACTCGCTTAAAAATGTGTTTCAAATGAATCAAAAGGTAGGGTAAATAGTCTCATTTCTAAGCAAAAATTGTGGACTCGCCGAAAAATGTGTTTCAAATGAGCTCAAAAGGTAGGGTGGTGTGGACTCCCTAAAAAATTTGTTTCCAATGAGCTCGAAAGGTAGGGTAAACGGACTCATTTCTAAGCAAAAATGGTGGATCCGCCGAAAAAATGTGTTTCAAATGACCTCGAAAGGTATGGTGGTGTGGACTCGCTAAAAAATGTGTTTCAAATGAGCTCGAAAGGTAGGGTAAACGACCTCATTTGTAAGCAAAAATGGTGGAACACGCCTAAAAATGTGTTTCAAACGAGTTTAAAAGGTAGGGTGGTGGACTCGCCAGAAAATGTGTTTCAAATGAGCTTGAAAGGTAGGGTAAACGGCCTCATTTCAAAGCAAAAATTGTGGACTCGCCGAAATATGTGTTTCAAATGAGCTCGAAAGGTAGGGTAAACGTCCTCATTTGTAAGCAAAAATGGTGGACACGCCGAAAAATGTGTTTCAAATGAGTTCGAAAGGTAGGGTGGTGGACTCGCCGAAAAATGTGTTTCAAATGAGCTCAAAAGGTACGGTGGTGTGGACTCGCTAAAAATGTGTTTCGAATGAGCTCGAAAGGTAGGGTAAACGGCCTCATTTCTAAGCAACAATGTTGGACTCGCCGAAAAATGTGTTTCAAATGAGCTCGAAAGGTAGGGTGGTGTGGACTCGCTGAAAAATGTGTTTCAAATGCACTCGAAAGGTAGGGTAAACGGCCTCATTTCTAAGCAAAAATGGTGGACTCGCCGAAAAATGTGTTTCAAATGAGCTCGAAAGGTAGGGTGGTGTGGACTCACTAAAAAATGTGTTTCAAATGAGCTCGAAAGGTAGGGTAAACGGCCTAATTTGTTAGCAAAAATGGTGGACACGCCAAAAAATGTGCTTCAAATGAGTTCGAAAGGTAGGGTGGTGGACTCGCTTAAAAATGTGTTTCAAATGAATCAAAAGGTAGGGTAAATAGTCTCATTTCTAAGCAAAAATTGTGGACTCGCCGAAAAATGTGTTTCAAATGATCTCAAAAGGTAGGGTGGTGTGGACTCCCTAAAAAAATTGTTTCCAATGAGCTCGAAAGGTAGGGTAAACGGCCTCATTTCTAAGCAAAAATGGTGGATCCGCCGAAAAAATGTGTTTCAAATGACCTCGAAAGGTAGGGTGGTGTGGACTCGCTAAAAAATGTGTTTCAAATGCGCTCGAAAGGTAGGGTAAACGACCTCATTTGTAAGCAAAAATGGTGGAACACGCCTAAAAATGTGTTTCAAATGAGTTTAAAAGGTAGGGTGGTGCACTCGCCAGAAAATGTGTTTCAAATGAGCTTGAAAGGTAGGGTAAACGGTCTCATTTCAAAGCAAAAATTGTGGACTCGCCGAAATATGTGTTTCAAATGAGCTCGAAAGGTAGGGTAAACGTCCTCATTTGTAAGCAAAAATGGTGGACACGCCGAAAAATGTGTTTCAAATGAGTTCGAAAGGTAGGGTGGTGGACTCGCCGAAAAATGTGTTTCAAATGAGCTCAAAAGGTACGGTGGTGTGGACTCGCTAAAAATGTGTTTCGAATGAGCTCGAAAGGTAGGGTAAACGGCCTCATTTCTAAGCAACAATGTTGGACTCGCCGAAAAATGTGTTTCAAATGAGCTCGAAAGGTAGGGTGGTGTGGACTCGCTAAAAAATGTGTTTCAAATGCACTCGAAAGGTAGGGTAAACGGCCTCATTTCTAAGCAAAAATGGTGGACTCGCCGAAAAATGTGTTTCAAATGAGCTCGAAAGGTAGGGTTGTGTGGACTCGCTAAAAAATGTGTTTCAAATGAGCTCGAAAGGTAGGGTAAACGGCCTCATTTGTTAGCAAAAATGGTGGACACGCCAAAAAATGTGCTTCAAATGAGTTCGAAAGGTAGGGTGGTGGACTCGCTTAAAAATGTGTTTCAAATTAATCAAAAGGTAGGGTAAACAGTCTCATTTCTAAGCAAAAATTGTGGACTCGCCGAAAAATGTGTTTCAAATGAGCTCAAAAGGTAGGGTGGTGTGGACTCCCTAAAAAATGTGTTTCCAATGAGCTCGAAAGGTAGGGTAAACGGACTCATTTGTAAGAAAAAATAGTGGACTTGCCGAAAAATGTGTTTCAAATGAGCTCCAAAGGTAGGGTGGTGTGGACTCGCTAAAAAATGTGTTTCGAATGAGCTCGAAAGGTAGGGTAAATGCCCTCATTTCTAAGCAAAAATGGTGGATCCGCCGAAAAAATGTGTTTCAAATGACCTCGAAAGGTAGGGTGGTGTATACTCGATAAAAATGTGTTTCAAATGATCTCGAAAGGTAGGGTAAACGACCTCATTTGTAAGCAAAAATGGTGGAACACGGCGAAAAATGTGTTTCAAATGAGTTTAAAAGGTAGGGTGGTGGACTTGCTAGAAAATGTGTTTCAAATGAACTCAAAAGGTATGGTAAACGGACTCATTTCTAAGCAAAAATGGTGGACTCGCCGAAAAATGTGTTTCAAATGAGCTCGAAAGGTAGGGTAAACGTCCTCATTTGTAAGCAAAAATGGTGGACACGCCGAAAAATGTGTTTCAAATGAGTTCGAAAGGAAGGGTGGTGGACTCGCCGAAAAATGTGTTTCAAATGAGCTCAAAAGGTACGGTGGTGTGGACTCGCTAAAAATGTGTTTCGAATGAGCTCGAAAGGTAGGGTAAACGGCCTCATTTCTAAGCAACAATGTTGGACTCGCCGAAAAATGTGTTTCAAATGAGCTCGAAAGGTAGGGTGGTGTGGACTCGCTAAAAAATGTGTTTCAAATGCACTCGAAAGGTAGGGTAAACGGCCTCATTTCTAAGCAAAAATGGTGGACTCGCCGAAAAATGTGTTTCAAATGAGCTCGAAAGGTAGGGTTGTGTGGACTCGCTAAAAAATGTGTTTCAAATGAGCTCGAAAGGTAGGGTAAACGGCCTAATTTGTTAGCAAAAATGGTGGACACACCAAAAAATGTGCTTCAAATGAGTTCGAAAGGTAGGGTGGTGGACTCGCTTAAAAATGTGTTTCAAATGAATCAAAAGGTACGGTAAACAGTCTCATTTCTAAGCAAAAATTGTGGACTCGCCGAAAAATGTGTTTCAAATGAGCTCAAAAGGTAGGGTGGTGTGGACTCCCTAAAAAATGTGTTTCCAATCAGCTCGAAAGGTAGGGTAAACGGACTCATTTCTAAGCAAAAATAGTGGACTCGCCGAAAAATGTGTTTCAAATGAGCTCCAAAGGTAGGGTGGTGTGGACTCGCTAAAAAATGTGTTTCGAATGAGCTCGAAAGGTAGGGTAAATGCCCTCATTTCTAAGCAAAAATGGTGGATCCGCCGAAAAAATGTGTTTCAAATGACCTCGAAAGGTAGGGTGGTGTGGACTCGATAAAAATGTGTTTCAAATGATCTCGAAAGGTAGGGTAAACGACCTCATTTGTAAGCAAAAATGGTGGACCACGCCGAAAAATGTGTTTCAAATGAGTTTAAAACGTAGGGTGGTGGACTTGCTAGAAAATGTGTTTCAAATGAACTCAAAAGGTATGGTAAACGGACTCATTTCTAAGCAAAAATGGTGGTCTCGCCGAAAAATGTGTTTCAAATGAGCTCAGATGGTAGGGTGGTGTGGACTCGCTAAAAAATGTGTTTCGAATGAGCTCGATAGGAAGGGTAAACGGCCTCATTTCTTAGCAAAAATGGTGGACTCACAAAAAAATGTGTTGCAAATGAGCTCGAAAGGTAGGGTGGTGTGGACTCGCTAAAAAATGTGTTTCAAATGAGCTTGAAAGGTAGGGTAAACGGCCTCATTTCTAAGAAAAAATTGTGGACTCGCCGAAAAATGTGTTTCAAATGAGCTCGAAAGGTAGGGTGGTGGACTCGCTAAAAAATGTGTTTCAAATGAGCTTGAAAGGTAGGGTAAACGGCCTCATTTCTAAGCAAAAATTGTGGACTCGCCGAAAAATGTGTTTCAAATGAGCTCAAAAGGTAGGGTGGTGTGGACTCCCTAAAAAATGTGTTTCCAATCAGCTCGAAAGGTAGGGTAAACGGACTCATTTCTAAGCAAAAATAGTGGACTCGCCGAAAAATGTGTTTCAAATGAGCTCCAAAGGTAGGGTGGTGTGGACTCGCTAAAAAATGTGTTTCGAATGAGCTCGAAAGGTAGGGTAAATGCCCTCATTTCTAAGCAAAAATGGTGGATCCGCCGAAAAAATGTGTTTCAAATGACCTCGAAAGGTAGGGTGGTGTGGACTCGATAAAAATGTGTTTCAAATGATCTCGAAAGGTAGGGTAAACGACCTCATTTGTAAGCAAAAATGGTGGACCACGCCGAAAAATGTGTTTCAAATGAGTTTAAAACGTAGGGTGGTGGACTTGCTAGAAAATGTGTTTCAAATGAACTCAAAAGGTATGGTAAACGGACTCATTTCTAAGCAAAAATGGTGGTCTCGCCGAAAAATGTGTTTCAAATGAGCTCAGATGGTAGGGTGGTGTGGACTCGCTAAAAAATGTGTTTCGAATGAGCTCGATAGGAAGGGTAAACGGCCTCATTTCTTAGCAAAAATGGTGGACTCACAAAAAAATGTGTTGCAAATGAGCTCGAAAGGTAGGGTGGTGTGGACTCGCTAAAAAATGTGTTTCAAATGAGCTTGAAAGGTAGGGTAAACGGCCTCATTTCTAAGAAAAAATTGTGGACTCGCCGAAAAATGTGTTTCAAATGAGCTCGAAAGGTAGGGTGGTGGACTCGCTAAAAAATGTGTTTCAAATGAGCTTGAAAGGTAGGGTAAACGGCCTCATTTCTAAGCAAAAATTGTGGACTCGCCGAAAAATGTGTTTCAAATGAGCTAAAAAAGGTAGGGTGGTGTGGACTCCCTAAAAAATGTGTTTCCAATGAGCTCGAAAGGTAGGGTAAACGGCCTCATTTCTAAGCAAAAATAGTGGACTCGCCGAAAAATGTTTTTCAAATGAGCTCCAAAGGTAGGGTGGTGTGGACTCGCTAAAAAATGTGTTTCGAATGAGCTCGAAAGCTAGGGTAAACGGCCTCATTTCTAAGCAACAATGTTGGACTCGCCGAAAAATGTGTTTCAAATGAGCTCGAAAGGTAGGGTGGTGTGGACTCGCTAAAAAATGTGTTTCAAATGCACTCGAAAGGTAGGGTAAACGGCCTCATTTCTAAGCAAAAATGGTGGACTCGCCGAAAAATGTGTTTCAAATGAGCTCGAAAGGTAGGGTTGTGTGGACTCGCTAAAAAATGTGTTTCAAATGAGCTCGAAAGGTAGGGTAAACGGCCTAATTTGTTAGCAAAAATGGTGGACACACCAAAAAATGTGCTTCAAATGAGTTCGAAAGGTAGGGTGGTGGACTCGCTTAAAAATGTGTTTCAAATGAATCAAAAGGTACGGTAAACAGTCTCATTTCTAAGCAAAAATTGTGGACTCGCCGAAAAATGTGTTTCAAATGAGCTCAAAAGGTAGGGTGGTGTGGACTCCCTAAAAAATGTGTTTCCAATCAGCTCGAAAGGTAGGGTAAACGGACTCATTTCTAAGCAAAAATAGTGGACTCGCCGAAAAATGTGTTTCAAATGAGCTCCAAAGGTAGGGTGGTGTGGACTCGCTAAAAAATGTGTTTCGAATGAGCTCGAAAGGTAGGGTAAATGCCCTCATTTCTAAGCAAAAATGGTGGATCCGCCGAAAAAATGTGTTTCAAATGACCTCGAAAGGTAGGGTGGTGTGGACTCGATAAAAATGTGTTTCAAATGATCTCGAAAGGTAGGGTAAACGACCTCATTTGTAAGCAAAAATGGTGGAACACGCCGAAAAATGTGTTTCAAATGAGTTTAAAACGTAGGGTGGTGGACTTGCTAGAAAATGTGTTTCAAATGAACTCAAAAGGTATGGTAAACGGACTCATTTCTAAGCAAAAATGGTGGTCTCGCCGAAAAATGTGTTTCAAATGAGCTCAGATGGTAGGGTGGTGTGGACTCGCTAAAAAATGTGTTTCGAATGAGCTCGATAGGAAGGGTAAACGGCCTCATTTCTTAGCAAAAATGGTGGACTCACAAAAAAATGTGTTGCAAATGAGCTCGAAAGGTAGGGTGGTGTGGACTCGCTAAAAAATGTATTTCAAATGAGCTTGAAAGGTAGGGTAAACGGCCTCATTTCTAAGAAAAAATTGTGGACTCGCCGAAAAATGTGTTTCAAATGAGCTCGAAAGGTAGGGTGGTGGACTCGCTAAAAAATGTGTTTCAAATGAGCTCGAAAGGTAGGGTAAACGGCCTCATTTGTTAGAGAAAATGGTGGACACGCCAAAAAATGTTCTTCAAATGAGTTCGAAAGGTAGGGTGGTGGACTCGCTTAAAAATGTGTTTCAAATGAATCAAAAGGTAGGGCAAACAGTCTCATTTCTAAGCAAAAATTATGGACTCGCCGAAAAATGTGTTTCAAATGAGCTCAAAAGGTAGGGTGGTGTGGACTCCCTAAAAAATGTGTTTCCAACGAGCTCGAAAGGTAGGGTAAACGGCCTCATTTCTAAGCAAAAATAGTGGACTCGCCGAAAAATGTGTTTCAAATGAGCTCCAAAGGTAGGGTGGTGTGGACTCGCTAAAAAATGTGTTTCGAATGAGCTCGAAAGGTAGGGTAAACGCCCTCATTTCTAAGCAAAAATGGTGGATCCGCCGAAAAAATGTGTTTCAAATGACCTCGAAAGGTAGGGTGGTGTGGACTCGCTAAAAATGTGTTTCAAATGAGCTCGAAAGGTAGGGTAAACGACCTCATTTGTAAGCAAAAATGGTGGAACACGGCGAAAAATGTGTTTCAAATGAGTTTAAAAGGTAGGGTGGTGGACTCGCTAGAAAATGTGTTTCAAATGAACTCAAAAGGTATGGTAAACGGACTCATTTTTAAGCAAAAATGGTGGACTCGCCGAAAAATGTGTTTCAAATGAGCTCAGAAGGTAGGGTGGTGTGGACTCGCTAAAAAATGTGTTTCAAATGAGCTCGAAAGGTAGGGTAAACGACCTCATTTGTAAGCAAAAATGGTGGAACACGGCGAAAAATGTGTTTCAAATGAGTTTAAAAGGTAGGGTGGTGGACTTGCTAGAAAATGTGTTTCAAATGAACACAAAAGGTATGGTAAACGGACTCATTTCTAAGCAAAAATGGTGGACTCGCCGAAAAATGTGTTTCAAATGAGCTCGAAAGGTAGGGTAAACGTCCTCATTTGTAAGCAAAAATGGTGGACACGCCGAAAAATGTGTTTCAAATGAGTTCGAAAGGTAGGGTGGTGGACTCGCCGAAAAATGTGTTTCAAATGAGCTCAAAAGGTACGGTGGTGTGGACTCGCTAAAAATGTGTTTCGAATGAGCTCGAAAGGTAGGGTAAACGGCCTCATTTCTAAGCAACAATGTTGGACTCGCCAAAAAATGTGTTTCAAATGAGCTCGAAAGGTAGGGTGGTGTGGACTCGCTAAAAAATGTGTTTCAAATGCACTCGAAAGGTAGGGTAAACGGCCTCATTTCTAAGCAAAAATGGTGGACTCGCCGAAAAATGTGTTTCAAATGAGCTCGAAAGGTAGGGTTGTGTGGACTCGCTAAAAAATGTGTTTCAAATGAGCTCGAAAGGTAGGGTAAACGGCCTCATTTGTTAGCAAAAATGGTGGACACGCCAAAAAATGTGCTTCAAATGAGTTCGAAAGGTAGGGTGGTGGACTCGCTTAAAAATGTGTTTCAAATGAATCAAAAGGTAGGGTAAACAGTCTCATTTCTAAGCAAAAATTGTGGACTCGCCGAAAAATGTGTTTCAAATGAGCTCAAAAGGTAGGGTGGTGTGGACTCCCTAAAAAATGTGTTTCCAATGAGCTCGAAAGGTAGGGTAAACGGACTCATTTCTAAGCAAAAATAGTGGACTCGCCGAAAAATGTGTTTCAAATGAGCTCCAAAGGTAGGGTGGTGTGGACTCGCTAAAAAATGTGTTTCGAATGAGCTCGAAAGGTAGGGTAAATGCCCTCATTTCTAAGCAAAAATGGTGGATCCGCCGAAAAAATGTGTTTCAAATGACCTCGAAAGGTAGGGTGGTGTGGACTCGATAAAAATGTGTTTCAAATGATCTCGAAAGGTAGGGTAAACGACCTCATTTGTAAGCAAAAATGGTGGAACACGGCGAAAAATGTGTTTCAAATGAGTTTAAAAGGTAGGGTGGTGGACTTGCTAGAAAATGTGTTTCAAATGAACTCAAAAGGTATGGTAAACGGACTCATTTCTAAGCAAAAATGGTGGACTCGCCGAAAAATGTGTTTCAAATGAGCTCAGATGGTAGGGTGGTGTGGACTCGCTAAAAAATGTGTTTCGAATGAGCTCGATAGGAAGGGTAAACGGCCTCATTTCTTAGCAAAAATGGTGGACTCACAAAAAAATGTGTTGCAAATGAGCTCGAAAGGTAGGGTGGTGTGGACTCGCTAAAAAATGTGTTTCAAATGAGCTTGAAAGGTAGGGTAAACGGCCTCATTTCTAAGAAAAAATTGTGGACTAAAGGAAAATGTGTTTGAAATGAGCTCGAAAGGTAGGGTGGTGGACTCGCTAAAAAATGTGTTTCAAATGAGCTCGAAAGGTAGGGTAAACGGCCTCATTTGTTAGAGAAAATGGTGGACACGCCAAAAAATGTGCTTCAAATGAGTTCGAAAGGTAGGGTGGTGGACTCGCTTAAAAATGTGTTTCAAATGAATCAAAAGGTAGGGCAAACAGTCTCATTTCTAAGCAAAAATTATGGACTCGCCGAAAAATGTGTTTCAAATGAGCTCAAAAGGTAGGGTGGTGTGGACTCCCTAAAAAATGTGTTTCCAACGAGCTCGAAAGGTAGGGTAAACGGCCTCATTTCTAAGCAAAAATAGTGGACTCGCCGAAAAATGTGTTTCAAATGAGCTCCAAAGGTAGGGTGGTGTGGACTCGCTAAAAAATGTGTTTCGAATGAGCTCGATAGGAAGGGTAAACGGCCTCATTTCTTAGCAAAAATGGTGGACTCACAAAAAAATGTGTTGCAAATGAGCTCAAAAGGTAGGGTGGTGTGGACTGGCTAAAAAATGTGTTTCAAATGAGCTTGAAAGGTAGGGTAAACGGCCTCATTTCTAAGAAAAAATTGTGGACTAAAGGAAAATGTGTTTGAAATGAGCTCGAAAGGTAGGGTGGTGGACTCGCTAAAAAATGTGTTTCAAATGAGCTCGAAAGGTAGGGTAAACGGCCTCATTTGTTAGAGAAAATGGTGGACACGCCAAAAAATGTGCTTCAAATGAGTTCGAAAGGTAGGGTGGTGGACTCGCTTAAAAATGTGTTTCAAATGAATCAAAAGGTAGGGCAAACAGTCTCATTTCTAAGCAAAAATTATGGACTCGCCGAAAAATGTGTTTCAAATGAGCTCAAAAGGTAGGGTGGTGTGGACTCCCTAAAAAATGTGTTTCCAACGAGCTCGAAAGGTAGGGTAAACGGCCTCATTTCTAAGCAAAAATAGTGGACTCGCCGAAAAATGTGTTTCAAATGAGCTCCAAAGGTAGGGTGGTGTGGACTCGCTAAAAAATGTGTTTCGAATGAGCTCGAAAGGTAGGGTAAACGCCCTCATTTCTAAGCAAAAATGGTGGATCCGCCGAAAAAATGTGTTTCAAATGACCTCGAAAGGTAGGGTGGTGTGGACTCGCTAAAAATGTGTTTCAAATGAGCTCGAAAGGTAGGGTAAACGACCTCATTTGTAAGCAAAAATGGTGGAACACGGCGAAAAATGTGTTTCAAATGAGTTTAAAAGGTAGGGTGGTGGACTCGCTAGAAAATGTGTTTCAAATGAACTCAAAAGGTATGGTAAACGGACTCATTTTAAGCAAAAATGGTGGACTCGCCGAAAAATGTGTTTCAAATGAGCTCAGAAGGTAGGGTGGTGTGGACTCGCTAAAAAATGTGTTTCAAATGAGCTCGAAAGGTAGGGTAAACGACCTCATTTGTAAGCAAAAATGGTGGAACACGGCGAAAAATGTGTTTCAAATGAGTTTAAAAGGTAGGGTGGTGGACTTGCTAGAAAATGTGTTTCAAATGAACACAAAAGGTATGGTAAACGGACTCATTTCTAAGCAAAAATGGTGGACTCGCCGAAAAATGTGTTTCAAATGAGCTCGAAAGGTAGGGTAAACGTCCTCATTTGTAAGCAAAAATGGTGGACACGCCGAAAAATGTGCTTCAAATGAGTTCGAAAGGTAGGGTGGTGGACTCGCTTAAAAATGTGTTTCAAATGAATCAAAAGGTAGGGTAAACAGTCTCATTTCTAAGCAAAAGTTGTGGACTCGCCGAAAAATGTGTTTCAAATGAGCTCAAAAGGTAGGGTAGTGTGGACTCCCTAAAAAATGTGTTTCCAATGAGCTCGAAAGGTAGGGTAAACGGACTCATTTCTAAGCAAAAATAGTGGACTCGCCGAAAAATGTGTTTCAAATGAGCTCCAAAGGTAGGGTGGTGTGGACTCGCTAAAAAATGTGTTTCGAATGAGCTCGAAAGGTAGGGTAAATGCCCTCATTTCTAAGCAAAAATGGTGGATCCGCCGAAAAAATGTGTTTCAAATGACCTCGAAAGGTAGGGTGGTGTGGACTCGATAAAAATGTGTTTCAAATGATCTCGAAAGGTAGGGTAAACGACCTCATTTGTAAGCAAAAATGGTGGAACACGACGAAAAATGTGTGTCAAATGAGTTTAAAAGGTAGGGTGGTGGACTTGCTAGAAAATGTGTTTCAAATGAACTCAAAAGGTATGGTAAACGGACTCATTTCTAAGCAAAAATGGTGGACTCGCCGAAAAATGTGTTTCAAATGAGCTCAGATGGTAGGGTGGTGTGGACTCGCTAAAAAATGTGTTTCGAATGAGCTCGATAGGAAGGGTAAACGGCCTCATTTCTTAGCAAAAATGGTGGACTCACAAAAAAATGTGTTGCAAATGAGCTCGAAAGGTAGGGTGGTGTGGACTCGCTAAAAAATGTGTTTCAAATGAGCTTGAAAGGTAGGGTAAACGGCCTCATTTCTAAGAAAAAATTGTGGACTCGCCGAAAAATGTGTTTCAAATGAGCTCGAAAGGTAGGGTGGTGGACTCGCTAAAAAATGTGTTTCAAATGAGCTCGAAAGGTAGGGTAAACGGCCTCATTTGTTAGAGAAAATGGTGGACACGCCAAAAAATGTGCTTCAAATGAGTTCGAAAGGTAGGGTGGTGGACTCGCTTAAAAATGTGTTTCAAATGAATCAAAAGGTAGGGCAAACAGTCTCATTTCTAAGCAAAAATTATGGACTCGCCGAAAAATGTGTTTCAAATGAGCTCAAAAGGTAGGGTGGTGTGGACTCCCTAAAAAATGTGTTTCCAACGAGCTCGAAAGGTAGGGTAAACGGCCTCATTTCTAAGCAAAAATAGTGGACTCGCCGAAAAATGTGTTTCAAATGAGCTCCAAAGGTAGGGTGGTGTGGACTCGCTAAAAAATGTGTTTCGAATGAGCTCGAAAGGTAGGGTAAACGCCCTCATTTCTAAGCAAAAATGGTGGATCCGCCGAAAAAATGTGTTTCAAATGACCTCGAAAGGTAGGGTGGTGTGGACTCGCTAAAAATGTGTTTCAAATGAGCTCGAAAGGTAGGGTAAACGACCTCATTTGTAAGCAAAAATGGTGGAACACGGCGAAAAATGTGTTTCAAATGAGTTTAAAAGGTAGGGTGGTGGACTCGCTAGAAAATGTGTTTCAAATGAACTCAAAAGGTATGGTAAACGGACTCATTTTAAGCAAAAATGGTGGACTCGCCGAAAAATGTGTTTCAAATGAGCTCAGAAGGTAGGGTGGTGTGGACTCGCTAAAAAATGTGTTTCAAATGAGCTCGAAAGGTAGGGTAAACGACCTCATTTGTAAGCAAAAATGGTGGAACACGGCGAAAAATGTGTTTCAAATGAGTTTAAAAGGTAGGGTGGTGGACTTGCTAGAAAATGTGTTTCAAATGAACACAAAAGGTATGGTAAACGGACTCATTTCTAAGCAAAAATGGTGGACTCGCCGAAAAATGTGTTTCAAATGAGCTCGAAAGGTAGGGTAAACGTCCTCATTTGTAAGCAAAAATGGTGGACACGCCGAAAAATGTGCTTCAAATGAGTTCGAAAGGTAGGGTGGTGGACTCGCTTAAAAATGTGTTTCAAATGAATCAAAAGGTAGGGTAAACAGTCTCATTTCTAAGCAAAAGTTGTGGACTCGCCGAAAAATGTGTTTCAAATGAGCTCAAAAGGTAGGGTAGTGTGGACTCCCTAAAAAATGTGTTTCCAATGAGCTCGAAAGGTAGGGTAAACGGACTCATTTCTAAGCAAAAATAGTGGACTCGCCGAAAAATGTGTTTCAAATGAGCTCCAAAGGTAGGGTGGTGTGGACTCGCTAAAAAATGTGTTTCGAATGAGCTCGAAAGGTAGGGTAAATGCCCTCATTTCTAAGCAAAAATGGTGGATCCGCCGAAAAAATGTGTTTCAAATGACCTCGAAAGGTAGGGTGGTGTGGACTCGATAAAAATGTGTTTCAAATGATCTCGAAAGGTAGGGTAAACGACCTCATTTGTAAGCAAAAATGGTGGAACACGACGAAAAATGTGTGTCAAATGAGTTTAAAAGGTAGGGTGGTGGACTTGCTAGAAAATGTGTTTCAAATGAACTCAAAAGGTATGGTAAACGGACTCATTTCTAAGCAAAAATGGTGGACTCGCCGAAAAATGTGTTTCAAATGAGCTCAGATGGTAGGGTGGTGTGGACTCGCTAAAAAATGTGTTTCGAATGAGCTCGATAGGAAGGGTAAACGGCCTCATTTCTTAGCAAAAATGGTGGACTCACAAAAAAATGTGTTGCAAATGAGCTCGAAAGGTAGGGTGGTGTGGACTCGCTAAAAAATGTGTTTCAAATGAGCTTGAAAGGTAGGGTAAACGGCCTCATTTCTAAGAAAAAATTGTGGACTCGCCGAAAAATGTGTTTCAAATGAGCTCGAAAGGTAGGGTGGTGGACTCGCTAAAAAATGTGTTTCAAATGAGCTCGAAAGGTAGGGTAAACGGCCTCATTTGTTAGAGAAAATGGTGGACACGCCAAAAAATGTGCTTCAAATGAGTTCGAAAGGTAGGGTGGTGGACTCGCTTAAAAATGTGTTTCAAATGAATCAAAAGGTAGGGCAAACAGTCTCATTTCTAAGCAAAAATTATGGACTCGCCGAAAAATGTGTTTCAAATGAGCTCAAAAGGTAGGGTGGTGTGGACTCCCTAAAAAATGTGTTTCCAACGAGCTCGAAAGGTAGGGTAAACGGCCTCATTTCTAAGCAAAAATAGTGGACTCGCCGAAAAATGTGTTTCAAATGAGCTCCAAAGGTAGGGTGGTGTGGACTCGCTAAAAAATGTGTTTCGAATGAGCTCGAAAGGTAGGGTAAACGCCCTCATTTCTAAGCAAAAATGGTGGATCCGCCGAAAAAATGTGTTTCAAATGACCTCGAAAGGTAGGGTGGTGTGGACTCGCTAAAAATGTGTTTCAAATGAGCTCGAAAGGTAGGGTAAACGACCTCATTTGTAAGCAAAAATGGTGGAACACAGCGAAAAATGTGTTTCAAATGAGTTTAAAAGGTAGGGTGGTGGACTCGCTAGAAAATGTGTTTCAAATGAACTCAAAAGGTATGGTAAACGGACTCATTTTTAAGCAAAAATGGTGGACTCGCCGAAAAATGTGTTTCAAATGAGCTCAGAAGGTAGGGTGGTGTGGACTCGCTAAAAAATGTGTTTCAAATGAGCTCGAAAGGTAGGGTAAACGACCTCATTTGTAAGCAAAAATGGTGGAACACGGCGAAAAATGTGTTTCAAATCAGTTTAAAAGGTAGGGTGGTGGACTTGCTAGAAAATGTGTTTCAAATGAACACAAAAGGTATGGTAAACGGACTCATTTCTAAGCAAAAATGGTGGACTCGCCGAAAAATGTGTTTCAAATGAGCTCGAAAGGTAGGGTAAACGTCCTCATTTATAAGCAAAAATGGTGGACACGCCGAAAAATGTGTTTCAAATGAGTTCGAAAGGTAGGGTGGTGGACTCGCCGAAAAATGTGTTTCAAATGAGCTCAAAAGGTACGGTGGTGTGGACTCGCTAAAAATGTGTTTCGAATGAGCTCGAAAGGTAGGGTAAACGGCCTCATTTCTAAGCAACAATGTTGGACTCGCCAAAAAATGTGTTTCAAATGAGCTCGAAAGGTAGGGTGGTGTGGACTCGCTAAAAAATGTGTTTCAAATGCACTCGAAAGGTAGGGTAAACGGCCTCATTTCTAAGCAAAAATGGTGGATCCGCCGAAAAAATGTGTTTCAAATGACCTCGAAAGGTAGGGTGGTGTGGACTCGCTAAAAATGTGTTTCAAATGATCTCGAAAGGTAGGGTAAACGACCTCATTTGTAAGCAAAAATGGTGGAACACGGCGAAAAATGTGTGTCAAATGAGTTTAAAAGGTAGGGTGGTGGACTTGCTAGAAAATGTGTTTCAAATGAACTCAAAAGGTATGGTAAACGGACTCATTTCTAAGCAAAAATGGTGGACTCGCCGAAAAATGTGTTTCAAATGAGCTCAGATGGTAGGGTGGTGTGGACTCGCTAAAAAATGTGTTTCGAATGAGCTCGATAGGAAGGGTAAACGGCCTCATTTCTTAGCAAAAATGGTGGACTCACAAAAAAATGTGTTGCAAATGAGCTCGAAAGGTAGGGTGGTGTGGACTCGCTAAAAAATGTGTTTCAAATGAGCTTGAAAGGTAGGGTAAACGGCCTCATTTCTAAGAAAAAATTGTGGACTCGCCGAAAAATGTGTTTCAAATGAGCTCGAAAGGTAGGGTGGTGGACTCGCTAAAAAATGTGTTTCAAATGAGCTCGAAAGGTAGGGTAAACGTCCTCATTTATAAGCAAAAATGGTGGACACGCCGAAAAATGTGTTTCAAATGAGTTCGAAAGGTAGGGTGGTGGACTCGCCGAAAAATGTGTTTCAAATGAGCTCAAAAGGTACGGTGGTGTGGACTCGCTAAAAATGTGTTTCGAATGAGCTCGAAAGGTAGGGTAAACGGCCTCATTTCTAAGCAACAATGTTGGACTCGCCAAAAAATGTGTTTCAAATGAGCTCGAAAGGTAGGGTGGTGTGGACTCGCTAAAAAATGTGTTTCAAATGCACTCGAAAGGTAGGGTAAACGGCCTCATTTCTAAGCAAAAATGGTGGATCCGCCGAAAAAATGTGTTTCAAATGACCTCGAAAGGTAGGGTGGTGTGGACTCGCTAAAAATGTGTTTCAAATGATCTCGAAAGGTAGGGTAAACGACCTCATTTGTAAGCAAAAATGGTGGAACACGGCGAAAAATGTGTGTCAAATGAGTTTAAAAGGTAGGGTGGTGGACTTGCTAGAAAATGTGTTTCAAATGAACTCAAAAGGTATGGTAAACGGACTCATTTCTAAGCAAAAATGGTGGACTCGCCGAAAAATGTGTTTCAAATGAGCTCAGATGGTAGGGTGGTGTGGACTCGCTAAAAAATGTGTTTCGAATGAGCTCGATAGGAAGGGTAAACGGCCTCATTTCTTAGCAAAAATGGTGGACTCACAAAAAAATGTGTTGCAAATGAGCTCGAAAGGTAGGGTGGTGTGGACTCGCTAAAAAATGTGTTTCAAATGAGCTTGAAAGGTAGGGTAAACGGCCTCATTTCTAAGAAAAAATTGTGGACTCGCCGAAAAATGTGTTTCAAATGAGCTCGAAAGGTAGGGTGGTGGACTCGCTAAAAAATGTGTTTCAAATGAGCTCGAAAGGTAGGGTAAACGGCCTCATTTGTTAGAGAAAATGGTGGACACGCCAAAAAATGTGCTTCAAATGAGTTCGAAAGGTAGGGTGGTGGACTCGCTTAAAAATGTGTTTCAAATGAATCAAAAGGTAGGGCAAACAGTCTCATTTCTAAGCAAAAATTATGGACTCGCCAAAAAATGTGTTTCAAATGAGCTCAAAAGGTAGGGTGGTGTGGACTCCCTAAAAAATGTGTTTCCAACGAGCTCGAAAGGTAGGGTAAACGGACTCATTTCTAAGCAAAAATAGTGGACTCGCCGAAAAATGTGTTTCAAATGAGCTCCAAAGGTAGGGTGGTGTGGACTCGCTAAAAAATGTGTTTCGAATGAGCTCGAAAGGTAGGGTAAATGCCCTCATTTCTAAGCAAAAATGGTGGATCCGCCGAAAAAATGTGTTTCAAATGACCTCGAAAGGTAGGGTGGTGTGGACTCGATAAAAATGTGTTTCAAATGATCTCGAAAGGTAGGGTAAACGACCTCATTTGTAAGCAAAAATGGTGGAACACGGCGAAAAATGTGTTTCAAATGAGTTTAAAACGTAGGGTGGTGGACTTGCTAGAAAATGTGTTTCAAATGAACTCAAAAGGTATGGTAAACAGACTCATTTCTAAGCAAAAATGGTGGACTCGCCGAAAAATGTGTTTCAAATGAGCTCAGATGGTAGGGTGGTGTGGACTCGCTAAAAAATGTGTTTCGAATGAGCTCGATAGGAAGGGTAAACGGCCTCATTTCTTAGCAAAAATGGTGGACTCACAAAAAAATGTGTTGCAAATGAGCTCGAAAGGTAGGGTGGTGTGGACTCGCTAAAAAATGTGTTTCAAATGAGCTTGAAAGGTAGGGTAAACGGCCTCATTTCTAAGAAAAAATTGTGGACTCGCCGAAAAATGTGTTTCAAATGAGCTCGAAAGGTAGGGTGGTGGACTCGCTAAAAAATGTGTTTCAAATGAGCTCGAAAGGTAGGGTAAACGGCCTCATTTGTTAGAGAAAATGGTGGACACGCCAAAAAATGTTCTTCAAATGAGTTCGAAAGGTAGGGTGGTGGACTCGCTTAAAAATGTGTTTCAAATGAATCAAAAGGTAGGGCAAACAGTCTCATTTCTAAGCAAAAATTATGGACTCGCCGAAAAATGTGTTTCAAATGAGCTCAAAAGGTAGGGTGGTGTGGACTCCCTAAAAAATGTGTTTCCAACGAGCTCGAAAGGTAGGGTAAACGGCCTCATTTCTAAGCAAAAATAGTGGACTCGCCGAAAAATGTGTTTCAAATGAGCTCCAAAGGTAGGGTGGTGTGGACTCGCTAAAAAATGTGTTTCGAATGAGCTCGAAAGGTAGGGTAAACGCCCTCATTTCTAAGCAAAAATGGTGGATCCGCCGAAAAAATGTGTTTCAAATGACCTCGAAAGGTAGGGTGGTGTGGACTCGCTAAAAATGTGTTTCAAATGAGCTCGAAAGGTAGGGTAAACGACCTCATTTGTAAGCAAAAATGGTGGAACACGGCGAAAAATGTGTTTCAAATGAGTTTCAAAGGTAGGGTGGTGGACTCGCTAGAAAATGTGTTTCAAATGAACTCAAAAGGTATGGTAAACGGACTCATTTTTAAGCAAAAATGGTGGACTCGCCGAAAAATGTGTTTCAAATGAGCTCAGAAGGTAGGGTGGTGTGGACTCGCTAAAAAATGTGTTTCAAATGAGCTCGAAGGTAGGGTAAACGACCTCATTTGTAAGCAAAAATGGTGGAACACGGCGAAAAATGTGTTTCAAATGAGTTTAAAAGGTAGGGTGGTGGACTTGCTAGAAAATGTGTTTCAAATGAACACAAAAGGTATGGTAAACGGACTCATTTCTAAGCAAAAATGGTGGACTCGCCGAAAAATGTGTTTCAAATGAGCTCGAAAGGTAGGGAAACGTCCTCATTTGTAAGCAAAAATGGTGGACACGCCGAAAAATGTGTTTCAAATGAGTTCGAAAGGTAGGGTGGTGGACTCGCCGAAAAATGTGTTTCAAATGAGCTCAAAAGGTACGGTGGTGTGGACTCGCTAAAAATGTGTTTCGAATGAGCTCGAAAGGTAGGGTAAACGGCCTCATTTCTAAGCAACAATGTTGGACTCGCCAAAAAATGTGTTTCAAATGAGCTCGAAAGGTAGGGTGGTGTGGACTCGCTAAAAAATGTGTTTCAAATGCACTCGAAAGGTAGGGTAAACGGCCTCATTTCTAAGCAACAATGTTGGACTCGCCAAAAAATGTGTTTCAAATGAGCTCGAAAGGTAGGGTGGTGTGGACTCGCTAAAAAATGTGTTTCAAATGAGCTCAAAAGGTACGGTGGTGTGGACTCGCTAAAAATGTGTTTCGAATGAGCTCGAAAGGTAGGGTAAACGGCCTCATTTCTAAGCAACAATGTTGGACTCGCCAAAAAATGTGTTTCAAATGAGCTCGAAAGGTAGGGTGGTGTGGACTCGCTAAAAAATGTGTTTCAAATGCACTCGAAAGGTAGGGTAAACGGCCTCATTTCTAAGCAAAAATGGTGGATCCGCCGAAAAAATGTGTTTCAAATGACCTCGAAAGGTAGGGTGGTGTGGACTCGCTAAAAATGTGTTTCAAATGATCTCGAAAGGTAGGGTAAACGACCTCATTTGTAAGCAAAAATCGTGGAACACGGCGAAAAATGTGTGTCAAATGAGTTTAAAAGGTAGGGTGGTGGACTTGCTAGAAAATGTGTTTCAAATGAACTCAAAAGGTATGGTAAACGGACTCATTTCTAAGCAAAAATGGTGGACTCGCCGAAAAATGTGTTTCAAATGAGCTCAGATGGTAGGGTGGTGTGGACTCGCTAAAAAATGTGTTTCGAATGAGCTCGATAGGAAGGGTAAACGGCCTCATTTCTTAGCAAAAATGGTGGACTCACAAAAAAATGTGTTGCAAATGAGCTCGAAAGGTAGGGTGGTGTGGACTCGCTAAAAAATGTGTTTCAAATGAGCTTGAAAGGTAGGGTAAACGGCCTCATTTCTAAGAAAAAATTGTGGACTCGCCGAAAAATGTGTTTCAAATGAGCTCGAAAGGTAGGGTGGTGGACTCGCTAAAAAATGTGTTTCAAATGAGCTCGAAAGGTAGGGTAAACGGCCTCATTTGTTAGAGAAAATGGTGGACACGCCAAAAAATGTGCTTCAAATGAGTTCGAAAGGTAGGGTGGTGGACTCGCTTAAAAATGTGTTTCAAATGAATCAAAAGGTAGGGCAAACAGTCTCATTTCTAAGCAAAAATTATGGACTCGCCGAAAAATGTGTTTCAAATGAGCTCAAAAGGTAGGGTGGTGTGGACTCCCTAAAAAATGTGTTTCCAACGAGCTCGAAAGGTAGGGTAAACGGACTCATTTCTAAGCAAAAATAGTGGACTCGCCGAAAAATGTGTTTCAAATGAGCTCCAAAGGTAGGGTGGTGTGGACTCGCTAAAAAATGTGTTTCGAATGAGCTCGAAAGGTAGGGTAAATGCCCTCATTTCTAAGCAAAAATGGTGGATCCGCCGAAAAAATGTGTTTCAAATGACCTCGAAAGGTAGGGTGGTGTGGACTCGATAAAAATGTGTTTCAAATGATCTCGAAAGGTAGGGTAAACGACCTCATTTGTAAGCAAAAATGGTGGAACACGGCGAAAAATGTGTTTCAAATGAGTTTAAAACGTAGGGTGGTGGACTTGCTAGAAAATGTGTTTCAAATGAACTCAAAAGGTATGGTAAACAGACTCATTTCTAAGCAAAAATGGTGGACTCGCCGAAAAATGTGTTTCAAATGAGCTCAGATGGTAGGGTGGTGTGGACTCGCTAAAAAATGTGTTTCGAATGAGCTCGATAGGAAGGGTAAACGGCCTCATTTCTTAGCAAAAATGGTGGACTCACAAAAAAATGTGTTGCAAATGAGCTCGAAAGGTAGGGTGGTGTGGACTCGCTAAAAAATGTGTTTCAAATGAGCTTGAAAGGTAGGGTAAACGGCCTCATTTCTAAGAAAAAATTGTGGACTCGCCGAAAAATGTGTTTCAAATGAGCTCGAAAGGTAGGGTGGTGGACTCGCTAAAAAATGTGTTTCAAATGAGCTCGAAAGGTAGGGTAAACGGCCTCATTTGTTAGAGAAAATGGTGGACACGCCAAAAAATGTTCTTCAAATGAGTTCGAAAGGTAGGGTGGTGGACTCGCTTAAAAATGTGTTTCAAATGAATCAAAAGGTAGGGCAAACAGTCTCATTTCTAAGCAAAAATTATGGACTCGCCGAAAAATGTGTTTCAAATGAGCTCAAAAGGTAGGGTGGTGTGGACTCCCTAAAAAATGTGTTTCCAACGAGCTCGAAAGGTAGGGTAAACGGCCTCATTTCTAAGCAAAAATAGTGGACTCGCCGAAAAATGTGTTTCAAATGAGCTCCAAAGTTAGGGTGGTGTGGACTCGCTAAAAAATGTGTTTCGAATGAGCTCGAAAGGTAGGGTAAACGCCCTCATTTCTAAGCAAAAATGGTGGATCCGCCGAAAAAATGTGTTTCAAATGACCTCGAAAGGTAGGGTGGTGTGGACTCGCTAAAAATGTGTTTCAAATGAGCTCGAAAGGTAGGGTAAACGACCTCATTTGTAAGCAAAAATGGTGGAACACGGCGAAAAATGTGTTTCAAATGAGTTTCAAAGGTAGGGTGGTGGACTCGCTAGAAAATGTGTTTCAAATGAACTCAAAAGGTATGGTAAACGGACTCATTTTTAAGCAAAAATGGTGGACTCGCCGAAAAATGTGTTTCAAATGAGCTCAGAAGGTAGGGTGGTGTGGACTCGCTAAAAAATGTGTTTCAAATGAGCTCGAAGGTAGGGTAAACGACCTCATTTGTAAGCAAAAATGGTGGAACACGGCGAAAAATGTGTTTCAAATGAGTTTAAAAGGTAGGGTGGTGGACTTGCTAGAAAATGTTTTTCAAATGAACACAAAAGGTATGGTAAACGGACTCATTTCTAAGCAAAAATGGTGGACTCGCCGAAAAATGTGTTTCAAATGAGCTCGAAAGGTAGGGAAACGTCCTCATTTGTAAGCAAAAATGGTGGACACGCCGAAAAATGTGTTTCAAATGAGTTCGAAAGGTAGGGTGGTGGACTCGCCGAAAAATGTGTTTCAAATGAGCTCAAAAGGTACGGTGGTGTGGACTCGCTAAAAATGTGTTTCGAATGAGCTCGAAAGGTAGGGTAAACGGCCTCATTTCTAAGCAACAATGTTGGACTCGCCAAAAAATGTGTTTCAAATGAGCTCGAAAGGTAGGGTGGTGTGGACTCGCTAAAAAATGTGTTTCAAATGCACTCGAAAGGTAGGGTAAACGGCCTCATTTCTAAGCAAAAATGGTGGACTCGCCGAAAAATGTGTTTCAAATGAGCTCGAAAGGTAGGGTTGTGTGGACTCGCTAAAAAATGTGTTTCAAATGAGCTCGAAAGGTAGGGTAAACGGCCTCATTTGTTAGCAAAAATGGTGGACACGCCAAAAAATGTGCTTCAAATGAGTTCGAAAGGTAGGGTGGTGGACTCGCTTAAAAATGTGTTTCAAATGAATCAAAAGGTAGGGTAAACAGTCTCATTTCTAAGCAAAAATTGTGGACTCGCCGAAAAATGTGTTTCAAATGAGCTCAAAACGTAGGGTGGTGTGGACTCCCTAAAAAATGTGTTTCCAATGAGCTCGAAAGGTAGGGTAAACGGACTCATTTCTAAGCAAAAATAGTGGACTCGCCGAAAAATGTGTTTCAAATGAGCTCCAAAGGTAGGGTGGTGTGGACTCGCTAAAAAATGTGTTTCGAATGAGCTCGAAAGGTAGGGTAAATGCCCTCATTTCTAAGAAAAAATGGTGGATCCGCCGAAAAAATGTGTTTCAAATGACCTCGAAAGGTAGGGTGGTGTGGACTCGATAAAAATGTGTTTCAAATGATCTCGAAAGGTAGGGTAAACGACCTCATTTGTAAGCAAAAATGGTGGAACACGGCGAAAAATGTGTTTCAAATGAGTTTAAAACGTAGGGTGGTGGACTTGCTAGAAAATGTGTTTCAAATGAACTCAAAAGGTATGGTAAACAGACTCATTTCTAAGCAAAAATGGTGGACTCGCCGAAAAATGTGTTTCAAATGAGCTCAGATGGTAGGGTGGTGTGGACTCGCTAAAAAATGTGTTTCGAATGAGCTCGATAGGAAGGGTAAACGGCCTCATTTCTTAGCAAATATGGTGGACTCACAAAAAAATGTGTTGCAAATGAGCTCGAAAGGTAGGGTGGTGTGGACTCGCTAAAAAATGTGTTTCAAATGAGCTTGAAAGGTAGGGTAAACGGCCTCATTTCTAAGAAAAAATTGTGGACTCGCCGAAAAATGTGTTTCAAATGAGCTCGAAAGGTAGGGTGGTGGACTCGCTAAAAAATGTGTTTCAAATGAGCTCGAAAGGTAGGGTAAACGGCCTCATTTGTTAGAGAAAATGGTGGACACGCCAAAAAATGTTCTTCAAATGAGTTCGAAAGGTAGGGTGGTGGACTCGCTTAAAAATGTGTTTCAAATGAATCAAAAGGTAGGGCAAACAGTCTCATTTCTAAGCAAAAATTATGGACTCGCCGAAAAATGTGTTTCAAATGAGCTCAAAAGGTAGGGTGGTGTGGACTCCCTAAAAAATGTGTTTCCAACGAGCTCGAAAGGTAGGGTAAACGGCCTCATTTCTAAGCAAAAATAGTGGACTCGCCGAAAAATGTGTTTCAAATGAGCTCCAAAGGTAGGGTGGTGTGGACTCGCTAAAAAATGTGTTTCGAATGAGCTCGAAAGGTAGGGTAAACGCCCTCATTTCTAAGCAAAAATGGTGGATCCGCCGAAAAAATGTGTTTCAAATGACCTCGAAAGGTAGGGTGGTGTGGACTCGCTAAAAATGTGTTTCAAATGAGCTCGAAAGGTAGGGTAAACGACCTCATTTGTAAGCAAAAATGGTGGAACACGGCGAAAAATGTGTTTCAAATGAGTTTAAAAGGTAGGGTGGTGGACTCGCTAGAAAATGTGTTTCAAATGAACTCAAAAGGTATGGTAAACGGACTCATTTTTAAGCAAAAATGGTGGACTCGCCGAAAAATGTGTTTCAAATGAGCTCAGAAGGTAGGGTGGTGTGGACTCGCTAAAAAATGTGTTTCAAATGAGCTCGAAAGGTAGGGTAAACGACCTCATTTGTAAGCAAAAATGGTGGAACACGGCGAAAAATGTGTTTCAAATGAGTTTAAAAGGTAGGGTGGTGGACTTGCTAGAAAATGTGTTTCAAATGAACACAAAAGGTATGGTAAACGGACTCATTTCTAAGCAAAAATGGTGGACTCGCCGAAAAATGTGTTTCAAATGAGCTCGAAAGGTAGGGAAACGTCCTCATTTGTAAGAAAAAATGGTGGACACGCCGAAAAATGTGTTTCAAATGAGTTCGAAAGGTAGGGTGGTGGACTCGCCGAAAAATGTGTTTCAAATGAGCTCAAAAGGTACGGTGGTGTGGACTCGCTAAAAATGTGTTTCGAATGAGCTCGAAAGGTAGGGTAAACGGCCTCATTTCTAAGCAACAATGTTGGACTCGCCAAAAAATGTGTTTCAAATGAGCTCGAAAGGTAGGGTGGTGTGGACTCGCTAAAAAATGTGTTTCAAATGCACTCGAAAGGTAGGGTAAACGGCCTCATTTCTAAGCAAAAATGGTGGACTCGCCGAAAAATGTGTTTCAAATGAGCTCGAAAGGTAGGGTTGTGTGGACTCGCTAAAAAATGTGTTTCAAATGAGCTCGAAAGGTAGGGTAAACGGCCTCATTTGTTAGCAAAAATGGTGGACACGCCAAAAAATGTGCTTCAAATGAGTTCGAAAGGTAGGGTGGTGGACTCGCTTAAAAATGTGTTTCAAATGAATCAAAAGGTAGGGTAAACAGTCTCATTTCTAAGCAAAAATTGTGGACTCGCCGAAAAATGTGTTTCAAATGAGCTCAAAAGGTAGGGTGGTGAGGACTCCCTAAAAAATGTGTTTCCAACGAGCTCGAAAGGTAGGGTAAACGGCCTCATTTCTAAGCAAAAATAGTGGACTCGCCGAAAAATGTGTTTCAAATGAGCTCCAAAGGTAGGGTGGTGTGGACTCGCTAAAAAATGTGTTTCGAATGAGCTCGAAAGGTAGGGTAAACGCCCTCATTTCTAAGCAAAAATGGTGGATCCGCCGAAAAAATGTGTTTCAAATGACCTCGAAAGGTAGGGTGGTGTGGACTCGCTAAAAATGTGTTTCAAATGAGCTCGAAAGGTAGGGTAAACGACCTCATTTGTAAGCAAAAATGGTGGAACACGGCGAAAAATGTGTTTCAAATGAGTTTAAAAGGTAGGGTGGTGGACTCGCTAGAAAATGTGTTTCAAATGAACTCAAAAGGTATGGTAAACGGACTCATTTTTAAGCAAAAATGGTGGACTCGCCGAAAAATGTGTTTCAAATGAGCTCAGAAGGTAGGGTGGTGTGGACTCGCTAAAAAATGTGTTTCAAATGAGCTCGAAAGGTAGGGTAAACGACCTCATTTGTAAGCAAAAATGGTGGAACACGGCGAAAAATGTGTTTCAAATGAGTTTAAAAGGTAGGGTGGTGGACTTGCTAGAAAATGTGTTTCAAATGAACACAAAAGGTATGGTAAACGGACTCATTTCTAAGCAAAAATGGTGGACTCGCCGAAAAATGTGTTTCAAATGAGCTCGAAAGGTAGGGTAAACGTCCTCATTTGTAAGCAAAAATGGTGGACACGCCGAAAAATGTGCTTCAAATGAGTTCGAAAGGTAGGGTGGTGGACTCGCTTAAAAATGTGTTTCAAATGAATCAAAAGGTAGGGTAAACAGTCTCATTTCTAAGCAAAAATTGTGGACTCGCCGAAAAATGTGTTTCAAATGAGCTCAAAAGGTAGGGTGGTGTGGACTCCCTAAAAAATGTGTTTCCAATGAGCTCGAAAGGTAGGGTAAACGGACTCATTTCTAAGCAAAAATAGTGGACTCGCCGAAAAATGTGTTTCAAATGAGCTCCAAAGGTAGGGTGGTGTGGACTCGCTAAAAAATGTGTTTCGAATGAGCTCGAAAGGTAGGGTAAATGCCCTCATTTCTAAGCAAAAATGGTGGATCCGCCGAAAAAATGTGTTTCAAATGACCTCGAAAGGTAGGGTGGTGTGGACTCGATAAAAATGTGTTTCAAATGATCTCGAAAGGTAGGGTAAACGACCTCATTTGTAAGCAAAAATGGTGGAACACGGCGAAAAATGTGTGTCAAATGAGTTTAAAAGGTAGGGTGGTGGACTTGCTAGAAAATGTGTTTCAAATGAACTCAAAAGGTATGGTAAACGGACTCATTTCTAAGCAAAAATGGTGGACTCGCCGAAAAATGTGTTTCAAATGAGCTCAGATGGTAGGGTGGTGTGGACTCGCTAAAAAATGTGTTTCGAATGAGCTCGATAGGAAGGGTAAACGGCCTCATTTCTTAGCAAAAATGGTGGACTCACAAAAAAATGTGTTGCAAATGAGCTCGAAAGGTAGGGTGGTGTGGACTCGCTAAAAAATGTGTTTCAAATGAGCTTGAAAGGTAGGGTAAACGGCCTCATTTCTAAGAAAAAATTGTGGACTCGCCGAAAAATGTGTTTCAAATGAGCTCGAAAGGTAGGGTGGTGGACTCGCTAAAAAATGTGTTTCAAATGAGCTCGAAAGGTAGGGTAAACGGCCTCATTTGTTAGAGAAAATGGTGGACACGCCAAAAAATGTGCTTCAAATGAGTTCGAAAGGTAGGGTGGTGGACTCGCTTAAAAATGTGTTTCAAATGAATCAAAAGGTAGGGCAAACAGTCTCATTTCTAAGCAAAAATTATGGACTCGCCGAAAAATGTGTTTCAAATGAGCTCAAAAGGTAGGGTGGTGTGGACTCCCTAAAAAATGTGTTTCCAACGAGCTCGAAAGGTAGGGTAAACGGCCTCATTTCTAAGAAAAAATAGTGGACTCGCCGAAAAATGTGTTTCAAATGAGCTCCAAAGGTAGGGTGGTGTGGACTCGCTAAAAAATGTGTTTCGAATGAGCTCGAAAGGTAGGGTAAACGCCCTCATTTCTAAGCAAAAATGGTGGATCCGCCGAAAAAATGTGTTTCAAATGACCTCGAAAGGTAGGGTGGTGTGGACTCGCTAAAATTGTGTTTCAAATGAGCTCGAAAGGTAGGGTAAACGACCTCATTTGTAAGCAAAAATGGTGGAACACAGCGAAAAATGTGTTTCAAATGAGTTTAAAAGGTAGGGTGGTGGACTCGCTAGAAAATGTGTTTCAAATGAACTCAAAAGGTATGGTAAACGGACTCATTTTTAAGAAAAAATGGTGGACTCGCCGAAAAATGTGTTTCAAATGAGCTCAGAAGGTAGGGTGGTGTGGACTCGCTAAAAAATGTGTTTCAAATGAGCTCGAAAGGTAGGGTAAACGACCTCATTTGTAAGCAAAAATGGTGGAACACGGCGAAAAATGTGTTTCAAATGAGTTTAAAAGGTAGGGTGGTGGACTCGCTAGAAAATGTGTTTCAAATGAACTCAAAAGGTATGGTAAACGGACTCATTTTTAAGCAAAAATGGTGGACTCGCCGAAAAATGTGTTTCAAATGAGCTCAGAAGGTAGGGTGGTGTGGACTCGCTAAAAAATGTGTTTCAAATGAGCTCGAAAGGTAGGGTAAACGACCTCATTTGTAAGCAAAAATGGTGGAACACGGCGAAAAATGTGTTTCAAATGAGTTTAAAAGGTAGGGTGGTGGACTTGCTAGAAAATGTGTTTCAAATGAACACAAAAGGTATGGTAAACGGACTCATTTCTAAGCAAAAATGGTGGACTCGCCGAAAAATGTGTTTCAAATGAGCTCGAAAGGTAGGGTAAACGTCCTCATTTGTAAGCAAAAATGGTGGACACGCCGAAAAATGTGCTTCAAATGAGTTCGAAAGGTAGGGTGGTGGACTCGCTTAAAAATGTGTTTCAAATGAATCAAAAGGTAGGGTAAACAGTCTCATTTCTAAGCAAAAATTGTGGACTCGCCGAAAAATGTGTTTCAAATGAGCTCAAAAGGTAGGGTGGTGTGGACTCCCTAAAAAATGTGTTTCCAATGAGCTCGAAAGGTAGGGTAAACGGACTCATTTCTAAGCAAAAATAGTGGACTCGCCGAAAAATGTGTTTCAAATGAGCTCCAAAGGTAGGGTGGTGTGGACTCGCTAAAAAATGTGTTTCGAATGAGCTCGAAAGGTAGGGTAAATGCCCTCATTTCTAAGCAAAAATGGTGGATCCGCCGAAAAAATGTGTTTCAAATGACCTCGAAAGGTAGGGTGGTGTGGACTCGATAAAAATGTGTTTCAAATGATCTCGAAAGGTAGGGTAAACGACCTCATTTGTAAGCAAAAATGGTGGAACACGGCGAAAAATGTGTGTCAAATGAGTTTAAAAGGTAGGGTGGTGGACTTGCTAGAAAATGTGTTTCAAATGAACTCAAAAGGTATGGTAAACGGACTCATTTCTAAGCAAAAATGGTGGACTCGCCGAAAAATGTGTTTCAAATGAGCTCAGATGGTAGGGTGGTGTGGACTCGCTAAAAAATGTGTTTCGAATGAGCTCGATAGGAAGGGTAAACGGCCTCATTTCTTAGCAAAAATGGTGGACTCACAAAAAAATGTGTTGCAAATGAGCTCGAAAGGTAGGGTGGTGTGGACTCGCTAAAAAATGTGTTTCAAATGAGCTTGAAAGGTAGGGTAAACGGCCTCATTTCTAAGAAAAAATTGTGGACTCGCCGAAAAATGTGTTTCAAATGAGCTCGAAAGGTAGGGTGGTGGACTCGCTAAAAAATGTGTTTCAAATGAGCTCGAAAGGTAGGGTAAACGGCCTCATTTGTTAGAGAAAATGGTGGACACGCCAAAAAATGTGCTTCAAATGAGTTCGAAAGGTAGGGTGGTGGACTCGCTTAAAAATGTGTTTCAAATGAATCAAAAGGTAGGGCAAACAGTCTCATTTCTAAGCAAAAATTATGGACTCGCCGAAAAATGTGTTTCAAATGAGCTCAAAAGGTAGGGTGGTGTGGACTCCCTAAAAAATGTGTTTCCAACGAGCTCGAAAGGTAGGGTAAACGGCCTCATTTCTAAGAAAAAATAGTGGACTCGCCGAAAAATGTGTTTCAAATGAGCTCCAAAGGTAGGGTGGTGTGGACTCGCTAAAAAATGTGTTTCGAATGAGCTCGAAAGGTAGGGTAAACGCCCTCATTTCTAAGCAAAAATGGTGGATCCGCCGAAAAAATGTGTTTCAAATGACCTCGAAAGGTAGGGTGGTGTGGACTCGCTAAAATTGTGTTTCAAATGAGCTCGAAAGGTAGGGTAAACGACCTCATTTGTAAGCAAAAATGGTGGAACACAGCGAAAAATGTGTTTCAAATGAGTTTAAAAGGTAGGGTGGTGGACTCGCTAGAAAATGTGTTTCAAATGAACTCAAAAGGTATGGTAAACGGACTCATTTTTAAGAAAAAATGGTGGACTCGCCGAAAAATGTGTTTCAAATGAGCTCAGAAGGTAGGGTGGTGTGGACTCGCTAAAAAATGTGTTTCAAATGAGCTCGAAAGGTAGGGTAAACGACCTCATTTGTAAGCAAAAATGGTGGAACACGGCGAAAAATGTGTTTCAAATCAGTTTAAAAGGTAGGGTGGTGGACTTGCTAGAAAATGTGTTTCAAATGAACACAAAAGGTATGGTAAACGGACTCATTTCTAAGCAAAAATGGTGGACTCGCCGAAAAATGTGTTTCAAATGAGCTCGAAAGGTAGGGTAAACGTCCTCATTTGTAAGCAAAAATGGTGGACACGCCGAAAAATGTGTTTCAAATGAGTTCGAAAGGTAGGGTGGTGGACTCGCCGAAAAATGTGTTTCAAATGAGCTCAAAAGGTACGGTGGTGTGGACTCGCTAAAAATGTGTTTCGAATGAGCTCGAAAGGTAGGGTAAACGGCCTGATTTCTAAGCAACAATGTTGGACTCGCCAAAAAATGTGTTTCAAATGAGCTCGAAAGGTAGGGTGGTGTGGACTCGCTAAAAAATGTGTTTCAAATGCACTCGAAAGGTAGGGTAAACGGCCTCATTTCTAAGCAAAAATGGTGGACTCGCCGAAAAATGTGTTTCAAATGAGCTCGAAAGGTAGGGTTGTGTGGACTCGCTAAAAAATGTGTTTCAAATGAGCTCGAAAGGTAGGGTAAACGGCCTCATTTGTTAGCAAAAATGGTGGACACGCCAAAAAATGTGCTTCAAATGAGTTCGAAAGGTAGGGTGGTGGACTCGCTTAAAAATGTGTTTCAAATGAATCAAAAGGTAGGGTAAACAGTCTCATTTCTAAGCAAAAAATGTGGACTCGCCGAAAAATGTGTTTCAAATGAGCTCAAAAGTAGGGTGGTGTGGACTCCCTAAAAAATGTGTTTCCAATGAGCTCGAAAGGTAGGGTAAACGGACTCATTTCTAAGCAAAAATAGTGGACTCGCCGAAAAATGTGTTTCAAATGAGCTCCAAAGGTAGGGTGGTGTGGACTCGCTAAAAAATGTGTTTCGAATGAGCTCGAAAGGTAGGGTAAATGCCCTCATTTCTAAGCAAAAATGGTGGATCCGCCGAAAAAATGTGTTTCAAATGACCTCGAAAGGTAGGGTGGTGTGGACTCGAGAAAAATGTGTTTCAAATGATCTCGAAAGGTAGGGTAAACGACCTCATTTGTAAGCAAAAATGGTGGAACACGGCGAAAAATGTGTTTCAAATGAGTTTAAAAGGTAGGGTGGTGGACTTGCTAGAAAATGTGTTTCAAATGAACTCAAAAGGTATGGTAAACGGACTCATTTCTAAGCAAAAATGGTGGACTCGCCGAAAAATGTGTTTCAAATGAGCTCAGATGGTAGGGTGGTGTGGACTCGCTAAAAAATGTGTTTCGAATGAGCTCGATAGGAAGGGTAAACGGCCTCATTTCTAAGCAAAAATAGTGGACTCGCCGAAAAATGTGTTTCAAATGAGCTCCAAAGGTAGGGTGGTGTGGACTCGCTAAAAAATGTGTTTCGAATGAGCTCGAAAGGTAGGGTAAACGCCCTCATTTCTAAGCAAAAATGGTGGATCCGCCGAAAAAATGTGTTTCAAATGACCTCGAAAGGTAGGGTGGTGTGGACTCGCTAAAAATGTGTTTCAAATGAGCTCGAAAGGTAGGGTAAACGACCTCATTTGTAAGCAAAAATGGTGGAACACGGCGAAAAATGTGTTTCAAATGAGTTTAAAAGGTAGGGTGGTGGACTCGCTAGAAAATGTGTTTCAAATGAACTCAAAAGGTATGGTAAACGGACTCATTTTTAAGCAAAAATGGTGGACTCGCCGAAAAATGTGTTTCAAATGAGCTCAGAAGGTATGGTGGTGTGGACTCGCTAAAAAATGTGTTTCAAATGAGCTCGAAAGGTAGGGTAAACGACCTCATTTGTAAGCAAAAATGGTGGAACACGGCGAAAAATGTGTTTCAAATGAGTTTAAAAGGTAGGGTGGTGGACTTGCTAGAAAATGTGTTTCAAATGAACACAAAAGGTATGGTAAACGGACTCATTTCTAAGCAAAAATGGTGGACTCGCCGAAAAATGTGTTTCAAATGAGCTCGAAAGGTAGGGTAAACGTCCTCATTTGTAAGCAAAAATGGTGGACACGCCGAAAAATGTGTTTCAAATGAGTTCGAAAGGTAGGGTGGTGGACTCGCCGAAAAATGTGTTTCAAATGAGCTCAAAAGGTACGGTGGTGTGGACTCGCTAAAAATGTGTTTCGAATGAGCTCGAAAGGTAGGGTAAACGGCCTCATTTCTAAGCAACAATGTTGGACTCGCCAAAAAATGTGTTTCAAATGAGCTCGAAAGGTAGGGTGGTGTGGACTCGCTAAAAAATGTGTTTCAAATGCACTCGAAAGGTAGGGTAAACGGCCTCATTTCTAAGCAAAAATGGTGGACTCGCCGAAAAATGTGTTTCAAATGAGCTCGAAAGGTAGGGTTGTGTGGACTCGCTAAAAAATGTGTTTCAAATGAGCTCGAAAGGTAGGGTAAACGGCCTCATTTGTTAGCAAAAATGGTGGACACGCCAAAAAATGTGCTTCAAATGAGTTCGAAAGGTAGGGTGGTGGACTCGCTTAAAAATGTGTTTCAAATGAATCAAAAGGTAGGGTAAACAGTCTCATTTCTAAGCAAAAAATGTGGACTCGCCGAAAAATGTGTTTCAAATGAGCTCAAAAGTAGGGTGGTGTGGACTCCCTAAAAAATGTGTTTCCAATGAGCTCGAAAGGTAGGGTAAACGGACTCATTTCTAAGCAAAAATAGTGGACTCGCCGAAAAATGTGTTTCAAATGAGCTCCAAAGGTAGGGTGGTGTGGACTCGCTAAAAAATGTGTTTCGAATGAGCTCGAAAGGTAGGGTAAATGCCCTCATTTCTAAGCAAAAATGGTGGATCCGCCGAAAAAATGTGTTTCAAATGACCTCGAAAGGTAGGGTGGTGTGGACTCGAGAAAAATGTGTTTCAAATGATCTCGAAAGGTAGGGTAAACGACCTCATTTGTAAGCAAAAATGGTGGAACACGGCGAAAAATGTGTTCCAAATGAGTTTAAAAGGTAGGGTGGTGGACTTGCTAGAAAATGTGTTTCAAATGAACTCAAAAGGTATGGTAAACGGACTCATTTCTAAGCAAAAATGGTGGACTCGCCGAAAAATGTGTTTCAAATGAGCTCAGATGGTAGGGTGGTGTGGACTCGCTAAAAAATGTGTTTCGAATGAGCTCGATAGGAAGGGTAAACGGCCTCATTTCTAAGCAAAAATAGTGGACTCGCCGAAAAATGTGTTTCAAATGAGCTCCAAAGGTAGGGTGGTGTGGACTCGCTAAAAAATGTGTTTCGAATGAGCTCGAAAGGTAGGGTAAACGCCCTCATTTCTAAGCAAAAATGGTGGATCCGCCGAAAAAATGTGTTTCAAATGACCTCGAAAGGTAGGGTGGTGTGGACTCGCTAAAAATGTGTTTCAAATGAGCTCGAAAGGTAGGGTAAACGACCTCATTTGTAAGCAAAAATGGTGGAACACGGCGAAAAATGTGTTTCAAATGAGTTTAAAAGGTAGGGTGGTGGACTCGCTAGAAAATGTGTTTCAAATGAACTCAAAAGGTATGGTAAACGGACTCATTTTTAAGCAAAAATGGTGGACTCGCCGAAAAATGTGTTTCAAATGAGCTCAGAAGGTAGGGTGGTGTGGACTCGCTAAAAAATGTGTTTCAAATGAGCTCGAAAGGTAGGGTAAACGACCTCATTTGTAAGCAAAAATGGTGGAACACGGCGAAAAATGTGTTTCAAATGAGTTTAAAAGGTAGGGTGGTGGACTTGCTAGAAAATGTGTTTCAAATGAACACAAAAGGTATGGTAAACGGACTCATTTCTAAGCAAAAATGGTGGACTCGCCGAAAAATGTGTTTCAAATGAGCTCGAAAGGTAGGGTAAACGTCCTCATTTGTAAGCAAAAATGGTGGACACGCCGAAAAATGTGTTTCAAATGAGTTCGAAAGGTAGGGTGGTGGACTCGCCGAAAAATGTGTTTCAAATGAGCTCAAAAGGTACGGTGGTGTGGACTCGCTAAAAATGTGTTTCGAATGAGCTCGAAAGGTAGGGTAAACGGCCTCATTTCTAAGCAACAATGTTGGACTCGCCAAAAATGTGTTTCAAATGAGCTCGAAAGGTAGGGTGGTGTGGACTCGCTAAAAAATGTGTTTCAAATGCACTCGAAAGGTAGGGTAAACGGCCTCATTTCTAAGCAAAAATGGTGGACTCGCCGAAAAATGTGTTTCAAATGAGCTCGAAAGGTAGGGTTGTGTGGACTCGCTAAAAAATGTGTTTCAAATGAGCTCGAAAGGTAGGGTAAACGGCCTCATTTGTTAGCAAAAATGGTGGACACGCCAAAAAATGTGCTTCAAATGAGTTCGAAAGGTAGGGTGGTGGACTCGCTTAAAAATGTGTTTCAAATGAATCAAAAGGTAGGGTAAACAGTCTCATTTCTAAGCAAAAAATGTGGACTCGCCGAAAAATGTGTTTCAAATGAGCTCAAAAGGTAGGGTGGTGTGGACTCCCTAAAAAATGTGTTTCCAATGAGCTCGAAAGGTAGGGTAAACGGACTCATTTCTAAGCAAAAATAGTGGACTCGCCGAAAAATGTGTTTCAAATGAGCTCCAAAGGTAGGGTGGTGTGGACTCGCTAAAAAATGTGTTTCGAATGAGCTCGAAAGGTAGGGTAAATGCCCTCATTTCTAAGCAAAAATGGTGGATCCGCCGAAAAAATGTGTTTCAAATGACCTCGAAAGGTAGGGTGGTGTGGACTCGAGAAAAATGTGTTTCAAATGATCTCGAAAGGTAGGGTAAACGACCTCATTTGTAAGCAAAAATGGTGGAACACGGCGAAAAATGTGTTTCAAATGAGTTTAAAAGGTAGGGTGGTGGACTTGCTAGAAAATGTGTTTCAAATGAACTCAAAAGGTATGGTAAACGGACTCATTTCTAAGCAAAAATGGTGGACTCGCCGAAAAATGTGTTTCAAATGAGCTCAGATGGTAGGGTGGTGTGGACTCGCTAAAAAATGTGTTTTGAATGAGCTCGATAGGAAGGGTAAACGGCCTCATTTCTTAGCAAAAATGGTGGACTCACAAAAAAATTTGTTGCAAATGAGCTCGAAAGGTAGGGTGGTGTGGACTCGCTAAAAAATGTGTTTCAAATGAGCTTGAAAGGTAGGGTAAACGGCCTCATTTCTAAGAAAAAATTGTGGACTCGCCGAAAATTGTGTTTCAAATGAGCTCGAAAGGTAGGGTGGTGGACTCGCTAAAAAATGTGTTTCAAATGAGCTCGAAAGGTAGGGTAAACGGCCTCATTTGTTAGCAAAAATGGTGGACACGCCAAAAAATGTGCTTCAAATGAGTTCGAAAGGTAGGGTGGTGGACTCGCTTAAAAATGTGTTTCAAATGAATCAAAAGTCAGGGTAAACAGTCTCATTTCTAAGCAAAAATTATGGACTCGCCGAAAAATGTGTTTGAAATGAGCTCCAAAGGTAGGGTGGTATGGACTCGCTAAAAAATGTGTTTCGAATGAGCTCGAAAGGTAGGGTAAACGCCCTCATTTCTAAGCAAAAATGGTGGATCCGCCGAAAAAATGTGTTTCAAATGACCTCGAAAGGTAGGGTGGTGTGGACTCGCTAAAAATGTGTTTCAAATGAGCTCGAAAGGTAGGGTAAACGACCTCATTTGTAAGCAAAAATGGTGGAACACGGCGAAAAATGTGTTTCAAATGAGTTTAAAAGGTAGGGTGGTGGACTCGCTAGAAAATGTGTTTCAAATGAACTCAAAAGGTATGGTAAACGGACTCATTTTTAAGCAAAAATGGTGGACTCGCCGAAAAATGTGTTTCAAATGAGCTCAGAAGGTAGGGTGGTGTGGACTCGCTAAAAAATGTGTTTCTAATGAGCTCGAAAGGTAGGGTAAACGACCTCATTTGTAAGCAAAAATGGTGGAACACGGCGAAAAATGTGTTTCAAATGAGTTTAAAAGGTAGGGTGGTGGACTTGCTAGAAAATGTGTTTCAAATGAACTCAAAAGGTATGGTAAACGGACTCATTTCTAAGCAAAAATGGTGGACTCGCCGAAAAATGTGTTTCAAATGAGCTCAGATGGTAGGGTGGTGTGGACTCGCTAAAATGTGTTTCGAATGAGCTCGATAGGAAGGGTAAACGGCCTCATTTCTAAGCAAAAATGGTGGACTCGCCGAAAAATGTGTTTCAAATGAGCTCGAAAGGTAGGGTTGTGTGGACTCGCTAAAAAATGTGTTTCAAATGAGCTCGAAAGGTAGGGTAAACGGCCTCATTTGTTAGCAAAAATGGTGGACACGCCAAAAAATGTGCTTCAAATGAGTTCGAAAGGTAGGGTGGTGGACTCGCTTAAAAATGTGTTTCAAATGAATCAAAAGGTAGGGTAAACAGTCTCATTTCTAAGCAAAAAATGTGGACTCGCCGAAAAATGTGTTTCAAATGAGCTCAAAAGTAGGGTGGTGTGGACTCCCTAAAAAATGTGTTTCCAATGAGCTCGAAAGGTAGGGTAAACGGACTCATTTCTAAGCAAAAATAGTGGACTCGCCGAAAAATGTGTTTCAAATGAGCTCCAAAGGTAGGGTGGTGTGGACTCGCTAAAAAATGTGTTTCGAATGAGCTCGAAAGGTAGGGTAAATGCCCTCATTTCTAAGCAAAAATGGTGGATCCGCCGAAAAAATGTGTTTCAAATGACCTCGAAAGGTAGGGTGGTGTGGACTCGAGAAAAATGTGTTTCAAATGATCTCGAAAGGTAGGGTAAACGACCTCATTTGTAAGCAAAAATGGTGGAACACGGCGAAAAATGTGTTTCAAATGAGTTTAAAAGGTAGGGTGGTGGACTTGCTAGAAAATGTGTTTCAAATGAACTCAAAAGGTATGGTAAACGGACTCATTTCTAAGCAAAAATGGTGGACTCGCCGAAAAATGTGTTTCAAATGAGCTCAGATGGTAGGGTGGTGTGGACTCGCTAAAATGTGTTTCGAATGAGCTCGATAGGAAGGGTAAACGGCCTCATTTCGTAGCAAAAATGGTGGACTCACAAAAAAATGTGTTGCAAATGAGCTCGAAAGGTAGGGTGGTGTGGACTCGCTAAAAAATGTGTTTCAAATGAGCTTGAAAGGTAGGGTAAACGGCCTCATTTCTAAGAAAAAATTGTAGACTCGCCGAAAAATGTGTTTCAAATGAGCTCGAAAGGTAGGGTGGTGGACTCGCTAAAAAATGTGTTTCAAATGAGCTCGAAAGGTAGGGTAAACGGCCTCATTTGTTAGCAAAAACGGTGGACACGCCAAAAAATGTGCTTCAAATGAGTTCGAAAGGTAGGGTGGTGGACTCGCTTAAAAATGTGTTTCAAATGAATCAAAAGTCAGGGTAAACAGTCTCATTTCTAAGCAAAAATTATGGACTCGCCGAAAAATGTGTTTCAAATGAGCTCAAAAGGTAGGGTGGTGTGGACTCCCTAAAAAATGTGTTTCCAACGAGCTCGAAAGGTAGGGTAAACGACCTCATTTCTAAGCAAAAATAGTGGACTCGCCGAAAAATGTGTTTGAAATGAGCTCCAAAGGTAGGGTGGTGTGGACTCGCTAAAAAATGTGTTTCGAATGAGCTCGAAAGGTAGGGTAAACGCCCTCATTTCTAAGCAAAAATGGTGGATCCGCCGAAAAAATGTGTTTCAAATGACCTCGAAAGGTAGGGTGGTGTGGACTCGCTAAAAATGTGTTTCAAATGAGCTCGAAAGGTAGGGTAAACGACCTCATTTGTAAGCAAAAATGGTGGAACACGGCGAAAAATGTGTTTCAAATGAGTTTAAAAGGTAGGGTGGTGGACTCGCTAGAAAATGCTTTTCAAATGAACTCAAAAGGTATGGTAAACGGACTCATTTTTAAGCAAAAATGGTGGACTCGCCGAAAAATGTGTTTCAAATAAGCTCAGAAGGTAGGGTGGTGTGGACTCGCTAAAAAATGTATTTCAAATGAGCTCGAAAGGTAGGGTAAACGACCTCATTTGTAAGCAAAAATGGTGGAACACGGCGAAAAATGTGTTTCAAATGAGTTTAAAAGGTAGGGTGGTGGACTCGCCAGAATATGTGTTTCAAATGAGCTTGAAAGGTAGGGTAAACGGCCTCATTTCTAAGCAAAAATGGTGGACTCGCCGAAAAATGTGTTTCAAATGAGCTCGAAAGGTAGGGTAAACGTCCTCATTTGTAAGCAAAAATGGTGGACACGCCGAAAAATGTGTTCCAAATGAGTTCGAAAGGTAGGGTGGTGGACTCGCCGAAAAATGTGTTTCAAATGAGCTAAAAAGGTACGGTGGTGTGGACTCGCTAAAAATGTGTTTCGAATGAGCTCGAAAGGTAGGGTAAACGGCCTCATTTCTAAGCTACAATGTTGGACTCGCCGAAAAATGTGTTTCAAATGAGCTCGAAAGGTAGGGTGGTGTGGACTCGCTAAAAAATTTGTTTCAAATGCACTCGAAAGGTAGGGTAAACGCCCTCATTTCTAAGCAAAAATGGTGGATCCGCCGAAAAAATGTGTTTCAAATGACCTCGAAAGGTAGGGTGGTGTGGACTCGCTAAAAATGTGTTTCAAATGAGCTCGAAAGGTAGGGTAAACGACCTCATTTGTAAGCAAAAATGGTGGAACACAGCGAAAAATGTGTTTCAAATGAGTTTAAAAGGTAGGGTGGTGGACTCGCTAGAAAATGTGTTTCAAATGAACTCAAAAGGTATGGTAAACGGACTCATTTTTAAGCAAAAATGGTGGACTCGCCGAAAAATGTGTTTCAAATGAGCTCAGAAGGTAGGGTGGTGTGGACTCGCTAAAAAATGTGTTTCAAATGAGCTCGAAAGGTAGGGTAAACGACCTCATTTGTAAGCAAAAATGGTGGAACACGGCGAAAAATGTGTTTCAAATCAGTTTAAAAGGTAGGGTGGTGGACTTGCTAGAAAATGTGTTTCAAATGAACACAAAAGGTATGGTAAACGGACTCATTTCTAAGCAAAAATGGTGGACTCGCCGAAAAATGTGTTTCAAATGAGCTCGAAAGGTAGGGTAAACGTCCTCATTTGTAAGCAAAAATGGTGGACACGCCGAAAAATGTGTTTCAAATGAGTTCGAAAGGTAGGGTGGTGGACTCGCCGAAAAATGTGTTTCAAATGAGCTCAAAAGGTACGGTGGTGTGGACTCGCTAAAAATGTGTTTCGAATGAGCTCGAAAGGTAGGGTAAACGGCCTGATTTCTAAGCAACAATGTTGGACTCGCCGAAAAATGTGTTTCAAATGAGCTCGAAAGGTAGGGTGGTGTGGACTCGCTAAAAAATGTGTTTCAAATGCACTCGAAAGGTAGGGTAAACGGCCTCATTTCTAAGCAAAAATGGTGGACTCGCCGAAAAATGTGTTTCAAATGAGCTCGAAAGGTAGGGTTGTGTGGACTCGCTAAAAAATGTGTTTCAAATGAGCTCGAAAGGTAGGGTAAACGGCCTCATTTGTTAGCAAAAATGGTGGACACGCCAAAAAATGTGCTTCAAATGAGTTCGAAAGGTAGGGTGGTGGACTCGCTTAAAAATGTGTTTCAAATGAATCAAAAGGTAGGGTAAACAGTCTCATTTCTAAGCAAAAAATGTGGACTCGCCGAAAAATGTGTTTCAAATGAGCTCAAAAGTAGGGTGGTGTGGACTCCCTAAAAAATGTGTTTCCAATGAGCTCGAAAGGTAGGGTAAACGGACTCATTTCTAAGCAAAAATAGTGGACTCGCCGAAAAATGTGTTTCAAATGAGCTCCAAAGGTAGGGTGGTGTGGACTCGCTAAAAAATGTGTTTCGAATGAGCTCGAAAGGTAGGGTAAATGCCCTCATTTCTAAGCAAAAATGGTGGATCCGCCGAAAAAATGTGTTTCAAATGACCTCGAAAGGTAGGGTGGTGTGGACTCGAGAAAAATGTGTTTCAAATGATCTCGAAAGGTAGGGTAAACGACCTCATTTGTAAGCAAAAATGGTGGAACACGGCGAAAAATGTGTTTCAAATGAGTTTAAAAGGTAGGGTGGTGGACTTGCTAGAAAATGTGTTTCAAATGAACTCAAAAGGTATGGTAAACGGACTCATTTCTAAGCAAAAATGGTGGACTCGCCGAAAAATGTGTTTCAAATGAGCTCAGATGGTAGGGTGGTGTGGACTCGCTAAAAAATGTGTTTCGAATGAGCTCGATAGGAAGGGTAAACGGCCTCATTTCTAAGCAAAAATAGTGGACTCGCCGAAAAATGTGTTTCAAATGAGCTCCAAAGGTAGGGTGGTGTGGACTCGCTAAAAAATGTGTTTCGAATGAGCTCGAAAGGTAGGGTAAACGCCCTCATTTCTAAGCAAAAATGGTGGATCCGCCGAAAAAATGTGTTTCAAATGACCTCGAAAGGTAGGGTGGTGTGGACTCGCTAAAAATGTGTTTCAAATGAGCTCGAAAGGTAGGGTAAACGACCTCATTTGTAAGCAAAAATGGTGGAACACGGCGAAAAATGTGTTTCAAATGAGTTTAAAAGGTAGGGTGGTGGACTCGCTAGAAAATGTGTTTCAAATGAACTCAAAAGGTATGGTAAACGGACTCATTTTTAAGCAAAACTGGTGGACTCGCCGAAAAATGTGTTTCAAATGAGCTCAGAAGGTATGGTGGTGTGGACTCGCTAAAAAATGTGTTTCAAATGAGCTCGAAAGGTAGGGTAAACGACCTCATTTCTAAGCAAAAATGGTGGAACACGGCGAAAAATGTGTTTCAAATGAGTTTAAAAGGTAGGGTGGTGGACTTGCTAGAAAATGTGTTTCAAATGAACACAAAAGGTATGGTAAACGGACTCATTTCTAAGCAAAAATGGTGGACTCGCCGAAAAATGTGTTTCAAATGAGCTCGAAAGGTAGGGTAAACGTCCTCATTTGTAAGCAAAAATGGTGGACACGCCGAAAAATGTGTTTCAAATGAGTTCGAAAGGTAGGGTGGTGGACTCGCCGAAAAATGTGTTTCAAATGAGCTCAAAAGGTACGGTGGTGTGGACTCGCTAAAAATGTGTTTCGAATGAGCTCGAAAGGTAGGGTAAACGGCCTCATTTCTAAGCAACAATGTTGGACTCGCCAAAAAATGTGTTTCAAATGAGCTCGAAAGGTAGGGTGGTGTGGACTCGCTAAAAAATGTGTTTCAAATGCACTCGAAAGGTAGGGTAAACGGCCTCATTTCTAAGCAAAAATGGTGGACTCGCCGAAAAATGTGTTTCAAATGAGCTCGAAAGGTAGGGTTGTGTGGACTCGCTAAAAAATGTGTTTCAAATGAGCTCGAAAGGTAGGGTAAACGGCCTCATTTGTTAGCAAAAATGGTGGACACGCCAAAAAATGTGCTTCAAATGAGTTCGAAAGGTAGGGTGGTGGACTCGCTTAAAAATGTGTTTCAAATGAATCAAAAGGTAGGGTAAACAGTCTCATTTCTAAGCAAAAAATGTGGACTCGCCGAAAAATGTGTTTCAAATGAGCTCAAAAGTAGGGTGGTGTGGACTCCCTAAAAAATGTGTTTCCAATGAGCTCGAAAGGTAGGGTAAACGGACTCATTTCTAAGCAAAAATAGTGGACTCGCCGAAAAATGTGTTTCAAATGAGCTCCAAAGGTAGGGTGGTGTGGACTCGCTAAAAAATGTGTTTCGAATGAGCTCGAAAGGAAGGGTAAATGCCCTCATTTCTAAGCAAAAATGGTGGATCCGCCGAAAAAATGTGTTTCAAATGACCTCGAAAGGTAGGGTGGTGTGGACTCGAGAAAAATGTGTTTCAAATGATCTCGAAAGGTAGGGTAAACGACCTCATTTGTAAGCAAAAATGGTGGAACACGGCGAAAAATGTGTTCCAAATGAGTTTAAAAGGTAGGGTGGTGGACTTGCTAGAAAATGTGTTTCAAATGAACTCAAAAGGTATGGTAAACGGACTCATTTCTAAGCAAAAATGGTGGACTCGCCGAAAAATGTGTTTCAAATGAGCTCAGATGGTAGGGTGGTGTGGACTCGCTAAAAAATGTGTTTCGAATGAGCTCGATAGGAAGGGTAAACGGCCTCATTTCTAAGCAAAAATAGTGGACTCGCCGAAAAATGTGTTTCAAATGAGCTCCAAAGGTAGGGTGGTGTGGACTCGCTAAAAAATGTGTTTCGAATGAGCTCGAAAGGTAGGGTAAACGCCCTCATTTCTAAGCAAAAATGGTGGATCCGCCGAAAAAATGTGTTTCAAATGACCTCGAAAGGTAGGGTGGTGTGGACTCGCTAAAAATGTGTTTCAAATGAGCTCGAAAGGTAGGGTAAACGACCTCATTTGTAAGCAAAAATGGTGGAACACGGCGAAAAATGTGTTTCAAATGAGTTTAAAAGGTAGGGTGGTGGACTCGCTAGAAAATGTGTTTCAAATGAACTCAAAAGGTATGGTAAACGGACTCATTTTTAAGCAAAAATGGTGGACTCGCCGAAAAATGTGTTTCAAATGAGCTCAGAAGGTAGGGTGGTGTGGACTCGCTAAAAAATGTGTTTCAAATGAGCTCGAAAGGTAGGGTAAACGACCTCATTTGTAAGCAAAAATGGTGGAACACGGCGAAAAATGTGTTTCAAATGAGTTTAAAAGGTAGGGTGGTGGACTTGCTAGAAAATGTGTTTCAAATGAACACAAAAGGTATGGTAAACGGACTCATTTCTAAGCAAAAATGGTGGACTCGCCGAAAAATGTGTTTCAAATGAGCTCGAAAGGTAGGGTAAACGTCCTCATTTGTAAGCAAAAATGGTGGACACGCCGAAAAATGTGTTTCAAATGAGTTCGAAAGGTAGGGTGGTGGACTCGCCGAAAAATGTGTTTCAAATGAGCTCAAAAGGTACGGTGGTGTGGACTCGCTAAAAATGTGTTTCGAATGAGCTCGAAAGGTAGGGTAAACGGCCTCATTTCTAAGCAACAATGTTGGACTCGCCAAAAATGTGTTTCAAATGAGCTCGAAAGGTAGGGTGGTGTGGACTCGCTAAAAAATGTGTTTCAAATGCACTCGAAAGGTAGGGTAAACGGCCTCATTTCTAAGAAAAAATGGTGGACTCGCCGAAAAATGTGTTTCAAATGAGCTCGAAAGGTAGGGTTGTGTGGACTCGCTAAAAAATGTGTTTCAAATGAGCTCGAAAGGTAGGGTAAACGGCCTCATTTGTTAGCAAAAATGGTGGACACGCCAAAAAATGTGCTTCAAATGAGTTCGAAAGGTAGGGTGGTGGACTCGCTTAAAAATGTGTTTCAAATGAATCAAAAGGTAGGGTAAACAGTCTCATTTCTAAGCAAAAAATGTGGACTCGCCGAAAAATGTGTTTCAAATGAGCTCAAAAGGTAGGGTGGTGTGGACTCCCTAAAAAATGTGTTTCCAATGAGCTCGAAAGGTAGGGTAAACGGACTCATTTCTAAGCAAAAATAGTGGACTCGCCGAAAAATGTGTTTCAAATGAGCTCCAAAGGTAGGGTGGTGTGGACTCGCTAAAAAATGTGTTTCGAATGAGCTCGAAAGGTAGGGTAAATGCCCTCATTTCTAAGCAAAAATGGTGGATCCGCCGAAAAAATGTGTTTCAAATGACCTCGAAAGGTAGGGTGGTGTGGACTCGAGAAAAATGTGTTTCAAATGATCTCGAAAGGTAGGGTAAACGACCTCATTTGTAAGCAAAAATGGTGGAACACGGCGAAAAATGTGTTTCAAATGAGTTTAAAAGGTAGGGTGGTGGACTTGCTAGAAAATGTGTTTCAAATGAACTCAAAAGGTATGGTAAACGGACTCATTTCTAAGCAAAAATGGTGGACTCGCCGAAAAATGTGTTTCAAATGAGCTCAGATGGTAGGGTGGTGTGGACTCGCTAAAAAATGTGTTTTGAATGAGCTCGATAGGAAGGGTAAACGGCCTCATTTCTTAGCAAAAATGGTGGACTCACAAAAAAATTTGTTGCAAATGAGCTCGAAAGGTAGGGTGGTGTGGACTCGCTAAAAAATGTGTTTCAAATGAGCTTGAAAGGTAGGGTAAACGGCCTCATTTCTAAGAAAAAATTGTGGACTCGCCGAAAATTGTGTTTCAAATGAGCTCGAAAGGTAGGGTGGTGGACTCGCTAAAAAATGTGTTTCAAATGAGCTCGAAAGGTAGGGTAAACGGCCTCATTTGTTAGCAAAAATGGTGGACACGCCAAAAAATGTGCTTCAAATGAGTTCGAAAGGTAGGGTGGTGGACTCGCTTAAAAATGTGTTTCAAATGAATCAAAAGTCAGGGTAAACAGTCTCATTTCTAAGCAAAAATTATGGACTCGCCGAAAAATGTGTTTGAAATGAGCTCCAAAGGTAGGGTGGTATGGACTCGCTAAAAAATGTGTTTCGAATGAGCTCAAAAGGTAGGGTAAACGCCCTCATTTCTAAGCAAAAATGGTGGATCCGCCGAAAAAATGTGTTTCAAATGACCTCGAAAGGTAGGGTGGTGTGGACTCGCTAAAAATGTGTTTCAAATGAGCTCAAAAGGTAGGGTAAACGACCTCATTTGTAAGCAAAAATGGTGGAACACGGCGAAAAATATGTTTCAAATGAGTTTAAAAGGTAGGGTGGTGGACTCGCTAGAAAATGTGTTTAAAATGAACTCAAAAGGTATGGTAAACGGACTCATTTTTAAGCAAAAATGGTGGACTCGCCGAAAAATGTGTTTCAAATGAGCTCAGAAGGTAGGGTGGTGTGGACTCGCTAAAAAATGTGTTTCTAATGAGCTCGAAAGGTAGGGTAAACGACCTCATTTGTAAGCAAAAATGGTGGAACACGGCGAAAAATGTGTTTCAAATGAGTTTAAAAGGTAGGGTGGTGGACTTGCTAGAAAATGTGTTTCAAATGAACTCAAAAGGTATGGTAAACGGACTCATTTCTAAGCAAAAATGGTGGACTCGCCGAAAAATGTGTTTCAAATGAGCTCGAAAGGTAGGGTAAACGTCCTCATTTGTAAGCAAAAATGGTGGACACGCCGAAAAATGTGTTCCAAATGAGTTCGAAAGGTAGGGTGGTGGACTCGCCGAAAAATGTGTTTCAAATGAGCTAAAAAGGTACGGTGGTGTGGACTCGCTAAAAATGTGTTTCGAATGAGCTCGAAAGGTAGGGTAAACGGCCTCATTTCTAAGCAACAATGTTGGACTCGCCAAAAAATGTGTTTCAAATGAGCTCGAAAGGTAGGGTGGTGTGGACTCGCTAAAAAATGTGTTTCAAATGCACTCGAAAGGTAGGGTAAACGGCCTCATTTCTAAGCAAAAATGGTGGACTCGCCGAAAAATGTGTTTCAAATGAGCTCGAAAGGTAGGGTTGTGTGGACTCGCTAAAAAATGTGTTTCAAATGAGCTCGAAAGGTAGGGTAAACGGCCTCATTTGTTAGCAAAAATGGTGGACACGCCAAAAAATGTGCTTCAAATGAGTTCGAAAGGTAGGGTGGTGGACTCGCTTAAAAATGTGTTTCAAATGAATCAAAAGGTAGGGTAAACAGTCTCATTTCTAAGCAAAAAATGTGGACTCGCCGAAAAATGTGTTTCAAATGAGCTCAAAAGTAGGGTGGTGTGGACTCCCTAAAAAATGTGTTTCCAATGAGCTCGAAAGGTAGGGTAAACGGACTCATTTCTAAGCAAAAATAGTGGACTCGCCGAAAAATGTGTTTCAAATGAGCTCCAAAGGTAGGGTGGTGTGGACTCGCTAAAAAATGTGTTTCGAATGAGCTCGAAAGGTAGGGTAAATGCCCTCATTTCTAAGCAAAAATGGTGGATCCGCCGAAAAAATGTGTTTCAAATGACCTCGAAAGGTAGGGTGGTGTGGACTCGAGAAAAATGTGTTTCAAATGATCTCGAAAGGTAGGGTAAACGACCTCATTTGTAAGCAAAAATGGTGGAACACGGCGAAAAATGTGTTTCAAATGAGTTTAAAAGGTAGGGTGGTGGACTTGCTAGAAAATGTGTTTCAAATGAACTCAAAAGGTATGGTAAACGGACTCATTTCTAAGCAAAAATGGTGGACTCGCCGAAAAATGTGTTTCAAATGAGCTCAGATGGTAGGGTGGTGTGGACTCGCTAAAATGTGTTTCGAATGAGCTCGATAGGAAGGGTAAACGGCCTCATTTCTTAGCAAAAATGGTGGACTCACAAAAAAATGTGTTGCAAATGAGCTCGAAAGGTAGGGTGGTGTGGACTCGCTAAAAAATGTGTTTCAAATGAGCTTGAAAGGTAGGGTAAACGGCCTCATTTCTAAGAAAAAATTGTAGACTCGCCGAAAAATGTGTTTCAAATGAGCTCGAAAGGTAGGGTGGTGGACTCGCTAAAAAATGTGTTTCAAATGAGCTCGAAAGGTAGGGTAAACGGCCTCATTTGTTAGCAAAAACGGTGGACACGCCAAAAAATGTGCTTCAAATGAGTTCGAAAGGTAGGGTGGTGGACTCGCTTAAAAATGTGTTTCAAATGAATCAAAAGTCAGGGTAAACAGTCTCATTTCTAAGCAAAAATTATGGACTCGCCGAAAAATGTGTTTCAAATGAGCTCAAAAGGTAGGGTGGTGTGGACTCCCTAAAAATTGTGTTTCCAACGAGCTCGAAAGGTAGGGTAAACGACCTCATTTCTAAGCAAAAATAGTGGACTCGCCGAAAAATGTGTTTGAAATGAGCTCCAAAGGTAGGGTGGTGTGGACTCGCTAAAAAATGTGTTTCGAATGAGCTCGAAAGGTAGGGTAAACGCCCTCATTTCTAAGCAAAAATGGTGGATCCGCCGAAAAAATGTGTTTCAAATGACCTCGAAAGGTAGGGTGGTGTGGACTCGCTAAAAATGTGTTTCAAATGAGCTCGAAAGGTAGGGTAAACGACCTCATTTGTAAGCAAAAATGGTGGAACACGGCGAAAAATGTGTTTCAAATGAGTTTAAAAGGTAGGGTGGTGGACTCGCTAGAAAATGCTTTTCAAATGAACTCAAAAGGTATGGTAAACGGACTCATTTTTAAGCAAAAATGGTGGACTCGCCGAAAAATGTGTTTCAAATAAGCTCAGAAGGTAGGGTGGTGTGGACTCGCTAAAAAATGTATTTCAAATGAGCTCGAAAGGTAGGGTAAACGACCTCATTTGTAAGCAAAAATGGTGGAACACGGCGAAAAATGTGTTTCAAATGAGTTTAAAAGGTAGGGTGGTGGACTCGCCAGAATATGTGTTTCAAATGAGCTTGAAAGGTAGGGTAAACAGCCTCATTTCTAAGCAAAAATGGTGGACTCGCCGAAAAATGTGTTTCAAATGAGCTCGAAAGGTAGGGTAAACGTCCTCATTTGTAAGCAAAAATGGTGGACACGCCGAAAAATGTGTTCCAAATGAGTTCGAAAGGTAGGGTGGTGGACTCGCCGAAAAATGTGTTTCAAATGAGCTAAAAAGGTACGGTGGTGTGGACTCGCTAAAAATGTGTTTCGAATGAGCTCGAAAGGTAGGGTAAACGGCCTCATTTCTAAGCAACAATGTTGGACTCGCCGAAAAATGTGTTTCAAATGAGCTCGAAAGGTAGGGTGGTGTGGACTCGCTAAAAAATTTGTTTCAAATGCACTCGAAAGGTAGGGTAAACGGCCTCATTTCTAAGCAAAAATGGTGGACTTGCCGAAAAATGTGTTTCAAATGAGCTCGAAAGGTAGGGTTGTGTGGACTCGCTAAAAAATGTGTTTCAAATGAGCTCGAAAGGTAGGGTAAACGGCCTCATTTGTTAGCAAAAATGGTGGACACGCCAAAAAATGTGCTTCAAATGAGTTCGAAAGGTAGGGTGGTGGACTCGCTTAAAAATGTGTTTCAAATGAATCAAAAGGTAGGGTAAACAGTCTCATTTCTAAGCAAAAATTGAGGACTCGCCGAAAAATGTGTTTCAAATGAGCTCAAAAGGTAGGGTGGTGTGGACTCCCTAAAAAATGTGTTTCCAATGAGCTCGAAAGGTAGGGTAAACGGACTCATTTCTAAGCAAAAATAGTGGACTCGCCGAAAAATGTGTTTCAAATGAGCTCCAAAGGTAGGGTGGTGTGGACTCGCTAAAAAATGTGTTTCGAATGAGCTCGAAAGGTAGGGTAAATGCCCTCATTTCTAAGCAAAAATGGTGGATCCGCCGAAAAAATGTGTTTCAAATGACCTCGAAAGGTAGGGTGGTGTGGACTCGATAAAAATGTGTTTCAAATGATCTCGAAAGGTATGGTAAACGACCTCATTTGTAAGCAAAAATGGTGGAACACGGCGAAAAATGTGTTTCAAATGAGTTTAAAAGGTAGGGTGGTGGACTTGCTAGAAAATGTGTTTCAAATGAACTCAAAAGGTATGGTAAACGGACTCATTTCTAAGCAAAAATGGTGGACTCGCCGAAAAATGTGTTTCAAATGAGCTCAGAAGGTAGGGTGGTGTGGACTCGCTAAAAAATGTGTTTCGAATGAGCTCGATAGGAAGGGTAAACGGCCTCATTTCTTAGCAAAAATGGTGGACTCACAAAAAAATGTGTTGCAAATGAGCTCGAAAGGTAGGGTGGTGTGGACTCGCTAAAAAATGTGTTTCAAATGAGCTTGAAAGGTAGGGTAAACGGCCTCATTTCTAAGAAAAAATTGTGGACTCGCCGAAAAATGTGTTTCAAATGAGCTCGAAAGGTAGGGTGGTGGACTCGCTAAAAAATGTGTTTCAAATGAGCTCGAAAGGTAGGGTAAACGGCCTCATTTGTTAGCAAAAATGGTGGACACGCCAAAAAATGTGCTTCAAATGAGTTCGAAAGGTAGGGTGGTGGACTCGCTTAAAAATGTGTGTCAAATGAATCAAAAGGTAGGGTAAACAGTCTCATTTCTAAGTAAAAATTATGGACTCGCCGAAAAATGTGTTTCAAATGAGCTCAAAAGGTAGGGTGGTGTGGACTCCCTAAAAAATGTGTTTCCAACGAGCTCGAAAGGTAGGGTAAACGGCCTCATTTCTAAGCAAAAATAGTGGACTCGCCGAAAAATGTGTTTCAAATGAGCTCCAAAGGTAGGGTGGTGTGGACTCGCTAAAAAATGTGTTTCGAATGAGCTCGAAAGGTAGGGTAAACGCCCTCATTTCTAAGCAAAAATGGTGGATCCGCCGAAAAAATGTGTTTCAAATGACCTCGAAAGGTAGGGTGGTGTGGACTCGCTAAAAATGTGTTTCAAATGAGCTCGAAAGGTAGGGTAAACGACCTCATTTGTAAGCAAAAATGGTGGAACACGGCGAAAAATGTGTTTCAAATGAGTTTAAAAGGTAGGGTGGTGGACTCGCTAGAAAATGTGTTTCAAATGAACTCAAAAGGTATGGTAAACAGACTCATTTTTAAGCAAAAATGGTGGACTCGCCGAAAAATGTGTTTCAAATGAGCTCAGAAGGTAGGGTGGTGTAGACTCGCTAAAAAATGTGTTTCGAATGAGCTCGATAGGTAGGGTAAACGGCCTCATTTCTTAGCAAAAATGGTGGACTCACCGAAAAATGTGTAGCAAATGAACTCGAAAGGTAGGGTGGTGTGGACTCGCTAAAAAATGTGTTTCAAATGAGCTTGAAAGGTAGGGTAAACGGCCTCATTTCTAAGCAAAAATTGTGGACTCGCCGAAATATGTGTTTCAAATGAGCTCGAAATGTAGGGTGGTGGACTCGCTAAAAAATGTGTTTCAAATGAGCCCGAAAGGTAGGGTAAACAGACTCATTTCTAAGCAAAAAAGGTGGACTCGCCGAAAAATGTGTTTCTATTGAGCTCCAAAGGTAGGGTGGTGGACTAGCTAAAAAAATGTGTTTCAAATGAGCTCGAAAGGTAGGGTAAACGGCCTTATTTCTTAAAAAAAATAGTGAACTCGCCGGAAAATGTGTAACAAATGAGCTCGAAAGGTAGGGTAGTGGATTCACTAAAAATGTGTTTCAAATGAGCTCGAAAGGTAGGGTAAACGACCTCATTTCTAAGCAAAAATGGTGGACTCGCCGAAAAATGTGTTTCAAATGAACTTCAAAGGTAGGGTGGTGGTCTAGCTGAAAAATGTGTTTCAAATGAGCTCCAAAGATAGGGTAAACGGCCCCACTTGTAAGCAAAAATGGTGGACTCGCCAAAAAATGTGTTTCATATGAGCTCCAAAGGTAGGGTGGTGGACTCGCTAAACAAATGTGTTTCAAATAAGCTCGAAAAGTAGGGTAAACGACCTTATTTCTAAGAAAAAATAGTGGACTCGCCGGAAAATGTGTTTCAAATGAGTTCGAAAGGTAGGGTGGTGGACTCGCTAAAAAAAATGTTTCAAATGAATTCAAAAGGTAGGATAAACATACTCATTTCTAAGCAAAAATTGTGGACTCGCCGAAAAATGTGTTTCAAATGAGCTCAAAAGGTAGGGTGGTGTGGACTCCCTAAAAAATTTGTTTCCAATGAGCTCGAAAGGTAGGGTAAACAGCCTCATTTCTAAGCAAAAATAGTGGACTCGCCGAAAAATGTGTTTCAAATGACCTCGAAAGGTAGGCTGGTGTGGACTCGCTAAAAAATGTGTTTCCAATGAGCTCGAAAGGTAGGGTAAACGGCCTCATTTCTAAGCAAAAATAGTGGAGTCGCCGAAAAATGTGTTTCAAATGAGCTCGAAAGGTAGGCTGGTGTGGACTCGCTAAAAGATGTGTTTCAAATGAGCTCGAAAGGTAGGGTAAACGGCCTCATTTCTAAGCAAAAATTGTGGACTCGCCGAAAAATGTGTTTCAAATGAGCTCCAAAGGTAGGGTGGTGTGGACTCGCTAAAAAATGTGTTTCGAATGAGCTCGAAAGGTAGGGTAAACGCCCTCATTTCTAAGCAAAAATGGTGGATCCGCCGAAAAAATGTGTTTCAAATGACCTCGAAAGGTAGGGTGGTGTGGACTCGCTAAAAATGTGTTTCAAATGAGCTCGAAAGGTAGGGTAAACGACCTCATTTGTAAGCAAAAATGGTGGAACACGGCGAAAAATGTGTTTCAAATGAGTTTAAAAGGTAGGGTGGTGGACTCGCTAGAAAATGTGTTTCAAATGAACTCAAAAGGTATGGTAAACGGACTCATTTTTAAGCAAAAATGGTGGACTCGCCGAAAAATGTGTTTCAAATGAGCTCAGAAGGTAGGGTGGTGTAGACTCGCTAAAAAATGTGTTTCGAATGAGCTCGATAGGTAGGGTAAACGGCCTCATTTCTTAGCAAAAATGGTGGACTCACCGAAAAATGTGTAGCAAATGAACTCGAAAGGTAGGGTGGTGTGGACTCGCTAAAAAATGTGTTTCAAATGAGCTTGAAAGGTAGGGTAAACGGCCTCATTTCTAAGCAAAAATTGTGGACTCGCCGAAATATGTGTTTCAAATGAGCTCGAAATGTAGGGTGGTGGACTCGCTAAAAAATGTGTTTCAAATGAGCCCGAAAGGTAGGGTAAACAGACTCATTTCTAAGCAAAAAAGGTGGACTCGCCGAAAAATGTGTTTCTATTGAGCTCCAAAGGTAGGGTGGTGGACTAGCTAAAAAAATGTGTTTCAAATGAGCTCGAAAGGTAGGGTAAACGGCCTTATTTCTTAAAAAAAATAGTGAACTCGCCGGAAAATGTGTAACAAATGAGCTCGAAAGGTAGGGTAGTGGATTCACTAAAAATGTGTTTCAAATGAGCTCGAAAGGTAGGGTAAACGACCTCATTTCTAAGCAAAAATGGTGGACTCGCCGAAAAATGTGTTTCAAATGAACTTCAAAGGTAGGGTGGTGGTCTAGCTGAAAAATGTGTTTCAAATGAGCTCCAAAGATAGGGTAAACGGCCCCACTTGTAAGCAAAAATGGTGGACTCGCCAAAAAATGTGTTTCATATGAGCTCCAAAGGTAGGGTGGTGGACTCGCTAAACAAATGTGTTTCAAATAAGCTCGAAAAGTAGGGTAAACGACCTTATTTCTAAGAAAAAATAGTGGACTCGCCGGAAAATGTGTTTCAAATGAGTTCGAAAGGTAGGGTGGTGGACTCGCTAAAAAAAATGTTTCAAATGAATTCAAAAGGTAGGATAAACATACTCATTTCTAAGCAAAAATTGTGGACTCGCCGAAAAATGTGTTTCAAATGAGCTCAAAAGGTAGGGTGGTGTGGACTCCCTAAAAAATTTGTTTCCAATGAGCTCGAAAGGTAGGGTAAACAGCCTCATTTCTAAGCAAAAATAGTGGACTCGCCGAAAAATGTGTTTCAAATGACCTCGAAAGGTAGGCTGGTGTGGACTCGCTAAAAAATGTGTTTCCAATGAGCTCGAAAGGTAGGGTAAACGGCCTCATTTCTAAGCAAAAATAGTGGAGTCGCCGAAAAATGTGTTTCAAATGAGCTCGAAAGGTAGGCTGGTGTGGACTCGCTAAAAGATGTGTTTCAAATGAGCTCGAAAGGTAGGGTAAACGGCCTCATTTCTAAGCAAAAATTGTGGACTCGCCGAAAAATGTGTTTCAAATGAGCTCCAAAGGTAGGGTGGTGTGGACTCGCTAAAAAATGTGTTTCGAATGAGCTCGAAAGGTAGGGTAAACGCCCTCATTTCTAAGCAAAAATGGTGGATCCGCCGAAAAAATGTGTTTCAAATGACCTCGAAAGGTAGGGTGGTGTGGACTCGCTAAAAAATGTGTTTCAAATGAGCTTGAAAGGTAGGGTAAACGGCCTCATTTCTAAGAAAAAATTGTAGACTCGCCGAAAAATGTGTTTCAAATGAGCTCGAAAGGTAGGGTGGTGGACTCGCTAAAAAATGTGTTTCAAATGAGCTCGAAAGGTAGGGTAAACGGCCTCATTTGTTAGCAAAAACGGTGGACACGCCAAAAAATGTGCTTCAAATGAGTTCGAAAGGTAGGGTGGTGGACTCGCTTAAAAATGTGTTTCAAATGAATCAAAAGTCAGGGTAAACAGTCTCATTTCTAAGCAAAAATTATGGACTCGCCGAAAAATGTGTTTCAAATGAGCTCAAAAGGTAGGGTGGTGTGGACTCCCTAAAAAATGTGTTTCCAACGAGCTCGAAAGGTAGGGTAAACGACCTCATTTCTAAGCAAAAATAGTGGACTCGCCGAAAAATGTGTTTGAAATGAGCTCCAAAGGTAGGGTGGTGTGGACTCGCTAAAAAATGTGTTTCGAATGAGCTCGAAAGGTAGGGTAAACGCCCTCATTTCTAAGCAAAAATGGTGGATCCGCCGAAAAAATGTGTTTCAAATGACCTCGAAAGGTAGGGTGGTGTGGACTCGCTAAAAATGTGTTTCAAATGAGCTCGAAAGGTAGGGTAAACGACCTCATTTGTAAGCAAAAATGGTGGAACACGGCGAAAAATGTGTTTCAAATGAGTTTAAAAGGTAGGGTGGTGGACTCGCTAGAAAATGCTTTTCAAATGAACTCAAAAGGTATGGTAAACGGACTCATTTTTAAGCAAAAATGGTGGACTCGCCGAAAAATGTGTTTCAAATGAGCTCAGAAGGTAGGGTGGTGTGGACTCGCTAAAAAATGTATTTCAAATGAGCTCGAAAGGTAGGGTAAACGACCTCATTTGTAAGCAAAAATGGTGGAACACGGCGAAAAATGTGTTTCAAATGAGTTTAAAAGGTAGGGTGGTGGACTCGCCAGAATATGTGTTTCAAATGAGCTTGAAAGGTAGGGTAAACGGCCTCATTTCTAAGCAAAAATGGTGGACTCGCCGAAAAATGTGTTTCAAATGAGCTCGAAAGGTAGGGTAAACGTCCTCATTTGTAAGCAAAAATGGTGGACACGCCGAAAAATGTGTTCCAAATGAGTTCGAAAGGTAGGGTGGTGGACTCGCCGAAAAATGTGTTTCAAATGAGCTAAAAAGGTACGGTGGTGTGGACTCGCTAAAAATGTGTTTCGAATGAGCTCGAAAGGTAGGGTAAACGGCCTCATTTCTAAGCAACAATGTTGGACTCGCCGAAAAATGTGTTTTAAATGAGCTCGAAAGGTAGGGTGGTGTGGACTCGCTAAAAAATGTGTTTCAAATGCACTCGAAAGGTAGGGTAAACGGCCTCATTTCTAAGCAAAAATGGTGGACTCGCCGAAAAATGTGTTTCAAATGAGCTCGAAAGGTAGGGTTGTGTGGACTCGCTAAAAAATGTGTTTCAAATGAGCTCGAAAGGTAGGGTAAACGGCCTCATTTGTTAGCAAAAATGGTGGACACGCCAAAAAATGTGCTTCAAATGAGTTCGAAAGGTAGGGTGGTGGACTCGCTTAAAAATGTGTTTCAAATGAATCAAAAGGTAGGGTAAACAGTCTCATTTCTAAGCAAAAATTGAGGACTCGCCGAAAAATGTGTTTCAAATGAGCTCAAAAGGTAGGGTGGTGTGGACTCCCTAAAAAATGTGTTTCCAATGAGCTCGAAAGGTAGGGTAAACGGACTCATTTCTAAGCAAAAATAGTGGACTCGCCGAAAAATGTGTTTCAAATGAGCTCCAAAGGTAGGGTGGTGTGGACTCGCTAAAAAATGTGTTTCGAATGAGCTCGAAAGGTAGGGTAAATGCCCTCATTTCTAAGCAAAAATGGTGGATCCGCCGAAAAAATGTGTTTCAAATGACCTCGAAAGGTAGGGTGGTGTGGACTCGATAAAAATGTGTTTCAAATGATCTCGAAAGGTATGGTAAACGACCTCATTTGTAAGCAAAAATGGTGGAACACGGCGAAAAATGTGTTTCAAATGAGTTTAAAAGGTAGGGTGGTGGACTTGCTAGAAAATGTGTTTCAAATGAACTCAAAAGGTATGGTAAACGGACTCATTTCTAAGCAAAAATGGTGGACTCGCCGAAAAATGTGTTTCAAATGAGCTCAGAAGGTAGGGTGGTGTGGACTCGCTAAAAAATGTGTTTCGAATGAGCTCGATAGGAAGGGTAAACGGCCTCATTTCTTAGCAAAAATGGTGGACTCACAAAAAAATGTGTTGCAAATGAGCTCGAAAGGTAGGGTGGTGTGGACTCGCTAAAAAATGTGTTTCAAATGAGCTTGAAAGGTAGGGTAAACGGCCTCATTTCTAAGAAAAAATTGTGGACTCGCCGAAAAATGTGTTTCAAATGAGCTCGAAAGGTAGGGTGGTGGACTCGCTAAAAAATGTGTTTCAAATGAGCTCGAAAGGTAGGGTAAACGGCCTCATTTGTTAGCAAAAATGGTGGACACGCCAAAAAATGTGCTTCAAATGAGTTCGAAAGGTAGGGTGGTGGACTCGCTTAAAAATGTGTTTCAAATGAATCAAAAGGTAGGGTAAACAGTCTCATTTCTAAGTAAAAATTATGGACTCGCCGAAAAATGTGTTTCAAATGAGCTCAAAAGGTAGGGTGGTGTGGACTCCCTAAAAAATGTGTTTCCAACGAGCTCGAAAGGTAGGGTAAACGGCCTCATTTCTAAGCAAAAATAGTGGACTCGCCGAAAAATGTGTTTCAAATGAGCTCCAAAGGTAGGGTGGTGTGGACTCGCTAAAAAATGTGTTTCGAATGAGCTCGAAAGGTAGGGTAAACGCCCTCATTTCTAAGCAAAAATGGTGGATCCGCCGAAAAAATGTGTTTCAAATGACCTCGAAAGGTAGGGTGGTGTGGACTCGCTAAAAATGTGTTTCAAATGAGCTCGAAAGGTAGGGTAAACGACCTCATTTGTAAGCAAAAATGGTGGAACACGGCGAAAAATGTGTTTCAAATGAGTTTAAAAGGTAGGGTGGTGGACTCGCTAGAAAATGTGTTTCAAATGAACTCAAAAGGTATGGTAAACGGACTCATTTTTAAGCAAAAATGGTGGACTCGCCGAAAAATGTGTTTCAAATGAGCTCAGAAGGTAGGGTGGTGTAGACTCGCTAAAAAATGTGTTTCGAATGAGCTCGATAGGTAGGGTAAACGGCCTCATTTCTTAGCAAAAATGGTGGACTCACCGAAAAATGTGTAGCAAATGAACTCGAAAGGTAGGGTGGTGTGGACTCGCTAAAAAATGTGTTTCAAATGAGCTTGAAAGGTAGGGTAAACGGCCTCATTTCTAAGCAAAAATTGTGGACTCGCCGAAATATGTGTTTCAAATGAGCTCGAAATGTAGGGTGGTGGACTCGCTAAAAAATGTGTTTCAAATGAGCCGAAAGGTAGGGTAAACAGACTCATTTCTAAGAAAAAAAGGTGGACTCGCCGAAAAACGTGTTTCTATTGAGCTCCAAAGGTAGGGTGGTGGACTAGCTAAAAAAATGTGTTTCAAATGAGCTCGAAAGGTAGGGTAAACGGCCTTATTTCTTAAAAAAAATAGTGAACTCGCCGGAAAATGTGTTACAAATGAGCTCGAAAGGTAGGGTAGTGGATTCACTAAAAATGTGTTTCAAATGAGCTCGAAAGGTAGGGTAAACGACCTCATTTCTAAGCAAAAATGGTGGACTCGCCGAAAAATGTGTTTCAAATGAACTTCAAAGGTAGGGTGGTGGTCTAGCTGAAAAATGTGTTTCAAATGAGCTCCAAAGATAGGGTAAACGGCCCCACTTGTAAGCAAAAATGGTGGACTCGCCAAAAAATGTGTTTCATATGAGCTCCAAAGGTAGGGTGGTGGACTCGCTAAACAAATGTGTTTCAAATAAGCTCGAAAAGTAGGGTAAACGACCTTATTTCTAAGAAAAAATAGTGGACTCGCCGGAAAATGTGTTTCAAATGAGTTCGAAAGGTAGGGTGGTGGACTCGCTAAAAAAAATGTTTCAAATGAATTCAAAAGGTAGGATAAACATACTCATTTCTAAGCAAAAATTGTGGACTCGCCGAAAAATGTGTTTCAAATGAGCTCAAAAGGTAGGGTGGTGTGGACTCCCTAAAAAATTTGTTTCCAATGAGCTCGAAAGGTAGGGTAAACAGCCTCATTTCTAAGCAAAAATAGTGGACTCGCCGAAAACTGTGTTTCAAATGACCTCGAAAGGTAGGCTGGTGTGGACTCGCTAAAAGATGTGTTTCAAATGAGCTCGAAAGATAGGGTAAACGGCCTCATTTCTAAGCAAAAATTGTGGACTCGCCGAAAAATGTGTTTCAAATGAGCTCCAAAGGTAGGGTGGTGTGGACTCGCTAAAAAATGTGTTTCGAATGAGCTCGAAAGGTAGGGTAAACGCCCTCATTTCTAAGCAAAAATGGTGGATCCGCCGAAAAAATGTGTTACAAATGACCTCGAAAGGTAGGGTGGTGTGGACTCGCTAAAAATGTGTTTCAAATGAGCTCCAAAGGTAGGGTAAACGACCTCATTTGTAAGCAAAAATGGTGGAACACGGCGAAAAATTTGTTTCAAATGAGTTTAAAAGGTAGGGTGGTGGACTCGCTAGAAAATGTGTTTCAAATGCACTCGAAAGGTAGGTTAAACGGCCTCATTTCTATGCAAAAATGGTGGACTCACCGAAAAATGTGTTTCAAATGAGCTCGAAAGGTAGGGTGGTGTGGACTCGCTAAAAAATGTGTTTCAAATGAGCTCGAAAGGTAGGGTAAACGGCCTAATTTGTTAGCAAAAATGGTGGACACGCCAAAAAATGTGCTTCAAATGAGTTCGAAAGGTAGGGTGGTGGACTCGCTTAAAAATGTGTTTCAAATGAATCAAAAGGTAGGGTAAATAGTCTCATTTCTAAGCAAAAATTGTGGACTCGCCGAAAAATGTGTTTCAAATGAGCTCAAAAGGTAGGGTGGTGTGGACTCCCTGAAAAATTTGTTTCCAATGAGCTCGAAAGGTAGGGTAAACGGACTCATTTCTAAGTAAAAATGGTGGATCCGCCGAAAAAATGTGTTTCAAATGACCTCGAAAGGTAGGGTGGTGTGGACTCGCTAAAAAATGTGTTTCAAATGAGCTCGAAAGGTAGGGTAAATGACCTCATTTGAAAGCAAAAATGGTGGAACACGCCGAAAAATGTGTTTCAAATGAGTTTAAAAGGTAGGGTGGTGGACTCGCCGAAAAATGTGTTTCAAATGAGCTTGAAAGGTAGGGTAAACGGCCTCATTTCAAAGCAAAAATTGTGGACTCGCCGAAATATGTGTTTCAAATGAGCTCGAAGGGTAGGGTAAACGTCCTCATTTGTAAGCAAAAATGGTGGACACGCCGAAAAATGTGTTTCAAATGAGTTCGAAAGGTAGGGTGGTGGACTCGCCGAAAAATGTGTTTCAAATGAGCTCAAAAGGTACGGTGGTGTGGACTCGCTAAAAATGTGTTTCGAATGAGCTCGAAAGGTAGGGTAAACGGCCTCATTTCTAAGCAACAATGTTGGACTCGCCGAAAAATGTGTTTCAAATGAGCTCGAAAGGTAGGGTGGTGTGGACTCGCTAAAAAATGTGTTTCAAATGCACTCGAAAGGTAGGGTAAACAGCCTCATTTCTAAGCAAAAATGGTGGACTCGCCGAAAAATGTGTTTCAAATGAGCTCCAAAGGTAGGGTGGTGGACTCGCTAAAAAATGTGTTTCAAATGAGCTCGAAAGGTAGGGTAAACGGCCTCATTTGTTAGCAAAAATGGTGGACACGCCAAAAAATGTGCTTCAAATGAGTTCGAAAGGTAGGGTGGTGGACTCGCTTAAAAATGTGTTTCAAATGAATCAAAAGGTAGGGTAAACAGTCTCATTTCTAAGCAAAAATTGTGGACTCGCCGAAAAATGTGTTTCAAATGAGCTCAAAAGGTAGGGTGGTGTGGACTCCCTAAAAAATGAGTTTCCAATGAGCTCGAAAGGTAGGGTAAATGGCCTCATTTCTAAGCAAAAATAGTGGACTCGCCGAAAAATGTGTTTCAAATGAGCTCCAAAGGTAGGGTGGTGTGGACTCGCAAAAAAATGTTTTTCGAATGAGCTCGAAAGGTAGGGTAAACGCCCTCATTTCTAAGCAAAAATGGTGGATCCGCCGAAAAAATGTGTTTCAAATGACCTCGAAAGGTAGGGTGGTGTGGACTCGCTAGAAAATGTGTTTCAAATGAACTCAAAAGGTATGGTAAACGGACTCATTTCTAAGAAAAAATGGTGGACTCGCCGAAAAATGTGTTTCAAATGAGCTCAGAAGGTAGGGTGGTGTGGACTCGCTAAAAAATGTGTTTCGAATGAGCTCGATAGGTAGGGTAAACGGCCTCATTTCTTAGCAAAAATGGTGGACTCACAAAAAAATGTGTTGCAAATGAGCTCGAAAGGTAGGGTGGTGTGGACTCGCTAAAAAATGTGTTTCAAATGAGCTTGAAAGGTAGGGTAAACGGCCTCATTTCTAAGAAAAAATTGTGGACTCGCCGAAAAATGTGTTTCAAATGAGCTCGAAAGGTAGGGTGGTGGACTCGCTAAAAAATGTGTTTCAAATGAGCTCGAAAGGTAGGGTAAACGGCCTCATTTGTTAGCAAAAATGGTGGACACGCCAAAAAATGTGCTTCAAATGAGTTCGAAAGGTAGGGTGGTGGACTCGCTTAAAAATGTGTTTCAAATGAATCAAAAGGTAGGGTAAACAGTCTCATTTCTAAGCAAAAATTGTGGACTCGCCGAAAAATGTGTTTCAAATGAGCTCAAAAGGTAGGGTGGTGTGGACTCCCTAAAAAATGTGTTTCCAATGAGCTCGAAAGGTAGGGTAAACGGCCTCATTTCTAAGCAAAAATAGTGGACTCGCCGAAAAATGTGTTTCAAATAAGCTCCAAAGGTAGGGTGGTGTGGACTCGCTAAAAAATGTGTTTCGAATGAGCTCGAAAGGTAGGGTAAACGCCCTCATTTCTAAGCAAAAATGGTGGATCCGCCGAAAAAATGTGTTACAAATGACCTCGAAAGGTAGGGTGGTGTGGACTCGCTAAAAATGTGTTTCAAATGAGCTCCAAAGGTAGGGTAAACGACCTTATTTGTAAGCAAAAATGGTGGAACACGGCGAAAAATGTGTTTCAAATGAGTTTAAAAGGTAGGGTGGTGGACTCGCTAGAAAATGTGTTTCAAATGCACTCGAAAGGTAGGGTAAACGGCCTCATTTCTATGCAAAAATGGTGGACTCGCCGAAAAATGTGTTTCAAATGAGCTCGAAAGGTAGGGTGGTGTGGACTCGCTAAAAAATGTGTTTCAAATGAGCTCGAAAGGTCGGGTAAACGGCCTAATTTGTTAGCAAAAATGGTGGACACGCCAAAAAATGTGCTTCAAATGAGTTCGAAAGGTAGGGTGGTGGACTCGCTTAAAAATGTGTTTCAAATGAATCAAAAGGTAGGGTAAATAGTCTCATTTCTAAGCAAAAATTGTGGACTCGCCGAAAAATGTGTTTCAAATGAGCTCAAAAGGTAGGGTGGTGTGGACTCCCTAAAATTTTTTTTTCCAATGAGCTCGAAAGGTAGGGTAAACAGACTCATTTCTAAGCAAAAATGGTGGATCCGCCGAAAAAATGTGTTTCAAATGACCTCGAAAGGTAGGGTGGTGTGGACTCGCTAAAAAATGTGTTTCAAATGAGCTCGAAAGGTAGGGTAAACGACCTCATTTGTAAGCAAAAATGGTGGAACACGCCGAAAAATGTGTTTCAAATGAGTTTAAAAGGTAGGGTGGTGGACTCGCCGAAAAATGTGTTTCAAATGAGCTTGAAAGGTAGGGTAAACGGCCTCATTTCAAAGCAAAAATTGTGGACTCGCCGAAATATGTGTTTCAAATGAGCTCGAAAGGTAGGGTAAACGTCCTCATTTGTAAGCAAAAATGGTGGACACGCCGAAAAATGTGTTTCAAATGAGTTCGAAAGGTAGGGTGGTGGACTCGCCGAAAAATGTGTTTCAAATGAGCTCAAAAGGTACGGTGGTGTGGACTCGCTAAAAATGTGTTTCGAATGAGCTCGAAAGGTAGGGTAAACGGCCTCATTTCTAAGCAACAATGTTGGACTCGCCGAAAAATGTGTTTCAAATGAGCTCGAAAGGTAGGGTGGTGTGGACTCGCTAAAAAATGTGTTTCAAATGCACTCGAAAGGTAGGGTAAACGGCCTCATTTCTAAGCAAAAATGGTGGACTCGCCGAAAAATGTGTTTCAAATGAGCTCCAAAGGTAGGGTGGTGGACTCGCTAAAAAATGTGTTTCAAATGAGCTCGAAAGGTAGGGTAAACGGCCTCATTTGTTAGCAAAAATGGTGGACACGCCAAAAAATGTGCTTCAAATGAGTTCGAAAGGTAGGGTGGTGGACTCGCTTAAAAATGTGTTTCAAATGAATCAAAAGGTAGGGTAAACAGTCTCATTTCTAAGCAAAAATTGTGGACTCGCCGAAAAATGTGTTTCAAATGAGCTCAAAAGGTAGGGTGGTGTGGACTCCCTAAAAAATGTGTTTCCAATGAGCTCGAAAGGTAGGGTAAACGGCCTCATTTCTAAGCAAAAATAGTGGACTCGCCGAAAAATGTGTTTCAAATGAGCTCCAAAGGTAGGGTGGTGTGGACTCGCTAAAAAATGTGTTTCGAATGAGCTCGAAAGGTAGGGTAAACGCCCTCATTTCTAAGCAAAAATGGTGGATCCGCCGAAAAAATGTGTTTCAAATGACCTCGAAAGGTAGGGTGGTGTGGACTCGCTAGAAAATGTGTTTCAAATGAATCAAAATGTAGGGTAAACAGTCTCATTTCTAAGCAAAAATTGTGGACTCGCCGAAAAATGTGTTTCAAATGAGCTCAAAAGGTTGGGTGGTGTGGACTCCCTAAAAAATGTGTTTCCAATGAGCTCGAAAGGTAGGGTAAACGGCCTCATTTCTAAGCAAAAATAGTGGACTCGCCGAAAAATGTGTTTCAAATGAGCTCCAAAGGTAGGGTGGTGTGGACTCGCTAAAAAATGTGTTTCGAATGAGCTCGAAAGGTAGGGTAAACGCCCTCATTTCTAAGCAAAAATGGTGGATCCGCCGAAAAAATGTGTTTCAAATGACCTCGAAAGGTAGGGTGGTGTGGACTCGCTAAAAATGTGTTTCAAATGAGCTCGAAAGGTAGGGTAAACGACCTCATTTGTAAGCAAAAATGGTGGAACACGGCGAAAAATGTGTTTCAAATGAGTTTAAAAGGTAGGGTGGTGGACTCGCTAGAAAATGTGTTTCAAATGAACTCAAAAGGTATGGTAAACGGACTCATTTCTAAGCAAAAATGGTGGACTCGCCGAAAAATGTGTTTCAAATGAGCTCAGAAGGTAGGGTGGTGTGGACTCGCTAAAAAATGTGTTTCGAATGAGCTCGATAGGTAGGGTAAACGGCCTCATTTCTTAGCAAAAATGGTGGACTCACCGAAAAATGTGTTGCAAATGAGCTCGAAAGGTAGGGTGGTGTGGACTCGCTAAAAAATGTGTTTCAAATGAGCTCGAAAGGTAGGGTAAACGGCCTCATTTGTTAGCAAAAATGGTGGACACGCCAAAAAATGTGCTTCAAATGAGCTCGAAAGGTAGGGTTGTATGGACTCGCTAAAAAATGTGTTTCAAATGAGCTCAAAAGGTAGGGTAAACGGCCTCATTTGTTAGCAAAAATGGTGGACACGCCAAAAAATGTGCTTCAAATGAGTTCGAAAGGTAGGGTGGTGGACTCGCTTAAAAATGTGTTTCAAATGAGCTCGAAAGGTAGGGTAAACAGCCTCATTTCTAAGCAAAAATAGTGGACTCGCCGAAAAATGTGTTTCAAATGAGCTCCAAAGGTAGGGTGGTGTGGACTCGCTAAAAAATGTGTTTCGAATGAGCTCGAAAGGTAGGGTAAACGCCCTCATTTCTAAGCAAAAATGGTGGATCCGCCGAAAAAATGTGTTTCAAATGACCTCGAAAGGTAGGGTGGTGTGGACTCGCTAGAAAATGTGTTTCAAATGAACTCAAAAGGTATGGTAAACGGACTCATTTCTAAGCAAAAATGGTGGACTCGCCGAAAAAAGTGTTTCAAATGAGCTCAGAAGGTAGGGTGGTGTGGACTCGCTAAAAAATGTGTTTCGAATGAGCTCGATAGGTAGGGTAAACGGCCTCATTTCTTAGCAAAAATGGTGGACTCACAAAAAAATGTGTTGCAAATGAGCTCGAAAGGTAGGGTGGTGTGGACTCGCTAAAAAATGTGTTTCAAATGAGCTTGAAAGGTAGGGTAAACGGCCTCATTTCTAAGAAAAAATTGTGGACTCGCCGAAAAATGTGTTTCAAATGAGCTCGAAAGGTAGGGTGGTGGACTCGCTAAAAAATGTGTTTCAAATGAGCTCGAAAGGTAGGGTAAACGGCCTCATTTGTTAGCAAAAATGGTGGACACACCAAAAAATGTGCTTCAAATGAGTTCGAAAGGTAGGGTCGTGGACTCGCTTAAAAATGTGTTTCAAATGAATCAAAATGTAGGGTAAACAGTCTCATTTCTAAGCAAAAATTGTGTACTCGCCGAAAAATGTGTTTCAAATGAGCTCAAAAGGTAGGGTGGTGTGGACTCCCTAAAAAATGTGTTTCCAATGAGCTCGAAAGGTAGGGTAAACGGCCTCATTTCTAAGCAAAAATAGTGGACTCGCCGAAAAATGTGTTTCAAATGAGCTCCAAAGGTAGCGTGGTGTGGACTCGCTAAGAAATGTGTTTCGAATGAGCTCGAAAGGTAGGGTAAACGCCCTCATTTCTAAGCAAAAATGGTGGATCCGCCGAAAAAAATGTGTTTCAAATGACCTCGAAAGGTAGGGTGGTGTGGACTCGCTAAAAATGTGTTTCAAATGAGCTCGAAAGGTAGGGTAAACGACCTCATTTGTAAGCAAAAATGGTGGAACACGGCGAAAAATGTGTTTCAAATGAGTTTAAAAGGTAGGGTGGTGGACTCGCTAGAAAATGTGTTTCAAATGAACTCAAAAGGTATGGTAAACGGACTCATTTCTAAGCAAAAATGGTGGACTCGCCGAAAAATGTGTTTCAAATGAGCTCAGAAGGTAGGGTGGTGTGGACTCGCTAAAAAATGTGTTTCGAATGAGCTCGATAGGTAGGGTAAACGGCCTCATTTCTTAGCAAAAATGGTGGACTCACCGAAAAATGTGTTGCAAATGAGCTCGAAAGGTAGGGTGGTGTGGACTCGCTAAAAAATGTGTTTCAAATGAGCTCGAAAGGTAGGGTAAACGGCCTCATTTGTTAGCAAAAATGGTGGACACGCCAAAAAATGTGCTTCAAATGAGCTCGAAAGGTAGGGTTGTGTGGACTCGCTAAAAAATGTGTTTCAAATGAGCTCAAAAGGTTGGGTAAACGGCCTCATTTGTTAGCAAAAATGGTGGACACGCCAAAAAATGTGCTTCAAATGAGTTCGAAAGGTAGGGTGGTGGACTCGCTTAAAAATGTGTTTCAAATGAGCTCGAAAGGTAGGGTAAACGGCCTCATTTCTAAGCAAAAATAGTGGACTCGCCGAAAAATGTGTTTCAAATGAGCTCCAAAGGTAGGGTGGTGTGGACTCGCTAAAAAATGTGTTTCGAATGAGCTCGAAAGGTAGGGTAAACGCCCTCATTTCTAAGCAAAAATGGTGGATCCGCCGAAAAAAATGTGTTTCAAATGACCTCGAAAGGTAGGGTGGTGTGGACTCGCTAAAAATGTGTTTCAAATGAGCTCGAAAGGTAGGGTAAACGACCTCATTTGTAAGCAAAAATGGTGGAACACGGCGAAAAATGTGTTTCAAATGAGTTTAAAAGGTAGGGTGGTGGACTCGCTAGAAAATGTGTTTCAAATGAACTCAAAAGGTATGGTAAACGGACTCATTTCTAAGCAAAAATGGTGGACTCGCCGAAAAATGTGTTTCAAATGAGCTCAGAAGGTAGGGTGGTGTGGACTCGCTAAAAAATGTGTTTCGAATGAGCTCGATAGGTAGGGTAAACGGCCTCATTTCTTAGCAAAAATGGTGGACTCACCGAAAAATGTGTTGCAAATGAGCTCGAAAGGTAGGGTGGTGTGGACTCGCTAAAAAATGTGTTTCAAATGAGCTCGAAAGGTAGGGTAAACGGCCTCATTTGTTAGCAAAAATGGTGGACACGCCAAAAAATGTGCTTCAAATGAGCTCGAAAGGTAGGGTTGTGTGGACTCGCTAAAAAATGTGTTTCAAATGAGCTCAAAAGGTAGGGTAAACGGCCTCATTTGTTAGCAAAAATGGTGGACACGCCAAAAAATGTGCTTCAAATGAGTTCGAAAGGTAGGGTGGTGGACTCGCTTAAAAATGTGTTTCAAATGAGCTCGAAAGGTAGGGTAAACGGCCTCATTTCTAAGCAAAAATAGTGGACTCGCCGAAAAATGTGTTTCAAATGAGCTCCAAAGGTAGGGTGGTGTGGACTCGCTAAAAAATGTGTTTCGAATGAGCTCGAAAGGTAGGGTAAACGCCCTCATTTCTAAGCAAAAATGGTGGATCCGCCGAAAAAATGTGTTTCAAATGACCTCGAAAGGTAGGGTGGTGTGGACTCGCTAGAAAATGTGTTTCGAATGAGCTCGAAAGGTAGGGTAAACGCCCTCATTTCTAAGCAAAAATGGTGGATCCGCCGAAAAAATGTGTTTCAAATGAGCTCGAAAGGTAGGGTAAACGTCCTCATTTGTAAGAAAAAATGGTGGACACGCCGAAAAATGTGTTTCAAATGAGTTCGAAAGGTAGGGTGGTGGACTCGCCGAAAAATGTGTTTCAAATGAGCTCAGAAGGTAGGGTGGTGTGGACTCGCTAAAAAATGTGTTTCGAATGAGCTCGATAGGTAGGGTAAACGGCCTCATTTCTTAGCAAAAATGGTGGACTCACAAAAAAATGTGTTGCAAATGAGCTCGAAAGGTAGGGTGGTGTGGACTCGCTAAAAAATGTGTTTCAAATGAGCTTGAAAGGTAGGGTAAACGGCCTCATTTCTAAGAAAAAATGGTGGACTCGCCGAAAAATGTGTTTCAAATGAGCTCCAAAGGTAGGGTGGTGGACTCGCTAAAAAATGTGTTTCAAATAAGCTCGAAAGGTAGGGTAAACGGCCTCATTTGTTAGCAAAAATGGTGGACACGCCAAAAAATGTGCTTCAAATGAGTTAGAAAGGTAGGGTGGTGGACTCGCTTAAAAATGTGTTTCAAATGAATCAAAAGGTAGGGTAAACAGTCTCATTTCTAAGCAAAAATTGTGGACTCGCCGAAAAATGTGTTTCAAATGAGCTCAAAAGGTAGGGTGGTGTGGACTCCCTAAAAAATGTGTTTCCAATGAGCTCGAAAGGTAGGGTAAACGGCCTCATTTCTAAGCAAAAATAGTGGACTCGCCGAAAAATGTGTTTCAAATGAGCTCCAAAGGTAGGGTGGTGTGGACTCGCTAAAAATGTGTTTCAAATGAGCTCGAAAGGTAGGGTAAACGACCTCATTTGTAAGCAAAAATGGTGGAACACGGCGAAAAATGTGTTTCAAATGAGTTTAAAAGGTAGGGTGGTGGACTCGCTAGAAAATGTGTTTCAAATGAACTCAAAAGGTATGGTAAACGGACTCATTTCTAAGCAAAAATGGTGGACTCGCCGAAAAATGTGTTTCAAATGAGCTCAGAAGGTAGGGTGGTGTGGACTCGCTAAAAAATGTGTTTCGAATGAGCTCGATAGGTAGGGTAAACGGCCTCATTTCTTAGCAAAAATGGTGGACTCACCGAAAAATGTGTTGCAAATGAGCTCGAAAGGTAGGGTGGTGTGGACTCGCTAAAAAATGTGTTTCAAATGAGCTCGAAAGGTAGGGTAAACGGCCTCATTTGTTAGCAAAAATGGTGGACACGCCAAAAAATGTGCTTCAAATGAGTTCGAAAGGTAGGGTGGTGGACTCGCTTAAAAATGTGTTTCAAATGAATCAAAAGGTAGGGTAAACAGTCTCATTTCTAAGCAAAAATTGTGGACTCGCCGAAAAATGTGTTTCAAATGAGCTCAAAAGGTAGGGTGGTGTGGACTCCCTAAAAAATGTGTTTCCAATGAGCTCGAAAGGTAGGGTAAACGGCCTCATTTCTAAGCAAAAATAGTGGACTCGCCGAAAAATGTGTTTCAAATGAGCTCCAAAGGTAGGGTGGTGTGGACTCGCTAAAAAATGTGTTTCGAATGAGCTCGAAAGGTAGGGTAAACGCCCTCATTTCTAAGCAAAAATGGTGGATCCGCCGAAAAAATGTGTTTCAAATGAGCTCGAAAGGTAGGGTAAACGTCCTCATTTGTAAGAAAAAATGGTGGACACGCCGAAAAATGTGTTTCAAATGAGTTCGAAAGGTAGGGTGGTGGACTCGCCGAAAAATGTGTTTCAAATGAGCTCAGAAGGTAGGGTGGTGTGGACTCGCTAAAAAATGTGTTTCGAATGAGCTCGATAGGTAGGGTAAACGGCCTCATTTCTTAGCAAAAATGGTGGACTCACAAAAAAATGTGTTGCAAATGAGCTCGAAAGGTAGGGTGGTGTGGACTCGCTAAAAAATGTGTTTCAAATGAGCTTGAAAGGTAGGGTAAACGGCCTCATTTCTAAGAAAAAATGGTGGACTCGCCGAAAAATGTGTTTCAAATGAGCTCCAAAGGTAGGGTGGTGGACTCGCTAAAAAATGTGTTTCAAATAAGCTCGAAAGGTAGGGTAAACGGCCTCATTTGTTAGCAAAAATGGTGGACACGCCAAAAAATGTGCTTCAAATGAGTTAGAAAGGTAGGGTGGTGGACTCGCTTAAAAATGTGTTTCAAATGAATCAAAAGGTAGGGTAAACAGTCTCATTTCTAAGCAAAAATTGTGGACTCGCCGAAAAATGTGTTTCAAATGAGCTCAAAAGGTAGGGTGGTGTGGACTCCCTAAAAAATGTGTTTCCAATGAGCTCGAAAGGTAGGGTAAACGGCCTCATTTCTAAGCAAAAATAGTGGACTCGCCGAAAAATGTGTTTCAAATGAGCTCCAAAGGTAGGGTGGTGTGGACTCGCTAAAAATGTGTTTCAAATGAGCTCGAAAGGTAGGGTAAACGACCTCATTTGTAAGAAAAAATGGTGGAACACGGCGAAAAATGTGTTTCAAATGAGTTTAAAAGGTAGGGTGGTGGACTCGCTAGAAAATGTGTTTCAAATGAACTCAAAAGGTATGGTAAACAGACTCATTTCTAAGCAAAAATGGTGGACTCGCCGAAAAATGTGTTTCAAATGAGCTCAGAAGGTAGGGTGGTGTGGACTCGCTAAAAAATGTGTTTCGAATGAGCTCGATAGGTAGGGTAAACGGCCTCATTTCTTAGCAAAAATGGTGGACTCACCGAAAAATGTGTTGCAAATGAGCTCGAAAGGTAGGGTGGTGTGGACTCGCTAAAAAATGTGTTTCAAATGAGCTTGAAAGGTAGTGTAAACGGCCTCATTTCTAAGCAAAAATTGTGGAATCGCCGAAATATGTGTTTCAAATGAGCTCGAAATGTAGGGTGGTGGACTCGCTAAAAAATGTGTTTCAAATGAGCCCGAAAGGTAGGGTAAACGGACTCATTTCTAAGCATAAAAGGTGGATCCGCCGAAAAAATGTGTTTCAAATGACCTCGAAAGGTAGGGTGGTGTGGACTCGCTAAAAAATGTGTTTCAAATGAGCTCGAAAGGTAGGGTAAACGACCTCATTTGTAAGCAAAAATGGCGGAACACGCCGAAAAATGTGTTTCAAATGAGTTTAAAAGGTAGGGTGGTGGACTCGCCAGAAAATGTGTTTCAAATGAGCTTGAAAGGTAGGGTAAACGGCCTCATTTCAAAGCAAAAATTGTGGACTCGCCGAAATATGTGTTTCAAATGAGCTCGAAAGGTAGGGTAAACGTCCTCATTTGTAAGAAAAAATGGTGGACACGCCGAAAAATGTGTTTCAAATGAGTTCGAAAGGTAGGGTGGTGGACTCGCCGAAAAATGTGTTTCAAATGAGCTCAGAAGGTAGGGTGGTGTGGACTCGCTAAAAAATGTGTTTCGAATGAGCTCGATAGGTAGGGTAAACGGCCTCATTTCTTAGCAAAAATGGTGGACTCGCAAAAAAATGTGTTGCAAATGAGCTCGAAAGGTAGGGTGGTGTGGACTCGCTAAAAAATGTGTTTCAAATGAGCTTGAAAGGTAGGGTAAACGGCCTCATTTCTAAGAAAAAATGGTGGACTCGCCGAAAAATGTGTTTCAAATGAGCTCCAAAGGTAGGGTGGTGGACTCGCTAAAAAATGTGTTTCAAATAAGCTCGAAAGGTAGAGTAAACGGCCTCATTTGTTAGCAAAAATGGTGGACACGCCAAAAAATGTGCTTCAAATGAGTTAGAAAGGTAGGGTGGTGGACTCGCTTAAAAATGTGTTTCAAATGAATCAAAAGGTAGGGTAAACAGTCTCATTTCTAAGCAAAAATTGTGGACTCGCCGAAAAATGTGTTTCAAATGAGCTCAAAAGGTAGGGTGGTGTGGACTCCCTAAAAAATGTGTTTCCAATGAGCTCGAAAGGTAGGGTAAACGGCCTCATTTCTATGCAAAAATAGTGGACTCGCCGAAAAATGTGTTTCAAATGAGCTCCAAAGGTAGGGTGGTGTGGACTCGCTAAAAATGTGTTTCAAATGAGCTCGAAAGGTAGGGTAAACGACCTCATTTGTAAGCAAAAATGGTGGAACACGGCGAAAAATGTGTTTCAAATGAGTTTAAAAGGTAGGGTGGTGGACTCGCTAGAAAATGTGTTTCAAATGAACTCAAAAGGTATGGTAAACGGACTCATTTCTAAGCAAAAATGGTGGACTCGCCGAAAAATGTGTTTCAAATGAGCTCAGAAGGTAGGGTGGTGTGGACTCGCTAAAAAATGTGTTTCGAATGAGCTCGATAGGTAGGGTAAACGGCCTCATTTCTTAGCAAAAATGGTGGACTCACCGAAAAATGTGTTGCAAATGAGCTCGAAAGGTAGGGTGGTGTGGACTCGCTAAAAAATGTGTTTCAAATGAGCTCGAAAGGTAGGGTAAACGGCCTCATTTGTTAGCAAAAATGGTGGACACGCCAAAAAATGTGCTTCAAATGAGTTCGAAAGGTAGGGTGGTGGACTCGCTTAAAAATGTGTTTCAAATGAATCAAAAGGTAGGGTAAACAGTCTCATTTCTAAGCAAAAATTGTGGACTCGCCGAAAAATGTGTTTCAAATGAGCTCAAAAGGTAGGGTGGTGTGGACTCCCTAAAAAATGTGTTTCCAATGAGCTCGAAAGGTAGGGTAAACGGCCTCATTTCTAAGCAAAAATAGTGGACTCGCCGAAAAATGTGTTTCAAATGAGCTCCAAAGGTAGGGTGGTGTGGACTCGCTAAAAAATGTGTTTCGAATGAGCTCGAAAGGTAGGGTAAACGCCCTCATTTCTAAGCAAAAATGGTGGATCCGCCGAAAAAATGTGTTTCAAATGAGCTCGAAAGGTAGGGTAAACGTCCTCATTTGTAAGAAAAAATGGTGGACACGCCGAAAAATGTGTTTCAAATGAGTTCGAAAGGTAGGGTGGTGGACTCGCCGAAAAATGTGTTTCAAATGAGCTCAGAAGGTAGGGTGGTGTGGACTCGCTAAAAAATGTGTTTCGAATGAGCTCGATAGGTAGGGTAAACGGCCTCATTTCTTAGCAAAAATGGTGGACTCACAAAAAAATGTGTTGCAAATGAGCTCGAAAGGTAGGGTGGTGTGGACTCGCTAAAAAATGTGTTTCAAATGAGCTTGAAAGGTAGGGTAAACGGCCTCATTTCTAAGAAAAAATGGTGGACTCGCCGAAAAATGTGTTTCAAATGAGCTCCAAAGGTAGGGTGGTGGACTCGCTAAAAAATGTGTTTCAAATAAGCTCGAAAGGTAGGGTAAACGGCCTCATTTGTTAGCAAAAATGGTGGACACGCCAAAAAATGTGCTTCAAATGAGTTAGAAAGGTAGGGTGGTGGACTCGCTTAAAATGTGTTTCAAATGAATCAAAAGGTAGGGTAAACAGTCTCATTTCTAAGCAAAAATTGTGGACTCGCCGAAAAATGTGTTTCAAATGAGTTCAAAAGGTAGGGTGGTGTGGACTCCCTAAAAAATGTGTTTCCAATGAGCTCGAAAGGTAGGGTAAACGGCCTCATTTCTAAGCAAAAATAGTGGACTCGCCGAAAAATGTGTTTCAAATGAGCTCCAAAGGTAGGGTGGTGTGGACTCGCTAAAAATGTGTTTCAAATGAGCTCGAAAGGTAGGGTAAACGACCTCATTTGTAAGAAAAAATGGTGGAACACGGCGAAAAATGTGTTTCAAATGAGTTTAAAAGGTAGGGTGGTGGACTCGCTAGAAAATGTGTTTCAAATGAACTCAAAAGGTATGGTAAACAGACTCATTTCTAAGCAAAAATGGTGGACTCGCCGAAAAATGTGTTTCAAATGAGCTCAGAAGGTAGGGTGGTGTGGACTCGCTAAAAAATGTGTTTCGAATGAGCTCGATAGGTAGGGTAAACGGCCTCATTTCTTAGCAAAAATGGTGGACTCACCGAAAAATGTGTTGCAAATGAGCTCGAAAGGTAGGGTGGTGTGGACTCGCTAAAAAATGTGTTTCAAATGAGCTCGAAAGGTAGGGTAAACGGCCTCATTTGTTAGCAAAAATGGTGGACACGCCAAAAAATGTGCTTCAAATGAGTTCGAAAGGTAGGGTGGTGGACTCACTTAAAAATGTGTTTCAAATGAATCAAAAGGTAGGGTAAACAGTCTCATTTCTAAGCAAAAATTGTGGACTCGCCGAAAAATGTGTTTCAAATGAGCTCAAAAGGTAGGGTGGTGTGGACTCCCTAAAAAATGTGTTTCCAATGAGCTCGAAAGGTAGGGTAAACGGCCTCATTTCTAAGCAAAAATAGTGGACTCGCCGAAAAATGTGTTTCAAATGAGCTCCAAAGGTAGGGTGGTGTGGACTCGCTAAAAAATGTGTTTCGAATGAGCTCGAAAGGTAGGGTAAACGCCCTCATTTCTAAGCAAAAATGGTGGATCCGCCGAAAAAATGTGTTTCAAATGAGCTCGAAAGGTAGGGTAAACGTCCTCATTTGTAAGAAAAAATGGTGGACACGCCGAAAAATGTGTTTCAAATGAGTTCGAAAGGTAGGGTGGTGGACTCGCCGAAAAATGTGTTTCAAATGAGCTCAGAAGGTAGGGTGGTGTGGACTCGCTAAAAAATGTGTTTCGAATGAGCTCGATAGGTAGGGTAAACGGCCTCATTTCTTAGCAAAAATGGTGGACTCACAAAAAAATGTGTTGCAAATGAGCTCGAAAGGTAGGGTGCTGTGGACTCGCTAAAAAATGTGTTTCAAATGAGCTTGAAAGGTAGGGTAAACGGCCTGATTTCTAAGAAAAAATGGTGGACTCGCCGAAAAATGTGTTTCAAATGAGCTCCAAAGGTAGGGTGGTGGACTCGCTAAAAAATGTGTTTCAAATAAGCTCGAAAGGTAGGGTAAACGGCCTCATTTGTTAGCAAAAATGGTGGACACGCCAAAAAATGTGCTTCAAATGAGTTAGAAAGGTAGGGTGGTGGACTCGCTTAAAAATGTGTTTCAAATGAATCAAAAGGTAGGGTAAACAGTCTCATTTCTAAGCAAAAATTGTGGACTCGCCGAAAAATGTGTTTCAAATGAGCTCAAAAGGTAGGGTGGTGTGGACTCCCTAAAAAATGTGTTTCCAATGAGCTCGAAAGGTAGGGTAAACGGCCTCATTTCTAAGCAAAAATAGTGGACTCGCCGAAAAATGTGTTTCAAATGAGCTCCAAAGGTAGGGTGGTGTGGACTCGCTAAAAAATGTGTTTCGAATGAGCTCGAAAGGTAGGGTAAACGCCCTCATTTCTAAGCAAAAATGGTGGATCCGCCGAAAAAATGTGTTTCAAATGAGCTCGAAAGGTAGGGTAAACGTCCTCATTTGTAAGAAAAAATGGTGGACACGCCGAAAAATGTGTTTCAAATGAGTTCGAAAGGTAGGGTGGTGGACTCGCCGAAAAATGTGTTTCAAATGAGCTCAGAAGGTAGGGTGGTGTGGACTCGCTAAAAAATGTGTTTCGAATGAGCTCGATAGGTAGGGTAAACGGCCTCATTTCTTAGCAAAAATGGTGGACTCACAAAAAAATGTGTTGCAAATGAGCTCGAAAGGTAGGGTGGTGTGGACTCGCTAAAAAATGTGTTTCAAATGAGCTTGAAAGGTAGGGTAAACGGCCTCATTTCTAAGAAAAAATGGTGGACTCGCCGAAAAATGTGTTTCAAATGAGCTCCAAAGGTAGGGTGGTGGACTCGCTAAAAAATGTGTTTCAAATAAGCTCGAAAGGTAGGGTAAACGGCCTCATTTGTTAGCAAAAATGGTGGACACGCCAAAAAATGTGCTTCAAATGAGTTAGAAAGGTAGGGTGGTGGACTCGCTTAAAATGTGTTTCAAATGAATCAAAAGGTAGGGTAAACAGTCTCATTTCTAAGCAAAAATTGTGGACTCGCCGAAAAATGTGTTTCAAATGAGTTCAAAAGGTAGGGTGGTGTGGACTCCCTAAAAAATGTGTTTCCAATGAGCTCGAAAGGTAGGGTAAACGGCCTCATTTCTAAGCAAAAATAGTGGACTCGCCGAAAAATGTGTTTCAAATGAGCTCCAAAGGTAGGGTGGTGTGGACTCGCTAAAAATGTGTTTCAAATGAGCTCGAAAGGTAGGGTAAACGACCTCATTTGTAAGAAAAAATGGTGGAACACGGCGAAAAATGTGTTTCAAATGAGTTTAAAAGGTAGGGTGGTGGACTCGCTAGAAAATGTGTTTCAAATGAACTCAAAAGGTATGGTAAACAGACTCATTTCTAAGCAAAAATGGTGGACTCGCCGAAAAATGTGTTTCAAATGAGCTCAGAAGGTAGGGTGGTGTGGACTCGCTAAAAAATGTGTTTCGAATGAGCTCGATAGGTAGGGTAAACGGCCTCATTTCTTAGCAAAAATGGTGGACTCACCGAAAAATGTGTTGCAAATGAGCTCGAAAGGTAGGGTGGTGTGGACTCGCTAAAAAATGTGTTTCAAATGAGCTCGAAAGGTAGGGTAAACGGCCTCATTTGTTAGCAAAAATGGTGGACACGCCAAAAAATGTGCTTCAAATGAGTTCGAAAGGTAGGGTGGTGGACTCACTTAAAAATGTGTTTCAAATGAATCAAAAGGTAGGGTAAACAGTCTCATTTCTAAGCAAAAATTGTGGACTCGCCGAAAAATGTGTTTCAAATGAGCTCAAAAGGTAGGGTGGTGTGGACTCCCTAAAAAATGTGTTTCCAATGAGCTCGAAAGGTAGGGTAAACGGCCTCATTTCTAAGCAAAAATAGTGGACTCGCCGAAAAATGTGTTTCAAATGAGCTCCAAAGGTAGGGTGGTGTGGACTCGCTAAAAAATGTGTTTCGAATGAGCTCGAAAGGTAGGGTAAACGCCCTCATTTCTAAGCAAAAATGGTGGATCCGCCGAAAAAATGTGTTTCAAATGAGCTCGAAAGGTAGGGTAAACGTCCTCATTTGTAAGAAAAAATGGTGGACACGCCGAAAAATGTGTTTCAAATGAGTTCGAAAGGTAGGGTGGTGGACTCGCCGAAAAATGTGTTTCAAATGAGCTCAGAAGGTAGGGTGGTGTGGACTCGCTAAAAAATGTGTTTCGAATGAGCTCGATAGGTAGGGTAAACGGCCTCATTTCTTAGCAAAAATGGTGGACTCACAAAAAAATGTGTTGCAAATGAGCTCGAAAGGTAGGGTGCTGTGGACTCGCTAAAAAATGTGTTTCAAATGAGCTTGAAAGGTAGGGTAAACGGCCTGATTTCTAAGAAAAAATGGTGGACTCGCCGAAAAATGTGTTTCAAATGAGCTCCAAAGGTAGGGTGGTGGACTCGCTAAAAAATGTGTTTCAAATAAGCTCGAAAGGTAGGGTAAACGGCCTCATTTGTTAGCAAAAATGGTGGACACGCCAAAAAATGTGCTTCAAATGAGTTAGAAAGGTAGGGTGGTGGACTCGCTTAAAAATGTGTTTCAAATGAATCAAAAGGTAGGGTAAACAGTCTCATTTCTAAGCAAAAATTGTGGACTCGCCGAAAAATGTGTTTCAAATGAGCTCAAAAGGTAGGGTGGTGTGGACTCCCTAAAAAATGTGTTTCCAATGAGCTCGAAAGGTAGGGTAAACGGCCTCATTTCTAAGCAAAAATAGTGGACTCGCCGAAAAATGTGTTTCAAATGAGCTCCAAAGGTAGGGTGGTGTGGACTCGCTAAAAAATGTGTTTCGAATGAGCTCGAAAGGTAGGGTAAACGCCCTCATTTCTAAGCAAAAATGGTGGATCCGCCGAAAAAATGTGTTTCAAATGAGCTCGAAAGGTAGGGTAAACGTCCTCATTTGTAAGAAAAAATGGTGGACACGCCGAAAAATGTGTTTCAAATGAGTTCGAAAGGTAGGGTGGTGGACTCGCCGAAAAATGTGTTTCAAATGAGCTCAGAAGGTAGGGTGGTGTGGACTCGCTAAAAAATGTGTTTCGAATGAGCTCGATAGGTAGGGTAAACGGCCTCATTTCTTAGCAAAAATGGTGGACTCACAAAAAAATGTGTTGCAAATGAGCTCGAAAGGTAGGGTGGTGTGGACTCGCTAAAAAATGTGTTTCAAATGAGCTTGAAAGGTAGGGTAAACGGCCTCATTTCTAAGAAAAAATGGTGGACTCGCCGAAAAATGTGTTTCAAATGAGCTCCAAAGGTAGGGTGGTGGACTCGCTAAAAAATGTGTTTCAAATAAGCTCGAAAGGTAGGGTAAACGGCCTCATTTGTTAGCAAAAATGGTGGACACGCCAAAAAATGTGCTTCAAATGAGTTAGAAAGGTAGGGTGGTGGACTCGCTTAAAATGTGTTTCAAATGAATCAAAAGGTAGGGTAAACAGTCTCATTTCTAAGCAAAAATTGTGGACTCGCCGAAAAATGTGTTTCAAATGAGTTCAAAAGGTAGGGTGGTGTGGACTCCCTAAAAAATGTGTTTCCAATGAGCTCGAAAGGTAGGGTAAACGGCCTCATTTCTAAGCAAAAATAGTGGACTCGCCGAAAAATGTGTTTCAAATGAGCTCCAAAGGTAGGGTGGTGTGGACTCGCTAAAAATGTGTTTCAAATGAGCTCGAAAGGTAGGGTAAACGACCTCATTTGTAAGAAAAAATGGTGGAACACGGCGAAAAATGTGTTTCAAATGAGTTTAAAAGGTAGGGTGGTGGACTCGCTAGAAAATGTGTTTCAAATGAACTCAAAAGGTATGGTAAACAGACTCATTTCTAAGCAAAAATGGTGGACTCGCCGAAAAATGTGTTTCAAATGAGCTCAGAAGGTAGGGTGGTGTGGACTCGCTAAAAAATGTGTTTCGAATGAGCTCGATAGGTAGGGTAAACGGCCTCATTTCTTAGCAAAAATGGTGGACTCACCGAAAAATGTGTTGCAAATGAGCTCGAAAGGTAGGGTGGTGTGGACTCGCTAAAAAATGTGTTTCAAATGAGCTCGAAAGGTAGGGTAAACGGCCTCATTTGTTAGCAAAAATGGTGGACACGCCAAAAAATGTGCTTCAAATGAGTTCGAAAGGTAGGGTGGTGGACTCACTTAAAAATGTGTTTCAAATGAATCAAAAGGTAGGGTAAACAGTCTCATTTCTAAGCAAAAATTGTGGACTCGCCGAAAAATGTGTTTCAAATGAGCTCAAAAGGTAGGGTGGTGTGGACTCCCTAAAAAATGTGTTTCCAATGAGCTCGAAAGGTAGGGTAAACGGCCTCATTTCTAAGCAAAAATAGTGGACTCGCCGAAAAATGTGTTTCAAATGAGCTCCAAAGGTAGGGTGGTGTGGACTCGCTAAAAAATGTGTTTCGAATGAGCTCGAAAGGTAGGGTAAACGCCCTCATTTCTAAGCAAAAATGGTGGATCCGCCGAAAAAATGTGTTTCAAATGAGCTCGAAAGGTAGGGTAAACGTCCTCATTTGTAAGAAAAAATGGTGGACACGCCGAAAAATGTGTTTCAAATGAGTTCGAAAGGTAGGGTGGTGGACTCGCCGAAAAATGTGTTTCAAATGAGCTCAGAAGGTAGGGTGGTGTGGACTCGCTAAAAAATGTGTTTCGAATGAGCTCGATAGGTAGGGTAAACGGCCTCATTTCTTAGCAAAAATGGTGGACTCACAAAAAAATGTGTTGCAAATGAGCTCGAAAGGTAGGGTGCTGTGGACTCGCTAAAAAATGTGTTTCAAATGAGCTTGAAAGGTAGGGTAAACGGCCTGATTTCTAAGAAAAAATGGTGGACTCGCCGAAAAATGTGTTTCAAATGAGCTCCAAAGGTAGGGTGGTGGACTCGCTAAAAAATGTGTTTCAAATAAGCTCGAAAGGTAGGGTAAACGGCCTCATTTGTTAGCAAAAATGGTGGACACGCCAAAAAATGTGCTTCAAATGAGTTAGAAAGGTAGGGTGGTGGACTCGCTTAAAAATGTGTTTCAAATGAATCAAAAGGTAGGGTAAACAGTCTCATTTCTAAGCAAAAATTGTGGACTCGCCGAAAAATGTGTTTCAAATGAGCTCAAAAGGTAGGGTGGTGTGGACTCCCTAAAAAATGTGTTTCCAATGAGCTCGAAAGGTAGGGTAAACGGCCTCATTTCTAAGCAAAAATAGTGGACTCGCCGAAAAATGTGTTTCAAATGAGCTCCAAAGGTAGGGTGGTGTGGACTCGCTAAAAATGTGTTTCAAATGAGCTCGAAAGGTAGGGTAAACGACCTCATTTGTAAGAAAAAATGGTGGAACACGGCGAAAAATGTGTTTCAAATGAGTTTAAAAGGTAGGGTGGTGGACTCGCTAGAAAATGTGTTTCAAATGAACTCAAAAGGTATGGTAAACAGACTCATTTCTAAGCAAAAATGGTGGACTCGCTGAAAAATGTGTTTCAAATGAGCTCAGAAGGTAGGGTGGTGTGGACTCGCTAAAAAATGTGTTTCGAATGAGCTCGATAGGTAGGGTAAACGGCCTCATTTCTTAGCAAAAATGGTGGACTCACCGAAAAATGTGTTGCAAATGAGCTCGAAAGGTAGGGTGGTGTGGACTCGCTAAAAAATGTGTTTCAAATGAGCTTGAAAGGTAGTGTAAACGGCCTCATTTCTAAGCAAAAATTGTGGAATCGCCGAAATATGTGTTTCAAATGAGCTCGAAATGTAGGGTGGTGGACTCGCTAAAAAATGTGTTTCAAATGAGCCCGAAAGGTAGGGTAAACGGACTCATTTCTAAGCATAAAAGGTGGATCCGCCGAAAAAATGTGTTTCAAATGACCTCGAAAGGTAGGGTGGTGTGGACTCGCTAAAAAATGTGTTTCAAATGAGCTCGAAAGGTAGGGTAAACGACCTCATTTGTAAGCAAAAATGGCGGAACACGCCGAAAAATGTGTTTCAAATGAGTTTAAAAGGTAGGGTGGTGGACTCGCCAGAAAATGTGTTTCAAATGAGCTTGAAAGGTAGGGTAAACGGCCTCATTTCAAAGCAAAAATTGTGGACTCGCCGAAATATGTGTTTCAAATGAGCTCGAAAGGTAGGGTAAACGTCCTCATTTGTAAGCAAAAATGGTGGACACGCCGAAAAATGTGTTTGAAATGAGTTCGAAAGGTAGGGTGGTGGACTCGCCGAAAAATGTGTTTCAAATGAGCTCAGAAGGTAGGGTGGTGTGGACTCGCTAAAAAATGTGTTTCGAATGAGCTCGATAGGTAGGGTAAACGGCCTCATTTCTTAGCAAAAATGGTGGACTCGCAAAAAAATGTGTTGCAAATGAGCTCGAAAGGTAGGGTGGTGTGGACTCGCTAAAAAATGTGTTTCAAATGAGCTTGAAAGGTAGGGTAAACGGCCTCATTTCTAAGAAAAAATGGTGGACTCGCCGAAAAATGTGTTTCAAATGAGCTCCAAAGGTAGGGTGGTGGACTCGCTAAAAAATGTGTTTCAAATAAGCTCGAAAGGTAGGGTAAACGGCCTCATTTGTTAGCAAAAATGGTGGACACGCCAAAAAATGTGCTTCAAATGAGTTAGAAAGGTAGGGTGGTGGACTCGCTTAAAAATGTGTTTCAAATGAATCAAAAGGTAGGGTAAACAGTCTCATTTCTAAGCAAAAATTGTGGACTCGCCGAAATATGTGTTTCAAATGAGCTCAAAAGGTAGGGTGGTGTGGACTCCCTAAAAAATGTGTTTCCAATGAGCTCGAAAGGTAGGGTAAACGGCCTCATTTCTATGCAAAAATAGTGGACTCGCCGAAAAATGTGTTTCAAATGAGCTCCAAAGGTAGGGTGGTGTGGACTCGCTAAAAATGTGTTTCAAATGAGCTCGAAAGGTAGGGTAAACGACCTCATTTGTAAGCAAAAATGGTGGAACACGGCGAAAAATGTGTTTCAAATGAGTTTAAAAGGTAGGGTGGTGGACTCGCTAGAAAATGTGTTTCAAATGAACTCAAAAGGTATGGTAAACGGACTCATTTCTAAGCAAAAATGGTGGACTCGCCGAAAAATGTGTTTCAAATGAGCTCAGAAGGTAGGGTGGTGTGGACTCGCTAAAAAATGTGTTTCGAATGAGCTCGATAGGTAGGGTAAACGGCCTCATTTCTTAGCAAAAATGGTGGACTCACCGAAAAATGTGTTGCAAATGAGCTCGAAAGGTAGGGTGGTGTGGACTCGCTAAAAAATGTGTTTCAAATGAGCTCGAAAGGTAGGGTAAACGGCCTCATTTGTTAGCAAAAATGGTGGACACGCCAAAAAATGTGCTTCAAATGAGTTCGAAAGGTAGGGTGGTGGACTCGCTTAAAAATGTGTTTCAAATGAATCAAAAGGTAGGGTAAACAGTCTCATTTCTAAGCAAAAATTGTGGACTCGCCGAAAAATGTGTTTCAAATGAGCTCAAAAGGTAGGGTGGTGTGGACTCCCTAAAAAATGTGTTTCCAATGAGCTCGAAAGGTAGGGTAAACGGCCTCATTTCTAAGCAAAAATAGTGGACTCGCCGAAAAATGTGTTTCAAATGAGATCCAAAGGTAGGGTGGTGTGGACTCGCTAAAAAATGTGTTTCGAATGAGCTCGAAAGGTAGGGTAAACGCCCTCATTTCTAAGCAAAAATGGTGGATCCGCCGAAAAAATGTGTTTCAAATGAGCTCGAAAGGTAGGGTAAACGTCCTCATTTGTAAGAAAAAATGGTGGACACGCCGAAAAATGTGTTTCAAATGAGTTCGAAAGGTAGGGTGGTGGACTCGCCGAAAAATGTGTTTCAAATGAGCTCAGAAGGTAGGGTGGTGTGGACTCGCTAAAAAATGTGTTTCGAATGAGCTCGATAGGTAGGGTAAACGGCCTCATTTCTTAGCAAAAATGGTGGACTCACAAAAAAATGTGTTGCAAATGAGCTCGAAAGGTAGGGTGGTGTGGACTCGCTAAAAAATGTGTTTCAAATGAGCTTGAAAGGTAGGGTAAACGGCCTCATTTCTAAGAAAAAATGGTGGACTCGCCGAAAAATGTGTTTCAAATGAGCTCCAAAGGTAGGGTGGTGGACTCGCTAAAAAATGTGTTTCAAATAAGCTCGAAAGGTAGGGTAAACGGCCTCATTTGTTAGCAAAAATGGTGGACACGCCAAAAAATGTGCTTCAAATGAGTTAGAAAGGTAGGGTGGTGGACTCGCTTAAAAATGTGTTTCAAATGAATCAAAAGGTAGGGTAAACAGTCTCATTTCTAAGCAAAAATTGTGGACTCACCGAAAAATGTGTTTCAAATGAGCTCAAAAGGTAGGGTGGTGTGGACTCCCTAAAAAATGTGTTTCCAATGAGCTCGAAAGGTAGGGTAAACGGCCTCATTTCTAAGCAAAAATAGTGGACTCGCCGAAAAATGTGTTTCAAATGAGCTCCAAAGGTAGGGTGGTGTGGACTCGCTAAAAATGTATTTCAAATGAGCTCGAAAGGTAGGGTAAACGACCTCATTTGTAAGAAAAAATGGTGGAACACGGCGAAAAATGTGTTTCAAATGAGTTTAAAAGGTAGGGTGGTGGACTCGCTAGAAAATGTGTTTCAAATGAACTCAAAAGGTATGGTAAACAGACTCATTTCTAAGCAAAAATGGTGGACTCGCCGAAAAATGTGTTTCAAATGAGCTCAGAAGGTAGGGTGGTGTGGACTCGCTAAAAAATGTGTTTCGAATGAGCTCGATAGGTAGGGTAAACGGCCTCATTTCTTAGGAAAAATGGTGGACTCACCGAAAAATGTGTTGCAAATGAGCTCGAAAGGTAGGGTGGTGTGGACTCGCTAAAAAATGTGTTTCAAATGAGCTTGAAAGGTAGTGTAAACGGCCTCATTTCTAAGCAAAAATTGTGGAATCGCCGAAATATGTGTTTCAAATGAGCTCGAAATGTAGGGTGGTGGACTCGCTAAAAAATGTGTTTCAAATGAGCCCGAAAGGTAGGGTAAACGGACTCATTTCTAAGCATAAAAGGTGGATCCGCCGAAAAAATGTGTTTCAAATGACCTCGAAAGGTAGGGTGGTGTGGACTCGCTAAAAAATGTGTTTCAAATGAGCTCGAAAGGTAGGGTAAACGACCTCATTTGTAAGCAAAAATGGCGGAACACGCCGAAAAATGTGTTTCAAATGAGTTTAAAAGGTAGGGTGGTGGACTCGCCAGAAAATGTGTTTCAAATGAGCTTGAAAGGTAGGGTAAACGGCCTCATTTCAAAGCAAAAATTGTGGACTCGCCGAAATATGTGTTTCAAATGAGCTCGAAAGGTAGGGTAAACGTCCTCATTTGTAAGCAAAAATGGTGGACACGCCGAAAAATGTGTTTCAAATGAGTTCGAAAGGTAGGGTGGTGGACTCGCCGAAAAATGTGTTTCAAATGAGCTCAGAAGGTAGGGTGGTGTGGACTCGCTAAAAAATGTGTTTCGAATGAGCTCGATAGGTAGGGTAAACGGCCTCATTTCTTAGCAAAAATGGTGGACTCGCAAAAAAATGTGTTGCAAATGAGCTCGAAAGGTAGGGTGGTGTGGACTCGCTAAAAAATGTGTTTCAAATGAGCTTGAAAGGTAGGGTAAACGGCATCATTTCTAAGAAAAAATGGTGGACTCGCCGAAAAATGTGTTTCAAATGAGCTCCAAAGGTAGGGTGGTGGACTCGCTAAAAAATGTGTTTCAAATAAGCTCGAAAGGTAGGGTAAACGGCCTCATTTGTTAGCAAAAATGGTGGACACGCCAAAAAATGTGCTTCAAATGAGTTAGAAAGGTAGGGTGGTGGACTCGCTTAAAAATGTGTTTCAAATGAATCAAAAGGTAGGGTAAACAGTCTCATTTCTAAGCAAAAATTGTGGACTCGGCGAAAAATGTGTTTCAAATGAGCTCAAAAGGTAGGGTGGTGTGGACTCCCTAAAAAATGTGTTTCCAATGAGCTCGAAAGGTAGGGTAAACGGCCTCATTTCTATGCAAAAATAGTGGACTCGCCGAAAAATGTGTTTCAAATGAGCTCCAAAGGTAGGGTGGTGTGGACTCGCTAAAAATGTGTTTCAAATGAGCTCGAAAGGTAGGGTAAACGACCTCATTTGTAAGCAAAAATGGTGGAACACGGCGAAAAATGTGTTTCAAATGAGTTTAAAAGGTAGGGTGGTGGACTCGCTAGAAAATGTGTTTCAAATGAACTCAAAAGGTATGGTAAACGGACTCATTTCTAAGCAAAAATGGTGGACTCGCCGAAAAATGTGTTTCAAATGAGCTCAGAAGGTAGGGTGGTGTGGACTCGCTAAAAAATGTGTTTCGAATGAGCTCGATAGGTAGGGTAAACGGCCTCATTTCTTAGCAAAAATGGTGGACTCACCGAAAAATGTGTTGCAAATGAGCTCGAAAGGTAGGGTGGTCTGGACTCGCTAAAAAATGTGTTTCAAATGAGCTTGAAAGGTAGGGTAAACGGCCTCATTTCTAAGCAAAAATTGTGGACTCGCCGAAATATGTGTTTCAGATGAGCTCGAAATGTAGGGTGGTGGACTCGCTAAAAAATGTGTTTCAAATGAGCCCGAAAGGTAGGGTAAACGGACTCATTTCTAAGCAAAAAAGGTGGACTCGCTGAAAAATGTGTTTCTATTGAGCTCCAAAGGTAGGGTGGTGGACTAGCTAAAAAAATGTGTTTCAAATGAGATCGAAAAGGAGGGTAAACGGCCTTATTTCTTAAAAAAAATAGTGAACTCACCGGAAAATGTGTTAGAAATGAGCTCGAAAGGTAGGTTGTGGATTCACTAAAAATGTGTTTCAAATGAGCTCGAAAGGTAGGGTAAACGACCTCATTTCTAAGCAAAAATGGTGGACTCGCCGAAAAATGTGTTTCAAATGAACTTCAAAGGTAGGGTGGTGGTCTAGCTGAAAAATGTGTTTCAAATGAGCTCCAAAGATAGGGTAAACGGCCCCACTTGTAAGCAAAAATGGTGGACTCGCCAAAAAATGTGTTTCAAATGAGCTCCAAAGGTAGGGTGGTGTGGACTCGCTAAAAAATGTGTTTCGAATGAGCTCGAAAGGTAGGGTAAACGCCCTCATTTCTAAGCAAAAATGGTGGATCCGCCGAAAAAATGTGTTTCAAATGACCTCGAAAGGTAGGGTGGTGTGGACTCGCTAAAAATGTGTTTCAAATGAGCTCGAAAGGTAGGGTAAACGACCTCATTTGTAAGCAAAAATGGTGGACTCGCCGAAAAATGTGTTTCAAATGAGCTCGAAAGGTAGGGTTGTGTGGACTCGCTAAAAAATGTGTTTCAAATGAGCTCGAAAGGTAGGGTAAACGGCCTCATTTGTTAGCAAAAATGGTGGACACGCCAAAAAATGTGCTTCAAATGAGTTCAAAAGGTAGGGTGGTGGACTCGCTTAAAAATGTGTTTCAAATGAGCTCGAAAGGTAGGGTAAACGGCCTCATTTCTAAGCAAAAATAGTGGACTCGCCGAAAAATGTGTTTCAAATGAGCCCCAAAGGTAGGGTGGTGTGGACTCGCTAAAAAATGTGTTTCGAATGAGCTCGAAAGGTAGGGTAAACGCCCTCATTTCTAAGCAAAAATGGTGGATCCGCCGAAAAAATGTGTTTCAAATGACCTCGAAAGGTAGGGTGGTGTGGACTCGCTAAAAATGTGTTTCAAATGAGCTTGAAAGGTAGGGTAAACGACCTCATTTGTAAGCAAAAATGGTGGAACACGGCGAAAAATGTGTTTCAAATGAGTTTAAAAGGTAGGGTGGTGGACTCGCTAGAAAATGTGTTTCAAATGAACTCAAAAGGTATGGTAAACGGACTCATTTCTAAGCAAAAATGGTGGACTCGCCGAAAAATGTGTTTCAAATGAGCTCAGAAGGTAGGGTGGTGTGGACTCGCTAAAAAATGTGTTTCGAATGAGCTCGATAGGTAGGGTAAACGGCCTCATTTCTTAGCAAAAATGGTGGACTCACCGAAAAATGTGTTGCAAATGAGCTCGAAAGGTAGGGTGGTGTGGACTCGCTAAAAAATGTGTTTCAAATGAGCTTGAAAGGTAGGGTAAACGGCCTCATTTCTAAGCAAAAATTGTGGACTCGCCGAAATATGTGTTTCAAATGAGCTCGAAATGTAGGGTGGTGGACTCGCTAAAAAATGTGTTTCAAATGAGCCCGAAAGGTAGGGTAAACGGACTCATTTCTAAGCAAAAAAGGTGGACTCGCTGAAAAATGTGTTTCTATTGAGCTCCAAAGGTAGGGTGGTGGACTAGCTAAAAAAATGTGTTTCAAATGAGATCGAAAGGTAGGGTAAACGGTCTTATTTCTTAAAAAAAATAGTGAACTCGCCGGAAAATGTGTTACAAATGAGCTCGAAAGGTAGGGTAGTGGATTCACTAAAAATGTGTTTCAAATGAGCTCGAAAGGTAGGGTAAACGACCTCATTTCTAAGCAAAAATGGTGGACTCGCCGAAAAATGTGTTTCAAATAAACTTCAAAGGTAGGGTGGTGGTCTAGCTGAAAAATGTGTTTCAAATGAGCTCCAAAGATAGGGTAAACGGCCCCACTTGTAAGCAAAAATGGTGGACTCGCCAAAAAATGTGTTTCATATGAGCTCCAAAGGTAGGGTGGTGGACTCGCTAAACAAATGTGTTTCAAATAAGCTCGAAAAGTAGGGTAAACGACCTTATTTCTAAGAAAAAATAGTGGACTCGCCGGAAAATGTGTTTCAAATGAGTTCGAAAGGTAGGGTGGTGGACTCGCTAAAAAAAATGTTTCAAATGAATTCAAAAGGTAGGATAAACATACTCATTTCTAAGCAAAAATTGTGGACTCGCCGAAAAATGTGTTTCAAATGAGCTCAAAAGGTAGGGTGGTGTGGACTCCCTAAAAAATTTGTTTCCAATGAGCTCGAAAGGTAGGGTAAACGGCCTCATTTCTAAGCAAAAATAGTGGACTCGCCGAAAAATGTGTTTCAAATGACCTCGAAAGGTAGGCTGGTGTGGACTCGCTAAAAGATGTGTTTCAAATGAGCTCGAAAGATAGGGTAAACAGCCTCATTTCTAAGCAAAAATTGTGGACTTGCCGAAAAATGTGTTTCAAATGAGCCCCAAAGGTAGGGTGGTGGACTCGCCAGAAAATGTGTTTCAAATGAGCTTGAAAGGTAGGGTAAACGGCCTCATTTCAAAGCAAAAATTGTGGACTCGCCGAAATATGTGTTTCAAATGAGCTCGAAAGGTAGGGTAAACGTCCTCATTTGTAAGCAAAAATGGTGGACACGCCGAAAAATGTGTTTCAAATGAGTTCGAAAGGTAGGGTGGTGGACTCGCCGAAAAATGTGTTTCAAATGAGCTCAGAAGGTAGGGTGGTGTGGACTCGCTAAAAAATGTGTTTCGAATGAGCTCGATAGGTAGGGTAAACGGCCTCATTTCTTAGCAAAAATGGTGGACTCGCAAAAAAATGTGTTGCAAATGAGCTCGAAAGGTAGGGTGGTGTGGACTCGCTAAAAAATGTGTTTCAAATGAGCTTGAAAGGTAGGGTAAACGGCCTCATTTCTAAGAAAAAATGGTGGACTCGCCGAAAAATGTGTTTCAAATGAGCTCCAAAGGTAGGGTGGTGGACTCGCTAAAAAATGTGTTTCAAATAAGCTCGAAAGGTAGGTAAACGGCCTCATTTGTTAGCAAAAATGGTGGACACGCCAAAAAATGTGCTTCAAATGAGTTAGAAAGGTAGGGTGGTGGACTCGCTTAAAAATGTGTTTCAAATGAATCAAAAGGTAGGGTAAACAGTCTCATTTCTAAGCAAAAATTGTGGACTCGCCGAAAAATGTGTTTCAAATGAGCTCAAAAGGTAGGGTGGTGTGGACTCCCTAAAAAATGTGTTTCCAATGAGCTCGAAAGGTAGGGTAAACGGCCTCATTTCTATGCAAAAATAGTGGACTCGCCGAAAAATGTGTTTCAAATGAGCTCCAAAGGTAGGGTGGTGTGGACTCGCTAAAAATGTGTTTCAAATGAGCTCGAAAGGTAGGGTAAACGACCTCATTTGTAAGCAAAAATGGTGGAACACGGCGAAAAATGTGTTTCAAATGAGTTTAAAAGGTAGGGTGGTGGACTCGCTAGAAAATGTGTTTCAAATGAACTCAAAAGGTATGGTAAACGGACTCATTTCTAAGCAAAAATGGTGGACTCGCCGAAAAATGTGTTTCAAATGAGCTCAGAAGGTAGGGTGGTGTGGACTCGCTAAAAAATGTGTTTCGAATGAGCTCGATAGGTAGGGTAAACGGCCTCATTTCTTAGCAAAAATGGTGGACTCACCGAAAAATGTGTTGCAAATGAGCTCGAAAGGTAGGGTGGTCTGGACTCGCTAAAAAATGTGTTTCAAATGAGCTTGAAAGGTAGGGTAAACGGCCTCATTTCTAAGCAAAAATTGTGGACTCGCCGAAATATGTGTTTCAAATGAGCTCGAAATGTAGGGTGGTGGACTCGCTAAAAAATGTGTTTCAAATGAGCCCGAAAGGTAGGGTAAACGGACTCATTTCTAAGCAAAAAAGGTGGACTCGCTGAAAAATGTGTTTCTATTGAGCTCCAAAGGTAGGGTGGTGGACTAGCTAAAAAAATGTGTTTCAAATGAGATCGAAAAGGAGGGTAAACGGCCTTATTTCTTAAAAAAAATAGTGAACTCACCGGAAAATGTGTTAGAAATGAGCTCGAAAGGTAGGGTAGTGGATTCACTAAAAATGTGTTTCAAATGAGCTCGAAAGGTAGGGTAAACGACCTCATTTCTAAGCAAAAATGGTGGACTCGCCGAAAAATGTGTTTCAAATGAACTTCAAAGGTAGGGTGGTGGTCTAGCTGAAAAATGTGTTTCAAATGAGCTCCAAAGATAGGGTAAACGGCCCCACTTGTAAGCAAAAATGGTGGACTCGCCAAAAAATGTGTTTCAAATGAGCTCCAAAGGTAGGGTGGTGTGGACTCGCTAAAAAATGTGTTTCGAATGAGCTCGAAAGGTAGGGTAAACGCCCTCATTTCTAAGCAAAAATGGTGGATCCGCCGAAAAAATGTGTTTCAAATGACCTCGAAAGGTAGGGTGGTGTGGACTCGCTAAAAATGTGTTTCAAATGAGCTCGAAAGGTAGGGTAAACGACCTCATTTGTAAGCAAAAATGGTGGAACACGGCGAAAAATGTGTTTCAAATGAGTTTAAAAGGTAGGGTGGTGGACTCGCTAGAAAATGTGTTTCAAATGAACTCAAAAGGTATGGTAAACGGACTCATTTCTAAGCAAAAATGGTGGACTCGCCGAAAAATGTGTTTCAAATGAGCTCAGAAGGTAGGGTGGTGTGGACTCGCTAAAAAATGTGTTTCGAATGAGCTCGATAGGTAGGGTAAACGGCCTCATTTCTTAGCAAAAATGGTGGACTCACCGAAAAATGTGTTGCAAATGAGCTCGAAAGGTAGGGTGGTGTGGACTCGCTAAAAAAATGTGTTTCAAATGAGCTTGAAAGGTAGGGTAAACGGCCTCATTTCTAAGCAAAAATTGTGGACTCGCCGAAATATGTGTTTCAAATGAGCTCGAAATGTAGGGTGGTGGACTCGCTAAAAAATGTGTTTCAAATGAGCCCGAAAGGTAGGGTAAACGGACTCATTTCTAAGCAAAAAAGGTGGACTCGCTGAAAAATGTGTTTCTATTGAGCTCCAAAGGTAGGGTGGTGGACTAGCTAAAAAAATGTGTTTCAAATGAGATCGAAAGGTAGGGTAAACGGTCTTATTTCTTAAAAAAAATAGTGAACTCGCCGGAAAATGTGTTACAAATGAGCTCGAAAGGTAGGGTAGTGGATTCACTAAAAATGTGTTTGAAATGAGCTCGAAAGGTAGGGTAAACGACCTCATTTGTAAGCAAAAATGGTGGACTCGCCGAAAAATGTGTTTCAAATGAACTTCAAAGGTAGGGTGGTGGTCTAGCTGAAAAATGTGTTTCAAATGAGCTCCAAAGATAGGGTAAACGGCCCCACTTGTAAGCAAAAATGGTGGACTCGCCAAAAAATGTGTTTCATATGAGCTCCAAAGGTAGGGTGGTGGACTCGCTAAACAAATGTGTTTCAAATAAGCTCGAAAAGTAGGGTAAACGACCTTATTTCTAAGAAAAAATAGTGGACTCGCCGGAAAATGTGTTTCAAATGAGTTCGAAAGGTAGGGTGGTGGACTCGCTAAAAAAAATGTTTCAAATGAATTCAAAAGGTAGGATAAACATACTCATTTCTAAGCAAAAATTGTGGACTCGCCGAAAAATGTGTTTCAAATGAGCTCAAAAGGTAGGGTGGTGTGGACTCCCTAAAAAATTTGTTTCCAATGAGCTCGAAAGGTAGGGTAAACGGCCTCATTTCTAAGCAAAAATAGTGGACTCGCCGAAAAATGTGTTTCAAATGACCTCGAAAGGTAGGCTGGTGTGGACTCGCTAAAAGATGTGTTTCAAATGAGCTCGAAAGATAGGGTAAACAGCCTCATTTCTAAGCAAAAATTGTGGACTTGCCGAAAAATGTGTTTCAAATGAGCCCCAAAGGTAGGGTGGTGGACTCGCCAGAAAATGTGTTTCAAATGAGCTTGAAAGGTAGGGTAAACGGCCTCATTTCAAAGCAAAAATTGTGGACTCGCCGAAATATGTGTTTCAAATGAGCTCGAAAGGTAGGGTAAACGTCCTCATTTGTAAGCAAAAATGGTGGACACGCCGAAAAATGTGTTTCAAATGAGTTCGAAAGGTAGGGTGGTGGACTCGCTAAAAAAAATGTTTCAAATGAATTCAAAAGGTAGGATAAACATACTCATTTCTAAGCAAAAATTGTGGACTCGCCGAAAAATGTGTTTCAAATGAGCTCAAAAGGTAGGGTGGTGTGGACTCCCTAAAAAATTTGTTTCCAATGAGCTCGAAAGGTAGGGTAAACGGCCTCATTTCTAAGCAAAAATAGTGGACTCGCCGAAAAATGTGTTTCAAATGACCTCGAAAGGTAGGCTGGTGTGGACTCGCTAAAAGATGTGTTTCAAATGAGCTCGAAAGATAGGGTAAACAGCCTCATTTCTAAGCAAAAATTGTGGACTTGCCGAAAAATGTGTTTCAAATGAGCCCCAAAGGTAGGGTGGTGGACTCGCCAGAAAATGTGTTTCAAATGAGCTTGAAAGGTAGGGTAAACGGCCTCATTTCAAAGCAAAAATTGTGGACTCGCCGAAATATGTGTTTCAAATGAGCTCGAAAGGTAGGGTAAACGTCCTCATTTGTAAGCAAAAATGGTGGACACGCCGAAAAATGTGTTTCAAATGAGTTCGAAAGGTAGGGTGGTGGACTCGCCGAAAAATGTGTTTCAAATGAGCTCAGAAGGTAGGGTGGTGTGGACTCGCTAAAAAATGTGTTTCGAATGAGCTCGATAGGTAGGGTAAACGGCCTCATTTCTTAGCAAAAATGGTGGACTCGCAAAAAAATGTGTTGCAAATGAGCTCGAAAGGTAGGGTGGTGTGGACTCGCTAAAAAATGTGTTTCAAATGAGCTTGAAAGGTAGGGTAAACGGCCTCATTTCTAAGAAAAAATGGTGGACTCGCCGAAAAATGTGTTTCAAATGAGCTCCAAAGGTAGGGTGGTGGACTCGCTAAAAAATGTGTTTCAAATAAGCTCGAAAGGTAGGTAAACGGCCTCATTTGTTAGCAAAAATGGTGGACACGCCAAAAAATGTGCTTCAAATGAGTTAGAAAGGTAGGGTGGTGGACTCGCTTAAAAATGTGTTTCAAATGAATCAAAAGGTAGGGTAAACAGTCTCATTTCTAAGCAAAAATTGTGGACTCGCCGAAAAATGTGTTTCAAATGAGCTCAAAAGGTAGGGTGGTGTGGACTCTCTAAAAAATGTGTTTCCAATGAGCTCGAAAGGTAGGGTAAACGGCCTCATTTCTATGCAAAAATAGTGGACTCGCCGAAAAATGTGTTTCAAATGAGCTCCAAAGGTAGGGTGGTGTGGACTCGCTAAAAATGTGTTTCAAATGAGCTCGAAAGGTAGGGTAAACGACCTCATTTGTAAGCAAAAATGGTGGAACACGGCGAAAAATGTGTTTCAAATGAGTTTAAAAGGTAGGGTGGTGGACTCGCTAGAAAATGTGTTTCAAATGAACTCAAAAGGTATGGTAAACGGACTCATTTCTAAGCAAAAATGGTGGACTCGCCGAAAAATGTGTTTCAAATGAGCTCAGAAGGTAGGGTGGTGTGGACTCGCTAAAAAATGTGTTTCGAATGAGCTCGATAGGTAGGGTAAACGGCCTCATTTCTTAGCAAAAATGGTGGACTCACCGAAAAATGTGTTGCAAATGAGCTCGAAAGGTAGGGTGGTCTGGACTCGCTAAAAAATGTGTTTCAAATGAGCTTGAAAGGTAGGGTAAACGGCCTCATTTCTAAGCAAAAATTGTGGACTCGCCGAAATATGTGTTTCAAATGAGCTCGAAATGTAGGGTGGTGGACTCGCTAAAAAATGTGTTTCAAATGAGCCCGAAAGGTAGGGTAAACGGACTCATTTCTAAGCAAAAAAGGTGGACTCGCTGAAAAATGTGTTTCTATTGAGCTCCAAAGGTAGGGTGGTGGACTAGCTAAAAAAATGTGTTTCAAATGAGATCGAAAAGGAGGGTAAACGGCCTTATTTCTTATAAAAAATAGTGAACTCACCGGAAAATGTGTTAGAAATGAGCTCGAAAGGTAGGGTAGTGGATTCACTAAAAATGTGTTTCAAATGAGCTCGAAAGGTAGGGTAAACGACCTCATTTCTAAGCAAAAATGGTGGACTCGCCGAAAAATGTGTTTCAAATGAACTTCAAAGGTAGGGTGGTGGTCTAGCTGAAAAATGTGTTTCAAATGAGCTCCAAAGATAGGGTAAACGGCCCCACTTGTAAGCAAAAATGGTGGACTCGCCAAAAAATGTGTTTCAAATGAGCTCCAAAGGTAGGGTGGTGTGGACTCGCTAAAAAATGTGTTTCGAATGAGCTCGAAAGGTAGGGTAAACGCCCTCATTTCTAAGCAAAAATGGTGGATCCGCCGAAAAAATGTGTTTCAAATGACCTCGAAAGGTAGGGTGGTGTGGACTCGCTAAAAATGTGTTTCAAATGAGCTCGAAAGGTAGGGTAAACGACCTCATTTGTAAGCAAAAATGGTGGACTCGCCGAAAAATGTGTTTCAAATGAGCTCGAAAGGTAGGGTTGTGTGGACTCGCTAAAAAATGTGTTTCAAATGAGCTCGAAAGGTAGGGTAAACGGCCTCATTTGTTAGCAAAAATGGTGGACACGCCAAAAAATGTGCTTCAAATGAGTTCAAAAGGTAGGGTGGTGGACTCGCTTAAAAATGTGTTTCAAATGAGCTCGAAAGGTAGGTAAACGGCCTCATTTCTAAGCAAAAATAGTGGACTCGCCGAAAAATGTGTTTCAAATGAGCCCCAAAGGTAGGGTGGTGTGGACTCGCTAAAAAATGTGTTTCGAATGAGCTCGAAAGGTAGGGTAAACGCCCTCATTTCTAAGCAAAAATGGTGGATCCGCCGAAAAAATGTGTTTCAAATGACCTCGAAAGGTAGGGTGGTGTGGACTCGCTAAAAATGTGTTTCAAATGAGCTCGAAAGGTAGGGTAAACGACCTCATTTGTAAGCAAAAATGGTGGAACACGGCGAAAAATGTGTTTTAAATGAGTTTAAAAGGTAGGGTGGTGGACTCGCTAGAAAATGTGTTTCAAATGAACTCAAAAGGTATGGTAAACGGACTCATTTCTAAGCAAAAATGGTGGACTCGCCGAAAAATGTGTTTCAAATGAGCTCAGAAGGTAGGGTGGTGTGGACTCGCTAAAAAATGTGTTTCGAATAAGCTCGATAGGTAGGGTAAACGGCCTCATTTCTTAGCAAAAATGGTGGACTCACCGAAAAATGTGTTGCAAATGAGCTCGAAAGGTAGGGTGGTGTGGACTCGCTAAAAAATGTGTTTCAAATGAGCTTGAAAGGTAGGGTAAACGGCCTCATTTCTAAGAAAAAATGGTGGACTCGCCGAAAAATGTGTTTCAAATGAGCTCCAAAGGTAGGGTGGTGGACTCGCTAAAAAATGTGTTTCAAATAAGCTCGAAAGGTAGGGTAAACGGCCTCATTTGTTAGCAAAAATGGTGGACACGCCAAAAAATGTGCTTCAAATGAGTTAGAAAGGTAGGGTGGTGGACTCGCTTAAAAATGTGTTTCAAATGAATCAAAAGGTAGGGTAAACAGTCTCATTTCTAAGCAAAAATTGTGGACTCGCCGAAAAATGTGTTTCAAATGAGCTCAAAAGGTAGGGTGGTGTGGACTCCCTAAAAAATGTGTTTCCAATGAGCTCGAAAGGTAGGGTAAACGGCCTCATTTCTATGCAAAAATAGTGGACTCGCCGAAAAATGTGTTTCAAATGAGCTCCAAAGGTAGGGTGGTGTGGACTCGCTAAAAATGTGTTTCAAATGAGCTCGAAAGGTAGGGTAAACGACCTCATTTGTAAGCAAAAATGGTGGAACACGGCGAAAAATGTGTTTCAAATGAGTTTAAAAGGTAGGGTGGTGGACTCGCTAGAAAATGTGTTTCAAATGAACTCAAAAGGTATGGTAAACGGACTCATTTCTAAGCAAAAATGGTGGACTCGCCGAAAAATGTGTTTCAAATGAGCTCAGAAGGTAGGGTGGTGTGGACTCGCTAAAAAATGTGTTTCGAATGAGCTCGATAGGTAGGGTAAACGGCCTCATTTCTTAGCAAAAATGGTGGACTCACCGAAAAATGTGTTGCAAATGAGCTCGAAAGGTAGGGTGGTCTGGACTCGCTAAAAAATGTGTTTCAAATGAGCTTGAAAGGTAGGGTAAACGGCCTCATTTCTAAGCAAAAATTGTGGACTCGCCGAAATATGTGTTTCAAATGAGCTCGAAATGTAGGGTGGTGGACTCGCTAAAAAATGTGTTTCAAATGAGCCCGAAAGGTAGGGTAAACGGACTCATTTCTAAGCAAAAAAGGTGGACTCGCTGAAAAATGTGTTTCTATTGAGCTCCAAAGGTAGGGTGGTGGACTAGCTAAAAAAATGTGTTTCAAATGAGATCGAAAAGGAGGGTAAACGGCCTTATTTCTTATAAAAAATAGTGAACTCACCGGAAAATGTGTTAGAAATGAGCTCGAAAGGTAGGGTAGTGGATTCACTAAAAATGTGTTTCAAATGAGCTCGAAAGGTAGGGTAAACGACCTCATTTCTAAGCAAAAATGGTGGACTCGCCGAAAAATGTGTTTCAAATGAACTTCAAAGGTAGGGTGGTGGTCTAGCTGAAAAATGTGTTTCAAATGAGCTCCAAAGATAGGGTAAACGGCCCCACTTGTAAGCAAAAATGGTGGACTCGCCAAAAAATGTGTTTCAAATGAGCTCCAAAGGTAGGGTGGTGTGGACTCGCTAAAAAATGTGTTTCGAATGAGCTCGAAAGGTAGGGTAAACGCCCTCATTTCTAAGCAAAAATGGTGGATCCGCCGAAAAAATGTGTTTCAAATGACCTCGAAAGGTAGGGTGGTGTGGACTCGCTAAAAATGTGTTTCAAATGAGCTCGAAAGGTAGGGTAAACGACCTCATTTGTAAGCAAAAATGGTGGACTCGCCGAAAAATGTGTTTCAAATGAGCTCGAAAGGTAGGGTTGTGTGGACTCGCTAAAAAATGTGTTTCAAATGAGCTCGAAAGGTAGGGTAAACGGCCTCATTTGTTAGCAAAAATGGTGGACACGCCAAAAAATGTGCTTCAAATGAGTTCAAAAGGTAGGGTGGTGGACTCGCTTAAAAATGTGTTTCAAATGAGCTCGAAAGGTAGGTAAACGGCCTCATTTCTAAGCAAAAATAGTGGACTCGCCGAAAAATGTGTTTCAAATGAGCCCCAAAGGTAGGGTGGTGTGGACTCGCTAAAAAATGTGTTTCGAATGAGCTCGAAAGGTAGGGTAAACGCCCTCATTTCTAAGCAAAAATGGTGGATCCGCCGAAAAAATGTGTTTCAAATGACCTCGAAAGGTAGGGTGGTGTGGACTCGCTAAAAATGTGTTTCAAATGAGCTCGAAAGGTAGGGTAAACGACCTCATTTGTAAGCAAAAATGGTGGAACACGGCGAAAAATGTGTTTTAAATGAGTTTAAAAGGTAGGGTGGTGGACTCGCTAGAAAATGTGTTTCAAATGAACTCAAAAGGTATGGTAAACGGACTCATTTCTAAGCAAAAATGGTGGACTCGCCGAAAAATGTGTTTCAAATGAGCTCAGAAGGTAGGGTGGTGTGGACTCGCTAAAAAATGTGTTTCGAATGAGCTCGATAGGTAGGGTAAACGGCCTCATTTCTTAGCAAAAATGGTGGACTCACCGAAAAATGTGTTGCAAATGAGCTCGAAAGGTAGGGTGGTGTGGACTCGCTAAAAAATGTGTTTCAAATGAGCTTGAAAGGTAGGGTAAACGGCCTCATTTCTAAGAAAAAATGGTGGACTCGCCGAAAAATGTGTTTCAAATGAGCTCCAAAGGTAGGGTGGTGGACTCGCTAAAAAATGTGTTTCAAATAAGCTCGAAAGGTAGGGTAAACGGCCTCATTTGTTAGCAAAAATGGTGGACACGCCAAAAAATGTGCTTCAAATGAGTTAGAAAGGTAGGGTGGTGGACTCGCTTAAAAATGTGTTTCAAATGAATCAAAAGGTAGGGTAAACAGTCTCATTTCTAAGCAAAAATTGTGGACTCGCCGAAAAATGTGTTTCAAATGAGCTCAAAAGGTAGGGTGGTGTGGACTCCCTAAAAAATGTGTTTCCAATGAGCTCGAAAGGTAGGGTAAACGGCCTCATTTCTATGCAAAAATAGTGGACTCGCCGAAAAATGTGTTTCAAATGAGCTCCAAAGGTAGGGTGGTGTGGACTCGCTAAAAATGTGTTTCAAATGAGCTCGAAAGGTAGGGTAAACGACCTCATTTGTAAGCAAAAATGGTGGAACACGGCGAAAAATGTGTTTCAAATGAGTTTAAAAGGTAGGGTGGTGGACTCGCTAGAAAATGTGTTTCAAATGAACTCAAAAGGTATGGTAAACAGACTCATTTCTAAGCAAAAATGGTGGACTCGCCGAAAAATGTGTTTCAAATGAGCTCAGAAGGTAGGGTGGTGTGGACTCGCTAAAAAATGTGTTTCGAATGAGCTCGATAGGTAGGGTAAACGGCCTCATTTCTTAGCAAAAATGGTGGACTCACCGAAAAATGTGTTGCAAATGAGCTCGAAAGGTAGGGTGGTCTGGACTCGCTAAAAAATGTGTTTCAAATGAGCTTGAAAGGTAGGGTAAACGGCCTCATTTCTAAGCAAAAATTGTGGACTCGCCGAAATATGTGTTTCAAATGAGCTCGAAATGTAGGGTGGTGGACTCGCTAAAAAATGTGTTTCAAATGAGCCCGAAAGGTAGGGTAAACGGACTCATTTCTAAGCAAAAAAGGTGGACTCGCTGAAAAATGTATTTCTATTGAGCTCCAAAGGTAGGGTGGTGGACTAGCTAAAAAAATGTGTTTCAAATGAGATCGAAAAGGAGGGTAAACGGCCTTATTTCTTAAAAAAAATAGTGAACTCACCGGAAAATGTGTTAGAAATGAGCTCGAAAGGTAGGGTAGTGGATTCACTAAAAATGTGTTTCAAATGAGCTCGAAAGGTAGGGTAAACGACCTCATTTCTAAGCAAAAATGGTGGACTCGCCGAAAAATGTGTTTCAAATGAACTTCAAAGGTAGGGTGGTGGTCTAGCTGAAAAATGTGTTTCAAATGAGCTCCAAAGATAGGGTAAACGGCCCCACTTGTAAGCAAAAATGGTGGACTCGCCAAAAAATGTGTTTCAAATGAGCTCCAAAGGTAGGGTGGTGTGGACTCGCTAAAAAATGTGTTTCGAATGAGCTCGAAAGGTAGGGTAAACGCCCTCATTTCTAAGCAAAAATGGTGGATCCGCCGAAAAAATGTGTTTCAAATGACCTCGAAAGGTAGGGTGGTGTGGACTCGCTAAAAATGTGTTTCAAATGAGCTCGAAAGGTAGGGTAAACGACCTCATTTGTAAGCAAAAATGGTGGACTCGCCGAAAAATGTGTTTCAAATGAGCTCGAAAGGTAGGGTTGTGTGGACTCGCTAAAAAATGTGTTTCAAATGAGCTCGAAAGGTAGGGTAAACGGCCTCATTTGTTAGCAAAAATGGTGGACACGCCAAAAAATGTGCTTCAAATGAGTTCAAAAGGTAGGGTGGTGGACTCGCTTAAAAATGTGTTTCAAATGAGCTCGAAAGGTAGGTAAACGACATCATTTCTAAGCAAAAATAGTGGACTCGCCGAAAAATGTGTTTCAAATGAGCCCCGAAGGTAGGGTGGTGTGGACTCGCTAAAAAATGTGTTTCGAATGAGCTCGAAAGGTAGGGTAAACGCCCTCATTTCTAAGCAAAAATGGTGGATCCGCCGAAAAAATGTGTTTCAAATGACCTCGAAAGGTAGGGTGGTGTGGACTCGCTAAAAATGTGTTTCAAATGAGCTCGAAAGGTAGGGTAAACGACCTCATTTGTAAGCAAAAATGGTGGAACACGGCGAAAAATGTGTTTCAAATGAGTTTAAAAGGTAGGGTGGTGGACTCGCTAGAAAATGTGTTTCAAATGAACTCAAAAGGTATGGTAAACGGACTCATTTCTAAGCAAAAATGGTGGACTCGCCGAAAAATGTGTTTCAAATGAGCTCAGAAGGTAGGGTGGTGTGGACTCGCTAAAAAATGTGTTTCGAATGAGCTCGATAGGTAGGGTAAACGGCCTCATTTCTTAGCAAAAATGGTGGACTCACCGAAAAATGTGTTGCAAATGAGCTCAAAAGGTAGGGTGGTGTGGACTCGCTAAAAAATGTGTTTCAAATGAGCTTGAAAGGTAGGGTAAACGGCCTCATTTCTAAGCAAAAATTGTGGACTCGCCGAAATATGTGTTTCAAAGGAGCTCGAAATGTAGGGTGGTGGACTCGCTAAAAAATGTGTTTCAAATGAGCCCGAAAGGTAGGGTAAACGGACTCATTTCTAAGCAAAAAAGGTGGACTCGCTGAAAAATGTGTTTCTATTGAGCTCCAAAGGTAGGGTGGTGGACTAGCTAAAAAAATGTGTTTCAAATGAGATCGAAAGGTAGGGTAAACGGTCTTATTTCTTAAAAAAAATAGTGAACTCGCCGGAAAATGTGTTACAAATGAGCTCGAAAGGTAGGGTAGTGGATTCACTAAAAATGTCTTTCAAATGAGCTCGAAAGGTAGGGTAAACGACCTCATTTCTAAGCAAAAATGGTGGACTCGCCGAAAAATGTGTTTCAAATGAACTTCAAAGGTAGGGTGGTGGTCTAGCTGAAAAATGTGTTTCAAATGAGCTCCAAAGATAGGGTAAACGGCCCCACTTGTAAGCAAAAATGGTGGACTCGCCAAAAAATGTGTTTCATATGAGCTCCAAAGGTAGGGTGGTGGACTCGCTAAACAAATGTGTTTCAAATAAGCTCGAAAAGTAGGGTAAACGACCTTATTTCTAAGAAAAAATAGTGGACTCGCCGGAAAATGTGTTTCAAATGAGTTCGAAAGGTAGGGTGGTGGACTCGCTAAAAAAAATGTTTCAAATGAATTCAAAAGGTAGGATAAACATACTCATTTGTAAGCAAAAATTGTGGACTCGCCGAAAAATGTGTTTCAAATGAGCTCAAAAGGTAGGGTGGTGTGGACTCCCTAAAAAATTTGTTTCCAATGAGCTCGAAAGGTAGGGTAAACGGCCTCATTTCTAAGCAAAAATAGTGGACTCGCCGAAAAATGTGTTTCAAATGACCTCGAAAGGTATGCTGGTGTGGACTCGCTAAAAGATGTGTTTCAAATGAGCTCGAAAGATAGGGTAAACGGCCTCATTTCTAAGCAAAAATTGTGGACTCGCCAAAAAATGTGTTTCAAATGAGCTCCAAAGGTAGGGTGGTGTGGACTCGCTAAAAAATGTGTTTCGAATGAGCTCGAAAGGTAGGGTAAACGGCCTCATTTCTAAGCAAAAATGGTGGATCCGCCGAAAAAATGTGTTTCAAATGACCTCGAAAGGTAGGGTGGTGTGGACTCGCTAAAAATGTGTTTCAAATGAGCTCGAAAGGTAGGGTAAACGACCTCATTTGTAAGCAAAAATGGTGGACTCGCCGAAAAATGTGTTTCAAATGAGCTCGAAAGGTAGGGTTGTGTGGACTCGCTAAAAAATGTGTTTCAAATGAGCTCGAAAGGTAGGGTAAACGGCCTCATTTGTTAGCAAAAATGGTGGACACGCCAAAAAATGTGCTTCAAATGAGTTCGAAAGGTAGGGTGGTGGACTCGCTTAAAAATGTGTTTCAAATGAGCTCGAAAGGTAGGGTAAACGGCCTCATTTCTAAGAAAAAATAGTGGACTCGCCGAAAAATGTGTTTCAAATGAGCTCCAAAGGTAGGGTGGTGTGGACTCGCTAAAAAATGTGTTTCGAATGAGCTCGAAAGGTAGGGTAAACGCCCTCATTTCAAAGCAAAAATGGTGGATCCGCCGAAAAAATGTGTTTCAAATGACCTCGAAAGGTAGGGTGGTGTGGACTCGCTAAAAATGTGTTTCAAATGAGCTCGAAAGGTAGGGTAAACGACCTCATTTGTAAGCAAAAATGGTGGAACACGGCGAAAAATGTGTTTCAAATGAGTTTAAAAGGTAGGGTGGTGGACTCGCTAGAAAATGTGTTTCAAATGAACTCAAAAGGTATGGTAAACGGACTCATTTCTAAGCAAAAATGGTGGACTCGCCGAAAAATTTGTTTCAAATGACCTCGAAAGGTAGGGTGGTGTGGACTCGCTAAAAATGTGTTTCAAATGAGCTCGAAAGGTAGGGTAAACGACCTCATTTGTAAGCAAAAATGGTGGAACACGGCGAAAAATGTGTTTCAAATGAGTATAAAAGGTAGGGTGGTGGACTCGCTAGAAAATGTGTTTCAAATGAACTCAAAAGGTATGGTAAACAGACTCATTTCTAAGCAAAAATGGTGGACTCGCCGAAAAATGTGTTTCAAATGAGCTCAGAAGGTAGGGTGGTGTGGACTCGCTTAAAAATGTGTTTCAAATGAGCTCGAAAGGTAGGGTAAACGGCCTCATTTCTAAGCAAAAATAGTGGACTCGCCGAAAAATGTGTTGCAAAGGAGCTCCAAAGGTAGGGTGGTGTGGACTCGCTAAAAAATGTGTTTCGAATGAGCTCGAAAGGTAGGGTAAACGCCCTCATTTCTAAGCAAAAATGGTGGATCCGCCGAAAAAATGTGTTTCAAATGACCTCGAAAGGTAGGGTGGTGTGGACTCGCTAAAAATGTGTTTCAAATGAGCTCGAAAGGTAGGGTAAACGACCTCATTTGTAAGCAAAAATGGTGGAACACGGCGAAAAATGTGTTTCAAATGAGTTTAAAAGGTAGGGTGGTGGACTCGCTAGAAAATGTGTTTCAAATGAACTCAAAAGGTATGGTAAACGGACTCATTTCTAAGCAAAAATGGTGGACTCGCCGAAAAATGTGTTTCAAATGAGCTCAGAAGGTAGGGTGGTGTGGACTCGCTAAAAAATGTGTTTCGAATGAGCTCGATAGGTAGGGTAAACGGCCTCATTTCTTAGCAAAAATGGTGGACTCACCGAAAAATGTGTTGCAAATGAGCTCAAAAGGTAGGGTGGTGTGGACTCGCTAAAAGATGTGTTTCAAATGAGCTCGAAAGATAGGGTAAACGGCCTCATTTCTAAGCAAAAATTGTGGACTCGCCAAAAAATGTGTTTCAAATGAGCTCGAAAGGTAGGCTGGTGTGGACTCGCTAAAAGATGTGTTTCAAATGAGCTCGAAAGATAGGGTAAACGGCCTCATTTCTAAGCAAACATTGTGGACTCGCCAAAAAATGTGTTTCAAATGAGCTCCAAAGGTAGGGTGGTGTGGACTCGCTAAAAAATGTGTTTCGAATGAGCTCGAAAGGTAGGGTAAACGGCCTCATTTCTAAGCAAAAATGGTGGATCCGCCGAAAAAATGTGTTTCAAATGACCTCGAAAGGTAGGGTGGTGTGGACTCGCTAAAAATGTGTTTCAAATGAGCTCGAAAGGTAGGGTAAACGACCTCATTTGTAAGCAAAAATGGTGGACTCGCCGAAAAATGTGTTTCAAATGAGCTCGAAAGGTAGGGTTGTGTGGACTCGCTAAAAAATGTGTTTCAAATGAGCTCGAAAGGTAGGGTAAACGGCCTCATTTGTTAGCAAAAATGGTGGACACGCCAAAAAATGTGCTTCAAATGAGTTCGAAAGGTAGAGTGGTGGACTCGCTTAAAAATGTGTTTCAAATGAGCTCGAAAGGTAGGGTAAACGGCCTCATTAGTAAGCAAAAATAGTGGACTCGCCGAAAAATGTGTTTCAAATGAGCTCCAAAGGTAGGGTGGTGTGGACTCGCTAAAAAATGTGTTTCGAATGAGCTCGAAAGGTAGGGTAAACGCCCTCATTTCTAAGCAAAAATGGTGGATCCGCCGAAAAAATGTGTTTCAAATGACCTCGAAAGGTAGGGTGGTGTGGACTCGCTAAAAATGTGTTTCAAATGAGCTCGAAAGGTAGGGTAAACGACCTCATTTGTAAGCAAAAATGGTGGAACACGGCGAAAAATGTGTTTCAAATGAGTTTAAAAGGTAGGGTGGTGGACTCGCTAGAAAATGTGTTTCAAATGAACTCAAAAGGTATGGTAAACGGACTCATTTCTAAGCAAAAATGGTGGACTCGCCGAAAAATTTGTTTCAAATGACCTCGAAAGGTAGGGTGGTGTGGACTCGCTAAAAATGTGTTTCAAATGAGCTCGAAAGGTAGGGTAAACGACCTCATTTGTAAGCAAAAATGGTGGAACACGGCGAAAAATGTGTTTCAAATGAGTATAAAAGGTAGGGTGGTGGACTCGCTAGAAAATGTGTTTCAAATGAACTCAAAAGGTATGGTAAACGGACTCATTTCTAAGCAAAAATGGTGGACTCGCCGAAAAATGTGTTTCAAATGAGCTCAGAAGGTAGGGTGGTGTGGACTCGCTTAAAAATGTGTTTCAAATGAGCTCGAAAGGTAGGGTAAACGGCCTCATTTCTAAGCAAAAATAGTGGACTCGCCGAAAAATGTGTTTCAAAGGAGCTCCAAAGGTAGGGTGGTGTGGACTCGCTAAAAAATGTGTTTCGAATGAGCTCGAAAGGTAGGGTAAACGCCCTCATTTCTAAGCAAAAATGGTGGATCCGCCGAAAAAATGTGTTTCAAATGACCTCGAAAGGTAGGGTGGTGTGGACTCGCTAAAAATGTGTTTCAAATGAGCTCGAAAGGTAGGGTAAACGACCTCATTTGTAAGCAAAAATGGTGGAACACGGCGAAAAATGTGTTTCAAATGAGTTTAAAAGGTAGGGTGGTGGACTCGCTAGAAAATGTGTTTCAAATGAACTCAAAAGGTATGGTAAACGGACTCATTTCTAAGCAAAAATGGTGGACTCGCCGAAAAATGTGTTTCAAATGAGCTCAGAAGGTAGGGTGGTGTGGACTCGCTAAAAAATGTGTTTCGAATGAGCTCGATAGGTAGGGTAAACGGCCTCATTTCTTAGCAAAAATGGTGGACTCACCGAAAAATGTGTTGCAAATGAGCTCAAAAGGTAGGGTGGTGTGGACTCGCTAAAAAATGTGTTTCAAATGAGCTTGAAAGGTAGGGTAAACGGCCTCATTTCTAAGCAAAAATTGTGGACTCGCCGAAATATGTGTTTCAAAGGAGCTCGAAATGTAGGGTGGTGGACTCGCTAAAAAATGTGTTTCAAATGAGCCCGAAAGGTAGGGTAAACGGACTCATTTCTAAGCAAAAAAGGTGGACTCGCTGAAAAATGTGTTTCTATTGAGCTCCAAAGGTGGGGTGGTGGACTAGCTAAAAAAATGTGTTTCAAATGAGCTCGAAAGGTAGGGTAAACGACCTCATTTGTAAGCAAAAATGGTGGAACACGGCGAAAAATGTGTTTCAAATGAGTTTAAAAGGTAGGGTGGTGGACTCGCTAGAAAATGTGTTTCAAATGAACTCAAAAGGTATGGTAAACGGACTCATTTCTAAGCAAAAATGGTGGACTCACCGAAAAATGTGTTTCAAATGAGCTCAGAAGGTAGGGTGGTGTGGACTCGCTTAAAAATGTGTTTCAAATGAGCTCGAAAGGTAGGGTAAACGGCCTCATTTCTAAGCAAAAATAGTGGACTCGCCGAAAAATGTGTTTCAAATGAGCTCCAAAGGTAGGGTGGTGTGCACTCGCTAAAAAATGTGTTTCGAATGAGCTCGAAAGGTAGGGTAAACGCCCTCATTTCTAAGCAAATATGGCGGATCCGCCGAAAAAATGTGTTTCAAATGACCTCGAAAGGTAGGGTGGTGTGGACTCGCTAAAAATGTGTTTCAAATGAGCTCGAAAGGTAGGGTAAACGACCTCATTTGTAAGCAAAAATGGTGGAACACGGCGAAAAATGTGTTTCAAATGAGTTTAAAAGGTAGGGTGGTGGACTCGCTAGAAAATGTGTTTCAAATGAACTCAAAAGGTATGGTAAACGGACTCATTTCTAAGCAAAAATGGTGGACTCGCCAAAAAATGTGTTTCAAATGAGCTCAGAAGGTAGGGTGGTGTGGACTCGCTAAAAAATGTGTTTCGAATGAGCTCGATAGGTAGGGTAAACGGCCTCATTTCTTAGCAAAAATGGTGGACTCACCGAAAAATGTGTTGCAAATGAGCTCGAAAGGTAGGGTGGTGTGGACTCGCTAAAAAATGTGTTTCAAATGAGCTTGAAAGGTAGGGTAAACGGCCTCATTTCTAAGCAAAAATTGTGGACTCGCCGAAATATGTGTTTCAAATGAGCTCGAAATGTAGGGTGGTGGAGTCGCTAAAAAATGTGTTTCAAATGAGCCCGAAAGGTAGGGTAAACGGACTCATTTCTAAGCAAAAAAGGTGGACTCGCTGAAAAATGTGTTTCTATTGAGCTCCAAAGGTAGGGTGGTGGACTAGCTAAAAAAATGTGTTTCAAATGAGATCGAAAGGTAGGGTAAACGGCCTTATTTCTTAAAAAAATAGTGAACTCGCCGGAAAATGTGTTACAAATGAGCTCGAAAGGTAGGGTAGTGGATTCACTAAAAATGTGTTTCAAATGAGCTCGAAAGGTAGTGTAAACGACCTCATTTCTAAGCAAAAATGGTGGACTCGCCGAAAAATGTGTTTCAAATGAACTTCAAAGGTAGGGTGGTGGTCTAGCTGAAAAATGTGTTTCAAATGAGCTCCAAAGATAGGGTAAACGGCCCCACTTGTAAGCAAAAATGGTGGACTCGCCAAAAAATGTGTTTCATATGAGCTCCAAAGGTAGGGTGGTGGACTCGCTAAACAAATGTGTTTCAAATAAGCTCGAAAAGTAGGGTAAACGACCTTATTTCTAAGAAAAAATAGTGGACTCGCCGGAAAATGTGTTTCAAATGAGTTCAAAAGGTAGGGTGGTGGACTCGCTAAAAAAAATGTTTCAAATGAATTCAAAAGGTAGGATAAACATACTCATTTCTAAGCAAAAATTGTGGACTCGCCAAAAAATGTGTTTCAAATGAGCTCAAAAGGTAGGGTGGTGTGGACTCCCTACAAAATTTGTTTCCAATGAGCTCGAAAGGTAGGGTAAACGGCCTCATTTCTAAGCAAAAATAGTGGACTCGCCGAAAAATGTGTTTCAAATGACCTCGAAAGGTAGGCTGGTGTGGACTCGCTAAAAGATGTGTTTCAAATGAGCTCGAAAGATAGGGTAAACGGCCTCATTTCTAAGCAAAAATTGTGGACTCGCCGAAAAATGTGTTTCAAATGAGCTCCAAAGGTAGGGTGGTGTGGACTCGCTAAAAAATGTGTTTCGAATGACCTCGAAAGGTAGGGTAAACGCCCTCATTTCTAAGCAAAAATGGTGGATCCGCCAAAAAAATGTGTTTCAAATGACCTCGAAAGGTAGGGTGGTGTGGACTCGCTAAAAATGTGTTTCAAATGAGCTCGAAAGGTAGGGTAAACGACCTCATTTGTAAGCAAAAATGGTGGACTCGCCGAAAAATGTGTTTCAAATGAGCTCGAAAGGTAGGGTTGTGTGGACTCGCTAAAAAATGTGTTTCAAATGAGTTCAAAAGGTAGGGTACACGGCCTCATTTGTTAGCAAAAATGGTGGACACGCCAAAAAATGTGCTTCAAATGAGTTCGAAAGGTAGGGTGGTGGACTCGCTTAAAAATGTGTTTCAAATGAGCTCGAAAGGTAGGGTAAACGGCCTCATTTCTAAGCAAAAATAGTGGACTCGCCGAAAAATGTGTTTCAAATGAGCTCCAAAGGTAGGGTGGTGTGGACTCGCTAAAAAATGTGTTTCGAATGAGCTCGAAAGGTAGGGTAAACGCCCTCATTTCTAAGCAAAAATGGTGGATCCGCCGAAAAAATGTGTTTCAAATGACCTCGAAAGGTAGGGTGGTGTGGACTCGCTAAAAATGTGTTTCAAATGAGCTCGAAAGGCAGGGTAAACGACCTCATTTGTAAGCAAAAATGGTGGAACACGGCAAAAAATGTGTTTCAAATGAGTTTAAAAGGTAGGGTGGTGGACTCGCTAGAAAATGTGTTTCAAATGAACTCAAAAGGTATGGTAAACGGACTCATTTCTAAGCAAAAATGGTGGACTCGCCGAAAAATGTGTTTCAAATGAGCTCAGAAGGTAGGGTGGTGTGGACTCGCTAAAAAATGTGTTTCGAATGAGCTCGATAGGTAGGGTAAACGGCCTCATTTCTTAGCAAAAATGGTGGACTCACCGAAAAATGTGTTGCAAATGAGCTCGAAAGGTAGGGTGGTGTGGACTCGCTAAAAAATGTGTTTCAAATGAGCTTGAAAGGTAGGGTAAACGGCCTCATTTCTAAGCAAAAATTGTGGACTCGCCGAAATATGTGTTTCAAATGAGCTCGAAATGTAGGGTGGTGGAGTCGCTAAAAAATGTGTTTCAAATGAGCCCGAAAGGTAGGGTAAACGGACTCATTTCTAAGCAAAAAAGGTGGACTCGCTGAAAAATGTGTTTCTATTGAGCTCCAAAGGTAGGGTGGTGGACTAGCTAAAAAAATGTGTTTCAAATGAGATCGAAAGGTATGGTAAACGGCCTTATTTCTTAAAAAAATAGTGAACTCGCCGGAAAATGTGTTACAAATGAGCTCGAAAGGTAGGGTAGTGGATTCACTAAAAATGTGTTTCAAATGAGCTCGAAAGGTAGTGTAAACGACCTCATTTCTAAGCAAAAATGGTGGACTCGCCGAAAAATGTGTTTCAAATGAACTTCAAAGGTAGGGTGGTGGTCTAGCTGAAAAATGTGTTTCAAATGAGCTCCAAAGATAGGGTAAACGGCCCCACTTGTAAGCAAAAATGGTGGACTCGCCAAAAAATGTGTTTCATATGAGCTCCAAAGGTAGGGTGGTGGACTCGCTAAACAAATGTGTTTCAAATAAGCTCGAAAAGTAGGGTAAACGACCTTATTTCTAAGAAAAAATAGTGGACTCGCCGGAAAATGTGTTTCAAATGAGTTCAAAAGGTAGGGTGGTGGACTCGCTAAAAAAAATGTTTCAAATGAATTCAAAAGGTAGGATAAACATACTCATTTCTAAGCAAAAATTGTGGACTCGCCAAAAAATGTGTTTCAAATGAGCTCAAAAGGTAGGGTGGTGTGGACTCCCTACAAAATTTGTTTCCAATGAGCTCGAAAGGTAGGGTAAACGGCCTCATTTCTAAGCAAAAATAGTGGACTCGCCGAAAAATGTGTTTCAAATGACCTCGAAAGGTAGGCTGGTGTGGACTCGCTAAAAGATGTGTTTCAAATGAGCTCGAAAGATAGGGTAAACGGCCTCATTTCTAAGCAAAAATTGTGGACTCGCCGAAAAATGTGTTTCAAATGAGCTCCAAAGGTAGGGTGGTGTGGACTCGCTAAAAAATGTGTTTCGAATGACCTCGAAAGGTAGGGTAAACGCCCTCATTTCTAAGCAAAAATGGTGGATCCGCCAAAAAAATGTGTTTCAAATGACCTCGAAAGGTAGGGTGGTGTGGACTCGCTAAAAATGTGTTTCAAATGAGCTCGAAAGGTAGGGTAAACGACCTCATTTGTAAGCAAAAATGGTGGACTCGCCGAAAAATGTGTTTCAAATGAGCTCGAAAGGTAGGGTTGTGTGGACTCGCTAAAAAATGTGTTTCAAATGAGTTCAAAAGGTAGGGTACACGGCCTCATTTGTTAGCAAAAATGGTGGACACGCCAAAAAATGTGCTTCAAATGAGTTCGAAAGGTAGGGTGGTGGACTCGCTTAAAAATGTGTTTCAAATGAGCTCGAAAGGTAGGGTAAACGGCCTCATTTCTAAGCAAAAATAGTGGACTCGCCGAAAAATGTGTTTCAAATGAGCTCCAAAGGTAGGGTGGTGTGGACTCGCTAAAAAATGTGTTTCGAATGAGCTCGAAAGGTAGGGTAAACGCCCTCATTTCTAAGCAAAAATGGTGGATCCGCCGAAAAAATGTGTTTCAAATGACCTCGAAAGGTAGGGTGGTGTGGACTCGCTAAAAATGTGTTTCAAATGAGCTCGAAAGGCAGGGTAAACGACCTCATTTGTAAGCAAAAATGGTGGAACACGGCAAAAAATGTGTTTCAAATGAGTTTAAAAGGTAGGGTGGTGGACTCGCTAGGAAATGTGTTTCAAATGAACTCAAAAGGTATGGTAAACGGACTCATTTCTAAGCAAAAATGGTGGACTCGCCGAAAAATGTGTTTCAAATGAGCTCAGAAGGTAGGGTGGTGTGGACTCGCTAAAAAATGTGTTTCGAATGAGCTCGATAGGTAGGGTAAACGGCCTCATTTCTTAGCAAAAATGGTGGACTCACCGAAAAATGTGTTGCAAATGAGCTCAAAAGGTAGGGTGGTGTGGACTCGCTAAAAAATGTGTTTCAAATGAGCTTGAAAGGTAGGGTAAACGGCCTCATTTCTAAGCAAAAATTGTGGACTCGCCGAAATATGTGTTTCAAAGGAGCTCGAAATGTAGGGTGGTGGACTCGCTAAAAAATGTGTTTCAAATGAGCCCGAAAGGTAGGGTAAACGGACTCATTTCTAAGCAAAAAAGGTGGACTCGCTGAAAAATGTGTTTCTATTGAGCTCCAAAGGTGGGGTGGTGGACTAGCTAAAAAAATGTGTTTCAAATGAGCTCGAAAGGTAGGGTAAACGACCTCATTTGTAAGCAAAAATGGTGGAACACGGCGAAAAATGTGTTTCAAATGAGTTTAAAAGGTAGGGTGGTGGACTCGCTAGAAAATGTGTTTCAAATGAACTCAAAAGGTATGGTAAACGGACTCATTTCTAAGCAAAAATGGTGGACTCACCGAAAAATGTGTTTCAAATGAGCTCAGAAGGTAGGGTGGTGTGGACTCGCTTAAAAATGTGTTTCAAATGAGCTCGAAAGGTAGGGTAAACGGCCTCATTTCTAAGCAAAAATAGTGGACTCGCCGAAAAATGTGTTTCAAATGAGCTCCAAAGGTAGGGTGGTGTGCACTCGCTAAAAAATGTGTTTCGAATGAGCTCGAAAGGTAGGGTAAACGCCCTCATTTCTAAGCAAATATGGCGGATCCGCCGAAAAAATGTGTTTCAAATGACCTCGAAAGGTAGGGTGGTGTGGACTCGCTAAAAATGTGTTTCAAATGAGCTCGAAAGGTAGGGTAAACGACCTCATTTGTAAGCAAAAATGGTGGAACACGGCGAAAAATGTGTTTCAAATGAGTTTAAAAGGTAGGGTGGTGGACTCGCTAGAAAATGTGTTTCAAATGAACTCAAAAGGTATGGTAAACGGACTCATTTCTAAGCAAAAATGGTGGACTCGCCAAAAAATGTGTTTCAAATGAGCTCAGAAGGTAGGGTGGTGTGGACTCGCTAAAAAATGTGTTTCGAATGAGCTCGATAGGTAGGGTAAACGGCCTCATTTCTTAGCAAAAATGGTGGACTCACCGAAAAATGTGTTGCAAATGAGCTCGAAAGGTAGGGTGGTGTGGACTCGCTAAAAAATGTGTTTCAAATGAGCTTGAAAGGTAGGGTAAACGGCCTCATTTCTAAGCAAAAATTGTGGACTCGCCGAAATATGTGTTTCAAATGAGCTCGAAATGTAGGGTGGTGGAGTCGCTAAAAAATGTGTTTCAAATGAGCCCGAAAGGTAGGGTAAACGGACTCATTTCTAAGCAAAAAAGGTGGACTCGCTGAAAAATGTGTTTCTATTGAGCTCCAAAGGTAGGGTGGTGGACTAGCTAAAAAAATGTGTTTCAAATGAGATCGAAAGGTAGGGTAAACGGCCTTATTTCTTAAAAAAATAGTGAACTCGCCGGAAAATGTGTTACAAATGAGCTCGAAAGGTAGGGTAGTGGATTCACTAAAAATGTGTTTCAAATGAGCTCGAAAGGTAGGGTAAACGACCTCATTTCTAAGCAAAAATGGTGGACTCGCCGAAAAATGTGTTTCAAATGAACTTCAAAGGTAGGGTGGTGGTCTAGCTGAAAAATGTGTTTCAAATGAGCTCCAAAGATAGGGTAAACGGCCCCACTTGTAAGCAAAAATGGTGGACTCGCCAAAAAATGTGTTTCATATGAGCTCCAAAGGTAGGGTGGTGGACTCGCTAAACAAATGTGTTTCAAATAAGCTCGAAAAGTAGGGTAAACGACCTTATTTCTAAGAAAAAATAGTGGACTCGCCGGAAAATGTGTTTCAAATGAGTTCAAAAGGTAGGGTGGTGGACTCGCTAAAAAAAATGTTTCAAATGAATTCAAAAGGTAGGATAAACATACTCATTTCTAAGCAAAAATTGTGGACTCGCCAAAAAATGTGTTTCAAATGAGCTCAAAAGGTAGGGTGGTGTGGACTCCCTACAAAATTTGTTTCCAATGAGCTCGAAAGGTAGGGTAAACGGCCTCATTTCTAAGCAAAAATAGTGGACTCGCCGAAAAATGTGTTTCAAATGACCTCGAAAGGTAGGCTGGTGTGGACTCGCTAAAAGATGTGTTTCAAATGAGCTCGAAAGATAGGGTAAACGGCCTCATTTCTAAGCAAAAATTGTGGACTCGCCGAAAAATGTGTTTCAAATGAGCTCCAAAGGTAGGGTGGTGTGGACTCGCTAAAAAATGTGTTTCGAATGACCTCGAAAGGTAGGGTAAACGCCCTCATTTCTAAGCAAAAATGGTGGATCCGCCAAAAAAATGTGTTTCAAATGACCTCGAAAGGTAGGGTGGTGTGGACTCGCTAAAAATGTGTTTCAAATGAGCTCGAAAGGTAGGGTAAACGACCTCATTTGTAAGCAAAAATGGTGGACTCGCCGAAAAATGTGTTTCAAATGAGCTCGAAAGGTAGGGTTGTGTGGACTCGCTAAAAAATGTGTTTCAAATGAGTTCAAAAGGTAGGGTACACGGCCTCATTTGTTAGCAAAAATGGTGGACACGCCAAAAAATGTGCTTCAAATGAGTTCGAAAGGTAGGGTGGTGGACTCGCTTAAAAATGTGTTTCAAATGAGCTCGAAAGGTAGGGTAAACGGCCTCATTTCTAAGCAAAAATAGTGGACTCGCCGAAAAATGTGTTTCAAATGAGCTCCAAAGGTAGGGTGGTGTGGACTCGCTAAAAAATGTGTTTCGAATGAGCTCGAAAGGTAGGGTAAACGCCCTCATTTCTAAGCAAAAATGGTGGATCCGCCGAAAAAATGTGTTTCAAATGACCTCGAAAGGTAGGGTGGTGTGGACTCGCTAAAAATGTGTTTCAAATGAGCTCGAAAGGCAGGGTAAACGACCTCATTTGTAAGCAAAAATGGTGGAACACGGCAAAAAATGTGTTTCAAATGAGTTTAAAAGGTAGGGTGGTGGACTCGCTAGAAAATGTGTTTCAAATGAACTCAAAAGGTATGGTAAACGGACTCATTTCTAAGCAAAAATGGTGGACTCGCCGAAAAATGTGTTTCAAATGAGCTCAGAAGGTAGGGTGGTGTGGACTCGCTAAAAAATGTGTTTCGAATGAGCTCGATAGGTAGGGTAAACAGCCTCATTTCTTAGCAAAAATGGTGGACTCACCGAAAAATGTGTTGCAAATGAGCTCGAAAGGTAGGGTGGTGTGGACTCCCTAAAAAATGTGTTTCAAATGAGCTTGAAAGGTAGGGTAAACGGCCTCATTTCTAAGCAAAAATTGTGGACTCGCCGAAATATGTGTTTCAAATGAGCTCGAAATGTAGGGTGGTGGACTCGCTAAAAAATGTGTTTCAAATGAGCCCGAAAGGTAGGGTAAACGGACTCATTTCTAAGCAAAAAAGGTGGACTCGCTGAAAAATGTGTTTCTATTGAGCTCCAAAGGTAGGGTGGTGGACTAGCTAAAAAAATGTGTTTCAAATGAGATCGAAAGGTAGGGTAAACGGCCTTATTTCTTAAAAAAAATAGTGAACTCGCCGGAAAATGTGTTACAAATGAGCTCGAAAGGTAGGGTAGTGGATTCACTAAAAATGTGTTTCAAATGAGCTCGAAAGGTAGGGTAAACGACCTCATTTCTAAGCAAAAATGGTGGACTCGCCGAAAAATGTGTTTCAAATGAACTTCAAAGGTAGGGTGGTGGTCTAGCTGAAAAATGTGTTTCAAATGAGCTCCAAAGATAGGGTAAACGGCCCCACTTGTAAGCAAAAATGGTGGACTCGCCAAAAAATGTGTTTCATATGAGCTCCAAAGGTAGGGTGGTGGACTCGCTAAACAAATGTGTTTCAAATAAGCTCGAAAAGTAGGGTAAACGACCTTATTTCTAAGAAAAAATAGTGGACTCGCCGGAAAATGTGTTTCAAATGAGTTCAAAAGGTAGGGTGGTGGACTCGCTAAAAAAAATGTTTCAAATGAATTCAAAAGGTAGGATAAACATACTCATTTCTAAGCAAAAATTGTGGACTCGCCAAAAAATGTGTTTCAAATGAGCTCAAAAGGTAGGGTGGTGTGGACTCCCTACAAAATTTGTTTCCAATGAGCTCGAAAGGTAGGGTAAACGGCCTCATTTCTAAGCAAAAATAGTGGACTCGCCGAAAAATGTGTTTCAAATGACCTCGAAAGGTAGGCTGGTGTGGACTCGCTAAAAGATGTGTTTCAAATGAGCTCGAAAGATAGGGTAAACGGCCTCATTTCTAAGCAAAAATTGTGGACTCGCCGAAAAATGTGTTTCAAATGAGCTCCAAAGGTAGGGTGGTGTGGACTCGCTAAAAAATGTGTTTCGAATGACCTCGAAAGGTAGGGTAAACGCCCTCATTTCTAAGCAAAAATGGTGGATCCGCCAAAAAAATGTGTTTCAAATGACCTCGAAAGGTAGGGTGGTGTGGACTCGCTAAAAATGTGTTTCAAATGAGCTCGAAAGGTAGGGTAAACGCCCTCATTTCTAAGCAAAAATGGTGGACTCGCCGAAAAATGTGTTTCAAATGAGCTCGAAAGGTAGGGTTGTGTGGACTCGCTAAAAAATGTGTTTCAAATGAGCTCGAAAGGCAGGGTAAACGACCTCATTTGTAAGCAAAAATGGTGGAACACGGCAAAAAATGTGTTTCAAATGAGTTTAAAAGGTAGGGTGGTGGACTCGCTAGAAAATGTGTTTCAAATGAACTCAAAAGGTATGGTAAACGGACTCATTTCTAAGCAAAAATGGTGGACTCGCCGAAAAATGTGTTTCAAATGAGCTCAGAAGGTAGGGTGGTGTGGACTCGCTAAAAAATGTGTTTCGAATGAGCTCGATAGGTAGGGTAAACGGCCTCATTTCTTAGCAAAAATGGTGGACTCACCGAAAAATGTGTTGCAAATGAGCTCAAAAGGTAGGGTGGTGTGGACTCGCTAAAAAATGTGTTTCAAATGAGCTTGAAAGGTAGGGTAAACGGCCTCATTTCTAAGCAAAAATTGTGGACTCGCCGAAATATGTGTTTCAAAGGAGCTCGAAATGTAGGGTGGTGGACTCGCTAAAAAATGTGTTTCAAATGAGCCCGAAAGGTAGGGTAAACGGACTCATTTCTAAGCAAAAAAGGTGGACTCGCTGAAAAATGTGTTTCTATTGAGCTCCAAAGGTGGGGTGGTGGACTAGCTAAAAAAATGTGTTTCAAATGAGCTCGAAAGGTAGGGTAAACGACCTCATTTGTAAGCAAAAATGGTGGAACACGGCGAAAAATGTGTTTCAAATGAGTTTAAAAGGTAGGGTGGTGGACTCGCTAGAAAATGTGTTTCAAATGAACTCAAAAGGTATGGTAAACGGACTCATTTCTAAGCAAAAATGGTGGACTCACCGAAAAATGTGTTTCAAATGAGCTCAGAAGGTAGGGTGGTGTGGACTCGCTTAAAAATGTGTTTCAAATGAGCTCGAAAGGTAGGGTAAACGGCCTCATTTCTAAGCAAAAATAGTGGACTCGCCGAAAAATGTGTTTCAAATGAGCTCCAAAGGTAGGGTGGTGTGCACTCGCTAAAAAATGTGTTTCGAATGAGCTCGAAAGGTAGGGTAAACGCCCTCATTTCTAAGCAAATATGGCGGATCCGCCGAAAAAATGTGTTTCAAATGACCTCGAAAGGTAGGGTGGTGTGGACTCGCTAAAAATGTGTTTCAAATGAGCTCGAAAGGTAGGGTAAACGACCTCATTTGTAAGCAAAAATGGTGGAACACGGCGAAAAATGTGTTTCAAATGAGTTTAAAAGGTAGGGTGGTGGACTCGCTAGAAAATGTGTTTCAAATGAACTCAAAAGGTATGGTAAACGGACTCATTTCTAAGCAAAAATGGTGGACTCGCCAAAAAATGTGTTTCAAATGAGCTCAGAAGGTAGGGTGGTGTGGACTCGCTAAAAAATGTGTTTCGAATGAGCTCGATAGGTAGGGTAAACGGCCTCATTTCTTAGCAAAAATGGTGGACTCACCGAAAAATGTGTTGCAAATGAGCTCGAAAGGTAGGGTGGTGTGGACTCGCTAAAAAATGTGTTTCAAATGAGCTTGAAAGGTAGGGTAAACGGCCTCATTTCTAAGCAAAAATTGTGGACTCGCCGAAATATGTGTTTCAAATGAGCTCGAAATGTAGGGTGGTGGAGTCGCTAAAAAATGTGTTTCAAATGAGCCCGAAAGGTAGGGTAAACGGACTCATTTCTAAGCAAAAAAGGTGGACTCGCTGAAAAATGTGTTTCTATTGAGCTCCAAAGGTAGGGTGGTGGACTAGCTAAAAAAATGTGTTTCAAATGAGATCGAAAGGTAGGGTAAACGGCCTTATTTCTTAAAAAAATAGTGAACTCGCCGGAAAATGTGTTACAAATGAGCTCGAAAGGTAGGGTAGTGGATTCACTAAAAATGTGTTTCAAATGAGCTCGAAAGGTAGGGTAAACGACCTCATTTCTAAGCAAAAATGGTGGACTCGCCGAAAAATGTGTTTCAAATGAACTTCAAAGGTAGGGTGGTGGTCTAGCTGAAAAATGTGTTTCAAATGAGCTCCAAAGATAGGGTAAACGGCCCCACTTGTAAGCAAAAATGGTGGACTCGCCAAAAAATGTGTTTCATATGAGCTCCAAAGGTAGGGTGGTGGACTCGCTAAACAAATGTGTTTCAAATAAGCTCGAAAAGTAGGGTAAACGACCTTATTTCTAAGAAAAAATAGTGGACTCGCCGGAAAATGTGTTTCAAATGAGTTCAAAAGGTAGGGTGGTGGACTCGCTAAAAAAAATGTTTCAAATGAATTCAAAAGGTAGGATAAACATACTCATTTCTAAGCAAAAATTGTGGACTCGCCAAAAAATGTGTTTCAAATGAGCTCAAAAGGTAGGGTGGTGTGGACTCCCTACAAAATTTGTTTCCAATGAGCTCGAAAGGTAGGGTAAACGGCCTCATTTCTAAGCAAAAATAGTGGACTCGCCGAAAAATGTGTTTCAAATGACCTCGAAAGGTAGGCTGGTGTGGACTCGCTAAAAGATGTGTTTCAAATGAGCTCGAAAGATAGGGTAAACGGCCTCATTTCTAAGCAAAAATTGTGGACTCGCCGAAAAATGTGTTTCAAATGAGCTCCAAAGGTAGGGTGGTGTGGACTCGCTAAAAAATGTGTTTCGAATGACCTCGAAAGGTAGGGTAAACGCCCTCATTTCTAAGCAAAAATGGTGGATCCGCCAAAAAAATGTGTTTCAAATGACCTCGAAAGGTAGGGTGGTGTGGACTCGCTAAAAATGTGTTTCAAATGAGCTCGAAAGGTAGGGTAAACGACCTCATTTGTAAGCAAAAATGGTGGACTCGCCGAAAAATGTGTTTCAAATGAGCTCGAAAGGTAGGGTTGTGTGGACTCGCTAAAAAATGTGTTTCAAATGAGTTCAAAAGGTAGGGTACACGGCCTCATTTGTTAGCAAAAATGGTGGACACGCCAAAAAATGTGCTTCAAATGAGTTCGAAAGGTAGGGTGGTGGACTCGCTTAAAAATGTGTTTCAAATGAGCTCGAAAGGTAGGGTAAACGGCCTCATTTCTAAGAAAAAATAGTGGACTCGCCGAAAAATGTGTTTCAAATGAGCTCCAAAGGTAGGGTGGTGTGGACTCGCTAAAAAATGTGTTTCGAATGAGCTCGAAAGGTAGGGTAAACGCCCTCATTTCTAAGCAAAAATGGTGGATCCGCCGAAAAAATGTGTTTCAAATGACCTCGAAAGGTAGGGTGGTGTGGACTCGCTAAAAATGTGTTTCAAATGAGCTCGAAAGGCAGGGTAAACGACCTCATTTGTAAGCAAAAATGGTGGAACACGGCAAAAAATGTGTTTCAAATGAGTTTAAAAGGTAGGGTGGTGGACTCGCTAGAAAATGTGTTTCAAATGAACTCAAAAGGTATGGTAAACGGACTCATTTCTAAGCAAAAATGGTGGACTCGCCGAAAAATGTGTTTCAAATGAGCTCAGAAGGTAGGGTGGTGTGGACTCGCTAAAAAATGTGTTTCGAATGAGCTCGATAGGTAGGGTAAACAGCCTCATTTCTTAGCAAAAATGGTGGACTCACCGAAAAATGTGTTGCAAATGAGCTCGAAAGGTAGGGTGGTGTGGACTCCCTAAAAAATGTGTTTCAAATGAGCTTGAAAGGTAGGGTAAACGGCCTCATTTCTAAGCAAAAATTGTGGACTCGCCGAAATATGTGTTTCAAATGAGCTCGAAATGTAGGGTGGTGGACTCGCTAAAAAATGTGTTTCAAATGAGCCCGAAAGGTAGGGTAAACGGACTCATTTCTAAGCAAAAAAGGTGGACTCGCTGAAAAATGTGTTTCTATTGAGCTCCAAAGGTAGGGTGGTGGACTAGCTAAAAAAATGTGTTTCAAATGAGATCGAAAGGTAGGGTAAACGGCCTTATTTCTTAAAAAAAATAGTGAACTCGCCGGAAAATGTGTTACAAATGAGCTCGAAAGGTAGGGTAGTGGATTCACTAAAAATGTGTTTCAAATGAGCTCGAAAGGTAGGGTAAACGACCTCATTTCTAAGCAAAAATGGTGGACTCGCCGAAAAATGTGTTTCAAATGAACTTCAAAGGTAGGGTGGTGGTCTAGCTGAAAAATGTGTTTCAAATGAGCTCCAAAGATAGGGTAAACGGCCCCACTTGTAAGCAAAAATGGTGGACTCGCCAAAAAATGTGTTTCATATGAGCTCCAAAGGTAGGGTGGTGGACTCGCTAAACAAATGTGTTTCAAATAAGCTCGAAAAGTAGGGTAAACGACCTTATTTCTAAGAAAAAATAGTGGACTCGCCGGAAAATGTGTTTCAAATGAGTTCAAAAGGTAGGGTGGTGGACTCGCTAAAAAAAATGTTTCAAATGAATTCAAAAGGTAGGATAAACATACTCATTTCTAAGCAAAAATTGTGGACTCGCCAAAAAATGTGTTTCAAATGAGCTCAAAAGGTAGGGTGGTGTGGACTCCCTACAAAATTTGTTTCCAATGAGCTCGAAAGGTAGGGTAAACGGCCTCATTTCTAAGCAAAAATAGTGGACTCGCCGAAAAATGTGTTTCAAATGACCTCGAAAGGTAGGCTGGTGTGGACTCGCTAAAAGATGTGTTTCAAATGAGCTCGAAAGATAGGGTAAACGGCCTCATTTCTAAGCAAAAATTGTGGACTCGCCGAAAAATGTGTTTCAAATGAGCTCCAAAGGTAGGGTGGTGTGGACTCGCTAAAAAATGTGTTTCGAATGACCTCGAAAGGTAGGGTAAACGCCCTCATTTCTAAGCAAAAATGGTGGATCCGCCAAAAAAATGTGTTTCAAATGACCTCGAAAGGTAGGGTGGTGTGGACTCGCTAAAAATGTGTTTCAAATGAGCTCGAAAGGTAGGGTAAACGACCTCATTTGTAAGCAAAAATGGTGGACTCGCCGAAAAATGTGTTTCAAATGAGCTCGAAAGGTAGGGTTGTGTGGACTCGCTAAAAAATGTGTTTCAAATGAGTTCAAAAGGTAGGGTACACGGCCTCATTTGTTAGCAAAAATGGTGGACACGCCAAAAAATGTGCTTCAAATGAGTTCGAAAGGTAGGGTGGTGGACTCGCTTAAAAATGTGTTTCAAATGAGCTCGAAAGGTAGGGTAAACGGCCTCATTTCTAAGAAAAAATAGTGGACTCGCCGAAAAATGTGTTTCAAATGAGCTCCAAAGGTAGGGTGGTGTGGACTCGCTAAAAAATGTGTTTCGAATGAGCTCGAAAGGTAGGGTAAACGCCCTCATTTCTAAGCAAAAATGGTGGATCCGCCGAAAAAAATGTGTTTCAAATGACCTCGAAAGGTAGGGTGGTGTGGACTCGCTAAAAATGTGTTTCAAATGAGCTCGAAAGGCAGGGTAAACGACCTCATTTGTAAGCAAAAATGGTGGAACACGGCAAAAAATGTGTTTCAAATGAGTTTAAAAGGTAGGGTGGTGGACTCGCTAGAAAATGTGTTTCAAATGAACTCAAAAGGTATGGTAAACGGACTCATTTCTAAGCAAAAATGGTGGACTCGCCGAAAAATGTGTTTCAAATGAGCTCAGAAGGTAGGGTGGTGTGGACTCGCTAAAAAATGTGTTTCGAATGAGCTCGATAGGTAGGGTAAACAGCCTCATTTCTTAGCAAAAATGGTGGACTCACCGAAAAATGTGTTGCAAATGAGCTCGAAAGGTAGGGTGGTGTGGACTCCCTAAAAAATGTGTTTCAAATGAGCTTGAAAGGTAGGGTAAACGGCCTCATTTCTAAGCAAAAATTGTGGACTCGCCGAAATATGTGTTTCAAATGAGCTCGAAATGTAGGGTGGTGGACTCGCTAAAAAATGTGTTTCAAATGAGCCCGAAAGGTAGGGTAAACGGACTCATTTCTAAGCAAAAAAGGTGGACTCGCTGAAAAATGTGTTTCTATTGAGCTCCAAAGGTAGGGTGGTGGACTAGCTAAAAAAATGTGTTTCAAATGAGATCGAAAGGTAGGGTAAACGGCCTTATTTCTTAAAAAAAATAGTGAACTCGCCGGAAAATGTGTTACAAATGAGCTCGAAAGGTAGGGTAGTGGATTCACTAAAAATGTGTTTCAAATGAGCTCGAAAGGTAGGGTAAACGACCTCATTTCTAAGCAAAAATGGTGGACTCGCCGAAAAATGTGTTTCAAATGAACTTCAAAGGTAGGGTGGTGGTCTAGCTGAAAAATGTGTTTCAAATGAGCTCCAAAGATAGGGTAAACGGCCCCACTTGTAAGCAAAAATGGTGGACTCGCCAAAAAATGTGTTTCATATGAGCTCCAAAGGTAGGGTGGTGGACTCGCTAAACAAATGTGTTTCAAATAAGCTCGAAAAGTAGGGTAAACGACCTTATTTCTAAGAAAAAATAGTGGACTCGCCGGAAAATGTGTTTCAAATGAGTTCAAAAGGTAGGGTGGTGGACTCGCTAAAAAAAATGTTTCAAATGAATTCAAAAGGTAGGATAAACATACTCATTTCTAAGCAAAAATTGTGGACTCGCCAAAAAATGTGTTTCAAATGAGCTCAAAAGGTAGGGTGGTGTGGACTCCCTACAAAATTTGTTTCCAATGAGCTCGAAAGGTAGGGTAAACGGCCTCATTTCTAAGCAAAAATAGTGGACTCGCCGAAAAATGTGTTTCAAATGACCTCGAAAGGTAGGCTGGTGTGGACTCGCTAAAAGATGTGTTTCAAATGAGCTCGAAAGATAGGGTAAACGGCCTCATTTCTAAGCAAAAATTGTGGACTCGCCGAAAAATGTGTTTCAAATGAGCTCCAAAGGTAGGGTGGTGTGGACTCGCTAAAAAATGTGTTTCGAATGACCTCGAAAGGTAGGGTAAACGCCCTCATTTCTAAGCAAAAATGGTGGATCCGCCAAAAAAATGTGTTTCAAATGACCTCGAAAGGTAGGGTGGTGTGGACTCGCTAAAAATGTGTTTCAAATGAGCTCGAAAGGTAGGGTAAACGACCTCATTTGTAAGCAAAAATGGTGGACTCGCCGAAAAATGTGTTTCAAATGAGCTCGAAAGGTAGGGTTGTGTGGACTCGCTAAAAAATGTGTTTCAAATGAGTTCAAAAGGTAGGGTACACGGCCTCATTTGTTAGCAAAAATGGTGGACACGCCAAAAAATGTGCTTCAAATGAGTTCGAAAGGTAGGGTGGTGGACTCGCTTAAAAATGTGTTTCAAATGAGCTCGAAAGGTAGGGTAAACGGCCTCATTTCTAAGCAAAAATAGTGGACTCGCCGAAAAATGTGTTTCAAATGAGCTCCAAAGGTAGGGTGGTGTGGACTCGCTAAAAAATGTGTTTCGAATGAGCTCGAAAGGTAGGGTAAACGCCCTCATTTCTAAGCAAAAATGGTGGATCCGCCGAAAAAATGTGTTTCAAATGACCTCGAAAGGTAGGGTGGTGTGGACTCGCTAAAAATGTGTTTCAAATGAGCTCGAAAGGCAGGGTAAACGACCTCATTTGTAAGCAAAAATGGTGGAACACGGCAAAAAATGTGTTTCAAATGAGTTTAAAAGGTAGGGTGGTGGACTCGCTAGAAAATGTGTTTCAAATGAACTCAAAAGGTATGGTAAACGGACTCATTTCTAAGCAAAAATGGTGGACTCGCCGAAAAATGTGTTTCAAATGAGCTCAGAAGGTAGGGTGGTGTGGACTCGCTAAAAAATGTGTTTCGAATGAGCTCGATAGGTAGGGTAAACAGCCTCATTTCTTAGCAAAAATGGTGGACTCACCGAAAAATGTGTTGCAAATGAGCTCGAAAGGTAGGGTGGTGTGGACTCCCTAAAAAATGTGTTTCAAATGAGCTTGAAAGGTAGGGTAAACGGCCTCATTTCTAAGCAAAAATTGTGGACTCGCCGAAATATGTGTTTCAAATGAGCTCGAAATGTAGGGTGGTGGACTCGCTAAAAAATGTGTTTCAAATGAGCCCGAAAGGTAGGGTAAACGGACTCATTTCTAAGCAAAAAAGGTGGACTCGCTGAAAAATGTGTTTCTATTGAGCTCCAAAGGTAGGGTGGTGGACTAGCTAAAAAAATGTGTTTCAAATGAGATCGAAAGGTAGGGTAAACGGCCTTATTTCTTAAAAAAAATAGTGAACTCGCCGGAAAATGTGTTACAAATGAGCTCGAAAGGTAGGGTAGTGGATTCACTAAAAATGTGTTTCAAATGAGCTCGAAAGGTAGGGTAAACGACCTCATTTCTAAGCAAAAATGGTGGACTCGCCGAAAAATGTGTTTCAAATGAACTTCAAAGGTAGGGTGGTGGTCTAGCTGAAAAATGTGTTTCAAATGAGCTCCAAAGATAGGGTAAACGGCCCCACTTGTAAGCAAAAATGGTGGACTCGCCAAAAAATGTGTTTCATATGAGCTCCAAAGGTAGGGTGGTGGACTCGCTAAACAAATGTGTTTCAAATAAGCTCGAAAAGTAGGGTAAACGACCTTATTTCTAAGAAAAAATAGTGGACTCGCCGGAAAATATGTTTCAAATGAGTTCGAAAGGTAGGGTGGTGGACTCGCTAAAAAAAATGTTTCAAATGAATTCAAAAGGTAGGATAAACATACTCATTTCTAAGCAAAAATTGTGGACTCGCCGAAAAATGTGTTTCAAATGAGCTCAAAAGGTAGGGTGGTGTGGACTCCCTAAAAAATTTGTTTCCAATGAGCTCGAAAGGTAGGGTAAACGGCCTCATTTCTAAGCAAAAATAGTGGACTCGCCGAAAAATGTGTTTCAAATGACCTCGAAAGGTAGGCTGGTGTGGACTCGCTAAAAGATGTGTTTCAAATGAGCTCGAAAGATAGGGTAAACGGCCTCATTTCTAAGCAAAAATAGTGGAGTCGCCGAAAAATGTGTTTCAAAGGAGCTCCAAAGGTAGGGTGGTGTGGACTCGCTAAAAAATGTGTTTCGAATGAGCTCGAAAGGTAGGGTAAACGCCCTCATTTCTAAGCAAAAATGGTGGATCCGCCGAAAAAATGTGTTTCAAATGACCTCGAAAGGTAGGGTGGTGTGGACTCGCTAAAAATGTGTTTCAAATGAGCTCGAAAGGTAGGGTAAACGACCTCATTTGTAAGCAAAAATGGTGGAACACGGCGAAAAATGTGTTTCAAATGAGTTTAAAAGGTAGGGTGGTGGACTCGCTAGAAAATGTGTTTCAAATGAACTCAAAAGGTATGGTAAACGGACTCATTTCTAAGCAAAAATGGTGGACTCGCCGAAAAATGTGTTTCAAATGAGCTCAGAAGGTAGGGTGGTGTGGACTCGCTAAAAAATGTGTTTCGAATGAGCTCGATAGGTAGGGTAAACGGCCTCATTTCTAAGCAAAAATGGTGGACTCACCGAAAAATGTGTTGCAAATGAGCTCAAAAGGTAGGGTGGTGTGGACTCGCTAAAAGATGTGTTTCAAATGAGCTCGAAAGATAGGGTAAACGCCCTCATTTCTAAGCAAAATTGGTGGATCCGCAGAAAAAATGTGTTTCAAATGACCTCGAAAGGTTGGGTGGTGTGGACTCGCTAAAAATGTGTTTCAAATGAGCTCGAAAGGTAGGGTAAACGACCTCATTTGTAAGCAAAAATGGTGGAACACGGCGAAAAATGTGTTTCAAATGAGTTTAAAAGGTAGGGTGGTGGACTCGCTAGAAAATGTGTTTCAAATGAACTCAAAAGGTATGGTAAACGGACTCATTTCTAAGCAAAAATGGTGGACTCGCCGAAAAATGTGTTTCAAATGAGCTCAGAAGGTAGGGTGGTGTGGACTCGCTAAAAAATGTGTTTCGAATGAGCTCGATAGGTAGGGTAAACGGCCTCATTTCTTAGCAAATATGGTGGACTCACAAAAAAATGTGTTGCAAATGAGCTCGAAAGGTAGGGTGGTGTGGACTCGCTAAAAAATGTGTTTCAAATGAGCTTGAAAGGTAGGGTAAACGGCCTCATTTCTAAGAAAAAATTGTGGACTCGCCGAAAAATGTGTTTCAAATGAGCTCGAAAGGTAGGGTGGTGGACTCGCTAAAAAATGTGTTTCAAATGAGCTCGAAAGGTAGGGTAAACGGCCTCATTTGTTAGCAAAAATGGTGGACACGCCAAAAAATGTGCTTCAAATGAGTTCGAAAGGTAGGGTGGTGGACTCGCTTAAAAATGTGTTTCAAATGAATCAAAAGGTAGGGTAAACAGTCTCATTTCTAAGCAAAAATTGTGGACTCGCCGAAAAATGTGTTTCAAATGAGCTCAAAAGGTAGGGTGGTGTGGACTCCCTAAAAAATGTGTTTCCAATGAGCTCGAAAGGTAGGGTAAACGCCCTCATTTCTAAGCAAAAATAATGGACTCGCCGAAAAATGTGTTTCAAATGAGCTCCAAAGGTAGGGTGGTGTGGACTCGCTAAAAAATGTGTTTCGAATGAGCTCGAAAGGTAGGGTAAACGCCCTCATTTCTAAGCGAAAATGGTGGATTCGCCGAAAAAATGTGTTTCAAATGACCTCGAAAGGTTGGGTGGTGTGGACTCGCTAAAAATGTGTTTCAAATGAGCTCGAAAGGTAGGGTAAACGACCTCATTTGTAAGCAAAAATGGTGGAACACGGCGAAAAATGTGTTTCAAATGAGTTTAAAAGGTAGGGTGGTGGACTCGCTAGAAAATGTGTTTCAAATGAACTCAAAAGGTATGGTAAACGGACTTATTTCTAAGCAAAAATGGTGGACTCGCCGAAAAATGTGTTTCAAATGAGCTCAGAAGGTAGGGTGGTGTGGACTCGCTAAAAAATGTGTTTCGAATGAGCTCGATAGGTAGGGTAAACGGCCTCATTTCTTAGCAAAAATGGTGGACTCATCGAAAAATGTGTTGCAAATGAGCTCGAAAGGTAGGGTGGTGTGGACTCGCTAAAAAATGTGTTTCAAATGAGCATGAAAGGTAGGGTAAACGGCCTCATTTCTAAGCAAAAATTGTGGACTCGCCGAAATATGTGTTTCAAATGAGCTCGAAATGTAGGGTGGTGGACTCGCTAAAAAATGTGTTTCAAATGATCCCGAAAGGTAGGGTAAACGGACTCATTTCTAAGCAAAAAAGGTGGACTCGCCGAAAAATGTGTTTCTATTGAGCTCCAAAGGAAGGGTGGTGGACTAGCTAAAAAAATGTGTTTCAAATGAGCTCGAAAGGTAGGGTAAACAGCCTTATTTCTAAAAAAAATAGTGAACTCGCCGGAAAATGTGTTACAAATGAGCTCGAAAGGTAGGGTAGTGGATTCGCTAAAAATGTGTTGCAAATGAGCTCGAAAGGTAGGGTAAACGACCTCATTTCTAAGCAAAAATGGTGGACTCGCCAAAAAATGTGTTTCAAATGAACTTCAAAGGTAGGGTGGTGGTCTAGCTGAAAAATGTGTTCCAAATGAGCTCCAAAGATAGGGTAAACGGCCCCACTTGTAAGAAAAAATGGTGGACTCGCCAAAAAATGTGTTTCATATGAGCTCCAAAGGTAGGGTGGTGGACTCGCTAAACAAATGTGTTTCAAATAAGCTCGAAAAGTAGGGTAAACGACCTTATTTCGAAGAAAAAATAGTGGACTCGCCGGAAAATGTGTTTCAAATGAGTTCGAAAGGTAGGGTGGTGGACTCGCTAAAAAAAATGTTTCAAATGAATTCAAAAGGTAGGATAAACAGACTCATTTCTAAGTAAAAATTGTGGACTCGCCGAAAAATGTTTTTCAAATGAGCTCAAAAGGTAGGGTGGTGTGGACTCCCTAAATTTTTTTTTTCCAATGAGCTCGAAAGGTAGGGTAAACGGCCTCATTTCTAAGCAAAAATAGTGGACTCGCCGAAAAATGTGTTTCAAATGACCTCGAAAGGTTGGCTGGTGTGGACTCGCTAAAAATGTGTTTCAAATGAGCTCCAAAGGTAGGGTAAACGGCCTCATTTCTAAGCAACAATGTTGGACTCGCCGAAAAATGTGTTTCAAATGAGCTCGAAAGGTAGGGTGGTGTGGACTCGCTAAAAAATGTGTTTCAAATGCACTCGAAAGGTAGGGTAAACGGCCTCATTTCTAAGCAAAAATGGTGGACTCGCCGAAAAATGTGTTTCAAATGAGCTCGAAAGGTAGGTTTGTGTGGACTCCCTAAAAAATGTGTTTCCAATGAGCTCGAAAGGTAGGGTAAATGGCCTCATTTCTAAGCAAAAATGGTGGAACACGGCGAAAAATGTGTTTCAAATGAGTTTAAAAGGTAGGGTGGTGGACTCGCTAGAAAATGTGTTTCAAATGAACTCAAAAGGTATGGTAAACGGACTTATTTCTAAGCAAAAATGGTGGACTCGCCGAAAAATGTGTTTCAAATGAGCTCAGAAGGTAGGGTGGTGTGGACTCGCTAAAAAATGTGTTTCGAATGAGCTCGATAGGTAGGGTAAACGGCCTCATTTCTTAGCAAAAATGGTGGACTCATCGAAAAATGTGTTGCAAATGAGCTCGAAAGGTAGGGTGGTGTGGACTCGCTAAAAAATGTGTTTCAAATGAGCTTGAAAGGTAGGGTAAACGGCCTCATTTCTAAGCAAAAATTGTGGACTCGCCGAAATATGTGTTTCAAATGAGCTCGAAATGTAGGGTGGTGGACTCGCTAAAAAATGTGTTTCAAATGATCCCGAAAGGTAGGGTAAACGGACTCATTTCTAAGCAAAAAAGGTGGACTCGCCGAAAAATGTGTTTCTATTGAGCTCCAAAGGAAGGGTGGTGGACTAGCTAAAAAAATGTGTTTCAAATGAGCTCGAAAGGTAGGGTAAACAGCCTTATTTCTAAAAAAAATAGTGAACTCGCCGGAAAATGTGTTACAAATGAGCTCGAAAGGTAGGGTAGTGGATTCGCTAAAAATGTGTTGCAAATGAGCTCGAAAGGTAGGGTAAACGACCTCATTTCTAAGCAAAAATGGTGGACTCGCCAAAAAATGTGTTTCAAATGAACTTCAAAGGTAGGGTGGTGGTCTAGCTGAAAAATGTGTTCCAAATGAGCTCCAAAGATAGGGTAAACGGCCCCACTTGTAAGAAAAAATGGTGGACTCGCCAAAAAATGTGTTTCATATGAGCTCCAAAGGTAGGGTGGTGGACTCGCTAAACAAATGTGTTTCAAATAAGCTCGAAAAGTAGGGTAAACGACCTTATTTCGAAGAAAAAATAGTGGACTCGCCGGAAAATGTGTTTCAAATGAGTTCGAAAGGTAGGGTGGTGGACTCGCTAAAAAAAATGTTTCAAATGAATTCAAAAGGTAGGATAAACAGACTCATTTCTAAGCAAAAATTGTGGACTCGCCGAAAAATGTTTTTCAAATGAGCTCAAAAGGTAGGGTGGTGTGGACTCCCTAAATTTTTTTTTTCCAATGAGCTCGAAAGGTAGGATAAACGGCCTCATTTCTAAGCAAAAATAGTGGACTCGCCGAAAAATGTGTTTCAAATGACCTCGAAAGGTAGGCTGGTGTGGACTCGCTAAAAATGTGTTTCAAATGAGCTCCAAAGGTAGGGTAAACGGCCTCATTTCTAAGCAACAATGTTGGACTCGCCGAAAAATGTGTTTCAAATGAGCTCGAAAGGTAGGGTGGTGTGGACTCGCTAAAAAATGTGTTTCAAATGCACTCGAAAGGTAGGGTAAACGGCCTCATTTCTAAGCAAAAATGGTGGACTCGCCGAAAAATGTGTTTCAAATGAGCTCGAAAGGTAGGTTTGTGTGGACTCCCTAAAAAATGTGTTTCCAATGAGCTCGAAAGGTAGGGTAAATGGCCTCATTTCTAAGCAAAAATAGTGGACTCGCCGAAAATTGTGTTTCAAATGAGCTCCAAAGGTAGGGTGGTGTGGACTCGCAAAAAAATGTGTTTCGAATGAGCTCGAAAGGTAGGGTAAACGCCCTCATTTCTAAGCAAAAATGGTGGATCCGCCGAAAAAATGTGTTTCAATGACCTCGAAAGGTAGGGTGGTGTGGACTCGCTAAAAATGTGTTTCAAATGAGCTCGAAAGGTAGGGTAAACGCCCTCATTTCTAAGCAAAAATGGTGGATCCGCCGAAAAAATGTGTTGCAAATGAGCTCGAAAGGTAGGGTGGTGTGGACTCGCTAAAAAATGTGTTTCAAATGAGCTTGAAAGGTAGGGTAAACGGCCTCATTTCTAAGCAAAAATTGTGGACTCGCCGAAATATGTGTTTCAAATGAGCTCGAAATGTAGGGTGGTGGACTCGCTAAAAAATGTGTTTCAAATGATCCCGAAAGGTAGGGTAAACGGACTCATTTCTAAGCAAAAAAGGTGGACTCGCCGAAAAATGTGTTTCTATTGAGCTCCAAAGGAAGGGTGGTGGACTAGCTAAAAAAATGTGTTTCAAATGAGCTCGAAAGGTAGGGTAAACAGCCTTATTTCTAAAAAAAATAGTGAACTCACCGGAAAATGTGTTACAAATGAGCTCGAAAGGTAGGGTAGTGGATTCGCTAAAAATGTGTTGCAAATGAGCTCGAAAGGTAGGGTAAACGACCTCATTTCTAAGCAAAAATGGTGGACTCGCCAAAAAATGTGTTTCAAATGAACTTCAAAGGTAGGGTGGTGGTCTAGCTGAAAAATGTGTTCCAAATGAGCTCCAAAGATAGGGTAAACGGCCCCACTTGTAAGAAAAAATGGTGGACTCGCCAAAAAATGTGTTTCATATGAGCTCCAAAGGTAGGGTGGTGGACTCGCTAAACAAATGTGTTTCAAATAAGCTCGAAAAGTAGGGTAAACGACCTTATTTCGAAGAAAAAATAGTGGACTCGCCGGAAAATGTGTTTCAAATGAGTTCGAAAGGTAGGGTGGTGGACTCGCTAAAAAAAATGTTTCAAATGAATTCAAAAGGTAGGATAAACAGACTCATTTCTAAGCAAAAATTGTGGACTCGCCGAAAAATGTTTTTCAAATGAGCTCAAAAGGTAGGGTGGTGTGGACTCCCTAAATTTTTTTTTTCCAATGAGCTCGAAAGGTAGGATAAACGGCCTCATTTCTAAGCAAAAATAGTGGACTCGCCGAAAAATGTGTTTCAAATGACCTCGAAAGGTAGGCTGGTGTGGACTCGCTAAAAATGTGTTTCAAATGAGCTCCAAAGGTAGGGTAAACGGCCTCATTTCTAAGCAACAATGTTGGACTCGCCGAAAAATGTGTTTCAAATGAGCTCGAAAGGTAGGGTGGTGTGGACTCGCTAAAAAATGTGTTTCAAATGCACTCGAAAGGTAGGGTAAACGGCCTCATTTCTAAGCAAAAATGGTGGACTCGCCGAAAAATGTGTTTCAAATGAGCTCGAAAGGTAGGTTTGTGTGGACTCCCTAAAAAATGTGTTTCCAATGAGCTCGAAAGGTAGGGTAAATGGCCTCATTTCTAAGCAAAAATAGTGGACTCGCCGAAAATTGTGTTTCAAATGAGCTCCAAAGGTAGGGTGGTGTGGACTCGCAAAAAAATGTGTTTCGAATGAGCTCGAAAGGTAGGGTAAACGCCCTCATTTCTAACCAAAAATGGTGGATCCGCCGAAAAAATGTGTTTCAATGACCTCGAAAGGTAGGGTGGTGTGGACTCGCTAAAAATGTGTTTCAAATGAGCTCGAAAGGTAGGGTAAACGACCTCATTTGTAAGCAAAAATGGTGGAACAGGCCGAAAAATGTGTTTCAAATGAGTTTAAAAGGTAGGGTGGTGGACTCGCTAGAAAATGTGTTTCAAATGAACTCAAAAGGTATGGTAAACGGACTCATTTCTAAGCAAAAATGGTGGACTCGCCGAAAAATGTGTTTCAAATGAGCTCAGAAGGTAGGGTGGTGTGGAGTCGCTAAAAAATGTGTTTCAAATGAGCTTGAAAGGTAGGGTAAACGACCTCATTTCTAAGAAAAAATTGTGGACTCGCCGAAATATGTGTTTCAAATGAGCTCGAAATGTAGGGTGGTGGACTCGCTAAAAAATGTGTTTCAAATGAGCCCGAAAGGTAGGGTAAACGGACTCATTTCTAAGCAAAAAAGGTGGACTCGCCGAATAATGTGTTTCTATTGAGCTCCAAAGGTAGGGTGGTGGACTAGCTAAAAAAATGTGTTTTAAATGAGCTCGAAAGGTAGGGTAAACGGCCTTATTTCTTCAAAAAAATAGTGAACTCGCCGGAAAATGTGGTACAAATGAGCTCCAAAGGTAGGGTGGTGGATTCGCTAAAAATGTGTTTCAAATGAACTCGAAAGGTAGGGTAAACGACCTCATTTCTAAGCAAAAATGGTGGACTCGCCGAAAAATGTGTTTCAAATGAACTTCAAAGGTAGGGTGGTGGTCTAGCTGAAAAATATGTTTCAAATGAGCTCCAAAGATAGGGTAAACGGCCCCATTTGTAAGCAAAAATGGTGGACTCGACAAAAAATGAGTTTCATATGAGCTCCAAAGGTAGGGTGGTGGACTCGCTAAACAAATGTGTTTCAAATAAGCTCAAAAAGTAGGGTAAACGACCTTATTTCTAAGAAAAAATAGTGGACTCGCCGGAAAATTTGTTTCAAATGAGTTCGAAAGGTAGGGTGGTGGACTCGCTAAAAAAAATGTTTCAAATGAATTCAAAAGGTAGGATAAACAGACTCATTTCTACAAAAAAATGGTGGACTCGCCGACAAAAGTGTTTCAAATGAGCTCCAAAGGTAGGGTGGTGTGGACTCGCTAAAAAATGTGTTTCGAATGAGCTCGAAAGATAGGGTAAACAGACTCATTTCTAAGCATAAATGGTTGACTCGCTGAAAAATGTGTTTCAAAAGAGCTCGAAAGGTAGGGTGGTGTGGACTCGCTAAAAAATGTGTTTCAAATGAGCTCGAACGGTAGGGTAAACGGCCTCTCTTTTAAGAAAAAATGGTGGACACGCCAAAAAATGTGTTTCAAATGAGTTCGAAAGGTAGGGTGGTGGACTCGCTAAAAAATGTGTTTCAAATGAATTCAAAAGGTAGGGTAAACAAACTCATTTCAAAGTAAAAATGTGGACTCGCCGAAAATTTTGTTTCAAATGAGCTCAAAAGGTAGGGTGGTGTGGAGTCGCAAAAAAAATGTGTTTCCAATGTGCTCGAAAGGTAGGGTAAACGGTCTCATTTCTAAGCAAAAATGGTGGACTCGCCGAAAAATGTGTTTCAATTAAGCTCGAAAGGTAGGGTGGTGTGGACTCGCTAAAAGATGTGTTTCAAATGAGCTCGAAAGGTAGGGTAACGGCGTCATTTCTAAGCAAAAATTCTGAACTCGCCGAAAAATGTGTTTCAAATGAGCTCGAAAGGTAGGGTAAACAGCCTCATTTCTAAGAAAAAATTGTGGACTCGCCGACAAATTTGTTTCAAATGAGCTCCAAAGGTAGGGTGGTGGACTCGCTAAAAAAAATGTTTCAAATGAATTCAAAAGGTAGGATAAACAGACTCATTTCTACAAAATAATGGTGGACTCGCCGATAAATGTGTTTCAAATGAGTTTGAAAGGTAGGGTGGTGGACTCGCCGAAAAATGTGTTTCAAATGAGCTCAAAAGGTAGGGTGGTGTGGACTCGCTAAAAATGTGTTTCGAATGAGCTCGAAAGGTAGGGTAAACGGCCTCATTTCTATGCAACAATGGTGGACTCGCCGAAAAATGTGTTTCAAATGAGCTCGAAAGGTAGGGTGGTGTGGACTCGCTAAAAAATGTGTTTCAAATCCGCTCGAAAGGTAGGGTAAACGGCCTCATTTCTAAGCAAAAATGGTGGACTCGCCGAAAAATGTGTTTCAAATGAGCTCGAAAGGTAGGGTGGTGTGGACTCGCTAAAAAATGTGTTTCAAATGAGCTCGAAAGGTAGGGTAAATGGCCTCATTTGTTAGCAAAAATGGTGGACATGCCAAAAAATGTGCTTCAAATGAGTTCGAAAGGTAGGGTGGTGGACTCGCTTAAAAATGTGTTTCAAATGAATTCAAAAGGTAGGGTAAACAGTCTCATTTCTTAGCAAAAATTGTGGACTCGCCGAAAAATGTGTTTCAAATGAGCTCAAAAGGTAGGGTGGTGTGGACTCCCTAAAAAATGTGTCTCCAATGAGCTCTAAAGGTAGGGTAAACGGCCTCATTTCTAAGGAAAAATGGTGGACTCGCCGGAAAATGTGTTTCAAATGAGCTCGAAAGGTAGGCTGGTGTGGACTCGCTAAAAGATGTGTTTCAAATGAGATCGAAAGGTAGGGTAAACGGCCTCATTTCTAAGCAAAAATTGTGGACTCGCCGAAAAATGTGTTTCAAATGAGCTCCAAAGGTAGGGTGGTGTGGACTTGCTAAAAAATGTGTTTCGAATGAGCTCGAAAGGTAGGGTAAACGGCCTCATTTTTAAGCAAAAATGGTGGATCCGCCGAAAAAATGTGTTTCAAATGAGCTCGAAAGGTAGGGTGGTGTGGACTCGCTAAAGAATGTGTTTCAAATGAGCTCGAAAGGTAGGGTAAACGACCTCATTTGTAAGAAAAAATTGTGGAACACGCCGAAAAATGTGTTTCAAATGAGTTTAAAAGGTAGGGTGGTGGACTCGCTAGAAAATGTGTTTCAAATGAACTCAAAAGGTATGTTAAACGGACTCATTTCTAATGAAAAATGGTGGACTCGCCGAAAAATGTGTTTCAAATGAGCTCAGAAGGTAGGGTGGTGTGGACTCGCAAAAAAATGTGTTTCGAATGAGCTCGATAGGTAGGGTAAACGGCCTCATTTCTAAGCAAAAGTGGTGGACTCACCGAAAAATGTGTTGCAAATGAGCTTGAAAGGTAGGGTGGTGTGGACTCGCTAAAAAATGTGTTTCAAATGAGCTTGAAAGGTAGGTTAAACGCCCTCATTTCTAAGCAAAAATTGTGGACTCGCCGAAATATGTGTTTCAAATGAGCTCGAAAGGTAGGGTGGTGGACTCGCTCAAAAATGTGTTTCAAATGAACTCAAAAGGTATGTTAAACGGACTCATTTCTAATGAAAAATGGTGGACTCGCCGAAAAATATGTTTCAAATGAGCTCAGAAGGTAGGGTGGTGTGGACTCGCTAAAAAATGTGTTTCGAATGAGCTCGATAGGTAGGGTAAACGGCCTCATTTCTTAGCAAAAATGGTGGACTCACCGAAATATGTGTTTCAAACGAGCCCGAAAGGTACGGCAAACGGACTCGTTTCTAAGAAAAAAAGGTGGACTCGCCGAAAAATGTGTTTCTATTGAGCTCCAAAGGTAGGGTGGTGGACTCGCTAAAAAATGTGTTTCAAATGAGCTTGAAAGGTAGGTTAAACGGCCTCATTTCTAAGAAAAAATTGTGGACTCGCCGAAATATGTGTTTCAAACGAGTCCGAAAGGTAGGGCAAACGGACTCGTTTCTAAGAAAAAAAGGTGGACTCGCCGAAAAATGTGTTTCTATTGAGCTCCAAAGGTAGTGTGGTGGACTCGCTAAAAAAATGTGTTTGAAATGAGCTCGAAAGGTAGGGTAAACGGCCTTATTTCTTAGAAAAAATAGTGGACTCGTCGGAAAATGTTTTACAAATGAGCTCCAAAGGTAGGGTAAACAGACTTATTTCTCAGAAAAAATAGTGGACTCGCCGGAAAATGTGTTAAAAATGAGCTCCAAAGGTAGGGTGGTGTGGACTCGCTAAAAGATGTGTTTCAAATGAGCTCGAAAGGTAGGGTAACGGCGTCATTTCTAAGCAAAAATTCTGAACTCGCCGAAAAATGTGTTTCAAATGAGCTCGAAAGGTAGGGTAAACAGCCTCATTTCTAAGAAAAAATTGTGGACTCGCCGACAAATTTGTTTCAAATGAGCTCCAAAGGTAGGGTGGTGGACTCGCTAAAAAAAATGTTTCAAATGAATTCAAAAGGTAGGATAAACAGACTCATTTCTACAAAAAAATGGTGGACTCGCCGACAAATGTGTTTCAAATGAGTTTGAAAGGTAGGGTGGTGGACTCGCCGAAAAATGTGTTTCAAATGAGCTCGAAAGGTAGGGTGGTGTGGACTCGCTAAAAAATGTGTTTCCAATGAGCTCGAAAGGTAGGGTAAACGGTCTCATTTCTAAGCAAAAATGGTGGTCTCGCCGAAAAATGTGCTTCAAATGAGCTCGAAAGGTAGGGTGGTGTGGACTCGCTAAAAATGGGTTTCAAATGAGCTCGAAAGGTAGGGTAAACGACCTCATTTGTAAGCAAAAATGGTGGAACACGCCGAAAAATATGTTTCAAATGAATTTAAAATGTAGGGTGGTGGACTCGCTAAAAAATGTGTTTCAAATGAATTCAAAAAGTAGGGTAAACAGACTCATTTCTAAGCAAAAATGGTGGATCCGTCGAAAAATGTGTTTCAAATGAGCTCAAAAGGTAGGGTGGTGTGGACTCGCTAAAAAATGGGTTTCAAATGAGCTCGAAAGGTAGGGTAAACGACCTCATTTGTAAGCAAAAATGGTGGAACACGCCGAAAAATATGTTTCAAATGAGTTTAAAATGTAGGGTGGTGGACTCGCTAAAAAATGTGTTTCAAATGAATTCAAAAGGTAGGGTAAACAGACTCATTTCTAAGCAAAAATGGTGGACTCGTCGAAAAATGTGTTTCAAATGAGCTCAAAAGGTAGGGTGGTGTGGACTCGATAAAAAATGTGTTTCGAATGAGCTCGAAAGGTAGGGTAAACGGCCTCATTTCTAAGCAAACATGGTGGACTCGCCGAAAAATGTGTTTCAAATGAGCTCGAAAGGTAGGGTGGTGTGGACTCGCTAAAAAATGTGTTTCAAATGAGCTCGAAAGGTAGGGTAAACGGCCTCTTTTTTAAGCAAAAATGGTAGACACGCCAAAAAATGTGTTTCAAATGAGTTCGAAAGGTAGGGTGGTGGACTCGCTAGAAAATGTGTTTCAAATGAATTCAAAAGGTAGGGTAAACAGACTCATTTCTAAGCAAAAATTGTGGACTCGCCGAAAAATGTGTTTCAAAAGAGCTCAAAAGGTAGGGTGGTGTGGACTCGCAAAAAAATGTGTTTCCAATGAGCTCGAAAGGTAGGGTAAACGGTCTCATTTCTAAGCAAAAATGGTGGTCTCGCCGAAAAATGTGCTTCAAATGAGCTCGAAAGGTAGGGTGGTGTGGACTCGCTAAAAATGGGTTTCAAATGAGCTCGAAAGGTAGGGTAAACGACCTCATTTGTAAGCAAAAATGGTGGAACACGCCGAAAAATATGTTTCAAATGAATTTAAAATGTAGGGTGGTGGACTCGCTAAAAAATGTGCTTCAAATGAATTCAAAAAGTAGGGTAAACAGACTCATTTCTAAGCAAAAATGGTGGATCCGTCGAAAAATGTGTTTCAAATGAGCTCAAAAGGTAGGGTGGTGTGGACTCGCTAAAAAATGGGTTTCAAATGAGCTCGAAAGGTAGGGTAAACGACCTCATTTGTAAGCAAAAATGGTGGAACACGCCGAAAAATATGTTTCAAATGAGTTTAAAATGTAGGGTGGTGGACTCGCTAAAAAATGTGTTTCAAATGAATTCAAAAGGTAGGGTAAACAGACTCATTTCTAAGCAAAAATGGTGGACTCGTCGAAAAATGTGTTTCAAATGAGCTCAAAAGGTAGGGTGGTGTGGACTCGATATAAAATGTGTTTCGAATGAGCTCGAAAGGTAGGGTAAACGGCCTCATTTCTAAGCAAACATGGTGGACTCGCCGAAAAATGTGTTTCAAATGAGCTCGAAAGGTAGGGTGGTGTGGACTCGCTAAAAAATGTGTTTCAAATGAGCTCGAAAGGTAGGGTAAACGGCCTCTTTTTTAAGCAAAAATGGTAGACACGCAAAAAAATGTGTTTCAAATGAGTTCGAAAGGTAGGGTGGTGGACTCGCTAGAAAATGTGTTTCAAATGAATTCAAAAGGTAGGGTAAACAGACTCATTTCTAAGCAAAAATTGTGGACTCGCCGAAAAATGTGTTTCAAAAGAGCTCAAAAGGTAGGGTGGTGTGGACTCGCAAAAAAATGTGTTTCCAATGAGCTCGAAAGGTAGGGTAAACGGTCTCATTTCTAAGCAAAAATGGTGGTCTCGCCGAAAAATGTGCTTCAAATGAGCTCGAAAGGTAGGGTGGTGTGGACTCGCTAAAAATGGGTTTCAAATGAGCTCGAAAGGTAGGGTAAACGACCTCATTTGTAAGCAAAAATGGTGGAACACGCCGAAAAATATGTTTCAAATGAATTTAAAATGTAGGGTGGTGGACTCGCTAAAAAATGTGTTTCAAATGAATTCAAAAAGTAGGGTAAACAGACTCATTTCTAAGCAAAAATGGTGGATCCGTCGAAAAATGTGTTTCAAATGAGCTCAAAAGGTAGGGTGGTGTGGACTCGCTAAAAAATGGGTTTCAAATGAGCTCGAAAGGTAGGGTAAACGACCTCATTTGTAAGCAAAAATGGTGGAACACGCCGAAAAATATGTTTCAAATGAGTTTAAAATGTAGGGTGGTGGACTCGCTAAAAAATGTGTTTCAAATGAATTCAAAAGGTAGGGTAAACAGACTCATTTCTAAGCAAAAATGGTGGACTCGTCGAAAAATGTGTTTCAAATGAGCTCAAAAGGTAGGGTGGTGTGGACTCGATAAAAAATGTGTTTCGAATGAGCTCGAAAGGTAGGGTAAACGGCCTCATTTCTAAGCAAACATGGTGGACTCGCCGAAAAATGTGTTTCAAATGAGCTCGAAAGGTAGGGTGGTGTGGACTCGCTAAAAAATGTGTTTCAAATGAGCTCGAAAGGTAGGGTAAACGGCCTCTTTTTTAAGCAAAAATGGTAGACACGCCAAAAAATGTGTTTCAAATGAGTTCGAAAGGTAGGGTGGTGGACTCGCTAGAAAATGTGTTTCAAATGAATTCAAAAGGTAGGGTAAACAGACTCATTTCTAAGCAAAAATTGTGGACTCGCCGAAAAATGTGTTTCAAAAGAGCTCAAAAGGTAGGGTGGTGTGGACTCGCAAAAAAATGTGTTTCCAATGAGCTCGAAAGGTAGGGTAAACGGTCTCATTTCTAAGCAAAAATGGTGGTCTCGCCGAAAAATGTGCTTCAAATGAGCTCGAAAGGTAGGGTGGTGTGGACTCGCTAAAAACGGGTTTCAAATGAGCTCGAAAGGTAGGGTAAACGACCTCATTTGTAAGCAAAAATGGTGGAACACGCCGAAAAATATGTTTCAAATGAATTTATAATGTAGGGTGGTGGACTCGCTAAAAAATGTGTTTCAAATGAATTCAAAAAATAGGGTAAACAGACTCATTTCTAAGCAAAAATGGTGGATCCGTCAAAAAATGTGTTTCAAATGAGCTCAAAAGGTAGGGTGGTGTGGACTCGCTAAAAAATGGGTTTCAAATGAGCTCGAAAGGTAGGGTAAACGACCTCATTTGTAAGCAAAAATGGTGGAACACGCCGAAAAATATGTTTCAAATGAGTTTAAAATGTAGGGTGGTGGACTCGCTAAAAAATGTGTTTCAAATGAATTCAAAAGGTAGGGTAAACAGACTCATTTCTAAGCAAAAATGGTGGACTCGTCGAAAAATGTTTCAAATGAGCTCAAAAGGTAGGGTGGTGTGGACTCGATAAAAAATGTGTTTCGAATGAGCTCGAAAGGTAGGGTAAACGGCCTCATTTCTAAGCAAACATGGTGGACTCGCCGAAAAATGTGTTTCAAATGAGCTCGAAAGGTAGGGTGGTGTGGACTCGCTAAAAAATGTGTTTCAAATGAGCTCGAAAGGTAGGGTAAACAGACTCATTTCTAAGCAAAAATTGTGGACTCGCCGAAAAATGTGTTTCAAAAGAGCTCAAAAGGTAGGGTGGTGTGGACTCGCAAAAAAATGTGTTTCCAATGAGCTCGAAAGGTAGGGTAAACGGTCTCATTTCTAAGCAAAAATGGTGGTCTCGCCGAAAAATGTGCTTCAAATGAGCTCGAAAGGTAGGGTGGTGTGGACTCGCTAAAAATGGGTTTCAAATGAGCTCGAAAGGTAGGGTAAACGACCTCATTTGTAAGCAAAAATGGTGGAACACGCCGAAAAATATGTTTCAAATGAATTTAAAATGTAGGGTGGTGGACTCGCTAAAAAATGTGCTTCAAATGAATTCAAAAAGTAGGGTAAACAGACTCATTTCTAAGCAAAAATGGTGGATCCGTCGAAAAATGTGTTTCAAATGAGCTCAAAAGGTAGGGTGGTGTGGACTCGCTAAAAAATGGGTTTCAAATGAGCTCGAAAGGTAGGGTAAACGACCTCATTTGTAAGCAAAAATGGTGGAACACGCCGAAAAATATGTTTCAAATGAGTTTAAAATGTAGGGTGGTGGACTCGCTAAAAAATGTGTTTCAAATGAATTCAAAAGGTAGGGTAAACAGACTCATTTCTAAGCAAAAATGGTGGACTCGTCGAAAAATGTGTTTCAAATGAGCTCAAAAGGTAGGGTGGTGTGGACTCGATAAAAAATGTGTTTCGAATGAGCTCGAAAGGTAGGGTAAACGGCCTCATTTCTAAGCAAACATGGTGGACTCGCCGAAAAATGTGTTTCAAATGAGCTCGAAAGGTAGGGTGGTGTGGACTCGCTAAAAAATGTGTTTCAAATGAGCTCGAAAGGTAGGGTAAACGGCCTCTTTTTTAAGCAAAAATGGTAGACACGCCAAAAAATGTGTTTCAAATGAGTTCGAAAGGTAGGGTGGTGGACTCGCTAGAAAATGTGTTTCAAATGAATTCAAAAGGTAGGGTAAACAGACTCATTTCTAAGCAAAAATTGTGGACTCGCCGAAAAATGTGTTTCAAAAGAGCTCAAAAGGTAGGGTGGTGTGGACTCGCAAAAAAATGTGTTTCCAATGAGCTCGAAAGGTAGGGTAAACGGTCTCATTTCTAAGCAAAAATGGTGGTCTCGCCGAAAAATGTGCTTCAAATGAGCTCGAAAGGTAGGGTGGTGTGGACTCGCTAAAAATGGGTTTCAAATGAGCTCGAAAGGTAGGGTAAACGACCTCATTTGTAAGCAAAAATGGTGGAACACGCCGAAAAATATGTTTCAAATGAATTTAAAATGTAGGGTGGTGGACTCGCTAAAAAATGTGTTTCAAATGAATTCAAAAAGTAGGGTAAACAGACTCATTTCTAAGCAAAAATGGTGGATCCGTCAAAAAATGTGTTTCAAATGAGCTCAAAAGGTAGGGTGGTGTGGACTCGCTAAAAAATGGGTTTCAAATGAGCTCGAAAGGTAGGGTAAACGACCTCATTTGTAAGCAAAAATGGTGGAACACGCCGAAAAATATGTTTCAAATGAGTTTAAAATGTAGGGTGGTGGACTCGCTAAAAAATGTGTTTCAAATGAATTCAAAAGGTAGGGTAAACAGACTCATTTCTAAGCAAAAATGGTGGACTCGTCGAAAAATGTTTCAAATGAGCTCAAAAGGTAGGGTGGTGTGGACTCGATAAAAAATGTGTTTCGAATGAGCTCGAAAGGTAGGGTAAACGGCCTCATTTCTAAGCAAACATGGTGGACTCGCCGAAAAATGTGTTTCAAATGAGCTCGAAAGGTAGGGTGGTGTGGACTCGCTAAAAAATGTGTTTCAAATGAGCTCGAAAGGTAGGGTAAACGGCCTCTTTTTTAAGCAAAAATGGTAGACACGCCAAAAAATGTGTTTCAAATGAGTTCGAAAGGTAGGGTGGTGGACTCGCTAGAAAATGTGTTTCAAATGAATTCAAAAGGAAGGGTAAACAGACTCATTTCCAAGCAAAAATTGTGGACTCGCCGAAAAATGTGTTTCAAAAGAGCTCAAAAGGTAGGGTGGTGTGGACTCGCAAAAAAATGTGTTTCCAATGAGCTCGAAAGGTAGGGTAAACGGTCTCATTTCTAAGCAAAAATGGTGGCCTCGCCGAAAAATGTGCTTCAAATGAGCTCGAAAGGTAGGGTGGTGTGGACTCGCTAAAAATGGGTTTCAAATGAGCTCGAAAGGTAGGGTAAACGACCTCATTTGTAAGCAAAAATGGTGGAACACGCCGAAAAATATGTTTCAAATGAATTTAAAATGTAGGGTGGTGGACTCGCTAAAAAATGTGTTTCAAATGAATTCAAAAAGTAGGGTAAACAGACTCATTTCTAAGCAAAAATGGTGGATCCGTCGAAAAATGTGTTTCAAATGAGCTCAAAAGGTAGGGTGGTGTGGACTCGCTAAAAAATGGGTTTCAAATGAGCTCGAAAGGTAGGGTAAACGACCTCATTTGTAAGCAAAAATGGTGGAACACGCCGAAAAATATGTTTCAAATGAGTTTAAAATGTAGGGTGGTGGACTCGCTAAAAAATGTGTTTCAAATGAATTCAAAAGGTAGGGTAAACAGACTCATTTCTAAGCAAAAATGGTGGACTCGTCGAAAAATGTGTTTCAAATGAGCTCAAAAGGTAGGGTGGTGTGGACTCGCTAAAAAATGGGTTTCAAATGAGCTCGAAAGGTAGGGTAAACGACCTCATTTGTAAGCAAAAATGGTGGAACACGCCGAAAAATATGTTTCAAATGAGTTTAAAATGTAGGGTGGTGGACTCGCTAAAAAATGTGTTTCAAATGAATTCAAAAGGTAGGGTAAACAGACTCATTTCTAAGCAAAAATGGTGGACTCGTCGAAAAATGTTTCAAATGAGCTCAAAAGGTAGGGTGGTGTGGACTCGATAAAAAATGTGTTTCGAATGAGCTCGAAAGGTAGGGTAAACGGCCTCATTTCTAAGCAAACATGGTGGACTCGCCGAAAAATGTGTTTCAAATGAGCTCGAAAGGTAGGGTGGTGTGGACTCGCTAAAAAATGTGTTTCAAATGAGCTCGAAAGGTAGGGTAAACGGCCTCTTTTTTAAGCAAAAATGGTAGACACGCCAAAAAATGTGTTTCAAATGAGTTCGAAAGGTAGGGTGGTGGACTCGCTAGAAAATGTGTTTCAAATGAATTCAAAAGGTAGGGTAAACAGACTCATTTCAAGCAAAAATTGTGGACTCGCCGAAAAATGTGTTTCAAAAGAGCTCAAAAGGTAGGGTGGTGTGGACTCGCAAAAAAATGTGTTTCCAATGAGCTCGAAAGGTAGGGTAAACGGTCTCATTTCTAAGCAAAAATGGTGGTCTCGCCGAAAAATGTGCTTCAAATGAGCTCGAAAGGTAGGGTGGTGTGGACTCGCTAAAATTGGTGTCAAATGAGCTCGAAAGGTAGGGTAAACGACCTCATTTGTAAGCAAAAATGGTGGAACACGCCGAAAAATATGTTTCAAATGAATTTAAAATGTAGGGTGGTGGACTCGCTAAAAAATGTGTTTCAAATGAATTCAAAAAGTAGGGTAAACAGACTCATTTCTAAGCAAAAATGGTGGATCCGTCGAAAAATGTGTTTCAAATGAGCTCAAAAGGTAGGGTGGTGTGGACTCGCTAAAAAATGGGTTTCAAATGAGCTCGAAAGGTAGGGTAAACGACCTCATTTTTAAGCAAAAATGGTGGAACACGCCGAAAAATATGTTTCAAATGAGTTTAAAATGTAGGGTGGTGGACTCGCTAAAAAATGTGTTTCAAATGAATTCAAAAGGTAGGGTAAACAGACTCATTTCTAAGCAAAAATGGTGGACTCGTCGAAAAATGTGTTTCAAATGAGCTCAAAAGGTAGGGTGGTGTGGACTCGATAAAAAATGTGTTTCGAATGAGCTCGAAAGGTAGGGTAAACGGCCTCATTTCTAAGCAAACATGGTGGACTCGCCGAAAAATGTGTTTCAAATGAGCTCGAAAGGTAGGGTGGTGTGGACTCGCGAAAAATGTGTTTCAAATGAGCTCGAAAGGTAGGGTAAACGGCCTCTTTTTTAAGCAAAAATGGTAGACACGCCAAAAAATGTGTTTCAAATGAGTTCGAAAGGTAGGGTGGTGGACTCGCTAGAAAATGTGTTTCAAATGAATTCAAAAGGTAGGGTAAACAGACTCATTTCCAAGCAAAAATTGTGGACTCGCCGAAAAATGTGTTTCAAAAGAGCTCAAAAGGTAGGGTGGTGTGGACTCGCAAAAAAATGTGTTTCCAATGAGCTCGAAAGGTAGGGTAAACGGTCTCATTTCTAAGCAAAAATGGTGGTCTCGCCGAAAAATGTGCTTCAAATGAGCTCGAAAGGTAGGGTGGTGTGGACTCGCTAAAAATGGGTTTCAAATGAGCTCGAAAGGTAGGGTAAACGACCTCATTTGTAAGCAAAAATGGTGGAACACGCCGAAAAATATGTTTCAAATGAATTTAAAATGTAGGGTGGTGGACTCGCTAAAAAATGTGTTTCAAATGAATTCAAAAAGTAGGGTAAACAGACTCATTTCTAAGCAAAAATGGTGGATCCGTCGAAAAATGTGTTTCAAATGAGCTCAAAAGGTAGGGTGGTGTGGACTCGCTAAAAAATGGGTTTCAAATGAGCTCGAAAGGTAGGGTAAACGACCTCATTTGTAAGCAAAAATGGTGGAACACGCCGAAAAATATGTTTCAAATGAGTTTAAAATGTAGGGTGGTGGACTCGCTAAAAAATGTGTTTCAAATGAATTCAAAAGGTAGGGTAAACAGACTCATTTCTAAGCAAAAATGGTGGACTCGTCGAAAAATGTGTTTCAAATGAGCTCAAAAGGTAGGGTGGTGTGGACTCGATAAAAAATGTGTTTCGAATGAGCTCGAAAGGTAGGGTAAACGGCCTCATTTCTAAGCAAACATGGTGGACTCGCCGAAAAATGTGTTTCAAATGAGCTCGAAAGGTAGGGTGGTGTGGACTCGCTAAAAAATGTGTTTCAAATGAGCTCGAAAGGTAGGGTAAACGGCCTCTTTTTTAAGCAAAAATGGTAGACACGCCAAAAAATGTGTTTCAAATGAGTTCGAAAGGTAGGGTGGTGGACTCGCTAGAAAATGTGTTTCAAATGAATTCAAAAGGTAGGGTAAACAGACTCATTTCTAAGCAAAAATTGTGGACTCGCCGAAAAATGTGTTTCAAAAGAGCTCAAAAGGTAGGGTGGTGTGGACTCGCAAAAAAATGTGTTTCCAATGAGCTCGAAAGGTACGGTAAACGGTCTCATTTCTAAGCAAAAATGGTGGTCTCGCCGAAAAATGTGCTTCAAATGAGCTCGAAAGGTAGGGTGGTGTGGACTCGCTAAAAATGGGTTTCAAATGAGCTCGAAAGGTAGGGTAAACGACCTCATTTGTAAGCAAAAATGGTGGAACACGCCGAAAAATATGTTTCAAATGAATTTAAAATGTAGGGTGGTGGACTCGCTAAAAAATGTGCTTCAAATGAATTCAAAAAGTAGGGTAAACAGACTCATTTCTAAGCAAAAATGGTGGATCCGTCGAAAAATGTGTTTCAAATGAGCTCAAAAGGTAGGGTGGTGTGGACTCGCTAAAAAATGGGTTTCAAATGAGCTCGAAAGGTAGGGTAAACGACCTCATTTGTAAGCAAAAATGGTGGAACACGCCGAAAAATATGTTTCAAATGAGTTTAAAATGTAGGGTGGTGGACTCGCTAAAAAATGTGTTTCAAATGAATTCAAAAGGTAGGGTAAACAGACTCATTTCTAAGCAAAAATGGTGGACTCGTCGAAAAATGTGTTTCAAATGAGCTCAAAAGGTAGGGTGGTGTGGACTCGATATAAAATGTGTTTCGAATGAGCTCGAAAGGTAGGGTAAACGGCCTCATTTCTAAGCAAACATGGTGGACTCGCCGAAAAATGTGTTTCAAATGAGCTCGAAAGGTAGGGTGGTGTGGACTCGCTAAAAAATGTGTTTCAAATGAGCTCGAAAGGTAGGGTAAACGGCCTCTTTTTTAAGAAAAAATGGTAGACACGCAAAAAAATGTGTTTCAAATGAGTTCGAAAGGTAGGGTGGTGGACTCGCTAGAAAATGTGTTTCAAATGAATTCAAAAGGTAGGGTAAACAGACTCATTTCTAAGCAAAAATTGTGGACTCGCCGAAAAATGTGTTTCAAAAGAGCTCAAAAGGTAGGGTGGTGTGGACTCGATAAAAAATGTGTTTCGAATGAGCTCGAAAGGTAGGGTAAACGGCCTCATTTCTAAGCAAACATGGTGGACTCGCCGAAAAATGTGTTTCAAATGAGCTCGAAAGGTAGGGTGGTGTGGACTCGCGAAAAATGTGTTTCAAATGAGCTCGAAAGGTAGGGTAAACGGCCTCTTTTTTAAGCAAAAATGGTAGACACGCCAAAAAATGTGTTTCAAATGAGTTCGAAAGGTAGGGTGGTGGACTCGCTAGAAAATGTGTTTCAAATGAATTCAAAAGGTAGGGTAAACAGACTCATTTCCAAGCAAAAATTGTGGACTCGCCGAAAAATGTGTTTCAAAAGAGCTCAAAAGGTAGGGTGGTGTGGACTCGCAAAAAAATGTGTTTCCAATGAGCTCGAAAGGTAGGGTAAACGGTCTCATTTCTAAGCAAAAATGGTGGTCTCGCCGAAAAATGTGCTTCAAATGAGCTCGAAAGGTAGGGTGGTGTGGACACGCTAAAAATGGGTTTCAAATGAGCTCGAAAGGTAGGGTAAACGACCTCATTTGTAAGCAAAAATGGTGGAACACGCCGAAAAATATGTTTCAAATGAATTTAAAATGTAGGGTGGTGGACTCGCTAAAAAATGTGTTTCAAATGAATTCAAAAAGTAGGGTAAACAGACTCATTTCTAAGCAAAAATGGTGGATCCGTCGAAAAATGTGTTTCAAATGAGCTCAAAAGGTAGGGTGGTGTGGACTCGCTAAAAAATGGGTTTCAAATGAGCTCGAAAGGTAGGGTAAACGACCTCATTTGTAAGCAAAAATGGTGGAACACGCCGAAAAATATGTTTCAAATGAGTTTAAAATGTAGGGTGGTGGACTCGCTAAAAAATGTGTTTCAAATGAATTCAAAAGGTAGGGTAAACAGACTCATTTCTAAGCAAAAATGGTGGACTCGTCGAAAAATGTGTTTCAAATGAGCTCAAAAGGTAGGGTGGTGTGGACTCGATATAAAATGTGTTTCGAATGAGCTCGAAAGGTAGGGTAAACGGCCTCATTTCTAAGCAAACATGGTGGACTCGCCGAAAAATGTGTTTCAAATGAGCTCGAAAGGTAGGGTGGTGTGGACTCGCTAAAAAATGTGTTTCAAATGAGCTCGAAAGGTAGGGTAAACGGCCTCTTTTTTAAGAAAAAATGGTAGACACGCAAAAAAATGTGTTTCAAATGAGTTCGAAAGGTAGGGTGGTGGACTCGCTAGAAAATGTGTTTCAAATGAATTCAAAAGGTAGGGTAAACAGACTCATTTCTAAGCAAAAATTGTGGACTCGCCGAAAAATGTGTTTCAAAAGAGCTCAAAAGGTAGGGTGGTGTGGACTCGATAAAAAATGTGTTTCGAATGAGCTCGAAAGGTAGGGTAAACGGCCTCATTTCTAAGCAAACATGGTGGACTCGCCGAAAAATGTGTTTCAAATGAGCTCGAAAGGTAGGGTGGTGTGGACTCGCGAAAAATGTGTTTCAAATGAGCTCGAAAGGTAGGGTAAACGGCCTCTTTTTTAAGCAAAAATGGTAGACACGCCAAAAAATGTGTTTCAAATGAGTTCGAAAGGTAGGGTGGTGGACTCGCTAGAAAATGTGTTTCAAATGAATTCAAAAGGTAGGGTAAACAGACTCATTTCCAAGCAAAAATTGTGGACTCGCCGAAAAATGTGTTTCAAAAGAGCTCAAAAGGTAGGGTGGTGTGGACTCGCAAAAAAATGTGTTTCCAATGAGCTCGAAAGGTAGGGTAAACGGTCTCATTTCTAAGCAAAAATGGTGGTCTCGCCGAAAAATGTGCTTCAAATGAGCTCGAAAGGTAGGGTGGTGTGGACTCGCTAAAAATGGGTTTCAAATGAGCTCGAAAGGTAGGGTAAACGACCTCATTTGTAAGCAAAAATGGTGGAACACGCCGAAAAATATGTTTCAAATGAATTTAAAATGTAGGGTGGTGGACTCGCTAAAAAATGTGTTTCAAATGAATTCAAAAAGTAGGGTAAACAGACTCATTTCTAAGCAAAAATGGTGGATCCGTCGAAAAATGTGTTTCAAATGAGCTCAAAAGGTAGGGTGGTGTGGACTCGCTAAAAAATGGGTTTCAAATGAGCTCGAAAGGTAGGGTAAACGACCTCATTTGTAAGCAAAAATGGTGGAACACGCCGAAAAATATGTTTCAAATGAGTTTAAAATGTAGGGTGGTGGACTCGCTAAAAAATGTGTTTCAAATGAATTCAAAAGGTAGGGTAAACAGACTCATTTCTAAGCAAAAATGGTGGACTCGTCGAAAAATGTGTTTCAAATGAGCTCAAAAGGTAGGGTGGTGTGGACTCGATAAAAAATGTGTTTCGAATGAGCTCGAAAGGTAGGGTAAACGGCCTCATTTCTAAGCAAACATGGTGGACTCGCCGAAAAATGTGTTTCAAATGAGCTCGAAAGGTAGGGTGGTGTGGACTCGCTAAAAAATGTGTTTCAAATGAGCTCGAAAGGTAGGGTAAACGGCCTCTTTTTTAAGCAAAAATGGTAGACACGCCAAAAAATGTGTTTCAAATGAGTTCGAAAGGTAGGGTGGTGGACTCGCTAGAAAATGTGTTTCAAATGAATTCAAAAGGTAGGGTAAACAGACTCATTTCTAAGCAAAAATTGTGGACTCGCCGAAAAATGTGTTTCAAAAGAGCTCAAAAGGTAGGGTGGTGTGGACTCGCAAAAAAATGTGTTTCCAATGAGCTCGAAAGGTAGGGTGGTGTGGACTCGCTAAAAAATGTGTTTCAAATGAGCTCGAAAGGTAGGGTAAACGGCCTCTTTTTTAAGCAAAAATGGTAGACACGCCAAAAAATGTGTTTCAAATGAGTTCGAAAGGTAGGGTGGTGGACTCGCTAGAAAATGTGTTTCAAATGAATTCAAAAGGTAGGGTAAACAGACTCATTTCTAAGCAAAAATTGTGGACTCGCCGAAAAATGTGTTTCAAAAGAGCTCAAAAGGTAGGGTGGTGTGGACTCGCAAAAAAATGTGTTTCCAATGAGCTCGAAAGGTAGGGTAAACGGTCTCATTTCTAAGCAAAAATGGTGGTCTCGCCGAAAAATGTGCTTCAAATGAGCTCGAAAGGTAGGGTGGTGTGGACTCGCTAAAAATGGGTTTCAAATGAGCTCGAAAGGTAGGGTAAACGACCTCATTTGTAAGCAAAAATGGTGGAACACGCCGAAAAATATGTTTCAAATGAATTTAAAATGTAGGGTGGTGGACTCGCTAAAAAATGTGCTTCAAATGAATTCAAAAAGTAGGGTAAACAGACTCATTTCTAAGCAAAAATGGTGGATCCGTCGAAAAATGTGTTTCAAATGAGCTCAAAAGGTAGGGTGGTGTGGACTCGCTAAAAAATGGGTTTCAAATGAGCTCGAAAGGTAGGGTAAACGACCTCATTTGTAAGCAAAAATGGTGGAACACGCCGAAAAATATGTTTCAAATGAGTTTAAAATGTAGGGTGGTGGACTCGCTAAAAAATGTGTTTCAAATGAATTCAAAAGGTAGGGTAAACAGACTCATTTCTAAGCAAAAATGGTGGACTCGTCGAAAAATGTGTTTCAAATGAGCTCAAAAGGTAGGGTGGTGTGGACTCGATAAAAAATGTGTTTCGAATGAGCTCGAAAGGTAGGGTAAACGGCCTCATTTCTAAGCAAACATGGTGGACTCGCCGAAAAATGTGTTTCAAATGAGCTCGAAAGGTAGGGTGGTGTGGACTCGCTAAAAAATGTGTTTCAAATGAGCTCGAAAGGTTGGGTAAACGGCCTCTTTTTTAAGCAAAAATGGTAGACACGCCAAAAAATGTGTTTCAAATGAGTTCGAAAGGTAGGGTGGTGGACTCGCTAGAAAATGTGTTTCAAATGAATTCAAAAGGTAGGGTAAACAGACTCATTTCTAAGCAAAAATTGTGGACTCGCCGAAAAATGTGTTTCAAAAGAGCTCAAAAGGTAGGGTGGTGTGGACTCGCAAAAAAATGTGTTTCCAATGAGCTCGAAAGGTACGGTAAACGGTCTCATTTCTAAGCAAAAATGGTGGTCTCGCCGAAAAATGTGCTTCAAATGAGCTCGAAAGGTAGGGTGGTGTGGACTCGCTAAAAATGGGTTTCAAATGAGCTCGAAAGGTAGGGTAAACGACCTCATTTGTAAGCAAAAATGGTGGAACACGCCGAAAAATATGTTTCAAATGAATTTAAAATGTAGGGTGGTGGACTCGCTAAAAAATGTGCTTCAAATGAATTCAAAAAGTAGGGTAAACAGACTCATTTCTAAGCAAAAATGGTGGATCCGTCGAAAAATGTGTTTCAAATGAGCTCAAAAGGTAGGGTGGTGTGGACTCGCTAAAAAATGGGTTTCAAATGAGCTCGAAAGGTAGGGTAAACGACCTCATTTGTAAGCAAAAATGGTGGAACACGCCGAAAAATATGTTTCAAATGAGTTTAAAATGTAGGGTGGTGGACTCGCTAAAAAATGTGTTTCAAATGAATTCAAAAGGTAGGGTAAACAGACTCATTTCTAAGCAAAAATGGTGGACTCGTCGAAAAATGTGTTTCAAATGAGCTCAAAAGGTAGGGTGGTGTGGACTCGATATAAAATGTGTTTCGAATGAGCTCGAAAGGTAGGGTAAACGGCCTCATTTCTAAGCAAACATGGTGGACTCGCCGAAAAATGTGTTTCAAATGAGCTCGAAAGGTAGGGTGGTGTGGACTCGCTAAAAAATGTGTTTCAAATGAGCTCGAAAGGTAGGGTAAACGGCCTCTTTTTTAAGAAAAAATGGTAGACACGCAAAAAAATGTGTTTCAAATGAGTTCGAAAGGTAGGGTGGTGGACTCGCTAGAAAATGTGTTTCAAATGAATTCAAAAGGTAGGGTAAACAGACTCATTTCTATGCAAAAATTGTGGACTCGCCGAAAAATGTGTTTCAAAAGAGCTCAAAAGGTAGGGTGGTGTGGACTCGCAAAAAAATGTGTTTCCAATGAGCTCGAAAGGTAGGGTAAACGGTCTCATTTCTAAGCAAAAATGGTGGTCTCGCCGAAAAATGTGCTTCAAATGAGCTCGAAAGGTAGGGTGGTGTGGACTCGCTAAAAATGGGTTTCAAATGAGCTCGAAAGGTAGGGTAAACGACCTCATTTGTAAGCAAAAATGGTGGAACACGCCTAAAAATATGTTTCAAATGAATTTAAAATGTAGGGTGGTGGACTCGCTAAAAAATGTGTTTCAAATGAATTCAAAAAGTAGGGTAAACAGACTCATTTCTAAGCAAAAATGGTGGATCCGTCAAAAAATGTGTTTCAAATGAGCTCAAAAGGTAGGGTGGTGTGGACTCGCTAAAAAATGGGTTTCAAATGAGCTCGAAAGGTAGGGTAAACGACCTCATTTGTAAGCAAAAATGGTGGAACACGCCGAAAAATATGTTTCAAATGAGTTTAAAATGTAGGGTGGTGGACTCGCTAAAAAATGTGTTTCAAATGAATTCAAAAGGTAGGGTAAACAGACTCATTTCTAAGCAAAAATGGTGGACTCGTCAAAAAATGTGTTTCAAATGAGCTCAAAAGGTAGGGTGGTGTGGACTCGATAAAAAATGTGTTTCGAATGAGCTCGAAAGGTAGGGTAAACGGCCTCATTTCTAAGCAAACATGGTGGACTCGCCGAAAAATGTGTTTCAAATGAGCTCGAAAGGTAGGGTGGTGTGGACTCGCTAAAAAATGTGTTTCAAATGAGCTCGAAAGGTAGGGTAAACGGCCTCTTTTTTAAGCAAAAATGGTAGACACGCCAAAAAATGTGTTTCAAATGAGTTCGAAAGGTAGGGTGGTGGACTCGCTAGAAAATGTGTTTCAAATGAATTCAAAAGGTAGGGTAAACAGACTCATTTCTAAGCAAAAATTGTGGACTCGCCGAAAAATGTGTTTCAAAAGAGCTCAAAAGGTAGGGTGGTGTGGACTCGCAAAAAAATGTGTTTCCAATGAGCTCGAAAGGTAGGGTGGTGTGGACTCGCTAAAAAATGTGTTTCAAATGAGCTCGAAAGGTAGGGTAAACGGCCTCTTTTTTAAGCAAAAATGGTAGACACGCCAAAAAATGTGTTTCAAATGAGTTCGAAAGGTAGGGTGGTGGACTCGCTAGAAAATGTGTTTCAAATGAATTCAAAAGGTAGGGTAAACAGACTCATTTCTAAGCAAAAATTGTGGACTCGCCGAAAAATGTGTTTCAAAAGAGCTCAAAAGGTAGGGTGGTGTGGACTCGCAAAAAAATGTGTTTCCAATGAGCTCGAAAGGTAGGGTAAACGGTCTCATTTCTAAGCAAAAATGGTGGTCTCGCCGAAAAATGTGCTTCAAATGAGCTCGAAAGGTAGGGTGGTGTGGACTCGCTAAAAATGGGTTTCAAATGAGCTCGAAAGGTAGGGTAAACGACCTCATTTGTAAGCAAAAATGGTGGAACACGCCGAAAAATATGTTTCAAATGAATTTAAAATGTAGGGTGGTGAACTCGCTAAAAAATGTGCTTCAAATGAATTCAAAAAGTAGGGTAAACAGACTCATTTCTAAGCAAAAATGGTGGATCCGTCGAAAAATGTGTTTCAAATGAGCTCAAAAGGTAGGGTGGTGTGTACTCGCTAAAAAATGGGTTTCAAATGAGCTCGAAAGGTAGGGTAAACGACCTCATTTGTAAGCAAAAATGGTGGCACACGCCGAAAAATATGTTTCAAATGAGTTTAAAATGTAGGGTGGTGGACTCGCTAAAAAATTTGTTTCAAATGAATTCAAAAGGTAGGGTAAACAGACTCATTTCTAAGCAAAAATGGTGGACTCGTCGAAAAATGTGTTTCAAATGAGCTCAAAAGGTAGGGTGGTGTGGACTCGATAAAAAATGTGTTTCGAATGAGCTCGAAAGGTAGGGTAAACGGCCTCATTTCTAAGCAAACATGGTGGACTCGCCGAAAAATGTGTTTCAAATGAGCTCGAAAGGTAGGGTGGTGTGGACTCGCTAAAAAATGTGTTTCAAATGAGCTCGAAAGGTTGGGTAAACGGCCTCTTTTTTAAGCAAAAATGGTAGACACGCCAAAAAATGTGTTTCAAATGAGTTCGAAAGGTAGGGTGGTGGACTCGCTAGAAAATGTGTTTCAAATGAATTCAAAAGGTAGGGTAAACAGACTCATTTCTAAGCAAAAATTGTGGACTCGCCGAAAAATGTGTTTCAAAAGAGCTCAAAAGGTAGGGTGGTGTGGACTCGCAAAAAAATGTGTTTCCAATGAGCTCGAAAGGTAGGGTGGTGTGGACTCGCTAAAAAATGTGTTTCAAATGAGCTCGAAAGGTAGGGTAAACGGCCTCTTTTTTAAGCAAAAATGGTAGACACGCCAAAAAATGTGTTTCAAATGAGTTCGAAAGGTAGGGTGGTGGACTCGCTAGAAAATGTGTTTCAAATGAATTCAAAAGGTAGGGTAAACAGACTCATTTCTAAGCAAAAATTGTGGACTCGCCGAAAAATGTGTTTCAAAAGAGCTCAAAAGGTAGGGTGGTGTGGACTCGCAAAAAAATGTGTTTCCAATGAGCTCGAAAGGTAGGGTAAACGGTCTCATTTCTAAGCAAAAATGGTGGTCTCGCCGAAAAATGTGCTTCAAATGAGCTCGAAAGGTAGGGTGGTGTGGACTCGCTAAAAATGGGTTTCAAATGAGCTCGAAAGGTAGGGTAAACGACCTCATTTGTAAGCAAAAATGGTGGAACACGCCGAAAAATATGTTTCAAATGAGTTTAAAATGTAGGGTGGTGGACTCGCTAAAAAATGTGCTTCAAATGAATTCAAAAAGTAGGGTAAACAGACTCATTTCTAAGAAAAAATGGTGGATCCGTCGAAAAATGTTTTTCAAATGAGCTCAAAAGGTAGGGTGGTGTGGACTCGCTAAAAAATGGGTTTCAAATGAGCTCGAAAGGTAGGGTAAACGACCTCATTTGTAAGCAAAAATGGTGGAACACGCCGAAAAATATGTTTCAAATGAGTTTAAAATGTAGGGTGGTGGACTCGCTAAAAAATGTGTTTCAAATGAATTCAAAAGGTAGGGTAAACAGACTCATTTCTAAGCAAAAATGGTGGACTCGTCGAAAAATGTGTTTCAAATGAGCTCAAAAGGTAGGGTGGTGTGGACTCGATAAAAAATGTGTTTCGAATGAGCTCGAAAGGTAGGGTAAACGGCCTCATTTCTAAGCAAACATGGTGGACTCGCCGAAAAATGTGTTTCAAATGAGCTCGAAAGGTAGGGTGGTGTGGACTCGCTAAAAAATGTGTTTCAAATGAGCTCGAAAGGTTGGGTAAACGGCCTCTTTTTTAAGCAAAAATGGTAGACACGCCAAAAAATGTGTTTCAAATGAGTTCGAAAGGTAGGGTGGTGGACTCGCTAGAAAATGTGTTTCAAATGAATTCAAAAGGTAGGGTAAACAGACTCATTTCTAAGCAAAAATTGTGGACTCGCCGAAAAATGTGTTTCAAAAGAGCTCAAAAGGTAGGGTGGTGTGGACTCGCAAAAACATGTGTTTCCAATGAGCTCGAAAGGTAGGGTAAACGGTCTCATTTCTAAGCAAAAATGGTGGTCTTGCCGAGAAATGTGTTTCAAATGAGCTCAAAAGGTAGGGTGGTGTGGACTCGCTAAAAAATGGGTTTCAAATGAGCTCGAAAGGTAGGGTAAACGACCTCATTTGTAAGCAAAAATGGTGGAACACGCCGAAAAATATGTTTCAAATGAGTTTAAAATGTAGGGTGGTGGACTCGCTAAAAAATGTGCTTCAAATGAATTCAAAAAGTAGGGTAAACAGACTCATTTCTAAGCAAAAATGGTGGATCCGTCGAAAAATGTGTTTCAAATGAGCTCAAAAGGTAGGGTGGTGTGGACTCGCTAAAAAATGGGTTTCAAATGAGCTCGAAAGGTAGGGTAAACGACCTCATTTGTAAGCAAAAATGGTGGAACACGCCGAAAAATATGTTTCAAATGAGTTTAAAATGTAGGGTGGTGGACTCGCTAAAAAATGTGTTTCAAATGAATTGAAAAGATAGGGTAAACAGACTCATTTCTAAGCAAAAATGGTGGACTCGTCGAAAAATGTGTTTCAAATGAGCTCAAAAGGTAGGGTGGTGTGGACTCGATAAAAAATGTGTTTCGAATGAGCTCGAAAGGTAGGGTAAACGGCCTCATTTCTAAGCAAACATGGTGGACTCGCCGAAAAATGTGTTTCAAATGAACTTCAAAGATAGGGTGGTGGTCTAGCTGAAAAATGTATTTCAAATGAGCTCCAAATATAGGGTAAACGGCCCCATTTCTAAGCAAAAATGGTGGACTCGCCCAAAAAATGTGTTTCAAATGAGCTCCAAAGGTTGGGTAAACGGCCTCTTTTTTAAGCAAAAATGGTAGACACGCCAAAAAATGTGTTTCAAATGAGTTCGAAAGGTAGGGTGGTGGACTCGCTAGAAAATGTGTTTCAAATGAATTCAAAAGGTAGGGTAAACAGACTCATTTCTAAGCAAAAATTGTGGACTCGCCGAAAAATGTGTTTCAAAAGAGCTCAAAAGGTAGGGTGGTGTGGACTCGCAAAAAAATGTGTTTCCAATGAGCTCGAAAGGTAGGGTGGTGTGGACTCGCTAAAAAATGTGTTTCAAATGAGCTCGAAAGGTAGGGTAAACGGCCTCTTTTTTAAGCAAAAATGGTAGACACGCCAAAAAATGTGTTTCAAATGAGTTCGAAAGGTAGGGTGGTGGACTCGCTAGAAAATGTGTTTCAAATGAATTCAAAAGGTAGGGTAAACAGACTCATTTCTAAGCAAAAATTGTGGACTCGCCGAAAAATGTGTTTCAAAAGAGCTCAAAAGGTAGGGTGGTGTGGACTCGCAAAAAAATGTGTTTCCAATGAGCTCGAAAGGTAGGGTAAACGGTCTCATTTCTAAGCAAAAATGGTGGTCTCGCCGAAAAATGTGCTTCAAATGAGCTCGAAAGGTAGGGTGGTGTGGACTCGCTAAAAATGGGTTTCAAATGAGCTCGAAAGGTAGGGTAAACGACCTCATTTGTAAGCAAAAATGGTGGAACACGCCGAAAAATATGTTTCAAATGAGTTTAAAATGTAGGGTGGTGGACTCGCTAAAAAATGTGCTTCAAATGAATTCAAAAAGTAGGGTAAACAGACTCATTTCTAAGAAAAAATGGTGGATCCGTCGAAAAATGTTTTTCAAATGAGCTCAAAAGGTAGGGTGGTGTGGACTCGCTAAAAAATGGGTTTCAAATGAGCTCGAAAGGTAGGGTAAACGACCTCATTTGTAAGCAAAAATGGTGGAACACGCCGAAAAATATGTTTCAAATGAGTTTAAAATGTAGGGTGGTGGACTCGCTAAAAAATGTGTTTCAAATGAATTCAAAAGGTAGGGTAAACAGACTCATTTCTAAGCAAAAATGGTGGACTCGTCGAAAAATGTGTTTCAAATGAGCTCAAAAGGTAGGGTGGTGTGGACTCGATAAAAAATGTGTTTCGAATGAGCTCGAAAGGTAGGGTAAACGGCCTCATTTCTAAGCAAACATGGTGGACTCGCCGAAAAATGTGTTTCAAATGAGCTCGAAAGGTAGGGTGGTGTGGACTCGCTAAAAAATGTGTTTCAAATGAGCTCGAAAGGTTGGGTAAACGGCCTCTTTTTTAAGCAAAAATGGTAGACACGCCAAAAAATGTGTTTCAAATGAGTTCGAAAGGTAGGGTGGTGGACTCGCTAGAAAATGTGTTTCAAATGAATTCAAAAGGTAGGGTAAACAGACTCATTTCTAAGCAAAAATTGTGGACTCGCCGAAAAATGTGTTTCAAAAGAGCTCAAAAGGTAGGGTGGTGTGGACTCGCAAAAACATGTGTTTCCAATGAGCTCGAAAGGTAGGGTAAACGGTCTCATTTCTAAGCAAAAATGGTGGTCTTGCCGAGAAATGTGTTTCAAATGAGCTCAAAAGGTAGGGTGGTGTGGACTCGCTAAAAAATGGGTTTCAAATGAGCTCGAAAGGTAGGGTAAACGACCTCATTTGTAAGCAAAAATGGTGGAACACGCCGAAAAATATGTTTCAAATGAGTTTAAAATGTAGGGTGGTGGACTCGCTAAAAAATGTGCTTCAAATGAATTCAAAAAGTAGGGTAAACAGACTCATTTCTAAGCAAAAATGGTGGATCCGTCGAAAAATGTGTTTCAAATGAGCTCAAAAGGTAGGGTGGTGTGGACTCGCTAAAAAATGGGTTTCAAATGAGCTCGAAAGGTAGGGTAAACGACCTCATTTGTAAGCAAAAATGGTGGAACACGCCGAAAAATATGTTTCAAATGAGTTTAAAATGTAGGGTGGTGGACTCGCTAAAAAATGTGTTTCAAATGAATTGAAAAGATAGGGTAAACAGACTCATTTCTAAGCAAAAATGGTGGACTCGTCGAAAAATGTGTTTCAAATGAGCTCAAAAGGTAGGGTGGTGTGGACTCGATAAAAAATGTGTTTCGAATGAGCTCGAAAGGTAGGGTAAACGGCCTCATTTCTAAGCAAACATGGTGGACTCGCCGAAAAATGTGTTTCAAATGAACTTCAAAGATAGGGTGGTGGTCTAGCTGAAAAATGTATTTCAAATGAGCTCCAAATATAGGGTAAACGGCCCCATTTCTAAGCAAAAATGGTGGACTCGCCCAAAAAATGTGTTTCAAATGAGCTCCAAAGGTAGGGTGGTGGACTCGCTAAAAAATGTGTTTCAAATGAGCTCGAAAAGTAGGGTAAACGGTCTCATTTCTAAGAAAAAATAGTGGACTCGCCGGAAAATGTGTTTCAAATGAGGTCGAAAGGTAGGGTGGTGGACTCGCTAAAAAAAGTGTTTCAAATGAGCTCGAAAAGTAGGGTAAACGGTCTTATTTCTAAGAAAAAATAGTGGACTCGCCGGAAAATGTGTTTCAAATGAGTTCGAAAGGTAGGGTGGTGGACTCGCTAAAAAAAGTGTTTCAAATGAATTCAAAAGGTAGGATAAACAGACTCATTTCTAAGGAAAATTGGTGGACTCGCCGACAAATGTGTTTCAAATGAGCTCCAAAGGTAGGGTGTTGTGGACTCGCTAAAAAATGTGTTTCGAATGAGCTCGAAAGATAGGGTAAAAGAACTCATTTCTAAGCATAAATGGTGGACTCACCGAAAAATGTGTTTCAAATGAGCTCGAAAGGTAGGGTGGTGTGGACTCGCTAAAAAATATGTTTCAAATGAGCTCGAAAGGTTGGGTAAACAGCCTCTTTTTTAAGCAAAAATGGTGGACACGCCAAAAAATGTGTTTCAAATGAGTTCGAAAGGTAGGGTGGTGGACTCGCTAGAAAATGTGTTTCAAATGAATTCAAAAGGTAGGGTAAACAGACTCATTTCTAAGCAAAAATTGTGGACTCGCCGAAAAATGTGTTTCAAAAGAGCTCAAAAGGTAGGGTAAACGACCTCATTTGTAAGCAAAAATGGTGGAACACGCCGAAAAATATGTTTCAAATGAATTTAAAATGTAGGGTGGTGGACTCGCTAAAAAATGTGCTTCAAATGAATTCAAAAAGTAGGGTAAACAGACTCATTTCTAAGCAAAAATGGTGGATCCGTCGAAAAATGTGTTTCAAATGAGCTCAAAAGGTAGGGTGGTGTGGACTCGCTAAAAAATGGGTTTCAAATGAGCTCGAAAGGTAGGGTAAACGACCTCATTTGTAAGCAAAAATGGTGGCACACGCCGAAAAATATGTTTCAAATGAGTTTAAAATGTAGGGTGGTGGACTCGCTAAAAATTTTGTTTCAAATGAATTCAAAAGGTAGGGTAAACAGACTCATTTCTAAGCAAAAATGGTGGACTCGTCGAAAAATGTGTTTCAAATGAGCTCAAAAGGTAGGGTGGTGTGGACTCGATAAAAAATGTGTTTCGAATGAGCTCGAAAGGTAGGGTAAACGGCCTCATTTCTAAGCAAACATGGTGGACTCGCCGAAAAATGTGTTTCAAATGAGCTCGAAAGGTAGGGTGGTGTGGACTCGCTAAAAAATGTGTTTCAAATGAGCTCGAAAGGTTGGGTAAACGGCCTCTTTTTTAAGCAAAAATGGTAGACACGCCAAAAAATGTGTTTCAAATGAGTTCGAAAGGTAGGGTGGTGGACTCGCTAGAAAATGTGTTTCAAATGAATTCAAAAGGTAGGGTAAACAGACTCATTTCTAAGCAAAAATTGTGGACTCGCCGAAAAATGTGTTTCAAAAGAGCTCAAAAGGTAGGGTGGTGTGGACTCGCAAAAACATGTGTTTCCAATGAGCTCGAAAGGTAGGGTAAACGGTCTCATTTCTAAGCAAAAATGGTGGTCTTGCCGAGAAATGTGTTTCAAATGAGCTCAAAAGGTAGGGTGGTGTGGACTCGCTAAAAAATGGGTTTCAAATGAGCTCGAAAGGTAGGGTAAACGACCTCATTTGTAAGCAAAAATGGTGGAACACGCCGAAAAATATGTTTCAAATGAGTTTAAAATGTAGGGTGGTGGACTCGCTAAAAAATGTGCTTCAAATGAATTCAAAAAGTAGGGTAAACAGACTCATTTCTAAGCAAAAATGGTGGATCCGTCGAAAAATGTGTTTCAAATGAGCTCAAAAGGTAGGGTGGTGTGGACTCGCTAAAAAATGGGTTTCAAATGAGCTCGAAAGGTAGGGTAAACGACCTCATTTGTAAGCAAAAATGGTGGAACACGCCGAAAAATATGTTTCAAATGAGTTTAAAATGTAGGGTGGTGGACTCGCTAAAAAATGTGTTTCAAATGAATTGAAAAGATAGGGTAAACAGACTCATTTCTAAGCAAAAATGGTGGACTCGTCGAAAAATGTGTTTCAAATGAGCTCAAAAGGTAGGGTGGTGTGGACTCGATAAAAAATGTGTTTCGAATGAGCTCGAAAGGTAGGGTAAACGGCCTCATTTCTAAGCAAACATGGTGGACTCGCCGAAAAATGTGTTTCAAATGAACTTCAAAGATAGGGTGGTGGTCTAGCTGAAAAATGTATTTCAAATGAGCTCCAAATATAGGGTAAACGGCCCCATTTCTAAGCAAAAATGGTGGACTCGCCCAAAAAATGTGTTTCAAATGAGCTCCAAAGGTTGGGTAAACGGCCTCTTTTTTAAGCAAAAATGGTAGACACGCCAAAAAATGTGTTTCAAATGAGTTCGAAAGGTAGGGTGGTGGACTCGCTAGAAAATGTGTTTCAAATGAATTCAAAAGGTAGGGTAAACAGACTCATTTCTAAGCAAAAATTGTGGACTCGCCGAAAAATGTGTTTCAAAAGAGCTCAAAAGGTAGGGTGGTGTGGACTCGCAAAAAAATGTGTTTCCAATGAGCTCGAAAGGTAGGGTGGTGTGGACTCGCTAAAAAATGTGTTTCAAATGAGCTCGAAAGGTAGGGTAAACGGCCTCTTTTTTAAGCAAAAATGGTAGACACGCCAAAAAATGTGTTTCAAATGAGTTCGAAAGGTAGGGTGGTGGACTCGCTAGAAAATGTGTTTCAAATGAATTCAAAAGGTAGGGTAAACAGACTCATTTCTAAGCAAAAATTGTGGACTCGCCGAAAAATGTGTTTCAAAAGAGCTCAAAAGGTAGGGTGGTGTGGACTCGCAAAAAAATGTGTTTCCAATGAGCTCGAAAGGTAGGGTAAACGGTCTCATTTCTAAGCAAAAATGGTGGTCTCGCCGAAAAATGTGCTTCAAATGAGCTCGAAAGGTAGGGTGGTGTGGACTCGCTAAAAATGGGTTTCAAATGAGCTCGAAAGGTAGGGTAAACGACCTCATTTGTAAGCAAAAATGGTGGAACACGCCGAAAAATATGTTTCAAATGAGTTTAAAATGTAGGGTGGTGGACTCGCTAAAAAATGTGCTTCAAATGAATTCAAAAAGTAGGGTAAACAGACTCATTTCTAAGAAAAAATGGTGGATCCGTCGAAAAATGTTTTTCAAATGAGCTCAAAAGGTAGGGTGGTGTGGACTCGCTAAAAAATGGGTTTCAAATGAGCTCGAAAGGTAGGGTAAACGACCTCATTTGTAAGCAAAAATGGTGGAACACGCCGAAAAATATGTTTCAAATGAGTTTAAAATGTAGGGTGGTGGACTCGCTAAAAAATGTGTTTCAAATGAATTCAAAAGGTAGGGTAAACAGACTCATTTCTAAGCAAAAATGGTGGACTCGTCGAAAAATGTGTTTCAAATGAGCTCAAAAGGTAGGGTGGTGTGGACTCGATAAAAAATGTGTTTCGAATGAGCTCGAAAGGTAGGGTAAACGGCCTCATTTCTAAGCAAACATGGTGGACTCGCCGAAAAATGTGTTTCAAATGAGCTCGAAAGGTAGGGTGGTGTGGACTCGCTAAAAAATGTGTTTCAAATGAGCTCGAAAGGTTGGGTAAACGGCCTCTTTTTTAAGCAAAAATGGTAGACACGCCAAAAAATGTGTTTCAAATGAGTTCGAAAGGTAGGGTGGTGGACTCGCTAGAAAATGTGTTTCAAATGAATTCAAAAGGTAGGGTAAACAGACTCATTTCTAAGCAAAAATTGTGGACTCGCCGAAAAATGTGTTTCAAAAGAGCTCAAAAGGTAGGGTGGTGTGGACTCGCAAAAACATGTGTTTCCAATGAGCTCGAAAGGTAGGGTAAACGGTCTCATTTCTAAGCAAAAATGGTGGTCTTGCCGAGAAATGTGTTTCAAATGAGCTCAAAAGGTAGGGTGGTGTGGACTCGCTAAAAAATGGGTTTCAAATGAGCTCGAAAGGTAGGGTAAACGACCTCATTTGTAAGCAAAAATGGTGGAACACGCCGAAAAATATGTTTCAAATGAGTTTAAAATGTAGGGTGGTGGACTCGCTAAAAAATGTGCTTCAAATGAATTCAAAAAGTAGGGTAAACAGACTCATTTCTAAGCAAAAATGGTGGATCCGTCGAAAAATGTGTTTCAAATGAGCTCAAAAGGTAGGGTGGTGTGGACTCGCTAAAAAATGGGTTTCAAATGAGCTCGAAAGGTAGGGTAAACGACCTCATTTGTAAGCAAAAATGGTGGAACACGCCGAAAAATATGTTTCAAATGAGTTTAAAATGTAGGGTGGTGGACTCGCTAAAAAATGTGTTTCAAATGAATTGAAAAGATAGGGTAAACAGACTCATTTCTAAGCAAAAATGGTGGACTCGTCGAAAAATGTGTTTCAAATGAGCTCAAAAGGTAGGGTGGTGTGGACTCGATAAAAAATGTGTTTCGAATGAGCTCGAAAGGTAGGGTAAACGGCCTCATTTCTAAGCAAACATGGTGGACTCGCCGAAAAATGTGTTTCAAATGAACTTCAAAGATAGGGTGGTGGTCTAGCTGAAAAATGTATTTCAAATGAGCTCCAAATATAGGGTAAACGGCCCCATTTCTAAGCAAAAATGGTGGACTCGCCCAAAAAATGTGTTTCAAATGAGCTCCAAAGGTAGGGTGGTGGACTCGCTAAAAAATGTGTTTCAAATGAGCTCGAAAAGTAGGGTAAACGGTCTCATTTCTAAGAAAAAATAGTGGACTCGCCGGAAAATGTGTTTCAAATGAGGTCGAAAGGTAGGGTGGTGGACTCGCTAAAAAAAGTGTTTCAAATGAGCTCGAAAAGTAGGGTAAACGGTCTTATTTCTAAGAAAAAATAGTGGACTCGCCGGAAAATGTGTTTCAAATGAGTTCGAAAGGTAGGGTGGTGGACTCGCTAAAAAAAGTGTTTCAAATGAATTCAAAAGGTAGGATAAACAGACTCATTTCTAAGGAAAATTGGTGGACTCGCCGACAAATGTGTTTCAAATGAGCTCCAAAGGTAGGGTGTTGTGGACTCGCTAAAAAATGTGTTTCGAATGAGCTCGAAAGATAGGGTAAAAGAACTCATTTCTAAGCATAAATGGTGGACTCACCGAAAAATGTGTTTCAAATGAGCTCGAAAGGTAGGGTGGTGTGGACTCGCTAAAAAATATGTTTCAAATGAGCTCGAAAGGTTGGGTAAACAGCCTCTTTTTTAAGCAAAAATGGTGGACACGCCAAAAAATGTGTTTCAAATGAGTTCGAAAGGTAGGGTGGTGGACTCGCTAGAAAATGTGTTTCAAATGAATTCAAAAGGTAGGGTAAACAGACTCATTTCTAAGCAAAAATTGTGGACTCGCCGAAAAATGTGTTTCAAAAGAGCTCAAAAGGTAGGGTAAACGACCTCATTTGTAAGCAAAAATGGTGGAACACGCCGAAAAATATGTTTCAAATGAATTTAAAATGTAGGGTGGTGGACTCGCTAAAAAATGTGCTTCAAATGAATTCAAAAAGTAGGGTAAACAGACTCATTTCTAAGCAAAAATGGTGGATCCGTCGAAAAATGTGTTTCAAATGAGCTCAAAAGGTAGGGTGGTGTGGACTCGCTAAAAAATGGGTTTCAAATGAGCTCGAAAGGTAGGGTAAACGACCTCATTTGTAAGCAAAAATGGTGGCACACGCCGAAAAATATGTTTCAAATGAGTTTAAAATGTAGGGTGGTGGACTCGCTAAAAATTTTGTTTCAAATGAATTCAAAAGGTAGGGTAAACAGACTCATTTCTAAGCAAAAATGGTGGACTCGTCGAAAAATGTGTTTCAAATGAGCTCAAAAGGTAGGGTGGTGTGGACTCGATAAAAAATGTGTTTCGAATGAGCTCGAAAGGTAGGGTAAACGGCCTCATTTCTAAGCAAACATGGTGGACTCGCCGAAAAATGTGTTTCAAATGAGCTCGAAAGGTAGGGTGGTGTGGACTCGCTAAAAAATGTGTTTCAAATGAGCTCGAAAGGTTGGGTAAACGGCCTCTTTTTTAAGCAAAAATGGTAGACACGCCAAAAAATGTGTTTCAAATGAGTTCGAAAGGTAGGGTGGTGGACTCGCTAGAAAATGTGTTTCAAATGAATTCAAAAGGTAGGGTAAACAGACTCATTTCTAAGCAAAAATTGTGGACTCGCCGAAAAATGTGTTTCAAAAGAGCTCAAAAGGTAGGGTGGTGTGGACTCGCAAAAAAATGTGTTTCCAATGAGCTCGAAAGGTAGGGTAAACGGTCTCATTTCTAAGCAAAAATGGTGGTCTCGCCGAAAAATGTGCTTCAAATGAGCTCGAAAGGTAGGGTGGTGTGGACTCGCTAAAAATGGGTTTCAAATGAGCTCGAAAGGTAGGGTAAACGACCTCATTTGTAAGCAAAAATGGTGGAACACGCCGAAAAATATGTTTCAAATGAGTTTAAAATGTAGGGTGGTGGACTCGCTAAAAAATGTGCTTCAAATGAATTCAAAAAGTAGGGTAAACAGACTCATTTCTAAGCAAAAATGGTGGATCCGTCGAAAAATGTTTTTCAAATGAGCTCAAAAGGTAGGGTGGTGTGGACTCGCTAAAAAATGGGTTTCAAATGAGCTCGAAAGGTAGGGTAAACGACCTCATTTGTAAGCAAAAATGGTGGAACACGCCGAAAAATATGTTTCAAATGAGTTTAAAATGTAGGGTGGTGGACTCGCTAAAAAATGTGTTTCAAATGAATTCAAAAGGTAGGGTAAACAGACTCATTTCTAAGCAAAAATGGTGGACTCGTCGAAAAATGTGTTTCAAATGAGCTCAAAAGGTAGGGTGGTGTGGACTCGATAAAAAATGTGTTTCGAATGAGCTCGAAAGGTAGGGTAAACGGCCTCATTTCTAAGCAAACATGGTGGACTCGCCGAAAAATGTGTTTCAAATGAGCTCGAAAGGTAGGGTGGTGTGGACTCGCTAAAAAATGTGTTTCAAATGAGCTCGAAAGGTTGGGTAAACGGCCTCTTTTTTAAGCAAAAATGGTAGACACGCCAAAAAATGTGTTTCAAATGAGTTCGAAAGGTAGGGTGGTGGACTCGCTAGAAAATGTGTTTCAAATGAATTCAAAAGGTAGGGTAAACAGACTCATTTCTAAGCAAAAATTGTGGACTCGCCGAAAAATGTGTTTCAAAAGAGCTCAAAAGGTAGGGTGGTGTGGACTCGCAAAAAAATGTGTTTCCAATGAGCTCGAAAGGTAGGGTAAACGGTCTCATTTCTAAGCAAAAATGGTGGTCTCGCCGAAAAATGTGCTTCAAATGAGCTCGAAAGGTAGGGTGGTGTGGACTCGCTAAAAATGGGTTTCAAATGAGCTCGAAAGGTAGGGTAAACGACCTCATTTGTAAGCAAAAATGGTGGAACACGCCGAAAAATATGTTTCAAATGAGTTTAAAATGTAGGGTGGTGGACTCGCTAAAAAATGTGCTTCAAATGAATTCAAAAAGTAGGGTAAACAGACTCATTTCTAAGCAAAAATGGTGGATCCGTCGAAAAATGTTTTTCAAATGAGCTCAAAAGGTAGGGTGGTGTGGACTCGCTAAAAAATGGGTTTCAAATGAGCTCGAAAGGTAGGGTAAACGACCTCATTTGTAAGCAAAAATGGTGGAACACGCCGAAAAATATGTTTCAAATGAGTTTAAAATGTAGGGTGGTGGACTCGCTAAAAAATGTGTTTCAAATGAATTCAAAAGGTAGGGTAAACAGACTCATTTCTAAGCAAAAATGGTGGACTCGTCGAAAAATGTGTTTCAAATGAGCTCAAAAGGTAGGGTGGTGTGGACTCGATAAAAAATGTGTTTCGAATGAGCTCGAAAGGTAGGGTAAACGGCCTCATTTCTAAGCAAACATGGTGGACTCGCCGAAAAATGTGTTTCAAATGAGCTCGAAAGGTAGGGTGCTGTGGACTCGCTAAAAAATGTGTTTCAAATGAGCTCGAAAGGTTGGGTAAACGGCCTCTTTTTTAAGCAAAAATGGTAGACACGCCAAAAAATGTGTTTCAAATGAGTTCGAAAGGTAGGGTGGTGGACTCGCTAGAAAATGTGTTTCAAATGAATTCAAAAGGTAGGGTAAACAGACTCATTTCTAAGCAAAAATTGTGGACTCGCCGAAAAATGTGTTTCAAAAGAGCTCAAAAGGTAGGGTGGTGTGGACTCGCAAAAACATGTGTTTCCAATGAGCTCGAAAGGTAGGGTAAACGGTCTCATTTCTAAGCAAAAATGGTGGTCTTGCCGAGAAATGTGTTTCAAATGAGCTCAAAAGGTAGGGTGGTGTGGACTCGCTAAAAAATGGGTTTCAAATGAGCTCGAAAGGTAGGGTAAACGACCTCATTTGTAAGCAAAAATGGTGGAACACGCCGAAAAATATGTTTCAAATGAGTTTAAAATGTAGGGTGGTGGACTCGCTAAAAAATGTGCTTCAAATGAATTCAAAAAGTAGGGTAAACAGACTCATTTCTATGCAAAAATGGTGGATCCGTCGAAAAATGTGTTTCAAATGAGCTCAAAAGGTAGGGTGGTGTGGACTCGCTAAAAAATGGGTTTCAAATGAGCTCGAAAGGTAGGGTAAACGACCTCATTTGTAAGCAAAAATGGTGGAACACGCCGAAAAATATGTTTCAAATGAGTTTAAAATGTAGGGTGGTGGACTCGCTAAAAAATGTGTTTCAAATGAATTGAAAAGATAGGGTAAACAGACTCATTTCTAAGCAAAAATGGTGGACTCGTCGAAAAATGTGTTTCAAATGAGCTCAAAAGGTAGGGTGGTGTGGACTCGATAAAAAATGTGTTTCGAATGAGCTCGAAAGGTAGGGTAAACGGCCTCATTTCTAAGCAAACATGGTGGACTCGCCGAAAAATGTGTTTCAAATGAACTTCAAAGATAGGGTGGTGGTCTAGCTGAAAAATGTATTTCAAATGAGCTCCAAATATAGGGTAAACGGCCCCATTTCTAAGCAAAAATGGTGGACTCGCCCAAAAAATGTGTTTCAAATGAGCTCCAAAGGTAGGGTGGTGGACTCGCTAAAAAATGTGTTTCAAATGAGCTCGAAAAGTAGGGTAAACGGTCTCATTTCTAAGAAAAAATAGTGGACTCGCCGGAAAATGTGTTTCAAATGAGGTCGAAAGGTAGGGTGGTGGACTCGCTAAAAAAAGTGTTTCAAATGAGCTCGAAAAGTAGGGTAAACGGTCTTATTTCTAAGAAAAAATAGTGGACTCGCCGGAAAATGTGTTTCAAATGAGTTCGAAAGGTAGGGTGGTGGACTCGCTAAAAAAAGTGTTTCAAATGAATTCAAAAGGTAGGATAAACAGACTCATTTCTAAGGAAAATTGGTGGACTCGCCGACAAATGTGTTTCAAATGAGCTCCAAAGGTAGGGTGTTGTGGACTCGCTAAAAAATGTGTTTCGAATGAGCTCGAAAGATAGGGTAAAAGAACTCATTTCTAAGCATAAATGGTGGACTCACCGAAAAATGTGTTTCAAATGAGCTCGAAAGGTAGGGTGGTGTGGACTCGCTAAAAAATATGTTTCAAATGAGCTCGAAAGGTTGGGTAAACAGCCTCTTTTTTAAGCAAAAATGGTGGACACGCCAAAAAATGTGTTTCAAATGAGTTCGAAAGGTAGGGTGGTGGACTCGCTAGAAAATGTGTTTCAAATGAATTCAAAAGGTAGGGTAAACAGACTCATTTCTAAGAAAAAATTGTGGACTCGCCGAGAAATGTGTTTCAAAAGAGCTCAAAAGGTAGGGTGGTGTGGACTCGCAAAAAAATGTGTTTCCAATGAGCTCGAAAGGTAGGGTGAACGGTCTCATTTCTAAGCAAAAATGGTGGACTCGACGAAAAATGTGTTTCAAATGAGCTCGAAAGGTAGGGTGGTGTGGACTCGCTAAAAGATGTGTTTCAAATGAGCTCGAAAGGAAGGGTAACGGCGTCATTTCTAAGCAAAAATTGTGAACTCGCCGAAAAATGTGTTTCAAATGAGCTCCAAAGGTAGGGTGGTGTGGACTCGCTAAAAAATGTGCTTCAAATGAATTCAAAAAGTAGGGTAAACAGACTCATTTCTAAGCAAAAATGGTGGATCCGTCGAAAAATGTGTTTCAAATGAGCTCAAAAGGTAGGGTGGTGTGGACTCGCTAAAAAATGGGTTTCAAATGAGCTCGAAAGGTAGGGTAAACGACCTCATTTGTAAGCAAAAATGGTGGAACACGCCGAAAAATATGTTTCAAATGAGTTTAAAATGTAGGGTGGTGGACTCGCTAAAAAATGTGTTTCAAATGAATTCAAAAGGTAGGGTAAACAGACTCATTTCTAAGCAAAAATGGTGGACTCGTCGAAAAATGTGTTTCAAATGAGCTCAAAAGGTAGGGTGGTGTGGACTCGATAAAAAATGTGTTTCGAATGAGCTCGAAAGGTAGGGTAAACGGCCTCATTTCTAAGCAAACATGGTGGACTCGCCGAAAAATGTGTTTCAAATGAGCTCGAAAGGTAGGGTGGTGTGGACTCGCTAAAAAATGTGTTTCAAATGAGCTCGAAAGGTTGGGTAAACGGCCTCTTTTTTAAGCAAAAATGGTAGACACGCCAAAAAATGTGTTTCAAATGAGTTCGAAAGGTAGGGTGGTGGACTCGCTAGAAAATGTGTTTCAAATGAATTCAAAAGGTAGGGTAAACAGACTCATTTCTAAGCAAAAATTGTGGACTCGCCGAAAAATGTGTTTCAAAAGATCTCAAAAGGTAGGGTGGTGTGGACTCGCAAAAACATGTGTTTCCAATGAGCTCGAAAGGTAGGGTAAACGGTCTCATTTCTAAGCAAAAATGGTGGTCTTGCCGAAAAATGTGTTTCAAATGAGCTCAAAAGGTAGGGTGGTGTGGACTCGCTAAAAAATGGGTTTCAAATGAGCTCGAAAGGTAGGGTAAATGACCTCATTTGTAAGCAAAAATGGTGGAACACGCCGAAAAATATGTTTCAAATGAGTTTAAAATGTAGGGTGGTGGACTCGCTAAAAAATGTGCTTCAAATGAATTCAAAAAGTAGGGTAAACAGACTCATTTCTAAGCAAAAATGGTGGATCCGTCGAAAAATGTGTTTCAAATGAGCTCAAAAGGTAGGGTGGTGTGGACTCGCTAAAAAATGGGTTTCAAATGAGCTCGAAAGGTAGGGTAAACGACCTCATTTGTAAGCAAAAATGGTGGAACACGCCGAAAAATATGTTTCAAATGAGTTTAAAATGTAGGGTGGTGGACTCGCTAAAAAATGTGTTTCAAATGAATTGAAAAGGTAGGGTAAACAGACTCATTTCTAAGCAAAAATGGTGGACTCGTCGAAAAATGTGTTTCAAATGAACTCAAAAGGTAGGGTGGTGTGGACTCGATAAAAAATGTGTTTCGAATGAGCTCGAAAGGTAGGGTAAACGGCCTCATTTCTAAGCAAACATGGTGGACTCGCCGAAAAATGTGTTTCAAATGAACTTCAAAGATAGGGTGGTGGTCTAGCTGAAAAATGTATTTCAAATGAGCTCCAAATATAGGGTAAACGGCCCCATTTCTAAGCAAAAATGGTGGACTCGCCCAAAAAATGTGTTTCAAATGAGCTCCAAAGGTAGGGTGGTGGACTCGCTAAAAAATGTGTTTCAAATGAGCTCGAAAAGTAGGGTAAACGGTCTCATTTCTAAGAAAAAATAGTGGACTCGCCGGAAAATGTGTTTCAAATGAGGTCGAAAGGTAGGGTGGTGGACTCGCTAAAAAAAGTGTTTCAAATGAGCTCGAAAAGTAGGGTAAACGGTCTTATTTCTAAGAAAAAATAGTGGACTCGCCGGAAAATGTGTTTCAAATGAGTTCGAAAGGTAGGGTGGTGGACTCGCTAAAAAAAGTGTTTCAAATGAATTCAAAAGGTAGGATAAACAGACTCATTTCTAAGGAAAATTGGTGGACTCGCCGACAAATGTGTTTCAAATGAGCTCCAAAGGTAGGGTGTTGTGGACTCGCTAAAAAATGTGTTTCGAATGAGCTCGAAAGATAGGGTAAAAGAACTCATTTCTAAGCATAAATGGTGGACTCACCGAAAAATGTGTTTCAAATGAGCTCGAAAGGTAGGGTGGTGTGGACCCGCTAAAAAATGTGTTTCAAATGAGCTCGAAAGGTTGGGTAAACAGCCTCTTTTTTAAGCAAAAATGGTGGACACGCCAAAAAATGTGTTTCAAATGAGTTCGAAAGGTAGGGTGGTGGACTCGCTAGAAAATGTGTTTCAAATGAATTCAAAAGGTAGGGTAAACAGACTCATTTCTAAGAAAAAATTGTGGACTCGCCGAGAAATGTGTTTCAAAAGAGCTCAAAGGGTAGGGTGGTGTGGACTCGCAAAAAAATGTGTTTCCAATGAGCTCGAAAGGTAGGGTGAACGGTCTCATTTCTAAGCAAAAATGGTGGACTCGACGAAAAATGTGTTTCAAATGAGCTCGAAAAGTAGGGTGGTGTGGACTCGCAAAAAGATGTGTTTCAAATGAGCTCGAAAGGAAGGGTAACGGCGTCATTTCTAAGCAAAAATTGTGAACTCGCCGAAAAATGTGTTTCAAATGAGCTCCAAAGGTAGGGTGGTGTGGACTCGCTAAAAAATGTGTTTCAAATGAATTCAAAAGGTAGGGTAAACAGACTCATTTCTAAGCAAAAATGGTGGACTCGTCGAAAAATGTGTTTCAAATGAGCTCAAAAGGTAGGGTGGTGTGGACTCGATAAAAAATGTGTTTCGAATGAGCTCGAAAGGTAGGGTAAACGGCCTCATTTCTAAGCAAACATGGTGGACTCGCCGAAAAATGTGTTTCAAATGAGCTCGAAAGGTAGGGTGGTGTGGACTCGCTAAAAAATGTGTTTCAAATGAGCTCGAAAGGTTGGGTAAACGGCCTCTTTTTTAAGCAAAAATGGTAGACACGCCAAAAAATGTGTTTCAAATGAGTTCGAAAGGTAGGGTGGTGGACTCGCTAGAAAATGTGTTTCAAATGAATTCAAAAGGTAGGGTAAACAGACTCATTTCTAAGCAAAAATTGTGGACTCGCCGAAAAATGTGTTTCAAAAGAGCTCAAAAGGTAGGGTGGTGTGGACTCGCAAAAACATGTGTTTCCAATGAGCTCGAAAGGTAGGGTAAACGGTCTCATTTCTAAGCAAAAATGGTGGTCTTGCCGAGAAATGTGTTTCAAATGAGCTCAAAAGGTAGGGTGGTGTGGACTCGCTAAAAAATGGGTTTCAAATGAGCTCGAAAGGTAGGGTAAACGACCTCATTTGTAAGCAAAAATGGTGGAACACGCCGAAAAATATGTTTCAAATGAGTTTAAAATGTAGGGTGGTGGACTCGCTAAAAAATGTGCTTCAAATGAATTCAAAAAGTAGGGTAAACAGACTCATTTCTATGCAAAAATGGTGGATCCGTCGAAAAATGTGTTTCAAATGAGCTCAAAAGGTAGGGTGGTGTGGACTCGCTAAAAAATGGGTTTCAAATGAGCTCGAAAGGTAGGGTAAACGACCTCATTTGTAAGCAAAAATGGTGGAACACGCCGAAAAATATGTTTCAAATGAGTTTAAAATGTAGGGTGGTGGACTCGCTAAAAAATGTGTTTCAAATGAATTCAAAAGGTAGGGTAAACAGACTCATTTCTAAGCAAAAATGGTGGACTCGTCGAAAAATGTGTTTCAAATGAGCTCAAAAGGTAGGGTGGTGTGGACTCGATAAAAAATGTGTTTCGAATGAGCTCGAAAGGTAGGGTAAACGGCCTCATTTCTAAGCAAACATGGTGGACTCGCCGAAAAATGTGTTTCAAATGAGCTCGAAAGGTAGGGTGGTGTGGACTCGCTAAAAAATGTGTTTCAAATGAGCTCGAAAGGTTGGGTAAACGGCCTCTTTTTTAAGCAAAAATGGTAGACACGCCAAAAAATGTGTTTCAAATGAGTTCGAAAGGTAGGGTGGTGGACTCGCTAGAAAATGTGTTTCAAATGAATTCAAAAGGTAGGGTAAACAGACTCATTTCTAAGCAAAAATTGTGGACTCGCCGAAAAATGTGTTTCAAAAGATCTCAAAAGGTAGGGTGGTGTGGACTCGCAAAAACATGTGTTTCCAATGAGCTCGAAAGGTAGGGTAAACGGTCTCATTTCTAAGCAAAAATGGTGGTCTTGCCGAAAAATGTGTTTCAAATGAGCTCAAAAGGTAGGGTGGTGTGGACTCGCTAAAAAATGGGTTTCAAATGAGCTCGAAAGGTAGGGTAAATGACCTCATTTGTAAGCAAAAATGGTGGAACACGCCGAAAAATATGTTTCAAATGAGTTTAAAATGTAGGGTGGTGGACTCGCTAAAAAATGTGCTTCAAATGAATTCAAAAAGTAGGGTAAACAGACTCATTTCTAAGCAAAAATGGTGGATCCGTCGAAAAATGTGTTTCAAATGAGCTCAAAAGGTAGGGTGGTGTGGACTCGCTAAAAAATGGGTTTCAAATGAGCTCGAAAGGTAGGGTAAACGACCTCATTTGTAAGCAAAAATGGTGGAACACGCCGAAAAATATGTTTCAAATGAGTTTAAAATGTAGGGTGGTGGACTCGCTAAAAAATGTGTTTCAAATGAATTGAAAAGGTAGGGTAAACAGACTCATTTCTAAGCAAAAATGGTGGACTCGTCGAAAAATGTGTTTCAAATGAACTCAAAAGGTAGGGTGGTGTGGACTCGATAAAAAATGTGTTTCGAATGAGCTCGAAAGGTAGGGTAAACGGCCTCATTTCTAAGCAAACATGGTGGACTCGCCGAAAAATGTGTTTCAAATGAACTTCAAAGATAGGGTGGTGGTCTAGCTGAAAAATGTATTTCAAATGAGCTCCAAATATAGGGTAAACGGCCCCATTTCTAAGCAAAAATGGTGGACTCGCCCAAAAAATGTGTTTCAAATGAGCTCCAAAGGTAGGGTGGTGGACTCGCTAAAAAATGTGTTTCAAATGAGCTCGAAAAGTAGGGTAAACGGTCTCATTTCTAAGAAAAAATAGTGGACTCGCCGGAAAATGTGTTTCAAATGAGGTCGAAAGGTAGGGTGGTGGACTCGCTAAAAAAAGTGTTTCAAATGAGCTCGAAAAGTAGGGTAAACGGTCTTATTTCTAAGAAAAAATAGTGGACTCGCCGGAAAATGTGTTTCAAATGAGTTCGAAAGGTAGGGTGGTGGACTCGCTAAAAAAAGTGTTTCAAATGAATTCAAAAGGTAGGATAAACAGACTCATTTCTAAGGAAAATTGGTGGACTCGCCGACAAATGTGTTTCAAATGAGCTCCAAAGGTAGGGTGTTGTGGACTCGCTAAAAAATGTGTTTCGAATGAGCTCGAAAGATAGGGTAAAAGAACTCATTTCTAAGCATAAATGGTGGACTCACCGAAAAATGTGTTTCAAATGAGCTCGAAAGGTAGGGTGGTGTGGACCCGCTAAAAAATGTGTTTCAAATGAGCTCGAAAGGTTGGGTAAACAGCCTCTTTTTTAAGCAAAAATGGTGGACACGCCAAAAAATGTGTTTCAAATGAGTTCGAAAGGTAGGGTGGTGGACTCGCTAGAAAATGTGTTTCAAATGAATTCAAAAGGTAGGGTAAACAGACTCATTTCTAAGAAAAAATTGTGGACTCGCCGAGAAATGTGTTTCAAAAGAGCTCAAAGGGTAGGGTGGTGTGGACTCGCAAAAAAATGTGTTTCCAATGAGCTCGAAAGGTAGGGTGAACGGTCTCATTTCTAAGCAAAAATGGTGGACTCGACGAAAAATGTGTTTCAAATGAGCTCGAAAAGTAGGGTGGTGTGGACTCGCAAAAAGATGTGTTTCAAATGAGCTCGAAAGGAAGGGTAACGGCGTCATTTCTAAGCAAAAATTGTGAACTCGCCGAAAAATGTGTTTCAAATGAGCTCCAAAGGTAGGGTGGTGTGGACTCGCTAAAAAATGTGTTTCGAATGAGCTCGAAAGGTAGGATAAATGGCCTCATTTCTAAGCAAAAATGGTGGATCCGTCGAAAAATGTGTTTCAAATGAGCTCAAAAGGTAGGGTGGTGTGGACTCGATAAAAAATGTGTTTCGAATGAGCTCGAAACGTAGGGTAAACGGCCTCATTTCTAAGCAAAAATGGTGGACTCGTCGAAAAATGTGTTTCAAATGAGCTCAAAAGGTAGGGTGGTGTGGACTCGATAAAAAATGTGTTTCGAATGAGCTCGAAACGTAGGGTAAACGGCCTCATTTCTAAGCAAACATGGTGGACTCGCCGAAAAATATGTTTCAAATGAGCTCGAAAGGTAGGGTAAACGACCTCATTTGTAAGAAAAAATGGTGGAACACGCCGAAAAATATGTTTCAAATGAGTTTAAAATGTAGGGTGGTGGACTCGCTAAAAAATGTGTTTCAAATGAATTCAAAAGGTAGGGTAAACAGACTCATTTCTAAGCAAAAATGGTGGACTCGTCGAAAAATGTGTTTCAAATGAGCTCAAAAGGTAGGGTGGTGTGGACTCGATAAAAAATGTGTTTCGAATGAGCTCGAAAGGTAGGGTAAACGGCCTCATTTCTAAGCAAACATGGTGGACTCGCCGAAAAATGTGTTTCAAATGAACTTCAAAGATAGGGTGGTGGTCTAGCTGAAAAATGTATTTCAAATGAGCTCCAAAGATAGGGTAAACGGCCCCATTTCTAGGCAAAAATGGTGGACTCGCCCAAAAAATGTGTTTCAAATGAGCTCCAAAGGTAGGGTGGTGGACTCGCTAAAAAATGTGTTTCAAATGAGCTCGAAAAGTAGGGTAAACGGTCTCATTTCAAACAAAAAATAGTGGACTCGCCGGAAAATGTGTTTCAAATGAGGTCGAAAGGTAGGGTGGTGGACTCGCTAAAAAAAGTGTTTCAAATGAGCTCGAAAAGTAGGGTAAACGGTCTTATTTCTAAGAAAAAATAGTGGACTCGCCGGAAAATGTGTTTCGAATGAGTTCGAAAGGTAGGGTGGTGGACTCGCTAAAAAAAGTGTTTCAAATGAATTCAAAAGGTAGGATAAACAGACTCATTTCTAAGGAAAATTGGTGGACTCGCCGACAAATGTGTTTCAAATGAGCTCAAAAGGTAGGGTGGTGTGGACTCACAAAAAAATGTGTTTCAAATGAGCTCGAAAGGTAGGGTAAACGGTCTCATTTCTAAGCAAAAATGGTGGACTCGCCGAAAAATGTGTTTCAAATGAGCTCGAAAGGTAGGGTGGTGTGGACTCGCTAAAAGATGTGTTTCAAATGAGCTCAAAAGGAAGGGTAACGGCGTCATTTCTAAGCAAAAATTTTGAACTCGCCGAAAAATGTGTTTCAAATGAGCTCCAAAGGTAGGGTGGTGTGGACTCGCTAAAAAATGTGTTTCAAATGAGCTCGAAAGGTCGGATAAACGGCCTCATTTCTAAGCAAACATGGTGGACTCGCCGAAAAATGTGTTTCAAATGAGCTCGAAAGGTAGGGTGGTGTGGACTCGCTAAAAAATGTGTTTCAAATGAGCTCGAAAGGTAGGGTAAACGGCCTCTTTTTTAAGCAAAAATGGTAGACACGCCAAAAAATGTGTTTCAAATGAGTTCGAAAGGTAGGGTGGTGGACTCGCTAGAAAATGTGTTTCAAATGAATTCAAAAGGTAGGGTAAACAGACTCATTTCTAAGAAAAAATTGTGGACTCGCCGAGAAATGTGTTTCAAAAGAGCTCAAAAGGTAGGGTGGTGTGGACTCGCAAAAAAATGTGTTTCCAATGAGCTCGAAAGGTAGGGTAAACGGTCTCATTTCTAAGCAAAAATGGTGGACTCGCCGAAAAATGTGTTTCAAATGAGCTCGAAAGGTAGTGTGGTGTGGACTCGCTAAAAGATGTGTTTCAAATGAGCTCGAAAGGAAGGGTAACGGCGTCATTTCTAAGCAAAAATTGTGAACTCGCCGAAAAATGTGTTTCAAATGAGCTCCAAAGGTAGGGTCGTGTGGACTCGCTAAAAAATGTGTTTCGAATGAGCTCAAAAGGTCGGATAAACGGCCTCATTTCTAAGCAAACATGGTGGACTCGCCAAAAAATGTGTTTCAAATGAGCTCGAAAGGTAGGGTGGTGTGGACTCGCTAAAAAATGTGTTTCAAATGAGCTCGAAAGGTAGGGTAAACGGCCTCTTTTTTAAGCAAAAATGGTAGACACGCCAAAAAATGTGTTTCAAATGAGTTCGAAAGGTAGGGTGGTGGACTCGCTAGAAAATGTGTTTCAAATGAATTCAAAAGGTAGGGTAAACAGACTCATTTCTAAGCAAAAATTGTGGACTCGCCGAAAAATGTGTTTCAAAAGAGCTCAAAAGGTAGGGTGGTGTGGACTCGCAAAAAAATGTGTTTCCGATGAGCTCGAAAGGTAGGGTAAACGGTCTCATTTCTAAGCAAAAATTGTGGTCTCGCCGAAAAATGTGTTTCAAATGAGCTCGAAAGGTAGGGTGGTGTGGACTCGCTAAAAAATGGGTTTCAAATGAGCTCGAAAGGTAGGGTAAACGACCTCATTTGTAAGCAAAAATGGTGGAACACGCCGAAAAATATGTTTCAAATGAGTTTAAAATGTAGGGTGGTGGACTCGCTAAAAAATGTGCTTCAAATGAATTCAAAAAGTAGGGTAAACAGACTCATTTCTAAGCAAAAATGGTGGATCCGTCGAAAAATGTGTTTCAAATGAGCTCAAAAGGTAGGGTGGTGTGGACTCGCTAAAAAATGGGTTTCAAATGAGCTCGAAAGGTAGGGTAAACGACCTCATTTGTAAGCAAAAATGGTGGAACACGCCGAAAAATATGTTTCAAATGAGTTTAAAATGTAGGGTGGTGGACTCGCTAAAAAATGTGTTTCAAATGAATTGAAAAGGTAGGGTAAACAGACTCATTTCTAAGCAAAAATGGTGGACTCGTCGAAAAATGTGTTTCAAATGAGCTCAAAAGGTAGGGTGGTGTGGACTCGATAAAAAATGTGTTTCGAATGAGCTCGAAAGGTAGGGTAAACGGCCTCATTTCTAAGCAAACATGGTGGACTCGCCGAAAAATGTGTTTCAAATGAACTTCAAAGATAGGGTGGTGGTCTAGCTGAAAAATGTATTTCAAATGAGCTCCAAATATAGGGTAAACGGCCCCATTTCTAAGCAAAAATGGTGGACTCGCCCAAAAAATGTGTTTCAAATGAGCTCCAAAGGTAGGGTGGTGGACTCGCTAAAAAATGTGTTTCAAATGAGCTCGAAAAGTAGGGTAAACGGTCTCATTTCTAAGAAAAAATAGTGGACTCGCCGGAAAATGTGTTTCAAATGAGGTCGAAAGGTAGGGTGGTGGACTCGCTAAAAAAAGTGTTTCAAATGAGCTCGAAAAGTAGGGTAAACGGTCTTATTTCTAAGAAAAAATAGTGGACTCGCCGGAAAATGTGTTTCAAATGAGTTCGAAAGGTAGGGTGGTGGACTCGCTAAAAAAAGTGTTTCAAATGAATTCAAAAGGTAGGATAAACAGACTCATTTCTAAGGAAAATTGGTGGACTCGCCGACAAATGTGTTTCAAATGAGCTCCAAAGGTAGGGTGTTGTGGACTCGCTAAAAAATGTGTTTCGAATGAGCTCGAAAGATAGGGTAAAAGAACTCATTTCTAAGCATAAATGGTGGACTCACCGAAAAATGTGTTTCAAATGAGTTTAAAAGGTAGGGTGGTGGACTCGCTAGAAAATGTGTTTCAAATGAACTCAAAAGGTATGGTAAACGGACTCATTTCTAAGCAAAAATGGTGGACTCGCCGAAAAATGTGTTTCAAATGAGCTCAGAAGGTAGGGTGGTGTGGACTCGCTAAAAAATGTGTTTCGAATGAGCTCGATAGGTAGGGTAAACGGCCTCATTTCTTAGCAAAAATGGTGGACTCACCGAAAAATGTGTTGCAAATGAGCTCGAAAGGTAGGGTGGTGTGGACTCGCTAAAAAATGTGTTTCAAATGAGCTCGAAAGGTAGGGTAAACGGCCTCATTTGTTAGCAAAAATGGTGGACACGCCAAAAAATGTGCTTCAAATGAGTTCGAAAGGTAGGGTGGTGGACTCGCTTAAAAATGTGTTTCAAATGAATCAAAAGGTAGGGTAAACAGTCTCATTTCTAAGCAAAAATTGTGGACTCGCCGAAAAATGTGTTTCAAAAGAGCTCAAAAGGTAGGGTGGTGTGGACTCGCAAAAAAATGTGTTTCCAATGAGCTCGAAAGGTAGGGTGGTGTGGACTCGCTAAAAAATGTGTTTCAAATGAGCTCGAAAGGTAGGGTAAACGGCCTCTTTTTTAAGCAAAAATGGTAGACACGCCAAAAAATGTGTTTCAAATGAGTTCGAAAGGTAGGGTGGTGGACTCGCTAGAAAATGTGTTTCAAATGAATTCAAAAGGTAGGGTAAACAGACTCATTTCTAAGCAAAAATTGTGGACTCGCCGAAAAATGTGTTTCAAAAGAGCTCAAAAGGTAGGGTGGTGTGGACTCGCAAAAAAATGTGTTTCCAATGAGCTCGAAAGGTAGGGTAAACGGTCTCATTTCTAAGCAAAAATGGTGGTCTCGCCGAAAAATGTGCTTCAAATGAGCTCGAAAGGTAGGGTGGTGTGGACTCGCTAAAAATGGGTTTCAAATGAGCTTGAAAGGTAGGGTAAACGACCTCATTTGTAAGCAAAAATGGTGGAACACGCCGAAAAATATGTTTCAAATGAGTTTAAAATGTAGGGTGGTGGACTCGCTAAAAAATGTGCTTCAAATGAATTCAAAAAGTAGGGTAAACAGACTCATTTCTAAGAAAAAATGGTGGATCCGTCGAAAAATGTTTTTCAAATGAGCTCAAAAGGTAGGGTGGTGTGGACTCGCTAAAAAATGGGTTTCAAATGAGCTCGAAAGGTAGGGTAAACGACCTCATTTGTAAGCAAAAATGGTGGAACACGCCGAAAAATATGTTTCAAATGAGTTTAAAATGTAGGGTGGTGGACTCGCTAAAAAATGTGTTTCAAATGAATTCAAAAGGTAGGGTAAACAGACTCATTTCTAAGCAAAAATGGTGGACTCGTCGAAAAATGTGTTTCAAATGAGCTCAAAAGGTAGGGTGGTGTGGACTCGATAAAAAATGTGTTTCGAATGAGCTCGAAAGGTAGGGTAAACGGCCTCATTTCTAAGCAAACATGGTGGACTCGCCGAAAAATGTGTTTCAAATGAGCTCGAAAGGTAGGGTGGTGTGGACTCGCTAAAAAATGTGTTTCAAATGAGCTCGAAAGATTGGGTAAACGGCCTCTTTTTTAAGCAAAAATGGTAGACACGCCAAAAAATGTGTTTCAAATGAGTTCGAAAGGTAGGGTGGTGGACTCGCTAGAAAATGTGTTTCAAATGAATTCAAAAGGTAGGGTAAACAGACTCATTTCTAAGCAAAAATTGTGGACTCGCCGAAAAATGTGTTTCAAAAGAGCTCAAAAGGTAGGGTGGTGTGGACTCGCAAAAACATGTGTTTCCAATGAGCTCGAAAGGTAGGGTAAACGGTCTCATTTCTAAGCAAAAATGGTGGTCTTGCCGAGAAATGTGTTTCAAATGAGCTCAAAAGGTAGGGTGGTGTGGACTCGCTAAAAAATGGGTTTCAAATGAGCTCGAAAGGTAGGGTAAACGACCTCATTTGTAAGCAAAAATGGTGGAACACGCCGAAAAATATGTTTCAAATGAGTTTAAAATGTAGGGTGGTGGACTCGCTAAAAAATGTGCTTCAAATGAATTCAAAAAGTAGGGTAAACAGACTCATTTCTAAGCAAAAATGGTGGATCCGTCGAAAAATGTGTTTCAAATGAGCTCAAAAGGTAGGGTGGTGTGGACTCGCTAAAAAATGGGTTTCAAATGAGCTCGAAAGGTAGGGTAAACGACCTCATTTGTAAGCAAAAATGGTGGAACACGCCGAAAAATATGTTTCAAATGAGTTTAAAATGTAGGGTGGTGGACTCGCTAAAAAATGTGTTTCAAATGAATTGAAAAGATAGGGTAAACAGACTCATTTCTAAGCAAAAATGGTGGACTCGTCGAAAAATGTGTTTCAAATGAGCTCAAAAGGTAGGGTGGTGTGGACTCGATAAAAAATGTGTTTCGAATGAGCTCGAAAGGTAGGGTAAACGGCCTCATTTCTAAGCAAACATGGTGGACTCGCCGAAAAATGTGTTTCAAATGAACTTCAAAGATAGGGTGGTGGTCTAGCTGAAAAATGTATTTCAAATGAGCTCCAAATATAGGGTAAACGGCCCCATTTCTAAGCAAAAATGGTGGACTCGCCCAAAAAATGTGTTTCAAATGAGCTCCAAAGGTAGGGTGGTGGACTCGCTAAAAAATGTGTTTCAAATGAGCTCGAAAAGTAGGGTAAACGGTCTCATTTCTAAGAAAAAATAGTGGACTCGCCGGAAAATGTGTTTCAAATGAGGTCGAAAGGTAGGGTGGTGGACTCGCTAAAAAAAGTGTTTCAAATGAGCTCGAAAAGTAGGGTAAACGGTCTTATTTCTAAGAAAAAATAGTGGACTCGCCGGAAAATGTGTTTCAAATGAGTTCGAAAGGTAGGGTGGTGGACTCGCTAAAAAAAGTGTTTCAAATGAATTCAAAAGGTAGGATAAACAGACTCATTTCTAAGGAAAATTGGTGGACTCGCCGACAAATGTGTTTCAAATGAGCTCCAAAGGTAGGGTGTTGTGGACTCGCTAAAAAATGTGTTTCGAATGAGCTCGAAAGATAGGGTAAAAGAACTCATTTCTAAGCATAAATGGTGGACTCACCGAAAAATGTGTTTCAAATGAGCTCGAAAGGTAGGGTGGTGTGGACTCGCTAAAAAATATGTTTCAAATGAGCTCGAAAGGTTGGGTAAACAGCCTCTTTTTTAAGCAAAAATGGTGGACACGCCAAAAAATGTGTTTCAAATGAGTTCGAAAGGTAGGGTGGTGGACTCGCTAGAAAATGTGTTTCAAATGAATTCAAAAGGTAGGGTAAACAGACTCATTTCTAAGCAAAAATTGTGGACTCGCCGAAAAATGTGTTTCAAAAGAGCTCAAAAGGTAGGGTAAACGACCTCATTTGTAAGCAAAAATGGTGGAACACGCCGAAAAATATGTTTCAAATGAATTTAAAATGTAGGGTGGTGGACTCGCTAAAAAATGTGCTTCAAATGAATTCAAAAAGTAGGGTAAACAGACTCATTTCTAAGCAAAAATGGTGGATCCGTCGAAAAATGTGTTTCAAATGAGCTCAAAAGGTAGGGTGGTGTGGACTCGCTAAAAATGGGTTTCAAATGAGCTCGAAAGGTAGGGTAAACGACCTCATTTGTAAGCAAAAATGGTGGCACACGCCGAAAAATATGTTTCAAATGAGTTTAAAATGTAGGGTGGTGGACTCGCTAAAAATTTTGTTTCAAATGAATTCAAAAGGTAGGGTAAACAGACTCATTTCTAAGCAAAAATGGTGGACTCGTCGAAAAATGTGTTTCAAATGAGCTCAAAAGGTAGGGTGGTGTGGACTCGATAAAAAATGTGTTTCGAATGAGCTCGAAAGGTAGGGTAAACGGCCTCATTTCTAAGCAAACATGGTGGACTCGCCGAAAAATGTGTTTCAAATGAGCTCGAAAGGTAGGGTGGTGTGGACTCGCTAAAAAATGTGTTTCAAATGAGCTCGAAAGGTTGGGTAAACGGCCTCTTTTTTAAGCAAAAATGGTAGACACGCCAAAAAATGTGTTTCAAATGAGTTCGAAAGGTAGGGTGGTGGACTCGCTAGAAAATGTGTTTCAAATGAATTCAAAAGGTAGGGTAAACAGACTCATTTCTAAGCAAAAATTGTGGACTCGCCGAAAAATGTGTTTCAAAAGAGCTCAAAAGGTAGGGTGGTGTGGACTCGCAAAAAAATGTGTTTCCAATGAGCTCGAAAGGTAGGGTAAACGGTCTCATTTCTAAGCAAAAATGGTGGTCTCGCCGAAAAATGTGCTTCAAATGAGCTCGAAAGGTAGGGTGGTGTGGACTCGCTAAAAATGGGTTTCAAATGAGCTCGAAAGGTAGGGTAAACGACCTCATTTGTAAGCAAAAATGGTGGAACACGCCGAAAAATATGTTTCAAATGAGTTTAAAATGTAGGGTGGTGGACTCGCTAAAAAATGTGCTTCAAATGAATTCAAAAAGTAGGGTAAACAGACTCATTTCTAAGCAAAAATGGTGGATCCGTCGAAAAATGTTTTTCAAATGAGCTCAAAAGGTAGGGTGGTGTGGACTCGCTAAAAAATGGGTTTCAAATGAGCTCGAAAGGTAGGGTAAACGACCTCATTTGTAAGCAAAAATGGTGGAACACGCCGAAAAATATGTTTCAAATGAGTTTAAAATGTAGGGTGGTGGACTCGCTAAAAAATGTGTTTCAAATGAATTCAAAAGGTAGGGTAAACAGACTCATTTCTAAGCAAAAATGGTGGACTCGTCGAAAAATGTGTTTCAAATGAGCTCAAAAGGTAGGGTGGTGTGGACTCGATAAAAAATGTGTTTCGAATGAGCTCGAAAGGTAGGGTAAACGGCCTCATTTCTAAGCAAACATGGTGGACTCGCCGAAAAATGTGTTTCAAATGAGCTCGAAAGGTAGGGTGGTGTGGACTCGCTAAAAAATGTGTTTCAAATGAGCTCGAAAGGTTGGGTAAACGGCCTCTTTTTTAAGCAAAAATGGTAGACACGCCAAAAAATGTGTTTCAAATGAGTTCGAAAGGTAGGGTGGTGGACTCGCTAGAAAATGTGTTTCAAATGAATTCAAAAGGTAGGGTAAACAGACTCATTTCTAAGCAAAAATTGTGGACTCGCCGAAAAATGTGTTTCAAAAGAGCTCAAAAGGTAGGGTGGTGTGGACTCGCAAAAAAATGTGTTTCCAATGAGCTCGAAAGGTAGGGTAAACGGTCTCATTTCTAAGCAAAAATGGTGGTCTCGCCGAAAAATGTGCTTCAAATGAGCTCGAAAGGTAGGGTGGTGTGGACTCGCTAAAAATGGGTTTCAAATGAGCTCGAAAGGTAGGGTAAACGACCTCATTTGTAAGCAAAAATGGTGGAACACGCCGAAAAATATGTTTCAAATGAGTTTAAAATGTAGGGTGGTGGACTCGCTAAAAAATGTGCTTCAAATGAATTCAAAAAGTAGGGTAAACAGACTCATTTCTAAGCAAAAATGGTGGATCCGTCGAAAAATGTTTTTCAAATGAGCTCAAAAGGTAGGGTGGTGTGGACTCGCTAAAAAATGGGTTTCAAATGAGCTCGAAAGGTAGGGTAAACGACCTCATTTGTAAGCAAAAATGGTGGAACACGCCGAAAAATATGTTTCAAATGAGTTTAAAATGTAGGGTGGTGGACTCGCTAAAAAATGTGTTTCAAATGAATTCAAAAGGTAGGGTAAACAGACTCATTTCTAAGCAAAAATGGTGGACTCGTCGAAAAATGTGTTTCAAATGAGCTCAAAAGGTAGGGTGGTGTGGACTCGATAAAAAATGTGTTTCGAATGAGCTCGAAAGGTACGGTAAACGGCCTCATTTCTAAGCAAACATGGTGGACTCGCCGAAAAATGTGTTTCAAATGAGCTCGAAAGGTAGGGTGGTGTGGACTCGCTAAAAAATGTGTTTCAAATGAGCTCGAAAGGTTGGGTAAACGGCCTCTTTTTTAAGCAAAAATGGTAGACACGCCAAAAAATGTGTTTCAAATGAGTTCGAAAGGTAGGGTGGTGGACTCGCTAGAAAATGTGTTTCAAATGAATTCAAAAGGTAGGGTAAACAGACTCATTTCTAAGCAAAAATTGTGGACTCGCCGAAAAATGTGTTTCAAAAGAGCTCAAAAGGTAGGGTGGTGTGGACTCGCAAAAACATGTGTTTCCAATGAGCTCGAAAGGTAGGGTAAACGGTCTCATTTCTAAGCAAAAATGGTGGTCTTGCCGAGAAATGTGTTTCAAATGAGCTCAAAAGGTAGGGTGGTGTGGACTCGCTAAAAAATGGGTTTCAAATGAGCTCGAAAGGTAGGGTAAACGACCTCATTTGTAAGCAAAAATGGTGGAACACGCCGAAAAATATGTTTCAAATGAGTTTAAAATGTAGGGTGGTGGACTCGCTAAAAAATGTGCTTCAAATGAATTCAAAAAGTAGGGTAAACAGACTCATTTCTATGCAAAAATGGTGGATCCGTCGAAAAATGTGTTTCAAATGAGCTCAAAAGGTAGGGTGGTGTGGACTCGCTAAAAAATGGGTTTCAAATGAGCTCGAAAGGTAGGGTAAACGACCTCATTTGTAAGCAAAAATGGTGGAACACGCCGAAAAATATGTTTCAAATGAGTTTAAAATGTAGGGTGGTGGACTCGCTAAAAAATGTGTTTCAAATGAATTGAAAAGATAGGGTAAACAGACTCATTTCTAAGCAAAAATGGTGGACTCGTCGAAAAATGTGTTTCAAATGAGCTCAAAAGGTAGGGTGGTGTGGACTCGATAAAAAATGTGTTTCGAATGAGCTCGAAAGGTAGGGTAAACGGCCTCATTTCTAAGCAAACATGGTGGACTCGCCGAAAAATGTGTTTCAAATGAACTTCAAAGATAGGGTGGTGGTCTAGCTGAAAAATGTATTTCAAATGAGCTCCAAATATAGGGTAAACGGCCCCATTTCTAAGCAAAAATGGTGGACTCGCCCAAAAAATGTGTTTCAAATGAGCTCCAAAGGTAGGGTGGTGGACTCGCTAAAAAATGTGTTTCAAATGAGCTCGAAAAGTAGGGTAAACGGTCTCATTTCTAAGAAAAAATAGTGGACTCGCCGGAAAATGTGTTTCAAATGAGGTCGAAAGGTAGGGTGGTGGACTCGCTAAAAAAAGTGTTTCAAATGAGCTCGAAAAGTAGGGTAAACGGTCTTATTTCTAAGAAAAAATAGTGGACTCGCCGGAAAATGTGTTTCAAATGAGTTCGAAAGGTAGGGTGGTGGACTCGCTAAAAAAAGTGTTTCAAATGAATTCAAAAGGTAGGATAAACAGACTCATTTCTAAGGAAAATTGGTGGACTCGCCGACAAATGTGTTTCAAATGAGCTCCAAAGGTAGGGTGTTGTGGACTCGCTAAAAAATGTGTTTCGAATGAGCTCGAAAGATAGGGTAAAAGAACTCATTTCTAAGCATAAATGGTGGACTCACCGAAAAATGTGTTTCAAATGAGCTCGAAAGGTAGGGTGGTGTGGACTCGCTAAAAAATATGTTTCAAATGAGCTCGAAAGGTTGGGTAAACAGCCTCTTTTTTAAGCAAAAATGGTGGACACGCCAAAAAATGTGTTTCAAATGAGTTCGAAAGGTAGGGTGGTGGACTCGCTAGAAAATGTGTTTCAAATGAATTCAAAAGGTAGGGTAAACAGACTCATTTCTAAGAAAAAATTGTGGACTCGCCGAGAAATGTGTTTCAAAAGAGCTCAAAAGGTAGGGTGGTGTGGACTCGCAAAAAAATGTGTTTCCAATGAGCTCGAAAGGTAGGGTGAACGGTCTCATTTCTAAGCAAAAATGGTGGACTCGACGAAAAATGTGTTTCAAATGAGCTCGAAAAGTAGGGTGGTGTGGACTCGCAAAAAGATGTGTTTCAAATGAGCTCGAAAGGAAGGGTAACGGCGTCATTTCTAAGCAAAAATTGTGAACTCGCCGAAAAATGTGTTTCAAATGAGCTCCAAAGGTAGGGTGGTGTGGACTCGCTAAAAAATGTGCTTCAAATGAATTCAAAAAGTAGGGTAAACAGACTCATTTCTAAGCAAAAATGGTGGATCCGTCGAAAAATGTGTTTCAAATGAGCTCAAAAGGTAGGGTGGTGTGGACTCGCTAAAAAATGGGTTTCAAATGAGCTCGAAAGGTAGGGTAAACGACCTCATTTGTAAGCAAAAATGGTGGAACACGCCGAAAAATATGTTTCAAATGAGTTTAAAATGTAGGGTGGTGGACTCGCTAAAAAATGTGTTTCAAATGAATTCAAAAGGTAGGGTAAACAGACTCATTTCTAAGCAAAAATGGTGGACTCGTCGAAAAATGTGTTTCAAATGAGCTCAAAAGGTAGGGTGGTGTGGACTCGATAAAAAATGTGTTTCGAATGAGCTCGAAAGGTAGGGTAAACGGCCTCATTTCTAAGCAAACATGGTGGACTCGCCGAAAAATGTGTTTCAAATGAGCTCGAAAGGTAGGGTGGTGTGGACTCGCTAAAAAATGTGTTTCAAATGAGCTCGAAAGGTTGGGTAAACGGCCTCTTTTTTAAGCAAAAATGGTAGACACGCCAAAAAATGTGTTTCAAATGAGTTCGAAAGGTAGGGTGGTGGACTCGCTAGAAAATGTGTTTCAAATGAATTCAAAAGGTAGGGTAAACAGACTCATTTCTAAGCAAAAATTGTGGACTCGCCGAAAAATGTGTTTCAAAAGATCTCAAAAGGTAGGGTGGTGTGGACTCGCAAAAACATGTGTTTCCAATGAGCTCGAAAGGTAGGGTAAACGGTCTCATTTCTAAGCAAAAATGGTGGTCTTGCCGAAAAATGTGTTTCAAATGAGCTCAAAAGGTAGGGTGGTGTGGACTCGCTAAAAAATGGGTTTCAAATGAGCTCGAAAGGTAGGGTAAATGACCTCATTTGTAAGCAAAAATGGTGGAACACGCCGAAAAATATGTTTCAAATGAGTTTAAAATGTAGGGTGGTGGACTCGCTAAAAAATGTGCTTCAAATGAATTCAAAAAGTAGGGTAAACAGACTCATTTCTAAGCAAAAATGGTGGATCCGTCGAAAAATGTGTTTCAAATGAGCTCAAAAGGTAGGGTGGTGTGGACTCGCTAAAAAATGGGTTTCAAATGAGCTCCAAAGGTAGGGTAAACGACCTCATTTGTAAGCAAAAATGGTGGAACACGCCGAAAAATATGTTTCAAATGAGTTTAAAATGTAGGGTGGTGGACTCGCTAAAAAATGTGTTTCAAATGAATTGAAAAGGTAGGGTAAACAGACTCATTTCTAAGCAAAAATGGTGGACTCGTCGAAAAATGTGTTTCAAATGAACTCAAAAGGTAGGGTGGTGTGGACTCGATAAAAAATGTGTTTCGAATGAGCTCGAAAGGTAGGGTAAACGGCCTCATTTCTAAGCAAACATGGTGGACTCGCCGAAAAATGTGTTTCAAATGAACTTCAAAGATAGGGTGGTGGTCTAGCTGAAAAATGTATTTCAAATGAGCTCCAAATATAGGGTAAACGGCCCCATTTCTAAGCAAAAATGGTGGACTCGCCCAAAAAATGTGTTTCAAATGAGCTCCAAAGGTAGGGTGGTGGACTCGCTAAAAAATGTGTTTCAAATGAGCTCGAAAAGTAGGGTAAACGGTCTCATTTCTAAGAAAAAATAGTGGACTCGCCGGAAAATGTGTTTCAAATGAGGTCGAAAGGTAGGGTGGTGGACTCGCTAAAAAAAGTGTTTCAAATGAGCTCGAAAAGTAGGGTAAACGGTCTTATTTCTAAGAAAAAATAGTGGACTCGCCGGAAAATGTGTTTCAAATGAGTTCGAAAGGTAGGGTGGTGGACTCGCTAAAAAAAGTGTTTCAAATGAATTCAAAAGGTAGGATAAACAGACTCATTTCTAAGGAAAATTGGTGGACTCGCCGACAAATGTGTTTCAAATGAGCTCCAAAGGTAGGGTGTTGTGGACTCGCTAAAAAATGTGTTTCGAATGAGCTCGAAAGATAGGGTAAAAGAACTCATTTCTAAGCATAAATGGTGGACTCACCGAAAAATGTGTTTCAAATGAGCTCGAAAGGTAGGGTGGTGTGGACCCGCTAAAAAATGTGTTTCAAATGAGCTCGAAAGGTTGGGTAAACAGCCTCTTTTTTAAGCAAAAATGGTGGACACGCCAAAAAATGTGTTTCAAATGAGTTCGAAAGGTAGGGTGGTGGACTCGCTAGAAAATGTGTTTCAAATGAATTCAAAAGGTAGGGTAAACAGACTCATTTCTAAGAAAAAATTGTGGACTCGCCGAGAAATGTGTTTCAAAAGAGCTCAAAGGGTAGGGTGGTGTGGACTCGCAAAAAAATGTGTTTCCAATGAGCTCGAAAGGTAGGGTGAACGGTCTCATTTCTAAGCAAAAATGGTGGACTCGACAAAAAATGTGTTTCAAATGAGCTCGAAAAGTAGGGTGGTGTGGACTCGCAAAAAGATGTGTTTCAAATGAGCTCGAAAGGAAGGGTAACGGCGTCATTTCTAAGCAAAAATTGTGAACTCGCCGAAAAATGTGTTTCAAATGAGCTCCAAAGGTAGGGTGGTGTGGACTCGCTAAAAAATGTGTTTCGAATGAGCTCGAAAGGTAGGATAAATGGCCTCATTTCTAAGCAAAAATGGTGGATCCGTCGAAAAATGTGTTTCAAATGAGCTCAAAAGGTAGGGTGGTGTGGACTCGATAAAAAATGTGTTTCGAATGAGCTCGAAACGTAGGGTAAACGGCCTCATTTCTAAGCAAAAATGGTGGACTCGTCGAAAAATGTGTTTCAAATGAGCTCAAAAGGTAGGGTGGTGTGGACTCGATAAAAAATGTGTTTCGAATGAGCTCGAAACGTAGGGTAAACGGCCTCATTTCTAAGCAAACATGGTGGACTCGCCGAAAAATATGTTTCAAATGAGCTCGAAAGGTAGGGTAAACGACCTCATTTGTAAGAAAAAATGGTGGAACACGCCGAAAAATATGTTTCAAATGAGTTTAAAATGTAGGGTGGTGGACTCGCTAAAAAATGTGTTTCAAATGAATTCAAAAGGTAGGGTAAACAGACTCATTTCTAAGCAAAAATTGTGGACTCGCCGAAAAATGTGTTTCAAAAGATCTCAAAAGGTAGGGTGGTGTGGACTCGCAAAAACATGTGTTTCCAATGAGCTCGAAAGGTAGGGTAAACGGTCTCATTTCTAAGCAAAAATGGTGGTCTTGCCGAAAAATGTGTTTCAAATGAGCTCAAAAGGTAGGGTGGTGTGGACTCGCTAAAAAATGGGTTTCAAATGAGCTCGAAAGGTAGGGTAAATGACCTCATTTGTAAGCAAAAATGGTGGAACACGCCGAAAAATATGTTTCAAATGAGTTTAAAATGTAGGGTGGTGGACTCGCTAAAAAATGTGCTTCAAATGAATTCAAAAAGTAGGGTAAACAGACTCATTTCTAAGCAAAAATGGTGGATCCGTCGAAAAATGTGTTTCAAATGAGCTCAAAAGGTAGGGTGGTGTGGACTCGCTAAAAAATGGGTTTCAAATGAGCTCCAAAGGTAGGGTAAACGACCTCATTTGTAAGCAAAAATGGTGGAACACGCCGAAAAATATGTTTCAAATGAGTTTAAAATGTAGGGTGGTGGACTCGCTAAAAAATGTGTTTCAAATGAATTGAAAAGGTAGGGTAAACAGACTCATTTCTAAGCAAAAATGGTGGACTCGTCGAAAAATGTGTTTCAAATGAACTCAAAAGGTAGGGTGGTGTGGACTCGATAAAAAATGTGTTTCGAATGAGCTCGAAAGGTAGGGTAAACGGCCTCATTTCTAAGCAAACATGGTGGACTCGCCGAAAAATGTGTTTCAAATGAACTTCAAAGATAGGGTGGTGGTCTAGCTGAAAAATGTATTTCAAATGAGCTCCAAATATAGGGTAAACGGCCCCATTTCTAAGCAAAAATGGTGGACTCGCCCAAAAAATGTGTTTCAAATGAGCTCCAAAGGTAGGGTGGTGGACTCGCTAAAAAATGTGTTTCAAATGAGCTCGAAAAGTAGGGTAAACGGTCTCATTTCTAAGAAAAAATAGTGGACTCGCCGGAAAATGTGTTTCAAATGAGGTCGAAAGGTAGGGTGGTGGACTCGCTAAAAAAAGTGTTTCAAATGAGCTCGAAAAGTAGGGTAAACGGTCTTATTTCTAAGAAAAAATAGTGGACTCGCCGGAAAATGTGTTTCAAATGAGTTCGAAAGGTAGGGTGGTGGACTCGCTAAAAAAAGTGTTTCAAATGAATTCAAAAGGTAGGATAAACAGACTCATTTCTAAGGAAAATTGGTGGACTCGCCGACAAATGTGTTTCAAATGAGCTCCAAAGGTAGGGTGTTGTGGACTCGCTAAAAAATGTGTTTCGAATGAGCTCGAAAGATAGGGTAAAAGAACTCATTTCTAAGCATAAATGGTGGACTCACCGAAAAATGTGTTTCAAATGAGCTCGAAAGGTAGGGTGGTGTGGACCCGCTAAAAAATGTGTTTCAAATGAGCTCGAAAGGTTGGGTAAACAGCCTCTTTTTTAAGCAAAAATGGTGGACACGCCAAAAAATGTGTTTCAAATGAGTTCGAAAGGTAGGGTGGTGGACTCGCTAGAAAATGTGTTTCAAATGAATTCAAAAGGTAGGGTAAACAGACTCATTTCTAAGAAAAAATTGTGGACTCGCCGAGAAATGTGTTTCAAAAGAGCTCAAAGGGTAGGGTGGTGTGGACTCGCAAAAAAATGTGTTTCCAATGAGCTCGAAAGGTAGGGTGAACGGTCTCATTTCTAAGCAAAAATGGTGGACTCGACAAAAAATGTGTTTCAAATGAGCTCGAAAAGTAGGGTGGTGTGGACTCGCAAAAAGATGTGTTTCAAATGAGCTCGAAAGGAAGGGTAACGGCGTCATTTCTAAGCAAAAATTGTGAACTCGCCGAAAAATGTGTTTCAAATGAGCTCCAAAGGTAGGGTGGTGTGGACTCGCTAAAAAATGTGTTTCGAATGAGCTCGAAAGGTAGGATAAATGGCCTCATTTCTAAGCAAAAATGGTGGATCCGTCGAAAAATGTGTTTCAAATGAGCTCAAAAGGTAGGGTGGTGTGGACTCGATAAAAAATGTGTTTCGAATGAGCTCGAAACGTAGGGTAAACGGCCTCATTTCTAAGCAAAAATGGTGGACTCGTCGAAAAATGTGTTTCAAATGAGCTCAAAAGGTAGGGTGGTGTGGACTCGATAAAAAATGTGTTTCGAATGAGCTCGAAACGTAGGGTAAACGGCCTCATTTCTAAGCAAACATGGTGGACTCGCCGAAAAATATGTTTCAAATGAGCTCGAAAGGTAGGGTAAACGACCTCATTTGTAAGAAAAAATGGTGGAACACGCCGAAAAATATGTTTCAAATGAGTTTAAAATGTAGGGTGGTGGACTCGCTAAAAAATGTGTTTCAAATGAATTCAAAAGGTAGGGTAAACAGACTCATTTCTAAGCAAAAATGGTGGACTCGTCGAAAAATGTGTTTCAAATGAGCTCAAAAGGTAGGGTGGTGTGGACTCGATAAAAAATGTGTTTCGAATGAGCTCGAAAGGTAGGGTAAACGGCCTCATTTCTAAGCAAACATGGTGGACTCGCCGAAAAATGTGTTTCAAATGAACTTCAAAGATAGGGTGGTGGTCTAGCTGAAAAATGTATTTCAAATGAGCTCCAAAGATAGGGTAAACGGCCCCATTTCTAGGCAAAAATGGTGGACTCGCCCAAAAAATGTGTTTCAAATGAGCTCCAAAGGTAGGGTGGTGGACTCGCTAAAAAATGTGTTTCAAATGAGCTCGAAAAGTAGGGTAAACGGTCTCATTTCAAACAAAAAATAGTGGACTCGCCGGAAAATGTGTTTCAAATGAGGTCGAAAGGTAGGGTGGTGGACTCGCTAAAAAAAGTGTTTCAAATGAGCTCGAAAAGTAGGGTAAACGGTCTTATTTCTAAGAAAAAATAGTGGACTCGCCGGAAAATGTGTTTCGAATGAGTTCGAAAGGTAGGGTGGTGGACTCGCTAAAAAAAGTGTTTCAAATGAATTCAAAAGGTAGGATAAACAGACTCATTTCTAAGGAAAATTGGTGGACTCGCCGACAAATGTGTTTCAAATGAGCTCAAAAGGTAGGGTGGTGTGGACTCACAAAAAAATGTGTTTCAAATGAGCTCGAAAGGTAGGGTAAACGGTCTCATTTCTAAGCAAAAATGGTGGACTCGCCGAAAAATGTGTTTCAAATGAGCTCGAAAGGTAGGGTGGTGTGGACTCGCTAAAAGATGTGTTTCAAATGAGCTCAAAAGGAAGGGTAACGGCGTCATTTCTAAGCAAAAATTTTGAACTCGCCGAAAAATGTGTTTCAAATGAGCTCCAAAGGTAGGGTGGTGTGGACTCGCTAAAAAATGTGTTTCAAATGAGCTCGAAAGGTCGGATAAACGGCCTCATTTCTAAGCAAACATGGTGGACTCGCCGAAAAATGTGTTTCAAATGAGCTCGAAAGGTAGGGTGGTGTGGACTCGCTAAAAAATGTGTTTCAAATGAGCTCGAAAGGTAGGGTAAACGGCCTCTTTTTTAAGCAAAAATGGTAGACACGCCAAAAAATGTGTTTCAAATGAGTTCGAAAGGTAGGGTGGTGGACTCGCTAGAAAATGTGTTTCAAATGAATTCAAAAGGTAGGGTAAACAGACTCATTTCTAAGAAAAAATTGTGGACTCGCCGAGAAATGTGTTTCAAAAGAGCTCAAAAGGTAGGGTGGTGTGGACTCGCAAAAAAATGTGTTTCCAATGAGCTCGAAAGGTAGGGTAAACGGTCTCATTTCTAAGCAAAAATGGTGGACTCGCCGAAAAATGTGTTTCAAATGAGCTCGAAAGGTAGTGTGGTGTGGACTCGCTAAAAGATGTGTTTCAAATGAGCTCGAAAGGAAGGGTAACGGCGTCATTTCTAAGCAAAAATTGTGAACTCGCCGAAAAATGTGTTTCAAATGAGCTCCAAAGGTAGGGTCGTGTGGACTCGCTAAAAAATGTGTTTCGAATGAGCTCAAAAGGTCGGATAAACGGCCTCATTTCTAAGCAAACATGGTGGACTCGCCGAAAAATGTGTTTCAAATGAGCTCGAAAGGTAGGGTGGTGTGGACTCGCTAAAAAATGTGTTTCAAATGAGCTCGAAAGGTAGGGTAAACGGCCTCTTTTTTAAGCAAAAATGGTAGACACGCCAAAAAATGTGTTTCAAATGAGTTCGAAAGGTAGGGTGGTGGACTCGCTAGAAAATGTGTTTCAAATGAATTCAAAAGGTAGGGTAAACAGACTCATTTCTAAGCAAAAATTGTGGACTCGCCGAAAAATGTGTTTCAAAAGAGCTCAAAAGGTAGGGTGGTGTGGACTCGCAAAAAAATGTGTTTCCGATGAGCTCGAAAGGTAGGGTAAACGGTCTCATTTCTAAGCAAAAATTGTGGTCTCGCCGAAAAATGTGTTTCAAATGAGCTCGAAAGGTAGGGTGGTGTGGACTCGCTAAAAAATGGGTTTCAAATGAGCTCGAAAGGTAGGGTAAACGACCTCATTTGTAAGCAAAAATGGTGGAACACGCCGAAAAATATGTTTCAAATGAGTTTAAAATGTAGGGTGGTGGACTCGCTAAAAAATGTGCTTCAAATGAATTCAAAAAGTAGGGTAAACAGACTCATTTCTAAGCAAAAATGGTGGATCCGTCGAAAAATGTGTTTCAAATGAGCTCAAAAGGTAGGGTGGTGTGGACTCGCTAAAAAATGGGTTTCAAATGAGCTCGAAAGGTAGGGTAAACGACCTCATTTGTAAGCAAAAATGGTGGAACACGCCGAAAAATATGTTTCAAATGAGTTTAAAATGTAGGGTGGTGGACTCGCTAAAAAATGTGTTTCAAATGAATTGAAAAGGTAGGGTAAACAGACTCATTTCTAAGCAAAAATGGTGGACTCGTCGAAAAATGTGTTTCAAATGAGCTCAAAAGGTAGGGTGGTGTGGACTCGATAAAAAATGTGTTTCGAATGAGCTCGAAAGGTAGGGTAAACGGCCTCATTTCTAAGCAAACATGGTGGACTCGCCGAAAAATGTGTTTCAAATGAACTTCAAAGATAGGGTGGTGGTCTAGCTGAAAAATGTATTTCAAATGAGCTCCAAATATAGGGTAAACAGCCCCATTTCTAAGCAAAAATGGTGGACTCGCCCAAAAAATGTGTTTCAAATGAGCTCCAAAGGTAGGGTGGTGGACTCGCTAACAAATGTGTTTCAAATGAGCTCGAAAAGTAGGGTAAACGGTCTCATTTCTAAGAAAAAATAGTGGACTCGCCGGAAAATGTGTTTCAAATGAGGTCGAAAGGTAGGGTGGTGGACTCGCTAAAAAAAGTGTTTCAAATGAGCTCGAAAAGTAGGGTAAACGGTCTTATTTCTAAGAAAAAATAGTGGACTCGCCGGAAAATGTGTTTCAAATGAGTTCGAAAGGTAGGGTGGTGGACTCGCTAAAAAAAGTGTTTCAAATGAATTCAAAAGGTAGGATAAACAGACTCATTTCTAAGGAAAATTGGTGGACTCGCCGACAAATGTGTTTCAAATGAGCTCCAAAGGTAGGGTGTTGTGGACTCGCTAAAAAATGTGTTTCGAATGAGCTCGAAAGATAGGGTAAAAGAACTCATTTCTAAGCATAAATGGTGGACTCACCGAAAAATGTGTTTCAAATGAGCTCGAAAGGTAGGGTGGTGTGGACTCGCTAAAAAATGTGTTTCAAATGAGCTTGAAAGGTTGGGTAAACAGCCTCTTTTTTAAGCAAAAATGGTGGACACGCCAAAAAATGTGTTTCAAATGAGTTCGAAAGGTAGGGTGGTGGACTCGCTAGAAAATGTGTTTCAAATGAATTCAAAAGGTAGGGTAAACAGACTCATTTCTAAGAAAAAATTGTGGACTCGCCGAGAAATGTGTTTCAAAAGAGCTCAAAAGGTAGGGTGGTGTGGACTCGCAAAAAAATGTGTTTCCAATGAGCTCGAAAGGTAGGGTGAACGGTCTCATTTCTAAGCAAAAATGGTGGACTCGACGAAAAATGTGTTTCAAATGAGCTCGAAAGGTAGGGTGGTGTGGACTCGCTAAAAGATGTGTTTCAAATGAGCTCGAAAGGAAGGGTAACGGCGTCATTTCTAAGCAAAAATTGTGAACTCGCCGAAAAATGTGTTTCAAATGAGCTCCAAAGGTAGGGTGGTGTGGACTCGCTAAAAAATGTGCTTCAAATGAATTCAAAAAGTAGGGTAAACAGACTCATTTCTAAGCAAAAATGGTGGATCCGTCGAAAAATGTGTTTCAAATGAGCTCAAAAGGTAGGGTGGTGTGGACTCGCTAAAAAATGGGTTTCAAATGAGCTCGAAAGGAAGGGTAAACGACCTCATTTGTAAGCAAAAATGGTGGAACACGCCGAAAAATATGTTTCAAATGAGTTTAAAATGTAGGGTGGTGGACTCGCTAAAAAATGTGTTTCAAATGAATTCAAAAGGTAGGGTAAACAGACTCATTTCTAAGCAAAAATGGTGGACTCGTCGAAAAATGTGTTTCAAATGAGCTCAAAAGGTAGGGTGGTGTGGACTCGATAAAAAATGTGTTTCGAATGAGCTCGAAAGGTAGGGTAAACGGCCTCATTTCTAAGCAAACATGGTGGACTCGCCGAAAAATGTGTTTCAAATGAGCTCGAAAGGTAGGGTGGTGTGGACTCGCTAAAAAATGTGTTTCAAATGAGCTCGAAAGGTTGGGTAAACGGCCTCTTTTTTAAGCAAAAATGGTGGAACACGCCGAAAAATATGTTTCAAATGAGTTTAAAATGTAGGGTGGTGGACTCGCTAAAAAATGTGCTTCAAATGAATTCAAAAAGTAGGGTAAACAGACTCATTTCTAAGCAAAAATGGTGGATCCGTCGAAAAATGTGTTTCAAATGAGCTCAAAAGGTAGGGTGGTGTGGACTCGCTAAAAAATGGGTTTCAAATGAGCTCGAAAGGTAGGGTAAACGACCTCATTTGTAAGCAAAAATGGTGGAACACGCCGAAAAATATGTTTCAAATGAGTTTAAAATGTAGGGTGGTGGACTCGCTAAAAAATGTGTTTCAAATGAATTCAAAAGGTAGGGTAAACAGACTCATTTCTAAGCAAAAATGGTGGACTCGTCGAAAAATGTGTTTCAAATGAGCTCAAAAGGTAGGGTGGTGTGGACTCGATAAAAAATGTGTTTCGAATGAGCTCGAAAGGTAGGGTAAACGGCCTCATTTCTAAGCAAACATGGTGGACTCGCCGAAAAATGTGTTTCAAATGAGCTCGAAAGGTAGGGTGGTGTGGACTCGCTAAAAAATGTGTTTCAAATGAGCTCGAAAGGTTGGGTAAACGGCCTCTTTTTTAAGCAAAAATGGTAGACACGCCAAAAAATGTGTTTCAAATGAATTCGAAAGGTAGGGTGGTGGACTCGCTAGAAAATGTGTTTCAAATGAATTCAAAAGGTAGGGTAAACAGACTCATTTCTAAGCAAAAATTGTGGACTCGCCGAAAAATGTGTTTCAAAAGATCTCAAAAGGTAGGGTGGTGTGGACTCGCAAAAACATGTGTTTCCAATGAGCTCGAAAGGTAGGGTAAACGGTCTCATTTCTAAGCAAAAATGGTGGTCTTGCCGAAAAATGTGTTTCAAATGAGCTCAAAAGGTAGGGTGGTGTGGACTCGCTAAAAAATGGGTTTCTAATGAGCTCGAAAGGTAGGGTAAATGACCTCATTTGTAAGCAAAAATGGTGGAACACGCCGAAAAATATGTTTCAAATGAGTTTAAAATGTAGGGTGGTGGACTCGCTAAAAAATGTGCTTCAAATGAATTCAAAAAGTAGGGTAAACAGACTCATTTCTAAGCAAAAATGGTGGATCCGTCGAAAAATGTGTTTCAAATGAGCTCAAAAGGTAGGGTGGTGTGGACTCGCTAAAAAATGGGTTTCAAATGAGCTCGAAAGGTAGGGTAAACGACCTCATTTGTAAGCAAAAATGGTGGAACACGCCGAAAAATATGTTTCAAATGAGTTTAAAATGTAGGGTGGTGGACTCGCTAAAAAATGTGTTTCAAATGAATTGAAAAGGTAGGGTAAACAGACTCATTTCTAAGCAAAAATGGTGGACTCGTCGAGAAATGTGTTTCAAATGAACTCAAAAGGTAGGGTGGTGTGGACTCGATAAAAAATGTGTTTCGAATGAGCTCGAAAGGTAGGGTAAACGGCCTCATTTCTAAGCAAACATGGTGGACTCGCCGAAAAATGTGTTTCAAATGAACTTCAAAGATAGGGTGGTGGTCTAGCTGAAAAATGTATTTCAAATGAGCTCCAAATATAGGGTAAACGGCCCCATTTCTAAGCAAAAATGGTGGACTCGCCCAAAAAATGTGTTTCAAATGAGCTCCAAAGGTAGGGTGGTGGACTCGCTAACAAATGTGTTTCAAATGAGCTCGAAAAGTAGGGTAAACGGTCTCATTTCTAAGAAAAAATAGTGGACTCGCCGGAAAATGTGTTTCAAATGAGGTCGAAAGGTAGGGTGGTGGACTCGCTAAAAAAAGTGTTTCAAATGAGCTCGAAAAGTAGGGTAAACGGTCTTATTTCTAAGAAAAAATAGTGGACTCGCCGGAAAATGTGTTTCAAATGAGTTCGAAAGGTAGGGTGGTGGACTCGCTAAAAAAAGTGTTTCAAATGAATTCAAAAGGTAGGATAAACAGACTCATTTCTAAGGAAAATTGGTGGACTCGCCGACAAATGTGTTTCAAATGAGCTCCAAAGGTAGGGTGTTGTGGACTCGCTAAAAAATGTGTTTCGAATGAGCTCGAAAGATAGGGTAAAAGAACTCATTTCTAAGCATAAATGGTGGACTCACCGAAAAATGTGTTTCAAATGAGCTCGAAAGGTAGGGTGGTGTGGACCCGCTAAAAAATGTGTTTCAAATGAGCTCGAAAGGTTGGGTAAACAGCCTCTTTTTTAAGCAAAAATGGTGGACACGCCAAAAAATGTGTTTCAAATGAGTTCGAAAGGTAGGGTGGTGGACTCGCTAGAAAATGTGTTTCAAATGAATTCCCAATGTGTTTCAAATGTCATTTCTAAGCAAAAATTGTGAACTCGCCGAAAAATGTGTTTCAAATGAGCTCCAAAGGTAGGGTGGTGTGGACTCGCTAAAAAATGTGCTTCAAATGAATTCAAAAAGTAGGGTAAACAGACTCATTTCTAAGCAAAAATGGTGGATCCGTCGAAAAATGTGTTTCAAATGAGCTCAAAAGGTAGGGTGGTGTGGACTCGCTAAAAAATGGGTTTCAAATGAGCTCGAAAGGAAGGGTAAACGACCTCATTTGTAAGCAAAAATGGTGGAACACGCCGAAAAATATGTTTCAAATGAGTTTAAAATGTAGGGTGGTGGACTCGCTAAAAAATGTGTTTCAAATGAATTCAAAAGGTAGGGTAAACAGACTCATTTCTAAGCAAAAATGGTGGACTCGTCGAAAAATGTGTTTCAAATGAGCTCAAAAGGTAGGGTGGTGTGGACTCGCAAAAACATGTGTTTCGAATGAGCTCGAAAGGTAGGGTAAACGGTCTCATTTCTAAGCAAACATGGTGGTCTTGCCGAAAAATGTGTTTCAAATGAGCTCAAAAGGTAGGGTGGTGTGGACTCGATAAAAAATGTGTTTCGAATGAGCTCGAAACGTAGGGTAAACGGCCTCATTTCTAAGCAAACATGGTGGACTCGCCGAAAAATATGTTTCAAATGAGCTCGAAAGGTAGGGTAAACGACCTCATTTGTAAGCAAAAATGGTGGAACACGCCGAAAAATATGTTTCAAATGAGTTTAAAATGTAGGGTGGTGGACTCGCTAAAAAATGTGTTTCAAATGAATTCAAAAGGTAGGGTAAACAGACTCATTTCTAAGCAAAAATGGTGGACTCGTCGAAAAATGTGTTTCAAATGAGCTCAAAAGGTAGGGTGGTGTGGACTCGATAAAAAATGTGTTTCGAATGAGCTCGAAAGGTAGGGTAAACGGCCTCATTTCTAAGCAAACATGGTGGACTCGCCGAAAAATGTGTTTCAAATGAACTTCAAAGATAGGGTGGTGGTCTAGCTGAAAAATGTATTTCAAATGAGCTCCAAAGATAGGGTAAACGGCCCCATTTCTAGGCAAAAATGGTGGACTCGCCCAAAAAATGTGTTTCAAATGAGCTCCAAAGGTAGGGTGGTGGACTCGCTAAAAAATGTGTTTCAAATGAATTGAAAAGGTAGGGTAAACAGACTCATTTCTAAGCAAAAATGGTGGACTCGTCGAAAAATGTGTTTCAAATGAACTCAAAAGGTAGGGTGGTGTGGACTCGATAAAAAATGTGTTTCGAATGAGCTCGAAAGGTAGGGTAAACGGCCTCATTTCTAAGCAAACATGGTGGACTCGCCGAAAAATGTGTTTCAAATGAACTTCAAAGATAGGGTGGTGGTCTAGCTGAAAAATGTATTTCAAATGAGCTCCAAATATAGGGTAAACGGCCCCATTTCTAAGCAAAAATGGTGGACTCGCCCAAAAAATGTGTTTCAAATGAGCTCCAAAGGTAGGGTGGTGGACTCGCTAAAAAATGTGTTTCAAATGAGCTCGAAAAGTAGGGTAAACGGTCTCATTTCTAAGAAAAAATAGTGGACTCGCCGGAAAATGTGTTTCAAATGAGGTCGAAAGGTAGGGTGGTGGACTCGCTAAAAAAAGTGTTTCAAATGAGCTCGAAAAGTAGGGTAAACGGTCTTATTTCTAAGAAAAAATAGTGGACTCGCCGGAAAATGTGTTTCAAATGAGTTCGAAAGGTAGGGTGGTGGACTCGCTAAAAAAAGTGTTTCAAATGAATTCAAAAGGTAGGATAAACAGACTCATTTCTAAGGAAAATTGGTGGACTCGCCGACAAATGTGTTTCAAATGAGCTCCAAAGGTAGGGTGTTGTGGACTCGCTAAAAAATGTGTTTCGAATGAGCTCGAAAGATAGGGTAAAAGAACTCATTTCTAAGCATAAATGGTGGACTCACCGAAAAATGTGTTTCAAATGAGCTCGAAAGGTAGGGTGGTGTGGACCCGATAAAAAATGTGTTTCAAATGAGCTCGAAAGGTTGGGTAAACAGCCTCTTTTTTAAGCAAAAATGGTGGACACGCCAAAAAATGTGTTTCAAATGAGTTCGAAAGGTAGGGTGGTGGACTCGCTAGAAAATGTGTTTCAAATGAATTCAAAAGGTAGGGTAAACAGACTCATTTCTAAGAAAAAATTGTGGACTCGCCGAGAAATGTGTTTCAAAAGAGCTCAAAGGGTAGGGTGGTGTGGACTCGCAAAAAAATGTGTTTCCAATGAGCTCGAAAGGTAGGGTGAACGGTCTCATTTCTAAGCAAAAATGGTGGACTCGACGAAAAATGTGTTTCAAATGAGCTCGAAAGGTAGGGTGGTGTGGACTCGCTAAAAGATGTGTTTCAAATGAGCTCGAAAGGAAGGGTAACGGCGTCATTTCTAAGCAAAAATTGTGAACTCGCCGAAAAATGTGTTTCAAATGAGCTCCAAAGGTAGGGTGGTGTGGACTCGCTAAAAAATGTGTTTCGAATGAGCTCGAAAGGTAGGATAAATGGCCTCATTTCTAAGCAAAAATGGTGGATCCGTCGAAAAATGTGTTTCAAATGAGCTCAAAAGGTAGGGTGGTGTGGACTCGATAAAAAATGTGTTTCGAATGAGCTCGAAACGTAGGGTAAACGGCCTCATTTCTAAGCAAAAATGGTGGACTCGTCGAAAAATGTGTTTCAAATGAGCTCAAAAGGTAGGGTGGTGTGGACTCGATAAAAAATGTGTTTCGAATGAGCTCGAAACGTAGGGTAAACGGCCTCATTTCTAAGCAAACATGGTGGACTCGCCGAAAAATATGTTTCAAATGAGCTCGAAAGGTAGGGTAAACGACCTCATTTGTAAGCAAAAATGGTGGAACACGCCGAAAAATATGTTTCAAATGAGTTTAAAATGTAGGGTGGTGGACTCGCTAAAAAATGTGTTTCAAATGAATTCAAAAGGTAGGGTAAACAGACTCATTTCTAAGCAAAAATGGTGGACTCGTCGAAAAATGTGTTTCAAATGAGCTCAAAAGGTAGGGTGGTGTGGACTCGATAAAAAATGTGTTTCGAATGAGCTCGAAAGGTAGGGTAAACGGCCTCATTTCTAAGCAAACATGGTGGACTCGCCGAAAAATGTGTTTCAAATGAACTTCAAAGATAGGGTGGTGGTCTAGCTGAAAAATGTATTTCAAATGAGCTCCAAAGATAGGGTAAACGGCCCCATTTCTAGGAAAAAATGGTGGACTCGCCCAAAAAATGTGTTTCAAATGAGCTCCAAAGGTAGGGTGGTGGACTCGCTAAAAAATGTGTTTCAAATGAGCTCGAAAAGTAGGGTAAACGGTCTCATTTCAAAGAAAAAATAGTGGACTCGCCGGAAAATGTGTTTCAAATGAGGTCGAAAGGTAGGGTGGTGGACTCGCTAAAAAAAGTGTTTCAAATGAGCTCGAAAAGTAGGGTAAACGGTCTTATTTCTAAGAAAAAATAGTGGACTCGCCGGAAAATGTGTTTCAAATGAGTTCGAAAGGTAGGGTGGTGGACTCGCTAAAAAAAGTGTTTCAAATGAATTCAAAAGGTAGGATAAACAGACTCATTTCTAAGGAAAATTGGTGGACTCGCCGACAAATGTGTTTCAAATGAGCTCAAAAGGTAGGGTGGTGTGGACTCGCAAAAAAATGTGTTTCAAATGAGCTCGAAAGGTAGGGTAAACGGTCTCATTTCTAAGCAAAAATGGTGGACTCGCCGAAAAATGTGTTTCAAATGAGCTCGAAAGGTAGGGTGGTGTGGACTCGCTAAAAGATGTGTTTCAAATGAGCTCGAAAGGAAGGGTAACGGCGTCATTTCTAAGCAAAAATTTTGAACTCGCCGAAAAATGTGTTTCAAATGAGCTCCAAAGGTAGGGTGGTGTGGACTCGCTAAAAAATGTGTTTCAAATGAGCTCGAAAGGTCGGATAAACGGCCTCATTTCTAAGCAAACATGGTGGACTCGCCGAAAAATGTGTTTCAAATGAGCTCGAAAGGTAGGGTGGTGTGGACTCGCTAAAAAATGTGTTTCAAATGAGCTCGAAAGGTAGGGTAAACGGCCTCTTTTTTAAGCAAAAATGGTAGACACGCCAAAAAATGTGTTTCAAATGAGTTCGAAAGGTAGGGTGGTGGACTCGCTAGAAAATGTGTTTCAAATGAATTCAAAAGGTAGGGTAAACAGACTCATTTCTAAGAAAAAATTGTGGACTCGCCGAGAAATGTGTTTCAAAAGAGCTCAAAAGGTAGGGTGGTGTGGACTCGCAAAAAAATGTGTTTCCAATGAGCTCGAAAGGTAGGGTAAACGGTCTCATTTCTAAGCAAAAATGGTGGACTCGCCGAAAAATGTGTTTCAAATGAGCTCGAAAGGTAGGGTGGTGTGGACTCGCTAAAAGATGTGTTTCAAATGAGCTCGAAAGGAAGGGTAACGGCGTCATTTCTAAGCAAAAATTGTGAACTCGCCGAAAAATGTGTTTCAAATGAGCTCCAAAGGTAGGGTCGTGTGGACTCGCTAAAAAATGTGTTTCGAATGAGCTCGAAAGGTCGGATAAACGGCCTCATTTCTAAGCAAACATGGTGGACTCGCCGAAAAATGTGTTTCAAATGAGCTCGAAAGGTAGGGTGGTGTGGACTCGCTAAAAAATGTGTTTCAAATGAGCTCGAAAGGTAGGGTAAACGGCCTCTTTTTTAAGCAAAAATGGTAGACACGCCAAAAAATGTGTTTCAAATGAGTTCGAAAGGTAGGGTGGTGGACTCGCTAGAAAATGTGTTTCAAATGAATTCAAAAGGTAGGGTAAACAGACTCATTTCTAAGCAAAAATTGTGGACTCGCCGAAAAATGTGTTTCAAAAGAGCTCAAAAGGTAGGGTGGTGTGGACTCGCAAAAAAATGTGTTTCCGATGAGCTCGAAAGGTAGGGTAAACGGTCTCATTTCTAAGCAAAAATTGTGGTCTCGCCGAAAAATGTGTTTCAAATGAGCTCGAAAGGTAGGGTGGTGTGGACTCGCTAAAAAATGGGTTTCAAATGAGCTCGAAAGGTAGGGTAAACGACCTCATTTGTAAGCAAAAATGGTGGAACACGCCGAAAAATATGTTTCAAATGAGTTTAAAATGTATGGTGGTGGACTCGCTAAAAAATGTGCTTCAAATGAATTCAAAAAGTAGGGTAAACAGACTCATTTCTAACCAAAAATGGTGGATCCGTCGAAAAATGTGTTTCAAATGAGCTCAAAAGGTAGGGTGGTGTGGAATCGCTAAAAAATGGGTTTCAAATGAGCTCGAAAGGTAGGGTAAACGACCTCATTTGTAAGCAAAAATGGTGGAACACGCCGAAAAATATGTTTCAAATGAGTTTAAAGGGTAGGGTGGTGGACTCGCTAAAAAATGTGTTTCAAATGAATTCAAAAGGTAGGGTAAGCAGACTCATTTCTAAGCAAAAATGGTGGACTCGTCGAAAAATGTGTTTCAAATGAGCTCAAAAGGTAGGGTGGTGTGGACTCGATAAAAAATGTGTTTCGAATGAGCTCGAAAGGTAGGGTAAACGACCTCATTTCTAAGCAAACATGGTGGACTCGCCGAAAAATGTGTTTCAAATGAACTTCAAAGATAGGGTGGTGGTCTAGCTGAAAAATTTATTTCAAATGAGCTCCAAAGATAGGGTAAACGGCCCCATTTCTAAGCAAAAATGGTGGACTCGCCCAAAAAAAGTGTTTCATATGAGCTTCAAAGGTAGGGTGGTGGACTCGCTAAAAAATGTGTTTCAAATGAGCTCGAAAAGTAGGGTAAACGGTCTTATTTCTAAGAAAAAATAGTGGACTCGCCGGAAAATGTGTTTCAAATGAGTTCGAAAGGTAGGGTGGTGGACTCGCTAAAAAAAGTGTTTCAAATGAATTCAAAAGGTAGGATAAACAGACTCATTTCTAAGCAAAATTGCTGGACTCGCCGACAAATGTGTTTCAAATGAGCTCCAAAGGTAGGGTGTTGTGGACTCGCTAAAAAATGTGTTTCGAATGAGCTCGAAAGATAGGGTAAAAGAACTCATTTCTAAGCATAAATGGTGGACTCACCGAAAAATGTGTTTCAAATGAGCTCGAAAGGTAGGGTGGTGTGGACTCGCTAAAAAATGTGTTTCAAATGAGCTCGAAAGGTAGGGTAAACGGCCTCTTTTTTAAGCAAAAATGGTGGACACGCCAAAAAATGTGTTTCAAATGAGTTCGAAAGGTAGGGTGGTGGACTCGCTAAAAAATGTGTTTCAAATGAATTCAAAAGGTAGGGTAAACAGACTCATTTCTAAGAAAAAATTGTGGACTCGCCGAGAAATGTGTTTCAAAAGAGCTCAAAAGGTAGGGTGGTGTGGACTCGCAAAAAAATGTGTTTCCAATGAGCTCGAAAGGTAGGGTAAACGGTCTCATTTCTAAGCAAAAATGGTGGACTCGCCGAAAAATGTGTTTCAAATGAGCTTGAAAGGTAGGGTGGTGTGGACTCGCTAAAAGATGTGTTTCAAATGAGCTCGAAAGGAAGGGTAACGGCGTCATTTCTAAGCAAAAATTGTGAACTCGCCGAAAAATGTGTTTCAAATGAGCTCCAAAGGTAGGGAGGTGTGGACTCGCTAAAAAATGTGTTTCGAATGAGCTCGAAAGGTAGGATAAATGGCCTCATTTCTAAGCAAAAATGGTGGATCCGTCGAAAAATGTGTTTCAAATGAGCTCAAAAGGTAGGGTGGTGTGGACTCGCTAAAAAATGGGTTTCAAATGAGCTCGAAAGGTAGGGTAAACGACCTCATTTGTAAGAAAAAATGGTGGAACACGCCGAAAAATATGTTTCAAATGAGTTTAAAGGGTAGGGTGGTGGACTCGCTAAAAAATGTGTTTCAAATGAATTCAAAAGGTAGGGTAAGCAGACTCATTTCTAAGCAAAAATGGTGGACTCGTCGAAAAATGTGTTTCAAATGATTTCAAAAGGTAGGGTGGTGTGGACTCGATAAAAAATGTGTTTCGAATGAGCTCGAAAGGTAGGGTAAACGACCTCATTTCTAAGCAAACATGGTGGACTCGCCGAAAAATGTGTTTCAAATGAACTTCAAAGATAGGGTGGTGGTCTAGCTGAAAAATGTATTTCAAATGAGCTCCAAAGATAGGGTAAACGGCCCCATTTCTAAGCAAAAATGGTGGACTCGCCCAAAAAATGTGTTTCATATGAGCTCCAAAGGTAGGGTGGTGGACTCGCTAAAAAATGTGTTTCAAATGAGCTCGAAAAGTAGGGTAAACGGTCTTATTTCTAAGAAAAAATAGTGGACTCGCCGGAAAATGTGTTTCAAATGAGTTCGAAAGGTAGGTGGTGGACTCGCTAAAAAAAGTGTTTCAAATGAATTCAAAAGGTAGGATAAACAGACTCATTTCTAAGCAAAATTGGTGGACTCGCCGACAAATGTGTTTCAAATGAGCTCCAAAGGTAGGGTGTTGTGGACTCGCTAAAAAATGTGTTTCGAATGAGCTCGAAAGATAGGGTAAAAGAACTCATTTCTAAGCATAAATGGTGGACTCACCGAAAAATGTGTTTCAAATGAGCTCGAAAGGTAGGGTGGTGTGGACTCGCTAAAAAATGTGTTTCAAATGAGCTCGAAAGGTAGGGTAAACGGCCTCTTTTTTAAGCAAAAATGGTGGACACGCCAAAAAATGTGTTTCAAATGAGTTCGAAAGGTAGGGTGGTGGACTCGCTAAAAACTGTGTTTCAAATGAATTCAAAAGGTAGGGTAAACAGACTCATTTCTAAGAAAAAATTGTGGACTCGCCGAGAAATGTGTTTCAAAAGAGCTCAAAAGGTAGGGTGGTGTGGACTCGCAAAAAAATGTGTTTCCAATGAGCTCGAAAGGTAGGGTAAACGGTCTAATTTCTAAGCAAAAATGGTGGACTCGCCGAAAAATGTGTTTCAAATGAGCTTGAAAGGTAGGGTGGTGTGGACTCGCTAAAAGATGTGTTTCAAATGAGCTCGAAAGGAAGGGTAACGGCGTCATTTCTAAGCAAAAATTGTGAACTCGCCGAAAAATGTGTTTCAAATGAGCTCCAAAGGTAGGGTGGTGTGGACTCGCTAAAAAATGTGTTTCGAATGAGCTCAAAAGGTAGGATAAATGGCCTCATTTCTAAGCAAAAATGGTGGATCCGTCGAAAAATGTGTTTCAAATGAGCTCAAAAGGTAGGGTGGTGTGGACTCGCAAAAAAATGGGTTTCAAATGAGCTTGAAAGGTAGGGTAAACGACCTCATTTGTAAGCAAAAATGGTGGAACACGCCGAAAAATATGTTTCAAATGAGTTTAAAATGTAGGGTGGTGGACTCGCTAAAAAATGTGTTTCAAATGAATTCAAAAGGTAGGGTAAGCAGACTCATTTCTAAGCAAAAATGGTGGACTCGTCGAAAAATGTGTTTCAAATGAGCTCAAAAGGTAGGGTGGTGTGGACTCGATAAAAAATGTGTTTCGAATGAGCTCGAAAGGTAGGGTAAACGACCTCATTTCTAAGCAAACATGGTGGACTCGCCGAAAAATGTGTTTCAAATGAACTTCAAAGATAGGGTGGTGGTCTAGCTGAAAAATGTATTTCAAATGAGCTCCAAAGATAGGGTAAACGGCCCCATTTCTAAGCAAAAATGGTGGACTCGCCCAAAAAATGTGTTTCATATGAGCTCCAAAGGTAGGGTGGTGGACTCGCTAAAAAATGTGTTTCAAATGAGCTCGAAAATAGGGTAAACGGTCTTATTTCTAAGAAAAAATAGTGGACTCGCCGGTAAATGTGTTTCAAATGAGTTCGAAAGGTAGGGTGGTGGACTCGCTAAAAAAAGTGTTTCAAATGAATTCAAAAGGTAGGATAAACAGACTCATTTCTAAGCAAAATTGGTGGACTCGCCGACAAATGTGTTTCAAATGAGCTCCAAAGGTAGGGTGTTGTGGACTCGCTAAAAAATGTGTTTCGAATGAGCTCGAAAGATAGGGTAAAAGAACTCATTTCTAAGCATAAATGGTGGACTCACCGAAAAATGTGTTTCAAATGAGCTCGAAAGGTAGGGTGGTGTGGACTCGCTAAAAAATGTGTTTCAAATGAGCTCGAAAGGTAGGGTAAACGGCCTCTTTTTTAAGCAAAAATGGTGGACACGCCAAAAAATGTGTTTCAAATGAGTTCGAAAGGTAGGGTGGTGGACTCGCTAAAAACTGTGTTTCAAATGAATTCAAAAGGTAGGGTAAACAGACTCATTTCTAAGAAAAAATTGTGGACTCGCCGAGAAATGTGTTTCAAAAGAGCTCAAAAGGTAGGGTGGTGTGGACTCGCAAAAAAATGTGTTTCCAATGAGCTCGAAAGGTAGGGTAAACGGTCTAATTTCTAAGCAAAAATGGTGGACTCGCCGAAAAATGTGTTTCAAATGAGCTTGAAAGGTAGGGTGGTGTGGACTCGCTAAAAGATGTGTTTCAAATGAGCTCGAAAGGAAGGGTAACGGCGTCATTTCTAAGCAAAAATTGTGAACTCGCCGAAAAATGTGTTTCAAATGAGCTCCAAAGGTAGGGTGGTGTGGACTCGCTAAAAAATGTGTTTCGAATGAGCTCGAAAGGTAGGATAAATGGCCTCATTTCTAAGCAAAAATGGTGGATCCGTCGAAAAATGTGTTTCAAATGAGCTCAAAAGGTAGGGTGGTGTGGACTCGCAAAAAAATGGGTTTCAAATGAGCTTGAAAGGTAGGGTAAACGACCTCATTTGTAAGCAAAAATGGTGGAACACGCCGAAAAATATGTTTCAAATGAGTTTAAAATGTAGGGTGGTGGACTCGCTAAAAAATGTGTTTCAAATGAATTCAAAAGGTAGGGTAAGCAGACTCATTTCTAAGCAAAAATGGTGGACTCGTCGAAAAATGTGTTTCAAATGAGCTCAAAAGGTAGGGTGGTGTGGACTCGATAAAAAATGTGTTTCGAATGAGCTCGAAAGGTAGGGTAAACGACCTCATTTCTAAGCAAACATGGTGGACTCGCCGAAAAATGTGTTTGAAATGAACTTCAAAGATAGGGGGGTGGTCTAGCTGAAAAATGTATTTCAAATGAGCTCCAAAGATAGGGTAAACGGCCCCATTTCTAAGCAAAAATGGTGGACTCGCCCAAAAAATGTGTTTCATATGAGCTCCAAAGGTAGGGTGGTGGACTCGCTAAAAAATGTGTTTCAAATGAGCTCGAAAAGTAGGGTAAACGGTCTTATTTCTAAGAAAAAATAGTGGACTCGCCGGAAAATGTGTTTCAAATGAGTTCGAAAGGTAGGGTGGTGGACTCGCTAAAAAAAGTGTTTCAAATGAATTCAAAAGGTAGGATAAACAGACTCATTTCTAAGCAAAATTGGTGGACTCGCCGACAAATGTGTTTCAAATGAGCTCCAAAGGTAGGGTGTTGTGGACTCGCTAAAAAATGTGTTTCGAATGAGCTCGAAAGATAGGGTAAAAGAACTCATTTCTAAGCATAAATGGTGGACTCACCGAAAAATGTGTTTCAAATGAGCTCGAAAGGTAGGGTGGTGTGGACTCGCTAAAAAATGTGTTTCAAATGAGCTCGAAAGGTAGGGTAAACGGCCTCTTTTTTAAGCAAAAATGGTGGACACGCCAAAAAATGTGTTTCAAATGAGTTCGAAAGGTAGGGTGGTGGACTCGCTAAAAACTGTGTTTCAAATGAATTCAAAAGGTAGGGTAAACAGACTCATTTCTAAGAAAAAATTGTGGACTCGCCGAGAAATGTGTTTCAAAAGAGCTCAAAAGGTAGGGTGGTGTGGACTCGCAAAAAAATGTGTTTCCAATGAGCTCGAAAGGTAGGGTAAACGGTCTAATTTCTAAGCAAAAATGGTGGACTCGCCGAAAAATGTGTTTCAAATGAGCTTGAAAGGTAGGGTGGTGTGGACTCGCTAAAAGATGTGTTTCAAATGAGCTCGAAAGGAAGGGTAACGGCGTCATTTCTAAGCAAAAATTGTGAACTCGCCGAAAAATGTGTTTCAAATGAGCTCCAAAGGTAGGGTGGTGTGGACTCGCTAAAAAATGTGTTTCGAATGAGCTCGAAAGGTAGGATAAATGGCCTCATTTCTAAGCAAAAATGGTGGATCCGTCGAAAAATGTGTTTCAAATGAGCTCAAAAGGTAGGGTGGTGTGGACTCGCAAAAAATGGGTTTCAAATGAGCTTGAAAGGTAGGGTAAACGACCTCATTTGTAAGCAAAAATGGTGGAACACGCCGAAAAATATGTTTCAAATGAGTTTAAAATGTAGGGTGGTGGACTCGCTAAAAAATGTGTTTCAAATGAATTCAAAAGGTAGGGTAAGCAGACTCATTTCTAAGCAAAAATGGTGGACTCGTCGAAAAATGTGTTTCAAATGAGCTCAAAAGGTAGGGTGGTGTGGACTCGATAAAAAATGTGTTTCGAATGAGCTCGAAAGGTAGGGTAAACGACCTCATTTCTAAGCAAACATGGTGGACTCGCCGAAAAATGTGTTTCAAATGAACTTCAAAGATAGGGGGGTGGTCTAGCTGAAAAATGTATTTCAAATGAGCTCCAAAGATAGGGTAAACGGCCCCATTTCTAAGCAAAAATGGTGGACTCGCCCAAAAAATGTGTTTCATATGAGCTCCAAAGGTAGGGTGGTGGACTCGCTAAAAAATGTGTTTCAAATGAGCTCGAAAAGTAGGGTAAACGGTCTTATTTCTAAGAAAAAATAGTGGACTCGCCGGAAAATGTGTTTCAAATGAGTTCGAAAGGTAGGGTGGTGGACTCGCTAAAAAAAGTGTTTCAAATGAATTCAAAAGGTAGGATAAACAGACTCATTTCTAAGCAAAATTGGTGGACTCGCCGACAAATGTGTTTCAAATGAGCTCCAAAGGTAGGGTGTTGTGGACTCGCTAAAAAATGTGTTTCGAATGAGCTCGAAAGATAGGGTAAAAGAACTCATTTCTAAGCATAAATGGTGGACTCACCGAAAAATGTGTTTCAAATGAGCTCGAAAGGTAGGGTGGTGTGGACTCGCTAAAAAATGTGTTTCAAATGAGCTCGAAAGGTAGGGTAAACGGCCTCTTTTTAAAGCAAAAATGTGGACACGCCAAAAAATGTGTTTCAAATGAGTTCGAAAGGTAGGGTGGTGGACTCGCTAAAAAATGTGTTTCAAATGAATTCAAAAGGTAGGGTAAACAGACTCATTTCTAAGAAAAAATTGTGGACTCGCCGAGAAATGTGTTTCAAAAGAGCTCAAAAGGTAGGGTGGTGTGGACTCGCAAAAAAATGTGTTTCCAATGAGCTCGAAAGGTAGGGTAAACGGTCTCATTTCTAAGCAAAAATGGTGGACTCGCCGAAAAATGTGTTTCAAATGAGCTTGAAAGGTAGGGTGGTGTGGACTCGCTAAAAGATGTGTTTCAAATGAGCTCGAAAGGAAGGGTAACGGCGTCATTTCTAAGCAAAAATTGTGAACTCGCCGAAAAATGTGTTTCAAATGAGCTCCAAAGGTAGGGTGGTGTGGACTCGCTAAAAAATGTGTTTCGAATGAGCTCGAAAGGTAGGATAAATGGCCTCATTTCTAAGCAAAAATGGTGGATCCGTCGAAAAATGTGTTTCAAATGAGCTCGAAAGGTAGGGTGGTGTGGACTCGCTAAAAAATGTGTTTCAAATGAGCTCGAAAGGTAGGGTAAACGGCCTCTTTTTTAAGCAAAAATGGTGGACACGCCAAAAAATGTGTTTCAAATGAGTTCGAAAGGTAGGGTGGTGGACTCGCTAAAAAATGTGTTTCAAATGAATTCAAAAGGTAGGGTAAACAGACTCATTTCTAAGAAAAAATTGTGGACTCGCCGAGAAATGTGTTTCAAAAGAGCTCAAAAGGTAGGGTGGTGTGGACTCGCAAAAAAATGTGTTTCCAATGAGCTCGAAAGGTAGGGTAAACGGTCTCATTTCTAAGCAAAAATGGTGGACTCGCAGAAAAATGTGTTTCAAATGAGCTTGAAAGGTAGGGTGGTGTGGACTCGCTAAAAGATGTGTTTCAAATGAGCTCGAAAGGAAGGGTAACGGCGTCATTTCTAAGCAAAAATTGTGAACTCGCCGAAAAATGTGTTTCAAATGAGCTCCAAAGGTAGGGTGGTGTGGACTCGCTAAAAAATGTGTTTCGAATGAGCTCGAAAGGTAGGATAAATGGCCTCATTTCTAAGCAAAAATGGTGGATCCCTCGAAAAATGTGTTTCAAATGAGCTCAAAAGGTAGGGTGGTGTGGACTCGCAAAAAAATGGGTTTCAAATGAGCTTGAAAGGTAGGGTAAACGACCTCATTTGTAAGCAAAAATGGTGGAACACGCCGAAAAATATGTTTCAAATGAGTTTAAAATGTAGGGTGGTGGACTCGCTAAAAAATGTGTTTCAAATGAATTCAAAAGGTAGGGTAAACAGACTCATTTCTAAACAAAAATGGTGGACTCGTCGAAAAATGTGTTTCAAATGAGCTCAAAAGGTAGGGTGGTGTGGACTCGCTAAAAAATGTGTTTCAAATGAGCTCGAAAGGTAGGGTAAACGGCCTCTTTTTTAAGCAAAAATGGTGGACTCGCCGAAAAATGTGTTTCAAATGAGCTCGAAAGGTAGGGTGGTGTGGACTCGCTAAAAGATGTGTTTCAAATGAGCTCGAAAGGAAGGGTAACAGCGTCATTTCTAAGCAAAAATTGTGAACTCGCCGAAAAATGTGTTTCAAATGAGCTCCAAAGGTAGGGTGGTGTGGACTCGCTAAAAAATGTGTTTCGAATGAGCTCGAAAGGTAGGATAAACGGCCTCATTTCTAAGCAAAAATGGTGGATCCGTCGAAAAATCTGTTTCAAATGAGCTCAAAAGGTAGGGTGGTGTGGACTCGCTAAAAAATGGGTTTCAAATGAGCTCGAAAGGTAGGGTAAACGACCTCATTTTGTAAGCAAAAATGGTGGAACACGCCGAAAAATATGTTTGAAATGAGTTTAAAATGTAGGGTGGTGGACTCGCTAAAAAATGTGTTTCAAATGAATTCAAAAGGTAGGGTAAACAGACTCATTTCTAAGCAAAAATGGTGGACTCGTCGAAAAATGTGTTTCAAATGAGCTCAAAAGGTAGGGTGGTGTGGACTCGATAAAAAATGTGTTTCGAATGAGCTCGAAAGGTAGGGTAAACGGCCTCATTTCTAAGCAAACATGGTGGACTCGCCGAAAAATGTGTTTCAAATGAGCTCGAAAGGTAGGGTGGTGTGGACTCGCTAAAAAATGTGTTTCAAATGAGTTCGAAAGGTAGGGTAAACGGCCTCATTTTTAAGCAAAAATGGTGGACACGCCAAAAAATGTGTTTCAAATGAGTTCGAAAGGTAGGGTGGTGGACTCGTTAGAAAATGTGTTTCAAATGAATTCAAAAGGTAGGGTAAACAGACTCATTTCTAAGCAAAAATTGTGGACTTGCCAAAAAATGTGTTTCAAAAGAGCTCAAAAGGTAGGGTGGTGTGGACTCGCAAAAAAATGTGTTTCCAATGAGCTCGAAAGGTAGGGTAAACGGTCTCATTTCTAAGCAAAAATGGTGGTCTCGCCAAAAAATGTGTTTCAAATGAGCTCGAAAGGTAGGGTGGTGTGAACTCGCTAAAAAATGGGTTTCAAATGAGCTCGAAAGGTAGGGTAAACGACCTCATTTGTAAGCAAAAATGGTGGAACACGCCGAAAAATATGTTTCAAATGAGTAAATTTTTTTTTGGGTGGTGGACTCGCTAAAAAATGTGCTTCAAATGAATTCAAAAGGTAGGGTAAACAGACTCATTTCTAAGCAAAAATGGTGGATCCGTCGAAAAATGTGTTTCAAATGAGCTCAAAAGGTAGGGTCGTGTGGACTCGCTAAAAAATGGGTTTCAAATGAGCTAGAAAGGTAGGGTAAACGACCTCATTTGTAAGAAAAAATGGTTGAACACGCCGAAAAATATGTTTCAAATGAGTTTAAAAGGTAGGGTGGTGGACTCGCTAAAAAATGTGTTTCAAATGAATTCAAAAGGTAGGGTAAACAGACTCATTTCTAAGCAAAAATGGTGGACTCGTCGAAAAATGTGTTTCAAATGAGCTCAAAAGGTAGGGTGGTGTGGACTCGATAAAAAATGTGTTTCGAATGAGATCGAAAGGTAGGGTAAACGACCTCATTTCTATGCAAACATGGTGGACTCGCCGAAAAATGTGTTTCAAATGAGCTCGAAAGGTAGGGTGGTGTGGACTCGCTAAAAAATGTGTTTCAAATGAGTTCGAAAGGTAGGGTAAACGGCCTCATTTTTAAGCAAAAATGGTGGACACGCCAAAAAATGTGTTTCAAATGAGTTCGAAAGGTAGGGTGGTGGACTCGTTAGAAAATGTGTTTCAAATGAATTCAAAAGGTAGGGTAAACAGACTCATTTCTAAGCAAAAATTGTGGACTTGCCAAAAAATGTGTTTCAAAAGAGCTCAAAAGGTAGGGTGGTGTGGACTCGCAAAAAAATGTGTTTCCAATGAGCTCGAAAGGTAGGGTAAACGGTCTCATTTCTAAGCAAAAATGGTGGTCTCGCCAAAAAATGTGTTTCAAATGAGCTCGAAAGGTAGGGTGGTGTGAACTCGCTAAAAAATGGGTTTCAAATGAGCTCGAAAGGTAGGGTAAACGACCTCATTTGTAAGCAAAAATGGTGGAACACGCCGAAAAATATGTTTCAAATGAGTAAATTTTTTTTTGGGTGGTGGACTCGCTAAAAAATGTGCTTCAAATGAATTCAAAAGGTAGGGTAAACAGACTCATTTCTAAGCAAAAATGGTGGATCCGTCGAAAAATGTGTTTCAAATGAGCTCAAAAGGTAGGGTCGTGTGGACTCGCTAAAAAATGGGTTTCAAATGAGCTAGAAAGGTAGGGTAAACGACCTCATTTGTAAGAAAAAATGGTTGAACACGCCGAAAAATATGTTTCAAATGAGTTTAAAAGGTAGGGTGGTGGACTCGCTAAAAAATGTGTTTCAAATGAATTCAAAAGGTAGGGTAAACAGACTCATTTCTAAGCAAAAATGGTGGACTCGTCGAAAAATGTGTTTCAAATGAGCTCAAAAGGTAGGGTGGTGTGGACTCGATAAAAAATGTGTTTCGAATGAGCTCGAAAGGTAGGGTAAACGACCTCATTTCTATGCAAACATGGTGGACTCGCCGAAAAATGTGTTTCAAATGAACTTCAAAGATAGGGTGGTGGTCTAGCTGAAAAATGTATTTCAAATGAGCTCCAAAGATAGGGTAAACGGCCCCATTTCTAAGCAAAAATGGTGGACTCGCCCAAAAAATGTGTTTCATATGAGCTCCAAATGTAGGGTGGTGGACTCGCTAAAAAATGTGTTTCAAATGAGCTCGAAAAGTAGGGTAAACAGACTCATTTATAAGCAAAATTGGTGGACTCGCCGACAAATGTGTTTCAAATGAGCTCCAAAGGTAGGGTGTTGTGGACTCGCTAAAAAATGTGTTTCGAATGAGCTCGAAAGATAGGGTAAAAGAACTCATTTCTAAGCATAAATGGTGGACTCACCGAAAAATGTGTTTCAAATGAGCTCGAAAGGTAGGGTGGTGTGGACTCGCTAAAAAATGTGTTTCAAATGAGCTCGAAAGGTAGGGTAAACGGCCTCTTTTTTAAGCAAAAATGGTGGACACGCCAAAAAATGTGTTTCAAATGAGTTCGAAAGGTAGGGTGGTGGACTCGCTAGAAAATGTGTTTCAAATGAATTCAAAAGGTAGGGTAAACAGACTCATTTCTAAGAAAAAATTGTGGACTCGCCGAGAAATGTGTTTCAAAAGAGCTCCAAAGGTAGGGTGGTGTGGACTCGCTAAAAAATGTGTTTCGAATGAGCTCGAAAGGTAGGATAAACGGCCTCATTTCTAAGCAAAAATGGTGGATCCGTCGAAAAATGTGTTTCAAATGAGCTCAAAAGGTAGGGTGGTGTGGACTCGCAAAAAAATGGGTTTCAAATGAGCTTGAAAGGTAGGGTAAACGACCTCATTTGTAAGCAAAAATGGTGGAACACGCCGAAAAATATGTTTCAAATGAGTTTAAAATGTAGGGTGGTGGACTCGCTAAAAAATGTGTTTCAAATGAATTCAAAAGGTAGGGTAAACAGACTCATTTCTAAACAAAAATGGTGGACTCGTCGAAAAATGTGTTTCAAATGAGCTCACAAGGTAGGGTGGTGTGGACTCGCTAAAAAATGTGTTTCAAATGAGCTCGAAAGGTAGGGTAAACGGCCTCTTTTTTAAGCAAAAATGGTGGACTCGCCGAAAAATGTGTTTCAAATGAGCTCGAAAGGTAGGGTGGTGTGGACTCGCTAAAAGATGTGTTTCAAATGAGCTCGAAAGGAAGGGTAACAGCGTCATTTCTAAGCAAAAATTGTGAACTCGCCGAAAAATGTGTTTCAAATGAGCTCCAAAGGTAGGGTGGTGTGGACTCGCTAAAAAATGTGTTTCGAATGAGCTCGAAAGGTAGGATAAACGGCCTCATTTCTAAGCAAAAATGGTGGATCCGTCGAAAAATCTGTTTCAAATGAGCTCAAAAGGTAGGGTGGTGTGGACTCGCTAAAAAATGGGTTTCAAATGAGCTCGAAAGGTAGGGTAAACGACCTCATTTGTAAGCAAAAATGGTGGAACACGCCGAAAAATATGTTTGAAATGAGTTTAAAATGTAGGGTGGTGGACTCGCTAAAAAATGTGTTTCAAATGAATTCAAAAGGTAGGGTAAACAGACTCATTTCTAAGCAAAAATGGTGGACTCGTCGAAAAATGTGTTTCAAATAAGCTCAAAAGGTAGGGTGGTGTGGACTCGATAAAAAATGTGTTTCGAATGAGCTCGAAAGGTAGGGTAAACGGCCTCATTTCTAAGCAAACATGGTGGACTCGCCGAAAAATGTGTTTCAAATGAGCTCGAAAGGTAGGGTGGTGTGGACTCGCTAAAAAATGTGTTTCAAATGAGTTCGAAAGGTAGGGTAAACGGCCTCATTTTTAAGCAAAAATGGTGGACACGCCAAAAAATGTGTTTCAAATGAGTTCGAAAGGTAGGGTGGTGGACTCGTTAGAAAATGTGTTTCAAATGAATTCAAAAGGTAGGGTAAACAGACTCATTTCTAAGCAAAAATTGTGGACTTGCCAAAAAATGTGTTTCATATGAGCTCAAAAGGTAGGGTGGTGTGGACTCGCAAAAAAATGTGTTTCCAATGAGCTCGAAAGGTAGGGTAAACGGTCTCATTTCTAAGCAAAAATGGTGGTCTCGCCAAAAAATGTGTTTCAAATGAGCTCGAAAGGTAGGGTGGTGTGGACTCGCTAAAAAATGGGTTTCAAATGAGCTCGAAAGGTAGGGTAAACGACCTCATTTGTAAGCAAAAATGGTGGAACACGCCGAAAAATATGTTTCAAATGAGTAAATTTTTTTTTGGGTGGTGGACTCGCTAAAAAATGTGCTTCAAATGAATTCAAAAGGTAGGGTAAACAGACTCATTTCTAAGCAAAAATGGTGGATCCGTCGAAAAATGTGTTTCAAAAGAGCTCAAAAGGTAGGGTGGTGTGGACTCGCAAAAAAATGTGTTTCCAATGAGCTCGAAAGGTAGGGTAAACGGTCTCATTTCTAAGCAAAAATGGTGGTCTCGCCAAAAAATGTGTTTCAAATGAGCTCGAAAGGTAGGGTGGTGTGGACTCGCTAAAAAATGGGTTTCAAATGAGCTCGAAAGGTAGGGTAAACGACCTCATTTGTAAGCAAAAATGGTGGAACACGCCGAAAAATATGTTTCAAATGAGTAAATTTTTTTTTGGGTGGTGGACTCGCTAAAAAATGTGCTTCAAATGAATTCAAAAGGTAGGGTAAACAGACTCATTTCTAAGCAAAAATGGTGGATCCGTCGAAAAATGTGTTTCAAATGAGCTCAAAAGGTAGGGTCGTGTGGACTCGCTAAAAAATGGGTTTCAAATGAGCTAGAAAGGTTGGGTAAACGACCTCATTTGTAAGAAAAAATGGTTGAACACGCCGAAAAATATGTTTCAAATGAGTTTAAAAGGTAGGGTGGTGGACTCGCTAAAAAATGTGTTTCAAATGAATTCAAAAGGTAGGGTAAACAGACTCATTTCTAAGCAAAAATGGTGGACTCGTCGAAAAATGTGTTTCAAATGAGCTCAAAAGGTAGGGTGATGTGGACTCGATAAAAAATGTGTTTCGAATGAGCTCGAAAGGTAGGGTAAACGACCTCATTTCTATGCAAACATGGTGGACTCGCCGAAAAATGTGTTTCAAATGAACTTCAAAGATAGGGTGGTGGTCTAGCTGAAAAATGTATTTCAAATGAGCTCCAAAGATAGGGTAAACGGCCCCATTTCTAAGCAAAAATGGTGGACTCGCCCAAAAAATGTGTTTCATATGAGCTCCAAATGTAGGGTGGTGGACTCGCTAAAAAATGTGTTTCAAATGAGCTCGAAAAGTAGGGTAAACAGACTCATTTATAAGCAAAATTGGTGGACTCGCCGACAAATGTGTTTCAAATGAGCTCCAAAGGTAGGGTGTTGTGGACTCGCTAAAAAATGTGTTTCGAATGAGCTCGAAAGATAGGGTAAAAGAACTCATTTCTAAGCAAAAATGGTGGTCTCGCCGAAAAATGTGTTTCAAATGAGCTCGAAAGGTAGGGTGGTGTGGACTCGCTAAAAAATGTGTTTCAAATGAGCTCGAAAGGTAGGGTAAACGACCTCATTTGTAAGCAAAAATGGTGGAACACGCCGAAAAATATGTTTCAAATGAGTAAATTTTTTTTTGGGTGGTGGACTCGCTAAAAAATGTGCTTCAAATGAATTCAAAAGGTAGGGTAAACAGACTCATTTCTAAGCAAAAATGGTGGATCCGTCGAAAAATGTGTTTCAAATGAGCTCAAAAGGTAGGGTCGTGTGGACTCGCTAAAAAATGGGTTTCAAATGAGCTCGAAAGGTAGGGTAAACGACCTCATTTGAAAGTAAAAATGGTTGAACACGCCGAAAAAAATGTTTCAAATGAGTTTAAAAGGTAGGGTGGTGGACTCGCTAAAAAATGTGTTTCAAATGAATTCAAAAGGTAAGGTAAACAGACTCATTTCTAAGCAAAAATGGTGGACTCGTCGAAAAATGTGTTTCAAATGAGCTCAAAAGGTAGGGTGGTGTGGACTCGATAAAAATTGTGTTTCGAATGAGCTCGAAAGGTAGGGTAAACGGCCTCATTTCTAAGCAAACATGGTGGACTCGCCGAAAAATGTGTTTCAAATGAACTTCAAAGATAGGGTGGTGGTCTAGCTGAAAAATGTATTTCAAATGAGCTCCAAAGATAGGGTAAACGGCCCCATTTCTAAGCAAAAATGATGGACTCGCCCAAAAAATGTGTTTCATATGAGCTCCAAAGGTAGGGTGGTGGACTCGCTAAAAAAATTTGTTTCAAATGAGCTCGAAAAGTAGGGTAAACGGTCTTATTTCTAAGAAAAAAGAGTGGACTCGCCGGAAAATGTGTTTCAAATGAGTTCGAAAGGTAGGGTGGTGGACTCGCTAAAAAAAGTGTTTCAAATGAATTCAAAGGTAGGATAAACAGACTCATTTCTAAGAAAAAATGGTGGACTCGCCGACAAATGTGTTTCAAATGAGCTCCAAAGGTAGGGTGTTGTGGACTCGCTAAAAAATGTGTTTCGAATGAGCTCGAAAGATAGGGTAAATGGACTCATTTCTAAGCATAAATGGTGGACTCGCCGAAAAATGTGTTTCAAATGAGCTCGAAACGTAGGGTGGTGTGGACTCGCTAAAAATGTGTTTCAAATGAGCTCGAAAGGTAGGGTAAACGGCCTCTTTTTTAAGCAAAAATGGTGGACACGCCAAAAAATGTGTTTCAAATGAGTTCGAAAGGTAGGGTGGTGGACTCGCTAAAAAATGTGTTTCAAATGAATTCAAAAGGTAGGGTAAACAGACTCATTTCTAAGCAAAAATTGTGGACTCGCCGAAAAATGTGTTTCAAAAGAGCTCAAAAGGTAGGGTGGTGTGGACTCACAAAAAAATGTGTTTCCAATGAACTCGAAAGGTAGGGTAAACGGTCTCATTTCTAAGCAAAAATGGTGGACTCGCCGAAAAATGTGTTTCAAATGAGCTCGAAAGGCAGGGTGGTGTGGACTCGGTAAAAGATGTGTTTCAAATGAGCTCGAAAGGAAGGGTAACGGCGTCATTTCTAAGCAAAAATTGTGAACTCGCCGAAAAATGTGTTTCAAATGAGCTCCAAAGGTAGGGTGGTGTGGACTCGCTAAAAATGTGTTTCGAATGAGCTCGAAAGGTAGGATAAACGACCTCATTTCTAAGCAAAAATGGTGGATCCGTCGAAAAATGTGTTTCAAATGAGCTCAAAAGGTAGGGTGGTGTCGATTCGCTAAAAAATGGGTTTCAAATGAGCTCGAAAGGTAGGGTAAACGACCTCATTTGTAAGCAAAAATGGTGGAACACGCCGAAAAATATGTTTCAAATGAGTTTAAAATGTAGGGTGGTGGACTCGCTAAAAAATGTGTTTCAAATGAATTCAAAAGGTAGGGTAAACAGACTCATTTCTAAGAAAAATGGTGGACTCGTCGAAAAATGTGTTTCAAATGAGCTCAAAAGGTAGGGTGGTGTGGACTCGATAAAAAATGTGTTTCGAATGAGCTCGAAAGGTAGGGTAAACGGCCTCATTTCTAAGCAAACATGGTGGACTCGCCGAAAAATGTGTTTCAAATGAGCTCGAAAGGTAGGGTGGTGTGGACTCGCTAAAAAATGTGTTTCAAATGAGCTCGAAAGGTAGGGTAAACGGCCTCTTTTTTAAGCAAAAATGGTGGACACGCCAAAAAATGTGTTTCAAATGAGTTCGAAAGGTAGGGTGGTGGACTCGCTTAAAAATGTTTTTCAAATGAATTCAAAAGGTAGGGTAAACAGACTCATTTCTAAGCAAAAATTGTGGACTCGCCAAAAAATGTGTTTCAAAAGAGCTCAAAAGGTAGGGTGGTGTGGACTCGCAAAAAAATGTGTTTCCAATGAGCTCGAAAGGTAGGGTAAACGGTCTCATTTCTAAGCAAAAATGGTGGTCTCGCCGAAAAATGTGTTTCAAATGAGCTCGAAAGGTAGGGTGGTGTGGACTCGATAAAATATGTGTTTCGAATGAGCTCGAAAGGTAGGGTAAACGGCCTCATTTCTAAGCAAACATGGTGGACTCGCCGAAAAATGTGTTTCAAATGAGCTCGAAAGGTAGGGTGGTGTGGACTCGCTAAAAAATGTGTTTCAAATGAGCTCGAAAGGTAGGGTGGTGTGGTCTCGCCGAAAAATGTGTTTCAAATGAGCTCGAAAGGTAGGGTGGTGTGGACTCGCTAAAAAATGGGTTTCAAATGAGCTCGAAAGGTAGGGTAAAAAACCTCATTTGTAAGAAAAAATGGTGGAACACGCCGAAAAATATGTTTCAAATGAGTTTAAAATGTAGGGTGGTGGACTCGCTAAAAAATGTGTTTCAAATGAATTCAAAAGGTAGGGTAAACATACTCATTTCTACGCAAAAATGGTGGATCCGTCGAAAAATGTGTTTCAAATTAGCTCAAAAGGTAGGGTGGTGTGGACTCGCTAAAAAATGGGTTTCAAATGAGCTCGAAAGGTAGGGTAAACGACCTCATTTGTAAGCAAAAATGGTGGAACACGCCAAAAAATATGTTTCAAATGAGTTTAAAATGTAGGGTGGTGGACTCGCTAAAAAATGTGTTTCAAATGAATTCAAAAGGTAGGGTAAACAGACTCATTTCTAAGCAAAAATGGTGGACTCGTCGAAAAATGTGTTTCAAATGAGCTCAAAAGGTAGGGTGGTGTGGACTCGATAAAAAATGTGTTTCGAATGAGCTCGAAAGGGAGGGTAAACGGCCTCATTTCTAAGCAAATATGGTGGACTCGCTGAAAAATGTGTTTCAAATGAGCTCGAAAGGTAGGGTGGTGTGGACTCGCTAAAAATGTGTTTCAAATGAGCTCGAAAGGTAGGGTAAACGGCCTCTTTTTTAAACAAAAATGGTGGACACGCCAAAAAATGTGTTTCAAATGAGTTCGAAAGGTAGGGTGGTGGACTCGCTTAAAAATGTTTTTCAAATGAATTCAAAAGGTAGGGTAAACAGACTCATTTCTAAGCAAAAATTGTGGACTCGCCAAAAAATGTGTTTCAAAAGAGCTCAAAAGGTAGGGTGGTGTGGACTCGCAAAAAAATGTGTTTCCAATGAGCTCGAAAGGTAGGGTAAACGGTCTCATTTCTAAGCAAAAATGGTGGTCTCGCCGAAAAATGTGTTTCAAATGAGCTCGAAAGGTAGGGTGGTGTGGACTCGCTAAAAGATGTGTTTCAAATGAGCTCGAAAGGTAGGGTAACGGTGTTGGGGATATATCAACTAGGGGTATAACCAACATGGATCAATCCGGCTAGTCCAGGGTGGCCCAAGGGTGGTAAGGCTGAAGCCTGCCGGGCGGCCCAGATAGCTGACGTACAAGGAAGTAGGCGGACGGTCCAAGGAAGGCGGAAGGCCGAAGCCCATCAAGCCACCAAACCCAAGACGGAAGGCGGCAACTAAGCCGGCCACCACGGAGCCTTTAGGGCACGCTTCAATACGCATCATACACATTGTAACCTGTTCACGGCTATTGCCTCATAGTGAATTATAGCAGCACGTATGATCTCGCCACCGCCGTGGGATCCGAAGCTGGGTAAACTCGCCGTGTTCAATCCCTTCCTCGACGACACCAACCTTCCTCCCCACAATCCATACATAGGCTAGAGGACCACCGTCTCCTATCAATTATGCAAATACCACGACAGTTGGCGCCCACCGTGGGGCATAAGGTTCCTGGCGTCACGTTCCAGGCGGGAACACTTGGCAGCGTGGGCAAGCAGATCGCCGTCGGTCGCGTCACAAGGTATGGCGGCCACAGCTACGTCAACTCGGATGAGTCCTGGCTCCCGGCGGACGACTACCTTATCGGATGCGCAATCGTACCGATCGGAGGGATCGACGTCTTCATCGGGTATACGCTAGAGGCGTACGGCCTACCGCGTTTCTACAACCCCACCCACCAACCCTTCGACCAAGCAGTCGACCGACAAGATGGATCTGAATCCGCCTTCTCCCAGGAATCGGCCGAATCTGATTTCCATTTCGTCGGAGTTGTCGGACTGGGATCAGACTCCCAGCCGGAAAACAACGATCCTGAGTCAATCCTCCCCGCTCTCCAGGAGGATGCGATGTCAGATGCCGGATCCAGATCTACCGTTCAAGTCAACGTAGACTCTGACTCTGATGATGATGCTAGTTTCTTCGAAGAGAAGATCAAAACCCGCTTTTCCAGTGGTAATCCGGCTCCTTCAGAGGGCACGACGGATACTGACATGCCTGACAAGCTGGCTATGATGGTTGTCGTCGGTCACGAGACAACCCCAGTTAATTCGGAAGCGCAAAACAAGCCGGTGGAAGACTCCGGCGACACCACTGCCGGTCAACTCATTGAAAGTTCCGACAAGGTGCGTGCAAAGAAGAAAACTGGCCTCGAGAAAGGCGGCAGCAGCAAACCCACGGATTTGCTCTCCGTCATCAAAGAAGTAGACGAGATCATGAATACTCCGGTGAATAAAGACACCCCACTCGACGAAGTGGAAGAGCTTAGGCTTAACATGCTTAAGCACTCTGACTTCCTGTGAAAAAGAGAGGAGCACGTTGAGAGCCTTGCGAAGAAGATCGAGGAAGAACAGGAGAAGGTGTCGGCCAAAACAAGCCGGCAACTCTTTGAGGAAAAAAGGTCATCAAAAAACCGCCGTGGCAAGGAGCCGCCAACACGCGCAACGACAGCGGCTCAAGATCTCGGGTTCGACTGGCGTACGGCACCACAGCGCGTGGACAGAAGGGGAGATGTTGTCTTCTGCAGCCCCGTCCTGAACGCGGCTGCCGCGCTAGATACCCTGGACGACAAAACTTACACGGTGGTGGAAAAGCTGGCCAATGCAAGACACTTCATGAGCAAGGCCCTAGAACAACAAGCTCGCGCTGATTCCTACGGCTACATTGCGGATGCTCGCGGGGGAGACCTAGAGTCTAAATCAGGAAAGTGCAAAGCTGCACCTGGCGACGACCCCGAAGGCCCGTCCGGCTCCAGTAGCCATGGAGACAAAAGGAAGGCAACGCCACCTCCAAAGAAGACGATACCGCCAAAACCAAGGCGGGACGAGAATTCAACGACAGGAAGCAGGGGAGACCTGCCACCTCCATCCCAGCCAAGACGCGACAATGGCGGTAGCCGGAACAACAGACTGCCCCCTAGGAAAGATGCCTGTAACGACCCCTCCAGGAGAGGTCGAAGCCGGTCTCCGCAGCGTAGCACCGGTAGGAAGAGGAAAAAGGAGGCAGAAGGGCCCAGGCGCTGCATAAGCCAGGCAACGCAGGACGATCCAGACGCAAACAGAGGCGCACGGCAGCTCGATCCGAAAGACGCACGACACCGCCTTAAAGACATAGCAAGAGGAAAGGAGCCGCTATACTCTGGACCAAAGTGCTTCGGTGACGCCATCCGCAGAGAGCCGTTCCCTAAGGACATGACATCAGTGTCAAAAAACTATTCTAGGTACAACGGCCTCGTTAAGCCGGATTCATGGCTAGCCGACTATGCCATGGCCATAGAAATTGCCGGCGGGAGCAGCTTCATTGCCGTCCGTTACCTACCTCTCATGTTGGAAGGCACGGCAAGGGCTTGGATCGACAACCTTCCTGAAAAGTTTATCCATAGCTGGTAAGACATGGAAAAGGTTTTCTCCCAGCACTTCCAAGGAACACACAAGTGTCCAAATACCTACACGGATTTGCAACGCTGTATCCAAAAGCCGGACGAAACCATGATAGACTTTGTCAGCCGTTGGACATCCGAAAAAGCCAACTGTCATGGTGTTTCGGACGCACAGGCTATCCACGCCTTCTACACGGGCCTGCAGAAGAAGTCCTTGCTCCATCATCGGTTCGTCCGCGAGCAAATCACGAACCTTGGTGAGATGCTCAACCTAGCCGCCCAATACGCGGCGGCGGATGACGACGCCCGGGACGATGACCCAGACGTTAACATTATACCAAAGCGGAACAACAAGCGCAAGCAGGCGGCGGATGAAAAAGCCGGACCCTCCAACGAGGTAGCTGTCGCATTCCAAGGGAATGCCGGCAAAAAGAAGTGGAAGAATAAGATAGATGGTCGCGACGCCGGCTCAGGGCCTAAGGCGGCGCGAATCACTTATGAGCAGGCAAAACTTTTGCCGTGCCCTATCCACGCCTCACTCGGCAAGGTCAACCATATGCTTGGCGAATGTCGTTTCATGGACTACTTGTCGGCTGGAAGTCAAAGAAGTCAAAGAAGAACGACAAGAAAGACAACAAGGAGGATGAGGATGACGACGGCATGTCTGTCTCAAGCGAGGATGACGCGGCCGCCAAGAAAAAGAAACCATATCCGAAGGTCAAAGAATCTCTTGTGTGCTTTGTCGGCACGCCTTCGGCTAAGGCGGATAAGGCGGAAATGCGCGATCTCAACGCGACAATGCCGGACGTCCCTCAGTATTTGAACTGGTCGGAAGCAACGATCACTTGGGACCGGTCCGACCACCCTGATCACGTTCCTCACCCAGGCAAGTACGCCCTTGTCATCGATCCCATTGTCGACAACTTCAGACTCACAAAGGTACTCATGGATGGCGGCAGCAGCCTCAACATCCTGTACTATGACACACTAAGCCGCATGAACCTGTCAGAGGATCAGCTGGACCACAGCAACCTCACCTTTCACGGCATAGTGCCCGACTGGCAAGCAAAGTCAATGGGGAGCATTAGACTGAATGTAACTTTTGGACCAAAGGAGAACTACCGCTCAGAGTTCCTCCGGTTCGAAGTTGTCCCCTTCAAAAGCGCCTATCACGCAATCTTCGGACGACCGTCTTTCGCCAAATTTATGGCAAGGCCGTGCTACATATACAGCAAGCTTAAAATGCCGGGGGGAAACGGAACCATCACGATTTCCGGCAACTTCAAGAAAGCCAAGGAGTGTGAGCGTGGCATGGCCGCCTTCGCAGAAGCCGTCATCCACAAGGAAGAGCTCGCACTGCTTGGGGCGGATTCAGACAACTCCATGCCCAAGCCAAAGATTGATGTCAAGAAGACCTTTGAAGCTTCGGAAGACACCAAAAAGGCGGATCTCATCCCAGGCGACAAGTCTAAGCAAGTCGTCATCGGCTCCAACCTTGACAGCAAATAGGAAGGCGCGCTCGTCGAGTTCCTCCGTGAGAATCGTGACATCTTTGCATGGTCGCCGTCCGACATGCCTGGTGTACCGAGGGAACTTGTCGAGCACTCACTCAACGTCATAAAAGGATCCAAGCCGGTGAAGCAAGCAACAAGAGGCTTTGGAGATGAGAGACGCACGGCTATAGGAATGGAGATAAATAGGATGAAGGCCGCCAATTTCATAAAAGAAGTTGTACACACTGATTGGGTGGCAAATCCTGTACTTGTTCCAAAGAAGAATAAAGAGCTGAGGATGTGTATTGACTATACCGGTGTTAACAAGTGCTGCCCAAAGGATCCCTTTGCGCTGCCTAGAATTGACCAAGTCGTAGACTCCACAGTAGGCTCCGAGCTGCTTTGTTTTTTGGACGCCTACTCAGGATACCATCAAATCAAGATGAGAGAGTCCGATCAGCTGAAAACATCTTTTACCACTCCATACGGGACTTTCTGCTACATCACGATGCCTTTTGGCCTGAAGAATGCAGGGGCAACATACCAGCGTTGTATGCAAAATTGCCTGCACGAACAGATCGGCCGCAATGTTCACGTCTACGTAGACGACATCGCGGTGATGTCAAAAAATAAGGCAGATCTCCTAGAGGATTTGGAAGAAGCGTTTCAGAATCTCGGGAGGTATCAGATGAAACTCAATCCCACCAGGTGCGTTTTCGGCGTCCCAGCCGGCAAACTGCTCGGGTTTATCGTCTCAGAATGAGGGATCGAGGTTAATCCGGAGAAGATCAAGGCCATCCAAAACATATCCAGACCTACTTGTCTGAAGGACGTGCAACGTCTAGCCGGATCGGCAGCGGCCGTCAGTCGTTTCATAAGCCGCCTAGGGGAAAAGGCAATGCCTTTCTACCGGCTATTGAAGAAATCCGACAACTTTGAGTGGACAGCAGAGGCAGACGCCGCCTTACAACAACTTAAGGAGGCCCTCATGTCCGCTCCGATATTGGCAGCACCTCGATCACAGGAACCAATGCTGCTATACATCGCGGCAACAGGAGCTGTTGTCAGCGTTGTCTTGGCTGTGGAAAGAAAGGAAAACGAAGCCGCGACGTGTGAGCACCGACCGGTCTACTTCATCAGTGAAGTATTCTCCGCCTCCAAGCAGAGGTATCCGTATTACCAAAAGCTAGCTTATGGTGTATTCTTCGCCGCGAGAAAGCTTAGGCATTATTTCCAGGAGCACACAGTGACAGTAGTCAGCAAGGCACCGTTGGGGGACATAATCAACAATGCAGAGGCAATAGGTCGAGTTGCCAAATGGGGCATCGAACTTGCCGCCTTTGATATAGTCTATAAACCACGGACCGCCATTAAGTCTCAAGTGCTTGCAGATTTTGTCGTCGACTGGACAAAAGCCATGGAGGAAACGACACTCCCCGAATCAGAATATTGGGTCATGCACTTTGACGGATCAAAGATGCTCAAAGGCTCGGGGGCTGGAGTCGTTCTACGCACGCCTAAAGGTGACAAGCTTAGCTACGTTTTGCAAATCCACTTCACAGCAACCAACAACGTTGCCGAGTACGAAGCTTTGCTTCATGGGTTACACGTGGCAAACGACCTCGGCGTCAGAAGAATCCTCTGTTATGGCGACTCATATTTGGTCGCGCAGCAAGTAAGCGGAATATGGGATGCGAAAAGCGCAACAATGGCGGCATACAGAGCCAAAGTTGACGAATTCGCAAAATACTTCGCGGGCTACGAAGTCCGGCATGTTCCCAGAGCTGAGAACGAGGCGGCAGACACACTTGCAAGACTAGGGTCAGAACGCAAAAAAGTACCAAAAGATATTTTCCTGGAACATTTGCACAAGCCATCCATTAAAGGCGCCGATTCGATGGACCCCGATGCAGAAGAACCGGTAGAAGCGGCAAGTCTCGCTGTCTACTTGACACGGCCGGATTGGACAGTCCCATATCTCGATTTTCTAATCGACAGAAAGTTGCCGGAGGACGCCCTAAAATCGGTACTATGTAGATTTAAGCGATCCCGCCGAAATCCGCATAATAACGATTTTAGGTCGCCCACCAGACATAATGTGCACGCCGAAACATGCGCATTATGTGGGTGGAATTGTGAAAACATTACAACAGTTCCGATACATCCACAAATACAACAAAGATAAAATTACAACAACGACTCGAACGAGTCAAGATACAAATGATACAATACAAAGATTCAAATGACAGCGGAAGCATAATAGTATCTGACTACGGATAAGAAGCAAACTGGACTAAGAGTCCTGAAGATAAGCGATAGCGCCATATCCCTGCCCAGCCAAGCCGGAGGGATTCCCAAGCTAACGTCGTCAGACTTCAAACCTGTTAACTGCACATAAAGCACATCCCAAAAGAGGGTCAGGGCACTCCCTAGCAAGCAAAACTGACTTGCCTACTTTCTACGCCATCTCCCAAAATATAGGGGAGGTGGACTTAGCGGCAGCAGCACTAGCAACCTAGAGAGACACGCTACAACTTCCGTCTAATCAGAGAGGGATACGGGAGCGCATAAAGTCAACATCTACAACTAACACCAAACATAACCCATTCTCGAATTAACCCCCTCAACCAAATATGAGGAAGCAATTCGGGAAACTCACACATTAAACAGTTTTAATTATAATTTATTGTGAAAGTAATTCTATATTACTAGTCAAATTAATTAACTTTAATTAGGTGCAAGTTGTCTAGATCTTGTTAGCCAGCATCATCACCAAAGTCGTCCATAACCGTGGACACGGCTCATCGATAAGATTATACCCTGCAGGGGTGCACTATTGTACCCATACTCGCATGATCAACCCAAGCAAGCATCAGGGCTTCTCAACACGACTTATTCCTTCACTACAGCAAGTCCAAGTGCCACCCATATGAGTTGTTACCCGCGTCAAGAGTCCGGCCAAATCTCAATTGCGGACTCATTAGTTTGTGTCTGCGCGCCATGCGGCTCAAACCACAGTAGGAACTGTCCGCTTCGCGCGCACCACCCCTATATGACCGCCCGTATCACATAACCTCTCATCATCATCATCATCATCATGCACATGGATATGAGCAAATGGAAAACCCGAACTAGTTGCGGCACATGGACAAGCTATAGATCCGTTCAAAGTCGAGGGGGGCTCCATAGGGCCTCCCACAACTGGTTAGTGCGCTCAAAATTGGATCCGAGGACAAAATATCAGTTCCTAGGTCGACACTGAGCAGAACAAAACACCTCGCAAGGCCTTCCGCCTGGTGCCTTATCTTTTAATTATAATACCCCAATATAACACACCATTTTATTAAGGTAGAATAATCTATCATACTAAGCACATGAAACATAAGACCAACGGACAACTCGCACAAACAACTCTAAGCATGCGCTACGACTCGCAAGGCCAACAGATAAACAAACAACAGGTGATGGGATGTGGGGATAAAGCTGTATGGGCTGCAGGATAAACATGTGATGGGATCGCGATAAGAATCGAATACTAGGGTAGCAGAGATCAACGGCAGGAATGAAAGACAATGTATAGGTAAACAAGCAAACTTTGCTTGCCTGGAATCCCGCATGGAAGTAGATCTTGTCGTTGCTCCCACATCTCAACGTCTTATCCGCGAAGAAGCAACAAACACTGGAAAGCGTAAAAGATGCATTTTACAACTACGGCAAAAGATCCAGCATGATCATAGAAGAATGATGCATGGCATGGTAAGATGCATTGCGAGATGCACTTAATCCAAATTAAGCGGAACCGGGATTCCGACAATTAATATTTATGTTCGAGTTATTTATCTACCCATCAAAGTTAAATGTTCATTAACGTGGCAAGACGTGGCAAAGGTGTTCTAGTCAAATTAAATGGAATTGGGCAATACACATAGTGATTTGCCCCCACACATTCCATATTTATTATTTAGGTGATTTGATACACCCGCAAACCCAAGAGATGCAACAAATGCAATTATGATGCGATATGCACAAGATAGATGGCATTTTATAAAATAGGTAGGGTTAGGGTTTGGGTTCGCACGTTGGATCGGGAGCGATAGGGTCCGAAACCGACGTCTGAGGTCCGTAGAGAAAGTAGTCGTCGTCGTGGAAGTAGTCGTCGCGGAACCGGGGCATCGTCGTATGTCGGTGTCATGGAAGTGGTCGCGTAGTCGTACTCGGTCATCCTCGTTGACGGGCGCGGGCACAGAGGAGCACGGCAAACGGACACCGGAAAGAAAGCGCGCACTGGCGGGCACCGCGACACGAACACGGGCGGCCACATAAATGCGGCACCGGAAGAGACACGCGCGGCGCACGTAGCAACACCACGAAGGGTGGACAACTCGGACAAAAATTGCGACGCCGAATGTCTTTCAGTCATTGTGTCGAACACCTTGCGGGTGGTGGCGGCGGCTTGCACACGGCCGTGAAGAGGAGGCAGCGGGGACGCGCTACGGCGCGCGAGGCGGAGCGCACGGCGGCGGCGAGCGGCGCAGGCGGAGGCGCGCGGCACGGCGGCGACGACACGGAAGGCGCGGGATGCGGCCGGCGACGGGAGCACGGGGGCGGTGCGGGGCGCGGACGGCGGGCGGGCGCGCGGGGGCGCGGGGTGGAGACGAGGCGGCCGTGGCCGGCAGGAGGAGCGGCGCGGCGGGCGGCTCGGGGCAGCCTGCCGGCGGTTGGTGCGGAGGGCGTGCACGGCGGCGGCGGAGGCGCGGCGGCCGGGGCGGCACAGGCGCGAGGAGGCGCGGCGCGCGACGGCGGGGTCGGCCGGAGGCGATGGTCGGCAGGAGGAGCACGGGGGGCGCGCCGTGGCGGCTGCGGCGCGCGGCGGGCGCGCGGGGCGCGCGTCTTGCACAGGCGCTGGCGGCGCGGGCGTGGGGAGCGGCTGCGGGGAGCGACGACGCGGGAGGCCGGGGAGGCGCAGGGCGAGGCCGTCGTCGGGCTGGTGCGGCTGGGGGCGGCGCGGCGTCGGGGAGAGGCGGAGGTGGCGGCCCGGGGCGCGGCGGCGCGGACTGGCGGCGCGCGGCGGCGTGGAGGAGCGCGCGGGGCGTGGCGGACGAGGGGCAGGCCGGGGCGGCGGGCGCTGGTGGCGGCGCACGGTGCGGGAGGCGGAGCAGGGCGGGAGACGGAGGCGTGCGGGGCGACGACTCGCGCTGACGACGGAGTGGAGGCGGTCGGCGTGCTGCGGGCACTAGCGGCGCGCGGGACGTGCGTGGCGGCGGGAGACGGAGGCGCGCGGCGGCGGGAGCGGGAGGAGGCGGAGGAGAGGGCGTGGCGCCCGACAGAGGAGGCTGGGGCGGCGCAGCCGCGACGCTGGAGGTGGAGGCGCGACCGGCGTGCGGAACCCGGGGCGTCGCGGCGCTGCGGGCGGGGTGGAGAGAGGTGCGGCAGCGAGCGGCTGGCGGCGCGCGGGCGGCGCGGCGGTGGCCGGAGGCAGCACGCGGCCGGCGACCAGAGGCGGCGGCGGCGGGACGGAGCGCGCGGGAGCTGGGCGTCGGGCGCACGGGGGCGTGCGGGTCGGGCGGTTGGTGCGTGCTGCGGGAGCCAGCTCGAGAGGAAGAAAGAAAAGAAAAAGGAAAGAAAAGAAGAAGAAAGGAAGGAAGGAAAGAAAGGAAAAAAAAGAAAAGAAGAGTTTAAGGAAGGGGGAAAAGAGAAAAGGAAAAAAGGAGGAAGTGGAGGGGGGCGGCTGCAAAGTTGCAGGGGGGTGGGAAAAGTTTTCAGGGGACAAAACCTAGGGTTTGGGGTTAGGTGGGCTTTGGGCTTTTATTTTTCACCGTTTATTCTTTTCGGTTATATTTTTAAAACCAAATCGAAAAGGAATTTGAATACAAAAAATATACAAAATATTTTTTAGTTTTGCATAGACAATTTAATAAACTAGTTTTTAACATTTTTAAAAGATTTGAAAATAACACATTTTTAATTAATTTGAAATGCATTTGAATTCAAATTGTGGAAATTTAATTTAAATGCATCAAATTAAATTAATGCGATGCGATGCGATGCCATGTCGATGCAAAAAGAAAACTCACAAAAACTAAAAGAGGATAAATCCCGGGGCGTTACAATCGACACCACTAACAAGGGATTGCGTCCCGCGATCCACGCCGAGACCACAATAAGAGAGGGGTAACTATCGAGTCTTCACGCTCCGGGATTAACTTCTCGACACCACAAACAAGGGATTGTTGCTCCACCTTGAAATTCTCGACACCACTAACAAGGGATTGTTGCTCACGACGAAGACGACTCCGAAAGATCGAACCTAATAGGATAAAAGCAAGAGATCGTCCACCACACGTAGGATCCTAAAACTTTGAAAGTTTAGATAAGAGAAGAGACTCCAAAACAAGTAAGGTAAGAGAAGAAATAGAATTGAGATAAGGAGTAAATAGAAACCTATTGAGATCATTTCAAAAATAATTTTGGTCAAATAGTTTTCGACACTCTAGAAACAACGACCGTTAGCGATGTTATCCTACAGGCTTTTGCGGACCCGCTGCTTCGATAACCATTCGTATCGAAACAACAAGGAGGATCGAAACCAAGGCTCTGATACCACTTTGTGACGCCCTAAAATCGGTACTATGTAGATTTAAGCGATCCGGCCGAAATCCGCATAATAACGATTTTAGGTCGCCCACCAGACATAATGTGCATGCCGAAACATGCGCATTATGTTGGTGGAATTGTGATAACATTACAACAGTTCCGATACATCCACAAATACTATAAAGATAAAATTACAACAACGACTCGAACGAGTCAAGATACAAATGATACAATACAAAGATTCAAATGACAGCGGAAGCAGAATAGTATCCGACTACAGATAAGAAGCAAACTGGACTAAGAGTCCTGAAGATAAGCGATGGCGCCATATCCCTGCCCAGCCAAGCCGGAGGGATTCCCAAGCTAACGTCGTCAGACTTCAAACTTGTTAACTGCACATAAAGCACATCCCAAAAGAGGGTCAGGGCACTCTCTGGCAAGCAAAACCGACTTGCCTACTTTCTACACCATCTCCCAAAATATAGGGGAGGTGGACTTAGCGGCAGCAGCACTAGCAACCTAGAGAGACACGCTACAACTTCCGTCTAATCAGAGAGGGATACGAGAGCGCATAAAGTAAACATCTACAACTAACATCAAACATAACCCATTCTCGAATTAACCCCCTCAACCAAATATGAGGAAGCAATTCGGGAAACTCACACGTTAAACAGTTTTAATTATAATTTATTGTGAAAGCAATTCTATATTACTAGTCAAATTAATTAACTTTAATTAGGTGCAATTTGTCTAGATCTTGTTAGCCAGCATCATCACCAAAGTCGTCCATAACCGTGGACACGGCTCATCGATAAGATTATACCCTGCAGGGGTGCACTATTGTACCCATACTCGCATGATCAACCCAAGCAAAGATCAGGCTTCTCAACACGACTTATTCCTTCACTACAGCAAGTCCAAGTGCCACCCATATAAGTTGTTACCCGCATCAAGAGTCTGGCCAAATCTCAATTGCGGACTCATTAGTTTGTGTCTGCGCGCCATGCGGCTCAAACCACAGTAGGAACTGTCCGCTTCGCGCGCACCACCCCTATATGACCGCCCGTATCACATAACCTCTCATCATCATCATCATCATCATCATCATCATCATCATCATCTTCATCATGCACATGGATATGAGCTAATGGAAAACCCGAACTAGTTGCGGCACATGGACAAGCTATAGATCCGTTCAAAGTCGAGGGGGGCTCCATAGGGCCTCCCACAAGTGGTTAGTGCGCTCAAAATTGGATCCGAGGACAAAATCTCAGTTCCTAGGTCGACACTAAGCAGAACAAAACACCTCGCAAGGCCTTCCTCCTGGTGCCTTATCTTTTAATTATAATACCCCAATATAATACACCATTTTATTAAGGTAGAATAATCTATCATACTAAGCACATGAAACATAAGACCAACGGACAACTCGCACAAACAACTCTAAGCATGCGCTACGACTCGCAAGGCCAACAAATAAACAAACAACTGGTGATGGGATGTGGGGATAAAGCTGTATGGGCTGCAGGATAAACATGTGATGGGATCGCGATAAGAATCGAATACTAGGGTAGCAGAGATCAACGACAGGAATCAAAGACAATGTATAGGTAAACAAGCATGGAAGCAGATCTTGTCGTTGCTCACACATCTCAACGTCTTATCCGCGAAGAAGCAACAAACACTCGAAAGCGTAAAAGATGCATTTTACAACTACGGCAAAAGATCCAGCATGATCATAGAAGAATGATGCATGGCATGGAAAGATGCATTGCGAGATGCACTTAATCCAAATTAAGTGGAACCGGGATTCCGACAATTAGAATTTATGTTCGAGTTATTTATCTACCCATCAAAGTTAAATGTTCATTAACGTGGCAAGACATGGCAAAGGTGTTCTAGTCAAATTAAATGGAATTGGGCAATACACATAGTGATTTGCCCCCACACATTCCATATTTATTATTTAGGTGATTTGATACACCCGCAAACCCAAGAGATGCAACAAATGCAATTATGATGCGATATGCACAAGATAGATGGAATTTTATAAAATAGGTAGGGTTAGGGTTTGGGTTCGCACGTTGGATCGGGAGCGATAGGGTCCGAAACCGACGTCTTCGGTCCGCAGAGAAAGTAGTCGTCGTCGTCGTGGAAGTAGTCGTCGCGGAACCGGGGCATCGTCGTTTGTCGGTGTCGTGGAAGTGGTCGCGTAGTCGTACTCGGTCATCCTCGTTGACGGGCGCGGGCACAGAGGAGCACGGTAAACGGACACCAGAAAGAAAGCGCGCACTGGCGGGCACCGCGACACGAACACGGGTGGCCACAGAAATGCGGCATCGGAAGAGGCACGCGCGGCGCACGTAGCAACACCACGAAGGGTGGACAACTCGGACAAAAATTGCGACGCCGAATGTCTTTCGGGCATTGTGTCGAACACCTTGCGGGTGGTGGCGGCGGCGTGCACACGGCCGTGAAGAGGAGGCAGCGGGGACGCGCTGCGGCGCGCGAGGCGGAGCGCACGGCGGCGGCGAGCGGCGGAGGCGCGCGGCACGGCGGCGACGACACGGAGGGCGCGGGATGCGGCCGGCGACGAGAGCATGGGGGCGGCGCGGGGCGCGGACGGCGGGCGGGCGCACGGGGGCGCGGGGTGGAGACGAGGCGGCCGTGGCCGGCAGGAGGAGAGGCGCGGCGGGCGGCTCGGGGCAGCTTGCCGGCGGTTGGTGCGGATGGCGCGCACGGCGGCGGCGGAGGCGCGGCGGACGGGGCGGCACAGGCGCGAGGAGGCGCGGCGCGCGACGGCGGGGTTGGCCGGAGGCGATGGTAGGCGGGAGGAGCACGGGGGGCGCGCGGTGGCGGCTGGGGCGCGCGTCTTGCGCAGGCGCTGGCGGCGCGGGCGTGGGGAGCGGCGGCGGGGAGCAACGACGCAGGAGGCCGGGGAGGCGCAGGGCGAGGCCGGCGTCGGGCTGGTGCGGCTGGGGGCGGCGCGGCGTCGGGGAGAGGCGGAGGTGGCGGCCCGGGGCGCGGCGGCGCGCGGCGGATTAGAGGGCGCGGCGCGCGGCGGCGTGGAGGAGCGCGCGGGGCGTGGCGGAAGAGGGGCAGGCCGGGGCGGCGGGCGCTGGTGGCGGCGCACGGTGCGGGAGGCGGGGCAGGGCGGGAGACGGAGGCGTGCGGGGCGACGGCCCGCGCTGACAACGGAGTGGAGGCGGTCGGCGTGCTGCGGGCGCTGGCGGCACGCGGGACGTGCGCGGCGGCGGGAGACGGAGGCGCGCGGCGGCGGGAGCGGGAGGAGGCGGAGGAGAGGGCGTGGCGCCCGACGGAGGAGGCTGGGGCGGCGCAGCCGCGACGCTGGAGGTGGAGGCGCGACCGGCGTGCGGAACCCGGGGCGTCGGGGCGCTGCGGGCGGGGTGGAGAGAGGTGCGGCAGAGAGCGGCTGGCGGCGGGCGGGCGGCACGGCGGTGGCCGGAGGCAGCACGCGGCCGGCGGCCGGAGGCGGCGGCGGCGGGCCGGAGCGCGCGGGAGCTGGGCGTCGGGCGCGTGCGGGTCGGGCGGTTGGTGCGTGCTGCGGGAGCCAGCTCGAGAGGAAGAAAGAAAAGTAAAAAAGGAAAGAAAAGAAGAAGAAAGGAAGGAAAGAAAGGAAAAAAAGAAAAGAAGAGAAAAAGGAAGGGGGAAAAGAGAAAAGGAAAAAAGGAGGAAGTGGAGGGGGGCGGCTGCAAAGTTGCAGGGGGGTGGGAAAAGTTTTCAGGGGACAAAACCTAGGGTTTGGGGTTAGGTGGGCTTTGGGCTTTTATTTTTCACCGTTTATTCTTTTCGGTTATATTTTTAAAACCAAATCGAAAAGGAATTTGAATACGAAAACTATACAAAATATTTTTTAGTTTTGCATAGACAATTTAATAAACTAGTTTTAAACATTTCTAAAAGATTTGAAAATAACACATTTTTAATTAAGTTGAAATGCATTTGAATTCAAATTGTGGAAATTTAATTTAAATGCAACAAATTAAATTAATGCGATGCGATGCGATGCCATGTCGATGCAAAAAGAAAACTCACAAAAACTAAAAGAGGATAAATCCCGGGGCGTTACAGCATACAGCTAGAAGAAGGCCGGGAAATTCTGAAGGACATACATATTGGCACCTGCGGGCATCATGCTTCCGCCAGGTCCATTGTATCCAAAGCTTTCCGCCAAGGTTTCTACTGGCTTACCGCCAAAAAAGAAGTCGAGAACATCGTAAACACATGCAAAGGCTGCCAGTTGTATGCTCGTCAACCTCACTTGCCGGCACAAGAACTAAGGACGATTCCAATCACCTGGACATTCGCGGTCTGGGGCTGAGACATGGTGGGTCCCTTCAAGAAGGCGCGTGGTGGGTATACCCACCTATTGGTCGTTGTCGACAAGTTCACCAAATGGGTCGAGGCCAAACCGATCAGCAAACTTGACGCACGAACAGCCACCAATTTCCTCTGGGGAATTATCTCTCGGTTTGGAGTTCCACACAGCATTATCACTGATAATGGCAGCAACCTATCTCAAGGCGACATAGAAGAATATTGCAGCGATCTGGGTATCCGGCTTGATTTGGCATCCGTGTCACACCCTCAATCCAATGGACAAGTAGAGCGTACAAACGGCCTAGTCTTATCAGGACTTAAGCCTCGTCTCGAAGCTCCATTACACAGGGCAGCCGGCGCTTGGGCAGACGAGTTACAGTCGGTACTATGGAGTTTGCGCACAACGCCAAAAAAGTATACCGGCTACACTCCTTTCTTCTTAGTATATGGCGCTGAGGCGGTGCTACCTACCGACATGAAATACCATTCCCCAAGAGTTCAAGCCTACATCGAGCAAGACGTAGAAGGTGCAAGACAGGATAGCCTAGACCTGCTAGGCGAAGAAAGAGACGTCGCTCTACATCGCTCCGCCTTGTACCAGCAACAACTTCGCCGCTATCATAGCCGGAGAGTGCGGAAGCGAAGCTTCAGAACAGGTGACCTGGTTCTCCGCCTAATCCAAGACAGAAAAGGCTTGCACAAGTTATCCCCGCCATGGGAAGGACCGTTTATAGTCACAAAGGCGTTGCTCAATGGTTCCTACTACCTGGCCGACATCCGCGACGAAGACGAAAAGAAGAGGCGCAAGAAGGCGGCAAGAAAAAGGGGATTGACGATCCGTTCGAACAAACAAGACGGCCTTGGAATATTGAGAAGCTACGTCCTTTCTACACTTAGCAATTTATAATTGTAATAAGTTAAATATGATTATGAAATAAAAGTCTATGGTTCCTCATCTGTGTTGAGAAGCATGCCATCTTTTGTCTTTTCTTGCAATCATATTTCCCCTATGTATCTAAGTTACTTATTTTTCTAGCTCCGTGCAAAGGTTCAAACTGGTAGATACTTGCAGCTTTCGAGCCAACATAAAGCAAAAATAAACTTTTTGCGCCGCCTAATTCCTTTACCTGTGATTACTTATATGTGGTTCGCCTAGTAGTATGTCTTTGACACCAACATGTTGGCTTTGGTCTCTAATCCTATACGCATGGTTTAGCCCTGGTTGTTTTAGCTAAAGTTACCGGCTGAGGTTCGTCAACATACAAAAAGTCAAGCATATAAGTCAGGGTAAAATTAAGGCGGGCCATATAAATAAGGCAAAAAAAAACTTGTCAGCTAGTTCCTCGCCTAGCAGAGCAGCAACAAAAGTATACACAAATATTACAAGTTAAAGTTGCATTGTTTCAGGGGCTGGCAAAAACATGTCAGAACAAGGCAAGGAAACTACGGCTCGGGGGAGCGTCTACAGCAGGCTTGGGGGCTGACAACTTCAGCCCCACAACTATCACTCCCCTCCGCCTCGGCCGTGCCGGCAGCTCCAGCTTCTCCTGCGGCAGGCACAGGATGGCGCCGGTAGAAGATTGAAGTATCCACCATGTCAGCAACACGCGTGGCATAGCCGGCAACGCTATCCAGAACAGCGGCCGGCTCGACCTCGCTGGCGTCTTCATATGTAGACGGCATGCCTTCGGTGACGGCTTCTATCTCCGCCTCGGGGTAGTGCGCCATGAATTGTCCAAGCGCAGTCTTGGCACTACCCCGTGCCGCCGACTTCAGCGAGCTCTTATGTAGCTTGGTAGCCTGCTCCAACATATTGGGCACGTCGCTGAATTCGGTTGGCTCCTGGCTGCTAGAGGAGATGAAGAACTTGGCGGCAAACCGTTTGGACGCTGTCAAAGTCTCGGTGATCAGCTCGCATAGACGCGCAAGGCGATCCAGGCGGGGGCTGACAACCTTGTCATCGCCCAAACCGGCGGGAACTGCATCAAAAATGAAACCATCAGTTTGGCTCAGGCTAAGTAAAATGGAAAAATCTAAAAAGGAGTGAGAAATTACCAAGGGCCGAGTTATGGAAAGCGGACAGCTCAATCATATGAGCCGCCAAAGCGTCCTCAGCAGTTTGGCGCGAGAAGTCTGCTTGGAGATTTCCTCGCCAGCCGTCTTCTCCGCCTCCGCCAACCTCTTGCGCAGGCTTTCCAGCTCACCAGTGAGCTGGCTAGATTCCTGCGCAAATTTTAGCTGCTGGGCCTCCATCTCCTTCTTGTGATCCTCCTTCATCGCCAAGTTGGCGGCTGCCAAATCGGAAGCTTCATTCATAAGAGCTTGCATATCAGTGGACGCCTTCAGTATATCCTGGGCATGGTCTAGCAGTTCTACAAATATGGATTCACTAACTAAATGATTGACGGCAACATAAGTTGAAAAGATAACCGAAGGCAAAAAAGATCAACTCTACCTTCATCTTTTTTGAGGGTCGCCTCCAACTCGGCAATCCGCAGGTCCTTAGGCTCGCACTCCTTCTTCAGGTCGCGGCAGCGCCGGTTTATCTCGACTCGGGAGGAGACAAGCTCAACGTTGGCGGACATAAGGTCCTGCAGGAAAAAGCAAAGGCATAAAACATATTGTCAAATTACCACTAAGCCGGCAGTCAAATTTTTTTGACCTGCCATCTAAGTGCTCGGGGGAAAGACTATGTATATGCCGGAGTAGTTAAAATTTACAGACAGGTCGCCCTCCAAGTCGGCGAAGGCCTGGGAGGTGAAGTTGGCAAAAGCCAAGGCGGACTCCTTGGCCTCCTTAAAGGTGGACCAAGGGTCCCTAACTTTGCCGCCTCCCACAGTTGGGGCTGCCCTCTGGGACCCGCCGGCAGTCGCCTCCAGCAACTTCTCCTTGGCGGCGCGGGATTGAGCGGCTTCATCGGCCGTAGCCTCAGCCAAAAGGAGGGGAGTCTTGGGTGCGTGGTCATCGGAGGAGGTCCTTGGCGGCGCGCCAGAAGCCGGAGCCGGGGGCTGGCGACGAGCGTCGCCCATAAAGTTGCCGGCCCGGGGCTGGGGAGTTGGCGGCACGGTAGCAGGCGAGCTGCCTTGAGGCCGCTTACCCTTGGTAAGAAGCCTGGTCGTCAACCGGGAAGTTGCGACCCTTTCCCTGTCAATAAACAACAAGCACAGTCAATTGGGTGCCAGTATTAAAGAAGCTCGTCGTCTATTAAAGGCGGAATTGAGTACCTTCGGGGGATGTTAATCCCCGCGTTCTCGTCAAGGTTGACGAGAGCCGGCTCGGTAGCCATTGCGATCTGTTTCTTCCTCTCGGCGATCGCCGTGGAGGAAGCGGCGCCGGATGCCTTGCGCTTCTTAGTCTTCCCAGCTTCCGACTCGTAAAAGTCGGGAGCCAGGTCATTTCTCCCCCAAGTCGGAGAGCTGAAAAAGAAGACAAGTGTTAATGGAACTCAAGATTAGCCGGCGAAGCTGTCAAAAAGGGGCAAGGAGCAAGATATCTACCTCGAGGGGAGGGTTGTCGTGGGTCTGCATGGGCACGCCCTCCACCGCCTTCACCAGCCCCGCCTTGACGAGGCTGCGGAGCCGGAATGCCAGGTCGGCAACCGGCAACCTCTCTTTGCTTACGCGGAGGGAGGTCGTGGCAGTAGGCGAATACTGACACATTTTATGCGGGCTGTACCGCAGAGGGAGAATCTGCCGGCCGAGCCAGCAGATGACGGTGTCGACCCCGTCCAGCAGAGGGGGAGCCATCGTCCGTATGAGGAATTCAATCCGCCTTTGAAAAAGGCGGAGTTCCTCCGTCGGCTTGGGCACCGCCTCGTCCCAGCATGGCCTGGGCATAGGCGGCGCGTTGACGAATTCCGGGATGCCAAATTGGCGGCCCGGAGCTGCCATATCTTGGCAGTAAAAGAATGTGGAGGTCCAGCCCTTGACGGATTCAAGATATGGTATCTTAGGATACCATTGGCGGCCCTGGCGGCAGTTGAAAGTGACACTGCCGTAGGTTGCCAGCCCGCCGTCCGGCACGGTCAGACGCCGGCAACGGAAACAGTATCTCAAGAAGTCTAAGCTAGGCCTAATACCTAGGTAGCCCTCGAACAGAGCTGTGAAGCCGGCTAAGATTAAGATGCTATTGGGCGCTATGTTGTGGGGCTGGAGCCCATAGTGATCTAAGACCTCGCTGAAAAAGGCGGAAGGCGGCAGAGCCATTCCCCTAACTAGATGGGAGGTGAGGATTACCCGTTCCCCAGCTTTCGGAATCGGGATGACGTCTCCCGAGGCGGATCTCCATTGGCAGTCTTCCCGAGTGGGGAGATAGCCGACGGCCTCCAAGTCTTGGAGGGCCTCTTCGTCGACTATGGAGGGAAGCCAGTAGAGGGACCCGAGGTCCGCCGCTTCCTCTTCCTCGTCGACGGGAGCGCCTCTCGCCGCCGTCACCACGGTGGAAGGTGGAGGAGCCGAGGAAACCGCCACCGACGCGCGCGCTGTAGGAATCCGAGAGGCGACGGTGGCGACATTGCCCGTCGCCGCCGTCGCGGGGCGAGATATCGCGCCGCCCATCGCTGCCGCGGGCGCGGTTTCGGTCGCCGGACCGCTGGACGCCGTGGAAGGAAGGTCTTGGCCGGTGGACATCTCCGTGTGCGGAGGTCGTTGGAGGAGAGTGCTCGCCGGAGTTCGCTCGGAAGCAAGAAGCGGAGAAGTGGAAGGGCAAGAGGTCAAGGAGAGCGAAGGCAGGGGTGCAAAAATGAACCGTTCGGTTCCCTATTTATAGGTCCCGGCGTTGCTCCCTGTGCAAACGGCGTTTTTAGTCGGACACGTGTCCAGCATCCGCTGCGGCGCATGATCGCACGATCTCCACGCCTCCTCTTTTCCCGCGATTCGTGATCATGGCGAGATTCCCGCCTAGGCCGTTTTCAAACTGTCGTGAGCCGGCTAAGTGGGATCCGTCAAGAAGAATGCTCGGCGAAATTGCAGAGTAGCCGTCTTTTCCGATGTTGGATAAAGGCGGCCGCGTGTCAATATCAAGACGCGCATGCCTCGTTGATTTTCAGAATGGTTCAAGTCCTGCAGCCGCCAACATTGGCAGATGAAGAATCAAGAAGAAGCCGGCGCCTGGAGAACTTCAACCTTTCTGGGGGCTAATGTTGGGGATATATCAACTAGGGGTATAACCAACATGGATCAATCCGGCTAGTCCAGGGTGGCCCAAGGGTGGTAAGGCTGAAGCCTGCCGGGCGGCCCAGATAGCTGATGTATTAGGAAGTAGGCGAACGGTCCAAGGAAGGCGGAAGGCCGAAGCCCATCAAGCCACCAAGCCCAAGACGGAAGGCGACAACTAAGCTGGCTAGGTCTAGGACTCTGATTACTTGCCGGACAAGTACTTGCCTTGTACCCTGGGGTCTGGCCGCCTATATAAGCCGGCCACCAGGGCACGCTTCAATACGCATCATACACATTGTAACCTGTTCACGGCTATTGCCTCATAGTGAATTATAGCTGCACGTAGGATCTCGCCACCGCCGTGGGATCCGAAGCGAGGTAAACTCTCCGTGTTCAATCCCGTCCTCGACGACACCAACCTTCTTCCCCACAATCCGTACGTAGGCTAGAGGACCCCCGTCTCCTATCAATTATGCCGATACCACGACAAACGGCGTCATTTCTAAGCAAAAAATGTGAACTCGCCGAAAAATGTGTTTCAAATGAGCTCCAAAGGTAGGGTGGTGTGGACTCGCTAAAAAATGTGTTTCAAATGAGCTCGAATGGTAGGATAAACGGCCTCATTTATAAGCAAAAATGGTGGATCCGCCGAATGAGCTCAAAGGGTAGGGTGGTGTGGACTCGCTAAAAAATGGGTTTCAAATGAGCTCGAAAGGTAGGGTAAACGACCTCATTTGTAAGCAAAAATGGTGGATCCGACGAAAAATGTGTTTCAAATGACCTCGAAAGGTAGGGTGGTGTGGACTCGCTAAAAAATGTGTTTCAAATGAGATCGAAAGGTAGGGTAAACGGCCTCATTTCGATGAAAAAATTGTGGACTCGCCGAAAAATGTGTTTCAAATGAGCTCGAAAGGTAGGGTGGTGGACTCGCTAAAAAATGGGTTTCAAATGAGCTCGAAAGGTAGGGTAAACGACCTCATTTGTAAGCAAAAATGGTGGATCCGCCGAAAAATGTGTTTCAAATGACCTCGAAAGGTAGGGTGGTGTGGACTCGCTAAAAAATGTGTTTCAAATGAGATCGAAAGGTAGGGTAAACGGCCTCATTTCGATGAAAAAATTGTGGACTCGCCGAAAAATGTGTTTCAAATGAGCTCGAAAGGTAGGGTGGTGGACTCGCTAAAAAATGTGTTTCAAATGATCCCGAAAGGTAGGGTAAACGGACTCATTTCTAAGCAAAAATGGTGGACTCACTGAAAAATGTGTTTCTATTGAGCTCCAAAGGTAGGGTGGTGGACTCGCTAAAAAATGTGTTTCAAATGAGCTCGAAAGGTAGGGTAGACGGCCTCATGTCTAACCAAAAATGGTGGACTCGCCAAATAATGTGTTTCATATGAGCTCCAAAGGTAGGGTGGTGGACTCGCTAAAAAAATGTGTTTCAAATGAGCTCGAAATGTAGGGAAACGGCCTTATTTCTAAGAAAAAATAGTTGACTCGCCGGAAAATGTGTTTCAAATGAGTTTGAAATGTAGGTGGGTGGACTTGCTAAAAAAAGTGTTTCAAATGAATTCAAAAGGTAGGATAAATAGACTCATTTCTAAGAAAAAATGGTGGACTCGCCAAAAAATGTGTTTCAAATGAGCTCGAAAGGTAGGGTGGTGTGGACTCGCTAAAATATGTGTTCCAAATGAGCCCGAAAGGTAGGGTAAACGGCCTCATTTGTAAGGAAAAATGGTGGACACGCCAAAAAATGTGTTTGAAATGAATTCGAAAGGTAGGGTGGTGGACTCGCTAAAAAATATGTTTCAAATGAATTCAAAAGGAAGGGTAAACAGACTCATTTCTAAGCAAAAATTGTGGACTCGCCAAAAAATGTGTTTCAAATGAGCACAAAAGGTAGGGTGGTGTGGACTCGCTAAAATATGTGTTTCGAATGAGCTCGAAAGGTAGGGTAACGGCCTCATTTCTAAGCAAAAATGGTGGACTCGCCGAAAAATGTGTTTCAAATGAGCTCGAAAGGTAGGGTGGTGTGGAATCGCTAAAGTGTGTTTCAAATGAGCTCGAGAGGTAGGGTAAACCGCCTCATTTCTAAGAAAAAATTGTGGACTCGCCGAAAAATGTGTTTCAAATGAGCTCGAAAGGTAGGGTGGTGGACTCGCTAAAAATGTGTTTCAAATGAGCTCGAAAGGTAGGGTAACGGACTCATTTCTAAGCAAAAATTGTGGACTCGCCGAAAAATGTGTTTCATATGAGCTCCAAAGGTAGGGTGGTGGACTCGCTAAAAAAATGTGTTTCAAATGAGCTCGAAAGGTAGGGTAAACGGCCTTATTTATAAGAAAAAATAGTGGACTCGTCGGAAAATTTGTTTCAAATGAGCTCGAAAGGAAGGGTAAACGGCCTCATTTGTAAGCAAAAATGGTGGACTCGCCGAAAAATGTGTTTCAAATGAGCTCGAAAGGTAGGGTGGTGGACTCGCTAAAAATGTGTTTCAAATGAGCTCGAAAGGTAGGGTAACGGACTCATTTCTAAGCAAAAATTGTGGACTCGCCGAAAAATGTGTTTCATATGAGCTCCAAAGGTAGGGTGGTGGACTCGCTAAAAAAATGTGTTTCAAATGAGCTCGAAAGGTAGGGTAAACGGCCTTATTTATAAGAAAAAATAGTGGACTCGTCGGAAAATTTGTTTCAAATGAGCTCGAAAGGAAGGGTAAACGGCCTCATTTGTAAGCAAAAATGGTGGACACGCCAAAAAATGTGTTTCAAATGAGTTCGAAAGGTAGGGTGGTGGACTCGCTAAAAAATGTGTTTCAAATGAATTCAAAAGGAAGGGTAAACAGACTCATTTCTAAGCAAAAATTGTGGACTCGCCAAAAAATGTGTTTCAAATGAGCACAAAAGGTAGGGTGGTGTGGACTCGCTAAAAAATGTGTTTCGAATGAGCTCGAAAGGTAGGGTAACGGCCTCATTTCTAAGCAAAAATGGTGGACTCGCCGAAAAATGTGTTTCAAATGAGCTTGAAAGGTAGGGTGGTGGACTCGCTAAAAAATGTGTTTCAAATGAGCTCGAAAGGTAGGGTGGTGGACTTGCTAAAAAATGTGTTTCAAATGAGCTCGAAAGGTAGGGTAAACGGCCTCATTTCTACGAAAAAATGGTGGACTCGCTGAAAATGTGTTTCAAATGAGCTTCAAAGGTAGGATGGTGGTCTTGCTGAAAAACATGTTTAAATGAGCTTCAAAGATAGGGTAAACGGCCCCATTTCTGAGCAAAATTGGTGGACTCGACGAAAATTGTGTTTCATATGAGCTCCAAAGGTTGGGTGGTGGACTCGCTAAAAAATTTGTGTTTCAAATGAATTCAACAGGTAGGGTAAACAGACTCATTTCTTAGCAAAAATGGTGGACTCGCCAAAAAATGTGTTTCAAATGATCTCAAAACGTAGGATGGTGTGCACTCGCTAAAAATGTGTTTCGAATCAGCTCGAAAGGTAGGGTAAACGGCCTCATTTCTAAGCAAATATGGTGACTCGCCAAAAAATGTGTTTCAAATGAGCTCGAAAGGTAGGGTGGTGGACTCGCTAAAAAATGTGTTTCAAATGAGCTCGAAAGGTAGGGTAAACGGCCTTATTTATAAGAAAAAATAGTGGACTCGTCGGAAAATTTGTTTCAAATGAGCTCGAAAGGAAGGGTAAACGGCCTCATTTGTAAGCAAAAATGGTGGACACGCCAAAAAATGTGTTTCAAATGAGTTCGAAAGGTAGGGTGGTGAACTCGCTAAAAAATGTGTTTCAAATGAATTCAAAAGGAAGGGTAAACAGACTCATTTCTAAGCAAAACTTGTGGACTCGCCAAAAAATGTGTTTCAAATGAGCACAAAAGGTAGGGTGGTGTGGACTCGCTAAAAAATGTGTTTCGAATGAGCTCGAAAGGTAGGGTAACGGCCTCATTTCTAAGCAAAAATGGTGGACTCGCCGAAAAAGGTGTTTCAAATGAGCTCGAAAGGTAGGGTGGTGGACTCGCTAAAAAATGTGTTTCAAATGAGCTCGAAAGGTAGGGTGGTGGACTTGCTAAAAAATGTGTTTCAAATGAGCTCGAAAGGTAGGGTAAACGGCCTCATTTCTATGAAAAAATGGTCGACTCGCTGAAAATGTGTTTCAAATGAGCTTCAAAGGTAGGATGGTGGTCTTGCTGAAAAATATGTTTAAATGAGCTTCGAAGATAGGGTAAACGGCCCCATTTCTGAGCAAAATTGGTGGACTCGACGAAAATTGTGTTTCATATGAGCTCCAAAGGTTGGGTGGTGGACTCGCTAAAAAATTTGTGTTTCAAATGAATTCAACAGGTAGGGTAAACAGACTCATTTCTTAGCAAAAATGGTGGACTCGCCAAAAAATGTGTTTCAAATGATCTCAAAACGTAGGATGGTGTGCACTCGCTAAAAATGTGTTTCGAATGAGCTCGAAAGGTAGGGTAAACGGCCTCATTTCTAAGCAAATATGGTGACTCGCCAAAAAATGTGTTTCAAATGAGCTCGAAAGGTAGGGTGGTGGACTCGCTAAAAATTGTGTTTCAAATGAGCTCGAAAGGTAGGGTAACAGACTCATTTCTAAGCTAAAATGGGGGACTCGCCAAAAAATGTGTTTCGTATGAGCTCCAAAGGTAGGGTGGTGGACTCGCTAAAAAATGTGTTTCAAATGACCTCGAAAGGTAGGGTAACGGACTCATTTCTAAGCAAAAATGGGGGACTCACCGAAAAATGTGTTTCATATGAGCTCCAAAGGTAGGGTGGTGGACTCGCTAAAAATGTGTTTCAAATGAGCTCGAAAAGTAGGGTAAACGGCCTTCTTTATAAGAAAAAATAGTGGACTCGCCGGAAAATGTGTTTCAAATGAGCTCGAAAGGTAGGGTAAACGGCCTCATTTGTAAGCAAAAATGGTGGACACGCCAAAAAATGTGTTTCAAATGAGTTCGAAAGGTAGGGTGGTGGACTCGCTAAAAAATGTGTTTCAAATGAATTCAAAAGGAAGGGTAAACAGACTCATTTCTAAGCAAAAATTGTGGACTCGCCAAAAAATGTGTTTCAAATGAGCACAAAAGGTAGGGTGGTGTGGACTCGCTAAAAAATGTGTTTCGAATGAGCTCGAAAGGTAGGGTAACGGCCTCATTTCTAAGCAAAAATGGTGGACTCGCCGAAAAATGTGTTTCAAATGAGCTCGAAAGGTAGGGTGGTGGACTCGCTAAAAAATGTGTTTCAAATGAGCTCGAAAGGTAGGGTGGTGGACTTGCTAAAAAATGTGTTTCAAATGAGCTCGAAAGGTAGGGTAAACGGCCTCATTTCTATGAAAAAATGGTGGACTCGCTGAAAATGTGTTTCAAATGAGCTTCAAAGGTAGGATGGTGGTCTTGCTGAAAAACATGTTTTAATGAGCTTCAAAGATAGGGTAAACGGCCCCATTTCTGAGCAAAATTGGTGGACTCGACGAAAATTGTGTTTCATATGAGCTCCAAAGGTTGGGTGGTGGACTCGCTAAAAAATTTGTGTTTCAAATGAATTCAACAGGTAGGGTAAACAGACTCATTTCTTAGCAAAAATGGTGGACTCGCCAAAAAATGTGTTTCAAATGATCTCAAAACGTAGGATGGTGTGCACTCGCTAAAAATGTGTTTCGAATCAGCTCGAAAGGTAGGGTAAACGGCCTCATTTCTAAGCAAATATGGTGACTCGCCAAAAAATGTGTTTCAAATGAGCTCGAAAGGTAGGGTGGTGGACTCGCTAAAAAATGTGTTTCAAATGAGCTCGAAAGGTAGGGTAAACGGCCTTATTTATAAGAAAAAATAGTGGACTCGTCGGAAAATTTGTTTCAAATGAGCTCGAAAGGAAGGGTAAACGGCCTCATTTGTAAGCAAAAATGGTGGACACGCCAAAAAATGTGTTTCAAATGAGTTCGAAAGGTAGGGTGGTGAACTCGCTAAAAAATGTGTTTCAAATGAATTCAAAAGGAAGGGTAAACAGACTCATTTCTAAGCAAAAATTGTGGACTCGCCAAAAAATGTGTTTCAAATGAGCACAAAAGGTAGGGTGGTGTGGACTCGCTAAAAAATGTGTTTCGAATGAGCTCGAAAGGTAGGGTAACGGCCTCATTTCTAAGCAAAAATGGTGGACTCGCCGAAAAAGGTGTTTCAAATGAGCTCGAAAGGTAGGGTGGTGGACTCGCTAAAAAATGTGTTTCAAATGAGCTCGAAAGGTAGGGTGGTGGACTTGCTAAAAAATGTGTTTCAAATGAGCTCGAAAGGTAGGGTAAACGGCCTCATTTCTATGAAAAAATGGTCGACTCGCTGAAAATGTGTTTCAAATGAGCTTCAAAGGTAGGATGGTGGTCTTGCTGAAAAATATGTTTAAATGAGCTTCGAAGATAGGGTAAACGGCCCCATTTCTGAGCAAAATTGGTGGACTCGACGAAAATTGTGTTTCATATGAGCTCCAAAGGTTGGGTGGTGGACTCGCTAAAAAATTTGTGTTTCAAATGAATTCAACAGGTAGGGTAAACAGACTCATTTCTTAGCAAAAATGGTGGACTCGCCAAAAAATGTGTTTCAAATGATCTCAAAACGTAGGATGGTGTGCACTCGCTAAAAATGTGTTTCGAATGAGCTCGAAAGGTAGGGTAAACGGCCTCATTTCTAAGCAAATATGGTGACTCGCCAAAAAATGTGTTTCAAATGAGCTCGAAAGGTAGGGTGGTGGACTCGCTAAAAATTGTGTTTCAAATGAGCTCGAAAGGTAGGGTAACAGACTCATTTCTAAGCTAAAATGGGGGACTCGCCAAAAAATGTGTTTCGTATGAGCTCCAAAGGTAGGGTGGTGGACTCGCTAAAAAATGTGTTTCAAATGACCTCGAAAGGTAGGGTAACGGACTCATTTCTAAGCAAAAATGGGGGACTCACCGAAAAATGTGTTTCATATGAGCTCCAAAGGTAGGGTGGTGGACTCGCTAAAAATGTGTTTCAAATGAGCTCGAAAAGTAGGGTAAACGGCCTTCTTTATAAGAAAAAATAGTGGACTCGCCGGAAAATGTGTTTCAAATGAGCTCGAAAGGTAGGGTAAACGGCCTCATTTGTAAGCAAAAATGGTGGACACGCCAAAAAATGTGTTTCAAATGAGTTCGAAATGTAGGGTGGTGGACTCGCTAAAAAATGTGTTTCAAATAAATTCAAAAGGAAGGGTAAACAGACTCATTTCTAAGCAAAAATTGTGGACTCGCCAAAAAATGTGTTTCAAATGAGCACAAAAGGTAGGGTGGTGTGGACTCGCTAAAAAATGTGTTTCGAATCAGCTCGAAAGGTAGGGTAAACGGCCTCATTTCTAAGCAAATATGGTGACTCGCCAAAAAATGTGTTTCAAATGAGCTCGAAAGGTAGGGTGGTGGACTCGCTAAAAAATGTGTTTCAAATGAGCTCGAAAGGTAGGGTAAACGGCCTTATTTATAAGAAAAAATAGTGGACTCGTCGGAAAATTTGTTTCAAATGAGCTCGAAAGGAAGGGTAAACGGCCTCATTTGTAAGCAAAAATGGTGGACACGCCAAAAAATGTGTTTCAAATGAGTTCGAAAGGTAGGGTGGTGAACTCGCTAAAAAATGTGTTTCAAATGAATTCAAAAGGAAGGGTAAACAGACTCATTTCTAAGCAAAAATTGTGGACTCGCCAAAAAATGTGTTTCAAATGAGCACAAAAGGTAGGGTGGTGTGGACTCGCTAAAAAATGTGTTTCGAATGAGCTCGAAAGGTAGGGTAACGGCCTCATTTCTAAGCAAAAATGGTGGACTCGCCGAAAAAGGTGTTTCAAATGAGCTCGAAAGGTAGGGTGGTGGACTCGCTAAAAAATGTGTTTCAAATGAGCTCGAAAGGTAGGGTGGTGGACTTGCTAAAAAATGTGTTTCAAATGAGCTCGAAAGGTAGGGTAAACGGCCTCATTTCTATGAAAAAATGGTCGACTCGCTGAAAATGTGTTTCAAATGAGCTTCAAAGGTAGGATGGTGGTCTTGCTGAAAAATATGTTTAAATGAGCTTCGAAGATAGGGTAAACGGCCCCATTTCTGAGCAAAATTGGTGGACTCGACGAAAATTGTGTTTCATATGAGCTCCAAAGGTTGGGTGGTGGACTCGCTAAAAAATTTGTGTTTCAAATGAATTCAACAGGTAGGGTAAACAGACTCATTTCTTAGCAAAAATGGTGGACTCGCCAAAAAATGTGTTTCAAATGATCTCAAAACGTAGGATGGTGTGCACTCGCTAAAAATGTGTTTCGAATGAGCTCGAAAGGTATGGTAAACGGCCTCATTTCTAAGCAAATATGGTGACTCGCCAAAAAATGTGTTTCAAATGAGCTCGAAAGGTAGGGTGGTGGACTCGCTAAAAATTGTGTTTCAAATGAGCTCGAAAGGTAGGGTAACAGACTCATTTCTAAGCTAAAATGGGGGACTCGCCAAAAAATGTGTTTCGTATGAGCTCCAAAGGTAGGGTGGTGGACTCGCTAAAAAATGTGTTTCAAATGACCTCGAAAGGTAGGGTAACGGACTCATTTCTAAGCAAAAATGGGGGACTCACCGAAAAATGTGTTTCATATGAGCTCCAAAGGTAGGGTGGTGGACTCGCTAAAAATGTGTTTCAAATGAGCTCGAAAAGTAGGGTAAACGGCCTTCTTTATAAGAAAAAATAGTGGACTCGCCGGAAAATGTGTTTCAAATGAGCTCGAAAGGTAGGGTAAACGGCCTCATTTGTAAGCAAAAATGGTGGACACGCCAAAAAATGTGTTTCAAATGAGTTCGAAATGTAGGGTGGTGGACTCGCTAAAAAATGTGTTTCAAATAAATTCAAAAGGAAGGGTAAACAGACTCATTTCTAAGCAAAAATTGTGGACTCGCCAAAAAATGTGTTTCAAATGAGCACAAAAGGTAGGGTGGTGTGGACTCGCTAAAAAATGTGTTTCGAATGAGCTCGAAAGGTAGGGTAACGGCCTCATTTCTAAGAAAAAATGGTGGACTCGCTGAAAAATGTGTTTCAAATGAGCTCGAAAGGTAGGGTGGTGGACTCGCTAAATATGTGTTTCAAATGAGCTCGAAAGGTAGGGTGGTGGACTTGCTAAAAAATGTGTTTCAAATGAGCTCGAAAGGTAGGGTAAACGGCCTCATTTCTATGAAAAAATGGTGGACTCGCTGAAAATGTGTTTCAAATGAGCTTCAAAGGTAGGATGGTGGTCTTGCTGAAAAATATGTTTAAATGAGCTGCAAAAATAGGGTAAACGGCCCCATTTCTGAGCAAAATTGGTGGACTCGCCAAAAATTGTGTTTCATATGAGCTCCAAAGGTTGGGTGGTGGACTCGCTAAAAAATTTGTGTTTCAAATGAATTCAACAGGTAGGGTAAACAGACTCATTCTTAGCAAAAATGGTGGACTCGCCAAAAAATGTGTTTCAAATGATCTCAAAACGTAGGATGGTGTGCACTCGCTAAAAATGTGTTTCGAACGAGCTCGAAAGGTAGGGTAAACGGCCTCATTTGTAAGCAAATATGGTGACTCGCCAAAAAATGTGTTTCAAATGAGCTCGAAAGGTAGGGTGGTGGACTCGCTAAAAATTGTGTTTCAAATGAGCTCGAAATGTAGGGTAACAGACTCATTTCTAAGCTAAAATGGGGGACTCGCCGAAAAATGTGTTTCGTATGAGCTCCAAAGGTAGGGTGGTGGACTCGCTAAAAAATGTGTTTCAAATGACCTCGAAAGGTAGGGTAACGGACTCATTTCTAAGCAAAAATGGGGGACTCACCGAAAAATGTGTTTCATATGAGCTCCAAAGGTAGGGTGGTGGACTTGCTAAAAATGTGTTTCAAATGAGCTCGAAAAGTAGGGTAAACGGCCTTCTTTATAAGAAAAAATAGTGGACTCGCCGGAAAATGTGTTTCAAATGAGCTCGAAAGGTAGGGTAAACGGCCTCATTTGTAAGCAAAAATGGTGGACACGCCAAAAAATGTGTTTCAAATGAGTTCGAAATGTAGGGTGGTGGACTCGCTAAAAAATGTGTTTCAAATAAATTCAAAAGGAAGGGTAAACAGACTCATTTCTAAGCAAAAATTGTGGACTCGCCAAAAAATGTGTTTCAAATGAGCACAAAAGGTAGGGTGGTGTGGACTCGCTAAAAAATGTGTTTCGAATGAGCTCGAAAGGTAGGGTAACGGCCTCATTTCTAAGAAAAAATGGTGGACTTGCCGAAAAATGTGTTTCAAATGAGCTCGAAAGGTAGGGTGGTGGACTCGCTAAATATGTGTTTCAAATGAGCTCGAAAGGTAGGGTGGTGGACTTGCTAAAAAATGTGTTTCAAATGAGCTCGAAAGGTAGGGTAAACGGCCTCATTTCTATGAAAAAATGGTGGACTCGCTGAAAATGTGTTTCAAATGAGCTTCAAAGGTAGGATGGTGGTCTTGCTGAAAAATATGTTTAAATGAGCTGCAAAGATAGGGTAAACGGCCCCATTTCTGAGCAAAATTGGTGGACTCGCCAAAAATTGTGTTTCATATGAGCTCCAAAGGTTGGGTGGTGGACTCGCTAAAAAATTTGTGTTTCAAATGAATTCAACAGGTAGGGTAAACAGACTCATTCTTAGCAAAAATGGTGGACTCGCCAAAAAATGTGTTTCAAATGATCTCAAAACGTAGGATGGTGTGCACTCGCTAAAAATGTGTTTCGAACGAGCTCGAAAGGTAGGGTAAACGGCCTCATTTCTAAGCAAATATGGTGACTCGCCAAAAAATGTGTTTCAAATGAGCTCGAAAGGTAGGGTGGTGGACTCGCTAAAAAATGTGTTTCAAATGAGCTCGAAATGTAGGGTAACAGACTCATTTCTAAGCTAAAATGGGGGACTCGCCGAAAAATGTGTTTCGTATGAGCTCCAAAGGTAGGGTGGTGGACTCGCTAAAAAATGTGTTTCAAATGACCTCGAAAGGTAGGGTAACGGACTCATTTCTAAGCAAAAATGGGGGACTCACCGAAAAATGTGTTTCATATGAGCTCCAAAGGTAGGGTGGTGGACTTGCTAAAAATGTGTTTCAAATGAGCTCGAAAAGTAGGGTAAACGGCCTTCTTTATAAGAAAAAATAGTGGACTCGCCGGAAAATGTGTTTCAAATGAGCTCGAAAGGTAGGGTAAACGGCCTCATTTGTAAGCAAAAATGGTGGACACGCCAAAAAATGTGTTTCAAATGAGTTCGAAATGTAGGGTGGTGGACTCGCTAAAAAATGTGTTTCAAATAAATTCAAAAGGAAGGGTAAACAGACTCATTTCTAAGCAAAAATTGTGGACTCGCCAAAAAATGTGTTTCAAATGAGCACAAAAGGTAGGGTGGTGTGGACTCGCTAAAAAATGTGTTTCGAATGAGCTCGAAAGGTAGGGTAACGGCCTCATTTCTAAGAAAAAATGGTGGACTCGCCGAAAAATGTGTTTCAAATGAGCTCGAAAGGTAGGGTGGTGGACTCGCTAAATATGTGTTTCAAATGAGCTCGAAAGGTAGGGTCGTGGACTTGCTTAAAAATGTGTTTCAAATGAGCTCGAAAGGTAGGTTAAACGGCCTCATTTCTATGAAAAAATGGTGGACTCGCTGAAAATGTGTTTCAAATGAGCTTCAAAGGTAGGATGGTGGTCTTGCTGGAAAATATGTTTAAATGAGCTGCAAAGATAGGGTAAACGGCCCCATTTCTGAGCAAAATTGGTGGACTCGCCAAAAATTGTGTTTCATATGAGCTCCAAAGGTTGGGTGGTGGACTCGCTAAAAAATTTGTGTTTCAAATGAATTCAACAGGTAGGGTAAACAGACTCATTTCTTAGCAAAAATGGTGGACTCGCCAAAAAATGTGTTTCAAATGATCTCAAAACGTAGGATGGTGTGCACTCGCTAAAAATGTGTTTCGAACGAGCTCGAAAGGTAGGGTAAACGGCCTCATTTCTAAGCAAATATGGTGACTCGCCAAAAAATGTGTTTCAAATGAGCTCGAAAGGTAGGGTGGTGGACTCGCTAAAAAATGTGTTTCAAATGAGCTCGAAATGTAGGGTAACAGACTCATTTCTAAGCTAAAATGGGAGACTCGCCGAAAAATGTGTTTCATATGAGCTCCAAAGGTAGGGTGGTGGACTCGCTAAAAAATGTGTTTCAAATGAGCTCGAAAGGTAGGGTAACGGACTCTTTTCTAAGAAAAAATGGGGGACTCGCCGAAAAATGTGTTTCATATGAGCTCCAAAGGTAGGGTGGTGGACTCGCTAAAAAATGTGTTTCAAATGAGCTCGAAAAGTAGGGTAAACGGCCTTCTTTATTAGAAAAAATAGTGGACTCGCCGGAAAATGTGTTTCAAATGAGCTTGAAAGGTAGGGTAAACGGCCTCATTTGTAAGCAAAAATGGTGGACACGCCAAAAAATGTGTTTCAAATGAGTTCGAAATGTAGGGTGGTGGACTCGCTAAAAAATGTGTTTCAAATAAATTCAAAAGGAAGGGTAAACAGACTCATTTCTAAGCAAAAATTGTGGACTCGCCGAAAAATGTGTTTCAAATGAGCTTAAAAGGTAAGGTGGTGTGGACTCGCTAAAAAATGTGTTCCGAATGAGCTCGAATGGTTGGGTAAACGGCCTCATTTCTAAGCAAAAATGGTGGACTCGCCGAGAAATGTGTTTCAAATGAGCTCGAAAGGTAGGGTGGTGTGGAATCGCTAAAGTGTGTTTCAAATGAGCTCGAAAGGTACGGTAAACGGCCTCATTTCTAAGAAAAAATAGTGGACTCGCCGAAAAATGTGTTTCAAATGAGCTCGAAAGGTAGGGTGGTGGACTCGCTAATAAATGTGTTTCAAATGAGCTCGAAAGGTAGGGTAACGGACTCATTTCTAAGAAAAAATGGTGGACTCGCCGAAAAATGTGTTTCATATGAGCTCCAAAGGTAGGGTGGTGGACTCGCTAAAAAAAGTTGTTTCAAATGAGCTCGAAAGGTAGGGTAAACGGCCTTATTTATAAGAAAAAATAGTGGACTCGTCGGAAAATTTGTTTCAAATGAGCTCGAAAGGAAGGGTAAACGGCCTCATTTGTAAGCAAAAATGGTGGACACGACAAAAAATGTGTTTCAAATGAGTTCGAAAGGCAGGGTGGTGGACTCGCTAAAAAATGTGTTTCAAATGAATTCGAAAGGAAGGGTAAACAGACTCATTTCTAAGCAAAAATTGTGGACTCGCCAAAAAATGTGTTTCAAATGAGCACAAAAGGTAGGGTGGTGTGGACTCGCTAAAAAATGTGTTTCGAATGAGCTCGAAAGGTAGGGTAACGGCCTCATTTCTAAGCAAAAATGGTGGACTCGCCGAAAAAGGTGTTTCAAATGAGCTCGAAAGGTAGGGTGGTGGACTCGCAAAAAATGTGTTTCAAATGAGCTCGAAAGGTAGGGTGGTGGACTTGCTAAAAAATGTGTTTCAAATGAGCTCGAAAGGTAGGGTAAACGGCCTCATTTCTATGAAAAAATGGTGGACTCGCTGAAAATGTGTTTCAAATGAGCTTCAAAGGTAGGATGGTGGTCTTGCTGAAAAATATGTTTAAATGAGCTGCAAAGATAGGGTAAACGGCCCCATTTCTGAGCAAAATTGGTGGTCTCGCCGAAAATTGTGTTTCATATGAGCTCCAAAGGTTGGGTGGTGGACTCGCTAAAAAATTTGTGTTTCAAATGAATTCAACAGGTAGGGTAAACAGACTCATTTCTTAGATAAAATGGTGGACTCGCCAAAAAATGTGTTTCAAATGATCTCAAAACGTAGGATGGTGTGCACTCGCTAAAAATGTGTTTCGAATGAGCTCGAAAGGCAGGGTAAACGGCCTCATTTCTAAGCAAATATGGTGACTCGCCAAAAAATGTGTTTCAAATGAGCTCGAAAGGTAGGGTGGTGGACTCGCTAAAAAATGTGTTTCAAATGAGCTCGAAAGGTAGGGTAACAGACTCATTTCTAAGCTAAAATGGGGGACTCGCCGAAAAATGTGTTTCATATGAGCTCCAAAGGTAGGGTGGTGGACTCGCTAAAAAATGTGTTTCAAATGAGCTCGAAAGGTAGGGTAACAGACTCATTTCTAAGCAAAAATGGGGGACTCGCCGAAAAATGTGTTTCATATGAGCTCCAAAGGTAGGGTGGTGGACTCGCTAAAAAATGTGTTTCAAATGAGCTCGAAAAGTAGGGTAAACGGCCTTCTTTATAAGAAAAAATAGTGGACTCGCCGGAAAATGTGTTTCAAATGAGCTCGAAAGGTAGGGTAAACGGCCTCATTTGTAAGCAAAAATGGTGGACACGCCAAAAAATGTGTTTCAAATGAGTTCGAAATGTAGGGTGGTGGACTCGCTAAAAAATGTGTTTCAAATAAATTCAAAAGGAAGGGTAAACAGACTCATTTCTAAGCAAAAATTGTGGACTCGCCAAAAAATGTGTTTCAAATGAGCACAAAAGGTAGGGTGGTGTGGACTCGCTAAAAAATGTGTTTCGAATGAGCTCGAAAGGTAGGGTAACGGCCTCATTTCTAAGAAAAAATGGTGGACTCGCTGAAAAATGTGTTTCAAATGAGCTCGAAAGGTAGGGTGGTGGACTCGCTAAATATGTGTTTCAAATGAGCTCGAAAGGTAGGGTGGTGGACTTGCTAAAAAATGTGTTTCAAATGAGCTCGAAAGGTAGGGTAAACGGCCTCATTTCTATGAAAAAATGGTGGACTCGCTGAAAATGTGTTTCAAATGAGCTTCAAAGGTAGGATGGTGGTCTTGCTGAAAAATATGTTTAAATGAGCTGCAAAAATAGGGTAAACGGCCCCATTTCTGAGCAAAATTGGTGGACTCGCCAAAAATTGTGTTTCATATGAGCTCCAAAGGTTGGGTGGTGGACTCGCTAAAAAATTTGTGTTTCAAATGAATTCAACAGGTAGGGTAAACAGACTCATTCTTAGCAAAAATGGTGGACTCGCCAAAAAATGTGTTTCAAATGATCTCAAAACGTAGGATGGTGTGCACTCGCTAAAAATGTGTTTCGAACGAGCTCGAAAGGTAGGGTAAACGGCCTCATTTCTAAGCAAATATGGTGACTCGCCAAAAAATGTGTTTCAAATGAGCTCGAAAGGTAGGGTGGTGGACTCGCTAAAAATTGTGTTTCAAATGAGCTCGAAATGTAGGGTAACAGACTCATTTCTAAGCTAAAATGGGGGACTCGCCGAAAAATGTGTTTCGTATGAGCTCCAAAGGTAGGGTGGTGGACTCGCTAAAAAATGTGTTTCAAATGACCTCGAAAGGTAGGGTAACGGACTCATTTCTAAGCAAAAATGGGGGACTCACCGAAAAATGTGTTTCATATGAGCTCCAAAGGTAGGGTGGTGGACTCGCTAAATATGTGTTTCAAATGAGCTCGAAAGGTAGGGTCGTGGACTTGCTTAAAAATGTGTTTCAAATGAGCTCGAAAGGTAGGTTAAACGGCCTCATTTCTATGAAAAAATGGTGGACTCGCTGAAAATGTGTTTCAAATGAGCTTCAAAGGTAGGATGGTGGTCTTGCTGGAAAATATGTTTAAATGAGCTGCAAAGATAGGGTAAACGGCCCCATTTCTGAGCAAAATTGGTGGACTCGCCAAAAATTGTGTTTCATATGAGCTCCAAAGGTTGGGTGGTGGACTCGCTAAAAAATTTGTGTTTCAAATGAATTCAACAGGTAGGGTAAACAGACTCATTTCTTAGCAAAAATGGTGGACTCGCCAAAAAATGTGTTTCAAATGATCTCAAAACGTAGGATGGTGTGCACTCGCTAAAAATGTGTTTCGAACGAGCTCGAAAGGTAGGGTAAACGGCCTCATTTCTAAGCAAATATGGTGACTCGCCAAAAAATGTGTTTCAAATGAGCTCGAAAGGTAGGGTGGTGGACTCGCTAAAAAATGTGTTTCAAATGAGCTCGAAATGTAGGGTAACAGACTCATTTCTAAGCTAAAATGGGAGACTCGCCGAAAAATGTGTTTCATATGAGCTCCAAAGGTAGGGTGGTGGACTCGCTAAAAAATGTGTTTCAAATGAGCTCGAAAGGTAGGGTAACGGACTCTTTTCTAAGAAAAAATGGGGGACTCGCCGAAAAATGTGTTTCATATGAGCTCCAAAGGTAGGGTGGTGGACTCGCTAAAAAATGTGTTTCAAATGAGCTCGAAAAGTAGGGTAAACGGCCTTCTTTATAAGAAAAAATAGTGGACTCGCCGGAAAATGTGTTTCAAATGAGCTTGAAAGGTAGGGTAAACGGCCTCATTTGTAAGCAAAAATGGTGGACACGCCAAAAAATGTGTTTCAAATGAGTTCGAAATGTAGGGTGGTGGACTCGCTAAAAAATGTGTTTCAAATAAATTCAAAAGGAAGGGTAAACAGACTCATTTCTAAGCAAAAATTGTGGACTCGCCGAAAAATGTGTTTCAAATGAGCTTAAAAGGTAAGGTGGTGTGGACTCGCTAAAAAATGTGTTCCGAATGAGCTCGAATGGTTGGGTAAACGGCCTCATTTCTAAGCAAAAATGGTGGACTCGCCGAGAAATGTGTTTCAAATGAGCTCGAAAGGTAGGGTGGTGTGGAATCGCTAAAGTGTGTTTCAAATGAGCTCGAAAGGTACGGTAAACGGCCTCATTTCTAAGAAAAAATAGTGGACTCGCCGAAAAATGTGTTTCAAATGAGCTCGAAAGGTAGGGTGGTGGACTCGCTAATAAATGTGTTTCAAATGAGCTCGAAAGGTAGGGTAACGGACTCATTTCTAAGAAAAAATGGTGGACTCGCCGAAAAATGTGTTTCATATGAGCTCCAAAGGTAGGGTGGTGGACTCGCTAAAAAAAGTTGTTTCAAATGAGCTCGAAAGGTAGGGTAAACGGCCTTATTTATAAGAAAAAATAGTGGACTCGTCGGAAAATTTGTTTCAAATGAGCTCGAAAGGAAGGGTAAACGGCCTCATTTGTAAGCAAAAATGGTGGACACGACAAAAAATGTGTTTCAAATGAGTTCGAAAGGCAGGGTGGTGGACTCGCTAAAAAATGTGTTTCAAATGAATTCGAAAGGAAGGGTAAACAGACTCATTTCTAAGCAAAAATTGTGGACTCGCCAAAAAATGTGTTTCAAATGAGCACAAAAGGTAGGGTGGTGTGGACTCGCTAAAAAATGTGTTTCGAATGAGCTCGAAAGGTAGGGTAACGGCCTCATTTCTAAGCAAAAATGGTGGACTCGCCGAAAAAGGTGTTTCAAATGAGCTCGAAAGGTAGGGTGGTGGACTCGCAAAAAATGTGTTTCAAATGAGCTCGAAAGGTAGGGTGGTGGACTTGCTAAAAAATGTGTTTCAAATGAGCTCGAAAGGTAGGGTAAACGGCCTCATTTCTATGAAAAAATGGTGGACTCGCTGAAAATGTGTTTCAAATGAGCTTCAAAGGTAGGATGGTGGTCTTGCTGAAAAATATGTTTAAATGAGCTGCAAAGATAGGGTAAACGGCCCCATTTCTGAGCAAAATTGGTGGTCTCGCCGAAAATTGTGTTTCATATGAGCTCCAAAGGTTGGGTGGTGGACTCGCTAAAAAATTTGTGTTTCAAATGAATTCAACAGGTAGGGTAAACAGACTCATTTCTTAGATAAAATGGTGGACTCGCCAAAAAATGTGTTTCAAATGATCTCAAAACGTAGGATGGTGTGCACTCGCTAAAAATGTGTTTCGAATGAGCTCGAAAGGCAGGGTAAACGGCCTCATTTCTAAGCAAATATGGTGACTCGCCAAAAAATGTGTTTCAAATGAGCTCGAAAGGTAGGGTGGTGGACTCGCTAAAAAATGTGTTTCAAATGAGCTCGAAAGGTAGGGTAACAGACTCATTTCTAAGCTAAAATGGGGGACTCGCCGAAAAATGTGTTTCATATGAGCTCCAAAGGTAGGGTGGTGGACTCGCTAAAAAATGTGTTTCAAATGAGCTCGAAAGGTAGGGTAACAGACTCATTTCTAAGCAAAAATGGGGGACTCGCCGAAAAATGTGTTTCATATGAGCTCCAAAGGTAGGGTGGTGGACTCGCTAAAAAATGTGTTTCAAATGAGCTCGAAAAGTAGGGTAAACGGCCTTCTTTATAAGAAAAAATAGTGGACTCGCCGGAAAATGTGTTTCAAATGAGCTCGAAAGGTAGGGTAAACGGCCTCATTTGTAAGCAAAAATGGTGGACACGCCAAAAAATGTGTTTCAAATGAGTTCGAAATGTAGGGTGGTGGACTCGCTAAAAAATGTGTTTCAAATAAATTCAAAAGGAAGGGTAAACAGACTCATTTCTAAGCAAAAATTGTGGACTCGCCAAAAAATGTGTTTCAAATGAGCACAAAAGGTAGGGTGGTGTGGACTCGCTAAAAAATGTGTTTCGAATGAGCTCGAAAGGTAGGGTAACGGCCTCATTTCTAAGAAAAAATGGTGGACTCGCTGAAAAATGTGTTTCAAATGAGCTCGAAAGGTAGGGTGGTGGACTCGCTAAATATGTGTTTCAAATGAGCTCGAAAGGTAGGGTGGTGGACTTGCTAAAAAATGTGTTTCAAATGAGCTCGAAAGGTAGGGTAAACGGCCTCATTTCTATGAAAAAATGGTGGACTCGCTGAAAATGTGTTTCAAATGAGCTTCAAAGGTAGGATGGTGGTCTTGCTGAAAAATATGTTTAAATGAGCTGCAAAAATAGGGTAAACGGCCCCATTTCTGAGCAAAATTGGTGGACTCGCCAAAAATTGTGTTTCATATGAGCTCCAAAGGTTGGGTGGTGGACTCGCTAAAAAATTTGTGTTTCAAATGAATTCAACAGGTAGGGTAAACAGACTCATTCTTAGCAAAAATGGTGGACTCGCCAAAAAATGTGTTTCAAATGATCTCAAAACGTAGGATGGTGTGCACTCGCTAAAAATGTGTTTCGAACGAGCTCGAAAGGTAGGGTAAACGGCCTCATTTCTAAGCAAATATGGTGACTCGCCAAAAAATGTGTTTCAAATGAGCTCGAAAGGTAGGGTGGTGGACTCGCTAAAAATTGTGTTTCAAATGAGCTCGAAATGTAGGGTAACAGACTCATTTCTAAGCTAAAATGGGGGACTCGCCGAAAAATGTGTTTCGTATGAGCTCCAAAGGTAGGGTGGTGGACTCGCTAAAAAATGTGTTTCAAATGACCTCGAAAGGTAGGGTAACGGACTCATTTCTAAGCAAAAATGGGGGACTCACCGAAAAATGTGTTTCATATGAGCTCCAAAGGTAGGGTGGTGGACTTGCTAAAAATGTGTTTCAAATGAGCTCGAAAAGTAGGGTAAACGGCCTTCTTTATAAGAAAAAATAGTGGACTCGCCGGAAAATGTGTTTCAAATGAGCTCGAAAGGTAGGGTAAACGGCCTCATTTGTAAGCAAAAATGGTGGACACGCCAAAAAATGTGTTTCAAATGAGTTCGAAATGTAGGGTGGTGGACTCGCTAAAAAATGTGTTTCAAATAAATTCAAAAGGAAGGGTAAACAGACTCATTTCTAAGCAAAAATTGTGGACTCGCCAAAAAATGTGTTTCAAATGAGCACAAAAGGTAGGGTGGTGTGGACTCGCTAAAAAATGTGTTTCGAATGAGCTCGAAAGGTAGGGTAACGGCCTCATTTCTAAGAAAAAATGGTGGACTTGCCGAAAAATGTGTTTCAAATGAGCTCGAAAGGTAGGGTGGTGGACTCGCTAAATATGTGTTTCAAATGAGCTCGAAAGGTAGGGTGGTGGACTTGCTAAAAAATGTGTTTCAAATGAGCTCGAAAGGTAGGGTAAACGGCCTCATTTCTATGAAAAAATGGTGGACTCGCTGAAAATGTGTTTCAAATGAGCTTCAAAGGTAGGATGGTGGTCTTGCTGAAAAATATGTTTAAATGAGCTGCAAAGATAGGGTAAACGGCCCCATTTCTGAGCAAAATTGGTGGACTCGCCAAAAATTGTGTTTCATATGAGCTCCAAAGGTTGGGTGGTGGACTCGCTAAAAAATTTGTGTTTCAAATGAATTCAACAGGTAGGGTAAACAGACTCATTCTTAGCAAAAATGGTGGACTCGCCAAAAAATGTGTTTCAAATGATCTCAAAACGTAGGATGGTGTGCACTCGCTAAAAATGGGTTTCGAACGAGCTCGAAAGGTAGGGTAAACGGCCTCATTTCTAAGCAAATATGGTGACTCGCCAAAAAATGTGTTTCAAATGAGCTCGAAAGGTAGGGTGGTGGACTCGCTAAAAAATGTGTTTCAAATGAGCTCGAAATGTAGGGTAACAGACTCATTTCTAAGCTAAAATGGGGGACTCGCCGAAAAATGTGTTTCGTATGAGCTCCAAAGGTAGGGTGGTGGACTCGCTAAAAAATGTGTTTCAAATGACCTCGAAAGGTAGGGTAACGGACTCATTTCTAAGCAAAAATGGGGGACTCACCGAAAAATGTGTTTCATATGAGCTCCAAAGGTAGGGTGGTGGACTTGCTAAAAATGTGTTTCAAATGAGCTCGAAAAGTAGCGTAAACGGCCTTCTTTATAAGAAAAAATAGTGGACTCGCCGGAAAATGTGTTTCAAATGAGCTCGAAAGGTAGGGTAAACGGCCTCATTTGTAAGCAAAAATGGTGGACACGCCAAAAAATGTGTTTCAAATGAGTTCGAAATGTAGGGTGGTGGACTCGCTAAAAAATGTGTTTCAAATAAATTCAAAAGGAAGGGTAAACAGACTCATTTCTAAGCAAAAATTGTGGACTCGCCAAAAAATGTGTTTCAAATGAGCACAAAAGGTAGGGTGGTGTGGACTCGCTAAAAAATGTGTTTCGCATGAGCTCGAAAGGTAGGGTAACGGCCTCATTTCTAAGAAAAAATGGTGGACTCGCCGAAAAATGTGTTTCAAATGAGCTCGAAAGGTAGGGTGGTGGACTCGCTAAATATGTGTTTCAAATGAGCTCGAAAGGTAGGGTGGTGGACTTGCTTAAAAATGTGTTTCAAATGAGCTCGAAAGGTAGGTTAAACGGCCTCATTTCTATGAAAAAATGGTGGACTCGCTGAAAATGTGTTTCAAATGAGCTTCAAAGGTAGGATGGTGGTCTTGCTGGAAAATATGTTTAAATGAGCTGCAAAGATAGGGTAAACGGCCCCATTTCTGAGCAAAATTGGTGGACTCGCCAAAAATTGTGTTTCATATGAGCTCCAAAGGTTGGGTGGTGGACTCGCTAAAAAATTTGTGTTTCAAATGAATTCAACAGGTAGGGTAAACAGACTCATTTCTTAGCAAAAATGGTGGACTCGCCAAAAAATGTGTTTCAAATGATCTCAAAACGTAGGATGGTGTGCACTCGCTAAAAATGTGTTTCGAACGAGCTCGAAAGGTAGGGTAAACGGCCTCATTTCTAAGCAAATATGGTGACTCGCCAAAAAATGTGTTTCAAATGAGCTCGAAAGGTAGGGTGGTGGACTCGCTAAAAAATGTGTTTCAAATGAGCTCGAAATGTAGGGTAACAGACTCATTTCTAAGCTAAAATGGGAGACTCGCCGAAAAATGTGTTTCATATGAGCTCCAAAGGTAGGGTGGTGGACTCGCTAAAAAATGTGTTTCAAATGAGCTCGAAAGGTAGGGTAACGGACTCTTTTCTAAGAAAAAATGGGGGACTCGCCGAAAAATGTGTTTCATATGAGCTCCAAAGGTAGGGTGGTGGACTCGCTAAAAAATGTGTTTCAAATGAGCTCGAAAAGTAGGGTAAACGGCCTTCTTTATAAGAAAAAATAGTGGACTCGCCGGAAAATGTGTTTCAAATGAGCTTGAAAGGTAGGGTAAACGGCCTCATTTGTAAGCAAAAATGGTGGACACGCCAAAAAATGTGTTTCAAATGAGTTCGAAATGTAGGGTGGTGGACTCGCTAAAAAATGTGTTTCAAATAAATTCAAAAGGAAGGGTAAACAGACTCATTTCTAAGCAAAAATTGTGGACTCGCCGAAAAATGTGTTTCAAATGAGCTTAAAAGGTAAGGTGGTGTGGACTCGCTAAAAAATGTGTTCCGAATGAGCTCGAATGGTTGGGTAAACGGCCTCATTTCTAAGCAAAAATGGTGGACTCGCCGAGAAATGTGTTTCAAATGAGCTCGAAAGGTAGGGTGGTGTGGAATCGCTAAAGTGTGTTTCAAATGAGCTCGAAAGGTACGGTAAACGGCCTCATTTCTAAGAAAAAATAGTGGACTCGCCGAAAAATGTGTTTCAAATGAGCTCGAAAGGTAGGGTGGTGGACTCGCTAATAAATGTGTTTCAATTGAGCTCGAAAGGTAGGGTAACGGACTCATTTCTAAGAAAAAATGGTGGACTCGCCGAAAAATGTGTTTCATATGAGCTCCAAAGGTAGGGTGGTGGACTCGCTAAAAAAAGTTGTTTCAAATGAGCTCGAAAGGTAGGGTAAACGGCCTTATTTATAAGAAAAAATAGTGGACTCGTCGGAAAATTTGTTTCAAATGAGCTCGAAAGGAAGGGTAAACGGCCTCATTTGTAAGCAAAAATGGTGGACACGACAAAAAATGTGTTTCAAATGAGTTCGAAAGGCAGGGTGGTGGACTCGCTAAAAAATGTGTTTCAAATGAATTCGAAAGGAAGGGTAAACAGACTCATTTCTAAGCAAAAATTGTGGACTCGCCAAAAAATGTGTTTCAAATGAGCACAAAAGGTAGGGTGGTGTGGACTCGCTAAAAAATGTGTTTCGAATGAGCTCGAAAGGTAGGGTAACGGCCTCATTTCTAAGCAAAAATGGTGGACTCGCCGAAAAATGTGTTTCAAATGAGCTCGAAAGGTAGGGTGGTGGACTCGCAAAAAATGTGTTTCAAATGAGCTCGAAAGGTAGGGTGGTGGACTTGCTAAAAAATGTGTTTCAAATGAGCTCGAAAGGTAGGGTAAACGGCCTCATTTCTATGAAAAATGGTGGACTCGCTGAAAATGTGTTTCAAATGAGCTTCAAAGGTAGGATGGTGGTCTTGCTGAAAAATATGTTTAAATGAGCTGCAAAGATAGGGTAAACGGCCCCATTTCTGAGCAAAATTGGTGGTCTCGCCGAAAATTGTGTTTCATATGAGCTCCAAAGGTTGGGTGGTGGACTCGCTAAAAAAATTGTGTTTCAAATGAATTCAACAGGTAGGGTAAACAGACTCATTTCTTAGATAAAATGGTGGACTCGCCAAAAAATGTGTTTCAAATGATCTCAAAACGTAGGATGGTGTGCACTCGCTAAAAATGTGTTTCGAATGAGCTCGAAAGGCAGGGTAAACGGCCTCATTTCTAAGCAAATATGGTGACTCGCCAAAAAATGTGTTTCAAATGAGCTCGAAAGGTAGGGTGGTGGACTCGCTAAAAAATGTGTTTCAAATGAGCTCGAAAGGTAGGGTAACAGACTCATTTCTAAGCTAAAATGGGGGACTCGCCGAAAAATGTGTTTCATATGAGCTCCAAAGGTAGGGTGGTGGACTCGCTAAAAAATGTGTTTCAAATGAGCTCGAAAGGTAGGGTAACAGACTCATTTCTAAGCAAAAATGGGGGACTCGCCGAAAAATGTGTTTCATATGAGCTCCAAAGGTAGGGTGGTGGACTCGCTAAAAAATGTGTTTCAAATGAGCTCGAAAAGTAGGGTAAACGGCCTTCTTTATAAGAAAAAATAGTGGACTCGCCGGAAAATGTGTTTCAAATGAGCTCGAAAGGTAGGGTAAACGGCCTCATTTGTAAGCAAAAATGGTGGACACGCCAAAAAATGTGTTTCAAATGAGTTCGAAATGTAGGGTGGTGGACTCGCTAAAAAATGTGTTTCAAATAAATTCAAAAGGAAGGGTAAACAGACTCATTTCTAAGCAAAAATTGTGGACTCGCCAAAAAATGTGTTTCAAATGAGCACAAAAGGTAGGGTGGTGTGGACTCGCTAAAAAATGTGTTTCGAATGAGCTCGAAAGGTAGGGTAACGGCCTCATTTCTAAGAAAAAATGGTGGACTCGCTGAAAAATGTGTTTCAAATGAGCTCGAAAGGTAGGGTGGTGGACTCGCTAAATATGTGTTTCAAATGAGCTCGAAAGGTAGGGTGGTGGACTTGCTTAAAAATGTGTTTCAAATGAGCTCGAAAGGTAGGGTAAACGGCCTCATTTCTATGAAAAAATGGTGGACTCGCTGAAAATGTGTTTCAAATGAGCTTCAAAGGTAGGATGGTGGTCTTGCTGGAAAATATGTTTAAATGAGCTGCAAAGATAGGGTAAACGGCCCCATTTCTGAGCAAAATTGGTGGACTCGCCAAAAATTGTGTTTCATATGAGCTCCAAAGGTTGGGTGGTGGACTCGCTAAAAAATTTGTGTTTCAAATGAATTCAACAGGTAGGGTAAACAGACTCATTTCTTAGCAATAATGGTGGACTCGCCAAAAAATATGTTTCAAATGATCTCAAAACGTAGGATGGTGTGCACTCGCTAAAAATGTGTTTCGAACGAGCTCGAAAGGTAGGGTAAACGGCCTCATTTCTAAGCAAATATGGTGACTCGCCAAAAAATGTGTTTCAAATGAGCTCGAAAGGTAGGGTGGTGGACTCGCTAAAAAATGTGTTTCAAATGAGCTCGAAATGTAGGGTAACAGACTCATTTCTAAGCTAAAATGGGGGACTCGCCGAAAAATGTGTTTCATATGAGCTCCAAAGGTAGGGTGGTGGACTCGCTAAAAAATGTGTATCAAATGAGCTCGAAAGGTAGGGTAACGGACTCTTTTCTAAGAAAAAATGGGGGACTCGCCGAAAAATGTGTTTCATATGAGCTCCAAAGGTAGGGTGGTGGACTCGCTAAAAAATGTGTTTCAAATGAGCTCGAAAAGTAGGGTAAACGACCTTCTTTATAAGAAAAAATAGTGGACTCGCCGGAAAATGTGTTTCAAATGAGCTTGAAAGGTAGGGTAAACGGCCTCATTTGTAAGCAAAAATGGTGGACACGCCAAAAAATGTGTTTCAAATGAGTTCGAAATGTAGGGTGGTGGACTCGCTAAAAAATGTGTTTCAAATAAATTCAAAAGGAAGGGTAAACAGACTCATTTCTAAGCAAAAATTGTGGACTCGCCAAAAAATGTGTTTCAAATGAGCACAAAAGGTAGGGTGGTGTGGACTCGCTAAAAAATGTGTTTCGAATGAGCTCGAAAGGTAGGGTAACGGCCTCATTTCTAAGAAAAAATGGTGGACTCGCCGAAAAATGTGTTTCAAATGAGCTCGAAAGGTAGGGTGGTGGACTCGCTAAATATGTGTTTCAAATGAGCTCGAAAGGTAGGGTGGTGGACTTGCTAAAAAATGTGTTTCAAATGAGCTCGAAAGGTAGGGTAAACGGCCTCATTTCTATGAAAAAATGGTGGACTCGCTGAAAATGTGTTTCAAATGAGCTTCAAAGGTAGGATGGTGGTCTTGCTGAAAAATATGTTTAAATGAGCTGCAAAGATAGGGTAAACGGCCCCATTTCTGAGCAAAATTGGTGGTCTCGCCGAAAATTGTGTTTCATATGAGCTCCAAAGGTTGGGTGGTGGACTCGCTAAAAAATTTGTGTTTCAAATGAATTCAACAGGTAGGGTAAACAGACTCATTTCTTAGATAAAATGGTGGACTCGCCAAAAAATGTGTTTCAAATGATCTCAAAACGTAGGATGGTGTGCACTCGCTAAAAATGTGTTTCGAATGAGCTCGAAAGGCAGGGTAAACGGCCTCATTTCTAAGCAAATATGGTGACTCGCCAAAAAATGTGTTTCAAATGAGCTCGAAAGGTAGGGTGGTGGACTCGCTAAAAAATGTGTTTCAAATGAGCTCGAAAGGTAGGGTAAACGACCTTCTTTATAAGAAAAAATAGTGGACTCGCCGGAAAATGTGTTTCAAATGAGCTTGAAAGGTAGGGTAAACGGCCTCATTTGTAAGCAAAAATGGTGGACACGCCAAAAAATGTGTTTCAAATGAGTTCGAAATGTAGGGTGGTGGACTCGCTAAAAAATGTGTTTCAAATAAATTCAAAAGGAAGGGTAAACAGACTCATTTCTAAGCAAAAATTGTGGACTCGCCGAAAAATGTGTTTCAAATGAGCTTAAAAGGTAAGGTGGTGTGGACTCGCTAAAAAATGTGTTCCGAATGAGCTCGAATGGTTGGGTAAACGGCCTCATTTCTAAGCAAAAATGGTGGACTCGCCGAGAAATGTGTTTCAAATGAGCTCGAAAGGTAGGGTGGTGTGGAATCGCTAAAGTGTGTTTCAAATGAGCTCGAAAGGTACGGTAAACGGCCTCATTTCTAAGAAAAAATAGTGGACTCGCCGAAAAATGTGTTTCAAATGAGCTCGAAAGGTAGGGTGGTGGACTCGCTAATAAATGTGTTTCAAATGAGCTCGAAAGGTAGGGTAACGGACTCATTTCTAAGAAAAAATGGTGGACTCGCCGAAAAATGTGTTTCATATGAGCTCCAAAGGTAGGGTGGTGGACTCGCTAAAAAAAGTTGTTTCAAATGAGCTCGAAAGGTAGGGTAAACGGCCTTATTTATAAGAAAAAATAGTGGACTCGTCGGAAAATTTGTTTCAAATGAGCTCGAAAGGAAGGGTAAACGGCCTCATTTGTAAGCAAAAATGGTGGACACGACAAAAAATGTGTTTCAAATGAGTTCGAAAGGCAGGGTGGTGGACTCGCTAAAAAATGTGTTTCAAATGAATTCGAAAGGAAGGGTAAACAGACTCATTTCTAAGCAAAAATTGTGGACTCGCCAAAAAATGTGTTTCAAATGAGCACAAAAGGTAGGGTGGTGTGGACTCGCTAAAAAATGTGTTTCGAATGAGCTCGAAAGGTAGGGTAACGGCCTCATTTCTAAGCAAAAATGGTGGACTCGCCGAAAAATGTGTTTCAAATGAGCTCGAAAGGTAGGGTGGTGGACTCGCAAAAAATGTGTTTCAAATGAGCTCGAAAGGTAGGGTGGTGGACTTGCTAAAAAATGTGTTTCAAATGAGCTCGAAAGGTAGGGTAAACGGCCTCATTTCTATGAAAAAATGGTGGACTCGCTGAAAATGTGTTTCAAATGAGCTTCAAAGGTAGGATGGTGGTCTTGCTGAAAAATATGTTTAAATGAGCTGCAAAGATAGGGTAAACGGCCCCATTTCTGAGCAAAATTGGTGGTCTCGCCGAAAATTGTGTTTCATATGAGCTCCAAAGGTTGGGTGGTGGACTCGCTAAAAAATTTGTGTTTCAAATGAATTCAACAGGTAGGGTAAACAGACTCATTTCTTAGATAAAATGGTGGACTCGCCAAAAAATGTGTTTCAAATGATCTCAAAACGTAGGATGGTGTGCACTCGCTAAAAATGTGTTTCGAATGAGCTCGAAAGGCAGGGTAAACGGCCTCATTTCTAAGCAAATATGGTGACTCGCCAAAAAATGTGTTTCAAATGAGCTCGAAAGGTAGGGTGGTGGACTCGCTAAAAAATGTGTTTCAAATGAGCTCGAAAGGTAGGGTAACAGACTCATTTCTAAGCTAAAATGGGGGACTCGCCGAAAAATGTGTTTCATATGAGCTCCAAAGGTAGGGTGGTGGACTCGCTAAAAAATGTGTTTCAAATGAGCTCGAAAGGTAGGGTAACAGACTCATTTCTAAGCAAAAATGGGGGACTCGCCGAAAAATGTGTTTCATATGAGCTCCAAAGGTAGGATGGTGGACTCGCTAAAAAATGTGTTTCAAATGAGCTCGAAAAGTAGGGTAAACGGCCTTCTTTATAAGAAAAAATAGTGGACTCGCCGGAAAATGTGTTTCAAATGAGCTCGAAAGGTAGGGTAAACGGCCTCATTTGTAAGCAAAAATGGTGGACACGCCAAAAAACGTGTTTCAAATGAGTTCGAAATGTAGGGTGGTGGACTCGCTAAAAAATGTGTTTCAAATAAATTCAAAAGGAAGGGTAAACAGACTCATTTCTAAGCAAAAATTGTGGACTCGCCAAAAAATGTGTTTCAAATGAGCACAAAAGGTAGGGTGGTGTGGACTCGCTAAAAAATGTGTTTCGAATGAGCTCGAAAGGTAGGGTAACGGCCTCATTTCTAAGAAAAAATGGTGGACTCGCTGAAAAATGTGTTTCAAATGAGCTCGAAAGGTAGGGTGGTGGACTCGCTAAATATGTGTTTCAAATGAGCTCGAAAGGTAGGGTGGTGGACTTGCTAAAAAATGTGTTTCAAATGAGCTCGAAAGGTAGGGTAAACGGCCTCATTTCTATGAAAAAATGGTGGACTCGCTGAAAATGTGTTTCAAATGAGCTTCAAAGGTAGGATGGTGGTCTTGCTGAAAAATATGTTTAAATGAGCTGCAAAGATAGGGTAAACGGCCCCATTTCTGAGCAAAATTGGTGGTCTCGCCGAAAATTGTGTTTCATATGAGCTCCAAAGGTTGGGTGGTGGACTCGCTAAAAAATTTGTGTTTCAAATGAATTCAACAGGTAGGGTAAACAGACTCATTTCTTAGATAAAATGGTGGACTCGCCAAAAAATGTGTTTCAAATGATCTCAAAACGTAGGATGGTGTGCACTCGCTAAAAATGTGTTTCGAATGAGCTCGAAAGGCAGGGTAAACGGCCTCATTTCTAAGCAAATATGGTGACTCGCCAAAAAATGTGTTTCAAATGAGCTCGAAAGGTAGGGTGGTGGACTCGCTAAAAAATGTGTTTCAAATGAGCTCGAAAGGTAGGGTAACAGACTCATTTCTAAGCTAAAATGGGGGACTCGCCGAAAAATGTGTTTCATATGAGCTCCAAAGGTAGGGTGGTGGACTCGCTAAAAAATGTGTTTCAAATGAGCTCGAAAGGTAGGGTAACAGACTCATTTCTAAGCAAAAATGGGGGACTCGCCGAAAAATGTGTTTCATATGAGCTCCAAAGGTAGGATGGTGGACTCGCTAAAAAATGTGTTTCAAATGAGCTCGAAAAGTAGGGTAAACGGCCTTCTTTATAAGAAAAAATAGTGGACTCGCCGGAAAATGTGTTTCAAATGAGCTCGAAAGGTAGGGTAAACGGCCTCATTTGTAAGCAAAAATGGTGGACACGCCAAAAAATGTGTTTCAAATGAGTTCGAAATGTAGGGTGGTGGACTCGCTAAAAAATGTGTTTCAAATAAATTCAAAAGGAAGGGTAAACAGACTCATTTCTAAGCAAAAATTGTGGACTCGCCAAAAAATGTGTTTCAAATGAGCACAAAAGGTAGGGTGGTGTGGACTCGCTAAAAAATGTGTTTCGAATGAGCTCGAAAGGTAGGGTAACGGCCTCATTTCTAAGAAAAAATGGTGGACTCGCTGAAAAATGTGTTTCAAATGAGCTCGAAAGGTAGGGTGGTGGACTCGCTAAATATGTGTTTCAAATGAGCTCGAAAGGTAGGGTGGTGGACTTGCTTAAAAATGTGTTTCAAATGAGCTCGAAAGGTAGGGTAAACGGCCTCATTTCTATGAAAAAATGGTGGACTCGCTGAAAATGTGTTTCAAATGAGCTTCAAAGGTAGGATGGTGGTCTTGCTGGAAAATATGTTTAAATGAGCTGCAAAGATAGGGTAAACGGCCCCATTTCTGAGCAAAATTGGTGGACTCGCCAAAAATTGTGTTTCATATGAGCTCCAAAGGTTGGGTGGTGGACTCGCTAAAAAATTTGTGTTTCAAATGAATTCAACAGGTAGGGTAAACAGACTCATTTCTTAGCAAAAATGGTGGACTCGCCAAAAAATATGTTTCAAATGATCTCAAAACGTAGGATGGTGTGCACTCGCTAAAAATGTGTTTCGAACGAGCTCGAAAGGTAGGGTAAACGGCCTCATTTCTAAGCAAATATGGTGACTCGCCAAAAAATGTGTTTCAAATGAGCTCGAAAGGTAGGGTGGTGGACTCGCTAAAAAATGTGTTTCAAATGAGCTCGAAATGTAGGGTAACAGACTCATTTCTAAGCTAAAATGGGGGACTCGCCGAAAAATGTGTTTCATATGAGCTCCAAAGGTAGGGTGGTGGACTCGCTAAAAAATGTGTTTCAAATGAGCTCGAAAGGTAGGGTAACGGACTCTTTTCTAAGAAAAAATGGGGGACTCGCCGAAAAATGTGTTTCATATGAGCTCCAAAGGTAGGGTGGTGGACTCGCTAAAAAATGTGTTTCAAATGAGCTCGAAAAGTAGGGTAAACGGCCTTCTTTATAAGAAAAAATAGTGGACTCGCCGGAAAATGTGTTTCAAATGAGCTTGAAAGGTAGGGTAAACGGCCTCATTTGTAAGCAAAAATGGTGGACACGCCAAAAAATGTGTTTCAAATGAGTTCGAAATGTAGGGTGGTGGACTCGCTAAAAAATGTGTTTCAAATAAATTCAAAAGGAAGGGTAAACAGACTCATTTCTAAGCAAAAATTGTGGACTCGCCGAAAAATGTGTTTCAAATGAGCTTAAAAGGTAAGGTGGTGTGGACTCGCTAAAAAATGTGTTTCGAATGAGCTCGAAAGGTTGGCTAAACGGCCTCATTTCTAAGCAAAAATGGTGGACTCGCCGAGAAATGTGTTTCAAATGAGCTCGAAAGGTAGGGTGGTGTGGAATCGCTAAGGTGTGTTTCAAATGAGCTCGAAAGGTACGGTAAACGGCCTCATTTCTAAGAAAAAATAGTGGACTCGCCGAAAAATGTGTTTCAAATGAGCTCGAAAGTTAGGGTGGTGGACTCGCTAATAAATGTGTTTCAAATGAGCTCGAAAGGTAGGGTAACAGACTCATTTCTAAGAAAAAATGGTGGACTCGCCGACAAATGTGTTTCATATGAGCTCCAAAGGTAGGGTGGTGGACTCGCTAAAAAATGTGTTTCAAATGAGCTCGAAAGGTAGGGTAAACGGCCTTATTTATAAGAAAAAATAGTGGACTCGTCGGAAAATTTGTTTCAAATGAGCTCGAAAGGAAGGGTAAACGGCCTCATTTGTAAGCAAAAATGGTGGACACGCCAAAAAATGTGTTTCAAATGAGTTCGAAATGTAGGGTGGTGGACTCGCTAAAAAATGTGTTTCAAATGAATTCGAAAGGAAGGGTAAACAGACTCATTTCTAAGCAAAAATTGTGGACTCGCCAAAAAATGTGTTTCAAATGAGCACAAAAGGTAGGGTGGTGTGGACTCGCTAAAAAATGTGTTTCGAATGAGCTCGAAAGGTAGGGTAACGGCCTCATTTCTAAGCAAAAATGGTGGACTCGCCGAAAAATGTGTTTCAAATGAGCTCGAAAGGTAGGGTGGTGGACTCGTAAAAAATGTGTTTCAAATGAGCTCGAAAGGTAGGGTGGTGGACTTGCTAAAAAATGTGTTTCAAATGAGCTCGAAAGGTAGGGTAAACGGCCTCATTTCTATGAAAAAATGGTGGACTCGCTGAAAATGTGTTTCAAATGAGCTTCAAAGGTAGGATGGTGGTCTTGCTGAAAAATATGTTTAAATGAGCTGCAAAGATAGGGTAAACGGCCCCATTTCTGAGCAAAATTGGTGGACTCGCCGAAAATTGTGTTTCATATGAGCTCCAAAGGTTGGGTGGTGGACTCGCTAAAAAATTTGTGTTTCAAATGAATTCAACAGGTAGGGTAAACAGACTCATTTCTTAGATAAAATGGTGGACTCGCCAAAAAATGTGTTTCAAATGATCTCAAAACGTAGGATGGTGTGCACTCGCTAAAAATGTGTTTCGAATGAGCTCGAAAGGTAGGGTAAACGGCCTCATTTCTAAGCAAATATGGTGACTCGCCAAAAAATGTGTTTCAAATGAGCTCGAAAGGTAGGGTGGTGGACTCGCTAAAAAATGTGTTTCAAATGAGCTCGAAAGGTAGGGTAACAGACTCATTTCTAAGCTAAAATGGGGGACTCGCCGAAAAATGTGTTTCATATGAGCTCCAAAGGTAGGGTGGTGGACTCGCTAAAAAATGTGTTTCAAATGAGCTCGAAAGGTAGGGTAACAGACTCATTTCTAAGCAAAAATGGGGGACTAGCCGAAAAATGTGTTTCATATGAGCTCCAAAGGTAAGGTGGTGGACTCGCTAAAAAATGTGTTTCAAATGAGCTCGAAAAGTAGGGTAAACGGCCTTCTTTATAAGAAAAAATAGTGGACTCGCCGGAAAATGTGTTTCAAATGAGCTCGAAAGGTAGGGTAAACGGCCTCATTTGTAAGCAAAAATGGTGGACACGCCAAAAAATGTGTTTCAAATGAGTTCGAAATGTAGGGTGGTGGACTCGCTAAAAAATGTGTTTCAAATAAATTCAAAAGGAAGGGTAAACAGACTCATTTCTAAGCAAAAATTGTGGACTCGCCAAAAAATGTGTTTCAAATGAGCACAAAAGGTAGGGTGGTGTGGACTCGCTAAAAAATGTGTTTCAAATGAGCTCGAAAGGTAGGGTAACGGCCTCATTTCTAAGAAAAAATGGTGGACTCGCCGAAAAATGTGTTTCAAATGAGCTCGAAAGGTAGGGTGGTGGACTCGCTAAATATGTGTTTCAAATGAGCTCGAAAGGTAGGGTGGTGGACTTGCTTAAAAATGTGTTTCAAATGAGCTCGAAAGGTAGGGTAAACGGCCTCATTTCTATGAAAAAATGGTGGACTCGCTGAAAATGTGTTTCAAATGAGCTTCAAAGGTAGGATGGTGGTCTTGCTGGAAAATATGTTTAAATGAGCTGCAAAGATAGGGTAAACGGCCCCATTTCTGAGCAAAATTGGTGGACTCGCCAAAAATTGTGTTTCATATGAGCTCCAAAGGTTGGGTGGTGGACTCGCTAAAAAATTTGTGTTTCAAATGAATTCAACAGGTAGGGTAAACAGACTCATTTCTTAGCAAAAATGGTGGACTCGCCAAAAAATGTGTTTCAAATGATCTCAAAACGTAGGATGGTGTGCACTCGCTAAAAATGTGTTTCGAACGAGCTCGAAAGGTAGGGTAAACGGCCTCATTTCTAAGCAAATATGGTGACTCGGCAAAAAATGTGTTTCAAATGAGCTCGAAAGGTAGGGTGGTGGACTCGCTAAAAAATGTGTTTCAAATGAGCTCGAAATGTAGGGTAACAGAATCATTTCTAAGCTAAAATGGGGGACTCGCCGAAAAATGTGTTTCATATGAGCTCCAAAGGTAGGGTGGTGGACTCGCTAAAAAATGTGTTTCAAATGAGCTCGAAAGGTAGGGTAACGGACTCTTTTCTAAGAAAAAATGGGGGACTCGCCGAAAAATGTGTTTCATATGAGCTCCAAAGGTAGGGTGGTGGACTCGCTAAAAAATGTGTTTCAAATGAGCTCGAAAAGTAGGGTAAACGGCCTTCTTTATAAGAAAAAATAGTGGACTCGCCGGAAAATGTGTTTCAAATGAGCTTGAAAGGTAGGGTAAACGGCCTCATTTGTAAGCAAAAATGGTGGACACGCCAAAAAATGTGTTTCAAATGAGTTCGAAATGTAGGGTGGTGGACTCGCTAAAAAATGTGTTTCAAATAAATTCAAAAGGAAGGGTAAACAGACTCATTTCTAAGCAAAAATTGTGGACTCGCCGAAAAATGTGTTTCAAATGAGCTTAAAAGGTAAGGTGGTGTGGACTCGCTAAAAAATGTGTTCCGAATGAGCTTGAAAGGTTGGGTAAACGGCCTCATTTCTAAGCAAAAATGGTGGACTCGCCGAGAAATGTGTTTCAAATGAGCTCGAAAGGTAGGGTGGTGTGGAATCGCTAAAGTGTGTTTCAAATGAGCTCGAAAGGTACGGTAAACGGCCTCATTTCTAAGAAAAAATAGTGGACTCGCCGAAAAATGTGTTTCAAATGAGCTCGAAAGGTAGGGTGGTGGACTCGCTAATAAATGTGTTTGAAATGAGCTCGAAAGGTAGGGTAACGGACTCATTTCTAAGAAAAAATGGTGGACTCGCCGAAAAATGTGTTTCATATGAGCTCCAAAGGTAGGGTGGTGGACTCGCTAAAAAATGTGTTTCAAATGAGCTCGAAAGGTAGGGTAAACGGCCTTATTTATAAGAAAAAATAGTGGACTCGTCGGAAAATTTGTTTCAAATGAGATCGAAAGGAAGGGTAAACGGCCTCATTTGTAAGCAAAAATGGTGGACACGCCAAAAAATGTGTTTCAAATGAGTTCGCAAGGTAGGGTGGTGGACTCGCTAAAAAATGTGTTTCAAATGAATTCGAAAGGAAGGGTAAACAGACTCATTTCTAAGCAAAAATTGTGGACTCGCCAAAAAATGTGTTTCAAATGAGCACAAAAGGTAGGGTGGTGTGGACTCGCTAAAAAATGTGTTTCGAATGAGCTCGAAAGGTAGGGTAACGGCCTCATTTCTAAGCAAAAATGGTGGACTCGCCGAAAAATGTGTTTCAAATGAGCTCGAAAGGTAGGGTGGTGGACTCGCAAAAAATGTGTTTCAAATGAGCTCGAAAGGTAGGGTGGTGGACTTGCTAAAAAATGTGTTTCAAATGAGCTCGAAAGGTAGGGTAAACGACCTCATTTCTATGAAAAAATGGTGGACTCGCCAAAAAATGTGTTTCAAATGAGCTCGAAAGGTAGGGTGGTGGACTCGCTAAAAAATGTGTTTCAAATGAGCTCGAAATGTAGGGTAACAGACTCATTTCTAAGCTAAAATGGGGGACTCGCCGAAAAATGTGTTTCATATGAGCTCCAAAGGTAGGGTGGTGGACTCGCTAAAAAATGTGTTTCAAATGAGCTCGAAAGGTAGGGTAACGGACTCTTTTCTAAGAAAAAATGGGGGACTCGCCGAAAAATGTGTTTCATATGAGCTCCAAAGGTAGGGTGGTGGACTCGCTAAAAAATGTGTTTCAAATGAGCTCAAAAAGTAGGGTAAACGGCCTTCTTTATAAGAAAAATAGTGGACTCGCCGGAAAATGTGTTTCAAATGAGCTTGAAAGGTAGGGTAAACGGCCTCATTTGTAAGCAAAAATGGTGGACACGCCAAAAAATGTGTTTCAAATGAGTTCGAAATGTAGGGTGGTGGACTCGCTAAAAAATGTGTTTCAAATAAATTCAAAAGGAAGGGTAAACAGACTCATTTCTAAGCAAAAATTGTGGACTCGCCGAAAAATGTGTTTCAAATGAGCTTAAAAGGTAAGGTGGTGTGGACTCGCTAAAAAATGTGTTCCGAATGAGCTCGAAAGGTTGGGTAAACGGCCTCATTTATAAGCAAAAATGGTGGACTCGCCGAGAAATGTGTTTCAAATGAACTCGAAAGGTAGGGTGGTGTGGAATCGCTAAAGTGTGTTTCAAATGAGCTCGAAAGGTACGGTAAACGGCCTCATTTGTAAGAAAAAATAGTGGACTCGCCGAAAAATGTGTTTCAAATGAGCTCGAAAGGTAGGGTGGTGGACTCGCTAATAAATGTGTTTCAAATGAGCTCGAAAGGTAGGGTAACGGACTCATTTCTAAGAAAAAATGGTGGACTCGCCGAAAAATGTGTTTCATATGAGCTCCAAAGGTAGGGTGGTGGACTCGCTAAAAAATGTGTTTCAAATGAGCTCGAAAGGTAGGGTAAACGGCCTTATTTATAAGAAAAAATAGTGGACTCGTCGGAAAATTTGTTTCAAATAAGCTCGAAAGGAAGGGTAAACGGCCTCATTTGTAAGCGAAAATGGTGGACACGCCAAAAAATGTGTTTCAAATGAGTTCGAAAGGTAGGGTGGTGGACTCGCTAAAAAATGTGTTTCAAATGAATTCGAAAGGAAGGGTAAACAGACTCATTTCTAAGCAAAAATTGTGGACTCGCCAAAAAATGTGTTTCAAATGAGCACAAAAGGTAGGGTGGTGTGGACTCGCTAAAAAATGTGTTTCGAATGAGCTCGAAAGGTAGGGTAACGGCCTCATTTCTAAGCAAAAATGGTGGACTCGCCGAAAAATGTGTTTCAAATGAGCTCGAAAGGTAGGGTGGTGGACTCGCAAAAAATGTGTTTCAAATGAGCTCGAAAGGTAGGGTGGTGGACTTGCTAAAAAATGTGTTTCAAATGAGCTCGAAAGGTAGGGTAAACGGCCTTATTTATAAGAAAAAATAGTGGACTCGTCGGAAAATTTGTTTCAAATAAGCTCGAAAGGAAGGGTAAACGGCCTCATTTGTAAGCGAAAATGGTGGACACGCCAAAAAATGTGTTTCAAATGAGTTCGAAAGGTAGGGTGGTGGACTCGCTAAAAAATGTGTTTCAAATGAATTCGAAAGGAAGGGTAAACAGACTCATTTCTAAGCAAAAATTGTGGACTCGCCAAAAAATGTGTTTCAAATGAGCACAAAAGGTAGGGTGGTGTGGACTCGCTAAAAAATGTGTTTCGAATGAGCTCGAAAGGTAGGGTAACGGCCTCATTTCTAAGCAAAAATGGTGGACTCGCCGAAAAATGTGTTTCAAATGAGCTCGAAAGGTAGGGTGGTGGACTCGCAAAAAATGTGTTTCAAATGAGCTCGAAAGGTAGGGTGGTGGACTTGCTAAAAAATGTGTTTCAAATGAGCTCGAAAGGTAGGGTAAACGGCCTCATTTCTATGAAAAAATGGTGGACTCGCTGAAAATGTGTTTCAAATGAGCTTCAAAGGTAGGATGGTGGTCTTGCTGAAAAATATGTTTAAATGAGCTGCAAAGATAGGGTAAACGGCCCCATTTCTGAGCAAAATTGGTGGACTCGCCGAAAATTGTGTTTCATATGAGCTCCAAAGGTTGGGTGGTGGACTCGCTAAAAAATTTGTGTTTCAAATGAATTCAACAGGTAGGGTAAACAGACTCATTTCTTAGATAAAATGGTGGACTCGCCAAAAAATGTGTTTCAAATGATCTCAAAACGTAGGATGGTGTGCACTCGCTAAAAATGTGTTTCGAATGAGCTAGAAAGGTAGGGTAAACGGCCTCATCTCTAAGCAAATATGGTGACTCGCCAAAAAATGTGTTTCAAATGAGCTCGAAAGGTAGGGTGGTGGACTCGCTAAAAAATGTGTTTCAAATGAATTCGAAAGGAAGGGTAAACAGACTCATTTCTAAGCAAATATGGTGACTCGCCAAAAAATGTGTTTCAAATGAGCTCGAAAGGTAGGGTGGTGGACTCGCTAAAAAATGTGTTTCAAATGAGCTCGAAAGGTAGGGTAACAGACTCATTTCTAAGCTAAAATGGGGGCCTCGCCGAAAAATGTGTTTCATATGAGCTCCAAAGGTAGGGTGGTGGACTCGCTAAAAAATGTGTTTCAAATGAGCTCGAAAGGTAGGGTAACGGACTCATTTCTAAGAAAAAATGGGGGACTCGCCGAAAAATGTGTTTCATATGAGCTCCAAAGGTAGGGTGGTGGACTCGCTAAAAAATGTGTTTCAAATGAGCTCGAAAAGTAGGGTAAACGACCTTCTTTATAAGAAAAAATAGTGGACTCGCCGGAAAATGTGTTTCAAATGAGCTTGAAAGGTAGGGTAAACGGCCTCATTTGTAAGCAAAAATGGTGGACACGCCAAAAAATGTGTTTCAAATGAGTTCGAAAGGTAGGGTGGTGGACTCGCTAAAAAATGTGTTTCAAATGAGCTCGAAAGGTAGGGTAACGGACTCATTTCTAAGCAAAAATGGTGGACTCGCCGAAAAATGTGTTTCAAATGAGCTTAAAAGGTAAGGTGGTGTGGACTCGCTAAAAAATGTGTTCCGAATGAGCTCGAAAGGTAGGGTAAACGGCCTCATTTCTAAGAAAAAATGGTGGACTCGCCGAGAAATGTGTTTCAAATGAGCTCGAAAGGTAGGGTGGTGTGGAATCGCTAAAGTGTGTTTCAAATGAGCTCGAAAGGTAGAGTAAACGGCCTCATTTCTAAGAAAAAATTGTGGACTCGCCGAAAAATGTGTTTCAAATGAGCTCGAAAGGTAGGGTGGTGGACTCGCTAAAAAATGTGTTTCAAATGAGCTCGAAAGGTAGGGTAACGGACTCATTTCTAAGCAAAAATGGTGGACTCGCCGAAAAATGTGTTTCATATGAGCTCCAAAGGTAGGGTGGTGGACTCACTAAAAAAATGTGTTTCAAATGAGCTCGAAAGGTAGGGTAAACGGCCTTATTTATAATAAAAAATAGTGGACTCGTCGGAAAATTTGTTTCAAATGAGCTCGAAAGGAAGGGTAAACGGCCTCATTTGTAAGCGAAAATGGTGGACACGCCAAAAAATGTGTTTCAAATGAGTTCGAAATGTAGGGTGGTGGACTCGCTAAAAAATGTGTTTCAAATAAATTCAAAAGGAAGGGTAAACAGACTCATTTCTAAGCAAAAATTGTGGACTCGCCGAAAAATGTGTTTCAAATGAGCTTAAAAGGTAAGGTGGTGTGGACTCGCTAAAAAATGTGTTCCGAATGAGCTTGAAAGGTTGGGTAAACGGCCTCATTTCTAAGCAAAAATGGTGGACTCGCCGAGAAATGTGTTTCAAATGAGCTCGAAAGGTAGGGTGGTGTGGAATCGCTAAAGTGTGTTTCAAATGAGCTCGAAAGGTACGGTAAACGGCCTCATTTCTAAGAAAAAATAGTGGACTCGCCGAAAAATGTGTTTCAAATGAGCTCGAAAGGTAGGGTGGTGGACTCGCTAATAAATGTGTTTGAAATGAGCTCGAAAGGTAGGGTAACGGACTCATTTCTAAGAAAAAATGGTGGACTCGCCGAAAAATGTGTTTCATATGAGCTCCAAAGGTAGGGTGGTGGACTCGCTAAAAAATGTGTTTCAAATGAGCTCGAAAGGTAGGGTAAACGGCCTTATTTATAAGAAAAAATAGTGGACTCGTCGGAAAATTTGTTTCAAATGAGATCGAAAGGAAGGGTAAACGGCCTCATTTGTAAGCAAAAATGGTGGACACGCCAAAAAATGTGTTTCAAATGAGTTCGAAAGGTAGGGTGGTGGACTCGCTAAAAAATGTGTTTCAAATGAATTCGAAAGGAAGGGTAAACAGACTCATTTCTAAGCAAAAATTGTGGACTCGCCAAAAAATGTGTTTCAAATGAGCACAAAAGGTAGGGTGGTGTGGACTCGCTAAAAAATGTGTTTCGAATGAGCTCGAAAGGTAGGGTAACGGCCTCATTTCTAAGTAAAAATGGTGGACTCGCCGAAAAATGTGTTTCAAATGAGCTCGAAAGGTAGGGTGGTGGACTCGCAAAAAATGTGTTTCAAATGAGCTCGAAAGGTAGGGTGGTGGACTTGCTAAAAAATGTGTTTCAAATGAGCTCGAAAGGTAGGGTAAACGACCTCATTTCTATGAAAAAATGGTGGACTCGCCAAAAAATGTGTTTCAAATGAGCTCGAAAGGTAGGGTGGTGGACTCGCTAAAAAATGTGTTTCAAATGAGCTCGAAATGTAGGGTAACAGACTCATTTCTAAGCTAAAATGGGGGACTCGCCGAAAAATGTGTTTCATATGAGCTCCAAAGGTAGGGTGGTGGACTCGCTAAAAAATGTGTTTCAAATGAGCTCGAAAGGTAGGGTAACGGACTCTTTTCTAAGAAAAAATGGGGGACTCGCCGAAAAATGTGTTTCATATGAGCTCCAAAGGTAGGGTGGTGGACTCGCTAAAAAATGTGTTTCAAATGAGCTCAAAAAGTAGGGTAAACGGCCTTCTTTATAAGAAAAAATAGTGGACTCGCCGGAAAATGTGTTTCAAATGAGCTTGAAAGGTAGGGTAAACGGCCTCATTTGTAAGCAAAAATGGTGGACACGCCAAAAAATGTGTTTCAAATGAGTTCGAAATGTAGGGTGGTGGACTCGCTAAAAAATGTGTTTCAAATAAATTCAAAAGGAAGGGTAAACAGACTCATTTCTAAGCAAAAATTGTGGACTCGCCGAAAAATGTGTTTCAAATGAGCTTAAAAGGTAAGGTGGTGTGGACTCGCTAAAAAATGTGTTCCGAATGAGCTCGAAAGGTTGGGTAAACGGCCTCATTTATAAGCAAAAATGGTGGACTCGCCGAGAAATGTGTTTCAAATGAACTCGAAAGGTAGGGTGGTGTGGAATCGCTAAAGTGTGTTTCAAATGAGCTCGAAAGGTACGGTAAACGGCCTCATTTGTAAGAAAAAATAGTGGACTCGCCGAAAAATGTGTTTCAAATGAGCTCGAAAGGTAGGGTGGTGGACTCGCTAATAAATGTGTTTCAAATGAGCTCGAAAGGTAGGGTAACGGACTCATTTCTAAGAAAAAATGGTGGACTCGCCGAAAAATGTGTTTCATATGAGCTCCAAAGGTAGGGTGGTGGACTCGCTAAAAAATGTGTTTCAAATGAGCTCGAAAGGTAGGGTAAACGGCCTTATTTATAAGAAAAAATAGTGGACTCGTCGGAAAATTTGTTTCAAATAAGCTCGAAAGGAAGGGTAAACGGCCTCATTTGTAAGCGAAAATGGTGGACACGCCAAAAAATGTGTTTCAAATGAGTTCGAAAGGTAGGGTGGTGGACTCGCTAAAAAATGTGTTTCAAATGAATTCGAAAGGAAGGGTAAACAGACTCATTTCTAAGCAAAAATTGTGGACTCGCCAAAAAATGTGTTTCAAATGAGCACAAAAGGTAGGGTGGTGTGGACTCGCTAAAAAATGTGTTTCGAATGAGCTCGAAAGGTAGGGTAACGGCCTCATTTCTAAGCAAAAATGGTGGACTCGCCGAAAAATGTGTTTCAAATGAGCTCGAAAGGTAGGGTGGTGGACTCGCAAAAAATGTGTTTCAAATGAGCTCGAAAGGTAGGGTGGTGGACTTGCTAAAAAATGTGTTTCAAATGAGCTCGAAAGGTAGGGTAAACGGCCTCATTTCTATGAAAAAATGGTGGACTCGCTGAAAATGTGTTTCAAATGAGCTTCAAAGGTAGGATGGTGGTCTTGCTGAAAAATATGTTTAAATGAGCTGCAAAGATAGGGTAAACGGCCCCATTTCTGAGCAAAATTGGTGGACTCGCCGAAAATTGTGTTTCATATGAGCTCCAAAGGTTGGGTGGTGGACTCGCTAAAAAATTTGTGTTTCAAATGAATTCAACAGGTAGGGTAAACAGACTCATTTCTTAGATAAAATGGTGGACTCGCCAAAAAATGTGTTTCAAATGATCTCAAAACGTAGGATGGTGTGCACTCGCTAAAAATGTGTTTCGAATGAGCTAGAAAGGTAGGGTAAACGGCCTCATTTCTAAGCAAATATGGTGACTCGCCAAAAAATGTGTTTCAAATGAGCTCGAAAGGTAGGGTGGTGGACTCGCTAAAAAATGTGTTTCAAATGAATTCGAAAGGAAGGGTAAACAGACTCATTTCTAAGCAAATATGGTGACTCGCCAAAAAATGTGTTTCAAATGAGCTCGAAAGGTAGGGTGGTGGACTCGCTAAAAAATGTGTTTCAAATGAGCTCGAAAGGTAGGGTAACAGACTCATTTCTAAGCTAAAATGGGGGCCTCGCCGAAAAATGTGTTTCATATGAGCTCCAAAGGTAGGGTGGTGGACTCGCTAAAAAATGTGTTTCAAATGAGCTCGAAAGGTAGGGTAACGGACTCATTTCTAAGAAAAAATGGGGGACTCGCCGAAAAATGTGTTTCATATGAGCTCCAAAGGTAGGGTGGTGGACTCGCTAAAAAATGTGTTTCAAATGAGCTCGAAAAGTAGGGTAAACGACCTTCTTTATAAGAAAAAATAGTGGACTCGCCGGAAAATGTGTTTCAAATGAGCTTGAAAGGTAGGGTAAACGGCCTCATTTGTAAGCAAAAATGGTGGACACGCCAAAAAATGTGTTTCAAATGAGTTCGAAAGGTAGGGTGGTGGACTCGCTAAAAAATGTGTTTCAAATGAGCTCGAAAGGTAGGGTAACGGACTCATTTCTAAGCAAAAATGGTGGACTCGCCGAAAAATGTGTTTCAAATGAGCTTAAAAGGTAAGGTGGTGTGGACTCGCTAAAAAATGTGTTCCGAATGAGCTCGAAAGGTAGGGTAAACGGCCTCATTTCTAAGAAAAAATGGTGGACTCGCCGAGAAATGTGTTTCAAATGAGCTCGAAAGGTAGGGTGGTGTGGAATCGCTAAAGTGTGTTTCAAATGAGCTCGAAAGGTAGGGTAAACGGCCTCATTTCTAAGAAAAAATTGTGGACTCGCCGAAAAATGTGTTTCAAATGAGCTCGAAAGGTAGGGTGGTGGACTCGCTAAAAAATGTGTTTCAAATGAGCTCGAAAGGTAGGGTAACGGACTCATTTCTAAGCAAAAATGGTGGACTCGCCGAAAAATGTGTTTCATATGAACTCCAAAGGTAGGGTGGTGGACTCACTAAAAAAATGTGTTTCAAATGAGCTCGAAAGGTAGGGTAAACGGCCTTATTTATAATAAAAAATAGTGGACTCGTCGGAAAATTTGTTTCAAATGAGCTCGAAAGGAAGGGTAAACGGCCTCATTTGTAAGCGAAAATGGTGGACACGCCAAAAAATGTGTTTCAAATGAGTTCGAAATGTAGGGTGGTGGACTCGCTAAAAAATGTGTTTCAAATAAATTCAAAAGGAAGGGTAAACAGACTCATTTCTAAGCAAAAATTGTGGACTCGCCGAAAAATGTGTTTCAAATGAGCTTAAAAGGTAAGGTGGTGTGGACTCGCTAAAAAATGTGTTCCGAATGAGCTTGAAAGGTTGGGTAAACGGCCTCATTTCTAAGCAAAAATGGTGGACTCGCTAAAAAATGTGTTTCAAATGAATTCAAAAGGTAGGGTAAACAGACTCATTTCTTAGCAAAAATGGTGGACTCGCCAAAAAATGTGTTTCAAATGATCTCAAAACATAGGATGGTGTGCACTCGCTAAAAATGTGTTTCGAATGAGCTCGAAAGGTAGAGTAAACGGCCTCATTTCTAAGCAAATATGGTGACTCGCCAAAAAATGTGTTTCAAATCAGATCGAAAGGTAGGGTGGTGGACTCGCTAAAAAATTGGTTTCAAATGAATTCAAAAGGAAGGGTAAACAGACTCATTTCTAAGCAAAATTGTGGACTCGCCGAAAAATGTGTTTCAAATGAGCTCAAAAGGTAGGGTGGTGTGGACTCGCTAAAAAATGTGTTTCGAATGAGCTCGAAAGGTAGGGTAAACGGCCTCATTGCTAAGCAAAATTGTGGACTCGCCGAAAAATGTGTTTCAAATGAGCTCGAAAGGTAGGGTGGTGGACTCGCTCAAAAATGTGTTTCAAATGAGCCCGAAAGGTAGGGTAAACGGACTCATTTCTAAGCAAAAATGGTGGACTCGCCGAAAAATGTGTTTCATATGGGCTCCAAAGGTAGGGTGGTGGACTCGCTAAAAAAATGTGTTTCAAATGAGCCCGAAAGGTAGGGTAAACGGACTCATTTCTAAGCAAAAATGGTGGACTCGCCGAAAAATGTGTTTCATATGAGCTCCAAAGGTAGGGTGGTGGACTCGCTAAAAAAACGTGTTTCAAATGAGCTCGAAAGGAAGGGTAAACAGACTCATTTCTAACAAAAAATTGTGGACACGCCGAAAAATGTGTTTCAAATGATCTCAAAAGGTAGGGTGGTGTGGACTCGCTAAAAAATGTGTTTCGAATGAGCTCGAAAGGTAGGGTAAACGGCCTCATTTCTAAGCAAAAATGGTGGACTCGCCCAAAAATGTGTTTCAAATGAGCTCGAAAGGTAGGGTGGTGTGGACTCGCTAAAGTGTGTTTCAAATGAGCTCGAAAGGTAGGGTAAACGGCCTCATTTCTAAGAAAAAATTGTGGACTTGCCGAAAATTGTGTTTCAAATGAGCTCGAAAGGTAGGGTGGTGGAGTCGCAGAAAAATGTGTTTCAAATGGGCCCCAAACATAGGGTAAACGGCCCCATTTCTGAGCAAAATTGGTGGACTCGCCGAAAAATGTGTTTCAAATGAGTTCGGAAGGTAGGGTGGTGGACTCGCTACAAAATTGGTTTCAAATGAATTCCAAAGGAAGGGTAAACAGACTCATTTCTAAGAAAAATTGTGGACTCGCCGAAAAATGTGTTTCAAATGAGCTCAAAAGGTAGGGTGGTGTGGACTCGCTAAAAAATGTGTTTCGAATGAGCTCGAAAGGTAGGGTAAACGGCCTCATTTCTAAGCAAAAATGGTGGACTTGCCGAATAATGTGTTTCAAATGAGGTCGAAAGGTAGGGTGGTGTGGACTCGCTAAAGTGTGTTTCAAATGAGCTGCAAAGATTAGGTAAACGGCCCCATTTCTGAGCAAAATTGGTGGACTCGCCGAAAAATGTGTTTCATATGAGCTCCAAAGGTTGGGTGGTGGACTCGCTAAAAAATGTGTTTCAAATGAATTCAAAAGGTAGGGTAAACAGACTCATTTCTTAGAAAAAATGGTGGACTCGCCAAAAAATGTGTTTCAAATGATCTCAAAACATAGGATGGTGTGCACTCGCTAAAAATGTGTTTCGAATGAGCTCGAAAGGTAGAGTAAACGGCCTCATTTCTAAGCAAATATGGTGACTCGCCAAAAAATGTGTTTCAAATCAGATCGAAAGGTAGGGTTGTGGACTCGCTAAAAAATTGGTTTCAAATGAATTCAAAAGGAAGGGTAAACAGACTCATTTCTAAGCAAAATTGTGGACTCGCCGAAAAATGTGTTTCAAATGAGCTCAAAAGGTAGGGTGGTGTGGACTCGCTAAAAAATGTGTTTCGAATGAGCTCGAAAGGTAGGGTAAACGGCCTCATTGCTAAGCAAAATTGTGGACTCGCCGAAAAATGTGTTTCAAATGAGCTCGAAAGGTAGGGTGGTGGACTCGCTCAAAAATGTGTTTCAAATGAGCCCGAAAGGTAGGGTAAACGGACTCATTTCTAAGCAAAAATGGTGGACTCGCCGAAAAATGTGTTTCATATGAGCTCGAAAGGTAGGGTAAACGGCCTTATTTATAAGAAAAAATAGTGGACTCGTCGGAAAATTTGTTTCAAATGAGATCGAAAGGAAGGGTAAACGGCCTCATTTGTAAGCAAAAATGGTGGACACGCCAAAAAATGTGTTTCAAATGAGTTCGAAAGGTAGGGTGGTGGACTCGCTAAAAAATGTGTTTCAAATGAATTCGAAAGGAAGGGTAAACAGACTCATTTCTAAGCAAAAATTGTGGACTCGCCAAAAAATGTGTTTCAAATGAGCACAAAAGGTAGGGTGGTGTGGACTCGCTAAAAAATGTGTTTCGAATGAGCTCGAAAGGTAGGGTAACGGCCTCATTTCTAAGCAAAAATGGTGGACTCGCCGAAAAATGTGTTTCAAATGAGCTCGAAAGGTAGGGTGGTGGACTCGCAAAAAATGTGTTTCAAATGAGCTCGAAAGGTAGGGTGGTGGACTTGCTAAAAAATGTGTTTCAAATGAGCTCGAAAGGTAGGGTAAACGACCTCATTTCTATGAAAAAATGGTGGACTCGCCAAAAAATGTGTTTCAAATGAGCTCGAAAGGTAGGGTGGTGGACTCGCTAAAAAATGTGTTTCAAATGAGCTCGAAATGTAGGGTAACAGACTCATTTCTAAGCTAAAATGGGGGACTCGCCGAAAAATGTGTTTCATATGAGCTCCAAAGGTAGGGTGGTGGACTCGCTAAAAAATGTGTTTCAAATGAGCTCGAAAGGTAGGGTAACGGACTCTTTTCTAAGAAAAAATGGGGGACTCGCCGAAAAATGTGTTTCATATGAGCTCCAAAGGTAGGGTGGTGGACTCGCTAAAAAATGTGTTTCAAATGAGCTCAAAAAGTAGGGTAAACGGCCTTCTTTATAAGAAAAAATAGTGGACTCGCCGGAAAATGTGTTTCAAATGAGCTTGAAAGGTAGGGTAAACGGCCTCATTTGTAAGCAAAAATGGTGGACACGCCAAAAAATGTGTTTCAAATGAGTTCGAAATGTAGGGTGGTGGACTCGCTAAAAAATGTGTTTCAAATAAATTCAAAAGGAAGGGTAAACAGACTCATTTCTAAGCAAAAATTGTGGACTCGCCGAAAAATGTGTTTCAAATGAGCTTAAAAGGTAAGGTGGTGTGGACTCGCTAAAAAATGTGTTCCGAATGAGCTCGAAAGGTTGGGTAAACGGCCTCATTTATAAGCAAAAATGGTGGACTCGCCGAGAAATGTGTTTCAAATGAACTCGAAAGGTAGGGTGGTGTGGAATCGCTAAAGTGTGTTTCAAATGAGCTCGAAAGGTACGGTAAACGGCCTCATTTGTAAGAAAAAATAGTGGACTCGCCGAAAAATGTGTTTCAAATGAGCTCGAAAGGTAGGGTGGTGGACTCGCTAATAAATGTGTTTCAAATGAGCTCGAAAGGTAGGGTAACGGACTCATTTCTAAGAAAAAATGGTGGACTCGCCGAAAAATGTGTTTCATATGAGCTCCAAAGGTAGGGTGGTGGACTCGCTAAAAAATGTGTTTCAAATGAGCTCGAAAGGTAGGGTAAACGGCCTTATTTATAAGAAAAAATAGTGGACTCGTCGGAAAATTTGTTTCAAATAAGCTCGAAAGGAAGGGTAAACGGCCTCATTTGTAAGCGAAAATGGTGGACACGCCAAAAAATGTGTTTCAAATGAGTTCGAAAGGTAGGGTGGTGGACTCGCTAAAAAATGTGTTTCAAATGAATTCGAAAGGAAGGGTAAACAGACTCATTTCTAAGCAAAAATTGTGGACTCGCCAAAAAATGTGTTTCAAATGAGCACAAAAGGTAGGGTGGTGTGGACTCGCTAAAAAATGTGTTTCGAATGAGCTCGAAAGGTAGGGTAACGGCCTCATTTCTAAGCAAAAATGGTGGACTCGCCGAAAAATGTGTTTCAAATGAGCTCGAAAGGTAGGGTGGTGGACTCGCAAAAAATGTGTTTCAAATGAGCTCGAAAGGTAGGGTGGTGGACTTGCTAAAAAATGTGTTTCAAATGAGCTCGAAAGGTAGGGTAAACGGCCTCATTTCTATGAAAAAATGGTGGACTCGCTGAAAATGTGTTTCAAATGAGCTTCAAAGGTAGGATGGTGGTCTTGCTGAAAAATATGTTTAAATGAGCTGCAAAGATAGGGTAAACGGCCCCATTTCTGAGCAAAATTGGTGGACTCGCCGAAAATTGTGTTTCATATGAGCTCCAAAGGTTGGGTGGTGGACTCGCTAAAAAATTTGTGTTTCAAATGAATTCAACAGGTAGGGTAAACAGACTCATTTCTTAGATAAAATGGTGGACTCGCCAAAAAATGTGTTTCAAATGATCTCAAAACGTAGGATGGTGTGCACTCGCTAAAAATGTGTTTCGAATGAGCTAGAAAGGTAGGGTAAACGGCCTCATTTCTAAGCAAATATGGTGACTCGCCAAAAAATGTGTTTCAAATGAGCTCGAAAGGTAGGGTGGTGGACTCGCTAAAAAATGTGTTTCAAATGAATTCGAAAGGAAGGGTAAACAGACTCATTTCTAAGCAAATATGGTGACTCGCCAAAAAATGTGTTTCAAATGAGCTCGAAAGGTAGGGTGGTGGACTCGCTAAAAAATGTGTTTCAAATGAGCTCGAAAGGTAGGGTAACAGACTCATTTCTAAGCTAAAATGGGGGCCTCGCCGAAAAATGTGTTTCATATGAGCTCCAAAGGTAGGGTGGTGGACTCGCTAAAAAATGTGTTTCAAATGAGCTCGAAAGGTAGGGTAACGGACTCATTTCTAAGAAAAAATGGGGGACTCGCCGAAAAATGTGTTTCATATGAGCTCCAAAGGTAGGGTGGTGGACTCGCTAAAAAATGTGTTTCAAATGAGCTCGAAAAGTAGGGTAAACGACCTTCTTTATAAGAAAAAATAGTGGACTCGCCGGAAAATGTGTTTCAAATGAGCTTGAAAGGTAGGGTAAACGGCCTCATTTGTAAGCAAAAATGGTGGACACGCCAAAAAATGTGTTTCAAATGAGTTCGAAAGGTAGGGTGGTGGACTCGCTAAAAAATGTGTTTCAAATGAGCTCGAAAGGTAGGGTAACGGACTCATTTCTAAGCAAAAATGGTGGACTCGCCGAAAAATGTGTTTCAAATGAGCTTAAAAGGTAAGGTGGTGTGGACTCGCTAAAAAATGTGTTCCGAATGAGCTCGAAAGGTTGGGTAAACGGCCTCATTTATAAGCAAAAATGGTGGACTCGCCGAGAAATGTGTTTCAAATGAACTCGAAAGGTAGGGTGGTGTGGAATCGCTAAAGTGTGTTTCAAATGAGCTCGAAAGGTACGGTAAACGGCCTCATTTGTAAGAAAAAATAGTGGACTCGCCGAAAAATGTGTTTCAAATGAGCTCGAAAGGTAGGGTGGTGGACTCGCTAATAAATGTGTTTCAAATGAGCTCGAAAGGTAGGGTAACGGACTCATTTCTAAGAAAAAATGGTGGACTCGCCGAAAAATGTGTTTCATATGAGCTCCAAAGGTAGGGTGGTGGACTCGCTAAAAAATGTGTTTCAAATGAGCTCGAAAGGTAGGGTAAACGGCCTTATTTATAAGAAAAAATAGTGGACTCGTCGGAAAATTTGTTTCAAATAAGCTCGAAAGGAAGGGTAAACGGCCTCATTTGTAAGCGAAAATGGTGGACACGCCAAAAAATGTGTTTCAAATGAGTTCGAAAGGTAGGGTGGTGGACTCGCTAAAAAATGTGTTTCAAATGAATTCGAAAGGAAGGGTAAACAGACTCATTTCTAAGCAAAAATTGTGGACTCGCCAAAAAATGTGTTTCAAATGAGCACAAAAGGTAGGGTGGTGTGGACTCGCTAAAAAATGTGTTTCGAATGAGCTCGAAAGGTAGGGTAACGGCCTCATTTCTAAGCAAAAATGGTGGACTCGCCGAAAAATGTGTTTCAAATGAGCTCGAAAGGTAGGGTGGTGGACTCGCAAAAAATGTGTTTCAAATGAGCTCGAAAGGTAGGGTGGTGGACTTGCTAAAAAATGTGTTTCAAATGAGCTCGAAAGGTAGGGTAAACGGCCTCATTTCTATGAAAAAATGGTGGACTCGCTGAAAATGTGTTTCAAATGAGCTTCAAAGGTAGGATGGTGGTCTTGCTGAAAAATATGTTTAAATGAGCTGCAAAGATAGGGTAAACGGCCCCATTTCTGAGCAAAATTGGTGGACTCGCCGAAAATTGTGTTTCATATGAGCTCCAAAGGTTGGGTGGTGGACTCGCTAAAAAATTTGTGTTTCAAATGAATTCAACAGGTAGGGTAAACAGACTCATTTCTTAGATAAAATGGTGGACTCGCCAAAAAATGTGTTTCAAATGATCTCAAAACGTAGGATGGTGTGCACTCGCTAAAAATGTGTTTCGAATGAGCTAGAAAGGTAGGGTAAACGGCCTCATTTCTAAGCAAATATGGTGACTCGCCAAAAAATGTGTTTCAAATGAGCTCGAAAGGTAGGGTGGTGGACTCGCTAAAAAATGTGTTTCAAATGAATTCGAAAGGAAGGGTAAACAGACTCATTTCTAAGCAAATATGGTGACTCGCCAAAAAATGTGTTTCAAATGAGCTCGAAAGGTAGGGTGGTGGACTCGCTAAAAAATGTGTTTCAAATGAGCTCGAAAGGTAGGGTAACAGACTCATTTCTAAGCTAAAATGGGGGCCTCGCCGAAAAATGTGTTTCATATGAGCTCCAAAGGTAGGGTGGTGGACTCGCTAAAAAATGTGTTTCAAATGAGCTCGAAAGGTAGGGTAACGGACTCATTTCTAAGAAAAAATGGGGGACTCGCCGAAAAATGTGTTTCATATGAGCTCCAAAGGTAGGGTGGTGGACTCGCTAAAAAATGTGTTTCAAATGAGCTCGAAAAGTAGGGTAAATGACCTTCTTTATAAGAAAAAATAGTGGACTCGCCGGAAAATGTGTTTCAAATGAGCTTGAAAGGTAGGGTAAACGGCCTCATTTGTAAGCAAAAATGGTGGACACGCCAAAAAATGTGTTTCAAATGAGTTCGAAAGGTAGGGTGGTGGACTCGCTAAAAAATGTGTTTCAAATGAGCTCGAAAGGTAGGGTAACGGACTCATTTCTAAGCAAAAATGGTGGACTCGCCGAAAAATGTGTTTCAAATGAGCTTAAAAGGTAAGGTGGTGTGGACTCGCTAAAAAATGTGTTCCGAATGAGCTCGAAAGGTAGGGTAAACGGCCTCATTTCTAAGAAAAAATGGTGGACTCGCCGAGAAATGTGTTTCAAATGAGCTCGAAAGGTAGGGTGGTGTGGAATCGCTAAAGTGTGTTTCAAATGAGCTCGAAAGGTAGGGTAAACGGCCTCATTTCTAAGAAAAAATTGTGGACTCGCCGAAAAATGTGTTTCAAATGAGCTCGAAAGGTAGGGTGGTGGACTCGCTAAAAAATGTGTTTCAAATGAGCTCGAAAGGTAGGGTAACGGACTCATTTCTAAGCAAAAATGGTGGACTCGCCGAAAAATGTGTTTCATATGAACTCCAAAGGTAGGGTGGTGGACTCACTAAAAAAATGTGTTTCAAATGAGCTCGAAAGGTAGGGTAAACGGCCTTATTTATAATAAAAAATAGTGGACTCGTCGGAAAATTTGTTTCAAATGAGCTCGAAAGGAAGGGTAAACGGCCTCATTTGTAAGCGAAAATGGTGGACACGCCAAAAAATGTGTTTCAAATGAGTTCGAAATGTAGGGTGGTGGACTCGCTAAAAAATGTGTTTCAAATAAATTCAAAAGGAAGGGTAAACAGACTCATTTCTAAGCAAAAATTGTGGACTCGCCGAAAAATGTGTTTCAAATGAGCTTAAAAGGTAAGGTGGTGTGGACTCGCTAAAAAATGTGTTCCGAATGAGCTTGAAAGGTTGGGTAAACGGCCTCATTTCTAAGCAAAAATGGTGGACTCGCCGAGAAATGTGTTTCAAATGAGCTCGAAAGGTAGGGTGGTGTGGAATCGCTAAAGTGTGTTTCAAATGAGCTCGAAAGGTACGGTAAACGGCCTCATTTCTAAGAAAAAATAGTGGACTCGCCGAAAAATGTGTTTCAAATGAGCTCGAAAGGTAGGGTGGTGGACTCGCTAATAAATGTGTTTGAAATGAGCTCGAAAGGTAGGGTAACGGACTCATTTCTAAGAAAAAATGGTGGACTCGCCGAAAAATGTGTTTCATATGAGCTCCAAAGGTAGGGTGGTGGACTCGCTAAAAAATGTGTTTCAAATGAGCTCGAAAGGTAGGGTAAACGGCCTTATTTATAAGAAAAAATAGTGGACTCGTCGGAAAATTTGTTTCAAATGAGATCGAAAGGAAGGGTAAACGGCCTCATTTGTAAGCAAAAATGGTGGACACGCCAAAAAATGTGTTTCAAATGAGTTCGAAAGGTAGGGTGGTGGACTCGCTAAAAAATGTGTTTCAAATGAATTCGAAAGGAAGGGTAAACAGACTCATTTCTAAGCAAAAATTGTGGACTCGCCAAAAAATGTGTTTCAAATGAGCACAAAAGGTAGGGTGGTGTGGACTCGCTAAAAAATGTGTTTCGAATGAGCTCGAAAGGTAGGGTAACGGCCTCATTTCTAAGCAAAAATGGTGGACTCGCCGAAAAATGTGTTTCAAATGAGCTCGAAAGGTAGGGTGGTGGACTCGCAAAAAATGTGTTTCAAATGAGCTCGAAAGGTAGGGTGGTGGACTTGCTAAAAAATGTGTTTCAAATGAGCTCGAAAGGTAGGGTAAACGACCTCATTTCTATGAAAAAATGGTGGACTCGCCAAAAAATGTGTTTCAAATGAGCTCGAAAGGTAGGGTGGTGGACTCGCTAAAAAATGTGTTTCAAATGAGCTCGAAATGTAGGGTAACAGACTCATTTCTAAGCTAAAATGGGGGACTCGCCGAAAAATGTGTTTCATATGAGCTCCAAAGGTAGGGTGGTGGACTCGCTAAAAAATGTGTTTCAAATGAGCTCGAAAGGTAGGGTAACGGACTCTTTTCTAAGAAAAAATGGGGGACTCGCCGAAAAATGTGTTTCATATGAGCTCCAAAGGTAGGGTGGTGGACTCGCTAAAAAATGTGTTTCAAATGAGCTCAAAAAGTAGGGTAAACGGCCTTCTTTATAAGAAAAAATAGTGGACTCGCCGGAAAATGTGTTTCAAATGAGCTTGAAAGGAAGGGTAAACGGCCTCATTTGTAAGCAAAAATGGTGGACACGCCAAAAAATGTGTTTCAAATGAGTTCGAAATGTAGGGTGGTGGACTCGCTAAAAAATGTTTTTCAAATAAATTCAAAAGGAAGGGTAAACAGACTCATTTCTAAGCAAAAATTGTGGACTCGCCGAAAAATGTGTTTCAAATGAGCTTAAAAGGTAAGGTGGTGTGGACTCGCTAAAAAATGTGTTCCGAATGAGCTCGAAAGGTTGGGTAAACGGCCTCATTTATAAGCAAAAATGGTGGACTCGCCGAGAAATGTGTTTCAAATGAACTCGAAAGGTAGGGTGGTGTGGAATCGCTAAAGTGTGTTTCAAATGAGCTCGAAAGGTACGGTAAACGGCCTCATTTGTAAGAAAAAATAGTGGACTCGCCGAAAAATGTGTTTCAAATGAGCTCGAAAGGTAGGGTGGTGGACTCGCTAATAAATGTGTTTCAAATGAGCTCGAAAGGTAGGGTAACGGACTCATTTCTAAGAAAAAATGGTGGACTCGCCGAAAAATGTGTTTCATATGAGCTCCAAAGGTAGGGTGGTGGACTCGCTAAAAAATGTGTTTCAAATGAGCTCGAAAGGTAGGGTAAACGGCCTTATTTATAAGAAAAAATAGTGGACTCGTCGGAAAATTTGTTTCAAATAAGCTCGAAAGGAAGGGTAAACGGCCTCATTTGTAAGCGAAAATGGTGGACACGCCAAAAAATGTGTTTCAAATGAGTTCGAAAGGTAGGGTGGTGGACTCGCTAAAAAATGTGTTTCAAATGAATTCGAAAGGAAGGGTAAACAGACTCATTTCTAAGCAAAAATTGTGGACTCGCCAAAAAATGTGTTTCAAATGAGCACAAAAGGTAGGGTGGTGTGGACTCGCTAAAAAATGTGTTTCGAATGAGCTCGAAAGGTAGGGTAACGGCCTCATTTCTAAGCAAAAATGGTGGACTCGCCGAAAAATGTGTTTCAAATGAGCTCGAAAGGTAGGGTGGTGGACTCGCAAAAAATGTGTTTCAAATGAGCTCGAAAGGTAGGGTGGTGGACTTGCTAAAAAATGTGTTTCAAATGAGCTCGAAAGGTAGGGTAAACGGCCTCATTTCTATGAAAAAATGGTGGACTCGCTGAAAATGTGTTTCAAATGAGCTTCAAAGGTAGGATGGTGGTCTTGCTGAAAAATATGTTTAAATGAGCTGCAAAGATAGGGTAAACGGCCCCATTTCTGAGCAAAATTGGTGGACTCGCCGAAAATTGTGTTTCATATGAGCTCCAAAGGTTGGGTGGTGGACTCGCTAAAAAATTTGTGTTTCAAATGAATTCAACAGGTAGGGTAAACAGACTCATTTCTTAGATAAAATGGTGGACTCGCCAAAAAATGTGTTTCAAATGATCTCAAAACGTAGGATGGTGTGCACTCGCTAAAAATGTGTTTCGAATGAGCTAGAAAGGTAGGGTAAACGGCCTCATTTCTAAGCAAATATGGTGACTCGCCAAAAAATGTGTTTCAAATGAGCTCGAAAGGTAGGGTGGTGGACTCGCTAAAAAATGTGTTTCAAATGAATTCGAAAGGAAGGGTAAACAGACTCATTTCTAAGCAAATATGGTGACTCGCCAAAAAATGTGTTTCAAATGAGCTCGAAAGGTAGGGTGGTGGACTCGCTAAAAAATGTGTTTCAAATGAGCTCGAAAGGTAGGGTAACAGACTCATTTCTAAGCTAAAATGGGGGCCTCGCCGAAAAATGTGTTTCATATGAGCTCCAAAGGTAGGGTGGTGGACTCGCTAAAAAATGTGTTTCAAATGAGCTCGAAAGGTAGGGTAACGGACTCATTTCTAAGAAAAAATGGGGGACTCGCCGAAAAATGTGTTTCATATGAGCTCCAAAGGTAGGGTGGTGGACTCGCTAAAAAATGTGTTTCAAATGAGCTCGAAAAGTAGGGTAAACGACCTTCTTTATAAGAAAAAATAGTGGACTCGCCGGAAAATGTGTTTCAAATGAGCTTGAAAGGTAGGGTAAACGGCCTCATTTGTAAGCAAAAATGGTGGACACGCCAAAAAATGTGTTTCAAATGAGTTCGAAAGGTAGGGTGGTGGACTCGCTAAAAAATGTGTTTCAAATGAGCTCGAAAGGTAGGGTAACGGACTCATTTCTAAGCAAAAATGGTGGACTCGCCGAAAAATGTGTTTCAAATGAGCTTAAAAGGTAAGGTGGTGTGGACTCGCTAAAAAATGTGTTCCGAATGAGCTCGAAAGGTAGGGTAAACGGCCTCATTTCTAAGAAAAAATGGTGGACTCGCCGAGAAATGTGTTTCAAATGAGCTCGAAAGGTAGGGTGGTGTGGAATCGCTAAAGTGTGTTTCAAATGAGCTCGAAAGGTAGGGTAAACGGCCTCATTTCTAAGAAAAAATTGTGGACTCGCCGAAAAATGTGTTTCAAATGAGCTCGAAAGGTAGGGTGGTGGACTCGCTAAAAAATGTGTTTCAAATGAGCTCGAAAGGTAGGGTAACGGACTCATTTCTAAGCAAAAATGGTGGACTCGCCGAAAAATGTGTTTCATATGAGCTCCAAAGGTAGGGTGGTGGACTCACTAAAAAAATGTGTTTCAAATGAGCTCGAAAGGTAGGGTAAACGGCCTTATTTATAATAAAAAATAGTGGACTCGTCGGAAAATTTGTTTCAAATGAGCTCGAAAGGAAGGGTAAACGGCCTCATTTGTAAGCGAAAATGGTGGACACGCCAAAAAATGTGTTTCAAATGAGTTCGAAAGGTAGGGCGGTGGACTCGCTAAAAAATGTGTTTCAAATGAATTCAAAAGGAAGGGTAAACAGACCCATTTCTAAGCAAAAATTGTGGACTCGCCGAAAATTGTGTTTCAAATGAGCTCAAAAGGTAGGGTGGTGTGCACTCGCTAAAAATGTGTTTCGAATGAGCTCGAAAGGTAGGGTAAACGGCCTCACTTCTAAGCAAAAATGGTGGACTCGCCGAAAAATGTGTTTCAAATGAGCTCGAAAGGTAGGGTGGTGTGGACTCGCTAAAGTGTGTTTCAAATGAGCTCGAAAGGTAGAGTAAACGGCCTCATTTCTAAGAAAAAATTGTGGACTCGCCGAAAATTGTGTTTCAAATGAGCTCGAAAGGTAGGGTGGTGGAGTCGCTGAAAAATGTGTTTCAAATGGCCCCCAAACATAGGGTAAACGGCCCCATTTCTGAGCAAAATTGGTGGACTTGGCGAAAAATGTGTTTCATATGAGCTCATAAGGTAGGGTGATGGACCCGCTAAAAAAATGTGTTTCGAATGAGCTCGAAAGGTAGGGTAAACGGCCTCATGTAAGATAAAATGGTGGACACACTGAAAAAAGTGTTTCAAATGGGTTCGAAAGGTACGGTGGTGGACTCGCTAAAAAATGTGTTTCAAATGAGCTCGAAAGGTAGTGTGGTCTGAACTCACTAAAATATGTGTTTCAAATGAGTTCGAAAGGTAGGGTAAACGGCCTCATTTCTAAGCAAAAATGGTGGACTCGCCGAAAAATGTGTTTCAAATGAGTTCGAAAGGTAGGGTGGTTGACTCGCTAAAAAATGTGTTTCAAATGAATTCAAAAGGTCGGGTAAACAGACTCATTTCTAAGCAAAAATGGTGGACTCGCCGAAAAATGTGTTTCAAATGAGCTCAAAACGTAGGGTGGTGTGGACTTGCTAAAAAATGTGTTTTGAATGAGCTCGAAAGGTAGGGTAAACGGCCTCATTTCTAAGAAAAAATAGTGGTCTCGCCGAAAAATGTGTTTCAAATGAGCTCGAAAGGTAGGGTGGTGGACTCGCTAAAAAATGTGTTTCAAATGAATTCAAAAGGTAGGGTAAACAGACTCATTTCTAAGCAAAAATGGTGGACTCGCCAAAAAATGTGTTTCAAATGAGCTCAAAAGGTAGTGTGGTGTGGACTCACAAATAAATGTGTTTTGAATAAGCTCGAAAGGTAGGGTAAACGGACTCATTTCTAAGCAAAAATGGTGGACTCGTGAAAAATGTGTTTCAAATGAGCTCGAAAGGTAGGGTGGTGTGGACTCGCTGAAACATGTGTTTCAAATGAGCTCGAAAGGTAGGGTAAACGGCCTCATTTCTAAGAAAAAATGGTGGTCTCGTCGAAAGGTAGAGTGGTGGACTAGCTAAAAAATTGGTTTCAAATGAATTCCAAAGGAAGGGTAAACAGACTCATTTCTAAGCAAAATTGTGGACTCGCCGAAAAATGTGTTTCAAATGAGCTCAAAAGGTAGGGTGGTGTGGACTCGCTAAAAAATGTGTTTCGAATGAGCTCGAAAGGTAGGGTAAACGGCCTCATTTCTAAGCAAAAATGGTGGACTCGCCGAATAATATGTTTCAAATGAGCTCGAAAGGTAGGGTGGTGTGGACTCGCTAAAGTGTGTTTCAAATGAGCTGCAAAGATTAGATAAACGGCCCCATTTCTGAGCAAAATTGGTGGACTTGCCGAAAAATGTGTTTCATATGAGCTCCAAAGGTTGGGTGGTGGACTCGCTAAAAAATGTGTTTCAAATGAATTCAAAACGTAGGGTAAACAGACTCATTTCTTAGCAAAAATGGTGGACACGCCAAAAAATGTGTTTCAAATGATCACAAAACATAGGATGGTGTGCACTCGCTAAAAATGTGTTTCGAATGAGCTCAAAAGGTAGGGTAAACGGCCTCATTTCTAAGCAAATATGGTGACTCGCCAAAAAATGTGTTTCAAATCAGATCGAAAGGTAGGGCGGTGGACTCGCTAAAAAATGTGTTTCAAATGAATTCAAAAGGAAGGGTAAACAGACCCATTTCTAAGCAAAAATTGTGGACTCGCCGGAAATTGTGTTTCAAATGAGCTCAAAAGGTAGGGTGGTGTGCACTCGCTAAAAATGTGTTTCGAATGAGCTCGAAAGGTAGGGTAAACGGCCTCATTTCTAAGCAAAAATGGTGGACTCGCCGAAAAATGTGTTTCAAATGAGCTCGAAAGGTAGGGTGGTGTGGACTCGCTAAAGTGTGTTTCAAATGAGCTCGAAAGGTAGAGTAAACGGCCTCATTTCTAAGAAAAAATTGTGGACTCGCCGAAAATTGTGTTTCAAATGAGCTCGAAAGGTAGGGTGGTGGAGTCGCTGAAAAATGTGTTTCAAATGGCCCCCAAACATAGGGTAAACGGCCCCATTTCTGAGCAAAATTGGTGGACTCGCCGAAAAATGTGTTTCAAATGAGTTCGGAAGGTAGGGTGGTGGACTCGCTAAAAAATTGGTTTCAAATGAATTCCAAAGGAAGGGTAAACAGACTCATATCTAAGCAAAATTGTGGACTCGCCGAAAAATGTGTTTCAAATGAGCTCAAAAGGTAGGGTGGTGTGGACTCGCTAAAAAATGTGTTTCGAATGAGCTCGAAAGGTAGGGTAAACAGCCTCATTTCTAAGAAAAAATGGTGGACTCGCCGAATAATATGTTTCAAATGAGCTCGAAAGGTAGGGTGGTGTGGACTCGCTAAAGTGTGTTTCAAATGAGCTGCAAAGATTAGGTAAACGGCCCCATTTCTGAGCAAAATTGGTGGACTTGCCGAAAAATGTGTTTCATATGAGCTCCAAAGGTTGGGTGGTGGACTCGCTAAAAAATGTGTTTCAAATGAATTCAAAACGTAGGGTAAACAGACTCATTTCTTAGCAAAAATGGTGGACACGCCAAAAAATGTGTTTCAAATGATCTCAAAACATAGGATGGTGTGCACTCGCTAAAAATGTGTTTCGAATGAGCTCAAAAGGTAGGGTAAACGGCCTCATTTCTAAGCAAATATGGTGACTCGCCAAAAAATGTGTTTCAAATCAGATCGAAAGGTAGGGTGGTGGACTCGCTAAAAAATTGGTTTCAAATGAATTCAAAAGGAAGGGTAAACAGACTCATTTCTAAGCAAAATTGTGGACTCGCCGAAAAATGTGTTTCAAATGAGCTCAAAAGGTAGGGTGGTGTGGACTCGCTAAAAAATGTGTTTCGAATGAGCTCGAAAGGTAGGGTAAACGGCCTCATTGCTAAACAAAATTGTGGACTCGCCGAAAAATGTGTTTCAAATGAGCTCGAAAGGTAGGGTGGTGGACTCGCTCAAAAATGTGTTTCAAATGAGCCCGAAATGTAGGGTAAACGGACTCATTTCTAAGCAAAAATGGTGGACTCGCCGAAAAATGTGTTTCATATGGGCTCCAAAGGTAGGGTGGTGGACTCGCTAAAAAAATGTGTTTCAAATGAGCCCGAAAGGTAGCGTAAACGGACTCATTTCTAAGCAACAATGGTGGACTCGCCGAAAAATGTGTTTCATATGAGCTCCAAAGGTAGGGTGGTGGACTCGCTAAAATACGTGTTTCAAATGAGCTCGAAAGGAAGGGTAAACAGACTTATTTCTAAGAAAAAATAGTGCACTCGCCGAAAATGTGTTTGAAATGAGCTCCAAAGGTAGGGTAAACAACCTCATTTCTAAGCGAAAATGGTGGACTCGCTTCAAAGGTATGGTGATGGTCTAGCTGAAAAATGTGTTTCAAATGAGCTCCAAAGATAGGGTAGACGGCCCAATTTCTAAGCAAAAATGGTGGACTCGCCGAAAAATGTGTTTCATATGAGCTCCAAAGGTTGGGTGGTGGACTCGCTAAAAAAATGTTTTTCAAATGAGCTCGAAAGGTAGGGTAAACGGCCTTATTTATAAGAAAAAATAGTGGACTCGCCGGAAAATGTGTTTCAAATGAGATCGAAAGGTAGGGTAAACGGCCTCATTTGTAAGCAAAAATGGTGGACACGCCAAAAAATGTGTTTCAAATGAGTTCGAAAGGAAGGGTAAACAGACTCATTTCTAACAAAAAATTGTGGACACGCCGAAAAATGTGTTTCAAATGATCTCAAAAGGTAGGGTGGTGTGGACTCGCTAAAAAATGTGTTTCGAATGAGCTCGAAAGGTAGGGTAAACGGCCTCATTTCTAAGCAAAAATGGTGGACTCGCCCAAAAATGTGTTTCAAATGAGCTCGAAAGGTAGGGTGGTGTGGACTCGCTAAAGTGTGTTTCAAATGAGCTCGAAAGGTAGGGTAAACGGCCTCATTTCTAAGAAAAAATTGTGGACTTGCCGAAAATTGAGTTTCAAATGAGCTCGAAAGGTAGGGTGGTGGAGTCGCAGAAAAATGTGTTTCAAATGGGCCCCAAACATAGGGTAAACGGCCCCATTTCTGAGCAAAATTGGTGGACTCGCCGAAAAATGTGTTTCAAATGAGTTCGGAAGGTAGGGTGGTGGACTCGCTAAAAAATTGGTTTCAAATGAATTCCAAAGGAAGGGTAAACAGACTCATTTCTAAGCAAAATTGTGGACTCGCCGAAAAATGTGTTTCAAATGAGCTCAAAAGGTAGGGTGGTGTGGACTCGCTAAAAAATGTGTTTCGAATGAGCTCGAAAGGTAGGGTAAACGGCCTCATTTCTAAGCAAAAATGGTGGACTTGCCGAATAATGTGTTTCAAATGAGGTCGAAAGGTAGGGTGGTGTGGACTCGCTAAAGTGTGTTTCAAATGAGCTGCAAAGATTAGGTAAACGGCCCCATTTCTGAGCAAAATTGGTGGACTCGCCGAAAAATGTGTTTCATATGAGCTCCAAAGGTTGGGTGGTGGACTCGCTAAAAAATGTGTTTCAAATGAATTCAAAAGGTAGGGTAAACAGACTCATTTCTTAGCAAAAATGGTGGACTCGCCAAAAAATGTGTTTCAAATGATCTCAAAACATAGGATGGTGTGCACTCGCTAAAAATGTGTTTCGAATGAGCTCGAAAGGTAGAGTAAACGGCCTCATTTCTAAGCAAATATGGTGACTCGCCAAAAAATGTGTTTCAAATCAGATCGAAAGGTAGGGTGGTGGACTCGCTAAAAAATTGGTTTCAAATGAATTCAAAAGGAAGGGTAAACAGACTCATTTCTAAGCAAAATTGTGGACTCGCCGAAAAATGTGTTTCAAATGAGCTCAAAAGGTAGGGTGGTGTGGACTCGCTAAAAAATGTGTTTCGAATGAGCTCGAAAGGTAGGGTAAACGGCCTCATTGCTAAGCAAAATTGTGGACTCGCCGAAAAATGTGTTTCAAATGAGCTCGAAAGGTAGGGTGGTGGACTCGCTCAAAAATGTGTTTCAAATGAGCCCGAAAGGTAGGGTAAACGGACTCATTTCTAAGCAAAAATGGTGGACTCGCCGAAAAATGTGTTTCATATGGGCTCCAAAGGTAGGGTGGTGGACTCGCTAAAAAAATGTGTTTCAAATGAGCCCGAAAGGTAGGGTAAACGGACTCATTTCTAAGCAAAAATGGTGGACTCGCCGAAAAATGTGTTTCATATGAGCTCCAAAGGTAGGGTGGTGGACTCGCTAAAAAAACGTGTTTCAAATGAGCTCGAAAGGAAGGGTAAACAGCCTTATTTCTAAGAAAAAATAGTGCACTCGCCGAAAATGTGTTTCAAATGAGCTCCAAAGGTAGGGTAAACAACCTCATTTCTAAGTAAAAATGGTGGACTCGCCGAAAATTTTGTTTAAAATAAGCTTCAAAGGTATGGTGATGGTCTAGGTGAAAAATGTGTTTCAAATGAGCTCCAAAGATAGGGTAGACGGCCCAATTTCTGAGCAAAAATGGTGGACTCGCCGAAAAATGTGTTTCATATGAGCTCCAAATGTTGGGTGGTGGACTCGCTAAAAAAATGTTATTCAAATGAGCTCGAAAGGTTGGGTAAACGGCCTTGTTTATAAGAAAAAATAGTGGACTCGCCGGAAAATGTGTTTCAAATGAGATCGAAAGGTAGGGTAAACAGCCTCATTTGTAAGCAAAAATAGTGGACACGCCAAAAAATGTGTTTCAAATGAGTTCGAAAGGAAGGGTAAACGGCCTCATTTCTAAGCAAAACTATTGACTCGCCGAAAAATGTGTTTCAAATGAGCTCGAAAAAGGTAGGGTGGTGGACTCGCGCAAAAATGTGTTTCAAATGAGCCCGAAAGGTAGGGTAACGGACTCATTTCTAAGCAAAAATGGTGGACTCGCCGAAAAATGTGTTTCATATGAGCTCCAAAGGTAGGGTGGTGGACTCGCTAACAAAATGTGTTTCAAATGAGCCCGAAAGGTAGGGTAAACGGACTCATTTCTAAGAAAAAATGGTGGACTCGCCGAAAAATGTGTTTCATATGAGCTCCAAAGGTAGGGTGGTGGACTCGCTAAAAAAACGTGTTTCAAATGAGCTCGAAAGGAAGGGTAAACAGCCTTATTTCTAAGAAAAAATAGTGCACTCACCGAAAATGTGTTTCAATTGAGCTCCAAAGGTAGGGTAAACAACCTCATTTCTAAGTAAAAATGGTGGACTCGCCAAAAATTTTGTTTAAAATAAGCTTCAAAGGTATGGTGATGGTCTAGCTAAAAATTGTGTTTCAAATGAACTCCAAAGATAGGGTAGACGGCCCAATTTCTGAGCAAAAATGGTGGACTCGCCGAGAAATGTGTTTCATATGAGCTCCAAATGTTGGGTGGTGGACTCGCTAAAAAAATGTTATTCAAATGAGCTCGAAAGGTAGGGTAAACGGCCTTGTTTATAAGAAAAAATAGTGGACTCGCCGGAAAATGTGTTTCAAATGAGATCGAAAGGTAGGGTAAACGGCCTCATTTGTAAGCAAAAATGGTGGACACGCCAAAAAATGTGTTTCAAATGAGTTCGAAAGGAAGGGTAAACAGACTCATTTCTAAGCAAAAATTGTGGACTCGCCGAAAAATGTGTTTCAAATGAGCTCAAAAGGTAGGGTGGTGTGGACTCGCTAAAAAATGTGTTTCGAATGAGCTCGAAAGGTAGGGTAAACGGCCTCATTTCTAAGAAAAAATGGTGGACTCGCCGAAAAATGTGTTTCAAATGAGCTCGAACGTAGGATGGTGTGGACACGCTAAAGTGTGTTTCAAATGAGATCGAAAGGTAGGGTAAACGGCCTCATTTCTAAAAAAAATTGTGGACTCGCCGAAAAATGTGTTTCAAATGAGCTCGAAAGGTAAGGTCGTGGACTCGCTAAAAGATGTGTTTCAAATGAGCTCGAAAGGTAGGGTAACAGACTCATTTCTAAGCAAAAATGGTGGACTCGCCGAAAAATGTGTTTCATATGAGCTCCAAAAGTAGGGTGGTGGACTTGCAAAAAAATGTGTTTCAAATGAGTTCGAAAGGTAGGGTGGTGGACTCGCTAAAAAATTGGTTTCAAATGAATTCAAAATGAAGGGTAAACAGACTCATTTCTAAGCAAAATTGTGGACTCGCCGAAGAATGTGTTTCAAATGAGCTCAAAAGGTAGGGTGGTGTGGACTCGCTAAAAAATGTGTTTCGAATGAGCTCGAAAGGTAGGGTAAACGGCCTCATTTCTAAGAAAAAATGTTGACTCGCCGAAAAATGTGTTTCAAATGAGCTCGAAAGGTAGGGTGGTGGACTCGCGCAAAAATGTGTTTCAAATGAGCGCGAAAGGTAGGGTAACGGACTCATTTGTAAGAAAAAATGGTGGACTCGCCGAAAAATGTGTTTCATATGAGCTCCAAAGGTAGGGTGGTAGACTCGCTAAAAAAATGTGTTTCAAATGAGCCCGAAAGGTAGGGTAAACGGACTCATTTCTAAGCAAAAATGGTGGACTCGCCGAAAAATGTGTTTCATATGAGCTCCAAAGGTAGGGTGGTGGACTCGCTAAAAAAACGTGTTTCAAATGAGCTCGAAAGGAAGGGTAAACAGCCTTATTTCTAAGAAAAAATAGTGCACTCGCCGAAAATGTGTTTCAAATGAGCTCCAAAGGTAGGGTAAACAACCTCATTTCTAAGCAAAAATGGTGGACTCGCCGGAAATTTTGTTTAAAATAAGCTTCAAAGGTAGGGTGATGGTCTAGCTGAAAAATGTGTTTCAAATGAGCTCCAAAGATAGGGTAAACGGCCCAATTTCTGAGCAAAAATGGTGGACCCGCCGAAAAATGTGTTTCTTATGAGCTCCAAAGGTTGGGTGGTGGACTCGCTAAAAAAATGTGTTTATAATGAGCTCGAAAGGTATGGTAAACAACCTTATTTATAAGAAAAAATAGTGGACTCGCCGGAAAATGTGTTTCTAATGAGCTCGAATGGTAGGGTAAACGGCCTCATTTGTAAGTAAAAATGATGGACACGCCAAAAAATGTGTTTCAAATGAGTTCGAAAGGTAGGGTGGTGGACTCGCTAAAAATGTGTTTCAAATGAATTCAAAAGGAAGGGTAAACAGACTCATTTCTAAGCAAAAATTGTGGAATCGCCGAAAAATGTGTTTCAAATGAGCTCAAAAGGTAGGGTGGTGTGGACTCGCTAAAAAATGTGTTTAGAATGAGCTCGAAAGGTAGGGTAAACGGCCTCATTGCTAAGCAAAAATGGTGGACTCGCCGAAAAATGTGTTTCAAATGAGCTCGGAACGTAGGGTGGTGCGGACTCGCTAAAGTGTGTTTCAAATGAGCTCGAAAGATAGGGTAAACAGACTCATTTCTAAGCAAAAATTGTGGAATCGCCGAAAAATGTGTTTCAAATGAGCTCAAAAGGTAGGGTGGTGTGGACTCGCTAAAAAATGTGTTTCGAATGAGCTCGAAAGGTAGGGTAAACGGCCTCATTGCTAAGCAAAAATGGTGGACTCGCCGAAAAATGTGTTTCAAATGAGCTCGGAACGTAGGGTGGTGTGGACTCGCTAAAGTGTGTTTCAAATGAGCTCGAAAGATAGGGTAAACGGCCTCATTTCTAACAAAAAATTGTGGACTCGTCGAAAAATGTGTTTCAATTGAGCTCGAAAGGTAGGGTGGTGGACTCGCTAAAAAATGTGTTTCAAATGTGCTCAAAAGGTAGGGTAACGGACTCATTTCTAAGCAAAAATGGTGGACTCGCCGAAAAATGTGTTTCATATGAGCTCCAAAGGTAGGGTGGTGGACTCGCTAAAAAATTGGTTTCAAATGAATTCAAAAGGAAGGGTAAACAAACTCATTTCTAAGCAAAATTGTGGACTCGCCGAAAAATGTGTTTCAAATGAGCTCAAAAGGTAGGGTGGTGTGGACTCGCTAAAAAATGTGTTTCGAATGAGCTCGAAAGGTAGGGTAAACGGCCTCATTTCTAAGCAAAATTGTTAACTCGCTGAAAAATGTGTTTCAAATGAGCTCGAAAGGTAGGGTGGTGGACTCGCGCAAAAATGTGTTTCAAATGAGCGCGAAAGGTAGGGTAACGGACTCATTTGTAAGAAAAAATGGTGGACTCGCCGAAAAATGTGTTTCATATGAGCTCCAAAGGTAGGGTGGTAGACTCGCTAAAAGAATGTGTTTCAAATGAGCCCGAAAGGTAGGGTAAACGGACTCATTTCTAAGCAAAAATGGTGGACTCGCCGAAAAATGTGTTTCATATGAGCTCCAAAGGTAGGGTGGTGGACTCGCTAAAAAAACGTGTTTCAAATGAGCTCGAAAGGAAGGGTAAACAGCCTTATTTCTAAGAAAAAATAGTGCACTCGCCGAAAATGTGTTTCAAATGAGCTCCAAAGGTAGGGTAAACAACCTCATTTCTAAGCAAAAATGGTGGACTCGCCGGAAATTTTGTTTAAAATAAGCTTCAAAGGTAGGGTGATGGTCTAGCTGAAAAATGTGTTTCAAATGAGCTCCAAAGATAGGGTAAACGGCCCAATTTCTGAGCAAAAATGGTGGACCCGCCGAAAAATGTGTTTCTTATGAGCTCCAAAGGTTGGGTGGTGGACTCGCTAAAAAAATGTGTTTATAATGAGCTCGAAAGGTATGGTAAACAGCCTTATTTATAAGAAAAAATAGTGGACTCGCCGGAAAATGTGTTTCTAATGAGCTCGAAAGGTAGGGTAAACGGCCTCATTTGTAAGTAAAAATGATGGACACGCCAAAAAATGTGTTTCAAATGAGTTCGAAAGGTAGGGTGGTGGACTCGCTAAAAAATGTGTTTCAAATGAATTCAAAAGGAAGGGTAAACAGACTCATTTCTAAGCAAAAATTGTGGAATCGCCGAAAAATGTGTTTCAAATGAGCTCAAAAGGTAGGGTGGTGTGGACTCGCTAAAAAATGTGTTTCGAATGAGCTCGAAAGGTAGGGTAAACGGCCTCATTGCTAAGCAAAAATGGTGGACTCGCCGAAAAATGTGTTTCAAATGAGCTCGGAACGTAGGGTGGTGTGGACTCGCTAAAGTGTGTTTCAAATGAGCTCGAAAGATAGGGTAAACAGACTCATTTCTAAGCAAAAATTGTGGAATCGCCGAAAAATGTGTTTCAAATGAGCTCAAAAGGTAGGGTGGTGTGGACTCGCTAAAAAATGTGTTTCGAATGAGCTCGAAAGGTAGGGTAAACGGCCTCGTTGCTAAGCAAAAATGGTGGACTCGCCAAAAAATGTGTTTCAAATGAGCTCGGAACGTAGGGTGGTGTGGACTCGCTAAAGTGTGTTTCAAATGAGCTCGAAAGATAGGGTAAACGGCCTCATTTCTAACAAACAATTGTGGACTCGTCGAAAAATGTGTTTCAAATGAGCTCGAAAGGTAGGGTGGTGGACTCGCTAAAAAATGTGTTTCAAATGTGCTCAAAAGGTAGGGTAACAGACTCATTTCTAAGCAAAAATGGTGGACTCGCCGAAAAATGTGTTTCATATGAGCTCCAAAGGTAGGGTGGTGGACTCGCTAAAAAAACGTGTTTCAAATGAGCTCGAAAGGAAGGGTAAACAGCCTTATTTCTAAGAAAAAATAGTGCACTCGCCGAATATGTGTTTCAATTGAGCTCCAAAGGTAGGGTAAACAACCTCATTTCTAAGTAAAAATGGTGGACTCGCCAAAAATTTTGTTTAAAATAAGCTTCAAAGGTATGGTGATGGTCTAGCTAAAAAATGTGTTTCAAATGAACTCCAAAGATAGGGTAGACGGCCCAATTTCTGAGCAAAAATGGTGGACTCGCCGAAAAATGTGTTTCATATGAGCTCCAAAAGTTGGGTGGTGGACTCGCTAAAAAAATGTTATTCAAATGAGCTCGAAAGGTAGGGTAAACGGCCTTGTTTATAAGAAAAAATAGTGGACTCGCCGGAAAATGTGTTTCAAATGAGATCGAAAGGTAGGGTAAACGGCCTCATTTGTAAGCAAAAATGGTGGACACGCCAAAAAATGTGTTTCAAATGAGTTCGAAAGGAAGGGTAAACAGACTCATTTCTAAGCAAAAATTGTGGACTCGCCGAAAAATGTGTTTCAAATGAGCTCAAAAGGTAGGGTGGTGTGGACTCGCTAAAAAATGTGTTTCGAATGAGCTCGAAAGGTAGGGTAAACGGCCTCATTTCTAAGAAAAAATGGTGGACTCGCCGAAAAATGTGTTTCAAATGAGCTCGAACGTAGGATGGTGTGGACACGCTAAAGTGTGTTTCAAATGAGATCGAAAGGTAGGGTAAACGGCCTCATTTCTAAAAAAAATTGTGGACTCGCCGAAAAATGTGTTTCAAATGAGCTCGAAAGGTAAGGTCGTGGACTCGCTAAAAGATGTGTTTCAAATGAGCTCGAAAGGTAGGGTAACAGACTCATTTCTAAGCAAAAATGGTGGACTCGCCGAAAAATGTGTTTCATATGAGCTCCAAAAGTAGGGTGGTGGACTCGCAAAAAAATGTGTTTCAAATGAGTTCGAAAGGTAGGGTGGTGGACTCGCTAAAAAATTGGTTTCAAATGAATTCAAAATGAAGGGTAAACAGACTCATTTCTAAGCAAAATTGTGGACTCGCCGAAGAATGTGTTTCAAATGAGCTCAAAAGGTAGGGTGGTGTGGACTCGCTAAAAAATGTGTTTCGAATGAGCTCGAAAGGTAGGGTAAACGGCCTCATTTCTAAGCAAAATTGTTGACTCGCCGAAAAATGTGTTTCAAATGAGCTCGAAAGGTAGGGTGGTGGACTCGCGCAAAAATGTGTTTCAAATGAGCGCGAAAGGTAGGGTAACGGACTCATTTGTAAGAAAAAATGGTGGACTCGCCGAAAAATGTGTTTCATATGAGCTCCAAAGGTAGGGTGGTAGACTCGCTAAAAAAATGTGTTTCAAATGAGCCCGAAAGGTAGGGTAAACGGACTCATTTCTAAGCAAAAATGGTGGACTCGCCGAAAAATGTGTTTCATATGAGCTCCAAAGGTAGGGTGGTGGACTCGCTAAAAAAACGTGTTTCAAATGAGCTCGAAAGGAAGGGTAAACAGCCTTATTTCTAAGAAAAAATAGTTCACTCGCCGAAAATGTGTTTCAAATGAGCTCCAAAGGTAGGGTAAACAACCTCATTTCTAAGCAAAAATGGTGGACTCGCCGGAAATTTTGTTTAAAATAAGCTTCAAAGGTAGGGTGATGGTCTAGCTGAAAAATGTGTTTCAAATGAGCTCCAAAGATAGGGTAAACGGCCCAATTTCTGAGCAAAAATGGTGGACCCGCCGAAAAATGTGTTTCTTATGAGCTCCAAAGGTTGGGTGGTGGACTCGCTAAAAAAATGTGTTTATAATGAGCTCGAAAGGTATGGTAAACAGCCTTATTTATAAGAAAAAATAGTGGACTCGTCGGAAAATGTGTTTCTAATGAGCTCGAAAGGTAGGGTAAACGGCCTCATTTGTAAGTAAAAATGATGGACACGCCAAAAAATGTGTTTCAAATGAGTTCGAAAGGTAGGGTGGTGGACTCGCTAAAAAATGTGTTTCAAATGAATTCAAAAGGAAGGGTAAACAGACTCATTTCTAAGCAAAAATTGTGGAATCGCCGAAAAATGTGTTTCAAATGAGCTCAAAAGGTAGGGTGGTGTGGACTCGCTAAAAAATGTGTTTAGAATGAGCTCGAAAGGTAGGGTAAACGGCCTCATTGCTAAGCAAAAATGGTGGACTCGCCGAAAAATGTGTTTCAAATGAGCTCGGAACGTAGGGTGGTGTGGACTCGCTAAAGTGTGTTTCAAATGAGCTCGAAAGATAGGGTAAACAGACTCATTTCTAAGCAAAAATTGTGGAATCACCGAAAAATGTGTTTCAAATGAGCTCAAAAGGTAGGGTGGTGTGGACTCGCTAAAAAATGTGTTTCGAATGAGCTCGAAAGGTAGGGTAAACGGCCTCATTGCTAAGCAAAAATGGTGGACTCGCCGAAAAATGTGTTTCAAATGAGCTCGGAACGTAGGGTGGTGTGGACTCGCTAAAGTGTGTTTCAAATGAGCTCGAAAGATAGGGTAAACGGCCTCATTTCTAACAAAAAATTGTGGACTCGTCGAAAAATGTGTTTCAAATGAGCTCGAAAGGTAGGGTGGTGGACTCGCTAAAAAATGTGTTTCAAATGTGCTCAAAAGGTAGGGCAACGGACTCATTTCTAAGCAAAAATGGTGGACTCGCCGAAAAATGTGTTTCAAATGAGCTCCAAAGGTAGGGTGGTGGACTCGCTAAAAAATTGGTTTCAAATGAATTCAAAAGGAAGGGTAAACAAACTCATTTCTAAGCAAAATTGTGGACTCGCCGAAAAATGTGTTTCAAATGAGCTCAAAAGGTAGGGTGGTGTGGACTCGCTAAAAAATGTGTTTCGAATGAGCTCGAAAGGTAGGGTAAACGGCCTCATTTCTAAGCAAAATTGTTAACTCGCCGAAAAATGTGTTTCAAATGAGCTCGAAAGGTAGGGTGGTGGACTCGCGCAAAAATGTGTTTCAAATGAGCGCGAAAGGTAGGGTAACGGACTCATTTGTAAGAAAAAATGGTGGACTCGCCGAAAAATGTGTTTCATATGAGCTCCAAAGGTAGGGTGGTAGACTCGCTAAAAAATGTGTTTCAAATGAGCCCGAAAGGTAGGGTAAACGGACTCATTTCTAAGCAAAAATGGTGGACTCGCCGAAAATGTGTTTCATATGAGCTCCAAAGGTAGGGTGGTGTACTCGCTAAAAAAACGTGTTTCAAATGAGCTCGAAAGGAAGGGTAAACAACCTTATTTCTAAGAAAAAATAGTGCACTCGCCGAAAATGTGTTTCAAATGAGCTCCAAAGGTAGGGTAAACAACCTCATTTCTAAGCAAAAATGGTGGACTCGCCGGAAATTTTGTTTAAAATAAGCTTCAAAGGTAGGGTGATGGTCTAGCTGAAAAATGTGTTTCAAATGAGCTCCAAAGATAGGGTAAACGGCCCAATTTCTGAGCAAAAATGGTGGACCCGCCGAAAAATGTGTTTCTTATGAGCTCCAAAGGTTGGGTGGTGGACTCGCTAAAAAAATGTGTTTATAATGAGCTCGAAAGGTATGGTAAACAACCTTATTTATAAGAAAAAATAGTGGACTCGCCGGAAAATGTGTTTCTAATGAGCTCGAAAGGTAGGGTAAACGGCCTCATTTGTAAGTAAAAATGATGGACACGCCAAAAAATGTGTTTCAAATGAGTTCGAAAGGTAGGGTGGTGGACTCGCTAAAAAATGTGTTTCAAATGAATTCAAAAGGAAGGGTAAACAGACTCATTTCTAAGCAAAAATTGTGGAATCGCCGAAAAATGTGTTTCAAATGAGCTCAAAAGGTAGGGTGGTGTGGACTCGCTAAAAAATGTGTTTCGAATGAGCTCGAAAGGTAGGGTAAACGGCCTCATTGCTAAGCAAAAATGGTGGACTCGCCGAAAAATGTGTTTCAAATGAGCTCGGAACGTAGGGTGGTGTGGACTCGCTAAAGTGTGTTTCAAATGAGCTCGAAAGATAGGGTAAACAGACTCATTTCTAAGCAAAATTGTGGAATCGCCGAAAAATGTGTTTCAAATGAGCTCAAAAGGTAGGGTGGTGTGGACTCGCTAAAAAATGTGTTTCGAATGAGCTCGAAAGGTAGGGTAAACGGCCTCATTGCTAAGAAAAAATGGTGGACTCGCCGAAAAATGTGTTTCAAATGAGCTCGGAACGTAGGGTGGTGTGGACTCGCTAAAGTGTGTTTCAAATGAGCTCGAAAGATAGGGTAAACGGCCTCATTTCTAACAAAAAATTGTGGACTCGTCGAAAAATGTGTTTCAAATGAGCTCGAAAGGTAGGGTGGTGGACTCGCTAAAAAATGTGTTTCAAATGTGCTCAAAAGGTAGGGCAACGGACTCATTTCTAAGCAAAAAAGGTGGACTCGCCAAAAAATGTGTTTCATATGAGCTCCAAAGGTAGGGTGGTGGACTCGCTAAAAAATTGGTTTCAAATGAATTCAAAAGGAAGGGTAAACAAACTCATTTCTAAGCAAAATTGTGGACTCGCCGAAAAATGTGTTTCAAATGAGCTCAAAAGGTAGGGTGGTGTGGACTCGCTAAAAAATGTGTTTCGAATGAGCTCGAAAGGTAGGGTAAACGGCCTCATTTCTAAGCAAAATTGTTAACTCGCCGAAAAATGTGTTTCAAATGAGCTCGAAAGGTAGGGTGGTGGACTCGCGCAAAAATGTGTTTCAAATGAGCGCGAAAGGTAGGGTAACGGACTCATTTGTAAGAAAAAATGGTGGACTCGCCGAAAAATGTGTTTCATATGAGCTCCAAAGGTAGGGTGGTAGACTCGCTAAAAAAATGTGTTTCAAATGAGCCCGAAAGGTAGGGTAAACGGACTCATTTCTAAGCAAAAATGGTGGACTCGCCGAAAAATGTGTTTCATATGAGCTCCAAAGGTAGGGTGGTGTACTCGCTAAAAAAACGTGTTTCAAATGAGCTCGAAAGGAAGGGTAAACAACCTTATTTATAAGAAAAAATAGTGCACTCGCCGAAAATGTGTTTCAAATGAGCTCCAAAGGTAGGGTAAACAACCTCATTTCTAAGAAAAAATGGTGGACTCGCCGGAAATTTTGTTTAAAATAAGCTTCAAAGGTAGGGTGATGGTCTAGCTGAAAAATGTGTTTCAAATGAGCTCCAAAGATAGGGTAAACGGCCAAATTTCTGAGCAAAAATGGTGGACCCGCCGAAAAATGTGTTTCTTATGAGCTCCAAAGGTTGGGTGGTGGACTCGCTAAAAAAATGTGTTTATAATGAGCTCGAAAGGTATGGTAAACAACCTTATTTATAAGAAAAAATAGTGGACTCGCCGGAAAATGTGTTTCTAATGAGCTCGAAAGGTAGGGTAAACGGCCTCATTTGTAAGTAAAAATGATGGACACGCCAAAAAATGTGTTTCAAATGAGTTCGAAAGGTAGGGTGGTGGACTCGCTAAAAAATGTGTTTCAAATGAATTCAAAAGGAAGGGTAAACAGACTCATTTCTAAGCAAAAATTGTGGAATCGCCGAAAAATGTGTTTCAAATGAGCTCAAAAGGTAGGGTGGTGTGGACTCGCTAAAAAATGTGTTTCGAATGAGCTCGAAAGGTAGGGTAAACGGCCTCATTGCTAAGCAAAAATGGTGGACTCGCCGAAAAATGTGTTTCAAATGAGCTCGGAACGTAGGGTGGTGTGGACTCGCTAAAGTGTGTTTCAAATGAGCTCGAAAGATAGGGTAAACAGACTCATTTCTAAGCAAAAATTGTGGAATCGCCGAAAAATGTGTTTCAAATGAGCTCAAAAGGTAGGGTGGTGTGGACTCGCTAAAAAATGTGTTTCGAATGAGCTCGAAAGGTAGGGTAAACGGCCTCATTGCTAAGCAAAAATGGTGGACTCGCCGAAAAATGTGTTTCAAATGAGCTCGGAACGTAGGGCGGTGTGGACTCGCTAAAGTGTGTTTCAAATGAGCTCGAAAGATAGGGTAAACGGCCTCATTTCTAACAAAAAATTGTGGACTCGTCGAAAAATGTGTTTCAAATGAGCTCGAAAGGTAGGGTGGTGGACTCGCTAAAAAATGTGTTTCAAATGTGCTCAAAAGGTAGGGTAACGGACTCATTTCTAAGCAAAAATGGTGGACTCGCCGAAAAATGTGTTTCATATGAGCTCCAAAGGTAGGGTGGTGGACTCGCTAAAAAAACGTGTTTCAAATGAGCTCGAAAGGAAGGGTAAACAGCCTTATTTCTAAGAAAAAATAGTGCACTCGCCGAATATGTGTTTCAATTGAGCTCCAAAGGTAGGGTAAACAACCTCATTTCTAAGTAAAAATGGTGGACTCGCCAAAAAATTTGTTTAAAATAAGCTTCAAAGGTATGGTGATGGTCTAGCTAAAAAATGTGTTTCAAATGAACTCCAAAGATAGGGTAGACGGCCCAATTTCTGAGCAAAAATGGTGGACTCGCCGAGAAATGTGTTTCATATGAGCTCCAAATGTTGGGTGGTGGACTCGCTAAAAAAATGTTATTCAAATGAGCTCGAAAGGTAGGGTAAACGGCCTTGTTTATAAGAAAAAATAGTGGACTCGCCGGAAAATGTGTTTCAAATGAGATCGAAAGGTAGGGTAAACGGCCTCATTTGTATGAAAAAATGGTGGACACGCCAAAAAATGTGTTTCAAATGAGTTCGAAAGGAAGGGTAAACAGACTGATTTCTAAGCAAAAATTGTGGACTCGCCGAAAAATGTGTTTCAAATGAGCTCAAAAGGTAGGGTGGTGTGGACTCGCTAAAAAATGTGTTTCGAATGAGCTCGAAAGGTAGGGTAAACGGCCTCAATTCTAAGAAAAAATGGTGGACTCGCCGAAAAATGTGTTTCAAATGAGCTCGAACGTAGGATGGTGTGGACACGCTAAAGTGTGTTTCAAATGAGATCGAAAGGTAGGGTAAACGGCCTCATTTCTAAAAAAAATTGTGGACTCGCCGAAAAATGTGTTTCAAATGAGCTCGAAAGGAAGGGTAAACAGCCTTATTTCTAAGAAAAAATAGTGCACTCGCCGAATATGTGTTTCAATTGAGCTCCAAAGGTAGGGTAAACAACCTCATTTCTAAGTAAAAATGGTGGACTCGCCAAAAAATTTGTTTAAAATAAGCTTCAAAGGTATGGTGATGGTCTAGCTAAAAAATGTGTTTCAAATGAACTCCAAAGATAGGGTAGACGGCCCAATTTCTGAGCAAAAATGGTGGACTCGCCGAGAAATGTGTTTCATATGAGCTCCAAATGTTGGGTGGTGGACTCGCTAAAAAAATGTTATTCAAATGAGCTCGAAAGGTAGGGTAAACGGCCTTGTTTATAAGAAAAAATAGTGGACTCGCCGGAAAATGTGTTTCAAATGAGATCGAAAGGTAGGGTAAACGGCCTCATTTGTATGAAAAAATGGTGGACACGCCAAAAAATGTGTTTCAAATGAGTTCGAAAGGAAGGGTAAACAGACTGATTTCTAAGCAAAAATTGTGGACTCGCAGAAAAATGTGTTTCAAATGAGCTCAAAAGGTAGGGTGGTGTGGACTCGCTAAAAAATGTGTTTCGAATGAGCTCGAAAGGTAGGGTAAACGGCCTCAATTCTAAGAAAAAATGGTGGACTCGCCGAAAAATGTGTTTCAAATGAGCTCAAACGTAGGATGGTGTGGACACGCTAAAGTGTGTTTCAAATGAGATCGAAAGGTAGGGTAAACGGCCTCATTTCTAAAAAAAATTGTGGACTCGCCGAAAAATGTGTTTCAAATGAGCTCGAAAGGTAAGGTTGGGACTCGCTAAAAGATGTGTTTCAAATGAGCTCGAAAGGTAGGGTAACAGACTCATTTCTAAGCAAAAATGGTGGACTCGCCGAAAAATGTGTTTCATATGAGCTCCAAAAGTAGGGTGGTGGACTCGCAAAAAAATGTGTTTCAAATGAGTTCAAAAGGTAGGGTGGTGGACTCGCTAAAAAATTGGTTTCAAATGAATTCAAAATGAAGGGTAAACAGACTCATTTCTAAGCAAAATTGTGGACTCGCCGAAGAATGTGTTTCAAATGAGCTCAAAAGGTAGGGTGGTGTGGACTCGCTAAAAAATGTGTTTCGAATGAGCTCGAAAGGTAGGGTAAACGGCCTCATTTCTAAGCAAAATTGTTGACTCGCCGAAAAATGTGTTTCAAATGAGCTCGAAAGGTAGGGTGGTGGACTCGCGCAAAAATGTGTTTCAAATGAGCCCGAAAGGTAGGGTAACGGACTCATTTGTAAGAAAAAATGGTGGACTCGCCGAAAAATGTGTTTCATATGAGCTCCAAAGGTAGGGTGGTGGACTCGCTAAAAAAATGTGTTTCAAATGAGCCCGAAAGTTAGGGTAAACGGACTCATTTCTAAGCAAAAATGGTGGACTCGCCGAGAAATGTGTTTCATATGAGCTCCAAATGTTGGGTGGTGGACTCGCTAAAAAAATGTTATTCAAATGAGCTCGAAAGGTAGGGTAAACGGCCTTGTTTATAAGAAAAAATAGTGGACTCGCCGGAAAATGTGTTTCAAATGAGATCGAAAGGTAGGGTAAACGGCCTCATTTGTAAGAAAAAATGGTGGACACGCCAAAAAATGTGTTTCAAATGAGTTCGAAAGGAAGGGTAAACAGACTGATTTCTAAGCAAAAATTGTGGACTCGCCGAAAAATGTGTTTCAAATGAGCTCAAAAGGTAGGGTGGTGTGGACTCGCTAAAAAATGTGTTTCGAATGAGCTCGAAAGGTAGGGTAAACGGCCTCAATTCTAAGAAAAAATGGTGGACTCGCCGAAAAATGTGTTTCAAATGAGCTCGAACGTAGGATGGTGTGGACACGCTAAAGTGTGTTTCAAATGAGCTCGAAAGGTAGGGTAAACGGCCTCATTTCTAAAAAAAATTGTGGACTCGCCGAAAAATGTGTTTCAAATGAGCTCGAAAGGTAAGGTTGGGACTCGCTAAAAGATGTGTTTCAAATGAGCTCGAAAGGTAGGGTAACAGACTCATTTCTAAGCAAAAATGGTGGACTCGCCGAAAAATGTGTTTCATATGAGCTCCAAAAGTAGGGTGGTGGACTCGCAAAAAAATGTGTTTCAAATGAGTTCAAAAGGTAGGGTGGTGGACTCGCTAAAAAATTGGTTTCAAATGAATTCAAAATGAAGGGTAAACAGACTCATTTCTAAGCAAAATTGTGGACTCGCCGAAGAATGTGTTTCAAATGAGCTCAAAAGGTAGGGTGGTGTGGACTCGCTAAAAAATGTGTTTCGAATGAGCTCGAAAGGTAGGGTAAACGGCCTCATTTCTAAGCAAAATTGTTGACTCGCCGAAAAATGTGTTTCAAATGAGCTCGAAAGGTAGGGTGGTGGACTCGCGCAAAAATGTGTTTCAAATGAGCCCGAAAGGTAGGGTAACGGACTCATTTGTAAGAAAAAATGGTGGACTCGCCGAAAAATGTGTTTCATATGAGCTCCAAAGGTAGGGTGGTGGACTCGCTAAAAAAATGTGTTTCAAATGAGCCCGAAAGTTAGGGTAAACGGACTCATTTCTAAGCAAAAATGGTGGACTCGCCGAGAAATGTGTTTCATATGAGCTCCAAATGTTGGGTGGTGGACTCGCTAAAAAAATGTTATTCAAATGAGCTCGAAAGGTAGGGTAAACGGCCTTGTTTATAAGAAAAAATAGTGGACTCGCCGGAAAATGTGTTTCAAATGAGATCGAAAGGTAGGGTAAACGGCCTCATTTGTAAGAAAAAATGGTGGACACGCCAAAAAATGTGTTTCAAATGAGTTCGAAAGGAAGGGTAAACAGACTGATTTCTAAGCAAAAATTGTGGACTCGCCGAAAAATGTGTTTCAAATGAGCTCAAAAGGTAGGGTGGTGTGGACTCGCTAAAAAATGTGTTTCGAATGAGCTCGAAAGGTAGGGTAAACGGCCTCAATTCTAAGAAAAAATGGTGGACTCGCCGAAAAATGTGTTTCAAATGAGCTCGAACGTAGGATGGTGTGGACACGCTAAAGTGTGTTTCAAATGAGATCGAAAGGTAGGGTAAACGGCCTCATTTCTAAAAAAAATTGTGGACTCGCCGAAAAATGTGTTTCAAATGAGCTCGAAAGGTAAGGTCGTGGACTCGCTAAAAGATGTGTTTCAAATGAGCTCGAAAGGTAGGGTAACAGACTCATTTCTATGCAAAAATGGTGGACTCGCCGAAAAATGTGTTTCATATGAGCTCCAAAAGTAGGGTGGTGGACTCGCAAAAAAATGTGTTTCAAATGAGTTCGAAAGGTAGGGTGGTGGACTCGCTAAAAAATTGGTTTCAAATGAATTCAAAATGAAGGGTAAACAGACTCATTTCTAAGCAAAATTGTGGACTCGCCGAAGAATGTGTTTCAAATGAGCTCAAAAGGTAGGGTGGTGTGGACTCGCTAAAAAATGTGTTTCGAATGAGCTCGAAAGGTAGGGTAAACGGCCTCATTTCTAAGCAAAATTGTTGACTCGCCGAAAAATGTGTTTCAAATGAGCTCGAAAGGTAGGGTGGTGGACTCGCGCAAAAATGTGTTTCAAATGAGCCCGAAAGGTAGGGTAACGGACTCATTTGTAAGAAAAAATGGTGGACTCGCCGAAAAATGTGTTTCATATGAGCTCCAAAGGTAGGGTGGTGGACTCGCTAAAAAAATGTGTTTCAAATGAGCCCGAAAGTTAGGGTAAACGGACTCATTTCTAAGCAAAAATGGTGGACTCGCCGAAAAATGTGTTTCATATGAGCTCCAAAGGTAGGGTGGTGGACTCGCTAAAAAAACGTGTTTCAAATGAGCTCGAAAGGAAGGGTAAACAGCCTTATTTCTAAGAAAAAATAGTGCACTCGCCGAAAATGTGTTTCAAATGAGCTCCAAAGGTAGGGTAAACAACCTCATTTCTAAGCAAAAATGGTGGACTCGCCGGAAATTTTGTTTAAAATAAGCTTCAAAGGTAGGGTGATGGTCTAGCTGAAAAATGTGTTTCAAATGAGCTCCAAAGATAGGGTAAACGGCCCAATTTCTGAGCAAAAATGGTGGACCCGCCGAAAAATGTGTTTCTTATGAGCTCCAAAGGTTGGGTGGTGGACTCGCTAAAAAAATGTGTTTATAATGAGCTCGAAAGGTATGGTAAACAGCCTTATTTATAAGAAAAAATAGTGGACTCGCCGGAAAATGTGTTTCTAATGAGCTCGAAAGGTAGGGTAAACGGCCTCATTTGTAAGTAAAAATGATGGACACGCCAAAAAATGTGTTTCAAATGAGTTCGAAAGGTAGGGTGGTGGACTCGCTAAAAAATGTGTTTCAAATGAATTCAAAAGGAAGGGTAAACAGACTCATTTCTAAGCAAAAATTGTGGAATCGCCGAAAAATGTGTTTCAAATGAGCTCAAAAGGTAGGGTGGTGTGGACTCGCTAAAAAATGTGTTTCAAATGAGCTCGAAAGGTAGGGTAAACGGCCTCATTGCTAAGCAAAAATGGTGGACTCGCCGAAAAATGTGTTTCAAATGAGCTCGGAACGTAGGGTGGTGTGGACTCGCTAAAGTGTGTTTCAAATGAGCTCGAAAGATAGGGTAACCAGACTCATTTCTAAGCAAAAATTGTGGAATCGCCGAAAAATGTGTTTCATATGAGCTCAAAAGGTAGGGTGGTGTGGACTCGCTAAAAAATGTGTTTCGAATGAGCTCGAAAGGTAGGGTAAACGGCCTCATTGCTAAGCAAAAATGGTGGACTCGCCGAAAAATGTGTTTCAAATGAGCTCGGAACGTAGGGTGGTGTGGACTCGCTAAAGTGTGTTTCAAATGAGCTCGAAAGATAGGGTAAACGGCCTCATTTCTAACAAAAAATTGTGGACTCGTCGAAAAATGTGTTTCAAATGAGCTCGAAAGGTAGGGTGGTGGACTCGCTAAAAAATGTGTTTCAAATGTGCTCAAAAGGTAGGGTAACGGACTCATTTCTAAGCAAAAATGGTGGACTCGCCGAAAAATGTGTTTCATATGAGCTCCAAAGGTAGGGTGGTGGACTCGCTAAAAAATTGGTTTCAAATGAGATCAAAAGGAAGGGTAAACAAACTCATTTCTAAGCAAAATTGTGGACTCGCCGAAAAATGTGTTTCAAATGAGCTCAAAAGGTAGGGTGGTGTGGACTCGCTAAAAAATGTGTTTCGAATGAGCTCGAAAGGTAGGGTAAACGGCCTCATTTCTAAGCAAAATTGTTAACTCGCCGAAAAATGTGTTTCAAATGAGCTCGAAAGGTAGGGTGGTGGACTCGCGCAAAAATGTGTTTCAAATATGCCCGAAAGGTAGGGTAACGGACTTTATTTCTAAGGAAAAATTGTGGACTCGCCGAAAAATGTGTTTCATATGAGCTCCAAAGGTAGGGTGGTGGACTCGCTAAAAAAATGTGTTTCAAATGAGCCCGAAAGGTTGGGTAAACGGACTCATTTCTAAGCAAAAATGGTGGACTCGCCGAAAAATGTGTTTCATATGAGCTCCAAAGGTAGGGTGGTGGACTCGCTAAAAAAACATGTTTCAAATGAGCTCGAAAGGAAGGGTAAACAGCCTTATTTCTAAGAAAAAATAGTGGACTTACCGAAAATGTGTTTCAAATGAGCTCCAAAGGTAGGGTAAACAACCTCATTTCCAAGCAAAAATTGTGGACTCGCCGGAAATTTTGTTTAAAATAAGCTTCAAAGGTAGGGTGATGGTCTAGCAAAAAATGTGTTTCAAACGAGCTCCAAAGATAGGGTAAACGGCCCAATTTCTGAGCAAAAATGGTGGACCCGCCGAAAAATGTGTTTCTTATGAGCTCCAAAGGTTGGGTGGTGGACTCGCTAAAAAAATGTGTTTATAATGAGCTCGAAAGGTAGGGTAAACAGCCTTATTTATAAGAAAAAATAGTGGACTCGCCGGAAAATGTGTTTCAAATGAGCTCGAAAGGTAGGGTAAACGGCCTCATTTGTGAGAAAAAATGGTGGACACGCCAAAAAATGTGTTTCAAATGAGTTCGAAAGGTAGGGTGGTGGACTCGCTAAAAAATGTGTTTCAAATGAATTCAAAAGGAAGGGTAAACAGACTCATTTCTAAGCAAAAATTGTGGAATCGCCGAAAAATGTGTTTCAAATGAGCTCAAAAGGTAGGGTGGTGTGGACTCGTTAAAAAATGTGTTTCGAATGAGCTCGAAAGGTAGGGTAAACGGCCTCATTTCTAAGAAAAAATAGCGGACTCGCCGAAAAATGTGTTTCAAATGAGCTCGAAAGGTAGGGTGGTGTGGACTCGCTAAAGTGTGTTTCAAATGAGCTCGAAAGGTAGGGTAAACGGCCTCATTTCTAAGAAAAAATTGTGGACTCGCCAAAAAATGTGTTTCAAATGAGCCCGAAAGGTAGGGTAAACGTACTCATTTCTAAGCAAAAATGGGGTACTCGGCGAAAAATGTGTTTCATATGAGCTCCAAAGGTAGGGTGGTGGACTCGCTAAAAAATGTGTTTCAAATGAGCTCGAAAGGAAGGGTAAACAGCCTTATTTCTAAGAAAAAATAGTGGACTCGCCGAAAATGTGTTTCAAATGAGCTCCAAAGTTAGGGTAAACAACCTCATTCCTAAGCAAAAATGGTAGACTCGCCAAAAAATGTGTTTAAAATAAGCTTCAAAAGTAGGGTGGTGGTCTTGCTGAAAAATGTGTTTCAAATGAGCTCCAAAGATAGGGTAAACGGCCCAATTTCTAAGGAAAAATGGTGGACTCGCCGAAAAATGTGTTTCAAATGAGCTCGAACGTAGGGTGGTGTGGACTCGCTAAAGTGTGTTTCAAATGAGCTCGAAAGGTAGGGTAAACGGCCTCATTTCAAAAAAAAAATTGTGGACTCGCCGAAAAATGTGTTTCAAATGAGCTCGAAAGGTAGGGTCGTGGACTCGCTAAAAAATGTGTTTCAAATGAGCTCGAAAGGTAGGGTAACAGACTCATTTCTAAGCAAAAATGGTGGACTCGCCGAAAAATGTGTTTCATATGAGCTCCAAAAGTAGGGTGGTGGACTCGCTAAAAAATGTGTTTCAAATGAGTTCGAAAGGTAGGGTGGTGGACTCGCTAAAAAATTGGTTTCAAATGAATTCAAAATGAAGGGTAAACAGACTCATTTCTAAGCAAAATTGTGGACTCGCCGAAGAATGTGTTTCAAATGAGCTCAAAAGGTAGGGTGGTGTGGACTCGCTAAAAAATGTGTTTCGAATGAGCTCGAAAGGTAGGGTAAACGGCCTCATTTCTAAGCAAAATTGTTGACTCGCCGAAAAATGTGTTTCAAATGAGCTCGAAAGGTAGGGTGGTGGACTCGCGCAAAAATGTGTTTCAAATGAGCCCGAAAGGTAGGGTAACAGACTCATTTGTAAGAAAAAATGGTGGACTCGCCGAAAAATGTGTTTCATATGAGCTCCAAAGGTAGGGTGGTGGACTCGCTAAAAAAATGTGTTTCAAATGAGCCCGAAAGGTAGGGTAAACGGACTCATTTCTAAGCAAAAATGGTGGACTCGCCGAAAAATGTGTTTCATATGAGCTCCAAAGGTAGGGTGGTGGACTCGCTAAAAAAACGTGTTTCAAATGAGCTCGAAAGGAAGGGTAAACAGCCTTATTTCTAAGAAAAAATAGTGGACTTACCGAAAATGTGTTTCAAATGAGCTCCAAAGGTAGGGTAAACAACCTCATTTCTAAGCAAAAATGGTGGACTCGCCGGAAATTTTGTTTAAAATAAGCTTCAAAGGTAGGGTGATGGTCTAGCTGAAAAATGTGTTTCAAACGAGCTCCAAAGATAGGGTAAACGGCCCAATTTCTGAGCAAAAATGGTGGACCCGCCGAAAAATGTGTTTCTTATGAGCTCCAAAGGTTGGGTGGTGGACTCGCTAAAAAAATGTGTTTATAATGAGCTCGAAAGGTAGGGTAAACAGCCTTATTTATAAGAAAAAATAGTGGACTCGCCGGAAAATGTGTTTCAAATGAGCTCGAAAGGTAGGGTGGTGGACTCGCTAAAAAATGTGTTTCAAATGAATTCAAAAGGAAGGGTAAACAGACTCATTTCTAAGCAAAAATTGTGGAATCGCCGAAAAATGTGTTTCAAATGAGCTCAAAAGGTAGGGTGGTGTGGACTCGTTAAAAAATGTGTTTCGAATGAGCTCGAAAGGTAGGGTAAACGGCCTCATTTCTAAGAAAAAATAGCGGACTCGCTGAAAAATGTGTTTCAAATGAGCTCGAAAGGTAGGGTGGTGTGGACTCGCTAAAGTGTGTTTCAAATGAGCTCGAAAGGTAGGGTAAACAGCCTTATTTATAAGAAAAAATAGTGGACTCGCCGGAAAATGTGTTTCAAATGAGCTCGAAAGGTAGGGTAAACGGCCTCATTTGTGAGAAAAAATGGTGGACACGCCAAAAAATGTGTTTCAAATGAGTTCGAAAGGTAGGGTGGTGGACTCGCTAAAAAATGTGTTTCAAATGAATTCAAAAGGAAGGGTAAACAGACTCATTTCTAAGCAAAAATTGTGGAATCGCCGAAAAATGTGTTTCAAATGAGCTCAAAAGGTAGGGTGGTGTGGACTCGTTAAAAAATGTGTTTCGAATGAGCTCGAAAGGTAGGGTAAACGGCCTCATTTCTAAGAAAAAATAGCGGACTCGCCGAAAAATGTGTTTCAAATGAGCTCGAAAGGTAGGGTGGTGTGGACTCGCTAAAGTGTGTTTCAAATGAGCTCGAAAGGTAGGGTAAACGGCCTCATTTCTAAGAAAAAATTGTGGACTCGCCAAAAAATGTGTTTCAAATGAGCCCGAAAGGTAGGGTAAACGTACTCATTTCTAAGCAAAAATGGGGTACTCGGCGAAAAATGTGTTTCATATGAGCTCCAAAGGTAGGGTGGTGGACTCGCTAAAAAATGTGTTTCAAATGAGCTCGAAAGGAAGGGTAAACAGCCTTATTTCTAAGAAAAAATAGTGGACTCGCCGAAAATGTGTTTCAAATGAGCTCCAAAGTTAGGGTAAACAACCTCATTCCTAAGCAAAAATGGTAGACTCGCCAAAAAATGTGTTTAAAATAAGCTTCAAAAGTAGGGTGGTGGTCTTGCTGAAAAATGTGTTTCAAATGAGCTCCAAAGATAGGGTAAACGGCCCAATTTCTAAGGAAAAATGGTGGACTCGCCGAAAAATGTGTTTCAAATGAGCTCGAACGTAGGGTGGTGTGGACTCGCTAAAGTGTGTTTCAAATGAGCTCGAAAGGTAGGGTAAACGGCCTCATTTCAAAAAAAAAATTGTGGACTCGCCGAAAAATGTGTTTCAAATGAGCTCGAAAGGTAGGGTCGTGGACTCGCTAAAAAATGTGTTTCAAATGAGCTCGAAAGGTAGGGTAACGGACTCATTTCTAAGCAAAAATGGTGGACTCGCCGAAAAATGTGTTTCATATGAGCTCCAAAAGTAGGGTGGTGGACTCGCTAAAAAATGTGTTTCAAATGAGTTCGAAAGGTAGGGTGGTGGACTCGCTAAAAAATTGGTTTCAAATGAATTCAAAATGAAGGGTAAACAGACTCATTTCTAAGCAAAATTGTGGACTCGCCGAAGAATGTGTTTCAAATGAGCTCAAAAGGTAGGGTGGTGTGGACTCGCTAAAAAATGTGTTTCGAATGAGCTCGAAAGGTAGGGTAAACGGCCTCATTTCTAAGCAAAATTGTTGACTCGCCGAAAAATGTGTTTCAAATGAGCTCGAAAGGTAGGGTGGTGGACTCGCGCAAAAATGTGTTTCAAATGAGCCCGAAAGGTAGGGTAACAGACTCATTTGTAAAAAAAAATGGTGGACTCGCCGAAAAATGTGTTTCATATGAGCTCCAAAGGTAGGGTGGTGGACTCGCTAAAAAAATGTGTTTCAAATGAGCCCGAAAGGTAGGGTAAACGGACTCATTTCTAAGCAAAAATGGTGGACTCGCCGAAAAATGTGTTTCATATGAGCTCCAAAGGTAGGGTGGTGGACTCGCTAAAAAAACGTGTTTCAAATGAGCTCGAAAGGAAGGGTAAACAGCCTTATTTCTAAGAAAAAATAGTGGACTTACCGAAAATGTGTTTCAAATGAGCTCCAAAGGTAGGGTAAACAACCTCATTTCTAAGCAAAAATGGTGGACTCGCCGGAAATTTTGTTTAAAATAAGCTTCAAAGGTAGGGTGATGGTCTAGCTGAAAAATGTGTTTCAAACGAGCTCCAAAGATAGGGTAAACGGCCCAATTTCTGAGCAAAAATGGTGGACCCGCCGAAAAATGTGTTTCTTATGAGCTCCAAAGGTTGGGTGGTGGACTCGCTAAAAAAATGTGTTTATAATGAGCTCGAAAGGTAGGGTAAACAGCCTTATTTATAAGAAAAAATAGTGGACTCGCCGGAAAATGTGTTTCAAATGAGCTCGAAAGGTAGGGTGGTGGACTCGCTAAAAAATGTGTTTCAAATGAATTCAAAAGGAAGGGTAAACAGACTCATTTCTAAGCAAAAATTGTGGAATCGCCGAAAAATGTGTTTCAAATGAGCTCAAAAGGTAGGGTGGTGTGGACTCGTTAAAAAATGTGTTTCGAATGAGCTCGAAAGGTAGGGTAAACGGCCTCATTTCTAAGAAAAAATAGCGGACTCGCTGAAAAATGTGTTTCAAATGAGCTCGAAAGGTAGGGTGGTGTGGACTCGCTAAAGTGTGTTTCAAATGAGCTCGAAAGGTAGGGTAAACGGCCTCATTTCTAAGAAAAAATTGTGGACTCGCCAAAAAATGTGTTTCAAATGAGCTCGAAAGGTAGGGTGGTGGACTCGCTCGAAAATTTGTTTCAAATGAGCCCGAAAGGTAGGGTAAACGTACTCATTTCTAAGCAAAAATGGGGGACTCGGCGAAAAATGTGTTTCATATGAGCTCCAAAGGTAGGGTGGTGGACTCGCTAAAAAATGTGTTTCAAATGAGCTCGAAAGGAAGGGTAAACAGCCTTATTTCTAAGAAAAAATAGTGGACTCGCCGAAAATGTGTTTCAAATGAGCTCCAAAGTTAGGGTAAACAACCTCATTCCTAAGCAAAAATGGTAGACTCGCCAAAAAATGTGTTTAAAATAAGCTTCAAAAGTAGGGTGGTGGTCTTGCTGAAAAATGTGTTTCAAATGAGCTCCAAAGATAGGGTAAACGGCCCAATTTCTAAGGAAAAATGGTGGACTCGCCGAAAAATGTGTTTCAAATGAGCTCGAACGTAGGGTGGTGTGGACTCGCTAAAGTGTGTTTCAAATGAGCTCGAAAGGTAGGGTAAACGGCCTCATTTCAAAAAAAAAATTGTGGACTCGCCGAAAAATGTGTTTCAAATGAGCTCGAAAGGTAGGGTCGTGGACTCGCTAAAAAATGTGTTTCAAATGAGCTCGAAAGGTAGGGTAACGGACTCATTTCTAAGCAAAAATGGTGGACTCGCCGAAAAATGTGTTTCATATGAGCTCCAAAAGTAGGGTGGTGGACTCGCTAAAAAATGTGTTTCAAATGAGTTCGAAAGGTAGGGTGGTGGACTCGCTAAAAAATTGGTTTCAAATGAATTCAAAATGAAGGGTAAACAGACTCATTTCTAAGCAAAATTGTGGACTCGCCGAAGAATGTGTTTCAAATGAGCTCAAAAGGTAGGGTGGTGTGGACTCGCTAAAAAATGTGTTTCGAATGAGCTCGAAAGGTAGGGTAAACGGCCTCATTTCTAAGCAAAATTGTTGACTCGCCGAAAAATGTGTTTCAAATGAGCTCGAAAGGTAGGGTGGTGGACTCGCGCAAAAATGTGTTTCAAATGAGCCCGAAAGGTAGGGTAACAGACTCATTTGTAAAAAAAAATGGTGGACTCGCCGAAAAATGTGTTTCATATGAGCTCCAAAGGTAGGGTGGTGGACTCGCTAAAAAAATGTGTTTCAAATGAGCCCGAAAGGTAGGGTAAACGGACTCATTTCTAAGCAAAAATGGTGGACTCGCCGAAAAATGTGTTTCATATGAGCTCCAAAGGTAGGGTGGTGGACTCGCTAAAAAAACGTGTTTCAAATGAGCTCGAAAGGAAGGGTAAACAGCCTTATTTCTAAGAAAAAATAGTGGACTTACCGAAAATGTGTTTCAAATGAGCTCCAAAGGTAGGGTAAACAACCTCATTTCTAAGCAAAAATGGTGGACTCGCCGGAAATTTTGTTTAAAATAAGCTTCAAAGGTAGGGTGATGGTCTAGCTGAAAAATGTGTTTCAAACGAGCTCCAAAGATAGGGTAAACGGCCCAATTTCTGAGCAAAAATGGTGGACCCGCCGAAAAATGTGTTTCTTATGAGCTCCAAAGGTTGGGTGGTGGACTCGCTAAAAAAATGTGTTTATAATGAGCTCGAAAGGTAGGGTAAACAGCCTTATTTATAAGAAAAAATAGTGGACTCGCCGGAAAATGTGTTTCAAATGAGCTCGAAAGGTAGGGTGGTGGACTCGCTAAAAAATGTGTTTCAAATGAATTCAAAAGGAAGGGTAAACAGACTCATTTCTAAGCAAAAATTGTGGAATCGCCGAAAAATGTGTTTCAAATGAGCTCAAAAGGTAGGGTGGTGTGGACTCGTTAAAAAATGTGTTTCGAATGAGCTCGAAAGGTAGGGTAAACGGCCTCATTTCTAAGAAAAAATAGCGGACTCGCTGAAAAATGTGTTTCAAATGAGCTCGAAAGGTAGGGTGGTGTGGACTCGCTAAAGTGTGTTTCAAATGAGCTCGAAAGGTAGGGTAAACGGCCTCATTTCTAAGAAAAAATTGTGGACTCGCCAAAAAATGTGTTTCAAATGAGCTCGAAAGGTAGGGTGGTGGACTCGCTCGAAAATTTGTTTCAAATGAGCCCGAAAGGTAGGGTAAACGTACTCATTTCTAAGCAAAAATGGGGGACTCGGCGAAAAATGTGTTTCATATGAGCTCCAAAGGTAGGGTGGTGGACTCGCTAAAAAATGTGTTTCAAATGAGCTCGAAAGGAAGGGTAAACAGCCTTATTTCTAAGAAAAAATAGTGGACTCGCCGAAAATGTGTTTCAAATGAGCTCCAAAGTTAGGGTAAACAACCTCATTCCTAAGCAAAAATGGTAGACTCGCCAAAAAATGTGTTTAAAATAAGCTTCAAAAGTAGGGTGGTGGTCTTGCTGAAAAATGTGTTTCAAATGAGCTCCAAAGATAGGGTAAACGGCCCAATTTCTAAGGAAAAATGGTGGACTCGCCGAAAAATGTGTTTCAAATGAGCTCGAACGTAGGGTGGTGTGGACTCGCTAAAGTGTGTTTCAAATGAGCTCGAAAGGTAGGGTAAACGGCCTCATTTCAAAAAAAAAATTGTGGACTCGCCGAAAAATGTGTTTCAAATGAGCTCGAAAGGTAGGGTCGTGGACTCGCTAAAAAATGTGTTTCAAATGAGCTCGAAAGGTAGGGTAACGGACTCATTTCTAAGCAAAAATGGTGGACTCGCCGAAAAATGTGTTTCATATGAGCTCCAAAAGTAGGGTGGTGGACTCGCTAAAAAATGTGTTTCAAATGAGTTCGAAAGGTAGGGTGGTGGACTCGCTAAAAAATTGGTTTCAAATGAATTCAAAATGAAAGGTAAACAGACTCATTTCTAAGCAAAATTGTGGACTCGCCGAAGAATGTGTTTCAAATGAGCTCAAAAGGTAGGGTGGTGTGGACTCGCTAAAAAATGTGTTTCGAATGAGCTCGAAAGGTAGGGTAAACGGCCTCATTTCTAAGCAAAATTGTTGACTCGCCGAAAAATGTGTTTCAAATGAGCTCGAAAGGTAGGGTGGTGGACTCGCGCAAAAATGTGTTTCAAATGAGCCCGAAAGGTAGGGTAACAGACTCATTTGTAAAAAAAAATGGTGGACTCGCCGAAAAATGTGTTTCATATGAGCTCCAAAGGTAGGGTGGTGGACTCGCTAAAAAAATGTGTTTCAAATGAGCCCGAAAGGTAGGGTAAACGGACTCATTTCTAAGCAAAAATGGTGGACTCGCCGAAAAATGTGTTTCATATGAGCTCCAAAGGTAGGGTGGTGGACTCGCTAAAAAAACGTGTTTCAAATGAGCTCGAAAGGAAGGGTAAACAGCCTTATTTCTAAGAAAAAATAGTGGACTTACCGAAAATGTGTTTCAAATGAGCTCCAAAGGTAGGGTAAACAACCTCATTTCTAAGCAAAAATGGTGGACTCGCCGGAAATTTTGTTTAAAATAAGCTTCAAAGGTAGGGTGATGGTCTAGCTGAAAAATGTGTTTCAAACGAGCTCCAAAGATAGGGTAAACGGCCCAATTTCTGAGCAAAAATGGTGGACCCGCCGAAAAATGTGTTTCTTATGAGCTCCAAAGGTTGGGTGGTGGACTCGCTAAAAAAATGTGTTTATAATGAGCTCGAAAGGTAGGGTAAACAGCCTTATTTATAAGAAAAAATAGTGGACTCGCCGGAAAATGTGTTTCAAATGAGCTCGAAAGGTAGGGTGGTGGACTCGCTAAAAAATGTGTTTCAAATGAATTCAAAAGGAAGGGTAAACAGACTCATTTCTAAGCAAAAATTGTGGAATCGCCGAAAAATGTGTTTCAAATGAGCTCAAAAGGTAGGGTGGTGTGGACTCGTTAAAAAATGTGTTTCGAATGAGCTCGAAAGGTAGGGTAAACGGCCTCATTTCTAAGAAAAAATAGCGGACTCGCTGAAAAATGTGTTTCAAATGAGCTCGAAAGGTAGGGTGGTGTGGACTCGCTAAAGTGTGTTTCAAATGAGCTCGAAAGGTAGGGTAAACGGCCTCATTTCTAAGAAAAAATTGTGGACTCGCCAAAAAATGTGTTTCAAATGAGCTCGAAAGGTAGGGTGGTGGACTCGCTCGAAAATTTGTTTCAAATGAGCCCGAAAGGTAGGGTAAACGTACTCATTTCTAAGCAAAAATGGGGGACTCGGCGAAAAATGTGTTTCATATGAGCTCCAAAGGTAGGGTGGTGGACTCGCTAAAAAATGTGTTTCAAATGAGCTCGAAAGGAAGGGTAAACAGCCTTATTTCTAAGAAAAAATAGTGGACTCGCCGAAAATGTGTTTCAAATGAGCTCCAAAGTTAGGGTAAACAACCTCATTCCTAAGCAAAAATGGTAGACTCGCCAAAAAATGTGTTTAAAATAAGCTTCAAAAGTAGGGTGGTGGTCTTGCTGAAAAATGTGTTTCAAATGAGCTCCAAAGATAGGGTAAACGGCCCAATTTCTAGGGAAAAATGGTGGACTCGCCAAAAAATGTGTTTCAAATGAGCTCGAACGTAGGGTGGTGTGGACTCGCTAAAGTGTGTTTCAAATGAGCTCGAAAGGTAGGGTAAACGGCCTCATTTCAAAAAAAAATTGTGGACTCGCCGAAAAATGTGTTTCAAATGAGCTCGAAAGGTAGGGTCGTGGACTCGCTAAAAAATGTGTTTCAAATGAGCTCGAAAGGTAGGGTAACGGACTCATTTCTAAGCAAAAATGGTGGACTCGCCGAAAAATGTGTTTCATATGAGCTCCAAAAGTAGGGTGGTGGACTCGCTAAAAAATGTGTTTCAAATGAGTTCGAAAGGTAGGGTGGTGGACTCGCTAAAAAAATGGTTTCAAATGAATTCAAAATGAAGGGTAAACAGACTCATTTCTAAGCAAAATTGTGGACTCGCCGAAAAATGTGTTTCAAATGAGCTCAAAAGGTAGGGTGGTGTGGACTCGCTAAAAAATGTGTTTCGAATGAGCTCGAAAGGTAGGGTAAACGGCCTCATTTCTAAGCAAAACTGTTGACTCGCCGAAAAATGTGTTTCAAATGAGCTCGGAACGTAGGGTGGTGTGGACTCGCTAAAGTGTGTTTCAAATGAGCTCGAAAGATAGGGTAAACAGACTCATTTCTAAGCAAAAATTGTGGAATCGCCGAAAAATGTGTTTCAAATGAGCTCAAAAGGTAGGGTGGTGTGGACTCGCTAAAAAATGTGTTTCGAATGAGCTCGAAAGGTAGGGTAAACGGCCTCATTGCTAAGCAAAAATGGTGGACTCGCCGAAAAATGTGTTTCAAATGAGCTCGGAACGTAGGGTGGTGTGGACTCGCTAAAGTGTGTTTCAAATGAGCTCGAAAGATAGGGTAAACGGCCTCATTTCTAACAAAAAATTGTGGACTCGTCGAAAAATGTGTTTCAAATGAGCTCGAAAGGTAGGGTGGTGGACTCGCTAAAAAATGTGTTTCAAATGTGCTCAAAAGGTAGGGTAACGGACTCATTTCTAAGCAAAAATGGTGGACTCGCCGAAAAATGTGTTTCATATGAGCTCCAAAGGTAGGGTGGTGGACTCGCTAAAAAATTGGTTTCAAATGAATTCAAAAGGAAGGGTAAACAAATCATTTCTAAGCAAAATTGTGGACTCGCCGAAAAATGTGTTTCAAATGAGCTCAAAAGGTAGGGTGGTGTGGACTCGCTAAAAAATGTGTTTCGAATGAGCTCGAAAGGTAGGGTAAACGGCCTCATTTCTAAGCAAAATTGTTAACTCGCCGAAAAATGTGTTTCAAATGAGCTCGAAAGGTAGGGTGGTGGACTCGCGCAAAAATGTGTTTCAAATATGCCCGAAAGGTAGGGTAACGGACTTTATTTCTAAGAAAAATTTGTGGACTCGCCGAAAAATGTGTTTCATATGAGCTCCAAAGGTAGGGTGGTGGACTCGCTAAAAAAATGTTTTTCAAATGAGCCCGAAAGGTTGGGTAAACGGACTCATTTCTAAGCAAAAATGGTGGACTCGCCGAAAAATGTGTTTCATATGAGCTCCAAAGGTAGGGTGGTGGACTCGCTAAAAAAACATGTTTCAAATGAGCTCGAAAGGAAGGGTAAACAGCCTTATTTCTAAGAAAAAATAGTGGACTTACCGAAAATGTGTTTCAAATGAGCTCCAAAGGTAGGGTAAACAACCTCATTTCTAAGCAAAAATGGTGGACTCGCCGGAAATTTTGTTTAAAATAAGCTTCAAAGGTAGGGTGATGGTCTAGCTGAAAAATGTGTTTCAAACGAGCTCCAAAGATAGGGTAAACGGCCCAATTTCTGAGCAAAAATGGTGGACTCGCCGAAAAATGTGTTTCTTATGAGCTCCAAAGGTTGGGTGGTGGACTCGCTAAAAAAATGTGTTTATAATGAGCTCGAAAGGTAGGGTAAACAGCCTTATTTATAAGCAAAAAATAGTGGACTCGCCGGAAAATGTGTTTCAAATGAGCTCGAAAGGTAGGGTGGTGGACTCGCTAAAAAATGTGTTTCAAATGAATTCAAAAGGAAGGGTAAACAGACTCATTTCTAAGCAAAAATTGTGGAATCGCCGAAAAATGTGTTTCAAATGAGCTCAAAAGGTAGGGTGGTGTGGACTCGTTAAAAAATGTGTTTCGAATGAGCTCGAAAGGTAGGGTAAACGGCCTCATTTCTAAGAAAAAATAGCGGACTCGCCGAAAAATGTGTTTCAAATGAGCTCGAAAGGTAGGGTGGTGTGGACTCGCTAAAGTGTGTTTCAAATGAGCTCGAAAGGTAGGGTAAACGGCCTCATTTCTAAGAAAAAATTGTGGACTCGCCAAAAAATGTGTTTCAAATGAGCTCGAAAGGTAGGGTGGTGGACTCGCTCGAAAATTTGTTTCAAATGAGCCCGAAAGGTAGGGTAAACGTACTCATTTCTTAGCAAAAATGGGGGACTCGGCGAAAAATGTGTTTCATATGAGCTCCAAAGGTAGGGTGGTGGACTCGCTAAAAAATGTGTTTCAAATGAGCTCGAAAGGAAGGGTAAACAGCCTTATTTCTAAGAAAAAATAGTGGACTCGCCGAAAATGTGTTTCAAATGAGCTCCAAAGTTAGGGTAAACAACCTCATTCCTAAGCAAAAATGGTAGACTCGCCAAAAAATGTGTTTAAAATAAGCTTCAAAAGTAGGGTGGTGGTCTTGCTGAAAAATGTGTTTCAAATGAGCTCCAAAGATAGGGTAAACGGCCCAATTTCTAAGGAAAAATGGTGGACTCGCCGAAAAATGTGTTTCAAATGAGCTCGAACGTAGGGTGGTGTGGACTCGCTAAAGTGTGTTTCAAATGAGCTCGAAAGGTAGGGTAAACGGCCTCATTTCAAAAAAAAATTGTGGACTCGCCGAAAAATGTGTTTCAAATGAGCTCGAAAGGTAGGGTCGTGGACTCGCTAAAAAATGTGTTTCAAATGAGCTCGAAAGGTAGGGTAACGGACTCATTTCTAAGCAAAAATGGTGGACTCGCCGAAAAATGTGTTTCATATGAGCTCCAAAAGTAGGGTGGTGGACTCGCTAAAAAATGTGTTTCAAATGAGTTCGAAAGGTAGGGTGGTGGACTCGCTAAAAAAATGGTTTCAAATGAATTCAAAATGAAGGGTAAACAGACTCATTTCTAAACAAAATTGTGGACTCGCCGAAAAATGTGTTTCAAATGAGCTCAAAAGGTAGGGTGGTGTGGACTCGCTAAAAAATGTGTTTCGAATGAGCTCGAAAGGTAGGGTAAACGGCCTCATTTCTAAGCAAAACTGTTGACTCGCCGAAAAATGTGTTTCAAATGAGCTCGAAAGGTAGGGTGGTGGACTCGCGCAAAAATGTGTTTCAAATGAGCCCGAAAGGTAGGGTAACGGACTCATTTCTAAGCAAAAATGGTGGACTCACCGAAAAATGTGTTTCATATGAGATCCAAAGGTAGGGTGGTGGACTCGCTAAAAAAATGTGTTTCAAATGAGCCCGAAAGGTAGGGTAAACGGACTCATTTCTAAGCAAAAATGGTGGACTCGCCGAAAAATGTGTTTCATATGAGCTCCAAAGGTAGGGTGGTGGACTCGCTAAAAAAATGTGTTTCAAATGAGCTCGAAAGGAAGGGTAAACAGCCTTATTTCTAAGAAAAAATAGTGGACTCGCCGAAAATGTGTTTCAAATGAGCTCCAAAGGTAGGGTAAACAACCTCATTTCTAAGCAAAAATGGTGGACTCGCCGGAAATTTTGTTTAAAATAAGCTTCAAAGGTAGGGTGATGGTCTAGCTGAAAAATGTGTTTCAAATGAGCTCCAAAGATAGGGTAAACGGCCCAATTTCTGAGCAAAAATGGTGGACCCGTCGAAAAATGTGTTTCTTATGAGCTCCAAAGGTTGGGTGGTGGACTCGCTAAAAAAATGTGTTTATAATGAGCTCGAAAGGTATGGTAAACAGCCTTATTTATAAGAAAAAATAGTGGACTCGCCGGAAAATGTGTTTCAAATGAGCTCGAAAGGTAGGGTAAACGGCCTCATTTGTAAGCCAAAATGATGGACACGCCAAAAAATGTGTTTCAAATGAGCTCGAAAGGTAGGGTCGTGGACTCGCTAAAAAATGTGTTTCAAATGAATTCAAAAGGAAGGGTAAACAGACTCATTTCTAAGCAAAAATTGTGGACTCGCCGAAAAATGTGTTTCATATGAGCTCCAAAAGTAGGGTGGTGGACTCGCTAAAAAATGTGTTTCAAATGAGTTCGAAAGGTAGGGTGGTGGACTCGCTAAAAAAATGGTTTCAAATGAATTCAAAATGAAGGGTAAACAGACTCATTTCTAAACAAAATTGTGGACTCGCCGAAAAATGTGTTTCAAATGAGCTCAAAAGGTAGGGTGGTGTGGACTCGCTAAAAAATGTGTTTCGAATGAGCTCGAAAGGTAGGGTAAACGGCCTCATTTCTAAGCAAAACTGTTGACTCGCCGAAAAATGTGTTTCAAATGAGCTCGAAAGGTAGGGTGGTGGACTCGCGCAAAAATGTGTTTCAAATGAGCCCGAAAGGTAGGGTAACGGACTCATTTCTAAGCAAAAATGGTGGACTCACCGAAAAATGTGTTTCATATGAGATCCAAAGGTAGGGTGGTGGACTCGCTAAAAAAATGTGTTTCAAATGAGCCCGAAAGGTAGGGTAAACGGACTCATTTCTAAGCAAAAATGGTGGACTCGCCGAAAAATGTGTTTCATATGAGCTCCAAAGGTAGGGTGGTGGACTCGCTAAAAAAATGTGTTTCAAATGAGCTCGAAAGGAAGGGTAAACAGCCTTATTTCTAAGAAAAAATAGTGGACTCGCCGAAAATGTGTTTCAAATGAGCTCCAAAGGTAGGGTAAACAACCTCATTTCTAAGCAAAAATGGTGGACTCGCCGGAAATTTTGTTTAAAATAAGCTTCAAAGGTAGGGTGATGGTCTAGCTGAAAAATGTGTTTCAAATGAGCTCCAAAGATAGGGTAAACGGCCCAATTTCTGAGCAAAAATGGTGGACCCGTCGAAAAATGTGTTTCTTATGAGCTCCAAAGGTTGGGTGGTGGACTCGCTAAAAAAATGTGTTTATAATGAGCTCGAAAGGTATGGTAAACAGCCTTATTTATAAGAAAAAATAGTGGACTCGCCGGAAAATGTGTTTCAAATGAGCTCGAAAGGTAGGGTAAACGGCCTCATTTGTAAGCCAAAATGATGGACACGCCAAAAAATGTGTTTCAAATGAGCTCGAAAGGTAGGGTCGTGGACTCGCTAAAAAATGTGTTTCAAATGAATTCAAAAGGAAGGGTAAACAGACTCATTTCTAAGCAAAAATTGTGGACTCGCCGAAAAATGTGTTTCATATGAGCTCCAAAAGTAGGGTGGTGGACTCGCTAAAAAATGTGTTTCAAATGAGTTCGAAAGGTAGGGTGGTGGACTCGCTAAAAAAATGGTTTCAAATGAATTCAAAATGAAGGGTAAACAGACTCATTTCTAAACAAAATTGTGGACTCGCCGAAAAATGTGTTTCAAATGAGCTCAAAAGGTAGGGTGGTGTGGACTCGCTAAAAAATGTGTTTCGAATGAGCTCGAAAGGTAGGGTAAACGGCCTCATTTCTAAGCAAAACTGTTGACTCGCCGAAAAATGTGTTTCAAATGAGCTCGAAAGGTAGGGTGGTGGACTCGCGCAAAAATGTGTTTCAAATGAGCCCGAAAGGTAGGGTAACGGACTCATTTCTAAGCAAAAATGGTGGACTCACCGAAAAATGTGTTTCATATGAGATCCAAAGGTAGGGTGGTGGACTCGCTAAAAAAATGTGTTTCAAATGAGCCCGAAAGGTAGGGTAAACGGACTCATTTCTAAGCAAAAATGGTGGACTCGCCGAAAAATGTGTTTCATATGAGCTCCAAAGGTAGGGTGGTGGACTCGCTAAAAAAATGTGTTTCAAATGAGCTCGAAAGGAAGGGTAAACAGCCTTATTTCTAAGAAAAAATAGTGGACTCGCCGAAAATGTGTTTCAAATGAGCTCCAAAGGTAGGGTAAACAACCTCATTTCTAAGCAAAAATGGTGGACTCGCCGGAAATTTTGTTTAAAATAAGCTTCAAAGGTAGGGTGATGGTCTAGCTGAAAAATGTGTTTCAAATGAGCTCCAAAGATAGGGTAAACGGCCCAATTTCTGAGCAAAAATGGTGGACCCGTCGAAAAATGTGTTTCTTATGAGCTCCAAAGGTTGGGTGGTGGACTCGCTAAAAAAATGTGTTTATAATGAGCTCGAAAGGTATGGTAAACAGCCTTATTTATAAGAAAAAATAGTGGACTCGCCGGAAAATGTGTTTCAAATGAGCTCGAAAGGTAGGGTAAACGGCCTCATTTGTAAGCCAAAATGATGGACACGCCAAAAAATGTGTTTCAAATGAGTTCGAAAGGTAGGGTGGTGGACTCGCTAAAAAATGTGTTTCAAATGAATTCAAAAGGAAGGGTAAACAGACTCATTTCTAAGCAAAAATTGTGGAATCGCCGAAAAATGTGTTTCAAATGAGCTCAAAAGGTAGGGTGGTGTGGACTCGCTAAAAAATGTGTTTCAAATGAGCTCGAAAGGTAGGGTAACGGACTCATTCCTAAGCAAAAATGGGGGACTCGGCGAAAAATGTGTTTCATATGAGCTCCAAAGGTAGGGTGGTGGACTCGCTAAAAAATGTGTTTCAAATGAGCTCGAAAGTAAGGGTAAACAACCTTATTTCTAAGAAAAAATAGTGGACTCGCCGAAAAATGTGTTTCAAATGAGCTCGAAAGGTAGGGTGGTGTGGACTCGCTAAAGTGTGTTTCAAATGAGCTCGAAAGGTAGGGTAAACGGCCTCATTTCTAAGAAAAAATTGTGGACTCGCCGAAAAATGTGTTTCAAATGAGCTCGAAAGGTAGGGTGGTGGACTCGCTCAAAAATGTGTTTCAAATGAGCCCGAAATGTAGGGTAAACGGACTCATTTCTAAGCAAAAATGGTGGACTCGCCGAAAAATGTGTTTCATATGGGCTCCAAAGGTAGGGTGGTGGACTCGCTAAAAAAATGTGTTTCAAATGAGCCCGAAAGGTAGCGTAAACGGATTCATTTCTAAGCAACAATGGTGGACTCGCCGAAAAATGTGTTTCATATGAGCTCCAAAGGTAGGGTGGTGGACTCGCTAAAATACGTGTTTCAAATGAGCTCGAAAGGAAGGGTAAACAGACTTATTTCTAAGAAAAAATAGTGCACTCGCCGGAAATGTGTTTGAAATGAGCTCCAAAGGTAGGGTAAACAACCTCATTTCTAAGAGAAAATGGTGGACTCGCTTCAAAGGTATGGTGATGGTCTAGCTGAAAAATGTGTTTCAAATGAGCTCCAAAGATAGGGTAGACGGCCCAATTTCTAAGCAAAAATGGTGGACTCGCCGAAAAATGTGTTTCATATGAGCTCCAAAGGTTGGGTGGTGGACTCGCTAAAAAAATGTTTTTCAAATGAGCTCGAAAGGTAGGGTAAACGGCCTTATTTATAAGAAAAAATAGTGGACTCGCCGGAAAATGTGTTTCAAATGAGATCGAAAGGTAGGGTAAACGGCCTCATTTGTAAGCAAAAATGGTGGACACGCCAAAAAATGTGACTCAAATGAGTTCGAAAGGAAGGGTAAACAGACTCATTTCTAACAAAAAATTGTGGACACGCCGAAAAATGTGTTTCAAATGAGCTCAAACGGTAGGGTGGTGTGGACTCGCAAAAAAATGTGTTTCGAATGAGCTCGAAAGGTAGGGTAAACGGCCTCATTTCTAAGCAAAAATGGTGGACTCGCCCAAAAATGTGTTTCAAATGAGCTCGAAAGGTAGGGTGGTGTGGACTCGCTAAAGTGTGTTTCAAATGAGCTCGAAAGGTAGGGTAAACGGCCTCATTTCTAAGAAAAAATTGTGGACTTGCCGAAAATTGTGTTTCAAATGAGCTCGAAAGGTAGGGTGGTGGAGTCGCAGAAAAATGTGTTTCAAATGGGCCCCAAACATAGGATAAACGGCCCCATTTCTGAGCAAAATTGGTGGACTCGCCGAAAAATGTGTTTCAAATGAGTTCGGAAGGTAGGGTGGTGGACTCGCTAAAAAATTGGTTTCAAATGAATTCCAAAGGAAGGGTAAACAGACTCATTTCTAAGGAAAATTGTGGACTCGCCGAAAAATGTGTTTCAAATGAGCTCAAAAGGTAGGGTGGTGTGGACTCGCTAAAAAATGTGTTTCGAATGAGCTCGAAAGGTAGGGTAAACGGCCTCATTTCTAAGCAAAAATGGTGGACTTGCCGAATAATGTGTTTCAAATGAGGTCGAAAGGTAGGGTGGTGTGGACTCGCTAAAGTGTGTTTCAAATGAGCTGCAAAGATTAGGTAAACGGCCCCATTTCTGAGCAAAATTGGTGGACTCGCCGAAAAATGTGTTTCATATGAGCTCCAAAGGTTGGGTGGTGGACTCGCTAAAAAATGTGTTTCAAATGAATTCAAAAGGTAGGGTAAACAAACTCATTTCTTAGCAAAAATGGTGGACTCGCCAAAAAATGTGTTTCAAATGATCTCAAAACATAGGATGGTGTGCACTCGCTAAAAATGTGTTTCGAATGAGCTCGAAAGGTAGGGTAAACGGCCTCATTTCTAAGCAAATATGGTGACTCGCCAAAAAATGTGTTTCAAATCAGATCGAAAGGTAGGGTGGTGGACTCGCTAAAAAATTGGTTTCAAATGAATTCAAAAGGAAGGGTAAACAGACTCGTTTCTAAGCAAAATTGTGGACTCGCCGAAAAATGTGTTTCAAATGAGCTCAAAAGGTAGGGTGGTGTGGACTCGCTAAAAAATGTGTTTCGAATGAGCTCGAAAGGTAGGGTAAACGGCCTCATTGCTAAGCAAAACTATTGACTCGCCGAAAAATGTGTTTCAAATGAGCTCGAAAAACGTAGGGTGGTGGACTCGCGCAAAAATGTGTTTCAAATGAGCCCGAAAGGTAGGGTAACGGACTCATTTCTAAGCAAAAATGGTGGACTCGCCGAAAAATGTGTTTCATATGAGCTCCAAAGGTAGGGTGGTGGACTCGCTAAACAAATGTGTTTCAAATGAGCCCGAAAGGTAGGGTAAACGGACTCATTTCTAAGAAAAAATGGTGGACTCGCCGAAAAATGTGTTTCATATGAGCTCCAAAGGTAGGGTGGTGGACTCGCTAAAAAAACATGTTTCAAATGAGCTCGAAAGGAAGGGTAAACAGCCTTATTTCTAAGAAAAAATAGTGCACTCGCCGAAAATGTGTTTCAATTGAGCTCCAAAGGTAGGGTAAACAACCTCATTTCTAAGTAAAAATGGTGGACTCGCCAAAATTTTTGTTTAAAATAAGCTTCAAAGGTATGGTGATGGTCTAGCTAAAAATTGTGTTTCAAATGAACTCCAAAGATAGGGTAGACGGCCCAGTTTCTGAGCAAAAATGGTGGACTCGCCGAGAAATGTGTTTCATATGAGCTCCAAATGTTGGGTGGTGGACTCGCTAAAAAAATGTTATTCAAATGAGCTCGAAAGATAGGGTAAACGGCCTTGTTTATAAGAAAAAATAGTGGACTCGCCGGAAAATGTGTTTCAAATGAGATCGAAAGGTAGGGTAAACGGCCTCATTTGTAAGCAAAAATGGTGGACACGCCAAAAAATGTGTTTCAAATGAGTTCGAAAGGAAGGGTAAACAGACTCATTTCTAAGCAAAAATTGTGGACTCGCCGAAAAATGTGTTTCAAATGAGCTCAAAAGGTAGGGTGGTGTGGACTCGCTAAAAAATGTGTTTCGAATGAGCTCGAAAGGTAGGGTAAACGGCCTCATTTCTAAGAAAAAATGGTGGACTCGCCGAAAAATGTGTTTCAAATGAGCTCGAACGTAGGATGGTGTGGACACGCTAAAGTGTGTTTCAAATGAGATCGAAAGGTAGGGTAAACGGCCTCATTTCTAAAAACAATTGTGGACTCGCCGAAAAATGTGTTTCAAATGAGCTCGAAAGGTAAGGTCGTGGACTCGCTAAAAGATGTGTTTCAAATGAGCTCGAAAGGTAGGGTAACAGACTCATTTCTAAGCAAAAATGGTGGACTCGCCGAAAAATGTGTTTCATATGAGCTCCAAAAGTAGGGTGGTGGACTCGCAAAAAAATGTGTTTCAAATGAGTTCGAAAGGTAGGGTGGTGGACTCGCTAAAAAATTGGTTTCAAATGAATTCAAAATGAAGGGTAAACAGACTCATTTCTAAGCAAAATTGTGGACTCGCCGAAGAATGTGTTTCAAATGAGCTCAAAAGGTAGGGTGGTGTGGACTCGCTAAAAAATGTGTTTCGAATGAGCTCGAAAGGTAGGGTAAACGGCCTCATTTCTAAGCAAAATTGTTGACTCGCCGAAAAATGTGTTTCAAATGAGCGCGAAAGGTAGGGTAACGGACTCATTTGTAAGAAAAAATGGTGGACTCGCCGAAAAATGTGTTTCATATGAGCTCCAAAGGTAGGGTGGTAGACTCGCTAAAAAAATGTGTTTCAAATGAGCCCGAAAGGTAGGGTAAACGGACTCATTTCTAAGCAAAAATGGTGGACTCGCCGAAAAATGTGTTTCATATGAGCTCCAAAGGTAGGGTGGTGGACTCGCTAAAAAAACGTGTTTCAAATGAGCTCGAAAGGAAGGGTAAACAGCCTTATTTCTAAGAAAAAATAGTGCACTCGCCGAAAATGTGTTTCAAATGAGCTCCAAAGGTAGGGTAAACAACCTCATTTCTAAGCAAAAATGGTGGACTCGCCGGAAATTTTGTTTAAAATAAGCTTCAAAGGTAGGGTGATGGTCTAGCTGAAAAATGTGTTTCAAATGAGCTCCAAAGATAGGGTAAACGGCCCAATTTCTGAGCAAAAATGGTGGACCCGCCGAAAAATGTGTTTCTTATGAGCTCCAAAGGTTGGGTGGTGGACTCGCTAAAAAAATGTGTTTATAATGAGCTCGAAAGGTATGGTAAACAGCCTTATTTATAAGAAAAAATAGTGGACTCGCCGGAAAATGTGTTTCTAATGAGCTCGAAAGGTAGGGTAAACGGCCTCATTTGTAAGTAAAAATGATGGACACGCCAAAAAATGTGTTTCAAATGAGTTCGAAAGGTAGGGTGGTGGACTCGCTAAAAAATGTGTTTCAAATGAATTCAAAAGGAAGGGTAAACAGACTCATTTCTAAGCAAAAATTGTGGAATCGCCGAAAAATGTGTTTCAAATGAGCTCAAAAGGTAGGGTGGTGTGGACTCGCTAAAAAATGTGTTTCGAATGAGCTCGAAAGGTAGGGTAAACGGCCTCATTGCTAAGCAAAAATGGTGGACTCGCCGAAAAATGTGTTTCAAATGAGCTCGGAACGTAGGGTGGTGTGGACTCGCTAAAGTGTGTTTCAAATGAGCTCGAAAGATAGGGTAAACAGACTCATTTCTAAGCAAAAATTGTGGAATCGCCGAAAAATGTGTTTCAAATGAGCTCAAAAGGTAGGGTGGTGTGGACTCGCTAAAAAATGTGTTTCGAATGAGCTCGAAAGGTAGGGTAAACGGCCTCATTGCTAAGCAAAAATGGTGGACTCGCCGAAAAATGTGTTTCAAATGAGCTCGGAACGTAGGGTGGTGTGGACTCGCTAAAGTGTGTTTCAAATGAGCTCGAAAGATAGGGTAAACGGCCTCATTTCTAACAAAAAATTGTGGACTCGTCGAAAAATGTGTTTCAAATGAGCTCGAAAGGTAGGGTGGTGGACTCGCTAAAAAATGTGTTTCAAATGTGCTCAAAAGGTAGGGTAACGGACTCAATTCTAAGCAAAAATGGTGGACTCTCTGAAAAATGTGTTTCATATGAGCTCCAAAGGTAGGGTGGTGGACTCGCTAAAAAAACGTGTTTCAAATGAGCTCGAAAGGAAGGGTAAACAGCCTTATTTCTAAGAAAAAATAGTGCACTCGCCGAAAATGTGTTTCAATTGAGCTCCAAAGGTAGGGTAAACAACCTCATTTCTAAGTAAAAATGGTGGACTCGCCAAAAAATTTGTTTAAAATAAGCTTCAAAGGTATGGTGATGGTCTAGCTAAAAAATGTGTTTCAAATGAACTCCAAAGATAGGGTAGACGGCCCAATTTCTGAGCAAAAATGGTGGACTCGCCGAGAAATGTGTTTCATATGAGCTCCAAATGTTGGGTGGTGGACTCGCTAAAAAAATGTTATTCAAATGAGCTCGAAAGGTAGGGTAAACGGCCTTGTTTATAAGAAAAAATAGTGGACTCGCCGGAAAATGTGTATCAAATGAGATCGAAAGGTAGGGTAAACGGCCTCATTTGTAAGCAAAAATGGTGGACACGCCAAAAAATGTGTTTCAAATGAGTTCGAAAGGAAGGGTAAACAGACTGATTTCTAAGCAAAAATTGTGGACTCGTCGAAAAATGTGTTTCAAATGAGCTCAAAAGGTAGGGTGGTGTGGACTCGCTAAAAAATGTGTTTCGAATGAGCTCGAAAGGTAGGGTAAACGGCCTCAATTCTAAGAAAAAATGGTGGACTCGCCGAAAAATGTGTTTCAAATGAGCTCGAACGTAGGATGGTGTGGACACGCTAAAGTGTGTTTCAAATGAGATCGAAAGGTAGGGTAAACGGCCTCATTTCTAAAAAAAATTGTGGACTCGCCGAAAAATGTGTTTCAAATGAGCTCGAAAGGTAAGGTCGTGGACTCGCTAAAAGATGTGTTTCAAATGAGCTCGAAAGTTTGGGTAACAGACTCATTTCTAAGCAAAAATGGTGGACTCGCCGAAAAATGTGTTTCATATGAGCTCCAAAAGTAGGGTGGTGGACTCGCAAAAAAATGTGTTTCAAATGAGTTCGAAAGGTAGGGTGGTGGACTCGCTAAAAAATTGGTTTCAAATGAATTCAAAATGAAGGGTAAACAGACTCATTTCTAAGCAAAATTGTGGACTCGCCGAAGAATGTGTTTCAAATGAGGTCAAAAGGTAGGGTGGTGTGGACTCGCTAAAAAATGTGTTTCGAATGAGCTCGAAAGGTAGGGTAAACGGCCTCATTTCTAAGCAAAATTGTTGACTCGCCGAAAAATGTGTTTCAAATGAGCTCGAAAGGTAGGGTGGTGGACTCGCGCAAAAATGTGTTTCAAATGAGCCCGAAAGGTAGGGTAACAGACTCATTTGTAAGAAAAAATGGTGGACTCGCCGAAAAATGTGTTTCATATGAGCTCCAAAGGTAGGGTGGTGGACTCGCTAAAAAAATGTGTTTCAAATGAGCCCGAAAGTTAGGGTAAACGGACTCATTTCTAAGCAAAAATGGTGGACTCGCCGAAAAATGTGTTTCATATGAGCTCCAAAGGTAGGGTGGTGGACTCGCTAAAAAAACGTGTTTCAAATGAGCTCGAAAGGAAGGGTAAACAGCCTTATTTCTAAGAAAAAATAGTGCACTCGCCGAAAATGTGTTTCAATTGAGCTCCAAAGGTAGGGTAAACAACCTCATTTCTAAGTAAAAATGGTGGACTCGCCAAAAAATTTGTTTAAAATAAGCTTCAAAGGTATGGTGATGGTCTAGCTAAAAAATGTGTTTCAAATGAACTCCAAAGATAGGGTAGACGGCCCAATTTCTGAGCAAAAATGGTGGACTCGCCGAGAAATGTGTTTCATATGAGCTCCAAATGTTGGGTGGTGGACTCGCTAAAAAAATGTTATTCAAATGAGCTCGAAAGGTAGGGTAAACGGCCTTGTTTATAAGAAAAAATAGTGGACTCGCCGGAAAATGTATATCAAATGAGATCGAAAGGTAGGGTAAACGGCCTCATTTGTAAGCAAAAATGGTGGACACGCCAAAAAATGTGTTTCAAATGAGTTCGAAAGGAAGGGTAAACAGACTGATTTCTAAGCAAAAATTGTGGACTCGTCGAAAAATGTGTTTCAAATGAGCTCAAAAGGTAGGGTGGTGTGGACTCGCTAAAAAATGTGTTTCGAATGAGCTCGAAAGGTAGGGTAAACGGCCTCAATTCTAAGAAAAAATGGTGGACTCGCCGAAAAATGTGTTTCAAATGAGCTCGAACGTAGGATGGTGTGGACACGCTAAAGTGTGTTTCAAATGAGATCGAAAGGTAGGGTAAACGGCCTCATTTCTAAAAAAAATTGTGGACTCGCCGAAAAATGTGTTTCAAATGAGCTCGAAAGGTAAGGTCGTGGACTCGCTAAAAGATGTGTTTCAAATGAGCTCGAAAGTTTGGGTAACAGACTCATTTCTAAGCAAAAATGGTGGACTCGCCGAAAAATGTGTTTCATATGAGCTCCAAAGGTAGGGTGGTGGACTCGCTAAAAAAAGGTGTTTCAAATGAGCTCGAAAGGAAGGGTAAACAGCCTTATTTCTAAGAAAAAATAGTGCACTCGCCGAAAATGTGTTTCAAATGAGCTCCAAAGGTAGGGTAAACAACCTCATTTCTAAGCAAAAATGGTGGACTCGCCGGAAATTTTGTTTAAAATAAGCTTCAAAGGTAGGGTGATGGTCTAGCTGAAAAATGTGTTTCAAATGAGCTCCAAAGATAGGGTAAACGGCCCAATTTCTGAGCAAAAATGGTGGACCCGCCAAAAAATGTGTTTCTTATGAGCTCCAAAGGTTGGGTGGTGGACTCGCTAAAAAAATGTGTTTATAATGAGCTCGAAAGGTATGGTAAACAGCCTTATTTATAAGAAAAAATAGTGGACTCGCCGGAAAATGTGTTTCTAATGAGCTCGAAAGGTAGGGTAAACGGCCTCATTTGTAAGTAAAAATGATGGACACGCCAAAAAATGTGTTTCAAATGAGTTCGAAAGGTAGGGTGGTGGACTCGCTAAAAAATGTGTTTCAAATGAATTCAAAAGGAAGGGTAAACAGACTCATTTCTAAGCAAAAATTGTGGAATCGCCGAAAAATGTGTTTCAAATGAGCTCAAAAGGTAGGGTGGTGTGGACTCGCTAAAAAATGTGTTTCGAATGAGCTCGAAAGGTAGGGTAAACGGCCTCATTGCTAAGCAAAAATGGTGGACTCGCCGAAAAATGTGTTTCAAATGAGCTCGGAACGTAGGGTGGTGTGGACTCGCTAAAGTGTGTTTCAAATGAGCTCGAAAGATAGGGTAAACAGACTCATTTCTAAGCAAAAATTGTGGAATCGCCGAAAAATGTGTTTCAAATGAGCTCAAAAGGTAGGGTGGTGTGGACTCGCTAAAAAATGTGTTTCGAATGAGCTCGAAAGGTAGGGTAAACGGCCTCATTGCTAAGCAAAAATGGTGGACTCGCCGAAAAATGTGTTTCAAATGAGCTCGGAACGTAGGGTGGTGTGGACTCGCTAAAGTGTGTTTCAAATGAGCTCGAAAGATAGGGTAAACGGCCTCATTTCTAACAAAAAATTGTGGACTCGTCGAAAAATGTGTTTCAAATGAGCTCGAAAGGTAGGGTGGTGGACTCGCTAAAAAATGTGTTTCAAATGTGCTCAAAAGGTAGGGTAACGGACTCAATTCTAAGCAAAAATGGTGGACTCGCCGAAAAATGTGTTTCATATGAGCTCCAAAGGTAGGGTGGTGGACTCGCTAAAAAAACGTGTTTCAAATGAGCTCGAAAGGAAGGGTAAACAGCCTTATTTCTAAGAAAAAATAGTGCACTCGCCGAAAATGTGTTTCAAATGAGCTCCAAAGGTAGGGTAAACAACCTCATTTCTAAGTAAAAATGGTGGACTCGCCAAAAAATTTGTTTAAAATAAGCTTCAAAGGTATGGTGATGGTCTAGCTAAAAAATGTGTTTCAAATGAACTCCAAAGATAGGGTAGACGGCCCAATTTCTGAGCAAAAATGGTGGACTCGCCAAAAAATGTGTTTCTTATGAGCTCCAAAGGTTGGGTGGTGGACTCGCTAAAAAAATGTGTTTATAATGAGCTCGAAAGGTATGGTAAACAGCCTTATTTATAAGAAAAAATAGTGGACTCGCCGGAAAATGTGTTTCTAATGAGCTCGAAAGGTAGGGTAAACGGCCTCATTTGTAAGTAAAAATGATGGACACGCCAAAAAATGTGTTTCAAATGAGTTCGAAAGGTAGGGTGGTGGACTCGCTAAAAAATGTGTTTCAAATGAATTCAAAAGGAAGGGTAAACAGACTCATTTCTAAGCAAAAATTGTGGAATCGCCGAAAAATGTGTTTCAAATGAGCTCAAAAGGTAGGGTGGTGTGGACTCGCTAAAAAATGTGTTTCGAATGAGCTCGAAAGGTAGGGTAAACGGCCTCATTGCTAAGCAAAAATGGTGGACTCGCCGAAAAATGTGTTTCAAATGAGCTCGGAACGTAGGGTGGTGTGGACTCGCTAAAGTGTGTTTCAAATGAGCTCGAAAGATAGGGTAAACAGACTCATTTCTAAGCAAAAATTGTGGAATCGCCGAAAAATGTGTTTCAAATGAGCTCAAAAGGTAGGGTGGTGTGGACTCGCTAAAAAATGTGTTTCGAATGAGCTCGAAAGGTAGGGTAAACGGCCTCATTGCTAAGCAAAAATGGTGGACTCGCCGAAAAATGTGTTTCAAATGAGCTCGGAACGTAGGGTGGTGTGGACTCGCTAAAGTGTGTTTCAAATGAGCTCGAAAGATAGGGTAAACGGCCTCATTTCTAACAAAAAATTGTGGACTCGTCGAAAAATGTGTTTCAAATGAGCTCGAAAGGTAGGGTGGTGGACTCGCTAAAAAATGTGTTTCAAATGTGCTCAAAAGGTAGGGTAACGGACTCAATTCTAAGCAAAAATGGTGGACTCGCCGAAAAATGTGTTTCATATGAGCTCCAAAGGTAGGGTGGTGGACTCGCTAAAAAAACGTGTTTCAAATGAGCTCGAAAGGAAGGGTAAACAGCCTTATTTCTAAGAAAAAATAGTGCACTCGCCGAAAATGTGTTTCAATTGAGCTCCAAAGGTAGGGTAAACAACCTCATTTCTAAGTAAAAATGGTGGACTCGCCAAAAAATTTGTTTAAAATAAGCTTCAAAGGTATGGTGATGGTCTAGCTAAAAAATGTGTTTCAAATGAACTCCAAAGATAGGGTAGACGGCCCAATTTCTGAGCAAAAATGGTGGACTCGCCGAGAAATGTGTTTCATATGAGCTCCAAATGTTGGGTGGTGGACTTGCTAAAAAAATGTTATTCAAATGAGCTCGAAAGGTAGGGTAAACGGCCTTGTTTATAAGAAAAAATAGTGGACTCGCCGGAAAATGTGTATCAAATGAGATCGAAAGGTAGGGTAAACGGCCTCATTTGTAAGCAAAAATGGTGGACACGCCAAAAAATGTGTTTCAAATGAGTTCGAAAGGAAGGGTAAACAGACTGATTTCTAAGCAAAAATTGTGGACTCGTCGAAAAATGTGTTTCAAATGAGCTCAAAAGGTAGGGTGGTGTGGACTCGCTAAAAAATGTGTTTCGAATGAGCTCGAAAGGTAGGGTAAACGGCCTCAATTCTAAGAAAAAATGGTGGACTCGCCGAAAAATGTGTTTCAAATGAGCTCGAACGTAGGATGGTGTGGACACGCTAAAGTGTGTTTCAAATGAGATCGAAAGGTAGGGTAAACGGCCTCATTTCTAAAAAAAATTGTGGACTCGCTAAGGTAAGGTCGTGGACTCGCTAAAAGATGTGTTTCAAATGAGCTCGAAAGTTTGGGTAACAGACTCATTTCTAAGCAAAAATGGTGGACTCGCCGAAAAATGTGTTTCATATGAGCTCCAAAAGTAGGGTGGTGGACTCGCAAAAAAATGTGTTTCAAATGAGTTCGAAAGGTAGGGTGGTGGACTCGCTAAAAAATTGGTTTCAAATGAATTCAAAATGAAGGGTAAACAGACTCATTTCTAAGCAAAATTGTGGACTCGCCGAAGAATGTGTTTCAAATGAGCTCAAAAGGTAGGGTGGTGTGGACTCGCTAAAAAATGTGTTTCGAATGAGCTCGAAAGGTAGGGTAAACGGCCTCATTTCTAAGCAAAATTGTTGACTCGCCGAAAAATGTGTTTCAAATGAGCTCGAAAGGTAGGGTGGTGGACTCGCGCAAAAATGTGTTTCAAATGAGCCCGAAAGGTAGGGTAACGGACTCATTTGTAAGAAAAAATGGTGGACTCGCCGAAAAATGTGTTTCATATGAGCTCCAAAGGTAGGGTCGTGGACTCGCTAAAAAAATGTGTTTCAAATGAGCCCGAAAGTTAGGGTAAACGGACTCATTTCTAAGCAAAAATGGTGGACTCGCCGAAAAATGTGTTTCATATGAGCTCCAAAGGTAGGGTGGTGGACTCGCTAAAAAAACGTGTTTCAAATGAGCTCGAAAGGAAGGGTAAACAGCCTTATTTCTAAGAAAAAATAGTGCACTCGCCGAAAATGTGTTTCAAATGAGCTCCAAAGGTAGGGTAAACAACCTCATTTCTAAGCAAAAATGGTGGACTCGCCGGAAATTTTGTTTAAAATAAGCTTCAAAGGTAGGGTGATGGTCTAGCTGAAAAATGTGTTTCAAATGAGCTCCAAAGATAGGGTAAACGGCCCAATTTCTGAGCAAAAATGGTGGACCCGCCGAAAAATGTGTTTCTTATGAGCTCCAAAGGTTGGGTGGTGGACTCGCTAAAAAAATGTGTTTATAATGAGCTCGAAAGGTATGGTAAACAGCCTTATTTATAAGAAAAAATAGTGGACTCGCCGGAAAATGTGTTTCTAATGAGCTCGAAAGGTAGGGTAAACGGCCTCATTTGTAAGTAAAAATGATGGACACGCCAAAAAATGTGTTTCAAATGAGTTCGAAAGGTAGGGTGGTGGACTCGCTAAAAAATGTGTTTCAAATGAATTCAAAAGGAAGGGTAAACAGACTCATTTCTAAGCAAAAATTGTGGAATCGCCGAAAAATGTGTTTCAAATGAGCTCAAAAGGTAGGGTGGTGTGGACTCGCTAAAAAATGTGTTTCAAATGAGCTCGAAAGGTAGGGTAAACGGCCTCATTGCTAAGCAAAAATGGTGGACTCGCCGAAAAATGTGTTTCAAATGAGCTCGGAACGTAGGGTGGTGTGGACTCGCTAAAGTGTGTTTCAAATGAGCTCGAAAGATAGGGTAAACAGACTCATTTCTAAGCAAAAATTGTGGAATCGCCGAAAAATGTGTTTCAAATGAGCTCAAAAGGTAGGGTGGTGTGGACTCGCTAAAAAATGTGTTTCGAATGAGCTCGAAAGGTAGGGTAAACGGCCTCATTGCTAAGCAAAAATGGTGGACTCGCCGAAAAATGTGTTTCAAATGAGCTCGGAACGTAGGGTGGTGTGGACTCGCTAAAGTGTGTTTCAAATGTGCTCGAAAGATAGGGTAAACGGCCTCATTTCTAACAAAAAATTGTGGACTCGTCGAAAAATGTGTTTCAAATGAACTCGAAAGGTAGGGTGGTGGACTCGCTAAAAAATGTGTTTCAAATGTGCTCAAAAGGTAGGGTAACGGACTCATTTCTAAGCAAAAATGGTGGACTCGCCGAAAAATGTGTTTCATATGAGCTCCAAAGGTAGGGTGGTGGACTCGCTAAAAAATTGGTTTCAAATGAATTCAAAAGGAAGGGTAAACAAACTCATTTCTAAGCAAAATTGTGGACTCGCCGAAAAATGTGTTTCAAATGAGCTCAAAAGGTAGGGTGGTGTGGACTCGCTAAAAAATGTGTTTCGAATGAGCTCGAAAGGTAGGGTAAACGGCCTCATTTCTAAGCAAAATTGTTAACTCGCCGAAAAATGTGTTTCAAATGAGCTCGAAAGGTAGGGTGGTGGACTCGCGCAAAAATGTGTTTCAAATATGCCCGAAAGGTAGGGTAACGGACTCTATTTCTAAGCAAAATTTGTGGACTCGCCGAAAAATGTGTTTCATATGAGCTCCAAAGGTAGGGTGGTGGACTCGCTAAAAAAATGTGTTTCAAATGAGCCCGAAAGGTTGGGTAAACGGACTCATTTCTAAGCAAAAATGGTGGACTCGCCGAAAAATGTGTTTCATATGAGCTCCAAAGGTAGGGTGGTGGACTCGCTAAAAAAACATGTTTCAAATGAGCTCGAAAGGAAGGGTAAACAACCTTATTTCTAAGAAAAAATAGTGGACTTACCGAAAATGTGTTTCAAATGAGCTCCAAAGGTAGGGTAAACAACCTCATTTCCAAGCAAAAATGGTGGACTCGCCGGAAATTTTGTTTAAAATAAGCTTCAAAGGTAGGGTGATGGTCTAGCTGAAAAATGTGTTTCAAACGAGCTCCAAAGATAGGGTAAACGGCCCAATTTCTGAGCAAAAATGGTGGACCCGCCGAAAAATGTGTTTCTTATGAGCTCCAAAGGTTGGGTGGTGGACTCGCTAAAAAAATGTGTTTATAATGAGCTCGAAAGGTAGGGTAAACAGCCTTATTTATAAGAAAAAATAGTGGACTCGCCGGAAAATGTGTTTCAAATGAGCTCGAAAGGTAGGGTAAACGGCCTCATTTGTGAGAAAAAATGGTGGACACGCCAAAAAATGTGTTTCAAATGAGTTCGAAAGGTAGGGTGGGGGACTCGCTAAAAAATGTGTTTCAAATGAATTCAAAAGGAAGGGTAAACAGACTCATTTCTAAGCAAAAATTGTGGAATCGCCGAAAAATGTGTTTCAAATGAGCTCAAAAGGTAGGGTGGTGTGGACTCGTTAAAAAATGTGTTTCGAATGAGCTCGAAAGGTAGGGTAAACGGCCTCATTTCTAAGAAAAAATAGCGGAATCGCCGAAAAATGTGTTTCAAATGAGCTCGAAAGGTAGGGTGGTGTGGACTCGCTAAAGTGTGTTTCAAATGAGCTCGAAAGGTAGGGTAAACGGCCTCATTTCAAAAAAAAAAATGTGGACTCGCCGAAAAATGTGTTTCAAATGAGCTCGAAAGGTAGGGTCGTGGACTCGCTAAAAAATGTGTTTCAAATGAGCTCGAAAGGTAGGGTAACGGACTCATTTCTAAGCAAAAATGGTGGACTCGCCGAAAAATGTGTTTCATATGAGCTCCAAAAGTAGGGTGGTGGACTCGCTAAAAAATGTGTTTCAAATGAGTTCGAAAGGTAGGGTGGTGGACTCGCTAAAAAATTGGTTTCAAATGAATTCAAAATGAAGGGTAAACAGACTCATTTCTAAGCAAAATTGTGGACTCGCCGAAGAATGTGTTTCAAATGAGCTCAAAAGGTAGGGTGGTGTGGACTCGCTAAAAAATGTGTTTCGAATGAGCTCGAAAGGTAGAGTAAACGGCCTCATTTCTAAGCAAAATTGTTGACTCGCCGAAAAATGTGTTTCAAATGAGCTCGAAAGGTAGGGTGGTGGACTCGCGCAAAAATATGTTTCAAATGAGCCCGAAAGGTAGGGTAATAGACTCATTTGTAAGAAAAAATGGTGGACTCGCCGAAAAATGTGTTTCATATGAGCTCCAAAGGTAGGGTGGTGGACTCGCTAAAAAAATGTGTTTCAAATGAGCCCGAAAGGTAGGGTAAACGGACTCATTTCTAAGCAAAAATGGTGGACTCGCCGAAAAATGTGTTTCATATGAGCTCCAAAGGTAGGGTGGTGGACTCGCTAAAAAAACGTGTTTCAAATGAGCTCGAAAGGAAGGGTAAACAGCCTTATTTCTAAGAAAAAATAGTACACTCGCCGAAAATGTGTTTCAAATGAGCTCCAAAGGTAGGGTAAACAACCTCATTTCTAAGCAAAAATGGTGGACTCGCCGGAAATTTTGTTTAAAATAAGCTTCAAAGCTAGGGTGATGGTCTAGCTGAAAAATGTGTTTCAAATGAGCTCCAAAGATAGGGTAAACGGCCCAATTTCTGAGCAAAAATGGTGGACCCGCCGAAAAATGTGTTTCTTATGAGCTCCAAAGGTTGGGTGGTGGACCCGCTAAAAAAATGTGTTTATAATGAGCTCGAAAGGTATGGTAAACAGCCTTATTTATAAGAAAAAATAGTGGACTCGCCGGAAAATGTGTTTCTAATGAGCTCGAAAGGTAGGGTAAACGGCCTCATTTGTAAGTAAAAATGATGGACACGCCAAAAAATGTGTTTCAAATGAGTTCGAAAGGTAGGGTGGTGGACTCGCTAAAAAATGTGTTTCAAATGAATTCAAAAGGAAGGGTAAACAGACTCATTTCTAAGCAAAAATTGTGGAATCGCCGAAAAATGTGTTTCAAATGAGCTCAAAAGGTAGGGTGGTGTGGACTCGCTAAAAAATGTGTTTCAATTGAGCTCGAAAGGTAGGGTAAACGGCCTCATTGCTAAGCAAAAATGGTGGACTCGCCGAAAAATGTGTTTCAAATGAGCTCGGAACGTAGGGTGGTGTGGACTCGCTAAAGTGTGTTTCAAATGAGCTCGAAAGATAGGGTAAACAGACTCATTTCTAAGCAAAAATTGTGGAATCGCCGAAAAATGTGTTTCAAATGAGCTCAAAAGGTAGGGTGGTGTGGACTCGCTAAAAAATGTGTTTCGAATGAGCTCGAAAGGTAGGGTAAACGGCCTCATTGCTAAGCAAAAATGGTGGACTCGCCGAAAAATGTGTTTCAAATGAGCTCGGAACGTAGGGTGGTGTGGACTCGCTAAAGTGTGTTTCAAATGAGCTCGAAAGATAGGGTAAACGGCCTCATTTCTAACAAAAAATTGTGGACTCGTCGAAAAATGTGTTTCAAATGAGCTCGAAAGGTAGGGTGGTGGACTCGCTAAAAAATGTGTTTCAAATGTGCTCAAAAGGTAGGGTAACGGACTCATTTCTAAGGAAAAATGGTGGACTCGCCGAAAAATGTGTTTCATATGAGCTCCAAAGGTAGGGTGGTGGACTCGCTAAAAAATTGGTTTCAAATGAATTCAAAAGGAAGGGTAAACAAACTCATTTCTAAGCAAAATTGTGGACTCGCCGAAAAATGTGTTTCAAATGAGCTCAAAAGGTAGGGTGGTGTGGACTCGCTAAAAAATGTGTTTCGAATGAGCTCGAAAGGTAGGGTAAACGGCCTCATTTCTAAGCAAAATTGTTAACTCGCCGAAAAATGTGTTTCAAATGAGCTCGAAAGGTAGGGTGGTGGACTCGCGCAAAAATGTGTTTCAAATATGCCCGAAAGGTAGGGTAACGGACTTTATTTCTAAGCAAAATTTGTGGACTCGCCGAAAAATGTGTTTCATATGAGCTCCAAAGGTAGGGTGGTGGACTCGCTAAAAAAATGTGTTTCAAATGAGCCCGAAAGGTAGGGTAAACGGACTCATTTCTAAGCAAAAATGGTGGACTCGCCGAAAAATGTGTTTCATATGAGCTCCAAAGGTAGGGTGGTGGACTCGCTAAAAAAACGTGTTTCAAATGAGCTCGAAAGGAAGGGTAAACAGCCTTATTTCTAAGAAAAAATAGTACACTCGCCGAAAATGTGTTTCAAATGAGCTCCAAAGGTAGGGTAAACAACCTCATTTCTAAGCAAAAATGGTGGACTCGCCGGAAATTTTGTTTAAAATAAGCTTCAAAGCTAGGGTGATGGTCTAGCTGAAAAATGTGTTTCAAATGAGCTCCAAAGATAGGGTAAACGGCCCAATTTCTGAGCAAAAATGGTGGACCCGCCGAAAAATGTGTTTCTTATGAGCTCCAAAGGTTGGGTGGTGGACCCGCTAAAAAAATGTGTTTATAATGAGCTCGAAAGGTATGGTAAACAGCCTTATTTATAAGAAAAAATAGTGGACTCGCCGGAAAATGTGTTTCTAATGAGCTCGAAAGGTAGGGTAAACGGCCTCATTTGTAAGTAAAAATGATGGACACGCCAAAAAATGTGTTTCAAATGAGTTCGAAAGGTAGGGTGGTGGACTCGCTAAAAAATGTGTTTCAAATGAATTCAAAAGGAAGGGTAAACAGACTCATTTCTAAGCAAAAATTGTGGAATCGCCGAAAAATGTGTTTCAAATGAGCTCAAAAGGTAGGGTGGTGTGGACTCGCTAAAAAATGTGTTTCAATTGAGCTCGAAAGGTAGGGTAAACGGCCTCATTGCTAAGCAAAAATGGTGGACTCGCCGAAAAATGTGTTTCAAATGAGCTCGGAACGTAGGGTGGTGTGGACTCGCTAAAGTGTGTTTCAAATGAGCTCGAAAGATAGGGTAAACAGACTCATTTCTAAGCAAAAATTGTGGAATCGCCGAAAAATGTGTTTCAAATGAGCTCAAAAGGTAGGGTGGTGTGGACTCGCTAAAAAATGTGTTTCGAATGAGCTCGAAAGGTAGGGTAAACGGCCTCATTGCTAAGCAAAAATGGTGGACTCGCCGAAAAATGTGTTTCAAATGAGCTCGGAACGTAGGGTGGTGTGGACTCGCTAAAGTGTGTTTCAAATGAGCTCGAAAGATAGGGTAAACGGCCTCATTTCTAACAAAAAATTGTGGACTCGTCGAAAAATGTGTTTCAAATGAGCTCGAAAGGTAGGGTGGTGGACTCGCTAAAAAATGTGTTTCAAATGTGCTCAAAAGGTAGGGTAACGGACTCATTTCTAAGGAAAAATGGTGGACTCGCCGAAAAATGTGTTTCATATGAGCTCCAAAGGTAGGGTGGTGGACTCGCTAAAAAATTGGTTTCAAATGAATTCAAAAGGAAGGGTAAACAAACTCATTTCTAAGCAAAATTGTGGACTCGCCGAAAAATGTGTTTCAAATGAGCTCAAAAGGTAGGGTGGTGTGGACTCGCTAAAAAATGTGTTTCGAATGAGCTCGAAAGGTAGGGTAAACGGCCTCATTTCTAAGCAAAATTGTTAACTCGCCGAAAAATGTGTTTCAAATGAGCTCGAAAGGTAGGGTGGTGGACTCGCGCAAAAATGTGTTTCAAATATGCCCGAAAGGTAGGGTAACGGACTTTATTTCTAAGCAAAATTTGTGGACTCGCCGAAAAATGTGTTTCATATGAGCTCCAAAGGTAGGGTGGTGGACTCGCTAAAAAAATGTTTTTCAAATGAGCCCGAAAGGTTGGGTAAACGGACTCATTTCTAAGCAAAAATGGTGGACTCGCCGAAAAATGTGTTTCATACGAGCTCCAAAGGTAGGGTGGTGGACTCGCTAAAAAAACATGTTTCAAATGAGCTCGAAAGGAAGGGTAAACAGCCTTATTTCTAAGAAAAAATAGTGGACTTACCGAAAATGTGTTTCAAATGAGCTCCAAAGGTAGGGTAAACAACCTCATTTCTAAGCAAAAATGGTGGACTCGCCGGAAATTTTGTTTAAAATAAGATTCAAAGGTAGGGTGATGGTCTAGCTGAAAAATGTGTTTCAAACGAGCTCCAAAGATAGGGTAAACGGCCCAATTTCTGAGCAAAAATGGTGGACCCGCCGAAAAATGTGTTTCTTATGAGCTCCAAAGGTTGGGTGGTGGACTCGCTAAAAAAATGTGTTTCAAATGAATTCAAAAGGAAGGGTAAACAGACTCATTTCTAAGCAAAAATTGTGGAATCGCCGAAAAATGTGTTTCAAATGAGCTCAAAAGGTAGGGTGGTGTGGACTCGTTAAAAAATGTGTTTCGAATGAGCTCGAAAGGTAGGGTAAACGGCCTCATTTCTAAGAAAAAATAGCGGACTCGCCGAAAAATGTGTTTCAAATGAGCTCAAAACGTAGGATGGTGTGGACTCGCTAAAAAATGTGTTTCGAACGAGCTTGAAAGGTAGGGTAAACGGCCTCATTTCTAAGCAAATATGGTGACTCGCCAAAAAATGTGTTTCAAATGACCTCGAAAGGTAGGGTGGTGGACTCGCTAAAAATGTGTTTCAAATGAGCTCGAAAGGTAGGGTGGTGGACTCGCTCGAAAATGTGTTTCAAATGAGCCCGAAAGGTAGGGTAAACGTACTCATTTCTAAGCAAAAATGGCGGACTCGGCGAAAAATGTGTTTCATATGAGCTCCAAAGGTAGGGTGGTGGACTCGCTAAAAAATGTGTTTCAAATGAGCTCGAAAGGAAGGGTAAACAGCCTTATTTCTAAGAAAAAATAGTGGACTCGCCGAAAATGTGTTTCAAATGAGCTCCAAAGTTAGGGTAAACAACCTCATTCCTAAGCAAAAATGGTAGACTCGCCAAAAAATGTGTTTAAAATAAGCTTCAAAAGTAGGGTGGTGGTCTTGCTGAAAAATGTGTTTCAAATGAGCTCCAAAGATAGGGTAAACGACCCAATTTCTAAGGAAAAATGGTGGACTCGCCGAAAAATGTGTTTCAAATGAGCTCGAACGTAGGGTGGTGTGGACTCGCTAAAGTGTGTTTCAAATGAGCTCGAAAGGTAGGGTAAACGGCCTCATTTCAAAAAAAAAATTGTGGACTCGCCGAAAAATGTGTTTCAAATGAGCTCGAAAGGTAGGGTCGTGGACTCGCTAAAAAATGTGTTTCAAATGAGCTCGAAAAGGTAGGGTAACGGACTCATTTCTAAGCAAAAATGGTGGACTCGCCGAAAAATGTGTTTCATATGAGCTCCAAAAGTAGGGTGGTGGACTCGCTAAAAAATGTGTTTCAAATGAGTTCGAAAGGTAGGGTGGTGGACTCGCTAAAAAATTGGTTTCAAATGAATTCAAAATGAAGGGTAAACAGACTCATTTCTAAGCAAAATTGTGGACTCGCCGAAAAATGTGTTTCAAATGAGCTCAAAAGGTAGGGTGGTGTGGACTCGCTAAAAAATGTGTTTCGAATGAGCTCGAAAGGTAGGGTAAACGGCCTCATTTCTAAGCAAAACTGTTGACTCGCCAAAAAATGTGTTTCAAATGAGCTCGAAAGGTAGGGTGGTGGACTCGCGCAAAAATGTGTTTCAAATGAGCCCGAAAGGTAGGGTAACGGACTCATTTCTAAGCAAAAATGGTGGACTCACCGAAAAATGTGTTTCATATGAGCTCCAAAGGTAGGGTGGTGGACTCGCTAAAAAAATGTGTTTCAAATGAGCCCGAAAGGTAGGGTAAACGGACTCATTTCTAAGCAAAAATGGTGGACTCGCCGAAAAATGTGTTTCATACGAGCTCCAAAGGTAGGGTGGTGGACTCGCTAAAAAAACATGTTTCAAATGAGCTCGAAAGGAAGGGTAAACAGCCTTATTTCTAAGAAAAAATAGTGGACTTACCGAAAATGTGTTTCAAATGAGCTCCAAAGGTAGGGTAAACAACCTCATTTCTAAGCAAAAATGGTGGACTCGCCGGAAATTTTGTTTAAAATAAGATTCAAAGGTAGGGTGATGGTCTAGCTGAAAAATGTGTTTCAAACGAGCTCCAAAGATAGGGTAAACGGCCCAATTTCTGAGCAAAAATGGTGGACCCGCCGAAAAATGTGTTTCTTATGAGCTCCAAAGGTTGGGTGGTGGACTCGCTAAAAAAATGTGTTTCAAATGAATTCAAAAGGAAGGGTAAACAGACTCATTTCTAAGCAAAAATTGTGGAATCGCCGAAAAATGTGTTTCAAATGAGCTCAAAAGGTAGGGTGGTGTGGACTCGTTAAAAAATGTGTTTCGAATGAGCTCGAAAGGTAGGGTAAACGGCCTCATTTCTAAGAAAAAATAGCGGACTCGCCGAAAAATGTGTTTCAAATGAGCTCGAAAGGTAGGGTGGTGTGGACTCGCTAAAGTGTGTTTCAAATGAGCTCGAAAGGTAGGGTAAACGGCCTCATTTCTAAGAAAAAATTGTGGACGCGCCAAAAAATGTGTTTCAAATGAGCTCGAAAGGTAGGGTGGTGGACTCGCTCGAAAATGTGTTTCAAATGAGCCCGAAAGGTAGGGTAAACGTACTCATTTCTAAGCAAAAATGGCGGACTCGGCGAAAAATGTGTTTCATATGAGCTCCAAAGGTAGGGTGGTGGACTCGCTAAAAAATGTGTTTCAAATGAGCTCGAAAGGAAGGGTAAACAGCCTTATTTCTAAGAAAAAATAGTGGACTCGCCGAAAATGTGTTTCAAATGAGCTCCAAAGTTAGGGTAAACAACCTCATTCCTAAGCAAAAATGGTAGACTCGCCAAAAAATGTGTTTAAAATAAGCTTCAAAAGTAGGGTGGTGGTCTTGCTGAAAAATGTGTTTCAAATGAGCTCCAAAGATAGGGTAAACGACCCAATTTCTAAGGAAAAATGGTGGACTCGCCGAAAAATGTGTTTCAAATGAGCTCGAACGTAGGGTGGTGTGGACTCGCTAAAGTGTGTTTCAAATGAGCTCGAAAGGTAGGGTAAACGGCCTCATTTCAAAAAAAAAATTGTGGACTCGCCGAAAAATGTGTTTCAAATGAGCTCGAAAGGTAGGGTCGTGGACTCGCTAAAAAATGTGTTTCAAATGAGCTCGAAAAGGTAGGGTAACGGACTCATTTCTAAGCAAAAATGGTGGACTCGCCGAAAAATGTGTTTCATATGAGCTCCAAAAGTAGGGTGGTGGACTCGCTAAAAAATGTGTTTCAAATGAGTTCGAAAGGTAGGGTGGTGGACTCGCTAAAAAATTGGTTTCAAATGAATTCAAAATGAAGGGTAAACAGACTCATTTCTAAGCAAAATTGTGGACTCGCCGAAAAATGTGTTTCAAATGAGCTCAAAAGGTAGGGTGGTGTGGACTCGCTAAAAAATGTGTTTCGAATGAGCTCGAAAGGTAGGGTAAACGGCCTCATTTCTAAGCAAAACTGTTGACTCGCCAAAAAATGTGTTTCAAATGAGCTCGAAAGGTAGGGTGGTGGACTCGCGCAAAAATGTGTTTCAAATGAGCCCGAAAGGTAGGGTAACGGACTCATTTCTAAGCAAAAATGGTGGACTCACCGAAAAATGTGTTTCATATGAGCTCCAAAGGTAGGGTGGTGGACTCGCTAAAAAAATGTGTTTCAAATGAGCCCGAAAGGTAGGGTAAACGGACTCATTTCTAAGCAAAAATGGTGGAGTCGCCGAAAAATGTGTTTCATATGAGCTCCAAAGGTAGGGTGGTGGACTCGCTAAAAAAACGTGTTTCAAATGAGCTCGAAAGGAAGGGTAAACAGCCTTATTTCTAAGAAAAAATAGTGGACTCGCCGAAAATGTGTTTCAAATGAGCTCCAAAGGTAGGGTAAACAACCTCATTTCTAAGCAAAAATGGTGGACTCGCCGGAAATTTTGTTTAAAATAAGATTCAAAGGTAGGGTGATGGTCTAGCTGAAAAATGTGTTTCAAACGAGCTCCAAAGATAGGGTAAACGGCCCAATTTCTGAGCAAAAATGGTGGACCCGCCGAAAAATGTGTTTCTTATGAGCTCCAAAGGTTGGGTGGTGGACTCGCTAAAAAAATGTGTTTCAAATGAATTCAAAAGGAAGGGTAAACAGACTCATTTCTAAGCAAAAATTGTGGAATCGCCGAAAAATGTGTTTCAAATGAGCTCAAAAGGTAGGGTGGTGTGGACTCGTTAAAAAATGTGTTTCGAATGAGCTCGAAAGGTAGGGTAAACGGCCTCATTTCTAAGAAAAAATAGCGGACTCGCCGAAAAATGTGTTTCAAATGAGCTCGAAAGGTAGGGTGGTGTGGACTCGCTACAGTGTGTTTCAAATGAGCTCGAAAGGTAGGGTAAACGGCCTCATTTCTAAGAAAAAATTGTGGACGCGCCAAAAAATGTGTTTCAAATGAGCTCGAAAGGTAGGGTGGTGGACTCGCTCGAAAATGTGTTTCAAATGAGCCCGAAAGGTAGGGTAAACGTACTTATTTCTAAGCAAAAATGGCGGACTCGGCGAAAAATGTGTTTCATATGAGCTCCAAAGGTAGGGTGGTGGACTCGCTAAAAAATGTGTTTCAAATGAGCTCGAAAGGAAGGGTAAACAGCCTTATTTCTAAGAAAAAATAGTGGACTCGCCGAAAATGTGTTTCAAATGAGCTCCAAAGTTAGGGTAAACAACCTCATTCCTAAGCAAAAATGGTAGACTCGCCAAAAAATGTGTTTAAAATAAGCTTCAAAAGTAGGGTGGTGGTCTTGCTGAAAAATGTGTTTCAAATGAGCTCCAAAGATAGGGTAAACGACCCAATTTCTAAGGAAAAATGGTGGACTCGCCGAAAAATGTGTTTCAAATGAGCTCGAACGTAGGGTGGTGTGGACTCGCTAAAGTGTGTTTCAAATGAGCTCGAAAGGTAGGGTAAACGGCCTCATTTCAAAAAAAAAATTGTGGACTCGCCGAAAAATGTGTTTCAAATGAGCTCGAAAGGTAGGGTCGTGGACTCGCTAAAAAATGTGTTTCAAATGAGCTCGAAAAGGTAGGGTAACGGACTCATTTCTAAGCAAAAATGGTGGACTCGCCGAAAAATGTGTTTCATATGAGCTCCAAAAGTAGGGTGGTGGACTCGCTAAAAAATGTATTTCAAATGAGTTCGAAAGGTAGGGTGGTGGACTCGCTAAAAAATTGGTTTCAAATGAATTCAAAATGAAGGGTAAACAGACTCATTTCTAAGCAAAATTGTGGACTCGCCGAAAAATGTGTTTCAAATGAGCTCAAAAGGTAGGGTGGTGTGGACTCGCTAAAAAATGTGTTTCGAATGAGCTCGAAAGGTAGGGTAAACGGCCTCATTTCTAAGCAAAACTGTTGACTCGCCGAAAAATGTGTTTCAAATGAGCTCGAAAGGTAGGGTGGTGGACTCGCGCAAAAATGTGTTTCAAATGAGCCCGAAAGGTAGGGTAACGGACTCATTTCTAAGCAAAAATGGTGGACTCACCGAAAAATGTGTTTCATATGAGCTCCAAAGGTAGGGTGGTGGACTCGCTAAAAAAATGTGTTTCAAATGAGCCCGAAAGGTAGGGTGGTGGACTCGCTCAAAAATGTGTTTCAAATGAGCCCGAAAGGTAGGGTAAACGTACTCATTTCTAAGCAAAAATGGGGGACTCGGCGAAAAATGTTTTTCATATGAGCTCCAAAGGTAGGGTGGTGGACTCGCTAAAAAAACGTGTTTCAAATGAGCTCGAAAGGAAGGGTAAACAGCCTTATTTCTAAGAAAAAATAGTGGACTCGCCGAAAATGTGTTTCAAATGAGCTCCAAAGTTAGGGTAAACAACCTCATTCCTAAGAAAAAATGGTAGACTCGCCAAAAAATGTGTTTAAAATAAGCTTCAAAAGTAGGGTGGTGGTCTTGCTGAAAAATGTGTTTCAAATGAGCTCCAAAGATAGGGTAAACGGCCCAATTTCTAAGGAAAAATGGTGGACTCGCCGAAAAATGTGTTTCATATGAGCTCCAAAGGTAGGGTGGTGGACTCGCTAAAAAAACGTGTTTCAAATGAGCTCGAAAGGAAGGGTAAACAGCCTTATTTCTAAGAAAAAATAGTGGACTCGCCGAAAATGTGTTTCAAATGAGCTCCAAAGGTAGGGTAAACAACCTCATTTCTAAGCAAAAATGGTGGACTCGCCGGAAATTTTGTTTAAAATAAGCTTCAAAGTAGGGTGATGGTCTAGCTGAAAAATGTGTTTCAAATGAGCTCCAAAGATAGGGTAAACGGCCCAATTTCTGAGCAAAAATGGTGGACCCGTCGAAAAATGTGTTTCTTATGAGCTCCAAAGGTTGGGTGGTGGACTCGCTAAAAAAATGTGTTTATAATGAGCTCGAAAGGTATGGTAAACAGCCTTATTTATAAGAAAAAATAGTGGACTCGCCGGAAAATGTGTTTCAAATGAGCTCGAAAGGTAGGGTAAACGGCCTCATTTGTAAGCCAAAATGATGGACACGCCAAAAAATGTGTTTCAAATGAGTTCGAAAGGTAGGGTGGTGGACTCGCTAAAAAATGTGTTTCAAATGAATTCAAAAGGAAGGGTAAACAGACTCATTTCTAAGCAAAAATTGTGGAATCGCCGAAAAATGTGTTTCAAATGAGCTCAAAAGGTAGGGTGGTGTGGACTCGCTAAAAAATGTGTTTCAAATGAGCTCGAAAGGTAGGGTAACGGACTCATTTCTAAGCAAAAATGGGGGACTCGGCGAAAAATGTGTTTCATATGAGCTCCAAAGGTAGGGTGGTGGACTCGCTAAAAAATGTGTTTCAAATGAGCTCGAAAGGAAGGGTAAACAACCTTATTTCTAAGAAAAAATAGTGGACTCGCCGAAAAATGTGTTTCAAATGAGCTCGAAAGGTAGGGTGGTGTGGACTCGCTAAAGTGTGTTTCAAATGAGCTCGAAAGGTAGGGTAAACGGCCTCATTTCTAAAAAAAAATTGTGGACTCGCCGAAAAATGTGTTTCAAATGAGCTCGAAAGGTAGGGTGGTGGACTCGCTCAAAAATGTGTTTCAAATGAGCCCGAAAGGTAGGGTAAACGTACTCATTTCTAAGCAAAAATGGGGGACTCGGCGAAAAATGTTTTTCATATGAGCTCCAAAGGTAGGGTGGTGGACTCGCTAAAAAAACGTGTTTCAAATGAGCTCGAAAGGAAGGGTAAACAGCCTTATTTCTAAGAAAAAATAGTGGACTCGCCGAAAATGTGTTTCAAATGAGCTCCAAAGTTAGGGTAAACAACCTCATTCCTAAGAAAAAATGGTAGACTCGCTAAAAAATGTGTTTAAAATAAGCTTCAAAAGTAGGGTGGTGGTCTTGCTGAAAAATGTGTTTCAAATGAGCTCCAAAGATAGGGTAAACGGCCCAATTTCTAAGGAAAAATGGTGGACTCGCCGAAAAATGTGTTTCAAATGAGCTCGAACGTAGGGTGGTGTGGACTCGCTAAAGTGTGTTTCAAATGAGCTCGAAAGGTAGGGTAAACGGCCTCATTTCAAAAAAAAAATTGTGGACTCGCCGAAAAATGTGTTTCAAATGAGCTCGAAAGGTAGGGTCGTGGACTCGCTAAAAAATGTGTTTCAAATGAGCTCGAAAGGTAGGGTAACGGACTCATTTCTAAGCAAAAATGGTGGACTCGCCGAAAAATGTGTTTCATATGAGCTCCAAAAGTAGGGTGGTGGACTCGCTAAAAAAACGTGTTTCAAATGAGCTCGAAAGGAAGGGTAAACAGCCTTATTTCTAAGAAAAAATAGTGCACTTGCCGAAAATGTGTTTCAAATGAGCTCCAAAGGTAGGGTAAACAACCTCATTTCTAAGCAAAAATGGTGGACTCGCCGGAAATTTTGTTTAAAATAAGCTTCAAAGCTAGGGTGATGGTCTAGCTGAAAAATGTGTTTCAAATGAGCTCCAAAGATAGGGTAAACGGCCCAATTTCTGAGCAAAAATGGTGGACCCGCCGAAAAATGTGTTTCTTATGAGCTCCAAAGGTTGGGTGGTGGACCCGCTAAAAAAATGTGTTTATAATGAGCTCGAAAGGTATGGTAAACAGCCTTATTTATAAGAAAAAATAGTGGACTCGCCGGAAAATGTGTTTCTAATGAGCTCGAAAGGTAGGGTAAACGGCCTCATTTGTAAGTAAAAATGATGGACACGCCAAAAAATGTGTTTCAAATGAGTTCGAAAGGTAGGGTGGTGGACTCGCTAAAAAATGTGTTTCAAATGAATTCAAAAGGAAGGGTAAACAGACTCATTTCTAAGCAAAAATTGTGGAATCGCCGAAAAATGTGTTTCAAATGAGCTCAAAAGGTAGGGTGGTGTGGACTCGCTAACAAATGTGTTTCAAATGAGCTCGAAAGGTAGGGTAAACGGCCTCATTGCTAAGCAAAAATGGTGGACTCGCCGAAAAATGTGTTTCAAATGAGCTCGGAACGTAGGGTGGTGTGGACTCGCTAAAGTGTGTTTCAAATGAGCTCGAAAGATAGGGTAAACAGACTCATTTCTAAGCAAAAATTGTGGAATCGCCGAAAAATGTGTTTCAAATGAGCTCAAAAGGTAGGGTGGTGTGGACTCGCTAAAAAATGTGTTTCGAATGAGCTCGAAAGGTAGGGTAAACGGCCTCATTGCTAAGCAAAAATGGTGGACTCGCCGAAAAATGTGTTTCAAATGAGCTCGGAACGTAGGGTGGTGTGGACTCGCTAAAGTGTGTTTCAAATGAGCTCGAAAGATAGGGTAAACGGCCTCATTTCTAACAAAAAATTGTGGACTCGTCGAAAAATGTGTTTCAAATGAGCTCGAAAGGTAGGGTGGTGGACTCGCTAAAAAATGTGTTTCAAATGTGCTCAAAAGGTAGGGTAACAGACTCATTTCTAAGGAAAAATGGTGGACTCCCCGAAAAATGTGTTTCATATGAGCTCCAAAGGTAGGGTGGTGGACTCGCTAAAAAATTGGTTTCAAATGAATTCAAAAGGAAGGGTAAACAAACTCATTTCTAAGCAAAATTGTGGACTCGCCGAAAAATGTGTTTCAAATGAGCTCAAAAGGTAGGGTGGTGTGGACTCGCTAAAAAATGTGTTTCGAATGAGCTCGAAAGGTAGGGTAAACGGCCTCATTTCTAAGCAAAATTGTTAACTCGCCGAAAAATGTGTTTCAAATGAGCTCGAAAGGTAGGGTGGTGGACTCGCGCAAAAATGTGTTTCAAATATGCCCGAAAGGTAGGGTAACGGACTTTATTTCTAAGCAAAATTTGTGGACTCGCCGAAAAATGTGTTTCATATGAGCTCCAAAGGTAGGGTGGTGGACTCGCTAAAAAAATGTTTTTCAAATGAGCCCGAAAGGTTGGGTAAACGGACTCATTTCTAAGCAAAAATGGTGGACTCGCCGAAAAATGTGTTTCATACGAGCTCCAAAGGTAGGGTGGTGGACTCGCTAAAAAAACATGTTTCAAATGAGCTCGAAAGGAAGGGTAAACAGCCTTATTTCTAAGAAAAAATAGTGGACTTACCGAAAATGTGTTTCAAATGAGCTCCAAAGGTAGGGTAAACAACCTCATTTCTAAGCAAAAATGGTGGACTCGCCGGAAATTTTGTTTAAAATAAGATTCAAATGTAGGGTGATGGTCTAGCTGAAAAATGTGTTTCAAACGAGCTCCAAATATAGGGTAAACGGCCCAATTTCTGAGCAAAAATGGTGGACCCGCCGAAAAATGTGTTTCTTATGAGCTCCAAAGGTTGGGTGGTGGACTCGCTAAAAAAATGTGTTTCAAATGAATTCAAAAGGAAGGGTAAACAGACTCATTTCTAAGCAAAAATTGTGGAATCGCCGAAAAATGTGTTTCAAATGAGCTCAAAAGGTAGGGTGGTGTGGACTCGCTAAAAAATGTGTTTCGAATGAGCTCGAAAGGTAGGGTAAACGGCCTCATTGCTAAGCAAAAATGGTGGACTCGCCGAAAAATGTGTTTCAAATGAGCTCGGAACGTAGGGTGGTGTGGACTCGCTAAAGTGTGTTTCAAATGAGCTCGAAAGATAGGGTAAACGGCCTCATTTCTAACAAAAAATTGTGGACTCGTCGAAAAATGTGTTTCAAATGAGCTCGAAAGGTAGGGTGGTGGACTCGCTAAAAAATGTGTTTCAAATGTGCTCAAAAGGTAGGGTAACAGACTCATTTCTAAGGAAAAATGGTGGACTCCCCGAAAAATGTGTTTCATATGAGCTCCAAAGGTAGGGTGGTGGACTCGCTAAAAAATTGGTTTCAAATGAATTCAAAAGGAAGGGTAAACAAACTCATTTCTAAGCAAAATTGTGGACTCGCCGAAAAATGTGTTTCAAATGAGCTCAAAAGGTAGGGTGGTGTGGACTCGCTAAAAAATGTGTTTCGAATGAGCTCGAAAGGTAGGGTAAACGGCCTCATTTCTAAGCAAAATTGTTAACTCGCCGAAAAATGTGTTTCAAATGAGCTCGAAAGGTAGGGTGGTGGACTCGCGCAAAAATGTGTTTCAAATATGCCCGAAAGGTAGGGTAACGGACTTTATTTCTAAGCAAAATTTGTGGACTCGCCGAAAAATGTGTTTCATATGAGCTCCAAAGGTAGGGTGGTGGACTCGCTAAAAAAATGTTTTTCAAATGAGCCCGAAAGGTTGGGTAAACGGACTCATTTCTAAGCAAAAATGGTGGACTCGCCGAAAAATGTGTTTCATACGAGCTCCAAAGGTAGGGTGGTGGACTCGCTAAAAAAACATGTTTCAAATGAGCTAGAAAGGAAGGGTAAACAGCCTTATTTCTAAGAAAAAATAGTGGACTTACCGAAAATGTGTTTCAAATGAGCTCCAAAGGTAGGGTAAACAACCTCATTTCTAAGCAAAAATGGTGGACTCGCCGGAAATTTTGTTTAAAATAAGATTCAAATGTAGGGTGATGGTCTAGCTGAAAAATGTGTTTCAAACGAGCTCCAAATATAGGGTAAACGGCCCAATTTCTGAGCAAAAATGGTGGACCCGCCGAAAAATGTGTTTCTTATGAGCTCCAAAGGTTGGGTGGTGGACTCGCTAAAAAAATGTGTTTCAAATGAATTCAAAAGGAAGGGTAAACAGACTCATTTCTAAGCAAAAATTGTGGAATCGCCGAAAAATGTGTTTCAAATGAGCTCAAAAGGTAGGGTGGTGTGGACTCGTTAAAAAATGTGTTTCGAATGAGCTCGAAAGGTAGGGTAAACGGCCTCATTTCTAAGAAAAAATAGCGGACTCGCCTAAAAATGTGTTTCAAATGAGCTCGAAAGGTAGGGTGGTGTGGACTCGCTAAAGTGTGTTTCAAATGAGCTCGAAAGGTAGGGTAAACGGCCTCATTTCTAAGAAAAAATTGTGGACGCGCCAAAAAATGTGTTTCAAATGAGCTCGAAAGGTAGGGTGGTGGACTCGCTCGAAAATGTGTTTCAAATGAGCCCGAAAGGTAGGGTAAACGTACTCATTTCTAAGCAAAAATGGGGGACTCGGCGAAAAATGTGTTTCATATGAGCTCCAAAGGTAGGGTGGTGGACTCGCTAAAAAATGTGTTTCAAATGAGCTCGAAAGGAAGGGTAAACAGCCTTATTTCTAAGAAAAAATAGTGGACTCGCCGAAAATGTGTTTCAAATGAGCTCCAAAGTTAGGGTAAACAACCTCATTCCTAAGCAAAAATGGTAGACTCGCCAAAAAATGTGTTTAAAATAAGCTTCAAAAGTAGGGTGGTGGTCTTGCTGAAAATTGTGTTTCAAATGAGCTCCAAAGATAGGGTAAACGACCCAATTTCTAAGGAAAAATGGTGGACTCGCCGAAAAATGTGTTTCAAATGAGCTCGAACGTAGGGTGGTGTGGACTCGCTAAAGTGTGTTTCAAATGAGCTCGAAAGGTAGGGTAAACGGCCTCATTTCAAAAAAAAAATTGTGGACTCGCCGAAAAATGTGTTTCAAATGAGCTCGAAAGGTAGGGTCGTGGACTCGCTAAAAAATGTGTTTCAAATGAGCTCGAAAAGGTAGGGTAACGGACTCATTTCTAAGCAAAAATGGTGGACTCGCCGAAAAATGTGTTTCATATGAGCTCCAAAAGTAGGGTGGTGGACTCGCTAAAAAATGTGTTTCAAATGAGTTCGAAAGGTAGGGTGGTGGACTCGCTAAAAAATTGGTTTCAAATGAATTCAAAATGAAGGGTAAACAGACTCATTTCTAAGCAAAATTGTGGACTCGCCGAAAAATGTGTTTCAAATAAGCTCAAAAGGTAGGGTGGTGTGGACTCGCTAAAAAATGTGTTTCGAATGAGCTCGAAAGGTAGGGTAAACGGCCTCATTTCTAAGCAAAACTGTTGACTCGCCGAAAAATGTGTTTCAAATGAGCTCGAAAGGTAGGGTGGTGGACTCGCGCAAAAATGTGTTTCAAATGAGCCCGAAAGGTAGGGTAACGGACTCATTTCTAAGCAAAAATGGTGGACTCACCGAAAAATGTGTTTCATATGAGCTCCAAAGGTAGGGTGGTGGACTCGCTAAAAAAATGTGTTTCAAATGAGCCCGAAAGGTAGGGTAAACGGACTCATTTCTAAGCAAAAATGGTGGACTCGCCGAAAAATGTGTTTCATATGAGCTCCAAAGGTAGGGTGGTGGACTCGCTAAAAAAACGTGTTTCAAATGAGCTCGAAAGGAAGGGTAAACAGCCTTATTTCTAAGAAAAAATAGTGGACTCGCCGAAAATGTGTTTCAAATGAGCTCCAAAGGTAGGGTAAACAACCTCATTTCTAAGCAAAAATGGTGGACTCGCCGGAAATTTTGTTTAAAATAAGCTTCAAAGGTAGGGTGATGGTCTAGCTGAAAAATGTGTTTCAAATGAGCTCCAAATATAGGGTAAACGGCCCAATATCTGAGCAAAAATGGTGGACCCGTCGAAAAATGTGTTTCTTATGAGCTCCAAAGGTTGGGTGGTGGACTCGCTAAAAAAATGTGTTTATAATGAGCTCGAAAGGTATGGTAAACAGCCTTATTTATAAGAAAAAATAGTGGACTCGCCGGAAAATGTGTTTCAAATGAGCTCGAAAGGTAGGGTAAACGGCCTCATTTGTAAGCCAAAATGATGGACACGCCAAAAAATGTGTTTCAAATGAGTTCGAAAGGTAGGGTGGTGGACTCGCTAAAAAATGTGTTTCAAATGAATTCAAAAGGAAGGGTAAACAGACTCATTTCTAAGCAAAAATTGTGGAATCGCCGAAAAATGTGTTTCAAATGAGCTCAAAAGGTAGGGTGGTGTGGACTCGCTAAAAAATGTGTTTCAAATGAGCTCGAAAGGTAGGGTAACGGACTCATTTCTAAGCAAAAATGGGGGACTCGGCGAAAAATGTGTTTCATATGAGCTCCAAAGGTAGGGTGGTGGACTCGCTAAAAAATGTGTTTCAAATGAGCTCGAAAGGAAGGGTAAACAACCTTATTTCTAAGAAAAAATAGTGGACTCGCCGAAAAATGTGTTTCAAATGAGCTCGAAAGGTAGGGTGGTGTGGACTCGCTAAAGTGTGTTTCAAATGAGCTCGAAAGGTAGGGTAAACGGCCTCATTTCTAAAAAAAAATTGTGGACTCGCCGAAAAATGTGTTTCAAATGAGCTCGAAAGGTAGGGTGGTGGACTCGCTCAAAAATGTGTTTCAAATGAGCCCGAAAGGTAGGGTAAACGTACTCATTTCTAAGCAAAAATGGGGGACTCGGCGAAAAATGTTTTTCATATGAGCTCCAAAGGTAGGGTGGTGGACTCGCTAAAAAAACGTGTTTCAAATGAGCTCGAAAGGAAGGGTAAACAGCCTTATTTCTAAGAAAAAATAGTGGACTCGCCGAAAATGTGTTTCAAATGAGCTCCAAAGTTAGGGTAAACAACCTCATTCCTAAGCAAAAATGGTAGACTCGCCAAAAAATGTGTTTAAAATAAGCTCAAAAGTAGGGTGGTGGTCTTGCTGAAAAATGTGTTTCAAATGAGCTCCAAAGATAGGGTAAACGGCCCAATTTCTAAGGAAAAATGGTGGACTCGCCGAAAAATGTGTTTCAAATGAGCTCGAACGTAGGGTGGTGTGGACTCGCTAAAGTGTGTTTCAAATGAGCTCGAAAGGTAGGGTAAACGGCCTCATTTCAAAAAAAAAATTGTGGACTCGCCGAAAAATGTGTTTCAAATGAGCTCGAAAGGTAGGGTCGTGGACTCGCTAAAAAATGTGTTTCAAATGAGCTCGAAAGGTAGGGTAACGGACTCATTTCTAAGCAAAAATGGTGGACTCGCCGAAAAATGTGTTTCATATGAGCTCCTAAAGTAGGGTGGTGGACTCGCTAAAAAAACGTGTTTCAAATGAGCTCGAAAGGAAGGGTAAACAGCCTTATTTCTAAGAAAAAATAGTGCACTTGCCGAAAATGTGTTTCAAATGAGCTCCAAAGGTAGGGTAAACAACCTCATTTCTAAGCAAAAATGGTGGACTCGCCGGAAATTTTGTTTAAAATAAGCTTCAAAGCTAGGGTGATGGTCTAGCTGAAAAATGTGTTTCAAATGAGCTCCAAAGATAGGGTAAACGGCCCAATTTCTGAGCAAAAATGGTGGACCCGCCGAAAAATGTGTTTCTTATGAGCTCCAAAGGTTGGGTGGTGGACCCGCTAAAAAAATGTGTTTATAATGAGCTCGAAAGGTATGGTAAACAGCCTTATTTATAAGAAAAAATAGTGGACTCGCCGGAAAATGTGTTTCTAATGAGCTCGAAAGGTAGGGTAAACGGCCTCATTTGTAAGTAAAAATGATGGACACGCCAAAAAATGTGTTTCAAATGAGTTCGAAAGGTAGGGTGGTGGACTCGCTAAAAAATGTGTTTCAAATGAATTCAAAAGGAAGGGTAAACAGACTCATTTCTAAGCAAAAATTGTGGAATCGCCGAAAAATGTGTTTCAAATGAGCTCAAAAGGTAGGGTGGTGTGGACTCGCTAAAAAATGTGATTCAAATGAGCTCGAAAGGTAGGGTAAACGGCCTCATTGCTAAGCAAAAATGGTGGACTCGCCGAAAAATGTGTTTCAAATGAGCTCGGAACGTAGGGTGGTGTGGACTCGCTAAAGTGTGTTTCAAATGAGCTCGAAAGATAGGGTAAACAGACTCATTTCTAAGCAAAAATTGTGGAATCGCCGAAAAATGTGTTTCAAATGAGCTCAAAAGGTAGGGTGGTGTGGACTCGCTAAAAAATGTGTTTCGAATGAGCTCGAAAGGTAGGGTAAACGGCCTCATTGCTAAGCAAAAATGGTGGACTCGCCGAAAAATGTGTTTCAAATGAGCTCGGAACGTAGGGTGGTGTGGACTCGCTAAAGTGTGTTTCAAATGAGCTCGAAAGATAGGGTAAACGGCCTCATTTCTAACAAAAAATTGTGGACTCGTCGAAAAATGTGTTTCAAATGAGCTCGAAAGGTAGGGTGGTGGACTCGCTAAAAAATGTGTTTCAAATGTGCTCAAAAGGTAGGGTAACAGACTCATTTCTAAGGAAAAATGGTGGACTCCCCGAAAAATGTGTTTCATATGAGCTCCAAAGGTAGGGTGGTGGACTCGCTAAAAAATTGGTTTCAAATGAATTCAAAAGGAAGGGTAAACAAACTCATTTCTAAGCAAAATTGTGGACTCACCGAAAAATGTGTTTCAAATGAGCTCAAAAGGTAGGGTGGTGTGGACTCGCTAAAAAATGTGTTTCGAATGAGCTCGAAAGGTAGGGTAAACGGCCTCATTTCTAAGCAAAATTGTTAACTCGCCGAAAAATGTGTTTCAAATGAGCTCGAAAGGTAGGGTGGTGGACTCGCGCAAAAATGTGTTTCAAATATGCCCGAAAGGTAGGGTAACGGACTTTATTTCTAAGCAAAATTTGTGGACTCGCCGAAAAATGTGTTTCATATGAGCTCCAAAGGTAGGGTGGTGGACTCGCTAAAAAATGTTTTTCAAATGAGCCCGAAAGGTTGGGTAAACGGACTCATTTCTAAGCAAAAATGGTGGACTCGCCGAAAAATGTGTTTCATACGAGCTCCAAAGGTAGGGTGGTGGACTCGCTAAAAAAACATGTTTCAAATGAGCTCGAAAGGAAGGGTAAACAGCCTTATTTCTAAGAAAAAATAGTGGACTTACCGAAAATGTGTTTCAAATGAGCTCCAAAGGTAGGGTAAACAACCTCATTTCTAAGCAAAAATGGTGGACTCGCCGGAAATTTTGTTTAAAATAAGATTCAAAGGTAGGGTGATGGTCTAGCTGAAAAATGTGTTTCAAACGAGCTCCAAAGATAGGGTAAACGGCCCAATTTCTGAGCAAAAATGGTGGACCCGCCGAAAAATGTGTTTCTTATGAGCTCCAAAGGTTGGGTGGTGGACTCGCTAAAAAAATGTGTTTCAAATGAATTCAAAAGGAAGGGTAAACAGACTCATTTCTAAGCAAAAATTGTGGAATCGCCGAAAAATGTGTTTCAAATGAGCTCAAAAGGTAGGGTGGTGTGGACTCGTTAAAAAATGTGTTTCGAATGAGCTCGAAAGGTAGGGTAAACGGCCTCATTTCTAAGAAAAAATAGCGGACTCGCCGAAAAATGTGTTTCACATGAGCTCGAAAGGTAGGGTGGTGTGGACTCGCTAAAGTGTGTTTCAAATGAGCTCGAAAGGTAGGGTAAACGGCCTCATTTCTAAGAAAAAATTGTGGACGCGCCAAAAAATGTGTTTCAAATGAGCTCGAAAGGTAGGGTGGTGGACTCGCTCGAAAATGTGTTTCAAATGAGCCCGAAAGGTAGGGTAAACGTACTCATTTCTAAGCAAAAATGGGGGACTCGGCGAAAAATGTGTTTCATATGAGCTCCAAAGGTAGGGTGGTGGACTCGCTAAAAAATGTGTTTCAAATGAGCTCGAAAGGAAGGGTAAACAGCCTTATTTCTAAGAAAAAATAGTAGACTCGCCGAAAATGTGTTTCAAATGAGCTCCAAAGGTAGGGTAAACAACCTCATTCCTAAGCAAAAATGGTAGACTCGCCAAAAAATGTGTTTAAAATAAGCTTCAAAAGTAGGGTGGTGGTCTTGCTGAAAAATGTGTTTCAAATGAGCTCCAAAGATAGGGTAAACGACCCAATTTCTAAGGAAAAATGGTGGACTCGCCGAAAAATGTGTTTCAAATGAGCTCGAACGTAGGGTGGTGTGGACTCGCTAAAGTGTGTTTCAAATGAGCTCGAAAGGTAGGGTAAACGGCCTCATTTCAAAAAAAAAATTGTGGACTCGCCGACAAATGTGTTTCAAATGAGCTCGAAAGGTAGGGTCGTGGACTCGCTAAAAAATGTGTTTCAAATGAGCTCGAAAAGGTAGGGTAACGGACTCATTTCTAAGCAAAAATGGTGGACTCGCCGAAAAATGTGTTTCATATGAGCTCCAAAAGTAGGGTGGTGGACTCGCTAAAAAATGTGTTTCAAATGAGTTCGAAAGGTAGGGTGGTGGACTCGCTAAAAAATTGGTTTCAAATGAATTCAAAATGAAGGGTAAACAGACTCATTTCTAAGCAAAATTGTGGACTCGCCGAAAAATGTGTTTCAAATGAGCTCAAAAGGTAGGGTGGTGTGGACTCGCTAAAAAATGTGTTTCGAATGAGCTCGAAAGGTAGGGTAAACGGCCTCATTTCTAAGCAAAACTGTTGACTCGCCGAAAAATGTGTTTCAAATGAGCTCGAAAGGTAGGGTGGTGGACTCGCGCAAAAATGTGTTTCAAATGAGCCCGAAAGGTAGGGTAACGGACTCATTTCTAAGCAAAAATGGTGGACTCACCGAAAAATGTGTTTCATATGAGCTCCAAAGGTAGGGTGGTGGACTCGCTAAAAAAATGTGTTTCAAATGAGCCCGAAAGGTAGGGTAAACGGACTCATTTCTAAGCAAAAATGGTGGACTCGCCGAAAAATGTGTTTCATATGAGCTCCAAAGGTAGGGTGGTGGACTCGCTAAAAAAACGTGTTTCAAATGAGCTCGAAAGGAAGGGTAAACAGCCTTATTTATAAGAAAAAATAGTGGACTCGCCGGAAAATGTGTTTCAAATGAGCTCGAAAGGTAGGGTAAACGGCCTCATTTGTAAGCCAAAATGATGGACACGCCAAAAAATGTGTTTCAAATGAGTTCGAAAGGTAGGGTGGTGGACTCGCTAAAAAATGTGTTTCAAATGAATTCAAAAGGAAGGGTAAACAGACTCATTTCTAAGCAAAAATTGTGGAATCGCCGAAAAATGTGTTTCAAATGAGCTCAAAAGGTAGGGTGGTGTGGACTCGCTAAAAAATGTGTTTCAAATGAGCTCGAAAGGTAGGGTAACGGACTCATTTCTAAGCAAAAATGGGGGACTCGGCGAAAAATGTGTTTCATATGAGCTCCAAAGGTAGGGTGGTGGACTCGCTAAAAAATGTGTTTCAAATGAGCTCGAAAGGAAGGGTAAACAACCTTATTTCTAAGAAAAAATAGTGGACTCGCCGAAAAATGTGTTTCAAATGAGCTCGAAAGGTAGGGTGGTGTGGACTCGCTAAAGTGTGTTTCAAATGAGCTCGAAAGGTAGGGTAAACGGCCTCATTTCTAAGAAAAAATTGTGGACTCGCCGAAAAATGTGTTTCAAATGAGCTCGAAAGGTAGGGTGGTGGACTCGCTCAAAAATGTGTTTCAAATGAGCCCGAAAGGTAGGGTAAACGTACTCATTTCTAAGCAAAAATGGGGGACTCGGCGAAAAATGTTTTTCATATGAGCTCCAAAGGTAGGGTGGTGGACTCGCTAAAAAAACGTGTTTCAAATGAGCTCGAAAGGAAGGGTAAACAGCCTTATTTATAAGAAAAAATAGTGGACTCGCCGGAAAATGTGTTTCAAATGAGCTCGAAAGGTAGGGTAAACGGCCTCATTTGTAAGCCAAAATGATGGACACGCCAAAAAATGTGTTTCAAATGAGTTCGAAAGGTAGGGTGGTGGACTCGCTAAAAAATGTGTTTCAAATGAATTCAAAAGGAAGGGTAAACAGACTCATTTCTAAGCAAAAATTGTGGAATCGCCGAAAAATGTGTTTCAAATGAGCTCAAAAGGTAGGGTGGTGTGGACTCGCTAAAAAATGTGTTTCAAATGAGCTCGAAAGGTAGGGTAACGGACTCATTTCTAAGCAAAAATGGGGGACTCGGCGAAAAATGTGTTTCATATGAGCTCCAAAGGTAGGGTGGTGGACTCGCTAAAAAATGTGTTTCAAATGAGCTCGAAAGGAAGGGTAAACAACCTTATTTCTAAGAAAAAATAGTGGACTCGCCGAAAAATGTGTTTCAAATGAGCTCGAAAGGTAGGGTGGTGTGGACTCGCTAAAGTGTGTTTCAAATGAGCTCGAAAGGTAGGGTAAACGGCCTCATTTCTAAGAAAAAATTGTGGACTCGCCGAAAAATGTGTTTCAAATGAGCTCGAAAGGTAGGGTGGTGGACTCGCTCAAAAATGTGTTTCAAATGAGCCCGAAAGGTAGGGTAAACGTACTCATTTCTAAGCAAAAATGGGGGACTCGGCGAAAAATGTTTTTCATATGAGCTCCAAAGGTAGGGTGGTGGACTCGCTAAAAAAACGTGTTTCAAATGAGCTCGAAAGGAAGGGTAAACAGCCTTATTTCTAAGAAAAAATAGTGGACTCGCCGAAAATGTGTTTCAAATGAGCTCCAAAGTTAGGGTAAACAACCTCATTCCTTAGCAAAAATGGTAGACTCGCCAAAAAATGTGTTTAAAATAAGCTTCAAAAGTAGGGTGGTGGTCTTGCTGAAAAATGTGTTTCAAATGAGCTCCAAAGATAGGGCAAACGGCCCAATTTCTAAGGAAAAATGGTGGACTCGCCGAAAAATGTGTTTCAAATGAGCTCGAACGTAGGGTGGTGTGGACTCGCTAAAGTGTGTTTCAAATGAGCTCGAAAGGTAGGGTAAACGGCCTCATTTCTAAGAAAAAATTGTGGACGCGCCAAAAAATGTGTTTCAAATGAGCTCGAAAGGTAGGGTGGTGGACTCGCTCGAAAATGTGTTTCAAATGAGCCCGAAAGGTAGGGTAAACGTACTCATTTCTAAGCAAAAATGGGGGACTCGGCGAAAAATGTGTTTCATATGAGCTCCAAAGGTAGGGTGGTGGACTCGCTAAAAAATGTGTTTCAAATGAGCTCGAAAGGAAGGGTAAACAGCCTTATTTCTAAGAAAAAATAGTGGACTCGCCGAAAATGTGTTTCAAATGAGCTCCAAAGGTAGGGTAAACAACCTCATTCCTAAGCAAAAATGGTAGACTCGCCAAAAAATGTGTTTAAAATAAGCTTCAAAAGTAGGGTGGTGGTCTTGCTGAAAAATGTGTTTCAAATGAGCTCCAAAGATAGGGTAAACGACCCAATTTCTAAGGAAAAATGGTGGACTCGCCGAAAAATGTGTTTCAAATGAGCTCGAACGTAGGGTGGTGTGGACTCGCTAAAGTGTGTTTCAAATGAGCTCGAAAGGTAGGGTAAACGGCCTCATTTCAAAAAAAAAATTGTGGACTCGCCGAAAAATGTGTTTCAAATGAGCTCGAAAGGTAGGGTCGTGGACTCGCTAAAAAATGTGTTTCAAATGAGCTCGAAAAGGTAGGGTAACGGACTCATTTCTAAGCAAAAATGGTGGACTCGCCGAAAAATGTGTTTCATATGAGCTCCAAAAGTAGGGTGGTGGACTCGCTAAAAAATGTGTTTCAAATGAGTTCGAAAGGTAGGGTGGTGGACTCGCTAAAAAATTGGTTTCAAATGAATTCAAAATAAAGGGTAAACAGACTCATTTCTAAGCACAATTGTGGACTCGCCGAAAAATGTGTTTCAAATGAGCTCAAAAGGTAGGGTGGTGTGGACTCGCTAAAAAATGTGTTTCGAATGAGCTCGAAAGGTAGGGTAAACGGCCTCATTTCTAAGCAAAACTGTTGACTCGCCGAAAAATGTGTTTCAAATGAGCTCGAAAGGTAGGGTGGTGGACTCGCGCAAAAATGTGTTTCAAATGAGCCCGAAAGGTAGGGTAACGGACTCATTTCTAAGCAAAAATGGTGGACTCGCCGAAAAATGTATTTCATATGAGCTCGAAAGGTAGGGTGGTGGACTCGCTAAAAAAATGTGTTTCAAATGAGCCCGAAAGGTAGGGTAAACGGACTCATTTCTAAGCAAAAATGGTGGACTCGCCGAAAAATGTGTTTCATATGAGCTCCAAAGGTAGGGTGGTGGACTCGCTAAAAAAACGTGTTTCAAATGAGCTCGAAAGGAAGGGTAAACAACCTTATTTCTAAGAAAAAATAGTGGACTCGCCGAAAATGTGTTTCAAATGAGCTCCAAAGGTAGGGTAAACAACCTCATTTCTAAGCAAAAATGGTGGACTCGCCGGAAATTTTGTTTAAAATAAGCTTCAAAGGTAGGGTGATGGTCTAGCTGAAAAATGTGTTTCAAATGAGCTCCAAAGATAGGGTAAACGGCCCAATTTCTGAGCAAAAATGGTGGACCCGTCGAAAAATGTGTTTCTTATGAGCTCCAAAGGTTGGGTGGTGGACTCGCTAAAAAAATGTGTTTATAATGAGCTCGAAAGGTATGGTAAACAGCCTTATTTATAAGAAAAAATAGTGGACTCGCCTGGAAAATGTGTTTCAAATGAGCTCGAAAGGTAGGGTAAACGGCCTCATTTGTAAGCCAAAATGATGGACACGCCAAAAAATGTGTTTCAAATGAGTTCGAAAGGTAGGGTGGTGGACTCGCTAAAAAATGTGTTTCAAATGAATTCAAAAGGAAGGGTAAACAGACTCATTTCTAAGCAAAAATTGTGGAATCGCCGAAAAATGTGTTTCAAATGAGCTCAAAAGGTAGGGTGGTGTGGACTCGCTAAAAAATGTGTTTCGAATGAGCTCAAAAGGTAGGGTAAACGGCCTCATTGCTAAGCAAAAATGGTGGACTCGCCGAAAAATGTGTTTCAAATGAGCTCGAACGTAGGGTGGTGTGGACTCGCTAAAGTGTGTTTCAAATGAGCTCGAAAGGTAGGGTAAACACCCTCATTTCAAAAAAAAAATTGTGGACTCGCCGAAAAATGTGTTTCAAATGAGCTCGAAAGGTAGGGTCGTGGACTCGCGCAAAAATGTGTTTCAAATGAGCCCGAAAGGTAGGGTAACGGACTCATTTCTAAGCAAAAATGGTGGACTCGCCGAAAAATGTATTTCATATGAGCTCGAAAGGTAGGGTGGTGGACTCGCTAAAAAAATGTGTTTCAAATGAGCCCGAAAGGTAGGGTAAACGGACTCATTTCTAAGCAAAAATGGTGGACTCGCCGAAAAATGTGTTTCATATGAGCTCCAAAGGTAGGGTGGTGGACTCGCTAAAAAAACGTGTTTAAAATGAGCTCGAAAGGAAGGGTAAACAACCTTATTTCTAAGAAAAAATAGTGGACTCGCCGAAAATGTGTTTCAAATGAGCTCCAAAGGTAGGGTAAACAACCTCATTTCTAAGCAAAAATGGTGGACTCGCCGGAAATTTTGTTTAAAATAAGCTTCAAAGGTAGGGTGATGGTCTAGCTGAAAAATGTGTTTCAAATGAGCTCCAAAGATAGGGTAAACGGCCCAATTTCTGAGCAAAAATGGTGGACCCGTCGAAAAATGTGTTTCTTATGAGCTCCAAAGGTTGGGTGGTGGACTCGCTAAAAAAATGTGTTTATAATGAGCTCGAAAGGTATGGTAAACAGCCTTATTTATAAGAAAAAATAGTGGACTCGCCGGAAAATGTGTTTCAAATGAGCTCGAAAGGTAGGGTAAACGGCCTCATTTGTAAGCCAAAATGATGGACACGCCAAAAAATGTGTTTCAAATGAGTTCGAAAGGTAGGGTGGTGGACTCGCTAAAAAATGTGTTTCAAATGAATTCAAAAGGAAGGGTAAACAGACTCATTTCTAAGCAAAAATTGTGGAATCGCCGAAAAATGTGTTTCAAATGAGCTCAAAAGGTAGGGTGGTGTGGACTCGCTAAAAAATGTGTTTCGAATGAGCTCAAAAGGTAGGGTAAACGGCCTCATTGCTAAGCAAAAATGGTGGACTCGCCGAAAAATGTGTTTCAAATGAGCTCGAACGTAGGGTGGTGTGGACTCGCTAAAGTGTGTTTCAAATGAGCTCGAAAGGTAGGGTAAACACCCTCATTTCAAAAAAAAAATTGTGGACTCGCCGAAAAATGTGTTTCAAATGAGCTCGAAAGGTAGGGTCGTGGACTCGCGCAAAAATGTGTTTCAAATGAGCCCGAAAGGTAGGGTAACGGACTCATTTCTAAGCAAAAATGGTGGACTCGCCGAAAAATGTATTTCATATGAGCTCGAAAGGTAGGGTGGTGGACTCGCTAAAAAAATGTGTTTCAAATGAGCCCGAAAGGTAGGGTAAACGGACTCATTTCTAAGCAAAAATGGTGGACTCGCCGAAAAATGTGTTTCATATGAGCTCCAAAGGTAGGGTGGTGGACTCGCTAAAAAAACGTGTTTAAAATGAGCTCGAAAGGAAGGGTAAACAACCTTATTTCTAAGAAAAAATAGTGGACTCGCCGAAAATGTGTTTCAAATGAGCTCCAAAGGTAGGGTAAACAACCTCATTTCTAAGCAAAAATGGTGGACTCGCCGGAAATTTTGTTTAAAATAAGCTTCAAAGGTAGGGTGATGGTCTAGCTGAAAAATGTGTTTCAAATGAGCTCCAAAGATAGGGTAAACGGCCCAATTTCTGAGCAAAAATGGTGGACCCGTCGAAAAATGTGTTTCTTATGAGCTCCAAAGGTTGGGTGGTGGACTCGCTAAAAAAATGTGTTTATAATGAGCTCGAAAGGTATGGTAAACAGCCTTATTTATAAGAAAAAATAGTGGACTCGCCGGAAAATGTGTTTCAAATGAGCTCGAAAGGTAGGGTAAACGGCCTCATTTGTAAGCCAAAATGATGGACACGCCAAAAAATGTGTTTCAAATGAGTTCGAAAGGTAGGGTGGTGGACTCGCTAAAAAATGTGTTTCAAATGAATTCAAAAGGAAGGGTAAACAGACTCATTTCTAAGCAAAAATTGTGGAATCGCCGAAAAATGTGTTTCAAATGAGCTCAAAAGGTAGGGTGGTGTGGACTCGCTAAAAAATGTGTTTCGAATGAGCTCAAAAGGTAGGGTAAACGGCCTCATTGCTAAGCAAAAATGGTGGACTCGCCGAAAAATGTGTTTCAAATGAGCTCGAACGTAGGGTGGTGTGGACTCGCTAAAGTGTGTTTCAAATGAGCTCGAAAGGTAGGGTAAACACCCTCATTTCAAAAAAAAAATTGTGGACTCGCCGAAAAATGTGTTTCAAATGAGCTCGAAAGGTAGGGTCGTGGACTCGCTAAAAAATGTGTTTCAAATGAGCTCGAAAGGTAGGGTAACGGACTCATTTCTAAGCAAAAATGGTGGACTCGCCGAAAAATGTGTTTCATATGAGCTCCAAAAGTAGGGTGGTGGACTCGCTAAAAAATGTGTTTCAAATGAGTTCGAAAGGTAGGGTGGTGGACTCGCTAAAAAATTGGTTTCAAATGAATTCAAAATGAAGGGTAAACAGACTCATTTCTAAGCACAATTGTGGACTCGCCGAAAAATGTGTTTCAAATGAGCTCAAAAGGTAGGGTGGTGTGGACTCGCTAAAAAATGTGTTTCGAATGAGCTCGAAAGGTAGGGTAAACGGCCTCATTTCTAAGCAAAATTGTTGACTCGCCGAAAAATGTGTTTCAAATGAGCTCGAAAGGTAGGGTGGTGGACTCGCGCAAAAATGTGTTTCAAATGAGCCCGAAAGGTAGGGTAACGGACTCATTTCTAAGCAAAAATGGTGGACTCGCCGAAAAATGTATTTCATATGAGCTCGAAAGGTAGGGTGGTGGACTCGCTAAAAAAATGTGTTTCAAATGAGCCCGAAAGGTAGGGTAAACGGACTCATTTCTAAGCAAAAATGGTGGACTCGCCGAAAAATGTGTTTCATATGAGCTCCAAAGGTAGGGTGGTGGACTCGCTAAAAAAACGTGTTTAAAATGAGCTCGAAAGGAAGGGTAAACAGCCTTATTTCTAAGAAAAAATAGTGGACTCGCCGAAAATGTGTTTCAAATGAGCTCCAAAGGTAGGGTAAACAACCTCATTTCTAAGCAAAAATGGTGGACTCACCGGAAATTTTGTTTAAAATAAGCTTCAAAGGTAGGGTGATGGTCTAGCTGAAAAATGTGTTTCAAATGAGCTCCAAAGATAGGGTAAACGGCCCAATTTCTGAGCAAAAATGGTGGACCCGTCGAAAAATGTGTTTCTTATGAGCTCCAAAGGTTGGGTGGTGGACTCGCTAAAAAAATGTGTTTATAATGAGCTCGAAAGGTATGGTAAACAGCCTTATTTATAAGAAAAAATAGTGGACTCGCCGGAAAATGTGTTTCAAATGAGCTCGAAAGGTAGGGTAAACGGCCTCATTTGTAAGCCAAAATGATGGACACGCCAAAAAATGTGTTTCAAATGAGTTCGAAAGGTAGGGTGGTGGACTCGCTAAAAAATGTGTTTCAAATGAATTCAAAAGGAAGGGTAAACAGACTCATTTCTAAGCAAAAATTGTGGAATCGCCGAAAAATGTGTTTCAAATGAGCTCAAAAGGTAGGGTGGTGTGGACTCGCTAAAAAATGTGTTTCGAATGAGCTCAAAAGGTAGGGTAAACGGCCTCATTGCTAAGCAAAAATGGTGGACTCGCCGAAAAATGTGTTTCAAATGAGCTCGAACGTAGGGTGGTGTGGACTCGCTAAAGTGTGTTTCAAATGAGCTCGAAAGGTAGGGTAAACAGCCTCATTTCAAAAAAAAAATTGTGGACTCGCCGAAAAATGTGTTTCAAATGAGCTCGAAAGGTAGGGTCGTGGACTCGCTAAAAAATGTGTTTCAAATGAGCTCGAAAGGTAGGGTAACGGACTCATTTCTAAGCAAAAATGGTGGACTCGCCGAAAAATGTGTTTCATATGAGCTCCAAAAGTAGGGTGGTGGACTCGCTAAAAAATGTGTTTCAAATGAGTTCGAAAGGTAGGGTGGTGGACTCGCTAAAAAATTGGTTTCAAATGAATTCAAAATGAAGGGTAAACAGACTCATTTCTAAGAAAAATTGTGGACTCGTCGAAAATGTGTTTCAAATGAGCTCAAAAGGTAGGGTGGTGTGGACTCGCTAAAAAATGTGTTTCGAATGAGCTCGAAAGGTAGGGTAAACGGCCTCATTTCTAAGCAAAATTGTTGACTCGCCGAAAAATGTGTTTCAAATGAGCTCGAAAGGTAGGGTGGTGGACTCGCGCAAAAATGTGTTTCAAATGAGCCCGAAAGGTAGGGTAACGGACTCATTTCTAAGAAAAAATGGTGGACTCGCCGAAAAATGTGTTTCATATGAGCTCCAAAGGTAGGGTGGTGGACTCGCTAAAAAAATGTGTTTCAAATGAGCCCGAAAGGTAGGGTAAACGGACTCATTTCTAAGCAAAAATGGTGGACTCGCCGAAAAATGTGTTTCATATGAGCTCCAAAGGTAGGGTGGTGGACTCGCTAAAAAAACGTGTTTCAAATGAGCTCGAAAGGAAGGGTAAACAGCCTTATTTCTAAGAAAAAATAGTGGACTCGCCGAAAATGTGTGTCAAATGAGCTCCAAAGGTAGGGTAAACAACCTCATTTCTAAGCAAAAATGGTGGACTCGCCGGAAATTTTGTTTAAAATAAGCTTCAAAGGTAGGGTGATGGTCTTGCTGAAAAATGTGTTTCAAATGAGCTCCAAAGATAGGGTAAACGGCCCAATTTCTGAGCAAAAATGGTGGACCCGTCGAAAAATGTGTTTCTTATGAGCTCCAAAGGTTGGGTGGTGGACTCGCTAAAAAAATGTGTTTATAATGAGCTCGAAAGGTATGGTAAACAGCCTTATTTATAAGAAAAAATAGTGGACTCGCCGGAAAATGTGTTTCAAATGAGCTCGAAAGGTAGGGTAAACGGCCTCATTTGTAAGCCAAAATGATGGACACGCCAAAAAATGTGTTTCAAATGAGTTCGAAAGGTAGGGTGGTGGACTCGCTAAAAAATGTGTTTCAAATGCATTCAAAAGGAAGGGTAAACAGACTCATTTCTAAGCAAAAATTGTGGAATCGCCGAAAAATGTGTTTCAAATGAGCTCAAAAGGTAGGGTGGTGTGGACTCGCTAAAAAATGTGTTTCGAATGAGCTCAAAAGGTAGGGTAAACGGCCTCATTGCTAAGCAAAAATGGTGGACTCGCCGAAAAATGTGTTTCAAATGAGCTCGAACGTAGGGTGGTGTGGACTCGCTAAAGTGTGTTTCAAATGAGCTCGAAAGGTAGGGTAAACAGCCTCATTTCAAAAAAAAAATTGTGGACTCGCCGAAAAATGTGTTTCAAATGAGCTCGAAAGGTAGGGTCGTGGACTCGCTAAAAAATGTGTTTCAAATGAGCTCGAAAGGTAGGGTAACGGACTCATTTCTAAGCAAAAATGGTGGACTCGCCGAAAAATGTGTTTCATATGAGCTCCAAAAGTAGGGTGGTGGACTCGCTAAAAAATGTGTTTCAAATGAGTTCGAAAGGTAGGGTGGTGGACTCGCTAAAAAATTGGTTTCAAATGAATTCAAAATGAAGGGTAAACAGACTCATTTCTAAGAAAAATTGTGGACTCGTCGAAAATGTGTTTCAAATGAGCTCAAAAGGTAGGGTGGTGTGGACTCGCTAAAAAATGTGTTTCGAATGAGCTCGAAAGGTAGGGTAAACGGCCTCATTTCTAAGCAAAATTGTTGACTCGCCGAAAAATGTGTTTCAAATGAGCTCGAAAGGTAGGGTGGTGGACTCGCGCAAAAATGTGTTTCAAATGAGCCCGAAAGGTAGGGTAACGGACTCATTTCTAAGAAAAAATGGTGGACTCGCCGAAAAATGTGTTTCATATGAGCTCCAAAGGTAGGGTGGTGGACTCGCTAAAAAAATGTGTTTCAAATGAGCCCGAAAGGTAGGGTAAACGGACTCATTTCTAAGCAAAAATGGTGGACTCGCCGAAAAATGTGTTTCATATGAGCTCCAAAGGTAGGGTGGTGGACTCGCTAAAAAAACGTGTTTCAAATGAGCTCGAAAGGAAGGGTAAACAGCCTTATTTCTAAGAAAAAATAGTGGACTCGCCGAAAATGTGTGTCAAATGAGCTCCAAAGGTAGGGTAAACAACCTCATTTCTAAGCAAAAATGGTGGACTCGCCGGAAATTTTGTTTAAAATAAGCTTCAAAGGTAGGGTGATGGTCTTGCTGAAAAATGTGTTTCAAATGAGCTCCAAAGATAGGGTAAACGGCCCAATTTCTGAGCAAAAATGGTGGACCCGTCGAAAAATGTGTTTCTTATGAGCTCCAAAGGTTGGGTGGTGGACTCGCTAAAAAAATGTGTTTATAATGAGCTCGAAAGGTATGGTAAACAGCCTTATTTATAAGAAAAAATAGTGGACTCGCCGGAAAATGTGTTTCAAATGAGCTCGAAAGGTAGGGTAAACGGCCTCATTTGTAAGCCAAAATGATGGACACGCCAAAAAATGTGTTTCAAATGAGTTCGAAAGGTAGGGTGGTGGACTCGCTAAAAAATGTGTTTCAAATGCATTCAAAAGGAAGGGTAAACAGACTCATTTCTAAGCAAAAATTGTGGAATCGCCGAAAAATGTGTTTCAAATGAGCTCAAAAGGTAGGGTGGTGTGGACTCGCTAAAAAATGTGTTTCGAATGAGCTCAAAAGGTAGGGTAAACGGCCTCATTGCTAAGCAAAAATGGTGGACTCGCCGAAAAATGTGTTTCAAATGAGCTCGGAACGTAGGGTGGTGTGGACTCGCTAAAGTGTGTTTCAAATGAGCTCGAAAGATAGGGTAAACGGCCTCATTTCTAACAAAAAATTGTGGATTCGTCGAAAAATGTGTTTCAAATGAGCTCGAAAGGTAGGGTGGTGGACTCGCTAAAATATGTGTTTCAAATGTGCTCAAAAGGTAGGGTAACGGACTCATTTCTAAGCAAAAATGGTGGACTCGGCGAAAAATGTGTTTCATATGAGCTCCAAAGGTAGGGTGGTGGACTCGCTAAAAAATTGTTTTCAAATGAATTCAAAAGGAAGGGTAAACAAACTCATTTCTAAGCAAAATTGTTAACTCGCGGAAAAATGTGTTTCAAATGAGCTCGAAAGGTAGGGTGGTGGACTCGCGCAAAAATGTGTTTCAAATATGCCCGAAAGGTAGGGTAACGGACTTTATTTCTAAGCAAAAATTGTGGACTCGCCGAAAAATGTGTTTCATATGAGCTCCAAAGGTAGGGTGGTGGACTCGCTAAGAAAATGTGTTTCAAATGAGCCCGAAAGGTTGGGTAAACGGACTCATTTCTAAGCAAAAATGGTGGACTCGCCGAAAAATGTGTTTCATATGAGCTCCAAAGGTAGGGTGGTGGACTCGCTAAAAAAACGTGTTTCAAATGAGCTCGAAAGGAAGGGTAAACAGCCTTATTTCTAAGAAAAAATAGTGGACTTGCCGAAAATGTGTTTCAAATGAGCTCCAAAGGTAGGGTAAACAACCTCATTTCTAAGCAAAAATGGTGGACTCGCCGGCAATTTTGTTTAAAATAAGCTTCAAAGGTAGGGTGATGGTCTAGCTGAAAAATGTGTTTCAAACGAGCTCCAAAGATAGGGTAAACGGCCCAATTTCTGAGCAAAAATGGTGGACCCGCCAAAAATGTGTTTCTTATGAGCTCCAAAGGTTGGGTGGTGGACTCGCTAAAAAAATGTGTTTATAATAAGCTCGAAAGGTAGGGTAAACAGCCTTATTTATAAGAAAAAATAGTGGACTCGCCGGAAAATGTGTTTCAAATGAGCTCGAAAGGTAGGGTAAACGGCCTCATTTGTAAGCAAAAATGGTGGACACGCCAAAAAATGTGTTTCAAATGAGTTCGAAAGGTAGGGTGGTGGACTCGCTAAAAAATGTGTTTCAAATGAATTCAAAAGGAAGGGTAAACAAACTCATTTCTAAGCAAAAATTGTGGAATCGCCGAAAAATGTGTTTCAAATGAGCTCAAAAGGTAGGGTGGTGTGGACTCGTTAAAAAATGTGTTTCGAATGAGCTCGAAAGGTAGGGTAAATGGCCTCATTTCTAAGACAAAATTGTCGACTCGCCGAAAAATGTGTTTCAAATGAGCTCGGAACGTAGGGTGGTGTGGACTCGCTAAAGTGTGTTTCAAATGAGCTCGAAAGATAGGGTAAACGGCCTCATTTCTAACAAAAAATTGTGGACTCGTCGAAAAATGTGTTTCAAATGAGCTCGAAAGGTAGGGTGGTGGACTCGCTAAAAAATGTGTTTCAAATGTGCTCAAAAGGTAGGGTAACGGACTCATTTCTAAGCAAAAATGGTGGACTCGGCGAAAAATGTGTTTCATATGAGCTCCAAAGGTAGGGTGGTGGACTCGCTAAAAAATTGTTTTCAAATGAATTCAAAAGGAAGGGTAAACAAACTCATTTCTAAGCAAAATTGTTAACTCGCGGAAAAATGTGTTTCAAATGAGCTCGAAAGGTAGGGTGGTGGACTCGCGCAAAAATGTGTTTCAAATATGCCCGAAAGGTAGGGTAACGGACTTTATTTCTAAGCAAAAATTGTGGACTCGCCGAAAAATGTGTTTCATATGAGCTCCAAAGGTAGGGTGGTGGACTCGCTAAAAAAATGTGTTTCAAATGAGCCCGAAAGGTTGGGTAAACGGACTCATTTCTAAGAAAAAATGGTGGACTCGCCGAAAAATGTGTTTCATATGAGCTCCAAAGGTAGGGTGGTGGACTCGCTAAAAAAACGTGTTTCAAATGAGCTCGAAAGGAAGGGTAAACAGCCTTATTTCTAAGAAAAAATAGTGGACTTGCCGAAAATGTGTTTCAAATGAGCTCCAAAGGTAGGGTAAACAACCTCATTTCTAAGCAAAAATGGTGGACTCGCCGGCAATTTTGTTTAAAATAAGCTTCAAAGGTAGGGTGATGGTCTAGCTGAAAAATGTGTTTCAAACGAGCTCCAAAGATAGGGTAAACGGCCCAATTTCTGAGCAAAAATGGTGGACCCGCCGAAAAATGTGTTTCTTATGAGCTCCAAAGGTTGGGTGGTGGACTCGCTAAAAAAATGTGTTTATAATAAGCTCGAAAGGTAGGGTAAACAGCCTTATTTATAAGAAAAAATAGTGGACTCGCCGGAAAATGTGTTTCAAATGAGCTCGAAAGGTAGGGTAAACGGCCTCATTTGTAAGCAAAAATGGTGGACACGCCAAAAAATGTGTTTCAAATGAGTTCGAAAGGTAGGGTGGTGGACTCGCTAAAAAATGTGTTTCAAATGAATTCAAAAGGAAGGGTAAACAAACTCATTTCTAAGCAAAAATTGTGGAATCGCCGAAAAATGTGTTTCAAATGAGCTCAAAAGGTAGGGTGGTGTGGACTCGATAAAAAATGTGTTTCGAATGAGCTCGAAAGGTAGGGTAAACGGCCTCATTTCTAAGACAAAATTGTGGACTCGCCAAAAAATGTGTTTCAAATGAGCTCGAAAGGTAGGGTGGTGGACTCGCGCAAAAATGTGTTTCAAATGAGCCCGAAAGGTAGGGTAACGGACTCATTTCTAAGAAAAAATGGTGGACTCGCCGAAAAATGTGTTTCATATGAGCTCCAAAGGTAGGGTGGTGGACTCGCTAAAAAAATGTGTTTCAAATGAGCCCGAAAGGTAGGGTAAACGGACTCATTTCTAAGCAAAAATGGTGGACTCGCCGAAAAATGTGTTTCATATGAGCTCCAAAGGTAGGGTGGTGGACTCGCTAAAAAAACGTGTTTCAAATGAGCTCGAAAGGAAGGGTAAACAGCCTTATTTCTAAGAAAAAATAGTGGACTCGCCGAAAATGTGTGTCAAATGAGCTCCAAAGGTAGGGTAAACAACCTCATTTCTAAGCAAAAATGGTGGACTCGCCGGAAATTTTGTTTAAAATAAGCTTCAAAGGTAGGGTGATGGTCTTGCTGAAAAATGTGTTTCAAATGAGCTCCAAAGATAGGGTAAACGGCCCAATTTCTGAGCAAAAATGGTGGACCCGTCGAAAAATGTGTTTCTTATGAGCTCCAAAGGTTGGGTGGTGGACTCGCTAAAAAAATTTGTTTATAATGAGCTCGAAAGGTATGGTAAACAGCCTTATTTATAAGAAAAAATAGTGGACTCGCCGGAAAATGTGTTTCAAATGAGCTCGAAAGGTAGGGTAAACGGCCTCATTTGTAAGCCAAAATGATGGACACGCCAAAAAATGTGTTTCAAATGAGTTCGAAAGGTAGGGTGGTGGACTCGCTAAAAAATGTGTTTCAAATGCATTCAAAAGGAAGGGTAAACAGACTCATTTCTAAGCAAAAATTGTGGAATCGCCGAAAAATGTGTTTCAAATGAGCTCAAAAGGTAGGGTGGTGTGGACTCGCTAAAAAATGTGTTTCGAATGAGCTCAAAAGGTAGGGTAAACGGCCTCATTGCTAAGCAAAAATGGTGGACTCGCCGAAAAATGTGTTTCAAATGAGCTCGGAACGTAGGGTGGTGTGGACTCGCTAAAGTGTGTTTCAAATGAGCTCGAAAGATAGGGTAAACGGCCTCATTTCTAACAAAAAATTGTGGACTCGTCGAAAAATGTGTTTCAAATGAGCTCGAAAGGTAGGGTGGTGGACTCGCTAAAATATGTGTTTCAAATGTGCTCAAAAGGTAGGGTAACGGACTCATTTCTAAGCAAAAATGGTGGACTCGGCGAAAAATGTGTTTCATATGAGCTCCAAAGGTAGGGTGGTGGACTCGCTAAAAAATTGTTTTCAAATGAATTCAAAAGGAAGGGTAAACAAACTCATTTCTAAGCAAAATTGTTAACTCGCGGAAAAATGTGTTTCAAATGAGCTCGAAAGGTAGGGTGGTGGACTCGCGCAAAAATGTGTTTCAAATATGCCCGAAAGGTAGGGTAACGGACTTTATTTCTAAGCAAAAATTGTGGACTCGCCGAAAAATGTGTTTCATATGAGCTCCAAAGGTAGGGTGGTGGACTCGCTAAGAAAATGTGTTTCAAATGAGCCCGAAAGGTTGGGTAAACGGACTCATTTCTAAGCAAAAATGGTGGACTCGCCGAAAAATGTGTTTCATATGAGCTCCAAAGGTAGGGTGGTGGACTCGCTAAAAAAACGTGTTTCAAATGAGCTCGAAAGGAAGGGTAAACAGCCTTATTTCTAAGAAAAAATAGTGGACTTGCCGAAAATGTGTTTCAAATGAGCTCCAAAGGTAGGGTAAACAACCTCATTTCTAAGCAAAAATGGTGGACTCGCCGGCAATTTTGTTTAAAATAAGCTTCAAAGGTAGGGTGATGGTCTAGCTGAAAAATGTGTTTCAAACGAGCTCCAAAGATAGGGTAAACGGCCCAATTTCTGAGCAAAAATGGTGGACCCGCCAAAAATGTGTTTCTTATGAGCTCCAAAGGTTGGGTGGTGGACTCGCTAAAAAAATGTGTTTATAATAAGCTCGAAAGGTAGGGTAAACAGCCTTATTTATAAGAAAAAATAGTGGACTCGCCGGAAAATGTGTTTCAAATGAGCTCGAAAGGTAGGGTAAACGGCCTCATTTGTAAGCAAAAATGGTGGACACGCCAAAAAATGTGTTTCAAATGAGTTCGAAAGGTAGGGTGGTGGACTCGCTAAAAAATGTGTTTCAAATGAATTCAAAAGGAAGGGTAAACAAACTCATTTCTAAGCAAAAATTGTGGAATCGCCGAAAAATGTGTTTCAAATGAGCTCAAAAGGTAGGGTGGTGTGGACTCGTTAAAAAATGTGTTTCGAATGAGCTCGAAAGGTAGGGTAAATGGCCTCATTTCTAAGACAAAATTGTCGACTCGCCGAAAAATGTGTTTCAAATGAGCTCGGAACGTAGGGTGGTGTGGACTCGCTAAAGTGTGTTTCAAATGAGCTCGAAAGATAGGGTAAACGGCCTCATTTCTAACAAAAAATTGTGGACTCGTCGAAAAATGTGTTTCAAATGAGCTCGAAAGGTAGGGTGGTGGACTCGCTAAAAAATGTGTTTCAAATGTGCTCAAAAGGTAGGGTAACGGACTCATTTCTAAGCAAAAATGGTGGACTCGGCGAAAAATGTGTTTCATATGAGCTCCAAAGGTAGGGTGGTGGACTCGCTAAAAAATTGTTTTCAAATGAATTCAAAAGGAAGGGTAAACAAACTCATTTCTAAGCAAAATTGTTAACTCGCGGAAAAATGTGTTTCAAATGAGCTCGAAAGGTAGGGTGGTGGACTCGCGCAAAAATGTGTTTCAAATATGCCCGAAAGGTAGGGTAACGGACTTTATTTCTAAGCAAAAATTGTGGACTCGCCGAAAAATGTGTTTCATATGAGCTCCAAAGGTAGGGTGGTGGACTCGCTAAAAAAATGTGTTTCAAATGAGCCCGAAAGGTTGGGTAAACGGACTCATTTCTAAGAAAAAATGGTGGACTCGCCGAAAAATGTGTTTCATATGAGCTCCAAAGGTAGGGTGGTGGACTCGCTAAAAAAACGTGTTTCAAATGAGCTCGAAAGGAAGGGTAAACAGCCTTATTTCTAAGAAAAAATAGTGGACTTGCCGAAAATGTGTTTCAAATGAGCTCCAAAGGTAGGGTAAACAACCTCATTTCTAAGCAAAAATGGTGGACTCGCCGGCAATTTTGTTTAAAATAAGCTTCAAAGGTAGGGTGATGGTCTAGCTGAAAAATGTGTTTCAAACGAACTCCAAAGATAGGGTAAACGGCCCAATTTCTGAGCAAAAATGGTGGACCCGCCGAAAAATGTGTTTCTTATGAGCTCCAAAGGTTGGGTGGTGGACTCGCTAAAAAAATGTGTTTATAATAAGCTCGAAAGGTAGGGTAAACAGCCTTATTTATAAGAAAAAATAGTGGACTCGCCGGAAAATGTGTTTCAAATGAGCTCGAAAGGTAGGGTAAACGGCCTCATTTGTAAGCAAAAATGGTGGACACGCCAAAAAATGTGTTTCAAATGAGTTCGAAAGGTAGGGTGGTGGACTCGCTAAAAAATGTGTTTCAAATGAATTCAAAAGGAAGGGTAAACAAACTCATTTCTAAGCAAAAATTGTGGAATCGCCGAAAAATGTGTTTCAAATGAGCTCAAAAGGTAGGGTGGTGTGGACTCGATAAAAAATGTGTTTCGAATGAGCTCGAAAGGTAGGGTAAACGGCCTCATTTCTAAGACAAAATTGTGGACTCGCCAAAAAATGTGTTTCAAATGAGCTCGAAAGGTAGGGTGGTGGACTCGCGCAAAAATGTGTTTCAAATGAGCCCGAAAGGTAGGGTAACGGACTCATTTCTAAGAAAAAATGGTGGACTCGCCGAAAAATGTGTTTCATATGAGCTCCAAAGGTAGGGTGGTGGACTCGCTAAAAAAATGTGTTTCAAATGAGCCCGAAAGGTAGGGTAAACGGACTCATTTCTAAGCAAAAATGGTGGACTCGCCGAAAAATGTGTTTCATATGAGCTCCAAAGGTAGGGTGGTGGACTCGCTAAAAAAACGTGTTTCAAATGAGCTCGAAAGGAAGGGTAAACAGCCTTATTTCTAAGAAAAAATAGTGGACTCGCCGAAAATGTTTGTCAAATGAGCTCCAAAGGTAGGGTAAACAACCTCATTTCTAAGCAAAAATGGTGGACTCGCCGGAAATTTTGTTTAAAATAAGCTTCAAAGGTAGGGTGATGGTCTTGCTGAAAAATGTGTTTCAAATGAGCTCCAAAGATAGGGTAAACGGCCCAATTTCTGAGCAAAAATGGTGGACCCGTCGAAAAATGTGTTTCTTATGAGCTCCAAAGGTTGGGTGGTGGACTCGCTAAAAAAATGTGTTTATAATGAGCTCGAAAGGTATGGTAAACAGCCTTATTTATAAGAAAAAATAGTGGACTCGCCGGAAAATGTGTTTCAAATGAGCTCGAAAGGTAGGGTAAACGGCCTCATTTGTAAGCCAAAATGATGGACACGCCAAAAAATGTGTTTCAAATGAGTTCGAAAGGTAGGGTGGTGGACTCGCTAAAAAATGTGTTTCAAATGAATTCAAAAGGAAGGGTAAACAGACTCATTTCTAAGCAAAAATTGTGGAATCGCCGAAAAATGTGTTTCAAATGAGCTCAAAAGGTAGGGTGGTGTGGACTCGCTAAAAAATGTGTTTCGAATGAGCTCAAAAGGTAGGGTAAACGGCCTCATTGCTAAGCAAAAATGGTGGACTCGCCGAAAAATGTGTTTCAAATGAGCTCGGAACGTAGGGTGGTGTGGACTCGCTAAAGTGTGTTTCAAATGAGCTCGAAAGATAGGGTAAACGGCCTCATTTCTAACAAAAAATTGTGGACTCGTCGAAAAATGTGTTTCAAATGAGCTCGAAAGGTAGGGTGGTGGACTCGCTAAAATATGTGTTTCAAATGTGCTCAAAAGGTAGGGTAACGGACTCATTTCTAAGCAAAAATGGTGGACTCGGCGAAAAATGTGTTTCATATGAGCTCCAAAGGTAGGGTGGTGGACTCGCTAAAAAATTGTTTTCAAATGAATTCAAAAGGAAGGGTAAACAAACTCATTTCTAAGCAAAATTGTTAACTCGCGGAAAAATGTGTTTCAAATGAGCTCGAAAGGTAGGGTGGTGGACTCGCGCAAAAATGTGTTTCAAATATGCCCGAAAGGTAGGGTAACGGACTTTATTTCTAAGCAAAAATTGTGGACTCGCCGAAAAATGTGTTTCATATGAGCTCCAAAGGTAGGGTGGTGGACTCGCTAAAAAAATGTGTTTCAAATGAGCCCGAAAGGTTGGGTAAACGGACTCATTTCTAAGAAAAAATGGTGGACTCGCCGAAAAATGTGTTTCATATGAGCTCCAAAGGTAGGGTGGTGGACTCGCTAAAAAAACGTGTTTCAAATGAGCTCGAAAGGAAGGGTAAACAGCCTTATTTCTAAGAAAAAATAGTGGACTTGCCGAAAATGTGTTTCAAATGAGCTCCAAAGGTAGGGTAAACAACCTCATTTCTAAGCAAAAATGGTGGACTCGCCGGCAATTTTGTTTAAAATAAGCTTCAAAGGTAGGGTGATGGTCTAGCTGAAAAATGTGTTTCAAACGAGCTCCAAAGATAGGGTAAACGGCCCAATTTCTGAGCAAAAATGGTGGACCCGCCGAAAAATGTGTTTCTTATGAGCTCCAAAGGTTGGGTGGTGGACTCGCTAAAAAAATGTGTTTATAATAAGCTCGAAAGGTAGGGTAAACAGCCTTATTTATAAGAAAAAATAGTGGACTCGCCGGAAAATGTGTTTCAAATGAGCTCGAAAGGTAGGGTAAACGGCCTCATTTGTAAGCAAAAATGGTGGACACGCCAAAAAATGTGTTTCAAATGAGTTCGAAAGGTAGGGTGGTGGACTCGCTAAAAAATGTGTTTCAAATGAATTCAAAAGGAAGGGTAAACAGACTCATTTCTAAGCAAAAATTGTGGAATCGCCGAAAAATGTGTTTCAAATGAGCTCAAAAGGTAGGGTGGTGTGGACTCGCTAAAAAATGTGTTTCGAATGAGCTCAAAAGGTAGGGTAAACGGCCTCATTGCTAAGCAAAAATGGTGGACTCGCCGAAAAATGTGTTTCAAATGAGCTCGGAACGTAGGGTGGTGTGGACTCGCTAAAGTGTGTTTCAAATGAGCTCGAAAGATAGGGTAAACGGCCTCATTTCTAACAAAAAATTGTGGACTCGTCGAAAAATGTGTTTCAAATGAGCTCGAAAGGTAGGGTGGTGGACTCGCTAAAATATGTGTTTCAAATGTGCTCAAAAGGTAGGGTAACGGACTCATTTCTAAGCAAAAATGGTGGACTCGGCGAAAAATGTGTTTCATATGAGCTCCAAAGGTAGGGTGGTGGACTCGCTAAAAAATTGTTTTCAAATGAATTCAAAAGGAAGGGTAAACAAACTCATTTCTAAGCAAAATTGTTAACTCGCGGAAAAATGTGTTTCAAATGAGCTCGAAAGGTAGGGTGGTGGACTCGCGCAAAAATGTGTTTCAAATATGCCCGAAAGGTAGGGTAACGGACTTTATTTCTAAGCAAAAATTGTGGACTCGCCGAAAAATGTGTTTCATATGAGCTCCAAAGGTAGGGTGGTGGACTCGCTAAAAAAATGTGTTTCAAATGAGCCCGAAAGGTTGGGTAAACGGACTCATTTCTAAGCAAAAATGGTGGACTCGCCGAAAAATGTGTTTCATATGAGCTCCAAAGGTAGGGTGGTGGACTCGCTAAAAAAACGTGTTTCAAATGAGCTCGAAAGGAAGGGTAAACAGCCTTATTTCTAAGAAAAAATAGTGGACTTGCCGAAAATGTGTTTCAAATGAGCTCCAAAGGTAGGGTAAACAACCTCATTTCTAAGCAAAAATGGTGGACTCGCCGGCAATTTTGTTTAAAATAAGCTTCAAAGGTAGGGTGATGGTCTAGCTGAAAAATGTGTTTCAAACGAGCTCCAAAGATAGGGTAAACGGCCCAATTTCTGAGCAAAAATGGTGGACCCGCCAAAAATGTGTTTCTTATGAGCTCCAAAGGTTGGGTGGTGGACTCGCTAAAAAAATGTGTTTATAATAAGCTCGAAAGGTAGGGTAAACAGCCTTATTTATAAGAAAAAATAGTGGACTCGCCGGAAAATGTGTTTCAAATGAGCTCGAAAGGTAGGGTAAACGGCCTCATTTGTAAGCAAAAATGGTGGACACGCCAAAAAATGTGTTTCAAATGAGTTCGAAAGGTAGGGTGGTGGACTCGCTAAAAAATGTGTTTCAAATGAATTCAAAAGGAAGGGTAAACAAACTCATTTCTAAGCAAAAATTGTGGAATCGCCGAAAAATGTGTTTCAAATGAGCTCAAAAGGTAGGGTGGTGTGGACTCGTTAAAAAATGTGTTTCGAATGAGCTCGAAAGGTAGGGTAAATGGCCTCATTTCTAAGACAAAATTGTCGACTCGCCGAAAAATGTGTTTCAAATGAGCTCGGAACGTAGGGTGGTGTGGACTCGCTAAAGTGTGTTTCAAATGAGCTCGAAAGATAGGGTAAACGGCCTCATTTCTAACAAAAAATTGTGGACTCGTCGAAAAATGTGTTTCAAATGAGCTCGAAAGGTAGGGTGGTGGACTCGCTAAAAAATGTGTTTCAAATGTGCTCAAAAGGTAGGGTAACGGACTCATTTCTAAGCAAAAATGGTGGACTCGGCGAAAAATGTGTTTCATATGAGCTCCAAAGGTAGGGTGGTGGACTCGCTAAAAAATTGTTTTCAAATGAATTCAAAAGGAAGGGTAAACAAACTCATTTCTAAGCAAAATTGTTAACTCGCGGAAAAATGTGTTTCAAATGAGCTCGAAAGGTAGGGTGGTGGACTCGCGCAAAAATGTGTTTCAAATATGCCCGAAAGGTAGGGTAACGGACTTTATTTCTAAGCAAAAATTGTGGACTCGCCGAAAAATGTGTTTCATATGAGCTCCAAAGGTAGGGTGGTGGACTCGCTAAAAAAATGTGTTTCAAATGAGCCCGAAAGGTTGGGTAAACGGACTCATTTCTAAGAAAAAATGGTGGACTCGCCGAAAAATGTGTTTCATATGAGCTCCAAAGGTAGGGTGGTGGACTCGCTAAAAAAACGTGTTTCAAATGAGCTCGAAAGGAAGGGTAAACAGCCTTATTTCTAAGAAAAAATAGTGGACTTGCCGAAAATGTGTTTCAAATGAGCTCCAAAGGTAGGGTAAACAACCTCATTTCTAAGCAAAAATGGTGGACTCGCCGGCAATTTTGTTTAAAATAAGCTTCAAAGGTAGGGTGATGGTCTAGCTGAAAAATGTGTTTCAAACGAGCTCCAAAGATAGGGTAAACGGCCCAATTTCTGAGCAAAAATGGTGGACCCGCCGAAAAATGTGTTTCTTATGAGCTCCAAAGGTTGGGTGGTGGACTCGCTAAAAAAATGTGTTTATAATAAGCTCGAAAGGTAGGGTAAACAGCCTTATTTATAAGAAAAAATAGTGGACTCGCCGGAAAATGTGTTTCAAATGAGCTCGAAAGGTAGGGTAAACGGCCTCATTTGTAAGCAAAAATGGTGGACACGCCAAAAAATGTGTTTCAAATGAGTTCGAAAGGTAGGGTGGTGGACTCGCTAAAAAATGTGTTTCAAATGAATTCAAAAGGAAGGGTAAACAAACTCATTTCTAAGCAAAAATTGTGGAATCGCCGAAAAATGTGTTTCAAATGAGCTCAAAAGGTAGGGTGGTGTGGACTCGATAAAAAATGTGTTTCGAATGAGCTCGAAAGGTAGGGTAAACGGCCTCATTTCTAAGACAAAATTGTGGACTCGCCGAAAAATGTGTTTCAAATGAGCTCGAAAGGTAGGGTGGTGGACTCGCTCAAAAATGTGTTTCAAATGAGCCCGAAAGGTTGGGTAAACAGACTCATTTCTAAGCAAAAATGGTGGACTCGCCGAAAAATGTGTTTCATATGAGCTCCAAAGGTAGGGTGGTGGACTCGCTAAAAAAACGTGTTTCAAATGAGCTCGAAAGGAAGGGTAAACAGCCTTATTTCTAAGAAAAAATAGTGGACTTGCCGAAAATGTGTTTCAAATGAGCTCCAAAGGTAGGGTAAACAACCTCATTTCTAAGAAAAAATGGTGGACTCGCCGGCAATTTTGTTTAAAATAAGCTTCAAAGGTAGGGTGATGGTCTAGCTGAAAAATGTGTTTCAAACGAGCTCCAAAGATAGGGTAAACGGCCCAATTTCTGAGCAAAAATGGTGGACCCGCCGAAAAATGTGTTTCTTATGAGCTCCAAAGGTTGGGTGGTGGACTCGCTAAAAAAATGTGTTTATAATGAGCTCGAAAGGTAGGGTAAACAGCCTTATTTATAAGAAAAAATAGTGGACTCGCCTGAAAATGTGTTTCAAATGAGATCGAAAGGTAGGGTAAACGGCCTCATTTGTAAGCAAAAAAGGTGGACACGCCAAAAAATGTGTTTCAAATGAGTTCGAAAGGTAGGGTGGTGGACTCGCTAAAAAATGTGTTTCAAATGAATTCAAAAGGAAGGGTAAACAAACTCATTTCTAAGCAAAAATTGTGGAATCGCCGAAAAATGTGTTTCAAATGAGCTCAAAAGGTAGGGTGGTGTGGACTCGTTAAAAAATGTGTTTCGAATGAGCTCGAAAGGTAGGGTAAACGGCCTCATTTCTAAGAAAAAATAGCGGACTCGCCGAAAAATGTGTTTCAAATGAGCTCGAAAGGTAGGGTGGTGTGGACTCGCTAAAGTGTGTTTCAAATGAGCTCGAAAGGTAGGGTAAACGGCCTCATTTCTAAGAAAAAATTGTGGACTCGCCGAAAAATGTGTTTCAAATGAGCTCGAAAGGTAGGGTGGTGGACTCGCTCAAAAATGTGTTTCAAATGAGCCCGAAAGGTAGGGTAAACGGACTCATTTGTAAGCAAAAATGGGGGACTCGGCGAAAAATGTGTTTCATATGAGCTCCAAAGGTAGGGTGGTGGACTCGCTAAAAAATGTGTTTCAAATGAGCTCGAAAGGAAGGGTAAACAGCCTTATTTCTAAGAAAAAATAGTGGACTCGCCGAAAATGTGTTTCAAATGAGCTCGAACGTAGGGTGGTGTGAACTCGCTAAAGTGTGTTTCAAATGAGCTCGAAAGGTAGGGTAAACGACCTCATTTCTAAAAAAAAATTGTGGACTCGCCGAAAAATGTGTTTCATATGAGCTCCAAAGGTAGGGTGGTGGACTCGCTAAAAAAACGTGTTTCAAATGAGCTCGAAAGGAAGGGTAAACAGCCTTATTTCTAAGAAAAAATAGTGGACTCGCCGAAAATGTGTTTCAAATGAGCTCCAAAGGTAGGGTAAACAACCTCATTTCTAAGCAAAAATGGTGGACTCGCCGGAAATTTTGTTTAAAATAAGTTTCAAAGGTAGGGTGATGGTATAGCTGAAAATTGTGTTTCAAACGAGCTCCAAAGATAGGGTAAACGGCCCAATTTCTGAGCAAAAATGGTGGACCCGCCGAAAAATGTGTTTCTTATGAGCTCCAAAGGTTGGGTGGTGGACTCGCTAAGAAAATGTGTTTATAATGAGCTCGAAAGGTAGGGTAAACAGCCTTATTTATAAGAAAAAATAGTGGACTCGCCGGAAAATGGGTTTCAAATGAGCTCGAAAGGTAGGGTAAACGGACTCATTTGTAAGCAAAATTGGTGGACACGCAAAAAAATGTGTTTCAAATGAGTTCGAAAGGTAGGGTGGTGGACTCGCTAAAAAATGTGTTTCAAATGAATTCAAAAGGAAGGGTAAACAGACTCATTTCGAAGCAAAAATTGTCCAATCGCCGAAAAGTGTGTTTCAAATGAGCTCAAAAGGTAGGGTGGTGTGGACTCGTGAAAAAATGTGTTTCGAATGAGCTCGAAAGGTAGGGTAAACGGCCTCATTTCTAAGAAAAAATGGTGGACTCGCCGAAAAATGTGTTTTAAATGAGCTCGAAAGGTAGGGTGGTGTGGACTCGCTAAAGTGTGTTTCAAATGAGCTCGAAAGGTAGGGTAAACGGCCTCATTTCTAAGAAAAAATTGTGGACTCGCCGAAAAATGTGTTTCAAATGAGCTCGAAAGGTAGGGTGGTGGACTCGCTAAAAAATGTGTTTCAAATGAGCCCGAAAGGTAGGGTAAACGGACTCATTTCTAAGCAAAAATGGGGAAATCGGCGAAAAATGTGTTTCATATGAGCTCCAAAGGTAGGGTGGGGGACTCGCTAAAAAAATGTGTTTCAAATGAGCTCGAAAGGAAGGGTAAACAGCCTTATTTCTAAGAAAAAATAGTGGACTCGCCGAAAATGTGTTTCAAATGAGCTCCAAAGTTAGGGTAAACAACCTCATTCCTAAGCAAAAATGGTAGACTCGCCAAAAAATGTGTTTTAAATAAGCTTCAAAAGTAGGGTGGTGGTCTTGCTGAAAACTGTGTGTTCAAATGAGCTCCAAAGATAGGGTAAACGGCCCAATTTCTAAGCAAAAATGGTGGAATCGCTGAAAAATGTGTATCATATGGGCTCCAAAGGTAGGGTGGTGGACTCGCTAAAATGATGTGTTTCAATGAGCTCGAAAGGTAGGGTAAACGGCATCATTTCTAAGCAAGAATGGTGGACTCGCGGAAAAATGTGTTTAAAATGAGCTTCAAAGGTAGGGTGTTGGTCTAGCTGAAAAATGTGTTTCAAATGAGCTCCAAAGATAGGGTAAACGGCCCAATTTCTTATCAAAAATGGTGGACTCGCCGAAAAATGTGTTTCAAATGAGCTTCAATGGTAGGGTGGTGGACTCGCTAAAATAATGTGTTTCAATGAGCTCGAAAGGTAGGGTAAACGGCCTTATTTCTAAGAAAAAATAGTGGACTCGCCGGAAAATATGTTTCAAATGAGCTTCAAAGGTAGGGTGGTGGTCTAGCTGAAAAATATGTTTAAATGGGCTCCAAAGATAGGGTAAACGGCCCCATTTCTGAGCAAAATTGGTGGACTCGCCGAAAAACGTGTTTCATATGAGCTCTAAAGGTTAGGTGGTGGACTCGCTAAAAAATGTTTTTCAAATGAATTCAAAAGGTAGGATAAACAGACTTATTTCTTAGAAAAAATAGTGGACTCGTTGACAAATGTGTTTCAAATAAGCTCCAATGATAGGGTGGTGTGGACTCGCTATAGTGTGTTTCAAATGAGCTCGAAAGGTAGGGTAAATGGCCTCATTTCTAAGAAAATATTGTGGACTCGCCGAAAAATGTGTTTCAAATGAGCTCGAAAGGTAGGGTGGTGGACTCGCTCAAAAAATGTGTTTCAAATGAGCCCGAAAGGTAGGGTAAACGGACTCATTTCTAAGCAAAAATGGTGGACTCGCCGAAAAATGTGTTTCATATGAGCTCCAAAGGTAGGGTGATGGACTCGCTAAAAAAACGTGTTTCAAATGAGCTCGAAAGGAAGGGTAAACACCCTTATTTCTAAGAAAAAATAGTGGACTCGCCGAAAATGTGTTTCAAATGAGCTCCAAAGTTAGGGTAAACAACCTCATTTCTAAGCAAAAATGGTGGACTCGCCGAAAAATGTGTTTCAAATGAGCTCGAAAGGTAGGGTAAACGGCCTCATTTCTAAGCAAAAATGGTGGACTCACCGAAAAATGTGTTTAAAATTAGCTTCAAAGGTAGGGTGGTGGTCTAGCTGAACAATGTGTTTCAAATGAGCTCCGAAGATCGGGTAAACGGCCCAATTTCTGAGCAAAAATGGTGGACTCGCCGAAAAATGTGTTTCAAATGAGCTTCAAAGGTAAGGTGGTGGACTCGCTAAAAAATGTGTTTCAAATGAGCTCGAAAGGTAGGGTAAACGACCTCATTTTTATGAAAAAATGGTGGACTCGCTAAAAAATGTGTTTCAAATGAGCTTCAAAGGTAGGGTGGTGGACTAGCTGAAAAATATGTTTAAATGGGCTCCAAAGATAGGGTAAACGGCCCCATTTCTGAGCAAAATTGGTGGACTCGCCGAAAAATGTGTTTCATATGAGCTCTAAAGTTTGGGTGGTGGACTCGCTAAAAAATGTGTTTCAAATGAATTCAAAAGGTAGGATAAACAGACTTATTTCTAAGAAAAAATAGTGGACTCGCCGACAAATGTGTTTCGAATAAGCTCCAAAGGAAGGGTGGTGTGGACTCGCTAAAAAATGTGTTTCAAATGAGCTCGAAAGGCAGGGTAAACAGCCTCATTTCTAAGAAAAAATTGTGGACTCGCCGACAAATGTGTTTCAAATGAGCTCCAAAGGTAGGGTGGTGGACTCTCTGAAAAATGTATTTGAAATGAGCTCGAAAGGTAGGGTAAACGGCCTCATTTGAAAGCAAAAATGGTGGACACGCCTAAAAATGTGTTTCAACTGAGTTCGAAAGGTAGGGTGGTGGACTCGCCGAAAAATGTGTTTCAAATGAGCTCAAAAGGTAGGGTGGTGTGGACTCTCTAAAAATGTGTTTCGAATGAGCTCGAAAGGTAGGGTAAACGGCCTCATTTATTAGCAAAAATGGTGGACTCGCCAAAAAATGTGTTTCAAATGAGCTCAAAACGTAGGATGGTGTGGACTCGCTAAAAAATGTGTTTCGAACGAGCTTGAAAGGTAGGGTAAACGGCCTCATTTCTAAGCAAATATGGTGACTCGCCAAAAAATGTGTTTCAAATGAGCTCAAAACATAGGATGGTGTGGACTCGCTAAAAAAAGTGTTTCCAATGAGTTCGAAAGGTAGGGTAAACGGCATCATTTCTAAGCAAAAATGGTGGAATCGCCGAAAAATGTGTTTCAAATGAGCTCCAAAGGTAGGGTCATGGACTCGCTCAAAAATGTGTTTCAAATGAGCTCGAAAGGTAGGGTGGTGTGGACTCGCTAAAAGATGTGTTTCAAATGAGCTCGAAAGGTAGGGTAAACGGCCTCATTTCTAAGACAAAATTGTGGACTCGCCGAAAAATGTGTTTCAAATGAGCTCCAAAGGTAGGGTGGTGGACTCGCTAAAAAAACGTGTTTCAAATGAGCTCGAAAGGAAGGGTAAACAGCCTTATTTCTAAGAAAAAATAGTGGACTTGCCGAAAATGTGTTTCAAATGAGCTCGAAAGGAAGGGTAAACAGCCTTATTTCTAAGAAAAAAAAGTGGACTCGCCGAAAATGTGTTTCAAATGAGCTCCAAAGGTAGGGTAAACAACCTCATTTCTAAGCATAAATGGTGGAATCGCCGAAAATTTTGTTTAAAATAAGCTTCAAAGGTAGGGTGATGTTCTAGCTGAAAAATGTGTTTAAAATGAGCTCCAAAGATAGGGTAAACGGCCCAATTTCTGAGCACAAATGGTGGACTCGCCGAAAAATGTGTTTCTTATGAGCTCCAAAGGTTGGGTGGTGGACTCGCTACAAAAATGTGTTTCAAATGAGCTCGAAAGGTAGGGTAAACGGCCTTATTTATAAGAAAAAATAGTGGACTCGCCGGAAAATGTGTTTTAAATGAGTTCGAAAGGTAGGGTGGTGGACTCGCTAAAAAAAGTGTTTCAAATGAATTCAAAAGGTAGGATAAACAGACTTATTTCTAAGAAAAAATAGTGGACTCGCCGACAAATGTGTTTCAAATAAGCTCCAAAGGAAGGGTGGTGTGGACTCGCTAAAAAATGTGTTTCAAATGAGCTCGAAAGGCAGGGTAAACAGCCTCATTTCTAAGAAAAAATTGTGGACTCGCCGACAAATGTGTTTCAAATGGGCTCCAAAGGTAGGGTGGTGGACTCTCTGAAAAATGTATTTGAAATGAGCTCGAAAGGTAGGGCGAACGGCCTCATTTGAAAGCAAAAATGGTGGACACGCCGAAAAATGTGTTTCAACTGAGTTCGAAAGGTAGGGTGGTGGACTCGCCGAAAAAGTTGTTTCAAATGAGCTCAAAAGGTAGGGTGGTGTGGACTCTCTAAAAATGTGTTTCGAATGAGCTCGAAAGGTAGGGTAAACGGCCTCATTTCAAAAAGTGGAAGGTAGGTTGGGTAAACAGCCTTATTTATAAGAAAAAATAGTGGACTCGCCGGAAAATGTGTTTCAAATGAGCTCCAAAGTTAGGGTGGTGGTCTTGCTAAAAAATGTGTTTCAAATGAGCTCGAAAGGTAGGGTAAACGACCTCATTTTTATGAAAAAATGGTGGACTCGCTAAAAAATGTGTTTCAAATGAGCTTCAAAGGTAGAGTGGTGGTCTAGCTGATAAATATGTTTAAATGAGCTGCAAATATAGGGTAAACGGCCCCATTTCTGAGCAAAATTGGTGGACTCGCCGAAAAATGTGTTTCATATGAGCTCTAAAGTTTGGGTGGTGGACTCGCTAAAAAATGTGTTTCAAATGAATTCAAAAGGTAGGATAAACAGACTTATTTCTAAGAAAAAATAGTGGACTCGTCGACAAATGTGTTTCAAATAAGCTCCAAAGGAAGGGTGGTGTGGACTCGCTAAAAAATGTGTTTCAAATGAGCTCGAAAGGCAGGGTAAACAGCCTCATTTCTAAGAAAAAATTGTGGACTCGCCGACAAATGTGTTTCAAATGAGCTCCAAAGGTAGGGTGGTGGACTCTCTTAAAAATGTATTTGAAATGAGCTCGAAAGGTAGGGTAAACGGCCTCATTTGAAAGCAAAAATGGTGGACACGCCGAAAAATGTGTTTCAACTGAGTTCGAAAGGTAGGGTGGTGGACTCGCCGAAAAATGTGTTTCAAATGAGCTCAAAAGGTAGGGTGGTGTGGACTCTAAAAATGTGTTTCGAATGAGCTCGAAAGGTAGGGTAAACGGCCTCATTTCTAAGCAAAAATGGTGGACTCGCCGAAAAATGTGTTTCAAATGAGCTCGAAAGGTAGGGTGGTGTGGACTCGCTAAAAATGTGTTTCAAATGAGCTCGAAAGGTAGGGTAAACGGCCTCATTTCTAAGAAAAATTGTGGACTCGCCGAAAAATGTGTTTCAAATGAGCTCGAAAGGTAGGGTGGTGGACTCGCTAAAAAATGTGTTTCAAATGAGCTCGAAAGGTAGGGTAACAGACTCATTTCTAAGCAAAAATGGTGGACTCGCCAAAAAATATGTTTCATATGAGCTCCCAAGGTAGGGTGGTGGACTCGCTAAAAAACGTGTTTCAAATGAGCTCGAAAGGAAGGGTAAACAGCCTTATTTCTAAGAAAAAAAGTGGACTCGCCGAAAATGTGTTTCAAATGAGCTCCAAAGGTAGGGTAAACAACCTCATTTCTAAGCATAAATGGTGGACTCGCCGAAAATTTTGTTTAAAATAAGCTTCAAAGGTAGGGTGATGTTCTAGCTGAAAAATGTGTTTCAAATGAGCTCCAAAGATAGGGTAAACGGCCCAATTTCTGAGCACAAATGGTGGACTCGCCGAAAAATGTGTTTCTTATGAGCTCCAAAGGTTGGGTGGTGGACTCGCTAAAAAAATGTGTTTCAAATGAGCTCGAAAGGTAGGGTAAACGGCCTTATTTATAAGAAAAAATAGTGGACTCGCCGGAAAATGTGTTTCAAATGAGTTCGAAAGGTAGGGTGGTGGACTCGCTAAAAAAAGTGTTTCAAATGAATTCAAAAGGTAGGATAAACAGACTCATTTCTAAGAAAAAATGGTGGACTCGCCGACAAATGTGTTTCAAATGAGCTCCAAAGGTAGGGTGTTGTGGACTCGCTAAAAAATGTGTTTCGAATGAGCTCGAAAGATAGGGTAAATGGACTCATTTCTAAGCATAAATGGTGAACTCGCCGAAAAATGTGTTTCAAATGAGCTCGAAAGGTAGGGTGGTGTGGACTCGCTAAAAATGTGTTTCAAATGAGCTCGAAATGTAGGGTAAACGGCCTCTTTTTTAAGCAAAAATGGTGGACACGCCAAAAAATGTGTTTCAAATGAGTTCGAAAGGTAGGGTGGTGGACTCACTAAAAAATGTGTTTCAAATGAATTCAAAAGGAAGGGTAAATAGACTCATTTCTAAGCAAAAATTGTGGACTCGTTAAAAAATGTGTTTCGAATGAGCTCGAAAGGTAGGGTAAACGGCCTCATTTTTAAGAAAAAATGGTGGACTCGCCGAAAAATGTGTTACAATGAGCTCGAAAGGTAGGGTAAATAACCTCATTTCTAAGCAAAAATGGTGGACTCGCCGAAATTTTTGTTTAAAATAAGCTTCAAAGGTAGGGTGATGGTCTAGCTGAAAAATGTGTTTCAAATGAGCTCCAAAGATAGGGTAAACGACCCAATTTCTGAGAAAAAATGGTGGACTCGCCGAAAAATGTGTTTCTTATGAGCTCCAAAGGTAGTGTAAACGGCCTCATTTCAAACAAAAAATGGTGGACTCGCCAAAAAATGTGTTTAAAATGAGCTTCAAAGGTAGGGTGGTGGTCTAGCTGAAAAATGTGTTTCAAATGAGCTCCAAAGATAGGGTAAACGGCCCAATTTCTGAGCAAAAATGGTGGACTCGCCGAAAAATATGTTTCATATGTCCTTCAAAGGTAGGGTGGTGGACTCGCTAAAATAATGTGTTTCAAATGAGCTGAAAAGGTTGGGTAAACGGCCTTATTTCTAAGAAAAAATAGTGGACTCGCCGGAAAATGTGTTTCAAATGGGCTCCAAAGGTAGGGTGGTGGTCTTGCTAAAAAATGTGTTTCAAATGAGCTCGAAAGGTAGGGTAAACGACCTCATTTTTATGAAAAAATGGTGGACTCGCTAAAAAATGTGTTTCAAATGAGCTATAAAGGTAGGGTGGTGGTCTAGCTTATAAATATGTTTAAATAAGCTGCAAATATAGGGTAAACGACCCCATTTCTGAGAAAAATTGGTGGACTCGCCGAAAAATGTGTTTCATATGAGCTCTAAAGGTTGGGTGGTGGACTCGCTAAAAAATGTGTTTCAAAAGAATTCAAAAGGTAGGGTAAATAGACTCATTTCTTAGCAAAAATGGTGGACTCGCCAAAAAATGTGTTTCAAATGAGCTCAAAACGTAGGATGGTGTGGACTCGCTAGAAAATGTGTTTCGAAAGATCTTGAAAGGTAGGGTAAACGACCTCATTTCTAAGCAAATATGGTGACTCGCCAAAAAATGTGTTTCAAATGAGCTCGAAAGGTAGGGTGGTGGACTCGCTAAAAAATGTGTTTCAAATGAGCTCGAAAGGTAGGGTAAACGACCTCATTTCTAAGAAAAAATTGTGGACTCGCTAAAAAATGTGTTTCAAATGCGCTCAAAACATAGGATGGTGTGCACTCGCTAAAAAATGTGTTTCGAATGAGCTCGAAAGGTAGGGTAAACGGCCTCATTTCTAAGCGAATATGGTGGACTCGCTAAAAAATGTGTTTCAAATGAGCTCGAAAGGTAGTGTAAACGGCCTCATTTCAAACCAAAAATGGTGGACTCGCCAAAAAATGTGTTTAAAATGAGCTTCAAAGGTAGGGTGGTGGTCTAGCTGAAAAATGTGTTTCAAATGAGCTCCAAAGATAGGGTAAACGGCCCAATTTCTGAGCAAAAATGGTGGACTCGCCGAAAAATATGTTTCATATGACCTTCAAAGGTAGGGTGGTGGACTCGCTAAAATAATGTGTTTCAAATGAGCTGAAAAGGTTGGGTAAACGGCCTTATTTCTAAGAAAAAATAGTGGATTCGCCGGAAAATGTGTTTCAAATGGGCTCCAAAGGTAGGGTGGTGGTCTTCCTTAAAAATGTGTTTCAAATGAGCTCGAAAGGTAGGGTAAACGACCTCATTTTTATGAAAAAATGGTGGACTCGCTAAAAAATGTGTTTCAAATGAGCTTCAAAGGTAGGGTGGTGGTCTAGCTGATAAATATGTTTAAATGAGCTGCAAATATAGGGTAAACGGCCCCATTTCTGAGCAAAATTGGTGGACTCGCCGAAAAATGTGTTTCATATGAGCTCTAAAGGTTGGGTGGTGGACTCGCTAAAAAATGAGTTTCAAATGAATTCAAAAGGTAGGGTAAACAGACTCATTTCTTAGCAAAAATGGTGGACTCGCCAAAAAATGTGTTTCAAATGAGCTCAAAACGTAGGATGGTGTGGACTCGCTAAAAAATGTGTTTCGAACGATCTTGAAAGGTAGGGTAAACGGCCTCATTTCTAAGAAAATATGGTGACTCGCCAAAAATTGTGTTTAAAATGAGCTCGAAAGGTAGGGTGGTGCACTCGCTAAAAAATGTGTTTCAAATGAGCTCAAAGGTAGGACAAACGGCCTCATTTCTAAGAAAAAATTGTGGACTCGCTAAAAAATGTGTTTCAAATGCGCTCAAAACATAGGATGGTGTGGACTCGCTAAAAAATGTGTTTCGAATGAGCTCGAAAGGTAGGGTAAACGGCCTCATTTCTAAGCGAATATGGTGGACTCGCTAAAAAATGTGTTTCAAATGAGCTCGAAAGGTAGTGTAAACGGCCTCATTTCAAACCAAAAATGGTGGATTCGCCAAAAAATGTGTTTAAAATGAGCTTCAAAGGTAGGGTGGTGGTCTAGCTGAAAAATGTGTTTCAAATGAGCTCCAGAGATAGGGTAAACGGCCCAATTTCTGAGCAAAAATGGTGGACTCGCCGAAAAATGTGTTTCATATGACCTTCAAAGGTTGGGTGGTGGACTCGCTAAAATAATGTGTTTCAAATGAGCTGAAAAGGTTGGGTAAACGGCCTTATTTCTAAGAAAAAATAGTGGACTCGCCGGAAAATGTGTTACAAATGAGCTCCAAAGATAGGGTGGTTGTCTTGCTAAAAAATGTGTTTCAAATGAGCTCGAAAGGTAGGGTAAACGACCTCATTTTTATGAAAAAATGGTGGACTCGCTAAAAAATGTGTTTCAAATGAGCTTCAAAGGTAGGGTGGTGGTCTAGCTGAAAATATGTTTAAATGAGCTGCAAATATAGGGTAAACGGCCCCATTTCTGAGCAAAATTGGTGGACTCGCCGAAAAATGTGTTTCATATGAGCTCTAAAGGTTGGGTGGTGGACACGCTAAAAAATATGTTTCAAATGAATTCAAAAGGTAGGGTAAACAGACTCATTTCTTAGCAAAAATGGTGGACTCGCCAAAAAATGTGTTTCAAATGAGCTCAAAACGTAGGATGGTGTGGACTCGCTAAAAAATGTGTTTCGAACGAGCTTGAAAGGTAGGGTAAACGGCCTCATTTCTAAGCAAATATGGTGACTCGCCAAAAAATGTGTTTCAAATGAGCTCGAAAGGTAGGGTGGTGGAATCGCTAAAAAATGTGTTTCAAATGAGCTCGAAAGGTAGGGTAAACGGCCTCATTTCTAAGAAAAAATTATGGACTCGCTAAAAAATGTGTTTCAAATGAGCTCAAAACATAGGATGGTGTGGACTCGCTAAAAAATGTGTTTCGAATGAGCTCGAAAGGTAGGGTAAACGGCCTCATTTCTAAGCGAATATGGTGGACTCGCTAAAAAATGTGTTTCAAATGAGCTCGAAAGGTAGTGTAAACTGCCTCATTTCAAAGCAAAAATGGTGGACTCGCTAAAAAATGTGTTAAAATGAGCTTCAAAGGTAGGGTGGTGGTCTAGCTAAAAAATGTATTTCAAATGAGCTCCAAAGATAGGGTAAACGGCCCAATTTCTGAGCAAAAATGGTGGACTCGCCGAAAAATGTGTTTCATATGACCTTCAAAGGTAGGGTGGTGGACTCGCTAAAATAATGTGTTTCAAATGAGCGGAAAAGGTTGGGTAAACGGGTTTATTTCTAAGAAAAAATAGTGGACTCGCCGGAAAATGTGTTTCAAATGAGCTCCAAAGTTAGGGTGGTGGTCTTGCTAAAAAATGTGTTTCAAATGAGCTCGAAAGGTAGGGTAAACGACCTCATTTTTATGAAAAAATGGTGGACTCGCTAAAAAATGTGTTTCAAATGAGCTTCAAAGGTAGGGTGGTGGTCTAGCTGATAAATATGTTTAAATGAGCTGCAAATATAGGGTAAACGGCCCCATTTCTGAGCAAAATTGGTGTACTCGCCGAAAAATGTGTTTCATATGAGCTCTAAAGGTTGGGTGGTGGACTCGCTAAAAAATGTGTTTCAAATGAATTCAAAAGGTAGGGTAAACAGACTCATTTCTTAGCAAAAATGGTGGACTCGCCAAAAAATGTGTTTCAAATGAGCTCAAAACGTAGGATGGTGTGGACTCGCTAAAAAATGTGTTTCGAACGAGCTTGAAAGGTAGGGTAAACGGCCTCATTTCTAAGCAAATATGGTGACTCGCCAAAAAATGTGTTTCAAATGACCTCGAAAGGTAGGGTGGTAGACTCGCTAAAAATGTGTTTCAAATGAGCTCGAAAGGTAGGGTGGTGGACTCGCTAAAAATGTGTTTCAAATGAGCTCGAAAGGTAGGGTAAACGGCCTCATTTCTAAGAAAAAATTGTGGACTCGCTAAAAAATGTGTTTCAAATGAGCTGAAAACATAGGATGGTGTGGACTCGCTAAAAAATGTGTTTCGAATGAGCTCGAAAGGTAGGGTAAACGGCCTCATTTCTAAGCGAATATGGTGGACTCGCTAAAAAATGTGTTTCAAATGAGCTCGAAAGGTAGTGTAAACGGCCTCATTTCAAACAAAAATGGTGGACTCGCCAAAAAATGTGTTTAAAATGAGCTTCAAAGGTAGGGTGGTGGTCTATCTGAAAAATGTGTTTCAAATGAGCTCCAAAGATAGGGTAAACGGCCCAATTTCTGAGAAAAAATGGTGGACTCGCCGAAAAATGTGTTTCATATGACCTTCAAAGGTAGGGTGGTGGACTCGCTAAAATAATGTGTTTCAAATGAGCTGAAAAGGTTGGTTAAACGGCCTTATTTCTAAGAAAAAATAGTGGACTCGCCGGAAAATGTGTTTCAAATGAGCTCCAATGGTAGGGTGGTGGTCTTGCTAAAAAATGTGTTTCAAATGAGATCGAAAGGTAGGGTAAACGACCTCATTTTTATGAAAAAATGGTGGACTCGCTAAAAAATGTGTTTCAAATGAGCTTCAAAGGTAGGGTGGTGGTCTAGCTGAAAAATGTGTTTCAAATGAGCTCCAAAGATAGGGTAAACGGCCCAATTTCTGAGCAAAAATGGTGGACTCGCCGAAAAATGTGTTTCATATGACCTTCAAAGGTAGGGTGGTGGACTCGCTAAAATAATGTGTTTCAAATGAGCTGAAAAGGTTGGGTAAACGGCCTTATTTCTAAGAAAAAATAGTGGACTCGCCGGAAAATGTGTTACAAATGAGCTCCAAAGTTAGGGTGGTGGTCTTGCTAAAAAATGTGTTTCAAATGAGCTCGAAAGGTAGGGTAAACGACCTCATTTTTATGAAAAAATGGTGGACTCGCTAAAAAATGTGTTTCAAATGAGCTTCAAAGGTAGGGTGGTGGTCTAGCTGATAAATATGTTTAAATGAGCTGCAAATATAGGGTAAACGGCCCCATTTCTGAGCAAAATTGGTGTACTCGCCGAAAAATGTGTTTCATGTGAGCTCTAAAGGTTGGGTGGTGGACTCGCTAAAAAATGTGTTTCAAATGAATTCAAAAGGTAGGGTAAACAGACTCATTTCTTAGCAAAAATGGTGGACTCGCCAAAAAATGTGTTTCAAATGAGCTCAAAACGTAGGATGGTGTGGACTCGCTAAAAAATGTGTTTCGAACGAGCTTGAAAGGTAGGGTAAACGGCCTCATTTCTAAGCAAATATGGTGACTCGCCAAAAAATGTGTTTCAAATGAGCTCGAAAGGTAGGGTGGTGGAATCGCTAAAAAATGTGTTTCAAATGAGCTCGAAAGGTAGGGTAAACGGCCTCATTTCTAAGAAAAAATTATGGACTCGCTAAAAAATGTGTTTCAAATGAGCTCAAAACATAGGATGGTGTGGACTCGCTAAAAAATGTGTTTCGAATGAGCTCGAAAGGTAGGGTAAACGGCCTCATTTCTAAGCGAATATGGTGGACTCGCTAAAAAATGTGTTTCAAATGAGCTCGAAAGGTAGTGTAAACTGCCTCATTTCAAAGCAAAAATAGTGGACTCGCCAAAAAATGTGTTAAAATGAGCTTCAAAGGTAGGGTGGTGGTCTAGCTAAAAAATGTGTTTCAAATGAGCTCCAAAGATAGGGTAAACGGCCCAATTTCTGAGCAAAAATGGTGGACTCGCCGAAAAATGTGTTTCATATGACCTTCAAAGGTAGGGTGGTGGACTCGCTAAAATAATGTGTTTCAAATGAGCGGAAAAGGTTGGGTAAACGGGTTTATTTCTAAGAAAAAATAGTGGACTCGCCGGAAAATGTGTTTCAAATGAGCTCCAAAGTTAGGGTGGTGGTCTTGCTAAAAAATGTGTTTCAAATGAGCTCGAAAGGTAGGGTAAACGACCTCATTTTTATGAAAAAATGGTGGACTCGCTAAAAAATGTGTTTCAAATGAGCTTCAAAGGTAGGGTGGTGGTCTAGCTGATAAATATGTTTAAATGAGCTGCAAATATAGGGTAAACGGCCCCATTTCTGAGCAAAATTGGTGTACTCGCCGAAAAATGTGTTTCATATGAGCTCTAAAGGTTGGGTGGTGGACTCGCTAAAAAATGTGTTTCAAATGAATTCAAAAGGTAGGGTAAACAGACTCATTTCTTAGCAAAAATGGTGGACTCGCCAAAAAATGTGTTTCAAATGAGCTCAAAACGTAGGATGGTGTGGACTCGCTAAAAAATGTGTTTCGAACGAGCTTGAAAGGTAGGGTAAACGGCCTCATTTCTAAGCAAATATGGTGACTCGCCAAAAAATGTGTTTCAAATGACCTCGAAAGGTAGGGTGGTAGACTCGCTAAAAATGTGTTTCAAATGAGCTCGAAAGGTAGGGTGGTGGACTCGCTAAAAATGTGTTTCAAATGAGCTCGAAAGGTAGGGTAAACGGCCTCATTTCTAAGAAAAAATTGTGGACTCGCTAAAAAATGTGTTTCAAATGAGCTGAAAACATAGGATGGTGTGGACTCGCTAAAAAATGTGTTTCGAATGAGCTCGAAAGGTAGGGTAAACGGCCTCATTTCTAAGCGAATATGGTGGACTCGCTAAAAAATGTGTTTCAAATGAGCTCGAAAGGTAGTGTAAACGGCCTCATTTCAAACAAAAAATGGTGGACTCGCCAAAAAATGTGTTTAAAATGAGCTTCAAAGGTAGGGTGGTGGTCTATCTGAAAAATGTGTTTCAAATGAGCTCCAAAGATAGGGTAAACGGCCCAATTTCTGAGAAAAAATGGTGGACTCGCCGAAAAATGTGTTTCATATGACCTTCAAAGGTAGGGTGGTGGACTCGCTAAAATAATGTGTTTCAAATGAGCTGAAAAGGTTGGTTAAACGGCCTTATTTCTAAGAAAAAATAGTGGACTCGCCGGAAAATGTGTTTCAAATGAGCTCCAATGGTAGGGTGGTGGTCTTGCTAAAAAATGTGTTTCAAATGAGATCGAAAGGTAGGGTAAACGACCTCATTTTTATGAAAAAATGGTGGACTCGCTAAAAAATGTGTTTCAAATGAGCTTCAAAGGTAGGGTGGTGGTCTAGCTGAAAAATGTGTTTCAAATGAGCTCCAAAGATAGGGTAAACGGCCCAATTTCTGAGCAAAAATGGTGGACTCGCCGAAAAATGTGTTTCATATGACCTTCAAAGGTAGGGTGGTGGACTCGCTAAAATAATGTGTTTCAAATGAGCTGAAAAGGTTGGGTAAACGGCCTTATTTCTAAGAAAAAATAGTGGACTCGCCGGAAAATGTGTTACAAATGAGCTCCAAAGTTAGGGTGGTGGTCTTGCTAAAAAATGTGTTTCAAATGAGCTCGAAAGGTAGGGTAAACGACCTCATTTTTATGAAAAAATGGTGGACTCGCTAAAAAATGTGTTTCAAATGAGCTTCAAAGGTAGGGTGGTGGTCTAGCTGATAAATATGTTTAAATGAGCTGCAAATATAGGGTAAACGGCCCCATTTCTGAGCAAAATTGGTGTACTCGCCGAAAAATGTGTTTCATGTGAGCTCTAAAGGTTGGGTGGTGGACTCGCTAAAAAATGTGTTTCAAATGAATTCAAAAGGTAGGGTAAACAGACTCATTTCTTAGCAAAAATGGTGGACTCGCCAAAAAATGTGTTTCAAATGAGCTCAAAACGTAGGATGGTGTGGACTCGCTAAAAAATGTGTTTCGAACGAGCTTGAAAGGTAGGGTAAACGGCCTCATTTCTAAGCAAATATGGTGACTCGCCAAAAAATGTGTTTCAAATGAGCTCGAAAGGTAGGGTGGTGGACTCGCTAAAAAATGTGTTTCAAATGAGCTCGAAAGGTAGGGTAAACGGCCTCATTTCTAAGAAAAAATTGTGGACTCGCTAAAAAATGTGTTTCAAATGAGCTCAAAACATAGGATGGTGTGGACTCGCTAAGAAATGTGTTTCGAATGAGCTCGAAAGGTAGGGTAAACGACCTCATTTCTAAGCGAATATGGTGGACTCGCTAAAAAATGTGTTTCAAATGAGCTCGAAAGGTAGTGTAAACGGCCTCATTTCAAAGCAAAAATGGTGGACTCGCCAAAAAATGTGTTAAAATGAGCTTCAAAGGTAGGGTGGTGGTCTAGCTAAAAAATGTGTTTCAAATGAGCTCCAAAGATAGGGTAAACGGCCCAATTTCTGAGCAAAAATGGTGGACTCGCCGAAAAATGTGTTTCATATGACCTTCAAAGGTAGGGTGGTGGAATCGCTAAAATAATGTGTTTCAAATGAGCGGAAAAGGTTGGGTAAACGGCCTTATTTCTAAGAAAAAATAGTGGACTCGCCGGAAAATGTGTTTCAAATGAGCTCCAAAGTTAGGGTGGTGGTCTTGCTAAAATATGTGTTTCAAATGAGCTCGAAAGGTAGGGTAAACGACCTCATTTTTATGAAAAAATGGTGGACTCGCTAAAAAATGTGTTTCAAATGAGCTTCAAAGGTAGGGTGGTGGTCTAGCTGATAAATATGTTTAAATGAGCTGCAAATATAGGGTAAACGGCCCCATTTCTGAGCAAAATTGGTGTACTCGCCGAAAAATGTGTTTCATGTGAGCTCTAAAGGTTGGGTGGTGGACTCGCTAAAAAATGTGTTTCAAATGAATTCAAAAGGTAGGGTAAAAGAACTCATTTCTTAGCAAAAATGGTGGACTCGCCAAAAAATGTGTTTCAAATGAGCTCAAAACGTAGGATGGTGTGGACTCGCTAAAAAATGTGTTTCGAACGAGCTTGAAAGGTAGGGTAAACGGCCGCATTTCTAAGCAAATATGGTGACTCGCCAAAAAATGTGTTTCAAATGACCTCGAAAGGTAGGGTGGTGGACTCGCTAAAAATGTGTTTCAAATGAGCTCGAAAGGTAGGGTGGTGGACTCGCTAAAAATGTGTTTCAAATGAGCTCGAAAGGTAGGGTAAACGGCCTCATTTCTAAGAAAAAATTGTGGACTCGCTAAAAAATGTGTTTCAAATGAGCTGAAAACATAGGATGGTGTGGACTCGCTAAAAAATGTGTTTCGAATGAGCTCGAAAGGTAGGGTAAACGGCCTCATTTCTAAGCGAATATGGTGGACTCGCTAAAAAATGTGTTTCAAATGAGCTCGAAAGGTAGTGTAAACGGCCTCATTTCAAACAAAAAATGGTGGACTCGCCAAAAAATGTGTTTAAAATGAGCTTCAAAGGTAGGGTGGTGGTCTAGCTGAAAAATGTGTTTCAAATGAGCTCCAAAGATAGGGTAAACGGCCCAATTTCTGAGAAAAAATGGTGGACTCGCCGAAAAATGTGTTTCATATGACCTTCAAAGGTAGGGTGGTGGACTCGCTAAAATAATGTGTTTCAAATGAGCTGAAAAGGTTGGGTAAACGGCCTTATTTCTAAGAAAAAATAGTGGACTCGCCGGAAAATGTGTTTCAAATGAGCTCCAAAGGTAGGGTGGTGGTCTTGCTAAAAAATGTGTTTCAAATGAGATCGAAAGGTAGGGTAAACGACCTCATTTTTATGAAAAAATGGTGGACTCGCTAAAAAATGTGTTTCAAATGAGCTTCAAAGGTAGGGTGGTGGTCTAGCTGAAAAATTTGTTTCAAATGAGCTCCAAAGATAGGGTAAACGGCCCAATTTCTGAGCAAAAATGGTGGACTCGCCGAAAAATGTGTTTCATATGACCTTCAAAGGTAGGGTGGTGGACTCACTAAAATAATGTGTTTCAAATGAGCTGAAAAGGTTGGGTAAACGGCCTTATTTCTAAGAAAAAATAGTGGACTCGCCGGAAAATGTGTTACAAATGAGCTCCAAAGGTAGGGTGGTGGTCTTGCTAAAAAATGTGTTTCAAATGAGCTCGAAAGGTACGGTAAACGACCACATTTTTATGAAAAAATGGTGGACTCGCTAAAAAATGTGTTTCAAATGAGCTTCAAAGGTAGGGTGGTGGTCTAGCTGAAAATATGTTTAAATGAGCTGCAAATATAGGGTAAACGGCCCCATTTCTGAGCAAAATTGGTGGACTCGCCGAAAAATGTGTTTCATATGAGCTCTAAAGGTTGGGTGGTGGACTCGCTAAAAAATGTGTTTCAAATGAATTCAAAAGGTAGGGTAAACAGACTCATTTCTTAGCAAAAATGGTGGACTCGCCAAAAAATGTGTTTCAAATGAGCTCAAAACGTAGGATGGTGTGGACTCGCTAAAAAATGTGTTTCGAACGAGCTTGAAAGGTAGGGTAAACGGCCTCATTTCTAAGCAAATATGGTGACTCGCCAAAAAATGTGTTTCAAATGAGCTCGAAAGGTAGGGTGGTGGACTCGCTAAAAAATGTGTTTCAAATGAGCTCGAAAGGTAGGGTAAACGGCCTCATTTCTAAGAAAAATTTGTGGACTCGCTAAAAAATGTGTTTCAAATGAGCTCAAAACATAGGATGGTGTGGACTCGCTAAAAAATGTGTTTCGAATGAGCTCGAAAGGTAGGGTAAACGGCCTCAATTCTAAGCGAATATGGTGGACTCGCTAAAAAATGTGTTTCAAATGAGCTCGAAAGGTAGTGTAAACGGCCTCATTTCAAAGCAAAAATGGTGGACTCGCCAAAAAATGTGTTAAAATGAGCTTCAAAGGTAGGGTGGTGGTCTAGCTAAAAAATGTGTTTCAAATGAGCTCCAAAGATAGGGTAAACGGCCCAATTTCTGAGCAAAAATGGTGGACTCGCCGAAAAATGTGTTTCATATGACCTTCAAAGGTAGGGTGGTGGACTCGCTAAAATAATGTGTTTCAAATGAGCGGAAAAGGTTGGGTAAACGGCCTTATTTCTAAGAAAAAATAGTTGACTCGCCGGAAAATGTGTTTCAAATGAGCTCCAAAGTTAGGGTGGTGGTCTTGCTAAAAAATGTGTTTCAAATGAGCTCGAAAGGTAGGGTAAACGACCTCATTTTTATGAAAAAATGGTGGACTCGCTAAAAAATGTGTTTCAAATGAGCTTCAAAGGTAGGGTGGTGGTCTAGCTGATAAATATGTTTAAATGAGCTGCAAATATAGGGTAAACGGCCCCATTTCTGAGCAAAATTGGTGTACTCGCCGAAAAATGTGTTTCATATGAGCTCTAAAGGTTGGGTGGTGGACTCGCTAAAAAATGTGTTTCAAATGAATTCAAAAGGTAGGGTAAACAGACTCATTTCTTAGCAAAAATTGTGGACTCGCCAAAAAATGTGTTTCAAATGAGCTCAAAACGTAGAATGGTGTGGACTCGCTAAAAAATGTGTTTCGAACGAGCTTGAAAGGTAGGGTAAACGGCCTCATTTCTAAGCAAATATGGTGACTCGCCAAAAATGTGTTTCAAATGAGCTCGAAAGGTAGGGTGGTGGACTCGCTAAAAAATGTGTTTTTGAATGAGCTCGAAAGGTAGGGTAAACGGCCTCATTTCTAAGAAAAAATTGTGGACTCGCTAAAAAATGTGTTTCAAATGAGCTCAAAACATAGGATGGTGTGGACTCGCTAAAAAATGTGTTTCGAATGAGATCGAAAGGTAGGGTAAACGGCCTCATTTCTAAGCGAATATGGTGGACTCGCTAAAAAATGTGTTTCAAATGAGCTCGAAAGGTAGTGTAAACGGCCTCATTTCAAACAAAAAATGGTGGACTCGCCAAAAAATGTGTTTAAAATTAGCTTCAAAGGTAGGGTGGTGGTCTAGCTGAAAAATGTGTTTCAAATGAGCTCCAAAGATAGGGTAAACGGCCCAATTTCTGAGAAAAAATGGTGGACTCGCCGAAAAATGTGTTTCATATGACCTTCAAAGGTAGGGTGGTGGACTCGCTAAAATAATGTGTTTCAAATGAGCTGAAAAGGTTGGGTAAACGGCCTTATTTCTAAGAAAAAATAGTGGACTCGCCGGAAAATGTGTTTCAAATGAGCTCCAAAGGTAGGGTGGTGGTCTTGCTAAAAAATGTGTTTCAAATGAGATCGAAAGGTAGGGTAAACGACCTCATTTTTATGAAAAAATGGTGGACTCGCTAAAAAATGTGTTTCAAATGAGCTTCAAAGGTAGGGTGGTGGTCTAGCTGAAAAATTTGTTTCAAATGAGCTCCAAAGATAGGGTAAACGGCCCAATTTCTGAGCAAAAATGGTGGACTCGCCGAAAAATGTGTTTCATATGACCTTCAAAGGTAGGGTGGTGGACTCGCTAAAATAATGTGTTTCAAATGAGCTGAAAAGGTTGGGTAAACGGCCTTATTTCTAAGAAAAAATAGTGGACTCGCCGGAAAATGTGTTACAAATGAGCTCCAAAGGTAGGGTGGTGGTCTTGCTAAAAAATGTGTTTCAAATGAGCTCGAAAGGTAGGGTAAACGACCACATTTTTATGAAAAAATGGTGGACTCGCTAAAAAATGTGTTTCAAATGAGCTTCAAAGGTAGGGTGGTGGTCTAGCTGAAAATATGTTTAAATGAGCTGCAAATATAGGGTAAACGGCCCCATTTCTGAGCAAAATTGGTGGACTCGCCGAAAAATGTGTTTCATATGAGCTCTAAAGGTTGGGTGGTGGACTCGCTAAAAAAAGTGTTTCAAATGAATTCAAAAGGTAGGGTAAACAGACTCATTTCTTAGCAAAAATGGTGGACTCGCCAAAAAATGTGTTTCAAATGAGCTCAAAACGTAGGATGGTGTGGACTCGCTAAAAAATGTGTTTCGAACGAGCTTGAAAGGTAGGGTAAACGGCCTCATTTCTAAGCAAATATGGTGACTCGCCAAAAATGTGTTTCAAATGAGCTCGAAAGGTAGGGTGGTGGACTCGCTAAAAAATGTGTTTCAAATGAGCTCGAAAGGTAGGGTAAACGGCCTCATTTCTAAGAAAAATTTGTGGACTCGCTAAAAAATGTGTTTCAAATGAGCTCAAAACATAGGATGGTGTGGACTCGCTAAAAAATGTGTTTCGAATGAGCTCGAAAGGTAGGGTAAACGGCCTCAATTCTAAGCGAATATGGTGGACTCGCTAAAAAATGTGTTTCAAATGAGCTCGAAAGGTAGTGTAAACGGCCTCATTTCAAAGCAAAAATGGTGGACTCGCCAAAAAATGTGTTAAAATGAGCTTCAAAGGTAGGGTGGTGGTCTAGCTAAAAAATGTGTTTCAAATGAGCTCCAAAGATAGGGTAAACGGCCCAATTTCTGAGCAAAAATGGTGGACTCGCCGAAAAATGTGTTTCATATGACCTTCAAAGGTAGGGTGGTGGACTCGCTAAAATAATGTGTTTCAAATGAGCGGAAAAGGTTGGGTAAACGGCCTTATTTCTAAGAAAAAATAGTTGACTCGCCGGAAAATGTGTTTCAAATGAGCTCCAAAGTTAGGGTGGTGGTCTTGCTAAAAAATGTGTTTCAAATGAGCTCAAAAGGTAGGGTAAACGACCTCATTTTTATGAAAAAATGGTGGACTCGCTAAAAAATGTGTTTCAAATGAGCTTCAAAGGTAGGGTGGTGGTCTAGCTGATAAATATGTTTAAATGAGCTGCAAATATAGGGTAAACGGCCCCATTTCTGAGCAAAATTGGTGTACTCGCCGAAAAATGTGTTTCATATGAGCTCTAAAGGTTGGGTGGTGGACTCGCTAAAAAATGTGTTTCAAATGAATTCAAAAGGTAGGGTAAACAGACTCATTTCTTAGCAAAAATGGTGGACTCGCCAAAAAATGTGTTTCAAATGAGCTCAAAACGTAGGATGGTGTGGACTCGCTAAAAAATGTGTTTCGAACGAGCTTGAAAGGTAGGGTAAACGGCCTCATTTCTAAGAAAATATGGTGACTCGCCAAAAAATGTGTTTCAAATGACCTCGAAAGGTAGGGTGGTGGACTCGCTAAAAATGTGTTTCAAATGAGCTCGAAAGGTAGGGTGTTGGACTCGATAAAAATGTGTTTCAAATGAGCTCGAAAGGTAGGGTAAACGGCCTCATTTCTAAGAAAAAATTGTGGACTCGCTAAAAAATGTGTTTCAAATGAGCTGAAAACATAGGATGGTGTGGACTCGCTAAAAAATGTGTTTCGAATGAGCTCGAAAGGTAGGGTAAAAGGCCTCATTTCTAAGCGAATATGGTGGACTCGCTAAAAAATGTGTTTCAAATGAGCTCGAAAGGTAGTGTAAACGGCCTCATTTCAAACAAAAAATGGTGGACTCGCCAAAAAATGTGTTTAAAATGAGCTTCAAAGGTAGGGTGGTGGTCTAGCTGAAAAATGTGTTTCAAATGAGCTCCAAAGATAGGGTAAACGGCCCAATTTCTGAGAAAAAATGGTGGACTCGCCGAAAAATGTGTTTCATATGACCTTCAAAGGTAGGGTGGTGGACTCGCTAAAATAATGTGTTTCAAATGAGCTGAAAAGGTTGGGTAAACGGCCTTATTTCTAAGAAAAAATAGTGGACTCGCCGGAAAATGTGTTTCAAATGAGCTCCAAAGGTAGGGTGGTGGTCTTGCTAAAAAATGTGTTTCAAATGAGATCGAAAGGTAGGGTAAACGACCTCATTTTTATGAAAAAATGGTGGACTCGCTAAAAAATGTGTTTCAAATGAGCTTCAAAGGTAGGGTGGTGGTATAGCTGAAAAATGTGTTTCAAATGAGCTCCAAAGATAGGGTAAACGGCCCAATTTCTGAGCAAAAATGGTGGACTCGCCGAAAAATGTGTTTCATATGACCTTCAAAGGTAGGGTGGTGGACTCGCTAAAATAATGTGTTTCAAATGAGCTGAAAAGGTTGGGTAAACGGCCTTATTTCTAAGAAAAAATAGTGGACTCGCCGGAAAATGTGTTACAAATGAGCTCCAAAGGTAGGGTGGTGGTCTTGCTAAAAAATGTGTTTCAAATGAGCTCGAAAGGTAGGGTAAACGACCACATTTTTATGAAAAAATGGTGGATTCGCTAAAAAATGTGTTTCAAATGAGCTTCAAAGGTAGGGTGGTGGTCTAGCTGAAAATATGTTTAAATGAGCTGCAAATATAGGGTAAACGGCCCCATTTCTGAGCAAAATTGGTGGACTCGCCGAAAAATGTGTTTCATATGAGCTCTAAAGGTTGGGTGGTGGACTCGCTAAAAAATGTGTTTCAAATGAATTCAAAAGGTAGGGTAAACAGACTCATTTCTTAGAAAAAATGGTGGACTCGCCAAAAAATGTGTTTCAAATGAGCTCAAAACGTAGGATGGTGTGGACTCGCTAAAAAATGTGTTTCGAACGAGCTTGAAAGGTAGGGTAAACGGCCTCATTTCTAAGCAAATATGGTGACTCGCCAAAAAATGTGTTTCAAATGAGCTCGAAAGGTAGGGTGGTGGACTCGCTAAAAAATGTGTTTCAAATGAGCTCGAAAGGTAGGGTAAACGGCCTCATTTCTAAGAAAAATTTGTGGACTCGCTAAAAAATGTGTTTCAAATGAGCTCAAAACATAGGATGGTGTGGACTCGCTAAAAAATGTGTTTCAAATGAGCTCGAAAGGTAGGGTAAACGGCCTCAATTCTAAGCGAATATGGTGGACTCGCTAAAAAATGTGTTTCAAATGAGCTCGAAAGGTAGTGTAAACGGCCTCATTTCAAAGCAAAAATGGTGGACTCGCCAAAAAATGTGTTAAAATGAGCTTCAAAGGTAGGGTGGTGGTCTAGCTAAAAAATGTGTTTCAAATGAGCTCCAAAGATAGGGTAAACGGCCCAATTTCTGAGCAAAAATGGTGGACTCGCCGAAAAATGTGTTTCATATGACCTTCAAAGGTAGGGTGGTGGACTCGCTAAAATAATGTGTTTCAAATGAGCGGAAAAGGTTGGGTAAACGGCCTTATTTCTAAGAAAAAATAGTTGACTCGCCGGAAAATGTGTTTCAAATGAGCTCCAAAGTTAGGGTGGTGGTCTTGCTAAAAAATGTGTTTCAAATGAGCTCAAAAGGTAGGGTAAACGACCTCATTTTTATGAAAAAATGGTGGACTCGCTAAAAAATGTGTTTCAAATGAGCTTCAAAGGTAGGGTGGTGGTCTAGCTGATAAATATGTTTAAATGAGCTGCAAATATAGGGTAAACGGCCCCATTTCTGAGCAAAATTGGTGTACTCGCCGAAAAATGTGTTTCATATGAGCTCTAAAGGTTGGGTGGTGGACTCGCTAAAAAATGTGTTTCAAATGAATTCAAAAGGTAGGGTAAACAGACTCATTTCTTAGCAAAAATGGTGGACTCGCCAAAAAATGTGTTTCAAATGAGCTCAAAACGTAGGATGGTGTGGACTCGCTAAAAAATGTGTTTCGAACGAGCTTGAAAGGTAGGGTAAACGGCCTCATTTCTAAGCAAATATGGTGACTCGCCAAAAAATGTGTTTCAAATGACCTCGAAAGGTAGGGTGGTGGACTCGCTAAAAATGTGTTTCAAATGAGCTCGAAAGGTAGGGTGTTGGACTCGATAAAAATGTGTTTCAAATGAGCTCGAAAGGTAGGGTAAACGGCCTCATTTCTAAGAAAAAATTGTGGACTCGCTAAAAAATGTGTTTCAAATGAGCTGAAAACATAGGATGGTGTGGACTCGCTAAAAAATGTGTTTCGAATGAGCTCGAAAGGTAGGGTAAAAGGCCTCATTTCTAAGCGAATATGGTGGACTCGCTAAAAAATGTGTTTCAAATGAGCTCGAAAGGTAGTGTAAACGGCCTCATTTCAAACAAAAAATGGTGGACTCGCCAAAAAATGTGTTTAAAATGAGCTTCAAAGGTAGGGTGGTGGTCTAGCTGAAAAATGTGTTTCAAATGAGCTCCAAAGATAGGGTAAACGGCCCAATTTCTGAGAAAAAATGGTGGACTCGCCGAAAAATGTGTTTCATATGACCTTCAAAGGTAGGGTGGTGGACTCGCTAAAATAATGTGTTTCAAATGAGCTGAAAAGGTTGGGTAAACGGCCTTATTTCTAAGAAAAAATAGTGGACTCGCCGGAAAATGTGTTTCAAATGAGCTCCAAAGGTAGGGTGGTGGTCTTGCTAAAAAATGTGTTTCAAATGAGATCGAAAGGTAGGGTAAACGACCTCATTTTTATGAAAAAATGGTGGACTCGCTAAAAAATGTGTTTCAAATGAGCTTCAAAGGTAGGGTGGTGGTATAGCTGAAAAATGTGTTTCAAATGAGCTCCAAAGATAGGGTAAACGGCCCAATTTCTGAGCAAAAATGGTGGACTCGCCGAAAAATGTGTTTCATATGACCTTCAAAGGTAGGGTGGTGGACTCGCTAAAATAATGTGTTTCAAATGAGCTGAAAAGGTTGGGTAAACGGCCTTATTTCTAAGAAAAAATAGTGGACTCGCCGGAAAATGTGTTACAAATGAGCTCCAAAGGTAGGGTGGTGGTCTTGCTAAAAAATGTGTTTCAAATGAGCTCGAAAGGTAGGGTAAACGACCACATTTTTATGAAAAAATGGTGGATTCGCTAAAAAATGTGTTTCAAATGAGCTTCAAAGGTAGGGTGGTGGTCTAGCTGAAAATATGTTTAAATGAGCTGCAAATATAGGGTAAACGGCCCCATTTCTGAGCAAAATTGGTGGACTCGCCGAAAAATGTGTTTCATATGAGCTCTAAAGGTTGGGTGGTGGACTCGCTAAAAAATGTGTTTCAAATGAATTCAAAAGGTAGGGTAAACAGACTCATTTCTTAGCAAAAATGGTGGACTCGCCAAAAAATGTGTTTCAAATGAGCTCAAAACGTAGGATGGTGTGGACTCGCTAAAAAATGTGTTTCGAACGAGCTTGAAAGGTAGGGTAAACGGCCTCATTTCTAAGCAAATATGGTGACTCGCCAAAAAATGTGTTTCAAATGAGCTCGAAAGGTAGGGTGGTGGACTCGCTAAAAAATGTGTTTTTGAATGAGCTCGAAAGGTAGGGTAAACGGCCTCATTTCTAAGAAAAAATTGTGGACTCGCTAAAAAATGTGTTTCAAATGAGCTCAAAACATAGGATGGTGTGGACTCGCTAAAAAATGTGTTTCGAATGAGCTCGAAAGGTAGGGTAAACGGCCTCATTTCTAAGCGAATATGGTGGACTCGCTAAAAAATGTGTTTCAAATGAGCTCGAAAGGTAGTGTAAACGGCCTCATTTCAAAGCAAAAATGGTGGACTCGCCAAAAAATGTGTTAAAATGAGCTTCAAAGGTAGGGTGGTGGTCTAGCTAAAAAATGTGTTTCAAATGAGCTCCAAAGATAGGGTAAACGGCCCAATTTCTGAGCAAAAATGGTGGACTCGCCGAAAAATGTGTTTCATATGACCTTCAAAGGTAGGGTGGTGGACTCGCTAAAATAATGTGTTTCAAATGAGCGGAAAAGGTTGGGTAAACGGCCTTATTTCTAAGAAAAAATAGTGGACTCGCCGGAAAATGTGTTTCAAATGAGCTCCAAAGTTAGGGTGGTGGTCTTGCTAAAAAATGTGTTTCAAATGAGCTCGAAAGGTAGGGTAAACGACCTCATTTTTATGAAAAAATGGTGGACTCGCTAAAAAATGTGTTTCAAATGAGCTTCAAAGGTAGGGTGGTGGTCTAGCTGATAAATATGTTTAAATGAGCTGCAAATATAGGGTAAACGGCCCCATTTCTGAGCAAAATTGGTGTACTCGCCGAAAAATGTGTTTCATATGAGCTCTAAAGGTTGGGTGGTGGACTCGCTAAAAAATGTGTTTCAAATGAATTCAAAAGGTAGGGTAAACAGACTCATTTCTTAGCAGAAATGGTGGACTCGCCAAAAAATGTGTTTCAAATGAGCTCAAAACGTAGGATGGTGTGGACTCGCTAAAAAATGTGTTTCGAACGAGCTTGAAAGGTAGGGTAAACGGCCTCATTTCTAAGCAAATATGGTGACTCGCCAAAAAATGTGTTTCAAATGACCTCGAAAGGTAGGGTGGTGGACTCGCTAAAAATGTGTTTCAAATGAGCTCGAAAGGTAGGGTAAACGGCCTCATTTCTAAGAAAAAATTGTGGACTCGCTAAAAAATGTGTTTCAAATGAGCTGAAAACATAGGATCGTGTGGACTCGCTAAAAAATGTGTTTCGAATGAGCTCGAAAGGTAGGGTAAACGGCCTCATTTCTAAGCGAATATGGTGGACTCGCTAAAAAATGTGTTTCAAATGAGCTCGAAAGGTAGTGTAAACGGCCTCATTTCAAACAAAAAATGGTGGACTCGCCAAAAATGTGTTTAAAATGAGCTTCAAAGGTAGGGTGGTGGTCTAGCTGAAAAATGTGTTTCAAATGAGCTCCAAAGATAGGGTAAACGGCCCAATTTCTGAGAAAAAATGGTGGACTCGCCGAAAAATGTGTTTCATATGACCTTCAAAGGTAGGGTGGTGGACTAGCTAAAATAATGTGTTTCAAATGAGCTGAAAAGGTTGGGTAAACGGCCTTATGTCTAAGAAAAAATAGTGGACTCAGCCGGAAAATGTGTTTCAAATGAGCTCCAAAGGTAGGGTAGTGGTCTTGCTAAAAAATGTGTTTCAAATGAGATCGAAAGGTAGGGTAAACGACCTCATTTTTATGAAAAAATGGTGGACTCGCTAAAAAATGTGTTTCAAATGAGCTTCAAAGGTAGGGTGGTGGTCTAGCTGAAAAAAGTGTTTCAAATGAGCTCCAAAGATAGGGTAAACGGCCCAATTTCTGAGCAAAAATGGTGGACTCGCCGAAAAATGTGTTTCATATGACCTTCAAAGGTAGGGTGGTGGACTCGCTAAAATAATGTGTTTCAAATGAGCTGAAAAGGTTGGGTAAACGGCCTTATTTCTAAGAAAAAATAGTGGACTCGCCGGAAAATGTGTTACAAATGAGCTCCAAAGGTAGGGTGGTGGTCTTGCTAAAAAATGTGTTTCAAATGAGCTCGAAAGGTAGGGTAAACGACCACATTTTTATGAAAAAATGGTGGACTCGCTAAAAAATGTGTTTCAAATGAGCTTCAAAGGTAGGGTGGTGGTCTAGCTGAAAATATGTTTAAATGAGCTGCAAATATAGGGTAAACGGCCCCATTTCTGAGCAAAATTGGTGGACTCGCCGAAAAATGTGTTTCATATGAGCTCTAAAGGTTGGGTGGTGGACTCGCTAAAAAATGTGTTTCAAATGAATTCAAAAGGTAGGGTAAACAGACTCATTTCTTAGCAAAAATGGTGGACTCGCCAAAAAATGTGTTTCAAATGAGCTCAAAACGTAGGATGGTGTGGACTCGCTAAAAAATGTGTTTCGAACGAGCTTGAAAGGTAGGGTAAACGGCCTCATTTCTAAGCAAATATGGTGACTCGCCAAAAAATGTGTTTCAAATGAGCTCGAAAGGTAGGGTGGTGGACTCGCTAAAAAATGTGTTTCAAATGAGCTCGAAAGGTAGGGTAAACGGCCTCATTTATAAGAAAAAATTGTGGACTCGCTAAAAAATGTGTTTCAAATGAGCTCAAAACATAGGATGGTGTGGACTCGCTAAAAAATGTGTTTCGAATGAGCTCGAAAGGTAGGGTAAACGGCCTCATTTCTAAGCGAATATGGTGGACTCGCTAAAAAATGTGTTTCAAATGAGATCGAAAGGTAGGGTAAACGACCTCATTTTTATGAAAAAATGGTGGACTCGCTAAAAAATGTGTTTCAAATGAGCTTCAAAGGTAGGGTGGTGGTCTAGCTGAAAAAAGTGTTTCAAATGAGCTCCAAAGATAGGGTAAACGGCCCAATTTCTGAGCAAAAATGGTGGACTCGCCGAAAAATGTGTTTCATATGACCTTCAAAGGTAGGGTGGTGGACTCGCTAAAATAATGTGTTTCAAATGAGCTGAAAAGGTTGGGTAAACGGCCTTATTTCTAAGAAAAAATAGTGGACTCGCCGGAAAATGTGTTACAAATGAGCTCCAAAGGTAGGGTGGTGGTCTTGCTAAAAAATGTGTTTCAAATGAGCTCGAAAGGTAGGGTAAACGACCACATTTTTATGAAAAAATGGTGGACTCGCTAAAAAATGTGTTTCAAATGAGCTTCAAAGGTAGGGTGGTGGTCTAGCTGAAAATATGTTTAAATGAGCTGCAAATATAGGGTAAACGGCCCCATTTCTGAGCAAAATTGGTGGACTCGCCGAAAAATGTGTTTCATATGAGCTCTAAAGGTTGGGTGGTGGACTCGCTAAAAAATGTGTTTCAAATGAATTCAAAAGGTAGGGTAAACAGACTCATTTCTTAGCAAAAATGGTGGACTCGCCAAAAAATGTGTTTCAAATGAGCTCAAAACGTAGGATGGTGTGGACTCGCTAAAAAATGTGTTTCGAACGAGCTTGAAAGGTAGGGTAAACGGCCTCATTTCTAAGCAAATATGGTGACTCGCCAAAAAATGTGTTTCAAATGAGCTCGAAAGGTAGGGTGGTGGACTCGCTAAAAAATGTGTTTCAAATGAGCTCGAAAGGTAGGGTAAACGGCCTCATTTATAAGAAAAAATTGTGGACTCGCTAAAAAATGTGTTTCAAATGAGCTCAAAACATAGGATGGTGTGGACTCGCTAAAAAATGTGTTTCGAATGAGCTCGAAAGGTAGGGTAAACGGCCTCATTTCTAAGCGAATATGGTGGACTCGCTAAAAAATGTGTTTCAAATGAGATCGAAAGGTAGGGTAAACGACCTCATTTTTATGAAAAAATGGTGGACTCGCTAAAAAATGTGTTTCAAATGAGCTTCAAAGGTAGGGTGGTGGTCTAGCTGAAAAAAGTGTTTCAAATGAGCTCCAAAGATAGGGTAAACGGCCCAATTTCTGAGCAAAAATGGTGGACTCGCCGAAAAATGTGTTTCATATGACCTTCAAAGGTAGGGTGGTGGACTCGCTAAAATAATGTGTTTCAAATGAGCTGAAAAGGTTGGGTAAACGGCCTTATTTCTAAGAAAAAATAGTGGACTCGCCGGAAAATGTGTTACAAATGAGCTCCAAAGGTAGGGTGGTGGTCTTGCTAAAAAATGTGTTTCAAATGAGCTCGAAAGGTAGGGTAAACGACCACATTTTTATGAAAAAATGGTGGACTCGCTAAAAAATGTGTTTCAAATGAGCTTCAAAGGTAGGGTGGTGGTCTAGCTGAAAATATGTTTAAATGAGCTGCAAATATAGGGTAAACGGCCCCATTTCTGAGCAAAATTGGTGGACTCGCCGAAAAATGTGTTTCATATGAGCTCTAAAGGTTGGGTGGTGGACTCGCTAAAAAATGTGTTTCAAATGAATTCAAAAGGTAGGGTAAACAGACTCATTTCTTAGCAAAAATGGTGGACTCGCCAAAAAATGTGTTTCAAATGAGCTCAAAACGTAGGATGGTGTGGACTCGCTAAAAAATGTGTTTCGAACGAGCTTGAAAGGTAGGGTAAACGGCCTCATTTCTAAGCAAATATGGTGACTCGCCAAAAAATGTGTTTCAAATGAGCTCGAAAGGTAGGGTGGTGGACTCGCTAAAAAATGTGTTTCAAATGAGCTCGAAAGGTAGGGTAAACGGCCTCATTTATAAGAAAAAATTGTGGACTCGCTAAAAAATGTGTTTCAAATGAGCTCAAAACATAGGATGGTGTGGACTCGCTAAAAAATGTGTTTCGAATGAGCTCGAAAGGTAGGGTAAACGGCCTCATTTCTAAGCGAATATGGTGGACTCGCTAAAAAATGTGTTTCAAATGAGCTCGAAAGGTAGTGTAAACGGCCTCATTTCAAAGCAAAAATGGTGGACTCGCCAAAAAATGTGTTAAAATGAGCTTCAAAGGTAGGGTGGTGGTCTAGCTAAAAAATGTGTTTCAAATGAGCTCCAAAGATAGGGTAAACGGCCCAATTTCTGAGCAAAAATGGTGGACTCGCCGAAAAATGTGTTTCATATGACCTTCAAAGGTAGGGTGGTGGACTCGCTAAAATAATGTGTTTCAAATGAGCTGAAAAGGTTGGGTAAACGGCCTTATTTCTAAGAAAAAATAGTGGACTCGCCGGAAAATGTGTTACAAATGAGCTCCAAAGGTAGGGTGGTGGTCTTGCTAAAAAATGTGTTTCAAATGAGCTCGAAAGGTAGGGTAAACGACCACATTTTTATGAAAAAATGGTGGACTCGCTAAAAAATGTGTTTCAAATGAGCTTCAAAGGTAGGGTGGTGGTCTAGCTGAAAATATGTTTAAATGAGCTGCAAATATAGGGTAAACGGCCCCATTTCTGAGCAAAATTGGTGGACTCGCCGAAAAATGTGTTTCATATGAGCTCTAAAGGTTGGGTGGTGGACTCGCTAAAAAATGTGTTTCAAATGAATTCAAAAGGTAGGGTAAACAGACTCATTTCTTAGCAAAAATGGTGGACTCGCCAAAAAATGTGTTTCAAATGAGCTCAAAACGTAGGATGGTGTGGACTCGCTAAAAAATGTGTTTCGAACGAGCTTGAAAGGTAGGGTAAACGGCCTCATTTCTAAGCAAATATGGTGACTCGCCAAAAAATGTGTTTCAAATGAGCTCGAAAGGTAGGGTGGTGGACTCGCTAAAAAATGTGTTTCAAATGAGCTCGAAAGGTAGGGTAAACGGCCTCATTTATAAGAAAAAATTGTGGACTCGCTAAAAAATGTGTTTCAAATGAGCTCAAAACATAGGATGGTGTGGACTCGCTAAAAAATGTGTTTCGAATGAGCTCGAAAGGTAGGGTAAACGGCCTCATTTCTAAGCGAATATGGTGGACTCGCTAAAAAATGTGTTTCAAATGAGCTCGAAAGGTAGTGTAAACGGCCTCATTTCAAAGCAAAAATGGTGGACTCGCCAAAAAATGTGTTAAAATGAGCTTCAAAGGTAGGGTGGTGGTCTAGCTAAAAAATGTGTTTCAAATGAGCTCCAAAGATAGGGTAAACGGCCCAATTTCTGAGCAAAAATGGTGGACTCGCCGAAAAATGTGTTTCATATGACCTTCAAAGGTAGGGTGGTGGACTCGCTAAAATAATGTGTTTCAAATGAGCGGAAAAGGTTGGGTAAACGGCCTTATTTCTAAGAAAAAATAGTGGACTCGCCGGAAAATGTGTTTCAAATGAGCTCCAAAGTTAGGGTGGTGGTCTTGCTAAAAAATGTGTTTCAAATGAGCTCGAAAGGTAGGGTAAACGACCTCATTTTTATGAAAAAATGGTGGACTCGCTAAAAAATGTGTTTCAAATGAGCTTCAAAGGTAGGGTGGTGGTCTAGCTGATAAATATGTTTAAATGAGCTGCAAATATAGGGTAAACGGCCCCATTTCTGAGCAAAATTGGTGTACTCGCCGAAAAATGTGTTTCATATGAGCTCTAAAGGTTGGGTGGTGGACTCGCTAAAAAATGTGTTTCAAATGAATTCAAAAGGTAGGGTAAACAGACTCATTTCTTAGCAAAAATGGTGGACTCGCCAAAAAATGTGTTTCAAATGAGCTCAAAACGTAGGATGGTGTGGACTCGCTAAAAAATGTGTTTCGAACGAGCTTGAAAGGTAGGGTAAACGGCCTCATTTCTAAGCAAATATGGTGACTCGCCAAAAAATGTGTTTCAAATGACCTCGAAAGGTAGGGTGGTGGACTCGCTAAAAATGTGTTTCAAATGAGCTCGAAAGGTAGGGTGGTGGACTCGCTAAAAATGTGTTTCAAATGAGCTCGAAAGGTAGGGTAAACGGCCTCATTTCTAAGAAAAAATTGTGGACTCGCTAAAAAATGTGTTTCAAATGAGCTGAAAACATAGGATGGTGTGGACTCGCTAAAAAATGTGTTTCGAATGAGCTCGAAAGGTAGGGTAAACGGCCTCATTTCTAAGCGAATATGGTGGACTCGCTAAAAAATGTGTTTTAAATGAGCTCGAAAGGTAGTGTAAACGGCCTCATTTCAAACAAAAAATGGTGGACTCGCCAAAAAATGTGTTTAAAATGAGCTTCAAAGGTAGGGTGGTGGTCTAGCTGAAAAATGTTTTTCAAATGAGCTCCAAAAATAGGGTAAACGGCCCAATTTCTGAGAAAAAATGGTGGACTCGCCGAAAAATGTGTTTCATATGACCTTCAAAGGTAGGGTGGTGGACTCGCTAAAATAATGTGTTTCAAATGAGCTGAAAAGGTTGGGTAAACGGCCTTATTTCTAAGAAAAAATAGTGGACTCGCCGGAAAATGTGTTTCAAATGAGCTCCAAAGGTAGGGTGGTGGTCTTGCTAAAAAATGTGTTTCAAATGAGATCGAAAGGTAGGGTAAACGACCTCATTTTTATGAAAAAATGGTGGACTCGCTAAAAAATGTGTTTCAAATGAGCTTCAAAGGTAGGGTGGTGGTCTAGCTGAAAAATGTGTTTCAAATGAGCTCCAAAGATAGGGTAATCGGCCCAATTTCTGAGCAAAAATGGTGGACTCGCCGAAAAATGTGTTTCATATGACCTTCAAAGGTAGGGTGGTGGACTCGCTAAAATAATGTGTTTCAAATGAGCTGAAAAGGTTGGGTAAACGGCCTTATTTCTAAGAAAAAATAGTGGACTCGCCGGAAAATGTGTTACAAATGAGCTCCAAAGGTAGGGTGGTGGTCTTGCTAAAAAATGTGTTTCAAATGAGCTCGAAAGGTAGGGTAAACGACCACATTTTTATGAAAAAATGGTGGACTCGCTAAAAAATGTGTTTCAAATGAGCTTCAAAGGTAGGGTGGTGGTCTAGCTGAAAATATGTTTAAATGAGCTGCAAATATAGGGTAAACGGCCCCATTTCTGAGCAAAATTGGTGGACTCGCCGAAAAATGTGTTTCATATGAGCTCTAAAGGTTGGGTGGTGGACTCGCTAAAAAATGTGTTTCAAATGAATTCAAAAGGTAGGGTAAACAGACTCATTTCTTAGCAAAAATGGTGGACTCGCCAAAAAATGTGTTTCAAATGAGCTCAAAACGTAGGATGGTGTGGACTCGCTAAAAAATGTGTTTCGAACGAGCTTGAAAGGTAGCGTAAACGGCCTCATTTCTAAGCAAATATGGTGACTCGCCAAAAAATGTGTTTCAAATGAGCTCGAAAGGTAGGGTGGTGGACTCGCTAAAAAATGTGTTTCAAATGAGCTCGAAAGGTAGGGTAAACGGCCTCATTTCTAAGAAAAAATTGTGGACTCGCTAAAAAATGTGTTTCAAATGAGCTCAAAACATAGGATGGTGTGGACTCGCTAAAAAATGTGTTTCGAATGAGCTCGAAAGGTAGGGTAAACGGCCTCATTTCTAAGCGAATATGGTGGACTCGCTAAAAAATGTGTTTCAAATGAGCTCGAAAGGTAGTGTAAACGGCCTCATTTCAAAGCAAAAATGGTGGACTCGCCAAAAAATGTGTTAAAATGAGCTTCAAAGGTAGGGTGGTGGTCTAGCTAAAAAATGTGTTTCAAATGAGCTCCAAAGATAGGGTAAACGGCCCAATTTCTGAGCAAAAATGGTGGACTGGCCAAAAAATGTGTTTCATATGACCTTCAAAGGTAGGGTGGTGGACTCGCTAAAATAATGTGTTTCAAATGAGCGGAAAAGGTTGGGTAAACGGCCTTATTTCTAAGAAAAAATAGTGGACTCGCCGGAAAATGTGTTTCAAATGAGCTCCAAAGTTAGGGTGGTGGTCTTGCTAAAAAATGTGTTTCAAATGAGCTCGAAAGGTAGGGTAAACGACCTCATTTTTATGAAAAAATGGTGGACTCGCTAAAAAATGTGTTTCAAATGAGCTTCAAAGGTAGGGTGGTGGTCTAGCTGAAAATATGTTTAAATGAGCTGCAAATATAGGGTAAACGGCCCCATTTCTGAGCAAAATTGGTGGACTCGCCGAAAAATGTGTTTCATATGAGCTCTAAAGGTTGGGTGGTGGACTCGCTAAAAAATGTGTTTCAAATGAATTCAAAAGGTAGGGTAAACAGACTCATTTCTTAGCAAAAATGGTGGACTCGCCAAAAAATGTGTTTCAAATGAGCTCAAAACGTAGGATGGTGTGGACTCGCTAAAAAATGTGTTTCGAACGAGCTTGAAAGGTAGGGTAAACGGCCTCATTTCTAAGCAAATATGGTGACTCGCCAAAAAATGTGTTTCAAATGAGCTCGAAAGGTAGGGTGGTGGACTCGCTAAAAAATGTGTTTCAAATGAGCTCGAAAGGTAGGGTAAACGGCCTCATTTATAAGAAAAAATTGTGGACTCGCTAAAAAATGTGTTTCAAATGAGCTCAAAACATAGGATGGTGTGGACTCGCTAAAAAATGTGTTTCGAATGAGCTCGAAAGGTAGGGTAAACGGCCTCATTTCTAAGCGAATATGGTGGACTCGCTAAAAAATGTGTTTCAAATGAGCTCGAAAGGTAGTGTAAACGGCCTCATTTCAAAGCAAAAATGGTGGACTCGCCAAAAAATGTGTTAAAATGAGCTTCAAAGGTAGGGTGGTGGTCTAGCTAAAAAATGTGTTTCAAATGAGCTCCAAAGATAGGGTAAACGGCCCAATTTCTGAGCAAAAATGGTGGACTCGCCGAAAAATGTGTTTCATATGACCTTCAAAGGTAGGGTGGTGGACTCGCTAAAATAATGTGTTTCAAATGAGCGGAAAAGGTTGGGTAAACGGCCTTATTTCTAAGAAAAAATAGTGGACTCGCCGGAAAATGTGTTTCAAATGAGCTCCAAAGTTAGGGTGGTGGTCTTGCTAAAAAATGTGTTTCAAATGAGCTCGAAAGGTAGGGTAAACGACCTCATTTTTATGAAAAAATGGTGGACTCGCTAAAAAATGTGTTTCAAATGAGCTTCAAAGGTAGGGTGGTGGTCTAGCTGATAAATATGTTTAAATGAGCTGCAAATATAGGGTAAACGGCCCCATTTCTGAGCAAAATTGGTGTACTCGCCGAAAAATGTGTTTCATATGAGCTCTAAAGGTTGGGTGGTGGACTCGCTAAAAAATGTGTTTCAAATGAATTCAAAAGGTAGGGTAAACAGACTCATTTCTTAGCAAAAATGGTGGACTCGCCAAAAAATGTGTTTCAAATGAGCTCAAAACGTAGGATGGTGTGGACTCGCTAAAAAATGTGTTTCGAACGAGCTTGAAAGGTAGGGTAAACGGCCTCATTTCTAAGCAAATATGGTGACTCGCCAAAAAATGTGTTTCAAATGACCTCGAAAGGTAGGGTGGTGGACTCGCTAAAAATGTGTTTCAAATGAGCTCGAAAGGTAGGGTGGTGGACTCGCTAAAAATGTGTTTCAAATGAGCTCGAAAGGTAGGGTAAACGGCCTCATTTCTAAGAAAAAATTGTGGACTCGCTAAAAAATGTGTTTCAAATGAGCTGAAAACATAGGATGGTGTGGACTCGCTAAAAAATGTGTTTCGAATGAGCTCGAAAGGTAGGGTAAACGGCCTCATTTCTAAGCGAATATGGTGGACTCGCTAAAAAATGTGTTTTAAATGAGCTCGAAAGGTAGTGTAAACGGCCTCATTTCAAACAAAAAATGGTGGACTCGCCAAAAAATGTGTTTAAAATGAGCTTCAAAGGTAGGGTGGTGGTCTAGCTGAAAAATGTTTTTCAAATGAGCTCCAAAGATAGGGTAAACGGCCCAATTTCTGAGAAAAAATGGTGGACTCGCCGAAAAATGTGTTTCATATGACCTTCAAAGGTAGGGTGGTGGACTCGCTAAAATAATGTGTTTCAAATGAGCTGAAAAGGTTGGGTAAACGGCCTTATTTCTAAGAAAAAATAGTGGACTCGCCGGAAAATGTGTTTCAAATGAGCTCCAAAGGTAGGGTGGTGGTCTTGCTAAAAAATGTGTTTCAAATGAGATCGAAAGGTAGGGTAAACGACCTCATTTTTATGAAAAAATGGTGGACTCGCTAAAAAATGTGTTTCAAATGAGCTTCAAAGGTAGGGTGGTGGTCTAGCTGAAAAATGTGTTTCAAATGAGCTCCAAAGATAGGGTAATCGGCCCAATTTCTGAGCAAAAATGGTGGACTCGCCGAAAAATGTGTTTCATATGACCTTCAAAGGTAGGGTGGTGGACTCGCTAAAATAATGTGTTTCAAATGAGCGGAAAAGGTTGGGTAAACGGCCTTATTTCTAAGAAAAAATAGTGGACTCGCCGGAAAATGTGTTACAAATGAGCTCCAAAGGTAGGGTGGTGGTCTTGCTAAAAAATGTGTTTCAAATGAGCTCGAAAGGTAGGGTAAACGACCACATTTTTATGAAAAAATGGTGGACTCGCTAAAAAATGTGTTTCAAATGAGCTTCAAAGGTAGGGTGGTGGTCTAGCTGAAAATATGTTTAAATGAGCTGCAAATATAGGGTAAACGGCCCCATTTCTGAGCAAAATTGGTGGACTCGCCGAAAAATGTGTTTCATATGAGCTCTAAAGGTTGGGTGGTGGACTCGCTAAAAAATGTGTTTCAAATGAATTCAAAAGGTAGGGTAAACAGACTCATTTCTTAGCAAAAATGGTGGACTCGCCAAAAAATGTGTTTCAAATGAGCTCAAAACGTAGGATGGTGTGGACTCGCTAAAAAATGTGTTTCGAACGAGCTTGAAAGGTAGCGTAAACGGCCTCATTTCTAAGCAAATATGGTGACTCGCCAAAAAATGTGTTTCAAATGAGCTCGAAAGGTAGGGTGGTGGACTCGCTAAAAAATGTGTTTCAAATGAGCTCGAAAGGTAGGGTAAACGGCCTCATTTCTAAGAAAAAATTGTGGACTCGCTAAAAAATGTGTTTCAAATGAGCTCAAAACATAGGATGGTGTGGACTCGCTAAAAAATGTGTTTCGAATGAGCTCGAAAGGTAGGGTAAACGGCCTCATTTCTAAGCGAATATGGTGGACTCGCTAAAAAATGTGTTTCAAATGAGCTCGAAAGGTAGTGTAAACGGCCTCATTTCAAAGCAAAAATGGTGGACTCGCCAAAAAATGTGTTAAAATGAGCTTCAAAGGTAGGGTGGTGGTCTAGCTAAAAAATGTGTTTCAAATGAGCTCCAAAGATAGGGTAAACGGCCCAATTTCTGAGCAAAAATGGTGGACTCGCCGAAAAATGTGTTTCATATGACCTTCAAAGGTAGGGTGGTGGACTCGCTAAAATAATGTGTTTCAAATGAGCGGAAAAGGTTGGGTAAACGGCCTTATTTCTAAGAAAAAATAGTGGACTCGCCGGAAAATGTGTTTCAAATGAGCTCCAAAGTTAGGGTGGTGGTCTTGCTAAAAAATGTGTTTCAAATGAGCTCGAAAGGTAGGGTAAACGACCTCATTTTTATGAAAAAATGGTGGACTCGCTAAAAAATGTGTTTCAAATGAGCTTCAAAGGTAGGGTGGTGGTCTAGCTGATAAATATGTTTAAATGAGCTGCAAATATAGGGTAAACGGCCCCATTTCTGAGCAAAATTGGTGTACTCGCCGAAAAATGTGTTTCATATGAGCTCTAAAGGTTGGGTGGTGGACTCGCTAAAAAATGTGTTTCAAATGAATTCAAAAGGTAGGGTAAACAGACTCATTTCTTAGCAAAAATGGTGGACTCGCCAAAAAATGTGTTTCAAATGAGCTCAAAACGTAGGATGGTGTGGACTCGCTAAAAAATGTGTTTCGAACGAGCTTGAAAGGTAGGGTAAACAGCCTCATTTCTAAGCAAATATGGTGACTCGCCAAAAAATGTGTTTCAAATGACCTCGAAAGGTAGGGTGGTGGACTCGCTAAAAATGTGTTTCAAATGAGCTCGAAAGGTAGGGTGGTGGACTCGCTAAAAATGTGTTTCAAATGAGCTCGAAAGGTAGGGTAAACGGCCTCATTTCTAAGAAAAAATTGTGGACTCGCTAAAAAATGTGTTTCAAATGAGCTGAAAACATAGGATGGTGTGGACTCGCTAAAAAATGTGTTTCGAATGAGCTCGAAAGGTAGGGTAAACGGCCTCATTTCTAAGCGAATATGGTGGACTCGCTAAAAAATGTGTTTTAAATGAGCTCGAAAGGTAGTGTAAACGGCCTCATTTCAAACAAAAAATGGTGGACTCGCCAAAAAATGTGTTTAAAATGAGCTTCAAAGGTAGGGTGGTGGTCTAGCTGAAAAATGTTTTTCAAATGAGCTCCAAAGATAGGGTAGACGGCCCAATTTCTGAGAAAAAATGGTGGACTCGCCGAAAAATGTGTTTCATATGACCTTCAAAGGTAGGGTGGTGGACTCGCTAAAATAATGTGTTTCAAATGAGCTGAAAAGGTTGGGTAAACGGCCTTATTTCTAAGAAAAAATAGTGGACTCGCCGGAAAATGTGTTTCAAATGAGCTCCAAAGGTAGGGTGGTGGTCTTGCTAAAAAATGTGTTTCAAATGAGATCGAAAGGTAGGGTAAACGACCTCATTTTTATGAAAAAATGGTGGACTCGCTAAAAAATGTGTTTCAAATGAGCTTCAAAGGTAGGGTGGTGGTCTAGCTGAAAAATGTGTTTCAAATGAGCTCCAAAGATAGGGTAATCGGCCCAATTTCTGAGCAAAAATGGTGGACTCGCCGAAAAATGTGTTTCATATGACCTTCAAAGGTAGGGTGGTGGACTCGCTAAAATAATGTGTTTCAAATGAGCTGAAAAGGTTGGGTAAACGGCCTTATTTCTAAGAAAAAATAGTGGACTCGCCGGAAAATGTGTTACAAATGAGCTCCAAAGGTAGGGTGGTGGTCTTGCTAAAAAATGTGTTTCAAATGAGCTCGAAAGGTAGGGTAAACGACCACATTTTTATGAAAAAATGGTGGACTCGCTAAAAAATGTGTTTCAAATGAGCTTCAAAGGTAGGGTGGTGGTCTAGCTGAAAATATGTTTAAATGAGCTGCAAATATAGGGTAAACGGCCCCATTTCTGAGCAAAATTGGTGGACTCGCCGAAAAATGTGTTTCATATGAGCTCTAAAGGTTGGGTGGTGGACTCGCTAAAAAATGTGTTTCAAATGAATTCAAAAGGTAGGGTAAACAGACTCATTTCTTAGCAAAAATGGTGGACTCGCCAAAAAATGTGTTTCAAATGAGCTCAAAACGTAGGATGGTGTGGACTCGCTAAAAAATGTGTTTCGAACGAGCTTGAAAGGTAGCGTAAACGGCCTCATTTCTAAGCAAATATGGTGACTCGCCAAAAAATGTGTTTCAAATGAGCTCGAAAGGTAGGGTGGTGGACTCGCTAAAAAATGTGTTTCAAATGAGCTCGAAAGGTAGGGTAAACGGCCTCATTTCTAAGAAAAAATTGTGGACTCGCTAAAAAATGTGTTTCAAATGAGCTCAAAACATAGGATGGTGTGGACTCGCTAAAAAATGTGTTTCGAATGAGCTCGAAAGGTAGGGTAAACGGCCTCATTTCTAAGCGAATATGGTGGACTCGCTAAAAAATGTGTTTCAAATGAGCTCGAAAGGTAGTGTAAACGGCCTCATTTCAAAGCAAAAATGGTGGACTCGCCAAAAAATGTGTTAAAATGAGCTTCAAAGGTAGGGTGGTGGTCTAGCTAAAAAATGTGTTTCAAATGAGCTCCAAAGATAGGGTAAACGGCCCAATTTCTGAGCAAAAATGGTGGACTGGCCGAAAAATGTGTTTCATATGACCTTCAAAGGTAGGGTGGTGGACTCGCTAAAATAATGTGTTTCAAATGAGCGGAAAAGGTTGGGTAAACGGCCTTATTTCTAAGAAAAAATAGTGGACTCGCCGGAAAATGTGTTTCAAATGAGCTCCAAAGTTAGGGTGGTGGTCTTGCTAAAAAATGTGTTTCAAATGAGCTCGAAAGGTAGGGTAAACGACCTCATTTTTATGAAAAAATGGTGGACTCGCTAAAAAATGTGTTTCAAATGAGCTTCAAAGGTAGGGTGGTGGTCTAGCTGATAAATATGTTTAAATGAGCTGCAAATATAGGGTAAACGGCCCCATTTCTGAGCAAAATTGGTGTACTCGCCGAAAAATGTGTTTCATATGAGCTCTAAAGGTTGGGAGGTGGACTCGCTAAAAAATGTGTTTCAAATGAATTCAAAAGGTAGGGTAAACAGACTCATTTCTTAGCAAAATGGTGGACTCGCCAAAAAATGTGTTTCAAATGAGCTCAAAACGTAGGATGGTGTGGACTCGCTAAAAAATGTGTTTCGAACGAGCTTGAAAGGTAGGGTAAACGGCCTCATTTCTAAGCAAATATGGTGACTCGCCAAAAAATGTGTTTCAAATGACCTCGAAAGGTAGGGTGGTGGACTCGCTAAAAATGTGTTTCAAATGAGCTCGAAAGGTAGGGTGGTGGACTCGCTAAAAATGTGTTTCAAATGAGCTCGAAAGGTAGGGTAAACGGCCTCATTTCTAAGAAAAAATTGTGGACTCGCTAAAAAATGTGTTTCAAATGAGTTGAAAACATAGGATGGTGTGGACTCGCTAAAAAATGTGTTTCGAATGAGCTCGAAAGGTAGGGTAAAAGGCCTCATTTCTAAGCGAATATGGTGGACTCGCTAAAAAATGTGTTTCAAATGAGCTCGAAAGGTAGTGTAAACGGCCTCATTTCAAACAAAAAATGGTGGACTCGCCAAAAAATGTGTTTAAAATGAGCTTCAAAGGTAGGGTGGTGGTCTAGCTGAAAAATGTGTTTCAAATGAGCTCCAAAGATAGGGTAAACGGCCCAATTTCTGAGAAAAAATGGTGGACTCGCCGAAAAATGTGTTTCATATGACCTTCAAAGGTAGGGTGGTGGACTCGCTAAAATAATGTGTTTCAAATGAGCTGAAAAGGTTGGGTAAACGGCTTTATTTCTAAGAAAAAATAGTGGACTCGCCGGAAAATGTGTTTCAAATGAGCTCCAAAGGTAGGGTGGTGGTCTTGCTAAAAAATGTGTTTCAAATGAGATCGAAAGGTAGGGTAAACGACCTCATTTTTATGAAAAAATGGTGGACTCGCTAAAAAATGTGTTTCAAATGAGCTTCAAAGGTAGGGTGGTGGTCTAGCTGAAAAATGTGTTTCAAATGAGCTCCAAAGATAGGGTAAACGGCCCAATTTCTGAGCAAAAATGGTGGACTCGCCGAAAAATGTGTTTCATATGACCTTCAAAGGTAGGGTGGTGGACTCGCTAAAATAATGTGTTTCAAATGAGCTGAAAAGGTTGGGTAAACGGCCTTATTTCTAAGAAAAAATAGTGGACTCGCCGGAAAATGTGTTTCAAATGAGCTCCAAAGTTAGGGTGGTGGTCTTGCTAAAAAATGTGTTTCAAATGTGCTCGAAAGGTAGGGTAAACGACCTCATTTTTATGAAAAAATGGTGGACTCGCTAAAAAATGTGTTTCAAATGAGCTTCAAAGGTAGGGTGGTGGTCTAGCTGATAAATATGTTTAAATGAGCTGCAAATATAGGGTAAACGGCCCCATTTCTGAGCAAAATTGGTGTACTCGCCGAAAAATGTGTTTCATATGAGCTCTAAAGGTTGGGAGGTGGACTCGCTAAAAAATGTGTTTCAAATGAATTCAAAAGGTAGGGTAAACAGACTCATTTCTTAGCAAAAATGGTGGACTCGCCAAAAAATGTGTTTCAAATGAGCTCAAAACGTAGGATGGTGTGGACTCGCAAAAAAATGTGTTTCGAACGAGCTTGAAAGGTAGGGTAAACGGCCTCATTTCTAAGCAAATATGGTGACTCGCCAAAAAATGTGTTTCAAATGACCTCGAAAGGTAGGGTGGTGGACTCGCTAAAAATGTGTTTCAAATGAGCTCGAAAGGTAGGGTGGTGGACTCGCTAAAAATGTGTTTCAAATGAGCTCGAAAGGTAGGGTAAACGGCCTCATTTCTAAGAAAAAATTGTGGACTCATTAAAAAATGTGTTTCAAATGAGCTGAAAACATAGGATGGTGTGGACTCGCTAAAAAATGTGTTTCGAATGAGCTCGAAAGGTAGGGTAAAAGGCCTCATTTCTAAGCGAATATGGTGAACTCGCTAAAAAATGTGTTTCAAATGAGCTCGAAAGGTAGTGTAAACGGCCTCATTTCAAACAAAAAATGGTGGACTCGCCAAAAAATGTGTTTAAAATGAGCTTCAAAGGTAGGGTGGTGGTCTAGCTGAAAAATGTGTTTCAAATGAGCTCCAAAGATAGGGTAAACGGCCCAATTTCTGAGAAAAAATGGTGGACTCGCCGAAAAATGTGTTTCATATGACCTTCAAAGGTAGGGTGGTGGACTCGCTAAAATAATGTGTTTCAAATGAGCTGAAAAGGTTGGGTAAACGGCCTTATTTCTAAGAAAAAATAGTGGACTCGCCGGAAAATGTGTTTCAAATGAGCTCCAAAGGTAGGGTGGTGGTCTTGCTAAAAAATGTGTTTCAAATGAGATCGAAAGGTAGGGTAAACGACCTCATTTTTATGAAAAAATGGTGGACTCGCTAAAAAATGTGTTTCAAATGAGCTTCAAAGGTAGGGTGGTGGTCTAGCTGAAAAATGTGTTTCAAATGAGCTCCAAAGATAGGGTAAACGGCCCAATTTCTGAGCAAAAATGGTGGACTCGCCGAAAAATGTGTTTCATATGACCTTCAAAGGTAGGGTGGTGGACTCGCTAAAATAATGTGTTTCAAATGAGCTGAAAAGGTTGGGTAAACAACCTTATTTCTAAGAAAAAATAGAGGACTCGCCGGAAAATGTGTTACAAATGAGCTCCAAAGGTAGGGTGGTGGTCTTGCTAAAAAATGTGTTTCAAATGAGCTCGAAAGGTAGGGTAAACGACCACATTTTTATGAAAAAATGGTGGACTCGCTAAAAAATGTGTTTCAAATGAGCTTCAAAGGTAGGGTGGTGGTCTAGCTGAAAATATGTTTAAATGAGCTGCAAATATAGGGTAAACGGCACCATTTCTTAGCAAAATTGGTGGACTCGCCGAAAAATGTGTTTCATATGAGCTCTAAAGGTTGGGTGGTGGACTCGCTAAAAAATGTGTTTCAAATGAATTCAAAAGGTAGGGTAAACAGACTCATTTCTTAACAAAAATGGTGGACTCGCCAAAAAATGTGTTTCAAATGAGCTCAAAACGTAGGATGGTGTGGACTCGCTAAAAAATGTGTTTCGAACGAGCTTGAAAGGTAGGGTAAACGGCCTCATTTCTAAGCAAATATGGTGACTCGCCAAAAAATGTGTTTCAAATGAGCTCGAAAGGTAGGGTGGTGGACTCGCTAAAAAATGTGTTTTTGAATGAGCTCGAAAGGTAGGGTAAACGGCCTCATTTCTAAGAAAAAATTGTGGACTCGCTAAAAAATGTGTTTCAAATGAGCTCAAAACATAGGATGGTGTGGACTCGCTAAAAAATGTGTTTCGAATGAGCTCGAAAGGTAGGGTAAACGGCCTCATTTCTAAGCGAATATGGTGGACTCGCTAAAAAATGTGTTTCAAATGAGCTCGAAAGGTAGTGTAAACGGCCTCATTTCAAAGCAAAAATGGTGGACTCGCCAAAAAATGTGTTAAAATGAGCTTCAAAGGTAGGGTGGTGGTCTAGCTAAAAAATGTGTTTCAAATGAGCTCCAAAGATAGGGTAAACGGCCCAATTTCTGAGCAAAAATGGTGGACTGGCCGAAAAATGTGTTTCATATGACCTTCAAAGGTAGGGTGGTGGACTCGCTAAAATAATGTGTTTCAAATGAGCTGAAAAGGTTGGGTAAACGGCCTTATTTCTAAGAAAAAATAGTGGACTCGCCGGAAAATGTGTTTCAAATGAGCTCCAAAGTTAGGGTGGTGGTCTTGCTAAAAAATGTGTTTCAAATGAGCTCGAAAGGTAGGGTAAACGACCTCATTTTTATGAAAAAATGGTGGACTCGCTAAAAAATGTGTTTCAAATGAGCTTCAAAGGTAGGGTGGTGGTCTAGCTGATAAATATGTTTAAATGAGCTGCAAATATAGGGTAAACGGCCCCATTTCTGAGCAAAATTGGTGTACTCGCCGAAAAATGTGTTTCATATGAGCTCTAAAGGTTGGGAGGTGGACTCGCTAAAAAATGTGTTTCAAATGAATTCAAAAGGTAGGGTAAACAGACTCATTTCTTAGCAAAAATGGTGGACTCGCCAAAAAATGTGTTTCAAATGAGCTCAAAACGTAGGATGGTGTGGACTCGCTAAAAAATGTGTTTCGAACGAGCTTGAAAGGTAGGGTAAACGGCCTCATTTCTAAGCAAATATGGTGACTCGCCAAAAAATGTGTTTCAAATGAGCTCGAAAGGTAGGGTGGTGGACTCGCTAAAAATGTGTTTCAAATGAGCTCGAAAGGTAGGGTGGTGGACTCGCTAAAAATGTGTTTCAAATGAGCTCGAAAGGTAGGGTAAACGGCCTCATTTCTAAGAAAAAATTGTGGACTCGCTAAAAAATGTGTTTCAAATGAGCTGAAAACATAGGATGGTGTGGACTCGCTAAAAAATGTGTTTCGAATGAGCTCGAAAGGTAGGGTAAAAGGCCTCATTTCTAAGCGAATATGGTGGACTCGCTAAAAAATGTGTTTCAAATGAGCTCGAAAGGTAGTGTAAACGGCCTCATTTCAAACAAAAAATGGTGGACTCGCCAAAAAATGTGTTTAAAATGAGCTTCAAAGGTAGGGTGGTGGTCTAGCTGAAAAATGTGTTTCAAATGAGCTCCAAAGATAGGGTAAACGGCCCAATTTCTGAGAAAAAATGGTGGACTCGCCGAAAAATGTGTTTCATATGACCTTCAAAGGTAGGGTGGTGGACTCGCTAAAATAATGTGTTTCAAATGAGCTGAAAAGGTTGGGTAAACGGCTTTATTTCTAAGAAAAAATAGTGGACTCGCCGGAAAATGTGTTTCAAATGAGCTCCAAAGGTAGGGTGGTGGTCTTGCTAAAAAATGTGTTTCAAATGAGATCGAAAGGTAGGGTAAACGACCTCATTTTTATGAAAAAATGGTGGACTCGCTAAAAAATGTGTTTCAAATGAGCTTCAAAGGTAGGGTGGTGGTCTAGCTGAAAAATGTGTTTCAAATGAGCTCCAAAGATAGGGTAAACGGCCCAATTTCTGAGCAAAAATGGTGGACTCGCCGAAAAATGTGTTTCATATGACCTTCAAAGGTAGGGTGGTGGACTCGCTAAAATAATGTGTTTCAAATGAGCTGAAAAGGTTGGGTAAACGGCCTTATTTCTAAGAAAAAATAGTGGACTCGCCGGAAAATGTGTTTCAAATGAGCTCCAAAGTTAGGGTGGTGGTCTTGCTAAAAAATGTGTTTCAAATGAGCTCGAAAGGTAGGGTAAACGACCTCATTTTTATGAAAAAATGGTGGACTCGCTAAAAAATGTGTTTCAAATGAGCTTCAAAGGTAGGGTGGTGGTCTAGCTGATAAATATGTTTAAATGAGCTGCAAATATAGGGTAAACGGCCCCATTTCTGAGCAAAATTGGTGTACTCGCCGAAAAATGTGTTTCATATGAGCTCTAAAGGTTGGGAGGTGGACTCGCTAAAAAATGTGTCTCAAATGAATTCAAAAGGTAGGGTAAACAGACTCATTTCTTAGCAAAAATGGTGGACTCGCCAAAAAATGTCTTTCAAATGAGCTCAAAACGTAGGATGGTGTGGACTCGCTAAAAAATGTGTTTCGAACAAGCTTGAAAGGTAGGGTAAACGGCCTCATTTCTAAGCAAATATGGTGGCTCGCCAAAAAATGTGTTTCAAATGACCTCGAAAGGTAGGGTGGTGGACTCGCTAAAAATGTGTTTCAAATGAGCTCGAAAGGTAGGGTGGTGGACTCGCTAAAAATGTGTTTCAAATGAGCTCGAAAGGTAGGGTAAACGGCCTCATTTCTAAGAAAAAATTGTGGACTCGCTAAAAAATGTGTTTCAAATGAGCTGAAAACATAGGATGGTGTGGACTCGTTAAAAAATGTGTTTCGAATGAGCTCGAAAGGTAGGGTAAAAGGCCTCATTTCTAAGCGAATATGGTGGACTCGCTAAAAAATGTGTTTCAAATGAGCTCGAAAGGTAGTGTAAATGGCCTCATTTCAAACAAAAAATGGTGGACTCGCCAAAAAATGTGTTTAAAATGAGCTTCAAAGGTAGGGTGGTGGTCTAGCTGAAAAATGTGTTTCAAATGAGCTCCAAAGATAGGGTAAACGGCCCAATTTCTGAGAAAAAATGGTGGACTCGCCGAAAAATGTGTTTCATATGACCTTCAAAGGTAGGGTGGTGGTCTAGCTGAAAAATGTGTTTCAAATGAGCTCCAAAGATAGGGTAAACGGCCCAATTTCTGAGCAAAAATGGTGGACTCGCCGAAAAATGTGTTTCATATGACCTTCAAAGGTAGGGTGGTGGACTCGCTAAAATAATGTGTTTCAAATGAGCTGAAAAGGTTGGGTAAACGGCCTTATTTCTAAGAAAAAATAGTGGACTCGCCGGAAAATGTGTTTCAAATGAGCTCCAAAGGTAGGGTGGTGGTCTTGCTAAAAAATGTGTTTCAAATGAGATCGAAAGGTAGGGAAACGACCTCATTTTTATGAAAAAATGGTGGACTTGCTAAAAAATGTGTTTCAAATGAGCTTCAAAGGTAGGGTGGTGGTCTAGCTGAAAAATGTGTTTCAAATGAGCTCCAAAGATAGGGTAAACGGCCCAATTTCTGAGCAAAAATGGTGGACTCGCCGAAAAATGTGTTTCATATGACCTTAAAAGGTAGGGTGGTGGACTCGCTAAAATAATGTGTTTCAAATGAGCTGAAAAGGTTGGGTAAACGGCCTTATTTCTAAGAAAAAATAGTGGACTCGCCGGAAAATGTGTTACAAATGAGCTCCAAAGGTAGGGTGGTGGTCTTGCTAAAAAATGTGTTTCAAATGAGCTCGAAAGGTAGGGTAAACGACCACATTTTTATGAAAAAATGGTGGACTCGCTAAAAAATGTGTTTCAAATGAGCTTCAAAGGTAGGGTGGTGGTCTAGCTGAAAATATGATTAAATGAGCTGCAAATATAGGGTAAACGGCACCATTTCTGAGCAAAATTGGTGGACTCGCCGAAAAATGTGTTTCATATGAGCTCTAAAGGTTGGGTGGTGGACTCGCTAAAAAATGTGTTTCAAATGAATTCAAAAGGTAGGGTAAACAGACTCATTTCTTAACAAAAATGGTGGACTCGCCAAAAAATGTGTTTCAAATGAGCTCAAAACGTAGGATGGTGTGGACTCGCTAAAAAATGTGTTTCGAACGAGCTTGAAAGGTAGGGTAAACGGCCTCATTTCTAAGCAAATATGGTGACTCGCCAAAAAATGTGTTTCAAATGAGCTCGAAAGGTAGGGTGGTGGACTCGCTAAAAAATGTGTTTCAAATGAGCTTCAAAGGTAGGGTGGTGGTCTAGCTGAAAAATGTGTTTCAAATGAGCTCCAAAGATAGGGTAAACGGCCCAATTTCTGAGAAAAAATGGTGGACTCGCCGAAAAATGTGTTTCATATGACCTTCAAAGGTAGGGTGGTGGACTCGCTAAAATAATGTGTTTCAAATGAGCTGAAAAGGTTGGGTAAACGGCCTTATTTCTAAGAAAAAATAGTGGACTCGCCGGAAAATGTGTTTCAAATGAGCTCCAAAGGTAGGGTGGTGGTCTTGCTAAAAAATGTGTTTCAAATGAGATCGAAAGGTAGGGAAACGACCTCATTTTTATGAAAAAATGGTGGACTCGCTAAAAAATGTGTTTCAAATGAGCTTCAAAGGTAGGGTGGTGGTCTAGCTGAAAAATGTGTTTCAAATGAGCTCCAAAGATAGGGTAAACGGCCCAATTTCTGAGCAAAAATGGTGGACTCGCCGAAAAATGTGTTTCATATGACCTTCAAAGGTAGGGTGGTGGACTCGCTAAAATAATGTGTTTCAAATAAGCTGAAAAGGTTGGGTAAACGGCCTTATTTCTAAGAAAAAATAGTGGACTCGCCGGAAAATGTGTTACAAATGAGCTCCAAAGGTAGGGTGGTGGTCTTGCTAAAAAATGTGTTTCAAATGAGCTCGAAAGGTAGGGTGGTGGACTCGCTAAAAAATGTGTTTTTGAATGAGCTCGAAAGGTAGGGTAAACGGCCTCATTTCTAAGAAAAAATTGTGGACTCGCTAAAAAATGTGTTTCAAATGAGCTCAAAACATAGGATGGTGTGGACTCGCTAAAAAATGTGTTTCGAATGAGCTCGAAAGGTAGGGTAAACGGCCTCATTTCTAAGCGAATATGGTGGACTCGCTAAAAAATGTGTTTCAAATGAGCTCGAAAGGTAGTGTAAACGGCCTCATTTCAAAGCAAAAATGGTGGACTCGCCAAAAAATGTGTTAAAATGAGCTTCAAAGGTAGGGTGGTGGTCTAGCTAAAAAATGTGTTTCAAATGAGCTCCAAAGATAGGGTAAACGGCCCAATTTCTGAGCAAAAATGGTGGACTGGCCGAAAAATGTGTTTCATATGACCTTCAAAGGTAGGGTGGTGGACTCGCTAAAATAATGTGTTTCAAATGAGCTGAAAAGGTTAGGTAAACGGCCTTATTTCTAAGAAAAAATAGTGGACTCGCCGGAAAATGTGTTTCAAATGAGCTCCAAAGTTAGGGTGGTGGTCTTGCTAAAAAATGTGTTTCAAATGAGCTCGAAAGGTAGGGTAAACGACCTCATTTTTATGAAAAAATGGTGGACTCGCTAAAAAATGTGTTTCAAATGAGCTTCAAAGGTAGGGTGGTGGTCTAGCTGATAAATATGTTTAAATGAGCTGCAAATATAGGGTAAACGGCCCCATTTCTGAGCAAAATTGGTGTACTCGCCGAAAAATGTGTTTCATATGAGCTCTAAAGGTTGGGAGGTGGACTCGCTAAAAAATGTGTTTCAAATGAATTCAAAAGGTAGGGTAAACAGACTCATTTCTTAGCAAAAATGGTGGACTCGCCAAAAAATGTGTTTCAAATGAGCTCAAAACGTAGGATGGTGTGGACTCACTAAAAAATGTGTTTCGAACGAGCTTGAAAGGTAGGGTAAACGGCCTCATTTCTAAGCAAATATGGTGACTCGCCAAAAAATGTGTTTCAAATGAGCTCGAAAGGTAGGGTGGTGGACTCGCTAAAAATGTGTTTCAAATGAGCTCGAAAGGTAGGGTGGTGGACTCGCTAAAAATGTGTTTCAAATGAGCTCGAAAGGTAGGGTAAACGGCCTCATTTCTAAGAAAAAATTGTGGACTCGCTAAAAAATGTGTTTCAAATGAGCTGAAAACATAGGATGGTGTGGACTCGCTAAAAAATGTGTTTCGAATGAGCTCGAAAGGTAGGGTAAAAGGCCTCATTTCTAAGCGAATATGGTGGACTCGCTAAAAAATGTGTTTCAAATGAGCTCGAAAGGTAGTGTAAACGGCCTCATTTCAAACAAAAAATGGTGGACTCGCCAAAAAATGTGTTTAAAATGAGCTTCAAAGGTAGGGTGGTGGTCTAGCTGAAAAATGTGTTTCAAATGAGCTCCAAAGATAGGGTAAACGGCCCAATTTCTGAGAAAAAATGGTGGACTCGCCGAAAAATGTGTTTCATATGACCTTCAAAGGTAGGGTGGTGGACTCGCTAAAATAATGTGTTTCAAATGAGCTGAAAAGGTTGGGTAAACGGCTTTATTTCTAAGAAAAAATAGTGGACTCGCCGGAAAATGTGTTTCAAATGAGCTCCAAAGGTAGGGTGGTGGTCTTGCTAAAAAATGTGTTTCAAATGAGATCGAAAGGTAGGGTAAACGACCTCATTTTTATGAAAAAATGGTGGACTCGCTAAAAAATGTGTTTCAAATGAGCTTCAAAGGTAGGGTGGTGGTCTAGCTGAAAAATGTGTTTCAAATGAGCTCCAAAGATAGGGTAAACGGCCCAATTTCTGAGCAAAAATGGTGGACTCGCCGAAAAATGTGTTTCATATGACCTTCAAAGGTAGGGTGGTGGACTCGCTAAAATAATGTGTTTCAAATGAGCTGAAAAGGTTGGGTAAACGGCCTTATTTCTAAGAAAAAATAGTGGACTCGCCGGAAAATGTGTTTCAAATGAGCTCCAAAGTTAGGGTGGTGGTCTTGCTAAAAAATGTGTTTCAAATGAGCTCGAAAGGTAGGGTAAACGACCTCATTTTTATGAAAAAATGGTGGACTCGCTAAAAAATGTGTTTCAAATGAGCTTCAAAGGTAGGGTGGTGGTCTAGCTGATAAATATGTTTAAATGAGCTGCAAATATAGGGTAAACGGCCCCATTTCTGAGCAAAATTGGTGTACTCGCCGAAAAATGTGTTTCATATGAGCTCTAAAGGTTGGGAGGTGGACTCGCTAAAAAATGTGTTTCAAATGAATTCAAAAGGTAGGGTAAACAGACTCATTTCTTAGCAAAAATGGTGGACTCGCCAAAAAATGTCTTTCAAATGAGCTCAAAACGTAGGATGGTGTGGACTCGCTAAAAAATGTGTTTCGAACAAGCTTGAAAGGTAGGGTAAACGGCCTCATTTCTAAGCAAATATGGTGGCTCGCCAAAAAATGTGTTTCAAATGACCTCGAAAGGTAGGGTGGTGGACTCGCTAAAAATGTGTTTCAAATGAGCTCGAAAGGTAGGGTGGTGGACTCGCTAAAAATGTGTTTCAAATGAGCTCGAAAGGTAGGGTAAACGGCCTCATTTCTAAGAAAAAATTGTGGACTCGCTAAAAAATGTGTTTCAAATGAGCTGAAAACATAGGATGGTGTGGACTCGCTAAAAAATGTGTTTCGAATGAGCTCGAAAGGTAGGGTAAAAGGCCTCATTTCTAAGCGAATATGGTGGACTCGCTAAAAAATGTGTTTCAAATGAGCTCGAAAGGTAGTGTAAATGGCCTCATTTCAAACAAAAAATGGTGGACTCGCCAAAAAATGTGTTTAAAATGAGCTTCAAAGGTAGGGTGGTGGTCTAGCTGAAAAATGTGTTTCAAATGAGCTCCAAAGATAGGGTAAACGGCCCAATTTCTGAGAAAAAATGGTGGAGTCGCCGAAAAATGTGTTTCATATGACCTTCAAAGGTAGGGTGGTGGTCTAGCTGAAAAATGTGTTTCAAATGAGCTCCAAAGATAGGGTAAACGGCCCAATTTCTGAGCAAAAATGGTGGACTCGCCGAAAAATGTGTTTCATATGACCTTCAAAGGTAGGGTGGTGGACTCGCTAAAATAATGTGTTTCAAATGAGCTGAAAAGGTTGGGTAAACGGCCTTATTTCTAAGAAAAAATAGTGGACTCGCCGGAAAATGTGTTTCAAATGAGCTCCAAAGGTAGGGTGGTGGTCTTGCTAAAAAATGTGTTTCAAATGAGATCGAAAGGTAGGGAAACGACCTCATTTTTATGAAAAAATGGTGGACTTGCTAAAAAATGTGTTTCAAATGAGCTTCAAAGGTAGGGTGGTGGTCTAGCTGAAAAATGTGTTTCAAATGAGCTCCAAAGATAGGGTAAACGGCCCAATTTCTGAGCAAAAATGGTGGACTCGCCGAAAAATGTGTTTCATATGACCTTAAAAGGTAGGGTGGTGGACTCGCTAAAATAATGTGTTTCAAATGAGCTGAAAAGGTTGGGTAAACGGCCTTATTTCTAAGAAAAAATAGTGGACTCGCCGGAAAATGTGTTACAAATGAGCTCCAAAGGTAGGGTGGTGGTCTTGCTAAAAAATGTGTTTCAAATGAGCTCGAAAGGTAGGGTAAACGACCACATTTTTATGAAAAAATGGTGGACTCGCTAAAAAATGTGTTTCAAATGAGCTTCAAAGGTAGGGTGGTGGTCTAGCTGAAAATATGTTTAAATGAGCTGCAAATATAGGGTAAACGGCACCATTTCTGAGCAAAATTGGTGGACTCGCCGAAAAATGTGTTTCATATGAGCTCTAAAGGTTGGGTGGTGGACTCGCTAAAAAATGTGTTTCAAATGAATTCAAAAGGTAGGGTAAACAGACTCATTTCTTAACAAAAATGGTGGACTCGCCAAAAAATGTGTTTCCAATGAGCTCAAAACGTAGGATGGTGTGGACTCGCTAAAAAATGTGTTTCGAACGAGCTTGAAAGGTAGGGTAAACGGCCTCATTTCTAAGCAAATATGGTGACTCGCCAAAAAATGTGTTTCAAATGAGCTCGAAAGGTAGGGTGGTGGACTCGCTAAAAAATGTGTTTCAAATGAGCTTCAAAGGTAGGGTGGTGGTCTAGCTGAAAAATGTGTTTCAAATGAGCTCCAAAGATAGGGTAAACGGCCCAATTTCTGAGAAAAAATGGTGGACTCGCCGAAAAATGTGTTTCATATGACCTTCAAAGGTAGGGTGGTGGACTCGCTAAAATAATGTGTTTCAAATGAGCTGAAAAGGTTGGGTAAACGGCCTTATTTCTAAGAAAAAATAGTGGACTCGCCGGAAAATGTGTTTCAAATGAGCTCCAAAGGTAGGGTGGTGGTCTTGCTAAAAAATGTGTTTCAAATGAGATCGAAAGGTAGGGAAACGACCTCATTTTTATGAAAAAATGGTGGGACTCGCTAAAAAATGTGTTTCAAATGAGCTTCAAAGGTAGGGTGGTGGTCTAGCTGAAAAATGTGTTTCAAATGAGCTCCAAAGATAGGGTAAACGGCCCAATTTCTGAGCAAAAATAGTGGACTCGCCGAAAAATGTGTTTCATATGACCTTCAAAGGTAGGGTGGTGGACTCGCTAAAATAATGTGTTTCAAATAAGCTGAAAAGGTTGGGTAAACGGCCTTATTTCTAAGAAAAAATAGTGGACTCGCCGGAAAATGTGTTACAAATGAGCTCCAAAGGTAGGGTGGTGGTCTTGCTAAAAAATGTGTTTCAAATGAGCTCGAAAGGTAGGGTAAACGACCACATTTTTATGAAAAAATGGTGGACTCGCTAAAAAATGTGTTTCAAATGAGCTTCAAAGGTAGGGTGGTGGTCTAGCTGAAAATATGTTTAAATGAGCTGCAAATATAGGGTAAACGGCACATTTCTGAGCAAAATTGGTGGACTCGCCGAAAAATGTGTTTCATATGAGCTCTAAAGGTTGGGTGGTGGACTCGCTAAAAAATGTGTTTCAAATGAATTCAAAAGGTAGGGTAAACAGACTCATTTCTTAACAAAAATGGTGGACTCGCCAAAAAATGTGTTTCAAATGAGCTCAAAACGTAGGATGGTGTGGACTCGCTAAAAAATGTGTTTCGAACGAGCTTGAAAGGTAGGGTAAACGGCCTCATTTCTAAGCAAATATGGTGACTCGCCAAAAAATGTGTTTCAAATGAGCTCGAAAGGTAGGGTGGTGGACTCGCTAAAAAATGTGTTTCAAATGAGCTTCAAAGGTAGGGTGGTGGTCTAGCTGAAAAATGTGTTTCAAATGAGCTCCAAAGATAGGGTAAACGGCCCAATTTCTGAGCAAAAATGGTGGACTCGCCGAAAAATGTGTTTCATATGACCTTCAAAGGTAGGGTGGTGGACTCGCTAAAATAATGTGTTTCAAATGAGCTGAAAAGGTTGGGTAAACGGCCTTATTTCTAAGAAAAAATAGTGGACTCGCCGGAAAATGTGTTACAAATGAGCTCCAAAGGTAGGGTGGTGGTCTTGCTAAAAAATGTGTTTCAAATGAGCTCGAAAGGTAGGGTAAACGACCACATTTTTATGAAAAAATGGTGGACTCGCTAAAAAATGTGTTTCAAATGAGCTTCAAAGGTAGGGTGGTGGTCTAGCTGAAAATATGTTTAAATGAGCTGCAAATATAGGGTAAACGGCACCATTTCTGAGCAAAATTGGTGGACTCGCCGAAAAATGTGTTTCATATGAGCTCTAAAGGTTGGGTGGTGGACTCGCTAAAAAATGTGTTTCAAATGAATTCAAAAGGTAGGGTAAACAGACTCATTTCTTAACAAAAATGGTGGACTCGCCAAAAAATGTGTTTCAAATGAGCTCAAAACGTAGGATGGTGTGGACTCGCTAAAAAATGTGTTTCGAACGAGCTTGAAAGGTAGGGTAAACGGCCTCATTTCTAAGCAAATATGGTGACTCGCCAAAAAATGTGTTTCAAATGAGCTCGAAAGGTAGGGTGGTGGACTCGCTAAAAAATGTGTTTCAAATGAGCTTCAAAGGTAGGGTGGTGGTCTAGCTGAAAAATGTGTTTCAAATGAGCTCCAAAGATAGGGTAAACGGCCCAATTTCTGAGAAAAAATGGTGGACTCGCCGAAAAATGTGTTTCATATGACCTTCAAAGGTAGGGTGGTGGACTCGCTAAAATAATGTGTTTCAAATGAGCTGAAAAGGTTGGGTAAACGGCCTTATTTCTAAGAAAAAATAGTGGACTCGCCGGAAAATGTGTTTCAAATGAGCTCCAAAGGTAGGGTGGTGGTCTTGCTAAAAAATGTGTTTCAAATGAGATCGAAAGGTAGGGAAACGACCTCATTTTTATGAAAAAATGGTGGACTCGCTAAAAAATGTGTTTCAAATGAGCTTCAAAGGTAGGGTGGTGGTCTAGCTGAAAAATGTGTTTCAAATGAGCTCCAAAGATAGGGTAAACGGCCCAATTTCTGAGCAAAAATGGTGGACTCGCCGAAAAATGTGTTTCATATGACCTTCAAAGGTAGGGTGGTGGACTCGCTAAAATAATGTGTTTCAAATGAGCTGAAAAGGTTGGGTAAACGGCCTTATTTCTAAGAAAAAATAGTGGACTCGCCGGAAAATGTGTTACAAATGAGCTCCAAAGGTAGGGTGGTGGTCTTGCTAAAAAATGTGTTTCAAATGAGCTCGAAAGGTAGGGTAAACGACCACATTTTTATGAAAAAATGGTGGACTCGCTAAAAAATGTGTTTCAAATGAGCTTCAAAGGTAGGGTGGTGGTCTAGCTGAAAATATGTTTAAATGAGCTGCAAATATAGGGTAAACGGCACCATTTCTGAGCAAAATTGGTGGACTCGCCGAAAAATGTGTTTCATATGAGCTCTAAAGGTTGGGTGGTGGACTCGCTAAAAAATGTGTTTCAAATGAATTCAAAAGGTAGGGTAAACAGACTCATTTCTTAACAAAAATGGTGGACTCGCCAAAAAATGTGTTTCAAATGAGCTCAAAACGTAGGATGGTGTGGACTCGCTAAAAAATGTGTTTCGAATGAGCTTGAAAGGTAGGGTAAACGGCCTCATTTCTAAGCAAATATGGTGACTCTCCAAAAAATGTGTTTCAAATGAGCTCGAAAGGTAGGGTGGTGGACTCGCTAAAAAATGTGTTTTTGAATGAGCTCGAAAGGTAGGGTAAACGGCCTCATTTCTAAGAAAAAATTGTGGACTCGCTAAAAAATGTGTTTCAAATGAGCTCAAAACATAGGATGGTGTGGACTCGCTAAAAAATGTGTTTCGAATGAGCTCGAAAGGTAGGGTAAACGGCCTCATTTCTAAGCGAATATGGTGGACTCGCTAAAAAATGTGTTTCAAATGAGCTCGAAAGGTAGTGTAAACGGCCTCATTTCAAAGCAAAAATGGTGGACTCGCCAAAAAATGTGTTAAAATGAGCTTCAAAGGTAGGGTGGTGGTCTAGCTAAAAAATGTGTTTCAAATGAGCTCCAAAGATAGGGTAAACGGCCCAATTTCTGAGCAAAAATGGTGGACTCGCCGAAAAATGTGTTTCATATGACCTTCAAAGGTAGGGTGGTGGACTCGCTAAAATAATGTGTTTCAAATGAGCGGAAAAGGTTGGGTAAACGGCCTTATTTCTAAGAAAAAATAGTGGACTCGCCGGAAAATGTGTTTCAAATGAGCTCCAAAGGTAGGGTGGTGGTCTTGCTAAAAAATGTGTTTCAAATGAGATCGAAAGGTACGGAAACGACCTCATTTTTATGAAAAAATGGTGGACTCGCTAAAAATGTGTTTCAAATGAGCTTCAAAGGTAGGGTGGTGGTCTAGCTGAAAAATGTGTTTCAAATGAGCTCCAAAGATAGGGTAAACGGCCCAATTTCTGAGCAAAAATGGTGGACTCGCCGAAAAATGTGTTTCATATGACCTTCAAAGGTAGGGTGGTGGACTCGCTAAAATAATGTGTTTCAAATGAGCGGAAAAGGTTGGGTAAACGGCCTTATTTCTAAGAAAAAATAGTGGACTCGCCGGAAAATGTGTTACAAATGAGCTCCAAAGGTAGGGTGGTGGTCTTGCTAAAAAATGTGTTTCAAATGAGCTCGAAAGGTAGGGTAAACGACCACATTTTTATGAAAAAATGGTGGACTCGCTAAAAAATGTGTTTCAAATGAGCTTCAAAGGTAGGGTGGTGGTCTAGCTGAAAATATGTTTAAATGAGCTGCAAATATAGGGTAAACGGCACCATTTCTGAGCAAAATTGGTGGACTCGCCGAAAAATGTGTTTCATATGAGCTCTAAAGGTTGGGTGGTGGACTCGCTAAAAAAAGTGTTTCAAATGAATTCAAAAGGTAGGGTAAACAGACTCATTTCTTAACAAAAATGGTGGACTCGCCAAAAAATGTGTTTCAAATGAGCTCAAAACGTAGGATGGTGTGGACTCGCTAAAAAATGTGTTTCGAACGAGCTTGAAAGGTAGGGTAAACGGCCTCATTTCTAAGCAAATATGGTGACTCGCCAAAAAATGTGTTTCAAATGAGCTCGAAAGGTAGGGTGGTGGACTCGCTAAAAAATGTGTTTTTGAATGAGCTCGAAAGGTAGGGTAAACGGCCTCATTTCTAAGAAAAAATTGTGGACTCGCTAAAAAATGTGTTTCAAATGAGCTCAAAACATAGGATGGTGTGGACTCGCTAAAAAATGTGTTTCGAATGAGCTCGAAAGGTAGGGTAAACGGCCTCATTTCTAAGCGAATATGGTGGACTCGCTAAAAAATGTGTTTCAAATGAGCTCGAAAGGTAGTGTAAACGGCCTCATTTCAAAGCAAAAATGGTGGGACTCGCCAAAAAATGTGTTAAAATGAGCTTCAAAGGTAGGGTGGTGGTCTAGCTAAAAAATGTGTTTCAAATGAGCTCCAAAGATAGGGTAAACGGCCCAATTTCTGAGCAAAAATGGTGGACTCGCCGAAAAATGTGTTTCATATGACCTTCAAAGGTAGGGTGGTGGACTCGCTAAAATAATGTGTTTCAAATGAGCGGAAAAGGTTGGGTAAACGGCCTTATTTCTAAGAAAAAATAGTGGACTCGCCGGAAAATGTGTTTCAAATGAGCTCCAAAGTTAAGGTGGTGGTCTTGCTAAAAAATGTGTTTCAAATGAGCTCGAAAGGTAGGGTAAACGACCTCATTTTTATGAAAAAATGGTGGACTCGCTAAAAAATGTGTTTCAAATGAGCTTCAAAGGTAGGGTGGTGGTCTAGCTGATAAATATGTTTAAATGAGCTGCAATATAGGGTAAACGGCCCCATTTCTGAGCAAAATTGGTGTACTCGCCGAAAAATGTGTTTCATATGAGCTCTAAAGGTTGGGTGGTGGACTCGCTAAAAAATGTGTTTCAAATGAATTCAAAAGGTAGGGTAAACAGACTCATTTCTTAGCAAAAATGGTGGACTCGCCAAAAAAATGTGTTTCAAATGAGCTCAAAACGTAGGATGGTGTGGACTCGCTAAAAAATGTGTTTCGAACGAGCTTGAAAGGTAGGGTAAACGGCCTCATTTCTAAGCAAATATGGTGACTCGCCAAAAAATGTGTTTCAAATGACCTCGAAAGGTAGGGTGGTGGACTCGCTAAAAATGTGTTTCAAATGAGCTCGAAAGGTAGGGTAAACGGCCTCATTTCTAAGAAAAAATTGTGGACTCGCTAAAAAATGTGTTTCAAATGAGCTGAAAACATAGGATGGTGTGGACTCGCTAAAAAATGTGTTTCGAATGAGCTCGAAAGGTAGGGTAAACGGCCTCATTTCTAAGCGAATATGGTGGACTCGCTAAAAAATGTGTTTCAAATGAGCTCGAAAGGTAGTGTAAACGGCCTCATTTCAAACAAAAAATGGTGGACTCGCCAAAAAATGTGTTTGAAATGAGCTTCAAAGGTAGGGTGGTGGTCTAGCTGAAAAATGTGTTTCAAATGAGCTCCAAAGATAGGGTAAACGGCCCAATTTCTGACAAAAAATGGTGGACTCGCCGAAAAAATGTGTTTCATATGACCTTCAAAGGTAGGGTGGTGGACTCGCTAAAATAATGTGTTTCAAATGAGCTGAAAAGGTTGGGTAAACGGCCTTATTTCTAAGAAAAAATAGTGGACTCGCCGGAAAATATGTTTCAAATGAGCTCCAAAGGTAGGGTGGTGGTTCTTGCTAAAAAATGTGTTTCAAATGAGATCGAAAGGTAGGGTAAACGACCTCATTTTTATGAAAAAATGGTGAACTCGCTAAAAAATGTGTTTCAAATGAGCTTCAAAGGTAGGGTGGTGGTCTAGCTGATAAATATGTTTAAATGAGCTGCAAATATAGGGTAAACGGCCCCATTTCTGAGCAAAATTGGTGGACTCGCCGAAAAATGTGTTTCGTATGAGCTCTAAAGGTTGGGTGGTGGACTCGCTAAAAAAAGTGTTTCAAATGAATTCAAAAGGTAGGGTAAACAGACTCATTTCTTAACAAAAATGGTGGACTCGCCAAAAAATGTGTTTCAAATGAGCTCAAAACGTAGGATGGTGTGGACTCGCTAAAAAATGTGTTTCGAACGAGCTTGAAAGGTAGGGTAAACGGCCTCATTTCTAAGCAAATATGGTGACTCGCCAAAAAATGTGTTTCAAATGAGCTCGAAAGGTAGGGTAAACGGCCCAATTTCTGAGAAAAAATGGTTGGACTCGCCGAAAAATGTGTTTTCATATGACCTTCAAAGGTAGGGTGGTGGACTCGCTAAAATAATGTGTTTCAAATGAGCTGAAAAGGTTGGGTAAACAGCCTTATTTCTAAGAAAAAATAGTGGACTCGCCGGAAAATATGTTTCAAATGAGCTCCAAAGGTAGGGTGGTGGTCTTGCTAAAAAATGTGTTTCAAATGAGATCGAAAGGTAGGGTAAACGACCTCATTTTTATGAAAAAATGGTGAACTCGCTAAAAAATGTGTTTCAAATGAGCTTCAAAGGTAGGGTGGTGGTCTAGCTGATAAATATGTTTAAATGAGCTGCAAATATAGGGTAAACGGCCCCATTTCTGAGCAAAATTGGTGGACTCGCCGAAAAATGTGTTTCATATGAGCTCTAAAGGTTGGGTGGTGGACTCGCTAAAAAAAGTGTTTCAAATGAATTCAAAAGGTAGGGTAAACAGACTCATTTCTTAACAAAAATGGTGGACTCGCCAAAAAATGTGTTTCAAATGAGCTCAAAACGTAGGATGGTGTGGACTCGCTAAAAAATGTGTTTCGAACGAGCTTGAAAGGTAGGGTAAACGGCCTCATTTCTAAGCAAATATGGTGACTCGCCAAAAAATGTGTTTCAAATGAGCTCCAAAGATAGGGTAAACGGCCCAATTTCTGAGAAAAAATGGTGGACTCGCCGAAAAATGTGTTTCATATGACCTTCAAAGGTAGGGTGGTGGACTCGCTAAAATAATGTGTTTCAAATGAGCTGAAAAGGTTGGGTAAACGGCCTTATTTCTAAGAAAAAATAGTGGACTCGCCGGAAAATATGTTTCAAATGAGCTCCAAAGGTAGGGTGGTGGTCTTGCTAAAAAATGTGTTTCAAATGAGCTCGAAAGGTAGGGTAAACGACCACATTTTTATGAAAAAATGGTGGACTCGCTAAAAAATGTGTTTCAAATGAGCTTCAAAGGTAGGGTGGTGGTCTAGCTGAAAATATGTTTAAATGAGCTGCAAATATAGGGTAAACGGCACCATTTCTGAGCAAAATTGGTGGACTCGCCGAAAAATGTGTTTCATATGAGCTCTAAAGGTTGGGTGGTGGACTCGCTAAAAAAAGTGTTTCAAATGAATTCAAAAGGTAGGGTAAACAGACTCATTTCTTAACAAAAATGGTGGACTCGCCAAAAAATGTGTTTCAAATGAGCTCAAAACGTAGGATGGTGTGGACTCGCTAAAAAATGTGTTTCGAACGAGCTTGAAAGGTAGGGTAAACGGCCTCATTTCTAAGCAAATATGGTGACTCGCCAAAAAATGTGTTTCAAATGAGCTCGAAAGGTAGGGTGGTGGACTCGCTAAAAAATGTGTTTTTGAATGAGCTCGAAAGGTAGGGTAAACGGCCTCATTTCTAAGAAAAAATTGTGGACTCGCTAAAAAATGTGTTTCAAATGAGCTCAAAACATAGGATGGTGTGGACTCGCTAAAAATTGTGTTTCGAATGAGCTCGAAAGGTAGGGTAAACGGCCTCATTTCTAAGCGAATATGGTGGACTCGCTAAAAAATGTGTTTCAAATGAGATCGAAAGGTAGTGTAAACGGCCTCATTTCAAAGCAAAAATGGTGGACTCGCCAAAAAATGTGTTAAAATGAGCTTCAAAGGTAGGGTGGTGGTCTAGCTAAAAAATGTGTTTCAAATGAGCTCCAAAGATAGGGTAAACGGCCCAATTTCTGAGCAAAAATGGTGGACTCGCCGAAAAATGTGTTTCATATGACCTTCAAAGGTAGGGTGGTGGACTCGCTAAAATAATGTGTTTCAAATGAGCGGAAAAGGTTGGGTAAACGGCCTTATTTCTAAGAAAAAATAGTGGACTCGCCGGAAAATATGTTTCAAATGAGCTCCAAAGTTAAGGGGGTGGTCTTGCTAAAAAATGTGTTTCAAATGAGATCGAAAGGTAGGGTAAACGACCTCATTTTTATGAAAAAATGGTGAACTCGCTAAAAAATGTGTTTCAAATGAGCTTCAAAGGTAGGGTGGTGGTCTAGCTGATAAATATGTTTAAATGAGCTGCAAATATAGGGTAAACGGCCCCATTTCTGAGCAAAATTGGTGGACTCGCCGAAAAATGTGTTTCATATGAGCTCTAAAGGTTGGGTGGTGGACTCGCTAAAAAATGTGTTTCAAATGAATTCAAAAGGTAGGGTAAACAGACTCATTTCTTAGCAAAAATGTGTTTCAAATGAGCTCAAAACGTAGGATGGTGTGGACTCGCTAAAAAATGTGTTTTGAACGAGCTTGAAAGGTAGGGTAAACGGCCTCATTTCTAAGCAAATATGGTGACTCGCAAAAAAATGTGTTTCAAATGAGCTCGAAAGGTAGGGTGGTGGACTCGCTAGAAAATGTGTTTCAAATGAGCTCGAAAGGTAGGGTAAACGGCCTCATTTCTAAGAAAAAATTGTGGACTCGCCAAAAAATGTGTTTCAAATGAGCTCAAAAGATAGGATGGTGTGGACTCGCTAAAAAATGTGTTTCGAATGAGCTCGAAAGGTAGGGTAAACGGCCTCATTTCTAAGCGAATATGGTGGACTCGCTAAAAAATGTGTTTCAAATGAGCTCGAAAGGTAGTGTAAACGGCCTCATTTCAAAGCAAAAATGGTGGACTCGCCAAAAAATGTGTTTAAAATGAGAATCAAAGGTAGGGTGGTGGTCTAGCTGAAAAATGTGTTTCAAATGAGCTCCAAAGATAGGGTAAGTGGCCCAATTTCTGAGCAAAAATGGTGAACTCGCCGAAAAATGTGTTTCATATGACCTTCAAAGGTAGGGTGGTGGACTCGCTAAAATAATGTGTTTCAAATGAGCTAAAGAGGTTGGGTAAACGGACTTATTTCTAAGAAAAAATAGTGGACTCGCCGGAAAATGTGTTTCAAATGAGCTCCAAAGGTAGGATGGTGGTCTTGCTAAAAAATGTGTTTCAAATGAGCTCGAAAGGTAGGGTAAACGACCTCATTTTTATGAAAAAATGGTGGACTCGCTAAGAAATGTGTTTCAAATGAGCTTCAAAGGTAGGGTGGTGGTCTAGCTGATAAATATGTTTAAATGAGCTGCAAATATAGGGTAAACGGCCCCATTTCTGAGCAAAATTGGTGGACTCGCCGAAAAATGTGTTTCATATGAGCTCTAAAGGTTGGGTGGTGGACTCGCTAAAAAATGTGTTTCAAATGAATTCAAAAGGTAGGGTAAACAGACTCATTTCTTAGCAAAAATGGTGGACTCGCCAAAAAATGTGTTTCAAATGAGCTCAAAACGTAGGATGGTGTGGACTCGCTAAAAAATGTGTTTCGAATGAGCTTGAAAGGTAGGGTAAACGACCTCATTTCTAAGCAAATATGGTGACTCACCAAAAAATGTGTTTCAAATGAGCTCGAAAGGTAGGGTGGTGGACTCGCTAAAAAATGTGTTTCAAATGAGCTCGAAAGGTAGGGTAACAGACTCATTTCTAAGCAAAAATGGTGGACTCGCCGAAAAATGTGTTTCATATGAGCTCCAAAGGTAGGGCGGTGGACTCGCTAAAATAATGTGTTTCATATGAGCTCGAAAGGTAGGGTAAACGGCCTTATTTATAAGAAAAAATAGTGGACTCGCTGGAAAATGTGTTTCAAATGAGCTCGAAAGGTAGGGTAAACGGCCTCATTTGTAAGCAAAAATAGTGGACACGCCAAAAAATGTGTTTCAAATGAGTTCGAAAGGTAGGGTGGTCGACTCGCTAAGAAATGTGCTTCGAATGAATTCAAACGGGTAGGGTAAACAGACTCATTTCTAAGCAAAAATTGTGGACTCGCCGAAAAATGTGTTTCAAATGAGCTCAAAAGGTAGGGTGGTGTGGACTCGCTAGAAAATGTGTTTCGAATGAGCTCAAAAAGTAGGGTAAACGGCCTCATTTCTAAGCAAAAATGGTGGACTCGCTAAAAAATGTGTTTCAAATGAGCTCAAAAGATAGGATGGTGTGGACTCGCTAAAAAATGTGTTTCGAATGAGCTCGAAAGGTAGGGTAAACGGCCTCATTTCTAAGCGAATATGGTGGACTCACTAAAAAATGTGTTTCAAATGAGCTCGAAAGGTAGTGTAAACAGCCTCATTTCAAACAAAAAATGGTGGACTCGCCAAAAAATGTGTTTAAAATGAGCTTCAAAGGTAGGGTGGTGGTCTAGCTGAAAAATGTGTTTCAAATGAGCTCCAAAGATAGGGTAAACGGCCCAATTTCTGAGAAAAAATGGTGGACTCGCCGAAAAATGTGTTTCATATGACCTTCAAAGGTAGGGTGGTGGACTCGCTAAAATAATGTGTTTCAAATGAGCTAAAGAGGTTGGGTAAACGGACTTATTTCTAAGAAAAAATAGTGGACTCGCCGGAAAATGTGTTTCAAATGAGCTCCAAAGGTAGGATGGTGGTCTTGCTAAAAAATGTGTTTCAAATGAGCTCGAAAGGTAGGGTAAACGACCTCATTTTTATGAAAAAATGGTGGACTCGCTAAGAAATGTGTTTCAAATGAGCTTCAAAGGTAGGGTGGTGGTCTAGCTGATAAATATGTTTAAATGAGCTGCAAATATAGGGTAAACGGCCCCATTTCTGAGCAAAATTGGTGGACTCGCCGAAAAATGTGTTTCATATGAGCTCTAAAGGTTGGGTGGTGGACTCGCTAAAAAATGTGTTTCAAATGAATTCAAAAGGTAGGGTAAACAGACTCATTTCTTAGCAAAAATGGTGGACTCGCCAAAAAATGTGTTTCAAATGAGCTCAAAACGTAGGATGGTGTGGACTCGCTAAAAAATGTGTTTCGAATGAGCTTGAAAGGTAGGGTAAACGACCTCATTTCTAAGCAAATATGGTGACTCACCAAAAAATGTGTTTCAAATGAGCTCGAAAGGTAGGGTGGTGGACTCGCTAAAAAATGTGTTTCAAATGAGCTCGAAAGGTAGGGTAACAGACTCATTTCTAAGCAAAAATGGTGGACTCGCCGAAAAATGTGTTTCATATGAGCTCCAAAGGTAGGGCGGTGGACTCGCTAAAATAATGTGTTTCATATGAGCTCGAAAGGTAGGGTAAACGGCCTTATTTATAAGAAAAAATAGTGGACTCGCTGGAAAATGTGTTTCAAATGAGCTCGAAAGGTAGGGTAAACGGCCTCATTTGTAAGCAAAAATAGTGGACACGCCAAAAAATGTGTTTCAAATGAGTTCGAAAGGTAGGGTGGTCGACTCGCTAAGAAATGTGCTTCGAATGAATTCAAACGGGTAGGGTAAACAGACTCATTTCTAAGCAAAAATTGTGGACTCGCCGAAAAATGTGTTTCAAATGAGCTCAAAAGGTAGGGTGGTGTGGACTCGCTAAAAAATGTGTTTCGAATGAGCTCAAAAAGTAGGGTAAACGCCCTCATTTCTAAGCAAAAATGGTGGACTCGCTAAAAAATGTGTTTCAAATGAGCTCAAAAGATAGGATGGTGTGGACTCGCTAAAAAATGTGTTTCGAATGAGCTCGAAAGGTAGGGTAAACGGCCTCATTTCTAAGCGAATATGGTGGACTCACTAAAAAATGTGTTTCAAATGAGCTCGAAAGGTAGTGTAAACAGCCTCATTTCAAACAAAAAATGGTGGACTCGCCAAAAAATGTGTTTAAAATGAGCTTCAAAGGTAGGGTGGTGGTCTAGCTGAAAAATGTGTTTCAAATGAGCTCCAAAGATAGGGTAAACGGCCCAATTTCTGAGAAAAAATGGTGGACTCGCCGAAAAATGTGTTTCATATGACCTTCAAAGGTAGGGTGGTGGACTCGCTAAAATAATGTGTTTCAAATGAGCTGAAAAGGTTGGGTAAACGACCTTATTTCTAAGAAAAAATAGTGGACTCGCCGGAAAATGTGTTTCAAAAGAGCTCCAAAGGTAGGGTGGTGGTCTTGCTAAAAAATGTGTTTCAAATGAGATCGAAAGGTAGGGTAAACGACCTCATTTTTATGAAAAAATGGTGGACTCGCTAAAAAATGTGTTTCAAATGAGCTTCAAAGGTAGGGTGGTGGTCTAGCTGATAAATATGTTTAAATGAGCTGCAAATATAGGGTAAACGGCCCCATTTCTGAGCAAAATTGGTGGACTCGCCGAAAAATGTGTTTCATATGAGCTCTAAAGGTTGGGTGGTGGACTCGCTAAAAAATGTGTTTCAAATGAATTCAAAAGGTAGGGTAAACAGACTCATTTCTTAGCAAAAATGGTGGACTCGCCAAAAAATGTGTTTCAAATGAGCTCAAAACGTAGGATGGTGTGGACTCGCTAAAAAATGTGTTTTGAACGAGCTTGAAAGGTAGGGTAAACGGCCTCATTTCTAAGCAAATATGGTGACTCGCCAAAAAATGTATTTCAAATGAGCTCGAAAGGTAGGGCGGTGGACTCGCTAGAAAATGTGTTTCAAATGAGCTCGAAAGGTAGGGTAAACGGCCTCATTTCTAAGAAAAAATTGTGGACTCGCTAAAAAATGTGTTTCAAATGAGCTCAAAAGATAGGATGGTGTGGACTCGCTAAAAAATGTGTTTCGAATGAGCTCGAAAGGTAGGGTAAACAGCCTCATTTCTAAGCGAATATGGTGGACTCGCTAAAAAATGTGTTTCAAATGAGCTCGAAAGGTAGTGTAAACGGCCTCATTTCAAAGGAAAAATGGTGGACTCACCAAAAAATGTGTTTAAAATGAGAATCAAAGGTAGGGTGGTGGTCTAGCTGAAAAATGTGTTTCAAATGAGCTCCAAAGATAGGGTAAACGGCCCAATTTCTGAGCAAAAATGGTGGACTCGCCGAAAAATGTGTTTCATATGACCTTCAAAGGTAGGGTGGTGGACTCGCTAAAATAATGTGTTTCAAATGAGCTGAAAAGGTTCGGTAAACGGCCTTATTTCTATGAAAAAATAGTGGACTCGCCGGAAAATGTGTTTCAAATGAACTCCAAAGGTAGGGTTGTGGTCTTGCTAAAAAATGTGTTTCAAATGAGCTCGAAAGGTAGGGTAAACGACCTCATTTTTATGAAAAAATGGTGGACTCGCTAAAAAATGTGTTTCAAATGAGCTTCAAAGGTAGGGTGGTGGTCTAGCTGATAAATATGTTTAAATGAGCTGCAAATATAGGGTAAACGGCCCCATTTCTGAGAAAAATTGGTGGACTCGCCGAAAAATGTGTTTCATATGAGCTCTAAAGGTTGGGTGGTGGACTCGCTAAAAAATGTGTTTCAAATGAATTCAAAAGGTAGGGTAAACAGACTCATTTCTTAGCAAAAATGGTGGACTCGCCAAAAAATGTGTTTCAAATGAGCTCAAAAAGTAGGATGGTGTGGACTCGCTAAAAAATGTGTTTCGAATGAGCTTGAAAGGTAGGGTAAACGGCCTCATTTCTAAGCAAATATGGTGACTCACCAAAAAATGTGTTTCAAATGAGCTCGAAAGGTAGGGTGGTGGACTCGCTAAAAAATGTGTTTCAAATGAGCTCAAAAGGTAGGGTAACAGACTCATTTCTAAGCAAAAATGGTGGACTCGCCGAAAAATGTGTTTCATATGAGCTCTAAAGGTAGGGCGGTGGACTCGCTAAAATAATGAGTTTCAAATGAGCTCAATAGGTAGGGTAAACGGCCTTATTAATAAGAAAAAATAGTGGACTCGCTGGAAAATGTGTTTCAAATGAGCTCGAAAGGTAGGGTAAACGGCCTCATTTGTAAGCAAAAATAGTGGACACGCCAAAAAATGTGTTTCAAATGAGTTCGAAAGGTAGGGTGGTCGACTCGCTAAAAAATGTGCTTCAAATGAATTCAAACGGGTAGGGTAAACAGACTCATTTCTATGCAAAAATTGTGGACTCGCCGAAAAATTTGTTTCAAATGAGCTCAAAAGGTAGGGTGGTGTGGACTCGCTAAAAAATGTGTTTCGAATGAGCTCAAAAAGTAGGGTAAACGGCCTCATTTCTAAGCAAAAATGGTGGACTCGCTAAAAAATGTGTTTCAAATGAGCTCAAAAGATAGGATGGTGTGGACTCGCTAAAAAATGTGTTTCGAATGAGCTCGAAAGGTAGGGTAAACGGCCTCACTTCTAAGCAAATATGGTGGACTCGCAAAAAAATTTGTTTCAAATGAGCTCGAAAGGTAGTGTAAACGGCCTCATTTCAAAGCAAAAATGGTGGACTCGCCAAAAAATGTGTTTAAAATAAGGTTCAAAGGTAGGGTGGTGGTCGAGCTGAAAAATGTGTTTCAAATGAGCTCCAAAGATAGGGTAAATGGCCCAATTTCTGAGCAAAAATGGTGGACTCGCCGAAAAATGTGTTTCATATGACCTTCAAAGGTAGGGTGGTGGACTCGCTAAAATAATGTGTTTCAAATGAGCTGAAAAGGTTGGGTAAACGGCCTTATTTCAAAGAAAAAATAGTGGACTCGCCGGAAAATGTGTTTCAAATGAGCTCCAAAGGTAGGATGGTGGTCTTGCGAAAAAATGTGTTTCAAATGAGCTCAAAAGGTAGTGTAAACGGCCTCATTTCAAAGCAAAAATGGTGGACTCGCCAAAAAATGTGTTTAAAATGAGCTTCAAAGGTAGGGTGGTGGTCTAGCTGAAAAATGTGTTTCAAATGAGCTCCAAAGATAGGGTAAACGGCCCAATTTCTGAGCACAAATGGTGGACTCGCCGAAAAATGTGTTTCATATGACCTTCAAAGGTAGGGTGGTGGACTCGCTAAAATAATGTGTTTCAAATGAGCTGAAAAGGTTGGGTAAACGGCCTTATTTCAAAGAAAAAATAGTGGACTCGCCGGAAAATGTGTTTCAAATGAGCTCCAAAGGTAGGATGGTGGTCTTGCGAAAAAATGTGTTTCAAATGAGCTCGAAAGGTAGGGTAAACGACCTCATTTTTATGAAAAAATGGTGGACTCGCTAAAAAATGTGTTTCAAATGAACTTCAAAGGTAGGGTGGTGGTCTAGCTGATAAATATGTTTAAATGAGCTGCAAATATAGGGTAAACGGCCCCATTTCTGAGCAAAATTGGTGGACTCGCCGAAAAATGTGTTTCATATGAGCTCGAAGGTAGGGTGGTGGACTCGCTAAAAAATGTGTTTAAAATGAGCTCAAAAGGTAGGGTAACAGACTCATTTCTAAGCAAAAATGGTGGACTCGCCGAAAAATGTGTTTCATATGAGCTCCAAAGGTAGGGCGGTGGACTCGCTAAAATAATGTGTTTCAAATGAGCTCGAAAGGTAGGGTAAACGGCCTTATTAATAAGAAAAAATAGTGGACTCGCTGGAAAATGTGTTTCAAATGAGCTCGAAAGGTAGGGTAAACGGCCTCATTTGTAAGCAAAAATAGTGGACACGACAAAAAATGTGTTTCAAATGAGTTCGAAAGGTAGGGTGGTCGACTCACTAAAAAATGTGCTTCAAATGAATTCAAACGGGTAGGGTAAACAGACTCATTTCTATGCAAAAATTGTGGACTCGCCGAAAAATGTGTTTCAAATGAGCTCAAAAGGTAGGGTGGTGTGGACTCGCTAAAAAATGTGTTTCGAATGAGCTCAAAAAGTAGGGTAAACGTCCTCATTTCTAAGCAAAAATGGTGGACTCGCTAAAAAATGTGTTTCAAATGAGCTCAAAAGATAGGATGGTGTGGACTCGCTAAAAAATGTGTTTCGAATGAGCTCGAAAGGTAGGGTAAACGGCCTCATTTCTAAGCAAATATGGTGGACTCGCAAAAAAATTTGTTTCAAATGAGCTCGAAAGGTAGTGTAAACGGCCTCATTTCAAAGCAAAAATGGTGGACTCACCAAAAAATGTGTTTAAAATGAGGTTCAAAGGTAGGGTGGTGGTCTAGCTGAAAAATGTGTTTCAAATGAGCTCCAAAGATAGGGTAAATGGCCCAATTTCTGAGCAAAAATGGTGGACTCGCCGAAAAATGTGTTTCATATGACCTTCAAAGGTAGGGTGGTGGACTCGCTAAAATAATGTGTTTCAAATGAGCTGAAGAGGTTGGGTAAACGGACTTATTTCTAAGAAAAAATAGTGGACTCGCCGGAAAATGTGTTTCAAATGAGCTCCAAAGGTAGGATGGTGGTCTTGCTAAAAAATGTGTTTCAAATGAGCTCGAAAGGTAGGGTAAACGACCTCATTTTTATGAAAAAATGGTGGACTCGCTAAGAAATGTGTTTCAAATGAGCTTCAAAGGTAGGGTGGTGGTCTAGCTGATAAATATGTTTAAATGAGCTGCAAATATAGGGTAAACGGCCCCATTTCTGAGCAAAATTGGTGGACTCGCCGAAAAATGTGTTTCATATGAGCTCTAAAGGTTGGGTGGTGGACTCGCTAAAAAATGTGTTTCAAATGAATTCAAAAGGTAGGGTAAACAGACTCATTTCTTAGCAAAAATGGTGGACTCGCCAAAAAATGTGTTTCAAATGAGCTCAAAACGTAGGATGGTGTGGACTCGCTAAAAAATGTGTTTCGAATGAGCTTGAAAGGTAGGGTAAACGGCCTCATTTCTAAGCAAATATGGTGACTCACCAAAAAATGTGTTTCAAATGAGCTCGAAAGGTAGGGTGGTGGACTCGCTAAATAATGTGTTTCAAATGAGCTCGAAAGGTAGGGTAACAGACTCATTTCTAAGAAAAAATTGTGAAATCGCCGAAAAATGTGTTTCATATGAGCTCCAAAGGTAGGGCGGTGGACTCGCTAAAATAATGTGTTTCAAATGAGCTCGAAAGGTAGGGTAAACGGCCTTATTTATAAGAAAAAATAGTGGACTCGCTGGAAAATGTGTTTCAAATGAGCTCGAAAGGTAGGGTAAACGGCCTCATTTGTAAGCAAAAATAGTGGACACGCCAAAAAATGTGTTTCAAATGAGTTCGAAAGGTAGGGTGGTCGACTCGCTAAAAAATGTGCTTCGAATGAATTCAAACGGGTAGGGTAAACAGACTCATTTCTAAGCAAAAATTGTGGACTCGCCGAAAAATGTGTTTCAAATGAGCTCAAAAGGTAGGGTGGTGTGGACTCGCTAAAAAATGTGTTTCGAATGAGCTCAAAAAGTAGGGTAAACGGCCTCATTTCTAAGCAAAAATGGTGGACTCGCTAAAAATGTGTTTCAAATGAGCTCAAAAGATAGGATGGTGTGGACTTGCTAAAAAATGTGTTTCGAATGAGCTCGAAAGGTAGGGTAAACGGCCTCATTTCTAAGTGAATATGGTGGACTCGCTAAAAAATGTGTTTCAAATGAGCTCGAAAGGTAGTATAAACGGCCTCATTTCAAAGCAAAAATGGTGGACTCGCCAAAAAATGTGTTTAAAATGAGCTTCAAAGGTAGGGTGGTGGTCTAGCTGAAAAATGTGTTTCAAATGAGCTCCAAAGATAGGGTAAACGGCCCAATTTCTGAGCAAAAATGGTGGACTCGCCGAAAAATGTGTTTCATATGACCTTCAAAGGTAGGGTGGTGGACTCGCTAAAATAATGTGTTTCAAATGAGCTGAAAAGGTTGGGTAAACGGCCTTATTTCAAAGAAAAAATAGTGGACTCGCCGGAAAATGTGTTTCAAATGAGCTCCAAAGGTAGGATGGTGGTCTTGCGAAAAAATGTGTTTCAAATGAGCTCGAAAGGTAGTGTAAACGGCCTCATTTCAAAGCAAAAATGGTGGACTCGCCAAAAAATGTGTTTAAAATGAGCTTCAAAGGTAGGGTGGTGGTCTAGCTGAAAAATGTGTTTCAAATGAGCTCCAAAGATAGGGTAAACGGCCCAATTTCTGAGCAAAAATGGTGGACTCGCCGAAAAATGTGTTTCATATGACCTTCAAAGGTAGGGTGGTGGACTCGCTAAAATAATGTGTTTCAAATGAGCTGAAAAGGTTGGGTAAACGGCCTTATTTCAAAGAAAAAATAGTGGACTCGCCGGAAAATGTGTTTCAAATGAGCTCCAAAGGTAGGATGGTGGTCTTGCGAAAAAATGTGTTTCAAATGAGCTCGAAAGGTAGGGTAAACGACCTCATTTTTATGAAAAAATGGTGGACTCGCTAAAAAATGTGTTTCAAATGAACTTCAAAGGTAGGGTGGTGGTCTAGCTGATAAATATGTTTAAATGAGCTGCAAATATAGGGTAAACGGCCCCATTTCTGAGCAAAATTGGTGGACTCGCCGAAAAATGTGTTTCATATGAGCTCTAAAGGTTGGGTGGTGGACTCGCTAAAAAATGTGTTTCAAATGAATTCAAAAGGTAGGGTAAACAGACTCATTTCTTAGCAAAAATGGTGGACTCGCCAAAAAATGTGTTTCAAATGAGCTCAAAACGTAGGATGGTGTGGACTCGCTAAAAAATGTGTTTCGAATGAGCTTGAAAGGTAGGGTAAACGGCCTCATTTCTAAGCAAATATGGTGACTCACCAAAAAATGTGTTTCAAATGAGCTCGAAGGTAGGGTGGTGGACTCGCTAAAAAATGTGTTTAAAATGAGCTCGAAAGGTAGGGTAAACGGCCTCATTTCTAAGCAAATATGGTGACTCGCCAAAAAATGTGTTTCAAATGACCTCGAAAGGTAGGGTGGTGGACTCGCTAAAATAATGTGTTTCAAATGAGCTCGAAAGGTAGGGTAAACGGCCTTATTTATAAGAAAAAATAGTGGACTCGCTGGAAAATGTGTTTCAAATGAGCTCGAAAGGTAGGGTAAACGGCCTCATTTGTAAGCAAAAATAGTGGACACGCCAAACAATGTGTTTCAAATGAGTTCGAAAGGTAGGGTGGTCGACTCGCTAAAAAATGTGCTTCAAATGAATTCAAACGGGTAGGGTAAAAAGACTCATTTCTAAGCAAAAATTGTGGACTCGCCGAAAAATGTGTTTCAAATGAGCTCAAAAGGTAGGGTGGTGTGGACTCGCTAAAAAATGTGTTTCGAATGAGCTCGAAAAGTAGGGTAAACGGCCTCATTTCTAAGAAAAAATGGTGGACTCGCCGAAAAATGTGTTTCAAATGAGCTCGAAAGGTAGGGTGGTGTGGACTCGCTAAAGTGTGTTTGAAATGAGCTCGAAAGGTAGGTAAACGGCCTCATTTCTAAGAAAATATGGTGGACTCGCCGAAAAATGTGTTTAAATGAGCTCAAAACGTAGGATGGTGTGGACTCGCTAAAAAATGTGTTTCGAATGAGCTCGAAAAGTAGGGTAAACGGCCTCATTTCTAAGAAAAAATGGTGGACTCGCCGAAAAATGTGTTTCAAATGAGCTCAAAACGTAGGATGGTGTGGACTCGCTAAAAAATGTGTTTCGAATGAGCTTGAAAGGTAGGGTAAACGGCCTCATTTCTAAGCAAATATGGTGACTCACCAAAAAATGTGTTTCAAATGAGCTCGAAGGTAGGGTGGTGGACTCGCTAAAAAATGTGTTTAAAATGAGCTCGAAAGGTAGGGTAACGGACTCATTTCTAAGCCAAAATGGTGGACTCGCCGAAAAATGTGTTTCATATGAGGTCCAAAGGTAGGGCGGTGGACTCGCTAAAATAATGTGTTTCAAATGAGCTCGAAAGGTAGGGTAAACGGCCTTATTTATAAGAAAAAATAGTGGACTCGCTGGAAAATGTGTTTCAAATGAGCTCGAAAGGTAGGGTAAACGGCCTCATTTGTAAGCAAAAATAGTGGACACGCCAAACAATGTGTTTCAAATGAGTTCGAAAGGTAGGGTGGTCGACTCGCTAAAAAATGTGCTTCAAATGAATTCAAACGGGTAGGGTAAAAAGACTCATTTCTAAGCAAAAATTGTGGACTCGCCGAAAAATGTGTTTCAAATGAGCTCAAAAGGTAGGGTGGTGTGGACTCGCTAAAAAATGTGTTTCGAATGAGCTCGAAAAGTAGGGTAAACGGCCTCATTTCTAAGAAAAAATGGTGGACTCGCCGAAAAATGTGTTTCAAATGAGCTCGAAAGGTAGGGTGGTGTGGACTCGCTAAAGTGTGTTTGAAATGAGCTCGAAAGGTAGGGTAAACGACCTCATTTTTATGAAAAAATGGTGGACTCGCTAAAAAATGTGTTTCAAATGAACTTCAAAGGTAGGGTGGTGGTCTAGCTGATAAATATGTTTAAATGAGCTGCAAATATAGGGTAAACGGCCCCATTTCTGAGCAAAATTGGTGGACTCGCCGAAAAATGTGTTTCATATGAGCTCTAAAGGTTGGGTGGTGGACTCGCTAAAAAATGTGTTTCAAATGAATTCAAAAGGTAGGGTAAACAGACTCATTTCTTAGCAAAAATGGTGGACTCGCCAAAAAATGTGTTTCAAATGAGCTCAAAACGTAGGATGGTGTGGACTCGCTAAAAAATGTGTTTCGAATGAGCTTGAAATGTAGGGTAAACGGCCTCATTTCTAAGCAAATATGGTGACTCACCAAAAAATGTGTTTCAAATGAGCTCGAAGGTAGGGTGGTGGACTCGCTAAAAAATGTGTTTAAAATGAGCTCGAAAGGTAGGGTAACGGACTCATTTCTAAGCAAAAATGGTGGACTCGCCGAAAAATGTGTTTCATATGAGCTCCAAAGGTAGGGCGGTGGACTCGCTAAAATAATGTGTTTCAAATGAGCTCGAAAGGTAGGGTAAACGGCCTTATTTATAAGAAAAAATAGTGGACTCGCTGGAAAATGTGTTTCAAATGAGCTCGAAAGGTAGGGTAAACGGCCTCATTTGTAAGCAAAAATAGTGGACACGACAAAAAATGTGTTTCAAATGAGTTCGAAAGGTAGGGTGGTCGACTCACTAAAAAATGTGCTTCAAATGAATTCAAACGGGTAGGGTAAACAGACTCATTTCTATGCAAAAATTGTGGACTCGCCGAAAAATGTGTTTCAAATGAGCTCAAAAGGTAGGGTGGTGTGGACTCGCTAAAAAATGTGTTTCGAATGAGCTCAAAAAGTAGGGTAAACGTCCTCATTTCTAAGCAAAAATGGTGGACTCGCTAAAAAATGTGTTTCAAATGAGCTCAAAAGATAGGATGGTGTGGACTCGCTAAAAAATGTGTTTCGAATGAGCTCGAAAGGTAGGGTAAACGGCCTCATTTCTAAGCAAATATGGTGGACTCGCAAAAAAATTTGTTTCAAATGAGCTCGAAAGGTAGTGTAAACGGCCTCATTTCAAAGCAAAAATGGTGGACTCACCAAAAAATGTGTTTAAAATGAGGTTCAAAGGTAGGGTGGTGGTCTAGCTGAAAAATGTGTTTCAAATGAGCTCCAAAGATAGGGTAAATGGCCCAATTTCTGAGCAAAAATGGTGGACTCGCCGAAAAATGTGTTTCATATGACCTTCAAAGGTAGGGTGGTGGACTCGCTAAAATAATGTGTTTCAAATGAGCTGAAGAGGTTGGGTAAACGGACTTATTTCTAAGAAAAAATAGTGGACTCGCCGGAAAATGTGTTTCAAATGAGCTCCAAAGGTAGGATGGTGGTCTTGCTAAAAAATGTGTTTCAAATGAGCTCGAAAGGTAGGGTAAACGACCTCATTTTTATGAAAAAATGGTGGACTCGCTAAGAAATGTGTTTCAAATGAGCTTCAAAGGTAGGGTGGTGGTCTAGCTGATAAATATGTTTAAATGAGCTGCAAATATAGGGTAAACGGCCCCATTTCTGAGCAAAATTGGTGGACTCGCCGAAAAATGTGTTTCATATGAGCTCTAAAGGTTCGGTGGTGGACTCGCTAAAAAATGTGTTTCAAATGAATTCAAAAGGTAGGGTAAACAGACTCATTTCTTAGCAAAAATGGTGGACTCGCCAAAAAATGTGTTTCAAATGAGCTCAAAACGTAGGATGGTGTGGACTCGCTAAAAAATGTGTTTCGAATGAGCTTGAAAGGTAGGGTAAACGGCCTCATTTCTAAGCAAATATGGTGACTCACCAAAAAATGTGTTTCAAATGAGCTCGAAAGGTAGGGTGGTGGACTCGCTAAATAATGTGTTTCAAATGAGCTCGAAAGGTAGGGTAACAGACTCATTTCTAAGCAAAAATTGTGAAATCGCCGAAAAATGTGTTTCATATGAGCTCCAAAGGTAGGGCGGTGGACTCGCTAAAATAATGTGTTTCAAATGAGCTCGAAAGGTAGGGTAAACGGCCTTATTTATAAGAAAAAATAGTGGACTCGCTGGAAAATGTGTTTCAAATGAGCTCGAAAGGTAGGGTAAACGGCCTCATTTGTAAGCAAAAATAGTGGACACGCCAAAAAATGTGTTTCAAATGAGTTCGAAAGGTAGGGTGGTCGACTCGCTAAAAAATGTGCTTCGAATGAATTCAAACGGGTAGGGTAAACAGACTCATTTCTAAGCAAAAATTGTGGACTCGCCGAAAAATGTGTTTCAAATGAGCTCAAAAGGTAGGGTGGTGTGGATTCGCTAAAAAATGTGTTTCGAATGAGCTCAAAAAGTAGGGTAAACGGCCTCATTTCTAAGCAAAAATGGTGGACTCGCTAAAAATGTGTTTCAAATGAGCTCAAAAGATAGGATGGTGTGGACTTGCTAAAAAATGTGTTTCGAATGAGCTCGAAAGGTAGGGTAAACGGCCTCATTTCTAAGCGAATATGGTGGACTCGCTAAAAAATGTGTTTCAAATGAGCTCGAAAGGTAGTATAAACGGCCTCATTTCAAAGCAAAAATGGTGGACTCGCCAAAAAATGTGTTTAAAATGAGCTTCAAAGGTAGGGTGGTGGTCTAGCTGAAAAATGTGTTTCAAATGAGCTCCAAAGATAGGGTAAACGGCCCAATTTCTGAGCAAAAATGGTGGACTCGCCGAAAAATGTGTTTCATATGACCTTCAAAGGTAGGGTGGTGGACTCGCTAAAATAATGTGTTTCAAATGAGCTGAAAAGGTTGGGTAAACGGCCTTATTTCAAAGAAAAAATAGTGGACTCGCCGGAAAATGTGTTTCAAATGAGCTCCAAAGGTAGGATGGTGGTCTTGCGAAAAAATGTGTTTCAAATGAGCTCGAAAGGTAGTGTAAACGGCCTCATTTCAAAGCAAAAATGGTGGACTCGCCAAAAAATGTGTTTAAAATGAGCTTCAAAGGTAGGGTGGTGGTCTAGCTGAAAAATGTGTTTCAAATGAGCTCCAAAGATAGGGTAAACGGCCCAATTTCTGAGCAAAAATGGTGGACTCGCCGAAAAATGTGTTTCATATGACCTTCAAAGGTAGGGTGGTGGACTCGCTAAAATAATGTGTTTCAAATGAGCTGAAAAGGTTGGGTAAACGGCCTTATTTCAAAGAAAAAATAGTGGACTCGCCGGAAAATGTGTTTCAAATGAGCTCCAAAGGTAGGATGGTGGTCTTGCGAAAAAATGTGTTTCAAATGAGCTCGAAAGGTAGGGTAAACGACCTCATTTTTATGAAAAAATGGTGGACTCGCTAAAAAATGTGTTTCAAATGAACTTCAAAGGTAGGGTGGTGGTCTAGCTGATAAATATGTTTAAATGAGCTGCAAATATAGGGTAAACGGCCCCATTTCTGAGCAAAATTGGTGGACTCGCCGAAAAATGTGTTTCATATGAGCTCTAAAGGTTGGGTGGTGGACTCGCTAAAAAATGTGTTTCAAATGAATTCAAAAGGTAGGGTAAACAGACTCATTTCTTAGCAAAAATGGTGGACTCGCCAAAAAATGTGTTTCAAATGAGCTCAAAACGTAGGATGGTGTGGACTCGCTAAAAAATGTGTTTCGAATGAGCTTGAAAGGTAGGGTAAACGGCCTCATTTCTAAGCAAATATGGTGACTCACCAAAAAATGTGTTTCAAATGAGCTCGAAGGTAGGGTGGTGGACTCGCTAAAAAATGTGTTTAAAATGAGCTCGAAAGGTAGGGTAACGGACTCATTTCTAAGCAAAAATGGTGGACTCGCCGAAAAATGTGTTTCATATGAGCTCCAAAGGTAGGGCGGTGGACTCGCTAAAATAATGTGTTTCAAATGAGCTCGAAAGGTAGGGTAAACGGCCTTATTTATAAGAAAAAATAGTGGACTCGCTGGAAAATGTGTTTCAAATGAGCTCGAAAGGTAGGGTAAACGGCCTCATTTGTAAGCAAAAATAGTGGACACGCCAAACAATGTGTTTCAAATGAGTTCGAAAGGTAGGGTGGTCGACTCGCTAAAAAATGTGCTTCAAATGAATTCAAACGGGTAGGGTAAAAAGACTCATTTCTAAGCAAAAATTGTGGACTCGCCGAAAAATGTGTTTCAAATGAGCTCAAAAGGTCTGGTGGTGTGGACTCGCTAAAAAATGTGTTTCGAATGAGCTCGAAAAGTAGGGTAAACGGCCTCATTTCTAAGAAAAAATGGTGGACTCGCCGAAAAATGTGTTTCAAATGAGCTCGAAAGGTAGGGTGGTGTGGACTCGCTAAAGTGTGTTTGAAATGAGCTCGAAAGGTAGGTAAACGGCCTCATTTCTAAGAAAATATGGTGGACTCGCCGAAAAATGTGTTTAAAATAAGCTTCAAAGGTAGGGTGGTGGTCTAGCTGAAAAATGTGTTTCAAATGAGCTCCAAAGATAGGGTAAACGGCCCAATTTTGAGAAAAAATGGTGGACTCGCCGAAAAATGTGTTTCATATGAGCTCCAAAGGTAGGGTGGTGGACTCGCTAAAAAATGTGTTTCAAATGAGCTCGAAAGGTAGGGTAAACGGCCTCATTTCTATGAAAAAATGGTGGACTCGCTGAAAAATGTGTTTAAAATGAGCTTCAAAGGTAGGGTGGTGGTCTAGCTGAAAAATATGTTTAAATGAGCTCCAAAGATAGGGTAAACGGCCCCATTTCTGAGCAAAATTGGTGGACTCGCCGAAAAATGTGTTTCATATGAGCTCTAAAGGTTGGGGGGTGGACACGCTAAAAAATGTGTTTCAAATGAATTCAAAAGGTAGGGTAAACAGACTCATTTCTTAGCAAAAATGGTGGACTCGCCAAAAAATGTGTTTCAAATGAGCTCAAAACGTAGGATGGTGTGGACTCGCTAAAAAATGTGTTTCGAATGAGCTTGAAAGGTAGGGTAAACGGCCTCATTTCTAAGCAAATATGGTGACTCACCAAAAAATGTGTTTCAAATGAGCTCGAAGGTAGGGTGGTGGTCTCGCTAAAAAATGTGTTTAAAATGAGCTCGAAAGGTAGGGTAACGGACTCATTTCTAAGCAAAAATGGTGGACTCGCCGAAAAATGTGTTTCATATGAGCTCCAAAGGTAGGGTGGTGGACTCGCTAAAATAATGTGTTTCAAATGAGCTCGAAAGGTAGGGTAAACGGCCTTATTTATAAGAAAAAATAGTGGACTCGCTGGAAAATGTGTTTCAAATGAGCTCGAAAGGTAGGGTAAACGGCCTCATTTGTAAGCAAAAATAGTGGACACGCCAAACAATGTGTTTCAAATGAGTTCGAAAGGTAGGGTGGTCGACTCGCTAAAAAATGTGCTTCAAATGAATTCAAACGGGTAGGGTAAAAAGACTCATTTCTAAGCAAAAATTGTGGACTCGCCGAAAAATGTGTTTCAAATGAGCTCAAAATGTAGGGTGGTGTGGACTCGCTAAAAAATGTGTTTCGAATGAGCTCGAAAAGTAGGGTAAACGGCCTCATTTCTAAGAAAAAATGGTGGACTCGCCGAAAAATGTGTTTCAAATGAGCTCGAAAGGTAGGGTGGTGTGGACTCGCTAAAGTGTGTTTGAAATGAGCTCGAAAGGTAGGTAAACGGCCTCATTTCTAAGAAAATATGGTGGACTCGCCGAAAAATGTGTTTAAAATAAGCTTCAAAGGTAGGGTGGTGGTCTAGCTGAAAAATGTGTTTCAAATGAGCTCCAAAGATAGGGTAAACGGCCCAATTTTGAGAAAAAATGGTGGACTCGCCGAAAAATGTGTTTCATATGAGCTCCAAAGGTAGGGTGGTGGACTCGCTAAAAAATGTGTTTCAAATGAGCTCGAAAGGTAGGGTAAACGGCCTCATTTCTATGAAAAAATGGTGGACTCGCTGAAAAATGTGTTTAAAATGAGCTTCAAAGGTAGGGTGGTGGTCTAGCTGGAAAATATGTTTAAATGAGCTCCAAAGATAGGGTAAACGGCCCCATTTCTGAGCAAAATTGGTGGACTCGCCGAAAAATGTGTTTCATATGAGCTCTAAAGGTTGGGGGGTGGACACGCTAAAAAATGTGTTTCAAATGAATTCAAAAGGTAGGGTAAACAGACTCATTTCTTAGCAATAATGGTGGACTCGCAAAAAAATATGTTTCAAATGAGCTCAAAACGTAGGATGGTGTGGACTCGCTAAAAAATGTGTTTCGAATGAGCTTGAAAGGTAGGGTAAACGGCCTCATTTCTAAGCAAATATGGTGACTCGCCAAAAAATGTGTTTCAAATGAGCTCGAAAGGTAGGGTCGTGGACTCGCTAAAAAATGTGTTTCAAATGAGCTCGAAAGGTAGGGTAAGGGACTCATTTCTAAGCAAAAATGGTGGACTCGCCGAAAAATGTGTTTCATATGAGCTCCAAAGGTAGGGCGGTGGACGCGCTAAAATAATGTGTTTCGAATGAGCTCGAAAGGTAGGGTGGTCGACTCGCTAAAAAATGTGCTTCAAATGAGTTCAAACGGGTAGGGTAAACAGACTCATTTCTAAGCAAAAATTGTGGACTCGCCGAAAAATGTGTTTCAAATGAGCTCAAAAGGTAGGGTGGTGTGGACTCGCTAAAAAATGTGTTTCGAATGAGCTCGAAAGGTAGGGTAAACAACCTCATTTCTAAGCAAAAATGGTGGACTCGCCGAAAAATGTGTTTCAAATGAGCTCGAAAGGGAGGGTGGTGTGGACTCGCTAAAGTGTGTTTCAAATGAGCTCGAAAGGTAGGGTGGTGTGGACTCGCTAAAGTGTGTTTGAAATGAGCTCGAAAGGTAGGTAAACGGCCTCATTTCTAAGAAAATATGGTGGACTCGCCGAAAAATGTGTTTAAAATAAGCTTCAAAGGTAGGGTGGTGGTCTAGCTGAAAAATGTGTTTCAAATGAGCTCCAAAGATAGGGTAAACGGCCCAATTTTGAGAAAAAATGGTGGACTCGCCGAAAAATGTGTTTCATATGAGCTCCAAAGGTAGGGTGGTGGACTCGCTAAAAAATGTGTTTCAAATGAGCTCGAAAGGTAGGGTAAACGGCCTCATTTCTATGAAAAAATGGTGGACTCGCTGAAAAATGTGTTTAAAATGAGCTTCAAAGGTAGGGTGGTGGTCTAGCTGAAAAATATGTTTAAATGAGCTCCAAAGATAGGGTAAACGGCCCCATTTCTGAGCAAAATTGGTGGACTCGCCGAAAAATGTGTTTCATATGAGCTCTAAAGGTTGGGGGGTGGACACGCTAAAAAATGTGTTTCAAATGAATTCAAAAGGTAGGGTAAACAGACTCATTTCTTAGCAAAAATGGTGGACTCGCAAAAAAATATGTTTCAAATGAGCTCAAAACGTAGGATGGTGTGGACTCGCTAAAAAATGTGTTTCGAATGAGCTTGAAAGGTAGGGTAAACGGCCTCATTTCTAAGCAAATATGGTGACTCGCCAAAAAATGTGTTTCAAATGAGCTCGAAAGGTAGGGTCGAGGACTCGCTAAAAAATGTGTTTCAAATGAGCTCGAAAGGTAGGGTAAGGGACTCATTTCTAAGCAAAAATGGTGGACTCGCCGAAAAATGTGTTTCATATGAGCTCCAAAGGTAGGGCGGTGGACTCGCTAAAATAATGTGTTTCGAATGAGCTCGAAAGGTAGGGTAAACAGCCTTATTTATAAGAAAAAATAGTGGACTCGCTGGAAAATGTGTTTCAAATGAGCTCGAAAGGTAGGGTAAACGGCCTCATTTGTAAGCAAAAATAGTGGACACGCCAAAAAATGTGTTTCAAATGAGTTCGAAAGGTAGGGTGGTCGACTCGCTAAAAAATTTGCTTCAAATGAGTTCAAACGGGTAGGGTAAACAGACTCATTTCTAAGCAAAAATTGTGGACTCGCCGAAAAATGTGTTTCAAATGAGCTCAAAAGGTAGGGTGGTGTGGACTCGCTAAAAAATGTGTTTCGAATGAGCTCGAAAGGTAGGGTAAACGACCTCATTTCTAAGCAAAAATGGTGGACTCGCCGAAAAATGTGTTTCAAATGAGCTCGAAAGGTAGGGTGGTGTGGACTCGCTAAAGTGTGTTTCAAATGAGCTCGAAAGGTAGGGTAAACGACCTCATTTCTAAGAAAATATGGTGGACTCGCCAAAAAATGCGTTTAAAATAAGCTTCAAAGGTAGGGTGGTGGTCTAGCTGAAAAATGTGTTTCAAATGAGCTCCAAAGATAGGGTAAACGGCCCAATTTTGAGAAAAAATGGTGCACTCGCCGAAAAATGTGTTTCATATGAGCTCCAAAGGTGGGGTGGTGGACTCGCTAAGAAATGTGTTTCAAATGAGCTCGAAAGGTAGGGTAAACGGCCTCATTTCTATGAAAAAATGGTGGACTCGCTGAAAAATGTGTTTCAAATGAGCTTCAAAGGTAGGGTGGTGGTCTAGCTGAAAAATATGTTTAAATGAGCTCCAAAGATAGGGTAAACGGCCCCATTTCTGAGCAAAATTGGTGGACTCGCCGAAAAATGTGCTTCAAATGAGCTCGAAAGGTAGGGTGGTGGACTCGCTAAAAAATGTGTTTCAAATGAGCTCGAAAGGTAGGGTAACGGACTCATTTCTAAGCAAAAATGGTGGACTCACCGAAAAATGTGTTTCATATGAGCTCCAAAGGTAGGGTGGTGGACTCGCTGAAATAATGTGTTTCAAATGAGCTCGAAAGGTAGGGTAAACGGCCTTATTTATAAGAAAAAATAGTGGACTCGCCGGAAAATGTGTTTCAAATGAGCTCGAAAGGTAGGGTAAACGGCCTCATTTGTAAGCAAAAATGGTGGACACGCCAAAAAATGTGTTTCAAATGAGTTTGAAAGGTAGTGTGGTGGACTCGCTAAAAAATGTGTTTCAAATGAATTCAAAAGGTAGGGTAAAAAGACTCATTTCAAAGAAAAAATTGTGGACTCGCCGAAAAATGAGTTTCAAATGAGCTCAAAAGGTAGGTTGGTGTGGACTCGCTAAAAAATGTGTTTCGAATGAGCTCGAAAGGAAGGGTAAACGGCCTCATTTCTAAGAAAAAATGGTGGACTCGCCGAAAAATGTGTTTCAAATGAGCTCGAAAGGTAGGGTAAACGGCCTCATTTGTAAGCAAAAATAGTGGACACGCCAAAAAATGTGTTTCAAATGAGTTCGAAAGGTAGGGTGGTCGACTCGCAAAAAAATTTGCTTCAAATGAGTTCAAACGGGTAGGGTAAACAGACTCATTTCTAAGCAAAAATTGTGGACTCGCCGAAAAATGTGTTTCAAATGAGCTCAAAAGGTAGGGTGGTGTGGACTCGCTAAAAAATGTGTTTCGAATGAGCTCGAAAGGTAGGGTAAACGACCTCATTTCTAAGCAAAAATGGTGGACTCGCCGAAAAATGTGTTTCAAATGAGCTCGAAAGGTAGGGTGGTGTGGACTCGCTAAAGTGTGTTTCAAATGAGCTCGAAAGGTAGGGTAAACGACCTCATTTCTAAGAAAATATGGTGGACTCGCCAAAAAATGCGTTTAAAATAAGCTTCAAAGGTAGGGTGGTGGTCTAGCTGAAAAATGTGTTTCAAATGAGCTCCAAAGATAGGGTAAACGGCCCAATTTTGAGAAAAAATGGTGCACTCGCCGAAAAATGTGTTTCATATGAGCTCCAAAGGTGGGGTGGTGGACTCGCTAAGAAATGTGTTTCAAATGAGCTCGAAAGGTAGGGTAAACGGCCTCATTTCTATGAAAAAATGGTGGACTCGCTGAAAAATGTGTTTCAAATGAGCTTCAAAGGTAGGGTGGTGGTCTAGCTGAAAAATATGTTTAAATGAGCTCCAAAGATAGGGTAAACGGCCCCATTTCTGAGCAAAATTGGTGGACTCGCCGAAAAATGTGCTTCAAATGAGCTCGAAAGGTAGGGTGGTGGACTCGCTAAAAAATGTGTTTCAAATGAGCTCGAAAGGTAGGGTAACGGACTCATTTGTAAGCAAAAATGGTGGACTCACCGAAAAATGTGTTTCATATGAGCTCCAAAGGTAGGGTGGTGGACTCGCTAAAATAATGTGTTTCAAATGAGCTCGAAAGGTAGGGTAAACGGCCTTATTTATAAGAAAAAATAGTGGACTCGCCGGAAAATGTGTTTCAAATGAGCTCGAAAGGTAGGGTAAACGGCCTCATTTGTAAGCAAAAATGGTGGACACGCCAAAAAATGTGTTTCAAATGAGTTTGAAAGGTAGTGTGGTGGACTCGCTAAAAAATGTGTTTCAAATGAATTCAAAAGGTAGGGTAAAAAGACTCATTTCAAAGAAAAAATTGTGGACTCGCCGAAAAATGAGTTTCAAATGAGCTCAAAAGGTAGGTTGGTGTGGACTCGCTAAAAAATGTGTTTCGAATGAGCTCGAAAGGAAGGGTAAACGGCCTCATTTCTAAGAAAAAATGGTGGACTCGCCGAAAAATGTGTTTCAAATGAGCTCGAAAGGTAGGGTGGTGTGGACTCGCTAAAGTGTGTTTCAAATGAGCTCGAAAGGTAGGGTAAACGGCCTCATTTCTTAGAAAAAACTGTGGACTCGCCGATAAATGTGTTTCAAATGAGCTCGAATGGTAGGGTGGTGGACTCGCTAACAAAATTGTTTCAAATGAGCCAGAAAGGTAGGGTAAACGGACTCATTTCTAAGCAAAAATGGTGGACTCGCCGAAAGATGTGTTTCATATGAGCTCCAAAGGTAGGGTGGTGGACTCGCTAAAAAAATTGTGTTTCAAATGAGCTCGAAAGGAAGGGTAAACAGCCTTATTTCTTAGAAAAAATAGTGGACTTGCCGAAAATGTGTTTCAAATGAGCTCCAAAGGTAGGGTAAACAACCTCATTTCTAAGCAAAAATGGTGGACTCGCTGAAAAATGTGTTTCAAATGAGCTTCAAAGGTAGGGTGGTGGTCTAGCTGAAAAATATGTTTAAATGAGCTCCAAAGATAGGGTAAACGGCCCCATTTCTGAGCAAAATTGGTGGACTCGCCGAAAAATGTGTTTCATATGAGCTCTAAAGGTTGGGTGGTGGACTCGCTAAAAAATGTGTTTCAAATGAATTCAAAAGGTAGGGTAAAAAGACTCATTTCTAAGCAAAAATTGTGGACTCGCCGAAAAATGTGTTTCAAATGAGCTCAAAAGGTAGGTTGGTGTGGACTCGCTAAAAAATGTGTTTCGAATGAGCTCGAAAGGAAGGGTAAACGGCCTCATTTCTAAGAAAAAATGGTGGACTCGCCGAAAAATGTGTTTCAAATGAGCTCAAAAGGTAGGATGGTGTGGACTCGCTAAAAAATGTGTTTCGAATGAGCTTGAAAGGTAGGGTAAACGGCCTCATTTCTAAGCAAATATGCTGACTCGCCAAAAAATGTGTTTCAAATGAGCTCGAAAGGTAGGGTGGTGGACTCGCTAAAAAAAGTGTTTCAAATGAGCTCGAAAGGTAGGGCGGTGGACTCGCTAAAATAATGTGTTTCAAATGAGCTCGAAAGGTAGGGTAAACGGCCTTATTTATAAGAAAAAAATAGTGGACTCGCTGGAAAATGTGTTTCAAATGAGCTCGAAAGGTAGGGTAAACGGCCTCATTTGTAAACAAAAATAGTGGACACGCCAAAAAATGTGTTTCAAATGAGTTCGAAAGGTAGGGTGGTCGACTCGCTAAAAAATGTGCTTCAAATGAATTAAAACGGGTAGGGTAAACATACTCATTTCTAAGCAAAAATTGTGGACTCGCCGAAAAATGTGTTTCAAATGAGCTCAAAAGGTAGGGTGGTGTGGACTCGCTAAAAAATGTGTTTCGAATGAGCTCGAAAGGTAGGGTAAACGGCCTCATTTAAAAGCAAAAATGATGGACTCACCGAAAAATGTGTTTCAAATGAGCTCGAAAGGTAGGGTTGTGTGGACTCGCTAAAGTGTGTTTCAAATGAGCTCGAAAGGTAGGGTAAACGGCCTCATTTCTAAGAAAATATGGTGGACTCGCCGAAAAATGTGTTTAAAATAAGCTTCAAAGGTAGGGTGGTGGTCTAGCTGAAAAATGTGTTTCAAATGAGATCCAAAGATAGGGTAAACGGCCCAATTTTGAGAAAAAATGGTGGACTCGCCGAAAAATGTGTTTCATATGAGCTCCAAAGGTAGGGTGGTGGACTCGCTAAAAAATGTGTTTCAAATGAGCTCGAAAGGTAGGGTAAACGGTCTCATTTGTAAGCAAAAATGGTGGACACGCCAAAATATGTGTTTCAAATGAGTTTGAAAGGTAGTGTGGTGGACTCGCTAAAAAATGTGTTTCAAATGAATTCAAAAGGTAGGGTAAAAAGACTCATTTCAAAGAAAAAATTATGGACTCGCCGAAAAATGAGTTTCAAATGAGCTCAAAAGGTAGGTTGGTGTGGACTCGCTAAAAAATGTGTTTCGAATGAGCTCGAAAGGAAGGGTAAACGGCCTCATTTCTAAGAAAAAATGGTGGACTCGCCGAAAAATGTGTTTCAAATGAGCTCGAAAGGTAGGGTGGTGTGGACTCGCTAAAGTGTGTTTCAAATGAGCTCGAAAGGTAGGGTAAACGGCCTCATTTCTAAGAAAAAACTGTGGACTCGCCGATAAATGTGTTTCAAATGAGCTCGAATGGTAGGGTGGTGGACTCGCTAACAAAATTGTTTCAAATGAGCCAGAAAGGTAGGGTAAACGGACTCATTTCTAAGCAAAAATGGTGGACTCGCCGAAAGATGTGTTTCATATGAGCTCCAAAGGTAGGGTGGTGGACTCGCTAAAAAAATGGTGTTTCAAATGAGCTCGAAAGGAAGGGTAAACAGCCTTATTTCTTAGAAAAAATAGTGGACTTGCCGAAAATGTGTTTCAAATGAGCTCCAAAGGTAGGGTAAACAACCTCATTTCTAAGCAAAAATGGTGGACTCGCTGAAAAATGTGTTTCAAATGAGCTTCAAAGGTAGGGTGGTGGTCTAGCTGAAAAATATGTTTAAATGAGCTCCAAAGATAGGGTAAACGGCCCCATTTCTGAGCAAAATTGGTGGACTCGCCGAAAAATGTGTTTCATATGAGCTCTAAAGGTTGGGTGGTGGACTCGCTAAAAAATGTGTTTCAAATGAATTCAAAAGGTAGGGTAAAAAGACTCATTTCTAAGCAAAAATTGTGGACTCGCCGAAAAATGTGTTTCAAATGAGCTCAAAAGGTAGGTTGGTGTGGACTCGCTAAAAAATGTGTTTCGAATGAGCTCGAAAGGAAGGGTAAACGGCCTCATTTCTAAGAAAAAATGGTGGACTCGCCGAAAAATGTGTTTCAAATGAGCTCAAAAGGTAGGATGGTGTGGACTCGCTAAAAAATGTGTTTCGAATGAGCTTGAAAGGTAGGGTAAACGGCCTCATTTCTAAGCAAATATGCTGACTCGCCAAAAAATGTGTTTCAAATGAGCTCGAAAGGTAGGGTGGTGGACTCGCTAAAAAAAGTGTTTCAAATGAGCTCGAAAGGTAGGGCGGTGGACTCGCTAAAATAATGTGTTTCAAATGAGCTCGAAAGGTAGGGTAAACGGTCTTATTTATAAGAAAAAATAGTGGACTCGCTGGAAAATGTGTTTCAAATGAGCTCGAAAGGTAGGGTAAACGGCCTCATTTGTAAGCAAAAATAGTGGACACGCCAAAAAATGTGCTTCAAATGAATTAAAACGGGTAGGGTAAACATGCTCATTTCTAAGCAAAAATTGTGGACTCGCCGAAAAATGTGTTTCAAATGAGCTCAAAAGGTAGGGTGGTGTGGACTCGCTAAAAAATGTGTTTCGAATGAGCTCGAAAGGTAGGGTAAACGGCCTCATTTAAAAGCAAAAATGATGGACTCGCCGAAAAATGTGTTTCAAATGAGCTCGAAAGGTAGGGTTGTGTGGACTCGCTAAAGTGTGTTTCAAATGAGCTCGAAAGGTAGGGTAAACGGCCTCATTTCTAAGAAAATATGGTGGACTCACCGAAAAATGTGTTTAAAATAAGCTTCAAAGGTAGGGTGGTGGTCTAGCTGAAAAATGTGTTTCAAATGAGATCCAAAGATAGGGTAAACGGCCCAATTTTGAGAAAAAATGGTGGACTCGCCGAAAAATGTGTTTCATATGAGCTCCAAAGGTAGGGTGGTGGACTCGCTAAAAAATGTGTTTCAAATGAGCTCGAAAGGTAGGGTAAACGGTCTCATTTGTAAGCAAATATGGTGGACACGCCAAAAAATGTGTTTCAAATGAGTTTGAAAGGTAGTGTGGTGGACTCGCTAAAAAATGTGTTTCAAATGAATTCAAAAGGTAGGGTAAAAAGACTCATTTCAAAGAAAAAATTATGGACTCGCCGAAAAATGAGTTTCAAATGAGCTCAAAAGGTAGGTTGGTGTGGACTCGCTAAAAAATGTGTTTCGAATGAGCTCGAAAGGAAGGGTAAACGGCCTCATTTCTAAGAAAAAATGGTGGACTCGCCGAAAAATGTGTTTCAAATGAGCTCGAAAGGTAGGGTGGTGTGGACTCGCTAAAGTGTGTTTCAAATGAGCTCGAAAGGTAGGGTAAACGACCTCATTTCTAAGAAAATATGGTGGACTCGCCAAAAAATGCGTTTAAAATAAGCTTCAAAGGTAGGGTGGTGGTCTAGCTGAAAAATGTGTTTCAAATGAGCTCCAAAGATAGGGTAAACGGCCCAATTTTGAGAAAAAATGGTGCACTCGCCGAAAAATGTGTTTCATATGAGCTCCAAAGGTGGGGTGGTGGACTCGCTAAGAAATGTGTTTCAAATGAGCTCGAAAGGTAGGGTAAACGGCCTCATTTCTATGAAAAAATGGTGGACTCGCTGAAAAATGTGTTTCAAATGAGCTTCAAAGGTAGGGTGGTGGTCTAGCTGAAAAATATGTTTAAATGAGCTCCAAAGATAGGGTAAACGGCCCCATTTCTGAGCAAAATTGGTGGACTCGCCGAAAAATGTGCTTCAAATGAGCTCGAAAGGTAGGGTGGTGGACTCGCTAAAAAATGTGTTTCAAATGAGCTCGAAAGGTAGGGTAACGGACTCATTTCTAAGCAAAAATGGTGGACTCACCGAAAAATGTGTTTCATATGAGCTCCAAAGGTAGGGTGGTGGACTCGCTAAAATAATGTGTTTCAAATGAGCTCGAAAGGTAGGGTAAACGGCCTTATTTATAAGAAAAAATAGTGGACTCGCCGGAAAATGTGTTTCAAATGAGCTCGAAAGGTAGGGTAAACGGCCTCATTTGTAAGCAAAAATGGTGGACACGCCAAAAAATGTGTTTCAAATGAGTTTGAAAGGTAGTGTGGTGGACTCGCTAAAAAATGTGTTTCAAATGAATTCAAAAGGTAGGGTAAAAAGACTCATTTCAAAGAAAAAATTGTGGACTCGCCGAAAAATGAGTTTCAAATGAGCTCAAAAGGTAGGTTGGTGTGGACTCGCTAAAAAATGTGTTTCGAATGAGCTCGAAAGGAAGGGTAAACGGCCTCATTTCTAAGAAAAAATGGTGGACTCGCCGAAAAATGTGTTTCAAATGAGCTCGAAAGGTAGGGTGGTGTGGACTCGCTAAAGTGTGTTTCAAATGAGCTCGAAAGGTAGGGTAAACGGCCTCATTTCTTAGAAAAAACTGTGGACTCGCCGATAAATGTGTTTCAAATGAGCTCGAATGGTAGGGTGGTGGACTCGCTAACAAAATTGTTTCAAATGAGCCAGAAAGGTAGGGTAAACGGACTCATTTCTAAGCAAAAATGGTGGACTCGCCGAAAGATGTGTTTCATATGAGCTCCAAAGGTAGGGTGGTGGACTCGCTAAAAAAATTGTGTTTCAAATGAGCTCGAAAGGAAGGGTAAACAGCCTTATTTCTTAGAAAAAATAGTGGACTTGCCGAAAATGTGTTTCAAATGAGCTCCAAAGGTAGGGTAAACAACCTCATTTCTAAGCAAAAATGGTGGACTCGCTGAAAAATGTGTTTCAAATGAGCTTCAAAGGTAGGGTGGTGGTCTAGCTGAAAAATATGTTTAAATGAGCTCCAAAGATAGGGTAAACGGCCCCATTTCTGAGCAAAATTGGTGGACTCGCCGAAAAATGTGTTTCATATGAGCTCTAAAGGTTGGGTGGTGGACTCGCTAAAAAATGTGTTTCAAATGAATTCAAAAGGTAGGGTAAAAAGACTCATTTCTAAGCAAAAATTGTGGACTCGCCGAAAAATGTGTTTCAAATGAGCTCAAAAGGTAGGTTGGTGTGGACTCGCTAAAAAATGTGTTTCGAATGAGCTCGAAAGGAAGGGTAAACGGCCTCATTTCTAAGAAAAAATGGTGGACTCGCCGAAAAATGTGTTTCAAATGAGCTCAAAAGGTAGGATGGTGTGGACTCGCTAAAAAATGTGTTTCGAATGAGCTTGAAAGGTAGGGTAAACGGCCTCATTTCTAAGCAAATATGCTGACTCGCCAAAAAATGTGTTTCAAATGAGCTCGAAAGGTAGGGTGGTGGACTCGCTAAAAAAAGTGTTTCAAATGAGCTCGAAAGGTAGGGCGGTGGACTCGCTAAAATAATGTGTTTCAAATGAGCTCGAAAGGTAGGGTAAACGGCCTTATTTATAAGAAAAAAATAGTGGACTCGCTGGAAAATGTGTTTCAAATGAGCTCGAAAGGTAGGGTAAACGGCCTCATTTGTAAACAAAAATAGTGGACACGCCAAAAAATGTGTTTCAAATGAGTTCGAAAGGTAGGGTGATCGACTCGCTAAAAAATGTGCTTCAAATGAATTAAAACGGGTAGGGTAAACATACTCATTTCTAAGCAAAAATTGTGGACTCGCCGAAAAATGTGTTTCAAATGAGCTCAAAAGGTAGGGTGGTGTGGACTCGCTAAAAAATGTGTTTCGAATGAGCTCGAAAGGTAGGGTAAACGGCCTCATTTAAAAGCAAAAATGATGGACTCACCGAAAAATGTGTTTCAAATGAGCTCGAAAGGTAGGGTTGTGTGGACTCGCTAAAGTGTGTTTCAAATGAGCTCGAAAGGTAGGGTAAACGGCCTCATTTCTAAGAAAATATGGTGGACTCGCCGAAAAATGTGTTTAAAATAAGCTTCAAAGGTAGGGTGGTGGTCTAGCTGAAAAATGTGTTTCAAATGAGATCCAAAGATAGGGTAAACGGCCCAATTTTGAGAAAAAATGGTGGACTCGCCGAAAAATGTGTTTCATATGAGCTCCAAAGGTAGGGTGGTGGACTCGCTAAAAAATGTGTTTCAAATGAGCTCGAAAGGTAGGGTAAACGGTCTCATTTGTAAGCAAAAATGGTGGACACGCCAAAATATGTGTTTCAAATGAGTTTGAAAGGTAGTGTGGTGGACTCGCTAAAAAATGTGTTTCAAATGAATTCAAAAGGTAGGGTAAAAAGACTCATTTCAAAGAAAAAATTATGGACTCGCCGAAAAATGAGTTTCAAATGAGCTCAAAAGGTAGGTTGGTGTGGACTCGCTAAAAAATGTGTTTCGAATGAGCTCGAAAGGAAGGGTAAACGGCCTCATTTCTAAGAAAAAATGGTGGACTCGCCGAAAAATGTGTTTCAAATGAGCTCGAAAGGTAGGGTGGTGTGGACTCGCTAAAGTGTGTTTCAAATGAGCTCGAAAGGTAGGGTAAACGGCCTCATTTCTAAGAAAAAACTGTGGACTCGCCGATAAATGTGTTTCAAATGAGCTCGAATGGTAGGGTGGTGGACTCGCTAACAAAATTGTTTCAAATGAGCCAGAAAGGTAGGGTAAACGGACTCATTTCTAAGCAAAAATGGTGGACTCGCCGAAAGATGTGTTTCATATGAGCTCCAAAGGTAGGGTGGTGGACTCGCTAAAAAAATGGTGTTTCAAATGAGCTCGAAAGGAAGGGTAAACAGCCTTATTTCTTAGAAAAAATAGTGGACTTGCCGAAAATGTGTTTCAAATGGGCTCCAAAGGTAGGGTAAACAACCTCATTTCTAAGCAAAAATGGTGGACTCGCTGAAAAATGTGTTTCAAATGAGCTTCAAAGGTAGGGTGGTGGTCTAGCTGAAAAATATGTTTAAATGAGCTCCAAAGATAGGGTAAACGGCCCCATTTCTGAGCAAAATTGGTGGACTCGCCGAAAAATGTGTTTCATATGAGCTCTAAAGGTTGGGTGGTGGACTCGCTAAAAAATGTGTTTCAAATGAATTCAAAAGGTAGGGTAAAAAGACTCATTTCTAAGAAAAAATTATGGACTCGCCGAAAAATGAGTTTCAAATGAGCTCAAAAGGTAGGTTGGTGTGGACTCGCTAAAAAATGTGTTTCGAATGAGCTCGAAAGGAAGGGTAAACGGCCTCATTTCTAAGAAAAAATGGTGGACTCGCCGAAAAATGTGTTTCAAATGAGCTCGAAAGGTAGGGTGGTGTGGACTCGCTAAAGTGTGTTTCAAATGAGCTCGAAAGGTAGGGTAAACGGCCTCATTTCTAAGAAAAAACTGTGGACTCGCCGATAAATGTGTTTCAAATGAGCTCGAATGGTAGGGTGGTGGACTCGCTAACAAAATTGTTTCAAATGAGCCAGAAAGGTAGGGTAAACGGACTCATTTCTAAGCAAAAATGGTGGACTCGCCGAAAGATGTGTTTCATATGAGCTCCAAAGGTAGGGTGGTGGACTCGCTAAAAAAATGGTGTTTCAAATGAGCTCGAAAGGAAGGGTAAACAGCCTTATTTCTTAGAAAAAATAGTGGACTTGCCGAAAATGTGTTTCAAATGGGCTCCAAAGGTAGGGTAAACAACCTCATTTCTAAGCAAAAATGGTGGACTCGCTGAAAAATGTGTTTCAAATGAGCTTCAAAGGTAGGGTGGTGGTCTAGCTGAAAAATATGTTTAAATGAGCTCCAAAGATAGGGTAAACGGCCCCATTTCTGAGCAAAATTGGTGGACTCGCCGAAAAATGTGTTTCATATGAGCTCTAAAGGTTGGGTGGTGGACTCGCTAAAAAATGTGTTTCAAATGAATTCAAAAGGTAGGGTAAAAAGACTCATTTCTAAGAAAAAATTATGGACTCGCCGAAAAATGAGTTTCAAATGAGCTCAAAAGGTAGGTTGGTGTGGACTCGCTAAAAAATGTGTTTCGAATGAGCTCGAAAGGAAGGGTAAACGGCCTCATTTCTAAGAAAAAATGGTGGACTCGCCGAAAAATGTGTTTCAAATGAGCTCGAAAGGTAGGGTGGTGTGGACTCGCTAAAGTGTGTTTCAAATGAGCTCGAAAGGTAGGGTAAACGGCCTCATTTCTAAGAAAAAACTGTGGACTCGCCGATAAATGTGTTTCAAATGAGCTCGAATGGTAGGGTGGTGGACTCGCTAACAAAATTGTTTCAAATGAGCCAGAAAGGTAGGGTAAACGGACTCATTTCTAAGCAAAAATGGTGGACTCGCCGAAAGATGTGTTTCATATGAGCTCCAAAGGTAGGGTGGTGGACTCGCTAAAAAAATGGTGTTTCAAATGAGCTCGAAAGGAAGGGTAAACAGCCTTATTTCTTAGAAAAAATAGTGGACTTGCCGAAAATGTGTTTCAAATGGGCTCCAAAGGTAGGGTAAACAACCTCATTTCTAAGCAAAAATGGTGGACTCGCTGAAAAATGTGTTTCAAATGAGCTTCAAAGGTAGGGTGGTGGTCTAGCTGAAAAATATGTTTAAATGAGCTCCAAAGATAGGGTAAACGGCCCCATTTCTGAGCAAAATTGGTGGACTCGCCGAAAAATGTGTTTCATATGAGCTCTAAAGGTTGGGTGGTGGACTCGCTAAAAAATGTGTTTCAAATGAATTCAAAAGGTAGGGTAAAAAGACTCATTTCTAAGCAAAAATTGTGGACTCGCCGAAAAATGTGTTTCAAATGAGCTCAAAAGGTAGGTTGGTGTGGACTCGCTAAAAAATGTGTTTCGAATGAGCTCGAAAGGAAGGGTAAACGGCCTCATTTCTAAGAAAAAATGGTGGACTCGCCGAAAAATGTGTTTCAAATGAGCTCAAAAGGTAGGATGGTGTGGACTCGCTAAAAAATGTGTTTCGAATGAGCTTGAAAGGTAGGGTAAACGGCCTCATTTCTAAGCAAATATGCTGACTCGCCAAAAAATGTGTTTCAAATGAGCTCGAAAGGTAGGGTGGTGGACTCGCTAAAAAAAGTGTTTCAAATGAGCTCGAAAGGTAGGGCGGTGGACTCGCTAAAATAATGTGTTTCAAATGAGCTCGAAAGGTAGGGTAAACGGTCTTATTTATAAGAAAAAATAGTGGACTCGCTGGAAAATGTGTTTCAAATGAGCTCGAAAGGTAGGGTAAACGGCCTCATTTGTAAGCAAAAATAGTGGACACGCCAAAAAATGTGCTTCAAATGAATTAAAACGGGTAGGGTAAACATGCTCATTTCTAAGCAAAAATTGTGGACTCGCCGAAAAATGTGTTTCAAATGAGCTCAAAAGGTAGGGTGGTGTGGACTCGCTAAAAAATGTGTTTCGAATGAGCTCGAAAGGTAGGGTAAACGGCCTCATTTAAAAGCAAAAATGATGGACTCGCCGAAAAATGTGTTTCAAATGAGCTCGAAAGGTAGGGTTGTGTGGACTCGCTAAAGTGTGTTTCAAATGAGCTCGAAAGGTAGGGTAAACGGCCTCATTTCTAAGAAAATATGGTGGACTCACCGAAAAATGTGTTTAAAATAAGCTTCAAAGGTAGGGTGGTGGTCTAGCTGAAAAATGTGTTTCAAATGAGATCCAAAGATAGGGTAAACGGCCCAATTTTGAGAAAAAATGGTGGACTCGCCGAAAAATGTGTTTCATATGAGCTCCAAAGGTAGGGTGGTGGACTCGCTAAAAAATGTGTTTCAAATGAGCTCGAAAGGTAGGGTAAACGGTCTCATTTGTAAGCAAATATGGTGGACACGCCAAAAAATGTGTTTCAAATGAGTTTGAAAGGTAGTGTGGTGGACTCGCTAAAAAATGTGTTTCAAATGAATTCAAAAGGTAGGGTAAAAAGACTCATTTCAAAGAAAAAATTATGGACTCGCCGAAAAATGAGTTTCAAATGAGCTCAAAAGGTAGGTTGGTGTGGACTCGCTAAAAAATGTGTTTCGAATGAGCTCGAAAGGAAGGGTAAACGGCCTCATTTCTAAGAAAAAATGGTGGACTCGCCGAAAAATGTGTTTCAAATGAGCTCCAAAGGTAGGGTGGTGTGGACTCGCTAAAGTGTGTTTCAAATGAGCTCGAAAGGTAGGGTAAACGGTCTCATTTGTAAGCAAAAATGGTGGACACGCCAAAATATGTGTTTCAAATGAGTTTGAAAGGTAGTGTGGTGGACTCGCTAAAAAATGTGTTTCAAATGAATTCAAAAGGTAGGGTAAAAAGACTCATTTCAAAGAAAAAATTATGGACTCGCCGAAAAATGAGTTTCAAATGAGCTCAAAAGGTAGGTTGGTGTGGACTCGCTAAAAAATGTGTTTCGAATGAGCTCGAAAGGAAGGGTAAACGGCCTCATTTCTAAGAAAAAATGGTGGACTCGCCGAAAAATGTGTTTCAAATGAGCTCGAAAGGTAGGGTGGTGTGGACTCGCTAAAGTGTGTTTCAAATGAGCTCGAAAGGTAGGGTAAACGGCCTCATTTCTAAGAAAAAACTGTGGACTCGCCGATAAATGTGTTTCAAATGAGCTCGAATGGTAGGGTGGTGGACTCGCTAACAAAATTGTTTCAAATGAGCCAGAAAGGTAGGGTAAACGGACTCATTTCTAAGCAAAAATGGTGGACTCGCCGAAAGATGTGTTTCATATGAGCTCCAAAGGTAGGGTGGTGGACTCGCTAAAAAAATGGTGTTTCAAATGAGCTCGAAAGGAAGGGTAAACAGCCTTATTTCTTAGAAAAAATAGTGGACTTGCCGAAAATGTGTTTCAAATGAGCTCCAAAGGTAGGGTAAACAACCTCATTTCTAAGCAAAAATGGTGGACTCGCTGAAAAATGTGTTTCAAATGAGCTTCAAAGGTAGGGTGGTGGTCTAGCTGAAAAATATGTTTAAATGAGCTCCAAAGATAGGGTAAACGGCCCCATTTCTGAGCAAAATTGGCGGACTCGCCGAAAAATGTGTTTCATATGAGCTCTAAAGGTTGGGTGGTGGACTCGCTAAAAAATGTGTTTCAAATGAATTCAAAAGGTAGGGTAAAAAGACTCATTTCTAAGCAAAAATTGTGGACTCGCCGAAAAATGTGTTTCAAATGAGCTCAAAAGGTAGGTTGGTGTGGACTCGCTAAAAAATGTGTTTCGAATGAGCTCGAAAGGAAGGGTAAACGGCCTCATTTCTAAGAAAAAATGGTGGACTCGCCGAAAAATGTGTTTCAAATGAGCTCAAAAGGTAGGATGGTGTGGACTCGCTAAAAAATGTGTTTCGAATGAGCTTGAAAGGTAGGGTAAACGGCCTCATTTCTAAGCAAATATGCTGACTCGCCAAAAAATGTGTTTCAAATGAGCTCGAAAGGTAGGGTGGTGGACTCGCTAAAAAAAGTGTTTCAAATGAGCTCGAAAGGTAGGGCGGTGGACTCGCTAAAATAATGTGTTTCAAATGAGCTCGAAAGGTAGGGTAAACGGTCTTATTTATAAGAAAAAATAGTGGACTCGCTGGAAAATGTGTTTCAAATGAGCTCGAAAGGTAGGGTAAACGGCCTCATTTGTAAGCAAAAATAGTGGACACGCCAAAAAATGTGCTTCAAATGAATTAAAACGGGTAGGGTAAACATGCTCATTTCTAAGCAAAAATTGTGGACTCGCCGAAAAATGTGTTTCAAATGAGCTCAAAAGGTAGGGTGGTGTGGACTCGCTAAAAAATGTGTTTCGAATGAGCTCGAAAGGTAGGGTAAACGGCCTCATTTAAAAGCAAAAATGATGGACTCGCCGAAAAATGTGTTTCAAATGAGCTCGAAAGGTAGGGTTGTGTGGACTCGCTAAAGTGTGTTTCAAATGAGCTCGAAAGGTAGGGTAAACGGCCTCATTTCTAAGAAAATATGGTGGACTCACCGAAAAATGTGTTTAAAATAAGCTTCAAAGGTAGGGTGGTGGTCTAGCTGAAAAATGTGTTTCAAATGAGATCCAAAGATAGGGTAAACGGCCCAATTTTGAGAAAAAATGGTGGACTCGCCGAAAAATGTGTTTCATATGAGCTCCAAAGGTAGGGTGGTGGACTCGCTAAAAAATGTGTTTCAAATGAGCTCGAAAGGTAGGGTAAACGGTCTCATTTGTAAGCAAATATGGTGGACACGCCAAAAAATGTGTTTCAAATGAGTTTGAAAGGTAGTGTGGTGGACTCGCTAAAAAATGTGTTTCAAATGAATTCAAAAGGTAGGGTAAAAAGACTCATTTCAAAGAAAAAATTATGGACTCGCCGAAAAATGAGTTTCAAATGAGCTCAAAAGGTAGGTTGGTGTGGACTCGCTAAAAAATGTGTTTCGAATGAGCTCGAAAGGAAGGGTAAACGGCCTCATTTCTAAGAAAAAATGGTGGACTCGCCGAAAAATGTGTTTCAAATGAGCTCGAAAGGTAGGGTGGTGTGGACTCGCTAAAGTGTGTTTCAAATGAGCTCGAAAGGTAGGGTAAACGGCCTCATTTCTAAGAAAAAACTGTGGACTCGCCGATAAATGTGTTTCAAATGAGCTCGAATGGTAGGGTGGTGGACTCGCTAACAAAATTGTTTCAAATGAGCCAGAAAGGTAGGGTAAACGGACTCATTTCTAAGCAAAAATGGTGGACTCGCCGAAAGATGTGTTTCATATGAGCTCCAAAGGTAGGGTGGTGGACTCGCTAAAAAAATGGTGTTTCAAATGAGCTCGAAAGGAAGGGTAAACAGCCTTATTTCTTAGAAAAAATAGTGGACTTGCCGAAAATGTGTTTCAAATGGGCTCCAAAGGTAGGGTAAACAACCTCATTTCTAAGCAAAAATGGTGGACTCGCTGAAAAATGTGTTTCAAATGAGCTTCAAAGGTAGGGTGGTGGTCTAGCTGAAAAATATGTTTAAATGAGCTCCAAAGATAGGGTAAACGGCCCCATTTCTGAGCAAAATTGGTGGACTCGCCGAAAAATGTGTTTCATATGAGCTCTAAAGGTTGGGTGGTGGACTCGCTAAAAAATGTGTTTCAAATGAATTCAAAAGGTAGGGTAAAAAGACTCATTTCTAAGCAAAAATTGTGGACTCGCCGAAAAATGTGTTTCAAATGAGCTCAAAAGGTAGGTTGGTGTGGACTCGCTAAAAAATGTGTTTCGAATGAGCTCGAAAGGAAGGGTAAACGGCCTCATTTCTAAGAAAAAATGGTGGACTCGCCGAAAAATGTGTTTCAAATGAGCTCAAAAGGTAGGATGGTGTGGACTCGCTAAAAAATGTGTTTCGAATGAGCTTGAAAGGTAGGGTAAACGGCCTCATTTCTAAGCAAATATGCTGACTCGCCAAAAAATGTGTTTCAAATGAGCTCGAAAGGTAGGGTGGTGGACTCGCTAAAAAAAGTGTTTCAAATGAGCTCGAAAGGTAGGGCGGTGGACTCGCTAAAATAATGTGTTTCAAATGAGCTCGAAAGGTAGGGTAAACGGTCTTATTTATAAGAAAAAATAGTGGACTCGCTGGAAAATGTGTTTCAAATGAGCTCGAAAGGTAGGGTAAACGGCCTCATTTGTAAGCAAAAATAGTGGACACGCCAAAAAATGTGCTTCAAATGAATTAAAACGGGTAGGGTAAACATGCTCATTTCTAAGCAAAAATTGTGGACTCGCCGAAAAATGTGTTTCAAATGAGCTCAAAAGGTAGGGTGGTGTGGACTCGCTAAAAAATGTGTTTCGAATGAGCTCGAAAGGTAGGGTAAACGGCCTCATTTAAAAGCAAAAATGATGGACTCGCCGAAAAATGTGTTTCAAATGAGCTCGAAAGGTAGGGTTGTGTGGACTCGCTAAAGTGTGTTTCAAATGAGCTCGAAAGGTAGGGTAAACGGCCTCATTTCTAAGAAAATATGGTGGACTCACCGAAAAATGTGTTTAAAATAAGCTTCAAAGGTAGGGTGGTGGTCTAGCTGAAAAATGTGTTTCAAATGAGATCCAAAGATAGGGTAAACGGCCCAATTTTGAGAAAAAATGGTGGACTCGCCGAAAAATGTGTTTCATATGAGCTCCAAAGGTAGGGTGGTGGACTCGCTAAAAAATGTGTTTCAAATGAGCTCGAAAGGTAGGGTAAACGGTCTCATTTGTAAGCAAATATGGTGGACACGCCAAAAAATGTGTTTCAAATGAGTTTGAAAGGTAGTGTGGTGGACTCGCTAAAAAATGTGTTTCAAATGAATTCAAAAGGTAGGGTAAAAAGACTCATTTCAAAGAAAAAATTATGGACTCGCCGAAAAATGAGTTTCAAATGAGCTCAAAAGGTAGGTTGGTGTGGACTCGCTAAAAAATGTGTTTCGAATGAGCTCGAAAGGAAGGGTAAACGGCCTCATTTCTAAGAAAAAATGGTGGACTCGCCGAAAATGTGTTTCAAATGAGCTCCAAAGGTAGGGTGGTGTGGACTCGCTAAAGTGTGTTTCAAATGAGCTCGAAAGGTAGGGTAAACGGTCTCATTTGTAAGCAAAAATGGTGGACACGCCAAAATATGTGTTTCAAATGAGTTTGAAAGGTAGTGTGGTGGACTCGCTAAAAAATGTGTTTCAAATGAATTCAAAAGGTAGGGTAAAAAGACTCATTTCAAAGAAAAAATTATGGACTCGCCGAAAAATGAGTTTCAAATGAGCTCAAAAGGTAGGTTGGTGTGGACTCGCTAAAAAATGTGTTTCGAATGAGCTCGAAAGGAAGGGTAAACGGCCTCATTTCTAAGAAAAAATGGTGGACTCGCCGAAAAATGTGTTTCAAATGAGCTCGAAAGGTAGGGTGGTGTGGACTCGCTAAAGTGTGTTTCAAATGAGCTCGAAAGGTAGGGTAAACGGCCTCATTTCTAAGAAAAAACTGTGGACTCGCCGATAAATGTGTTTCAAATGAGCTCGAATGGTAGGGTGGTGGACTCGCTAACAAAATTGTTTCAAATGAGCCAGAAAGGTAGGGTAAACGGACTCATTTCTAAGCAAAAATGGTGGACTCGCCGAAAGATGTGTTTCATATGAGCTCCAAAGGTAGGGTGGTGGACTCGCTAAAAAAATGGTGTTTCAAATGAGCTCGAAAGGAAGGGTAAACAGCCTTATTTCTTAGAAAAAATAGTGGACTTGCCGAAAATGTGTTTCAAATGAGCTCCAAAGGTAGGGTAAACAACCTCATTTCTAAGCAAAAATGGTGGACTCGCTGAAAAATGTGTTTCAAATGAGCTTCAAAGGTAGGGTGGTGGTCTAGCTGAAAAATATGTTTAAATGAGCTCCAAAGATAGGGTAAACGGCCCCATTTCTGAGCAAAATTGGTGGACTCGCCGAAAAATGTGTTTCATATGAGCTCTAAAGGTTGGGTGGTGGACTCGCTAAAAAATGTGTTTCAAATGAATTCAAAAGGTAGGGTAAAAAGACTCATTTCTAAGCAAAAATTGTGGACTCGCCGAAAAATGTGTTTCAAATGAGCTCAAAAGGTAGGTTGGTGTGGACTCGCTAAAAAATGTGTTTCGAATGAGCTCGAAAGGAAGGGTAAACGGCCTCATTTCTAAGAAAAAATGGTGGACTCGCCGAAAAATGTGTTTCAAATGAGCTCAAAAGGTAGGATGGTGTGGACTCGCTAAAAAATGTGTTTCGAATGAGCTTGAAAGGTAGGGTAAACGGCCTCATTTCTAAGCAAATATGCTGACTCGCCAAAAAATGTGTTTCAAATGAGCTCGAAAGGTAGGGTGGTGGACTCGCTAAAAAAAGTGTTTCAAATGAGCTCGAAAGGTAGGGCGGTGGACTCGCTAAAATAATGTGTTTCAAATGAGCTCGAAAGGTAGGGTAAACGGTCTTATTTATAAGAAAAAATAGTGGACTCGCTGGAAAATGTGTTTCAAATGAGCTCGAAAGGTAGGGTAAACGGCCTCATTTGTAAGCAAAAATAGTGGACACGCCAAAAAATGTGCTTCAAATGAATTAAAACGGGTAGGGTAAACATGCTCATTTCTAAGCAAAAATTGTGGACTCGCCGAAAAATGTGTTTCAAATGAGCTCAAAAGGTAGGGTGGTGTGGACTCGCTAAAAAATGTGTTTCGAATGAGCTCGAAAGGTAGGGTAAACGGCCTCATTTAAAAGCAAAAATGATGGACTCGCCGAAAAATGTGTTTCAAATGAGCTCGAAAGGTAGGGTTGTGTGGACTCGCTAAAGTGTGTTTCAAATGAGCTCGAAAGGTAGGGTAAACGGCCTCATTTCTAAGAAAATATGGTGGACTCACCGAAAAATGTGTTTAAAATAAGCTTCAAAGGTAGGGTGGTGGTCTAGCTGAAAAATGTGTTTCAAATGAGATCCAAAGATAGGGTAAACGGCCCAATTTTGAGAAAAAATGGTGGACTCGCCGAAAAATGTGTTTCATATGAGCTCCAAAGGTAGGGTGGTGGACTCGCTAAAAAATGTGTTTCAAATGAGCTCGAAAGGTAGGGTAAACGGTCTCATTTGTAAGCAAATATGGTGGACACGCCAAAAAATGTGTTTCAAATGAGTTTGAAAGGTAGTGTGGTGGACTCGCTAAAAAATGTGTTTCAAATGAATTCAAAAGGTAGGGTAAAAAGACTCATTTCAAAGAAAAAATTATGGACTCGCCGAAAAATGAGTTTCAAATGAGCTCAAAAGGTAGGTTGGTGTGGACTCGCTAAAAAATGTGTTTCGAATGAGCTCGAAAGGAAGGGTAAACGGCCTCATTTCTAAGAAAAAATGGTGGACTCGCCGAAAAATGTGTTTCAAATGAGCTCGAAAGGTAGGGTGGTGTGGACTCGCTAAAGTGTGTTTCAAATGAGCTCGAAAGGTAGGGTAAACGGCCTCATTTCTAAGAAAAAACTGTGGACTCGCCGATAAATGTGTTTCAAATGAGCTCGAATGGTAGGGTGGTGGACTCGCTAACAAAATTGTTTCAAATGAGCCAGAAAGGTAGGGTAAACGGACTCATTTCTAAGCAAAAATGGTGGACTCGCCGAAAGATGTGTTTCATATGAGCTCCAAAGGTAGGGTGGTGGACTCGCTAAAAAAATGGTGTTTCAAATGAGCTCGAAAGGAAGGGTAAACAGCCTTATTTCATAGAAAAAATAGTGGACTTGCCGAAAATGTGTTTCAAATGAGCTCCAAAGGTAGGGTAAACAACCTCATTTCTAAGCAAAAATGGTGGACTCGCTGAAAAATGTGTTTCAAATGAGCTTCAAAGGTAGGGTGGTGGTCTAGCTGAAAAATATGTTTAAATGAGCTCCAAAGATAGGGTAAACGGCCCCATTTCTGAGCAAAATTGGTGGACTCGCCGAAAAATGTGTTTCATATGAGCTCTAAAGGTTGGGTGGTGGACTCGCTTAAAAATGTGTTTCAAATGAATTCAAAAGGTAGGGTAAAAAGACTCATTTCTAAGCAAAAATTGTGGACTCGCCGAAAAATGTGTTTCAAATGAGCTCAAAAGGTAGGTTGGTGTGGACTCGCTAAAAAATGTGTTTCGAATGAGCTCGAAAGGAAGGGTAAACGGCCTCATTTCTAAGAAAAAATGGTGGACTCGCCGAAAAATGTGTTTCAAATGAGCTCAAAAGGTAGGATGGTGTGGACTCGCTAAAAAATGTGTTTCGAATGAGCTTGAAAGGTAGGGTAAACGGCCTCATTTCTAAGCAAATATGCTGACTCGCCAAAAAATGTGTTTCAAATGAGCTCGAAAGGTAGGGTGGTGGACTCGCTAAAAAAAGTGTTTCAAATGAGCTCGAAAGGTAGGGCGGTGGACTCGCTAAAATAATGTGTTTCAAATGAGCTCGAAAGGTAGGGTAAACGGTCTTATTTATAAGAAAAAATAGTGGACTCGCTGGAAAATGTGTTTCAAATGAGCTCGAAAGGTAGGGTAAACGGCCTCATTTGTAAGCAAAAATAGTGGACACGCCAAAAAATGTGCTTCAAATGAATTAAAACGGGTAGGGTAAACATGCTCATTTCTAAGCAAAAATTGTGGACTCGCCGAAAAATGTGTTTCAAATGAGCTCAAAAGGTAGGGTGGTGTGGACTCGCTAAAAAATGTGTTTCGAATGAGCTCGAAAGGTAGGGTAAACGGCCTCATTTAAAAGCAAAAATGATGGACTCGCCGAAAAATGTGTTTCAAATGAGCTCGAAAGGTAGGGTTGTGTGGACTCGCTAAAGTGTGTTTCAAATGAGCTCGAAAGGTAGGGTAAACGGCCTCATTTCTAAGAAAATATGGTGGACTCACCGAAAAATGTGTTTAAAATAAGCTTCAAAGGTAGGGTGGTGGTCTAGCTGAAAAATGTGTTTCAAATGAGATCCAAAGATAGGGTAAACGGCCCAATTTTGAGAAAAAATGGTGGACTCGCCGAAAAATGTGTTTCATATGAGCTCCAAAGGTAGGGTGGTGGACTCGCTAAAAAATGTGTTTCAAATGAGCTCGAAAGGTAGGGTAAACGGTCTCATTTCTATGAAAAAATGGTGGACTCGCTGAAAAATGTGTTTCAAATGAGCTTCAAAGGTAGGGTGGTGGTCTAGCTGAAAAAAATGTTTAAATGAGCTCCATTTCTTAGAAAAATTGGTGGACTCGCCGAAAAATGTGTTTCATATCAGATCTAAAGGTTGGGTGGTGGACTCGCTAAAAAATGTGTTTCAAATGAATTCAAAAGGTAGGGTAAACAGACTCATTTCTTAGCAAAAATGGTGGACTCGCCAAAAAAAATGTTTCAAATGAGCTCTAAACGTAGGATGGTGTGGACTCGCTAAAAAATGTGTTTAGAATGATCTTGAAAGGTAGGGTAAACGACCTCATTTCTAAGCAAATATGGTGACTCGCCGAAAAATGTGTTTCAAATGAGCTCGAAAGGTAGGGTGGTGGACTCGCTAAAAAATGTGTTTCAAATGAGCTCGAAAGGTAGGGTAACGGACTCATTTCTAAGCAAAAATGGCGGACTCGCCGAAAAATGTGTTTCATATGAGCTCCAAAGGTATGGCGGTGGACTCGCTAAAATAATGTGTTTCAAATGAGCTCGAAAGGTAGGGTAAACGGCCTTATTTATAAGAAAAAATAGTGGACTCGCTGGAAAATGTGTTTCAGTTGAGCTCGAAAGGTAGGGTAAACGGCCTCATTTGTAAGCAAAAATAGTGGACACGCCAAAAAATGTGTTTCAAATGAGTTCGAAAGGTAGGGTGGTTGACTCGCTAAAAAATGTGCTTCAAATGAATTCAAATAGGTAGGGTAAACAGACTCATTTCTAAGCAAAAATTGTGGACTCGCGGAAAAATGTGTTTCAAATGAGCTCAAAAGGTAGGGTGGTGTGGACTCGCTAAAAAATGTGTTTCGAATGAGCTCGAAAGGTAGGGTAAACGGCCTCATTTCTAAGCAAAAATGGTGGACTCGCCGAAAAATGTGTTTCAAATGAGCTCGAAAGGTAGGGTGGTGTGGTCTCGCTAAAGTGTGTTTGAAATGAGCTCGAAAGGTTGGGTAAACGGCCTCATTTCTAAGAAAATATGGTGGACTCGCCGAAAAATGTGTTTAAAATAAGATTCAAAGGTAGGGTGGTGGTCTAGCTGAAAAATGTGTTTCAAATGAGCTCCAAAGATAGGGTAAACGGCCCAATTTTGTGAAAAAATGGTGGACTCGCCGAAAAATGTGTTTCATATGAGCTCCAAAGGTAGGGTGGTGGACTCGCTAAAATAATGTGTTTCAAATGAGATCGAAATTTAGGGTAAACGGCCTTATTTATAAGAAAAAATAGTGGACTCGCCAGAAAATGTGTTTCAAATGAGCTCGAAAGGTAGGGTACACGGCCTTATTTGTAAGCTAAAATGGTGGACACGCCAAAAAATGTGTTTCAAATGAGTTCGAAAGGTAGGGTGGTGGACTCGCTAAAAAATGTGTTTCAAATGAATTCAAAAGGTAGGGTAAAAAGACTCATTTCTTAGCAAAAATTGTGGACTCGCCGAAAAATGTGTTTCAAATGAGCTCAAAAGGTAGGGTGGTGTGGACTCGCTAAAAAATGTGTTTCAAATGAGCTCGAAAGGTAGGACGGTGGACTCGCTAAAATAATGTGTTTCAAATGAGCTCGAAAGGTAGGGTAAACGGCCTTATTTATAAGAAAAAATAGTGGACTCGCTGGAAAATGTGTTTCAAATGAGCTCGAAAGGTAGGGTAAACGGCCTCATTTGTAAGCAAAAATAGTGGACACGCCAAAAAATGTGTTTCAAATGAGTTCGAAAGGTAGGGTGGTCGACTCGCTAAAAAATGTGCTTCAAATGAATTAAAACGGGTAGGGTAAACAGACTCATTTCTAAGCAAAAATTGTGGACTCGCCGAAAAATGTGTTTCAAATGAGCTCAAAAGGTAGGGTGGTGTGGACTCGCTAAAAAATGTGTTTCGAATGAGCTCGAAAGGTAGGGTAAACGGCCTCATTTCAAAGCAAAAATGATGGACTCGCCGGAAAATGTGTTTCAAATGAGCTCGAAAGGTAGGGTTGTGTGGACTCCCTAAAGTGTGTTTCAAATGAGATCGAAAGGTAGGGTAAACGGCCTCATTTCTAAGAAAATATGGTGGACTCGCCGAAAAATGTGTTTAAAATAAGCTTCAAAGGTAGGGTGGTGGTCTAGCTGAAAAATGTGTTTCAAATGAGATCCAAAGATAGGGTAAACGGCCCAATTTTGAGAAAAAATGGTGGACTCGCCGAAAAATGTGTTTCATATGAGCTCCAAAGGTAGGGTGGTGGACTCGCTAAAAAATGTGTTTCAAATGAGCTCGAAAGGTAGGGTAAACGGTCTCATTTCTATGAAAAAATGGTGGACTCGCTGAAAAATGTGTTTCAAATGAGCTTCAAAGGTAGGGTGGTGGTCTAGCTGAAAAATATGTTTAAATGATCTCCAAAGATAGGGTAAACGGCCCCATTTCTTAACAAAATTGGTGGACTCGCCGAAAAATGTGTTTCATATGAGCTCTAAAGGTTGGGTGGTGGACTCGCTAAAAAATGTGTTTCAAATGAATTCAAAAGGTAGGGTAAAAAGACTCATTTCTTAGCAAAAATGGTGGACTCGCCAAAAAATATGTTTCAAATGAGCTCTAAACGTAGTATGGTGTGGACTCGCTAAAAAATGTGTTTCGAATGAGCTTGAAAGGTAGGGTAAACGATCTCATTTCTAAGCAAATATGGTGACTCGCCAAAAAATGTGTTTCAAATGAGCTCGAAAGGTAGGGTGGTGGACTCGCTAAAAAATGTGTTTCAAATGAGCTCGAAAGGTAGGGTAACGGACTCATTTCTAAGCAAAAATGGCGGACTCGCCGAAAAATGTGTTTCATATGAGCTCCAAAGGTATGGCGGTGGACTCGCTAAAATAATGTGTTTCAAATGAGCTCGAAAGGTAGGGTAAACGGCCTTATTTATAAGAAAAAATAGTGGACTCGCTGGAAAATGTGTTTCAGTTGAGCTCGAAAGGTAGGTTAAACGGCCTCATTTGTAAGCAAAAATGGTGGACACGCCAAAAAATGTGTTTCAAATGAGTTCGAAAGGTAGGGTGGTGGACTCGCTAAAAAATGTGTTTCAAATGAATTCAAAAGGTAGGGTAAAAAGACTCATTTCTTAGCAAAAATTGTGGACTCGCCGAAAAATGTGTTTCAAATGAGCTCAAAAGGTAGGGTGGTGTGGACTCGCTAAAAAATGTGTTTCAAATGAGCTCGAAAGGTAGGACGGTGGACTCGCTAAAATAATGTGTTTCAAATGAGCTCGAAAGGTAGGGTAAACGGCCTTATTTATAAGAAAAAATAGTGGACTCGCTGGAAAATGTGTTTCAAATGAGCTCGAAAGGTAGGGTAAACGGCCTCATTTGTAAGCAAAAATAGTGGACACGCCAAAAAATGTGTTTCAAATGAGTTCGAAAGGTAGGGTGGTCGACTCGCTAAAAAATGTGCTTCAAATGAATTCAAACGGGTAGGGTAAACAGACTCATTTCTAAGCAAAAATTGCGGACTCGCCGAAAAATGTGTTTCAAATGAGCTCAAAAGGTAGGGTGGTGTGGACTCGCTAAAAAATGTGTTTCGAATGAGCTCAAAAAGTAGGGTAAACGGCCTCATTTCTAAGCAAAAATGGTGGACTCGCTAAAAAATGTGTTTCAAATGAGCTCGAAAGGTAGGGTAAACGGTCTCATTTCTATGAAAAAATGGTGGACTCGCTGAAAAATGTGTTTCAAATGAGCTGCAAAGGTAGGGTGGTGGTCTAGCTGAAAAATATGTTTAAATGATCTCCAAAGATAGGGTAAACGGCCCCATTTCTTAACAAAATTGGTGGACTCGCCGAAAAATGTGTTTCATATGAGCTCTAAAGGTTGGGTGGTGGACTCGCTAAAAAATGTGTTTCAAATGAATTCAAAAGGTAGGGTAAACAGACTCATTTCTTAGCAAAAATGGTGGACTCGCCAAAAAATATGTTTCAAATGAGCTCTAAACGTAGTATGGTGTGGACTCGCTAAAAAATGTGTTTCGAATGAGCTTGAAAGGTAGGTAAACGACCTCATTTCTAAGCAAATATGGGGACTCGCCAAAAAATGTGTTTCAAATGAGCTCGAAAGGTAGGGTGGTGGACTCGCTAAAAAATGTGTTTGAAATGAGCTCGAAAGGTAGGGTAACGGACTCATTTCTAAGCAAAAATGGCGGACTCGCCGAAAAATGTGTTTCATATGAGCTCCAAAGGTTTGGCGGTGGACTCGCTAAAATAATGTGTTTCAAATGAGCTCGAAAGGTAGGGTAAACGTCCTTATTTATAAGAAAAAATAGTGGACTCGCTGGAAAATGTGTTTCAAATGAGCTCGAAAGGTAGGGTAAACGGCCTCATTTGTAAGCAAAAATAGTGGACACGCCAAAAAATGTGTTTCAAATGAGTTCGAAAGGTAGGGTGGTCGACTCGCTAAAAAATGTGCTTCAAATGAATTAAAACGGGTAGGGTAAACAGACTCATTTCTAAGCAAAAATTGTGGACTCGCCGAAAAATGTGTTTCAAATGAGCTCAAAAGGTAGGGTGGTGTGGACTCGCTAAAAAATGTGTTTCGAATGAGCTCGAAAGGTAGGGTAAACGGCCTCATTTCAAAGCAAAAATGATGGACTCGCCGGAAAATGTGTTTCAAATGAGCTCGAAAGGTAGGGTTGTGTGGACTCCCTAAAGTGTGTTTCAAATGAGATCGAAAGGTAGGGTAAACGGCCTCATTTCTAAGAAAATATGGTGGACTCGCCGAAAAATGTGTTTAAAATAAGCTTCAAAGGTAGGGTGGTGGTCTAGCTGGAAAATGTGTTTCAAATGAGATCCAAAGATAGGGTAAACGGCCCAATTTTGAGAAAAAATGGTGGACTCGCCGAAAAATGTGTTTCATATGAGCTCCAAAGGTAGGGTGGTGGACTCGCTAAAAAATGTGTTTCAAATGAGCTCGAAAGGTAGGGTAAACGGTCTCATTTCTATGAAAAAATGGTGGACTCGCTGAAAAATGTGTTTCAAATGAGCTCAAAAGGTAGGGTGGTGTGGACTCGCTAAAAAATGTGTTTCGAATGAGCTCGAAAGGTAGGGTAAACGGCCTCATTTCTAAGCAAAAATGGTGGACTCGCCGAAAAATGTGTTTCAAATGAGCTCGAAAGGTAGGGTGGTGTGGTCTCGCTAAAGTGTGTTTGAAATGAGCTCGAAAGGTTGGGTAAACGGCCTCATTTCTAAGAAAATATGGTGGACTCGCCGAAAAATGTGTTTAAAATAAGATTCAAAGGTAGGGTGGTGGTCTAGCTGAAAAATGTGTTTCAAATGAGCTCCAAAGATAGGGTAAACGGCCCAATTTTGTGAAAAAATGGTGGACTCGCCGAAAAATGTGTTTCATATGAGCTCCAAAGGTAGGGTGGTGGACTCGCTAAAATAATGTGTTTCAAATGAGATCGAAATTTAGGGTAAACGGCCTTATTTATAAGAAAAAATAGTGGACTCGCCAGAAAATGTGTTTCAAATGAGCTCGAAAGGTAGGGTACACGGCCTTATTTGTAAGCTAAAATGGTGGACACGCCAAAAAATGTGTTTCAAATGAGTTCGAAAGGTAGGGTGGTGGACTCGCTAAAAAATGTGTTTCAAATGAATTCAAAAGGTAGGGTAAAAAGACTCATTTCTTAGCAAAAATTGTGGACTCGCCGAAAAATGTGTTTCAAATGAGCTCAAAAGGTAGGGTGGTGTGGACTCGCTAAAAAATGTGTTTCAAATGAGCTCGAAAGGTAGGACGGTGGACTCGCTAAAATAATGTGTTTCAAATGAGCTCGAAAGGTAGGGTAAACGGCCTTATTTATAAGAAAAAATAGTGGACTCGCTGGAAAATGTGTTTCAAATGAGCTCGAAAGGTAGGGTAAACGGCCTCATTTGTAAGCAAAAATAGTGGACACGCCAAAAAATGTGTTTCAAATGAGTTCGAAAGGTAGGGTGGTCGACTCGCTAAAAAATGTGCTTCAAATGAATTAAAACGGGTAGGGTAAACAGACTCATTTCTAAGCAAAAATTGTGGACTCGCCGAAAAATGTGTTTCAAATGAGCTCAAAAGGTAGGGTGGTGTGGACTCGCTAAAAAATGTGTTTCGAATGAGCTCGAAAGGTAGGGTAAACGGCCTCATTTCAAAGCAAAAATGATGGACTCGCCGGAAAATGTGTTTCAAATGAGCTCGAAAGGTAGGGTTGTGTGGACTCCCTAAAGTGTGTTTCAAATGAGATCGAAAGGTAGGGTAAACGGCCTCATTTCTAAGAAAATATGGTGGACTCGCCGAAAAATGTGTTTAAAATAAGCTTCAAAGGTAGGGTGGTGGTCTAGCTGAAAAATGTGTTTCAAATGAGATCCAAAGATAGGGTAAACGGCCCAATTTTGAGAAAAAATGGTGGACTCGCCGAAAAATGTGTTTCATATGAGCTCCAAAGGTAGGGTGGTGGACTCGCTAAAAAATGTGTTTCAAATGAGCTCGAAAGGTAGGGTAAACGGTCTCATTTCTATGAAAAAATGGTGGACTCGCTGAAAAATGTGTTTCAAATGAGCTTCAAAGGTAGGGTGGTGGTCTAGCTGAAAAATATGTTTAAATGATCTCCAAAGATAGGGTAAACGGCCCCATTTCTTAACAAAATTGGTGGACTCGCCGAAAAATGTGTTTCATATGAGCTCTAAAGGTTGGGTGGTGGACTCGCTAAAAAATGTGTTTCAAATGAATTCAAAAGGTAGGGTAAAAAGACTCATTTCTTAGCAAAAATGGTGGACTCGCCAAAAAATATGTTTCAAATGAGCTCTAAACGTAGTATGGTGTGGACTCGCTAAAAAATGTGTTTCGAATGAGCTTGAAAGGTAGGGTAAACGATCTCATTTCTAAGCAAATATGGTGACTCGCCAAAAAATGTGTTTCAAATGAGCTCGAAAGGTAGGGTGGTGGACTCGCTAAAAAATGTGTTTCAAATGAGCTCGAAAGGTAGGGTAACGGACTCATTTCTAAGCAAAAATGGCGGACTCGCCGAAAAATGTGTTTCATATGAGCTCCAAAGGTATGGCGGTGGACTCGCTAAAATAATGTGTTTCAAATGAGCTCGAAAGGTAGGGTAAACGGCCTTATTTATAAGAAAAAATAGTGGACTCGCTGGAAAATGTGTTTCAGTTGAGCTCGAAAGGTAGGTTAAACGGCCTCATTTGTAAGCAAAAATGGTGGACACGCCAAAAAATGTGTTTCAAATGAGTTCGAAAGGTAGGGTGGTGGACTCGCTAAAAAATGTGTTTCAAATGAATTCAAAAGGTAGGGTAAAAAGACTCATTTCTTAGCAAAAATTGTGGACTCGCCGAAAAATGTGTTTCAAATGAGCTCAAAAGGTAGGGTGGTGTGGACTCGCTAAAAAATGTGTTTCAAATGAGCTCGAAAGGTAGGACGGTGGACTCGCTAAAATAATGTGTTTCAAATGAGCTCGAAAGGTAGGGTAAACGGCCTTATTTATAAGAAAAAATAGTGGACTCGCTGGAAAATGTGTTTCAAATGAGCTCGAAAGGTAGGGTAAACGGCCTCATTTGTAAGCAAAAATAGTGGACACGCCAAAAAATGTGTTTCAAATGAGTTCGAAAGGTAGGGTGGTCGACTCGCTAAAAAATGTGCTTCAAATGAATTCAAACGGGTAGGGTAAACAGACTCATTTCTAAGCAAAAATTGCGGACTCGCCGAAAAATGTGTTTCAAATGAGCTCAAAAGGTAGGGTGGTGTGGACTCGCTAAAAAATGTGTTTCGAATGAGCTCAAAAAGTAGGGTAAACGGCCTCATTTCTAAGCAAAAATGGTGGACTCGCTAAAAAATGTGTTTCAAATGAGCTCGAAAGGTAGGGTAAACGGTCTCATTTCTATGAAAAAATGGTGGACTCGCTGAAAAATGTGTTTCAAATGAGCTGCAAAGGTAGGGTGGTGGTCTAGCTGAAAAATATGTTTAAATGATCTCCAAAGATAGGGTAAACGGCCCCATTTCTTAACAAAATTGGTGGACTCGCCGAAAAATGTGTTTCATATGAGCTCTAAAGGTTGGGTGGTGGACTCGCTAAAAAATGTGTTTCAAATGAATTCAAAAGGTAGGGTAAACAGACTCATTTCTTAGCAAAAATGGTGGACTCGCCAAAAAATATGTTTCAAATGAGCTCTAAACGTAGTATGGTGTGGACTCGCTAAAAAATGTGTTTCGAATGAGCTTGAAAGGTAGGTAAACGACCTCATTTCTAAGCAAATATGGGGACTCGCCAAAAAATGTGTTTCAAATGAGCTCGAAAGGTAGGGTGGTGGACTCGCTAAAAAATGTGTTTGAAATGAGCTCGAAAGGTAGGGTAACGGACTCATTTCTAAGCAAAAATGGCGGACTCGCCGAAAAATGTGTTTCATATGAGCTCCAAAGGTTTGGCGGTGGACTCGCTAAAATAATGTGTTTCAAATGAGCTCGAAAGGTAGGGTAAACGTCCTTATTTATAAGAAAAAATAGTGGACTCGCTGGAAAATGTGTTTCAAATGAGCTCGAAAGGTAGGGTAAACGGCCTCATTTGTAAGCAAAAATAGTGGACACGCCAAAAAATGTGTTTCAAATGAGTTCGAAAGGTAGGGTGGTCGACTCGCTAAAAAATGTGCTTCAAATGAATTAAAACGGGTAGGGTAAACAGACTCATTTCTAAGCAAAAATTGTGGACTCGCCGAAAAATGTGTTTCAAATGAGCTCAAAAGGTAGGGTGGTGTGGACTCGCTAAAAAATGTGTTTCGAATGAGCTCGAAAGGTAGGGTAAACGGCCTCATTTCAAAGCAAAAATGATGGACTCGCCGGAAAATGTGTTTCAAATGAGCTCGAAAGGTAGGGTTGTGTGGACTCCCTAAAGTGTGTTTCAAATGAGATCGAAAGGTAGGGTAAACGGCCTCATTTCTAAGAAAATATGGTGGACTCGCCGAAAAATGTGTTTAAAATAAGCTTCAAAGGTAGGGTGGTGGTCTAGCTGGAAAATGTGTTTCAAATGAGATCCAAAGATAGGGTAAACGGCCCAATTTTGAGAAAAAATGGTGGACTCGCCGAAAAATGTGTTTCATATGAGCTCCAAAGGTAGGGTGGTGGACTCGCTAAAAAATGTGTTTCAAATGAGCTCGAAAGGTAGGGTAAACGGTCTCATTTCTATGAAAAAATGGTGGACTCGCTGAAAAATGTGTTTCAAATGAGCTTCAAAGGTAGGGTGGTGGTCTAGCTGAAAAATATGTTTAAATGATCTCCAAAGATAGGGTAAACGGCCCCATTTCTTAACAAAATTGGTGGACTCGCCGAAAAATGTGTTTCATATGAGCTCTAAAGGTTGGGTGGTGGACTCGCAAAAAAATGTGTTTCAAATGAATTCAAAAGGTAGGGTAAAAAGACTCATTTCTTAGCAAAAATGGTGGACTCGCCAAAAAATATGTTTCAAATGAGCTCTAAACGTAGTATGGTGTGGACTCGCTAAAAAATGTGTTTCGAATGAGCTTGAAAGGTAGGGTAAACGATCTCATTTCTAAGCAAATATGGTGACTCGCCAAAAAATGTGTTTCAAATGAGCTCGAAAGGTAGGGTGGTGGACTCGCTAAAAAATGTGTTTCAAATGAGCTCGAAAGGTAGGGTAACGGACTCATTTCTAAGCAAAAATGGCGGACTCGCCGAAAAATGTGTTTCATATGAGCTCCAAAGGTATGGCGGTGGACTCGCTAAAATAATGTGTTTCAAATGAGCTCGAAAGGTAGGGTAAACGGCCTTATTTATAAGAAAAAATAGTGGACTCGCTGGAAAATGTGTTTCAGTTGAGCTCGAAAGGTAGGTTAAACGGCCTCATTTGTAAGCAAAAATGGTGGACACGCCAAAAAATGTGTTTCAAATGAGTTCGAAAGGTAGGGTGGTGGACTCGCTAAAAAATGTGTTTCAAATGAATTCAAAAGGTAGGGTAAAAAGACTCATTTCTTAGCAAAAATTGTGGACTCGCCGAAAAATGTGTTTCAAATGAGCTCAAAAGGTAGGGTGGTGTGGACTCGCTAAAAAATGTGTTTCAAATGAGCTCGAAAGGTAGGACGGTGGACTCGCTAAAATAATGTGTTTCAAATGAGCTCGAAAGGTAGGGTAAACGGCCTTATTTATAAGAAAAAATAGTGGACTCGCTGGAAAATGTGTTTCAAATGAGCTCGAAAGGTAGGGTAAACGGCCTCATTTGTAAGCAAAAATAGTGGACACGCCAAAAAATGTGTTTCAAATGAGTTCGAAAGGTAGGGTGGTCGACTCGCTAAAAAATGTGCTTCAAATGAATTCAAACGGGTAGGGTAAACAGACTCATTTCTAAGCAAAAATTGCGGACTCGCCGAAAAATGTGTTTCAAATGAGCTCAAAAGGTAGGGTGGTGTGGACTCGCTAAAAAATGTGTTTCGAATGAGCTCAAAAAGTAGGGTAAACGGCCTCATTTCTAAGCAAAAATGGTGGACTCGCTAAAAAATGTGTTTCAAATGAGCTCGAAAGGTAGGGTAAACGGTCTCATTTCTATGAAAAAATGGTGGACTCGCTGAAAAATGTGTTTCAAATGAGCTTCAAAGGTAGGGTGGTGGTCTAGCTGAAAAATATGTTTAAATGATCTCCAAAGATAGGGTAAACGGCCCCATTTCTTAACAAAATTGGTGGACTCGCCGAAAAATGTGTTTCATATGAGCTCTAAAGGTTGGGTGGTGGACTCGCTAAAAAATGTGTTTCAAATGAATTCAAAAGGTAGGGTAAACAGACTCATTTCTTAGCAAAAATGGTGGACTCGCCAAAAAATATGTTTCAAATGAGCTCTAAACGTAGTATGGTGTGGACTCGCTAAAAAATGTGTTTCGAATGAGCTTGAAAGGTAGGTAAACGACCTCATTTCTAAGCAAATATGGGGACTCGCCAAAAAATGTGTTTCAAATGAGCTCGAAAGGTAGGGTGGTGGACTCGCTAAAAAATGTGTTTGAAATGAGCTCGAAAGGTAGGGTAACGGACTCATTTCTAAGCAAAAATGGCGGACTCGCCGAAAAATGTGTTTCATATGAGCTCCAAAGGTTTGGCGGTGGACTCGCTAAAATAATGTGTTTCAAATGAGCTCGAAAGGTAGGGTAAACGTCCTTATTTATAAGAAAAAATAGTGGACTCGCTGGAAAATGTGTTTCAAATGAGCTCGAAAGGTAGGGTAAACGGCCTCATTTGTAAGCAAAAATAGTGGACACGCCAAAAATTGTGTTTCAAATGAGTTCGAAAGGTAGGGTGGTCGACTCGCTAAAAAATGTGCTTCAAATGAATTAAAACGGGTAGGGTAAACAGACTCATTTCTAAGCAAAAATTGTGGACTCGCCGAAAAATGTGTTTCAAATGAGCTCAAAAGGTAGGGTGGTGTGGACTCGCTAAAAAATGTGTTTCGAATGAGCTCGAAAGGTAGGGTAAACGGCCTCATTTCAAAGCAAAAATGATGGACTCGCCGGAAAATGTGTTTCAAATGAGCTCGAAAGGTAGGGTTGTGTGGACTCCCTAAAGTGTGTTTCAAATGAGATCGAAAGGTAGGGTAAACGGCCTCATTTCTAAGAAAATATGGTGGACTCGCCGAAAAATGTGTTTAAAATAAGCTTCAAAGGTAGGGTGGTGGTCTAGCTGAAAAATGTGTTTCAAATGAGATCCAAAGATAGGGTAAACGGCCCAATTTTGAGAAAAAATGGTGGACTCGCCGAAAAATGTGTTTCATATGAGCTCCAAAGGTAGGGTGGTGGACTCGCTAAAAAATGTGTTTCAAATGAGCTCGAAAGGTAGGGTAAACGGTCTCATTTCTATGAAAAAATGGTGGACTCGCTGAAAAATGTGTTTCAAATGAGCTTCAAAGGTAGGGTGGTGGTCTAGCTGAAAAATATGTTTAAATGATCTCCAAAGATAGGGTAAACGGCCCCATTTCTTAACAAAATTGGTGGACTCGCCGAAAAATGTGTTTCATATGAGCTCTAAAGGTTGGGTGGTGGACTCGCTAAAAAATGTGTTTCAAATGAATTCAAAAGGTAGGGTAAAAAGACTCATTTCTTAGCAAAAATGGTGGACTCGCCAAAAAATATGTTTCAAATGACCTCTAAACGTAGTATGGTGTGGACTCGCTAAAAAATGTGTTTCGAATGAGCTTGAAAGGTAGGGTAAACGATCTCATTTCTAAGCAAATATGGTGACTCGCCAAAAAATGTGTTTCAAATGAGCTCGAAAGGTAGGGTGGTGGACTCGCTAAAAAATGTGTTTCAAATGAGCTCGAAAGGTAGGGTAACGGACTCATTTCTAAGCAAAAATGGCGGACTCGCCGAAAAATGTGTTTCATATGAGCTCCAAAGGTATGGCGGTGGACTCGCTAAAATAATGTGTTTCAAATGAGCTCGAAAGGTAGGGTAAACGGCCTTATTTATAAGAAAAAATAGTGGACTCGCTGGAAAATGTGTTTCAGTTGAGCTCGAAAGGTAGGTTAAACGGCCTCATTTGTAAGCAAAAATGGTGGACACGCCAAAAAATGTGTTTCAAATGAGTTCGAAAGGTAGGGTGGTGGACTCGCTAAAAAATGTGTTTCAAATGAATTCAAAAGGTAGGGTAAAAAGACTCATTTCTTAGCAAAAATTGTGGACTCGCCGAAAAATGTGTTTCAAATGAGCTCAAAAGGTAGGGTGGTGTGGACTCGCTAAAAAATGTGTTTCAAATGAGCTCGAAAGGTAGGACGGTGGACTCGCTAAAATAATGTGTTTCAAATGAGCTCGAAAGGTAGGGTAAACGGCCTTATTTATAAGAAAAAATAGTGGACTCGCTGGAAAATGTGTTTCAAATGAGCTCGAAAGGTAGGGTAAACGGCCTCATTTGTAAGCAAAAATAGTGGACACGCCAAAAAATGTGTTTCAAATGAGTTCGAAAGGTAGGGTGGTCGACTCGCTAAAAAATGTGCTTCAAATGAATTCAAACGGGTAGGGTAAACAGACTCATTTCTAAGCAAAAATTGCGGACTCGCCGAAAAATGTGTTTCAAATGAGCTCAAAAGGTAGGGTGGTGTGGACTCGCTAAAAAATGTGTTTCGAATGAGCTCAAAAAGTAGGGTAAACGGCCTCATTTCTAAGCAAAAATGGTGGACTCGCTAAAAAATGTGTTTCAAATGAGCTCGAAAGGTAGGGTAAACGGTCTCATTTCTATGAAAAAATGGTGGACTCGCTGAAAAATGTGTTTCAAATGAGCTTCAAAGGTAGGGTGGTGGTCTAGCTGAAAAATATGTTTAAATGATCTCCAAAGATAGGGTAAACGGCCCCATTTCTTAACAAAATTGGTGGACTCGCCGAAAAATGTGTTTCATATGAGCTCTAAAGGTTGGGTGGTGGACTCGCTAAAAAATGTGTTTCAAATGAATTCAAAAGGTAGGGTAAACAGACTCATTTCTTAGCAAAAATGGTGGACTCGCCAAAAAATATGTTTCAAATGAGCTCTAAACGTAGTATGGTGTGGACTCGCTAAAAAATGTGTTTCGAATGAGCTTGAAAGGTAGGTAAACGACCTCATTTCTAAGCAAATATGGGGACTCGCCAAAAAATGTGTTTCAAATGAGCTCGAAAGGTAGGGTGGTGGACTCGCTAAAAAATGTGTTTGAAATGAGCTCGAAAGGTAGGGTAACGGACTCATTTCTAAGCAAAAATGGCGGACTCGCCGAAAAATGTGTTTCATATGAGCTCCAAAGGTTTGGCGGTGGACTCGCTAAAATAATGTGTTTCAAATGAGCTCGAAAGGTAGGGTAAACGGCCTTATTTATAAGAAAAAATAGTGGACTCGCTGGAAAATGTGTTTCAGTTGAGCTCGAAAGGTAGGTTAAACGGCCTCATTTGTAAGCAAAAATAGTGGACACGCCAAAAAATGTGTTTCAAATGAGTTCGAAAGGTAGGGTGGTCGACTCGCTAAAAAATGTGCTTCAAATGAATTAAAACGGGTAGGGTAAACAGACTCATTTCTAAGCAAAAATTGTGGACTCGCCGAAAAATGTGTTTCAAATGAGCTCAAAAGGTAGGGTGGTGTGGACTCGCTAAAAAATGTGTTTCGAATGAGCTCGAAAGGTAGGGTAAACGGCCTCATTTCAAAGCAAAAATGATGGACTCGCCGGAAAATGTGTTTCAAATGAGCTCGAAAGGTAGGGTTGTGTGGACTCCCTAAAGTGTGTTTCAAATGAGCTCGAAAGGTAGGGTAAACGGCCTCATTTCTAAGAAAATATGGTGGACTCGCCGAAAAATGTGTTTAAAATAAGCTTCAAAGGTAGGGTGGTGGTCTAGCTGAAAAATGTGTTTCAAATGAGATCCAAAGATAGGGTAAACGGCCCAATTTTGAGAAAAAATGGTGGACTCGCCGAAAAATGTGTTTCATATGAGCTCCAAAGGTAGGGTGGTGGACTCGCTAAAAAATGTGTTTCAAATGAGCTCGAAAGGTAGGGTAAACGGTCTCATTTCTATGAAAAAATGGTGGACTCGCTGAAAAATGTGTTTCAAATGAGCTTCAAAGGTAGGGTGGTGGTCTAGCTGAAAAATATGTTTAAATGATCTCCAAAGATAGGGTAAACGGCCCCATTTCTTAACAAAATTGGTGGACTCGCCGAAAAATGTGTTTCATATGAGCTCTAAAGGTTGGGTGGTGGACTCGCTAAAAAATGTGTTTCAAATGAATTCAAAAGGTAGGGTAAACAGACTCATTTCTTAGCAAAAATGGTGGACTCGCCAAAAAATATGTTTCAAATGAGCTCTAAACGTAGTATGGTGTGGACTCGCTAAAAAATGTGTTTCGAATGAGCTTGAAAGGTAGGGTAAACGACCTCATTTCTAAGCAAATATGGTGACTCGCCAAAAAATGTGTTTCAAATGAGCTCGAAAGGTAGGGTGGTGGACTCGCTAAAAAATATGTTTCAAATGAGCTCGAAAGGTAGGGTAACGGACTCATTTCTAAGCAAAAATGGCGGACTCGCCGAAAAATGTGTTTCATATGAGCTTCAAAGGTAGGGCGGTGGACTCGCTAAAATAATGTGTTTCAAATGAGCTCGAAAGGTAGGGTAAACGGCCTTATTTATAAGAAAAAATAGTGGACTCGCTGGAAAATGTGTTTCAGTTGAGCTCGAAAGGTAGGGTAAACGGCCTCATTTGTAAGCAAAAATAGTGGACACGCCAAAAAATGTATTTCAAATGAATTCGAAAGGTAGGGTGGTCGACTCGCTAAAAAATGTGCTTCAAATGAATTCAAACAGGTAGGGTAAACAAACTCATTTCTAAGCAAAAATTGTGGACTCGCTGAAAAATGTGTTTCAAATGAGCTCAAAAGGTAGGGTGGTGTGGACTCGCTAAAAAATGTGTTTCGAATGAGCTCGAAAGGTAGGGTAAACGGCCTCATTTCTAAGCAAAAATGGTGGACTCGCCGAAAAATGTGTTTCAAATGAGCTCGAAAGGTAGGGCGGTGTGGACTCGCTAAAGTGTGTTTGAAATGAGCTCGAAAAGTAGGGTAAACGGCCTCATTTCTAAGAAAATATGGTGGACTCGCCGAAAAATGTGATTAAAATAAGCTTCAAAGGTAGGGTGGTGGTATAGATAAAAAATGTGTTTCAAATGAGCTCCAAAGATAGGGTAAACGGACCAATTTTGTGAAAAAATGGTGCACTCGCCGAAAAATGTGTTTCATATGAGCTCCAAAGGTAGGGTGGTGGACTCGCTAAAATACTGTGTTTCAAATGAGATCGAAAGTTAGGGTAAACGGCCTTATTTATAAGAAAAAATAGTGGACTCGCCAGAAAATGTGTTTCAAATGAGCTCAAAAGGTAGGGTACACGGCCTCATTTGTAAGCAAAAATGGTGGACACGCCAAAAAATGTGTTTCAAATGAGTTCGAAAGGTAGGGTGGTGGACTCGCTAAAAAATGTGTTTCAAATGAATTCAAAAGGTAGGGTAAACAGACTCATTTCTTTGCAAAAATGGTGGACTCGCCAAAAAATATGTTTGAAATGAGCTCTAAACGTAGTATGGTGTGGACTCGCTAAAAAATGTGTTTCGAATGAGCTTGAAAGGTAGGGTAAACGACCTCATTTCTAAGCAAATATGGTGACTCGCCAAAAAATGTGTTTCAAATGAGCTCGAAAGGTAGGGTGGTGGACTCGCTAAAAAATGTGTTTCAAATGAATTCAAAAGGTAGGGTAAAAAGACTCATTTCTTAGCAAAAATTGTGGACTCGCCGAAAAATGTGTTTCAAATGAGCTCAAAAGGTAGGGTGGTGTGGACTCGCTAAAAAATGTGTTTCAAATGAGCTCGAAAGGTAGGTCGGTGGACTCGCTAAAATAATGTGTTTTAAATGAGCTCGAAAGGTAGGGTAAACGGCCTTATTTATAAGAAAAAATAGTGGACTCGCTGGAAAATGTGTTTCAAATGAGCTCGAAGGTAGGGTAAACGGCCTCATTTGTAAGAAAAAATAGTGGACACGCCAAAAAATGTGTTTCAAATGAGTTCGAAAGGTTGGGTGGTCGACTCGCTAAAAAATGTGCTTCAAATGAATTAAAACGGGTAGGGTAAACAGACTCATTTCTAAGCAAAAATTGTGGACTCGCCGAAAAATGTGTTTCAAATGAGCTCAAAAGGTAGGGTGGTGTGGACTCGCTAAAAAATGTGTTTCGAATGAGCTCGAAAGGTAGGGTAAACGGCCTCATTTCTAAGCAAAAATGGTGGACTCGCCGAAAAATGTGTTTCAAATGAGCTCGAAAGGTAGGGCGGTGTGGACTCGCTAAAGTGTGTTTGAAATGAGCTCGAAAAGTAGGGTAAACGGCCTCATTTCTAAGAAAATATGGTGGACTCGCCGAAAAATGTGATTAAAATAAGCTTCAAAGGTAGGGTGGTGGTATAGATAAAAAATGTGTTTCAAATGAGCTCCAAAGATAGGGTAAACGGACCAATTTTGTGAAAAAATGGTGCACTCGCCGAAAAATGTGTTTCATATGAGCTCCAAAGGTAGGGTGGTGGACTCGCTAAAATACTGTGTTTCAAATGAGATCGAAAGTTAGGGTAAACGGCCTTATTTATAAGAAAAAATAGTGGACTCGCCAGAAAATGTGTTTCAAATGAGCTCAAAAGGTAGGGTACACGGCCTCATTTGTAAGCAAAAATGGTGGACACGCCAAAAAATGTGTTTCAAATGAGTTCGAAAGGTAGGGTGGTGGACTCGCTAAAAAATGTGTTTCAAATGAATTCAAAAGGTAGGGTAAACAGACTCATTTCTTTGCAAAAATGGTGGACTCGCCAAAAAATATGTTTGAAATGAGCTCTAAACGTAGTATGGTGTGGACTCGCTAAAAAATGTGTTTCGAATGAGCTTGAAAGGTAGGGTAAACGACCTCATTTCTAAGCAAATATGGTGACTCGCCAAAAAATGTGTTTCAAATGAGCTCGAAAGGTAGGGTGGTGGACTCGCTAAAAAATGTGTTTCAAATGAATTCAAAAGGTAGGGTAAAAAGACTCATTTCTTAGCAAAAATTGTGGACTCGCCGAAAAATGTGTTTCAAATGAGCTCAAAAGGTAGGGTGGTGTGGACTCGCTAAAAAATGTGTTTCAAATGAGCTCGAAAGGTAGGTCGGTGGACTCGCTAAAATAATGTGTTTTAAATGAGCTCGAAAGGTAGGGTAAACGGCCTTATTTATAAGAAAAAATAGTGGACTCGCTGGAAAATGTGTTTCAAATGAGCTCGAAGGTAGGGTAAACGGCCTCATTTGTAAGAAAAAATAGTGGACACGCCAAAAAATGTGTTTCAAATGAGTTCGAAAGGTTGGGTGGTCGACTCGCTAAAAAATGTGCTTCAAATGAATTAAAACGGGTAGGGTAAACAGACTCATTTCTAAGCAAAAATTGTGGACTCGCCGAAAAATGTGTTTCAAATGAGCTCAAAAGGTAGGGTGGTGTGGACTCGCTAAAAAATGTGTTTCGAATGAGCTCGAAAGGTAGGGTAAACGGCCTCATTTCTAAGCAAAAATGGTGGACTCGCCGAAAAATGTGTTTCAAATGAGCTCGAAAGGTAGGGCGGTGTGGACTCGCTAAAGTGTGTTTGAAATGAGCTCGAAAAGTAGGGTAAACGGCCTCATTTCTAAGAAAATATGGTGGACTCGCCGAAAAATGTGATTAAAATAAGCTTCAAAGGTAGGGTGGTGGTATCGCTAAAAAATGTGTTTCAAATGAGCTCCAAAGATAGGGTAAACGGACCAATTTTGTGAAAAAATGGTGCACTCGCCGAAAAATGTGTTTCATATGAGCTCCAAAGGTAGGGTGGTGGACTCGCTAAAATACTGTGTTTCAAATGAGATCGAAAGTTAGGGTAAACGGCCTTATTTATAAGAAAAAATAGTGGACTCGCTAGAAAATGTGTTTCAAATGAGCTCAAAAGGTAGGGTACACGGCCTCATTTGTAAGCAAAAATGGTGGACACGCCAAAAAATGTGTTTCAAATGAGTTCGAAAGGTAGGGTGGTGGACTCGCTAAAAAATGTGTTTCAAATGAATTCGAAAGGTAGGGTAAACAGACTCATTTCTTTGCAAAAATGGTGGACTCGCCAAAAAATATGTTTGAAATGAGCTCTAAACGTAGTATGGTGTGGACTCGCTAAAAAATGTGTTTCGAATGAGCTTGAAAGGTAAACGACCTCATTTCTAAGCAAATATGGTGACTCGCCAAAAAATGTGTTTCAAATGAGCTCGAAAGGTAGGGTGGTGGACTCGCTAAAAAATGTGTTTCAAATGAATTCAAAAGGTAGGGTAAAAAGACTCATTTCTTAGCAAAAATTGTGGACTCGCCGAAAAATGTGTTTCAAATGAGCTCAAAAGGTAGGGTGGTGTGGACTCGCTAAAAAATGTGTTTCAAATGAGCTCGAAAGGTAGGTCGGTGGACTCGCTAAAATAATGTGTTTTAAATGAGCTCGAAAGGTAGGGTAAACGGCCTTATTTATAAGAAAAAATAGTGGACTCGCTGGAAAATGTGTTTCAAATGAGCTCGAAAGGTAGGGTAAACGGCCTCATTTGTAAGCAAAAATAGTGGACACGCCAAAAAATGTGTTTCAAATGAGTTCGAAAGGTAGGGTGGTCGACTCGCTAAAAATGTGCTTCAAATGAATTAAAACGGGTAGGGTAAACAGACTCATTTCTAAGCAAAAATTGTGGACTCGCCGAAAAATGTGTTTCAAATGAGCTCAAAAGGTAGGGTGGTGTGGACTCGCTAAAAAATGTGTTTCGAATGAGCTCGAAAGGTAGGGTAAACGGCCTCATTTCAAAGCAAAAATGATGGACTCGCCGGAAAATGTGTTTCAAATGAGCTCGAAAGGTAGGGTTGTGTGGACTCGCTAAAGTGTGTTTCAAATGAGCTCGAAACGTAGGGTAAACGGCCTCATTTCTAAGAAAATATGGTGGACTCGCCGAAAAATGTGTTTAAAATAAGCTTCAAAGGTAGGGTGGTGGTCTAGCTGAAAAATGTGTTTCAAATGAGATCCAAAGATAGGGTAAACGGCCCAATTTTGAGAAAAAATGGTGGACTCGCCGAAAAATGTGTTTCATATGAGCTCCAAAGGTAGGGTGGTGGACTCGCTAAAAAATGTGTTTCAAATGAGCTCGAAAGGTAGGGTAAACGGTCTCATTTCTATGAAAAAATGGTGGACTCGCTGAAAAATGTGTTTCAAATGAGCTTCAAAGGTAGGGTGGTGGTCTAGCTGTAAAATATGTTTAAATGATCTCCAAAGATAGGGTAAACGGCCCCATTTCTTAACAAAATTGGTGGACTCGCCGAAAAATGTGTTTCATATGAGCTCTAAAGGTTGGGTGGTGGACTCGCTAAAAAATGTGTTTCAAATGAATTCAAAAGGTAGGGTAAACAGACTCATTTCTTAGCAAAAATGGTGGACTCGCCAAAAAATATGTTTCAAATGAGCTCTAAACGTAGTATGGTGTGGACTCGCTAAAAAATGTGTTTCGAATGAGCTTGAAAGGTAGGGTAAACGACCTCATTTCTAAGCAAATATGGTGACTCGCCAAAAAATGTGTTTCAAATGAGCTCGAAAGGTAGGGTGGTGGACTCGCTAAAAAATGTGTTTCAAATGAGCTCGAAAGGTAGGGTAACGGACTCATTTCTAAGCAAAAATGGCGGACTCGCCGAAAAATGTGTTTCATATGAGCTCCAAAGGTAGGGCGGTGGACTCGCTAAAATAATGTGTTTCAAATGAGCTCGAAAGGTAGGGTACACGGCCTCATTTGTAAGCAAAAATGGTGGACACGCCAAAAAATGTGTTTCAAATGAGTTCGAAAGGTAGGGTGGTGGACTCGCTAAAAAATGTGTTTCAAATGAATTCAAAAGGTAGGGTAAAAAGACTCATTTCTTAGCAAAAATTGTGGACTCGCCGAAAAATGTGTTTCAAATGAGCTCAAAAGGTAGGGTGGTGTGGACTCGCTAAAAAATGTGTTTCAAATGAGCTCGAAAGGTAGGTCGGTGGACTCGCTAAAATAATGTGTTTCAAATGAGCTCGAAAGGTAGGGTAAACGGCCTTATTTATAAGAAAAAATAGTGGACTCGCTGGAAAATGTGTTTCAAATGAGCTCGAAAGGTAGGGTAAACGGCCTCATTTGTAAACAAAAATAGTGGACACGCCAAAAAATGTGTTTCAAATGAGTTCGAAAGGTAGGGTGGTCGACTCGCTAAAAAATGTGCTTCAAATGAATTAAAACGGGTAGGGTAAACAGACTCATTTCTAAGCAAAAATTGTGGACTCGCCGAAAAATGTGTTTCAAATGAGCTCAAAAGGTAGGGTGGTGTGGACTCGCTAAAAAATGTGTTTCGAATGAGCTCGAAAGGTAGGGTAAACGGCCTCATTTCAAAGCAAAAATGATGGACTCGCCGGAAAATGTGTTTCAAATGAGCTCGAAAGGTAGGGTTGTGTGGACTCGCTAAAGTGTGTTTCAAATGAGCTCGAAAGGTAGGGTAAACGGCCTCATTTCTAAGAAAATATGGTGGACTCGCCGAAAAATGTGTTTGAAATAAGCTTCAAAGGTAGGGTGGTGGTCTAGCTGAAAAATGTGTTTCAAATGAGATCCAAAGATAGGGTAAACGGCCCAATTTTGAGAAAAAATGGTGGACTCGCCGAAAAATGTGTTTCATATGAGCTCCAAAGGTAGGGTGGTGGACTTGCTAAAAAATGTGTTTCAAATGAGCTCGAAAGGTAGGGTAAACGGTCTCATTTCTATGAAAAAATGGTGGACTCGCTGAAAAATGTGTTTCAAATGAGCTTCAAAGGTAGGGTGGTGGTCTAGCTGAAAAATATGTTTAAATGATCTCCAAAGATAGGGTAAACGGCCCCATTTCTTAACAAAATTGGTGGACTCGCCGAAAAATGTGTTTCATATGAGCTCTAAAGGTTGGGTGGTGGACTCGCTAAAAAATGTGTTTCAAATGAATTCAAAAGGTAGGGTAAACAGACTCATTTCTTAGCAAAAATGGTGGACTCGCCAAAAAATATGTTTCAAATGAGCTCTAAACGTAGTATGGTGTGGACTCGCTAAAAAATGTGTTTCGAATGAGCTTGAAAGGTAGGGTAAACGACCTCATTTCTAAGCAAATATGGTGACTCGCCAAAAAATGTGTTTCAAATGAGCTCGAAAGGTAGGGTGGTGGACTCGCTAAAAAATGTGTTTCAAATGAGCTCGAAAGGTAGGGTAACGGACTCATTTCTAAGCAAAAATGGCGGACTCGCCGAAAAATGTGTTTCATATGAGCTCCAAAGGTAGGGCGGTGGACTCGCTAAAATAATGTGTTTCAAATGAGCTCGAAAGGTAGGGTAAACGGCCTTATTTATAAGAAAAAATAGTGGACTCGCTGGAAAATGTGTTTCAGTTGAGCTCGAAAGGTAGGGTAAACGGCCTCATTTGTAAGCAAAAATAGTGGACACGCCAAAAAATGTATTTCAAATGAGTTCGAAAGGTAGGGTGGTCGACTCGCTAAAAAATGTGCTTCAAATGAATTCAAACAGGTAGGGTAAACAGACTCATTTCTAAGCAAAAATTGAGGACTCGCTGAAAAATGTGTTTCAAATGAGCTCAAAAGGTAGGGTGGTGTGGACTCGCTAAAAAATGTGTTTCGAATGAGCTCGAAAGGTAGGGTAAACGGCCTCATTTCTAAGCAAAAATGGTGGACTCGCCGAAAAATGTGTTTCAAATGAGCTCGAAAGGTAGGGCGGTGTGGACTCGCTAAAGTGTGTTTGAAATGAGCTCGAAAGGTAGGGTAAACGGCCTCATTTCTAAGAAAATATGGTGGACTCGCCAAAAAATGTGTTTAAAATAAGCTTCAAAGGTAGGGTGGTGGTATAGCTAAAAAATGTGTTTCAAATGAGCTCCAAAGATAGGGTAAACGGACCAATTTTGTGAAAAAATGGTGCACTCGCCGAAAAATGTGTTTCATATGAGCTCCAAAGGTAGGGTGGTGGACTCGCTAAAATACTGTGTTTCAAATGAGATCGAAAGTTAGGGTAAACGGCCTTATTTATAAGAAAAAATAGTGGACTCGCCAGAAAATGTGTTTCAAATGAGCTCAAAAGGTAGGGTACACGGCCTCATTTGTAAGCAAAAATGGTGGACACGCCAAAAAATGTGTTTCAAATGAGTTCGAAAGGTAGGGTGGTGGACTCGCTAAAAAATGTGTTTCAAATGAATTCAAAAGGTAGGGTAAAAAGACTCATTTCTTAGCAAAAATTGTGGACTCGCCGAAAAATGTGTTTCAAATGAGCTCAAAAGGTAGGGTGGTGTGGACTCGCTAAAAAATGTGTTTCAAATGAGCTCGAAAGGTAGGTCGGTGGACTCGCTAAAATAATGTGTTTCAAATGAGCTCGAAAGGTAGGGTAAACGGCCTTATTTATAAGAAAAAATAGTGGACTCGCTGGAAAATGTGTTTCAAATGAGCTCGAAAGGTAGGGTAAACGGCCTCATTTGTAAGCAAAAATAGTGGACACGCCAAAAAATGTGTTTCAAATGAGTTCGAAAGGTAGGGTGGTCGACTCGCTAAAAAATGTGCTTCAAATGAATTAAAACGGGTAGGGTAAACAGACTCATTTCTAAGCAAAAATTGTGGACTCGCCGAAAAATGTGTTTCAAATGAGCTCAAAAGGTAGGGTGGTGTGGACTCGCTAAAAAATGTGTTTCGAATGAGCTCGAAAGGTAGGGTAAACGGCCTCATTTCAAAGCAAAAATGATGGACTCGCCGGAAAATGTGTTTCAAATGAGCTCGAAAGGTAGGGTTGTGTGGACTCGCTAAAGTGTGTTTCAAATGAGCTCGAAAAGTAGGGTAAACGGCCTCATTTCTAAGAAAATATGATGGACTCGCCGAAAAATGTGTTTGAAATAAGCTTCAAAGGTAGGGTGGTGGTCTAGCTGAAAAATGTGTTTCAAATGAGATCCAAAGATAGGGTAAACGGCCCAATTTTGAGAAAAAATGGTGGACTCGCCGAAAAATGTGTTTCATATGAGCTCCAAAGGTAGGGTGGTGGACTTGCTAAAAAATGTGTTTCAAATGAGCTCGAAAGGTAGGGTAAACGGTCTCATTTCTATGAAAAAATGGTGGACTCGCTGAAAAATGTGTTTCAAATGAGCTTCAAAGGTAGGGTGGTGGTCTAGCTGAAAAATATGTTTAAATGATCTCCAAAGATAGGGTAAACGGCCCCATTTCTTAACAAAATTGGTGGACTCGCCGAAAAATGTGTTTCATATGAGCTCTAAAGGTTGGGTGGTGGACTCGCTAAAAAATGTGTTTCAAATGAATTCAAAAGGTAGGGTAAACAGACTCATTTCTTAGCAAAAATGGTGGACTCGCCAAAAAATATGTTTCAAATGAGCTCTAAACGTAGTATGGGGTGGACTCGCTAAAAAATGTGTTTCGAATGAGCTTGAAAGGTAGGGTAAACGACCTCATTTCTAAGCAAATATGGTGACTCGCCAAAAAATGTGTTTCAAATGAGCTCGAAAGGTAGGGTGGTGGACTCGCTAAAAAATGTGTTTCAAATGAGCTCGAAAGGTAGGGTAACGGACTCATTTCTAAGCAAAAATGGCGGACTCGCCGAAAAATGTGTTTCATATGAGCTCCAAAGGTAGGGCGGTGGACTCGCTAAAATAATGTGTTTCAAATGAGCTCGAAAGGTAGGGTAAACGGCCTTATTTATAAGAAAAAATAGTGGACTCGCTGGAAAATGTGTTTCAGTTGAGCTCGAAAGGTAGGGTAAACGGCCTCATTTGTAAGCAAAAATAGTGGACACGCCAAAAAATGTGTTTCAAATGAGTTCGAAAGGTAGGGTGGTCGACTCGCTAAAAATTGTGCTTCAAATGAATTCAAACAGGTAGGGTAAACAGACTCATTTCTAAGCAAAAATGGTGGACTCGCCGAAAAATGTGTTTCAAATGAGCTCGAAAGGTAGGGCGGTGTGGACTCGCTAAAGTGTGTTTGAAATGAGCTCGAAAGGTAGGGTAAACGGCCTCATTTCTAAGAAAATATGGTGGACTCGCCAAAAAATGTGTTTAAAATAAGCTTCAAAGGTAGGGTGGTGGTATAGCTAAAAAATGTGTTTCAAATGAGCTCCAAAGATAGGGTAAACGGACCAATTTTGTGAAAAAATGGTGCACTCGCCGAAAAATGTGTTTCATATGAGCTCCAAAGGTAGGGTGGTGGACTCGCTAAAATACTGTGTTTCAAATGAGATCGAAAGTTAGGGTAAACGGCCTTATTTATAAGAAAAAATAGTGGACTCACCAGAAAATGTGTTTCAAATGAGCTCAAAAGGTAGGGTACACGGCCTCATTTGTAAGCAAAAATGGTGGACACGCCAAAAAATGTGTTTCAAATGAGTTCGAAAGGTAGGGTGGTGGACTCGCTAAAAAATGTGTTTCAAATGAATTCAAAAGGTAGGGTAAAAAGACTCATTTCTTAGCAAAAATTGTGGACTCGCCGAAAAATGTGTTTCAAATGAGCTCAAAAGGTAGGGTGGTGTGGACTCGCTAAAAAATGTGTTTCAAATGAGCTCGAAAGGTAGGTCGGTGGACTCGCTAAAATAATGTGTTTCAAATGAGCTCGAAAGGTAGGGTAAACGGCCTTATTTATAAGAAAAAATAGTGGACTCGCTGGAAAATGTGTTTCAAATGAGCTCGAAAGGTAGGGTAAACGGCCTCATTTGTAAGCAAAAATAGTGGACACGCCAAAAAATGTGTTTCAAATGAGTTCGAAAGGTAGGGTGGTCGACTCGCTAAAAAATGTGCTTCAAATGAATTAAAACGGGTAGGGTAAACAGACTCATTTCTAAGCAAAAATTGTGGACTCGCCGAAAAATGTGTTTCAAATGAGCTCAAAAGGTAGGGTGGTGTGGACTCGCTAAAAAATGTGTTTCGAATGAGCTCGAAAGGTAGGGTAAACGGCCTCATTTCAAAGCAAAAATGATGGACTCGCCGGAAAATGTGTTTCAAATGAGCTCGAAAGGTAGGGTTGTGTGGACTCGCTAAAGTGTGTTTCAAATGAGCTCGAAAGGTAGGGTAAACGGCCTCATTTCTAAGAAAATATGATGGACTCGCCGAAAAATGTGTTTGAAATAAGCTTCAAAGGTAGGGTGGTGGTCTAGCTGAAAAATGTGTTTCAAATGAGATCCAAAGATAGGGTAAACGGCCCAATTTTGAGAAAAAATGGTGGACTCGCCGAAAAATGTGTTTCATATGAGCTCCAAAGGTAGGGTGGTGGACTTGCTAAAAAATGTGTTTCAAATGAGCTCGAAAGGTAGGGTAAACGGTCTCATTTCTATGAAAAAATGGTGGACTCGCTGAAAAATGTGTTTCAAATGAGCTTCAAAGGTAGGGTGGTGGTCTAGCTGAAAAATATGTTTAAATGATCTCCAAAGATAGGGTAAACGGCCCCATTTCTTAAAAAAATTGGTGGACTCGCCGAAAAATGTGTTTCATATGAGCTCTAAAGGTTGGGTGGTGGACTCGCTAAAAAATGTGTTTCAAATGAATTCAAAAGGTAGGGTAAACAGACTCATTTCTTAGCAAAAATGGTGGACTCGCCAAAAAATATGTTTCAAATGAGCTCTAAACGTAGTATGGTGTGGACTCGCTAAAAAATGTGTTTCGAATGAGCTTGAAAGGTAGGGTAAACGACCTCATTTCTAAGCAAATATGGTGACTCGCCAAAAAATGTGTTTCAAATGAGCTCGAAAGGTAGGGTGGTGGACTCGCTAAAAAATGTGTTTCAAATGAGCTCGAAAGGTAGGGTAACGGACTCATTTCTAAGCAAAAATGGCGGACTCGCCGAAAAATGTGTTTCATATGAGCTCCAAAGGTAGGGCGGTGGACTCGCTAAAATAATGTGTTTCAAATGAGCTCGAAAGGTAGGGTAAACGGCCTTATTTATAAGAAAAAATAGTGGACTCGCTGGAAAATGTGTTTCAGTTGAGCTCGAAAGGTAGGGTAAACGGCCTCATTTGTAAGCAAAAATAGTGGACACGCCAAAAAATGTGTTTCAAATGAGTTCGAAAGGTAGGGTGGTCGACTCGCTAAAAATTGTGCTTCAAATGAATTCAAACAGGTAGGGTAAACAGACTCATTTCTAAGCAAAAATTGTGGACTCGCTGAAAAATGTGTTTCAAATGAGCTCAAAAGGTAGGGTGGTGTGGACTCGCTAAAAAATGTGTTTCGAATGAGCTCGAAAGGTAGGGTAAACGGCCTCATTTCTAAGCAAAAATGGTGGACTCGCCGAAAAATGTGTTTCAAATGAGCTCGAAAGGTAGGGTGGTGTGGACTCGCTAAAGTGTGTTTGAAATGAGCTCGAAAGGTAGGGTAAACGGCCTCATTTCTAAGAAAATATGGTGGACTCGCCGAAAAATGTGTTTAAAATAAGCTTCAAAGGTAGGGTGGTGGTCTAGCTAAGAAATGTGTTTCAAATGAGCTCCAAAGATAGGGTAAACGGCCCAATTTTGTCAAAAAATGGTGGACTCGCCAAAAAATGTGTTTCATATGAGCTCCAAAGGTAGGATGGTGGACTCGCTAAAATACTGTGTTTCAAATGAGATCGAAAGTTAGGGTAAACGGCCTTATTTATAAGAAAAAATAGTGGACTCGCCAGAAAATGTGTTTCAAATGAGCTCAAAAGGTAGGGTACACGGCCTCATTTGTAAGCAAAAATGGTGGACACGCCAAAAAATGTGTTTCAAATGAGTTCGAAAGGTAGGGTGGTGGACTCGCTAAAAAATGTGTTTCAAATGAATTCAAAAGGTAGGGTAAAAAGACTCATTTCTTAGCAAAAATTGTGGACTCGCCGAAAAATGTGTTTCAAATGAGCTCAAAAGGTAGGGTGGTGTGGACTCGCTAAAAAATGTGTTTCAAATGAGCTCGAAAGGTAGGTCGGTGGACTCGCTAAAATAATGTGTTTCAAATGAGCTCGAAAGGTAGGGTAAACGGCCTTATTTATAAGAAAAAATAGTGGACTCGCTGGAAAATGTGTTTCAAATGAGCTCGAAAGGTAGGGTAAACGGCCTCATTTGTAAGCAAAAATAGTGGACACGCCAAAAAATGTGTTTCAAATGAGTTCGAAAGGTAGGGTGGTCGACTCGCTAAAAAATGTGCTTCAAATGAATTAAAACGGGTAGGGTAAACAGACTCATTTCTAAACAAAAATTGTGGACTCGCCGAAAAATGTGTTTCAAATGAGCTCAAAAGGTAGGGTGGTGTGGACTCGCTAAAAAATGTGTTTCGAATGAGCTCGAAAGGTAGGGTAAACGGCCTCATTTCAAAGCAAAAATGATGGACTCGCCGGAAAATGTGTTTCAAATGAGCTCGAAAGGTAGGGTTGTGTGGACTCGCTAAAGTGTGTTTCAAATGAGCTCGAAACGTACGGTAAACGGCCTCATTTCTAAGAAAATATGGTGGACTCGCCGAAAAATGTGTTTAAAATAAGCTTCAAAGGTAGGGTGGTGGTCTAGCTGAAAAATGTGTTTCAAATGAGATCCAAAGATAGGGTAAACGGCCCAATTTTGAGAAAAAATGGTGGACTCGCCGAAAAATGTGTTTCATATGAGCTCCAAACGTAGGGTGGTGGACTCGCTAAAAAATGTGTTTCAAATGAGCTCGAAAGGTAGGGTAAACGGTCTCATTTCTATGAAAAAATGGTGGACTCGCTGAAAAATGTGTTTCAAATGAGCTTCAAAGGTAGGGTGGTGGTCTAGCTGAAAAATATGTTTAAATGATCTCCAAAGATAGGGTAAACGGCCCCATTTCTTAGCAAAATTGGTGGACTCGCCGAAAAATGTGTTTCATATGAGCTCTAAAGGTTGGGTGGTGGACTCGCTAAAAAATGTGTTTCAAATGAATTCAAAAGGTAGGGTAAACAAACTCATTTCTAAGCAAAAATGGTGGACTCGCCAAAAAATATGTTTCAAATGAGCTCTAAACGTAGTATGGTGTGGACTCGCTAAAAAATGTGTTTCGAATGAGCTTGAAAGGTAGGGTAAACGACCTCATTTCTAAGCAAATATGGTGACTCGCCAAAAAATGTGTTTCAAATGAGCTCGAAAGGTAGGGTGGTGGACTCGCAAAAAAATGTGTTTCAAATGAGCTCGAAAGGTAGGGTAACGGACTCATTTCTAAGCAAAAATGGCGGACTCGCCAAAAAATGTGTTTCATATAAGCTCCAAAGGTAGGGCGGTGGACTCGCTAAAATAATGTGTTTCAAATGAGCTCGAAAGGTAGGGTAAACGGCCTTATTTATAAGAAAAAAAAGTGGACTCGCTGGAAAATGTGTTTCAGTTGAGCTCGAAAGGTAGGGTAAACGGCCTCATTTGTAAGCAAAAATAGTGGACACGCCAAAAAATGTATTTCAAATGAGTTCGAAAGGTAGGGTGGTCGACTCGCTAAAAAATGTGCTTCAAATAAATTCAAACAGGTAGGGTAAACAGACTCATTTCTAAGCAAAAATTGTGGACTCGCTGAAAAATGTGTTTCAAATGAGCTCAAAAGGTAGGGTGGTGTGGACTCGCTAAAAAATGTGTTTCGAATGAGCTCGAAAGGAAGGGTAAACGGCCTCATTTCTAAGCAAAAATGGTGGACTCGCCGAAAAATGTGTTTCAAATGAGCTCGAAAGGTAGGGTGGTGTGGACTCGCTAAAGTGTGTTTGAAATGAGCTCGAAAGGTAGGGTAAACGGTCTCATTTCTAAGAAAATATGGTGGACTCGCCGAAAAATGTGTTTAAAATAAGCTTCAAAGGTAGGGTGGTGGTCTAGCTAAAAAATGTGTTTCAAATGAGCTCCAAAGATAGGGTAAACGGCCCAATTTTTTGAAAAAATGGTGGACTCGCCGAAAAATGTGTTTCATATGAGCTCCAAAGGTAGGGTGGTGGACTCGCTAAAATAATGTGTTTCAAATGAGATCGAAAGTTAGGGTTAACGGCCTTATTTATAAGAAAAAATAGTGGACTCGCCAGAAAATGTGTTTCAAATGAGCTCGAAAGGTAGGGTACACGGCCTCATTTGTAAGCAAAAATGGTGGACACGCCAAAAAATGTGTTTCAAATGAGTTCGAAAGGTAGGGTGGTGGACTCGCTAAAAAATGTGTTTCAAATGAATTCAAAAGGTAGGGTAAAAAGACTCATTTCTTAGCAAAAATTGTGGACTCGCCGAAAAATGTGTTTCAAATGAGCTCAAAAGGTAGGGTGGTGTGGACTCGCTAAAAAATGTGTTTCAAATGAGCTCGAAAGGTAGGGCGGTGGACTCGCTAAAATAATGTGTTTCAAATGAGCTCGAAAGGTAGGGTAAACGGCCTTATTTATAAGAAAAAATAGTGGACTCGCTGGAAAATGTGTTTCAAATGAGCTCGAAAGGTAGGGTAAACGGCCTCATTTGTATGAAAAAATAGTGGACACGCCAAAAAATGTGTTTCAAATGAGTTCGAAAGGTAGGGTGGTCGACTCGCTAAAAAATGTGCTTCAAATGAATTAAAACGGGTAGGGTAAACAGACTCATTTCTAAGCAAAAATTGTGGACTCGCCGAAAAATGTGTTTCAATTGAGCTCAAATGGTAGGGTGGTGTGGACTCACTAAAAAATGTGTTTCAAATGAGCTCGAAAGGTAGGGTAAACGGCCTCATTTCAAAGCAAAAATGATGGACTCGCCGGAAAATGTGTTTCAAATGAGCTCGAAAGGTAGGGTTGTGTGGACTCGCTAAAGTGTGTTTCAAATGAGCTCGAAAGGTAGGGTAAACGGCCTCATTTCTAAGAAAATATGGTGGACTCGCCGAAAAATGTGTTTAAAATAAGCTTCAAAGGTAGGGTGGTGGTCTAGCTGAAAAATGTGTTTCAAATGAGATCCAAAGATAGGGTAAACGGCCCAATTTTGAGAAAAAATGGTGGACTCGCCGAAAAATGTGTTTCATATGAGCTCCAAAGGTAGGGTGGTGGACTCGCTAAAAAATGTGTTTCAAATGAGCTCGAAAGATAGGGTAAACGGTCTCATTTCTATGATAAAATGGTGGAGTTGCTGAAAAATGTGTTTCAAATGAGCTTCAAAGGTAGGGTGGTGGTCTAGCTGAAAAATATGTTTAAATGAGCTCCAAAGATAGGGTAAACGGCCCCATTTCTTAGCAAAATTGGTGGACTCGCCGAAAAATGTGTTTCATATGAGCTCTAAAGGTTGGGTGGTGGACTCGCTAAAAAATGTGTTTCAAATGAATTCAAAAGGTAGGGTAAACAAACTCATTTCTTAGCAAAAATGGTGGACTCGCCAAAAAATATGTTTCAAATGAGCTCTAAACGTAGGATGGTGTGGACTCGCTAAAAAATGTGTTTCGAATGAGCTTGAAAGGTAGGGTAAACGGCCTCATTTCTAAACAAATATGGTCACTCGCCAAAAAATGTGTTTCAAATGAGCTCGAAAGGTAGGGTGGTGGACTCGCTAAAAAATGTGTTTCAAATGAGCTCGAAAGGTAGGGTAACAGACTCATTTCTAAGCAAAAATGGCGGACTCGCCGAAAAATGTGTTTCATATGAGCTCCAAAGGTAGGGCGGTGGACTCGCTAAAATAATGTGTTTCAAATGAGCTCGAAAGGTAGGGTAAACGGCCTTATTTATAAGAAAAAATAGTGGACTCGCTGGAAAATGTGTTTCAGTTGAGCTCGAAAGGTAGGGTAAACGGCCTCATTTGTAAGCAAAAATAGTGGACACGCCAAAAAATGTGTTTCAAATGAGTTCGAAAGGTAGGGTGGTCGACTCGCTAAAAAATGTGCTTCAAATGAATTCAAACAGGTAGGGTAAACAGACTCATTTCTAAGCAAAAATTGTGGACTCGCTGAAAAATGTGTTTCAAATGAGCTCAAAAGGTAGGGTGGTGTGGACTCGCTAAAAAATGTGTTTCGAATGAGCTCGAAAGGTAGGGTAAACGGCCTCATTTCTAAGCAAAAATGGTGGACTAGCCGAAAAATGTGTTTCAAATGAGCTCGAAAGGTAGGGTGGTGTGGACTCGCTAAAGTGTGTTTGAAATGAGCTCGAAAGGTAGGGTAAACGGCCTCATTTCTAAGAAAATATGGTGGACTCGCCGAAAAATGTGTTTAAAATAAGCTTCAAAGGTAGGGTGGTGGTCTAGCTAAGAAATGTGTTTCAAATGAGCTCCAAAGATAGGGTAAACGGCCCAATTTTGTGAAAAAATAGTGGACTCGCCGAAAAATGTGTTTCATATGAGCTCCAAAGGTAGGGTGGTGGACTCGCTAAAATACTGTGTTTCAAATGAGATCGAAAGTTAGGGTAAACGGCCTTATTTATAAGAAAAAATAGTGGACTCGCCAGAAAATGTGTTTCAAATGAGCTCAAAAGGTAGGGTACACGGCCTCATTTGTAAGCAAGAATGGTGGACACGCCAAAAAATGTGTTTCAAATGAGTTCGAAAGGTAGGGTGGTGGACTCGCTAAAAAATGTGTTTCAAATGAATTCAAAAGGTAGGGTAAAAAGACTCATTTCTTAGCAAAAATTGTGGACTCGCCGAAAAATGTGTTTCAAATGAGCTCAAAAGGTAGGGTGGTGTGGACTCGCTAAAAAATGTGTTTCAAATGAGCTCGAAAGGTAGGTCGGTGGACTCGCTAAAATAATGTGTTTCAAATGAGCTCGAAAGGTAGGGTAAGCGGCCTTATTTATAAGAAAAAAAAGTGGACTCGCTGGAAAATGTGTTTCAAATGAGCTTGAAAGGTAGGGTAAACGGCCTCATTTGTAAGCAAAAATAGTGGACACGCCAAAAAATGTGTTTCAAATGAGTTCGAAAGTTAGGGTGGTCGACTCGCTAAAAAATGTGCTTCAAATGAATTAAAACGGGTAGGGTAAACAGACTCATTTCTAAGCAAAAATTGTGGACTCGCCGAAAAATGTGTTTCAAATGAGCTCAAAAGGTAGGGTGGTGTGGACTCGCTAAAAAATGTGTTTCGAATGAGCTCGAAAGGTAGGGTAAGCGGCCTCATTTCAAAGCAAAAATGATGGACTCGCCGGAAAATGTGTTTCAAATGAGCTCGAAAGGTAGGGTTGTGTGGACTCGCTAAAGTGTGTTTCAAATGAGCTCGAAACGTAGGGTAAACGGCCTCATTTCTAAGAAAATATGGTGGACTCGCCGAAAAATGTGTTTAAAATAAGCTTCAAAGGTAGGGTGGTGGTCTAGCTGAAAAATGTGTTTCAAATGAGATCCAAAGATAGGGTAAACGGCCCAATTTTGAGAAAAAATGGTGGACTCGCCGAAAAATGTGTTTCATATGAGCTCCAAAGGTAGGGTGGTGGACTCGCTAAAAAATGTGTTTCAAATGAGCTCGAAAGATAGGGTAAACGGTCTCATTTCTATGATAAAATGGTGGAGTCGCTGAAAAATGTGTTTCAAATGAGCTTCAAAGGTAGGGTGGTGGTCTAGCTGAAAAATATGTTTAAATGAGCTCCAAAGATAGGGTAAACGGCCCCATTTCTTAGCAAAATTGGTGGACTCGCCGAAAAATGTGTTTCATATGAGCTCTAAAGGTTGGGTGGTGGACTCGCTAAAAAATGTGTTTCAAATGAATTCAAAAGGTAGGGTAAACAAACTCATTTCTTAGCAAAAATGGTGGACTCGCCAAAAAATATGTTTCAAATGAGCTCTAAACGTAGGATGGTGTGGACTCGCTAAAAAATGTGTTTCGAATGAGCTTGAAAGGTAGGGTAAACGGCCTCATTTCTAAACAAATATGGTGACTCGCCAAAAAATGTGTTTCAAATGAGCTCGAAAGGTAGGGTGGTGGACTCGCTAAAAAATGTGTTTCAAATGAGCTCGAAAGGTAGGGTAACGGACTCATTTCTAAGCAAAAATGGCGGACTCGCCGAAAAATGTGTTTCATATGAGCTCCAAAGGTAGGGCGGTGGACTCGCTAAAATAATGTGTTTCAAATGAGCTCGAAAGGTAGGGTAAACGGCCTTATTTATAAGAAAAAATAGTGGACTCGCTGGAAAATGTGTTTCAGTTGAGCTCGAAAGGTAGGGTAAACGGCCTCATTTGTAAGCAAAAATAGTGGACACGCCAAAAAATGTGTTTCAAATGAGTTCGAAAGGTAGGGTGGTCGACTCGCTAAAAAATGTGCTTCAAATGAATTCAAACAGGTAGGGTAAACAGACTCATTTCTAAGCAAAAATTGTGGACTCGCTGAAAAATGTGTTTCAAATGAGCTCAAAAGGTAGGGTGGTGTGGACTCGCTAAAAAATGTGTTTCGAATGAGCTCGAAAGGTAGGGTAAACGGCCTCATTTCTAAGCAAAAATGGTGGACTAGCCGAAAAATGTGTTTCAAATGAGCTCGAAAGGTAGGGTGGTGTGGACTCGCTAAAGTGTGTTTGAAATGAGCTCGAAAGGTAGGGTAAACGGCCTCATTTCTAAGAAAATATGGTGGACTCGCCGAAAAATGTGTTTAAAATAAGCTTCAAAGGTAGGGTGGTGGTCTAGCTAAGAAATGTGTTTCAAATGAGCTCCAAAGATAGGGTAAACGGCCCAATTTTGTGAAAAAATGGTGGACTCGCCGAAAAATGTGTTTCATATGAGCTCCAAAGGTAGGGTGGTGGACTCGCTAAAATACTGTGTTTCAAATGAGATCGAAAGTTAGGGTAAACGGCCTTATTTATAAGAAAAAATAGTGGACTCGCCAGAAAATGTGTTTCAAATGAGCTCAAAAGGTAGGGTACACGGCCTCATTTGTAAGCAAAAATGGTGGACACGCCAAAAAATGTGTTTCAAATGAGTTCGAAAGGTAGGGTGGTGGACTCGCTAAAAAATGTGTTTCAAATTAATTCAAAAGGTAGGGTAAAAAGACTCATTTCTTAGCAAAAATTGTGGACTCGCCGAAAAATGTGTTTCAAATGAGCTCAAAAGGTAGGGTGGTGTGGACTCGCTAAAAAATGTGTTTCAAATGAGCTCGAAAGGTAGGTCGGTGGACTCGCTAAAATAATGTGTTTCAAATGAGCTCGAAAGGTAGGGTAAGCGGCCTTATTTATAAGAAAAAATAGTGGACTCGCTGGAAAATGTGTTTCAAATGAGCTCGAAAGGTAGGGTAAACGGCCTCATTTGTAAGCAAAAATAGTGGACACGCCAAAAAATGTGTTTCAAATGAGTTCGAAAGTTAGGGTGGTCGACTCGCTAAAAAATGTGCTTCAAATGAATTAAAACGGGTAGGGTAAACAGACTCATTTCTAAGCAAAAATTGTGGACTCGCCGAAAAATGTGTTTCAAATGAGCTCAAAAGGTAGGGTGGTGTGGACTCGCTAAAAAATGTGTTTCGAATGAGCTCGAAAGGTAGGGTAAGCGGCCTCATTTCAAAGCAAAAATGATGGACTCGCCGGAAAATGTGTTTCAAATGAGCTCGAAAGGTAGGGTTGTGTGGACTCGCTAAAGTGTGTTTCAAATGAGCTCGAAACGTAGGGTAAACGGCCTCATTTCTAAGAAAATATGGTGGACTCGCCGAAAAATGTGTTTAAAATAAGCTTCAAAGGTAGGGTGGTGGTCTAGCTGAAAAATGTGTTTCAAATGAGATCCAAAGATAGGGTAAACGGCCCAATTTTGAGAAAAAATGGTGGACTCGCCGAAAAATGTGTTTCATATGAGCTCCAAAGGTAGGGTGGTGGACTCGCTAAAAAATGTGTTTCAAATGAGCTCGAAAGGTAGGGTAAACGGTCTCATTTCTATGAAAAAATGGTGGAGTCGCTGAAAAATGTGTTTCAAATGAGCTTCAAAGGTAGGGTGGTGGTCTAGCTGAAAAATATGTTTAAATGATCTCCAAAGATAGGGTAAACGGCCCCATTTCTTAGCAAAATTGGTGGACTCGCCGAAAAATGTGTTTCATATGAGCTCTAAAGGTTGGGTGGTGGACTCGCTAAAAAATGTGTTTCAAATGAATTCAAAAGGTAGGGTAAACAAACTCATTTCTAAGCAAAAATGGTGGACTCGCCAAAAAATATGTTTCAAATGAGCTCTAAACGTAGGATGGTGTGGACTCGCTAAAAATGTGTTTCGAATGAGCTTGAAAGGTAGGGTAAACGGCCTCATTTCTAAGCAAATATGGTGACTCGCAAAAAAATGTGTTTCAAATAAGCTCGAAAGGTAGGGTGGTGGACTCGCTAAAAAAGGTGTTTCAAATGAGCTCGAAAGATAGGGTAACGGACTCATTTCTAAGCAAAAATGGCGGACTCGCCGAAAAATGTGTTTCATATGAGCTCCAAAGGTAAGGCGGTGGACTCGCTAAAATAATGTGTTTCAAATGAGCTCGAAAGGTAGGGTAAACGGCCTTATTTATAAGAAAAAATAGTGGACTCGCTGGAAAATGTGTTTCAGTTGAGCTCGAAAGGTAGGGTAAACGGCCTCATTTGTAAGCAAAAATAGTGGACACGCCAAAAAATGTATTTCAAATGAGTTCGAAAGGTAGGGTGGTCGACTCGCTAAAAAATGTGCTTCAAATGAATTCAAACAGGTAGGGTAAACAGACTCATTTCTAAGCAAAAATTGTGGACTCGCTGAAAAATGTGTTTCAAATGAGCTCAAAAGGTAGGGTGGTGTGGACTCGCTAAAAAATGTGTTTCGAATGAGCTCGAAAGGTAGGGTAAACGGCCTCATTTCTAAGCAAAAATGGTGGACTCGCCAAAAAATGTGTTTCAAATGAGCTCGAAAGGTAGGGTGGTGTGGACTCGCTAAAGTGTGTTTGAAATGAGCTCGAAAGGTAGGGTAAACGGCCTCATTTCTAAGAAAATATGGTGGACTCGCCGAAAAATGTGTTTAAAATAAGCTTCAAAGGTAGGGTGGTGGTCTAGCTAAGAAATGTATTTCAAATGAGCTCCAAAGATAGGGTAAACGGCCCAATTTTGTGAAAAAATGGTGGACTCGCCGAAAAATGTGTTTCATATGAGCTCCAAAGGTAGGGTGGTGGACTCGCTAAAATACTGTGTTTCAAATGAGATCGAAAGTTAGGGTAAACGGCCTTATTTATAAGAAAAAATAGTGGACTCGCCAGAAAATGTGTTTCAAATGAGCTCAAAAGGTAGGGTACACGGCCTCATTTGTAAGCAAAAATGGTGGACACGCCAAAAAATGTGTTTCAAATGAGTTCGAAAGGTAGGGTGGTGGACTCGCTAAAAAATTTGTTTGAAATGAATTCAAAAGGTAGGGTAAAAAGACTCATTTCTTAGCAAAAATTGTGGACTCGCCGAAAAATGTGTTTCAAATGAGCTCAAAAGGTAGGGTGGTGTGGACTCGCTAAAAAATGTGTTTCAAATGAGCTCGAAAGGTAGGTCGGTGGACTCGCTAAAATAATGTGTTTCAAATGAGCTCGAAAGGTAGGGTAAACGGCCTTATTTATAAGAAAAAAAAGTGGACTCGCTGGAAAATGTGTTTCAGTTGAGCTCGAAAGGTAGGGTAAACGGCCTCATTTGTAAGCAAAAATAGTGGACACGCCAAAAAATGTATTTCAAATGAGTTCGAAAGGTAGGGTGGTCGACTCGCTAAAAAATGTGCTTCAAATAAATTCAAACAGGTAGGGTAACCAGACTCATTTCTAAGCAAAAATTGTGGACTCGCTGAAAAATGTGTTTCAAATGAGCTCAAAAGGTAGGGTGGTGTGGACTCGCTAAAAAATGTGTTTCGAATGAGCTCGAAAGGTAGGGTAAACGGCCTCATTTCTAAGCAAAAATGGTGGACTCGCCGAAAAATGTGTTTCAAATGAGCTCGAAAGGTAGGGTGGTGTGGACTCGCTAAAGTGTGTTTGAAATGAGCTCGAAAGGTAGGGTAAACGGCCTCATTTCTAAGAAAATATGGTGGACTCGCCGAAAAATGTGTTTAAAATAAGCTTCAAAGGTAGGGTGGTGGTCTAGCTAAAAAATGTGTTTCAAATGAGCTCCAAAGATAGGGTAAACGGCCCAATTTTTTGAAAAAATGGTGGACTCGCCGAAAAATGTGTTTCATATGAGCTCCAAAGGTAGGGTGGTGGACTCGCTAAAATAATGTGTTTCAAATGAGATCGAAAGTTAGGGTTAACGGCCTTATTTATAAGAAAAAATAGTGGACTCGCCAGAAAATGTGTTTCAAATGAGCTCGAAAGGTAGGGTACACGGCCTCATTTGTAAGCAAAAATGGTGGACACGCCAAAAAATGTGTTTCAAATGAGTTCGAAAGGTAGGGTGGTGGACTCGCTAAAAAATGTGTTTCAAATGAATTCAAAAGGTAGGGTAAAAAGACTCATTTCTTAGCAAAAATTGTGGACTCGCCGAAAAATGTGTTTCAAATGAGCTCAAAAGGTAGGGTGGTGTGGACTCGCTAAAAAATGTGTTTCAAATGAGCTCGAAAGGTAGGGCGGTGGACTCGCTAAAATAATGTGTTTCAAATGAGCTCGAAAGGTAGGGTAAACGGCCTTATTTATAAGAAAAAATAGTGGACTCGCTGGAAAATGTGTTTCAAATGAGCTCGAAAGGTAGGGTAAACGGCCTCATTTGTATGAAAAAATAGTGGACACGCCAAAAAATGTGTTTCAAATGAGTTCGAAAGGTAGGGTGGTCGACTCGCTAAAAAATGTGCTTCAAATGAATTAAAACGGGTAGGGTAAACAGACTCATTTCTAAGCAAAAATTGTGGACTCGCCGAAAAATGTGTTTCAATTGAGCTCAAATGGTAGGGTGGTGTGGACTCACTAAAAAATGTGTTTCAAATGAGCTCGAAAGGTAGGGTAAACGGCCTCATTTCAAAGCAAAAATGATGGACTCGCCGGAAAATGTGTTTCAAATGAGCTCGAAAGGTAGGGTTATGTGGACTCGCTAAAGTGTGTTTCAAATGAGCTCGAAAGGTAGGGTAAACGGCCTCATTTCTAAGAAAATATGGTGGACTCGCCGAAAAATGTGTTTAAAATAAGCTTCAAAGGTAGGGTGGTGGTCTAGCTGAAAAATGTGTTTCAAATGAGATCCAAAGATAGGGTAAACGGCCCAATTTTGAGAAAAAATGGTGGACTCGCTAAAAAATGTGTTTCATATGAGCTCCAAAGGTAGGGTGGTGGACTCGCTAAAAAATGTGTTTCAAATGAGCTCGAAAGATAGGGTAAACGGTCTCATTTCTATGATAAAATGGTGGAGTCGCTGAAAAATGTGTTTCAAATGAGCTTCAAAGGTAGGGTGGTGGTCTAGCTGAAAAATATGTTTAAATGAGCTCCAAAGATAGGGTAAACGGCCCCATTTCTTAGCAAAATTGGTGGACTCGCCGAAAAATGTGTTTCATATGAGCTCTAAAGGTTGGGTGGTGGACTCGCTAAAAAATGTGTTTCAAATGAATTCAAAAGGTAGGGTAAACAAACTCATTTCTTAGCAAAAATGGTGGACTCGCCAAAAAATATGTTTCAAATGAGCTCTAAACGTAGGATGGTGTGGACTCGCTAAAAAATGTGTTTCGAATGAGCTTGAAAGGTAGGGTAAACGGCCTCATTTCTAAACAAATATGGTCACTCGCCAAAAAATGTGTTTCAAATGAGCTCGAAAGGTAGGGTGGTGGACTCGCTAAAAAATGTGTTTCAAATGAGCTCGAAAGGTAGGGTAACGGACTCATTTCTAAGCAAAAATGGCGGACTCGCCGAAAAATGTGTTTCATATGAGCTCCAAAGGTAGGGCGGTGGACTCGCTAAAATAATGTGTTTCAAATGAGCTCGAAAGGTAGGGTAAACGGCCTTATTTATAAGAAAAAATAGTGGACTCGCTGGAAAATGTGTTTCAGTTGAGCTCGAAAGGTAGGGTAAACGGCCTCATTTGTAAGCAAAAATAGTGGACACGCCAAAAAATGTGTTTCAAATGAGTTCGAAAGGTAGGGTGGTCGACTCGCTAAAAAATGTGCTTCAAATGAATTCAAACAGGTAGGGTAAACAGACTCATTTCTAAGCAAAAATTGTGGACTCGCTGAAAAATGTGTTTCAAATGAGCTCAAAAGGTAGGGTGGTGTGGACTCGCTAAAAAATGTGTTTCGAATGAGCTCGAAAGGTAGGGTAAACGGCCTCATTTCTAAGCAAAAATGGTGGACTCGCCAAAAAATGTGTTTCAAATGAGCTCGAAAGGTAGGGTGGTGTGGACTCGCTAAAGTGTGTTTGAAATGAGCTCGAAAGGTAGGGTAAACGGCCTCATTTCTAAGAAAATATGGTGGACTCGCCGAAAAATGTGTTTAAAATAAGCTTCAAAGGTAGGGTGGTGGTCTAGCTAAGAAATGTATTTCAAATGAGCTCCAAAGATAGGGTAAACGGCCCAATTTTGTGAAAAAATGGTGGACTCGCCGAAAAATGTGTTTCATATGAGCTCCAAAGGTAGGGTGGTGGACTCGCTAAAATACTGTGTTTCAAATGAGATCGAAAGTTAGGGTAAACGGCCTTATTTATAAGAAAAAATAGTGGACTCGCCAGAAAATGTGTTTCAAATGAGCTCAAAAGGTAGGGTACACGGCCTCATTTGTAAGCAAAAATGGTGGACACGCCAAAAAATGTGTTTCAAATGAGTTCGAAAGGTAGGGTGGTGGACTCGCTAAAAAATGTGTTTCAAATTAATTGAAAAGGTAGGGTAAAAAGACTCATTTCTTAGCAAAAATTGTGGACTCGCCGAAAAATGTGTTTCAAATGAGCTCAAAAGGTAGGGTGGTGTGGACTCGCTAAAAAATGTGTTTCAAATGAGCTCGAAAGGTAGGTCGGTGGACTCGCTAAAATAATGTGTTTCAAATGAGCTCGAAAGGTAGGGTAAGCGGCCTTATTTATAAGAAAAAATAGTGGACTCGCTGGAAAATGTGTTTCAAATGAGCTCGAAAGGTAGGGTAAACGGCCTCATTTGTAAGCAAAAATAGTGGACACGCCAAAAAATGTGTTTCAAATGAGTTCGAAAGTTAGGGTGGTCGACTCGCTAAAAAATGTGCTTCAAATGAATTAAAACGGGTAGGGTAAACAGACTCATTTCTAAGCAAAATTTGTGGACTCGCCGAAAAATGTGTTTCAAATGAGCTCAAAAGGTAGGGTGGTGTGGACTCGCTAAAAAATGTGTTTCGAATGAGCTCGAAAGGTAGGGTAAGCGGCCTCATTTCAAAGCAAAAATGATGGACTCGCCGGAAAATGTGTTTCAAATGAGCTCGAAAGGTAGGGTTGTGTGGACTCGCTAAAGTGTGTTTCAAATGAGCTCGAAACGTAGGGTAAACGGCCTCATTTCTAAGAAAATATGGTGGACTCGCCGAAAAATGTGTTTAAAATAAGCTTCAAAGGTAGGGTGGTGGTCTAGCTGAAAAATGTGTTTCAAATGAGATCCAAAGATAGGGTAAACGGCCCAATTTTGAGAAAAAATGGTGGACTCGCCGAAAAATGTGTTTCATATGAGCTCCAAAGGTAGGGTGGTGGACTCGCTAAAAAATGTGTTTCAAATGAGCTCGAAAGGTAGGGTAAACGGTCTCATTTCTATGAAAAAATGGTGGAGTCGCTGAAAAATGTGTTTCAAATGAGCTTCAAAGGTAGGGTGGTGGTCTAGCTGAAAAATATGTTTAAATGATCTCCAAAGATAGGGTAAACGGCCCCATTTCTTAGCAAAATTGGTGGACTCGCCGAAAAATGTGTTTCATATGAGCTCTAAAGGTTGGGTGGTGGACTCGCTAAAAAATGTGTTTCAAATGAATTCAAAAGGTAGGGTAAACAAACTCATTTCTAAGCAAAAATGGTGGACTCGCCAAAAAATATGTTTCAAATGAGCTCTAAACGTAGGATGGTGTGGACTCGCTAAAAATGTGTTTCGAATGAGCTTGAAAGGTAGGGTAAACGGCCTCATTTCTAAGCAAATATGGTGACTCGCAAAAAAATGTGTTTCAAATAAGCTCGAAAGGTAGGGTGGTGGACTCGCTAAAAAAGGTGTTTCAAATGAGCTCGAAAGATAGGGTAACGGACTCATTTCTAAGCAAAAATGGCGGACTCGCCGAAAAATGTGTTTCATATGAGCTCCAAAGGTAAGGCGGTGGACTCGCTAAAATAATGTGTTTCAAATGAGCTCGAAAGGTAGGGTAAACGGCCTTATTTATAAGAAAAAATAGTGGACTCGCTGGAAAATGTGTTTCAGTTGAGCTCGAAAGGTAGGGTAAACGGCCTCATTTGTAAGAAAAAATAGTGGACACGCCAAAAAATGTATTTCAAATGAGTTCGAAAGGTAGGGTGGTCGACTCGCTAAAAAATGTGCTTCAAATGAATTCAAACAGGTAGGGTAAACAGACTCATTTCTAAGCAAAAATTGTGGACTCGCTGAAAAATGTGTTTCAAATGAGCTCAAAAGTTAGGGTGGTGTGGACTCGCTAAAAAATGTGTTTCGAATGAGCTCGAAAGGTAGGGTAAACGGCCTCATTTCTAAGCAAAAATGGTGGACTCGCCAAAAAATGTGTTTCAAATGAGCTCGAAAGGTAGGGTGGTGTGGACTCGCTAAAGTGTGTTTGAAATGAGCTCGAAAGGTAGGGTAAACGGCCTCATTTCTAAGAAAATATGGTGGACTCGCCGAAAAATGTGTTTAAAATAAGCTTCAAAGGTAGGGTGGTGGTCTAGCTAAGAAATGTGTTTCAAATGAGCTCCAAAGATAGGGTAAACGGCCCAATTTTGTGAAAAAATGGTGGACTCGCCGAAAAATGTGTTTCATATGAGCTCCAAAGGTAGGGTGGTGGACTCGCTAAAATACTGTGTTTCAAATGAGATCGAAAGTTAGGGTAAACGGCCTTATTTATAAGAAAAAATAGTGGACTCGCCAATGTGTTTCAAATGAGCTCAAAAGGTAGGGTACACGGCCTCATTTGTAAGCAAAAATGGTGGACACGCCAAAAAATGTGTTTCAAATGAGTTCGAAAGGTAGGGTGGTGGACTCGCTAAAAAATGTGTTTCAAATGAATTCAAAAGGTAGGGTAAAAAGACTCATTTCTTAGCAAAAATTGTGGACTCGCCGAAAAATGTGTTTCAAATGAGCTCAAAAGGTAGGGTGGTGTGGACTCGCTAAAAAATGTGTTTCAAATGAGCTCGAAAGGTAGGTCGGTGGACTCGCTAAAATAATGTGTTTCAAATGAGCTCGAAAGGTAGGGTAAACGGCCTTATTTATAAGAAAAAATAGTGGACTCGCTGGAAAATGTGTTTCAAATGAGCTCGAAAGGTAGGGTAAACGGCCTCATTTGTAAGCAAAAATAGTGGACACGCCAAAAAATGTGTTTCAAATGAGTTCGAAAGGTAGGGTGGTCGACTCGCTAAAAAATGTGCTTCAAATGAATTAAAACGGGTAGGGTAAACAGACTCATTTCTAAGCAAAAATTGTGGACTCGCCGAAAAATGTGTTTCAAATGAGCTCAAAAGGTAGGGTGGTGTGGACTCGCTAAAAAATGTGTTTCGAATGAGCTCGAAAGGTAGGGTAAGCGGCCTCATTTCAAAGCAAAAATGATGGACTCGCCGGAAAATGTGTTTCAAATGAGCTCGAAAGGTAGGGTTGTGTGGACTCGCTAAAGTGTGTTTCAAATGAGCTCGAAACGTAGGGTAAACGGCCTCATTTCTAAGAAAATATGGTGGACTCGCCGAAAAATGTGTTTAAAATAAGCTTCAAAGGTAGGGTGGTGGTCTAGCTGAAAAATGTGTTTCAAATGAGATCCAAAGATAGGGTAAACGGCCCAATTTTGAGAAAAAATGGTGGACTCGCCGAAAAATGTGTTTCATATGAGCTCCAAAGGTAGGGTGGTGGACTCGCTAAAAAATGTGTTTCAAATGAGCTCGAAAGGTAGGGTAAACGGTCTAATTTCTATGAAAAAATGGTGGACTCGCTGAAAAATGTGTTTCAAATGAGCTTCAAAGGTAGGGTGGTGGTCTAGCTGAAAAATATGTTTAAATGATCTCCAAAGATAGGGTAAACGGCCCCATTTCTTAGCAAAATTGGTGGACTCGCCGAAAAATGTGTTTCATATGAGCTCTAAAGGTTGGGTGGTGGACTCGCTAAAAAATGTGTTTCAAATGAATTCAAAAGGTAGGGTAAACAAACTCATTTCTAAGCAAAAATGGTGGACTCGCCAAAAAATATGTTTCAAATGAGCTCTAAACGTAGGATGGTGTGGACTCGCTAAAAATGTGTTTCGAATGAGCTTGAAAGGTAGGGTAAACGGCCTCATTTCTAAGCAAATATGGTGACTCGCAAAAAAATGTGTTTCAAATAAGCTCGAAAGGTAGGGTGGTGGACTCGCTAAAAAAGGTGTTTCAAATGAGCTCGAAAGATAGGGTAACGGACTCATTTCTAAGCAAAAATGGCGGACTCGCCGAAAAATGTGTTTCATATGAGCTCCAAAGGTAAGGCGGTGGACTCGCTAAAATAATGTGTTTCAAATGAGCTCGAAAGGTAGGGTAAACGGCCTTATTTATAAGAAAAAATAGTGGACTCGCTGGAAAATGTGTTTCAGTTGAGCTCGAAAGGTAGGGTAAACGGCCTCATTTGTAAGCAAAAATAGTGGACACGCCAAAAAATGTATTTCAAATGAGTTCGAAAGGTAGGGTGGTCGACTCGCTAAAAAATGTGCTTCAAATGAATTCAAACAGGTAGGGTAAACAGACTCATTTCTAAGCAAAAATTGTGGACTCGCTGAAAAATGTGTTTCAAATGAGCTCAAAAGGTAGGGTGGTGTGGACTCGCTAAAAAATGTGTTTCGAATGAGCTCGAAAGGTAGGGTAAACGGCCTCATTTCTAAGCAAAAATGGTGGACTCGCCGAAAAATGTGTTTCAAATGAGCTCGAAAGGTAGGGTGGTGTGGACTCGCTAAAGTGTGTTTGAAATGAGCTCGAAAGGTAGGGTAAACGGCCTCATTTCTAAGAAAATATGGTGGACTCGCTGAAAAATGTGTTTAAAATAGGCTTCAAAGGTAGGGTGGTGGTCTAGCTAAAAAATGTGTTTCAAATGAGCTCCAAAGATAGGGTAAACGGCCCAATTTTGTGAAAAAATGGTGGACTCGCCGAAAAATGTGTTTCATATGAGCTCCAAAGGTAGGGTGGTGGACTCGCTAAAATAATGTGTTTCAAATGAGATCGAAAGTTAGGGTAAACGGCCTTATTTATAAGAAAAAATAGTGGACTCGCCAGAAAATGTGTTTCAAATGAGCTCGAAAGGTAGGGTACACGGCCTCATTTGTAAGCAAAAATGGTGGACACGCCAAAAAATGTGTTTCAAATGAGTTCGAAAGGTAGGGTGGTGGACTCGCTAAAAAATGTGTTTCAAATGAATTCAAAAGGTAGGGTAAAAAGACTCATTTCTTAGCAAAAATTGTGGACTCGCCGAAAAATGTGTTTCAAATGAGCTCAAAAGGTAGGGTGGTGTGGACTCGCTAAAAAATGTGTTTCAAATGAGCTCGAAAGGTAGGGCGGTGGACTCGCTAAAATAATGTGTTTCAAATGAGCTCGAAAGGTAGGGTAAACGGCCTTATTTATAAGAAAAAATAGTGGACTCGCTGGAAAATGTGTTTCAAATGAGCTCGAAAGGTAGGGTAAACGGCCTCATTTGTATGAAAAAATAGTGGACATGCCAAAAAATGTGTTTCAAATGAGTTCGAAAGGTAGGGTGGTCGACTCGCTAAAAAATGTGCTTCAAATGAATTAAAACGGGTAGGGTAAACAGACTCATTTCTAAGCAAAAATTGTGGACTCGCCTAAAAATGTGTTTCAATTGAGCTCAAAAGGTAGGGTGGTGTGGACTCGCTAAAAAATGTGTTTCAAATGAGCTCGAAAGGTAGGGTAAACGGCCTCATTTCAAAGCAAAAATGATGGACTCGCCGGAAAATGTGTTTCAAATGAGCTCGAAAGGTAGGGTTGTGTGGACTCGCTAAAGTGTGTTTCAAATGAGCTCGAAAGGTAGGGTAAACGGCCTCATTTCTAAGAAAATATGGTGGACTCGCCGAAAAATGTGTTTAAAATAAGCTTCAAAGGTAGGGTGGTGGTCTAGCTGAAAAATGTGTTTTCAAATGAGATCCAAAGATAGGGTAAACGGCCCAATTTTGAGAAAAAATGGTGGACTCGCCGAAAAATGTGTTTCATATGAGCTCCAAAGGTAGGGTGGTGGACTCGCTAAAAAATGTGTTTCAAATGAGCTCGAAAGGTAGGGTAAACGGTCTCATTTCTATGAAAAAATGGTGGAGTCGCTGAAAAATGTGTTTCAAATGAGCTTCAAAGGTAGGGTGGTGGTCTAGCTGAAAAATATGTTTAAATGAGCTCCAAAGATAGGGTAAACGGCCCCATTTCTTAGCAAAATTGGTGGACTCGCCGAAAAAATGTGTTTCATATGAGCTCTAAAGGTTGGGTGGTGGACTCGCTAAAAAATGTGTTTCAAATGAATTCAAAAGGTAGGGTAAACAAACTCATTTCTTAGCAAAAATGGTGGACTCGCCAAAAAATATGTTTCAAATGAGCTCTAAACGTAGGATGGTGTGGACTCGCTAAAAAATGTGTTTCGAATGAGCTTGAAAGGTAGGGTAAACGGCCTCATTTCTAAACAAATATGGTGACTCGCCAAAAAATGTGTTTCAAATGAGCTCGAAAGGTAGGGTGGTGGACTCGCTAAAAAATGTGTTTCAAATGAGCTCGAAAGGTAGGGTAACGGACTCATTTCTAAGCAAAAATGGCGGACTCGCCGAAAAATGTGTTTCATATGAGCTCCAAAGGTAGGGCGGTGGACTCGCTAAAATAATGTGTTTCAAATGAGCTCGAAAGGTAGGGTAAACGGCCTTATTTATAAGAAAAAATAGTGGACTCGCTGGAAAATGTGTTTCAGTTGAGCTCGAAAGGTAGGGTAAACGGCCTCATTTGTAAGCAAAAATAGTGGACACGCCAAAAAATGTGTTTCAAATGAGTTCGAAAGGTAGGGTGGTCGACTCGCTAAAAAATGTGCTTCAAATGAATTCAAACAGGTAGGGTAAACAGACTCATTTCTAAGCAAAAATTGTGGACTCTCTGAAAAATGTGTTTCAAATGAGCTCAAAAGGTAGGGTGGTGTGGACTCGCTAAAAAATGTGTTTCGAATGAGCTCGAAAGGTAGGGTAAACGGCCTCATTTCTAAGCAAAAATGGTGGACTCGCCGAAAAATGTGTTTCAAATGAGCTCGAAAGGTAGGGTGGTGTGGACTCGCTAAAGTGTGTTTGAAATGAGCTCGAAAGGTAGGGTAAACGGCCTCATTTCTAAAAAAATATGGTGGACTCGCCGAAAAATGTGTTTAAAATAAGCTTCAAAGGTAGGGTGGTGGTCTAGCTGAAAAATGTGTTTCAAATGAGCTCCAAAGATAGGGTAAACGGCCCAATTTTGTGAAAAAATGGTGGACTCGCCGAAAAATGTGTTTCATATGAGCTCCAAAGGTAGGGTGGTGGACTCGCTAAAATAATGTGTTTCAAATGAGATCGAAAGGTAGGGTAAACGGCCTTATTTATAAGAAAAAATAGTGGACTCGCCAGAAAATGTGTTTCAACTGAGCTCGAAAGGGAGGGTACACGGCCTCATTTGTAAGCAAAAATGGTGGACACGCCAAAAAATGTGTTTCAAATGAGTTCGAAAGGTAGGGTTATGGACTCGCTAAAAAATGTGTTTCAAATGAATTCAAAAGGTAGGGTAAAAAGACTCATTTCTTAGCAAAAATTGTGGACTCGCCGAAAAATGTGTTTCAAATGAGCTCAAAAGGTAGGGTGGTGTGGACTCGCTAAAAAATGTGTTTCAAATGAGCTCGAAAGGCCTTATTTATAAGAAAAAATAGTGGACTCGCTGGAAAATGTGTTTCAAATGAGCTCGAAAGGTAGGGTAAAGGGCCTCATTTGTATGAAAAAATAGTGGACACGCCAAAAAAATGTGTTTCAAATGAGTTCGAAAGGTAGGGTGGTCGACTCGCTAAAAAATATGCTTCAAATGAATTAAAACGGGTAGGGTAAACAGACTCATTTCTAAGCAAAAATTGTGGACTCGCCGAAAAATGTGTTTCAATTGAGCTCAAAAGGTAGGGTGGTGTGGACTCGCTAAAAAATGTGTTTCAAATGAGCTCGAAAGGTAGGGTAAACGGCCTCATTTCAAAGCAAAAATGATGGACTCGCCGGAAAATGTGTTTCAAATGAGCTCGAAAGGTAGGGTTGTGTGGACTCGCTAAAGTGTGTTTCAAATGAGCTCGAAAGGTAGGGTAAACGGCCTCATTTCTAAGAAAATATGGTGGACTCGCCGAAAAATGTGTTTAAAATAAGCTTCAAAGGTAGGGTGGTGGTCTAGCTGAAAAATGTGTTTCAAATGAGATCCAAAGATAGGGGTAAACGGCCCAATTTTGAGAAAAAATGGTGGACTCGCCGAAAAATGTGTTTCATATGAGCTCCAAAGGTAGGGTGGTGGACTCGCTAAAAAATGTGTTTCAAATGAGCTCGAAAGGTAGGGTAAACGGTCCTCATTTCTATGAAAAAATGGTGGAGTCGCTGAAAAATGTGTTTCAAATGAGCTTCAAAGGTAGGGTGGTGGTCTAGCTGAAAAATATGTTTAAATGAGCTCCAAAGATAGGGTAAAACGGCCCCATTTCTTAGCAAAATTGGTGGACCTCGCCGAAAAATGTGTTTCATATGAGCTCTAAAGGTTGGGTGTGGACTCGCTAAAAAATGTGTTTCAAATGAATTCAAAAGGTAGGGTAAACAAACTCATTTCTTAGCAAAAAGGGTGGACTCGCCAAAAAATATGTTTCAAATGAGCTCTAAACGTAGGATGGTGTGGACTCGCTAAAAAATGTGTTTCGAATGAGCTTGAAAGGTAGGGTAAACGACCTCATTTCTAAACAAATATGGTGACATCGCCAAAAAATGTGTTTCAAATGAGCTCGAAAGGTAGGGTGGTGGACTCGCAAAAAAATGTGTTTCAAATGAGCTCGAAAGGTAGGGTAACGGACTCATTTCTAAGCAAAAATGGCGGACTCGCCGAAAAATGTGTTTCATATGAGCTCCAAAGGTAGGGCGGTGGACTCGCTAAAATAATGTGTTTCAAATGAGCTCGAAAGGTAGGGTAAACGGCCTTATTTATAAGAAAAAATAGTGGACTCGCTGGAAAATGTGTTTCAGTTGAGCTCGAAAGGTTAGGGTAAACGGCCTCATTTGTAAGCAAAAATAGTGGACACAGCCCAAAAAATGTGTTTCAAATGAGTTCGAAACGTAGGGTGGTCGACTCGCTAAAAAATGTGCTTCAAATGAATTCAAACGGGTAGGGTAAACAGACTCATTTCTAAGCAAAAATTGTGGACTCGCTGAAAAATGTGTTTCAAATAAGCTCAAAAGGTAGGGTGGTGTGGACTCGCTAAAAAATGTGTTTCGAATGAGCTCGAAATGTAGGGTAAACGGCCTCATTTCTAAGCAAAAATGGTGGACTCGCCGAAAAATGTGTTTCAAATGAGCTCGAAAGGTAGGGTGGTGTGGACTCGCTAAAGTGTGTTTGAAATGAGCTCGAAAGGTAGGGTAAACGGCCTCATTTCTAAAAAAATATGGTGGACTCGCCGAAAAATGTGTTTAAAATAAGCTTCAAAGGTAGGGTGGTGGTCTAGCTGAAAAAATGTGTTTCAAATGAGCTCCAAAGATAGGGTAAACGGCCCAATTTTGTGAAAAAATGGTGGACTCGCCGAAAAATGTGTTTCATATGAGCTCCAAAGGTAGGGTGGTGGACTCGCTAAAATAATGTGTTTCAAATGAGATCGAAAGGTAGGGTAAACGGCCTTATTTATAAGAAAAAATAGTGGACTCGCCAGAAAATGTGTTTCAAATGAGCTCGAAAGGGAGGGTACACGGCCTCATTTGTAAGCAAAAATGGTGGACACGCCAAAAAATGTGTTTCCAATGAGTTCGAAAGGTAGGGTGGTGGACTCGCTAAAAAATGTGTTTCAAATGAATTCAAAAGGTAGGGTAAAAAGACTCATTTCTTAGCAAAAATTGTGGACTCGCCGAAAAATGTGTTTCAAATGAGCTCAAAAGGTAGGGTGGTGTGGACTCGCTAAAAAATGTGTTTCAAATGAGCTCGAAAGGTAGGGCGGTGGACTCGCTAAAATAATGTGTTTCAAATGAGCTCGAAAGGTAGGGTAAACGGCCTTATTTATAAGAAACAATAGTGGACTCGCTGGAAAATGTGTTTCAAATGAGCTCGAAAGATAGGGTAAACGGCCTCATTTGTAAGAAAAAATAGTGGACACGCCAAAAAATGTGTTTCAAATGAGTTCGAAAGGTAGGGTGGTCGACTCGCTAAAATAATGTGTTTCAAATGAGATCGAAAGGTAGGGTAAACGACCTTATTTATAAGAAAAAATAGTGGACTCGCCAGAAAATGTGTTTCAAATGAGCTCGAAAGGGAGGGTACACACGGCCTCATTTGTAAGCAAAAATGGTGGACACGCCAAAAAATGTGTTTCAAATGAGTTTGAAAGGTAGGGTTATGGACTCGCTAAAAAATGTGTTTCAAATGAATTCAAAAGGTAGGGTAAAAAGACTCATTTCTTAGCAAAAATTGTGGACTCGCCGAAAAATGTGTTTCAAATGAGCTCAAAAGGTAGGGTGGTGTGGACCCGCTAAAAAATGTGTTTCAAATGAGCTCGAAAGGCCTTATTTATAAGAAAAAATAGTGGACTCGCTGGAAAATGTGTTTCAAATGAGCTCGAAAGGTAGGGTAAACGGCCTCATTTGTATGAAAAAATAGTGGACACGCCAAAAAATGTGTTTCAAATGAGTTCGAAAGGTAGGGTGGTCGACTCGCAAAAAAATGTGCTTCAAATGAATTAAAACGGGTAGGGTAAACAGACTCATTTCTAAGCAAAAATTGTGGACTCGCCGAAAAATGTGTTTCAAATGAGCTCAAAAGGTAGGGTGGTGTGGACTCGCTAAAAAATGTGTTTCAAATGAGCTCGAAAGGTAGGGTAAACGGCCTCATTTCTAAGCAAAAATGATGGACTCGCCGGAAAATGTGTTTCAAATGAGCTCGAAAGGTAGGGTTGTGTGGACTCGCTAATGTGTGTTTCAAATGAGCTCGAAAGGTAGGGTAAACGGCCTCATTTCTAAGAAAATATGGTGGACTCGCCGAAAAATGTGTTTAAAATAAGCTTCAAAGGTAGGGTGGTGGTCTAGCTGAAAAATGTGTTTCAAATGAGATCCAAAGATAGGGTAAACGGCCCAATTTTGAGAAAAAATGGTGGACTCGCCGAAAAATGTGTTTCATATGAGCTCCAAAGGTAGGGTGGTGGACTCGCTAAAAAATGTGTTTCAAATGAGCTCGAAAGGTAGGGTAAACGGTCTCATTTCTATGAAAAAATGGTGGAGTCGCTGAAAAATGTGTTTCAAATGAGCTTCAAAGGTAGGGTGGTGGTCTAGCTGAAAAATATGTTTAAATGAGCTCCAAAGATAGGGTAAACGGCCCCATTTCTTAGCAAAATTGGTGGACTCGCCGAAAAATGTGTTTCATATGAGCTCTAAAGGTTGGGTGGTGGACTCGCTAAAAAATGTGTTTCAAATGAATTCAAAAGGTAGGGTAAACAAACTCATTTCTTAGCAAAAAGGGTGGACTCGCCAAAAAATATGTTTCAAATGAGCTCTAAACGTAGGATGGTGTGGACTCGCTAAAAAATGTGTTTCGAATGAGCTTGAAAGGTAGGGTAAACGGCCTCATTTCTAAACAAATATGGTGACTCGCCAAAAAATGTGTTTCAAATGAGCTCGAAAGGTAGGGTGGTGGACTCGCTAAAAAATGTGTTTCAAATGAGCTCGAAAGGTAGGGTAACGGACTCATTTCTAAGCAAAAATGGCGGACTCGCCGAAAAATGTGTTTCATATGAGCTCCAAAGGTAGGGCGGTGGACTCGCTAAAATAATGTGTTTCAAATGAGCTCGAAAGGTAGGGTAAACGACCTTATTTATAAGAAAAAATAGTGGACTCGCTGGAAAATGTGTTTCAGTTGAGCTCGAAAGGTAGGGTAAACGGCCTCATTTGTAAGCAAAAATAGTGGACACGCCAAAAAATGTGTTTCAAATGAGTTCGAAAGGTAGGGTGGTCGACTCGCTAAAAAATGTGTTTCAAATGAATTCAAACAGGTAGGGTAAACAGACTCATTTCTAAGCAAAAATTGTGGACTCGCTGAAAAATGTGTTTCAAATGAGCTCAAAAGGTAGGGTGGTGTGGACTCGCTAAAAAATGTGTTTCGAATGAGCTCGAAAGGTAGGGTAAACGGCCTCATTTCTAAGCAAAAATGGTGGACTCGCCGAAAAATGTGTTTCAAATGAGCTCGAAAGGTAGGGTGGTGTGGACTCGCTAAAGTGTGTTTGAAATGAGCTCGAAAGGTAGGGTAAACGGCCTCATTTCTAAAAAAATATGGTGGACTCGCCGAAAAATGTGTTTAAAATAAGCTTCAAAGGTAGGGTGGTGGTCTAGCTGAAATATGTGTTTCAAATGAGCTCCAAAGATAGGGTAAACGGCCCAATTTTGTGAAAAAATGGTGGACTCGCCGAAAAATGTGTTTCATATGAGCTCCAAAGGTAGGGTGGTGGACTCGCTAAAATAATGTGTTTCAAATGAGATCGAAAGGTAGGGTAAACGGCCTTATTTATAAGAAAAAATAGTGGACTCGCCAGAAAATGTGTTTCAAATGAGCTCGAAAGGGAGGGTACACGGCCTCATTTGTAAGCAAAAATGGTGGACACGCCAAAAAATGTGTTTCCAATGAGTTCGAAAGGTAGGGTGGTGTGGACTCGCTAAAAAATGTGTTTCGAATGAGCTCGAAAGGTAGGGTAAACGGCCTCATTTCTAAGCAAAAATGGTGGACTCGCCGAAAAAATGTGTTTCAAATGAGCTCGAAAGGTAGGGTGGTGTGGACTCGCTAAAGTGTGTTTGAAATGAGCTCGAAAGGTAGGGTAAACGGCCTCATTTCTAAGAAAATATGGTGGACTCGCCGAAAAATGTGTTTAAAATAAGCTTCAAAGGTAGGGTGGTGGTCTAGCTGAAAAATGTGTTTCAAATGAGCTCCAAAGATAGGGTAAACGGCCCAATTTTGTGAAAAAAATGGTGGACTCGCCGAAAAATGTGTTTCATATGAGCTCCAAAGGTAGGGTGGTGGACTCGCTAAAATAATGTGTTTCAAATGAGATCGAAAGGTAGGGTAAACGGCCTTATTTATAAGAAAAAATAGTGGACTCGCCAGAAAATGTGTTTCAAATGAGCTCGAAAGGGAGGGTACACGGCCTCATTTTTAAGCAAAAATGGTGGACACGCCAAAAAATGTGTTTCCAATGAGTTCGAAAGGTAGGGTGGTGGACTCGCTAAAAAATGTGTTTCAAATGAATTCAAAAGGTAGGGTAAAAAGACTCATTTCTTAGCAAAAATTGTGGACTCGCCGAAAAATGTGTTTCAAATGAGCTCAAAAGGTAGGGTGGTGTGGACTCGCTAAAAAATGTGTTTCAAATGAGCTCGAAAGGTAGGGCGGTGGACTCGCTAAAATAATGTGTTTCAAATGAGCTCGAAAGGTAGGGTAAACAGCCTTATTTATAAGAAAAAATAGTGGACTCGCTGGAAAATGTGTTTCAAATGAGCTCGAAAGATAGGGTAAACGGCCTCATTTGTAAGAAAAAATAGTGGACACGCCAAAAAAATGTGTTTCAAATGAGTTCGAAAGGTAGGGTGGTCGACTCGCTAAAAAATGTGCTTCAAATGAATTAAAACGGGTAGGGTAAACAGACTCATTTCTAAGCAAAAATTGTGGACTCGCTGAAAAATGTGTTTCAAATGAGCTCAAAAGGTAGGGTGGTGTGGACTCGCTAAAAAATGTGTTTCGAATGAGCTCGAAAGGTAGGGTAAACGGCCTCATTTCTAAGCAAAAATGGTGGACTCGCCGAAAAATGTGTTTCAAATGAGCTCGAAAGGTAGGGTGGTGTGGACTCGCTTAAGTGTGTTTGAAATGAGCTCGAAAGGTAGGGTAAACGGCCTCATTTCTAAAAAAATATGGTGGACTCGCCGAAAAAATGTGTTTAAAATAAGCTTCAAAGGTAGGGTGGTGGTCTAGCTGAAAAATGTGTTTCAAATGAGCTCCAAAGATAGGGTAAACGGCCCAATTTTGTGAAAAAATGGTGGACTCGCCGAAAAATGTGTTTCATATGAGCTCCAAAGGTAGGGTGGTGGACTCGCTAAAATAATGTGTTTCAAATGAGATCGAAAGGTAGGGTAAACGGCCTTATTTATAAGAAAAAATAGTGGACTCGCCAGAAAATGTGTTTCAAATGAGCTCGAAAGGGAGGGTACACGGCCTCATTTGTAAGCAAAAATGGTGGACACGCCAAAAAATGTGTTTCCAATGAGTTCGAAAGGTAGGGTGGTGGACTCGCTAAAAAATGTGTTTCAAATGAATTCAAAAGGTAGGGTAAAAAGACTCATTTCTTAGCAAAAATTGTGGACTCGCCGAAAAATGTGTTTCAAATGAGCTCAAAAGGTAGGGTGGTGTGGACTCGCTAAAAAATGTGTTTCAAATGAGCTCGAAAGGTAGGGCGGTGGACTCGCTAAAATAATGTGTTTCAAATGAGCTCGAAAGGTAGGGTAAACGGCCTTATTTATAAGAAAAAATAGTGGACTCGCTGGAAAATGTGTTTCAAATGAGCTCGAAAGATAGGGTAAACGGCCTCATTTGTAAGAAAAAATAGTGGACACGCCAAAAAATGTGTTTCAAATGAGTTCGAAAGGTAGGGTGGTCGACTCGCTAAAAAATGTGCTTCAAATGAATTAAAACGGGTAGGGTAAACAGACTCATTTCTAAGCAAAAATTGTGGACTCGCCGAAAAATGTGTTTCAAATGAGCTCAAAAGGAAGGGTTGTGTGGACTCGCTAAAAAATGTGTTTCAAATGAGCTCGAAAGGTAGGGTAAACGGCCTCATTTCAAAGCAAAAATGATGGACTCGCCGGAAAATGTGTTTCAAATGAGCTCGAAAGGTAGGGTTGTGTGGACTCGCTAAAGTGTGTTTCAAATGAGCTCGAAAGGTAGGGTAAACGGCCTCATTTCTAAGAAAATATGGTGGACTCGCCGAAAAATGTGTTTAAAATAAGATTCAAAGGTAGGGTGGTGGTCTAGCTGAAAAATGTGTTTCAAATGAGATCCAAAGATAGGGTAAACGGCCCAATTTTGAGAAAAAATGGTGGACTCGCCGAAAAATGTGTTTCATATGAGCTCCAAAGGTAGGGTGGTGGACTCGCTAAAAAATGTGTTTCAAATGAGCTCGAAAGGTAGGGTAAACGGTCTCATTTCTATGAAAAAATGGTGGAGTCGCTGAAAAATGTGTTTCAAATGAGCTTCAAAGGTAGGGTGGTGGTCTAGCTGAAAAATATGTTTAAATGAGCTCCAAAGATAGGGTAAACGGCCCCATTTCTTAGCAAAATTGGTGGACTCGCCGAAAAATGTGTTTCAAATGAGCTCGAAAGGTAGGGTGGTGTGGACTCGCTAAAGTGTGTTTGAAATGAGCTCGAAAGGTAGGGTAAACGGCCTCATTTCTAAGAAAATATGGTGGACTCGCCGAAAAATGTGTTTAAAATAAGCTTCAAAGGTAGGGTGGTGGTCTAGCTGAAAAATGTGTTTCAAATGAGCTCCAAAGATAGGGTAAACGGCCCAATTTTGTGAAAAAAATGGTGGACTCGCCGAAAAATGTGTTTCATATGAGCTCCAAAGGTAGGGTGGTGGACTCGCTAAAATAATGTGTTTCAAATGAGATCGAAAGGTAGGGTAAACGGCCTTATTTATAAGAAAAAATAGTGGACTCGCCAGAAAATGTGTTTCAAATGAGCTCGAAAGGGAGGGTACACGGCCTCATTTGTAAGCAAAAATGGTGGACACGCCAAAAAATGTGTTTCCAATGAGTTCGAAAGGTAGGGTGGTGGACTCGCTAAAAAATGTGTTTCAAATGAATTCAAAAGGTAGGGTAAAAAGACTCATTTCGTAGCAAAAATTGTGGACTCGCCGAAAAATGTGTTTCAAATGAGCTCAAAAGGTAGGGTGGTGTGGACTCGCTAAAAAATGTGTTTCAAATGAGCTCGAAAGGTAGGGCGGTGGACTCGCTAAAATAATGTGTTTCAAATGAGATCGAAAGGTAGGGTAAACGGCCTTATTTATAAGAAAAAATAGTGGACTCGCTGGAAAATGTGTTTCAAATGAGCTCGAAAGATAGGGTAAACGGCCTCATTTGTAAGAAAAAATAGTGGACACGCCAAAAAATGTGTTTCAAATGAGTTCGAAAGGTAGGGTGGTCGACTCGCTAAAAAATGTGCTTCAAATGAATTAAAACGGGTAGGGTAAACAGACTCATTTCTAAGCAAAAATTGTGGACTCGCTGAAAAATGTGTTTCAAATGAGCTCAAAAGGTAGGGTGGTGTGGACTCGCTAAAAAATGTGTTTCGAATGAGCTCGAAAGGTAGGGTAAACGGCCTCATTTCTAAGCAAAAATGGTGGACTCGCCGAAAAAATGTGTTTCAAATGAGCTCGAAAGGTAGGGTGGTGTGGACTCGCTAAAGTGTGTTTGAAATGAGCTCGAAAGGTAGGGTAAACGGCCTCATTTCTAAAAAAATATGGTGGACTCGCCGAAAAAATGTGTTTAAAATAAGCTTCAAAGGTAGGGTGGTGGTCTAGCTGAAAAATGTGTTTCAAATGAGCTCCAAAGATAGGGTAAACGGCCCAATTTTGTGAAAAAATGGTGGACTCGCCGAAAAATGTGTTTCATATGAGCTCCAAAGGTAGGGTGGTGGACTCGCTAAAATAATGTGTTTCAAATGAGATCGAAAGGTAGGGTAAACGGCCTTATTTATAAGAAAAAAATAGTGGACTCGCCAGAAAATGTGTTTCAAATGAGCTCGAAAGGGAGGGTACACGGCCTCATTTGTAAGCAAAAATGGTGGACACGCCAAAAAATGTGTTTCCAATGAGTTCGAAAGGTAGGGTGGTGGACTCGCTAAAAAATGTGTTTCAAATGAATTCAAAAGGTAGGGTAAAAAGACTCATTTCTTAGCAAAAATTGTGGACTCGCCGAAAAAATGTGTTTCAAATGAGCTCAAAAGGTAGGGTGGTGTGGACTCGCTAAAAAATGTGTTTCAAATGAGCTCGAAAGGTAGGGCGGTGGACTCGCTAAAATAATGTGTTTCAAATGAGCTCGAAAGGTAGGGTAAACGGCCTTATTTATAAGAAAAAATAGTGGACTCGCTGGAAAATGTGTTTCAAATGAGCTCGAAAGATAGGGTAAACGGCCTCATTTGTAAGAAAAAATAGTGGACACGCCAAAAAATGTGTTTCAAATGAGTTCGAAAGGTAGGGTGGTCGACTCACTAAAAAATGTGCTTCAAATGAATTAAAACGGGTAGGGTAAACAGACTCATTTCTAAGCAAAAATTGTGGACTCGCCGAAAAATGTGTTTCAAATGAGCTCAAAAGGAAGGGTTGTGTGGACTCGCTAAAAAATGTGTTTCAAATGAGCTCGAAAGGTAGGGTAAACGGCCTCATTTCAAAGCAAAAATGATGGACTCGCCGGAAAATGTGTTTCAAATGAGCTCGAAAGGTAGGGTTGTGTGGACTCGCTAAAGTGTGTTTCAAATGAGCTCGAAAGGTAGGGGTAAACGGCCTCATTTCTAAGAAAATATGGTGGACTCGCCGAAAAATGTGTTTAAAATAAGATTCAAAGGTAGGGTGGTGGTCTAGCTGAAAAATGTGTTTCAAATGAGATCCAAAGATAGGGTAAACGGCCCAATTTTGAGAAAAAATGGTGGACTCGCCGAAAAATGTGTTTCATATGAGCTCCAAAGGTAGGGTGGTGGACTCGCTAAAAAATGTGTTTCAAATGAGCTCGAAAGGTAGGGTAAACGGTCTCATTTCTATGAAAAAATGGTGGAGTCGCTGAAAAATGTGTTTCAAATGAGCTTCAAAGGTAGGGTGGTGGTCTAGCTGAAAAATATGTTTAAATGAGCTCCAAAGATAGGGTAAACGGCCCCATTTTTTAGCAAAATTGGTGGACTCGCCGAAAAATGTGTTTCATATGAGCTCTAAAGGTTGGGTGGTGGACTCACTAAAAAATGTGTTTCAAATGAATTCAAAAGGTAGGGTAAACAAACTCATTTCTTAGCAAAAAGGGTGGACTCGCCAAAAAATATGTTTCAAATGAGCTCTAAACGTAGGATGGTGTGGACTCGCTAAAAAATGTGTTTCGAATGAGCTTGAAAGGTAGGGTAAACGGCCTCATTTCTAAACAAATATGGTGACTCGCCAAAAAATGTGTTTCAAATGAGCTCGAAAGGTAGGGTGGTGGACTCGCTAAAAAATGTGTTTCAAATGAGCTCGAAAGGTAGGGTAACGGACTCATTTCTAAGCAAAAATGGCGGACTCGCCGAAAAATGTGTTTCATATGAGCTCCAAAGGTAGGGCGGTGGACTCGCTAAAATAATGTGTTTCAAATGAGCTCGAAAGGTAGGGTAAACGGCCTTATTTATAAGAAAAAATAGTGGACTCGCTGGAAAATGTGTTTCAGTTGAGCTCGAAAGGTAGGGTAAACGGCCTCATTTGTAAGCAACAATAGTGGACACGCCAAAAAATGTGTTTCAAATGAGTTCGAAAGGTAGGGTGGTCGACTCGCTAAAAAAATGTGCTTCAAATGAATTCAAACAGGTAGGGTAAACAGACTCATTTCTAAGCAAAAATTGTGGACTCGCTGAAAAATGTGTTTCAAATGAGCTCAAAAGGTAGGGTGGTGTGGACTCGCTAAAAAATGTGTTTCGAATGATCTCGAAAGGTAGGGTAAACGGCCTCATTTCTAAGCAAAAATGGTGGACTCGCCGAAAAATGTGTTTCAAATGAGCTCGAAAGGTAGGGTGGTGTGGACTCGCTAAAAAATGTGTTTCAATTGAGCTCGAAAGGTAGGGTAAACGGCCTCATTTCAAAGCAAAAATGATGGACTCGCCGGAAAATGTGTTTCAAATGAGCTCGAAAGGTAGGGTTGTGTGGACTCGCTAAAGTGTGTTTCAAATGAGCTCGAAAGGTAGGGTAAACGGCCTCATTTCTAAGAAAATATGGTGGACTCGCCGAAAAATGTGTTTAAAATAAGATTCAAAGGTAGGGTGGTGGTCTAGCTGAAAAATGTGTTTCAAATGAGATCCAAAGATAGGGTAAACGGCCCAATTTTGAGAAAAAATGGTGGACTCGCCGAAAAATGTGTTTCATATGAGCTCCAAAGGTAGGGTGGTGGACTCGCTAAAAAATGTGTTTCAAATGAGCTCGAAAGGTAGGGTAAACGGTCTCATTTCTATGAAAAAATGGTGGAGTCGCTGAAAAATGTGTTTCAAATGAGCTTCAAAGGTAGGGTGGTGGTCTAGCTGAAAAATATGTTTAAATGAGCTCCAAAGATAGGATAAACGGCCCCATTTCTTAGCAAAATTGGTGGACTCGCCGAAAAATGTGTTTCATATGAGCTCTAAAGGTTGGGTGGTGGACTCGCTAAAAAATGTGTTTCAAATGAATTCAAAAGGTAGGGTAAACAGACTAATTTCTAAGCAAAAATGGTGGACTCGCCAAAAAATATGTTTCAAATGAGCTCTAAACGTAGGATGGTGTGGACTCGCTAAAAAATGTGTTTCGAATGAGCTTGAAAGGTAGGGTAAACGGCCTCATTTCTAAACAAATATGGTGACTCGCCAAAAAATGTGTTTCAAATGAGCTCGAAAGGTAGGGTGGTGGACTCGCTAAAAAATGTGTTTCAAATGAGCTCGAAAGGTAGGGTAACGGACTCATTTCTAAGCAAAAATGGCGGACTCGCCGAAAAATGTGTTTCATATGAGCTCCAAAGGTAGGGCGGTGGACTCGCTAAAATAATGTGTTTCAAATGAGCTCGAAAGGTAGGGTAAACGGCCTTATTTATAAGAAAAAATAGTGGACTCGCTGGAAAAAGTGTTTCAGTTGAGCTCGAAAGGTAGGGTGGTGGACTCGCTAAAATAATGTGTTTCAAATGAGATCGAAAGGTAGGGTAAACGGCCTTATTTATAAGAAAAAATAGTGGACTCGCCAGAAAATGTGTTTCAAATGAGCTCGAAAGGGAGGGTACACGGCCTCATTTGTAAGCAAAAATGGTGGACACGCCAAAAAATGTGTTTCCAATGAGTTCGAAAGGTAGGGTGGTGGACTCGCTAAAAAATGTGTTTCAAATGAATTCAAAAGGTAGGGTAAAAAGACTCATTTCTTAGCAAAAATTGTGGACTCGCCGAAAAATGTGTTTCAAATGAGCTCAAAAGGTAGGGTGGTGTGGACTCGCTAAAAAATGTGTTTCAAATGAGCTCGAAAGGTAGGGCGGTGGACTCGCTAAAATAATGTGTTTCAAATGAGCTCGAAAGGTAGGGTAAACGGCCTTATTTATAAGAAAAAATAGTGGACTCGCTGCAAAATGTGTTTCAAATGAGCTCGAAAGATAGGGTAAACGGCCTCATTTGTAAGAAAAAATAGTGGACACGCCAAAAAATGTGTTTCAAATGAGTTCGAAAGGTAGGGTGGTCGACTCGCTAAAAAATGTGCTTCAAATGAATTAAAACGGGTAGGGTAAACAGACTCATTTCTAAGCAAAAATTGTGGACTCGCCGAAAAATGTTTTTCAAATGAGCTCAAAAGGTAGGGTGGTGTGGACTCGCTAAAAAATGTGTTTCAAATGAGCTCGAAAGGTAGGGTAAACGGCCTCATTTCAAAGCAAAAATGATGGACTCGCCGGAAAATGTGTTTCAAATGAGCTCGAAAGGTAGGGTTGTGTGGACTCGCTAAAGTGTGTTTCAAATGAGCTCGAAAGGTAGGGTAAACGGCCTCATTTCTAAGAAAATATGGTGGACTCGCCGAAAAATGTGTTTAAAAATAAGATTCAAAGGTAGGGTGGTGGTCTAGCTGAAAAATGTGTTTCAAATGAGATCCAAAGATAGGGTAAACGGCCCAATTTTGAGAAAAAATGGTGGACTCGCCGAAAAATGTGTTTCATATGAGCTCCAAAGGTAGGGTGGTGGACTCGCTAAAAAATGTGTTTCAAATGAGCTCGAAAGGTAGGGTAAACGGTCTCATTTCTATGAAAAAATGGTGGAGTCGCTGAAAAATGTGTTTCAAATGAGCTTCAAAGGTAGGGTGGTGGTCTAGCTTAAAAATATGTTTAAATGAGCTCCAAAGATAGGGTAAACGGCCCCATTTCTTAGCAAAATTGGTGGACTCGCCGAAAAATGTGTTTCATATGAGCTCTAAAGGTTGGGTGGTGGACTCGCTAGAAAATGTGTTTCAAATGAATTCAAAAGGTAGGGTAAACAGACTCATTTCTAAGCAAAAATGGTGGACTCGCCAAAAAATATGTTTCAAATGAGCTCTAAACGTAGGATGGTGTGGACTCGCTAAAAAATGTGTTTCGAATAAGCTTGAAAGGTAGGGTAAACGGCCTCATTTCTAAACAAATATGGTGACTCGCCAAAAAATGTGTTTCAAATGAGCTCGAAAGGTAGGGTGGTGGACTCGCTCAAAAATGTGTTTCAAATGAGCTCGAAAGGTAGGGTAACGGACTCATTTCTAAGCAAAAATGGCGGACTGGCCGAAAAATGTGTTTCATATGAGCTCCAAAGGTAGGGCGGTGGACTCGCTAAAATAATGTGTTTCAAATGAGCTCGAAAGGTAGGGTAAACGGCCTTATTTATAAGAAAAAATAGTGGACTCGCTGGAAAATGTGTTTCAGTTGAGCTCGAAAGGTAGGGTAAACGGCCTCATTTGTAAGCAAAAATAGTGGACACGCCAAAAAATGTGTTTCAAATGAGTTCGAAAGGTAGGGTGGTCGACTCGCTAAAAAATGTGCTTCAAATGAATTCAAACAGGTAGGGTAAACAGACTCATTTCTAAGCAAAAATTGTGGACTCGCTGAAAAATGTGTTGCAAATGAGCTCAAAAGGTAGGGTGGTGTGGACTCGCTAAAAAATGTGTTACGAATGAGCTCGAAAGGTAGGGTAAACGACCTCATTTCTAAGCAAAAATGGTGGACTCGCCGAAAAATGTGTTTCAAATGAGCTCGAAAGGTAGGGTGGTGTGGACTCGCTAAAGTGTGTTTCAAATGAGCTCGAAAGGTAGGGTAAACGGCCTCATTTCTAAGAAAATATGGTGGACTCGCCGAAAAATGTGTTTAAAATAAGATTCAAAGGTAGGGTGGTGGTCTAGCTGAAAAATGTGTTTCAAATGAGATCCAAAGATAGGGTAAACGGCCCAATTTTGAGAAAAAATGGTGGACTCGCCGAAAAATATGTTTCATATGAGCTCCAAAGGTAGGGTGGTGGACTCGCTAAAAAATGTGTTTCAAATGAGCTCGAAAGGTAGGGTAAACGGTCTCATTTCTATGAAAAAATGGTGGAGTCGCTGAAAAATGTGTTTCAAATGAGCTTCAAAGGTAGGGTGGTGGTCTAGCTTAAAAATATGTTTAAATGAGCTCCAAAGATAGGGTAAACGGCCCCATTTCTTAGCAAAATTGGTGGACTCGCCGAAAAATGTGTTTCATATGAGCTCTAAAGGTTGGGTGGTGGACTCGCTAGAAAATGTGTTTCAAATGAATTCAAAAGGTAGGGTAAACAGACTCATTTCTAAGCAAAAATGGTGGACTCGCCAAAAAATATGTTTCAAATGAGCTCTAAACGTAGGATGGTGTGGACTCGCTAAAAAATGTGTTTCGAATGAGCTTGAAAGGTAGGGTAAACGGCCTCATTTCTAAACAAATATGGTGACTCGCCAAAAAATGTGTTTCAAATGAGCTCGAAAGGTAGGGTGGTGGACTCGCTCAAAAATGTGTTTCAAATGAGCTCGAAAGGTAGGGTAACGGACTCATTTCTAAGCAAAAATGGCGGACTGGCCGAAAAATGTGTTTCATATGAGCTCCAAAGGTAGGGCGGTGGACTCGCTAAAATAATGTGTTTCAAATGAGCTCGAAAGGTAGGGTAAACGGCCTTATTTATAAGAAAAAATAGTGGACTCGCTGGAAAATGTGTTTCAGTTGAGCTCGAAAGGTAGGGTAAACGGCCTCATTTGTAAGCAAAAATAGTGGACACGCCAAAAAATGTGTTTCAAATGAGTTCGAAAGGTAGGGTGGTCGACTCGCTAAAAAATGTGCTTCAAATGAATTCAAACAGGTAGGGTAAACAGACTCATTTCTAAGCAAAAATTGTGGACTCGCTGAAAAATGTGTTGCAAATGAGCTCAAAAGGTAGGGTGGTGTGGACTCGCTAAAAAATGTGTTTCGAATGAGCTCGAAAGGTAGGGTAAACGGCCTCATTTCTAAGCAAAAATGGTGGACTCGCCGAAAAATGTGTTTCAAATGAGCTCGAAAGGTAGGGTGGTGTGGACTCGCTAAAGTGTGTTTGAAATGAGCTCGAAAGGTAGGGTAAACGGCCTCATTTATAAAAAAATATGGTGGACTCGCCGAAAAATGTGTTTAAAATAAGCTTCAAAGGTAGGGTGGTGGTCTAGCTGAAAAATGTGTTTCAAATGAGCTCCAAAGATAGGGTAAACGGCCCAATTTTGTGAAAAAATGGTGGACTCGCCGAAAAATGTGTTTCATATGAGCTCCAAAGGTAGGGTGGTGGACTCGCTAAAATAATGTGTTTCAAATGAGATCGAAAGGTAGGGTAAACGGCCTTATTTATAAGAAAAAATAGTGGACTCGCCAGAAAATGTGTTTCAAATGAGCTCGAAAGGGAGGGTACACGGCCTCATTTGTAAGCAAAGATGGTGGACACGCCAAAAAATGTGTTTCAAATGAGTTTGAAAGGTAGGGTGGTGGACTCGCTAAAAAATGTGTTTCAAATGAATTCAAAAGGTAGGGTAAAAAGACTCATTTCTTAGCAAAAATTGTGGACTCGCCGAAAAATGTGTTTCAAATGAGCTCAAAAGGTAGTGTGGTGTGGACTCGCTAAAAAATGTGTTTTGAAAGAGCTCGAAAGGAAGGGTAAACGGCCTCATTTCTAAGCAAAAATGGTGGACTCGCCGAAAAATGTGTTTCAAATGAGCTCGAAAGGTAGGGTGGTGTGGACTCGTTAAAGTGTGTTTCAAATGAGCTCGAAAGGTAGGGAAACGGCCTCATTTCTAAGAAAAAACTATGGACTCGCCGAAAAATGTGTTTCAAATGAGCTCGAAAGGTAGGGTGGTGGACTCGCTAAAAAATTTGTTTCAAATGAGCCCGAAAGGTAGGGTAAACAGACTCATTTCTAAGCAAAAATGGTGGACTCGCCGAAAAATGTGTTTGAAATGAGCTTCAAAGGTAAGGTGGTGGTCTAGCTGAAAAATATGTTTAAATGAGCTCCAAATATAGGCTAAACGGCTCCATTTCTGAGCAAAATTGATGGACTCGCCGAAAAATGTTTTTCATATGAGCTCTAAAGGTTGGGTGGTGGACTCGCTAAAAAATGTGTTTCAAATGAATTCAAAAGGTAGGGTAAAAAGACTCATTTCTAAGCAAAAATTGTGGGCTCGCCGAAAAATGTGTTTCAAATGAGCTCAAAAGGTAGGTTGGTGTGGACTCGCTAAAAAATGTGTTTCGAATGAGCTCGAAAGGAAGGGTAAACGGCCTCATTTCTAAGAAAAAATGGTGGACTCGCCGAAAAATGTGTTGCAAATGAGCTCAAAACGTAGGATGGTGTGGACTCGCTAAAAAATGTGTTTCCAATGAGCTCGAAAGGTAGGGTAAACGGCCTCATTTCTAAGCAAAAATGGTGGACTCGCCGAAAAATGTGTTTCAAATGAGCTCGAAAGGTAGGGTGGTGTGGACTCGCTAAAGTGTGTTTGAAATGAGCTCGAAAGGTAGGGTAAACGGCCTCATTTATAAAAAAATATGGTGGACTCGCCGAAAAATGTGTTTAAAATAAGCTTCAAAGGTAGGGTGGTGGTCTAGCTGAAAAATGTGTTTCAAATGAGCTCCAAAGATAGGGTAAACGGCCCAATTTTGTGAAAAAATGGTGGACTCGCCGAAAAATGTGTTTCATATGAGCTCCAAAGGTAGGGTGGTGGACTCGCTAAAATAATGTGTTTCAAATGAGATCGAAAGGTAGGGTAAACGGCCTTATTTATAAGAAAAAATAGTGGACTCGCCAGAAAATGTGTTTCAAATGAGCTCGAAAGGGAGGGTACACGGCCTCATTTGTAAGCAAAGATGGTGGACACGCCAAAAAATGTGTTTCAAATGAGTTTGAAAGGTAGGGTGGTGGACTCGCTAAAAAATGTGTTTCAAATGAATTCAAAAGGTAGGGTAAAAAGACTCATTTCTTAGCAAAAATTGTGGACTCGCCGAAAAATGTGTTTCAAATGAGCTCAAAAGGTAGTGTGGTGTGGACTCGCTAAAAAATGTGTTTTGAATGAGCTCGAAAGGAAGGGTAAACGGCCTCATTTCTAAGAAAAAATGGTGGACTCGCCGAAAAATGTGTTTCAAATGAGCTCGAAAGGTAGGGTGGTGTGGACTCGTTAAAGTGTGTTTCAAATGAGCTCGAAAGGTAGGGAAACGGCCTCATTTCTAAGAAAAAACTATGGACTCGCCGAAAAATGTGTTTCAAATGAGCTTGAAAGGTAGGGTGGTGGACTCGCTAAAAAATTTGTTTCAAATGAGCCCGAAAGGTAGGGTAAACAGACTCATTTCTAAGCAAAAATGGTGGACTCGCCGAAAAATGTGTTTGAAATGAGCTTCAAAGGTAAGGTGGTGGTCTAGCTGAAAAATATGTTTAAATGAGCTCCAAATATAGGCTAAACGGCCCCATTTCTGAGCAAAATTGGTGGACTCGCCGAAAAATGTTTTTCATATGAGCTCTAAAGGTTGGGTGGTGGACTCGCTAAAAAATGTGTTTCAAATGAATTCAAAAGGTAGGGTAAAAAGACTCATTTCTAAGCAAAAATTGTGGGCTCGCCGAAAAATGTGTTTCAAATGAGCTCAAAAGGTAGGTTGGTGTGGACTCGCTAAAAAATGTGTTTCGAATGAGCTCGAAAGGAAGGGTAAAGGGCCTCATTTCTAAGAAAAAATGGTGGACTCGCCGAAAAATGTGTTGCAAATGAGCTCAAAACGTAGGATGGTGTGGACTCGCTAAAAAATGTGTTTCCAATGAGCTTGAAAGGTAGGTTAAACGGCCTCATTTCTAAGCAAATATGCTGACTCGCCAAAAAATGTGTTTCAAATGAGCTCGAAAGGTAGGGTGGTGGACTCGCTAAAAAAAGTGTATCAAATGAGCTCGACAGGTAGGGTAATGGACTCATTTCTAAGCAAAAATGGTGGACTCGCCGAAAATTGTGTTTCATATGAGCTCCAAAGGTAGGGCGGTGGACTCGCTAAAATAATGTGTTTCAAATGAGCTCGAAAGGTAGGGTAAATGGCCTTATTTATAAGAAAAAATAGTGGACTCGCTGGAAAATGTGTTTCAAATGAGCTCGAAAGGTAGGGTAAACGGCCTCATTTGTAAGCAAAAATAGGGGACACGACAAAAAATGTGTTTCAAATGAGTTCGAAAGGTAGGGTGGTCGACTCGCCAAAAAATGTGCTTCAAATGAATTAAAACGGTTAGGGTAAACAGACTCATTTCTAAGCAAAAATTGTGGACTCGCCGAAAAATGTGTTTCAAATGAGCTCGAAAGGTAGGGTGGTGGACTCGCTAAAAAAAGTGTATCAAATGAGCTCGACAGGTAGGGTAATGGACTCATTTCTAAGCAAAAATGGTGGACTCGCCGAAAATTGTGTTTCATATGAGCTCCAAAGGTAGGGCGGTGGACTCGCTAAAATAATGTGTTTCAAATGAGCTCGAAAGGTAGGGTAAACGGCCTTATTTATAAGAAAAAATAGTGGACTCGCTGGAAAATGTGTTTCAAATGAGCTCGAAAGGTAGGGTAAACGGCCTCATTTGTAAGCAAAAATAGGGGACACGACAAAAAATGTGTTTCAAATGAGTTCGAAAGGTAGGGTGGTCGACTCGCCAAAAAATGTGCTTCAAATGAATTAAAACGGTTAGGGTAAACAGACTCATTTCTAAGCAAAATTTGTGGACTCGCCGAAAAATGTGTTTCAAATGAGCTCAAAAGGTAGGGTGGTGTGGACTCGCTAAAAAATGTGTTTCGAATGAGCTCGAAAGGTAGGGTAAACGGCCTCATTTCAAAGCAAAAATGGTGGACTCTCCGGAAAATGTGTTTCAAATGAGCTCGAAAGGTAGGGTTGTGTGGACTCGCTAAAGTGTGTTTCAAATGAGCTCGAAAGGTAGGGTAAACGGCCTCATTTCCAAGAAAATATGGTGGACTCGCCGAAAAATGTGTTTAAAATAAGCTTCAAAGGTAGGGTGGTGGTCTAGCTGAAAAATGTGTTTCAAATGAGATCCAAAGATAGGGTAAACGGCCCAATTTTGAGAAAAAATGGTGGACTCGCCACAAAATGTGTTTCATATGAGACCCAAAGGTAGGGTGGTGGACTCGCTAAAAAATGTGTTTCAAAAGAGCTCGAAAGGTAGGGTAAACGGTCTCATTTCTATGAAAAAATGGTGGACTCGCTGAAAAAGGTGTTTCAAATGAGCTTCAAAGGTAGGGTGGTGGTCTAGCTGAAAAATATGTTTAAATGAGCTCCAAAGATAGGGTAAAAGGCCCCATTTCTTAGCAAAATTGGTGGACTCGCCGAAAAATGTGTTTCATATGAGCTCTAAAGGTTGGGTGGTGGACTCGCTAAAAAATGTGTTTCAAATGAATTCAAAAGGTAGGGTAAACAGACTCATTTCTTAGCAAAAATGGTGGACTCGCCAAAAAATATGTTTCAAATGAGCTCTAAACGTAGGATGGTGTGGACTCGCTAAAAAATGTGTTTCGAATGAGCTTGAAAGGTAGGGTAAACGGCCTCATTTCTAAGCAAATATGGTGACTCGCCAAAAAATGTGTTTCAAATGAGCTCGAAAGGTAGGGTGGTGGACTCGCTAAAAAATGTGTTTCGAATGAGCTCGAAAGATAGGGTAACGGACTCATTTCTAAGCAAAAATGGCGGACTCGCCGAAAAATGTGTTTCATATGAGCTCCAAATGTAGGGCGGTGGACTCGCTAAAATAATGTGTTTCAAATGAGCTCGAAAGGTAGGGTAAACGACCTTATTTATAAGAAAAAATAGTGGACTCGCTGGAAAATGTGTTTCAGTTGAGCTCGAAAGGTAGGGTAAACGGCCTCATTTGTATGAAACAATAGTGGACACGCCAAAAAATGTGTTTCAAATGAGTTCAAAAGGTAGGGTGGTCGACTCGCTAAAAAATGTGCTTCAAATGAATTCAAACAGGTAGGGTAAACAGACTCATTTCTAAGCAAAAATTGTGGACTCGCTGAAAAATGTGTTTCAAATGAGCTCAAAAGGTAGGGTGGTGTGGACTCGCTAAAAAATGTGTTTCGAATGAGCTCGAAAGGTAGGGTAAACGGCCTCATTTCTAAGCAAAAATGGTGGACTCGCCGAAAAATGTGTTTCAAATGAGCTCGAAAGGTAGGGTGGTGTGGACTCGCTAAAGTGTGTTTGAAATGAGCTCGAAAGGTAGGGTAAACGGCTTCATTTCTAAGAAAATATGGTGGACTCGCCGAAAAATGTGTTTAAAATAAGCTTCAAAGGTAGGGTGGTGGTCTAGCTGAAAAATGTGTTTCAAATGAGCTCCAAAGATAGGGTAGACGGCCCAATTTTGTGAAAAAATGGTGAACTCGCCGAAAAATGTGTTTCATATGAGCTCCAAAGGTAGGGTGGTGGACTCGCTAAAATAATGTGTTTCAAATGAGATCGAAAGGTAGGGTAAACGGCCTTATTTATAAGAAAAAATAGTGGACTCGCCAGAAAATGTGTTTCAAATGAGCTCGAAAGGTAGGGTACACGGCCTCATTTGTAAGCAAAAATGGTGGACACGCCAAAAAATATGTTTCAAATGAGTTCGAAAGGTAGGGTTGTGGACTCGCTAAAAAATGTGTTTCAAATGAATTCAAAAGGTAGGGTAAAAAGACTCATTTCTTAGCAAAAATTGTGGACTCGCCGAAAAATGTGTTTCAAATGAGCTCAAAAGGTAGGGTGGTGTGGACTCGCTAAAAAATGTGTTTTGAATGAGCTCGAAAGGAAGGGTAAACGGCCTCATTTCTAAGAAAAAATGGTGGACTCGCCGAAAAATGTGTTTCAAATGAGCTCGAAAGGTAGGGTGGTGTGGACTCGTTAAAGTGTGTTTCAAATGAGCTCGAAAGGTAGGGTAAACGGCCTCATTTCTAAGAAAAAATTATGGACTCACCGAAAAATGTGTTTCAAATGAGCTCGAAAGGTAGGGTGGTGGACTCGCTAAAAAATTTGTTTCAAATGAGCCCGAAAGGTAGGGTAAACGGACTCATTTCTGAGCAAAAATGGTGGACTCGCCGAAAAATGTGTTTCAAATGAGCTTCAAAGGTAGGGTGGTGGTCTAGCTGAAAAATATGTTTAAATGAGCTCCAAAGATAGGGTAAACGGCCCCATTTCTTAGAAAAATTGGTGGACCCGCCGAAAAATGTGTTTCATATGAGCTCTAAAGGTTGGGTGGTGGACTCGCTAAAAAATGTGTTTCAAATGAATTCAAAAGGTAGGGTAAACAGACTCATTTCTTAGCAAAAATGGTGGACTCGCCAAAAAATATGTTTCAAATGAGCTCTAAACGTAGGATGGTGTGGACTCGCTAAAAATGTGTTTCGAATGAGCTTGAAAGGTAGGGTAAACGGCCTCATTTCTAAGCAAATATGGTGACTCGCCAAAAAATGTGTTTCAAATAAGCTCGAAAGGTAGGGTGGTGGACTCGCTAAAAAATGTGTTTCAAATGAGCTCGAAAGGTAGGGTACGGACTCATTTCTAAGCAAAAATGGTGGACTGGCCGAAAAATGTGTTTCATATGAGCTCGAAAGGAAGGGTAAACAGCCTTATTTCTATGAAAAAATAGTGGACTCGCTGAAAATGTGTTTCAAATGAGCTCGAAAGGTAGGGTAAACAAACTCATTTCTAAGCAAAAATGGTGGACTCGGCGAAAAATGTGTTTAAAATGAGCTTCAAAGGTAGGGTGGTGGTCTAGCTGAAAAATGTGTTTCAAATGAGCTCCAAAGATAGGGTAAACGGCCCAATTTCTGAGCAAAAATGGTGGACTCGCCGAAAAATGTGTTTCATATGACCTTCAAAGGTAGGGTGGTGGACTCGCTAAAATAATGTGTTTCAAATGAGCTGAAAAGGTTGGGTAAACGACCTTATTTCTAAGAAAAAATAGTGTACTCGCCGGAAAATGTGTTTCAAATGAGCTCCAAAGGTAGGGTGGTGGTCTTGCTAAAAAATGTGTTTTAAATGAGCTCGAAAGGTAGGGTAAACGACCTCATTTTTATGAAAAAATGGTGGACTCGCTAAAAAATGTGTTTCAAATGAGCTTCAAAGGTAGGGTGGTGGTCTAGCTGATAAATATGTTTAAATGAGCTGCAAATATAGGGTAAACGGCCCCATTTCTGAGCAGAATTGGTGGACTCGCTGAAAAATGTGTTTCATATGAGCTCTAAAGGTTGGGTGGTGGACTCGCTAAAAAATGTGTTTCAAATGAATTCAAAAGGTAGGGTAAATAGACTCATTTGTTAGCAAAAATGGTGGACTCGCCAAAAAATGTGTTTCAAATGAGCTCAAAACGTAGGATGGTGTGGACTCGCTAAAAAATGTGTTTCGAATGAGCTTGAAAGGTAGGGTAAACGGCCTCATTTGTAAGCAAAAATAGTGGACACGACAAAAAATGTGTTTCAAATGAGTTCGAAAGGTAGGGTGGTCGACTCGCCAAAAAATGGGCTTCAAATGAATTAAAACGGGTAGGGTAAACAGACTCATTTCTAAGCAAAAATTGTGGACTCGCCGAAAAATGTGTTTCAAATGAGCTCAAAAGGTAGGGTGGTGTGGACTCGCTAAAAAATGTGTTTCGAATGAGCTCGAAAGGTAGGGTAAACGGCCTCATTTCAAAGCAAAAATGGTGGACTCTCCGGAAAATGTGTTTCAAATGAGCTCGAAAGGTAGGGTTGTGTGGACTCGCTAAAGTGTGTTTCAAATGAGCTCGAAAGGTAGGGTAAACGGCCTCATTTCCAAGAAAATATGGTGGACTCGCCGAAAAATGTGTTTAAAATAAGCTTCAAAGGTAGGGTGGTGGTCTAGCTGAAAAATGTGTTTCAAATGAGATCCAAAGATAGGGTAAACGGCCCAATTTTGAGAAAAAATGGTGGACTCGCCAAAAAATGTGTTTCATATGAGATCCAAAGGTAGGGTGGTGGACTCGCTAAAAAATGTGTTTCAAAAGAGCTCGAAAGGTAGGGTAAACGGTCTCATTTCTATGAAAAAATGGTGGACTCGCTGAAAAAGGTGTTTCAAATGAGCTTCAAAGGTAGGGTGGTGGTCTAGCTGAAAAATATGTTTAAATGAGCTCCAAAGATAGGGTAAACGGCCCCATTTCTTAGCAAAATTGGTGGACTCGCCGAAAAATGTGTTTCATATGAGCTCTAAAGGTTGGGTGGTGGACTCGCTAAAAAATGTGTTTCAAATGAATTCAAAAGGTAGGGTAAACAGACTCATTTCTTAGCAAAAATGGTGGACTCGCCAAAAAATATGTTTCAAATGAGCTCTAAACGTAGGATGGTGTGGACTCGCTAAAAAATGTGTTTCGAATGAGCTTGAAAGGTAGGGTAAACGGCCTCATTTCTAAGCAAATATGGTGACTCGCCAAAAAATGTGTTCCAAATGAGCTCGAAAGGTAGGGTGGTGGACTCGCTAAAAAATGTGTTTCGAATGAGCTCGAAAGATAGGGTAAACAGACTCATTTCTAAGCAAAAATTGTGGACTCGCTGAAAAATGTGTTTCAAATGAGATCAAAAGGTAGGGTGGTGTGGACTCGCTAAAAAATGTGTTTCAAATGAGCTCGAAAGGTAGGGTAAACGACCTTATTTATAAGAAAAAATAGTGGACTCGGTGGAAAATGTGTTTCAGTTGAGCTCGAAAGGTAGGGTAAACGGCCTCATTTGTAAGAAAAAATAGTGGACACGCCAAAAAATGTGTTTCAAATGAGTTCGAAAGGTAGGGTGGTCGACTCGCTAAAAAATGTGCTTCAAATGAATTCAAACAGGTAGGGTAAACAGACTCATTTCTAAGCAAAAATTGTGGACTCGCCGAAAAATGTGTTTCAAATGAGCTCAAAAGGTAGGGTGGTGTGGACTCGCTAAAAAATGTGTTTCGAATGAGCTCGAAAGGTAGGGTAAACGGCCTCATTTGAAAGCAAAAATGGTGGACTCTCCGGAAAATGTGTTTCAAATGAGCTCGAAAGGTAGGGTTGTGTGGACTCGCTAAAGTGTGTTTCAAATGAGCTCGAAAGGTAGGGTAAACGGCCTCATTTCCAAGAAAATATGGTGGACTCGCCGAAAAATGTGTTTAAAATAAGCTTCAAAGGTAGGGTGGTGGTCTAGCTGAAAAATGTGTTTCAAATGAGATCAAAAGATAGGGTAAACGGCCCAATTTTGAGAAAAAATGGTGGACTCGCCAAAAAATGCGTTTCATATGAGATCCAAAGGTAGGGTGGTGGACTCGCTAAAAAATGTGTTTCAAAAGAGCTCGAAAGGTAGGGTAAACGGTCTCATTTCTATGAAAAAATGGTGGACTCGCTGAAAAAGGTGTTTCAAATGAGCTTCAAAGGTAGGGTGGTGGTCTAGCTGAAAAATATGTTTAAATGAGCTCCAAAGATAGGGTAAACGGCCCCATTTCTTAGCAAAATTGGTGGACTCGCCGAAAAATGTGTTTCATATGAGCTCTAAAGGTTGGGTGGTGGACTCGCTAAAAAATGTGTTTCAAATGAATTCAAAAGGTAGGGTAAACAGACTCATTTCTTAGCAAAAATGGTGGACTCGCCAAAAAATATGTTTCAAATGAGCTCTAAACGTAGGATGGTGTGGACTCGCTAAAAAATGTGTTTCGAATGAGCTTGAAAGGTAGGGTAAACGGCCTCATTTCTAAGCAAATATGGTGACTCGCCAAAAAATGTGTTCCAAATGAGCTCGAAAGGTAGGGTGGTGGACTCGCTAAAAAATGTGTTTCGAATGAGCTCGAAAGATAGGGTAAACAGACTCATTTCTAAGCAAAAATTGTGGACTCGCTGAAAAATGTGTTTCAAATGAGATCAAAAGGTAGGGTGGTGTGGACTCGCTAAAAAATGTGTTTCAAATGAGCTCGAAAGGTAGGGTAAACGACCTTATTTATAAGAAAAAATAGTGGACTCGCTGGAAAATGTGTTTCAGTTGAGCTCGAAAGGTAGGGTAAACGGCCTCATTTGTAAGAAAAAATAGTGGACACGCCAAAAAATGTGTTTCAAATGAGTTCGAAAGGTAGGGTGGTCGACTCGCTAAAAAATGTGCTTCAAATGAATTCAAACAGGTAGGGTAAACAGACTCATTTCTAAGCAAAAATTGTGGACTCGCTGAAAAATGTGTTTCAAATGAGATCAAAAAGTAGGGTGGTGTGGACTCGCTAAAAAATGTGTTTCGAATGAGCTCGAAAGGTAGGGTAAACGGCCTCATTTCTAAGCAAAAATGGTGGACTCGCCGAAAAATGTGTTTCAAATGAGCTCGAAAGGTAGGGTGGTGTGGACTCGCTAAAGTGTGTTTGAAATGAGCTCGAAAGGTATGGTAAACGGCTTCATTTCTAAGAAAATATGGTGGACTCGCCGAAAAATGTGTTTAAAATAAGCTTCAAAGGTAGGGTGGTGGTCTAGCTGAAAAATGTGTTTCAAATGAGCTCCAAAGATAGGGTAGACGGCCCAATTTTGTGAAAAAATGGTGAACTCGCCGAAAAATGTGTTTCATATGAGCTCCAAAGGTAGGGTGGTGGACTCGCTAAAATAATGTGTTTCAAATGAGATCGAAAGGTAGGGTAAACGGCCTTATTTATAAGAAAAAATAGTGGACTCGCCAGAAAATGTGTTTCAAATGAGCTCGAAAGGTAGGGTACACGGCCTCATTTGTAAGCAAAAATGGTGGACACGCCAAAAAATGTGTTTCAAATGAGTTCGAAAGGTTGGGTGGTGGACTCGCTAAAAAATGTGTTTCAAATGAATTCAAAAGGTAGGGTAAAAAGACTCATTTCTTAGCAAAAATTGTGGACTCGCCGAAAAATGTGTTTCAAATGAGCTCAAAAGGTAGGGTGGTGTGGACTCGCTAAAAAATGTGTTTTGAATGAGCTCGAAAGGAAGGGTAAACGGCCTCATTTCTAAGAAAAAATGGTGGACTCGCCGAAAAATGTGTTTCAAATGAGCTCGAAAGGTAGGGTGGTGTGGACTCGTTAAAGTGTGTTTCAAATGAGCTCGAAAGGTAGGGTAAACGGCCTCATTTCTAAGAAAAAATTATGGACTCACCGAAAAATGTGTTTCAAATGAGCTCGAAAGGTAGGGTGGTGGACTCGCTAAAAAAATTGTTTCAAATGAGCCCGAAAGGTAGGGTAAACGGACTCATTTCTGAGCAAAAATGGTGGACTCGCTGAAAAATGTGTTTCAAATGAGCTTCAAAGGTAGGGTGGTGGTCTAGCTGAAAAATATGTTTAAATGAGCTCCAAAGATAGGGTAAACGGCCCCATTTCTTAGCAAAATTGGTGGACTCGCCGAAAAATGTGTTTCATATGAGCTCTAAAGGTTGGGTGGTGGACTCGCTAAAAAATGTGTTTCAAATGAATTCAAAACGTAGGGTAAACAGACTCATTTCTTAGCAAAAATGGTGGACTCGCCAAAAAATATGTTTCAAATGAGCTCTAAACGTAGGATGGTGTGGACTCGCTAAAAATGTGTTTCGAATGAGCTTGAAAGGTAGGGTAAACGGCCTCATTTCTAAACAAATATGGTGACTCGCCAAAAAATGTGTTTCAAATAAGCTCGAAAGGTATGGTGGTGGACTCGCTAAAAAATGTGTTTCAAATGAGCTCGAAAGGTAGGGTACGGACTCATTTATAAGCAAAAATGGTGGACTCGCCGAAAAATGTGTTTCATATGAGCTCGAAAGGAAGGGTAAACAGCCTTATTTCTAAGAAAAAATAGTGGACTCGCCGAAAATGTGTTTCAAATGAGCTCGAAAGGTAGGGTAAACAAACTCATTTCTAAGCAAAAATGGTGGACTCGGCGAAAAATGTGTTTAAAATGAGCTTCAAAGGTAGGGTGGTGGTCTAGCTGAAAAATGTGTTTCAAATGAGCTCCAAAGATAGGGTAAACGGCCCAATTTCTGAGCAAAAATGGTGGACTCGCCGAAAAATGTGTTTCATATGACCTTCAAAGGTAGGGTGGTGGACTCGCTATAATATTTCGTTTCAAATGAGCTGAAAAGGTTGGGTAAACGGCCTTATTTCTAAGAAAAAATAGTGTACTCGCCGGAAAATGTGTTTCAAATGAGCTCCAAAGGTAGGGTGGTGGTCTTGCTAAAAAATGTGTTTTAAATGAGCTCGAAAGGTAGGGTAAACGACCTCATTTTTATGAAAAAATGGTGGACTCGCTAAAAAATGTGTTTCAAATGAGCTTCAAAGGTAGGGTGGTGGTCTAGCTGATAAATATGTTTAAATGAGCTGCAAATATAGGGTAAACGGCCCCATTTCTGAGCAGAATTGGTGGACTCGCCGAAAAATGTGTTTCATATGAGCTCTAAAGGTTGGGTGGTGGACTCGCTAAAAAATGTGTTTCAAATGAATTCAAAAGGTAGGGTAAACAGACTCATTTCTTAGCAAAAATGGTGGACTCGCCAAAAAATGTGTTTCAAATGAGCTCAAAACGTAGGATGGTGTGGACTCGCTAAAAAATGTGTTTCGAATGAGCTTGAAAGGTAGGGTAAACGGCCTCATTTCTAAGCAAATATGGTGACTCACCAAAAAATGTGTTTCAAATAAGATCGAAAGGTAGGGTGGTGGACTCGCTAAAAAATGTATTTCAAATGAGCTCGAAAGGTAGGGTAACAGACTCATTTCTAAGCAAAAATGGTGGACTCGTCGAAAAATGTGTTTCATATGAGCTCCAAAGGTAGGGCGGTGGACTCGCTAAAATAATGTGTTTCAAATGAGCTCGAAAGGTAGGGTCAACGGCCTTATTTATGAGAAAAAATAGTGGACTCGCCAGAAAATGTGTTTCAAATGAGCTCGAAAGGTAGGGTAAACGGCCTCATTTCTAAGCAAATATGGTGGACTCGCCGAAAAATGTGTTTCAAATGAGCTCGAAAGGTAGGGTGGTGTGGACTCGCTAAAGTGTGTTTGAAATGAGCTCGAAAGGTAGGGTAAACGGCTTCATTTCTAAGAAAATATGGTGGACTCGCCGAAAAATGTGTTTAAAATAAGCTTCAAAGGTAGGGTGGTGGTCTAGCTGAAAAATGTGTTTCAAATGAGCTCCAAAGATAGGGTAGACGGCCCAATTTTGTGAAAAAATGGTGAACTCGCCGAAAAATGTGTTTCATATGAGCTCCAAAGGTAGGGTGGTGGACTCGCTAAAATAATGTGTTTCAAATGAGATCGAAAGGTAGGGTAAACGGCCTTATTTATAAGAAAAAATAGTGGACTCGCCAGAAAATGTGTTTCAAATGAGCTCGAAAGGTAGGGTACACGGCCTCATTTGTAAGCAAAAATGGTGGACACGCCAAAAAATGTGTTTCAAATGAGTTCGAAAGGTAGGGTGGTGGACTCGCTAAAAAATGTGTTTCAAATGAATTCAGAAGGTAGGGTAAAAAGACTCATTTCTTAGCAAAAATTGTGGACTCGCCGAAAAATGTGTTTCAAATGAGCTCAAAAGGTAGGGTGGTGTGGACTCGCTAAAAAATGTGTTTTGAATGAGCTCGAAAGGAAGGGTAAACGGCCTCATTTCTAAGAAAAAATGGTGGACTCACCGAAAAATGTGTTTCAAATGAGCTCGAAAGGTAGGGTGGTGTGGACTCGTTAAAGTGTGTTTCAAATGAGCTCGAAAGGTAGGGTAAACGGCCTCATTTCTAAGAAAAAATTATGGACTCACCGAAAAATGTGTTTCAAATGAGCTCGAAAGGTAGGGTGGTGGACTCGCTAAAAAATGTGTTTTGAATGAGCTCGAAAGGTAGGGTAAACAAACTCATTTCTAAGCAAAAATGGTGGACTCGGCGAAAAATGTGTTTAAAATGAGCTTCAAAGGTAGGGTGGTGGTCTAGCTGAAAAATGTGTTTCAAATGAGCTCCAAAGATAGGGTAAACGGCCCAATTTCTGAGCAAAAATGGTGGACTCGCCGAAAAATGTGTTTCATATGACCTTCAAAGGTAGGGTGGTGGACTCGCTAAAATAATGTGTTTCAAATGAGCTGAAAAGGTTGGGTAAACGGCCTTATTTCTAAGAAAAAATAGTGTACTCGCCGGAAAATGTGTTTCAAATGAGCTCCAAAGGTAGGGTGGTGGTCTTGCTAAAAAATGTGTTTTAAATGAGCTCGAAAGGTAGGGTAAACGACCTCATTTTTATGAAAAAATGGTGGACTCGCTAAAAAATGTGTTTCAAATGAGCTTCAAAGGTAGGGTGGTGGTCTAGCTGATAAATATGTTTAAATGAGCTGCAAATATAGGGTAAACGGCCCCATTTCTGAGCAGAATTGTGGACTCGCCGAAAAATGTGTTTCATATGAGCTCTAAAGGTTGGGTGGTGGGCTCGCTAAAAAATGTGTTTCAAATGAATTCAAAAGGTAGGGTAAACAGACTCATTTCTTAGCAAAAATGGTGGACTCGCCAAAAAATGAGTTTCAAATGAGCTCAAAACGTAGGATGGTGTGGACTCGCTAAAAAATGTGTTTCGAATGAGCTTGAAAGGTAGGGTAAACGGCCTCATTTCTAAGCAAATATGGTGACTCACCAAAAAATGTGTTTCAAATGAGATCGAAAGGTAGGGTGGTGGACTCGCTAAAAAATGTATTTCAAATGAGCTCGAAAGGTAGGGTAACAGACTCATTTCTAAGCAAAAATGGTGGACTCGTCGAAAAATGTGTTTCATATGAGCTCCAAAGGTAGGGCGGTGGACTCGCTAAAATAATGTGTTTCAAATGAGCTCGAAAGGTAGGGTAAACGGCCTTATTTATAAGAAAAAATAGTGGACTCGCTGGAAAATATGTTTCAAATGAGCTCGAAAGGTAGGGTAAACGGCCTCATTTGTAAGCAAAAATAGTGGACACGCCAAAAAATGTGTTTCAAATGAGTTCGAAAGGTAGGGTGGTCGACTCGCTAAAAAATGTGTTTCAAATGAATTCAAAAGGTAGGGTAAACAGACTCATTTCTTTACAAAAAATGGTGGACTCGCCAAAAAATATGTTTCAAATGAGCTCTAAACGTAGGATGGTGTGGACTCGCTAAAAAATGTGTTTCGAATGAGCTTGAAAGGTAGGGTAAACGGCCTCATTTCTAAGCAAATATGGTGACTCGTCAAAAAATGTGTTTCAAATGAGCTCGAAAGGTAGGGTGGTGGACTCGCTAAAAAATGTGTTTCAAATGAGCTCGAAAGATAGGGTAACAGACTCATTTCTAAGCAAAAATGGCGGACTCGCCGAAAAATGTGTTTCATATGAGCTCCAAAGGTAAGGCGGTGGACTCGCTAAAATAATATGTTTCAAATGAGCTCGAAAGGTAGGTTAAACGACCTTATTTATAAGAAAAAATAGTGGACTCGCTGGAAAATGTGTTTCAGTTGAGCTCGAAAGGTAGGGTAAACGGCCTAATTTGTAAGAAAAAATAGTAGACACGCCAAAAAATGTGTTTCAAATGAGTTCGAAAGGTAGGGTGGTCGACTCGCTAAAAAATGTGCTTCAAATGAATTCAAACAGGTAGGGTAAACAGACTCATTTCTAAGCAAAAATTGTGGACTCGCTGAAAAATGTGTTTCAAATGAGATCAAAAGGTAGGGTGGTGTGGACTCGCTAAAAAATGTGTTTCGAATGAGCTCGAAAGGTAGGGTAAACGGCCTCATTTCTAAGCAAAAATGGTGGACTCGCCGAAAAATATGTTTCAAATGAGCTCGAAAGGTAGGGTGGTGTGGACTCGCTAAAGTGTGTTTGAAATGAGCTCGAAAGTTAGGGTAAACGGCTTCATTTCTAAGAAAATATGGTGGACTCGCCGAAAAATGTGTTTAAAATAAGCTTCAAAGGTAGGGTGGTGGTCTAGCTGAAAAATGTGTTTCAAATGAGCTCCAAAGATAGGGTAGACGGCCCAATTTTGTGAAAAAATGGTGAACTCGCCGAAAAATGTGTTTCATATGAGCTCCAAAGGTAGGGTGGTGGAGTCCCTAAAATAATGTGTTTCAAATGAGATCGAAAGGTAGGGTAAACAGCCTTATTTATAAGAAAAAATAGTGGACTCGCCAGAAAATGTGTTTCAAATGAGCTCGAAAGGTAGGGTACACGGCCTCATTTGTAAGCAAAAATGGTGGACACGCCAAAAAATGTGTTTCAAATGAGTTCGAAAGGTACGGTGGTGGACTCACTAAAAAATGTGTTTCAAATGAATTCAAAAGGTAGGGTAAAAAGACTCATTTCTTAGCAAAAATTGTGGACTCGCCGAAAAATGTGTTTCAAATGAGCTCAAAAGGTAGGGTGGTGTGGACTCGCTAAAAAATGTGTTTTGAATGAGCTCGAAAGGAAGGGTAAACGGCCTCATGTAAGCAAAAATAGTGGACACGCCAAAAAATGTGTTTCAAATGAGTTCGAAAGGTAGGGTGGTCGACTCGCTAAAAAATGTGTTTCAAATGAATTCAAAAGGTAGGGTAAACAGACTCATTTCTTTACAAAAAATGGTGGACTCGCCAAAAAATATGTTTCAAATGAGCTCTAAACGTAGGATGGTGTGGACTCGCTAAAAAATGTGTTTCGAATGAGCTTGAAAGGTAGGGTAAACGGCCTCATTTCTAAGCAAATATGGTGACTCGTCAAAAAATGTGTTTCAAATGAGCTCGAAAGGTAGGGTGGTGGACTCGCTAAAAAATGTGTTTCAAATGAGCTCGAAAGATAGGGTAACGGACTCATTTCTAAGCAAAAATGGCGGACTCGCCGAAAAATGTGTTTCATATGAGCTCCAAAGGTAAGGCGGTGGACTCGCTAAAATAATGTGTTTCAAATGAGCTCGAAAGGTAGGGTAAACGACCTTATTTATAAGAAAAAATAGTGGACTCGCTGGAAAATGTGTTTCAGTTGAGCTCGAAAGGTAGGGTAAACGGCCTCATTTGTAAGAAAAAATAGTAGACACGCCAAAAAATGTGTTTCAAATGAGTTCGAAAGGTAGGGTGGTCGACTCGCTAAAAAATGTGCTTCAAATGAATTCAAACAGGTAGGGTAAACAGACTCATTTCTAAGAAAAAATGGTGGACTCGCCGAAAAATGTGTTTCAAATGAGCTCGAAAGGTAGGGTGGTGTGGACTCGTTAAAGTGTGTTTCAAATGAGCTCGAAAGGTAGGGTAAACGGCCTCATTTCTAAGAAAAAATTATGGACTCACCGAAAAATGTGTTTCAAATGAGCTCGAAAGGTAGGGTGGTGAACTCGCTAAAAGATTTGTTTCAAATGAGCCCGAAAGGTAGGGTAAACGGACTCATTTCTGAGCAAAAATGGTGGACTCGCCGAAAAATGTGTTTCAAATGAGCTTCAAAGGTAGGGTGGTGGTCTAGCTGAAAAATATGTTTAAATGAGCTCCAAAGATAGGGTAAACGGCCCCATTTCTTAGCAAAATTGGTGGACTCGCCGAAAAATGTGTTTCATATGAGCTCTATAGGTTGGGTGGTGGACTCGCTAAAAAATGTGTTTCAAATGAATTCAAAAGGTAGGGTAAACAGACTCATTTCTTAGCAAAAATGGTGGACTCGCCAAAAAATATGTTTCAAATGAGCTCTAAACGTAGGATGGTGTGGACTCGCTAAAAAATGTGTTTCGAATGAGCTTGAAAGGTAGGGTAAACGGCCTCATTTCTAAGCAAATATGGTGACTCGTCAAAAAATGTGTTTCAAATGAGCTCGAAAGGTAGGGTGGTGGACTCGCTAAAAAATGTGTTTCAAATGAGCTCGAAAGATAGGGTAACAGACTCATTTCTAAGCAAAAATGGCGGACTCGCCGAAAAATGTGTTTCATATGAGCTCCAAAGGTAAGGCGGTGGACTCGCTAAAATAATGTGTTTCAAATGAGCTCGAAAGGTAGGGTAAACGACCTTATTTATAAGAAAAAATAGTGGACTCGCTGGAAAATGTGTTTCAGTTGAGCTCGAAAGGTAGGGTAAACGGCCTCATTTGTAAGAAAAAATAGTAGACACGCCAAAAAATGTGTTTCAAATGAGTTCGAAAGGTAGGGTGGTCGACTCGCTAAAAAATGTGCTTCAAATGAATTCAAACAGGTAGGGTAAACAGACTCATTTCTAAGCAAAAATTGTGGACTCGCTGAAAAATGTGTTTCAAATGAGATCAAAAGGTAGGGTGGTGTGGACTCGCTAAAAAATGTGTTTCGAATGAGCTCGAAAGGTAGGGTAAACGGCCTCATTTCTAAGCAAAAATGGTGGACTCGCCGAAAAATATGTTTCAAATGAGCTCGAAAGGTAGGGTGGTGTGGACTCGCTAAAGTGTGTTTGAAATGAGCTCGAAAGTTAGGGTAAACGGCTTCATTTCTAAGAAAATATGGTGGACTCGCCGAAAAATGTGTTTAAAATAAGCTTCAAAGGTAGGGTGGTGGTCTAGCTGAAAAATGTGTTTCAAATGAGCTCCAAAGATAGGGTAGACGGCCCAATTTTGTGAAAAAATGGTGAACTCGCCGAAAAATGTGTTTCATATGAGCTCCAAAGGTAGGGTGGTGGAGTCCCTAAAATAATGTGTTTCAAATGAGATCGAAAGGTAGGGTAAACAGCCTTATTTATAAGAAAAAATAGTGGACTCGCCAGAAAATGTGTTTCAAATGAGCTCGAAAGGTAGGGTACACGGCCTCATTTGTAAGCAAAAATGGTGGACACGCCAAAAAATGTGTTTCAAATGAGTTCGAAAGGTACGGTGGTGGACTCACTAAAAAATGTGTTTCAAATGAATTCAAAAGGTAGGGTAAAAAGACTCATTTCTTAGCAAAAATTGTGGACTTGCCGAAAAATGTGTTTCAAATGAGCTCAAAAGGTAGGGTGGTGTGGACTCGCTAAAAAATGTGTTTTGAATGAGCTCGAAAGGAAGGGTAAACGGCCTCATGTAAGCAAAAATAGTGGACACGCCAAAAAATGTGTTTCAAATGAGTTCGAAAGGTAGGGTGGTCGACTCGCTAAAAAATGTGTTTCAAATGAATTCAAAAGGTAGGGTAAACAGACTCATTTCTTTACAAAAAATGGTGGACTCGCCAAAAAATATGTTTCAAATGAGCTCTAAACGTAGGATGGTGTGGACTCGCTAAAAAATGTGTTTCGAATGAGCTTGAAAGGTAGGGTAAACGGCCTCATTTCTAAGCAAATATGGTGACTCGTCAAAAAATGTGTTTCAAATGAGCTCGAAAGGTAGGGTGGTGGACTCGCTAAAAAATGTGTTTCAAATGAGCTCGAAAGATAGGGTAACGGACTCATTTCTAAGCAAAAATGGCGGACTCGCCGAAAAATGTGTTTCATATGAGCTCCAAAGGTAAGGCGGTGGACTCGCTAAAATAATGTGTTTCAAATGAGCTCGAAAGGTAGGGTAAACGACCTTATTTATAAGAAAAAATAGTGGACTCGCTGGAAAATGTGTTTCAGTTGAGCTCGAAAGGTAGGGTAAACGGCCTCATTTGTAAGAAAAAATAGTAGACACGCCAAAAAATGTGTTTCAAATGAGTTCGAAAGGTAGGGTGGTCGACTCGCTAAAAAATGTGCTTCAAATGAATTCAAACAGGTAGGGTAAACAGACTCATTTCTAAGAAAAAATGGTGGACTCGCCGAAAAATGTGTTTCAAATGAGCTCGAAAGGTAGGGTGGTGTGGACTCGTTAAAGTGTGTTTCAAATGAGCTCGAAAGGTAGGGTAAACGGCCTCATTTCTAAGAAAAAATTATGGACTCACCGAAAAATGTGTTTCAAATGAGCTCGAAAGGTAGGGTGGTGGACTCGCTAAAAGATTTGTTTCAAATGAGCCCGAAAGGTAGGGTAAACGGACTCATTTCTGAGCAAAAATGGTGGACTCGCCGAAAAATGTGTTTCAAATGAGCTTCAAAGGTAGGGTGGTGGTCTAGCTGAAAAATATGTTTAAATGAGCTCCAAAGATAGGGTAAACGGCCCCATTTCTTAGCAAAATTGGTGGACTCGCCGAAAAATGTGTTTCATATGAGCTCTATAGGTTGGGTGGTGGACTCGCTAAAAAATGTGTTTCAAATGAATTCAAAAGGTAGGGTAAACAGACTCATTTCTTAGCAAAAATGGTGGACTCGCCAAAAAATATGTTTCAAATGAGCTCTAAACGTAGGATGGTGTGGACTCGCTAAAAATGTGTTTCGAATGAGCTTGAAAGGTAGGGTAAACGGCCTCATTTCTAAGCAAATATGGTGACTCGCCAAAAAATGTGTTTCAAATAAGCTCGAAAGGTAGGGTGGTGGACTCGCTAAAAAATGTGTTTCAAATGAGCTCGAAAGATAGGGTAACGGACTCATTTCTAAGCAAAAATGGCGGACTCGCCGAAAAATGTGTTTCATATGAGCTCCAAAGGTAAGGCGGTGGACTCGCTAAAATAATATGTTTCAAATGAGCTCGAAAGGTAGGGTAAACGACCTTATTTATAAGAAAAAATAGTGGACTCGCTGGAAATTGTGTTTCAGTTGAGCTCGAAAGGTAGGGTAAACGGCCTCATTTGTAAGAAAAAATAGTAGACACGCCAAAAAATGTGTTTCAAATGAGTTCGAAAGGTAGGGTGGTCGACTCGCTAAAAAATGTGCTTCAAATGAATTCAAACAGGTAGGGTAAACAGACTCATTTCTAAGCAAAAATTGTGGACTCGCTGAAAAATGTGTTTCAAATGAGATCAAAAGGTAGGGTGGTGTGGACTCGCTAAAAAATGTGTTTCGAATGAGCTCGAAAGGTAGGGTAAACGGCCTCATTTCTAAGCAAAAATGGTGGACTCGCCGAAAAATGTGTTTCAAATGAGCTCGAAAGGTAGGGTGGTGTGGACTCGCTAAAGTGTGTTTGAAATGAGCTCGAAAGGTAGGGTAAACGGCTTCATTTCTAAGAAAATATGGTGGACTCGCCGAAAAATGTGTTTAAAATAAGCTTCAAAGGTAGGGTGGTGGTCTAGCTGAAAAATGTGTTTCAAATGAGCTCTAAAGGTTGGGTGGTGGACTCGCTAAAAAATGTGTTTCAAATGAATTCAAAAGGTAGGGTAAACAGACTCATTTCTTAGCAAAAATGGTGGACTCGCCAAAAAATATGTTTCAAATGAGCTCTAAACGTAGGATGGTGTGGACTCGCTAAAAATGTGTTTCGAATGAGCTTGAAAGGTAGGGTAAACGGCCTCATTTCTAAGCAAATATGGTGACTCGTAAAAAAATGTGTTTCAAATAAGCTCGAAAGGTAGGGTGGTGGACTCGCTAAAAAATGTGTTTCAAATGAGCTCGAAAGATAGGGTTACGGACTCATTTCTAAGCAAAAATGGCGGACTCGCCGAAAAATGTGTTTCATATGAGCTCCAAAGGTAAGGCGGTGGACTCGCTAAAATAATGTGTTTCAAATGAGCTCGAAAGGTCGGGTAAACGACCTTATTTATAAGAAAAAATAGTGGACTCGCTGGAAAATGTGTTTCAGTTGAGCTCGAAAGGTAGGGTAAACGGCCTCATTTGTAAGAAAAAATAGTAGACACGCCAAAAAATGTGTTTCAAATGAGTTCGAAAGGTAGGGTGGTCGACTCGCTAAAAAATGTGCTTCAAATGAATTCAAACAGGTAGGGTAAACAGACTCATTTCTAAGCAAAAATTGTGGACTCGCTGAAAAATGTGTTTCAAATAAGATCAAAAGGTAGGGTGGTGTGGACTCGCTAAAAAATGTGTTTCGAATGAGCTCGAAAGGTAGGGTAAACGGCCTCATTTCTAAGCAAAATAGGTGGACTCGCCGAAAAATGTGTTCCAAATGAGCTCGAAAGGTAGGGTGGTGTGGACTCGCTATAGTGTGTTTGAAATGAGCTCGAAAGGTAGGGTAAACGGCTTCATTTCTAAGAAAATATGGTGGACTCGCCGAAAAATATGTTTAAAATAAGCTTCAAAGGTAGGGTGGTGGTCTAGCTGAAAAATGTGTTTCAAATGAGTTCCAAAGATAGGGTAGACGGCCCAATTTTGTGAAAAAATGGTGAATTCGCCGAAAAATGTGTTTCATATGAGCTCCAAAGGTAGGGTGGTGGACTCGCTAAAATAATGTGTTTCAAATGAGATCGAAAGGTAGGGTAAACGGCCTTATTTATAAGAAAAAATAGTGGACTCGCCAGAAAATGTGTTTCAAATGAGCTCGAAAGGTAGGGTACACGGCCTCATTTGTAAGCAAAAATGGTGGACACGCCAAAAAATGTGTTTCAAATGAGTTCGAAAGTTAGGGTGGTGTACTCGCTAAAAAATGTGTTTCAAATGAATTCAAAAGGTAGGGTAAAAAGACTCGTTTCTTAGCAAAAATTGTGGACTCGCCGAAAAATGTGTTTCAAATGAGCTCAAAAGGTAGGGTGGTGTGGACTCGCTAAAAAATGTGTTTTGAATGAGCTCGAAAGGTAGGGTAAACAAACTCATTTCTAAGCAAAAATGGTGGACTCGGCGAAAAATGTGTTTAAAATGAGCTTCAAAGGTAGGGTGGTGGTCTAGCTGAAAAATGTGTTTCAAATGAGCTCCAAAGATAGGGTAAACGACCCAATTTCTGAGCAAAAATGGTGGACTCGCCGAAAAATGTGTTTCATATGACCTTCAAAGGTAGGGTGGTGGACTCGCTAAAATAATGTGTTTCAAATGAGCTGAAAAGGTTGGGTAAACGGCCTTATTTCTAAGAAAAAATAGTGTACTCGCCGGAAAATGTGTTTCAAATGAGCTCCAAAGGTAGGGTGGTGGTCTTGCTAAAAAATGTGTTTTAAATGAGCTCGAAAGGTAGGGTAAACGACCTCATTTTTATGAAAAAATGGTGGACTCGCTAAAAAATGTGTTTCAAATGAGCTTCAAAGGTAGGGTGGTGGTCTAGCTGATAAATATGTTTAAATGAGCTGCAAATATAGGGTAAACGGCCCCATTTCTGAGCAGAATTGGTGGACTCGCCGAAAAATGTGTTTCATATGAGCTCTAAAGGTTGGGTGGTGGGCTCGCTAAAAAATGTGTTTCAAATGAATTCAAAAGGTAGGGTAAACAGACTCATTTCTTAGCAAAAATGGTGGACTCGCCAAAAAATGAGTTTCAAATGAGCTCAAAACGTAGGATGGTGTGGACTCGCTAAAAAATATGTTTCGAATGAGCTTGAAAGGTAGGGTAAACGGCCTCATTTCTAAGCAAATATGGTGACTCACCAAAAAATGTGTTTCAAATGAGATCGAAAGGTAGGGTGGTGGACTCGCTAAAAAATGTATTTCAAATGAGCTCGAAAGGTAGGGTAACAGACTCATTTCTAAGCAAAAATGGTGGACTCGTCGAAAAATGTGTTTCATATGAGCTCCAAAGGTAGGGCGGTGGACTCGCTAAAATAATGTGTTTCAAATGAGCTCGAAAGGTAGGGTAAACGGCCTTATTTATAAGAAAAAATAGTGGACTCGCTGGAAAATATGTTTCAAATGAGCTCGAAAGGTAGGGTAAACGGCCTCATTTGTAAGCAAAAATAGTGGACACGCCAAAAAATGTGTTTCAAATGAGTTCGAAAGGTAGGGTGGTCGACTCGCTAAAAAATGTGTTTCAAATGAATTCAAAAGGTAGGGTAAACAGACTCATTTCTTTACAAAAAATGGTGGACTCGCCAAAAAATATGTTTCAAATGAGCTCTAAACGTAGGATGGTGTGGACTCGCTAAAAAATGTGTTTCGAATGAGCTTGAAAGGTAGGGTAAACGGCCTCATTTCTAAGCAAATATGGTGACTCGTCAAAAAATGTGTTTCAAATGAGCTCGAAAGGTAGGGTGGTGGACTCGCTAAAAAATGTGTTTCAAATGAGCTCGAAAGATAGGGTAACAGACTCATTTCTAAGCAAAAATGGCGGACTCGCCGAAAAATGTGTTGCATATGAGCTCCAAAGGTAAGGCGGTGGACTCGCTAAAATAATGTGTTTCAATTGAGCTCGAAAGGTAGGGTAAACGACCTTATTTATAAGAAAAAATAGTGGACTCGCTGGAAAATGTGTTTGAGTTGAGCTCGAAAGGTAGGGTAAACGGCCTCATTTGTAAGAAAAAATAGTAGACACGCCAAAAAATGTGTTTCAAATGAGTTCGAAAGGTAGGGTGGTCGACTCGCTAAAAAATGTGCTTCAAATGAATTCAAACAGGTAGGGTAAACAGACTCATTTCTAAGCAAAAATTGTGGACTCGCTGAAAAATGTGTTTCAAATGAGATCAAAAGGTAGGGTGGTGTGGACTCGCTAAAAAATGTGTTTCGAATGAGCTCGAAAGGTAGGGTAAACGGCCTCATTTCTAAGAAAAAATGGTGGACTCGCCGAAAAATGTGTTTCAAATGAGCTCGAAAGGTAGGGTGGTGTGGACTCGCTAAAGTGTGTTTGAAATGAGCTCGAAAGTTAGGGTAAACGGCTTCATTTCTAAGAAAATATGGTGGACTCGCCGAAAAATGTGTTTAAAATAAGCTTCAAAGGTAGGGTGGTGGTCTAGCTGAAAAATGTGTTTCAAATGAGCTCCAAAGATAGGGTAGACGGCCCAATTTTGTGAAAAAATGGTGAACTCGCCGAAAAATGTGTTTCATATGAGCTCCAAAGGTAGGGTGGTGGACTCCCTAAAATAATGTGTTTCAAATGAGATCGAAAGGTAGGGTAAACGGCCTTATTTATAAGAAAAAATAGTGGACTCGCCAGAAAATGTGTTTCAAATGAGATCGAAAGGTAGGGTACACGGCCTCATTTGTAAGCAAAAATGGTGGACACGCCAAAAAATGTGTTTCAAATGAGTTCGAAAGGTACGGTGGTGGACTCACTAAAAAATGTGTTTCAAATGAATTCAAAAGGTAGGGTAAAAAGACTCATTTCTTAGCAAAAATTGTGGACTCGCCGAAAAATGTGTTTCAAATGAGCTCAAAAGGTAGGGTGGTGTGGACTCGCTAAAAAATGTGTTTTGAATGAGCTCGAAAGGAAGGGTAAACGGCCTCATGTAAGCAAAAATAGTGGACACGCCAAAAAATGTGTTTCAAATGAGTTCGAAAGGTAGGGTGGTCGACTCGCTAAAAAATGTGTTTCAAATGAATTCAAAAGGTAGGGTAAACAGACTCATTTCTTTACAAAAAATGGTGGACTCGCCAAAAAATATGTTTCAAATGAGCTCTAAACGTAGGATGGTGTGGACTCGCTAAAAAATGTGTTTCGAATGAGCTTGAAAGGTAGGGTAAACGGCCTCATTTCTAAGCAAATATGGTGACTCGTCAAAAAATGTGTTTCAAATGAGCTCGAAAGGTAGGGTGGTGGACTCGCTAAAAAATGTGTTTCAAATGAGCTCGAAAGATAGGGTAACGGACTCATTTCTAAGCAAAAATGGCGGACTCGCCGAAAAATGTGTTTCATATGAGCTCCAAAGGTAAGGCGGTGGACTCGCTAAAATAATGTGTTTCAAATGAGCTCGAAAGGTAGGGTAAACGACCTTATTTATAAGAAAAAATAGTGGACTCGCTGGAAAATGTGTTTCAGTTGAGCTCGAAAGGTAGGGTAAACGGCCTCATTTGTAAGAAAAAATAGTAGACACGCCAAAAAATGTGTTTCAAATGAGTTCGAAAGGTAGGGTGGTCGACTCGCTAAAAAATGTGCTTCAAATGAATTCAAACAGGTAGGGTAAACAGACTCATTTCTAAGAAAAAATGGTGGACTCGCCGAAAAATGTGTTTCAAATGAGCTCGAAAGGTAGGGTGGTGTGGACTCGTTAAAGTGTGTTTCAAATGAGCTCGAAAGGTAGGGTAAACGGCCTCATTTCTAAGAAAAAATTATGGACTCACCGAAAAATGTGTTTCAAATGAGCTCGAAAGGTAGGGTGGTGGACACGCTAAAAGATTTGTTTCAAATGAGCCCGAAGGTAGGGTAAACGGACTCATTTCTGAGAAAAAATGGTGGACTCGCCGAAAAATGTGTTTCAAATGAGCTTCAAAGGTAGGGTGGTGGTCTAGCTGAAAAATATGTTTAAATGAGCTCCAAAGATAGGGTAAACGGCCCCATTTCTTAGCAAAATTGGTGGACTCGCCGAAAAATGTGTTTCATATGAGCTCTATAGGTTGGGTGGTGGACTCGCTAAAAAATGTGTTTCAAATGAATTCAAAAGGTAGGGTAAACAGACTCATTTCTTAGCAAAAATGGTGGACTCGCCAAAAAATATGTTTCAAATGAGCTCTAAACGTAGGATGGTGTGGACTCGCTAAAAATGTGTTTCGAATGAGCTTGAAAGGTAGGGTAAACGGCCTCATTTCTAAGCAAATATGGTGACTCGCCAAAAAATGTGTTTAAAATAAGCTCGAAAGGTAGGGTGGTGGACTCGCTAAAAAATGTGTTTCAAATGAGCTCGAAAGATAGGGTAACGGACTCATTTCTAAGCAAAAATGGCGGACTCGCCGAAAAATGTGTTTCATATGAGCTCCAAAGGTAAGGCGGTGGACTCGCTAAAATAATGTGTTTCAAATGAGCTCGAAAGGTAGGGTAAACGACCTTATTTATAAGAAAAAATAGTGGACTCGCTGGAAAATGTGTTTCAGTTGAGCTCGAAAGGTAGGGTAAACGGCCTCATTTGTAAGAAAAAATAGTAGACACGCCAAAAAATGTGTTTCAAATGAGTTCGAAAGGTAGGGTGGTCGACTCGCTAAAAAATGTGCTTCAAATGAATTCAAACAGGTAGGGTAAACAAACTCATTTCTAAGCAAAAATTGTGGACTCGCTGAAAAATGTGTTTCAAATGAGATCAAAAGGTAGGGTGGTGTGGACTCGCTAAAAAATGTGTTTCGAATGAGCTCGAAAGGTAGGGTAAACGGTCTCATTTCTAAGCAAAAATGGTGGACTCGCCGAAAAATGTGTTTCAAATGAGCTCGAAAGGTAGGGTGGTGTGGACTCGCTAAAGTGTGTTTGAAATGAGCTCGAAAGGTAGGGTAAACGGCTTCATTTCTAAGAAAATATGGTGGACTCGCCGAAAAATGTGTTTAAAATAAGCTTCAAAGGTAGGGTGGTGGTCTAGCTGAAAAATGTGTTTCAAATGAGCTCTAAAGGTTGGGTGGTGGACTCGCTAAAAAATGTGTTTCAAATGAATTCAAAAGGTAGGGTAAACAGACTCATTTCTTAGCAAAAATGGTGGACTCGCAAAAAAATATGTTTCAAATGAGCTCTAAACGTAGGATGGTGTGGACTCGCTAAAAATGTGTTTCGAATGAGCTTGAAAGGAAGGGTAAACGGCCTCATTTCTAAGCAAATATGGTGACTCGCCAAAAAATGTGTTTCAAATAAGCTCGAAAGGTAGGGTGGTGGACTCGCTAAAAAATGTGTTTCAAATGAGCTCGAAAGATAGGGTAACGGACTCATTTCTAAGCAAAAATGGCGGACTCGCCGAAAAATGTGTTTCATATGAGCTCCAAAGGTAAGGCGGTGGACTCGCTAAAATAATGTGTTTCAAATGAGCTCGAAAGGTAGGGTAAACGACCTTATTTATAAGAAAAAATAGTGGACTCGCTGGAAAATGTGTTTCAGTTGAGCTCGAAAGGTAGGGTAAACGGCCTCATTTGTAAGAAAAAATAGTAGACACGCCAAAAAATGTGTTTCAAATGAGTTCGAAAGGTAGGGTGGTCGACTCGCTAAAAAATGTGCTTCAAATGAATTCAAACAGGTAGGGTAAACAAACTCATTTCTAAGCAAAAATTGTGGACTCGCTGAAAAATGTGTTTCAAATGAGATCAAAAGGTAGGGTGGTGTGGACTCGCTAAAAAATGTGTTTCGAATGAGCTCGAAAGGTAGGGTAAACGGCCTCATTTCTAAGCAAAAATGGTGGACTCGCCGAAAAATGTGTTTCAAATGAGCTCGAAAGGTAGGGTGGTGTGGACTCGCTAAAGTGTGTTTGAAATGAGCTCGAAAGGTAGGGTAAACGGCTTCATTTCTAAGAAAATATGGTGGACTCGCCGAAAAATGTGTTTAAAATAAGCTTCAAAGGTAGGGTGGTGGTCTAGCTGAAAAATGTGTTTCAAATGAGCTCTAAAGGTTGGGTGGTGGACTCGCTAAAAAATGTGTTTCAAATGAATTCAAAAGGTAGTGTAAACAGACTCATTTCTTAGCAAAAATGGTGGACTCGCAAAAAAATATGTTTCAAATGAGCTCTAAACGTAGGATGGTGTGGACTCGCTAAAAATGTGTTTCGAATGAGCTTGAAAGGAAGGGTAAACGGCCTCATTTCTAAGCAAATATGGTGACTCGCCAAAAAATGTGTTTCAAATAAGCTCGAAAGGTAGGGTGGTGGACTCGCTAAAAAATGTGTTTCAAATGAGCTCGAAAGATAGGGTAACGGACTCATTTCTAAGCAAAAATGGTGGACTCGCCGAAAAATGTGTTTCATATGAGCTCCAAAGGTAAGGCGGTGGACTCGCTAAAATAATGTGTTTCAAATGAGCTCGAAAGGTAGGGTAAACGACCTTATTTATAAGAAAAAATAGTGGACTCGCTGGAAAATGTGTTTCAGTTGAGCTCGAAAGGTAGGGTAAACGGCCTCATTTGTAAGAAAAAATAGTAGACACGCCAAAAAATGTGTTTCAAATGAGTTCGAAAGGTAGGGTGGTCGACTCGCTAAAAAATGTGCTTCAAATGAATTCAAACAGGTAGGGTAAACAAACTCATTTCTAAGCAAAAATTGTGGACTCGCTGAAAAATGTGTTTCAAATGAGATCAAAAGGTAGGGTGGTGTGGACTCGCTAAAAAATGTGTTTCGAATGAGCTCGAAAGGTAGGGTAAACGGCCTCATTTCTAAGCAAAAATGGTGGACTCGCCGAAAAATGTGTTTCAAATGAGCTCGAAAGGTAGGGTGGTGTGGACTCGCTAAAGTGTGTTTGAAATGAGCTCGAAAGGTAGGGTAAACGGCTCCATTTCTAAGAAAATATGGTGGACTCGCCGAAAAATGTGTTTAAAATAAGCTTCAAAGGTAGGGTGGTGGTCTAGCTGAAAAATGTGTTTCAAATGAGCTCTAAAGGTTGGGTGGTGGACTCGCTAAAAAATGTGTTTCAAATGAATTCAAAAGGTAGGGTAAACAGACTCATTTCTTAGCAAAAATGGTGGACTCGCAAAAAAATATGTTTCAAATGAGCTCTAAACGTAGGATGGTGTGGACTCGCTAAAAATGTGTTTCGAATGAGCTTGAAAGGTAGGGTAAACGGCCTCATTTCTAAGCAAATATGGTGACTCGCCAAAAAATGTGTTTCAAATAAGCTCGAAAGGTAGGGTGGTGGACTCGCTAAAAAATGTGTTTCAAATGAGCTCGAAAGATAGGGTAACGGACTCATTTCTAAGCAAAAATGGCGGACTCGCCGAAAAATGTGTTTCATATGAGCTCCAAAGGTAAGGCGGTGGACTCGCTAAAATAATGTGTTTCAAATGAGCTCGAAAGGTAGGGTAAACGACCTTATTTATAAGAAAAAATAGTGGACTCGCTGGAAAATGTGTTTCAGTTGAGCTCGAAAGGTAGGGTAAACGGCCTCATTTGTAAGAAAAAATAGTAGACACGCCAAAAAATGTGTTTCAAATGAGTTCGAAAGGTAGGGTGGTCGACTCGCTAAAAAATGTGCTTCAAATGAATTCAAACAGGTAGGGTAAACAGACTCATTTCTAAGCAAAAATTGTGGACTCGCTGAAAAATGTGTTTCAAATGAGATCAAAAGGTAGGGTGGTGTGGACTCGCTAAAAAATGTGTTTCGAATGAGCTCGAAAGGTAGGGTAAACGGCCTCATTTCTAAGCAAAAATGGTGGACTCGCCGAAAAATGTGTTTCAAATGAGCTCGAAAGGTAGGGTGGTGTGGACTCGCTAAAGTGTGTTTGAAATGAGCTCGAAAGGTAGGGTAAACGGCTTCATTTCTAAGAAAATATGGTGGACTCGCCGAAAAATGTGTTTAAAATAAGCTTCAAAGGTAGGGTGGTGGTCTAGCTGAAAAATGTGTTTCAAATGAGCTCTAAAGGTTGGGTGGTGGACTCGCTAAAAAATGTGTTTCAAATGAATTCAAAAGGTAGGGTAAACAGACTCATTTCTTAGCAAAAATGGTGGACTCGCCAAAAAATATGTTTCAAATGAGCTCTAAACGTAGGATGGTGTGGACTCGCTAAAAATGTGTTTCGAATGAGCTTGAAAGGTAGGGTAAACGGCCTCATTTCTAAGCAAATATGGTGACTCGCAAAAAAATGTGTTTCAAATAAGCTCGAAAGGTAGGGTGGTGGACTCGCTAAAAAAGGTGTTTCAAATGAGCTCGAAAGATAGGGTAACGGACTCATTTCTAAGCAAAAATGGCGGACTCGCCGAAAAATGTGTTTCATATGAGCTCCAAAGGTAAGGCGGTGGACTCGCTAAAATAATGTGTTTCAAATGAGCTCGAAAGGTAGGGTAAACGACCTTATTTATAAGAAAAAATAGTGGACTCGCTGGAAAATGTGTTTCAGTTGAGCTCGAAAGGTAGGGTAAACGGCCTCATTTGTAAGAAAAAATAGTAGACACGCCAAAAAATGTGTTTCAAATGAGTTCGAAAGGTAGGGTGGTCGACTCGCTAAAAAATGTGCTTCAAATGAATTCAAACAGGTAGGGTAAACAGACTCATTTCTAAGCAAAAATTGTGGACTCGCTGAAAAATGTGTTTCAAATGAGATCAAAAGGTAGGGTGGTGTGGACTCGCTAAAAAATGTGTTTCGAATGAGCTCGAAAGGTAGGGTAAACGGCCTCATTTCTAAGCAAAAATGGTGGACTCGCCGAAAAATGTGTTTCAAATGAGCTCGAAAGGTAGGGTGGTGTGGACTCGCTAAAGTGTGTTTGAAATGAGCTCGAAAGGTAGGGTAAACGGCTTCATTTCTAAGAAAATATGGTGGACTCGCCAAAAAATGTGTTTAAAATAAGCTTCAAAGGTAGGGTGGTGGTCTAGCTGAAAAATGTGTTTCAAATGAGCTCTAAAGGTTGGGTGGTGGACTCGCTAAAAAATGTGTTTCAAATGAATTCAAAAGGTAGGGTAAACAGACTCATTTCTTAGCAAAAATGGTGGACTCGCCAAAAAATATGTTTCAAATGAGCTCTAAACGTAGGATGGTGTGGACTCGCTAAAAATGTGTTTCGAATGAGCTTGAAAGGTAGGGTAAACGGCCTCATTTCTAAGCAAATATGGTGACTCGCAAAAAAATGTGTTTCAAATAAGCTCGAAAGGTAGGGTGGTGGACTCGCTAAAAAAGGTGTTTCAAATGAGCTCGAAAGATAGGGTAACGGACTCATTTCTAAGCAAAAATGGCGGACTCGCCGAAAAATGTGTTTCATATGAGCTCCAAAGGTAAGGCGGTGGACTCGCTAAAATAATGTGTTTCAAATGAGCTCGAAAGGTAGGGTAAACGACCTTATTTATAAGAAAAAATAGTGGACTCGCTGGAAAATGTGTTTCAGTTGAGCTCGAAAGGTAGGGTAAACGGCCTCATTTGTAAGAAAAAATAGTAGACACGCCAAAAAATGTGTTTCAAATGAGTTCGAAAGGTAGGGTGGTCGACTCGCTAAAAAATGTGCTTCAAATGAATTCAAACAGGTAGGGTAAACAGACTCATTTCTAAGCAAAAATTGTGGACTCGCTGAAAAATGTGTTTCAAATGAGATCAAAAGGTAGGGTGGTGTGGATTCGCTAAAAAATGTGTTTCGAATGAGCTCGAAAGGTAGGGTAAACGGCCTCATTTCTAAGAAAAAATGGTGGACTCGCCGAAAAATGTGTTCCAAATGAGCTCGAAAGGTAGGGTGGTGTGGACTCGCTAAAGTGTGTTTGAAATGAGCTCGAAAGGTAGGGTAAACGGCTTCATTTCTAAGAAAATATGGTGGACTCGCCAAAAAATGTGTTTAAAATAAGCTTCAAAGGTAGGGTGGTGGTCTAGCTGAAAAATGTGTTTCAAATGAGCTCTAAAGGTTGGGTGGTGGACTCGCTAAAAAATGTGTTTCAAATGAATTCAAAAGGTAGGGTAAACAGACTCATTTCTCAGCAAAAATGGTGGACTCGCCAAAAAATATGTTTCAAATGAGCTCTAAACGTAGGATGGTGTGGACTCGCTAAAAATGTGTTTCGAATGAGCTTGAAAGGTAGGGTAAACGGCCTCATTTCTAAGCAAATATGGTGACTCGCAAAAAAATGTGTTTCAAATAAGCTCGAAAGGTAGGGTGGTGGACTCGCTAAAAAAGGTGTTTCAAATGAGCTCGAAAGATAGGGTAACGGACTCATTTCTAAGCAAAAATGGCGGACTCGCCGAAAAATGTGTTTCATATGAGCTCCAAAGGTAAGGCGGTGGACTCGCTAAAATAATGTGTTTCAAATGAGCTCGAAAGGTAGGGTAAACGACCTTATTTATAAGAAAAAATAGTGGACTCGCTGGAAAATGTGTTTCAGTTGAGCTCGAAAGGTAGGGTAAACGGCCTCATTTGTAAGAAAAAATAGTAGACACGCCAAAAAATGTGTTTCAAATGAGTTCGAAAGGTAGGGTGGTCGACTCGCTAAAAAATGTGCTTCAAATGAATTCAAACAGGTAGGGTAAACAGACTCATTTCTAAGCAAAAATTGTGGACTCGCTGAAAAATGTGTTTCAAATGAGATCAAAAGGTAGGGTGGTGTGGACTCGCTAAAAAATGTGTTTCGAATGAGCTCGAAAGGTAGGGTAAACGGCCTCATTTCTAAGAAAAAATGGTGGACTCGCCGAAAAATGTGTTCCAAATGAGCTCGAAAGGTAGGGTGGTGTGGACTCGCTAAAGTGTGTTTGAAATGAGCTCGAAAGGTAGGGTAAACGGCTTCATTTCTAAGAAAATATGGTGGACTCGCCGAAAAATGTGTTTAAAATAAGCTTCAAAGGTAGGGTGGTGGTCTAGCTGAAAAATGTGTTTCAAATGAGTTCCAAAGATAGGGTAGACGGCCCAATTTTGTGAAAAAATGGTGAATTCGCCGAAAAATGTGTTTCATATGAGCTCCAAAGGTAGGGTGGTGGACTCGCTAAAATAATGTGTTTCAAATGAGATCGAAAGGTAGGGTAAACGGCCTTATTTATAAGAAAAAATAGTGGACTCGCCAGAAAATGTGTTTCAAATGAGCTCGAAAGGTAGGGTACACGGCCTCATTTGTAAGCAAAAATGGTGGACACGCCAAAAAATGTGTTTCAAATGAGTTCGAAAGGTAGGGTGGTGGACTCGCTAAAAATGTGTTTCAAATGAATTCAAAAGGTAGGGTAAAAAGACTCATTTCTTAGCAAAAATTGTGGACTCGCCGAAAAATGTGTTTCAAATGAGCTCAAAAGGTAGGGTGGTGTGGACTCGCTAAAAAATGTGTTTTGAATGAGCTCGAAAGGAAGGGTAAACGGCCTCATTTCTAAGAAAAAATGGTGGACTCGCCGAAAAATGTGTTTCAAATGAGCTCGAAAGGTAGGGTGGTGTGGACTCGTTAAAGTGTGTTTCAAATGAGCTCGAAAGGTAGGGTAAACGGCCTCATTTCTAAGAAAAAATTATGGACTCACCGAAAAATGTGTTTCAAATGAGCTCGAAAGGTAGGGTGGTGGACGCGCTAAAAGATTTGTTTCAAATGAGCCCGAAAGGTAGGGTAAACGGACTCATTTCTGAGCAAAAATGGTGGACTCGCCGAAAAATGTGTTTCAAATGAGCTCGAAAGGTAGGGTGGTGTGGACTCGCTAAAGTGTGTTTGAAATGAGCTCGAAAGGTAGGGTAAACGGCTTCATTTCTAAGAAAATATGGTGGACTCGCCGAAAAATGTGTTTAAAATAAGCTTCAAAGGTAGGGTGGTGGTCTAGCTGAAAAATGTGTTTCAAATGAGCTCTAAAGGTTGGGTGGTGGACTCGCTAAAAAATGTGTTTCAAATGAATTCAAAAGGTAGGGTAAACAGACTCATTTCTTAGCAAAAATGGTGGACTCGCAAAAAAATATGTTTCAAATGAGCTCTAAACGTAGGATGGTGTGGACTCGCTAAAAATGTGTTTCGAATGAGCTTGAAAGGTAGGGTAAACGGCCTCATTTCTAAGCAAATATGGTGACTCGCCAAAAAATGTGTTTCAAATAAGCTCGAAAGGTAGGGTGGTGGACTCGCTAAAAAATGTGTTTCAAATGAGCTCGAAAGATAGGGTAACGGACTCATTTCTAAGCAAAAATGGCGGACTCGCCGAAAAATGTGTTTCATATGAGCTCCAAAGGTAAGGCGGTGGACTCGCTAAAATAATGTGTTTCAAATGAGCTCGAAAGGTAGGGTAAACGACCTTATTTATAAGAAAAAATAGTGGACTCGCTGGAAATTGTGTTTCAGTTGAGCTCGAAAGGTAGGGTAAACGGCCTCATTTGTAAGAAAAAATAGTAGACACGCCAAAAAATGTGTTTCAAATGAGTTCGAAAGGTAGGGTGGTCGACTCGCTAAAAAAAGTGCTTCAAATGAATTCAAACAGGTAGGGTAAACAGACCCATTTCTAAGCAAAAATTGTGGACTCGTTGAAAAATGTGTTTCAAATGAGATCAAAAGGTAGGGTGGTGTGGACTCGCTAAAAAATGTGTTTCGAATGAGCTCGAAAGGTAGGGTAAACGGCCTCATTTCTAAGCAAAAATGGTGGACTCGCCGAAAAATGTGTTTCAAATGAGCTCGAAAGGTAGGGTGGTGTGGACTCGCTAAAGTGTGTTTGAAATGAGCTCGAAAGGTAGGGTAAACGGCTTCATTTCTAAGAAAATATGGTGGACTCGCCGAAAAATGTGTTTAAAATAAGCTTCAAAGGTAGGGTGGTGGTCTAGCTGAAAAATGTGTTTCAAATGAGCTCTAAAGGTTGGGTGGTGGACTCGCTAAAAAATGTGTTTCAAATGAATTCAAAAGGTAGGGTAAACAGACTCATTTCTTAGCAAAAATGGTGGACTCGCAAAAAAATATGTTTCAAATGAGCTCTAAACGTAGGATGGTGTGGACTCGCTAAAAATGTGTTTCGAATGAGCTTGAAAGGTAGGGTAAACGGCCTCATTTCTAAGCAAATATGGTGACTCGCAAAAAAATGTGTTTCAAATAAGCTAGAAAGGTAGGGTGGTGGACTCGCTAAAAAAGGTGTTTCAAATGAGCTCGAAAGATAGGGTAACGGACTCATTTCTAAGCAAAAATGGCGGACTCGCCGAAAAATGTGTTTCATATGAGCTCCAAAGGTAAGGCGGTGGACTCGCTAAAATAATGTGTTTCAAATGAGCTCGAAAGGTAGGGTAAACGACCTTATTTATAAGAAAAAATAGTGGACTCGCTGGAAAATGTGTTTCAGTTGAGCTCGAAAGGTAGGGTAAACGGCCTCATTTGTAAGAAAAAATAGTAGACACGCCAAAAAATGTGTTTCAAATGAGTTCGAAAGGTAGGGTGGTCGACTCGCTAAAAAATGTGCTTCAAATGAATTCAAACAGGTAGGGTAAACAGACTCATTTCTAAGCAAAAATTGTGGACTCGCTGAAAAATGTGTTTCAAATGAGATCAAAAGGTAGGGTGGTGTGGACTCGCTAAAAAATGTGTTTCGAATGAGCTCGAAAGGTAGGGTAAACGGCCTCATTTCTAAGAAAAAATGGTGGACTCGCCGAAAAATGTGTTTCAAATGAGCTCGAAAGGTAGGGTGGTGTGGACTCGCTAAAGTGTGTTTGAAATGAGCTCGAAAGGTAGGGTAAACGGCTTCATTTCTAAGAAAATATGGTGGACTCGCCGAAAAATGTGTTTAAAATAAGCTTCAAAGGTAGGGTGGTGGTCTAGCTGAAAAATGTGTTTCAAATGAGCTCTAAAGGTTGGGTGGTGGACTCGCTAAAAAATGTGTTTCAAATGAATTCAAAAGGTAGGGTAAACAGACTCATTTCTTAGCAAAAATGGTGGACTCGCCAAAAAATATGTTTCAAATGAGCTCTAAACGTAGGATGGTGTGGACTCGCTAAAAATGTGTTTCGAATGAGCTTGAAAGGTAGGGTAAACGGCCTCATTTCTAAGCAAATATGGTGACTCGCCAAAAAATGTGTTTCAAATAAGCTCGAAAGGTAGGGTGGTGGACTCGCTAAAAAATGTGTTTCAAATGAGCTCGAAAGATAGGGTAACGGACTCATTTCTAAGCAAAAATGGCGGACTCGCCGAAAAATGTGTTTCATATGAGCTCCAAAGGTAAGGCGGTGGACTCGCTAAAATAATGTGTTTCAAATGAGCTCGAAAGGTAGGGTAAACGACCTTATTTATAAGAAAAAATAGTGGACTCGCTGGAAAATGTGTTTCAGTTGAGCTCGAAAGGTAGGGTAAACGGCCTCATTTGTAAGAAAAAATAGTAGACACGTCAAAAAATGTGTTTCAAATGAGTTCGAAAGGTAGGGTGGTCGACTCGCTAAAAAATGTGCTTCAAATGAATTCAAACAGGTAGGGTAAACAGACTCATTTCTAAGCAAAAATTGTGGACTCGCTGAAAAATGTGTTTCAAATGAGATCAAAAGGTAGGGTGGTGTGGACTCGCTAAAAAATGTGTTTCGAATGAGCTCGAAAGGTAGGGTAAACGGCCTCATTTCTAAGCAAAAATGGTGGACTCGCCGAAAAATGTGTTTCAAATGAGCTCGAAAGGTAGGGTGGTGTGGACTCGCTAAAGTGTGTTTGAAATGAGCTCGAAAGGTAGGGTAAACGGCTTCATTTCTAAGAAAATATGGTGGACTCGCCGAAAAATGTGTTTAAAATAAGCTTCAAAGGTAGGGTGGTGGTCTAGCTGAAAAATGTGTTTCAAATGAGCTCTAAAGGTTGGGTGGTGGACTCGCTAAAAAATGTGTTGCAAATGAATTCAAAAGGTAGGGTAAACAGACTCATTTCTTAGCAAAAATGGTGGACTCGCCAAAAAATATGTTTCGAATGAGCTCTAAACGTAGGATGGTGTGGACTCGCTAAAAATGTGTTTCGAATGAGCTTGAAAGGTAGGGTAAACGGCCTCATTTCTAAGCAAATATGGTGACTCGCAAAAAAATGTGTTTCAAATAAGCTCGAAAGGTAGGGTGGTGGACTCGCTAAAAAAGGTGTTTCAAATGAGCTCGAAAGATAGGGTAACGGACTCATTTCTAAGCAAAAATGGCGGACTCGCCGAAAAATGTGTTTCATATGAGCTCCAAAGGTAAGGCGGTGGACTCGCTAAAATAATGTGTTTCAAATGAGCTCGAAAGGTAGGGTAAACGACCTTATTTATAAGAAAAAATAGTGGACTCGCTGGAAAATGTGTTTCAGTTGAGCTCGAAAGGTAGGGTAAACGGCCTCATTTGTAAGAAAAAATAGTAGACACGCCAAAAAATGTGTTTCAAATGAGTTCGAAAGGTAGGGTGGTCGACTCGCTAAAAAATGTGCTTCAAATGAATTCAAACAGGTAGGGTAAACAGACTCATTTCTAAGCAAAAATTGTGGACTCGCTGAAAAATGTGTTTCAAATGAGATCAAAAGGTAGGGTGGTGTGGACTCGCTAAAAAATGTGTTTCGAATGAGCTCGAAAGGTAGGGTAAACGGCCTCATTTTTAAGCAAAAATGGTGGACTCGCCGAAAAATGTGTTCCAAATGAGCTCGAAAGGTAGGGTGGTGTGGACTCGCTAAAGTGTGTTTGAAATGAGCTCGAAAGGTAGGGTAAACGGCTTCATTTCTAAGAAAATATGGTGGACTCGCCGAAAAATGTGTTTAAAATAAGCTTCAAAGGTAGGGTGGTGGTCTAGCTGAAAAATGTGTTTCAAATGAGTTCCAAAGATAGGGTAGACGGCCCAATTTTGTGAAAAAATGGTGAATTCGCCGAAAAATGTGTTTCATATGAGCTCCAAAGGTAGGGTGGTGGACTCGCTAAAATAATGTGTTTCAAATGAGATCGAAAGGTAGGGTAAACGGCCTTATTTATAAGAAAAAATAGTGGACTCGCCAGAAAATGTGTTTCAAATGAGCTCGAAAGGTAGGGTACACGGCCTCATTTGTAAGCAAAAATGGTGGACACGCCAAAAAATGTGTTTCAAATGAGTTCGAAAGGTAGGGTGGTGGACTCGCTAAAAATGTGTTTCAAATGAATTCAAAAGGTAGGGTAAAAAGACTCATTTCTTAGCAAAAATTGTGGACTCGCCGAAAAATGTGTTTCAAATGAGCTCAAAAGGTAGGGTGGTGTGGACTCGCTAAAAAATGTGTTTTGAATGAGCTCGAAAGGAAGGGTAAACGGCCTCATTTCTAAGAAAAAATGGTGGACTCGCCGAAAAATGTGTTTCAAATGAGCTCGAAAGGTAGGGTAAACGGCCTCATTTCTAAGAAAAAATTATGGACTCACCGAAAAATGTGTTTCAAATGAGCTCGAAAGGTAGGGTGGTGGACTCGCTAAAAAATTTGTTTCAAATGAGCCCGAAAGGTAGGGTAAACGGACTCATTTCTGAGCAAAAATGGTGGACTCGCCGAAAAATGTGTTTCAAATGAGCTTCAAAGGTAGGGTGGTGGTCTAGCTGAAAAATATGTTTAAATGAGCTCCAAAGATAGGGTAAACGGCCCCATTTCTTAGCAAAATTGGTGGACTCGCCGAAAAATGTGTTTCATATGAGCTCTAAAGGTTGGGTGGTGGACTCGCTAAAAAATGTGTTTCAAATGAATTCAAAAGGTAGGGTAAACATACTCATTTCTTAGCAAAAATGGTGGACTCGCCAAAAAATATGTTTCAAATGAGCTCTAAACGTAGGATGGAGTGGACTCGCTAAAAATGTGTTTCGAATGAGCTTGAAAGGTAGGGTAAACGGCCTCATTTCTAAGCAAATATGGTGACTCGCCAAAAAATGTGTTTCAAATAAGCTCGAAAGGTAGGGTGGTGGACTCGCTAAAAAATGTGTTTCAAATGAGCTCGAAAGGTAGGGTACGGACTCATTTCTAAGCAAAAATGGTGGACTCGCCGAAAAATGTGTTTCATATGAGCTCGAAAGGAAGGGTAAACAGCCTTATTTCTAAGAAAAAATAGTGGACTCGCCGAAAATGTGTTTCAAATGAGCTCGAAAGGTAGGGTAAACAAACTCATTTCTAAGCAAAAATGGTGGACTCGGCGAAAAATGTGTTTAAAATGAGCTTCAAAGGTAGGGTGGTGGTCTAGCTGAAAAATGTGTTTCAAATGAGCTCCAAAGATAGGGTAAACGGCCCAATTTCTGAGCAAAAATGGTGGACTCGCCGAAAAATGTGTTTCATATGACCTTCAAAGGTAGGGTGGTGGACTCGCTAAAATAATGTGTTTCAAATGAGCTGAAAAGGTTGGGTAAACGGCCTTATTTCTAAGAAAAAATAGTGTACTCGCCGGAAAATGTGTTTCAAATGAGCTCCAAAGGTAGGGTGGTGGTCTTGCTAAAAAATGTGTTTTAAATGAGCTCGAAGGTAGGGTAAACGACCTCATTTTTACGAAAAAATGGTGGACTCGCTAAAAAATGTGTTTCAAATGAGCTTCAAAGGTAGGGTGGTGGTCTAGCTGATAAATATGTTTAAATGAGCTGCAAATATAGGGTAAACGGCCCCATTTCTGAGCAGAATTGGTGGACTCGCCGAAAAATGTGTTTCATATGAGCTCTAAAGGTTGGGTGGTGGACTCGCTAAAAAATGTGTTTCAAATGAATTTAAAAGGTAGGGTAAACGGCCTCATTTCTCAGCAAATTTGGTGACTCACCAAAAAATGTGTTTCAAATGAGATCGAAAGGTAGGGTGGTGGACTCGCTAAAAAATGTGTTTCAAATGAGCTCGAAAGGTAGGGTAACAGACTCATTTCTAAGCAAAAATGGTGGACTCGTCGAAAAATGTGTTTCATATGAGCTCCAAAGGTAGGGCGGTGGACTCACTAAAATAATGTGTTTCAAATGAGCTCGAAAGGTAGGGTAAACGGCCTTATTTATAAGAAAATATAGTGGACTCGCTGGAAAATGTGTTTCAAATGAGCTCGAAAGGTAGGGTAAACGGCCTCATTTGTAAGCAAAAATAGTGGACACGCCAAAAAATGTGTTTCAAATGAGTTCGAAAGGTAGGGTGGTCGACTCGCTAAAAAATGTGCTTCAAATGAATTCAAACGGGTAGGGTCAACAGACTCATTTCTAAGAAAAATTGTGGACTCGCCGAAAAATGTGTTTCAAATGAGCTCAAAAGGTAGGGTGGTGTGGACTCGCTACAAAATGTGTTTCGAATGAGCTCGAAAAGTAGGGTAAACGGCCTCATTTCTAAGCAAAAATGGTGAACTCGCTGGAAAATGTGTTTCAAATGAGCTCGAAAGGTACGGTAAACGGCCTCATTGGTAAGCAAAAATAGTGGACACGCCAAAAAATGTGTTTCAAATGAGTTCGAAAGGTAGGGTGGTCGACTCGCTAAAAAATGTGCTTCAAATGAATTCAAACGGGTAGGGTCAACAGACTCATTTATAAGAAAAATTGTGGACTCGCCGAAAAATGTGTTTCAAATGAGCTCAAAAGGTAGGGTGGTGTGGACTCGCTACAAAATGTGTTTCGAATGAGCTCGAAAAGTAGGGTAAACGGCCTCATTTCTAAGCAAAAATGGTGGACTCGCCGAAAAATGTGTTTCAAATGAGCTCGAAAGGTAGGGTGGTGTGGACTCGCTAAAGTGTGTTTGAAATGAGCTCGAAAGGTAGGTAAACGGCCTCATTTCTAAGAAAATATGGTGGACTCGCCGAAAAATGTGTTTAAAATAAGCTTCAATGGTAGGGTGGTGGTCTAGCTGAAAAATGTGTTTCAAATGAATTCAAAAGGTAGGGTAAACAGACTCATTTCTTAGCAAAAATGGTGGACTCGCCAAAAAATATGTTTCAAATGAGCTCAAAACGTAGGATGGTGTGGACTCGCTAAAAAATGTGTTTCGAATGAGCTTGAAAGGTAGGGTAAACGGCCTCATTTCTAAGCAAATATGGTGACTCGCCAAAAAATGTGTTTCAAATGAGCTCGAATGGTAGGGTGGTGGACTCGCTAAAAAATGTGTTTCAAATGAGCTCGAAAGGTAGGGTAACGGACTCATTTCTAAGCAAAAATGGTGGACTCGCCGAGAAATGTGTTTCATATGAGCTCCAAAGGTAGGGCGATGGACTCGCTAAAATAATGTGTTTCAAATGAGCTCGAAAGGTAGGGTAAACGGCCTTATTTATAAGAAAAAATAGTGGACTCGCTGGAAAATGTGTTTCAAATGAGCTCGAAAGGTAGGGTAAACGGCCTCATTGGTAAGCAAAAATAGTGGACACGCCAAAAAATGTGTTTCAAATGAGTTCGAAAGGTAGGGTGGTCGACTCGCTAAAAAATGTGCTTCAAATGAATTCAAACGGGTAGGGTAAACAGACTCATTTCTAAGCAAAAATTGTGGACTCGCCGAAAAATGTGTTTCAAATGAGCTCAAAAGGTAGGGTGGTGTGGACTCGCTAAAAAATGTGTTTCGAATGAGCTCGAAAGGTAGGGTAAACGACCTCATTTCTAAGCAAAAATGGTGGACTCGCCGAAAAATGTGTTTCAAATGAGCTCGAAAGGTAGGGTGGTGTGGACTCGCTAAAGTGTGTTTCAAATGAGCTCGAAAGGTAGGATAAACGGCCTCATTTCTAAGAAAATACGGTGGACTCGCCGAAAAATGTGTTTAAAAGAAGCTTCAAAGGTAGAGTGGTGGTCTAGCTGAAAAATGTGTTTCAAATGAGCTCCAAAGATAGGGTAAACGGCCCAATTTTGAGAAAAAATGGTGGACTCGCCGAAAAATGTGTTTCATATGAGCTCCAAAGGTGGGGTGGTGGACTCGCTAAAAAATGTGTTTCAAATGAGCTGGAAAGGTAGGGTAAACGGCCTCATTTCTATGAAAAAATGGTGGACTCGCTGAAAAATGTGTTTCAAATGAGCTTCAAAGTTAGGGTGGTGGTCTAGCTGAAAAATATGTTTAAATGAGCTCCAAAGATAGGGTAAACGGCCCCATTTCTGAGAAAAATTGGTGGACTCGCCGAAAAATGTGTTTCAAATGACCTCGAAAGGTAGGGTGGTGGACTAGCTAAAAAATGTGTTTCAAATGAGCTCGAAAGGTAGGGTAACGGACTCATTTCTAAGCAAAAATGGTGGACTCGCCGAAAAATGTGTTTCAAATGAGCTCAAAAGGTAGGGTGGTGTGGACTCGCTACAAAATGTGTTTCGAATGAGCTCGAAAAGTAGGGTAAACGGCCTCATTTCTAAGCAAAAATGGTGGACTCGCCGAAAAATGTGTTTCAAATGAGCTCGAAAGGTAGGGTGGTGTGGACTCGCTAAAGTGTGTTTGAAATGAGCTCGAAAGGTAGGTAAACGGCCTCATTTCTAAGAAAATATGGTGGACTCGCCGAAAAATGTGTTTAAAATAAGCTTCAAAGGTAGGGTGGTGGTCTAGCTGAAAAATGTGTTTCAAATGAGCTCCGAAGATAGGGTAAACGGCCCAATTTTGAGAAAAAATGGTGGACTCGCCGAAAAATGTGTTTCATATGAGCTCCAAAGGTAGGGTGGTGGACTCGCTAAAAAATGTGTTTCAAATGAGTTCGAAAGGTAGGGTAAACGGCCTCATTTCTATGAAAAAATGGTGGACTCGCTGAAAAATGTGTTTAAAATGAACTTCAAAGGTAGGGTGGTGGTCTAGCTGAAAAATATGTTTAAATGAGCTCCAAAGATAGGGTAAACGGCCCCATTTCTAAGCAAAATTGGTGGACTCGCCGAAAAATGTGTTTCATATGAGCTCTAAAGGTTGGGGGGTGGACTCGCTAAAAAATGTGTTTCAAATGAATTCAAAAGGTAGGGTAAACAGACTCATTTCTTAGCAAAAATGGTGGACTCGCCAAAAAATATGTTTCAAATGAGCTCAAAACGTAGGATGGTGTGGACTCGCTAAAAAATGTGTTTCGAATGAGCTTGAAAGGTAGGGTAAACGGCCTCATTTCTAAGCAAATATGGTGACTCGCCAAAAAATGTGTTTCAAATGAGCTCGAATGGTAGGGTGGTGGACTCGCTAAAAAATGTGTTTCAAATGAGCTCGAAAGGTAGGGTAACGGACTCATTTCTAAGCAAAAATGGTGGACTCGCCGAGAAATGTGTTTCATATGAGCTCCAAAGGTAGGGCGATGGACTCGCTAAAATAATGTGTTTCAAATGAGCTCGAAAGGTAGGGTAAACGGCCTTATTTATAAGAAAAAATAGTGGACTCGCTGGAAAATGTGTTTCAAATGAGCTCGAAAGGTAGGGTAAACGGCCTCATTGGTAAGCAAAAATAGTGGACACGCCAAAAAATGTGTTTCAAATGAGTTCGAAAGGTAGGGTGGTCGACTCGCTAAAAAATGTGCTTCAAATGAATTCAAACGGGTAGGGTAAACAGACTCATTTCTAAGCAAAAATTGTGGACTCGCCGAAAAATGTGTTTCAAATGAGCTCAAAAGGTAGGGTGGTGTGGACTCGCTACAAAATGTGTTTCGAATGAGCTCGAAAGGTAGGGTAAACGACCTCATTTCTAAGCAAAAATGGTGGACTCGCCGAAAAATGTGTTTCAAATGAGCTCGAAAGGTAGGGTGGTGTGGACTCGCTAAAGTGTGTTTCAAATGAGCTCGAAAGGTAGGGTAAACGGCCTCATTTCTAAGAAAATACGGTGGACTCGCCGAAAAATGTGTTTAAAATAAGCTTCAAAGGTAGAGTGGTGGTCTAGCTGAAAAATGTGTTTCAAATGAGCTCCGAAGATAGGGTAAACGGCCCAATTTTGAGAAAAAATGGTGGACTCGCCGAAAAATGTGTTTCATATGAGCTCCAAAGGTAGGGTGGTGGACTCGCTAAAAAATGTGTTTCAAATGAGCTCGAAAGGTAGGGTAAACGGCCTCATTTCTATGAAAAAATGGTGGACTCGCTGAAAAATGTGTTTAAAATGAACTTCAAAGGTAGGGTGGTGGTCTAGCTGAAAAATATGTTTAAATGAGCTCCAAACATAGGGTAAACGGCCCCATTTCTAAGCAAAATTGGTGGACTCGCCGAAAAATGTGTTTCATATGAGCTCTAAAGGTTGGGGGGTGGACTCGCTAAAAAATGTGTTTCAAATGAATTCAAAAGGTAGGGTAAACAGACTCATTTCTTAGCAAAAATGGTGGACTCGCCAAAAAATATGTTTCAAATGAGCTCAAAACGTAGGATGGTGTGGACTCGCTAAAAAATGTGTTTCGAATGAGCTTGAAAGGTAGGGTAAACGGCCTCATTTCTAAGCAAATATGGTGACTCGCCAAAAAATGTGTTTCAAATGAGCTCGAATGGTAGGGTGGTGGACTCGCTAAAAAATGTGTTTCAAATGAGCTCGAAAGGTAGGGTAACGGACTCATTTCTAAGCAAAAATGGTGGACTCGCCGAGAAATGTGTTTCATATGAGCTCCAAAGGTAGGGCGATGGACTCGCTAAAATAATGTGTTTCAAATGAGCTCGAAAGGTAGGGTAAACGGCCTTATTTATAAGAAAAAATAGTGGACTCGCTGGAAAATGTGTTTCAAATGAGCTCGAAAGGTAGGGTAAACGGCCTCATTGGTAAGCAAAAATAGTGGACACGCCAAAAAATGTGTTTCAAATGAGTTCGAAAGGTAGGGTGGTCGACTCGCTAAAAAATGTGCTTCAAATGAATTCAAACGGGTAGGGTAAACAGACTCATTTCTAAGCAAAAATTGTGGACTCGCCGAAAAATGTGTTTCAAATGAGCTCAAAAGGTAGGGTGGTGTGGACTCGCTAAAAAATGTGTTTCGAATGAGCTCGAAAGGTAGGGTAAACGACCTCATTTCTAAGCAAAAATGGTGGACTCGCCGAAAAATGTGTTTCAAATGAGCTCGAAAGGTAGGGTGGTGTGGACTCGCTAAAGTGTGTTTCAAATGAGCTCGAAAGGTAGGGTAAACGGCCTCATTTCTAAGAAAATACGGTGGACTCGCCGAAAAATGTGTTTAAAATAAGCTTCAAAGGTAGAGTGGTGGTCTAGCTGAAAAATGTGTTTCAAATGAGCTCCAAAGATAGGGTAAACGGCCCAATTTTGAGAAAAAATGGTGGACTCGCCGAAAAATGTGTTTCATATGAGCTCCAAAGGTGGGGTGGTGGACTCGCTAAAAAATGTGTTTCAAATGAGCTGGAAAGGTAGGGTAAACGGCCTCATTTCTATGAAAAAATGGTGGACTCGCTGAAAAATGTGTTTCAAATGAGCTTCAAAGTTAGGGTGGTGGTCTAGCTGAAAAATATGTTTAAATGAGCTCCAAAGATAGGGTAAACGGCCCCATTTCTGAGAAAAATTGGTGGACTCGCCGAAAAATGTGTTTCAAATGAGCTCGAAAGGTAGGGTGGTGGACTAGCTAAAAAATGTGTTTCAAATGAGCTCGAAAGGTAGGGTAACGGACTCATTTCTAAGCAAAAATGGTGGACTCGCCGAAAAATGTGTTTCAAATGAGCTCAAAAGGTAGGGTGGTGTGGACTCGCTACAAAATGTGTTTCGAATGAGCTCGAAAAGTAGGGTAAACGGCCTCATTTCTAAGCAAAATGGTGGACTCGCCGAAAAATGTGTTTCAAATGAGCTCGAAAGGTAGGGTGGTGTGGACTCGCTAAAGTGTGTTTGAAATGAGCTCGAAAGGTAGGTAAACGGCCTCATTTCTAAGAAAATATGGTGGACTCGCCGAAAAATGTGTTTAAAATAAGCTTCAAAGGTAGGGTGGTGGTCTAGCTGAAAAATGTGTTTCAAATGAGCTCCGAAGATAGGGTAAACGGCCCAATTTTGAGAAAAAATGGTGGACTCGCCGAAAAATGTGTTTCATATGAGCTCCAAAGGTAGGGTGGTGGACTCGCTAAAAAATGTGTTTCAAATGAGCTCGAAAGGTAGGGTAACGGACTCATTTCTAAGCAAAAATGGTGGACTCGCCGAGAAATGTGTTTCATATGAGCTCCAAAGGTAGGGCGATGGACTCGCTAAAATAATGTGTTTCAAATGAGCTCGAAAGGTAGGGTAAACGGCCTTATTTATAAGAAAAAATAGTGGACTCGCTGGAAAATGTGTTTCAAATGAGCTCGAAAGGTAGGGTAAACGGCCTCATTGGTAAGCAAAAATAGTGGACACGCCAAAAAATGTGTTTCAAATGAGTTCGAAAGGTAGGGTGGTCGACTCGCTAAAAAATGTGCTTCAAATGAATTCAAACGGGTAGGGTAAACAGACTCATTTCTAAGCAAAAATTGTGGACTCGCCGAAAAATGTGTTTCAAATGAGCTCAAAAGGTAGGGTGGTGTGGACTCGCTACAAAATGTGTTTCGAATGAGCTCGAAAGGTAGGGTAAACGACCTCATTTCTAAGCAAAAATGGTGGACTCGCCGAAAAATGTGTTTCAAATGAGCTCGAAAGGTAGGGTGGTGTGGACTCGCTAAAGTGTGTTTCAAATGAGCTCGAAAGGTAGGGTAAACGGCCTCATTTCTAAGAAAATACGGTGGACTCGCCGAAAAATGTGTTTAAAATAAGCTTCAAAGGTAGAGTGGTGGTCTAGCTGAAAAATGTGTTTCAAATGAGCTCCGAAGATAGGGTAAACGGCCCAATTTTGAGAAAAAATGGTGGACTCGCCGAAAAATGTGTTTCATATGAGCTCCAAAGGTAGGGTGGTGGACTCGCTAAAAAATGTGTTTCAAATGAGCTCGAAAGGTAGGGTAAACGGCCTCATTTCTATGAAAAAATGGTGGACTCGCTGAAAAATGTGTTTAAAATGAACTTCAAAGGTAGGGTGGTGGTCTAGCTGAAAAATATGTTTAAATGAGCTCCAAACATAGGGTAAACGGCCCCATTTCTAAGCAAAATTGGTGGACTCGCCGAAAAATGTGTTTCATATGAGCTCTAAAGGTTGGGGGGTGGACTCGCTAAAAAATGTGTTTCAAATGAATTCAAAAGGTAGGGTAAACAGACTCATTTCTTAGCAAAAATGGTGGACTCGCCAAAAAATATGTTTCAAATGAGCTCAAAACGTAGGATGGTGTGGACTCGCTAAAAAATGTGTTTCGAATGAGCTTGAAAGGTAGGGTAAACGGCCTCATTTCTAAGCAAATATGGTGACTCGCCAAAAAATGTGTTTCAAATGAGCTCGAATGGTAGGGTGGTGGACTCGCTAAAAAATGTGTTTCAAATGAGCTCGAAAGGTAGGGTAACGGACTCATTTCTAAGCAAAAATGGTGGACTCGCCGAGAAATGTGTTTCATATGAGCTCCAAAGGTAGGGCGATGGACTCGCTAAAATAATGTGTTTCAAATGAGCTCGAAAGGTAGGGTAAACGGCCTTATTTATAAGAAAAAATAGTGGACTCGCTGGAAAATGTGTTTCAAATGAGCTCGAAAGGTAGGGTAAACGGCCTCATTGGTAAGCAAAAATAGTGGACACGCCAAAAAATGTGTTTCAAATGAGTTCGAAAGGTAGGGTGGTCGACTCGCTAAAAAATGTGCTTCAAATGAATTCAAACGGGTAGGGTAAACAGACTCATTTCTAAGCAAAAATTGTGGACTCGCCGAAAAATGTGTTTCAAATGAGCTCAAAAGGTAGGGTGGTGTGGACTCGCTAAAAAATGTGTTTCGAATGAGCTCGAAAGGTAGGGTAAACGACCTCATTTCTAAGCAAAAATGGTGGACTCGCCGAAAAATGTGTTTCAAATGAGCTCGAAAGGTAGGGTGGTGTGGACTCGCTAAAGTGTGTTTCAAATGAGCTCGAAAGGTAGGGTAAACGGCCTCATTTCTAAGAAAATACGGTGGACTCGCCGAAAAATGTGTTTAAAATAAGCTTCAAAGGTAGAGTGGTGGTCTAGCTGAAAAATGTGTTTCAAATGAGCTCCAAAGATAGGGTAAACGGCCCAATTTTGAGAAAAAATGGTGGACTCGCCGAAAAATGTGTTTCATATGAGCTCCAAAGGTGGGGTGGTGGACTCGCTAAAAAATGTGTTTCAAATGAGCTGGAAAGGTAGGGTAAACGGCCTCATTTCTATGAAAAAATGGTGGACTCGCTGAAAAATGTGTTTCAAATGAGCTTCAAAGTTAGGGTGGTGGTCTAGCTGAAAAATATGTTTAAATGAGCTCCAAAGATAGGGTAAACGGCCCCATTTCTGAGAAAAATTGGTGGACTCGCCGAAAAATGTGTTTCAAATGAGCTCGAAAGGTAGGGTGGTGGACTAGCTAAAAAATGTGTTTCAAATGAGCTCGAAAGGTAGGGTAACGGACTCATTTCTAAGCAAAAATGGTGGACTCGCCGAAAAATGTGTTTCAAATGAGCTCAAAAGGTAGGGTGGTGTGGACTCGCTACAAAATGTGTTTCGAATGAGCTCGAAAAGTAGGGTAAACGGCCTCATTTCTAAGCAAAATGGTGGACTCGCCGAAAAATGTGTTTCAAATGAGCTCGAAAGGTAGGGTGGTGTGGACTCGCTAAAGTGTGTTTGAAATGAGCTCGAAAGGTAGGTAAACGGCCTCATTTCTAAGAAAATATGGTGGACTCGCCGAAAAATGTGTTTAAAATAAGCTTCAAAGGTAGGGTGGTGGTCTAGCTGAAAAATGTGTTTCAAATGAGCTCCGAAGATAGGGTAAACGGCCCAATTTTGAGAAAAAATGGTGGACTCGCCGAAAAATGTGTTTCATATGAGCTCCAAAGGTAGGGTGGTGGACTCGCTAAAAAATGTGTTTCAAATGAGCTCGAAAGGTAGGGTAAACGGCCTCATTTCTATGAAAAAATGGTGGACTCGCTGAAAAATGTGTTTAAAATGAACTTCAAAGGTAGGGTGGTGGTCTAGCTGAAAAATATGTTTAAATGAGCTCCAAAGATAGGGTAAACGGCCCCATTTCTAAGCAAAATTGGTGGACTCGCCGAAAAATGTGTTTCATATGAGCTCTAAAGGTTGGGGGGTGGACTCGCTAAAAAATGTGTTTCAAATGAATTCAAAAGGTAGGGTAAACAGACTCATTTCTTAGCAAAAATGGTGGACTCGCCAAATAATATGTTTCAAATGAGCTCAAAACGTAGGATGGTGTGGACTCGCTAAAAAATGTGTTTCGAATGAGCTTGAAAGGTAGGGTAAACGGCCTCATTTCTAAGCAAATATGGTGACTCGCCAAAAAATGTGTTTCAAATGAGCTCGAATGGTAGGGTGGTGGACTCGCTAAAAAATGTGTTTCAAATGAGCTCGAAAGGTAGGGTAACGGACTCATTTCTAAGCAAAAATGGTGGACTCGCCGAGAAATGTGTTTCATATGAGCTCCAAAGGTAGGGCGATGGACTCGCTAAAATAATGTGTTTCAAATGAGCTCGAAAGGTAGGGTAAACGGCCTTATTTATAAGAAAAAATAGTGGACTCGCTGGAAAATGTGTTTCAAATGAGCTCGAAAGGTAGGGTAAACGGCCTCATTGGTAAGCAAAAATAGTGGACACGCCAAAAAATGTGTTTCAAATGAGTTCGAAAGGTAGGGTGGTCGACTCGCTAAAAAATGTGCTTCAAATGAATTCAAACGGGTAGGGTAAACAGACTCATTTCTAAGCAAAAATTGTGGACTCGCCGAAAAATGTGTTTCAAATGAGCTCAAAAGGTAGGGTGGTGTGGACTCGCTAAAAAATGTGTTTCGAATGAGCTCGAAAGGTAGGGTAAACGACCTCATTTCTAAGCAAAAATGGTGGACTCGCCGAAAAATGTGTTTCAAATGAGCTCGAAAGGTAGGGTGGTGTGGACTCGCTAAAGTGTGTTTCAAATGAGCTCGAAAGGTAGGGTAAACGGCCTCATTTCTAAGAAAATACGGTGGACTCGCCGAAAAATGTGTTTAAAATAAGCTTCAAAGGTAGAGTGGTGGTCTAGCTGAAAAATGTGTTTCAAATGAGCTCCAAAGATAGGGTAAACGGCCCAATTTTGAGAAAAAATGGTGGACTCGCCGAAAAATGTGTTTCATATGAGCTCCAAAGGTGGGGTGGTGGACTCGCTAAAAAATGTGTTTCAAATGAGCTGGAAAGGTAGGGTAAACGGCCTCATTTCTATGAAAAAATGGTGGACTCGCTGAAAAATGTGTTTCAAATGAGCTTCAAAGTTAGGGTGGTGGTCTAGCTGAAAAATATGTTTAAATGAGCTCCAAAGATAGGGTAAACGGCCCCATTTCTGAGAAAAATTGGTGGACTCGCCGAAAAATGTGTTTCAAATGAGCTCGAAAGGTAGGGTGGTGGACTAGCTAAAAAATGTGTTTCAAATGAGCTCGAAAGGTAGGGTAACGGACTCATTTCTAAGCAAAAATGGTGGACTCGCCGAAAAATGTGTTTCAAATGAGCTCAAAAGGTAGGGTGGTGTGGACTCGCTACAAAATGTGTTTCGAATGAGCTCGAAAAGTAGGGTAAACGGCCTCATTTCTAAGCAAAATGGTGGACTCGCCGAAAAATGTGTTTCAAATGAGCTCGAAAGGTAGGGTGGTGTGGACTCGCTAAAGTGTGTTTGAAATGAGCTCGAAAGGTAGGTAAACGGCCTCATTTCTAAGAAAATATGGTGGACTCGCCGAAAAATGTGTTTAAAATAAGCTTCAAAGGTAGGGTGGTGGTCTAGCTGAAAAATGTGTTTCAAATGAGCTCCGAAGATAGGGTAAACGGCCCAATTTTGAGAAAAAATGGTGGACTCGCCGAAAAATGTGTTTCATATGAGCTCCAAAGGTAGGGTGGTGGACTCGCTAAAAAATGTGTTTCAAATGAGCTCGAAAGGTAGGGTAAACGGCCTCATTTCTATGAAAAAATGGTGGACTCGCTGAAAAATGTGTTTAAAATGAACTTCAAAGGTAGGGTGGTGGTCTAGCTGAAAAATATGTTTAAATGAGCTCCAAAGATAGGGTAAACGGCCCCATTTCTAAGCAAAATTGGTGGACTCGCCGAAAAATGTGTTTCATATGAGCTCTAAAGGTTGGGGGGTGGACTCGCTAAAAAATGTGTTTCAAATGAATTCAAAAGGTAGGGTAAACAGACTCATTTCTTAGCAAAAATGGTGGACTCGCCAAATAATATGTTTCAAATGAGCTCAAAACGTAGGATGGTGTGGACTCGCTAAAAAATGTGTTTCGAATGAGCTTGAAAGGTAGGGTAAACGGCCTCATTTCTAAGCAAATATGGTGACTCGCCAAAAAATGTGTTTCAAATGAGCTCGAATGGTAGGGTGGTGGACTCGCTAAAAAATGTGTTTCAAATGAGCTCGAAAGGTAGGGTAACGGACTCATTTCTAAGCAAAAATGGTGGACTCGCCGAGAAATGTGTTTCATATGAGCTCCAAAGGTAGGGCGGTGGACTCGCTAAAATAATGTGTTTCAAATGAGCTCGAAAGGTAGGGTAAACGGCCTTATTTATAAGAAAAAATAGTGGACTCGCTGGAAAATGTGTTTCAAATGAGCTCGAAAGGTAGGGTAAACGGCCTCATTGGTAAGCAAAAATAGTGGACACGCCAAAAAATGTGTTTCAAATGAGTTCGAAAGGTAGGGTGGTCGACTCGCTAAAAAATGTGCTTCAAATGAATTCAAACGGGTAGGGTAAACAGACTCATTTCTAAGAAAAAATTGTGGACTCGCCGAAAAATGTGTTTCAAATGAGCTCAAAAGGTAGGGTGGTGTGGACTCGCTAAAAAATGTGTTTCGAATGAGCTCGAAGGGTAGGGTAAACGACCTCATTTCTAAGCAAAAATGGTGGACTCGCCGAAAAATGTGTTTCAAATGAGCTCGAAAGGTAGGGTGGTGTGGACTCGCTAAAGTGTGTTTCAAATGAGCTCGAAAGGTAGGGTAAACGGCCTCATTTCTAAGAAAATACGGTGGACTCGCCGAAAAATGTGTTTAAAATAAGCTTCAAAGGTAGAGTGGTGGTCTAGCTGAAAAATGTGTTTCAAATGAGCTCCAAAGATAGGGTAAACGGCCCAATTTTGAGAAAAAATGGTGGACTCGCCGAAAAATGTGTTTCATATGAGCTCCAAAGGTGGGGTGGTGGACTCGCTAAAAAATGTGTTTCAAATGAGCTGGAAAGGTAGGGTAAACGGCCTCATTTCTATGAAAAAATGGTGGACTCGCTGAAAAATGTGTTTCAAATGAGCTTCAAAGTTAGGGTGGTGGTCTAGCTGAAAAATATGTTTAAATGAGCTCCAAAGATAGGGTAAACGGCCCCATTTCTGAGAAAACTTGGTGGACTCGCCGAAAAATGTGTTTCAAATGAGCTCGAAAGGTAGGGTGGTGGACTAGCTAAAAAATGTGTTTCAAATGAGCTCGAAAGGTAGGGTAACGGACTCATTTCTAAGCAAAAATGGTGGACTCGCCGAAAAATGTGTTTCAAATGAGCTCAAAAGGTAGGGTGGTGTGGACTCGCTACAAAATGTGTTTCGAATGAGCTCGAAAAGTAGGGTAAACGGCCTCATTTCTAAGCAAAAATGGTGGACTCGCCGAAAAATGTGTTTCAAATGAGCTCGAAAGGTAGGGTGGTGTGGACTCGCTAAAGTGTGTTTGAAATGAGCTCGAAAGGTAGGTAAACGGCCTCATTTCTAAGAAAATATTGTGGACTCGCCGAAAAATGTGTTTAAAATAAGCTTCAATGGTAGGGTGGTGGTCTAGCTGAAAAATGTGTTTCAAATGAGCTCCAAAGATAGGGTAAACTGCCCAATTTTGAGAAAAAATGGTGGACTCGCCGAAAAATGTGTTTCATATGAGCTCCAAAGGTAGGGTGGTGGACTCGCTAAAAAATGTGTTTCATATGAGCTCGAAAGGTAGGGTAAACGGCCTCATTTCTATGAAAAAATGGTGGACTCGCTGAAAAATGTGTTTAAAATGAACTTCAAAGGTAGGGTGGTGGTCTAGCTGAAAAATATGTTTAAATGAGCTCCAAAGATAGGGTAAACGGCCCCATTTCTGAGCAAAATTGGTGGACTCGCCGAAAAATGTGTTTCATATGAGCTCTAAAGGTTGGGGGGTGGACTCGCTAAAAAATGTGTTTCAAATGAATTCAAAAGGTAGGGTAAACAGACTCATTTCTTAGCAAAAATGGTGGACTCGCCAAAAAATATGTTTCAAATGAGCTCAAAACGTAGGATGGTGTGGACTCGCTAAAAAATGTGTTTCGAATGAGCTTGAAAGGTAGGGTAAACGGCCTCATTTCTAAGCAAATATGGTGACTCGCCAAAAAATGTGTTTCAAATGAGCTCGAATGGTAGGGTGGTGGACTCGCTAAAAAATGTGTTTCAAATGAGCTCGAAAGGTAGGGTAACGGACTCATTTCTAAGCAAAAATGGTGGACTCGCCGAGAAATGTGTTTGATATGAGCTCCAAAGGTAGGGCGGTGGACTCGCTAAAATAATGTGTTTCAAATGAGCTCGAAAGGTAGGGTAAACGGCCTTATTTATAAGAAAAAATAGTGGACTCGCTGGAAAATGTGTTTCAAATGAGCTCGAAAGGTAGGGTAAACGGCCTCATTGGTAAGCAAAAATAGTGGACACGCCAAAAAATGTGTTTCAAATGAGTTCGAAAGGTAGGGTGGTCGACTCGCTAAAAAATGTGCTTCAAATGAATTCAAACGGGTAGGGTAAACAGACTCATTTCTAAGCAAAAATTGTGGACTCGCCGAAAAATGTGTTTCAAATGAGCTCAAAAGGTAGGGTGGTGTGGACTCGCTAAAAAATGTGTTTCGAATGAGCTCGAAAGGTAGGGTAAACGACCTCATTTCTAAGCAAAAATGGTGGACTCGCCGAAAAATGTGTTTCAAATGAGCTCGAAAGGTAGGGTGGTGTGGACTCACTAAAGTGTGTTTCAAATGAGCTCGAAAGGTAGGGTAAACGGCCTCATTTCTAAGAAAATACGGTGGACTCGCCGAAAAATGTGTTTAAAATAAGCTTCAAAGGTAGAGTGGTGGTCTAGCTGAAAAATGTGTTTCAAATGAGCTCCAAAGATAGGGTAAACGGCCCAATTTTGAGAAAAAATGGTGGACTCGCCGAAAAATGTGTTTCATATGAGCTCCAAAGGTGGGGTGGTGGACTCGCTAAAAAATGTGTTTCAAATGAGCTGGAAAGGTAGGGTAAACGGCCTCATTTCTATGAAAAAATGGTGGACTCGCTGAAAAATGTGTTTCAAATGAGCTTCAAAGTTAGGGTGGTGGTCTAGCTGAAAAATATGTTTAAATGAGCTCCAAAGATAGGGTAAACGGCCCCATTTCTGAGAAAAATTGGTGGACTCGCCGAAAAATGTGTTTCAAATGAGCTCGAAAGGTAGGGTGGTGGACTAGCTAAAAAATGTGTTTCAAATGAGCTCGAAAGGTAGGGTAACGGACTCATTTCTAAGCAAAAATGGTGGACTCGCCGAAAAATGTGTTTCAAATGAGCTCAAAAGGTAGGGTGGTGTGGACTCGCTACAAAATGTGTTTTGAATGAGCTTGAAAGGTAGGGTAAACGGCCTCATTTCTAAGCAAATATGGTGACTCGTCAAAAATGTGTTTCAAATGAGTTCGAAAGGTAGGGTGGTGGACTCGCTAAAAAATGTGTTTCAAATGAGCTCGAAAGGTAGGGTAAGGGACTCATTTCTAAGCAAAAATGGTGTACTCGCCGAAAAATGTGTTTCATATGAGCTCCAAAGGTAGGGCGGTGGACTCGCTAAAATAATGTGTTTCAAATGAGCTCGAAAGGTAGGGTAAACGGCCTTATTTATAAGAAAAAATAGTGGACTCGCTGGAAAATGTGTTTCGAATGAGCTCGAAAAGTAGGGTAAACGGCCTCATTTCTAAGCAAAAATGGTGGACTCGCCGAAAAATGTGTTTCAAATGAGCTCGAAAGGTAGGGTGGTGTGGACTCGCTAAAGTGTGTTTGAAATGAGCTCGAAAGGTAGGTAAACGGCCTCATTTCTAAGAAAATATTGTGGACTCGCCGAAAAATGTGTTTAAAATAAGCTTCAATGGTAGGGTGGTGGTCTAGCTGAAAAATGTGTTTCAAATGAGCTCCAAAGATAGGGTAAACTGCCCAATTTTGAGAAAAAATGGTGGACTCGCCGAAAAATGTGTTTCATATGAGCTCCAAAGGTAGGGTGGTCGACTCGCTAAAAAATGTGTTTCATATTAGCTCGAAAGGTAGGGTAAACGGCCTCATTTATATGAAAAAATGGTGGACTCGCTGAAAAATGTGTTTAAAATGAGCTTCAAAGGTAGGGTGGTGGTCTAGCTGAAAAATATTTTTAAATGAGCTCAAACGATAGGGTAAACGGCCCCATTTCTGAGCAAAATTGGTGGACTCGCCGAAAAATGTGTTTCATATGAGCTCTAAAGGTTGGGGGGTGGACTCGCTAAAAAATGTGTTTCAAATGAATTCAAAAGTTAGGGTAAACAGACTCATTTCTTAGCAAAAATGGTGGACTCGCCAAAAAATATGTTTCAAATGAGCTCAAAACGTAGGATGGTGTGGACTCGCTAAAAAATGTGTTTTGAATGAGCTTGAAAGGTAGGGTAAACGGCCTCATTTCTAAGCAAATATGGTGACTCGCCAAAAATGTGTTTCAAATGAGTTCGAAAGGTAGGGTGGCGGACTCGCTAAAAAATGTGTTTCAAATGAGCTCGAAAGGTAGGGTAAGGGACTCATTTCTAAGCAAAAATGGTGGACTCGCCGAAAAATGTGTTTCATATGAGCTCCAAAGGTAGGGCGGTGGACTCGCTAAAATAATGTGTTTCAAATGAGCTCGAAAGGTAGGGTAAACGGCCTTATTTATAAGAAAAAATAGTGGACTCGCTGGAAAATGTGTTTCAAATGAGCTCCAAAGGTAGGGTAAACGGCCTCATTTGTAAGCAAAAATAGTGGACACGCCAAAAAATGTGTTTCAAATGAGTTCGAAAGGTAGGGTGGTCGACTCGCTAAAAAATGTGCTTCAAATGAATTCAAACGGGTAGGGTAAACAGACTCATTTCTAAGCAAAAATTGTGGACTCGCCGAAAAATGTGTTTCAAATGAGCTCAAAAGGTAGGTTGGTGTGGACTCGCTAAAAAATGTGTTTCGAATGAGCTCGAAAGGTAGGGTAAACGACCTCATTTCTAAGAAAAAATGGTGGACTCGCCGAAAAATGCGTTTCAAATGAGCTCGAAAGGTAGAGTGGTGTGGACTCGCTAAAGTGTGTTTCAAATGAGCTCGAAAGGTAGGGTAAACGGCCTCATTTCTAAGAAAATATGGTGGACTCGCCGAAAAATGTGTTTAAAATAAGCTTCAAAGGTAGGGTGGTGGTCTAGCTGAAAAATGTGTTTCAAATGAGCTCCAAAGATAGGGTAAACGGCCCAATTTCGAGAAAAAATGGTGGACTCGCCGAAAAATGTGTTTCATATGGGCTCCAAAGGTGGGGTGGTGGACTCGCTAAAAAATGTGTTTCAAATGAGCTCGAAAGGTAGGGTAAACGGCCTCATTTCTATGAAAAAATGGTGGACTCGCTGAAAAATGTGTTTCAAATGAGCTTCAAAGGTAGGGTGGTGGTGTAGCTGAAAATATGTTTAAATGAGCTCCAAAGATAGGGTAAACGGCCCCATTTCTAAGCAAAAATGGTGGACTCGCCGAAAAATGTGTTTCATATGAGCTCCAAAGGTAGGGTGGTGGACTCGCTAAAATAATGTGTTTCAAATGAGCTCGAAAGGTAGGGTAAACGGCCTTATTTATAAGAAAAAATAGTGGAGTCGCCGGAAAATGTGTTTCAAATGAGCTCGAAAGGTAGGGTAATCAGACTCATTTCTAAGCAAAAATTGTGGACTCGCCGAAAAATGTGTTTCAAATGAGCTCAAAAGGTAGGGTGGTGTGGACTCGCTAAAAAATGTGTTTCAAATGAATTCAAAAGGTAGGGTAAAAAGACTCATTTCTAAGCAAAAATGGTGGACTCGCCGAAAAATGTGTTTCATATGAGCTCCAAAGGTAAGGTGGTGGACTCGCTAAGATAATGTGTTTCAAATGAGCTCGAAAGGTAGGGTAAACGGCCTTATTTATAAGAAAAAATAGTGGACTCACCGGAAAATGTGTTTCAAATGAGCTCGAAAGGTAGGGTAAACGGCCTCATTTGTAAGCAAAAATGGTGGACACGCCAAAAAATGTGTTTCAAATGAGTTCGAAAGGTAGGGAGGTGGACTCGCTAAAAAATGTGTTTCAAATGAATTCAAAAGGTAGGGTAAAAAGACTCATTTCTAAGCTAAAATTGTGGACTCGCCGAAAAATGAGTTTCAAATGAGCTCAAAAGGTAGGTTGGTGTGGACTCGCTAAAAAATGTGTTTCGAATGAGCTCGAAAGGAAGGGTAAACGGCCTCATTTCTAAGAAAAAATGGTGGACTCGCCGAAAAATGTGTTTCAAATGAGCTCGAAAGGTAGGGTGGTGTGGACTCGCTAAAGTGTGTTTCAAATGAGCTCGAAAGGTAGGGTAAACGGCCTCATTTCTAAGAAAAAACTGTGGACTCGCCGTTAAATGTGTTTCAAATGAGCTCGAAAGGTAGATTGGTGGACTCGCTAAAAAATGTGTTTCAAATGAGCTCGAAAGGTAGGGTAAACGGCCTCATTTCTAAGAAAAAATTATGGACTCGCTAAAAAATGTGTTTCAAATGAGCTCAAAACATAGGATGGTGTGGACTCGCTAAAAAATGTGTTTCGAATGAGCTCGAAAGGTAGGGTAAACGGCCTCATTTATAAGAGAATATGGTGGACTCGCTAAAAAATGTGTTTCAAATGAGCTCCAAAGGTAGGGTAAACAACCTCATTTCTAAGCAAAAATGGTGGACTCGCCGAAAAATGTGTTTCAAATGAGCTCGAAAGGTAGGGTGGTGTGGACTCGCTAAAGTGTGTTTCAAATGAGCTCGAAAGGTAGGGTAAACGGCCTCATTTCTAAGAAAAAACTGTGGACTCGCCGATAAATGTGTTTCAAATGAGCTCGAAAGGTAGGGTGGTGGACTCGCTAAAAAATTGTTTCAAATGAGCCCGAAAGGTAGGCTAAACGGACTCATTTCTAAGCAAAAATGGTGGACTCGCCGAAAGATGTGTTTCATATGAGCTCCAAAGGTAGGGTGGTGGACTCGCTAAAAAAATTGTGTTTCAAATGAGCTCGAAAGGAAGGGTAAACAGCCTTATTTCTAAGCAAAAATAGTGGACTTGCCGAAAATGTGTTTCAAATGAGCTCCAAAGGTAGGGTAAACAACCTCATTTCTAAGCAAAAATGGTGGACTCGCTGAAAAATGTGTTTCAAATGAGCTCGAAAGGTAGGGTGGTGTGGACTCGCTAAAGTGTGTTTCAAATGAGCTCGAAAGGTAGGGTAAACGGCCTCATTTCTAAGAAAATATGGTGGACTCGCTGAAAAATGTGTTTCAAATGAGCTTCAAAGGTAGGGTGGTGGTCTAGCTGAAAAATATGTTTAAATGAGCTCCAAAGATAGGGTAAACGGCCCCATTTCTGAGCAAAATTGGTGGACTCGCCGAAAAATGTGTTTCAAATGAGCTCGAAAGGTAGGGTGGTGGACTCGCTAAAAAATGTGTTTCAAATGAGCTCGAAAGGTAGGGTAACAGACTCATTTCTAAGCAAAAATGGTGGACTCGCCGAAAAATGTGTTTCATATGAGCTCCAAAAGTAGGGTGGTGGACTCGCTAAAATAATGTGTTTCAAATGAGCTCGAAAGGTAGGGTAAACGGCCTTATTTATAAGAAAAAATAGTGGAGTCGCCGGAAAATGTGTTTCAAATGAGCTCGAAAGGTAGGGTAAACGGCCTCATTTGTAAGCAAAAATGGTGGACACGCCAAAAAATGTGTTTCAAATGAGTTCGAAAGGTAGGGAGGTGGACTCGCTAAAAAATGTGTTTCAAATGAATTCAAAAGGTAGGGTAAAAAGACTCATTTCTAAGCAAAAATTGTGGACTCGCCGAAAAATGAGTTTCAAATGAGCTCAAAAGGTAGGTTGGTGTGGACTCGCTAAAAAATGTGTTTCGAATGAGCTCGAAAGGAAGGGTAAACGGCCTCATTTCTAAGAAAAAATGGTGGACTCGCCGAAAAATGTGTTTCAAATGAGCTCGAAAGGTAGGGTGGTGTGGACTCGCTAAAGTGTGTTTCAAATGAGCTCGAAAGGTAGGGTAAACGGCCTCATTTCTAAGAAAAAACTGTGGACTCACCGATAAATGTGTTTCAAATGAGCTCGAAAGGTAGGGTGGTGGACTCGCTAAAAAATGTGTTTCAAATGAGCTCGAAAGGTAGGGTAAACGGCCTCATTTCTATGAAAAAATGGTGGACTCGCTGAAAAATGTGTTTCAAATGAGCTTCAAAGGTAGGGTGGTGGTGTAGCTGAAAATATGTTTAAATGAGCTCCAAAGATAGGGTAAACGGCCCCATTTCTGAGCAAAATTGGTGGACTCGCCGAAAAATGTGTTTCAAATGAGCTCGAAAGGTAGGGTGGTGGACTCGCTAAAAAATGTGTTTCAAATGAGCTCGAAAGGTAGGGTAACGGACTCATTTCTAAGCAAAAATGGTGGACTCGCCGAAAAATGTGTTTCATATGAGCTCCAAAGGTAGGGTGGTGGACTCGCTAAAATAATGTGTTTCAAATGAGCTCGAAAGGTAGGGTAAACGGCCTTATTTATAAGAAAAAATAGTGGAGTCGCCGGAAAATGTGTTTCAAATGAGCTCGAAAGGTAGGGTAAACAGACTCATTTCTAAGCAAAAATTGTGGACTCGCCGAAAAATGTGTTTCAAATGAGCTCAAAAGGTAGGGTGGTGTGGACTCGCTAAAAAATGTGTTTCAAATGAATTCAAAAGGTAGGGTAAAAAGACTCATTTCTAAGCAAAAATGGTGGACTCGCCGAAAAATGTGTTTCATATGAGCTCCAAAGGTAAGGTGGTGGACTCGCTAAGATAATGTGTTTCAAATGAGCTCGAAAGGTAGGGTAAACGGCCTTATTTATAAGAAAAAATAGTGGACTCACCGGAAAATGTGTTTCAAATGAGCTCGAAAGGTAGGGTAAACGGCCTCATTTGTAAGCAAAAATGGTGGACACGCCAAAAAATGTGTTTCAAATGAGTTCGAAAGGTAGGGAGGTGGACTCGCTAAAAAATGTGTTTCAAATGAATTCAAAAGGTAGGGTAAAAAGACTCATTTCTAAGCAAAAATTGTGGACTCGCCGAAAAATGAGTTTCAAATGAGCTCAAAAGGTAGGTTGGTGTGGACTCGCTAAAAAATGTGTTTCGAATGAGCTCGAAAGGAAGGGTAAACGGCCTCATTTCTAAGAAAAAATGGTGGACTCGCCGAAAAATGTGTTTCAAATGAGCTCGAAAGGTAGGGTGGTGTGGACTCGCTAAAGTGTGTTTCAAATGAGCTCGAAAGGTAGGGTAAATGGCCTCATTTCTAAGAAAAAACTGTGGACTCGCCGATAAATGTGTTTCAAATGAGCTCGAAAGGTAGGGTGGTGGACTCGCTAAAAAATGTGTTTCAAATGAGCTCGAAAGGTAGGGTAAACGGCCTCATTTCTAAGAAAAAATTATGGACTCGCTAAAAAATGTGTTTCAAATGAGCTCAGAACATAGGATGGTGTGGACTCGCTAAAAAATGTGTTTCGAATGAGCTCGAAAGGTAGGGTAAACGGCCTCATTTCTAAGCGAATATGGTGGACTCGCTAAAAAATGTGTTTCAAATGAGCTCCAAAGGTAGGGTAAACAACCTCATTTCTAAGCAAAAATGGTGGACTCGCCGAAAAATGTGTTTCAAATGAGCTCGAAAGGTAGGGTGGTGTGGACTCGCTAAAGTGTGTTTCAAATGAGCTCGAAAGGTAGGGTAAACGGCCTCATTTCTAAGAAAAAACTGTGGACTCGCCGATAAATGTGTTTCAAATGAGCTCGAAAGGTAGGGTGGTGGACTCGCTAAAAAATTGTTTCAAATGAGCCCGAAAGGTAGGCTAAACGGACTCATTTCTAAGCAAAAATGGTGGACTCGCCGAAAGATGTGTTTCATATGAGCTCCAAAGGTAGGGTGGTGGATTCGCTAAAAAAATTGTGTTTCAAATGCGCTCGAAAGGAAGGGTAAACAGCCTTATTTCTAAGCAAAAATAGTGGACTTGCCGAAAATGTGTTTCAAATGAGCTCCAAAGGTAGGGTAAACAACCTCATTTCTAAGCAAAAATGGTGGACTCGCTGAAAAATGTGTTTCAAATGAGCTCGAAAGGTAGGGTGGTGTGGACTCGCTAAAGTGTGTTTCAAATAAGCTCGAAAGGTAGGGTAAACGGCCTCATTTCTAAGAAAATATGGTGGACTCGCTGAAAAATGTGTTTCAAATGAGCTTCAAAGGTAGGGTGGTGGTCTAGCTGAAAAATATGTTTAAATGAGCTCCAAAGATAGGGTAAACGGCCCCATTTCTGAGCAAAATTGGTGGACTCGCCGAAAAATGTGTTTCAAATGAGCTCGAAAGGTAGGGTGGTGGACTCGCTAAAAAATGTGTTTCAAATGAGCTCGAAAGGTAGGGTAACAGACTCATTTCTAAGCAAAAATGGTGGACTCGCCGAAAAATGTGTTTCATATGAGCTCCAAAAGTAGGGTGGTGGACTCGCTAAAATAATGTGTTTCAAATGAGCTCGAAAGGTAGGGTAAACGGCCTTATTTATAAGAAAAAATAGTGGAGTCGCCGGAAAATGTGTTTCAAATGAGCTCGAAAGGTAGGGTAAACGGCCTCATTTGTAAGCAAAAATGGTGGACACGCCAAAAAATGTGTTTCAAATGAGTTCGAAAGGTAGGGTGGTGGACTCGCTAAAAAATGTGTTTCAAATGAATTCAAAAGGTAGGGTAAAAAGACTCATTTCTAAGCAAAAATGGTGGACTCACCGAAAAATGTGTTTCATATGAGCTCCAAATGTAGGGTGGTGGACTCGCTAAAATAATGTGTTTCAAATGAGCTCGAAAGGTAGGGTAAACGGCCTTATTTATAAGAAAAAATAGTGATATCGCCGGAAAATGTGTTTCAAATGAGCTCGAAAGGTAGGGTAAACGGCCTCATTTGTAAGCAAAAATGGTGGACACGCCAAAAAATGTGTTTCAAATGAGTTCGAAAGGTAGGGTGGTGGACTCGCTAAAAAATGTGTTTCAAATGAATTCAAAAGGTAGGGTAAAAAGACTCATTTCTAAGCAAAAATTGTGGACTCGCCGAAAAATGAGTTTCAAATGAGCTCAAAAGGTAGGTTGGTGTGGACTCGCTAAAAAATGTGTTTCGAATGAGCTCGAAAGGAAGGGTAAACGGCCTCATTTCTAAGAAAAAATGGTGGACTCGCCGAAAAATGTGTTTCAAATGAGCTCGAAAGGTAGGGTGGTGTGGACTCGCTAAAGTGTGTTTCAAATGAGCTCGAAAGGTAGGGTAAACGGCCTCATTTCTAAGAAAAAACTGTGGACTCGCCGATAAATGTGTTTCAAATGAGCTCGAAAGGTAGGGTGGTGGACTCGCTAAAAAATGTGTTTCAAATGAGCTCGAAAGGTAGGGTAAACAGACTCATTTCTAAGCAAAAATGGTGGACTCGCCGAAAAATGTGTTTCATATGAGCTCCAAAAGTAGGGTGGTGGACTCGCTAAAATAATGTGTTTCAAATGAGCTCGAAAGGTAGGGTAAACGGCCTTATTTATAAGAAAAAATAGTGGAGTCGCCGGAAAATGTGTTTCAAATGAGCTCGAAAGGTAGGGTAAACGGCCTCATTTGTAAGCAAAAATGGTGGACACGCCAAAAAATGTGTTTCAAATGAGTTCGAAAGGTAGGGTGGTGGACTCGCTAAAAAATGTGTTTCAAATGAATTCAAAAGGTAGGGTAAAAAGACTCATTTCTAAGCAAAAATGGTGGACTCACCGAAAAATGTGTTTCATATGAGCTCCAAATGTAGGGTGGTGGACTCGCTAAAATAATGTGTTTCAAATGAGCTCGAAAGGTAGGGTAAACGGCCTTATTTATAAGAAAAAATAGTGATATCGCCGGAAAATGTGTTTCAAATGAGCTCGAAAGGTAGGGTAAACGGCCTCATTTGTAAGCAAAAATGGTGGACACGCCAAAAAATGTGTTTCAAATGAGTTCGAAAGGTAGGGTGGTGGACTCGCTAAAAAATGTGTTTCAAATGAATTCAAAAGGTAGGGTAAAAAGACTCATTTCTAAGCAAAAATTGTGGACTCGCCGAAAAATGAGTTTCAAATGAGCTCAAAAGGTAGGTTGGTGTGGACTCGCTAAAAAATGTGTTTCGAATGAGCTCGAAAGGAAGGGTAAACGGCCTCATTTCTAAGAAAAAATGGTGGACTCGCCGAAAAATGTGTTTCAAATGAGCTCGAAAGGTAGGGTGGTGTGGACTCGCTAAAGTGTGTTTCAAATGAGCTCGAAAGGTAGGGTAAACGGCCTCATTTCTAAGAAAAAACTGTGGACTCGCCGATAAATGTGTTTCAAATGAGCTCGAAAGGTAGGGTGGTGGACTCGCTAAAAAATGTGCTTCAAATGAGCTCGAAAGGTAGGGTAAACGGCCTCATTTCTATGAAAAAATGGTGGACTCGCTGAAAAATGTGTTTCAAATGAGCTTCAAAGGTAGGGTGGTGGTATAGCTGAAAATATGTTTAAATGAGCTCCAAAGATAGGGTAAACGGCCCCATTTCTGAGCAAAATTGGTGGACTCGCCGAAAAATGTGTTTCAAATGAGCTCGAAAGGTAGGGTGGTGGACTCGCTAAAAAATGTGTTTCAAATGAGCTCGAAAGGTAGGGTAACGGACTCATTTCTAAGCAAAAATGGTGGACTCGCCGAAAAATGTGTTTCATATGAGCTCCAAAGGTAGGGTGGTGGACTCGCTAAAATAATGTGTTTCAAATGAGCTCGAAAGGTAGGGTAAACGGCCTTATTTATAAGAAAAAATAGTGGAGTCGCCGGAAAATGTGTTTCAAATGAGCTCGAAAGGTAGGGTAAACAGACTCATTTCTAAGCAAAAATTGTGGACTCGCCGAAAAATGTGTTTCAAATGAGCTCAAAAGGTAGGGTGGTGTGGACTCGCTAAAAAATGTGTTTCAAATGAATTCAAAAGGTAGGGTAAAAAGACTCATTTCTAAGCAAAAATGGTGGACTCGCCGAAAAATGTGTTTCATATGAGCTCCAAAGGTAAGGTGGTGGACTCGCTAAGATAATGTGTTTCAAATGAGCTCGAAAGGTAGGGTAAACGGCCTTATTTATAAGAAAAAATAGTGGACTCACCGGAAAATGTGTTTCAAATGAGCTCGAAAGGTAGGGTAAACGGCCTCATTTGTAAGCAAAAATGGTGGACACGCCAAAAAATGTGTTTCAAATGAGTTCGAAAGGTAGGGAGGTGGACTCGCTAAAAAATGTGTTTCAAATGAATTCAAAAGGTAGGGTAAAAAGACTCATTTCTAAGCAAAAATTGTGGACTCGCCGAAAAATGAGTTTCAAATGAGCTCAAAAGGTAGGTTGGTGTGGACTCGCTAAAAAATGTGTTTCGAATGAGCTCGAAAGGAAGGGTAAACGGCCTCATTTCTAAGAAAAAATGGTGGACTCGCCGAAAAATGTGTTTCAAATGAGCTCGAAAGGTAGGGTGGTGTGGACTCGCTAAAGTGTGTTTCAAATGAGCTCGAAAGGTAGGGTAAACGGCCTCATTTCTAAGAAAAAACTGTGGACTCGCCGATAAATGTGTTTCAAATGAGCTCGAAAGGTAGGGTGGTGGACTCGCTAAAAAATGTGTTTCAAATGAGCTCGAAAGGTAGGGTAACGGACTCATTTCTAAGCAAAAATGGTGGACTCGCCGAAAAATGTGTTTCATATGAGCTCCAAAGGTAGGGTGGTGGACTCGCTAAAATAATATGTTTCAAATGAGCTCGAAAGGTAGGGTAAACGGCCTTATTTATAAGAAAAAATAGTGGAGTCGCCGGAAAATGTGTTTCAAATGAGCTCGAAAGGTAGGGTAAACAGACTCATTTCTAAGCAAAAATTGTGGACTCGCCGAAAAATGTGTTTCAAATGAGCTCGAAAGGTAGGGTGGTGTGGACTCGCTAAAGTGTGTTTCAAATGAGCTCGAAAGGTAGGGTAAACGGCCTCATTTCTAAGAAAAAACTGTGGACTCGCCGATAAATGTGTTTCAAATGAGCTCGAAAGGTAGGGTGGTGGACTCGCTAAAAAATGTGCTTCAAATGAGCTCGAAAGGTAGGGTAAACGGCCTCATTTCTATGAAAAAATGGTGGACTCGCTGAAAAATGTGTTTCAAATGAGCTTCAAAGGTAGGGTGGTGGTGTAGCTGAAAATATGTTTAAATGAGCTCCAAAGATAGGGTAAACGGCCCCATTTCTGAGCAAAATTGGTGGACTCGCCGAAAAATGTGTTTCAAATGAGCTCGAAAGGTAGGGTGGTGGACTCGCTAAAAAATGTGTTTCAAATGAGCTCGAAAGGTAGGGTAACGGACTCATTTCTAAGCAAAAATGGTGGACTCGCCGAAAAATGTGTTTCATATGAGCTCCAAAGGTAGGGTGGTGGACTCGCTAAAATAATGTGTTTCAAATGAGCTCGAAAGGTAGGGTAAACGGCCTTATTTATAAGAAAAAATAGTGGAGTCGCCGGAAAATGTGTTTCAAATGAGCTCGAAAGGTAGGGTAAACAGACTCATTTCTAAGCAAAAATTGTGGACTCGCCGAAAAATGTGTTTCAAATGAGCTCAAAAGGTAGGGTGGTGTGGACTCGCTAAAAAATGTGTTTCAAATGAATTCAAAAGGTAGGGTAAAAAGACTCATTTCTAAGCAAAAATGGTGGACTCGCCGAAAAATGTGTTTCATATGAGCTCCAAAGGTAAGGTGGTGGACTCGCTAAGATAATGTGTTTCAAATGAGCTCGAAAGGTAGGGTAAACGGCCTTATTTATAAGAAAAAATAGTGGACTCACCGGAAAATGTGTTTCAAATGAGCTCGAAAGGTAGGGTAAACGGCCTCATTTGTAAGCAAAAATGGTGGACACGCCAAAAAATGTGTTTCAAATGAGTTCGAAAGGTAGGGAGGTGGACTCGCTAAAAAATGTGTTTCAAATGAATTCAAAAGGTAGGGTAAAAAGACTCATTTCTAAGCAAAAATTGTGGACTCGCCGAAAAATGAGTTTCAAATGAGCTCAAAAGGTAGGTTGGTGTGGACTCGCTAAAAAATGTGTTTCGAATGAGCTCGAAAGGAAGGGTAAACGGCCTCATTTCTAAGAAAAAATGGTGGACTCGCCGAAAAATGTGTTTCAAATGAGCTCGAAAGGTAGGGTGGTGTGGACTCGCTAAAGTGTGTTTCAAATGAGCTCGAAAGGTAGGGTAAACGGCCTCATTTCTAAGAAAAAACTGTGGACTCGCCGATAAATGTGTTTCAAATGAGCTCGAAAGGTAGGGTGGTGGACTCGCTAAAAAATGTGTTTCAAATGAGCTCGAAAGGTAGGGTAAACGGCCTCATTTCTAAGAAAAAATTATGGACTCGCTAAAAAATGTGTTTCAAATGAGCTCAAAACATAGGATGGTGTGGACTCGCTAAAAAATGTGTTTCGAATGAGCTCGAAAGGTAGGGTAAACGGCCTCATTTCTAAGCGAATATGGTGGACTCGCTAAAAAATGTGTTTCGAATGAGCTCGAAAGGAAGGGTAAACGGCCTCATTTCTAAGAAAAAATGGTGGACTCGCCGAAAAATGTGTTTCAAATGAGCTCGAAAGGTAGGGTGGTGTGGACTCGCTAAAGTGTGTTTCAAATGAGCTCGAAAGGTAGGGTAAACGGCCTCATTTCTAAGAAAAAACTGTGGACTCGCCGATAAATGTGTTTCAAATGAGCTCGAAAGGTAGGGTGGTGGACTCGCTAAAAAATGTGTTTCAAATGAGCTCGAAAGGTAGGGTAAACGGCCTCATTTCTAAGAAAAAATTATGGACTCGCTAAAAAATGTGTTTCAAATGAGCTCAAAACATAGGATGGTGTGGACTCGCTAAAAAATGTGTTTCGAATGAGCTCGAAAGGTAGGGTAAACGGCCTCATTTCTAAGCGAATATGGTGGACTCGCTAAAAAATGTGTTTCAAATGAGCTCCAAAGGTAGGGTAAACAACCTCATTTCTAAGCAAAAATGGTGGACTCGCCGAAAAATGTGTTTCAAATGAGCTCGAAAGGTAGGGTGGTGTGGACTCGCTAAAGTGTGTTTCAAATGAGCTCGAAAGGTAGGGTAAACGGCCTCATTTCTAAGAAAAAACTGTGGACTCGCCGATAAATGTGTTTCAAATGAGCTCGAAAGGTAGGGTGGTGGACTCGCTAAAAAATTGTTTCAAATGAGCCCGAAAGGTAGGCTAAACGGACTCATTTCTAAGCAAAAATGGTGGACTCGCCGAAAGATGTGTTTCATATGAGCTCCAAAGGTAGGGTGGTGGATTCGCTAAAAAAATTGTGTTTCAAATGAGCTCGAAAGGAAGGGTAAACAGCCTCATTTCTAAGCAAAAATAGTGGACTTGCCGAAAATGTGTTTCAAATGAGCTCCAAAGGTAGGGTAAACAACCTCATTTCTAAGCAAAAATGGTGGACTCGCTGAAAAATGTGTTTCAAATGAGCTCGAAAGGTAGGGTGGTGTGGACTCGCTAAAGTGTGTTTCAAATGAGCTCGAAAGGTAGGGTAAACGGCCTCATTTCTAAGAAAATATGGTGGACTCGCTGAAAAATGTGTTTCAAATGAGCTTCAAAGGTAGGGTGGTGGTCTAGCTGAAAAATATGTTTAAATGAGCTCCAAAGATAGGGTAAACGGCCCCATTTCTGAGCAAAATTGGTGGACTCGCCGAAAAATGTGTTTCAAATGAGCTCGAAAGGTAGGGTGGTGGACTCGCTAAAAAATGTGTTTCAAATGAGCTCGAAAGGTAGGGTAACAGACTCATTTCTAAGCAAAAATGGTGGACTCGCCGAAAAATGTGTTTCATATGAGCTCCAAAAGTAGGGTGGTGGACTCGCTAAAATAATGTGTTTCAAATGAGCTCGAAAGGTAGGGTAAACGGCCTTATTTATAAGAAAAAATAGTGGAGTCGCCGGAAAATGTGTTTCAAATGAGCTCGAAAGGTAGGGTAAACGGCCTCATTTGTAAGCAAAAATGGTGGACACGCCAAAAAATGTGTTTCAAATGAGTTCGAAAGGTAGGGTGGTGGACTCGCTAAAAAATGTGTTTCAAATGAATTCAAAAGGTAGGGTAAAAAGACTCATTTCTAAGCAAAAATGGTGGACTCACCGAAAAATGTGTTTCATATGAGCTCCAAATGTAGGGTGGTGGACTCGCTAAAATAATGTGTTTCAAATGAGCTCGAAAGGTAGGGTAAACGGCCTTATTTATAAGAAAAAATAGTGATATCGCCGGAAAATGTGTTTCAAATGAGCTCGAAAGGTAGGGTAAACGGCCTCATTTGTAAGCAAAAATGGTGGACACGCCAAAAAATGTGTTTCAAATGAGTTCGAAAGGTAGGGTGGTGGACTCGCTAAAAAATGTGTTTCAAATGAATTCAAAAGGTAGGGTAAAAAGACTCATTTCTAAGCAAAAATTGTGGACTCGCCGAAAAATGAGTTTCAAATGAGCTCAAAAGGTAGGTTGGTGTGGACTCGCTAAAAAATGTGTTTCGAATGAGCTCGAAAGGAAGGGTAAACGGCCTCATTTCTAAGAAAAAATGGTGGACTCGCCGAAAAATGTGTTTCAAATGAGCTCGAAAGGTAGGGTGGTGTGGACTCGCTAAAGTGTGTTTCAAATGAGCTCGAAAGGTAGGGTAAACGGCCTCATTTCTAAGAAAAAACTGTGGACTCGCCGTTAAATGTGTTTCAAATGAGCTCGAAAGGTAGGGTGGTGGACTCGCTAAAAAATGTGTTTCAAATGAGCTCGAAAGGTAGGGTAAACAGACTCATTTCTAAGCAAAAATGGTGGACTCGCCGAAAAATGTGTTTCATATGAGCTCCAAAAGTAGGGTGGTGGACTCGCTAAAATAATGTGTTTCAAATGAGCTCGAAAGGTAGGGTAAACGGCCTTATTTATAAGAAAAAATAGTGGAGTCGCCGGAAAATGTGTTTCAAATGAGCTCGAAAGGTAGGGTAAACGGCCTCATTTGTAAGCAAAAATGGTGGACACGCCAAAAAATGTGTTTCAAATGAGTTCGAAAGGTAGGGTGGTGGACTCGCTAAAAAATGTGTTTCAAATGAATTCAAAAGGTAGGGTAAAAAGACTCATTTCTAAGCAAAAATGGTGGACTCACCGAAAAATGTGTTTCATATGAGCTCCAAATGTAGGGTGGTGGACTCGCTAAAATAATGTGTTTCAAATGAGCTCGAAAGGTAGGGTAAACGGCCTTATTTATAAGAAAAAATAGTGATATCGCCGGAAAATGTGTTTCAAATGAGCTCGAAAGGTAGGGTAAACGGCCTCATTTGTAAGCAAAAATGGTGGACACGCCAAAAAATGTGTTTCAAATGAGTTCGAAAGGTAGGGTGGTGGACTCGCTAAAAAATGTGTTTCAAATGAATTCAAAAGGTAGGGTAAAAAGACTCATTTCTAAGCAAAAATTGTGGACTCGCCGAAAAATGAGTTTCAAATGAGCTCAAAAGGTAGGTTGGTGTGGACTCGCTAAAAAATGTGTTTCGAATGAGCTCGAAAGGAAGGGTAAACGACCTCATTTCTAAGAAAAAATGGTGGACTCGCCGAAAAATGTGTTTCAAATGAGCTCGAAAGGTAGGGTGGTGTGGACTCGCTAAAGTGTGTTTCAAATGAGCTCGAAAGGTAGGGTAAACGGCCTCATTTCTAAGAAAAAACTGTGGACTCGCCGATAAATGTGTTTCAAATGAGCTCGAAAGGTAGGGTGGTGGACTCGCTAAAAAATGTGCTTCAAATGAGCTCGAAAGGTAGGGTAAACGGCCTCATTTCTATGAAAAAATGGTGGACTCGCTGAAAAATGTGTTTCAAATGAGCTTCAAAGGTAGGGTGGTGGTGTAGCTGAAAATATGTTTAAATGAGCTCCAAAGATAGGGTAAACGGCCCCATTTCTGAGCAAAATTGGTGGACTCGCCGAAAAATGTGTTTCAAATGAGCTCGAAAGGTAGGGTGGTGGACTCGCTAAAAAATGTGTTTCAAATGAGCTCGAAAGGTAGGGTAACGGACTCATTTCTAAGCAAAAATGGTGGACTCGCCGAAAAATGTGTTTCATATGAGCTCCAAAGGTAGGGTGGTGGACTCGCTAAAATAATGTGTTTCAAATGAGCTCGAAAGGTAGGGTAAACGGCCTTATTTATAAGAAAAAATAGTGGAGTCGCCGGAAAATGTGTTTCAAATGAGCTCGAAAGGTAGGGTAAACAGACTCATTTCTAAGCAAAAATTGTGGACTCGCCGAAAAATGTGTTTCAAATGAGCTCAAAAGGTAGGGTGGTGTGGACTCGCTAAAAAATGTGTTTCAAATGAATTCAAAAGGTAGGGTAAAAAGACTCATTTCTAAGCAAAAATGGTGGACTCGCCGAAAAATGTGTTTCATATGAGCTCCAAAGGTAAGGTGGTGGACTCGCTAAGATAATGTGTTTCAAATGAGCTCGAAAGGTAGGGTAAACGGCCTTATTTATAAGAAAAAATAGTGGACTCACCGGAAAATGTGTTTCAAATGAGCTCGAAAGGTAGGGTAAACGGCCTCATTTGTAAGCAAAAATGGTGGACACGCCAAAAAATGTGTTTCAAATGAGTTCGAAAGGTAGGGAGGTGGACTCGCTAAAAAATGTGTTTCAAATGAATTCAAAAGGTAGGGTAAAAAGACTCATTTCTAAGCAAAAATTGTGGACTCGCCGAAAAATGAGTTTCAAATGAGCTCAAAAGGTAGGTTGGTGTGGACTCGCTAAAAAATGTGTTTCGAATGAGCTCGAAAGGAAGGGTAAACGGCCTCATTTCTAAGAAAAAATGGTGGACTCGCCGAAAAATGTGTTTCAAATGAGCTCGAAAGGTAGGGTGGTGTGGACTCGCTAAAGTGTGTTTCAAATGAGCTCGAAAGGTAGGGTAAACGGCCTCATTTCTAAGAAAAAACTGTGGACTCGCCGATAAATGTGTTTCAAATGAGCTCGAAAGGTAGGGTGGTGGACTCGCTAAAAAATGTGTTTCAAATGAGCTCGAAAGGTAGGGTAAACGGCCTCATTTCTAAGAAAAAATTATGGACTCGCTAAAAAATGTGTTTCAAATGAGCTCAAAACATAGGATGGTGTGGACTCGCTAAAAAATGTGTTTCGAATGAGCTCGAAAGGTAGGGTAAACGGCCTCATTTCTAAGCGAATATGGTGGACTCGCTAAAAAATGTGTTTCAAATGAGCTCCAAAGGTAGGGTAAACAACCTCATTTCTAAGCAAAAATGGTGGACTCGCCGAAAAATGTGTTTCAAATGAGCTCGAAAGGTAGGGTGGTGTGGACTCGCTAAAGTGTGTTTCAAATGAGCTCGAAAGGTAGGGTAAACGGCCTCATTTCTAAGAAAAAACTGTGGACTCGCCGATAAATGTGTTTCAAATGAGCTCGAAAGGTAGGGTGGTGGACTCGCTAAAAAATTGTTTCAAATTAGCCCGAAAGGTAGGCTAAACGGACTCATTTCTAAGCAAAAATGGTGGACTCGCCGAAAGATGTGTTTCATATGAGCTCCAAAGGTAGGGTGGTGGATTCGCTAAAAAAATTGTGTTTCAAATGAGCTCGAAAGGAAGGGTAAACAGCCTTATTTCTAAGCAAAAATAGTGGACTTGCCGAAAATGTGTTTCAAATGAGCTCCAAAGGTAGGGTAAACAACCTCATTTCTAAGCAAAAATGGTGGACTCGCTGAAAAATGTGTTTCAAATGAGCTCGAAAGGTAGGGTGGTGTGGACTCGCTAAAGTGTGTTTCAAATGAGCTCGAAAGGTAGGGTAAACGGCCTCATTTCTAAGAAAATATGGTGGACTCGCTGAAAAATGTGTTTCAAATGAGCTTCAAAGGTAGGGTGGTGGTCTAGCTGAAAAATATGTTTAAATGAGCTCCAAAGATAGGGTAAACGGCCCCATTTCTGAGCAAAATTGGTGGACTCGCCGAAAAATGTGTTTCAAATGAGCTCGAAAGGTAGGGTGGTGGACTCGCTAAAAAATGTGTTTCAAATGAGCTCGAAAGGTAGGGTAACAGACTCATTTCTAAGCAAAAATGGTGGACTCGCCGAAAAATGTGTTTCATATGAGCTCCAAAAGTAGGGTGGTGGACTCGCTAAAATAATGTGTTTCAAATGAGCTCGAAAGGTAGGGTAAACGGCCTTATTTATAAGAAAAAATAGTGGAGTCGCCGGAAAATGTGTTTCAAATGAGCTCGAAAGGTAGGGTAAACGGCCTCATTTGTAAGCAAAAATGGTGGACACGCCAAAAAATGTGTTTCAAATGAGTTCGAAAGGTAGGGTGGTGGACTCGCTAAAAAATGTGTTTCAAATGAATTCAAAAGGTAGGGTAAAAAGACTCATTTCTAAGCAAAAATGGTGGACTCACCGAAAAATGTGTTTCATATGAGCTCCAAATGTAGGGTGGTGGACTCGCTAAAATAATGTGTTTCAAATGAGCTCGAAAGGTAGGGTAAACGGCCTTATTTATAAGAAAAAATAGTGATATCGCCGGAAAATGTGTTTCAAATGAGCTCGAAAGGTAGGGTAAACGGCCTCATTTGTAAGCAAAAATGGTGGACACGCCAAAAAATGTGTTTCAAATGAGTTCGAAAGGTAGGGTGGTGGACTCGCTAAAAAATGTGTTTCAAATGAATTCAAAAGGTAGGGTAAAAAGACTCATTTCTAAGCAAAAATTGTGGACTCGCCGAAAAATGAGTTTCAAATGAGCTCAAAAGGTAGGTTGGTGTGGACTCGCTAAAAAATGTGTTTCGAATGAGCTCGAAAGGAAGGGTAAACGGCCTCATTTCTAAGAAAAAATGGTGGACTCGCCGAAAAATGTGTTTCAAATGAGCTCGAAAGGTAGGGTGGTGTGGACTCGCTAAAGTGTGTTTCAAATGAGCTCGAAAGGTAGGGTAAACGGCCTCATTTCTAAGAAAAAACTGTGTACTCGCCGATAAATGTGTTTCAAATGATCTCGAAAGGTAGGGTGGTGGACTCGCTAAAAAAAATGTTTCAAATGAGCCCGAAAGGTATGCTAAACGGACTCATTTCTAAGCAAAAATGGTGGACTCGCCGAAAGATGTGTTTCATATGAGCTCCAAAGGTAGGGTGGTGGACTCGCTAAAAAAATTGTGTTTCAAATGAGCTCGAAAGGAAGGATAAACAGCCTTATTTCTAAGAAAAAATAGTGGACTTGCCGAAAATGTGTTTCAAATGAGCTCCTAAGGTAGGGTAAACAACCTCATTTCTAAGCAAAAATGGTGGACTCGCTGAAAAATGTGTTTCAAATGAGCTTCAAAGGTAGGGTGGTGGTCTAGCTGAAAAATATGTTTAAATGAGCTCCAAAGATAGGGTAAACGGCCCCATTTCTAAGCAAAATTGGTGGACTCGCCGAAAAATGTGTTTCATATGAGCTCTAAAGGTTGGGTGGTGGACTCGCAAAAAAATGTGTTTCAAATGAATTCAAAAGGTAGGGTAAAAAGACTCATTTCTAAGTAAAAATTGTGGACTCGCCGAAAAATGTGTTTCAAATGAGCTCGAAAGGTAGGGTGGTGTGGACTCGCTAAAGTGTGTTTCAAATGAGCTCGAAAGGTAGGGTAAACGGCCTCATTTCTAAGAAAAAACTGTGGACTCGCCGATAAATGTGTTTCAAATGAGCTCGAAAGGTAGGGTGGTGGACTCGCTAAAAAATTGTTTCAAATGAGCCCGAAAGGTAGGCTAAACGGACTCATTTCTAAGCAAAAATGGTGGACTCGCCGAAAGATGTGTTTCATATGAGCTCCAAAGGTAGGGTGGTGGACTCGCTAAAAAAATTGTGTTTCAAATGAGCTCGAAAGGAAGGGTAAACAGCCTTATTTCTAAGCAAAAATAGTGGACTTGCCGAAAATGTGTTTCAAATGAGCTCCAAAGGTAGGGTAAACAACCTCATTTCTAAGCAAAAATGGTGGACTCACTGAAAAATGTGTTTCAAATGAGCTCGAAAGGTAGGGTGGTGTGGACTCGCTAAAGTGTGTTTCAAATGAGCTCGAAAGGTAGGGTAAACGGCCTCATTTCTAAGAAAATATGGTGGACTCGCTGAAAAATGTGTTTCAAATGAGCTTCAAAGGTAGGGTGGTGGTCTAGCTGAAAAATATGTTTAAATGAGCTCCAAAGATAGGGTAAACGGCCCCATTTCTGAGCAAAATTGGTGGACTTGCCGAAAAATGTGTTTCAAATGAGCTCGAAAGGTAGGGTGGTGGACTCGCTAAAAAATGTGTTTCAAATGAGCTCCAAAGGTAGGGTAAACAACCTCATTTCTAAGCAAAAATGGTGGACTCGCCGAAAAATGTGTTTCAAATGAGCTCGAAAGGTAGGGTGGTGTGGACTCGCTAAAGTGTGTTTCAAATGAGCTCGAAAGGTAGGGTAAACGGCCTCATTTCTAAGAAAAAACTGTGGACTCGCCGATAAATGTGTTTCAAATGAGCTCAAAAGGTAGGGTGGTGGACTCGCTAAAAAATTGTTTCAAATGAGCCCGAAAGGTAGGCTAAACGGACTCATTTCTAAGCAAAAATGGTGGACTCGCCGAAAGATCTGTTTCATATGAGCTCCAAAGGTAGGGTGGTGGATTCGCTAAAAAAATTGTGTTTCAAATGAGCTCGAAAGGAAGGGTAAACAGCCTTATTTCTAAGCAAAAATGGTGGACTCGCCGGAAAATGTGTTTCAAATGAGCTCGAAAGGTAGGGTAAACGGCCTCATTTGTAAGCAAAAATGGTGGACACGCCAAAAAATGTGTTTCAAATGAGTTCGAAAGGTAGGGAGGTGGACTCGCTAAAAAATGTGTTTCAAATGAATTCAAAAGGTAGGGTAAAAAGACTCATTTCTAAGCAAAAATTGTGGACTCGCCGAAAAATGAGTTTCAAATGAGCTCAAAAGGTAGGTTGGTGTGGACTCGCTAAAAAATGTGTTTCGAATGAGCTCGAAAGGAAGGGTAAACGGCCTCATTTCTAAGAAACAATGGTGGACTCGCCGAAAAATGTGTTTCAAATGAGCTCGAAAGGTAGGGTGGTGTGGACTCGCTAAAGTGTGTTTCAAATGAGCTCGAAAGGTAGGGTAAACGGCCTCATTTCTAAGAAAAAACTGTGGACTCGCCGATAAATGTGTTTCAAATGAGCTCGAAAGGTAGGGTGGTGGACTCGCTAAAAAATGTGTTTCAAATGAGCTCGAAAGGTAGGGTAAACGGCCTCATTTCTATGAAAAAATGGTGGACTCGCTGAAAAATGTGTTTCAAATGAGCTTCAAAGGTAGGGTGGTGGTGTAGCTGAAAATATGTTTAAATGAGCTCCAAAGATAGGGTAAACGGCCCCATTTCTGAGCAAAATTGGTGGACTCGCCGAAAAATGTGTTTCAAATGAGCTCGAAAGGTAGGGTGGTGGACTCGCTAAAAAATGTGTTTCAAATGAGCTCGAAAGGTAGGGTAACGGACTCATTTCTAAGCAAAAATGGTGGACTCGCCGAAAAATGTGTTTCATATGAGCTCCAAAGGTAGGGTGGTGGACTCGCTAAAATAATGTGTTTCAAATGAGCTCGAAAGGTAGGGTAAACGGCCTTATTTATAAGAAAAAATAGTGGAGTCGCCGGAAAATGTGTTTCAAATGAGCTCGAAAGGTAGGGTAAACAGACTCATTTCTAAGCAAAAATTGTGGACTCGCCGAAAAATGTGTTTCAAATGAGCTCAAAAGGTAGGGTGGTGTGGACTCGCTAAAAAATGTGTTTCAAATGAATTCAAAAGGTAGGGTAAAAAGACTCATTTCTAAGCAAAAATGGTGGACTCGCCGAAAAATGTGTTTCATATGAGCTCCAAAGGTAAGGTGGTGGACTCGCTAAGATAATGTGTTTCAAATGAGCTCGAAAGGTAGGGTAAACGGCCTTATTTATAAGAAAAAATAGTGGACTCACCGGAAAATGTGTTTCAAATGAGCTCGAAAGGTAGGGTAAACGGCCTCATTTGTAAGCAAAAATGGTGGACACGCCAAAAAATGTGTTTCAAATGAGTTCGAAAGGTAGGGAGGTGGACTCGCTAAAAAATGTGTTTCAAATGAATTCAAAAGGTAGGGTAAAAAGACTCATTTCTAAGCAAAAATTGTGGACTCGCCGAAAAATGAGTTTCAAATGAGCTCAAAAGGTAGGTTGGTGTGGACTCGCTAAAAAATGTGTTTCGAATGAGCTCGAAAGGAAGGGTAAACGGCCTCATTTCTAAGAAAAAATGGTGGACTCGCCGAAAAATGTGTTTCAAATGAGCTCGAAAGGTAGGGTGGTGTGGACTCGCTAAAGTGTGTTTCAAATGAGCTCGAAAGGTAGGGTAAACGGCCTCATTTCTAAGAAAAAACTGTGGACTCGCCGATAAATGTGTTTCAAATGAGCTCGAAAGGTAGGGTGGTGGACTCGCTAAAAAATGTGTTTCAAATGAGCTCGAAAGGTAGGGTAAACGGCCTCATTTCTAAGAAAAAATTATGGACTCGCTAAAAAATGTGTTTCAAATGAGCTCAAAACATAGGATGGTGTGGACTCGCTAAAAAATGTGTTTCGAATGAGCTCGAAAGGTAGGGTAAACGGCCTCATTTCTAAGCGAATATGGTGGACTCGCTAAAAAATGTGTTTCAAATGAGCTCCAAAGGTAGGGTAAACAACCTCATTTCTAAGCAAAAATGGTGGACTCGCCGAAAAATGTGTTTCAAATGAGCTCGAAAGGTAGGGTGGTGTGGACTCGCTAAAGTGTGTTTCAAATGAGCTCGAAAGGTAGGGTAAACGGCCTCATTTCTAAGAAAAAACTGTGGACTCGCCGATAAATGTGTTTCAAATGAGCTCAAAAGGTAGGGTGGTGGACTCGCTAAAAAATTGTTTCAAATGAGCCCGAAAGGTAGGCTAAACGGACTCATTTCTAAGCAAAAATGGTGGACTCGCCGAAAGATGTGTTTCATATGAGCTCCAAAGGTAGGGTGGTGGATTCGCTAAAAAAATTGTGTTTCAAATGAGCTCGAAAGGAAGGGTAAACAGCCTTATTTCTAAGCAAAAATAGTGGACTTGCCGAAAATGTGTTTCAAATGAGCTCCAAAGGTAGGGTAAACAACCTCATTTCTAAGCAAAAATGGTGGACTCGCTGAAAAATGTGTTTCAAATGAGCTCGAAAGGTAGGGTGGTGTGGACTCGCTAAAGTGTGTTTCAAATGAGCTCGAAAGGTAGGGTAAACGGCCTCATTTCTAAGAAAATATGGTGGACTCGCTGAAAAATGTGTTTCAAATGAGCTTCAAAGGTAGGGTGGTGGTCTAGCTGAAAAATATGTTTAAATGAGCTCCAAAGATAGGGTAAACGGCCCCATTTCTGAGCAAAATTGGTGGACTCGCCGAAAAATGTGTTTCAAATGAGCTCGAAAGGTAGGGTGGTGGACTCGCTAAAAAATGTGTTTCAAATGAGCTCGAAAGGTAGGGTAACAGACTCATTTCTAAGCAAAAATGGTGGACTCGCCGAAAAATGTGTTTCATATGAGCTCCAAAAGTAGGGTGGTGGACTCGCTAAAATAATGTGTTTCAAATGAGCTCGAAAGGTAGGGTAAACGGCCTTATTTATAAGAAAAAATAGTGGACTCGCCGGAAAATGTGTTTCAAATGAGCTCGAAAGGTAGGGTAAACGGCCTCATTTGTAAGCAAAAATGGTGGACACGCCAAAAAATGTGTTTCAAATGAGTTCGAAAGGTAGGGTGGTGGACTCGCTAAAAAATGTGTTTCAAATGAATTCAAAAGGTAGGGTAAAAAGACTCATTTCTAAGCAAAAATTGTGGACTCGCCGAAAAATGAGTTTCAAATGAGCTCAAAAGGTAGGTTGGTGTGGACTCGCTAAAAAATGTGTTTCGAATGAGCTCGAAAGGAAGGGTAAACGGCCTCATTTCTAAGAAAAAATGGTGGACTCGCCGAAAAATGTGTTTCAAATGAGCTCGAAAGGTAGGGTGGTGTGGACTCGCTAAAGTGTGTTTCAAATGAGCTCGAAAGGTAGGGTAAACGGCCTCATTTCTAAGAAAAAACTGTGTACTCGCCGATAAATGTGTTTCAAATGATCTCGAAAGGTAGGGTGGTGGACTCGCTAAAAAAAATGTTTCAAATGAGCCCGAAAGGTAGGCTAAACGGACTCATTTCTAAGCAAAAATGGTGGACTCGCCGAAAGATGTGTTTCATATGAGCTCCAAAGGTAGGGTGGTGGACTCGCTAAAAAAATTGTGTTTCAAATGAGCTCGAAAGGAAGGGTAAACAGCCTTATTTCTAACAAAAAATAGTGGACTTGCCGAAAATGTGTTTCAAATGAGCTCCTAAGGTAGGGTAAACAACCTCATTTCTAAGCAAAAATGGTGGACTCGCTGAAAAATGTGTTTCAAATGAGCTTCAAAGGTAGGGTGGTGGTCTAGCTGAAAAATATGTTTAAATGAGCTCCAAAGATAGGGTAAACGGCCCCATTTCTAAGCAAAATTGGTGGACTCGCCGAAAAATGTGTTTCATATGAGCTCTAAAGGTTGGGTGGTGGACTCGCAAAAAAATGTGTTTCAAATGAATTCAAAAGGTAGGGTAAAAAGACTCATTTCTAAGTAAAAATTGTGGACTCGCCGAAAAATGTGTTTCAAATGAGCTCAAAAGGTAGGTTGGTGTGGACTCGCTAAAAAATGTGTTTCGAATGAGCTCGAAAGGAAGGGTAAACGGCCTCATTTCTAAGAAAAAATGGTGGACTCGCCGAAAAATGTGTTTCAAATGAGCTCAAAACGTAGGATGGTGTGGACTCGCTAAAAAATGTGTTTCGAATGAGCTTGAAAGGTAGGGTAAACGGCCTCATTTCTAAGCAAATATGCTGACTCGCCAAAAAATGTGTTTCAAATGAGCTCGAAAGGTAGGGTGGTGGACTCGCTAAAAAAAGTGTTTCAAATGAGCTCGAAAGGTAGGGTAATGGACTCATTTCTAAGCAAAAATGATGGACTCGCCGAAAAATGTGTTTCATATGAGCTCCAAAGGTAGGGCGGTGGACTCGCTAAAATAATGTGTTTCAAATGAGCTCGAAAGGTAGGGTAAACGGCCTTATTTATAAGAAAAAATAGTGGACTCGCTGGAAAATGTGTTTCAGTTGAGCTCGAAAGGTAGGGTAAATGGCCTCATTTGTAAGCAAAAATAGTGGACACGCCAAAAAATGTGTTTCAAATGAGTTCGAAAGGTAGGGTGGTCGACTCGCTAAAAAATGTGCTTCAAATGAATTAAAACGGGTAGGGTAAACAGACTCATTTCTAAGCAAAAATTGTGGACTCGCCGAAAAATGTGTTTCAAATGAGCTCAAAAGGTAGGGTGGTGTGTTCTCGCTAAAAAATGTGTTTCGAATGAGCTCGAAAGGTAGGGTAAATGGCCTCATTTCAAAGCAAAAATGATGGACTCGCCGGAAAATGTGTTTCAAATGAGCTCGAAAGGTAGGGTTGTGTGGACTCGCTAAAGTATGTTTCAAATGAGCTCGAAAGGTAGGGTAAACGGCCTCATTTCTAAGAAAATATGGTGGTCTCGCTGAAAAATGTGTTTAAAATAAGCTTCAAAGGTAGGGTGGTGGTCTAGCTGAAAAATGTGTTTCAAATGAGATCCAAAGATAGGGTAAACGGCCCAATTTTGAGAAAAAATGGTGGACTCGCCGAAAAATGTGTTTCATATGAGCTCCAAAGGTAGGGTGGTGGACTCGCTAAAAAATGTGTTTCAAATGAGCTCGAAAGGTAGGGTAAACGGTCTCATTTCTCTGAAAAAATGGTGGACTCGCTGAAAAATGTGTTTCAAATGAGCTTCAAAGGTAGGGTGGTGGTCTAGCTGAAATATATGTTTAAATGAGCTCCAAAGATAGGGTAAACGGCTCCATTTCTTAGCAAAATTGGTGGACTCGCCGAAAAATGTGTTTCATATGAGCTCTAAAGGTTGGGTGGTGGACTCGCTAAAAAATGTGTTTCAAATGAATTCAAAAGGTAGGGTAAACAGACTCATTTCTTAGCAAAAATGGTGGACTCGCCAAAAAATATGTTTCAGATGAGCTCTAAACGTAGGATGGTGTGGACTCGCTAAAAAATGTGTTTCGAATGAGCTTGAAAGGTAGGGTAAACGGCTGTAACGCCCCGGATTTATCCCCTTTTAGTTTGGTGAGTTTTCTTTTGCATCGACATGGCATCGCATTGCATCGCATTAATTTAATTTGTTGCATTTAAATTAAATTTCCATAATTAAATTTAAATGCATTTCAAATTAATTAAAAATGTGTTATTTTCAAATCTTTTAAAAATGTTAAAAACTAGTTTATTAAATTGTCCTTTGAAAACTAAAAATATTTTGTAAAGGTTTCGTGTTGAAATTCCTTTTCTATTTTGTTTTAAAAATATAAAACAGGAAAATAAAAACGGGAGAGGAATAAGGCCCAAAGCCCACTTAAGCCAAACCCTAGGTTTTTTCCCCCCCAGAAATTTCTTCCCGCCCCCTGGGAACTTTGCAGCCGCCCCCCTCCACTTCTCCCTTTTTTTCCTTTTTCTTTTTTTCCCCTCCTTTTTCTTTTTCTTTCTTTCTTTTTTTTCTTTTTTCCTTCTTCCTTCTCTTCTCTTCTTCCCGCACGTTCTTCCTCCCACAGCCCTCCCGCACCGAGCTCCCCGCCCCGAGCTCCCCCACCCCGGCCACCTCCGGCCCCGGCCGCCGCTGGCCCGCCGCCGCAGCGTCGGCCGCCTCCGGCCCTGCCGCCCTTGCGCCGCCAGCCCGCTCCCGCCGCGCCACCTCTCCCCTCCGGCCGCACGCCTTCTCTGCCGCCCTCCCCCGCCGGCCGAGCCGCGCCGCAGCGCCGCCCGCTCCCGGCCCGAGCTCTGCTTCCCCGCCGCCATGCCGCCCCCTGCTTCCTCCACCCGACGGCGCCCTGGCCCGAGACAGCCCCGGCCCGAGCTCCCTGCCCCGCCGCCGGCCTCCTCCCCGTGCCCTGCTCGCCGGCCAACTCCGGCCCGCCGCCCGCGCCACCGGCCGCCCGCCCTATGCTTCTCGCGCGCTGCCAGCGCCCGCAGCACGCCGGCCGCCTCCATCCCGTCGCCATGGCCGCCGCCGACGTCGCCTCCATCGCCAGCCGCCGTCGACCGAGCTCCTCCCGTACGCCTCCGCGTCGCCCCGACGCCCTGTGCTCCTCCACGCCACCGCCGCGCGCCGCAGCGCGTCGTCCCCACTGCCTCCTCCTCACGGCCGCGTGCACGCCGCCGCCACCGCCCGCAAGGTGTTCGACACTATGCCCGCAAGACCCCGGCGTTATTTTTGTGCCCGTGTTTGTCCACCCTTCGAGGTGCTGCCCCGTGCGCGTGCGCGTCCTCCTCCGGTGCCGCGTTGCCGTGACCGCCCGTGTCGCGGTGCCCGCCGTGCGTTTTCCCTCCGGTGTCCGTTGCCGTGCTCCTACGTGCCCGCGCCCGTCGACGGTGATGACCGAGTACAACTACTTCCCGCCCACTTCCACGACACCGACAAATGATGATGCCCCGGTTCAGCGACGACTACTTCCTCGACGACGACTACTTCCTCTACGGACCGAAGGCGTCGGTTTCGAACCCTAGTTCACCCGATCCGACGTATGGACCCAAACCCTAACCCTAAACCTATTTTATTAAATATCATCTATCTTGTGCATGTCGCATCATAATTACATGTGTTGCATCTCTTGGGTTTGCGGGTGTAGCAATTCACCTAAATAATAATTATGGAATGTGTGGGCATTTAATTACTATTGATGCCTATTCCATTTAATTTGACTAGATCATCTTTACCACTTGTGGGTGGCCCAATGGAGCCCCCCTCGACTTTGAACGGATCCGCAGCTCGTCCATGTGCCGCAAGTAGTTCGGGTTTTCCATTTGCTCATATGCATGTGCATGATGATGATGATCGATGAGAGGTTACTTGATACGGGGGGTCATATAGGGGGTGGTGCGCGCGAAGCGGACAGTTCCTACTGTGGTTTGAGCCGCATGGCGCGTGGACACAAACTAATGAGTCCGCAATTGAGATTCGGCCGGACTCCTGACGCGGGTAACAACTCATATGGGTGGCACTTGGACTGGCTGTAGTGAAGGAATGAGTCGTGTTGAGAGGCCTTAGCGGGTTGATCATGCGAGTATGGGTACTGTAGTGCACCCCTGCAGGGTATAATCTTATCGATGAGCCGTGTCCACGGTTATGGACGACTTTGGTGATGATGCTGGCTAACAAGATCTAGACAACTTACACCTAATTAATGTTAATTAATTTGACTAGTAATATAGAATTACTTTCACAATAACTGGTAACTAAAATGGTTCAATGTGTGAGTTTCCCGAATTGCTTCCTCATATTTGGTTGAGGGGGTTAATTCGAGAATGGGTTATGTTTGGTGTTAGTTTTAGTTGTTTACTTATGCGCTCTCTTATCCCTCTCTAATTAGACGGAAGTCGTAGCGTGTCTCTTTAGGTTGCTAGTGCTGCTGCCGCTAAGTCCACCTCCCCTATACTTTGGGAGATGGTGTAGAAAGTAGGCAAGTCGGTTTTGCTTGCCAGGGAGTGCCCTGACCCTCTTTTGGGATGTGCTTTATGTGCAGTCAACAGGTTTGAAGTCTGACGACGTTAGCTTGGGAATTCCTCCGGCTTGGCTGGGCAGGGATATGGCGCCATCGCTTATCTTCAGGACTCTTAGTCCAATTTGCATCTTATCCGTAGTCGGATACTATTTTGCTTCCGCTGTCATTTGTATCTTTGTATTGCATCATTTGTATCTTGACTCGTTCGAGTCGTTGTTGTATTTTATCTTCTGTTGTATTTGTGGATGTATCGGAACTGTTGTAATGTTATCACAATTCCACCCACATAATGCACACGTTTCGGCGTGCACATTATGTCTGGTGGGCGGCCTAAAATCGTTATTATGCGGATTTCGGCGGGATCGCTTAAATCTACATAGTACCGATTTTAGGGCGTCACAACGGCCTCATTTCTAAGCAAATATGGTGACTCGCCAAAAAATGTGTTTCAAATGAGCTCTAAAGGTAGGGTGGTAGACTCGCTAAAAAATGTGTTTCAAATGAGCTCGAAAGGTAGGGTAACAGACTCATTTCTAAGCAAAAATGGCGGACTCGCCGAAAAATGTGTTTCATATGAGCTCCAAAGGTAGGACGGTGGACTCGCTAAAATAATGTGTTTCAAATGAGCTCGAAAGGTAGGGTAAACGGCCTTATTTATAAGAAAAAACAGTGGACTCGCTGGAAAATGTGTTTCAGTTGAGCTCGAAAGGTAGGGTACACGGCCTCATTTGTAAGCAAAAATGGTGGACACGCCAAAAAATGTGTTTCAAATGAGTTCGAAAGGTAGGGTGGTGGACTCGCTAAAAAATGTGTTTCAAATGAATTCAAAAGGTAGTGTAAAAAGACTCATTTCTTAGCAAAAATTGTGGACTCGCCGAAAAATGTGTTTCAAATGAGCTCAAAAGGTAGGGTGGTGTGGACTCGCTAAAAAATGTGTTTTGAATGAGCTCGAAAGGTAGGGTAAACGGCCTCATTTCTAAGCAAAAATGGTGGACTCGCCGAAAAATGTGTTTCAAATGAGCTCGAAAGGTAGGGTGGTGTGGACTCGCTAAAGTGTGTTTGAAATGAGCTCGAAAGGTAGGGTAAACGGCCTCATTTCTAAGAAAATATGGTGGACTCGCCGAAAAATGTGTTTAAAATAATCTTCAAAGGTAGGGTGGTGGTTTAGCTGAAAAATGTGTTTCAAATGAGCTCCAAAGATAGGGTAAACGGCCCAATTTTGTGAAAAAATGGTGGACTCACCGAAAAATGTGTTTCATATGAGCTCCAAAGGTAGGGTGGTGGACTCGCTAAAATAATGTGTTTCAAATGAGATCGAAAGGTAGGGTAAACGGCCGTATTTATAAGAAAAAATAGTGGACTCGCCAGAAAATGTGTTTCAAATGAGCTCGAAAGGTAGGGTACACGGCCTCATTTGTAAGAAAAAATGGTGGACACGCCAAAAAATGTGTTTCAAATGAGTTCGAAAGGTAGGGTGGTGGACTCGCTAAAACATGTGTTTCAAATGAATTCAAAAGGTAGTGTAAAAAGACTCATTTCTTAGCAAAAATTGTGGACTCGCCGAAAAATGTGTTTCAAATGAGCTCAAAAGGTAGGGTGGTGTGGAATCGCTAAAAAATGTGTTTTGAATGAGCTCGAAAGGAAGGGTAAACGACCTCATTTCTAAGAAAAAATGGTGGACTCGCCGAAAAAATGTGTTTCAAATGAGCTCGAAAGGTAGGGTAAGGGACTCATTTCTAAGCAAAAATGGTGGACTCGCCGAAAAATGTGTTTCATATGAGCTCCAAAGGTAGGGCGGTGGACTCGCTAAAATAATGTGTTTCAAATGAGCTCGAAAGGTAGGGTAAACGGCCTTATTTATAAGAAAAAATAGTGGACTCGCTGGAAAATGTGTTTCAAATGAGCTCGAAAGGTAGGGTAAACGGCCTCATTTGTAAGCAAAAATAGTGGACACGCCAAAAAATGTGTTTTAAATGAGTTCGAAAGGTAGGGTGGTCGACTCGCTAAAAAATGTGCTTCAAATGAATTCAAACGGGTAGGGTAAACAGACTCATTTCTAAGCAAAAATTGTGGACTCGCCGAAAAATTTGTTTCAAATGAGCTCAAAAGGTAGGTTGGTGTGGACTCGCTAAAAAATGTGTTTCGAATGAGCTCGAAAGGTAGGGTAAACGACCTCATTTCTAAGAAAAAATGGTGGACTCGCCGAAAAATGTGTTTCAAATGAGCTCGAAAGGTAGAGTGGTGTGGACTCGCTAAAGTGTGTTTCAAATGAGCTCGAAAGGTAGGGTAAACGGCCTCATTTCTAAGAAAATATGTGGACTCGCCGAAAAATGTGTTTAAAATAAGCTTCAAAGGTAGGGTGGTGGTCTAGCTGAAAAATGTGTTTCAAATGAGCTCCAAAGATAGGGTAAACGGCCCAATTTCGAGAAAAAATGGTGGACTCGCCGAAAAATGTGTTTCATATGGGCTCCAAAGGTGGGGTGGTGGACTCGCTAAAAAATGTGTTTCAAATGAGCTCGAAAGGTAGGGTAAACGGCCTCATTTCTATGAAAAAATGGTGGACTCGCTGAAAAATGTGTTTCAAATGAGCTTCAAAGGTAGGGTGGTGGTGTAGCTAAAAATATGTTTAAATGAGCTCCAAAGATAGGGTAAACGGCCCCATTTCTGAGCAAAATTGGTGGAGTCGCCGAAAAATGTGTTTCAAATGAGCTCGAAAGGTAGCGTGGTGGACTCGCTAAAAAATGTGTTTCAAATGAGCTCGAAAGGTAGGGTAACGGACTCATTTCTAAGCAAAAATGGTGGACTCGCCGAAAAATGTGTTTCATATGAGCTCCAAAGGTAGGGTGGTGGACTCGCTAAAATAATGTGTTTCAAATGAGCTCGAAAGGTAGGGTAAACGGCCTTATTTATAAGAAAAAATAGTGGAGTCGCCGGAAAATGTGTTTCAAATGAGCTCGAAAGGTAGGGTAAACAGACTCATTTCTAAGCAAAATTTGTGGACTCGCCGAAAAATGTGTTTCAAATGAGCTCAAAAGGTAGGGTGGTGTGGACTCACTAAAAAATGTGTTTCAAATGAATTCAAAAGGTAGGGTAAAAAGACTCATTTCTAAGCAAAAATGGTGGACTCGCCGAAAAATGTGTTTCATATGAGCTCCAAAGGTAAGGTGGTGGACTCGCTAAGATAATGTGTTTCAAATGAGCTCGAAAGGTAGGGTAAACGGCCTTATTTATAAGAAAAAATAGTGGACTCACCGGAAAATGTGTTTCAAATGAGCTCGAAAGGTAGGGTAAACGGCCTCATTTGTAAGCAAAAATGGTGGACACGCCAAAAAATGTGTTTCAAATGAGTTCGAAAGGTAGGGAGGTGGACTCGCTAAAAAATGTGTTTCAAATGAATTCAAAAGGTAGGGTAAAAAGACTCATTTCTTAGCAAAAATTGTGGACTCGCAAAAATTGTGGACTCGCCGAAAAATGTGTTTCAAATGAGCTCAAAAGGTAGGGTGGTGTGGACTCGCTAAAAAATGTGTTTTGAATGAGCTCGAAAGGTAGGGTAAACGGCCTCATTTCTAAGCAAAAATGGTGGACTCGCCGAAAAATGTGTTTCAAATGAGCTCGAAAGGTAGGGTGGTGTGGACTCGCTAAAGTGTGTTTGAAATGAGCTCGAAAGGTAGGGTAAACGGCCTCATTTCTAAGAAAATATGGTGGACTCGCCGAAAAATGTGTTTAAAATAATCTTCAAAGGTAGGGTGGTGGTTTAGCTGAAAAATGTGTTTCAAATGAGCTCCAAAGATAGGGTAAACGGCCCAATTTTGTGAAAAAATGGTGGACTCACCGAAAAATGTGTTTCATATGAGCTCCAAAGGTAGGGTGGTGGACTCGCTAAAATAATGTGTTTCAAATGAGATCGAAAGGTAGGGTAAACGGCCGTATTTATAAGAAAAAATAGTGGACTCGCCAGAAAATGTGTTTCAAATGAGCTCGAAAGGTAGGGTACACGGCCTCATTTGTAAGAAAAAATGGTGGACACGCCAAAAAATGTGTTTCAAATGAGTTCGAAAGGTAGGGTGGTGGACTCGCTAAAACATGTGTTTCAAATGAATTCAAAAGGTAGTGTAAAAAGACTCATTTCTTAGCAAAAATTGTGGACTCGCCGAAAAATGTGTTTCAAATGAGCTCAAAAGGTAGGGTGGTGTGGAATCGCTAAAAAATGTGTTTTGAATGAGCTCGAAAGGAAGGGTAAACGACCTCATTTCTAAGAAAAAATGGTGGACTCGCCGAAAAAATGTGTTTCAAATGAGCTCGAAAGGTAGGGTAAGGGACTCATTTCTAAGCAAAAATGGTGGACTCGCCGAAAAATGTGTTTCATATGAGCTCCAAAGGTAGGGCGGTGGACTCGCTAAAATAATGTGTTTCAAATGAGCTCGAAAGGTAGGGTAAACGGCCTTATTTATAAGAAAAAATAGTGGACTCGCTGGAAAATGTGTTTCAAATGAGCTCGAAAGGTAGGGTAAACGGCCTCATTTGTAAGCAAAAATAGTGGACACGCCAAAAAATGTGTTTTAAATGAGTTCGAAAGGTAGGGTGGTCGACTCGCTAAAAAATGTGCTTCAAATGAATTCAAACGGGTAGGGTAAACAGACTCATTTCTAAGCAAAAATTGTGGACTCGCCGAAAAATGTGTTTCAAATGAGCTCAAAAGGTAGGTTGGTGTGGACTCGCTAAAAAATGTGTTTCGAATGAGCTCGAAAGGTAGGGTAAACGACCTCATTTCTAAGAAAAAATGGTGGACTCGCCGAAAAATGTGTTTCAAATGAGCTCGAAAGGTAGAGTGGTGTGGACTCGCTAAAGTGTGTTTCAAATGAGCTCGAAAGGTAGGGTAAACGGCCTCATTTCTAAGAAAATATGTGGACTCGCCGAAAAATGTGTTTAAAATAAGCTTCAAAGGTAGGGTGGTGGTCTAGCTGAAAAATGTGTTTCAAATGAGCTCCAAAGATAGGGTAAACGGCCCAATTTCGAGAAAAAATGGTGGACTCGCCGAAAAATGTGTTTCATATGGGCTCCAAAGGTGGGGTGGTGGACTCGCTAAAAAATGTGTTTCAAATGAGCTCGAAAGGTAGGGTAAACGGCCTCATTTCTATGAAAAAATGGTGGACTCGCTGAAAAATGTGTTTCAAATGAGCTTCAAAGGTAGGGTGGTGGTGTAGCTAAAAATATGTTTAAATGAGCTCCAAAGATAGGGTAAACGGCCCCATTTCTGAGCAAAATTGGTGGACTCGCCGAAAAATGTGTTTCAAATGAGCTCGAAAGGTAGCGTGGTGGACTCGCTAAAAAATGTGTTTCAAATGAGCTCGAAAGGTAGGGTAACGGACTCATTTCTAAGCAAAAATGGTGGACTCGCCGAAAAATGTGTTTCATATGAGCTCCAAAGGTAGGGTGGTGGACTCGCTAAAATAATGTGTTTCAAATGAGCTCGAAAGGTAGGGTAAACGGCCTTATTTATAAGAAAAAATAGTGGAGTCGCCGGAAAATGTGTTTCAAATGAGCTCGAAAGGTAGGGTAAACAGACTCATTTCTAAGCAAAATTTGTGGACTCGCCGAAAAATGTGTTTCAAATGAGCTCAAAAGGTAGGGTGGTGTGGACTCACTAAAAAATGTGTTTCAAATGAATTCAAAAGGTAGGGTAAAAAGACTCATTTCTAAGCAAAAATGGTGGACTCGCCGAAAAATGTGTTTCATATGAGCTCCAAAGGTAAGGTGGTGGACTCGCTAAGATAATGTGTTTCAAATGAGCTCGAAAGGTAGGGTAAACGGCCTTATTTATAAGAAAAAATAGTGGACTCACCGGAAAATGTGTTTCAAATGAGCTCGAAAGGTAGGGTAAACGGCCTCATTTGTAAGCAAAAATGGTGGACACGCCAAAAAATGTGTTTCAAATGAGTTCGAAAGGTAGGGAGGTGGACTCGCTAAAAAATGTGTTTCAAATGAATTCAAAAGGTAGGGTAAAAAGACTCATTTCTAAGCAAAAATTGTGGACTCGCCGAAAAATGAGTTTCAAATGAGCTCAAAAGGTAGGTTGGTGTGGACTCGCTAAAAAATGTGTTTCGAATGAGCTCGAAAGGAAGGGTAAACGGCCTCATTTCTAAGAAAAAATGGTGGACTCGCCGAAAAATGTGTTTCAAATGAGCTCGAAAGGTAGGGTGGTGTGGACTCGCTAAAGTGTGTTTCAAATGAGCTCGAAAGGTAGGGTAAACGGCCTCATTTCTAAGAAAAAACTGTGGACTCGCCGATAAATGTGTTTCAAATGAGCTCGAAAGGTAGGGTGGTGGACTCGCTAAAAAATGTGTTTCAAATGAGCTCGAAAGGTAGGGTAAACGGCCTCATTTCTAAGAAAAAATTATGGACTCGCTAAAAAATGTGTTTCAAATGAGCTCAAAACATAGGATGGTGTGGACTCGCTAAAAAATGTGTTTCGAATGAGCTCGAAAGGTAGGGTAAACGGCCTCATTTCTAAGCAAATATGGTGGACTCGCTAAAAAATGTGTTTCAAATGAGCTCCAAAGGTAGGGTAAACAACCTCATTTCTAAGCAAAAATGGTGGACTCGCCGAAAAATGTGTTTCAAATGAGCTCGAAAGGTAGGGTGGTGTGGACTCGCTAAAGTGTGTTTCAAATGAGCTCGAAAGGTAGGGTAAACGGCCTCATTTCTAAGAAAAAACTGTGGACTCGCCGATAAATGTGTTTCAAATGAGCTCGAAAGGTAGGGTGGTGGACTCGCTAAAAAATTGTTTCAAATGAGCCCGAAAGGTAGGCTAAACGGACTCATTTCTAAGAAAAAATGGTGGACTCGCCGAAAGATGTGTTTCATATGAGCTCCAAAGGTAGGGTGGTGGACTCGCTAAAAAAATTGTGTTTCAAATGAGCTCGAAAGGAAGGGTAAACAGCCTTATTTCTAAGCAAAAATAGTGGACTTGCCGAAAATGTGTTTCAAATGAGCTCCAAAGGTAGGGTAAACAACCTCATTTCTAAGCAAAAATGGTGGACTCGCTGAAAAATGTGTTTCAAATGAGCTCGAAAGGTAGGGTGGTGTGGACTCGCTAAAGTGTGTTTCAAATGAGCTCGAAAGGTAGGGTAAACGGCCTCATTTCTAAGAAAATATGGTGGACTCGCTGAAAAATGTGTTTCAAATGAGCTTCAAAGGTAGGGTGGTGGTCTAGCTGAAAAATATGTTTAAATGAGCTCCAAAGATAGGGTAAACGGCCCCATTTCTGAGCAAAATTGGTGGACTCGCCGAAAAATGTGTTTCAAATGAGCTCGAAAGGTAGGGTGGTGGACTCGCTAAAAAATGTGTTTCAAATGAGCTCGAAAGGTAGGGTAACAGACTCATTTCTAAGCAAAAATGGTGGACTCGCCGAAAAATGTGTTTCATATGAGCTCCAAAAGTAGGGTGGTGGACTCGCTAAAATAATGTGTTTCAAATGAGCTCGAAAGGTAGGGTAAACGGCCTTATTTATAAGAAAAAATAGTGGAGTCGCCGGAAAATGTGTTTCAAATGAGCTCGAAAGGTAGGGTAAACGGCCTCATTTGTAAGCAAAAATGGTGGACACGCCAAAAAATGTGTTTCAAATGAGTTCGAAAGGTAGGGTGGTGGACTCGCTAAAAAATGTGTTTCAAATGAATTCAAAAGGTAGGGTAAAAAGACTCATTTCTAAGCAAAAATGGTGGACTCACCGAAAAATGTGTTTCATATGAGCTCCAAATGTAGGGTGGTGGACTCGCTAAAATAATGTGTTTCAAATGAGCTCGAAAGGTAGGGTAAACGGCCTTATTTATAAGAAAAATAGTGGACTCGCCGGAAAATGTGTTTCAAATGAGCTCGAAAGGTAGGGTAAACGGCCTCATTTGTAAGCAAAAATGGTGGACACGCCAAAAAATGTGTTTCAAATGAGTTCGAAAGGTAGGGTGGTGGACTCGCTAAAAAATGTGTTTCAAATGAATTCAAAAGGTAGGGTAAAAAGACTCATTTCTAAGCAAAAATTGTGGACTCGCCGAAAAATGAGTTTCAAATGAGCTCAAAAGGTAGGTTGGTGTGGACTCGCTAAAAAATGTGTTTCGAATGAGCTCGAAAGGAAGGGTAAACGGCCTCATTTCTAAGAAAAAATGGTGGACTCGCCGAAAAATGTGTTTCAAATGAGCTCGAAAGGTAGGGTGGTGTGGACTCGCTAAAGTGTGTTTCAAATGAGCTCGAAAGGTAGGGTAAACGGCCTCATTTCTAAGAAAAAACTGTGTACTCGCCAATAAATGTGTTTCAAATGATCTCGAAAGGTAGGGTGGTGGACTCGCTAAAAAAAATGTTTCAAATGAGCCCGAAAGGTAGGCTAAACGGACTCATTTCTAAGCAAAAATGGTGGACTCGCCGAAAGATGTGTTTCATATGAGCTCCAAAGGTAGGGTGGTGGACTCGCTAAAAAAATTGTGTTTCAAATGAGCTCGAAAGGAAGGGTAAACAGCCTTATTTCTAAGAAAAAATAGTGGACTTGCCGAAAATGTGTTTCAAATGAGCTCCTAAGGTAGGGTAAACAACCTCATTTCTAAGCAAAAATGGTGGACTCGCTGAAAAATGTGTTTCAAATGAGCTTCAAAGGTAGGGTGGTGGTCTAGCTGAAAAATATGTTTAAATGAGCTCCAAAGATAGGGTAAACGGCCCCATTTCTAAGCAAAATTGGTGGACTCGCCGAAAAATGTGTTTCATATGAGCTCTAAAGGTTGGGTGGTGGACTCGCAAAAAAATGTGTTTCAAATGAATTCAAAAGGTAGGGTAAAAAGACTCATTTCTAAGTAAAAATTGTGGACTCGCCGAAAAATGTGTTTCAAATGAGCTCAAAAGGTAGGTTGGTGTGGACTCGCTAAAAAATGTGTTTCGAATGAGCTCGAAAGGAAGGGTAAACGGCCTCATTTCTAAGAAAAAATGGTGGACTCGCCGAAAAATGTGTTTCAAATGAGCTCAAAACGTAGGATGGTGTGGACTCGCTAAAAAATGTGTTTCGAATGAGCTTGAAAGGTAGGGTAAACGGCCTCATTTCTAAGCAAATATGCTGACTCGCCAAAAAATGTGTTTCAAATGAGCTCGAAAGGTAGGGTGGTGGACTCGCTAAAAAAAGTGTTTCAAATGAGCTCGAAAGGTAGGGTAATGGACTCACTTCTAAGCAAAAATGATGGACTCGCCGAAAAATGTGTTTCATATGAGCTCCAAAGGTAGGGCGGTGGACTCGCTAAAATAATGTGTTTCAAATGAGCTCGAAAGGTAGGGTAAACGGCCTTATTTATAAGAAAAAATAGTGGACTCGCTGGAAAATGTGTTTCAGTTGAGCTCGAAAGGTAGGGTAAATGGCCTCATTTGTAAGCAAAAATAGTGGACACGCCAAAAAATGTGTTTCAAATGAGTTCGAAAGGTAGGGTGGTCGACTCGCTAAAAAATGTGCTTCAAATGAATTAAAACGGGTAGGGTAAACAGACTCATTTCTAAGCAAAAATTGTGGACTCGCCGAAAAATGAGTTTCAAATGAGCTCAAAAGGTAGGTTGGTGTGGACTCGCTAAAAAATGTGTTTCGAATGAGCTCGAAAGGAAGGGTAAACGGCCTCATTTCTAAGAAAAAATGGTGGACTCGCCGAAAAATGTGTTTCAAATGAGCTCGAAAGGTAGGGTGGTGTGGACTCGCTAAAGTGTGTTTCAAATGAGCTCGAAAGGTAGGGTAAACGGCCTCATTTCTAAGAAAAAACTGTGGACTCGCCGATAAATGTGTTTCAAATGAGCTCGAAAGGTAGGGTGGTGGACTCGCTAAAAAATGTGTTTCAAATGAGCTCGAAAGGTAGGGTAAACGGCCTCATTTCTAAGAAAAAATTATGGACTCGCTAAAAAATGTGTTTCAAATGAGCTCAAAACATAGGATGGTGTGGACTCGCTAAAAAATGTGTTTCGAATGAGCTCGAAAGGTAGGGTAAACGGCCTCATTTCTAAGCGAATATGGTGGACTCGCTAAAAAATGTGTTTCAAATGAGCTCCAAAGGTAGGGTAAACAACCTCATTTCTATGCAAAAATGGTGGACTCGCCGAAAAATGTGTTTCAAATGAGCTCGAAAGGTAGGGTGGTGTGGACTCGCTAAAGTGTGTTTCAAATGAGCTCGAAAGGTAGGGTAAACGGCCTCATTTCTAAGAAAAAACTGTGGACTCGCCGATAAATGTGTTTCAAATGAGCTCGAAAGGTAGGGTGGTGGACTCGCTAAAAAATTGTTTCAAATGAGCCCGAAAGGTAGGCTAAACGGACTCATTTCTAAGCAAAAATGGTGGACTCGCCGAAAGATGTGTTTCATATGAGCTCCAAAGGTAGGGTGGTGGACTCGCTAAAAAAATTGTGTTTCAAATGAGCTCGAAAGGAAGGGTAAACAGCCTTATTTCTAAGCAAAAATAGTGGACTTGCCGAAAATGTGTTTCAAATGAGCTCCAAAGGTAGGGTAAACAACCTCATTTCTAAGCAAAAATGGTGGACTCGCTGAAAAATGTGTTTCAAATGAGCTCGAAAGGTAGGGTGGTGTGGACTCGCTAAAGTGTGTTTCAAATGAGCTCGAAAGGTAGGGTAAACGGCCTCATTTCTAAGAAAATATGGTGGACTCGCTGAAAAATGTGTTTCAAATGAGCTTCAAAGGTAGGGTGGTGGTCTAGCTGAAAAATATGTTTAAATGAGCTCCAAAGATAGGGTAAACGGCCCCATTTCTGAGCAAAATTGGTGGACTCGCCGAAAAATGTGTTTCAAATGAGCTCGAAAGGTAGGGTGGTGGACTCGCTAAAAAATGTGTTTCAAATGAGCTCGAAAGGTAGGGTAACAGACTCATTTCTAAGCAAAAATGGTGGACTGACCGAAAAATGTGTTTCATATGAGCTCCAAATGTAGGGTGGTGGACTCGCTAAAATAATGTGTTTCAAATGAGCTCGAAAGGTAGGGTAAACGGCCTTATTTATAAGAAAAAATAGTGGACTCGCCGGAAAATGTGTTTCAAATGAGCTCGAAAGGTAGGGTAAACGGCCTCATTTGTAAGCAAAAATGGTGGACACGCCAAAAAATGTGTTTCAAATGAGTTCGAAAGGTAGGGTGGTGGACTCGCTAAAAAATGTGTTTCAAATGAATTCAAAAGGTAGGGTAAAAAGACTCATTTCTAAGCAAAAATTGTGGACTCGCCGAAAAATGAGTTTCAAATGAGCTCAAAAGGTAGGTTGGTGTGGACTCGCTAAAAAATGTGTTTCGAATGAGCTCGAAAGGAAGGGTAAACGGCCTCATTTCTAAGAAAAAATGGTGGACTCGCCGAAAAATGTGTTTCAAATGAGCTCGAAAGGTAGGGTGGTGTGGACTCGCTAAAGTGTGTTTCAAATGAGCTCGAAAGGTAGGGTAAACGGCCTCATTTCTAAGAAAAAACTGTGTACTCGCCAATAAATGTGTTTCAAATGATCTCGAAAGGTAGGGTGGTGGACTCGCTAAAAAAAATGTTTCAAATGAGCCCGAAAGGTAGGCTAAACGGACTCATTTCTAAGCAAAAATGGTGGACTCGCCGAAAGATGTGTTTCATATGAGCTCCAAAGGTAGGGTGGTGGACTCGCTAAAAAAATTGTGTTTCAAATGAGCTCGAAAGGAAGGGTAAACAGCCTTATTTCTAAGAAAAAATAGTGGACTTGCCGAAAATGTGTTTCAAATGAGCTCCTAAGGTAGGGTAAACAACCTCATTTCTAAGCAAAAATGGTGGACTCGCTGAAAAATGTGTTTCAAATGAGCTTCAAAGGTAGGGTGGTGGTCTAGCTGAAAAATATGTTTAAATGAGCTCCAAAGATAGGGTAAACGGCCCCATTTCTAAGCAAAATTGGTGGACTCGCCGAAAAATGTGTTTCATATGAGCTCTAAAGGTTGGGTGGTGGACTCGCAAAAAAATGTGTTTCAAATGAATTCAAAAGGTAGGGTAAAAAGACTCATTTCTAAGTAAAAATTGTGGACTCGCCGAAAAATGTGTTTCAAATGAGCTCAAAAGGTAGGTTGGTGTGGACTCGCTAAAAAATGTGTTTCGAATGAGCTCGAAAGGAAGGGTAAACGGCCTCATTTCTAAGAAAAAATGGTGGACTCGCCGAAAAATGTGTTTCAAATGAGCTCAAAACGTAGGATGGTGTGGACTCGCTAAAAAATGTGTTTCGAATGAGCTTGAAAGGTAGGGTAAACGGCCTCATTTCTAAGCAAATATGCTGACTCGCCAAAAAATGTGTTTCAAATGAGCTCGAAAGGTAGGGTGGTGGACTCGCTAAAAAAAGTGTTTCAAATGAGCTCGAAAGGTAGGGTAATGGACTCACTTCTAAGCAAAAATGATGGACTCGCCGAAAAATGTGTTTCATATGAGCTCCAAAGGTAGGGCGGTGGACTCGCTAAAATAATGTGTTTCAAATGAGCTCGAAAGGTAGGGTAAACGGCCTTATTTATAAGAAAAAATAGTGGACTCGCTGGAAAATGTGTTTCAGTTGAGCTCGAAAGGTAGGGTAAATGGCCTCATTTGTAAGCAAAAATAGTGGACACGCCAAAAAATGTGTTTCAAATGAGTTCGAAAGGTAGGGTGGTCGACTCGCTAAAAAATGTGCTTCAAATGAATTAAAACGGGTAGGGTAAACAGACTCATTTCTAAGCAAAAATTGTGGACTCGCCGAAAAATGAGTTTCAAATGAGCTCAAAAGGTAGGTTGGTGTGGACTCGCTAAAAAATGTGTTTCGAATGAGCTCGAAAGGAAGGGTAAACGGCCTCATTTCTAAGAAAAAATGGTGGACTCGCCGAAAAATGTGTTTCAAATGAGCTCGAAAGGTAGGGTGGTGTGGACTCGCTAAAGTGTGTTTCAAATGAGCTCGAAAGGTAGGGTAAACGGCCTCATTTCTAAGAAAAAACTGTGGACTCGCCGATAAATGTGTTTCAAATGAGCTCGAAAGGTAGGGTGGTGGACTCGCTAAAAAATGTGTTTCAAATGAGCTCGAAAGGTAGGGTAAACGGCCTCATTTCTAAGAAAAAATTATGGACTCGCTAAAAAATGTGTTTCAAATGAGCTCAAAACATAGGATGGTGTGGACTCGCTAAAAAATGTGTTTCGAATGAGCTCGAAAGGTAGGGTAAACGGCCTCATTTCTAAGCGAATATGGTGGACTCGCTAAAAAATGTGTTTCAAATGAGCTCCAAAGGTAGGGTAAACAACCTCATTTCTATGCAAAAATGGTGGACTCGCCGAAAAATGTGTTTCAAATGAGCTCGAAAGGTAGGGTGGTGTGGACTCGCTAAAGTGTGTTTCAAATGAGCTCGAAAGGTAGGGTAAACGGCCTCATTTCTAAGAAAAAACTGTGGACTCGCCGATAAATGTGTTTCAAATGAGCTCGAAAGGTAGGGTGGTGGACTCGCTAAAAAATTGTTTCAAATGAGCCCGAAAGGTAGGCTAAACGGACTCATTTCTAAGCAAAAATGGTGGACTCGCCGAAAGATGTGTTTCATATGAGCTCCAAAGGTAGGGTGGTGGACTCGCTAAAAAAATTGTGTTTCAAATGAGCTCGAAAGGAAGGGTAAACAGCCTTATTTCTAAGCAAAAATAGTGGACTTGCCGAAAATGTGTTTCAAATGAGCTCCAAAGGTAGGGTAAACAACCTCATTTCTAAGCAAAAATGGTGGACTCGCTGAAAAATGTGTTTCAAATGAGCTCGAAAGGTAGGGTGGTGTGGACTCGCTAAAGTGTGTTTCAAATGAGCTCGAAAGGTAGGGTAAACGGCCTCATTTCTAAGAAAATATGGTGGACTCGCTGAAAAATGTGTTTCAAATGAGCTTCAAAGGTAGGGTGGTGGTCTAGCTGAAAAATATGTTTAAATGAGCTCCAAAGATAGGGTAAACGGCCCCATTTCTGAGCAAAATTGGTGGACTCGCCGAAAAATGTGTTTCAAATGAGCTCGAAAGGTAGGGTGGTGGACTCGCTAAAAAATGTGTTTCAAATGAGCTCGAAAGGTAGGGTAACAGACTCATTTCTAAGCAAAAATGGTGGACTGACCGAAAAATGTGTTTCATATGAGCTCCAAATGTAGGGTGGTGGACTCGCTAAAATAATGTGTTTCAAATGAGCTCGAAAGGTAGGGTAAACGGCCTTATTTATAAGAAAAAATAGTGGACTCGCCGGAAAATGTGTTTCAAATGAGCTCGAAAGGTAGGGTAAACGGCCTCATTTGTAAGCAAAAATGGTGGACACGCCAAAAAATGTGTTTCAAATGAGTTCGAAAGGTAGGGTGGTGGACTCGCTAAAAAATGTGTTTCAAATGAATTCAAAAGGTAGGGTAAAAAGACTCATTTCTAAGCAAAAATTGTGGACTCGCCGAAAAATGAGTTTCAAATGAGCTCAAAAGGTAGGTTGGTGTGGACTCGCTAAAAAATGTGTTTCGAATGAGCTCGAAAGGAAGGGTAAACGGCCTCATTTCTAAGAAAAAATGGTGGACTCGCCGAAAAATGTGTTTAAAATGAGCTCGAAAGGTAGGGTGGTGTGGACTCGCTAAAGTGTGTTTCAAATGAGCTCGAAAGGTAGGGTAAACGACCTCATTTCTAAGAAAAAACTGTGTACTCGCCGATAAATGTGTTTCAAATGATCTCGAAAGGTAGGGTGGTGGACTCGCTAAAAAAAATGTTTCAAATGAGCCCGAAAGGTAGGCTAAACGGACTCATTTCTAAGCAAAAATGGTGGACTCGCCGAAAGATGTGTTTCATATGAGCTCCAAAGGTAGGGTGGTGGACTCGCTAAAAAAATTGTGTTTCAAATGAGCTCGAAAGGAAGGGTAAACAGCCTTATTTCTAAGAAAAAATAGTGGACTTGCCGAAAATGTGTTTCAAATGAGCTCCTAAGGTAGGGTAAACAACCTCATTTCTAAGCAAAAATGGTGGACTCGCTGAAAAATGTGTTTCAAATGAGCTTCAAAGGTAGGGTGGTGGTCTAGCTGAAAAATATGTTTAAATGAGCTCCAAAGATAGGGTAAACGGCCCCATTTCTAAGCAAAATTGGTGGACTCGCCGAAAAATGTGTTTCATATGAGCTCTAAAGGTTGGGTGGTGGACTCGCAAAAAAATGTGTTTCAAATGAATTCAAAAGGTAGGGTAAAAAGACTCATTTCTAAGTAAAAATTGTGGACTCGCCGAAAAATGTGTTTCAAATGAGCTCAAAAGGTAGGTTGGTGTGGACTCGCTAAAAAATGTGTTTCGAATGAGCTCGAAAGGAAGGGTAAACGGCCTCATTTCTAAGAAAAAATGGTGGACTCGCCGAAAAATGTGTTTCAAATGAGCTCAAAACGTAGGATGGTGTGGACTCGCTAAAAAATGTGTTTCGAATGAGCTTGAAAGGTAGGGTAAACGGCCTCATTTCTAAGCAAATATGCTGACTCGCCAAAAAATGTGTTTCAAATGAGCTCGAAAGGTAGGGTGGTGGACTCGCTAAAAAAAGTGTTTCAAATGAGCTCGAAAGGTAGGGTAATGGACTCATTTCTAAGCAAAAATGATGGACTCGCCGAAAAATGTGTTTCATATGAGCTCCAAAGGTAGGGCGGTGGACTCGCTAAAATAATGTGTTTCAAATGAGCTCGAAAGGTAGGGTAAACGGCCTTATTTATAAGAAAAAATAGTGGACTCGCTGGAAAATGTGTTTCAGTTGAGCTCGAAAGGTAGGGTAAATGGCCTCATTTGTAAGCAAAAATAGTGGACACGCCAAAAAATGTGTTTCAAATGAGTTCGAAAGGTAGGGTGGTCGACTCGCTAAAAAATGTGCTTCAAATGAATTAAAACGGGTAGGGTAAACAGACTCATTTCTAAGCAAAAATTGTGGACTCGCCGAAAAATGTGTTTCAAATGAGCTCAAAAGGTAGGGTGGTGTGTTCTCGCTAAAAAATGTGTTTCGAATGAGCTCGAAAGGTAGGGTAAATGGCCTCATTTCAAAGCAAAAATGGTGGACTCGCCGGAAAATGTGTTTCAAATGAGCTCGAAAGGTAGGGTTGTGTGGACTCGCTAAAGTATGTTTCAAATGAGCTCGAAAGGTAGGGTAAACGGCCTCATTTCTAAGAAAATATGGTGGTCTCGCTGAAAAATGTGTTTAAAATAAGCTTCAAAGGTAGGGTGGTGGTCTAGCTGAAAAATGTGTTTCAAATGAGATCCAAAGATAGGGTAAACGGCCCAATTTTGAGAAAAAATGGTGGACTCGCCGAAAAATGTGTTTCATATGAGCTCCAAAGGTAGGGTGGTGGACTCGCTAAAAAATGTGTTTCAAATGAGCTCGAAAGGTAGGGTAAACGGTCTCATTTCTCTGAAAAAATGGTGGACTCGCTGAAAAATGTGTTTCAAATGAGCTTCAAAGGTAGGGTGGTGGTCTAGCTGAAATATATGTTTAAATGAGCTCCAAAGATAGGGTAAACGGCTCCATTTCTTAGCAAAATTGGTGGACTCGCCGAAAAATGTGTTTCATATGAGCTCTAAAGGTTGGGTGGTGGACTCGCTAAAAAATGTGTTTCAAATGAATTCAAAAGGTAGGGTAAACAGACTCATTTCTTAGCAAAAATGGTGGACTCGCCAAAAAATATGTTTCAGATGAGCTCTAAACGTAGGATGGTGTGGACTCGCTAAAAAATGTGTTTCGAATGAGCTTGAAAGGTAGGGTAAACGGCTGTAACGCCCCGGATTTATCCCCTTTTAGTTTGGTGAGTTTTCTTTTGCATCGACATGGCATCGCATTGCATCGCATTAATTTAATTTGTTGCATTTAAATTAAATTTCCATAATTAAATTTAAATGCATTTCAAATTAATTAAAAATGTGTTATTTTCAAATCTTTTAAAAATGTTAAAAACTAGTTTATTAAATTGTCCTTTGAAAACTAAAAATATTTTGTAAAGGTTTCGTGTTGAAATTCCTTTTCTATTTTGTTTTAAAAATATAAAACAGGAAAATAAAAACGGGAGAGGAATAAGGCCCAAAGCCCACTTAAGCCAAACCCTAGGTTTTTTCCCCCCCAGAAATTTCTTCCCGCCCCCTGGGAACTTTGCAGCCGCCCCCCTCCACTTCTCCCTTTTTTTCCTTTTTCTTTTTTTCCCCTCCTTTTTCTTTTTCTTTCTTTCTTTTTTTTCTTTTTTCCTTCTTCCTTCTCTTCTCTTCTTCCCGCACGTTCTTCCTCCCACAGCCCTCCCGCACCGAGCTCCCCGCCCCGAGCTCCCCCACCCCGGCCACCTCCGGCCCCGGCCGCCGCTGGCCCGCCGCCGCAGCGTCGGCCGCCTCCGGCCCTGCCGCCCTTGCGCCGCCAGCCCGCTCCCGCCGCGCCACCTCTCCCCTCCGGCCGCACGCCTTCTCTGCCGCCCTCCCCCGCCGGCCGAGCCGCGCCGCAGCGCCGCCCGCTCCCGGCCCGAGCTCTGCTTCCCCGCCGCCATGCCGCCCCCTGCTTCCTCCACCCGACGGCGCCCTGGCCCGAGACAGCCCCGGCCCGAGCTCCCTGCCCCGCCGCCGGCCTCCTCCCCGTGCCCTGCTCGCCGGCCAACTCCGGCCCGCCGCCCGCGCCACCGGCCGCCCGCGCTATGCTTCTCGTGCGCTGCCAGCGCCCGCAGCACGCCGGCCGCCTCCATCCCGTCGCCATGGCCGCCGCCGACGTCGCCTCCATCGCCAGCCGCCGTCGATCGAGCTCCTCCCGTACGCCTCCGCGTCGCCCCGACGCCCTGTGCTCCTCCACGCCACCGCCGCGCGCCGCAGCGCGTCGTACCCACTGCCTCCTCCTCACGGCCGCGTGCACGCCGCCGCCACCGCCCGCAAGGTGTTCGACACTATGCCCGCAAGACCCCGGCGTTATTTTTGTGCCCGTGTTTGTCCACCCTTCGAGGTGCTGCCCCGTGCGCGTGCGCGTCCTCCTCCGGTGCCGCGTTGCCGTGACCGCCCGTGTCGCGGTGCCCGCCGTGCGTTTTCCCTCCGGTGTCCGTTGCCGTGCTCCTACGTGCCCGCGCCCGTCGACGGTGATGACCGAGTAAAACTACTTCCCGCCCACTTCCACGACACCGACAAATGACGATGCCCCGGTTCAGCGACGACTACTTCCTCGACGACGACTACTTCCTCTACGGACCGAAGGCGTCGGTTTCGAACCCTAGTTCACCCGATCCGACGTATGGACCCAAACCCTAACCCTAAACCTATTTTATTAAATATCATCTATCTTGTGCATGTCGCATCATAATTACATGTGTTGCATCTCTTGGGTTTGCGGGTGTAGCAATTCACCTAAATAATAATTATGGAATGTGTGGGCATTTAATTACTATTGATGCCTATTCCATTTAATTTGACTAGATCATCTTTACCATGCCTTGCCATCTTAATGGACATTTAATTTGTGGGGTAGATAAATAACTTTAACATTAATATTAATTGTCGGAATCCCGGTTCCTCTTAATTCGGATTAAGTGCATCTCGCAATGCATATTGCCATGTCATGCATCATTCTCGCATGATCATGCTGGATCTTTTGCCGTAGTTATAAGATGCATCTTTTACGCCTTCCAGTGTTTGTTGCTTCTTCGCGGATACGACGTTGAGATGTGTGAGCAACGACAAGATCTGCTTCCATGCGGGATTCCAGGCAAGCAAAGTTTGCTTGTTTACCTATACATTGTCTTTCATTCCTGCCGTTGATCTCTGCTACCCTAGTTATCGATTCTTGAACTGCGATCCCATCACATGTTTATCCTGCAGCCTATAAAGCTTTATCCCCACATCCCATCACCTGTTGTTTGTTTATCTGTTGGCCTTGCGAGTCGTAGCGCATGCTTAGAGTTGTTTGTGCGAGTCATCTGTTGGTCTTATGTTTTCATCTGCTTAGCATGATGATTCTTCTACCTTAATAAAATGTTGTCTTATATTGGGGTATTATAATTAAATGATAAGGCACCAGGCGGAAGGCCTTGCGAGGTGCTTTGTTCTGCCCAGTGTCGACCTAGGAACTGAGATTTTGTCCTCGGATCCAATTTTGAGCGCACTAACCACTTGTGGGTGGCCCAATGGAGCCCCCCTCGACTTTGAACGGATCTGCAGCTCGTCCATGTGCCGCAAGTAGTTCGGGTTTTCCATTTGCTCATATGCATGTGCATGATGATGATGATCGATGAGAGGTTACTTGATACGGGAGGTCATATAGGGGGTGGTGCGCGCGAAGCGGACAGTTCCTACTGTGGTTTGAGCCGCATGGCGCGTGGACACAAACTAATGAGTCCGCAATTGAGATTCGGCCGGACTCCTGACGCGGGTAACAACTCATATGGGTGGCACTTGGACTGGCTGTAGTGAAGGAATGAGTCGTGTTGAGAGGCCTTAGCGGGTTGATCATGCGAGTATGGGTACTGTAGTGCACCCCTGCAGGGTATAATCTTATCGATGAGCCGTGTCCACGGTTATGGACGACTTTGGTGATGATGCTGGCTAACAAGATCTAGACAACTTACACCTAATTAATGTTAATTAATTTGACTAGTAATATAGAATTACTTTCACAATAACTGGTAACTAAAATGGTTCAATGTGTGAGTTTCCCGAATTGCTTCCTCATATTTGGTTGAGGGGGTTAATTCGAGAATGGGTTATGTTTGGTGTTAGTTTTAGTTGTTTACTTATGCGCTCTCTTATCCCTCTCTAATTAGACGGAAGTCGTAGCGTGTCTCTTTAGGTTGCTAGTGCTGCTGCCGCTAAGTCCACCTCCCCTATACTTTGGGAGATGGTGTAGAAAGTAGGCAAGTCGGTTTTGCTTGCCAGGGAGTGCCCTGACCCTCTTTTGGGATGTGCTTTATGTGCAGTCAACAGGTTTGAAGTCTGACGACGTTAGCTTGGGAATTCCTCCGGCTTGGCTGGGCAGGGATATGGCGCCATCGCTTATCTTCAGGACTCTTAGTCCAATTTGCATCTTATCCGTAGTCGGATACTATTTTGCTTCCGCTGTCATTTGTATCTTTGTATTGCATCATTTGTATCTTGACTCGTTCGAGTCGTTGTTGTATTTTATCTTCTGTTGTATTTGTGGATGTATCGGAACTGTTGTAATGTTATCACAATTCCACCCACATAATGCACACGTTTCGGCGTGCACATTATGTCTGGTGGGCGGCCTAAAATCGTTATTATGCGGATTTCGGCGGGATCGCTTAAATCTACATAGTACCGATTTTAGGGCGTCACAACGGCCTCATTTCTAAGCAAATATGGTGACTCGCCAAAAAATGTGTTTCAAATGAGCTCTAAAGGTAGGGTGGTAGACTCGCTAAAAAATGTGTTTCAAATGAGCTCGAAAGGTAGGGTAACAGACTCATTTCTAAGCAAAAATGGCGGACTCACCGAAAAATGTGTTTCATATGAGCTCCAAAGGTAGGGCGGTGGACTCGCTAAAATAATGTGTTTCAAATGAGCTCGAAAGGTAGGGTAAAGTGGACTCGCTGGAAAATGTGTTTCAGTTGAGCTCGAAAGGTAGGGTACACGGCCTCATTTGTAAGCAAAAATGGTGGACACGCCAAAAAATGTGTTTCAAATGAGTTCGAAAGGTAGGGTGGTGGACTCGCTAAAAAATGTGTTTCAAATGAATTCAAAAGGTAGTGTAAAAAGACTCATTTCTTAGCAAAAATTGTGGACTCGCCGAAAAATGTGTTTCAAATGAGCTCAAAAGGTAGGGTGGTGTGGACTCGCTAAAAAATGTGTTTTGAATGAGCTCGAAAGGTAGGGTAAACGGCCTCATTTCTAAGCAAAAATGGTGGACTCGCCGAAAAATGTGTTTCAAATGAGCTCGAAAGGTAGGGTGGTGTGGACTCGCTAAAGTGTGTTTGAAATGAGCTCGAAAGGTAGGGTAAACGGCCTCATTTCTAAGAAAATATGGTGGACTCGCCGAAAAATGTGTTTAAAATAAGCTTCAAAGGTAGGGTGGTGGTTTAGCTGAAAAATATGTTTAAATGAGCTCCAAAGATAGGGTAAACGGCCCCATTTCTTAGCAAAATTGGTGGACTCGCCGAAAAATGTGTTTCAAATGAGCTCGAAAGGTAGGGTGGTGGACTCGCTAAAATAATGTGTTTCAAATGAGATCGAAAGGTAGGGTAAACGGCCGTATTTATAAGAAAAAATAGTGGACTCGCCAGAAAATGTGTTTCAAATGAGCTCGAAAGGTAGGGTACACGGCCTCATTTGTAAGCAAAAATGGTGGACACGCCAAAAAATGTGTTTCAAATGAGTTCGAAAGGTAGGGTGGTGGACTCGCTAAAACATGTGTTTCAAATGAATTCAAAAGGTAGTGTAAAAAGACTCATTTCTTAGCAAAAATTGTGGACTCGCCGAAAAATGTGTTTCAAATGAGCTCAAAAGGTAGGGTGGTGTGGACTCGCTAAAAAATGTGTTTTGAATGAGCTCGAAAGGAAGGGTAAACGACCTCATTTCTAAGAAAAAATGGTGGACTCGCCGAAAAAATGTGTTTCAAATGAGCTCGAAAGGTAGGGTGGTGTGGAATCGTTAAAGTGTGTTTCAAATGAGCTCGAAAGGTAGGGTAAACGGCCTCATTTCTAAGAAAAAACTATGGACTCGCCGAAAAATGTGTTTCAAATGATCTCGAAAGGTAGGGTGGTGGACTCGCTAAAAAAATTGTTTCATATGAGCCCGAAAGGTAGGGTAAAGGACTCATTTCTAAGCAAAAATGGTGGACTCGCCGAAAAATGTGTTTCAAATGAGCTTCAAAGGTAGGGTGGTGGTCTAGCTGAAAAATATGTTTAAATGAGCTCCAAAGATAGGGTAAACGGCCCCATTTCTTAGCAAAATTGGTGGACTCGCCGAAAAATGTGTTTCAAATGAGCTCGAAAGGTAGGGTAAACGGCCTCATTTGTAAGCAAAAATGGTGGACACGCCAAAAAATGTGTTTCAAATGAGTTCGAAAGCTAGGGTGGTGGACTCGCTAAAAAATGTGTTTCAAATGAATTCAAAAGGTAGGGTAAAAAGACACATTTCTAAGCAAAAATTGTGGACTCGCCAAAAAATGAGTTTCAAATGAGCTCAAAAGGTAGGTTGCTGTGGACTCGCTAAAAAATGTGTTTCGAATGAGCTCGAAAGGAAGGGTAAACGGCCTCATTTCTGTAAAAAAATGGTGGACTCGCCGAAAAATGTGTTTCAAATGAGCTCGAAAGGTAGGGTGGTGTGGACTCGCTAAATTGTGTTTCAAATGAGCTCGAAAGGTAGGGTAAACGGCCTCATTTCTAAGAAAAAACTGTGGACTCGCCCATAAATGTGTTTCAAATGAGCTCGAAAGGTAGGGTGGTGGACTCGCTAAAAAAATTGTTTCAAATGAGCCCGAAAGGTAGGCTAAACGGACTCATTTCTAAGCAAAAATGGTGGACTCGCCGAAAGATGTGTTTCATATGAGCTCCAAAGGTAGGGTGGTGGACTCGCTAAAAAAATTGTGTTTCTAATGAGCTCGAAAGGAAGGGTAAACAGCCTTATTTCTAAGAAAAAATAGTGGACTTGCCGAAAATGTGTTTCAAATGAGCTCCAAAGGTAGGGTAAACAACCTCATTTCTAAGCAAAAATGGTGGACTCGCTGAAAAATGTGTTTCAAATGAGCTTCAAAGGTAGGGTGGTGGTCTAGCTGAAAAATATGTTTAAATGAGCTCCAAAGATAGGGTAAACGGCCCCATTTCTAAGCAAAATTGGTGGACTCGCCGAAAAATGTGTTTCATATGAGCTCTAAAGGTTGGGTGGTGGACTCGCAAAAAAATGTGTTTCAAATGAATTCAAAAGGTAGGGTAAAAAGACTCATTTCTAAGCAAAAATTGTGGACTCGCCGAAAAATGTGTTTCAAATGAGCTCACAAGGTAGGTTGGTGTGGACTCGCTAAATTTTTTTTTTCGAATGAGCTCGAAAGGAAGGGTAAACGACCTCATTTCTAAGAAAAAATGGTGGACTCGCCGAAAAATGTGTTTCAAATGAGCTCAAAACGTAGGATGGTGTGGACTCGCTAAAAAATGTGTTTCGAATGAGCTTGAAAGGTAGGGTAAACGGCCTCATTTCTAAGCAAATATGCTGACTCGCAAAAAAATGTGTTTCAAATGAGCTCGAAAGGTAGGGTGGTGGACTCGCTAAAAAAAGTGTTTCAAATGAGCTCGAAAGGTTGCGTAATGGACTCATTTCTAAGCAAAAATGGTGGACTCGCCGAAAAATGTGTTTCATATGAGCTTAAAAGGTAGGGCGGTGGACTCGCTAAAATAATGTGTTTCAAATGAGCTCGAAAGGTACGGTAAACGGCCTTATTTATAAGAAAAAATAGTGGACTCGCTGGAAAATGTGTTTCAGTTGAGCTCGAAAGGTAGGGTAAACGGCCTCATTTGTAAGCAAAAATAGTGGACACGCCAAAAAATGTGTTTCAAATGAGTTCGAAAGGTAGGGTGGTCGACTCGCTAAAAAATGTGCTTCAAATGAATTAAAACGGGTAGGGTAAACAGACTCATTTCTAAGCAAAAATTGTGGACTCGCCGAAAAATATGTTTCAAATGAGCTCAAAAGGTAGGGTGGTGTGGACTCGCTAAAAAATGTGTTTCGAATGAGCTCGAAAGGTAGGGTAAATGGCCTCATTTCAAAGCAAAAATGGTGGACTCGCTAAAAAATGTGTTTCAAATGAGCTCGAAAGGTAGGGTAAACGGTCTCATTTCTATGAAAAAATGGTGGACTCGCTGAAAAATGTGTTTCAAATGAGCTTCAAAGGTAGGGTGGTGGTCTAGCTGAAAAATATGTTTAAATGAGCTCCAAAGATAGGGTAAACGGCTCCATTTCTTAGCAAAATTGGTGGTCTCGCCGAAAAATGTGTTTCATATGAGCTCTAAAGGTTGGGTGGTGGACTCGCTAAAAAATGTGTTTCAAATGAATTCAAAAGGTAGGGTAAACAGACTCATTTCTTAGCAAAAATGGTGGACTCGCCAAAAAATATGTTTCAAATGAGCTCTAAACGTCGGATGGTGTGGACTCGCCGAAAAATGTGTTTCATATGAGCTCCAAAGGTAGGGCGGTGAATTCGCTAAAATAATGTGTTTCAAATGAGATTGAAAGGTCGGGTAAACGGCCTTATTTATAAGAAAAAATAGTGGACTCGCTGGAAAATGTGTTTCAGTTGAGCTCGAAAGGTAGGGTAAACGGCCTCATTTGTAAGCAAAAATAGTGGACACGCAAAAAAATGTGTTTCAAATGAGTTCGAAAGGTAGAGTGGTCGACTCGCTAAAAAATGTGCTTCAAATGAATACAAACAGGTAGGGTAAACAGACTCATTTCTAAGCAAAAATTGTGGACTCGCTGAAAAATGTGTTTCAAATGAGCTCAAAAGGTAGGGTGGTGTGGACTCGCTAAAAAATGTGTTTTGAATGAGCTCGAAAGGTAGGGTAAACGGCCTCATTTCTAAGCAAAAATGGTGGACTCGCCGAAAAATGTGTTTCAAATGAGCTCGAAAGGTAGGGTGGTGTGGACTCTCTAAAGTGTGTTTGAAATGAGCTCGAAAGGTTGGGTAAAAGGCCTAATTTCTAAGAATATATGGTGGACTCGCTGAAAAATTTGTTTAAAATAAGCTTCAAAGGTAGGGTGGTGGTTTAGCTGAAAAATGTGTTTCAAATGAGCTCCAAAGATAGGGTAAACGGCCCAATTTTGTGAAAAAATGGTGGACTCGCCGAAAAATGTGTTTCATATGAGCTCCAAAGGTAGGGTGGTGGACTCGCTAAAATAATGTGTTTCAAATGAGATCGAAAGGTAGGGTACAAGGCCGTATTTATAAGAAAAAATAGTGGACTCGCCAGAAAATGTGTTTCAAATGAGCTCGAAAGGTAGGGTACACGGCCTCATTTGTAAGCAAAAATGGTGGACACGCCAAAAAATGTGTTTCAAATGAGTTCGAAAGGTAGGGTGGTGGACTCGCTAAAAAATGTGTTTCAAATGAATTCAAAAGGTAGTAAAAAAGACTCATTTCTTAGCTAAAATTGTGGACTCGCCGAAAAATGTGTTTCAAATGAGCTCAAAAGGTAGGGTGGTGTGGACTCGCTAAAAAATGTGTTTTGAATGAGCTCGAAAGGAAGGGTAAACGGCCTCATTTCTAAGAAAAAATGGTGGACTCGCCGAAAAATGTGTTTCAAATGAGCTCGAAAGGTAGGGTGGTGTGGACTCGTTAAAGTGTGTTTCAAATGAGCTCGAAAGGTAGGGTAAACGGCCTCATCTCTAAGAAAAAACTATGGACTCGCCGAAAAATGTGTTTCAAATGATCTTGAAAGGTAGGGTGGTGGACTCGCTAAAATTTTTGTTTCATATGAGCCCGAAAGGTAGGGTAAACGGACTCATTTCTAAGCAAAAATGGTGGACTCGCCGAAAAATGTGTTTCAAATGAGCTTCAAAGGTAGGGTGGTGGTCTAGCTGAAAAATATGTTTAAATGAGCTCCAAAGATAGGGTAAACGGCCCCATTTCTTAGCAAAATTGGTGGACTCGCCGAAAAATGTGTTTCAAATGAGCTCGAAAGGTAGGGTTAACGGCCTCATTTGTAAGCAAAAATGGTGGACACGCGAAAAAATGTGTTTCAAATGAGTTCGAAAGGTAGGGTGGTGGACTCGCTAAAAAATGTGTTTCAAATGAATTCAAAAGGTAGGGTAAAAGACTCATTTCTAAGCAAAAATTGTGGACTCGCCGAAAAATGAGTTTCAAATGAGCTCAAAAGGTAGGTTGGTGTGGACTCGCTTAAAAATGTGTTTCGAATGAGCTCGAAAGGAAGGGTAAACGGCCTCATTTCTAAGAAAAAATGGTGGACTCGCCGAAAAACGTGTTTCAAATGAGCTCAAAAGGTAGGGTGGTGTGGACTCGCTAAAATGTGTTTCAAATGAGCTCAAAAGGTAGGGTGGTGTGGACTCGCTAAAGTGTGTTTCAAATGAGCCCAAAAGGTAGGCTAAACGGACTCATTTCTAAGCAAAAATGGTGGACTCGCCGAAAGATGTGTTTCATATGAGCTCCAAAGGTAGGGTGGTGGACTCGCTAACAAAATTGTGTTTCAAATGAGCTCGAAAGGAAGGGTAAACAGCCTTATTTCTAAGAAAAAATAGTGGACTTGCCGAAAATGTGTTTCAAATGAGCTCCAAAGGTAGGGTAAACAACCTCATTTCTAAGCAAAAATGGTGGACTCGCTGAAAAATGTGTTTCAAATGAGCTTCAAAGGTAGGGTGGTGGTCTAGTCGAAAAATATGTTTAAATGAGCTCCAAAGATAGGGTAAACGGCCCCATTTCTAAGCAAAATTGGTGGACTCGCCGAAAAATGTGTTTCATATGAGCTCTAAAGGTTGGGTGGTGGACTCGCAAAAAAATGTGTTTCAAATGAATTCAAAAGGTAGGGTAAAAAGACTCATTTCTAAGCAAAAATTGTGGACTCGCCGAAAAATGTGTTTCAAATGAGCTCAAAAGGTAGGTTGGTGTGGACTCGCTAAAAAATGTGTTTCGAAAGAGCTCGAAAGGAAGGGTAAACGGCCTCATTTCTAAGAAAAAATGGTGGACTCGCCGAAAAATGTGTTTCAAATGAGCTCAAAATGTAGGACGTGTGGACTCGCTAAAAAATGTGGTTCGAATGAGCTTGAAAGGTAGGGTAAACGGCCTCATTTCTAAGCAAATATGCTGACTCACCAAAAAATGTGTTTCAAATGAGCTCGAAAGGTAGGGTGGTGGACTCGCTAAAAAAAGTGTTTCAAATGAGCTCGAAAGGTACGGTAATGGACTCATTTCTAAGCAAAAATGGTGGACTCGCCGAAAAATGTGTTTCATATGAGCTCCAAAGGTAGGGCGGTGGACTAATAATGTGTTTCAAATGAGCTCGAAAGGTAGGGTAAACGGCCTTATTTAAAAGAAAAAATAGTGGACTCGCTGGAAAATGTGTTTCAGTTGAGCTCGAAAGGTAGGGTAAACGGCCTCATTTGTAAGCAAAAATAGTGGACACGCCAAAAAATGTGTTTCAAATGAGTTCGAAAGGTAGGGTGGTCGACTTGCTAAAAAATGTGCTTCAAATGAATTAAAATGGGTAGGGTAAACAGACTCATTTCTAAGCAAAAATTGTGGACTCGCCGAAAAATGTGTTTCAAATGAGCTCAAAAGGTAGGGTGGTGTGGACTCGCTAAAAAATGTGTTTCGAATGAGCTCGAAAGGTAGGGTAAATGGCCTCATTTCAAAGCAAAAATGGTGGACTCGCCGGAAAATGTGTTTCAAGTGAGCTCGAAAGGTAGGGTTGTGTGGACTCGCTAAAGTATGTTTCAAATGAGCTCGAAAGGTAGGGTAAACGGCCTCATTTCTAAGAAAATATGGTGGGCTCGCCGAAAAATGTGTTTAAAATAAGCTTCAAAGGTAGGGTGGTGGTCTAGCTGAAAAATGTGTTTCAAATGAGATCCAAAGATAGGGTAAACGGCCCAATTTTGAGAAAAAATGGTGGACTCGCCGAAAAATGTGTTTCATATGAGCTCCAAAGGTAGGGTGGTGGACTCGCTAAAAAATGTGTTTCAAATGAGCTCGAAAGGTAGGGTAAACGGTCTCATTTCTATGAAAAAATGGTGGACTCGCTGAAAAATGTGTTTCAAATGAGCTTCAAAGGTAGGGTGGTGGTCTAGCTGAAAAATATGTTTAAATGAGCTCCAAAGATAGGGTAAACGGCTCCATTTCTTAGCAAAATTGGTGGTCTCGCCGAAAAATGTGTTTCATATGAGCTCTAAAGGTTGGGTGGTGGACTCGCTAAAAAATGTGTTTCAAATGAATTCAAAAGGTAGGGTAAACAGACTCATTTCTTAGCAAAAATGGTGGACTCGCCAAAAAATATGTTTCAAATGAGCTCTAAACGTAGGATGGTGTGGACTCGCTAAAAAATGTGTTTCGAATGAGCTTGAAAGGTAGGGTAAACGTCCTCATTTCTAAGCAAATATGGTGACTCGCCAAAAAATGTGTTTCAAATGAGCTCTAAAGGTAGGGTGGTGGACTCGCCAAAAAATGTGTTTCAAATGAGCGCGAAAGGTAGGGTAACGGACTCATTTCTAAGCAAAAATGGCGGACTCGCCGAAAAATGTGTTTCATATGAGCTCCAAAGGTAGGGTGGTGGACTCGCTAAAAAATGTGTTTCAAATGAGCTCGAAAGGTAGGGTAAACGGTCTCATTTCTATGAAAAAATGGTGGACTCGCTGAAAAATGTGTTTCAAATGAGCTTCAAAGGTAGGGTGGTGGTCTAGCTGAAAAATATGTTTAAATGAGCTCCAAAGATAGGGTAAACGGCTCCATTTCTTAGCAAAATTGGTGGTCTCGCCGAAAAATGTGTTTCATATGAGCTCTAAAGGTTGGGTGGTGGACTCGCTAAAAAATGTGTTTCAAATGAATTCAAAAGGTAGGGTAAACAGACTCATTTCTTAGCAAAAATGGTGGACTCGCCAAAAAATATGTTTCAAATGAGCTCTAAACGTAGGATGGTGTGGACTCGCTAAAAAATGTGTTTCGAATGAGCTTGAAAGGTAGGGTAAACGTCCTCATTTCTAAGCAAATATGGTGACTCGCCAAAAAATGTGTTTCAAATAAGCTTCAAAGGTAGGGCGGTGGACTCGCTAAAATAATGTGTTTCAAATGAGATCGAAAGGTCGCGTAAACGGCCTTATTTATAAGAAAAAATAGTGGACTCGCTGGAAAATGTGTTTAAGTTGAGCTCGAAAGGTAGGGTAAACGGCCTCATTTGTAAGCAAAAATAGTGGACACGCCAAAAAATGTGTTTCAAATGAGTTCGAAAGGTAGGGTGGTCGACTCGCTAAAAAATGTGCTTCAAATGAATACAAACAGGTAGGGTAAACAGACTCATTTCTAAGCAAAAATTGTGGACTCGCTGAAAAATGTGTTTCAAATGAGCTCAAAAGGTAGGGTGGTGTGGACTCGCTAAAAAATGTGTTTTGAATGAGCTCGAAAGGTAGGGTAAACGGCCTCATTTCTAAGCAAAAATGGTGGACTCGCCGAAAAATGTGTTTCAAATGAGCTCGAAAGGTAGGGTGGTGTGGACTCTCTAAAGTGTGTTTGAAATGAGCTCGAAAGGTTGGGTAAACGGCCTAATTTCTAAGAATATATGGTGGACTCGCCGAAAAATGTGTTTAAAATAAGCTTCAAAGGTAGGGTGGTGGTTTAGCTGAAAAATGTGTTTCAAATGAGCTCCAAAGATAGGGTAAACGGCCCAATTTTGTGAAAAAATGGTGGACTCGCCGAAAAATGTGTTTCATATGACCTCCAAAGGTAGGGTGGTGGACTCGCTAAAATAATGTGTTTCAAATGAGATTGAAAGGTAGGGTACACGACCGTATTTATAAGAAAAAATAGTGGACTTGCCGAAAATGTGTTTCAAATGAGCTCCAAAGGTAGGGTAAACAACCTCATTTCTAAGCAAAAATGGTGGACTCGCTGAAAAATGTGTTTCAAATGAGCTTCAAAGGTAGGGTGGTAGTCTAGTCGAAAAATATGTTTAAATGAGCTCCAAAGATAGGGTAAACGGCCCCATTTCTAACAAAAAATTGGTGGACTCGCCGAAAAATGTGTTTCATATGAGCTCTAAAGGTTGGGTGGTGGACTCGCAAAAAAATGTGTTTCAAATGAATTCAAAAGGTAGGGTAAAAAGACTCATTTCTAAGCAAAAATTGTGGACTCGCCGAAAAATGTGTTTCAAATGAGCTCAAAAGGTAGGTTGGTGTGGACTCGCTAAAAAATGTGTTTCGAAAGAGCTCGAAAGGAAGGGTAAACGGCCTCATTTCTAAGAAAAAATGGTGGACTCGCCGAAAAATGTGTTTCAAATGAGCTCAAAACGTAGGACGTGTGGACTCGCTAAAAAATGTGGTTCGAATGAGCTTGAAAGGTAGGGTAAACGGCCTCATTTCTAAGCAAATATGCTGACTCACCAAAAAATGTGTTTCAAATGAGCTCGAAAGGTAGGGTGGTGGACTCGCTAAAAAAAGTGTTTCAAATGAGCTCGAAAGGTACGGTAATGGACTCATTTCTAAGCAAAAATGGTGGACTCGCCGAAAAATGTGTTTCATATGAGCTCCAAAGGTAGGGCGGTGGACTCGCTAAAATAATGTGTTTCAAATGAGCTCGAAAGGTAGGGTAAACGGCCTTATTTAAAAGAAAAAATAGTGGACTCGCTGGAAAATGTGTTTCAGTTGAGCTCGAAAGGTAGGGTAAACGACCTCATTTGTAAGCAAAAATAGTGGACACGCCAAAAAATGTGTTTCAAATGAGTTCGAAAGGTAGGGTGGTCGACTTGCTAAAAAATGTGCTTCAAATGAATTAAAATGGGTAGGGTAAACAGACTCATTTCTAAGCAAAAAGTGTGGACTCGCCGAAAAATGTGTTTCAAATGAGCTCAAAAGGTAGGGTGGTGTGGACTCGCTAAAAAATGTGTTTCGAATGAGCTCGAAAGGTAGGGTAAATGGCCTCATTTCAAAGCAAAAATGGTGGACTCGCCGGAAAATGTGTTTCAAGTAAGCTCGAAAGGTAGGGTTGTGTGGACTCGCTAAAGTATGTTTCAAATGAGCTCGAAAGGTAGGGTAAACGGCCTCATTTCTAAGAAAATATGGTGGGCTCGCCGAAAAATGTATTTAAAATAAGCTTCAAAGGTAGGGTGGTGGTCTAGCTGAAAAATGTGTTTCAAATGAGATCCAAAGATAGGGTAAACGGCCCAATTTTGAGAAAAAATGGTGGACTCGCCGAAAAATGTGTTTCATATGAGCTCCAAAGGTAGGGTGGTGGACTCGCTAAAAAATGTGTTTCAAATGAGCTCGAAAGGTAGGGTAAACGGTCTCATTTCTATGAAAAAATGGTGGACTCGCTGAAAAATGTGTTTCAAATGAGCTTCAAAGGTAGGGTGGTGGTCTAGCTGAAAAATATGTTTAAATGAGCTCCAAAGATAGGGTAAACGGCTCCATTTCTTAGCAAAATTGGTGGTCTCGCCGAAAAATGTGTTTCATATGAGCTCTAAAGGTTGGGTGGTGGACTCGCTAAAAAATGTGTTTCAAATGAATTCAAAAGGTAGGGTAAACAGACTCATTTCTTAGCAAAAATGGTGGACTCGCCAAAAAATATGTTTCAAATGAGCTCTAAACGTAGGATGGTGTGGACTCGCTAAAAAATGTGTTTCGAATGAGCTTGAAAGGTAGGGTAAACGTCCTCATTTCTAAGCAAATATGGTGACTCGCCAAAAAATGTGTTTCAAATGAGCTCTAAAGGTAGGGTGGTGGACTCGCCAAAAAATGTGTTTCAAATGAGCGCGAAAGGTAGGGTAACGGACTCATTTCTAAGCAAAAATGGCGGACTCGCCGAAAAATGTGTTTCATATGAGCTCCAAAGGTAGGGTGGTGGACTCGCTAAAAAATGTGTTTCAAATGAGCTCGAAAGGTAGGGTAAACGGTCTCATTTCTATGAAAAAATGGTGGACTCGCTGAAAAATGTGTTTCAAATGAGCTTCAAAGGTAGGGTGGTGGTCTAGCTGAAAAATATGTTTAAATGAGCTCCAAAGATAGGGTAAACGGCTCCATTTCTTAGCAAAATTGGTGGTCTCGCCGAAAAATGTGTTTCATATGAGCTCTAAAGGTTGGGTGGTGGACTCGCTAAAAAATGTGTTTCAAATGAATTCAAAAGGTAGGGTAAACAGACTCATTTCTTAGCAAAAATGGTGGACTCGCCAAAAAATATGTTTCAAATGAGCTCTAAACGTAGGATGGTGTGGACTCGCTAAAAAATGTGTTTCGAATGAGCTTGAAAGGTAGGGTAAACGTCCTCATTTCTAAGCAAATATGGTGACTCGCCAAAAAATGTGTTTCAAATGAGCTCTAAAGGTAGGGTGGTGGACTCGCCAAAAAATGTGTTTCAAATGAGCGCGAAAGGTAGGGTAACGGACTCATTTCTAAGCAAAAATGGCGGACTCGCCGAAAAATGTGTTTCATATGAGCTCCAAAGGTAGGGTGGTGGACTCGCTAAAAAATGTGTTTCAAATGAGCTCGAAAGGTAGGGTAAACGGTCTCATTTCTATGAAAAAATGGTGGACTCGCTGAAAAATGTGTTTCAAATGAGCTTCAAAGGTAGGGTGGTGGTCTAGCTGAAAAATATGTTTAAATGAGCTCCAAAGATAGGGTAAACGGCTCCATTTCTTAGCAAAATTGGTGGTCTCGCCGAAAAATGTGTTTCATATGAGCTCTAAAGGTTGGGTGGTGGACTCGCTAAAAAATGTGTTTCGAATGAATTCAAAAGGTAGGGTAAACAGACTCATTTCTTAGCAAAAATGGTGGACTCGCCAAAAAATATGTTTCAAATGAGCTCTAAACGTAGGATGGTGTGGACTCGCTAAAAAATGTGTTTCGAATGAGCTTGAAAGGTAGGGTAAACGTCCTCATTTCTAAGCAAATATGGTGACTCGCCAAAAAATGTGTTTCAAATAAGCTTCAAAGGTAGGGCGGTGGACTCGCTAAAATAATGTGTTTCAAATGAGATCGAAAGGTCGGGTAAACGGCCTTATTTATAAGAAAAAATAGTGGACTCGCTGGAAAATGTGTTTAAGTTGAGCTCGAAAGGTAGGGTAAACGGCCTCATTTGTAAGCAAAAATAGTGGACACGCCAAAAAATGTGTTTCAAATGAGTTCGAAAGGTAGGGTGGTCGACTCGCTAAAAAATGTGCTTCAAATGAATTAAAACGGGTAGGGTAAACAGACTCATTTCTAAGCAAAAATTGTGGACTCGCCGAAAAATATGTTTCAAATGAGCTCAAAAGGTAGGGTGGTGTGGACTCGCTAAAAAATGTGTTTCGAATGAGCTCGAAAGGTAGGGTAAATGGCCTCATTTCAAAGCAAAAATGGTGGACTCGCTAAAAAATGTGTTTCAAATGAGCTCGAAAGGTAGGGTAAACGGTCTCATTTCTATGAAAAAATGGTGGACTCGCCGAAAAATGTGTTTCATATGACCTCCAAAGGTAGGGTGGTGGACTCGCTAAAATAATGTGTTTCAAATGAGATTGAAAGGTAGGGTACACGACCGTATTTATAAGAAAAAATAGTGGACTTGCCGAAAATGTGTTTCAAATGAGCTCCAAAGGTAGGGTAAACAACCTCATTTCTAAGCAAAAATGGTGGACTCGCTGAAAAATGTGTTTCAAATGAGCTTCAAAGGTAGGGTGGTAGTCTAGTCGAAAAATATGTTTAAATGAGCTCCAAAGATAGGGTAAACGGCCCCATTTCTAACAAAAAATTGGTGGACTCGCCGAAAAATGTGTTTCATATGAGCTCTAAAGGTTGGGTGGTGGACTCGCAAAAAAATGTGTTTCAAATGAATTCAAAAGGTAGGGTAAAAAGACTCATTTCTAAGCAAAAATTGTGGACTCGCCGAAAAATGTGTTTCAAATGAGCTCAAAAGGTAGGTTGGTGTGGACTCGCTAAAAAATGTGTTTCGAAAGAGCTCGAAAGGAAGGGTAAACGGCCTCATTTCTAAGAAAAAATGGTGGACTCGCCGAAAAATGTGTTTCAAATGAGCTCAAAACGTAGGACGTGTGGACTCGCTAAAAAATGTGGTTCGAATGAGCTTGAAAGGTAGGGTAAACGGCCTCATTTCTAAGCAAATATGCTGACTCACCAAAAAATGTGTTTCAAATGAGCTCGAAAGGTAGGGTGGTGGACTCGCTAAAAAAAGTGTTTCAAATGAGCTCGAAAGGTACGGTAATGGACTCATTTCTAAGCAAAAATGGTGGACTCGCCGAAAAATGTGTTTCATATGAGCTCCAAAGGTAGGGCGGTGGACTCGCTAAAATAATGTGTTTCAAATGAGCTCGAAAGGTAGGGTAAACGGCCTTATTTAAAAGAAAAAATAGTGGACTCGCTGGAAAATGTGTTTCAGTTGAGCTCGAAAGGTAGGGTAAACGACCTCATTTGTAAGCAAAAATAGTGGACACGCCAAAAAATGTGTTTCAAATGAGTTCGAAAGGTAGGGTGGTCGACTTGCTAAAAAATGTGCTTCAAATGAATTAAAATGGGTAGGGTAAACAGACTCATTTCTAAGCAAAAAGTGTGGACTCGCCGAAAAATGTGTTTCAAATGAGCTCAAAAGGTAGGGTGGTGTGGACTCGCTAAAAAATGTGTTTCGAATGAGCTCGAAAGGTAGGGTAAATGGCCTCATTTCAAAGCAAAAATGGTGGACTCGCCGGAAAATGTGTTTCAAGTAAGCTCGAAAGGTAGGGTTGTGTGGACTCGCTAAAGTATGTTTCAAATGAGCTCGAAAGGTAGGGTAAACGGCCTCATTTCTAAGAAAATATGGTGGGCTCGCCGAAAAATGTGTTTAAAATAAGCTTCAAAGGTAGGGTGGTGGTCTAGCTGAAAAATGTGTTTCAAATGAGATCCAAAGATAGGGTAAACGGCCCAATTTTGAGAAAAAATGGTGGACTCGCCGAAAAATGTGTTTCATATGAGCTCCAAAGGTAGGGTGGTGGACTCGCTAAAAAATGTGTTTCAAATGAGCTCGAAAGGTAGGGTAAACGGTCTCATTTCTATGAAAAAATGGTGGACTCGCTGAAAAATGTGTTTCAAATGAGCTTCAAAGGTAGGGTGGTGGTCTAGCTGAAAAATATGTTTAAATGAGCTCCAAAGATAGGGTAAACGGCTCCATTTCTTAGCAAAATTGGTGGTCTCGCCGAAAAATGTGTTTCATATGAGCTCTAAAGGTTGGGTGGTGGACTCGCTAAAAAATGTGTTTCAAATGAATTCAAAAGGTAGGGTAAACAGACTCATTTCTTAGCAAAAATGGTGGACTCGCCAAAAAATATGTTTCAAATGAGCTCTAAACGTAGGATGGTGTGGACTCGCTAAAAAATGTGTTTCGAATGAGCTTGAAAGGTAGGGTAAACGTCCTCATTTCTAAGCAAATATGGTGACTCGCCAAAAAATGTGTTTCAAATGAGCTCTAAAGGTAGGGAGGTGGACTCGCCAAAAAATGTGTTTCAAATGAGCGCGAAAGGTAGGGTAACGGACTCATTTCTAAGCAAAAATGGCGGACTCGCCGAAAAATGTGTTTCATATGAGCTCCAAAGGTAGGGTGGTGGACTCGCTAAAAAATGTGTTTCAAATGAGCTCGAAAGGTAGGGTAAACGGTCTCATTTCTATGAAAAAATGGTGGACTCGCTGAAAAATGTGTTTCAAATGAGCTTCAAAGGTAGGGTGGTGGTCTAGCTGAAAAATATGTTTAAATGAGCTCCAAAGATAGGGTAAACGGCTCCATTTCTTAGCAAAATTGGTGGTCTCGCCGAAAAATGTGTTTCATATGAGCTCTAAAGGTTGGGTGGTGGACTCGCTAAAAAATGTGTTTCAAATGAATTCAAAAGGTAGGGTAAACAGACTCATTTCTTAGCAAAAATGGTGGACTCGCCAAAAAATATGTTTCAAATGAGCTCTAAACGTAGGATGGTGTGGACTCGCTAAAAAATGTGTTTCGAATGAGCTTGAAAGGTAGGGTAAACGTCCTCATTTCTAAGCAAATATGGTGACTCGCCAAAAAATGTGTTTCAAATAAGCTTCAAAGGTAGGGCGGTGGACTCGCTAAAATAATGTGTTTCAAATGAGATCGAAAGGTCGGGTAAACGGCCTTATTTATAAGAAAAAATAGTGGACTCGCTGGAAAATGTGTTTAAGTTGAGCTCGAAAGGTAGGGTAAACGGCCTCATTTGTAAGCAAAAATAGTGGACACGCCAAAAAATGTGTTTCAAATGAGTTCGAAAGGTAGGGTGGTCGACTCGCTAAAAAATGTGCTTCAAATGAATACAAACAGGTAGGGTAAACAGACTCATTTCTAAGCAAAAATTGTGGACTCGCTGAAAAATGTGTTTCAAATGAGCTCAAAAGGTAGGGTGGTGTGGACTCGCTAAAAAATGTGTTTTGAATGAGCTCGAAAGGTAGGGTAAACGGCCTCATTTCTAAGCAAAAATGGTGGACTCGCCGAAAAATGTGTTTCAAATGAGCTCGAAAGGTAGGGTGGTGTGGACTCTCTAAAGTGTGTTTGAAATGAGCTCGAAAGGTTGGGTAAACGGCCTAATTTCTAAGAATATATGGTGGACTCGCCGAAAAATGTGTTTAAAATAAGCTTCAAAGGTAGGGTGGTGGTTTAGCTGAAAAATGTGTTTCAAATGAGCTCCAAAGATAGGGTAAACGGCCCAATTTTGTGAAAAAATGGTGGACTCGCCGAAAAATGTGTTTCATATGACCTCCAAAGGTAGGGTGGTGGACTCGCTAAAATAATGTGTTTCAAATGAGATTGAAAGGTAGGGTACACGACCGTATTTATAAGAAAAAATAGTGGACTTGCCGAAAATGTGTTTCAAATGAGCTCCAAAGGTAGGGTAAACAACCTCATTTCTAAGCAAAAATGGTGGACTCGCTGAAAAATGTGTTTCAAATGAGCTTCAAAGGTAGGGTGGTAGTCTAGTCGAAAAATATGTTTAAATGAGCTCCAAAGATAGGGTAAACGGCCCCATTTCTAACAAAAAATTGGTGGACTCGCCGAAAAATGTGTTTCATATGAGCTCTAAAGGTTGGGTGGTGGACTCGCAAAAAAATGTGTTTCAAATGAATTCAAAAGGTAGGGTAAAAAGACTCATTTCTAAGCAAAAATTGTGGACTCGCCGAAAATGTGTTTCAAATGAGCTCAAAAGGTAGGTTGGTGTGGACTCGCTAAAAAATGTGTTTCGAAAGAGCTCGAAAGGAAGGGTAAACGGCCTCATTTCTAAGAAAAAATGGTGGACTCGCCGAAAAATGTGTTTCAAATGAGCTCAAAACGTAGGACGTGTGGACTCGCTAAAAAATGTGGTTCGAATGAGCTTGAAAGGTAGGGTAAACGGCCTCATTTCTAAGCAAATATGCTGACTCACCAAAAAATGTGTTTCAAATGAGCTCGAAAGGTAGGGTGGTGGACTCGCTAAAAAAAGTGTTTCAAATGAGCTCGAAAGGTAGGGTAATGGACTCATTTCTAAGCAAAAATGGTGGACTCGCCGAAAAATGTGTTTCATATGAGCTCCAAAGGTAGGGCGGTGGACTCGCTAAAATAATGTGTTTCAAATGAGCTCGAAAGGTAGGGTAAACGGCCTTATTTAAAAGAAAAAATAGTGGACTCGCTGGAAAATGTGTTTCAGTTGAGCTCGAAAGGTAGGGTAAACGGCCTCATTTGTAAGCAAAAATAGTGGACACGCCAAAAAATGTGTTTCAAATGAGTTCGAAAGGTAGGGTGGTCGACTTGCTAAAAAATGTGCTTCAAATGAATTAAAACGGGTAGGGTAAACAGACTCATTTCTAAGCAAAAATTGTGGACTCGCCGAAAAATGTGTTTCAAATGAGCTCGAAAGGTAGGGTAAATGGCCTCATTTCAAAGCAAAAATGGTGGACTCGCCGGAAAATGTGTTTCAAATGAGCTCGAAAGGTAGGGTTGTGTGGACTCGCTAAAGTATGTTTCAAATGAGCTCGAAAGGTAGGGTAAACGGCCTCATTTCTAAGAAAATATGGTGGACTCGCCGAAAAATGTGTTTAAAATAAGTTTCAAAGGTAGGGTGGTGGTCTAGCTGAAAAATGTGTTTCAAATGAGATCCAAAGATAGGGTAAACGGCCCAATTTTGAGAAAAAATGGTGGACTCGCCGAAAAATGTGTTTCATATGAGCTCCAAAGGTAGGGTGGTGGTCTCGCTAAAAAATGTGTTTCAAATGAGCTCGAAAGGTAGGGTAAACGGTCTCATTTCTATGAAAAAATGGTGGACTCGCTAAAAAATGTGTTTCATATGAGCTCGAAAGGTTGGGTGGTGGACTCGCTAAAAAATGTGTTTCAAATGAATTCAAAAGGTAGGGTAAACAGACTCATTTCTTAGCAAAAATGGTGGACTCGCCAAAAAATATGTTTCAAATGAGCTCTAAACGTAGGATGGTGTGGACTCGCTAAAAATGTGTTTCGAATTAGCTTGAAAGGTAGGGTAAACGGCCTCATTTCTAAGCAAATATGGTGACTCGCCAAAAAATGTGTTTCAAATGAGCTCGAAAGGTAGGGTGGTGGACTCGCTAAAAAATGTGTTTCAAATGAGCTCGAAAGGTAGGGTAACGGACTCATTTCTAAGCAAAAATGGTGGACTCGCCAAAAAATGTGTTTCATATGAGCTCCAAAGGTAGGGCGGTGGACTCGCTAAAATAATGTGTTTCAAATGAGCTCGAAAGGTAGGGTAAACGGCCTTATTTATAAGAAAAAATAGTGGACTCGCTGGAAAATGTGTTTCAGTTGAGCTCGAAAGGTAGGGTAAACGGCCTCATTTGTAAGCAAAAATAGTGGACACGCCAAAAAATGTGTTTCAAATGAGTTCGAAAGGTAGGGTGGTCGACTCGCTAAAAAATGTGCTTCAAATGAATACAAACAGGTAGGGTAAACAGACTCATTTCTAAGAAAAAATTGTGGACTCGCTGAAAAATGTGTTTCAAATGAGCTCAAAAGGTAGGGTGGTGTGGACTAGCTAAAAAATGTGTTTTGAATGAGCTCGAAAGGTAGGGTAAACGGCCTCATTTCTAAGCAAAAATGGTGGACTCGCCGAAAAATGTGTTTCAAATGAGCTCGAAAGGTAGGGTGGTGTGGACTCGCTAAAGTGTGTTTGAAATGAGCTCGAAAGGTAGGGTAAACAGCCTCATTTCTAAGAAAATATGGTGGACTCGTCGAAAAATGTGTTTAAAATAAGCTTCAAAGGTAGGGTGGTGGTTTAGCTGAAAAATGTGTTTCAAATGAGCTCGAAAGGTAGGGTAAACGGCCGTATTTATAAGAAAAAATAGTGGACTCGCCAGAAAATGTGTTTCAAATGAGCTCGAAAGGTAGGGTACACGGCCTCATTTGTAAGCAAAAATGGTGGACACGCCAAAAAATGTGTTTCAAATGAGTTCGAAAGGTAGGGTGGTGGACTCGCTACAAAATGTGTTTCAAATGATTCAAAAGGTAGTGTAAAAATACTCATTTCTTAGCTAAAATTGTGGACTCGCCGAAAAATGTGTTTCAAATGAGCTCAAAAGGTAGGGTTGTGTGGACTCGCTAAAAAATGTGTTTCGAATGAGCTCGAAAGGAAGGGTAAACGGCCTCATTTCTAAGAAAAAATGGTGGACTCGCCGAAAAATGTGTTTCAAATGAGCTCGAAAGGTAGGGTGGTGTGGACTCGTTAAAGTGTGTTTCAAATGAGCTCGAAAGGTAGGGTAAACGGCCTCATTTCTAAGAAAAAACTATGGACTCGCCAAAAAATGTGTTTCAAATGATCTCGAAAGGTAGGGTGGTGGACTCGCTAAAAAATTTGTTTCATATGAGCCCGAAAGGTAGGGTAAACGGACTCATTTCTAAGAAAAAATGGTGGACTCGCCGAAAAATGTGTTTCAAATGAGCTTCAAAGGTAGGGTGGTGGTCTAGCTGAAAAATATGTTTAAATGAGCTCCAAAGATAGGGTAAACGGCCCCATTTCTTAGCAAAATTGGTGGACTCGCCGAAAAATGTGTTTCATATGAGCTCTAAAGGTTGGGTGGTGGACTCGCTAAAAAATGTGTTTCAAATGAATTCAAAAGGTAGGGTAAACAGACTCATTTCTTAGCAAAAATGGTGGACTCGCCAAAAAATATGTTTCAAATGAGCTCTAAACGTAGGATGGTGTGGACTCGCTAAAAATGTGTTTCGAATGAGCTTGAAAGGTAGGGTAAACGGCCTCATTTCTAAGCAAATATGGTGACTCGCCAAAAATTGTGTTTCAAATGAGCTCGAAAGGTAGGGTGGTGGACTCGCTAAAAAATGTGTTTCAAATGAGCTCGAAAGGTAGGGTAACGGACTCATTTCTAAGCAAAAATGGTGGACTCGCCAAAAAATGTGTTTCATATGAGCTCCAAAGGTAGGGCGGTGGACTCGCTAAAATAATGTGTTTCAAATGAGCTCGAACGGTAGGGTAAACGGCCTTATTTATAAGAAAAATTAGTGGACTCGCTGGAAAATGTGTTTCAGTTGAGCTCGAAAGGTAGGGTAAACGGCCTCATTTGTAAGCAAAAATAGTGGACACGCCAAAAAATGTGTTTCAAATGAGTTCGAAAGGTAGGGTGGTCGACTCGCTAAAAAATGTGCTTCAAATGAATACAAACAGGTAGGGTAAACAGACTCATTTCTAAGAAAAAATTATGGACTCGCTGAAAAATGTGTTTCAAATGAGCTCAAAAGGTAGGGTGGTGTGGACTAGCTAAAAAATGTGTTTTGAATGAGCTCGAAAGGTAGGGTAAACGGCCTCATTTCTAAGCAAAAATGGTGGACTCGCCGAAAAATGTGTTTCAAATGAGCTCGAAAGGTAGGGTGGTGTGGACTCGCTAAAGTGTGTTTGAAATGAGCTCGAAAGTAGGGTAAACAACCTCATTTCTAAGAAAATATGGTGGACTCGTCGAAAAATGTGTTTAAAATAAGCTTCAAAGGTAGGGTGGTGGTTTAGCTGAAAAATGTGTTTCAAATGAGCTCCAAAGATAGGGTAAACGGCCCAATTTTGTGAAAAAATGGTGGACTCGCCGAAAAATGTGTTTCATATGAGCTACAAAGGTAGGGTGGTGGACTCGCTAAAATAATGTGTTTCAAATGAGATCGAAAGGTAGGGTAAACGGCCGTATTTATAAGAAAAAATAGTGGACTCGCCAGAAAATGTGTTTCAAATGAGCTCGAAAGGTAGGGTACACGGCCTCATTTGTAAGCAAAAATGGTGGACACGCCAAAAAATGTGTTTCAAATGAGTTCGAAAGGTAGGGTGGTGGACTCGCTAAAAAATGTGTTTCAAATGATTCAAAAGGTAGTGTAAAAATACTCATTTCTTAGCTAAAATTGTGGACTCGCCGAAAAATGTGTTTCAAATGAGCTCAAAAGGTAGGGTGGTGTGGACTCGCTAAAAAATGTGTTTTGAATGAGCTCGAAAGGAAGGGTAAACGGCCTCATTTCTAAGAAAAAATGGTGGACTCGCCGAAAAATGTGTTTCAAATGAGCTCGAAAGGTAGGGTGGTGTGGACTCGTTAAAGTGTGTTTCAAATGAGCTCGAAAGGTAGGGTAAACGGCCTCATTTCTAAGAAAAAACTATGGACTCGCCAAAAAATGTGTTTCAAATGATCTCGAAAGGTAGGGTGGTGGACTCGCTAAAAAATTTGTTTCATATGAGCCCGAAAGGTAGGGTAAACGGACTCATTTCTAAGCAAAAATGGTGGACTCGCCGAAAAATGTGTTTCAAATGAGCTCAAAAGGTAGGGTGGTGTGGACTCGCTAAAAAATGTGTTTCGAATGAGCTCGAAAGGTAGGGTAAACGGCCTCATTTCTAAGCAAAAATGGTGGACTCGCCGAAAAATGTGTTTCAAATGAGCTCGAAAGGTAGGGTGGTGTGGACTCGTTAAAGTGTGTTTCAAATGAGCTCGAAAGGTAGGGTAAACGGCCTCATTTCTAAGAAAAAACTATGGACTCGCCGAAAAATGTGTTTCAAATGATCTCGAAAGGTAGGGTGGTGGACTCGCTAAAAAAATTGTTTCATATGAGCCCGAAAGGTAGGGTAAACGGACTCATTTCTAAGCAAAAATGGTGGACTCGCCGAAAAATGTGTTTCAAATGAGCTTCAAAGGGAGGGTGGTGGTCTAGCTGAAAAATATGTTTAAATGAGCTCCAAAGATAGGGTAAACGGCCCCATTTCTTAGCAAAATTGGTGGACTCGCCGAAAAATGTGTTTCATATGAGCTCTAAAGGTTGGGTGGTGGACTCGCTAAAAAATGTGTTTCAAATGAATTCAAAAGGTAGGGTAAACAGACTCATTTCTTAGCAAAAATGGTGGACTCGCCAAAAAATATGTTTCAAATGAGCTCTAAACGTAGGATGGTGTGGACTCGCTAAAAATGTGTTTCGAATGAGCTTGAAAGGTAGGGTAAACGGCCTCATTTCTAAGCAAATATGGTGACTCGCCAAAAAATGTGTTTCAAATGAGCTCGAAAGGTAGGGTGGTGGACTCGCTAAAAAATGTGTTTCAAATGAGCTCGAAAGGTAGGGTAACGGACTCATTTCTAAGCAAAAATAGTGGACTCGCCAAAAAATGTGTTTCATATGAGCTCCAAAGGTAGGGCGGTGGACTCGCTAAAATAATGTGTTTCAAATGAGCTCGAACGGTAGGGTAAACGGCCCTATTTATAAGAAAAAATAGTGGACTCGCTGGAAAATGTGTTTCAGTTGAGCTCGAAAGGTAGGGTAAACGGCCTCATTTGTAAGCAAAAATAGTGGACACGCCAAAAAATGTGTTTCAAATGAGTTCGAAAGGTAGGGTGGTCGACTCGCTAAAAAATGTGCTTCAAATGAATACAAACAGGTAGGGTAAACAGACTCATTTCTAAGAAAAAATTGTGGACTCGCTGAAAAATGTGTTTCAAATGAGCTCAAAAGGTAGGGTGGTGTGGACTAGCTAAAAAATGTGTTTTGAATGAGCTCGAAAGGTAGGGTAAACGGCCTCATTTCTAAGAAAAAACTATGGACTCGCCAAAAAATGTGTTTCAAATGATCTCGAAAGGTAGGGTGGTGGACTCGCTAAAAAATTTGTTTCATATGAGCCCGAAAGGTAGGGTAAACGGACTCATTTCTAAGCAAAAATGGTGGACTCGCCGAAAAATGTGTTTCAAATGAGCTCAAAAGGTAGGGTGGTGTGGACTCGCTAAAAAATGTGTTTCGAATGAGCTCGAAAGGTAGGGTAAACGGCCTCATTTCTAAGCAAAAATGGTGGACTCGCCGAAAAATGTGTTTCAAATGAGCTCGAAAGGTAGGGTGGTGTGGACTCGTTAAAGTGTGTTTCAAATGAGCTCGAAAGGTAGGGTAAACGGCCTCATTTCTAAGAAAAAACTATGGACTCGCCGAAAAATGTGTTTCAAATGATCTCGAAAGGTAGGGTGGTGGACTCGCTAAAAAAATTGTTTCATATGAGCCCGAAAGGTAGGGTAAACGGACTCATTTCTAAGCAAAAATGGTGGACTCGCCGAAAAATGTGTTTCAAATGAGCTTCAAAGGGAGGGTGGTGGTCTAGCTGAAAAATATGTTTAAATGAGCTCCAAAGATAGGGTAAACGGCCCCATTTCTTAGCAAAATTGGTGGACTCGCCGAAAAATGTGTTTCATATGAGCTCTAAAGGTTGGGTGGTGGACTCGCTAAAAAATGTGTTTCAAATGAATTCAAAAGGTAGGGTAAACAGACTCATTTCTTAGCAAAAATGGTGGACTCGCCAAAAAATATGTTTCAAATGAGCTCTAAACGTAGGATGGTGTGGACTCGCTAAAAATGTGTTTCGAATGAGCTTGAAAGGTAGGGTAAACGGCCTCATTTCTAAGCAAATATGGTGACTCGCCAAAAAATGTGTTTCAAATGAGCTCGAAAGGTAGGGTGGTGGACTCGCTAAAAAATGTGTTTCAAATGAGCTCGAAAGGTAGGGTAACGGACTCATTTCTAAGCAAAAATAGTGGACTCGCCAAAAAATGTGTTTCATATGAGCTCCAAAGGTAGGGAGGTGGACTCGCTAAAATAATGTGTTTCAAATGAGCTCGAACGGTAGGGTAAACGGCCCTATTTATAAGAAAAAATAGTGGACTCGCTGGAAAATGTGTTTCAGTTGAGCTCGAAAGGTAGGGTAAACGGCCTCATTTGTAAGCAAAAATAGTGGACACGCCAAAAAATGTGTTTCAAATGAGTTCGAAAGGTAGGGTGGTCGACTCGCTAAAAAATGTGCTTCAAATGAATACAAACAGGTAGGGTAAACAGACTCATTTCTAAGAAAAAATTGTGGACTCGCTGAAAAATGTGTTTCAAATGAGCTCAAAAGGTAGGGTGGTGTGGACTAGCTAAAAAATGTGTTTTGAATGAGCTCGAAAGGTAGGGTAAACGGCCTCATTTCTAAGCAAAAATGGTGGACTCGCCGAAAAATGTGTTTCAAATGAGCTCGAAAGGTAGGGTGGTGTGGACTCGCTAAAGTGTGTTTGAAATGAGCTCGAAAGGTAGGGTAAACAACCTCATTTCTAAGAAAATATGGTGGACTCGTCGAAAAATGTGTTTAAAATAAGCTTCAAAGGTAGGGTGGTGGTTTAGCTGAAAAATGTGTTTCAAATGAGCTCCAAAGATAGGGTAAACGGCCCAATTTTGTGAAAAAATGGTGGACTCGCCGAAAAATGTGTTTCATATGAGCTCCAAAGGTAGGGTGGTGGACTCGCTAAAATAATGTGTTTCAAATGAGATCGAAAGGTAGGGTAAACGGCCGTATTTATAAGAAAAAATAGTGGACTCGCGAGAAAATGTGTTTCAAATGAGCTCGAAAGGTAGGGTACACGGCCTCATTTGTAAGCAAAAATGGTGGACACGCCAAAAAATGTGTTTCAAATGAGTTCGAAAGGTAGGGTGGTGGACTCGCTAAAAAATGTGTTTCAAATGATTCAAAAGGTAGTGTAAAAATACTCATTTCTTAGCTAAAATTGTGGACTCGCCGAAAAATGTGTTTCAAATGAGCTCAAAAGGTAGGGTGGTGTGGACTCGCTAAAAAATGTGTTTTGAATGAGCTCGAAAGGAAGGGTAAACGGCCTCATTTATAGGAAAAAATAGTGGACTCGCCGAAAATGTGTTTCAAATGAGCTCTAAAGGTAGGGTAAACGACCTCATTTCTAAGCAAAAATGGTGGACTCGCCGAAAAATGTTTTTAAAATGAGCTTCAAAGGTAGGGTGGTGGTCTAGCTGAAAAATGTGTTTCAAATGAGCTCCAAAGATAGGTTAAACGGCCCAATTTCTGAGCAAAAATGGTGGACTCGCCAAAAAATGTGTTTCAAATGAGCTCCAAAGGTAGGGTGGTGGACTTGCTAAAAAATGTGTTTCAAATGAGCTCGAAAGGTAGGGTAAACGGCCTCATTTCTAAGAAAAAATGGTGGACTCGCTGAAAAAATGTGTTTCAAATGAGCTTCAAAGGTAGGGTGGTGGTCTAGCTGAAAAATATGTTTAAATGAGCTCCAAAGATAGGGTAAATGGCCCCATTTCTGAGCAAAATTGTTGGACTCGCCGAAAAATGTGTTTCATATGAGCTCCAAAGGTTGGGTGGTGGACTCGCTAAAAAATGTGCTTCAAATGAATTCAAAAGGTATGGTAAACAGACTCATTTGTAAGCAAAAATGGTGACTCGCCGAAAAATGTGTTTCAAAAAAGCTCAAAAGGTAGGGTGGTGGACTCGCTAAAAAATGTGTTTCAAATGAGCTCGAAAGGTAGGGTAACGGACTCATTTCTAAGCAAAAATGGTGGACTCGCCTAAAAATGTGTTTCATATGAGCTCCAAAGGTAGGGTGGTGGACTCGCTAAAAAAATGTGTTTCAAATTAGCTCGAAAGGTAGGGTAAACGGCCTCATGTAAGCAAAAATGGTGGACTTGCCGAAAAATGTGTTTCAAATGAGCTCAAAAGGTAGGGTGGTGTGGACTCGCAAAAAATTGTGTTTCAAATGAGCTCAAAAGGTAGGGTAAACTGCCTCATTTCTGACCAAAAATGGTGGACTCGCCAAAAAATGTGTTTCAAATAAGCTCGAAAGGTAGGGTGGTGGACTCGCTAAAAAATGTGTTTCAAATGAGCTCGAAAGGTAGGGTGACAGACTCATTTCTAAGCAAAAATGGTGGACTCGCCGAAAAATGTGTTTCAAATGAGCTCGAAAGGTAGGGTAAACGGCCTCATTCCTAAGAAAAAATGGTCTCATTTCAAAAATGTGTTTCAAATTTTGCTCAAAAATGTGTTTCAAATGAGCTCGAAAGGTAGGGTAAACGGCCTCATTCCTAAGAAAAAATGGTGGACTCGCCAAAAAATGTGTTTCCAATGAGCTTCAAAGGTAGGGTGGTGGTCTAGGTGAAAAATGTGTTTCGAAAGAGTTCCAAAGATAGGGTAAACGGCCCCATTTCTGAGCAAAATTGATGGACTCGCTAAAAAAATTGTTTCAAATGAGCTCAAAAGGTAGGGTAAACAGACTCATTTGTAAGCAAAAATGGTGACTCGCTGAAAAATGTGTTTCAAATGAGCTCGAAAGGTAGGGTGGTGGACTCGCTAAAAAATGTGTTTCAAATGAGCTCGAAAGGTAGGGTAACAGACTCATTTCTAAGCAAAAATGGTGGACTCGCCGAAAAATGTGTTTCATATGAGCTCCAAAGGTAGGGTGGTGGACTCGCTAAAAATATGTGTTTCAAATGAGCTCGAAAGGAAGGGTAAACAGCCTTATTTCTAAGAAAAAATAGTGGACTCGCCGAAAATGTGTTTCAAATGAGCTCTAAAGGTAGGGTAAACGACCTCATTTCTAAGCAAAAATGGTGGACTCGCCGAAAAATGTTTTTAAAATAAGCTTCAAAGGTAGGGTGGTGGTCTAGCTGAAAAATGTGTTTCAAATGAGCTCCAAAGATAGGTTAAACGGCCCAATTTCTGAGCAAAAATGGTGGACTCGCAAAAAAATGTGTTTCAAATGAGCTCCAAAGGTAGGGTGGTGGACTTGCTAAAAAATGTGTTTCAAATGAGCTCGAAAGGTAGGGTAAACGGCCTCATTTCTAAGAAAAAATGGTGGACTCGCTGAAAAAATGTGTTTCAAATGAGCTTCAAAGGTAGGGTGGTGGTCTAGCTGAAAAATATGTTTAAATGAGCTCCAAAGATAGGGTAAATGGCCCCATTTCTGAGCAAAATTGTTGGACTCGCCGAAAAATGTGTTTCATATGAGCTCCAAAGGTTGGGTGGTGGACTCGCTAAAAAATGTGCTTCAAATGAATTCAAAAGGTATGGTAAACAGACTCATTTGTAAGCAAAAATGGTGGACTCGCCTAAAAATGTGTTTCATATGAGCTCCAAAGGTAGGGTGGTGGACTCGCTAAAAAAATGTGTTTCAAATTAGCTCGAAAGGTAGGGTAAACGGCCTCATGTAAGCAAAAATGGTGGACTTGCCGAAAAATGTGTTTCAAATGAGCTCAAAAGGTAGGGTGGTGTGGACTCGCAAAAAAATGTGTTTCAAATGAGCTCAAAAGGTAGGGTAAACTGCCTCATTTCTAACCAAAAATGGTGGACTCGCCGAAAAATGTGTTTCAAATAAGCTCGAAAGGTAGGGTGGTGGACTCGCTAAAAAATGTGTTTCAAATGAGCTCGAAAGGTAGGGTAACAGACTCATTTCTAAGCAAAAATGGTGGACTCGCCGAAAAATGTGTTTCAAATGAGCTCGAAAGGTAGGGTAAACGGCCTCATTCCTAAGAAAAAATGGTCTCATTTCAAAAATGTGTTTCAAATTTTGCTCAAAAATGTGTTTCAAATGAGCTCGAAAGGTAGGGTAAACGGCCTCATTCCTAAGAAAAAATGGTGGACTCGCCAAAAAATGTGTTTCCAATGAGCTTCAAAGGTAGGGTGGTGGTCTAGGTGAAAAATGTGTTTCGAAAGAGTTCCAAAGATAGGGTAAACGGCCCCATTTCTGAGCAAAATTGATGGACTCGCTAAAAAATTTGTTTCAAATGAGCTCAAAAGGTAGGGTAAACAGACTCATTTGTAAGCAAAAATGGTGACTCGCTGAAAAATGTGTTTCAAATGAGCTCGAAAGGTAGGGTGGTGGACTCGCTAAAAAATGTGTTTCAAATGAGCTCGAAAGGTAGGGTAACGGACTCATTTCTAAGCAAAAATGGTGGACTCGCCGAAAAATGTGTTTCATATGAGCTCCAAAGGTAGGGTGGTGGACTCGCTAAAAATATGTGTTTCAAATGAGCTCGAAAGGAAGGGTAAACAGCCTTATTTCTAAGAAAAAATAGTGGACTCGCCGAAAATGTGTTTCAAATGAGCTCTAAAGGTAGGGTAAACGACCTCATTTCTAAGCAAAAATGGTGGACTCGCCGAAAAATGTTTTTAAAATAAGCTTCAAAGGTAGGGTGGTGGTCTAGCTGAAAAATGTGTTTCAAATGAGCTCCAAAGATAGGTTAAACGGCCCAATTTCTGAGCAAAAATGGTGGACTCGCAAAAAAATGTGTTTCAAATGAGCTCCAAAGGTAGGGTGGTGGACTTGCTAAAAAATGTGTTTCAAATGAGCTCGAAAGGTAGGGTAAACGGCCTCATTTCTAAGAAAAAATGGTGGACTCGCTGAAAAAATGTGTTTCAAATGAGCTTCAAAGGTAGGGTGGTGGTCTAGCTGAAAAATATGTTTAAATGAGCTCCAAAGATAGGGTAAATGGCCCCATTTCTGAGCAAAATTGTTGGACTCGCCGAAAAATGTGTTTCATATGAGCTCCAAAGGTTGGGTGGTGGACTCGCTAAAAAATGTGCTTCAAATGAATTCAAAAGGTATGGTAAACAGACTCATTTGTAAGCAAAAATGGTGGACTCGCCTAAAAATGTGTTTCATATGAGCTCCAAAGGTAGGGTGGTGGACTCGCTAAAAAAATGTGTTTCAAATTAGCTCGAAAGGTAGGGTAAACGGCCTCATGTAAGCAAAAATGGTGGACTTGCCGAAAAATGTGTTTCAAATGAGCTCAAAAGGTAGGGTGGTGTGGACTCGCAAAAAAATGTGTTTCAAATGAGCTCAAAAGGTAGGGTAAACTGCCTCATTTCTAACCAAAAATGGTGGACTCGCCGAAAAATGTGTTTCAAATAAGCTCGAAAGGTAGGGTGGTGGACTCGCTAAAAAATGTGTTTCAAATGAGCTCGAAAGGTAGGGTAACAGACTCATTTCTAAGCAAAAATGGTGGACTCGCCGAAAAATGTGTTTCAAATGAGCTCGAAAGGTAGGGTAAACGGCCTCATTCCTAAGAAAAAATGGTCTCATTTCAAAAATGTGTTTCAAATTTTGCTCAAAAATGTGTTTCAAATGAGCTCGAAAGGTAGGGTAAACGGCCTCATTCCTAAGAAAAAATGGTGGACTCGCCAAAAAATGTGTTTCCAATGAGCTTCAAAGGTAGGGTGGTGGTCTAGGTGAAAAATGTGTTTCGAAAGAGTTCCAAAGATAGGGTAAACGGCCCCATTTCTGAGCAAAATTGATGGACTCGCTAAAAAATTTGTTTCAAATGAGCTCAAAAGGTAGGGTAAACAGACTCATTTGTAAGCAAAAATGGTGACTCGCTGAAAAATGTGTTTCAAATGAGCTCGAAAGGTAGGGTGGTGGACTCGCTAAAAAATGTGTTTCAAATGAGCTCGAAAGGTAGGGTAACGGACTCATTTCTAAGCAAAAATGGTGGACTCGCCGAAAAATGTGTTTCATATGAGCTCCAAAGGTAGGGTGGTGGACTCGCTAAAAAATGTGTTTCAAATGAGCTCGAAAGGAAGGGTAAACAGCCTTATTTCTAAGAAAAAATAGTGGACTCGCCGAAAATGTGTTTCAAATGAGCTCTAAAGGTAGGGTAAACGACCTCATTTCTAAGCAAAAATGGTGGACTCGCCGAAAAATGTTTTTAAAATAAGCTTCAAAGGTAGGGTGGTGGTCTAGCTGAAAAATGTGTTTCAAATGAGCTCCAAAGAAAGGTTAAACGCCCCAATTTCTGAGCAAAAATGGTGGACTCGCCAAAAAATGTGTTTCAAATGAGCTCCAAAGGTAGGGTGGTGGACTTGCTAAAAAATGTGTTTCAAATGAGCTCGAAAGGTAGGGTAAACGGCCTCATTTCTAAGAAAAAATGGTGGACTCGCAGAAAAAATGTGTTTCAAATGAGCTTCAAAGGTAGGGTGGTGGTCTAGCTGAAAAATATGTTTAAATGAGCTCCAAAGATAGGGTAAATGGCCCCATTTCTGAGCAAAATTGTTGGACTCGCCGAAAAATGTGTTTCATATGAGCTCCAAAGGTTGGGTGGTGGACTCGCTAAAAAATGTGCTTCAAATGAATTCAAAAGGTATAGTAAACAGACTCATTTGTAAGCAAAAATGGTGACTCGCCGAAAAATGTGTTTCAAAAAAGCTCAAAAGGTAGGGTGGTGGACTCGCTAAAAAATGTGTTTCAAATGAGCTCGAAAGGTAGGGTAACGGACTCATTTCTAAGCAAAAATGGTGGACTTGCCTAAAAATGTGTTTCATATGAGCTCCAAAGGTAGGGTGGTGGACTCGCTAAAAAATTGTGTTTCAAATTAGCTCGAAAGGTAGGGTAAACGGCCTCATGTAAGCAAAAATGGTGGACTTGCCGAAAAATGTGTTTCAAATGAGCTCAAAAGGTAGGGTGGTGTGGACTCGCAAAAAAATGTGTTTCAAATGAGCTCAAAAGGTAGGGTAAACTGCCTCATTTCTAACCAAAAATGGTGGACTCGCCGAAAAATGTGTTTCAAATAAGCTCGAAAGGTAGGGTGGTGGACTCGCTAAAAAATGTGTTTCAAATGAGCTCGAAAGGTAGGGTAACAGACTCATTTCTAAGCAAAAATGGTGGACTCGCCGAAAAATGTGTTTCAAATGAGCTCGAAAGGTAGGGTAAACGGCCTCATTCCTAAGAAAAAATGGTCTCATTTAAAAAATGTGTTTCAAATTTTGCTCAAAAATGTGTTTCAAATGAGCTCGAAAGGTAGGGTAAACGGCCTCATTCCTAAGAAAAAATGGTGGACTCGCCAAAAAATGTGTTTCCAATGAGCTTCAAAGGTAGGGTGGTGGTCTAGGTGAAAAATGTGTTTCGAAAGAGTTCCAAAGATAGGGTAAACGGCCCCATTTCTGAGCAAAATTGATGGACTCGCTAAAAAATTTGTTTCAAATGAGCTCAAAAGGTAGGGTAAACAGACTCATTTGTAAGCAAAAATGGTGACTCGCTGAAAAATGTGTTTCAAATGAGCTCGAAAGGTAGAGTGGTGGACTCGCTAAAAAATGTGTTTCAAATGAGCTCGAAAGGTAGGGTAACGGACTCATTTCTAAGCAAAAATGGTGGACTCGCCGAAAAATGTGTTTCATATGAGCTCCAAAGGTGGGGTGGTGGACTCGCTAAAAAAATGTGTTTCAAATGAGCTCGAAAGGAAGGGTAAACAGCCTTATTTCTAAGAAAAAATAGTGGACTCGCCGAAAATGTGTTTCAAATGAGCTCTAAAGGTAGGGTAAACGACCTCATTTCTAAGCAAAAATGGTGGACTCGCCGAAAAATGTTTTTAATATAAGCTTCAAAGGTAGGGTGGTGGTCTAGCTGAAAAATGTGTTTCAAATGAGCTCCAAAGATAGGTTAAACGGCCCAATTTCTGAGCAAAAATGGTGGACTCGCCAAAAAATGTGTTTCAAATGAGCTCCAAAGGTAGGGTGGTGGACTTGCTAAAAAATGTGTTTCAAATGAGCTCGAAAGGTAGGGTAAACGGCCTCATTTCTAAGAAAAAATGGTGGACTCGCTGAAAAAATGTGTTTCAAATGAGCTTCAAAGGTAGGGTGGTGGTCTAGCTGAAAAATATGTTTAAATGAGCTCCAAAGATAGGGTAAACGGCCCCATTTCTGAGCAAAATTGTTGGACTCGCCGAAAAATGTGTTTCATATGAGCTCCAAAGGTTGGGTGGTGGACTCGCTAAAAAATGTGCTTCAAATGAATTCAAAAGGTATGGTAAACAGACTCATTTGTAAGCAAAAATGGTGACTCGCCGAAAAATGTGTTTCAAAAAAGCTCGAAAGGTAGGGTGGTGGACTCGCTAAAAAATGTGTTTCAAATGAGCTTGAAAGGTAGGGTAACGGACTCATTTCTAAGCAAAAATGGTGGACTCGCCTAAAAATGTGTTTCATATGAGCTCCAAAGGTAGGGTGGTGGACTCGCTAAAAAAATGTGTTTCAAATTAGCTCGAAAGGTAGGGTAAACGGCCTCATGTAAGCAAAAATGGTGGACTTGCCGAAAAATGTGTTTCAAATGAGCTCAAAAGGTAGGGTGGTGTGGACTCGTAAAAAAATGTGTTTGAAATGAGCTCAAAAGGTAGGGTAAACTGCCTCATTTCTAAGCAAAAATCGTGGACTCGCCGAAAAATGTGTTTCAAATAAGCTCGAAAGGTAGGGTGGTGGACTCGCTAAAAAATGTGTTTCAAATGAGCTCGAAAGGTAGGGTAACAGACTCATTTCTAAGCAAAAATGGTGGACTCGCCGTAAAATGTGTTTCAAATGAGCTCGAAAGGTAGGTTAAACGGCCTCATTCCTAAGAAAAAATGGTCTCATTTCAAAAATGTGTTTCAAATTTTGCTCAAAAATGTGTTTCAAATGAGCTCGAAAGGTAGGGTAAACGACCTCATTCCTAAGAAAAAATGGTGGACTCGCCAAAAAATGTGTTTCCAATGAGCTTCAAAGGTAGGGTGGTGGTCTAGGTGATAAATGTGTTTCGAAAGAGTTCCAAAGATAGGGTAAACGGCCCCATTTCTGAGCAAAATTGATGGACTCGCTAAAAACATTGTTTCAAATGAGCTCAAAAGGTAGGGTAAACAGACTCATTTGTAAGCAAAAATGGTGACTCGCTGAAAAATGTGTTTCAAATGAGCTCGAAAGGTAGGGTGGTGGACTCGCTAAAAAATGTGTTTCAAATGAGCTCGAAAGGTAGGGTAACGGACTCATTTCTAAGCAAAAATGGTGGACTCGCCGAAAAATGTGTTTCATATGAGCTCCAAAGGGAGGGTGGTGGACTCGCTAAAAATGTGTTTGAAATGAGCTCGAAAGGTAGGGTAAACGGCCTTATTTATAAGAAAAAATAGTGGACTCGACGGAAAATGTGTTTCAAATGAGCTCCAAAGGTAGGGTAGTGGACTCGCTAAAAAATGTGTTTCAAATGAGCTCGAAAGGTAGGGTGGTGTGGACTCGTAAAAAAATGTGTTTGAAATGAGCTCAAAAGGTAGGGTAAACTGCCTCATTTCTAAGCAAAAATCGTGGACTCGCCGAAAAATGTGTTTCAAATAAGCTCGAAAGGTAGGGTGGTGGACTCGCTAAAAAATGTGTTTCAAATGAGCTCGAAAGGTAGGGTAACCGACTCATTTCTAAGCAAAAATGGTGGACTCGCCGTAAAATGTGTTTCAAATGAGCTCGAAAGGTAGGTTAAACGGCCTCATTCCTAAGGAAAAATGGTCTCATTTCAAAAATGTGTTTCAAATTTTGCTCAAAAATGTGTTTCAAATGAGCTCGAAAGGTAGGGTAAACGACCTCATTCCTAAGAAAAAATGGTGGACTCGCCAAAAAATGTGTTTCCAATGAGCTTCAAAGGTAGGGTGGTGGTCTAGGTGATGAATGTGTTTCGAAAGAGTTCCAAAGATAGGGTAAACGGCCCCATTTCTGAGCAAAATTGATGGACTCGCTAAAAACATTGTTTCAAATGAGCTCAAAAGGTAGGGTAAACAGACTCATTTGTAAGCAAAAATGGTGACTCGCTGAAAAATGTGTTTCAAATGAGCTCGAAAGGTAGGGTGGTGGACTCGCTAAAAAATGTGTTTCAAATGAGCTCGAAAGGTAGGGTAACGGACTCATTTCTAAGAAAAAATGGTGGACTCGCCGAAAAATGTGTTTCATATGAGCTCCAAAGGGAGGGTGGTGGACTCGCTAAAAATGTGTTTGAAATGAGCTCGAAAGGTAGGGTAAACGGCCTTATTTATAAGAAAAAATAGTGGACTCGACGGAAAATGTGTTTCAAATGAGCTCCAAAGGTAGGGTAGTGGACTCGCTAAAAAATGTGTTTCAAATGAGCTCGAAAGGTAGGGTAAACGGCCTCATTCCTAAGAAAAAATGGTGGACTCGCCAAAAAATGTGTTTCCAATGAGCTTCAAAGGTAGGGTGGTGGTCTAGGTGAAAAATGTGTTTCGAAAGAGTTCCAAAGATAGGGTAAACGGCCCCATTTCTGAGCAAAATTGATGGACTCGCTAAAATTTTTGTTTCAAATGAGCTCAAAAGGTAGGGTAAACAGACTCATTTGTAAGCAAAAATGGTGACTCGCTGAAAAATGTGTTTCAAATGAGCTCGAAAGGTAGGGTGGTGGACTCGCTAAAAAATGTGTTTCAAATGAGCTCGAAAGGTAGGGTAACGGACTCATTTCTAAGCAAAAATGGTGGACTCGCCGAAAAATGTGTTTCATATGAGCTCCAAAGGTAGGGTGGTGGACTCGCTAAAAAAATGTGTTTCAAATGAGCTCGAAAGGAAGGGTAAACAGCCTTATTTCTAAGAAAAAATAGTGGACTCGCCGAAAATGTGTTTCAAATGAGCTCTAAAGGTAGGGTAAACGACCTCATTTCTAAGCAAAAATGGTGGACTCGCCGAAAAATGTTTTTAAAATGAGCTTCAAAGGTAGGGTGGTGGTCTAGCTGAAAAATGTGTTTCAAATGAGCTCCAAAGATAGGTTAAACGGCCCAATTTCTGAGCAAAAATGGTGGACTCGCCAAAAAATGTGTTTCAAATGAGCTCCAAAGGTAGGGTGGTGGACTTGCTAAAAAATGTGTTTCAAATGAGCTTGAAAGGTAGGGTAAACGGCCTCATTTCTAAGAAAAAATGGTGGACTCGCTGAAAAAATGTGTTTCAAATGAGCTTCAAAGGTAGGGTGGTGGTCTAGCTGAAAAATATGTTTAAATGAGCTCCAAAGATAGGGTAAACGGCCCCATTTCTGAGCAAAATTGTTGGACTCGCCAAAAAATGTGTTTCATATGAGCTCCAAAGGTTGGGTGGTGGACTCGCTAAAAAATGTGCTTCAATTGAATTCAAAAGGTATGGTAAACAGACTCATTTGTAAGCAAAAATGGTGACTCGCCGAAAAATGTGTTTCAAAAAAGCTCGAAAGGTAGGGTGGTGGACTCGCAAAAAAATGTGTTTCAAATGAGCTCGAAAGGTAGGGTAACGGACTCATTTCTAAGCAAAAATGGTGGACTCGCCTAAAAATGTGTTTCATATGAGCTCCAAAGGTAGGGTGGTGGACTCGCTAAAAAATGTGTTTCAAATTAGCTCGAAAGGTAGGGTAAACGGCCTCATGTAAGCAAAAATGGTGGACTTGCCGAAAAATGTGTTTCAAATGAGCTCAAAAGGTAGGGTGGTGTGGACTCGCAAAAAAATGTGTTTCAAATGAGCTCAAAAGGTAGGGTAAACTGCCTCATTTCTAAGCAAAAATGGTGGACTCGCCGAAAAATGTGTTTCAAATAAGCTCGAAAGGTAGGGTGGTGGACTCGCTAAAAAATGTGTTTCAAATGAGCTCGAAAGGTAGGGCAACAGACTCATTTCTAAGCAAAAATGGTGGACTCGCCGAAAAATGTGTTTCATATGAGCTGCAAAGGTAGGGTAAACGGCCTCATTCCTAAGAAAAAATGGTCTCATTTCAAAAATGTGTTTCAAATTTTGCTCAAAAATGTGTTTCAAATGAGCTCGAAAGGTAGGGTAAACGGCCTCATTCCTAAGAAAAGATGGTGGACTCGCCAAAAAATGTGTTTCCAATGAGCTTCAAAGGTAGGGTGGTGGTCTAGGTGAAAAATGTGTTTCGAAAGAGTTCCAAAGATAGGGTAAACGGCCCCATTTCTGAGCAAAATTGATGGACTCGCTAAAAAATTTGTTTCAAATGAGCTCAAAAGGTAGGGTAAACAGACTCATTTGTAAGCAAAAATGGTGACTCGCTGAAAAATGTGTTTCAAATGAGCTCGAAAGGTAGGGTGGTGGACTCGCTAAAAAATGTGTTTCAAATGAGCTCGAAAGGTAGGGTAACAGACTCATTTCTAAGCAAAAATGGTGGACTCGCCGAAAAATGTGTTTCATATGAGCTCCAAAGGTAGGGTGGTGGACTCGCTAAAAAAATGTGTTTCAAATGAGCTCGAAAGGAAGGGTAAACAGCCTTATTTCTAAGAAAAAATAGTGGACTCGCCGAAAATGTGTTTTAAATGAGCTCTAAAGGTAGGGTAAACGACCTCATTTCTAAGCAAAAATGGTGGACTCGCCGAAAAATGTTTTTAAAATGAGCTTCAAAGGTAGGGTGGTGGTCTAGCTGAAAAATGTGTTTCAAATGAGCTCCAAAGATAGGTTAAACGGCCCAATTTCTGAGCAAAAATGGTGGACTTGCCGAAAAATGTGTTTCAAATGAGCTCAAAAGGTAGGGTGGTGTGGACTCGCAAAAAAATGTGTTTCAAATGAGCTCAAAAGGTAGGGTAAACTGCCTCATTTCTAAGCAAAAATGGTGGACTCGCCGAAAAATGTGTTTCAAATAAGCTCGAAAGGTAGGGTGGTGGACTCGCTAAAAAATGTGTTTCAAATGAGCTCGAAAGGTAGGGCAACAGATTCATTTCTAAGCAAAAATGGTGGACTCGCCGAAAAATGTGTTTCATATGAGCTGCAAAGGTAGGGTAAACGGCCTCATTCCTAAGAAAAAATGGTCTCATTTCAAAAATGTGTTTCAAATTTTGCTCAAAAATGTGTTTCAAATGAGCTCGAAAGGTAGGGTAAACGGCCTCATTCCTAAGAAAAGATGGTGGACTCGCCAAAAAATGTGTTTCCAATGAGCTTCAAAGGTAGGGTGGTGGTCTAGGTGAAAAATGTGTTTCGAAAGAGTTCCAAAGATAGGGTAAACGGCCCCATTTCTGAGCAAAATTGATGGACTCGCTAAAAAATTTGTTTCAAATGAGCTCAAAAGGTAGGGTAAACAGACTCATTTGTAAGCAAAAATGGTGACTCGCTGAAAAATGTGTTTCAAATGAGCTCGAAAGGTAGGGTGGTGGACTCGCTAAAAAATGTGTTTCAAATGAGCTCGAAAGGTAGGGTAACAGACTCATTTCTAAGCAAAAATGGTGGACTCGCCGAAAAATGTGTTTCATATGAGCTCCAAAGGTAGGGTGGTGGACTCGCTAAAAAAATGTGTTTCAAATGAGCTCGAAAGGAAGGGTAAACAGCCTTATTTCTAAGAAAAAATAGTGGACTCGCCGAAAATGTGTTTTAAATGAGCTCTAAAGGTAGGGTAAACGACCTCATTTCTAAGCAAAAATGGTGGACTCGCCGAAAAATGTTTTTAAAATGAGCTTCAAAGGTAGGGTGGTGGTCTAGCTGAAAAATGTGTTTCAAATGAGCTCCAAAGATAGGTTAAACGGCCCAATTTCTGAGCAAAAATGGTGGACTCGCCAAAAAATGCGTTTCAAATGAGCTCCAAAGGTAGGGTGGTGGACTTGCTAAAAAATGTGTTTCAAATGAGCTCGAAAGGTAGGGTAAACGGCCTCATTTCTAAGAAAAAATGGTGGACTCGCTGAAAAAATGTGTTTCAAATGAGCTTCAAAGGTAGGGTGGTGGTCTAGCTGAAAAATATGTTTAAATGAGCTCCAAAGATAGGGTAAACGGCCCCATTTCTGAGCAAAATTGTTGGACTCGCCGAAAAATGTGTTTCATATGAGCTCCAAAGGTTGGGTGGTGGACTCGCTAAAAAATGTGCTTCAAATGAATTCAAAAGGTATGGTAAACAGACTCATTTGTAAGCAAAAATGGTGACTCGCCGAAAAATGTGTTTCAAAAAAGCTCGAAAGGTAGGGTGGTGGACTCGCTAAAAAATGTGTTTCAAATGAGCTCGAAAGGTAGGGTAACGGACTCATTTCTAAGCAAAAATGGTGGACTCGCCTAAAAATGTGTTTCATATGAGCTCCAAAGGTAGGGTGGTGGACTCGCTAAAAAAATGTGTTTCAAATTAGCTCGAAAGGTAGGGTAAACGGCCTCATGTAAGCAAAAATGGTGGACTTGCCGAAAAATGTGTTTCAAATGAGCTCAAAAGGTAGGGAGGTGTGGACTCGCAAAAAAATGTGTTTCAAATGAGCTCAAAAGGTAGGGTAAACTGCCTCATTTCTAAGCAAAAATGGTGGACTCGCCGAAAAATGTGTTTCAAATAAGCCCGAAAGGTAGGGTGGTGGACTCGCTAAAAAATGTGTTTCAAATGAGCTCGAAAGGTAGGGTAACGGACTCATTTCTAAGCAAAAATGGTGGACTCGCCGAAAAATGTGTTTCATATGACCTCCAAAGGTAGGGTGGTGGACTCGCTAAAAAATGTGTTTCAAATGAGCTCGAAAGGTAGGGTAAACGGCCTTATTTATAAAAAAATAGTGGACTCGCCGGAAAATGTGTTTCAAATGAGCTCCAAAGGGAGGGTAGTGGACTCGCTAAAAAATGAGTTTCAAATGAGCTCGAAAGGTAGGGTAAACGGCCTCATTTCTAAGAAAAAATGGTGGACTCGCCAAAAAATGTGTTTCCAATGAGCTTCAAAGGTAGGGTGGTGGTCTAGGTGAAAAATGTGTTTCGAAAGAGTTCCAAAGATAGGGTAAACGACCCCATTTCTGAGCAAAATTGTTGGACTCGCTAAAAAATGTGTTTCAAGTGAGCTCAAAAGGTAGGGTAAACAGACTCAATTGTAAGCAAAAATGGTGACTCGCCGAAAAATGTGTTTCAAACGAGCTCGAAAGGTAGGGTGGTGGACTCGCTAAAAAATGTGTTTCAAATGAGCTCGAAAGGTAGGGTAACGGACTCATTTCTAAGCAAAAATGGTGGACTCGCTGAAAAATGTGTTTCATATGAGCTCCAAAGGTAGGGTGGTGGACTCGCTAAAAAAATGTGTTTCAAATGAGCTCAAAAGGTAGGGTAAACTGCCTCATTTCTAAGCAAAAATGGTGAACTCGCCGAAAAATGTGTTTCAAAAAAGCTCGAAAGGTAGGGTGGTGGACTCGCTAAAAAATGTGTTTCAAATGAGCTCGAAAGGTAGGGTAACGGACTCATTTCTAAGCAAAAATGGTGGACTCGCCTAAAAATGTGTTTCATATGAGCTCCAAAGGTAGGGTGGTGGACTCGCTAAAAAAATGTGTTTCAAATTAGCTCGAAAGGTAGGGTAAACGGCCTCATGTAAGCAAAAATGGTGGACTTGCCGAAAAATGTGTTTCAAATGAGCTCAAAAGGTAGGGTTGTGTGGACACGCAAAAAAATGTGTTTCAAATGAGCTCAAAAGGTAGGGTAAACAGACTCATTTGTAAGCAAAAATGGTGACTCGCCGAAAAATGTGTTTCAAACGAGCTCGAAAGGTAGGGTGGTGGACTCGCTAAAAAATGTGTTTCAAATGAGCTCGAAAGGTAGGGTAACGGACTCAATTCTAAGAAAAAATGGTGGACTCGCCGAAAAATGTGTTTCATATGAGCTCCAAAGGTAGGGTGGTGGACTCGCTAAAAAAATGTGTTTCAAATGAGCTCGAAAGGTAGGGTAAACAGCCTCATGTAAGCAAAAATGGTGGACTTGCCGAAAAATGTGTTTCAAATGAGCTCAAAAGGTAGGGTGGTGTGGACTCGCAAAAAAATGTGTTTCAAATGAGCTCATAAGGTAGGGTAAACTGCCTCATTTCTAAGCAAAAATGGTGGACTCGCCAAAAAATGTGTTTCAAATAAGCTCGAAAGGTAGGGTGGTGGACTCGCTAAAAAATGTGTTTCAAATGAGCTCGAAAGGTAGGGTAACAGACTCATTTCTAAGCAAAAATGGTGGACTCGCCGAAAAATGTGTTTCATATGAGCTGCAAAGGTAGGGTAAACGGCCTCATTCCTAAGAAAAAATGGTCTCATTTCAAAAATGTGTTTCAAATTTTGCTCAAAAATGTGTTTCAAATGAGCTCGAAAGGTAGGGTAAACGGCCTCATTCCTAAGAAAAGATGGTGGACTCGCCAAAAAATGTGTTTCCAATGAGCTTCAAAGGTAGGGTGGTGGTCTAGGTGAAAAATGTGTTTCGAAAGAGTTCCAAAGATAGGGTAAACGGCCCCATTTCTGAGCAAAATTGATGGACTCGCTAAAAAATTTGTTTCAAATGAGCTCAAAAGGTAGGGTAAACAGACTCATTTGTAAGCAAAAATGGTGACTCGCTGAAAAATGTGTTTCAAATGAGCTCGAAAGGTAGGGTGGTGGACTCGCTAAAAAATGTGTTTCAAATGAGCTCGAAAGGTAGGGTAACAGACTCATTTCTAAGCAAAAATGGTGGACTCGCCGAAAAATGTGTTTCATATGAGCTCCAAAGGTAGGGTGGTGGACTCGCTAAAAAAATGTGTTTCAAATGAGCTCGAAAGGAAGGGTAAACAGCCTTATTTCTAAGAAAAAATAGTGGACTCGCCGAAAATGTGTTTTAAATGAGCTCTAAAGGTAGGGTAAACGACCTCATTTCTAAGCAAAAATGGTGGACTCGCCGAAAAATGTTTTTAAAATGAGCTTCAAAGGTAGGGTGGTGGTCTAGCTGAAAAATGTGTTTCAAATGAGCTCCAAAGATAGGTTAAACGGCCCAATTTCTGAGCAAAAATGGTGGACTCGCCAAAAAATGCGTTTCAAATGAGCTCCAAAGGTAGGGTGGTGGACTTGCTAAAAAATGTGTTTCAAATGAGATCGAAAGGTAGGGTAAACGGCCTCATTTCTAAGAAAAAATGGTGGACTCGCTGAAAAAATGTGTTTCAAATGAGCTTCAAAGGTAGGGTGGTGGTCTAGCTGAAAAATATGTTTAAATGAGCTCCAAAGATAGGGTAAACGGCCCCATTTCTGAGCAAAATTGTTGGACTCGCCGAAAAATGTGTTTCATATGAGCTCCAAAGGTTGGGTGGTGGACTCGCTAAAAAATGTGCTTCAAATGAATTCAAAAGGTATGGTAAACAGACTCATTTGTAAGCAAAAATGGTGACTCGCCGAAAAATGTGTTTCAAAAAAGCTCGAAAGGTAGGGTGGTGGACTCGCTAAAAAATGTGTTTCAAATGAGCTCGAAAGGTAGGGTAACGGACTCATTTCTAAGCAAAAATGGTGGACTCGCCTAAAAATGTGTTTCATATGAGCTCCAAAGGTAGGGTGGTGGACTCGCTAAAAAAATGTGTTTCAAATTAGCTCGAAAGGTAGGGTAAACGGCCTCATGTAAGCAAAAATGGTGGACTTGCCGAAAAATGTGTTTCAAATGAGCTCAAAAGGTAGGGAGGTGTGGACTCGCAAAAAAATGTGTTTCAAATGAGCTCAAAAGGTAGGGTAAACTGCCTCATTTCTAAGCAAAAATGGTGGACTCGCCGAAAAATGTGTTTCAAATAAGCCCGAAAGGTAGGGTGGTGGACTCGCTAAAAAATGTGTTTCAAATGAGCTCGAAAGGTAGGGTAACGGACTCATTTCTAAGCAAAAATGGTGGACTCGCCGAAAAATGTGTTTCATATGACCTCCAAAGGTAGGGTGGTGGACTCGCTAAAAAATGTGTTTCAAATGAGCTCGAAAGGTAGGGTAAACGGCCTTATTTATAAAAAAAATAGTGGACTCGCCGGAAAATGTGTTTCAAATGAGCTCCAAAGGGAGGGTAGTGGACTCGCTAAAAAATGTGTTTCAAATGAGCTCGAAAGGTAGGGTAAACGGCCTCATTTCTAAGAAAAAATGGTGGACTCGCCAAAAAATGTGTTTCCAATGAGCTTCAAAGGTAGGGTGGTGGTCTAGGTGAAAAATGTGTTTCGAAAGAGTTCCAAAGATAGGGTAAACGACCCCATTTCTGAGCAAAATTGTTGGACTCGCTAAAAAATGTGTTTCAAGTGAGCTCAAAAGGTAGGGTAAACAGACTCAATTGTAAGCAAAAATGGTGACTCGCCGAAAAATGTGTTTCAAACGAGCTCGAAAGGTAGGGTGGTGGACTCGCTAAAAAATGTGTTTCAAATGAGCTCGAAAGGTAGGGTAACGGACTCAATTCTAAGAAAAAATGGTGGACTCGCTGAAAAATGTGTTTCATATGAGCTCCAAAGGTAGGGTGGTGGACTCGCTAAAAAAATGTGTTTCAAATGAGCTCGAAAGGTAGGGTAAACAGCCTCATGTAAGCAAAAATGGTGGACTTGCCGAAAAATGTGTTTCAAATGAGCTCAAAAGGTAGGGTGGTGTGGACTCGCAAAAAAATGTGTTTCAAATGAGCTCATAAGGTAGGGTAAACTGCCTCATTTCTAAGCAAAAATGGTGGACTCGCCAAAAAATGTGTTTCAAATAAGCTCGAAAGGTAGGGTGGTGGACTCGCTAAAAAATGTGTTTCAAATGAGCTCGAAAGGTAGGGTAACAGACTCATTTCAAAGAAAAAATGGTGGACTCGACGAAAAATGTGTTTCATATGAGCTCCAAAGGTAGGGTGGTGGTCTAGCCGAAAAATGTGTTTCAAATGAGCTCCAAAGATAGGTTAAACGGCCCAATTTCTGAGCAAAAATGGTGGACTAGCCAAAAAATGTGTTTCAAATGAGCTCCAAAGGTAGGGTGGTGGACTTGCTAAAAAATGTGTTTCAAATGAGCTCGAAAGGTAGGGTGAACGGCCTCATTTCTAAGAAAAAATGGTGGACTCGCTGAAAAATGTGTTTCAAATGAGCTTCAAAGGTAGGGTGGTGGTCTAGCTTGAAAAATGTGTTTCGACAAATGAGCTCGAAATGTATTTCAAATGAGCTTCAAAGGTAGGGTGGTGGTCTAGCCAAAAATGTGTTTCAAATGAGCTCCAAAGGTAGGGTGGTGGTCTAGCTCGAAAAATGTGTTTCGACAAATGAGCTTCAAAGGTAGGGTGGTGGTCTAGCCGAAAAATGTGTTTCAAATGAGATCCAAAGATAGGTTAAACGGCCCAATTTCTGAGCAAAAATGGTGGACTCGCCAAAAAATGTGTTTCAAATGAGCTCCAAAGGTAGGGTGGTGGACTTGCTAAAAAATGTGTTTCAAATGAGCTCGAAAGGTAGGGTGAACGGCCTCATTTCTAAGAAAAAATGGTGGACTCGCTGAAAAATGTGTTTCAAATGAGCTTCAAAGGTAGGGTGGTGGTCTCGCTAAAAAATGTGTTTCAAATGAGCTCGAAAGGTAGGGTAACGGACTCATTTCTAAGCAAAAATGGTGGACTCGCCGAAAAATGTGTTTCATATGAGCTCCAAAGGTAGGGTGGTGGACTCGCTAAAAAAATGTGTTTCAAATGAGCTCGAAAGGTAGGGTAAACAGCCTCATGTAAGCAAAAATGGTGGACTTGCCGAAAAATGTGTTTCAAATGAGCTCAAAAGGTAGGGTGGTGTGGACTCGCAAAAAAATGTGTTTCAAATGAGCTCATAAGGTAGGGTAAACTGCCTCATTTCTAAGCAAAAATGGTGGACTCGCCAAAAAATGTGTTTCAAATAAGCTCGAAAGGTAGGGTGGTGGACTCGCTAAAAAATGTGTTTCAAATGAGCTCGAAAGGTAGGGTAACAGACTCATTTCAAAGAAAAAATGGTGGACTCGACGAAAAATGTGTTTCATATGAGCTCCAAAGGTAGGGTGGTGGTCTAGCCGAAAAATGTGTTTCAAATGAGCTCCAAAGATAGGTTAAACGGCCCAATTTCTGAGCAAAAATGGTGGACTAGCCAAAAAATGTGTTTCAAATGAGCTCCAAAGGTAGGGTGGTGGACTTGCTAAAAAATGTGTTTCAAATGAGCTCGAAAGGTAGGGTGAACGGCCTCATTTCTAAGAAAAAATGGTGGACTCGCTGAAAAATGTGTTTCAAATGAGCTTCAAAGGTAGGGTGGTGGTCTAGCTTGAAAAATGTGTTTCGACAAATGAGCTCGAAATGTATTTCAAATGAGCTTCAAAGGTAGGGTGGTGGTCTAGCCAAAAAATGTGTTTCAAATGAGCTCCAAAGGTAGGGTGGTGGTCTAGCTCGAAAAATGTGTTTCGACAAATGAGCTTCAAAGGTAGGGTGGTGGTCTAGCCGAAAAATGTGTTTCAAATGAGATCCAAAGATAGGTTAAACGGCCCAATTTCTGAGCAAAAATGGTGGACTCGCCAAAAAATGTGTTTCAAATGAGCTCCAAAGGTAGGGTGGTGGACTTGCTAAAAAATGTGTTTCAAATGAGCTCGAAAGGTAGGGTGAACGGCCTCATTTCTAAGAAAAAATGGTGGACTCGCTGAAAAATGTGTTTCAAATGAGCTTCAAAGGTAGGGTGGTGGTCTAGCTGAAAAATATGTTTAAATGAGCTCCAAAGATAGGGTAAACGGCCCCATTTCTGAGCAAAATTGTTGGACTCGCCGAAAAATGTGTTTCATATGAGCTCCAAAGGTTGGGTGGTGGACTCGCTAAAAAATGTGCTTCAAATGAATTCAAAAGGTATGGTAAACAGACTCATTTGTAAGCAAAAATGGTGACTCGCCGAAAAATGTGTTTCAAAAAAGCTCAAAAGGTAGGGTGGTGGACTCGCTAAAAAATGTGTTTCAAATGAGCTCGAAAGGTAGGGTAACGGACTCATTTCTAAGCAAAAATGGTGGACTCGCCTAAAAATGTGTTTCATATGAGCTCCAAAGGTAGGGTGGTGGACTCGCTAAAAAAATGTGTTTCAAATTAGCTCGAAATGTAGGGTAAACGGCCTCATGTAAGCAAAAATGGTGGACTTGCCGAAAAATGTGTTTCAAATGAGCTCAAAAGGTAGGGTTGTGTGGACACGCAAAAAAATGTGTTTCAAATGAGCTCAAAAGGTAGGGTAAACAGACTCATTTGTAAGCAAAAATGGTGACTCGCCGAAAAATGTGTTTCAAACGAGCTCGAAAGGTAGGGTGGTGGACTCGCTAAAAAATGTGTTTCAAATGAGCTCGAAAGGTAGGGTAACGGACTCAATTCTCAGAAAAAATGGTGGACTCGCCGAAAAATGTGTTTCATATGAGCTCCAAAGGTAGGGTGGTGGACTCGCTAAAAAAATGTGTTTCAAATGAGCTCGAAAGGTAGGGTAAACAGCCTCATGTAAGCAAAAATGGTGGACTTGCCGAAAAATGTGTTTCAAATGAGCTCAAAAGGTAGGGTGGTGTGGACTCGCAAAAAAATGTGTTTCAAATGAGGTCATAAGGTAGGGTAAACTGCCTCATTTCTAAGCAAAAATGGTGGACTCGCCAAAAAATGTGTTTCAAATAAGCTCGAAAGGTAGGGTGGTGGACTCGCTAAAAAATGTGTTTCAAATGAGCTCGAAAGGTAGGGTAACAGACTCATTTCAAAGAAAAAATGGTGGACTCGACGAAAAATGTGTTTCATATGAGCTCCAAAGGTAGGGTGGTGGTCTAGCCGAAAAATGTGTTTCAAATGAGCTCCAAAGATAGGTTAAACGGCCCAATTTCTGAGCAAAAATGGTGGACTAGCCAAAAAATGTGTTTCAAATGAGCTCCAAAGGTAGGGTGGTGGACTTGCTAAAAAATGTGTTTCAAATGAGCTCGAAAGGTAGGGTGAACGGCCTCATTTCTAAGAAAAAATGGTGGACTCGCTGAAAAATGTGTTTCAAATGAGCTTCAAAGGTAGGGTGGTGGTCTAGCTTGAAAAATGTGTTTCGACAAATGAGCTCGAAATGTATTTCAAATGAGCTTCAAAGGTAGGGTGGTGGTCTAGCCAAAAAATGTGTTTCAAATGAGCTCCAAAGGTAGGGTGGTGGTCTAGCTCGAAAAATGTGTTTCGACAAATGAGCTTCAAAGGTAGGGTGGTGGTCTAGCCGAAAAATGTGTTTCAAATGAGATCCAAAGATAGGTTAAACGGCCCAATTTCTGAGCAAAAATGGTGGACTCGCCAAAAAATGTGTTTCAAATGAGCTCCAAAGGTAGGGTGGTGGACTTGCTAAAAAATGTGTTTCAAATGAGCTCGAAAGGTAGGGTGAACGGCCTCATTTCTAAGAAAAAATGGTGGACTCGCTGAAAAATGTGTTTCAAATGAGCTTCAAAGGTAGGGTGGTGGTCTAGCTGAAAAATATGTTTAAATGAGCTCCAAAGATAGGGTAAACGGCCCCATTTCTGAGCAAAATTGTTGGACTCGCCGAAAAATGTGTTTCATATGAGCTCCAAAGGTTGGGTGGTGGACTCGCTAAAAAATGTGCTTCAAATGAATTCAAAAGGTATGGTAAACAGACTCATTTGTAAGCAAAAATGGTGACTCGCCGAAAAATGTGTTTCAAAAAAGCTCGAAAGGTAGGGTGGTGGACTCGCTAAAAAATGTGTTTCAAATGAGCTCGATAGGTAGGTAACGGACTCATTTCTAAGCAAAAATGGTGGACTCGCCTAAAATGTGTTTCATATGAGCTCCAAAGGTAGGGTGGTGGACTCGCTAAAAAAATGTGTTTCAAATTAGCTCGAAAGGTAGGGTAAACGGCCTCATGTAAGCAAAAATGGTGGACTTGCCGAAAAATGTGTTTCAAATGAGCTCAAAAGGTAGGGTTGTGTGGACACGCAAAAAAATGTGTTTCAAATGAGCTCAAAAGGTAGGGTAAACAGACTCATTTGTAAGCAAAAATGGTGACTCGCCGAAAAATGTGTTTCAAACGAGCTCGAAAGGTAGGGTGGTGGACTCGCTAAAAAATGTGTTTCAAATGAGCTCGAAAGGTAGGGTAACGGACTCAATTCTAAGCAAAAATGGTGGACTCGCCGAAAAATGTGTTTCATATGAGCTCCAAAGGTAGGGTGGTGGACTCGCTAAAAAAATGTGTTTCAAATGAGCTCGAAAGGTAGGGTAAACAGCCTCATGTAAGCAAAAATGGTGGACTTGCCGAAAAATGTGTTTCAAATGAGCTCAAAAGGTAGGGTGGTGTGGACTCGCAAAAAAATGTGTTTCAAATGAGCTCATAAGGTAGGGTAAACTGCCTCATTTCTAAGCAAAAATGGTGGACTCGCCAAAAAATGTGTTTCAAATAAGCTCGAAAGGTAGGGTGGTGGACTCGCTAAAAAATGTGTTTCAAATGAGCTCGAAAGGTAGGGTAACAGACTCATTTCAAAGAAAAAATGGTGGACTCGACGAAAAATGTGTTTCATATGAGCTCCAAAGGTAGGGTGGTGGTCTAGCCGAAAAATGTGTTTCAAATGAGCTCCAAAGATAGGTTAAACGGCCCAATTTCTGAGCAAAAATGGTGGACTAGCCAAAAAATGTGTTTCAAATGAGCTCCAAAGGTAGGGTGGTGGACTTGCTAAAAAATGTGTTTCAAATGAGCTCGAAAGGTAGGGTGAACGGCCTCATTTCTAAGAAAAAATGGTGGACTCGCTGAAAAATGTGTTTCAAATGAGCTTCAAAGGTAGGGTGGTGGTCTAGCTTGAAAAATGTGTTTCGACAAATGAGCTCGAAATGTATTTCAAATGAGCTTCAAAGGTAGGGTGGTGGTCTAGCCAAAAAATGTGTTTCAAATGAGCTCCAAAGGTAGGGTGGTGGTCTAGCTCGAAAAATGTGTTTCGACAAATGAGCTTCAAAGGTAGGGTGGTGGTCTAGCCGAAAAATGTGTTTCAAATGAGATCCAAAGATAGGTTAAACGGCCCAATTTCTGAGCAAAAATGGTGGACTCGCCAAAAAATGTGTTTCAAATGAGCTCCAAAGGTAGGGTGGTGGACTTGCTAAAAAATGTGTTTCAAATGAGCTCGAAAGGTAGGGTGAACGGCCTCATTTCTAAGAAAAAATGGTGGACTCGCTGAAAAATGTGTTTCAAATGAGCTTCAAAGGTAGGGTGGTGGTCTAGCTGAAAAATATGTTTAAATGACCTCCAAAGATAGGGTAAACGGCCCCATTTCTGAGCAAAATTGTTGGACTCGCCGAAAAATGTGTTTCATATGAGCTCCAAAGGTTGGGTGGTGGACTCGCTAAAAAATGTGCTTCAAATGAATTCAAAAGGTATGGTAAACAGACTCATTTGTAAGCAAAAATGGTGACTCGCCGAAAAATGTGTTTCAAAAAAGCTCGAAAGGTAGGGTGGTGGACTCGCTAAAAAATGTGTTTCAAATGAGCTCGAAAGGTAGGTAACGGACTCATTTCTAAGCAAAAATGGTGGACTCGCCTAAAAATGTGTTTCATATGAGCTCCAAAGGTAGGGTGGTGGACTCGCTAAAAAAATGTGTTTCAAATTAGCTCGAAAGGTAGGGTAAACGGCCTCATGTAAGCAAAAATGGTGGACTTGCCGAAAAATGTGTTTCAAATGAGCTCAAAAGGTAGGGTTGTGTGGACACGCAAAAAAATGTGTTTCAAATGAGCTCAAAAGGTAGGGTAAACAGACTCATTTGTAAGCAAAAATGGTGACTCGCCGAAAAATGTGTTTCAAACGAGCTCGAAAGGTAGGGTGGTGGACTCGCTAAAAAATGTGTTTCAAATGAGCTCGAAAGGTAGGGTAACGGACTCAATTCTAAGCAAAAATGGTGGACTCGCCGAAAAATGTGTTTCATATGAGCTCCAAAGGTAGGGTGGTGGACTCGCTAAAAAAATGTGTTTCAAATGAGCTCGAAAGGTAGGGTAAACAGCCTCATGTAAGCAAAAATGGTGGACTTGCCGAAAAATGTGTTTCAAATGAGCTCAAAAGGTAGGGTGGTGTGGACTCGCAAAAAAATGTGTTTCAAATGAGCTCATAAGGTAGGGTAAACTGCCTCATTTCTAAGCAAAAATGGTGGACTCGCCAAAAAATGTGTTTCAAATAAGCTCGAAAGGTAGGGTGGTGGACTCGCTAAAAAATGTGTTTCAAATGAGCTCGAAAGGTAGGGTAACAGACTCATTTCAAAGAAAAAATGGTGGACTCGACGAAAAATGTGTTTCATATGAGCTCCAAAGGTAGGGTGGTGGTCTAGCCGAAAAATGTGTTTCAAATGAGCTCCAAAGATAGGTTAAACGGCCCAATTTCTGAGCAAAAATGGTGGACTAGCCAAAAAATGTGTTTCAAATGAGCTCCAAAGGTAGGGTGGTGGACTTGCTAAAAAATGTGTTTCAAATGAGCTCGAAAGGTAGGGTGAACGGCCTCATTTCTAAGAAAAAATGGTGGACTCGCTGAAAAATGTGTTTCAAATGAGCTTCAAAGGTAGGGTGGTGGTCTAGCTTGAAAAATGTGTTTCGACAAATGAGCTCGAAATGTATTTCAAATGAGCTTCAAAGGTAGGGTGGTGGTCTAGCCAAAAAATGTGTTTCAAATGAGCTCCAAAGGTAGGGTGGTGGTCTAGCTCGAAAAATGTGTTTCGACAAATGAGCTTCAAAGGTAGGGTGGTGGTCTAGCCGAAAAATGTGTTTCAAATGAGCTCCAAAGATAGGTTAAACGGTCCAATTTCTGAGCAAAAATGGTGGACTCGCCAAAAAATGTGTTTCAAATGAGCTCCAAAGGTAGGGTGGTGGACTTGCTAAAAAATGTGTTTCAAATGAGCTCGAAAGGTAGGGTGAACGGCCTCATTTCTAAGAAAAAATGGTGGACTCGCTGAAAAATGTGTTTCAAATGAGCTTCAAAGGTAGGGTGGTGGTCTAGCTGAAAAATATGTTTAAATGAGCTCCAAAGATAGGGTAAACGGCCCCATTTCTGAGCAAAATTGTTGGACTCGCCGAAAAATGTGTTTCATATGAGCTCCAAAGGTTGGGTGGTGGACTCGCTAAAAAATGTGCTTCAAATGAATTCAAAAGGTATGGTAAACAGACTCATTTGTAAGCAAAAATGGTGACTCGCCGAAAAATGTGTTTCAAAAAAGCTCGAAAGGTAGGGTGGTGGACTCGCTAAAAAATGTGTTTCAAATGAGCTCGAAAGGTAGGGTAACGGACTCATTTCTAAGCAAAAATGGTGGACTCGCCTAAAAATGTGTTTCATATGAGCTCCAAAGGTAGGGTGGTGGACTCGCTAAAAAAATGTGTTTCAAATTAGCTCGAAAGGTAGGGTAAACGGCCTCATGTAAGCAAAAATGGTGGACTTGCCGAAAAATGTGTTTCAAATGAGCTCAAAAGGTAGGGTTGTGTGGACACGCAAAAAAATGTGTTTCAAATGAGCTCAAAAGGTAGGGTAAACTGCCTCATTTCTAAGCAAAAATGGTGGACTCGCCGAAAAATGTGTTTCAAATAAGCTCGAAAGGTAGGGTGGTGGACTCGCTAAAAAATGTGTTTCAAATGAGCTCGAAAGGTAGGGTAACATACTCATTTCTAAGCAAAAATGGTGGACTCGCCGAAAAATGTGTTTCATATGAGCTCCAAAGGTAGGGTGGTGGACTCGCTAAAAAATGTGTTTCAAATGAGCTCGAAAGGTAGGGTAAACGGCCTTATTTATAAGAAAAAATAGTGGACTCGCCGGAAAATGTGTTTCAAATGAGCTCCAAAGGGAGGGTAGTGGACTCGCTAAAAAATGTGTTTCAAATGAGCTCGAAAGGCAGGGTAAACGGCCTCATTTCTAAGAAAAAATGGTGGACTCGCCAAAAAATGTGTTTCCAATGAGCTTCAAAGGTAGGGTGGTGGTCTAGGTGAAAAATGTGTTTCGAAAGAGTTCCAAAGATAGGGTAAACGACCCCATTTCTGAGCAAAATTGTTGGACTCGCTAAAAAATGTGTTTCAAGTGAGCTCAAAAGGTAGGGTAAACAGACTCAATTGTAAGCAAAAATGGTGACTCGCCGAAAAATGTGTTTCAAACGAGCTCGAAAGGTAGGGTGGTGGACTCGCTAAAAAATGTGTTTCAAATGAGCTCGAAAGGTAGGGTAACGGACTCATTTCTAAGCAAAAATGGTGGACTCGCTGAAAAATGTGTTTCATATGAGCTCCAAAGGTAGGGTGGTGGACTCGCTAAAAAAATGTGTTTCAAATGAGCTCGAAAGGTAGGGTAAACGGCCTCATGTAAGCAAAAATGGTGGACTTGCCGAAAAATGTGTTTCAAATGAGCTCAAAAGGTAGGGTGGTGTGGACTCGCAAAAAAATGTGTTTCAAATGAGCTCAAAAGGTAGGGTAAACTGCCTCATTTCTAAGCAAAAATGGTGAACTCGCCGAAAAATGTGTTTCAAATAAGCTCGAAAGCTAGGGTGGTGGACTCGCTAAAAAATGTGTTTCAAATGAGCTCGAAAGGTAGGGTAACAGACTCATTTCTAAGCAAAAATGGTGGACTCGCCGAAAAATGTGTTTCATATGAGCTCCAAAGGTAGGGTGGTGGACTCGCTAAAATATGTGTTTCAAATGAGCTCGAAAGGTAGGGTAAACGGCCTTATTTATAAGAAAAAATAGTGGACTCGCCGGAAAATGTGTTTCAAATGAGCTCCAAAGGGAGGGTAGTGGACTCGCTAAAAAATGTGTTTCAAATGAGCTCGAAAGGTAGGGTAAACGGCCTCATTTCTAAGAAAAAATCGTGGACTCGCCAAAAAATGTTTTTCCAATGATCTTCAAAGGTAGGGTGGTGGTCTAGCCGAAAAATGTGTTTCAAATGAGATCCAAAGATAGGTTAAACGGCCCAATTTCTGAGCAAAAATGGTGGACTCGCCAAAAAATGTGTTTCAAATGAGCTCCAAAGGTAGGGTGGTGGACTTGCTAAAAAATGTGTTTCAAATGAGCTCGAAAGGTAGGGTGAACGGCCTCATTTCTAAGAAAAAATGGTGGACTCGCTGAAAAATGTGTTTCAAATGAGCTTCAAAGGTAGGGTGGTGGTCTAGCTGAAAAATATGTTTAAATGAGCTCCAAAGATAGGGTAAACGGCCCCATTTCTGAGCAAAATTGTTGGACTCGCCGAAAAATGTGTTTCATATGAGCTCCAAAGGTTGGGTGGTGGACTCGCTAAAAAATGTGCTTCAAATGAATTCAAAAGGTATGGTAAACAGACTCATTTGTAAGCAAAAATGGTGACTCGCCGAAAAATGTGTTTCAAAAAAGCTCGAAAGGTAGGGTGGTGGACTCGCTAAAAAATGTGTTTCAAATGAGCTCGAAAGGTAGGGTAACGGACTCATTTCTAAGCAAAAATGGTGGACTCGCCTAAAAATGTGTTTCATATGAGCTCCAAAGGTAGGGTGGTGGACTCGCTAAAAAAATGTGTTTCAAATTAGCTCGAAAGGTAGGGTAAACGGCCTCATGTAAGCAAAAATGGTGGACTTGCCGAAAAATGTGTTTCAAATGAGCTCAAAAGGTAGGGAGGTGTGGACTCGCAAAAAAATGTGTTTCAAATGAGCTCAAAAGGTAGGGTAAACTGCCTCATTTCTAAGCAAAAATGGTGGACTCGCCGAAAAATGTGTTTCAAATAAGCCCGAAAGGTAGGGTGGTGGACTCGCTAAAAAATGTGTTTCAAATGAGCTCGAAAGGTAGGGTAACGGACTCATTTCTAAGCAAAAATGGTGGACTCGCCGAAAAATGTGTTTCATATGACCTCCAAAGGTAGGGTGGTGGACTCGCTAAAAAATGTGTTTCAAATGAGCTCGAAAGGTAGGGTAAACGGCCTTATTTATAAAAAAAATAGTGGACTCGCCGGAAAATGTGTTTCAAATGAGCTCCAAAGGGAGGGTAGTGGACTCGCTAAAAAATGTGTTTCAAATGAGCTCGAAAGGTAGGGTAAACGGCCTCATTTCTAAGAAAAAATGGTGGACTCGCCAAAAAATGTGTTTCCAATGAGCTTCAAAGGTAGGGTGGTGGTCTAGGTGAAAAATGTGTTTAGAAAGAGTTCCAAAGATAGGGTAAACGACCCCATTTCTGAGCAAAATTGTTGGACTCGCTAAAAAATGTGTTTCAAGTGAGCTCAAAAGGTAGGGTAAACAGACTCAATTGTAAGCAAAAATGGTGACTCGCCGAAAAATGTGTTTCAAACGAGCTCGAAAGGTAGGGTGGTGGACTCGCTAAAAAATGTGTTTCAAATGAGCTCGAAAGGTAGGGTAACGGACTCATTTCTAAGCAAAAATGGTGGACTCGCTGAAAAATGTGTTTCATATGAGCTCCAAAGGTAGGGTGGTGGACTCGCTAAAAAAATGTGTTTCAAATGAGCTCGAAAGGTAGGGTAAACGGCCTCATGTAAGCAAAAATGGTGGACTTGCCGAAAAATGTGTTTCAAATGAGCTCAAAAGGTAGGGTGGTGTGGACTCGCAAAAAAATGTGTTTCAAATGAGCTCAAAAGGTAGGGTAAACTGCCTCATTTCTAAGCAAAAATGGTGAACTCGCCGAAAAATGTGTTTCAAATAAGCTCGAAAGGTAGGGTGGTGGACTCGCTAAAAAATGTGTTTCAAATGAGCTCGAAAGGTAGGGTAACAGACTCATTTCTAAGCAAAAATGGTGGACTCGCCGAAAAATGTGTTTCATATGAGCTCCAAAGGTAGGGTGGTGGACTCGCTAAAATATGTGTTTCAAATGAGCTCGAAAGGTAGGGTAAACGGCCTTATTTATAAGAAAAAATAGTGGACTCGCCGGAAAATGTGTTTCAAATGAGCTCCAAAGGGAGGGTAGTGGACTCGCTAAAAAATGTGTTTCAAATGAGCTCGAAAGGTAGGGTAAACGGCCTCATTTCTAAGAAAAAATCGTGGACTCGCCAAAAAATGTTTTTCCAATGATCTTCAAAGGTAGGGTGGTGGTCTAGGTGAAAAATGTGTTTCGAAAGAGTTCCAAAGATATGGTAAACGACCCCATTTCTGAGCAAAATTGTTGGACTCGCTAAAAAATGTGTTTCAAATGAGCTCAAAAGGTAGGGTAAACAGACTCATTTGTAAGCAAAAATGGTGACTCGCCGAAAAATGTGTTTCAAACGAGCTCGAAAGGTAGGGTGGTGGACTCGCTAAAAAATGTGTTTCAAATGAGCTCGAAAGGTAGGGTAACGGACTCATTTCTAAGCAAAAATGGTGGACTCGCCGAAAAATGTGTTTCATATGAGCTCCAAAGGTAGGGTGGTGGACTCGCTAAAAAAATGTGTTTCAAATGAGCTCGAAAGGTAGGGTAAACAGCCTCATGTAAGCAAAAATGGTGGACTTGCCGAAAAATGTGTTTCAAATGAGCTCAAAAGGTAGGGTGGTGTGGACTCGCAAAAAAATGTGTTTCAAATGAGCTCATAAGGTAGGGTAAACTGCCTCATTTCTAAGCAAAAATGGTGGACTCGCCAAAAAATGTGTTTCAAATAAGCTCGAAAGGTAGGGTGGTGGACTCGCTAAAAAATGTGTTTCAAATGAGCTCGAAAGGTAGGGTAACAGACTCATTTCAAAGAAAAAATGGTGGACTCGACGAAAAATGTGTTTCATATGAGCTCCAAAGGTAGGGTGGTGGTCTAGCCGAAAAATGTGTTTCAAATGAGCTCCAAAGATAGGTTAAACGGCCCAATTTCTGAGCAAAAATGGTGGACTAGCCAAAAAATGTGTTTCAAATGAGCTCCAAAGGTAGGGTGGTGGACTTGCTAAAAAATGTGTTTCAAATGAGCTCGAAAGGTAGGGTGAACGGCCTCATTTCTAAGAAAAAATGGTGGACTCGCTGAAAAATGTGTTTCAAATGAGCTTCAAAGGTAGGGTGGTGGTCTAGCTTGAAAAATGTGTTTCGACAAATGAGCTCGAAATGTATTTCAAATGAGCTTCAAAGGTAGGGTGGTGGTCTAGCCAAAAAATGTGTTTCAAATGAGCTCCAAAGGTAGGGTGGTGGTCTAGCTCGAAAAATGTGTTTCGACAAATGAGCTTCAAAGGTAGGGTGGTGGTCTAGCCGAAAAATGTGTTTCAAATGAGATCCAAAGATAGGTTAAACGGCCCAATTTCTGAGCAAAAATGGTGGACTCGCCAAAAAATGTGTTTGAAATGAGCTCCAAAGGTAGGGTGGTGGACTTGCTAAAAAATGTGTTTCAAATGAGCTCGAAAGGTAGGGTGAACGGCCTCATTTCTAAGAAAAAATGGTGGACTCGCTGAAAAATGTGTTTCAAATGAGCTTCAAAGGTAGGGTGGTGGTCTAGCTGAAAAATATGTTTAAATGAGCTCCAAAGATAGGGTAAACGGCCCCATTTCTGAGCAAAATTGTTGGACTCGCCGAAAAATGTGTTTCATATGAGCTCCAAAGGTTGGGTGGTGGACTCGCTAAAAAATGTGCTTCAAATGAATTCAAAAGGTATGGTAAACAGACTCATTTGTAAGCAAAAATGGTGACTCGCCGAAAAATGTGTTTCAAAAAAGCTCAAAAGGTAGGGTGGTGGACTCGCTAAAAAATGTGTTTCAAATGAGCTCGAAAGGTAGGGTAACGGACTCATTTCTAAGCAAAAATGGTGGACTCGCCTAAAAATGTGTTTCATATGAGCTCCAAAGGTAGGGTGGTGGACTCGCTAAAAAAATGTGTTTCAAATTAGCTCGAAATGTAGGGTAAACGGCCTCATGTAAGCAAAAATGGTGGACTTGCCGAAAAATGTGTTTCAAATGAGCTCAAAAGGTAGGGTTGTGTGGACACGCAAAAAAATGTGTTTCAAATGAGCTCAAAAGGTAGGGTAAACAGACTCATTTGTAAGCAAAAATGGTGACTCGCCGAAAAATGTGTTTCAAACGAGCTCGAAAGGTAGGGTGGTGGACTAGCTAAAAAATGTGTTTCAAATGAGCTCGAAAGGTAGGGTAACGGACTCAATTCTCAGAAAAAATGGTGGACTCGCCGAAAAATGTGTTTCATATGAGCTCCAAAGGTAGGGTGGTGGACTCGCTAAAAAAATGTGTTTCAAATGAGCTCGAAAGGTAGGGTAAACAGCCTCATGTAAGCAAAAATGGTGGACTTGCCGAAAAATGTGTTTCAAATGAGCTCAAAAGGTAGGGTGGTGTGGACTCGCAAAAAAATGTGTTTCAAATGAGCTCATAAGGTAGGGTAAACTGCCTCATTTCTAAGCAAAAATGGTGGACTCGCCAAAAAATGTGTTTCAAATAAGCTCGAAAGGTAGGGTGGTGGACTCGCTAAAAAATGTGTTTCAAATGAGCTCGAAAGGTAGGGTAACAGACTCATTTCAAAGAAAAAATGGTGGACTCGACGAAAAATGTGTTTCATATGAGCTCCAAAGGTAGGGTGGTGGTCTAGCCGAAAAATGTGTTTCAAATGAGCTCCAAAGATAGGTTAAACGGCCCAATTTCTGAGCAAAAATGGTGGACTAGCCAAAAAATGTGTTTCAAATGAGCTCCAAAGGTAGGGTGGTGGACTTGCTAAAAAATGTGTTTCAAATGAGCTCGAAAGGTAGGGTGAACGGCCTCATTTCTAAGAAAAAATGGTGGACTCGCTGAAAAATGTGTTTCAAATGAGCTTCAAAGGTAGGGTGGTGGTCTAGCTTGAAAAATGTGTTTCGACAAATGAGCTCGAAATGTATTTCAAATGAGCTTCAAAGGTAGGGTGGTGGTCTAGCCAAAAAATGTGTTTCAAATGAGCTCCAAAGGTAGGGTGGTGGTCTAGCTCGAAAAATGTGTTTCGACAAATGAGCTTCAAAGGTAGGGTGGTGGTCTAGCCGAAAAATGTGTTTCAAATGAGATCCAAAGATAGGTTAAACGGCCCCATTTCTGAGCAAAAATGGTGGACTCGCCAAAAAATGTGTTTCAAATGAGCTCCAAAGGTAGGGTGGTGGACTTGCTAAAAAATGTGTTTCAAATGAGCTCGAAAGGTAGGGTGAACGGCCTCATTTCTAAGAAAAAATGGTGGACTCGCTGAAAAATGTGTTTCAAATGAGCTTCAAAGGTAGGGTGGTGGTCTAGCTGAAAAATATGTTTAAATGAGCTCCAAAGATAGGGTAAACGGCCCCATTTCTGAGCAAAATTGTTGGACTCGCCGAAAAATGTGTTTCATATGAGCTCCAAAGGTTGGGTGGTGGACTCGCTAAAAAATGTGCTTCAAATGAATTCAAAAGGTATGGTAAACAGACTCATTTGTAAGCAAAAATGGTGACTCGCCGAAAAATGTGTTTCAAAAAAGCTCGAAAGGTAGGGTGGTGGACTCGCTAAAAAATGTGTTTCAAATGAGCTCGAAAGGTAGGTAACGGACTCATTTCTAAGCAAAAATGGTGGACTCGCCTAAAAATGTGTTTCATATGAGCTCCAAAGGTAGGGTGGTGGACTCGCTAAAAAAATGTGTTTCAAATTAGCTCGAAAGGTAGGGTAAACGGCCTCATGTAAGCAAAAATGGTGGACTTGCCTGAAAATGTGTTTCAAATGAGCTCAAAAGGTAGGGTTGTGTGGACACGCAAAAAAATGTGTTTCAAATGAGCTCAAAAGGTAGGGTAAACAGACTCATTTGTAAGCAAAAATGGTGACTCGCCGAAAAATGTGTTTCAAACGAGCTCGAAAGGTAGGGTGGTGGACTCGCTAAAAAATGTGTTTCAAATGAGCTCGAAAGGTAGGGTAACGGACTCAATTCTAAGCAAAAATGGTGGACTCGCCGAAAAATGTGTTTCATATGAGCTCCAAAGGTAGGGTGGTGGACTCGCTAAAAAAATGTGTTTCAAATGAGCTCGAAAGGTAGGGTAAACAGCCTCATGTAAGCAAAAATGGTGGACTTGCCGAAAAATGTGTTTCAAATGAGCTCAAAAGGTAGGGTGGTGTGGACTCGCAAAAAAATGTGTTTCAAATGAGCTCATAAGGTAGGGTAAACTGCCTCATTTCTAAGCAAAAATGGTGGACTCGCCAAAAAATGTGTTTCAAATAAGCTCGAAAGGTAGGGTGGTGGACTCGCTAAAAAATGTGTTTCAAATGAGCTCGAAAGGTAGGGTAACAGACTCATTTCAAAGAAAAAATGGTGGACTCGACGAAAAATGTGTTTCATATGAGCTCCAAAGGTAGGGTGGTGGTCTAGCCGAAAAATGTGTTTCAAATGAGCTCCAAAGATAGGTTAAACGGCCCAATTTCTGAGCAAAAATGGTGGACTAGCCAAAAAATGTGTTTCAAATGAGCTCCAAAGGTAGGGTGGTGGACTTGCTAAAAAATGTGTTTCAAATGAGCTCGAAAGGTAGGGTGAACGGCCTCATTTCTAAGAAAAAATGGTGGACTCGCTGAAAAATGTGTTTCAAATGAGCTTCAAAGGTAGGGTGGTGGTCTAGCTTGAAAAATGTGTTTCGACAAATGAGCTCGAAATGTATTTCAAATGAGCTTCAAAGGTAGGGTGGTGGTCTAGCCAAAAAATGTGTTTCAAATGAGCTCCAAAGGTAGGGTGGTGGTCTAGCTCGAAAAATGTGTTTCGACAAATGAGCTTCAAAGGTAGGGTGGTGGTCTAGCCGAAAAATGTGTTTCAAATGAGATCCAAAGATAGGTTAAACGGCCCAATTTCTGAGCAAAAATGGTGGACTCGCCAAAAAATGTGTTTCAAATGAGCTCCAAAGGTAGGGTGGTGGACTTGCTAAAAAATGTGTTTCAAATGAGCTCGAAAGGTAGGGTGAACGGCCTCATTTCTAAGAAAAAATGGTGGACTCGCTGAAAAATGTGTTTCAAATGAGCTTCAAAGGTAGGGTGGTGGTCTAGCTGAAAAATATGTTTAAATGAGCTCCAAAGATAGGGTAAACGGCCCCATTTCTGAGCAAAATTGTTGGACTCGCCGAAAAATGTGTTTCATATGAGCTCCAAAGGTTGGGTGGTGGACTCGCTAAAAAATGTGCTTCAAATGAATTCAAAAGGTATGGTAAACAGACTCATTTGTAAGCAAAAATGGTGACTCGCCGAAAAATGTGTTTCAAAAAAGCTCGAAAGGTAGGGTGGTGGACTCGCTAAAAAATGTGTTTCAAATGAGCTCGAAAGGTAGGTAACGGACTCATTTCTAAGCAAAAATGGTGGACTCGCCTAAAAATGTGTTTCATATGAGCTCCAAAGGTAGGGTGGTGGACTCGCTAAAAAAATGTGTTTCAAATTAGCTCGAAAGGTAGGGTAAACGGCCTCATGTAAGCAAAAATGGTGGACTTGCCGAAAAATGTGTTTCAAATGAGCTCAAAAGGTAGGGTTGTGTGGACACGCAAAAAAATGTGTTTCAAATGAGCTCAAAAGGTAGGGTAAACAGACTCATTTGTAAGCAAAAATGGTGACTCGCCGAAAAATGTGTTTCAAACGAGCTCGAAAGGTAGGGTGGTGGACTCGCTAAAAAATGTGTTTCAAATGAGCTCGAAAGGTAGGGTAACGGACTCAATTCTAAGCAAAAATGGTGGACTCGCCGAAAAATGTGTTTCATATGAGCTCCAAAGGTAGGGTGGTGGACTCGCTAAAAAAATGTGTTTCAAATGAGCTCGAAAGGTAGGGTAAACAGCCTCATGTAAGCAAAAATGGTGGACTTGCCGAAAAATGTGTTTCAAATGAGCTCAAAAGGTAGGGTGGTGTGGACTCGCAAAAAAATGTGTTTCAAATGAGCTCATAAGGTAGGGTAAACTGCCTCATTTCTAAGCAAAAATGGTGGACTCGCCAAAAAATGTGTTTCAAATAAGCTCGAAAGGTAGGGTGGTGGACTCGCTAAAAAATGTGTTTCAAATGAGCTCGAAAGGTAGGGTAACAGACTCATTTCAAAGAAAAAATGGTGGACTCGACGAAAAATGTGTTTCATATGAGCTCCAAAGGTAGGGTGGTGGTCTAGCCGAAAAATGTGTTTCAAATGAGCTCCAAAGATAGGTTAAACGGCCCAATTTCTGAGCAAAAATGGTGGACTAGCCAAAAAATGTGTTTCAAATGAGCTCCAAAGGTAGGGTGGTGGACTTGCTAAAAAATGTGTTTCAAATGAGCTCGAAAGGTAGGGTGAACGGCCTCATTTCTAAGAAAAAATGGTGGACTCGCTGAAAAATGTGTTTCAAATGAGCTTCAAAGGTAGGGTGGTGGTCTAGCTTGAAAAATGTGTTTCGACAAATGAGCTCGAAATGTATTTCAAATGAGCTTCAAAGGTAGGGTGGTGGTCTAGCCAAAAAATGTGTTTCAAATGAGCTCCAAAGGTAGGGTGGTGGTCTAGCTCGAAAAATGTGTTTCGACAAATGAGCTTCAAAGGTAGGGTGGTGGTCTAGCCAAAAAATGTGTTTCAAATGAGCTCCAAAGATAGGTTAAACGGTCCAATTTCTGAGCAAAAATGGTGGACTCGCCAAAAAATGTGTTTCAAATGAGCTCCAAAGGTAGGGTGGTGGACTTGCTAAAAAATGTGTTTCAAATGAGCTCGAAAGGTAGGGTGAACGGCCTCATTTCTAAGAAAAAATGGTGGACTCGCTGAAAAATGTGTTTCAAATGAGCTTCAAAGGTAGGGTGGTGGTCTAGCTGAAAAATATGTTTAAATGAGCTCCAAAGATAGGGTAAACGGCCCCATTTCTGAGCAAAATTGTTGGACTCGCCGAAAAATGTGTTTCATATGAGCTCCAAAGGTTGGGTGGTGGACTCGCTAAAAAATGTGCTTCAAATGAATTCAAAAGGTATGGTAAACAGACTCATTTGTAAGCAAAAATGGTGACTCGCCGAAAAATGTGTTTCAAAAAAGCTCGAAAGGTAGGGTGGTGGACTCGCTAAAAAATGTGTTTCAAATGAGCTCGAAAGGTAGGGTAACGGACTCATTTCTAAGCAAAAATGGTGGACTCGCCTAAAATGTGTTTCATATGAGCTCCAAAGGTAGGGTGGTGGACTCGCTAAAAAAATGTGTTTCAAATTAGCTCGAAAGGTAGGGTAAACGGCCTCATGTAAGCAAAAATGGTGGACTTGCCGAAAAATGTGTTTCAAATGAGCTCAAAAGGTAGGGTTGTGTGGACACGCAAAAAAATGTGTTTCAAATGAGCTCAAAAGGTAGGGTAAACTGCCTCATTTCTAAGCAAAAATGGTGGACTCGCCGAAAAATGTGTTTCAAATAAGCTCGAAAGGTAGGGTGGTGGACTCGCTAAAAAATGTGTTTCAAATGAGCTCGAAAGGTAGGGTAACATACTCATTTCTAAGCAAAAATGGTGGACTCGCCGAAAAATGTGTTTCATATGAGCTCCAAAGGTAGGGTGGTGGACTCGCTAAAAAATGTGTTTCAAATGAGCTCGAAAGGTAGGGTAAACGGCCTTATTTATAAGAAAAAATAGTGGACTCGCCGGAAAATGTGTTTCAAATGAGCTCCAAAGGGAGGGTAGTGGACTCGCTAAAAAATGTGTTTCAAATGAGCTCGAAAGGCAGGGTAAACGGCCTCATTTCTAAGAAAAAATGGTGGACTCGCCAAAAAATGTGTTTCCAATGAGCTTCAAAGGTAGGGTGGTGGTCTAGGTGAAAAATGTGTTTCGAAAGAGTTCCAAAGATAGGGTAAACGACCCCATTTCTGAGCAAAATTGTTGGACTCGCTAAAAAATGTGTTTCAAGTGAGCTCAAAAGGTAGGGTAAACAGACTCATTTGTAAGCAAAAATGGTGACTCGCCGAAAAATGTGTTTCAAACGAGCTCGAAAGGTAGGGTGGTGGACTCGCTAAAAAATGTGTTTCAAATGAGCTCGAAAGGTAGGGTAACGGACTCATTTCTAAGCAAAAATGGTGGACTCGCCGAAAAATGTGTTTCATATGAGCTCCAAAGGTAGGGTGGTGGACTCGCTAAAAAAATGTGTTTCAAATGAGCACAAAAGGAAGGGTAAACAGCCTTATTTCTAAGAAAAAATAGTGGACTCGCCGAAAATGTGTTTCAAATGAGCTCTAAAGGTAGGGTAAACGACCTCATTTCTAAGAAAAAATGGTGGACTCGCCGAAAAATGTTTTTAAAATGAGCTTCAAAGGTAGGGTGGTGGTCTAGCTGAAAAATGTGTTTCAAATGAGCTCCAAAGATAGGTTAAACGGCCCAATTTCTGAGCAAAAATGGTGGACTCGCGAAAAAATGTGTTTCAAATGAGCTCCAAAGGTAGGGTGGTGGACTTGCTAAAAAATGTGTTTCAAATGAGCTCGAAAGGTAGGGTAAACGGCCTCATTTCTAAGAAAAAATGGTGGACTCGCTGAAAAAATGTGTTTCAAATGAGCTTCAAAGGTAGGGTGGTGGTCTAGCTGAAAAATATGTTTAAATGAGCTCCAAAGATAGGGTAAACGGCCCCATTTCTGAGCAAAATTGTTGGACTCGCCGAAAAATGTGTTTCATATGAGCTCCAAAGGTTGGGTGGTGGACTCGCTAAAAAATGTGCTTCAAATGAATTCAAAAGGTATGGTAAACAGACTCATTTGTAAGCAAAAATGGTGACTCGCCGAAAAATGTGTTTCAAAAAAGCTCGAAAGGTAGGGTGGTGGACTCGCTAAAATATGTGTTTCAAATGAGCTCGAAAGGTAGGGTAACGGACTCATTTCTAAGCAAAAATGGTGGACTCGCCTAAAAATGTGTTTCATATGAGCTCCAAAGGTAGGGTGGTGGACTCGCTAAAAAAATGTGTTTCAAATTAGCTCGAAAGGTAGGGTAAACGGCCTCATGTAAGCAAAAATGGTGGACTTGCCGAAAAATGTGTTTCAAATGAGCTCAAAAGGTAGGGAGGTGTGGACTCGCAAAAAAATGTGTTTCAAATGAGCTCAAAAGGTAGGGTAAACTGCCTCATTTCTAAGCAAAAATGGTGGACTCGCCGAAAAATGTGTTTCAAATAAGCCCGAAAGGTAGGGTGGTGGACTCGCTAAAAAATGTGTTTCAAATGAGCTCGAAAGGTAGGGTAACAGACTCATTTCTAAGCAAAAATGGTGGACTCGCCGAAAAATGTGTTTCATATGACCTCCAAAGGTAGGGTGGTGGACTCGCTAAAAAATGTGTTTCAAATGAGCTCGAAAGGTAGGGTAAACGGCCTTATTTATAAAAAAAAATAGTGGACTCGCCGGAAAATGTGTTTCAAATGAGCTCCAAAGGGAGGGTAGTGGACTCGCTAAAAAATGTGTTTCAAATGAGCTCGAAAGGTAGGGTAAACGGCCTCATTTCTAAGTAAAAATGGTGGACTCGCCAAAAAATGTGTTTCCAATGAGCTTCAAAGGTAGGGTGGTGGTCTAGGTGAAAAATGTGTTTCGAAAGAAATTCCAAAGATAGGGTAAACGACCCCATTTCTGAGCAAAATTGTTGGACTCGCTAAAAAATGTGTTTCAAGTGAGCTCAAAAGGTAGGGTAAACAGACTCAATTGTAAGCAAAAATGGTGACTCGCCGAAAAATGTGTTTCAAACGAGCTCGAAAGGTAGGGTGGTGGACTCGCTAAAAAATGTGTTTCAAATGAGCTCGAAAGGTAGGGTAACGGACTCATTTCTAAGCAAAAATGGTGGACTCGCTGAAAAATGTGTTTCATATGAGCTCCAAAGGTAGGGTGGTGGACTCGCTAAAAAAATGTGTTTCAAATGAGCTCGAAAGGTAGGGTAAACGGCCTCATGTAAGCAAAAATGGTGGACTTGCCGAAAAATGTGTTTCAAATGAGCTCAAAAGGTAGGGTGGTGTGGACTCGCAAAAAAATGTGTTTCAAATGAGCTCAAAAGGTAGGGTAAACTGCCTCATTTCTAAGCAAAAATGGTGAACTCGCCGAAAAATGTGTTTCAAATAAGCGCGAAAGGTAGGGTGGTGGACTCGCTAAAAAATGTGTTTCAAATGAGCTCGAAAGGTAGGGTAACAGACTCATTTCTAAGCAAAAATGGTGGACTCGCCGAAAAATGTGTTTCATATGAGCTCCAAAGGTAGGGTGGTGGACTCGCTAAAATATGTGTTTCAAATGAGCTCGAAAGGTAGGGTAAACGGCCTTATTTATAAGAAAAAATAGTGGACTCGCCGGAAAATGTGTTTCAAATGAGCTCCAAAGGGAGGGAAGTGGACTCGCTAAAAAATGTGTTTCAAATGAGCTCGAAAGGTATGGTAAACGGCCTCATTTCTAAGAAAAAATCGTGGACTCGCCAAAAAATGTGTTTCCAATGAGCTTCAAAGGTAGGGTGGTGGTCTAGGTGAAAAATGTGTTTCGAAAGAGTTCCAAAGATATGGTAAACGACCCCATTTCTGAGCAAAATTGTTGGACTCGCAAAAAAATGTGTTTCAAATGAGCTCAAAAGGTAGGGTAAACAGACTCATTTGTAAGCAAAAATGGTGACTCGCCGAAAAATGTGTTTCAAACGAGCTCGAAAGGTAGGGTGGTGGACTCGCTAAAAAATGTGTTTCAAATGAGCTCGAAAGGTAGGGTAACGGACTCATTTCTAAGCAAAAATGGTGGACTCGCCGAAAAATGTGTTTCATATGAGCTCCAAAGGTAGGGTGGTGGACTCGCTAAAAAAATGTGTTTCAAATGAGCTCGAAAGGTAGGGTAAACGGCCTCATGTAAGCAAAAATGGTGGACTTGCCGAAAAATGTGTTTCAAATGAGCTCAAAAGGTAGGGTGGTGTGGACTCGCAAAAAAATGTGTTTCAAATGAGCTCAAAAGGTAGGGTAAACTGCCTCATTTCTAAGCAAAAATGGTGAACTCGCCGAAAAATGTGTTTCAAATAAGCTCGAAAGGTAGGGTGGTGGACTCGCTAAAAAATGTGTTTCAAATGAGCTCGAAAGGTAGGGTAACAGACTCATTTCTAAGCAAAAATGGTGGACTCGCCAAAAAATGTGTTTCATATGAGCTCCAAAGGTAGGGTGGTGGACTCGCTAAAATATGTGTTTCAAATGAGCTCGAAAGGTAGGGTAAACGGCCTTATTTATAAGAAAAAATAGTGGACTCGCCGGAAAATGTGTTTCAAATGAGCTCCAAAGGGAGGGTAGTGGACTCGCTAAAAAATGTGTTTCAAATGAGCTCGAAAGGTAGGGTAAACGGCCTCATTTCTAAGAAAAAATCGTGGACTCGCCAAAAAATGTGTTTCCAATGAGCTTCAAAGGTAGGGTGGTGGTCTAGGTGAAAAATGTGTTTCGAAAGAGTTCCAAAGATAGGGTAAACGACCCCATTTCTGAGCAAAATTGTTGGACTCGCTAAAAAATGTGTTTCAAGTGAGCTCAAAAGGTAGGGTAAACAGACTCAATTGTAAGCAAAAATGGTGACTCGCCGAAAAATGTGTTTCAAACGAGCTCGAAAGGTAGGGTGGTGGACTCGCTAAAAAATGTGTTTCAAATGAGCTCGAAAGGTAGGGTAACGGACTCATTTCTAAGCAAAAATGGTGGACTCGCCGAAAAATGTGTTTCATATGAGCTCCAAAGGTAGGGTGGTGGACTCGCTAAAAAAATGTGTTTCAAATGAGCTCGAAAGGTAGGGTAAACGGCCTCATGTAAGCAAAAATGGTGGACTTGCCGAAAAATGTGTTTCAAATGAGCTCAAAAGTTAGGGTGGTGTGGACTCGCAAAAAAATGTGTTTCAAATGAGCTCAAAAGGTAGGGTAAACTGCCTCATTTCTAAGCAAAAATGGTGAACTCGCCGAAAAATGTGTTTCAAATAAGCTCGAAAGGTAGGGTGGTGGACTCGCTAAAAAATGTGTTTCAAATGAGCTCGAAAGGCAGGGTAACAGACTCATTTCTAAGCAAAAATGGTGGACTCGCCGAAAAATGTGTTTCATATGAGCTCCAAAGGTAGGGTGGTGGACTCGCTAAAATATGTGTTTCAAATGAGCTCGAAAGGTAGGGTAAACGGCCTTATTTATAAGAAAAAATAGTGGACTCGCCGGAAAATGTGTTTCAAATGAGCTCCAAAGGGAGGGTAGTGGACTCGCTAAAAAATGTGTTTCAAATGAGCTCGAAAGGTAGGGTAAACGGCCTCATTTCTAAGAAAAAATCGTGGACTCGCCAAAAAAAGTGTTTCCAATGAGCTTCAAAGGTAGGGTGGTGGTCTAGGTGAAAAATGTGTTTCGAAAGAGTTCCAAAGATATGGTAAACGACCCCATTTCTGAGCAAAATTGTTGGACTCGCAAAAAAATGTGTTTCAAATGAGCTCAAAAGGTAGGGTAAACAGACTCATTTGTAAGCAAAAATGGTGACTCGCCGAAAAATGTGTTTCAAACGAGCTCGAAAGGTAGGGTGGTGGACTCGCTAAAAAATGTGTTTCAAATGAGCTCGAAAGGGAGGGTAACGGACTCATTTCTAAGAAAAAATGGTGGACTCGCCGAAAAATGTGTTTCATATGAGCTCCAAAGGTAGGGTGGTGGACTCGCTAAAAAAATGTGTTTCAAATGAGCTCGAAAGGTAGGGTAAACGGCCTCATGTAAGCAAAAATGGTGGACTTGCCGAAAAATGTGTTTCAAATGAGCTCAAAAGGTAGGGTGGTGTGGACTCGCAAAAAAATGTGTTTCAAATGAGCTCAAAAGGTAGGGTAAACTGCCTCATTTCTAAGCAAAAATGGTGAACTCGCCGAAAAATGTGTTTCAAATAAGCTCGAAAGGTAGGGTGGTGGACTCGCTAAAAAATGTGTTTCAAATGAGCTCGAAAGGTAGGGTAACAGACTCATTTCTAAGCAAAAATGGTGGACTCGCCGAAAAATGTGTTTCATATGAGCTCCAAAGGTAGGGTGGTGGACTCGCTAAAATATGTGTTTCAAATGAGCTCGAAAGGTAGGGTAAACGGCCTTATTTATAAGAAAAAATAGTGGACTCGCCGGAAAATGTGTTTCAAATGAGCTCCAAAGGGAGGGTAGTGGACTCGCTAAAAAATGTGTTTCAAATGAGCTCGAAAGGTAGGGTAAACGGCCTCATTTCTAAGAAAAAATCGTGGACTCGCCAAAAAATGTGTTTCCAATGAGCTTCAAAGGTAGGGTGGTGGTCTAGGTGAAAAATGTGTTTCGAAAGAGTTCCAAAGATATGGTAAACGACCCCATTTCTGAGCAAAATTGTTGGACTCGCTAAAAAATGTGTTTCAAATGAGCTCAAAAGGTAGGGTAAACAGACTCATTTGTAAGCAAAAATGGTGATTCGCCGAAAAATGTGTTTCAAACGAGCTCGAAAGGTAGGGTGGTGGACTCGCTAAAAAATGTGTTTCAAATGAGCTCGAAAGGTAGGGTAACGGACTAATTTCTAAGCAAAAATGGTGGACTCGCCGAAAAATGTGTTTCATATGAGCTCCAAAGGTAGGGTGGTGGACTCGCTAAAAAAATGTGTTTCAAATGAGCTCGAAAGGTAGGGTAAACGGCCTCATGTAAGCAAAAATGGTGGACTTGCCGAAAAATGTGTTTCAAATGAGCTCAAAATGTAGGGTGGTGTGGACTCGCAAAAAAATGTGTTTCAAATGAGCTCAAAAGGTAGGGTAAACTGCCTCATTTCTAAGCAAAAATGGTGAACTCGCCGAAAAATGTGTTTCAAATAAGCTCGAAAGGTAGGGTGGTGGACTCGCTAAAAAATGTGTTTCAAATGAGCTCGAAAGGTAGGGTAACAGACTCATTTCTAAGCAAAAATGGTGGACTCGCCGAAAAATGTGTTTCATATGAGCTCCAAAGGTAGGGTGGTGGACTCGCTAAAATATGTGTTTCAAATGAGCTCGAAAGGTAGGGTAAACGGCCTTATTTATAAGAAAAAATAGTGGACTCGCCGGAAAATGTGTTTCAAATGAGCTCCAAAGGGAGGGTAGTGGACTCGCTAAAAAATGTGTTTCAAATGAGCTCGAAAGGTAGGGTAAACGGCCTCATTTCTAAGAAAAAATCGTGGACTCGCCAAAAAATGTGTTTCCAATGAGCTTCAAAGGTAGGGTGGTGGTCTAGGTGAAAAATGTGTTTCGAAAGAGTACCAAAGATATGGTAAACGACCCCATTTCTGAGCAAAATTGTTGGACTCGCTAAAAAATGTGTTTCAAGTGAGCTCAAAAGGTAGGGTAAACAGACTCATTTGTAAGCAAAAATGGTGACTCGCCGAAAAATGTGTTTCAAACGAGCTCGAAAGGTAGGGTGGTGGACTCGCTAAAAAATGTGTTTCAAATGAGCTCGAAAGGTAGGGTAAACGGCCTTATTTATAAGAAAAAATAGTGGACTCGCCGGAAAATGTGTTTCAAATGAGCTCCAAAGGGAGGGTAGTGGACTCGCTAAAAAATGTGTTTCAAATGAGCTCGAAAGGTAGGGTAAACGGCCTCATTTCTAAGAAAAAATCGTGGACTCGCCAAAAAATGTGTTTCCAATGAGCTTCAAAGGTAGGGTGGTAGTCTAGGTGAAAAATGTGTTTCGAAAGAGTTCCAAAGATATGGTAAACGACCCCATTTCTGAGCAAAATTGTTGGACTCACAAAAAAATATGTTTCAAATGAGCTCTAAAGGTAGGGTAAACAGACTCATTTCTAAGCAAAAATGGTGGACTCGCCGAAAAATGTGTTTCATATGAGCTCCAAAGGTAGGGTGGTGGACTCGCTAAAATATGTGTTTCAAATGAGCTCGAAAGGTAGGGTAAACGGCCTTATTTATAAGAAAAAATAGTGGACTCGCCGGAAAATGTGTTTCAAATGAGCTCCAAAGGGAGGGTAGTGGACTCGCTAAAAAATGTGTTTCAAATGAGCTCGAAAGGTAGGGTAAACGGCCTCATTTCTAAGAAAAAATCGTGGACTCGCCAAAAAATGTGTTTCCAATGAGCTTCAAAGGTAGGGTGGTGGTCTAGGTGAAAAATGTGTTTCGAAAGAGTTCCAAAGATATGGTAAACGACCCCATTTCTGAGCAAAATTGTTGGACTCGCAAAAAAATGTGTTTCAAATGAGCTCAAAAGGTAGGGTAAACAGACTCATTTGTAAGCAAAAATGGTGACTCGCCGAAAAATGTGTTTCAAACGAGCTCGAAAGGTAGGGTGGTGGACTCGCTAAAAAATGTGTTTCAAATGAGCTCGAAAGGTAGGGTAACGGACTCATTTCTAAGAAAAAATGGTGGACTCGCCGAAAAATGTGTTTCATATGAGCTCCAAAGGTAGGGTGGTGGACTCGCTAAAAAAATGTGTTTCAAATGAGCTCGAAAGGTAGGGTAAACGGCCTCATGTAAGCAAAAATGGTGGACTTGCCGAAAAATGTGTTTCAAATGAGCTCAAAAGGTAGGGTGGTGTGGACTCGCAAAAAAATGTGTTTCAAATGAGCTCAAAAGGTAGGGTAAACTGCCTCATTTCTAAGCAAAAATGGTGAACTCGCCGAAAAATGTGTTTCAAATAAGCTCGAAAGGTAGGGTGGTGGACTCGCTAAAAAATGTGTTTCAAATGAGCTCGAAAGGTAGGGTAACAGACTCATTTCTAAGCAAAAATGGTGGACTCGCCGATAAATGTGTTTCATATGAGCTCCAAAGGTAGGGTGGTGGACTCGCTAAAATATGTGTTTCAAATGAGCTCGAAAGGTAGGGTAAACGGCCTTATTTATAAGAAAAAATAGTGGACTCGCCGGAAAATGTGTTTCAAATGAGCTCCAAAGGGAGGGTAGTGGACTCGCTAAAAAATGTGTTTCAAATGAGCTCGAAAGGTAGGGTAAACGGCCTCATTTCTAAGAAAAAATCGTGGACTCGCCAAAAAATGTGTTTCCAATGAGCTTCAAAGGTAGGGTGGTGGTCTAGGTGAAAAATGTGTTTCGAAAGAGTTCCAAAGATATGGTAAACGACCCCATTTCTGAGCAAAATTGTTGGACTCGCTAAAAAATGTGTTTCAAATGAGCTCAAAAGGTAGGGTAAACAGACTCATTTGTAAGCAAAAATGGTGATTCGCCGAAAAATGTGTTTCAAACGAGCTCGAAAGGTAGGGTGGTGGACTCGCTAAAAAATGTGTTTCAAATGAGCTCGAAAGGTAGGGTAACGGACTAATTTCTAAGCAAAAATGGTGGACTCGCCGAAAAATGTGTTTCATATGAGCTCCAAAGGTAGGGTGGTGGACTCGCTAAAAAAATGTGTTTCAAATGAGCTCGAAAGGTAGGGTAAACGGCCTCATGTAAGCAAAAATGGTGGACTTGCCGAAAAATGTGTTTCAAATGAGCTCAAAATGTAGGGTGGTGTGGACTCGCAAAAAAATGTGTTTCAAATGAGCTCAAAAGGTAGGGTAAACTGCCTCATTTCTAAGCAAAAATGGTGAACTCGCCGAAAAATGTGTTTCAAATAAGCTCGAAAGGTAGGGTGGTGGACTCGCTAAAAAATGTGTTTCAAATGAGCTCGAAAGGTAGGGTAACAGACTCATTTCTAAGCAAAAATGGTGGACTCGCCGAAAAATGTGTTTCATATGAGCTCCAAAGGTAGGGTGGTGGACTCGCTAAAATATGTGTTTCAAATGAGCTCGAAAGGTAGGGTAAACGGCCTTATTTATAAGAAAAAATAGTGGACTCGCCGGAAAATGTGTTTCAAATGAGCTCCAAAGGGAGGGTAGTGGACTCGCTAAAAAATGTGTTTCAAATGAGCTCGAAAGGTAGGGTAAACGGCCTCATTTCTAAGAAAAAATCGTGGACTCACCAAAAAATGTGTTTCCAATGAGCTTCAAAGGTAGGGTGGTGGTCTAGGTGAAAAATGTGTTTCGAAAGAGTACCAAAGATATGGTAAACGACCCCATTTCTGAGCAAAATTGTTGGACTCGCTAAAAAATGTGTTTCAAGTGAGCTCAAAAGGTAGGGTAAACAGACTCATTTGTAAGCAAAAATGGTGACTCGCCGAAAAATGTGTTTCAAACGAGCTCGAAAGGTAGGGTGGTGGACTCGCTAAAAAATGTGTTTCAAATGAGCTCGAAAGGTAGGGTAAACGGCCTTATTTATAATAAAAAATAGTGGACTCGCCGGAAAATGTGTTTCAAATGAGCTCCAAAGGGAGGGTAGTGGACTCGCTAAAAAATGTGTTTCAAATGAGCTCGAAAGGTAGGGTAAACGGCCTCATTTCTAAGAAAAAATCGTGGACTCGCCAAAAAATGTGTTTCCAATGAGCTTCAAAGGTAGGGTGGTAGTCTAGGTGAAAAATGTGTTTCGAAAGAGTTCCAAAGATATGGTAAACGACCCCATTTCTGAGCAAAATTGTTGGACTCACAAAAAAATATGTTTCAAATGAGCTCAAAAGGTAGGGTAAACAGACTCATTTGTAAGCAAAAATGGTGACTCGCCGAAAAATGTGTTTCAAACGAGCTCGAAAGGTAGGGTGGTGGACTCGCTAAAAAATGTGTTTCAAATGAGCTCGAAAGGTAGGGTAACGGACTCATTTCTAAGCAAAAATGGTGGACTCGCCGAAAAATGTGTTTCATATGAGCTCCAAAGGTAGGGTGGTGGACTCGCTAAAAAAATGTGTTTCAAATGAGCTCGAAAGGTAGGGTAAACGGCCTCATGTAAGCAAAAATGGTGGACTTGCCGAAAAATGTGTTTCAAATGAGCTCAAAAGGTAGGGTGGTGTGGACTCGCAAAAAAATGTGTTTCAAATGAGCTCAAAAGGTAGGGTAAACTGCCTCATTTCTAAGCAAAAATGGTGAACTCGCCGAAAAATGTGTTTCAAATAAGCTCGAAAGGTAGGGTGGTGGACTCGCTAAAAAATGTGTTTCAAATGAGCTCGAAAGGTAGGGTAACAGACTCATTTCTAAGCAAAAATGGTGGACTCGCCGAAAAATGTGTTTCATATGAGCTCCAAAGGTAGGGTGGTGGACTCGCTAAAATATGTGTTTCAAATGAGCTCGAAAGGTAGGGTAAACGGCCTTATTTATAAGAAAAAATAGTGGACTCGCCGGAAAATGTGTTTCAAATGAGCTCCAAAGGGAGGGTAGTGGACTCGCTAAAAAATGTGTTTCAAATGAGCTCGAAAGGTAGGGTAAACGGCCTCATTTCTAAGAAAAAATCGTGGACTCGCCAAAAAATGTGTTTCCAATGAGCTTCAAAGGTAGGGTGGTGGTCTAGGTGAAAAATGTGTTTCGAAAGAGTTCCAAAGATATGGTAAACGACCCCATTTCTGAGCAAAATTGTTGGACTCGCTAAAAAATGTGTTTCAAATGAGCTCAAAAGGTAGGGTAAACAGACTCATTTGTAAGCAAAAATGGTGACTCGCCGAAAAATGTGTTTCAAACGAGCTCGAAAGGTAGGGTGGTGGACTCGCTAAAAAATGTGTTTCAAATGAGCTCGAAAGGTAGGGTAACGGACTCATTTCTAAGCAAAAATGGTGGACTCGCCGAAAAATGTGTTTCATATGAGCTCCAAAGGTAGGGTGGTGGACTCGCTAAAAAAATGTGTTTCAAATGAGCTCGAAAGGTAGGGTAAACGGCCTCATGTAAGCAAAAATGGTGGATTTGCCGAAAAATGTGTTTCAAATGAGCTCAAAAGGTAGGGTGGTGTGGACTCGCAAAAAAATGTGTTTCAAATGAGCTCAAAAGGTAGGGTAAACTGCCTCATTTCTAAGCAAAAATGGTGAACTCGCCGAAAAATGTGTTTCAAATAAGCTCGAAAGGTAGGGTGGTGGACTCGCTAAAAAATGTGTTTCAAATGAGCTCGAAAGGTAGGGTAACAGACTCATTTCTAAGCAAAAATGGTGGACTCGCCGAAAAATGTGTTTCATATGAGCTCCAAAGGTAGGGTGGTGGACTCGCTAAAATATGTGTTTCAAATGAGCTCGAAAGGTAGGGTAAACGGCCTTATTTATAAGAAAAAATAGTGGACTCGCCGGAAAATGTGTTTCAAATGAGCTCCAAAGGGAGGGTAGTGGACTCCCTAAAAAATGTGTTTCAAATGAGCTCGCAAGGTAGGGTAAACGACCTCATTTCTAAGAAAAAATCGTGGACTCGCCAAAAAATGTGTTTCCAATGAGCTTCAAAGGTAGGGTGGTGGTCTAGGTGAAAAATGTGTTTCGAAAGAGTTCCAAAGATATGGTAAACGACCCCATTTCTGAGCAAAATTGTTGGACTCGCTAAAAAATGTGTTTCAAATGAGCTCAAAAGGTAGGGTAAACAGACTCATTTGTAAGCAAAAATGGTGACTCGCCGAAAAATGTGTTTCAAACGAGCTCGAAAGGTAGGGTGGTGGACTCGCTAAAAAATGTGTTTCAAATGAGCTCGAAAGGTAGGGTAACGGACTCATTTCTAAGCAAAAATGGTGGACTCGCCGAAAAATGTGTTTCATATGAGCTCCAAAGGTAGGGTGGTGGACTCGCTAAAAAAATGTGTTTCAAATGAGCTCGAAAGGTAGGGTAAACGGCCTCATGTAAGCAAAAATGGTGGACTTGCCGAAAAATGTGTTTCAAATGAGCTCAAAAGGTAGGGTGGTGTGGACTCGCAAAAAAATGTGTTTCAAATGAGCTCAAAAGGTAGGGTAAACTGCCTCATTTCTAAGCAAAAATGGTGAACTCGCCGAAAAATGTGTTTCAAATAAGCTCGAAAGGTAGGGTGGTGGACTCGCTAAAAAATGTGTTTCAAATGAGCTCGAAAGGCAGGGTAACAGACTCATTTCTAAGCAAAAATGGTGGACTCGCCGAAAAATGTGTTTCATATGAGCTCCAAAGGTAGGGTGGTGGACTCGCTAAAATATGTGTTTCAAATGAGCTCGAAAGGTAGGGTAAACGGCCTTATTTATAAGAAAAAATAGTGGACTCGCCGGAAAATGTGTTTCAAATGAGCTCCAAAGGGAGGGTAGTGGACTCGCTAAAAAATGTGTTTCAAATGAGCTCGAAAGGTAGGGTAAACGGCCTCATTTCTAAGAAAAAATCGTGGACTCGCCAAAAAATGTGTTTCCAATGAGCTTCAAAGGTAGGGTGGTGGTCTAGGTGAAAAATGTGTTTCGAAAGAGTTCCAAAGATATGGTAAACGACCCCATTTCTGAGCAAAATTGTTGGACTCGCAAAAAAATGTGTTTCAAATGAGCTCAAAAGGTAGGGTAAACAGACTCATTTGTAAGCAAAAATGGTGACTCGCCGAAAAATGTGTTTCAAACGAGCTCGAAAGGTAGGGTGGTGGACTCGCTAAAAAATGTGTTTCAAATGAGCTCGAAAGGTAGGGTAAACGGCCTTATTTATAAGAAAAAATAGTGGACTCGCCGGAAAATGTGTTTCAAATGAGCTCCAAAGGGAGGGTAGTGGACTCGCTAAAAAATGTGTTTCAAATGAGCTCGAAAGGTAGGGTAAACGGCCTCATTTCTAAGAAAAAATCGTGGACTCGCCAAAAAATGTGTTTCCAATGAGCTTCAAAGGTAGGGTGGTAGTCTAGGTGAAAAATGTGTTTCGAAAGAGTTCCAAAGATATGGTAAACGACCCCATTTCTGAGCAAAATTGTTGGACTCACAAAAAAATATGTTTCAAATGAGCTCAAAAGGTAGGGTAAACAGACTCATTTGTAAGCAAAAATGGTGACTCGCCGAAAAATGTGTTTCAAACGAGCTCGAAAGGTAGGGTGGTGGACTCGCTAAAAAATGTGTTTCAAATGAGCTCGAAAGGTAGGGTAACGGACTCATTTCTAAGCAAAAATGGTGGACTCGCCGAAAAATGTGTTTCATATGAGCTCCAAAGGTAGGGTGGTGGACTCGCTAAAAAAATGTGTTTCAAATGAGCTCGAAAGGTAGGGTAAACGGCCTCATGTAAGCAAAAATGGTGGACTTGCCGAAAAATGTGTTTCAAATGAGCTCAAAAGGTAGGGTGGTGTGGACTCGCAAAAAAATGTGTTTCAAATGAGCTCAAAAGGTAGGGTAAACTGCCTCATTTCTAAGCAAAAATGGTGAACTCGCCGAAAAATGTGTTTCAAATAAGCTCGAAAGGTAGGGTGGTGGACTCGCTAAAAAATGTGTTTCAAATGAGCTCGAAAGGTAGGGTAACAGACTCATTTCTAAGCAAAAATGGTGGACTCGCCGAAAAATGTGTTTCATATGAGCTCCAAAGGTAGGGTGGTGGACTCGCTAAAATATGTGTTTCAAATGAGCTCGAAAGGTAGGGTAAACGGCCTTATTTATAAGAAAAAATAGTGGACTCGCCGGAAAATGTGTTTCAAATGAGCTCCAAAGGGAGGGTAGTGGACTCGCTAAAAAATGTGTTTCAAATGAGCTCGAAAGGTAGGGTAAACGGCCTCATTTCTAAGAAAAAATCGTGGACTCGCCAAAAAATGTGTTTCCAATGAGCTTCAAAGGTAGGGTGGTGGTCTAGGTGAAAAATGTGTTTCGAAAGAGTTCCAAAGATATGGTAAACGACCCCATTTCTGAGCAAAATTGTTGGACTCGCTAAAAAATGTGTTTCAAATGAGCTCAAAAGGTAGGGTAAACAGACTCATTTGTAAGCAAAAATGGTGACTCGCCGAAAAATGTGTTTCAAACGAGCTCGAAAGGTAGGGTGGTGGACTCGCTAAAAAATGTGTTTCAAATGAGCTCGAAAGGTAGGGTAACGGACTCATTTCTAAGCAAAAATGGTGGACTCGCCGAAAAATGTGTTTCATATGAGCTCCAAAGGTAGGGTGGTGGACTCGCTAAAAAAATGTGTTTCAAATGAGCTCGAAAGGTAGGGTAAACGGCCTCATGTAAGCAAAAATGGTGGATTTGCCGAAAAATGTGTTTCAAATGAGCTCAAAAGGTAGGGTGGTGTGGACTCGCAAAAAAATGTGTTTCAAATGAGCTCAAAAGGTAGGGTAAACTGCCTCATTTCTAAGCAAAAATGGTGAACTCGCCGAAAAATGTGTTTCAAATAAGCTCGAAAGGTAGGGTGGTGGACTCGCTAAAAAATGTGTTTCAAATGAGCTCGAAAGGTAGGGTAACAGACTCATTTCTAAGCAAAAATGGTGGACTCGCCGAAAAATGTGTTTCATATGAGCTCCAAAGGTAGGGTGGTGGACTCGCTAAAATATGTGTTTCAAATGAGCTCGAAAGGTAGGGTAAACGGCCTTATTTATAAGAAAAAATAGTGGACTCGCCGGAAAATGTGTTTCAAATGAGCTCCAAAGGGAGGGTAGTGGACTCCCTAAAAAATGTGTTTCAAATGAGCTCGCAAGGTAGGGTAAACGACCTCATTTCTAAGAAAAAATCGTGGACTCGCCAAAAAATGTGTTTCCAATGAGCTTCAAAGGTAGGGTGGTGGTCTAGGTGAAAAATGTGTTTCGAAAGAGTTCCAAAGATATGGTAAACGACCCCATTTCTGAGCAAAATTGTTGGACTCGCTAAAAAATGTGTTTCAAATGAGCTCAAAAGGTAGGGTAAACAGACTCATTTGTAAGCAAAAATGGTGACTCGCCGAAAAATGTGTTTCAAACGAGCTCGAAAGGTAGGGTGGTGGACTCGCTAAAAAATGTGTTTCAAATGAGCTCGAAAGGTAGGGTAACGGACTCATTTCTAAGCAAAAATGGTGGACTCGCCGAAAAATGTGTTTCATATGAGCTCCAAAGGTAGGGTGGTGGACTCGCTAAAAAAATGTGTTTCAAATGAGCTCGAAAGGTAGGGTAAACGGCCTCATGTAAGCAAAAATGGTGGACTTGCCGAAAAATGTGTTTCAAATGAGCTCAAAAGGTAGGGTGGTGTGGACTCGCAAAAAAATGTGTTTCAAATGAGCTCAAAAGGTAGGGTAAACTGCCTCATTTCTAAGCAAAAATGGTGAACTCGCCGAAAAATGTGTTTCAAATAAGCTCGAAAGGTAGGGTGGTGGACTCGCTAAAAAATGTGTTTCAAATGAGCTCGAAAGGCAGGGTAACAGACTCATTTCTAAGCAAAAATGGTGGACTCGCCGAAAAATGTGTTTCATATGAGCTCCAAAGGTAGGGTGGTGGACTCGCTAAAATATGTGTTTCAAATGAGCTCGAAAGGTAGGGTAAACGGCCTTATTTATAAGAAAAAATAGTGGACTCGCCGGAAAATGTGTTTCAAATGAGCTCCAAAGGGAGGGTAGTGGACTCGCTAAAAAATGTGTTTCAAATGAGCTCGAAAGGTAGGGTAAACGGCCTCATTTCTAAGAAAAAATCGTGGACTCGCCAAAAAATGTGTTTCCAATGAGCTTCAAAGGTAGGGTGGTGGTCTAGGTGAAAAATGTGTTTCGAAAGAGTTCCAAAGATATGGTAAACGACCCCATTTCTGAGCAAAATTGTTGGACTCGCAAAAAAATGTGTTTCAAATGAGCTCAAAAGGTAGGGTAAACAGACTCATTTGTAAGCAAAAATGGTGACTCGCCGAAAAATGTGTTTCAAACGAGCTCGAAAGGTAGGGTGGTGGACTCGCTAAAAAATGTGTTTCAAATGAGCTCGAAAGGTAGGGTAACGGACTCATTTCTAAGCAAAAATGGTGGACTCGCCGAAAAATGTGTTTCATATGAGCTCCAAAGGTAGGGTGGTGGACTCGCTAAAAAAATGTGTTTCAAATGAGCTCGAAAGGTAGGGTAAACGGCCTCATGTAAGCAAAAATGGTGGACTTGCCGAAAAATGTGTTTCAAATGAGCTCAAAAGGTAGGGTGGTGTGGACTCGCAAAAAAATGTGTTTCAAATGAGCTCAAAAGGTAGGGTAAACTGCCTCATTTCTAAGCAAAAATGGTGAACTCGCCGAAAAATGTGTTTCAAATAAGCTCGAAAGGTAGGGTGGTGGACTCGCTAAAAAATGTGTTTCAAATGAGCTCGAAAGGTAGGGTAACAGACTCATTTCTAAGCAAAAATGGTGGACTCGCCGAAAAATGTGTTTCATATGAGCTCCAAAGGTAGGGTGGTGGACTCGCTAAAATATGTGTTTCAAATGAGCTCGAAAGGTAGGGTAAACGGCCTTATTTATAAGAAAAAATAGTGGACTCGCCGGAAAATGTGTTTCAAATGAGCTCCAAAGGGAGGGTAGTGGACTCGCTAAAAAATGTGTTTCAAATGAGCTCGAAAGGTAGGGTAAACGGCCTCATTTCTAAGAAAAAATCGTGGACTCGCCAAAAAATGTGTTTCCAATGAGCTTCAAAGGTAGGGTGGTGGTCTAGGTGAAAAATGTGTTTCGAAAGAGTTCCAAAGATATGGTAAACGACCCCATTTCTGAGCAAAATTGTTGGACTCGCAAAAAAATGTGTTTCAAATGAGCTCAAAAGGTAGGGTAAACAGACTCATTTGTAAGCAAAAATGGTGACTCGCCGAAAAATGTGTTTCAAACGAGCTCGAAAGGTAGGGTGGTGGACTCGCTAAAAAATGTGTTTCAAATGAGCTCGAAAGGTAGGGTAACGGACTCATTTCTAAGCAAAAATGGTGGACTCGCCGAAAAATGTGTTTCATATGAGCTCCAAAGGTAGGGTGGTGGACTCGCTAAAAAAATGTGTTTCAAATGAGCTCGAAAGGTAGGGTAAACGGCCTCATGTAAGCAAAAATGGTGGACTTGCCGAAAAATGTGTTTCAAATGAGCTCAAAAGGTAGGGTGGTGTGGACTCGCAAAAAAATGTGTTTCAAATGAGCTCAAAAGGTAGGGTAAACTGCCTCATTTCTAAGCAAAAATGGTGAACTCGCCGAAAAATGTGTTTCAAATAAGCTCGAAAGGTAGGGTGGTGGACTCGCTAAAAAATGTGTTTCAAATGAGCTCGAAAGGTAGGGTAACAGACTCATTTCTAAGCAAAAATGGTGGACTCGCCGAAAAATGTGTTTCATATGAGCTCCAAAGGTAGGGTGGTGGACTCGCTAAAATATGTGTTTCAAATGAGCTCGAAAGGTAGGGTAAACGGCCTTATTTATAAGAAAAAATAGTGGACTCGCCGGAAAATGTGTTTCAAATGAGCTCCAAAGGGAGGGTAGTGGACTCGCTAAAAAATGTGTTTCAAATGAGCTCGAAAGGTAGGGTAAACGGCCTCATTTCTAAGAAAAAATCGTGGACTCGCCAAAAAATGTGTTTCCAATGAGCTTCAAAGGTAGGGTGGTGGTCTAGGTGAAAAATGTGTTTCGAAAGAGTTCCAAAGATATGGTAAACGACCCCATTTCTGAGCAAAATTGTTGGACTCGCTAAAAAATGTGTTTCAAATGAGCTCAAAAGGTAGGGTAAACAGACTCATTTGTAAGCAAAAATGGTGACTCGCCGAAAAATGTGTTTCAAACGAGCTCGAAAGGTAGGGTGGTGGACTCGCTAAAAAATGTGTTTCAAATGAGCTCGAAAGGTAGGGTAAACGGCCTTATTTATAAGAAAAAATAGTGGACTCGCCGGAAAATGTGTTTCAAATGAGCTCCAAAGGGAGGGTAGTGGACTCGCTAAAAAATGTGTTTCAAATGAGCTCGAAAGGTAGGGTAAACGGCCTCATTTCTAAGAAAAAATCGTGGACTCGCCAAAAAATGTGTTTCCAATGAGCTTCAAAGGTAGGGTGGTGGTCTAGGTGAAAAATGTGTTTCGAAAGAGTTCCAAAGATATGGTAAACGACCCCATTTCTGAGCAAAATTGTTGGACTCGCAAAAAAATGTGTTTCAAATGAGCTCAAAAGGTAGGGTAAACAGACTCATTTGTAAGCAAAAATGGTGACTCGCCGAAAAATGTGTTTCAAACGAGCTCGAAAGGTAGGGTGGTGGACTCGCTAAAAAATGTGTTTCAAATGAGCTCGAAAGGTAGGGTAACGGACTCATTTCTAAGCAAAAATGGTGGACTCGCCGAAAAATGTGTTTCATATGAGCTCCAAAGGTAGGGTGGTGGACTCGCTAAAAAAATGTGTTTCAAATGAGCTCGAAAGGTAGGGTAAACGGCCTCATGTAAGCAAAAATGGTGGACTTGCCGAAAAATGTGTTTCAAATGAGCTCAAAAGGTAGGGTGGTGTGGACTCGCAAAAAAATGTGTTTCAAATGAGCTCAAAAGGTAGGGTAAACTGCCTCATTTCTAAGCAAAAATGGTGAACTCGCCGAAAAATGTGTTTCAAATAAGCTCGAAAGGTAGGGTGGTGGACTCGCTAAAAAATGTGTTTCAAATGAGCTCGAAAGGTAGGGTAACAGACTCATTTCTAAGCAAAAATGGTGGACTCGCCGAAAAATGTGTTTCATATGAGCTCCAAAGGTAGGGTGGTGGACTCGCTAAAATATGTGTTTCAAATGAGCTCGAAAGGTAGGGTAAACGGCCTTATTTATAAGAAAAAATAGTGGACTCGCCGGAAAATGTGTTTCAAATGAGCTCCAAAGGGAGGGTAGTGGACTCGCTAAAAAATGTGTTTCAAATGAGCTCGAAAGGTAGGGTAAACGGCCTCATTTCTAAGAAAAAATCGTGGACTCGCCAAAAAATGTGTTTCCAATGAGCTTCAAAGGTAGGGTGGTGGTCTAGGTGAAAAATGTGTTTCGAAAGAGTTCCAAAGATATGGTAAACGACCCCATTTCTGAGCAAAATTGTTGGACTCGCTAAAAAATGTGTTTCAAATGAGCTCAAAAGGTAGGGTAAACAGACTCATTTGTAAGCAAAAATGGTGACTCGCCGAAAAATGTGTTTCAAACGAGCTCGAAAGGTAGGGTGGTGGACTCGCTAAAAAATGTGTTTCAAATGAGCTCGAAAGGTAGGGTAACGGACTCATTTCTAAGCAAAAATGGTGGACTCGCCGAAAAATGTGTTTCATATGAGCTCCAAAGGTAGGGTGGTGGACTCGCTAAAAAAATGTGTTTCAAATGAGCTCGAAAGGTAGGGTAAACGGCCTCATGTAAGCAAAAATGGTGGACTTGCCGAAAAATGTGTTTCAAATGAGCTCAAAAGGTAGGGTGGTGTGGACTCGCAAAAAAATGTGTTTCAAATGAGCTCAAAAGGTAGGGTAAACTGCCTCATTTCTAAGCAAAAATGGTGAACTCGCCGAAAAATGTGTTTCAAATAAGCTCGAAAGGTAGGGTGGTGGACTCGCTAAAAAATGTGTTTCAAATGAGCTCGAAAGGTAGGGTAACAGACTCATTTCTAAGCAAAAATGGTGGACTCGCCGAAAAATGTGTTTCATATGAGCTCCAAAGGTAGGGTGGTGGACTCGCTAAAATATGTGTTTCAAATGAGCTCGAAAGGTAGGGTAAACGGCCTTATTTATAAGAAAAAATAGTGGACTCGCCGGAAAATGTGTTTCAAATGAGCTCCAAAGGGAGGGTAGTGGACTCGCTAAAAAATGTGTTTCAAATGAGCTCGAAAGGTAGGGTAAACGGCCTCATTTCTAAGAAAAAATCGTGGACTCGCCAAAAAATGTGTTTCCAATGAGCTTCAAAGGTAGGGTGGTGGTCTAGGTGAAAAATGTGTTTCGAAAGAGTTCCAAAGATATGGTAAACGACCCCATTTCTGAGCAAAATTGTTGGACTCGCTAAAAAATGTGTTTCAAATGAGCTCAAAAGGTAGGGTAAACAGACTCATTTGTAAGCAAAAATGGTGACTCGCCGAAAAATGTGTTTCAAACGAGCTCGAAAGGTAGGGTGGTGGACTCGCTAAAAAATGTGTTTCAAATGAGCTCGAAAGGTAGGGTAAACGGCCTTATTTATAAGAAAAAATAGTGGACTCGCCGGAAAATGTGTTTCAAATGAGCTCCAAAGGGAGGGTAGTGGACTCGCTAAAAAATGTGTTTCAAATGAGCTCGAAAGGTAGGGTAAACGGCCTCATTTCTAAGAAAAAATCGTGGACTCGCCAAAAAATGTGTTTCCAATGAGCTTCAAAGGTAGGGTGGTGGTCTAGGTGAAAAATGTGTTTCGAAAGAGTTCCAAAGATATGGTAAACGACCCCATTTCTGAGCAAAATTGTTGGACTCGCTAAAAAATGTGTTTCAAATGAGCTCAAAAGGTAGGGTAAACAGACTCATTTGTAAGCAAAAATGGTGACTCGCCGAAAAATGTGTTTCAAACGAGCTCGAAAGGTAGGGTGGTGGACTCGCTAAAAAATGTGTTTCAAATGAGCTCGAAAGGTAGGGTAACGGACTCATTTCTAAGCAAAAATGGTGGACTCGCCGAAAAATGTGTTTCATATGAGCTCCAAAGGTAGGGTGGTGGACTCGCTAAAAAAATGTGTTTCAAATGAGCTCGAAAGGTAGGGTAAACGGCCTCATGTAAGCAAAAATGGTGGACTTGCCGAAAAATGTGTTTCAAATGAGCTCAAAAGGTAGGGTGGTGTGGACTCGCAAAAAAATGTGTTTCAAATGAGCTCAAAAGGTAGGGTAAACTGCCTCATTTCTAAGCAAAAATGGTGAACTCGCCGAAAAATGTGTTTCAAATAAGCTCGAAAGGTAGGGTGGTGGACTCGCTAAAAAATGTGTTTCAAATGAGCTCGAAAGGTAGGGTAACAGACTCATTTCTAAGCAAAAATGGTGGACTCGCCGAAAAATGTGTTTCATATGAGCTCCAAAGGTAGGGTGGTGGACTCGCTAAAATATGTGTTTCAAATGAGCTCGAAAGGTAGGGTAAACGGCCTTATTTATAAGAAAAAATAGTGGACTCGCCGGAAAATGTGTTTCAAATGAGCTCCAAAGGGAGGGTAGTGGACTCGCTAAAAAATGTGTTTCAAATGAGCTCGAAAGGTAGGGTAAACGGCCTCATTTCTAAGAAAAAATCGTGGACTCGCCAAAAAATGTGTTTCCAATGAGCTTCAAAGGTAGGGTGGTGGTCTAGGTGAAAAATGTGTTTCGAAAGAGTTCCAAAGATATGGTAAACGACCCCATTTCTGAGCAAAATTGTTGGACTCGCTAAAAAATGTGTTTCAAATGAGCTCAAAAGGTAGGGTAAACAGACTCATTTGTAAGCAAAAATGGTGACTCGCCGAAAAATGTGTTTCAAACGAGCTCGAAAGGTAGGGTGGTGGACTCGCTAAAAAATGTGTTTCAAATGAGCTCGAAAGGTAGGGTAACGGACTCATTTCTAAGCAAAAATGGTGGACTCGCCGAAAAATGTGTTTCATATGAGCTCCAAAGGTAGGGTGGTGGACTCGCTAAAAAAATGTGTTTCAAATGAGCTCGAAAGGTAGGGTAAACGGCCTCATGTAAGCAAAAATGGTGGACTTGCCGAAAAATGTGTTTCAAATGAGCTCAAAAGGTAGGGTGGTGTGGACTCGCAAAAAAATGTGTTTCAAATGAGCTCAAAAGGTAGGGTAAACTGCCTCATTTCTAAGCAAAAATGGTGAACTCGCCGAAAAATGTGTTTCAAATAAGCTCGAAAGGTAGGGTGGTGGACTCGCTAAAAAATGTGTTTCAAATGAGCTCGAAAGGTAGGGTAACAGACTCATTTCTAAGCAAAAATGGTGGACTCGCCGAAAAATGTGTTTCATATGAGCTCCAAAGGTAGGGTGGTGGACTCGCTAAAATATGTGTTTCAAATGAGCTCAAAAGGTAGGGTAAACGGCCTTATTTATAAGAAAAAATAGTGGACTCGCCGGAAAATGTGTTTCAAATGAGCTCCAAAGGGAGGGTAGTGGACTCGCTAAAAAATGTGTTTCAAATGAGCTCGAAAGGTAGGGTAAACGGCCTCATTTCTAAGAAAAAATCGTGGACTCGCCAAAAAATGTGTTTCCAATGAGCTTCAAAGGTAGGGTGGTGGTCTAGGTGAAAAATGTGTTTCGAAAGAGTTCCAAAGATATGGTAAACGACCCCATTTCTGAGCAAAATTGTTGGACTCGCTAAAAAATGTGTTTCAAATGAGCTCAAAAGGTAGGGTAAACAAACTCATTTGTAAGCAAAAATGGTGACTCGCCGAAAAATGTGTTTCAAACGAGCTCGAAAGGTAGGGTGGTGGACTCGCTAAAAAATGTGTTTCAAATGAGCTCGAAAGGTAGGGTAAACGGCCTTATTTATAAGAAAAAATAGTGGACTCGCCGGAAAATGTGTTTCAAATGAGCTCCAAAGGGAGGGTAGTGGACTCGCTAAAAAATGTGTTTCAAATGAGCTCGAAAGGTAGGGTAAACGGCCTCATTTCTAAGAAAAAATCGTGGACTCGCCAAAAAATGTGTTTCCAATGAGCTTCAAAGGTAGGGTGGTGGTCTAGGTGAAAAATGTGTTTCGAAAGAGTTCCAAAGATATGGTAAACGACCCCATTTCTGAGCAAAATTGTTGGACTCGCTAAAAAATGTGTTTCAAATGAGCTCAAAAGGTAGGGTAAACAGACTCATTTGTAAGCAAAAATGGTGACTCGCCGAAAAATGTGTTTCAAGCGAGCTCGAAAGGTAGGGTGGTGGACTCGCTAAAAAATGTGTTTCAAATGAGCTCGAAAGGTAGGGTAACGGACTCATTTCTAAGCAAAAATGGTGGACTCGCCGAAAAATGTGTTTCATATGAGCTCCAAAGGTAGGGTGGTGGACTCGCTAAAAAAATGTGTTTCAAATGAGCTCGAAAGGTAGGGTAAACGGCCTCATGTAAGCAAAAATGGTGGACTTGCCGAAAAATGTGTTTCAAATGAGCTCAAAAGGTAGGGTGGTGTGGACTCGCAAAAAAATGTGTTTCAAATGAGCTCAAAAGGTAGGGTAAACTGCCTCATTTCTAAGCAAAAATGGTGAACTCGCCGAAAAATGTGTTTCAAATAAGCTCGAAAGGTAGGGTGGTGGACTCGCTAAAAAATGTGTTTCAAATGAGCTCGAAAGGTAGGGTAACAGACTCATTTCTAAGCAAAAATGGTGGACTCGCCGAAAAATGTGTTTCATATGAGCTCCAAAGGTAGGGTGGTGGACTCGCTAAAATATGTGTTTCAAATGAGCTCAAAAGGTAGGGTAAACGGCCTTATTTATAAGAAAAAATAGTGGACTCGCCGGAAAATGTGTTTCAAATGAGCTCCAAAGGGAGGGTAGTGGACTCGCTAAAAAATGTGTTTCAAATGAGCTCGAAAGGTAGGGTAAACGGCCTCATTTCTAAGAAAAAATCGTGGACTCGCCAAAAAATGTGTTTCCAATGAGCTTCAAAGGTAGGGTGGTGGTCTAGGTGAAAAATGTGTTTCGAAAGAGTTCCAAAGATATGGTAAACGACCCCATTTCTGAGCAAAATTGTTGGACTCGCTAAAAAATGTGTTTCAAATGAGCTCAAAAGGTAGGGTAAACAAACTCATTTGTAAGGCAAAATGGTGACTCGCCGAAAAATGTGTTTCAAACGAGCTCGAAAGGTAGGGTGGTGGACTTGCTAAAAAATGTGTTTCAAATGAGCTCGAAAGGTAGGGTAAACGGCCTTATTTATAAGAAAAAATAGTGGACTCGCCGGAAAATGTGTTTCAAATGAGCTCCAAAGGGAGGGTAGTGGACTCGCTAAAAAATGTGTTTCAAATGAGCTCGAAAGGTAGGGTAAACGGCCTCATTTCTAAGAAAAAATCGTGGACTCGCCAAAAAATGTGTTTCCAATGAGCTTCAAAGGTAGGGTGGTGGTCTAGGTGAAAAATGTGTTTCGAAAGAGTTCCAAAGATATGGTAAACGACCCCATTTCTGAGCAAAATTGTTGGACTCGCTAAAAAATGTGTTTCAAAGGTAGGGTAAACAGACTCATTTGTAAGCAAAAATGGTGACTCGCCGAAAAATGTGTTTCAAGCGAGCTCGAAAGGTAGGGTGGTGGACTCGCTAAAAAATGTGTTTCAAATGAGCTCGAAAGGTAGGGTAACGGACTCATTTCTAAGCAAAAATGGTGGACTCGCCGAAAAATGTGTTTCATATGAGCTCCAAAGGTAGGGTGGTGGACTCGCTAAAAAAATGTGTTTCAAATGAGCTCGAAAGGTAGGGTAAACGGCCTCATGTAAGCAAAAATGGTGGACTTGCCGAAAAATGTGTTTCAAATGAGCTCAAAAGGTAGGGTGGTGTGGACTCGCAAAAAAATGTGTTTCAAATGAGCTCAAAAGGTAGGGTAAACTGCCTCATTTCTAAGCAAAAATGGTGAACTCGCCGAAAAATGTGTTTCAAATAAGCTCGAAAGGTAGGGTGGTGGACTCGCTAAAAAATGTGTTTCAAATGAGCTCGAAAGGTAGGGTAACAGACTCATTTCTAAGCAAAAATGGTGGACTCGCCGAAAAATGTGTTTCATATGAGCTCCAAAGGTAGGGTGGTGGACTCGCTAAAATATGTGTTTCAAATGAGCTCGAAAGGTAGGGTAAACGGCCTTATTTATAAGAAAAAATAGTGGACTCGCCGGAAAATGTGTTTCAAATGAGCTCCAAAGGGAGGGTAGTGGACTCGCTAAAAAATGTGTTTCAAATGAGCTCGAAAGGTAGGGTAAACGGCCTCATTTCTAAGAAAAAATCGTGGACTCGCCAAAAAATGTGTTTCCAATGAGCTTCAAAGGTAGGGTGGTGGTCTAGGTGAAAAATGTGTTTCGAAAGAGTTCCAAAGATATGGTAAACGACCCCATTTCTGAGCAAAATTGTTGGACTCGCTAAAAAATGTGTTTCAAATGAGCTCAAAAGGTAGGGTAAACAGACTCATTTGTAAGCAAAAATGGTGACTCGCCGAAAAATGTGTTTCAAACGAGCTCGAAAGGTAGGGTGGTGGACTCGCTAAAAAATGTGTTTCAAATGAGCTCGAAAGGTAGGGTAACGGACTCATTTCTAAGCAAAAATGGTGGACTCGCCGAAAAATGTGTTTCATATGAGCTCCAAAGGTAGGGTGGTGGACTCGCTAAAAAAATGTGTTTCAAATGAGCTCGAAAGGTAGGGTAAACGGCCTCATGTAAGCAAAAATGGTGGACTTGCCGAAAAATGTGTTTCAAATGAGCTCAAAAGGTAGGGTGGTGTGGACTCGCAAAAAAATGTGTTTCAAATGAGCTCAAAAGGTAGGGTAAACTGCCTCATTTCTAAGCAAAAATGGTGAACTCGCCGAAAAATGTGTTTCAAATAAGCTCGAAAGGTAGGGTGGTGGACTCGCTAAAAAATGTGTTTCAAATGAGCTCAAAAGGTAGGGTAACAGACTCATTTCTAAGCAAAAATGGTGGACTCGCCGAAAAATGTGTTTCATATGAGCTCCAAAGGTAGGGTGGTGGACTCGCTAAAATATGTGTTTCAAATGAGCTCGAAAGGTAGGGTAAACGGCCTTATTTATAAGAAAAAATAGTGGACTCGCCGGAAAATGTGTTTCAAATGAGCTCCAAAGGGAGGGTAGTGGACTCGCTAAAAAATGTGTTTCAAATGAGCTCGAAAGGTAGGGTAAACGGCCTCATTTCTAAGAAAAAATCGTGGACTCGCCAAAAAATGTGTTTCCAATGAGCTTCAAAGGTAGGGTGGTGGTCTAGGTGAAAAATGTGTTTCGAAAGAGTTCCAAAGATATGGCAAACGACCCCATTTCTGAGCAAAATTGTTGGACTCGCTAAAAAATGTGTTTCAAATGAGCTCAAAAGGTAGGGTAAACAGACTCATTTGTAAGCAAAAATGGTGACTCGCCGAAAAATGTGTTTCAAACGAGCTCGAAAGGTAGGGTGGTGGACTCGCTAAAAAATGTGTTTCAAATGAGCTCGAAAGGTAGGGTAACGGACTCATTTCTAAGCAAAAATGGTGGACTCGCCGAAAAATGTGTTTCATATGGGCTCCAAAGGTAGGGTGGTGGACTCGCTAAAAAAATGTGTTTCAAATGAGCTCGAAAGGTAGGGTAAACGGCCTCATGTAAGCAAAAATGGTGGACTTGCCGAAAAATGTGTTTCAAATGAGCTCAAAAGGTAGGGTGGTGTGGACTCGCAAAAAAATGTGTTTCAAATGAGCTCAAAAGGTAGGGTAAACTGCCTCATTTCTAAGCAAAAATGGTGAACTCGCCGAAAAATGTGTTTCAAATAAGCTCGAAAGGTAGGGTGGTGGACTCGCTACAAAATGTGTTTCAAATGAGCTCGAAAGGTAGGGTAACAGACTCATTTCTAAGCAAAAATGGTGGACTCGCCGAAAAATGTGTTTCATATGAGCTCCAAAGGTAGGGTGGTGGACTCGCTAAAATATGTGTTTCAAATGAGCTCGAAAGGTAGGGTAAACGGCCTTATTTATAAGAAAAAATAGTGGACTCGCCGGAAAATGTGTTTCAAAAGAGCTCCAAAGGGAGGGTAGTGGACTCGCTAAAAAATGTGTTTCAAATGAGCTCGAAAGGTAGGGTAAACGGCCTCATTTCTAAGAAAAAATCGTGGACTCGCCAAAAAATGTGTTTCCAATGAGCTTCAAAGGTAGGGTGGTGGTCTAGGTGAAAAATGTGTTTCGAAAGAGTTCCAAAGATATGGTAAACGACCCCATTTCTGAGCAAAATTGTTGGACTCGCTAAAAAATGTGTTTCAAATGAGCTCAAAAGGTAGGGTAAACAGACTCATTTGTAAGCCAAAATGGTGACTCGCCGAAAAATGTGTTTCAAACGAGCTCGAAAGGTAGGGTGGTGGACTCGCTAAAAAATGTGTTTCAAATGAGCTCGAAAGGTAGGGTAACGGACTCATTTCTAAGCAAAAATGGTGGACTCGCCGAAAAATGTGTTTCATATGAGCTCCAAAGGTAGGGTGGTGGACTCGCTAAAAAAATGTGTTTCAAATGAGCTCGAAAGGTAGGGTAAACGGCCTCATGTAAGCAAAAATGGTGGACTTGCCGAAAAATGTGTTTCAAATGAGCTCAAAAGGTAGGGTGGTGTGGACTCGCAAAAAAATGTGTTTCAAATGAGCTCAAAAGGTAGGGTAAACTGCCTCATTTCTAAGCAAAAATGGTGAACTCGCCGAAAAATGTGTTTCAAATAAGCTCGAAAGGTAGGGTGGTGGACTCGCTAAAAAATGTGTTTCAAATGAGCTCGAAAGGTAGGGTAACAGACTCATTTCTAAGCAAAAATGGTGGACTCGCCGAAAAATGTGTTTCATATGAGCTCCAAAGGTAGGGTGGTGGACTCGCTAAAATATGTGTTTCAAATGAGCTCGAAAGGTAGGGTAAACGGCCTTATTTATAAGAAAAAATAGTGGACTCGCCGGAAAATGTGTTTCAAATGAGCTCCAAAGGGAGGGTAGTGGACTCGCTAAAAAATGTGTTTCAAATGAGCTCGAAAGGTAGGGTAAACGGCCTCATTTCTAAGAAAAAATCGTGGACTCGCCAAAAAATGTGTTTCCAATGAGCTTCAAAGGTAGGGTGGTGGTCTAGGTGAAAAATGTGTTTCGAAAGAGTTCCAAAGATATGGTAAACGACCCCATTTCTGAGCAAAATTGTTGGACTCGCTAAAAAATGTGTTTCAAATGAGCTCAAAAGGTAGGGTAAACAGACTCATTTGTAAGCAAAAATGGTGACTCGCCGAAAAATGTGTTTCAAACGAGCTCGAAAGGTAGGGTGGTGGACTCGCTAAAAAATGTGTTTCAAATGAGCTCGAAAGGTAGGGTAACGGACTCATTTCTAAGCAAAAATGGTGGACTCGCCGAAAAATGTGTTTCATATGAGCTCCAAAGGTAGGGTGGTGGACTCGCTAAAAAAATGTGTTTCAAATGAGCTCGAAAGGTAGGGTAAACGGCCTCATGTAAGCAAAAATGGTGGACTTGCCGAAAAATGTGTTTCAAATGAGCTCAAAAGGTAGGGTGGTGTGGACTCGCAAAAAAATGTGTTTCAAATGAGCTCAAAAGGTAGGGTAAACTGCCTCATTTCTAAGCAAAAATGGTGAACTCGCCGAAAAATGTGTTTCAAATAAGCTCGAAAGGTAGGGTGGTGGACTCGCTACAAAATGTGTTTCAAATGAGCTCGAAAGGTAGGGTAACAGACTCATTTCTAAGCAAAAATGGTGGACTCGCCGAAAAATGTGTTTCATATGAGCTCCAAAGGTAGGGTGGTGGACTCGCTAAAATATGTGTTTCAAATGAGCTCGAAAGGTAGGGTTAACGGCCTTATTTATAAGAAAAAATAGTGGACTCGCCGGAAAATGTGTTTCAAAAGAGCTCCAAAGGGAGGGTAGTGGACTCGCTAAAAAATGTGTTTCAAATGAGCTCGAAAGGTAGGGTAAACGGCCTCATTTCTAAGAAAAAATCGTGGACTCGCCAAAAAATGTGTTTCCAATGAGCTTCAAAGGTAGGGTGGTGGTCTAGGTGAAAAATGTGTTTCGAAAGAGTTCCAAAGATATGGCAAACGACCCCATTTCTGAGCAAAATTGTTGGACTCGCTAAAAAATGTGTTTCAAATGAGCTCAAAAGGTAGGGTAAACAGACTCATTTGTAAGCAAAAATGGTGACTCGCCGAAAAATGTGTTTCAAACGAGCTCGAAAGGTAGGGTGGTGGACTCGCTAAAAAATGTGTTTCAAATGAGCTCGAAAGGTAGGGTAACGGACTCATTTCTAAGCAAAAATGGTGGACTCGCCGAAAAATGTGTTTCATATGGGCTCCAAAGGTAGGGTGGTGGACTCGCTAAAAAAATGTGTTTCAAATGAGCTCGAAAGGTAGGGTAAACGGCCTCATGTAAGCAAAAATGGTGGACTTGCCGAAAAATGTGTTTCAAATGAGCTCAAAAGGTAGGGTGGTGTGGACTCGCAAAAAAATGTGTTTCAAATGAGCTCAAAAGGTAGGGTAAACTGCCTCATTTCTAAGCAAAAATGGTGAACTCGCCGAAAAATGTGTTTCAAATAAGCTCGAAAGGTAGGGTGGTGGACTCGCTAAAAAATGTGTTTCAAATGAGCTCGAAAGGTAGGGTAACAGACTCATTTCTAAGCAAAAATGGTGGACTCGCCGAAAAATGTGTTTCATATGAGCTCCAAAGGTAGGGTGGTGGACTCGCTAAAATATGTGTTTCAAATGAGCTCGAAAGGTAGGGTAAACGGCCTTATTTATAAGAAAAAATAGTGGACTCGCCGGAAAATGTGTTTCAAATGAGCTCCAAAGGGAGGGTAGTGGACTCGCTAAAAAATGTGTTTCAAATGAGCTCGAAAGGTAGGGTAAACGGCCTCATTTCTAAGAAAAAATCGTGGACTCGCCAAAAAATGTGTTTCCAATGAGCTTCAAAGGTAGGGTGGTGGTCTAGGTGAAAAATGTGTTTCGAAAGAGTTCCAAAGATATGGCAAACGACCCCATTTCTGAGCAAAATTGTTGGACTCGCTAAAAAATGTGTTTCAAATGAGCTCAAAAGGTAGGGTAAACAGACTCATTTGTAAGCAAAAATGGTGACTCGCCGAAAAATGTGTTTCAAACGAGCTCGAAAGGTAGGGTGGTGGACTCGCTAAAAAATGTGTTTCAAATGAGCTCGAAAGGTAGGGTAACGGACTCATTTCTAAGCAAAAATGGTGGACTCGCCGAAAAATGTGTTTCATATGGGCTCCAAAGGTAGGGTGGTGGACTCGCTAAAAAAATGTGTTTCAAATGAGCTCGAAAGGTAGGGTAAACGGCCTCATGTAAGCAAAAATGGTGGACTTGCCGAAAAATGTGTTTCAAATGAGCTCAAAAGGTAGGGTGGTGTGGACTCGCAAAAAAATGTGTTTCAAATGAGCTCAAAAGGTAGGGTAAACTGCCTCATTTCTAAGCAAAAATGGTGAACTCGCCGAAAAATGTGTTTCAAATAAGCTCGAAAGGTAGGGTGGTGGACTCGCTACAAAATGTGTTTCAAATGAGCTCGAAAGGTAGGGTAACAGACTCATTTCTAAGCAAAAATGGTGGACTCGCCGAAAAATGTGTTTCATATGAGCTCCAAAGGTAGGGTGGTGGACTCGCTAAAATATGTGTTTCAAATGAGCTCGAAAGGTAGGGTAAACGGCCTTATTTATAAGAAAAAATAGTGGACTCGCCGGAAAATGTGTTTCAAAAGAGCTCCAAAGGGAGGGTAGTGGACTCGCTAAAAAATGTGTTTCAAATGAGCTCGAAAGGTAGGGTAAACGGCCTCATTTCTAAGAAAAAATCGTGGACTCGCCAAAAAATGTGTTTCCAATGAGCTTCAAAGGTAGGGTGGTGGTCTAGGTGAAAAATGTGTTTCGAAAGAGTTCCAAAGATATGGTAAACGACCCCATTTCTGAGCAAAATTGTTGGACTCGCTAAAAAATGTGTTTCAAATGAGCTCAAAAGGTAGGGTAAACAGACTCATTTGTAAGCCAAAATGGTGACTCGCCGAAAAATGTGTTTCAAACGAGCTCGAAAGGTAGGGTGGTGGACTCGCTAAAAAATGTGTTTCAAATGAGCTCGAAAGGTAGGGTAACGGACTCATTTCTAAGCAAAAATGGTGGACTCGCCGAAAAATGTGTTTCATATGAGCTCCAAAGGTAGGGTGGTGGACTCGCTAAAAAAATGTGTTTCAAATGAGCTCGAAAGGTAGGGTAAACGGCCTCATGTAAGCAAAAATGGTGGACTTGCCGAAAAATGTGTTTCAAATGAGCTCAAAAGGTAGGGTGGTGTGGACTCGCAAAAAAATGTGTTTCAAATGAGCTCAAAAGGTAGGGTAAACTGCCTCATTTCTAAGCAAAAATGGTGAACTCGCCGAAAAATGTGTTTCAAATAAGCTCGAAAGGTAGGGTGGTGGACTCGCTAAAAAATGTGTTTCAAATGAGCTCGAAAGGTAGGGTAACAGACTCATTTCTAAGCAAAAATGGTGGACTCGCCGAAAAATGTGTTTCATATGAGCTCCAAAGGTAGGGTGGTGGACTCGCTAAAATATGTGTTTCAAATGAGCTCGAAAGGTAGGGTAAACGGCCTTATTTATAAGAAAAAATAGTGGACTCGCCGGAAAATGTGTTTCAAATGAGCTCCAAAGGGAGGGTAGTGGACTCGCTAAAAAATGTGTTTCAAATGAGCTCGAAAGGTAGGGTAAACGGCCTCATTTCTAAGAAAAAATCGTGGACTCGCCAAAAAATTTGTTTCCAATGAGCTTCAAAGGTAGGGTGGTGGTCTAGGTGAAAAATGTGTTTCGAAAGAGTTCCAAAGATATGGTAAACGACCCCATTTCTGAGCAAAATTGTTGGACTCGCTAAAAAATGTGTTTCAAATGAGCTCAAAAGGTAGGGTAAACAGACTCATTTGTAAGCAAAAATGGTGACTCGCCGAAAAATGTGTTTCAAACGAGCTCGAAAGGTAGGGTGGTGGACTCGCTAAAAAATGTGTTTCAAATGAGCTCGAAAGGTAGGGTAACGGACTCATTTCTAAGCAAAAATGGTGGACTCGCCGAAAAATGTGTTTCATATGAGCTCCAAAGGTAGGGTGGTGGACTCGCTAAAAAAATGTGTTTGAAATGAGCTCGAAAGGTAGGGTAAACGGCCTCATGTAAGCAAAAATGGTGGACTTGCCGAAAAATGTGTTTCAAATGAGCTCAAAAGGTAGGGTGGTGTGGACTCGCAAAAAAATGTGTTTCAAATGAGCTCAAAAGGTAGGGTAAACTGCCTCATTTCTAAGCAAAAATGGTGAACTCGCCGAAAAATGTGTTTCAAATAAGCTCGAAAGGTAGGGTGGTGGACTCGCTACAAAATGTGTTTCAAATGAGCTCGAAAGGTAGGGTAACAGACTCATTTCTAAGCAAAAATGGTGGACTCGCCGAAAAATGTGTTTCATATGAGCTCCAAAGGTAGGGTGGTGGACTCGCTAAAATATGTGTTTCAAATGAGCTCGAAAGGTAGGGTTAACGGCCTTATTTATAAGAAAAAATAGTGGACTCGCCGGAAAATGTGTTTCAAAAGAGCTCCAAAGGGAGGGTAGTGGACTCGCTAAAAAATGTGTTTCAAATGAGCTCGAAAGGTAGGGTAAACGGCCTCATTTCTAAGAAAAAATCGTGGACTCGCCAAAAAATGTGTTTCCAATGAGCTTCAAAGGTAGGGTGGTGGTCTAGGTGAAAAATGTGTTTCGAAAGAGTTCCAAAGATATGGCAAACGACCCCATTTCTGAGCAAAATTGTTGGACTCGCTAAAAAATGTGTTTCAAATGAGCTCAAAAGGTAGGGTAAACAGACTCATTTGTAAGCAAAAATGGTGACTCGCCGAAAAATGTGTTTCAAACGAGCTCGAAAGGTAGGGTGGTGGACTCGCTAAAAAATGTGTTTCAAATGAGCTCGAAAGGTAGGGTAACGGACTCATTTCTAAGCAAAAATGGTGGACTCGCCGAAAAATGTGTTTCATATGGGCTCCAAAGGTAGGGTGGTGGACTCGCTAAAAAAATGTGTTTCAAATGAGCTCGAAAGGTAGGGTAAACGGCCTCATGTAAGCAAAAATGGTGGACTTGCCGAAAAATGTGTTTCAAATGAGCTCAAAAGGTAGGGTGGTGTGGACTCGCAAAAAAATGTGTTTCAAATGAGCTCAAAAGGTAGGGTAAACTGCCTCATTTCTAAGCAAAAATGGTGAACTCGCCGAAAAATGTGTTTCAAATAAGCTCGAAAGGTAGGGTGGTGGACTCGCTACAAAATGTGTTTCAAATGAGCTCGAAAGGTAGGGTAACAGACTCATTTCTAAGCAAAAATGGTGGACTCGCCGAAAAATGTGTTTCATATGAGCTCCAAAGGTAGGGTGGTGGACTCGCTAAAATATGTGTTTCAAATGAGCTCGAAAGGTAGGGTAAACGGCCTTATTTATAAGAAAAAATAGTGGACTCGCCGGAAAATGTGTTTCAAAAGAGCTCCAAAGGGAGGGTAGTGGACTCGCTAAAAAATGTGTTTCAAATGAGCTCGAAAGGTAGGGTAAACGGCCTCATTTCTAAGAAAAAATCGTGGACTCGCCAAAAAATGTGTTTCCAATGAGCTTCAAAGGTAGGGTGGTGGTCTAGGTGAAAAATGTGTTTCGAAAGAGTTCCAAAGATATGGTAAACGACCCCATTTCTGAGCAAAATTGTTGGACACGCTAAAAAATATGTTTCAAATGAGCTCAAAAGGTAGGGTAAACAGACTCATTTGTAAGCAAAAATGGTGACTCGCCGAAAAATGTGTTTCAAACGAGCTCGAAAGGTAGGGTGGTGGACTCGCTAAAAAATGTGTTTCAAATGAGCTCGAAAGGTAGGGTAACGGACTCATTTCTAAGCAAAAATGGTGGACTCGCCGAAAAATGTGTTTCATATGAGCTCCAAAGGTAGGGTGGTGGACTCGCTAAAAAAATGTGTTTCAAATGAGCTCGAAAGGTAGGGTAAACGGCCTCATGTAAGCAAAAATGGTGGACTTGCCGAAAAATGTGTTTCAAATGAGCTCAAAAGGTAGGGTGGTGTGGACTCGCAAAAAAATGTGTTTCAAATGAGCTCAAAAGGTAGGGTAAACTGCCTCATTTCTAAGCAAAAATGGTGAACTCGCCGAAAAATGTGTTTCAAATAAGCTCGAAAGGTAGGGTGGTGGACTCGTTAAAAAATGTGTTTCAAATGAGCTCGAAAGGTAGGGTAACAGACTCATTTCTAAGCAAAAATGGTGGACTCGCCGAAAAATGTGTTTCATATGAGCTCCAAAGGTAGGGTGGTGGACTCGCTAAAATATGTGTTTCAAATGAGCTCGAAAGGTAGGGTAAACGGCCTTATTTATAAGAAAAAATAGTGGACTCGCCGGAAAATGTGTTTCAAATGAGCTCCAAAGGGAGGGTAGTGGACTCGCTAAAAAATGTGTTTCAAATGAGCTCCAAAGGTAGGGTAAACGGCCTCATTTCTAAGAAAAAATCGTGGACTCGCCAAAAAATGTGTTTCCAATGAGCTTCAAAGGTAGGGTGGTGGTCTAGGTGAAAAATGTGTTTCGAAAGAGTTCCAAAGATATGGCAAACGACCCCATTTCTGAGCAAAATTGTTGGACTCGCTAAAAAATGTGTTTCAAATGAGCTCAAAAGGTAGGGTAAACAGACTCATTTGTAAGCAAAAATGGTGACTCGCCGAAAAATGTGTTTCAAACGAGCTCGAAAGGTAGGGTGGTGGACTCGCTAAAAAATGTGTTTCAAATGAGCTCGAAAGATAGGGTAACGGACTCATTTCTAAGCAAAAATGGTGGACTCGCCGAAAAATGTGTTTCATATGAGCTCCAAAGGTAGGGTGGTGGACTCGCTAAAAAAATGTGTTTCAAATGAGCTCGAAAGGTAGGGTAAACGGCCTCATGTAAGCAAAAATGGTGGACTTGCCGAAAAATGTGTTTCAAATGAGCTCAAAAGGTAGGGTGGTGTGGACTCGCAAAAAAATGTGTTTCAAATGAGCTCAAAAGGTAGGGTAAACTGCCTCATTTCTAAGCAAAAATGGTGAACTCGCCGAAAAATGTGTTTCAAATAAGCTCGAAAGGTAGGGTGGTGGACTCGCTAAAAAATGTGTTTCAAATGAGCTCGAAAGGTAGGGTAACAGACTCATTTCTAAGCAAAAATGGTGGACTCGCCGAAAAATGTGTTTCATATGAGCTCCAAAGGTAGGGTGGTGGACTCGCTAAAATATGTGTTTCAAATGAGCTCGAAAGGTAGGGTAAACGGCCTTATTTATAAGAAAAAATAGTGGACTCGCCGGAAAATGTGTTTCAAAAGAGCTCCAAAGGGAGGGTAGTGGACTCGCTAAAAAATGTGTTTCAAATGAGCTCGAAAGGTAGGGTAAACGGCCTCATTTCTAAGAAAAAATCGTGGACTCGCCAAAAAATGTGTTTCCAATGAGCTTCAAAGGTAGGGTGGTGGTCTAGGTGAAAAATGTGTTTCGAAAGAGTTCCAAAGATATGGTAAACGACCCCATTTCTGAGCAAAATTGTTGGACTCGCTAAAAAATGTGTTTCAAATGAGCTCAAAAGGTAGGGTAAACAGACTCATTTGTAAGCAAAAATGGTGACTCGCCGAAAAATGTGTTTCAAACGAGCTCGAAAGGTAGGGTGGTGGACTCGCTAAAAAATGTGTTTCAAATGAGCTCGAAAGGTAGGGTAACGGACTCATTTCTAAGCAAAAATGGTGGACTCGCCGAAAAATGTGTTTCATATGAGCTCCAAAGGTAGGGTGGTGGACTCGCTAAAAAAATGTGTTTCAAATGAGCTCGAAAGGTAGGGTAAACGGCCTCATGTAAGCAAAAATGGTGGACTTGCCGAAAAATGTGTTTCAAATGAGCTCAAAAGGTAGGGTGGTGTGGACTCGCAAAAAAATGTGTTTCAAATGAGCTCATAAGGTAGGGTAAACTGCCTCATTTCTAAGCAAAAATGGTGGACTCGCCAAAAAATGTGTTTCAAATAAGCTCGAAAGGTAGGGTGGTGGACTCGCTAAAAAATGTGTTTCAAATGAGCTCGAAAGGTAGGGTAACAGACTGATTTCAAAGAAAAAATGGTGGACTCGACGAAAAATGTGTTTCATATGAGCTCCAAAGGTAGGGTGGTGGTCTAGCCGAAAAATGTGTTTCAAATGAGCTCCAAAGATAGGTTAAACGGCCCAATTTCTGAGCAAAAATGGTGGACTAGCCAAAAAATGTGTTTCAAATGAGCTCCAAAGGTAGGGTGGTGGACTTGCTAAAAAATGTGTTTCAAATGAGCTCGAAAGGTAGGGTGAACGGCCTCATTTCTAAGAAAAAATGGTGGACTCGCTAAAAAAATGTGTTTCAAATGAGCTTCAAAGGTAGGGTGGTGGTCTAGCTGAAAAATATGTTTAAATGAGCTCCAAAGATAGGGTAAACGGCCCCATTTCTGAGCAAAATTGTTGGACTCGCCGAAAAATGTGTTTCATATGAGCTCCAAAGGTTGGGTGGTGGACTCGCTAAAAAATGTGCTTCAAATGAATTCAAAAGGTATGGTAAACAGACTCATTTGTAAGCAAAAATGGTGACTCGCCGAAAAATGTGTTTCAAAAAAGCTCGAAAGGTAGGGTGGTGGACTCGCTAAAATATGTGTTTCAAATGAGCTCGAAAGGTAGGGTAACGGACTCATTTCTAAGCAAAAATGGTGGACTCGCCTAAAAATGTGTTTCATATGAGCTCCAAAGGTAGGGTGGTGGACTCGCTAAAAAAATGTGTTTCAAATTAGCTCGAAAGGTAGGGTAAACGGCCTCATGTAAGCAAAAATGGTGGACTTGCCGAAAAATGTGTTTCAAATGAGCTCAAAAGGTAGGGAGGTGTGGAGTCGCAAAAAAATGTGTTTCAAATGAGCTCAAAAGGTAGGGTAAACTGCCTCATTTCTAAGCAAAAATGGTGGACTCGCCGAAAAATGTGTTTCAAATAAGCCCGAAAGGTAGGGTGGTGGACTCGCTAAAAAATGTGTTTCAAATGAGCTCGAAAGGTAGGGTAACAGACTCATTTCTAAGCAAAAATGGTGGACTCGCCGAAAAATGTGTTTCATATGACCTCCAAAGGTAGGGTGGTGGACTCGCTAAAAAATGTGTTTCAAATGAGCTCGAAAGGTAGGGTAAACGGCCTTATTTATAAAAAAAAATAGTGGACTCGCCGGAAAATGTGTTTCAAATGAGCTCCAAAGGGAGGGTAGTGGACTCGCTAAAAAATGTGTTTCAAATGAGCTCGAAAGGTAGGGTAAACGGCCTCATTTCTAAGAAAAAATGGTGGACTCGCCAAAAAATGTGTTTCCAATGAGCTTCAAAGGTAGGGTGGTGGTCTAGGTGAAAAATGTGTTTCGAAAGAGTTCCAAAGATAGGGTAAACGACCCCATTTCTGAGCGAAATTGTTGGACTCGCTAAAAAATGTGTTTCAAGTGAGCTCAAAAGGTAGGGTAAACAGACTCATTTGTAAGCAAAAATGGTGACTCGCCGAAAAATGTGTTTCAAACGAGCTCGAAAGGAGGGTGGTGGACTCGCTAAAAAATGTGTTTCAAATGAGCTCGAAAGGTAGGGTAACGGACTCATTTCTAAGCAAAAATGGTGGACTCGCCGAAAAATGTGTTTCATATGAGCTCCAAAGGTAGGGTGGTGGACTCGCTAAAAAAATGTGTTTCAAATGAGCTCGAAAGGTAGGGTAAACGGCCTCATGTAAGCAAAAATGGTGGACTTGCCGAAAAATGTGTTTCAAATGAGCTCAAAAGGTAGGGTGGTGTGGACTCGCAAAAAAATGTGTTTCAAATGAGCTCAAAAGGTAGGGTAAACTGCCTCATTTCTAAGCAAAAATGGTGAACTCGCCGAAAAATGTGTTTCAAATAAGCTCGAAAGGTAGGGTGGTGGACTCGCTAAAAAATGTGTTTCAAATGAGCTCGAAAGGTAGGGTAACAGACTCATTTCTAAGCAAAAATGGTGGACTCGCCGAAAAATGTGTTTCATATGAGCTCCAAAGGTAGGGTGGTGGACTCGCTAAAATATGTGTTTCAAATGAGCTCGAAAGGTAGGGTAAACGGCCTTATTTATAAGAAAAAATAGTGGACTCGCCGGAAAATGTGTTTCAAATGAATTCAAAAGGTATGGTAAACAGACTCATTTGTAAGCAAAAATGGTGACTCGCTGAAAAATGTGTTTCAAAAAAGCTCGAAAGGTAGGGTGGTGGACTCGCTAAAATATGTGTTTCAAATGAGCTCGAAAGGTAGGGTAACAGACTCATTTCTAAGAAAAAATGGTGGACTCGCCTAAAAATGTGTTTCATATGAGCTCCAAAGGTAGGGTGGTGGACTCGCTAAAAAAATGTGTTTCAAATTAGCTCGAAAGGTAGGGTAAACAGCCTCATGTAAGCAAAAATGGTGGACTTGCCGAAAAATGTGTTTCAAATGAGCTCAAAAGGTAGGGAGGTGTGGACTCGCAAAAAAATGTGTTTCAAATGAGCTCAAAAGGTAGGGTAAACTGCCTCATTTCTAAGCAAAAATGGTGGACTCGCCGAAAAATGTGTTTCAAATAAGCCCGAAAGGTAGGGTGGTGGACTCGCTAAAAAATGTGTTTCAAATGAGCTCGAAAGGTAGGGTAACAGACTCATTTCTAAGCAAAAATGGTGGACTCGCCGAAAAATGTGTTTCATATGACCTCCAAAGGTAGGGTGGTGGTCTCGCTAAAAAATGTGTTTCAAATGAGCTCGAAACGTAGGGTAAACGGCCTTATTTATAAAAAAAAATAGTGGACTCGCCGGAAAATGTGTTTCAAATGAGCTCCAAAGGGAGGGTAGTGGACTCGCTAAAAAATGTGTTTCAAATGAGCTCGAAAGGTAGGGTAAACGGCCTCATTTCTAAGAAAAAATGGTGGACTCGCCAAAAAATGTGTTTCCAATGAGCTTCAAAGGTAGGGTGGTGGTCTAGGTGAAAAATGTGTTTCGAAAGAGTTCCAAAGATAGGGTAAACGACCCCATTTCTGAGCAAAATTGTTGGACTCGCTAAAAAATGTGTTTCAAGTGAGCTCAAAAGGTAGGGTAAACAGACTCAATTGTAAGCAAAAATGGTGACTCGCCGAAAAATGTGTTTCAAACGAGCTCGAAAGGTAGGGTGGTGGACTCGCTAAAAAATGTGTTTCAAATGAGCTCGAAAGGTAGGGTAACGGACTCATTTCTAAGCAAAAATGGTGGACTCGCTGAAAAATGTGTTTCATATGAGCTCCAAAGGTAGGGTGGTGGACTCGCTAAAAAAATGTGTTTCAAATGAGCTCGAAAGGTAGGGTAAACGGCCTCATGTAAGCAAAAATGGTGGACTTGCCGAAAAATGTGTTTCAAATGAGCTCAAAAGGTAGGGTGGTGTGGACTCGCAAAAAAATGTGTTTCAAATGAGCTCAAAAGGTAGGGTAAACTGCCTCATTTCTAAGCAAAAATGGTGAACTCGCCGAAAAATGTGTTTCAAATAAGCTCGAAAGGTAGGGTGGTGGACTCGCTAAAAAATGTGTTTCAAATGAGCTCGAAAGGTAGGGTAACAGACTCATTTCTAAGCAAAAATGGTGGACTCGCCGAAAAATGTGTTTCATATGAGCTCCAAAGGTAGGGTGGTGGACTCGCTAAAATATGTGTTTCAAATGAGCTCGAAAGGTAGGGTAAACGGCCTTATTTATAAGAAAAAATAGTGGACTCGCCGGAAAATGTGTTTCAAATGAGCTCCAAAGGGAGGGTAGTGGACTCGCTAAAAAATGTGTTTCAAATGAGCTCGAAAGGTAGGGTAAACGGCCTCATTTCTAAGAAAAAATAGTGGACTCGCCAAAAAATGTGTTTCCAATGAGCTTCAAAGGTAGGGTGGTGGTCTAGGTGAAAAATGTGTTTCGAAAGAGTTCCAAAGATAGGGTAAACGACCCCATTTCTGAGCAAAATTGTTGGACTCGCTAAAAAATGTGTTTCAAGTGAGCTCAAAAGGTAGGGTAAACAGACTCATTTGTAAGCAAAAATGGTGACTCGCCGAAAAATGTGTTTCAAACGAGCTCGAAAGGTAGGGTGGTGGACTCGCTAAAAAATGTGTTTCAAATGAGCTCGAAAGGTAGGGTAACGGACTCATTTCTAAGCAAAAATGGTGGACTCGCCGAAAAATGTGTTTCATATGAGCTCCAAAGGTAGGGTGGTGGACTCGCTAAAAAAATGTGTTTCAAATGAGCTCGAAAGGTAGGGTAAACGGCCTCATGTAAGCAAAAATGGTGGACTTGCCGAAAAATGTGTTTCAAATGAGCTCAAAAGGTAGGGTGGTGTGGACTCGCAAAAAAATGTGTTTCAAATGAGCTCAAAAGGTAGGGTAAACTGCCTCATTTCTAAGCAAAAATGGTGAACTCGCCGAAAAATGTGTTTCAAATAAGCTCGAAAGGTAGGGTGGTGGACTCGCTAAAAAATGTGTTTCAAATGAGCTCGAAAGGTAGGGTAACAGACTCATTTCTAAGCAAAAATGGTGGACTCGCCGAAAAATGTGTTTCATATGAGCTCCAAAGGTAGGGTGGTGGACTCGCTAAAATATGTGTTTCAAATGAGCTCGAAAGGTAGGGTAAACGGCCTTATTTATAAGAAAAAATAGTGGACTCGCCGGAAAATGTGTTTCAAATGAGCTCCAAAGGGAGGGTAGTGGACTCGCTAAAAAATGTGTTTCAAATGAGCTCGAAAGGTAGGGTAAACGGCCTCATTTCTAAGAAAAAATAGTGGACTCGCCAAAAAATGTGTTTCCAATGAGCTTCAAAGGTAGGGTGGTGGTCTAGGTGAAAAATGTGTTTCGAAAGAGTTCCAAAGATAGGGTAAACGACCCCATTTCTGAGCAAAATTGTTGGACTCGCTAAAAAATGTGTTTCAAGTGAGCTCAAAAGGTAGGGTAAACAGACTCAATTGTAAGCAAAAATGGTGACTCGCCGAAAAATGTGTTTCAAACGAGCTCGAAAGGTAGGGTGGTGGACTCGCTAAAAAATGTGTTTCAAATGAGCTCGAAAGGTAGGGTAACGGACTCATTTCTAAGCAAAAATGGTGGACTCGCTGAAAAATGTGTTTCATATGAGCTCCAAAGGTAGGGTGGTGGACTCGCTAAAAAAATGTGTTTCAAATGAGCTCGAAAGGTAGGGTAAACGGCCTCATGTAAGCAAAAATGGTGGACTTGCCGAAAAATGTGTTTCAAATGAGCTCAAAAGGTAGGGTGGTGTGGACTCGCAAAAAAATGTGTTTCAAATGAGCTCAAAAGGTAGGGTAAACTGCCTCATTTCTAAGCAAAAATGGTGAACTCGCCGAAAAATGTGTTTCAAATAAGCTCGAAAGGTAGGGTGGTGGACTCGCTAAAAAATGTGTTTCAAATGAGCTCGAAAGGTAGGGTAACAGACTCATTTCTAAGCAAAAATGGTGGACTCGCCGAAAAATGTGTTTCATATGAGCTCCAAAGGTAGGGTGGTGGACTCGCTAAAATATGTGTTTCAAATGAGCTCGAAAGGTAGGGTAAACGGCCTTATTTATAAGAAAAAATAGTGGACTCGCCGGAAAATGTGTTTCAAATGAGCTCCAAAGGGAGGGTAGTGGACTCGCTAAAAAATGTGTTTCAAATGAGCTCGAAAGGTAGGGTAAACGGCCTCATTTCTAAGAAAAAATAGTGGACTCGCCAAAAAATGTGTTTCCAATGAGCTTCAAAGGTAGGGTGGTGGTCTAGGTGAAAAATGTGTTTCGAAAGAGTTCCAAAGATAGGGTAAACGACCCCATTTCTGAGCAAAATTGTTGGACTCGCTAAAAAATGTGTTTCAAGTGAGCTCAAAAGGTAGGGTAAACAGACTCATTTGTAAGCAAAAATGGTGACTCGCCGAAAAATGTGTTTCAAACGAGCTCGAAAGGTAGGGTGGTGGACTCGCTAAAAAATGTGTTTCAAATGAGCTCGAAAGGTAGGGTAACGGACTCATTTCTAAGCAAAAATGGTGGACTCGCCGAAAAATGTGTTTCATATGAGCTCCAAAGGTAGGGTGGTGGACTCGCTAAAAAAATGTGTTTCAAATGAGCTCGAAAGGTAGGGTAAACGGCCTCATGTAAGCAAAAATGGTGGACTTGCCGAAAAATGTGTTTCAAATGAGCTCAAAAGGTAGGGTGGTGTGGACTCGCAAAAAAATGTGTTTCAAATGAGCTCAAAAGGTAGGGTAAACTGCCTCATTTCTAAGCAAAAATGGTGAACTCGCCGAAAAATGTGTTTCAAATAAGCTCGAAAGGTAGGGTGGTGGACTCGCTAAAAAATGTGTTTCAAATGAGCTCGAAAGGTAGGGTAACAGACTCATTTCTAAGCAAAAATGGTGGACTCGCCGAAAAATGTGTTTCATATGAGCTCCAAAGGTAGGGTGGTGGACTCGCTAAAATATGTGTTTCAAATGAGCTCGAAAGGTAGGGTAAACGGCCTTATTTATAAGAAAAAATAGTGGACTCGCCGGAAAATGTGTTTCAAAAGAGCTCCAAAGGGAGGGTAGTGGACTCGCTAAAAAATGTGTTTCTAATGAGCTCGAAAGGTAGGGTAAACGGCCTCATTTCTAAGAAAAAATCGTGGACTCGCCAAAAAATGTGTTTCCAATGAGCTTCAAAGGTAGGGTGGTGGTCTAGGTGAAAAATGTGTTTCGAAAGAGTTCCAAAGATATGGTAAACGACCCCATTTCTGAGCAAAATTGTTGGACTCGCTAAAAAATGTGTTTCAAATGAGCTCAAAAGGTAGGGTAAACAGACTCATTTGTAAGCAAAAGTGGTGACTCGCCGAAAAATGTGTTTCAAACGAGCTCGAAAGGTAGGGTGGTGGACTCGCTAAAAAATGTGTTTCAAATGAGCTCGAAAGGTAGGGTAACGGACTCATTTGTAAGCAAAAATGGTGGACTCGCCGAAAAATGTGTTTCATATGAGCTCCAAAGGTAGGGTGGTGGACTCGCTAAAAAAATGTGTATCAAATTAGCTCGAAAGGTAGGGTAAACGGCCTCATGTAAGCAAAAATGGTGGACTTGCCGAAAAATGTGTTTCAAATGAGCTCAAAAGGTAGGGTGGTGTGGACTCGCAAAAAAATGTGTTTCAAATGAGCTCATAAGGTAGGGTAAACTGCCTCATTTCTAAGCAAAAATGGTGGACTCGCCAAAAAATGTGTTTCAAATAAGCTCGAAAGGTAGGGTGGTGGACTCGCTAAAAAATGTGTTTCAAATGAGCTCGAAAGGTAGGGTAACAGACTCATTTCAAAGAAAAAATGGTGGACTCGACGAAAAATGTGTTTCATATGAGCTCCAAAGGTAGGGTGGTGGTCTAGCCGAAAAATGTGTTTCAAATGAGCTCCAAAGATAGGTTAAACGGCCCAATTTCTGAGAAAAAATGGTGGACTAGCCAAAAAATGTGTTTCAAATGAGCTCCAAAGGTAGGGTGGTGGACTTGCTAAAAAATGTGTTTCAAATGAGCTCGAAAGGTAGGGTGAACGGCCTCATTTCTAAGAAAAAATGGTGGACTCGCTGAAAAAATGTGTTTCAAATGAGCTTCAAAGGTAGGGTGGTGGTCTAGCTGAAAAATATGTTTATATGAGCTCCAAAGATAGGGTAAACGACCCCATTTCTGAGCAAAATTGTTGGACTCGCTAAAAAATGTGTTTCAAGTGAGCTCAAAAGGTAGGGTAAACAGACTCATTTGTAAGCAAAAATGGTGACTCGCCGAAAAATGTGTTTCAAACGAGCTCGAAAGGTAGGGTGGTGGACTCGCTAAAAAATGTGTTTCAAATGAGCTCGAAAGGTAGGGTAACGGACTCATTTCTAAGCAAAAATGGTGGACTTGCCGAAAAATGTGTTTCAAATGAGCTCAAAAGGTAGGGTGGTGTGGACTCGCAAAAAAATGTGTTTCAAATGAGCTCAAAAGGTAGGGTAAACTGCCTCATTTCTAAGCAAAAATGGTGAACTCGCCGAAAAATGTGTTTCAAATAAGCTCGAAAGGTAGGGTGGTGGACTCGCTAAAAAATGTGTTTCAAATGAGCTCGAAAGGTAGGGTAACAGACTCATTTCTAAGCAAAAATGGTGGACTCGCCGAAAAATGTGTTTCATATGAGCTCCAAAGGTAGGGTGGTGGACTCGCTAAAATATGTGTTTCAAATGAGCTCGAAAGGTAGGGTAAACGGCCTTATTTATAAGAAAAAATAGTGGACTCGCCGGAAAATGTGTTTCAAAAGAGCTCCAAAGGGAGGGTAGTGGACTCGCTAAAAAATGTGTTTCTAATGAGCTCGAAAGGTAGGGTAAACGGCCTCATTTCTAAGAAAAAATCGTGGACTCGCCAAAAAATGTGTTTCCAATGAGCTTCAAAGGTAGGGTGGTGGTCTAGGTGAAAAATGTGTTTCGAAAGAGTTACAAAGATATGGTAAACGACCCCATTTCTGAGCAAAATTGTTGGACTCGCTAAAAAATGTGTTTCAAATGAGCTCAAAAGGTAGGGTAAACAGACTCATTTGTAAGCAAAAGTGGTGACTCGCCGAAAAATGTGTTTCAAACGAGCTCGAAAGGTAGGGTGGTGGACTCGCTAAAAAATGTGTTTCAAATGAGCTCGAAAGGTAGGGTAACGGACTCATTTCTAAGCAAAAATGGTGGACTCGCCGAAAAATGTGTTTCATATGATCTCCAAAGGTAGGGTGGTGGACTCGCTAAAAAAATGTGTTTCAAATTAGCTCGAAAGGTAGGGTAAACGGCCTCATGTAAGCAAAAATGGTGGACTTGCCGAAAAATGTGTTTCAAATGAGCTCAAAAGGTAGGGTGGTGTGGACTCGCAAAAAAATGTGTTTCAAATGAGCTCATAAGGTAGGGTAAACTGCCTCATTTCTAAGCAAAAATGGTGGACTCGCCAAAAAATGTGTTTCAAATAAGCTCGAAAGGTAGGGTGGTGGACTCGCTAAAAAATGTGTTTCAAATGAGCTCGAAAGGTAGGGTAACAGACTCATTTCAAAGAAAAAATGGTGGACTCGACGAAAAATGTGTTTCATATGAGCTCCAAAGGTAGGGTGGTGGTCTAGCCGAAAAATGTGTTTCAAATGAGCTCCAAAGATAGGTTAAACGGCCCAATTTCTGAGAAAAAATGGTGGACTAGCCAAAAAATGTGTTTCAAATGAGCTCCAAAGGTAGGGTGGTGGACTTGCTAAAAAATGTGTTTCAAATGAGCTCGAAAGGTAGGGTGAACGGCCTCATTTCTAAGAAAAAATGGTGGACTCGCTGAAAAAATGTGTTTCAAATGAGCTTCAAAGGTAGGGTGGTGGTCTAGCTGAAAAATATGTTTATATGAGCTCCAAAGATAGGGTAAACGGCCCCATTTCTGAGCAAAATTGTTGGACTCGCCGAAAAATGTGTTTCATATGAGCTTCAAAGGTTGGGTGGTGGACTCGCTAAAAAATGTGCTTCAAATGAATTCAAAAGGTATGGTAAACAGACTCATTTGTAAGCAAAAATGGTGACTCGCCGAAAAATGTGTTTCAAAAAAGCTCGAAAGGTAGGGTGGTGGACTCGCTAAAATATGTGTTTCAAATGAGCTCGAAAGGTAGGGTAACAGACTCATTTCTAAGCAAAAATGGTGGACTCGCCTAAAAATGTGTTTCATATGAGCTCCAAAGGTAGGGTGGTGGACTCGCTAAAAAAATGTGTTTCAAATTAGCTCGAAAGGTAGGGTAAACGGCCTCATATAAGCAAAAATGGTGGACTTGCCGAAAAATGTGTTTCAAATGAGCTCAAAAGTTAGGGAGGTGTGGACTCGCAAAAAAATGTGTTTCAAATGAGCTCAAAAGGTAGGGTAAACTGCCTCATTTCTAAGCAAAAATGGTGGACTCGCCGAAAAATGTGTTTCAAATAAGCCCGAAAGGTAGGGTGGTGGACTCGCTAAAAAATGTGTTTCAAATGAGCTCGAAAGGTAGGGTAACAGACTCATTTCTAAGCAAAAATGGTGGACTCGCCGAAAAATGTGTTTCATATGACCTCCAAAGGTAGGGTGGTGGTCTCGCTAAAAAATGTGTTTCAAATGAGCTCGAAAGGTAGGGTAAACGGCCTTATTTATAAAAAAAAATAGTGGACTCGCCGGAAAATGTGTTTCAAATGAGCTCCAAAGGGAGGGTAGTGGACTCGCTAAAAAATGTGTTTCAAATGAGCTCGAAAGGTAGGGTAAACGGCCTCATTTCTAAGAAAAAATGGTGGACTCGCCAAAAAATGTGTTTCCAATGAGCTTCAAAGGTAGGGTGGTGGTCTAGGTGAAAAATGTGTTTCGAAAGAGTTCCAAAGATAGGGTAAACGACCCCATTTCTGAGCAAAATTGTTGGAATCGCTAAAAAATGTGTTTCAAGTGAGCTCAAAAGGTAGGGTAAACAGACTCAATTGTAAGCAAAAATGGTGACTCGCCGAAAAATGTGTTTCAAACGAGCTCGAAAGGTAGGGTGGTGGACTCGCTAAAAAATGTGTTTCAAATGAGCTCGAAAGGTAGGGTAACGGACTCATTTCTAAGCAAAAATGGTGGACTCGCTGGAAAATGTGTTTCATATGAGCTCCAAAGGTAGGGTGGTGGACTCGCTAAAAAAATGTGTTTCAAATGAGCTCGAAAGGTAGGGTAAACGGCCTCATGTAAGCAAAAATGGTGGACTTGCCGAAAAATGTGTTTCAAATGAGCTCAAAAGGTAGGGTGGTGTGGACTCGCAAAAAAATGTGTTTCAAATGAGCTCAAAAGGTAGGGTAAACTGCCTCATTTCTAAGCAAAAATGGTGAACTCGCCGAAAAATGTGTTTCAAATAAGCTCGAAAGGTAGGGTGGTGGACTCGCTAAAAAATGTGTTTCAAATGAGCTCGAAAGGTAGGGTAACAGACTCATTTCTAAGCAAAAATGGTGGACTCGCCGAAAAATGTGTTTCATATGAGCTCCAAAGGTAGGGTGGTGGACTCGCTAAAATATGTGTTTCAAATGAGCTCGAAAGGTAGGGTAAACGGCCTTATTTATAAGAAAAAATAGTGGACTCGCCGGAAAATGTGTTTCAAATGAGCTCCAAAGGGAGGGTAGTGGACTCGCTAAAAAATGTGTTTCAAATGAGCTCGAAAGGTAGGGTAAACGGCCTCATTTCTAAGAAAAAATAGTGGACTCGCCAAAAAATGTGTTTCCAATGAGCTTCAAAGGTAGGGTGGTGGTCTAGGTGAAAAATGTGTTTCGAAAGAGTTCCAAAGATAGGGTAAACGACCCCATTTCTGAGCAAAATTGTTGGACTCGCTAAAAAATGTGTTTCAAGTGAGCTCAAAAGGTAGGGTAAACAGACTCATTTGTAAGCAAAAATGGTGACTCGCCGAAAAATGTGTTTCAAACGAGCTCGAAAGGTAGGGTGGTGGACTCGCTAAAAAATGTGTTTCAAATGAGCTCGAAAGGTAGGGTAACGGACTCATTTCTAAGCAAAAATGGTGGACTCGCCGAAAAATGTGTTTCATATGAGCTCCAAAGGTAGGGTGGTGGACTCGCTAAAAAAATGTGTTTCAAATGAGCTCGAAAGGTAGGGTAAACGGCCTCATGTAAGCAAAAATGGTGGACTTGCCGAAAAATGTGTTTCAAATGAGCTCAAAAGGTAGGGTGGTGTGGACTCGCAAAAAAATGTGTTTCAAATGAGCTCAAAAGGTAGGGTAAACTGCCTCATTTCTAAGCAAAAATGGTGAACTCGCCGAAAAATGTGTTTCAAATAAGCTCGAAAGGTAGGGTGGTGGACTCGCTAAAAAATGTGTTTCAAATGAGCTCGAAAGGTAGGGTAACAGACTCATTTCTAAGCAAAAATGGTGGACTCGCCGAAAAATGTGTTTCATATGAGCTCCAAAGGTAGGGTGGTGGACTCGCTAAAATATGTGTTTCAAATGAGCTCGAAAGGTAGGGTAAACGGCCTTATTTATAAGAAAAAATAGTGGACTCGCCGGAAAATGTGTTTCAAAAGAGCTCCAAAGGGAGGGTAGTGGACTCGCTAAAAAATGTGTTTCTAATGAGCTCGAAAGGTAGGGTAAACGGCCTCATTTCTAAGAAAAAATCGTGGACTCGCCAAAAAATGTGTTTCCAATGAGCTTCAAAGGTAGGGTGGTGGTCTAGGTGAAAAATGTGTTTCGAAAGAGTTCCAAAGATATGGTAAACGACCCCATTTCTGAGCAAAATTGTTGGACTCGCTAAAAAATGTGTTTCAAATGAGCTCAAAAGGTAGGGTAAACAGACTCATTTGTAAGCAAAAGTGGTGACTCGCCGAAAAATGTGTTTCAAACGAGCTCGAAAGGTAGGGTGGTGGACTCGCTAAAAAATGTGTTTCAAATGAGCTCGAAAGGTAGGGTAACGGACTCATTTGTAAGCAAAAATGGTGGACTCGCCGAAAAATGTGTTTCATATGAGCTCCAAAGGTAGGGTGGTGGACTCGCTAAAAAAATGTGTATCAAATTAGCTCGAAAGGTAGGGTAAACGGCCTCATGTAAGCAAAAATGGTGGACTTGCCGAAAAATGTGTTTCAAATGAGCTCAAAAGGTAGGGTGGTGTGGACTCGCAAAAAAATGTGTTTCAAATGAGCTCATAAGGTAGGGTAAACTGCCTCATTTCTAAGCAAAAATGGTGGACTCGCCAAAAAATGTGTTTCAAATAAGCTCGAAAGGTAGGGTGGTGGACTCGCTAAAAAATGTGTTTCAAATGAGCTCGAAAGGTAGGGTAACAGACTCATTTCAAAGAAAAAATGGTGGACTCGACGAAAAATGTGTTTCATATGAGCTCCAAAGGTAGGGTGGTGGTCTAGCCGAAAAATGTGTTTCAAATGAGCTCCAAAGATAGGTTAAACGGCCCAATTTCTGAGAAAAAATGGTGGACTAGCCAAAAAATGTGTTTCAAATGAGCTCCAAAGGTAGGGTGGTGGACTTGCTAAAAAATGTGTTTCAAATGAGCTCGAAAGGTAGGGTGAACGGCCTCATTTCTAAGAAAAAATGGTGGACTCGCTGAAAAAATGTGTTTCAAATGAGCTTCAAAGGTAGGGTGGTGGTCTAGCTGAAAAATATGTTTATATGAGCTCCAAAGATAGGGTAAACGACCCCATTTCTGAGCAAAATTGTTGGACTCGCTAAAAAATGTGTTTCAAGTGAGCTCAAAAGGTAGGGTAAACAGACTCATTTGTAAGCAAAAATGGTGACTCGCCGAAAAATGTGTTTCAAACGAGCTCGAAAGGTAGGGTGGTGGACTCGCTAAAAAATGTGTTTCAAATGAGCTCGAAAGGTAGGGTAACGGACTCATTTCTAAGCAAAAATGGTGGACTTGCCGAAAAATGTGTTTCAAATGAGCTCAAAAGGTAGGGTGGTGTGGACTCGCAAAAAAATGTGTTTCAAATGAGCTCAAAAGGTAGGGTAAACTGCCTCATTTCTAAGCAAAAATGGTGAACTCGCCGAAAAATGTGTTTCAAATAAGCTCGAAAGGTAGGGTGGTGGACTCGCTAAAAAATGTGTTTCAAATGAGCTCGAAAGGTAGGGTAACAGACTCATTTCTAAGCAAAAATGGTGGACTCGCCGAAAAATGTGTTTCATATGAGCTCCAAAGGTAGGGTGGTGGACTCGCTAAAATATGTGTTTCAAATGAGCTCGAAAGGTAGGGTAAACGGCCTTATTTATAAGAAAAAATAGTGGACTCGCCGGAAAATGTGTTTCAAAAGAGCTCCAAAGGGAGGGTAGTGGACTCGCTAAAAAATGTGTTTCTAATGAGCTCGAAAGGTAGGGTAAACGGCCTCATTTCTAAGAAAAAATCGTGGACTCGCCAAAAAATGTGTTTCCAATGAGCTTCAAAGGTAGGGTGGTGGTCTAGGTGAAAAATGTGTTTCGAAAGAGTTACAAAGATATGGTAAACGACCCCATTTCTGAGCAAAATTGTTGGACTCGCTAAAAAATGTGTTTCAAATGAGCTCAAAAGGTAGGGTAAACAGACTCATTTGTAAGCAAAAGTGGTGACTCGCCGAAAAATGTGTTTCAAACGAGCTCGAAAGGTAGGGTGGTGGACTCGCTAAAAAATGTGTTTCAAATGAGCTCGAAAGGTAGGGTAACGGACTCATTTCTAAGCAAAAATGGTGGACTCGCCGAAAAATGTGTTTCATATGATCTCCAAAGGTAGGGTGGTGGACTCGCTAAAAAAATGTGTTTCAAATTAGCTCGAAAGGTAGGGTAAACGGCCTCATGTAAGCAAAAATGGTGGACTTGCCGAAAAATGTGTTTCAAATGAGCTCAAAAGGTAGGGTGGTGTGGACTCGCAAAAAAATGTGTTTCAAATGAGCTCATAAGGTAGGGTAAACTGCCTCATTTCTAAGCAAAAATGGTGGACTCGCCAAAAAATGTGTTTCAAATAAGCTCGAAAGGTAGGGTGGTGGACTCGCTAAAAAATGTGTTTCAAATGAGCTCGAAAGGTAGGGTAACAGACTCATTTCAAAGAAAAAATGGTGGACTCGACGAAAAATGTGTTTCATATGAGCTCCAAAGGTAGGGTGGTGGTCTAGCCGAAAAATGTGTTTCAAATGAGCTCCAAAGATAGGTTAAACGGCCCAATTTCTGAGAAAAAATGGTGGACTAGCCAAAAAATGTGTTTCAAATGAGCTCCAAAGGTAGGGTGGTGGACTTGCTAAAAAATGTGTTTCAAATGAGCTCGAAAGGTAGGGTGAACGGCCTCATTTCTAAGAAAAAATGGTGGACTCGCTGAAAAAATGTGTTTCAAATGAGCTTCAAAGGTAGGGTGGTGGTCTAGCTGAAAAATATGTTTATATGAGCTCCAAAGATAGGGTAAACGGCCCCATTTCTGAGCAAAATTGTTGGACTCGCCGAAAAATGTGTTTCATATGAGCTTCAAAGATTGGGTGGTGGACTCGCTAAAAAATGTGCTTCAAATGAATTCAAAAGGTATGGTAAACAGACTCATTTGTAAGCAAAAATGGTGACTCGCCGAAAAATGTGTTTCAAAAAAGCTCGAAAGGTAGGGTGGTGGACTCGCTAAAATATGTGTTTCAAATGAGCTCGAAAGGTAGGGTAACAGACTCATTTCTAAGCAAAAATGGTGGACTCGCCTAAAAATGTGTTTCATATGAGCTCCAAAGGTAGGGTGGTGGACTCGCTAAAAAAATGTGTTTCAAATTAGCTCGAAAGGTAGGGTAAACGGCCTCATATAAGCAAAAATGGTGGACTTGCCGAAAAATGTGTTTCAAATGAGCTCAAAAGTTAGGGAGGTGTGGACTCGCAAAAAAATGTGTTTCAAATGAGCTCAAAAGGTAGGGTAAACTGCCTCATTTCTAAGCAAAAATGGTGGACTCGCCGAAAAATGTGTTTCAAATAAGCCCGAAAGGTAGGGTGGTGGACTCGCTAAAAAATGTGTTTCAAATGAGCTCGAAAGGTAGGGTAACAGACTCATTTCTAAGCAAAAATGGTGGACTCGCCGAAAAATGTGTTTCATATGACCTCCAAAGGTAGGGTGGTGGTCTCGCTAAAAAATGTGTTTCAAATGAGCTCGAAAGGTAGGGTAAACGGCCTTATTTATAAAAAAAAATAGTGGACTCGCCGGAAAATGTGTTTCAAATGAGCTCCAAAGGGAGGGTAGTGGACTCGCTAAAAAATGTGTTTCAAATGAGCTCGAAAGGTAGGGTAAACGGCCTCATTTCTAAGAAAAAATGGTGGACTCGCCAAAAAATGTGTTTCCAATGAGCTTCAAAGGTAGGGTGGTGGTCTAGGTGAAAAATGTGTTTCGAAAGAGTTCCAAAGATAGGGTAAACGACCCCATTTCTGAGCAAAATTGTTGGAATCGCTAAAAAATGTGTTTCAAGTGAGCTCAAAAGGTAGGGTAAACAGACTCAATTGTAAGCAAAAATGGTGACTCGCCGAAAAATGTGTTTCAAACGAGCTCGAAAGGTAGGGTGGTGGACTCGCTAAAAAATGTGTTTCAAATGAGCTCGAAAGGTAGGGTAACGGACTCATTTCTAAGCAAAAATGGTGGACTCGCTGGAAAATGTGTTTCATATGAGCTCCAAAGGTAGGGTGGTGGACTCGCTAAAAAAATGTGTTTCAAATGAGCTCGAAAGGTAGGGTAAACGGCCTCATGTAAGCAAAAATGGTGGACTTGCCGAAAAATGTGTTTCAAATGAGCTCAAAAGGTAGGGTGGTGTGGACTCGCAAAAAAATGTGTTTCAAATGAGCTCAAAAGGTAGGGTAAACTGCCTCATTTCTAAGCAAAAATGGTGAACTCGCCGAAAAATGTGTTTCAAATAAGCTCGAAAGGTAGGGTGGTGGACTCGCTAAAAAATGTGTTTCAAATGAGCTCGAAAGGTAGGGTAACAGACTCATTTCTAAGCAAAAATGGTGGACTCGCCGAAAAATGTGTTTCATATGAGCTCCAAAGGTAGGGTGGTGGACTCGCTAAAATATGTGTTTCAAATGAGCTCGAAAGGTAGGGTAAACGGCCTTATTTATAAGAAAAAATAGTGGACTCGCCGGAAAATGTGTTTCAAATGAGCTCCAAAGGGAGGGTAGTGGACTCGCTAAAAAATGTGTTTCAAATGAGCTCGAAAGGTAGGGTAAACGGCCTCATTTCTAAGAAAAAATAGTGGACTCGCCAAAAAATGTGTTTCCAATGAGCTTCAAAGGTAGGGTGGTGGTCTAGGTGAAAAATGTGTTTCGAAAGAGTTCCAAAGATATGGTAAACGACCCCATTTCTGAGCAAAATTGTTGGACTCGCTAAAAAATGTGTTTCAAATGAGCTCAAAAGGTAGGGTAAACAGACTCATTTGTAAGCAAAAATGGTGACTCGCCGAAAAATGTGTTTCAAACGAGCTCGAAAGGTAGGGTGGTGGACTCGCTAAAAAATGTGTTTCAAATGAGCTCGAAAGGTAGGGTAACGGACTCATTTCTAAGCAAAAATGGTGGACTCGCCGTAAAATGTGTTTCATATGAGCTCCAAAGGTAGGATGGTGGACTCGCTAAAAAAATGTGTTTCAAATGAGATCGAAAGGTAGGGTAAACGGCCTCATGTAAGCAAAAATGGTGGACTTGCCGAAAAATGTGTTTCAAATGAGCTCAAAAGGTAGGGTGGTGTGGACTCGCAAAAAAATGTGTTTCAAATGAGCTCAAAAGGTAGGGTAAACTGCCTCATTTCTAAGCAAAAATGGTGAACTCGCCGAAAAATGTGTTTCGAACGAGCTCGAAAGGTAGGGTGGTGGACTCGCTAAAAAATGTGTTTCAAATGAGCTCGAAAGGTAGGGTAACAGACTCATTTCTAAGCAAAAATGGTGGACTCGCCGAAAAATGTGTTTCATATGAGCTCCAAAGGTAGGGTGGTGGACTCGCTAAAATATGTCTTTCAAATGAGCTCGAAAGGTAGGGTAAACGGCCTTATTTATAAGAAAAAATAGTGGACTCGCCGGAAAATGTGTTTCAAATGAGCTCCAAAGGGAGGGTAGTGGACTCGCTAAAAAATGTGTTTCAAATGAGCTCGAAAGGTAGGGTAAACGGCCTCATTTCTAAGAAAAAAATCGTGGACTCGCCAAAAAATGTGTTTCCAATGAGCTTCAAAGGTAGGGTGGTGGTCTAGGTGAAAAATGTGTTTCGAAAGAGTTCCAAAGATATGGTAAACGACCCCATTTCTGAGCAAAATTGTTGGACTCGCTAAAAAATGTGTTTCAAATGAGCTCAAAAGGTCGGGTAAACAGACTCATTTGTAAGCAAAAATGGTGACTCGCCGAAAAATGTGTTTCAAACGAGCTCGAAAGGTAGGGTGGTGGACTCGCTAAAAAATGTGTTTCAAATGAGCTCGAAAGGTAGGGTAACGGACTCATTTCTAAGCAAAAATGGTGGACTCGCCGAAAAATGTGTTTCATATGAGCTCCAAAGGTAGGGTGGTGGACTCGCTAAAAAATGTGTTTCTAATGAGCTCGAAAGGTAGGGTAAACGGCCTCATTTCTAAGAAAAAATCGTGGACTCGCCAAAAAATGTGTTTCCAATGAGCTTCAAAGGTAGGGTGGTGGTCTAGGTGAAAAATGTGTTTCGAAAGAGTTCCAAAGATATGGTAAACGACCCCATTTCTGAGCAAAATTGTTGGACTCGCTAAAAAATGTGTTTCAAATGAGCTCAAAAGGTAGGGTAAACAGACTCATTTGTAAGCAAAAGTGGTGACTCGCCGAAAAATGTGTTTCAAACGAGCTCGAAATGTAGGGTGGTGGACTCGCTAAAAAATGTGTTTCAAATGAGCTCGAAAGGTAGGGTAACAGACTCATTTCTAAGCAAAAATGGTGGACTCGCCGAAAAATGTGTTTCATATGAGCTCCAAAGGTAGGGTGGTGGACTCGCTAAAAAAATGTGTTTCAAATTAGCTCGAAAGGTAGGGTAAACGGCCTCATGTAAGCAAAAATGGTGGACTTGCCGAAAAATGTGTTTCAAATGAGCTCAAAAGGTAGGGTGGTGTGGACTCGCAAAAAAATGTGTTTCAAATGAGCTCATAAGGTAGGGTAAACTGCCTCATTTCTAAGCAAAAATGGTGGACTCGCCAAAAAATGTGTTTCAAATAAGCTTGAAAGGTAGGGTGGTGGACTCGCTAAAAAATGTGTTTCAAATGAGCTCGAAAGGTAGGGTAACAGACTCATTTCAAAGAAAAAATGGTGGACTCGACGAAAAATGTGTTTCATATGAGCTCCAAAGGTAGGGTGGTGGTCTAGCCGAAAAATGTGTTTCAAATGAGCTCCAAAGATAGGTTAAACGGCCCAATTTCTGAGAAAAAATGGTGGACTAGCCAAAAAATGTGTTTCAAATGAGCTCCAAAGGTAGGGTGGTGGACTTGCTAAAAAATGTGTTTCAAATGAGCTCGAAAGGTAGGGTGAACGGCCTCATTTCTAAGAAAAAATGGTGGACTCGCTGAAAAAATGTGTTTCAAATGAGCTTCAAAGGTAGGGTGGTGGTCTAGCTGAAAAATATGTTTATATGAGCTCCAAAGATAGGGTAAACGGCCCCATTTCTGAGCAAAATTGTTGGACTCGCCGAAAAATGTGTTTCATATGAGCTCCAAAGGTTGGGTGGTGGACTCGCTAAAAAATGTGCTTCAAATGAATTCAAAAGGTATGGTAAACAGACTCATTTGTAAGCAAAAATGGTGACTCGCCGAAAAATGTGTTTCAAAAAAGCTCGAAAGGTAGGGTGGTGGACTCGCTAAAATATGTGTTTCAAATGAGCTCGAAAGGTAGGGTAACAAACTCATTTCTAAGCAAAAATGGTGGACTCGCCTAAAAATGTGTTTCATATGAGCTCCAAAGGTAGGGTGGTGGACTCGCTAAAAAAATGTGTTTCAAATTAGCTCGAAAGGTAGGGTAAACGGCCTCATGTAAGCAAAAATGGTGGACTTGCCGAAAAATGTGTTTCAAATGAGCTCAAAAGGTAGGGAGGTGTGGACTCGCAAAAAAATGTGTTTCAAATGAGCTCAAAAGGTAGGGTAAACTGCCTCATTTCTAAGCAAAAATGGTGGACTCGCCGAAAAATGTGTTTCAAATAAGCCCGAAAGGTAGGGTGGTGGACTCGCTAAAAAATGTGTTTCAAATGAGCTCGAAAGGTAGGGTAACAGACTCATTTCTAAGCAAAAATGGTGGACTCGCCGAAAAATGTGTTTCATATGACCTCCAAAGGTAGGGTGGTGGTCTCGCTAAAAAATGTGTTTCAAATGAGCTCGAAAGGTAGGGTAAACGGCCTTATTTATAAAAAAAAATAGTGGACTCGCCGGAAAATGTGTTTCAAATGAGCTCCAAAGGGAGGGTAGTGGACTCGCTAAAAAATGTGTTTCAAATGAGCTCGAAAGGTAGGGTAAACGGCCTCATTTCTAAGAAAAAATGGTGGACTCGCCAAAAAATGTGTTTCCAATGAGCTTCAAAGGTAGGGTGGTGGTCTAGGTGAAAAATGTGTTTCGAAAGAGTTCCAAAGATAGGGTAAACGACCCCATTTCTGAGCAAAATTGTTGGACTCGCTAAAAAATGTGTTTCAAGTGAGCTCAAAAGGTAGGGTAAACAGACTCAATTGTAAGCAAAAATGGTGACTCGCCGAAAAATGTGTTTCAAACGAGCTCGAAAGGTAGGGTGGTGGACTCGCTAAAAAATGTGTTTCAAATGAGCTCGAAAGGTAGGGTAACGGACTCATTTCTAAGCAAAAATGGTGGACTCGCTGAAAAATGTGTTTCATATGAGCTCCAAAGGTAGGGTGGTGGACTCGCTAAAAAAATGTGTTTCAAATGAGCTCGAAAGGTAGGGTAAACGGCCTCATGTAAGCAAAAATGGTGGACTTGCCGAAAAATGTGTTTCAAATGAGCTCAAAAGGTAGGGTGGTGTGGACTCGCAAAAAAATGTGTTTCAAATGAGCTCAAAAGGTAGGGTAAACTGCCTCATTTCTAAGCAAAAATGGTGAACTCGCCGAAAAATGTGTTTCAAATAAGCTCGAAAGGTAGGTTGGTGGACTCGCTAAAAAATGTGTTTCAAATGAGCTCGAAAGGTAGGGTAACAGACTCATTTCTAAGCAAAAATGGTGGACTCGCCGAAAAATGTGTTTCATATGAGCTCCAAAGGTAGGGTGGTGGACTCGCTAAAATATGTGTTTCAAATGAGCTCGAAAGGTAGGGTAAACGGCCTTATTTATAAGAAAAAATAGTGGACTCGCCGGAAAATGTGTTTCAAATGAGCTCCAAAGGGAGGGTAGTGGACTCGCTAAAAAATGTGTTTCAAATGAGCTCGAAAGGTAGGGTAAACGGCCTCATTTCTAAGAAAAAATCGTGGACTCGCCAAAAAATGTGTTTCCAATGAGCTTCAAAGGTAGGGTGGTGGTCTAGGTGAAAAATGTGTTTCGAAAGATGTCCAAAGATATGGTAAACGACCCCATTTCTGAGCAAAATTGTTGGACTCGCTAAAAAATGTGTTTCAAACGAGCTCGAAAGGTAGGGTGGTGGACTCGCTAAAAAATGTGTTTCAAATGAGCTCGAAAGGTAGGGTAACGGACTCATTTCTAAGCAAAAATGGTGGACTCGCCGAAAAATGTGTTTCATATGAGCTCCAAAGGTAGGGTGGTGGACTCGCTAAAAAAATGTGTTTCAAATGAGCTCGAAAGGTAGGGTAAACGGCCTCATGTAAGCAAAAATGGTGGACTTGCCGAAAAATGTGTTTCAAATGAGCTCAAAAGGTAGGGTGGTGTGGACTCGCAAAAAAATGTGTTTCAAATGAGCTCAAAAGGTAGGGTAAACTGCCTCATTTCTAAGCAAAAATGGTGAACTCGCCGAAAAATGTGTTTCAAATAAGCTCGAAAGGTAGGTTGGTGGACTCGCTAAAAAATGTGTTTCAAATGAGCTCGAAAGGTAGGGTAACAGACTCATTTCTAAGCAAAAATGGTGGACTCGCCGAAAAATGTGTTTCATATGAGCTCCAAAGGTAGGGTGGTGGACTCGCTAAAATATGTGTTTCAAATGAGCTCGAAAGGTAGGGTAAACGGCCTCATTTCTAAGAAAAAATGGTGGACTCGCTGAAAAATGTGTTTCAAATGAGCTTCAAAGGTATGGTGGTGGTCTAGCTGAAAAATATGTTTAAATGAGCTCCAAAGATAGGGTAAACGGCCCCATTTCTGAGCAAAATTGCTGGACTCGCCGAAAAATGTGTTTCATATGAGCTCCAAAGGTTGGGTGGTGGACTCGCTAAAAAATGTGCTTCAAATGAATTCAAAAGGTATGGTAAACAGACTCATTTGTAAGCAAAAATGGTGACTCGCCGAAAAATTTGTTTCAAAAAAGCTCGAAAGGTAGGGTGGTGGACTCGCTAAAAAATGTGTTTCAAATGAGCTCGAAAGGTAGGGTAACAGACTCATTTCTAAGCAAAAATGGTGGACTCGCCTAAAAATGTGTTTCATATGAGCTCCAAAGGTAGGGTGGTGGACTCGCTAAAAAAATGTGTTTCAAATGAGCTCGAAAGGTAGGGTAAACGGCCTCATGTAAGCAAAAATGGTGGACTTGCCGAAAAATGTGTTTCAAATGAGCTCAAAAGGTAGGGTGGTGTGGACTCGCAAAAAAATGTGTTTCAAATGAGCTCATAAGGTAGGGTAAACTGCCTCATTTCTAAGCAAAAATGGTGGACTCGCCAAAAAATGTGTTTCAACTAAGCTCGAAAGGTAGGGTGGTGGACTTGCTAAAAAATGTGTTTCAAATGAGCTCGAAAGGTAGGGTAACAGACTCATTTCAAAGAAAAATGGTGGACTCGACGAAAAATGTGTTTCATATGAGCTCCAAAGGTAGGGTGGTGGTCTAGCCGAAAAATGTGTTTCAAATGAGCTCCAAAGATAGGTTAAACGGCCCAATTTCTGAGCAAAAATGGTGGACTAGCCAAAAAATGTGTTTCAAATGAGCTCCAAAGGTAGGGTGGTGGACTTGCTAAAAAATGTGTTTCAAATGAGCTCGAAAGGTAGGGTGAACGGCCTCATTTCTAAGAAAAAATGGTGGACTCGCTGAAAAATGTGTTTCAAATGACCTTCAAAGGTAGGGTGGTGGTCTAGCTTGAAAAATGTGTTTCGACAAATGAGCTCGAAATGTATTTCAAATGAGCTTCAAAGGTAGGGTGGTGGTCTAGCCAAAAAATGTGTTTCAAATGAGCTCCAAAGGTAGGGTGGTGGTCTAGCTCGAAAAATGTGTTTCGACAAATGAGCTTCAAAGGTAGGGTGGTGGTCTAGCCGAAAAATGTGTTTCAAATGAGCTCCAAAGATAGGTTAAACGGCCCAATTTCTGAGCAAAAATGGTGGACTCGCCAAATAATGTGTTTCAAATGAGCTCCAAAGATAGGGTGGTGGACTTGCTAAAAAATGTGTTTCAAATGAGCTCGAAAGGTAGGGTGAACGGCCTCATTTCTAAGAAAAAATGGTGGACTCGCTGAAAAATGTGTTTCAAATGAGCTTCAAAGGTAGGGTGGTGGTCTAGCTGAAAAATATGTTTAAATGAGCTCCAAAGATAGGGTAAACGGCCCCATTTCTGAGCAAAATTGTTGGACTCGCCGAAAAATGTGTTTCATATGAGCTCCAAAGGTTGGGTGGTGGACTCGCTAAAAAATGTGCTTCAAATGAATTCAAAAGGTATGGTAAACAGACTCATTTGTAAGCAAAAATGGTGACTCGCCGAAAAATGTGTTTCAAAAAAGCTCCAAAGGTAGGGTGGTGGACTCCCTAAAAAATGTGTTTCAAATGAGCTCGAAAGGTAGGGTAACGGACTCATTTCTAAGCAAAAATGGTGGACTCGCCGAAAAATGTGTTTCATATGAGCTCCAAAGTTAGGGTGGTGGACTCGCTAAAAAAATGTGTTTCAAATGAGCTCGAGAGGTAGGGTAAACGGCCTCATGTAAGCAAAAATGGTGGACTTGCCGAAAAATGTGTTTCAAATGAGCTCAAAAGGTAGGGTGGTGTGGACTCGCAAAAAAATGTGTTTCAAATGAGCTCAAAAGGTAGGGTAAACTGCCTCATTTCTAAGCAAAAATGGTGGACTCGCCGAAAAATGTGGTTCAAATAAGCTCGAAAGGTAGGGTGGTGGACTCGCTAAAAAATGTGTTTCAAATGAGCTCGAAAGGTAGGGTAACAGACTCATTTCAAAGAAAAAATGGTGGACTCGACGAAAAATGTGTTTCATATGAGCTCCAAAGGTAGGGTGGTGGACTCGCTAAAAAAATGTGTTTCAAATGAGCTCGAAAAGTAGGGTAAACAGACTCATTTCTAAGAAAAAATAGTGGACTCGCCGGAAAATGTGTTTCAAATGAGTTCAAAAGGTAGGGTGGTGGACTCGCTAAAAAAAGAGTTTCAAATGAATTCAAAAGGTAGGATAAATAGACTCATTTCTAAGAAAAATGGTGGACTCGCAGATAAATATGTGTTTCAAATGAGCTCGAAAGCGGTAGGGTGGTGTGGACTCGCTAAAAAATGTGTTTCGAATGAGCTCGAAAGATATGGTAAACAGACTCATTTCTAAGAAAAAATGGTGGATTTGCCGAAAAAATTGTTTCAAATGAGCTCGAAAGGTAGGGTGGTGTGGACTCACTAAAAAATGTGTTTCAAATGAGCTCGAAAGGTACGGTAAACGGCCTCATTTGTAAGCAAAAATGGTGGACACGCCAAAAAATGTGTTTCAACTGAGTTCGAAAGGTAGGGTGGTGGACTCGCTTAAAAATGTGTTTCAAATGAATTCAAAAGGTAGGGTAAACAGACTCATTTCTAAGAAAAAATTGTGGACTCGCCGAAAAATGTGTTTCAAATGAGCTAAAAAGATAGGGTGGTGTGGACTCGCTAAAAAATATGTTTCGAATGAGCTCGAAAGGTAGGGTAAACAGACTCATTTGTAAGCAAAAATGGTGACTCGCCGAAAAATGTGTTTCAAACGAGCTCGAAAGGTAGGGTGGTGGACTCGCTAAAAAATGTGTTTCAAATGAGCTCGAAAGGTAGGGTAACGGACTCATTTCTAAGCAGAAATGGTGGACTCGCCGAAAAATGTGTTTCATATGAGCTCCAAAGGTAGGGTGGTGGACTCGCTAAAAAGATGTGTTTCAAATGAGCTCGAAAGGTAGGGTAAACGGCCTCATGTAAGCAAAAATGGTGGACTTGCCGAAAAATGTGTTTCAAATGAGCTCAAAAGGTAGGGTGGTGTGGACTCGCAAAAAAATGTGTTTCAAATGAGCTCAAAAGGTAGGGTAAACTGCCTCATTTCTAAGCAAAAATGGTGAACTCGCCGAAAAATGTGTTTCAAATAAGCTCGAAAGGTAGGGTGGTGGACTCGCTAAAAAATGTGTTTCAAATGAGCTCTAAAGGTAGGGTAAACGGCCTCATTTCTGAGCAAAAATGGTGGACTCGCCAAAAAATGTGTTTCAAATGAGCTCCAAAGGTAGGGTGGTGGACTTGCTAAAAAATGTGTTTCAAATGAGCTCGAAAGGTAGGGTAAACGGACTCATTTCTAAGAAAAAATGGTGGACTCGCTGAAAAATGTGTTTCAAATGAGCTTCAAAGGTATGGTGGTGGTCTAGCTGAAAAATATGTTTAAATGAGCTCCAAAGATAGGGTAAACGGCCCCATTTCTGAGCAAAATTGATGGACTCGCCGAAAAATGTGTTTCATATGAGCTCCAAAGGTTGGGTGGTGGACTCGCTAAAAAATGTGCTTCAAATGAATTCAAAAGGTATGGTAAACAGACTCATTTGTAAGCAAAAATGGTGACTCGCCGAAAAATGTGTTTCAAAAAAGCTCCAAAGGTAGGGTGGTGGACTCCCTAAAAAATGTGTTTCAAATGAGCTCGAAAGGTAGGGTAACGGACTCATTTCTAAACAAAAATGGTGGACTCGCCGAAAAATGTGTTTCATATGAGCTCCAAAGTTAGGGTGGTGGACTCGCTAAAAAAATGTGTTTCAAATGAGCTCGAAAGGTAGGGTAAACGGCCTCATGTAAGCAAAAATGGTGGACTTGCCGAAAAATGTGTTTCAAATGAGCTCAAAAGGTAGGGTAAACTGCCTCATTTCTAAGCAAAAATGGTGGACTCGCCGAAAAATGTGGTTCAAATAAGCTCGAAAGGTAGGGTGGTGGACTCGCTAAAAAATGTGTTTCAAATGAGCTCGAAAGGTAGGGTAACAGACTCATTTCAAAGAAAAAATGGTGGACTCGACGAAAAATGTGTTTCATATGAGGTCCAAAGGTAGGGTGGTGGACTCGCTAAAAAAATGTGTTTCAAATGAGCTCGAAAAGTAGGGTAAACAGACTCATTTCTAAGAAAAAATAGTGGACTCGCCGGAAAATGTGTTTCAAATGAGTTCAAAAGGTAGGGTGGTGGACTCGCTAAAAAAAGAGTTTCAAATGAATTCAAAAGGTAGGATAAATAGACTCATTTCTAAGAAAAAATGGTGGACTCGCAGATAAATATGTGTTTCAAATGAGCTCGAAAGCGGTAGGGTGGTGTGGACTCGCTAAAAAATGTGTTTCGAATGAGCTCGAAAGATATGGTAAACAGACTCATTTCTAAGAAAAAATGGTGGATTTGCCGAAAAAATTGTTTCAAATGAGCTCGAAAGGTAGGGTGGTGTGGACTCACTAAAAAATGTGTTTCAAATGAGCTCGAAAGGTACGGTAAACGGCCTCATTTGTAAGCAAAAATGGTGGACACGCCAAAAAATGTGTTTCAACTGAGTTCGAAAGGTAGGGTGGTGGACTCGCTTAAAAATGTGTTTCAAATGAATTCAAAAGGTAGGGTAAACAGACTCATTTCTAAGAAAAAATTGTGGACTCACCGAAAAATGTGTTTCAAATGAGCTAAAAAGATAGGGTGGTGTGGACTCGCTAAAAAATATGTTTCGAATGAGCTCGAAAGGTAGGGTAAACGGCCTTATTTCTAAGAAAAAATGGTGGACTCACCGAAAAATGTGTTTCAAATGAGCTCAAAAGGTAGGGTGGTGTGGACTCGCAAAAAAATGTGTTTCAAATGAGCTCAAAAGGTAGGGTAAACTGCCTCATTTCTAAGCAAAAATGGTGAACTCGCCGAAAAATGTGTTTCAAATAAGCTCGAAAGGTAGGGTGGTGGACTCGCTAAAAAATGTGTTTCAAATGAGCTCGAAAGGTAGGGTAACAGACTCATTTCTAAGCAAAAATGGTGGACTCACCGAAAAATGTGTTTCATATGAGCTCCAAAGGTAGGGTGGTGGACTCGCTAAAATATGTGTTTCAAATGAGCTCGAAAGGTAGGGTAAACGGCCTTATTTATAAAAAAAAATAGTGGACTCGCCGGAAAATGTGTTTCAAATGAGCTCCAAAGGGAGGGTAGTGGACTCGCTAAAAAATGTGTTTCAAATGAGCTCGAAAGGTAGGGTAAACGGCCTCATTTCTAAGAAAAAATCGTGGACTCGCCAAAAAATGTGTTTCCAATGAGCTTCAAAGGTAGGGTGGTGGTCTAGGTGAAAAATGTGTTTCGAAAGAGTTCCAAAGATATGGTAAACGACCCCATTTCTGAGCAAAATTGTTGGACTCGCTAAAAAATGTGTTTCAAATGAGCTCAAAAGGTAGGGTAAACAGACTCATTTGTAAGCAAAAATGGTGACTCGCCGAAAAATGTGTTTCAAACGAGCTCGAAAGGTAGGGTGGTGGACTCGCTAAAAAATGTGTTTCAAATGAGCTCGAAAGGTAGGGTAACGGACTCATTTCTAAGCAAAAATGGTGGACTCGCCGAAAAATGTGTTTCATATGAGCTCCAAAGGTAGGGTGGTGGACTCGCTAAAAAGATGTGTTTCAAATGAGCTCGAAAGGTAGGGTAAACGGCCTCATGTAAGCAAAAATGGTGGAATTGCCGAAAAATGTGTTTCAAATGAGCTCAAAAGGTAGGGTGGTGTGGACTCGCAAAAAAATGTGTTTCAAATGAGCTCAAAAGGTAGGGTAAACTGCCTCATTTCTAAGCAAAAATGGTGAACTCGCCGAAAAATGTGTTTCAAATAAGCTCGAAAGGTAGGGTGGTGGACTCGCTAAAAAATGTGTTTCAAATGAGCTCTAAAGGTAGGGTAAACGGCCTCATTTCTGAGCAAAAATGGTGGACTCGCCAAAAAATGTGTTTCAAATGAGCTCCAAAGGTAGGGTGGTGGACTTGCTAAAAAATGTGTTTCAAATGAGCTCGAAAGGTAGGGTAAACGGCCTCATTTCTAAGAAAAAATGGTGGACTCGCTGAAAAATGTGTTTCAAATGAGCTTCAAAGGTATGGTGGTGGTCTAGCTGAAAAATATGTTTAAATGAGCTCCAAAGATAGGGTAAACGGCCCCATTTCTTAGCAAAATTGCTGGACTCGCCGAAAAATGTGTTTCATATGAGCTCCAAAGGTTGGGTGGTGGACTCGCTAAAAAATGTGCTTCAAATGAATTCAAAAGGTATGGTAAACAGACTCATTTGTAAGCAAAAATGGTGACTCGCCGAAAAATTTGTTTCAAAAAAGCTCGAAAGGTAGGGTGGTGGACTCGCTAAAAAATGTGTTTCAAATGAGCTCGAAAGGTAGGGTAACAGACTCATTTCTAAGCAAAAATGGTGGACTCGCCTTAAAATGTGTTTCATATGAGCTCCAAAGGTAGGGTGGTGGACTCGCTAAAAAAATGTGTTTCAAATGAGCTCGAAAGGTAGGGTAAACGGCCTCATGTAAGCAAAAATGGTGGACTTGCCAAAAAATGTGTTTCAAATGAGCTCAAAAGGTAGGGTGGTGTGGACTCGCAAAAAAATGTGTTTCAAATGAGCTCATAAGGTAGGGTAAACTGCCTCATTTCTAAGCAAAAATGGTGGACTCGCCAAAAAATGTGTTTCAAATAAGCTCGAAAGGTAGGGTGGTGGACTCGCTAAAAAATGTGTTTCAAATGAGCTCGAAAGGTAGGGTAACAGACTCATTTCAAAGAAAAATGGTGGACTCGACGAAAAATGTGTTTCATATGAGCTCCAAAGGTAGGGTGGTGGTCTAGCCGAAAAATGTGTTACAAATGAGCTCCAAAGATAGGTTAAACGGCCCAATTTCTGAGCAAAAATGGTGGACTAGCCAAAAAATGTGTTTCAAATGAGCTCCAAAGGTAGGGTGGTAGACTTGCTAAAAAATGTGTTTCAAATGAGCTCGAAAGGTAGGGTGAACGGCCTCATTTCTAAGAAAAAATGGTGGACTCGCTGAAAAATGTGTTTCAAATGAGCTTCAAAGGTAGGGTGGTGGTCTAGCTGAAAAATATGTTTAAATGAGCTCCAAAGATAGGGTAAACGGCCCCATTTCTGAGCAAAATTGTTGGACTCGCCGAAAAATGTGTTTCATATGAGCTCCAAAGGTTGGGTGGTGGACTCGCTAAAAAATGTGCTTCAAATGAATTCAAAAGGTATGGTAAACAGACTCATTTGTAAGCAAAAATGGTGACTCGCCGAAAAATGTGTTTCAAAAAAGCTCCAAAGGTAGGGTGGTGGACTCCCTAAAAAATGTGTTTCAAATGAGCTCGAAAGGTAGGGTAACGGACTCATTTCTAAGCAAAAATGGTGGACTCGCCGAAAAATGTGTTTCATATGAGCTCCAAAGTTAGGGTGGTGGACTCGCTAAAAAAATGTGTTTCAAATGAGCTCGAAAGGTAGGGTAAACGGCCTCATGTAAGCAAAAATGGTGGACTTGCCGAAAAATGTGTTTCAAATGAGCTCAAAAGGTAGGGTGGTGTGGACTCGCAAAAAAATGTGTTTCAAATGAGCTCAAAAGGTAGGGTAAACTGCCTCATTTCTAAGCAAAAATGGTGGACTCGCCGAAAAATGTGGTTCAAATAAGCTCGAAAGGTAGGGTGGTGGACTCGCTAAAAAATGTGTTTCAAATGAGCTCGAAAGGTAGGGTAACAGACTCATTTCAAAGAAAAAATGGTGGACTCGACGAAAAATGTGTTTCATATGAGCTCCAAAGGTAGGGTGGTGGACTCGCTAAAAAAATGTGTTTCAAATGAGCTCGAAAAGTAGGGTAAACAGACTCATTTCTAAGAAAAAATAGTGGACTCGCCGGAAAATGTGTTTCAAATGAGTTCAAAAGGTAGGGTGGTGGACACGCTAAAAAAAGAGTTTCAAATGAATTCAAAAGGTAGGATAAATAGACTCATTTCTAAGAAAAAATGGTGGACTCGCAGATAAATATGTGTTTCAAATGAGCTCGAAAGCGGTAGGGTGGTGTGGACTCGCTAAAAAATGTGTTTCGAATGAGCTCGAAAGATATGGTAAACAGACTCATTTCTAAGAAAAAATGGTGGATTTGCCGAAAAAATTGTTTCAAATGAGCTCGAAAGGTAGGGTGGTGTGGACTCACTAAAAAATGTGTTTCAAATGAGCTCGAAAGGTACGGTAAACGGCCTCATTTGTAAGCAAAAATGGTGGACACGCCAAAAAATGTGTTTCAACTGAGTTCGAAAGGTAGGGTGGTGGACTCGCTTAAAAATGTGTTTCAAATGAATTCAAAAGGTAGGGTAAACAGACTCATTTCTAAGAAAAAATTGTGGACTCGCCGAAAAATGTGTTTCAAATGAGCTAAAAAGATAGGGTGGTGTGGACTCGCTAAAAAATATGTTTCGAATGAGCTCGAAAGGTAGGGTAAACGGCCTTATTTCTAAGAAAAAATGGTGGACTCGCCGAAAAATGTGTTTCAAATGAGCTCAAAAGGGAGGGTGGTGTGGACTCGCTAAAAAATGTGTTTCAAATGAGCTCAAAAGGTAGGGTAAACTGCCTCATTTCTAAGCAAAAATGGTGAACTCGCCGAAAAATGTGTTTCAAATAAGCTCGAAAGGTAGGGTGGTGGACTCGCTAAAAAATGTGTTTCAAATGAGCTCTAAAGGTAGGGTAAACGGCCTCATTTCTGAGCAAAAATGGTGGACTCGCCAAAAAATGTGTTTCAAATGAGCTCCAAAGGTAGGGTGGTGGACTTGCTAAAAAATGTGTTTCAAATGAGCTCGAAAGGTAGGGTAAACGGCCTCATTTCTAAGAAAAAATGGTGGACTCGCTGAAAAATGTGTTTCAAATGAGCTTCAAAGGTATGGTGGTGGTCTAGCTGAAAAATATGTTTAAATGAGCTCCAAAGATAGGGTAAACGGCCCCATTTCTTAGCAAAATTGCTGGACTCGCCGAAAAATGTGTTTCATATGAGCTCCAAAGGTTGGGTGGTGGACTCGCTAAAAAATGTGCTTCAAATGAATTCAAAAGGTATGGTAAACAGACTCATTTGTAAGCAAAAATGGTGACTCGCCGAAAAATTTGTTTCAAAAAAGCTCGAAAGGTAGGGTGGTGGACTCGCTAAAAAATGTGTTTCAAATGAGCTCGAAAGGTAGGGTAACAGACTCATTTCTAAGCAAAAATGGTGGACTCGCCTTAAAATGTGTTTCATATGAGCTCCAAAGGTAGGGTGGTGGACTCGCTAAAAAAATGTGTTTCAAATGAGCTCGAAAGGTAGGGTAAACGGCCTCATGTAAGCAAAAATGGTGGACTTGCCAAAAAATGTGTTTCAAATGAGCTCAAAAGGTAGGGTGGTGTGGACTCGCAAAAAAATGTGTTTCAAATGAGCTCATAAGGTAGGGTAAACTGCCTCATTTCTAAGCAAAAATGGTGGACTCGCCAAAAAATGTGTTTCAAATAAGCTCGAAAGGTAGGGTGGTGGACTCGCTAAAAAATGTGTTTCAAATGAGCTCGAAAGGTAGGGTAACAGACTCATTTCAAAGAAAAATGGTGGACTCGACGAAAAATGTGTTTCATATGAGCTCCAAAGGTAGGGTGGTGGTCTAGCCGAAAAATGTGTTACAAATGAGCTCCAAAGATAGGTTAAACGGCCCAATTTCTGAGCAAAAATGGTGGACTAGCCAAAAAATGTGTTTCAAATGAGCTCCAAAGGTAGGGTGGTAGACTTGCTAAAAAATGTGTTTCAAATGAGCTCGAAAGGTAGGGTGAACGGCCTCATTTCTAAGAAAAAATGGTGGACTCGCTGAAAAATGTGTTTCAAATGAGCTTCAAAGGTAGGGTGGTGGTCTAGCTGAAAAATATGTTTAAATGAGCTCCAAAGATAGGGTAAACGGCCCCATTTCTGAGCAAAATTGTTGGACTCGCCGAAAAATGTGTTTCATATGAGCTCCAAAGGTTGGGTGGTGGACTCGCTAAAAAATGTGCTTCAAATGAATTCAAAAGGTATGGTAAACAGACTCATTTGTAAGCAAAAATGGTGACTCGCCGAAAAATGTGTTTCAAAAAAGCTCCAAAGGTAGGGTGGTGGACTCCCTAAAAAATGTGTTTCAAATGAGCTCGAAAGGTAGGGTAACGGACTCATTTCTAAGCAAAAATGGTGGACTCGCCGAAAAATGTGTTTCATATGAGCTCCAAAGTTAGGGTGGTGGACTCGCTAAAAAAATGTGTTTCAAATGAGCTCGAAAGGTAGGGTAAACGGCCTCATGTAAGCAAAAATGGTGGACTTGCCGAAAAATGTGTTTCAAATGAGCTCAAAAGGTAGGGTGGTGTGGACTCGCAAAAAAATGTGTTTCAAATGAGCTCAAAAGGTAGGGTAAACTGCCTCATTTCTAAGCAAAAATGGTGGACTCGCCGAAAAATGTGGTTCAAATAAGCTCGAAAGGTAGGGTGGTGGACTCGCTAAAAAATGTGTTTCAAATGAGCTCGAAAGGTAGGGTAACAGACTCATTTCAAAGAAAAAATGGTGGACTCGACGAAAAATGTGTTTCATATGAGCTCCAAAGGTAGGGTGGTGGACTCGCTAAAAAAATGTGTTTCAAATGAGCTCGAAAAGTAGGGTAAACAGACTCATTTCTAAGAAAAAATAGTGGACTCGCCGGAAAATGTGTTTCAAATGAGTTCAAAAGGTAGGGTGGTGGACACGCTAAAAAAAGAGTTTCAAATGAATTCAAAAGGTAGGATAAATAGACTCATTTCTAAGAAAAAATGGTGGACTCGCAGATAAATATGTGTTTCAAATGAGCTCGAAAGCGGTAGGGTGGTGTGGACTCGCTAAAAAATGTGTTTCGAATGAGCTCGAAAGATATGGTAAACAGACTCATTTCTAAGAAAAAATGGTGGATTTGCCGAAAAAATTGTTTCAAATGAGCTCGAAAGGTAGGGTGGTGTGGACTCACTAAAAAATGTGTTTCAAATGAGCTCGAAAGGTACGGTAAACGGCCTCATTTGTAAGCAAAAATGGTGGACACGCCAAAAAATGTGTTTCAACTGAGTTCGAAAGGTAGGGTGGTGGACTCGCTTAAAAATGTGTTTCAAATGAATTCAAAAGGTAGGGTAAACAGACTCATTTCTAAGAAAAAATTGTGGACTCGCCGAAAAATGTGTTTCAAATGAGCTAAAAAGATAGGGTGGTGTGGACTCGCTAAAAAATATGTTTCGAATGAGCTCGAAAGGTAGGGTAAACGGCCTTATTTCTAAGAAAAAATGGTGGACTCACCGAAAAATGTGTTTCAAATGAGCTCAAAAGGTAGGGTGGTGTGGACTTGCTAAAGTGTGTTTCAAATGAGCTCTAAAGGTAGGGTAAACGGCCTCATTTCTGAGCAAAAATGGTGGACTCGCCAAAAAATGTGTTTCAAATGAGCTCCAAAGGTAGGGTGGTGGACTTGCTAAAAAATGTGTTTCAAATGAGCTCGAAAAGTAGGGTAAACGGCCTCATTTCTAAGAAAAAATGGTGGACTCGCTGAAAAATGTGTTTCAAATGAGCTTCAAAGGTATGGTGGTGGTCTAGCTGAAAAATATGTTTAAATGAGCTCCAAAGATAGGGTAAACGGCCCCATTTCTGAGCAAAATTGCTGGACTCGCCGGAAAATGTGTTTCATATGAGCTCCAAAGGTTGGGTGGTGGACTCGCTAAAAAATGTGCTTCAAATGAATTCAAAAGGTATGGTAAACAGACTCATTTGTAAGCAAAAATGGTGACTCGCCGAAAAATGTGTTTCAAAAAAGCTCGAAAGGTAGGGTGGTGGACTCGCTAAAAAATGTGTTTCAAATGAGCTCGAAAGGTAGGGTAACAGACTCATTTCTCAGCAAAAATGGTGGACTCGCCTAAAAATGTGTTTCATATGAGCTCCAAAGGTAGGGTGGTGGACTCGCTAAAAAAATGTGTTTCAAATGAGCTCGAAAGGTAGGGTAAACGGCCTCATGTAAGCAAAAATGGTGGACTTGCCGAAAAATGTGTTTCAAATGAGCTCAAAAGGTAGGGTGGTGTGGACTCGCAAAAAAATGTGTTTCAAATGAGCTCAAAAGGTAGGGTAAACTGCCTCATTTCTAAGCAAAAATGGTGGACTCGCCGAAAAATGTGTTTCATATGAGCTCCAAAGGTAGGGTGGTGGGCTCGCTAAAAAATGTGTTTCAAATGAGCTCGAAAAGTAGGGTAAACAGACTCATTTCTAAGAAAAAATAGTGGACTCGCCGGAAAATGTGTTTCAAATGAGATCATAAGGTAGGGTGGTGGACTCGCTAAAAAAAGAGTTTCAAATGAATTCAAAAGGTAGGATAAACAGACTCATTTCTAAGAAAAAATGGTGGACTCGCTGAATACTGTGTTTCCAATGAGCTCGAAAGGTATGGTGGTGTGGACTCACTAAAAAATGTGTTTCGAATGAGCTCGAAAGATATGGTAAACGGACTCATTTCTAAGAAAAAATGGTGGACTCGCCGAAAAAATGTGTTTCAAATGAGCTCGAAATGTAGGGTGGTGTGGACTCACTAAAAAATGTGTGTCAAATTAGCTCGAAAGGTAGGGTAAACGGCCTCATTTGTAAGAAAAAATGGTGGACACGCCAAAACATGTGTTTCAAATGAGCTTCAAAGGTAGAGTGGTGGTCTAGCTGAAAAATATGTTTAAATGAGCTCCAAAGAAAGGGTAAACGGCCCCATTTCTGAGGAAAGTTGGCGGACTCGCCAAAAAATGTGTTTCATATGAGCTCCAAAGGTTGGGTGGTGGACTCGCTAAAAAATGTGTTTCAAATGAGCTCAAAACGTAGGATTTTCTGGACTCGCTAAAAAATGTGTTTCGAATGAGCTCGAAAGGTAGGGTAAACGGCCTCATTTCGAAGCAAAAATGGTGACTCGCCAAAAAATGTGTTTCAAATGAGCTCCAAAGATAGGGTGGTGGACTCGCTAAAAAATGTGTTTCAAATGAGATCGAAAGGTAGGGTAACGGACTCATTTCTAAGAAAAATTGGTGGACTCGCCGAAAAATGTGTTTCATATGAGCTCCAAAGGTAGGGTGGTGGACTCGCTAAAAAAATGTGTTTCAAATGAGATCAAAAGGTAGGGTAAACGGCCTCATGTAAGCAAAAATGGTGGACACAACAAAAACTGTGTTTCAAATGAGTTCGAAAGGTAGGGTGGTGGACTCGCTAAAAATTGTGTTTCGACTGAGCTCGAAAGGTAGGGTAAACGGCCTCATTTCTTAGCAAAAATGGTCGAGTTGCGAAAAAGTGTTTCAAATGAGCTCGAAAGGTAGGGTGGTGTGGACACGCAAAAAATGTGTTTCAAATGAGCTCAAAAGGTAGGGTAAACGGCCTCATTTCTAAGCAAAAATGGTGGACTCGCCGAAAAATGTGTTTCAAATAAGCTCGAAAGGTAGGGTGGTGGAATCGCTAAAAAATGTGTTTCAAATGAGCTCGAAAGGTAGGGTAACAGACTCATTTCCAAGAAAAAATGGTGGACTCGACGAAAAATGTGTTTAATATGAGCTCCAAAGGTAGGGTGGTGGACTCGCTAAAAAAATGTGTTTCAAATGAGCTCGAAAAGTAGGGTGAACAGACTCATTTCTAAGAAAAAATAGTGGACTCGCCGGAAATGTGTTTCAAATGAGTTCGAAAAATAGGGTGGTGGACTCGCTAAAAAAAGAGTTTCAAATGAATTCAAAAGGTAGGATAAACAGACTCATTTCTAAGAAAAAATGGTGGACTCGCCGACAAATGTGTTTCAAATGAGCTCCAAAGGTAGGGTGGTGTGGACTCGCTAAAAAATGTGTTTTGAATGAGCTCGAAAGATATGGTAAACGGACTCATTTCTAAGAAAAAATGGTGGACTCGCCGAAAAAATGTGTTTCAAATGAGCTCGAATGGTAGGGTGGTGTGGACTCACTAAAAAATGTGTTCCAAATGAGCTCGAAAGGTAGGGTAACGGCCTCATTTCTAAGCAAAATTGGTGGACTCGCCGAAAAATGTGTTTCATTTGAGCTCCAAAGGTAGGGTGGTGGACTCGCAAAAAAAATGTGTTTCAAATGAGCTCAAAAGGTAGGGTAAACGACCTTATGTAAGCAAAAATGGTGGACACACCGAAAACTGTGTTTCAAATGAGTTCGAAAGGTAGGGTGGTGGACTCGCTAAAAAATGTGTTTCGACTGAGCTCGAAATATAGGGTAAACGGCCTCATTTCTTAGCAAAAATGGTGGACTTGCGAAAAAAGTGTTTCAAATGAGCTCGAAAGGTAGGGTGGTGTGGACACGCAAAAAAATGTGTTTCAAATGAGCTCAAAAGGTAGGGTAAACGGCCTCATTTCTAAGCAAAAATGGTGGACTCGCCGAAAAATGTGTTTCCAATGAGCTCGAAAGGTAGGGTGGTGTGGACTCGCTAAATAATGTGTTTCGAATGAGCTCGAAAGATATGGTAAACGGACTCATTTCTAAGAAAAAATGGTGGACTCGCCGAAAAAATGTGTTTCAAATGAGCTCGAAAGGTAGGGTGGTGTGGACTCACTAAAAAATGTGTTTCAAATTAGCTCGAAAGGTAGGGTAAACGGCCTCATTTGTAAGCAAAAATGGTGGACACGCCAAAAAATGTGTTTCAAATGAGTTCGAAAGGTAGGGTGGTGGACTCGCTTAAAAATGTATTTCAAATGAATTCAAAAGGTAGGGTAAACAGACTCATTTCTAAGTAAAAATTGTGGACTCGCCGAAAAATGTGTTTCAAATGAGCTCAAAAGATAGGGTGGTGTGGACTCGCTAAAAAATGTGTTTCGAATGAGCTCGAAAGGTAGGGTAAACGGCCTCATTTCTAAGCAAAAATGCTGGACTCGCCGAAAAATGTGTTTCAAATGAGCTCGAAAGGTAGGGTGGTGTTGACTCGCTAAAGTGTGTTTCAAATGATCTCGAAAGGTAGGGTAAACGGCCTCATTTCTAAGAAAAAATTGTGGACTCCCCGAAAAATGTGTTTCAAATGAGCTCAAAAGGTAGGGTGGTGGACTCGCTAATAAATGTGTTTCAAATGAGCCCGAAAGGAAGGGTAAACAGACTCATTTCTAAGCAAAAATGGTGGACTCGCCGAAAAATGTGTTTCAAATGAGCTCCAAAGGTAGGGTGGTGGACTCGCTAAAATAATGTGTTTCAAATGAGCTCGAAAGGAAGGGTAAACAACCATATTTCTAAGAAAAAATAGTGGACTCGCCGAAAATTTGTTTCAAATGAGCTCGAAAGGTAGGGTAAACGGCCTCATTTCAAAGAAAAAATGGTGGACTCGCTGAAAAATGTGTTTCAAATGAGCTTCAAAGGTAGGGTGGTGGTCTAGCTAAAATAATGTGTTTCAAATGAGCTCGAAAGGAAGGGTAAACAACCATATTTCTAAGAAAAAATAGTGGACTCGCCGAAAATTTGTTTCAAATGAGCTCGAAAGGTAGGGTAAACGGCCTCATTTCAAAGAAAAAATGGTGGACTCGCTGAAAAATGTGTTTCAAATGAGCTTCAAAGGTAGGGTGGTGGTCTAGCTGAAAAATATGTTTAAATGAGCTCCAAAGAAAGGGTAAACGGCCCCATTTCTGAGCAAAGTTGGCGGACTCGCCGAAAAATGTGTTTCATATCAGCTCCAAAGGTTGGGTGGTGGACTCGCAAAAAAATGTGTTTCAAATGAGCTCAAAACGTAGGATTGTGTGGACTCGCTAAAAAATGTGTTTCGAATGAGCTCGAACGGTAGGGTAAACGGCCTCATTTCGAAGCAAAAATGGTGACTCGCCAAAAAATGTGCTTCAAATGAGTTCCAAAGATAGGGTGGTGGACTCGCTAAAAAATGTGTTTCAAATGAGCTTGAAAGGTAGGGTAACGGAATCATTTCTAAGCAAAATTGGTGGACTCGCCGAAAAATGTGTTTCATATGAGCTCCAAAGGTAGGGTGGTGGACTCGCTAAAAAAATGTGTTTCAAATGAGCTCGAAAAGTAGGGTAAATAGACTCATTTCTAAGAAAAAATAGTGGACTCGCTGGAAAATGTGTTTCAAATGAGTTCGAAAGGTAGGGTGGTGGACTCGCTAAAAAAAGAGTTTCAAATGAATTCAAAAGGTAGGATAAACAGACTCATTTCTAAGAAAAAATGGTGGACTCGCCGACAAATGTGTTTCAAATGAGCTCGAAAGGTAGGGTGGTGTGGACTCACTAAAAAATGTGTTTCAAATGAGCTCGAAAGGTAGGGTAAACGGCCTCATTTGTAAGCAAAAATGGTGGACACGCCAAAAAATGTGTTTCAAATGAGTTCGAAAGGTAGGGTGGTGGACTCGCTTAAAAATGTTTTCAAATGAATTCAAAAGGTAGGGTAAACAGACTCATTTCTAAGCAAAAAGTGTGGATTGGCCGAAAAATGTGTTTCAAATGAGCTCAAAAGGTAGGGTGATGTGGACTCGCTAAAAAATGTGTTTCGAATGAGCTCGAAAGGAAGGGTAAACGGCCTCATTTCTAAGCAAAAATGGTGGACTCGCCGAAAAATGTGTTTCAAATGAGCTCGAAAGGTAGGGTGGTGTTGACTCGCTAAAGTGTGTTTCAAATGAGCTCGAAAGGAAGGGTAAACAGCCTTATTTCTAAGAAAAAATAGTGGACTCGCCGAAAATGTGTTTCAAATGAGCTCCAAAGGTAGGGTAAACGACCTCATTTCTAAGCAAAAATGGTGGACTCGCCGAAAAATGTGTTTAAAATGAGCTTCAAAGGTAGGGTGGTAGTCTAGCTGAAAAATGTGTTTCAAATGAGCTCCAAAGATAGGGTAAACGGCCCCATTTCTGAGCAAAAATGGCGGACTCGCCGAAAAATGTGTTTCAAATGAGCTCCAAAGGTAGGGTGGTGGACTCGCTAAAATAATGTGTTTCAAATGAGCTCGAAAGGAAGGGTAAACAACCATATTTCTAAGAAAAAATAGTGGACTCGCCGAAAATTTGTTTCAAATGAGCTCGAAAGGTAGGGTAAACGGCCTCATTTCAAAGAAAAAATGGTGGACTCGCTGAAAAATGTGTTTCAAATGAGCTTCAAAGGTAGGGTGGTGGTCTAGCTGAAAAATATGTTTAAATGAGCTCCAAAGAAAGGGTAAACGGCCCCATTTCTGAGCAAAGTTGGCGGACTCGCCGAAAAATGTGTTTCATATGAGCTCCAAAGGTTGGGTGGTGGACTCGCTAAAAAATGTGTTTCAAATGAGCTCAAAACCTAGGATTGTGTGGACTCGCTAAAAAATGTGTTTCGAATGAGCTCGAAAGGTAGGGTAAACGGCCTTATTTCGAAGCAAAAATGGTGGCTCGCCAAAAACTGTGTTTCAAATAAGCTCGAAAGGTAGGGTGGTGGACTCGCTACAAAATGTGTTTCAAATGAGCTCGAAAGGTAGGGTAACAGACTCATTTCTAAGAAAAAATGGTGGACTCGACGAAAAATGTGTTTCATATGAGCTCCAAAGGTAGGGTGGTGGACTCGCTAAAAAAATGTGTTTCAAATGAGCTCGAAAAGTAGGGTAAATAGACTCATTTCTAAGAAAAAATAGTGGACTCGCTGGGAAATGTGTTTCAAATGAGTTCGAAAGGTAGGGTGGTGGACTCGCTAAAAAAAGAGTTTCAAATGAATTCAAAAGGTAGGATAAACAGACTCATTTCTAAGAAAAAATGGTGGACTCGCCGACAAATGTGTTTCAAATGAGCTCGAAAGGTAGGGTGGTGTGGACTCACTAAAAAATGTGTTTCAAATGAGCTCGAAAGGTTGGGTAAACGACCTCATTTGTAAGCAAAAATGGTGGACACGCCAAAAAATGTGTTTCAAATGAGTTCGAAAGGTAGGGTGGTGGACTCGCTAAAAAAAGAGTTTCAAATGAATTCAAAAGGTAGGATAAACAGACTCATTTCTAAGAAAAAATGGTGGACTTGCGACAAATGTGTTTCAAATGAGCTCCAAAGGTAGGGTGGTGTGGACTCGCTAAAAAATGTGTTTCGAATGAGCTCGAAAGATATGGTAAACGGACTCATTTCTAAGAAAAAATGGTGGACTCGCCGAAAAAATGTGTTTCAAATGAGCTCGAAAGGTAGGGTGGTGTGGACTCACTAAAAAATGTGTTTCGAATGAGCTCGAAAGGTAGGGTAAACGGCCTCATTTCGAAGCAAAAATGGTGACTCGCCAAAAAATGTGCTTCAAATGAGTTCCAAAGATAGGGTGGTGGACTCGCTAAAAAATGTGTTTGAAATGAGCTCGAAAGGTAGGGTAACGGAATCATTTCTAAGCAAAATTGGTGGACTCGCCGAAAAATGTGTTTCATATGAGCTCCAAAGGTAGGGTGGTGGACTCGCTAAAAAAATGTGTTTCAAATGAGCTCGAAAAGTAGGGTAAATAGACTCATTTCTAAGAAAAATTAGTGGACTCGCTGGAAAATGTGTTTCAAATGAGTTCGAAAGGTAGGGTGGTGGACTCGCTAAAAAAAGAGTTTCAAATGAATTCAAAAGGTAGGATAAACAGAATCATTTCTAAGAAAAAATGGTGGACTCGCCGACAAATGTGTTTCAAATGAGCTCGAAAGGTAGGGTGGTGTGGACTCACTAAAAAATGTGTTTCAAATGAGCTCGAAAGGTAGGGTAAACGGCCTCATTTGTAAGCAAAAATGGTGGACACGCCAAAAAATGTGTTTCAAATGAGTTCGAAAGGTAGGGTGGTGGACTCGCTTAAAAATGTGTTTCAAATGAATTTAAAAGGTAGGGTAAACAGACTCATTTCTAAGAAAAAATTGTGGACCGGCCGAAAAATGTGTTTCAAATGAGCTCAAAAGGTAGGGTGGTGTGGACTCGCTAAAAAATGTGTTTCGAATGAGCTCGAAAGGAAGGGTAAACGGCCTCATTTCTAAGCAAAAATGGTGGACTCGCCGAAAAATGTGTTTCAAATGAGCTCGAAAGGTAGGGTGGTGTTGACTCGCTAAAGTGTGTTTCAAATGAGCTCGAAGGGAAGGGTAAACAGCCTTATTTCTAAGAAAAAACAGTGGACTCGCCGAAAATGTGTTTCAAATGAGCTCCAAAGGTAGGGTAAACGACCTCATTTCTAAGCAAAAATGGTGGACTCGCCGAAAAATGTGTTTAAAATGAGCTTCAAAGGTAGGGTGGTAGTCTAGCTGAAAAATGTGTTTCAAATGAGCTCCAAAGATAGGGTAAACGGCCCCATTTCGGAGCAAAAATGGTGGACTCGCCGAAAAATGTGTTTCAAATGAGCTCCAAAGGTAGGCTGGTGGACTCGCTAAAATAATGTGTTTCAAATGAGCTCGAAAGGAAGGGTAAACAGCCATATTTCTAAGAAAAAATAGTGGACTCGCCAAAAATTTGTTTCAAATGAGCTCGAAAGGTAGGGTAAACGGCCTCATTTCAAAGAAAAAATGGTGGACTCGCTGAAAAATGTGTTTCAAATGAGCTTCAAAGGTAGGGTGGTGGTCTAGCTGAAAAATATGTTTAAATGAGCTCCAAAGAAAGGGTAAACGGCCACATTTCTGAGCAAAGTTGGCGGACTCGCCGAAAAATGTGTTTCATATGAGCTCCAAAGGTTGGGTGGTGGACTCGCAAAAAAATGTGTTTCAAATGAGCTCAAAACGTAGGATTGTGTGGACTCGCTAAAAAATGTGTTTCGAATGAGCTCGAAAGGTAGGGTAAACGGCCTCATTTCGAAGCAAAAATGTTGACTCGCCAAAAAATGTGCTTCAAATGAGTTCCAAATATAGGGTGGTGGACTCGCTAAAAAATGTGTTTCAAATGAGCTCGAAAGGTAGGGTAACGGAATCATTTCTAAGCAAAATTGGTGGACTCGCCGAAAAATGTGTTTCATATGAGCTCGAAAGGTAGGGTGGTGGACTCGCTAAAAAAATGTGTTTCAAATGAGCTCGAAAAGTTGGGTAAATAGACTCATTTCTAAGAAAAAATAGTGGACTCGCTGGAAAATGTGTTTCAAATGAGTTCGAAAGGTAGGGTGGTGGACTCGCTAAAAAAAGAGTTTCAAATGAATTCAAAAGGTAGGATAAACATAATCATTTCTAAGAAAAAATGGTGGACTCGCCGACAAATGTGTTTCAAATGAGCTCGAAAGGTAGGGTGGGGTGGACTCACTAAAAAATGTGTTTCAAATGAGCTCGAAAGGTAGGGTAAACGGCCTCATTTGTAAGCAAAAATGGTGGACACGCCAAAAAATGTGTTTCAAATGAGTTCGAAAGGTAGGGTGGTGGACTCGCTTAAAAATGTGTTTCAAATGAATTCAAAAGGTAGGGTAAACAGACTCATTTCTAAGCAAAAATTGTGGACTGGCCGAAAAATGTGTTTCAAATGAGCTCAAAAGGGAGGGTGGTGTGGACTCGCTAAAAAATGTGTTTCGAATGAGCTCGAAAGGTAGGGTAAACGGCCTCATTTCTAAGCAAAAATGGTGGACTCGCCGAAAAATGTGTTTCAAATGAGCTCGAAAGGTAGGGTGGTGTTGACTCGCTAAAGTGTGTTTCAAATGAGCTCGAAAGGAAGGGTAAACAGCCTTATTTCTAAGAAAAAATAGTGGACTCGCCGAAAATGTGTTTCAAATGAGCTCCAAAGGTAGGGTAAACGACCTCATTTCTAAGCAAAAATGGTGGACTCGCCGAAAAATGTGTTTAAAATGAGCTTCAAAGGTAGGGTGGTAGTCTAGCTGAAAAATGTGTTTCAAATGAGCTCCAAAGATAGGGTAAACGGCCCCATTTCTAAGCAAAAATGGTGGACTCGCCGAAAAATGTGTTTCAAATGAGCTCCAAAGGTAGGGTGGTGGACTCGCTAAAATAATGTGTTTCAAATGAGCTCGAAAGGAAGGGTAACAAACCTTATTTCTAAGAAAAAATAGTGGACTCGTCGAAAATTTGTTTCAAATGAGCTCGAAAGGTAGGGTAAACGGCCTCATTTCAAAGAAAAAATGGTGGACTCGCCGAAAAATGTGTTTCAAATGAGCTTCAAAGGTAGGGTGGTGGTCTAGCTGAAAAATATGTTTAAATGAGCTCCAAAGAAAGGGTAAACGGCCCCATTTCTGAGCAAAGTTGGCGGACTCGCCGAAAAATGTGTTTCATATGAGCTCCAAAGGTTGGGTGGTGGACTCGCTATAAAATGTGTTTCAAATGAGCTCAAAACGTAGGATTGTGTGGACCTGCTAAAAAATGTGTTTCGAATGAGCTCGAAAGGTAGGGTAAACGGCCTCATTTCGAAGCAAAAATGGTGACTCGCCAAAAAATGTGTTTCAAATGAGTTCCAAAGATAGGGTGGTGGACTTGCTAAAAATGTGTTTCAAATGAGCTCGAAAGGTAGGGTAACGGACTCATTTCTAAGCAAAATTGGTGGACTCGCCGAAAAATGTGTTTCATATGAGCTCCAAAGGTAGGGTGGTGGACTCGCTAAAAAAATGTGTTTCAAATGAGCTCGAAAAGTAGGGTAAATAGACTCATTTCTAAGAAAAAATAGTGGACTCGCTGGAAAATGTGTTTCAAATGAGTTCGAAAGGTAGGGTGGTGGACCCGCTAAAAAAAGAGTTTCAAATGAATTCAAAAGGTAGGATAAACATAATCATTTCTAAGAAAAAATGGTGGACTCGCCGACAAATGTGTTTCAAATGAGCTCGAAAGGTAGGGTGAGGTGGACTCACTAAAAAATGTGTTTCAAATGAGCTCGAAAGGTAGGGTAAACGGCCTCATTTGTAAGCAAAAATGGTGGACACGCCAAAAAATGTGTTTCAAATGAGTTCGAAAGGTAGGGTGGTGGACTCGCTTAAAAATGTGTTTCAAATGAATTCAAAAGGTAGGGTAAACAGACTCATTTCTAAGCAAAAATTGTGGACTGGCCGAAAAATGTGTTTCAAATGAGCTCAAAAGGTAGGGTGGTGTGGACTCGCTAAAAAATGTGTTTCGAATGAGCTCGAAAGGAAGGGTAAACGGCCTCATTTCTAAGCAAAAATGGTGGACTCGCCGAAAAATGTGTTTCAAATGAGCTCGAAAGGTAGGGTGGTGTTGACTCGCTAAAGTGTGTTTCAAATGAGCTCGAAAGGAAGGGTAAACAGCCTTATTTCTAAGAAAAAATAGTGGACTCGCCGAAAATGTGTTTCAAATGAGCTCCAAAGGTAGGGTAAACGACCTCATTTCTAAGCAAAAATGGTGGACTCGCCGAAAAATGTGTTTAAAATGAGCTTCAAAGGTAGGGTGGTAGTCTAGCTGAAAAATGTGTTTCAAATGAGCTCCAAAGATACGGTAAACGGCCCCATTTCTAAGCAAAAATGGTGGACTCGCCGAAAAATGTGTTTCAAATGAGCTCCAAAGGTAGGGTGGTGGACTCGCTAAAATAATGTGTTTCAAATGAGCTCGAAAGGAAGGGTAAACAGCCTTATTTCTAAGAAAAAATAGTGGACTCGCCGAAAATTTGTTTCAAATGAGCTCGAAAGGTAGGGTAAACGGCCTCATTTGTAAGCAAAAATGGTGGACACGCCAAAAAATGTGTTTCAAATGAGTTCGAAAGGTAGGGTGGTGGACTCGCTTAAAAATGTGTTTCAAATGAATTCAAAAGGTAGGGTAAACAGACTCATTTCTAAGCAAAAATTGTGGACTGGCCGAAAAATGTGTTTCAAATGAGCTCAAAAGGTAGGGTGGTGTGGACTCGCTAAAAAATGTGTTTCGAATGAGCTCGAAAGGAAGGGTAAACGGCCTCATTTCTAAGCAAAAATGGTGGACTCGCCGAAAAATGTGTTTCAAATGAGTTCCAAAGATAGGGTGGTGGACTTGCTAAAAATGTGTTTCAAATGAGCTCGAAAGGTAGGGTAACGGACTCATTTCTAAGCAAAATTGGTGGACTCGCCGAAAAATGTGTTTCATATGAGCTCCAAAGGTAGGGTGGTGGACTCGCTAAAAAAATGTGTTTCAAATGAGCTCGAAAAGTAGGGTAAATAGACTCATTTCTAAGAAAAAATAGTGGACTCGCTGGAAAATGTGTTTCAAATGAGTTCGAAAGGTAGGGTGGTGGACCCGCTAAAAAAAGAGTTTCAAATGAATTCAAAAGGTAGGATAAACATAATCATTTCTAAGAAAAAATGGTGGACTCGCCGACAAATGTGTTTCAAATGAGCTCGAAAGGTAGGGTGAGGTGGACTCACTAAAAAATGTGTTTCAAATGAGCTCGAAAGGTAGGGTAAACGGCCTCATTTGTAAGCAAAAATGGTGGACACGCCAAAAAATGTGTTTCAAATGAGTTCGAAAGGTAGGGTGGTGGACTCGCTTAAAAATGTGTTTCAAATGAATTCAGAAGGTAGGGTAAACAGACTCATTTCTAAGCAAAAATTGTGGACTGGCCGAAAAATGTGTTTCAAATGAGCTCAAAAGGTAGGGTGGTGTGGACTCGCTAAAAAATGTGTTTCGAATGAGCTCGAAAGGAAGGGTAAACGGCCTCATTTCTAAGCAAAAATGGTGGACTCGCCGAAAAATGTGTTTCAAATGAGTTCCAAAGATAGGGTGGTGGACTTGCTAAAAATGTGTTTCAAATGAGCTCGAAAGGTAGGGTAACGGACTCATTTCTAAGCAAAATTGGTGGACTCGCCGAAAAATGTGTTTCATATGAGCTCCAAAGGTAGGGTGGTGGACTCGCTAAAAAAATGTGTTTCAAATGAGCTCGAAAAGTAGGGTAAATAGACTCATTTCTAAGAAAAAATAGTGGACTCGCTGGAAAATGTGTTTCAAATGAGTTCGAAAGGTAGGGTGGTGGACCCGCTAAAAAAAGAGTTTCAAATGAATTCAAAAGGTAGGATAAACATAATCATTTCTAAGAAAAAATGGTGGACTCGCCGACAAATGTGTTTCAAATGAGCTCGAAAGGTAGGGTGAGGTGGACTCACTAAAAAATGTGTTTCAAATGAGCTCGAAAGGTAGGGTAAACGGCCTCATTTGTAAGCAAAAATGGTGGACACGCCAAAAAATGTGTTTCAAATGAGTTCGAAAGGTAGGGTGGTGGACTCGCTTAAAAATGTGTTTCAAATGAATTCAAAAGGTAGGGTAAACAGACTCATTTCTAAGCAAAAATTGTGGACTGGCCGAAAAATGTGTTTCAAATGAGCTCAAAAGGTAGGGTGGTGTGGACTCGCTAAAAAATGTGTTTCGAATGAGCTCGAAAGGAAGGGTAAACGGCCTCATTTCTAAGCAAAAATGGTGGACTCGCCGAAAAATGTGTTTCAAATGAGCTCGAAAGGTAGGGTGGTGTTGACTCGCTAAAGTGTGTTTCAAATGAGCTCGAAAGGAAGGGTAAACAGCCTTATTTCTAAGAAAAAATAGTGGACTCGCCGAAAATGTGTTTCAAATGAGCTCCAAAGGTAGGGTAAACGACCTCATTTCTAAGCAAAAATGGTGGACTCGCCGAAAAATGTGTTTAAAATGAGCTTCAAAGGTAGGGTGGTAGTCTAGCTGAAAAATGTGTTTCAAATGAGCTCCAAAGATAGGGTAAACGGCCCCATTTCTAAGCAAAAATGGTGGACTCGCCGAAAAATGTGTTTCAAATGAGCTCCAAAGGTAGGGTGGTGGACTCGCTAAAATAATGTGTTTCAAATGAGCTCGAAAGGAAGGGTAAACAGCCTTATTTCTAAGAAAAAATAGTGGACTCGCCGAAAATTTGTTTCAAATGAGCTCGAAAGGTAGGGTAAACGGCCTCATTTGTAAGCAAAAATGGTGGACACGCCAAAAAATGTGTTTCAAATGAGTTCGAAAGGTAGGGTGGTGGACTCGCTTAAAAATGTGTTTCAAATGAATTCAAAAGGTAGGGTAAACAGACTCATTTCTAAGCAAAAATTGTGGACTGGCCGAAAAATGTGTTTCAAATGAGCTCAAAAGGTAGGGTGGTGTGGACTCGCTAAAAAATGTGTTTCGAATGAGCTCGAAAGGAAGGGTAAACGGCCTCATTTCTAAGCAAAAATGGTGGACTCGCCGAAAAATGTGTTTCAAATGAGTTCCAAAGATAGGGTGGTGGACTTGCTAAAAATGTGTTTCAAATGAGCTCGAAAGGTAGGGTAACGGACTCATTTCTAAGCAAAATTGGTGGACTCGCCGAAAAATGTGTTTCATATGAGCTCCAAAGGTAGGGTGGTGGACTCGCTAAAAAAATGTGTTTCAAATGAGCTCGAAAAGTAGGGTAAATAGACTCATTTCTAAGAAAAAATAGTGGACTCGCTGGAAAATGTGTTTCAAATGAGTTCGAAAGGTAGGGTGGTGGACCCGCTAAAAAAAGAGTTTCAAATGAATTCAAAAGGTAGGATAAACATAATCATTTCTAAGAAAAAATGGTGGACTCGCCGACAAATGTGTTTCAAATGAGCTCGAAAGGTAGGGTGAGGTGGACTCACTAAAAAATGTGTTTCAAATGAGCTCGAAAGGTAGGGTAAACGGCCTCATTTGTAAGCAAAAATGGTGGACACGCCAAAAAATGTGTTTCAAATGAGTTCGAAAGGTAGGGTGGTGGACTCGCTTAAAAATGTGTTTCAAATGAATTCAAAAGGTAGGGTAAACAGACTCATTTCTAAGCAAAAATTGTGGACTGGCCGAAAAATGTGTTTCAAATGAGCTCAAAAGGTAGGGTGGTGTGGACTCGCTAAAAAATGTGTTTCGAATGAGCTCGAAAGGAAGGGTAAACGGCCTCATTTCTAAGCAAAAATGGTGGACTCGCCGAAAAATGTGTTTCAAATGAGCTCGAAAGGTAGGGTGGTGTTGACTCGCTAAAGTGTGTTTCAAATGAGCTCGAAAGGAAGGGTAAACAGCCTTATTTCTAAGAAAAAATAGTGGACTCGCCGAAAATGTGTTTCAAATGAGCTCCAAAGGTAGGGTAAACGACCTCATTTCTAAGCAAAAATGGTGGACTCGCCGAAAAATGTGTTTAAAATGAGCTTCAAAGGTAGGGTGGTAGTCTAGCTGAAAAATGTGTTTCAAATGAGCTCCAAAGATAGGGTAAACGGCCCCATTTCTAAGCAAAAATGGTGGACTCGCCGAAAAATGTGTTTCAAATGAGCTCCAAAGGTAGGGTGGTGGACTCGCTAAAATAATGTGTTTCAAATGAGCTCGAAAGGAAGGGTAAACAGCCTTATTTCTAAGAAAAAATAGTGGACTCGCCGAAAATTTGTTTCAAATGAGCTCGAAAGGTAGGGTAAACGGCCTCATTTGTAAGCAAAAATGGTGGACACGCCAAAAAATGTGTTTCAAATGAGTTCGAAAGGTAGGGTGGTGGACTCGCTTAAAAATGTGTTTCAAATGAATTCAAAAGGTAGGGTAAACAGACTCATTTCTAAGCAAAAATTGTGGACTGGCCGAAAAATGTGTTTCAAATGAGCTCAAAAGGTAGGGTGGTGTGGACTCGCTAAAAAATGTGTTTCGAATGAGCTCGAAAGGAAGGGTAAACGGCCTCATTTCTAAGCAAAAATGGTGGACTCGCCGAAAAATGTGTTTCAAATGAGCTCGAAAGGTAGGGTGGTGTTGACTCGCTAAAGTGTGTTTCAAATGAGCTCGAAAGGAAGGGTAAACAGCCTTATTTCTAAGAAAAAATAGTGGACTCGCCGAAAATGTGTTTCAAATGAGCTCCAAAGGTAGGGTAAACGACCTCATTTCTAAGCAAAAATGGTGGACTCGCCGAAAAATGTGTTTAAAATGAGCTTCAAAGGTAGGGTGGTAGTCTAGCTGAAAAATGTGTTTCAAATGAGCTCCAAAGATAGGGTAAACGGCCCCATTTCTAAGCAAAAATGGTGGACTCGCCGAAAAATGTGTTTCAAATGAGCTCCAAAGGTAGGGTGGTGGACTCGCTAAAATAATGTGTTTCAAATGAGCTCGAAAGGAAGGGTAAACAGCCTTATTTCTAAGAAAAAATAGTGGACTCGCCGAAAATTTGTTTCAAATGAGCTCGAAAGGTAGGGTAAACGGCCTCATTTCAAAGAAAAAATGGTGGACTCGCTGAAAAATGTGTTTCAAATGAGCTTCAAAGGTAGGGTGGTGGTCTAGCTGAAAAATATGTTTAAATGAGCTCCAAAGAAAGGGTAAACGGCCCCATTTCTGAGCAAAGTTGGCGGACTCGCCGAAAAATGTGTTTCATATGAGCTCCAAAGGTTGGGTGGTGGACTCGCTAAAAAATGTGTTTCAAATGAGCTCAAAACGTAGGATTGTGTGGACTCGCTAAAAAATGTGTTTCGAATGAGCTCGAAAGGTAGGGTAAACGGCCTCATTTCGAAGCAAAAATGGTGACTCGCCAAAAAATGTGTTTCAAATGAGTTCCAAAGATAGGGTGGTGGACTCGCTAAAAAATGTGTTTCAAATGAGCTCGAAAGGTAGGGTAACGGACTCATTTCTAAGCAAAATTGGTGGACTCGCCGAAAAATGTGTTTCATATGAGCTCCAAAGGTAGGGTGGTGGACTCGCTAAAAAAATGTGTTTCAAATGAGCTCGAAAAGTAGGGTAAATAGACTCATTTCTAAGAAAAAATAGTGGACTCGCTGGAAAATGTGTTTCAAATGAGTTCGAAAGGTAGGGTGGTGGACTCGCTAAAAAAAGAGTTTCAAATGAATTCAAAAGGTAGGATAAACAAAATCATTTCTAAGAAAAAATGGTGGACTCGCCGACAAATGTGTTTCAAATGAGCTCGAAAGGTAGGGTGGTGTGGACTCACTAAAAAATGTGTTTCAAATGAGCTCGAAAAGTAGGGTAAATAGACTAATTTCAAAGAAAAAATAGTGGACTCGCTGGAAAATGTGTTTCAAATGAGTTCCAAAGGTAGGGTGGTGGACCCGCTAAAAAAAGAGTTTCAAATGAATTCAAAAGGTAGGATAAACAGAATCATTTCTAAGAAAAAATGGTGGACTCGCCGACAAATGTGTTTCAAATGAGCTCGAAAGGTAGGGTGAGGTTGTCTCACTAAAAAATGTGTTTCAAATGAGCTCGAAAGGTAGGGTAAACGGCCTCATTTGTAAGCAAAAATGGTGGACACGCCAAAAAATGTGTTTCAAATGAGTTCGAAAGGTAGGGTGGTGGACTCGCTTAAAAATGTGTTTCAAATGAATTCAAAAGGTAGGGTAAACAGACTCATTTCTAAGAAAAAATTGTGGACCGGCCGAAAAATGTGTTTCAAATGAGCTCAAAAGGTAGGGTGGTGTGGACTCGCTAAAAAATGTGTTTCGAATGAGCTCGAAAGGAAGGGTAAACGGCCTCATTTCTAAGCAAAAATGGTGGACTCGCCGAAAAATGTGTTTCAAATGAGCTCGAAAGGTAGGGTGGTGTTGACTCGCTAAAGTGTGTTTCAAATGAGCTCGAAAGGAAGGGTAAACAGCCTTATTTCTAAGAGAAAATAGTGGACTCGCCAAAAATGTGTTTCAAATGAGCTCCAAAGGTAGGGTAAACGACCTCATTTCTAAGCAAAAATGGTGGACTCGCCGAAAAATGTGTTTAAAATGAGCTTCAAAGGTAGGGTGGTAGTCTAGCTGAAAAATGTGTTTCAAATGAGCTCCAAAGATAGGGTAAACGGCCCCATTTCTAAGAAAAAATGGTGGACTCGCCGAAAAATGTGTTTCAAATGAGCTCCAAAGGTAGGGTGGTGGACTCGCTAAAATAATGTGTTTCAAATGAGCTCGAAAGGAAGGGTAAACAGCCTCATTTCGAAGCAAAAATGGTGACTCGCCAAAAAATGTGTTTCAAATGAGTTCCAAAGATAGGGTGGTGGACTTGCTAAAAATGTGTTTCAAATGAGCTCGAAAGGTAGGGTAACGGACTCATTTCTAAGCAAAATTGGTGGACTCGCCGAAAAATGTGTTTCATATGAGCTCCAAAGGTAGGGTGGTGGACTCGCTAAAAAAATGTGTTTCAAATGAGCTCGAAAAGTAGGGTAAATAGACTCATTTCTAAGAAAAAATAGTGGACTCGCTGGAAAATGTGTTTCAAATGAGTTCGAAAGGTAGGGTGGTGGACTCGCTAAAAAAAGAGTTTCAAATGAATTCAAAAGGTAGGATAAACAAAATCATTTCTAAGAAAAAATGGTGGACTCGCCGACAAATGTGTTTCAAATGAGCTCGAAAGGTAGGGTGGTGTGGACTCACTAAAAAATGTGTTTCAAATGAGCTCGAAAAGTAGGGTAAATAGACTCATTTCTAAGAAAAAATAGTGGACTCGCTGGAAAATGTGTTTCAAATGAGTTCCAAAGGTAGGGTGGTGGACCCGCTAAAAAAAGAGTTTCAAATGAATTCAAAAGGTAGGATAAACAGAATCATTTCTAAGAAAAAATGGTGGACTCGCCGACAAATGTGTTTTAAATGAGCTCGAAAGGTAGGGTGAGGTGGTCTCACTAAAAAATGTGTTTCAAATGAGCTCGAAAGGTAGGGTAAACGGCCTCATTTGTAAGCAAAAATGGTGGACACGCCAAAAAATGTGTTTCAAATGAGTTCGAAAGGTAGGGTGGTGGACTCGCTTAAAAATGTGTTTCAAATGAATTCAAAAGGTAGGGTAAACAGACTCATTTCTAAGAAAAAATTGTGGACCGGCCGAAAAATGTGTTTCAAATGAGCTCAAAAGGTAGGGTGGTGTGGACTCGCTAAAAAATGTGTTTAGAATGAGCTCGAAAGGAAGGGTAAACGGCCTCATTTCTAAGCAAAAATGGTGGACTCGCCGAAAAATGTGTTTCAAATGAGCTCGAAAGGTAGGGTGGTGTTGACTCGCTAAAGTGTGTTTCAAATGAGCTCGAAAGGAAGGGTAAACAGCCTTATTTCTAAGAGAAAATAGTGGACTCGCCGAAAATGTGTTTCAAATGAGCTCCAAAGGTAGGGTAAACGACCTCATTTCTAAGCAAAAATGGTGGACTCGCCGAAAAATGTGTTTAAAATGAGCTTCAAAGGTAGGGTGGTAGTCTAGCTGAAAAATGTGTTTCAAATGAGCTCCAAAGATAGGGTAAACGGCCCCATTTCTAAGAAAAAATGGTGGACTCGCCGAAAAATGTGTTTCAAATGAGCTCCAAAGGTAGGGTGGTGGACTCGCTAAAATAATGTGTTTCAAATGAGCTCAAAAGGAAGGGTAAACAGCCTCATTTCGAAGCAAAAATGGTGACTCGCCAATAAATGTGTTTCAAATGAGTTCCAAAGATAGGGTGGTGGACTTGCTAAAAATGTGTTTCAAATGAGCTCGAAAGGTAGGGTAACGGACTCATTTCTAAGCAAAATTGGTGGACTCGCCGAAAAATGTGTTTCATATGAGCTCCAAAGGTAGGGTGGTGGACTCGCTAAAAAAATGTGTTTCAAATGAGCTCGAAAAGTAGGGTAAATAGACTCATTTCTAAGAAAAAATAGTGGACTCGCTGGAAAATGTGTTTCAAATGAGTTCGAAAGGTAGGGTGGTGGACCCGCTAAAAAAAGAGTTTCAAATGAATTCAAAAGGTAGGACAAACAGAATCATTTCTAAGAAAAAATGGTGGACTCGCCGACAAATGTGTTTCAAATGAGCTCGAAAGGTAGGGTGAGGTGGACTCACTAAAAAATGTGTTTCAAATGAGCTCGAAAGGTAGGGTAAACGGCCTCATTTGTAAGCAAAAATGGTGGACACGCCAAAAAATGTGTTTCAAATGAGTTCGAAAGGTAGGGTGGTGGACTCGCTTAAAAATGTGTTTCAAATGAATTCAAAAGGTAGGGTAAACAGACTCATTTCTAAGCAAAAATTGTGGACTGGCCGAAAAATGTGTTTCAAATGAGCTCAAAAGGTAGGGTGGTGTGGACTCGCTAAAAAATGTGTTTCGAATGAGCTCGAAAGGAAGGGTAAACGGCCTCATTTCTAAGCAAAAATGGTGGACTCGCCGAAAAATGTGTTTCAAATGAGCTCGAAAGGTAGGGTAGTGTTGACTCGCTAAAGTGTGTTTCAAATGAGCTCGAAAGGAAGGGTAAACAGCCTTATTTCTAAGAAAAAATAGTGGACGCGCCGAAAATGTGTTTCAAATGAGCTCCAAAGGTAGGGTAAACGACCTCATTTCTAAGCAAAAATGGTGGACTCGCCGAAAAATGTGTTTAAAATGAGCTTCAAAGGTAGGGTGGTAGTCTAGCTGAAAAATGTGTTTCAAATGAGCTCCAAAGATAGGGTAAACGGCCCCATTTTTAAGCAAAAATGGTGGACTCGCCGAAAAATGTGTTTCAAATGAGCTCCAAAGGTAGGGTGGTGGACTCGCTAAAATAATGTGTTTCAAATGAACTCGAAAGGAAGGGTAAACAGCCTTATTTCTAAGAAAAAATAGTGGACTCGCCGAAAATTTGTTTCAAATGAGCTCGAAAGGTAGGGTAAACGGCCTCATTTCAAAGAAAAAATGGTGGACTCGCTGAAAAATGTGTTTCAAATGAGCTTCAAAGGTAGGGTGGTGGTCTAGCTGAAAAATATGTTTAAATGAGCTCCAAAGAAAGGGTAAACGGCCCCATTTCTGAGCAAAGTTGGCGGACTCGCCGAAAAATGTGTTTCATATGAGCTCCAAAGGTTGGGTGGTGGACTCGCTAAAAAATGTGTTTCAAATGAGCTCAAAACGTAGGATTGTGTGGACTCGCTAAAAAATGTGTTTCGAATGAGCTCGAAAGGTAGGGTAAACGGCCTCATTTCGAAGCAAAAATGGTGGACTTGCGAAAAAAGTGTTTCAAATGAGCTCAAAAGGTAGGGTGGTGGACTCGCTAAAAAATGTGTTTCAAATGAGCTCGAAAGGTAGGGTAACAGACTCATTTCTAAGAAAAAATGGTGGACTCGACGGAAAATGTGTTTAATATGAGCTCCAAAGGTAGGGTGGTGGACTCGCTAAAAAAATGTGTTTCAAATGAGCTCAAAAAGTAGGGTGAACAGACTCATTTCTAAGAAAAAATAGTGGACTCGCCGGAAAATGTGTTTCAAATGAGTTCGAAAGGTAGGGTGGTGGACTCGCTAAAAAAAGAGTTTCAAATGAATTCAAAAGGAAGGATAAACAGACTCATTTCTAAGAAAAAATGGTGGACTTGCCGACAAATGTGTTTCAAATGAGCTCCAAAGGTAGGGTGGTGTGGACTCGCTAAAAAATGTGTTTCAAAAGAGCTCGAAAGATATGGTAAACGGACTCATTTCTAAGAAAAAATGGTGGACTCGCCGAAAAAATGTGTTTCAAATGAGCTCGAAAGGTAGGGTGGTGTGGACTCACTAAAAAATGTGTTTCAAATGAGCTCGAAAGGTAGGGTAAACGGCCTCATTTGTACGCAAAAATGGTGGACACGCCAAAAAATGTGTTTCAAATGAGTTCGAAAGGTAGGGTGGTGGACTCGCTTAAAAATGTGTTTCAAATGAATTCAAAGGGTAGGGTAAACAGACTCATTTCTAAGCAAAGATTGTGGACTCGCCGAAAAATGTGTTTCAAATGAGCTCAAAAGGTAGGGTGGTGTGGACTCGCTAAAAAATGTGTTTCGAATGAGCTCGAAAGGTAGGGTAAACGGCCTCATTTCTAAGCAAAAATGGTGGACTCGCCGAAAAATGTGTTTCAAATGAGCTCGAAAGGTAGGGTGGTGTTGACTCGCTAAAGTGTGTTTCAAATGATCACGAAAGGTATGGTAAACGGCCTCATTTCTAAGAAAAAAGTGTGGACTCCCCGAAAAATGTGTTTCAAATGAGCTCAAAAGGTAGGGTGGTGGACTCGCTAATAAATGTGTTTCAAATGAGCCCGAAAGGAAGGGTAAACAGACTCATTTCTAAGCAAAAATGGTGGACTCGCCGAAAAATGTGTTTCAAATGAGCTCGAAAGGTAGGGTGGTGTTGACTCGCTAAAGTGTGTTTCAAATGAGCTCGAAAGGAAGGGTAAACAGCCTTATTTCTAAGAGAAAATAGTGGACTCGCCAAAAATGTGTTTCAAATGAGCTCCAAAGGTAGGGTAAACGACCTCATTTCTAAGCAAAAATGGTGGACTCGCCGAAAAATGTGTTTAAAATGAGCTTCAAAGGTAGGGTGGTAGTCTAGCTGAAAAATGTGTTTCAAATGAGCTCCAAAGATAGGGTAAACGGCCCCATTTCTAAGAAAAAATGGTGGACTCGCCGAAAAATGTGTTTCAAATGAGCTCCAAAGGTAGGGTGGTGGACTCGCTAAAATAATGTGTTTCAAATGAGCTCGAAAGGAAGGGTAAACAGCCTCATTTCGAAGCAAAAATGGTGACTCGCCAAAAAATGTGTTTCAAATGAGTTCCAAAGATAGGGTGGTGGACTTGCTAAAAATGTGTTTCAAATGAGCTCGAAAGGTAGGGTAACGGACTCATTTCTAAGCAAAATTGGTGGACTCGCCGAAAAATGTGTTTCATATGAGCTCCAAAGGTAGGGTGGTGGACTCGCTAAAAAAATGTGTTTCAAATGAGCTCGAAAAGTAGGGTAAATAGACTCATTTCTAAGAAAAAATAGTGGACTCGCTGGAAAATGTGTTTCAAATGAGTTCGAAAGGTAGGGTGGTGGACTCGCTAAAAAAAGAGTTTCAAATGAATTCAAAAGGTAGGATAAACAAAATCATTTCTAAGAAAAAATGGTGGACTCGCCGACAAATGTGTTTCAAATGAGCTCGAAAGGTAGGGTGGTGTGGACTCACTAATAAATGTGTTTCAAATGAGCTCGAAAAGTAGGGTAAATAGACTCATTTCTAAGAAAAAATAGTGGACTCGCTGGAAAATGTGTTTCAAATGAGTTCCAAAGGTAGGGTGGTGGACCCGCTAAAAAAAGAGTTTCAAATGAATTCAAAAGGTAGGATAAACAGAATCATTTCTAAGAAAAAATGGTGGACTCGCCGACAAATGTGTTTCAAATGAGCTCGAAAGGTAGGGTGAGGTGGTCTCACTAAAAAATGTGTTTCAAATGAGCTCGAAAGGTAGGGTAAACGGCCTCATTTGTAAGCAAAAATGGTGGACACGCCAAAAAATGTGTTTCAAATGAGTTCGAAAGGTAGGGTGGTGGACTCGCTTAAAAATGTGTTTCAAATGAATTCAAAAGGTAGGGTAAACAGACTCATTTCTAAGAAAAAATTGTGGACCGGCCGAAAAATGTGTTTCAAATGAGCTCAAAAGGTAGGGTGGTGTGGACTCGCTAAAAAATGTGTTTCGAATGAGCTCGAAAGGAAGGGTAAACGGCCTCATTTCTAAGCAAAAATGGTGGACTCGCCGAAAAATGTGTTTCAAATGAGCTCGAAAGGTAGGGTGGTGTTGACTCGCTAAAGTGTGTTTCAAATGAGCTCGAAAGGAAGGGTAAACAGCCTTATTTCTAAGAGAAAATAGTGGACTCGCCGAAAATGTGTTTCAAATGAGCTCCAAAGGTAGGGTAAACGACCTCATTTCTAAGCAAAAATGGTGGACTCGCCGAAAAATGTGTTTAAAATGAGCTTCAAAGGTAGGGTGGTAGTCTAGCTGAAAAATGTGTTTCAAATGAGCTCCAAAGATAGGGTAAACGGCCCCATTTCTAAGAAAAAATGGTGGACTCGCCGAAAAATGTGTTTCAAATGAGCTCCAAAGGTAGGGTGGTGGACTCGCTAAAATAATGTGTTTCAAATGAGCTCGAAAGGAAGGGTAAACAGCCTCATTTCGAAGCAAAAATGGTGACTCGCCAATAAATGTGTTTCAAATGAGTTCCAAAGATAGGGTGGTGGACCTGCTAAAAATGTGTTTCAAATGAGCTCGAAAGGTAGGGTAACGGACTCATTTCTAAGCAAAATTGGTGGACTCGCCGAAAAATGTGTTTCATATGAGCTCCAAAGGTAGGGTGGTGGACTCGCTAAAAAAATGTGTTTCAAATGAGCTCGAAAAGTAGGGTAAATAGACTCATTTCTAAGAAAAAATAGTGGACTCGCTGGAAAATGTGTTTCAAATGAGTTCGAAAGGTAGGGTGGTGGACCCGCTAAAAAAAGAGTTTCAAATGAATTCAAAAGGTAGGATAAACAGAATCATTTCTAAGAAAAAATGGTGGACTCGCCGACAAATGTGTTTCAAATGAGCTCGAAAGGTAGGGTGAGGTGGACTCACTAAAAAATGTGTTTCAAATGAGCTCGAAAGGTAGGGTAAACGGCCTCATTTGTAAGCAAAAATGGTGGACACGCCAAAAAATGTGTTTCAAATGAGTTCGAAAGGTAGGGTGGTGGACTCGCTTAAAAATGTGTTTCAAATGAATTCAAAAGGTAGGGTAAACAGACTCATTTCTAAGCAAAAATTGTGGACTGGCCGAAAAATGTGTTTCAAATGAGCTCAAAAGGTAGGGTGGTTGGACTCGCTAAAAAATGTGTTTCGAATGAGCTCGAAAGGAAGGGTAAACGGCCTCATTTCTAAGCAAAAATGGTGGACTCGCCGAAAAATGTGTTTCAAATGAGCTCGAAAGGTAGGGTAGTGTTGACTCGCTAAAGTGTGTTTCAAATGAGCTCGAAAGGAAGGGTAAACAGCCTTATTTCTAAGAAAAAATAGTGGACGCGCCGAAAATGTGTTTCAAATGAGCTCCAAAGGTAGGGTGGTGTGGACTCGCTAAAAAATGTGTTTCGAATGAGCTCGAAAGGAAGGGTAAACGGCCTCATTTCTAAGCAAAAATGGTGGACTCGCCGAAAAATGTGTTTCAAATGAGCTCGAAAGGTAGGGTGGTGTTGACTCGCTAAAGTGTGTTTCAAATGAGCTCGAAAGGAAGGGTAAACAGCCTTATTTCTAAGAGAAAATAGTGGACTCGCCGAAAATGTGTTTCAAATGAGCTCCAAAGGTAGGGTAAACGACCTCATTTCTAAGCAAAAATGGTGGACTCGCCGAAAAATGTGTTTAAAATGAGCTTCAAAGGTAGGGTGGTAGTCTAGCTGAAAAATGTGTTTCAAATGAGCTCCAAAGATAGGGTAAACGGCCCCATTTCTAAGAAAAAATGGTGGACTCGCCGAAAAATGTGTTTCAAATGAGCTCCAAAGGTAGGGTGGTGGACTCGCTAAAATAATGTGTTTCAAATGAGCTCGAAAGGAAGGGTAAACAGCCTCATTTCGAAGCAAAAATGGTGACTCGCCAATAAATGTGTTTCAAATGAGTTCCAAAGATAGGGTGGTGGACCTGCTAAAAATGTGTTTCAAATGAGCTCGAAAGGTAGGGTAACGGACTCATTTCTAAGCAAAATTGGTGGACTCGCCGAAAAATGTGTTTCATATGAGCTCCAAAGGTAGGGTGGTGGACTCGCTAAAAAAATGTGTTTCAAATGAGCTCGAAAAGTAGGGTAAATAGACTCATTTCTAAGAAAAAATAGTGGACTCGCTGGAAAATGTGTTTCAAATGAGTTCGAAAGGTAGGGTGGTGGACCCGCTAAAAAAAGAGTTTCAAATGAATTCAAAAGGTAGGATAAACAGAATCATTTCTAAGAAAAAATGGTGGACTCGCCGACAAATGTGTTTCAAATGAGCTCGAAAGGTAGGGTGAGGTGGACTCACTAAAAAATGTGTTTCAAATGAGCTCGAAAGGTAGGGTAAACGGCCTCATTTGTAAGCAAAAATGGTGGACACGCCAAAAAATGTGTTTCAAATGAGTTCGAAAGGTAGGGTGGTGGACTCGCTTAAAAATGTGTTTCAAATGAATTCAAAAGGTAGGGTAAACAGACTCATTTCTAAGCAAAAATTGTGGACTGGCCGAAAAATGTGTTTCAAATGAGCTCAAAAGGTAGGGTGGTGTGGACTCGCTAAAAAATGTGTTTCGAATGAGCTCGAAAGGAAGGGTAAACGGCCTCATTTCTAAGCAAAAATGGTGGACTCGCCGAAAAATGTGTTTCAAATGAGCTCGAAAGGTAGGGTAGTGTTGACTCGCTAAAGTGTGTTTCAAATGAGCTCGAAAGGAAGGGTAAACAGCCTTATTTCTAAGAAAAAATAGTGGACGCGCCGAAAATGTGTTTCAAATGAGCTCCAAAGGTAGGGTAAACGACCTCATTTCTAAGCAAAAATGGTGGACTCGCCGAAAAATGTGTTTAAAATGACCTTCAAAGGTAGGGTGGTAGTCTAGCTGAAAAATGTGTTTCAAATGAGCTCCAAAGATAGGGTAAACGGCCCCATTTTTAAGCAAAAATGGTGGACTCGCCGAAAAATGTGTTTCAAATGAGCTCCAAAGGTAGGCTGGTGGACTCGCTAAAATAATGTGTTTCAAATGAACTCGAAAGGAAGGGTAAACAGCCTTATTTCTAAGAAAAAATAGTGGACTCGCCGAAAATTTGTTTCAAATGAGCTCGAAAGGTAGGGTAAACGGCCTCATTTCAAAGAAAAAATGGTGGACTCGCTGAAAAATGTGTTTCAAATGAGCTTCAAAGGTAGGGTGGTGGTCTAGCTGAAAAATATGTTTAAATGAGCTCCAAAGAAAGGGTAAACGGCCCCATTTCTGAGCAAAGTTGGCGGACTCGCCGAAAAATGTGTTTCATATGAGCTCCAAAGGTTGGGTGGTGGACTCGCTAAAAAATGTGTTTCAAATGAGCTCAAAACGTAGGATTGTGTGGACTCGCTAAAAAATGTGTTTCGAATGAGCTCGAAAGGTAGGGTAAACGGCCTCATTTCGAAGCAAAAATGGTGGACTTGCGAAAAAAGTGTTTCAAATGAGCTCAAAAGGTAGGGTGGTGGACTCGCTAAAAAATGTGTTTCAAATGAGCTCGAAAGGTAGGGTAACAGACTCATTTCTAAGAAAAAATGGTGGACTCGACGGAAAATGTGTTTAATATGAGCTCCAAAGGTAGGGTGGTGGACTCGCTAAAAAAATGTGTTTCAAATGAGCTCAAAAAGTAGGGTGAACAGACTCATTTCTAAGAAAAAATAGTGGACTCGCCGGAAAATGTGTTTCAAATGAGTTCGAAAGGTAGGGTGGTGGACTCGCTAAAAAAAGAGTTTCAAATGAATTCAAAAGGAAGGATAAACAGACTCATTTCTAAGAAAAAATGGTGGACTTGCCGACAAATGTGTTTCAAATGAGCTCCAAAGGTAGGGTGGTGTGGACTCGCTAAAAAATGTGTTTCAAAAGAGCTCGAAAGATATGGTAAACGGACTCATTTCTAAGAAAAAATGGTGGACTCGCCGAAAAAATGTGTTTCAAATGAGCTCGAAAGGTAGGGTGGTGTGGACTCACTAAAAAATGTGTTTCAAATGAGCTCGAAAGGTAGGGTAAACGGCCTCATTTGTACGCAAAAATGGTGGACACGCCAAAAAATGTGTTTCAAATGAGTTCGAAAGGTAGGGTGGTGGACTCGCTTAAAAATGTGTTTCAAATGAATTCAAAGGGTAGGGTAAACAGACTCATTTCTAAGCAAAGATTGTGGACTCGCCGAAAAATGTGTTTCAAATGAGCTCAAAAGGTAGGGTGGTGTGGACTCGCTAAAAAATGTGTTTCGAATGAGCTCGAAAGGTAGGGTAAACGGCCTCATTTCTAAGCAAAAATGGTGGACTCGCCGAAAAATGTGTTTCAAATGAGCTCGAAAGGTAGGGTGGTGTTGACTCGCTAAAGTGTGTTTCAAATGATCACGAAAGGTAGGGTAAACGGCCTCATTTCTAAGAAAAAAGTGTGGACTCCCCGAAAAATGTGTTTCAAATGAGCTCAAAAGGTAGGGTGGTGGACTCGCTAATAAATGTGTTTCAAATGAGCCCGAAAGGAAGGGTAAACAGACTCATTTCTAAGCAAAAATGGTGGACTCGCCGAAAAATGTGTTTCATATGAGCTCCAAAGGTAGGGTGGTGGACTCGCTAAAATAATGTGTTTCAAATGAGCTCGAAAGGAAGGGTAAACAGCCTTATTTCTAAGAAAAAATAGTGGACTCGCCGAAAAATGTGTTTCATATGAGCTCCAAAGGTTGGGTGGTGGACTCGCTAAAAAATGTGTTTCAAATGAGCTCAAAACGTAGGATTGTCTGGACTCGCTAAAAAATGTGTTTCGAATGAGCTCGAAAGGTAGGGTAAACGGCCTCATTTCGAAGCAAAAATGGTGACTCGCCAAAAAATGTGTTTTAAATGAGCTCCAAAGATAGGGTGGTGGACTAGCTAAAAAATGTGTTTCAAATGAGCTCGAAAGGTAGGGTAACGGACTCATTTCTAAGCAAAATTGGTGGACTCGCCGAAAAATGTGTTTCATATGAGCTCCAAAGGTAGGGTGGTGGACTCGCTAAAAAAATGTGTTTCAAATGAGCTCAAAAGGTAGGGTAAACGGCCTTATGTAAGCAAAAATGGTGGACACACCGCAAACTGTGTTTCAAATGAGTTCGAAAGGTAGGGTGGTGGACTCGCTAAAAAATGTGTTTCGACTGAGCTCGAAAGGTAGGGTAAACGGCCTCATTTCTTAGCAAAAATGGTGGACTTGCGAAAAAAGTGTTTCAAATGAGCTCGAAAGGTAGGGTAACAGACTCATTTCTAAGAAAAAATGGTGGACTCGACGAAAAATGTGTTTAATATGAGCTCCAAAGGTAGGGTGGTGGACTCGCTAAAAAAATGTGTTTCAAATGAGCTCGAAAAGTAGGGTGAACAGACTCATTTCTAAGAAAAAATAGTGGACTCGCCGGAAAATGTGTTTCAATTGAGTTCGAAAGGTAGGGTGGTGGACTCGCTAAAAAAAGAGTTTCAAATGAATTCAAAAGGTAGGATAAACAGACTCATTTCTAAGAAAAAATGGTGGACTTGCCGACAAATGTGTTTCAAATGAGCTCCAAAGGTAGGGTGGTGTGGACTCGCTAAAAAATGTGTTTCGAATGAGCTCGAAAGATATGGTAAACGGACTCATTTCTAAGAAAAAATGTTGGACTCGCCGAAAAAATGTGTTTCAAATGAGCTCGAAAGGTAGGGTGGTGTGGACTCACTAAAAAATGTGTTTCAAATGAGCTTGAAAGGTAGGGTAAACGGCCTCATTTGTAAGCAAAAATGGTGGACACGCCAAAAAATGTGTTTCAAATGAGTTCGAAAGGTAGGGTGGTGGACTCGCTTAAAAATGTGTTTCAAATGAATTCAAAAGGTAGGGTAAACAGACTCATTTCTAAGCAAAAATTGTGGACTCGCCGAAAAATGTGTTTCAAATGAGCTCAAAAGGTAGAGTGGTGTGGACTCGCTAAAAAATGTGTTTCGAATGAGCTCGAAAGGTAGGGTAAACGGCCTCATTTCTAAGGAAAAATGGTGGACTCGCCGAAAAATGTGTTTCAAATGAGCTCGAAAGGTAGGGTGGTGTTGACTCGCTAAAGTGTGTTTCAAATGATCACGAAAGGTAGGGTAAACGGCCTCATTTCTAAGAAAAAATTGTGGACTCCCCGAAAAATGTGTTTCAAATGAGCTCAAAAGGTAGGGTGGTGGACTCACTAATAAATGTGTTTCAAATGAGCCCGAAAGGAAGGGTAAATAGACTCATTTCTAAGCAAAAATGGTGGACTCGCCGAAAAATGTGTTTCATATGAGCTCCAAAGGTAGGGTGGTGGACTCGCTAAAATAATGTGTTTCAAATGAGCTCGAAAGGAAGGGTAAACAGCCTTATTTCTAAGAAAAAATAGTGGACTCGCCGAAAAATGTGTTTCATATGAGCTCCAAAGGTTGGGTGGTGGACTCGCTAAAAAATGTGTTTCAAATGAGCTCAAAACGTAGGATTGTCTGGACTCGCTAAAAAATGTGTTTCGAATGAGCTCGAAAGGTAGGGTAAACGGCCTCATTTCGAAGCAAAAATGGTGACTCACCAAAAAATGTGTTTCAAATGAGCTCCAAAGATAGGGTGGTGGACTAGCTAAAAAATGTGTTTCAAATGAGCTCGAAAGGTAGGGTAACGGACTCATTTCTAAGCAAAATTGGTGGACTCGACGAAAAATGTGTTTCATATGAGCTCCAAAGGTAGGGTGGTGGACTCGCTAAAAAAATGTGTTTCAAATGAGCTCAAAAGGTAGGGTAAACGGCCTTATGTAAGCAAAAATGGTGGACACACCGAAAACTGTGTTTCAAATGAGTTCGAAAGGTAGGGTGGTGGACTCGCTAAAAAATGTGTTTCGACTGAGCTCGAAAGGTAGGGTAAACGGCCTCATTTCTTAGCAAAAATGGTGGACTTGCGAAAAAAGTGTTTCAAATGAGCTCGAAAGGTAGGGTGGTGGACTCGCTAAAAAATGTGTTTCAAATGAGCTCGAAAGGTAGGGTAACAGACTCATTTCTAAGAAAAAATGGTGGACTCGACGAAAAATGTGTTTAATATGAGCTCCAAAGGTAGGGTGGTGGACTCGCTAAAAAAATGTGTTTCAAATGAGCTCGAAAAGTAGGGTGAACAGACTCATTTCTAAGAAAAAATAGTGGACTCGCCGGAAAATGTGTTTCAAATGAGTTCGAAAGGTAGGGTGGTGGACTCGCTAAAAAAAGAGTTTCAAATGAATTCAAAAGGTAGGATAAACAGACTCATTTCTAAGAAAAAATGGTGGACTTGCCGACAAATGTGTTTCAAATGAGCTCCAAAGGTAGGGTGGTGTGGACTCGCTAAAAAATGTGTTTCGAATGAGCTCGAAAGATATGGTAAACGGACTCATTTCTAAGAAAAAATGGTGGACTCGCCGAAAAAATGTGTTTCAAATGAGCTCGAAAGGTAGGGTGGTGTGGACTCACTAAAAAATGTGTTTCAAATGAGCTCGAAAGGTAGGGTAAACGGCCTCATTTGTAAGCAAAAATGGTGGACACGCCAAAAAATGTGTTTCAAATGAGTTCGAAAGGTAGGGTGGTGGACTCGCTTAAAAATGTGTTTCAAATGAATTCAAAAGGTAGGGTAAACAGACTCATTTCTAAGAAAAAATTGTGGACTCGCCGGAAAATGTGTTTCAAATGAGCTCAAAAGGTAGGGTGGTGTGGACTCGCTAAAAAATGTGTTTCGAATGAGCTCGAAAGGTAGGGTAAACGGCCTCATTTCTAAGCAAAAATGGTGGACTCGCCGAAAAATGTGTTTCAAATGAGCTCGAAAGGTAGGGTGGTGTTGCCTCGCTAAAGTGTGTTTCAAATGATCACGAAAGGTAGGGTAAACGGCCTCATTTCTAAGAAAAAATTGTGGACTCCCCGAAAAATGTGTTTGAAATGAGCTCAAAAGGTAGGGTGGTGGACTCGCTAATAAATGTGTTTCAAATGAGCCCGAAAGGAAGGGTAAACAGACTCATTTCTAAGCAAAAATGGTGGACTCGCCGAAAAATGTGTTTCAAATGAGCTCGAAAGGTAGGGTGGTGTGGACTCACTAAAAAATGTGTTTCAAATGAGCTCGAAAGGTAGGGTAAACGGCCTCATTTGTACGCAAAAATGGTGGACACGCCAAAAAATGTGTTTCAAATGAGTTCGAAAGGTAGGGTGGTGGACTCGCTTAAAAATGTGTTTCAAATGAATTCAAAGGGTAGGGTAAACAGACTCATTTCTAAGCAAAGATTGTGGACTCGCCGAAAAATGTGTTTCAAATGAGCTCAAAAGGTAGGGTGGTGTGGACTCGCTAAAAAATGTGTTTCGAATGAGCTCGAAAGGTAGGGTAAACGGCCTCATTTCTAAGCAAAAATGGTGGACTCGCCGAAAAATGTGTTTCAAATGAGCTCGAAAGGTAGGGTGGTGTTGACTCGCTAAAGTGTGTTTCAAATGATCACGAAAGGTAGGGTAAACGGCCTCATTTCTAAGAAAAAAGTGTGGACTCCCCGAAAAATGTGTTTCAAATGAGCTCAAAAGGTAGGGTGGTGGACTCGCTAATAAATGTGTTTCAAATGAGCCCGAAAGGAAGGGTAAACAGACTCATTTCTAAGCAAAAATGGTGGACTCGCCGAAAAATGTGTTTCATATGAGCTCCAAAGGTAGGGTGGTGGACTCGCTAAAATAATGTGTTTCAAATGAGCTCGAAAGGAAGGGTAAACAGCCTTATTTCTAAGAAAAAATAGTGGACTCGCCGAAAAATGTGTTTCATATGAGCTCCAAAGGTTGGGTGGTGGACTCGCTAAAAAATGTGTTTCAAATGAGCTCAAAACGTAGGATTGTCTGGACTCGCTAAAAAATGTGTTTCGAATGAGCTCGAAAGGTAGGGTAAACGGCCTCATTTCGAAGCAAAAATGGTGACTCGCCAAAAAATGTGTTTTAAATGAGCTCCAAAGATAGGGTGGTGGACTAGCTAAAAAATGTGTTTCAAATGAGCTCGAAAGGTAGGGTAACGGACTCATTTCTAAGCAAAATTGGTGGACTCGCCGAAAAATGTGTTTCATATGAGCTCCAAAGGTAGGGTGGTGGACTCGCTAAAAAAATGTGTTTCAAATGAGCTCAAAAGGTAGGGTAAACGGCCTTATGTAAGCAAAAATGGTGGACACACCGCAAACTGTGTTTCAAATGAGTTCGAAAGGTAGGGTGGTGGACTCGCTAAAAAATGTGTTTCGACTGAGCTCGAAAGGTAGGGTAAACGGCCTCATTTCTTAGCAAAAATGGTGGACTTGCGAAAAAAGTGTTTCAAATGAGCTCGAAAGGTAGGGTAACAGACTCATTTCTAAGAAAAAATGGTGGACTCGACGAAAAATGTGTTTAATATGAGCTCCAAAGGTAGGGTGGTGGACTCGCTAAAAAAATGTGTTTCAAATGAGCTCGAAAAGTAGGGTGAACAGACTCATTTCTAAGAAAAAATAGTGGACTCGCCGGAAAATGTGTTTCAATTGAGTTCGAAAGGTAGGGTGGTGGACTCGCTAAAAAAAGAGTTTCAAATGAATTCAAAAGGTAGGATAAACAGACTCATTTCTAAGAAAAAATGGTGGACTTGCCGACAAATGTGTTTCAAATGAGCTCCAAAGGTAGGGTGGTGTGGACTCGCTAAAAAATGTGTTTCGAATGAGCTCGAAAGATATGGTAAACGGACTCATTTCTAAGAAAAAATGTTGGACTCGCCGAAAAAATGTGTTTCAAATGAGCTCGAAAGGTAGGGTGGTGTGGACTCACTAAAAAATGTGTTTCAAATGAGCTTGAAAGGTAGGGTAAACGGCCTCATTTGTAAGCAAAAATGGTGGACACGCCAAAAAATGTGTTTCAAATGAGTTCGAAAGGTAGGGTGGTGGACTCGCTTAAAAATGTGTTTCAAATGAATTCAAAAGGTAGGGTAAACAGACTCATTTCTAAGCAAAAATTGTGGACTCGCCGAAAAATGTGTTTCAAATGAGCTCAAAAGGTAGAGTGGTGTGGACTCGCTAAAAAATGTGTTTCGAATGAGCTCGAAAGGTAGGGTAAACGGCCTCATTTCTAAGGAAAAATGGTGGACTCGCCGAAAAATGTGTTTCAAATGAGCTCGAAAGGTAGGGTGGTGTTGACTCGCTAAAGTGTGTTTCAAATGATCACGAAAGGTAGGGTAAACGGCCTCATTTCTAAGAAAAAATTGTGGACTCCCCGAAAAATGTGTTTCAAATGAGCTCAAAAGGTAGGGTGGTGGACTCACTAATAAATGTGTTTCAAATGAGCCCGAAAGGAAGGGTAAATAGACTCATTTCTAAGCAAAAATGGTGGACTCGCCGAAAAATGTGTTTCATATGAGCTCCAAAGGTAGGGTGGTGGACTCGCTAAAATAATGTGTTTCAAATGAGCTCGAAAGGAAGGGTAAACAGCCTTATTTCTAAGAAAAAATAGTGGACTCGCCGAAAAATGTGTTTCATATGAGCTCCAAAGGTTGGGTGGTGGACTCGCTAAAAAATGTGTTTCAAATGAGCTCAAAACGTAGGATTGTCTGGACTCGCTAAAAAATGTGTTTCGAATGAGCTCGAAAGGTAGGGTAAACGGCCTCATTTCGAAGCAAAAATGGTGACTCACCAAAAAATGTGTTTCAAATGAGCTCCAAAGATAGGGTGGTGGACTAGCTAAAAAATGTGTTTCAAATGAGCTCGAAAGGTAGGGTAACGGACTCATTTCTAAGCAAAATTGGTGGACTCGACGAAAAATGTGTTTCATATGAGCTCCAAAGGTAGGGTGGTGGACTCGCTAAAAAAATGTGTTTCAAATGAGCTCAAAAGGTAGGGTAAACGGCCTTATGTAAGCAAAAATGGTGGACACACCGAAAACTGTGTTTCAAATGAGTTCGAAAGGTAGGGTGGTGGACTCGCTAAAAAATGTGTTTCGACTGAGCTCGAAAGGTAGGGTAAACGGCCTCATTTCTTAGCAAAAATGGTGGACTTGCGAAAAAAGTGTTTCAAATGAGCTCGAAAGGTAGGGTGGTGGACTCGCTAAAAAATGTGTTTCAAATGAGCTCGAAAGGTAGGGTAACAGACTCATTTCTAAGAAAAAATGGTGGACTCGACGAAAAATGTGTTTAATATGAGCTCCAAAGGTAGGGTGGTGGACTCGCTAAAAAAATGTGTTTCAAATGAGCTCGAAAAGTAGGGTGAACAGACTCATTTCTAAGAAAAAATAGTGGACTCGCCGGAAAATGTGTTTCAAATGAGTTCGAAAGGTAGGGTGGTGGACTCGCTAAAAAAAGAGTTTCAAATGAATTCAAAAGGTAGGATAAACAGACTCATTTCTAAGAAAAAATGGTGGACTTGCCGACAAATGTGTTTCAAATGAGCTCCAAAGGTAGGGTGGTGTGGACTCGCTAAAAAATGTGTTTCGAATGAGCTCGAAAGATATGGTAAACGGACTCATTTCTAAGAAAAAATGGTGGACTCGCCGAAAAAATGTGTTTCAAATGAGCTCGAAAGGTAGGGTGGTGTGGACTCACTAAAAAATGTGTTTCAAATGAGCTCGAAAGGTAGGGTAAACGGCCTCATTTGTAAGCAAAAATGGTGGACACGCCAAAAAATGTGTTTCAAATGAGTTCGAAAGGTAGGGTGGTGGACTCGCTTAAAAATGTGTTTCAAATGAATTCAAAAGGTAGGGTAAACAGACTCATTTCTAAGAAAAAATTGTGGACTCGCCGGAAAATGTGTTTCAAATGAGCTCAAAAGGTAGGGTGGTGTGGACTCGCTAAAAAATGTGTTTCGAATGAGCTCGAAAGGTAGGGTAAACGGCCTCATTTCTAAGCAAAAATGGTGGACTCGCCGAAAAATGTGTTTCAAATGAGCTCGAAAGGTAGGGTGGTGTTGCCTCGCTAAAGTGTGTTTCAAATGATCACGAAAGGTAGGGTAAACGGCCTCATTTCTAAGAAAAAATTGTGGACTCCCCGAAAAATGTGTTTGAAATGAGCTCAAAAGGTAGGGTGGTGGACTCGCTAATAAATGTGTTTCAAATGAGCCCGAAAGGAAGGGTAAACAGACTCATTTCTAAGCAAAAATGGTGGACTCGCCGAAAAATGTGTTTCATATGAGCTCCAAAGGTTGGGTGGTGGACTCGCTAAAAAATGTGTTTCAAATGAGCTCAAAACGTAGGATTGTCTGGACTCGCTAAAAAATGTGTTTCGAATGAGCTCGAAAGGTAGGGTAAACGGCCTCATTTCGAAGCAAAAATGGTGACTCGCCAAAAAATGTATTTCAAATGAGCTCCAAAGATAGGGTGGTGGACTAGCTAAAAAATGTGTTTCAAATGAGCTCGAAAGGTAGGGTAACGGACTCATTTCTAAGCAAAATTGGTGGACTCGCCGAAAAATGTGTTTCATATGAGCTCCAAAGGTAGGGTGGTGGACTCGCTAAAAAAATGTGTTTCAAATGAGCTCAAAAGGTAGGGTAAACGGCCTTATGTAAGCAAAAATGGTGGACACACCGAAAACTGTGTTTCAAATGAGTTCGAAAGGTAGGGTGGTGGACTCGCTAAAAAATGTGTTTCGACTGAGCTCGAAAGGTAGGGTAAACGGCCTCATTTCTTAGCAAAAATGGTGGACTTGCGAAAAAAGTGTTTCAAATGAGCTCGAAAGGTAGGGTGGTGGACTCGCTAAAAAATGTGTTTCAAATGAGCTCGAAAGGTAGGGTAACAGACTCATTTCTAAGAAAAAATGGTGGACTCGACGAAAAATGTGTTTAATATGAGCTCCAAAGGTAGGGTGGTGGACTCGCTAAAAAAATGTGTTTCAAATGAGCTCAAAAGGTAGGGTAAACGGCCTTATGTAAGCAAAAATGGTGGACACACCGAAAACTGTGTTTCAAATGAGTTCGAAAGGTAGGGTGGTGGACTCGCTAAAAAATGTGTTTCGACTGAGCTCGAAAGGTAGGGTAAACGGCCTCATTTCTTAGCAAAAATGGTGGACTTGCGAAAAAAGTGTTTCAAATGAGCTCGAAAGGTAGGGTGGTGGACTCGCTAAAAAATGTGTTTCAAATGAGCTCGAAAGGTAGGGTAACAGACTCATTTCTAAGAAAAAATGGTGGACTCGACGAAAAATGTGTTTAATATGAGCTCCAAAGGTAGGGTGGTGGACTCGCTAAAAAAATGTGTTTCAAATGAGCTCGAAAAGTAGGGTGAACAGACTCATTTCTAAGAAAAAATAGTGGACTCGCCGGAAAATGTGTTTCAAATGAGTTCGAAAGGTAGGGTGGTGGACTCGCTAAAGAAAGAGTTTCAAATGAATTCAAAAGGTAGGATAAACAGACTCATTTCTAAGAAAAAATGGTGGACTTGCCGACAAATGTGTTTCAAATGAGCTCCAAAGGTAGGGTGGTGTGGACTCGCTAAAAAATGTGTTTCGAATGAGCTCGAAAGATATGGTAAACGGACTCATTTCTAAGAAAAAATGGTGGACTCGCCGAAAAAATATGTTTCAAATGAGCTCGAAAGGTAGGGTGGTGTGGACTCACTAAAAAATGTGTTTCAAATGAGCTCGAAAGGTAGGTTAAACGGCCTCATTTGTAAGCAAAAATGGTGGACACGCCAAAAAATGTGTTTCAAATGAGTTCGAAAGGTAGGGTGGTGGACTCGCTAATGTGTTTCAAATGAATTCAAAAGGTAGGGTAAACAGACTCATTTCTAAGAAAAAATTGTGGACTCGCCGGAAAATGTGTTTCAAATGAGCTCAAAAGGTAGGGTGGTGTGGACTCGCTAAAAAATGTGTTTCGAATGAGCTCGAAAGGTAGGGTAAACGGCCTCATTTCTAAGCAAAAATGGTGGACTCGCCGAAAAATGTGTTTCAAATGAGCTCGAAAGGTAGGGTGGTGTTGCCTCGCTAAAGTGTGTTTCAAATGATCACGAAAGGTAGGGTAAACGGCCTCATTTCTAAGAAAAAATTGTGGACTCCCCGAAAAAAGTGTTTGAAATGAGCTCAAAAGGTAGGGTGGTGGACTCGCTAATAAATGTGTTTCAAATGAGCCCGAAAGGAAGGGTAAACAGACTCATTTCTAAGCAAAAATGGTGGACTCGCCGAACGGCCTCATTTCTAAGAAAAAATTGTGGACTCCCCGAAAAAAGTGTTTGAAATGAGCTCAAAAGGTAGGGTGGTGGACTCGCTAATAAATGTGTTTCAAATGAGCCCGAAAGGAAGGGTAAACAGACTCATTTCTAAGCAAAAATGGTGGACTCGCCGAAAAATGTGTTTCATATGAGCTCCAAAGGTAGGGTGGTGGACTCGCTAAAATAATGTGTTTCAAATGAGCTCGAAAGGAAGGGTAAACAGCCTTATTTCTAAGAAAAAATAGTGGACTCGCCGAAAAATGTGTTTCATATGAGCTCCAAAGGTTGGGTGGTGGACTCGCTAAAAAATGTGTTTCAAATGAGCTCAAAACGTAGGATTGTCTGGACTCGCTAAAAAATGTGTTTCGAATGAGCTCGAAAGGTAGGGTAAACGGCCTCATTTCGAAGCAAAAATGGTGACTCGCCAAAAAATGTATTTCAAATGAGCTCCAAAGATAGGGTGGTGGACTAGCTAAAAAATGTGTTTCAAATGAGCTCGAAAGGTAGGGTAACGGACTCATTTCTAAGCAAAATTGGTGGACTCGCCGAAAAATGTGTTTCATATGAGCTCCAAAGGTAGGGTGGTGGACTCGCTAAAAAAATGTGTTTCAAATGAGCTCAAAAGGTAGGGTAAACGGCCTTATGTAAGCAAAAATGGTGGACACACCGAAAACTGTGTTTCAAATGAGTTCGAAAGGTAGGGTGGTGGACTCGCTAAAAAATGTGTTTCGACTGAGCTCGAAAGGTAGGGTAAACGGCCTCATTTCTTAGCAAAAATGGTGGACTTGCGAAAAAAGTGTTTCAAATGAGCTCGAAAGGTAGGGTGGTGGACTCGCTAAAAAATGTGTTTCAAATGAGCTCGAAAGGTAGGGTAACAGACTCATTTCTAAGAAAAAATGGTGGACTCGACGAAAAATGTGTTTAATATGAGCTCCAAAGGTAGGGTGGTGGACTCGCTAAAAAAATGTGTTTCAAATGAGCTCGAAAAGTAGGGTGAACAGACTCATTTCTAAGAAAAAATAGTGGACTCGCCGGAAAATGTGTTTCAAATGAGTTCGAAAGGTAGGGTGGTGGACTCGCTAAAAAAAGAGTTTCAAATGAATTCAAAAGGTAGGATAAACAGACTCATTTCTAAGAAAAAATGGTGGACTTGCCGACAAATGTGTTTCAAATGAGCTCCAAAGGTAGGGTGGTGTGGACTCGCTAAAAAATGTGTTTCGAATGAGCTCGAAAGATATGGTAAACGGACTCATTTCTAAGAAAAAATGGTGGACTCGCCCAAAAAATGTGTTTCAAATGAGCTCGAAAGGTAGGGTGGTGTGGACTCACTAAAAAATGTGTTTCAAATGAGCTCGAAAGGTAGGTTAAACGGCCTCATTTGTAAGCAAAAATGGTGGACACGCCAAAAAATGTGTTTCAAATGAGTTCGAAAGGTAGGGTGGTGGACTCGCTTAAAAATGTGTTTCAAATGAATTCAAAAGGTAGGGTAAACAGACTCATTTCTAAGCAAAAATTGTGGACTCGCCGGAAAATGTGTTTCAAATGAGCTCAAAAGGTAGGGTGGTGTGGACTCGCTAAAAAATGTGTTTCGAATGAGCTCGAAAGGTAGGGTAAACGGCCTCATTTCTAAGCAAAAATGGTGGACTCGCCGAAAAATGTGTTTCAAATGAGCTCGAAAGGTAGGGTGGTGTTGCCTCGCTAAAGTGTGTTTCAAATGATCACGAAAGGTAGGGTAAACGGCCTCATTTCTAAGAAAAAATTGTGGACTCCCCGAAAAATGTGTTTCAAATGAGCTCAAAAGGTAGGGTGGTGGACTCGCTAATAAATGTGTTTCAAATGAGCCCGAAAGGAAGGGTAAACAGACTCATTTCTAAGCAAAAATGGTGGACTCGCCGAAAAATGTGTTTCATATGAGCTCCAAAGGTAGGGTGGTGGACTCGCTAAAATAATGTGTTTCAAATGAGCTCGAAAGGAAGGGTAAACAGCCTTATTTCTAAGAAAAAATAGTGGACTCGCCGAAAAATGTGTTTCATATGAGCTCCAAAGGTTGGGTGGTGGACTCGCTAAAAAATGTGTTTCAAATGAGCTCAAAACGTAGGATTGTCTGGACTCACTAAAAAATGTGTTTCGAATGAGCTCGAAAGGTAGGGTAAACGGCCTCATTTCGAAGCAAAAATGGTGACTCGCCAAAAAATGTATTTCAAATGAGCTCCAAAGATAGGGTGGTGGACTAGCTAAAAAATGTGTTTCAAATGAGCTCGAAAGGTAGGGTAACGGACTCATTTCTAAGCAAAATTGGTGGACTCGCCGAAAAATGTGTTTCATATGAGCTCCAAAGGTAGGGTGGTGGACTCGCTAAAAAAATGTGTTTCAAATGAGCTCAAAAGGTAGGGTAAACGGCCTTATGTAAGCAAAAATGGTGGACACACCGAAAACTGTGTTTCAAATGAGTTCGAAAGGTAGGGTGGTGGACTCGCTAAAAAATGTGTTTCGACTGAGCTCGAAAGGTAGGGTAAACGGCCTCATTTCTTAGCAAAAATGGTGGACTTGCGAAAAAAGTGTTTCAAATGAGCTCGAAAGGTAGGGTGGTGGACTCGCTAAAAAATGTGTTTCAAATGAGCTCGAAAGGTAGGGTAACAGACTCATTTCTAAGAAAAAATGGTGGACTCGACGAAAAATGTGTTTAATATGAGCTCCAAAGGTAGGGTGGTGGACTCGCTAAAAAAATGTGTTTCAAATGAGCTCGAAAAGTAGGGTGAACAGACTCATTTCTAAGAAAAAATAGTGGACTCGCCGGAAAATGTGTTTCAAATGAGTTCGAAAGGTAGGGTGGTGGACTCGCTAAAAAAAGAGTTTCAAATGAATTCAAAAGGTAGGATAAACAGACTCATTTCTAAGAAAAAATGGTGGACTTGCCGACAAATGTGTTTCAAATGAGCTCCAAAGGTAGGGTGGTGTGGACTCGCTAAAAAATGTGTTTCGAATGAGCTCGAAAGATATGGTAAACGGACTCATTTCTAAGAAAAAATGGTGGACTCGCCGAAAAAATGTGTTTCAAATGAGCTCGAAAGGTAGGGTGGTGTGGACTCACTAAAAAATGTGTTTCAAATGAGCTCGAAAGGTAGGGTAAACGGCCTCATTTGTAAGCAAAAATGGTGGACACGCCAAAAAATGTGTTTCAAATGAGTTCGAAAGATAGGGTGGTGGACTCGCTTAAAAATGTGTTTCAAATGAATTCAAAAGGTAGGGTAAACAGACTCATTTCTAAGCAAAAATTGTGGACTCGCCGGAAAATGTGTTTCAAATGAGCTCAAAAGGTAGGGTGGTGTGGACTCGCTAAAAAATGTGTTTCGAATGAGCTCGAAAGGTAGGGTAAACGGCCTCATTTCTAAGCAAAAATGGTGGACTCGCCGAAAAATGTGTTTCAAATGAGCTCGAAAGGTAGGGTGGTGTTGCCTCGCTAAAGTGTGTTTCAAATGATCACGAAAGGTAGGGTAAACAGCCTCATTTCTAAGAAAAAATTGTGGACTCCCCGAAAAATGTGTTTCAAATGAGCTCAAAAGGTAGGGTGGTGGACTCGCTAATAAATGTGTTTCAAATGAGCCCGAAAGGAAGGGTAAACAGACTCATTTCTAAGCAAAAATGGTGGACTCGCCGAAAAATGTGTTTCATATGAGCTCCAAAGGTAGGGTGGTGGACTCGCTAAAATAATGTGTTTCAAATGAGCTCGAAAGGAAGGGTAAACAGCCTTATTTCTAAGAAAAAATAGTGGACTCGCCGAAAAATGTGTTTCATATGAGCTCCAAAGGTTGGGTGGTGGACTCGCTAAAAAATGTGTTTCAAATGATCTCAAAACGTAGGATTGTCTGGACTCGCTAAAAAATGTGTTTCGAATGAGCTCGAAAGGTAGGGTAAACGGCCTCATTTCGAAGCAAAAATGGTGACTCGCCAAAAAATGTGTTTCAAATGAGCTCCAAAGATAGGGTGGTGGACCAGCTAAAAAATGTGTTTCAAATGAGCTCGAAAGGTAGGGTGGTGGACTCGCTAAAAAAATGTGTTTCAAATGAGCTCAAAAGGTAGGGTAAACGGCCTTATGTAAGCAAAAATGGTGGACACACCGAAAACTGTGTTTCGAATGAGTTCGAAAGGTAGGGTGGTGGACTCGCTAGAAAATGTGTTTCGACTGAGCTCGAAAGGTAGGGTAAACGGCCTCATTTCTTAGCAAAAATGGTGGACTTGCGAAAAAAGTGTTTCAAATGAGCTCGAAAGGTAGGGTGGTGGACTCGCTAAAAAATGTGTTTCAAATGAGCTCGAAAGGTAGGGTAACAGACTCATTTCTAAGAAAAAATGGTGGACTCGACGAAAAATGTGTTTAATATGAGCTCCAAAGGTAGGGTGGTGGACTCGCTAAAAAAATGTGTTTCAAATGAGCTCGAAAAGTAGGGTGAACAGACTCATTTCTAAGAAAAAATAGTGGACTCGCCGGAAAATGTGTTTCAAATGAGTTCGAAAGGTAGGGTGGTGGACTCGCTAAAAAAAGAGTTTCAAATGAATTCAAAAGGTAGGATAAACAGACTCATTTCCAAGAAAAAATGGTGGACTTGCCGACAAATGTGTTTCAAATGAGATCCAAAGGTAGGGTGGTGTGGACTCGCTAAAAAATGTGTTTCGAATGAGCTCGAAAGATATGGTAAACAGACTCATTTCTAAGAAAAAATAGTGGACTCGCCAAAAAAATGTGTTTCAAATGAGCTCCAAAGGTAGGGTGGTGGACTCGCTAAAAAATGTGTTTCAAATGAACTCGAAAGGTAGGGTAAACGACCTCATTTCTATGAAACAATGGTGGACTCGCCGAAAAATGTGTTTCAAATGAGCTCGAAACGTAGGGTGGTGTGGACTCGCTAAAGTTTGTTTCAAATGATCTCGAAAGGTGGGGTAAACGGCCTCATTTCTAAGAAAAAATTGTGGACTCGCCGAAAAATGTGTTTCAAATGAGCTCGAAAGGTAGGGTGGTGGACTCGCTAAAAAATGTGTTTCAAATGAATTCAAAAGGTAGGGTAAACAGACTCATTTCTAAGCAAAAATGATGGACTCACCGAAAAATGTGTTTCATATGAGCTCCAAAGGTAGGGTGGTGGACTCGCTAATAAATGTGTTTCAAATGAGCCCGAAAGGAAGGGTAAACAGACTCATTTCTAAGCAAAAATGGTGGACTCGCCGAAAAATGTGTTTCATATGAGCTCCAAAGGTAGGGTGGTGGACTCGCTAAAATAATGTGTTTCAAATGAGCTCGAAAGGAAGGGTAAACAGCCTTATTTCTAAGAAAAAATAGTGGACTCGCCGAAAAATGTGTTTCATATGAGCTCCAAAGGTTGGGTGGTGGACTCGCTAAAAAATGTGTTTCAAATGAGCTCAAAGCGTAGGATTGTCTGGACTCGCTAAAAAATGTGTTTCGAATGAGCTCGAAAGGTAGGGTAAACGGCCTCATTTCGAAGCAAAAATGGTGACTCGCCAAAAAATGTATTTCAAATGAGCTCCAAAGATAGGGTGGTGGACTAGCTAAAAAATGTGTTTCAAATGAGCTCGAAAGGTAGGGTAACGGACTCATTTCTAAGCAAAATTGGTGGACTCGCCGAAAAATGTGTTTCATATGAGCTCCAAAGGTAGGGTGGTGGACTCGCTAAAAAAATGTGTTTCAAATGAGCTCAAAAGGTAGGGTAAACGGCCTTATGTAAGCAAAAATGGTGGACACACCGAAAACTGTGTTTCAAATGAGTTCGAAAGGTAGGGTGGTGGACTCGCTAAAAAATGTGTTTCGACTGAGCTCGAAAGGTAGGGTAAACGGCCTCATTTCTTAGCAAAAATGGTGGACTTGCGAAAAAAGTGTTTCAAATGAGCTCGAAAGGTAGGGTGGTGGACTCGCTAAAAAATGTGTTTCAAATGAGCTCGAAAGGTAGGGTAAACAGACTCATTTCTAAGCAAAAATGGTGGACTCGCCGAAAAATGTGTTTCATATGAGCTCCAAAGGTAGGGTGGTGGACTCGCTAAAATAATGTGTTTCAAATGAGCTCGAAAGGAAGGGTAAACAGCCTTATTTCTAAGAAAAAATAGTGGACTCGCAGAAAAATGTGTTTCATATGAGCTCCAAAGGTTGGGTGGTGGACTCGCTAAAAAATGTGTTTCAAATGAGCTCAAAACGTAGGATTGTCTGGACTCACTAAAAAATGTGTTTCGAATGAGCTCGAAAGGTAGGGTAAACGGCCTCATTTCGAAGCAAAAATGGTGACTCGCCAAAAAATGTATTTCAAATGAGCTCCAAAGATAGGGTGGTGGACTAGCTAAAAAATGTGTTTCAAATGAGCTCGAAAGGTAGGGTAACGGACTCATTTCTAAGCAAAATTGGTGGACTCGCCGAAAAATGTGTTTCATATGAGCTCCAAAGGTAGGGTGGTGGACTCGCTAAAAAAATGTGTTTCAAATGAGCTCAAAAGGTAGGGTAAACGGCCTTATGTAAGCAAAAATGGTGGACACACCGAAAACTGTGTTTCAAATGAGTTCGAAAGGTAGGGTGGTGGACTCGCTAAAAAATGTGTTTCGACTGAGCTCGAAAGGTAGGGTAAACGGCCTCATTTCTTAGCAAAAATGGTGGACTTGCGAAAAAAGTGTTTCAAATGAGCTCGAAAGGTAGGGTGGTGGACTCGCTAAAAAATGTGTTTCAAATGAGCTCGAAAGGTAGGGTAACAGACTCATTTCTAAGAAAAAATGGTGGACTCGACGAAAAATGTGTTTAATATGAGCTCCAAAGGTAGGGTGGTGGACTCGCTAAAAAAATGTGTTTCAAATGAGCTCGAAAAGTAGGGTGAACAGACTCATTTCTAAGAAAAAATAGTGGACTCGCCGGAAAATGTGTTTCAAATGAGTTCGAAAGGTAGGGTGGTGGACTCGCTAAAAAAAGAGTTTCAAATGAATTCAAAAGGTAGGATAAACAGACTCATTTCTAAAAAAAAATGGTGGACTTGCCGACAAATGTGTTTCAAATGAGCTCCAAAGGTAGGGTGGTGTGGACTCGCTAAAAAATGTGTTTCGAATGAGCTCGAAAGATATGGTAAACGGACTCATTTCTAAGAAAAAATGGTGGACTCGCCGAAAAAATGTGTTTCAAATGAGCTCGAAAGGTAGGGTGGTGTGGACTCACTAAAAAATGTGTTTCAAATGAGCTCGAAAGGTAGGGTAAACGGCCTCATTTGTAAGCAAAAATGGTGGACACGCCAAAAAATGTGTTTCAAATGAGTTCGAAAGGTAGGGTGGTGGACTCGCTTAAAAATGTGTTTCAAATGAATTCAAAAGGTAGGGTAAACAGACTCATTTCTAAGCAAAAATTGTGGACTCGCCGGAAAATGTGTTTCAAATGAGCTCAAAAGGTAGGGTGGTGTGGACTCGCTAAAAAATGTGTTTCGAATGAGCTCGAAAGGTAGGGTAAACGGCCTCATTTCTAAGCAAAAATGGTGGACTCGCCGAAAAATGTGTTTCAAATGAGCTCGAAAGGTAGGGTGGTGTTGCCTCGCTAAAGTGTGTTTCAAATGATCACGAAAGGTAGGGTAAACAGCCTCATTTCTAAGAAAAAATTGTGGACTCCCCGAAAAATGTGTTTCAAATGAGCTCAAAAGGTAGGGTGGTGGACTCGCTAATAAATGTGTTTCAAATGAGCCCGAAAGGAAGGGTAAACAGACTCATTTCTAAGCAAAAATGGTGGACTCGCCGAAAAATGTGTTTCATATGAGCTCCAAAGGTAGGGTGGTGGACTCGCTAAAATAATGTGTTTCAAATGAGCTCGAAAGGAAGGGTAAACAGCCTTATTTCTAAGAAAAAATAGTGGACTCGCCGAAAAATGTGTTTCATATGAGCTCCAAAGGTTGGGTGGTGGACTCGCTAAAAAATGTGTTTCAAATGAGCTCAAAACGTAGGATTGTCTGGACTCGCTAAAAAATGTGTTTCGAATGAGCTCGAAAGGTAGGGTAAACGGCCTCATTTCGAAGCAAAAATGGTGACTCGCCAAAAAATGTGTTTCAAATGAGCTCCAAAGATAGGGTGGTGGACCAGCTAAAAAATGTGTTTCAAATGAGCTCGAAAGGTAGGGTGGTGGACTCGCTAAAAAAATGTGTTTCAAATGAGCTCAAAAGGTAGGGTAAACGGCCTTATGTAAGCAAAAATGGTGGACACACCGAAAACTGTGTTTCAAATGAGTTCGAAAGGTAGGGTGGTGGACTCGCTAGAAAATGTGTTTCGACTGAGCTCGAAAGGTAGGGTAAACGGCCTCATTTCTTAGCAAAAATGGTGGACTTGCGAAAAAAGTGTTTCAAATGAGCTCGAAAGGTAGGGTGGTGGACTCGCTAAAAAATGTGTTTCAAATGAGCTCGAAAGGTAGGGTAACAGACTCATTTCTAAGAAAAAATGGTGGACTCGACGAAAAATGTGTTTAATATGAGCTCCAAAGGTAGGGTGGTGGACTCGCTAAAAAAATGTGTTTCAAATGAACTCGAAAAGTAGGGTGAACAGACTCATTTCTAAGAAAAAATAGTGGACTCGCCGGAAAATGTGTTTCAAATGAGTTCGAAAGGTAGGGTGGTGGACTCGCTAAAAAAAGAGTTTCAAATGAATTCAAAAGGTAGGATAAACAGACTCATTTCTAAGAAAAAATGGTGGACTTGCCGACAAATGTGTTTCAAATGAGCTCCAAAGGTAGGGTGGTGTGGACTCGCTAAAAAATGTGTTTCGAATGAGCTCGAAAGATATGGTAAACGGACTCATTTCTAAGAAAAAATGGTGGACTCGCCGAAAAAATGTGTTTCAAATGAGCTCGAAAGGTAGGGTGGTGTGGACTCACTAAAAAATGTGTTTCAAATGAGCTCGAAAGGTAGGGTAAACGGCCTCATTTGTAAGCAAAAATTGTGGACACGCCAAAAAATGTGTTTCAAATGAGTTCGAAAGGTAGGGTGGTGGACTCGCTTAAAAATGTGTTTCAAATGAATTCAAAAGGTAGGGTAAACAGACTCATTTCTAAGCAAAAATTGTGGACTCGCCAAAAAATGTGTTTCAAATGAACTCAAAAGGTAGGGTGGTGTGGACTCGCTAAAAAATGTGTTTCGAATGAGCTCGAAAGGTAGGGTAAACGGTCTCATTTCTAAGCAAAAATGGTGGACTCGCCGAAAAATGTGTTTCAAATGAGCTCGAAAGGTAGGGTGGTGTTGCCTCGCTAAAGTGTGTTTTAAATGATCACGAAAGGTAGGGTAAACGGCCTCATTTCTAAGAAAAAATTGTGGACTCCCCGAAAAATGTGTTTCAAATGAGCTCAATAGGTAGGGTGGTGGACTCGCTAATAAATGTGTTTCAAATGAGCCTGAAAGGAAGGGTAAACAGACTCATTTCTAAGCAAAAATGGTGGACTAGCCGAAAAATGTGTTTCATATGAGCTCCAAAGGTAGGGTGGTGGACTCGCTAAAATAATGTATTTCAAATGAGCTCGAAAGGAAGGGTAAACAGCCTTATTTCTAAGAAAAAATAGTGGACTCGCCGAAAATGTGTTTGAAATGAGCTCCAAAGGTAGGGTAAACAACCACATTTCTAAGCAAAAATGGTGGACTCGCCGAAAAATGTGTTTAAAATGAGCTTCAAAGGTACGGTGGTAGTTCAAATGAGCTCCAAAGATAGCGTAAACGGCCCAATTTATGAGCAAAATTGGTGGACTCGCCGAAAAATGTGTTTCAAATGAGCTCCAAAGGTAGGGTGGTGGACTTGCTAAAAAATTTGTTTCAAATGAGCTCGAAAGGTAGGGTAAACGGCCTCATTTCTAAGAAAAAATGGTGGACTCGCTGAAAAATGTGTTTCAAATGAGCTTCAAAGGTAGGGTGGTGGTCTAGCTGAAAAATGTGTTTAAATGAGCTCCAAAGAAAGGGTAAACGGCCCCATTTATAAGCAAAGTTGGCAGACTCGCCGAAAAATGTGTTTCATATGAGCTCCAAAGGTTGGGTGGTGGACTCACTAAAAAATGTGTTTCAAATGAGCTCAAAACGTAGGATTGTCTGGACTCGCTAAAAAATGCGTTTCGAATGAGCTCGAAAGGTAGGGTAAACGGCCTCATTTCGAAGCAAAAATGGTGACTCGCCAAAAAATGTGTTTCAAATGAGCTCCAAAGATAGGGTGGTGGACTAGCTAAAAAATGTGTTTCAAATGAGCTCGAAAGGTAGGGTAACGGACTCATTTCTAAGCAAAATTGGTGGACTCGCCGAAAAATGTGTTTCATATGAGCTCCAAAGGTAGGGTGGTGGACTCGCTAAAAAAATGTGTTTCAAATGAGCTCAAAAGGTAGGGTAAACGGCCTTATGTAAGCAAAAATGGTGGACACACCGAAAACTGTGTTTCAAATGATTTTGAAAGGTAGGGTGGTGGACTCGCTAAAAAATGTGTTTCGACTGAGCTCGAAAGGTAGGGTAAACGGCCTCATTTCTTAGCAAAAATGGTGGACTTGCGAAAAAAGTGTTTCAAATGAGCTCGAAAGGTAGGGTGGTGGACTCGCTAAAAAATGTGTTTCAAATGAGCTCGAAAGGTAGGGTAACAGACTCATTTCTAAGAAAAAATGGTGGACTCGACGAAAAATGTGTTTAATATGAGCTCCAAAGGTAGGGTGGTGGACTCGCTAAAAAAATGTGTTTCAAATGAGCTCGAAAAGTAGGGTGAACAGACTCATTTCTAAGAAAAAATAGTGGACTCGCCGGAAAATGTGTTTCAAATGAGTTTGAAAGGTAGGGTGGTGGACTCGCTAAAAAAAGAGTTTCAAATAAATTCAAAAGGTAGGATAAACAGACTCATTTCTAAGAAAAAATGGTGGACTTGCCGACAAATGTGTTTCAAATGAGCTCCAAAGGTAGGGTGGTGTGGACTCGCTAAAAAATGTGTTTCGAATGAGCTCGAAAGATATGGTAAACGGACTCATTTCTAAGAAAAAATGGTCGACTCGCCGAAAAAATGTGTTTCAAATGAGCTCGAAAGGTAGGGTGGTGTGGACTCACTAAAAAATGTGTTTCAAATGAGCTCGAAAGGTAGGGTAAACGGCCTCATTTGTAAGCAAAAATGGTGGACACGCCAAAAAATGTGCTTCAAATGAGTTCGAAAGGTAGGGTGGTGGACTCGCTTAAAAATGTGTTTCAAATGAATTCAAAAGGTAGGGTAAACAGACTCATTTCTAAGCAAAAATTGTGGACTCGCCGAAAAATGTGTTTCAAATGAGCTCAAAAGGTAGGGTGGTGTGGACTCGCTAAAAAATGTGTTTCGAATGAGCTCGAAAGGTAGGGTAAACGGCCTCATTTCTAAGCAAAAATGGTGGACTCGCCGAAAAATGTGTTTCAAATGAGTTCGAAAGGTAGGGTGGTGGACTCGCTTAAAAATGTGTTTCAAATGAATTCAAAAGGTAGGGTAAACAGACTCATTTCTAAGAAAAAATTGTGGACTCGCCGAAAAAATGTGTTTCAAATGAGCTCGAAAGGTAGGGTGGTGTGGACTCACTAAAAAATGTGTTTCAAATGAGCTCGAAAGGTAGGGTAAACGGCCTCATTTGTAAGCAAAAATTGTGGACACGCCAAAAAATGTGTTTCAAATGAGTTCGAAAGGTAGGGTGGTGGACTCGCTTAAAAATGTGTTTCAAATGAATTCAAAAGGTAGGGTAAACAGACTCATTTCTAAGCAAAAATTGTGGACTCGCCAAAAAATGTGTTTCAAATGAACTCAAAAGGTAGGGTGGTGTGGACTCGCTAAAAAATGTGTTTCGAATGAGCTCGAAAGGTAGGGTAAACGGCCTCATTTCTAAGCAAAAATGGTGGACTCGCCGAAAAATGTGTTTCAAATGAGCTCGAAAGGTAGGGTGGTGTTGCCTCGCTAAAGTGTGTTTTAAATGATCACGAAAGGTAGGGTAAACGGCCTCATTTCTAAGAAAAAATTGTGGACTCCCCGAAAAATGTGTTTCAAATGAGCTCAAAAGGTAGGGTGGTGGACTCGCTAATAAATGTGTTTCAAATGAGCCCGAAAGGAAGGGTAAACAGACTCATTTCTAAGCAAAAATGGTGGACTAGCCGAAAAATGTGTTTCATATGAGCTCCAAAGGTAGGGTGGTGGACTCGCTAAAATAATGTATTTCAAATGAGCTCGAAAGGAAGGGTAAACAGCCTTATTTCTAAGAAAAAATAGTGGACTCGCCGAAAATGTGTTTGAAATGAGCTCCAAAGGTAGGGTAAACGACCACATTTCTAAGCAAAAATGGTGGACTCGCCGAAAAATGTGTTTAAAATGAGCTTCAAAGGTACGGTGGTAGTTCAAATGAGCTCCAAAGATAGCGTAAACGGCCCAATTTATGAGCAAAATTGGTGGACTCACCGAAAAATGTGTTTCAAATGAGCTCCAAAGGTAGGGTGGTGGACTTGCTAAAAAATTTGTTTCAAATGAGCTCGAAAGGTAGGGTAAACGGCCTCATTTCTAAGAAAAAATGGTGGACTCGCTGAAAAATGTGTTTCAAATGAGCTTCAAAGGTAGGGTGGTGGTCTAGCTGAAAAATGTGTTTAAATGAGCTCCAAAGAAAGGGTAAACGGCCCCATTTATAAGCAAAGTTGGCGGACTCGCCGAAAAATGTGTTTCATATGAGCTCCAAAGGTTGGGTGGTGGACTCACTAAAAAATGTGTTTCAAATGAGCTCAAAACGTAGGATTGTCTGGACTCGCTAAAAAATGCGTTTCGAATGAGCTCGAAAGGTAGGGTAAACGGCCTCATTTCGAAGCAAAAATGGTGACTCGCCAAAAAATGTGTTTCAAATGAGCTCCAAAGATAGGGTGGTGGACTAGCTAAAAAATGTGTTTCAAATGAGCTCGAAAGGTAGGGTAACGGACTCATTTCTAAGCAAAATTGGTGGACTCGCCGAAAAATGTGTTTCATATGAGCTCCAAAGGTAGGGTGGTGGACTCGCTAAAAAAATGTGTTTCAAATGAGCTCAAAAGGTAGGGTAAACGGCCTTATGTAAGCAAAAATGGTGGACACACCGAAAACTGTGTTTCAAATGATTTTGAAAGGTAGGGTGGTGGACTCGCTAAAAAATGTGTTTCGACTGAGCTCGAAAGGTAGGGTAAACGGCCTCATTTCTTAGCAAAAATGGTGGACTTGCGAAAAAAGTGTTTCAAATGAGCTCGAAAGGTAGGGTGGTGGACTCGCTAAAAAATGTGTTTCAAATGAGCTCGAAAGGTAGGGTAACAGACTCATTTCTAAGAAAAAATGGTGGACTCGACGAAAAATGTGTTTAATATGAGCTCCAAAGGTAGGGTGGTGGACTCGCTAAAAAAATGTGTTTCAAATGACCTCGAAAAGTAGGGTGAACAGACTCATTTCTAAGAAAAAATAGTGGACTCGCCGGAAAATGTGTTTCAAATGAGTTCGAAAGGTAGGGTGGTGGACTCGCTAAAAAAAGAGTTTCAAATAAATTCAAAAGGTAGGATAAATAGACTCATTTCTAAGAAAAAATGGTGGACTTGCCGACAAATGTGTTTCAAATGAGCTCCAAAGGTAGGGTGGTGTGGACTCGCTAAAAAATGTGTTTCGAATGAGCTCGAAAGATATGGTAAACGGACTCATTTCTAAGAAAAAATGGTCGACTCGCCGAAAAAATGTGTTTCAAATGAGCTCGAAAGGTAGGGTGGTGTGGACTCACTAAAAAATGTGTTTCAAATGAGCTCGAAAGGTAGGGTAAACGGCCTCATTTGTAAGCAAAAATGGTGGACACGCCAAAAAATGTGCTTCAAATGAGTTCGAAAGGTAGGGTGGTGGACTCGCTTAAAAATGTGTTTCAAATGAATTCAAAAGGTAGGGTAAACAGACTCATTTCTAAGCAAAAATTGTGGACTCGCCGAAAAATGTGTTTCAAATGAGCTCAAAAGGTAGGGTGGTGTGGACTCGCTAAAAAATGTGTTTCGAATGAGCTCGAAAGGTAGGGTAAACGGCCTCATTTCTAAGCAAAAATGGTGGACTCGCCGAAAAATGTGTTTCAAATGAGCTCGAAAGGTAGGGTGGTGTTGCCTCGCTAAAGTGTGTTTTAAATGATCACGAAAGGTAGGGTAAACGGCCTCATTTCTAAGAAAAAATTGTGGACTCCCCGAAAAATGTGTTTCAAATGAGCTCAAAAGGTAGGGTGGTGGACTCGCTAATAAATGTGTTTCAAATGAGCCCGAAAGGAAGGGTAAACAGACTCATTTCTAAGCAAAAATGGTGGACTCGCCGAAAAATGTGTTTCAAATGAGTTCGAAAGGTAGGGTGGTGGACTCGCTTAAAAATGTGTTTCAAATGAATTCAAAAGGTAGGGTAAACAGACTCATTTCTAAGAAAAAATTGTGGACTCGCCGAAAAAATGTGTTTCAAATGAGCTCGAAAGGTAGGGTGGTGTGGACTCACTAAAAAATGTGTTTCAAATGAGCTCGAAAGGTAGGGTAAACGGCCTCATTTGTAAGCAAAAATTGTGGACACGCCAAAAAATGTGTTTCAAATGAGTTCGAAAGGTAGGGTGGTGGACTCGCTTAAAAATGTGTTTCAAATGAATTCAAAAGGTAGGGTAAACAGACTCATTTCTAAGAAAAAATTGTGGACTCGCCAAAAAATGTGTTTCAAATGAACTCAAAAGGTAGGGTGGTGTGGACTCGCTAAAAAATGTGTTTCGAATGAGCTCGAAAGGTAGGGTAAACGGCCTCATTTCTAAGCAAAAATGGTGGACTCGCCGAAAAATGTGTTTCAAATGAGCTCGAAAGGTAGGGTGGTGTTGCCTCGCTAAAGTGTGTTTTAAATGATCACGAAAGGTAGGGTAAACGGCCTCATTTCTAAGAAAAAATTGTGGACTCCCCGAAAAATGTGTTTCAAATGAGCTCAAAAGGTAGGGTGGTGGACTCGCTAATAAATGTGTTTCAAATGAGCCCGAAAGGAAGGGTAAACAGACTCATTTCTAAGCAAAAATGGTGGACTAGCCGAAAAATGTGTTTCATATGAGCTCCAAAGGTAGGGTGGTGGACTCGCTAAAATAATGTATTTCAAATGAGCTCGAAAGGAAGGGTAAACAGCCTTATTTCTAAGAAAAAATAGTGGACTCGCCGAAAATGTGTTTGAAATGAGCTCCAAAGGTAGGGTAAACGACCACATTTCTAAGCAAAAATGGTGGACTCGCCGAAAAATGTGTTTAAAATGAGCTTCAAAGGTACGGTGGTAGTTCAAATGAGCTCCAAAGATAGCGTAACTTCCAATTTATGAGCAAAATTGGTGGACTCGCCGAAAAATGTGTTTCAAATGAGCTCCAAAGGTAGGGTGGTGGACTTGCTAAAAAATTTGTTTCAAATGAGCTCGAAAGGTAGGGTAAACGGCCTCATTTCTAAGAAAAAATGGTGGACTCGCTGAAAAATGTGTTTCAAATGAGCTTCAAAGGTAGGGTGGTGGTCTAGCTGAAAAATGTGTTTAAATGAGCTCCAAAGAAAGGGTAAACGGCCCCATTTATAAGCAAAGTTGGCGGACTCGCCGAAAAATGTGTTTCATATGAGCTCCAAAGGTTGGGTGGTGGACTCACTAAAAAATGTGTTTCAAATGAGCTCAAAACGTAGGATTGTCTGGACTCGCTAAAAAATGCGTTTCGAATGAGCTCGAAAGGTAGGGTAAACGGCCTCATTTCGAAGCAAAAATGGTGACTCGCCAAAAAATGTGTTTCAAATGAGCTCCAAAGATAGGGTGGTGGACTAGCTAAAAAATGTGTTTCAAATGAGCTCGAAAGGTAGGGTAACGGACTCATTTCTAAGCAAAATTGGTGGACTCGCCGAAAAATGTGTTTCATATGAGCTCCAAAGGTAGGGTGGTGGACTCGCTAAAAAAATGTGTTTCAAATGAGCTCAAAAGGTAGGGTAAACGGCCTTATGTAAGCAAAAATGGTGGACACACCGAAAACTGTGTTTCAAATGATTTTGAAAGGTAGGGTGGTGGACTCGCTAAAAAATGTGTTTCGACTGAGCTCGAAAGGTAGGGTAAACGGCCTCATTTCTTAGCAAAAATGGTGGACTTGCGAAAAAAGTGTTTCAAATGAGCTCGAAAGGTAGGGTGGTGGACTCGCTAAAAAATGTGTTTCAAATGAGCTCGAAAGGTAGGGTAACAGACTCATTTCTAAGAAAAAATGGTGGACTCGACGAAAAATGTGTTTAATATGAGCTCCAAAGGTAGGGTGGTGGACTCGCTAAAAAAATGTGTTTCAAATGAGCTCGAAAAGTAGGGTGAACAGACTCATTTCTAAGAAAAAATAGTGGACTCGCCGGAAAATGTGTTTCAAATGAGTTCGAAAGGTAGGGTGGTGGACTCGCTAAAAAAAGAGTTTCAAATAAATTCAAAAGGTAGGATAAATAGACTCATTTCTAAGAAAAAATGGTGGACTTGCCGACAAATGTGTTTCAAATGAGCTCCAAAGGTAGGGTGGTGTGGACTCGCTAAAAAATGTGTTTCGAATGAGCTCGAAAGATATGGTAAACGGACTCATTTCTAAGAAAAAATGGTCGACTCGCCGAAAAAATGTGTTTCAAATGAGCTCGAAAGGTAGGGTGGTGTGGACTCACTAAAAAATGTGTTTCAAATGAGCTCGAAAGGTAGGGTAAACGGCCTCATTTGTAAGCAAAAATGGTGGACACGCCAAAAAATGTGCTTCAAATGAGTTCGAAAGGTAGGGTGGTGGACTCGCTTAAAAATGTGTTTCAAATGAATTCAAAAGGTAGGGTAAACAGACTCATTTCTAAGCAAAAATTGTGGACTCGCCGAAAAATGTGTTTCAAATGAGCTCAAAAGGTAGGGTGGTGTGGACTCGCTAAAAAATGTGTTTCGAATGAGCTCGAAAGGTAGGGTAAACGGCCTCATTTCTAAGCAAAAATGGTGGACTCGCCGAAAAATGTGTTTCAAATGAGCTCGAAAGGTAGGGTGGTGTTGCCTCGCTAAAGTGTGTTTTAAATGATCACGAAAGGTAGGGTAAACGGCCTCATTTCTAAGAAAAAATTGTGGACTCCCCGAAAAATGTGTTTCAAATGAGCTCAAAAGGTAGGGTGGTGGACTCGCTAATAAATGTGTTTCAAATGAGCCCGAAAGGAAGGGTAAACAGACTCATTTCTAAGCAAAAATGGTGGACTAGCCGAAAAATGTGTTTCATATGAGCTCCAAAGGTAGGGTGGTGGACTCGCTAAAATAATGTGTTTCAAATGAGCTCGAAAGGAAGGGTAAACAGCCTTATTTCTAAGAAAAAATAGTGGACTCGCCGAAAATGTGTTTCAAATGAGCTCCAAAGGTAGGGTAAACGACCACATTTCTAAGCAAAAATGGTGGACTCGCCGAAAAATGTGTTTAAAATGAGCTTCAAAGGTACGGTGGTAGTTCAAATGAGCTCCAAAGATAGCGTTAACGGCCCAATTTCTGAGCAAAAATGGTGGACTCGCCGAAAAATGTGTTTCAAATGAGCTCCAAAGGTAGGGTGGTGGACTTGCTAAAAAATTTGTTTGAAATGAGCTCGAAAGGTAGGGTAAACGGCCTCATTTCTAAGAAAAAATGGTGGACTCGCTGAAAAATGTGTTTCAAATGAGCTTCAAAGGTAGGGTGGTGGTCTAGCTGAAAAATGTGTTTAAATGAGCTCCAAAGAAAGGGTAAACGGCCCCATTTATGAGCAAAGTTGGCGGACTCGCCGAAAAATGTGTTTCATATGAGCTCCAAAGGTTGGGTGGTGGACTCACTGAAAAATGTGTTTCAAATGATCTCAAAACGTAGGATTGTCTGGACTCGCTAAAAAATGCGTTTCGAATGAGCTCGAAAGGTAGGGTAACGGACTCATTTCTAAGGAAAATTGGTGGACTCGCCGAAAAATGTGTTTCATATGAGCTCCAAAGGTAGGGTGGTGGACTCGCTAAAAAAATGTGTTTCAAATGAGCTCAAAAGGTAGGGTAAACGGCCTTATGTAAGCAAAAATGGTGGACACACCGAAAACTGTGTTTCAAATGATTTTGAAAGGTAGGGTGGTGGACTCGCTAAAAAAAGAGTTTCAAATAAATTCAAAAGGTAGGATAAATAGACTCATTTCTAAGAAAAAATGGTGGACTTGCCGACAAATGTGTTTCAAATGAGCTCCAAAGGTAGGGTGGTGTGGACTCGCTAAAAAATGTGTTTCGAATGAGCTCGAAAGATATGGTAAACGGACTCATTTCTAAGAAAAAATGGTCGACTCGCCGAAAAAATGTGTTTCAAATGAGCTCGAAAGGTAGGGTGGTGTGGACTCACTAAAAAATGTGTTTCAAATGAGCTCGAAAGGTAGGGTAAACGGCCTCATTTGTAAGCAAAAATGGTGGACACGCCAAAAAATGTGCTTCAAATGAGTTCGAAAGGTAGGGTGGTGGACTCGCTTAAAAATGTGTTTCAAATGAATTCAAAAGGTAGGGTAAACAGACTCATTTCTAAGCAAAAATTGTGGACTCGCCGAAAAATGTGTTTCAAATGAGCTCAAAAGGTAGGGTGGTGTGGACTCGCTAAAAAATGTGTTTCGAATGAGCTCGAAAGGTAGGGTAAACGGCCTCATTTCTAAGCAAAAATGGTGGACTCGCCGAAAAATGTGTTTCAAATGAGCTCGAAAGGTAGGGTGGTGTTGCCTCGCTAAAGTGTGTTTTAAATGATCACGAAAGGTAGGGTAAACGGCCTCATTTCTAAGAAAAAATTGTGGACTCCCCGAAAAATGTGTTTCAAATGAGCTCAAAAGGTAGGGTGGTGGACTCGCTAATAAATGTGTTTCAAATGAGCCCGAAAGGAAGGGTAAACAGACTCATTTCTAAGCAAAAATGGTGGACTAGCCGAAAAATGTGTTTCATATGAGCTCCAAAGGTAGGGTGGTGGACTCGCTAAAATAATGTGTTTCAAATGAGCTCGAAAGGAAGGGTAAACAGCCTTATTTCTAAGAAAAAATAGTGGACTCGCCGAAAATGTGTTTCAAATGAGCTCCAAAGGTAGGGTAAACGACCACATTTCTAAGCAAAAATGGTGGACTCGCCGAAAAATGTGTTTAAAATGAGCTTCAAAGGTACGGTGGTAGTTCAAATGAGCTCCAAAGATAGCGTTAACGGCCCAATTTCTGAGCAAAAATGGTGGACTCGCCGAAAAATGTGTTTCAAATGAGCTCCAAAGGTAGGGTGGTGGACTTGCTAAAAAATTTGTTTGAAATGAGCTCGAAAGGTAGGGTAAACGGCCTCATTTCTAAGAAAAAATGGTGGACTCGCTGAAAAATGTGTTTCAAATGAGCTTCAAAGGTAGGGTGGTGGTCTAGCTGAAAAATGTGTTTAAATGAGCTCCAAAGAAAGGGTAAACGGCCCCATTTATGAGCAAAGTTGGCGGACTCGCCGAAAAATGTGTTTCATATGAGCTCCAAAGGTTGGGTGGTGGACTCACTGAAAAATGTGTTTCAAATGATCTCAAAACGTAGGATTGTCTGGACTCGCTAAAAAATGCGTTTCGAATGAGCTCGAAAGGTAGGGTAACGGACTCATTTCTAAGGAAAATTGGTGGACTCGCCGAAAAATGTGTTTCATATGAGCTCCAAAGGTAGGGTGGTGGACTCGCTAAAAAAATGTGTTTCAAATGAGCTCAAAAGGTAGGGTAAACGGCCTTATGTAAGCAAAAATGGTGGACACACCGAAAACTGTGTTTCAAATGATTTTGAAAGGTAGGGTGGTGGACTCGCTAAAAAATGTGTTTCGACTGAGCTCGAAAGGTAGGGTAAACGGCCTCATTTCTTAGCAAAAATGGTGGACTTGCGAAAAAAGTGTTTCAAATGAGCTCGAAAGGTAGGGTGGTGGACTCGCTAAAAAATGTGTTTCAAATGAGCTCGAAAGGTAGGGTAACAGACTCATTTCTAAGAAAAAATGGTGGACTCGACGAAAAATGTGTTTAATATGAGCTCCAAAGGTAGGGTGGTGGACTCGCTAAAAAAATGTGTTTCAAATGAGCTCGAAAAGTAGGGTGAACAGACTCATTTCTAATAAAAAATAGTGGACTCGCCGGAAAATGTGTTTCAAATGAGTTCGAAAGGTAGGGTGGTGGACTCGCTAAAAAAAGAGTTTCAAATAAATTCAAAAGGTAGGATAAATAGACTCATTTCTAAGAAAAAATGGTGGACTTGCCGACAAATGTGTTTCAAATGAGCTCCAAAGGTAGGGTGGTGTGGACTCGCTAAAAAATGTGTTTCGAATGAGCTCGAAAGATATGGTAAACGGACTCATTTCTAAGAAAAAATGGTCGACTCGCCGAAAAAATGTGTTTCAAATGAGCTCGAAAGGTAGGGTGGTGTGGACTCACTAAAAAATGTGTTTCAAATGAGCTCGAAAGGTAGGGTAAACGGCCTCATTTGTAAGCAAAAATGGTGGACACGCCAAAAAATGTGCTTCAAATGAGTTCGAAAGGTAGGGTGGTGGACTCGCTTAAAAATGTGTTTCAAATGAATTCAAAAGGTAGGGTAAACAGACTCATTTCTAAGCAAAAATTGTGGACTCGCCGAAAAATGTGTTTCAAATGAGCTCAAAAGGTAGGGTGGTGTGGACTCGCTAAAAAATGTGTTTCGAATGAGCTCGAAAGGTAGGGTAAACGGCCTCATTTCTAAGCAAAAATGGTGGACTCGCCGAAAAATGTGTTTCAAATGAGCTCGAAAGGTAGGGTGGTGTTGCCTCGCTAAAGTGTGTTTTAAATGATCACGAAAGGTAGGGTAAACGGCCTCATTTCTAAGAAAAAATTGTGGACTCCCCGAAAAATGTGTTTCAAATGAGCTCAAAAGGTAGGGTGGTGGACTCGCTAATAAATGTGTTTCAAATGAGCCCGAAAGGAAGGGTAAACAGACTCATTTCTAAGCAAAAATGGTGGACTAGCCGAAAAATGTGTTTCATATGAGCTCCAAAGGTAGGGTGATGGACTCGCTAAAATAATGTGTTTCAAATGAGCTCGAAAGGAAGGGTAAACAGCCTTATTTCTAAGAAAAAATAGTGGACTCGCCGAAAATGTGTTTCAAATGAGCTCCAAAGGTAGGGTAAACGACCACATTTCTAAGCAAAAATGGTGGACTCGCCGAAAAATGTGTTTAAAATGAGCTTCAAAGGTACGGTGGTAGTTCAAATGAGCTCCAAAGATAGCGTAAACGGCCCAATTTCTGAGAAAAAATGGTGGACTCGCCGAAAAATGTGTTTCAAATGAGCTCCAAAGGTAGGGTGGTGGACTTGCTAAAAAATTTGTTTCAAATGAGCTCGAAAGGTAGGGTAAACGGCCTCATTTCTAAGAAAAAATGGTGGACTCGCTGAAAAATGTGTTTCAAATGAGCTTCAAAGGTAGGGTGGTGGTCTAGCTGAAAAATGTGTTTAAATGAGCTCCAAAGAAAGGGTAAACGGCCCCATTTATGAGCAAAGTTGGCGGACTCGCCGAAAAATGTGTTTCATATGAGCTCCAAAGGTTGGGTGGTGGACTCACTAAAAAATGTGTTTCAAATGATCTCAAAACGTAGGATTGTCTGGACTCGCTAAAAAATGCGTTTCGAATGAGCTCGAAAGGTAGGGTAACGGACTCATTTCTAAGCAAAATTGGTGGACTCGCCGAAAAATGTGTTTCATATGAGCTCCAAAGGTAGGGTGGTGGACTCGCTAAAAAAATGTGTTTCAAATGAGCTCAAAAGGTAGGGTAAACGGCCTTATGTAAGCAAAAATGGTGGACACACCGAAAACTGTGTTTCAAATGATTTTGAAAGGTAGGGTGGTGGACTCGCTAAAAAATGTGTTTCGACTGAGCTCGAAAGGTAGGGTAAACGGCCTCATTTCTTAGCAAAAATGGTGGACTTGCGAAAAAAGTGTTTCAAATGAGCTCGAAAGGTAGGGTGGTGGACTCGCTAAAAAATGTGTTTCAAATGAGCTCGAAAGGTAGGGTAACAGACTCATTTCTAAGAAAAAATGGTGGACTCGACGAAAAATGTGTTTAATATGAGCTCCAAAGGTAGGGTGGTGGACTCGCTAAAAAAATGTGTTTCAAATGAGCTCGAAAAGTAGGGTGAACAGACTCATTTCTAAGAAAAAATAGTGGACTCGCCGGAAAATGTGTTTCAAATGAGTTCGAAAGGTAGGGTGGTGGACTCGCTAAAAAAAGAGTTTCAAATAAATTCAAAAGGTAGGATAAATAGACTCATTTCTAAGAAAAAATGGTGGACTTGCCGACAAATGTGTTTCAAATGAGCTCCAAAGGTAGGGTGGTGTGGACTCGCTAAAAAATGTGTTTCGAATGAGCTCGAAAGATATGGTAAACGGACTCATTTCTAAGAAAAAATGGTCGACTCGCCGAAAAAATGTGTTTCAAATGAGCTCGAAAGGTAGGGTGGTGTGGACTCACTAAAAAATGTGTTTCAAATGAGCTCGAAAGGTAGGGTAAACGGCCTCATTTGTAAGCAAAAATGGTGGACACGCCAAAAAATGTGCTTCAAATGAGTTCGAAAGGTAGGGTGGTGGACTCGCTTAAAAATGTGTTTCAAATGAATTCAAAAGGTAGGGTAAACAGACTCATTTCTAAGCAAAAATTGTGGACTCGCCGAGAAATGTGTTTCAAATGAGCTCAAAAGGTAGGGTGGTGTGGACTCGCTAAAAAATGTGTTTCGAATGAGCTCGAAAGGTAGGGTAAACGGCCTCATTTCTAAGCAAAAATGGTGGACTCGCCGAAAAATGTGTTTCAAATGAGCTCGAAAGGTAGGGTGGTGTTGCCTCGCTAAAGTGTGTTTTAAATGATCACGAAAGGTAGGGTAAACGGCCTCATTTCTAAGAAAAAATTGTGGACTCCCCGAAAAATGTGTTTCAAATGAGCTCAAAAGGTAGGGTGGTGGACTCGCTAATAAATGTGTTTCAAATGAGCCCGAAAGGAAGGGTAAACAGACTCATTTCTAAGCAAAAATGGTGGACTAGCCGAAAAATGTGTTTCATATGAGCTCCAAAGGTAGGGTGGTGGACTCGCTAAAATAATGTGTTTCAAATGAGCTCGAAAGGAAGGGTAAACAGCCTTATTTCTAAGAAAAAATAGTGGACTCGCCGAAAATGTGTTTCAAATGAGCTCCAAAGGTAGGGTAAACGACCACATTTCTAAGCAAAAATGGTGGACTCGCCGAAAAATGTGTTTAAAATGAGCTTCAAAGGTACGGTGGTAGTTCAAATGAGCTCCAAAGATAGCGTAAACGGCCCAATTTCTGAGCAAAAATGGTGGACTCGCCGAAAAATGTGTTTCAAATGAGCTCCAAAGGTAGGGTGGTGGACTTGCTAAAAAATTTGTTTCAAATGAGCTCGAAAGGTAGGGTAAACGGCCTCATTTCTAAGAAAAAATGGTGGACTCGCTGAAAAATGTGTTTCAAATGAGCTTCAAAGGTAGGGTGGTGGTCTAGCTGAAAAATGTGTTTAAATGAGCTCCAAAGAAAGGGTAAACGGCCCCATTTATGAGAAAAGTTGGCGGACTCGCCGAAAAATGTGTTTCATATGAGCTCCAAAGGTTGGGTGGTGGACTCACTAAAAAATGTGTTTCAAATGAGCTCAAAACGTAGGATTGTCTGGACTCGCTAAAAAATGCGTTTCGAATGAGCTCGAAAGGTAGGGTAAACGGCCTCATTTCGAACCAAAAATGGTGACTCGCCAAAAAATGTGTTTCAAATGAGCTCCAAAGATAGGGTGGTGGACTAGCTAAAAAATGTGTTTCAAATGAGCTCGAAAGGTAGGGTAACAGACTCATTTCTAAGCAAAATTGGTGGACTCGCCGAAAAATGTGTTTCATATGAGCTCCAAAGGTAGGGTGGTGGACTCGCTAAAAAAATGTGTTTCAAATGAGCTCAAAAGGTAGGGTAAACGGCCTTATGTAAGCAAAAATGGTGGACACACCGAAAACTGTGTTTCAAATGAGTTCGAAAGGTAGGGTGGTGGACTCGCTAAAAAATGTGTTTCGACTGAGCTCGAAAGGTAGGGTAAACGGCCTCATTTCTTAGCAAAAATGGTGGACTTGCGAAAAAAGTGTTTCAAATGAGCTCGAAAGGTAGGGTGGTGGACTCGCTAAAAAATGTGTTTCAAATGAGCTCGAAAGGTAGGGTAACAGACTCATTTCTAAGAAAAATGGTGGACTCGACGAAAAATGTGTTTAATATGAGCTCCAAAGGTAGGGTGGTGGACTCGCTAAAAAAATGTGTTTCAAATGAGCTCGAAAAGTAGGGTGAACAGACTCATTTCTAAGAAAAAATAGTGGACTCGCCGGAAAATGTGTTTCAAATGAGTTCGAAAGGTAGGGTGGTGGACTCGCTAAAAAAAGAGTTTCAGATGAATTCAAAAGGTAGGATAAACAGACTCATTTCCAAGAAAAAATGGTGGACTTGCCGACAAATGTGTTTCAAATGAGCTCCAAAGGTAGGGTGGTGTGGACTCGCTAAAAAATGTGTTTCGAATGAGCTCGAAAGATATGGTAAACAGACTCATTTCTAAGAAAAAATAGTGGACTCGCCGAAAAAATGTGTTTCAAATGAGCTCGAAAGGTAGGGTGGTGTGGACTCACTCAAAATGTGTTTCAAATGAGCTCGAAAGGTAGGGTAAACGGCCTCATTTGTAAATAAAAATGGTGGACGAGCCAAAAAATGTGTTTCAAATGAGTTCGAAAGGTAGGGTGGTGGACTCGCTTAAAAATGTGTTTCAAATGAATGAATTCAAAAGGTAGGGTAAACAGACTCATTTCTAAGCAAAAATTGTGGACTCGCCGGAAAATGTGTTTCAAATGAGCTCAAAAGGTAGGGTGGTGTGGACTCGATAAAAAATGTGTTTCGAATGAGCTCGAAAGGTAGGGTAAACGGCCTCATTTCTAAGCAAAAATGATGGACTCGCCGAAAAATGTGTTTCAAATGAGCTCGAAAGGTAGGGTGGTGTTGAATCGCTAAAGTGTGTTTCAAATGATCACGAAAGGTAGGGTAAACGGCCTCATTTCTAAGAAAAAATTGTGGACTCTCCAAAAAATGTGTTTCAAATGAGCTCAAAAGGTAGGATGGTGGACTCGCTAATAAATGTGTTTCAAATGAGCCCGAAAGGAAGGGTAAACAACCTTATTTCTAAGAAAAAATAGTGGACTCGCCGAAAATGTGTTTCAAATGAGCTCCAAAGGTAGGGTAAACGACCTCATTTCTAAGCAAAAATGGTGGACTCGCCGAAAAATGTGTTTAAAATGAGCTTCAACGGTACGGTGGTAGTTCAAATGATCTCCAAAGATAGGGTAAACGGCCCAATTTCTGAGAAAAAATGGTGGACTCGCCGAAAAATGTGTTTCAAATGAGCAAAGGTAGGGTGGTGGACTTGCTAAAAAAATTGTTTCAAATGAGCTCGAAAGGTAGGGTAAACGGCCTCATTTCTAAGAAAAAATGTTGGACTCGCTGAAAAATGTGTTTCAAATGAGCTTCAAAGGTAGGGTGGTGGTCTAGCTGAAAAATATGTTTAAATGAGCTCCAAAGAAAGGGTAAACGGCCCCATTTCTGAGCAAAGTTGGCGGACTCGCCGAAAAATGTGTTTCATATGAGCTCCAAAGGTTGGGTGGTGGACTCGCTAAAAATGTGTTTCAAATGAGCTCAAAACGTAGGATTGTCTGGATTCGCTAAAAAATGTGTTTTGAATGAGCTCGAAAGGTAGGGTAAACGGCCTCATTTCGAAGCAAAAATGGTGACTCGCCAAAAAATGTGTTTCGAACGAGCTCCAAAGATAGGGTGGTGGACTCACTAAAAAATGTGTTTCAAATGAGCTCGAAAGGTAGGGTAACAGACTCATTTCTAAGCAAAATTGGTGGACTCGCCGAAAAATGTGTTTCATATGAGCTCCAAAGGTAGGGTGGTGGACTCGCTAAAAAAATGTGTTTCAAATGAGCTCAAAAGGTAGGGTAAACGGCCTTATGTAAGCAAAAATGGTGGACACACCGAAAACTGTGTTTCAAATGATTTCGAAAGGTAGGGTGGTGGACTCGCTAAAAAATGTGTTTCGACTGAGCTCGAAAGGTAGGGTAAACGGCCTCATTTCTTAGCAAAAATGGTGGACTTGCGAAAAAAGTGTTTCAAATGAGCTCGAAAGGTAGGGTGGTGGACTCGCTAAAAAATGTGTTTCAAATGAGCTCGAAAGGTAGGGTAACAGACTCATTTCTAAGAAAAAATGGTGGACTCGACGAAAAATGTGTTTAATATGAGCTCCAAAGGTAGGGTGGTGGACTCGCTAAAAAAATGTGTTTCAAATGAGCTCGAAAAGTAGGGTGAACAGACTCATTTCTAAGAAAAAATAGTGGACTCGCCGGAAAATGTGTTTCAAATGAGTTCGAAAGGTAGGGTGGTGGACTCGCTAAAAAAAGAGTTTCAAATGAATTCAAAAGGTAGGATAAACAGACTCATTTCTAAGAAAAAATGGTGGACTTGCCGACAAATGTGTTTCAAATGAGCTCCAAAGGTAGGGTGGTGTGGACTCGCTAAAAAATGTGTTTCGAATGAGCTCGAAAGATATGGTAAACGGACTCATTTCTAAGAAAAAATGGTGGACTCGCCGAAAAAATGTGTTTCAAATGAGCTCGAAAGGTAGGGTGGTGTGGACTCACTAAAAAATGTGTTTCAAATGAGCTCGAAAGGTAGGGTAAACGGCCTCATTTGTAAGCAAAAATGGTGGACACGCCAAAAAATGTGTTTCAAATGAGTTCGAAAGGTAGGGTGGTGGACTCGCTTAAAAATGTGTTTCAAATGAATTCAAAAGTTAGGGTAAACAGACTCATTTCTAAGCAAAAATTGTGGACTCGCCGAAAAATGTGTTTCAAATGAGCTCAAAAGGTAGGGTGGTGTGGACTCGCTAAAAAATGTGTTTCGAATGAGCTCGAAAGGTAGGGTAAACGGCCTCATTTCTAAGCAAAAATGGTGGACTCGCCGAAAAATGTGTTTCAAATGAGCTCGAAAGGTAGGGTGGTGTTGCCTCGCTAAAGTGTGTTTTAAATGATCACGAAAGGTAGGGTAAACGGCCTCATTTCTAAGAAAAAATTGTGGACTCCCCGAAAAATGTGTTTCAAATTAGCTCAAAAGGTAGGGTGGTGGACTCGCCAATAAATGTGTTTCAAATGAGCCCGAAAGGAAGGGTAAACAGACTCATTTCTAAGCAAAAATGGTGGACTAGCCGAAAAATGTGTTTCATATGAGCTCCAAAGGTAGGGTGGTGGACTCGCTAAAATAATGTGTTTCAAATGAGCTCGAAAGGAAGGGTAAACAGCCTTATTTCTAAGAAAAAATAGTGGACTCGCCGAAAATGTGTTTCAAATGAGCTCCAAAGGTAGGGTAAACGACCACATTTCTAAGCAAAAATGGTGGACTCGCCGAAAAATGTGTTTAAAATGAGCTTCAAAGGTACGGTGGTAGTTCAAATGAGCTCCAAAGATAGCGTAAACGGCCCAATTTCTGAGCAAAAATGGTGGACTCGCCGAAAAATGTGTTTCAAATGAGCTCCAAAGGTAGGGTGGTGGACTTGCTAAAAAATTTGTTTCAAATGAGCTCGAAAGGTAGGGTAAACGGCCTCATTTCTAAGAAAAAATGGTGGACTCGCTGAAAAATGTGTTTCAAATGAGCTTCAAAGGTAGGGTGGTGGTCTAGCTGAAAAATGTGTTTAAATGAGCTCCAAAGAAAGGGTAAACGGCCCCATTTATGAGCAAAGTTGGCGGACTCGCCGAAAAATGTGTTTCATATGAGCTCCAAAGGTTGGGTGGTGGACTCACTAAAAAATGTGTTTCAAATGAGCTCAAAACGTAGGATTGTCTGGACTCGCTAAAAAATGCGTTTCGAATGAGCTCGAAAGGTAGGGTAAACGGCCTCATTTCGAAGCAAAAATGGTGACTCGCCAAAAAATGTGTTTCAAATGAGCTCCAAAGATAGGGTGGTGGACTAGCTAAAAAATGTGTTTCAAATGAGCTCGAAAGGTAGGGTAACAGACTCATTTCTAAGCAAAATTGGTGGACTCGCCGAAAAATGTGTTTCATATGAGCTCCAAAGGTAGGGTGGTGGACTCGCTAAAAAAATGTGTTTCAAATGAGCTCAAAAGGTAGGGTAAACGGCCTTATGTAAGCAAAAATGGTGGACACACCGAAAACTGTGTTTCAAATGAGTTCGAAAGGTAGGGTGGTGGACTCGCTAAAAAATGTGTTTCGACTGAGCTCGAAAGGTAGGGTAAACGGCCTCATTTCTTAGCAAAAATGGTGGACTTGCGAAAAAAGTGTTTCAAATGAGCTCGAAAGGTAGGGTGGTGGACTCGCTAAAAAATGTGTTTCAAATGAGCTCGAAAGGTAGGGTAACAGACTCATTTCTAAGAAAAAATGGTGGACTCGACGAAAAATGTGTTTAATATGAGCTCCAAAGGTAGGGTGGTGGACTCGCTAAAAAAATGTGTTTCAAATGAGCTCGAAAAGTAGGGTGAACAGACTCATTTCTAAGAAAAAATAGTGGACTCGCCGGAAAATGTGTTTCAAATGAGTTCGAAAGGTAGGGTGGTGGACTCGCTAAAAAAAGAGTTTCAAATGAATTCAAAAGGTAGGATAAACAGACTCATTTCCAAGAAAAAATGGTGGACTTGCCGACAAATGTGTTTCAAATGAGCTCCAAAGGTAGGGTGGTGTGGACTCGCTAAAAAATGTGTTTCGAATGAGCTCGAAAGATATGGTAAACAGACTCATTTCTAAGAAAAAATAGTGGACTCGCCGAAAAAATGTGTTTCAAATGAGCTCGAAAGGTAGGGTGGTGTGGACTCACTAAAAAATGTGTTTCAAATGAGCTCGAAAGGTAGGGTAAACGGCCTCATTTGTAAACAAAAATGGTGGACACGCCAAAAAATGTGTTTCAAATGAGTTCGAAAGGTAGGGTGGTGGACTCGCTTAAAAATATGTTTCAAATGAATTCAAAAGGTAGGGTAAACAGACTCATTTCTAAGCAAAAATTGTGGACTCGCCGAAAAATGTTTTTCAAATGAGCTCAAAAGGTAGGGTAAACGCCCCATTTCTAAGAAAAAATGGTGGACTTGCCGAAAAATGTGTTTCAAATGAGCTCGAAAGGTAGTGTGGTGTGGACTCGCAAAAAAATGTGTTTCAAATGAACTCAAAAGGTAGGGTAAACGGCCTCATTTCTAAGCAAAAATGGTGGACTTGTCGAAAAATGTGTTTCAAATAAGCTCGAAAGGTAGGGTGGTGGACTCGCTAAAAAATGTGTTTCAAATGAGCTGGAAAGGTAGGGTAACAGACTCATTTCTAAGCAAAAATGGTGGACTCGACGAAAAATGTGTTTCAAATGAGCTCCTAAGGTAGGGTGGTGGTCTAGCTGAAAAATTATTTTTCTAATGAGCTCCAAAGATAGGGTAAACGGCCCCATTTATGAGCAAAATTGTGCACTCGCCGAAAAATGTGTTTCAAATGAGCTCCAAAGGTAGGGTGGTGGACTTGCTAAAAAATTTGTTTCAAATGAGCTCGAAAGGTAGGGTAAACGGCCTCATTTCTAAGAAAAAATGGTGGACTCGCTGAAAAATGTGTTTCAAATGAGCTTCAAAGGTAGGGTGGTGGTCTAGCTGAAAAATGTGTTTAAATGAGCTCCAAAGAAAGGGTAAACGGCCCCATTTATGAGCAAAGTTGGCGGACTCGCCGAAAAATGTGTTTCATATGAGTTCCAAAGGTTGGGTGGTGGACTCACTAAAAAATGTGTTTCAAATGAGCTCAAAACGTAGGATTGTCTGGACTCGCTAAAAAATGCGTTTCGAATGAGCTCGAAAGGTAGGGTAAACGGCCTCATTTCGAAGCAAAAATGGTGACTCGCCAAAAAATGTGTTTCAAATGAGCTCCAAAGATAGGGTGGTGGACTAGCTAAAAAATGTGTTTCAAATGAGCTCGAAAGGTAGGGTAATGGACTCATTTCTAAGCAAAATTGGTGGACTCGCCGAAAAATGTGTTTCATATGAGCTCCAAAGGTAGGGTGGTGGACTCGCTAAAAAAATGTGTTTCAAATGAGCTCAAAAGGTAGGGTAAACGGCCTTATGTAAGCAAAAATGGTGGACACACCGAAAACTGTGTTTCAAATGAGTTCGAAAGGTAGGGTGGTGGACTCGCTAAAAAATGTGTTTCGACTGAGCTCGAAAGGTAGGGTAAACGGCCTCATTTCTTAGCAAAAATGGTGGACTTGCGAAAAAAGTGTTTCAAATGAGCTCGAAAGGTAGGGTGGTGGACTCGCTAAAAAATGTGTTTCAAATGAGCTCGAAAGGTAGGGTAACAGACTCATTTCTAAGAAAAAATGGTGGACTCGACGAAAAATGTGTTTAATATGAGCTCCAAAGGTAGGGTGGTGGACTCGCTAAAAAAATGTGTTTCAAATGAGCTCGAAAAGTAGGGTGAACAGACTCATTTCTAAGAAAAAAAAGTGGACTCGCCGGAAAATGTGTTTCAAATGAGTTCGAAAGGTAGGGTGGTGGACTCGCTAAAAAAAGAGTTTCAAATGAATTCAAAAGGTAGGATAAACAGACTCATTTCCAAGAAAAAATGGTGGACTTGCCGACAAATGTGTTTCAAATGAGCTCCAAAGGTAGGGTGGTGTGGACTCGCTAAAAAATGTGTTTCGAATGAGCTCGAAAGATATGGTAAACAGACTCATTTCTAAGAAAAAATAGTGGACTCGCCAAAAAAATGTGTTTCAAATGAGCTCGAAAGGTAGGGTGGTGTGGACTCACTAAAAAATGTGTTTCAAATGAGCTCGAAAGGTAGGGTAAACGGCCTCATTTGTAAACAAAAATGGTGGACACGCCAAAAAATGTGTTTCAAATGAGTTCGAAAGGTAGGGTGGTGGACTCGCTTAAAAATGTGTTTCAAATGAATTCAAAAGGTAGGGTAAACAGACTCATTTCTAAGCAAAAATTGTGGACTCGCCGAAAAATGTGTTTCAAATGAGCTCAAAAGGTAGGGTGGTGTGGACTCGCTAAAAAATGTGTTTCGAATGAGCTCGAAAGGTAGGGTAAACGGCCTCATTTCTAAGCAAAAATGATGGACTCGCCGAAAAATGTGTTTCAAATGAGCTCGAAAGGTAGGGTGGTGTTGACTCGCTAAAGTGTGTTTCAAATGATCACGAAAGGTAGGGTAAACGGCCTCATTTCTATGAAAAAATTGTGGACTCCCCAAAAAATGTGTTTCAAATGAGCTCAAAAGGTTGGGTGGTGGACTCGCTAATAAATGTGTTTCAAATGAGCCCGAAAGGAAGGGTAAACAGACTCATTTCTAAGCAAAAATGGTGGACTCGCCGAAAAATGTGTTTCATATGAGCTCCAAAGGTAGGGTGGTGGACTCGCTAAAATAATGTGTTTCAAATGAGCTGGAAAGGAAGGGTAAACAGCCTTATTTCTAAGAAAAAATAGTGGACTCGCCGAAAATGTGTTTCAAATGAGCTCCAAAGGTTGGGTAAAAGACCTCATTTCTAAGCAAAAATGGTGGACTCGCCGAAAAATGTGTTTAAAATGAGCTTCAACGGTACGGTGGTAGTTCAAATGATCTCCAAAGATAGGGTAAACGGCCCAATTTCTGAGAAAAAATGGTGGACTCGACGAAAAATGTGTTTCAAATGAGCAAAGGTAGGGTGGTGGACTTGCTAAAAAAATTGTTTCAAATGAGCTCGAAAGGTAGGGTAAACGGCCTCATTTCTAAGAAAATATGTTGGACTCGCTGAAAAATGTGTTTCAAATGAGCTTCAAAGGTAGGGTGGTGGTCTAGCTGAAAAATATGTTTAAATGAGCTCCAAAGAAAGGGTAAACGGCCCCATTTCTGAGCAAAGTTGGCGGACTCGCCGAAAAATGTGTTTCATATGAGCTCCAAAGGTTGGGTGGTGGACTCGCTAAAAATGTGTTTCAAATGAGCTCAAAACGTAGGATTGTCTGGATTCGCTAAAAAATGTGTTTTGAATGAGCTCGAAAGGTAGGGTAAACGGCCTCATTTCGAAGCAAAAATGGTGACTCGCCAAAAAATGTGTTTCGAACGAGCTCCAAAGATAGGGTGGTGGACTCGCTAAAAAATGTGTTTCAAATGAGCTCGAAAGGTAGGGTAACAGACTCATTTCTAAGAAAATATGGTGGACTCGGCGAAAAATGTGTTTCATATGAGCTCCAAAGGTAGGGTGGTGGACTCGCTAAAAAAATGTGTTTCAAATGAGCTCGAAAAGTAGGGTAAACAGACTCATTACTAAGAAAAAATAGTGGACTCGCCGGAAAATGTGTTTCAAATGAGTTCGAAAGGTAGGGTGGTGGACTGGCTAAAAAATGTGTTTCAAATGAATTCAAAAGGTAGGGTAAACAGACTCATTTCTAAGCAAAAATTGTGGACTCGCCGAAAAATGTGTTTCAAATGAGCTCAAAACGTAGGGTGGTGTGGACTCCCTAAAAAATGTGTTTCGAATGAGCTCGAAAGGTAGGGTTAAGAGCCTCATTTCTAAGAAAAAATGGTGGACTCGCCGAAAAATGTGTTTCAAATGAGCTCGAAAGGTAGGGTGGTGTGGACTCGCTAAAGTTTGTTTCAAATGATCTCGAAAGGTGGGGTAAACGGCCTCATTTCTAAGAAAAAATTGTGGACTCGCCGAAAAATGTGTTTCAAATGAGCTCGAAAGGTAGGGTGGTGGACTCGCTAAAAAATGTGTTTCAAATGAATTCAAAAGGTAGGGAAAACAGACTCATTTCTAAGCAAAAATGGTGGACTCGCCGAAAAATGTGTTTCATATGAGCTCCAAAGGTAGGGTGGTGGACTCGCTAAATTAATGTGTTTCAAATGAGCTTGAAAGGAAGGGTAAACAGTCTTATTTCTAAGAAAAAATAGTGGACTCGCCGAAAATGTATTTCAAATGAGCTTCAAAGGTAGGGTAAATGACCTCATTTCTAAAATAAAATGGTGGACTCACCGAAAAATGTGTTTAAAATGAGCTTCAAAGGTAGGGTGGTAGTCTAGCTAAAAAATGTGTTTCAAATGAGCTCCAAAGATAGGGTAAACGGCCCAATTTCTGAGCAAAAATGGTGGACTCACCGAAAAATGTGTTTCAAATGAGCTCAAAAGGTAGGGTAAACGGCCCCATTTCTAAGAAAAAATGGTGGACTTGCCAAAAAATGTGTTTCAAATGAGCTCGAAAGGTAGGGTGGTGTGGACTCGCAAAAAAATGTGTTTCAAATGAACTCAAAAGGTAGGGTAAACGGCCTCATTTCTAAGCAAAAATGGTGGACTTGTCGAAAAATGTGTTTCAAATAAGCTCGAAAGGTAGGGTGGTGGACTCGCTAAAAAATGTGTTTCAAATGAGCTGGAAAGGTAGGGTAACAGACTCATTTCTAAGCAAAAATGGTGGACTCGACGAAAAATGTGTTTCAAATGAGCTCCTAAGGTAGGGTGGTGGTCTAGCTGAAAAATTTGTTTTCTAATGAGCTCCAAAGATAGGGTAAACGGCCCCATTTATGAGCAAAATTGGTGGACTCGCCGAAAAATGAGTTTCATATGAGCTCCAAAGGTAGGGTGGTGGACTCGCTAAAAAAATGTGTTTCAAATGAGCTCGAAAGGTAGGGTAAACGGCCTCATGTAAGCAAAAATGGTGGACACACCGAAAAATGTGTATCAAATGAGTTCGAAAGGTAGGGTGGTGGACTCGCTGAAAAATGTGTTTCGAATGAGCTCGAAAGGTAGGGTAAACAACCTCATTTCTAATCAAAATGGTGGACTTGCCGAAAAATGTGTTTCAAATGAGCTCGAAAGGTAGGGTGGTGGACTCGCTAAAAAATGTGTTTCAAATGAGCTCGAAAGGAAGGGTAACAGACTCATTTCTAAGAAAAAATGGTGGACTCGACGAAAAATGTGTTTCATATGAGCTCCAAAGGTAGGGTGGTGGACTCGCTAAAAAATGTGTTTCAAATGAGCTCGAAAAGTAGGGTAAACAGACTCATTACTAAGAAAAAATAGTGGACTTGCCGCAAAATGTGTTTCAAATGAGTTCGAAAGGTAGGGTGGTGGACTCGCTAAAAAATGTGTTTCGAATGAGCTCGAAAGGTAGGGTAAACAGCCTCATTTCTAAGCAAAAATGGTGGACTCGCCGAAAAATGTGTTTCAAATGAGCTCGAAAGGTAGGGTGGTGTGGACTCGCTAAAGTTTGTTTCAAATGATCTCGAAAGGTAGGGTAAACGGCCTCATTTCTAAGAAAAAATTGTGGACTCGCCGAAAAATGTGTTTCAAATGAGCTCGAAAGGTAGGGTGGTGGCCTCGCTAAAAACTGTTTTTCAAATGAGCTCGAAAGGTAGGGTAACAGACTCATTTCTAAGAAAAAATGGTGGACTCGACGAAAAATGTGTTTCATATGAGCTCCAAAGGTAGGGTGGTGGACTCGCTAAAAAAATGTGTTTCAAATGAGCTCGAAAAATAGGGTAAACAGACTCATTACTAAGAAAAAATAGTGGACTCGCCGGAAAATGTGTTTCAAATGAGTTCAAAAGGTAGGGTGGTGGACTCGCTAAAAAATGTGTTTCAAATGAATTCAAAAGGTAGGGTAAACAGACTCATTTCTAAGCAAAAATTGTGGACTCGCCGAAAAATGTGTTTCAAATGAGCTCAAAAGGTAGGGTGGTGTGGACTCCCTAAAAACTGTGTTTCGAATGAGCTCGAAAGGTAGGGTAAACAGCCTCATTTCTAAGCAAAAATGGTGGACTCGCCGAAAAATGTGTTTCAAATGAGCTCGAAAGGTAGGGTGGGGTGGACTCGCTAAAGTTTGTTTCAAATGATCTCGAAAGGTGGGGTAAACGGCCTCATTTCTAAGAAAAAATTGTGGACTCGCCGAAAAATGTGTTTCAAATGAGCTCGAAAGGTAGGGTGGTGGACTCGCTAAAAAATGTGTTTCAAATGAATTCAAAAGGTAGGGTAAACAGACTCATTTCTAAGCAAAAATGGTGGACTCGCCGAAAAATGTGTTTCATATGAGCTCCAAAGGTAGGGTGGTGGACTCGCTAAAATAATGTGTTTCAAATGAGCTCGAAAGGAAGGGTAAACAGTCTTATTTCTAAGAAAAAATAGTGGACTCGCCGAAAATGTGTTTCAAATGAGCTTCAAAGGTAGGGTAAATGACCTCATTTCTAAGCAAAAATGGTGGACTCGCCGAAAAATGTGTTTAAAATGAGCTTCAAAGGTAGGGTGGTAGTCTAGCTAAAAAATGTGTTTCAAATGAGCTCCAAAGATAGGGTAAACGGCCCAATTTCTGAGCAAAAATGGTGGACTCACCGAAAAATGTGTTTCAAATGAGCTCAAAAGGTAGGGTAAACGGCCCCATATCTAAGAACAAATGGTGGACTTGCCGAAAAATGTGTTTCAAATGAGCTCGAAAGGTAGGGTGGTGTGGACTCGCAAAAAAATGTGTTTCAAATGAACTCAAAAGGTAGGGTAAACGGCCTCATTTGTAAGCAAAAATGGTGGACTTGTCGAAAAATGTGTTTCAAATAAGCTCGAAAGGTAGGGTGGTGGACTCGCTAAAAAATGTGTTTCAAATGAGCTGGAAAGGTAGGGTAACAGACTCATTTCTTAGCAAAAATGGTGGACTCGACGAAAAATGTGTTTCAAATGAGCTCCAAAGGTAGGGTGGTGGACTCGCTAAAAAATGTGTTTCAAATGAACTCGAAAGGTAGGGTAAACGGCCTCATTTCTATGAAAAAATGGTGGACTCGCCGAAAAATGTGTTTAAAATGAGCTTCAAAGGTAGGGTGGTGGTCTAGCTGAAAAATTTGTTTTCTAATGAGCTCCAAAGATAGGGTAAACGGCCCTATTTATGAGCAAAATTGGTGGACTCGCCGAAAAATGTGTTTCATATGAGCTCCAAAGGTAGGGTGGTGGACTCGCTAAAATAATGTGTTTCAAATGAGCTCGAAAGGAAGGGTAAACAGTCTTATTTCTAAGAAAAAATAGTGGACTCGCCGAAAATGTGTTTCAAATGAGCTTCAAAGGTAGGGTAAATGACCTCATTTCTAAGCAAAAATGGTGGACTCGCCGAAAAATGTGTTTAAAATGAGCTTCAAAGGTAGGGTGGTAGTCTAGCTAAAAAATGTGTTTCAAATGAGCTCCAAAGATAGGGTAAACGGCCCAATTTCTGAGCAAAAATGGTGGACTCACCGAAAAATGTGTTTCAAATGAGCTCAAAAGGTAGGGTAAACGGCCCCATTTCTAAGAACAAATGGTGGACTTGCCAAAAAATGTGTTTCAAATGAGCTCGAAAGGTAGGGTGGTGTGGACTCGCAAAAAAATGTGTTTCAAATGAACTCAAAAGGTAGGGTAAACGGCCTCATTTCTAAGCAAAAATGGTGGACTTGTCGAAAAATGTGTTTCAAATAAGCTCGAAAGGTAGGGTGGTGGACTCGCTAAAAAATGTGTTTCAAATGAGCTGGAAAGGTAGGGTAACAGACTCATTTCTAAGAAAATGGTGGACTCGACGAAAAATGTGTTTCAAATGAGCTCCTAAGGTAGGGTGGTGGTCTAGCTGAAAAATTTGTTTTCTAATGAGCTCCAAAGATAGGGTAAACGGCCCCATTTATGAGCAAAATTGGTGGACTCGCCGAAAAATGAGTTTCATATGAGCTCCAAAGGTAGGGTGGTGGACTCGCTAAAAAAATGTGTTTCAAATGAGCTCGAAAGGTAGGGTAAACGGCCTCATGTAAGCAAAAATGGTGGACACACCGAAAAATGTGTATCAAATGAGTTCGAAAGGTAGGGTGGTGGACTCGCTGAAAAATGTGTTTCGAATGAGCTCGAAAGGTAGGGTAAACAACCTCATTTCTAATCAAAATGGTGGACTTGCCGAAAAATGTGTTTCAAATGAGCTCGAAAGGTAGGGTGGTGGACTCGCTAAAAAATGTGTTTCAAATGAGCTCGAAAGGAAGGGTAACAGACTCATTTCTAAGAAAAAATGGTGGACTCGACGAAAAATGTGTTTCATATGAGCTCCAAAGGTAGGGTGGTGGACTCGCTAAAAAATGTGTTTCAAATGAGCTCGAAAAGTAGGGTAAACAGACTCATTACTAAGAAAAAATAGTGGACTTGCCGCAAAATGTGTTTCAAATGAGTTCGAAAGGTAGGGTGGTAGACTCGCTAAAAAATGTGTTTCGAATGAGCTCGAAAGGTAGGGTAAACAGCCTCATTTCTAAGCAAAAATGGTGGACTCGCCGAAAAATGTGTTTCAAATGAGCTCGAAAGGTAGGGTGGTGTGGACTCGCTAAAGTTTGTTTCAAATGATCTCGAAAGGTAGGGTAAACGGCCTCATTTCTAAGAAAAAATTGTGGACTCGCCGAAAAATGTGTTTCAAATGAGCTCGAAAGGTAGGGTGGTGGCCTCGCTAAAAACTGTGTTTCAAATGAACTCGAAAGGTAGGGTAACAGACTCATTTCTAAGAAAAAATGGTGGACTCGACGAAAAATGTGTTTCATATGAGCTCCAAAGGTAGGGTGGTGGACTCGCTAAAAAAATGTGTTTCAAATGAGCTCGAAAAATAGGGTAAACAGACTCATTACTAAGAAAAAATAGTGGACTCGCCGGAAAATGTGTTTCAAATGAGTTCAAAAGGTAGGGTGGTGGACTCGCTAAAAAATGTGTTTCAAATGAATTCAAAAGGTAGGGTAAACAGACTCATTTCTAAGCAAAAATTGTGGACTCGCCGAAAAATGTGTTTCAAATGAGCTCAAAAGGTAGGGTGGTGTGGACTCCCTAAAAACTATGTTTCGAATGAGCTCGAAAGGTAGGGTAAACAGCCTCATTTCTAAGCAAAAATGGTGGACTCGCCGAAAAATGTGTTTCAAATGAGCTCGAAAGGTAGGGTGGGGTGGACTCGCTAAAGTTTGTTTCAAATGATCTCGAAAGGTGGGGTAAACGGCCTCATTTCTAAGAAAAAATTGTGGACTCGCCGAAAAATGTGTTTCAAATGAGCTCGAAAGGTAGGGTGGTGGACTCGCTAAAAAATGTGTTTCAAATGAATTCAAAAGGTAGGGTAAACAGACTCATTTCTAAGCAAAAATGGTGGACTCGCCGAAAAATGTGTTTCATATGAGCTCCAAAGGTAGGGTGGTGGACTCGCTAAAATAATGTGTTTCAAATGAGCTCGAAAGGAAGGGTAAACAGTCTTATTTCTAAGAAAAAATAGTGGACTCGCCGAAAATGTGTTTCAAATGAGCTTCAAAGGTAGGGTAAATGACCTCATTTCTAAGCAAAAATGGTGGACTCGCCGAAAAATGTGTTTAAAATGAGCTTCAAAGGTAGGGTGGTAGTCTAGCTAAAAAATGTGTTTCAAATGAGCTCCAAAGATAGGGTAAACGGCCCAATTTCTGAGCAAAAATGGTGGACTCACCGAAAAATGTGTTTCAAATGAGCTCAAAAGGTAGGGTAAACGGCCCCATTTCTAAGAACAAATGGTGGACTTGCCGAAAAATGTGTTTCAAATGAGCTCGAAAGGTAGGGTGGTGTGGACTCGCAAAAAAATGTGTTTCAAATGAACTCAAAAGGTAGGGTAAACGGCCTCATTTGTAAGCAAAAATGGTGGACTTGTCGAAAAATGTGTTTCAAATAAGCTCGAAAGGTAGGGTGGTGGACTCGCTAAAAAATGTGTTTCAAATGAGCTGGAAAGGTAGGGTAACAGACTCATTTCTTAGCAAAAATGGTGGACTCGACGAAAAATGTGTTTCAAATGAGCTCCAAAGGTAGGGTGGTGGACTCGCTAAAAAATGTGTTTCAAATGAACTCGAAAGGTAGGGTAAACGGCCTCATTTCTATGAAAAAATGGTGGACTCGCCGAAAAATGTGTTTAAAATGAGCTTCAAAGGTAGGGTGGTGGTCTAGCTGAAAAATTTGTTTTCTAATGAGCTCCAAAGATAGGGTAAACGGCCCCATTTATGAGCAAAATTGGTGGACTCGCCGAAAAATGTGTTTCATATGAGCTCCAAAGGTAGGGTGGTGGACTCGCTAAAATAATGTGTTTCAAATGAGCTCGAAAGGAAGGGTAAACAGTCTTATTTCTAAGAAAAAATAGTGGACTCGCCGAAAATGTGTTTCAAATGAGCTTCAAAGGTAGGGTAAATGACCTCATTTCTAAGCAAAAATGGTGGACTCGCCGAAAAATGTGTTTAAAATGAGCTTCAAAGGTAGGGTGGTAGTCTAGCTAAAAAATGTGTTTCAAATGAGCTCCAAAGATAGGGTAAACGGCCCAATTTCTGAGCAAAAATGGTGGACTCACCGAAAAATGTGTTTCAAATGAGCTCAAAAGGTAGGGTAAACGGCCCCATTTCTAAGAACAAATGGTGGACTTGCCGAAAAATGTGTTTCAAATGAGCTCGAAAGGTAGGGTGGTGTGGACTCGCAAAAAAATGTGTTTCAAATGAACTCAAAAGGTAGGGTAAACGGCCTCATTTGTAAGCAAAAATGGTGGACTTGTCGAAAAATGTGTTTCAAATAAGCTCGAAAGGTAGGGTGGTGGACTCGCTAAAAAATGTGTTTCAAATGAGCTGGAAAGGTAGGGTAACAGACTCATTTCTTAGCAAAAATGGTGGACTCGACGAAAAATGTGTTTCAAATGAGCTCCAAAGGTAGGGTGGTGGACTCGCTAAAAAATGTGTTTCAAATGAACTCGAAAGGTAGGGTAAACGGCCTCATTTCTATGAAAAAATGGTGGACTCGCCGAAAAATGTGTTTAAAATGAGCTTCAAAGGTAGGGTGGTGGTCTAGCTGAAAAATTTGTTTTCTAATGAGCTCCAAAGATAGGGTAAACGGCCCCATTTATGAGCAAAATTGGTGGACTCGCCGAAAAATGAGTTTCATATGAGCTCCAAAGGTAGGGTGGTGGACTCGCTAAAATAATGTGTTTCAAATGAGCTCGAAAGGAAGGGTAAACAGTCTTATTTCTAAGAAAAAATAGTGGACTCGCCGAAAATGTGTTTCAAATGAGCTTCAAAGGTAGGGTAAATGACCTCATTTCTAAGCAAAAATGGTGGACTCGCCGAAAAATGTGTTTAAAATGAGCTTCAAAGGTAGGGTGGTAGTCTAGCTAAAAAATGTGTTTCAAATGAGCTCCAAAGATAGGGTAAACGGCCCAATTTCTGAGCAAAAATGGTGGACTCACCGAAAAATGTGTTTCAAATGAGCTCAAAAGGTAGGGTAAACGGCCCCATTTCTAAGAACAAATGGTGGACTTGCCGAAAAATGTGTTTCAAATGAGCTCGAAAGGTAGGGTGGTGTGGACTCGCAAAAAAATGTGTTTCAAATGAACTCAAAAGGTAGGGTAAACGGCCTCATTTGTAAGCAAAAATGGTGGACTTGTCGAAAAATGTGTTTCAAATAAGCTCGAAAGGTAGGGTGGTGGACTCGCTAAAAAATGTGTTTCAAATGAGCTGGAAAGGTAGGGTAACAGACTCATTTCTTAGCAAAAATGGTGGACTCGACGAAAAATGTGTTTCAAATGAGCTCCAAAGGTAGGGTGGTGGACTCGCTAAAAAATGTGTTTCAAATGAACTCGAAAGGTAGGGTAAACGGCCTCATTTCTATGAAAAAATGGTGGACTCGCCGAAAAATGTGTTTAAAATGAGCTTCAAAGGTAGGGTGGTGGTCTAGCTGAAAAATTTGTTTTCTAATGAGCTCCAAAGATAGGGTAAACGGCCCCATTTATGAGAAAAATTGGTGGACTCGCCGAAAAATGAGTTTCATATGAGCTCCAAAGGTAGGGTGGTGGACTCGCTAAAAAAATGTGTTTCAAATGAGCTCGAAAGGTAGGGTAAACGGCCTCATGTAAGCAAAAATGGTGGACACACCGAAAAATGTGTATCGAATGAGTTCGAAAGGTAGGGTGGTGGACTCGCTGAAAAATGTGTTTCGAATGAGCTCGAAAGGTAGGGTAAACAGCCTCATTTCTAATCAAAATGGTGGACTTGCCGAAAAATGTGTTTCAAATGAGCTCGAAAGGTAGGGTGGTGGACTCGCTAAAAAATGTGTTTCAAATGAGCTCGAAAGGTAGGGTAACAGACTCATTTCTCAGAAAAAATGGTGGACTCGACGAAAAATGTGTTTCATATGAGCTCCAAAGGTAGGGTGGTGGACTCGCTAAAAAAATGTGTTTCAAATGAGCTCGAAAAGTAGGGTAAACAGACTCATTACTAAGAAAAAATAGTGGACTCGCCGGAAAATGTGTTTCAAATGAGTTCGAAAGGTAGGGTGGTGGACTCGCTAAAAAATGTGTTTCGAATGAGCTCGAAAGGTAGGGTAAACAGCCTCGTTTCTAAGCAAAAATGGTGGACTCGCCGAAAAATGTGTTTCAAATGAGCTCGAAAGGTAGGGTGGTGTGGACTCGCTAAAGTTTGTTTCAAATGATCTCGAAAGGTAGGGTAAACGGCCTCATTTCTAAGAAAAAATTGTGGACTCGCCGAAAAATGTGTTTCAAATGAGCTCGAAAGGTAGGGTGGTGGCCTCGCTAAAAACTGTGTTTCAAATGAACTCGAAAGGTAGGGTAACAGACTCATTTCTAAGAAAAAATGGTGGACTCGACGAAAAATGTGTTTCATATGAGCTCCAAAGGTAGGGTGGTGGACTCGCTAAAAAAATGTGTTTCAAATGAGCTCGAAAAATAGGGTAAACAGACTCATTACTAAGAAAAAATAGTGGACTCGCCGGAAAATGTGTTTCAAATGAGTTCAAAAGGTAGGGTGGTGGACTCGCTAAAAAATATGTTTCAAATGAATTCAAAAGGTAGGGTAAACAGACTCATTTCTAAGCAAAAATATTGGACTCGCCGAAAAATGTGTTTCAAATGAGCTCAAAAGGTAGGGTGGTGTGGACTCCCTAAAAACTGTGTTTCGAATGAGCTCGAAAGGTAGGGTAAACAGCCTCATTTCTAAGCAAAAATGGTGGACTCGCCGAAAAATGTGTTTCAAATGAGCTCGAAAGGTAGGGTGGGGTGGACTCGCTAAAGTTTGTTTCAAATGATCTCGAAAGGTGGGGTAAACGGCCTCATTTCTAAGAAAAAATTGTGGACTCGCCGAAAAATGTGTTTCAAATGAGCTCGAAAGGTAGGGTGGTGGACTCGCTAAAAAATGTGTTTCAAATGAATTCAAAAGGTAGGGTAAACAGACTCATTTCTAAGCAAAAATGGTGGACTCGCCGAAAAATGTGTTTCATATGAGCTCCAAAGGTAGGGTGGTGGACTCGCTAAAATAATGTGTTTCAAATGAGCTCGAAAGGAAGGGTAAACAGTCTTATTTCTAAGAAAAAATAGTGGACTCGCCGAAAATGTGTTTCAAATGAGCTTCAAAGGTAGGGTAAATGACCTCATGTCTAAGCAAAAATGGTGGACTCGCCGAAAAATGTGTTTAAAATGAGCTTCAAAGGTAGGGTGGTAGTCTAGCTAAAAAATGTGTTTCAAATGAGCTCCAAAGATAGGGTAAACGGCCCAATTTCTGAGCAAAAATGGTGGACTCACCGAAAAATGTGTTTCAAATGAGCTCAAAAGGTAGGGTAAACGGCCCCATTTCTAAGAACAAATGGTGGACTTGCCGAAAAATGTGTTTCAAATGAGCTCGAAAGGTAGGGTGGTGTGGACTCGCAAAAAAATGTGTTTCAAATGAACTCAAAAGGTAGGGTAAACGGCCTCATTTCTAAGCAAAAATGGTGGACTTGTCGAAAAATGTGTTTCAAATAAGCTCGAAAGGTAGGGTGGTGGACTCGCTAAAAAATGTGTTTCAAATGAGCTGGAAAGGTAGGGTAACAGACTCATTTCTTAGCAAAAATGGTGGACTCGACGAAAAATGTGTTTCAAATGAGCTCCAAAGGTAGGGTGGTGGACTCGCTAAAAAATGTGTTTCAAATGAACTCGAAAGGTAGGGTAAACGGCCTCATTTCTATGAAAAAATGGTGGACTCGCCGAAAAATGTGTTTAAAATGAGCTTCAAAGGTAGGGTGGTGGTCTAGCTGAAAAATTTGTTTTCTAATGAGCTCCAAAGATAGGGTAAACGGCCCCATTTATGAGCAAAATTGGTGGACTCGCCGAAAAATGAGTTTCATATGAGCTCCAAAGGTAGGGTGGTGGACTCGCTAAAAAAATGTGTTTCAAATGAGCTCGAAAGGTAGGGTAAACGGCCTCATGTAAGCAAAAATGGTGGACAGACCGAAAAATGTGTATCGAATGAGTTCTAAAGGTAGGGTGGTGGACTCGCTGAAAAATGTGTTTCGAATGAGCTCGAAAGGTAGGGTAAACAGCCTCATTTCTAATCAAAATGGTGGACTTGCCGAAAAATGTGTTTCAAATGAGCTCGAAAGGTAGGGTGGTGGACTCGCTAAAAAATGTGTTTCAAATGAGCTCGAAAGGTAGGGTAACAGACTCATTTCTCAGAAAAAATGGTGGACTCGACGAAAAATGTGTTTCATATGAGCTCCAAAGGTAGGGTGGTGGACTCGCTAAAAAAATGTGTTTCAAATGAGCTCGAAAAGTAGGGTAAACAGACTCATTACTAAGAAAAAATAGTGGACTCGCCGGAAAATGTGTTTCAAATGAGTTCGAAAGGTAGGGTGGTGGACTCGCTAAAAAATGTGTTTCGAATGAGCTCGAAAGGTAGGGTAAACAGCCTCATTTCTAAGCAAAAATGGTGGACTCGCCGAAAAATGTGTTTCAAATGAGCTCGAAAGGTAGGGTGGTGTGGACTCGCTAAAGTTTGTTTCAAATGATCTCGAAAGGTAGGGTAAACGGCCTCATTTCTAAGAAAAAATTGTGGACTCGCCGAAAAATGTGTTTCAAATGAGCTCGAAAGGTAGGGTGGTGGCCTCGCTAAAAACTGTGTTTCAAATGAACTCGAAAGGTAGGGTAACAGACTCATTTCTAAGAAAAAATGGTGGACTCGACGAAAAATGTGTTTCATATGAGCTCCAAAGGTAGGGTGGTGGACTCGCTAAAAAAATGTGTTTCAAATGAGCTCGAAAAATAGGGTAAACAGACTCATTACTAAGAAAAAATAGTGGACTCGCCGGAAAATGTGTTTCAAATGAGTTCAAAAGGTAGGGTGGTGGACTCGCTAAAAAATATGTTTCAAATGAATTCAAAAGGTAGGGTAAACAGACTCATTTCTAAGCAAAAATATTGGACTCGCCGAAAAATGTGTTTCAAATGAGCTCAAAAGGTAGGGTGGTGTGGACTCCCTAAAAACTGTGTTTCGAATGAGCTCGAAAGGTAGGGTAAACAGCCTCATTTCTAAGCAAAAATGGTGGACTCGCCGAAAAATGTGTTTCAAATGAGCTCGAAAGGTAGGGTGGGGTGGACTCGCTAAAGTTTGTTTCAAATGATCTCGAAAGGTGGGGTAAACGGCCTCATTTCTAAGAAAAAATTGTGGACTCGCCGAAAAATGTGTTTCAAATGAGCTCGAAAGGTAGGGTGGTGGACTCGCTAAAAAATGTGTTTCAAATGAATTCAAAAGGTAGGGTAAACAGACTCATTTCTAAGCAAAAATGGTGGACTCGCCGAAAAATGTGTTTCATATGAGCTCCAAAGGTAGGGTGGTGGACTCGCTAAAATAATGTGTTTCAAATGAGCTCGAAAGGAAGGGTAAACAGTCTTATTTCTAAGAAAAAATAGTGGACTCGCCGAAAATGTGTTTCAAATGAGCTTCAAAGGTAGGGTAAATGACCTCATGTCTAAGCAAAAATGGTGGACTCGCCGAAAAATGTGTTTAAAATGAGCTTCAAAGGTAGGGTGGTAGTCTAGCTAAAAAATGTGTTTCAAATGAGCTCCAAAGATAGGGTAAACGGCCCAATTTCTGAGCAAAAATGGTGGACTCACCGAAAAATGTGTTTCAAATGAGCTCAAAAGGTAGGGTAAACGGCCCCATTTCTAAGAACAAATGGTGGACTTGCCGAAAAATGTGTTTCAAATGAGCTCGAAAGGTAGGGTGGTGTGGACTCGCAAAAAAATGTGTTTCAAATGAACTCAAAAGGTAGGGTAAACGGCCTCATTTCTAAGCAAAAATGGTGGACTTGTCGAAAAATGTGTTTCAAATAAGCTCGAAAGGTAGGGTGGTGGACTCGCTAAAAAATGTGTTTCAAATGAGCTGGAAAGGTAGGGTAACAGACTCATTTCTTAGCAAAAATGGTGGACTCGACGAAAAATGTGTTTCAAATGAGCTCCAAAGGTAGGGTGGTGGACTCGCTAAAAAATGTGTTTCAAATGAACTCGAAAGGTAGGGTAAACGGCCTCATTTCTATGAAAAAATGGTGGACTCGCCGAAAAATGTGTTTAAAATGAGCTTCAAAGGTAGGGTGGTGGTCTAGCTGAAAAATTTGTTTTCTAATGAGCTCCAAAGATAGGGTAAACGGCCCCATTTATGAGCAAAATTGGTGGACTCGCCGAAAAATGAGTTTCATATGAGCTCCAAAGGTAGGGTGGTGGACTCGCTAAAAAAATGTGTTTCAAATGAGCTCGAAAGGTAGGGTAAACGGCCTCATGTAAGCAAAAATGGTGGACAGACCGAAAAATGTGTATCGAATGAGTTCTAAAGGTAGGGTGGTGGACTCGCTGAAAAATGTGTTTCGAATGAGCTCGAAAGGTAGGGTAAACAGCCTCATTTCTAATCAAAATGGTGGACTTGCCGAAAAATGTGTTTCAAATGAGCTCGAAAGGTAGGGTGGTGGACTCGCTAAAAAATGTGTTTCAAATGAGCTCGAAAGGTAGGGTAACAGACTCATTTCTCAGAAAAAATGGTGGACTCGACGAAAAATGTGTTTCATATGAGCTCCAAAGGTAGGGTGGTGGACTCGCTAAAAAAATGTGTTTCAAATGAGCTCGAAAAGTAGGGTAAACAGACTCATTACTAAGAAAAAATAGTGGACTCGCCGGAAAATGTGTTTCAAATGAGTTCGAAAGGTAGGGTGGTGGACTCGCTAAAAAATATGTTTCGAATGAGCTCGAAAGGTAGGGTAAACAACCTCATTTCTAATCAAAAATGGTGGACTCGCCGAAAAATGTGTTTCAAATGAGCTCGAAAGGTAGGGTGGTGTGGACTCGCTAAAGTTTGTTTCAAATGATCTCGAAAGGTGGGGTAAACGGCCTCATTTCTAAGAAAAAATTGTGGACTCGCCGAAAAATGTGTTTCAAATGAGCTCGAAAGGTAGGGTGGTGGACTCGCTAAAAAATGTGTTTCAAATGAGCTCGAAAGGTAGGGTAACAGACTCATTTCTAAGAAAAAATGGTGGACTCGACGAAAAATGTGTTTCATATGAGCTCCAAAGGTAGGGTGGTGGACTCGCTATAAAAATGTGTTTCAAATGAGCTCAAAAAGTAGGGTAAACAGACTCATTACTAAGAAAAAATAGTGGACTCGCCGGAAAATGTGTTTCAAATGAGTTCGAAAGGTAGGGTGGTGGACTCGCTAAAAAATATGTTTCGAATGAGCTCGAAAGGTAGGGTAAACAGCCTCATTTCTAATCAAAAATGGTGGACTCGCCGAAAAATGTGTTTCAAATGAGCTTGAAAGGTAGGGTGGTGTGGACTCGCTAAAGTTTGTTTCAAATGATCTCGAAAGGTCAGGTAAACGGCCTCATTTCTAAGAAAAAATTGTGGACTCGCCGAAAAATGTGTTTCAAATGAGCTCGAAAGGTAGGGTGGTGGACTCGCTAAAAAATGTGTTTCAAAGGAGCTCGAAAGGTAGGGTAACAGACTCATTTCTAAGAAAAAATGGTGGACTCGACGAAAAATGTGTTTCATATGAGCTCCAAAGGTAGGGTGGTGGACTCGCTATAAAAATGTGTTTCAAATGAGCTCGAAAAGTAGGGTAAACAGACTCATTACTAAGAAAAAATAGTGGACTCGCCGGAAAATGTGTTTCAAATGAGTTCGAAAGGTAGGGTGGTGGACTCGCTAAAAAATGTGTTTCATATGAATTCAAAAGGTAGGGTAAACAGACTCATTTCTAAGCAAAAATTGTGGACTCGCCAAAAAATGTGTTTCAAATGAGCTCAAAAGGTAGGGTGGTGTGGACTCCCTAAAAAATGTGTTTCGAATGAGCTCGAAAGGTAGGGTAAACAGCCTCATTTCTAAGCAAAAATGGTGGACTCGCCGAATAATGTGTTTCAAATGAGCTCGAAACGTAGGGTGGTGTGGACTCGCTAAAGTTTGTTTCAAATGATCTCGAAAGGTGGGGTAAACGGCCTCATTTCTAAGAAAAAATTGTGGACTCGCCGAAAAATGTGTTTCAAATGAGCTCGAAAGGTAGGGTGGTGGACTCGCTAAAAAATGTGTTTCAAATGAATTCAAAAGGTAGGGTAAACAGACTCATTTCTAAGCAAAAATGATGGACTCACCGAAAAATGTGTTTCATATGAGCTCCAAAGGTAGGGTGGTGGACTCGCTAGAATAATGTGTTTCAAATGAGCTCGAAAGGAAGGGTAAACAGTCTTATTTCTAAGAAAAAATAGTGGACTCGCCGAAAATGTGTTTCAAATGAGCTTCAAAGGTAGGGTGGTGTGGACTCGCTAAAGTTTGTTTCAAATGATCTCGAAAGGTGGGGTAAACGGCCTCATTTCTAAGAAAAAATTGTGGACTCGCCGAAAAATGTGTTTCAAATGAGCTCGAAAGGTAGGGTGGTGGACTCGCTAAAAAATGTGTTTCAAATGAGCTGGAAAGGTAGGGTAACAGACTCATTTCTAAGCAAAAATGGTGGACTCGACGAAAAATGTGTTTCAAATGAGCTCCTAAGGTAGGGTGGTGGTCTAGCTGAAAAATTTGTTTTCTAATGAGCTCCAAAGATAGGGTAAACGGCCCCATTTATGAGCAAAATTGTGCACTCGCCGAAAAATGTGTTTCAAATGAGCTCCAAAGGTAGGGTGGTGGACTTGCTAAAAAATTTGTTTCAAATGAGCTCGAAAGGTAGGGTAAACGGCCTCATTTCTAAGAAAAAATGGTGGACTCGCTGAAAAATGTGTTTCAAATGAGCTTCAAAGGTAGGGTGGTGGTCTAGCTGAAAAATGTGTTTAAATGAGCTCCAAAGAAAGGGTAAACGGCCCCATTTATGAGCAAAGTTGGCGGACTCGCCGAAAAATGTGTTTCATATGAGTTCCAAAGGTTGGGTGGTGGACTCACTAAAAAATGTGTTTCAAATGAGCTCAAAACGTAGGATTGTCTGGACTCGCTAAAAAATGCGTTTCGAATGAGCTCGAAAGGTAGGGTAAACGGCCTCATTTCGAAGCAAAAATGGTGACTCGCCAAAAAATGTGTTTCAAATGAGCTCCAAAGATAGGGTGGTGGACTAGCTAAAAAATGTGTTTCAAATGAGCTCGAAAGGTAGGGTAATGGACTCATTTCTAAGCAAAATTGGTGGACTCGCCGAAAAATGTGTTTCATATGAGATCCAAAGGTAGGGTGGTGGACTCGCTAAAAAAATGTGTTTCAAATGAGCTCAAAAGGTAGGGTAAACGGCCGTATGTAAGCAAAAATGGTGGACACACCGAAAACTGTGTTTCAAATGAGTTCGAAAGGTAGGGTGGTGGACTCGCTAAAAAATGTGTTTCGACTGAGCTCGAAAGGTAGGGTAAACGGCCTCATTTCTTAGCAAAAATGGTGGACTTGCGAAAAAAGTGTTTCAAATGAGCTCGAAAGGTAGGGTGGTGGACTCGGTAAAAAATGTGTTTCAAATGAGCTCGAAAAGTAGGGTGAACAGACTCATTTCTAAGAAAAAATAGTGGACTCGCCGGAAAATGTGTTTCAAATGAGTTCGAAAGGTAGGGTGGTGGACTCGCTAAAAAAAGAGTTTCAAATGAATTCAAAAGGTAGGATAAACAGACTCATTTCCAAGAAAAAATGGTGGACTTGCCGACAAATGTGTTTCAAATGAGCTCCAAAGGTAGGGTGGTGTGGACTCGCTAAAAAATGTGTTTCGAATGAGCTCGAAAGATATGGTAAACAGACTCATTTCTAAGAAAAAATAGTGGACTCGCCAAAAAAATGTGTTTCAAATGAGCTCGAAAGGTAGGGTGGTGTGGACTCACTAAAAAATGTGTTTCAAATGAGCTCGAAAGGTAGGGTAAACGGCCTCATTTGTAAACAAAAATGGTGGACACGCCAAAAAATGTGTTTCAAATGAGTTCGAAAGGTAGGGTGGTGGACTCGCTTAAAAATGTGTTTCAAATGAATTCAAAAGGTAGGGTAAACAGACTCATTTCTAAGCAAAAATTTTGGACTCGCCGAAAAATGTGTTTCAAATGAGCTCAAAAGGTAGGGTGGTGTGGACTCGCTAAAAAATGTGTTTCGAATGAGCTCGAAAGGTAGGGTAAACGGCCTCATTTCTAAGCAAAAATGATGGACTCGCCGAAAAATGTGTTTCAAATGAGCTCGAAAGGTAGGGTGGTGTTGACTCGCTAAAGTGTGTTTCAAATGATCACGAAAGGTAGGGTAAACGGCCTCATTTCTAAGAAAAAATTGTGGACTCCCCAAAAAATGTGTTTCAAATGAGCTCAAAAGGTTGGGTGGTGGACTCGCTAATAAATGTGTTTCAAATGAGCCCGAAAGGAAGGGTAAACAGACTCATTTCTAAGCAAAAATGGTGGACTCGCCGAAAAATGTGTTTCATATGAGCTCCAAAGGTAGGGTGGTGGACTCGCTAAAATAATGTGTTTCAAATGAGCTGGAAAGGAAGGGTAAACAGCCTTATTTCTAAGAAAAAATAGTGGACTCGCCGAAAATGTGTTTCAAATGAGCTCCAAAGGTAGGGTAAAAGACCTCATTTCTAAGCAAAAATGGTGGACTCGCCGAAAAATGTGTTTAAAATGAGCTTCAACGGTACGGTGGTAGTTCAAATGATCTCCAAAGATAGGGTAAACGGCCCAATTTCTGAGAAAAAATGGTGGACTCGACGAAAAATGTGTTTCAAATGAGCAAAGGTAGGGTGGTGGACTTGCTAAAAAAATTGTTTCAAATGAGCTCGAAAGGTAGGGTAAACGGCCTCATTTCTAAGAAAAAATGTTGGACTCGCTGAAAAATGTGTTTCAAATGAGCTTCAAAGGTAGGGTGGTGGTCTAGCTGAAAAATATGTTTAAATGAGCTCCAAAGAAAGGGTAAACGGCCCCATTTCTGAGCAAAGTTGGCGGACTCGCCGAAAAATGTGTTTCATATGAGCTCCAAAGGTTGGGTGGTGGACTCGCTAAAAATGTGTTTCAAATGAGCTCAAAACGTAGGATTGTCTGGATTCGCTAAAAAATGTGTTTTGAATGAGCTCGAAAGGTAGGGTAAACGGCATCATTTCGAAGCAAAAATGGTGACTCGCCAAAAAATGTGTTTCGAACGAGCTCCAAAGATAGGGTGGTGGACTCGCTAAAAAATGTGTTTCAAATGAGCTCGAAAGGTAGGGTAACAGACTCATTTCTAAGAAAATATGGTGGACTCGGCGAAAAATGTGTTTCATATGAGCTCCAAAGGTAGGGTGGTGGACTCGCTAAAAAAATGTGTTTCAAATGAGCTCGAAAAGTAGGGTAAACAGACTCATTACTAAGAAAAAATAGTGGACTCGCCGGAAAATGTGTTTCAAATGAGTTCGAAAGGTAGGGTGGTGGACTGGCTAAAAAATGTGTTTCAAATGAATTCAAAAGGTAGGGTAAACAGACTCATTTCTAAGCAAAAATTGTGGACTCGCCGAAAAATGTGTTTCAAATGAGCTCAAAACGTAGGGTGGTGTGGACTCCCTAAAAAATGTGTTTCGAATGAGCTCGAAAGGTAGGGTAAAGAGCCTCATTTCTAAGAAAAAAAGGTGGACTCGCCGAAAAATGTGTTTCAAATGAGCTCGAAAGGTAGGGTGGTGTGGACTCGCTAAAGTTTGTTTCAAATGATCTCGAAAGGTGGGGTAAACGGCCTCATTTCTAAGAAAAAATTATGGACTCGCCGAAAAATGTGTTTCAAATGAGCTCGAAAGGTAGGGTGGTGGACTCGCTAAAAAATGTTTTTCAAATGAATTCAAAAGGTAGGGAAAACAGACTCATTTCTAAGCAAAAATGGTGGACTCACCGAAAAATGTGTTTCATATGAGCTCCAAAGGTAGGGTGGTGGACTCGCTAAATTAATGTGTTTCAAATGAGCTTGAAAGGAAGGGTAAACAGTCTTATTTCTAAGAAAAAATAGTGGACTCGCCGAAAATGTATTTCAAATGAGCTTCAAAGGTAGGGTAAATGACCTCATTTCTAAAATAAAATGGTGGACTCACCGAAAAATGTGTTTAAAATGAGCTTCAAAGGTAGGGTGGTAGTCTAGCTAAAAAATGTGTTTCAAATGAGCTCCAAAGATAGGGTAAACGGCCCAATTTCTGAGCAAAAATGGTGGACTCACCGAAAAATGTGTTTCAAATGAGCTCAAAAGGTAGGGTAAACGGCCCCATTTCTAAGAAAAAATGGTGGACTTGCCAAAAAATGTGTTTCAAATGAGCTCGAAAGGTAGGGTGGTGTGGACTCGCAAAAAAATGTGTTTCAAATGAACTCAAAAGGTAGGGTAAACGGCCTCATTTCTAAGCAAAAATGGTGGACTTGTCGAAAAATGTGTTTCAAATAAGCTCGAAAGGTAGGGTGGTGGACTCGCTAAAAAATGTGTTTCAAATGAGCTGGAAAGGTAGGGTAACAGACTCATTTCTAAGCAAAAATGGTGGACTCGACGAAAAATGTGTTTCAAATGAGCTCCTAAGGTAGGGTGGTGGTCTAGCTGAAAAATTTGTTTTCTAATGAGCTCCAAAGATAGGGTAAACGGCCCCATTTATGAGCAAAATTGGTGGACTCGCCGAAAAATGAGTTTCATATGAGCTCCAAAGGTAGGGTGGTGGACTCGCTAAAAAAATGTGTTTCAAATGAGCTCGAAAGGTAGGGTAAACGGCCTCATGTAAGCAAAAATGGTGGACACACCGAAAAATGTGTATCAAATGAGTTCGAAAGGTAGGGTGGTGGACTCGCTGAAAAATGTGTTTCGAATGAGCTCGAAAGGTAGGGTAAACAACCTCATTTCTAATCAAAATGGTGGACTTGCCGAAAAATGTGTTTCAAATGAGCTCGAAAGGTAGGGTGGTGGACTCGCTAAAAAATGTGTTTCAAATGAGCTCGAAAGGAAGGGTAACAGACTCATTTCTAAGAAAAAATGGTGGACTCGACGAAAAATGTGTTTCATATGAGCTCCAAAGGTAGGGTGGTGGACTCGCTAAAAAATGTGTTTCAAATGAGCTCGAAAAGTAGGGTAAACAGACTCATTACTAAGAAAAAATAGTGGACTTGCCGCAAAATGTGTTTCAAATGAGTTCGAAAGGTAGGGTGGTGGACTCGCTAAAAAATGTGTTTCGAATGAGCTCGAAAGGTAGGGTAAACAGCCTCATTTCTAAGAAAAAATGGTGGACTCGCCGAAAAATGTGTTTCAAATGAGCTCGAAAGGTAGGGTGGTGTGGACTCGCTAAAGTTTGTTTCAAATGATCTCGAAAGGTAGGGTAAACGGCCTCATTTCTAAGAAAAAATTGTGGACTCGCCGAAAAATGTGTTTCAAATGAGCTCGAAAGGTAGGGTGGTGGACTCGCTAAAAACTGTTTTTCAAATGAGCTCGAAAGGTAGGGTAACAGACTCATTTCTAAGAAAAAATGGTGGACTCGACGAAAAATGTGTTTCATATGAGCTCCAAAGGTAGGGTGGTGGACTCGCTAAAAAAATGTGTTTCAAATGAGCTCGAAAAATAGGGTAAACAGACTCATTACTAAGAAAAAATAGTGGACTCGCCGGAAAATGTGTTTCAAATGAGTTCAAAAGGTAGGGTGGTGGACTCGCTGAAAAATGTGTTTCAAATGAGCTTCAAAGGTAGGGTGGTGGTCTAGCTGAAAAATATGTTTAAATGAGCTCCAAAGAAAGGGTAAACGGCCCCATTTCTGAGCAAAGTTGGCGGACTCGCCGAAAAATGTGTTTCATATGAGCTCCAAAGGTTGGGTGGTGGACTCGCTAAAAATGTGTTTCAAATGAGCTCAAAACGTAGGATTGTCTGGATTCGCTAAAAAATGTGTTTTGAATGAGCTCGAAAGGTAGGGTAAACGGCATCATTTCGAAGCAAAAATGGTGACTCGCCAAAAAATGTGTTTCGAACGAGCTCCAAAGATAGGGTGGTGGACTCGCTAAAAAATGTGTTTCAAATGAGCTCGAAAGGTAGGGTAACAGACTCATTTCTAAGAAAATATGGTGGACTCGGCGAAAAATGTGTTTCATATGAGCTCCAAAGGTAGGGTGGTGGACTCGCTAAAAAAATGTGTTTCAAATGAGCTCGAAAAGTAGGGTAAACAGACTCATTACTAAGAAAAAATAGTGGACTCGCCGGAAAATGTGTTTCAAATGAGTTCGAAAGGTAGGGTGGTGGACTGGCTAAAAAATGTGTTTCAAATGAATTCAAAAGGTAGGGTAAACAGACTCATTTCTAAGCAAAAATTGTGGACTCGCCGAAAAATGTGTTTCAAATGAGCTCAAAACGTAGGGTGGTGTGGACTCCCTAAAAAATGTGTTTCGAATGAGCTCGAAAGGTAGGGTAAAGAGCCTCATTTCTAAGAAAAAAAGGTGGACTCGCCGAAAAATGTGTTTCAAATGAGCTCGAAAGGTAGGGTGGTGTGGACTCGCTAAAGTTTGTTTCAAATGATCTCGAAAGGTGGGGTAAACGGCCTCATTTCTAAGAAAAAATTATGGACTCGCCGAAAAATGTGTTTCAAATGAGCTCGAAAGGTAGGGTGGTGGACTCGCTAAAAAATGTTTTTCAAATGAATTCAAAAGGTAGGGAAAACAGACTCATTTCTAAGCAAAAATGGTGGACTCACCGAAAAATGTGTTTCATATGAGCTCCAAAGGTAGGGTGGTGGACTCGCTAAATTAATGTGTTTCAAATGAGCTTGAAAGGAAGGGTAAACAGTCTTATTTCTAAGAAAAAATAGTGGACTCGCCGAAAATGTATTTCAAATGAGCTTCAAAGGTAGGGTAAATGACCTCATTTCTAAAATAAAATGGTGGACTCACCGAAAAATGTGTTTAAAATGAGCTTCAAAGGTAGGGTGGTAGTCTAGCTAAAAAATGTGTTTCAAATGAGCTCCAAAGATAGGGTAAACGGCCCAATTTCTGAGCAAAAATGGTGGACTCACCGAAAAATGTGTTTCAAATGAGCTCAAAAGGTAGGGTAAACGGCCCCATTTCTAAGAAAAAATGGTGGACTTGCCAAAAAATGTGTTTCAAATGAGCTCGAAAGGTAGGGTGGTGTGGACTCGCAAAAAAATGTGTTTCAAATGAACTCAAAAGGTAGGGTAAACGGCCTCATTTCTAAGCAAAAATGGTGGACTTGTCGAAAAATGTGTTTCAAATAAGCTCGAAAGGTAGGGTGGTGGACTCGCTAAAAAATGTGTTTCAAATGAGCTGGAAAGGTAGGGTAACAGACTCATTTCTAAGCAAAAATGGTGGACTCGACGAAAAATGTGTTTCAAATGAGCTCCTAAGGTAGGGTGGTGGTCTAGCTGAAAAATTTGTTTTCTAATGAGCTCCAAAGATAGGGTAAACGGCCCCATTTATGAGCAAAATTGGTGGACTCGCCGAAAAATGAGTTTCATATGAGCTCCAAAGGTAGGGTGGTGGACTCGCTAAAAAAATGTGTTTCAAATGAGCTCGAAAGGTAGGGTAAACGGCCTCATGTAAGCAAAAATGGTGGACACACCGAAAAATGTGTATCAAATGAGTTCGAAAGGTAGGGTGGTGGACTCGCTGAAAAATGTGTTTCGAATGAGCTCGAAAGGTAGGGTAAACAACCTCATTTCTAATCAAAATGGTGGACTTGCCGAAAAATGTGTTTCAAATGAGCTCGAAAGGTAGGGTGGTGGACTCGCTAAAAAATGTGTTTCAAATGAGCTCGAAAGGAAGGGTAACAGACTCATTTCTAAGAAAAAATGGTGGACTCGACGAAAAATGTGTTTCATATGAGCTCCAAAGGTAGGGTGGTGGACTCGCTAAAAAATGTGTTTCAAATGAGCTCGAAAAGTAGGGTAAACAGACTCATTACTAAGAAAAAATAGTGGACTTGCCGCAAAATGTGTTTCAAATGAGTTCGAAAGGTAGGGTGGTGGACTCGCTAAAAAATGTGTTTCGAATGAGCTCGAAAGGTAGGGTAAACAGCCTCATTTCTAAGAAAAAATGGTGGACTCGCCGAAAAATGTGTTTCAAATGAGCTCGAAAGGTAGGGTGGTGTGGACTCGCTAAAGTTTGTTTCAAATGATCTCGAAAGGTAGGGTAAACGGCCTCATTTCTAAGAAAAAATTGTGGACTCGCCGAAAAATGTGTTTCAAATGAGCTCGAAAGGTAGGGTGGTGGACTCGCTAAAAACTGTTTTTCAAATGAGCTCGAAAGGTAGGGTAACAGACTCATTTCTAAGAAAAAATGGTGGACTCGACGAAAAATGTGTTTCATATGAGCTCCAAAGGTAGGGTGGTGGACTCGCTAAAAAAATGTGTTTCAAATGAGCTCGAAAAATAGGGTAAACAGACTCATTACTAAGAAAAAATAGTGGACTCGCCGGAAAATGTGTTTCAAATGAGTTCAAAAGGTAGGGTGGTGGACTCGCTAAAAAATGTGTTTCAAATGAATTCAAAAGGTAGGGTAAACAGACTCATTTCTAAGCAAAAATTGTGGACTCGCCGAAAAATGTGTTTCAAATGAGCTCAAAAGGTAGGGTGGTGTGGACTCCCTAAAAACTGTGTTTCGAATGAGCTCGAAAGGTAGGGTAAACAGCCTCATTTCTAAGCAAAAATGGTGGACTCGCCGAAAAATGTGTTTCAAATGAGCTCGAAAGGTAGGGTGGGGTGGACTCGCTAAAGTTTGTTTCAAATGATCTCGAAAGGTGGGGTAAACGGCCTCATTTCTAAGAAAAAATTGTGGACTCGCCGAAAAATGTGTTTCAAATGAGCTCGAAAGGTAGGGTGGTGGACTCGCTAAAAAATGTGTTTCAAATGAATTCAAAAGGTAGGGTAAACAGACTCATTTCTAAGCAAAAATGGTGGACTCGCCGAAAAATGTGTTTCATATGAGCTCCAAAGGTAGGGTGGTGGACTCGCTAAAATAATGTGTTTCAAATGAGCTCGAAAGGAAGGGTAAACAGTCTTATTTCTAAGAAAAAATAGTGGACTCGCCGAAAATGTGTTTCAAATGAGCTTCAAAGGTAGGGTAAATGACCTCATTTCTAAGCAAAAATGGTGGACTCGCCGAAAAATGTGTTTAAAATGAGCTTCAAAGGTAGGGTGGTAGTCTAGCTAAAAAATGTGTTTCAAATGAGCTCCAAAGATAGGGTAAACGGCCCAATTTCTGAGCAAAAATGGTGGACTCACCGAAAAATGTGTTTCAAATGAGCTCAAAAGGTAGGGTAAACGGCCCCATTTCTAAGAACAAATGGTGGACTTGCCGAAAAATGTGTTTCAAATGAGCTCGAAAGGTAGGGTGGTGTGGACTCGCAAAAAAATGTGTTTCAAATGAACTCAAAAGGTAGGGTAAACGGCCTCATTTGTAAGCAAAAATGGTGGACTTGTCGAAAAATGTGTTTCAAATAAGCTCGAAAGGTAGGGTGGTGGACTCGCTAAAAAATGTGTTTCAAATGAGCTGGAAAGGTAGGGTAACAGACTCATTTCTTAGCAAAAATGGTGGACTCGACGAAAAATGTGTTTCAAATGAGCTCCAAAGGTAGGGTGGTGGACTCGCTAAAAAATGTGTTTCAAATGAACTCGAAAGGTAGGGTAAACGGCCTCATTTCTATGAAAAAATGGTGGACTCGCCGAAAAATGTGTTTAAAATGAGCTTCAAAGGTAGGGTGGTGGTCTAGCTGAAAAATTTGTTTTCTAATGAGCTCCAAAGATAGGGTAAACGGCCCCATTTATGAGCAAAATTGGTGGACTCGCCGAAAAATGTGTTTCATATGAGCTCCAAAGGTAGGGTGGTGGACTCGCTAAAATAATGTGTTTCAAATGAGCTCGAAAGGAAGGGTAAACAGTCTTATTTCTAAGAAAAAATAGTGGACTCGCCGAAAATGTGTTTCAAATGAGCTTCAAAGGTAGGGTAAATGACCTCATTTCTAAGCAAAAATGGTGGACTCGCCGAAAAATGTGTTTAAAATGAGCTTCAAAGGTAGGGTGGTAGTCTAGCTAAAAAATGTGTTTCAAATGAGCTCCAAAGATAGGGTAAACGGCCCAATTTCTGAGCAAAAATGGTGGACTCACCGAAAAATGTGTTTCAAATGAGCTCAAAAGGTAGGGTAAACGGCCCCATTTCTAAGAACAAATGGTGGACTTGCCGAAAAATGTGTTTCAAATGAGCTCGAAAGGTAGGGTGGTGTGGACTCGCAAAAAAATGTGTTTCAAATGAACTCAAAAGGTAGGGTAAACGGCCTCATTTGTAAGCAAAAATGGTGGACTTGTCGAAAAATGTGTTTCAAATAAGCTCGAAAGGTAGGGTGGTGGACTCGCTAAAAAATGTGTTTCAAATGAGCTGGAAAGGTAGGGTAACAGACTCATTTCTTAGCAAAAATGGTGGACTCGACGAAAAATGTGTTTCAAATGAGCTCCAAAGGTAGGGTGGTGGACTCGCTAAAAAATGTGTTTCAAATGAACTCGAAAGGTAGGGTAAACGGCCTCATTTCTATGAAAAAATGGTGGACTCGCCGAAAAATGTGTTTAAAATGAGCTTCAAAGGTAGGGTGGTGGTCTAGCTGAAAAATTTGTTTTCTAATGAGCTCCAAAGATAGGGTAAACGGCCCCATTTATGAGCAAAATTGGTGGACTCGCCGAAAAATGAGTTTCATATGAGCTCCAAAGGTAGGGTGGTGGACTCGCTAAAAAAATGTGTTTCAAATGAGCTCGAAAGGTAGGGTAAACGGCCTCATGTAAGCAAAAATGGTGGACACACCGAAAAATGTGTATCGAATGAGTTCGAAAGGTAGGGTGGTGGACTCGCTGAAAAATGTGTTTCGAATGAGCTCGAAAGGTAGGGTAAACAGCCTCATTTATAATCAAAATGGTGGACTTGCCGAAAAATGTGTTTCAAATGAGCTCGAAAGGTAGGGTGGTGGACTCGCTAAAAAATGTGTTTCAAATGAGCTCGAAAGGTAGGGTAACAGACTCATTTCTCAGAAAAAATGGTGGACTCGACGAAAAATGTGTTTCATATGAGCTCCAAAGGTAGGGTGGTGGACTCGCTATAAAAATGTGTTTCAAATGAGCTCAAAAAGTAGGGTAAACAGACTCATTACTAAGAAAAAATAGTGGACTCGCCGGAAAATGTGTTTCAAATGAGTTCGAAAGGTAGGGTGGTGGACTCGCTAAAAAATGTGTTTCGAATGAGCTCGAAAGGTAGGGTAAACAGCCTCATTTCTAATCAAAAATGGTGGACTCGCCGAAAAATGTGTTTCAAATGAGCTCGAAAGGTAGGGTGGTGTGGACTCGCTAAAGTTTGTTTCAAATGATCTCGAAAGGTGGGGTAAACGGCCTCATTTCTAAGAAAAAATTGTGGACTCGCCGAAAAATGTGTTTCAAATGAGCTCGAAAGGTAGGGTGGTGGACTCGCTAAAAAATGTGTTTCAAAGGAGCTCGAAAGGTAGGGTAACAGACTCATTTCTAAGAAAAAATGGTGGACTCGACGAAAAATGTGTTTCATATGAGCTCCAAAGGTAGGGTGGTGGACTCGCTATAAAAATGTGTTTCAAATGAGCTCGAAAAGTAGGGTAAACAGACTCATTACTAAGAAAAAATAGTGGACTCGCCGGAAAATGTGTTTCAAATGAGTTCGAAAGGTAGGGTGGTGGACTCGCTAAAAAATGTGTTTCATATGAATTCAAAAGGTAGGGTAAACAGACTCATTTCTAAGCAAAAATTGTGGACTCGCCGAAAAATGTGTTTCAAATGAGCTCAAAAGGTAGGGTGGTGTGGACTCCCTAAAAAATGTGTTTCGAATGAGCTCGAAAGGTAGGGTAAACAGCCTCATTTCTAAGCAAAAATGGTGGACTCGCCGAATAATGTGTTTCAAATGAGCTCGAAACGTAGGGTGGTGTGGACTCGCTAAAGTTTGTTTCAAATGATCTCGAAAGGTGGGGTAAACGGCCTCATTTCTAAGAAAAAATTGTGGACTCGCCGAAAAATGTGTTTCAAATTAGCTCGAAAGGTAGGGTGGTGGACTCGCTAAAAAATGTGTTTCAAATGAATTCAAAAGGTAGGGTAAACAGACTCATTTCTAAGCAAAAATGATGGACTCACCGAAAAATGTGTTTCATATGAGCTCCAAAGGTAGGGTGGTGGACTCGCTAGAATAATGTGTTTCAAATGAGCTCGAAAGGAAGGGTAAACAGTCTTATTTCTAAGAAAAAATAGTGGACTCGCCGAAAATGTGTTTCAAATGAGCTTCAAAGGTAGGGTAAATGACCTCATTTCTAAGCAAAAATGGTGGACTCGCCGAAAAATGCGTTTAAAATGAGCTTCAAAGGTAGGGTGGTAGTCTAGCTAAAAAATGTGTTTCAAATGAGCTCCAAAGATAGGGTAAACGGCCCAATTTCTGAGCAAAAATGGTGGACTCACCGAAAAATGTGTTTCAAATGAGCTCAAAAGGTAGGGTAAACGGCCCCATTTCTAAGAAAAAATGGTGGACTTGCCTAAAAATGTGTTTCAAATGAGCTCGAAAGGTAGGGTGGTGTGGACTCGCAAAAAAATGTGTTTCAAATGAACTCAAAAGGTAGGGTAAACGGCCTCATTTCTAAGCAAAAATGGTGGACTTGTCGAAAAATGTGTTTCAAATAAGCTCGAAAGGTAGGGTGGTGGACTCGCTAAAAAATGTGTTTCAAATGAGCTGGAAAGGTAGGGTAACAGACTCATTTCTAAGCAAAAATGGTGGACTCGACGAAAAATGTGTTTCAAATGAGCTCCAAAGGTAGGGTGGTGGACTCGCTAAAAAATGTGTTTCAAATGAACTCGAAAGGTAGGGTAAACGACCTCATTTCTATGAAACAATGGTGGACTCGCCGAAAAATGTGTTTCAAATGAGCTCGAAACGTAGGGTGGTGTGGACTCGCTAAAGTTTGTTTCAAATGATCTCGAAAGGTGGGGTAAACGGCCTCATTTCTAAGAAAAAATTGTGGACTCGCCGAAAAATGTGTTTCAAATGAGCTCGAAAGGTAGGGTGGTGGACTCGCTAAAAAATGTGTTTCAAATGAATTCAAAAGGTAGGGTAAACAGACTCATTTCTAAGCAAAAATGATGGACTCACCGAAAAATGTGTTTCATATGAGCTCCAAAGGTAGGGTGGTGGACTCGCTAGAATAATGTGTTTCAAATGAGCTCGAAAGGAAGGGTAAACAGTCTTATTTCTAAGAAAAAATAGTGGACTCGCCGAAAATGTGTTTCAAATGAGCTTCAAAGGTAGGGTAAATGACCTCATTTCTAAGCAAAAATGGTGGACTCGCCGAAAAATGCGTTTAAAATGAGCTTCAAAGGTAGGGTGGTAGTCTAGCTAAAAAATGTGTTTCAAATGAGCTCCAAAGATAGGGTAAACGGCCCAATTTCTGAGCAAAAATGGTGGACTCACCGAAAAATGTGTTTCAAATGAGCTCAAAAGGTAGGGTAAACGGCCCCATTTCTAAGAAAAAATGGTGGACTTGCCGAAAAATGTGTTTCAAATGAGCTCGAAAGGTAGGGTGGTGTGGACTCGCAAAAAAATGTGTTTCAAATGAACTCAAAAGGTAGGGTAAACGGCCTCATTTCTAAGCAAAAATGGTGGACTTGTCGAAAAATGTGTTTCAAATAAGCTCGAAAGGTAGGGTGGTGGACTCGCTAAAAAATGTGTTTCAAATGAGCTGGAAAGGTAGGGTAACAGACTTATTTCTAAGCAAAAATGGTGGACTCGACGAAAAATGTGTTTCAAATGAGCTCCAAAGGTAGGGTGGTGGACTCGCTAAAAAATGTGTTTCAAATGAACTCGAAAGGTAGGGTAAACGACCTCATTTCTATGAAACAATGGTGGACTCGCCGAAAAATGTGTTTCAAATGAGCTCGAAACGTAGGGTGGTGTGGACTCGCTAAAGTTTGTTTCAAATGATCTCGAAAGGTGGGGTAAACGGCCTCATTTCTAAGAAAAAATTGTGGACTCGCCGAAAAATGTGTTTCAAATTAGCTCGAAAGGTAGGGTGGTGGACTCGCTAAAAAATGTGTTTCAAATGAATTCAAAAGGTAGGGTAAACAGACTCATTTCTAAGCAAAAATGATGGACTCACCGAAAAATGTGTTTCATATGATTTCCAAAGGTAGGGTGGTGGACTCGCTAGAATAATGTGTTTCAAATGAGCTCGAAAGGAAGGGTAAACAGTCTTATTTCTAAGAAAAAATAGTGGACTCGCCGAAAATGTGTTTCAAATGAGCTTCAAAGGTAGGGTAAATGACCTCATTTCTAAGCAAAAATGGTGGACTCGCCGAAAAATGCGTTTAAAATGAGCTTCAAAGGTAGGGTGGTAGTCTAGCTAAAAAATGTGTTTCAAATGAGCTCCAAAGATAGGGTAAACGGCCCAATTTCTGAGCAAAAATGGTGGACTCACCGAAAAATGTGTTTCAAATGAGCTCAAAAGGTAGGGTAAACGGCCCCATTTCTAAGAAAAAATGGTGGACTTGCCGAAAAATGTGTTTCAAATGAGCTCGAAAGGTAGGGTGGTGTGGACTCGCAAAAAAATGTGTTTCAAATGAACTCAAAAGGTAGGGTAAACGGCCTCATTTCTAAGCAAAAATGGTGGACTTGTCGAAAAATGTGTTTCAAATAAGCTCGAAAGGTAGGGTGGTGGACTCGCTAAAAAATGTGTTTCAAATGAGCTGGAAAGGTAGGGTAACAGACTCATTTCTAAGCAAAAATGGTGGACTCGACGAAAAATGTGTTTCAAATGAGCTCCAAAGGTAGGGTGGTGGACTCGCTAAAAAATGTGTTTCAAATGAACTTGAAAGGTAGGGTAAACGACCTCATTTCTATGAAACAATGGTGGACTCGCCGATAAATGTGTTTCAAATGAGCTCGAAACGTAGGGTGGTGTGGACTCGCTAAAGTTTGTTTCAAATGATCTCGAAAGGTGGGGTAAACGGCCTCATTTCTAAGAAAAAATTGTGGACTCGCCGAAAAATGTGTTTCAAATGAGCTCGAAAGGTAGGGTGGTGGACTCGCTAAAAAATGTGTTTCAAATGAATTCAAAAGGTAGGGTAAACAGACTCATTTCTAAGCAAAAATGATGGACTCACCGAAAAATGTGTTTCATATGAGCTCCAAAGGTAGGGTGGTGGACTCGCTAGAATAATGTGTTTCAAATGAGCTCGAAAGGAAGGGTAAACAGTCTTATTTCTAAGAAAAAATAGTGGACTCGCCGAAAATGTGTTTCAAATGAGCTTCAAAGGTAGGGTAAATGACCTCATTTCTAAGCAAAAATGGTGGACTCGCCGAAAAATGCGTTTAAAATGAGCTTCAAAGGTAGGGTGGTAGTCTAGCTAAAAAATGTGTTTCAAATGAGCTCCAAAGATAGGGTAAACGGCCCAATTTCTGAGCAAAAATGGTGGACTCACCGAAAAATGTGTTTCAAATGAGCTCAAAAGGTAGGGTAAACGGCCCCATTTCTAAGAAAAAATGGTGGACTTGCCGAAAAATGTGTTTCAAATGAGCTCGAAAGGTAGGGTGGTGTGGACTCGCAAAAAAATGTGTTTCAAATGAACTCAAAAGGTAGGGTAAACGGCCTCATTTCTAAGCAAAAATGGTGGACTTGTCGAAAAATGTGTTTCAAATAAGCTCGAAAGGTAGGGTGGTGGACTCGCTAAAAAATGTGTTTCAAATGAGCTGGAAAGGTAGGGTAACAGACTCATTTCTAAGCAAAAATGGTGGACTCGACGAAAAATGTGTTTCAAATGAGCTCCAAAGGTAGGGTGGTGGACTCGCTAAAAAATGTGTTTCAAATGAACTCGAAAGGTAGGGTAAACGACCTCATTTCTATGAAACAATGGTGGACTCGCCGAAAAATGTGTTTAAAATGAGCTTCAAAGGTAGGGTGGTGGTCTAGCTGAAAAATTTGTTTTCTAATGAGCTCCAAAGATAGGGTAAACGGCCCCATTTATGAGCAAAATTGGTGGACTCGCCGAAAAATGAGTTTCATATGAGCTCCAAAGGTAGGGTGGTGGACTCGCTAAAAAAATGTGTTTCAAATGAGCTCGAAAGATAGGGTAAACGGCCTCATGTAAGCAAAAATGGTGGACACACCAAAAAATGTGTATCAAATGAGTTCGAAAGGTAGGGTGGTGGACTCGCTGAAAAATGTGTTTCGAATGAGCTCGAAAGGTAGGGTAAACAGCCTCATTTCTAATCAAAATGGTGTACTCGCCAAAAAATGTGTTTCAAATGAGCTTCAAAGGTAGCGTGGTGGTCTAGCTGAAAAATATGTTTCAAATAAGCTCCAAATATAGGGTAAACGACCCCATTTCTGTGCAAAATTGGTGGACTCACCGAAAAATGTGTTTCATATGAGCTCCAAAGGTAGGGTGGTGGACTCGGTAAAAAAATGTATTTCAAATGAGCTCGAAAGGTAGGGTAAACGGCCTCATTTGTAAGCAAAAATGGTGGACCCGCCGAAAAATGTGTTTCAAATGAGTTCGAAAGGTAGGGTGGTGGACTCGCTAAAAAATGTGTTTCAAATGAATTCAAAAGGTTGGGTAAACAGACTCATTTCTAAGCAAAATTGGTGGACTCGCTGAAAAATGTGTTTCAAATGAGCTCGGAAGGTAGGGTGGTGTGGACTCGCAAAAAAATGTGTTTCAAATGAGCTCAAAAGGTATGGTAAACGGCCTCATTTCTAAGCAAAAAAGGTGGACTATCCGAAAAATGTGTTTCAAATAAGCTCGAAAGGTAGGGTGGTGGACTCGCAAAAAAGTGTGTTTCAAATGAGCTCGAAAGGTAGGGTAACAGACTCATTTCTAAGCAAAAATGGTGGACTCGCCAAAAAATGTGTTTCATATGAGCTCCAAAGGTAGGGTGGTGGACTCGCTAAAAAAATGTGTTTCAAATGAGCTCGAAAGGTAGGGTAAACGGACTTATTTATAAGAAAAAATAGTGGACTCGCTGGAAAATGTGTTTCAAATGAGCTCCAAAGGCAGGGTGGTGGACTCGCAAAAAAACGTGTTTCAAATAAGCTCGACAGGTAGGGTAAACGGCCTCATTTTAAGAAAAAATCGTGGACTCGCCGAAAAATGTGTTTCAAATGAGCTTCAAAGGTAGGGTGGTGGTCTAGCTGAAAAATGTGTTTCAAATGAGCGCCAAAGATAGGGTAAACGTCCCCATTTCTGAGCAAAATTGGTGAAATCGCCGAAAAATGTGTTTCAAATGAGCTCGAAAGGTAGGGTAAACGACCTTATTTCTAAGAAAAATTGTGGACTCGCTAGAAAATGTGTTTCAAATATTCTCGAAAGGTCGGATGGTGGACTCGCTAAAAAATGTGTTTCAAATGAGCTCGAAAGGTAGGGTAAACGTTCTTATTTCTAAGAAAAAATGGTGGACTCGCCGAAAAATGTGTTTCAAATGAGCTTCAAAGGTAGGGTGGTGGTCTCCCTGAAAAATATATTTCAAATGAGCTCGAAAGATAGGGTAAACGGCCCCATTTCTGAGAAAAATTGGTGGACTCTCCGAAAAATGTGTTTCATATGAACTCCAAAGGTAGGGTGGTGGACTCGCTAAAAAATTGTGTTTCAAATGAGCTCGAAAGGTAGGGTAAACGGCCTCATTTGTAACAAAAATGGTGGACACGTCGAAAAATGTGCTTCAAATGAGCTCAAAAAGTAGGGTGGTGTGGACTCCCTAAAAAATGTGTTTCGAATGAGCTCGAAAGGTAGGGTAAACGGACTTATTTATAAGAAAAAATAGTGGACTCGCTGGAAAATGTGTTTCAAATGAGCTCCAAAGGCAGGGTGTGGACTCGCAAAAAAACGTGTTTCAAATAAGCTCGACAGGTAGGGTAAACGGCCTCATTTTAAGAAAAAATCGTGGACTCGCCGAAAAATGTGTTTCAAATGAGCTTCAAAGGTAGGGTGGTGGTCTAGCTGAAAAATGTGTTTCAAATGAGCGCCAAAGATAGGGTAAACGTCCCCATTTCTGAGCAAAATTGGTGAAATCGCCGAAAAATGTGTTTCAAATGAGCTCGAAAGGTAGGGTAAACGACCTCATTTCTAAGCAAAAATGGTGGACTCGCCGAAAAATGTGTTTCAAATGAGCTCGAAAGGTAGGGTGGTGTGGACTCGCTAAAGTTTGTTTCAAATGATCTCGAAAGGTGGGGTAAACGGCCTCATTTCTAAGAAAAAATTGTGGACTCGCCGAAAAATGTGTTTCAAATGAGCTCGAAAGGTAGGGTGGTGGACTCGCTAAAAAATGTGTTTCAAATGAATTCAAAAGGTAGGGTAAACAGACTCATTTCTAAGCAAAAATGATGGACTCACCGAAAAATGTGTTTCATATGAGCTCCAAAGGTAGGGTGGTGGACTCGCTAGAATAATGTGTTTCAAATGAGCTCGAAAGGAAGGGTAAACAGTCTTATTTCTAAGAAAAAATAGTGGACTCGCCGAAAATGTGTTTCAAATGAGCTTCAAAGGTAGGGTAAATGACCTCATTTCTAAGCAAAAATGGTGGACTCGCCGAAAAATGCGTTTAAAATGAGCTTCAAAGGTAGGGTGGTAGTCTAGCTAAAAAATGTGTTTCAAATGAGCTCCAAAGATAGGGTAAACGGCCCAATTTCTGAGAAAAAATGGTGGACTCACCGAAAAATGTGTTTCAAATGAGCTCAAAAGGTAGGGTAAACGGCCCCATTTCAAAGAAAAAATGGTGGACTTGTCGAAAAATGTGTTTCAAATGAGCTCGAAAGGTAGGGTGGTGTGGACTCGCTAAAGTTTGTTTCAAATGATCCCGAAAGGTGGGGTAAACGGCCTCATTTCTAAGAAAAAATTGTGGACTCACCGAAAAATGTGTTTCAAATGAGCTCGAAAGGTAGGGTGGTGGACTCGCTAAAAAATGTGTTTCAAATGAGCTCGAAAGGTAGGGTAACAGACTCATTTCTAAGAAAAAATGGTGGACTCGACGAAAAATGTGTTTCATATGAGCTCCAAAGGTAGGGTGGTGGACTCGCTATAAAAATGTGTTTCAAATGAGCTCGAAAAGTAGGGTAAACAGACTCATTACTAAGAAAAAATAGTGGACTCGCCGGAAAATGTGTTTCAAATGAGTTCGAAAGGTAGGGTGGTGGACTCGCTAAAAAATGTGTTTCATATGAATTCAAAAGGTAGGGTAAAGAGACTCATTTCTAAGCAAAAATTGTGGACTCACCGAAAAATGTGTTTCAAATGAGCTCAAAAGGTAGCGTGGTGTGGACTCCCTAAAAAATGTGTTTCGAATGAGCTCGAAAGGTAGGGTAAACAGCCTCATTTCTAAGCAAAAATGGTGGACTCGCCGAAAAATGTGTTTCAAATGAGCTCGAAAGGTAGGGTGGTGTGGACTCGCTAAAGTTTGTTTCAAATGATCTCGAAAGGTGGGGTAAACGGCCTCATTTCTAAGAAAAAATTGTGGACTCGCCGAAAAATGTGTTTCAAATGAGCTCGAAAGGTAGGGTGGTGGACTCGCTAAAAAATGTGTTTCAAATGAATTCAAAAGGTAGGGTAAACAGACTCATTTCTAAGCAAAAATGATGGACTCACCGAAAAATGTGTTTCATATGAGCTCCAAAGGTAGGGTGGTGGACTCGCTAGAATAATGTGTTTCAAATGAGCTCGAAAGGAAGGGTAAACAGTCTTATTTCTAAGAAAAAATAGTGGACTCGCCGAAAATGTGTTTCAAATGAGCTTCAAAGGTAGGGTAAATGACCTCATTTCTAAGCAAAAATGGTGGACTCGCCGAAAAATGCGTTTAAAATGAGCTTCAAAGGTAGGGTGGTAGTCTAGCTAAAAAATGTGTTTCAAATGAGCTCCAAAGATAGGGTAAACGGCCCAATTTCTAAGCAAAAATGGTGGACTCACCGAAAAATGTGTTTCAAATGAGCTCAAAAGGTAGGGTAAACGGCCCCATTTCTAAGAAAAAATGGTGGACTTGCCGAAAAATGTGTTTCAAATGAGCTCGAAAGGTAGGGTGGTGTGGACTCGCAAAAAAATGTGTTTCAAATGAACTCAAAAGGTAGGGTAAACGGCCTCATTTCTAAGCAAAAATGGTGGACTTTTCGAAAAATGTGTTTCAAATAAGCTCGAAAGGTAGGGTGGTGGACTCGCTAAAAAATGTGTTTCAAATGAGCTGGAAAGGTAGGGTAACAGACTCATTTCTAAGCAAAAATGGTGGACTCGACGAAAAATGTGTTTCAAATGAGCTCCAAAGGTAGGGTGGTGGACTCGCTAAAAAATGTGTTTCAAATGAACTCGAAAGGTAGGGTAAACGGCCTCATTTCTATGAAACAATGGTGGACTCGCCGAAAAATGTGTTTAAAATGAGCTTCAAAGGTAGGGTGGTGGTCTAGCTGAAAATTTTGTTTTCTAATGAGCTCCAAAGATAGGGTAAACGGCCCCATTTATGAGCAAAATTGGTGGACTCGCCGAAAAATGAGTTTCATATGAGCTCCAAAGGTAGGGTGGTGGACTCGCTAAAAAAATGTGTTTCAAATGAGCTCGAAAGATAGGGTAAACGGCCTCATGTAAGCAAAAATGGTGGACACACCAAAAAATGTGTATCAAATGAGTTCGAAAGGTAGGGTGGTGGACTCGCTGAAAAATGTGTTTCGAATGAGCTCGAAAGGTAGGGTAAACAGCCTCATTTTAATCAAAATGGTGTACTCGCCAAAAAATGTGTTTCAAATGAGCTTCAAAGGTAGCGTGGTGGTCTAGCTGAAAAATATGTTTCAAATAAGCTCCAAATATAGGGTAAACGACCCCATTTCTGTGCAAAATTGGTGGACTCACCGAAAAATGTGTTTCATATGAGCTCCAAAGGTAGGGTGGTGGACTCGGTAAAAAAATGTATTTCAAATGAGCTCGAAAGGTAGGGTAAACGGCCTCATTTGTAAGCAAAAATGGTGGACCCGGCGAAAAATGTGTTTCAAATGAGTTCGAAAGGTAGGGTGGTGGACTCGCTAAAAAATGTGTTTCAAATGAATTCAAAAGGTTGGGTAAACAGACTCATTTCTAAGCAAAATTGGTGGACTCGCTGAAAAATGTGTTTCAAATGAGCTCGGAAGGTAGGGTGGTGTGGACTCGCAAAAAAATGTGTTTCAAATGAGCTCAAAAGGTATGGTAAACGGCCTCATTTCTAAGCAAAAAAGGTGGACTATCCGAAAAATGTGTTTCAAATAAGCTCGAAAGGTAGGTTGGTGGACTCGCAAAAAAGTGTGTTTCAAATGAGCTCGAAAGGTAGGGTAACAGACTCATTTCTAAGCAAAAATGGTGGACTCGCCAAAAAATGTGTTTCATATGAGCTCCAAAGGTAGGGTGGTGGACTCGCTAAAAAAATGTGTTTCAAATGAGCTCGAAAGGTAGGGTAAACGGACTTATTTATAAGAAAAAATAGTGGACTCGCCGGAAAATGTGTTTCAAATGAGCTCCAAAGGCAGGGTGGTGGACTCGCAAAAAAACGTGTTTCAAATAAGCTCGACAGGTAGGGTAAACGGCCTCATTTTAAGAAAAAATCGTGGACTCGCTGAAAAATGTGTTTCAAATGAGCTTCAAAGGTAGGGTGGTGGTCTAGCTGAAAAATGTGTTTCAAATGAGCGACAAAGATAGGGTAAACGGCCCCATTTCTGAGCAAAATTGGTGAAATCGCCGAAAAATGTGTTTCAAATGAGCTCGAAAGGTAGGGTAAACGACCTTATTTCTAAGAAAAATTGTGGACTCGCCAGAAAATGTGTTTCAAATATTCTCGAAAGGTCGGATGGTGGACTCGCTAAAAAATGTGTTTCAAATGAGCTCGAAAGGTAGGGTAAACGTTCTCATTTCTAAGAAAAAATGGTGGACTCGCCGAAAAATGTGTTTCAAATGAGCTTCAAAGGTAGGGTGGTGGTCTAGCTGAAAAATATATTTCAAATGAGCTCGAAAGATATGAACTCCAAAGGTAGGGTGGTGGACTCGCTAAAAAATTGTGGTTCAAATGAGCTCGAAAGGTAGGGTAAACGGCCTCATTTGTAGCAAAAATGGTGGACACGTCGAAAAATGTGCTTCAAATGAGTTCGAAAGGTAGGGTAGTGGACTCGCTAAAAAATGTGTTTCAAATGAATTCAAAAGGTAGGGTAAACAGACTCATTTCTAAGAAAAAATGGTGGACTCGCCGAAAAATGTGTTTCATATGAGCTCCAAAGGTAGGGTGGTGGACTCGCTAAAAAAATGTGTGTCAAATGAGCTCGAAAGTTAGGGTAAACGGACTCATTTCTAACAAACAATGGTGGACTCGCCGAAAAATGTGTTTAAAATGAGCTTCAAAGATAGGGTGGTGGTGTAGCTAAAAAATGTGTTTCAAATGAGATCCAAAGATCGGTTAAACGGCCCCATTTCAGAGCAAAAATGGTGGACTCGCCGAAAAATGTGTTTCATATGAGCTCCAAAGGTAGGGTGGTGGACTCGCTAAAAATATGTGTTTCAAATGAGTTCGAAAGGTAGGGTAAATGGCCTTATTTCTAAGAAAAAATAACGGACTCGCCAGAAAATGTGTTTCAAATGAGCTCCAAAGGTAGGGTGGTGGACTCGGTAAAAATGTGTTTCAATTGAGCTCGAAAGGTATGGTAAACGGCCTCTTTCTAAGAAAAAATGGTGTACTCGCCAAAAAATGTGTTTCAAATGAGCTTCAAAGGTAGCGTGGTGGTCTAGCTGAAAAATATGTTTCAAATAATCTCCAAAGATAGGGTAAACGACCCCATTTCTGTGCAAAATTGGTGGACTCACCGAAAAATGTGTTTCATATGAGCTCCAAAGGTAGGGTGGTGGACTCGGTAAAAAAATGTATTTCAAATGAGCTCGAAAGGTAGGGTAAACGGCCTCATTTGTAAGCAAAAATGGTGGACCCGCCGAAAAATGTGTTTCAAATGAGTTCGAAAGGTAGGGTGGTGGACTCGCTAAAAAATGTGTTTCAAATGAATTCAAAAGGTTGGGTAAACAGACTCATTTCTAAGCAAAATTGGTGGACTCGCTGAAAAATGTGTTTCTAATGAGCTCAAATGGTAGGGTGGTGTGGACTCGCAAAAAAATGTGTTTCGAATGACCTCGAAAGGTAGGGTAAACGGGCTCATTTCTAAGCAAAAATGATGGACTTGCTGAAAAATGTGTTTCAAATGAGCTCGAAAGGTAGGGTGGTAGACTCGCTAAAAAATGTGTTTCAAATGAGCTCGAATGGTAGGGTAACGGACTCATTTCTAAGCAAAAATGGTGGACTCACCGTAAAATGTGTTTCATATGAGCTCCAAAGGTAGGGTGGTGGAATCGCTAAAAAAATGTGTTTCAAATTAGCTCAAAAGGTAGGGTAAACGGACTTATTTCTAAGAAAAAATAGTGGACTCGCCGGAAAATGTGTTTCATATGAGCTCCAAAGATAGGGTGATGGACTCGCTTAAAAACGTGTTTCAAATGAGTTCGAATGGTAGGGTAAACGGCCTCATTTCTAAGAAAAAATGGTGGACTCGCCGAAAAATGTGTTTCAAATGAGCTTCAAAGGTAGGGTGGTGGACTCGCTATAAAATGTGTTTCAACTGAATTCAAAAGGTAGGGTAAACAGACTCATTTCTAAGCAAAAATGGTGGACTCGCCGAAAAATGTGTTTCATATGAGCTCCAAAGGTAGGGTGGTGGACTCGCTAAAAAAATGTGTTTCAAATGAGCTCGAAAGGTAGGGTAAACGGCCTTATTTCTAAGAAAAAATAGTGGACTCGCCGGAAAATGTGTTTCAAATGAGCTCCAAAGGTAGGGTGGTGGACTCGCTAAAAAATGTGTTTCAAATGGTCTCGAAAGGTAGGGTAAACGGACTCATTTCTAAAAACAAATGGTGGACTCGGCGAAAAATGTCTTTAAAATGAGCTTCAAAGATAGGGTGGTGGTCTAGCTAAAAAATGTGTTTCAAATGAGATCCAAAGATAGGGTAAACGACCCCATTTCTGAGCAAAAATGGTGGACTCGCCGAAAAATGTGTTTCATATGAGCTCCAAACGTAGGGTGGTGGACTCGCTCAAAAAATGTGTTTCAAATGAGTTCGAAAGGTAGGGTGAATGGCCTTATTTCTAAGAAAAAATAGCGGACTCGCCAGAAAATGTGTTTCAAATGAGCTCCAAAGGTAGGGTGGTGGACTCGGTAAAAATGTGTTTCAAATGAGCTTCAAAGGTAGGGTGGTGGTCTAGCTGGAAAATATGTTTCAAACAAGCTCCAAAGATAGGGCAAACGACCCCATTTTTGAGCAAAAATGGTGGACTCGCCGAAAAATGTGTTTCGTATGAGCTCCAAACGTAGGGTGGTGGACTCGCTAAAAAAATGTGTTTCAAATGAGTTCGAAAGGTAGGGTGAATGGCCTTATTTCTAAGAAAAAATAGCGGACTCGCCAGAAAATGTGTTTCAAATGAGTTCAAAAGGTAGGGTGGAAGACTCGCTAAAAAATGTGTTTCAAATGAATTCAAAAGGTTGGGTAAACAGACTCATTTCTAAGGAAAATTGGTGGACTCGCCGAAAAATGTGTTTCTAATGAGCTCCAAAGGTAGGTTGGTGTGGACTCGCAAATAAACGTGTTTCGAATGAGCTCGAAAGGTAGGGTAAACGGGCTCATTTGAAAGCAAAAATGGTGGCCTTGCTGAAAAATGTGTTTCAAATGAGCTCGAAAGGTAGGGTGGTGTGGACTCGCTAAAAAATGTGTTTCAAATGAGTTCAAAAGGAAAGGTAGGGTGTTAGACTCGCTAAAAAATGTGTTTCAAATGAGCTCGAATGGTAGGGTAACAGACTCATTTCTAAGAAAAAATGGTGGACTCACCAAAAAATGTGTTTCATATAAGCTCCAAAGGTAGGGTGGTGGACTCGCTAAAAAAATGTGTTTCAACTGAGCTCGAAAGGTAGGTTAAACGGCCTTATTTCTAAGAAAAAAGAGTGGACTCGCCGGAAAATGTGTTTCAAATGACCTCCAAAGGTAGGATGATGGACTCGCTAAAAAATGTGTTTCAAATGAGCTCGAAAGGTAGGGTAAACGGCCTCATTTCTAAGAAAAAATGGTGGACTCGCCGAAAAATGTGTTGCAAATGAGCTTCAAAGGTAGGGTGGTGGTCTAGCTGAAAAATGTGTTTCAAATGAGCTCCAAAGATAGGGTAAACGACCCCATTTCTGTGCAAAATTGGTGGACTCACCAAAAAATGTGTTTCATATGAGCTCCAAAGGTAGGGTGGTGGACTCGGTAAAAAAATGTATTTCAAATGAGCTCGAAAGGTAGGGTAAACGGCCTCATTTGTAAGCAAAAATGGTGGACCCGGCGAAAAATATGTTTCAAGTGAGTTCGAAAGGTAGGGTGGTGGACTCGCTAAAAAATGTGTTTCAAATGAATTCAAAAGGTTCGTTAAACAAACTCATTTCTAAGCAAAATTGGTGGACTCGCCGAAAAATGTGTGTCTAATGAGCTCAAATCGTAGGGTGGTGTGGACTCGCAAAAAAATGTGTTTCGAATGAGCTCAAAAGGTAGGGTAAACGGGCACATTTCTAAGCAAAAATGATGGACTTGCTGAAAAATGTGTTTCAAATGAGCTCGTAAGGTAGGGTGGTAGACTCGCTAAAAAATGTGTTTCAAATGAGATCGAATGGTTGGGTAACGGACTCATTTCTAAGCAAAAATGGTGGACTCACCGAAAAATGTGTTTCATATGAGCTCCAAAGGTAGGGTGGTGGAATCGCTAAAAAAATGTTTTTCAAATGAGCTCGAAAGGTAGGGTAAACGGCCTTATTTCTAAGAAAAAATAGTGGACTCGCCGGAAAATGTGTTTCAAATGAGCTCCAAAGGTAGGGTGGTGGACTCGCTAAAAAATGTGTTTCAAATGAGCTCGAAAGGTAGGGTAAACGGCCTCATTTCTAAGAAAAAATGGTGGACTCGCCGAAAAATGTGTTTCAAATGAGCTTCAAAGGTAGGGTGGTGGTCTAGCTGAAAAATATGTTTCAAATGAGCTCCAAAGGTAGGGTAATCGGCCCCATTTCTGAGCAGAATTGGTGGACTCTCCGAAAAATGTGTTTCATATGAACTCCAAAGGTAGGGTGGTGGACTCGGTAAAAAAATGTATTTCAAATGAGCTCGAAAGGTAGGGTAAACGGCCTCATTTGTAAGCAAAAATGGTGGACCCGACGAAAAATGTGTTTCAAATGAGTTCGAAAGGTAGGGTGGTGGACTCGCTAAAAAATGTGTTTCAAATGAATTCAAAAGGTTGGTTAAACAAACTCATTTCTAAGCAAAATTGGTGTACTCGCCGAAAAATGTGTGTCTAATGAGCTCAAATCGTAGGGTGGTGTGGACTCGCAAAAAAATGTGTTTCGAATGAGCTCAAAAGGTAGGGTAAACGGGCACATTTCTAAGCAAAAATGATGGACTTGCTGAAAAATGTGTTTCAAATGAGCTCGTAAGGTAGGGTGGTAGAGTCGCTAAAAAATGTGTTTCAAATGAGATCGAATGGTTGGGTAACAGACTCATTTCTAAGCAAAAATGGTGGACTCACCGAAAAATGTGTTTCATATGAGCTCCAAAGGTAGGGTGGTGGAATCGCTAAAAAAATGTGTTTCAAATGAGCTCGAAAGGAAGGGTAAACGGCCTTATTTCTAAGAAAAAATAGTGGACTCGCCGGAAAATGTGTTTCAAATGAGCTCCAAAGGTAGGGTGGTGGACTCGCTAAAAAATGTGTTTCAAATGAGCTCGAAAGGTAGGGTAAACGGCCTCATTTCTAAGAAAAAATAGCGGACTCGCCAGAAAATGTGTTTCAAATGAGTTCAAAGGGTAGGGTGGAAGACTCGCTAAAAAATGTGTTTCAAATGAATTCAAAAGGTTGGGTAAACATACTCATTTCTAAGGAAAATTGGTGGACTCGCCGAAAAATGTGTTTCTAATGAGCTCAAAAGGTAGGTTGGTGTGGACTCGCAAATAAACGTGTTTCGAATGAGCTCGAAAGGTAGGGTAAACGGGCTCATTTCAAAGCAAAAATGGTGGCCTTGCTGAAAAATGTGTTTCAAATGAGCTCGAAAGGTAGGGTGGTGTGGACTCGCTAAAAAATGTGTTTCAAATGAGTTCAAAAGGAAAGGTAGGGTGTTAGACTCGCTAAAAAATGTGTTTCAAATGAGCTCGAATGGTAGGGTAACAGACTCATTTCTAAGAAAAAATGGTGGACTCACCAAAAAATGTGTTTCATATAAGCTCCAAAGGTAGGGTGGTGGACTCGCTAAAAAAATGTGTTTCAACTGAGCTCGAAAGGTAGGTTAAACGGCCTTATTTCTAAGAAAAAAGAGTGGACTCGCCGGAAAATGTGTTTCAAATGACCTCCAAAGGTAGGATGATGGACTCGCTAAAAAATGTGTTTCAAATGAGCTCGAAAGGTAGGGTAAACGGCCTCATTTCTAAGAAAAAATGGTGGACTCGCCGAAAAATGTGTTTCAAATGAGTTTCAAAGGTAGGGTGGTGTCTAGCTGAAAAATGTGTTTCAAATGAGCTCCAAAGATAGGGTAAACGACCCCATTTCTGTGCAAAATTGGTGGACTCACCAAAAAATGTGTTTCATATGAGCTCCAAAGGTAGGGTGGTGGACTCGGTAAAAAAATGTATTTCAAATGAGCTCGAAAGGTAGGGTAAACGGCCTCATTTGTAAGCAAAAATGGTGGACCCGGCGAAAAATGTGTTTCAAATGAGTTCGAAAGGTAGGGTGGTGGACTCGCTAAAAAATGTGTTTCAAATGAATTCAAAAGGTTTGTTAAACAAACTCATTTCTAAGCAAAATTGGTGGACTCGCCGAAAAATGTGTGTCTAATGAGCTCAAATCGTAGGGTGGTGTGGACTCGCAAAAAAATGTGTTTCGAATGAGCTCAAAAGGTAGGGTAAACGGGCACATTTCTAAGCAAAAATGATGGACTTGCTGAAAAATGTGTTTCAAATGAGCTCGTAAGGTAGGGTGGTAGACTCGCTAAAAAATGTGTTTCAAATGAGATCGAATGGTTGGGTAACGGACTCATTTCTAAGCAAAAATGGTGGACTCACCGAAAAATGTGTTTCATATGAGCTCCAAAGGTAGGGTGGTGGAATCGCTAAAAAAATGTGTTTTAAATGAGCTCGAAAGGTAGGGTAAACGGCCTTATTTCTAAGAAAAAATAGTGGACTCGCCGGAAAATGTGTTTCAAATGAGCTCCAAAGGTAGGGTCGTGGACTCGCTAAAAAATGTGTTTCAAATGAGCTCGAAAGGTAGGGTAAACGGCCTCATTTCTAAGAAAAAATGGTGGACTCGCCGAAAAATGTGTTTCAAATGAGCTTCAAAGGTAGGGTGGTGGTCTAGCTGAAAAATATGTTTCAAATGAGCTCCAAAGGTAGGGTAATCGGCCCCATTTCTGAGCAGAATTGGTGGACTCTCCGAAAAATGTGTTTCATATGAACTCCAAAGGTAGGGTGGTGGACTCGGTAAAAAAATGTATTTCAAATGAGCTCGAAAGGTAGGGTAAACGGCCTCATTTGTAAACAAAAATGGTGGACCCGGCGAAAAATGTGTTTCAAATGAGTTCGAAAGGTAGGGTGGTGGACTCGCTAAAAAATGTGTTTCAAATGAATTCAAAAGGTTGGTTAAACAAACTCATTTCTAAGCAAAATTGGTGTACTCACCGAAAAATGTGTGTCTAATGAGCTCAAATCGTAGGGTGGTGTGGACTCGCAAAAAAATGTGTTTCGAATGAGCTCAAAAGGTAGGGTAAACGGGCACATTTCTAAGCAAAAATGATGGACTTGCTGAAAAATGTATTTCAAATGAGCTCGTAAGGTAGGGTGGTAGACTCGCTAAAAAATGTGTTTCAAATGAGATCGAATGGTTGGGTAACGGACTCATTTCTAAGCAAAAATGGTGGACTCACCGAAAAATGTGTTTCATATGAGCTCCAAAGGTAGGGTGGTGGAATCGCTAAAAAAATGTGTTTCAAATGAGCTCGAAAGGTAGGGTAAACGGCCTTATTTCTAAGAAAAAATAGTGGACTCGCCGGAAAATGTGTTTCAAATGAGCTCCAAAGGTAGGGTGGTGGACTCGCTAAAAAATGTGTTTCAAATGAGCTCGAAAGGTAGGGTAAACGGCCTCATTTCTAAGAAAAAATGGTGGACTCGCCGAAAAATGTGTTTCTAATGAGCTCAAAAGGTAGGTTGGTGTGGACTCGCGAATAAACGTGTTTCGAATGAGCTCGAAAGGTAGGGTAAACGGGCTCATTTCAAAGCAAAAATGGTGGCCTTGCTGAAAAATGTGTTTCAAATGAGCTCGAAAGGTAGGGTGGTGTGGACTCGCTAAAAAATGTGTTTCAAATGAGTTCAAAAGGAAAGGTAAATGGCCTCATTTCTATGCAAAAATGGTGGACTCGCCGAAAAATGTGTTTCAAATGAGCTCGAAAGGTAGGGTGTTAGACTCGCTAAAAAATGTGTTTCAAATGAGCTCGAATGGTAGGGTAACAGACTCATTTCTAAGAAAAAATGGTGGACTCACCAAAAAATGTGTTTCATATAAGCTCCAAAGGTAGGGTGGTGGACTCGCTAAAAAAATGTGTTTCAACTGAGCTCGAAAGGTAGGTTAAACGGCCTTATTTCTAAGAAAAAAGAGTGGACTCGCCGGAAAATGTGTTTCAAATGACCTCCAAAGGTAGGATGATGGACTCGCTAAAAAATGTGTTTCAAATGAGCTCGAAAGGTAGGGTAAACGGCCTCATTTCTAAGAAAAAATGGTGGACTCGCCGAAAAATGTTTTTCAAATGAGCTTCAAAGGTAGGGTGGTGGTCTAGCTGAAAAATGTGTTTCAAATGAGCTCCAAAGATAGGGTAAACGACCCCATTTCTGTGCAAAATTGGTGGACTCACCAAAAAATGTGTTTCATATGAGCTCCAAAGGTAGGGTGGTGGACTCGGTAAAAAAATGTATTTCAAATGAGCTCGAAAGGTAGGGTAAACGGCCTCATTTGTAAGAAAAAATGGTGGACCCGGCGAAAAATGTGTTTCAAATGAGTTCGAAAGGTAGGGTGGTGGACTCGCTAAAAAATGTGTTTCAAATGAATTCAAAAGGTTGGTTAAACAAACTCATTTCTAAGCAAAATTGGTGGACTCGCCGAAAAATGTGTGTCTAATGAGCTCAAATCGTAGGGTGGTGTGGACTCGCAAAAAAATGTGTTTCGAATGAGCTCAAAAGGTAGGGTAAACCGGCACATTTCTAAGCAAAAATGATGGACTTGCTGAAAAATGTATTTCAAATGAGCTCGTAAGGTAGGGTGGTAGACTCGCTAAAAAATGTGTTTCAAATGAGATCGAATGGTTGGGTAACGGACTCATTTCTAAGCAAAAATGGTGGACTCACCGAAAAATGTGTTTCATATGAGCTCCAAAGGTAGGGTGGTGGAATCGCTAAAAAAATGTGTTTCAAATGAGCTCGAAAGGTAGGGTAAACGGCCTTATTTCTAAGAAAAAATAGTGGACTCGCCGGAAAATGTGTTTCAAATGAGCTCCAAAGGTAGGGTGGTGGACTCGCTAAAAAATGTGTTTCAAATGAGCTCGAAAGGTAGGGTAAACGGCCTCATTTCTAAGAAAAAATGGTGGACTCGCCGAAAAATGTGTTTCTAATGAGCTCAAAAGGTAGGTTGGTGTGGACTCGCGAATAAACGTGTTTCGAATGAGCTCGAAAGGTAGGGTAAACGGGCTCATTTCAAAGCAAAAATGGTGGCCTTGCTGAAAAATGTGTTTCAAATGAGCTCGAAAGGTAGGGTGGTGTGGACTCGCTAAAAAATGTGTTTCAAATGAGTTCAAAAGGAAAGGTAAATGGCCTCATTTCTATGCAAAAATGGTGGACTCGCCGAAAAATGTGTTTCAAATGAGCTCGAAAGGTAGGGTGTTAGACTCGCTAAAAAATGTGTTTCAAATGAGCTCGAATGGTAGGGTAACAGACTCATTTCTAAGAAAAAATGGTGGACTCACCAAAAAATGTGTTTCATATAAGCTCCAAAGGTAGGGTGGTGGACTCGCTAAAAAAATGTGTTTCAACTGAGCTCGAAAGGTAGGTTAAACGGCCTTATTTCTAAGAAAAAAGAGTGGACTCGCCGGAAAATGTGTTTCAAATGACCTCCAAAGGTAGGATGATGGACTCGCTAAAAAATGTGTTTCAAATGAGCTCGAAAGGTAGGGTAAACGGCCTCATTTCTAAGAAAAAATGGTGGACTCGCCGAAAAATGTTTTTCAAATGAGCTTCAAAGGTAGGGTGGTGGTCTAGCTGAAAAATGTGTTTCAAATGAGCTCCAAAGATAGGGTAAACGACCCCATTTCTGTGCAAAATTGGTGGACTCACCAAAAAATGTGTTTCATATGAGCTCCAAAGGTAGGGTGGTGGACTCGGTAAAAAAATGTATTTCAAATGAGCTCGAAAGGTAGGGTAAACGGCCTCATTTGTAAGAAAAAATGGTGGACCCGGCGAAAAATGTGTTTCAAATGAGTTCGAAAGGTAGGGTGGTGGACTCGCTAAAAAATGTGTTTCAAATGAATTCAAAAGGTTGGTTAAACAAACTCATTTCTAAGCAAAATTGGTGGACTCGCCGAAAAATGTGTGTCTAATGAGCTCAAATCGTAGGGTGGTGTGGACTCGCAAAAAAATGTGTTTCGAATGAGCTCAAAAGGTAGGGTAAACCGGCACATTTCTAAGCAAAAATGATGGACTTGCTGAAAAATGTGTTTCAAATGAGCTCGTAAGGTAGGGTGGTAGACTCGCTAAAAAATGTGTTTCAAATGAGATCGAATGGTTGGGTAACGGACTCATTTCTAAGCAAAAATGGTGGACTCACCGAAAAATGTGTTTCATATGAGCTCCAAAGGTAGGGTGGTGGAATCGCTAAAAAAATGTGTTTCAAATGAGCTCGAAAGGTAGGGTAAACGGCCTTATTTCTAAGAAAAAATAGTGGACTCGCCGGAAAATGTGTTTCAAATGAGCTCCAAAGGTAGGGTGGTGGACTCGCTAAAAAATGTGTTTCAAATGAGCTCGAAAGGTAGGGTAAACGGCCTCATTTCTAAGAAAAAATGGTGGACTCGCCGAAAAATGTGTTTCAAATGAGCTTCAAAGGTAGGGTGGTTGTCTAGCTGAAAAATATGTTTCAAATGAGCTCCAAAGGTAGGGTAATCGGCCCCATTTCTGAGCAAAAATGGTGGACTCGCCGAAAAATGTGTTTCAAATGAGCTCGAAAGGTAGGGTAAACGGCCTCATTTCTAAGAAAAAATGGTGGACTCGCCGAAAAATGTGTTTCAAATGAGCTTCAAAGGTAGGGTGGTTGTCTAGCTGAAAAATATGTTTCAAATGAGCTCGAAAGGTAGGGTAAACGGCCTCATTTGTAAGCAAAAATGGTGGACCCGGCGAAAAATGTGTTTCAAATGAGTTCGAAAGGTAGGGTGGTGGACTCGCTAAAAAATGTGTTTCAAATGAATTCAAAAGGTTGGTTAAACAAACTCATTTCTAAGCAAAATTGGTGGACTCGCCGAAAAATGTGTGTCTAATGAGCTCAAATCGTAGGGTGGTGTGGACTCGCAAAAAAATGTGTTTCGAATGAGCTCAAAAGGTAGGGTAAACCGGCACATTTCTAAGCAAAAATGATGGACTTGCTGAAAAATGTGTTTCAAATGAGCTCGTAAGGTAGGGTGGTAGACTCGCTAAAAAATGTGTTTCAAATGAGATCGAATGGTTGGGTAACGGACTCATTTCTAAGCAAAAATGGTGGACTCACCGAAAAATGTGTTTCATATGAGCTCCAAAGGTAGGGTGGTGGAATCGCTAAAAAAATGTGTTTCAAATGAGCTCGAAAGGTAGGGTAAACGGCCTTATTTCTAAGAAAAAATAGTGGACTCGCCGGAAAATGTGTTTCAAATGAGCTCCAAAGGTAGGGTGGTGGACTCGCTAAAAAATGTGTTTCAAATGAGCTCGAAAGGTAGGGTAAACGGCCTCATTTCTAAGAAAAAATGGTGGACTCGCCGAAAAATGTGTTTCAAATGAGCTTCAAAGGTAGGGTGGTTGTCTAGCTGAAAAATATGTTTCAAATGAGCTCCAAAGGTAGGGTAATCGGCCCCATTTCTGAGCAAAAATGGTGGACTCGCCGAAAAATGTGTTTCAAATGAGCTCGAAAGGTAGGGTGTTAGATTCGCTAAAAAATGTATTTCAAATGAGCTCGAATGGTAGGGTAACAGACTCATTTCTAAGAAAAAATGGTGGACTCACCAAAAAATGTGTTTCATATAAGCTCCAAAGGTAGGGTGGTGGACTCGCTAAAAAAATGTGTTTCAACTGAGCTCGAAAGGTAGGTTAAACGGCCTTATTTCTAAGAAAAAAGAGTGGACTCGCCGGAAAATGTGTTTCAAATGACCTCCAAAGGTAGGATGATGGACTCGCTAAAAAATGTGTTTCAAATGAGCTCGAAAGGTAGGGTAAACGGCCTCATTTCTAAGAAAAAATGGTGGACTCGCCGAAAAATGTTTTTCAAATGAGCTTCAAAGGTAGGGTGGTGGTCTAGCTGAAAAATGTGTTTCAAATGAGCTCCAAAGATAGGGTAAACGACCCCATTTCTGTGCAAAATTGGTGGACTCACCAAAAAATGTGTTTCATATGAGCTCCAAAGGTAGGGTGGTGGACTCGGTAAAAAAATGTATTTCAAATGAGCTCGAAAGGTAGGGTAAACGGCCTCATTTGTAAGCAAAAATGGTGGACCCGCCGAAAAATGTGTTTCTAATGAGCTCAAAAGGTAGGTTGGTGTGGACTCGCAAATAAACGTGTTTCGAATGAGCTCGAAAAGGTAGGGTAAACGGGCTCATTTCAAAGCAAAAATGGTTGCCTTGCTGAAAAATGTGTTTCAAATGAGCTCGAAAGGTAGGGTGGTGTGGACTCGCTAAAAAATGTGTTTCAAATGAGTTCAAAAGGAAAGGTAAATGGCCTCATTTCTATGCAAAAATGGTGGACTCGCCGAAAAATGTGTTTCAAATGAGCTCGAAAGGTAGGGTGTTAGACTCGCTAAAAAATGTGTTTCAAATGAGCTCGAATGGTAGGGTAACAGACTCATTTCTAAGAAAAAATGGTGGACTCACCAAAAAATGTGTTTCATATAAGCTCCAAAGGTAGGGTGGTGGACTCGCTAAAAAAATGTGTTTCAACTGAGCTCGAAAGGTAGGTTAAACGGCCTTATTTCTAAGAAAAAAGAGTGGACTCGCCGGAAAATGTGTTTCAAATGACCTCCAAAGGTAGGATGATGGACTCGCTAAAAAATGTGTTTCAAATGAGCTCGAAAGGTAGGGTAAACGGCCTCATTTCTAAGAAAAAATGGTGGACTCGCCGAAAAATGTTTTTCAAATGAGCTTCAAAGGTAGGGTGGTGGTCTAGCTGAAAAATGTGTTTCAAATGAGCTCCAAAGATAGGGTAAACGACCCCATTTCTGTGCAAAATTGGTGGACTCACCAAAAAATGTGTTTCATATGAGCTCCAAAGGTAGGGTGGTGGACTCGGTAAAAAAATGTATTTCAAATGAGCTCGAAAGGTAGGGTAAACGGCCTCATTTGTAAGCAAAAATGGTGGACCCGCCGAAAAATGTGTTTCTAATGAGCTCAAAAGGTAGGTTGGTGTGGACTCGCAAATAAACGTGTTTCGAATGAGCTCGAAAAGGTAGGGTAAACGGGCTCATTTCAAAGCAAAAATGGTTGCCTTGCTGAAAAATGTGTTTCAAATGAGCTCGAAAGGTAGGGTGGTGTGGACTCGCTAAAAAATGTGTTTCAAATGAGTTCAAAAGGAAAGGTAAATGGCCTCATTTCTATGCAAAAATGGTGGACTCGCCGAAAAATGTGTTTCAAATGAGCTCGAAAGGTAGGGTGTTAGACTCGCTAAAAAATGTGTTTCAAATGAGCTCGAATGGTAGGGTAACAGACTCATTTCTAAGAAAAAATGGTGGACTCACCAAAAAATGTGTTTCATATAAGCTCCAAAGGTAGGGTGGTGGACTCGCTAAAAAAATGTGTTTCAACTGAGCTCGAAAGGTAGGTTAAACGGCCTTATTTCTAAGAAAAAAGAGTGGACTCGCCGGAAAATGTGTTTCAAATGACCTCCAAAGGTAGGATGTTGGACTCGCTAAAAAATGTGTTTCAAATGAGCTCGAAAGGTAGGGTAAACGGCCTCATTTCTAAGAAAAAATGGTGGACTCGCCGAAAAATGTTTTTCAAATGAGCTTCAAAGGTAGGGTGGTGGTCTAGCTGAAAAATGTGTTTCAAATGAGCTCCAAAGATAGGGTAAACGACCCCATTTCTGTGCAAAATTGGTGGACTCACCAAAAAATGTGTTTCATATGAGCTCCAAAGGTAGGGTGGTGGACTCGGTAAAAAAATGTATTTCAAATGAGCTCGAAAGGTAGGGTAAACGGCCTCATTTGTAAGCAAAAATGGTGGACCCGGCGAAAAATGTGTTTCAAATGAGTTCGAAAGGTAGGGTGGTGGACTCGCTAAAAAATGTGTTTCAAATGAATTCAAAAGGTTGGTTAAACAAACTCATTTCTAAGCAAAATTGGTGGACTCGCCGAAAAATGTGTGTCTAATGAGCTCAAATCGTAGGGTGGTGTGGACTCGCAAAAAAATGTGTTTCGAATGAGCTCAAAAGGTAGGGTAAACGGGCACATTTCTAAGCAAAAATGATGGACTTGCTGAAAAATGTGTTTCAAATGAGCTCGTAAGGTAGGGTGGTAGACTCGCTAAAAAATGTGTTTCAAATGAGATCGAATGGTTGGGTAACGGACTCATTTCTAAGCAAAAATGGTGGACTCACCGAAAAATGTGTTTCATATGAGCTCCAAAGGTAGGGTGGTGGAATCGCTAAAAAAATGTGTTTCAAATGAGCTCGAAAGGTAGGGTAAACGGCCTTATTTCTAAGAAAAAATAGTGGACTCGCCGGAAAATGTGTTTCAAATGAGCTCCAAAGGTAGGGTGGTGGACTCGCTAAAAAATGTGTTTCAAATGAGCTCGAAAGGTAGGGTAAACGGCCTCATTTCTAAGAAAAAAGAGTGGACTCGCCGGAAAATGTGTTTCAAATGACCTCCAAAGGTAGGATGATGGACTCGCTAAAAAATGTGTTTCAAATGAGCTCGAAAGGTAGGGTAAACGGCCTCATTTCTAAGAAAAAATGGTGGACTCGCCGAAAAATGTTTTTCAAATGAGCTTCAAAGGTAGGGTGGTGGTCTAGCTGAAAAATGTGTTTCAAATGAGCTCCAAAGATAGGGTAAACGACCCCATTTCTGTGCAAAATTGGTGGACTCACCAAAAAATGTGTTTCATATGAGCTCCAAAGGTAGGGTGGTGGACTCGGTAAAAAAATGTATTTCAAATGAGCTCGAAAGGTAGGGTAAACGGCCTCATTTGTAAGCAAAAATGGTGGACCCGGCGAAAAATGTGTTTCAAATGAGTTCGAAAGGTAGGGTGGTGGACTCGCTAAAAAATGTGTTTCAAATGAATTCAAAAGGTTGGTTAAACAAACTCATTTCTAAGCAAAATTGGTGGACTCGCCGAAAAATGTGTGTCTAATGAGCTCAAATCGTAGGGTGGTGTGGACTCGCAAAAAAATGTGTTTCGAATGAGCTCAAAAGGTAGGGTAAACGGGCACATTTCTAAGCAAAAATGATGGACTTGCTGAAAAATGTGTTTCAAATGAGCTCGTAAGGTAGGGTGGTAGACTCGCTAAAAAATGTGTTTCAAATGAGATCGAATGGTTGGGTAACGGACTCATTTCTAAGCAAAAATGGTGGACTCACCGAAAAATGTGTTTCATATGAGCTCCAAAGGTAGGGTGGTGGAATCGCTAAAAAAATGTGTTTCAAATGAGCTCGAAAGGTAGGGTAAACGGCCTTATTTCTAAGAAAAAATAGTGGACTCGCCGGAAAATGTGTTTCAAATGAGCTCCAAAGGTAGGGTGGTGGACTCGCTAAAAAATGTGTTTCAAATGAGCTCGAAAGGTAGGGTAAACGGCCTCATTTCTAAGAAAAAATGGTGGACTCGCCGAAAAATGTGTTTCAAATGAGCTTCAAAGGTAGGGTGGTTGTCTAGCTGAAAAATATGTTTCAAATGAGCTCCAAAGGTAGGGTAATCGGCCCCATTTCTGAGCAAAAATGGTGGACTCGCCGAAAAATGTGTTTCAAATGAGCTCGAAAGGTAGGGTGTTAGACTCGCTAAAAAATGTGTTTCAAATGAGCTCGAATGGTAGGGTAACAGACTCATTTCTAAGAAAAAATGGTGGACTCACCAAAAAATGTGTTTCATATAAGCTCCAAAGGTAGGGTGGTGGACTCGCTAAAAAAATGTGTTTCAACTGAGCTCGAAAGGTAGGTTAAACGGCCTTATTTCTAAGAAAAAAGAGTGGACTCGCCGGAAAATGTGTTTCAAATGACCTCCAAAGGTAGGATGATGGACTCGCTAAAAAATGTGTTTCAAATGAGCTCGAAAGGTAGGGTAAACGGCCTCATTTCTAAGAAAAAATGGTGGACTCGCCGAAAAATGTTTTTCAAATGAGCTTCAAAGGTAGGGTGGTGGTCTAGCTGAAAAATGTGTTTCAAATGAGCTCCAAAGATAGGGTAAACGACCCCATTTCTGTACAAAATTGGTGGACTCACCAAAAAATGTGTTTCATATGAGCTCCAAAGGTAGGGTGGTGGACTCTGTAAAAAAATGTATTTCAAATGAGCTCGAAAGGTAGGGTAAACGGCCTCATTTGTAAGCAAAAATGGTGGACCCGGGGAAAAATGTGTTTCAAATGAGTTCGAAAGGTAGGGTGGTGGACTCGCTAAAAAATGTGTTTCAAATGAATTCAAAAGGTTGGTTAAACAAACTCATTTCTAAGCAAAATTGGTGGACTCGCCGAAAAATGTGTGTCTAATGAGCTCAAATCGTAGGGTGGTGTGGACTCGCAAAAAAATGTGTTTCGAATGAGCTCAAAAGGTACGGTAAACGGCCTTATTTCTAAGAAAAAATAGTGGACTCGCCGGAAAATGTGTTTCAAATGAGCTCCAAAGGTAGGGTGGTGGACTCGCTAAAAAATGTGTTTCAAATGAGCTCGAAAGGTAGGGTAAACGACCTCATTTCTAAGAAAAAATGGTGGACTCGCCGAAAAATGTGTTTCAAATGAGCTTCAAAGGTAGGGTGGTGGTCTAGCTGAAAAATATGTTTCAAATGAGCTCCAAAGGTATGGTAATCGTCCCCATTTCTGAGCAAAAATGGTGGACTCGCCGAAAAATGTGTTTCAAATGAGCTCGAAAGGTAGGGTGTTAGACTCGCTAAAAAATGTGTTTCAAATGAGCTCGAATGGTAGGGTAACAGACTCATTTCTAAGAAAAAATGGTGGACTCACCAAAAAATGTGTTTCATATAAGCTCCAAAGGTAGGGTGGTGGACTCGCTAAAAAAATGTGTTTCAACTGAGCTCGAAAGGTAGGTTAAACGGCCTTATTTCTAAGAAAAAAGAGTGGACTCGCCGGTAAATGTGTTTCAAATGACCTCCAAAGGTAGGATGATGGACTCGCTAAAAAATGTGTTTCAAATGAGCTCGAAAAGGTAGGGTAAACGGCCTCATTTCTAAGAAAAAATGGTGGACTCGCCGAAAAATGTTTTTCAAATGAGCTTCAAAGGTAGGGTGGTGGTCTAGCTGAAAAATGTGTTTCAAATGAGCTCCAAAGATAGGGTAAACGACCCCATTTCTGTGCAAAATTGGTGGACTCACCAAAAAATGTGTTTCATATGAGCTCCAAAGGTAGGGTGGTGGACTCGGTAAAAAAATGTATTTCAAATGAGCTCGAAAGGTAGGGTAAACGGCCTCATTTGTAAGCAAAAATGGTGGACCCGGCGAAAAATGTGTTTCAAATGAGTTCGAAAGGTAGGGTGGTGGACTCGCTAAAAAATGTGTTTCAAATGAATTCAAAAGGTTGGTTAAACAAACTCATTTCTAAGCAAAATTGGTGGACTCGCCGAAAAATGTGTGTCTAATGAGCTCAAATCGTAGGGTGGTGTGGACTCGCAAAAAAATGTGTTTCGAATGAGCTCAAAAGGTAGGGTAAACGGGCACATTTCTAAGCAAAAATGATGGACTTGCTGAAAAATGTGTTTCAAATGAGCTCGTAAGCTAGGGTGGTAGACTCGCTAAAAAATGTGTTTCAAATGAGATCGAATGGTTGGGTAACGGACTCATTTCTAAGCAAAAATGGTGGACTCACCGAAAAATGTGTTTCATATGAGCTCCAAAGGTAGGGTGGTGGAATCGCTAAAAAAATGTGTTTCAAATGAGCTCGAAAGGTAGGGTAAACGGCCTTATTTCTAAGAAAAAATAGTGGACTCGCCGGAAAATGTGTTTCAAATGAGCTCCAAAGGTAGGGTGGTGGACTCGCTAAAAAATGTGTTTCAAATGAGCTCGAAAGGTAGGGTAAACGGCCTCATTTCTAAGAAAAAATGGTGGACTCGCCGAAAAATGTGTTTCAAATGAGCTTCAAAGGTAGGGTGGTTGTCTAGCTGAAAAATATGTTTCAAATGAGCTCCAAAGGTAGGGTAATCGGCCCCATTTCTGAGCAAAAATGGTGGACTCGCCGAAAAATGTGTTTCAAATGAGCTCGAAAGGTAGGGTGTTAGACTCGCTAAAAAATGTGTTTCAAATGAGCTCGAATGGTAGGGTAACAGACTCATTTCTAAGAAAAAATGGTGGACTCACCAAAAAATGTGTTTCATATAAGCTCCAAAGGTAGGGTGGTGGACTCGCTAAAAAAATGTGTTTCAACTGAGCTCGAAAGGTAGGTTAAACGGCCTTATTTCTAAGAAAAAAGAGTGGACTCGCCGGAAAATGTGTTTCAAATGACCTCCAAAGGTAGGATGATGGACTCGCTAAAAAATGTGTTTCAAATGAGCTCGAAAGGTAGGGTAAACGGCCTCATTTCTAAGAAAAAATGGTGGACTCGCCGAAAAATGTTTTTCAAATGAGCTTCAAAGGTAGGGTGGTGGTCTAGCTGAAAAATGTGTTTCAAATGAGCTCCAAAGATAGGGTAAACGACCCCATTTCTGTACAAAATTGGTGGACTCACCAAAAAATGTGTTTCATATGAGCTCCAAAGGTAGGGTGGTGGACTCTGTAAAAAAATGTATTTCAAATGAGCTCGAAAGGTAGGGTAAACGGCCTCATTTGTAAGCAAAAATGGTGGACCCGGGGAAAAATGTGTTTCAAATGAGTTCGAAAGGTAGGGTGGTGGACTCGCTAAAAAATGTGTTTCAAATGAATTCAAAAGGTTGGTTAAACAAACTCATTTCTAAGCAAAATTGGTGGACTCGCCGAAAAATGTGTGTCTAATGAGCTCAAATCGTAGGGTGGTGTGGACTCGCAAAAAAATGTGTTTCGAATGAGCTCAAAAGGTACGGTAAACGGCCTTATTTCTAAGAAAAAATAGTGGACTCGCCGGAAAATGTGTTTCAAATGAGCTCCAAAGGTAGGGTGGTGGACTCGCTAAAAAATGTGTTTCAAATGAGCTCGAAAGGTAGGGTAAACGACCTCATTTCTAAGAAAAAATGGTGGACTCGCCGAAAAATGTGTTTCAAATGAGCTTCAAAGGTAGGGTGGTGGTCTAGCTGAAAAATATGTTTCAAATGAGCTCCAAAGGTATGGTAATCGTCCCCATTTCTGAGCAAAAATGGTGGACTCGCCGAAAAATGTGTTTCAAATGAGCTCGAAAGGTAGGGTGTTAGACTCGCTAAAAAATGTGTTTCAAATGAGCTCGAATGGTAGGGTAACAGACTCATTTCTAAGAAAAAATGGTGGACTCACCAAAAAATGTGTTTCATATAAGCTCCAAAGGTAGGGTGGTGGACTCGCTAAAAAAATGTGTTTCAACTGAGCTCGAAAGGTAGGTTAAACGGCCTTATTTCTAAGAAAAAAGAGTGGACTCGCCGGTAAATGTGTTTCAAATGACCTCCAAAGGTAGGATGATGGACTCGCTAAAAAATGTGTTTCAAATGAGCTCGAAAAGGTAGGGTAAACGGCCTCATTTCTAAGAAAAAATGGTGGACTCGCCGAAAAATGTTTTTCAAATGAGCTTCAAAGGTAGGGTGGTGGTCTAGCTGAAAAATGTGTTTCAAATGAGCTCCAAAGATAGGGTAAACGACCCCATTTCTGTGCAAAATTGGTGGACTCACCAAAAAATGTGTTTCATATGAGCTCCAAAGGTAGGGTGGTGGACTCGGTAAAAAAATGTATTTCAAATGAGCTCGAAAGGTAGGGTAAACGGCCTCATTTGTAAGCAAAAATGGTGGACCCGGCGAAAAATGTGTTTCAAATGAGTTCGAAAGGTAGGGTGGTGGACTCGCTAAAAAATGTGTTTCAAATGAATTCAAAAGGTTGGTTAAACAAACTCATTTCTAAGCAAAATTGGTGGACTCGCCGAAAAATGTGTGTCTAATGAGCTCAAATCGTAGGGTGGTGTGGACTCGCAAAAAAATGTGTTTCGAATGAGCTCAAAAGGTAGGGTAAACGGGCACATTTCTAAGCAAAAATGATGGACTTGCTGAAAAATGTGTTTCAAATGAGCTCGTAAGCTAGGGTGGTAGACTCGCTAAAAAATGTGTTTCAAATGAGATCGAATGGTTGGGTAACGGACTCATTTCTAAGCAAAAATGGTGGACTCACCGAAAAATGTGTTTCATATGAGCTCCAAAGGTAGGGTGGTGGAATCGCTAAAAAAATGTGTTTCAAATGAGCTCGAAAGGTAGGGTAAACGGCCTTATTTCTAAGAAAAAATAGTGGACTCGCCGGAAAATGTGTTTCAAATGAGCTCCAAAGGTAGGGTGGTGGACTCGCTAAAAAATGTGTTTCAAATGAGCTCGAAAGGTAGGGTAAACGGCCTCATTTCTAAGAAAAAATGGTGGACTCGCCGAAAAATGTGTTTCAAATGAGCTTCAAAGGTAGGGTGGTGGTCTAGCTGAAAAATATGTTTCAAATGAGCTCCAAAGGTAGGGTAATCGGCCCCATTTCTGAGCAAAAATGGTGGACTCGCCGAAAAATGTGTTTCAAATGAGCTCGAAAGGTAGGGTGTTAGACTCGCTAAAAAATGTGTTTCAAATGAGCTCGAATGGTAGGGTAACAGACTCATTTCTAAGAAAAAATGGTGGACTCACCAAAAAATGTGTTTCATATAAGCTCCAAAGGTAGGGTGGTGGACTCGCTAAAAAAATGTGTTTCAACTGAGCTCGAAAGGTAGGTTAAACGGCCTTATTTCTAAGAAAAAAGAGTGGACTCGCCGGAAAATGTGTTTCAAATGACCTCCAAAGGTAGGATGATGGACTCGCTAAAAAATGTGTTTCAAATGAGCTCGAAAGGTAGGGTAAACGGCCTCATTTCTAAGAAAAAATGGTGGACTCGCCGAAAAATGTTTTTCAAATGAGCTTCAAAGGTAGGGTGGTGGTCTAGCTGAAAAATGTGTTTCAAATGAGCTCCAAAGATAGGGTAAACGACCCCATTTCTGTACAAAATTGGTGGACTCACCAAAAAATGTGTTTCATATGAGCTCCAAAGGTAGGGTGGTGGACTCTGTAAAAAAATGTATTTCAAATGAGCTCGAAAGGTAGGGTAAACGGCCTCATTTGTAAGCAAAAATGGTGGACCCGGGGAAAAATGTGTTTCAAATGAGTTCGAAAGGTAGGGTGGTGGACTCGCTAAAAAATGTGTTTCAAATGAATTCAAAAGGTTGGTTAAACAAACTCATTTCTAAGCAAAATTGGTGGACTCGCCGAAAAATGTGTGTCTAATGAGCTCAAATCGTAGGGTGGTGTGGACTCGCAAAAAAATGTGTTTCGAATGAGCTCAAAAGGTACGGTAAACGGCCTTATTTCTAAGAAAAAATAGTGGACTCGCCGGAAAATGTGTTTCAAATGAGCTCCAAAGGTAGGGTGGTGGACTCGCTAAAAAATGTGTTTCAAATGAGCTCGAAAGGTAGGGTAAACGACCTCATTTCTAAGAAAAAATGGTGGACTCGCCGAAAAATGTGTTTCAAATGAGCTTCAAAGGTAGGGTGGTGGTCTAGCTGAAAAATATGTTTCAAATGAGCTCCAAAGGTATGGTAATCGTCCCCATTTCTGAGCAAAAATGGTGGACTCGCCGAAAAATGTGTTTCAAATGAGCTCGAAAGGTAGGGTGTTAGACTCGCTAAAAAATGTGTTTCAAATGAGCTCGAATGGTAGGGTAACAGACTCATTTCTAAGAAAAAATGGTGGACTCACCAAAAAATGTGTTTCATATAAGCTCCAAAGGTAGGGTGGTGGACTCGCTAAAAAAATGTGTTTCAACTGAGCTCGAAAGGTAGGTTAAACGGCCTTATTTCTAAGAAAAAAGAGTGGACTCGCCGGTAAATGTGTTTCAAATGACCTCCAAAGGTAGGATGATGGACTCGCTAAAAAATGTGTTTCAAATGAGCTCGAAAGGTAGGGTAAACGGGCTAATTTCTAAGAAAAAATGGTGGACTCGCTGAAAAATGTGTTTCAAATGAGCTTCAAAGGTAGGGTGGTGGTCTAGCTGAAAAATGTGTTTCAAATGAGCTACAAAGATAGGGTAAACGGCCCCATTTCTGAGCAAAATTGGTGGACTCGCCGAAAAATGTGTTTCACATGAGCTCCAAAGGTAGGGTGGTGGACTCGGTAAAAAAATGTATTTCAAATGAGCTCGAAAGGTAGGGTAAACGGCCTCATTTGTAAGCAAAAATGGTGGACCCGGCGAAAAATGTGTTTCAAATGAGTTCGAAAGGTAGGGTGGTGGACTCGCTAAAAAATGTGTTTCAAATGAATTCAAAAGGTTGGTTAAACAAACTCATTTCTAAGCAAAATTGGTGGACTCGCCGAAAAATGTGTGTCTAATGAGCTCAAATCGTAGGGTGGTGTGGACTCGCAAAAAAATGTGTTTCGAATGAGCTCAAAAGGTAGGGTAAACGGGCACATTTCTAAGCAAAAATGATGGACTTGCTGAAAAATGTGTTTCAAATGAGCTCGTAAGGTAGGGTGGTAGACTCGCTAAAAAATGTGTTTCAAATGAGATCGAATGGTTGGGTAACGGACTCATTTCTAAGCAAAAATGGTGGACTCACCGAAAAATGTGTTTCATATGAGCTCCAAAGGTAGGGTGGTGGAATCGCTAAAAAAATGTGTTTCAAATGAGCTCGAAAGGTAGGGTAAACGGCCTTATTTCTAAGAAAAAATAGTGGACTCGCCGGAAAATGTGTTTCAAATGAGCTCCAAAGGTAGGGTGGTGGACTCGCTAAAAAATGTGTTTCAAATGAGCTCGAAAGGTAGGGTAAACGGCCTCATTTCTAAGAAAAAATGGTGGACTCGCCGAAAAATGTGTTTCAAATGAGCTTCAAAGGTAGGGTGGTGGTCTAGCTGAAAAATATGTTTCAAATGAGCTCCAAAGGTAGGGTAATCGGCCCCATTTCTGAGCAAAAATGGTGGACTCGCCGAAAAATGTGTTTCAAATGAGCTCGAAAGGTAGGGTGTTAGACTCGCTAAAAAATGTGTTTCAAATGAGCTCGAATGGTAGGGTAACAGACTCTTTTCTAAGAAAAAATGGGGGACTCACCAAAAAATGTGTTTCATATAAGCTCCAAAGGTAGGGTGGTGGACTCGCTAAAAAAATGTGTTTCAACTGAGCTCGAAAGGTAGGTTAAACGGCTTTATTTCTAAGAAAAAAGAGTGGACTCGCCGGTAAATGTGTTTCAAATGACCTCCAAAGGTAGGATGATGGACCCGCTAAAAAATGTGTTTCAAATGAGCTCGAAAGGTAGGGTAAACGGCCTCATTTCTAAGAAAAAATGGTGGACTCGCCGAAAAATGTTTTTCAAATGAGCTTCAAAGGTAGGGTGGTGGTCTAGCTGAAAAATGTGTTTCAAATGAGCTCCAAAGATAGGGTAAACGACCCCATTTCTGTGCAAAATTGGTGGACTCACCAAAAATGTGTTTCATATGAGCTCCAAAGGTAGGGTGGTGGACTCGGTAAAAAAATGTATTTCAAATGAGCTCGAAAGGTAGGGTAAACGGCCTCATTTGTAAGAAAAAATGGTGGACCCGGCGAAAAATGTGTTTCAAATGAGTTCGAAAGGTAGGGTGGTGGACTCGCTAATAAATGTGTTTCAAATGAATTCAAAAGGTTGGTTAAACAAACTAATTTCTAAGCAAAATTGGTGGACTCGCCGAAAAATGTGTGTCTAATGAGCTCAAATCGTAGGGTGGTGTGGACTCGCAAAAAAATGTGTTTCGAATGAGCTCAAAAGGTAGGGTAAACGGGCACATTTCTAAGCAAAAATGATGGACTTGCTGAAAAATGTGTTTCAAATGAGCTCGTAAGGTAGGGTGGTAGACTCGCTAAAAAATGTGTTTCAAATGAGATCGAATGGTTGGGTAACGGACTCATTTCTAAGCAAAAATGGTGGACTCACCGAAAAATGTGTTTCATATGAGCTCCAAAGGTAGGGTGGTGGAATCGCTAAAAAAATGTGTTTCAAATGAGCTCGAAAGGTAGGGTAAACGGCCTTATTTCTAAGAAAAAATAGTGGACTCGCCGGAAAATGTGTTTCAAATGAGCTCCAAAGGTAGGGTGGTGGACTCGCTAAAAAATGTGTTTCAAATGGGCTCGAAAGGTAGGGTAAACGGACTCATTTCTAAAAACAAATGGTGGACTCGCCGAAAAATGTGTTTAAAATGAGCTTCAAAGATATGATGGTGGTCTAGCTAAAAAATGTGTTTCAGATGAGCTCCAAAGATAGGGTGGTGGACTCGTTAAAAAAATGTGTTTCAAATGAGATCGAAAGGTAGGGTAAACGGCCTTATTTCTAAGAAAAAATAGTGGACTCGCCGGAAAAGGTGTTTCAAATGAGCTCCAAAGGTAGGGTGGTGTACTCGCTAAAAAATGTGTTTCAAATGGGCTCGAAAGGTAGGGTAAACGGACTCATTTCTAAAAACAAATGGTGGACTCGCCGAAAAAAGTGTTTAAAATGAGCTTCAAAGATATGATGGTGGTCTAGCTAAAAAATGTGTTTCAGATGAGCTCCAAAGATAGGGTAAACGGCCCCATTTCTGAGCAAAAATGGTGGACTCGCCAAAAAATGTGTTTCACATGAGCTCCAAACGTAGGGTGGTGGACTCGCTAAAAAAATGTGTTTCAAATGAGTTCGAAAGGTAGGGTGAATGGCCTTATTTCTTAGAAAAAATAGCGGACTCGCCAGAAAATGTGTTTCAAATGAGCTCCAAAGTTAGGGTGATGGACTCGGTAAAAATTTGTTTCAAATGAGCTCGAAAGGTATGGTAAACGGCCTCATTTCTGAGCAAAAATGGTGGACTCGCCGAAAAATGTGTTTCAAATGAGCTCGAAAGGTAGGGTGTTAGACTCGCTAAAAAATGTGTTTCAAATGAGCTCGAATGGTAGGGTAACAGACTCATTTCTAAGAAAAAATGGTGGACTCACCAAAAAATGTGTTTCATATAAGCTCCAAAGGTAGGGTGGTGGACTCGCTAAAAAAATGTGTTTCAACTGAGCTCGAAAGGTAGGTTAAACGGCCTTATTTCTAAGAAAAAAGAGTGGACTCGCCGGTAAATGTGTTTCAAATGACCTCCAAAGGTAGGATGATGGACTCGCTAAAAAATGTGTTTCAAATGAGCTCGAAAGGTAGGGTAAACGGCCTCATTTCTAAGAAAAAATGGTGGACTCGCCGAAAAATGTTTTTCAAATGAGCTTCAAAGGTTGGGTGGTGGTCTAGCTGAAAAATGTGTTTCAAATGAGCTCCAAAGATAGGGTAAACGACCCCATTTCTGTGCAAAATTGGTGGACTCACCAAAAAATGTGTTTCATATGAGCTCCAAAGGTAGGGTGGTGGACTCGGTAAAAAAATGTATTTCAAATGAGCTCGAAAGGTAGGGTAAACGGCCTCATTTGTAAGCAAAAATGGTGGACCCGGCGAAAAATGTGTTTCAAATGAGTTCGAAAGGTAGGGTGGTGGACTCGCTAAAAAATGTGTTTCAAATGAATTCAAAAGGTTGGTTAAACAAACTCATTTCTAAGCAAAATTGGTGGACTCGCCGAAAAATGTGTGTCTAATGAGCTCAAATCGTAGGGTGGTGTGAGCTCCAAAGGTAGGGTGGTGGACTCGCTAAAAAATGTGTTTCAAATGAGCTCGAAAGGTAGGGTAAACGGCCTCATTTCTAACAAAAAATGGTGGACTCGCCGAAAAATGTGTTTCAAATGAGCTTCAAAGGTAGGGTGGTGGTCTAGCTGAAAAATATGTTTCAAATGAGCTCCAAAGGTAGGGTAATCGGCCCCATTTCTGACCAGAATTGGTGGACTCTCCGAAAAATGTGTTTCATATGAACTCCAAAGGTAGGGTGGTGGACTCGCTAAAAAAATGTGTTTCATATGAGCTCGAAAGGTAGGGTAAACGCCCTCATTTGTAAGAAAAAATGGTGGACACGCCGAAAAATGTGTTTCAAATGAGTTCGAAAGGTAGGGTGGTGGACTCGCTATAAAATGTGTTTCAACTGAATTCAAAAGGTAGGGTAAACAGACTCATTTCTAAGAAAAAATGACGGACTAGACGAAAAATGTGTTTCATATGAGCTCCAAAGGTAGGGTGGTGGACTCGCTAAAAAAATGTGTTTCAAATGAGATCGAAAGGTAGGGTAAACGGCCTTATTTCTAAGAAAAAATAGTGGACTCGCCGGAAAATGTGTTTCAAATGAGCTCCAAAGGTAGGGTGGTGTACTCGCTAAAAAATGTGTTTCAAATGGGCTCGAAAGGTAGGGTAAACGGACTCATTTCTAAAAACAAATGGTGGACTCGCCGAAAAATGTGTTTAAAATGAGCTTCAAAGATAGGATGGTGGTCTAGCTAAAAAATGTGTTTCAGATGAGCTCCAAAGATAGGGTAAACGGCCCCATTTCTGAGCAAAAATGGTGGACTCGCCGAAAAATGTGTTTCATATGAGCTCCAAACGTAGGGTGGTGGACTCGCTAAAAAAATGTGTTTCAAATGAGTTCCAAAGGTAGGGTGAATGGCCTTATTTCTTAGAAAAAATAGCGGACTCGCCAGAAAATGTGTTTCAAATGAGCTCCAAAGTTAGGGTGGTGGACTCGGTAAAAATGTGTTTCAAATGAGCTCGAAAGGTATGGTAAACGGCCTCATTTCTAAGAAAAAATGGTGGAATCACCAAAAAATGTGTTTCAAATGAGCTTCAAAGGTAGGGTGGTGGTCTAGCTGGAAAATATGTTTCAAACAAGCTCCAAAGATAGGGCAAACGTCCCCATATCTGAGCAAAATTTGTGGACTCACCGAAAAATGTGTTTCATATGAGCTCCAAAGGTAGGGTGGTGGACTCGGTAAAAAAATGTATTTCAAATGAGCTCGAAAGGTAGGGTTACAGTCTCATTTGTAAGCAAAAATGGTGGACCCGCCGAAAAATGTGTTTCAAATGAGTTCGAAAGGTAGGGTGGTAGACTCGCTAAAAAATGTGTTTCAAATGAATTCAAAAGGTTGGGTAAACAGACTCATTTCTAAGAAAAATTGGTGGACTCGCCGAAAAATGTGTTTCTAATGAGCTCAAAAGGTAGGTTGGTGTGGACTCGCAAAAAAATGTGTTTCGAATGAGCTCGAAAGGTAGGGTAAACGGGGTCATTTCAAAGCAAAAATGGTGGCCTTGCTGAAAAATGTGTTTCAAATGAGCTCGAAAGGTAGGGTGGTGTGGACTCGCTAAAAAATGTGTTTCAAATGAGTTCAAAAGGTAAGGTAAATGGCCTCATTTCTAAGCAAAAATGGTGGACTCGCCGAAAAATGTGTTTCATATGAGCTCCAAAGGTACGGTGGTGGACTCGCTAAAAAAATGTGTTTCAAATGAGCTCGAAAGGTAGGGTAAACGCCCTTATTTCTAAGAAAAAATAGTGGACTCGCCGGAAAATGTGTTTCAAATGAGCTCCAAAGGTAGGTTGGTGGACTCGCTAAAAAATGTGTTTCAAATGGGCTCGAAAGGTAGGGTAAACGGACTCATTTCTAAAAACAAATGGTGGACTCGCGGAAAAATGTGTTTAAAATGAGCTCCAAAGGTAGGGTAAACGACCCCATTTCTGAGCAAAAATGGTGGACTCGCCGAAAAATGTGTTTCATATGAGCTCCAAATGTAGGGTGGTGGACTCGCTAAAAAAATGTGTTTCAAATGAGTTCGAAAGGTAGGGTGAATGGCCTTATTTCTAAGAAAAAATAGCGGACTCGCCAGAAAATGTGTTTCAAATGAGCTCCAAAGGTAGGGTGGTGGACTCGTTAAAAATGTGTTTCAAATGAGCTTCAAAGGTAGGGTGGTGGTCTAGCTGGAAAATATGTTTCAAACAAGCTCCAAAGATAGGGCAAACGACCCCATTTCTGAGCAAAATTGGTGGACTCACCGAAAAATGTGTTTCATATGAGCTCCAAAGGTAGGGTGGTGGACTCGTGAAAAAAATGTATTTCAAATGAGCTCGAAAGGTAGGGTAAACGGCCTCATTTGTAAGCAAAAATGGTGGACCCACCGAAAAATGTGTTTCAAATGAGTTCGAAAGGTAGGGTGGTAGACTCGCTAAAAAATGTTTTTCAAATGAATTCAAAAGGTTGGGTAAACAGACTCATTTCTAAGGAAAATTGGTGGACTCGCCGAAAAATGTGTTTCTAATGAGCTCAAAAGGTAGGTTAGTGTGGACTCGCAAAAAAATGTGTTTCAAATGAGCTCGAAAGGTAGGGTAAACGGGCTCATTTCAAAGCAAAAATGGTGGCCTTGCTGAAAAATGTGTTTCAAATGAGCTCGAAAGGTAGGGTGGTGTGGACTCGCTAAAACATGTGTTTCAAATGAGATTGAAAGGTAGGGTAAACGGCCTCATTTCTAAGCAAAAATGGTGGTCTCGCCAAAAAATGTGTTTCAAATGAGCACGAAAGGTAGGGTGGTGGACTCGCTAAAAAATGTGTTTCAAATGAGCTCGAAAGGTAGAGTAAACAGACTCATTTCTAAGCAAAAATGGTGGACTCGCCGAAAAATGTGTTTCAAATGAGCTCCAAAGGTAGGGTGGTGGACTCGCTAAAAAAATGTGTTTAAAATGAGTATGAAAGGTAGGGTAAACGACCTTATTTCTAAAAAAAAAATAGTGGACTCGCTGGAAAATGTGTTTCAAATGAGCTCCAAAGGTAGGGTGGTTGACTCGGTAAAAAATGTGTTTCAAATGAGCTCGAAAGGTAGGGTAAACGGGCTAATTTCTAAGAAAAAATGGTGGACTCGCCGAAAAATGTTTTTCAAATGAGCTTCAAAGGTAGGGTGGTGGTCTAGCTGAAAAATGTGTTTCAAATGAGCTACAAAGATAGGGTAAACGGCCCCATTTCTGAGCAAAATTGGTGGACTCGCCGAAAAATGTGTTTCACATGAGCTCCAAAGGTAGGGTGGTGGACTCGGTAAAAAAATGTATTTCAAATGAGCTCGAAAGGTAGGGTAAACGGCCTAATTTGTAAGCAAAAATGGTGGACCCGGCGAAAAATGTGTTTCAAATGAGTTCGAAAGGTAGGGTGGTGGACTCGCTAAAAAATGTGTTTCAAATGAATTCAAAAGGTTGGTTAAACAAACTCATTTCTAAGCAAAATTGGTGGACTCGCCGAAAAATGTGTGTCTAATGAGCTCAAATCGTAGGGTGGTGTGGACTCGCAAAAAAATGTGTTTCGAATGAGCTCAAAAGGTAGGGTAAACGGGCACATTTCTAAGAAAAAATGATGGACTTGCTGAAAAATGTGTTTCAAATGAGCTCGTAAGCTAGGGTGGTAGACTCGCTAAAAAATGTGTTTCAAATGAGATCGAATGGTTGGGTAACGGACTCATTTCTAAGCAAAAATGGTGGACTCACCGAAAAATGTGTTTCATATGAGCTCCAAAGGTAGGGTGGTGGAATCGCTAAAAAAATGTGTTTCAAATGAGCTCGAAAGGTAGGGTAAACGGCCTTATTTCTAAGAAAAAATAGTGGACTCGCCGGAAAATGTGTTTCAAATGAGCTCCAAAGGTAGGGTGGTGGACTCGCTAAAAAATGTGTTTCAAATGAGCTCGAAAGGTAGGGTAAACGGCCTCATTTCTAAGAAAAAATGGTGGACTCGCCGAAAAATGTGTTTCAAATGAGCTTCAAAGGTAGGGTGGTGGTCTAGCTGAAAAATATGTTTCAAATGAGCTCCAAAGGTAGGGTAATCGGCCCCATTTCTGAGCAAAATTGGTGGACTCGCCGAAAAATGTGTTTCACATGAGCTCCAAAGGTAGGGTGGTGGACTCGGTAAAAAAATTTATTTCAAATGAGCTCGAAAGGTAGGGTAAACGGCCTCATTTGTAAGCAAAAATGGTGGACCCGGCGAAAAATGTGTTTCAAATGAGTTCGAAAGGTAGGGTGGTGGACTCGCTAAAAAATGTGTTTCAAATGAATTCAAAAGGTTGGTTAAACAAACTCATTTCTAAGCAAAATTGGTGGACTCGCCGAAAAATGTGTGTCTAATGAGCTCAAATCGTAGGGTGGTGTGGACTCGCAAAAAAATGTGTTTCGAATGAGCTCAAAAGGTAGGGTAAACGGGCACATTTCTAAGCAAAAATGATGGACTTGCTGAAAAATGTGTTTCAAATGAGCTCGTAAGGTAGGGTGTTAGACTCGCTAAAAAATGTGTTTCAAATGAGATCGAATGGTTGGGTAACGGACTCATTTCTAAGCAAAAATGGTGGACTCACCGAAAAATGTGTTTCAAATGAGCTCGAAAGGTAGGGTGGTGGACTCGCTCAAAAATGTGTTTCAAATGAGCCCGAAAGGTAGGGTAAACGGACTCATTTGTAAGCAAAAATGGGGGACTCGGCGAAAAATGTGTTTCATATGAGCTCCAAAGGTAGGGTGGTGGACTCGCTAAAAAATGTGTTTCAAATGAGCTCGAAAGGAAGGGTAAACAGCCTTATTTCTAAGAAAAAATAGTGGACTCGCCGAAAATGTGTTTCAAATGAGCTCGAACGTAGGGTGGTGTGAACTCGCTAAAGTGTGTTTCAAATGAGCTCGAAAGGTAGGGTAAACGACCTCATTTCTAAAAAAAAATTGTGGACTCGCCGAAAAATGTGTTTCATATGAGCTCCAAAGGTAGGGTGGTGGACTCGCTAAAAAAACGTGTTTCAAATGAGCTCGAAAGGAAGGGTAAACAGCCTTATTTCTAAGAAAAAATAGTGGACTCGCCGAAAATGTGTTTCAAATGAGCTCCAAAGGTAGGGTAAACAACCTCATTTCTAAGCAAAAATGGTGGACTCGCCGGAAATTTTGTTTAAAATAAGTTTCAAAGGTAGGGTGATGGTATAGCTGAAAATTGTGTTTCAAACGAGCTCCAAAGATAGGGTAAACGGCCCAATTTCTGAGCAAAAATGGTGGACCCGCCGAAAAATGTGTTTCTTATGAGCTCCAAAGGTTGGGTGGTGGACTCGCTAAGAAAATGTGTTTATAATGAGCTCGAAAGGTAGGGTAAACAGCCTTATTTATAAGAAAAAATAGTGGACTCGCCGGAAAATGGGTTTCAAATGAGCTCGAAAGGTAGGGTAAACGGACTCATTTGTAAGCAAAATTGGTGGACACGCAAAAAAATGTGTTTCAAATGAGTTCGAAAGGTAGGGTGGTGGACTCGCTAAAAAATGTGTTTCAAATGAATTCAAAAGGAAGGGTAAACAGACTCATTTCGAAGCAAAAATTGTGGAATCGCCGAAAAGTGTGTTTCAAATGAGCTCAAAAGGTAGGGTGGTGTGGACTCGTGAAAAAATGTGTTTCGAATGAGCTCGAAAGGTAGGGTAAACGGCCTCATTTCTAAGAAAAAATGGTGGACTCGCCGAAAAATGTGTGTTAAATGAGCTCGAAAGGTAGGGTGGTGTGGACTCGCTAAAGTGTGTTTCAAATGAGCTCGAAAGGTAGGGTAAACGGCCTCATTTCTAAGAAAAAATTGTGGACTCGCCGAAAAATGTGTTTCAAATGAGCTCGAAAGGTAGGGTGGTGGACTCGCTAAAAAATGTGTTTCAAATGAGCCCGAAAGGTAGGGTAAACGGACTCATTTCTAAGCAAAAATGGGGAAATCGGCGAAAAATGTGTTTCATATGAGCTCCAAAGGTAGGGTGGGGGACTCGCTAAAAAAATGTGTTTCAAATGAGCTCGAAAGGAAGGGTAAACAGCCTTATTTCTAAGAAAAAATAGTGGACTCGCCGAAAATGTGTTTCAAATGAGCTCCAAAGTTAGGGTAAACAACCTCATTCCTAAGCAAAAATGGTAGACTCGCCAAAAAATGTGTTTTAAATAAGCTTCAAAAGTAGGGTGGTGGTCTTGCTGAAAACTGTGTGTTCAAATGAGCTCCAAAGATAGGGTAAACGGCCCAATTTCTAAGCAAAAATGGTGGAATCGCTGAAAAATGTGTATCATATGGGCTCCAAAGGTAGGGTGGTGGACTCGCTAAAATGATGTGTTTCAATGAGCTCGAAAGGTAGGGTAAACGGCATCATTTCTAAGCAAGAATGGTGGACTCGCGGAAAAATGTGTTTAAAATGAGCTTCAAAGGTAGGGTGTTGGTCTAGCTGAAAAATGTGTTTCAAATGAGCTCCAAAGATAGGGTAAACGGCCCAATTTCTTATCAAAAATGGTGGACTCGCCGAAAAATGTGTTTCAAATGAGCTTCAATGGTAGGGTGGTGGACTCGCTAAAATAATGTGTTTCAATGAGCTCGAAAGGTAGGGTAAACGGCCTTATTTCTAAGAAAAAATAGTGGACTCGCCGGAAAATATGTTTCAAATGAGCTTCAAAGGTAGGGTGGTGGTCTAGCTGAAAAATATGTTTAAATGGGCTCCAAAGATAGGGTAAACGGCCCCATTTCTGAGCAAAATTGGTGGACTCGCCGAAAAACGTGTTTCATATGAGCTCTAAAGGTTAGGTGGTGGACTCGCTAAAAAATGTTTTTCAAATGAATTCAAAAGGTAGGATAAACAGACTTATTTCTTAGAAAAAATAGTGGACTCGTTGACAAATGTGTTTCAAATAAGCTCCAATGATAGGGTGGTGTGGACTCGCTATAGTGTGTTTCAAATGAGCTCGAAAGGTAGGGTAAATGGCCTCATTTCTAAGAAAATATTGTGGACTCGCCGAAAAATGTGTTTCAAATGAGCTCGAAAGGTAGGGTGGTGGACTCGCTCAAAAAATGTGTTTCAAATGAGCCCGAAAGGTAGGGTAAACGGACTCATTTCTAAGCAAAAATGGTGGACTCGCCGAAAAATGTGTTTCATATGAGCTCCAAAGGTAGGGTGATGGACTCGCTAAAAAAACGTGTTTCAAATGAGCTCGAAAGGAAGGGTAAACACCCTTATTTCTAAGAAAAAATAGTGGACTCGCCGAAAATGTGTTTCAAATGAGCTCCAAAGTTAGGGTAAACAACCTCATTTCTAAGCAAAAATGGTGGACTCGCCGAAAAATGTGTTTCAAATGAGCTCGAAAGGTAGGGTAAACGGCCTCATTTCTAAGCAAAAATGGTGGACTCACCGAAAAATGTGTTTAAAATTAGCTTCAAAGGTAGGGTGGTGGTCTAGCTGAACAATGTGTTTCAAATGAGCTCCGAAGATCGGGTAAACGGCCCAATTTCTGAGCAAAAATGGTGGACTCGCCGAAAAATGTGTTTCAAATGAGCTTCAAAGGTAAGGTGGTGGACTCGCTAAAAAATGTGTTTCAAATGAGCTCGAAAGGTAGGGTAAACGACCTCATTTTTATGAAAAAATGGTGGACTCGCTAAAAAATGTGTTTCAAATGAGCTTCAAACGTAGGGTGGTGGACTAGCTGAAAAATATGTTTAAATGGGCTCCAAAGATAGGGTAAACGGCCCCATTTCTGAGCAAAATTGGTGGACTCGCCGAAAAATGTGTTTCATATGAGCTCTAAAGTTTGGGTGGTGGACTCGCTAAAAAATGTGTTTCAAATGAATTCAAAAGGTAGGATAAACAGACTTATTTCTAAGAAAAAATAGTGGACTCGCCGACAAATGTGTTTCGAATAAGCTCCAAAGGAAGGGTGGTGTGGACTCGCTAAAAAATGTGTTTCAAATGAGCTCGAAAGGCAGGGTAAACAGCCTCATTTCTAAGAAACAATTGTGGACTCGCCGACAAATGTGTTTCAAATGAGCTCCAAAGGTAGGGTGGTGGTCTAGCTGAAAAATATGTTTAAATGGGCTCCAAAGATAGGGTAAACGGCCCCATTTCTGAGCAAAATTGGTGGACTCGCCGAAAAATGTGTTTCATATGAGCTCTAAAGGTTAGGTGGTGGACTCGCTAAAAAATGTTTTTCAAATGAATTCAAAAGGTAGGATAAACAGACTTATTTCTAAGAAAAAATAGTGGACTCGTCGACAAATGTGTTTCAAATAAGCTCCAATGATAGGGTGGTGTGGACTCGCTATAGTGTGTTTCAAATGAGCTCGAAAGGTAGGGTAAATGGCCTCATTTCTAAGAAAATATTGTGGACTCGCCGAAAAATGTGTTTCAAAGGTAGGGTGATGGTATAGCTGAAAATTGTGTTTCAAACGAGCTCCAAAGATAGGGTAAACGGCCCAATTTCTGAGCAAAAATGGTGGACCCGCCGAAAAATGTGTTTCTTATGAGCTCCAAAGGTTGGGTGGTGGACTCGCTAAGAAAATGTGTTTATAATGAGCTCGAAAGGTAGGGTAAACAGCCTTATTTATAAGAAAAAATAGTGGACTCGCCGGAAAATGGGTTTCAAATGAGCTCGAAAGGTAGGGTAAACGGACTCATTTGTAAGCAAAATTGGTGGACACGCAAAAAAATGTGTTTCAAATGAGTTCGAAAGGTAGGGTGGTGGACTCGCTAAAAAATGTGTTTCAAATGAATTCAAAAGGAAGGGTAAACAGACTCATTTCGAAGCAAAAATTGTGGAATCGCCGAAAAGTGTGTTTCAAATGAGCTCAAAAGGTAGGGTGGTGTGGACTCGTGAAAAAATGTGTTTCGAATGAGCTCGAAAGGTAGGGTAAACGGCCTCATTTCTAAGAAAAAATGGTGGACTCGCCGAAAAATGTGTGTTAAATGAGCTCGAAAGGTAGGGTGGTGTGGACTCGCTAAAGTGTGTTTCAAATGAGCTCGAAAGGTAGGGTAAACGGCCTCATTTCTAAGAAAAAATTGTGGACTCGCCGAAAAATGTGTTTCAAATGAGCTCGAAAGGTAGGGTGGTGGACTCGCTAAAAAATGTGTTTCAAATGAGCCCGAAAGGTAGGGTAAACGGACTCATTTCTAAGCAAAAATGGGGAAATCGGCGAAAAATGTGTTTCATATGAGCTCCAAAGGTAGGGTGGGGGACTCGCTAAAAAAATGTGTTTCAAATGAGCTCGAAAGGAAGGGTAAACAGCCTTATTTCTAAGAAAAAATAGTGGACTCGCCGAAAATGTGTTTCAAATGAGCTCCAAAGTTAGGGTAAACAACCTCATTCCTAAGCAAAAATGGTAGACTCGCCAAAAAATGTGTTTTAAATAAGCTTCAAAAGTAGGGTGGTGGTCTTGCTGAAAACTGTGTGTTCAAATGAGCTCCAAAGATAGGGTAAACGGCCCAATTTCTAAGCAAAAATGGTGGAATCGCTGAAAAATGTGTATCATATGGGCTCCAAAGGTAGGGTGGTGGACTCGCTAAAATGATGTGTTTCAATGAGCTCGAAAGGTAGGGTAAACGGCATCATTTCTAAGCAAGAATGGTGGACTCGCGGAAAAATGTGTTTAAAATGAGCTTCAAAGGTAGGGTGTTGGTCTAGCTGAAAAATGTGTTTCAAATGAGCTCCAAAGATAGGGTAAACGGCCCAATTTCTTATCAAAAATGGTGGACTCGCCGAAAAATGTGTTTCAAATGAGCTTCAATGGTAGGGTGGTGGACTCGCTAAAATAATGTGTTTCAATGAGCTCGAAAGGTAGGGTAAACGGCCTTATTTCTAAGAAAAAATAGTGGACTCGCCGGAAAATATGTTTCAAATGAGCTTCAAAGGTAGGGTGGTGGTCTAGCTGAAAAATATGTTTAAATGGGCTCCAAAGATAGGGTAAACGGCCCCATTTCTGAGCAAAATTGGTGGACTCGCCGAAAAACGTGTTTCATATGAGCTCTAAAGGTTAGGTGGTGGACTCGCTAAAAAATGTTTTTCAAATGAATTCAAAAGGTAGGATAAACAGACTTATTTCTTAGAAAAAATAGTGGACTCGTTGACAAATGTGTTTCAAATAAGCTCCAATGATAGGGTGGTGTGGACTCGCTATAGTGTGTTTCAAATGAGCTCGAAAGGTAGGGTAAATGGCCTCATTTCTAAGAAAATATTGTGGACTCGCCGAAAAATGTGTTTCAAATGAGCTCGAAAGGTAGGGTGGTGGACTCGCTCAAAAAATGTGTTTCAAATGAGCCCGAAAGGTAGGGTAAACGGACTCATTTCTAAGCAAAAATGGTGGACTCGCCGAAAAATGTGTTTCATATGAGCTCCAAAGGTAGGGTGATGGACTCGCTAAAAAAACGTGTTTCAAATGAGCTCGAAAGGAAGGGTAAACACCCTTATTTCTAAGAAAAAATAGTGGACTCGCCGAAAATGTGTTTCAAATGAGCTCCAAAGTTAGGGTAAACAACCTCATTTCTAAGCAAAAATGGTGGACTCGCCGAAAAATGTGTTTCAAATGAGCTCGAAAGGTAGGGTAAACGGCCTCATTTCTAAGCAAAAATGGTGGACTCACCGAAAAATGTGTTTAAAATTAGCTTCAAAGGTAGGGTGGTGGTCTAGCTGAACAATGTGTTTCAAATGAGCTCCGAAGATCGGGTAAACGGCCCAATTTCTGAGCAAAAATGGTGGACTCGCCGAAAAATGTGTTTCAAATGAGCTTCAAAGGTAAGGTGGTGGACTCGCTAAAAAATGTGTTTCAAATGAGCTCGAAAGGTAGGGTAAACGACCTCATTTTTATGAAAAAATGGTGGACTCGCTAAAAAATGTGTTTCAAATGAGCTTCAAACGTAGGGTGGTGGACTAGCTGAAAAATATGTTTAAATGGGCTCCAAAGATAGGGTAAACGGCCCCATTTCTGAGCAAAATTGGTGGACTCGCCGAAAAATGTGTTTCATATGAGCTCTAAAGTTTGGGTGGTGGACTCGCTAAAAAATGTGTTTCAAATGAATTCAAAAGGTAGGATAAACAGACTTATTTCTAAGAAAAAATAGTGGACTCGCCGACAAATGTGTTTCGAATAAGCTCCAAAGGAAGGGTGGTGTGGACTCGCTAAAAAATGTGTTTCAAATGAGCTCGAAAGGCAGGGTAAACAGCCTCATTTCTAAGAAACAATTGTGGACTCGCCGACAAATGTGTTTCAAATGAGCTCCAAAGGTAGGGTGGTGGTCTAGCTGAAAAATATGTTTAAATGGGCTCCAAAGATAGGGTAAACGGCCCCATTTCTGAGCAAAATTGGTGGACTCGCCGAAAAATGTGTTTCATATGAGCTCTAAAGGTTAGGTGGTGGACTCGCTAAAAAATGTTTTTCAAATGAATTCAAAAGGTAGGATAAACAGACTTATTTCTAAGAAAAAATAGTGGACTCGTCGACAAATGTGTTTCAAATAAGCTCCAATGATAGGGTGGTGTGGACTCGCTATAGTGTGTTTCAAATGAGCTCGAAAGGTAGGGTAAATGGCCTCATTTCTAAGAAAATATTGTGGACTCGCCGAAAAATGTGTTTCAAATGAGCTCGAAAGGTAGGGTGGTGGACTCGCTCAAAAAATGTGTTTCAAATGAGCTCGAAAGGTAGGGTAAAAGACCTCATTTTTATGAAAAAATGGTGGACTCGCTAAAAAATGTGTTTCAAATGAGCTTCAAAGGTAGGGTGGTGGACTAGCTGAAAAATATGTTTAAATGGGCTCCAAAGATAGGGTAAACGGCCCCATTTCTGAGCAAAATTGGTGGACTCGCCGAAAAATGTGTTTCATATGAGCTCTAAAGTTTGGGTGGTGGACTCGCTAAAAAATGTGTTTCAAATGAATTCAAAAGGTAGGATAAACAGACTTATTTCTAAGAAAAAATAGTGGACTCGCCGACAAATGTGTTTCGAATAAGCTCCAAAGGAAGGGTGGTGTGGACTCGCTAAAAAATGTGTTTCAAATGAGCTCGAAAGGCAGGGTAAACAGCCTCATTTCTAAGAAAAAATTGTGGACTCGCCGACAAATGTGTTTCAAATGAGCTCCAAAGGTAGGGTGGTGGTCTAGCTGAAAAATATGTTTAAATGGGCTCCAAAGATAGGGTAAACGGCCCCATTTCTGAGCAAAATTGGTGGACTCGCCGAAAAATGTGTTTCATATGAGCTCTAAAGGTTAGGTGGTGGACTCGCTAAAAAATGTTTTTCAAATGAATTCAAAAGGTAGGATAAACAGACTTATTTCTAAGAAAAAATAGTGGACTCGTCGACAAATGTGTTTCAAATAAGCTCCAATGATAGGGTGGTGTGGACTCGCTATAGTGTGTTTAAAATGAGCTCGAAAGGTAGGGTAAATGGCCTCATTTCTAAGAAAATATTGTGGACTCGCCGAAAAATGTGTTTCAAATGAGCTCGAAAGGTAGGGTGGTGGACTCGCTCAAAAAATGTGTTTCAAATGAGCCCGAAAGGTAGGGTAAACGGACTCATTTCTAAGCAAAAATGGTGGACTCGCCGAAAAATGTGTTTCATATGAGCTCCAAAGGTAGGGTGATGGACTCGCTAAAAAAACGTGTTTCAAATGAGCTCGAAAGGAAGGGTAAACACCCTTATTTCTAAGAAAAAATAGTGGACTCGCCGAAAATGTGTTTCAAATGAGCTCCAAAGTTAGGGTAAACAACCTCATTTCTAAGCAAAAATGGTGGACTCGCCGAAAAATGTGTTTCAAATGAGCTCGAAAGGTAGGGTAAACGGCCTCATTTCTAAGCAAAAATGGTGGACTCACCGAAAAATGTGTTTAAAATTAGCTTCAAAGGTAGGGTGGTGGTCTAGCTGAACAATGTGTTTCAAATGAGCTCCGAAGATCGGGTAAACGGCCCAATTTCTGAGCAAAAATGGTGGACTAGCCGAAAAATGTGTTTCAAATGAGCTTCAAAGGTAAGGTGGTGGACTCGCTAAAAAATGTGTTTCAAATGAGCTCGAAAGGTAGGGTAAACGACCTCATTTTTATGAAAAAATGGTGGACTCGCTAAAAAATGTGTTTCAAATGAGCTTCAAAGGTAGGGTGGTGGACTAGCTGAAAAATATGTTTAAATGGGCTCCAAAGATAGGGTAAACGGCCCCATTTCTGAGCAAAATTGGTGGACTCGCCGAAAAATGTGTTTCATATGAGCTCTAAAGTTTGGGTGGTGGACTCGCTAAAAAATGTGTTTCAAATGAATTCAAAAGGTAGGATAAACAGACTTATTTCTAAGAAAAAATAGTGGACTCGCCGACAAATGTGTTTCGAATAAGCTCCAAAGGAAGGGTGGTGTGGACTCGCTAAAAAATGTGTTTCAAATGAGCTCGAAAGGCAGGGTAAACAGCCTCATTTCTAAGAAAAAATTGTGGACTCGCCGACAAATGTGTTTCAAATGAGCTCCAAAGGTAGGGTGGTGGTCTAGCTGAAAAATATGTTTAAATGGGCTCCAAAGATAGGGTAAACGGCCCCATTTCTGAGCAAAATTGGTGGACTCGCCGAAAAATGTGTTTCATATGAGCTCTAAAGGTTAGGTGGTGGACTCGCTAAAAAATGTTTTTCAAATGAATTCAAAAGGTAGGATAAACAGACTTATTTCTAAGAAAAAATAGTGGACTCGTCGACAAATGTGTTTCAAATAAGCTCCAATGATAGGGTGGTGTGGACTCGCTATAGTGTGTTTCAAATGAGCTCGAAAGGTAGGGTAAATGGCCTCATTTCTAAGAAAATATTGTGGACTCGCCGAAAAATGTGTTTCAAATGAGCTCGAAAGGTAGGGTGGTGGACTCGCTCAAAAAATGTGTTTCAAATGAGCTCGAAAGGTAGGGTAAACGACCTCATTTTTATGAAAAAATGGTGGACTCGCTAAAAAATGTGTTTCAAATGAGCTTCAAAGGTAGGGTGGTGGACTAGCTGAAAAATATGTTTAAATGGGCTCCAAAGATAGGGTAAACGGCCCCATTTCTGAGCAAAATTGGTGGACTCGCCGAAAAATGTGTTTCATATGAGCTCTAAAGTTTGGGTGGTGGACTCGCTAAAAAATGTGTTTCAAATGAATTCAAAAGGTAGGATAAACAGACTTATTTCTAAGAAAAAATAGTGGACTCGCCGACAAATGTGTTTCGAATAAGCTCCAAAGGAAGGGTGGTGTGGACTCGCTAAAAAATGTGTTTCAAATGAGCTCGAAAGGCAGGGTAAACAGCCTCATTTCTAAGAAAAAATTGTGGACTCGCCGACAAATGTGTTTCAAATGAGCTCCAAAGGTAGGGTGGTGGTCTAGCTGAAAAATATGTTTAAATGGGCTCCAAAGATAGGGTAAACGGCCCCATTTCTGAGCAAAATTGGTGGACTCGCCGAAAAATGTGTTTCATATGAGCTCTAAAGGTTAGGTGGTGGACTCGCTAAAAAATGTTTTTCAAATGAATTCAAAAGGTAGGATAAACAGACTTATTTCTAAGAAAAAATGGTGGACTCGCCGAAAAATGTGTTTCAAATGAGCTTCAAAGGTAGGGTGGTGGTCTAGCTGAAAAATATGTTTCAAATGAGCTCCAAAGGTAGGGTAATCGGCCCCATTTCTGAGAAGAATTGGTGGACTCTCCGAAAAATGTGTTTCATATGAACTCCAAAGGTAGGGTGGTGGACTCGGTAAAAAAATGTATTTCAAATGAGCTCGAAAGGTAGGGTAAACGGCCTCATGTGTAAGCAAAAATGGTGGACCCGGCGAAAAATGTGTTTCAAATGAGTTCGAAAGGTAGGGTGGTGGACTCGCTAAAAAATGTGTTTCAAATGAATTCAAAAGGTTGGTTAAACAAACTCATTTCTAAGCAAAATTGGTGGACTCGCCGAAAAATGTGTGTCTAATGAGCTCAAATCGTAGGGTGGTGTGGACTCGCAAAAAAATGTGTTTCGAATGAGCTCAAAAGGTAGGGTAAACGGGCACATTTCTAAGCAAAAATGATGGACTTGCTGAAAAATGTGTTTCAAATGAGCTCGTAAGGTAGGGTGGTAGACTCGCTAAAAAATGTGTTTCAAATGAGATCGAATGGTTGGGTAACGGACTCATTTCTAAGCAAAAATGGTGGACTCACCGAAAAATGTGTTTCATATGAGCTCCAAAGGTAGGGTGGTGGAATCGCTAAAAAAATGTGTTTCAAATGAGCTCGAAAGGTAGGGGTAAACGGCCTTATTTCTAAGAAAAAATAGTGGACTCGCCGGAAAATGTGTTTCAAATGAGCTCCAAAGGTAGGGTGGTGGACTCGCTAAAAAATGTGTTTCAAATGAGCTCGAAAGGTAGGGTAAACGGCCTCATTTCTAAGAAAAAATGGTGGACTCGCCGAAAAATGTGTTTCAAATGAGCTTCAAAGGTAGGGTGGTGGTCTAGCTGAAAAATATGTTTCAAATGAGCTCCAAAGGTAGGGTAATCGGCCCCATTTCTGAGCAAAAATGGTGGACTCGCCGAAAAATGTGTTTCAAATGAGCTCGAAAGGTAGGGTGTTAGACTCGCTAAAAAATGTGTTTCAAATGAGCTCGAATGGTAGGGTAACAGACTCATTTCTAAGAAAAAATGGTGGACTCACCAAAAAATGTGTTTCATATAAGCTCCAAAGGTTAGGGTGGTGGACTCGCTAAAAAATGTGTTTCAAATGAGCTCGAAAGGTAGGGTAAACGGCCTAATTTCTATGAAAAAATGGTGGACTCGCCGAAAAATGTGTTTCAAATGAGCTTCAAAGGTAGGGTGGTGGTCTAGCTGAAAAATATGTTTCAAATGAGCTCCAAAGGTAGGGTAATCGGCCCCATTTCTGAGCAGAATTGGTGGACTCTCCGAAAAATGTGTTTCATATGAACTCCAAAGGTAGGGTGGTGGACTCGCTAAAAAAATGTGTTTCATATGAGCTCGAAAGGTAGGGTAAACGCCCTCATTTGTAAGCAAAAATGGTGGACACGCCGAAAAATGTGTTTCAAATGAGTTCGAAAGGTAGGGTGGTGGACTCGCTATAAAATGTGTTTCAACTGAATTCAAAAGGTAGGGTAAACAGACTCATTTCTAAGAAAAAATGACGGACTAGCCGAAAAATGTGTTTCATATGAGCTCCAAAGGTAGGGTGGTGGACTCGCTAAAAAAATGTGTTTCAAATGAGATCGAAAGGTAGGGTAAACGGCCTTATTTCTAAGAAAAAATAGTGGACTCGCCAGAAAATGTGTTTCAAATGAGCTCCAAAGGTAGGGTGGTGTACTCGCTAAAAAATGTGTTTCAAATGGGCTCGAAAGGTAGGGAAAACGGACTCATTTCTAAAAACAAATGGTCGACTCGCCGAAAAATGTGTTTAAAATGAGCTTCAAAGATAGGATGGTGGTCTAGCTAAAAAATGTGTTTCAGATGAGCTCCAAAGATAGGGTAAACGGCCCCATTTCTGAGCAAAAATGGTGGACTCGCCGAAAAATGTGTTTAATATGAGCTCCAAACGTAGGGTGGTGGACTCGCTAAAAAAATGTGTTTCAAATGAGTTCGAAAGGTAGGGTGAATGGCCTTATTTCTTAGAAAAAATATCGGACTCGCCAGAAAATGTGTTTCAAATGAGCTCCAAAGTTAGGGTGGTGGACTCGGTAAAAATGTGTTTCAAATGAGCTCAAAAGGTATGGTAAACGGCCTCATTTCTAAGAAAAAATGGTGGAATCACCAAAAAATGTGTTTCAAATGAGCTTCAAAGGTAGGGTGGTGGTCTAGCTGGAAAATATGTTACAAACAAGCTCCAAAGATAGGGCAAACGACCCCATTTCTGAGCAAAATTTGTGGACTCACCGAAAAATGTGTTTCATATGAGCTCCAAAGGTAGGGTGGTGGACTCGGTAAAAAAATGTATTTCAAATGAGCTCGAAAGGTAGGGTTACAGTCTCATTTGTAAGCAAAAATGGTGGACCCGCCGAAAAATGTGTTTCAAATGAGTTCGAAAGGTAGGGTGGTAGACTCGCTAAAAAATGTGTTTCAAATGAATTCAAAAGGTTGGGTAAACAGACTCATTTCTAAGAAAAATTGGTGGACTCGCCGAAAAATGTGTTTCTAATGAGCTCAAAAGGTAGGTTGGTGTGGACTCGCAAAAAAATGTGTTTCGAATGAGCTCGAAAGGTAGGGTAAACGGGCTCATTTCAAAGCAAAAATGGTGGCCTTGCTGAAAAATGTGTTTCAAATGAGCTCGAAAGGTAGGGTGGTGTGGACTCGCTAAAAAATGTGTTTCAAATGAGTTCAAAAGGTAAGGTAAATGGCCTCATTTCTAAGCAAAAATGGTGGACTCGCCGAAAAATGTGTTTCATATGAGCTCCAAAGGTACGGTGGTGGACTCGCTAAAAAAATGTGTTTCAAATGAGCTCGAAAGGTAGGGTAAACGCCCTTATTTCTAAGAAAAAATAATGGACTCGCCGAAAAATGTGTTTCAAATGAGCTCCAAAGGTAGGGTGGTGGACTCGCTAAAAAATGTGTTTCAAATGGGCTCGAAAGGTAGGGTAAACAGACTCATTTCTAAAAACAAATGGTGGACTCGCGGATAAATGTGTTTAAAATGAGCTCCAAAGGTAGGGTAAACGACCCCATTTCTGAGCAAAAATGGTGGACTCGCCGAAAAATGTGTTTCATATGAGCTCCAAATGTAGGGTGGTGGACTCGGTAAAAAAATGTATTTCAAATGAGCTCGAAAGGTAGGGTAAACGGCCTAATTTGTAAGCAAAAATGGTGGACCCGGCGAAAAATGTGTTTCAAATGAGTTCGAAAGGTAGGGTGGTGGACTCGCTAAAAAATGTGTTTCAAATGAATTCAAAAGGTTGGTTAAACAAACTCATTTCTAAGCAAAATTGGTGGACTCGCCGAAAAATGTGTGTCTAATGAGCTCAAATCGTAGGGTGGTGTGGACTCGCAAAAAAATGTGTTTCGAATGAGCTCAAAAGGTAGGGTAAACCGGCACATTTCTAAGCAAAAATGATGGACTTGCTGAAAAATGTGTTTCAAATGAGCTCGTAAGGTAGGGTGGTAGACTCGCTAAAAAATGTGTTTCAAATGAGATCGAATGGTTGGGTAACGGACTCATTTCTAAGCAAAAATGGTGGACTCACCGAAAAATGTGTTTCATATGAGCTCCAAAGGTAGGGTGGTGGAATCGCTAAAAAAATGTGTTTCAAATGAGCTCGAAAGGTAGGGTAAACGGCCTTATTTCTAAGAAAAAATAGTGGACTCGCCGGAAAATGTGTTTCAAATGAGCTCCAAAGGTAGGGTGGTGGACTCGCTAAAAAATGTGTTTCAAATGAGCTCGAAAGGTAGGGTAAACGGCCTCATTTCTAAGAAAAAATGGTGGACTCGCCGAAAAATTTGTTTCAAATGAGCTTCAAAGGTAGGGTGGTGGTCTAGCTGAAAAATATGTTTCAAATGAGCTCCAAAGGTAGGGTAATCGGCCCCATTTCTGAGCAAAAATGGTGGACTCGCCGAAAAATGTGTTTCAAATGAGCTCGAAAGGTAGGGTGTTAGACTCGCTAAAAAATGTGTTTCAAATGAGCTCGAATGGTAGGGTAACAGACTCATTTCTAAGAAAAAATGGTGGACTCACCAAAAAATGTGTTTCATATAAGCTCCAAAGGTAGGGTGGTGGACTCGCTAAAAAATGTGTTTCAAATGAGCTCGAAAGGTAGGGTAAACGGCCTCATTTCTATGAAAAAATGGTGGACTCGCCGAAAAATGTGTTTCAAATGAGCTTCAAAGGTAGGGTGGTGGTCTAGCTGAAAAATATGTTTCAAATGAGCTCCAAAGGTAGGGTAATCGGCCCCATTTCTGAGCAGAATTGGTGGACTCTCCGAAAAATGTGTTTCATATGAACTCCAAAGGTAGGGTGGTGGACTCGCTAAAAAAATGTGTTTCATATGAGCTCGAAAGGTAGGGTAAACGCCCTCATTTGTAAGCAAAAATGGTGGACACGCCGAAAAATGTGTTTCAAATGAGTTCGAAAGGTAGGGTGGTGGACTCGCTATAAAATGTGTTTCAACTGAATTCAAAAGGTAGGGTAAACAGACTCATTTCTAAGAAAAAATGACGGACTAGCCGAAAAATGTGTTTCATATGAGCTCCAAAGGTAGGGTGGTGGACTCGCTAAAAAAATGTGTTTCAAATGAGATCGAAAGGTAGGGTAAACGGCCTTATTTCTAAGAAAAAATAGTGGACTCGCCAGAAAATGTGTTTCAAATGAGCTCCAAAGGTAGGGTGGTGTACTCGCTAAAAAATGTGTTTCAAATGGGCTCGAAAGGTAGGGAAAACGGACTCATTTCTAAAAACAAATGGTCGACTCGCCGAAAAATGTGTTTAAAATGAGCTTCAAAGATAGGATGGTGGTCTAGCTAAAAAATGTGTTTCAGATGAGCTCCAAAGATAGGGTAAACGGCCCCATTTCTGAGCAAAAATGGTGGACTCGCCGAAAAATGTGTTTAATATGAGCTCCAAACGTAGGGTGGTGGACTCGCTAAAAAAATGTGTTTCAAATGAGTTCGAAAGGTAGGGTGAATGGCCTTATTTCTTAGAAAAAATAGCGGACTCGCCAGAAAATGTGTTTCAAATGAGCTCCAAAGTTAGGGTGGTGGACTCGGTAAAAATGTGTTTCAAATGAGCTCAAAAGGTATGGTAAACGGCCTCATTTCTAAGAAAAAATGGTGGAATCACCAAAAAATGTGTTTCAAATGAGCTTCAAAGGTAGGGTGGTGGTCTAGCTGGAAAATATGTTACAAACAAGCTCCAAAGATAGGGCAAACGACCCCATTTCTGAGCAAAATTTGTGGACTCACCGAAAAATGTGTTTCATATGAGCTCCAAAGGTAGGGTGGTGGACTCGGTAAAAAAATGTATTTCAAATGAGCTCGAAAGGTAGGGTTACAGTCTCATTTGTAAGCAAAAATGGTGGACCCGCCGAAAAATGTGTTTCAAATGAGTTCGAAAGGTAGGGTGGTAGACTCGCTAAAAAATGTGTTTCAAATGAATTCAAAAGGTTGGGTAAACAGACTCATTTCTAAGAAAAATTGGTGGACTCGCCGAAAAATGTGTTTCTAATGAGCTCAAAAGGTAGGTTGGTGTGGACTCGCAAAAAAATGTGTTTCGAATGAGCTCGAAAGGTAGGGTAAACGGGCTCATTTCAAAGCAAAAATGGTGGCCTTGCTGAAAAATGTGTTTCAAATGAGCTCGAAAGGTAGGGTGGTGTGGACTCGCTAAAAAATGTGTTTCAAATGAGTTCAAAAGGTAAGGTAAATGGCCTCATTTCTAAGCAAAAATGGTGGACTCGCCGAAAAATGTGTTTCATATGAGCTCCAAAGGTACGGTGGTGGACTCGCTAAAAAAATGTGTTTCAAATGAGCTCGAAAGGTAGGGTAAACGCCCTTATTTCTAAGAAAAAATAATGGACTCGCCGAAAAATGTGTTTCAAATGAGCTCCAAAGGTAGGGTGGTGGACTCGCTAAAAAATGTGTTTCAAATGGGCTCGAAAGGTAGGGTAAACAGACTCATTTCTATAAACAAATGGTGGACTCGCGGAAAAATGTGTTTAAAATGAGCTCCAAAGGTAGGGTAAACGACCCCATTTCTGAGCAAAAATGGTGGACTCGCCGAAAAATGTGTTTCATATGAGCTCCAAATGTAGGGTGGTGGACTCGGTAAAAAAATGTATTTCAAATGAGCTCGAAAGGTAGGGTAAACGGCCTAATTTGTAAGCAAAAATGGTGGACCCGGCGAAAAATGTGTTTCAAATGAGTTCGAAAGGTAGGGTGGTGGACTCGCTAAAAAATGTGTTTCAAATGAATTCAAAAGGTTGGTTAAACAAACTCATTTCTAAGCAAAATTGGTGGACTCGCCGAAAAATGTGTGTCTAATGAGCTCAAATCGTAGGGTGGTGTGGACTCGCAAAAAAATGTGTTTCGAATGAGCTCAAAAGGTAGGGTAAACCGGCACATTTCTAAGCAAAAATGATGGACTTGCTGAAAAATGTGTTTCAAATGAGCTCGTAAGGTAGGGTGGTAGACTCGCTAAAAAATGTGTTTCAAATGAGATCGAATGGTTGGGTAACGGACTCATTTCTAAGCAAAAATGGTGGACTCACCGAAAAATGTGTTTCATATGAGCTCCAAAGGTAGGGTGGTGGAATCGCTAAAAAAATGTGTTTCAAATGAGCTCGAAAGGTAGGGTAAACGGCCTTATTTCTAAGAAAAAATAGTGGACTCGCCGGAAAATGTGTTTCAAATGAGCTCCAAAGGTAGGGTGGTGGACTCGCTAAAAAATGTGTTTCAAATGAGCTCGAAAGGTAGGGTAAACGGGCTAATTTCTAAGAAAAAATGGTGGACTCGCTGAAAAATGTGTTTCAAATGAGCTTCAAAGGTAGGGTGGTGGTCTAGCTGAAAAATGTGTTTCAAATGAGCTACAAAGATAGGGTAAACGGCCCCATTTCTGAGCAAAATTGGTGGACTCGCCGAAAAATGTGTTTCACATGAGCTCCAAAGGTAGGGTGGTGGACTCGGTAAAAAAATGTATTTCAAATGAGCTCGAAAGGTAGGGTAAACGGCCTCATTTGTAAGCAAAAATGGTGGACCCGGCGAAAAATGTGTTTCAAATGAGTTCGAAAGGTAGGGTGGTGGACTCGCTAAAAAATGTGTTTCAAATGAATTCAAAAGGTTGGTTAAACAAACTCATTTCTAAGCAAAATTGGTGGACTCGCCGAAAAATGTGTGTCTAATGAGCTCAAATCGTAGGGTGGTGTGGACTCGCAAAAAAATGTGTTTCGAATGAGCTCAAAAGGTAGGGTAAACGGGCACATTTCTAAGCAAAAATGATGGACTTGCTGAAAAATGTGTTTCAAATGAGCTCGTAAGGTAGGGTGTTAGACTCGCTAAAAAATGTGTTTCAAATGAGATCGAATGGTTGGGTAACGGACTCATTTCTAAGCAAAAATGGTGGACTCACCGAAAAATGTGTTTCATATGAGCTCCAAAGGTAGGGTGGTGGAATCGCTAAAAAAATGTGTTTCAAATGAGCTCGAAAGGTAGGGTAAACGGCCTTATTTCTAAGAAAAAATAGTGGACTCGCCGGAAAATGTGTTTCAAATGAGCTCCAAAGGTAGGGTGGTGGACTCGCTAAAAAATGTGTTTCAAATGAGCTCGAAAGGTAGGGTAAACGGCCTCATTTCTAAGAAAAAATGGTGGACTCGCCGAAAAATGTGTTTCAAATGAGCTTCAAAGGTAGGGTGGTGGTCTAGCTGAAAAATATGTTTCAAATGAGCTCCAAAGGTAGGGTAATCGGCCCCATTTCTGAGCAAAAATGGTGGACTCGCCGAAAAATGTGTTTCAAATGAGCTCGAAAGGTAGGGTGTTAGACTCGCTAAAAAATGTGTTTCAAATGAGCTCGAATGGTAGGGTAACAGACTCATTTCTAAGAAAAAATGGTGGACTCACCAAAAAATGTGTTTCATATAAGCTCCAAAGGTAGGGTGGTGGACACGCTAAAAAATGTGTTTCGAATGAGCTCGAAAGGTAGGGTAAACGGCCTCATTTCTAAGAAAAAATGGTGGACTCGCCGAAAAATGTGTTTCAAATGAGCTTCAAAGGTAGGGTGGTGGTCTAGCTGAAAAATATGTTTCAAATGAGCTCCAAAGGTAGGGTAATCGGCCCCATTTCTGAGAAGAATTGGTGGACTCTCCGAAAAATGTGTTTCATATGAACTCCAAAGGTAGGGTGGTGGACTCGGTAAAAAAATGTATTTCAAATGAGCTCGAAAGGTAGGGTAAACGGCCTCATGTGTAAGCAAAAATGGTGGACCCGGCGAAAAATGTGTTTCAAATGAGTTCGAAAGGTAGGGTGGTGGACTCGCTAAAAAATGTGTTTCAAATGAATTCAAAAGGTTGGTTAAACAAACTCATTTCTAAGCAAAATTGGTGGACTCGCCGAAAAATGTGTGTCTAATGAGCTCAAATCGTAGGGTGGTGTGGACTCGCAAAAAAATGTGTTTCGAATGAGCTCAAAAGGTAGGGTAAACGGGCACATTTCTAAGCAAAAATGATGGACTTGCTGAAAAATGTGTTTCAAATGAGCTCGTAAGGTAGGGTGGTAGACTCGCTAAAAAATGTGTTTCAAATGAGATCGAATGGTTGGGTAACGGACTCATTTCTAAGCAAAAATGGTGGACTCACCGAAAAATGTGTTTCATATGAGCTCCAAAGGTAGGGTGGTGGAATCGCTAAAAAAATGTGTTTCAAATGAGCTCGAAAGGTAGGGTAAACGGCCTTATTTCTAAGAAAAAATAGTGGACTCGCCGGAAAATGTGTTTCAAATGAGCTCCAAAGGTAGGGTGGTGGACTCGCTAAAAAATGTGTTTCAAATGAGCTCGAAAGGTAGGGTAAACGGCCTCATTTCTAAGAAAAAATGGTGGACTCGCCGAAAAATGTGTTTCAAATGAGCTTCAAAGGTAGGGTGGTGGTCTAGCTGAAAAATATGTTTCAAATGAGCTCCAAAGGTAGGGTAATCGGCCCCATTTCTGAGCAAAAATGGTGGACTCGCCGAAAAATGTGTTTCAAATGAGCTCGAAAGGTAGGGTGTTAGACTCGCTAAAAAATGTGTTTCAAATGAGCTCGAATGGTAGGGTAACAGACTCATTTCTAAGAAAAAATGGTGGACTCACCAAAAAATGTGTTTCATATAAGCTCCAAAGGTAGGGTGGTGGACACGCTAAAAAATGTGTTTCGAATGAGCTCGAAAGGTAGGGTAAACGGCCTCATTTCTATGAAAAAATGGTGGACTCGCCGAAAAATGTGTTTCAAATGAGCTTCAAAGGTAGGGTGGTGGTCTAGCTGAAAAATATGTTTCAAATGAGCTCCAAAGGTAGGGTAATCGGCCCCATTTCTGAGCAGAATTGGTGGACTCTCCGAAAAATGTGTTTCATATGAACTCCAAAGGTAGGGTGGTGGACTCGCTAAAAAAATGTGTTTCATATGAGCTCGAAAGGTAGGGTAAACGCCCTCATTTGTAAGCAAAAATGGTGGACACGCCGAAAAATGTGTTTCAAATGAGTTCGAAAGGTAGGGTGGTGGACTCGCTATAAAATGTGTTTCAACTGAATTCAAAAGGTAGGGTAAACAGACTCATTTCTAAGAAAAAATGACGGACTAGCCGAAAAATGTGTTTCATATGAGCTCCAAAGGTAGGGTGGTGGACTCGCTAAAAAAATGTGTTTCAAATGAGATCGAAAGGTAGGGTAAACGGCCTTATTTCTAAGAAAAAATAGTGGACTCGCCAGAAAATGTGTTTCAAATGAGCTCCAAAGGTAGGGTGGTGTACTCGCTAAAAAATGTGTTTCAAATGGGCTCGAAAGGTAGGGAAAACGGACTCATTTCTAAAAACAAATGGTTGACTCGCCGAAAAATGTGTTTAAAATGAGCTTCAAAGATAGGATGGTGGTCTAGCTAAAAAATGTGTTTCAGATGAGCTCCAAAGGTAGGGTAAACCGGCACATTTCTAAGCAAAAATGATGGACTTGCTGAAAAATGTGTTTCAAATGAGCTCGTAAGGTAGGGTGGTAGACTCGCTAAAAAATGTGTTTCAAATGAGATCGAATGGTTGGGTAACGGACTCATTTCTAAGCAAAAATGGTGGACTCACCGAAAAATGTGTTTCATATGAGCTCCAAAGGTAGGGTGGTGGAATCGCTAAAAAAATGTGTTTCAAATGAGCTCGAAAGGTAGGGTAAACGGCCTTATTTCTAAGAAAAAATAGTGGACTCGCCGGAAAATGTGTTTCAAATGAGCTCCAAAGGTAGGGTGGTGGACTCGCTAAAAAATGTGTTTCAAATGAGCTCGAAAGGTAGGGTAAACGGGCTAATTTCTAAGAAAAAATGGTGGACTCGCTTAAAAATGTGTTTCAAATGAGCTTCAAAGGTAGGGTGGTGGTCTAGCTGAAAAATGTGTTTCAAATGAGCTACAAAGATAGGGTAAACGGCCCCATTTCTGAGCAAAATTGGTGGACTCGCCGAAAAATGTGTTTCACATGAGCTCCAAAGGTAGGGTGGTGGACTCGGTAAAAAATGTATTTCAAATGAGCTCGAAAGGTAGGGTAAACGGCCTCATTTGTAAGCAAAAATGGTGGACCCGGCGAAAAATGTGTTTCAAATGAGTTCGAAAGGTAGGGTGGTGGACTCGCTAAAAAATGTGTTTCAAATGAATTCAAAAGGTTGGTTAAACAAACTCATTTCTAAGCAAAATTGGTGGACTCGCCGAAAAATGTGTGTCTAATGAGCTCAAATCGTAGGGTGGTGTGGACTCGCAAAAAAATGTGTTTCGAATGAGCTCAAAAGGTAGGTTAAACGGGCACATTTCTAAGCAAAAATGATGGACTTGCTGAAAAATGTGTTTCAAATGAGCTCGTAAGGTAGGGTGTTAGACTCGCTAAAAAATGTGTTTCAAATGAGATCGAATGGTTGGGTAACGGACTCATTTCTAAGCAAAAATGGTGGACTCACCGAAAAATGTGTTTCATATGAGCTCCAAAGGTAGGGTGGTGGAATCGCTAAAAAAATGTGTTTCAAATGAGCTCGAAAGGTAGGGTAAACGGCCTTATTTCTAAGAAAAAATAGTGGACTCGCCGGAAAATGTGTTTCAAATGAGCTCCAAAGGTAGGGTGGTGGACTCGCTAAAAAATGTGTTTCAAATGAGCTCGAAAGGTAGGGTAAACGGCCTCATTTCTAAGAAAAAATGGTGGACTCGCCGAAAAATGTGTTTCAAATGAGCTTCAAAGGTAGGGTGGTGGTCTAGCTGAAAAATATGTTTCAAATGAGCTCCAAAGGTAGGGTAATCGGCCCCATTTCTGAGAAGAATTGGTGGACTCTCCGAAAAATGTGTTTCATATGAACTCCAAAGGTAGGGTGGTGGACTCGGTAAAAAAATGTATTTCAAATGAGCTCGAAAGGTAGGGTAAACGGCCTCATGTGTAAGCAAAAATGGTGGACCCGGCGAAAAATGTGTTTCAAATGAGTTCGAAAGGTAGGGTGGTGGACTCGCTAAAAAATGTGTTTCAAATGAATTCAAAAGGTTGGTTAAACAAACTCATTTCTAAGCAAAATTGGTGGACTCGCCGAAAAATGTGTGTCTAATGAGCTCAAATCGTAGGGTGGTGTGGACTCGCAAAAAAATGTGTTTCGAATGAGCTCAAAAGGTAGGGTAAACGGGCACATTTCTAAGCAAAAATGATGGACTTGCTGAAAAATGTGTTTCAAATGAGCTCGTAAGGTAGGGTGGTAGACTCGCTAAAAAATGTGTTTCAAATGAGATCGAATGGTTGGGTAACGGACTCATTTCTAAGCAAAAATGGTGGACTCACCGAAAAATGTGTTTCATATGAGCTCCAAAGGTAGGGTGGTGGAATCGCTAAAAAAATGTGTTTCAAATGAGCTCGAAAGGTAGGGTAAACGGCCTTATTTCTAAGAAAAAATAGTGGACTCGCCGGAAAATGTGTTTCAAATGAGCTCCAAAGGTAGGGTGGTGGACTCGCTAAAAAATGTGTTTCAAATGAGCTCGAAAGGTAGGGTAAACGGCCTCATTTCTAAGAAAAAATGGTGGACTCGCCGAAAAATGTGTTTCAAATGAGCTTCAAAGGTAGGGTGGTGGTCTAGCTGAAAAATATGTTTCAAATGAGCTCCAAAGGTAGGGTAATCGGCCCCATTTCTGAGCAAAAATGGTGGACTCGCCGAAAAATGTGTTTCAAATGAGCTCGAAAGGTAGGGTGTTAGACTCGCTAAAAAATGTGTTTCAAATGAGCTCGAATGGTAGGGTAACAGACTCATTTCTAAGAAAAAATGGTGGACTCACCAAAAAATGTGTTTCATATAAGCTCCAAAGGTAGGGTGGTGGACACGCTAAAAAATGTGTTTCGAATGAGCTCGAAAGGTAGGGTAAACGGCCTCATTTCTATGAAAAAATGGTGGACTCGCCGAAAAATGTGTTTCAAATGAGCTTCAAAGGTAGGGTGGTGGTCTAGCTGAAAAATATGTTTCAAATGAGCTCCAAAGGTAGGGTAATCGGCCCCATTTCTGAGCAGAATTGGTGGACTCTCCGAAAAATGTGTTTCATATGAACTCCAAAGGTAGGGTGGTGGACTCGCTAAAAAAATGTGTTTCATATGAGCTCGAAAGGTAGGGTAAACGCCCTCATTTGTAAGCAAAAATGGTGGACACGCCGAAAAATGTGTTTCAAATGAGTTCGAAAGGTAGGGTGGTGGACTCGCTATAAAATGTGTTTCAACTGAATTCAAAAGGTAGGGTAAACAGACTCATTTCTAAGAAAAAATGACGGACTAGCCGAAAAATGTGTTTCATATGAGCTCCAAAGGTAGGGTGGTGGACTCGCTAAAAAAATGTGTTTCAAATGAGATCGAAAGGTAGGGTAAACGGCCTTATTTCTAAGAAAAAATAGTGGACTCGCCAGAAAATGTGTTTCAAATGAGCTCCAAAGGTAGGGTGGTGTACTCGCTAAAAAATGTGTTTCAAATGGGCTCGAAAGGTAGGGAAAACGGACTCATTTCTAAAAACAAATGGTTGACTCGCCGAAAAATGTGTTTAAAATGAGCTTCAAAGATAGGATGGTGGTCTAGCTAAAAAATGTGTTTCAGATGAGCTCCAAAGATAGGGTAAACGGCCCCATTTCTGAGCAAAAATGGTGGACTCGCCGAAAAATGTGTTTAATATGAACTCCAAACGTAGGGTGGTGGACTCGCTAAAAAAATGTGTTTCAAATGAGTTCGAAAGGTAGGGTGAATGGCCTTATTTCTTAGAAAAAATAGCGGACTCGCCAGAAAATGTGTTTCAAATGAGCTCCAAAGTTAGGGTGGTGGACTCGGTAAAAATGTGTTTCAAATGAGCTCAAAAGGTATGGTAAACGGCCTCATTTCTAAGAAAAAATGGTGGAATCACCAAAAAATGTGTTTCAAATGAGCTTCAAAGGTAGGGTGGTGGTCTAGCTGGAAAATATGTTACAAACAAGCTCCAAAGATAGGGCAAACGACCCCATTTCTGAGCAAAATTTGTGGACTCACCGAAAAATGTGTTTCATATGAGCTCCAAAGGTAGGGTGGTGGACTCGGTAAAAAAATGTATTTCAAATGAGCTCGAAAGGTAGGGTTACAGTCTCATTTGTAAGCAAAAATGGTGGACCCGCCGAAAAATGTGTTTCAAATGAATTCAAAAGGTTGGGTAAACAGACTCATTTCTAAGAAAAATTGGTGGACTCGCCGAAAAATGTGTTTCTAATGAGCTCAAAAGGTAGGTTGGTGTGGACTCGCAAAAAAATGTGTTTCGAATGAGCTCGAAGGGTAGGGTAAACGGGCTCATTTCAAAGCAAAAATGGTGGCCTTGCTGAAAAATGTGTTTCAAATGAGCTCGAAAGGTAGGGTGGTGTGGACTCGCTAAAAAATGTGTTTCAAATGAGTTCAAAAGGTAAGGTAAATGGCCTCATTTCTAAGCAAAAATGGTGGACTCGCCGAAAAATGTGTTTCATATGAGCTCCAAAGGTACGGTGGTGGACTCGCTAAAAAAATGTGTTTCAAATGAGCTCGAAAGGTAGGGTAAACGCCCTTATTTCTAAGAAAAAATAATGGACTCGCCGAAAAATGTGTTTCAAATGAGCTCCAAAGGTAGGGTGGTGGACTCGCTAAAAAATGTGTTTCAAATGGGCTCGAAAGGTAGGGTAAACAGACTCATTTCTAAAAACAAATGGTGGACTCGCGGAAAAATGTGTTTAAAATGAGCTCCAAAGGTAGGGTAAACGACCCCATTTCTGAGCAAAAATGGTGGACTCGCCGAAAAATGTGTTTCATATGAGCTCCAAATGTAGGGTGGTGGACTCGCTAAAAAAATGTGTTTCAAATGAGTTCGAAAGGTAGGGTGAATGGCCTTATTTCTAAGAAAAAATAGCGGACTCGCCAGAAAATGTGTTTCAAATGAGCTCCAAAGGTAGGGTGGTGGACTCGGTAAAAATGTGTTTCAAATGAGCTTCAAAGGTAGGGTGGTGGTCTAGCTGGAAAATATGTTTCAAACAAGCTCCAAAGATAGGGCAAACGACCCCATTTCTGAGCAAAATTGGTGGACTCACCGAAAAATGTGTTTCATATGAGCTCCAAAGGTAGGGTGGTGGACTCGTGAAAAAAATGTATTTCAAATGAGCTCGAAAGGTAGGGTAAACGGCCTCATTTGTAACTAAAAATGGTGGACCCGCCGAAAAATGTGTTTCAAATGAGTTCGAAAGGTAGGGTGGTAGACTCGCTAAAAAATGTTTTTCAAATGAATTCAAAAGGTTGGGTAAACAGACTCATTTCTAAGGAAAATTGGTGGACTCGCCGAAAAATGTGTTTCTAATGAGCTCAAAAGGTAGGTTGGTGTGGACTCGCAAAAAAATGTGTTTCGAATGAGCTCGAAAGGTAGGGTAAACGGGCTCATTTCAAAGCAAAAATGGTGGCCTTGCTGAAAAATGTGTTTCAAATGAGCTCGAAAGGTAGGGTGGTGTGGACTCGCTAAAACATGTGTTTCAAATGAGATTGAAAGGTAGGGTAAACGGCCTCATTTCTAAGCAAAAATGGTGGTCTCGCCGAAAAATGTGTTTCAAATGAGCTCGAAAGGTAGGGTGGTGGACTCGCTAAAAAATGTATTTCAAATGAGCTCGAAAGGTAGAGTAAACAGACTCATTTCTAAGCAAAAATGGTGGACTCGCCGAAAAATGTGTTTCATATGAGCTCCAAAGGTAGGTTGGTGGACTCGCTAAAAAAATGTGTTTCAAATGAACTCGAACTGTAGGGTAAACGGCCTTGTTTCTAAGAGAAAAAAATGGACTCGCCGGAAAATGTGTTTCAAATGAGCTCCAAAGATAGGGTGGTGGACTCGCTAAAAAAATGTGTTTAAAATGAGTATGAAAGGTAGGGTAAACGACCTTATTTCTAAAAAAAAATAGTGGACTCGCTGGAAAATGTGTTTCAAATGAGCTCCAAAGGTAGGGTGGTTGACTCGGTAAAAAATGTGTTTCAAATGAGCTCGAAAGGTAGGGTAAACGGGCTAATTTCTAAGAAAAAATGGTGGACTCGCTGAAAAATGTGTTTCAAATGAGCTTCAAAGGTAGGGTGGTGGTCTAGCTGAAAAATGTGTTTCAAATGAGCTACAAAGATAGGGTAAACGGCCCCATTTCTGAGCAAAATTGGTGGACTCGCCGAAAAATGTGTTTCACATGAGCTCCAAAGGTAGGGTGATGGGCCCGGTAAAGAAATGTGTTTCAAATGAGCTCGAAAGGTAGGGTAAACGGCCTCATGTAAGCAAAAATGGTGGACACACTGAAAAAAGTGTTTCAAATGAGTTCGAAAGGTAGGGTGTTGGACTCGCTAAAAAATGTGTTTCAAATTAATTCAAAAGGTAGGGTAAACAGACTCATTTCTAAGCAAAAATTGTGGACTCGCCAAAAAATGTGTTTCAAATGAGCTTCAAAGGTAGGGTTGTGGTCTAGCTGAAAAATGTTGTAGCACCCCCGAGAGCCAGGCTAGACAAATCCCAGATATTCTTCTGATATAAGCCTAACCTTGATCTCGAGAGCCAACAGCTGAACAATCGGTAACACAACAGTGACTCTACGACTCAAAGCACTATTATACAAACTCTTAGCAGAGTGAAGATAGCAAATATTACAAGCAGAGGTCACTGACCCAAACAACTCATCAAACAGCGAAAGCAAATTATGTTATGCTACATAACAAGAACCAAAAGGCCTAAGAGGCCATAACATAAGCGACGTCCCGCCCATCGATTCCAGGCTGCTGCCCGGGAACCCCGATCTACTCGTCGATGTCCAGGTAGAAACCGGCAGTGGAGTTGGAACCTTCACCTGTCCAAAAAGTGCGCAAGGCTGAGTACAGGAGGTACTCAACAAGACTTAATTAACCTATTATATATCTGCCCGTTCAGGGAGTAATCATGAATGTTTTGCATAAAGCCATCTTTGTTTTTCAAATCGAGGGAGGAGAGAGAGTCTCGCATCTGTAGACTTTTAAAATGGGATAAGGGAACAACACCTCTGACCTCATCCTCCATCTTCTGTAGCCACCGAGATGCCATCGCTTGCACCACCCTCAAGAATCACCCCCTCGCTCAACCCGAGGAAGTAACCCTAACCATCCTTAGTTGACAGTTTTATGATAAATTTTAAGTTGTCTATGATCACCGAAATAAGGTACCAAGTCGTCCGTAACCGTGGACACGGCTTTCCGAAAAGATTTACCCTGCAGGGGGTGTAACTACCCACACGCGCCAACCAACCGATACGCCAGACTTTAGCACTCTACCTGGGAGTGCCGGCTGGAGAGTTGGCCACGACCTTTCCCAAGCTTCGCTTATGTTCATGAGCCACAGCAGTAGATCTGACCACGCGCAGCGGTCTCTAGTGCGGGTTGCCAGGGTCAACATGTGGACCGCAGCCCTGTTGCCCAGCCCTAAATTTTCTCCTCAAATCATTTTACCGCACCCGCAAATGGAATACTCGAACTAGTGGCTTCACGTAGTAGGCTAGGCAAGTTGGAGTCGAGGGGGAAATGAATACCCCGTGTGGATGCACGAATAGTCTTGGTTCCGAACCCAGGAACTCAGTTCCTACTGTCGACGAGAACGAGACAATCCACCACAATCCCAATGTGGCCTCTCGTCCAAGTCTTTAACAATAAATAAATCATGTGTACTTATTCCATCCCAATCCTCTCAACTGGATGGAGAAAGGAACAACTAAGCAAGCCTAAGCGGCGATGCGACGCAAGGAACCCTCTATACCTTGACCAAAACATCTTTGAACCGTATGCATAACACAAGAATCAGATACTTTGGAAATCTTATATGTGCAGATATAAGGTTATGCTTGCCTTGCTCTTCAGTAGCTGGGTATTGGTCTTCGGAGGCGTTGCAGACACTCTCGGGCTCAGATCCTATCGCGAAGAACCAAATACCGGAAAGGAGTGACACAATCAATACAATATTGATGCGATGCGCAATCACATGAATGATATGTCATTTTAGAATTTCCTAGATGCAAGCACCAAATTAAGTGTATGAATATAACATACCCATAATTTAAATTAGGGTTTATTAAGGTGAGACTAATAACATTATTTTTCTTGTATGGAATATGTATGATTATAGTTGAATAGATTTTATTTTTCTGAGTATTTTGATATAAAAATCATATTTTTCTGATTCAAAATGAATTAGTTATGAATTTTTCAAAGTTTAAACAATTTAATTCAAATTAAATCATTTGTTAATTCCATTTTAAATAATTATAATTTAAATAAATATTATTGGACCCACATGTCATAACTTTAATAATTACATAAAACATTATTTGCAAATGAATAGAATTCTGACAAGGGGACCCACCTGTCAGGGAATAAATAAATACAGAAATAATTTTTAAATTCCAGAAAAGAAAAAGAAAAGGGCTGATGACGTCAGCTGACGTCATCCACGGCCAAATCCCCACTGCTGATCACGATTCTCTCGGACCAGAGGGAATTGGGGCGATTGAGATGCAGCAGAAGGAAGAGGAGGCCGAGGCGGACCAGGAAGTGGCGGCGCTGTGACCAAATGGTCACCGGAGTTACTCCGGTGCCTCGCCGGAGCGGAGCACGACGGCGGCGCTTGACGATCGGGCTAACCAGAGAGAAAGGGAGTGAGAGGAGGGCACGGGGAGGACCGCAGGATCAACCTGAAGCTCGTAGAAGTGTCGAGGAGGCGAGGGGAGCTCGGGGTTGGCCGGAAATCGTGGTCGACGGCGGCGGACCCGACGAAGGGAATCGATGTTTCCCGCGGCTTCGCGGCTTCCCAGCACAAACCGCTCGAGGAGGAGGAAGAGGAGAGCGAGGCGGTTCTTCTGGTCTTCTCGCCGGAGCAGGAGGTGGCCGGAATTCGCCGGAGTTTCTCGCCGGACGTAGCTAGGGTTTCGGGCGAGCTGAGGAAGAAGAGACGAGATGGGAATGGCTTAGGGTTTTTCTCCGGCGGCAGGCGACCTTCTTGTAGTCCAGGGAGGGGCGGCGGCACGTATCTTGGCGCAGAAGAGGCAGGGGACGGCGAGGCGCTCGACAGCGCACGGCGGCGCCGTCGGAAGCTCGAAGACGATGGTTTTCTTCTGAAAACCCCCCTGAAGATCTTACTTTTTGCCAGATTCTTTCACAAACAGGCCCCTGGTTACTTATTTAAAAGGTTTGGGCTTTTCTGTGAAGAGAAAAATTTGCAGAAAAATACTAGGAGATTCAAAATTTCACAAGGAAGCCATTGGCAGTCCTGGATTTTGAAAATTTGGAATATTTTGAGTTCACCAAGAATAGCAAGAGTTTAACCCTTTCTTTCAAAAGCAAGATGTGAATTTTAAATGCAAATTCTTATCCAAATTAAATGAGATGCATGCAATGCTCAAAACACACCTTATATTCCACTTAGCAAACTTGGGATGTTACAGATCTACCCTCCTTACAAGAATCTCGCCCCGAGATTCCTAGGTTTTAGAAAAGAAGTCGGGATACTCAGATCGGAGACGATCTTCGCGTTCCCAGGTTGCTTCCTCCTCAGAGTGATGAGACCACTGAACCTTGAGGAACTTGATGCTCTGACGACGAGTTTTACGCTCGGCTTCATCAAGGATACGGATAGGATATTCACGATAGGTTAGATCCTCTTGAAGGTCAAGAGTCTCATGATCAACACCACGAATGGGGTTTTTGAAGCAACGCTTCAACTGGGAAACATGGAAGACGTCATGGACGTCTGGAAATTTTGAGGGTAGTTCCAATTGGTAGGCAAGCTTTCCACGATTAGCAAGAATGCGAAAGGGACCAACATAGCGAGGAGCCAGTTTGCCTTTGATACCAAATCGACGGACACCCCGAAGAGGAGTGACCCTGAGATAGGCATACTCGCCAACTTCATAGTGAACATCTTGGTGATGGCTGTCATAGTAGCTCTTCTGACGGGACTGAGCTGTTTTGAGACGTTCACGGACGATATTGACTTGATCTTCTGCTTCTTTGATGATATCTGGCCCAAAGAGTGATCTCTCACCAGTTTCGGACCAGTTCAAAGGGGTACGACATCTCCTGCCATATAAAGCTTCAAAGGGTGCCATACCAATGCTAGATTGGAAGCTGTTGTTGTAACTGAATTCAGCGAATTGAAGACACTTCTCCCAATTATTCCCGAAGGATATGACACAGGCTCTTAACATGTCCTCAAGAATCTGATTGACTCGTTCTGTCTGACCACCGGTTTGAGGATGATAAGCTGTGCTGAAAGAAAGATGGGTTCCCATAGCTTGTTGGAAACTGGACCAGAACTTGGAGGTAAACAGACTCCCACGGTCAGAGATGATCTTCTTCGGAACACCATGAAGAACAACTATCCGGGAGACATATAGATCTGCTAACTGAATAGCGGTAATATCTTCTCGAACAGGAAGGAAGTGAGCAACCTTGGAAAGGCGGTCCACGACTACCCAGATAGCATTGTTTCCCTTTTGAGTCTTTGGAAGACCAGTGATGAAATCCATACCAACTTCATCCCACTTCCAGACAGGAATGGAAAGGGGTTGAAGGGTACCAGCTGGCCTTTGATGTTCAGCTTTAACGCGACGACAAACGTCACATTCTGCCACAAACTTAGCAATTTCTCGCTTCATCCGGGACCACCAGAATCTCTGACGAAGGTCCCTATACATCTTAGTGCCACTAGGATGGATAGAGAGAGGTGACTCATGAGCTTCCTGGAGGATTAGGGCTTTCAACTTCTGGTGGTTCGGTACCACTAGACGGTCACCGAAGTAGACAATACCTTTATCATCAAGGGAGAAACATTTATCCACTCCGCTAACAATGTTCTCTTTTGTCTGGATAACTTCAGAGTCTAGCTTCTGAGCAGCCCTGATCTTGTCCTCAAGAGAGGGTTTCACCTCTAGATTCGCGAGAAATCCAGTAGGAACAACTTCAAGGTTGAGTCGTGCAAACTCCTCATAGAGGGAGGGTTGAGCTTTCTTAAGTATCAGATTGTTGCAGTAAGACTTCCGACTTAGCGCGTCGGCAACAACATTCGCCTTGCCGGGTTGGTAGTTGAGACCCAAATCATAGTCTTTGAGGAGTTCCAACCATCTTCTTTGTCTGAGATTCAGATCCGGCTGGGTGAATAGATACTTCAGACTTTGATGATCCGAATAGACCTCGCAGCGATTACCAAAGAGATAATGTCGCCATTGCTTTAGAGCATGTACAACAGCAGACAGCTCTAGATCATGGGTTGGATAGTTCAGCTCATGTGGTTTCAACTGCCGAGAGGCATAGGCCACAACATGACCATCTTGCATCAACACACATCCGAGCCCCTGAAGAGAAGCATCACAGAAAACAACGAAATCCTTGCTCGTATCAGGAAGAACAAGAACTGGGGCAGTAGTCAACTTGGTTTTCAATACCTGAAAGCTTTCTTCTGCTTTTTCTGACCATTCAAACTTCTTTCCTTTCTTGAGAAGATCAGTCAGGGGCTTTGCAATCTTGGAGAAGTTCTCAATAAAGCGACGGTAATAACCAGCAAGTCCGAGAAAACTCCGAATCTCTTTAGCTGATTTAGGTGTCTCCCAATCCAAAACAGCTTGAACTTTCTCCGGAATGACGGTAACACCATCGGCTGACACAACATGACCAAGAAAGATAAGCTTCTTCAACCAGAATTCACACTTAGAGAACTTGGCATAGAGATGATGCTCACGAAGCTAGGTCAACACCAAACGCAGATGCTCTGCGTGTTCTTCTTCGGTTTTGGAATAGATTAGGATATCATCGATGTAGATCACGACGAACTTGTCAAGGTACTCCATGAATACTGAGTTCATCAGCCGCATAAAAGTGGCTGGAGCATTGGTAAGACCAAAGGACATCACGGTATACTCATAGAGACCATAACGAGTCTGAAATGCCATCTTTGGAATGTCATCCTCCCGGATTTTGATTTGATGATAACCAGACCTCAGATCCATCTTGGAGAAGACAGTAGCACCAGCTAGTTTGTCAAATAGATCATTGATCCGAGGAAGAGGGTACTTGTTCTTGATTGTCACAGCATTCAACGGTCGATAGTCAACCACCAGTCGAGGAATGTTGGTGTCCCGCTTCTTAACAAAGAGTGCAGGGCATCCCCAAGAAGAGGTGCTAGGTTGGATAAATCCCTTTTCTTCCATCTCCTCTAACTGTCTCTTTAATTCCACCAACTCTTCCTTAGGCATGCGGTAAGGTCTTTTGGAGACTGGAGCAGTTCCAGGAACCAACTCAATAACAAACTCCACACTCCGATCAGGTGGCATACCAAGCAACTCCTCAGGAAAAACATCTGGAAATTCACGAACCACCTGGACGTCTTGAATCTCAAAGGTAGGTGTGGCGTCCATGGCACACAACTCTGAGCTTGGAAAAGATGTTGCGGAGGAAGGTACTGAGGAAGGAGACCAGTACCGAACAGTTTCACCAGAGGGATGGGTCATATTTACAGATCTGGCTGCACAGTCAATAACGGCCTTGTACCGTACCAGCCAATCCATGCCCAAGATGACGTCAAGATCAGTTGACTTGAGGGCAATGAGAGAGACGGGATAAGATAAAGAGCCTATAACAATGTTGGGTTCAGGGGCAGTCCAGATTGCCCGCCAACGAGATCCCGGGGTATTAATCTCCATAGAGATAGACATTTCCTCTAGAAGGATACCATGCTTTTGAGCGAATCCTTGCGAAATGAATGAATGCGATGCTCCGGAATCAAACAAAACTGTAGCTGGAATTGAGTTGAGATGAAGCGTACCAAGAATGACGCTTGGATCTTCTTCAGCAGCCTCAGCAGTGACATGGGTCAGACGACCACGTCCAGCTCCAGATGGTTTAGCATCCTTCTTTGGCGGGATAACTCCACCTTTAGCAGCATTCTGTGGGCACCCATAGGAGAAGTGACCGGGCTGACCACAGGTGTAGCAGATAAGTCCAGCTGGAGCAGCACCTGAGGGACGATAGCTTTGCCCACCACCATATGTCGAGGTAGAATGGGGTGCAGTTGGGCGAGGAGCATAACCAGCAGGCTTGGGTGCATATGGGGCTCTTGGAACAGCGCTATATGGAATGAACACACGGCGCTTCTTGAAGCCGGAGCCAGATGCACGAGGATCCCCGGAGACAGACCTCATAGCAGAATCCATTTCCTTTCTTCCATTCTCAAGGGTGATAGCCTGATTATACAGATCCTGAAAGGTCTGGAACTTAAAAGGTAGCAGCTCATACCGAAGTGCTGGGTTCAGGCCCTTGCGGAATAGCTCTTGTTTATCCGCATCATCGGTAACATCTCGAGGGGCATAGCGAGCGAGACGAGTGAACTCACGCCCGTAAGCCTCGATATTCAACCTTCCCTGGGACAGCTCCAGGAACTCCTTTCTTTTGATGTCCATTACTGCCTTAGGGATATAGGCAGCACGGAAAGCAGTACGGAATTGTTCCCAAGTGATCTCATGTCCTGGCGCCTGCAACGCCAAGAAACCTTCCCACCAAGCGCCAGCTGCACCCTCTAGCTGGTAGGTGGCGAAGTTCACACGGTCATTGGCTTGAACATGGAGAGCAGCAAACTTACGCTCAATTGTACGGATCCAGTCATCAGCTTCAAGGGGCTCCTTGTATTCACCAAAGGTAGGAGGCTGAGCTTTAAGGAAATCTCCAAGTGTAGCACAGACATTGGGACGACGTTCTGTGTTCTGGGCCACTCGCTCAAGGAGATGTTCAGTCCGCACGCGATTGTTCTCGATGTTCTGAAGAACCTGCGCCATTGTGGGAGGTGGCGGCAGTTCATCATCATCATGGTGACGACCACCACGGCCCTGGCCACGGGTACCACTTGACATCCTGATAGCATAGAACAGAAACCACGAAGGTTAGATCCACCGGTAAACAGGGTAGATGAAAAGACGTGGAAAGTAACAGGATATCAATGATAAGAGATGGTCAAGCAATAGAATTCAAGATTGGAAGAAGAAAGATACATGCTTCAGCGGAGTTGAAACATATAGAACACTCTGAGAATCCCAACCGAAAACAGGTACGAAAGAACACTACCCATCCTTCGAAATCCTAAGATTTTGAGATATGGGATGAGATGGTAAACCTTTAGAAATCAAATCAAGAAGAGAGGCTCCAAGAATAGATTCATGGATAAGGAGAAAAAGCATCCTATCAAGATTTTTGTCAATAGTTTTTAGCTTTCAAATAGGTTTCACAAACAATAAACTCAACATCGACCAACAAAAAGGGTTTCCTACAGGCAGTCCTGCTCTGATACCAAAACCTGTAGCACCCCCGAGAGCCAGGCTAGACAAATCCCAGATATTCTTCTGATATAAGCCTAACCTTGATCTCGAGAGCCAACAGCTGAACAATCGGTAACACAACAGTGACTCTACGACTCAAAGCACTATTATACAAACTCTTAGCAGAGTGAAGATAGCAAATATTACAAGCAGAGGTCACTGACCCAAACAACTCATCAAACAGCGAAAGCAAATTATGTTATGCTACATAACAAGAACCAAAAGGCCTAAGAGGCCATAACATAAGCGACGTCCCGCCCATCGATTCCAGGCTGCTGCCCGGGAACCCCGATCTACTCGTCGATGTCCAGGTAGAAACCGGCAGTGGAGTTGGAACCTTCACCTGTCCAAAAAGTGCGCAAGGCTGAGTACAGGAGGTACTCAACAAGACTTAATTAACCTATTATATATCTGCCCGTTCAGGGAGTAATCATGAATGTTTTGCATAAAGCCATCTTTGTTTTTCAAATCGAGGGAGGAGAGAGAGTCTCGCATCTGTAGACTTTTAAAATGGGATAAGGGAACAACACCTCTGACCTCATCCTCCATCTTCTGTAGCCACCGAGATGCCATCGCTTGCACCACCCTCAAGAATCACCCCCTCGCTCAACCCGAGGAAGTAACCCTAACCATCCTTAGTTGACAGTTTTATGATAAATTTTAAGTTGTCTATGATCACCGAAATAAGGTACCAAGTCGTCCGTAACCGTGGACACGGCTTTCCGAAAAGATTTACCCTGCAGGGGGTGTAACTACCCACACGCGCCAACCAACCGATACGCCAGACTTTAGCACTCTACCTGGGAGTGCCGGCTGGAGAGTTGGCCACGACCTTTCCCAAGCTTCGCTTATGTTCATGAGCCACAGCAGTAGATCTGACCACGCGCAGCGGTCTCTAGTGCGGGTTGCCAGGGTCAACATGTGGACCGCAGCCCTGTTGCCCAGCCCTAAATTTTCTCCTCAAATCATTTTACCGCACCCGCAAATGGAATACTCGAACTAGTGGCTTCACGTAGTAGGCTAGGCAAGTTGGAGTCGAGGGGGAAATGAATACCCCGTGTGGATGCACGAATAGTCTTGGTTCCGAACCCAGGAACTCAGTTCCTACTGTCGACGAGAACGAGACAATCCACCACAATCCCAATGTGGCCTCTCGTCCAAGTCTTTAACAATAAATAAATCATGTGTACTTATTCCATCCCAATCCTCTCAACTGGATGGAGAAAGGAACAACTAAGCAAGCCTAAGCGGCGATGCAACGCAAGGAACCCTCTATACCTTGACCAAAACATCTTTGAACCGTATGCATAACACAAGAATCAGATACTTTGGAAATCTTATATGTGCAGATATAAGGTTATGCTTGCCTTGCTCTTCAGTAGCTGGGTATTGGTCTTCGGAGGCGTTGCAGACACTCTCGGGCTCAGATCCTATCGCGAAGAACCAAATACCGGAAAGGAATGACACAATCAATACAATATTGATGCGATGCGCAATCACATGAATGATATGTCATTTTAGAATTTCCTAGATGCAAGCACCAAATTAAATGGATGAATATAACATACCCATAATTTAAATTAGGGTTTATTAAGGTGAGACTAATATCATTATTTTTCTTGTATGGAATATGTATGATTATAGTTGAATAGATTTTATTTTTCTGAGTATTTTGATATAAAAATCATATTTTTCTGATTTAAAATGAATCAGTTATGAATTTTTCAAAGTTTAAACAATTTAATTCAAATTAAATCATTTGTTAATTCCATTTTAAATAATTATAATTTAAATAAATATTATTGGACCCACATGTCATAACTTTAATAATTACATAAAACATTATTTGGAAATGAATAGAATTCTGACAAGGGGACCCACCTGTCAGGGAATAAATAAATACAAAAATAATTTTTAAATTCCAGAAAAGAAAAAGAAAAGGGCTGATGACGTCAGCTGACGTCATCCACGGCCAAATCCCCACTGCTGATCACGATTCTCTCGGACCAGAGGGAATTGGGGAGATTGAGATGCAGCAGAAGGAAGAGGAGGCCGAGGCGGACCAGGAAGTGGCGGCGCTGTGACCAAATGGTCACCGGAGTTACTCCGGTGCCTCGCCGGAGCGGAGCACGACGGCGGCGCTTGACGATCGGGCTAACCAGAGAGAAAGGGAGTGAGAGGGGGGCACGGGGAGGACCGCAGGATCAACCTGAAGCTCGTAGAAGTGTCGAGGAGGCGAGGGGAGCTCGGGGTTGGCCGGAAATCGTGGTCGACGGCGGCGGACCCGACGAAGGGAATCGATGTTTCCCGCGGCTTCGCGGCTTCCCAGCACAAACCGCTCGAGGAGGAGGAAGAGGAGAGCGAGGCGGTTCTTCTGGTCTTCTCGCCGGAGCAGGAGGTGGCCGGAATTCGCCGGAGTTTCTCGCCGGACGTAGCTAGGGTTTCGGGCGAGCTGAGGAAGAAGAGACGAGATGGGAATGGCTTAGGGTTTTTCTCCGGCGGCAGGCGACCTTCTTGTAGTCCAGGGAGGGGCGGCGGCACGTATCTTGGCGCAGAAGAGGCAGGGGACGGCGAGGCGCTCGACAGCGCACGGCGGCGCCGTCGGAAGCTCGAAGACGATGGTTTTCTTCTGAAAACCCCCCTGAAGATCTTACTTTTTGCCAGATTCTTTCACAAACAGGCCCCTGGTTACTTATTTAAAAGGTTTGGGCTTTTCCGTGAAGAGAAAAATTTGCAGAAAAATACTAGGAGATTCAAAATTTCACAAGGAAGCCATTGGCAGTCCTGGATTTTGAAAATTTGGAATATTTTGAGTTCACCAAGAATAGCAAGAGTTTAACCCTTTCTTTCAAAAGCAACATGTGAATTTTAAATGCAAATTCTTATCCAAATTAAATGAGATGCATGCAATGCTCAAAACACACCTTATATTCCACTTAGCAAACTTGGGATGTTACAGATGTGTTTCAAATGAGCTCCAATGATAGGGTAAACGGCCCCATTTCTGAGCAAAATTGGTGGACTCGCCGAAAAATGTGTTTCATATGAGCTCCAAAGGTAGGGTGATGACCCGCCAAAAAAATGTGTTTCAAATGAGCTCGAAATGTAGGGTAAACGACCTCATGTAAGCAAAAAATGGTGGACACGCCGAAAGAAGTGTTTCAAATGAGTTCGAAAGGTAGGGTAAATAGACTCATTTCTAAGAAAAAATGGTGGACTCGCCGAAAATTGTGTTTCAAAGGAGCTCAAAAGGTAGTGTGGTGTGGACTCACAAATAAATGTGTTTCGAATAAGCTCGAAAGGTAGGGTAAACGGCCTCATTTATAAGCAAAAATGATGCACTCGCAAAAAATGTGTTTCAAATGAGCTCGAAAGGTATGGTAAGCGGCCTCATTTCTAAGCAAAAATGGTGGTCTCGCAGAAAAATGTGTTTTAAATGAGCTCGAAATGTAGGGTAAACGACCTCATGTAAGCAAAAATGGTGGACACGCCGAAAGAAGTGTTTCAAATGAGTTCGAAAGGTAGGGTAAACAGACTCATTTGTAAGAAAAAATGGTGGACTCGCCGAAAAATGCGTTTCAAATGAGCTCAAAAGGTAGTGTGGTGTTGACTCACAAATAAATGTGTTTCGAATAAGCTCGAAAGGTAGGGTAAACGGCCTCATTTCTAAGCAAAAATGGTGGTCTCGCCAAAAAATGTGTTTCAAATGAGCTCGAAAGGTAGGGTGGTGGTCTCGCTAAAAAATGTGTTTCAAATGAGCTCGAAAGGTAGGGTAAACAGACTCATTTCTAAGCAAAAATGGTGGACTCGTCGAAAAATGTGTTTCATATGAGCTCCAAAGGTAGGGTGGTGGACTCGCTAAAAAAATGTGTTTCAAATGAACTCGAACTGTAGGGTAAACGGCCTTATTTCTAAGAAAAAAAATGGACTCGCTGGAAAATGTGTTTCAAATGAGCTCCAAAGGTAGGGTGGTGGACTCGCTAAAAAAATGTGTTTAAAATGAGTTTGAAAGGTAGGGTAAACGGCCTTATTTCTAAAAAAAAATGGTAGACTCGCCGAAAAATGTGTTTCAAATGAGCTTCAAAGGTAGGGTAGTGGTCTAGCTGAAAAATGTGTTTCAAATGAGCTACAAAGATAGGGTAAACGGCCCCATTTCTGACCACAATTGGTGGACTCGCCGAAAAATGTGTTTCACATGAGCTCCAAAGGTAGGGTGGTGAACTCGCTGAAAAAAGTGTTTCAAATGAGATCGAATGGTTGGGTAACGGACTCATTTCTAAGCAAAAATGGTGGACTCACCGAAAAATGTGTTTCATATGAGCTCCAAAGGTAGGGTGGTGGAATCGCTAAAAAAATGTGTTTCAAATGAGCTCGAAAGGTAGGGTAAACGGCCTTATTTCTAAGAAAAAATAGTGGACTCGCCGGAAAATGTGTTTCAAATGAGCTCCAAAGGTAGGGTGGTGGACTCGCTAAAAAATGTGTTTCAAATGAGCTCGAAAGGTAGGGTAAACGGCCTCATTTCTAAGAAAAAATGGTGGACTCGCCGAAAAATGTGTTTCAAATGAGCTTCAAAGGTAGGGTGGTGGTCTAGCTGAAAAATATGTTTCAAATGAGCTCCAAAGGTAGGGTAATCGGCCCCATTTCTGAGCAGAATTGGTGGACTCTCCGAAAAATGTGTTTCATATGAACTCCAAAGGTAGGGTGGTGGACTCGGTAAAAAAATGTATTTCAAATGAGCTCGAAAGGTAGGGTAAACGGCCTCATGTGTAAGCAAAAATGGTGGACCCGGCGAAAAATGTGTTTCAAATGAGTTCGAAAGGTAGGGTGGTGGACTCGCTAAAAAATGTGTTTCAAATGAATTCAAAAGGTTGGTTAAACAAACTCATTTCTAAGAAAAATTGGTGGACTCGCCGAAAAATGTGTGTCTAATGAGCTCAAATCGTAGGGTGGTGTGGACTCGCAAAAAAATGTGTTTCGAATGAGCTCAAAAGGTAGGGTAAACGGGCACATTTCTAAGCAAAAATGATGGACTTGCTGAAAAATGTGTTTCAAATGAGCTCGTAAGGTAGGGTGGTAGACTCGCTAAAAAATGTGTTTCAAATGAGATCGAATGGTTGGGTAACGGACTCATTTCTAAGCAAAAATGGTGGACTCACCGAAAAATGTGTTTCATATGAGCTCCAAAGGTAGGGTGGTGGAATCGCTAAAAAAATGTGTTTCAAATGAGCTCGAAAGGTAGGGTAAACGGCCTTATTTCTAAGAAAAAATAGTGGACTCGCCGGAAAATGTGTTTCAAATGAGCTCCAAAGGTAGGGTGGTGGACTCGCTAAAAAATGTGTTTCAAATGAGCTCGAAAGGTAGGGTAAACGGCCTCATTTCTAAGAAAAAATGGTGGACTCGCCGAAAAATGTGTTTCAAATGAGCTTCAAAGGTAGGGTGGTGGTCTAGCTGAAAAATATGTTTCAAATGAGCTCCAAAGGTAGGGTAATCGGCCCCATTTCTGAGCAGAATTGGTGGACTCTCCGAAAAATGTGTTTCATATGAACTCCAAAGGTAGGGTGGTGGACTCGGTAAAAAAATGTATTTCAAATGAGCTCGGAAGGTAGGGTAAACGGCCTCATGTGTAAGCAAAAATGGTGGACCCGGCGAAAAATGTGTTTCAAATGAGTTCGAAAGGTAGGGTGGTGGACTCGCTAAAAAATGTGTTTCAAATGAATTCAAAAGGTTGGTTAAACAAACTCATTTCTAAGCAAAATTGGTGGACTCGCCGAAAAATGTGTGTCTAATGAGCTCAAATCGTAGGGTGGTGTGCACTCGCAAAAAAATGTGTTTCGAATGAGCTCAAAAGGTAGGGTAAACGGGCACATTTCTAAGCAAAAATGATGGACTTGCTGAAAAATGTGTTTCAAATGAGCTCGTAAGGTAGGGTGGTAGACTCGCTAAAAAATGTGTTTCAAATGAGATCGAATGGTTGGGTAACGGACTCATTTCTAAGCAAAAATGGTGGACTCACCGAAAAATGTGTTTCATATGAGCTCCAAAGGTAGGGTGGTGGAATCGCTAAAAAAATGTGTTTCAAATGAGCTCGAAAGGTAGGGTAAACGGCCTTATTTCTAAGAAAAAATAGTGGACTCGCCGGAAAATGTGTTTCAAATGAGCTCCAAAGGTAGGGTGGTGGACTCGCTAAAAAATGTGTTTCAAATGAGCTCGAAAGGTAGGGTAAACGGCCTCATTTCTAAGAAAAAATGGTGGACTCGCCGAAAAATGTGTTTCAAATGAGCTTCAAAGGTAGGGTGGTGGTCTAGCTGAAAAATATGTTTCAAATGAGCTCCAAAGGTAGGGTAATCGGCCCCATTTCTGAGCAGAATTGGTGGACTCTCCGAAAAATGTGTTTCATATGAACTCCAAAGGTAGGGTGGTGGACTCGGTAAAAAAATGTATTTCAAATGAGCTCGAAAGGTAGGGTAAACGGCCTCATGTGTAAGCAAAAATGGTGGACCCGGCGAAAAATATGTTTCAAATGAGTTCGAAAGGTAGGGTGGTGGACTCGCTAAAAAATGTGTTTCAGATGAATTCAAAAGGTTGGTTAAACAAACTCATTTCTAAGCAAAATTGGTGGACTCGCCGAAAAATGTGTGTCTAATGAGCTCAAATCGTAGGGTGGTGTGGACTCGCAAAAAAATGTGTTTCGAATGAGCTCAAAAGGTAGGGTAAACGGGCACATTTCTAAGCAAAAATGATGGACTTGCTGAAAAATGTGTTTCAAATGAGCTCGTAAGGTAGGGTGGTAGACTCGCTAAAAAATGTGTTTCAAATGAGATCGAATGGTTGGGTAACGGACTCATTTCTAAGCAAAAATGGTGGACTCACCGAAAAATGTGTTTCATATGAGCTCCAAAGGTAGGGTGGTGGAATCGCTAAAAAAATGTGTTTCAAATGAGCTCGAAAGGTAGGGTAAACGGCCTTATTTCTAAGAAAAAATAGTGGACTCGCCGGAAAATGTGTTTCAAATGAGCTCCAAAGGTAGGGTGGTGGACTCGCTAAAAAATGTGTTTCAAATGAGCTCGAAAGGTAGGGTAAACGGCCTCATTTCTAAGAAAAAATGGTGGACTCGCCGAAAAATGTGTTTCAAATGAGCTTCAAAGGTAGGGTGGTGGTCTAGCTGAAAAATATGTTTCAAATGAGCTCCAAAGGTAGGGTAATCGGCCCCATTTCTGAGCAGAATTGGTGGACTCTCCGAAAAATGTGTTTCATATGAACTCCAAAGGTAGGGTGGTGGACTCGGTAAAAAAATGTATTTCAAATGAGCTCGAAAGGTAGGGTAAACGGCCTCATGTGTAAGCAAAAATGGTGGACCCGGCGAAAAATATGTTTCAAATGAGTTCGAAAGGTAGGGTGGTGGACTCGCTAAAAAATGTGTTTCAGATGAATTCAAAAGGTTGGTTAAACAAACTCATTTCTAAGCAAAATTGGTGGACTCGCCGAAAAATGTGTGTCTAATGAGCTCAAATCGTAGGGTGGTGTGGACTCGCAAAAAAATGTGTTTCGAATGAGCTCAAAAGGTAGGGTAAACGGGCACATTTCTAAGCAAAAATGATGGACTTGCTGAAAAATGTGTTTCAAATGAGCTCGTAAGGTAGGGTGGTAGACTCGCTAAAAAATGTGTTTCAAATGAGATCGAATGGTTGGGTAACGGACTCATTTCTAAGCAAAAATGGTGGACTCACCGAAAAATGTGTTTCATATGAGCTCCAAAGGTAGGGTGGTGGAATCGCTAAAAAAATGTGTTTCAAATGAGCTCGAAAGGTAGGGTAAACGGCCTTATTTCTAAGAAAAATTAGTGGACTCGCCGGAAAATGTGTTTCAAATGAGCTCCAAAGGTAGGGTGGTGGACTCGCTAAAAAATGTGTTTCAAATGAGCTCGAAAGGTAGGGTAAACGGCCTCATTTCTAAGAAAAAATGGTGGACTCGCCGAATAATGTGTTTCAAATGAGCTTCAAAGGTAGGGTGGTGGTCTAGCTGAAAAATATGTTTCAAATGAGCTACAAAGGTAGGGTAATCGGCCCCATTTCTGAGCAGAATTGGTGGACTCTCCGAAAAATGTGTTTCATATGAACTCCAAAGGTAGGGTGGTGGACTCGCTAAAAAAATGTGTTTCATATGAGCTCGAAAGGTAGGGTAAACGCCCTCATTTGTAAGCAAAAATGGTGGACACGCCGAAAAATGTGTTTCAAATGAGTTCGAAAGGTAGGGTGGTGGACTCGCTATAAAATGTGTTTCAACTGAATTCAAAAGGTAGGGTAAACAGACTCATTTCTAAGAAAAAATGACGGACTAGCCGAAAAATGTGTTTCATATGAGCTCCAAAGGTAGGGTGGTGGACTCGCTAAAAAAATGTGTTTCAAATGAGATCGAAAGGTAGGGTAAACGGCCTTATTTCTAAGAAAAAATAGTGGACTCGCCGGAAAATGTGTTTCAAATGAGCTCCAAAGGTAGGGTGGTGTACTCGCTAAAAAATGTGTTTCAAATGGGCTCGAAAGGTAGGGTAAACGGACTCATTTCTAAAAACAAATGGTGGACTCGCCGAAAAATGTGTTTAAAATGAGCTTCAAAGATAGGATGGTGGTCTAGCTAAAAAATGTGTTTCAGATGAGCTCCAAAGATAGGGTAAACGGCCCCATTTCTGAGCAAAAATGGTGGACTCGCCGAAAAATGTGTTTCATATGAGCTCCAAACGTAGGGTGGTGGACTCGCTAAAAAAATGTGTTTCAAATGAGTTCGAAAGGTAGGGTGAATGGCCTTATTTCTTAGAAAAAATAGCGGACTCGCCAGAAAATGTGTTTCAAATGAGCTCCAAAGTTAGGGTGGTGGACTCGGTAAAAATGTGTTTCAAATGAGCTCGAAAGGTATGGTAAACGGCCTCATTTCTAAGAAAAAATGGTGGAATCACCAAAAAATGTGTTTCAAATGAGCTTCAAAGGTAGGGTGGTGATCTAGCTGGAAAATATGTTTCAAACAAGCTCCAAAGATAGGGCAAACGACCCCATTTCTGAGCAAAATTTGTGGACTCACCGAAAAATGTGTTTCATATGAGCTCCAAAGGTAGGGTGGTGGACTCGGTAAAAAAATGTATTTCAAATGAGCTCGAAAGATAGGGTTACAGTCTCATTTGTAAGCAAAAATGATGGACCCGCTAAAAAAATGTGTTTCAAATGAGATCGAAAGGTAGGGTAAACGGCCTTATTTCTAAGAAAAAATAGTGGACTCGCCGGAAAATGTGTTTCAAATGAGCTCCAAAGGTAGGGTGGTGTACTCGCTAAAAAATGTGTTTCAAATGGGCTCGAAAGGTAGGGTAAACGGACTCATTTCTAAAAACAAATGGTGGACTCGCCGAAAAATGTGTTTAAAATGAGCTTCAAAGATAGGATGGTGGTCTAGCTAAAAAATGTGTTTCAGATGAGCTCCAAAGATAGGGTAAACGGCCCCATTTCTGAGCAAAAATGGTGGACTCGCCGAAAAATGTGTTTCATATGAGCTCCAAACGTAGGGTGGTGGACTCGCTAAAAAAATGTGTTTCAAATGAGTTCGAAAGGTAGGGTGAATGGCCTTATTTCTTAGAAAAAATAGCGGACTCGCCAGAAAATGTGTTTCAAATGAGCTCCAAAGTTAGGGTGGTGGACTCGGTAAAAATGTGTTTCAAATGAGCTCGAAAGGTATGGTAAACGGCCTCATTTCTAAGAAAAAATGGTGGAATCACCAAAAAATGTGTTTCAAATGAGCTTCAAAGGTAGGGTGGTGATCTAGCTGGAAAATATGTTTCAAACAAGCTCCAAAGATAGGGCAAACGACCCCATTTCTGAGCAAAATTTGTGGACTCACCGAAAAATGTGTTTCATATGAGCTCCAAAGGTAGGGTGGTGGACTCGGTAAAAAAATGTATTTCAAATGAGCTCGAAAGATAGGGTTACAGTCTCATTTGTAAGCAAAAATGATGGACCCGCCGAAAAATGTGTTTCAAATGAGTTTTAAAGGTAGGGTGGTAGACTCGCTAAAAAATGTGTTTCAAATGAATTCAAAAGGTTGGGTAAACAGACTCATTTCTAAGAAAAATTGGTGGACTCGCCGAAAAATGTGTTTCTAATGAGCTCAAAAGGTAGGTTGGTGTGGACTCGCAAAAAAATGTGTTTCGAATGAGCTCGAAAGGTAGGGTAAACGGGCTCATTTCAAAGCAAAAATGGTGGCCTTGCTGAAAAATGTGTTTCAAATGAGCTCGAAAGGTAGGGTGGTGTGGACTCGCTAAAAAATGTGTTTCAAATGAGTTCAAAAGGTAAGGTAAATGGCCTCATTTCTAAGCAAAAATGGTGGACTCGCCGAAAAATGTGTTTCATATGAGCTCCAAAGGTACGGTGGTGGACTCGCTAAAAAAATGTGTTTCAAATGAGCTCGAAAGGTAGGGTAAACGCCCTTATTTCTAAGAAAAAATAGTGGACTCGCCGGAAAATGTGTTTCAAATGAGCTCCAAAGGTAGGGTGGTGGACTCGCTAAAAAATGTGTTTCAAATGGGCTCGAAAGGTAGGGTAAATTCTAAAAACAAATGGTGGACTCGCGGAAAAATGTGTTTAAAATGAGCTCCAAAGGTAGGGTAAACGACCCCATTTCTGAGCAAAAATGGTGGACTCGCCGAAAAATGTGTTTCATATGAGCTCCAAATGTAGGGTGGTGGACTCGCTAAAAAAATGTGTTTCAAATGAGTTCGAAAGGTAGGGTGAATGGCCTTATTTCTAAGAAAAAATAGCGGACTCGCCAGAAAATGTGTTTCAAATGAGCTCCAAAGGTAGGGTGGTGGACTCGGTAAAAATGTGTTTCAAATGAGCTTCAAAGGTAGGGTGGTGGTCTAGCTGGAAAATATGTTTCAAACAAGCTCCAAAGATAGGGCAAACGACCCCATTTCTGAGCAAAATTGGTGGACTCACCGAAAAATGTGTTTCATATGAGCTCCAAAGGTAGGGTGGTGGACTCGTGAAAAAAATGTATTTCAAATGAGCTCGAAAGGTAGGGTAAACGGCCTCATTTGTAAGCAAAAATGGTGGACCCGCCGAAAAATGTGTTTCAAATGAGTTCGAAAGGTAGGGTGGTAGAATCGCTAAAAAATGTTTTTCAAATGAATTCAAAAGGTTGGGTAAACAGACTCATTTCTAAGGAAAATTGGTGGACTCGCCGAAAAATGTGTTTCTAATGAGCTCAAAAGGTAGGTTGGTGTGGACTCGCAAAAAAATGTGTTTCGAATGAGCTCGAAAGGTAGGGTAAACGGGCTCATTTCAAAGCAAAAATGGTGGCCTTGCTGAAAAATGTGTTTCAAATGAGCTCGAAAGGTAGGGTGGTGTGGACTCGCTAAAACATGTGTTTCAAATGAGATTGAAAGGTAGGGTAAACGGCATCATTTCTAAGCAAAAATGGTGGTCTCGCCAAAAAATGTGTTTCAAATGAGCTCGAAAGGTAGGGTGGTGGACTCGCTAAAAAATGTGTTTCAAATGAGCTCGAAAGGTAAAGTAAACATACTCATTTCTAAGCAAAAATGGTGGACTCACCGAAAAATGTGTTTCATATGAGCTCCAAAGGTAGGTTGGTGGACTCGCTAAAAAAATGTGTTTCAAATGAACTCGAACTGTAGGGTAAACGGCCTTGTTTCTAAGAGAAAAAAATGGACTCGCCGGAAAATGTGTTTAAAATGAGTATGAAAGGTAGGGTAAACGACCTTATTTCTAAAAAAAAAATAGTGGACTCGCTGGAAAATGTGTTTCAAATGAGCTCCAAAGGTAGGGTGGTTGACTCGGTAAAAAATGTGTTTCAAATGAGCTCGAAAGGTAGGGTAAACGGGCTAATTTCTAAGAAAAAATGGTGGACTCGCTGAAAAATGTGTTTCAAATGAGCTTCAAAGGTAGGGTGGTGGTCTAGCTGAAAAATGTGTTTCAAATGAGCTACAAAGATAGGGTAAACGGCCCCATTTCTGAGCAAAATTGGTGGACTCGCCGAAAAATGTGTTTCACATGAGCTCCAAAGGTAGGGTGATGGACCCGGTAAAGAAATGTGTTTCAAATGAGCTCGAAAGGTAGGGTAAACGGCCTCATGTAAGCAAAAATGGTGGACACACTGAAAAAAGTGTTTCAAATGAGTTCGAAAGGTAGGGTGTTGGACTCGCTAAAAAATGTGTTTCAAATTAATTCAAAAGGTAGGGTAAACAGACTCATTTCTAAGCAAAAATTGTGGACTCGCCAAAAAATGTGTTTCAAATGAGCTTCAAAGGTAGGGTTGTGGTCTAGCTGAAAAATGTGTTTCAAATGAGCTCCAATGATAGGGTAAACGGCCCCATTTCTGAGCAAAATTGGTGGACTCGCCGAAAAATGTGTTTCATATGAGCTCCAAAGGTAGGGTGATGACCCGCCAAAAAAATGTGTTTCAAATGAGCTCGAAATGTAGGGTAAACGACCTTATTTCTAAGAAAAAATAGTGGACTCGCCGGAAAATGTGTTTCAAATGAGCTCCAAAGGTAGGGTGGTGTACTCGCTAAAAAATGTGTTTCAAATGGGCTCGAAAGGTAGGGTAAACGGACTCATTTCTAAAAACAAATGGTGGACTCGCCGAAAAATGTGTTTAAAATGAGCTTCAAAGATAGGATGGTGGTCTAGCTAAAAAATGTGTTTCAGATGAGCTCCAAAGATAGGGTAAACGGCCCCATTTCTGAGCAAAAATGGTGGACTCGCCGAAAAATGTGTTTCATATGAGCTCCAAACGTAGGGTGGTGGACTCGCTAAAAAAATGTGTTTCAAATGAGTTCGAAAGGTAGGGTGAATGGCCTTATTTCTTAGAAAAAATAGCGGACTCGCCAGAAAATGTGTTTCAAATGAGCTCCAAAGTTAGGGTGGTGGACTCGGTAAAAATGTGTTTCAAATGAGCTCGAAAGGTATGGTAAACGGCCTCATTTCTAAGAAAAAATGGTGGAATCACCAAAAAATGTGTTTCAAATGAGCTTCAAAGGTAGGGTGGTGATCTAGCTGGAAAATATGTTTCAAACAAGCTCCAAAGATAGGGCAAACGACCCCATTTCTGAGCAAAATTTGTGGACTCACCGAAAAATGTGTTTCATATGAGCTCCAAAGGTAGGGTGGTGGACTCGGTAAAAAAATGTATTTCAAATGAGCTCGAAAGGTAGGGTTACAGTCTCATTTGTAAGCAAAAATGATGGACCCGCCGAAAAATGTGTTTCAAATGAGTTTTAAAGGTAGGGTGGTAGACTCGCTAAAAAATGTGTTTCAAATGAATTCAAAAGGTTGGGTAAACAGACTCATTTCTAAGAAAAATTGGTGGACTCGCCGAAAAATGTGTTTCTAATGAGCTCAAAAGGTAGGTTGGTGTGGACTCGCAAAAAAATGTGTTTCGAATGAGCTCGAAAGGTAGGGTAAACGGGCTCATTTCAAAGCAAAAATGGTGGCCTTGCTGAAAAATGTGTTTCAAATGAGCTCGAAAGGTAGGGTGGTGTGGACTCGCTAAAAAATGTGTTTCAAATGAGTTCAAAAGGTAAGGTAAATGGCCTCATTTCTAAGCAAAAATGGTGGACTCGCCGAAAAATGTGTTTCATATGAGCTCCAAAGGTACGGTGGTGGACTCGCTAAAAAAATGTGTTTCAAATGAGCTCGAAAGGTAGGGTAAACGCCCTTATTTCTAAGAAAAAATAGTGGACTCGCCGGAAAATGTGTTTCAAATGAGCTCCAAAGGTAGGGTGGTGGACTCGCTAAAAAATGTGTTTCAAATGGGCTCGAAAGGTAGGGTAAATTCTAAAAACAAATGGTGGACTCGCGGAAAAATGTGTTTAAAATGAGCTCCAAAGGTAGGGTAAACGACCCCATTTCTGAGCAAAAATGGTGGACTCGCCGAAAAATGTGTTTCATATGAGCTCCAAATGTAGGGTGGTGGACTCGCTAAAAAAATGTGTTTCAAATGAGTTCGAAAGGTAGGGTGAATGGCCTTATTTCTAAGAAAAAATAGCGGACTCGCCAGAAAATGTGTTTCAAATGAGCTCCAAAGGTAGGGTGGTGGACTCGGTAAAAATGTGTTTCAAATGAGCTTCAAAGGTAGGGTGGTGGTCTAGCTGGAAAATATGTTTCAAACAAGCTCCAAAGATAGGGCAAACGACCCCACTTCTGAGCAAAATTGGTGGACTCACCGAAAAATGTGTTTCATATGAGCTCCAAAGGTAGGGTGGTGGACTCGTGAAAAAAATGTATTTCAAATGAGCTCGAAAGGTAGGGTAAACGGCCTCATTTGTAAGCAAAAATGGTGGACCCGCCGAAAAATGTGTTTCAAATGAGTTCGAAAGGTAGGGTGGTAGAATCGCTAAAAAATGTTTTTCAAATGAATTCAAAAGGTTGGGTAAACAGACTCATTTCTAAGGAAAATTGGTGGACTCGCCGAAAAATGTGTTTCTAATGAGCTCAAAAGGTAGGTTGGTGTGGACTCGCAAAAAAATGTGTTTCGAATGAGCTCGAAAGGTAGGGTAAACGGGCTCATTTCAAAGCAAAAATGGTGGCCTTGCTGAAAAATGTGTTTCAAATGAGCTCGAAAGGTAGGGTGGTGTGGACTCGCTAAAACATGTGTTTCAAATGAGATTGAAAGGTAGGGTAAACGGCCTCATTTCTAAGCAAAAATGGTGGTCTCGCCAAAAAATGTGTTTCAAATGAGCTCGAAAGGTAGGGTGGTGGACTCGCTAAAAAATGTGTTTCAAATGAGCTCGAAAGGTAAAGTAAACATACTCATTTCTAAGCAAAAATGGTGGACTCACCGAAAAATGTGTTTCATATGAGCTCCAAAGGTAGGTTGGTGGACTCGCTAAAAAAATGTGTTTCAAATGAACTCGAACTGTAGGGTAAACGGCCTTGTTTCTAAGAGAAAAAAATGGACTCGCCGGAAAATGTGTTTAAAATGAGTATGAAAGGTAGGGTAAACGACCTTATTTCTAAAAAAAAAATAGTGGACTCGCTGGAAAATGTGTTTCAAATGAGCTCCAAAGGTAGGGTGGTTGACTCGGTAAAAAATGTGTTTCAAATGAGCTCGAAAGGTAGGGTAAACGGGCTAATTTCTAAGAAAAAATGGTGGACTCGCTGAAAAATGTGTTTCAAATGAGCTTCAAAGGTAGGGTGGTGGTCTAGCTGAAAAATGTGTTTCAAATGAGCTACAAAGATAGGGTAAACGGCCCCATTTCTGAGCAAAATTGGTGGACTCGCCGAAAAATGTGTTTCACATGAGCTCCAAAGGTAGGGTGATGGACCCGGTAAAGAAATGTGTTTCAAATGAGCTCGAAAGGTAGGGTAAACGGCCTCATGTAAGCAAAAATGGTGGACACACTGAAAAAAGTGTTTCAAATGAGTTCGAAAGGTAGGGTGTTGGACTCGCTAAAAAATGTGTTTCAAATTAATTCAAAAGGTAGGGTAAACAGACTCATTTCTAAGCAAAAATTGTGGACTCGCCAAAAAATGTGTTTCAAATGAGCTTCAAAGGTAGGGTTGTGGTCTAGCTGAAAAATGTGTTTCAAATGAGCTCCAATGATAGGGTAAACGGCCCCATTTCTGAGCAAAATTGGTGGACTCGCCGAAAAATGTGTTTCATATGAGCTCCAAAGGTAGGGTGATGACCCGCCAAAAAAATGTGTTTCAAATGAGCTCGAAATGTAGGGTAAACGACCTCATGTAAGCAAAAATGGTGGACACGCCGAAAGAAGTGTTTCAAATGAGTTCGAAAGGTAGGGTAAATAGACTCATTTCTAAGAAAAAATGGTGGACTCGCCGAAAATTGTGTTTCAAAGGAGCTCAAAAGGTAGTGTGGTGTGGACTCACAAATAAATGTGTTTCGAATAAGCTCGAAAGGTAGGGTAAACGGCCTCATTTATAAGCAAAAATGATGCACTCCCAAAAAAATGTGTTTCAAATGAGCTCGAAAGGTATGGTAAACGGCCTCATTTCTAAGCAAAAATGGTGGTCTCGCAGAAAAATGTGTTTTAAATGAGCTCGAAATGTAGGGTAAACGACCTCATGTAAGCAAAAATGGTGGACACGCCGAAAGAAGTGTTTCAAATGAGTTCGAAAGGTAGGGTAAACAGACTCATTTGTAAGAAAAAATGGTGGACTCGCCGAAAAATGCGTTTCAAATGAGCTCAAAAGGTAGTGTGGTGTTGACTCACAAATAAATGTGTTTCGAATAAGCTCGAAAGGTAGGGTAAACGGCCTCATTTCTAAGCAAAAATGATGCACTCGCAAAAAATGTGTTTCAAATGAGCTCGAAAGGTAGGGTAAACGGCCTCATTTCTAAGCAAAAATGGTGGTCTCGCCAAAAAATGTGTTTCAAATGAGCTCGAAAGGTAGGGTGGTGGTCTCGCTAAAAAATGTGTTTCAAATGAGCTCGAAAGGTAGGGTAAACAGACTCATTTCTAAGCAAAAATGGTGGACTCACCGAAAAATGTGTTTCATATGAGCTCCAAAGGTACGGTGGTGGACTCGCTAAAAAAATGTGTTTCAAATGAGCTCGAAAGGTAGGGTAAACGCCCTTATTTCTAAGAAAAAATAGTGGACTCGCCGGAAAATGTGTTTCAAATGAGCTCCAAAGGTAGGGTGGTGGACTCGCTAAAAAATGTGTTTCAAATGGGCTCGAAAGGTAGGGTAAATTCTAAAAACAAATGGTGGACTCGCGGAAAAATGTGTTTAAAATGAGCTCCAAAGGTAGGGTAAACGACCCCATTTCTGAGCAAAAATGGTGGACTCGCCGAAAAATGTGTTTCATATGAGCTCCAAATGTAGGGTGGTGGACTCGCTAAAAAAATGTGTTTCAAATGAGTTCGAAAGGTAGGGTGAATGGCCTTATTTCTAAGAAAAAATAGCGGACTCGCCAGAAAATGTGTTTCAAATGAGCTCCAAAGGTAGGGTGGTGGACTCGGTAAAAATGTGTTTCAAATGAGCTTCAAAGGTAGGGTGGTGGTCTAGCTGGAAAATATGTTTCAAACAAGCTCCAAAGATAGGGCAAACGACCCCACTTCTGAGCAAAATTGGTGGACTCACCGAAAAATGTGTTTCATATGAGCTCCAAAGGTAGGGTGGTGGACTCGTGAAAAAAATGTATTTCAAATGAGCTCGAAAGGTAGGGTAAACGGCCTCATTTGTAAGCAAAAATGGTGGACCCGCCGAAAAATGTGTTTCAAATGAGTTCGAAAGGTAGGGTGGTAGAATCGCTAAAAAATGTTTTTCAAATGAATTCAAAAGGTTGGGTAAACAGACTCATTTCTAAGGAAAATTGGTGGACTCGCCGAAAAATGTGTTTCTAATGAGCTCAAAAGGTAGGTTGGTGTGGACTCGCAAAAAAATGTGTTTCGAATGAGCTCGAAAGGTAGGGTAAACGGGCTCATTTCAAAGCAAAAATGGTGGCCTTGCTGAAAAATGTGTTTCAAATGAGCTCGAAAGGTAGGGTGGTGTGGACTCGCTAAAACATGTGTTTCAAATGAGATTGAAAGGTAGGGTAAACGGCCTCATTTCTAAGCAAAAATGGTGGTCTCGCCAAAAAATGTGTTTCAAATGAGCTCGAAAGGTAGGGTGGTGGACTCGCTAAAAAATGTGTTTCAAATGAGCTCGAAAGGTAAAGTAAACATACTCATTTCTAAGCAAAAATGGTGGACTCACCGAAAAATGTGTTTCATATGAGCTCCAAAGGTAGGTTGGTGGACTCGCTAAAAAAATGTGTTTCAAATGAACTCGAACTGTAGGGTAAACGGCCTTGTTTCTAAGAGAAAAAAATGGACTCGCCGGAAAATGTGTTTAAAATGAGTATGAAAGGTAGGGTAAACGACCTTATTTCTAAAAAAAAAATAGTGGACTCGCTGGAAAATGTGTTTCAAATGAGCTCCAAAGGTAGGGTGGTTGACTCGGTAAAAAATGTGTTTCAAATGAGCTCGAAAGGTAGGGTAAACGGGCTAATTTCTAAGAAAAAATGGTGGACTCGCTGAAAAATGTGTTTCAAATGAGCTTCAAAGGTAGGGTGGTGGTCTAGCTGAAAAATGTGTTTCAAATGAGCTACAAAGATAGGGTAAACGGCCCCATTTCTGAGCAAAATTGGTGGACTCGCCGAAAAATGTGTTTCACATGAGCTCCAAAGGTAGGGTGATGGACCCGGTAAAGAAATGTGTTTCAAATGAGCTCGAAAGGTAGGGTAAACGGCCTCATGTAAGCAAAAATGGTGGACACACTGAAAAAAGTGTTTCAAATGAGTTCGAAAGGTAGGGTGTTGGACTCGCTAAAAAATGTGTTTCAAATTAATTCAAAAGGTAGGGTAAACAGACTCATTTCTAAGCAAAAATTGTGGACTCGCCAAAAAATGTGTTTCAAATGAGCTTCAAAGGTAGGGTTGTGGTCTAGCTGAAAAATGTGTTTCAAATGAGCTCCAATGATAGGGTAAACGGCCCCATTTCTGAGCAAAATTGGTGGACTCGCCGAAAAATGTGTTTCATATGAGCTCCAAAGGTAGGGTGATGACCCGCCAAAAAAATGTGTTTCAAATGAGCTCGAAATGTAGGGTAAACGACCTCATGTAAGCAAAAATGGTGGACACGCCGAAAGAAGTGTTTCAAATGAGTTCGAAAGGTAGGGTAAATAGACTCATTTCTAAGAAAAAATGGTGGACTCGCCGAAAATTGTGTTTCAAAGGAGCTCAAAAGGTAGTGTGGTGTGGACTCACAAATAAATGTGTTTCGAATAAGCTCGAAAGGTAGGGTAAACGGCCTCATTTATAAGCAAAAATGATGCACTCCCAAAAAAATGTGTTTCAAATGAGCTCGAAAGGTATGGTAAACGGCCTCATTTCTAAGCAAAAATGGTGGTCTCGCAGAAAAATGTGTTTTAAATGAGCTCGAAATGTAGGGTAAACGACCTCATGTAAGCAAAAATGGTGGACACGCCGAAAGAAGTGTTTCAAATGAGTTCGAAAGGTAGGGTAAACAGACTCATTTGTAAGAAAAAATGGTGGACTCGCCGAAAAATGCGTTTCAAATGAGCTCAAAAGGTAGTGTGGTGTTGACTCACAAATAAATGTGTTTCGAATAAGCTCGAAAGGTAGGGTAAACGGCCTCATTTCTAAGCAAAAATGATGCACTCGCAAAAAATGTGTTTCAAATGAGCTCGAAAGGTAGGGTAAACGGCCTCATTTCTAAGCAAAAATGGTGGTCTCGCCAAAAAATGTGTTTCAAATGAGCTCGAAAGGTAGGGTGGTGGTCTCGCTAAAAAATGTGTTTCAAATGAGCTCGAAAGGTAGGGTAAACAGACTCATTTCTAAGCAAAAATGGTGGACTCGTCGAAAAATGTGTTTCATATGAGCTCCAAAGGTAGGGTGGTGGACTCGCTAAAAAAATGTGTTTCAAATGAACTCGAACTGTAGGGTAAACGGCCTTATTTCTAAGAAAAAAAATGGACTCGCCGAAAAATGTGTTTCACATGAGCTCCAAAGGTAGGGTGATGGACTCGCTAAAAAAATGTGTTTAAAATGAGTTTGAAAGGTAGGGTAAACGGCCTTATTTCTAAAAAAAATGGTGGACTCGCCGAAAAATGTGTTTCAAATGAGCTTCAAAGGTAGGGTAGTGGTCTAGCTGAAAAATGTGTTTCAAATGAGCTACAAAGATAGGGTAAACGGCCCCATTTCTGACCACAATTGGTGGACTCGCCGAAAAATGTGTTTCACATGAGCTCCAAAGGTAGGGTGATGGACCCGGTAAAGAAATGTGTTTCAAATGAGCTCGAAAGGTAGGGTAAACGGCCTCATGTAAGCAAAAATGGTGGACATGCCGAAAAAAGTGTTTCAAATGAGTTCGAAAGGTAGGGTGTTGGACTCGCTAAAAAATGTGTTTCAAATGAATTCAAAAGGTAGGGTAAACAGACTCATTTCTAAGCAAAATTTGTGGACTCGCCAAAAAATGTGTTTCAAATGAGCTTCAAAGGTAGGGTTGTGGTCTAGCTGAAAAATGTGTTTCAAATGAGCTCCAATGAAAGGGTAAACGGCCCCATTTCTGAGCAAAATTGGTGGACTCGCCGAAAAATGTGTTTCATATGAGCTCCAAAGGTAGGGTGATGACCCGCTAAAAAAATGTGTTTCAAATGAGCTCGAAATGTAGGGTAAACGACCTCATGTAAGGAAAAATGGTGGACACGCCGAAAGAAGTGTTTCAAATGAGTTCGAAAGGTAGGGTAAATAGACTCATTTCTAAGAAAAAATGGTGGACTCGCCGAAAAATGTGTTTCAAATGAGCTCAAAAGGTAGTGTGGTGTGGACTCACAAATAAATGTGTTTCGAATAAGCTCGAAAGGTAGGGTAAACGGCCTCATTTCTAAGCAAAAATGATGCACTCGCAAAAAATGTGTTTCAAATGAGCTCGAAAGGTAGGGTAAACGGCCTCATTTCTAAGCAAAAATGGTGGTCTCGCCAAAAAATGTGTTTCAAATGAGCTCGAAAGGTAGGGTGGTGGTCTCGCTAAAAAATGTGTTTCAAATGAGCTCGAAAGGTAGGGTAAACAGACTCATTTCTAAGCAAAAATGGTGGACTCGTCGAAAAATGTGTTTCATATGAGATCCAAAGGTAGGGTGGTGGACTCGCTAAAAAACGTGTTTCAAATGAACTCGAACTGTAGGGTAAACGGCCTGATTTCTAAGAAAAAAAATGGACTCGCCGGAAAATGTGTTTCAAATGAGCTCCAAAGGTAGGGTGGTGGACTCGCTAAAAAAATGTGTTTAAAATGAGTTTGAAAGGTAGGGTAAACCGCCTTATTTCTAAAAAAAAATAGTGGACTCGCTGGAAAATGTGTTTCAAATGAGCTCCAAAGGTAGGGTGGTGGACTCGGTAAAAAATGTGTTTCAAATGAGCTCGAAAGGTAGGGTAAACGGCCTAATTTCTAAGAAAAAATGGTGGACTCGCCAAAAAATGTGTTTCAAATGAGCTTCAAAGGTAGTGTAGTGGTCTAGCTGAAAAATGTGTTTCAAATGAGCTACAAAGATAGGGTAAACGGCCCCATTTCTGAGCAAAATTGGTGGACTCGCCGAAAAATGTGTTTCACATGAGCTCCAAAGGTAGGGTGATGGACTCGCTAAAAAAATGTGTTTAAAATGAGTTTGAAAGGTAGGGTAAACGGCCTTATTTCTAAAAAAAAATGGTGGACTCGCCGAAAAATGTGTTTCAAATGAGCTTCAAAGGTAGGGTAGTGGTCTAGCTGAAAAATGTGTTTCAAATGAGCTACAAAGATAGGGTAAACGGCCCCATTTCTGACCACAATTGGTGGACTCGCCGAAAAATGTGTTTCACATGAGCTCCAAAGGTAGGGTGATGGACCCGGTAAAGAAATGTGTTTCAAATGAGCTCGAAAGGTAGGGTAAACGGCCTCATGTAAGCAAAAATGGTGGACATGCCGAAAAAAGTGTTTCAAATGAGTTCGAAAGGTAGGGTGTTGGACTCGCTAAAAAAAGTGTTTCAAATGAATTCAAAAGGTAGGGTAAACAGACTCATTTCTAAGCAAAATTTGTGGACTCGCCAAAAAATGTGTTTCAAATGAGCTTCAAAGGTAGGGTTGTGGTCTAGCTGAAAAATGTGTTTCAGATGAGCTCCAATGAAAGGGTAAACGGCCCCATTTCTGAGCAAAATTGGTGGACTCGCCGAAAAATGTGTTTCATATGAGCTCCAAAGGTAGGGTGATGACCCGCTAAAAAAATGTGTTTCAAATGAGCTCGAAATGTAGGGTAAACGACCTCATGTAAGGAAAAATGGTGGACACGCCGAAAGAAGTGTTTCAAATGAGTTCGAAAGGTAGGGTAAATAGACTCATTTCTAAGAAAAAATGGTGGACTCGCCGAAAAATGTGTTTCAAATGAGCTCAAAAGGTAGTGTGGTGTGGACTCACAAATAAATGTGTTTCGAATAAGCTCGAAAGGTAGGGTAAACGGCCTCATTTCTAAGCAAAAATGATGCACTCGCAAAAAATGTGTTTCAAATGAGCTCGAAAGGTAGGGTAAACGGCCTCATTTCTAAGCAAAAATGGTGGTCTCGCCAAAAAATGTGTTTCAAATGAGCTCGAAAGGTAGGGTGGTGGTCTCGCTAAAAAATGTGTTTCAAATGAGCTCGAAAGGTAGGGTAAACAGACTCATTTCTAAGCAAAAATGGTGGACTCGTCGAAAAATGTGTTTCATATGAGCTCCAAAGGTAGGGTGGTGGACTCGCTAAAAAACGTGTTTCAAATGAACTCGAACTGTAGGGTAAACGGCCTGATTTCTAAGAAAAAAAATGGACTCGCCGGAAAATGTGTTTCAAATGAGCTCCAAAGGTAGGGTGGTGGACTCGCTAAAAAAATGTGTTTAAAATGAGTTTGAAAGGTAGGGTAAACCGCCTTATTTCTAAAAAAAAATAGTGGACTCGCTGGAAAATGTGTTTCAAATGAGCTCCAAAGGTAGGGTGGTGGACTCGGTAAAAAATGTGTTTCAAATGAGCTCGAAAGGTAGGGTAAACGGCCTAATTTCTAAGAAAAAATGGTGGACTCGCCAAAAAATGTGTTTCAAATGAGCTTCAAAGGTAGTGTAGTGGTCTAGCTGAAAAATGTGTTTCAAATGAGCTACAAAGATAGGGTAAACGGCCCCATTTCTGAGCAAAATTGGTGGACTCGCCGAAAAATGTGTTTCACATGAGCTCCAAAGGTAGGGTGATGGACTCGCTAAAAAAATGTGTTTAAAATGAGTTTGAAAGGTAGGGTAAACGGCCTTATTTCTAAAAAAAAATGGTGGACTCGCCGAAAAATGTGTTTCAAATGAGCTTCAAAGGTAGGGTAGTGGTCTAGCTGAAAAATGTGTTTCAAATGAGCTACAAAGATAGGGTAAACGGCCCCATTTCTGACCACAATTGGTGGACTCGCCGAAAAATGTGTTTCACATGAGCTCCAAAGGTAGGGTGATGGACCCGGTAAAGAAATGTGTTTCAAATGAGCTCGAAAGGTAGGGTAAACGGCCTCATGTAAGCAAAAATGGTGGACATGCCGAAAAAAGTGTTTCAAATGAGTTCGAAAGGTAGGGTGTTGGACTCGCTAAAAAAAGTGTTTCAAATGAATTCAAAAGGTAGGGTAAACAGACTCATTTCTAAGCAAAATTTGTGGACTCGCCAAAAAATGTGTTTCAAATGAGCTTCAAAGGTAGGGTTGTGGTCTAGCTGAAAAATGTGTTTCAGATGAGCTCCAATGAAAGGGTAAACGGCCCCATTTCTGAGCAAAATTGGTGAACTCGCCGAAAAATGTGTTTCATATGAGCTCCAAAGGTAGGGTGATGACCCGCTAAAAAAATGTGTTTCAAATGAGCTCGAAATGTAGGGTAAACGACCTCATGTAAGGAAAAATGGTGGACACGCCGAAAGAAGTGTTTCAAATGAGTTCGAAAGGTAGGGTAAATAGACTCATTTCTAAGAAAAAATGGTGGACTCGCCGAAAAATGTGTTTCAAATGAGCTCAAAAGGTAGTGTGGTGTGGACTCACAAATAAATGTGTTTCGAATAAGCTCGAAAGGTAGGGTAAACGGCCTCATTTCTAAGCAAAAATGATGCACTCGCAAAAAATGTGTTTCAAATGAGCTCGAAAGGTAGGGTAAACGGCCTCATTTCTAAGCAAAAATGGTGGTCTCGCCAAAAAATGTGTTTCAAATGAGCTCGAAAGGTAGGGTGGTGGTCTCGCTAAAAAATGTGTTTCAAATGAGCTCGAAAGGTAGGGTAAACAGACTCATTTCTAAGCAAAAATGGTGGACTCGTCGAAAAATGTGTTTCATATGAGCTCCAAAGGTAGGGTGGTGGACTCGCTAAAAAACGTGTTTCAAATGAACTCGAACTGTAGGGTAAACGGCCTGATTTCTAAGAAAAAAAATGGACTCGCCGGAAAATGTGTTTCAAATGAGCTCCAAAGGTAGGGTGGTGGACTCGGTAAAAAATTGTGTTTCAAATGAGCTCGAAAGGTAGGGTAAACGGCCTAATTTCTAAGAAAAAATGGTGGACTCGCCAAAAAATGTGTTTCAAATGAGCTTCAAAGGTAGTGTAGTGGTCTAGCTGAAAAATGTGTTTCAAATGAGCTACAAAGATAGGGTAAACGGCCCCATTTCTGAGCAAAATTGGTGGACTCGCCGAAAAATGTGTTTCACATGAGCTCCAAAGGTAGGGTGATGGACCCTGTAAAGAAATGTGTTTCAAATGAACTCGAAAGGTAGGGTAAACGCCCTCATGTAAGCAAAAATGGTGGACACGCCGAAAAAAGTGTTTCAAATGAGTTCGAAAGGTAGGGTGCTGGACTCGCTAAAAAATTTGTTTCAAATGAATTCAATAGGTAGGGTAAACAGACTCATTTCTAAGCAAAAATGGTGGACTCGACGAAAAATGTGTTTCAAATGAGCTCAAAAGGTAGTGCGGTGTGGACTCACAAATAAATGTGTTTCGAACAAGCTCGAAAGGTAGGGTAAACGGACTCATTTCTAAGAAAAAATGGGGCACTCGCGAAAAATGTGTTTCAAATGAGCTCGAAAGGTAGGGTGGTGTGGACTCGCTAAAACATGTGTTTCAAATGAGCTCGAAAGGTAGGGTAAACGACCTTATTTCTAAGCAAAAATGGTGGTCTCGCCGAAAAATGTGTTTCAAATGAGCTCAAAAGGTAGGGTAAACAGACTCATTTCTAAGCAAAAATGGTGGAGCCGCCGAAAAATGTGTTTCATATGAGCTCCAAAGGTAGGGTGGTGGACTCGCTAAAAAAATGTGTTTCAAATGAACTCGAACGGTAGGGTAAACGGCCTTATTTCTAAGAAAAAAAGTGGACTCATCGGAAAATGTGTTTCAAATGAGCTCCAAAGGTAGGGTGGTGGACTCGCTAAAAAAATGTGTTTCAAATCAGTTCGAAAGGTAGGGTAAACAGCCTTATTTCTAAGAAAAAATAGTGGACTCGCTGGAAAACGTGTTTCAAATGAGCTCCAAAGGTAGGGTGGTGGGCTCGGTAAAAAATTTGTTTCAAATGAGCTCGAAAGGTAGGGTAAACGGCCTCATTTCTAAGAAAAAATGGTGGACTCGCCGAAAAATGTGTTTCAAATGAGCTTCAAAGGAAGGGTGGTGGTCTAGCTGAAAAATGTGTTTCAAATGAGCTCCAAAGATAGGGTAAACGGCCCCATTTCTGAGGAAAATTGGTGAACTCGCCGAAAAATGTGTTTCATATGAGCTCCAAAGGTAGGGTGGTGCACTCGCAAAAAATGTGTTTCAAATGAGCTCGAAAGGTAGGGTAAACGGCCTCATTTCTAAGCAAAAATGGTGGACTCGCCGAAAAATGTGTTTGAAATGAGCTTCAAAGGTAGGGTGCTGGACTCGCTAAAAAAATGTGTTTCAAATGAGCTCAAAAGGAAGGGTAAACAACCTTATTTCTAAGAAAAAATAGTGGACTCGCCGAAAATGTGTTTCAAATGAGCTCCAAAGGTAGTGCAACGATCTCATTTCTAAGCAAAAATGGTGGAATCGCCGAAAAATGTGTTTAAAATGAGCTTCAAAGGTAGGGTGGTGGTCTAGCTGAAAAATGTGTTTCAAATGAGCTCCAAAGTTAGGGTAAACAGCCCAATTTGTGAGCAAAAATGGTGGACTCGCCGAAAAATGTGTTTCATATGAGCTCCAAAGGTAGGGTGGTCGACTCGCTAAAAAATGTGTTTCAAATGAGTTCGAAAGGTAGTGTAAACGGCCTCATTTCTAAGCTAAAATGGTGGAGTCGCCAAAAAATGTGTTTCAAATGAGCTTCAAAGGTAGGGTGGTGGTCTAGCTGAAAAATGTGTTTCAAATGAGCTCCAAAGATAGGGTAAACGGTCCAATTTCTGAGGAAAAATGGTGGACTCGCCGAAAAATGTGTTTCATTTGACCTTCAAAGGTAGGGTGGTGGACTCGCTAAAATAATGTGTTTCAAATGAGCTGAAAAGGTAGGGTAAACGGCCTTATTTCTAAGAAAAAATAGTGGACTCGCCGGAAAATGTGTTTCAAATGAGCTCCAAAGGTAGGGTGGTGGTCTTGCTAAAAAATGTGTTTCAAATGAGCTCAAAAGGTAGGGTAAACGGCCTCATTTCTATGAAAAAATGGTGGACTCGCTGAAAAATGTGTTTCAAATGAGCTTCAAAGGTAGGGTGGTGGTCTAGCTGATAAATATGTTTAAATGAGCTCCAAAGATAGGGTAAACGGCCCAATTTCTGAGAAAAAATGGTGGACTCACCGAAAAATGTGTTTCATATGAGCTTCAAAGGTATGGTGGACTCGCTAAAAAAATGTGTTTCAAATGAGTTCAAAAGGTAGGGTAAACGGCCTTATTTTTAAGAAAAAATAGTGGACTCGCTGGAAAATGTGTTTCAAATGAGCTCCAAAGGTAGGGTGGTGGACTCGGTAAAAATGTGTTTCAAATGAGCTCGGAAGGTAGGGTAAACGGCCTCATTTCTAAGAAAAAATAGTGGACTTGCCGAAAAATGTGTTTCAAATGAGCTTCAAAGGTAGGGTGGTGGTCTAGTTGAAAAATGTGTTTCAAATGAGCTCCAAAGGTAGGGTGGTGGACTCGCTAAAAAATGTGTTTCAAATGAGCTCGAAAGGTTGGGTAAATGACCTCATTTCTATGAAAAAATGGTGGACTCGCCGAAAAATGTGTTTAAAATGAGCTTCAAAGTTAGGGTGGTGGTCTAGCTGAAAAATTTGTTTTCGAATGAGCTCCAAAGATAGGGTAAACGGCCCCATTTATGAGCAAAATTGGTGGACTTGCCGAAAAATGAGTTTCATATGAGCTCCAAAGGTAGGGTGGTGGACTCGCTAAAAAAATGTGTTTCAAATGAGCTCCAAAGGTAGGGTGGTGGACTCGCTAAAAAAATGTGTTTAAAATGAGTTTGAAAGGTAGGGTAAACGGCCTTATTTCTAAAAAAAATAGTGGACTCGCTGGAAAATGTGTTTCAAATGAGCTCCAAATGTAGGGTGGTGGACTCGGTAAAAAATGTGTTTCAAATGAGCTCGAAACGTAGGGTAAACGGCCTAATTTCTAAGAAGAAATGGTGGACTCGCCGAAAAATGTGTTTCAAATGAGCTTCAAAGGTAGTGTAGTGGTCTAGCTGAAAAATGTGTTTCAAATGAGCTACAAAGATAGGGTAAACGGCCCCATTTCTGAGCAAAATTGGTGGACTCGCCGAAAAATGTGTTTCACATGAGCACCAAAGGTAGGGTGATGGACCCTGTAAAGAAATGTGTTTCAAATGAGCTCGAAAGGTAGGGTAAACGCCCTCATGTAAGAAAAAATGGTGGACACGCCGAAAAAAGTGTTTCAAATGAGTTCGAAAGGTAGGGTGCTGGACTCGCTAAAAAATTTGTTTCAAATGAATTCAAAAGGTAGGGTAAACAGACTCATTTCTAAGCAAAAATGGTGGACTCGCCGAAAAATGTGTTTCAAATGAGCTCAAAAGGTAGTGCGGTGTGGACTCACAAATAAATGTGTTTCGAACAAGCTCGAAAGGTAGGGTAAACGGACTCATTTCTAAGAAAAAATAGGGCACTCGCGAAAAATGTGTTTCAAATGAGCTCGAAAGGTAGGGTGGTGTGGACTCGCTAAAACATGTGTTTCAAATGAGCTCGAAAGGTAGGGTAAACGGCCTTATTTCTAAGCAAAAATGGTGGTCTCGCCGAAAAATGTGTTTCAAATGAGCTAAAAAGGTAGGGTAAACAGACTCATTTCTAAGCAAAAATGGTGGAGTCGCCGAAAAATGTGTTTCATATGAGCTCGAAAGGTAGGGTGGTGGACTCGCTAAAAAAATGTGTTTCAAATGAACTCGAACGGTAGGGTAAACGGCCTTATTTCTAAGAAAAAAAAGTGGACTCGTCGGAAAATGTGTTTCAAATGAGCTCCAAAGGTAGGGTGGTGGACTCGCTAAAAAAATGTGTTTCAAATCAGTTCGAAAGGTAGGGTAAACAGCCTTATTTCTAAGAAAAAATAGTGGACTCGCTGGAAAACGTGTTTCAAATGAGCTCCAAAGGTAGGGTGGTGGGCTCGGTAAAAAATTTGTTTCAAATGAGCTCGAAAGGTAGGGTAAACGGCCTCATTTCTAAGAAAAAATGGTGGACTCGCCGAAAAATGTGTTTCAAATGAGCTTCAAAGGAAGGGTGGTGGTCTAGCTGAAAAATGTGTTTCAAATGAGCTCCAAAGATAGGGTAAACGGCCCCATTTCTGAGGAAAATTGGTGAACTCGCCGAAAAATGTGTTTCATATGAGCTCCAAAGGTAGGGTGGTGCACTCGCAAAAAATGTGTTTCAAATGAGCTCGAAAGGTAGGGTAAACGGCCTCATTTCTAAGCAAAAATGGTGGACTCGCCGAAAAATGTGTTTGAAATGAGCTTCAAAGGTAGGGTGCTGGACTCGCTAAAAAAATGTGTTTCAAATGAGCTCAAAAGGAAGGGTAAACAACCTTATTTCTAAGAAAAAATAGTGGACTCGCCGAAAATGTGTTTCAAATGAGCTCCAAAGGTAGTGCAACGATCTCATTTCTAAGCAAAAATGGTGGAATCGCCGAAAAATGTGTTTAAAATGAGCTTCAAAGGTAGGGTGGTGGTCTAGCTGAAAAATGTGTTTCAAATGAGCTCCAAAGTTAGGGTAAACAGCCCAATTTGTGAGCAAAAATGGTGGACTCGCCGAAAAATGTGTTTCATATGAGCTCCAAAGGTAGGGTGGTGGACTCGCTAAAAAATGTGTTTCAAATGAGTTCGAAAGGTAGTGTAAACGGCCTCATTTCTAAGCTAAAATGGTGGAGTCGCCAAAAAATGTGTTTCAAATGAGCTTCAAAGGTAGGGTGGTGGTCTAGCTGAAAAATGTGTTTCAAATGAGCTCCAAAGATAGGGTAAACGGTCCAATTTCTGAGGAAAAATGGTGGACTCGCCGAAAAATGTGTTTCATATGACCTTCAAAGGTAGGGTGGTGGACTCGCTAAAATAATGTGTTTCAAATGAGCTGAAAAGGTAGGGTAAACGGCCTTATTTCTAAGAAAAAATAGTGGACTCGCCGGAAAATGTGTTTCAAATGAGCTCCAAAGGTAGGGTGGTGGTCTTGCTAAAAAATGTGTTTCAAATGAGCTCAAAAGGTAGGGTAAACGGCCTCATTTCTATGAAAAAATGGTGGACTCGCTGAAAAATGTGTTTCAAATGAGCTTCAAAGGTAGGGTGGTGGTCTAGCTGATAAATATGTTTAAATGAGCTCCAAAGATAGGGTAAACGGCCCAATTTCTGAGAAAAAATGGTGGACTCACCGAAAAATGTGTTTCATATGAGCTTCAAAGGTATGGTGGACTCGCTAAAAAAATGTGTTTCAAATGAGTTCAAAAGGTAGGGTAAACGGCCTTATTTTTAAGAAAAAATAGTGGACTCGCTGGAAAATGTGTTTCAAATGAGCTCCAAAGGTAGGGTGGTGGACTCGGTAAAAATGTGTTTCAAATGAGCTCGAAAGGTAGGGTAAACGGCCTCATTTCTAAGAAAAAATAGTGGACTTGCCGAAAAATGTGTTTCAAATGAGCTTCAAAGGTAGGGTGGTGGTCTAGTTGAAAAATGTGTTTCAAATGAGCTCCAAAGGTAGGGTGGTGGACTCGCTAAAAAATGTGTTTCAAATGAGCTCGAAAGGTAGGGTAAACGACCTCATTTCTATGAAAAAATGGTGGACTCGCCGAAAAATGTGTTTAAAATGAGCTTCAAAGTTAGGGTGGTGGTCTAGCTGAAAAATTTGTTTTCGAATGAGCTCCAAAGATAGGGTAAACGGCCCCATTTATGAGCAAAATTGGTGGACTTGCCGAAAAATGAGTTTCATATGAGCTCCAAAGGTAGGGTGGTGGACTCGCTAAAAAAATGTGTTTCAAATGAGCTCCAAAGGTAGGGTGGTGGACTCGCTAAAAAAATGTGTTTAAAATGAGTTTGAAAGGTAGGGTAAACGGCCTTATTTCTAAAAAAAATAGTGGACTCGCTGGAAAATGTGTTTCAAATGAGCTCCAAATGTAGGGTGGTGGACTCGGTAAAAAATGTGTTTCAAATGAGCTCGAAACGTAGGGTAAACGGCCTAATTTCTAAGAAGAAATGGTGGACTCGCCGAAAAATGTGTTTCAAATGAGCTTCAAAGGTAGTGTAGTGGTCTAGCTGAAAAATGTGTTTCAAATGAGCTACAAAGATAGGGTAAACGGCCCCATTTCTGAGCAAAATTGGTGGACTCGCCGAAAAATGTGTTTCACATGAGCACCAAAGGTAGGGTGATGGACCCTGTAAAGAAATGTGTTTCAAATGAGCTCGAAAGGTAGGGTAAACGCCCTCATGTAAGAAAAAATGGTGGACACGCCGAAAAAAGTGTTTCAAATGAGTTCGAAAGGTAGGGTGCTGGACTCGCTAAAAAATTTGTTTCAAATGAATTCAAAAGGTAGGGTAAACAGACTCATATCTAAGCAAAAATGGTGGACTCGCCGAAAAATGTGTTTCAAATGAGCTCAAAAGGTAGTGCGGTGTGGACTCACAAATAAATGTGTTTCGAACAAGCTCGAAAGGTAGGGTAAACGGACTCATTTCTAAGAAAAAATGGGGCACTCGCGAAAAATGTGTTTCAAATGAGCTCGAAAGGTAGGGTGGTGTGGACTCGCTAAAACATGTGTTTCAAATGAGCTCGAAAGGTAGGGTAAACGGCCTTATTTCTAAGCAAAAATGGTGGTCTCGCCGAAAAATTTGTTTCAAATGAGCTCAAAAGGTAGGGTAAACAGACTCATTTCTAAGCAAAAATGGTGGAGTCGCCGAAAAATGTGTTTCATATGAGCTCGAAAGGTAGGGTGGTGGACTCGCTAAAAAAATGTGTTTCAAATGAACTCGAACGGTAGGGTAAACGGCCTTATTTCTAAGAAAAAAAAGTGGACTCGTCGGAAAATGTGTTTCAAATGAGCTCCAAAGGTAGGGTGGTGGACTCGCTAAAAAAATGTGTTTCACATCAGTTCGAAAGGTAGGGTAAACAGCCTTATTTCTAAGAAAAAATAGTGGACTCGCTGGAAAACGTGTTTCAAATGAGCTTCAAAGGTAGGGTGGTGGGCTCGGTAAAAAAATTGTTTCAAATGAGCTCGAAAGGAGGGTAAACGGCCTCATTTCTAAGAAAAAATGGTGGACTCGCCGAAAAATGGGTTTCAAATGAGCTTCAAAGGAAGGGTGGTGGTCTAGCTGAAAAATGTGTTTCAAATGAGCTCCAAAGATAGGGTAAACGGCCCCATTTTTGAGGAAAATTGGTGAACTCGCCGAAAAATGTGTTTCATATGAGCTCCAAAGGTAGGGTGGTGCACTCGCAAAAAATGTGTTTCAAATGAGCTCGAAAGGTAGGGTAAACGGCCTCATTTCTAAGCAAAAATGGTGGACTCGCCGAAAAATGTGTTTGAAATGAGCTTAAAAGGTAGGGTGGTGGACTCGCTAAAAAAATGTGTTTCAAATGAGCTCAAAAGGAAGGGTAAACAACCTTATTTCTAAGAAAAAATAGCGGACTCGCCGAAAATGTGTTTCAAATGAGCTCCAAAGGTAGTGCAACGATCTCATTTCGAAGCAAAAATGGTGGAATCGCCGAAAAATGAGTTTAAAATGAGATTCAAAGGTAGGGTGGTGGTCTAGCTGAAAAATGTGTTTCAAATGAGCTCCAAAGTTAGGGTAAACAGCCCAATTTCTGAGCAAAAATGGTGGACTCGCCGAAAAATTTGTTTCATACGAGCTCCAAAGGTAGGGTGGTGGACTCGCTAAAAAATATGTTTCAAATGAGTTCATAAGGTAGTGTAAACCGCCTCATTTCTAAGCAAAAATGGTGGAGTCGCCAAAAAATGTGTTTGAAATGAGCTTCAAAGGTAGGGTGGTGGTCTAGCTGAAAAATGTGTTTCAAATGAGCTCCAAAGATAGGGTAAACGGTCCAATTTCTGAGCAGAATTGGTGGACTCGCCGAAAAATGTGTTTCACATGAGCTCCAAAGGTAGGGTGATGGACCCTTTAAAGAAATGTTTTTCAAATGAGCTCGAAAGGTAGGGTAAACGCCCTCATGTAAGAAAAAATGGTGGACACGCCGAAAAAAGTGTTTCAAATGAGTTCGAAAGGTAGGGTGCTGGACTCGCTAAATTTTTTGTTTCAAATGAATTCAAAAGGTAGGGTAAACAGACTCATTTCTAAGCAAAAATGGTGGACTCGCCGAAAAATGTGTTTCAAATTAGCTCAAAAGGTAGTGCGGTGTGGACTCACAAAGAAATGTGTTTCGAACAAGATCGAAAGGTAGGGTAAACGGACTCATTTCTAAGAAAAAATGGGGCACTCGCGAAAAATGTGTTTCAAATGAGCTCGAAAGGTAGGGTGGTGTGGACTCGCTAAAACATGTGTTTCAAATGAGCTCGAAAGGTAGGGTAAACGGCCTTATTTCTAAGCAAAAATGGTGGTCTCGCCGAAAAATGTGTTTCAAATGAGCTCAAAAGGTAGGGTAAACAGACTCATTTCTAAGCAAAAATGGTGGAGTCGCCGAAAAATGTGTTTCATATGAGCTCCAAAGGTAGGGTGGTGGACTCGCTAAAAAAATTTGTTTCAAATGAACTCGAACGGTAGGGTAAACGGCCTTATTTCTAAGAAAAAAAAGTGGACTCGTCGGAAAATGTGTTTCAAATGAGCTCCAAAGGTAGGGTGGTGGACTCGCTAAAAAAATGTGTTTCAAATCAGTTCGAAAGGTAGGGTAAACAGCCTTATTTCTAAGAAAAAATAGTGGACTCGCTTGAAAACGTGTTTCAAATGAGCTTCAAAGGTAGGGTGGTGGGCTCGGTAAAAAAATTGTTTCAAATGAGCTCGAAAGGTAGGGTAAACGGCCTCATTTCTAAGAAAAAATGGTGGACTCGCCGAAAAATGTGTTTCAAATGAGCTTCAAAGGAAGGGTGGTGGTCTAGCTGAAAAATGTGTTTCAAATGAGCTCCAAAGATAGGGTAAACGGCCCCATTTTTGAGGAAAATTGGTGAACTCGCCGAAAAATGTGTTTCATATGAGCTCCAAAGGTAGGGTGGTGCACTCGCAAAAAATGTGTTTCAAATGAGCTTGAAAGGTAGGGTAAACGGCCTCATTTCTAAGCAAAAATGGTGGACTCGCCGAAAAATGTGTTTGAAATGAGCTTCAAAGGTAGGGTGGTGGTCTAGCTGATAAATATGTTTAAATGAGCTCCAAAGATAGGGTAAACGGCCCAATTTCTGAGAAAAAATGGTGGACTCACCGAAAAAAGTGTTTCATATGAGCTTCAAAGGTATGGTGGACTCGCTAAAAAAATGTGTTTCAAATGAGTTCAAAAGGTAGGGTAAACGGCCTTATTTTTAAGAAAAAATAGTGGACTCGCTGGAAAATGTGTTTCAAATGAGCTCCAAAGGTAGGGTGGTGGACTCGGTAAAAATGTGTTCCAAATGAGCTCGAAAGGTAGGGTAAACGGCCTCATTTCTAAGAAAAAATATTGGACTTGCCGAAAAATGTGTTTCAAATGAGCTTCAAAGGTAGGGTGGTGGTCTAGTTGAAAAATGTGTTTCAAATGAGCTCCAAAGGTAGGGTGGTGGACTCGCTAAAAAATGTGTTTCAAATGAGCTCGAAAGGTAGGGTAAACGACCTCATTTCTATGAAAAAATGGTGGACTCGCCGAAAAATGTGTTTAAAATGAGCTTCAAAGTTAGGGTGGTGGTCTAGCTGAAAAATTTGTTTTCGAATGAGCTCCAAAGATAGGGTAAACGGCCCCATTTATGAGCAAAATTGGTGGACTTGCCGAAAAATGAGTTTCATATGAGCTCCAAAGGTAGGGTGGTGGACTCGCTAAAAAAATGTGGTTCAAATGAGCTCCAAAGGTAGGGTGGTGGACTCGCTAAAAAAATGTGTTTAAAATGAGTTTGAAAGGTAGGGTAAACGGCCTTATTTCTAAAAAAAATAGTGGACTCGCTGGAAAATGTGTTTCAAATGAGCTCCAAATGTAGGGTGGTGGACTCGGTAAAAAATGTGTTTCAAATGAGCTCGAAACGTAGGGTAAACGGCCTAATTTCTAAGAAAAAATGGTGGACTCGCCGAAAAATGTGTTTCAAATGAGCTTCAAAGGTAGTGTAGTGGTCTAGCTGAAAAATGTGTTTCAAATGAGCTACAAAGATAGGGTAAACGGCCCCATTTCTGAGCAAAATTGGTGGACTCGCCGAAAAATGTGTTTCACATGAGCACCAAAGGTAGGGTGATGGACCCTGTAAAGAAATGTGTTTCAAATGAGCTCGAAAGGTAGGGTAAACGCCCCCATGTAAGAAAAAATGGTGGACACGCCGAAAAAAGTGTTTCAAATGAGTTCGAAAGGTAGGGTGCTGGACTCGCTAAAAAATTTGTTTCAAATGAATTCAAAAGGTAGGGTAAACAGACTCATATCTAAGCAAAAATGGTGGACTCGCCGAAAAATGTGTTTCAAATGAGCTCAAAAGGTAGTGCGGTGTGGACTCACAAATAAATGTGTTTCGAACAAGCTCGAAAGGTAGGGTAAACGGACTCATTTCTAAGAAAAAATGGGGCACTCGCGAAAAATGTGTTTCAAATGAGCTCGAAAGGTAGGGTGGTGTGGACTCGCTAAAACATGTGTTTCAAATGAGCTCGAAAGGTAGGGTAAACGGCCTTATTTCTAAGCAAAAATGGTGGTCTCGCCGAAAAATTTGTTTCAAATGAGCTCAAAAGGTAGGGTAAACAGACTCATTTCTAAGCAAAAATGGTGGAGTCGCCGAAAAATGTGTTTCATATGAGCTCGAAAGGTAGGGTGGTGGACTCGCTAAAAAAATGTGTTTCAAATGAACTCGAACGGTAGGGTAAACGGCCTTATTTCTAAGAAAAAAAAGTGGACTCGTCGGAAAATGTGTTTCAAATGAGCTCCAAAGGTAGGGTGGTGGACTCGCTAAAAAAATGTGTTTCACATCAGTTCGAAAGGTAGGGTAAACAGCCTTATTTCTAAGAAAATATAGTGGACTCGCTGGAAAACGTGTTTCAAATGAGCTTCAAAGGTAGGGTGGTGGGCTCGGTAAAAAAATTGTTTCAAATGAGCTCGAAAGGAGGGTAAACGGCCTCATTTCTAAGAAAAAATGGTGGACTCGCCGAAAAATGGGTTTCAAATGAGCTTCAAAGGAAGGGTGGTGGTCTAGCTGAAAAATGTGTTTCAAATGAGCTCCAAAGATAGGGTAAACGGCCCCATTTTTGAGGAAAATTGGTGAACTCGCCGAAAAATGTGTTTCATATGAGCTCCAAAGGTAGGGTGGTGCACTCGCAAAAAATGTGTTTCAAATGAGCTCGAAAGGTAGGGTAAACGGCCTCATTTCTAAGCAAAAATGGTGGACTCGCCGAAAAATGTGTTTGAAATGAGCTTCAAAGGTAGGGTGGTGGACTCGCTAAAAAAATGTGTTTCAAATGAGCTCAAAAGGAAGGGTAAACAACCTTATTTCTAAGAAAAAATAGCGGACTCGCCGAAAATGTGTTTCAAATGAGCTCCAAAGGTAGTGCAACGATCTCATTTCTAAGCAAAAATGGTGGAATCGCCGAAAAATGTGTTTAAAATGAGCTTCAAAGGTAGGGTGGTGGTCTAGCTGAAAAATGTGTTTCAAATGAGCTCCAAAGTTAGGGTAAACAGCCCAATTTCTGAGCAAAAATGGTGGACTCGCCGAAAAATTTGTTTCATATGAGCTCCAAAGGTAGGGTGGTGGACTCGCTAAAAAATATGTTTCAAATGAGTTCGAAAGGTAGTGTAAACCGCCTCATTTCTAAGCAAAAATGGTGGAGTCGCCAAAAAATGTGTTTGAAATGAGCTTCAAAGGTAGGGTGGTGGTCTAGCTGAAAAATGTGTTTCAAATGAGCTCCAAAGATAGGGTAAACGGTCCAATTTCTGAGCAGAATTGGTGGACTCGCCGAAAAATGTGTTTCACATGAGCTCCAAAGGTAGGGTGATGGACCCTGTAAAGAAATGTTTTTCAAATGAGCTCGAAAGGTAGGGTAAACGCCCTCATGTAAGAAAAAATGGTGGACACGCCGAAAAAAGTGTTTCAAATGAGTTCGAAAGGTAGGGTGCTGGACTCGCTAAAATTTTTGTTTCAAATGAATTCAAAAGGTAGGGTAAACAGAATCATTTCTAAGCAAAAATGGTGGACTCGCCGAAAAATGTGTTTCAAATTAGCTCAAAAGGTAGTGCGGTGTGGACTCACAAAGAAATGTGTTTCGAACAAGATCGAAAGGTAGGGTAAACGGACTCATTTCTAAGAAAAAATGGGGCACTCGCGAAAAATGTGTTTCAAATGAGCTCGAAAGGTAGGGTGGTGTGGACTCGCTAAAACATGTGTTTCAAATGAGCTCGAAAGGTAGGGTAAACGGCCTTATTTCTAAGCAAAAATGGTGGTCTCGCCGAAAAATGTGTTTCAAATGAGCTCAAAAGGTAGGGTAAACAGACTCATTTCTAAGCAAAAATGGTGGAGTCGCCGAAAAATGTGTTTCATATGAGCTCCAAAGGTAGGGTGGTGGACTCGCTAAAAAAATTTGTTTCAAATGAACTCGAACGGTAGGGTAAACGGCCTTATTTCTAAGAAAAAAAAGTGGACTCGTCGGAAAATGTGTTTCAAATGAGCTCCAAAGGTAGGGTGGTGGACTCGCTAAAAAAATGTGTTTCAAATCAGTTCGAAAGGTAGGGTAAACAGCCTTATTTCTAAGAAAAAATAGTGGACTCGCTTGAAAACGTGTTTCAAATGAGCTTCAAAGGTAGGGTGGTGGGCTCGGTAAAAAAATTGTTTCAAATGAGCTCGAAAGGTAGGGTAAACGGCCTCATTTCTAAGAAAAAATGGTGGACTCGCCGAAAAATGTGTTTCAAATGAGCTTCAAAGGAAGGGTGGTGGTCTAGCTGAAAAATGTGTTTCAAATGAGCTCCAAAGATAGGGTAAACGGCCCCATTTTTCAGGAAAATTGGTGAACTCGCCGAAAAATGTGTTTCATATGAGCTCCAAAGGTAGGGTGGTGCACTCGCAAAAAATGTGTTTCAAATGAGCTCGAAAGGTAGGGTAAACGGCCTCATTTCTAAGCAAAAATGGTGGACTCGCCGAAAAATGTGTTTGAAATGAGCTTCAAAGGTAGGGTGGTGGACTCGCTAAAAAAATGTGTTTCAAATGAGCTCAAAAGGAAGGGTAAACAACCTTATTTCTAAGAAAAAATAGTGGACTCGCCGAAAATGTGTTTCAAATGGGCTCCAAAGGTAGTGCAACGATCTCATTTCTAAGAAAAAATGGTGGAATCGCCGAAAAATGTGTTTAAAATCAGCTTCAAAGGTAGGGTGGTGGTCTAGCTGAAAAATGTGTTTCAAATGAGCTCCAAAGTTAGGGTAAACAGCCCTATTTCTGAGCAAAAATGGTGGACTCGCCGAAAAATGTGTTTCATATGAGCTCCAAAGGTAGGGTGGTGGACTCGCTAAAAAATATGTTTCAAATGAGTTCGAAAGGTGGTGTAAACCGCCTCATTTCTAAGCAAAAATGGTGGAGTCGCCAAAAAATGTGTTTGAAATGAGCTTCAAAGGTAGGGTGGTGGTCTAGCTGAAAAATGTGTTTCAAATGAGCTCCAAAGATAGGGTAAACGGTCCAATTTCTGAGGAAAAATGGTGGACTCGCCGAAAAATGTGTTTCATATGACCTTCAAAGGCAGGGTGGTGGACTCGCTAAAATAATGTGTTTCAAATGAGCTGAAAAGGTAGGGTAAACGGCCTTATTTCTAAGAAAAAATAGTGGACTCGCCGGAAAATGTGTTTCAAATGAGCTCCAAAGGTAGGGTGGTGGTCTTGCTAAAAAATGTGTTTCAAATGAGCTCAAAAGGTAGGGTAAACAGCCTCATTTCTATGAAAAAATGGTGGACTCGCTGAAAAATGTGTTTCAAATGAGCTTCAAAGGTAGGGTGGTGGTCTAGCTGATAAATATGTTTAAATGAGCTCCAAAGATAGGGTAAACGGCCCAATTTCTGAGCAAAAATGGTGGACTCACCGAAAAATGTGTTTCATATGAGCTTCAAAGGTAGGGTGGACTCGCTAAAAAAATGTGTTTCAAATGAGTTCGAAAGGTAGGGTAAACGGCCTTATTTTTAAGAAAAAATAGTGGACTCGCTGGAAAATGTGTTTCAAATGAGCTCCAAAGGTAGGGTGGTGGACTCGGTAAAAATGTGTTTCAAATGAGCTCGAAAGGTAGGGTAAACGGCCTCATTTCTAAGAAAAAATAGTGGACTTGCCGAAAAATGTGTTTCAAATGAGCTTCAAAGGTAGGGTGGTGGTCTAGCTGAAAAATGTGTTTCAAATGAGCTCCAAAGTTATGGTGGTGGACTCGCTAAAAAATGTGTTTCAAATGAGCTCGAAAGGTAGGGTAAACGGCCTCATTTCTATGAAAAAATGGTGGACTCGCCGAAAAATGTGTTTAAAATGAGCTTCAAAGTTAGGGTGGTGGTCTAGCTGAAAAATTTGTTTTCGAATGAGCTCCAAAGATAGGGTAAACAGCCCCATTTATGAGCAAAATTGGTGGACTTGCCGAAAAATGAGTTTCATATGAGCTCCAAAGGTAGGGTAAACAGCCTTATTTCTAAGAAAATATAGTGGACTCGCTGGAAAACGTGTTTCAAATGAGCTTCAAAGGTAGGGTGGTGGGCTCGGTAAAAAAATTGTTTCAAATGAGCTCGAAAGGAGGGTAAACGGCCTCATTTCTAAGAAAAAATGGTGGACTCGCCGAAAAGTGGGTTTCAAATGAGCTTCAAAGGAAGGGTGGTGGTCTAGCTGAAAAATGTGTTTCAAATGAGCTCCAAAGATAGGGTAAACGGCCCCATTTTTGAGGAAAATTGGTGAACTCGCCGAAAAATGTGTTTCATATGAGCTCCAAAGGTAGGGTGGTGCACTCGCAAAAAATGTGTTTCAAATGAGCTCGAAAGGTAGGGTAAACGGCCTCATTTCTAAGCAAAAATGGTGGACTCGCCGAAAAATGTGTTTGAAATGAGCTTCAAAGGTAGGGTGGTGGACTCGCTAAAAAAATGTGTTTCAAATGAGCTCAAAAGGAAGGGTAAACAACCTTATTTCTAAGAAAAAATAGCGGACTCGCCGAAAATGTGTTTCAAATGAGCTCCAAAGGTAGTGCAACGATCTCATTTCTAAGCAAAAATGGTGGAATCGCCGAAAAATGTGTTTAAAATGAGCTTCAAAGGTAGGGTGGTGGTCTAGCTGAAAAATGTGTTTCAAATGAGCTCCAAAGTTAGGGTAAACAGCCCAATTTCTGAGCAAAAATGGTGGACTCGCCGAAAAATTTGTTTCATATGAGCTCCAAAGGTAGGGTGGTGGACTCGCTAAAAAATATGTTTCAAATGAGTTCGAAAGGTAGTGTAAACCGCCTCATTTCTAAGCAAAAATGGTGGAGTCGCCAAAAAATGTGTTTGAAATGAGCTTCAAAGGTAGGGTGGTGGTCTAGCTGAAAAATGTGTTTCAAATGAGCTCCAAAGATAGGGTAAACGGTCCAATTTCTGAGCAGAATTGGTGGACTCGCCGAAAAATGTGTTTCACATGAGCTCCAAAGGTAGGGTGATGGACCCTGTAAAGAAATGTTTTTCAAATGAGCTCGAAAGGTAGGGTAAACGCCCTCATGTAAGAAAAAATGGTGGACACGCCGAAAAAAGTGTTTCAAATGAGTTCGAAAGGTAGGGTGCTGGACTCGCTAAAATTTTTGTTTCAAATGAATTCAAAAGGTAGGGTAAACAGACTCATTTCTAAGCAAAAATGGTGGACTCGCCGAAAAATGTGTTTCAAATTAGCTCAAAAGGTAGTGCGGTGTGGACTCACAAAGAAATGTGTTTCGAACAAGATCGAAAGGTAGGGTAAACGGACTCATTTCTAAGAAAAAATGGGGCACTCGCGAAAAATGTGTTTCAAATGAGCTCGAAAGGTAGGGTGGTGTGGACTCGCTAAAACATGTGTTTCAAATGAGCTCGAAAGGTAGGGTAAACGGCCTTATTTCTAAGCAAAAATGGTGGTCTCGCCGAAAAATGTGTTTCAAATGAGCTCAAAAGGTAGGGTAAACAGACTCATTTCTAAGCAAAAATGGTGGAGTCGCCGAAAAATGTGTTTCATATGAGCTCCAAAGGTAGGGTGGTGGACTCGCTAAAAAAATGTGTTTCAAATCAGTTCGAAAGGTAGGGTAAACAGCCTTATTTCTAAGAAAAAATAGTGGACTCGCTTGAAAACGTGTTTCAAATGAGCTTCAAAGGTTGGGTGGTGGGCTCGGTAAAAAAATTGTTTCAAATGAGCTCGAAAGGTAGGGTAAACGGCCTCATTTCTAAGAAAAAATGGTGGACTCGCCGAAAAATGTGTTTCAAATGAGCTTCAAAGGAAGGGTGGTGGTCTAGCTGAAAAATGTGTTTCAAATGAGCTCCAAAGATAGGGTAAACGGCCCCATTTTTGAGGAAAATTGGTGAACTCGCCGAAAAATGTGTTTCATATGAGCTCCAAAGGTAGGGTGGTGCACTCGCAAAAAATGTGTTTCAAATGAGCTCGAAAGGTAGGGTAAACGGCCTCATTTCTAAGCAAAAATGGTGGACTCGCCGAAAAATGTGTTTGAAATGAGCTTCAAAGGTAGGGTGGTGGACTCGCTAAAAAAATGTGTTTCAAATGAGCTCAAAAGGAAGGGTAAACAACCTTATTTCTAAGAAAAAATAGTGGACTCGCCGAAAATGTGTTTCAAATGGGCTCCAAAGGTAGTGCAACGATCTCATTTCTAAGAAAAAATGGTGGAATCACCGAAAAATGTGTTTAAAATCAGCTTCAAAGGTAGGGTGGTGGTCTAGCTGAAAAATGTGTTTCAAATGAGCTCCAAAGTTAGGGTAAACAGCCCAATTTCTGAGCAAAAATGGTGGACTCGCCGAAAAATGTGTTTCATATGAGCTCCAAAGGTAGGGTGGTGGACTCGCTAAAAAATATGTTTCAAATGAGTTCGAAAGGTGGTGTAAACCGCCTCATTTCTAAGCAAAAATGGTGGAGTCGCCAAAAAATGTGTTTGAAATGAGCTTCAAAGGTAGGGTGGTGGTCTAGCTGAAAAATGTGTTTCAAATGAGCTCCAAAGATAGGGTAAACGGTCCAATTTCTGAGGAAAAATGGTGGACTCGCCGAAAAATGTGTTTCATATGACCTTCAAAGGCAGGGTGGTGGACTCGCTAAAATAATGTGTTTCAAATGAGCTGAAAAGGTAGGGTAAACGGCCTTATTTCTAAGAAAAAATAGTGGACTCGCCGGAAAATGTGTTTCAAATGAGCTCCAAAGGTAGGGTGGTGGTCTTGCTAAAAAATGTGTTTCAAATGAGCTCAAAAGGTAGGGTAAACAGCCTCATTTCTATGAAAAAATGGTGGACTCGCTGAAAAATGTGTTTCAAATGAGCTTCAAAGGTAGGGTGGTGGTCTAGCTGATAAATATGTTTAAATGAGCTCCAAAGATAGGGTAAACGGCCCAATTTCTGAGCAAAAATGGTGGACTCACCGAAAAATGTGTTTCATATGAGCTTCAAAGGTAGGGTGGACTCGCTAAAAAAATGTGTTTCAAATGAGTTCGAAAGGTAGGGTAAACGGCCTTATTTTTAAGAAAAAATAGTGGACTCGCTGGAAAATGTGTTTCAAATGAGCTCCAAAGGTAGGGTGGTGGACTCGGTAAAAATGTGTTTCAAATGAGCTCGAAAGGTAGGGTAAACGGCCTCATTTCTAAGAAAAAATAGTGGACTTGCCGAAAAATGTGTTTCAAATGAGCTTCAAAGGTAGGGTGGTGGTCTAGCTGAAAAATGTGTTTCAAATGAGCTCCAAAGTTATGGTGGTGGACTCGCTAAAAAATGTGTTTCAAATGAGCTCGAAAGGTAGGGTAAACGGCCTCATTTCTATGAAAAAATGGTGGACTCGCCGAAAAATGTGTTTAAAATGAGCTTCAAAGTTAGGGTGGTGGTCTAGCTGAAAAATTTGTTTTCGAATGAGCTCCAAAGATAGGGTAAACAGCCCCATTTATGAGCAAAATTGGTGGACTTGCCGAAAAATGAGTTTCATATGAGCTCCAAAGGTAGGGTGGTGGACTCGCTAAAAAAATGTGTTTCAAATGAGCTCGAAAGGTAGGGTAAACGTCCTCATGTAAGCAAAAATGGTGGACACACCGAAAAATGTGTATAAAATGGGTTCGAAAGGTAGGGTGGTGGACTCGCTGAAAAATTTATTTCGAATGAGCTCGAAAGGTAGGGTAAACGGCCTCGTTTCTAATCAAAATGGTGGACTTGCCGAAAAATGTGTTTCAAATGAGCTCGGAAGGTAGGGTGGTGTGGTCTCGCAAAAAAATGTGTTTCAAATGAGCTCAAAAGGTAGGGTAAACGGCCTCATTTCTAAGCAAAAAAGGTGGACTATCCGAAAAATGTGTTTCATATGAGCTCCAAAGGTAGGGTGGTGGACTCGCTAAAAAAATGTGTTTCAAATGAGCGCCAAAGATAGGGTAAACGGCCCCATTTCTGAGCAAAATTGGTGAAATCGCCGAAAAATGTGTTTCAAATGAGCTCGAAAGGTAGGGTAAACGACCTTATTTCTAAGAAAAATTGTGGACTCGCCAGAAAATGTGTTTCAAATGAGCTCGAAAGGTAGGGTGGTGGAATCGCTAAAAAATGTGTTTCAAATGAGCTCGAAAGGTAGGGTAAACGATCTCATTTCTAAGGAAAAATGGTGGACTCGCCGAAAATGTGTTTCAAATGGGCTCCAAAGGTAGTGCAACGATCTCATTTCTAAGAAAAAATGGTGGAATCGCCGAAAAATGTGTTTAAAATCAGCTTCAAAGGTAGGGTGGTGGTCTAGCTGAAAAATGTGTTTCAAATGAGCTCCAAAGTTAGGGTAAACAGCCCAATTTCTGAGCAAAAATGGTGGACTCGCCGAAAAATGTGTTTCATATGAGCTCCAAAGGTAGGGTGGTGGACTCGCTAAAAAATATGTTTCAAATGAGTTCGAAAGGTAGTGTAAACCGCCTCATTTCTAAGCAAAAATGGTGGAGTCGCCAAAAAATGTGTTTGAAATGAGCTTCAAAGGTAGGGTGGTGGTCTAGCTGAAAAATGTGTTTCAAATGAGCTCCAAAGATAGGGTAAACGGTCCAATTTCTGAGGAAAAATGGTGGACTCGCCGAAAAATGTGTTTCATATGACCTTCAAAGGCAGGGTGGTGGACTCGCTAAAATAATGTGTTTCAAATGAGCTGAAAAGGTAGGGTAAACGGCCTTATTTCTAAGAAAAAATAGTGGACTCGCCGGAAAATGTGTTTCAAATGAGCTCCAAAGGTAGGGTGGTGGTCTTGCTAAAAAATGTGTTTCAAATGAGCTCAAAAGGTAGGGTAAACAGCCTCATTTCTATGAAAAAATGGTGGACTCGCTGAAAAATGTGTTTCAAATGAGCTTCAAAGGTAGGGTGGTGGTCTAGCTGATAAATATGTTTAAATGAGCTCCAAAGATAGGGTAAACGGCCCAATTTCTGAGCAAAAATGGTGGACTCACCGAAAAATGTGTTTCATATGAGCTTCAAAGGTAGGGTGGACTCGCTAAAAAAATGTGTTTCAAATGAGTTCGAAAGGTAGGGTAAACGGCCTTATTTTTAAGAAAAAATAGTGGACTCGCTGGAAAATGTGTTTCAAATGAGCTCCAAAGGTAGGGTGGTGGACTCGGTAAAAATGTGTTTCAAATGAGCTCGAAAGGTAGGGTAAACGGCCTCATTTCTAAGAAAAAATAGTGGACTTGCCGAAAAATGTGTTTCAAATGAGCTTCAAAGGTAGGGTGGTGGTCTAGCTGAAAAATGTGTTTCAAATGAGCTCCAAAGTTATGGTGGTGGACTCGCTAAAAAATGTGTTTCAAATGAGCTCGAAAGGTAGGGTAAACGGCCTCATTTCTATGAAAAAATGGTGGACTCGCCGAAAAATGTGTTTAAAATGAGCTTCAAAGTTAGGGTGGTGGTCTAGCTGAAAAATGTGTTTCAAATGAGCTCCAAAGTTAGGGTAAACAGCCCATTTTCTGAGCAAAAATGGTGGACTCGCCGAAAAATGTGTTTCATATGAGCTCCAAAGGTAGGGTGGTGGACTCGCTAAAAAATATGTTTCAAATGAGTTCGAAAGGTGGTGTAAACCGCCTCATTTCTAAGCAAAAATGGTGGAGTCGCCAAAAAATGTGTTTGAAATGAGCTTCAAAGGTAGGGTGGTGGTCTAGCTGAAAAATGTGTTTCAAATGAGCTCCAAAGATAGGGTAAACGGTCCAATTTCTGAGGAAAAATGGTGGACTCGCCGAAAAATGTGTTTCATATGACCTTCAAAGGCAGGGTGGTGGACTCGCTAAAATAATGTGTTTCAAATGAGCTGAAAAGGTAGGGTAAACGGCCTTATTTCTAAGAAAAAATAGTGGACTCGCCGGAAAATGTGTTTCAAATGAGCTCCAAAGGTAGGGTAGTGGTCTTGCTAAAAAATGTGTTTCAAATGAGCTCAAAAGGTAGGGTAAACAGCCTCATTTCTATGAAAAAATGGTGGACTCGCTGAAAAATGTGTTTCAAATGAGCTTCAAAGGTAGGGTGGTGGTCTAGCTGATAAATATGTTTAAATGAGCTCCAAAGATAGGGTAAACGGCCCAATTTCTGAGCAAAAATGGTGGACTCACCGAAAAATGTGTTTCATATGAGCTTCAAAGGTAGGGTGGACTCGCTAAAAAAATGTGTTTCAAATGAGTTCGAAAGGTAGGGTAAACGGCCTTATTTTTAAGAAAAAATAGTGGACTCGCTGGAAAATGTGTTTCAAATGAGCTCCAAAGGTAGGGTGGTGGACTCGGTAAAAATGTGTTTCAAATGAGCTCGAAAGGTAGGGTAAACGGCCTCATTTCTAAGAAAAAATAGTGGACTTGCCGAAAAATGTGTTTCAAATGAGCTTCAAAGGTAGGGTGGTGGTCTAGCTGAAAAATGTGTTTCAAATGAGCTCCAAAGTTATGGTGGTGGACTCGCTAAAAAATGTGTTTCAAATGAGCTCGAAAGGTAGGGTAAACGGCCTCATTTCTATGAAAAAATGGTGGACTCGCCGAAAAATGTGTTTAAAATGAGCTTCAAAGTTAGGGTGGTGGTCTAGCTGAAAAATTTGTTTTCGAATGAGCTCCAAAGATAGGGTAAACAGCCCCATTTATGAGCAAAATTGGTGGACTTGCCGAAAAATGAGTTTCATATGAGCTCCAAAGGTAGGGTGGTGGACTCGCTAAAAAAATGTGTTTCAAATGAGCTCGAAAGGTAGGGTAAACGTCCTCATGTAAGCAAAAATGGTGGACACACCGAAAAATGTGTATAAAATGGGTTCGAAAGGTAGGGTGGTGGACTCGCTGAAAAATTTATTTCGAATGAGCTCGAAAGGTAGGGTAAACGGCCTCATTTCTAATCAAAATGGTGGACTTGCCGAAAAATGTGTTTCAAATGAGCTCGGAAGGTAGGGTGGTGTGGTCTCGCAAAAAAATGTGTTTCAAATGAACTCAAAAGGTAGGGTAAACGGCCTCATTTCTAAGCAAAAAAGGTGGACTATCCGAAAAATGTGTTTCATATGAGCTCCAAAGGTAGGGTGGTGGACTCGCTAAAAAAATGTGTTTCAAATGAGCGCCAAAGATAGGGTAAACGGCCCCATTTCTGAGCAAAATTGGTGAAATCGCCGAAAAATGTGTTTCAAATGAGCTCGAAAGGTAGGGTAAACGACCTTATTTCTAAGAAAAATTGTGGACTCGCCAGAAAATGTGTTTCAAATGAGCTCGAAAGGTAGGGTGGTGGAATCGCTAAAAAATGTGTTTCAAATGAGCTCGAAAGGTAGGGTAAACGATCTCATTTCTAAGGAAAAATGGTGGACTCGCCGAAAATGTGTTTCAAATGGGCTCCAAAGGTAGTGCAACGATCTCATTTCTAAGAAAAAATGGTGGAATCGCCGAAAAATGTGTTTAAAATCAGCTTCAAAGGTAGGGTGGTGGTCTAGCTGAAAAATGTGTTTCAAATGAGCTCCAAAGTTAGGGTAAACAGCCCAATTTCTGAGCAAAAATGGTGGACTCGCCGAAAAATGTGTTTCATATGAGCTCCAAAGGTAGGGTGGTGGACTCGCTAAAAAATATGTTTCAAATGAGTTCGAAAGGTAGTGTAAACCGCCTCATTTCTAAGCAAAAATGGTGGAGTCGCCAAAAAATGTGTTTGAAATGAGCTTCAAAGGTAGGGTGGTGGTCTAGCTGAAAAATGTGTTTCAAATGAGCTCCAAAGATAGGGTAAACGGTCCAATTTCTGAGGAAAAATGGTGGACTCGCCGAAAAATGTGTTTCATATGACCTTCAAAGGCAGGGTGGTGGACTCGCTAAAATAATGTGTTTCAAATGAGCTGAAAAGGTAGGGTAAACGGCCTTATTTCTAAGAAAAAATAGTGGACTCGCCGGAAAATGTGTTTCAAATGAGCTCCAAAGGTAGGGTGGTGGTCTTGCTAAAAAATGTGTTTCAAATGAGCTCAAAAGGTAGGGTAAACAGCCTCATTTCTATGAAAAAATGGTGGACTCGCTGAAAAATGTGTTTCAAATGAGCTTCAAAGGTAGGGTGGTGGTCTAGCTGATAAATATGTTTAAATGAGCTCCAAAGATAGGGTAAACGGCCCAATTTCTGAGCAAAAATGGTGGACTCACCGAAAAATGTGTTTCATATGAGCTTCAAAGGTAGGGTGGACTCGCTAAAAAAATGTGTTTCAAATGAGTTCGAAAGGTAGGGTAAACGGCCTTATTTTTAAGAAAAAATAGTGGACTCGCTGGAAAATGTGTTTCAAATGAGCTCCAAAGGTAGGGTGGTGGACTCGGTAAAAATGTGTTTCAAATGAGCTCGAAAGGTAGGGTAAACGGCCTCATTTCTAAGAAAAAATAGTGGACTTGCCGAAAAATGTGTTTCAAATGAGCTTCAAAGGTAGGGTGGTGGTCTAGCTGAAAAATGTGTTTCAAATGAGCTCCAAAGTTATGGTGGTGGACTCGCTAAAAAATGTGTTTCAAATGAGCTCGAAAGGTAGGGTAAACGGCCTCATTTCTATGAAAAAATGGTGGACTCGCCGAAAAATGTGTTTAAAATGAGCTTCAAAGTTAGGGTGGTGGTCTAGCTGAAAAATTTGTTTTCGAATGAGCTCCAAAGATAGGGTAAACAGCCCCATTTATGAGCAAAATTGGTGGACTTGCCGAAAAATGAGTTTCATATGAGCTCCAAAGGTAGGGTGGTGGACTCGCTAAAAAAATGTGTTTCAAATGAGCTCGAAAGGTAGGGTAAACGTCCTCATGTAAGCAAAAATGGTGGACACACCGAAAAATGTGTATAAAATGGGTTCGAAAGGTAGGGTGGTGGACTCGCTGAAAAATTTATTTCGAATGAGCTCGAAAGGTAGGGTAAACGGCCTCATTTCTAATCAAAATGGTGGACTTGCCGAAAAATGTGTTTCGAATGAGCTCGGAAGGTAGGGTGGTGTGGTCTCGCAAAAAAATGTGTTTCAAATGAGCTCAAAAGGTAGGGTAAACGGCCTCATTTCTAAGCAAAAAAGGTGGACTATCCGAAAAATGTGTTTCATATGAGCTCCAAAGGTAGGGTGGTGGACTCGCTAAAAAAATGTGTTTCAAATGAGCGCCAAAGATAGGGTAAACGGCCCCATTTCTGAGCAAAATTGGTGAAATCGCCGAAAAATGTGTTTCAAATGAGCTCGAAAGGTAGGGTAAACGACCTTATTTCTAAGAAAAATTGTGGACTCGCCAGAAAATGTGTTTCAAATGAGCTCGAAAGGTAGGGTGGTGGAATCGCTAAAAAATGTGTTTCAAATGAGCTCGAAAGGTAGGGTAAACGATCTCATTTCTAAGGAAAAATGGTGGACTCGCCGAAAATTTTGTTTCAAGTGAGCTTCAAAGGTAGGGTGGTGGTCTAGCTGAAAAATATGTTTCAAATGAGCTCCAAATATAGGGTAAACAGCCCCATTTCTGAGCAAAATTGGTGGACTCTCCGAAAAATGTGTTTCATATGAACTCCAAAGGTAGGGTGGTGGACTCGCTAAAAAAATGTGTTTCAAATGAGCTCGAAAGGTAGGGTAAACGATCTCATTTCTAAGGAAAAATGGTGGACTCGCCGAAAAATTTGTTTCAAATGAGCTTCAAAGGTAGGGTGGTGGTCTAGCTGAAAAATATGTTTCAAATGAGCTCCAAATATAGGGTAAACGACCCCATTTCTGTGCAAAATTGGTGGACTCACCGAAAAATGTGTTTCATATGAGCTCCAAAGGTAGGGAGGTGGACTCGGTAAAAAATGTATTTCAAATGAGCTCGAAAGGTAGGGTAAACGGCCTCATTTGTAAGCAAAAATGGTGGACCCGCCGAAAAATGTGTTTCAAATGAGCTCCAAAGGTAGGGTGGTGAAATCGCTAAAAAATGTGTTTCAAATGGGCTCGAAAGTTAGGGTAAACGGACTCATTTCTAACAAAAAATGGTGGACTCGCCGAAAAATGTGTTTAAAATGAGCTTCAAAGATAGGGTTGTGGTCTAGCTAAAAAATGTGTTTCAAATGAGATCCAAAGATAGGGTAAACGGCCCCATTTCTGAGCAAAAATGGTGGACTCACCGAAAAATGTGTTTCATATGAGCTCCAAAGGTAGGGTGGTGGACTCGCTAAAAAAATGTGTTTCAAATGAGCTCCAAAGGTAGGGTGGTGGACTCGGTAAAAATGTGTTTCAATTGAGCTCGAAAGGTATGGTAAACGGCCTCTTTGTAAGAAAAAATGGTGTACTCGCCAAAAAATGTGTTTCAAATAAGCTTCAAAGGTAGCGTGGTGGTCTAGCTGAAAAATATGTTTCAAACAAGCTGCAAAGATAGGGTAAACGACCCCATTTCTGTGCAAAATTGTTGGACTCACCGAAAAATGTGTTTCATATGAGCTCCAAAGGTAGGGTGGTGGACTCGGTAAAAAAATGTATTTCAAATGAGCTCTAAAGGTAGGGTAAACGGCCTCATTTGTAAGCAAAAATGGTGGACCCGCCGAAAAATGTGTTTCAAATGAGTTCGAAAGGTAGGGTGCTGGACTCGCTAAAAAATGTGTTTCAAATGAATTCAAAAGATTGGGTAAACAGACTCATTTCTAAGCAAAATTGGTGGACTCGCTGAAAATGTGTTTCTAATGAGCTCAAATGGTAGGGTGGTGTGGACTCGCAAAAAAATGTGTTTTGAATGAGCTCGAAAGGTAGGGTAAACGGGCTCATTTCTAAGCAAAAATGATGAACTTGCTGAAAAATGTGTTTCAAATGAGCTCGAAAGGTAGGGTGGTAGACTCGCTAAAAATGTGTTTCAAATGAGCTCAAATGGTAGGGTAACGGACTCATTTCTAAGCAAAAATGGTGGACTCACCGAAAAATGTGTTTCATATGAGCTCCAAAGGTAGGGTGGTGGAATCGCTAAAAAAATGTGTTTCAAACGATCTCAAAAGGTAGGGTAAACGGCCTTATTTCTAAGAAAAAATAGTGGACTCGCCGGAAAATGTGTTTCAAATGAGCTCTAAAGGTAGGGTGGTGGACTCGCTTAAAAACGTGTTTCAAATGAGCTCGAAAGGTAGGGTAAACGGCCTCATTTCTAAGAAAAAATGGTGGACTTGCCGAAAAATGTGTTTCAAATGAGCTTCAAAGGTAGGGTGGTGGTCTAGCTGAAAAATATGTTTCAAATGAGCTCCAAAGGTAGGGTAATCGGCCCCATTTCTGAGCAGAATTGGTGGACTCTCCAAAAAATGTGTTTCTTATGAACTCCAAAGGTAGGGTGGTGGACTCGATAAAAAAATGTGTTTCAAATGATCTCGAAAGGTAGGGTAAACGGCCTTATTTCTAAGAAAAAATAGTGGACTCGTCGGAAAATGTGTTTCAAATGAGCTCCAAAGGTAGGGTGGTGGACTCGGTAAAAAATTTGTTTCAAATGGGCTTGAAAGGTAGGGTAAACGGACTCATTTCTAAAAACAAATGGTGGACTCGCCGAAAAATGTGTTTAAAATGAGCTTCAAAGATAGGGTGGTGGTCTAGCTAAAAAATGTGTTTCAAATGAGATCCAAAGATAGGGTAAACGGCCCCATTTCTGAGAAAAAATGGTGGACTCGCCGAAAAATGTGTTTCATATGAGCTCCAAAGGTAGGGTGGTGGACTCGCTACAAAAATGTGTTTCAAATGAGTTCGAAAGGTAGGGTAAATGGCCTTATTTCTAAGAAAAAATAACGGACTCGCCGGAAAATGTGTTTCAAATGAGCTCCAAAGGTAGGGTGGTGGACTCGGTAAAAATGTGTTTAAAATGAGCTTCAAAGTTAGGGTGGTGGTCTAGCTGAAAAATTTGTTTTCGAATGAGCTCCAAAGATAGGGTAAACGGCCCCATTTATGAGCAAAATTGGTGGACTTGCCGAAAAATGAGTTTCATATGAGCTCCAAACGTAGGGTGGTGGACTCGCTAAAAAAATGTGTTTCAAATGAGCTCGAAAGGTAGGGTAAACGGCCTCATGTAAGCAAAAATGGTGGACACACCGAAAAATGTGTATAAAATGGGTTCGAAAGGTAGGGTGGTGGACTCGCTGAAAAATTTATTTCGAATGAGCTCGAAAGGTAGGGTAAACGGCCTCATTTCTAATCAAAATGGTGGACTTGCCGAAAAATGTGTTTCAAATGAGCTCGGAAGGTAGGGTGGTGTGGTCTCGCAAAAAAATGTGTTTCAAATGAGCTCAAAAGTTAGGGTAAACGGCCTCATTTCTAAGCAAAAAAGGTGGACAATCCGAAAAATGTGTTTCAAATAAGCTCGAAAGGTAGGGTGGTGGACTCGCAAAAAAATGTGTTTCAAATGAGCTCGAAAGGTAGGGTAACGGACTCATTTCTAAGAGAAAATGGTGGACTCGCCGAAAAATGTGTTTCATATGAGCTCCAAAGGTAGGGTGGTGGACTCGCTAAAAAAATGTGTTTCAAATGAGCGCCAAAGATAGGGTAAACGGCCCCATTTCTGAGCAAAATTGGTGAAATCGCCGAAAAATGTGTTTCAAATGAGCTCGAAAGGTAGGGTAAACGACCTTATTTCTAAGAAAAATTGTGGACTCGCTAGAAAATGTGTTTCAAATGAGCTCGAAAGGTAGGGTGGTGGAATCGCTAAAAAATGTGTTTCAAATGAGCTCGAAAGGTAGGGTAAACGATCTCATTTCTAAGGAAAAATGGTGGACTCGCCGAAAAATTTGTTTCAAATGAGCTTCAAAGGTAGGGTGGTGGTCTAGCTGAAAAATATGTTTCAAATGAGCTCCAAATATAGGGTAAATAGCCCCATTTCCGAGCAAAATTGGTGGACTCTCCGAAAAATGTGTTTCATATGAACTCCAAAGGTAGGGTGGTGGACTCGCTAAAAAAATGTGTTTCAAATGAGCTCGAAAGGTAGGGTAAACGATCTCATTTCTAAGGAAAAATGGTGGACTCGCCGAAAAATTTGTTTCAAATGAGCTTCAAAGGTAGGGTGGTGGTCTAGCTGAAAAATATGTTTCAAATGAGCTCCAAATATAGGGTAAACGACCCCATTTCTGTGCAAAATTGGTGGACTCACCGAAAAATGTGTTTCATATGAGCTCCAAAGGTAGGGAGGTGGACTCGGTAAAAAAATGTATTTCAAATGAGCTCGAAAGGTAGGGTAAACGGCCTCATTTGTAAGCAAAAATGGTGGACCCGCCGAAAAATGTGTTTCAAATGAGCTCCAAAGGTAGGGTGGTGAAATCGCTAAAAAATGGGTTTCAAATGGGCTTGAAAGTTAGGGTAAACGGACTCATTTCTAACAAAAAATGGTGGACTCGCCGAAAAATGTGTTTAAAATGAGCTTCAAAGATAGGGTTGTGGTCTAGCTAAAAAATGTGTTTCAAATGAGATCCAAAGATAGGGTAAACGGCCCCATTTCTGAGCAAAAATGGTGGACTCACCGAAAAATGTGTTTCATATGAGCTCCAAAGGTAGGGTGGTGGACTCGCTAAAAAAATGTGTTTCATATGAGCTCCAAAGGTAGGGTGGTGGACTCGGTAAAAAAATGTATTTCAAATGAGCTCTAAAGGTAGGATAAACGACCTCATTTGTAAGCAAAAATGTGGACCCGCCGAAAAATGTGTTTCAAATGAGTTCGAAAGGTAGGGTGGTGGACTCGCTAAAAAATGTGTTTCAAATGAATTCAAAAGATTGGGTAAACAGACTCATTTCTAAGCAAAATTGGTGGACTCGCTGAAAAATGTGTTTCTAATGAGCTCAAATGGTAGGGTGGTGTGGACTCGCAAAAAAAATGTGTTTTGAATGAGCTCGAAAGGTAGGGTAAACGGGCTCATTTCTAAGCAAAAATGATGAACTTGCTGAAAAATGTGTTTCAAATGAGCTCGAAAGGTAGGGTGGTAGACTCGCAAAAAAAATGTGTTTCAAATGAGCTCAAATGGTAGGGTAACGGACTCATTTCTAAGCAAAAATGGTGGACTCACCGAAAAATGTGTTTCATATGAGCTCCAAAGGTAGGGTGGTGGAATCGCTAAAAAAATGTGTTTCAAACGATCTCAAAAGGTAGGGTAAACGGCCTTATTTCTAAGAAAAAATAGTAGAATCGCCGGAAAATGTGTTTCAAATGAGCTCTAAAGGTAGGGTGGTGGACTCGCTTAAAAACGTGTTTCAAATGAGCTCGAAAGGTAGGGTAAACAGCCTCATTTCTAAGAAAAAATGGTGGACTTGCCGAAAAATGTGTTTCAAATGAGCTTCAAAGGTAGGGTGGTGGTCTAGCTGAAAAATATGTTTCAAATGAGCTCCAAAGGTAGGGTAATCGGCCCCATTTCTGAGCAGAATTGGTGGACTCTCCAAAAAATGTGTTTCTTATGAACTCCAAAGGTAGGGTGGTGGACTCGATAACAAAAATGTGTTTCAAATGATCTCGAAAGGTAGGGTAAACGGCCTTATTTCTAAGAAAAAATAGTGGACTCGTCGGAAAATGTGTTTCAAATGAGCTCCAAAGGTAGGGTGGTGGACTCGGTAAAAAATTTGTTTCAAATGGGCTTGAAAGGTAGGGTAAACGGACTCATTTCTAAAAACAAATGGTGGACTCGCCGAAAAATGTGTTTAAAATGAGCTTCAAAGATAGGGTCGTGGTCTAGCTAAAAAATGTGTTTCAAATGAGATCCAAAGATAGGGTAAACGGCCCCATTTCTGAGCAAAAATGGTGGACTCGCCGAAAAATGTGTTTCATATGAGCTCCAAAGGTAGGGTGGTGGACTCGCTACAAAAATGTGTTTCAAATGAGTTAGAAAGGTAGGGTAAATGGCCTTATTTCTAAGAAAAAATAACGGACTCGCCGGAAAATGTGTTTCAAATGAGCTCCAAAGGTAGGGTGGTGGACTCGGTAAAAATGTGTTTCAATTGAGCTCGAAAGGTATGGTAAACGACATCTTTCTAAGAAAAAACTGTTTACTCGCCAAAAAATGTGTTTCAAATGAGCTTCAAAGGTAGGGTGGTGGTCTAGCTGAAAAATATGTTTCAAATAAGCTCCAAAGATAGGGTAAACGACCCCATCTCTGTGCAAAATTGGTGGACTCACCGAAAAATGTGTTTCATATGAGCTCCAAAGGTAGGGAGGTGGACTCGGTAAAAAAATGTATTTCAAATGAGCTCGAAAGGTAGGGTAAACGGCCTCATTTGTAAGCAAAAATGGTGGACCCGCCGAAAAATGTGTTTGAAATGAGTTCGAAAGGTAGGGTGGTGGACTCGCTAAAACATGTGTTTCAAATGAATTCAAAAGGTTGGGTAAACAAACTCATTTCTAAGCAAAATTGGTGGACTCGCCGAAAAATGTGTTTGTAATGAGCTCAAATGGTAGGGTGGTGTGGACTCGCAAAAAAATGTGTTTCGAATGAGCTCAAAAGGTAGGCTAAACGGGCACATTTCTAAGAAAAAATGATGGACTTGCTGAAAAATGTGTTTCAAATGAGCTCGTAAGGTAGGGTGGTAGACTCGCTAAAAAATGTTTTTCAAATGAGCTCGAATGGTTGGGTAACGGACTCATTTCTAAGCAAAAATGGTGGACTCACCGAAAAATGTGTTTCATATGAGCTCCAAAGGTAGGGTGGTGGAATCGCTAAAAAAATGTGTTTCAAATGAGCTCGAAAGGTAGGGTAAACGGCCTTATTTCTAAGAAAAAATAGTGGACTCGCCGGAAAATGTGTTTCAAATGAGCTCCAAAGGTAGGGTGGTGGACTCGCTAAAAAATGTGTTTCAAATGAGCTCGAAAGGTAGGGTAAACGGTCTCATTTCTTAGAAAAAATGGTGGACTCGCCGAAAAATGTGTTTCAAATGAGCTTCAAAGGTAGGGTGGTGGTCTAGCTGAAAAATATGTTTCAAATGAGCTCCAAAGGTAGGGTAATCGGCCCCATTTCTGAGCAGAATTGGTGGACTCCCCGAAAAATGTGTTTCATATGAACTCCAAAGGTAGGGTGGTGGACTCCCTAAAAAAATGTGTTTCAAATGAGCTCGAAAGGTAGGGTAAACGCCCTCATTTGTAAGCAAAAATGGTGGACACGCCGAAAAATGTGTTTCAAATGAGTTCGAAAGGTAGGGTGGTGGACTCGCTATAAAATGTGTTTCAACTGAATTCAAAAGGTAGGCTAAACAGACTCATTTCTAAGCAAAAATGGTGGACTCGCCGAAAAATGTGTTTCATATAAGCTCCAAAGGTACGGTGGTGGACTCGCTAAAAAAATGTGTTTCAAATGAGCTCGAAAGGTAGGGTAAACGGCCTTATTTCTAAGAAAAAATAGTGGACTCGCCGGAAAATGTGTTTCAAATGAGCTCCAAAGGTAGGGTGGTGGACTCGCTAAAAAATGTGTTTCAAATGGGCTCGAAAGGTAGGGTAAATGGACTCATTTCTAAAAACAAATGGTGGACTCGCCGAAAAATGTGTTTAAAATGAGCTTCAAAGATAGGTGGTGGTCTAGCTAAAAAATGTGTTTCAAATGAGCTCCAAAGATAGGGTAAACGGCCCCATTTCTGAGCAAAAATGGTGGACTCGCCGAAAAATGTGTTTCATATGAGCTCCAAACGTAGGGTGCTGGACTCGCTAAAAAAATGTGTTTCAAATGAGTTCGAAAGGTAGGGTAAACGGCCTTATTTTTAAGAAAAAATAGTGGACTCGCTGGAAAATGTGTTTCAAATGAGCTCCAAAGGTAGGGTGGTGGACTCGGTAAAAATGTGTTTCAAATGAGCTCGAAAGGTAGGGTAAACGGCCTCATTTCTAAGAAAAAATAGTGGACTTGCCGAAAAATGTGTTTCAAATGAGCTTCAAAGGTAGGGTGGTGGTCTAGCTGGAAAATGTGTTTCAAATGAGCTCCAAAGGTATGGTGGTGGACTCGCTAAAAAATGTGTTTCAAATGAGCTCGAAAGGTAGGGTAAACGGCCTCATTTCTATGAAAAAATGGTGGACTCGCCGAAAAATGTGTTTAAAATGAGCTTCAAAGTTAGGGTGGTGGTCTAGCTGAAAAATTTGTTTTCGAATGAGCTCCAAAGATAGGGTAAACGGCCCCATTTATGAGCAAAATTGGTGGACTTGCCGAAAAATGAGTTTCATATGAGCTCCAAAGGTAGGGTGGTGGACTCGCTAAAAAAATGTGTTTCAAATGAGCTCGAAAGGTAGGGTAGACGGCCTCATGTAAGCAAAAATGGTGGACACACCGAAAAATGTGTATAAAATGGGTTCGAAAGGTAGGGTTGTGGACTCGCTGAAAAATTTATTTCGAATGAGCTCGAAAGGTAGGGTAAACGGCCTCATTTCTAATCAAAATGGTGGACTTGCCGAAAAATGTGTTTCAAATGAGCTCGGAAGGTAGGGTGGTGTGGTCTCGCAAAAAATATGTGTTTCAAATGAGCTCAAAAGGTAGGGTAAACGGCCTCATTTCTAAGCAAAAAAGGTGGACAATCCGAAAAATGTGTTTCAAATAAGCTCGAAAGGTAGGGTGGTGGACTCGCAAAAAAATGTGTTTCAAATGAGCTCGAAAGGTAGGGTAACGGACTCATTTCTAAGAAAAAATGGTGGACTCGCCGAAAAATGTGTTTCATATGAGCTCCAAAGGTAGGGTGGTGGACTCGCTAAAAAAATGTGTTTCAAATGAGCGCCAAAGATAGGGTAAACGGCCCCATTTCTGAGCAAAATTGGTGAAATCGCCGAAAAATGTGTTTCAAATGAGCTCGAAAGGTAGGGTAAACGACCTTATTTCTAAGAAAAATTGTGGACTCGCCAGAAAATGTGTTTCAAATGAGCTCGAAAGGTAGGGTGGTGGAATCGCTAAAAAATGTGTTTCAAATGAGCTCGAAAGGTAGGGTAAACGATCTCATTTCTAAGGAAAAATGGTAGACTCGCCGAAAAATTTGTTTCAAATGAGCTTCAAAGGTAGGGTGGTGGTCTAGCTGAAAAATATGTTTCAAATGAGCTCCAAATATAGGGTAAACAGCCCCATTTCTGAGCAAAATTGGTGGACTCTCCGAAAAATGTGTTTCATATGAACTCCAAAGGTAGGGTGGTGGACTCGCTAAAAAAATGTGTTTCAAATGAGCTCGAAAGGTAGGGTAAACGATCTCATTTCTAAGGAAAAATGGTGGACTCACCGAAAAATTTGTTTCAAATGAGCTTCAAAGGTAGGGTGGTGGTCTAGCTGAAAAATACGTTTCAAATGAGCTCCAAATATAGGGTAAACGACCCCATTTCTGAGCAAAATTGGTGGACTCACCGAAAAATGTGTTTCATATGAGCTCCAAAGGTAGGGAGGTGGACTCGGTAAAAAAATGTATTTCAAATGAGCTCGAAAGGTAGGGTAAACGGCCTCATTTGTAAGCAAAAATGGTGGACCCGCCGAAAAATGTGTTTCAAATGAGCTCCAAAGGTAGGGTGGTGAAATCGCTAAAAAATGTGTTTCAAATGGGCTCGAAAGTTAGGGTAAACGGACTCATTTCTAACAAAAAATGGTGGACTCGCCGAAAAATGTGTTTAAAATGAGCTTCAAAGATAGGGTTGTGGTCTAGCTAAAAAATGTGTTTCAAATGAGATCCAAAGATAGGGTAAACGGCCCCATTTCTGAGAAAAAATGGTGGACTCACCGAAAAATGTGTTTCATATGAGCTCCAAAGGTAGGGTGGTGGACTCGCTAAAAAAATGTGTTTCATATGAGCTCCAAAGGTAGGGTGGTGGACTCGGTAAAAAAATGTATTTCAAATGAGCTCTAAAGGTAGGGTAAACGACCTCATTTGTAAGCAAAAATGGTGGACCCGCCGAAAAATGTGTTTAAAATGAGTTCGAAAGGTAGGGTGGTGGACTCGCTAAAAAATGTGTTTCAAATGAATTCAAAAGATTGGGTAAACAGACTCATTTCTAAGCAAAATTGGTGGACTCGCTGAAAAATGTGTTTCTAATGAGCTCAAATGGTAGGGTGGTGTGGACTCGCAAACAAATGTGTTTTGAATGAGCTCGAAAGGTAGGGTAAACGGGCTCATTTCTAAGCAAAAATGATGAACTTGCTGAAAAATGTGTTTCAAATGAGCTCGAAAGGTAGGGTGGTAGACTCGCAAAAAAATGTGTTTCAAATGAGCTCAAATGGTAGGGTAACGGACTCATTTCTAAGCAAAAATGGTGGACTCACCGAAAAATGTGTTTCATATGAGCTCCAAAGGTAGGGTGGTGGAATCGCTAAAAAAATGTGTTTCAAACGATCTCAAAAGGTAGGGTAAACGGCCTTATTTCTAAGAAAAAATAGTGGACTCGCCGGAAAATGTGTTTCAAATGAGCTCTAAAGGTAGGGTGGTGGACTCGCTTAAAAACGTGTTTCAAATGAGCTCGAAAGGTAGGGTAAACGGCCTCATTTCTAAGAAAAAATGGTGGACTCGCCGAAAAATGTGTTTCAAATGAGCTTCAAAGGTAGGGTGGTGGAATCGCTAAAAAATGTGTTTCAAATGAGCTCGAAAGGTAGGGTAAACGATCTCATTTCTAAGGAAAAATGGTAGACTCGCCGAAAAATTTGTTTCAAATGAGCTTCAAAGGTAGGGTGGTGGTCTAGCTGAAAAATATGTTTCAAATGAGCTCCAAATATAGGGTAAACAGCCCCATTTCTGAGCAAAATTGGTGGACTCTCCGAAAAATGTGTTTCATATGAACTCCAAAGGTAGGGTGGTGGACTCGCTAAAAAAATGTGTTTCAAATGAGCTCGAAAGGTAGGGTAAACGATCTCATTTCTAAGGAAAAATGGTGGACTCACCGAAAAATTTGTTTCAAATGAGCTTCAAAGGTAGGGTGGTGGTCTAGCTGAAAAATACGTTTCAAATGAGCTCCAAATATAGGGTAAACGACCCCATTTCTGAGCAAAATTGGTGGACTCACCGAAAAATGTGTTTCATATGAGCTCCAAAGGTAGGGAGGTGGACTCGGTAAAAAAATGCATTTCAAATGAGCTCGAAAGGTAGGGTAAACGGCCTCATTTGTAAGCAAAAATGGTGGACCCGCCGAAAAATGTGTTTCAAATGAGCTCCAAAGGTAGGGTGGTGAAATCGCTAAAAAATGTGTTTCAAATGGGCTCGAAAGTTAGGGTAAACGGACTCATTTCTAACAAAAAATGGTGGACTCGCCGAAAAATGTGTTTAAAATGAGCTTCAAAGATAGGGTTGTGGTCTAGCTAAAAAATGTGTTTCAAATGAGATCCAAAGATAGGGTAAACGGCCCCATTTCTGAGCAAAAATGGTGGACTCACCGAAAAATGTGTTTCATATGAGCTCCAAAGGTAGGGTGGTGGACTCGCTAAAAAAATGTGTTTCATATGAGCTCCAAAGGTAGGGTGGTGGACTCGGTAAAAAAATGTATTTCAAATGAGCTCTAAAGGTAGGGTAAACGACCTCATTTGTAAGCAAAAATGGTGGACCCGCCGAAAAATGTGTTTAAAATGAGTTCGAAAGGTAGGGTGGTGGACTCGCTAAAAAATGTGTTTCAAATGAATTCAAAAGATTGGGTAAACAGACTCATTTCTAAGCAAAATTGGTGGACTCGCTGAAAAATGTGTTTCTAATGAGCTCAAATGGTAGGGTGGTGTGGACTCGCAAAAAAATGTGTTTTGAATGAGCTCGAAAGGTAGGGTAAACGGGCTCATTTCTAAGCAAAAATGATGAACTTGCTGAAAAATGTGTTTCAAATGAGCTCGAAAGGTAGGGTGGTAGACTCGCAAAAAAATGTGTTTCAAATGAGCTCAAATGGTAGGGTAACGGACTCATTTCTAAGCAAAAATGGTGGACTCACCGAAAAATGTGTTTCATATGAGCTCCAAAGGTAGGGTGGTGGAATCGCTAAAAAAATGTGTTTCAAACGATCTCAAAAGGTAGGGTAAACGGCCTTATTTCTAAGAAAAAATAGTGGACTCGCCGGAAAATGTGTTTCAAATGAGCTCTAAAGGTAGGGTGGTGGACTCGCTTAAAAACGTGTTTCAAATGAGCTCGAAAGGTAGGGTAAACGGCCTCATTTCTAAGAAAAAACGGTGGACTCGCCGAAAAATGTGTTTCAAATGAGCTTCAAAGGTAGGGTGGTGGTCTAGCTGAAAAATATGTTTCAAATGAGCTCCAAAGGTAGGGTAATCGGCCCCATTTCTGAGCAGAATTGGTGGACTCTCCAAAAAATGTGTTTCTTATGAACTCCAAAGGTAGGGTGGTGGACTCGATAAAAAAATGTGTTTCAAATGATCTCGAAAGGTAGGGTAAACGGCCTTATTTCTAAGAAAAAATAGTGGACTCGTCGGAAAATGTGTTTCAAATGAGCTCCAAAGGTAGGGTGGTGGACTCGGTAAAAAATTTGTTTCAAATGGGCTTGAAAGGTAGGGTAAACGGAGTCATTTCTAAAAACAAATGGTGGACTCGCCGAAAAATGTGTTTAAAATGAGCTTCAAAGATAGGGTGGTGGTCTAGCTAAAAAATGTGTTTCAAATGAGATCCAAAGATAGGGTAAACGGCCCCATTTCTGAGCAAAAATGGTGGACTCGCCGAAAAATGTGTTTCATATGAGCTCCAAAGGTAGGGTGGTGGACTCGCTACAAAAATGTGTTTCAAATGAGTTAGAAAGGTAGGGTAAATGGCCTTATTTCTAAGAAAAAATAACGGACTCGCCGGAAAATGTGTTTCAAATGAGCTCCAAAGGTAGGGTGGTGGACTCGGTTAAAATGTGTTTCAATTGAGCTCGAAAGGTATGGTAAACGACATCTTTCTAAGAAAAAACTGTTTACTCGCCAAAAAATGTGTTTCAAATGAGCTTCAAAGGTAGGGTGGTGGTCTAGCTGAAAAATATGTTTCAAATAAGCTCCAAAGATAGGGTAAACGACCCCATTTCTGTGCAAAATTGGTGGACTCACCGAAAAATGTGTTTCATATGAGCTCCAAAGGTAGGGAGGTGGACTCGGTAAAAAAATGTATTTCAAATGAGCTCGAAAGGTAGGGTAAACGGCCTCATTTGTAAGCAAAAATGGTGGACCCGCCGAAAAATGTGTTTGAAATGAGTTCGAAAGGTAGGGTGGTGGACTCGCTAAAAAATGTGTTTCAAATGAATTCAAAAGGTTGGGTAAACAAACTCATTTCTAAGCAAAATTGGTGGACTCGCCGAAAAATGTGTTTGTAATGAGCTCAAATGGTAGGGTGGTGTGGACTCGCAAAAAAATGTGTTTCGAATGAGCTCAAAAGGTAGGCTAAACGGGCACATTTCTAAGAAAAAATGATGGACTTGCTGAAAAATGTGTTTCAAATGAGCTCGTAAGGTAGGGTGGTAGACTCGCTAAAAAATGTTTTTCAAATGAGCTCGAATGGTTGGGTAACGGACTCATTTCTAAGCAAAAATGGTGGACTCACCGAAAAATGTGTTTCATATGAGCTCCAAAGGTAGGGTGATGGAATCGCTAAAAAAATGTGTTTCAAATGAGCTCGAAAGGTAGGGTAAACGGCCCTATTTCTAAGAAAAAATAGTGGACTCGCCGGAAAATGTGTTTCAAATGAGCTCCAAAGGTAGGGTGGTGGACTCGCTAAAAAATGTGTTTCAAATGAGCTCGAAAGGTAGGGTAAACGGCCTCATTTCTAAGAAAAAATGGTGGACTCGCCGAAAAATGTGTTTCAAATGAGCTTCAAAGGTAGGGTGGTGGTCTAGCTGAAAAATATGTTTCAAATGAGCTCCAAAGGTAGGGTAATCGGCCCCATTTCTGAGCAGAATTGGTGGACTCCCCGAAAAATGTGTTTCATATGAACTCCAAAGGTAGGGTGGTGGACTCCCTAAAAAAATGTGTTTCAAATGAGCTCGAAAGGTAGGGTAAACGCCCTCATTTGTAAGCAAAAATGGTGGACACGCCGAAAAATGTGTTTCAAATGAGTTCGAAAGGTAGGGTGGTGGACTCGCTATAAAATGTGTTTCAACTGAATTCAAAAGGTAGGCTAAACAGACTCATTTCTAAGCAAAAATGGTGGACTCGCCGAAAAATGTGTTTCATATAAGCTCCAAAGGTACGGTGGTGGACTCGCTAAAAAAATGTGTTTCAAATGAGCTCGAAAGGTAGGGTAAACGGCCTTATTTCTAAGAAAAAATAGTGGACTCGCCGGAAAATGTGTTTCAAATGAGCTCCAAAGGTAGGGTGGTGGACTCGCTAAAAATGTGTTTCAAATGGGCTCGAAAGGTAGGGTAAATGGACTCATTTCTAAAAACAAATGGTGGACTCGCCGAAAAATGTGTTTCAAATGAGCTTCAAAGATAGGTGGTGGTCTAGCTAAAAAATGTGTTTCAAATAAGCTCCAAAGATAGGGTAAACGGCCCCATTTCTGAGCAAAAATGGTGGACTCGCCGAAAAATGTGTTTCATATGAGCTCCAAACGTAGGGTGCTGGACTCGCTAAAAAAATGTGTTTCAAATGAGTTCGAAAGGTAGGGTAAACGGCCTTATTTTTAAGAAAAAATAGTGGACTCGCTGGAAAATGTGTTTCAAATGAGCTCCAAAGGTAGGGTGGTGGACTCGGTAAAAATGTGTTTCAAATGAGCTCGAAAGGTAGGGTAAACGGCCTCATTTCTAAGAAAAAATAGTGGACTTGCCGAAAAATGTGTTTCAAATGAGCTTCAAAGGTAGGGTGGTGGTCTAGCTGGAAAATGTGTTTCAAATGAGCTCCAAAGGTATGGTGGTGGACTCGCTAAAAAATGTGTTTCAAATGAGCTCGAAAGGTAGGGTAAACGGCCTCATTTCTATGAAAAAATGGTGGACTCGCCGAAAAATGTGTTTAAAATGAGCTTCAAAGTTAGGGTGGTGGTCTAGCTGAAAAATTTGTTTTCGAATGAGCTCCAAAGATAGGGTAAACGGCCCCATTTATGAGCAAAATTGGTGGACTTGCCGAAAAATGAGTTTCATATGAGCTCCAAAGGTAGGGTGGTGGACTCGCTAAAAAAATGTGTTTCAAATGAGCTCGAAAGGTAGGGTAAACGGCCTCATGTAAGCAAAAATGGTGGACACACCGAAAAATGTGTATAAAATGGGTTCGAAAGGTAGGGTTGTGGACTCGCTGAAAAATTTATTTCGAATGAGCTCGAAAGGTAGGGTAAACGGCCTCATTTCTAATCAAAATGGTGGACTTGCCGAAAAATGTGTTTCAAATGAGCTCGGAAGGTAGGGTGGTGTGGTCTCGCAAAAAATATGTGTTTCAAATGAGCTCAAAAGGTAGGGTAAACGGCCTCATTTCTAAGCAAAAAAGGTGGACAATCCGAAAAATGTGTTTCAAATAAGCTCGAAAGGTAGGGTGGTGGACTCGCAAAAAAATGTGTTTCAAATGAGCTCCAAAGGTAGGGTGGTGGACTCGGTAAAAATGTGTTTCAAATGAGCTCGAAAGGTAGGGTAAACGGCCTCATTTCTAAGAAAAAATAGTGGACTTGCCGAAAAATGTGTTTCAAATGAGCTTCAAAGGTAGGGTGGTGGTCTAGCTGGAAAATGTGTTTCAAATGAGCTCCAAAGGTATGGTGGTGGACTCGCTAAAAAATGTGTTTCAAATGAGCTCGAAAGGTAGGGTAAACGGCCTCATTTCTATGAAAAATGGTGGACTCGCCGAAAAATGTGTTTCATATGAGCTCCAAAGGTAGGGTGGTGGACTCGCTAAAAAAATGTGTTTCAACTGAGCTCGAAAGGTAGGGTAAACGGCCTTATTTCTAAGAAAAAAGAGTGGACTCGCCGGAAAATGTGTTTCAAATGAGCTCCAAAGGTAGGATGATGGACTCGCTAAAAAATGTGTTTCAAATGAGCTCGAAAGGTAGGGTAAACGGCCTCATTTCTAAGAAAAAATGGTGGACTCGCCAAAAAATGTGTTTCAAATGAGCTTCAAAGGTAGGGTGGTGGTCTAGCTGAAAAATGAGTTTCAAATGAGCTCCAAAGATAGGGTAAACGGCCCCATTTCTGAGCAAAATTGGTGGACTCGCTGATATATGTGTTTCATATGAGCTCCAAAGGTAGCGTGATGACCCGCTAAAAAAATGTGTTTCAAGTGAGCTCGAAATGTAGGGTAAACGACCTCATGTAAGAAAAAATGGTGGACACGCCGAAAAAGTGTTTCAAATGAGTTCGAAAGGTAGTGTGGTGTGGACTCTGAAATAAATGTGTTTCGAATAAGCTCGAAAGGTAGGGTAAACGGCCTCATTTCTAAGCAAAAATGGTGCACTCGCAAAAAATGTGTTTCAAATGAGCTCGAAAGGTAGGTTGGTGTGGACTCGCTAAAAAATGTGTTTCAAATGAGCTCGAAAGGTAGGGTAAACAGACTCATTTCTAAGCAAAAAAGGTGGACTCGCCGAAAAATGTGTTTCATATGAGCTCCAAAGGTAGGGTGGTGGACTCACTAAAAAAATGTGTTTCAAATGAACTCGAACTGTAGGGTAAACGGCCTTATTTCTAAGAAAAAAAAATGGACTCGCCGGAAAATGTGTTTCAAATGAGCTCCAAAGGTAGGGTGGTGGACCTCCATAAATGATAATAAAGAAAGCTTTATTTTGGTTCCGCTTCTTGCTCTAAGCAGAAAAAAATGTGTTTAAAATGAGTTTGAAAGGTAGGGTAAACGACCTTATTTCTAAAAAAAATAGTGGACTCGCTGGAAAATGTGTTTCAAATGAGCTCCAAAGGTAGGGTGGTGGACTCGGTAAAAAATGTGTTTCAAATGAGCTCGAAAGTTAGGGTAAACGGCCTAATTTCTTAGAAAAAATGGTGGACTCGCCGGAAAATGTGTTTCAAATGAGCTTCAAAGGTAGGGTGGTGGTCTAGCTGAAAAATGTGTTTCAAATGAGCTACAAAGATAGGTTAAACGGCCCCATGTCTGAGCAAAATTTTTGGACTCGCCGAAAAATGTGTTTCACATGAGCTCCAAATGTAGGGTGATGGACCCGGTAAAGAAATGTGTTTCAAATGAGCTCGAAAGGTAGGGTAAACGGCCTCATGTAAGCAAAAATGGTGGACATGCCGAAAAAAGTGTTTCAAATGAGTTTGAAAGGTAGGGTGTTGGACTCGCTAAAAAATGTGTTTCAAATGAATTCAAAAGGTAGGGTAAACAGACTCATTTCTAAGCAAAAAATGTGGACTCGCCAAAAAATGTGTTTCAAATGAGCTTCAAAGGTAGGGTTGTGGTCTAGCTGAATAATGTGTTTAAAATGAGCTCCAATGATAGGGTAAACGGCCCCATTTCTTAGCAAAATTGGTGGACTCGCCGAAAAATGTGTTTCATATGAGCTCCAAAGGTAGGGTGATGACCCGCTAAAAAAATGTGTTACAAATGAGCTTGAAATGTAGGGTAAACGACCTCATGTAAGCAAAAATGGTGGACACGCCGAAAGAAGTGTTTCAAATGAGCTAGAAAGGTAGGGTAAACAGACTCATTTCTAAGAAAAAATGGTGGACTCGCCGAAAAATGTGTTTCATATGAGCTCCAAAGGTAGGGTGGTGGACTCGCTAAAAAAATATGTTTCAAATGAACTCGAACGGTAGGGTAAACGGCCTTATTTCTAAGAAAAAAAAAGTGGAGTCGCCGGAAAATGTGTTTCAAATGAGCTCCAAAGGTAGGGTGGTGGACTCGCTAAAAAAATGTGTTTCAAATGAGTTCGAAAGGTAGGGTAAATGGGCTTATTTCTAAGAAAAAATAGTGGACTCGCTGGAAAATGTGTTTCAAATGAGCTCCAAAGGTAGGGTGGTGGACTCGGTAAAAAATGTGTTTCAAATGAGCTCGAAAGGTATGGTAAACGGCCTCATTTCTAAGAAAAAATGGTGGACTCGCCGAAAAATGTGTTTCATATGAGCTCCAAAGATAGGGTGGTGGACTCGGTAAAAAATTTGTTTCAAATGAGCTCGAAAGGTAGGGTAAACGGCCTCATTTCTAAGAAAAAATGGTGGACTAGCCGAAAAATGTGTTTCAAATGAGCTTCAAAGGAAGGGTGGTGGTCTAGCTGAAAAATGTGTTTCAAATGACCTCCAAAGATAGGGTAAATGGCCCCATTTCTGAGGAAAATTGGTGAACTCGCCGAAAAATGTGTTTCATATGAGCTCCAAAGGTAGGGTGGTGCACTCGCAAAAAATGTGTTTCAAATGAGCTCGAAAGGTAGGGTAAACGGCCTCATTTCTAAGCAAAAATGGTGGACTCGCCGAAAAATGTGTTTGAAATGAGCTTCAAAGGTAGGGTGGTGGACTCGCTAAAAAAATGTGTTTCAAATGAGCTCAAAAGGAAGGGTAAACAACCTTATTTCTAAGAAAAAATAGTGGACTCGCCGAAAATGTGTTTCAAATGAGCTCCAAAGGTAGTGCAACGATCTCGTTTCTAAGCAAAAATGGTGGAATCGCCAAAAAATGTGTTTAAAATGAGCTTCAAAGGTAGGGTGGTGGTCTAGCTGAAAAATGTGTTTCAAATGAGCTCCAAAGTTAGGGTAAACAGCCCAATTTCTGAGCAAAAATGGTGGACTCGCCGAAAAATGTGTTTCATATGAGCTCCAAAGGTAGGGTGGTGGACTTGCTAAAAAATGTGTTTCAAATGAGCTCGAAAGGTAGTGTAAACGGCCTCATTTCTAAGCAAAAATGGTGGACTCGCCAAAAAATGTGTTTAAAATGAGCTTCAAAGGTAGGGTGGTGGTCTAGCTGAAAAATGTGTTTCAAATGAGCTCCAAAGATAGGGTAAACGGCCCAATTTCTGAGCAAAAACGGTGGACTCGCCGAAAAATGTGTTTCATATGACCTTCAAAGGTAGGGTGGTGGACTCGCTAAAATAATGTGTTTCAAATGAGCTGAAAAGGTAGGGTAAACGGCCTTATTTTTAAGAAAAAATAGTGGACTCGCCGGAAAATGTGTTTCAAATGAGCTCCAAAGGTAGGGTGGTGGTCTTGCTAAAAAATGTGTTTCAAATGAGCTCGAAAGGTAGGGTGGTGGTCTAGCTGAAAAATATGTTTAAATGAGATCCAAAGATAGGGTAAACGGCCCAATTTCTGAGCAAAAATGGTGGTCTCGCCGAAAAATGTGTTTCATATGAGCTTCAAAGGTAGGGTGGTGGACTCGCTAAAAAAATGTGTTTCAAATGAGTTCGAAAGGTAGGGTAAACAACCTTATTTTTAAGAAAAAATAGTGGACTCGCTGGAAAATGTGTTTCAAATGAGCTCCAAAGGTAGGGTGGTGGACTCGGTAAAAAATGTGTTTCAAATGAGCTCGAAAGGTAGGGTAAACGGCCTCATTTCTAAGAAAAAATAGTGGACTTGTCGAAAAATGTGTTTCAAATGAGCTTCAAAGGTAGGGTGGTGGTCTAGCTGAAAAATGTGTTTCAAATGAGCTCCAAAGGTAGGGTGGTGGACTCGCTAAAAAATGTGTTTCAAATGAGCTCGAAAGGTAGGGTAAACGGCCTCATTTCTATGAAAAAATGGTGGACTCGCCGAAAAATGTGTTTAAAATGAGCTTCAAAGGTAGGGTGGTGGTCTAGCTGAAAAATTTGTTTTCGAATGAGCTCCAAAGATAGGGTAAACGGCCCCATTTATGAGCAAAATTGGTGGACTCGCCGAAAAATAAGTCTCATATGAGCTCCAAAGGTAGGGTGGTGGACTCGCTAAAAAAATGTGTTTCAAATGAGCTCGAAAGGTAGGGTAAACGGCCTCATGTAAGCAAAAATGGTGGACACACCGAAAAATGTGTATCAAATGAGTTCGAAAGGTAGGGTGGTGGACTCGCTGAAAAATGTGTTTCGAATGAGCTCGAAAGGTAGGGTAAACGACCTCATTTCTAAGCAAAAATGGTGGACTCGCCGAAAAATGTGTTTGAAATGAGCTTCAAAGGTAGGGTGGTGGACTCGCTAAAAAAATGTGTTTCAAATGAGCTCAAAAGGAAGGGTAAACAAACTTATTTCTAAGAAAAAATAGTGGACTCGCCGAAAATGTGTTTCAAATGAGCTCCAAAGGTAGTGCAACGATCTCATTTCTAAGAAAAAATGGTGGAATCGCCGGAAAATGTGTTTAAAATGAGCTTCAAAGGTAGGGTGGTGGTCTAGCTGATAAATATGTTTAAATAAGCTCCAAAGATAGGGTAAACGGCCCAATTTCTGAGAAAAAATGGTGGACTCGCCGAAAACTGTGTTTCATATGAGCTTCAAAGGTAGGGTGGTGGACTCGCTAAAAAAATGTGTTTCAAATGAGTTCGAAAGGTAGGGTAAACAGCCTTATTTTTAAGAAAAAATAGTGGACTCGCTGGAAAATGTGTTTCAAATGAGCTCCAAAGGTAGGGTGGTGGACTCGGTAAAAAATATGTTTCAAATGAGCTCGAAAGGTAGGGTAAACGGCCTCATTTCTAAGAAAAAATAGTGGACTTGCCGAAAAATGTGTTTCAAATGAGCTTCAAAGGTAGGGTGGTGGTCTAGCTGAAAAATGTGTTTCAAATGAGCTCCAAAGGTAGGGTGGTGGACTCGCTAAAAAATGTGTTTCAAATGAGCTCGAAAGGTAGGGTAAACGGCCTCATTTCTATGAAAAAATGGTGGACTCACCGAAAAATGTGTTTAAAATGAGCTTCAAAGGTAGGGTGGTGGTCTAGCTGAAAATTTTGTTTTCGAATGAGCTCCAAAGATAGGGTAAACGGCCCCATTTATGAGCAAAATTGGTGGACTCGCCGAAAAATAAGTCTCATATGAGCTCCAAAGATAGGGTGGTGGACTCGCTAAAAAAATGTGTTTCAAATGAGCTCGAAAGGTAGGGTAAACGGCCTCATTTCTATGAAAAAATAGTGGACTCGCCGAAAAATGTGTTTAAAATGAGCTTCAAAGGTAGGGTGGTGGTCTAGCTGAAAAATTTGTTTTCGAATGAGCTCCAAAGATAGGGTAAACGGCCCCATTTATGAGCAAAATTGGTGGACTCGCCGAAAAATAAGTCTCATATGAGCTGCAAAGGTAGGGTGGTGGACTCGCTAAAAAAATGTGTTTCAAATGAGCTCGAAAGGTAGGGTAAATGGCCTCATGTAAGCAAAAATGGTGGACACACCGAAAAATGTGTATCAAATGAGTTTGAAAGGTAGGGTGGTGGACTCGCTGAAAAATGTGTTTCGAATGAGCTCGAAAGGTAGGGTAAACGACCTCATTTCTAAGCAAAAATGGTAGACTCGCCGAAAAATGTGTTTGAAATGAGCTTCAAAGGTAGGGTGGTGGACTCGCTAAAAAAATGTGTTTCAAATGAGCTCAAAAGGAAGGGTAAACAAACTTATTTCTAAGAAAAAATAGTGGACTCGCCGAAAATGTGTTTCAAATGAGCTCCAAACGTAGTGCAACGATCTCATTTCTAAGAAAAAATGGTGGAATCGCCGAAAAATGTGTTTAAAATGAGCTTCAAAGGTAGGGTGGTGGTCTAGCTCATAAATATGTTTAAATAAGCTCCAAAGATAGGGTAAACGGCCCAATTTCTGAGAAAAAATGGTGGACTCGCCGAAAACTGTGTTTCATATGAGCTTCAAAGGTAGGGTGGTGGACTCGCTAAAAAAATGTGTTTCAAATGAGTTCGAAAGGTAGGGTAAACAGCCTTATTTTTAAGAAAAAATAGTGGACTCGCTGGAAAATGTGTTTCAAATGAGCTCCAAAGGTAAGGTGGTGGACTCGGTAAAAAATATGTTTCAAATGAGCTCGAAAGGTAGGGTAAACGGCCTCATTTCTAAGAAAAAATAGTGGACTTGCCGAAAAATGTGTTTCAAATGAGCTTCAAAGGTAGGGTGGTGGTCTAGCTGAAAAATGTGTTTCAAATGAGCTCCAAAGGTAGGGTGGTGGACTCGCTAAAAATGTGTTTCAAATGAGCTCGAAAGGTAGGGTAAACGGCCTCATTTCTATGAAAAAATGGTGGACTCACCGAAAAATGTGTTTAAAATGAGCTTCAAAGGTAGGGTGGTGGTCTAGCTGAAAATTTTGTTTTCGAATGAGCTCCAAAGATAGGGTAAACGGCCCCATTTATGAGCAAAATTGGTGGACTCGCCGAAAAATAAGTCTCATATGAGCTCCAAAGGTAGGGTGGTGGACTCGCTAAAAAAATGTGTTTCAAATGAGCTCGAAAGGTAGGGTAAACGGCCTCATGTAAGCAAAACTGGTGGACACACCGAAAAATGTGTATCAAATGAGTTCGAAAGGTAGGGTGGTGGACTCGCTGAAAAATGTGTTTCGAATGAGCTCGAAAGGTAGGGTAAACGGCCTCATTTCTAAGCAAAAATGGTGGACTCGCCGAAAAATGTGTTTGAAATGAGCTTCAAAGGTAGGGTGGTGGACTCGCTAAAATAATGTGTTTCAAATGAGCTGAAAAGGTAGGGTAAACGGCCTTATTTTTAAGAAAAAAATAGTGGACTCGCCGGAAAATGTGTTTCAAATGAGCTCCAAAGGTAGGGTGGTGGTCTTGCTAAAAATGTGTTTCAAATGAGCTCAAAAGGTAGGGTGGTGGTCTAGCTGAAAAATATGTTTAAATGAGCTCCAAAGATAGGGTAAACGGCCCAATTTCTGAGCAAAAATGGTGGACTCGCCGAAAAATGTGTTTCATATGAGCTTCAAAGGTAGGGTGGTGGACTCGCTAAAAAAATGTGTTTCAAATGAGTTCGAAAGGTAGGGAAAACAACCTTATTTTTAAGAAAAAATAGTGGACTCGCTGGAAAATGTGTTTCAAATGAGCTCCAAAGGTAGGGTGGTGGACTCGGTAAAAAATGTGTTTCAAATGAGCTCGAAAGGTAGGGTAAACGGCCTCATTTCTAAGAAAAAATAGTGGACTTGTCGAAAAATGTGTTTCAAATGAGCTTCAAAGGTAGGGTGGGTGGTCTAGCTGAAAAATGTGTTTCAAATGAGCTCCAAAGGTAGGGTGGTGGACTCGCTAAAAAATGTGTTTCAAATGAGCTCGAAAGGTAGGGTAAACGGCCTCATTTCTATGAAAAAATGGTGGACTCGCCGAAAAATGTGTTTAAAATGAGCTTCAAAGGTAGGGTGGTGGTCTAGCTGAAAAATTTGTTTTCGAATGAGCTCCAAAGATAGGGTAAACGGCCCCATTTATGAGCAAAATTGGTGGACTCGCCGAAAAATAAGTCTCATATGAGCTCCAAAGGTAGGGTGGTGGACTCGCTAAAAAAATGTGTTTCAAATGAGCTCGAAAGGTAGGGTAAACGGCCTCATGTAAGCAAAAATGGTGGACACACCGAAAAATGTGTATCAAATGAGTTCGAAAGGTACGGTGGTGGACTCGCTGAAAAATGTGTTTCGAATGAGCTCGAAAGGTAGGGTAAACGGCCTCATTTCTAAGCAAAAATGGTGGACTCGCCAAAAAATGTGTTTGAAATGAGCTTCAAAGGTAGGGTGGTGGACTCGCTAAAAAAATGTGTTTCAAATGAGCTCAAAAGGAAGGGTAAACAAACTTATTTCTAAGAAAAAATAGTGGACTCGCCGAAAATGTGTTTCAAATGAGCTCCAAAGGTAGTGCAACGATCTCATTTCTAAGAAAAAATGGTGGAATCGCCGAAAAATGTGTTTAAAATGAGCTTCAAAGGTAGGGTGGTGGTCTAGCTGAAAAATGTGTTTCAAATGAGCTCCAAAGTTAGGGTAAACAGCCCAATTTCTGAGCAAAAATGGTGGACTCGCCGAAAAATGTGTTTCATATGAGCTCCAAAGGTAGGGTGGTGGACTTGCTAAAAAATGTGTTTCAAATGAGCTCGAAAGGTAGTGTAAACGGCCTCATTTCTAAGCAAAAATGGTGGACTCGCCAAAAGATGTGTTTAAAATGAGCTTCAAAGGTAGGGTGGTGGTCTAGCTGAAAAATGTGTTTCAAATGAGCTCCAAAGATAGGGTAAATGGCCCAATTTATGAGCAAAAATGGTGGACTCGCCGAAAAATGTGTTTCATATGACCTTCAAAGGTAGGGTGGTGGACTCGCTAAAATAATGTGTTTCAAATGAGCTGAAAAGGTAGGGTAAACGGCCTTATTTCTAAGAAAAAATAGTGGACTCGCCGGAAAATGTGTTTCAAATGAGCTCCAAAGGTAGGGTGGTGGTCTTGCTAAAAAATGTGTTTCAAATGAGCTCTAAAGGTAGGGTAAACGGCCTCATTTCTATGAAAAAATGGTGGACTCGTTGAAAAATGTGTTTCAAATGAGCTTCAAAGGTAGGGTGGTGGTCTAGCTGATAAATATGTTTAAATAAGCTCCAAAGATAGGGTAAACGGCCCAATTTCTGAGCAAAAATGGTGGACTCGCCGAAAACTGTGTTTCATATGAGCTTCAAAGGTAGGGTGGTGGACTCGCTAAAAAAATGTGTTTCAAATGAGTTCGAAAGGTAGGGTAAACAGCCTTATTTTTAAGAAAAAATAGTGGACTCGCTGGAAAATGTGTTTCAAATGAGCTCCAAAGGTAGGGTGGTGGACTCGGTAAAAAATATGTTTCAAATGAGCTCGAAAGGTAGGGTAAACGGCCTCATTTCTAAGAAAAAATAGTGGACTTGCCGAAAAATTTGTTTCAAATGAGCTTCAAAGGTAGGGTGGTGGTCTAGCTGAAAAATGTGTTTCAAATGAGCTCCAAAGATAGGGTAAATGGCCCAATTTATGAGCAAAAATGGTGGACTCGCCGAAAAATGTGTTTCATATGACCTTCAAAGGTAGGGTGGTGGACTCGCTAAAATAATGTGTTTCAAATGAGCTGAAAAGGTAGGGTAAACGGCCTTATTTCTAAGAAAAAATAGTGGACTCGCCGGAAAATGTGTTTCAAATGAGCTCCAAAGGTAGGGTGGTGGACTCGCTAAAAAATGTGTTTCAAATGAGCTCGAAAGGTAGGGTAAACGGCCTCATTTCTATGAAAAAATGGTGGACTCACCGAAAAATGTGTTTAAAATGAGCTTCAAAGGTAGGGTGGTGGTCTAGCTGAAAATTTTGTTTTCGAATGAGCTCCAAAGATAGGGTAAACGGCCCCATTTATGAGCAAAATTGGTGGACTCGCCGAAAAATAAGTCTCATATGAGCTCCAAAGGTAGGGTGGTGGACTCGCTAAAAAAATGTGTTTCAAATGAGCTCGAAAGGTAGGGTAAACGGCCTCATGTAAGAAAAACTGGTGGACACACGGAAAAATGTGTATCAAATGAGTTCGACAGGTAGGGTGGTGGACTCGCTGAAAAATGTGTTTCGAATGAGCTCGAAAGGTAGGGTAAACGGCCTCATTTCTAAGCAAAAATGGTGGACTCGCCGAAAAATGTGTTTGAAATGAGCTTCAAAGGTAGGGTGGTGGACTCGCTAAAATAATGTGTTTCAAATGAGCTGAAAAGGTAGGGTAAACGGCCTTATTTTTAAGAAAAAAATAGTGGACTCGCCGGAAAATGTGTTTCAAATGAGCTCCAAAGGTAGGGTGGTGGTCTTGCTAAAAATGTGTTTCAAATGAGCTCGAAAGGTAGGGTGGTGGTCTAGCTGAAAAATATGTTTAAATGAGCTCCAAAGATAGGGTAAACGGCCCAATTTCTGAGCAAAAATGGTGGACTCGCCGAAAACTGTGTTTCAAATGAGCTTCAAAGGTAGGGTGGTGGACTCGCTAAAAAAATGTGTTTCAAATGAGTTCGAAAGGTAGGGTAAACAGCCTTATTTTTAAGAAAAAATAGTGGACTCGCTGGAAAATGTGTTTCAAATGAGCTCCAAAGGTAAGGTGGTGGACTCGGTAAAAAATATGTTTCAAATGAGCTCGAAAGGTAGGGTAAACGGCCTCATTTCTAAGAAAAAATAGTGGACTTGCCGAAAAATGTGTTTCAAATGAGCTTCAAAGGTAGGGTGGTGGTCTAGCTGAAAAATGTGTTTCAAATGAGCTCCAAAGGTAGGGTGGTGGACTCGCTAAAAAATGTGTTTCAAATGAGCTCGAAAGGTAGGGTAAACGGCCTCATTTCTATGAAAAAATGGTGGACTCAGCGAAAAATGTGTTTAAAATGAGCTTCAAAGGTAGGGTGGTGGTCTAGCTGAAAATTTTGTTTTCGAATGAGCTCCAAAGATAGGGTAAACGGCCCCATTTATGAGCAAAATTGGTGGACTCGCCGAAAAATAAGTCTCATATGAGCTCCAAAGGTAGGGTGGTGGACTCGCTAAAAAAATGTGTTTCAAATGAGCTCGAAAGGTAGGGTAAACGGCCTCATGTAAGCAAAACTGGTGGACACACGGAAAAATGTGTATCAAATGAGTTCGAAAGGTAGGGTGGTGGACTCGCTGAAAAATGTGTTTCGAATGAGCTCGAAAGGTAGGGTAAACGGCCTCATTTCTAAGCAAAAATGGTGGACTCGCCGAAAAATGTGTTTGAAATGAGCTTCAAAGGTAGGGTGGTGGACTCGCTAAAATAATGTGTTTCAAATGAGCTGAAAAGGTAGGGTAAACGGCCTTATTTTTAAGAAAAAAATAGTGGACTCGCCGGAAAATGTGTTTCAAATGAGCTCCAAAGGTAGGGTGGTGGTCTTGCTAAAAATGTGTTTCAAATGAGCTCGAAAGGTAGGGTGGTGGTCTAGCTGAAAAATATGTTTAAATGAGCTCCAAAGATAGGGTAAACGGCCCAATTTCTGAGCAAAAATGGTGGACTCGCCGAAAACTGTGTTTCAAATGAGCTTCAAAGGTAGGGTGGTGGACTCGCTAAAAAAATGTGTTTCAAATGAGTTCGAAAGGTAGGGTAAACAGCCTTATTTTTAAGAAAAAATAGTGGACTCGCTGGAAAATGTGTTTCAAATGAGCTCCAAAGGTAAGGTGGTGGACTCGGTAAAAAATATGTTTCAAATGAGCTCGAAAGGTAGGGTAAACGGCCTCATTTCTAAGAAAAAATAGTGGACTTGCCGAAAAATGTGTTTCAAATGAGCTTCAAAGGTAGGGTGGTGGTCTAGCTGAAAAATGTGTTTCAAATGAGCTCCAAAGGTAGGGTGGTGGACTCGCTAAAAAATGTGTTTCAAATGAGCTCGAAAGGTAGGGTAAACGGCCTCATTTCTATGAAAAAATGGTGGACTCAGCGAAAAATGTGTTTAAAATGAGCTTCAAAGGTAGGGTGGTGGTCTAGCTGAAAATTTTGTTTTCGAATGAGCTCCAAAGATAGGGTAAACGGCCCCATTTATGAGCAAAATTGGTGGACTCGCCGAAAAATAAGTCTCATATGAGCTCCAAAGGTAGGGTGGTGGACTCGCTAAAAAAATGTGTTTCAAATGAGCTCGAAAGGTAGGGTAAACGGCCTCATGTAAGCAAAACTGGTGGACACACGGAAAAATGTGTATCAAATGAGTTCGAAAGGTAGGGTGGTGGACTCGCTGAAAAATGTGTTTCGAATGAGCTCGAAAGGTAGGGTAAACGGCCTCATTTCTAAGCAAAAATGGTGGACTCGCCGAAAAATGTGTTTGAAATGAGCTTCAAAGGTAGGGTGGTGGACTCGCTAAAATAATGTGTTTCAAATGAGCTGAAAAGGTAGGGTAAACGGCCTTATTTTTAAGAAAAAAATAGTGGACTCGCCGGAAAATGTGTTTCAAATGAGCTCCAAAGGTAGGGTGGTGGTCTTGCTAAAAATGTGTTTCAAATGAGCTCGAAAGGTAGGGTGGTGGTCTAGCTGAAAAATATGTTTAAATGAGCTCCAAAGATAGGGTAAACGGCCCAATTTCTGAGCAAAAATGGTGGACTCGCCGAAAACTGTGTTTCAAATGAGCTTCAAAGGTAGGGTGGTGGACTCGCTAAAAAAATGTGTTTCAAATGAGTTCGAAAGGTAGGGTAAACAACCTTATTTTTAAGAAAAAATAGTGGACTCGCTGGAAAATGTGTTTCAAATGAGCTCCAAAGGTAGGGTGGTGGACTCAGTAAAAAATGTGTTTCAAATGAGCTCGAAAGGTAGGGTAAACGGCCTCATTTCTAAGAAAAAATAGTGGACTTGTCAAAAAATGTGTTTCAAATGAGCTTCAAAGGTAGGGTGGTGGTCTAGCTGAAAAATGTGTTTCAAATGAGCTCCAAAGGTAGGGTGGTGGACTCGCTAAAAAATGTGTTTCAAATGAGCTCGAAAGGTAGGGTAAACGGCCTCATTTCTATGAAAAAATGGTGGACTCGCCGAAAAATGTGTTTAAAATGAGCTTCAAAGGTAGGGTGGTGGTCTAGCTGAAAAATTTGTTTTCGAATGAGCTCCAAAGATAGGGTAAACGGCCCCATTTATGAGCAAAATTGGTGGACTCGCCGAAAAATAAGTCTCATATGAGCTCCAAAGGTAGGGTGGTGGACTCGCTAAAAAAATGTGTTTCAAATGAGCTCGAAAGGTAGGGTAAACGGCCTCATGTAAGAAAAAATGGTGGACACACCGAAAAATGTGTATCAAATGAGTTTGAAAGGTAGGGTGGTGGACTCGCTGAAAAATGTGTTTCGAATGAGCTCGAAAGGTAGGGTAAACGGCCTCATTTCTAAGCAAAAATGGTGGACTCGCCGAAAAATGTGTTTGAAATGAGCTTCAAAGGTAGGGTGGTGGACTCGCTAAAAAAATGTGTTTCAAATGAGCTCAAAAGGAAGGGTAAACAACCTTATTTCTAAGAAAAAATAGTGGACTCGCCGAAAATGTGTTTCAAATGAGCTCCAAAGGTAGTGCAACGATCTCATTTCTAAGAAAAAATGGTGGAATCGCCGAAAAATGTGTTTAAAATGAGCTTCAAAGGTAGGGTGGTGGTCTAGCTGAAAAATGTGTTTCAAATGAGCTCCAAAGTTAGGGTAAACAGCCCAATTTCTGAGCAAAAATGGTGGACTCGCCGAAAAATGTGTTTCATATGAGCTCCAAAGGTAGGGTGGTGGACTTGCTAAAAAATGTGTTTCAAATGAGCTCGAAAGGTAGTGTAAACGGCCTCATTTCTAAGCAAAAATGGTGGACTCGCCAAAAAATGTGTTTAAAATGAGCTTCAAAGGTAGGGTGGTGGTCTAGCTGAAAAATGTGTTTCAAATGAGCTCCAAAGATAGGGTAAATGGCCCAATTTATGAGCAAAAATGGTGGACTCGCCGAAAAATGTGTTTCATATGACCTTCAAAGGTAGGGTGGTGGACTCGCTAAAATAATGTGTTTCCAATGAGCTGAAAAGGTAGGGTAAACGGCCTTATTTCTAAGAAAAAATAGTGGACTCGCCGGAAAATGTGTTTCAAATGAGCTCCAAAGGTAGGGTGGTGGTCTTGCTAAAAAATGTGTTTCAAATGAGCTCGAAAGGTAGGGTAAACGGCCTCATTTCTATGAAAAAATGGTGGACTCGTTGAAAAATGTGTTTCAAATGAGCTTCAAAGGTAGGGTGGTGGTCTAGCTGATAAATATGTTTAAATGAGCTCCAAAGATAGGGTAAACGGCCCAATTTCTGAGCAAAAATGGTGGACTCGCCGAAAACTGTGTTTCATATGAGCTTCAAAGGTAGGGTGGTGGACTCGCTAAAAAAATGTGTTTCAAATGAGTTAGAAAGGTAGGGTAAACAGCCTTATTTTTAAGAAAAAATAGTGGACTCGCTGGAAAATGTGTTTCAAATGAGCTCCAAAGTTAGGGTGGTGGACTCGGTAAAAAATATGTTTCAAATGAGCTCGAAAGGTAGGGTAAACGGCCTCATTTCTAAGAAAAAATAGTGGACTTGCCGAAAAATGTGTTTCAAATGAGCTTCAAAGGTAGGGTGGTGGTCTAGCTGAAAAATGTGTTTCAAATGAGCTCCAAAGGTAGGGTGGTGGACTCGCTAAAAAATGTGTTTCAAATGAGCTCGAAAGGTAGGGTAAACGGCCTCATTTCTATGAAAAAATGGTGGACTCGCCGAAAAATGTGTTTAAAATGAGCTTCAAAGGTAGGGTGGTGGTCTAGCTGAAAAATTTGTTTTCGAATGAGCTCCAAAGATAGGGTAAACGGCCCCATTTATGAGCAAAATTGGTGGACTCGCCGAAAAATAAGTCTCATATGAGCTCCAAAGGTAGGGTGGTGGACTCGCTAAAAAAATGTGTTTCAAATGAGCTCGAAAGGTAGGGTAAACGGCCTCATGTAAGCAAAAATGGTGGACACACCGAAAAATGTGTATCAAATGAGTTCGAAAGGTAGGGTGGTGGACTCGCTGAAAAATGTGTTTCGAATGAGCTCGAAAGGTAGGGTAAACAGCCTCATTTCTAAGCAAAAATGGTGGACTCGCCGAAAAATTTGTTTGAAATGAGCTTCAAAGGTAGGGTGGTGGACTCGCTAAAAAAATGTGTTTCAAATGAGCTCAAAAGGAAGGGTAAACAACCTTATTTCTAAGAAAAAATAGTGGACTCGCCGAAAATGTGTTTCAAATGAGCTCCAAAGGTAGTGCAACGATCTCATTTCTAAGAAAAAATGGTGGAATCGCCGAAAAATGTGTTTAAAATGAGCTTCAAAGGTAGGGTGGTGGTCTAGCTGAAAAATGTGTTTCAAATGAGCTCCAAAGTTAGGGTAAACAGCCCAATTTCTGAGCAAAAATGGTGGACTCGCCGAAAAATGTGTTTCATATGAGCTCCAAAGGTAGGGTGGTGGACTTGCTAAAAAATGTGTTTCAAATGAGCTCGAAAGGTAGTGTAAACGGCCTCATTTCTAAGCAAAAATGGTGGACTCGCCAAAAAATGTGTTTCAAATGAGCTTCAAAGGTAGGGTGGTGGTCTAGCTGAAAAATGTGTTTCAAATGAGCTCCAAAGGTAGGGTGGTGGACTCGCTAAAAAATGTGTTTCAAATGAGCTCGAAAGGTAGGGTAAACGGCCTAATTTCTATGAAAAAATGGTGGACTCGCCGAAAAATGTGTTTAAAATGAGCTTCAAAGGTAGGGTGGTGGTCTAGCTGAAAAAATTGTTTTCGAATGAGCTCCAAAGATAGGGTAAACGGCCCCATTTATGAGCAAAATTGGTGGACTCGCCGAAAAATAAGTCTCATATGAGCTCCAAAGGTAGGGTGGTGGACTCGCTAAAAAAATGTGTTTCAAATGAGCTCGAAAGGTAGGGTAAACGGCCTCATGTAAGAAAAAATGGTGGACACACCGAAAAATGTGTATCAAATGAGTTCGAAAGGTAGGGTGGTGGACTCGCTGAAAAATGTGTTTCGAATGAGCTCGAAAGGTAGGGTAAACGGCCTCATTTCTAAGCAAAAATGGTGGACTCGCCGAAAAATGTGTTTGAAATGAGCTTCAAAGGTAGGGTGGTGGACTCGCTAAAAAAATGTGTTTCAAATGAGCTCAAAAGGTAGGGTAAACAACCTTATTTCTAAGAAAAAATAGTGGACTCGCCGAAAATGTGTTTCAAATGAGCTCCAAAGGTAGTGCAACGATCTCATTTCTAAGAAAAAATGGTGGAATCGCCGAAAAATGTGTTTAAAATGAGCTTCAAAGGTAGGGTGGTGGTCTAGCTGAAAAATGTGTTTCAAATGAGCTCCAAAGTTAGGGTAAACAGCCCAATTTCTGAGCAAAAATGGTGGACTCGCCGAAAAATGTGTTTCATATGAGCTCCAAAGGTAGGGTGGTGGACTTGCTAAAAAATGTGTTTCAAATGAGCTCGAAAGGTAGTGTAAACGGCCTCATTTCTAAGCAAAAATGGTGGACTCGCCAAAAAATGTGTTTCAAATGAGCTTCAAAGGTAGGGTGGTGGTCTAGCTGAAAAATGTGTTTCAAATGAGCTCCAAAGGTAGGGTGGTGGACTCGCTAAAAAATGTGTTTCAAATGAGCTCGAAAGGTAGGGTAAACGGCCTCATTTCTATGAAAAAATGGTGGACTCGCCGAAAAATGTGTTTAAAATGAGCTTCAAAGGTAGGGTGGTGGTCTAGCTGAAAAAATTGTTTTCGAATGAGCTCCAAAGATAGGGTAAACGGCCCCATTTATGAGCAAAATTGGTGGACTCGCCGAAAAATAAGTCTCATATGAGCTCCAAAGGTAGGGTGGTGGACTCGCTAAAAAAATGTGTTTCAAATGAGCTCGAAAGGTAGGGTAAACGGCCTCATGTAAGAAAAAATGGTGGACACACCGAAAAATGTGTATCAAATGAGTTCGAAAGGTAGGGTGGTGGACTCGCTGAAAAATGTGTTTCGAATGAGCTCGAAAGGTAGGGTAAACGGCCTCATTTCTAAGCAAAAATGGTGGACTCGCCGAAAAATGTGTTTGAAATGAGCTTCAAAGGTAGGGTGGTGGACTCGCTAAAAAAATGTGTTTCAAATGAGCTCAAAAGGAAGGGTAAACAACCTTATTTCTAAGAAAAAATAGTGGACTCGCCGAAAATGTGTTTCAAATGAGCTCCAAAGGTAGTGCAACGATCTCATTTCTAAGAAAAAATGGTGGAATCGCCGAAAAATGTGTTTAAAATGAGCTTCAAAGGTAGGGTGGTGGTCTAGCTGAAAAATGTGTTTCAAATGAGCTCCAAAGTTAGGGTAAACAGCCCAATTTCTGAGCAAAAATGGTGGACTCGCCGAAAAATGTGTTTCATATGAGCTCCAAAGGTAGGGTGGTGGACTTGCTAAAAAATGTGTTTCAAATGAGCTCGAAAGGTAGTGTAAACGGCCTCATTTCTAAGCAAAAATGGTGGACTCGCCAAAAAATGTGTTTAAAATGAGCTTCAAAGGTAGGGTGGTGGTCTAGCTGAAAAATGTGTTTCAAATGAGCTCCAAAGATAGGGTAAATGGCCCAATTTATGAGCAAAAATGGTGGACTCGCCGAAAAATGTGTTTCATATGACCTTCAAAGGTAGGGTGGTGGACTCGCTAAAATAATGTGTTTCAAATGAGCTGAAAAGGTAGGGTAAACGGCCTTATTTCTAAGAAAAAATAGTGGACTCGCCGGAAAATGTGTTTCAAATGAGCTCCAAAGGTAGGGTGGTGGTCTTGCTAAAAAATGTGTTTCAAATGAGCTCGAAAGGTAGGGTAAACGGCCTCATTTCTATGAAAAAATGGTGGACTCGTTGAAAAATGTGTTTCAAATGAGCTTCAAAGGTAGGGTGGTGGTCTAGCTGATAAATATGTTTAAATGAGCTCCAAAGATAGGGTAAACGGCCCAATTTCTGAGCAAAAATGGTGGACTCGCCGAAAACTGTGTTTCATATGAGCTTCAAAGGTAGGGTGGTGGACTCGCTAAAAAAATGTGTTTCAAATGAGTTCGAAAGGTAGGGTAAACAGCCTTATTTTTAAGAAAAAATAGTGGACTCGCTGGAAAATGTGTTTCAAATGAGCTCCAAAGGTAGGGTGGTGGACTCGGTAAAAAATATGTTTCAAATGAGCTCGAAAGGTAGGGTAAACGGCCTCATTTCTAAGAAAAAATAGTGGACTTGCCGAAAAATGTGTTTCAAATGAGCTTCAAAGGTAGGGTGGTGGTCTAGCTGAAAAATGTGTTTCAAATGAGCTCCAAAGGTAGGGTGGTGGACTCGCTAAAAAATGTGTTTCAAATGAGCTCGAAAGGTAGGGTAAACGGCCTCATTTCTATGAAAAAATGGTGGACTCGCCGAAAAATGTGTTTAAAATGAGCTTCAAAGGTAGGGTGCTGGTCTAGCTGAAAAATTTGTTTTCGAATGAGCTCCAAAGATAGGGTAAACGGCCCCATTTATGAGCAAAATTGGTGGACTCGCCGAAAAATAAGTCTCATATGAGCTCCAAAGGTAGGGTGGTGGACTCGCTAAAAAAATGTGTTTCAAATGAGCTCAAAAGGTAGGGTAAACGGCCTCATGTAAGCAAAAATGGTGGACACACCGAAAAATGTGTATCAAATGAGTTCGAAAGGTAGGGTGGTGGACTCGCTGAAAAATGTGTTTCGAATGAGCTCGAAAGGTAGGGTAAACGGCCTCATTTCTAAGCAAAAATGGTGGACTCGCCGAAAAATGTGTTTGAAATGAGCTTCAAAGGTAGGGTGGTGGACTCGCTAAAAAAATGTGTTTCAAATGAGCTCAAAAGGAAGGGTAAACAACCTTATTTCTAAGAAAAAATAGTGGACTCGCCGAAAATGTGTTTCAAATGAGCTCCAAAGGTAGTGCAACGATCTCATTTCTAAGAAAAAATGGTGGAATCGCCGAAAAATGTGTTTAAAATGAGCTTCAAAGGTAGGGTGGTGGTCTAGCTGAAAAATGTGTTTCAAATGAGCTCCAAAGTTAGGGTAAACAGCCCAATTTCTGAGCAAAAATGGTGGACTCGCCGAAAAATGTGTTTCATATGAGCTCCAAAGGTAGGGTGGTGGACTTGCTAAAAAATGTGTTTCAAATGAGCTCGAAAGGTAGTGTAAACGGCCTCATTTCTAAGCAAAAAATGGTGGACTCGCCAAAAAATGTGTTTAAAATGAGCTTCAAAGGTAGGGTGGTGGTCTAGCTGAAAAATGTGTTTCAAATGAGCTCCAAAGATAGGGTAAATGGCCCAATTTATGAGAAAAAATGGTGGACTCGCCGAAAAATGTGTTTCATATGACCTTCAAAGGTAGGGTGGTGGACTCGCTAAAATAATGTGTTTCAAATGAGCTGAAAAGGTAGGGTAAACGGCCTTATTTCTAAGAAAAAATAGTGGACTCGCCGGAAAATGTGTTTCAAATGAGCTCCAAAGGTAGGGTGGTGGTCTTGCTAAAAAATGTGTTTCAAATGAGCTCGAAAGGTAGGGTAAACGGCCTCATTTCTATGAAAAAATGGTGGACTCGTTGAAAAATGTGTTTCAAATGAGCTTCAAAGGTAGGGTGGTGGTCTAGCTGATAAATATGTTTAAATGAGCTCCAAAGATAGGGTAAACGGCCCAATTTCTGAGCAAAAATGGTGGACTCGCCGAAAACTGTGTTTCATATGAGCTTCAAAGGTAGGGTGGTGGACTCGCTAAAAAAATGTGTTTCAAATGAGTTCGAAAGGTAGGGTAAACAGCCTTATTTTTAAGAAAAAATAGTGGACTCGCTGGAAAATGTGTTTCAAATGAGCTCCAAAGGTAGGGTGGTGGACTCGGTAAAAAATATGTTTCAAATGAGCTCGAAAGGTAGGGTAAACGGCCTCATTTCTAAGAAAAAATAGTGGACTTGCCGAAAAATGTGTTTCAAATGAGCTTCAAAGGTAGGGTGGTGGTCTAGCTGAAAAATTTGTTTCAAATGAGCTCCAAAGGTAGGGTGGTGGACTCGCTAAAAAATGTGTTTCAAATGAGCTCGAAAGGTAGGGTAAACGGCCTCATTTCTATGAAAAAATGGTGGACTCACCAAAAAATGTGTTTAAAATGAGCTTCAAAGGTAGGGTGGTGGTCTAGCTGAAAATTTTGTTTTCGAATGAGCTCCAAAGATAGGGTAAACGGCCCCATTTATGAGCAAAATTGGTGGACTCGCCGAAAAATAAGTCTCATATGAGCTCCAAAGGTAGGGTGGTGGACTCGCTAAAAAAATGTGTTTCAAATGAGCTCGAAAGGTAGGGTAAACGGCCTCATGTAAGCAAAACTGGTGGACACACCGAAAAATGTGTATCAAATGAGTTCGAAAGGTAGGGTGGTGGACTCGCTGAAAAATGTGTTTCGAATGAGCTCGAAAGGTAGGGTAAACGGCCTCATTTCTAAGCAAAAATGGTGGACTCACCGAAAAATGTGTTTGAAATGAGCTTCAAAGGTAGGGTGGTGGACTCGCTAAAAAAATGTGTTTCAAATGAGCTCAAAAGGAAGGGTAAACAACCTTATTTCTAAGAAAAAATAGTGGACTCGCCGAAAATGTGTTTCAAATGAGCTCCAAAGGTAGTGCAACGATCTCATTTCTAAGCAAAAATGGTGGAATCGCCGAAAAATGTGTTTAAAATGAGCTTCAAAGGTAGGGTGGTGGTCTAGCTGAAAAATGTGTTTCAAATGAGCTCCAAAGTTAGGGTAAACAGCCCAATTTCTGAGCAAAAATGGTGGACTCGCCGAAAAATGTGTTTCATATGAGCTCCAAAGGTAGGGTGGTGGACTTGCTAAAAAATGTGTTTTAAATGAGCTCGAAAGGCAGTGTAAACGGCCTCATTTCTAAGCAAAAATGGTGGACTCGCCAAAAAATGTGTTTAAAATGAGCTTCAAAGGTAGGGTGGTGGTCTAGCTGAAAAATGTGTTTCAAATGAGCTCCAAAGATAGGGTAAACGGCCCAATTTCTGAGCAAAAATGGTGGACTCGCCGAAAAATGTGTTTCGTATGACCTTCAAAGGTAGGGTGGTGGACTCGCTAAAATAATGTGTTTCAAATGAGCTGAAAAGGTAGGGTAAACGGCCTTATTTCTAAGAAAAAATAGTGGACTCGCCGGAAAATGTGTTTCAAATGAGCTCCAAAGGTAGGGTGGTGGTCTTGCTAAAAAATGTGTTTCAAATGAGCTCGAAAGGTAGGGTAAACGGCCTCATTTCTATGAAAAAATGGTGGACTCGTTGAAAAATGTGTTTCAAATGAGCTTCAAAGGTAGGGTGGTGGTCTAGCTGATAAATATGTTTAAATGAGCTCCAAAGATAGGGTAAACGGCCCAATTTCTGAGCAAAAATGGTGGACTCGCCGAAAAATGTGTTTCATATGAGCTCCAAAGGTAGGGTGGTGGACTTGCTAAAAAATGTGTTTTAAATGAGCTCGAAAGGCAGTGTAAACGGCCTCATTTCTAAGCAAAAATGGTGGACTCGCCAAAAAATGTGTTTAAAATGAGCTTCAAAGGTAGGGTGGTGGTCTAGCTGATAAATATGTTTAAATGAGCTCCAAAGATAGGGTAAACGGCCCAATTTCTGAGCAAAAATGGTGGACTCGCCGAAAACTGTGTTTCATATGAGCTTCAAAGGTAGGGTGGTGGACTCGCTAAAAAAATGTGTTTCAAATGAGTTCGAAAGGTAGGGTAAACAGCCTTATTTTTAAGAAAAAATAGTGGACTCGCTGGAAAATGTGTTTCAAATGAGCTCCAAAGGTAGGGTGGTGGACTCGGTAAAAAATATGTTTCAAATGAGCTCGAAAGGTAGGGTAAACGGCCTCATTTCTAAGAAAAAATAGTGGACTTGCCGAAAAATGTGTTTCAAATGAGCTTCAAAGGTAGGGTGGTGGTCTAGCTGAAAAATTTGTTTCAAATGAGCTCCAAAGGTAGGGTGGTGGACTCGCTAAAAAATGTGTTTCAAATGAGCTCGAAAGGTAGGGTAAACGGCCTCATTTCTATGAAAAAATGGTGGACTCACCAAAAAATGTGTTTAAAATGAGCTTCAAAGGTAGGGTGGTGGTCTAGCTGAAAATTTTGTTTTCGAATGAGCTCCAAAGATAGGGTAAACGGCCCCATTTATGAGCAAAATTGGTGGACTCGCCGAAAAATAAGTCTCATATGAGCTCCAAAGGTAGGGTGGTGGACTCGCTAAAAAAATGTGTTTCAAATGAGCTCGAAAGGTAGGGTAAACGGCCTCATTTCTAAGCAAAAATGGTGGACTCACCGAAAAATGTGTTTGAAATGAGCTTCAAAGGTAGGGTGGTGGACTCGCTAAAAAAATGTGTTTCAAATGAGCTCAAAAGGAAGGGTAAACAACCTTATTTCTAAGAAAAAATAGTGGACTCGCCGAAAATGTGTTTCAAATGAGCTCCAAAGGTAGTGCAACGATCTCATTTCTAAGCAAAAATGGTGGAATCGCCGAAAAATGTGTTTAAAATGAGCTTCAAAGGTAGGGTGGTGGTCTAGCTGAAAAATGTGTTTCAAATGAGCTCCAAAGTTAGGGTAAACAGCCCAATTTCTGAGCAAAAATGGTGGACTCGCCGAAAAATGTGTTTCATATGAGCTCCAAAGGTAGGGTGGTGGACTTGCTAAAAAATGTGTTTTAAATGAGCTCGAAAGGCAGTGTAAACGGCCTCATTTCTAAGCAAAAATGGTGGACTCGCCAAAAAATGTGTTTAAAATGAGCTTCAAAGGTAGGGTGGTGGTCTAGCTGAAAAATGTGTTTCAAATGAGCTCCAAAGATAGGGTAAACGGCCCAATTTCTGAGCAAAAATGGTGGACTCGCCGAAAAATGTGTTTCGTATGACCTTCAAAGGTAGGGTGGTGGACTCGCTAAAATAATGTGTTTCAAATGAGCTGAAAAGGTAGGGTAAACGGCCTTATTTCTAAGAAAAAATAGTGGACTCGCCGGAAAATGTGTTTCAAATGAGCTCCAAAGGTAGGGTGGTGGTCTTGCTAAAAAATGTGTTTCAAATGAGCTCGAAAGGTAGGGTAAACGGCCTCATTTCTATGAAAAAATGGTGGACTCGTTGAAAAATGTGTTTCAAATGAGCTTCAAAGGTAGGGTGGTGGTCTAGCTGATAAATATGTTTAAATGAGCTCCAAAGATAGGGTAAACGGCCCAATTTCTGAGCAAAAATGGTGGACTCGCCGAAAACTGTGTTTCATATGAGCTTCAAAGGTAGGGTGGTGGACTCGCTAAAAAAATGTGTTTCAAATGAGTTCGAAAGGTAGGGTAAACAGCCTTATTTTTAAGAAAAAATAGTGGACTCGCTGGAAAATGTGTTTCAAATGAGCTCCAAAGGTAGGGTGGTGGACTCGGTAAAAAATATGTTTCAAATGAGCTCGAAAGGTAGGGTAAACGGCCTCATTTCTAAGAAAAAATAGTGGACTTGCCGAAAAATGTGTTTCAAATGAGCTTCAAAGGTAGGGTGGTGGACTCGCTAAAAAAATGTGTTTCAAATGAGCTCAAAAGGAAGGGTAAACAATCTTATTTCTAAGAAAAAATAGTGGACTCGCCGAAAATGTGTTTCAAATGAGCTCCAAAGGTAGTGCAACGATCTCATTTCTAAGCAAAAATGGTGGAATCGCCGAAAAATGTGTTTAAAATGAGCTTCAAAGGTAGGGTGGTGGTCTAGCTGAAAAATGTGTTTCAAATGAGCTCCAAAGTTAGGGTAAACAGCCCAATTTCTGAGCAAAAATGGTGGACTCGCCGAAAAATGTGTTTCATATGAGCTCCAAAGGTAGGGTGGTGGACTTGCTAAAAAATGTGTTTTAAATGAGCTCGAAAGGCAGTGTAAACGGCCTCATTTCTAAGCAAAAATGGTGGACTCGCCAAAAAATGTGTTTAAAATGAGCTTCAAAGGTAGGGTGGTGGTCTAGCTGAAAAATGTGTTTCAAATGAGCTCCAAAGATAGGGTAAACGGCCCAATTTCTGAGCAAAAATGGTGGACTCGCCGAAAAATGTGTTTCGTATGACCTTCAAAGGTAGGGTGGTGGACTCGCTAAAATAATGTGTTTCAAATGAGCTGAAAAGGTAGGGTAAACGGCCTTATTTCTAAGAAAAAATAGTGGACTCGCCGGAAAATGTGTTTCAAATGAGCTCCAAAGGTAGGGTGGTGGTCTTGCTAAAAAATGTGTTTCAAATGAGCTCGAAAGGTAGGGTAAACGGCCTCATTTCTATGAAAAAATGGTGGACTCGTTGAAAAATGTGTTTCAAATGAGCTTCAAAGGTAGGGTGGTGGTCTAGCTGATAAATATGTTTAAATGAGCTCCAAAGATAGGGTAAACGGCCCAATTTCTGAGCAAAAATGGTGGACTCGCCGAAAACTGTGTTTCATATGAGCTTCAAAGGTAGGGTGGTGGACTCGCTAAAAAAATGTGTTTCAAATGAGTTCGAAAGGTAGGGTAAACAGCCTTATTTTTAAGAAAAAATAGTGGACTCGCTGGAAAATGTGTTTCAAATGAGCTCCAAAGGTAGGGTGGTGGACTCGGTAAAAAATATGTTTCAAATGAGCTCGAAAGGTAGGGTAAACGGCCTCATTTCTAAGAAAAAATAGTGGACTTGCCGAAAAATGTGTTTCAAATGAGCTTCAAAGGTAGGGTGGTGGTCTAGCTGAAAAATGTGTTTCAAATGAGCTCCAAAGGTAGGGTGGTGGACTCGCTAAAAAATGTGTTTCAAATGAGCTCAAAAGGTAGGGTAAACGACCTCATTTCTATGAAAAAATGGTGGACTCACCAAAAAATGTGTTTAAAATGAGCTTCAAAGGTAGGGTGGTGGTCTAGCTGAAAATTTTGTTTTCGAATGAGCTCCAAAGATAGGGTAAACGGCCCCATTTATGAGCAAAATTGGTGGACTCGCCGAAAAATAAGTCTCATATGAGCTCCAAAGGTAGGGTGGTGGACTCGCTAAAAAAATGTGTTTCAAATGAGCTCGAAAGGTAGGGTAAACGGCCTCATGTAAGCAAAACTGGTGGACACACCGAAAAATGTGTATAAAATGAGTTCGAAAGGTAGGGTGGTGGACTCCCTGAAAAATGTGTTTCGAATGAGCTCGAAAGGTAGGGTAAACGGCCTCATTTCTAAGCAAAAATGGTGGACTCGCCGAAAAATGTGTTTGAAACGAGCTTCAAAGGTAGGGTGGTGGACTCGCTAAAAAATGTGTTTCAAATGAGCTCAAAAGGAAGGGTAAACAACCTTATTTCTAAGAAAAAATAGTGGACTCGCCGAAAATGTGTTTCAAATGAGCTCCAAAGGTAGTGCAACGATCTCATTTCTAAGCAAAAATGGTGGAATCGCAGAAAAATGTGTTTAAAATGAGCTTCAAAGGTAGGGTGGTGGTCTAGCTGAAAAATGTGTTTCAAATGAGCTCCAAAGTTAGGGTAAACAGCCCAATTTCTGAGCAAAAATGGTGGACTCGCCGAAAAATGTGTTTCATATGAGCTCCAAAGGTAGGGTGGTGGACTTGCTAAAAAATGTGTTTTAAATGAGCTCGAAAGGCAGTGTAAACGGCCTCATTTCTAAGCAAAAATGGTGGACTCGCCAAAAAATGTGTTTAAAATGAGCTTCAAAGGTAGGGTGGTGGTCTAGCTGAAAAATGTGTTTCAAATGAGCTCCAAAGATAGGTAAACGGCCCAATTTCTGAGCAAAAATGGTGGACTCGCCGAAAAATGTGTTTCGTATGACCTTCAAAGGTAGGGTGGTGGACTCGCTAAAATAATGTGTTTCAAATGAGCTGAAAAGGTAGGGTAAACGGCCTTATTTCTAAGAAAAAATAGTGGACTCGCCGGAAAATGTGTTTCAAATGAGCTCCAAAGGTAGGGTGGTGGTCTTGCTAAAAAATGTGTTTCAAATGAGGTCGAAAGGTAGGGTAAACGGCCTCATTTCTATGAAAAAATGGTGGACTCGTTGAAAAATGTGTTTCAAATGAGCTTCAAAGGTAGGGTGGTGGTCTAGCTGATAAATATGTTTAAATGAGCTCCAAAGATAGGGTAAACGGCCCAATTTCTGAGCAAAAATGGTGGACTCGCCGAAAACTGTGTTTCATATGAGCTTCAAAGGTAGGGTGGTGGACTCGCTAAAAAAATGTGTTTCAAATGAGTTCGAAAGGTAGGGTAAACAGCCTTATTTTTAAGAAAAAATAGTGGACTCGCTGGAAAATGTGTTTCAAATGAGCTCCAAAGGTAGGGTGGTGGACTCGGTAAAAAATATGTTTCAAATGAGCTCGAAAGGTAGGGTAAACGGCCTCATTTCTAAGAAAAAATAGTGGACTTGCCGAAAAATGTGTTTCAAATGAGCTTCAAAGGTAGGGTGGTGGTCTAGCTGAAAAATGTGTTTCAAATGAGCTCCAAAGGTAGGGTGGTGGACTCGCTAAAAAATGTGTTTCAAATGAGCTCAAAAGGTAGGGTAAACGACCTCATTTCTATGAAAAAATGGTGGACTCACCAAAAAATGTGTTTAAAATGAGCTTCAAAGGTAGGGTGGTGGTCTAGCTGAAAATTTTGTTTTCGAATGAGCTCCAAAGATAGGGTAAACGGCCCCATTTATGAGCAAAATTGGTGGACTCGCCGAAAAATAAGTCTCATATGAGCTCCAAAGGTAGGGTGGTGGACTCGCTAAAAAAATGTGTTTCAAATGAGCTCGAAAGGTAGGGTAAACGGCCTCATGTAAGCAAAACTGGTGGACACACCGAAAAATGTGTATCAAATGAGTTCGAAAGGTAGGGTGGTGGACTCGCTGAAAAATGTGTTTCGAATGAGCTCGAAAGGTAGGGTAAACGGCCTCATTTCTAAGCAAAAATGGTGGACTCACCGAAAAATGTGTTTGAAATGAGCTTCAAAGGTAGGGTGGTGGACTCGCTAAAAAAATGTGTTTCAAATGAGCTCAAAAGGAAGGGTAAACAACCTTATTTCTAAGAAAAAATAGTGGACTCGCCGAAAATGTGTTTCAAATGAGCTCCAAAGGTAGTGCAACGATCTCATTTCTAAGCAAAAATGGTGGAATCGCCGAAAAATGTGTTTAAAATGAGCTTCAAAGGTAGGGTGGTGGTCTAGCTGAAAAATGTGTTTCAAATGAGCTCCAAAGTTAGGGTAAACAGCCCAATTTCTGAGCAAAAATGGTGGACTCGCCGAAAAATGTGTTTCATATGAGCTCCAAAGGTAGGGTGGTGGACTTGCTAAAAAATGTGTTTTAAATGAGCTCGAAAGGCAGTGTAAACGGCCTCATTTCTAAGCAAAAATGGTGGACTCGCCAAAAAATGTGTTTAAAATGAGCTTCAAAGGTAGGGTGGTGGTCTAGCTGAAAAATGTGTTTCAAATGAGCTCCAAAGATAGGGTAAACGGCCCAATTTCTGAGCAAAAATGGTGGACTCGCCGAAAAATGTGTTTCGTATGACCTTCAAAGGTAGGGTGGTGGACTCGCTAAAATAATGTGTTTCAAATGAGCTGAAAAGGTAGGGTAAACGGCCTTATTTCTAAGAAAAAATAGTGGACTCGCCGGAAAATGTGTTTCAAATGAGCTCCAAAGGTAGGGTGGTGGTCTTGCTAAAAAATGTGTTTCAAATGAGCTCGAAAGGTAGGGTAAACGGCCTCATTTCTATGAAAAAATGGTGGACTCGTTGAAAAATGTGTTTCAAATGAGCTTCAAAGGTAGGGTGGTGGTCTAGCTGATAAATATGTTTAAATGAGCTCCAAAGATAGGGTAAACGGCCCAATTTCTGAGCAAAAATGGTGGACTCGCCGAAAACTGTGTTTCATATGAGCTTCAAAGGTAGGGTGGTGGACTCGCTAAAAAAATGTGTTTCAAATGAGTTCGAAAGGTAGGGTAAACAGCCTTATTTTTAAGAAAAAATAGTGGACTCGCTGGAAAATGTGTTTCAAATGAGCTCCAAAGGTAGGGTGGTGGACTCGGTAAAAAATATGTTTCAAATGAGCTCGAAAGGTAGGGTAAACGGCCTCATTTCTAAGAAAAAATAGTGGACTTGCCGAAAAATGTGTTTCAAATGAGCTTCAAAGGTAGGGTGGTGGACTCGCTAAAAAAATGTGTTTCAAATGAGCTCAAAAGGAAGGGTAAACAATCTTATTTCTAAGAAAAAATAGTGGACTCGCCGAAAATGTGTTTCAAATGAGCTCCAAAGGTAGTGCAACGATCTCATTTCTAAGCAAAAATGGTGGAAGCGCCGAAAAATGTGTTTAAAATGAGCTTCAAAGGTAGGGTGGTGGTCTAGCTGAAAAATGTGTTTCAAATGAGCTCCAAAGTTAGGGTAAACAGCCCAATTTCTGAGCAAAAATGGTGGACTCGCCGAAAAATGTGTTTCATATGAGCTCCAAAGGTAGGGTGGTGGACTTGCTAAAAAATGTGTTTTAAATGAGCTCGAAAGGCAGTGTAAACGGCCTCATTTCTAAGCAAAAATGGTGGACTCGCCAAAAAATGTGTTTAAAATGAGCTTCAAAGGTAGGGTGGTGGTCTAGCTGAAAAATGTGTTTCAAATGAGCTCCAAAGATAGGGTAAACGGCCCAATTTCTGAGCAAAAATGGTGGACTCGCCGAAAAATGTGTTTCGTATGACCTTCAAAGGTAGGGTGGTGGACTCGCTAAAATAATGTGTTTCAAATGAGCTGAAAAGGTAGGGTAAACGGCCTTATTTCTAAGAAAAAATAGTGGACTCGCCGGAAAATGTGTTTCAAATGAGCTCCAAAGGTAGGGTGGTGGTCTTGCTAAAAAATGTGTTTCAAATGAGCTCGAAAGGTAGGGTAAACGGCCTCATTTCTATGAAAAAATGGTGGACTCGTTGAAAAATGTGTTTCAAATGAGCTTCAAAGGTAGGGTGGTGGTCTAGCTGATAAATATGTTTAAATGAGCTCCAAAGATAGGGTAAACGGCCCAATTTCTGAGCAAAAATGGTGGACTCGCCGAAAACTGTGTTTCATATGAGCTTCAAAGGTAGGGTGGTGGACTCGCTAAAAAAATGTGTTTCAAATGAGTTCGAAAGGTAGGGTAAACAGCCTTATTTTTAAGAAAAAATAGTGGACTCGCTGGAAAATGTGTTTCAAATGAGCTCCAAAGGTAGGGTGGTGGACTCGGTAAAAAATATGTTTCAAATGAGCTCGAAAGGTAGGGTAAACGGCCTCATTTCTAAGAAAAAATAGTGGACTTGCCGAAAAATGTGTTTCAAATGAGCTTCAAAGGTAGGGTGGTGGTCTAGCTGAAAAATGTGTTTCAAATGAGCTCCAAAGGTAGGGTGGTGGACTCGCTAAAAAATGTGTTTCAAATGAGCTCAAAAGGTAGGGTAAACGACCTCATTTCTATGAAAAAATGGTGGACTCACCAAAAAATGTGTTTAAAATGAGCTTCAAAGGTAGGGTGGTGGTCTAGCTGAAAATTTTGTTTTCGAATGAGCTCCAAAGATAGGGTAAACGGCCCCATTTATGAGCAAAATTGGTGGACTCGCCGAAAAATAAGTCTCATATGAGCTCCAAAGGTAGGGTGGTGGACTCGCTAAAAAAATGTGTTTCAAATGAGCTCGAAAGGTAGGGTAAACGGCCTCATGTAAGCAAAACTGGTGGACACACCGAAAAATGTGTATAAAATGAGTTCGAAAGGTAGGGTGGTGGACTCCCTGAAAAATGTGTTTCGAATGAGCTCGAAAGGTAGGGTAAACGGCCTCATTTCTAAGCAAAAATGGTGGACTCGCCGAAAAATGTGTTTGAAACGAGCTTCAAAGGTAGGGTGGTGGACTCGCTAAAAAATGTGTTTCAAATGAGCTCAAAAGGAAGGGTAAACAACCTTATTTCTAAGAAAAAATAGTGGACTCGCCGAAAATGTGTTTCAAATGAGCTCCAAAGGTAGTGCAACGATCTCATTTCTAAGCAAAAATGGTGGAATCGCAGAAAAATGTGTTTAAAATGAGCTTCAAAGGTAGGGTGGTGGTCTAGCTGAAAAATGTGTTTCAAATGAGCTCCAAAGTTAGGGTAAACAGCCCAATTTCTGAGCAAAAATGGTGGACTCGCCGAAAAATGTGTTTCATATGAGCTCCAAAGGTAGGGTGGTGGACTTGCTAAAAAATGTGTTTCAAATGAGCTCGAAAGGTAGTGTAAACGGCCTCATTTCTAAGCAAAAATGGTGGACTCGCCAAAAAATGTGTTTAAATGAGCTTCAAAGGTAGGGTGGTGGTCTAGCTGAAAAATGTGTTTCAAATGAGCTCCAAAGATAGGGTAAACGGCCCAATTTCTGAGCAAAAATGGTGGACTCGCCGAAAACTGTGTTTCATATGAGCTTCAAAGGTAGGGTGGTGGACTCGCTAAAAAAATGTGTTTCAAATGAGTTCGAAAGGTAGGGTAAACAGCCTTATTTTTAAGAAAAAATAGTGGACTCGCGGTAAAATGTGTTTCAAATGAGCTCCAAAGGTAGGGTGGTGGACTCGGTAAAAAATGTGTTTCAAATGAGCTCGAAAGGTAGGGTAAACGGCCTCATTTCTAAGAAAAAATAGTGGACTTGCCGAAAAATGTGTTTCAAATGAGCTTCAAAGGTAGGGTGGTGGTCTAGCTGAAAAATGTGTTTCAAATGAGATCCAAAGGTAGGGTGGTGGACTCGCTAAAAAATGTGTTTCAAATGAGCTCGAAAGGTAGGGTAAACGGCCTCATTTCTATGAAAAAAGGGTGGACTCGCCGAAAAATGTGTTTAAAATGAGCTTCAAAGGTAGGGTGGTGGTCTAGCTGAAAAATTTGTTTTCGAATGAGCTCCAAAGATAGGGTAAACGGCCCCATTTATGAGCAAAATTGGTGGACTCGCCGAAAAATAAGTCTCATATGAGCTCCAAAGGTAGGGTGGTGGACTCGCTAAAAAAATGTGTTTCAAATGAGCTCGAAAGGTAGGGTAAACGACCTCATGTAAGCAAAAATGGTGGACACACCAAAAAATGTGTATCAAATGAGTTCGAAAGGTAGGGTGGTGGACTCGCTGAAAAATGTGTTTCGAATGAGCTCGAAAGGTAGGGTAAACGGCCTCATTTCTAATAAAAATGGTGGACTTGACGAAAAATGTGTTTCAAACGAGCTCGGAAGGTAGGATGGTGTGGGCTCGCAAAAAAATGTGTTTCAAATGAGCTCAAAAGGTAGGGTAAACGGCCTCATTTCTAAGCAAAAAAGGTGGACTATCCGAAAAATGTGTTTCAAATAAGCTCGAAAGGTAGGGTGGTGGACTCGCAAAAAAATGTGTTTCAAATGAGCTCGAAAGGTAGGGTAACGGACTCATTTCTAAGCAAAAATGGTGGACTCGCCGAAAAATGTGTTTCATATGAGCTCCAAAGGTAGGGTGGTGGACTCGCTAAAAAAATTTGTTACAAATGAGCTCGAAAGGTAGGGTAAACGGCCTTATTTATAAGAAAAAATAGTGGACTCGCCGGAAAATGTGTTTCAAATGAGCTCCAAAGGCAGGTGGTGGACTCGCAAAAAAATGTGTTTCAATTGAGCTCGACAGGTAGGGTAAACGGCCTCATTTTAAGAAAAAATCGTGGACTCGCCGAAAAATGTGTTTCAAATGAGCTTCAAAGGTAGGGTGGTGGTCTAGCTGAAAAATGTGTTTCAAATGAGCGCCAAACATAGAGTAAACGGCCCCATTTCTGAGCAAAATTGGTGAAATCGCCGAAAAATGTGTTTCAAATGAGCTCGAAAGGAAGGGTAAACGACCTTATTTCTAAGAAAAATTGTGGACTCGCCAGAAAATGTTTTTCAAATGAGCTCGAAAGGTAGGGTGGTGGACTCGCTAAAAAATGTATTTCAAATGAGCTCGAAAGGTAGGGTAAACGATCTCATTTCTAAAAAAAATGGTGGACTCGCCGAAAAATGTGTTTCAAATGAGCTTCAAAGGTAGGGTGGTGGTCTAGCTGAAAAATATGTTTCAAATGAGCTCCAAAGATAGGTAAACGGCCCCATTTCTGAGCAAAATTGGTGTACTCTCCGAAAAATGTGTTTCATATGAACTCCAAAGGTAGGGTGGTGACTCGCTAAAAAAATGTGTTTCAAATGAGCTCGAAAGGTAGGGTAAACGGCCTCGTTTGTAGCAAAAATGGTGGACACGCTGAAAAATGTGTTTCAAATGAGTTCGAAAGGTAGGGTGGTGGACTCGCTAAAAAATGTGTTTCAAATGAATTCAAAAGGTAGGGTAAACAGACTCATTTCTAAGAAAAAATGGTGGACTCGCCGAAAAATGTGTTTCATATGAGCTCCAAAGGTAGGGTGGTGGACTCGCTAAAAAATGTGTTTCAAATGAGCTCGAAAGGTAGGGTAAATGGCCTTATTTCTAAGAAAAAATAGTGGACTCGCCGGAAAATGTGTTTCAAATGAGCTCCAAAGGTAGGGTGGTGAAATCGCTAAAAAATGTGTTTCAAATGGGCTCGAAAGTTAGGGTAAACGGACTCATTTCTAACAAAAAATGGTGGACTCGCCGAAAAATGTGTTTAAAATGAGCTTCAAATATAGGGTGGTGGTCTAGCTAAAAAATGTGTTTCAAATGAGATCCAAAGATAGGGTAAATGGCCCCATTTCTGAGTAAAAATGGTGGACTCGCCGAAAAATGTGTTTCATATGAGCTCCAAAGGTAGGGTGGTGGACTCGCTAAAAAAATGTGTTTCAAATGAGTTCGAAAGGTATGGTAAATGGCCTTATTTCTAAGAAAAAATAACAGACTCGCCAGAAAATTTGTTTCAAATGAGCTCCAAAGGTAGGGTGCTGGACTCGGTAAAAATGTGTTTCAATTGAGCTCGAAAGGTATGGTAAACGTCCTCTTTCTAAGAAAAAATGGTGTACTCGCCAAAAAATGTGTTTCAAATGAGCTTCAAAGGTAGCGTGGTGGTCTAGCCGGAAAATATGTTTCAAATAAGCTCCAAAGATAGGGTAAACGACCCCATTTCTGTGCAAAATTGGTGGACTCACCGAAAAATGTGTTTCATATGAGCTCCAAAGGTAGGGTGGTGGACTCGGTAAAAAAATGTATTTCAAATGAGCTCGAAAGGTAGGGTAAACGGCCTAATTTGTAAGCAAAAATGGTGGACCCGCCGAAAAATGTGTTTCAAATGAGTTCGAAAGGTAGGGTGGTGGACTCGCTAAAAATGTGTTTCAAGTGAATTCAAAAGGTTGGGTAAACAGACTCATTTCTAAGAAAAATTGGTGGACTCGCTGAAAAATGTGTTTCTAATGAGCTCAAATGGTAGGGTGGTGTGGACTCGCAAAAAAATGTGTTTCGAATGAGCTCGAAAGGTAGGGTAAACGGGCTCATTTCTAAGCAAAAATGATGGACTTGCTGAAAAATGTGTTTCAAATGAGCTCGAAAGGTAGGGTGGTAGACTCGCTAAAAAATGTGTTTCAAATGAGCTCGAATGGTAGGGTAACGGACTCATTTCTAAGCAAAAATGGTGGACTCACCGAAAAATGTGTTTCATATGAGCTCCAAAGGTAGGGTGGTGGAATCGCTAAAAAAATTTGTTTCAAATGAGCTCAAAAGGTAGGGTAAACGGCCTTATTTCTAAGAAAAAATAGTGGACTCGCCGGAAAATGTGTTTCAAATGAGCTCCAAAGGTAGGGTGGTGGACTCGCTTAAAAACGTGTTTCAAATGAGCTCGAAAGGTAGGGTAAACGACCTCATTTCTAAGAAAAAATGGTGGACTCGCCGAAAAATGTGTTTCAAATGAGCTTCAAAGGTAGGGTGGTGGACTCGGTAAAAAAATGTATTTCAAATGAGCTCGAAAGGTAGGGTAAACGGCCTCATTTGTAAGCAAAAATGGTGGACCCGCCGAAAAATGTGTTTCAAATGAGTTCGAAAGGTAGGGTGGTGGACTCGCTAAAAAATGAATTTCAAATGAGCTCGAAAGGTAGGGTAAACGGCCTTATTTATAAGAAAAAATAGTGGACTCGCCGGAAAATGTGTTTCAAATGAGCTCCAAAGGCAGGTGGTGGACTCGCAAAAAAATGTATTTCAAATGAGCTCGACAGGTAGGGTAAACGGCCTCATTTTAAGAAAAAATCGTGGACTCGCCGAAAAATGTGTTTCAAATGAGCTTCAAAGGTAGGGTGGTGGTCTAGCTGAAAAATGTGTTTCAAATGAGCGCCAAAGATAGGGTAAACGGCCCCATTTCTGAGCAAAATTTGTGAAATCGCCGAAAAATGTGTTTCAAATGAGCTCGAAAGGTAGGGTAAACGACCTTATTTCTAAGAAAAATTGTGGACTCGCCAGAAAATATTTTTCAAATGAGCTCGAAAGGTAAGGTGGTGGACTCGCTAAAAATTGTGTTTCAAATAAGCTCGAAAGGTAGGGTAAACGATCTCATTTCTAAAAAAAAATGGTGGACTCGCCGAAAAATGTGTTTCAAATGAGCTTCAAAGGTAGGGTGGTGGTCTAGCTGAAAAATATGTTTCAAATGAGCTCCAAAGATAGGGTAAACGGCCCCATTTCTGAGCAAAATTGGTGGACTCTCCGAAAAATGTGTTTCATATGAACTCCAAAGGTAGGGTGGTGGACTCGCTAAAAAAATGTGTTTCAAATGAGCTCGAAAGGTAGGGTAAACGGCCTCATTTGTAGCAAAAATGATGGACACGCCGAAAAATGTGTTTCAAATGAGTTCGAAAGGTAGGGTGGTGGACTCGCCAAAAAATGTGTTTCAAATGAATTCAAAAGGTAGGGTAAACAGACTCATTTCTAAGAAAAAATGGTGGACTGGCCGAAAAATGTGTTTCATATGAGCTCCAAAGGTAGGGTGGTGGACTCGCTAAAAAATGTGTTTCAAATGAGCTCGAAAGGTAGGGTAAATGGCCTTATTTCTAAGAAAAAATAGTGGACTCGCCGGAAAATGTGTTTCAAATGAGCTCCAAAGGTAGGGTGGTGAAATCGCTAAAAAATGTGTTTCAAATGGGCTCGAAAGTTAGGGTAAACGGACTCATTTCTAACAAAAAATGGTGGACTCGCCGAAAAATGTGTTTAAAATGAGCTTCAAATATAGGGTGGTGGTCTAGCTAAAAAATGTGTTTCAAATGAGATCCAAAGATAGGGTAAATGGCCCCATTTCTGAGTAAAAATGGTGGACTCGCCGAAAAATGTGTTTCATATGAGCTCCAAAGGTAGGGTGGTGGACTCGCTAAAAAAATGTGTTTCAAATGAGTTCGAAAGGTATGGTAAATGGCCTTATTTCTAAGAAAAAATAACAGACTCGCCAGAAAATTTGTTTCAAATGAGCTCCAAAGGTAGGGTGCTGGACTCGGTAAAAATGTGTTTCAATTGAGCTCGAAAGGTATGGTAAACGTCCTCTTTCTAAGAAAAAATGGTGTACTCGCCAAAAAATGTGTTTCAAATGAGCTTCAAAGGTAGCGTGGTGGTCTAGCCGGAAAATATGTTTCAAATAAGCTCCAAAGATAGGGTAAACGACCCCATTTCTGTGCAAAATTGGTGGACTCACCGAAAAATGTGTTTCATATGAGCTCCAAAGGTAGGGTGGTGGACTCGGTAAAAAAATGTATTTCAAATGAGCTCGAAAGGTAGGGTAAACGGCCTAATTTGTAAGCAAAAATGGTGGACCCGCCGAAAAATGTGTTTCAAATGAGTTCGAAAGGTAGGGTGGTGGACTCGCTAAAAATGTGTTTCAAGTGAATTCAAAAGGTTGGGTAAACAGACTCATTTCTAAGAAAAATTGGTGGACTCGCTGAAAAATGTGTTTCTAATGAGCTCAAATGGTAGGGTGGTGTGGACTCGCAAAAAAATGTGTTTCGAATGAGCTCGAAAGGTAGGGTAAACGGGCTCATTTCTAAGCAAAAATGATGGACTTGCTGAAAAATGTGTTTCAAATGAGCTCGAAAGGTAGGGTGGTAGACTCGCTAAAAAATGTGTTTCAAATGAGCTCGAATGGTAGGGTAACGGACTCATTTCTAAGCAAAAATGGTGGACTCACCGAAAAATGTGTTTCATATGAGCTCCAAAGGTAGGGTGGTGGAATCGCTAAAAAAATTTGTTTCAAATGAGCTCAAAAGGTAGGGTAAACGGCCTTATTTCTAAGAAAAAATAGTGGACTCGCCGGAAAATGTGTTTCAAATGAGCTCCAAAGGTAGGGTGGTGGACTCGCTTAAAAACGTGTTTCAAATGAGCTCGAAAGGTAGGGTAAACGACCTCATTTCTAAGAAAAAATGGTGGACTCGCCGAAAAATGTGTTTCAAATGAGCTTCAAAGGTAGGGTGGTGGACTCGGTAAAAAAATGTATTTCAAATGAGCTTGAAAGGTAGGGTAAACGGCCTCATTTGTAAGCAAAAATGGTGGACCCGCCGAAAAATGTGTTTCAAATGAGTTCGAAAGGTAGGGTGGTGCACTCGCTAAAAAATGAATTTCAAATGAGCTCGAAAGGTAGGGTAAACGGCCTTATTTATAAGAAAAAATAGTGGACTCGCCGGAAAATGTGTTTCAAATGAGCTCCAAAGGCAGGTGGTGGACTCGCAAAAAAATGTATTTCAAATGAGCTCGACAGGTAGGGTAAACGGCCTCATTTTAAGAAAAAATCGTGGACTCGCCGAAAAATGTGTTTCAAATGAGCTTCAAAGGTAGGGTGGTGGTCTAGCTGAAAAATGTGTTTCAAATGAGCGCCAAAGATAGGGTAAACGGCCCCATTTCTGAGCAAAATTTGTGAAATCGCCGAAAAATGTGTTTCAAATGAGCTCGAAAGGTAGGGTAAACGACCTTATTTCTAAGAAAAATTGTGGACTCGCCAGAAAATATTTTTCAAATGAGCTCGAAAGGTAAGGTGGTGGACTCGCTAAAAATTGTGTTTCAAATAAGCTCGAAAGGTAGGGTAAACGATCTCATTTCTAAAAAAAAATGGTGGACTCGCCGAAAAATGTGTTTCAAATGAGCTTCAAAGGTAGGGTGGTGGTCTAGCTGAAAAATATGTTTCAAATGAGCTCCAAAGATAGGGTAAACGGCCCCATTTCTGAGCAAAATTGGTGGACTCTCCGAAAAATGTGTTTCATATGAACTCCAAAGGTAGGGTGGTGGACTCGCTAAAAAAATGTGTTTCAAATGAGCTCGAAAGGTAGGGTAAACGGCCTCATTTGTAGCAAAAATGATGGACACGCCGAAAAATGTGTTTCAAATGAGTTCGAAAGGTAGGGTGGTGGACTCGCCAAAAAATGTGTTTCAAATGAATTCAAAAGGTAGGGTAAACAGACTCATTTCTAAGAAAAAATGGTGGACTGGCCGAAAAATGTGTTTCATATGAGCTCCAAAGGTAGGGTGGTGGACTCGCTAAAAAATGTGTTTCAAATGAGCTCGAAAGGTAGGGTAAATGGCCTTATTTCTAAGAAAAAATAGTGGACTCGCCGGAAAATGTGTTTCAAATGAGCTCCAAAGGTAGGGTGGTGAAATCGCTAAAAAATGTGTTTCAAATGGGCTCGAAAGTTAGGGTAAACGGACTCATTTCTAACAAAAAATGGTGGACTCGCCGAAAAATGTGTTTAAAATGAGCTTCAAATATAGGGTGGTGGTCTAGCTAAAAAATGTATTTCAAATGAGATCCAAAGATAGGGTAAATGGCCCCATTTCTGAGCAAAAATGGTGGACTCGCCGAAAAATGTGTTTCATATGAGCTCCAAAGGTAGGGTGGTGGACTCGCTAAAAAAATGTGTTTCAAATGAGTTCGAAAGGTATGGTAAATGGCCTTATTTCTAAGAAAAAATAACAAACTCGCCAGAAAATGTGTTTCAAATGAGCTCCAAAGGTAGGGTGGTGGACTCGGTAAAAAGGTGTTTCAATTGAGCTCGAAAGGTATGGTAAACGTCCTCTTTCTAAGAAAAAATGGTGTACTCGCCAAAAAATGTGTTTCAAATGAGCTTCAAAGGTAGCGTGGTGGTCTAGCCGGAAAATATGTTTCAAATAAGCTCCAAAGATAGGGTAAACGACCCCATTTCTGTGCAAAATTGGTGGACTCACCGAAAAATGTGTTTCATATGAGCTCCAAAGGTAGGGTGGTGGACTCGGTAAAAAAATGTATTTCAAATGAGGTCGAAAGGTAGGGTAAACGGCCTAATTTGTAAGCAAAAATGGTGGACCCGCTGAAAAATGTGTTTCAAATGAGTTCGAAAGGTAGGGTGGTGGACTCGCTAAAAATGTGTTTCAAGTGAATTCAAAAGGTTGGGTAAACAGACTCATTTCTAAGCAAAATAGGTGGACTCGCTGAAAAATGTGTTTCTAATGAGCTCAAATGGTAGGGTGGTGTGGACTCGCAAAAAAATGTGTTTCGAATGAGCTCGAAAGGTAGGGTAAACGGGCTCATTTCTAAGCAAAAATGATGGACTTGCTGAAAAATGTGTTTCAAATGAGCTCGAAAGGTAGGGTGGTAGACTCGCTAAAAAATGTGTTTCAAATGAGCTCGAATGGTAGGGTAACGGACTCATTTCTAAGCAAAAATGGTGGACTCACCGAAAAATGTGTTTCATATGAGCTCCAAAGGTAGGGTGGTGGAATCGCTAAAAAAATGTGTTTCAAATGAGCTCAAAAGGTAGGGTAAACGGCCTTATTTCTAAGAAAAAATAGTGGACTCGCCGGAAAATGTGTTTCAAATGAGCTCCAAAGGTAGGGTGGTGGACTCGCTTAAAAACGTGTTTCAAATGAGCTCGAAAGGTAGGGTAAACGACCTCATTTCTAAGAAAAAATGGTGGACTCGCCGAAAAATGTGTTTCAAATGAGCTTCAACGGTAGGGTGGTGGTCTAGCTGAAAAATATGTTTCAAATGAGCTCCAAAGGTAGGGTAATCGGCCCCATTTCTGAGCAGAATTGGTGGACTCTCCAAAAAATGTGTTTATTGTGAACTCCAAAGGTAGGGTGGTGGACTCGATAAAAAAATGTGTTTCAAATGAGCTCGAAAGGTAGGGTAAACGGCCTTATTTCTAAGATAAAATAGTGGACTCGCCGGAAAATGTGTTTCAAATGAGCGCCAAAGGTAGGGTGGTGAACTCGCTAAAAAATGTGTTTCAAATGGGCTCGAAAGGTAGGGTAAACGGACTCATTTCTAAAAACAAATGGTGGACTCGCCGAAAAATGTGTTTAAAATGAGCTTCAAAGATAGGGTGGTGGTCTAGCTAAAAAATGTGTTTCAAATGAGATCCAAAGATAGGGTAAACGGCCCCATTTCTGAGCAAAAATGGTGGACTCGCCAAAAAATGTGTTTCATATGAGCTCCAAAGGTAGGGTGATGGACTCGCTAAAAAAATGTGTTTCAAATGAGTTCGAAAGGTAGGGTAAATGGCGTTATTTCTAAGAAAAAATAGTGGACTCGCTGGAAAATGTGTTTCAAATGAGCTCCAAAGGTAGGGTGGTGGACTCGGTAAAAAATGTGTTTCAAATGAGCTCGAAAGGTAGGGTAAACGACCTCATTTCTAAGAAAAAATGGTGGACTCGCCGAAAAATGTGTTTCATATCAGCTCCAAAGGTAGGGTGGTGGACTCGCTAAAAAAAGATTTTCAAATGAATTCAAAAGGTAGGATAAACAGACTCATTTCTAAGAAAAAATGGTGGACTCGCCGACAAATGTGTTTCAAATGAGCTCGAAAGGTAGGGTGGTGTGGACTCGCTAAAAATTGCGTTTCGAATGAGGTCGAAAGATATGGTAAACGGACTCATTTCTAAGAAAAAAAAGTGGACTCGCCGGAAAATGTGTTTCAAATGAGCTCCAAAGGTAGGGTGGTGGACTCGCTAAAAAAATGTGTTTCAAATCAGTTCGAAAGGTAGGGTAAACGGCCTTCATTTCTAAGAAAAAACAGTGGACTCGCTGGAAAATGTGTTTCAAATGAGCTCCAAAGGTTGGGTGGTGGACTCGGTAAAAAGTTTGTTTCAAATGAGCTCGAAAGGTAGGGTAAACGGCCTCATTTCTAAGAAAAAATGGTGGACTCGCCGAAAAATGTGTTTCAAATGAGCTTCAAAGGAAGGGTGGTGGTCTAGCTGAAAAATGTGTTTCAAATGAGCTCCAAAGATAGGGTAAACGGCCCCATTTCTGAGGAAAATTGGTGAACTCGCCGAAAAATGTGTTTCATATGAGCTCCAAAGGTAGGGTGGTGCACTCGCAAAAAATGTGTTTCAAATGGGCTCGAAAGGTAGGGTAAACGGACTCATTTCTAAAAACAAATGGTGGACTCGCCGAAAAATGTGTTTAAAATGAGCTTCAAAGATAGGGTGGTGGTCTAGCTAAAAAATGTGTTTCAAATGAGATCCAAAGATAGGGTAAACGGCCCCATTTCTGAGAAAAAATGGTGGACTCGCCAAAAAATGTGTTTCATATGAGCTCCAAAGGTAGGGTGATGGACTCGCTAAAAAAATGTGTTTCAAATGAGTTCGAAAGGTAGGGTAAATGGCGTTATTTCTAAGAAAAAATAGTGGACTCGCTGGAAAATGTGTTTCAAATGAGCTCCAAAGGTAGGGTGGTGGACTCGGTAAAAAATGTGTTTCAAATGAGCTCGAAAGGTAGGGTAAACGACCTCATTTCTAAGAAAAAATGGTGGACTCGCCGAAAAATGTGTTTCATATCAGCTCCAAAGGTAGGGTGGTGGACTCGCTAAAAAAAGATTTTCAAATGAATTCAAAAGGTAGGATAAACAGACTCATTTCTAAGAAAAAATGGTGGACTCGCCGACAAATGTGTTTCAAATGAGCTCGAAAGGTAGGGTGGTGGACTCGGTAAAAAATGTGTTTCAAATGAGCTCGAAAGGTAGGGTAAACGACCTCATTTCTAAGAAAAAATGGTGGACTCGCCGAAAAATGTGTTTCATATCAGCTCCAAAGGTAGGGTGGTGGACTCGCTAAAAAAATGTGTTTCAAATCAGTTCGAAAGGTAGGGTAAACGGCCTTCATTTCTAAGAAAAAACAGTGGACTCGCTGGAAAATGTGTTTCAAATGAGCTCCAAAGGTTGGGTGGTGGACTCGGTAAAAAGTTTGTTTCAAATGAGCTCGAAAGGTAGGGAAAACGGCCTCATTTCTAAGAAAAAATGGTGGACTCGCCGAAAAATGTGTTTCAAATGAGCTTCAAAGGAAGGGTGGTGGTCTAGCTGAAAAATGTGTTTCAAATGAGCTCCAAAGATAGGGTAAACGGCCCCATTTCTGAGGAAAATTGGTGAACTCGCCGAAAAATGTGTTTCATATGAGCTCCAAAGGTAGGGTGGTGCACTCGCAAAAAATGTGTTTCAAATGGGCTCGAAAGGTAGGGTAAACGGACTCATTTCTAAAAACAAATGGTGGACTCGCCGAAAAATGTGTTTAAAATGAGCTTCAAAGATAGGGTGGTGGTCTAGCTAAAAAATGTGTTTCAAATGAGATCCAAAGATAGGGTAAACGGCCCCATTTCTGAGCAAAAATGGTGGACTCGCCAAAAAATGTGTTTCATATGAGCTCCAAAGGTAGGGTGATGGACTCGCTAAAAAAATGTGTTTCAAATGAGTTCGAAAGGTAGGGTAAATGGCGTTATTTCTAAGAAAAAATAGTGGACTCGCTGGAAAATGTGTTTCAAATGAGCTCCAAAGGTAGGGTGGTGGACTCGGTAAAAAATGTGTTTCAAATGAGCTCGAAAGGTAGGGTAAACGACCTCATTTCTAAGAAAAAATGGTGGACTCGCCGAAAAATGTGTTTCATATCAGCTCCAAAGGTAGGGTGGTGGACTCGCTAAAAAAAGAGTTTCAAATGAATTCAAAAGGTAGGATAAACAGACTCATTTCTAAGAAAAAATGGTGGACTCGCCGACAAATGTGTTTCAAATGAGCTCGAAAGGTAGGGTGGTGTGGACTCGCTAAAAATTGCGTTTCGAATGAGCTCGAAAGATATGGTAAACGGACTCATTTCTAAGAAAAAAAAGTGGACTCGCCGGAAAATGTGTTTCAAATGAGCTCCAAAGGTAGGGTGGTGGACTCGCTAAAAAAATTGTGTTTCAAATCAGTCCGAAAGGTAGGGTAAACGGCCTTTATTTCTAAGAAAAAACAGTGGACTCGCTGGAAAATGTGTTTCAAATGAGCTCCAAAGGTTGGATGGTGGACTGGGTAAAAAATTTGTTTCAAGTGAGCTCGAAAGGTAGGGTAAACGGCCTCATTTCTAAGAAAAAATGGTGGACTCGCTGAAAAATGTGTTTCAAATGAGCTTCAAAGGAAGGGTGGTGGTCTAGCTGAAAAATGTGTTTCAAATGAGCTCCAAAGATAGGGTAAACGGCCCCATTTCTGAGGAAAATTGGTGAACTCACCGAAAAATGTGTTTCATATGAGCTCCAAAGGTAGGGTGGTGCACTCGCAAAAAATGTGTTTCAAATGAGCTCGAAATGTAGGGTAAACGGCCTCATTTCTAAGCAAAAATGGTGTACTCGACAAAAAATGTGTTTGAAATGAGCTTCAAAGGTAGGGTGGTGGACCCGCTAAAAAAATGTGTTTCAAATGAGCTCAAAAGGAAGGGTAAACAACCTTATTTCTAAGAAAAAATAGTGGACTCGCCGAAAATGTGTTTCAAATGAGCTCCAAAGGTAGTGCAACGATCTCATTTCTAAGCAAAAATGGTGGAATCGTCGAAAAATGTGTTTAAAATGAGCTTCAAAGGTAGGGTGGTGGTCTAGCTGAAAAATGTGTTTCAAATGAGCTCGAAAGGTAGGGTAAACGACCTCATTTTTATGAAAAAATGGTGGACTCGCCGAAAAATGTGTTTAAAATTAGCTTCAAAGGTAGGGTGGTGGTCTAGCTGAAAATTTTGTTTTCGAATGAGCTCCAAAGATAGGGTAAACGTCCCCATTTATGAGCAAAATTGGTGGACTCGCCGAAAAATGAGTCTCATATGAGCTCCAAAGGTAGGGTGGTGGACTCGCAAAAAAATGTGTTTCAAATGAGCTCGAAAGGTAGGGTAAACGGCCTTATTTATAAGAAAAAATAGTGGACTCGCCGGAAAATGTGTTTCAATTGAGCTCCAAAGGCAGGTGGTGGACTCGCAAAAAAATGTGTTTCAAATGAGCTCGACAGGTAGGGTAAACGGCCTCATTTTAAGAAACAATTTTGGACTCGCCGAAAAATGTGTTTCAAATGAGCTTCAAAGGAAGGGTGGTGGTCTAGATGAAAAATGTGTTTCAAATGAGCTCCAAAGATAGGGTAAACGGCCCCATTTCTGAGGAAAATAGGTGAACTCGCCGAAAAATGTGTTTCATATGAGCTCCAAAGGTAGGGTGGTGCACTCGCAAAAAATGTGTTTCAAATGGGCTCGAAAGGTAGGGTAAACGGACTCATTTCTTAAAACAAATGGTGGACTCGCCGAAAAATGTGTTTAAAATGAGCTTCAAAGATAGGGTGGTGGTCTAGCTAAAAAATGTGTTTCAAATGAGATCCAAAGATAGGGTAAACGGCCCCATTTCTGAGCAAAAATGGTGGACTCGCCAAAAAATGTGTTTCATATGAGCTCCAAAGGTAGGGTGATGGACTCGCTAAAAAAATGTGTTTCAAATGAGTTCGAAAGGTAGGGTAAATGGCGTTATTTCTAAGAAAAAATAGTGGACTCGCTGGAAAATGTGTTTCAAATGAGCTCCAAAGGTAGGGTGGTGGACATGGTAAAAAATGTGTTTCAAATGAGCTCGAAAGGTAGGGTAAACGACCTCATTTCTAAGAAAAAATGGTGGACTCGCCGAAAAATGTGTTTCATATCAGCTCCAAAGGTAGGGTGGTGGACTCGCTAAAAAAAGAGTTTCAAATGAATTCAAAAGGTAGGATAAACAGACTCATTTCTAAGAAAAAATGGTGGACTCGCCGACAAATGTGTTTCAAATGAGCTCGAAAGGTAGGGTGGTGTGGACTCGCTAAAAATTGCGTTTCGAATGAGCTCGAAAGATATGGTAAACGGACTCATTTCTAAGAAAAAAAAGTGGACTCGCCGGAAAATGTGTTTCAAATGAGCTCCAAAGGTAGGGTGGTGGACTCGCTAAAAAATTGTGTTTCAAATCAGTTCGAAAGGTAGGGTAAACGGCCTTTATTTCTAAGAAAAAACAGTGGACTCGCTGGAAAATGTGTTTCAAATGAGCTCCAAAGGTTGGGTGGTGGACTCGGTAAAAATTTTGTTTCAAATGAGCTCGAAAGGTAGGGTAAACGGCCTCATTTCTAAGAAAAAATGGTGGACTCGCCGAAAAATGTGTTTCAAATGAGCTTCAAAGGAAGGGTGGTGGTCTAGCTGAAAAATGTGTTTCAAATGAGCTCCAAAGATAGGGTAAACGGCCCCATTTCTGAGGAAAATTGATGAACTCGCCGAAAAATGTGTTGCATATGAGCTCCAAAGGTAGGGTGGTGCACTCGCAAAAAATGTGTTTCAAATGGGCTCGAAAGGTAGGGTAAACGGACTCATTTCTAAAAACAAATGGTGGACTCGCCGAAAAATGTGTTTAAAATGAGCTTCAAAGATAGGGTGGTGGTCTAGCTAAAAAATGTGTTTCAAATGAGATCCAAAGATAGGGTAAACGGCCCCATTTCTGAGCAAAAATGGTGGACTCGCCAAAAAATGTGTTTCATATGAGCTCCAAAGGTAGGGTGATGGACTCGCTAAAAAAATGTGTTTCAAATGAGTTCGAAAGGTAGGGTAAATGGCGTTATTTCTAAGAAAAAATAGTGGACTCGCTGGAAAATGTGTTTCAAATGAGCTCCAAAGGTAGGGTGGTGGACTCGGTAAAAAATGTGTTTCAAATGAGCTCGAAAGGTAGGGTAAACGACCTCATTTCTAAGAAAAAATGGTGGACTCGCCGAAAAATGTGTTTCATATCAGCTCCAAAGGTAGGGTGGTGGACTCGCTAAAAAAAGAGTTGCAAATGAATTCAAAAGGTAGGATAAACACACTCATTTCTAAGAAAAAATGGTGGAGTCGCCGACAAATGTGTTCCAAATGAGCTCGAAAGGTAGGGTGGTGTGGACTCGCTAAAAATTGCGTTTCGAATGAGCTCGAAAGATATGGTAAACGGACTCATTTCTAAGAAAAAAAAGTGGACTCGCCGGAAAATGTGTTTCAAATGAGCTCCAAAGGTAGGGTGGTGGACTCGCTAAAAAAATGTGTTTCAAATCAGTTCGAAAGGTAGGGTAAACGGCCTTTATTTGTAAGAAAAAACAGTGGACTCGCTGGAAAATGTGTTTCAAATGAGCTCCAAAGGTTGGGTGGTGGACTCGGTAAAAAATTTGTTTCAAATGAGCTCGAAAGGTAGGGTAAACGGCCTCATTTCTAAGAAAAAATGGTGGACTCGCCGAAAAATGTGTTTCAAATGAGCTTCAAAGGAAGGGTGGTGGTCTAGCTGAAAAATGTGTTTCAAATGAGTTCCAAAGATAGGGTAAACGGCCCCATTTCTGAGGAAAATTGGTGAACTCGCCGAAAAATGTGTTTCATATGAGCTTCAAAGGTAGGGTGGTGCACTCGCAAAAAATGTGTTTCAAATGGGCTCGAAAGGTAGGGTAAACGGACTCATTTCTAAAAACAAATGGTGGACTCGCCGAAAAATGTGTTTAAAATGAGCTTCAAAGATAGGGTGGTGGTCTAGCTAAAAAATGTGTTTCAAATGAGATCCAAAGATAGGGTAAACGGCCCCATTTCTGAGCAAAAATGGTGGACTCGCCAAAAAATGTGTTTCATATGAGCTCCAAAGGTAGGGTGATGGACTCGCTAAAAAAATGTGTTTCAAATGAGTTCGAAAGGTAGGGTAAATGGTGTTATTTCTAAGAAAAAATAGTGGACTCGCTGGAAAATGTGTTTCAAATGAGCTCCAAAGGTAGGGTGGTGGACTCGGTAAAAAATGTGTTTCAAATGAGCTCGAAAGGTAGGGTAAACGACCTCATTTCTAAGAAAAAATGGTGGACTCGCCGAAAAATGTGTTTCATATCAGCTCCAAAGGTAGGGTGGTGGACTCGCTAAAAAAAGAGTTTCAAATGAATTCAAAAGGTAGGATAAACAGACTCATTTCTAAGAAAAAATGGTGGACTCGCCGACAAATGTGTTTCAAATGAGCTCGAAAGGTAGGGTGGTGTGGACTCGCTAAAAATTGCGTTTCGAATGAGCTCGAAAGATATGGTAAACGGACTCATTTCTAAGAAAAAAAAGTGGACTCGCCGGAAAATGTGTTTCAAATGAGCTCCAAAGGTAGGGTGGTGGACTCGCTAAAAAAATTGTGTTTCAAATCAGTTCGAAAGGTAGGGTAAACGGCCTTTATTTCTAAGAAAAAACAGTGGACTCGCTGGAAAATGTGTTTCAAATGAGCTCCAAAGGTTGGGTGGTGGACTCGGTAAAAAATTTGTTTCAAATGAGCTCGAAAGGTAGGGTAAACGGCCTCATTTCTAAGAAAAAATGGTGGACTCGCTGAAAAATGTGTTTCAAATGAGCTTCAAAGGAAGGGTGGTGGTCTAGCTGAAAAATGTGTTTCAAATGAGCTCCAAAGATAGGGTAAACGGCCCCATTTCTGAGGAAAATTGGTGAACTCACCGAAAAATGTGTTTCATATGAGCTCCAAAGGTAGGGTGGTGCACTCGCAAAAAATGTGTTTCAAATGAGCTCGAAATGTAGGGTAAACGGCCTCATTTCTAAGCAAAAATGGTGTACTCGACAAAAAATGTGTTTGAAATGAGCTTCAAAGGTAGGGTGGTGGACCCGCTAAAAAAATGTGTTTCAAATGAGCTCAAAAGGAAGGGTAAACAACCTTATTTCTAAGAAAGAATAGTGGACTCGCCGAAAATGTGTTTCAAATGAGCTCCAAAGGTAGTGCAACGATCTCATTTCTAAGCAAAAATGGTGGACTCGCCGACAAATGTGTTTCAAATGAGCTCGAAAGGTAGGGTGGTGTGGACTCGCTAAAAATTGCGTTTCGAATGAGCTCGAAAGATATGGTAAACGGACTCATTTCTAAGAAAAAAAAGTGGACTCGCCGGAAAATGTGTTTCAAATGAGCTCCAAAGGTAGGGTGGTGGACTCGCTAAAAAAATGTGTTTCAAATCAGTTCGAAAGGTAGGGTAAACGGCCTTTATTTCTAAGAAAAAACAGTGGACTCGCTGGAAAATGTGTTTCAAATGAGCTCCAAAGGTTGGGTGGTGGACTCGGTAAAAATTTTGTTTCAAATGAGCTCGAAAGGTAGGGTAAACGGCCTCATTTCTAAGAAAAAATGGTGGACTCGCCGAAAAATGTGTTTCAAATGAGCTTCAAAGGAAGGGTGGTGGTCTAGCTGAAAAATGTGTTTCAAATGAGCTCCAAAGATAGGGTAAACGGCCCCATTTCTGAGGAAAATTGATGAACTCGCCGAAAAATGTGTTGCATATGAGCTCCAAAGGTAGGGTGGTGCACTCGCAAAAAATGTGTTTCAAATGGGCTCGAAAGGTAGGGTAAACGGACTCATTTCTAAAAACAAATGGTGGACTCGCCGAAAAATGTGTTTAAAATGAGCTTCAAAGATAGGGTGGTGGTCTAGCTAAAAAATGTGTTTCAAATGAGATCCAAAGATAGGGTAAACGGCCCCATTTCTGAGCAAAAATGGTGGACTCGCCAAAAAATGTGTTTCATATGAGCTCCAAAGGTAGGGTGATGGACTCGCTAAAAAAATGTGTTTCAAATGAGTTCGAAAGGTAGGGTAAATGGCGTTATTTCTAAGAAAAAATAGTGGACTCGCTGGAAAATGTGTTTCAAATGAGCTCCAAAGGTAGGGTGGTGGACTCGGTAAAAAATGTGTTTCAAATGAGCTCGAAAGGTAGGGTAAACGACCTCATTTCTAAGAAAAAATGGTGGACTCGCCGAAAAATGTGTTTCATATCAGCTCCAAAGGTAGGGTGGTGGACTCGCTAAAAAAAGAGTTGCAAATGAATTCAAAAGGTAGGATAAACACACTCATTTCTAAGAAAAAATGGTGGAGTCGCCGACAAATGTGTTTCAAATGAGCTCGAAAGGTAGGGTGGTGTGGACTCGCTAAAAATTGCGTTTCGAATGAGCTCGAAAGATATGGTAAACGGACTCATTTCTAAGAAAAAAAAGTGGACTCGCCGGAAAATGTGTTTCAAATGAGCTCCAAAGGTAGGGTGGTGGACTCGCTAAAAAAATGTGTTTCAAATCAGTTCGAAAGGTAGGGTAAACGGCCTTTATTTGTAAGAAAAAACAGTGGACTCGCTGGAAAATGTGTTTCAAATGAGCTCCAAAGGTTGGGTGGTGGACTCGGTAAAAAATTTGTTTCAAATGAGCTCGAAAGGTAGGGTAAACGGCCTCATTTCTAAGAAAAAATGGTGGACTCGCCGAAAAATGTGTTTCAAATGAGCTTCAAAGGAAGGGTGGTGGTCTAGCTGAAAAATGTGTTTCAAATGAGTTCCAAAGATAGGGTAAACGGCCCCATTTCTGAGGAAAATTGGTGAACTCGCCGAAAAATGTGTTTCATATGAGCTTCAAAGGTAGGGTGGTGCACTCGCAAAAAATGTGTTTCAAATGGGCTCGAAAGGTAGGGTAAACGGACTCATTTCTAAAAACAAATGGTGGACTCGCCGAAAAATGTGTTTAAAATGAGCTTCAAAGATAGGGTGGTGGTCTAGCTAAAAAATGTGTTTCAAATGAGATCCAAAGATAGGGTAAACGGCCCCATTTCTGAGCAAAAATGGTGGACTCGCCAAAAAATGTGTTTCATATGAGCTCCAAAGGTAGGGTGATGGACTCGCTAAAAAAATGTGTTTCAAATGAGTTCGAAAGGTAGGGTAAATGGTGTTATTTCTAAGAAAAAATAGTGGACTCGCTGGAAAATGTGTTTCAAATGAGCTCCAAAGGTAGGGTGGTGGACTCGGTAAAAAATGTGTTTCAAATGAGCTCGAAAGGTAGGGTAAACGACCTCATTTCTAAGAAAAAATGGTGGACTCGCCGAAAAATGTGTTTCATATCAGCTCCAAAGGTAGGGTGGTGGACTCGCTAAAAAAAGAGTTTCAAATGAATTCAAAAGGTAGGATAAACAGACTCATTTCTAAGAAAAAATGGTGGACTCGCCGACAAATGTGTTTCAAATGAGCTCGAAAGGTAGGGTGGTGTGGACTCGCTAAAAATTGCGTTTCGAATGAGCTCGAAAGATATGGTAAACGGACTCATTTCTAAGAAAAAAAAGTGGACTCGCCGGAAAATGTGTTTCAAATGAGCTCCAAAGGTAGGGTGGTGGACTCGCTAAAAAAATTGTGTTTCAAATCAGTTCGAAAGGTAGGGTAAACGGCCTTTATTTCTAAGAAAAAACAGTGGACTCGCTGGAAAATGTGTTTCAAATGAGCTCCAAAGGTTGGGTGGTGGACTCGGTAAAAAATTTGTTTCAAATGAGCTCGAAAGGTAGGGTAAACGGCCTCATTTCTAAGAAAAAATGGTGGACTCGCTGAAAAATGTGTTTCAAATGAGCTTCAAAGGAAGGGTGGTGGTCTAGCTGAAAAATGTGTTTCAAATGAGCTCCAAAGATAGGGTAAACGGCCCCATTTCTGAGGAAAATTGGTGAACTCACCGAAAAATGTGTTTCATATGAGCTCCAAAGGTAGGGTGGTGCACTCGCAAAAAATGTGTTTCAAATGAGCTCGAAATGTAGGGTAAACGGCCTCATTTCTAAGCAAAAATGGTGTACTCGACAAAAAATGTGTTTGAAATGAGCTTCAAAGGTAGGGTGGTGGACCCGCTAAAAAAATGTGTTTCAAATGAGCTCAAAAGGAAGGGTAAACAACCTTATTTCTAAGAAAGAATAGTGGACTCGCCGAAAATGTGTTTCAAATGAGCTCCAAAGGTAGTGCAACGATCTCATTTCTAAGCAAAAATGGTGGAATCGCCGAAAAATGTGTTTAAAATGAGCTTCAAAGGTAGGGTGGTGGTCTAGCTGAAAAATGTGTTTCAAATGAGCTCGAAAGGTAGGGTAAACGACCTCATTTCTATGAAAAAATGGTGGACTCGCCGAAAAATGTGTTTAAAATTAGCTTCAAAGGTAGGGTGGTGGTCTAGCTGAAAATTTTGTTTTCGAATGAGCTCCAAAGATAGGGTAAACGTCCCCATTTATGAGCAAAATTGGTGGACTCGCCGAAAAATGAGTCTCATATGAGCTCCAAAGGTAGGGTGGTGGACTCGCAAAAAAATGTGTTTCAAATGAGCTCGAAAGGTAGGGTAAACGGCCTTATTTATAAGAAAAAATAGTGGACTCGCCGGAAAATGTGTTTCAAATGAGCTCCAAAGGCAGGTGGTGGACTCGCAAAAAAATGTGTTTCAAATGAGCTCGACAGGTAGGGTAAACGGCCTCATTTTAAGAAAAAAATTTGGACTCGCCGAAAAATGTGTTTCAAATGAGCTTCAAAGGAAGGGTGGTGGTCTAGATGAAAAATGTGTTTCAAATGAGCTCCAAAGATAGGTTAAACGGCCCCATTTCTGAGGAAAATTGTGAACTCGCCGAAAAATGTGTTTCATATGAGCTCCAAAGGTAGGGTGGTGCACTCGCAAAAAATGTGTTTCAAATGGGCTCGAAAGGTAGGGTAAACAGACTCATTTCTTAAAACAAATGGTGGACTCGCCGAAAAATGTGTTTAAAATGAGCTTCAAAGATAGGGTGGTGGTCTAGCTAAAAAATGTGTTTCAAATGAGATCCAAAGATAGGGTAAACGGCCCCATTTCTGAGCAAAAATGGTGGACTCGCCAAAAAATGTGTTTCATATGAGCTCCAAAGGTAGGGTGATGGACTCGCTAAAAAAATGTGTTTCAAATGAGTTCGAAAGGTAGGGTAAATGGTGTTATTTCTAAGAAAAAATAGTGGACTCGCTGGAAAATGTGTTTCAAATGAGCTCCAAAGGTAGGGTGGTGGACTCGGTAAAAAATGTGTTTCAAATGAGCTCGAAAGGTAGGGTAAACGACCTCATTTCTAAGAAAAAATGGTGGACTCGCCGAAAAATGTGTTTCATATCAGCTCCAAAGGTAGGGTGGTGGACTCGCTAAAAAAAGAGTTTCAAATGAATTCAAAAGGTAGGATAAACAGACTCATTTCTAAGAAAAAATGGTGGACTCGCCGACAAATGTGTTTCAAATGAGCTCGAAAGGTAGGGTGGTGTGGACTCGCTAAAAATTGCGTTTCGAATGAGCTCGAAAGATATGGTAAACGGACTCATTTCTAAGAAAAAAAAGTGGACTCGCCGGAAAATGTGTTTCAAATGAGCTCCAAAGGTAGGGTGGTGGACTCGCTAAAAAAATTGTGTTTCAAATCAGTTCGAAAGGTAGGGTAAACGGCCTTTATTTCTAAGAAAAAACAGTGGACTCGCTGGAAAATGTGTTTCAAATGAGCTCGAAAGGTTGGGTGGTGGACTCGGTAAAAAATTTGTTTCAAATGAGCTCGAAAGGTAGGGTAAACGGCCTCATTTCTAAGAAAAAATGGTGGACTCGCTGAAAAATGTGTTTCAAATGAGCTTCAAAGGAAGGGTGGTGGTCTAGCTGAAAAATGTGTTTCAAATGAGCTCCAAAGATAGGGTAAACGGCCCCATTTCTGAGGAAAATTGGTGAACTCACCGAAAAATGTGTTTCATATGAGCTCCAAAGGTAGGGTGGTGCACTCGCAAAAAATGTGTTTCAAATGAGCTCGAAATGTAGGGTAAACGGCCTCATTTCTAAGCAAAAATGGTGTACTCGACAAAAAATGTGTTTGAAATGAGCTTCAAAGGTAGGGTGGTGGACCCGCTAAAAAAATGTGTTTCAAATGAGCTCAAAAGGAAGGGTAAACAACCTTATTTCTAAGAAAGAATAGTGGACTCGCCGAAAATGTGTTTCAAATGAGCTCCAAAGGTAGTGCAACGATCTCATTTCTAAGCAAAAATGGTGGAATCGCCGAAAAATGTGTTTAAAATGAGCTTCAAAGGTAGGGTGGTGGTCTAGCTGAAAAATGTGTTTCAAATGAGCTCGAAAGGTAGGGTAAACGACCTCATTTCTATGAAAAAATGGTGGACTCGCCGAAAAATGTGTTTAAAATTAGCTTCAAAGGTAGGGTGGTGGTCTAGCTGAAAATTTTGTTTTCGAATGAGCTCCAAAGATAGGGTAAACGTCCCCATTTATGAGCAAAATTGGTGGACTCGCCGAAAAATGAGTCTCATATGAGCTCCAAAGGTAGGGTGGTGGACTCGCAAAAAAATGTGTTTCAAATGAGCTCGAAAGGTAGGGTAAACGGCCTTATTTATAAGAAAAAATAGTGGACTCGCCGGAAAATGTGTTTCAAATGAGCTCCAAAGGCAGGTGGTGGACTCGCAAAAAAATGTGTTTCAAATGAGCTCGACAGGTAGGGTAAACGACCTCATTTTAAGAAAAAAATTTGGACTCGCCGAAAAATGTGTTTCAAATGAGCTTCAAAGGAAGGGTGGTGGTCTAGATGAAAAATGTGTTTCAAATGAGCTCCAAAGATAGGTTAAACGGCCCCATTTCTGAGGAAAATTGTGAACTCGCCGAAAAATGTGTTTCATATGAGCTCCAAAGGTAGGGTGGTGCACTCGCAAAAAATGTGTTTCAAATGGGCTCGAAAGGTAGGGTAAACAGACTCATTTCTTAAAACAAATGGTGGACTCGCCGAAAAATGTGTTTAAAATGAGCTTCAAAGATAGGGTGGTGGTCTAGCTAAAAAATGTGTTTCAAATGAGATCCAAAGATAGGGTAAACGGCCCCATTTCTGAGCAAAAATGGTGGACTCGCCAAAAAATGTGTTTCATATGAGCTCCAAAGGTAGGGTGATGGACTCGCTAAAAAAATGTGTTTCAAATGAGTTCGAAAGGTAGGGTAAATGGCGTTATTTCTAAGAAAAAATAGTGGACTCGCTGGAAAATGTGTTTCAAATGAGCTCCAAAGGTAGGGTGGTGGACTCGGTAAAAAATGTGTTTCAAATGAGCTCGAAAGGTAGGGTAAACGACCTCATTTCTAAGAAAAAATGGTGGACTCGCCGAAAAATGTGTTTCATATCAGCTCCAAAGGTAGGGTGGTGGACTCGCTAAAAAAAGAGTTTCAAATGAATTCAAAAGGTAGGATAAACAGACTCATTTCTAAGAAAAAATGGTGGAGTCGCCGACAAATGTGTTTCAAATGAGCACGAAAGGTAGGTTGGTGTGGACTCGCTAAAAATTGCGTTTCGAATGAGCTCGAAAGATATGGTAAACGGACTCATTTCTAAGAAAAAAAAGTGGACTCGCCGGAAAATGTGTTTCAAATGAGCTCCAAAGGAAGGGTGGTGGACTCGCTAAAAAAATGTGTTTCAAATCAGTTCGAAAGGTAGGGTAAACGGCCTTTATTTGTAAGAAAAAACAGTGGACTCGCTGGAAAATGTGTTTCAAATGAGCTCCAAAGGTTGGGTGGTGGACTCGGTAAAAAATTTGTTTCAAATGAGCTCGAAAGGTAGGGTAAACGGCCTCATTTCTAAGAAAAAATGGTGGACTCGCCGGAAAATGTGTTTCAAATGAGCTCCAAAGGCAGGTGGTGGACTCGCAAAAAAATGTGTTTCAAATGAGCTCGACAGGTAGGGTAAACGGCCTCATTTTAAGAAACAATTTTGGACTCGCCGAAAAATGTGTTTCAAATGAGCTTCAAAGGAAGGGTGGTGGTCTAGATGAAAAATGTGTTTCAAATGAGCTCCAAAGATAGGTTAAACGGCCCCATTTCTGAGGAAAATTGTGAACTCGCCGAAAAATGTGTTTCATATGAGCTCCAAAGGTAGGGTGGTGCACTCGCAAAAAATGTGTTTCAAATGGGCTCGAAAGGTAGGGTAAACGGACTCATTTCTTAAAACAAATGGTGGACTCGCCGAAAAATGTGTTTAAAATGAGCTTCAAAGATAGGGTGGTGGTCTAGCTAAAAAATGTGTTTCAAATGAGATCCAAAGATAGGGTAAACGGCCCCATTTCTGAGCAAAAATGGTGGACTCGCCAAAAAATGTGTTTCATATGAGCTCCAAAGGTAGGGTGATGGACTCGCTAAAAAAATGTGTTTCAAATGAGTTCGAAAGGTAGGGTAAATGGCGTTATTTCTAAGAAAAAATAGTGGACTCGCTGGAAAATGTGTTTCAAATGAGCTCCAAAGGTAGGGTGGTGGACATGGTAAAAAATGTGTTTCAAATGAGATCGAAAGGTAGGGTAAACGACCTCATTTCTAAGAAAAAATGGTGGACTCGCCGAAAAATGTGTTTCATATCAGCTCCAAAGGTAGGGTGGTGGACTCGCTAAAAAAAGAGTTTCAAATGAATTCAAAAGGTAGGATAAACAGACTCATTTCTAAGAAAAAATGGTGGACTCGCCGACAAATGTGTTTCAAATGAGCTCGAAAGGTAGGGTGGTGTGGACTCGCTAAAAATTGCGTTTCGAATGAGCTCGAAAGATATGGTAAACGGACTCATTTCTAAGAAAAAAAAGTGGACTCGCCGGAAAATGTGTTTCAAATGAGCTCCAAAGGTAGGGTGGTGGACTCGCTAAAAAAATGTGTTTCAAATCAGTTCGAAAGGTAGGGTAAACGGCCTTTATTTCTAAGAAAAAACAGTGGACTCGCTGGAAAATGTGTTTCAAATGAGCTCCAAAGGTTGGGTGGTGGACTCGGTAAAAATTTTGTTTCAAATGAGCTCGAAAGGTAGGGTAAACGGCCTCATTTCTAAGAAAAAATGGTGGACTCGCCGAAAAATGTGTTTCAAATGAGCTTCAAAGGAAGGGTGGTGGTCTAGCTGAAAAATGTGTTTCAAATGAGCTCCAAAGATAGGGTAAACGGCCCCATTTCTGAGGAAAATTGATGAACTCGCCGAAAAATGTGTTTCATATGAGCTCCAAAGGTAGGGTGGTGCACTCGCAAAAAATGTGTTTCAAATGGGCTCGAAAGGTAGGGTAAACGGACTCATTTCTAAAAACAAATGGTGGACTCGCCGAAAAATGTGTTTAAAATGAGCTTCAAAGATAGGGTGGTGGTCTAGCTAAAAAATGTGTTTCAAATGAGATCCAAAGATAGGGTAAACGGCCCCATTTCTGAGCAAAAATGGTGGACTCGCCAAAAAATGTGTTTCATATGAGCTCCAAAGGTAGGGTGATGGACTCGCTAAAAAAATGTGTTTCAAATGAGTTCGAAAGGTAGGGTAAATGGCGTTATTTCTAAGAAAAAATAGTGGACTCGCTGGAAAATGTGTTTCAAATGAGCTCCAAAGGTAGGGTGGTGGACTCGGTAAAAAATGTGTTTCAAATGAGCTCGAAAGGTAGGGTAAACGACCTCATTTCTAAGAAAAAATGGTGGACTCGCCGAAAAATGTGTTTCATATCAGCTCCAAAGGTAGGGTGGTGGACTCGCTAAAAAAAGAGTTGCAAATGAATTCAAAAGGTAGGATAAACACACTCATTTCTAAGAAAAAATGGTGGAGTCGCCGACAAATGTGTTTCAAATGAGCTCGAAAGGTAGGGTGGTGTGGACTCGCTAAAAATTGCGTTTCGAATGAGCTCGAAAGATATGGTAAACGGACTCATTTCTAAGAAAAAAAAGTGGACTCGCCGGAAAATGTGTTTCAAATGAGCTCCAAAGGTAGGGTGGTGGACTCGCTAAAAAAATGTGTTTCAAATCAGTTCGAAAGGTAGGGTAAACGGCCTTTATTTGTAAGAAAAAACAGTGGACTCGCTGGAAAATGTGTTTCAAATGAGCTCCAAAGGTTGGGTGGTGGACTCGGTAAAAAATTTGTTTCAAATGAGCTCGAAAGGTAGGGTAAACGGCCTCATTTCTAAGAAAAAATGGTGGACTCGCCGAAAAATGTGTTTCAAATGAGCTTCAAAGGAAGGGTGGTGGTCTAGCTGAAAAATGTGTTTCAAATGAGTTCCAAAGATAGGGTAAACGGCCCCATTTCTGAGGAAAATTGGTGAACTCGCCGAAAAATGTGTTTCATATGAGCTTCAAAGGTAGGGTGGTGCACTCGCAAAAAATGTGTTTCAAATGGGCTCGAAAGGTAGGGTAAACGGACTCATTTCTAAAAACAAATGGTGGACTCGCCGAAAAATGTGTTTAAAATGAGCTTCAAAGATAGGGTGGTGGTCTAGCTAAAAAATGTGTTTCAAATGAGATCCAAAGATAGGGTAAACGGCCCCATTTCTGAGCAAAAATGGTGGACTCGCCAAAAAATGTGTTTCATATGAGCTCCAAAGGTAGGGTGATGGACTCGCTAAAAAAATGTGTTTCAAATGAGTTCGAAAGGTAGGGTAAATGGTGTTATTTCTAAGAAAAAATAGTGGACTCGCTGGAAAATGTGTTTCAAATGAGCTCCAAAGGTAGGGTGGTGGACTCGGTAAAAAATGTGTTTCAAATGAGCTCGAAAGGTAGGGTAAACGACCTCATTTCTAAGAAAAAATGGTGGACTCGCCGAAAAATGTGTTTCATATCAGCTCCAAAGGTAGGGTGGTGGACTCGCTAAAAAAAGAGTTTCAAATGAATTCAAAAGGTAGGATAAACAGACTCATTTCTAAGAAAAAATGGTGGACTCGCCGACAAATGTGTTTCAAATGAGCTCGAAAGGTAGGGTGGTGTGGACTCGCTAAAAATTGCGTTTCGAATGAGCTCGAAAGATATGGTAAACGGACTCATTTCTAAGAAAAAAAAGTGGACTCGCCGGAAAATGTGTTTCAAATGAGCTCCAAAGGTAGGGTGGTGGACTCGCTAAAAAAATTGTGTTTCAAATCAGTTCGAAAGGTAGGGTAAACGGCCTTTATTTCTAAGAAAAAACAGTGGACTCGCTGGAAAATGTGTTTCAAATGAGCTCCAAAGGTTGGGTGGTGGACTCGGTAAAAAATTTGTTTCAAATGAGCTCGAAAGGTAGGGTAAACGGCCTCATTTCTAAGAAAAAATGGTGGACTCGCTGAAAAATGTGTTTCAAATGAGCTTCAAAGGAAGGGTGGTGGTCTAGCTGAAAAATGTGTTTCAAATGAGCTCCAAAGATAGGGTAAACGGCCCCATTTCTGAGGAAAATTGGTGAACTCACCGAAAAATGTGTTTCATATGAGCTCCAAAGGTAGGGTGGTGCACTCGCAAAAAATGTGTTTCAAATGAGCTCGAAATGTAGGGTAAACGGCCTCATTTCTAAGCAAAAATGGTGTACTCGACAAAAAATGTGTTTGAAATGAGCTTCAAAGGTAGGGTGGTGGACCCGCTAAAAAAATGTGTTTCAAATGAGCTCAAAAGGAAGGGTAAACAACCTTATTTCTAAGAAAGAATAGTGGACTCGCCGAAAATGTGTTTCAAATGAGCTCCAAAGGTAGTGCAACGATCTCATTTCTAAGCAAAAATGGTGGAATCGCCGAAAAATGTGTTTAAAATGAGCTTCAAAGGTAGGGTGGTGGTCTAGCTGAAAAATGTGTTTCAAATGAGCTCGAAAGGTAGGGTAAACGACCTCATTTCTATGAAAAAATGGTGGACTCGCCGAAAAATGTGTTTAAAATTAGCTTCAAAGGTAGGGTGGTGGTCTAGCTGAAAATTTTGTTTTCGAATGAGCTCCAAAGATAGGGTAAACGTCCCCATTTATGAGCAAAATTGGTGGACTCGCCGAAAAATGAGTCTCATATGAGCTCCAAAGGTAGGGTGGTGGACTCGCAAAAAAATGTGTTTCAAATGAGCTCGAAAGGTAGGGTAAACGGCCTTATTTATAAGAAAAAATAGTGGACTCGCCGGAAAATGTGTTTCAAATGAGCTCCAAAGGCAGGTGGTGGACTCGCAAAAAAATGTGTTTCAAATGAGCTCGACAGGTAGGGTAAACGGCCTCATTTTAAGAAAAAAATTTGGACTCGCCGAAAAATGTGTTTCAAATGAGCTTCAAAGGAAGGGTGGTGGTCTAGATGAAAAATGTGTTTCAAATGAGCTCCAAAGATAGGTTAAACGGCCCCATTTCTGAGGAAAATTGTGAACTCGCCGAAAAATGTGTTTCATATGAGCTCCAAAGGTAGGGTGGTGCACTCGCAAAAAATGTGTTTCAAATGGGCTCGAAAGGTAGGGTAAACGGACTCATTTCTTAAAACAAATGGTGGACACGCCGAAAAATGTGTTTAAAATGAGCTTCAAAGATAGGGTGGTGGTCTAGCTAAAAAATGTGTTTCAAATGAGATCCAAAGATAGGGTAAACGGCCCCATTTCTGAGCAAAAAATGGTGGACTCGCCAAAAAATGTGTTTCATATGAGCTCCAAAGGTAGGGTGATGGACTCGCTAAAAAAATGTGTTTCAAATGAGTTCGAAAGGTAGGGTAAATGGCGTTATTTCTAAGAAAAAATAGTGGACTCGCTGGAAAATGTGTTTCAAATGAGCTCCAAAGGTAGGGTGGTGGACTCGGTAAAAAATGTGTTTCAAATGAGCTCGAAAGGTAGGGTAAACGACCTCATTTCTAAGAAAAAATGGTGGACTCGCCGAAAAATGTGTTTCATATCAGCTCCAAAGGTAGGGTGGTGGACTCGCTAAAAAAAGAGTTTCAAATGAATTCAAAAGGTAGGATAAACAGACTCATTTCTAAGAAAAAATGGTGGAGTCGCCGACAAATGTGTTTCAAATGAGCTCGAAAGGTAGGTTGGTGTGGACTCGCTAAAAATTGCGTTTCGAATGAGCTCGAAAGATATGGTAAACGGACTCATTTCTAAGAAAAAAAAGTGGACTCGCCGGAAAATGTGTTTCAAATGAGCTCCAAAGGAAGGGTGGTGGACTCGCTAAAAAAATGTGTTTCAAATCAGTTCGAAAGGTAGGGTAAACGGCCTTTATTTGTAAGAAAAAACAGTGGACTCGCTGGAAAATGTGTTTCAAATGAGCTCCAAAGGTTGGGTGGTGGACTCGGTAAAAAATTTGTTTCAAATGAGCTCGAAAGGTAGGGTAAACGGCCTCATTTCTAAGAAAAAATGGTGGACTCGCCGAAAAATGTGTTTCAAATGAGCTTCAAAGGAAGGGTGGTGGTCTAGCTGAAAAATGTGTTTCAAATGAGCTCCAAAGATAGGGTAAACGGCCCCATTTCTGAGGAAAATTGGTGAACTCGCCGAAAAATGTGTTTCATATGAGCTTCAAAGGTAGGGTGGTGCACTCGCAAAAAATGTGTTTCAAATGGGCTCGAAAGGTAGGTTAAACGGACTCATTTCTAAAAACAAATGGTGGACTCGCCGAAAAATGTGTTTAAAATGAGCTTCAAAGATAGGGTGGTGGTCTAGCTAAAAAATGTGTTTCAAATGAGATCCAAAGATAGGGTAAACGGCCCCATTTCTGAGCAAAAATGGTGGACTCGCCAAAAAATGTGTTTCATATGAGCTCCAAAGGTAGGGTGATGGACTCGCTAAAAAAATGTGTTTCAAATGAGTTCGAAAGGTAGGGTAAATGGTGTTATTTCTAAGAAAAAATAGTGGACTCGCTGGAAAATGTGTTTCAAATGAGCTCCAAAGGTAGGGTGGTGGACTAGGTAAAAAATGTGTTTCAAATGAGCTCGAAAGGTAGGGTAAACGACCTCATTTCTAAGAAAAAATGGTGGACTCGCCGAAAAATGTGTTTCATATCAGCTCCAAAGGTAGGGTGGTGGACTCGCTAAAAAAAGAGTTTCAAATGAATTCAAAAGGTAGGATAAACAGACTCATTTCTAAGAAAAAATGGTGGACTCGCCGACAAATGTGTTTCAAATGAGCTCGAAAGGTAGGGTGGTGTGGACTCGCTAAAAATTGCGTTTCGAATGAGCTCGAAAGATATGGTAAACGGACTCATTTCTAAGAAAAAAAAGTGGACTCGCCGGAAAATGTGTTTCAAATGAGCTCCAAAGGTAGGGTGGTGGACTCGCTAAAAAAATTGTGTTTCAAATCAGTTCGAAAGGTAGGGTAAACGGCCTTTATTTCTAAGAAAAAACAGTGGACTCGCTGGAAAATGTGTTTCAAATGAGCTCCAAAGGTTGGGTGGTGGACTCGGTAAAAAATTTGTTTCAAATGAGCTCGAAAGGTAGGGTAAACGGCCTCATTTCTAAGAAAAAATGGTGGACTCGCTGAAAAATGTGTTTCAAATGAGCTTCAAAGGAAGGGTGGTGGTCTAGCTGAAAAATGTGTTTCAAATGAGCTCCAAAGATAGGGTAAACGGCCCCATTTCTGAGGAAAATTGGTGAACTCACCGAAAAATGTGTTTCATATGAGCTCCAAAGGTAGGGTGGTGCACTCGCAAAAAATGTGTTTCAAATGAGCTCGAAATGTAGGGTAAACGGCCTCATTTCTAAGCAAAAATGGTGTACTCGACAAAAAATGTGTTTGAAATGAGCTTCAAAGGTAGGGTGGTGGACCCGCTAAAAAAATGTGTTTCAAATGAGCTCAAAAGGAAGGGTAAACAACCTTATTTCTAAGAAAGAATAGTGGACTCGCCGAAAATGTGTTTCAAATGAGCTCCAAAGGTAGTGCAACGATCTCATTTCTAAGCAAAAATGGTGGAATCGCCGAAAAATGTGTTTAAAATGAGCTTCAAAGGTAGGGTGGTGGTCTAGCTGAAAAATGTGTTTCAAATGAGCTCGAAAGGTAGGGTAAACGACCTCATTTCTATGAAAAAATGGTGGACTCGCCGAAAAATGTGTTTAAAATTAGCTTCAAAGGTAGGGTGGTGGTCTAGCTGAAAATTTTGTTTTCGAATGAGCTCCAAAGATAGGGTAAACGTCCCCATTTATGAGCAAAATTGGTGGACTCGCCGAAAAATGAGTCTCATATGAGCTCCAAAGGTAGGGTGGTGGACTCGCAAAAAAATGTGTTTCAAATGAGCTCGAAAGGTAGGGTAAACGGCCTTATTTATAAGAAAAAATAGTGGACTCGCCGGAAAATGTGTTTCAAATGAGCTCCAAAGGCAGGTGGTGGACTCGCAAAAAAATGTGTTTCAAATGAGCTCGACAGGTAGGGTAAACGGCCTCATTTTAAGAAAAAAATTTGGACTCGCCGAAAAATGTGTTTCAAATGAGCTTCAAAGGAAGGGTGGTGGTCTAGATGAAAAATGTGTTTCAAATGAGCTCCAAAGATAGGTTAAACGGCCCCATTTCTGAGGAAAATTGTGAACTCGCCGAAAAATGTGTTTCATATGAGCTCCAAAGGTAGGGTGGTGCACTCGCAAAAAATGTGTTTCAAATGGGCTCGAAAGGTAGGGTAAACGGACTCATTTCTTAAAACAAATGGTGGACTCGCCGAAAAATGTGTTTCAAATGAGCTTCAAAGATAGGGTGGTGGTCTAGCTAAAAAATGTGTTTCAAATGAGATCCAAAGATAGGGTAAACGGCCCCATTTCTGAGCAAAAATGGTGGACTCGCCAAAAAATGTGTTTCATATGAGCTCCAAAGGTAGGGTGATGGACTCGCTAAAAAAATGTGTTTCAAATGAGTTCGAAAGGTAGGGTAAATGGCGTTATTTCTAAGAAAAAATAGTGGACTCGCTGGAAAATGTGTTTCAAATGAGCTCCAAAGGAAGGGTGGTGGACTCGGTAAAAAATGTGTTTCAAATGAGCTCGAAAGGTAGGGTAAACGACCTCATTTCTAAGAAAAAATGGTGGACTCGCCGAAAAATGTGTTTCATATCAGCTCCAAAGGTAGGGTGGTGGACTCGCTAAAAAAAGAGTTTCAAATGAATTCAAAAGGTAGGATAAACAGACTCATTTCTAAGAAAAAATGGTGGAGTCGCCGACAAATGTGTTTCAAATGAGCTCGAAAGGTAGGTTGGTGTGGACTCGCTAAAAATTGCGTTTCGAATGAGCTCGAAAGATATGGTAAACGGACTCATTTCTAAGAAAAAAAAGTGGACTCGCCGGAAAATGTGTTTCAAATGAGCTCCAAAGGAAGGGTGGTGGACTCGCTAAAAAAATGTGTTTCAAATCAGTTCGAAAGGTAGGGTAAACGGCCTTTATTTGTAAGAAAAAACAGTGGACTCGCTGGAAAATGTGTTTCAAATGAGCTCCAAAGGTTGGGTGGTGGACTCGGTAAAAAATTTGTTTCAAATGAGCTCGAAAGGTAGGGTAAACGGCCTCATTTCTAAGAAAAAATGGTGGACTCGCCGAAAAATGTGTTTCAAATGAGCTTCAAAGGAAGGGTGGTGGTCTAGCTGAAAAATGTGTTTCAAATGAGCTCCAAAGATAGGGTAAACGGCCCCATTTCTGAGGAAAATTGGTGAACTCGCCGAAAAATGTGTTTCATATGAGCTTCAAAGGTAGGGTGGTGCACTCGCAAAAAATGTGTTTCAAATGGGCTCGAAAGGTAGGTTAAACGGACTCATTTCTAAAAACAAATGGTGGACTCGCCGAAAAATGTGTTTAAAATGAGCTTCAAAGATAGGGTGGTGGTCTAGCTAAAAAATGTGTTTCAAATGAGATCCAAAGATAGGGTAAACGGCCCCATTTCTGAGCAAAAATGGTGGACTCGCCAAAAAATGTGTTTCATATGAGCTCCAAAGGTAGGGTGATGGACTCGCTAAAAAAATGTGTTTCAAATGAGTTCGAAAGGTAGGGTAAATGGTGTTATTTCTAAGAAAAAATAGTGGACTCGCTGGAAAATGTGTTTCAAATGAGCTCCAAAGGTAGGGTGGTGGACTAGGTAAAAAATGTGTTTCAAATGAGCTCGAAAGGTAGGGTAAACGACCTCATTTCTAAGAAAAAATGGTGGACTCGCCGAAAAATGTGTTTCATATCAACTCCAAAGGTAGGGTGGTGGACTCGCTAAAAAAAGAGTTTCAAATGAATTCAAAAGGTAGGATAAACAGACTCATTTCTAAGAAAAAATGGTGGACTCGCCGACAAATGTGTTTCAAATGAGCTCGAAAGGTAGGGTGGTGTGGACTCGCTAAAAATTGCGTTTCGAATGAGCTCGAAAGATATGGTAAACGGACTCATTTCTAAGAAAAAAAAGTGGACTCGCCGGAAAATGTGTTTCAAATGAGCTCCAAAGGTAGGGTGGTGGACTCGCTAAAAAAATTGTGTTTCAAATCAGTTCGAAAGGTAGGGTAAACGGCCTTTATTTCTAAGAAAAAACAGTGGACTCGCTGGAAAATGTGTTTCAAATGAGCTCCAAAGGTTGGGTGGTGGACTCGGTAAAAAATTTGTTTCAAATGAGCTCGAAAGGTAGGGTAAACGGCCTCATTTCTAAGAAAAAATGGTGGACTCGCTGAAAAATGTGTTTCAAATGAGCTTCAAAGGAAGGGTGGTGGTCTAGCTGAAAAATGTGTTTCAAATGAGCTCCAAAGATAGGGTAAACGGCCCCATTTCTGAGGAAAATTGGTGAACTCACCGAAAAATGTGTTTCATATGAGCTCCAAAGGTAGGGTGGTGCACTCGCAAAAAATGTGTTTCAAATGAGCTCGAAATGTAGGGTAAACGGCCTCATTTCTAAGCAAAAATGGTGTACTCGACAAAAAATGTGTTTGAAATGAGCTTCAAAGGTAGGGTGGTGGACCCGCTAAAAAAATGTGTTTCAAATGAGCTCAAAAGGAAGGGTAAACAACCTTATTTCTAAGAAAGAATAGTGGACTCGCCGAAAATGTGTTTCAAATGAGCTCCAAAGGTAGTGCAACGATCTCATTTCTAAGCAAAAATGGTGGAATCGCCGAAAAATGTGTTTAAAATGAGCTTCAAAGGTAGGGTGGTGGTCTAGCTGAAAAATGTGTTTCAAATGAGCTCGAAAGGTAGGGTAAACGACCTCATTTCTATGAAAAAATGGTGGACTCGCCGAAAAATGTGTTTAAAATTAGCTTCAAAGGTAGGGTGGTGGTCTAGCTGAAAATTTTGTTTTCGAATGAGCTCCAAAGATAGGGTAAACGTCCCCATTTATGAGCAAAATTGGTGGACTCGCCGAAAAATGAGTCTCATATGAGCTCCAAAGGTAGGGTGGTGGACTCGCAAAAAAATGTGTTTCAAATGAGCTCGAAAGGTAGGGTAAACGGCCTTATTTATAAGAAAAAATAGTGGACTCGCCGGAAAATGTGTTTCAAATGAGCTCCAAAGGCAGGTGGTGGACTCGCAAAAAAATGTGTTTCAAATGAGCTCGACAGGTAGGGTAAACGGCCTCATTTTAAGAAAAAAATTTGGACTCGCCGAAAAATGTGTTTCAAATGAGCTTCAAAGGAAGGGTGGTGGTCTAGATGAAAAATGTGTTTCAAATGAGCTCCAAAGATAGGTTAAACGGCCCCATTTCTGAGGAAAATTGTGAACTCGCCGAAAAATGTGTTTCATATGAGCTCCAAAGGTAGGGTGGTGCACTCGCAAAAAATGTGTTTCAAATGGGCTCGAAAGGTAGGGTAAACGGACTCATTTCTTAAAACAAATGGTGGACTCGCCGAAAAATGTGTTTAAAATGAGCTTCAATGATAGGGTGGTGGTCTAGCTAAAAAATGTGTTTCAAATGAGATCCAAAGATAGGGTAAACGGCCCCATTTCTGAGCAAAAATGGTGGACTCGCCAAAAAATGTGTTTCATATGAGCTCCAAAGGTAGGGTGATGGACTCGCTAAAAAAATGTGTTTCAAATGAGTTCGAAAGGTAGGGTAAATGGCGTTATTTCTAAGAAAAAATAGTGGACTCGCTGGAAAATGTGTTTCAAATGAGCTCCAAAGGTAGGGTGGTGGACTCGGTAAAAAATGTGTTTCAAATGAGCTCGAAAGGTAGGGTAAACGACCTCATTTCTAAGAAAAAATGGTGGACTCGCCGAAAAATGTGTTTCATATCAGCTCCAAAGGTAGGGTGGTGGACTCGCTAAAAAAAGAGTTTCAAATGAATTCAAAAGGTAGGATAAACAGACTCATTTCTAAGAAAAAATGGTGGAGTCGCCGACAAATGTGTTTCAAATGAGCTCGAAAGGTAGGTTGGTGTGGACTCGCTAAAAATTGCGTTTCGAATGAGCTCGAAAGATATGGTAAACGGACTCATTTCTAAGAAAAAAAAGTGGACTCGCCGGAAAATGTGTTTCAAATGAGCTCCAAAGGAAGGGTGGTGGACTCGCTAAAAAAATGTGTTTCAAATCAGTTCGAAAGGTAGGGTAAACGGCCTTTATTTCTAAGAAAAAACAGTGGACTCGCTGGAAAATGTGTTTCAAATGAGCTCCAAAGGTTGGGTGGTGGACTCGGTAAAAAATTTGTTTCAAATGAGCTCGAAAGGTAGGGTAAACGGCCTCATTTCTAAGAAAAAATGGTGGACTCGCCAAAAAATGTGTTTCAAATGAGCTTCAAAGGAAGGGTGGTGGTCTAGCTGAAAAATGTGTTTCAAATGAGCTCCAAAGATAGGGTAAACGGCCCCATTTCTGAGGAAAATTGGTGAACTCGCCGAAAAATGTGTTTCATATGAGCTTCAAAGGTAGGGTGGTGCACTCGCAAAAAATGTGTTTCAAATGGGCTCGAAAGGTAGGTTAAACGGACTCATTTCTAAAAACAAATGGTGGACTCGCCGAAAAATGTGTTTAAAATGAGCTTCAAAGATAGGGTGGTGGTCTAGCTAAAAAATGTGTTTCAAATGAGATCCAAAGATAGGGTAAACGGCCCCATTTCTGAGCAAAAATGGTGGACTCGCCAAAAAATGTGTTTCATATGAGCTCCAAAGGTAGGGTGATGGACTCGCTAAAAAAATGTGTTTCAAATGAGTTCGAAAGGTAGGGTAAATGGTGTTATTTCTAAGAAAAAATAGTGGACTCGCTGGAAAATGTGTTTCAAATGAGCTCCAAAGGTAGGGTGGTGGACTCGGTAAAAAATGTGTTTCAAATGAGCTCGAAAGGTAGGGTAAACGACCTCATTTCTAAGAAAAAATGGTGGACTCGCCGAAAAATGTGTTTCATATCAGCTCCAAAGGTAGGGTGGTGGACTCGCTAAAAAAAGAGTTTCAAATGAATTCAAAAGGTAGGATAAACAGACTCATTTCTAAGAAAAAATGGTGGACTCGCCGACAAATGTGTTTCAAATGAGCTCGAAAGGTAGGGTGGTGTGGACTCGCTAAAAATTGCGTTTCGAATGAGCTCGAAAGATATGGTAAACGGACTCATTTCTAAGAAAAAAAAGTGGACTCGCCGGAAAATGTGTTTCAAATGAGCTCCAAAGGTAGGGTGGTGGACTCGCTAAAAAAATTGTGTTTCAAATCAGTTCGAAAGGTAGGGTAAACGGCCTTTATTTCTAAGAAAAAACAGTGGACTCGCTGGAAAATGTGTTTCAAATGAGCTCCAAAGGTTGGGTGGTGGACTCGGTAAAAAATTTGTTTCAAATGAGCTCGAAAGGTAGGGTAAACGGCCTCATTTCTAAGAAAAAATGGTGGACTCGCTGAAAAATGTGTTTCAAATGAGCTTCAAAGGAAGGGTGGTGGTCTAGCTGAAAAATGTGTTTCAAATGAGCTCCAAAGATAGGGTAAACGGCCCCATTTCTGAGGAAAATTGGTGAACTCACCGAAAAATGTGTTTCATATGAGCTCCAAAGGTAGGGTGGTGCACTCGCAAAAAATGTGTTTCAAATGAGCTCGAAATGTAGGGTAAACGGCCTCATTTCTAAGCAAAAATGGTGTACTCGACAAAAAATGTGTTTGAAATGAGCTTCAAAGGTAGGGTGGTGGACCCGCTAAAAAAATGTGTTTCAAATGAGCTCAAAAGGAAGGGTAAACAACCTTATTTCTAAGAAAGAATAGTGGACTCGCCGAAAATGTGTTTCAAATGAGCTCCAAAGGTAGTGCAACGATCTCATTTCTAAGCAAAAATGGTGGAATCGCCGAAAAATGTGTTTAAAATGAGCTTCAAAGGTAGGGTGGTGCTCTAGCTGAAAAATGTGTTTCAAATGAGCTCGAAAGGTAGGGTAAACGACCTCATTTCTATGAAAAAATGGTGGACTCGCCGAAAAATGTGTTTAAAATTAGCTTCAAAGGTAGGGTGGTGGTCTAGCTGAAAATTTTGTTTCAAATGAGCTCAAAAGGTAGGGTAAACGACCTCATTTCTATGAAAAAATGGTGGACTCGCCGAAAAATGTGTTTAAAATGAGCTTCAAAGGTAGGGTGGTGGTCTAGCTGAAAATTTTGTTTTCGAATGAGCTCCAAAGATAGGGTAAACGGCCCCATTTATGAGCAAAATTGGTGGACTCGCCGAAAAATGAGTCTCATATGAGCTCCAAAGGTAGGGTAAACGGCCTTATTTATAAGAAAAAATAGTGGACTCGCCGGAAAATGTGTTTCAAATGAGCTCCAAAGGCAGGTGGTGGACTCGCAAAAAAATGTGTTTCAAATGAGCTCGACAGGTAGGGTAAACGGCCTCATTTTAAGAAAAAAATTTGGACTCGCCGAAAAATGTGTTTCAAATGAGCTTCAAAGGAAGGGTGGTGGTCTAGATGAAAAATGTGTTTCAAATGAGCTCCAAAGATAGGTTAAACGGCCCCATTTCTGAGGAAAATTGGTGAACTCGCCGAAAAATGTGTTTCATATGAGCTCCAAAGGTAGGGTGGTGCACTCGCAAAAAATGTGTTTCAAATGGGCTCGAAAGGTAGGGTAAACGGACTCATTTCTTAAAACAAATGGTGGACTCGCCGAAAAATGTGTTTAAAATGAGCTTCAAAGATAGGGTGGTGGTCTAGCTAAAAAATGTGTTTCAAATGAGATCCAAAGATAGGGTAAACGGCCCCATTTCTGAGCAAAAATGGTGGACTCGCCAAAAAATGTGTTTCATATGAGCTCCAAAGGTAGGGTGATGGACTCGCTAAAAAAATGTGTTTCAAATGAGTTCGAAAGGTAGGGTAAATGGCGTTATTTCTAAGAAAAAATAGTGGACTCGCTGGAAAATGTGTTTCAAATGAGCTCCAAAGGTAGGGTGGTGGACTCGGTAAAAAATGTGTTTCAAATGAGCTCGAAAGGTAGGGTAAACGACCTCATTTCTAAGAAAAAATGGTGGACTCGCCGAAAAATGTGTTTCATATCAGCTCCAAAGGTAGGGTGGTGGACTCGCTAAAAAAAGAGTTTCAAATGAATTCAAAAGGTAGGATAAACAGACTCATTTCTAAGAAAAAATGGTGGAGTCGCCGACAAATGTGTTTCAAATGAGCTCGAAAGGTAGGTTGGTGTGGACTCGCTAAAAAATGTGTTTCGAATGAGCTCGAAAGATATGGTAAACGGACTCATTTCTAAGAAAAAAAAGTGGACTCGCCGGAAAATGTGTTTCAAATGAGCTCCAAAGGAAGGGTGGTGGACTCGCTAAAAAAATGTGTTTCAAATCAGTTCGAAAGGTAGGGTAAACGGCCTTTATTTCTAAGAAAAAACAGTGGACTCGCTGGAAAATGTGTTTCAAATGAGCTCCAAAGGTTGGGTGGTGGACTCGGTAAAAAATTTGTTTCAAATGAGCTCGAAAGGTAGGGTAAACGGCCTCATTTCTAAGAAAAAATGGTGGACTCGCCGAAAAATGTGTTTCAAATGAGCTTCAAAGGAAGGGTGGTGGTCTAGCTGAAAAATGTGTTTCAAATGAGCTCCAAAGATAGGGTAAACGGCCCCATTTCTGAGGAAAATTGGTGAACTCGCCGAAAAATGTGTTTCATATGAGCTTCAAAGGTAGGGTGGTGCACTCGCAAAAAATGTGTTTCAAATGGGCTCGAAAGGTAGGGTAAACGGACTCATTTCTAAAAACAAATGGTGGACTCGCCGACAAATGTGTTTAAAATGAGCTTCAAAGATAGGGTGGTGGTCTAGCTAAAAAATGTGTTTCAAATGAGATCCAAAGATAGGGTAAACGGCCCCATTTCTGAGCAAAAATGGTGGACTCGCCAAAAAATGTGTTTCATATGAGCTCCAAAGGTAGGGTGATGGACTCGCTAAAAAAATGTGTTTCAAATGAGTTCGAAAGGTAGGGTAAATGGTGTTATTTCTAAGAAAAAATAGTGGACTCGCTGGAAAATGTGTTTCAAATGAGCTCCAAAGGTAGGGTGGTGGACTCGGTAAAAAATGTGTTTCAAATGAGCTCGAAAGGTAGGGTAAACGACCTCATTTCTAAGAAAAAATGGTGGACTCGCCGAAAAATGTGTTTCATATCAGCTCCAAAGGTAGGGTGGTGGACTCGCTAAAAAAAGAGTTTCAAATGAATTCAAAAGGTAGGATAAACAGACTCATTTCTAAGAAAAAATGGTGGACTCGCCGACAAATGTGTTTCAAATGAGCTCGAAAGGTAGGGTGGTGTGGACTCGCTAAAAATTGCGTTTCGAATGAGCTCGAAAGATATGGTAAACGGACTCATTTCTAAGAAAAAAAAGTGGACTCGCCGGAAAATGTGTTTCAAATGAGCTCCAAAGGTAGGGTGGTGGACTCGCTAAAAAAATTGTGTTTCAAATCAGTTCGAAAGGTAGGGTAAACGGCCTTTATTTCTAAGAAAAAACAGTGGACTCGCTGGAAAATGTGTTTCAAATGAGCTCCAAAGGTTGGGTGGTGGACTCGGTAAAAAATTTGTTTCAAATGAGCTCGAAAGGTAGGGTAAACGGCCTCATTTCTAAGAAAAAATGGTGGACTCGCTGAAAAATGTGTTTCAAATGAGCTTCAAAGGAAGGGTGGTGGTCTAGCTGAAAAATGTGTTTCAAATGAGCTCCAAAGATAGGGTAAACGGCCCCATTTCTGAGGAAAATTGGTGAACTCACCGAAAAATGTGTTTCATATGAGCTCCAAAGGTAGGGTGGTGCACTCGCAAAAAATGTGTTTCAAATGAGCTCGAAATGTAGGGTAAACGGCCTCATTTCTAAGCAAAAATGGTGTACTCGACAAAAAATGTGTTTGAAATGAGCTTCAAAGGTAGGGTGGTGGACCCGCTAAAAAAATGTGTTTCAAATGAGCTCAAAAGGAAGGGTAAACAACCTTATTTCTAAGAAAGAATAGTGGACTCGCCGAAAATGTGTTTCAAATGAGCTCCAAAGGTAGTGCAACGATCTCATTTCTAAGCAAAAATGGTGGAATCGCCGAAAAATGTGTTTAAAATGAGCTTCAAAGGTAGGGTGGTGGTCTAGCTGAAAAATGTGTTTCAAATGAGCTCGAAAGGTAGGGTAAACGACCTCATTTCTATGAAAAAATGGTGGACTCGCCGAAAAATGTGTTTAAAATTAGCTTCAAAGGTAGGGTGGTGGTCTAGCTGAAAATTTTGTTTTCGAATGAGCTCCAAAGATAGGGTAAACGTCCCCATTTATGAGCAAAATTGGTGGACTCGCCGAAAAATGAGTCTCATATGAGCTCCAAAGGTAGGGTGGTGGACTCGCAAAAAAATGTGTTTCAAATGAGCTCGAAAGGTAGGGTAAACGGCCTTATTTATAAGAAAAAATAGTGGACTCGCCGGAAAATGTGTTTCAAATGAGCTCCAAAGGCAGGTGGTGGACTCGCAAAAAAATGTGTTTCAAATGAGCTCGACGGGTAGGGTAAACGGCCTCATTTTAAGAAAAAAATTTGGACTCGCCGAAAAATGTGTTTCAAATGAGCTTCAAAGGAAGGGTGGTGGTCTAGATGAAAAATGTGTTTCAAATGAGCTCCAAAGATAGGGTAAACGGCCCCATTTCTGAGGAAAATTTGTGAACTCGCCGAAAAATGTGTTTCATATGAGCTCCAAAGGTAGGGTGGTGCACTCGCAAAAAATGTGTTTCAAATGGGCTCGAAAGGTAGGGTAAACGGACTCATTTCTTAAAACAAATGGTGGACTCGCCGAAAAATGTGTTTAAAATGAGCTTCAAAGATAGGGTGGTGGTCTAGCTAAAAAATGTGTTTCAAATGAGATCCAAAGATAGGGTAAACGGCCCCATTTCTGAGCAAAAATGGTGGACTCGCCAAAAAATGTGTTTCATATGAGCTCCAAAGGTAGGGTGATGGACTCGCTAAAAAAATGTGTTTCAAATGAGTTCGAAAGGTAGGGTAAATGGCGTTATTTCTAAGAAAAAATAGTGGACTCGCTGGAAAATGTGTTTCAAATGAGCTCCAAAGGTAGGGTGGTGGACTCGGTAAAAAATGTGTTTCAAATGAGCTCGAAAGGTAGGGTAAACGACCTCATTTCTAAGAAAAAATGGTGGACTCGCCGAAAAATGTGTTTCATATCAGCTCCAAAGGTAGGGTGGTGGACTCGCTAAAAAAAGAGTTTCAAATGAATTCAAAAGGTAGGATAAACAGACTCATTTCTAAGAAAAGATGGTGGACTCGCCGACAAATGTGTTTCAAATGAGCTCGAAAGGTAGGTTGGTGTGGACTCGCTAAAAATTGCGTTTCGAATGAGCTCGAAAGATATGGTAAACGGACTCATTTCTAAGAAAAAAAAGTGGACTCGCCGGAAAATGTGTTTCAAATGAGCTCCAAAGGTAGGGTGGTGGACTCGCTAAAAAAATGTGTTTCAAATCAGTTCGAAAGGTAGGGTAAACGGCCTTTATTTCTAAGAAAAAACAGTGGACTCGCTGGAAAATGTGTTTCAAATGAGCTCCAAAGGTTGGGTGGTGGACTCGGTAAAAAATTTGTTTCAAATGAGCTCGAAAGGTAGGGTAAACGGCCTCATTTCTAAGAAAAAATGGTGGACTCGCTGAAAAATGTGTTTCAAATGAGCTTCAAAGGAAGGGTGGTGGTCTAGCTGAAAAATGTGTTTCAAATGAGCTCCAAAGATAGGGTAAACGGCCCCATTTCTGAGGAAAATTGGTGAACTCGCCGAAAAATGTGTTTCATATGAGCTCCAAAGGTAGGGTGGTGCACTCGCAAAAAATGTGTTTCAAATGGGATCGAAAGGTAGGGTAAACGGACTCATTTCTAAAAACAAATGGTGGACTCGCCGAAAAATGTGTTTAAAATGAGCTTCAAAGATAGGGTGGTGGTCTAGCTAAAAAATGTGTTTCAAATGAGATCCAAAGATAGGGTAAACGGCCCCATTTCTGAGCAAAAATGGTGGACTCGCCAAAAAATGTGTTTCATATGAGCTCCAAAGGTAGGGTGATGGACTCGCTAAAAAAATGTGTTTCTAATGAGTTCGAAAGGTAGGGTAAATGGCGTTATTTCTAAGAAAAAATAGTGGACTCGCTGGAAAATGTGTTTCAAATGAGCTCCAAAGGTAGGGTGGTGGACTCGGTAAAAAATTTGTTTCAAATGAGCTCGAAAGGTAGGGTAAACGACCTCATTTCTAAGAAAAAATGGTGGACTCGCCGAAAAATGTGTTTCAAATGAGCTTCAAAGGAAGGGTGGTGGTCTAGCTGAAAAATGTGTTTCAAATGAGCTCCAAAGATAGGGTAAACGGCCCCATTTCTGAGGAAAATTGGTGAACTCGCCGAAAAATGTGTTTCATATGAGCTTCAAAGGTAGGGTGGTGCACTCGCAAAAAATGTGTTTCAAATGGGCTCGAAAGGTAGGGTAAACGGACTCATTTCTAAAAACAAATGGTGGACTCGCCGACAAATGTGTTTAAAATGAGCTTCAAAGATAGGGTGGTGGTCTAGCTAAAAAATGTGTTTCAAATGAGATCCAAAGATAGGGTAAACGGCCCCATTTCTGAGCAAAAATGGTGGACTCGCCAAAAAATGTGTTTCATATGAGCTCCAAAGGTAGGGTGATGGACTCGCTAAAAAAATGTGTTTCAAATGAGTTCGAAAGGTAGGGTAAATGGTGTTATTTCTAAGAAAAAATAGTGGACTCGCTGGAAAATGTGTTTCAAATGAGCTCCAAAGGTAGGGTGGTGGACTCGGTAAAAAATGTGTTTCAAATGAGCTCGAAAGGTAGGGTAAACGACCTCATTTCTAAGAAAAAATGGTGGACTCGCCGAAAAATGTGTTTCATATCAGCTCCAAAGGTAGGGTGGTGGACTCGCTAAAAAAAGAGTTTCAAATGAATTCAAAAGGTAGGATAAACAGACTCATTTCTAAGAAAAAATGGTGGACTCGCCGACAAATGTGTTTCAAATGAGCTCGAAAGGTAGGGTGGTGTGGACTCGCTAAAAATTGCGTTTCGAATGAGCTCGAAAGATATGGTAAACGGACTCATTTCTAAGAAAAAAAAGTGGACTCGCCGGAAAATGTGTTTCAAATGAGCTCCAAAGGTAGGGTGGTGGACTCGCTAAAAAAATTGTGTTTCAAATCAGTTCGAAAGGTAGGGTAAACGGCCTTTATTTCTAAGAAAAAACAGTGGACTCGCTGGAAAATGTGTTTCAAATGAGCTCCAAAGGTTGGGTGGTGGACTCGGTAAAAAATTTGTTTCAAATGAGCTCGAAAGGTAGGGTAAACGGCCTCATTTCTAAGAAAAAATGGTGGACTCGCTGAAAAATGTGTTTCAAATGAGCTTCAAAGGAAGGGTGGTGGTCTAGCTGAAAAATGTGTTTCAAATGAGCTCCAAAGATAGGGTAAACGGCCCCATTTCTGAGGAAAATTGGTGAACTCACCGAAAAATGTGTTTCATATGAGCTCCAAAGGTAGGGTGGTGCACTCGCAAAAAATGTGTTTCAAATGAGCTCGAAATGTAGGGTAAACGGCCTCATTTCTAAGCAAAAATGGTGTACTCGACAAAAAATGTGTTTGAAATGAGCTTCAAAGGTAGGGTGGTGGACCCGCTAAAAAAATGTGTTTCAAATGAGCTCAAAAGGAAGGGTAAACAACCTTATTTCTAAGAAAGAATAGTGGACTCGCCGAAAATGTGTTTCAAATGAGCTCCAAAGGTAGTGCAACGATCTCATTTCTAAGCAAAAATGGTGGAATCGCCGAAAAATGTGTTTAAAATGAGCTTCAAAGGTAGGGTGGTGGTCTAGCTGAAAAATGTGTTTCAAATGAGCTCGAAAGGTAGGGTAAACGACCTCATTTCTATGAAAAAATGGTGGACTCGCCGAAAAATGTGTTTAAAATTAGCTTCAAAGGTAGGGTGGTGGTCTAGCTGAAAATTTTGTTTTCGAATGAGCTCCAAAGATAGGGTAAACGTCCCCATTTATGAGCAAAATTGGTGGACTCGCCGAAAAATGAGTCTCATATGAGCTCCAAAGGTAGGGTGGTGGACTCGCAAAAAAATGTGTTTCAAATGAGCTCGAAAGGTAGGGTAAACGGCCTTATTTATAAGAAAAAATAGTGGACTCGCCGGAAAATGTGTTTCAAATGAGCTCCAAAGGCAGGTGGTGGACTCGCAAAAAAATGTGTTTCAAATGAGCTCGACGGGTAGGGTAAACGGCCTCATTTTAAGAAAAAAATTTGGACTCGCCGAAAAATGTGTTTCAAATGAGCTTCAAAGGAAGGGTGGTGGTCTAGATGAAAAATGTGTTTCAAATGAGCTCCAAAGATAGGGTAAACGGCCCCATTTCTGAGGAAAATTGGTGAACTCGCCGAAAAATGTGTTTCATATGAGCTCCAAAGGTAGGGTGGTGCACTCGCAAAAAATGTGTTTCAAATGGGCTCGAAAGGTAGGGTAAACGGACTCATTTCTTAAAACAAATGGTGGACTCGCCGAAAAATGTGTTTAAAATGAGCTTCAAAGATAGGGTGGTGGTCTAGCTAAAAAATGTGTTTCAAATGAGATCCAAAGATAGGGTAAACGGCCCCATTTCTGAGCAAAAATGGTGGACTCGCCAAAAAATGTGTTTCATATGAGCTCCAAAGGTAGGGTGATGGACTCGCTAAAAAAATGTGTTTCAAATGAGTTCGAAAGGTAGGGTAAATGGCGTTATTTCTAAGAAAAAATAGTGGACTCGCTGGAAAATGTGTTTCAAATGAGCTCCAAAGGTAGGGTGGTGGACTCGGTAAAAAATGTGTTTCAAATGAGCTCGAAAGGTAGGGTAAACGACCTCATTTCTAAGAAAAAATGGTGGACTCGCCGAAAAATGTGTTTCATATCAGCTCCAAAGGTAGGGTGGTGGACTCGCTAAAAAAAGAGTTTCAAATGAATTCAAAAGGTAGGATAAACAGACTCATTTCTAAGAAAAAATGGTGGACTCGCCGACAAATGTGTTTCAAATGAGCTCGAAAGGTAGGTTGGTGTGGACTCGCTAAAAATTGCGTTTCGAATGAGCTCGAAAGATATGGTAAACGGACTCATTTCTAAGAAAAAAAAGTGGACTCGCCGGAAAATGTGTTTCAAATGAGCTCCAAAGGTAGGGTGGTGGACTCGCTAAAAAAATGTGTTTCAAATCAGTTCGAAAGGTAGGGTAAACGGCCTTTATTTCTAAGAAAAAACAGTGGACTCGCTGGAAAATGTGTTTCAAATGAGCTCCAAAGGTTGGGTGGTGGACTCGGTAAAAAATTTGTTTCAAATGAGCTCGAAAGGTAGGGTAAACGGCCTCATTTCTAAGAAAAAATGGTGGACTCGCTGAAAAATGTGTTTCAAATGAGCTTCAAAGGAAGGGTGGTGGTCTAGCTGAAAAATGTGTTTCAAATGAGCTCCAAAGATAGGGTAAACGGCCCCATTTCTGAGGAAAATTGGTGAACTCGCCGAAAAATGTGTTTCATATGAGCTCCAAAGGTAGGGTGGTGCACTCGCAAAAAATGTGTTTCAAATGGGATCGAAAGGTAGGGTAAACGGACTCATTTCTAAAAACAAATGGTGGACTCGCCGAAAAATGTGTTTAAAATGAGCTTCAAAGATAGGGTGGTGGTCTAGCTAAAAAATGTGTTTCAAATGAGATCCAAAGATAGGGTAAACGGCCCCATTTCTGAGCAAAAATGGTGGACTCGCCAAAAAATGTGTTTCATATGAGCTCCAAAGGTAGGGTGATGGACTCGCTAAAAAAATGTGTTTCTAATGAGTTCGAAAGGTAGGGTAAATGGCGTTATTTCTAAGAAAAAATAGTGGACTCGCTGGAAAATGTGTTTCAAATGAGCTCCAAAGGTAGGGTGGTGGACTCGGTAAAAAATGTGTTTCAAATGAGCTCGAAAGGTAGGGTAAACGACCTCATTTCTAAGAAAAAATGGTGGACTCGCCGAAAAATGTGTTTCATATCAGCTCCAAAGGTAGGGTGGTGGACTCGCTAAAAAAAGAGTTTCAAATGAATTCAAAAGGTAGGATAAACAGACTCATATCTAAGAAAAAATGGTGGACTCGCCGACAAATGTGTTTCAAATGAGCTCGAAAGGTAGGGTGGTGTGGACTCGCTAAAAATTGCGTTTCGAATGAGCTCGAAAGATATGGTAAACGGACTCATTTCTAAGAAAAAAAAGTGGACTCGCCGGAAAATGTGTTTCAAATGAGCTCCAAAGGTAGGTTGGTGGACTCGCTAAAAAAATGTGTTTCAAATCAGTTCGAAAGGTAGGGTAAACGGCCTTTATTTCTAAGAAAAAACAGTGGACTCGCTGGAAAATGTGTTTCAAATGAGCTCCAAAGGTTGGGTTGTGGACTCGGTAAAAAATTTGTTTCAAATGAGATCGAAAGGTAGGGTAAACGGCCTCATTTCTAAGAAAAAATGGTGGACTCGCTGAAAAATGTGTTTCAAATGAGCTTCAAAGGAAGGGTGGTGGTCTAGCTGAAAAATGTGTTTCAAATGAGCTCCAAAGATAGGGTAAACGGCCCCATTTCTGAGGAAAATTGGTGAACTCACCGAAAAATGTGTTTCATATGAGCTCCAAAGGTAGGGTGGTGCACTCGCAAAAAATGTGTTTCAAATGAGCTCGAAATGTAGGGTAAACGGCCTCATTTCTAAGCAAAAATGGTGTACTCGCCAAAAAATGTGTTTGAAATGAGCTTCAAAGGTAGGGTGGTGGACCCGCTAAAAAAATGTGTTTCAAATGAGCTCAAAAGTAAGGGTAAACAACCTTATTTCTAAGAAAAAATAGTGGACTCGCCGAAAATGTGTTTCAAATGAGCTCCAAAGGTAGTGCAACGATCTCATTTCTAAGCAAAAATGGTGGAATCGCCGAAAAATGTGTTTAAAATGAGCTTCAAAGGTAGGGTGGTGGTCTAGCTGAAAAATGTGTTTCAAATGAGCTCGAAAGGTAGGGTAAACGACCTCATTTCTATGAAAAAATGGTGGACTCGCCGAAAAATGTGTTTAAGATGAGCTTCAAAGGTAGGGTGGTGGTCTAGCTGAAAATTTTGTTTTCGAATGAGCTCCAAAGATAGGGTAAACGTCCCCATTTATGAGCAAAATTGGTGGACTCGCCGAAAAATGAGTCTCATATGAGCTCCAAAGGTAGGGTGGTGGACTCGCAAAAAAATGTGTTTCAAATGAGCTCGAAAGGTAGGGTAAACGGCCTTATTTATAAGAAAAAATAGTGGACTCGCCGGAAAATGTGTTTCAAATGAGCTCCAAAGGCAGGTGGTGGACTCGCAAAAAAATGTGTTTCAAATGAGCTCGACAGGTAGGGTAAACGGCCTCATTTTAAGAAAAAATTTTGGACTCGCCGAAAAATGTGTTTCAAATGAGCTTCAAAGGAAGGGTGGTGGTCTAGCTGAAAAATGTGTTTCAAATGAGCTCCAAAGATAGGGTAAACGGCCCCATTTCTGAGGAAAATTGGTGAACTCGCCGAAAAATGTGTTTCATATGAGCTCCAAAGGTAGGGTGGTGCACTCGCAAAAAATGTGTTTCAAATGGGCTCGAAAGATAGGGTAAACGGACTCATTTCTAAAAACAAATGGTGGACTCGCCGAAAAATGTGTTTAAAATGAGCTTCAAAGATAGGGTGGTGGTCTAGCTAAAAAATGTGTTTCAAATGAGATCCAAAGATAGGGTAAACGGCCCCATTTCTGAGCAAAAATGGTGGACTCGCCAAAAAATGTGTTTCATATGAGCTCCAAAGGTAGGGTGATGGACTCGCTAAAAAAATGTGTTTCAAATGAGTTCGAAAGGTAGGGTAAATGGCGTTATTTCTAAGAAAAAATAGTGGACTCGCTGGAAAATGTGTTTCAAATGAGCTCCAAAGGTAGGGTGGTGGACTCGGTAAAAAATGTGTTTCAAATGAGCTCGAAAGGTAGGGTAAACGACCTCATTTCTAAGAAAAAATGGTGGACTCGCCGAAAAATGTGTTTCATATCAGCTCCAAAGGTAGGGTGGTGGACTCGCTAAAAAAAGATTTTCAAATGAATTCAAAAGGTAGGATAAACAGACTCATTTCTAAGAAAAAATGGTGGACTCGCCGACAAATGTGTTTCAAATGAGCTCGAAAGGTAGGGTGGTGTGGACTCGCTAAAAATTGCGTTTCGAATGAGCTCGAAAGATATGGTAAACGGACTCATTTCTAAGAAAAAAAAGTGGACTCGCCGGAAAATGTGTTTCAAATGAGCTCCAAAGGTAGGGTGGTGGACTCGCTAAAAAAATGTGCTTCAAATCAGTTCGAAAGGTAGGGTAAACGGCCTTTATTTCTAAGAAAAAACTGTGGACTTGCTGGAAAATGTGTTTCAAATGAGCTCCAAAGGTTGGGTGGTGGACTCGGTAAAAAATTTGTTTCAAATGAGCTCGAAAGGTAGGGTAAACGGCCTCATTTCTAAGAAAAAATGGTGGACTCGCTGAAAAATGTGTTTCAAATGAGCTTCAAAGGAAGGGTGGTGGTCTAGCTGAAAAATGTGTTTCAAATGAGCTCCAAAGATAGGGTAAACGGCCCCATTTCTGAGGAAAATTGGTGAACTCACCGAAAAATGTGTTTCATATGAGCTCCAAAGGTAGGGTGGTGCACTCGCAAAAAATGTGTTTCAAATGAGCTCGAAATGTAGGGTAAACGGCCTCATTTCTAAGCAAAAATGGTGTACTCGCCAAAAAATGTGTTTGAAATGAGCTTCAAAGGTAGGGTGGTGGACCCGCTAAAAAAATGTGTTTCAAATGAGCTCAAAAGTAAGGGTAAACAACCTTATTTCTAAGAAAAAATAGTGGACTCGCCGAAAATGTGTTTCAAATGAGCTCCAAAGGTAGTGCAACGATCTCATTTCTAAGCAAAAATGGTGGAATCGCCGAAAAATGTGTTTAAAATGAGCTTCAAAGGTAGGGTGGTGGTCTAGCTGAAAAATGTGTTTCAAATGAGCTCGAAAGGTAGGGTAAACGACCTCATTTCTATGAAAAAATGGTGGACTCGCCGAAAAATGTGTTTAAGATGAGCTTCAAAGGTAGGGTGGTGGTCTAGCTGAAAATTTTGTTTTCGAATGAGCTCCAAAGATAGGGTAAACGTCCCCATTTATGAGCAAAATTGGTGGACTCGCCGAAAAATGAGTCTCATATGAGCTCCAAAGGTAGGGTGGTGGACTCGCAAAAAAATGTGTTTCAAATGAGCTCGAAAGGTAGGGTAAACGGCCTTATTTATAAGAAAAAATAGTGGACTCGCCGGAAAATGTGTTTCAAATGAGCTCCAAAGGCAGGTGGTGGACTCGCAAAAAAATGTGTTTCAAATGAGCTCGACAGGTAGGGTAAACGGCCTCATTTTAAGAAAAAATTTTGGACTCGCCGAAAAATGTGTTTCAAATGAGCTTCAAAGGAAGGGTGGTGGTCTAGCTGAAAAATGTGTTTCAAATGAGCTCCAAAGATAGGGTAAACGGCCCCATTTCTGAGGAAAATTGGTGAACTCGCCGAAAAATGTGTTTCATATGAGCTCCAAAGGTAGGGTGGTGCACTCGCAAAAAATGTGTTTCAAATGGGCTCGAAAGATAGGGTAAACGGACTCATTTCTAAAAACAAATGGTGGACTCGCCGAAAAATGTGTTTAAAATGAGCTTCAAAGATAGGGTGGTGGTCTAGCTAAAAAATGTGTTTCAAATGAGATCCAAAGATAGGGTAAACGGCCCCATTTCTGAGCAAAAATGGTGGACTCGCCAAAAAATGTGTTTCATATGAGCTCCAAAGGTAGGGTGATGGACTCGCTAAAAAAATGTGTTTCAAATGAGTTCGAAAGGTAGGGTAAATGGCGTTATTTCTAAGAAAAAATAGTGGACTCGCTGGAAAATGTGTTTCAAATGAGCTCCAAAGGTAGGGTGGTGGACTCGGTAAAAAATGTGTTTCAAATGAGCTCAAAAGGTAGGGTAAACGACCTCATTTCTAAGAAAAAATGGTGGACTCGCCGAAAAATGTGTTTCATATCAGCTCCAAAGGTAGGGTGGTGGACTCGCTAAAAAAAGATTTTCAAATGAATTCAAAAGGTAGGATAAACAGACTCATTTCTAAGAAAAAATGGTGGACTCGCCGACAAATGTGTTTCAAATGAGCTCGAAAGGTAGGGTGGTGTGGACTCGCTAAAAATTGCGTTTCGAATGAGCTCGAAAGATATGGTAAACGGACTCATTTCTAAGAAAAAAAAGTGGACTCGCCGGAAAATGTGTTTCAAATGAGCTCCAAAGGTAGGGTGGTGGACTCGCTAAAAAAATGTGTTTCAAATCAGTTCGAAAGGTAGGGTAAACGGCCTTTATTTCTAAGAAAAAACTGTGGACTTGCTGGAAAATGTGTTTCAAATGAGCTCCAAAGGTTGGGTGGTGGACTCGGTAAAAAATTTGTTTCAAATGAGCTCGAAAGGTAGGGTAAACGGCCTCATTTCTAAGAAAAAATGGTGGACTCGCTGAAAAATGTGTTTCAAATGAGCTTCAAAGGAAGGGTGGTGGTCTAGCTGAAAAATGTGTTTCAAATGAGCTCCAAAGATAGGGTAAACGGCCCCATTTCTGAGGAAAATTGGTGAACTCGCCGAAAAATGTGTTTCATATGAGCTCCAAAGGTAGGGTGGTGCACTCGCAAAAAATGTGTTTCAAATGGGCTCGAAAGGTAGGGTAAACGGACTCATTTCTAAAAACAAATGGTGGACTCGCCGAAAAATGTGTTTAAAATGAGCTTCAAAGATAGGGTGGTGGTCTAGCTAAAAAATGTGTTTCAAATGAGATCCAAAGATAGGGTAAACGGCCCCATTTCTGAGCAAAAATGGTGGACTCGCCAAAAAATGTGTTTCATATGAGCTCCAAAGGTAGGGTGATGGACTCGCTAAAAAAATGTGTTTCAAATGAGTTCGAACGGTAGGGTAAATGGCGTTATTTCTAAGAAAAAATAGTGGACTCGCTGGAAAATGTGTTTCAAATGAGCTCCAAAGGTAGGGTGGTGGACTCGGTAAAAAATGTGTTTCAAATGAGCTCAAAAGGTAGGGTAAACGACCTCATTTCTAAGAAAAAATGGTGGACTCGCCGAAAAATGTGTTTCATATCAGCTCGAAAGGTAGGGTGGTGGACTCGCTAAAAAAAGATTTTCAAATGAATTCAAAAGGTAGGATAAACAGACTCATTTCTAAGAAAAAATGGTGGACTCGCCGACAAATGTGTTTCAAATGAGCTCGAAAGGTAGGGTGGTGTGGACTCGCTAAAAATTGCGTTTCGAATGAGCTCGAAAGATATGGTAAACGGACTCATTTCTAAGAAAAAAAAGTGGACTCGCCGGAAAATGTGTTTCAAATGAGCTCCAAAGGTAGGGTGGTGGACTCGCTAAAAAAATGTGTTTCAAATCAGTTCGAAAGGTAGGGTAAACGGCCTTTATTTCTAAGAAAAAACTGTGGACTCGCTGGAAAATGTGTTTCAAATGAGCTCCAAAGGTTGGGTGGTGGACTCGGTAAAAAATTTGTTTCAAATGAGCTCGAAAGGTAGGGTAAACGGCCTCATTTCTAAGAAAAAATGGTGGACTCGCTGAAAAATGTGTTTCAAATGAGCTTCAAAGGAAGGGTGGTGGTCTAGCTGAAAAATGTGTTTCAAATGAGCTCCAAAGATAGGGTAAACGGCCCCATTTCTGAGGAAAATTGGTGAACTCGCCGAAAAATGTGTTTCATATGAGCTCCAAAGGTAGGGTGGTGCACTCGCAAAAAATGTGTTTCAAATGGGCTCGAAAGGTAGGGTAAACGGACTCATTTCTAAAAACAAATGGTGGACTCGCCGAAAAATGTGTTTAAAATGAGCTTCAAAGATAGGGTGGTGGTCTAGCTAAAAAATGTGTTTCAAATGAGATCCAAAGATAGGGTAAACGGCCCCATTTCTGAGCAAAAATGGTGGACTCGCCAAAAAATGTGTTTCATATGAGCTCCAAAGGTAGGGTGATGGACTCGCTAAAAAAATGTGTTTCAAATGAGTTCGAACGGTAGGGTAAATGGCGTTATTTCTAAGAAAAAATAGTGGACTCGCTGGAAAATGTGTTTCAAATGAGCTCCAAAGGTAGGGTGGTGGACTCGGTAAAAATGTGTTTCAAATGAGCTCAAAAGGTAGGGTAAACGACCTCATTTCTAAGAAAAAATGGTGGACTCGCCGAAAAATGTGTTTCATATCAGCTCCAAAGGTAGGGTGGTGGACTCGCTAAAAAAAGATTTTCAAATGAATTCAAAAGGTAGGATAAAAGGCCTCATTTCTAAGCAAAAATGGTGTACTCGCCAAAACATGTGTTTGAAATGAGCTTCAAAGGTAGGGTGGTGGACCCGCTAAAAAAATGTGTTTCAAATGAGCTCAAAAGGAAGGGTAAACAACCTTATTTCTAAGAAAAAATAGTGGACTCGCCGAAAATGTGTTTCAAATGAGCTCCAAAGGTAGTGCAACGATCTCATTTCTAAGCAAAAATGGTGGAATCGCCGAAAAATGTGTTTAAAATGAGCTTCAAAGGTAGGGTGGTGGTCTAGCTGAAAAATGTGTTTCAAATGAGCTCAAAAGGTAGGGTAAACGACCTCATTTCTATGAAAAATGGTGGACTCGCCGAAAAATGTGTTTAAAATGAGCTTCAAAGGTAGGGTGGTGGTCTAGCTGAAAATTTTGTTTTCGAATGAGCTCCAAAGATAGGGTAAACAGCCCCATTTATGAGCAAAATTGGTGGACTCGCCGAAAAATGAGTCTCATATGAGCTCCAAAGGTAGGGTGGTGGAGTCGCAAAAAAATGTGTTTCAAATGAGCTCGAAAGGTAGGGTAAACGGCCTTATTTATAAGAAAAAATAGTGGACTCGCCGGAAAATGTGTTTCAAATGAGCTCCAAAGGCAGGTGGTGGACTCGCAAAAAAATGTGTTTCAAATGAGCTCGACAGGTAGGGTAAACGGCCTCATTTTAAGAAAAAATTTTGGACTCGCCGAAAAATGTGTTTCAAATGAGCTTCAAAGGTAGGATGGTGGTCTAGCTGAAAAATGTGTTTCAAATGAGCGCCAAAGATAGGGTAAACGGCCCCATTTCTGAGCAAAATTGGTGAAATCACCGAAAAATGTGTTTCAAATGAGCTCGAAAGGTAGGTTAAACGACCTTATTTCTAAGAAAAATTGTGGACTCGCCAGAAAATGTTTTTCAAATGAGCTCAAAAGGTAGGGTGGTGGACTCGCTAAAAAATGTGTTTCAAATGAGCTCGAAAGGTAGGGTAAACGATCTCATTTCTAAAAAAAAATGGTGGACTCGCCCAAAAATATGTTTCAAATGAGATTCAAAGGTAGGGTGGTGGTCTAGCTGAAAAATATGTTCCAAATGAGCTCCAAAGATAGGGTAAACGGCCCCATTTCTGAGCAAAATTGGTGTACTCTCCGAAAAATGTGTTTCATATGAACTCCAAAGGTAGGGTGGTGGACTTACTAAAAAAATGTGTTTCAAATGAGCTCGAAAGGTAGGGTAAACGGCCTCATTTGTAGCAAAAATGGTGGACACGCTGAAAAATGTGTTTCAAATGAGTTCCAAAGGTAGGGTGGTGGACTCGCTAAAAAATGTGTTTCAAATGAATTCAAAAGGTAGGGTAAACAGGTTCATTTCTAAGCAAAAATGGTGGACTCGCCGAAAAATGTGTTTCATATGAGCTCCAAAGGTAGGGTGGTGGACTCGCTAAAAAAATGTGTTTCAAATGAGCTCGAAAGGTAGGGTAAACGACCTCATTTCTAAGAAAAAATGGTGGACTCGCCGAAAAATGTGTTTCATATCAGCTCCAAATGTAGGGTGGTGGACTCGCTAAAAAAAGAGTTTCAAATGAATTCAAAAGGTAGGATAAACAGACTCATTTCTAAGAAAAAATGGTGGACTCGCCGACAAATGTGTTTCAAATGAGCTCGAAAGGTAGGGTGGTGTGGACTCGCTAAAAATTGCGTTTCGAATGAGCTCGAAAGATATGGTAAACGGACTCATTTCTAAGAAAAAAAAGTGGACTCGCCGGAGAATGTGTTTCAAATGAGCTCCAAAGGTAGGGTGGTGGACTCGCTAAAAAAATGTGTTTCAAATCAGTTCGAAAGGTAGGGTAAACGGCCTTTATTTCTAACAAAAAACAGTGGACTCGCTGGAAAATGTGTTTCAAATGAGCTCCAAAGGTTGGGTGGTGGACTCGGTAAAAAATTTGTTTCAAATGAGCTCGAAAGGTAGGGTAAACGGCCTCATTTCTAAGAAAAAATGGTGGAATCGCTGAAAAATGTGTTTCAAATGAGCTTCAAAGGAAGGGTGGTGGTCTAGCTGAAAAATGTGTTTCAAATGAGCTCCAAAGATAGGGTAAACGGCCCCATTTATGAGGAAAATTGGTGAACTCGCCGAAAAATGTGTTTCATATGAGCTCCAAAGGTAGGGTGGTGCACTCGCAAAAAATGTGTTTCAAATGAGCTCGAAATGTAGGGTAAAAGGCCTCATTTCTAAGCAAAAATGGTGTACTCGCCAAAAAATGTGTTTGAAATGAGCTTCAAAGGTAGTGTGGTGGACCCGCTAAAAAAATGTGTTTCAAATAAGCTCAAAAGGAAGGGTAAACAACCTTATTTCTAAGAAAAAATAGTGGACTCGCCGAAAATGTGTTTCAAATGAGCTCCAAAGGTAGTGCAACGATCTCATTTCTAAGCAAAAATGGTGGAATCGCCGAAAAATGTGTTTAAAATGAGCTTCAAAGGTAGGGTGGTGGTCTAGCTGAAAAATGAGTTTCAAATGAGCTCAAAAGGTAGGGTAAACGACCTCATTTCTATGAAAAAATGGTGGACTCGCCGAAAAATGTGTTTAAAATGAGCTTCAAAGGTAGGGTGGTGGTCTAGCTGAAAATTTTGTTTTCGAATGAGCTCCAAAGATAGGGTAAACGGCCCCATTTATGAGCAAAATTGGTGGACTCGCCGAAAAATGAGTCTCATATGAGCTCCAAAGGTAGGGTAAACGGCCTTATTTATAAGAAAAAATAGTGGACTCGCCGGAAAATGTGTTTCAAATGAGCTCCAAAGGCAGGTGGTGGACTCGCAAAAAAATGTGTTTCAAATGAGCTCGACAGGTAGGGTAAACGGCCTCATTTTAAGAAAAAATTTTGGACTCGCCGAAAAATGTGTTTCAAATGAGCTTCAAAGGTAGGATGGTGGTCTAGCTGAAAAATGTGTTTCAAATGAGCGCCAAAGATAGGGTAAACGGCCCCATTTCTGAGCAAAATTGGTGAAATCGCCGAAAAATGTGTTTCAAATGAGCTCGAAAGGAAGGGTAAACGACCTTATTTCTAAGAAAAATTGTGGACTCGCCAGAAAATGTTTTTCAAATGAGCTCGAAAGGTAGGGTGGTGGACTCGCTAAAAAATGTGTTTCAAATGAGCTCGAAAGGTAGGGTAAACGATCTCATTTCTAAAAAAAAATGGTGGACTCGCCCAAAAATATGTTTCAAATGAGATTCAAAGGTAGGGTGGTGGTCTAGCTGAAAAATATGTTTCAAATGAGCTCCAAAGATAGGGTAAACGGCCCCATTTCTGAGCAAAATTGGTGTACTCTCCGAAAAATGTGTTTCATATGAACTCCAAAGGTAGGGTGGTGGACTTGCTAAAAAAATGTGTTTCAAATGAGCTCGAAAGGTAGGGTAAACGGCCTCATTTGTAGCAAAAATGGTGGACACGCTGAAAAATGTGTTTCAAATGAGTTCCAAAGGTAGGGTGGTGGACTCGCTAAAAAATGTGTTTCAAATGAATTCAAAAGGTAGGGTAAACAGGTTCATTTCTAAGCAAAAATGGTGGACTCGCCGAAAAATGTGTTTCATATGAGCTCCAAAGGTAGGGTGGTGGACTCGCTAAAAAAATGTGTTTCAAATGAGCTCGAAAGGTAGGGTAAATGGCCTTATTTCTAAGAAAAAATAGTGGACTCGGCGGAAAATGTGTTTCAAATGAGCTCCAAAGGTAGGGTGGTGAAATCGCTAAAAAATGTGTTTCAAATGGGCTCGAAAGTTAGGGTTAACGGACTCATTTCTAACAAAAAATGGTGGACTCGCCGGAAAATGTGTTTAAAATGAGCTTCAAAGATAGGGTGGTGGTCTAGCTAAAAAATGTGTTTCAAATGAGATCCAAAGATAGGGTAAACGGCCCCATTTCTGAGCAAAAATGGTGGACTCGCCGAAAAATGTGTTTCATATGAGCTCCAAAGGTAGGGTGGTGGACTCGCTAAAAAAATGTGTTTCAAATGAGTTCGAAAGGTAGGGTAAATGGCCTTATTTCTTAGAAAAAATAACGGACTCGCCAGAAAATGTGTTTCAAATGAGCTCCAAAGGTAGGGTGGTGGACTCGGTAAAAATGTGTTTCAATTGAGCTCGAAAGGTATGGTAAACGTCCTCTTTCTAAGAAAAAATGGTGTACTCGCCAAAAAATGTGTTTCAAATGAGCTTCAAATGTAGCGTGGTGGTCTAGCTGAAAAATATGTTTCAAATAAGCTCCAAAGATAGGGTAAACGACCCCATTTCTATGCAAAATTGGTGGACTCGCCGAAAAATGTGTTTTATATGAGCTCCAAAGGTAGGGTGGTGGACTCGGTAAAAAAATGTATTTCAAATGAGCTCGAAAGGTAGGGTAAACGGCCTCATTTGTAAGCAAAAATGGTGGACCCGCCGAAAAATGTGTTTCAAATGAGTTCGAAAGGTAGGGTGGTGGACTCACTAAAAAATGTGTTTCAAATGAGCTCGAAAGGTAGGATAAACGGCCTTATTTATAAGAAAAATAGTGGACTCGCCGGAAAATGTGTTTCAAATGAGCTCCAAAGGCAGGTGGTGGACTCGTAAAAAAATGTGTTTCAAATGAGCTCGACAGGTAGGGTAAACGGCCTCATTTTAAGAAAAAATCGTGGACTCGCCGAAAAATGTGTTTCAAATGAGCTTCAAAGGTAGGGTGGTGGTCTAGCTGAAAAATGTGTTTCAAATGAGCGCCAAAGATGGGGTAAACGGCCCCATTTCTGAGCAAAATTGGTGAAATCGCCGAAAAATGTGTTTCAAATGAGCTCGAAAGGTAGGGTAAACGACCTTATTTCTAAGAAAAATTGTGGACTCGCCAGAAAATGTTTTTCAAATGAGCTCGAAAGGTAGGGTGGTGGACTCGCTAAAAATTGTGTTTCAAATGAGCTCGAAAGGTAGGGTAAACGATCTCATTTCTAAAAAAAAATGGTGGACTCGCCGAAAAATGTGTTTCAAATGAGCTTCAAAGGTAGGGTGGTGGTCTAGCTGAAAAATATGTTTCAAATGAGCTCCAAAGATAGGGTAAACGGCCCCATTTCTGAGAAAAATTGGTGGACTCTCCGAAAAATGTGTTTCATATGAACTCCAAAGGTAGGGTGGTGGACTCGCTAAAAAAATGTGTTTCAAATGAGCTCGAAAGGTAGGGTAAATGGCCTTATTTCTTAGAAAAAATAGTGGACTCGCCGGAAAATGTGTTTCAAATTAGCTCCAAAGGTAGGGTGGTGAAATCGCTAAAAAAAGTGTTTCAAATGGGCTCGAAAGTTAGGGTAAACGAACTCATTTCTAACAAAAAATGGTGGACACGCCGAAAAATGTGTTTAAAATGAGCTTCAAAGATAGGGTGGTGGTCTAGCTAAAAAATGTGTTTCAAATGAGATCCAAAGATAGGGTAAATGGCCCCATTTCTGAGCAAAAATGGTGGACTCGCCGAAAAATGTGTTTCATATGAGCTCCAAAGGTAGGGTGGTGGACTCGCTAAAAAAATGTGTTTCAAATGAGTTCGAAAGGTAGGGTAAATGGCCTTATTTCTAAGAAAAAATAACGGACTCGCCAGAAAATGTGTTTCAAATGAGCTTCAAAGGTAGGGTGGTGGACTCGGTAAAAATGTGTTTCAATTGAGCTCGAAAGGTATGGTAAACGTCCTCTTTCTAAGAAAAAATGGTGTACTCGCCAAAAAATGTGTTTCAAATGAGCTTCAAAGGTAGCGTGGTGGTCTAGCCGGAAAATATGTTTCAAATAAGCTCCAAAGATAGGGTAAACGAACCCCATTTCTGTGCAAAATTGGTGGACTCACCGAAAAATGTGTTTCATATGAGCTCCAAAGGTAGGGTGGTGGACTCGGTAAAAAAATGTATTTCAAATGAGCTCGAAAGGTAGGGTAAACGGCCTAATTTGTAAGCAAAAATGGTGGACCCGCCGAAAAATGTGTTTCAAATGAGTTCGAAAGGTAGGGTGGTGGACTCGATAAAAATGTGTTTCAAGTGAATTCAAAAGGTTGGGTAAACAGACTCATTTCTAAGCAAAATTGGTGGACTCGCTGAAAAATGTGTTTCTAATGAGCTCAAATGGTAGGGTGGTGTGGACTCGCAAAAAAATGTGTTTCGAATGAGATCGAAAGGTAGGGTAAACGGGCTCATTTCTAAGCAAAAATGATGGACTTGCTGAAAAATGTGTTTCAAATGAGCTCGAAAGGTAGGGTGGTAGACTCGCTAAAAAATGTGTTTCAAATGAGCTCGAATGGTAGGGTAACAGACTCATTTCTAAGCAAAAATGGTGGACTCACCGAAAAATGTGTTTCATATGAGCTCCAAAGGTAGGGTGGTGGAATCGCTAAAAAAATGTGTTTCAAATGAGCTCAAAAGGTAGGGTAAACGGCCTTATTTCTAAGAAAAAATAGTGGACTCGCCGGAAAATGTGTTTCAAATGAGCTCCAAAGGTAGGGTGGTGGACTCGCTTAAAAACGTGTTTCAAATGAGCTCGAAAGGTAGGGTAAATGGCCTCATTTCTAAGAAAAAATGGTGGACTCGCCGAAAAATGTGTTTCAAATGAGCTTCAAAGGTAGGGTGGTGGTCTAGCTGAAAAATATGTTTCAAATGAGCTCCAAAGGTAGGGTAATCGGCCCCATTTCTGAGCAGAATTGGTGGACTCTCCAAAAAATGTGTTTATTGTGAACTCCAAAGGTAGGGTGGTGGACTCGATAAAAAAATGTGTTTCAAATGAGCTCGAAAGGTAGGGTAAACGGCCTTATTTCTAAGAAAAAATAGTGGACTCGCCGGAAAATGTGTTTCAAATGAGCTCCAAAGGTAGGGTGCTGGACTCGCTAAAAAATGTGTTTTAAATGAGCTCGAAAGGTAGGGTAAACGAACTCATTTCTAAAAACAAATGGTGGACTCGCCGAAAAATGTGTTTAAAATGAGCTTCAAAGATAGGGTGGTGGTCTAGCTAAAAAATGTGTTTCAAATGAGATCCAAAGATAGGGTAAACGGCCCCATTTCTGAGCAAAAATGGTGGACTCGCTGAAAAATGTGTTTCATATGAGCTCCAAAGGTAGGGTGATGGACTCGCTAAAAAAATGTGTTTCAAATGAGTTCGAAAGGTAGGGTAAATGGCGTTATTTCTAAGAAAAAATAGTGCACTCGCTGGAAAATGTGTTTCAAATGAGCTCCAAAGGTAGGGTGGTGGACTCGGTAAAAAATGTGCTTCAAATGAGCTCGAAAGGTAGGGTAAACGACCTCATTTCTAAGAAAAAATGGTGGACTCGCCGAAAAATGTGTTTCATATCAGCTCCAAAGGTAGGGTGGTGGACTCGCTAAAAAAAGAGTTTCAAATGAATTCAAAAGGTAGGATAAACAGACTCATTTCTAAGAAAACATGGTGGACTCGCCGAAAAATGTGTTTCATATGAGCTCCAAAGGTAGGGTGGTGGACTCGCTAAAAAAAGAGTTTTAAATGAATTCAAAAGGTAGGATAAACAGACTCATTTCTAAGAAGAAATGGTGGCCTCGCCGACAAATGTGTTTCAAATGAGCTTCAAAGGTAGGGTGGTGTGGACTCGCTAAAAAATGCGTTTCGAATGAGCTCGAAAGATATGGTAAACGGACTCATTTCTAAGAAAAAAAAGTGGACTCGCCGGAAAATGTGTTTCAAATGAGCTCCAAAGGTAGGGTGGTGGACTCGCTAAAAAAATGTGTTTCAAATCAGCTCGAAAGGTAGGGTAAATGGCCTTATTTCTAAGAAAAAATAGTGGACTCGCCGGAAAATGTGTTTCAAATGAGCTCCAAAGGTAGGGTGGTGAAATTGCTAAAAAATGTGTTTCAAATGGTCTCGAAAGTTAGGGTAAACGGACTCATTTCTAACAAAAAATGGTGGACTCGCCGAAAAATGTGTTTAAAATGAGCTTCAAATATAGGGTGGTGGTCTAGCTAAAAAATGTGTTTCAAATGAGATCAAAAGATAGGGTAAACGGCCCCATTTCTGAGCAAAAATGGTGGACTCGCCGAAAAATGTGTTTCATATGAGCTCCAAAGGTAGGGTGGTGGACTCGCTAAGAAAATGTGTTTCAAATGAGTTCGAAAGGTAGGGTAAATAGCCTTATTTCTAAGAAAAAATAACGGACTCGCTAGAAAATGTGTTTCAAATGACCTCCAAAGGTAGGGTGGTGGACTCGGTAAAAATGTGTTTCAATTGAGCTCGAAAGGAATGGTAAACGTCCTCTTTCTAAGAAAAAATGGTGTACTCGCCAAAAAATGTGTTTCAAATGAGCTTCAAAGGTGGCGTGGTGGTCTAGCCGGAAAATATGTTTCAAATAATCTCCAAAGATAGGGTAAACGACCCCATTTCTGTGCAAAATTGTTGGACTCACCGAAAAATGTGTTTCATATGAGCTCCAAAGGTAGGGTGGTGGACTCGGTAAAAAAATGTATTTCAAATGAGCTCGAAAGGTAGGGTAAACGGCCTAATTTGTAAGCAAAAATGGTGGACCCGCCGAAAAATGTGTTTCAAATGAGTTCGAAAGGTAGGGTGGTGGACTCGATAAAAATGTGTTTCAAGTGAATTCAAAAGGTTGGGTAAACAGACTCATTTCTAAGCAAAATTGGTGGACTCGCTGAAAAATGTGTTTCTAATGAGCTCAAATGGTAGGGTGGTGTGGACTCGCAAAAAAATGTGTTTCGAATGAGATCGAAAGGTAGGGTAAACGGGCTCATTTCTAAGCAAAAATGATGGACTTGCTGAAAAATGTGTTTCAAATGAGCTCGAAAGGTAGGGTGGTAGACTCGCTAAAAAATGTGTTTCAAATGAGCTCGAATGGTAGGGTAACGGACTCATTTCTAAGCAAAAATGGTGGACTCACCGAAAAATGTGTTTCATATGAGCTCCAAAGGTAGGGTGGTGGAATCGCTAAAAAAATGTGTTTCAAATGAGCTCAAAAGGTAGGGTAAACGGCCTTATTTCTAAGAAAAAATAGTGGACTCGCCGGAAAATGTGTTTCAAATGAGCTCCAAAGGTAGGGTGGTGGACTCGCTTAAAAACGTGTTTCAAATGAGCTCGAAAGGTAGGGTAAATGGCCTCATTTCTAAGGAAAAATGGTGGACTCGCCGAAAAATGTGTTTCAAATGAGCTTCAAAGGTAGGGTGGTGGTCTAGCTGAAAAATATGTTTCAAATGAGCTCCAAAGGTAGGGTAATCGGCCCCATTTCTGAGCAGAATTGGTGGACTCTCCAAAAAATGTGTTTATTGTGAACTCCAAAGGTAGGGTGGTGGACTCGATAAAAAAATGTGTTTCAAATGAGCTCGAAAGGTAGGGTAAACGGCCTTATTTCTAAGAAAAAATAGTGGACTCGCCGGAAAATGTGTTTCAAATGAGCTCCAAAGGTAGGGTGGTGGACTCGCTAAAAAATGTGTTTTAAATGGGCTCGAAAGGTAGGGTAAACGAACTCATTTCTAAAAACAAATGGTGGACTCGCCGAAAAATGTGTTTAAAATGAGCTTCAAAGATAGGGTGGTGGTCTAGCTAAAAAATGTGTTTCAAATGAGATCCAAAGATAGGGTAAACGGCCCCATTTCTGAGCAAAAATGGTGGACTCGCTGAAAAATGTGTTTCATATGAGCTCCAAAGGTAGGGTGATGGACTCGCTAAAAAAATGTGTTTCAAATGAGTTCGAAAGGTAGGGTAAATGGCGTTATTTCTAAGAAAAAATAGTGCACTCGCTGGAAAATGTGTTTCAAATGAGCTCCAAAGGTAGGGTGGTGGACTCGGTAAAAAATGTGCTTCAAATGAGCTCGAAAGGTAGGGTAAACGACCTCATTTCTAAGAAAAAATGGTGGACTCGCCGAAAAATGTGTTTCATATCAGCTCCAAAGGTAGGGTGGTGGACTCGCTAAAAAAAGAGTTTCAAACGAATTCAAAAGGTAGGATAAACAGACTCATTTCTAAGAAAACATGGTGGACTCGCCGAAAAATGTGTTTCATATGAGCTCCAAAGGTAGGGTGGTGGACTCGCTAAAAAAAGAGTTTTAAATGAATTCAAAAGGTAGGATAAACAGACTCATTTCTAAGAAGAAATGGTGGCCTCGCCGACAAATGTGTTTCAAATGAGCTTCAAAGGTAGGGTGGTGTGGACTCGCTGAAAAATGCGTTTTGAATGAGCTCGAAAGATATGGTAAACGGACTCATTTCTAAGAAAAAAAAGTGGACTCGCCGGAAAATGTGTTTCAAATGAGCTCCAAAGGTAGGGTGGTGGACTCGCTAAAAAAATGTGTTTCAAATCAGCTCGAAAGGTAGGGTAAATGGCCTTATTTCTAAGAAAAAATAGTGGACTCGCCGGAAAATGTGTTTCAAATGAGCTCCAAAGGTAGGGTGGTGAAATTGCTAAAAAATGTGTTTCAAATGGTCTCGAAAGTTAGGGTAAACGGACACATTTCTAACAAAAAATGGTGGACTCGCCGAAAAATGTGTTTAAAATGAGCTTCAAATATAGGGTGGTGGTCTAGCTAAAAAATGTGTTTCAAATGAGATCCAAAGATAGGGTAAACGGCCCCATTTCTGAGCAAAAATGGTGGACTCGCCGAAAAATGTGTTTCATATGAGCTCCAAAGGTAGGGTGGTGGACTCGCTAAGAAAATGTGTTTCAAATGAGTTCGAAAGGTAGGGTAAATAGCCTTATTTCTAAGAAAAAATAACGGACTCGCTAGAAAATGTGTTTCAAATGACCTCCAAAGGTAGGGTGGTGGACTCGGTAAAAATGTGTTTCAATTGAGCTCGAAAGGAATGGTAAACGTCCTCTTTCTAAGAAAAAATGGTGTACTCGCCAAAAAATGTGTTTCAAATGAGCTTCAAAGGTGGCGTGGTGGTCTAGCCGGAAAATATGTTTCAAATAATCTCCAAAGATAGGGTAAACGACCCCATTTCTGTGCAAAATTGGTGGACTCACCGAAAAATGTGTTTCATATGAGCTCCAAAGGTAGGGTGGTGGACTCGGTAAAAAAATGTATTTCAAATGAGCTCGAAAGGTAGGGTAAACGGCCTCATTTGTAAGCAAAAATGGTGGACCCGCCGAAAAATGTGTTTCAAATGAGTTCGAAAGGTACGGTGGTGGACTCGCTAAAAAATGTGTTTCAAATGAATTCAAAAGGTTGGGTAAACAGACTCATTTCTAAGCAAAATTGGTGGACTCGCTGAAAAATGTGTTTCTAATGAGCTCAAATGGTAGGGTGGTGTGGACTCGCAAAAAAATGTGTTTCGAATGAGCTCGAAAGGTAGGGTAAACGGGCTCATTTCTAAGCAAAAATGATGGACTTGCTGAAAAATGTGTTTCAAATGAGCTCGAAAGGTAGGGTGGTAGACTCGCTAAAAAATGTGTTTCAAATGAGCTCGAATGGTAGGGTAACGGACTCATTTCTAAGAAAAAATGGTGGACTCACCGAAAAATGTGTTTCATATGAGCTCCAAACTTAGGGTGGTGGAATCGCTAAAAAAATGTGTTTCAAATGAGCTCAAAAGGTAGGGTAAACGGCCTTATTTCTAAGAAAAAATAGTGGACTCGCCGGAAAATGTGTTTCAAATGAGCTCCAAAGGTAGGGTGGTGGACTCGCTTAAAAACGTGTTTCAAATGAGCTCGAAAGGTAGGGTAAACGGCCTCATTTCTAAGAAAAAATGGTGGACTCGCCGAAAAATGTGTTTCAAATGAGCTTCAAAGGTAGGGTGGTGGTCTACCTGAAAAATATGTTTCAAATGACCTCCAAAGGTAGGGTAATCGGCCCCATTTCTGAGCAGAATTGGTGGACTCTCCAAAAAATGTGTTTCTTGTGAACTCCAAAGGTAGGGTGGTGGACACGATAAAAAAAGGTGTTTCAAATGAGCTCGAAAGGTTGGGTAAACGGCCTTATTTCTAAGAAAAAATAGTGGACTCGCCGGAAAATGTGTTTCAAATGAGCTCCAAAGGTAGGGTGGTGGACTCGCTAAAAAATGTGTTTCAAATGGGCTCGAAAGGTAGGGTAAACAGACTCATTTCTAAAAACAAATGGTGGACTCGCCGAAAAATGTGTTTAAAATGAGCTTCAAAGATAGGGTGGTGGTCTAGCTAAAAAATGTGTTTCAAATGAGATCCAAAGATAGGGTAAACGGCCCCATTTCTGAACAAAAATGGTGGACTCGCCGAAAAATGTGTTTCATATGAGCTCCAAAGGTAGGGTGGTGGACTCGCTAAAAAAATGTGTTTCAAATGAGTTAGAAAGGTAGGGTAAATGGCGTTATTTCTAAGAAAAAATAGTGGACTCGCTGGAAAATGTGTTTCAAATGAGCTCCAAAGGTAGGGTGGTGGACTCGGTAAAAAATGTGTTTCAAATGAGCTCGAAAGGTAGGGTAAACGGCCTCATTTCTAAGAAAAAATGGTGGACTCGCCGAAAAATGTGTTTCGTATGAGCTCCAAAGTTAGGGTGGTGGACTCGCTAAAAAAAGAGTTTCAAATGAATTCAAAAGGTAGGATAAACAGACTCATTTCTAAGAAAAAATGGTGGCCTCGCCGGCAAATGTGTTTCAAATGAGCTTCAAAGGTAGGGTGGTGTGGACTCGCTAAAAAATGCGTTTCGAATGAGCTCGAAAGATATGGTAAACGGACTCATTTCTAAGAAAAAAAAGTGGACTCGCCGGAAAATGTGTTTCAAATGAGCTCGAAAGGTAGGGTGGTGGACTCGCTAAAAAAATGTGTTTCAAATCAGTTCGAAAGGTAGGGTAAACGGCCTTTATTTCTAAGAAAAATTAGTGGACTCGCTGGAAAATGTGTTTCAAATGAGCTCCAAAGGTTGGGTGGTGGACTCGGTAAAAAATTTGTTTCAAATGAGCTCGAAAGGTAGGGTAAACGGCCTCATTTCTAAGAAAAAAGGGTGGACTCGCCGAAAAATGTGTTTCAAATGAGCTTCAAAGGAAGGGTGGTGGTCTAGCTGAAAAATGTGTTTCAAATGAGCTCCAAAGATAGGGTAAACGGCCCCATTTCTGAGGAAAATTGGTGAACTCGCCGAAAAATGTGTTTCATATGAGCTCCAAAGGTAGGGTGGTGCACTCGCCGAAAATGTGTTTGAAATGAGCTTCAAAGGTAGGGTGGTGGACTCGCTAAAAAAATGTGTTTCAAATGAGTTCAAAAGGAAGGGTAAACAACCTTATTTCTATGAAAAAATAGTGGACTCGCCGAAAATGTGTTTCAAATGAGCTCCAAAGGTAGTGCAACGATCTCATTTCTAAGCAAAAATGGTGGAATCGCCGAAAAATGTGTTTAAAATGAGCTTCAAAGGTAGGGTGGTGGTCTAGCTGAAAAATGTGTTTCAAATGAGCTCCAAAGTTAGGGTAAACAGCCCAATTTCTGAGCAAAAATGGTGGACTCGCCGAAAAATGTGTTTCATATGAGCTCCAAAGGTAGGGTGGTGGACTTGCTAAAAAATGTGTTTCAAATGAGCTCGAATGGTAGGGTAACGGACTCATTTCTAAGCAAAAATGGTGGACTCACCGAAAAATGTGTTTCATATGAGCTCCAAAGGTAGGGTGGTGGAATCGCTAACAAAATGTGTTTCAAATGAGCTCAAAAGGTAGGGTAAACGGCCTTATTTCTAAGAAAAAATAGTGGACTCGCCGGAAAATGTGTTTCATATGAGCTTCAAAGGTAGGGTGGTGGACTCGCTAAAAAAATGTGTTTCAAATGAGCTGAAAAGGTAGGGTAAACGGCCTTATTTCTAAGAAAAAATAGTGGACTCGCCGGAAAATGTGTTTCAAATGAGCTCCAAAGGTAGGGTGGTGGACTCGGTAAAAAATGTGTTTCAAATGAGCACGAAAGGTAGGGTAAACGGCCTCATTTCTAAGAAAAAATAGTGGACTTGCCGAAAAATGTGTTTCAAATGAGCTTCAAAGGTAGGGTGGTGGTCTAGCTGAAAAATGTGTTTCAAATGAGCTCCAAAGGTAGGGTGGTGGACTCGCTAAAAAATGAGTTTCAAATGAGCTCGAAAGGTAGGGTAAACGACCTCATTTCTATGAAAAAATTGTGGACTCGCCGAAAAATGTGTTTAAAATGAGCTTCAAAGGTAGGGTGGTGGTCTAGCTGAAAAATTTGTTTTCGAATGAGCTCCAAAGATAGGGTAAACGGTCCCATTTATGAGCAAAATTGGTGGACTCGCCGAAAAATGAGTCTGATATGAGCTCCAAAGGTAGGGTGGTGGACTCGCTAAAAAAATGTGTTTCAAATGAGCTCGAAAGGTAGGGTAAACGGCCTCATGTAAGCAAAAATGGTGGACACACCGAAAAATGTGTATCAAATGAGTTCGAAAGGTAGGGTGGTGGACTCGCTGAAAAATGTGTTTCGAATGAGCTCGAAAGGTAGGGTAAACGGCCTCATTTCTAATCAAAATGGTGGACTTGCCGAAAAATGTGTTTCAAATGAGCTCGGAAGGTAGGGTGGTGTGGACTCGCAAAAAAATGTGTTTCAAATGAGCTCAAAAGGTAGGGTAAACGGCCTCATTTCTAAGAAAAAATAGTGGACTCGCCGAAAATGTGTTTCGAATGAGCTCCAAAGGTAGTGCAACGATCTCATTTCTAAGCAAAAATGGTGGAATCGCCGAAAAATGTGTTTAAAATGAGCTTCAAAGGTACGGTGGTGGTCTAGCTGAAAAATGTGTTTCAAATGAGCTCCAAAGTTAGGGTAAACAGCCCAATTTCTGAGCAAAAATTGTGGACTCGCCGAAAAATGTGTTTCATATGAGCTCCAAAGGTAGGGTGGTGGACTTGCTAAAAAATGTGTTTCAAATGAGCTCGAAAGGTAGTGTAAACGGCCTCATTTCTAAGAAAAAATGGTGGACTCGCCAAAAAATGTGTTTAAAATGAGCTTCAAAGGTAGGGTGGTGGTCTAGCTGAAAAATGTGTTTCAAATGAACTCGAAAGGTAGGGTAAACGACCTCATTTCTATGAAAAAATAGTGGACTCGCCGAAAAATGAGTCTCATATGAGCTCCAAAGGTAGGGTGGTGGACTCGCTAAAAAAATGTGTTTCAAATGAGCTCGAAAGGTAGGGTAAACGGCCTCATGTAAGCAAAAATGGTGGACACACCGAAAAATGTGTATCAAATGAGTTCGAAAGGTAGGGTGGTGGACTCGCTGAAAAATGTGTTTCGAATGAGCTCGAAAGGTAGGGTAAACGGCCTCATTTCTAATCAAAATGGTGGACTTGCCGAAAAATGTGTTTCAAATGAGCTCGGAAGGTAGGGTGGTGTGGACTCGCAAAAAAATGTGTTTCAAATGAGCTCAAAAGGTAGGGTAAACGGCCTCATTTCTAAGCAAAAAAGGTGGACTATCCGAAAAATGTGTTTCAAATAAGCTCGAAAGGTAGGGTGGTGGACTCGCAAAAAAATGTGTTTCAAATGAGCTCGAAAGGTAGGGTAACGGACTCATTTCTAAGCAAAAATGGTGGACTCGCCGAAAAATGTGTTTCATATGAGCTCCAAAGGTAGGGTGGTGGACTCGCTAAAAAAATTTGTTTCAAATGAGCTCGAAAGGTAGGGTAAACGGCCTTATTTATAAGAAAAAATAGTGGACTCGCCGAAAAATGTGTTTCAAATGAGCTCCAAAGGCAGGGTGGTGGACTCGCAAAAAAATGTGTTTCAAATGAGCTCGACAGGTAGGGTAAACGGCCTCATTTTAAGAAAAAATCGTGGACTCGCCGAAAAATGTGTTTCAAATGAGCTTCAAAGGTAGGGTGGTGGTCTAGCTGAAAAATGTGTTTCAAATGAGCGCCAAAGATAGGGTAAATGGCCCCATTTCTGAGCAAAATTGGTGAAATCGCCGAAAATGTGTTTCAAATGAGCTCGAAAGGTAGGGTAAACGGCCTTATTTTTAAGAAAAATTGTGGACTCGCCAGAAAATGTGTTTCAAATGAGCTCGAAAGGTAGGGTGGTGGACTCGCTAAAAAATGTGTTTCAAATGAGCTCGAAAGGTAGGGTAAACGATCTCATTTCTAAAAAAAAATGGTGGACTCGCCGAAAAATGTGTTTCAAATGAGCTCGAAATGTAGGGTAAACGGCCTCATTTCTAAGCAAAAATGGTGGACTCGCCGAAAAATGTGTTTGAAATGAGCTTCAAAGGTAGGGTGGTGGACTCGCTAAAAAAATGTGCTTCAAATGAGCTTAAAAGGAAGGGTAAACAACCTTATTTCTAAGAAAAAATAGTGGACTCGCCGAAAATGTGTTTCAAATGAGCTCCAAAGGTAGTGCAACGATCTCATTTCTAAGAAAAAATGGTGGAATCGCCGAAAAATGTGTTTAAAATGAGCTTCAAAGGTAGGGTGGTGGTCTAGCTGAAAAATGTGTTTCAAATGAGCTCCAAAGTTAGGGTAAACAGCCCAATTTCTGAGCAAAAATTGTGGACTCGCCGAAAAATGTGTTTCATATGAGCTCCAAAGGTAGGGTGGTGGACTTGCTAAAAAATGTGTTTCAAATGAGCTCGAAAGGTAGTGTAAACGGCCTCATTTCTAAGAAAAAATGGTGGACTCGCCAAAAAATGTGTTTAAAATGAGCTTCAAAGGTAGGGTGGTGGTCTAGCTGAAAAATGTGTTTCAAATGAACTCGAAAGGTAGGGTAAACGACCTCATTTCTATGAAAAAATGGTGGACTCGCCGAAAAATGAGTCTCATATGAGCTCCAAAGGTAGGGTGGTGGACTCGCTAAAAAAATGTGTTTCAAATGAGCTCGAAAGGTAGGGTAAACGGCCTCATGTAAGCAAAAATGGTGGACACACCGAAAAATGTGTATCAAATGAGTTCGAAAGGTAGGGTGGTGGACTCGCTGAAAAATGTGTTTCGAATGAGCTCGAAAGGTAGGGTAAACGGCCTCATTTCTAATCAAAATGGTGGACTTGCCGAAAAATGTGTTTCAAATGAGCTCGGAAGGTAGGGTGGTGTGGACTCGCAAAAAAATGTGTTTCAAATGAGCTCAAAAGGTAGGGTAAACGGCCTCATTTCTAAGCAAAAAAGGTGGACTATCCGAAAAATGTGTTTCAAATAAGCTCGAAAGGTAGGGTGGTGGACTCGCAAAAAATGTGTTTCAAATGAGCTCGAAAGGTAGGGTAACGGACTCATTTCTAAGCAAAAATGGTGGACTCGCCGAAAAATGTGTTTCATATGAGCTCCAAAGGTAGGGTGGTGGACTCGCTAAAAAAATTTGTTTCAAATGAGCTCGAAAGGTAGGGTAAACGGCCTTATTTATAAGAAAAAATAGTGGACTCGCCGAAAAATGTGTTTCAAATGAGCTCCAAAGGCAGGGTGGTGGACTCGCAAAAAAATGTGTTTCAAATGAGCTCGACAGGTAGGGTAAACGGCCTCATTTTAAGAAAAAATCGTGGACTCGCCGAAAAATGTGTTTCAAATGAGCTTCAAAGGTAGGGTGGTGGTCTAGCTGAAAAATGTGTTTCATATGAGCGCCAAAGATAGGGTAAATGGCCCCATTTCTGAGCAAAATTGGTGAAATCGCCGAAAAATGTGTTTCAAATGAGCTCGAAAGGTAGGGTAAACGGCCTTATTTTTAAGAAAAATTGTGGACTCGCCAGAAAATGTGTTTCAAATGAGCTCGAAAGGTAGGGTGGTGGACTCGCTAAAAAATGTGTTTCAAATGAGCTCGAAAGGTAGGGTAAACGATCTCATTTCTAAAAAAAAATGGTGGACTCGCCGAAAAATGTGTTTCAAATGAGCTCGAAATGTAGGGTAAACGGCCTCATTTCTAAGCAAAAATGGTGGACTCGCCGAAAAATGTGTTTGAAATGAGCTTCAAAGGTAGGGTGGTGGACTCGCTAAAAAAATGTGTTTCAAATGAGCTTAAAAGGAAGGGTAAACAACCTTATTTCTAAGAAAAAATAGTGGACTCGCCGAAAATGTGTTTCAAATGAGCTCCAAAGGTAGTGCAACGATCTCATTTCTAAGCAAAAATGGTGGAATCGCCGAAAAATGTGTTTAAAATGAGCTTCAAAGGTAGGGTGGTGGTCTAGCTGAAAAATGTGTTTCAAATGAGCTCCAAAGTTAGGGTAAACAGCCCAATTTCTGAGCAAAAATTGTGGACTCGCCGAAAAATGTGTTTCATATGAGCTCCAAAGGTAGGGTGGTGGACTTGCTAAAAAATGTGTTTCAAATGAGCTCGAAAGGTAGTGTAAACGGCCTCATTTCTAAGAAAAAATGGTGGACTCGCCAAAAAATGTGTTTAAAATGAGCTTCAAAGGTAGGGTGGTGGTCTAGCTGAAAAATGTGTTTCAAATGAACTCCAAAGATAGGGTAAACGGCCCAATTTCTGAGCAAAAATGGTGGACTCGCCGAAAAATGTGTTTCATATGACCTTCAAAGGTAGGGTGGTGGACTCGCTATAATAATGTGTTTCAAATGAGCTGAAAAGGTAGGGTAAACGGCCTTATTTCTAAGAAAAAATAGTGGACTCGCCGGAAAATGTGTTTCAAATGATCTCCAAAGGTAGGGTGGTGGTCTTGCTAAAAAATGTGTTTCAAATGAGCTCGAAAGGTAGGGTAAACGGCCTCATTTCTATGAAAAATGGTGGACTCGCTGAAAAATGTGTTTCAAATGAGCTTCAAAGGTAGGGTGGTGGTCTAGCTGATAAATATGTTTAAATGAGCTCAAATGATAGGGTAAACGGCCCAATTTCTGAGCAAAAATGGTGGACTCGCCGAAAAATGTGTTTCATATGAGCTTCAAAGGTAGGGTGGTGGACTCGCTAAAAAATGTGTTTCAAATGAGTTCGAAAGGTAGGGTAAATGGCCTTATTTTTCAAAAAAAATAGTGGACTCGCTGGAAAATGTGTTTCATATGAGCTCCAAAGGTAGGGTGGTGGACTCGGTAAAAAATGTGTTTCAAATGAGCCCGAAAGGTAGGGTAAACGGCCTCATTCTAAGAAAAAATAGTGGACTTGCCGAAAAATGTGTTTCAAATGAGCTTCAAAGGTAGGGTGGTGGACTAGCTGAAAAATGTGTTTCAAATGAGCTCCAAAGGTAGGGTGGTGGACTCGCTAAAAATGTGTTTCAAATGAGCTCGAAAGGTAGGGTAAACAACCTCATTTCTATGAAAAAATGGTGGACTCGCCGAAAAATGTGTTTAAAATGAGCTTCAAAGGTAGGGTGGTGGTCTAGCTGAAAAATTTGTTTTTGAATGAGCTCCAAAGATAGGGTAAACGGCCCCATTTATGAGCAAAATTGGTGGACTCGCCGAAAAATGAGTCTCATATGAGCTCCAAAGGTAGGGTGGTGGACTCGCTAAAAAAATGTGTTTCAAATGAGCTCGAAAGGTAGGGTAAACGGCCTTACACTAGAGCAAAACAGGCCACTGGTCCCGGGCCGTGAGGGCTTTTTGTCCCGGTCACGCGCCTGGGACAGCGTGTTCGGGACAAATAGCCTCCCCTATTTGTCCCGGGCACGCCACGGCCCGGGACCAATAGGGGGGCCACGTGGCCAATCAAGGCAGCCTCTGGCTGCGACTCATTTGTCTCGGTTCGTAATACGAACCGGGACAGTATATATGTTTTTTTTTGTTTCTTTTATTTTGTTTCCTGTTTTCTATTTTTGTTTCTGTTTTCTATTTATGTTACTGATTCTTTTTTTGTTTGTGTTTTTTCATTTATGTTTCATTTCAAACAAGATCGAGTTGCATATTATACGTTACTATGTAATATATATCATGAATACACGATTTTTTCCTCGGCATATAGTCATGAATACTACTAGTACATGAGTTCTCCCAAACAAATATTTACAATCGGAAGATCATGTCTAAATATTTACAAACAGAGATCGTTACATGACAGAGAAGCATTAGACCCTATTTTTTACTCGGGATGGTCTTTTTTGGCGGTCGGATTATACTGCATTCTGCGCCTGGCTTTATGACATAGTCAAGCAGAAAGCCCGCAATTTCCTCCGCGATTGGTAGTAGGCGGTCTTTTGCATCAAGCTTGTTCCGGATCGTCTCAAACTAAAAAGGAGAGATCAACACCAATATATCAACCATTATGAAAATAATTCAATTTGAAAAGTGAACAAGTTTGAATGAATTGTTAACGTACCCTATTCCAGTCTACACCCTCATTGAAGTGAATTCGGATGAACTCGCAGACATAGAATCCACACAAATTGGTGCCTTGTTGCTGCTTCGCGCACTTTATGATAGAATAAGATAAGAAATCAATAAAAAATAATCAAAAATATTGAAAAAATGGTATTGTGAGACTGAAATTAAGAATATGCGTATGTGGAACCTAGCTAGTACGTATTACCTCTCGCCATTTAAAAGTGAGGTTCTTAGCTATACCGACATCCTTGTGGAAACCGGTGAACTTGTCCCAAACCCTGAAGTTTACGGTATAAAAATTAGTAAAGAAGTTAACTAATTACTATATATTATTAGAAAAGACGAGGTCGATTGTGATAATGAACGAAATTACCTCTGGAGCATCTGTTTCGTGTCGTCGAACTTTTCTTCAGGTTTCGATAATGGGTCCAAGACATCAACGATTGCCTTTTCAACATCAATCTCAAATAATACCCAGTGAAATCTGCCATATGTTTATATTTGTTAATAACTAAATCATCAATTACATATACTTAATTAACATCGAGTATGTATAAGAAAGTAAACAACTGACTCGAAGTTGAACGGGAAAATTATGGTGCTTTTGTAATGTTGCGCCATCAAATAAGTAAGCAAAAGCTCCTCCGTTTGATCTGGGTAATGTAACAAACCATGATGATGAACTCGATTAGGGTCAATGAATCCAATCTTGTGATTGAGTCCCAGCTTTTGAGATTGTATAATTTTCAGCATGCATAATAGAGTACAAAAGTAATATAGTGATAAGGATAATTACAAGCAATGAAAAATAAGTAGAGTTAGAGAATTACTGACATATATACATAATTTAATTACTTACATGCAAAAGGCACCGATGATAGATTTGTCGAGCGCGTCAAAATTGAATAACTGCCATAATTCGCAATACTCGATTTGAACCTCATCATCACGTGGGCCAAAAAAATCCTTTGGAATTTTCCCATAGAGCCAGTCTCCGTCTTGACTTTTCGTGGTACGCAAGTACCATGCATTTAGTTGGTGCAACCTAGCTGGTAGAGTGCGCACCATTGCAGGGTCGACAAGATCTTCTCCTCTCACATATGTCCGCACCACCTCATGTATGGTGACACTCTCGCCAGCTTGCAATGCCTTGAGCTCTGCCAGAGTTATACCCATATCTCTAGCTTGCTGCGAAAGTACATCATCGACCGGGTTCCGGTTGTAAGGCGCCAATATGAGTGGAGGGGCCGATTGTCCCGCCTGCATTCCGAGCTGTGGAACATCTCTCTTCTGGGTGGCAGCAGATTTTTGTTCTTCCCGCACTCTCTTAGATGTACGCACCAGAACGCGTGTGTAGTCATCGTACATATTTAGTTCATATTGCGACGGATGCGTAAGAAATTCTATGGCCCACCATATCGCTTCCGGAGAATAAACCGGAACAGGCAAAGACATCTTTTTCGCCTTCTTTCTCTGGGAAGTCTGGATCTCCTCGACCCATGTATCGACATCTTTGCGAGAGTTCACAAAGCGAGACTTCCCGGCCGTTTCGCTTTTCTGAGTACTAGTCGACGCAGCGGTGCACTTCCGCTTCTTTTGCGGAGGCGATGGAGTCCGTTGACGCGGCGGAGTACACTCACGCGGCGGAGTACGCTCAAGCGACGGCGGAGATGGACTAGCGCCTTGGTTGTCGTTGTGGGGGGTGTCTGGACTAGCGCATTGGTTGTCGTTGTTCTAGTTATGTGGACTGGCTTGTGGACTGGGAGGGCGATTTAGCTGCATGTGTGGGAACACGATGTATTCTTTTTTCCATAAGCAGGTACTCTTGAGGGCAAATCTCAACTCAACCTCGTCTTCACCCGTAGGGAAGTCCAGCTTAATTCCCTCATATGTCTTGATAACCTCATCAACCCCGACAACAGCATAGCCATCTGGAATAGGGCGACAATGGTAAGTTCCATTTGGGCTAGGCGGTAGGGCAAAGCCGTGCGCCACCTTCACGGTTATGTTCAAGCATGGCACATGTAGGTCGCAAAGTTCCCGCTGCACGATATTATCCACGGGGTGACGAGGACCCGGCATATCATTGTGTCGATCGAGCTCCGTCGAAGCCACGCTGCTTCTCCGCATTGATTTTAGATCAGGAGAAGGATTTTCGGGCGTCTCAGATTCGCAGGGCATCCGTCGAGTCTGCGCTGCCTTCAGCTCTGCTATCTCCTTCTCATGCTGTAGTAATTTATTTTACATCCACTGGGCCCGGTCGGCAATCTCTTTCTTCTTTCTCGATCGGCTTCTATAAGTGCCAACATCTTTGGGAAACCCAAGTATCCACGGTACAGAGCCGACGGTTGCTCTTGTTCGTCCACTGTGTTCAGGATTCTTCAGGGCTCGCGATAGCTCGTCCTTCTCTCTGTTAGGGTGGAACCTGCCTTCCGTGACCTCCTTCCATACCTCTCTGAGAGCTTTAATAGGGTCAGGTCCGTGCTCCTTGGTAAAAAGACAGTCACCTGTTTCAGGGTCTAACTTTCCACCATGCCCATAGAACCAAGCCTTAAGCCGGTCTGGCCAGTCAAATGTCTCGATCTGTATACCTTTAGACAAAAACTCTTCCTCCATTTTCAGAAACTTAGGCAGGGCCGTCAGGTAGCCACCTGACCCCATGTTATGGTGATATATCTTTTTGTCTGCATTTTTCTTATTTCTCTCTGACATGGCCTTAGCGGCTTCCGATTGCTTGTACGCCTTAAATTCGGGCCACTCATCTTTTATCTTTTCATAGACTCCGACAAATTCTGGAGTTTTACCTTCTTTTATGAACTTGTTAAGCCTTTTCTTCCAGCTGCGGAACAATTCACCCATCTCAATATAAGTCCAAGCCTTGCATCGATTCTCTATGACCGGCTCCTCTACATCGTCCTCTTCCGGTAAAGTGAAATTCTGCATGAGCTCGTCCCAGAGGAGTTGTTTGTCTGCATTCGAGACATAAATAACCCCCTCTTTTGGCACCTTTGGCTTATACCATTCTTGAGCCCTGATGGACAGTCTGCCCCGAACGATGACTCCGCACTGAGCTACAAATTTCCTTGCGTGGTTAGCGGGAGCAATCGGTTTTCCTTTTTCATTGATCTCCTCGATGTGGTACTTCTGTTTCCCTTGGAGCTTTTTGGTCCCGGTGCGTGGCCCGCCTCGTTTCACCGCTGCTTTTTTGCTTGGTCCCGGTTCATGGCCCGCCGACGGCTAAAAACAAGAAAAAGTGATAGTTAATATATGTATACACACAAATATTTTCAACGGAGACAAAAACCTGAGGGCATATATCTACCTCGGCAGCCGACTTTCCAACAGTAGAGTCGGTGAACTGTCGGTGAGCTGAACTGTCGGTGACGTCTATTCCGTCACCGGACTCGTTCAGAAATTGCCCGGTGAAATCGTCTACGTGTTCCTCTTCTTGTTCATGGTTTCTGCCGGGGTCCAATTTATCACCTTCGCGAATGATGCCGAACATGTCCTCTTCTTGTTGAAGATTTCTACGGGTGTCCATAGTTTCTGCAAGAGATTTAAATCCATTTAAATAATTTTAATAACTCAACATCTAAATAACTTTACCGATATGTCATACAACTAAATCTAACTCAACATCTTTTATCATTTATTTGTACAAACACATTTCAATTTCAACATGAAGCAAAGTTATTTGAATAGTACAAATACATTAAGACATTTCAATTTTACAAACACATTTGAATCATATCGAGTATCTCATTTCTATTTACATTTCTCTTTTGAAGTCTCTCGAACTTTACTAGGGCTCCGAGAGGGCGGCGGCTACGACGCGGTGACAAATCCGAGTACCTGCACGCAAAATCCAAGTAAGAAAAAATAGATATGAATCCAGTTGATATGAATTAATATGAACATTTTTATGATACAACATTATAGATTATATTTTTCTAAACATTTTGATATGAATCCAGTTGCGGTCACCGGCGACGAACTCCGGCGGAAACCCTAACAATGGCGGAAACCCTAACAATGGCCAAACTCCGCCGGAAACCCTAATTTGCATACACAGGTTTTCATTTGCATACAAAATCGCATGCTACAAATATTAAATATAAAAATAAAATAATAACCATCATGTATAAGTTTTTTTTGCATACTACACATACTAATTCGCATGCTACTATATTAATATTTCAACTCACAAAATTAATTAACTAACTAAACGCAAAATTTAACTAGCATGTATTTTCTTTTTTTGAACATGTACACAACAACATGTATTTTATTTTTAAAATAGCGAAATTAAATGCACAAACTTAACATCAATGACACAACAACATGTATTTTCTTTTTTGAACGTTTTCATATAAAGTTTGTATTTTTTTGATTTAAAATGATTTAATTATAATTTTTAAAAGTTTATTTATATTTCAACTCACAAAACTAACTAACTAAACACAAAATTTAAAACTAACTAACTAAACACAAAACTAACTAACTAACTCTCAAAAAATCACAACAACATGTATTTTCGTTTTCTGAACCATTTGATATAAAGTTGTATTTTTTCTGATTTAAAATGCATTCTGAAAATGATGACGTCGTGCTGACGTCATCAATGTTGAACCTCCCCGATTTCAACGAATTCGTGCAATTTTGGCTCGGCAATGGCGCGGCGGGGTGGAGGAGGGAGAGAGGGAGGACGCACCGAGGAGGACGAGGAGTGCGTGGCGGGCCGGGTGGAGGAGTGCGTGCTCGGCAATGGCACGGCGAATGGCGGCCGGATGAGGAGAAGAAGTCGCTGCCGTGCGGTGGTGGAGGGAGCGACGTTGGGGACGGAGACGACCACGGCGGACGGCGGTGGTGGAGGGAGCAGCGTTGGGTACGGAGAAGACCACGGCGGCGACGTCGGGGACGGAGAAGACCACGGCGGCGGCTAGGGTTTCACGGGAAATTTTGGCAGCACTTCAGTAGGAAAGGGGAACTGCTCCGGGTGGTTGCTCGGCCCGGAGCGCTAAGTGTTGGTTATATAGCATAACGCTATCTGTCCCGGGTCGTGGCTCTGCCCGGGACAAATAGGGGCTATCTGTCCCGGGTGCAGCCACTGCCCGGGACAGATATCACCCATCTGTCCCGGGCTGAGCCACCACCCGGGATAGAAGGGTTTTTTTCTTTTTCTTTTCTTTTTCAGTCTTCTATTTTCTGTTTTAAATAACTTTGGAATTTGAAAAAACTTTCAGTATGAAAAGTGTTTGAATTTGACTAACTAATACAAAAACATTTTCTCTTTTCTATAACCATTATTTTAATTAGTTTAAAACTATTTTGAATGTGAATTTGTATAACTTTTGCAAACTTTGGAATTTGAAAAAACTTTCAATATGAAAAGTGTTTGAATTGGACTAACTAATACAAAAACATTTTCTCTTTTCTATAACCATTATTTTAATTAGTTTAAAACTATTTTGAATGTGAATTTGTATAGCTTTTGCAAACTTTGGAATTTGAAAAAACTTTCAATATGAAAATTATTTGAATTTGACTAACTAATACAAAAACATTTTCTCTTTTCTATAACCATTATTTTAATTAGTTTAAAACTATTTTGAATGTGAATTTGTATAACTTTTGCAAACTTTAACTTCCAAACCGTGACTAAAGAAGCACACGGATCGTGTGTTTCTTTCAAGCACTTGTAAGCCGTTTGATCAGGTGTGTGTTTCTTTTGATTGCTTCTGAGCTGTTCGATTAACGCTTTCAGTTTCAAACCGGGACTAAAGAAGCACACAGATCGTGTGTTTCTTTGAAACACTTGTTAGCCGTTGGATCAGGGGTGTGCTTCTTTTGAGCACTTGAGAGTTGTTGGATCACCACTACCAGTACCACTGGTTGAGCCCGTGACCCTATATATAGCCCCCTCTCAGACGAGGCGAGCACTCAGTGTTTCCTCCTTCTAGTGCCTAGCCGGGTGGTGTGTGGTATACAAATCACTCGGATTCCCTGCATACGCCCCACGGTGCATTTGATATGCAGGCACTCAGGAGCCACCGTGGGGCTCTATGCAGGTGAAATCGTGTGTTTTGTTCTATCAAAAGAATAGTTCAATTCATCTACTGAGGAATATATACAAATTACTCGGATTCCCTGCATACGCCCCACGGTGCATTTGATATGCAGGCACTCATCAAGAGCCACCGTGGGGCTGTATGCAGGTGAAATCGTGTGTTTTGTTCTATCAACGCCGACGAATCCATTTTATATGCAGGTAAAAATGGAGCATCTTCTTCATATCAAAAGTTTAATATATTAATTATTACATATCGCACCAACATCTCCATCACACAACACCGCCAGTTCTTCTGCGTCGGAACCATGGAGCATCTTCTTCAATCAACTTGATGATTGGGTCAATGTTCACTACGAAAGGCGGAATTTCATCAAAATTATTATAATCATCTGACATGTCTGTCTTGTCCTCCACTCCCACGATGTTTCTTTTTCCTGAAAGAACTATGTGACCCCTAGGCTCCTCCACTCCCAGGATGTTTCTTTTTTTGGGTCTGCTAGACATGTCTTTCACATAGAAAACCTGAGCCACATCATTGGCTAGCACGAATGGTTCGTCTCTGTACGCAAGATTGTTTAGATCCACTGTTGTCATTTCGTACATCTTGTCTACCTCAACCCCGCCTTTCAGATTGACCCATTTGCACGGAAACAAAGGGATCTTAAAAGAAGGTCCATAGTCAAGTTCCCATATCTCCTCTATGCAACCATAATATGTGTTCTTCTGCCCATTGTTGTTTGTTGCATCAATGCGAACACCACTGTTTTGGTTCGTGCTCTTTTTATCTTGGACACTCGTGTAAAATGTATTTCCATTTATCTCGTACCCTTGGAAAGTACATATAGTTGTAGATGGTGCCCTGGCTAACAAGTGTAACTCTTCATCAACCTTGTCTTTATTTTCAAGATGTGCTCGCAACCAACCGCCGAACGTGGCCATGTGTGTACGTACAATCCAGTTGTCAGACTTCCCCGCGTGTAGAGAGCGTACAAAATTCTTGTGTTCATCGATATACGGGGCCACCAAGGTAGAACTTTGTAGAACTGTATAGTGTGCTTCAGTGAAAGAATGTCCATCCATACAATTTTTTGTTTTCTTTCCTAGTGTGCCTTTTCCACTAAGTCTACCCTCATGTCGTGATTGTGGAACACCTATGGGCTTAAGGTCATGAATAAAGTCAACACAGAACTCAATGACCTCCTCGTTACCGTAGCCGTTGGAGATGCTTCCTTCTGGCCTAGCACGGTTATGCACATATTTCTTTAAGACTGCCATGAACCTCTCAAATGGGAACATATTGTGCAGAAATACAGGACCGAGAACTTGAATCTCTTCGACTAGGTGAACCAGGAGATGCGTCATAACATCGAAGAAGGATGGAGGGAACACCAACTCAAAACTGACAAGACACTGGACCACATCATTTTGCAACCCTGGTAGAATCGCTGGATCGATTACCTTTTGAGATATTGCATTGAGGAATGCACAAAGCTTCACAATGGGTACTCGAACATTTTCCGGTAGTAGCCCCCTCAGTGCAATCGGAAGCAATTGCGTCATAATCACGTGGCAATCATGAGACTTTAGGTTCTGAAATTTTTGGAGTCTCACATTTACTATCCTCTTTATATTCGACGAGAACCCAGCCGTGACCCTGATACTGCTCAGGCATTCAAAGAATATTACTTTCTCTTGTTTAGTAAGAGCGTAGCTGGCAGGACCTTCGTAGTGTTCGGGACTTAGGCCGTCTCGTTCTTTCACACGTTTCTGGTCCTCCCGTGCTTCCTCTGTATCTTTTTTCTTCCCGTACACGCCCAAGTAGCCTAGCAGGTTCACGCAAACATTCTTCGTCACGTGCATCACGTTGATAGCAGATCTAACCTCTAGGACCTTCCAATATGGTAGCTCCCAAAATATATATTTTTTCTTCCACATGGGTGCGTGCCCGTTAGCGTCTTTCGGAACCTGTTGTCCTCCAGGACCCTTTCCAAAGATTACTTTTAGATCCTTGACCATATCAAATATTTCTTCACCAGTACGGTTGACAGGCCTCCTACTGTGATCAGCCTCACCTTTAAAATGCTTGCCTTTCTTCCTTGCGGTAAGCTTGATCGGAAGAAATCAACGATGCCCCAGATACACACACTTCTTACATTTATCCAAATATAAACATTCAGTCTCACCCAAACAGTGTGTGCATGCATTGTACCCCTTGGTCGACTGCCCTGAGAGGTTAGCAAGAGCAGGCCAATCGTTAATTGTTACAAAAAGCAGAGCTCGTAGGTCAAATTCCTCATGTTCGTGCTCATCCCACGCCCGTACACCTTCTTCCCGCCACAACTGTAAAAGTTCTTCAAATAATGGCCTGAGGTACACATCAAGGTCGTCGCCGGGTTGCTTCGGGCCTTGGATGAGCAATGGCATCATAATGAACTTTCGCTTCATGCACAACCAAGGAGGAAGGTTATAAATACATAAAGTCACAGGCCATGTGCTATGACTGCTGCTCTGCTCCCCAAACGGATTGAAACCGTCTGTACTTAGACCAAACCTTAAGTTCCTTGCGTCATCTTCAAATTCCGGGAACTCTCTCTCAATTTTTCTCCACTGCGACCCATCAGCGGTGTGTCTACACATCGCATCTTTCTTACGGTCCTCTTTGTGCCATCGCAAAAAACTTGGCATGCTCTTTATTCGCGAACAGGCGTTTGAACCGTGCTATTATAGGAGCATACCACATCACCTTGGCAGGAACCCTCTTCCGGGGACGCTCACCCTCAACTTCACCAGGGTCATCTCGTCTGATCTTATACCGCAATGCAGTGCATACTGGACATGCATCCAAATTCTCATACTCACCGCGGTAGAGGATGCAGTCATTAGGGCAGGCATGTATCTTATGCACGTCTAATCCTAGAGGGCACACAACCTTCTTTGCTTCGTACGTGCTGTCGGGCAACTCGTTGACCTTTGGAAGCATCTTCCTAATTATCTGCAGCAACTTTCCAAATCCCTTGTCAGTCACACCACACTCTGCCTTCCACTACAGTAATTCCAGTGTGGTACCCAGCTTTTTCTGACCATCTTCGCAACTTGGATACAACAATTTCTTGTGATCCTCTAACATCTGGTCGAACTTCAACCTCTCCTTTTCAGTTCCGCACTCTCTCTTTGCATCAGCAATGGCCCTACCAAGATCGTCAGTGGGCTCATCTGGTGCTTCTTCAGCTTCAGCTTCCCCCGTTGCAGAATCTCCGTACTCCGGGAACATAGGATAGTTGTCATCATCTTCCTCTTCTTCATTGTCTTCCATCATAACACCTTTTTCTCCGTGCTTCGTCCAACAATTATAGCTGGGCATGAAACCATGCCGAATAAGATGACTTTGAAGGGTTCTCACGTTTGGGTGATCTGTCTTATTCTGACAGTTGACACATGGACAACACATGAAACCATTCGTACTGTGGGCCTGGGCTTTCTCTAGAAATTTCCTCAAACCTGTCATGTACTCGGCAGTGCGTCGGTCACCATACATCCATTGTCGGTCCATCTGCATTATCTAATGAACTACATCAATAACCATTACAGAACATCGACAAATAAACACTGAACATGCACGGTATCAATTAATTACAAATGAAATGAGAGAAAAACTAACCTTGATCGAAAGGAAGAATAAACTTCTTTAAGTGTACATCAAATCAATTCGTGAACTCTCTCGGGCATTTCATCAAACACCTTGCATGCATACAAAAAAAACAGACTAGCACACATCCCCTCCTTCCATTTCAAAAAAAAATGCCTCCAATGGTTTTGGGAGGGGGCTGCTGATGATCAGTATATATAGGTACCCCCCCCCCCCATTTGTCCCGGTTTCATTCACAAACCGGGACAACAAGGAGGCTATTTGTCCCGGTTTGAGACTGAAACCGGGACAGATGGAGGTTTTTTCATTTTTTTTATTTTCTTTTTCTGTTTTCTGTTTTAAAAAACTTTTGCAAACTTTGGATTTTGGAAAAACTATGAATATGAAAAATGTTTGAATTTGACTAACTAATACAAAACCATTTTCTGTTCTCTGTTTTAAATAACTTTTCCAAACTTTGGAATTTGAAAACACTTTTGCAAACTTTAGATATATTTCGGTCAATACAAAGAGAATATGCGCACACAGAATATTTGACAAAGGGAATACATAGATAGTCTACTCATCAACGACATTAAGATGATCATTTTCCGTATTATAGCCGCGTAGACTATCCCACTTCCGTGCAATCTCGAAGCCAAGGTGAGCGTCTAAAGCAGCATATACGACTTGATCATAGCTCAATGGAACGTTGCCCCATCCGAAAATTAGGTCTTTTTGTAACGTGTCTTCCTTGTCGTCGTCCGTGTACTTCCTCTTCTTGTATTTCTTCTTCTTCTCAAGATTTGTCCCAATGACCGCATTAGAGAGAGCATATAGACTAGGAGTAAAATTGCCGGTAGGGTTTCGGCGATCCCGCTGCAGGTCGACCGCGGACCGAATAATAATTCCGTAGTAGGCTAGCATGTTCATGTCATTATGGATTGCTTCGCCGTAGAATTTGATTGTCTCGTCACCTAAGAAATCTACGAGGACCTGTGGCACCCGATCAGCTTTGCAAATTTGGAAGACAAGAGTCTCGGTCGCCACCGAGAGTTGAAGGACGGCGGCGCGCTGCGGAGTATCCTTCCGTCGAGGGTCGGTGAACTCGCAATCGAGTCCAACGGCTTTGATCGGAGCGGCGTCGAGGAAGTTGTTCTTCACGTCTGTAACATTCCAGAACATAGGGTCCAGAAATAGAGTGGACACAGGAGTGTGCATTGCATTCATGCATCAGAAAATCCGGAAAATTTTCGCGCATTTAATTTTCAAAACTCTAAGTGATTGAAGTTTCACTTGAGTCGGTGGAGTTGAAGAAGATCATCAATTTGAGCGCTATAAACTTTGATATGATCTTGGCTTAAACCTTATTTTGGGGTAAAGAGATACACGATGAGAGGTTACACCAAAGAAAACAAAACTTGTTACATCAAAACAATATTTAAGAGTTAATGACCAAAACAATTGTTCTTAGTTATTTTCTGATCATCTATTCTTATCAATTGTGCTAGACATATTTCTAGTACATGGAAACCATGACATTCCTGGAGACCAATTGAATTACCTAAAGCTTAACCTAGATCTTCCACCTTTATCTTGACATCATATTTCCTTATCTCCCAATCTTCTCGAAGGCATCAACAATAGAAGATATCGAGAAGGGAAGAAATACAACAAGAAGACATCGAGAAGCATTCCTTAGATGGGCATAGAAGTGTTATGCCAATTTATCATGAAGAATTGGAAACTCTTTTAACTTCAACCATCTTTATTAATACCTCTGGAAATGATATGACATTACAATGTTAGTGTTATATAGAAATAGGTTGATAACAGGCTTTGCAACCTTGTTGACAACTCATTTTGGTATGCACAAACAATGGAGTGCCATATACACACGAATAGTAGGATAGATCATCTAGTACATCAAGATCTTGGATGTCATAAAATACACATACATTCACATACCACCAACCAAGAAAGTCGGTTTGGTTAAATTGAATTGTCCTCACCACAAGGGTGAGACAAGTGATGTTGGAAATTCAATACATGACAAGAAGAACTTGTCTTGAATATCTACTTCTTGTTCAAAAGGATCAATGCCAAAGTAAAGTCACATATGGATTTATGGTGTTTCTCCAAGGGGATCATAACCAAGGAGAAAGTAATGCCAAGTCATAAGTGTATATAATCAATATACATATCTCAGAGTCACATGTATCATAACTCATGACTATGTGAATGAAGAATCATATAAGAGAGGAGCCACAAGATCACTAATGGATAATCATCCATTGGTTGAACCAAGAATTCATTCTCAATAAAAGATAATCCTGGACATATGGCAAATTAATCATCTGGAAGCATTAATTGACATATGTTCAAGGATACCCACTTCACAAACTCATATATATTCAAATATATCTATTATTAGATATATTCCTAATACATTAACTCTATCAAGAAAGAATGTATCCTTCTTACTCCATTTTAACTGGGGAATGGAATGAGAAGAAGTCTAAACTCATCATCTTATCACCATACGACCTGACCTTAGGCAGGAATTCCTATCTTGTGCTTTCATAAAGAATTGCTCATGTTCTCACATGATTATTTGTTAAGGATCACAAATAAAAGCCATTTGGCAATATCTCATGCTTAGCATGGATTTGACATAAAGCACTATGTATACTCTTCTTAGGTTTCACAATGACCCATTTTGTTACTTCCATCAAACCATAATTTGGTGTTGTTTGAAATATTTAAATCACCATACCACCAATTGGTGTACTCCAATATTTCGATATTTTAAAATCCATAACCTAGATCATTTTAGAAGTTGATGGAAACAAATTAGAAATAAATACATAGGGCCATAGAAATAATTTCACATGGTTATAATGCACCATAAAAATGATTTAGTGGAAGCAACAAAATACAACACAATGGAATATTCATGTTCACATATATTCTTTAAAACAAAATCTCAAATCAATTGATAATTTGGAAATAACAAACTCCAAATTAAATGATAGCATAGGAAATATTTCCATAGTCCTAAATGTATCCTAGAAATTTAATCAAGTGCAAGATATAAATTTCAAAGAAAGGAAAATACCTAAATATGTCCAAACTCTATTAAAAGGATAAAAAAATTCAAAATATACCTTGCAATAAAATTATATCAAGAGATGAAAATTATATAAAGGAAATAAACATTTTATCTCAATTATAAACTTTCCAGGACCTCTTTGCAAGTTCCAGAATCAAAAACAGACCCAAAACAGAAACCAGGGGCCTGTTTCAACTGTTTTTGTAGTTTCCCGGAAATCCAGGGGGTTTTCTGCAAATCGGCGTTTATTTCCTTTCTTCTTCCTCTGGGCAGAAGGATGCCGACGCCGTGGCTGTGCGTCCGAGCTGCCGTGCTCCATTCCTTCTCCTCCCGCGCGGATAAGGAACGAGACACCGTCCTTATCTGTCTCAGCTTCTCACCCGCACCCCATCTCTTCTTCCCCTCTCCCTAATCCTCTCTAACCCTAACCCTAGCTCTCCCGGCCGCCGCCGTGCGCCGGCGTTTTACGTCGATTCCGACCACCCCGTGCCAAGGCGAGCAGTTCTAGAGCTCCGCCTCGTCTTCCTCTACCTCCTCGTCGAGCCGTTCGTGCAGGGGAGCTCGGGAGGTGGAGAAATCCGTCGTCTTCTCCAACTCCGGCCGCCGACGCCGCGGAAGCTCTCGTCGCCGTCCGACCTCCACTCGCTTCACCGAGCGTCTCGCCGTGCTCAGGGTGAGCCCACGGTGCTCGTGCACCTCTTCTCCGTTTTTATTGCGTACTGAATCGCTGTGCCACCGTGAGCCGAGCGCCGCCGCCGCGTTTCTCGTCGCCGGCGATGCTCCGGTGACCATTTGGTCCGTGCGCCGCCACCAAAAGAACCGCCAGACCGTTCTCCAGCTTATGCCCCGACCAAATCGTCCCAATTCCTCCGTTGATATCGAATTCATCTTCGGCTATGGAGATGAACTCCGGTATGACGTCAGCTGACGTCAGCACACGAATTTAAATCATTTTCTTGATTTCCTTTTCATATATTAATTCCAGAAATTCACAAATTCATAAGTAATTCATATCAAATCAGAAAAATATAATTTTCATATCCAAATGATCAGAAAAATAAAATCTAAATAACTAAATTATTACAATTTGTATCTGAATAAATTTTAAATAGAATAAACTTTAAAATACAAAACACTTAATCTTTTAAATGTGGAGTTAAATTGGAATGCTATTTTGAAAGCCTTTCAAACTTCATTTAAATTATTTCACATACATTCTTTTAAAACTGAAAATATAAATTCAGTATAACATATAATATTCAGAATACAATTATTGCTATTTTAGAATAATATTCTATTTTATTAAATAATAAATAAGAAATATTATTTTAAATTACAAAAAAAAAAAAGTATAAGCTTATGAAAGCTATTCTACTACCATTTGGTATTCATTTCAAATGCATAAATAATTCAATAACATTTGAAAATTACTAAAATTTATGTTGTATGAATGCTCCACTTATTTTTTTTCATATAAACTACTTAACTCATGTTTACTTATAATTAGTGAAGTAACATAAGTAGAGAATAACTTATATAAGGGCCTAATTAAATTAAAATATGTTCATAATACAAAGTCTTGGGTAAAACACACAAAGAAGAATAATCATATAACCTCCCTTAACCACTTCATATCATATTCACACTTATTTACATTATTTATGTTCTTCAAAAGTTATTCTTTTTGCCATCATAAAAGATAATACTACCCTATCTCTAGATTAATTAAAGTTCATACATGTCTTCCACCAACATTAGATGAACACAACTTCAAGCAATCATTGAATGTTTATATGTGGTTTGACTTTACTCTTATGCTGAATTTGATACATGAACATTAATGTTAAACAACTCACTTTGCTTGTGAAGTAAACTTGAAGACCAAACAACTCTAAATGAAACCACCCAACTCAAATAAAATACAATCTCCGAGAGTGAGATACGGGGTACTTTGCGATGCATCTCATACTTATGCATTAATCATGCTGCTTCTTTAAACGTTAGTCCTTACCGGACCAATGATGTTGTTTCCAGATTTCTCGGAGTTTATACTATATCAAAGACCCTGGCTGCATAATCTTGCAGTCAGAAAGGCAAGTTCATCCCTTTTATACATGTCCTATTGAAGTATTTGTTAAGAAACTATTTTCAAACTGATAGTATTGCATATCACACAAAAAGGGCAGAAAACTTATTTTATAATAATATGACTATGGTTATCCACCAGTGAGGTGGTAATCTCATATGGTTGGCAGATGGGACCACGGTAGGAATGTTGTGGTGGGGGTCCCATTTGCACGGGAAAGTATCATCTAGGATTTAATAACAAATGTCGCCAGAGATTCTTGCGCCGAATATTACGCGCAACCATGAGATCTGAAATGGGACGGAGAAGTCAGCTGTACCCTTTTCCTCTCGTACACCAACGGGTACTATTCTGGGCCGGGTAGTGCGTACAAGCCACCGGTAAAGCCGTATTACCGGGAGATGTCTATCGATGGGCTTGTTTGACGTTGCGAGTTCGCAGTTCCAGGATAAAGCCGTATTACCGGGAGATGTCTATCCTGTGAATCACAACGGCCGGATGTCTAGTATCTATTGAAGGTTGGCTTCAGGACCAGTTTGAGACGGGCTTCAAATGGTCATTCAGGTTGAAAGTTGGACTTCCCATCAACCTGTAAACTGGAGTAATGGGGGGTGTGCGGGGATGGTGGAAAGGCGCAGTGACTGGCTTGGATTACTGACTGGGCCCCACACCAAGGAAGTGTGGACGGGAAAGTACGCCCGGTTGTGCAGCAAGGTCTTGATCTCTTATGGGTAAAGCAGCGCACCTCTGCAGAGTGTATGAATGTGACATGTTACTCCACGTTCCAGGACGGAACGACGAACGCAGCAGGAAAGGAGGCTCCTCAAAGCCCTAGCCCTGTGACTCCTGACGAGCATAGTCTCCAGAATAAAAGCAACCTTTTGAAGAAATGTTTTCGAAAACTTGCATTAGCCTACGACAATCCATTGTCTGTGGCTGTATTTATGCATCAAACTTCCCACCTTGCATAATGAACTTGCTGGGTAACGCTGTTACTCACCCTTGCCTCCTAAACCCCTGCTAGACATGAAGAACCACAAGAAGACAGCAGTTTAGGCTATGAAGACTCTGAAGACGGATAAACTCAAGATACCAAAGAAGGCATCTACATCGAGTTGAAGCAATTGAAGGAAGACGGAGGAAAAATAAAGGTGTAGTGTAGAAGAGGACATATTCCTAGTCATAGAACCTATCTCTGTAGGCGTTGCCATAGCGCAACCGCAAGCCTAGCCGTATTAGCAGTAGGCTTAGTATAGATCAGTTCCTCCGAGATTTTCCATTTGATGATCTGTTGTTAGGGCCTTGCCTCATTGTTTCGAGGAGGTTCTAAAGATCTGCTGCTTTGGATCTTCTGTTTGTAATCTATAGTCATGCCTTGGACCTGCGATGTTTCTGTTGTACCACTCTGATGACGTAACACTAGTGGGCGGTGATCCATTGGTGCTATGTCAACGACTATAGCGTACTACACCATGCAGTGGTATGCTGGGTCACCACAGCTGGTATCAGAGCAAACGCTTTGACCCTAGGATTAAAACCCTCTAAAGGAGACCTGTAGGTTGGGTAGTGACTATAGGTAGTCATCTTATCTGAACCAAACTTCTAAAAGACTTGTGATGGATATTCACTTGAGAATAATCGTATCACATTAGAGTAAAAATCCTCTTTGATAGCCTGGAAGAAGTATTCCCTACCTTTTATTAGATAAAGTTTTGTATGCATTCTCTAATGAATACGTACATATCTCATCCTTAGTATTATGACCTAGCAAAGCTTATCCTATAACCACCGGTGTTTAATGAAGTGAAGTAGGACCAATTTAGTAGTACCTATTTGTGTTGATGGTGGTATCGTGTAAAGAGAAGGCATCTGAGGAAGCGTAACCACAACAACTAATCACGTGAGATTCACTTGTGATTCTTTACATGATGGTGTAGCATCCTTAGTGAGTCAATACTAGTATGTCATAGGATAACGAGTATGATGTTAGTAGCTTAATAAAAGAAAGTCTCATGGTGAGTCTAGCTCCTAAACCATGATAGGAAAGTTAATTGTGACAATTTGCTAAGGAAATAACTTTGAATAAAAGTGTGTAGGAACAACATTTGCTAGATAGAGATAACTTAGGTAGGGTAATGAGGAGGTTTTATAGGCTAACAACAACTTGTGTAGTAATTTTGAGAGACTATGTGAGGTTAGTCTATGGATGGAACACAATTGGCAGCATGTATAATAAGTAAGCTAGATCACAATTAGTGCTAGATAACTATTAGTTTGGATCCCATTATTATAGTTTATCCTGTTGCAAGTGGTCAACCGGGATAATCAGTGAGACGAAGAGTAGTATGAACCCTATACCTTACCAAACAACGGTAGGAACCTATATACTACTATATGTGTGCATTATACTATAATACTTTATACAAGCCTTAGTACGAGAGATATTATACTCGAAGTGCTATGTTATAGGTTTTACTTATGCATGTATGCATATCATTTGGATTTCTTGGATTTTATTGGTTCTTTGTGTGGCTAGATCTAGACATGAAGCTTCTCTTGATGTGCAAATGCATGTTGCATCACCAAGCTATGGCTTAATGATATAGATCTAGATAGACTAGGAATTCGTGTAAGGAAGAGACGAGTTCTAAAGGACAAGGATGAAGACTTGCATGAAGATGAAGACTTAAGGTTCTTGGACTCTTTGTTATGCAGTTTTGGCTATGCCCGTGTCATGGCGCAACTGAGGGGTTGTGTGCCGATGATCCATCCCGAGCACGCCTACCGATGAGCATCGGTCTGGGATTGGTAAACCCAGGGACCCTTGGTTACGTAGCATGACCAGTGACACATAGCATTTCTGTATAGTTCAGAGCTCGAGTCCGACAACAACAAGATTCTAGAACTCTTTGTTATGCATTCTTGGTTATGATTAGCATGGTAGTCTTCCGAGGGGTTTGTGTGACCGGTGTTCCCGGCACGCCTGCAGTGCAATTCTGCCTGGGAGTGGTACCCCAGTAACTCTCGGCTAACATGTCTAAGAGCACATAACAGTTGTGTATAACTCTGAATTCCGGGATTCGCCAGAAGTATTGGCATCAGAAGAGACGAAGGACCTTCTAGCGTGAAGATTATTTGGAGAATTTACCTCGGATATCCACAATTGTGTGGGTACACCGTAGAATTCCTCTGTAAGATTAGATAAAGGTAAATGTAAGGTAATCAAAGACCACGATCCCAAACCTAAGACCCCTGTTGGTACACCCAAAGAGTGGAAACCTTTACAAAATCTAAGGAGGGGAGTAAATAGTGAAGTAGAAGTAAGGAAAGTTGAAAAACTGGAGTAGAAAATGAGAAGAAACCCAAGATTTGGAGCAGTTGAGCCTTATTTTCATAAGGTTTATTGTAACCCAGACAAATATAGAACCCTTGTGGTAATCTCAATTCAAGAGTTGAGGTTCCTACCAGAATGAAGTAAGGAGTAGACTTGAAGTGGAGATTGACAAAACCAAGTTGTTGAACTACTTTTGTCAATAAAGGGTCATTCCTTGGATCCAACCTAGAGAATGACAGGAGAAGTGGGTAGGAGAAATCACCTAGTAAAACATATCAGAAGACCGCTTTGCATCACTACGACGAGTGTATTAAGAAGATTCCAGATGACACGAGAAAAAGGAAATCGACTAAGTAAACCTTATAAAGTAAACCATCTTGACCAATCATATTTGGGTGGACTATGTATAGTGCCATTACCAAGGTTGGTTCAAGCAAAACTAAATTGTACTGTAGTAAGACTTCCTAAAACCTTAAGTACCTTCCAAAGTAGGTCAGCTATTACGTGAAGAAAGTTACTTAGAGCTATTAATATGACTAACAAGGGTTAGATGAAGCTCTGATTCAAGAAGTTTTTCAAGAAGATAGACCCAGGTGTGGAATATTCCAAAAAGGAATCACATACTTCATGGAACTGGCAGTTAGCTATGGCTAAAAATATGGATTTGGGGATACACCAATTATCTCCATAAAGAATTAACATGAAGTTCGAGAAGTGCAACTTATATACAAGATGGATCCTCAATCCGAAACGTAAGAGAGTACGAACTTCGGGGACGAAGTTTAGTTTAAGGAGGGGAGACTGTAACATTCCAGAACATAGGGTCCAGAAATAGAGTGGACACAGGAGTGTGCATTGCATTCATGCATCAGAAAATCCGGAAAATTTTCGCGCATTTAATTTTCAAAACACTAAGTGATTGAAGTTTCACTTGAGTCGGTGGAGTTGAAGAAGATCATCAATTTGAGCGCTATAAACTTTGAGATGATCTTGGCTTAAACCTTATTTTGGGGTAAAGAGATACACGATGAGAGGTTACACCAAAGAAAACAAAACTTGTTACATCAAAACAATATTTAAGAGTTAATGACCAAAACAACTGTTCTTAGTTATTTTCTGATCATCTATTCTTATCAATTGTGCTAGACATATTTCTAGTACATGGAAACCATGACATTCCTGGAGACCAATTGAATTACCTAAAGCTTAACCTAGATCTTCCACCTTTATCTTGACATCATATTTCCTTATCTCCCAATCTTCTCGAAGGCATCAACAATAGAAGATATCGAGAAGGGAAGAAATACAACAAGAAGACATCGAGAAGCATTCCTTAGATGGGCATAGAAGTGTTATGCCAATTTATCATGAAGAATTGGAAACTCTTTTAACTTCAACCATCTTTATTAATACCTCTGGAAATGATATGACATTACAATGTTAGTGTTATATAGAAATAGGTTGATAACAGGCTTTGCAACCTTGTTGACAACTCATTTTGGTATGCACAAACAATGGAGTGCCATATACACACGAATAGTAGGATAGATCATCTAGTACATCAAGATCTTGGATGTCATAAAATACACATACATTCACATACCACCAACCAAGAAAGTCGGTTTGGTTAAATTGAATTGTCCTCACCACAAGGGTGAGACAAGTGATGTTGGAAATTCAATACATGACAAGAAGAACTTGTCTTGAATATCTACTTCTTGTTAAAAAGGATCAATGCCAAAGTAAATTCACATATGGATTTATGGTGTTTCTCCAAGGGGATCATAACCAAGGAGAAAGTAATGCCAAGTCATAAGTGTATATAATCAATATACATATCTCAGAGTCACATGTATCATAACTCATGACTATGTGAATGAAGAATCATATAAGAGAGGAGCCACAAGATCACTAATGGATAATCATCCATTGGTTGAACCAAGAATTCATTCTCAATAAAAGATAATCCTGGACATATGGCAAATTAATCATCTGGAAGCATTAGTTGACATATGTTCAAGGATACCCACTTCACAAACTCATATATATTCAAATATATCTATTATTAGATATATTCCTAATACATTAACTCTATCAAGAAAGAATGTATCCTTCTTACTCCATTTTAACTGGGGAATGGAATGAGAAGAAGTCTAAACTCATCATCTTATCACCATACGACCTGACCTTAGGCAGGAATTCCTATCTTGTGCTTTCATAAAGAATTGCTCATGTTCTCACATGATTATTTGTTAAGGATCACAAATAAAAGCCATTTGGCAATATCTCATGCTTAGCATGGATTTGACATAAAGCACTATGTATACTCTTCTTAGGTTTCACAATGACCCATTTTGTTACTTCCATCAAACCATAATTTGGTGTTGTTTGAAATATTTAAATCACCATACCACCAATTGGTGTACTCCAATATTTCGAGATTTTAAAATCCATAACCTAGATCATTTTAGAAGTTGATGGAAACAAATTAGAAATAAATACATAGGGCCATAGAAATAATTTCACATGGTTATAATGCACCATAAAAATGATTTAGTGGAAGCAACAAAATACAACACAATGGAATATTCATGTTCACATATATTCTTTAAAACAAAATCTCAAATCAATTGATAATTTGGAAATAAAAAACTCCAAATTAAATGATAGCATAGAAAATATTTCCATAGTCCTAAATGTATCCTAGAAATTTAATCAAGTGCAAGATATAAATTTCAAAGAAAGGAAAATACCTAAATATGTCCAAACTCTATTAAAAGGATAAAAAAATTCAAAATATACCTTGCAATAAAATTATATCAAGAGATGAAAATTATATAAAGGAAATAAACATTTTATCTCAATTATAAACTTTCCAGGACCTCTTTGCAAGTTCCAGAATCAAAAACAGACCCAAAACAGAAACCAGGGGCCTGTTTCAACTGTTTTTGTAGTTTCCCGGAAATCCAGGGGGTTTTCTGCAAATCGGCGTTTATTTCCTTTCTTCTTCCTCTGGCCAGAAGGATGCCGACGCCGTGGCCGTGCGTCCGAGCTGCCGTGCTCCATTCCTTCTCCTCCCGCGCGGATAAGGAACGAGACACCCTCCTCATCTGTCTCAGCTTCTCACCCGCACCCCATCTCTTCTTCCCCTCTCCCTAATCCTCTCTAACCCTAACCCTAGCTCTCCCGGCCGCCGCCGTGCGCCGGCGTTTTACGTCGATTCCGACCACCCCGTGCCAAGGCGAGCAGTTCTAGAGCTCCGCCTCGTCTTCCTCTACCTCCTCGTCGAGCCGTTCGTGCAGGGGAGCTCGGGAGGTGGAGAAATCCGTCGTCTTCTCCAACTCCGGCCGCCGACGCCGCGGAAGCTCTCGTCGCCGTCCGACCTCCACTCGCTTCACCGAGCGTCTCGCCGTGCTCAGGGTGAGCCCACGGTGCTCGTGCACCTCTTCTCCGTTTTTATTGCGTACTGAATCGCTGTGCCACCGTGAGCCGAGCGCCGCCGCCGCGTTTCTCGTCGCCGGCCATGCTCCGGTGACCATTTGGTCCGTGCGCCGCCACCAAAAGAACCGCCAGACCGTTCTCCAGCTTATGCCCCGACCAAATCGTCCCAATTCCTCCGTTGATATCGAATTCATCTTCGGCTATGGAGATGAACTCCGGTATGACGTCAGCTGACGTCAGCACACGAATTTAAATAATTTTCTTGATTTCCTTTTCATATATTAATTCCAGAAATTCACAAATTCATAAGTAATTCATATCAAATCAGAAAAATATAATTTTCATATCCAAATGATCAGAAAAATAAAATCTAAATAACTAAATTATTACAATTTGTATCTGAATAAATTTTAAATAGAATAAACTTTAAAATACAAAACACTTAATCTTTTAAATGTGGAGTTAAATTGGAATGCTATTTTGAAAGCCTTTCAAACTTCATTTAAATTATTTCACATACATTCTTTTAAAACTGAAAATATAAATTCAGTATAACATATAATATTCAGAATACAATTATTGCTATTTTAGAATAATATTCTATTTTATTAAATAATAAATAAGAAATATTATTTTAAATTACAAAAAAAAAAAGTATAAGCTTATGAAAGCTATTCTACTACCATTTGGTATTCATTTCAAATGCATAAATAATTCAATAACATTTGAAAATTACTAAAATTTATGTTGTATGAATGCTCCACTTATTTTTTTTCATATAAACTACTTAACTCATGTTTACTTATAATTAGTGAAGTAACATAAGTAGAGAATAACTTATATAAGGGCCTAATTAAATTAAAATATGTTCATAATACAAAGTCTTGGGTAAAACACACAAAGAAGAATAATCATATAACCTCCCTTAACCACTTCATATCATATTCACACTTATTTACATTATTTATGTTCTTCAAAAGTTATTCTTTTTGCCATCATAAAAGATAATACTACCCTATCTCTAGATTAATTAAAGTTCATACATGTCTTCCACCAACATTAGATGAACACAACTTCAAGCAATCATTGAATGTTTATATGTGGTTTGACTTTACTCTTATGCTGAATTTGATACATGAACATTAATGTTAAACAACTCACTTTGCTTGTGAAGTAAACTTGAAGACCAAACAACTCTAAATGAAACCACCCAACTCAAATAAAATACAATCTCCGAGAGTGAGATACGGGGTACTTTGCGATGCATCTCATACTTATGCATTAATCATGCTGCTTCTTTAAACATTAGTCCTTACCGGACCAATGATGTTGTTTCCAGATTTCTCGGAGTTTATACTATATCAAAGACCCTGGCTGCATAATCTTGCAGTCAGAAAGGCAAGTTCATCCCTTTTATACATGTCCTATTGAAGTATTTGTTAAGAAACTATTTTCAAACTGATATTGCATATCACACAAAAAGGGCAGAAAACTTATTTTATAATAATATGACTATGGTTATCCACCAGTGAGGTGGTAATCTCATATGGTTGGCAGATGGGACCACGGTAGGAATGTTGTGGTGGGGGTCCCATTTGCACGGGAAAGTATCATCTAGGATTTAATAACAAATGTCGCCAGAGATTCTTGCGCCGAATATTACGCGCAACCATGAGATCTGAAATGGGACGGAGAAGTCAGCTGTACCCTTTTCCTCTCGTACACCAACGGGTACTATTCTGGGCCGGGTAGTGCGTACAAGCCACCGGTAAAGCCGTATTACCGGGAGATGTCTATCGATGGGCTTGTTTGACGTTGCGAGTTCGCAGTTCCAGGATAAAGCCGTATTACCGGGAGATGTCTATCCTGTGAATCACAACGGCCGGATGTCTAGTATCTATTGAAGGTTGGCTTCAGGACCAGTTTGAGACGGGCTTCAAATGGTCATTCAGGTTGAAAGTTGGACTTCCCATCAACCTGTAAACTGGAGTAATGGGGGGTGTGCGGGGATGGTGGAAAGGCGCAGTGATTGGCTTGGATTACTGACTGGGCCCCACACCAAGGAAGTGTGGACGGGAAAGTACGCCCGGTTGTGCAGCAAGGTCTTGATCTCTTATGGGTAAAGCAGCGCACCTCTACAGAGTGTATGAATGTGACATGTTACTCCACGTTCCAGGACGGAACGACGAACGCAGCAGGAAAGGAGGCTCCTCAAAGCCCTAGCCCTGTGACTCCTGACGAGCATAGTCTCCAGAATAAAAGCAACCTTTTGAAGAAATGTTTTTGAAAACTTGCATTAGCCTACGACAATCCATTGTCTGTGGCTGTATTTATGCATCAAACTTCCCACCTTGCATAATGAACTTGCTGGGTAACGCTGTTACTCACCCTTGCCTCCTAAACCCCTGCTAGACATGAAGAACCACAAGAAGACAGCAGTTTAGGCTATGAAGACTCTGAAGACGGATAAACTCAAGATACCAAAGAAGGCATCTACATCGAGTTGAAGCAATTGAAGGAAGACGGAGGACAAATAAAGGTGTAGTGTAGAAGAGGACATATTCCTAGTCATAGAACCTATCTCTGTAGGCGTTGCCATAGCGCAACCGCAAGCCTAGCCGTATTAGCAGTAGGCTTAGTATAGATCAGTTCCTCCGAGATTTTCCATTTGATGATCTGTTGTTAGGGCCTTGCCTCATTGTTTCGAGGAGGTTCTAAAGATCTGCTGCTTTGGATCTTCTGTTTGTAATCTATAGTCATGCCTTGGACCTGCGATGTTTCTGTTGTACCACTCTGATGACGTAACACTAGTGGGCGGTGATCCATTGGTGCTATGTCAACGACTATAGCGTACTACACCATGCAGTGGTATGCTGGGTCACCACAACGTCGCCGATCCACTTCTCCACGCGCCATGCACGAAGGGTGACCCACACCTTGAACCGCATGCCTTCCTTCTCGTAGCCGTAAAACTCATCGGACCGAGGCACGAGTGGCTCCATAGGAAATGGTGTACGTGGACGGAGAAAAGAGAGGAGAGATGGCCGGAGAAATGGTGTGTGGAGGAGTCGTACTGTGCAGTGCATTTTATAGCGCCGGAGAGGAAGATGAATCGCCGGCGGAGGGCAGAGGAATCGCCGGCGGCGCCGTATTTCCGCTCGTCTTCCGTGCGCGTCGAAAAAACGCGGCGGTGGCGCGTGCGTGTAACTGAAACCAGGACATTTGTCCCGGTTCGTGACTGGAACCGGGACAAATGGGTGTCGCGAGAACTGCTCGGCGGGTGCTACCTCATTTGTCCCGGTTCTAGCCACGAACCGGGACAAATGAGTGTCGCCTGAACTGCCCGGCGCGTTTTATGCCCCATCTGTCCCGGTTTGCAGTACAACCGGGACAAATGGGGTTTTGGAGTTTTGTCCTTTAGCCTGTTTTCTACTAGTGTTATTTATAAGAAAAAATGGTGGACTCGCCGAAAAATGTGTTTCAAATGAGCTCCAAAGGCAGGGTGGTGGACTCGCAAAAAAATGTGTTTCTAATGAGCTCAACAGGTAGGGTAAACGGCCTCATTTTAAGAAAAAATTGTGGACTCGCCGAAAAATGTGTTTCAAATGAGCTTCAAAGGTAGGGTGGTGGTCTAGCTGAGAAAATGTCTTTCAAATGAGCGCCAAAGATAGGGTAAACGGCCCCATTTCTGAGGAAAATTGGTGAAATCGCCGAAAAATGTGTTTCAAATGAGCTCGAAAGGTAGGGTAAACGACCTTATTTCTAAGAAAAATTGTGGACTCGCCAGAAAATGTGTTTCAAATGAGCTCGAAAGGTAGGGTGGTGGACTCGCTAAAAAATGTGTTTCAAATGAGCTCGAAAGGTAGGGTAAACGATCTCATTTCTAAAAAAAATGGTGGACTCGCCGAAAAATGTGTGTCAAATGAGCTCGAAATATAGGGTAAACGGCCTCATTTCTAAGCAAAAATGGTGGACTCGCCGAAAAATGTGTTTGAAATGAGCTTCAAAGGTAGGGTGGTGGACTCGCTAAAAAAATGTGTTTCAAATGAGCTCAAAAGGAAGGGTAAACAACCTTATTTCTAAGAAAAAATAGTGGACTCGCCGAAAATGTGTTTCAAATGAGCTCAAAAGGTAGTGCAACGATCTCATTTCTAAGCAAAAATGGTGGATTCGCCGAAAAATGTGTTTAAAATGAGCTTCAAAGGTAGGGTGGTGGTCTAGCTGAAAAATGTGTTTCAAATGAGCTCCAAAGTTAGGGTAAACAACCCAATTTCTGAGCAAAAATGGTGGACTCGCCGAAAAATGTGTTTCATATGAGCTCCAAAGGTAGGGTGGTGGACTTGCTAAAAAATGTGTTTCAAATGAGCTCGAAAGGTAGTGTAAACGGCCTCATTTCTAAGCAAAAATGGTGGACTCGCCAAAAAATGTGTTTAAAATTAGCTTCAAAGGTAGGGTGGTGGTCGTGCTGAAAAATGTGTTTCAAATGAACTCCAAAGATAGGGTAAACGGCCCAATTTCTGAGCAAAAATGGTGGACTCGCCGAAAAATGTGTTTCATATGACCTTCAAAGGTAGGGTGGTGGACTCGCTAAAATAATGTGTTTCAAATGAGCTGAAAAGGTAGGGTAAACGGCCTTATTTCTAAGAAAAAATAGTGGACTCGCCGGAAAATGTGTTTCAAATGAGCTCCAAAGGTAGGGTGGTGGTCTTGCTAAAAAATGTGTTTCAAATGAGCTCGGAAGGTAGGGTAAACGGCCTCATTTCTATGAAAAAATGGTGGACTCGCTGAAAAATGTGTTTCAAATGAGCTTCAAAGGTAGGGTGGTGGTCTAGCTGATAAATATGTTTAAATGAACTCCAAAGATAGGGTAAACGGCCCAATTTCTGAGCAAAAATGTGGACTCGCCGAAAAATGTGTTTCATATGAGCTTCAAAGGTAGGGTGGTGGACTCGCTAAAAAAATGAGTTTCAAATGAGTTCGAAAGGTAGGGTAAACGGTTTTATTTTTAAGAAAAAATAGTGGACTCGCTGGAAAATGTGTTTCAAATGAGCTCCAAAGGTAGGGTGGTGGACTCGGTAAAAAATGTGTTTCATATGAGCTCCAAAGGTACGGTGGTGGACTCGCAAAAAAATGTGTTTCAAATGAGCTCGAAAGGTAGGGTAAACGGCCTCATTTCTAAGAAAAAATAGTGGACTTGCCGAAAAATGTGTTTCAAATGAGCTTCAAAGGTAGGGTGGTGGTCTAGCTTAAAATTTAGTTTTCGAATGAGCTCCAAAGATAGGGTAAACGGCCCCATTTATGAGCAAAATTGGTGGACTCGCCGAAAAATGAGTCTCATATGAGCTCCAAAGGTAGGGTGGTGGACTCGCTAAAAAAATGTGTTTCAAATGAGCTCGAAAGGTAGGGTAAACGGCCTCATGTAAGCAAAAATGGTGGACACACCGAAAAATGTGTATCAAATGAGTTCGAAAGGTATGGTGGTGGACTCGTTGAAAAATGTGTTTCGAATGAGCTCGAAAGGTAGGGTAAACGGCCTCATTTCTAATCAAAATGGTGGACTTGCCGAAAAATGTGTTTCAAATGAGCTCGGAAGGTAGGGTGGTGTGGACTCGCAAAGAAATGTGTTTCAAATGAGCTCAAAAGGTAGGGTAAACGGCCTCGTCTCTAAGCAAAAAAGGTGGACTATCCGAAAAATGTGTTTCAAATAAGCTCGAAAGGTAGGGTGGTGGACTCTCTGAAAAATGTGTTTCATATGAACTCCAAAGGTAGGGTGGTGGACTCGCTAAAAAAATGTGTTTCAAATGAGCTCGAAAGGTAGGGCAAACGGCCTCATTTGTAGCAAAAATGGTGGACCCGCCGAAAAATGTGTTTCTAATGAGCTCAAATGGTAGCGTGGTGTGGACTCGCAAAAAGATGTGTTTCGAATGAGCTCATAAGGTAGGGTAAACTGGCACATTTCTAAGCAAAAATGATTTTCTTGCTGAAAAATGTGTTTCAAATGAGCTCGTAAGGTAGGGTGGTAGACTCGCTAAAAAATGTGTTTCAAATGAGCTCGAATGGTTGGGTAACGGACTCATTTCTAAGCAAAAATGGTGGACTCACCGAAAAATGTGTTTCAAATGAGTTCGAAAGGTAGGGTGGTGGACTCGCTAAAAAATTTGTTTCAAATGAATTCAAAAGGTAGGGTAAACAGACTGATTTCTAAGCAAAAATGGTGGACTCGCCGAAAAATGTGTTTCATATGAGCTCCAAAGGTAGGGTGGTGGACTCGCTAAAAAAATGTGTTTCAAATGAGCTCGAAAGGTAGGGTAAATGGCCTTATTTCTAAGAAAAAATAGTGGACTCGCAGGAAAATGTGTTTCAAATGAGCTCCAAAGGTAGGGTGGTGAAATCGCTAAAAAATGTGTTTCAAATGGGCTCGAAAGTTGGTGGACTCGCCGAAAAATGTGTTTAAAATGAGCTTCAAAGATAGGGTGGTGGTCTAGCTAAAAAATGTGTTTCAAATGAGATCCAAAGATAGGGTAAACGGCCCCATTTCTGAGCAAAAATGGTGGACTCGCCGAAAAATGTGTATCATATGAGCTCCAAAGGTAGGGTGGTGGACTCGGTAAAAAAATGTGTTTCAAATGAGTTCGAAAGGTAGGGTAAATGGCCTTTTTCTAAGAAAAAATAACGGACTCGCCAGAAAATGTGTTTCAAATGAGCTCCAAAGGTAGGGTGGTGGACTCGGTAAAAATGTGTTTCAATTGAGCTCGAAAGGTATGGTAAACGTCCTCTTTCTAAGAAAAAATGGTGTACTCGCCAAAAAATGTGTTTCAAATGAGCTTCAAAGGTAGCGTGGTGGTCTAGCCGGAAAATATGTTTCAAATAAGCTCCAAAGATAGGGTAAACGACCCCATTTCTGTGCAAAATTGGTGGACTCACCGAAAAATGTGTTTCATATGAGCTCCAAAGGTAGGGTGGTGGACTCGGTAAAAAAATGTATTTCAAATGAGCTCGAAAGGTAGGGTAAACGGCCTCATTTGTAAGCAAAAATGGTGGACCGGACGAAAAATGTGTTTCAAATGAGTTCGAAAGGTAGGGTGGTGGACTCGCTAAAAAATGTGTTTCAAATGAATTCAAAAGGTTGGGTAAACAGACTCATTTCTAAGCAAAATTGGTGGACTCGCTGAAAAATGTGTTTCTAATGAGCTCAAATGGTAGGGTGGTGTGGACTCGTAAAAAAATGTGTTTCGAATGAGCTCGAAAGGTAGGGTAAACGGGCTCATTTCTAAGCAAAAATGGTGGACTCACCGAAAAATGTGTTTCATATGAGCTCCAAAGGTAGGGTGGTGGAATCGCTAAAAAAATGTGTTTCAAATGAGCTCAAAAGGTAGAGTAAACAGCCTTATTTATAAGAAAAAATAGTGGACTCGCCGGAAAATGTGTTTCAAATGAGCTCCAAAGGTAGGGTGGTGGACTCGCTTAAAAACGTGTTTCAAATGAGCTCGAAAAGTAGGGTAAACGGCCTCATTTCTAAGAAAAAATGGTGGACTTGCCGAAAAATGTGTTTCAAATGAGCTTCAAAGGTAGGGTGGTGGTCTAGCTGAGAAATATGTTTCAAATGAGCTCCAAAGGTTGGGTAATCGGCCCCATTTCTGAGCAGAATTGGTGGAGTCTCCAAAAAATAGTGGACTCGCCGGAAAATGTGTTTCAAATGAGCTCCAAAGGTAGGGTGGTGGACTCGATAAAAAAATGTGTTTCAAATGAGCTCAAAAGGTAGGGTAAACGGCCTTATTTCTAAGAAAAAATAGTGGACTCGCCGGAAAATGTGTTTCAAATGAGCTCCAAAGGTAGGGTGGTGGACTCGCTAAAAAATGTGTTTCAAATGGGCTCGAAAGGTAGGGTAAACGGACTCATTTCTAAAAACAAATGGTGGACTCGCCGAAAAATGTGTTTAAAATGAGCTTCAAAGATAGGGTGGTGGTCTAGCTAAAAAATGTGTTTCAAATGAGATCCAAAGATAGGGTAAACGGCCCCATTTCTGAGCAAAAATGGTGGACTCGCCGAAAAATGTGTTTCATATGAGCTCCAAAGGTGGGGTGGTGGACTCGCTAAAAAAATGTGTTTCAAATGAGTTCGAAAGGTAGGGTAAATGGCCTTATTTCTAAGAAAAAATAGTGGACTCGCTGGAAAATGTGTTTCAAATGAGCTCCAAAGGTAGGGTGGTGGACTCGGTAAAAAATGTGTTTCAAATGAGCTCGAAAGGTAGGGTAAACGGCCTCATTTCTAAGAAAAAATGGTGGACTCGCCGAAAAATGTGTTTCATATGAGCTCCAAAGGTAGGGTGGTGGACTCGCTAAAAAAAGAGTTTCAAATGAATTCAAAAGGTAGGATAAACAGACTCATTTCTAAGAAAAAATGGTGGACTCGCCGACAAATGTGTTTCAAATGAGCTCGAAAGGTAGGGTGGTGTGGACTTGCTAAAAAATGCGTTTCGAATGAGCTCGAAAGATATGGTAAACGCACTCATTTCAAAGAAAAAAAAGTGGACTCGCCGGAAAATGTGTTTCAAATAAGCTCCAAAGGTAGGGTGGTGGACTCGCTAAAAAAATGTGTTTCAAATCAGTTCGAAAGGTAGGGTAAACGGCCTTTATTTCTAAGAAAAAATAGTGGACTCGCTGAAAATGTGTTTCAAATGAGCTCCAAAGGTTGGGTGGTGGACTCGGTAAAAAATTTGTTTCAAATGAGCTCGAAAGGTAGGGTAAATGGCCTCATTTCTAAGAAAAAATGGTGGACTCCCCAAAAATGTGTTTCAAATGAGCTTCAAAGGAAGGGTGGTGGTCTAGCTGAAAAATGTGTTTCAAATGAGCTCCAAAGATAGGGTAAACGGCCCCATTTCTGAGGAAAATTGGTGAACTCGCCGAAAAATGTGTTTCATATGAGCTCCAAAGGTAGGGTGGTGCACTCGCAAAAAATGTGTTTCAAATGAGCTTGACATGTAGGGTAAACAACCTTATTTCTAAGAAAAAATAGTGGACTCGCCGAAAATGTGTTTCAAATGAGCTCCAAAGGTAGTGCAACGATCTCATTTCTAAGCACAAATGGTGGAATCGCCGAAAAATGTGTTTAAAATGAGCTTCAAAGGTAGGGTGGTGGTCTAGCTAAAAAATGTGTTTCAAATGAGCTCCAAAGTTAGGGTAAACAGCCCAATTTCTGAGCAAAAATGGTGGACTCGCCGAAAAATGTGTTTCAAATGAGCTCGGAAGGTAGGGTGGTGTGGACTCGCAAAGAAATGTGTTTCAAATGAGCTCAAAAGGTAGGGTAAACGGCCTCATCTCTAAGCAAAAAAGGTGGACTATCCGAAAAATGTGTTTCAAATAAGCTCGAAAGGTAGGGTGGTGGACTCTCTGAAAAATGTGTTTCATATGAACTCCAAAGGTAGGGTGGTGGACTCGCTAAAAAAATGTGTTTCAAATGAGCTCGAAAGGTAGGGCAAACGGCCTCATTTGTAGCAAAAATGGTGGACCCGCCGAAAAATGTGTTTCTAATGAGCTCAAATGGTAGCGTGGTGTGGACTCGCAAAAAGATGTGTTTCGAATGAGCTCAAAAGGTAGGGTAAACTGGCACATTTCTAAGCAAAAATGATTTTCTTGCTGAAAAATGTGTTTCAAATGAGCTCGTAAGGTAGGGTGGTCGACTCGCTAAAAAATGTGTTTCAAATGAGCTCGAATGGTTGGGTAACGGACTCATTTCTAAGCAAAAATGGTGGACTCACCGAAAAATGTGTTTCAAATGAGTTCGAAAGGTAGGGTGGTGGACTCGCTAAAAATTTTGTTTCAAATGAATTCAAAAGGTAGGGTAAACAGACTGATTTCTAAGCAAAAATGGTGGACTCGCCGAAAAATGTGTTTCATATGAGCTCCAAAGGTAGGGTGGTGGACTCGCTAAAAAAATGTGTTTCAAATGAGCTCGAAAGGTAGGGTAAATGGCCTTATTTCTAAGAAAAAATAGTGGACTCGCAGGAAAATGTGTTTCAAATGAGCTCCAAAGGTAGGGTGGTGAAATCGCTAAAAAATGTGTTTCAAATGGGCTCGAAAGTTGGTGGACTCGCCGAAAAATGTGTTTAAAATGAGCTTCAAAGATCGGGTGGTGGTCTAGCTAAAAAATGTGTTTCAAATGAGATCCAAAGATAGGGTAAACGGCCCCATTTCTGAGCAAAAATGGTGGACTCGCCGAAAAATGTGTATCATATGAGCTCCAAAGGTAGGGTGGTGGACTCGGTAAAAAAATGTGTTTCAAATGAGTTCGAAAGGTAGGGTAAATGGCCTTTTTCTAAGAAAAAATAACGGACTCGCCAGAAAATGTGTTTCAAATGAGCTCCAAAGGTAGGGTGGTGGACTCGGTAAAAATGTGTTTCAATTGAGCTCGAAAGGTATGGTAAACGTCCTCTTTCTAAGAAAAAATGGTGTACTCGCCAAAAAATGTGTTTCAAATGAGCTTCAAAGGTAGCGTGGTGGTCTAGCCGGAAAATATGTTTCAAATAAGCTCCAAAGATAGGGTAAACGACCCCATTTCTGTGCAAAATTGGTGGACTCACCGAAAAATGTGTTTCATATGAGCTCCAAAGGTAGGGTGGTGGACTCGGTAAAAAAATGTATTTCAAATGAGCTCGAAAGGTAGGGTAAACGGCCTCATTTGTAAGCAAAAATGGTGGACCGGACGAAAAATGTGTTTCAAATGAGTTCGAAAGGTAGGGTGGTGGACTCGCTAAAAAATGTGTTTCAAATGAATTCAAAAGGTTGGGTAAACAGACTCATTTCTAAGCAAAATTGGTGGACTCGCTGAAAAATGTGTTTCTAATGAGCTCAAATGGTAGGGTGGTGTGGACTCGCAAAAAAATGTGTTTCGAATGAGCTCGAAAGGTAGGGTAAACGGGCTCATTTCTAAGCAAAAATGGTGGACTCACCGAAAAATGTGTTTCATATGAGCTCCAAAGGTAGGGTGGTGGAATCGCTAAAAAAATGTGTTTCAAATGAGCTCAAAAGGTAGAGTAAACAGCCTTATTTATAAGAAAAAATAGTGGACTCGCCGGAAAATGTGTTTCAAATGAGCTCCAAAGGTAGGGTGGTGGACTCGCTTAAAAACGTGTTTCAAATGAGCTCGAAAAGTAGGGTAAACGGCCTCATTTCTAAGAAAAAATGGTGGACTTGCCGAAAAATGTGTTTCAAATGAGCTTCAAAGGTAGGGTGGTGGTCTAGCTGAGAAATATGTTTCAAATGAGCTCCAAAGGTTGGGTAATCGGCCCCATTTCTGAGCAGAATTGGTGGAGTCTCCAAAAAATAGTGGACTCGCCGGAAAATGTGTTTCAAATGAGCTCCAAAGGTAGGGTGGTGGACTCGATAAAAAAATGTGTTTCAAATGAGCTCAAAAGGTAGGGTAAACGGCCTTATTTCTAAGAAAAAATAGTGGACTCTCCGGAAAATGTGTTTAAAATGAGCTCCAAAGGTAGGGTGGTGGACTCGCTAAAAAATGTGTTTCAAATGGGCTCGAAAGGTAGGGTAAACGGACTCATTTCTAAAAACAAATGGTGGACTCGCCGAAAAATGTGTTTAAAATGAGCTTCAAAGATAGGGTGGTGGTCTAGCTAAAAAATGTGTTTCAAATGAGATCCAAAGATAGGGTAAACGGCCCCATTTCTGAGCAAAAATGGTGGACTCGCCGAAAAATGTGTTTCATATGAGCTCCAAAGGTGGGGTGGTGGACTCGCTAAAAAAATGTGTTTCAAATGAGTTCGAAAGGTAGGGTAAATGGCCTTATTTCTAAGAAAAAATAGTGGACTCGCTGGAAAATGTGTTTCAAATGAGCTCCAAAGGTAGGGTGGTGGACTCGGTAAAAAATGTGTTTCAAATGAGCTCGAAAGGTAGGGTAAACGGCCTCATTTCTAAGAAAAAATGGTGGACTCGCCGAAAAATGTGTTTCATATGAGCTCCAAAGGTAGGGTGGTGGACTCGCTAAAAAAAGAGTTTCAAATGAATTCAAAAGGTAGGATAAACAGACTCATTTCTAAGAAAAAATGGTGGACTCGCCGACAAATGTGTTTCAAATGAGCTCGAAAGGTAGGGTGGTGTGGACTTGCTAAAAAATGCGTTTCGAATGAGCTCGAAAGATATGGTAAACGCACTCATTTCAAAGAAAAAAAAGTGGACTCGCCGGAAAATGTGTTTCAAATAAGCTCCAAAGGTAGGGTGGTGGACTCGCTAAAAAAATGTGTTTCAAATCAGTTCGAAAGGTAGGGTAAACGGCCTTTATTTCTAAGAAAAAATAGTGGACTCGCTGAAAATGTGTTTCAAATGAGCTCCAAAGGTTGGGTGGTGGACTCGGTAAAAAATTTGTTTCAAATGAGCTCGAAAGGTAGGGTAAATGGCCTCATTTCTAAGAAAAAATGGTGGACTCCCCAAAAATGTGTTTCAAATGAGCTTCAAAGGAAGGGTGGTGGTCTAGCTGAAAAATGTGTTTCAAATGAGCTCCAAAGATAGGGTAAACGGCCCCATTTCTGAGGAAAATTGGTGAACTCGCCGAAAAATGTGTTTCATATGAGCTCCAAAGGTAGGGTGGTGCACTCGCAAAAAATGTGTTTCAAATGAGCTTGACATGTAGGGTAAACAACCTTATTTCTAAGAAAAAATAGTGGACTCGCCGAAAATGTGTTTCAAATGAGCTCCAAAGGTAGTGCAACGATCTCATTTCTAAGCACAAATGGTGGAATCGCCGAAAAATGTGTTTAAAATGAGCTTCAAAGGTAGGGTGGTGGTCTAGCTAAAAAATGTGTTTCAAATGAGCTCCAAAGTTAGGGTAAACAGCCCAATTTCTGAGCAAAAATGGTGGACTCGCCGAAAAATGTGTTTCATATGAGCTCCAAAGGTAGGGTGGTGGACTTGCTAAAAAATGTGTTTCAAATGAGCTCGAAAGGTAGTGTAAACGGCCTCATTTCTAAGCAAAAATGGTGGACTCGCCAAAAAATGTGTTTAAAATGAGCTTCAAAGGTAGGGTGGTGGTCTAGCTGAAAAATGTGTTTCAAATGAACTCCAAAGATAGGGTAAACGGCCCAATTTCTGAGCAAAAATGGTGGACTCGCCGAAAAATGTGTTTCATATGACCTTCAAAGGTAGGGTGGTGGACTCGCTAAAATAATGTGTTTCAAATGAGCTGAAAAGGTAGGGTAAACGGCCTTATTTCTAAGAAAAAATAGTGGACTCGCCGGAAAATGTGTTTCAAATGAGCTCCAAAGGTAGGGTGGTGGTCTTGCTAAAAAATGTGTTTCAAATGAGCTCGGAAGGTAGGGTAAACGGCCTCATTTCTATGAAAAAATGGTGGACTCGCTGAAAAATGTGTTTCAAATGAGCTTCAAAGGTAGGGTGGTGGTCTAGCTGATAAATATGTTTAAATGAGCTCCAAAGATAGGGTAAACGGCCCAATTTCTGAGCAAAAATGGTGGACTCGCCAAAAAATGTGTTTCATATGAGCTTCAAAGGTAGGGTGGTGGACTCGCTAAAAAAATGTGTTTCAAATGAGTTCGAAAGGTAGGGTAAATGGCCTTATTTTTAAGAAAAAATAGTGGACTCGCTGGAAAATGTGTTTCAAATGAGCTCCAAAGGTAGGGTGGTGGACTCGGTAAAAAATGTGTTTCAAATGAGCTCGAAAGGTAGGGTAAACGGCCTCATTTCTAAGAAAAAATAGTGGACTTGCCGAAAAATGTGTTTCAAATGAGCTTCAAAGGTAGGGTGGTGGTCTAGCTGAAAAATGTGTTTCAAATGAGCTCCAAAGGTAGGGTGGTGGACTCGCTAAAAAATGTGTTTCAAATGAGCTCGAAAGGTAGGGTAAACGACCTCATTTCTATGAAAAAATGGTGGACTCGCCGAAAAATGTGTTTAAAATGAGCTTCAAAGGTAGGGTGGTGGTCTAGCTGAAAAATTTGTTTTCGAATGAGCTCCAAAGATAGGGTAAACGGCCCCATTTATGATGAAAATTGGTGGACTCGCCGAAAAATGAGTCTCATATGAGCTCCAAAGGTAGGGTGGTGGACTCGCTAAAAAAATGTGTTTCAAATGAGCTCGAAAGGTAGGGTAAACGGCCTCATGTAAACAAAAATGGTGGACACACCGAAAAATGTGTATCAAATGAGTTCGAAAGGTAGGGTGGTGGACTCGCTGAAAAATGTGTTTCGAATGAGCTCGAAAGGTAGGGTAAACTGCCTCATTTCTAATCAAAATGGTGGACTTGCCGAAAAATGTGTTTCAAATGAGCTCGGAAGGTAGGGTGGTGTGGACTCGCAAAAAAATGTGTTTCAAATGAGCTCAAAAGGTAGGGTAAACGGCCTCATTCCTAAGCAAAAAAGGTGGACTATCCGAAAAATGTGTTTCAAATAAGCTCGAAAGGTAGGGTGGTGGACTCGCAAAAAAATGTGTTTCAAATGAGCTCGAAAGGTAGGGTAACGGACTCATTTCTAAGCAAAAATGGTGGACTCGCCGAAAAATGTGTTTCATATGAGCTCCAAAGGTAGGGTGGTGGACTCGCTAAAAAAATGTGTTTCAAAAGAGCTCGAAAGGTAGGGTAAACGGCCTTATTTATAAGAAAAAATAGTGGACTCCCCGAAAAATGTGTTTCAAATGAGCTCCAAAGGCAGGGTGGTGGACTCGCAAAAAAATGTGTTTCAAATGAGCTCGACAGGTAGGGTAAACGGCCTCATTTTAAGAAAAAATCGTGGACTCGCCGAAAAATGTGTTTCAAATGAGCTTCAAAGGTAGGGTGGTGGTCTAGCTGAAAAATGTGTTTCAAATGAGCGCCAAAGATAGGGTAAACGGCCCCATTTTTGAGCAAAATTGGTGAAATCGCCGAAAATGTGTTTCAAACGAGCTCGAAAGGTAGGGTAAACGACCTTATTTCTAAGAAAAATTGTGGACTCACTGAAAAATGTGTTTCAAATGAGCTCGAAAGGTAGGGTGGTGGACTCGCTAAAAATGTGTTTCAAATGAGCTCGAAAGGTAGGGTAAACGATCTCATTTCTAAAAAAATGGTGGACTCGCCGAAAAATGTGTTTCAAATGAGCTTCAAAGGTAGGGTGGTGGTCTAGCTGAAAAATATGTTTCAAATGAGCTGCAAAGATAGGGTAAACGGCCCCATTTCTGAGCAAAATTGGTGGACTCTCCGAAAAATGTGTTTCATATGAACTCCAAAGGTAGGGTGGTGGACTCGCTAAAAAAATGTGTTTCAAATGAGCTCGAAAGGTAGGGTAAACGGCCTCATTTGTAGCAAAAATGGTGGACACGCCGAAAAATGTGTTTCAAATGAGTTCGAAAGGTAGGGTGGTGGACTCGCTAAAAAATGTGTTTCAAATGAATTCAAAAGGTAGGGTAAACAGACTCATTTCTAAGCAAAAATGGTGGACTTGCCGAAAAATGTGTTTCATATGAGCTCCAAAGGTAGGGTGGTGGACTCGCTAAAAAATGTGTTTCAAATGAGTTCGAAAGGTAGGGTAAATGGGCTTATTTCTAAGAAAAAATAACGGACTCGCCAGAAAATGTGTTTCAAATGAGCTCCAAAGGTAGGGTGGTGGACTCGGTAAAAATGTGTTTCAATTGAGCTCGAAAGGTATGGTAAACGACCTCTTTCTAAGAAAAAATTGTGTACTCGCCAAAAAATGTGTTTCAAATGAGCTTCAAAGGTAGCGTGGTGGTCTAGCTGAAAAATATGTTTCAAATAAGCTCCAAAGATAGGGTAAACGACCCCATTTCTGTGAAAAATTGGTGGACTCACCGAAAAATGTGTTTCATATGAGCTCCAAAGGTAGGGTGGTGGACTGGGTAAAAAAATGTATTTCAAATGAGCTCGAAAGGTAGGGTAAACGGCCTCATTTGTAAGCAAAAATGGTGGACCCGCCAAAAATGTGTTTCAAATGAGTTCGAAAGGTAGGGTGGTGGACTCGATAAAAAATGTGTTTCAAATGAATTCAAAAGGTTGGGTAAACAAACTCATTTCTAAGCAAAATTGGTGGACTCGCCGAAAAATGTTTTTCTAATGAGCTCAAATGGTAGCGTGGTGTGGACTCGCAAAAAAATGTGTTTCGAATGAGCTCAAAAGGTAGGGTAAACGGGCACATTTCTAAGCAAAAATGATGGACTTGCTGAAAAATGTGTTTCAAATGAGCTCGTAAGGTAGGGTGGTAGGTAGGGTGGTAGACTCGCTAAAAAATGTGTTTCAAATGAGCTCGAATGGTTGGGTAACAGACTCATTTCTAAGCAAAAATGGTGGACTCGCCGAAAAATGTATTTCATATGAGCTCCAAAGGTAGGGTGGTGGAATCGCTAAAAAAATGTGTTTCAAATAAGCTCGAAAGGTAGGGTAAACGGCCTTATTTCTAAGAAAAAATAGTGGACTCGCCGGAAAATGTGTTTCAAATGAGCTCCAAAGGTAGGGTGGTGGACTCGCTAAAAAATGTGTTTCAAATGGGCTCGAAAGGTAGGGTAAACGGACTCATTTCTAAAAACAAATGGTGGACTCGCCGAAAAATGTGTTTAAAATGAGCTTCAAAGATAGGGTGGTGGTCTAGCTAAAAAATGTGTTTCAAATGAGATCAAAAGATAGGGTAAACGGCCCCATTTCTGAGCAAAAATGGTGGACTCGTCGAAAAATGTGTTTCATATGAGCTCCAAAGGTAGGGTGGTGGACTCGCTAAAAAAATGTGTTTCAAATGAGTTCGAAAGGTAGGGTAAATGGCCTTATTTCTAAGAAAAAATAACGGACTCGCCGGAAAATGTGTTTCAAATGAGCTCCAAAGGTAGGGTGGTGGACACGGTAAAAATGTGTTTCAATTGAGCTCGAAAGGTATGGTAAACGACCTCTTTCTAAGAAAAAATGGTGTACTCGACAAAAAATGTGTTTCAAATGAGCTTCAAAGGTAGGGTGGTGGTCTAGCTGAAAAATATGTTTCAAATAAGCTCCAAAGATAGGGTAAACGACCCCATTTCTTTGCAAAATTGGTGGACTCACCGAAAAATGTGTTTCCTATGAGCTCAAAAGGTAGGGTGGTGGACTCGGTAAAAAAATGTATTTCAAATGAGCTCGAAAGGTAGGGTAAACGGCCTCATTTGTAAGCAAAAATGGTGGAACCGCCGAAAAATGTGTTTCAAATGAGTTCGAAAGGTAGGGTGGTGGACTCGCTAAAAAATGTGTTTCAAATGAATTCAAAAGGTTGGGTAAACAAACTCATTTCTAAGCAAAATTGGTGGACTCGCCGAGAAATGTGTTTCTAATGAGCTCAAATGGTAGCGTGGTGTGGACTCGCAAAAAGATGTGTTTCGAATGAGCTCAAAAGGTAGGGTAAACGGGCACATTTCTAAGCAAAAATGATGGACTGGCTGAAAAATGTGTTTCAAATGAGCTCGTAAGGTAGGGTGGTAGACTCGCTAAAAAATGTGTTTCAAATGAGCTCGAATGGTTGGGTAACGGACTCATTTCTAACCAAAAATGGTGGACTCACCGAAAAATGTGTTTCATATGAGCTCCAAAGGTAGGGTGGTGGAATCGCTAAAAAAATGTGTTTCAAACGAGCTCGAAAGGTAGGGTAAACGGCCTTATTTCTAAGAAAAAATAGTGGACTCGCCGGAAAATGTGTTTCAAATGAGCTCCAAAGGTAGGGTGGTGGACTCGCTAAAAAATGTGTTTCAAATGAGCTCGAAACGTAGGGTAAACGGCCTCATTTTTAAGAAAAAATGGTGGACTCGCCGAAAAATGTGTTTCAAATGAGCTTCAAAGGTAGGGTGGTGGTCTAGCTGAAAAATATGTTTCTAATGAGCTCCAAAGGTAGGGTAATCGGCCCCATTTCTGAGCAGAATTGGCGGACTCTCCGAAAAATGTGTTTCATATGAACTCCAAAGGTAGGGTGGTGGACTCGCTAAAAAAATGTGTTTCAAATGAGATCGAAAGGTAGGGTAAACGCCCTCATTTGTAAGCAAAAATGGTGGACACGCCGAAAAATGTGTTTCAAATGAGTTCGAAAGGTAGGGTGGTGGACTCGCTATAAAATGTGTTTCAACTGAATTCAAAAGGTAGGGTAAACAGACTCATTTCTAAGCAAAAATGGTGGACTCGCCGAAAAATGTGTTTCATATGAGCTCCAAAGGTAGGGTGGTGGACTCGCTAAACAAATGTGTTTCAAATGAGCTCGAAAGGTAGGGTAAACGGCCTTATTTCTAAGAAAAAATAGTGGACTCGCCGGAAAATGTGTTTCAAATGAGCTCCAAAGTTAGGGTGGTGGACTCGCTAAAAAATGTGTTTCAAATGGGCTCGAAATGTAGGGTAAACGGACTCATTTCTAAAAACAAATGGTGGACTCGCCGAAAAATGTGTTTAAAATGAGCTTCAAAGATAGGGTGGTGGTCTAGCTAAAAAATGTGTTTCAAATGAGCTCCAAAGATAGGGTAAACGGCCCCTTTTCTGAGCAAAAATGGTGGACTCGCCGAAAAATGTGTTTCATATGAGCTCCAAACGTAGGGTGGTGGACTCGCTAAAAAAATGTGTTTCAAATGAGTTCGAAAGGTAGGGTGAATGGCCTTATTTCTAAGAAAAAATAGCGGACTCGCCAGAAAATGTGTTTCAAATGAGCTCCAAAGGTAGGGTGGTGGACTCGGTAAAAATGTGTTTCAAATGAGCTCGAAAGGTATGGTAAACGGCCTCATTTCTAAAAAAAAATGGTGGAATCACCAAAAAATGTGTTTCAAATGAGCTTCAAAGGTAGGGTGGTGGTCTAGCTGGAAAATATGTTTCAAACAAGCTCCAAAGATAGGGCAAACGACCCCATTTCTGAGCAAAATTGGTGGTCTCACCGAAAAATGTGTTTCATATGAGCTCCAAAGGTAGGGTGGTGGACTCGGTAAAAAAATGTATTTCAAATGAGCTCGAAAGGTAGGGTAAACGGCCTCATTTGTAAGCAAAAATGGTAGACCCGCCAAAAAATGTGTTTCAAATGAGTTCGAAAGGTAGGGTGGTAGACTTGCTAAAAAATGTGTTACAAATGAATTCAAAAGGTTGGGTAAACAGACTCATTTCTAAGCAAAATTGGTGGACTCGCCGAAAAATGTGTTTCTAATGAGCTCAAAAGGTAGGTTGGTGTGGACTCGCAAAAAAATGTGTTTCGAATGAGCTCGAAAGGTAGGGTAAACGGGCTCATTTCAAAGCAAAAATGGTGGCCTTGCTGAAAAATGTGTTTCAAATGAGCTCGAAAGGTAGGGTGGTGTGGACTCGCTAAAAAATGTGTTTCAAATGAGTTCAAAAGGTAAGGTAAATGGCCTCATTTCTATGCAAAAATGGTGGACTCGCCGAAAAATGTGTTTCAAATGAGCTCGAAAGGTAGAGTGGTAGACTCGCTAAAAAATGTGTTTCAAATGAGCTCGAATGGTAGGATAACAAACTCATTTCTAAGAAAAAATGGTGGACTCACCAAAAAATGTGTTTCATATGAGCTCCAAAGGTAGGGTGGTGGACTCGCCAAAAAAATGTGTTTCAACTGAGCTCGAAAGGTAGGGTAAACGGCCTTATTTCTAAGAAAAAAGAGTGGACTCGCCGGAAAATGTGTTTCAAATGAGCTCCAAAGGTAGGATGATGGACTCGCTAAAAATGTGTTTCAAATGAGCTCGAAAGGTAGGTTAAACTGCCTCATTTCTAAGAAAAAATGGTGGACTCGCCGAAAAATGTGTTTCAAATGAGCTTCAAAGGTAGGGTGGTGGTCTAGCTGAAAAATGTGTTTCAAATGAGCTCCAAAGATAGGGTAAACGGCCCAATTTCTGAGCAAAATTGGTGGACTCGCCGAAATATGTGTTTCATATGAGCTCCAAAGGTTGGGTGATGACCCGCTAAAAAAATGTGTTTCAAGTGAGCTCGAAATGTAGGGTAAACGACCTCATGTAAGAAAAAATGGTGGACACGCCGAAAAAGTGTTTCAAATGAGCTCGAAAGGTAGGGAAAACAGACTCATTTCTAAGCAAAAATGGTGGAGTCGCCGAAAAATGTGTTTCATATGAGCTCCAAAGGTAGGGTGGTGGACTGGGTAAAAAAATGTATTTCAAATGAGCTCGAAAGGTAGGGTAAACGGCCTCATTTGTAAGCAAAAATGGTGGACCCGCCAAAAATGTGTTTCAAATGAGTTCGAAAGGTAGGGTGGTGGACTCGATAAAAAATGTGTTTCAAATGAATTCAAAAGGTTGGGTAAACAAACTCATTTCTAAGCAAAATTGGTGGACTCGCCGAAAAATGTTTTTCTAATGAGCTCAAATGGTAGCGTGGTGTGGACTCGCAAAAAAATGTGTTTCGAATGAGCTCAAAAGGTAGGGTAAACGGGCACATTTCTAAGCAAAAATGATGGACTTGCTGAAAAATGTGTTTCAAATGAGCTCGTAAGGTAGGGTGGTAGGTAGGGTGGTAGACTCGCTAAAAAATGTGTTTCAAATGAGCTCGAATGGTTGGGTAACAGACTCATTTCTAAGCAAAAATGGTGGACTCACCGAAAAATGTATTTCATATGAGCTCCAAAGGTAGGGTGGTGGAATCGCTAAAAAAATGTGTTTCAAATAAGCTCGAAAGGTAGGGTAAACGGCCTTATTTCTAAGAAAAAATAGTGGACTCGCCGGAAAATGTGTTTCAAATGAGCTCCAAAGGTAGGGTGGTGGACTCGCTAAAAAATGTGTTTCAAATGGGCTCGAAAGGTAGGGAAAACGGACTCATTTCTAAAAACAAATGGTGGACTCGCCGAAAAACGTGTTTAAAATGAGCTTCAAAGATAGGGTGGTGGTCTAGCTAAAAAATGTGTTTCAAATGAGATCAAAAGATAGGGTAAACGGCCCCATTTCTGAGCAAAAATGGTGGACTCGCCGAAAAATGTGTTTCATATGAGCTCCAAAGGTAGGGTGGTGGACTCGCTAAAAAAATGTGTTTCAAATGAGTTCGAAAGGTAGGGTAAATGGCCTTATTTCTAAGAAAAAATAACGGACTCGCCGGAAAATGTGTTTCAAATGAGCTCCAAAGGTAGGGTGGTGGACACGGTAAAAATGTGTTTCAATTGAGCTCGAAAGGTATGGTAAACGACCTCTTTCTAAGAAAAAATGGTGTACTCGACAAAAAATGTGTTTCAAATGAGCTTCAAAGGTAGGGTGGTGGTCTAGCTGAAAAATATGTTTCAAATAAGCTCCAAAGATAGGGTAAACGACCCCATTTCTTTGCAAAATTGGTGGACTCACCGAAAAATGTGTTTCCTATGAGCTCAAAAGGTAGGGTGGTGGACTCGGTAAAAAAATGTATTTCAAATGAGCTCGAAAGGTAGGGTAAACGGCCTCATTTGTAAGCAAAAATGGTGGAACCGCCGAAAAATGTGTTTCAAATGAGTTCGAAAGGTAGGGTGGTGGACTCGCTAAAAAATGTGTTTCAAATGAATTCAAAAGGTTGGGTAAACAAACTCATTTCTAAGCAAAATTGGTGGACTCGCCGAGAAATGTGTTTCTAATGAGCTCAAATGGTAGCGTGGTGTGGACTCGCAAAAAGATGTGTTTCGAATGAGCTCAAAAGGTAGGGTAAACGGGCACATTTCTAAGCAAAAATGATGGACTGGCTGAAAAATGTGTTTCAAATGAGCTCGTAAGGTAGGGTGGTAGACTCGCTAAAAAATGTGATTCAAATGAGCTCGAATGGTTGGGTAACGGACTCATTTCTAACCAAAAATGGTGGACTCACCGAAAAATGTGTTTCATATGAGCTCCAAAGGTAGGGTGGTGGAATCGCTAAAAAAATGTGTTTCAAACGAGCTCGAAAGGTAGGGTAAACGGCCTTATTTCTAAGAAAAAATAGTGGACTCGCCGGAAAATGTGTTTCAAATGAGCTCCAAAGGTAGGGTGGTGGACTCGCTAAAAAATGTGTTTCAAATGAGCTCGAAACGTAGGGTAAACGGCCTCATTTTTAAGAAAAAATGGTGGACTCGCCGAAAAATGTGTTTCAAATGAGCTTCAAAGGTAGGGTGGTGGTCTAGCTGAAAAATATGTTTCTAATGAGCTCCAAAGGTAGGGTAATCGGCCCCATTTCTGAGCAGAATTGGCGGACTCTCCGAAAAATGTGTTTCATATGAACTCCAAAGGTAGGGTGGTGGACTCGCTAAAAAAATGTGTTTCAAATGAGATCGAAAGGTAGGGTAAACGCCCTCATTTGTAAGCAAAAATGGTGGACACGCCGAAAAATGTGTTTCAAATGAGTTCGAAAGGTAGGGTGGTGGACTCGCTATAAAATGTGTTTCAACTGAATTCAAAAGGTAGGGTAAACAGACTCATTTCTAAGCAAAAATGGTGGACTCGCCGAAAAATGTGTTTCATATGAGCTCCAAAGGTAGGGTGGTGGTCTAGCTGAAAAATGTGTTTCAAATGAGATCCAAAGATAGGGTAAATGGCCCCATTTCTGAGCAAAATTGGTGGACTCGCCGAAAAATGTATTTCATATGAGCTCCAAAGGTAGGGTGGTGGAATCGCTAAAAAAATGTGTTTCAAATAAGCTCGAAAGGTAGGGTAAACGGCCTTATTTCTAAGAAAAAATAGTGGACTCGCCGGAAAATGTGTTTCAAATGAGCTCCAAAGGTAGGGTGGTGGACTCGCTAAAAAATGTGTTTCAAATGGGCTCGAAATGTAGGGTAAACGGACTCATTTCTAAAAACAAATGGTGGACTCGCCGAAAAATGTGTTTAAAATGAGCTTCAAAGATAGGGTGGTGGTCTAGCTAAAAAATGTGTTTCAAATGAGCTCCAAAGATAGGGTAAACGGCCCCTTTTCTGAGCAAAAATGGTGGACTCGCCGAAAAATGTGTTTCATATGAGCTCCAAACGTAGGGTGGTGGACTCGCTAAAAAAATGTGTTTCAAATGAGTTCGAAAGGTAGGGTGAATGGCCTTATTTCTAAGAAAAAATAGCGGACTCGCCAGAAAATGTGTTTCAAATGAGCTCCAAAGGTAGGGTGGTGGACTCGGTAAAAATGTGTTTCAAATGAGCTCGAAAGGTATGGTAAACGGCCTCATTTCTAAAAAAAATGGTGGAATCACCAAAAAATGTGTTTCAAATGAGCTTCAAAGGTAGGGTGGTGGTCTAGCTGGAAAATATGTTTCAAACAAGCTCCAAAGATAGGGCAAACGACCCCATTTCTGAGCAAAATTGGTGGTCTCACCGAAAAATGTGTTTCATATGAGCTCCAAAGGTAGGGTGGTGGACTCGGTAAAAAAATGTATTTCAAATGAGCTCGAAAGGTAGGGTAAACGGCCTCATTTGTAAGCAAAAATGGTAGACCCGCCAAAAAATGTGTTTCAAATGAGTTCGAAAGGTAGGGTGGTAGACTTGCTAAAAAATGTGTTACAAATGAATTCAAAAGGTTGGGTAAACAGACTCATTTCTAAGCAAAATTGGTGGACTCGCCGAAAAATGTGTTTCTAATGAGCTCAAAAGGTAGGTTGGTGTGGACTCGCAAAAAAATGTGTTTCGAATGAGCTCGAAAGGTAGGGTAAACGGGCTCATTTCAAAGCAAAAATGGTGGCCTTGTTGAAAAATGTGTTTCAAATGAGCTCGAAAGGTAGGGTGGTGTGGACTCGCTAAAAAATGTGTTTCAAATGAGTTCAAAAGGTAAGGTAAATGGCCTCATTTCTATGCAAAAATGGTGGACTCGCCGAAAAATGTGTTTCAAATGAGCTCGAAAGGTAGAGTGGTAGACTCGCTAAAAAATGTGTTTCAAATGAGCTCGAATGGTAGGATAACAAACTCATTTCTAAGAAAAAATGGTGGACTCACCAAAAAATGTGTTTCATATGAGCTCCAAAGGTAGGGTGGTGGACTCGCCAAAAAAATGTGTTTCAACTGAGCTCGAAAGGTAGGGTAAACCGCCTTATTTCTAAGAAAAAAGAGTGGACTCGCCGGAAAATGTGTTTCAAATGAGCTCCAAAGGTAGGATGATGGACTCGCTAAAAATGTGTTTCAAATGAGCTCGAAAGGTAGGTTAAACTGCCTCATTTCTAAGAAAAAATGGTGGACTCGCCGAAAAATGTGTTTCAAATGAGCTTCAAAGGTAGGGTGGTGGTCTAGCTGAAAAATGTGTTTCAAATGAGCTCCAAAGATAGGGTAAACGGCCCAATTTCTGAGCAAAATTGGTGGACTCGCCGAAATATGTGTTTCATATGAGCTCCAAAGGTAGGGTGATGACCCGCTAAAAAAATGTGTTTCAAGTGAGATCGAAATGTAGGGTAAACGACCTCATGTAAGAAAAAATGGTGGACACGCCGAAAAAGTGTTTCAAATGAGTTCGAAAGGTAGGGTAAACAGAGTCATTTCTAAGAAAAAATGGTGGACTCGCCGAAAAATGTGTTTCAAATGACCTCAAAAGGTAGTGTGGTGTGGACTCTGAAATAAATGTGTTTTAAATAAGCTCGAAAGGTAGGGTAAACGGCCTCATTTCTAAGCAAAAATGGTGCACTCGCAAAAAATGTGTTTCAAATGAGCTCGAAAGGTAGGGTGGTGTGGACTCGCTAAAACATGTGTTTCAAATGAGCTCGAAAGGTAGGGTAAACGGCCTCATTTCTAAGCAAAAATGGTGGTCTCGCCAAAAATTGTGTTTCAAATGAGCTCGAAAGGTAGGGTGGTGGACTCGCTAACAAATGTGTTTCAAATGAGCTCGAAAGGTAGGGTAAACAGACTCATTTCTAAGCAAAAATGGTGGACTCGCCGAAAAATTTGTTTCATATGAGCTCCAAAGGTAGGGTGGTGGACTCGCTAAAACAATGTGTTTCAAATGAACTCGAACTGTAGGTTAAACGGCCTTATTTCTAAGAAAAAAAAATGGACTCGCCGGAAAATGTGTTTCAAATGAGTTCCAAAGGTAGGGTGGTGGTCTCGCTAAAAAATGTGTTTCAAATGAGCTCGAAAGGTAGGGTAAACAGACTCATTTCTAAGAAAAAATGGTGGACTCGCCGAAAAATGTTTTTCATATGAGCTCCAAAGGTAGGGTGATGGACTCGCTTAAAAAATGTGTTTCAAATGAACTCGAACGGCCTTATTTCTAAGAAAAAAAAGTGGACTCGCCGGAAAATGTGTTTCAAATGAGCTCCAAAGGTAGGGTGGTGGACTCGCTAAAAAAATGTGTTTCAAATGAGTTCGAAAGGTAGGGTAAATGGCCTTATTTCTAAGAAAAAACAGTGGACTCGCTGGAAAATGTGTTTCAAATGAGCTCCAAAGGTAGGGTGGTGGACTCGGTAAAAAATGTGTTTCAAATGAGCTCGAAAGGTAGGGTAAACTGCCTCATTTCTAAGAAAAAATGGTGGACTCGCCGAAAAATATGTTTCAAATGAGCTTTAAATGAAGGGTGGTGGTCTAGCTGAAAAATGTGTTTCAAATGAGCTCCAAAGATAGGGTAAACGGCCCCATTTCTGAGCAAAATTGGTGAACTCGCCGAAAAATGTGTTTCATATGAGCTCCAAAGGTAGGGTGATGGACCCGGTAAAGAAATGTGTTTCAACTGAGCTCGAAAGGTAGGTTAACGGCCTCATGTAAGCAAAAATGGTGGACACGCCGAAAAAGTGTTTCAAATGAGTTCGAAAGGTAGGGTGCTGGACTCGCTAAAAAATGTGTTTCAAATGAATTCAAAAGGTAGGGTAAACAGACTCATTTCTAAGCAAAAATGGTGGACTCGCCGAAAAATGTGTTTCAAATGAGCTCAAAAGGTAGTGCGGTGTGGACTCACAAATAAATGTGTTTCGAACAAGCTCGAAAGGTAGGGTAAACGGACTCATTTCTAAGAAAAAATGGTGCACTCGCGAAAAATGTGTTTCAAATGAGCTCGAAAGGTAGGGTGGTGTGGACTCGCTATAACATGTGTTTCAAATGAGCTCGAAAGGTAGGGTAAACGGCCTTATTTCTAAGAAAAAATGGTGGACTCGCCGTAAAATATGTTTCAAATGAGCTTCAAATGAAGGGTGGTGGTCTAGCTGAAAAATGTGTTTCAAATGAGCTCCAAAGATAGGGTAAACGACCCCATTTCTGAGCAAAATTGGCGAACTTGCCGAAAATGTGTTTCATATGAGCTTCAAAGGTAGGGTGATGGACCCGGTAAAGAAATGTGTTTCAAATGAGCTCGAAAGGTAGGGTAAACGGCCTCATGTAAGCAAAAATGGTGGACACGCCAAAAAAAGTGTTTCAAATGAGTTCGAAAGGTAGGGTGCTGGACTCGCTAAAAAATTTGTTTCAAATGAATTCAAAAGGTATGGTAAACAGACTCATTTCTAAGCAAAAATGGTGGACTCGCCGAAAAATGTGTTTCAAATGAGCTCAAAAGGTAGTGCAGTGTGGACTCACAAATAAATGTGTTTCGAACAAACTCGAAAGGTAGGGTAAACGGACTCATTTCTAAGAAAAAATGGTGCACTCGCGAAAAATGTGTTTCAAATGAGCTCGAAAGGTAGGGTGGTGTGGACTCGCTAAAACATGTGTTTCAAATGAGCTCGAAAGGTAGGGTAAACGGCCTTATTTCTAAGCAAAAATGGTGGTCTCGCCGAAAAATGTGTTTCAAATGAGCTCGAAAGGTAGGGAAAACAGACTCATTTCTAAGCAAAAATGGTGGAGTCGCCGAAAAATGTGTTTCATATGAGCTCCAAAGGTAGGGTGGTGGACTCGCTAAAAAAATGTGTTTCAAATGAACTCGAACGGTAGGGTAAACGGCCTTATTTCTAAGAAAAAAAAGTGGACTCGCCGGAAAATGTGTTTCAAATGAGCTCCAAAGGTAGGGTGGTGGACACGCCGAAAAAAGTGTTTCAAATGAGTTCGAAAGGTAGGGTGCTGGACTCGCTAAAAAATTTGTTTCAAATGAATTCAAAAGGTATGGTAAACAGACTCATTTCTAAGCAAAAATGGTGGACTCGCCGAAAAATGTGTTTCAAATGAGCTCAAAAGGTAGTGCGGTGTGGACTCACAAATAAATGTGTTTCGAACAAGCTCGAAAGGTAGGGTAAACGGACTCATTTCTAAGAAAAAATGGTGCACTCGCGAAAAATGTGTTTCAAATGAGCTCGAAAGGTAGGGTGGTGTGGACTCGCTAAAACATGTGTTTCAAATGAGCTCGAAAGGTAGGGTAAACGGCCTTATTTCTAAGCAAAAATGGTGGTCTCGCCGAAAAATGTGTTTCAAATGAGCTCGAAAGGTAGGGAAAACAGACTCATTTCTAAGCAAAAATGGTGGAGTCGCCGAAAAATGTGTTTCATATGAGCTCCAAAGGTAGGGTGGTGGACTCGCTAAAAAAATGTGTTTCAAATGAACTCGAACGGTAGGGTAAACGGCCTTATTTCTAAGAAAAAAAAGTGGACTCGCCGGAAAATGTGTTTCAAATGAGCTCCAAAGGTAGGGTGGTGGACTCGCTAAAAAAATGTGTTTCAAATGAGTTCGAAAGGTAGGGTGAATGGCCTTATTTCTAAGAAAAAATAGTGGACTCGCTGGAAAATGTGTTTCAAATGAGCTCCAAAGGTAGGGTGGTGGACTCGGTAAAAAATGTGTTTCAAATGAGCTCGAAAGGTAGGGTACACTGCCTCATTTCTAAGAAAAAATGGTGGACTCGCCGAAAAATATGTTTCAAATGAGCTTCAAATGAAGGGTGGTGGTCTAGCTGAAAAATGTGTTTCAAATGAGCTCCAAAGATAGGGTAAACGGCCCCATTTCTGAGCAAAATTGGTGAACTCGCCAAAAAATGTGTTTCATATTAGCTCCAAAGGTAGGGTGATGGACCCGGTAAAGAAATGTGTTTCAAATGAGCTCGAAAGGTAGGGTAAACGGCCTCATGTAAGCAAAAATGGTGGACACGCCGAAAAAAGTGTTTCAAATGAGTTCGAAAGGTAGGGTGCTGGACTCGCTAAAAAATGTGTTTCAAATGAATTCAAAAGGTAGGGTAAACAGACTCATTTCTAAGAAAAAATGGTGGACTCGCCGAAAAATGTGTTTCAAATGAGCTCAAAAGGTAGTGTGGTGTGGACTCACAAATAAATGTGTTTCGAATAAGCTCGAAAGGTAGGGTAAACGACCTAATTTCTAAGCAAAAATGGTGCACTCGCAAAAAATGTGTTTCAAATGAGCTCGAAAGGTAGGGTGGTGTGGACTCGCTAAAACATGTGTTTCAAATGAGCTCGAAAGGTAGGTTAAACGGACTCATTTCCAAGCAAAAATGGTGGTCTCGCCAATAAATGTGTTTCAAATGAGCCCGAAAGGTAGGGTGGTGGTCTCGCTAGAAAATGTGTTTCAAATGAGCTCGAAAGGTAGGGTAAACAGACTCATTTCTAAGAAAAAATGGTGGACTCGCCGAAAAATGTTTTTCATATGAGCTCCAAAGGTAGGGTGGTGGACTCGCTTAAAAAATGTGTTTCAAATGAACTCGAACGGCCTTATTTCTAAGAAAAAAAAGTGGACTCGCCGGAAAATGTGTTTCAAATGAGCTCCAAAGGTAGGGTGGTGGACTCGCTAAAAAAATGTGTTTCAAATGAGTTCGAAAGGTAGGGTAAATGGCCTTATTTCTAAGAAAAAATAGTGGACTCGCTGGAAAATGTGTTTCAAATGAGCTCCAAAGGTAGGGTGGTGGACTCGGTAAAAAATGTGTTTCAAATGAGCTCGAAAGGTAGGGTAAACTGCCTCATTTCTAAGAAAAAATGGTGGACTCGCCGAAAAATATGTTTCAAATGAGCGTCAAATGAAGGGTGGTGGTCTAGCTGAAAAATGTGTTTCAAATGAGCTCCAAAGATAGGGTAAACGGCCCCATTTCTGAGCAAAATTTGTGAACTCGCCGAAAAATGTGTTTCATATGAGCTCCAAAGGTAGGGTGATGGACCCGGTAAAGAAATGTGTTTCAAATGAGCTCGAAAGGTAGGGTAAACGGCCTCATGTAAGCAAAAATGGTGGACACGCCGAAAAAGTGTTTCAAATGAGTTCGAAAGGTAGGGTGCTGGACTCGCTAAAAAATGCGTTTCAAATGAGCTTCAAAGGTAGGGTGGTGGTCTAGATGAAAAATGTGTTTCAAATGAGCTCCAAAGATAGGGTAAATGGCCCCATTTCTGAGCAAAATTGGTGGACTCGCCGAAAAATGTGTTTCATATGAGCTCCAAAGGTAGGGTGATGGACCCGGTAAAGAAATGTGTTTCAAATTAGCTCGAAAGGTAGGGTAAACGGCCTCATGTAAGGAAAAATGGTGGACACACCGAAAAAAGTGTTTCAAATGATTTCGAAAGGTAGGGTGCTGGACTCGCTAAAAAATGTGTTTCAAATGAATTCAAAAGGTAGGGTAAACAGACTCATTTCTAAGCAAAAATGGTGGACTCGCCGAAAATTGTGTTTCAAATGAGCTCAAAAGGTAGTGTGGTGTGGACTCACAAATAAATGTGTTTCGAATAAGCTCGAAAGGTAGGGTAAACGACCTAATTTCTAAGCAAAAATGGTGCACTCGCAAAAAATGTGTTTCAAATGAGCTCGAAAGGTAGGGTGGTGTGGACTCGCTAAAACATGTGTTTCAAATGAGCTCGAAAGGTAGGTTAAACGGACTCATTTCCAAGCAAAAATGGTGGTCTCGCCAATAAATGTGTTTCAAATGAGCCCGAAAGGTAGGGTGGTGGTCTCGCTAAAAAATGTGTTTCAAATGAGCTCGAAAGGTAGGGTAAACAGACTCATTTCTAAGAAAAAATGGTGGACTCGCCGAAAAATGTTTTTCATATGAGCTCCAAAGGTAGGGTGGTGGACTCGCTTAAAAAATGTGTTTCAAATGAACTCGAACGGCCTTATTTCTAAGAAAAAAAAGTGGACTCGCCGGAAAATGTGTTTCAAATGAGCTCCAAAGGTAGGGTGGTGGACTCGCTAAAAAAATGTGTTTCAAATGAGTTCGAAAGGTAGGGTAAATGGCCTTATTTCTAAGAAAAAATAGTGGACTCGCTGGAAAATGTGTTTCAAATGAGCTCCAAAGGTAGGGTGGTGGACTCGGTAAAAAATGTGTTTCAAATGAGCTCGAAAGGTAGGGTAAACTGCCTCATTTCTAAGAAAAAATGGTGGACTCGCCGAAAAATATGTTACAAATGAGCTTCAAATGAAGGGTGGTGGTCTAGCTGAAAAATGTGTTTCAAATGAGCTCCAAAGATAGGGTAAACGGCCCCATTTCTGAGCAAAATTGGTGAACTCGCCGAAAAATGTGTTTCATATGAGCTCCAAAGGTAGGGTGATGGACCCGGTAAAGAAATGTGTTTCAAATGAGCTCGAAAGGTAGGGTAAACGGCCTCATGTAAGAAAAAATGGTGGACACGCCGAAAAAGTGTTTCAAATGAGTTCGAAAGGTAGGGTGCTGGACTCGCTAAAAAATGCGTTTCAAATGAGCTTCAAAGGTAGGGTGGTGGTCTAGCTGAAAAATGTGTTTCAAATGAGCTCCAAAGATAGGGTAAACGGCCCCATTTCTGAGCAAAATTGGTGGACTCGCCGAAAAATGTGTTTCATATGAGCTCCAAAGGTAGGGTGATGGACCCGGTAAAGAAATGTGTTTCAAATTAGCTCGAAAGGTAGGGTAAACGGCCTCATGTAAGGAAAAATGGTGGACACACCGAAAAAAGTGTTTCAAATGATTTCGAAAGGTAGGGTGCTGGACTCGCTAAAAAATGTGTTTCAAATGAATTCAAAAGGTAGGGTAAACAGACTCATTTCTAAGCAAAAATGGTGGACTCGCCGAAAATTGTGTTTCAAAAGAGATCAAAAGGTAGTGTGGTGTGGACTCACAAATAAATGTGTTTCGAATAAGCGCGAAAGGTAGGGTAAACGACCTAATTTCTAAGCAAAAATGGTGCACTCGCAAAAAATGTGTTTCAAATGAGCTCGAAAGGTAGGGTGGTGTGGACTCGCTAAAACATGTGTTTCAAATGAGCTCGAAAGGTAGGGTAAACGGCCTCATTTCCAAGCAAAAATGGTGGTCTCGCCAATAAATGTGTTTCAAATGAGCTCGAAAGGTAGGGTGGTGGTCTCGCTAAAAAATGTGTTTCAAATGAGCTCGAAAGGTAGGGTAAACAGACTCATTTCTAAGAAAAAATGGTGGACTCGCCGAAAAATGTTTTTCATATGAGCTCCAAAGGTAGGGTGGTGGACTCGCTAAAAAATGTGTTTCAAATGAACTCGAACGGCCTTATTTCTAAGAAAAAAAAGTGGACTCGCCGGAAAATGTGTTTCAAATGAGCTCCAAAGGTAGGGTGGTGGACTCGCTAAAAAAATGTGTTTCAAATGAGTTCGAAAGGTAGGGTAAATGGCCTTATTTCTAAGAAAAAATAGTGGACTCGCTGGAAAATGTGTTTCAAATGAGCTCCAAAGGTAGGGTGGTGGACTCGGTAAAAAATGTGTTTCAAATGAGCTCGAAAGGTAGGGTAAACTGCCTCATTTCTAAGAAAAAATGGTGGACTCGCCGAAAAATATGTTACAAATGAGCTTCAAATGAAGGGTGGTGGTCTAGCTGAAAAATGTGTTTCAAATGAGCTCCAAAGATAGGGTAAACGGCCCCATTTCTGAGCAAAATTGGTGAACTCGCCGAAAAATGTGTTTCATATGAGCTCCAAAGGTAGGGTGATGGACCCGGTAAAGAAATGTGTTTCAAATGAGCTCGAAAGGTAGGGTAAACGGCCTCATGTAAGCAAAAATGGTGGACACGCCGAAAAAGTGTTTCAAATGAGTTCGAAAGGTAGGGTGCTGGACTCGCTAAAAAATGCGTTTCAAATGAGCTTCAAAGGTAGGGTGGTGGTCTAGCTGAAAAATGTGTTTCAAATGAGCTCCAAAGATAGGGTAAACGGCCCCCTTTCTGAGCAAAATTGGTGGACTCGCCGAAAAATGTGTTTCATATGAGCTCCAAAGGTAGGGTGATGGACCCGGTAAAGAAATGTGTTTCAAATTAGCTCGAAAGGTAGGGTAAACGGCCTCATGTAAGGAAAAATGGTGGACACACCGAAAAAAGTGTTTCAAATGATTTCGAAAGGTAGGGTGCTGGACTCGCTAAAAAATGTGTTTCAAATGAATTCAAAAGGTAGGGTAAACAGACTCATTTCTAAGCAAAAATGGTGGACTCGCCGAAAATTGTGTTTCAAAAGAGCTCAAAAGGTAGTGTGGTGTGGACTCACAAATAAATGTGTTTCGAATAAGCGCGAAAGGTAGGGTAAACGACCTAATTTCTAAGCAAAAATGGTGCACTCGCAAAAAATGTGTTTCAAATGAGCTCGAAAGGTAGGGTGGTGTGGACTCGCTAAAACATGTGTTTCAAATGAGCTCGAAAGGTAGGGTAAACGGCCTCATTTCCAAGCAAAAATGGTGGTCTCGCCAATAAATGTGTTTCAAATGAGCTCGAAAGGTAGGGTGGTGGTCTCGCTAAAAAATGTGTTTCAAATGAGCTCGAAAGGTAGGGTAAACAGACTCATTTCTAAGAAAAAATGGTGGACTCGCCGAAAAATGTTTTTCATATGAGCTCCAAAGGTAGGGTGGTGGACTCGCTAAAAAATGTGTTTCAAATGCACTCGAACGGCCTTATTTCTAAGAAAAAAAAGTGGACTCGCCGGAAAATGTGTTTCAAATGAGCTCCAAAGGTAGGGTGGTGGACTCGCTAAAAAAATGTGTTTCAAATGAGTTCGAAAGGTAGGGTAAATGGCCTTATTTCTAAGAAAAAATAGTGGACTCGCTGGAAAATGTGTTTCAAATGAGCTCCAAAGGTAGGGTGGTGGACTCGGTAAAAAATGTGTTTCAAATGAGCTCGAAAGGTAGGGTAAACTGCCTCATTTCTAAGAAAAAATGGTGGACTCGCCGAAAAATATGTTTCAAATGAGCTTCAAATGAAGGGTGGTGGTCTAGCTGAAAAATGTGTTTCAAATGAGCTCCAAAGATAGGGTAAACGGCCCCATTTCTAAGCAAAATTGGTGAACTCGCCGAAAAATGTGTTTCATATGAGCTCCAAAGGTAGGGTGATGGACCCGGTAAAGAAATGTGTTTCAACTGAGCTCGAAAGGTAGGTTAACGGCCTCATGTAAGCAAAAATGGTGGACACGCCGAAAAAGTGTTTCAAATGAGTTCAAAAGGTAGGGTGCTGGACTCGCTAAAAAATCTGTTTCAAATGAATTCAAAATGTAGGGTAAACAGACTCATTTCTAAGCAAAAATGGTGGACTCGCCGAAAAATGTGTTTCAAATGAGCTCAAAAGGTAGTGCGGTGTGGACTCACAAATAAATGTGTTTCGAACAAGCTCGAAAGGTAGGGTAAACGGACTCATTTCTAAGAAAAAATGGTGCACTCGCGAAAAATGTGTTTCAAATGAGCTCGAAAGGTAGGGTGGTGTGGACTCGCTATAACATGTGTTTCAAATGAGCTCGAAAGGTAGGGTAAATGGCCGTATTTCTAAGAAAAAATGGTGGACTCGCCGTAAAATATGTTTCAAATAAGCTTCAAATGAAGGGTGGTGGTCTAGCTGAAAAATGTGTTTCAAATGAGCTCCAAATATAGGGTAAACGACCCCATTTCTGAGCAAAATTGGTGAACTTGCCGAAAATGTGTTTCATATGAGCTTCAAAGGTAGGGTGATGGACCCGGTAAAGAAATGTGTTTCAAATGAGCTCGAAAGGTAGGGTAAACGGCCTCATGTAAGCAAAAATGGTGGACACGCCGAAAAAAGTGTTTCAAATGAGTTCGAAAGGTAGGGTGCTGGACTCGCTAAAAAATTTGTTTCAAATGAATTCAAAAGGTATGGTAAACAGACTCATTTCTAAGCAAAAATGGTGGACTCGCCGAAAAATGTGTTTCAAATGAGCTCAAAAGGTAGTGCGGTGTGGACTCACAAATAAATGTGTTTCGAACAAGCTCGAAAGGTAGGGTAAACGGACTCATTTCTAAGAAAAAATGGTGCACTCGCGAAAAATGTGTTTCAAATGAGCTCGAAAGGTAGGGTGGTGTGGACTCGCTAAAACATGTGTTTCAAATGAGCTCGAAAGGTAGGGTAAACGGCCTTATTTCTAAGCAAAAATGGTGGTCTCGCCGAAAAATGTGTTTCAAATGAGCTCGAAAGGTAGGGAAAACAGACTCATTTCTAAGCAAAAATGGTGGAGTCGCCGAAAAATGTGTTTCATATGAGCTCCAAAGGTAGGGTGGTGGACTCGCTAAAAAAATGTGTTTCAAATGAACTCGAACGGTAGGTTAAACGGCCTTATTTCTAAGAAAAAATAGTGGATTCGCTGGAAAATGTGTTTCAAATGAGCTCCAAAGGTAGGGTGGTGGACTCGCTAAAAAAATGTGTTTCAAATGAGTTCGAAAGGTAGGGTAAATGTCCTTATTTCTAAGAAAAAATAGTGGACTCGCTGGAAAATGTGTTTCAAATGAGCTCCAAAGGTAGGGTGGTGGACTCGGTAAAAAATGTGTTTCAAATGAGCTCAAAAGGTAGGGCAAACTGCCTCATTTCTAAGAAAAAATGGTGGACTCGCCGAAAAATATGTTTCAAATGAGCTTCAAATGAAGGGTGGTGGTCTAGCTGAAAAATGTGTTTCAAATGAGCTCCAAAGATAGGGTAAACGGCCCCATTTCTTAGCAAAATTAGTGAACTCGCCGAAAAATGTGTTTCATATTAGCTCCAAAGGTAGGGTGAAGGACCCGGTAAAGAAATGTGTTTCAAATGAGCTCGAAAGGTAGGGTAAACGGCCTCATGTAAGCAAAAATGGTGGACACGCCGAAAAAAGTGTTTCAAATGAGTTCGAAAGGTAGGGTGCTGGACTCGCTAAAAAATTTGTTTCAAATGAATTCAAAAGGTATGGTAAACAGACTCATTTCTAAGCAAAAATGGTGGACTCGCCGAAAAATGTGTTTCAAATGAGCTCAAAAGGTAGTGCGGTGTGGACTCACAAATAAATGTGTTTCGAACAAGCTCGAAAGGTAGGGTAAACGGACTCATTTCTAAGAAAAAATGGTGCACTCGCGAAAAATGTGTTTCAAATGAGCTCGAAAGGTAGGGTGGTGTGGACTCGCTAAAACATGTGTTTCAAATGAGCTCGAAAGGTAGGGTAAACGGCCTTATTTCTAAGCAAAAATGGTGGTCTCGCCGAAAAATGTGTTTCAAATGAGCTCGAAAGGTAGGGAAAACAGACTCATTTCTAAGCAAAAATGGTGGAGTCGCCGAAAAATGTGTTTCATATGAGCTCCAAAGGTAGGGTGGTGGACTCGCTAAAAAAATGTGTTTCAAATGAACTCGAACGGTAGGTTAAACGGCCTTATTTCTAAGAAAAAATAGTGGATTCGCCGGAAAATGTGTTTCAAATGAGCTCCAAAGGTAGGGTGGTGGACTCGCTAAAAAAATGTGTTTCAAATGAGTTCGAAAGGTAGGGTAAATGTCCTTATTTCTAAGAAAAAATAGTGGACTCGCTGGAAAATGTGTTTCAAATGAGCTCCAAAGGTAGGGTGGTGGACTCGGTAAAAAATGTGTTTCAAATGAGCTCAAAAGGTAGGGTAAACTGCCTCATTTCTAAGAAAAAATGGTGGACTCGCCGAAAAATATGTTTCAAATGAGCTTCAAATGAAGGGTGGTGGTCTAGCTGAAAAATGTGTTTCAAATGAGCTCCAAAGATAGGGTAAACGGCCCCATTTCTGAGCAAAATTGGTGAACTCGCCGAAAAATGTGTTTCATATTAGCTCCAAAGGTAGGGTGAAGGACCCGGTAAAGAAATGTGTTTCAAATGAGCTCGAAAGGTAGGGTAAACGGCCTCATGTAAGCAAAAATGGTGGACACGCCGAAAAAAGTGTTTCAAATGAGTTCGAAAGGTAGGGTGCTGGACTCGCTAAAAAATTTGTTTCAAATGAATTCAAAAGGTATGGTAAACAGACTCATTTCTAAGCAAAAATGGTGGACTCGCCGAAAAATGTGTTTCAAATGAGCTCAAAAGGTAGTGCGGTGTGGACTCACAAATAAATGTGTTTCGAACAAGCTCGAAAGGTAGGGTAAACGGACTCATTTCTAAGAAAAAATGGTGCACTCGCGAAAAATGTGTTTCAAATGAGCTCGAAAGGTAGGGTGGTGTGGACTCGCTAAAACATGTGTTTCAAATGAGCTCGAAAGGTAGGGTAAACGGCCTTATTTCTAAGCAAAAATGGTGGTCTCGCCGAAAAATGTGTTTCAAATGAGCTCGAAAGGTAGGGAAAACAGACTCATTTCTAAGCAAAAATGGTGGAGTCGCCGAAAAATGTGTTTCATATGAGCTCCAAAGGTAGGGTGGTGGACTCGCTAAAAAAATGTGTTTCAAATGAACTCGAACGGTAGGGTAAACGGCCTTATTTCTAAGAAAAAAAAGTGGACTCGCCGGAAAATGTGTTTCAAATGAGCTCCAAAGGTAGGGTGGTGGACTCGCTAAAAAAATGTGTTTCAAATGAGTTCGAAAGGTAGGGTAAATGTCCTTATTTCTAAGAAAAAATAGTGGACTCGCTGGAAAATGTGTTTCAAATGAGCTCCAAAGGTAGGCTGGTGGACTCGGTAAAAAATGTGTTTCAAATCAGCTCGAAAGGTAGGGTAAACTGCCTCATTTCTAAGAAAAAATGGTGGACTCGCCGAAAAATATGTTTCAAATGAGCTTCAAATGAAGGGTGGTGGTCTAGCTGAAAAATGTGTTTCAAATGAGCTCCAAAGATAGGGTAAACGGCCCCATTTCTGAGCAAAATTGGTGAACTCGCCGAAAAATGTGTTTCATATTAGCTCCAAAGGTAGGGTGATGGACCCGGTAAAGAAATGTGTTTCAAATGAGCTCGAAAGGTAGGGTAAACGGCCTCATGTAAGCAAAAATGGTGGACACGCCAAAAAAAGTGTTTCAAATGAGTTCGAAAGGTAGGGTGCTGGACTCGCTAAAAAATGTGTTTCAAATGAATTCAAAAGGTAGGGTAAACAGACTCATTTCTAAGCAAAAATGGTGGACTCGCCGAAAAATGTGTTTCAAATGAGCTCAAAAGGTAGTGTGGTGTGGACTCACAAATAAATGTGTTTCGAATAAGCTCGAAAGGTAGGGTAAACGACCTAATTTCTAAGCAAAAATGGTGCACTCGCAAAAAATGTGTTTCAAATGAGCTCGAAAGGTAGGGTGGTGTGGACTCGCTAAAACATGTGTTTCAAATGAGCTCGAAAGGTAGGTTAAACGGACTCATTTCCAAGCAAAAATGGTGGTCTCGCCAATAAATGTGTTTCAAATGAGCCCGAAAGGTAGGGTGGTGGTCTCGCTAATAAATGTGTTTCAAATGAGCTCGAAAGGTAGGGTAAACAGACTCATTTCTAAGAAAAAATGGTGGACTCGCCGAAAAATGTTTTTCATATGAGCTCCAAAGGTAGGGTGGTGGACTCGCTTAAAAAATGTGTTTCAAATGAACTCGAACGGCCTTATTTCTAAGAAAAAAAAGTGGACTCGCCGAAAAATATGTTTCAAATGAGCTTCAAATGAAGGGTGGTGGTCTAGCTGAAAAATGTGTTTCAAATGAGCTCCAAAGATAGGGTAAACGGCCCCATTTCTGAGCAAAATTGGTGAACTCGCCGAAAAATGTGTTTCATATTAGCTCCAAAGGTAGGGTGATGGACCCGGTAAAGAAATGTGTTTCAAATGAGCTCGAAAGGTAGGGTAAACGGACTCATGTAAGCAAAAATGGTGGACACGCCAAAAAAAGTGTTTCAAATGAGTTCGAAAGGTAGGGTGCTGGACTCGCTAAAAAATGTGTTTCAAATGAATTCAAAAGGTAGGGTAAACAGACTCATTTCTAAGCAAAAATGGTGGACTCGCCGAAAAATGTGTTTCAAATGAGCTCAAAAGGTAGTGTGGTGTGGACTCACAAATAAATGTGTTTCGAATAAGCTCGAAAGGTAGGGTAAACGACCTAATTTCTAAGCAAAAATGGTGCACTCGCAAAAAATGTGTTTCAAATGAGCTCGAAAGGTAGGGTGGTGTGGACTCGCTAAAACATGTGTTTCAAATGAGCTCGAAAGGTAGGTTAAACGGACTCATTTCCAAGCAAAAATGGTGGTCTCGCCAATAAATGTGTTTCAAATGAGCCCGAAAGGTAGGGTGGTGGTCTCGCTAAAAAATGTGTTTCAAATGAGCTCGAAAGGTAGGGTAAACAGACTCATTTCTAAGAAAAAATGGTGGACTCGCCGAAAAATGTTTTTCATATGAGCTCCAAAGGTAGGGTGGTGGACTCGCTTAAAAAATGTGTTTCAAATGAACTCGAACGGCCTTATTTCTAAGAAAAAAAAGTGGACTCGCCGAAAAATATGTTTCAAATGAGCTTCAAATGAAGGGTGGTGGTCTAGCTGAAAAATGTGTTTCAAATGAGCTCCAAAGATAGGGTAAACGGCCCCATTTCTGAGCAAAACTGGTGAACTCGCCGAAAAATGTGTTTCATATTAGCTCCAAAGGTAGGGTGATGGACCCGGTAAAGAAATGTGTTTCAAATGAGCTCGAAAGGTAGGGTAAACGGCCTCATGTAAGCAAAAATGGTGGACACGCCAAAAAAAGTGTTTCAAATGAGTTCGAAAGGTAGGGTGCTGGACTCGCTAAAAAATTTGTTTCAAATGAATTCAAAAGGTATGGTAAACAGACTCATTTCTAAGCAAAAATGGTGGACTCGCCGAAAAATGTGTTTCAAATGAGCTCAAAAGGTAGTGCGGTGTGGACTCACAAATAAATGTGTTTCGAACAAACTCGAAAGGTAGGGTAAACGGACTCATTTCTAAGAAAAAATGGTGCACTCGCGAAAAATGTGTTTCAAATGAGCTCGAAAGGTAGGGTGGTGTGGACTCGCTAAAACAGGTGTTTCAAATGAGCTCGAAAGGTAGGGTAAACGGCCTTATTTCTAAGCTAAAATGGTGGTCTCGCCGAAAAATGTGTTTCAAATGAGCTCGAAAGGTAGGGAAAACAGACTCATTTCTAAGCAAAAATGGTGGAGTCGCCGATAAATGTGTTTCATATGAGCTCCAAAGGTAGGGTGGTGGACTCGCTAAAAAAATGTGTTTCAAATGAACTCGAACGGTAGGGTAAACGGCCTTATTTCTAAGAAAAAAAAGTGGACTCGCCGGAAAATGTGTTTCAAATGAGCTCCAAAGGTAGGGTGGTGGACTCGCTAAAAAAATGTGTTTCAAATGAGTTCGAAAGGTAGGGTAAATGGCCTTATTTCTAAGAAAAAATAGTGGACTCGCTGGAAAATGTGTTTCAAATGAGCTCCAAAGGTAGGGTGGTGGACTCGGTAAAAAATGTGTTTCAAATCAGCTCGAAAGGTAGGGTAAACTGCCTCATTTCTAAGAAAAAATGGTGGACTCGCCGAAAAATATGGTTCAAATGAGCTTCAAATGAAGGGTGGTGGTCTAGCTGAAAAATGTGTTTCAAATGAGCTCCAAAGATAGGGTAAACGGCCCCATTTCTGAGCAAAATTGGTGAACTCGCCGAAAAATGTGTTTCATATTAGCTCCAAAGGTAGGGTGATGGACCCGGTAAAGAAATGTGTTTCAAATGAGCTCGAAAGGTAGGGTAAACGGCCTCATGTAAGCAAAAATGGTGGACACGCCAAAAAAAGTGTTTCAAATGAGTTCGAAAGGTAGGGTGCTGGACTCGCTAAAAAATGTGTTTCAAATGAATTCAAAAGGTAGGGTAAACAGACTCATTTCTAAGCAAAAATGGTGGACTCGCCGAAAAATGTGTTTCAAATGAGCTCAAAAGGTAGTGTGGTGTGGACTCACAAATAAATGTGTTTCGAATAAGCTCGAAAGGTAGGGTAAACGACCTAATTTCTAAGCAAAAATGGTGCACTCGCAAAAAATGTGTTTCAAATGAGCTCGAAAGGTAGGGTGGTGTGGACTCGCTAAAACATGTGTTTCAAATGAGCTCGAAAGGTAGGTTAAACGGACTCATTTCCAAGCAAAAATGGTGGTCTCGCCAATAAATGTGTTTCAAATGAGCCCGAAAGGTAGGGTGGTGGTCTCGCTAAAAAATGTGTTTCAAATGAGCTCGAAAGGTAGGGTAAACAGACTCATTTCTAAGAAAAAATGGTGGACTCGCCGAAAAATGTTTTTCATATGAGCTCCAAAGGTAGGGTGGTGGACTCGCTTAAAAAATGTGTTTCAAATGAACTCGAACGATCTTATTTCTAAGAAAAAAAAGTGGACTCGCCGGAAAATGTGTTTCAAATGAGCTCCAAAGGTAGGGTGGTGGACTCGGTAAAAAATGTGTTTCAAATGAGCTCGAAAGGTAGGGTAAACTGCCTCATTTCTAAGAAAAAATGGTGGACTCGCCGAAAAATATGTTTCAAATGAGCTTCAAATGAAGGGTGGTGGTCTAGCTGAAAAATGTGTTTCAAATGAGCTCCAAAGATAGGGTAAACGGCCCCATTTCTGAGCAAAATTGGTGAACTCGCCGAAAAATGTGTTTCATATTAGCTCCATAGGTAGGGTGATGGACCCGGTAAAGAAATGTGTTTCAAATGAGCTCGAAAGGTAGGGTAAACGGCCTCATGTAAGCAAAAATGGTGGACACGCCGAAAAAAGTGTTTCAAATGAGTTCGAAAGGTAGGGTGCTGGACTCGCTAAAAAATGTGTTTCAAATGAATTCAAAAGGTAGGGTAAACAGACTTATTTCTAAGCAAAAATGGTGGACTCGCCGAAAAATGTGTTTCAAATGAGCTCAAAAGGTAGTGTTGTGTGGACTCACAAATAAATGTGTTTCGAATAAGCTCGAAAGGTAGGGTAAACGACCTAATTTCTAAGCAAAAATGGTGCACTCGCAAAAAATGTGTTTCAAATGAGCTCGAAAGGTAGGGTGGTGTGGACTCGCTAAAACATGTGTTTCAAATGAGCTCGAAAGGTAGGTTAAACGGACTCATTTCCAAGCAAAAATGGTGGTCTCGCCAATAAATGTGTTTCAAATGAGCCCGAAAGGTAGGGTGGTGGTCTCGCTAAAAAATGTGTTTCAAATGAGCTCGAAAGGTAGGGTAAACAGACTCATTTCTAAGAAAAAATGGTGGACTCGCCGAAAAATGTTTTTCATATGAGCTCCAAAGGTAGGGTGGTGGACTCGCTTAAAAAATGTGTTTCAAATGAACTCGAACGGCCTTATTTCTAAGAAAAAAAAGTGGACTCGCCGGAAAATGTGTTTCAAATGAGCTCCAAAGGTAGGGTGGTGGACTCGCTAAAACAATGTGTTTCAAATGAGTTCGAAAGGTAGGGTAAATGGCCTTATTTCTAAGAAAAAATAGTGGACTCGCTGGAAAATGTGTTTCAAATGAGCTCCAAAGGTAGGGTGGTGGACTCGGTAAAAAATGTGTTTCAAATGAGCTCGAAAGGTAGGGTAAACTGCCTCATTTCTAAGAAAAAATGGTGGACTCGCCGAAAAATATGTTTCAAATGAGCTTCAAATGAAGGGTGGTGGTCTAGCTGAAAAATGTGTTTCAAATGAGCTCCAAAGATAGGGTAAACGGCCCCATTTCTGAGCAAAATTTGTGAACTCGCCGAAAAATGTGTTTCATATTAGCTCCAAAGGTAGGGTGATGGACCCGGTAAAGAAATGTGTTTCAAATGAGCTCGAAAGGTAGGGTAAACGGCCTCATGTAAGCAAAAATGGTGGACACGCCGAAAAAAGTGTTTCAAATGAGTTCGAAAGGTAGGGTGCTGGACTCGCTAAAAAATGTGTTTCAAATGAATTCAAAAGGTAGGGTAAACAGACTCATTTCTAAGCAAAAATGGTGGACTCGCCGAAAAATGTGTTTCAAATGAGCTCAAAAGGAAGTGTGGTGTGGACTCACAAATAAATGTGTTTCGAATAAGCTCGAAAGGTAGGGTAAACGACCTAATTTCTAAGCAAAAATGGTGCACTCGCAAAAAATGTGTTTCAAATGAGCTCGAAAGGTAGGGTGGTGTGGACTCGCTAAAACATGTGTTTCAAATGAGCTCGAAAGGTAGGTTAAACGGACTCATTTCCAAGCAAAAATGGTGGTCTCGCCAATAAATGTGTTTCAAATGAGCCCGAAAGGTAGGGTGGTGGTCTCGCTAAAAAATGTGTTTCAAATGAGCTCGAAAGGTAGGGTAAACAGACTCATTTCTAAGAAAAAATGGTGGACTCGCCGAAAAATGTTTTTCATATGAGCTCCAAAGGTAGGGTGGTGGACTCGCTTAAAAAATGTGTTTCAAATGAACTCGAACGGCCTTATTTCTAAGAAAAAAAAGTGGACTCGCCGGAAAATGTGTTTCAAATGAGCTCCAAAGGTAGGGTGGTGGACTCGCTAAAACAATGTGTTTCAAATGAGTTCGAAAGGTAGGGTAAATGGCCTTATTTCTAAGAAAAAATAGTGGACTCGCTGGAAAATGTGTTTCAAATGAGCTCCAAAGGTAGGGTGGTGGACTCGGTAAAAAATGTGTTTCAAATGAGCTCGAAAGGTAGGGTAAACTGCCTCATTTCTAAGAAAAAATGGTGGACTCGCCGAAAAATATGTTTCAAATGAGCTTCAAATGAAGGGTGGTGGTCTAGCTGAAAAATGTGTTTCAAATGAGATCCAAAGATAGGGTAAACGGCCCCATTTCTGAGCAAAATTGGTGAACTCGCCGAAAAATGTGTTTCATATGAGCTCCAAAGGTAGGGTGGTGCACTCGCAAAAAATGTGTTTCAAATGAGCTTGAAATGTAGGGTAAACAGAGCTCGAAAGGTAGGTTAACGGCCTCATGTAAGCAAAAATGGTGGACACGCCGAAAAAGTGTTTCAAATGAGTTCGAAAGGTAGGGTGCTGGACTCGCTAAAAAATCTGTTTCAAATGAATTCAAAAGGTAGGGTAAACAGACTCATTTCTAAGCAAAAATGGTGGACTCGCCGAAAAATGTGTTTCAAATGAGCTCAAAAGGTAGTGCGGTGTGGACTCACAAATAAATGTGTTTCGAACAAGCTCGAAAGGTAGGGTAAACGGACTCATTTCTAAGAAAAAATGGTGCACTCGCGAAAAATGTGTTTCAAATGAGCTCGAAAGGTAGGGTGGTGTGGACTCGCTATAACATGTGTTTCAAATGAGCTCGAAAGATAGGGTAAACGGCCTTATTTCTAAGAAAAAATGGTGGACTCGCCGTAAAATATGTTTCAAATGAGCTTCAAATGAAGGGTGGTGGTCTAGCTGAAAAATGTGTTTCAAATGAGCTCCAAATATAGGGTAAACGACCCCATTTCTGAGCAAAATTGGTGAACTTGCCGAAAATGTGTTTAATATGAGCTTCAAAGGTAGGGTGATGGACCCTGTAAAGAAATGTGTTTCAAATGAGCTCGAAAGGTAGGGTAAACGGCCTCATGTAAGCAAAAATGGTGGACACGCCGAAAAAAGTGTTGCAAATGAGTTCGAAAGGTAGGGTGCTGGACTCGCTAAAAAATTTGTTTCAAATGAATTCAAAAGGTATGGTAAACAGACTCATTTCTAAGCAAAAATGGTGGACTCGCCGAAAAATGTGTTTCAAATGATCTCAAAAGGTAGTGCGGTGTGGACTCAGAAATAAATGTGTTTCGAACAAGCTCGAAAGGTAGGGTAAACAGACTCATTTCTAAGAAAAAATGGTGCACTCGCGAAAAATGTGTTTCAAATGAGCTCGAAAGGTAGGGTGGTGTGGACTCGCTAAAACATGTGTTTCAAATGAGCTCGAAAGGTAGGGTAAAAGGCCTTATTTCTAAGCAAAAATGGTGGTCTCGCCGAAAAATGTGTTTCAAATGAGCTCGAAAGGTAGGGAAAACAGACTCATTTCTAAGCAAAAATGGTGGAGTCGCCGAAAAATGTGTTTCATATGAGCTCCAAAGGTAGGGTGGTGGACTCGCTAAAAAAATGTGTTTCAAATGAACTCGAACGGTAGGGTAAACGGCCTTATTTCTAAGAAAAAATAGTGGACTCGCCGGAAAATGTGTTTCAAATGAGCTCCAAAGGTAGGGTGGTGGACTCGCTAAAAAAATGTGTTTCAAATGAGTTCGAAAGGTAGGGTAAATGGCCTTATTTCTAAGAAAAAATAGTGGACTCGCAGGAAAATGTGTTTCAAATGAGCTCCAAAGGTAGGGTGGTGGACTCGGTAAAAAATGTGTTTCAAATGAGCTCGAAAGGTAGGGTAAACGGCCTCATTTATAAGAAAAAATGGTGGACTCGCCGAAAAATGTGTTTCAAATGAGCTTCAAAGGAAGGGTGGTGGTCTAGCTGAAAAATGTGTTTCAAATGAGATCCAAAGATAGGGTAAATGGCCCCATTTCTGAGCAAAATTGGTGAACTCGCCGAAAAATGTGTTTCATATGAGCTCCAAAGGTAGGGTGATGGACCCGGTAAAGAAATGTGTTTCAAATGAGCTCGAAAGGTAGGGTAAACCGACTCATTTCTAAGAAAAAATGGTGGACTCGCCGAAAAATGTTTTTCATATGAGCTCCAAAGGTAGGGTGGTGGACTCGCTAAAAAAATGTGTTTCAAATGAACTCGAACGGCCGTATTTCTAAGAAAAAAAAGTGGACTCGCCCGAAAATGTGTTTCAAATGAGCTCCATAGGTAGGGTGGTGGACTCGCTAAAAAAATGTGTTTCAAATGAGTTCGAAAGGTAGGGTAAATGGCCTTATTTCTAAGAAAAAATAGTGCACTCGCTGGAAAATGTGTTTCAAATGAGCTCCAAAGGTAGGGTGGTGGACTCGGTAAAAAATGTGTTTCAAATGAGCTCGAAAGGTAGGGTAAACTACCTCATTTCTAAGAAAAAATGGTGGACTCGCCGTAAAATATGTTTCAAATGAGCTTCAAATGAAGGGTGGTGGTCTAGCTGAAAAATGTGTTTCAAATGAGCTCCAAAGATAGGGTAAACGGCCCCATTTCTGAGCAAAATTGGTGAACTCGCCGAAAAATGTGTTTCATATGAGCTCCAAAGGTAGGGTGATGGACCCGGTAAAGAAATGTGTTTCAAATGAGCTCGAAAGGTAGGGTAAACGGCCTCATGTAAGCAAAAATGGTGGACACGCCGAAAAAGTGTTTCAAATGAGTTCGAAAGGTAGGGTGCTGGACTCGCTAAAAAATCTGTTTCAAATGAATTCAAAAGGTAGGGTAAACAGACTCATTTCTAAGCAAAAATGGTGGACTCGCCGAAAAATGTGTTTCAAATGAGCTCAAAAGGTAGTGCGGTGTGGACTCACAAATAAATGTGTTTCGAACAAGCTCGAAAGGTAGGGTAAACGGACTCATTTCTAAGAAAAAATGGTGCACTCGCGAAAAATGTGTTTCAAATGAGCTCGAAAGGTAGGGTGGTGTGGACTCGCTATATCATGTGTTTCAAATGAGCTCGAAAGATAGAGTAAACGGCCTTATTTCTAAGAAAAAATGGTGGACTCGCCGAAAAATATGTTTCAAATGAGCTTCAAATGAAGGGTGGTGGTCTAGCTGAAAAATGTGTTTCAAATGAGCTCCAAAGATAGGGTAAACGGCCCCATTTCTGAGCAAAATTGGTGAACTCGCCGAAAAATGTGTTTCATATGAGCTCCAAAGGTAGGGTGATGGACCCGGTAAAGAAATGTGTTTCAAATGAGCTCGAAAGGTAGGGTAAACGGCCTCATGTAAGCAAAAATGGTGGACACACCGAAAAAAGTGTTTCAAATGAGTTCGAAAGGTAGGGTGGTGGACTCGCTAAAAAAATGTGTTTCAAATGAGTTCGAAAGGTAGGGTAAATGGCCTTATTTCTAAGAAAAAATAGTGGACTCGCAGGAAAATGTGTTTCAAATGAGCTCCAAAGGTAGGGTGGTGGACTCGGTAAAAAATGTGTTTCAAATGAGCTCGAAAGGTAGGGTAAACGGCCTCATTTATAAGAAAAAATGGTGGACTCGCCGAAAAATGTGTTTCAAATGAGCTTCAAAGGAAGGGTGGTGGTCTAGCTGAAAAATGTGTTTCAAATGAGATCCAAAGATAGGGTAAACGGCCCCATTTCTGAGCAAAATTGGTGAACTCGCCGAAAAATGTGTTTCATATGAGCTCCAAAGGTAGGGTGATGGACCCGGTAAAGAAATGTGTTTCAAATGAGCTCGAAAGGTAGGGTAAACCGACTCATTTCTAAGAAAAAATGGTGGACTCGCCGAAAAATGTTTTTCATATGAGCTCCAAAGGTAGGGTGGTGGACTCGCTAAAAAAATGTGTTTCAAATGAACTCGAACGGCCGTATTTCTAAGAAAAAAAAGTGGACTCGCCCGAAAATGTGTTTCAAATGAGCTCCATAGGTAGGGTGGTGGACTCGCTAAAAAAATGTGTTTCAAATGAGTTCGAAAGGTAGGGTAAATGGCCTTATTTCTAAGAAAAAATAGTGCACTCGCTGGAAAATGTGTTTCAAATGAGCTCCAAAGGTAGGGTGGTGGACTCGGTAAAAAATGTGTTTCAAATGAGCTCGAAAGGTAGGGTAAACTACCTCATTTCTAAGAAAAAATGGTGGACTCGCCGAAAAATATGTTTCAAATGAGCTTCAAATGAAGGGTGGTGGTCTAGCTGAAAAATGTGTTTCAAATGAGCTCCAAAGATAGGGTAAACGGCCCCATTTCTGAGCAAAATTGGTGAACTCGCCGAAAAATGTGTTTCATATGAGCTCCAAAGGTAGGGTGATGGACCCGGTAAAGAAATGTGTTTCAAATGAGCTCGAAAGGTAGGGTAAACGGCCTCATGTAAGCAAAAATGGTGGACACACCGAAAAAAGTGTTTCAAATGAGTTCGAAAGGTAGGGTGCTGGACTCGCTAAAAAATCTGTTTCAAATGAATTCAAAAGGTAGGGTAAACAGACTCATTTCTAAGCAAAAATGGTGGACTCGCCGAAAAATGTGTTTCAAATGAGCTCAAAAGGTAGTGCGGTGTGGACTCACAAATAAATGTGTTTCGAACAAGCTCGAAAGGTAGGGTAAACGGACTCATTTCTAAGAAAAAATGGTGCACTCGCGAAAAATGTGTTTCAAATGAGCTCGAAAGGTAGGGTGGTGTGGACTCGCTAAAACATGTGTTTCAAATGAGCTCGAAAGGTAGGGTAAACGGCCTTATTTCTAAGCAAAAATGGTGGTCTCGCCGAAAAATGTGTTTCAAATGAGCTCGAAAGGTAGGGTAAACAGACTCATTTCTAAGCAAAAATGGTGGAGTCGCCGAAAAATGTGTTTCATATGAGCTCCAAAGGTAGGGTGGTGGACTCGCTAAAAAAATGTGTTTCAAATGAACTCGAACGGGAGGGTAAACGGCCTTATTTCTAAGAAAAAATAGTGGACTCGCCGGAAAATGTGTTTCAAATGAGCTCCAAAGGTAGGGTGGTGGACTCGCTAAAAAAATGTGTTTCAAATGAGTTCGAAAGGTAGGGTAAATGGCCTTATTTCTAAGAAAAAATAGTGGACTCGCAGGAAAATGTGTTTCAAATGAGCTCCAAAGGTAGGGTGGTGGACTCGGTAAAAAATGTGTTTCAAATGAGCTCGAAAGGTAGGGTAAACGGCCTCATTTATAAGAAAAAATGGTGGACTCGCCGAAAAATGTGTTTCAAATGAGCTTCAAAGGAAGGGTGGTGGTCTAGCTGAAAAATGTGTTTCAAATGAGATCCAAAGATAGGGTAAACGGCCCCATTTCTAAGCAAAATTGGTGAACTCGCCGAAAAATATGTTTCATATGAGCTCCAAAGGTAGGGTGATGGACCCGGTAAAGAAATGTGTTTCAAATGAGCTCGAAAGGTAGGGTAAACCGACTCATTTCTAAGAAAAAATGGTGGACTCGCCGAAAAATGTTTTTCATATGAGCTCCAAAGGTAGGGTGGTGGACTCGCTAAAAAAATGTGTTTCAAATGAACTCGAACGGCCGTATTTCTAAGAAAAAAAAGTGGACTCGCCCGAAAATGTGTTTCAAATGAGCTCCATAGGTAGGGTGGTGGACTCGCTAAAAAAATGTGTTTCAAATGAGTTCGAAAGGTAGGGTAAATGGCCTTATTTCTAAGAAAAAATAGTGCACTCGCTGGAAAATGTGTTTCAAATGAGCTCCAAAGGTAGGGTGGTGGACTCGGTAAAAAATGTGTTTCAAATGAGCTCGAAAGGTAGGGTAAACTACCTCATTTCTAAGAAAAAATGGTGGACTCGCCGAAAAATATGTTTCAAATGAGCTTCAAATGAAGGGTGGTGGTCTAGCTGAAAAATGTGTTTCAAATGAGCTCCAAAGATAGGGTAAACGGCCCCATTTCTGAGCAAAATTGGTGAACTCGCCGAAAAATGTGTTTCATATGAGCTCCAAAGGTAGGGTGATGGACCCGGTAAAGAAATGTGTTTCAAATGAGCTCGAAAGGTAGGGTAAACGGCCTCATGTAAGCAAAAATGGTGGACACACCGAAAAAAGTGTTTCAAATGAGTTCGAAAGGTAGGGTGCTGGACTCGCTAAAAAATCTGTTTCAAATGAATTCAAAAGGTAGGGTAAACAGACTCATTTCTAAGCAAAAATGGTGGACTCGCCGAAAAATGTGTTTCAAATGAGCTCAAAAGGTAGTGCGGTGTGGACTCACAAATAAATGTGTTTCGAACAAGCTCGAAAGGTAGGGTAAACGGACTCATTTCTAAGAAAAAATGGTGCACTCGCGAAAAATGTGTTTCAAATGAGCTCGAAAGGTAGGGTGGTGTGGACTCGCTATAACATGTGTTTCAAATGAGCTCGAAAGATAGAGTAAACGGCCTTATTTCTAAGAAAAAATGGTGGACTCGCCGAAAAATATGTTTCAAATGAGCTTCAAATGAAGGGTGGTGGTCTAGCTGAAAAATGTGTTTCAAATGAGCTCCAAAGATAGGGTAAACGGCCCCATTTCTGAGCAAAATTGGTGAACTCGCCGAAAAATGTGTTTCATATGAGCTCCAAAGGTAGGGTGATGGACCCGGTAAAGAAATGTGTTTCAAATGAGCTCGAAAGGTAGGGTAAACGGCCTCATGTAAGCAAAAATGGTGGACACACCGAAAAAAGTGTTTCAAATGAGTTCGAAAGGTAGGGTGGTGGACTCGCTAAAAAAATGTGTTTCAAATGAGTTCGAAAGGTAGGGTAAATGGCCTTATTTCTAAGAAAAAATAGTGGACTCGCAGGAAAATGTGTTTCAAATGAGCTCCAAAGGTAGGGTGGTGGACTCGGTAAAAAATGTGTTTCAAATGAGCTCGAAAGGTAGGGTAAACGGCCTCATTTATAAGAAAAAATGGTGGACTCGCCGAAAAATGTGTTTCAAATGAGCTTCAAAGGAAGGGTGGTGGTCTAGCTGAAAAATGTGTTTCAAATGAGATCCAAAGATAGGGTAAACGGCCCCATTTCTGAGCAAAATTGGTGAACTCGCCGAAAAATGTGTTTCATATGAGCTCCAAAGGTAGGGTGATGGACCCGGTAAAGAAATGTGTTTCAAATGAGCTCGAAAGGTAGGGTAAACCGACTCATTTCTAAGAAAAAATGGTGGACTCGCCGAAAAATGTTTTTCATATGAGCTCCAAAGGTAGGGTGGTGGACTCGCTAAAAAAATGTGTTTCAAATGAACTCGAACGGCCGTATTTCTAAGAAAAAAAAGTGGACTCGCCCGAAAATGTGTTTCAAATGAGCTCCATAGGTAGGGTGGTGGACTCGCTAAAAAAATGTGTTTCAAATGAGTTCGAAAGGTAGGGTAAATGGCCTTATTTCTAAGAAAAAATAGTGCACTCGCTGGAAAATGTGTTTCAAATGAGCTCCAAAGGTAGGGTGGTGGACTCGGTAAAAAATGTGTTTCAAATGAGCTCGAAAGGTAGGGTAAACTACCTCATTTCTAAGAAAAAATGGTGGACTCGCCGAAAAATATGTTTCAAATGAGCTTCAAATGAAGGGTGGTGGTCTAGCTGAAAAATGTGTTTCAAATGAGCTCCAAAGATAGGGTAAACGGCCCCATTTCTGAGCAAAATTGGTGAACTCGCCGAAAAATGTGTTTCATATGAGCTCCAAAGGTAGGGTGATGGACCCGGTAAAGAAATGTGTTTCAAATGAGCTCGAAAGGTAGGGTAAACGGCCTCATGTAAGCAAAAATGGTGGACACACCGAAAAAAGTGTTTCAAATGAGTTCGAAAGGTAGGGTGCTGGACTCGCTAAAAAATCTGTTTCAAATGAATTCAAAAGGTAGGGTAAACAGACTCATTTCTAAGCAAAAATGGTGGACTCGCCGAAAAATGTGTTTCAAATGAGCTCAAAAGGTAGTGCGGTGTGGACTCACAAATAAATGTGTTTCGAACAAGCTCGAAAGGTAGGGTAAACGGACTCATTTCTAAGAAAAAATGGTGCACTCGCGAAAAATGTGTTTCAAATGAGCTCGAAAGGTAGGGTGGTGTGGACTCGCTAAAACATGTGTTTCAAATGAGCTCGAAAGGTAGGGTAAACGGCCTTATTTCTAAGCAAAAATGGTGGTCTCGCCGAAAAATGTGTTTCAAATGAGCTCGAAAGGTAGGGTAAACAGACTCATTTCTAGGCAAAAATGGTGGAGTCGCCGAAAAATGTGTTTCATATGAGCTCCAAAGGTAGGGTGGTGGACTCGCTAAAAAAATGTGTTTCAAATGAACTCGAACGGGAGGGTAAACGGCCTTATTTCTAAGAAAAAATAGTGGACTCGCCGGAAAATGTGTTTCAAATGAGCTCCAAAGGTAGGGTGGTGGACTCGCTAAAAAAATGTGTTTCAAATGAGTTCGAAAGGTAGGGTAAATGGCCTTATTTCTAAGAAAAAATAGTGGACTCGCAGGAAAATGTGTTTCAAATGAGCTCCAAAGGTAGGGTGGTGGACTCGGTAAAAAATGTGTTTCAAATGAGCTCGAAAGGTAGGGTAAACGGCCTCATTTATAAGAAAAAATGGTGGACTCGCCGAAAAATGTGTTTCAAATGAGCTTCAAAGGAAGGGTGGTGGTCTAGCTGAAAAATGTGTTTCAAATGAGATCCAAAGATAGGGTAAACGGCCCCATTTCTGAGCAAAATTGGTGAACTCGCCGAAAAATGTGTTTCATATGAGCTCCAAAGGTAGGGTGATGGACCCGGTAAAGAAATGTGTTTCAAATGAGCTCGAAAGGTAGGGTAAACCGACTCATTTCTAAGAAAAAATGGTGGACTCGCCGAAAAATGTTTTTCATATGAGCTCCAAAGGTAGGGTGGTGGACTCGCTAAAAAAATGTGTTTCAAATGAACTCGAACGGCCGTATTTCTAAGAAAAAAAAGTGGACTCGCCCGAAAATGTGTTTCAAATGAGCTCCATAGGTAGGGTGGTGGACTCGCTAAAAAAATGTGTTTCAAATGAGTTCGAAAGGTAGGGTAAATGGCCTTATTTCTAAGAAAAAATAGTGCACTCGCTGGAAAATGTGTTTCAAATGAGCTCCAAAGGTAGGGTGGTGGACTCGGTAAAAAATGTGTTTCAAATGAGCTCGAAAGGTAGGGTAAACTACCTCATTTCTAAGAAAAAATGGTGGACTCGCCGAAAAATATGTTTCAAATGAGCTTCAAATGAAGGGTGGTGGTCTAGCTGAAAAATGTGTTTCAAATGAGCTCCAAAGATAGGGTAAACGGCCCCATTTCTGAGCAAAATTGGTGAACTCGCCGAAAAATGTGTTTCATATGAGCTCCAAAGGTAGGGTGATGGACCCGGTAAAGAAATGTGTTTCAAATGAGCTCGAAAGGTAGGGTAAACGGCCTCATGTAAGCAAAAATGGTGGACACACCGAAAAAAGTGTTTCAAATGAGTTCGAAAGGTAGGGTGCTGGACTCGCTAAAAAATCTGTTTCAAATGAATTCAAAAGGTAGGGTAAACAGACTCATTTCTAAGCAAAAATGGTGGACTCGCCGAAAAATGTGTTTCAAATGAGCTCAAAAGGTAGTGCGGTGTGGACTCACAAATAAATGTGTTTCGAACAAGCTCGAAAGGTAGGGTAAACGGACTCATTTCTAAGAAAAAATGGTGCACTCGCGAAAAATGTGTTTCAAATGAGCTCGAAAGGTAGGGTGGTGTGGACTCGCTAAAACATGTGTTTCAAATGAGCTCGAAAGGTAGGGTAAACGGCCTTATTTCTAAGCAAAAATGGTGGTCTCGCCGAAAAATGTGTTTCAAATGAGCTCGAAAGGTAGGGTAAACAGACTCATTTCTAAGCAAAAATGGTGGAGTCGCCGAAAAATGTGTTTCATATGAGCTCCAAAGGTAGGGTGGTGGACTCGCTAAAAAAATGTGTTTCAAATGAACTCGAACGGGAGGGTAAACGGCCTTATTTCTAAGAAAAAATAGTGGACTCGCCGGAAAATGTGTTTCAAATGAGCTCCAAAGGTAGGGTGGTGGACTCGCTAAAAAAATGTGTTTCAAATGAGTTCGAAAGGTAGGGTAAATGGCCTTATTTCTAAGAAAAAATAGTGGACTCGCAGGAAAATGTGTTTCAAATGAGCTCCAAAGGTAGGGTGGTGGACTCGGTAAAAAATGTGTTTCAAATGAGCTCGAAAGGTAGGGTAAACGGCCTCATTTATAAGAAAAAATGGTGGACTCGCCGAAAAATGTGTTTCAAATGAGCTTCAAAGGAAGGGTGGTGGTCTAGCTGAAAAATGTGTTTCAAATGAGATCCAAAGATAGGGTAAACGGCCCCATTTCTAAGCAAAATTGGTGAACTCGCCGAAAAATATGTTTCATATGAGCTCCAAAGGTAGGGTGATGGACCCGGTAAAGAAATGTGTTTCAAATGAGCTCGAAAGGTAGGGTAAACCGACTCATTTCTAAGAAAAAATGGTGGACTCGCCGAAAAATGTTTTTCATATGAGCTCCAAAGGTAGGGTGGTGGACTCGCTAAAAAAATGTGTTTCAAATGAGCTCGAACAGCCGTATTTCTAAGAAAAAAAAGTGGACTCGCCCGAAAATGTGTTTCAAATGAGCTCCATAGGTAGGGTGGTGGACTCGCTAAAAAAATGTGTTTCAAATGAGTTCGAAAGGTAGGGTAAATGGCCTTATTTCTAAGAAAAAATAGTGCACTCGCTGGAAAATGTGTTTCAAAGGAGCTCCAAAGGTAGGGTGGTGGACTCGGTAAAAAATGTGTTTCAAATGAGCTCGAAAGGTAGGGTAAACTACCTCATTTCTAAGAAAAATGGTGGACTCGCCGAAAAATATGTTTCAAATGAGCTTCAAATGAAGGGTGGTGGTCTAGCTGAAAAATGTGTTTCAAATGAGCTCCAAAGATAGGGTAAACGGCCCCATTTCTGAGCAAAATTGGTGAACTCGCCGAAAAATGTGTTTCATATGAGCTCCAAAGGTAGGGTGATGGACCCGGTAAAGAAATGTGTTTCAAATGAGCTCGAAAGGTAGGGTAAACGGCCTCATGTAAGCAAAAATGGTGGACACACTGAAAAAAGTGTTTCAAATGAGTTCGAAAGGTAGGGTGCTGGACTCGCTAAAAAATCTGTTTCAAATGAATTCAAAAGGTAGGGTAAACAGACTCATTTCTAAGCAAAAATGGTGGACTCGCCGAAAAATGTGTTTCAAATGAGCTCAAAAGGTAGTGCGGTGTGGACTCACAAATAAATGTGTTTCGAACAAGCTCGAAAGGTAGGGTAAACGGACTTATTTCTAAGAAAAAATGGTGCACTCGCGAAAAATGTGTTTCAAATGAGCTCGAAAGGTAGGGTGGTGTGGACTCGCTAAAACATGTGTTTCAAATGAGCTCGAAAGGTAGGGTAAACGGCCTTATTTCTAAGCAAAAATGGTGGTCTCGCCGAAAAATGTGTTTCAAATGAGCTCGAAAGGTAGGGTAAACAGACTCATTTCTAAGCAAAAATGGTGGAGTCGCCGAAAAATGTGTTTCATATGAGCTCCAAAGGTAGGGTGGTGGACTCGCTAAAAAAATGTGTTTCAAATGAACTCGAACGGGAGGGTAAACGGCCTTATTTCTAAGAAAAAATAGTGGACTCGCCGGAAAATGTGTTTCAAATGAGCTCCAAAGGTAGGGTGGTGGACTCGCTAAAAAAATGTGTTTCAAATGAGTTCGAAAGGTAGGGTAAATGGCCTTATTTCTAAGAAAAAATAGTGGACTCGCAGGAAAATGTGTTTCAAATGAGCTCCAAAGGTAGGGTGGTGGACTCGGTAAAAAATGTGTTTCAAATGAGCTCGAAAGGTAGGGTAAACGGCCTCATTTATAAGAAAAAATGGTGGACTCGCCGAAAAATGTGTTTCAAATGAGCTTCAAAGGAAGGGTGGTGGTCTAGCTGAAAAATGTGTTTCAAATGAGATCCAAAGATAGGGTAAACGGCCCCATTTCTAAGCAAAATTGGTGAACTCGCCGAAAAATATGTTTCATATGAGCTCCAAAGGTAGGGTGATGGACCCGGTAAAGAAATGTGTTTCAAATGAGCTCGAAAGGTAGGGTAAACCGACTCATTTCTAAGAAAAAATGGTGGACTCGCCGAAAAATGTTTTTCATATGAGCTCCAAAGGTAGGGTGGTGGACTCGCTAAAAAAATGTGTTTCAAATGAACTCGAATAGCCGTATTTCTAAGAAAAAAAAGTGGACTCGCCCGAAAATGTGTTTCAAATGAGCTCCATAGGTAGGGTGGTGGACTCGCTAAAAAAATGTGTTTCAAATGAGTTCGAAAGGTAGGGTAAATGGCCTTATTTCTAAGAAAAAATAGTGCACTCGCTGGAAAATGTGTTTCAAAGGAGCTCCAAAGGTAGGGTGGTGGACTCGGTAAAAAATGTGTTTCAAATGAGCTCGAAAGGTAGGGTAAACTACCTCATTTCTAAGAAAAATGGTGGACTCGCCGAAAAATATGTTTCAAATGAGCTTCAAATGAAGGGTGGTGGTCTAGCTGAAAAATGTGTTTCAAATGAGCTCCAAAGATAGGGTAAACGGCCCCATTTCTGAGCAAAATTGGTGAACTCGCCGAAAAATGTGTTTCATATGAGCTCCAAAGGTAGGGTGATGGACCCGGTAAAGAAATGTGTTTCAAATGAGCTCGAAAGGTAGGGTAAACGGCCTCATGTAAGCAAAAATGGTGGACACACCGAAAAAAGTGTTTCAAATGAGTTCGAAAGGTAGGGTGCTGGACTCGCTAAAAAATCTGTTTCAAATGAATTCAAAAGGTAGGGTAAACAGACTCATTTCTAAGCAAAAATGGTGGACTCGCCGAAAAATGTGTTTCAAATGAGCTCAAAAGGTAGTGCGGTGTGGACTCACAAATAAATGTGTTTCGAACAAGCTCGAAAGGTAGGGTAAACGGACTTATTTCTAAGAAAAAATGGTGCACTCGCGAAAAATGTGTTTCAAATGAGCTCGAAAGGTAGGGTGGTGTGGACTCGCTAAAACATGTGTTTCAAATGAGCTCGAAAGGTAGGGTAAACGGCCTTATTTCTAAGCAAAAATGGTGGTCTCGCCGAAAAATGTGTTTCAAATGAGCTCGAAAGGTAGGGTAAACAGACTCATTTCTAAGCAAAAATGGTGGAGTCGCCGAAAAATGTGTTTCATATGAGCTCCAAAGGTAGGGTGGTGGACTCGCTAAAAAAATGTGTTTCAAATGAACTCGAACGGGAGGGTAAACGGCCTTATTTCTAAGAAAAAATAGTGGACTCGCCGGAAAATGTGTTTCAAATGAGCTCTAAAGGTAGGGTGGTGGACTCGCTAAAAAAATGTGTTTCAAATGAGTTCGAAAGATAGGGTAAATGGCCTTATTTCTAAGAAAAAATAGTGGACTCGCTGGAAAATGTGTTTCAAATGAGCTCCAAAGGTAGGGTGGTGGACTCGGTAAAAAATGTGTTTCAAATGAGCTCGAAAGGTAGGGTAAACGGCCTCATTTATAAGAAAAAATGGTGGACTCGCCGAAAAATGTGTTTCAAATGAGCTTCAAAGGAAGGGTGGTGGTCTAGCTGAAAAATGTGTTTCAAATGAGCTCCAAAGATAGGGTAAACGGCCCCATTTCTGAGCAAAATTGGTGAACTCGCCGAAAAATGTGTTTCATATGAGCTCCAAAGGTAGGGTGATGGACCCGGTAAAGAAATGTGTTTCAAATGAGCTCGAAAGGTAGGGTAAACGGCCTCATGTAAGCAAAAATGGTGGACACACCGAAAAAAGTGTTTCAAATGAGTTCGAAAGGTAGGGTGCTGGACTCGCTAAAAAATCTGTTTCAAATGAATTCAAAAGGTAGGGTAAACAGACTCATTTCTAAGCAAAAATGGTGGACTCGCCGAAAAATGTGTTTCAAATGAGCTCAAAAGGTAGTGCGGTGTGGACTCACAAATAAATGTGTTTCGAACAAGCTCGAAAGGTAGGGTAAACGGACTTATTTCTAAGAAAAAATGGTGCACTCGCGAAAAATGTGTTTCAAATGAGCTCGAAAGGTAGGGTGGTGTGGACTCGCTAAAACAGGTGTTTCAAATGAGCTCGAAAGGTAGGGTAAACGGCCTTATTTCTAAGCAAAAATGGTGGTCTCGCCGAAAAATGTGTTTCAAATGAGCTCGAAAGGTAGGGTAAACAGACTCATTTCTAAGCAAAAATGGTGGAGTCGCCGAAAAATGTGTTTCATATGAGCTCCAAAGGTAGGGTGGTGGACTCGCTAAAAAAATGTGTTTCAAATGAACTCGAACGGGAGGGTAAACGGCCTTATTTCTAAGAAAAAATAGTGGACTCGCCGGAAAATGTGTTTCAAATGAGCTCTAAAGGTAGGGTGGTGGACTCGCTAAAAAAATGTGTTTCAAATGAGTTCGAAAGGTAGGGTAAATGGCCTTATTTCTAAGAAAAAATAGTGGACTCGCTGGAAAATGTGTTTCAAATGAGCTCCAAAGGTAGGGTGGTGGACTCGGTAAAAAATGTGTTTCAAATGAGCTCGAAAGGTAGGGTAAACGGCCTCATTTATAAGAAAAAATGGTGGACTCGCCGAAAAATGTGTTTCAAATGAGCTTCAAAGGAAGGGTGGTGGTCTAGCTGAAAAATGTGTTTCAAATGAGCTCCAAAGATAGGGTAAACGGCCCCATTTCTGAGCAAAATTGGTGAACTCGCCGAAAAATGTGTTTCATATGAGCTCCAAAGGTAGGGTGATGGACCCGGTAAAGAAATGTGTTTCAAATGAGCTCGAAAGGTAGGGTAAACGGCCTCATGTAAGCAAAAATGGTGGACACACCGAAAAAAGTGTTTCAAATGAGTTCGAAAGGTAGGGTGCTGGACTCGCTAAAAAATCTGTTTCAAATGAATTCAAAAGGTAGGGTAAACAGACTCATTTCTAAGCAAAAATGGTGGACTCGCCGAAAAATGTGTTTCAAATGAGCTCAAAAGGTAGTGCGGTGTGGACTCACAAATAAATGTGTTTCGAACAAGCTCGAAAGGTAGGGTAAACGGACTCATTTCTAAGAAAAAATGGTGCACTCGCGAAAAATGTGTTTCAAATGAGCTCGAAAGGTAGGGTTGTGTGGACTCGCTAAAACATGTGTTTCAAATGAGCTCGAAAGTTAGGGTAAACGGCCTTATTTCTAAGCAAAAATGGTGGTCTCGCCGAAAAATGTGTTTCAAATGAGCTCGAAAGGTAGGGTAAACAGACTCATTTCTAAGCAAAAATGGTGGAGTCGCCGAAAAATGTGTTTCATATGAGCTCCAAAGGTAGGGTGGTGGACTCGCTAAAAAAATGTGTTTCAAATGAGCTCGAAAGGTAGGGTAAACAGACTCATTTCTAAGCAAAAATGGTGGAGTCGCCGAAAAATGTGTTTCATATGAGCTCCAAAGGTAGGGTGGTGGACTCGCTAAAAAAATGTGTTTCAAATGAACTCGAACGGGAGGGTAAACGGCCTTATTTCTAAGAAAAAATAGTGGACTCGCCGGAAAATGTGTTTCAAATGAGCTCTAAAGGTAGGGTGGTGGACTCGCTAAAAAAATGTGTTTCAAATGAGTTCGAAAGGTAGGGTAAATGGCCTTATTTCTAAGAAAAAATAGTGGACTCGCTGGAAAATGTGTTTCAAATGAGCTCCAAAGGTAGGGTGGTGGACTCGGTAAAAAATGTGTTTCAAATGAGCTCGAAAGGTAGGGTAAACGGCCTCATTTATAAGAAAAAATGGTGGACTCGCCGAAAAATGTGTTTCAAATGAGCTTCAAAGGAAGGGTGGTGGTCTAGCTGAAAAATGTGTTTCAAATGAGCTCCAAAGATAGGGTAAACGGCCCCATTTCTGAGCAAAATTGGTGAACTCGCCGAAAAATGTGTTTCATATGAGCTCCAAAGGTAGGGTGATGGACCCGGTAAAGAAATGTGTTTCAAATGAGCTCGAAAGGTAGGGGTAAACGGCCTCATGTAAGCAAAAATGGTGGACACACCGAAAAAGTGTTTCAAATGAGTTCGAAAGGTAGGGTGCTGGACTCGCTAAAAAATCTGTTTCAAATGAATTCAAAAGGTAGGGTAAACAGACTCATTTCTAAGCAAAAATGGTGGACTCGCCGAAAAATGTGTTTCAAATGAGCTCAAAAGGTAGTGCGGTGTGGACTCACAAATAAATGTGTTTCGAACAAGCTCGAAAGGTAGGGTAAACGGACTCATTTCTAAGAAAAAATGGTGCACTCGCGAAAAATGTGTTTCAAATGAGCTCGAAAGGTAGGGTGGTGTGGACTCGCTAAAACATGTGTTTCAAATGAGCTCGAAAGGTAGGGTAAACGGCCTTATTTCTAAGCAAAAATGGTGGTCTCGCCGAAAAATGTGTTTCAAATGAGCTCGAAAGGTAGGGTAAACAGACTCATTTCTAAGCAAAAATGGTGGAGTCGCCGAAAAATGTGTTTCATATGAGCTCCAAAGGTAGGGTGGTGGACTCGCTAAAAAAATGTGTTTCAAATGAACTCGAACGGGAGGGTAAACGGCCTTATTTCTAAGAAAAAATAGTGGACTCGCCGGAAAATGTGTTTCAAATGAGCTCTAAAGGTAGGGTGGTGGACTCGCTAAAAAAATGTGTTTCAAATGAGTTCGAAAGGTAGGGTAAATGGCCTTATTTCTAAGAAAAAATAGTGGACTCGCTGGAAAATGTGTTTCAAATGAGCTCCAAAGGTAGGGTGGTGGACTCGGTAAAAAATGTGTTTCAAATGAGCTCGAAAGGTAGGGTAAATGGCCTTATTTCTAAGAAAAAATAGTGCACTCGCTGGAAAATGTGTTTCAAATGAGCTCCAAAGGTAGGGTGGTGGACTCGGTAAAAAATGTGTTTCAAATGAGCTCGAAAGGTAGGGTAAACTACCTCATTTCTAAGAAAAAATGGTGGACTAGCCGAAAAATATGTTTCAAATGAGCTTCAAATGAAGGGTGGTGGTCTAGCTGAAAAATGTGTTTCAAATGAGCTCCAAAGATAGGGTAAACGGCCCCATTTCTGAGCAAAATTGGTGAACTCGCCGAAAAATGTGTTTCATATGAGCTCCAAAGGTAGGGTGATGGACCCGGTAAAGAAATGTGTTTCAAATGAGCTTGAAAGGTAGGGTAAACGGCCTCATGTAAGCAAAAATGGTGGACACACCGAAAAAAGTGTTTCAAATGAGTTCGAAAGGTAGGGTGCTGGACTCGCTAAAAAATCTGTTTCAAATGAATTCAAAAGGTAGGGTAAACAGACTCATTTCTAAGCAAAAATGGTGGACTCGCCGAAAAATGTGTTTCAAATGAGCTCAAAAGGTAGTGCGGTGTGGACTCACAAATAAATGTGTTTCGAACAAGCTCGAAAGGTAGGGTAAACGGACTTATTTCTAAGAAAAAATGGTGCACTCGCGAAAAATGTGTTTCAAATGAGCTCGAAAGGTAGGGTGGTGTGGACTCGCTAAAACATGTGTTTCAAATGAGCTCGAAAGGTAGGGTAAACGGCCTTATTTCTAAGCAAAAATGGTGGTCTCGCCGAAAAATGTGTTTCAAATGAGCTCGAAAGGTAGGGTAAACAGACTCATTTCTAAGCAAAAATGGTGGAGTCGCCGAAAAATGTGTTTCATATGAGCTCCAAAGGTAGGGTGGTGGACTCGCTAAAAAAATGTGTTTCAAATGAACTCGAACGGGAGGGTAAACGGCCTTATTTCTAAGAAAAAATAGTGGACTCGCCGGAAAATGTGTTTCAAATGAGCTCTAAAGGTAGGGTGGTGGACTCGCTAAAAAAATGTGTTTCAAATGAGTTCGAAAGGTAGGGTAAATGGCCTTATTTCTAAGAAAAAATAGTGGACTCGCTGGAAAATGTGTTTCAAATGAGCTCCAAAGGTAGGGTGGTGGACTCGGTAAAAAATGTGTTTCAAATGAGCTCGAAAGGTAGGGTAAACGGCCTCATTTATAAGAAAAAATGGTGGACTCGCCGAAAAATGTGTTTCAAATGAGCTTCAAAGGAAGGGTGGTGGTCTAGCTGAAAAATGTGTTTCAAATGAGCTCCAAAGATAGGGTAAACGGCCCCATTTCTGAGCAAAATTGGTGAACTCGCCGAAAAATGTGTTTCATATGAGCTCCAAAGGTAGGGTGATGGACCCGGTAAAGAAATGTGTTTCAAATGAGCTCGAAAGGTAGGGTAAACGGCCTCATGTAAGCAAAAATGGTGGACACACCGAAAAAAGTGTTTCAAATGAGTTCGAAAGGTAGGGTGCTGGACTCGCTAAAAAATCTGTTTCAAATGAATTCAAAAGGTAGGGTAAACAGACTCATTTCTAAGCAAAAATGGTGGACTCGCTGAAAAATGTGTTTCAAATGAGCTCAAAAGGTAGTGCGGTGTGGACTCACAAATAAATGTGTTTCGAACAAGCTCGAAAGGTAGGGTAAACGGACTCATTTCTAAGAAAAAATGGTGCACTCGCGAAAAATGTGTTTCAAATGAGCTTGAAAGGTAGGGTGGTGTGGACTCGCTAAAACATGTGTTTCAAATGAGCTCGAAAGTTAGGGTAAACGGCCTTATTTCTAAGCAAAAATGGTGGTCTCGCCGAAAAATGTGTTTCAAATGAGCTCGAAAGGTAGGGTAAACAGACTCATTTCTAAGCAAAAATGGTGGAGTCGCCGAAAAATGTGTTTCATATGAGCTCCAAAGGTAGGGTGGTGGACTCGCTAAAAAAATGTGTTTCAAATGAGCTCGAAAGGTAGGGTAAACAGACTCATTTCTAAGCAAAAATGGTGGAGTCGCCGAAAAATGTGTTTCATATGAGCTCCAAAGGTAGGGTGGTGGACTCGCTAAAAAAATGTGTTTCAAATGAACTCGAACGGGAGGGTAAACGGCCTTATTTCTAAGAAAAAATAGTGGACTCGCCGGAAAATGTGTTTCAAATGAGCTCTAAAGGTAGGGTGGTGGACTCGCTAAAAAAATGTGTTTCAAATGAGTTCGAAAGGTAGGGTAAATGGCCTTATTTCTAAGAAAAAATAGTGGACTCGCTGGAAAATGTGTTTCAAATGAGCTCCAAAGGTAGGGTGGTGGACTCGGTAAAAAATGTGTTTCAAATGAGCTCGAAAGGTAGGGTAAACGGCCTCATTTATAAGAAAAAATGGTGGACTCGCCGAAAAATGTGTTTCAAATGAGCTTCAAAGGAAGGGTGGTGGTCTAGCTGAAAAATGTGTTTCAAATGAGCTCCAAAGATAGGGTAAACGGCCCCATTTCTGAGCAAAATTGGTGAACTCGCCGAAAAATGTGTTTCATATGAGCTCCAAAGGTAGGGTGATGGACCCGGTAAAGAAATGTGTTTCAAATGAGCTCGAAAGGTAGGGTAAACTGCCTCATGTAAGCAAAAATGGTGGACACACCGAAAAAAGTGTTTCAAATGAGTTCGAAAGGTAGGGTGCTGGACTCGCTAAAAAATCTGTTTCAAATGAATTCAAAAGGTAGGGTAAACAGACTCATTTCTAAGCAAAAATGGTGGACTCGCCGAAAAATGTGTTTCAAATGAGCTCAAAAGGTAGTGCGGTGTGGACTCACAAATAAATGTGTTTCGAACAAGCTCGAAAGGTAGGGTAAACGGACTCATTTCTAAGAAAAAATGGTGCACTCGCGAAAAATGTGTTTCAAATGAGCTCGAAAGGTAGGGTGGTGTGGACTCGCTAAAACATGTGTTTCAAATGAGCTCGAAAGGTAGGGTAAACGGCCTTATTTCTAAGCAAAAATGGTGGTCTCGCCGAAAAATGTGTTTCAAATGAGCTCGAAAGGTAGGGTAAACAGACTCATTTCTAAGCAAAAATGGTGGAGTCGCCGAAAAATGTGTTTCATATGAGCTCCAAAGGTAGGGTGGTGGACTCGCTAAAAAAATGTGTTTCAAATGAGCTCGAAAGGTAGGGTAAACAGACTCATTTCTAAGCAAAAATGATGGAGTCGCCGAAAAATGTGTTTCATATGAGCTCCAAAGGTAGGGTGGTGGACTCGCTAAAAAAATGTGTTTCAAATGAACTCGAACGGGAGGGTAAACGGCCTTATTTCTAAGAAAAAATAGTGGACTCGCCGGAAAATGTGTTTCAAATGAGCTCTAAAGGTAGGGTGGTGGACTCGCTAAAAAAATGTGTTTCAAATGAGTTCGAAAGGTAGGGTAAATGGCCTTATTTCTAAGAAAAAATAGTGGACTCGCTGGAAAATGTGTTTCAAATGAGCTCCAAAGGTAGGGTGGTGGACTCGGTAAAAAATGTGTTTCAAATGAGCTCGAAAGGTAGGGTAAACGGCCTCATTTATAAGAAAAAATGGTGGACTCGCCGAAAAATGTGTTTCAAATGAGCTTCAAAGGAAGGGTGGTGGTCTAGCTGAAAAATGTGTTTCAAATGAGCTCCAAAGATAGGGTAAACGGCCCCATTTCTGAGCAAAATTGGTGAACTCGCCGAAAAATGTGTTTCATATGAGCTCCAAAGGTAGGGTGATGGACCCGGTAAAGAAATGTGTTTCAAATGAGCTCGAAAGGTAGGGTAAACGGCCTCATGTAAGCAAAAATGGTGGACACACCGAAAAAAGTGTTTCAAATGAGTTCGAAAGGTAGGGTGCTGGACTCGTTAAAAAATCTGTTTCAAATGAATTCAAAAGGTAGGGTAAACAGACTCATTTCTAAGCAAAAATGGTGGACTCGCCGAAAAATGTGTTTCAAATGAGCTCAAAAGGTAGTGCGGTGTGGACTCACAAATAAATGTGTTTCGAACAAGCTCGAAAGGTAGGGTAAACGGACTCATTTCTAAGAAAAAATGGTGCACTCGCGAAAAATGTGTTTCAAATGAGCTCGAAAGGTAGGGTGGTGTGGACTCGCTAAAACATGTGTTTCAAATGAGCTCGAAAGGTAGGGTAAACGGCCTTATTTCTAAGCAAAAATGGTGGTCTCGCCGAAAAATGTGTTTCAAATGAGCTCGAAAGGTAGGGTAAACAGACTCATTTCTAAGCAAAAATGGTGGAGTCGCCGAAAAATGTGTTTCATATGAGCTCCAAAGGTAGGGTGGTGGACTCGCTAAAAAAATGTGTTTCAAATGAACTCGAACGGGAGGGTAAACGGCCTTATTTCTAAGAAAAAATAGTGGACTCGCCGGAAAATGTGTTTCAAATGAGCTCTAAAGGTAGGGTGGTGGACTCGCTAAAAAAATGTGTTTCAAATGAGTTCGAAAGGTAGGGTAAATGGCCTTATTTCTAAGAAAAAATAGTGGACTCGCTGGAAAATGTGTTTCAAATGAGCTCCAAAGGTAGGGTGGTGGACTCGGTAAAAAATGTGTTTCAAATGAGCTCGAAAGGTAGGGTAAATGGCCTTATTTCTAAGAAAAAATAGTGCACTCGCTGGAAAATGTGTTTCAAATGAGCTCCAAAGGTAGGGTGGTGGACTCGGTAAAAAATGTGTTTCAAATGAGCTCGAAAGGTAGGGTAAACTACCTCATTTCTAAGAAAAAATGGTGGACTCGCCGAAAAATATGTTTCAAATGAGCTTCAAATGAAGGGTGGTGGTCTAGCTGAAAAATGTGTTTCAAATGAGCTCCAAAGATAGGGTAAACGGCCCCATTTCTGAGCAAAATTGGTGAACTCGCCGAAAAATGTGTTTCATATGAGCTCCAAAGGTAGGGTGATGGACCCGGTAAAGAAATGTGTTTCAAATGAGCTCGAAAGGTAGGGTAAACGGCCTCATGTAAGAAAAAATGGTGGACACACCGAAAAAAGTGTTTCAAATGAGTTCGAAAGGTAGGGTGCTGGACTCGCTAAAAAATCTGTTTCACATGAATTCAAAAGGTAGGGTAAACAGACTCATTTCTAAGCAAAAATGGTGGACTCGCCGAAAAATGTGTTTCATATGAGCTCAAAAGGTAGTGCGGTGTGGACTCACAAATAAATGCGTTTCGAACAAGCTCGAAAGGTAGGGTAAACGGACTCATTTCTAAGAAAAAATGGTGCACTCGCGAAAAATGTGTTTCAAATGAGCTCGAAAGGTAGGGTGGTGTGGACTCGCTAAAACATGTGTTTCAAATGAGCTCGAAAGGTAGGGTAAACGGCCTTATTTCTAAGAAAAAATGGTGGTCTCGCCGAAAAATGTGTTTCAGATGAGCTCGAAAGGTAGGGTAAACAGACTCATTTCTAAGCAAAAATGGTGGAGTCGCCGAAAAATGTGTTTCATATGAGCTCCAAAGGTATGGTGGTGGACTCGCTAAAAAAATGTGTTTCAAATGAACTCGAACGGTAGGGTAAACGGCCTTATTTCTAAGAAAAAAAGTGGACTCGCCGGAAAATGTGTTTCAAATGAGCTCCAAAGGTAGGGTGGTGGACTCGCTAAAAAAATGTGTTTCAAATGAACTCGAACGGGAGGGTAAACGGCCTTATTTCTAAGAAAAAATAGTGGACTCGCCGGAAAATGTGTTTCAAATGAGCTCTAAAGGTAGGGTGGTGGACTCGCTAAAAAAATGTGTTTCAAATGAGTTCGAAAGGTAGGGTAAATGGCCTTATTTCTAAGAAAAAATAGTGGACTCGCTGGAAAATGTGTTTCAAATGAGCTCCAATGGTAGGGTGGTGGACTCGCTAAAAAATGTGTTTCAAATGAGCACGAAAGGTAGGGTAAACGGCCTCATTTCTAAGAAAAATGGTGGACTCGCCGAAAAATGTGTTTCATATGACCTTCAAAGGTAGGGTGGTGGACTCGCTAAAAAAATGTGTTTCAAATGAGCTCAAAAGGAAGGGTAAACAACCTTATTTCTAAGAAAAAATAGTGGACTCGCCGAAAATGTGTTTCAAATGAGCTTCAAAGGTAGTGCAACGATCTCATTTCTAAGCAAAAATGGTGGAATCGCCGAAAAATGTGTTTAAAATGAGCTTCAAAGGTAGGGTGTTGGTCTAGCTGAAAAATGTGTTTCAAATGAGCTCCAAAGTTAGGGTAAACAGCCCAATTTCTGAGCAAAAATGGTGGACTCGCCGAAAAATGTGTTTTATATGAGCTCCAAAGGTAGGGTAAACGGCGTCATTTCTAAGAAAAAATGGTGGACTCACCGAAAAATATGTTTCAAATGAGCTTCAAAGGAAGGGTGGTGGTCTAGCTGAAAAATGTGTTTCAAATGAGCTCCAAAGATAGGGTAAACGGCCCCATTTCTGAGGAAAATTGGTGAACTCGCCGAAAAATGTGTTTCATATGAGCTCCAAAAGTAGGGTGGTGCACTCGCAAAAAATGTGTTTCAAATGAGCTCGAAAGGTAGGGTAAACGGCCTCATTTCTAAGAAAAAATGGTGGACTCGCCGAAAAATGTGTTTGAAATGAGCTTCAAAGGTAGGGTGGTGGACTCGCTAAAAAAATGTGTTTCAAATGAGCTCAAAAGGAAGGGTAAACAACCTTATTTCTAAGAAAAAATAGTGGACTCGCCGAAAATGTGTTTCAAATGAGCTTCAAAGGTAGTGCAACGATCTCATTTCTAAGCAAAAATGGTGGAATCGCCGAAAAATGTGTTTCAAATGAGCTTCAAAGGTAGGGTGGTGGTCTAGCTGAAAAATGTGTTTCAGATGAGCTCGAAAGGTTGGGTAAACAGACTCATTTCTAAGCAAAAATGGTGGAGTCGCCGAAAAATGTGTTTCATATGAGCTCCAAAGGTAGGGTGGTGGACTCGCTAAAAAATTGTGTTTCAAATGAACTCGAACGGTACGGTAAACGGCCTTATTTCTAAGAAAAAAAGTGGACTCGCCGGAAAATGTGTTTCAAATGAGCTCCAAAGGTAGGGTGGTGGACTCGCTAAAAAAATGTGTTTCAGATGAGTTCGAAAGGTAGGGTAAACGGCCTTATTTCTAAGAAAAAATAATGGACTCGCTGAAAAATGTGTTTCAAATGAGCTCCAAAGGTAGGGTGGTGGACTCGGTAAAAAATTTGTTTCAAATGAGCTCGAAAGGTAGGGTAAACGGCGTCATTTCTAAGAAAAAATGGTGGACTCGCCGAAAAATGTGTTTCAAATGAGCTTCAAAGGAAGGGTGGTGGTCTAGCAGAAAAATGTGTTTCAAATGAGCTCCAAAGATAGGGTAAACGGCCCCATTTCTGAGCAAAATTGGTGAACTCGCCGAAAAATGTGTTTCATATGAGCTCCAAAGGTAGGGTGATGGACCCGGTAAAGAAATGTGTTTCAAATGAGCTCGAAAGGTAGGGTAAACAGACTCATTTCTAAGAAAAATTGGTGAACTCGGCAAAAAATGTGTTTCATATGAGCTCCAAAGGTAGGGTGGTGCACTCGCAAAAAATGTGTTTCAAATGAGCTCGAAAGGTAGGGTAAACGGCCTCATTTCTAAGAAAAAATGGTGGACTCGCCGAAAAATGTGTTTGAAATGAGCTTCAAAGGTAGGGTGGTGGACTCGCTAAAAAAATGTGTTTCAAATGAGCTCAAAAGGAAGGGTAAACAACCTTATTTCTAAGAAAAAATAGTGGACTCGCCGAAAATGTGTTTCAAATGAGCTTCAAAGGTAGTGCAACGATCTCATTTCTAAGCAAAAATGGTGGAATCGCCAAAAAATGTGTTTAAAATGAGCTTCAAAGGTAGGGTGGTGGTCTAGCTGAAAAATGTGTTTCAAATGAGCTCCAAAGTTAGGGTAAACAGCCCAATTTCTGAGCAAAAATGGTGGACTCGCCGAAAAATGTGTTTTATATGAGCTCCAAAGGTAGGGTAAACGGCGTCATTTCTAAGAAAAAATGGTGGACTCGCCGAAAAATGTGTTTCAAATGAGCTTCAAAGGAAGGGTGGTGGTCTAGCTGAAAAATGTGTTTCAAATGAGCTCCAAAGATAGGGTAAACGGCCCCATTTCTGAGGAAAATTGGTGAACTCGCCGAAAAATGTGTTTCATATGAGCTCCAAAGGTAGGGTGGTGCACTCGCAAAAAATGTGTTTCAAATGAGCTCGAAAGGTAGGGTAAACGGCCTCATTTCTAAGAAAAAATGGTGGACTCGCCGAAAAATGTGTTTGAAATGAGCTTCCAAGGTAGGGTGGTGGACTCGCTAAAAAAATGTGTTTCAAATGAGCTCAAAAGGAAGGGTAAACAACCTTATTTCTAAGAAAAAATAGTGGACTCGCCGAAAATGTGTTTCAAATGAGCTTCAAAGGTAGTGCAACGATCTCATTTCTAAGCAAAAATGGTGGAATCGCCGAAAAATGTGTTTAAAATGAGCTTCAAAGGTAGGGTGGTGGTCTAGCTGAAAAATGTGTTTCAGATGAGCTCGAAAGGTAGGGTAAACAGACTCATTTCTAAGAAAAAATGGTGGAGTCGCCGAAAAATGTGTTTCATATGAGCTCCAAAGGTAGGGTGGTGGACTCGCTAAAAAAATGTGTTTCAAATGAACTCGAACGGTAGGGTAAACGGCCTTATTTCTAAGAAAAAAAGTGGACTCGCCGGAAAATGTGTTTCAAATGAGCTCCAAAGGTAGGGTGGTGGACTCGCTAAAAAAATGTGTTTCAAATGAGTTCGAAAGGTAGGGTAAACGGCCTTATTTCTAAGAAAAAATAATGGACTCGCTGAAAAATGTGTTTCAAATGAGCTCCAAAGGTAGGGTGGTGGACTCGGTAAAAAATTTGTTTCAAATGAGCTCGAAAGGTAGGGTAAACGGCGTCATTTCTAAGAAAAAATGGTGGACTCGCCGAAAAATGTGTTTCAAATGAGCTTCAAAGGAAGGGTGGTGGTCTAGCAGAAAAATGTGTTTCAAATGAGCTCCAAAGATAGGGTAAACGGCCCCATTTCTGAGGAAAATTGGTGAACTCGCCGAAAAATGTGTTTCATATGAGCTCCAAAGGTAGGGTGGTGCACTCGCAAAAAATGTGTTTCAAATGAGCTCGAAAGGTAGGGTAAACGGCCTTATTTCTAAGAAAAAATGGTGGACTCGCCGAAAAATGTGTTTGAAATGAGCTTCAAAGGTAGGGTGGTGGACTCGCTAAAAAAATGTGTTTCAAATGAGCTCAAAAGGAAGGGTAAACAACCTTATTTCTAAGAAAAAATAGTGGACTCGCCGAAAATGTGTTTCAAATGAGCTTCAAAGGTAGTGCAACGATCTCATTTCTAAGCAAAAATGGTGGAATCGCCGAAAAATGTGTTTAAAATGAGCTTCAAAGGTAGGGTGGTGGTCTAGCTGAAAAATGTGTTTCAAATGAGCTCCAAAGTTAGGGTAAACAGCCCAATTTCTGAGCAAAAATGGTGGACTCGCCGAAAGATGTGTTTTATATGAGCTCCAAAGGTAGGATGGTGGACTCGCTAAAAAATGTGTTTCAAATGAGCTTCAAAGGTAGTGTAAACGGCCTCATTTCTAAGAAAAAATGGTGGACTCGCCAAAAAATGTGTTTAAAATGAGCTTCAAAGGTAGGGTGGTGGTCTAGCTGAAAAATGTGTTTCAAATGAGCTCCAAAGATAGGGTAAACGGCCCAATTTCTAAGCAAAAATGGTGGACTCGCGGAAAAATGTGTTTCATATGACCTTCAAAGGTAGGGTGGTGGACTCGCTAAAATAATGTGTTTCAAATGAGCTGAAAAGGTAGGGTAAACAGCCTTATTTCTAAGAAAAAATAGTGGACTCGCCGGAAAATGTGTTTCAAACGAGCTCCAAAGGTAGGGTGGTGGTCTTGCTAAAAAATGTGTTTCAAATGAGCTCGAAAGGTAGGGTAAACGGCCTCATTTCTATGAAAAAATGGTGGACTCGCTGAAATATGTGTTTCAAATGAGCTTCAAAGGTAGGGTGGTGGTCTATCTGATAAATATGTTTAAATGAGCTCCAAAGATAGGGTAAACGGCCCAATTTCTGAGCAAAAATGGTGGACTCGTCGAAAAATGTGTTTCATGGGTGGTGGACTCGCTAAAATAATGTGTTTCAAATGAGCTGAAAAGGTAGGGTAAACAGCCTTATTTCTAAGAAAAAATAGTGGACTCGCCGGAAAATGTGTTTCAAACGAGCTCCAAAGGTAGGGTGGTGGTCTTGCTAAAAAATGTGTTTCAAATGAGCTCGAAAGGTAGGGTAAACGGCCTCATTTTTATGAAAAAATGGTGGACTCGCTGAAATATGTGTTTCAAATGAGCTTCAAAGGTAGGGTGGTGGTCTATCTGATAAATATGTTTAAATGAGCTCCAAAGATAGGGTAAACGGCCCAATTTCTGAGCAAAAATGGTGGACTCGTCGAAAAATGTGTTTCATATGAGCTTCAAAGGTAGGGTGGTGGACTCGCTAAAAAAATGTGTTTCAAATGAGTTCGAAAGGTAGGGTAAACGGCCTTATTTTTAAGAAAAAATAGTGGACTCGCTGGAAAATGTGTTTCAAACGAGCTCCAAAGGTAGGGTGGTGGTCTTGCTAAAAATTGTGTTTCAAATGAGCTCGAAAGGTAGGGTAAACGGCCTAATTTCTATGAAAAAATGGTGGACTCGCTGAAAAATGTGTTTCAAATGAGCTTCAAAGGTAGGGTGGTGGTCTAGCTGATAAATATGTTTAAATGAGCTCCAAAGATAGGGTAAACGGCCCAATTTCTGAGCAAAAATGGTGGACTCGCCGAAAAATGTGTTTCATATGAGCTTCAAAGGTAGGGTGGTGGACTCGCTAAAAAAATGTGTTTCAAATGAGTTCGAAAGGTAGGGTAAACGGCCTTATTTTTAAGAAAAAATAGTGGACTCGCTGGAAAATGTGTTTCAAATGAGCTCCAAAGGTAGGGTGGTGGACTCGGTAAAAAATGTGTTTCAAATGAGCTCGAAAGGTAGGGTAAACAGCCTCATTTCTAAGAAAAAATAGTGGACTTGTCGAAAAATGTGTTTCAAATGAGCTTCAAAGGTAGGGTGGTGGTCTAGCTGAAAAATGTGTTTCAAATGAGCTCTAAAGATAGGGTAAACGGCCCCATTTCTGAGAAAAATTGGTGGACTCGCCAAAAAATGTGTTTCATATGAGCTCCAAAGGTAGGGTGATGGACCCGCTAAAGAAATGTGTTTCAAATGAGCTCGAAAGGTAGGGTAAACGGCCTCATGTAAGGAAAAATGGTGGACACGCCGAAAAAAGTGTTTCAAATGAGTTCGAAAGGTAGGGTGCTGGACTCGCTAAAAAATGTGTTTCAAATGAATTCAAAAGGTAGGGTAAACAGACTCATTTCTAAGCAAAAATGGTGGACTCGCTGAAAAATGTGTTTCAAATGAGCTCCAAAGGTAGGGTGGTGGACTCGGTAAAAAATTTGTTTCAAATGAGCTCGAAAGGTAGGGTAAACGGCGTCATTTCTAAGAAAAAATGGTGGACTCGCCGAAAAATGTGTTTCAAATGAGCTTCAAAGGAAGGGTGGTGGTCTAGCAGAAAAATGTGTTTCAAATGAGCTCCAAAGATAGGGTAAACGGCCCCATTTCTGAGGAAAATTGGTGAACTCGCCGAAAAATGTGTTTCATATGAGCTCCAAAGGTAGGGTGGTGCACTCGCAAAAAATGTGTTTCAAATGAGCTCGAAAGGTAGGGTAAACGGCCTCATTTCTAAGAAAAAATGGTGGACTCGCCGAAAAATGTGTTTGAAATGAGCTTCAAAGGTAGGGTGGTGGACTCGCTAAAAAAATGTGTTTCAAATGAGCTCAAAAGGAAGGGTAAACAACCTTATTTCTAAGAAAAAATAGTGGACTCGCCGAAAATGTGTTTCAAATGAGCTTCAAAGGTAGTGCAACGATCTCATTTCTAAGCAAAAATGGTGGAATCGCCGAAAAATGTGTTTAAAATGAGCTTCAAAGGTAGGGTGGTGGTCTAGCTGAAAAATGTGTTTCAAATGAGCTCCAAAGTTAGGGTAAACAGCCCAATTTCTGAGCAAAAATGGTGGACTCGCCGAAAAATGTGTTTTATATGAGCTCCAAAGGTAGGATGGTGGACTCGCTAAAAAATGTGTTTCAAATGAGCTTCAAAGGTAGTGTAAACGGCCTCATTTCTAAGCAAAAATGGTGGACTCGCCAAAAAATGTGTTTAAAATGAGCTTCAAAGGTAGGGTGGGGGTCTAGCTGAAAAATGTGTTTCAAATGAGCTCCAAAGATAGGGTAAACGACCCAATTTCTAAGCAAAAATGGTGGACTCGCCGAAAAATGTGTTTCATATGACCTTCAAAGGTAGGGTGGTGGACTCGCTAAAATAATGTGTTTCAAATGAGCTGAAAAGGTAGGGTAAACAGCCTTATTTCTAAGAAAAAATAGTGGACTCGCCGGAAAATGTGTTTCAAACGAGCTCCAAAGGTAGGGTGGTGGTCTTGCTAAAAAATGTGTTTCAAATGAGCTCGAAAGGTAGGGTAAACGGCCTCATTTCTATGAAAAAATGGTGGACTCGCTGAAATATGTGTTTCAAATGAGCTTCAAAGGTAGGGTGGTGGTCTATCTGATAAATATGTTTAAATGAGCTCCAAAGATAGGGTAAACGGCCCAATTTCTGAGCAAAAATGGTGGACTCGTCGAAAAATGTGTTTCATGGGTGGTGGACTCGCTAAAATAATGTGTTTCAAATGAGCTGAAAAGGAAGGGTAAACAGCCTTATTTCTAAGAAAAAATAGTGGACTCGCCGGAAAATGTGTTTCAAACGAGCTCCAAAGGTAGGGTGGTGGTCTTGCTAAAAAATGTGTTTCAAATGAGCTCGAAAGGTAGGGTAAACGGCCTCATTTCTATGAAAAAATGGTGGACTCGCTGAAATATGTGTTTCAAATGAGCTTCAAAGGTAGGGTGGTGGTCTATCTGATAAATATGTTTAAATGAGCTCCAAAGATAGGGTAAACGGCCCAATTTCTGAGCAAAAATGGTGGACTCGTCGAAAAATGTGTTTCATATGAGCTTCAAAGGTAGGGTGGTGGACTCGCTAAAAAAATGTGTTTCAAATGAGTTCGAAAGGTAGGGTAAACGGCCTTATTTTTAAGAAAAAATAGTGGACTCGCTGGAAAATGTGTTTCAAACGAGCTCCAAAGGTAGGGTGGTGGTCTTGCTAAAAAATGTGTTTCAAATGAGCTCGAAAGGTAGGGTAAACGGCCTCATTTCTATGAAAAAATGGTGGACTCGCTGAAAAATGTGTTTCAAATGAGCTTCAAAGGTAGGGTGGTGGTCTAGCTGATAAATATGTTTAAATGAGCTCCAAAGATAGGGTAAACGGCCCAATTTCTGAGCAAAAATGGTGGACTCGCCGAAAAATGTGTTTCATATGAGCTTCAAAGGTAGGGTGGTGGACTCGCTAAAAAAATGTGTTTCAAATGAGTTCGAAAGGTAGGGTAAACGGCCTTATTTTTAAGAAAAAATAGTGGACTCGCTGGAAAATGTGTTTCAAATGAGCTCCAAAGGTAGGGTGGTGGACTCGGTAAAAAATGTGTTTCAAATGAGCTCGAAAGGTAGGGTAAAGAGCCTCATTTCTAAGAAAAAATAGTGGACTTGCCGAAAAATGTGTTTCAAATGAGCTTCAAAGGTAGGGTGGTGGTCTAGCTGAAAAATGTGTTTCAAATGAGCTCCAAAGATAGGGTAAACGGCCCCATTTCTGAGAAAAATTGGTGGACTCGCCAAAAAATGTGTTTCATATGAGCTCCAAAGGTAGGGTGATGGACCCGGTAAAGAAATGTGTTTCAAATGAGCTCGAAAGGTAGGGTAAACGGCCTCATGTAAGGAAAAATGGTGGACACGCCGAAAAAAGTGTTTCAAATGAGTTCGAAAGGTAGGGTGCTGGACTCGCTAAAAAATGTGTTTCAAATGAATTCAAAAGGTAGGGTAAACAGACTCATTTCTAAGCAAAAATGGTGGACTCGCCGAAAAATGTGTTTCAAATGAGCTCAAAAGGTAGTGTGGTGTGGACTCACAAATAAATGTGTTTCGAATACGCTCGAAAGGTAGGGTAAACGACCTAATTTCTAAGCAAAAATGGTGCACTCGAAAAAAAGGTGTTTCAAATGAGCTCGAAAGGTAGGGTTGTGGTCTCGCTAAAAAATGTGTTTCAAATGAGGTCGAAAGGTAGGGTAAATAGACTCATTTCTAAGAAAAAATGGTGGACTCGCCGAAAAATGTGTTTCATATGAGCTCCAAAGGTAGGGTGGTGGACTCGCTAAAAAAATGTGTTTCAAATGAACTCGAACGGTAGGGTAAACGGCCTTATTTCTAAGAAAAAAAAGTGGTCTCGCCGGAAAATGTGTTTCAAATGAGCTCCAAAGGTAGGGTGGTGGAATCGCTAAAAAAATGTGTTTCAAATGAGTTCGAAAGGTAGGGTAAATGGCCTTATTTCTAAGAAAAAATAGTGGACTCGCTGGAAAATGTGTTTCAAATGAGCTCCAAAGGTAGGGTGGTGGACTCGGTAAAAAATGTGTTTCAAATTAGCTCGAAAGGTAGGGTAAACTGCCTCATTTCTAAGAAAAAATGGTGGACTCGCTGAAAAATATGTTTCAAATGAGCTTCAAATGAAGGGTGGTGGTCTAGCTGAAAAATGTGTTTCAAATGAGCTCCAAAGATAGGGTAAACGGCCCCATTTCTGAGCAAAATTGGTGAACTCGCCGAAAAATGTGTTTCATATGAGCTCCAAAGGTAGGGTGATGGACCCGGTAAAGAAATGTGTTTCAAATGAGCTCGAAAGGTAGGGTAAACGGCCTCATGTAAGCAAAAATGGTGGACACGCCGAAAAAGTGTTTCAAATGAGTTCGAAAGGTAGGGTGCTGGACTCGCTAAAAAATCTGTTTCAAATGAATTCAAAAGGTAGGGTAAACAGACTCATTTCTAAGCAAAAATGGTGGACTCGCCGAAAAATGTGTTTCAAATGAGCTCAAAAGGTAGTGCGGTGTGGACTCACAAATAAATGTGTTTCGAACAAGCTCGAAAGGTAGGGTAAACAGACTCATTTCTAAGAAAAAATGTTGCACTCGCGAAAAATGTGTTTCAAATGAGCTCGAAAGGTAGGGTGGTGTAGACTCGCTAAAACATGTGTTTCAAATGAGCTCGAAAGGTAGGGTAAACGGCCTTATTTCTAAGCAAAAATGGTGGTCTCGCCGAAAAATGTGTTTCAAATGAGCTCGAAAGGTAGGGTAAACAGACTCATTTCTAAGCAAAAATGGTGGAGTCGCCAAAAAATATGTTTCATATGAGCTCCAAAGGTAGGGTGGTGGACTCGCTAAAAAAATGTGTTTCAATTGAACTCGAACGGTAGGGTAAACGGCCTTATTTCTAAGAAAAAAAAGTGGACTCGCCGGAAAATGTGTTTCAAATGAGCTCCAAAGGTAGGGTTGTGGACTCGCTAAAAAAATGAGTTTCAAATCAGTTCGAAAGGTAGGGTAAACGGCCTTATTTTTAAGAAAAAATAATGGACTCGCTTGAAAATGTGTTTCAAATGAGCTCCAAAGGTAGGGTGGTGGACTCGGTAAAAAATTTGTTTCAAATGAGCTCGAAAGGTAGGGTAAACGGCCTCATTTCTAAGAAAAAATGGTGGACTCGCCGGAAAATGTGTTTCAAATGAGCTTCAAAGGAAGGGTGGTGGTCTAGCTGAAAAATGTGTTTCAAATGAGCTCCAAAGATAGGGTAAACGGCCCCATTTCTGAGGAAAATTGGTGAACTCGCCGAAAAATGTGTTTCACATGAGCTCCAAAGGTAGGGTGGTGCACTCGCAAAAAATTTGTTTCAAATGAGCTCGAAATGTAGGGTGGTGTGGACTCGCTAAAACATGTGTTTCAAATGAGCAAGAAAGGTAGGGTAAACGGCCTTATTTCTAAGCAAAAATGGTGGTCTCGCCAAAAAATGTGTTTCGAATGAGCTCAAAAGGTAGGGTGGTGGTCTCGCTAAAAACTATGTTTCAAATGAGCTCAAAAGGTAGTGCGGTTTGGACTCACAAATAAATGTGTTTCGAACAAGCTCGAAAGGTAGGGTAAACAGACTCATTTCTAAGAAAAAATGGTGCACTCGCGAAAAATGTGAGCTCGAAAGGTAGGGTGGTGTAGACTCGCTAAAACATGTGTTTCAAATGAGCTCGAAAGGTAGGGTAAACGGCCTTATTTCTAAACAAAAATGGTGGTCTCGCCGAAAAATGTGTTTCAAATGAGCTCGAAAGGTAGGGTAAACAGACTCATTTCTAGGCAAAAATGGTGGAGTCGCCAAAAAATATGTTTCATATGAGCTCCAAAGGTAGGGTGGTGGACTCGCTAGAAAAATGTGTTTCAAATGAACTCGAACGGTAGGGTAAACGGCCTTATTTCTAAGAAAAAAAAGTGGACTCGCCGGAAAATGTGTTTCAAATGAGCTCCAAAGGTAGGGTGGTGGACTCGCTAAAAAAATGTGTTTCAAATCAGTTCGAAAGGTAGGGTAAACGGCCTTATTTCTAAGAAAAATAATGGACGCGCTGGAAAATGTGTTTCAAATGAGCTCCAAAGGTAGGGTGGTGGACTCGGTAAAAATATTGTTTCAAATGAGCTCGAAAGGTAGGGTAAACGGCCTCATTTCTAAGAAAAAATGGTGGACTCGCCGAAAAATGTGTTTCAAATGAGCTTCAATGGAAGGGTGGAGGTCTAGCTGAAAAATGTGTTTCAAATTAGCTCCAAAGATAGGGTAAACGGCCCCATTTCTGAGGAAAATTGGTGAACTCGCCGAAAAATGTGTTTCATATGAGCTCCAAAGGTAGGGTGGTGCACTCGCAAAAAATTTGTTTCAAATGAGCTCGAAATGTAGGGTGGTGTGGACTCGCTAAAACATGTGTTTCAAATGAGCTCGAAAGGTAGGGTAAACGGCCTCATTTCTAAGCAAAAATGGTGGTCTCGCCAAAAAATGTGTTTCAAATGAGCTCGAAAGGTAGGGTGGTGGTCTCGCTAAAAAATGTGTTTCAAATGAGCTCGAAAGGTAGTGTAAACAGACTCATTTCTAAGAAATATTGGTGGACTCGCCGAAAAAAGTGTTTCATATGAGCTCCAAAGGTAGGGTGGTGGTCTCGCTAAAAAATGTGTTTCAAATGATCTCGAAAGGTAGGGTAAACAGACTCATTTCTAAGAAAAAATGGTGGACTCGCCGAAAAATGTGTTTCATATGAGCTCCAAAGGTAGGGTGGTGGACTCGCTAAAAAAATGTGTTTCAAATGAACTCGAACGGTAGGGTAAACGACCTTATTTCTAAGAAAAAAAAGTGGACTCACAGGAAAATGTGTTTCAAATGAGCTCCAAAGGTAGGGTGGTGGACTCGCAAAAAAAATGTGTTTCAAATGAGTTCGAAAGGTAGGGTAAATGGCCTTATTTCTAAGAAAAAATAGTGGACTCGCTGGAAAATGTGTTTCAAATGAGCTCCAAAGGTAGGGTGGTGGACTCGGTTAAAAATGTGTTTCAAATGAGCTCGAAAGGTAGGGTAAACTGCCTCATTTCTAAGAAAAAATGGTGGACTCGCCGAAAAATATGTTTCAAATGATCTTCAAATGAAGGGTGGTGGCCTAGCTGAAAAATGTGTTTCAAATGAGCTCCAAAGATAGGGTAAACGGCCCCATTTCTGAGCAAAATTGGTGAACTCGCCGAAAAATGTGTTTCATATGAGCTCCAAAGGTAGGGTGATGGACCCGGTAAAGAAATGTGTTTCAAATGAGCTCGAAAGGTAGGGTAAACGGCCTCATGTAAGCAAAAATGGTGGACACGCCGAAAAAAGTGTTTCAAATGAGTTCGAAAGGTAGGGTGCTGGACTCGCTAAAAAATCTGTTTCAAATGAATTCAAAAGGTAGGGTAAACAGACTCATTTCTAAGCAAAAATGGTGGACTCGCCGAAAAATGTGTTTCAAATGAGCTCAAAAGGTAGTGCGGTGTGGACTCACAAATAAATGTGTTTCGAACAAGCTCGAAAGGTAGGGTAAACAGACTCATTTCTAAGAAAAAATGGTGCACTCGCGAAAAATGTGTTTCAAATGAGCTCGAAAGGTAGGGTGGTGTGGACTCGCTAAAACATGTGTTTCAAATGAGCTCGAAAGGTAGGGTAAACGGCCTTATTTCTAAGCAAAAATGGTGGTCTCGCCGAAAAATGTGTTTCAAATGAGCTCGAAAGGTAGGGTAAACAGACTCGTTTCTAAGCAAAAATGGTGGAGTCGCCAAAAAATATATTTCATATGAGCTCCAAAGGTAGGGTGGTGGACTCGCTAAAAAAATGTGTTTCAAATGAACTCGAACGGTAGGGTAAACGGCCTTATTTCTAAGAAAAAAAGTGGACTCGCCGAAAAATGTGTTTCAAATGAGCTCCAAAGGTAGGGTGGTGGACTCGCTAAAAAAATGTGTTTCAAATCAGTTCGAAAGGTAGGGTAAACGGCCTTATTTCTAAGAAAAAATAGTGGACTCGCTGGAAAATGTGTTTCAAATGAGCTCCAAAGGTAGGGTGGTGGACTCGGTAAAAAATTTGTTTCAAATGAGCTCGAAAGGTAGGGTAAACTGCCTCATTTCTAAGAAAAAATGGTGGACTCGCCGAAAAATGTGTTTCAAATGAGCTTCAAAGGAAGGATGGTTGTCTAGCTGAAAAATGTGTTTCAAATGAGCTCCAAAGATAGGGTAAACGGCCCCATTTCTGAGGAAAATTGGTGAACTCGCCGAAAAATGTGTTTCATATGAGCTCCAAAGGTAGGGTGGTGCACTCGCAAAAAATGTGTTTCAAATGAGCTCGAAATGTAGGGTGGTGTGGACTCGCTAAAACATGTGTTTCAAATGAGCTCGAAAGGTAGGGTAAACGGCATCATTTCTAAGAACAAATGGTGGACTCGTCGAAAAATGTGTTTCAAATGAGCTTCAAATGAAGGGTGGTGGTCTAGCTGAAAAATGTGTTTCAAATGAGCTCCAAAGATAGGGTAAACGACCCCATTTCTGAGCAAAATTGGTGAACTCGCCGAAAAATGTGTTTCATATGAGCTCCAAAGGTAGGGTGATAGACCCGGTAAAGAAATGTGTTTCAAATGAGCTCGAAAGGTAGGGTAAACGGCCTCATGTAAGCAAAAATAGTGGACACGCCGAAAAAAGTGTTTCAAATGAGTTCGAAAGGTAGGGTGCTGGGCTCGCTAAAAATTTTGTTTCAAATGAATTCAAAAGGTAGGGTAAACATACTCATTTCTAAGCAAAAATGGTGGACTCGCCGAAAAATGTGTTTCAAATGAGCTCAAAAGGTAGTGCGGTGTGGACTCACAAATAAATGTGTTTCGAACTAGCTCGAAAGGTAGGGTAAACGGACTCATTTCTAAGAAAAAATGGTGCACTCGCGAAAAATGTGTTTCAAATGAGCTCGAAAGGTAGGGTGGTGTGGACTCGCTAAAACATGTGTTTCAAATGAGCTCGAAAGGTAGAGTAAATGGCCTTATTTCTAAGCAAAAATGGTGGTCTCGCCGAAAAATGTGTTTCAAATGAGCTCGAAAGGTAGGGTAAACAGACTCGTTTCTAAGCAAAAATGGTGGAGTCGCCAAAAAATATGTTTCATATGAGCTCCAAAGGTAGGGTGGTGGACTCGCTAAAAAAATGTGTTTCAAATGAACTCGAACGGTAGGGTAAACGGCCTTATTTCTAAGAAAAAAAGTGGACTCGCCGAAAAATGTGTTTCAAATGAGCTCCAAAGGTAGGGTGGTGGACTCGCTAAAAAAATGTGTTTCAAATGAACTCGAACGGTAGGGTAAACGGCCTTATTTCTAAGAAAAAAAAGTGGACTCGCCGAAAAATGTGTTTCATATGAGCTCCAAAGGTAGGGTGGTGGACTCGCTAAAAAATGTGTTTCAAATGCGCTCGAAAGGTAGGGTAAAGGCCTTATTTCTAAGAAAAAATAGTGGACTCGCTGGAAAATGTGTTTCAAATGAGCTCCAATGGTAGGGTGGTGGACTCGCTAAAAAATGTGTTTCAAATGAGCTCGAAAGGTAGGGTAAACGGCCTCATTTCTAAGCAAAAATGGTGGTCTCGCCAAAAAATGTGTTTCAAATGAGCTCGAAAGGTAGGGTGGTGGTCTCGCTAAAAAATGTGTTTCAAATGAGCTCGAAAGGTAGTGTAAACAGACTCATTTCTAAGAAATATTGGTGGACTCGCCGAAAAAAGTGTTTCATATGAGCTCCAAAGGTAGGGTGGTGGTCTCGCTAAAAAATGTGTTTCAAATGATCTCGAAAGGTAGGGTAAACAGACTCATTTCTAAGAAAAAATGGTGGACTCGCCGAAAAATGTGTTTCATATGAGCTCCAAAGGTAGGGTGGTGGTCTAGCTGAAAAGTGTGTTTCAAATGAGATCCAAAGGTATGGGAAATGGGCCCATTTCTGAGCAAAAATGGTGGACTCGCCGAAAAATGTGTTTCATATGAGCTCCAAAGGTAGGGTGGTGGACTCGCTAAAAAATGTGTTTCAAATGCGCTCGAAAGGTAGGGTAAAGGCCTTATTTCTAAGAAAAAATAGTGGACTCGCTGGAAAATGTGTTTCAAATGAGCTCCAATGGTAGGGTGGTGGACTCGCTAAAAAATGTGTTTCAAATGAGCTCGAAAGGTAGGGTAAACGGTCTCATTTCTAAGAAAAAATGGTGGACTGGCCAAAAAAAGTGTTTCAAATGAGCTTCAATGGTAGGGTGGTGGTCTAGCTGAAAAATGTGTTTCAAATGAGCTCCAAAGATAGGGTAAACAGCCCCATTTCTGAGTAAAAATGGTGGACTCGCTGAAAATTGTTTTTCATATGAGCTCCAAAGGTAGGGTGGTGGACTCGCAAAAAAATGTGTTTCAAATGAGTTTGAAAGGTAGGGTAAACAACCTCATTTGTAAAGCAAAAAGGTGGACACGTCGAAAAATGTGTTTCAAATGAGTTCGAAAGGTAGGGTGGTTGACTCGCTAAAAAATGTTTTTCGACTGATCTCGAAATGTAGGGAAAACGGCCTCATTTCTAAGCAAAATTGGTGGACTCGCCGAAAAATGTGTTTCATATGAGATCCAAAGGTAGAGTGGTGGACTCGCTAAATAATGTGTTTCAAATGAGCTCGAAAGGTAGGGTAAACAGACTCATTTCTAAGTAAAAATGGTGGACTCGCCGAAAAATGTGTTTCAAATGAGCTCAAAACGTAGGGTGGTGTGGACTCGCTGAAAATGTGTTTCAAATGAGCTCCAAAGGTAGGGTAAACGGCCTCATTTCTAAGAAAAAATGGTGGACTCTCCGAAAAATGTGTTTCAAATGAGCTCGAAAGGTAGGGTGGTGGACTCGCTAAAAAAGGTGTTTCAAATGAGCTCGAAAGGTAGGGTAAAGGCACTCATTGCTAAGCAAAAATGGTGGACTCGCCGAAAAATGTGTTTCATATGAGCTCCAAAGGTAGGGTGGTGGACTCGCTAAAAAAATGTGTTTCAAATGAGCTCGAAAGGTAAGGTAAACGGCCTTATTTCTAAGAAAAAATAGTGGACTCGCTGGAAAATGTGTTTCAAATGAGCTCCAAAGGTAGGGTGGTGGACTCGCTAAAAAAAGTGTTTCAAATGAGCTCGAAAGGTAGGGTAAACGGCCTCATTTCTAAGCCAAAATGGTGGACTCGCCGAAAAATGTGTTTCAAATGAGCTTCAAAGGTAGGGTGGTGGTCTAGCTGAAAAATGTGTTTCAAATGAGATCCAAAGATATGGGAAACGGGCCCATTTCTGAGCAAAAATGGTGGACTCGCCGAAAAATGTGTTTCATATGAGCTCCAAAGGTAGGGTGGTGGACTCGCTAAAAAAATATGTTTGAAATGCGCTCGAAAGGTAGGGTAAAGGCCTTATTTCTAAGAAAAAATAGTGGACTCGCTGGAAAATGTGTTTCAAATGAGCTCCAATGGTAGGGTGGTGGACTCGCTAAAAAATGTGTTTCAAATGAGCTCGAAAGGTAGGGTAAACGGCCTCATTTCTAAGAAAAAATGGTGGACTGGCCAAAAAAAGTGTTTCAAATGAGCTTCAATGGTAGGGTGGTGGTCTAGCTGAAAAATGTGTTTCAAATGAGCTCCAAAGATAGGGTAAACAGCCCCATTTCTGAGTAAAAATGGTGGACTCGCTGAAAATTGTTTTTCATATGAGCTCCAAAGGTAGGGTGGTGGACTCGCTAAAAAATGTGTTTCAAATGAGTTTGAAAGGTAGGGTAAACAGCCTCATTTGTAAAGCAAAAAGGTGGACACGTCGAAAAATGTGTTTCAAATGAGTTCGAAAGGTAGGGTGGTTGACTCGCTAAAAAATGTTTTTCGACTGATCTCGAAATGTAGGGAAAACGGCCTCATTTCTAAGCAAAATTGGTGGACTCGCCGAAAAATGTGTTTCATATGAGCTCCAAAGGTAGAGTGGTGGACTCGCTAAAAAATGTGTTTCAAATGAGCTCCAAAGGTAAGGAAAACGGCCTTATTTCTAAGAAAAAAGAGTGGACTCGCTGGAAAATGTGTTTCAAATGAGCTCCAAAGGTAGGGTGGTGGACTAGCTAAATAATGTGTTTCAAATGAGCTCGAAAGGTAGGGTAAACAGACTCATTTCTAAGTAAAAATGGTGGACTCGCCGAAAAATGTGTTTCAAATGAGCTCAAAACGTAGGGTGGTGTGGACTCGCTGAAAATGTGTTTCAAATGAGCTCCAAAGGTAGGGTAAACGGCCTCATTTCTAAGAAAAAATGGTGGACTCTCCGAAAAATGTGTTTCAAATGAGCTCGAAAGGTTGGGTGGTGTGGACTCGCTAAAATATGTGTTTCAAATGAGCTCCAAAGGTAGGGTAAACGGCCTCATTTCTAAGCAAAAATGGTGGACTCGCGCAAAATGTGTTTCAAATGAGCTCGAAAGGTAGGGTGGTGGACTCGCTAAAAAATGTGTTTCAAATGAGCTCGAAAGGTAGGGTAAAGGCACTCATTGCTAAGCAAAAATGGTGAACTCGCCGAAAAATGTGTTTCATATGAGCTCCAAAGGTAGGGTGGTGGACTCGCTAAAAAAATGTGTTTCAAATGAGCTCGAAAGGTAAGGTAAACGGCCTTATTTCTAAGAAAAAATAGTGGACTCGCTGGAAAATGTGTTTCAAATGAGCTCCAAAGGTAGGGTGGTGGACTCGCTAAAATAATTGTTTCAAATGAGCTCGAAAGGTAGGGTAAACGGCTTCATTTCTAAGAAAAAATGGAGGACTCGCCAAAAAATGTGTTTCAAATGAGTTTCAAAGGTAGGGTGGTGGTCTAGCTAAAAAATGTGTTTCAAATGAGCTCCAATGATAGGGAAAACGGCCCCATTTTGAGCAAAAATGGTGGACTCGCCGAAAATTGTGTTTCATATGAGCTCCAAAGGTAGGGTGGTGGACTCGCTAAAAAATGTGTTTCAAATGAGTTTGAAAGGTAGCCTAAAAAACCTCATTTGTAAGCAAAAAAGCTGGACACGCCGAAAAATGTGTTTCAAATGAGTTCGAAAGGTAGGGTGGTTGACTCGCTAAAAAATGTGTTTCAAATGAATTCAAAAGGTAGGGTAAACAGACTCATTTCTAAGCAAAAATGGTGGACTCGCCGAAAAATGTGTTTCAAATGAGCTCAAAACGTAGGGTGGTGTGGACTCGCTAAAAAATGTGTTTCGAATGAGCTCGAAAGGTAGGGTAAACGGCCTCATTTCTAAGCAAAAATGGTGGACTCTCCGAAAAATGTGTTTCAAATGAGCTCGAAAGACAGGGTGGTGTGGACTCGCTAAAATATGTGTTTCAAATGAGTTCGAAAGGTAGGGTAAACAGATTCATTTCTAAGCAAAAATGGTGGACTCGCCAAAAATGTGTTTCAAATGAGCTCGAAAGGTAGGGTAAACAGCCCCATTTCTGAGTAAAAATGGTGGACTCGCTGAAAATTGTTTTTCATATGAGCTCCAAAGGTAGGGTGGTGGACTCGCAAAAAAATGTGTTTCAAATGAGTTTGAAAGGTACGGTAAACAACCTCATTTGTAAAGCAAAAAGGTGGACACGTCGAAAAATGTGTTTCAAATGAGTTCGAAAGGTAGGGTGGTTGACTCGCTAAAAAATGTTTTTCGACTGATCTCGAAATGTAGGGAAAACGGCCTCATTTCTAAGCAAAATTGGTGGACTCGCCGAAAAATGTGTTTCATATGAGCTCCAAAGGTAGAGTGGTGGACTCGCTAAAAAATGTGTTTCAAATGAGCTCCAAAGGTAAGGAAAACGGCCTTATTTCTAAGAAAAAAGAGTGGACTCGCTGGAAAATGTGTTTCAAATGAGCTCCAAAGGTAGGGTGGTGGACTAGCTAAATAATGTGTTTCAAATGAGCTCGAAAGGTAGGGTAAACAGACTCATTTCTAAGTAAAAATGGTGGACTCGCCGAAAAATGTGTTTCAAATGAGCTCAAAACGTAGGGTGGTGTGGACTCGCTGAAAATGTGTTTCAAATGAGCTCCAAAGGTAGGGTAAACGGCCTCATTTCTAAGAAAAAATGGTGGACTCTCCGAAAAATGTGTTTCAAATGAGCTCGAAAGGTAGGGTGGTGGACTCGCTAAAAAATGTGTTTCAAATGAGCTCGAAAGGTAGGGTAAAGGCACTCATTGCTAAGCAAAAATGGTGGACTCGCCGAAAAATGTGTTTCATATGAGCTCCAAATGTAGGGTGGTGGACTCGCTAAAAAAATGTGTTTCAAATGAGCTCGAAAGGTAAGGTAAACGGCCTTATTTCTAAGAAAAAATAGTGGACTCGCTGGAAAATGTGTTTCAAATGAGCTCCAAAGGTAGGGTGGTGGACTCGCTAAAAAAAGTGTTTCAAATGAGCTCGAAAGGTAGGGTAAACGGCCTCATTTCTAAGCCAAAATGGTGGACTCGCCGAAAAATGTGTTTCAAATGAGCTTCAAAGGTAGGGTGGTGGTCTAGCTGAAAAATGTGTTTCAAATGAGATCCAAAGATATGGGAAACGGGCCCATTTCTGAGCAAAAATGGTGGACTCGCCGAAAAATGTGTTTCATATGAGCTCCAAAGGTAGGGTGGTGGACTCGCTAAAAAAATATGTTTGAAATGCGCTCGAAAGGTAGGGTAAAGGCCTTATTTCTAAGAAAAAATAGTGGACTCGCTGGAAAATGTGTTTCAAATGAGCTCCAATGGTAGGGTGGTGGACTCGCTAAAAAATGTGTTTCAAATGAGCTCGAAAGGTAGGGTAAACGGCCTCATTTCTAAGAAAAAATGGTGGACTGGCCAAAAAAAGTGTTTCAAATGAGCTTCAATGGTAGGGTGGTGGTCTAGCTGAAAAATGTGTTTCAAATGAGCTCCAAAGATAGGGTAAACAGCCCCATTTCTGAGTAAAAATGGTGGACTCGCTGAAAATTGTTTTTCATATGAGCTCCAAAGGTAGGGTGGTGGACTCGCTAAAAAATGTGTTTCAAATGAGTTTGAAAGGTAGGGTAAACAGCCTCATTTGTAAAGCAAAAAGGTGGACTCGTCGAAAAATGTGTTTCAAATGTGTTTCAAATGTGTTTCAAATGAGTTTGAAAGGTAGGGTAAACAGCCTCATTTGTAAAGCAAAAAGGTGGACACGTCGAAAAATGTGTTTCAAAGGTAGGGTGGTTGACTCGCTAAAAAATGTTTTTCGACTGATCTCGAAATGTAGGGAAAATGGCCTCATTTCTAAGCAAAATTGGTGGACTCGCCGAAAAATGTGTTTCATATGAGCTCCAAAGGTAGAGTGGTGGACTCGCTAAAAAATGTGTTTCAAATGAGCTCCAAAGGTAAGGAAAACGGCCTTATTTCTAAGAAAAAAGAGTGGACTCGCTGGAAAATGTGTTTCAAATGAGCTCCAAAGGTAGGGTGGTGGACTAGCTAAATAATGTGTTTCAAATGAGCTCGAAAGGTAGGGTAAACAGACTCATTTCTAAGTAAAAATGGTGGACTCGCCGAAAAATGTGTTTCAAATGAGCTCAAAACGTAGGGTGGTGTGGACTCGCTGAAAATGTGTTTCAAATGAGCTCCAAAGGTAGGGTAAACGGCCTCATTTCTAAGAAAAATTGGTGGACTCTCCGAAAAATGTGTTTCAAATGAGCTCGAAAGGTTGGGTGGTGTGGACTCGCTAAAATATGTGTTTCAAATGAGCTCGAAAGGTAGGGTAAACGGCCTCATTTCTAAGCAAAAATGGTGGACTCGCGCAAAATGTGTTTCAAATGAGCTCGATAGGTAGGGTGGTGGACTCGCTAAAAAATGTGTTTCAAATGAGCTCGAAAGGTAGGGTAAAGGCACTCATTGCTAAGCAAAAATGGTGAACTCGCCGAAAAATGTGTTTCATATGAGCTCCAAAGGTAGGGTGGTGGACTCGCTAAAAAAATGTGTTTCAAATGAGCTCGAAAGGTAAGGTAAACGGCCTTATTTCTAAGAAAAAATAGTGGACTCGCTGGAAAATGTGTTTCAAATGAGCTCCAAAGGTAGGGTGGTGGACTCGCTAAAATAAGTGTTTCAAATGAGCTCGAAAGGTAGGGTAAACGGCTTCATTTCTAAGAAAAAATGGAGGACTCGCCAAAAAATGTGTTTCAAATGAGTTTCAAAGGTAGGGTGGTGGTCTAGCTAAAAAATGTGTTTCAAATGAGCTCCAATGATAGGGAAAACGGCCCCATTTTGAGCAAAAATGGTGGACTCGCCGAAAATTGTGTTTCATATGAGCTCCAAAGGTAGGGTGGTGGACTCGCTAAAAAATGTGTTTCAAATGAGTTTGAAAGGTAGCCTAAAAAACCTCATCTGTAAGCAAAAAAGCTGGACACGCCGAAAAATGTGTTTCAAATGAGTTCGAAAGGTAGGGTGGTTGACTCGCTAAAAAATGTGTTTCAAATGAATTCAAAAGGTAGGGTAAACAGACTCATTTCTAAGCAAAAATGGTGGACTCGCCGAAAAATGTGTTTCAAATGAGCTCAAAACGTAGGGTGGTGTGGACTCGCTAAAAAATGTGTTTCGAATGAGCTCGAAAGGTAGGGTAAACGGCCTCATTTCTAAGCAAAAATGGTGGACTCGCCGAAAAATGTGTTTCCAATGAGCTCGAAAGATAGGGTGGTGTGGACTCGCTAAAATATGTGTTTCAAATGAGTTCGAAAGGTAGGGTAAACAGATTCATTTCTAAGCAAAAATGGTGGACTCGCCAAAAATGTGTTTCAAATGAGCTCGAAAGGTAGGGTAAACGGACTCATTTCTAAGCAAAAATGGTGGACTCGCCGAAAAATGTGTTTCATATGTGCTCCAAAGGTAGGGTGGTGGACTCGCTACAAAAATGTGTTTCAAATGAGCTCGAAAGGTAGGGTAAACGGACTTATTTCTAAGAAAAAATAGTGGACTCGCCGGAAAATGTGTTTCAAATGAGCTCCAAAGGTAGGGCGGGGGACTCGCTAAAAATGTGTTTCAAATGAGCTCGAAAGGTAGGGTAAACGGCCTCATTTCTAAGAAAAAATGGTGGACTCGCCGAAAAATGTGTTTCAAATGAGCTTCAAAGGTAGGGTGGTGGTCTAGCTGAAAAATGTGTTTCAAATGAGCTCCAAAGGTAAGGAAAACGGCCTTATTTCTAAGAAAAAAGAGTGGACTCGCTGGAAAATGTGTTTCAAATGAGCTCCAAAGGTAGGGTGGTGGACTAGCTAAATAATGTGTTTCAAAAGAGCTCGAAAGGTAGGGTAAACAGACTCATTTCTAAGTAAAAATGGTGGACTCGCCGAAAAATGTGTTTCAAATGAGCTCAAAACGTAGGGTGGTGTGGACTCGCTGAAAATGTGTTTCAAATGAGCTCCAAAGGTAGGATAAACGGCCTCATTTCCAACAAAAAATGGTGGACTCTCCGAAAAATGTGTTTCAAATGAGCTCGAAAGGTTGGGTGGTGTGGACTCGCTAAAATATGTGTTTCAAATGAGCTCGAAAGGTAGGGTAAACGGCCTCACTTCTAAGCAAAAATGGTGGACTCGCGCAAAATGTGTTTCAAATGAGCTCGAAAGGTAGGGTGGTGGACTCGCTAAAAAATGTGTTTCAAATGAGCTCGAAAGGTAGGGTAAAGGCACTCATTGCTAAGCAAAAATGGTGAACTCGCCGAAAAATGTGTTTCATATGAGGTCCAAAGGTAGGGTGGTGGACTCGCTAAAAAAATGTGTTTCAAATGAGCTCGAAAGGTAAGGTAAACGGCCTTATTTCTAAGAAAAAATAGTGGACTCGCTGGAAAATGTGTTTCAAATGAGCTCCAAAGGTAGGGTGGTGGACTCGCTAAAATAAGTGTTTCAAATGAGCTCGAAAGGTAGGGTAAACGGCTTCATTTCTAAGAAAAAATGGAGGACTCGCCAAAAAATGTGTTTCAAATGAGTTTCAAAGGTAGGGTGGTGGTCTAGCTAAAAAATGTGTTTCAAATGAGCTCCAATGATAGGGAAAACGGCCCCATTTTGAGCAAAAATGGTGGACTCGCCGAAAATTGTGTTTCATATGAGCTCCAAAGGTAGGGTGGTGGACTCGCTACAAAAATGTGTTTCAAATGAGCTCGAAAGGTAGGGTAAAAAGACTTATTTCTAAGAAAAAATAGTGGACTCGCCGGAAAATGTGTTTCAAATGAGCTTGAAAGGAAGGGTAAACGTCCTCATTTCTAAGAAAAAATGGTGGACTCGCCGAAAAATGTGTATCAAATGAGCTTCAAAGGTAGGGTGGTGATCTAGCTGAAAAATGTGTTTCAAATGAGCTCCAAAGATAGGGTAAACGGCCCATTTCTTAGCAAAATTGGTGGACTCGCCGAAAAATGTGTTTCATATGAGCTCAAAAGGTAGGGTGATGGACCCGCTAAAACAATGTGTTTCGAATGAGCTCGAAAGGTAGGGTAAACAGACTCATTTCTAAGAAAAAATGGTGGACTCACGAAAAATGTGTTTCAAATGAGCTCAAAAGGTAGTGTGGTGTGGACTCACTAAAATATGTGTTTCAAATGAGCTCGAAAGGTAGGGTAAACGTCTCATTTCTAAGCAAAAATGGTGGACTCGCCAAAAAATGTGTTTCAAATGAGCTTCAAAGGTAGGGTGGTGATCTAGCTGAAAAATGTCTTTCAAATGAGCTCCAAAGATAGGGTAAACGGCCCCATTTCTGAGCAAAAATGGTAGACTCGCCGAAAAATGTGTTTCATATGAGCTCCAAAGGTAGGGTGGTGGACTCGCTAAAAAATATGTTTCAAATGAGCTCGAAAGGTAAGGTAAATGGCCTTATTTCTAAGAAAAAATAGTGGACTCGCTGGAAAATGTGTTTCAAATGAGCTCCAAAGGAAAGGTGGTGGACTCGCTAAAAAAAGTGTTTCAAATGAGCTCGAAAGATAGGGTAAACGGCCTCATTTCTAAGAAAAAATGGTGGACTCACCAAAAAATGTGTTTCAAATGAGTTTTAAAGGTAGGGTGGTGGTCTAGCTGAAAAATGTGTTTCAAATGAGCTCCAAAGATAGGGTAAACGGCCCCATTTCTGAACAAAAATGGTAGACTCGCCGAAAAAGGTTTTACATATGAGCTCCAAAAGTAGGGTGGTGGACTCGCTAAAAAATGTGTTTCAAATGAGTTCGAAAGGTAGGGTAAGCGGCCTCATTAGTAAGCAAAAAAGGTGGACACGCCGAAAAATGTGTTTCAAATGAGTTTGAAAGGTAGGGTGTTTGACTCGCTAAAAAATGTGTTTCACACGAATTCAAAAGGTAGGGTAAACAGACTCATTTCTAAGGAAAAATGGTGGACTCGCCGAAAAATGTGTTTCAAATGAGTTCAAAACGTAGGATGGTGTGGACTCGCTAAAAAATGTGTTTCGAATGAGCTCGAAAGGTAGGGTAAACGGCCTCTTTCTAAGCAAAAATGGTGGACTCTCCTAAAAATGTGTTTCAAATGAGCTCGAAAGGTAGGGTGGTGTGGACTCACTAAAATATGTGTTTCAAATGAGCTCGAAAGGTAGGGTAGACGGCCTCATTTCTAAGAAAAAATGGTGGACTCACCAAAAAATGTGTTTTAAATGAGCTTCAAAGGTAGGGTGGTGATCTAGCTGAAAATGTGTTTCAAATGAGATCCAATGATAGGGAAAACGGCCCCATTTCTGAGCAAAAATGGTGGACTCGCAGAAAATTGTGTTTCATATGAGCTCCAAAGGTAGGGTGGTGGACTCGCTAAAAAATGTGTTTCAAATGAGTTTGAAAGGTAGCATAAACAACCTCATTTGTAAGCAAAAAAGCTGGACACGCCGAAAAATGTGTTTCAAATGAGTTCGAAAGGTAGGGTGGTTGACTCGCTAAAAAATGTGTTTCGAATGAATTCAAAAGGTAGGGTAAACAGACTCATTTCTAAGCAAAAATGGTGGACTCGCCGAAAAATGTGTTTCAAATGAGCTCAAAACGTAGGGTGGTGTGGACTCGCTAAAATATGTGTTTCGAATGAGCTCGAAAGGTAGGGTAAATGGCCTTATTTGTAAGAAAAAATGGTGGACTCTCCGAAAAATGTGTTTCAAATGAGCTCGAAAGGTAGGGTGGTGTGGACTCGCTAAAATATGTGTTTCAAATGAATTCGAAAGGTAGGGTAAACAACCTCATTTCTAAGCAAAAATGGTGGACTCGCCAAAAATGTGTTTCAAATGAGCTCGAAAGGTAGGGTGGTGGACTCGCTAAAAAAAGTGTTTCAAATGAGCTCAAAAGGTAGGGTAAACAGACTCATTTCTAGGCAAAAATGGTGGACTCGCCGAAAAATGTGTTTCATATGAGCTCCAAAGGTAGGGTGGTGGACTCGCTACAAAAATGTGTTTCAAATGATCTCGAAAGGTAGGGTAAACGGACTTATTTCTAAGAAAAAATAGTGGACTCGACGGAAAATGTGTTTCAAATGAGCTCCAAAGGTACGGTGGTGGACTCGATAAAAATGTGTTTCAAATGAGCTCAAAAGGTAGGGTAAACGGCCCATTTCTGAGCAAAATTGGTGGACTCGCCGAAAAATGTGTTTCATATGAGATCAAAAGGTAGGGTGATGGACCCGCTAAAAAAATGTGTTTCGAATGAGCTCGAAAGGTAGTGGAAACGGCCTCATGTAAGCAAAAATGGTGGACACGCCGAAAAAAGTGTTTCAAATGTGTTCGAAAGGTAGGGTAGTGGACTCGCTAAAAAATGTGTTTCAAATGAATTCAAAAGGTAGGGTAAACAGACTCATTTCTAAGAAAAAATGGTGGACTCACGAAAAATGTGTTTCAAATGAGCTCAAAAGGTAGTGTGGTGTGGACTCACTAAAATATGTGTTTCAAATGAGCTCGAAAGGTAGGGTAAACGTCTCATTTCTAAGCAAAAATGGTGGACTCGCCAAAAAATGTGTTTCAAATGAGCTTCAAAGGTAGGGTGGTGATCTAGCTGAAAAATGTCTTTCAAATGAGCTCCAATGATAGGGAAAACGGCCTCATTTCTGAGCAAAAATGGTGGACTCGCCGAAAATTGTGTTTCATATGAGCTCGAAAGGTAGGGCGGTGGACTCGCTAAAAAATGTGTTTCAAATGAGAATGAAAGGTAGGATAAACAACCTCATTTGAAAGCAAAAAAGGTGGACACGCCGAAGTGTTTCAAATGAGTTCGAAAGGTAGGGTCGTTGACTCGCTCAAAAATGTGTTTCAAATGAATTCAAAAGGTAGGGTAAAGAGACTCATTTCTAAGAAAATATGGTGGACTCGCCGAAAAATGTGTTTCAAATGAGCTCAAAACGTTGGGTGGTGTGGACTTGCTAAAAAATGTGTTTCGAATGAGCTCGAAAGGTAGGGTAAACGGCCTCATTTCTAAGCAAAAATGGTGGTCTCGCCGAAAAATGTGTTTCAAATGAGCTCGAAAGGTTGGGTGGTGGACTCGCTAAAAAATTTGTTTCAAATGAGATCGAAACGTAGGTTAAACGGACTCATTTATAAGCAAAAATGGTGGACTTGCCGAAAAATGTGTTTCATATGAGCTCCAAAGGTAGGGTGGTGGACTCGCTAAAAAAATGTGTTTCAAATGAACTCGAACGGTAGGGTAAACGGCCTTATTTCTAAGAAAAAATAGTGGACTCGCCGGAAAATGTGTTTCAAATGAGCTCCAAAGGTAGGGTGGTGGATTCGCTAAAAATGTGTGTCAACTGAGCTCGAAAGGTAGGGTAAACGACCTCATTTCTAAACCAAAATGGTGGACTCGCCGAAAAATGTGTTTCAAATGAGCTTCAAAGGTAGGGTGGTGGTCTAGCTGAAAAGTGTGTTTCAAATGAGATCCAAAGATATGGGAAATGGGCCCATTTCTGAGCAAAAATGGTGGACTCGCCGAAAAATGTGTTTCATATGAGCTCCAAAGGTAGGGTGGTGGACTCGCTAAAAAATGTGTTTCAAATGCGCTCGAAAGGTAGGGTAAAGGCCTTATTTCTAAGAAAAAATAGTGGACTCGCTGGAAAATGTGTTTCAAATGAGCTCCAATGGTAGGGTGGTGGACTCGCTAAAAAATGTGTTTCAAATGAGCTCGAAAGGGAGGGTAAACGGCCTCATTTCTAAGAAAAAATGGTGGACTGGCCAAAAAAAGTGTTTCAAATGAGCTTCAATGGTAGGGTGGTGGTCTAGCTGAAAAATGTGTTTCAAATGAGCTCCAAAGATAGGGTAAACAGCCCCATTTCTGAGTAAAAATGGTGGACTCGCTGAAAATTGTTTTTCATATGAGCTCCAAAGGTAGGGTGGTGGACTCTCAAAAAAATGTGTTACAAATGAGTTTGAAAGGTAGGGTAAACAACCTCATTTGTAAAGCAAAAAGGTGGACACGTCGAAAAATGTGTTTCAAATGAGTTCGAAAGGTAGGGTGGTTGACTCGCTAAAAAATGTTTTTCGACTGATCTCGAAATGTAGGGAAAACGGCCTCATTTCTAAGCAAAATTGGTGGACTCGCCGAAAAATGTGTTTCATATGAGCTCCAAAGGTAGAGTGGTGGACTCGCTAAATAATGTGTTTCAAATGAGCTCGAAAGGTAGGGTAAACAGACTCATTTCTAAGTAAAAATGGTGGACTCGCCGAAAAATGTGTTTCAAATGAGCTCAAAACGTAGGGTGGTGTGGACTCGCTGAAAATGTGTTTCAAATGAGCTCCAAAGGTAGGGTAAACGGCCTCATTTCTAAGAAAAAATGGTGGACTCTCCGAAAAATGTGTTTCAAATGAGCTCGAAAGGTAGGGTGGTGGACTCGCTAAAAAATGTGTTTCAAATGAGCTCGAAAGGTAGGGTAAAGGCACTCATTGCTAAGCAAAAATGGTGGACTCGCCGAAAAATGTGTTTCATATGAGCTCCAAAGGTAGGGTGGTGGACTCGCTAAAAAAATGTGTTTCAAATGAGCTCGAAAGGTAAGGTAAACGGCCTTATTTCTAAGAAAAAATAGTGGACTCGCTGGAAAATGTGTTTCAAATGAGCTCCAAAGGTAGGGTGGTGGACTCGCTAAAAAAAGTGTTTCAAATGAGCTCGAAAGGTAGGGTAAACGGCCTCATTTCTAAGCCAAAATGGTGGACTCGCCGAAAAATGTGTTTCAAATGAGCTTCAAAGGTAGGGTGGTGGTCTAGCTGAAAAATGTGTTTCAAATGAGATCCAAAGATATGGGAAACGGGCCCATTTCTGAGCAAAAATGGTGGACTCGCCGAAAAATGTGTTTCATATGAGCTCCAAAGGTAGGGTGGTGGACTCGCTAAAAAAATATGTTTGAAATGCGCTCGAAAGGTAGGGTAAAGGCCTTATTTCTAAGAAAAAATAGTGGACTCGCTGGAAAATGTGTTTCAAATGAGCTCCAATGGTAGGGTGGTGGACTCGCTAAAAAATGTGTTTCAAATGAGCTCGAAAGGTAGGGTAAACGGCCTCATTTCTAAGAAAAAATGGTGGACTGGCCAAAAAAAGTGTTTCAAATGAGCTTCAATGGTAGGGTGGTGGTCTAGCTGAAAAATGTGTTTCAAATGAGCTCCAAAGATAGGGTAAACAGCCCCATTTCTGAGTAAAAATGGTGGACTCGCTGAAAATTGTTTTTCTTATGAGCTCCAAAGGTAGGGTGGTGGACTCGCTAAAAAATGTGTTTCAAATGAGTTTGAAAGGTAGGGTAAACAGTCTCATTTGTAAAGCAAAAAGGTGGACACGTCGAAAAATGTGTTTCAAATGAGTTCGAAAGGTAGGGTGGTTGACTCGCTAAAAAATGTTTTTCGACTGATCTCGAAATGTCGGGAAAACGGCCTCATTTCTAAGCAAAATTGGTGGACTCGCCGAAAAATGTGTTTCATATGAGCTCCAAAGGTAGAGTGGTGGACTCGCTAAAAAATGTGTTTCAAATGAGCTCCAAAGGTACGGTGGTGGACTCGATAAAAATGTGTTTCAAATGAGCTCAAAAGGTAGGGTAAACGGCCCATTTCTGAGCAAAATTGGTGGACTCGCCGAAAAATGTGTTTCATATGAGATCAAAAGGTAGGGTGATGGACCCGCTAAAAAAATGTGTTTCGAATGAGCTCGAAAGGTAGTGGAAACGGCCTCATGTAAGCAAAAATGGTGGACACGCCGAAAAAAGTGTTTCAAATGTGTTCGAAAGGTAGGGTAGTGGACTCGCTAAAAAATGTGTTTCAAATGAATTCAAAAGGTAGGGTAAACAGACTCATTTCTAAGAAAAAATGGTGGACTCACGAAAAATGTGTTTCAAATGAGCTCAAAAGGTAGTGTGGTGTGGACTCACTAAAATATGTGTTTCAAATGAGCTCGAAAGGTAGGGTAAACGTCTCATTTCTAAGCAAAAATGGTGGACTCGCCAAAAAATGTGTTTCAAATGAGCTTCAAAGGTAGGGTGGTGATCTAGCTGAAAAATGTCTTTCAAATGAGCTCCAATGATAGGGAAAACGGCCTCATTTCTGAGCAAAAATGGTGGACTCGCCGAAAATTGTGTTTCATATGAGCTCGAAAGGTAGGGCGGTGGACTCGCTAAAAAATGTGTTTCAAATGAGAATGAAAGGTAGGATAAACAACCTCATTTGAAAGCAAAAAAGGTGGACACGCCGAAGTGTTTCAAATGAGTTCGAAAGGTAGGGTCGTTGACTCGCTCAAAAATGTGTTTCAAATGAATTCAAAAGGTAGGGTAAAGAGACTCATTTCTAAGAAAATATGGTGGACTCGCCGAAAAATGTGTTTCAAATGAGCTCAAAACGTTGGGTGGTGTGGACTTGCTAAAAAATGTGTTTCGAATGAGCTCGAAAGGTAGGGTAAACGGCCTCATTTCTAAGCAAAAATGGTGGTCTCGCCGAAAAATGTGTTTCAAATGAGCTCGAAAGGTTGGGTGGTGGACTCGCTAAAAAATTTGTTTCAAATGAGATCGAAACGTAGGTTAAACGGACTCATTTATAAGCAAAAATGGTGGACTTGCCGAAAAATGTGTTTCATATGAGCTCCAAAGGTAGGGTGGTGGACTCGCTAAAAAAATGTGTTTCAAATGAACTCGAACGGTAGGGTAAACGGCCTTATTTCTAAGAAAAAATAGTGGACTCGCCGGAAAATGTGTTTCAAATGAGCTCCAAAGGTAGGGTGGTGGATTCGCTAAAAATGTGTGTCAACTGAGCTCGAAAGGTAGGGTAAACGACCTCATTTCTAAACCAAAATGGTGGACTCGCCGAAAAATGTGTTTCAAATGAGCTTCAAAGGTAGGGTGGTGGTCTAGCTGAAAAGTGTGTTTCAAATGAGATCCAAAGATATGGGAAATGGGCCCATTTCTGAGCAAAAATGGTGGACTCGCCGAAAAATGTGTTTCATATGAGCTCCAAAGGTAGGGTGGTGGACTCGCTAAAAAATGTGTTTCAAATGCGCTCGAAAGGTAGGGTAAAGGCCTTATTTCTAAGAAAAAATAGTGGACTCGCTGGAAAATGTGTTTCAAATGAGCTCCAATGGTAGGGTGGTGGACTCGCTAAAAAATGTGTTTCAAATGAGCTCGAAAGGGAGGGTAAACGGCCTCATTTCTAAGAAAAAATGGTGGACTGGCCAAAAAAAGTGTTTCAAATGAGCTTCAATGGTAGGGTGGTGGTCTAGCTGAAAAATGTGTTTCAAATGAGCTCCAAAGATAGGGTAAACAGCCCCATTTCTGAGTAAAAATGGTGGACTCGCTGAAAATTGTTTTTCATATGAGCTCCAAAGGTAGGGTGGTGGACTCTCAAAAAAATGTGTTACAAATGAGTTTGAAAGGTAGGGTAAACAACCTCATTTGTAAAGCAAAAAGGTGGACACGTCGAAAAATGTGTTTCAAATGAGTTCGAAAGGTAGGGTGGTTGACTCGCTAAAAAATGTTTTTCGACTGATCTCGAAATGTAGGGAAAACGGCCTCATTTCTAAGCAAAATTGGTGGACTCGCCGAAAAATGTGTTTCATATGAGCTCCAAAGGTAGAGTGGTGGACTCGCTAAATAATGTGTTTCAAATGAGCTCGAAAGGTAGGGTAAACAGACTCATTTCTAAGTAAAAATGGTGGACTCGCCGAAAAATGTGTTTCAAATGAGCTCAAAACGTAGGGTGGTGTGGACTCGCTGAAAATGTGTTTCAAATGAGCTCCAAAGGTAGGGTAAACGGCCTCATTTCTAAGAAAAAATGGTGGACTCTCCGAAAAATGTGTTTCAAATGAGCTCGAAAGGTAGGGTGGTGGACTCGCTAAAAAATGTGTTTCAAATGAGCTCGAAAGGTAGGGTAAAGGCACTCATTGCTAAGCAAAAATGGTGGACTCGCCGAAAAATGTGTTTCATATGAGCTCCAAAGGTAGGGTGGTGGACTCGCTAAAAAAATGTGTTTCAAATGAGCTCGAAAGGTAAGGTAAACGGCCTTATTTCTAAGAAAAAATAGTGGACTCGCTGGAAAATGTGTTTCAAATGAGCTCCAAAGGTAGGGTGGTGGACTCGCTAAAAAAAGTGTTTCAAATGAGCTCGAAAGGTAGGGTAAACGGCCTCATTTCTAAGCCAAAATGGTGGACTCGCCGAAAAATGTGTTTCAAATGAGCTTCAAAGGTAGGGTGGTGGTCTAGCTGAAAAATGTGTTTCAAATGAGATCCAAAGATATGGGAAACGGGCCCATTTCTGAGCAAAAATGGTGGACTCGCCGAAAAATGTGTTTCATATGAGCTCCAAAGGTAGGGTGGTGGACTCGCTAAAAAAATATGTTTGAAATGCGCTCGAAAGGTAGGGTAAAGGCCTTATTTCTAAGAAAAAATAGTGGACTCGCTGGAAAATGTGTTTCAAATGAGCTCCAATGGTAGGGTGGTGGACTCGCTAAAAAATGTGTTTCAAATGAGCTCGAAAGGTAGGGTAAACGGCCTCATTTCTAAGAAAAAATGGTGGACTGGCCAAAAAAAGTGTTTCAAATGAGCTTCAATGGTAGGGTGGTGGTCTAGCTGAAAAATGTGTTTCAAATGAGCTCCAAAGATAGGGTAAACAGCCCCATTTCTGAGTAAAAATGGTGGACTCGCTGAAAATTGTTTTTCTTATGAGCTCCAAAGGTAGGGTGGTGGACTCGCTAAAAAATGTGTTTCAAATGAGTTTGAAAGGTAGGGTAAACAGTCTCATTTGTAAAGCAAAAAGGTGGACACGTCGAAAAATGTGTTTCAAATGAGTTCGAAAGGTAGGGTGGTTGACTCGCTAAAAAATGTTTTTCGACTGATCTCGAAATGTCGGGAAAACGGCCTCATTTCTAAGCAAAATTGGTGGACTCGCCGAAAAATGTGTTTCATATGAGCTCCAAAGGTAGAGTGGTGGACTCGCTAAAAAATGTGTTTCAAATGAGCTCCAAAGGTAAGGAAAACGGCCTTATTTCTAAGAAAAAAGAGTGGACTCGCTGGAAAATGTGTTTCAAATGAGCTCCAAAGGTAGGGTGGTGGACTAGCTAAATAATGTGTTTCAAATGAGCTCGAAAGGTAGGGTAAACAAACTCATTTCTAAGTAAAAATGGTGGACTCGCCGAAAAATGTGTTTCAAATGAGCTCAAAACGTAGGGTGGTGTGGACTCGCTGAAAATGTGTTTCAAATGAGCTCCAAAGGTAGGGTAAACAGCCTCATTTCTAAGAAAAAATGGTGGACTCTCCGAAAAATGTGTTTCAAATGAGCTCGAAAGGTTGGGTGGTGTGGACTCGCTAAAATATGTGTTTCAAATGAGCTCGAAAGGTAGGGTAAACGGCCTCATTTCTAAGCAAAAATGGTGGACTCGCGCAAAATGTGTTTCAAATGAGCTCGAAAGGTAGGGTGGTGGACTCGCTAAAAAATGTGTTTCAAATGAGCTCGAAAGGTAGGGTAAAGGCACTCGTTGCTAAGCAAAAATGGTGAACTCGCCGAAAAATGTGTTTCATATGAGCTCCAAAGGTAGGGTGGTGGACTCGCTAAAAAAATGTGTTTCAAATGAGCTCGAAAGGTAAGGTAAACGGCCTTATTTCTAAGAAAAAATAGTGGACTCGCTGGAAAATGTGTTTCAAATGAGCTCCAAAGGTAGGGTGGTGGACTCGCTAAAATAAGTGTTTCAAATGAGCTCGAAAGGTAGGGTAAACGGCTTCATTTCTAAGAAAAAATGGAGGACTCGCCAAAAAATGTGTTTCAAATGAGTTTCAAAGGTAGGGTGGTGGTCTAGCTAAAAAATGTGTTTCAAATGAGCTCCAATGATAGGGAAAACGGCCCCATTTTGAGCAAAAATGGTGGACTCGCCGAAAATTGTGTTTCATATGAGCTCCAAAGGTAGGGTGGTGGACTCGCTAAAAAATGTGTTTCAAATGAGTTTGAAAGGTAGGGTAAACAGTCTCATTTGTAAAGCAAAAAGGTGGACACGTCGAAAAATGTGTTTCAAATGAGTTCGAAAGGTAGGGTGGTTGACTCGCTAAAAAATGTTTTTCGACTGATCTCGAAATGTAAGGAAAACGGCCTCATTTCTAAGAAAAATTGGTGGACTCGCCGAAAAATGTGTTTCATATGAGCTCCAAAGGTAGAGTGGTGGACTCGCTAAAAAATGTGTTTCAAATGAGCTCCAAAGGTAAGGAAAACGGCCTTATTTCTAAGAAAAAAGAGTGGACTCGCTGGAAAATGTGTTTCAAATGAGCTCCAAAGGTAGGGTGGTGGACTAGCTAAATAATGTGTTTCAAATGAGCTCGAAAGGTAGGGTAAACAGACTCATTTCTAAGTAAAAATGGTGGACTCGCCGAAAAATGTGTTTCAAATGAGCTCAAAACGTAGGGTGGTGTGGACTCGCTGAAAATGTGTTTCAAATGAGCTCCAAAGGTAGGGTAAACGGCCTCATTTCTAAGAAAAAATGGTGGACTCTCCGAAAAATGTGTTTCAAATGAGCTCGAAAGGTTGGGTGGTGTGGACTCGCTAAAATATGTGTTTCAAATGAGCTCGAAAGGTAGGGTAAACGGCCTCATTTCTAAGCAAAAATGGTGGACTCGCGCAAAATGTGTTTCAAATGAGCTCGAAAGGTAGGGTGGTGGACTCGCTAAAAAATGTGTTTCAAATGAGCTCGAAAGGTAGGGTAAAGGCACTCATTGCTAAGCAAAAATGGTGAACTCGCCGAAAAATGTGTTTCATATGAGCTCCAAAGGTAGGGTGGTGGACTCGCTAAAAAAATGTGTTTCAAATGAGCTCGAAAGGTAAGGTAAACGGCCTTATTTCTAAGAAAAAATAGTGGACTCGCTGGAAAATGTGTTTCAAATGAGCTCCAAAGGTAGGGTGGTGGACTCGCTAAAATAAGTGTTTCAAATGAGCTCGAAAGGTAGGGTAAACGGCTTCATTTCTAAGAAAAAATGGAGGACTCGCCAAAAAATGTGTTTCAAATGAGTTTCAAAGGTAGGGTGGTGGTCTAGCTAAAAAATGTGTTTCAAATGAGCTCCAATGATAGGGAAAACGGCCCCATTTTGAGCAAAAATGGTGGACTCGCCGAAAATTGTGTTTCATATGAGCTCCAAAGGTAGGGTGGTGGACTCGCTAAAAAATGTGTTTCAAATGAGTTTGAAAGGTAGCCTAAATAACCTCATTTGTAAGCAAAAAAGCTGGACACGCCAAAAAATGTGTTTCAAATGAGTTCGAAAGGTAGGGTGGTTGACTCGCTAAAAAATGTGTTTCAAATGAATTCAAAAGGTAGGGTAAAAGGACTCATTTCTAAGCAAAAATGGTGGACTCGCCGAAAAATGTGTTTCAAATGAGCTCAAAACGTAGGGTGGTGTGGACTCGCTAAAAAATGTGTTTCGAATGAGCTCGAAAGGTAGGGTAAACGGCCTCATTTCTAAGTAAAAATGGTGGACTGTCCGAAAAATGTGTTTCAAATGAGCTCGAAAGATAGGGTGGTGTGGACTCGCTAAAATATGTGTTTCAAATGAGTTCGAAAGGTAGGGTAAACAGATTCATTTCTAAGCAAAAATGGTGGACTCGCCAAAAATGTGTTTCAAATGAGCTCGAAAGGTAGGGTAAACGGACTCATTTCTAAGCAAAAATGGTGGACTCGCCGAAAAATGTGTTTCATATGTGCTCCAAAGGTAGGGTGGTGGACTCGCTACAAAAATATGTTTCAAATGAGCTCGAAAGGTAGGGTAAACGGACTTATTTCTAAGAAAAAATAGTGGACTCGCCGGAAAATGTGTTTCAAATGAGCTCCAAAGGTAGGGCGGTGGACTCGCTAAAAATGTGTTTCAAATGAGCTCGAAAGGTAGGGTAAACGGCCTCATTTCTAAGAAAAAATGGTGGACTCGCCGAAAAATGTGTTTCAAATGAGCTTCAAAGGTAGGGTGGTGGTCTAGCTGAAAAATGTGTTTCAAATGAGCTCCAAAGGTAAGGAAAACGGCCTTATTTCTAAGAAAAAAGAGTGGACTCGCTGGAAAATGTGTTTCAAATGAGCTCCAAAGGTAGGGTGGTGGACTAGCTAAATAATGTGTTTCAAATGAGCTCGAAAGGTAGGGTAAACAGACTCATTTCTAAGTAAAAATGGTGGACTCGCCGAAAAATGTGTTTCAAATGAGCTCAAAACGTAGGGTGGTGTGGACTCGCTGAAAATGTGTTTCAAATGAGCTCCAAAGGTAGGGTAAACGGCCTCATTTCCAAGAAAAAATGGTGGACTCTCCGAAAAATGTGTTTCAAATGAGCTCGAAAGGTTGGGTGGTGTGGACTCGCTAAAATATGTGTTTGAAATGAGCTCGAAAGGTAGGGTAAACGGCCTCATTTCTAAGCAAAAATGGTGGACTCGCGCAAAATGTGTTTCAAATGAGCTCGAAAGGTAGGGTGGTGGACTCGCTAAAAAATGTGTTTCAAATGAGCTCGAAAGGTAGGGTAAAGGCATTCATTGCTAAGCAAAAATGGTGGACTCGCCGAAAAATGTGTTTCATATGAGATCCAAAGGTAGGGTGGTGGACTCGCTAAAAAAATGTGTTTCAAATGAGCTCGAAAGGTAAGGTAAACGGCCTTATTTCTAAGAAAAAATAGTGGACTCGCTGGAAAATGTGTTTCAAATGAGCTCCAAAGGTAGGGTGGTGGACTCGCTAAAAAAAGTGTTTCAAATGAGCTCGAAAGGTAGGGTAAACGGCCTCATTTCTAAGCCAAAATGGTGGACTCGCCGAAAAATGTGTTTCAAATGAGCTTCAAAGGTAGGGTGGTGGTCTAGCTGAAAAATGTGTTTCAAATGAGATCCAAAGATATGGGAAACGGGCCCATTTCTGAGCAAAAATGGTGGACTCGCCGAAAAATGTGTTTCATATGAGCTCCAAAGGTAGGGTGGTGGACTCGCTAAAAAAATATGTTTGAAATGCGCTCGAAAGGTAGGGTAAAGGCCTTATTTCTTAGAAAAAATAGTGGACTCGCTGGAAAATGTGTTTCAAATGAGCTCCAATGGTAGGGTGGTGGACTCGCTAAAAAATGTGTTTCAAATGAGCTCGAAAGGTAGGGTAAACGGCCTCATTTCTAAGAAAAAATGGTGGACTGGCCAAAAAAAGTGTTTCAAATGAGCTTCAATGGTAGGGTGGTGGTCTAGCTGAAAAATGTGTTTCAAATGAGCTCCAAAGATAGGGTAAACAGCCCCATTTCTGAGTAAAAATGGTGGACTCGCTGAAAATTGTTTTTCATATGAGCTCCAAAGGTAGGGTGGTGGACTCGCTAAAAAATGTGTTTCAAATGAGTTTGAAAGGTAGGGTAAACAGCCTCATTTGTAAAGCAAAAAGGTGGACACGTCGAAAAATGTGTTTCAAATGAGTTCGAAAGGTAGGGTGGTTGACTCGCTAAATTTTTTTTTCGACTGATCTCGAAATGTAGGGAAAACGGCCTCATTTCTAAGCAAAATTGGTGGACTCGCCGAAAAATGTGTTTCATATGAGCTCCAAAGGTAGAGTGGTGGACTCGCTAAAAAATGTGTTTCAAATGAGCTCCAAAGGTAAGGAAAACGGCCTTATTTCTAAGAAAAAAGAGTGGACTCGCTGGAAAATGTGTTTCAAATGAGCTCCAAAGGTAGGGTGGTGGACTAGCTAAATAATGTGTTTCAAATGGGCTCGAAAGGTAGGGTAAACAGACTCATTTCTAAGTAAAAATGGTGGACTCGCCGAAAAATGTGTTTCAAATGAGCTCAAAACGTAGGGTGGTGTGGACTCGCTGAAAATGTGTTTCAAATGAGCTCCAAAGGTAGGGTAAACGGCCTCATTTCTAAGAAAAAATGGTGGACTCTCCGAAAAATGTGTTTCAAATGAGCTCGAAAGGTTGGGTGGTGTGGACTCGCTAAAATATGTGTTTCAAATGAGCTCGAAAGGTAGGGTAAACGGCCTCATTTCTAAGCAAAAATGGTGGACTCACGCAAAATGTGTTTCAAATGAGCTCGAAAGGTAGGGTGGTGGACTCGCTAAAAAATGTGTTTCAAATGAGCTCGAAAGGTAGGGTAAAGGCACTCATTGCTAAGCAAAAATGGTGAACTCGCCGAAAAATGTGTTTCATATGAGCTCCAAAGGTAGGGTGGTGGACTCGCTAAAAAAATGTGTTTCAAATGAGCTGAAAGGTAAGGTAAACGGCCTTATTTCTAAGAAAAAATAGTGGACTCGCTGGAAAATGTGTTTCAAATGAGCTCCAAAGGTAGGGTGGTGGACTCGCTAAAATAAGTGTTTCAAATGAGCTCGAAAGGTAGGGTAAACGGCTTCATTTCTAAGAAAAAATGGAGGACTCGCCAAAAAATGTGTTTCAAATGAGTTTCAAAGGTAGGGTGGTGGTCTAGCTAAAAAATGTGTTTCAAATGAGCTCCAATGATAGGGAAAACGGCCCCATTTTGAGCAAAAATGGTGGACTCGCCGAAAATTGTGTTTCATATGAGCTCCAAAGGTAGGGTGGTGGACTCGCTAAAAAATGTGTTTCAAATGAGTTTGAAAGGTAGCCTAAACAACCTCATTTGTAAGCAAAAAAGCTGGACACGCCGAAAAATGTGTTTCAAATGAGTTCGAAAGGTAGGGTGGTTGACTCGCTAAAAAATGTGTTTCAAATGAATTCAAAAGGTAGGGTAAACAGACTCATTTCTAAGCAAAAATGGTGGACTCGCCGAAAAATGTGTTTCAAATGAGCTCAAAACGTAGGGTGGTGTGGACTCGCTAAAAAATGTGTTTCGAATGAGCTCGAAAGGTAGGGTAAACGGCCTCATTTCTAAGCAAAAATGGTGGACTCTCCGAAAAATGTGTTTCAAATGAGCTCGAAAGATAGGGTGGTGTGGACTCGCTAAAATATGTGTTTCAAATGAGTTCGAAAGGTAGGGTAAACAGATTCATTTCTAAGCAAAAATGGTGGACTCGCCAAAAATGTGTTTCAAATGAGCTCGAAAGGTAGGGTAAACGGACTCATTTCTAAGCAAAAATGGTGGACTCGCCGAAAAATGTGTTTCATATGTGCTCCAAAGGTAGGGTGGTGGACTCGCTAAAATAAGTGTTTCAAATGAGCTCGAAAGGTAGGGTAAACGGCTTCATTTCTAAGAAAAAATGGAGGACTCGCCAAAAAATGTGTTTCAAATGAGTTTCAAAGGTAGGGTGGTGGTCTAGCTAAAAAATGTGTTTCAAATGAGCTCCAATGATAGGGAAAACGGCCCCATTTTGAGCAAAAATGGTGGACTCGCCGAAAATTGTGTTTCATATGAGCTCCAAAGGTAGGGTGGTGGACTCGCTAAAAAATGTGTTTCAAATGAGCTCGAAAGGTAGGGTAAAGGCACTCATTGCTAAGCAAAAATGGTGAACTCGCTGAAAAATGGGTTTCATATGAGCTCCAAAGGTAGGGTGGTGGACTCGCTAAAAAAATGTGTTTCAAATGAGCTCGAAAGGTAAGGTAAACGGCCTTATTTCTAAGAAAAAATAGTGGACTCGCTGGAAAATGTGTTTCAAATGAGCTCCAAAGGTAGGGTGGTGGACTCGCTAAAATAAGTGTTTCAAATGAGCTCGAAAGGTAGGGTAAACGGCTTCATTTCTAAGAAAAAATGGAGGACTCGCCAAAAAATGTGTTTCAAATGAGTTTCAAAGGTAGGGTGGTGGTCTAGCTAAAAAATGTGTTTCAAATGAGCTCCAATGATAGGGAAAACGGCCCCATTTTGAGCAAAAATGGTGGACTCGCCGAAAATTGTGTTTCATATGAGCTCCAAAGGTAGGGTGGTGGACTCGCTAAAAAATGTGTTTCAAATGAGTTTGAAAGGTAGCCTAAACAACCTCATTTGTAAGCAAAAAAGCTGGACACGCCGAAAAATGTGTTTCAAATGAGTTCGAAAGGTAGGGTGGTTGACTCGCTAAAAAATGTGTTTCAAATGAATTCAAAAGGTAGGGTAAACAGACTCATTTCTAAGCAAAAATGGTGGACTCGCCGAAAAATGTGTTTCAAATGAGCTCAAAACGTAGGGTGGTGTGGACTCGCTAAAAAATGTGTTTCGAAGGAGCTCGAAAGGTAGGGTAAACGGCCTCATTTCTAAGCAAAAATGGTGGACTCTCCGAAAAATGTGTTTCAAATGAGCTCGAAAGATAGGGTGGTGTGGACTCGCTAAAATATGTGTTTCAAATGAGTTCGAAAGGTAGGGTAAACAGATTCATTTCTAAGCAAAAATGGTGGACTCGCCAAAAATGTGTTTCAAATGAGCTCGAAAGGTAGGGTAAACGGACTCATTTCTAAGCAAAAATGGTGGACTCGCCGAAAAATGTGTTTCATATGTGCTCCAAAGGTAGGGTGGTGGACTCGCTACAAAAATGTGTTTCAAATGAGCTCGAAAGGTAGGGTAAACGGACTTATTTCTAAGAAAAAATAGTGGACTCGCCGGAAAATGTGTTTCAAATGAGCTCCAAAGGTAGGGCGGTGGACTCGCTAAAAATGTGTTTCAAATGAGCTCGAAAGGTAGGGTAAACGGCCTCATTTCTAAGTAAAAATGGTGGACTCGCCGAAAAATGTGTTTCAAATGAGCTCAAAACGTAGGGTGGTGTGGACTCGCTGAAAATGTGTTTCAAATGAGCTCCAAAGGTAGGGTAAACGGCCTCATTTCGAAGAAAAAATGGTGGACTCTCCGAAAAATGTGTTTCAAATGAGCTCGAAAGGTTGGGTGGTGTGGACTCGCTAAAATATGTGTTTCAAATGAGCTCGAAAGGTAGGGTAAACGGCCTCATTTCTAAGCAAAAATGGTGGACTCGCGCAAAATGTGTTTCAAATGAGCTCGAAATGTAGGGTGGTGGACTCGCTAAAAAATGTGTTTCAAATGAGCTCGAAAGGTAGGGTAAAGGCACTCATTGCTAAGCAAAAATGGTGAACTCGCCGAAAAATGTGTTTCATATGAGATCCAAAGGTAGGGTGGTGGACTCGCTAAAAAAATGTGTTTCAAATGAGCTCGAAAGGTAAGGTAAACGGCCTTATTTCTAAGAAAAAATAGTGGACTCGCTGGAAAATGTGTTTCAAATGAGCTCCAAAGGTAGGGTGGTGGACTCGCTAAAATAAGTGTTTCAAATGAGCTCGAAAGGTAGGGTAAACGGCTTCATTTCTAAGAAAAAATGGAGGACTCGCCAAAAAATGTGTTTCAAATGAGTTTCAAAGGTAGGGTGGTGGTCTAGCTAAAAAATGTGTTTCAAATAAGCTCCAATGATAGGGAAAACGGCCCCATTTTGAGCAAAAATGGTGGACTCGCCGAAAATTGTGTTTCATATGAGCTCCAAAGGTAGGGTGGTGGACTCGCTAAAAAATGTGTTTCAAATGAGTTTGAAAGGTAGCCTAGACAACCTCATTTGTAAGCAAAAAAGCTGGACACGCCGAAAAAGGTGTTTCAAATGAGTTCGAAAGGTAGGGTGGTTGACTCGCTAAAAAATGTGTTTCAAATGAATTCAAAAGGTAGGGTAAACAGAGTCATTTCTAAGCAAAAATGGTGGACTAGCCGAAAAATGTGTTTCAAATGAGCTCAAAACGTAGGGTGGTGTGGACTCGCTAAAAAATGTGTTTCGAATGAGCTCGAAAGGTAGGGTAAAGGCACTCATTGCTAAGCAAAAATGGTGGACTCGCCGAAAAATGTGTTTCATATGAGCTCCAAAGGTAGGGTGGTGGACTCGCTACAAAAATGTGTTTCAAATGAGCTCGAAAGGTAGGGTAAACGGACTTATTTCTAAGAAAAAATAGTGGACTCGCCGGAAAATATGTTTCAAATGAGCTCCAAAGGTAGGGCGGTGGACTCGCTAAAAATGTGTTTCAAATGAGATCGAAAGGTAGGGTAAACGGCCTCATTTCTAAGAAAAAATGGTGGACTCGCCGAAAAATGTGTTTCAAATGAGCTTCAAAGGTAGGGTGGTGGTCTAGCTGAAAAATGTGTTTCAAATGAGCTCCAAAGGTAGGGTAAACGGCCCATTTCTGAGCAAAATTGGTGGACTCGCCGAAAAATGTGTTTCATATGAGCTCAAAAGGTAGGGTGATGGACCCGCTAAACAAATGTGTTTCGAATGAGCTCGAAAGGAATGGTAAACTGCCTCATGTAAGCAAAAATGGTGGACACGCCGAAAAAAGTGTTTCAAATGAGTTCGAAAGGTAGGGTGGTGGACTCGCTAAAAAATCTGTTTCAAATGAATTCAAAAGGTAGTGTGGTGTGGACTGACAAATAAATGTGTTTCGAATAAGCTCGAAAGGTAGGGTAAACGGCCTCATTTCTAAGCAAAAATGGTGGACTCGCAAAAAATGTGTTTCAAATGAGTTCGAAAGGTAGGGTGGTTGACTCGCTAAAAAATGTGTTTCAAATGAATTCAAAAGGTAGGGTAAACAGACTCATTTCTAAGCAAAAATGGTGGACTCGCCGAAAAATGTGTTTCAAATGAGCTCAAAACGTAGGGTGGTGTGGACTCGCTAAAAAATGTGTTTCGAAGGAGCTCGAAAGGTAGGGTAAACGGCCTCATTTCTAAACAAAAATGGTGGACTCTCCGAAAAATGTGTTTCAAATGAGCTCGAAAGATAGGGTGGTGTGGACTCGCTAAAATATGTGTTTCAAATGAGTTCGAAAGGTATGGTAAACAGATTCATTTCTAAGCAAAAATGGTGGACTCGCCAAAAATGTGTTTCAAATGAGCTCGAAAGGTAGGGTAAACGGCCTCATTTCTAAGCAAAAATGGTGGACTCGCCGAAAAATGTGTTTCATATGTGCTCCAAAGGTAGGGTGGTGGACTCGCTACAAAAATGTGTTTCAAATGAGCTCGAAAGGTAGGGTAAACGGACTTATTTCTAAGAAAAAATAGTGGACTCGCCGGAAAATGTGTTTCAAATGAGCTCCAAAGGTAGGGCGGTGGACTCGCTAAAAATGTGTTTCAAATGAGCTCGAAAGGTAGGGTAAACGACCTCATTTCTAAGAAAAAATGGTGGACTCGCCGAAAAATGTGTTTCAAATGAGCTTCAAAGGTAGGGTGGTGGTCTAGCTGAAAAATGTGTTTCAAATGAGCTCCAAAGGTAGGGTAAACGGCCCATTTCTGAGCAAAATTGGTGGACTCGCCGAAAAATGTGTTTCATATGAGCTCAAAAGGTAGGGTGATGGACCCGCTAAAAAAATGTGTTTCGAATGAGCTCGAAAGGAATGGTAAACTGCCTCATGTAAGCAAAAATGGTGGACACGCCGAAAAAAGTGTTTCAAATGAGTTCGAAAGGTAGGGTGGTGGACTCGCTAAAAAATCTGTTTCGAATGAATTCAAAAGGTAGTGTGGTGTGGACTCACAAATAAATGTGTTTCGAATAAGCTCGAAAGGTAGGGTAAACGGCCTCATTTCTAAGCAAAAATGGTGGACTCGCAAAAAATGTGTTTCAAATGAGCTCGAAAGGTGGGGTGGTGTGGACTCGCTAAAACATGTGTTTCAAATGAGCTCGAAAGGTCGGGTAAACAGACTCATTTCTAAGCAAAAATGGTGGACTCGCCGAAAAATGTGTTTCAAATGAGCTCAAAAGGTAGTGTGGTGTGGACTCACAAATAAATGTGTTTCGAATAAGCTCGAAAGGTAGGGTAAACGGCCTCATTTCTAAGAAAATATGGTGGACTCGCCAAAAAATGTGTTTCAAATGAGCTTCAAAGGTAGGGTGGTGATCTAGCTGAAAATGTGTTTCAAATGAGCTCCAATGATAGGGAAAACGGCCTCATTTCTAAGCAAAAATGGTGGACTCGCAAAAAATGTGTTTCAAATGAGCTCGAAAGGTGGGGTGGTGTGGACTCGCTAAAAAATGTGTTTCAAATGAGCTCGAAAGGTCGGGTAAACAGACTCATTTCTAAGCAAAAATGGTGGACTCGCCGAAAAATGTGTTTCAAATGAGCTCAAAACGTAGGGTGGTGTGGACTCGCTAAAAAATGTGTTCCGAATGAGCACGAAAGGTAGGGTAAACGGACTCATTTCTAAGCAAAAATGGTGGACTCACCGAAAAATGTGTTTCATATGTGCTCCAAAGGTAGGGTGGTGGACTCGCTACAAAAATGTGTTTCAAATGAGCTCGAAAGGTAGGGTAAACGGACTTATTTCTAAGAAAAAATAGTGGACTCGCCGGAAAATGTGTTTCAAATGAGCTCCAAAGGTAGGGCGGTGGACTCGCTAAAAATGTGTTTCAAATGAGCTCGAAAGGTAGGGTAAACGGCCTCATTTCTAAGAAAAAATGGTGGACTCGCCGAAAAATGTGTTTCAAATGAGCTTCAAAGGTAGGGTGGTGGTCTAGCTGAAAAATGTGTTTCAAATGAGCTCCAAAGGTAAGGAAAACGGCCTTATTTCTAAGAAAAAAGAGTGGACTCGCTGGTAAATGTGTTTGAAATGAGCTCCAAAGGTACGGTGGTGGACTAGCTAAATAATGTGTTTCAAATGAGCTCGAAAGGTAGGGTAAACAGACTCATTTCTAAGTAAAAATGGTGGACTCGCCGAAAAATGTGTTTCAAATGAGCTCAAAACGTAGGGTGGTGTGGACTCGCTGAAAATGTGTTTCAAATGAGCTCCAAAGGTAGGGTAAACGGCCTCATTTCCAAGAAAAAATGGTGGACTCTCCGAAAAATGTGTTTCAAATGAGCTCGAAAGGTTGGGTGGTGTGGACTCGCTAAAATATGTGTTTCAAATGAGCTCGAAAGGTAGGGTAAACGGCCTCATTTCTAAGCAAAAATGGTGGACTCACGCAAAATGTGTTTCAAATGAGCTCGAAAGGTAGGGTGGTGGACTCGCTAAAAAATGTGTTTCAAATGAGCTCGAAAGGTAGGGTAAAGGCACTCATTGCTAAGCAAAAATGGTGAACTCGCCGAAAAATGTGTTTCATATGAGCTCCAAAGGTAGGGTGGTGGACTCGCTAAAAAAATGTGTTTCAAATGAGCTCGAAAGGTAAGGTAAACGGCCTTATTTCTAAGAAAAAATAGTGGACTCGCTGGAAAATGTGTTTCAAATGAGCTCCAAAGGTAGGGTGGTGGACTCGCTAAAATAAGTGTTTCAAATGAGCTCGAAAGGTAGGGTAAACGGCTTCATTTCTAAGAAAAAATGGAGGACTCGCCAAAAAATGTGTTTCAAATGAGTTTCAAAGGTAGGGTGGTGGTCTAGCTAAAAATGTGTTTCAAATGAGCTCCAATGATAGGGAAAACGGCCCCATTTTGAGCAAAAATGGTGGACTCGCCGAAAATTGTGTTTCATATGAGCTCCAAAGGTAGGGTGGTGGACTCGCTAAAAAATGTGTTTCAAATGAGTTTGAAAGGTAGCCTAAACAACCTCATTTGTAAGCAAAAAAGCTGGACACGCCGAAAAAGGTGTTTCAAATGAGCTCCAAAGGTAGGGTGGTGGACTCGCTACAAAAATGTGTTTCAAATGAGCTCGAAAGGTAGGGTAAACGGACTTATTTCTAAGAAAAAATAGTGGACTCGCCGGAAAATGTGTTTCAAATGAGCTCCAAAGGTAGGGCGGTGGACTCGCTAAAAATGTGTTTCAAATGAGCTCGAAAGGTAGGGTAAACGGCCTCATTTCTAAGAAAAAATGGTGGACTCGCCGAAAAATGTGTTTCAAATGAGCTTCAAAGGTAGGGTGGTGGTCTAGCAGAAAAATGTGTTTCAAATGAGCTCCAAAGGTAGGGCGGTGGACTCTCTAAAAATGTGTTTCAAATGAGCTCGAAAGGTAGGGTAAACGGCCTCATTTCTAAGAAAAAATGGTGGACTCGCCGAAAAATGTGTTTCAAATGAGCTTCAAAGGTAGGGTGGTGGTCTAGCTGAAAAATGTGTTTCAAATGAGCTGGTAAACGGCCCATTTCTGAGCAAAATTGGTGGACTCGCCGAAAAATGTGTTTCATATGAGCTCAAAAGGTAGGGTGATGGAACCGCTAAAAAAATGTGTTTCGAATGAGCTCGAAAGGAATGGTAAACTGCCTCATGTAAGCAAAAATGGTGGACACGCCGAAAAAAGTGTTTCAAATGAGTTCGAAAGGTAGGGTGGTGGACTCGCTAAAAAATCTGTTTCAAATGAATTCAAAAGGTAGTGTGGTGTGGACTCACAAATAAATGTGTTTCGAATAAGCTCGAAAGGTAGGGTAAACGGCCTCATTTCTAAGCAAAAATGGTGGACTCGCAAAAAATGTGTTTCAAATGAGCTCGAAAGGTGGGGTGGTGTGGACTCGCTAAAACATGTGTTTCAAATGAGCTCGAAAGGTCGGGTAAACAGACTCATTTCTAAGCAAAAATGGTGGACTCGCCGAAAAATGTGTTTCAAATGAGCTCAAAACGTAGGGTGGTGTGGACTCGCTAAAAAATGTGTTTCGAATGAGCACGAAAGGTAGGGTAAACGGACTCATTTCTAAGCAAAAATGGTGGACTCGCCGAAAAATGTGTTTCATATGTGCTCCAAAGGTAGGGTGGTGGACTCGCTACAAAAATGTGTTTCAAATGAGCTCGAAAGGTAGGGTAAACGGACTTATTTCTAAGAAAAAATAGTGGACTCGCCGGAAAATGTGTTTCAAATGAGCTCCAAAGGTAGGGCGGTGGACTCGCTAAAAATGTGTTTCAAATGAGCTCGAAAGGTAGGGTAAACGGCCTCATTTCTAAGAAAAATGGTGGACTCGCCGAAAAATGTGTTTCAAATGAGCTTCAAAGGTAGGGTGGTGGTCTAGCTGAAAAATGTGTTTCAAATGAGCTCCAAAGGTAAGGAAAACGGCCTTATTTCTAAGAAAAAAGAGTGGACTCGCTGGAAAATGTGTTTCAAATGAGCTCCAAAGGTACGGTGGTGGACTAGCTAAATAATGTGTTTCAAATGAGCTCGAAAGGTAGGGTAAACAGACTCATTTCTAAGTAAAAATGGTGGACTCGCCGAAAAATGTGTTTCAAATGAGCTCAAAACGTAGGGTGGTGTGGACTCGCTGAAAATGTGTTTCAAATGAGCTCCAAAGGTAGGGTAAACGGCCTCATTTCCAAGAAAAAATGGTGGACTCTCCGAAAAATGTGTTTCAAATGAGCTCGAAAGGTTGGGTGGTGTGGACTCGCTAAAATATGTGTTTCAAATGAGCTCGAAAGGTAGGGTAAACGGCCTCATTTCTAAGCAAAAATGGTGGACTCGCGCAAAATGTGTTTCAAATGAGCTCGAAAGGTAGGGAGGTGGACTCGCTAAAAAATGTGTTTCAAATGAGCTCGAAAGGTAGGGTAAAGGCACTCATTGCTAAGCAAAAATGGTGAACTCGCCGAAAAATGTGTTTCATATGAGCTCCAAAGGTAGGGTGGTGGACTCGCTAAAAAAATGTGTTTCAAATGAGCTCGAAAGGTAAGGTAAACGGCCTTATTTCTAAGAAAAAATAGTGGACTCGCTGGAAAATGTGTTTCAAATGAGCTCCAAAGGTAGGGTGGTGGACTCGCTAAAATAAGTGTTTCAAATGAGCTCGAAAGGTAGGGTAAACGGCTTCATTTCTAAGAAAAAATGGAGGACTCGCCAAAAAATGTGTTTCAAATGAGTTTCAAAGGTAGGGTGGTGGTCTAGCTAAAAATGTGTTTCAAATGAGCTCCAATGATAGGGAAAACGGCCCCATTTTGAGCAAAAATGGTGGACTCGCCGAAAATTGTGTTTCATATGAGCTCGAAAGGTAGGGTGGTGGACTCGCTAAAAAATGTGTTTCAAATGAGTTTGAAAGGTAGCCTAAACAACCTCATTTGTAAGCAAAAAAGCTGGACACGCCGAAAAAGGTGTTTCAAATGAGTTCGAAAGGTAGGGTGGTTGACTCGCTAAAAAATGTGTTTCAAATGAATTCAAAAGGTAGGGTAAACAGACTCATTTCTAAGCAAAAATGGTGGACTCGCCAAAAAATGTGTTTCAAATGAGCTCAAAACGTAGGGTGGTGTGGACTCGCTAAAAAATGTGTTTCAAATGAGCTCGAAAGGTAGGGTAAACGGCCTCATTTCTAAGCAAAAATGGTGGACTCGCCGAAAAATGTGTTTCAAATGAGCTCGAAAGATAGGGTGGTGTGGACTCGCTACAATATGTGTTTCAAATGAGTTCGAAAGGTAGGGTAAACAGATTCATTTCTAAGCAAAAATGGTGGACTCGCCAAAAATGTGTTTCAAATGAGCTCGAAAGGTAGGGTAAACAGACTCATTTCTAAGCAAAAATGGTGGACTCGCCGAAAAGTGTGTTTCATATGTGCTCCAAAGGTAGGGTGGTGGACTCGCTACAAAAATGTGTTTCAAATGAGCTCGAAAGGTAGGGTAAACGGACTTATTTCTAAGAAAAAATAGTGGACTCGCTGGAAAATATGTTTCAAATGAGCTCCAAAGGTAGGGCGGTGGACTCGCTAAAAATGTGTTTCAAATGAGCTCGAAAGGTAGGGTAAACGGCCTCATTTCTAAGAAAAAATGGTGGACTCGCCGAAAAATGTGTTTCAAATGAGCTTCAAAGGTAGGGTGGTGGTCTAGCTGAAAAATGTGTTTCAAATGAGCTCCAAAGGTAGGGTAAACGGCCCATTTCTGAGCAAAATTGGTGGACTCGCCGAAAAATGTGTTTCATATGAGCTCAAAAGGTAGGGTGATGGACCCGCTAAAAAAATGTGTTTCGAATGAGCTCGAAAGGAATGGTAAACTGCCTCATGTAAGCAAAAATGGTGGACACGCCGAAAAAAGTGTTTCAAATGAGTTCGAAAGGTAGGGTGGTGGACTCGCTAAAAAATCTGTTTCAAATGAATTCAAAAGGTAGTGTGGTGTGGACTCACAAATAAATGTGTTTCGAATAAGCTCGAAAGGTAGGGTAAACGGCCTCATTTCTAAGCAAAAATGGTGGACTCGCAAAAAATGTGTTTCAAATGAGTTCGAAAGGTAGGGTGGTTGACTCGCTAAAAAATGTGTTTCAAATGAATTCAAAAGGTAGGGCAAACAGACTCATTTCTAAGCAAAAATGGTGGACTCGCCGAAAAATGTGTTTCAAATGAGCTCAAAACGTAGGGTGGTGTGGACTCGCTAAAAAATGTGTTTCGAAGGAGCTCGAAAGGTAGGGTAAACGGCCTCATTTCTAAACAAAAATGGTGGACTCTCCAAAAAATGTGTTTCAAATGAGCTCGAAAGATAGGGTGGTGTGGACTCGCTAAAATATGTATTTCAAATGAGTTCGAAAGGTATGGTAAACAGATTCATTTCTAAGCAAAAATGGTGGACTCGCCAAAAATGTGTTTCAAATGAGCTCAAAAGGTAGGGTAAACGGCCTCATTTCTAAGAAAAACTGGTGGACTCGCCGAAAAATGTGTTTCATATGTGCTCCAAAGGTAGGGTGGTGGAGTCGCTACAAAAATGTGTTTCAAATGAGCTCGAAAGGTAGGGTAAACGGACTTATTTCTAAGAAAAAATAGTGGACTCGCCGGAAAATGTGTTTCAAATGAGCTCCAAAGGTAGGGCGGTGGACTCGCTAAAAATGTGTTTCAAATGAGCTCGAAAGGTAGGGTAAACGGCCTCATTTCTAAGAAAAAATGGTGGACTCGCCGAAAAATGTGTTTCAAATGAGCTTCAAAGGTAGGGTGGTGGTCTAGCTGAAAAATGTGTTTCAAATGAGCTCCAAAGGTAGGGTAAACGGCCCATTTCTGAGCAAAATTGGTGGACTCGCCGAAAAATGTGTTTCATATGAGCTCAAAAGGTAGGGTGATGGACCCGCTAAAAAAATGTGTTTCGAATGAGCTCGAAAGGAATGGTAAACTGCCTCATGTAAGCAAAAATGGTGGACACGCCGAAAAAAGTGTTTCAAATGAGTTCGAAAGGTAGGGTGGTGGACTCGCTAAAAAATCTGTTTCAAATGAATTCAAAAGGTAGTGTGGTGTGGACTCACAAATAAATGTGTTTCGAATAAGCTCGAAAGGTAGGGTAAACGGCCTCATTTCTAAGCAAAAATGGTGGTCTCGCAAAAAATGTGTTTCAAATGAGTTCGAAAGGTAGGGTGGTTGACTCGCTAAAAAATGTGTTTCAAATGAATTCAAAAGGTAGGGCAAACAGACTCATTTCTAAGCAAAAATGGTGGACTCGCCGAAAAATGTGTTTCAAATGAGCTCAAAACGTAGGGTGGTGTGGACTCGCTAAAAAATGTGTTTCGAAGGAGCTCGAAAGGTAGGGTAAACGGCCTCATTTCTAAACAAAAATGGTGGACTCTCCAAAAAATGTGTTTCAAATGAGCTCGAAAGATAGGGTGGTGTGGACTCGCTAAAATATGTATTTCAAATGAGTTCGAAAGGTATGGTAAACAGATTCATTTCTAAGCAAAAATGGTGGACTCGCCAAAAATGTGTTTCAAATGAGCTCAAAAGGTAGGGTAAACGGCCTCATTTCTAAGAAAAACTGGTGGACTCGCCGAAAAATGTGTTTCATATGTGCTCCAAAGGTAGGGTGGTGGAGTCGCTACAAAAATGTGTTTCAAATGAGCTCGAAAGGTAGGGTAAACGGACTTATTTCTAAGAAAAAATAGTGGACTCGCCGGAAAATGTGTTTCAAATGAGCTCCAAAGGTAGGGCGGTGGACTCGCTAAAAATGTGTTTCAAATGAGCTCGAAAGGTAGGGTAAACGGCCTCATTTCTAAGAAAAAATGGTGGACTCGCCGAAAAATGTGTTTCAAATGAGCTTCAAAGGTAGGGTGGTGGTCTAGCTGAAAAATGTGTTTCAAATGAGCTCCAAAGGTAGGGTAAACGGCCCATTTCTGAGCAAAATTGGTGGACTCGCCGAAAAATGTGTTTCATATGAGCTCAAAAGGTAGGGTGATGGACCCGCTAAAAAAATGTGTTTCGAATGAGCTCGAAAGGAATGGTAAACTGCCTCATGTAAGCAAAAATGGTGGACACGCCGAAAAAAGTGTTTCAAATGAGTTCGAAAGGTAGGGTGGTGGACTCGCTAAAAAATCTGTTTCAAATGAATTCAAAAGGTAGTGTGGTGTGGACTCACAAATAAATGTGTTTCGAATAAGCTCGAAAGGTAGGGTAAACGGCCTCATTTCTAAGCAAAAATGGTGGACTCGCAAAAAATGTGTTTCAAATGAGTTCGAAAGGTAGGGTGGTTGACTCGCTAAAAAATGTGTTTCAAATGAATTCAAAAGGTAGGGCAAACAGACTCATTTCTAAGCAAAAATGGTGGACTCGCCGAAAAATGTGTTTCAAATGAGCTCAAAACGTAGGGTGGTGTGGACTCGCTAAAAAATGTGTTTCGAAGGAGCTCGAAAGGTAGGGTAAACGGCCTCATTTCTAAACAAAAATGGTGGACTCTCCGAAAAATGTGTTTCAAATGAGCTCGAAAGATAGGGTGGTGTGGACTCGCTAAAATATGTGTTTCAAATGAGTTCGAAACGTATGGTAAACAGATTCATTTCTTAGCAAAAATGGTGGACTCGCCAAAAATGTGTTTCAAATGAGCTCGAAAGGTAGGGTAAACGGCCTCATTTCTAAGCAAAACTGGTGGACTCGCCGAAAAATGTGTTTCATATGTGCTCCAAAGGTAGGGTGATGGAACCGCTAAAAAAATGTGTTTCGAATGAGCTCGAAAGGAATGGTAAACTGCCTCATGTAAGCAAAAATGGTGGACACGCCGAAAAAAGTGTTTCAAATGAGTTCGAAAGGTAGGGTGGTGGACTCGCTAAAAAATCTGTTTCAAATGAATTCAAAAGGTAGTGTGGTGTGGACTCACAAATAAATGTGTTTCGAATAAGCTCGAAAGGTAGGGTAAACGGCCTCATTTCTAAGCAAAAATGGTGGACTCGCAAAAAATGTGTTTCAAATGAGCTCGAAAGGTGGGGTGGTGTGGACTCGCTAAAACATGTGTTTCAAATGAGCTCGAAAGGTCGGGTAAACAGACTCATTTCTAAGCAAAAATGGTGGACTCGCCGAAAAATGTGTTTCAAATGAGCTCAAAACGTAGGGTGGTGTGGACTCGCTAAAAAATGTGTTTCGAATGAGCACGAAAGGTAGGGTAAACGGACTCATTTCTAAGCAAAAATGGTGGACTCGCCGAAAAATGTGTTTCATATGTGCTCCAAAGGTAGGGTGGTGGACTCGCTACAAAAATGTGTTTCAAATGAGCTCGAAAGGTAGGGTAAACGGACTTATTTCTAAGAAAAAATAGTGGACTCGCTGGAAAATGTGTTTCAAATGAGCTCCAAAGGTACGGTGGTGGACTAGCTAAATAATGTGTTTCAAATGAGCTCGAAAGGTAGGGTAAACAGACTCATTTCTAAGTAAAAATGGTGGACTCGCCGAAAAATGTGTTTCAAATGAGCTCAAAACGTAGGGTGGTGTGGACTCGCTGAAAATGTGTTTCAAATGAGCTGCAAAGGTAGGGTAAACGGCCTCATTTCCAAGAAAAAATGGTGGACTCTCCGAAAAATGTGTTTCAAATGAGCTCGAAAGGTTGGGTGGTGTGGACTCGCTAAAATATGTGTTTCAAATGAGCTCGAAAGGTAGGGTAAACGGCCTCATTTCTAAGCAAAAATGGTGGACTCGCGCAAAATGTGTTTCAAATGAGCTCGAAAGGTGGGGTGGTGGACTCGCTAAAAAATGTGTTTCAAATGAGCTCGAAAGGTAGGGTAAAGGCACTCATTGCTAAGCAAAAATGGTGAACTCGCCGAAAAATGTGTTTCATATGAGCTCCAAAGGTAGGGTGGTGGACTCGCTAAAAAAATGTGTTTCAAATGAGCTCGAAAGGTAAGGTAAACGGCCTTATTTCTAAGAAAAAATAGTGGACTCGCTGGAAAATGTGTTTCAAATGAGCTCCAAAGGTAGGGTGGTGGACTCGCTAAAATAAGTGTTTCAAATGAGCTCGAAAGGTAGGGTAAACGGCTTCATTTCTAAGAAAAAATGGAGGACTCGCCAAAAAATGTGTTTCAAATGAGTTTCAAAGGTAGGGTGGTGGTCTAGCTAAAAATGTGTTTCAAATGAGCTCCAATGATAGTGAAAACGGCCCCATTTTGAGCAAAAATGGTGGACTCGCCGAAAATTGTGTTTCATATGAGCTCCAAAGGTAGGGTGGTGGACTCGCTAAAAAATGTGTTTCAAATGAGTTTGAAAGGTAGCCTAAACAACCTCATTTGTAAGCAAAAAAGCTGGACACGCCGAAAAAGGTGTTTCAAATGACTTCGAAAGGTAGGGTGGTTGACTCGCTAAAAAATGTGTTTCAAATGAATTCAAAAGGTAGGGTAAACAGACTCATTTCTAAGCAAAAATGGTGGACTCGCCAAAAAATGTGTTTCAAATGAGCTCAAAACGTAGGGTGGTGTGGACTCGCTAAAAAATGTGTTTCGAATGAGCTCGAAAGGTAGGGTAAACGGCCTCATTTCTAAGCAAAAATGGTGGACTCTCCGAAAAATGTGTTTCAAATGAGCTCGAAAGATAGGGTGGTGTGGACTCGCTAAAATATGTGTTTCAAATGAGTTCGAAAGGTAGGGTAAACAGATTCATTTCTAAGAAAAAATGGTGGACTCGCCAAAAATGTGTTTCAAATGAGCTCGAAAGGTAGGGTAAACAGACTCATTTCTAAGCAAAAATGGTGGACTCGCCGAAAAGTGTGTTTCATATGTGCTCCAAAGGTAGGGTGGTGGACTCGCTACAAAAATGTGTTTCAAACGAGCTCGAAAGGTAGGGTAAACGGACTTATTTCTAAGAAAAAATAGTGGACTCGCTGGAAAATGTGTTTCAAATGAGCTCCAAAGGTAGGGCGGTGGACTCGCTAAAAATGTGTTTCAAATGAGCTCGAAAGGTAGGGAAAACGGCCTCATTTCTAAGAAAAAATGGTGGACTCGCCGAAAAATGTGTTTCAAATGAGCTTCAAAGGTAGGGTGGCGGTCTAGCTGAAAAATGTGTTTCAAATGAGCTCCAAAGGTAGGGTAAACGGCCCATTTCTGAGCAAAATTGGTGGACTCGCCGAAAAATGTGTTTCATATGAGCTTAAAAGGTAGGGTGATGGACCCGCTAACAAAATGTGTTTCGAATGAGCTCGAAAGGAATGGTAAACTGCCTCATGTAAGCAAAAATGGTGGACACGCCGAAAAAAGTGTTTCAAATGAGTTCGAAAGGTAGGGTGGTGGACTCGCTAAAAAATCTGTTTCAAATGAATTCAAAAGGTAGTGTGGTGTGGACTCACAAATAAATGTGTTTCGAATAAGCTCGAAAGGTAGGGTAAACGGCCTCATTTCTAAGCAAAAATGGTGGACTCGCAAAAAATGTGTTTCAAATGAGTTCGAAAGGTAGGGTGGTTGACTCGCTAAAAAATGTGTTTCAAATGAATTCAAAAGGTAGGGCAAACAGACTCATTTCTAAGCAAAAATGGTGGACTCGCCGAAAAATGTGTTTCAAATGAGCTCAAAACGTAGGGTGGTGTGGACTCGCTAAAAAATGTGTTTCGAAGGAGCTCGAAAGGTAGGGTAAACGGCCTCATTTCTAAACAAAAATGGTGGACTCTCCGAAAAATGTGTTTCAAATGAGCTCGAAAGATAGGGTGGTGTGGACTCGCTAAAATATGTGTTTCAAATGAGTTCGAAAGGTATGGTAAACAGATTCATTTCTAAGCAAAAATGGTGGACTCGCCAAAAATGTGTTTCAAATGAGCTCAAAAGGTAGGGTAAACGGCCTCATTTCTAAGCAAAACTGGTGGACTCGCCGAAAAATGTGTTTCATATGTGCTCCAAAGGTAGGGTGGTGGAGTCGCTACAAAAATGTGTTTCAAATGAGCTCGAAAGGTAGGGTAAACAGACTTATTTCTAAGAAAAAATAGTGGACTCGCCGGAAAATGTGTTTCAAATGAGCTCCAAAGGTAGGGCGGTGGACTCGCTAAAAATGTGTTTCAAATGAGCTCGAAAGGTAGGGAAAACGGCCTCATTTCTAAGAAAAAATGGTGGACTCGCCGAAAAATGTGTTTCAAATGAGCTTCAAAGGTAGGGTGGCGGTCTAGCTGAAAAATGTGTTTCAAATGAGCTCCAAAGGTAGGGTAAACGGCCCATTTCTGAGCAAAATTGGTGGACTCGCCGAAAAATGTGTTTCATATGAGCTCAAAAGGTAGGGTGATGGACCCGCTAAAAAAATGTGTTTCGAATGAGCTCGAAAGGAATGGTAAACTGCCTCATGTAAGCAAAAATGGTGGACACGCCGAAAAAAGTGTTTCAAATGAGTTCGAAAGGTAGGGTGGTGGACTCGCTAAAAAATCTGTTTCAAATGAATTCAAAAGGTAGTGTGGTGTGGACTCACAAATAAATGTGTTTCGAATAAGCTCGAAAGGTAGGGTAAACGGCCTCATTTCTAAGCAAAAATGGTGGACTCGCAAAAAATGTGTTTCAAATGAGTTCGAAAGGTAGGGTGGTTGACTCGCTAAAAAATGTGTTTCAAATGAATTCAAAAGGTAGGGCAAACCGACTCATTTCTAAGCAAAAATGGTGGACTCGCCGAAAAATGTGTTTCAAATGAGCTCAAAACGTAGGGTGGTGTGGACTCGCTAAAAAATGTGTTTCGAAGGAGCTCGAAAGGTAGGGTAAACGGCCTCATTTCTAAACAAAAATGGTGGACTCTCCGAAAAATGTGTTTCAAATGAGCTCGAAAGATAGGGTGGTGTGGACTCGCTAAAATATGTGTTTCAAATGAGTTCGACAGGTATGGTAAACAGATTCATTTCTTAGCAAAAATGGTGGACTCGCCAAAAATGTGTTTCAAATGAGCTCGAAAGGTAGGGTAAACGGCCTCATTTCTAAGCAAAACTGGTGGACTCGCCAAAAAATGTGTTTCATATGTGCTCCAAAGGTAGGGTGATGGAACCGCTAAAAAAATGTGTTTCGAATGAGCTCGAAAGGAATGGTAAACTGCCTCATGTAAGCAAAAATGATGGACACGACGAAAAAAGTGTTTCAAATGAGTTCGAAAGGTAGGGTGGTGGACTCGCTAAAAAATCTGTTTCAAATGAATTCAAAAGGTAGTGTGGTGTGGACTCACAAATAAATGTGTTTCAAATAAGCTCGAAAGGTAGGGTAAACGGCCTCATTTCTAAGCAAAAATGGTGGACTCGCAAAAAATGTGTTTCAAATGAGCTCGAAAGGTGGGGTGGTGTGGACTCGCTAAAACATGTGTTTCAAATGAGCTCGAAAGGTCGGGTAAACAGACTCATTTCTAAGCAAAAATGGTGGACTCGCCGAAAAATGTGTTTCAAATGAGCTCAAAACGTAGGGTGGTGTGGACTCGCTAAAAAATGTGTTTCGAATGAGCACGAAAGGTAGGGTAAACGGACTCATTTCTAAGCAAAAATGGTGGACTCGCCGAAAAATGTGTTTCATATGTGCTCCAAAGGTAGGGTGGTGGACTCGCTACAAAAATGTGTTTCAAATGAGCTCGAAAGGTAGGGTAAACGGACTTATTTCTAAGAAAAAATAGTGGACTCGCTGGAAAATGTGTTTCAAATGAGCTCCAAAGGTACGGTGGTGGACTAGCTAAATAATGTTTTTCAAATGAGCTCGAAAGGTAGGGTAAACAGACTCATTTCTAAGTAAAAATGGTGGACTCGCCGAAAAATGTGTTTCAAATGAGCTCAAAACGTAGGGTGGTGTGGACTCGCTGAAAATGTGTTTCAAATGAGCTCCAAAGGTAGGGTAAACGGCCTCATTTCCAAGAAAAAATGGTGGACTATCCGAAAAATGTGTTTCAAATGAGCTCGAAAGGTTGGGTGGTGTGGACTCGCTAAAATATGTGTTTCAAATGAGCTCGAAAGATAGGGAAAACGGCCTCATTTCTAAGCAAAAATGGTGGACTCGCGCAAAATGTGTTTCAAATGAGCTCGAAAGGTAGGGTGGTGGACTCGCTAAAAAATGTGTTTCAAATGAGCTCGAAAGGTAGGGTAAAGGCACTCATTGCTAAGCAAAAATGGTGAACTCGCCGAAAAATGTGTTTCATATGAGCTCCAAAGGTAGGGTGGTGGACTCGCTAAAAAAATGTGTTTCAAATGAGCTCGAAAGGTAAGGTAAACGGCCTTATTTCTAAGAAAAAATAGTGGACTCGCTGGAAAATGTGTTTCAAATGAGCTCCAAAGGTAGGGTGGTGGACTCGCTAAAATAAGTGTTTCAAATGAGCTCGAAAGGTAGGGTAAACGGCTTCATTTCTAAGAAAAAATGGAGGACTCGCCAAAAAATGTGTTTCAAATGAGTTTCAAAGGTAGGGTGGTGGTGTAGCTAAAAATGTGTTTCAAATGAGCTCCAATGATAGGGAAAACGGCCCCATTTTGAGCAAAAATGGTGGACTCGCCGAAAATTGTGTTTCATATGAGCTCCAAAGGTAGGGTGGTGGACTCGCTAAAAAATGTGTTTCAAATGAGTTTGAAAGGTAGCCTAAACAACCTCATTTGTAAGCAAAAAAGCTGGACACGCCGAAAAAGGTGTTTCAAATGAGTTCGAAAGGTAGGGTGGTTGACTCGCTAAAAAATGTGTTTCAAATGAATTCAAAAGGTAGGGTAAACAGACTCATTTCTAAGCAAAAATGGTGGACTCGCCAAAAAATGTGTTTCAAATGAGCTCAAAACGTAGGGTGGTGTGGACTCGCTAAAAAATGTGTTTCGAATGAGCTCGAAAGGTAGGGTAAACGGCCTCATTTCTAAGCAAAAATGGTGGACTCTCCGAAAAATGTGTTTCAAATGAGCTCGAAAGATAGGGTGGTGTGGACTCGCTAAAATATGTGTTTCAAATGAGTTCGAAAGGTAGGGTAAACAGATTCATTTCTAAGCAAAAATGGTGGACTCGCCAAAAATGTGTTTCAAATGAGCTCGAAAGGTAGGGTAAACAGACTCATTTCTAAGCAAAAATGGTGGACTCGCCGAAAAGTGTGTTTCATATGTGCTCCAAAGGTAGGGTGGTGGACTCGCTACAAAAATGTGTTTCAAATGAGCTCGAAAGGTAGGGTAAACGGACTTATTTCTAAGAAAAAATAGTGGACTCGCTGGAAAATATGTTTCAAATGAGCTCCAAAGGTAGGGCGGTGGACTCGCTAAAAATGTGTTTCAAATGAGCTCGCAAGGTAGGGTAAACGGCCTCATTTCTAAGAAAAAATGGTGGACTCGCCGAAAAATGTGTTTCAAATGAGCTTCAAAGGTAGGGTGGTGGTCTAGCTGAAAAATGTGTTTAAAATGAGCTCCAAAGGTAGGGTAAACGGCCCATTTCTGAGCAAAATTGGTGGACTCGCCGAAAAATGTGTTTCATATGAGCTCAAAAGGTAGGGTGATGGACCCGCTAAAAAAATGTGTTTCGAATGAGCTCGAAAGGAATGGTAAACTGCCTCATGTTAGCAAAAATGGTGGACACGCCGAAAAAAGTGTTTCAAATGAGTTCGAAAGGTAGGGTGGTGGACTCGCTAAAAAATCTGTTTCAAATGAATTCAAAAGGTAGTGTGGTGTGGACTCACAAATAAATGTGTTTCGAATAAGCTCGAAAGGTAGGGTAAACGGCCTCATTTCTAAGCAAAAATGGTGGACTCGCAAAAAATGTGTTTCAAATGAGTTCGAAAGGTAGGGTGGTTGACTCGCTAAAAAATGTGTTTCAAATGAATTCAAAAGGTAGGGCAAACAGACTCATTTCTAAGCAAAAATGGTGGACTCGCCGAAAAATGTGTTTCAAATGAGCTCAAAACGTAGGGTGGTGTGGACTCGCTAAAAAATGTGTTTCGAAGGAGCTCGAAAGGTAGGGTAAACGGCCTCATTTCTAAACAAAAATGGTGGACTCTCCGAAAAATGTGTTTCAAATGAGCTCGAAAGATAGGGTGGTGTGGACTCGCTAAAATATGTGTTTCAAATGAGTTCGAAAGGTATGGTAAACAGATTCATTTCTAAGCAAAAATGGTGGACTCGCCAAAAATGTGTTTCAAATGAGCTCAAAAGGTAGGGTAAACGGCCTCATTTCTAAGCAAAACTGGTGGACTCGCCGAAAAATGTGTTTCATATGTGCTCCAAAGGTAGGGTGGTGGAGTCGCTACAAAAATGTGTTTCAAATGAGCTCGAAAGGTAGGGTAAACGGACTTATTTCTAAGAAAAAATAGTGGACTCGCCGGAAAATGTGTTTCAAATGAGCTCCAAAGGTAGGGCGGTGGACTCGCTAAAAATGTGTTTCAAATGAGCTCGAAAGGTAGGGAAAACGGCCTCATTTCTAAGAAAAAATGGTGGACTCGCCGAAAAATGTGTTTCAAATGAGCTTCAAAGGTAGGGTGGCGGTCTAGCTGAAAAATGTGTTTCAAATGAGCTCCAAAGGTAGGGTAAACGGCCCATTTCTGAGCAAAATTGGTGGACTCGCCGAAAAATGTGTTTCATATGAGCTCAAAAGGTAGGGTGATGGACCCGCTAAAAAAATGTGTTTCGAATGAGCTCGAAAGGAATGGTAAACTGCCTCATGTAAGCAAAAATGGTGGACACGCCGAAAAAAGTGTTTCAAATGAGTTCGAAAGGTAGGGTGGTGGACTCGCTAAAAAATCTGTTTCAAATGAATTCAAAAGGTAGTGTGGTGTGGACTCACAAATAAATGTGTTTCGAATAAGCTCGAAAGGTAGGGTAAACGGCCTCATTTCTAAGCAAAAATGGTGGACTCGCAAAAAATGTGTTTCAAATGAGTTCGAAAGGTAGGGTGGTTGACTCGCTAAAAAATGTGTTTCAAATGAATTCAAAAGGTAGGGCAAACAGACTCATTTCTAAGCAAAAATGGTGGACTCGCCGAAAAATGTGTTTCAAATGAGCTCAAAACGTAGGGTGGTGTGGACTCGCTAAAAAATGTGTTTCGAAGGAGCTCGAAAGGTAGGGTAAACGGCCTCATTTCTAAACAAAAATGGTGGACTCTCCGAAAAATGTGTTTCAAATGAGCTCGAAAGATAGGGTGGTGTGGACTCGCTAAAATATGTGTTTCAAATGAGTTCGAAAGGTATGGTAAACAGATTCATTTCTAAGCAAAAATGGTGGACTCGCCAAAAATGTGTTTCAAATGAGCTCGAAAGGTAGGGTAAACGGCCTCATTTCTAAGCAAAACTGGTGGACTCGCCGAAAAATGTGTTTCATATGTGCTCCAAAGGTAGGGTGGTGGAGTCGCTACAAAAATGTGTTTCAAATGAGCTCGAAAGGTAGGGTAAACGGACTTATTTCTAAGAAAAAATAGTGGACTCGCCGGAAAATGTGTTTGAAATGAGCTCCAAAGGTAGGGCGGTGGACTCGCTAAAAATGTGTTTCAAATGAGCTCGAAAGGTAGGGTAAACGGCCTCATTTCTAAGAAAAAATGGTGGACTCGCCGAAAAATGTGTTTCAAATGAGCTTCAAAGGTAGGGTGGTGGTCTAGCTGAAAAATGTGTTTCAAATGAGCTCCAAAGGTAGGGTAAACGGCCCATTTCTGAGCAAAATTGGTGGACTTGCCGAAAAATGTGTTTCATATGAGCTCAAAAGGTAGGGTGATGGACCCGCTAAAAAAATGTGTTTCGAATGAGCTCGAAAGGAATGGTAAACTGCCTCATGTAAGCAAAAATGGTGGACACGCCGGAAAAAGTGTTTCAAATGAGTTCGAAAGGTAGGGTGGTGGACTCGCTAAAAAATCTGTTTCGAATGAATTCAAAAGGTAGTGTGGTGTGGACTCACAAATAAATGTGTTTCGAATAAGCTCGAAAGGTAGGGTAAACGGCCTCATTTCTAAGCAAAAATAGTGGACTTGCCGGAAAATGTGTTTCAAATGAGCTCCAAAGGTAGGGCGGTGGACTCGCTAAAAATGTGTTTCAAATGAGCTCGAAAGGTAGGGTAAACGGCCTCATTTCTAAGAAAAAATGGTGGACTCGCCGAAAAATGTGTTTCAAATGAGCTTCAAAGGTAGGGTGGTGGTCTAGGAGAAAAATGTGTTTCAAATGAGCTCCAAAGGTAGGGCGGTGGACTCGCTAAAAATGTGTTTCAAATGAGCTCGAAAGGTAGGGTAAACGGCCTCATTTCTAAGAAAAAATGGTGGACTCGCCGAAAAATGTGTTTCAAATGAGCTTCAAAGGTAGGGTGGTGGTCTAGCAGAAAAATGTGTTTCAAATGAGCTCCAAAGGTAGGGTAAACGGACCATTTCTGAGCAAAATTGGTGGACTCGCCGAAAAATGTGTTTCATATGAGCTCAAAAGGTAGGGTGATGGACCCGCTAAAAAAATGTGTTTTGAATGAGCTCGAAAGGAATGGTAAACTGCCTCATGTAAGCAAAAATGGTGGACACGCCGAAAAAAGTGTTTCAAATGAGTTCGAAAGGTAGGGTGGTGGACTCGCTAAAAAATCTGTTTCAAATGAATTCAAAAGGTAGTGTGGTGTGGACTCACAAATAAATGTGTTTCGAATAAGCTCGAAAGGTAGGGTAAACGGCCTCATTTCTAAGCAAAAATGGTGGACTCGCAAAAAATGTGTTTCAAATGAGCTCGAAAGGTGGGGTGGTGTGGACTCGCTAAAACATGTGTTTCAAATGAGCTCGAAAGGTCGGGTAAACAGACTCATTTCTAAGCAAAAATGGTGGACTCGCCGAAAAATGTGTTTCAAATGAGCTCAAAAGGTAGTGTGGTGTGGACTCATAAATAAATGTGTTTCGAATAAGCTCGAAAGGTAGGGTAAACGGCCTCATTTCTAAGAAAAAATGGTGGACTCGCCAAAAAATGTGTTTCAAATGAGTTTCAAAGGTAGGGTGGTGGTCTAGCTTAAAAATGTGTTTCAAATGAGCTCCAAAGATAGGGTAAACGACCCCATTTTTTAGCAAAAATGGTAGACTCGCCGAAAAATGTGTTTCATATGAGCTCCAAAGGTAGGGTGGTGGACTCGCTAAAAAATGTGTTTCAAATGAGTTTGAAAGGTAGCATAAACAACCTCATTTGTAAGCAAAAAAGCTGTACACGCCGAAAAATGTGTTTCAAATGAGTTCGAAAGGTAGGGTGGTTGACTCGCCGAAAAATGTGTTTCAAATGAGCTCAAAACGTAGGGTGGTGTGGACTCGCTAAAAAATGTGTTTCGAATGAGCTCGAAAGGTAGGGTAAACGGCCTCATTTCTAAGCAAAAATGGTGGACTCTCCGAAAAAAGTGTTTCGAATGAGCTCGAAAGGTAGGGTAAACGGCCTCATTTCTAAGCAAAAATGGTGGACTCTCCGAATAATGTGTTTCAAATGAGCTTGAAAGGTAGGGTGGTGTGGACTCACTAAAATATGTGTTTCGAATAAGCTCGAAAGGTAGGGTAAACGGCCTCATTTCTAAGAAAATATGGTGGACTCGCCAAAAAATGTGTTTCAAATGAGCTTCAAAGGTAGGGTGGTGATCTAGCTGAAAATGTGTTTCAAATGAGCTCCAATGATAGGGAAAACGGCCCCATTTCTGAGCAAAAATGGTGGACTCGCCGAAAATTGTGTTTCATATGAGCTCGAAAGGTAGGGTGGTGGACTCGCTAAAAAATGTGTTTCAAATGAGTTTGAAAGGTAGCATAAACAACCTCATTTATAAGCAAAAAAGCTGGGCACGCCGTAAAATGTGTTTCAAATGAGTTCGAAAGGTAGGGTGGTTGACTCGCCGAAAAATGTGTTTCAAATGATCTCAAAACGTAGGGTGGTGTGGACTCGCTAAAAAATGTGTTTCGAATGAGCTCGAAAGGTAGGGTAAACGGCCTCATTTCTAAGCAAAAATGGTGGACTCTCCGAAAAATGTGTTTAAATGAGCTCGAAAGGTAGGGTGGTGTGGACTCGCTAAAATATGTGTTTCAAATGAGTTCGAAAGGTAGGGTAAACAGATTCATTTCTAAGCAAAAATGGTGGACTCGCCAAAAATTTGTTTCAAATGAGCTCGAAAGGTAGGGTAAACGGACTCATTTCTAAGCAAAAATGGTGGACTCGCCGAAAAATGTGTTTCATATGTGCTCCAAAGGTAGGGTGGTGGACTCGCTACAAAAATGTGTTTCAAATGAGCTCGAAAGGTAGGGTAAACGGACTTATTTCTAAGAAAAAATAGTGGACTCGCCGGAAAATGTGTTTCAAATGAGCTCCAAAGGTAGGGCGGTGGACTCGCTAAAAATGTGTTTCAAATGAGCTCGAAAGGTAGGGTAAACGGCCTCATTTCTAAGAAAAAATGGTGGACTCGCCGAAAAATGTGTTTCAAATGAGCTTCAAAGGTAGGGTGGTGGTCTAGCAGAAAAATGTGTTTCAAATGAGCTCCAAAGCTAGGGTAAACGGCCCATTTCTGAGCAAAATTGGTGGACTCGCCGAAAAATGTGTTTCATATGAGCTCAAAAGGTAGGGTGATGGACCCGCTAAAAAAATGTGTTTTGACTGAGCTCGAAAGGAATGGTAAACTGCCTCATGTAAACAAAAATGGTGGACACGCCGAAAAAAGTGTTTCAAATGAGTTCGAAAGGTAGGGTGGTGGACTCGCTAAAAAATCTGTTTCAAATGAATTCAAAAGGTAGTGTGGTGTGGACTCACAAATAAATGTGTTTCGAATAAGCTCGAAAGGTAGGGTAAACGGCCTCATTTCTAAGCAAAAATGGTGGACTCGCAAAAAATTTGTTTCAAATGAGCTCGAAAGGTGGGGTGGTGTGGACTCGCTAAAACATGTGTTTCAAATGAGCTCGAAAGGTCGGGTAAACAGACTCATTTCTAAGCAAAAATGGTGGACTCGCCGAAAAATGTGTTTCAAATGAGCTCAAAAGGTAGTGTGGTGTGGACTCACAAATAAATGTGTTTCGAATAAGCTCGAAAGGTAGGGTAAACGGCCTCATTTCTAAGAAAAAATGGTGGACTCGCCAAAAAATGTGTTTCAAATGAGTTTCAAAGGTAGGGTGGTGGTCTAGCTGAAAAATGTGTTTCAAATGAGCTCCAAAGATAGGGTAAACGACCCCATTTTTTAGCAAAAATGGTAGACTCGCCGAAAAATGTGTTTCATATGAGCTCCAAAGGTAGGGTGGTGGACTCGCTAAAAAATGTGTTTCAAATGAGTTTGAAAGGTAGCATAAACAACCTCATTTGTAAGCAAAAAAGCTGGACACGCCGAAAAATGTGTTTCAAATGAGTTCGAAAGGTAGGGTGGTTGACTCGCCGAAAAATGTCTTTCAAATGAGCTCAAAACGTAGGGTGGTGTGGACTCGCTAAAAAATGTGTTTCGAATGAGCTCGAAAGGTAGGGTAAACGGCCTCATTTCTAAGCAAAAATGGTGGACTCTCCGAAAAAAGTGTTTCGAATGAGCTCGAAAGGTAGGGTAAACGGCCTCATTTCTAAGCAAAAATGGTGGACTCTCCGAATAATGTGTTTCAAATGAGCTCGAAAGGTAGGGTGGTGTGGACTCACTAAAATATGTGTTTCAAATGAGCTCGAAAGGTAGGGTAAACGGCCTCATTTCTAAGCAAAAATGGTGGACTCTCCGAAAAAAGTGTTTCGAATGAGCTCGAAAGGTAGGGTAAACGGCCTCATTTCTAAGCAAAAATGGTGGACTCTCCGAATAATGTGTTTCAAATGAGCTCGAAAGGTAGGGTGGTGTGGACTCACTAAAATATGTGTTTCAAATGAGCTCGAAAGGTAGGGTAAACGGCCTCATTTCTAAGAAAAAATGGTGGACTCTCCAAAAAATGTGTTTCAAATGAGCTTCAAAGGTAGGGTGGTGATCTAGCTGAAAATGTGTTTCAAATGAGCTTCAATGATAGGGAAAACGGCCCCATTTCTGAGCAAAAATGGTAGACTCGCCGAAAAATGTGTTTCATATGAGCTCCAAAGGTAGGGTGGTGGACTCGCTAAAAAATGTGTTTCAAATGAGTTTGAAAGGTAGCATAAACAACCTCATTTGTAAGCAAAAAAGCTGGACACGCCGAAAAATGTGTTTCAAATGAGTTCGAAAGGTAGGGTGTTTGACTCGCTAAAAAATGTGTTTCAAACGAATTCAAAAGGTAGGGTAAACAGTCTCATTTCTAAGGAAAAATGGTGGACTCGCCGAAAAATGTGTTTCAAATGAGCTCAAAACGTAGGGTGGTGTGGACTCGCTAAAAAATGTGTTTCGAATGAGCTCGAAAGGTAGGGTAAACGGCCTCATTTCTAAGCAAAAATGGTGGACTCTCCGAATAATGTGTTCCAAATGAGCTCGAAAGGTAGGGTGGTGTGGACTCACTAAAATATGTGTTTCAAATGAGCTCGAAAGGTAGGGTAAACGGCCTCATTTCTAAGAATAAATGGTGGACTCTCCAAAAAATGTGTTTCAAATGAGCTTCAAAGGTAGGGTGGTGATCTAGCTGAAAATGTGTTTCAAATGAGCTCCAATGATAGGGAAAACGGCCCCATTTCTGAGAAAAAATGGTGGACTCGCCGAAAATTGTGTTTCATATGAGCTCAAAAGGTAGGGTGGTGGACTCTCCGAAAAAAGTGTTTCAAATGAGTTCGAAAGGTAGGGTGGTGGACTCGCTAAAAAATCCGTTTCAAATGAATTCAAAAGGTAGTGTGGTGTGGACTCACAAATAAATGTGTTTCGAATAAGCTCGAAAGGTAGGGTAAACGACCTCATTTCTAAGCAAAAATGGTGGACTCGCAAAAAATGTGTTTCAAATGAGCTCGAAAGGTGGGGTGGTGTGGACTCGCTAAAACATGTGTTTCAAATGAGCTCGAAAGGTAGGGTGGTGGACTCGCTAAAAAATGTGTTTCAAATGAGTTTGAAAGGTAGCATAAACAACCTCATTTGTAAGCAAAAAAGCTGGACACGCCGAAAAATGTGTTTCAAATGAGTTCGAAAGGTAGGGTGGTTGACTCGCCGAAAAATGTGTTTCAAATGAGCTCGAAAGGTGGGGTGGTGTGGACTCACTAAAATATGTGTTTCAAATGAGCTCGAAAGGTAGGGTAAACGGCCTCATTTCTAAGAAAAAATGGTGGACTCTCCAAAAAATGTGTTTCAAATGAGCTTCAAAGGTAGGGTGGTGATCTAGCTGAAAATGTGTTTCAAATGAGCTCCAATGATAGGGAAAACGGCCCCATTTCTGAGCAAAAATGGTGGACTCGCCGAATAATGTGTTTCATATGAGCTCGAAAGGTAGGGTGGTGGACTCGCTAAAAAATGTGTTTCAAATGAGTTTGAAAGGTAGCATAAACAACCTCATTTGTAAGCAAAAAAGCTGGACACGCCGAAAAATGTGTTTCAAATGAGTTCGAAAGGTAGGGTGGTTGACTCGCCGAAAAATGTGTTTCAAATGAGCTCAAAACGTAGGGTGGTGTGGACTCGCTAAAAAATGTGTTTCGAATGAGCTCGAAAGGTAGGGTAAACGGCCTCATTTCTAAGCAAAAATGGTGGACTCTCCGAAAAAAGTGTTTCAAATGAGTTCGAAAGGTAGGATGGTGGACTCGCTAAAAAATCTATTTCAAATGAATTCAAAAGGTAGTGTGGTGTGGACTCACAAATAAACTTGTTTCGAATAAGCTCGAAAGGTAGGGTAAACGGCCTCATTTCTGAGCAAAAATGGTGGACTCGCAAAAAATGTGTTTCAAATGAGCTCGAAAGGTGGGGTGGTGTGGACTCGCTAAAACATGTGTTTCAAATGAGCTCGAAAGTTCGGGTAAACAGACTCATTTCTAAGCAAAAATGGTGGACTCGCCGAAAAATGTGTTTCAAATGAGCTCAAAAGGTAGTGTGGTGTGGACTCACAAATAAATGTGTTTCGAATAAGCTCGAAAGGTAGGGTAAACGGCCTCATTTCTAAGAAAAAATGGTGGACTCGCCGAAAAATGTGTTTCAAATGAGCTTCAAAGGTAGGGTGGTGGTCTTGCAGAAAAATGTGTTTCAAATGAGCTCCAAAGGTAGGGTAAACGGCCCATTTCTGAGCAAAATTGGTGGAGTCGCCGAAAAATGTGTTTCATATGAGCTCAAAAGGTAGGGTGATGGACCCGCTAAAAAAATGTGTTTCGAATGAGCTCGAAAGGAATGGTAAACTGCCTCATGTAAGCAAAAATGGTGGACACGCCGAAAAAAGTGTTTCAAATGAGTTCGAAAGGTAGGGTGGTGGACTCGCTAAAAAATCCGTTTCAAATGAATTCAAAAGGTAGTGTGGTGTGGACTCACAAATAAATGTGTTTCGAATAAGCTCGAAAGGTAGGGTAAACGACCTCATTTCTAAGCAAAAATGGTGGACTCGCAAAAAATGTGTTTCAAATGAGCTCGAAAGGTGGGGTGGTGTGGACTCGCTAAAACATGTGTTTCAAATGAGCTCGAAATGTCGGGTAAACAGACTCATTTCTAAGCAAAAATGGTGGACTCGCCGAAAAATGTGTTTCAAATGAGCTCAAAAGGTAGTGTGGTGTGGACTCACAAATAAATGTGTTTCGAATAAGCTCGAAAGGTAGGGTAAACGGCCTCATTTCTAAGAAAAAATGGTGGACTCGCCAAAAAATGTGTTTCAAATGAGCTTCAAAGGTAGGGTGGTGATCTAGCTGAAAATGTGTTTCAAATGAGCTCCAATGATAGGGAAAACGGCCCCATTTCTGAGCAAAAATGGTGGACTCGCCGAATAATGTGTTTCATATGAGCTCGAAAGGTAGGGTGGTGGACTCGCTAAAAAATGTGTTTCAAATGAGTTTGAAAGGTAGCATAAACAACCTCATTTGTAAGCAAAAAAGCTGGACACGCCGAAAAATGTGTTTCAAATGAGTTCGAACGGTAGGGTGGTTGACTCGCCGAAAAATGTGTTTCAAATGAGCTCGAAAGGTGGGGTGGTGTGGACTCACTAAAATATGTGTTTCAAATGAGCTCGAAAGGTAGGGTAAACGGCCTCATTTCTAAGAAAAAATGGTGGACTCTCCAAAAAATGTGTTTCAAATGAGCTTCAAAGGTAGGGTGGTGATCTAGCTGAAAATGTGTTTCAAATGAGCTCCAATGATAGGGAAAACGGCCCCATTTCTGAGCAAAAATGGTGGACTCGCCGAATAATGTGTTTCATATGAGCTCGAAAGGTAGGGTGGTGGACTCGCTAAAAAATGTGTTTCAAATGAGTTTGAAAGGTAGCATAAACAACCTCATTTGTAAGCAAAAAAGCTGGACACGCCGAAAAATGTGTTTCAAATGAGTTCGAAAGGTAGGGTGGTTGACTCGCCGAAAAATGTGTTTCAAATGAGCTCAAAACGTAGGGTGGTGTGGACTCGCTAAAAAATGTGTTTCGAATGAGCTCGAAAGGTAGGGTAAACGGCCTCATTTCTAAGCAAAAATGGTGGACTCTCCGAAAAAAGTGTTTCAAATGAGTTCGAAAGGTAGGATGGTGGACTCGCTAAAAAATCTATTTCAAATGAATTCAAAAGGTAGTGTGGTGTGGACTCACAAATAAACTTGTTTCGAATAAGCTCGAAAGGTAGGGTAAACGGCCTCATTTCTGAGCAAAAATGGTGGACTCGCAAAAAATGTGTTTCAAATGAGCTCGAAAGGTGGGGTGGTGTGGACTCGCTAAAACATGTGTTTCAAATGAGCTCGAAAGTTCGGGTAAACAGACTCATTTCTAAGCAAAAATGGTGGACTCGCCGAAAAATGTGTTTCAAATGAGCTCAAAAGGTAGTGTGGTGTGGACTCACAAATAAATGTGTTTCGAATAAGCTCGAAAGGTAGGGTAAACGGCCTCATTTCTAAGAAAAAATGGTGGACTCGCCGAAAAATGTGTTTCAAATGAGCTTCAAAGGTAGGGTGGTGGTCTTGCAGAAAAATGTGTTTCAAATGAGCTCCAAAGGTAGGGTAAACGGCCCATTTCTGAGCAAAATTGGTGGAGTCGCCGAAAAATGTGTTTCATATGAGCTCAAAAGGTAGGGTGATGGACCCGCTAAAAAAATGTGTTTCGAATGAGCTCGAAAGGAATGGTAAACTGCCTCATGTAAGCAAAAATGGTGGACACGCCGAAAAAAGTGTTTCAAATGAGTTCGAAAGGTAGGGTGGTGGACTCGCTAAAAAATCCGTTTCAAATGAATTCAAAAGGTAGTGTGGTGTGGACTCACAAATAAATGTGTTTCGAATAAGCTCGAAAGGTAGGGTAAACGACCTCATTTCTAAGCAAAAATGGTGGACTCGCAAAAAATGTGTTTCAAATGAGCTCGAAAGGTGGGGTGGTGTGGACTCGCTAAAACATGTGTTTCAAATGAGCTCGAAATGTCGGGTAAACAGACTCATTTCTAAGCAAAAATGGTGGACTCGCCGAAAAATGTGTTTCAAATGAGCTCAAAAGGTAGTGTGGTGTGGACTCACAAATAAATGTGTTTCGAATAAGCTCGAAAGGTAGGGTAAACGGCCTCATTTCTAAGAAAAAATGGTGGACTCGCCAAAAAATGTGTTTCAAATGAGCTTCAAAGGTAGGGTGGTGATCTAGCTGAAAATGTGTTTCAAATGAGCTCCAATGATAGGGAAAACGGCCCCATTTCTGAGCAAAAATGGTGGACTCGCCGAAAATTGTGTTTCATATGAGCTCGAAAGGTAGGGTGGTGGACTCGCTAAAAAATGTGTTTCAAATGAGTTTGAAAGGTAGCATAAACAACCTCATTTGTAAGCAAAAAAGCTGGACACGCCGAAAAATGTGTTTCAAATGAGTTCGAAAGGTAGGGTGGTTGACTCGCCGAAAAATGTGTTTCAAATGAGCTCAAAACGTAGGGTGGTGTGGACTCGCTAAAAAATGTGTTTCGAATGAGCTCGAAAGGTAGGGTAAACGGCCTCATTTCTAAGCAAAAATGGTGGACTCTCCGAAAAAAGTGTTTCAAATGAGTTCGAAAGGTAGGATGGTGGACTCGCTAAAAAATCTATTTCAAATGAATTCAAAAGGTAGTGTGGTGTGGACTCACAAATAAACTTGTTTCGAATAAGCTCGAAAGGTAGGGTAAACTGCCTCATTTCTGAGCAAAAATGGTGGACTCGCAAAAAATGTGTTTCAAATGAGCTCGAAAGGTGGGGTGGTGTGGACTCACTAAAATATGTGTTTCAAATGAGCTCGAAAGGTAGGGTAAACGGCCTCATTTCTAAGAAAAAATGGTGGACTCTCCAAAAAATGTGTTTCAAATGAGCTTCAAAGGTAGGGTGGTGATCTAGCTGAAAATGTGTTTCAAATGAGCTCCAATGATAGGGAAAACGGCCCCATTTCTGAGCAAAAATGGTGGACTCGCCGAATAATGTGTTTCATATGAGCTCGAAAGGTAGGGTGGTGGACTCGCTAAAAAATGTGTTTCAAATGAGTTTGAAAGGTAGCATAAACAACCTCATTTGTAAGCAAAAAAGCTGGACACGCCGAAAAATGTGTTTCAAATGAGTTCGAAAGGTAGGGTGGTTGACTCGCCGAAAAATGTGTTTCAAATGAGCTCAAAACGTAGGGTGGTGTGGACTCGCTAAAAAATGTGTTTCGAATGAGCTCGAAAGGTAGGGTAAACGGCCTCATTTCTAAGCAAAAATGGTGGACTCTCCGAAAAAAGTGTTTCAAATGAGTTCGAAAGGTAGGATGGTGGACTCGCTAAAAAATCTATTTCAAATGAATTCAAAAGGTAGTGTGGTGTGGACTCACAAATAAACTTGTTTCGAATAAGCTCGAAAGGTAGGGTAAACGGCCTCATTTCTGAGCAAAAATGGTGGACTCGCAAAAAATGTGTTTCAAATGAGCTCGAAAGGTGGGGTGGTGTGGACTCGCTAAAACATGTGTTTCAAATGAGCTCGAAAGTTCGGGTAAACAGACTCATTTCTAAGCAAAAATGGTGGACTCGCCGAAAAATGTGTTTCAAATGAGCTCAAAAGGTAGTGTGGTGTGGACTCACAAATAAATGTGTTTCGAATAAGCTCGAAAGGTAGGGTAAACGGCCTCATTTCTAAGAAAAAATGGTGGACTCGCCGAAAAATGTGTTTCAAATGAGCTTCAAAGGTAGGGTGGTGGTCTTGCAGAAAAATGTGTTTCAAATGAGCTCCAAAGGTAGGGTAAACGGCCCATTTCTGAGCAAAATTGGTGGAGTCGCCGAAAAATGTGTTTCATATGAGCTCAAAAGGTAGGGTGATGGACCCGCTAAAAAAATGTGTTTCGAATGAGCTCGAAAGGAATGGTAAACTGCCTCATGTAAGCAAAAATGGTGGACACGCCGAAAAAAGTGTTTCAAATGAGTTCGAAAGGTAGGGTGGTGGACTCGCTAAAAAATCCGTTTCAAATGAATTCAAAAGGTAGTGTGGTGTGGACTCACAAATAAATGTGTTTCGAATAAGCTCGAAAGGTAGGGTAAACGACCTCATTTCTAAGCAAAAATGGTGGACTCGCAAAAAATGTGTTTCAAATGAGCTCGAAAGGTGGGGTGGTGTGGACTCGCTAAAACATGTGTTTCAAATGAGCTCGAAATGTCGGGTAAACAGACTCATTTCTAAGCAAAAATGGTGGACTCGCCGAAAAATGTGTTTCAAATGAGCTCAAAAGGTAGTGTGGTGTGGACTCACAAATAAATGTGTTTCGAATAAGCTCGAAAGGTAGGGTAAACGGCCTCATTTCTAAGAAAAAATGGTGGACTCGCCAAAAAATGTGTTTCAAATGAGCTTCAAAGGTAGGGTGGTGATCTAGCTGAAAATGTGTTTCAAATGAGCTCCAATGATAGGGAAAACGGCCCCATTTCTGAGCAAAAATGGTGGACTCGCCGAAAATTGTGTTTCATATGAGCTCGAAAGGTAGGGTGGTGGACTCGCTAAAAAATGTGTTTCAAATGAGTTTGAAAGGTAGCATAAACAACCTCATTTGTAAGCAAAAAAGCTGGACACGCCGAAAAATGTGTTTCAAATGAGTTCGAAAGGTAGGGTGGTTGACTCGCCGAAAAATGTGTTTCAAATGAGCTCAAAACGTAGGGTGGTGTGGACTCGCTAAAAAATGTGTTTCGAATGAGCTCGAAAGGTAGGGTAAACGGCCTCATTTCTAAGCAAAAATGGTGGACTCTCCGAAAAAAGTGTTTCAAATGAGTTCGAAAGGTAGGATGGTGGACTCGCTAAAAAATCTATTTCAAATGAATTCAAAAGGTAGTGTGGTGTGGACTCACAAATAAACTTGTTTCGAATAAGCTCGAAAGGTAGGGTAAACGGCCTCATTTCTGAGCAAAAATGGTGGACTCGCAAAAAATGTGTTTCAAATGAGCTCGAAAGGTGGGGTGGTGTGGACTCGCTAAAACATGTGTTTCAAATGAGCTCGAAAGTTCGGGTAAACAGACTCATTTCTAAGCAAAAATGGTGGACTCGCCGAAAAATGTGTTTCAAATGAGCTCAAAAGGTAGTGTGGTGTGGACTCACAAATAAATGTGTTTCGAATAAGCTCGAAAGGTAGGGTAAACGGCCTCATTTCTAAGAAAAAATGGTGGACTCGCCGAAAAATGTGTTTCAAATGAGCTTCAAAGGTAGGGTGGTGGTCTTGCAGAAAAATGTGTTTCAAATGAGCTCCAAAGGTAGGGTAAACGGCCCATTTCTGAGCAAAATTGGTGGAGTCGCCGAAAAATGTGTTTCATATGAGCTCAAAAGGTAGGGTGATGGACCCGCTAAAAAAATGTGTTTCGAATGAGCTCGAAAGGAATGGTAAACTGCCTCATGTAAGCAAAAATGGTGGACACGCCGAAAAAAGTGTTTCAAATGAGTTCGAAAGGTAGGGTGGTGGACTCGCTAAAAAATCCGTTTCAAATGAATTCAAAAGGTAGTGTGGTGTGGACTCACAAATAAATGTGTTTCGAATAAGCTCGAAAGGTAGGGTAACCGACCTCATTTCTAAGCAAAAATGGTGGACTCGCAAAAAATGTGTTTCAAATGAGCTCGAAAGGTGGGGTGGTGTGGACTCGCTAAAACATGTGTTTCAAATGAGCTCGAAATGTCGGGTAAACAGACTCATTTCTAAGCAAAAATGGTGGACTCGCCGAAAAATGTGTTTCAAATGAGCTCAAAAGGTAGTGTGGTGTGGACTCACAAATAAATGTGTTTCGAATAAGCTCGAAAGGTAGGGTAAACGGCCTCATTTCTAAGAAAAAATGGTGGACTCGCCAAAAAATGTGTTTCAAATGAGTTTCAAAGGTAGGGTGGTGGTCTAGCTGAAAAATGTGTTTCAAATGAGCTCCAAAGATAGGGTAAACGGCCCCATTTTTTAGCAAAAATGGTAGACTCGCCGAAAAATGTATTTAATATGAGCTCCAAAGGTAGGGTGGTGGACTCGCTAAAAAATGTGTTTCAAATGAGTTCGAAAGGTAGGGTGAGCGGCCTCATTTGTAAGCAAAAAAGGTGGACACGCCGAAAAATGTGTTTCAAATGAGTTCGAAAGGTAGGGTGTTTGACTCGCTAAAAAATGTGTTTCAAACGAATTCAAAAGGTAGGGTAAACAGACTCATTTCTAAGGAAAAATGATGGACTCGCCGAAAAATGTGTTTCAAATGAGCTCAAAACGTAGGGTGGTGTGGACTCGCTAAAAAATGTGTTTCGAATGAGCTCGAAAGGTAGGGTAAACGGCCTCATTTCTAAGCAAAAATGGTGGACTCTCCGAATAATGTGTTTCAAATGAGCTCGAAAGGTAGGGTGGTGTGGACTCACTAAAATATGTGTTTCAAATGAGCTCGAAAGGTAGGGTAAACGGCCTCATTTCTAAGAAAAAATGGTGGACTCTCCAAAAAATGTGTTTCAAATGAGCTTCAAAGGTAGGGTGGTGATCTAGCTGAAAATGTGTTTCAAATGAGCTCCAATGATAGGGAAAACGGCCCCATTTCTGAGCAAAAATGGTGGACTCGCCGAAAATTGTGTTTCATATGAGCTCGAAAGGTAGGGTGGTGGACTCGCTAAAAAATGTGTTTCAAATAAGTTTGAAAGGTAGCATAAACAACCTCATTTGTAAGCAAAAAAGCTGGACACGCCGAAAAATGTGTTTCAAATGAGTTCGAAAGGTAGGGTGGTTGACTCGCCGAAAAATGTGTTTCAAATGAGCTCAAAACGTAGGGTGGTGTGGACTCGCTAAAAAATGTGTTTCGAATGAGCTCGAAAGGTAGGGTAAACGGCCTCATTTCTAAGCAAAAATGGTGGACTCTCCGAAAAAAGTGTTTCAAATGAGTTCGAAAGGTAGGATGGTGGACTCGCTAAAAAATCTATTTCAAATGAATTCAAAAGGTAGTGTGGTGTGGACTCACAAATAAATGTGTTTCGAATAAGCTCGAAAGGTAGGGTAAACGGCCTCATTTCTGAGCAAAAATGGTGGACTCGCAAAAAATGTGTTTCAAATGAGCTCGAAAGGTGGGGTGGTGTGGACTCGCTAAAACATGTGTTTCAAATGAGCTCGAAAGTTCGGGTAAACAGACTCATTTCTAAGCAAAAATGGTGGACTCGCCGAAAAATGTGTTTCAAATGAGCTCAAAACGTAGGGTGGTGTGGACTCGCTAAAAAATGTGTTTCGAATGAGCTCGAAAGGTAGGGTAAACGGCCTCATTTCTAAGCAAAAATGGTGGACTCTCCGAATAATGTGTTTCAAATGAGCTCGAAAGGTAGGGTGGTGTGGACTCACTAAAATATGTGTTTCAAATGAGCTCGAAAGGTAGGGTAAACGGCCTCATTTCTAAGAAAAAATGGTGGACTCTCCAAAAAATGTGTTTCAAATGAGCTTCAAAGGTAGGGTGGTGATCTAGCTAAAAATGTGTTTCAAATGAGCTCCAATGATAGGGAAAACGGCCCCATTTCTGAGCAAAAATGGTGGACTCGCCGAAAATTGTGTTTCATATGAGCTCGAAAGGTAGGGTGGTGGACTCGCTAAAAAATGTGTTTCAAATAAGTTTGAAAGGTAGCATAAACAACCTCATTTGTAAGCAAAAAAGCTGGACACGCCGAAAAATGTGTTTCAAATGAGTTCGAAAGGTAGGGTGGTTGACTCGCCGAAAAATGTGTTTCAAATGAGCTCAAAACGTAGGGTGGTGTGGACTCGCTAAAAAATGTGTTTCGAATGAGCTCGAAAGGTAGGGTAAACGGCCTCATTTCTAAGCAAAAATGGTGGACTCTCCGAAAAAAGTGTTTCAAATGAGTTCGAAAGGTAGGATGGTGGACTCGCTAAAAAATCTATTTCAAATGAATTCAAAAGGTAGTGTGGTGTGGACTCACAAATAAATGTGTTTCGAATAAGCTCGAAAGGTAGGGTAAACGGCCTCATTTCTGAGCAAAAATGGTGGACTCGCAAAAAATGTGTTTCAAATGAGCTCGAAAGGTGGGGTGGTGTGGACTCGCTAAAACATGTGTTTCAAATGAGCTCGAAAGTTCGGGTAAACAGACTCATTTCTAAGCAAAAATGGTGGACTCGCCGAAAAATGTGTTTCAAATGAGCTCAAAAGGTAGTGTGGTGTGGACTCACAAATAAATGTGTTTCGAATAAGCTCGAAAGGTAGGGTAAACGGCCTCATTTCTAAGAAAAAATGGTGGACTCGCCGAAAAATGTGTTTCAAATGAGCTTCAAAGGTAGGGTGGTGGTCTTGCAGAAAAATGTGTTTCAAATGAGCTCCAAAGGTAGGGTAAACGGCCCATTTCTGAGCAAAATTGGTGGAGTCGCCGAAAAATGTGTTTCATATGAGCTCAAAAGGTAGGGTGATGGACCCGCTAAAAAAATGTGTTTCGAATGAGCTCGAAAGGAATGGTAAACTGCCTCATGTAAGCAAAAATGGTGGACACGCCGAAAAAAGTGTTTCAAATGAGTTCGAAAGGTAGGGTGGTGGACTCGCTAAAAAATCCGTTTCAAATGAATTCAAAAGGTAGTGTGGTGTGGACTCACAAATAAATGTGTTTCGAATAAGCTCGAAAGGTAGGGTAAACGACCTCATTTCTAAGCAAAAATGGTGGACTCGCAAAAAATGTGTTTCAAATGAGCTCGAAAGGTGGGGTGGTGTGGACTCGCTAAAACATGTGTTTCAAATGAGCTCGAAATGTCGGGTAAACAGACTCATTTCTAAGCAAAAATGGTGGACTCGCCGAAAAATGTGTTTCAAATGAGCTCAAAACGTAGTGTGGTGTGGACTCACAAATAAATGTGTTTCGAATAAGCTCGAAAGGTAGGGTAAACGGCCTCATTTCTAAGAAAAAATGGTGGACTCGCCAAAAAATGTGTTTCAAATGAGTTTCAAAGGTAGGGTGGTGGTCTAGCTGAAAAATGTGTTTCAAATGAGCTCCAAAGATAGGGTAAACGGCCCCATTTTTTAGCAAAAATGGTAGACTCGCCGAAAAATGTATTTAATATGAGCTCCAAAGGTAGGGTGGTGGACTCGCTAAAAAATGTGTTTCAAATGAGTTCGAAAGGTAGGGTGAGCGGCCTCATTTGTAAGCAAAAAAGGTGGACACGCCGAAAAATGTGTTTCAAATGAGTTCGAAAGGTAGGGTGTTTGACTCGCTAAAAAATGTGTTTCAAACGAATTCAAAAGGTAGGGTAAACAGACTCATTTCTAAGGAAAAATGGTGGACTCGCCGAAAAATGTGTTTCAAATGAGCTCAAAACGTAGGGTGGTGTGGACTCGCTAAAAAATGTGTTTCGAATGAGCTCGAAAGGTAGGGTAAACGGCCTCATTTCTAAGCAAAAATGGTGGACTCTCCGAATAATGTGTTTCAAATGAGCTCGAAAGGTAGGGTGGTGTGGACTCACTAAAATATGTGTTTCAAATGAGCTCGAAAGGTAGGGTAAACGGCCTCATTTCTAAGAAAAAATGGTGGACTCTCCAAAAAATGTGTTTCAAATGAGCTTCAAAGGTAGGGTGGTGATCTAGCTGAAAATGTGTTTCAAATGAGCTCCAATGATAGGGAAAACGGCCCCATTTCTGAGCAAAAATGGTGGACTCGCCAAAAATTGTGTTTCATATGAGCTCGAAAGGTAGGGTGGTGGACTCGCTAAAAAATGTGTTTCAAATAAGTTTGAAAGGTAGCATAAACAACCTCATTTGTAAGCAAAAAAGCTGGACACGCCGAAAAATGTGTTTCAAATGAGTTCGAAAGGTAGGGTGGTTGACTCGCCGAAAAATGTGTTTCAAATGAGCTCAAAACGTAGGGTGGTGTGGACTCGCTAAAAAATGTGTTTCGAATGAGCTCGAAAGGTAGGGTAAACGGCCTCATTTCTAAGCAAAAATGGTGGACTCTCCGAAAAAAGTGTTTCAAATGAGTTCGAAAGGTAGGATGGTGGACTCGCTAAAAAATCTATTTCAAATGAATTCAAAAGGTAGTGTGGTGTGGACTCACAAATAAATGTGTTTCGAATAAGCTCGAAAGGTAGGGTAAACGGCCTCATTTCTGAGCAAAAATGGTGGACTCGCAAAAAATGTGTTTCAAATGAGCTCGAAAGGTGGGGTGGTGTGGACTCGCGAAAACATGTGTTTCAAATGAGCTCGAAAGTTCGGGTAAACAGACTCATTTCTAAGCAAAAATGGTGGACTCGCCGAAAAATGTGTTTCAAATGAGCTCAAAAGGTAGTGTGGTGTGGACTCACAAATAAATGTGTTTCGAATAAGCTCGAAAGGTAGGGTAAACGGCCTCATTTCTAAGAAAAAATGGTGGACACGCCGAAAAATGTGTTTCAAATCAGCTCCAAAGGTAGGGTAAACGGCCCATTTCTGAGCAAAATTGGTGGAGTCGCCGAAAAATGTGTTTCATATGAGCTCAAAAGGTAGGGTGATGGACCCGCTAAAAAAATGTGTTTCGAATGAGCTCGAAAGAAATGGTAAACTGCCTCATGTAAGCAAAAATGGTGGACACGCCGAAAAAAGTGTTTCAAATGAGTTCGAAAGGTAGGGTGGTGGACTCGCTAAAAAATCCGTTTCAAATGAATTCAAAAGGTAGTGTGGTGTGGACTCACAAATAAATGTGTTTCGAATAAGCTCGAAAGGTAGGGTAAACGACCTCATTTCTAAGCAAAAATGGTGGACTCGCAAAAAATGTGTTTCAAATGAGCTCGAAAGGTGGGGTGGTGTGGACTCGCTAAAACATGTGTTTCAAATGAGCTCGAAATGTCGGGTAAACAGACTCATTTCTAAGCAAAAATGGTGGACTCGCCGAAAAATGTGTTTCAAATGAGCTCAAAAGGTAGTGTGGTGGGGACTCACAAATAAATGTGTTTCGAATAAGCTCGAAAGGTAGGGTAAACGGCCTCATTTCTAAGAAAAAATGGTGGACTCTCCAAAAAATGTGTTTCAAATGAGCTTCAAAGGTAGGGTGGTGATCTAGCTGAAAATGTGTTTCAAATGAGCTCCAATGATAGGGAAAACGGCCCCATTTCTGAGCAAAAATGGTGGACTCGCCGAAAATTGTGTTTCATATGAGCTCGAAAGGTAGGGTGGTGGACTCGCTAAAAAATGTGTTTCAAATGAGTTTGAAAGGTAGCATAAACAACCTCATTTGTAAGCAAAAAAGCTGGACACGCCGAAAAATGTGTTTCAAATGAGTTCGAAAGGTAGGGTGGTTGACTCGCCGAAAAATGTGTTTCAAATGAGCTCAAAACGTAGGGTGGTGTGGACTCGCTAAAAAATGTGTTTCGAATGAGCTCGAAAGGTAGGGTAAACGGCCTCATTTCTAAGCAAAAATGGCGGACTCTCCGAAAAAAGTGTTTCAAATGAGTTCGAAAGGTAGGATGGTGGACTCGCTAAAAAATCTATTTCAAATGAATTCAAAAGGTAGTGTGGTGTGGACTCACAAATAAATGTGTTTCGAATAAGCTCGAAAGGTAGGGTAAACGGCCTCATTTCTGAGCAAAAATGGTGGACTCGCAAAAAATGTGTTTCAAATGAGCTCGAAAGGTGGGGTGGTGTGGACTCGCTAAAACATGTGTTTCAAATGAACTCGAAAGTTCGGGTAAACAGACTCATTTCTAAGCAAAAATGGTGGACTCGCCGAAAAATGTGTTTCAAATGAGCTCAAAAGGTAGTGTGGTGTGGACTCACAAATAAATGTGTTTCGAATAAGCTCGAAAGGTAGGGTAAACGGCCTCATTTCTAAGAAAAAATGGTGGACTCGCCGAAAAATGTGTTTCAAATGAGCTTCAAAGGTAGGGTGGTGGTCTTGCAGAAAAATGTGTTTCAAATGAGCTCCAAAGGTAGGGTAAACGGCCCATTTCTGAGCAAAATTGGTGGACTTGCCGAAAAATGTGTTTCATATGAGCTCAAAAGGTAGGGTGATGGACCCGCTAAAAAAATGTGTTTCGAATGAGCTCGAAAGGAATGGTAAACTGCCTCATGTAAGCAAAAATGGTGGACACGCTGAAAAAAGTGTTTCAAATGAGTTCGAAAGGTAGGGTGGTGGACTCGCCGAAAAATGTGTTTCATATGTGCTCCAAAGGTAGGGTGGTGGACTCGCTACAAAAATGTGTTTCAAATGAGCTCGAAAGGTAGGGTAAACGGACTTATTTCTAAGAAAAAATAGTGGACACGCGGGAAAATGTGTTTCAAATGAGCTCCAAAGGTAGGGCGGTGGACTCGCTAAAACATGTGTTTCAAATGAGCTCGAAATGTCGGGTAAACAGACTCATTTCTAAGCAAAAATGGTGGACTCGCCGAAAAATGTGTTTCAAATGAGCTCAAAAGGTAGTGTGGTGTGGACTCACAAATAAATGTGTTTCGAATAAGCTCGAAAGGTAGGGTAAACGGCCTTATTTCTAAGAAAAAATGGTGGACTCGCCAAAAAATGTGTTTCAAATGAGTTTCAAAGGTAGGGTGGTGGTCTAGCTGAAAAATGTGTTTCAGATGAGCTCCAAAGATAGGGTAAACGGCCCCATTTTTTAGCAAAAATGGTAGACTCGCCGAAAAATGTATTTAATATGAGCTCCAAAGGTAGGGTGGTGGACTCGCTAAAAAATGTGTTTCAAATGAGTTCGAAAGGTAGGGTGAGCGGCCTCATTTGTAAGCAAAAAAGGTGGACACGCCGAAAAATGTGTTTCAAATGAGTTCGAAAGGTAGGGTGTTTGACTCGCTAAAAAATGTGTTTCAAACGAATTCAAAAGGTAGGGTAAACAGACTCATTTCTAAGGAAAAATGGTGGACTCGCCGAAAAATGTGTTTCAAATGAGCTCAAAACGTAGGGTGGTGTGGACTCGCTAAAAAATGTGTTTCGAATGAGCTCGAAAGGTAGGGTAAACGGCCTCATTTCTAAGCAAAAATGGTGGACTCTCCGAATAATGTGTTTCAAATGAGCTCGAAAGGTAGGGTGGTGTGGACTCACTAAAATATGTGTGTCAAATGAGCTCGAAAGGTAGGGTAAACGGCCTCATTTCTAAGAAAAAATGGTGGACTCGCCAAAAAATGTGTTTCAAATGAGCTTCAAAGGTAGGGTGGTGATCTAGCTGAAAATGTGTTTCAAATGAACTCGAACGGTAGGGTAAACGGCCTTATTTCTAAGAAAAAAAGTGGACTCATCGGAAAATGTGTTTCAAATGAGCTCCAAAGGTAGGGTGGTGGACTCGCTAAAAAAATGTGTTTCAAATCAGTTCGGAAGGTAGGGTAAACAGCCTTATTTCTAAGAAAAAATAGTGGACTCGCTGGAAAATGTGTTTCAAATGAGCTCGAAAGGTAGGGTAAAGGCACTCATTGCTAAGCAAAAATGGTGGACTCGCCGAAAAATGTGTTTCATATGAGCTCCAAAGGTAGGGTGGTGGACTCGCTAAAAAAATGTGTTTCAAATGAGCTCGAAAGGTAAGGTAAACGGCCTTATTTCTAAGAAAAAATAGTGGACTCGCCGGAAAATGTGTTTCAAATGAGCTCCAAAGGTAGGGTGGTGGACTCGCTGAAAAAAGTGTTTCAAATGAGCTCGAAAGGTAGGGTAAACAGCTTCATTTCTAAGAAAAAATGGAGGACTCGCCAAAAAATGTGTTTCAAATGAGTTTCAAAGGTAGGGTGGTGGTCTAGCTGAAAAATGTGTTTCAAATGAGCTCCAATGAAAGGGAAAACGGCCCCATTTCTGAGCAAAAATGGTGGACTCGCCGAAAATTGTGTTTCATATGAGCTCCAAAGGTAGGGTGGTGGACTCGCTAAAAAATGTGTTTCAAATGAGTTTGAAAGGTAGCCTAAACAACCTCAGTGTAAGAAAAAAAGCTGGACACGCCGAAAAATGTGTTTCAAATGAGTTCGAAAGGTAGGGTGGTTGACTCGCTAAAAAATGTGTTTCAAATGAATTCAAAAGGTAGGGTAAACAGACTCATTTCTAAGAAAAAATGGTGGACTCGCCGAAAAAGTTGTTTCAAATGAGCTCAAAACGTAGGGTGGCGTGGACTCGCTAAAAAATGTGTTTCGAATGAGCTCGAAAGGTAGGGTAATCGGCCTCATTTCTAAGCAAAAATGGTGGACTCTCCGAAAAATGTGTTTCAAATGAGCTCGAAAGGTAGGGTAAACGGACTCATTTCTAAGCAAAAATGGTGGACTCGCCGAAAAATGTGTTTCATATGAGCTCCAAAGGTACGGTGGTGGACTCGCTACAAAAATGTGTTTCAAATGCGCTCGAAAGGTAGGGTAAAGGCCTTATTTCTAAGAAAAAATAGTGGACTCGCTGGAAAATGTGTTTCAAATGAGCTCCAATGGTAGGGTGGTGGACTCGCTAAAAAATGTGTTTCAAATGAGCTCGAAAGGTAGGGTAAACGGCCTCATTTCTAAGAAAAAATGGTGGACTGGTCAAAAAAAGTGTTTCAAATGAGCTTCAATGGTAGGGTGGTGGTCTAGCTGAAAAATGTGTTTCAAATGAGCTCCAAAGATAGGGTAAACAGCCCCATTTCTGAGTAAAAATGGTGGACTCGCTAAAAAATGTTTTTCGACTGAGCTCGAAATGTACGGAAAACGGCCTCATTTCTAAGCAAAAATGGTGGACTCGCCGAAAAATGTGTTTCATATGAGCTCCAAAGGTTGAGTGGTGGACTCGCTAAAAAATGTGTTTCAAATGAGCTCCAAAGGTAAGGAAAACGGCCTTATTTCTAAGAAGAAATAGTGGACTCGCTGGAAAATGTGTTTCAAATGAGCTCCAAAGGTAGGGTGGTGGACTCGCTAAATAATGTGTTTCAAATGAGCTCGAAAGGTAGGGTAAACAGACTCATTTCTAAGTAAAAATGGTGGACTCGCCGAAAAATGTGTTTCAAATGAGCTCAAAACGTAGCGTGGTGTGGACTCGCTGAAAATGTGTTTCAAATGAGCTCCAAAGGTAGGGTAACGGCCTCATTTCTAAGAAAAAATGGTGGACTCTCCGAAAAATGTGTTTCAAATGAGCTCGAAAGGTTGGGTGGTGTGGACTCGCTAAAATATGTGTTTCAAATGAGCTCGAAAGGTAGGGTAAACGACCTCATTTCTAAGCAAAAATGGTGGACTCGCGCAAAATGTGTTTCAAATGAGCTCGAAAGGTAGGGTGGTGGACTCGCTAAAAAATGTGTTTCAAATGAGCTCGAAAGGTAGGGTAAAGGCACTCATTGCTAAGCAAAAATGGTGGACTCGCCGAAAAATGTGTTTCATATGAGCTCCAAAGGTAGGGTGGTGGACTCGCTAAAAAAATGTGTTTCAAATGAGCTCGAAAGGTAAGGTAAACGACCTTATTTCTAAGAAAAAATAGTGGACTCGCCGGAAAATGTGTTTCAAATGAGCTCCAAAGGTAGGGTGGTGGACTCGCTGAAAAAAGTGTTTCAAATGAGCTCGAAAGGTAGGGTAAACGGCTTCATTTCTAAGAAAAAATGGAGGACTCGCCAAAAAATGTGTTTCAAATGAGTTTCAAAGGTAGGGTGGTGGTCTAGCTGAAAAATGTGTTTCAAATGAGCTCCAATGAAAGGGAAAACGGCCCCATTTCTGAGCAAAAATGGTGGACTCGCCAAAAATTGTGTTTCATATGAGCTCCAAAGGTAGGGTGGTGGACTCGCTAAAAAATGTGTTTCAAATGAGTTTGAAAGGTAGCCTAAACAACCTCAGTGTAAGAAAAAAAGCTGGACACGCCGAAAAATGTGTTTCAAATGAGTTCGAAAGGTAGGGTGGTTGACTCGCTAAAAAATGTGTTTCAAATGAATTCAAAAGGTAGGGTAAACAGACTCATTTCTAAGCAAAAATGGTGGACTCGCCGAAAAAGTTGTTTCAAATGAGCTCAAAACGTAGGGTGGCGTGGACTCGCTAAAAAATGTGTTTCGAATGAGCTCGAAAGGTAGGGTAAACGGCCTCATTTCTAAGCAAAAATGGTGAACTCTCCGAAAAATGTGATTCAAATGAGCTCGAAAGGTAGGGTGGTGTGGACTCGCTAAAATATGTGTTTCAAATGAGTTCGAAAGGTAGGGTAAACAGATTCATTTCTAAGCAAAAATGGTGGACTCGCCAAAAATGTGTTTCAAATGAGCTCCAAAGGTAGGGTAAACGGACTCATTTCTAAGCAAAAATGGTGGACTCGCCGAAAAATGTGTTTCATATGTGCTCCAAAGGTAGGGTGGTGGACTCGCTACAAAAATGTGTTTCAAATGAGCTCGAAAGGTAGGGTAAACGGACTTATTTCTAAGAAAAAATAGTGGACACGCGGGAAAATGTGTTTCAAATGAGCTCCAAAGGTAGGGCGGTGGACTCGCTAAAAATGTGTTTCAAATGAATTCAAAAGGTAGGGTAAACAGACTCATTTCTAAGCAAAAATGGTGGACTCGCCGAAAAATGTGTTTCAAATGAGCTCAAAGTAGGGTGGTGTGGACTCGCTAAAAAATGTGTTACGAATGAGCTCGAAAGGTAGGGTAAACGGCCTCATTTCTAAGCAAAAATGGTGGACTCTCCGAAAAATGTGTTTCAAATGAGCTCGAAAGGTAGGGTGGTGTGGACTCGCTAAAAATGTGTTTCAAATGAGCTCGAAAGGTAGGGTAAACGGCCTCATTTCTAAGAAAAAATGGTGGACTCGCCGAAAAATGTGTTTCAAATGAGCTTCAAAGGTAGGGTGGTGGTCTAGCTGAAAAATGTGTTTCAAATGAGCTCCAAAGGTAGGGTAAAGGCACTCATTGCTAAGCAAAAATGGTGGACTCGCCGAAAAATGTGTTTCATATGAGCTCCAAAGGTAGGGTGGTGGACTCGCTAAAAAAATGTGTTTCAAATGAGCTCGAAAGGTAAGGTAAACGGCCTTATTTCTAAGAAAAAATAGTGGACTCGCCGAAAAATGTGTTTCAAATGAGCTCCAAAGGTAGGGTGGTGGACTCGCTGAAAAAAGTGTTTCAAATGAGCTCGAAAGGTAGGGTAAACGGCTTCATTTCTAAGAAAAAATGGAGGACTCGCCAAAAAATGTGTTTCAAATGAGTTTCAAAGGTAGGGTGGTGGTCTAGCTGAAAAATGTGTTTCAAATGAGCTCCAATGATAGGGAAAACGGCCCCATTTCTGAGCAAAAATGGTGGACTCGCCGAAAATTGTGTTTCATATGAGCTCCAAAGGTAGGGTGGTGGACTCGCTAAAAAATGTGTTTCAAATGAGTTTGAAAGGTAGCCTAAACAACCTCATTTGTAAGCAAAAAAGCTGGACACGCCGAAAAATGTGTTTCAAATGAGTTCGAAAGGTAGGGTGGTTGACTCGCTAAAAAATGTGTTTATAATGAATTCAAAAGGTAGGGTAAACAGCCTCATTTCTAAGAAAAAATGGTGGACTCGCAAAAAATGTGTTTCAAATGAGCTCGAAAGGTAGGGTGGTGGACTCGCTAAAAAATGTGTTTCAAATGAGATCGAAAGGTAGGGTAAACGGACTCATTTCTAAGCAAAAATGGTGGACTCGCCGAAAAATGTGTTTCATATGAGCTCCAAAGGTACGGTGGTGGACTCGCTACAAAAATGTGTTTCAAATGCGCTCGAAAGGTAGGGTAAAGGCCTTATTTCTAAGAAAAAATAGTGGATTCGCTGGAAAATGTGTTTCAAATGAGCTCCAATGGTAGGGTGGTGGACTCGCTAAAAAATGTGTTTCAAATGAGCTCGAAAGGTAGGGTAAACGGCCTCATTTCTAAGAAAAAATGGTGGACTCTCCGAAAAATGTGTTTCAAATGAGCTCGAAAGGTTGGGTGGTGTGGACTCGCTAAAATATGTGTTTCAAATGAGCTCGAAAGGTAGGGTAAACGACCTCATTTCTAAGCAAAAATGGTGGACTCGCGCAAAATGTGTTTCAAATGAGCTCGAAAGGTAGGGTGGTGGACTCGCTAAAAAATGTGTTTCAAATGAGCTCGAAACGTAGGGTAAAGGCACTCATTGCTAAGCAAAAATGGTGGACTCGCCGAAAAATGTGTTTCATATGAGCTCCAAAGGTAGGGTGGTGGACTCGCTAAAAAAATGTGTTTCAAATGAGCTCGAAAGGTAAGGTAAACGGCCTTATTTCTAAGAAAAAATAGTGGACTCGCCGGAAAATGTGTTTCAAATGAGCTCCAAAGGTAGGGTGGTGGACTCGCTGAAAAAAGTGTTTCAAATGAGCTCGAAAGGTAGGGTAAACGGCTTCATTTCTAAGAAAAAATGGAGGACTCGCCAAAAAATGTGTTTCAAATGAGTTTCAAAGGTAGGGTGGTGGTCTAGCTGAAAAATGTGTTTCAAATGAGCTCCAATGAAAGGGAAAACGGCCCCATTTCTGAGCAAAAATGGTGGACTCGCCGAAAATTGTGTTTCATATGAGCTCCAAAGGTAGGGTGGTGGACACGCTAAAAAATGTGTTTCAAATGAGTTTGAAAGGTAGCCTAAACAACCTCATTTGTAAGAAAAAAAGCTGGACACGCCGAAAAATGTGTTTCAAATGAGTTCGAAAGGTAGGGTGGTTGACTCGCTAAAAAATGTGTTTCAAATGAATTCAAAAGGTAGGGTAAACAGACTCATTTCTAAGCAAAAATGGTGGACTCGCCGAAAAAGTTGTTTCAAATGAGCTCAAAACGTAGGGTGGCGTGGACTCGCTAAAAAATGTGTTTCGAATGAGCTCGAAAGGTAGGGTAAACGGCCTCATTTCTAAGCAAAAATGGTGGACTCTCCGAAAAATGTGTTTCAAATGAGCTCGAAAGGTAGGGTGGTGTGGACTCGCTAAAATATGTGTTTCATATGTGCTCCAAAGGTAGGGTGGTGGACTCGCTACAAAAATGTGTTTCAAATGAGCTCGAAAGGTAGGGTAAACGGACTTATTTCTAAGAAAAAATAGTGGACACGCGGGAAAATGTGTTTCAAATGAGCTCCAAAGGTAGGGCGGTGGACTCGCTAAAAATGTGTTTCAAATGAATTCAAAAGGTAGGGTAAACAGACTCATTTCTAAGCAAAAATGGTGGACTCGCCGAAAAATGTGTTTCAAATGAGCTCAAAGTAGGGTGGTGTGGACTCGCTAAAAAATGTGTTTCGAATGAGCTCGAAAGGTAGGGTAAACGGCCTCATTTCTAAGCAAAAATGGTGGACTCTCCGAAAAATGTGTTTCAAATGAGCTCGAAAGGTAGGGTGGTGTGGACTCGCTAAAATATGTGTTTCAAATGAGTTCGAAAGGTAGGGTAAACAGATTCATTTCTAAGCAAAAATGGTGGACTCGCCAAAAATGTGTTTCAAATGAGCTCGAAAGGTAGGATAAACGGACTCATTTCTAAGGAAAAATGGTGGACTCGCCGAAAAATGTGTTTCATATGTGCTCCAAAGGTAGGGTGGTGGACTCGCTACAAAAATGTGTTTCAAATGAGCTCGAAAGGTAGGGTAAACGGACTTATTTCTAAGAAAAAATAGTGGACTCGGCGGAAAATGTGTTTCAAATGAGCTCCAAAGGTAGGGCGGTGGACTCGCTAAAAATGTGTTTCAAATGAGCTCGAAAGGTAGGGTAAACGGCCTCATTTCTAAGAAAAAATGGTGGACTCGCCGAAAAATGTGTTTCAAATGAGCTTCAAAGGTAGGGTGGTGGTCTAGCTGAAAAATGTGTTTCAAATGAGCTCCAAAGGTAGGGTAAACGGTCCATTTCTGAGCAAAATTGGTGGACTCGCCGAAAAATGTGTTTCATATGAGCTCAAAAGGTAGGGTGATGGACCCGCTAAAAAAATGTGTTTCGAATGAGCTCGAAAGGTAAGGTAAACGGCCTTATTTCTAAGAAAAAATAGTGGACTCGCCGGAAAATGTGTTTCAAATGAGCTCCAAAGGTAGGGTGGTGAACTCGCTGAAAAAAGTGTTTCAAATGAGCTCGAAAGGTAGGGTAAACAGCCTCATTTCTAAGAAAAAATGGTGGACTCGCCAAAAATGTGTTTCAAATGAGCTCGAAAGGTAGGGTGGTGGACTCGCTAAAAAATGTGTTTCAAATGAGCTCGAAAGGTAGGGTAAACGGACTCATTTCTAAGCAAAAATGGTGGACTCGCCGAAAAATGTGTTTCATATGAGCTCCAAAGGTACGGTGGTGGACTCGCTACAAAAATGTGTTTCAAATGCGCTCGAAAGGTAGGGTAAAGGCCTTATTTCTAAGAAAAAATAGTGGATTCGCTGGAAAATGTGTTTCAAATGAGCTCCAATGGTAGGGTGGTGGACTCGCTAAAAAATGTGTTTCAAATGAGCTCGAAAGGTAGGGTAAACGGCCTCATTTCTAAGAAAAAATGGTGGACTCTCCGAAAAATGTGTTTCAAATGAGCTCGAAAGGTTGGGTGGTGTGGACTCGCTAAAATATGTGTTTCAAATGAGCTCGAAAGGTAGGGTAAACGACCTCATTTCTAAGAAAAAATGGTGCACTCGCGCAAAATGTGTTTCAAATGAGCTCGAAAGGTAGGGTGGTGGACTCGCTAAAAAATGTGTTTCAAATGAGCTCGAAAGGTAGGGTAAAGGCACTCATTGCTAAGCAAAAATGGTGGACTCGCCGAAAAATGTGTTTCATATGAGCTCCAAAGGTAGGGTGGTGGACTCGCTAAAAAAATGTGTTTCAAATGAGCTCGAAAGGTAAGGTAAACGGCCTTATTTCTAAGAAAAAATAGTGGACTCGCCGGAAAATGTGTTTCAAATGAGCTCCAAAGGTAGGGTGGTGGACTCGCTGAAAAAAGTGTTTCAAATGAGCTCGAAAGGTAGGGTAAACGGCTTCATTTCTAAGAAAAAATGGAGGACTCGCCAAAAAATGTGTTTCAAATGAGTTTCAAAGGTAGGGTGGTGGTCTAGCTGAAAAATGTGTTTCAAATGAGCTCCAATGATAGGGAAAACGGCCCCATTTCTGAGCAAAAATGGTGGACTCGCCGAAAATTGTGTTTCATATGAGCTCCAAAGGTAGGGTGGTGGACTCGCTAAAAAATGTGTTTCAAATGAGTTTGAAAGGTAGCCTAAACAACCTCATTTGTAAGAAAAAAAGCTGGACACGCCGAAAAATGTGTTTCAAATGAGTTCGAAAGGTAGGGTGGTTGACTTGCTAAAGAATGTGTTTGAAATGAATTCAAAAGGTAGGGTAAACAGACTCATTTCTAAGCAAAAATGGTTGACTCGCCGAAAAAGTTGTTTGAAATGAGCTCAAAACGTAGGGTGGCGTGGACTCGCTAAAAAATGTGTTTCGAATGAGCTCGAAAGGTAGGGTAAACGGCCTCATTTCTAAGCAAAAATGGTGGACTCTCCGAAAAATGTGTTTCAAATGAGCTCGAAAGGTAGGGTTGTGTGGACTCGCTAAAATATGTGTTTCAAATGAGTTCGAAAGGTAGGGTAAACAGATTCATATCTAAGCAAAAATGGTGGACTCGCCAAAAATGTGTTTCAAATGAGCTCGAAAGGTAGGGTAAACAGACTCATTTCTAAGCAAAAATGGTGGACTCGCCGAAAAATGTGTTTCGTATGTGCTCCAAAGGTAGGGTGGTGGACTCGCTACAAAAATGTGTTTCAAATGAGCTCGAAAGGTAGGGTAAACGGACTTATTTCTAAGAAAAAATAGTGGACACGCCGGAAAATGTGTTTCAAATGAGCTCCAAAGGTAGGGTGGTGGACTCGCTAAAAATGTGTTTCAAATGAATTCAAAAGGTAGGGTAAACAGACTCATTTCTAAGCAAAAATGGTGGACTCGCCGAAAAATGTGTTTCAAATGAGCTCAAAGTAGGGTGGTGTGGACTCGCTAAAAAATGTGTTTCGAATGAGCTCGAAAGGTAGGGTAAACGGCCTCATTTCTAAGCAAAAATGGTGGACTCTCCGAAAAATGTGTTTCAAATGAGCTCGAAAGGTAGGGTGGTGTGGACTCGCTAAAATATGTGTTTCAAATGAGTTCGAAAGGTAGGGTAAACAGATTCATTTCTAAGCAAAAATGGTGGACTCGCCAAAAATGTGTTTCAAATGAGCTCGAAAGGTAGGATAAACGGACTCATTTCTAAGCAAAAATGGTGGACTCGCCGAAAAATGTGTTTCATATGTGCTCCAAAGGTAGGGTGGTGGACTCGCTACAAAAATGTGTTTCAAATGAGCTCGAAAGGTAGGGTAAACGGCCTCATTTCTAAGAAAAAATGGTGGACTCGCCGAAAAATGTGTTTCAAATGAGCTTCAAAGGTAGGGTGGTGGTCTAGCTGAAAAATGTGTTTCAAATGAGCTCCAAAGGTAGGGTAAACGGTCCATTTCTGAGCAAAATTGGTGGACTCGCCGAAAAATGTGTTTCATATGAGCTCAAAAGGTAGGGTGATGGACCCGCTAAAAAAATGTGTTTCGAATGAGCTCGAAAGGTAAGGTAAACGGCCTTATTTCTAAGAAAAAATAGTGGACTCGCCGGAAAATGTGTTTCAAATGAGCTCCAAAGGTAGGGTGGTGAACTCGCTGAAAAAAGTGTTTCAAATGAGCTCGAAAGGTAGGGTAAACAGCCTCATTTCTAAGAAAAAATGGTGGACTCGCCAAAAATGTGTTTCAAATGAGCTCGAAAGGTAGGGTGGTGGACTCGCTAAAAAATGTGTTTCAAATGAGCTCGAAAGGTAGGGTAAACGGACTCATTTCTAAGCAAAAATGGTGGACTCGCCGAAAAATGTGTTTCATATGAGCTCCAAAGGTACGGTGGTGGACTCGCTACAAAAATGTGTTTCAAATGCGCTCGAAAGGTAGGGTAAAGGCCTTATTTCTAAGAAAAAATAGTGGATTCGCTGGAAAATGTGTTTCAAATGAGCTCCAATGGTAGGTTGGTGGACTCGCTAAAAAATGTGTTTCAAATGAGCTCGAAAGGTAGGGTAAACGGCCTCATTTCTAAGAAAAAATGGTGGACTCTCCGAAAAATGTGTTTCAAATGAGCTCGAAAGGTTGGGTGGTGTGGACTCGCTAAAATATGTGTTTCAAATGAGCTCGAAAGGTAGGGTAAACGACCTCATTTCTAAGCAAAAATGGTGCACTCGCGCAAAATGTGTTTCAAATGAGCTCGAAAGGTAGGGTGGTGGACTCGCTAAAAAATGTGTTTCAAATGAGCTCGAAAGGTAGGGTAAAGGCACTCATTGCTAAGCAAAAATGGTGGACTCGCCGAAAAATGTGTTTCATATGAGCTCCAAAGGTAGGGTGGTGGACTCGCTAAAAAAATGTGTTTCAAATGAGCTCGAAAGGTAAGGTAAACGGCCTTATTTCTAAGAAAAAATAGTGGACTCGCCGGAAAATGTGTTTCAAATGAGCTCCAAAGGTAGGGTGGTGGACTCGCTGAAAAAAGTGTTTCAAATGAGCTCGAAAGGTAGGGTAAACGGCTTCATTTCTAAGAAAAAATGGAGGACTCGCCAAAAAATGTGTTTCAAATGAGTTTCAAAGGTAGGGTGGTGGTCTAGCTGAAAAATGTGTTTCAAATGAGCTCCAATGATAGGGAAAACGGCCCCATTTCTGAGCAAAAATGGTGGACTCGCCGAAAATTGTGTTTCATATGAGCTCCAAAGGTAGGGTGGTGGACTCGCTAAAAAATGTGTTTCAAATGAGTTTGAAAGGTAGCCTAAACAACCTCATTTGTAAGAAAAAAAGCTGGACACGCCGGAAAATGTGTTTCAAATGAGTTCGAAAGGTAGGGTGGTTGACTTGCTAAAAAATGTGTTTGAAATGAATTCAAAAGGTAGGGTAAACAGACTCATTGCTAAGCAAAAATGGTTGACTCGCCGAAAAAGTTGTTTCAAATGAGCTCAAAACGTAGGGTGGCGTGGACTCGCTAAAAAATGTGTTTCGAATGAGCTCGAAAGGTAGGGTAAACGGCCTCATTTCTAAGCAAAAATGGTGGACTCTCCGAAAAATGTGTTTCAAATGAGCTCGAAAGGTAGGGTTGTGTGGACTCGCTAAAATATGTGTTTCAAATGAGTTCGAAAGGTAGGGTAAACAGATTCATATCTAAGCAAAAATGGTGGACTCGCCAAAAATGTGTTTCAAATGAGCTCGAAAGGTAGGGTAAACAGACTCATTTCTAAGCAAAAATGGTGGACTCGCCGAAAAATGTGTTTCGTATGTGCTCCAAAGGTAGGGTGGTGGACTCGCAACAAAAATGTGTTTCAAATGAGCTCGAAAGGTAGGGTAAACGGACTTATTTCTAAGAAAAAATAGTGGACACGCCGGAAAATGTGTTTCAAATGAGCTCCAAAGGTAGGGTGGTGGACTCGCTAAAAATGTGTTTCAAATGAATTCAAAAGGTAGGGTAAACAGACTCATTTCTAAGCAAACATGGTGGACTCGCCGAAAAATGTGTTTCAAATGAGCTCAAAGTAGGGTGGTGTGGACTCGCTAAAAAATGTGTTTCGAATGAGCTCGAAAGGTAGGGTAAACGGCCTCATTTCTAAGCAAAAATGGTGGACTCTCCGAAAAATGTGTTTCAAATGAGCTCGAAAGGTAGGGTGGTGTGGACTCGCTAAAATATGTGTTTCAAATGAGTTCGAAAGGTAGGGTAAACAGATTCATTTCTAAGCAAAAATGGCGGACTCGCCAAAAATATGTTTCAAATGAGCTCGAAAGGTAGGATAAACGGACTCATTTCTAAGCAAAAATGGTGGACTCGCCGAAAAATGTGTTTCATATGTGCTCCAAAGGTAGGGTGGTGGACTCGCTACAAAAATGTGTTTCAAATGAGCTCGAAAGGTAGGGTAAACGGACTTATTTCTAAGAAAAAATAGTGGACTCGCCGGAAAATGTGTTTCAAATGAGCTCCAAAGGTAGGGCGGTGGACTCGCTAAAAATGTGTTTCAAATGAGCTCGAAAGGTAGGGTAAACGGCCTCATTTCTAAGAAAAAATGGTGGACTCGCCGAAAAATGTGTTTCAAATGAGCTTCAAAGGTAGGGTGGTGGTCTAGCTGAAAAATGTGTTTCAAATGAGCTCCAAAGGTAGGGTAAACGGTCCATTTCTGAGCAAAATTGGTGGACTCGCCGGAAAATGTGTTTCATATGAGCTCAAAAGGTAGGGTGATGGACCCGCTAAAAAAATGTGTTTCGAATGAGCTAGAAAGGTAAGGTAAACGGCCTTATTTCTAACAAAAAATAGTGGACTCGCCGGAAAATGTGTTTCAAATGAGCTCCAAAGGTAGGGTGGTGGACTCGCTGAAAAAAGTGTTTCAAATGAGCTCGAAAGGTAGGGTAAACAGCCTCATTTCTAAGAAAAAATGGTGGACTCGCCAAAATTGTGTTTCAAATGAGCTCGAAAGGTAGGGTGGTGGACTCGCTAAAAAATGTGTTTCAAATGAGCTCGAAAGGTAGGGTAAACGGACTCATTTCTAAGCAAAAATGGTGGACTCGCCGAAAAATGTGTTTCATATGAGCTCCAAAGGTACGGTGGTGGACTCGCTACAAAAATGTGTTTCAAATGCGCTCGAAAGGTAGGGTAAAGGCCTTATTTCTAAGAAAAAATAGTGGACTCGCTGGAAAATGTGTTTCAAATGAGCTCCAATGGTAGGGTGGTGGACTCGCTAAAAAATGTGTTTCAAATGAGCTCGAAAGGTAGGGTAAACGTCCTCATTTCTAAGAAAAAATGGTGAACTGGCCAAAAAAGTGTTTCAAATGAGCTTCAATGGGAGGGTGGTGGTCTAGCTGAAAAATGTGTTTCAAATGAGCTCCAAAGATAGGGTAAACAGCCCCATTTCTGAGTAAAAATGGTGGACTCGCTGAAAATTGTTTTTCATATGAGTACCAAAGGTAGGGTGGTGGACTCGCTAAAAAATGTGTTTCAAATGAGTTTGAAAGGTAGGGTAAACAGCCTCATTTGTAAAGCAAAAAGGTGGACACGTCGAAAAATGTGTTTCAAATGAGTTCGAAAGGTAGGGTGGTTGACTCGCTAAAAAATGTTTTTCGACTGAGCTCGAAATGTAGGGAAAACGGCCTCATTTCTAAGCAAAAATGGTGGACTCGCCGAAAAATGTGTTTCATATGAGCTCCAAAGGTAGAGTGGTGGACTCACTAAAAAATGTGTTTCAAATGAGCTCCAAAGGTAAGGAAAACGGCCTTATTTCTAAGAAAAAATAGTGGACTCGCTGGAAAATGTGTTTCAAATGAGCTCCAAAGGTAGGGTGGTGGACTCGCTAAATAATGTGTTTCAAATGAGCTCGAAAGGTAGGGTAAACAGACTCATTTCTATGTAAGAATGGTGGACTCGCCGAAAAATATGTTTCAGATGAGCTCAAAACGTAGCGTGGTGTGGACTCGCTGAAAATGTGTTTCAAATGAGCTCCAAAGGTAGGGTAAACGGCCTCATTTCTAAGAAAAAATGGTGGACTCTCCGAAAAATGTGTTTTAAATGAGCTCGAAAGGTTGGGTGGTGTGGACTCGCTAAAATATGTGTTTCAAATGAGCTCGAAAGGTAGGGTAAACGACCTCATTTCTAAGCAAAAGTGGTGGACTCGCGCAAAATGTGTTTCAAATGAGCTCGAAAGGTAGGGTGGTGGACTCGCTAAAAAATATGTTTCAAATGATCTCGAAAGGTAGGGTAAAGGCACTCATTGCTAAGCAAAAATGGTGGACTCGCCGAAAAATGTGTTTCATATGAGCTCCAAAGGTAGGGTGGTGGACTCGCTAAAAAAATGTGTTTCAAATGAGCTCGAAAGGTAAGGTAAACGGCCTTATTTCTAAGAAAAAATAGTGGACTCGCCGGAAAATGTGTTTCAAATGAGCTCCAAAGGTAGGGTGGTGGACTCGCTGAAAAAAGTGTTTCAAATGAGCTTGAAAGGTAGGGTAAACGGCTTCATTTCTAAGAAAAAATGGAGGACTCGCCAAAAAATGTGTTTCAAATGAGTTTCAAAGGTAGGGTGGTGGTCTAGCTGAAAAATGTGTTTCAAATGAGCTCCAATGATAGGGAAAACGGCCCCATTTCTGAGCAAAAATGGTGGACTCGCCGAAAATTGTGTTTCATATGAGCTCCAAAGGTAGGGTGGTGGACTCGCTAAAAAATGTGTTTCAAATGAGTTTGAAAGGTAGCCTAAACAACCTCATTTGTAAGCAAAAAAGCTGGACACGCCGAAAAATGTGTTTCAAATGAGTTCGAAAGGTAGGGTGGTTGACTCGCTAAAAAATGTGTTTATAATGAATTCAAAAGGTAGGGTAAACAGACTCATTTCTAAGAAAAAATGGTGGACTCGCCGAAAAATGTGTTTCAAATGAGCTCAAAACGTAGGGTGGTGTGGACTCGCTAAACAATGTGTTTCGAATGAGCTCGAAAGGTAGGGTAAACGGCCTCATTTCTAAGCAAAAATGGTGGACTCTCCGAAAAATGTGTTTCAAATGAGCTCGAAAGGTAGGGTTGTGTGGACTCGCTAAAATATGTGTTTCAAATGAGTTCGAAAGGTAGGGTAAACAGATTCATATCTAAGCAAAAATGGTGGACTCGCCAAAAATGTGTTTCAAATGAGCTCGAAAGGTAGGGTAAACAGACTCATTTCTAAGCAAAAATGGTGGACTCGCCGAAAAATGTGTTTCGTATGTGCTCCAAAGGTAGGGTGGTGGACTCGCTACAAAAATGTGTTTCAAATGAGCTCGAAAGGTAGGGTAAACGGACTTATTTCTAAGAAAAAATAGTGGACACGCCGGAAAATGTGTTTCAAATGAGCTCCAAAGGTAGGGTGGTGGACTCGCTAAAAATGTGTTTCAAATGAATTCAAAAGGTAGGGTAAACAGACTCATTTCTAAGCAAAAATGGTGGACTCGCCGAAAAATGTGTTTCAAATGAGCTCAAAGTAGGGTGGTGTGGACTCGCTAAAAAAATGTGTTTCGAATGAGCTCGAAAGGTAGGGTAAACGGCCTCATTTCTAAGCAAAAATGGTGGACTCTCCGAAAAATGTGTTTCAAATGAGCTCGAAAGGTAGGGTGGTGTGGACTCGCTAAAATATGTGTTTCAAATGAGTTCGAAAGGTAGGGTAAACAGATTCATTTCTAAGCAAAAATGGTGGACTCGCCAAAAATGTGTTTCAAATGAGCTCGAAAGGTAGGATAAACGGACTCATTTCTAAGCAAAAATGGTGGACTCGCCGAAAAAATGTGTTTCATATGTGCTCCAAAGGTAGGGTGGTGGACTCGCTACAAAAATGTGTTTCAAATGAGCTCGAAAGGTAGGGTAAACGGCCTCATTTCTAAGAAAAAATGGTGGACTCGCCGAAAAAATGTGTTTCAAATGAGCTTCAAAGGTAGGGTGGTGGTCTAGCTGAAAAATGTGTTTCAAATGAGCTCCAAAGGTAGGGTAAACGGTCCATTTCTGAGCAAAATTGGTGGACTCGCCGAAAAATGTGTTTCATATGAGCTCAAAAGGTAGGGTGATGGACCCGCTAAAAAAATGTGTTTCGAATGAGCTCGAAAGGTAAGGTAAACGGCCTTATTTCTAAGAAAAAATAGTGGACTCGCCGGAAAATGTGTTTCAAATGAGCTCCAAAGGTAGGGTGGTGAACTCGCTGAAAAAAGTGTTTCAAATGAGCTCGAAAGGTAGGGTAAACAGCCTCATTTCTAAGAAAAAATGGTGGACTCGCCAAAAATGTGTTTCAAATGAGCTCGAAAGGTAGGGTGGTGGACTCGCTAAAAAATGTGTTTCAAATGAGCTCGAAAGGTAGGGTAAACGGACTCATTTCTAAGCAAAAATGGTGGACTCGCCGAAAAATGTGTTTCATATGAGCTCCAAAGGTACGGTGGTGGACTCGCTACAAAAATGTGTTTCAAATGCGCTCGAAAGGTAGGGTAAAGGCCTTATTTCTAAGAAAAAATAGTGGATTCGCTGGAAAATGTGTTTCAAATGAGCTCCAATGGTAGGGTGGTGGACTCGCTAAAAAATGTGTTTCAAATGAGCTCGAAAGGTAGGGTAAACGGCCTCATTTCTAAGAAAAAATGGTGGACTCTCCGAAAAATGTGTTTCAAATGAGCTCGAAAGGTTGGGTGGTGTGGACTCGCTAAAATATGTGTTTCAAATGAGCTCGAAAGGTAGGGTAAACGACCTCATTTCTAAGCAAAAATGGTGCACTCGCGCAAAATGTGTTTCAAATGAGCTCGAAAGGTAGGGTGGTGGACTCGCTAAAAAATGTGTTTCAAATGAGCTCGAAAGGTAGGGTAAAGGCACTCATTGCTAAGCAAAAATGGTGGACTCGCCGAAAAATGTGTTTCATATGAGCTCCAAAGGTAGGGTGGTGGACTCGCTAAAAAAATGTGTTTCAAATGAGCTCGAAAGGTAAGGTAAACGGCCTTATTTCTAAGAAAAAATAGTGGACTCGCCGGAAAATGTGTTTCAAATGAGCTCCAAAGGTAGGGTGGTGGACTCGCTGAAAAAAGTGTTTCAAATGAGCTCGAAAGGTAGGGTAAACGGCTTTATTTCTAAGAAAAAATGGAGGACTCGCCAAAAAATGTGTTTCAAATGAGTTTCAAAGGTAGGGTGGTGGTCTAGCTGAAAAATGTGTTTCAAATGAGCTCCAATGATAGGGAAAACGGCCCCATTTCTGAGCAAAAATGGTGGACTCGCCGAAAATTGTGTTTCATATGAGCTCCAAAGGTAGGGTGGTGGACTCGCTAAAAAATGTGTTTCAAATGAGTTTGAAAGGTAGCCTAAACAACCTCATTTGTAAGAAAAAAAGCTGGACACGCCGGAAAATGTGTTTCAAATGAGTTCGAAAGGTAGGGTGGTTGACTTGCTAAAAAATGTGTTTGAAATGAATTCAAAAGGTAGGGTAAACAGACTCATTTCTAAGCAAAAATGGTTGACTCGCCGAAAAAGTTGTTTCAAATGAGCTCAAAACGTAGGGTGGCGTGGACTCGCTAAAAAATGTGTTTCGAATGAGCTCGAAAGGTAGGGTAAACGGCCTCATTTCTAAGCAAAAATGGTGGACTCTCCGAAAAATGTGTTTCAAATGAGCTCGAAAGGTAGGGTTGTGTGGACTCGCTAAAATATGTGTTTCAAATGAGTTCGAAAGGTAGGGTAAACAGATTCATATCTAAGCAAAAATGGTGGACTCGCCAAAAATGTGTTTCAAATGAGCTCGAAAGGTAGGGTAAACAGACTCATTTCTAAGCAAAAATGGTGGACTCGCCGAAAAAATGTGTTTCATATGTGCTCCAAAGGTAGGGTGGTGGACTCGCTACAAAAATGTGTTTCAAATGAGCTCGAAAGGGAGGGTAAACGGCCTCAGTTCTAAGAAAAAATAGTGGACTCGCTGGAAAATGTGTTTCAAATGAGCTCCAAAGGTAGGGTGGTGGACTCGCTAAATAATGTGTTTCAAATGAGCTCGAAAGGTAGGGTAAACAGACTCATTTCTATGTAAGAATGGTGGACTCGCCGAAAAATATGTTTCAGATGAGCTCAAAACGTAGCGTGGTGTGGACTCGCTGAAAATGTGTTTCAAATGAGCTCCAAAGGTAGGGTAAACGGCCTCATTTCTAAGAAAAAATGGTGGACTCTCCGAAAAATGTGTTTTAAATGAGCTCGAAAGGTTGGGTGGTGTGGACTCGCTAAAATATGTGTTTCAAATGAGCTCGAAAGGTAGGGTAAACGACCTCATTTCTAAGCAAAAGTGGTGGACTCGCGCAAAATGTGTTTCAAATGAGCTCGAAAGGTAGGGTGGTGGACTCGCTAAAAAATATGTTTCAAATGATCTCGAAAGGTAGGGTAAAGGCACTCATTGCTAAGCAAAAATGGTGGACTCGCCGAAAAATGTGTTTCATATGAGCTCCAAAGGTAGGGTGGTGGACTCACTAAAAAATGTGTTTCAAATGAGCTCCAAAGGTAAGGAAAACGGCCTTATTTCTAAGAAAAAATAGTGGACTCGCTGGAAAATGTGTTTCAAATGAGCTCCAAAGGTAGGGTGGTGGACTCGCTAAATAATGTGTTTCAAATGAGCTCGAAAGGTAGGGTAAACAGACTCATTTCTATGTAAGAATGGTGGACTCGCCGAAAAATATGTTTCAGATGAGCTCAAAACGTAGCGTGGTGTGGACTCGCTGAAAATGTGTTTCAAATGAGCTCCAAAGGTAGGGTAAACGGCCTCATTTCTAAGAAAAAATGGTGGACTCTCCGAAAAATGTGTTTTAAATGAGCTCGAAAGGTTGGGTGGTGTGGACTCGCTAAAATATGTGTTTCAAATGAGCTCGAAAGGTAGGGTAAACGACCTCATTTCTAAGCAAAAGTGGTGGACTCGCGCAAAATGTGTTTCAAATGAGCTCGAAAGGTAGGGTGGTGGAGTCGCTAAAAAATATGTTTCAAATGATCTCGAAAGGTAGGGTAAAGGCACTCATTGCTAAGCAAAAATGGTGGACTCGCCGAAAAATGTGTTTCATATGAGCTCCAAAGGTAGGGTGGTGGACTCACTAAAAAAATGTGTTTCAAATGAGCTCGAAAGGTAAGGTAAACGGCCTTATTTCTAAGAAAAAATAGTGGACTCGCCGGAAAATGTGTTTCAAATGAGCTCCAAAGGTAGGGTGGTGGACTCGCTGAAAAAAGTGTTTCAAATGAGCTTGAAAGGTAGGGTAAACGGCTTCATTTCTAAGAAAAAATGGAGGACTCGCCAAAAAATGTGTTTCAAATGAGTTTCAAAGGTAGGGTGGTGGTCTAGCTGAAAAATGTGTTTCAAATGAGCTCCAATGATAGGGAAAACGGCCCCATTTCTGAGCAAAAATGGTGGACTCGCCGAAAATTGTGTTTCATATGAGCTCCAAAGGTAGGGTGGTGGACTCGCTAAAAAATGTGTTTCAAATGAGTTTGAAAGGTAGCCTAAACAACCTCATTTGTAAGCAAAAAAGCTGGACACGCCGAAAAATGTGTTTCAAATGAGTTCGAAAGGTAGGGTGGTTGACTCGCTAAAAAATGTGTTTATAATGAATTCAAAAGGTAGGGTAAACAGACTCATTTCTAAGAAAAAATGGTGGACTCGCCGAAAAATGTGTTTCAAATGAGCTCAAAACGTAGGGTGGTGTGGACTCGCTAAACAATGTGTTTCGAATGAGCTCGAAAGGTAGGGTAAACGGCCTCATTTCTAAGCAAAAATGGTAGACTCTCCGAAAAATGTGTTTCAAATGAGCTCGAAAGGTAGGGTGGTGTGGACTCGCTAAAATATGTGTTTCAAATGAGTTCGAAAGGTAGGGTAAACAGATTCATTTCTAAGCAAAAATGGTGGACTCGCCAAAAATGTGTTTCAAATGAGCTCGAAAGGTAGGGTAAACGGACTCATTTCTAAGCAAAAATGGTGGACTCGCCGAAAAATGTGTTTCATATGTGCTCCAAAGGTAGGGTGGTGGACTCGCTACAAAAATGTGTTTCAAATGAGCTCGAAAGGGAGGGTAAACGGACTTATTTCTAAGAAAAAATAGTGGACTCGCCGGAAAATGTGTTTCAAATGAGCTCCAAAGGTAGGGCGGTGGACTCGCTAAAAATGTGTTTCAAGTGAATTCAAAAGGTAGGGTAAACAGACTCATTTCTAAGCAAAAATGGTGGACTCGCCGAAAAATGTGTTTCAAATGAGCTCAAAAGTAGGGTGGTGTGGACTCGCTAAAAAATGTGTTTCGAATGAGCTCGAAAGGTAGGGTAAACGGCCTCATTTCTAAGCAAAAATGGTGGACTCTCCGAAAAATGTGTTTCAAATGAGCTCGAAAGGTAGGGTGGTGTGGACTCGCTAAAATATGTGTTTCAAATGAGTTCGAAAGGTAGGGTAAACAGATTCATTTCTTAGCAAAAATGGTGGACTCGCCAAAAATGTGTTTCAAATGAGCTCGAAAGGTAGGGTAAACGGACTCATTTCTAAGCAAAAATGGTGGACTAGCCGAAAAATGTGTTTCATATGTGCTCCAAAGGTAGGGTGGTGGACTTGCTACAAAAATGTGTTTCAAATGAGCTCGAAAGGTAGGGTAAACGGACTTATTTCTAAGAAAAAATAGTGGACTCGCCGGAAAATGTGTTTCAAATGAGCTCCAAAGGTAGGGCGGTGGACTCGCTAAAAATGTGTTTCAAATGAGCTCGAAAGGTAGGGTAAACGGCCTCATTTCTAAGAAAAAATGGTGGACTCGCCGAAAAATGTGTTTCAAATGAGCTTCAAAGGTAGGGTGGTGGTCTAGCTGAAAAATGTGTTTCAAATGAGCTCCAAAGGTAGGGTAAAGGCACTCATTGCTAAGCAAAAATGGTGGACTCGCCGAAAAATGTGTTTCATATGAGCTCCAAAGGTAGGATGGTGGACTCGCTAAAAAAATGTGTTTCAAATGAGCTCGAAAGGTAAGGTAAACGGCCTTATTTCTAAGAAAAAATAGTGGACTCGCCGAAAAATGTGTTTCAAATGAGCTCCAAAGGTAGGGTGGTGGACTCGCTGAAAAAAGTGTTTCAAATGAGCTCGAAAGGTAGGGTAAACGGCTTCATTTCTAAGAAAAAATGGAGGACTCGCCAAAAAATGTGTTTCAAATGAGTTTCAAAGGTAGGGTGGTGGTCTAGCTGAAAAATGTGTTTCAAATGAGCTCCAATGATAGGGAAAACGGCCCCATTTCTGAGCAAAAATGGTGGACTCGCCGAAAATTGTGTTTCATATGAGCTCCAAAGGTAGGGTGGTGGACTCGCTAAAAAATGTGTTTCAAATGAGTTTGAAAGGCAGCCTAAACAACCTCATTTGTAAGCAAAAAAGCTGGACACGCCGAAAAATGTGTTTCAAATGATTTCGAAAGGTAGGGTGGTTGACTCGCTAAAAAATGTGTTTATAATGAATTCAAAAGGTAGGGTAAACAGACTCATTTCTAAGAAAAAATGGTGGACTCGCCGAAAAATGTGTTTCAAATGAGATCAAAACGTAGGGTGGTGTGGACTCGCTAAAAAATGTGTTTCGAATGAGCTCGAAAGGTAGGGTAAACGGCCTCATTTCTAAGCAAAAATGGTGGACTCTCCGAAAAATGTGTTTCAAATGAGCTCGAAAGGTAGGGTGGTGTGGACTCGCTAAAATATGTGTTTCAAATGAGTTCGAAAGGTAGGGTAAACAGATTCATTTCTAAGCAAAAATGGTGGACTCGCCAAAAATGTGTTTCAAATGAGCTCGAAAGGTAGGTTAAACGGACTCATTTCTAAGCAAAAATGGTGGACTCGCCGAAAAATGTGTTTCATATGTGCTCCAAAGGTAGGGTGGTGGACTCGCTACAAAAATGTGTTTCAAATGAGCTCGAAAGGTAGGGTAAACGGACTTATTTCTAAGAAAAAATAGTGGACTCGCCGGAAAATGTGTTTCAAATGAGCTCCAAAGGTAGGGCGGTGGACTCGCTAAAAATGTGTTTCAAGTGAATTCAAAAGGTAGGGTAAACAGACTCATTTCTAAGCAAAAATGGTGGACTCGCCGAAAAATGTGTTTCAAATGAGCTCAAAAGTAGGGTGGTGTGGACTCGCTAAAAAATGTGTTTCGAATGAGCTCGAAAGGTAGGGTAAACGGCCTCATTTCTAAGCAAAAATGGTGGACTCTCCGAAAAATGTGTTTCAAATGAGCTCGAAAGGTAGGGTGGTGTGGACTCGCTAAAATATGTGTTTCAAATGAGTTCGAAAGGTAGGGTAAACAGATTCATTTCTTAGCAAAAATGGTGGACTCGCCAAAAATGTGTTTCAAATGAGCTCGAAAGGTAGGGTAAACGGACTCATTTCTAAGCAAAAATGGTGGACTAGCCGAAAAATGTGTTTCATATGTGCTCCAAAGGTAGGGTGGTGGACTTGCTACAAAAATGTGTTTCAAATGAGCTCGAAAGGTAGGGTAAACGGACTTATTTCTAAGAAAAAATAGTGGACTCGCCGGAAAATGTGTTTCAAATGAGCTCCAAAGGTAGGGCGGTGGACTCGCTAAAAATGTGTTTCAAATGAGCTCGAAAGGTAGGGTAAACGGCCTCATTTCTAAGAAAAAATGGTGGACTCACCGAAAAATGTGTTTCAAATGAGCTTCAAAGGTAGGGTGGTGGTCTAGCTGAAAAATGTGTTTCAAATGAGCTCCAAAGGTAGGGTAAAGGCACTCATTGCTAAGCAAAAATGGTGGACTCGCCGAAAAATGTGTTTCATATGAGCTCCAAAGGTAGGGTGGTGGACTCGCTAAAAAAATGTGTTTCAAATGAGCTCGAAAGGTAAGGTAAACGGCCTTATTTCTAAGAAAAAATAGTGGACTCGCCGAAAAATGTGTTTCAAATGAGCTCCAAAGGTAGGGTGGTGGACTCGCTGAAAAAAGTGTTTCAAATGAGCTCGAAAGGTAGGGTAAACGGCTTCATTTCTAAGAAAAAATGGAGGACTCGCCAAAAAATGTGTTTCAAATGAGTTTCAAAGGTAGGGTGGTGGTCTAGCTGAAAAATGTGTTTCAAATGAGCTCCAATGATAGGGAAAACGGCCCCATTTCTGAGCAAAAATGGTGGACTCGCCGAAAATTGTGTTTCATATGAGCTCCAAAGGTAGGGTGGTGGACTCGCTAAAAAATGTGTTTCAAATGAGTTTGAAAGGTAGCCTAAACAACCTCATTTGTAAGCAAAAAAGCTGGACACGCCGAAAAATGTGTTTCAAATGAGTTCGAAAGGTAGGGTGGTTGACTCGCTAAAAAATGTGTTTATAATGAATTCAAAAGGTAGGGTAAACAGACTCATTTCTAAGAAAAAATGGTGGACTCGCCGAAAAATGTGTTTCAAATGAGCTCAAAACGTAGGGTGGTGTGGACTCGCTAAAAAATGTGTTTCGAATGAGCTCGAAAGGTAGGGTAAACGGCTTCATTTCTAAGCAAAAATGGTGGACTCTCCGAAAAATGTGTTTCAAATGAGCTCGAAAGGTAGGGTGGTGTGGACTCGCTAAAATATGTGTTTCAAATGAGTTCGAAAGGTAGGGTAAACAGATTCATTTCTAAGCAAAAATGGTGGACTCGCCAAAAATGTGTTTCAAATGAGCTCGAAAGGTAGGTTAAACGGACTCATTTCTAAGCAAAAATGGTGGACTCGCCGAAAAATGTGTTTCATATGTGCTCCAAAGGTAGGGTGGTGGACTCGCTACAAAAATGTGTTTCAAATGAGCTCGAAAGGTAGGGTAAACGGACTTATTTCTAAGAAAAAATAGTGGACTCGCCGGAAAATGTGTTTCAAATGAGCTCCAAAGGTAGGGCGGTGGACTCGCTAAAAATGTGTTTCAAGTGAATTCAAAAGGTAGGGTAAACAGACTCATTTCTAAGCAAAAATGGTGGACTCGCCGAAAAATGTGTTTCAAATGAGCTCAAAAGTAGGGTGGTGTGGACTCGCTAAAAAATGTGTTTCGAATGAGCTCGAAAGGTAGGGTAAACGGCCTCATTGCTAAGCAAAAATGGTGGACTCTCCGAAAAATGTGTTTCAAATGAGCTCGAAAGGTAGGGTGGTGTGGACTCGCTAAAATATGTGTTTCAAATGAGTTCGAAAGGTAGGGTAAACAGATTCATTTCTAAGCAAAAATAGTGGACTCGCCGGAAAATGTGTTTCAAATGAGCTCGAAAGGTAGGGTAAACGGACTCATTTCTAAGCAAAAATGGTGGACTCGCCGAAAAATGTGTTTCATATGTGCTCCAAAGGTAGGGTGGTGGACTCGCTACAAATGTGTTTCAAATGAGCTCGAAAGGTAGGGTAAACGGACTTATTTCTAAGAAAAAATAGTGGACTCGCTGGAAAATGTGTTTCAAATGAGCTCCAAAGGTAGGGCGGTGGACTCGCTAAAAATGTGTTTCAAATGAGCTCAAAGGTAGGGTAAACGGCCTCATTTCTAAGAAAAAATGGTGGACTCGCCGAAAAATGTGTTTCAAATGAGCTTCAAAGGTAGGGTGGTGGTCTAGCTGAAAAATGTGTTTCAAATGAGCTCCAAAGGTAGGGTAAACGGTCCATTTCTGAGCAAAATTGGTGGACTCGCCGAAAAATGTGTTTCATATGAGCTCAAAAGGTAGGGTGATGGACCCGCTAAAAAAATGTGTTTCGAATGAGCTCGAAAGGTAAGGTAAACGGCCTTATTTCTAAGAAAAAATAGTGGACTCGCCGGAAAATGTGTTTCAAATGAGCTCCAAAGGTAGGGTGGTGGACTCGCAGAAAAAAGTGTTTCAAATGAGCTCGAAAGGTAGGGTAAACGGCTTCATTTCTAAGAAAAAATGGAGGACTCGCCTAAAAATGTGTTTCAAATGAGTTTCAAAGGTAGGGTGGTCGTCTAGCTGAAAAATGTGTTTCAAATGAGCTCCAATGATAGGGAAAACGGCCCCATTTCTGAGCAAAAATGGTGGACTCGCCGAAAATTGTGTTTCATATGAGCTCCAAAGGTAGGGTGGTGGACTCGCTAAAAAATGTGTTTCAAATGAGTTTGAAAGGTAGCCTAAACAACCTCATTTGTAAGCAAAAAAGCTGGACACGCCGAAAAATGTGTTTCAAATGAGTTCGAAAGGTAGGGTGGTTGACTCGCTAAAAAATGTGTTTATAATGAATTCAAAAGGTAGGGTAAACAGACTCATTTCTAAGAAAAAATGGTGGACTCGCCGAAAAATGTGTTTCAAATGAGCTCAAAACGTAGGGTGGTGTGGACTCGCTAAAAAATGTGTTTCGAATGAGCTCGAAAGGTAGGGTAAACGGCTTCATTTCTAAGCAAAAATGGTGGACTCTCCGAAAAATGTGTTTCAAATGAGCTCGAAAGGTAGGGTGGTGTGGACTCGCTAAAATATGTGTTTCAAATGAGTTCGAAAGGTAGGGTAAACAGATTCATTTCTAAGCAAAATTGGTGGACTCGCCAAAAATGTGTTTCAAATGAGCTCGAAAGGTAGGTTAAACGGACTCATTTCTAAGCAAAAATGGTGGACTCGCCGAAAAATGTGTTTCATATGTGCTCCAAAGGTAGGGTGGTGGACTCGCTACAAAAATGTGTTTCAAATGAGCTCGAAAGGTAGGGTAAACGGACTTATTTCTAAGAAAAAATAGTGGACTCGCCGGAAAATGTGTTTCAAATGAGCTCCAAAGGTAGGGCGGTGGACTCGCTAAAAATGTGTTTCAAGTGAATTCAAAAGGTAGGGTAAACAGACTCATTTCTAAGCAAAAATGGTGGACTCGCCGAAAAATGTGTTTCAAATGAGCTCAAAAGTAGGGTGGTGTGGACTCGCTAAAAAATGTGTTTCGAATGAGCTCGAAAGGTAGGGTAAACGGCCTCATTGCTAAGCAAAAATGGTGGACTCTCCGAAAAATGTGTTTCAAATGAGCTCGAAAGGTAGGGTGGTGTGGACTCGCTAAAATATGTGTTTCAAATGAGTTCGAAAGGTAGGGTAAACAGATTCATTTCTAAGCAAAAATAGTGGACTCGCCGGAAAATGTGTTTCAAATGAGCTCGAAAGGTAGGGTAAACGGACTCATTTCTAAGCAAAAATGGTGGACTCGCCGAAAAATGTGTTTCATATGTGCTCCAAAGGTAGGGTGGTGGACTCGCTACAAATGTGTTTCAAATGAGCTCGAAAGGTAGGGTAAACGGACTTATTTCTAAGAAAAAATAGTGGACTCGCTGGAAAATGTGTTTCAAATGAGCTCCAAAGGTAGGGCGGTGGACTCGCTAAAAATGTGTTTCAAATGAGCTCAAAGGTAGGGTAAACGGCCTCATTTCTAAGAAAAAATGGTGGACTCGCCGAAAAATGTGTTTCAAATGAGCTTCAAAGGTAGGGTGGTGGTCTAGCTGAAAAATGTGTTTCAAATGAGCTCCAAAGGTAGGGTAAACGGTCCATTTCTGAGCAAAATTGGTGGACTCGCCGAAAAATGTGTTTCATATGAGCTCAAAAGGTAGGGTGATGGACCCGCTAAAAAAATGTGTTTCGAATGAGCTCGAAAGGTAAGGTAAACGGCCTTATTTCTAAGAAAAAATAGTGGACTCGCCGGAAAATGTGTTTCAAATGAGCTCCAAAGGTAGGGTGGTGGACTCGCAGAAAAAAGTGTTTCAAATGAGCTCGAAAGGTAGGGTAAACGGCTTCATTTCTAAGAAAAAATGGAGGACTCGCCTAAAAATGTGTTTCAAATGAGTTTCAAAGGTAGGGTGGTCGTCTAGCTGAAAAATGTGTTTCAAATGAGCTCCAATGATAGGGAAAACGGCCCCATTTCTGAGCAAAAATGGTGGACTCGCCGAAAATTGTGTTTCATATGAGCTCCAAAGGTAGGGTGGTGGACTCGCTAAAAAATGTGTTTCAAATGAGTTTGAAAGGTAGCCTAAACAACCTCATTTGTAAGCAAAAAAGCTGGACACGCCGAAAAATGTGTTTCAAATGAGTTCGAAAGGTAGGGTGGTTGACTCGCTAAAAAATGTGTTTATAATGAATTCAAAAGGTAGGGTAAACAGACTCATTTCTAAGAAAAAATGGTGGACTCGCCGAAAAATGTGTTTCAAATGAGCTCAAAACGTAGGGTGGTGTGGACTCGCTAAAAAATGTGTTTCGAATGAGCTCGAAAGGTAGGGTAAACGGCTTCATTTCTAAGCAAAAATGGTGGACTCTCCGAAAAATGTGTTTCAAATGAGCTCGAAAGGTAGGGTGGTGTGGACTCGCTAAAATATGTGTTTCAAATGAGTTCGAAAGGTAGGGTAAACAGATTCATTTCTAAGCAAAAATGGTGGACTCGCCAAAAATGTGTTTCAAATGAGCTCGAAAGGTAGGTTAAACGGACTCATTTCTAAGCAAAAATGGTGGACTCGCCGAAAAATGTGTTTCATATGTGCTCCAAAGGTAGGGTGGTGGACTCGCTACAAAAATGTGTTTCAAATGAGCTCGAAAGGTAGGGTAAACGGACTTATTTCTAAGAAAAAATAGTGGACTCGCCGGAAAATGTGTTTCAAATGAGCTCCAAAGGTAGGGCGGTGGACTCGCTAAAAATGTGTTTCAAGTGAATTCAAAAGGTAGGGTAAACAGACTCATTTCTAAGCAAAAATGGTGGACTCGCCGAAAAATGTGTTTCAAATGAGCTCAAAAGTAGGGTGGTGTGGACTCGCTAAAAAATGTGTTTCGAATGAGCTCGAAAGGTAGGGTAAACGGCCTCATTGCTAAGCAAAAATGGTGGACTCTCCGAAAAATGTGTTTCAAATGAGCTCGAAAGGTAGGGTGGTGTGGACTCGCTAAAATATGTGTTTCAAATGAGTTCGAAAGGTAGGGTAAACAGATTCATTTCTAAGCAAAAATAGTGGACTCGCCGGAAAATGTGTTTCAAATGAGCTCGAAAGGTAGGGTAAACGGACTCATTTCTAAGCAAAAATGGTGGACTCGCCGAAAAATGTGTTTCATATGTGCTCCAAAGGTAGGGTGGTGGACTCGCTACAAATGTGTTTCAAATGAGCTCGAAAGGTAGGGTAAACGGACTTATTTCTAAGAAAAAATAGTGGACTCGCTGGAAAATGTGTTTCAAATGAGCTCCAAAGGTAGGGCGGTGGACTCGCTAAAAATGTGTTTCAAATGAGCTCAAAGGTAGGGTAAACGGCCTCATTTCTAAGAAAAAATGGTGGACTCGCCGAAAAATGTGTTCCAAATGAGCTTCAAAGGTAGGGTGGTGGTCTAGCTGAAAAATGTGTTTCAAATGAGCTCCAAAGGTAGGGTAAACGGTCCATTTCTGAGCAAAATTGGTGGACTCGCCGAAAAATGTGTTTCATATGAGCTCAAAAGGTAGGGTGATGGACCCGCTAAAAAAATGTGTTTCGAATGAGCTCGAAAGGTAAGGTAAACGGCCTTATTTCTAAGAAAAAATAGTGGACTCGCCGGAAAATGTGTTTCAAATGAGCTCCAAAGGTAGGGTGGTGGACTCGCAGAAAAAAGTGTTTCAAATGAGCTCGAAAGGTAGGGTAAACGGCTTCATTTCTAAGAAAAAATGGAGGACTCGCCTAAAAATGTGTTTCAAATGAGTTTCAAAGGTAGGGTGGTCGTCTAGCTGAAAAATGTGTTTCAAATGAGCTCCAATGATAGGGAAAACGGCCCCATTTCTGAGCAAAAATGGTGGACTCGCCGAAAATTGTGTTTCATATGAGCTCCAAAGGTAGGGTGGTGGACTCGCTAAAAAATGTGTTTCAAATGAGTTTGAAAGGTAGCCTAAACAACCTCATTTGTAAGCAAAAAAGCTGGACACGCCGAAAAATGTGTTTCAAATGAGTTCGAAAGGTAGGGTGGTTGACTCGCTAAAAAATGTGTTTATAATGAATTCAAAAGGTAGGGTAAACAGACTCATTTCTAAGAAAAAATGGTGGACTCGCCGAAAAATGTGTTTCAAATGAGCTCAAAACGTAGGGTGGTGTGGACTCGCTAAAAAATGTGTTTCGAATGAGCTCGAAAGGTAGGGTAAACGGCCTCATTTCTTAGCAAAAATGGTGGACTCTCCGAAAAATGTGTTTCAAATGAGCTCGAAAGGTAGGGTGGTGTGGACTCGCTAAAATATGTGTTTCAAATGAGTTCGAAAGGTAGGGTAAACAGATTCATTTCTAAGCAAAAATGGTGGACTCGCCAAAAATGTGTTTCAAATGAGCTCGAAAGGTAGGTTAAACGGACTCATTTCTAAGCAAAAATGGTGGACTCGCCGAAAAATGTGTTTCATATGTGCTCCAAAGGTAGGGTGGTGGACTCGCTACAAAAATGTGTTTCAAATGAGCTCGAAAGGTAGGGTAAACGGACTTATTTCTAAGAAAAAATAGTGGACTCGCCGGAAAATGTGTTTCAAATGAGCTCCAAAGGTAGGGCGGTGGACTCGCTAAAAATGTGTTTCAAGTGAATTCAAAAGGTAGGGTAAACAGACTCATTTCTAAGCAAAAATGGTGGACTCGCCGAAAAATGTGTTTCAAATGAGCTCAAAAGTAGGGTGGTGTGGACTCGCTAAAAAATGTGTTTCGAATGAGCTCGAAAGGTAGGGTAAACGGCCTCATTGCTAAGCAAAAATGGTGGACTCTCCGAAAAATGTGTTTCAAATGAGCTCGAAAGGTAGGGTGGTGTGGACTCGCTAAAATATGTGTTTCAAATGAGTTCGAAAGGTAGGGTAAACAGATTCATTTCTAAGCAAAAATAGTGGACTCGCCGGAAAATGTGTTTCAAATGAGCTCGAAAGGTAGGGTAAACGGACTCATTTCTAAGCAAAAATGGTGGACTCGCCGAAAAATGTGTTTCATATGTGCTCCAAAGGTAGGGTGGTGGACTCGCTACAAAAATGTGTTTCAAATGAGCTCGAAAGGTAGGGTAAACGAACTTATTTCTAAGAAAAAATAGTGGACTCGCCGGAAAATGTGTTTCAAATGAGCTCCAAAGGTAGGGCGGTGGACTCGCTAAAAATGTGTTTCAAATGAGCTCGAAAGGTAGGGTAAACGGCCTCATTTCTAAGAAAAAATGGTGGACTCGCCGAAAAATGTGTTTCAAATGAGCTTCAAAGGTAGGGTGGTGGTCTAGCTGAAAAATGTGTTTCAAATGAGCTCCAAAGGTAGGGTAAACGGTCCATTTCTGCGCAAAATTGGTGGACTCGCCGAAAAATGTGTTTCATATGAGCTCAAAAGGTAGGGTGATGGACCCGCTAAAAAAATGTGTTTCGAATGATCTCGAAAGGTAAGGTAAACGGCCTTATTTCTAAGAAAAAATAGTGGACTCGCCGGAAAATGTGTTTCAAATGAGCTCCAAAGGTAGGGTGGTGGACTCGCAGAAAAAAGTGTTTCAAATGAGCTCGAAAGGTAGGGTAAACGGCTTCATTTCTAAGAAAAAATGGAGGACTTGCCAAAAAATGTGTTTCAAATGAGTTTCAAAGGTAGGGTGCTCGTCTAGCTGAAAAATGTGTTTCAAATGAGCTCCAATGATAGGGAAAACGGCCCCATTTCTGAGCAAAAATGGTGGACTCGCCGAAAATTGTGTTTCATATGAGCTCCAAAGGTAGGGTGGTGGACTCGCTAAAAAATGTGTTTCAAATGAGTTTGAAAGGTAGCCTAAACAACCTCATTTGTAAGCAAAAAAGCTGGACATGCCGAAAAATGTGTTTCAAATGAGTTCGAAAGGTAGGGTGGTTGACTCGCTAAAAAATGTGTTTCAAATGAATTCAAAAGGTAGGGTAAACAGACTCATTTCTAAGCAAAAATGGTGGACTCGCCGAAAAATGTGTTTCAAATGAGCTCAAAACGTAGGGTGGTGTGGACTCGCTAAAAAATGTGTTTCGAATGAGCTCGAAAGGTAGGGTAAACGGCCTCATTTCTAAGAAAACATGGTGGACTCTCCGAAAAATATGTTTCAAATGAGCTCGAAAGGTAGGGTGGTGTGGACTCGCTAAAATATGTGTTTCAAATGAGTTCGAAAGGTAGGGTAAACAGATTCATTTCTAAGCAAAAATGGTGGACTCGCCAAAAATGTGTTTCAAATGAGCTCGAAAGGTAGGGTAAACGGACTCATTTCTAAGCAAAAATGGTGGACTCGCCGAAAAATGTGTTTCATATGTGCTCCAAAGGTAGGGTGGTGGACTCGCTACAAAAATGTGTTTCAAATGAGCTCGAAAGGTAGGGTAAACGGACTTATTTCTAAGAAAAAATAGTGGACTCGCCGGAAAATGTGTTTCAAATGAGCTCCAAAGGTAGGGCGGTGGACTCGCTAAAAATGTGTTTCAAATGAATTCAAAAGGTAGGGTAAACAGACTCATTTCTAAGCAAAAATGGTGGACTCGCCGAAAAATGTGTTTCAAATGAGCTCAAAACGTAGGGTGGTGTGGACTCGCTAAAAAATGTGTTTCGAATGAGCTCGAAAGGTAGGGTAAACGACCTCATTTCTAAGCAAAAATGGTGGACTCTCCAAAAAATGTGTTTCAAATGAGCTCGAAAGGTAGGGTGGTGTGGACTCGCTAAAATATGTGTTTCAAATGAGTTCGAAAGGTAGGGTAAACAGATTCATTTCTAAGCAAAAATGGTGGACTCGCCAAAAATGTGTTTCAAATGAGCTCGAAAGGTAAGGTAAACGGACTCATTTCTAAGCAAAAATGGTGGACTCGCCGAAAAATGTGTTTCATATGTGCTCCAAAGGTAGGGTGGTTGACTCGCTACAAAAATGTGTTTCAAATGAGCTCGAAAGGTAGAGTAAACGGACTTATTTCTAAGAAAAAATAGTGGACTCGCCGGAAAATGTGTTTCAAATGAGCTCCAAAGGTAGGGCGGTGGACTCGCTAAAAATGTGTTTCAAATGAGCTCGAAAGGTAGGGTAAACGGCCTCATTTCTAAGAAAAAATGGTGGACTCGCCGAAAAATGTGTTTCAAATGAGCTTCAAAGGTAGGGTGGTGGTCTAGCTGAAAAATGTGTTTCAAATGAGCTCCAAAGGGAGGGTAAACGGTCCATTTCTGAGCAAAATTGGTGGACTCGCCGAAAAATGTGTTTCATATGAGCTCAAAAGGTAGGGTGATGGACCCGCTAAAAAAATGTGTTTCGAATGAGCTCGAAAGGAAGGGTAAACTGCCTCATGTAAGCAAAAATGGTGGACACGCCGAAAAAAGTGTTTCAAATGAGTTCGAAAGGTAGGGTGGTGGACTCGCTAAAAAATCTGTTTCAAATGAATTCAAATGGGAGTGTGGTGTGGACTCACAAATAAATGTGTTTCGAATAAGCTCGAAAGTTAGGGTAAACGGCCTCATTTCTAAGCAAAAATGGTGGACTCGCAAAAAATGTGTGACGCCCGAAAATCGGTACTATGTAGATTTAAGCGATCCCGCCGAAATCCGCATAATAACGATTTAAGGTCGCCCACCAGACATAATGTGCACGCCGAAACATGCGCATTATGTGGGTGGAATTGTGATAACATTACAACAGTTCCGATACATCCACAAATACAACAGAAGATATAATTACAACAACGACTCGAACGAGTCAAGATACAAAGGATACAATACAAAGATTCAAATGACAGCGGAAGCAAAATAGTATCCGACTACGGATAAGATGCAAATTGGACTAAGAGTACTGAAGATAAGCAATGGCGCCATGTCCCTGCCCAGCCAAGCCGGAGGGATTCCCAAGCTAACGTCGTAAGACTTCAAACCTGTTGACTGCACATAAAGTACATCCCAAAAGAGGGTCAGGGCACTCCCTGGCAAGCAAAACCGACTTGCCTAGTTTCTACACCATCTCCCAAAATATAGGGGAGGTGGACTTAGCGGCAGCAGCACTAGCAACCTAAAGGGACACGCTACAACTTCCGTCTAATCAGAGAGGGATAAGAGAGCGCATAAGATAAACATCTACAACTAACACCAATCATAACCCATTCTCGAATTAACCCCCTCAACCAAGTACGAGGACGCAATTCGGGAAACTCACACGTTGAACAATTTTAGTTACCAGTTATTGTGAAAGTAATTCTATATTACTAGTCGGGTTAATTAACAATGATTAGGTGTAAGTGGTCTATGATCTTGTTAGCCAGCATCATCACCAAGTCGTCCATAACCGTGGACACGGCTCATCGATAAGATTATACCCTGCAGGGGTGCACTACTGGACCCGTACTCGTTCGATCAACCCCAAAAGCAAAGCCAGAAGCTAGGGCATCTCAACACGGCAAATCTCTTCTCTACGACCCATCCAGGGAACCGCATGATTGTGTGCACGGCTAATCAGGTCCAGTGCCCGCGGGATACGACCTTCATAGCACTCTAAGAACGTGCCACCCTATATGAGAATCGACTACTCCATCATCGTGAGATCGTTAGGTAACCATATGCATGCATCAAATGGAAAGCCCGAACTACTTGCAGCGCCCTGGATAAGAAGCGGATTAGATCGAAGCCGCGGGGGGCTCCATAGGGCCTCCCACAAGCGGTTAGTGCGCTCAAAATTGGATCCGAGGACAAGAACTGAGTTCCTAGGTCGACACTTAGCAGAACAAAGCACCTCGCAAGGCCTTCCGCCGGTGCCTTATCTTTGAATTATAATAGCCCAACAAAGGAACAATATTCTATTAAGGTAGAATAACCTATCATGCTAAGCATGTGAAATAAATAAGACATACAGAAGACTCGCACGATCAACTCTAAGCATGCGCTACGACTCGCAAGGCCAACAGATAAACATGCAACGGGTATTAGGATGTGGGTATAAAGCTATATGGGCTGCAGGATAAACATGTGATGGGATCGCGATAAAGAATCGAATACTAGGGTAGCAGAGATCAACGGCAGGAATGAAAGACAATGTATAGGTAAACAAGCAAACTTTGCTTGCCTGGAATCCCGCATGGAAGCAGATCTTGTCGTTGCTCACACATCTCAACGTCTTATCCGCGAAGAAGCAACAAACACTGGAAACGCAAAACATGCATTTTACAACTACGGCAAAAGATCCAGCATGATCATGGGACAGATGAATGACATGGCAAGATGCAATGCGAGATGCACTTAATCCAAATTAACCGGAATTGGGATCCCGACAATTAATATTTAGGTGCAAGTTATTTATTTACCCGCAATATTAAATGTTGGTTAGCATGGCAACACATGGCATGGGTGATCTAATTAAATTAAATGGAATAGGGCACTATATATTTATTACCCCACACATTCCATATTGAATTATTTAGGTGATTTGCTACACCCGCAAACCGAAGAGATGCAATACATATAATTATGATGCAAAAATGCACAAGATAGATGACATTTAATAAAATAGGTTTAGGGTTAGGGTTTGGGTCCGTACGTCGGATCGGGAGAGATAGGGTTCGAAACCGACGTCTTCGGTCCGTAGAGGAAGTAGTTGTCGTCGTGGAAGTAGCCGTCGCGGAACCGGGGCATCGTCGTTTGTCGGTGTCGTGGAAGTGGTCGGGTAGTCGTGGCACGTAGGATCGCGGCAACGGACACCAGAAAGAAACGCGCACGGGCGGGCACCGCGACTCGGACAGTGATGGCGACGCAACACCGGAGGGAGCACACGCACGCGCACGGGCAGCACCTCGAAGGGTGGACAACACGGGCAACAACTGCAACATCGCATGTTTTGCGGGCATTCCACCGAGCACCTTGCGTGCGGCGGACGGAAGGAGGCGGAGGCGCGCGGCGGGGCGGAGGCACGCGACACGGCGGCGGGTCGCTCGAGGGAGCTGCGGCGTGGGGGCGCGAACAGCAAGCGCGCGGCGCGCACGGCGGGCGGCAGCACGGCGCGGCGCGGCCGGCGGGCGGCGGGCCGGAGTTGGCCGGCGAGCAGGGCACGGGGAAGCTCGGGAGGCTGGCGCGCTGCGGTGAGGAAGAAGAGAAAAGGAAGGAAGGGAAAGAAAAAAAAGGAAGGAAAGAAAGAAAAAGAAAAGGAGGGGGAAAAAGAGAAAAGGAAAAATGAAAAAGATGGAGGGGGCGGCTGCAAACATTCCAGGGGGTGGGAAAAGTTTTCAGGGGATAAAACCTAGTGTTTGGGGTTAGATGGGCTTTGGGCCTTATTTCTCTCCCCTTTTTTTCTGTTTTATATTTTTAAAACAAAATAGAAAACGAATTTGAACACGAAACCTTTACAAATTATTTTTAGTTTTAAAATGATAATTTAATAAACTAATTTTTAGCATTTTTCAAAGATTTGAAAATAACAGATTTTTAATTAAATTGAAATGCATTTGAATTTAATTATGGAAATTTAATTTAAATGCAACAAATTAAATTAATGCGATGAGATGTGGATGCAAAAAGAAAAACACACAAAACTAAAAGGGGATAAATCCCGGGGCGTTACAAAATGTGTTTCAAATGAGCTCTAAAGGTGGGGTGGTGTGGACTCGCTAAAACATGTGTTTCAAATGAGCTCGAAAGGTAGGGTAAACAGACTCATTTCTAAGCAAAAATGGTAGACTCGCCGAAAAATGTGTTTCAAATGAGCTCAAAAGGTAGTGTGGTGTGGACTCACAAATAAATGTGTTTCGAATAAGCTCGAAAGGTAGGGTAAACGGCCACATTTCTAAGAAAAAATGGTGGACTCGCCAAAAAATGTGTTTCAAATGAGTTTCAAAGGTAGGGTGGTGGTCTAGCTGAAAAATGTGTTTCAAATGAGCTCCAAAGATAGGGTAAACGGCACCATTTTTTAGCAAAAATGGTAGACTCGCCGAAAAATGTGTTTCATATGAGCTCCAAAGGTAGGGTGGTGGACTCGCTAAAAAATGTGTTTCAAATGAGTTCGAAAGGTAGGGTAAGCGGCCTTATTTGTAAGCAAAAAAGGTGGACACACCGAAAAATGTGTTTCAAATGAGTTCGAAAGGTAGGGTGTTTGACTCGCAAAAAAATGTGTTTCAAACGAATTCAAAAGGTAGGGTAAACAGACTCATTTCTAAGGAAAAATGGTGGACTCGCCGAAAAATGTGTTTCAAATGAGCTCAAAACGTAGGGTGGTGTGGACTCGCTAAAAAATGTGTTTCGAATGAGCTCGAAAGGTAGGGTAAACGGCCTCCTTTCTAAGAAAAAATGGTGGACTCTCCGAATAATGTGTTTCAAATGAGCTCGAAAGGTAGGGTAAACGGCCTCATTTCTAAGAAAAAATGGTGGAGTCGCCAAAAAATGTGTTTCAAATGAGCTTCAAAGGTAGGGTGGTGATCTAGCTGAAAATGTGTTTCAAATGAGCTCCAATGATAGGGAAAACGGCCCCATTTCTGAGCAAAAATGGTGGACTCGCCGAAAATTGTGTTTCATATGAGCTCGAAAGGTAGGGTGGTGGACTCGCTAAAAAATGTGTTTCAAATGAGTTTAAAAGGTAGCTTAAACAACCTCATTTGTAAGCAAAAAAGCTGGACACGCCGAAAAATGTGTTTCAAATGAGCTCAAAACGTAGGGTGGTGTGGACTCGCTAAAAAATGTGTTTCGAATGAGCTCGAAAGGTAGGGTAAACGGCCTCATTTCTAAGCAAAAATGGTGGACTCTCCGAAAAATGTGTTTCAAATGAGCTCGAAAGGTAGGGTGGTGTGGACTCGCTAAAATATGTGTTTCAAATGAGTTCGAAAGGTAGGGTAACAGCCTCATTTCTAAGAAAAAATGGTGGACTCGCCAAAAATGTGTTTCAAATGAGCTCGAAAGGTAGGGTGGTGGACTCGCTAAAAAATGTGTTTCAAATGAGCTCGAAAGGTAGGGTAAACGGACTCATTTCTAAGCAAAAATGGTGGACTCGCCGGAAAATGTGTTTCATGTGAGCTCCAAAGGTACGCTGGTGGACTCGCTACAAAAATGTGTTTCAAATGAGCTCGAAAGGTAGGGTAAACGGACTTATTTCTAAGAAAAACTGGTGGACTCGCGAAAAATGTGTTTCAAATGAGCTCGAAAGGTAGGGTGGTGTGGACTCGCTAAAACATGTGTTTCAAATGAGCTCGAAAGGTAGGGTAAACAGACTCATTTCTAAGCAAAAATGGTGGACTCGCCGAAAAATGTGTTTCAAATGAGCTCAAAAGGTAGTGTGGTGTGGACTCACAAATAAATGTGTTTCGAATAAGCTCGAAATGTAGGGTAAACGGACTCATTTCTAAGAAAAAATGGTGGACTCGTGAAAAATGTGTTTCAAATGAGCTCGAAAGGTAGGGTGGTGTGGACTCGCTAAAACATGTGTTTCAAATGAGCTCGAAAGGTAGGGTAAACGGCCTAATTTCTTAGCAAAAATGGTGGACTCACCGAAAAATTTGTTTCAAATGAGCTTCAAAGGTAGGGTGGTGGTCTAGCGGAAAAATGTGTTTCAAATGAGCTCCAAATATAGGGTAAACGGCCCATTTCTGAGCAAAATTGGCGGCCTAGACGAAAAATGTGTTTCATACGAGCTCAAAAGGTAGGGTGATGGACCCGCTAAAAAAATGTGTTTCGAATGAGCTCGAAAGGTAGTGTAAACGGCCTCATGTAAGCAAAAATTGTGGACACACCGAAAAAAGTTTATCAAATATGTTCGAAAGGTTGGGTGGTGGACTCGCTAAAAATGTGTTTCAAATGAGTTTAAAATGTAGCTTAAACAACCTCATTTGTAAGCAAAAAAGCTGGACACGCCGAAAAATGTGTTTCAAATGAGCTCAAAACGTAGGGTGGTGTGGACTCGCTAAAAAATGTGTTTCGAATGAGCTCGAAAGGTAGGGTAAACGGCCTCATTTCTAAGCAAAAATGGTGGACTCTCCGAAAAATGTGTTTCAAATGAGCTCGAAAGGTAGGGTGGTGTGGACTCGCTAAAATATGTGTTTCAAATGAGTTCGAAAGGTAGGGTTAACAGCCTCATTTCTAAGCAAAAATGGTGGACTCGCCAAAAATGTGTTTCAAATGAGCTCGAAAGGTAGGGTGGTGGACTCGCTAAAAAATGTGTTTCAAATGAGCTCGAAAGGTAGGGTAAACGGACTCATTTCTAAGCAAAAATGGTGGACTCGCCGGAAAATGTGTTTCATGTGAGCTCCAAAGGTACGCTGGTGGACTCGCTACAAAAATGTGTTTCAAATGAGCTCGAAAGGTAGGGTAAACGGACTTATTTCTAAGAAAAAATAGTGGACTCGCCGGAAAATGTGTTTCAAATGAGCTCCAAAGGTAGGGTGGTGGACTCGCTAAAAATGTGTTTCAAATGAGCTCGAAAGGTAGGGTAAACGGCCTCATTTCTATGAAAAAATGGTGGACTCGCCGAAAAATGTGTTTCAAATGAGCTTCAAAGGTAGGGTGGTGGTCTAGCTGAAAAATGTGTTTCAAATGAGCTCCAAATGTAGGGTAAACGGCTCATTTCTGAGCAAAATTGGTGGACTCGCCGAAAAATGTGTTTCATATGAGCTCAAAAGGTAGGGTGATGGACTCGCTAAAAAATGTGTTTCAAATGAATTCAAAAGGTAGTGTGGTGTGGACTCACAAAAAATGTGTTTCGAATAAGCTCGAAAGGTAGGGTAAACGGCCTCATTTCTAAGAAAAACTGGTGGACTCGCGAAAAATGTGTTTCAAATGAGCTCGAAAGGTAGGGTGGTGTGGACTCGCTAAAACATGTGTTTCAAATGAGCTCGAAAGGTAGGGTAAACAGACTCATTTCTAAGCAAAAATGGTGGACTCGCCGAAAAATGTGTTTCAAATGAGCTCAAAAGGTAGTGTGGTGTGGACTCACAAAAAATGTGTTTCGAATAAGCTCGAAAGGTAGGGTAAACGGCCTCATTTCTAAGAAAAACTGGTGGACTCGCGAAAAATGTGTTTCAAATGAGCTCGAAAGGTAGGGTGGTGTGGACTCGCTAAAACATGTGTTTCAAATGAGCTCGAAAGGTAGGGTAAACAGACTCATTTCTAAGCAAAAATGGTGGACTCGCCGAAAAATGTGTTTCAAATGAGCTCAAAAGGTAGTGTGGTGTGGACTCACAAATAAATGTGTTTCGAATAAGCTCGAAAGGTAGGGTAAACGGCCTCATTTCTAAGAAAAAATGGTGGACTCGTGAAAAATGTGTTTCAAATGAGCTCGAAAGGTAGGGTGGTGTGGACTCGCTAAAACATGTGTTTCAAATGAGCTCGAAAGGTAGGGTAAACGACCTAATTTCTTAGCAAAAATGGTGGACTCGCCGAAAAATTTGTTTCAAATGAGTTTCAAAGGTAGGGTGGTGGTCTAGCGGAAAAATGTGTTTCAAATGAGCTCCAAATATAGGGTAAACGGCCCATTTCTGAGCAAAATTGGCGGCCTAGACGAAAAATGTGTTTCATACGAGCTCAAAAGGTAGGGTGATGGACCCGCTAAAAAAATGTGTTTCGAATGAGCTCGAAAGGTAGTGTAAACGGCCTCATGTAAGCAAAAATGGTGGACACGCCGAAAAACGTTTATCAAATATGTTCGAAAGGTTGGGTGGTGGACTCGCCGAAAAATGTGTTTCAAATGAGCTCAAAAGGTAGTGTGGTGTGGACTCACAAATAAATGTGTTTCGAATAAGCTCGAAAGGTAGGGTAAACGGCCTCATTTCTAAGAAAAAATGGTGGACTCGTGAAAAATGTGTTTCAAATGAGCTCGAAAGGTAGGGTGGTGTGGACTCGCTAAAACATGTGTTTCAAATGAGCTCGAAAGGTAGGGTAAACGACCTAATTTCTTAGCAAAAATGGTGGACTCGCCGAAAAATTTGTTTCAAATGAGTTTCAAAGGTAGGGTGGTGGTCTAGCGGAAAAATGTGTTTCAAATGAGCTCCAAATATAGGGTAAACGGCCCATTTCTGAGCAAAATTGGCGGCCTAGACGAAAAATGTGTTTCATACGAGCTCAAAAGGTAGGGTGATGGACCCGCTAAAAAAATGTGTTTCGAATGAGCTCGAAAGGTAGTGTAAACGGCCTCATGTAAGCAAAAATGGTGGACACGCCGAAAAAAGTTTATCAAATATGTTCGAAAGGTTGGGTGGTGGACTCGCTAAAAATGTGTTTCAAATGAGTTTAAAATGTAGCTTAAACAACCTCATTTGTAAGCAAAAAAGCTGGACACGCCGAAAAATGTGTTTCAAATGAGCTCAAAACGTAGGGTGGTGTGGACTCGCTAAAAAATGTGTTTCGAATGAGCTCGAAAGGTAGGGTAAACGGCCTCATTTCTAAGCAAAAATGGTGGACTCTCCGAAAAATGTGTTTCAAATGAGCTCGAAAGGTAGGGTGGTGTGGACTCGCTAAAATATGTGTTTCAAATGAGTTCGAAAGGTAGGGTTAACAGCCTCATTTCTAAGCAAAAATGGTGGACTCGCCAAAAATGTGTTTCAAATGAGCTCGAAAGGTAGGGTGGTGGACTCGCTAAAAAATGTGTTTCAAATGAGCTCGAAAGGTAGGGTAAACGGACTCATTTCTAAGCAAAAATGGTGGACTCGCCGGAAAATGTGTTTCATGTGAGCTCCAAAGGTACGCTGGTGGACTCGCTACAAAAATGTGTTTCAAATGAGCTCGAAAGGTAGGGTAAACGGACTTATTTCTAAGAAAAAATAGTGGACTCGCCGGAAAATGTGTTTCAAATGAGCTCCAAAGGTAGGGTGGTGGACTCGCTAAAAATGTGTTTCAAATGAGCTCGAAAGGTAGGGTAAACGGCCTCATTTCTAAGAAAAAATGGTGGACTCGCCGAAAAATGTGTTTCAAATGAGCTTCAAAGGTAGGGTGGTGGTCTAGCTGAAAAATGTGTTTCAAATGAGCTCCAAATGTAGGGTAAACGGCTCATTTCTGAGCAAAATTGGTGGACTCGCCGAAAAATGTGTTTCATATGAGCTCAAAAGGTAGGGTGATGGACTCGCTAAAAAATGTGTTTCAAATGAATTCAAAAGGTAGTGTGGTGTGGACTCACAAAAAATGTGTTTCGAATAAGCTCGAAAGGTAGGGTAAACGACCTCATTTCTAAGAAAAACTGGTGGACTCGCGAAAAATGTGTTTCAAATGAGCTCGAAAGGTAGGGTGGTGTGGACTCGCTAAAACATGTGTTTCAAATGAGCTCGAAAGGTAGGGTAAACAGACTCATTTCTAAGCAAAAATGGTGGACTCGCCGAAAAATGTGTTTCAAATGAGCTCAAAAGGTAGTGTGGTGTGGACTCACAAATAAATGTGTTTCGAATAAGCTCGAAAGGTAGGGTAAACGGCCTCATTTCTAAGAAAAAATGGTGGACTCGTGAAAAATGTGTTTCAAATGAGCTCGAAAGGTAGGGTGGTGTGGACTCGCTAAAACATGTGTTTCAAATGAGCTCGAAAGGTAGGGTAAACGACCTAATTTCTTAGCAAAAATGGTGGACTTGCCGAAAAATTTGTTTCAAATGAGTTTCAAAGGTAGGGTGGTGGTCTAGCGGAAAAATGTGTTTCAAATGAGCTCCAAATATAGGGTAAACGGCCCATTTCTGAGCAAAATTGGCGGCCTAGACGAAAAATGTGTTTCATACTAGCTAAAAGGTAGGGTGATGGACCCGGTAAAAAAATGTGTTTCGAATGAGCTCGAAAGGTAGTGTAAACGGCCTCATGTAAGCAAAAATGGTGGACACGCCGAAAAAAGTTTATCAAATATGTTCGAAAGGTTGGGTGGTGGACTCGCCGAAAAATGTGTTTCAAATGAGCTCAAAAGGTAGTGTGGTGTGGACTCACAAATAAATGTGTTTCGAATAAGCTCGAAAGGTTGGGTAAACGGCCTCATTTCTAAGAAAAAATGGTGGACTCGTGAAAAATGTGTTTCAAATGAGCTCGAAAGGTAGGGTGGTGTGGACTCGCTAAAACATGTGTTTCAAATGAGCTCGAAAGGTAGGGTAAACGACCTAATTTCTTAGCAAAAATGGTGGACTCGCCGAAAAATTTGTTTCAAATGAGTTTCAAAGGTAGGGTGGTGGTCTAGCGGAAAAATGTGTTTCAAATGAGCTCCAAATATAGGGTAAACGGCCCATTTCTGAGCAAAATTGGCGGCCTAGACGAAAAATGTGTTTCATACGAGCTCAAAAGGTAGGGTGATGGACCCGCTAAAAAAATGTGTTTCGAATGAGCTCGAAAGGTAGTGTAAACGGCCTCATGTAAGCAAAAATGGTGGACACGCCGAAAAAAGTTTATCAAATATGTTCGAAAGGTTGGGTGGTGGACTCGCTAAAAATGTGTTTCAAATGAGTTTAAAATGTAGCTTAAACAACCTCATTTGTAAGCAAAAAAGCTGGACACGCCGAAAAATGTGTTTCAAATGAGCTCAAAACGTAGGGTGGTGTGGACTCGCTAAAAAATGTGTTTCGAATGAGCTCGAAAGGTAGGGTAAACGGCCTCATTTCTAAGCAAAAATGGTGGACTCTCCGAAAAATGTGTTTCAAATGAGCTCGAAAGGTAGGGTGGTGTGGACTCGCTAAAATATGTGTTTCAAATGAGTTCGAAAGGTAGGGTTAACAGCCTCATTTCTAAGCAAAAATGGTGGACTCGCCAAAAATGTGTTTCAAATGAGCTCAAAAGGTAGGGTGATGGACTCGCTAAAAAATGTGTTTCAAATGAATTCAAAAGGTAGTGTGGTGTGGACTCACAAAAAATGTGTTTCGAATAAGCTCGAAAGGTAGGGTAAACGGCCTCATTTCTAAGAAAAACTGGTGGACTCGCGAAAAATGTGTTTCAAATGAGCTCGAAAGGTAGGGTGGTGTGGACTCGCTAAAACATGTGTTTCAAATGAGCTCGAAAGGTAGGGTAAACAGACTCATTTCTAAGCAAAAATGGTGGACTCGCCGAAAAATGTGTTTCAAATGAGCTCAAAAGGTAGTGTGGTGTGGACTCACAAATAAATGTGTTTCGAATAAGCTCGAAAGGTAGGGTAAACGGCCTCATTTCTAAGAAAAAATGGTGGACTCGTGAAAAATGTGTTTCAAATGAGCTCGAAAGGTAGGGTGGTGTGGACTCGCTAAAACATGTGTTTCAAATGAGCTCGAAAGGTAGGGTAAACGACCTAATTTCTTAGCAAAAATGGTGGACTCGCCGAAAAATTTGTTTCAAATGAGTTTCAAAGGTAGGGTGGTGGTCTAGCGGAAAAATGTGTTTCAAATGAGCTCCAAATATAGGGTAAACGGCCCATTTCTAAGCAAAATTGGCGGCCTAGACGAAAAATGTGTTTCATACGAGCTCAAAAGGTAGGGTGATGGACCCGCTAAAAAAATGTGTTTCGAATGAGCTCGAAAGATAGTGTAAACGGCCTCATGTAAGCAAAAATGGTGGACACGCCGAAAAAAGTTTATCAAATATGTTCGAAAGGTTGGGTGGTGGACTCGCCGAAAAATGTGTTTCAAATGAGCTCAAAAGGTAGTGTGGTGTGGACTCACAAATAAATGTGTTTCGAATAAGATCGAAAGGTAGGGTAAACGGCCTCATTTCTAAGAAAAAATGGTGGACTCGTGAAAAATGTGTTTCAAATGAGCTCGAAAGGTAGGGTGGTGTGGACTCGCTAAAACATGTGTTTCAAATGAGCTCGAAAGGTAGGGTAAACGACCTAATTTCTTAGCAAAAATGGTGGACTCGCCGAAAAATTTGTTTCAAATGAGTTTCAAAGGTAGGGTGGTGGTCTAGCGGAAAAATGTGTTTCAAATGAGCTCCAAATATAGGGTAAACGGCCCATTTCTGAGCAAAATTGGCGGCCTAGACGAAAAATGTGTTTCATACGAGCTCAAAAGGTAGGGTGATGGACCCGCTAAAAAAATGTGTTTCGAATGAGCTCGAAAGGTAGTGTAAACGGCCTCATGTAAGCAAAAATGGTGGACACGCCGAAAAAAGTTTATCAAATATGTTCGAAAGGTTGGGTGGTGGACTCGCTAAAAATGTGTTTCAAATGAGTTTAAAATGTAGCTTAAACAACCTCATTTGTAAGCAAAAAAGCTGGACACGCCGAAAAATGTGTTTCAAATGAGCTCAAAACGTAGGGTGGTGTGGACTCGCTAAAAAATGTGTTTCGAATGAGCTCGAAAGGTAGGGTAAACGGCCTCATTTCTAAGAAAAAATGGTGGACTCTCCGAAAAATGTGTTTCAAATGAGCTCGAAAGGTAGGGTGGTGTGGACTCGCTAAAATATGTGTTTCAAATGAGTTCGAAAGGTAGGGTTAACAGCCTCATTTCTAAGCAAAAATGGTGGACTCGCCAAAAATGTGTTTCAAATGAGCTCGAAAGGTAGGGTGGTGGACTCGCTAAAAAATGTGTTTCAAATGAGCTCGAAAGGTAGGGTAAACGGACTCATTTCTAAGCAAAAATGGTGGACTCGCCGGAAAATGTGTTTCATGTGAGCTCCAAAGGTACGCTGGTGGACTCGCTACAAAAATGTGTTTCAAATGAGCTCGAAAGGTAGGGTAAACGGACTTATTTCTAAGAAAAAATAGTGGACTCGCCGGAAAATGTGTTTCAAATGAGCTCCAAAGGTAGGGTGGTGGACTCGCTAAAAATGTGTTTCAAATGAGCTCGAAAGGTAGGGTAAACGGCCTCATTTCTAAGAAAAAATGGTGGACTCGCCGAAAAATGTGTATCAAATGAGCTTCAAAGGTAGGGTGGTGGTCTAGCTGAAAAATGTGTTTCAAATGAGCTCCAAATGTAGGGTAAACGGCTCATTTCTGAGCAAAATTGGTGGACTCGCCGAAAAATGTGTTTCATATGAGCTCAAAAGGTAGGGTGATGGACTCGCTAAAAAATGTGTTTCAAATGAATTCAAAAGGTAGTGTGGTGTGGACTGACAAAAAATGTGTTTCGAATAAGCTCGAAAGGTAGGGTAAACGACCTCATTTCTAAGAAAAACTGGTGGACTCGCGAAAAATGTGTTTCAAATGAGCTCGGAAGGTAGGGTGGTGTGGACTCGCTAAAACATGTGTTTCAAATGAGCTCGAAAGGTAGGGTAAACAGACTCATTTCTAAGCAAAAATGGTGGACTCGCCGAAAAATGTGTTTCAAATGAGCTCAAAAGGTAGTGTGGTGTGGACTCACAAATAAATGTGTTTCGAATAAGCTCGAAAGGTAGGGTAAACGGCCTCATTTCTAAGAAAAAATGGTGGACTCGTGAAAAATGTGTTTCAAATGAGCTCGAAAGGTAGGGTGGTGTGGACTCGCTAAAACATGTGTTTCAAATGAGCTCGAAAGGTAGGGTAATCGACCTAATTTCTTAGCAAAAATGGTGGACTCGCCGAAAAATTTGTTTCAAATGAGTTTCAAAGGTAGGGTGGTGGTCTAGCGGAAAAATGTGTTTCAAATGAGCTCCAAATATAGGGTAAACGGCCCATTTCTGAGCAAAATTGGCGGCCTAGACGAAAAATGTGTTTCATACGAGCTCAAAAGGTAGGGTGATGGACCCGCTAAAAAAATGTGTTTCGAATGAGCTCGAAAGGTAGTGTAAACGGCCTCATGTAAGCAAAAATGGTGGACACGCCGAAAAAAAAGTTTATCAAATATATTCGAAAGGTTGGGTGGTGGACTCGCCGAAAAATGTGTTTCAAATGAGCTCAAAAGGTAGTGTGGTGTGGACTCACAAATAAATGTGTTTCGAATAAGCTCGAAAGGTAGGGTAAACGGCCTCATTTCTAAGAAAAAATGGTGGACTCGTGAAAAATGTGTTTCAAATGAGCTCGAAAGGTAGGGTGGTGTGGACTCGCTAAAACATGTGTTTCAAATGAGCTCGAAAGGTAGGGTAAACGACCTAATTTCTTAGCAAAAATGGTGGACTCGCCGAAAAATTTGTTTCAAATGAGTTTCAAAGGTAGGGTGGTGGTCTAGCGGAAAAATGTGTTTCAAATGAGCTCCAAATATAGGGTAAACGGCCCATTTCTGAGCAAAATTGGCGGCCTAGACGAAAAATGTGTTTCATACGAGCTCAAAAGGTAGGGTGAGGGACCCGCTAAAAAAATGTGTTTCGAATGAGCTCGAAAGGTAGTGTAAACGGCCTCATGTAAGCAAAAATGGTGGACACGCCGAAAAAAGTTTATCAAATATGTTCGAAAGGTTGGGTGGTGGACTCGCTAAAAATGTGTTTCAAATGAGTTTAAAATGTAGCTTAAACAACCTCATTTGTAAGCAAAAAAGCTGGACACGCCGAAAAATGTGTTTCAAATGAGCTCAAAACGTAGGGTGGTGTGGACTCGCTAAAAAATGTGTTTCGAATGAGCTCGAAAGGTAGGGTAAACGGCCTCATTTCTAAGCAAAAATGGTGGACTCTCCGAAAAATGTGTTTCAAATGAGCTCGAAAGGTAGGGTGGTGTGGACTCGCTAAAATATGTGTTTCAAATGAGTTCGAAAGGTAGGGTTAACAACCTCATTTCTAAGCAAAAATGGTGGACTCGCCAAAAATGTGTTTCAAATGAGCTCGAAAGGTAGGGTGGTGGACTCGCTAAAAAATGTGTTTCAAATGAGCTCGAAAGGTAGGGTAAACGGACTCATTTCTAAGCAAAAATGGTGGACTCGCCGGAAAATGTGTTTCATGTGAGCTCCAAAGGTACGCTGGTGGACTCGCTACAAAAATGTGTTTCAAATGAGCTCGAAAGGTAGGGTAAACGGACTTATTTCTAAGAAAAAATAGTGGACTCGCCGGAAAATGTGTTTCAAATGAGCTCCAAAGGTAGGGTGGTGGACTCGCTAAAAATGTGTTTCAAATGAGCTCGAAAGGTAGGGTAAACGGCCTCATTTCTAAGAAAAAATGGTGGACTCGCCGAAAAATGTGTTTCAAATGAGCTTCAAAGGTAGGGTGGTGGTCTAGCTGAAAAATGTGTTTCAAATGAGCTCCAAATGTAGGGTAAACGGCTCATTTCTGAGCAAAATTGGTGGACTCGCCGAAAAATGTGTTTCATATGAGCTCAAAAGGTTGGGTGATGGACTCGCTAAAAAATGTGTTTCAAATGAATTCAAAAGGTAGTGTGGTGTGGACTCACAAAAAATGTGTTTCGAATAAGCTCGAAAGGTAGGGTAAACGGCCTCATTTCTAAGAAAAACTGGTGGACTCGCGAAAAATGTGTTTCAAATGAGCTCGAAAGGTAGGGTGGTGTGGACTCGCTAAAACATGTGTTTCAAATGAGCTCGAAAGGTAGGGTAAACAGACTCATTTCTAAGCAAAAATGGTGGACTCGCCGAAAAATGTGTTTCAAATGAGCTCAAAAGGTAGTGTGGTGTGGACTCACAAATAAATGTGTTTCGAATAAGCTCGAAAGGTAGGGTAAACGGCCTCATTTCTAAGAAAAAATGGTGGACTCGTGAAAAATGTGTTTCAAATGAGCTCGAAAGGTAGGGTGGTGTGGACTCGCTAAAACATGTGTTTCAAATGAGCTCGAAAGGTAGGGTAAACGACCTAATTTCTTAGCAAAAATGGTGGACTCGCCGAAAAATTTGTTTCAAATGAATTTCAAAGGTAGGGTGGTGGTCTAGCGGAAAAATGTGTTTCAAATGAGCTCCAAATATAGGGTAAACGGCCCATTTCTGAGCAAAATTGGCGGCCTAGACGAAAAATGTGTTTCATACGAGCTCAAAAGGTAGGGTGATGGACCCGCTAAAAAAATGTGTTTCGAATGAGCTCGAAAGGTAGTGTAAACGGCCTCATGTAAGCAAAAATGGTGGACACGCCGAAAAAAGTTTATCAAATATGTTCGAAAGGTTGGGTGGTGGACTCGCCGAAAAATGTGTTTCAAATGAGCTCAAAAGGTAGTGTGGTGTGGACTCACAAATAAATGTGTTTCGAATAAGCTCGAAAGGTAGGGTAAACGGCCTCATTTCTAAGAAAAAATGGTGGACTCGTGAAAAATGTGTTTCAAATGAGCTCGAAAGGTAGGGTGGTGTGGACTCGCTAAAACATGTGTTTCAAATGAGCTCGAAAGGTAGGGTAAACGACCTAATTTCTTAGCAAAAATGGTGGACTCGCCGAAAAATTTGTTTCAAATGAGTTTCAAAGGTAGGGTGGTGGTCTAGCGGAAAAATGTGTTTCAAATGAGCTCCAAATATAGGGTAAACGGCCCATTTCTGAGCAAAATTGGTGGCCTAGACGAAAAATGTGTTTCATACGAGCTCAAAAGGTAGGGTGATGGACCCGCTAAAAAAATGTGTTTCGAATGAGCTCGAAAGATAGTGTAAACGGCCTCATGTAAGCAAAAATGGTGGACACGCCGAAAAAAGTTTATCAAATATGTTCGAAAGGTTGGGTGGTGGACTCGCCGAAAAATGTGTTTCAAATGAGCTCAAAAGGTAGTGTGGTGTGGACTCACAAATAAATGTGTTTCGAATAAGCTCGAAAGGTAGGGTAAACGGCCTCATTTCTAAGAAAAAATGGTGGACTCGTGAAAAATGTGTTTCAAATGAGCTCGAAAGGTAGGGTGGTGTGGACTCGCTAAAACATGTGTTTCAAATGAGCTCGAAAGGTAGGGTAAACGACCTAATTTCTTAGCAAAAATGGTGGACTCGCCGAAAAATTTGTTTCAAATGAGTTTCAAAGGTAGGGTGGTGGTCTAGCGGAAAAATGTGTTTCAAATGAGCTCCAAATATAGGGTAAACGGCCCATTTCTGAGAAAAATTGGCGGCCTAGACGAAAAATGTGTTTCATACGAGCTCAAAAGGTAGGGTGATGGACCCGCTAAAAAAATGTGTTTCGAATGAGCTCGAAAGGTAGTGTAAACGGCCTCATGTAAGCAAAAATGGTGGACACGCCGAAAAAAGTTTATCAAATATGTTCGAAAGGTTGGGTGGTGGACTCGCTAAAAATGTGTTTCAAATGAGTTTAAAATGTAGCTTAAACAACCTCATTTGTAAGCAAAAAAGCTGGACACGCCGAAAAATGTGTTTCAAATGAGCTCAAAACGTAGGGTGGTGTGGACTCGCTAAAAAATGTGTTTCGAATGAGCTCGAAAGGTAGGGTAAACGGCCTCATTTCTAAGCAAAAATGGTGGACTCTCCGAAAAATGTGTTTCAAATGAGCTCGAAAGGTAGGGTGGTGTGTACTCGCTAAAATATGTGTTTCAAATGAGTTCGAAAGGTAGGGTTAACAGCCTCATTTCTAAGCAAAAATGGTGGACTCGCCAAAAATGTGTTTCAAATGAGCTCGAAAGGTAGGGTGGTGGACTCGCTAAAAAATGTGTTTCAAATGAGCTCGAAAGGTAGGGTAAACGGACTCATTTCTAAGCAAAAATGGTGGACTCGCCGGAAAATGTGTTTCATGTGAGCTCCAAAGGTACGCTGGTGGACTCGCTACAAAAATGTGTTTCAAATGAGCTCGAAAGGTAGGGTAAACGGACTTATTTCTAAGAAAAAATAGTGGACTCGCCGGAAAATGTGTTTCAAATGAGCTCCAAAGGTAGGGTGGTGGACTCGCTAAAAATGTGTTTCAAATGAGCTCGAAAGGTAGGGTAAACGGCCTCATTTCTAAGAAAAAATGGTGGACTCGCCGAAAAATGTGTTTCAAATGAGCTTCAAAGGTAGGGTGGTGGTCTAGCTGAAAAATGTGTTTCAAATGAGCTCCAAATGTAGGGTAAACGGCTCATTTCTGAGCAAAATTGGTGGACTCGCCGAAAAATGTGTTTCATATAAGCTCAAAAGGTAGGGTGATGGACTCGCTAAAAAATGTGTTTCAAATGAATTCAGAAGGTAGTGTGGTGTGGACTCACAAAAAATGTGTTTCGAATAAGCTCGAAAGGTAGGGTAAACGACCTCATTTCTCAGAAAAACTGGTGGACTCGCGAAAAATGTGTTTCAAATGAGCTCGGAAGGTAGGGTGGTGTGGACTCGCTAAAACATGTGTTTCAAATGAGCTCGAAAGGTAGGGTAAACAGACTCATTTCTAAGCAAAAATGGTGGACTCGCCGAAAAATGTGTTTCAAATGAGCTCAAAAGGTAGTGTGGTGTGGACTCACAAATAAATGTGTTTCGAATAAGCTCGAAAGGTAGGGTAAACGGCCTCATTTCTAAGAAAAAATGGTGGACTCGTGAAAAATGTGTTTCAAATGAGCTCGAAAGGTAGGGTGGTGTGGACTCGCTAAAACATGTGTTTCAAATGAGCTCGAAAGGTAGGGTAAACGACCTAATTTCTTAGCAAAAATGGTGGACTCGCCGAAAAATTTGTTTCAAATGAGTTTCAAAGGTAGGGTGGTGGTCTAGCGGAAAAATGTGTTTCAAATGAGCTCCAAATATAGGGTAAACGGCCCATTTCTGAGCAAAATTGGCGGCCTAGACGAAAAATGTGTTTCATACGAGCTCAAAAGGTAGGGTGATGGACCCGCTAAAAAAATGTGTTTCGAATGAGCTCGAAAGGTAGTGTAAACGGCCTCATGTAAGCAAAAATGGTGGACACGCCGAAAAAAGTTTATCAAATATGTTCGAAAGGTTGGGTGGTGGACTCGCCGAAAAATGTGTTTCAAATGAGCTCAAAAGGTAGTGTGGTGTGGACTCACAAATAAATGTGTTTCGAATAAGCTCGAAAGGTAGGGTAAACGGCCTCATTTCTAAGAAAAAATGGTGGACTCGTGAAAAATGTGTTTCAAATGAGCTCGAAAGGTAGGGTGGTGTGGACTCGCTAAAACATGTGTTTCAAATGAGCTCGAAAGGTAGGGTAAACGACCTAATTTCTTAGCAAAAATGGTGGACTCGCCAAAAAATTTGTTTCAAATGAGTTTCAAAGGTAGGGTGGTGGTCTAGCGGGAAAATGTGTTTCAAATGAGCTCCAAATATAGGGTAAACGGCCCATTTCTGAGCAAAATTGGCGGCCTAGACGAAAAATGTGTTTCATACGAGCTCAAAAGGTAGGGTGATGGACCCGCTAAAAAAATGTGTTTCGAATGAGCTCGAAAGGTAGTGTAAACGGCCTCATGTAAGCAAAAATGGTGGACACGCCGAAAAAAGTTTATCAAATATGTTCGAAAGGTTGGGTGGTGGACTCGCTAAAAATGTGTTTCAAATGAGTTTAAAATGTAGCTTAAACAACCTCATTTGTAAGCAAAAAAGCTGGACACGCCGAAAAATGTGTTTCAAATGAGCTCAAAACGTAGGGTGGTGTGGACTCGCTAAAAAATGTGTTTCGAATGAGCTCGAAAGGTAGGGTAAACGGCCTCATTTCTAAGAAAAAATGGTGGACTCTCCGAAAAATGTGTTTCAAATGAGCTCGAAAGGTAGGGTGGTGTGGACTCGCTAAAATATGTGTTTCAAATGAGTTCGAAAGGTAGGGTTAACAGCCTCATTTCTAAGCAAAAATGGTGGACTCGCCAAAAATGTGTTTCAAATGAGCTCGAAAGGTAGGGTGGTGGACTCGCTAAAAAATGTGTTTCAAATGAGCTCGAAAGGTAGGGTAAACGGACTCATTTCTAAGCAAAAATGGTGGACTCGCCGGAAAATGTGTTTCATGTGAGCTCCAAAGGTACGCTGGTGGACTCGCTACAAAAATGTGTTTCAAATGAGCTCGAAAGGTAGGGTAAACGGACTTATTTCTAAGAAAAAATAGTGGACTCGACGGAAAATGTGTTTCAAATGAGCTCCAAAGGTAGGGTGGTGGACTCGCTAAAAATGTGTTTCAAATGAGCTCGAAAGGTAGGGTAAACGGCCTCATTTCTAAGAAAAAATGGTGGACTCGCCGAAAAATGTGTATCAAATGAGCTTCAAAGGTAGGGTGGTGGTCTAGCTGAAAAATGTGTTTCAAATGAGCTCCAAATGTAGGGTAAACGGCTCATTTCTGAGCAAAATTGGTGGACTCGCCGAAAAATGTGTTTCATATGAGCTCAAAAGGTAGGGTGATGGACTCGCTAAAAAATGTGTTTCAAATGAATTCAAAAGGTAGTGTGGTGTGGACTCACAAAAAATGTGTTTCGAATAAGCTCGAAAGGTAGGGTAAACGACCTCATTTCTAAGAAAAACTGGTGGACTCGCGAAAAATGTGTTTCAAATGAGCTCGGAAGGTAGGGTGGTGTGGACTCGCTAAAACATGTGTTTCAAATGAGCTCGAAAGGTAGGGTAAACAGACTCATTTCTAAGCAAAAATGGTGGACTCGCCGAAAAATGTGTTTCAAATGAGCTCAAAAGGTAGTGTGGTGTGGACTCACAAATAAATGTGTTTCGAATAAGCTCGAAAGGTAGGGTAAACGGCCTCATTTCTAAGAAAAAATGGTGGACTCGTGAAAAATGTGTTTCAAATGAGCTCGAAAGGTAGGGTGGTGTGGACTCGCTAAAACATGTGTTTCAAATGAGCTCGAAAGGTAGGGTAAACGACCTAATTTCTTAGCAAAAATGGTGGAGTCGCCGAAAAATTTGTTTCAAATGAGTTTCAAAGGTAGGGTGGTGGTCTAGCGGAAAAATGTGTTTCAAATGAGCTCCAAATATAGGGTAAACGGCCCATTTCTGAGCAAAATTGGCGGCCTAGACGAAAAATGTGTTTCATACGAGCTCAAAAGGTAGGGTGATGGACCCGCTAAAAAAATGTGTTTCGAATGAGCTCGAAAGGTAGTGTAAACGGCCTCATGTAAGCAAAAATGGTGGACACGCCGAAAAAAGTTTATCAAATATGTTCGAAAGGTTGGGTGGTGGACTCGCCGAAAAATGTGTTTCAAATGAGCTCAAAAGGTAGTGTGGTGTGGACTCACAAATAAATGTGTTTCGAATAAGCTCGAAAGGTAGGGTAAACGGCCTCATTTCTAAGAAAAAATGGTGGACTCGTGAAAAATGTGTTTCAAATGAGCTCGAAAGGTAGGGTGGTGTGGACTCGCTAAAACATGTGTTTCAAATGAGCTCGAAAGGTAGGGTAAACGACCTAATTTCTTAGCAAAAATGGTGGACTCGCCGAAAAATTTGTTTCAAATGAGTTTCAAAGGTAGGGTGGTGGTCTAGCGGAAAAATGTGTTTCAAATGAGCTCCAAATATAGGGTAAACGGCCCATTTCTGAGCAAAATTGGCGGCCTAGACGAAAAATGTGTTTCATACGAGCTCAAAAGGTAGGGTGATGGACCCGCTAAAAAATGTGTTTCGAATGAGCTCGAAAGGTAGTGTAAACGGCCTCATGTAAGCAAAAATGGTGGACACGCCGAAAAAAGTTTATCAAATATGTTCGAAAGGTTGGGTGGTGGACTCGCTAAAAATGTGTTTCAAATGAGTTTAAAATGTAGCTTAAACAACCTCATTTGTAAGCTAAAAAGCTGGACACGCCGAAAAATGTGTTTCAAATGAGCTCAAAACGTAGGGTGGTGTGGACTCGCTAAAAAATGTGTTTCGAATGAGCTCGAAAGGTAGGGTAAACGGCCTCATTTCTAAGCAAAAATGGTGGACTCTCCGAAAAATGTGTTTCAAATGAGCTCGAAAGGTAGGGTGGTGTGGACTCGCTAAAATATGTGTTTCAAATGAGTTCGAAAGGTAGGGTTAACAACCTCATTTCTAAGCAAAAATGGTGGACTCGCCAAAAATGTGTTTCAAATGAGCTCGAAAGGTAGGGTGGTGGACTCGCTAAAAAATGTGTTTCAAATGAGCTCGAAAGGTAGGGTAAACGGACTCATTTCTAAGCAAAAATGGTGGACTCGCCGGAAAATGTGTTTCATGTGAGCTCCAAAGGTACGCTGGTGGACTCGCTACAAAAATGTGTTTCAAATGAGCTCGAAAGGTAGGGTAAACGGACTTATTTCTAAGAAAAAATAGTGGACTCGCCGGAAAATGTGTTTCAAATGAGCTCCAAAGGTAGGGTGGTGGACTCGCTAAAAATGTGTTTCAAATGAGCTCGAAAGGTAGGGTAAACGGCCTCATTTCTAAGAAAAAATGGTGGACTCGCCGAAAAATGTGTTTCAAATGAGCTTCAAAGGTAGGGTGGTGGTCTAGCTGAAAAATGTGTTTCAAATGAGCTCCAAATGTAGGGTAAACGGGTCATTTCTGAGCAAAATTGGTGGACTCGCCGAAAAATGTGTTTCATATGAGCTCAAAAGGTTGGGTGATGGACTCGCTAAAAAATGTGTTTCAAATGAATTCAAAAGGTAGTGTGGTGTGGACTCACAAAAAATGTGTTTCGAATAAGCTCGAAAGGTAGGGTAAACGGCCTCATTTCTAAGAAAAACTGGTGGACTCGCGAAAAATGTGTTTCAAATGAGCTCGAAAGGTAGGGTGGTGTGGACTCGCTAAAACATGTGTTTCAAATGAGCTCGAAAGGTAGGGTAAACAGACTCATTTCTAAGCAAAAATGGTGGACTCGCCGAAAAATGTGTTTCAAATGAGCTCAAAAGGTAGTGTGGTGTGGACTCACAAATAAATGTGTTTCGAATAAGCTCGAAAGGTAGGGTAAACGGCCTCATTTCTAAGAAAAAATGGTGGACTCGTGAAAAATGTGTTTCAAATGAGCTCGAAAGGTAGGGTGGTGTGGACTCGCTAAAACATGTGTTTCAAATGAGCTCGAAAGGTAGGGTAAACGACCTAATTTCTTAGCAAAAATGGTGGACTCGCCGAAAAATTTGTTTCAAATGAATTTCAAAGGTAGGGTGGTGGTCTAGCGGAAAAATGTGTTTCAAATGAGCTCCAAATATAGGGTAAACGGCCCATTTCTGAGCAAAATTGGCGGCCTAGACGAAAAATGTGTTTCATACGAGCTCAAAAGGTAGGGTGATGGACCCGCTAAAAAAATGTGTTTCGAATGAGCTCGAAAGGTAGTGTAAACGGCCTCATGTAAGCAAAAATGGTGGACACGCCGAAAAAAGTTTATCAAATATGTTCGAAAGGTTGGGTGGTGGACTCGCCGAAAAATGTGTTTCAAATGAGCTCAAAAGGTAGTGTGGTGTGGACTCACAAATAAATGTGTTTCGAATAAGCTCGAAAGGTAGGGTAAACGGCCTCATTTCTAAGAAAAAATGGTGGACTCGTGAAAAATGTGTTTCAAATGAGCTCGAAAGGTAGGGTGGTGTGGACTCGCTAAAACATGTGTTTCAAATGAGCTGGAAAGGTAGGGTAAACGACCTAATTTCTTAGCAAAAATGGTGGACTCGCCGAAAAATTTGTTTCAAATGAGTTTCAAAGGTAGGGTGGTGGTCTAGCGGAAAAATGTGTTTCAAATGAGCTCCAAATATAGGGTAAACGGCCCATTTCTGAGCAAAAGTGGTGGCCTAGACGAAAAATGTGTTTCATACGAGCTCAAAAGGTAGGGTGATGGACCCGCTAAAAAAATGTGTTTCGAATGAGCTCGAAAGATAGTGTAAACGGCCTCATGTAAGCAAAAATGGTGGACACGCCGAAAAAAGTTTATCAAATATGTTCGAAAGGTTGGGTGGTGGACTCGCCGAAAAATGTGTTTCAAATGAGCTCAAAAGGTAGTGTGGTGTGGACTCACAAATAAATGTGTTTCGAATAAGCTCGAAAGGTAGGGTAAACGGCCTCATTTCTAAGAAAAAATGGTGGACTCGTGAAAAATGTGTTTCAAATGAGCTCGAAAGGTAGGGTGGTGTGGACTCGCTAAAACATGTGTTTCAAATGAGCTCGAAAGGTAGGGTAAACGACCTAATTTCTTAGCAAAAATGGTGGACTCGCCGAAAAATTTGTTTCAAATGAGTTTCAAAGGTAGGGTGGTGGTCTAGCGGAAAAATGTGTTTCAAATGAGCTCCAAATATAGGGTAAACGGCCCATTTCTGAGCAAAATTGGCGGCCTAGACGAAAAATGTGTTTCATACGAGCTCAAAAGGTAGGGTGATGGACCCGCTAAAAAAATGTGTTTCGAATGAGCTCGAAAGGTAGTGTAAACGGCCTCATGTAAGAAAAAATGGTGGACACGCCGAAAAAAGTTTATCAAATATGTTCGAAAGGTTGGGTGGTGGACTCGCTAAAAATGTGTTTCAAATGAGTTTAAAATGTAGCTTAAACAACCTCATTTGTAAGCAAAAAAGCTGGACACGCCGAAAAATGTGTTTCAAATGAGCTCAAAACGTAGGGTGGTGTGGACTCGCTAAAAAATGTGTTTCGAATGAGCTCGAAACGTAGGGTAAACGGCCTCATTTCTAAGCAAAAATGGTGGACTCTCCGAAAAATGTGTTTCAAATGAGCTCGAAAGGTAGGGTGGTGTGTACTCGCTAAAATATGTGTTTCAAATGAGTTCGAAAGGTAGGGTTAACAGCCTCATTTCTAAGCAAAAATGGTGGACTCGCCAAAAATGTGTTTCAAATGAGCTCGAAAGGTAGGGTGGTGGACTCGCTAAAAAATGTGTTTCAAATGAGCTCGAAAGGTAGGGTAAACGGACTCATTTCTAAGCAAAAATGGTGGACTCGCCGGAAAATGTGTTTCATGTGAGCTCGAAAGGTACGCTGGTGGACTCGCTACAAAAATGTGTTTCAAATGAGCTCGAAAGGTAGGGTAAACGGACTTATTTCTAAGAAAAAATAGTGGACTCGCCGGAAAATGTGTTTCAAATGAGCTCCAAAGGTAGGGTGGTGGACTCGCTAAAAATGTGTTTCAAATGAGCTCGAAAGGTAGGGTAAACGGCCTCATTTCTAAGAAAAAATGGTGGACTCGCCGAAAAATGTGTTTCAAATGAGCTTCAAAGGTAGGGTGGTGGTCTAGCTGAAAAATGTGTTTCAAATGAGCTCCAAATGTAGGGTAAACGGCTCATTTCTGAGCAAAATTGGTGGACTCGCCGAAAAATGTGTTTCATATATATCTCAAAAGGTAGGGTGATGGACTCGCTAAAAAATGTGTTTCAAATGAATTCAGAAGGTAGTGTCGTGTGGACTCACAAAAAATGTGTTTCGAATAAGCTCGAAAGGTAGGGTAAACGGCCTCATTTCTAAGAAAAACTGGTGGACTCGCGAAAAATGTGTTTCAAATGAGCTCGAAAGGTAGGGTGGTGTGGACTCGCTAAAACATGTGTTTCAAATGAGCTCGAAAGGTAGGGTAAACAGACTCATTTCTAAGCAAAAATGGTGGACTCGCCGAAAAATGTGTTTCAAATGAGCTCAAAAGGTAGTGTGGTGTGGACTCACAAATAAATGTGTTTCGAATAAGCTCGAAAGGTAGGGTAAACGGCCTCATTTCTAAGAAAAAATGGTGGACTCGTGAAAAATGTGTTTCAAATGAGCTCGAAAGGTAGGGTGGTGTGGACTCGCTAAAACATGTGTTTCAAATGAGCTCGAAAGGTAGGGTAAACGACCTAATTTCTTAGCAAAAATGGTGGACTCGCCGAAAAATTTGTTTCAAATGAGTTTCAAAGGTAGGGTGGTGGTCTAGCGGAAAAATGTGTTTCAAATGAGCTCCAAATATAGGGTAAACGGCCCATTTCTGAGCAAAATTGGCGGCCTAGACAAAAAATGTGTTTCATACGAGCTCAAAAGGTAGGGTGATGGACCCGCTAAAAAAATGTGTTTCGAATGAGCTCGAAAGGTAGTGTAAACGGCCTCATGTAAGCAAAAATGGTGGACACGCCGAAAAAAGTTTATCAAATATGTTCGAAAGGTTGGGTGGTGGACTCGCTAAAAATGTGTTTCAAATGAGTTTAAAATGTAGCTTAAACAACCTCATTTGTAAGCAAAAAAGCTGGACACGCCGAAAAATGTGTTTCAAATGAGCTCAAAACGTAGGGTGGTGTGGACTCGCTAAAAATTGTGTTTCGAATGAGCTCGAAAGGTAGGGTAAACGGCCTCATTTCTAAGAAAAAATGGTGGACTCTCCGAAAAATGTGTTTCAAATGAGCTCGAAAGGTAGGGTGGTGTGGACTCGCTAAAATATGTGTTTCAAATGAGTTCGAAAGGTAGGGTTAACAGCCTCATTTCTAAGCAAAAATGGTGGACTCGCCAAAAATGTGTTTCAAATGAGCTCGAAAGGTAGGGTGGTGGACTCGCTAAAAAATGTGTTTCAAATGAGCTCGAAAGGTAGGGTAAACGGACTCATTTCTAAGCAAAAATGGTGGACTCGCCGGAAAATGTGTTTCATGTGAGCTCCAAAGGTACGCTGGTGGACTCGCTACAAAAATGTGTTTCAAATGAGCTCGAAAGGTAGGGTAAACGGACTTATTTCTAAGAAAAAATAGTGGACTCGCCGGAAAATGTGTTTCAAATGAGCTCCAAAGGTAGGGTGGTGGACTCGCTAAAAATGTGTTTCAAATGAGCTCGAAAGGTAGGGTAAACGGCCTCATTTCTAAGAAAAAATGGTGGACTCGCCGAAAAATGTGTTTCAAATGAGCTTCAAAGGTAGGGTGGTGGTCTAGCTGAAAAATGTGTTTCAAATGAGCTCCAAATGTAGGGTAAACGGCTCATTTCTGAGCAAAATTGGTGGACTCGCCGAAAAATGTGTTTCATATATATCTCAAAAGGTAGGGTGATGGACTCGCTAAAAAATGTGTTTCAAATGAATTCAGAAGGTAGTGTCGTGTGGACTCACAAAAAATGTGTTTCGAATAAGCTCGAAAGGTAGGGTAAACGGCCTCATTTCTAAGAAAAACTGGTGGACTCGCGAAAAATGTGTTTCAAATGAGCTCGAAAGGTAGGGTGGTGTGGACTCGCTAAAACATGTGTTTCAAATGAGCTCGAAAGGTAGGGTAAACAGACTCATTTCTAAGCAAAAATGGTGGACTCGCCGAAAAATGTGTTTCAAATGAGCTCAAAAGGTAGTGTGGTGTGGACTCACAAATAAATGTGTTTCGAATAAGCTCGAAAGGTAGGGTAAACGGCCTCATTTCTAAGAAAAAATGGTGGACTCGTGAAAAATGTGTTTCAAATGAGCTCGAAAGGTAGGGTGGTGTGGACTCGCTAAAACATGTGTTTCAAATGAGCTCGAAAGGTAGGGTAAACGACCTAATTTCTTAGCAAAAATGGTGGACTCGCCGAAAAATTTGTTTCAAATGAGTTTCAAAGGTAGGGTGGTGGTCTAGCGGAAAAATGTGTTTCAAATGAGCTCCAAATATAGGGTAAACGGCCCATTTCTGAGCAAAATTGGCGGCCTAGACAAAAAATGTGTTTCATACGAGCTCAAAAGGTAGGGTGATGGACCCGCTAAAAAAATGTGTTTCGAATGAGCTCGAAAGGTAGTGTAAACGGCCTCATGTAAGCAAAAATGGTGGACACGCCGAAAAAAGTTTATCAAATATGTTCGAAAGGTTGGGTGGTGGACTCGCTAAAAATGTGTTTCAAATGAGTTTAAAATGTAGCTTAAACAACCTCATTTGTAAGCAAAAAAGCTGGACACGCCGAAAAATGTGTTTCAAATGAGCTCAAAACGTAGGGTGGTGTGGACTCGCTAAAAATTGTGTTTCGAATGAGCTCGAAAGGTAGGGTAAACGGCCTCATTTCTAAGAAAAAATGGTGGACTCTCCGAAAAATGTGTTTCAAATGAGCTCGAAAGGTAGGGTGGTGTGGACTCGCTAAAATATGTGTTTCAAATGAGTTCGAAAGGTAGGGTTAACAGCCTCATTTCTAAGCAAAAATGGTGGACTCGCCAAAAATGTGTTTCAAATGAGCTCGAAAGGTAGGGTGGTGGACTCGCTAAAAAATGTGTTTCAAATGAGCTCGAAAGGTAGGGTAAACGGACTCATTTCTAAGCAAAAATGGTGGACTCGCCGGAAAATGTGTTTCATGTGAGCTCCAAAGGTACGCTGGTGGACTCGCTACAAAAATGTGTTTCAAATGAGCTCGAAAGGTAGGGTAAACGGACTTATTTCTAAGAAAAAATAGTGGACTCGCCGGAAAATGTGTTTCAAATGAGCTCCAAAGGTAGGGTGGTGGACTCGCTAAAAATGTGTTTCAAATGAGCTCGAAAGGTAGGGTAAACGGCCTCATTTCTAAGAAAAAATGGTGGACTCGCCGAAAAATGTGTTTCAAATGAGCTTCAAAGGTAGGGTGGTGGTCTAGCTGAAAAATGTGTTTCAAATGAGCTCCAAATGTAGGGTAAACGGCTCATTTCTGAGCAAAATTGGTGGACTCGCCGAAAAATGTGTTTCATATAAGCTCAAAAGGTAGGGTGATGGACTCGCTAAAAAATGTGTTTCAAATGAATTCAGAAGGTAGTGTGGTGTGGACTCACAAAAAATGTGTTTCGAATAAGCTCGAAAGGTAGGGTAAACGGCCTCATTTCTAAGAAAAACTGGTGGACTCGCGAAAAATGTGTTTCAAATGAGCTCGAAAGGTAGGGTGGTGTGGACTCGCTAAAACATGTGTTTCAAATGAGCTCGAAAGGTAGGGTAAACAGACTCATTTCTAAGCAAAAATGGTGGACTCGCCGAAAAATGTGTTTCAAATGAGCTCAAAAGGTAGTGTGGTGTGGACTCACAAATAAATGTGTTTCGAATAAGCTCGAAAGGTAGGGTAAACGGCCTCATTTCTAAGAAAAAATGGTGGACTCATGAAAAATGTGTTTCAAATGAGCTCGAAAGGTAGGGTGGTGTGGACTCGCTAAAACATGTGTTTCAAATGAGCTCGAAAGGTAGGGTAAACGACCTAATTTCTTAGCAAAAATGGTGGACTCGCCGAAAAATTTGTTTCAAATGAGTTTCAAAGGTAGGGTGGTGGTCTAGCGGAAAAATGTGTTTCAAATGAGCTCCAAATATAGGGTAAACGGCCCATTTCTGAGCAAAATTGGCGGCCTAGACAAAAAATGTGTTTCATACGAGCTCAAAAGGTAGGGTGATGGACCCGCTAAAAAAATGTGTTTCGAATGAGCTCGAAAGGTAGTGTAAACGGCCTCATGTAAGCAAAAATGGTGGACACGCCGAAAAAAGTTTATCAAATATGTTCGAAAGGTTGGGTGGTGGACTCGCTAAAAATGTGTTTCAAATGAGTTTAAAATGTAGCTTAAACAACCTCATTTGTAAGCAAAAAAGCTGGACACGCCGAAAAATGTGTTTCAAATGAGCTCAAAACGTAGGGTGGTGTGGACTCGCTAAAAAATGTGTTTCGAATGAGCTCGAAAGGTAGGGTAAACGGCCTCATTTCTAAGCAAAAATGGTGGACTCTCCGAAAAATGTGTTTCAAATGAGCTCGAAAGGTAGGGTGGTGTGGACTCGCTAAAATATGTGTTTCAAATGAGTTCGAAAGGTAGGGTTAACAGCCTCATTTCTAAGCAAAAATGGTGGACTCGCCAAAAATGTGTTTCAAATGAGCTCGAAAGGTAGGGTGGTGGACTCGCTAAAAAATGTGTTTCAAATGAGCTCGAAAGGTAGGGTAAACGGACTCATTTCTAAGCAAAAATGGTGGACTCGCCGGAAAATGTGTTTCATGTGAGCTCCAAAGGTACGCTGGTGGACTCGCTACAAAAATGTGTTTCAAATGAGCTCGAAAGGTAGGGTAAACGGACTTATTTCTAAGAAAAAATAGTGGACTCGCCGGAAAATGTGTTTCAAATGAGCTCCAAAGGTAGGGTGGTGGACTCGCTAAAAATGTGTTTCAAATGAGCTCGAAAGGTAGGGTAAACGGCCTCATTTCTAAGAAAAAATGGTGGACTCGCCGAAAAATGTGTTTCAAATGAGCTTCAAAGGTAGGGTGGTGGTCTAGCTGAAAAATGTGTTTCAAATGAGCTCCAAATGTAGGGTAAACGGCTCATTTCTGAGCAAAATTGGTGGACTCGCCGAAAAATGTGTTTCATATGAGCTCAAAAGGTAGGGTGATGGACTCGCTAAAAAATGTGTTTCAAATGAATTCAAAAGGTAGTGTGGTGTGGACTCACAAAAAATGTGTTTCGAATAAGCTCGAAAGGTAGGGTAAACGGCCTCATTTCTAAGAAAAACTGGTGGACTCGCGAAAAATGTGTTTCAAATGAGCTCGAAAGGTAGGGTGGTGTGGACTCGCTAAAACATGTGTCTCAAATGAGCTCGAAAGGTAGGGTAAACAGACTCATTTCTAAGCAAAAATGGTGGACTCGCCGAAAAATGTGTTTCAAATGAGCTCAAAAGGTAGTGTGGTGTGGACTCACAAATAAATGTGTTTCGAATAAGCTCGAAAGGTAGGGTAAACGGCCTCATTTCTAAGAAAAAATGGTGGACTCGTGAAAAATGTGTTTCAAATGAGCTCGAAAGGTAGGGTGGTGTGGACTCGCTAAAACATATGTTTCAAATGAGCTCGAAAGGTAGGGTAAACGACCTAATTTCTTAGCAAAAATGGTGGACTCGCCGAAAAATTTGTTTCAAATGAGTTTCAAAGGTAGGGTGGTGGTCTAGCGGAAAAATGTGTTTCAAATGAGCTCCAAATATAGGGTAAACGGCCCATTTCTGAGCAAAATTGGCGGCCTAGACGAAAAATGTGTTTCATACGAGCTCAAAAGGTAGGGTGATGGACCCGCTAAAAAAATGTGTTTCGAATGAGCTCGAAAGGTAGTGTAAACGGCCTCATGTCAGCAAAAATGGTGGACACGCCGAAAAAAGTTTATCAAATATGTTCGAAAGGTTGGGTGGTGGACTCGCTAAAAATGTGTTTCAAATGAGTTTAAAATGTAGCTTAAACAACCTCATTTGTAAGCAAAAAAGCTGGACACGCCGAAAAATGTGTTACAAATGAGCTCAAAACGTAGGGTGGTGTGGACTCGCTAAAAAAAGTGTTTCGAATGAGCTCGAAAGGTAGGGTAAACGGCCTCATTTCTAAGCAAAAATGGTGGACTCTCCGAAAAATGTGTTTCAAATGAGCTCGAAAGGTAGGGTGGTGTGGACTCGCTAAAATATGTGTTTCAAATGAGTTCGAAAGGTAGGGTTAACAGCCTCATTTCTAAGCAAAAATGGTGGACTCGCCAAAAATGTGTTTCAAATGAGCTCGAAAGGTAGGGTGGTGGACTCGCTAAAAAATGTGTTTCAAATGAGCTCGAAAGGTAGGGTAAACGGACTCATTTCTAAGCAAAACTGGTGGACTCGCCGGAAAATGTGTTTCATGTGAGCTTCAAAGGTACGCTGGTGGACTCGCTACAAAAATGTGTTTCAAATGAGCTCGAAAGGTAGGGTAAACGGACTTATTTCTAAGAAAAAATAGTGGACTCGCCGGAAAATGTGTTTCAAATGAGCTCCAAAGGTAGGGTGGTGGACTCGCTAAAAATGTGTTTCAAATGAGCTCGAAAGGTAGGGTAAACGGCCTCATTTCTAAGAAAAAATGGTGGACTCGCCGAAAAATGTGTTTCAAATGAGCTTCAAAGGTAGGGTGGTGGTCTAGCTGAAAAATGTGTTTCAAATGAGCTCCAAATGTAGGGTAAAACGGCTCATTTCTGAGCAAAATTGGTGGACTCGCCGAAAAATGTGTTTCATATGAGCTCAAAAGGTAGGGTGATGGACTCGCTAAAAAATGTGTTTCAAATGAATTCAAAAGGTAGTGTGGTGTGGACTCACAAAAAATGTGTTTCGAATAAGCTCGAAAGGTAGGGTAAACGGCCTCATTTCTAAGAAAAACTGGTGGACTCGCGAAAAATGTGTTTCAAATGAGCTCGAAAGGTAGGGTGGTGTGGACTCGCTAAAACATGTGTTTCAAATGAGCTCGAAAGGTAGGGTAAACAGACTCATTTCTAAGCAAAAATGGTGGACTCGCCGAAAAATGTGTTTCAAATGAGCTCAAAAGGTAGTGTGGTGTGGACTCACAAATAAATGTGTTTCGAATAAGCTCGAAAGGTAGGGTAAACGGCCTCATTTCTAAGAAAAAATGGTGGACTCGTGAAAAATGTGTTTCAAATGAGCTCGAAAGGTAGGGTGGTGTGGACTCGCTAAAACATGTGTTTCAAATGAGCACGAAAGGTAGGGTAAACGGCCTAATTTCTTAGCAAAAATGGTGGACTCGCCGAAAAATTTGTTTCAAATGAGCTTCAAAGGTAGGGTGGTGGTCTAGCGGAAAAATGTGTTTTAAATGAGCTCCAAATATAGGGTAAACGGCCCATTTCTGAGCAAAATTGGCGGCCTAGACGAAAAATGTGTTTCATACGAGCTCAAAAGGTAGGGTGATGGACCCGCTAAAAAAATGTGTTTCGAATGAGCTCGAAAGGTAGTGTAAACGGCCTCATGTAAGCAAAAATGGTGGACACGCCGAAAAAAGTTTATCAAATATTTTCGAAAGGTTGGGTGGTGGACTCGCTAAAAATGTGTTTCAAATGAGTTTAAAATGTAGCTTAAACAACCTCATTTGTAAGCAAAAAAGCTGGACACGCCAAAAAATGTGTTTCAAATGAGCTCAAAACGTAGGGTGGTGTGGACTCGCTAAAAAATGTGTTTCGAATGAGCTCGAAAGGTAGGGTAAACGGCCTCATTTCTAAGCAAAAATGGTGGACTCTCCGAAAAATGTGTTTCAAATGAGCTCGAAAGGTAGGGTGGTGTGGACTCGCTAAAATATGTGTTTCAAATGAGTTCGAAAGGTAGGGTTAACAGCCTCATTTCTAAGCAAAAATGGTGGACTCGCCAAAAATGTGTTTCAAATGAGCTCGAAAGGTAGGGTGGTGGACTCGCTAAAAAATGTGTTTCAAATGAGCTCGAAAGGTAGGGTAAACGGACTCATTTCTAAGCAAAAATGGTGGACTCGCCGGAAAATGTGTTTCATGTGAGCTCCAAAGGTACGCTGGTGGACTCGCTACAAAAATGTGTTTCAAATGAGCTCGAAAGGTAGGGTAAACGGACTTATTTCTAAGAAAAAATAGTGGACTCGCCGGAAAATGTGTTTCAAATGAGCTCCAAAGGTAGGGTGGTGGACTCGCTAAAAATGTGTTTCAAATGAGCTCGAAAGGTAGGGTAAACGGCCTCATTTCTAAGAAAAAATGGTGGACTCGCCGAAAAATGTGTTTCAAATGAGCTTCAAAGGTAGGGTGGTGGTCTAGCTGAAAAATGTGTTTCAAATGAGCTCCAAATGTAGGGTAAACGGCTCATTTCTGAGCAAAATTGGTGGACTCGCCGAAAAATGTGTTTCATATGAGCTCAAAAGGTAGGGTGATGGACTCGCTAAAAAATGTGTTTCAAATGAATTCAAAAGGTAGTGTGGTGTGGACTCACAAAAAATGTGTTTCGAATAAGCTCGAAAGGTAGGGTAAACGGCCTCATTTCTAAGAAAAACTGGTGGACTCGCGAAAAATGTGTTTCAAATGAGCTCGAAAGGTAGGGTGGTGTGGACTCGCTAAAACATGTGTTTCAAATGAGCTCGAAAGGTAGGGTAAACAGACTCATTTCTAAGCAAAAATGGTGGACTCGCCGAAAAATGTGTTTCAAATGAGCTCAAAAGGTAGTGTGGTGTGGACTCACAAATAAATGTGTTTCGAATAAGCTCGAAAGGTAGGGTAAACGGCCTCATTTCTAAGAAAAAATGGTGGACTCGTGAAAAATGTGTTTCAAATGAGCTCGAAAGGTAGGGTGGTGTGGACTCGCTAAAACATGTGTTTCAAATGAGCTCGAAAGGTAGGGTAAACGGCCTAATTTCTTAGCAAAAATGGTGGACTCGCCGAAAAATTTGTTTCAAATGAGCTTCAAAGGTAGGGTGGTGGTCTAGCGGAAAAATGTGTTTCAAATGAGCTCCAAATATAGGGTAAACGGCCCATTTCTGAGCAAAATTGGCGGCCTAGACGAAAAATGTGTTTCATACGAGCTCAAAAGGTAGGGTGATGGACCCGCTAAAAAAATGTGTTTCGAATGAGCTCGAAAGGTAGTGTAAACGGCCTCATGTAAGCAAAAATGGTGGACACGCCGAAAAAAGTTTATCAAATATGTTCGAAAGGTTGGGTGGTGGACTCGCTAAAAATGTGTTTCAAATGAGTTTAAAATGTAGCTTAAACAACCTCATTTGTAAGCAAAAAAGCTGGACACGCCGAAAAATGTGTTTCAAATGAGCTCAAAACGTAGGGTGGTGTGGACTCGCTAAAAAATGTGTTTCGAATGAGCTCGAAAGGTAGGGTAAACGGCCTCATTTCTAAGCAAAAATGGTGGACTCTCCGAAAAATGTGTTTCAAATGAGCTCGAAAGGTAGGGTGCTGTGGACTCGCTAAAATATGTGTTTCAAATGAGTTCGAAAGGTAGGGTTAACAGCCTCATTTCTAAGCAAAAATGGTGGACTCGCCAAAAATGTGTTTCAAATGAGCTCGAAAGGTAGGGTGGTGGACTCCCTAAAAAATGTGTTTCAAATGAGCTCGAAAGGTAGGGTAAACGGACTCATTTCTAAGCAAAAATGGTGGACTCGCCGGAAAATGTGTTTCATGTGAGCTCCAAAGGTACGCTGGTGGACTCGCTACAAAAATGTGTTTCAAATGAGCTCGAAAGGTAGGGTAAACGGACTTATTTCTAAGAAAAAATAGTGGACTCGCCGGAAAATGTGTTTCAAATGAGCTCCAAAGGTAGGGTGGTGGACTCGCTAAAAATGTGTTTCAAATGAGCTCGAAAGGTAGGGTAAACGGCCTCATTTCTAAGAAAAAATGGTGGACTCGCCGAAAAATGTGTTTCAAATGAGCTTCAAAGGTAGGGTGGTGGTCTAGCTGAAAAATGTGTTTCAAATGAGCTCCAAATGTAGGGTAAAACGGCTCATTTCTGAGCAAAATTGGTGGACTCGCCGAAAAATGTGTTTCATATGAGCTCAAAAGGTAGGGTGATGGACTCGCTAAAAAATGTGTTTCAAATGAATTCAAAAGGTAGTGTGGTGTGGACTCACAAAAAATGTGTTTCGAATAAGCTCGAAAGGTAGGGTAAACGGCCTCATTTCTAAGAAAAACTGGTGGACTCGCGAAAAATGTGTTTCAAATGAGCTCGAAAGGTAGGGTGGTGTGGACTCGCTAAAACATGTGTTTCAAATGAGCTCGAAAGGTAGGGTAAACAGACTCATTTCTAAGCAAAAATGGTGGACTCGCCGAAAAATGTGTTTCAAATGAGCTCAAAAGGTAGTGTGGTGTGGACTCACAAATAAATGTGTTTCGAATAAGCTCGAAAGGTAGGGTAAACGGCCTCATTTCTAAGAAAAAATGGTGGACTCGTGAAAAATGTGTTTCAAATGAGCTCGAAAGGTAGGGTGGTGTGGACTCGCTAAAACATGTGTTTCAAATGAGCACGAAAGGTAGGGTAAACGGCCTAATTTCTTAGCAAAAATGGTGGACTCGCCGAAAAATTTGTTTCAAATGAGCTTCAAAGGTAGGGTGGTGGTCTAGCGGAAAAATGTGTTTTAAATGAGCTCCAAATATAGGGTAAACGGCCCATTTCTGAGCAAAATTGGCGGCCTAGACGAAAAATGTGTTTCATACGAGCTCAAAAGGTAGGGTGATGGACCCGCTAAAAAAATGTGTTTCGAATGAGCTCGAAAGGTAGTGTAAACGGCCTCATGTAAGCAAAAATGGTGGACACGCCGAAAAAAGTTTATCAAATATTTTCGAAAGGTTGGGTGGTGGACTCGCTAAAAATGTGTTTCAAATGAGTTTAAAATGTAGCTTAAACAACCTCATTTGTAAGCAAAAAAGCTGGACACGCCAAAAAATGTGTTTCAAATGAGCTCAAAACGTAGGGTGGTGTGGACTCGCTAAAAAATGTGTTTCGAATGAGCTCGAAAGGTAGGGTAAACGGCCTCATTTCTAAGCAAAAATGGTGGACTCTCCGAAAAATGTGTTTCAAATGAGCTCGAAAGGTAGGGTGGTGTGGACTCGCTAAAATATGTGTTTCAAATGAGTTCGAAAGGTAGGGTTAACAGCCTCATTTCTAAGCAAAAATGGTGGACTCGCCAAAAATGTGTTTCAAATGAGCTCGAAAGGTAGGGTGGTGGACTCGCTAAAAAATGTGTTTCAAATGAGCTCGAAAGGTAGGGTAAACGGACTCATTTCTAAGCAAAAATGGTGGACTCGCCGGAAAATGTGTTTCATGTGAGCTCCAAAGGTACGCTGGTGGACTCGCTACAAAAATGTGTTTCAAATGAGCTCGAAAGGTAGGGTAAACGGACTTATTTCTAAGAAAAAATAGTGGACTCGCCGGAAAATGTGTTTCAAATGAGCTCCAAAGGTAGGGTGGTGGACTCGCTAAAAATGTGTTTCAAATGAGCTCGAAAGGTAGGGTAAACGGCCTCATTTCTAAGAAAAAATGGTGGACTCGCCGAAAAATGTGTTTCAAATGAGCTTCAAAGGTAGGGTGGTGGTCTAGCTGAAAAATGTGTTTCAAATGAGCTCCAAATGTAGGGTAAACGGCTCATTTCTGAGCAAAATTGGTGGACTCGCCGAAAAATGTGTTTCATATGAGCTCAAAAGGTAGGGTGATGGACTCGCTAAAAAATGTGTTTCAAATGAATTCAAAAGGTAGTGTGGTGTGGACTCACAAAAAATGTGTTTCGAATAAGCTCGAAAGGTAGGGTAAACGGCCTCATTTCTAAGAAAAACTGGTGGACTCGCGAAAAATGTGTTTCAAATGAGCTCGAAAGGTAGGGTGGTGTGGACTCGCTAAAACATGTGTTTCAAATGAGCTCGAAAGGTAGGGTAAACAGACTCATTTCTAAGCAAAAATGGTGGACTCGCCGAAAAATGTGTTTCAAATGAGCTCAAAAGGTAGTGTGGTGTGGACTCACAAATAAATGTGTTTCGAATAAGCTCGAAAGGTAGGGTAAACGGCCTCATTTCTAAGAAAAAATGGTGGACTCGTGAAAAATGTGTTTCAAATGAGCTCGAAAGGTAGGGTGGTGTGGACTCGCTAAAACATGTGTTTCAAATGAGCTCGAAAGGTAGGGTAAACGGCCTAATTTCTTAGCAAAAATGGTGGACTCGCCGAAAAATTTGTTTCAAATGAGCTTCAAAGGTAGGGTGGTGGTCTAGCGGAAAAATGTGTTTCAAATGAGCTCCAAATATAGGGTAAACGGCCCATTTCTGAGCAAAATTGGCGGCCTAGACGAAAAATGTGTTTCATACGAGCTCAAAAGGTAGGGTGATGGACCCGCTAAAAAAATGTGTTTCGAATGAGCTCGAAAGGTAGTGTAAACGGCCTCATGTAAGCAAAAATGGTGGACACGCCGAAAAAAGTTTATCAAATATGTTCGAAAGGTTGGGTGGTGGACTCGCTAAAAATGTGTTTCAAATGAGTTTAAAATGTAGCTTAAACAACCTCATTTGTAAGCAAAAAAGCTGGACACGCCGAAAAATGTGTTTCAAATGAGCTCAAAACGTAGGGTGGTGTGGACTCGCTAAAAAATGTGTTTCGAATGAGCTCGAAAGGTAGGGTAAACGGCCTCATTTCTAAGCAAAAATGGTGGACTCTCCGAAAAATGTGTTTCAAATGAGCTCGAAAGGTAGGGTGCTGTGGACTCGCTAAAATATGTGTTTCAAATGAGTTCGAAAGGTAGGGTTAACAGCCTCATTTCTAAGCAAAAATGGTGGACTCGCCAAAAATGTGTTTCAAATGAGCTCGAAAGGTAGGGTGGTGGACTCCCTAAAAAATGTGTTTCAAATGAGCTCGAAAGGTAGGGTAAACGGACTCATTTCTAAGCAAAAATGGTGGACTCGCCGGAAAATGTGTTTCATGTGAGCTCCAAAGGTACGCTGGTGGACTCGCTACAAAAATGTGTTTCAAATGAGCTCGAAAGGTAGGGTAAACGGACTTATTTCTAAGAAAAAATAGTGGACTCGCCGGAAAATGTGTTTCAAATGAGCTCCAAAGGTAGGGTGGTGGACTCGCTAAAAATGTGTTTCAAATGAGCTCGAAAGGTAGGGTAAACGGCCTCATTTCTAAGAAAAAATGGTGGACTCGCCGAAAAATGTGTTTCAAATGAGCTTCAAAGGTAGGGTGGTGGTCTAGCTGAAAAATGTGTTTCAAATGAGCTCCAAATGTAGGGTAAAACGGCTCATTTCTGAGCAAAATTGGTGGACTCGCCGAAAAATGTGTTTCATATGAGCTCAAAAGGTAGGGTGATGGACTCGCTAAAAAATGTGTTTCAAATGAATTCAAAAGGTAGTGTGGTGTGGACTCACAAAAAATGTGTTTCGAATAAGCTCGAAAGGTAGGGTAAACGGCCTCATTTCTAAGAAAAACTGGTGGACTCGCGAAAAATGTGTTTCAAATGAGCTCGAAAGGTAGGGTGGTGTGGACTCGCTAAAACATGTGTTTCAAATGAGCTCGAAAGGTAGGGTAAACAGACTCATTTCTAAGCAAAAATGGTGGACTCGCCGAAAAATGTGTTTCAAATGAGCTCAAAAGGTAGTGTGGTGTGGACTCACAAATAAATGTGTTTCGAATAAGCTCGAAAGGTAGGGTAAACGGCCTCATTTCTAAGAAAAAATGGTGGACTCGTGAAAAATGTGTTTCAAATGAGCTCGAAAGGTAGGGTGGTGTGGACTCGCTAAAACATGTGTTTCAAATGAGCTCGAAAGGTAGGGTAAACGGCCTAATTTCTTAGCAAAAATGGTGGACTCGCCGAAAAATTTGTTTCAAATGAGCTTCAAAGGTAGGGTGGTGGTCTAGCGGAAAAATGTGTTTCAAATGAGCTCCAAATATAGGGTAAACGGCCCATTTCTGAGCAAAATTGGCGGCCTAGACGAAAAATGTGTTTCATACGAGCTCAAAAGGTAGGGTGATGGACCCGCTAAAAAAATGTGTTTCGAATGAGCTCGAAAGGTAGTGTAAACGGCCTCATGTAAGCAAAAATGGTGGACACGCCGAAAAAAGTTTATCAAATATGTTCGAAAGGTTGGGTGGTGGACTCGCTAAAAATGTGTTTCAAATGAGTTTAAAATGTAGCTTAAACAACCTCATTTGTAAGCAAAAAAGCTGGACACGCCGAAAAATGTGTTTCAAATGAGCTCAAAACGTAGGGTGGTGTGGACTCGCTAAAAAATGTGTTTCGAATGAGCTCGAAAGGTAGGGTAAACGGCCTCATTTCTAAGCAAAAATGGTGGACTCTCCGAAAAATGTGTTTCAAATGAGCTCGAAAGGTAGGGTGGTGTGGACTCGCTAAAATATGTGTTTCAAATGAGTTCGAAAGGTAGGGTTAACAGCCTCATTTCTAAGCAAAAATGGTGGACTCGCCAAAAATGTGTTTCAAATGAGCTCGAAAGGTAGGGTGGTGGACTCGCTAAAAAATGTGTTTCAAATGAGCTCGAAAGGTAGGGTAAACGGACTCATTTCTAAGCAAAAATGGTGGACTCGCCGGAAAATGTGTTTCATGTGAGCTCCAAAGGTACGCTGGTGGACTCGCTACAAAAATGTGTTTCAAATGAGCTCGAAAGGTAGGGTAAACGGACTTATTTCTAAGAAAAAATAGTGGACTCGCAGGAAAATGTGTTTCAAATGAGCTCCAAAGGTAGGGTGGTGGACTCGCTAAAAATGTGTTTCAAATGAGCTCGAAAGGTAGGGTAAACGGCCTCATTTCTAAGAAAAAATGGTGGACTCGCCGAAAAATGTGTTTCAAATGAGCTTCAAAGGTAGGGTGGTGGTCTAGCTGTAAAATGTGTTTCAAATGAGCTCCAAATGTAGGGTAAACGGCTCATTTCTGAGCAAAATTGGTGGACTCGCCGAAAAATGTGTTTCATATGAGCTCAAAAGGTAGGGTGATGGACTCGCTAAAAAATGTGTTTCAAATGAATTCAAAAGGTAGTGTGGTGTGGACTCACAAAAAATGTGTTTCGAATAAGCTCGAAAGGTAGGGTAAACGGCCTCATTTCTAAGAAAAACTGGTGGACTCGCGAAAAATGTGTTTCAAATGAGCTCGAAAGGTAGGGTGGTGTGGACTCGCTAAAACATGTGTTTCAAATGAGCTCGAAAGGTAGGGTAAACAGACTCATTTCTAAGCAAAAATGGTGGACTCGCCGAAAAATGTGTTTCAAATGAGCTCAAAAGGTAGTGTGGTGTGGACTCACAAATAAATGTGTTTCGAATAAGCTCGAAAGGTAGGGTAAACGGCCTCATTTCTAAGAAAAAATGGTGGACTCGTGAAAAATGTGTTTCAAATGAGCTCGAAAGGTAGGGTGGTGTGGACTCGCTAAAACATGTGTTTCAAATGAGCTCGAAAGGTAGGGTAAACGGCCTAATTTCTTAGCAAAAATGGTGGACTCGCCGAAAAATTTGTTTCAAATGAGCTTCAAAGGTAGGGTGGTGGTCTAGCTGAAAAATTTGTTTCAAATGAGCTCCAAATATAGGGTAAACGGCCCATTTCTGAGAAAAATTGGCGGCCTAGACGAAAAATGTGTTTCATACGAGCTCAAAAGGTAGGGTGATGGACCCGCTAAAAAAATGTGTTTCGAATGAGCTCGAAAGGTAGTGTAAACGGCCTCATGTAAGAAAAAATGGTGGACACGCCGAAAAAAGTTTATCAAATATGTTCGAAAGGTTGGGTGGTGGACTCGCTAAAAAAATGTGTTTCAAATGCGCTCGAAAGGTAGGGTAAAAGCCTTATTTCTAAGAAAAAATAGTGGACTCGCTGGAAAATGTGTTTCAAATGAGCTCCAATGGTAGGGTGGTGGACTCGCTAAAAACTGTGTTTCAAATGAGCTCGATAGGTAGGATAAACGGCCTCATTTCTAAGAAAAAATGGTGGAGAGGCCAAAATAAGTGTTTCAAATGAGCTTCAAACGTAGGGTGGTGGTCTAGCTGAAAAATGTGTTTCAAATGAGCTCGAAAGGTAGGGTGGTGTGGACTCGCTAAAATATGTGTTTCAAATGAGTTCGAAAGGTAGGGTAAACAACCTCATTTTTAAGCAAAAATGGTGGACTCGCCAAAAATGTGTTTCAAATGAGCTCGAAAGGTAGGGTGGTGGACTCGTTAAAAAAATGTGTTTAAAATGAACTCGAACGGTAGGGTAAACGTCCTTATTTCTAAGAAAAAATAGTGGACTCGCCGGAAAATGTGTTTCAAATGAGCTCCAAAGGTAGGGTGGTGGATTCGCTAAAAAATGTGTTTCAATTAAGCTCGAAAGGTAGGGTAAACAGCCTCATTTCTAAGCAAAAATGGTGGACTCGCCGAAAAATGTGTTTCAAATGATCTTCAAAGGTAGGGTGGTGGTCTAGTTGAAAAATGTGTTTCAAATGAGATCCAAAGATATGGTAAACGACCCCATTTCTAAGCAAAAATGCTGGACACGCCAAAAAAGTGTTTCAAATGTGTTCGAAAGGTAGGGTAGTGGACTCGCTAAAAAATGTGTTTCAAATGAATTCAAAAGGTAGGGTAAACAGACTCATTTCTAAGCAAAAATGGTGGACTCACGAAAAATGTGTTTCAAATGAGCTCAATAGGTAGTGTGGTGTGGACTCACTAAAATATGTGTTTCAAATGAGCTCGAAAGGTAGGGTAAACGGCTCATTTCTAAGCAAAAATGGTGAACTCGCCAAAAAATGTGTTTCAAATGAGCTTCAAAGGTAGGGTGGTGATCTAGCTGAAAAATGTGTTTCACATGAGCTCCAATGATAGGGAAAACGGCCTCATTTCTGAGCAGAAATGGTGGACTCGCCGAAAATTATGTTTCATATGAGCTCGAAAGGTAGGGCGGTGGACTCGCTAAAAAATGTGTTTCAAATGAGTATGAAAGGTAGGATAAACAACCTCATTTGAAAGCAAAAAAGGTGGACACGCCGAAAAATGTGTTTCAAATGAGTTCGAAAGGTAGGGTGGTTGACTCGCTAAAAAATGTGTTTCAAATGAATTCAAAAGGTAGAGTAAAGAGACTCATTTCTAAGCAAAAATGGTGGACTCGCCGAAAAATGTGTTTCAAATGAGGTAAAAAAGTAGGGTGGTGTGGACTTGCTAAAAAATGTGTTTCGAATGAGCTCGAAAGGTAGGGTAAACGGCCTCATTTCTAAGCAAAAATGGTGGTCTCGCCTAAAAATGTGTTTCAAATGAGCTCGAAAGGTAGGGTGGTGGACTCTCTAAAAAATTTGTTTCAAATGAGATCGAAAGGTAGGGTAAACGGACTCATTTCTAAGCAAAAATGGTGGACTTGCCGAAAAATTTGTTTCATATGAGCTCCAAAGGTAGGGTGGTGGACTCGCTAAAAAAATGTGTTTCAAATGCGCTCGAAAGGTAGGGTAAAGGCCTTATTTCTAAGAAAAAATAGTGGACTCGCTGGAAAATGTGTTTCAAATGAGCTCCAATGGTAGGGTGGTGGACTCGCTAAAAAATGTGTTTCAAATGAGCTCGAAAGGTAGGGTAAACGGCCTCATTTCTAAGAAAAAATGGTGGACTGGCCAAAAAAAGTGTTTCAAATGAGCTTCAATGGTAGGGTGGTGGTCTCGCCGAAAAATGTGTTTCAAATGACCTCGAAAGGTAGGGTGGTGGACTCGCTAAAAAATTGGTTTCAAATGAGATCGAAAGGTAGGGTAAACGGACTCTCTAAGCAAAAATGGTGGACTTGCCGAAAAATGTGTTTCATCTGAGCTCGAAAGGTAGGGTGGTGGACTCGCTAAAAAATGTGTTTCAAATGAACTCGAACGGTAGGGTAAACGGCGTTATTTCTAAGAAAAAATGGTGGACTCGCCGAAAAATGTGTTTCAAATGATCTTCAAAGGTAGGGTGGTGGTCTAGCTGAAAAATGTGTTTCAAATGAGATCCAAAGATATGGTAAACGACCCCATTTCTAAGCAAAAATGCTGGACACGCCAAAAAAGTGTTTCAAATGTGTTCGAAAGGTAGGGTAGTGGACTCGCTAAAAAATGTGTTTCAAATGAATTCAAAAGGTAGGGTAAACAGACTCATTTCTCAGCAAAAATGGTGGACTCACGAAAAATGTGTTTCAAATGAGCTCAATAGGTAGTGTGGTGTGGACTCACTAAAATATGTGTTTCAAATGAGCTCGAAAGGTAGGGTAAACGGCTCATTTCTAAGCAAAAATGGTGAACTCGCCAAAAAATGTGTTTCAAATGAGCTTCAAAGGTAGGGTGGTGATCTAGCTGAAAAATGTGTTTCACATGAGCTCCAATGATAGGGAAAACGGCCTCATTTCTGAGCAAAAATGGTGGACTCGCCGAAAATTATGTTTCATATGAGCTCGAAAGGTAGGGCGGTGGACTCGCTAAAAAATGTGTTTCAAATGAGTATGAAAGGTAGGATAAACAACCTCATTTGAAAGCAAAAAAGGTGGACACGCCGAAAAATGTGTTTCAAATGAGTTCGAAAGGTAGGGTGGTTGACTCGCTAAAAAATGTGTTTCAAATGAATTCAAAAGGTAGAGTAAAGAGACTCATTTCTAAGCAAAAATGGTGGACTCGCCGAAAAATGTGTTTCAAATGAGGTAAAAAAGTAGGGTGGTGTGGACTTGCTAAAAAATGTGTTTCGAATGAGCTCGAAAGGTAGGGTAAACGGCCTCATTTCTAAGCAAAAATGGTGGTCTCGCCTAAAAATGTGTTTCAAATGAGCTCGAAAGGTAGGGTGGTGGACTCTCTAAAAAATTTGTTTCAAATGAGATCGAAAGGTAGGGTAAACGGACTCATTTCTAAGCAAAAATGGTGGACTTGCCGAAAAATTTGTTTCATATGAGCTCCAAAGGTAGGGTGGTGGACTCGCTAAAAAAATGTGTTTCAAATGCGCTCGAAAGGTAGGGTAAAGGCCTTATTTCTAAGAAAAAATAGTGGACTCGCTGGAAAATGTGTTTCAAATGAGCTCCAATGGTAGGGTGGTGGACTCGCTAAAAAATGTGTTTCAAATGAGCTCGAAAGGTAGGGTAAACGGCCTCATTTCTAAGAAAAAATGGTGGACTGGCCAAAAAAAGTGTTTCAAATGAGCTTCAATGGTAGGGTGGTGGTCTCGCCGAAAAATGTGTTTCAAATGAGCTCGAAAGGTAGGGTGGTGGACTCGCTAAAAAATTGGTTTCAAATGAGATCGAAAGGTAGGGTAAACGGACTCTCTAAGCAAAAATGGTGGACTTGCCGAAAAATGTGTTTCATCTGAGCTCAAAAGGTAGGGTGGTGGACTCGCTAAAAAATGTGTTTCAAATGAACTCGAACGGTAGGGTAAACAGCGTTATTTCTAAGAAAAAATGGTGGACTCGCCGAAAAATGTGTTTCAAATGATCTTCAAAGGTAGGGTGGTGGTCTAGCTGAAAAATGTGTTTCAAATGAGATCCAAAGATATGGTAAACGACCCCATTTCTAAGCAAAAATGCTGGACACGCCAAAAAAGTGTTTCAAATGTGTTCGAAAGGTAGGGTAGTGGACTCGCTAAAAAATGTGTTTCAAATGAATTCAAAAGGTAGGGTAAACAGACTCATTTCTCAGCAAAAATGGTGGACTCACGAAAAATGTGTTTCAAATGAGCTCAAGAGGTAGTGTGGTGTGGACTCACTAAAATATGTGTTTCAAATGAGCTCGAAAGGTAGGGTAAACGTCTCATTTCTAAGCAAAAATGGTGGACTCGCCAAAAAATGTGTTTCAAATGAGCTTCAAAGGTAGGGTGGTGATCTAGCTGAAAAATGTGTTTCAAATGAGCTCCAATGATAGGGAAAACGGCCTCATTTCTGAGCAAAAATGGTGGACTCGCCGAAAATTATGTTTCATATGAGCTCGAAAGGTAGGGCGGTGGACTCGCTAAAAAATGTGTTTCAAATGAGTATGAAAGGTAGGATAAACAACCTCATTTGAAAGCAAGAAAAGGTGGACACGCCGAAAAATGTGTTTCAAATGAGTTCGAAAGGTAGGGTGGTTGACTCGCTAAAAAATGTGTTTCAAATGAATTCAAAAGGTAGGGTAAAGAGACTCATTTCTAAGCAAAAATGGTGGACTCGCCGAAAAATGTGTTTCAAATGAGGTAAAAACATAGGGTGGTGTGGACTTGCTAAAAAATGTGTTTCGAATGAGCTCGAAAGGTAGGGTAAACGGCCTCATTTCTAAGCAAAAATGGTGGTCTCGCCTAAAAATGTGTTTCAAATGAGCTCGAAAGGTAGGGTGGTGGACTCGCTAAAAAATTTGTTTCAAATGAGATCGAAAGGTAGGGTAAACGGACTCATTTCTAAGCAAAAATGGTGGACTTGCCGAAAAATGTGTTTCATATGAGCTCCAAAGGTAGGGTGGTGGACTCGCTAAAAAAATGTGTTTCAAATGCGCTCGAAAGGTAGGGTAAAGGCCTTATTTCTAAGAAAAAATAGTGGACTCGCTGGAAAATGTGTTTAAAATGAGCTCCAATGGTAGGGTGGTGGACTCGCTAAAAAATGTGTTTCAAATGAGCTCGAAAGGTAGGGTAAACGGCCTCATTTCTAAGAAAAAATGGTGGACTGGCCAAAAAAAGTGTTTCAAATGAGCTTCAATGGTAGGGTGGTGGTCTCGCCGAAAAATGTGTTTCAAATGAGCTCGAAAGGTAGGGTGGTGGACTCGCTAAAAAATTGGTTTCAAATGAGATCGAAAGGTAGGGTAGACGGACTCTCTAAGCAAAAATGGTGGACTTGCCGAAAAATGTGTTTCATCTGAGCTCCAAAGGTAGGGTGGTGGACTCGCTAAAAAATGTGTTTCAAATGAACTCGAACGGTAGGGTAAACGGCCTTATTTCTAAGAAAAAATAGTGGACTCGCCGGAAAATGTGTTTCAAATGAGCTCCAAAGGTAGGGTGGTGGATTCACTAAAAAATGTGTTTCAACAAAGCTCGAAAGGTAGGGTAAACGGCCTCATTTCTAAGCAAAAATGGTGGACTCGCCGAAAAATGTGTTTCAAATGATCTTCAAAGGTAGGGTGGTGGTCTAGCTGAAAAATGTGTTTCAAATGAGATCCAAAGATATGGTAAACGACCCCATTTCTGAGCAAAAATGGTGGACTCGCCGAAAAATGTGTTTCATATGAGCTCCAAAGGTAGGGTGGTGGACTCGCTAAAAAAATATGTTTCAAATGCGCTCGAAAGGTAGGGTAAAAGCCTTATTTCTAAGAAAAAATAGTGGACTCGCTGGAAAATGTGTTTCAAATGAGCTCCAATGGTAGGGTGGTGGACTCGCTAAAAAATGTGTTTCAAATGAGCTCGAAAGGTAGGGTAAACGGCCTCATTTCTAAGAAAAAATGGTGGACAGGCCAAAATAAGTGTTTCAAGTGAGCTTCAAAGGTAGGGTGGTGGTCTAGATGAAAAATGTGTTTCAAATGAGCTCGAAAGGTAGGGTGGTGTGGACTCGCTAAAATATGTGTTTCAAATGAGTTCGAAAGGTAGGGTAAACAGCCTCATTTCACTAGTAGAAAACGAGCCTTTGGTTCACCCCTTTAGTCTCGGTTCATTTTTTGAACCCAGACTAAAGGGGTGAGAGCCACACCGCCGGATTTGTGAGGGACCTTTAGTCCCGGTTCGTGTTACGAACCGGGACTAAAGGTTCGGGCCCCAACGCCAGAGACCTTTAGTCCCGGTTCGTAACACAAACCGGGACTAAAGGTCCTCACTTTATCAGCTTCTTCCACCCCTGCTCACTCCATTTTTCCCACCGAGCCCGAGCTCAAAATCATTTCCTCTCCATTTCTTCTCCTTTTCCTCTCCCCAAGACTAGATAATCCATAATATTTTACACCATTTGGCAAGATTGAAGCCACCCCACGGTTAGCCTCTTCATCCTCTTTCCGGCATTGCTTATTTAGCTCATTTTGCTCATTTCAAATTTTTTGTGCAATCAAGGTGTTCGATGTAATGCCTAAGTTATGATCTCATTTGTGTATATGTGCAATTTGTTCTCAAACTAAAATAATGATTTATGTGTTTTAGTGTGGTGAGGAGCCTTATCGACGTCGATCGCCCGCGCCGTCCCGTCACCACCTCGGTGAGCCTCTATATTTTATTTTATTTTAAAAACATAGCTTTTATGATTTAGATGCATAGTTACTACTTGTATAATTTTCTAACTTGTATTATATGTATAGTGTCATGGCTCTGATATCCGTCCCCGTCGGTCCTCGTCCGGTCTATGATTCGGATGTGGTATATTTTCAAAACTATTTATTTCATTCTATGTTTCTGGCAATTATGGCGACCAACTTGACATAGAATTATTTTTATCTAGGAGGTAGTTGAACCAGAAATTGAACCTGACCCTATTGTCGAGTTTTTGGATAAAGAAAACAATGATTTGAAAGCAAAATTGAAAAGAAGTGAAGCTCTTTATCTTCAATGCTTAGAAGATAAGATGAAATTAGAGCTCAAACTTGCCGACGTGGTCGATGGTAACGAGATCAAGATGGATGCAATGCGCTTGAAGATAAAAAGGATTAGAAAAATATGCCATTAATCGGGAGGCTTGGTATCATTATGCTGTGGGTTTAGTATTTACCTTCGTTGCGATTTTGATCACATTTGTTGTTGGATCTAAATTCTTTAGATAATTTTTATATTTATTTCAGTTAATGTATGTTTTATATGAACTATGTAATACCGCTTGTCAATACTCTACTCTTATTTTAATGGATGACATTGTATTAATTAATTTGCTCTTACATATTATTTATGACAGTAGTGTAATAATGGGGTTCGATATACTTTTATGTAATACAGATGAACCGACAATGGATGTACGGTGACCGATGTTGTCCTGAGTTCATTGATGGCATGCATAATTTTCTCCATATGGCTGAGGCAAACAAGCCGAAGAACGGTTTTATTCGTTGTCCATGTAGTGCCTGCAAGAATATGAGTGATCACTCTACCTCAAAAGTCATTCACTCACACCTCTTGCAGAATGGTTTTATGCCTGGTTATAATTGTTGGACCAAGCACGGAGAAACAGGGGTTATCATGGAAGAAAATGAAGAAGAGGAGGATAATAACAAGTATCCTTGGTTCAGTGATACTACAATGGGAGAAGACGAAACTGAAGAAGATCCCATTATTGATGAGCCCGACGATGATCTTCGTCGGGCCATTCGTGATGCACAAATGGACTGTGGAAGTGAAAACGAAAGGTTGAAGTTGGAGCGTATGTTAGCTGATCACGCCAAATTGTTGGACCCAACTTGTCAAAATGACCAGAAAAAGCTAGGTACCACACTTGAATTGTTGCAATGGAAGGCAGAGAATGGTACTTCTGACAAGGGATTTGAAAATTTGTTAAAAATAGTTAAGAAGATGCTTCCAAAGGATAATGAATTGCCGTCTAGTACGTATGAAGCCAAGAAGGTGGTATGCCCTCTAGGATTAGAGGTGCATAAAATACACGCTTGCATTAATGACTGCATCCTCTACCGTGGTGAGCACGAAAAATTGAATGCATGTCCTGTATGCGGTGCTTTGCGGTATAAGATCGGGCGAGATGACCCTGGTGATGTTGAGGGCGAGCCGCGCCCCAGGAAGAGGATTCCTGCAAAGGTGATGTGGTATGCTCCTATAATACCACGGTTGAAACGTTTGTTCAGCAATAGAGAGCATGCCAAGTTGTTGCGTTGGCACAAAGAAGATCGTAAAAAAGACTTGATGTTGAGACACCCCGCGGATGGGTCCCAGGGGAGAAAAATTGACAGAGACTTCCCGACATTTTCAGATGACGCAACGAACTTAAGATTTGGCCTAAGTACAGATGTCTTTAATCCTTTTGGAGAGCAGAGCTCCAGTCACAGCACTTGGCCCGTGACTCTATGTATCTATAACCTTCCTCCTTGGCTGTGCATGAAGCGGAAGTACATTATGATGCCCGTGCTCATTCAAGGCCCGAAGCAACCTGGCAACGACATTGATGTGTACCTCAGGCCATTAGTTGAAGAACTTTTGCAGTTGTGGTGTGAGGAAGGTGTACGTGTGTGGGATGAGCACAAACTGGAGGAATTTGATCTACGAGCTTTGCTTTTTGTAACAATCAATGATTGGCCTGCTCTAGGCAACATTTCAGGACAGTCAAACAAGGGATACAATGCATGCACGCACTGTTTAGCTGAGACTGATAGTATACATTTAGGTAACAAGAATGTGTACCTAGGTCATCGTCGGTTTCTTGTACCCAAGCATCCGTTAAGGAAGAAAGGCAAGCATTACAAATGTGAGGCAGATCATCGGCCGAGGCCTACCCGCCCTTCTAGTTCTGCTATACATGATATGGTCAGGGATTTAAATGTAATCTTTGGAAAGGGTCCTGGCGGTCTCACTGTTCCGAATGACGCAAACAACCACGTACCCATGTGGAAGAAGAAATCTATATTTTGGGAGCTGCCATATTGGATCCCTTTGCACTCAAAAAAAGGAAAATGATATTTATGAAAATAATTTTAAGAATCCCTTTGGCATGGTTGTTTAATATACCAATATGCACCTATGTGTGGAGTATGAGATCTTTATCACAAACTATGTCGTCGAAATGACCATAACTTGGTCATTTGGCTTGAAACTTCTAGATGTTCATACATGATAGACCTTTTTGTGAAGACTTTTTTTGCAAATGTAGGCAAAAATCAAGTTTATCATTTTTCCTAGCAACTAATACACATATAAGGAGCCCATGCCAAAGGATTTGATTGTTTGAGGTGTTTATCACTTTATCACATTTTTTCTTAAAAACGATCAAAACGGTCGCTACGACTAATCATCGAAAGAGGTGATATTTTCTAGAACTATCAATGTTTCTGTGATATAACCACTAGTTGTGTACCTTAAAATGATTTTTCCAAAAGTTTCAGACCAAACTATCAAATAGTTGTAGTTAAAATTTGAATTACTTTCGATAAATCAACGAAAACTCAATTAACTAGGGAAAATTAGCTATAATTCAAAGAAAAAACTCAAACTTAGGGATCATCCATCATGTGTGCACCACTCTTAGTGAAAAATAGTTGGGTGCCATTTGGAATCATATTTTCTGTACTTACTTCACGAAAAACCTCATTTTTTGCACTTAAAAAATGGAAAATGATATTTATGAAAACTAGATACCAAACAAAAATAAATCAAAAAAATGGAAAATGAAAGAATATAAAGCAAAACAGAAAAATAAACTAGAAACAAAACAATTCAAAAAATAAGTAAACCAAAGTAAATAAAAGAAAACAAAAACAAAAACCAGTAAAAAGAAAAAGAAGCAAAGAAAAAAAAAGACTTTAGTCGCGGTTGGTGTTACCAACCGGGACTAAAGACCCTTTAGTCGCGGTTCGGGGCTGGAACCGCGACTAAAGGTCCTTCCCGCGACACTTAGTGTGTCGCGGCCAATTTTTTCCCCATTCTTCCCCAAATTCGTCTCCATTCTGAAACCCTTGCTATCTCCGGCGCCGCCGCCCTTTCCTCTCCGCCGCGCGTGCTGCTCGCCGTCCGCGCCGCCCGACCTCCTCCTCGTCGGTCTGAAGCTGCGCAGCCCGAGCTCCTCCTCCTCGCGCCTCTGCCCGCCCGAGGTGCTGCTCGCCGTCCGCGCCGCCCGAGCTCCTCCTCGTCCTCGTCCGCGCCGCCGTCCGCGCTCGCCGTGCTGCCCACCTCCTCCTCCACGCGCCCAAGGTGTTGCGCCGCCCGACCTCCTCCTCCTCGTGCCCGAGGTGCTGCCCGCCCGACCTCCTCCTCCTCCTCGCGCCCGAGGTGGCTGCTGCAGCGGCAGCCTTCTTCCCATCCGTAAGAAAAATAGGACTCATGCTTGCCTAACTGTATCTCCTTTGCTTGCAAATAGTTGGTGTTCAGCAAACTCAGATGGGTTTATGTAACTGGCAGATTCAGAACAAGATGCTCCGCTTAAACTCACTTCTTTTTGCTAGCTTTATACTCCAAAATATAGGTATTCAGCGAACGAATTAACATGTTACTCCACTGTTTACAGACTTAATATATAATTACTTGACGCGTTTATGATCTGCATACGCCAATTTGGTTGAGTTCTCATACTACATTCACGTTGATTAGAGGATATCGTTTAGCTTGATCGTGTTGTGTGAATTTGCAGCTAAACACTGCCAAATTACCCTTTTTCAGCATAGCTTCTGATTTGAACATCAAGTCTTCTTACAATTGGGAGTTTTCAATTTCTTAATTTTTTTGCGGGTAGTGTTAATGAATAGCAGAGGCTTGAGCCTTAAGAGTTACGAATAGCACTAACCTTGCTATGATTCTGTCTTGATCCATAGAGTGGAGTTCATAAGATAGAATCTGCCCGCCCGAGGTGTTGCTCGCCGGTCCGCGCCGCCTGACCTCCTCCTCGCTCGGAGGTCGTGCTGCCCACCTCCTCCTCCTTGCCGAGGCCGTGCTTCCCACCTCCTCCTCCTTGCCGAGGCTGTGCCGCTCCTCCTCGTCGTTGCCTCGATTTCAGGTGTAAAAGACATGCCTATATGATCCAGTAGTAAAGAAAATCCGAACTATTTGTATATAAAGCTGATGGAATTCTAGATTCCTCGATATGTCTACAACATGTATATAAAGCTGATGGAATTTAAAGCTATTTTAGTTGTTGGAGAACTTGAGGTCTGAAGATGAGATATTGCCTTCATTATGTGTATGGAATTTGGGTTGCAGATATTTGTTTGAACTGTGATGTGAGTTAGCCGAGGTCTGAAATTAAATCTTAGACCTCTTGTGTGTTAGATATGCAAATTGAGATGATTGTAATATATATAATATATATGACCCAGTTGTATCAGCTGCTTCCTCCCAGTTTTATTTATGAGAGTTACACTTGGGTGCATTAGTTTGACATGCTTGAGTAGTAAACAGGTACATTGTAATTTATAGAATATTTTAAACAATCATTCAACCCAATATTCATATTCTTGTAATTTATAGGATTGCATACTTGTATCTTTTTTAGAATAAATCTAAACATGATTGCAAATTTGATTGATTGCAGGTACATTTGAGCTATGGAGCACTTGCGGGACGAGGAGATAGAAGAAGCACAATTTCAACGAGACGAAGAGATGGAAGACCAAATGGAACAACTTATTTTTAATGATGCCCGAGCTGGAGGAGATGTAGATGATTATGATTTCGACCAATTTTTGAACGACTTTGGAATCGAGTCACAAGACTTTGATGTGGTGATAGCAAACTCCGGCGGAGAGGTGTATATGTGTTTATAATAAATATGGCGATATGTTGTTGTTAACTATTTGCATTAATTGATTTATGTTGCATTTATTAACGACTTATTTTTCTTTTAGCCATCCCGATCGAGCAAATCTGTAAAAAAGCAGCCACCATGTGCTCCTCGAGGCAAGGCAAAAAGAATGACGAGCGAGGATCCAAAGTTACCGATTGAGGAAATTGCTGATTCCAGCGAACCGCTCGAACCAAAACAGAACCGCAACAAATTTATAAGTCAAGCTGGAGTTATTGTTAGGGACATGATCCCAATCAGCATACGCGAATGGAATAAGCCGGCGGTCGCAGATGTGGACGACCCATGTTATGTCCACCAAGTTCTTAAGGATTTGGTCTATAACACGCTGTTGTCACATTTCACCCTCCCGCCAGATCTCTCTAAAGTGAAGAAGGACAACCTCAAGAGGTGGACTCTTATTAAGATGGCGGAACAATTCCGGAACTGGAAGAAAAAGTAATGGAATCAATATGTAGAAACAAAAGAAGTGCCAGATTTCAGTGGAGCACAAGGGAAGAAGTTAGAATCTGAATGGGCGGCGTTTAAGGCGTACAGGGAATCACCTATGGTTGTGGCCCGATCGACGATAAATAAATTGAATGCTGGGCTGAAGGAACACCACCATACATTGGGGACAGGTGGCTATAAGAGCGCCATTCCTAAGTGGTTAGCCTATGAAGAAAAACTGCTTCAATCGGGGGTCCGTCCACAGACACTTGACTGGCCCGAGAGGTCGAAATTCTGGTTGTTCGCGCATGGGGCAATGTTGGACCCTAAAACCGGAGAGATTGTTGGAAGGGGAAAATGGAAGGTTCTCGTTGATCGTATAAAAAAGAAGATTGAAGAAGCAATTAATGATGTTCGCATTGGTGTGTTCAAACCCGATAGAGAGGATGACGAGCTGACACGGGCACTGGGGAATCCTGAACATGTTGGACGAGCTCGAGGCTTTCCTGGCGGTGCTACGTTTAAGACTGCGTGGCCGGAATCCGCTCACACTTATAGAAGCCGTAGCAGAGGTAAGAAGAAGGAGGCCGACCGGATATTACAATTGGAACGTGAAATGAAGGAGCAACGGGCGGAAATAAAAGCATTGAAGGAGCAAAGAACGAAACCTCAGGAGCGGCACCAATTAGACCATGAAGCGCATGCCGCCCCATCTCAGCGTAGAAGCAGCGTTGGTTCCACGCGTCAGGTCGACGTTGGTGCCTACCCAGTGGATGACATCACAGAGCCTACAGGTTGTGAGCTACATATAGCAATGCGAAACATAACTTTGAAGGTGGCGGTGGGGCAAGCTTTAGTAATTCAACCTGGAGAACTCTACCATTGTGGTCAAATTCCAGATGGCTACGCTCGTGTCGGGGTGGACTAAATTATGCCGGGATTTGAATCCTTGGAACTTGAGTTACCTGGAGGTGACGAGGAGAAAACGTTGGCAGACGTCAAGCATGCCTTCGCCCTATTGCCCAAGAAATACATCGTCCTTACAGAACAAGCAAAGTCCACTCCTCGTTCTAGGAGTCCAGCTCACCAGCCAAGTCCACTCTTCCTCGAGAGGGATCAAAGACGAAGTCCATCTCCACCCCATCAGCAAAGCCCACACCTCCCTGATAGGGACCCCAGCCCGAGTCCATCTCCAGCTCAACAGCAAAGCCAACCGCCCCCCGAGAGGGTTCCTAGCGTGAGGCCATCGCAGCCTGTGCCAGTCCGCCAGAATGTTTAGTCGCTCTCGAGTAGGCGCCAGTCTGGTTCTCCTGTTAGGAAGAAACCTAGAAAGCAGAAAACACCGCCGCCTACTCCAAAGTTACCTTGGGAGAGAACCGTCGAGGAAAACGATATCGCATGCAAAGAACATACGGATGCCTGGCTTGCTGGCGTGAAACAGAAAGCGTTAGCGAAACAATTGCTTCCTGCAAAATTTACTGCCGGAATTCCTCAGGAAAAAATTGACCGTTGCATCGATGCCCTATACAACCCCCCACCATCGCCGCCAACAGACTATGATCGCAACATTGGTAAGTCATATGACGAAGAGATGGATGATCGATCGAAAAAAGGGAAACAAGTTGCCCAACTCGGAGAACAAGACGCACAGTCGGCCCCCCCGCTCAAGGTGCTTGATGACAGAGTTCTCAAAAACATCAATGTGCGGGAGCTGGTATATTCGGGATATGATATCCCCTTCGCGGATGTTGTTCGTACTTATGTTCACGGGGAGAATTTTTTTGACGGCGACTTACCCACAAGAATGCGTCAATTTCAAGCCTGGTACAAGGATACCGTAAAGGAGACGAATAAAGTCGCTCTCATGATGGCAGTTAAGGAAGAGCATTATTTCCAAGAATACTCCGTTGTCCTTTACTTCGCCGAAATCTTTCAGTTATACAATCTCCGGGCCCTCGACAAAAACATCATAAGTTCATATTGTCTGTAAGTCATCTATTCCTGTAATTTAATGTTTTAATTAGCTCTACTCGTTCATTGTCTGTGATAATCCTCTCTATAATATTTTGTGTGCTTTATTACGGAGAATGAAGATGCTCGAATGCAAGAAGAAGAAAATCAACCACATTGGGTTCATTGACCCCTCTATAATGCATGAAGATAACATAATTGATCCACTAGTTAACAAGGATACACCGGGGAATTTGCTAATGTTTTTCAAGCGACAAGCTTACAAAAAATATATATTATGGCCTTATAACTTCAAGTGAGTGTTACTGCTTATTACACATTCTATTTTTCTCACCCGATGTTAAGTTTAATTGATTAGTTATGCATGACTATTTATAAACGTGCGCAGCTACCACTACATTCTTATCGTTATTGACTTGCGAAAAGGAGAAATTGTTGTTCTTGACTCGTTAAGAAGATGCCCTAAACAATACAAGACCTGTTTTGATTTGGTGGCAAGGTACTTTCTTTTCTTATCGCCTCTTTCGTTCATTTCCTAATATCAAGGAATTTATGACTCATTCATTCAGTTTCTTGTCATGCAGCGTTTGGAAAATGTTCCTCGCGGAACATCCGAACAGTGGATGGCCAGAGAAACTGCGCTGGCGTACTAACGATGTAAGTAGTACTATAACTAGGCCCATGCACCATTATCATACTTTATTATTATTTGATTAAATTTTATTCTTCTATAGACTTGTCTTAAACAGCCAACCGGGACTGATCTATGTGGATTCTTCGTTTGCGAGTACATGCACACTGTGGTCAACGAGAGTTTGAAGAGCAAAAGAAGTATCGAAGTGCGTAAAGCTCTAGTCACAACATTATTTTTGTATCATCAATCGTGATGAGTTTTATTCATTTCATATCTCATGTATTCATTGTGATATCATTTTTTTACAGTTGGCAAGAAAGCGCAACAAGCTACCAATAAAGACCCGCTTCAGGGCAATTACAGAGGAGTTGACGGGATTTTACCTCACCGATGTCATACCGGAGACCGGAGAGTACCACTATGTTGACTAGTGCGGACATGTAATATATAGTGATCTCCATGTAACAAAATATTTCTAAGTCTCTGGAACCGGGAAACGTGATATTCATGTACCATGCATACTTAAATGTGTATGTGTTATGAACACATGATCTTCATGTAATTGTATATATGCATGATGCAACTTCATCTAGTTTCGTATAATAATTTATACGTGTTTTTCGCCCATCGAAGCTGTAGCATCCGAAACCCCTACCCCCGACGCATCGACATGGTACCATCCGAAACCCCTACCCAGAAAACCGGTCGAAATAAAAAAAAACAAAGCGCTGAAATGAAAATAAAAACAAAACCCTGAAATCAAAAAAAAAAAAACCCTAGTCCCGGTTCGTAACACGAACCGGGACTAAAGGGTTCGCCCTTGCGCGCCCCTGCCCCCTCCACGTGCGGAGCTCTAATTGGTGGGGGGGGGGGCTCCGGTCCCGGTTTGTGCTGAGCCGAGACGAAAGGGGGGGGGCTCTAGTCCCGCCTTGGTAGTCCCGGTTGCTACACCGGGACTACAGGCCCTCTGGAACCGGGACTAGAGCCCCAATTTCCACTAGTGTTTCTAATTAAAAATGGTGGACTCGCAAAAAATGTGTTTCAAATGAGCTCGAAAGGTAGGGTGGTGGACTCGCTAAAAAAATGTGTTTCAAATGAACTCGAACGGTAGGGTAAACGTCCTTATTTCTAAGAAAAAATAGTGGACTCGCCGGAAAATATGTTTCAAATGAGCTCCAAAGGTAGGGTGGTGGATTCGCTGAAAAAATGTGTTTCAATTAAGCTCGAAAGGTAGGGTAAACGGCCTCATTTCTAAGAAAAAATGGTGGACTCGCCGAAAAATGTGTTTCAAATGATCTTCAAAGGTAGGGTGGTGGTCTAGCTGAAAAATGAGTTTCAAATGAGATCCAAAGATATGGTAAACGACCCCATTTCTAAGCAAAAATGGTGGACACGCCAAAAAAGTGTTTCAAATGTGTTCGAAAGGTAGGGTAGTGGACTCGCTAAAAAATGTGTTTCAAATGAATTCAAAAGGTAGGGTAAACAGACTCATTTCTAAGCAAAAATGGTGGACTCACGAAAAATGTGTTTCAAATGAGCTCAAAAGGTAGTGTGGTGTGGACTCAATAAAATATGTGTTTCAAATGAGCTCGAAAGGTAGGGTAAACGTCTCATTTCTAAGCAAAAATGGTGGACTCGCCAAAAAATGTGTTTCAAATGAGCTTCAAAGGTAGGGTGGTGATCTAGCTGAAAAATGTGTTTAAAATGAGCTCCAATGATAGGGAAAACGGCCTCATTTCTGAGCAAAAATGGTGGACTCGCCGAAAATTGTGTTTCATATGAGCTCGAAAGGTAGGGCGGTGGACTCGCTAAAAAATGTGTTTCAAATGAGTATGAAAGGTAGGATAAACAACCTCATTTGAAAGCAAAAAAGGTGGACACGCCGAAAAATGTGTTTCAAATGAGTTCGAAAGGTAGGGTGGTTGACTCGCTAAAAAATGTGTTTCAAATGAATTCAAAAGGTAGGGTAAAGAGACTCATTTCTAAGCAAAAATGGTGGACTCGCCGAAAAATGTGTTTCAAATGAGCTCAAAACGTAGGGTGGTGTGGACTTGCTAAAAAATGTGTTTCGAATGAGCTCGAAAGGTAGGGTAAACGGCCTCATTTCTAAGCAAAAATGGTGGTCTCGCGGAAAAATGTGTTTCAAATGAGCTCGAAAGGTAGGGTGGTGGACTCGCTAAAAAAATTGTTTCAAATGAGATCGAAAGGTAGGGTAAACGGACTCATTTCTAAGCAAAAATGGTGGACTTGCCGAAAAATGTGTTTCATATGAGCTCCAAAGGTAGGGTGGTGGACTCGCTTAAAAAATGTGTTTCAAATGCGCTCGAAAGGTAGGGTAAAGGCCTTATTTCTAAGAAAAAATAGTGGACTCGCTGGAAAATGTGTTTCAAATGAGCTCCAATGGTAGGGTGGTGGACTCGCTAAAAAATGTGTTTCAAATGAGCTCGAAAGGTAGGGTAAACGGCCTCATTTCTAAGAAAAAATGGTGGACTGGCCAAAAAAAGTGTTTCAAATGAGCTTCAATGGTAGGGTGGTGGTCTAGCTGAAAAATGAGTTTCAAATGAGCTCCAAAGATAGGGTAAACAGCCCCATTTCCAAGTAAAAATGGTGGACTCGCTGAAAATTGTTTTTCATATGAGCTCCAAAGGTAGGGTGGTGGACTCGCTAAAAAATGTGCTTCAAATGAGTTTGAAAGGTAGGGTAAACAGCCTCATTTGTAAAGCAAAAATGTGGACACGTCGAAAAATGTGTTTCAAATGAGTTCGAAAGGTAGGGTGGTTGACTCGCTAAAAAATGTATTTCGACTGAGCTCGAAATGTAGGGAAAACGGCCTCATTTCTAAGCAAAAATGGTGGACTCGCCGAAAAATGTGTTTCATATGAGTTCCAAAGGTAGAGTGGTAGACTCGCTAAAAAATGTGTTTCAAATGAGCTCCAAAGGTAAGGTAAACGGCCTTATTTCTAAGAAAAAATAGTGGACTCGCTGGAAAATGTGTTTCAAATGAGCTCCAAAGGTAGGGTGGTGGACTCGCTAAATAATGTGTTTCAAATGAGCTCGAAAGGTAGGGTAAACAGACTCATTTCTAAGTAAAAATGGTGGACTCGCCGAAAAATGTGTTTCAAATGAGCTCAAAACGTAGGGTGGTGTGGACTCGCTGAAAATGTGTTTCAAATGAGCTCCAAAGGTAGGGTAAACGGCCTCATTTCTAAGAAAAAATGGTGGACTCTCCGAAAAATGTGTTTCAAATGAGCTCGAAAGGTTGGGTGGTGTGGACTCTCTAAAATATGTGTTTCAAATGAGCTTGAAAGGTAGGGTAAACGGCCTCATTTCTAAGCAAAAATGGTGGACTCGCGCAAAATGTGTTTCAAATGAGCTCGAGAGGTAGGGTGGTGGACTCGCTAAAAAATGTGTTTCAAATGAGCTCAAAAGGTAGGGTAAAGGCACTCATTGCTAAGCAAAAATGGTGGACTCGCCGAAAAATGTGTTTCATATGCGCTCCAAAGTTAGGGTGGTGGACTCGCTAAAAGAATGTGTTTCAAATGAGCTCGAAAGGTAAGGTAAACGGCCTTATTTCTAAGAAAAAATAGTGGACTCGCTGGAAAATGTGTTTCAAATGAGCTCCAAAGGTAGGGTAAACGGCCTCATTTCTAAGAAAAAATGGTGGACTCTCCGAAAAATGTGTTCCAAATGAGCTCGAAAGGTTGGGTGGTGTGGACTCGCTAAAATATGTGTTTCAAATGAGCTCGAAAGGTAGGGTAAACGGCCTCATTTCTAAGCAAAAATGGTGGACTCGCGCAAAATGTGTTTCAAATGAGCTCGAAAGGTAGGGTAAGGGCACTCATTGCTGAGCAAAAATGGTGGACTCGCCGAAAAATGTGTTTCATATGAGCTCCAAAGTTAGGGGGGTGGACTCGCTAAAAGAATGTGTTTCAAATGAGCTCGAAAGGTAAGGTAAACGGCCTTATTTCTAAGAAAAAATAGTGGACTCGCTGGAAAACGTGTTTCAAATGAGCTCCAAAGGTAGGGTGGTGGACTCGCTAAAAAAAGTGTTTCAAATGAGCTCGAAAGGTAGGGTAAACGGCCTCATTTCTAAGAAAAAATGGAGAACTCGCCAAAAAATGTGTTTCAAATGAGTTTCAAAGGTAGGGTGGTGGTCTAGCTGAAAAATGTGTTTCAAATGAGATCCAAAGACAGGGTAAACGACCCCATATTTGAGCAAAAATGGTAGACTCGCCGAAAAATGTGTTTCATATGAGCTCCAAAGGTAGGGTGGTGGACTCGCTAAAAAATGTGTTTCAAATGAGTTCGAAAGGTAGGGTAAGCGGCCTCATTTGTAAGCAAAAATGGTGGACTCTCCGAATAATGTGTTTCAAATGAGCTCGAAAGGTAGGGTGGTGTGGACTCACTAAAATATGTGTTTCAAATGAGCTCGAAAGGTAGGGTAAACGGCCTCATTTCTAAGAAAAAATGGTGGACTCGCCAAAAAATGTGTTTCAAATGAGCTTCAAAGGTAGGGTGGTGATCTAGCTGAAAATGTGTTTCAAATGAGCTCCAATGATAGGGAAAACGGCCCCATTTCTGAGCAAAAATGGTGGACTCGCCGAAAATTGTGTTTCATATGAGCTCGAAAGGTAGGGTGGTGGACTCGCTAAAAAATGTGTTTCAAATGATTTTGAAAGGTATCATAAACAACCTCATTTGTTAGAAAAAAAGCTGGACACGCCGAAAAACGTGTTTCAAATGAGTTCGATAGGTAGGGTGGTTGACTTGCTAAAAAATGTGTTTCAAATGAATTCAAAAGGTAGGGTAAAAAGACTCATTTCTAAGCAAAAATGGTGGACTCGCCGAAAAATGTGTTTCAAATGAGCTCAAAACGTAGGGTGGTGTGGACTCGCTACAAAATGTGTTTTGAATGAGCTCGAAAGGTAGGGTAAACGGCCTCATTTCTAAGCAAAAATGGTGGACTCTCCGAAAAATGTGTTTCAAATGAGCTCGAAAGGTAGGGTCGTGTGGACTCACTAAAATATGTGTTTCAAATGAGTTCGAAAGGAAGGGTAAACGGCCCATTTCTGAGTAAAATTGGTGGACTCGCCGAAAAATGTGTTTCATATGAGCTCAAAAGGTAGGGTGATGGACCCGCTAAAAAAATGTGTTTCGAATAAGCTCGAAAGGAAGGGTAAACTGCCTCATGTAAGCAAAAATGGTGGACACGCCGAAAAAAGTGTTTCAAATGAGTTCGAAAGGTAGGGTGGTGGACTCGCTAAAAAATGTGTTTCAAATGAATTAAAAAGGTAGTGTGGTGTGGACTCACAAATAAATGTGTTTCGAATAAGCTCGAAAGGTAGGGTAAACGGCCTCATTTCTAAGCAAAAATGGTGGACTCGCCGAAAAATGTGTTTCAAATGATCTTCAAAGGTAGGGTGGTGGTCTAGCTAAAAAATGTGTTTCAAATGAGATCCAAAGATATGGTAAACGACCCCATTTCTGAGCAAAAATGGTGGACTCGCCGAAAAATGTGTTTCATATGAGCTCCAAAGGTAGGGTGGTGGACTCGCTAAAAAATGTGTTTCAAATGAGTTCGAAAGGTAGGGTAAGCGGCCTCATTTGTAAGCAAAAATGGTGGACTCTCCGAAAAATGTGTTTCAAATGAGCTCGAAAGGTAGGGTTGTGGATTCGCTAAAAAATGTGTTTCAACTAAGCTCGAAAGGTTGTGTAAACGGCCTCATTTCTAAGCAAAAATGGTGGACTCGCCGAAAAATGTGTTTCAAATGATCTTCAAAGGTAGGGTGGTGGTCTAGCTGAAAAATGTGTTTCAAATGAGATCCAAAGATATGGTAAACGACCCCATTTCTGAGCAAAAATGGTGGACTCGCCGAAAAATGTGTTTCATATGAGCTCCAAAGGTAGGGTGGTGGACTCGCTAAAAAAATGTGTTTAAAATGCGCTCGAAAGGTAGGGTAAAAGCCTTATTTCTAAGAAAAAATAGTGGACTCGCTGGAAAATGTGTTTCAAATGAGCTCCAATGGTAGGGTGGTGGACTCGCTAAAAAATGTGTTTCAAATGAGCTCGAAAGGTAGGATAAACGGCCTCATTTCAAAGAAAAAATGGTGGACAGGCCAAAAAAAAGTGTTTCAAATGAGCTTCAAAGGTAGGGTGGTGGTCTAGCTGAAAAATGTGTTTCAAATGAGCTCGAAAGGTTGGGTGGTGTGGACTCGCTAAAATATGTGTTTCAAATGAGTTCGAAAGGTAGGGTAAACAGCCTCATTTCTAAGCAAAAATGGTGGACTCGCCAAAAATGTGTTTCAAATGAGCTCGAAAGGTAGGGTGGTGGACTCACTAAAAAATGTGTTTCAAATGAACTCGAACGGTAGGGTAAACGTCCTTATTTCTAAGAAAAAATAGTGGACTCGCCGGAAAATGTGTTTCAAATGAGCTCCAAAGGTAGGGTTGTGGATTCGCTAAAAAATGTGTTTCAATTAAGCTCGAAAGGTTGTGTAAACGGCCTCATTTCTAAGCAAAAATGGTGGACTCGCCGAAAAATGTGTTTCAAATGATCTTCAAAGGTAGGGTGGTGGTCTAGCTGAAAAATGTGTTTCAAATGAGATCCAAAGATATGGTAAACGACCCCATTTCTGAGCAAAAATGGTGGACTCGCCGAAAAATGTGTTTCATATGAGCTCCAAAGGTAGGGTGGTGGACTCGCTAAAAAAATGTGTTTCAAATGCGCTCGAAAGGTAGGGTAAAAGCCTTATTTCTAAGAAAAAATAGTGGACTCACTGGAAAATGTGTTTCAAATGAGCTCCAATGGTAGGGTGGTGGACTCGCTAAAAAATGTGTTTCAAATGAGCTCGAAAGGTAGGGTAAACGGCCTCATGTCTAAGAAAAAATGGTGGACAGGCCAAAAAAAGTGTTTCAAATGAGCTTCAAAGGTAGGGTGGTGGTCTAGCTGAAAAATGTGTTTCAAATGAGCTCGAAAGGTAGGGTGGTGTAGACTCGCTAAAATATGTGTTTCAAATGAGTTCAAAAGGTAGGGTAAACAGCCTCATTTCTAAGCAAAAATGGTGGACTCGCCAAAAATGTGTTTCAAATGAGCTCGAAAGGTAGGGTGGTGGACTCGCTAAAAAATGTGTTTCAAATGAACTCGAACGGTAGGGTAAACGTCCTTATTTCTAAGAAAAAATAGTGGACTCGCCGGAAAATGTGTTTCAAATGAGCTCCAAAGGTAGGGTTGTGGATTCGCTAAAAAATGTGTTTCAACTAAGCTCGAAAGGTTGTGTAAACGGCCTCATTTCTAACCAAAAATGGTGGACTCGCCGAAAAATGTGTTTCAAATGATCTTCAAAGGTAGGGTGGTGGTCTAGCTGAAAAATGTGTTTCAAATGAGATCCAAAGATATGGTAAACGACCCCATTTCTGAGCAAAAATGGTGGACTCGCCGAAAAATGTGTTTCATATGAGCTCCAAAGGTAGGGTGGTGGACTCGCTAAAAAAATGTGTTTCAAATGCGCTCGAAAGGTAGGGTAAAAGCCTTATTTCTAAGAAAAAATAGTGGACTCGCTGGAAAATGTGTTTCAAATGAGCTCCAATGGTAGGGTGGTGGACTCGCTAAAAAATGTGTTTCAAATGAGCTCGAAAGGTAGGGTAAACGGCCTCATTTCTAAGAAAAAATGGTGGACAGGCCAAAAAAAAGTGTTTCAAATGAGCTTCAAAGGTAGGGTGGTTGTCTAGCTGAAAAATGTGTTTCAAATGAGCTCGAAAGGTTGGGTGGTGTGGACTCGCTAAAATATGTGTTTCAAATGAGTTCGAAAGGTAGGGTAAACAGCCTCATTTCTAAGCAAAAATGGTGGACTCGCCAAAAATGTGTTTCAAATGAGCTCGAAAGGTAGGGTGGTGGACTCGCTAAAAAATGTGTTTCAAATGAACTCGAACGGTAGGGTAAACGTCCTTATTTCTAAGAAAAAATAGTGGACTCGCCGGAAAATGTGTTTCAAATGAGCTCCAAAGGTAGGGTTGTGGATTCGCTAAAAAATGTGTTTCAATTAAGCTCGAAAGGTTGTGTAAACGGCCTCATTTCTAAGCAAAAATGGTGGACTCGCCGAAAAATGTGTTTCAAATGATCTTCAAAGGTAGGGTGGTGGTCTAGCTGAAAAATGTGTTTCAAATGAGATCCAAAGATATGGTAAACGACCCCATTTCTGAGCAAAAATGGTGGACTCGCCGAAAAATGTGTTTCATATGAGCTCCAAAGGTAGGGTGGTGGACTCGCTAAAAAAATGTGTTTCAAATGCGCTCGAAAGGTAGGGTAAAAGCCTTATTTCTAAGAAAAAATAGTGGACTCACTGGAAAATGTGTTTCAAATGAGCTCCAATGGTAGGGTGGTGGACTCGCTAAAAAATGTGTTTCAAATGAGCTCGAAAGGTAGGGTAAACGGCCTCATTTCTAAGAAAAAATGGTGGACAGGCCAAAACAAGTGTTTCAAATGAGCTTCAAAGGTAGGGTGGTGGTCTAGCTGAAAAATGTGTTTCAAATGAGCTCGAAAGGTAGGGTGGTGTAGACTCGCTAAAATATGTGTTTCAAATGAGTTCAAAAGGTAGGGTAAACAGCCTCATTTCTAAGCAAAAATGGTGGACTCGCCAAAAATGTGTTTCAAATGAGCTCGAAAGGTAGGGTGGTGGACTCGCTAAAAAATGTGTTTCAAATGAACTCGAACGGTAGGGTAAACGTCCTTATTTCTAAGAAAAAATAGTGGACTCGCCGGAAAATGTGTTTCAAATGAGCTCCAAAGGTAGGGTTGTGGATTCGCTAAAAAATGTGTTTCAATTAAGCTCGAAAGGTAGGGTAAACGGCCTCATTTCTAAGCAAAAATGGTGGACTCGCCGAAAAATGTGTTTCAAATGATCTTCAAAGGTAGGGTGGTGGTCTAGCTGAAAAATGTGTTTCAAATGAGATCCAAAGATATGGTAAACGACCCCATTTCTGAACAAAAATGGTGGACTCGCCGAAAAATGTGTTTCATATGAGCTCCAAAGGTAGGGTGGTGGACTCGCTAAAAAAATGTGTTTCAAATGCGCTCGAAAGGTAGGGTAAAAGACTTATTTCTAAGAAAAAATAGTGGACTCGCTGGAAAATGTGTTTCAAATGAGCTCCAATGGTAGGGTGGTGGACTCGCTAAAAAATGTGTTTCAAATGAGCTCGAAAGGTAGGGTAAACGGCCTCATTTCTAAGAAAAAATGGTGGACAGGCCAAAAAAAGTGTTTCAAATGAGCTTCAAAGGTAGGGTGGTGGTCTAGCTGAAAAATGTGTTTCAAATGAGCTCGAAAGGTTGGGTGGTGTGGACTCGCTAAAATATGTGTTTCAAATGAGTTCGAAAGGTAGGGTAAACAGCCTCATTTCTAAGCAAAAATGGTGGACTCGCCAAAAATGTGTTTCAAATGAGCTCGAAAGGTAGGGTGGTGGACTCGCTAAAAAATGTGTTTCAAATGAACTCGAACGGTAGGGTAAACGTCCTTATTTCTAAGTAAAAATAGTGGACTCGCCGGAAAATGTGTTTCAAATGAGCTCCAAAGGTAGGGTTGTGGATTCGCTAAAAAATGTGTTTCAATTAAGCTCGAAAGGTTGTGTAAACGGCCTCATTTCTAAGCAAAAATGGTGGACTCGCCGAAAAATGTGTTTCAAATGATCTTCAAAGGTAGGGTGGTGGTCTAGCTGAAAAATGTGTTTCAAATGAGATCAAAAGATATGGTAAACGACCCCATTTCTGAGCAAAAATGGTGGACTCGCCGAAAAATGTGTTTCATATGAGCTCCAAAGGTAGGGTGGTGGACTCGCTAAAAAAATGTGTTTCAAATGCGCTCGAAAGGTAGGGTAAAAGACTTATTTCTAAGAAAAAATAGTGGACTCGCTGGAAAATGTGTTTCAAATGAGCTCCAATGGGAGGGTGGTGGACTCGCTAAAAAATGTGTTTCAAATGAGCTCGAAAGGTAGGGTAAACGGCCTCATTTCTAAGAAAAAATGGTGGATAGGCCAAAAAAAGTGTTTCAAATGAGCTTCAAAGGTAGGGTGGTGGTCTAGCTGAAAAATGTGTTTCAATTAAGCTCGAAAGCTAGGGTAAACGGCCTCATTTCTAAGAAAAAATGGTGGACTCGCCGAAAAATGTGTTTCAAATGATCTTCAAAGGTAGGGTGGTGGTCTAGCTGAAAAATGTGTTTCAAATGAGCTCCAATGGTAGGGTGGTGGACTCGCTAAAAAATGTGTTTCAAATGAGCTCGAAAGGTAGGGTAAACGGCCTCATTTCTAAGAAAAAAATGGTGGACAGGCCAAAAAAAGTGTTTCAAATGAGCTTCAAAGGTAGGGTGGTGGTCTAGCTGAAAAATGTGTTTCAAATGAGCTCGAAAGGTAGGGTGGTGTAGACTCGCTAAAATATGTGTTTCAAATGAGTTCAAAAGGTAGGGTAAACAGCCTCATTTCTAAGCAAAAATGGTGGACTCGCCAAAAATGTGTTTCAAATGAGCTCGAAAGGTAGGGTGGTGGACTCGCTAAAAAATGTGTTTCAAATGAACTCGAACGGTAGGGTAAACGTCCTTATTTCTAAGAAAAAATAGTGGACTCGCCGGAAAATGTGTTTCAAATGAGCTCCAAAGGTAGGGTTGTGGATTCGCTAAAAAATGTGTTTCAAATGAGCTCGAAAGGTAGGGTAAACGGCCTCATTTCTAAGAAAAAATGGTGGACAGGCCAAAAAAAGTGTTTCAAATGAGCTTCAAAGGTAGGGTGGTGGTCTAGCTGAAAAATGTGTTTCAAATGAGCTCGAAAGGTAGGGTGGTGTAGACTCGCTAAAATATGTGTTTCAAATGAGTTCAAAAGGTAGGGTAAACAGCCTCATTTCTAAGCAAAAATGGTGGACTCGCCAAAAATGTGTTTCAAATGAGCTCGAAAGGTAAGGTGGTGGACTCGCTAAAAAATGTGTTTCAAATGAATTTGAACGGTAGGGTAAACGTCCTTATTTCTAAGAAAAAATAGTGGACTCGCCGGAAAATGTGTTTCAAATGAGCTCCAAAGGTAGGGTTGTGGATTCGCTAAAAAATGTGTTTCAATTAAGCTCGAAAGGTAGGGTAAACGGCCTCATTTCTAAGAAAAAATGGTGGCCTCGCCGAAAAATGTGTTTCAAATGATCTTCAAAGGTAGGGTGGTGGACTCGCCGAAAAATGTGTTTCAAATGATCTTCAAAGGTAGGGTGGTGGTCTAGCTGAAAAATGTGTTTCAAATGAGCTCCAATGGTAGGGTGGTGGACTCGCTAAAAAATGTGTTTCAAATGAGCTCGAAAGGTAGGGTAAACGGCCTCATTTCTAAGAAAAAAATGGTGGACAGGCCAAAAAAAGTGTTTCAAATGAGCTTCAAAGGTAGGGTGGTGGTCTAGCTGAAAAATGTGTTTCAAATGAGCTCGAAAGGTAGGGTGGTGTAGACTCGCTAAAATATGTGTTTCAAATGAGTTCAAAAGGTAGGGTAAACAGCCTCATTTCTAAGCAAAAATGGTGGACTCGCCAAAAATGTGTTTCAAATGAGCTCGAAAGGTAGGGTGGTGGACTCGCTAAAAAATGTGTTTCAAATGAACTCGAACGGTAGGGTAAACGTCCTTATTTCTAAGAAAAAATAGTGGACTCGCCGGAAAATGTGTTTCAAATGAGCTCCAAAGGTAGGGTTGTGGATTCGCTAAAAAATGTGTTTCAAATGAGCTCGAAAGGTAGGGTAAACGGCCTCATTTCTAAGAAAAAATGGTGGACAGGCCAAAAAAAGTGTTTCAAATGAGCTTCAAAGGTAGGGTGGTGGTCTAGCTGAAAAATGTGTTTCAAATGAGCTCGAAAGGTAGGGTGGTGTAGACTCGCTAAAATATGTGTTTCAAATGAGTTCAAAAGGTAGGGTAAACAGCCTCATTTCTAAGCAAAAATGGTGGACTCGCCAAAAATGTGTTTCAAATGAGCTCGAAAGGTAAGGTGGTGGACTCGCTAAAAAATGTGTTTCAAATGAATTTGAACGGTAGGGTAAACGTCCTTATTTCTAAGAAAAAATAGTGGACTCGCCGGAAAATGTGTTTCAAATGAGCTCCAAAGGTAGGGTTGTGGATTCGCTAAAAAATGTGTTTCAATTAAGCTCGAAAGGTAGGGTAAACGGCCTCATTTCTAAGAAAAAATGGTGGCCTCGCCGAAAAATGTGTTTCAAATGATCTTCAAAGGTAGGGTGGTGGTCTAGCTGAGAAATGTGTTTCAAATGAGATCAAAAGATATGGTAAACGACCCCATTTCTGAGCAAAAATGGTGGACTCGCCGAAAAATGTGTTTCATATGAGCTCCAAAGGTAGGGTGGTGGACTCGCTAAAAAAATGTGTTTCAAATGCGCTCGAAAGGTAGGGTAAAAGACTTATTTCTAAGAAAAAATAGTGGACTCGCTGGAAAATGTGTTTCAAATGAGCTCCAATGGGAGGGTGGTGGACTCGCTAAAAAATGTGTTTCAAATGAGCTCGAAAGGTAGGGTAAACGGCCTCATTTCTAAGAAAAAATGGTGGACAGGCCAAAAAAAGTGTTTCAAATGAGCTTCAAAGGTAGGGTGGTGGTCTAGCTGAAAAATGTGTTTCAATTAAGCTCGAAAGCTAGGGTAAACGGCCTCATTTCTAAGAAAAAATGGTGGACTCGCCGAAAAATGTGTTTCAAATGATCTTCAAAGGTAGGGTGGTGGTCTAGCTGAAAAATGTGTTTCAAATGAGCTCCAATGGTAGGGTGGTGGACTCGCTAAAAAATGTGTTTCAAATGAGCTCGAAAGGTAGGGTAAACGGCCTCATTTCTAAGAAAAAAATGGTGGACAGGCCAAAAAAAGTGTTTCAAATGAGCTTCAAAGGTAGGGTGGTGGTCTAGCTGAAAAATGTGTTTCAAATGAGCTCGAAAGGTAGGGTGGTGTAGACTCGCTAAAATATGTGTTTCAAATGAGTTCAAAAGGTAGGGTAAACAGCCTCATTTCTAAGCAAAAATGGTGGACTCGCCAAAAATGTGTTTCAAATGAGCTCGAAAGGTAGGGTGGTGGACTCGCTAAAAAATGTGTTTCAAATGAACTCGAACGGTAGGGTAAACGTCCTTATTTCTAAGAAAAAATAGTGGACTCGCCGGAAAATGTGTTTCAAATGAGCTCCAAAGGTAGGGTTGTGGATTCGCTAAAAAATGTGTTTCAATTAAGCTCGAAAGGTAGGGTAAACGGCCTCATTTCTAAGCAAAAATGGTGGACTCGCCGAAAAATGTGTTTCAAATGATCTTCAAAGGTAGGGTGGTGGTCTAGCTGAAAAATGTGTTTCAAATGAGATCCAAAGATATGGTAAACGACCCCATTTCTGAGCAAAAATGGTGGACTCGCCGAAAAATGTGTTTCATATGAGCTCCAAAGGTAGGGTGGTGGACTCGCTAAAAAAATGTGTTTCAAATGCGCTCGAAAGGTAGGGTAAAAGCCTTATTTCTAAGAAAAAATAGTGGACTCACTGGAAAATGTGTTTCAAATGAGCTCCAATGGTAGGGTGGTGGACTCGCTAAAAAATGTGTTTCAAATGAGCTCGAAAGGTAGGGTAAACGGCCTCATTTCTAAGAAAAAATGGTGGACAGGCCAAAAAAAGTGTTTCAAATGAGCTTCAAAGGTAGGGTGGTGGTCTAGCTGAAAAATGTGTTTCAAATGAGCTCGAAAGGTAGGGTGGTGTAGACTCGCTAAAATATGTGTTTCAAATGAGTTCAAAAGGTAGGGTAAACAGCCTCATTTCTAAGCAAAAATGGTGGACTCGCCAAAAATGTGTTTCAAATGAGCTCGAAAGGTAAGGTGGTGGACTCGCTAAAAAATGTGTTTCAAATGAATTCGAACGGTAGGGTAAACGTCCTTATTTCTAAGAAAAAATAGTGGACTCGCCGGAAAATGTGTTTCAAATGAGCTCCAAAGGTAGGGTTGTGGATTCGCTAAAAAATGTGTTTCAATTAAGCTCGAAAGGTAGGGTAAACGGCCTCATTTCTAAGAAAAAATGGTGGCCTCGCCGAAAAATGTGTTTCAAATGATCTTCAAAGGTAGGGTGGTGGTCTAGCTGAGAAATGTGTTTCAAATGAGATCAAAAGATATGGTAAACGACCCCATTTCTGAGCAAAAATGGTGGACTCGCCGAAAAATGTGTTTCATATGAGCTCCAAAGGTAGGGTGGTGGACTCGCTAAAAAAATGTGTTTCAAATGCGCTCGAAAGGTAGGGTAAAAGACTTATTTCTAAGAAAAAATAGTGGACTCGCTGGAAAATGTGTTTCAAATGAGCTCCAATGGGAGGGTGGTGGACTCGCTAAAAAATGTGTTTCAAATGAGCTCGAAAGGTAGGGTAAACGGCCTCATTTCTAAGAAAAAATGGTGGACAGGCCAAAAAAAGTGTTTCAAATGAGCTTCAAAGGTAGGGTGGTGGTCTAGCTGAAAAATGTGTTTCAATTAAGCTCGAAAGCTAGGGTAAACGGCCTCATTTCTAAGAAAAAATGGTGGACTCGCCGAAAAATGTGTTTCAAATGATCTTCAAAGGTAGGGTGGTGGTCTAGCTGAAAAATGTGTTTCAAATGAGCTCCAATGGTAGGGTGGTGGACTCGCTAAAAAATGTGTTTCAAATGAGCTCGAAAGGTAGGGTAAACGGCCTCATTTCTAAGAAAAAAATGGTGGACAGGCCAAAAAAAGTGTTTCAAATGAGCTTCAAAGGTAGGGTGGTGGTCTAGCTGAAAAATGTGTTTCAAATGAGCTCGAAAGGTAGGGTGGTGTAGACTCGCTAAAATATGTGTTTCAAATGAGTTCAAAAGGTAGGGTAAACAGCCTCATTTCTAAGCAAAAATGGTGGACTCGCCAAAAATGTGTTTCAAATGAGCTCGAAAGGTAGGGTGGTGGACTCGCTAAAAAATGTGTTTCAAATGAACTCGAACGGTAGGGTAAACGTCCTTATTTCTAAGAAAAAATAGTGGACTCGCCGGAAAATGTGTTTCAAATGAGCTCCAAAGGTAGGGTTGTGGATTCGCTAAAAAATGTGTTTCAATTAAGCTCGAAAGGTAGGGTAAACGGCCTCATTTCTAAGCAAAAATGGTGGACTCGCCGAAAAATGTGTTTCAAATGATCTTCAAAGGTAGGGTGGTGGTCTAGCTGAAAAATGTGTTTCAAATGAGATCCAAAGATATGGTAAACGACCCCATTTCTGAGCAAAAATGGTGGACTCGCCGAAAAATGTGTTTCATATGAGCTCCAAAGGTAGGGTGGTGGACTCGCTAAAAAAATGTGTTTCAAATGCGCTCGAAAGGTAGGGTAAAAGCCTTATTTCTAAGAAAAAATAGTGGACTCACTGGAAAATGTGTTTCAAATGAGCTCCAATGGTAGGGTGGTGGACTCGCTAAAAAATGTGTTTCAAATGAGCTCGAAAGGTAGGGTAAACGGCCTCATTTCTAAGAAAAAATGGTGGACAGGCCAAAAAAAGTGTTTCAAATGAGCTTCAAAGGTAGGGTGGTGGTCTAGCTGAAAAATGTGTTTCAAATGAGCTCGAAAGGTAGGGTGGTGTAGACTCGCTAAAATATGTGTTTCAAATGAGTTCGAAAGGTAGGGTAAACAGCCTCATTTCTAAGCAAAAATGGTGGACTCGCCAAAAATGTGTTTCAAATGAGCTCGAAAGGTAGGGTGGTGGACTCGCTAAAAAATGTGTTTCAAATGAACTCGAACGGTAGGGTAAACGTCCTTATTTCTAAGAAAAAATAGTGGACTCGCCGGAAAATGTGTTTCAAATGAGCTCCAAAGGTAGGGTTGTGGATTCGCTAAAAAATGTGTTTCAATTAAGCTCGAAAGGTAGGGTAAACGGCCTCATTTCTAAGAAAAAATGGTGGACTCGCCGAAAAATGTGTTTCAAATGATCTTCAAAGGTAGGGTGGTGGTCTAGCTGAAAAATGTGTTTCAAATGAGCTCCAATGGTAGGGTGGTGGACTCGCTAAAAAATGTGTTTCAAATGAGCTCGAAAGGTAGGGTAAACGGCCTCATTTCTAAGAAAAAATGGTGGACAGGCCAAAAAAAAGTGTTTCAAATGAGCTTCAAAGGTAGGGTGGTGGTCTAGCTGAAAAATGTGTTTCAAATGAGCTCGAAAGGTAGGGTGGTGTAGACTCGCGAAAATATGTGTTTCAAATGAGTTCAAATGGTAGGGTAAACAGCCTCATTTCTAAGCAAAAATGGTGGACTCGCCAAAAATGTGTTTCAAATGAGCTCGAAAGGTAGGGTGGTGGACTCGCTAAAAAATGTGTTTCAAATGAACTCGAACGGTAGGGTAAACGTCCTTATTTCTAAGAAAAAATAGTGGACTCGCCGGAAAATGTGTTTCAAATGAGCTCCAAAGGTAGGGTTGTGGATTCGCTAAAAAATGTGTTTCAATTAAGCTCGAAAGGTAGGGTAAACGGCCTCATTTCTGAGCAAAAATGGTGGACTCGCCGAAAAATGTGTTTCAAATGATCTTCAAAGGTAGGGTGGTGGTCTAGCTGAAAAATGTGTTTCAAATGAGATCCAAAGATATGGTAAACGACCCCATTTCTGAGCAAAAATGGTGGACTCGCCGAAAAATGTGTTTCATATGAGCTCCAAAGGTAGGGTGGTGGACTCGCTAAAAAAATGTGTTTCAAATGCGCTCGAAAGGTAGGGTAAAAGACTTATTTCTAAGAAAAAATAGTGGACTCGCTGGAAAATGTGTTTCAAATGAGCTCCAATGGTAGGGTGGTGGACTCGCTAAAAATGTGTTTCAAATGAGCTCGAAAGGTAGGGTAAACGGCCTCATTTCTAAGAAAAAATGGTGGACAGGCCAAAAAAAGTGTTTCAAATGAGCTTCAAAGGTAGGGTGGTGGTCTAGCTGAAAAATGTGTTTCAAATGAGCTCGAAAGGTAGGGTGGTGTAGACTCGCTAAAATATGTGTTTCAAATGAGTTCGAAAGGTAGGGTAAACAGCCTCATTTCTAAGCAAAAATGGTGGACTCGCCAACAATGTGTTTCAAATGAGCTCGAAAGGTAGGGTGGTGGACTCGCTAAAAAATGTGTTTCAAATGAACTCGAACGGTAGGGTAAACGTCCTTATTTCTAAGAAAAAATAGTGGACTCGCCGGAAAATGTGTTTCAAATGAGCTCCAAAGGTAGAGTTGCGGATTCGCTAAAAAATGTGTTTCAATTAAGCTCGAAAGGTAGGGTAAACGGCCTCATTTCTAAGCAAAAATGGTGGACTCGCCGAAAAATGTGTTTCAAATGATCTTCAAAGGTAGGGTGGTGGTCTAGCTGAAAAATGTGTTTCAAATGAGATCCAAAGATATGGTAAACGACCCCATTTCTGAGCAAAAATGGTGGACTCGCCGAAAAATGTGTTTCATATGAGCTCCAAAGGTAGGGTGGTGGACTCGCTAAAAAAATGTGTTTCAAATGCGCTCGAAAGGTAGGGTAAAAGACTTATTTCTAAGAAAAAATAGTGGACTCGCTGGAAAATGTGTTTCAAATGAGCTCCAATGGTAGGGTGGTGGACTCGCTAAAAAATGTGTTTCAAATGAGCTCGAAAGGTAGGGTAAACGGCCTCATTTCTAAGAAAAAATGGTGGACAGGCCAAAAAAAGTGTTTCAAATGAGCTTCAAAGGTAGGGTGGTGGTCTAGCTGAAAAATGTGTTTCAAATGAGCTCGAAAGGTAGGGTGGTGTCGACTCGCTAAAATATGTGTTTCAAATGAGTTCGAAAGGTAGGGTAAACAGCCTCATTTCTAAGCAAAAATGGTGGACTCGCCAAAAATGTGTTTCAAATGAGCTCGAAAGGTAGGGTGGTGGACTCGCTAAAAAATGTGTTTCAAATGAACTCGAACGGTAGGGTAAACGTCCTTATTTCTACGAAAAAATAGTGGACTCGCCGGAAAATGTGTTTCAAATGAGCTCCAAAGGTAGGGTTGTGGATTCGCTAAAAAATGTGTTTCAATTAAGCTCGAAAGCTAGGGTAAACGGCCTCATTTCTAAGAAAAAATGGTGGACTCGCCGAAAAATGTGTTTCAAATGATCTTCAAAGGTAGGGTGGTGGTCTAGCTGAAAAATGTGTTTCAAATGAGCTCCAATGGTAGGGTGGTGGACTCGCTAAAAAATGTGTTTCAAATGAGCTCGAAAGGTAGGGTAAACGGCCTCATTTCTAAGAAAAAATGGTGGACAGGCCAAAAAAAAGTGTTTCAAATGAGCTTCAAAGGTAGGGTGGTGGTCTAGCTGAAAAATGTGTTTCAAATGAGCTCGAAAGGTAGGGTGGTGTAGACTCGCGAAAATATGTGTTTCAAATGAGTTCAAAAGGTAGGGTAAACAGCCTCATTTCTAAGCAAAAATGGTGGACTCGCCAAAAATGTGTTTCAAATGAGCTCGAAAGGTAGGGTGGTGGACTCGCTAAAAAATGTCTTTCAAATGAACTCGAACGGTAGGGTAAACGTCCTTATTTCTAAGAAAAAATAGTGGACTCGCCGGAAAATGTGTTTCAAATGAGCTCCAAAGGTAGGGTTGTGGATTCGCTAAAAAATGTGTTTCAATTAAGCTCGAAAGGTAGGGTAAACGGCCTCATTTCTGAGCAAAAATGGTGGACTCGCCGAAAAATGTGTTTCAAATGATCTTCAAAGGTAGGGTGGTGGTCTAGCTGAAAAATTTGTTTCAAATGAGATCCAAAGATATGGTAAACGACCCCATTTCTGAGCAAAAATGGTGGACTCGCCGAAAAATGTGTTTCATATGAGCTCCAAAGGTAGGGTGGTGGACTCGCTAAAAAAATGTGTTTCAAATGCGCTCGAAAGGTAGGGTAAAAGACTTATTTCTAAGAAAAAATAGTGGACTCGCTGGAAAATGTGTTTCAAATGAGCTCCAATGGTAGGGTGGTGGACTCGCTAAAAATGTGTTTCAAATGAGCTCGAAAGGTAGGGTAAACGGCCTCATTTCTAAGAAAAAATGGTGGACAGACCAAAAAAAGTGTTTCAAATGAGCTTCAAAGGTAGGGTGGTGGTCTAGCTGAAAAATGTGTTTCAAATGAGCTCGAAAGGTAGGGTGGTGTAGACTCGCTAAAATATGTGTTTCAAATGAGTTCGAAAGGTAGGGTAAACAGCCTCATTTCTAAGCAAAAATGGTGGACTCGCCAACAATGTGTTTCAAATGAGCTCGAAAGGTAGGGTGGTGGACTCGCTAAAAAATGTGTTTCAAATGAACTCGAACGGTAGGGTAAACGTCCTTATTTCTAAGAAAAAATAGTGGACTCGCCGGAAAATGTGTTTCAAATGAGCTCCAAAGGTAGAGTTGCGGATTCGCTAAAAAATGTGTTTCAATTAAGCTCGAAAGGTAGGGTAAACGGCCTCATTTCTAAGCAAAAATGGTGGACTCGCCGAAAAATGTGTTTCAAATGATCTTCAAAGGTAGGGTGGTGGTCTAGCTGAAAAATGTGTTTCAAATGAGATCCAAAGATATGGTAAACGACCCCATTTCTGAGCAAAAATGGTGGACTCGCCGAAAAATGTGTTTCATATGAGCTCCAAAGGTAGGGTGGTGGACTCGCTAAAAAAATGTGTTTCAAATGCGCTCGAAAGGTAGGGTAAAAGACTTATTTCTAAGAAAAAATAGTGGACTCGCTGGAAAATGTGTTTCAAATGAGCTCCAATGGTAGGGTGGTGGACTCGCTAAAAAATGTGTTTCAAATGAGCTCGAAAGGTAGGGTAAACGGCCTCATTTCTAAGAAAAAATGGTGGACAGGCCAAAAAAAGTGTTTCAAATGAGCTTCAAAGGTAGGGTGGTGGTCTAGCTGAAAAATGTGTTTCAAATGAGCTCGAAAGGTAGGGTGGTGTCGACTCGCTAAAATATGTGTTTCAAATGAGTTCGAAAGGTAGGGTAAACAGCCTCATTTCTAAGCAAAAATGGTGGACTCGCCAAAAATGTGTTTCAAATGAGCTCGAAAGGTAGGGTGGTGGACTCGCTAAAAAATGTGTTTCAAATGAACTCGAACGGTAGGGTAAACGTCCTTATTTCTACGAAAAAATAGTGGACTCGCCGGAAAATGTGTTTCAAATGAGCTCCAAAGGTAGGGTTGTGGATTCGCTAAAAAATGTGTTTCAATTAAGCTCGAAAGCTAGGGTAAACGGCCTCATTTCTAAGAAAAAATGGTGGACTCGCCGAAAAATGTGTTTCAAATGATCTTCAAAGGTAAGGTGGTGGTCTAGCTGAAAAATGTGTTTCAAATGAGCTCCAATGGTAGGGTGGTGGACTCGCTAAAAAATGTGTTTCAAATGAGCTCGAAAGGTAGGGTAAACGGCCTCATTTCTAAGAAAAAATGGTGGACAGGCCAAAAAAAAGTGTTTCAAATGAGCTTCAAAGGTAGGGTGGTGGTCTAGCTGAAAAATGTGTTTCAAATGAGCTCGAAAGGTAGGGTGGTGTAGACTCGCGAAAATATGTGTTTCAAATGAGTTCAAAAGGTAGGGTAAACAGCCTCATTTCTAAGCAAAAATGGTGGACTCGCCAAAAATGTGTTTCAAATGAGCTCGAAAGGTAGGGTGGTGGACTCGCTAAAAAATGTCTTTCAAATGAACTCGAACGGTAGGGTAAACGTCCTTATTTCTAAGAAAAAATAGTGGACTCGCCGGAAAATGTGTTTCAAATGAGCTCCAAAGGTAGGGTTGTGGATTCGCTAAAAAATGTGTTTCAATTAAGCTCGAAAGGTAGGGTAAACGGCCTCATTTCTGAGCAAAAATGGTGGACTCGCCGAAAAATGTGTTTCAAATGATCTTCAAAGGTAGGGTGGTGGTCTAGCTGAAAAATGTGTTTCAAATGAGATCCAAAGATATGGTAAACGACCCCATTTCTGAGCAAAAATGGTCGACTCGCCGAAAAATGTGTTTCATATGAGCTCCAAAGGTAGGGTGGTGGACTCGCTAAAAAAATGTGTTTCAAATGCGCTCGAAAGGTAGGGTAAAAGACTTATTTCTAAGAAAAAATAGTGGACTCGCTGGAAAATGTGTTTCAAATGAGCTCCAATGGTAGGGTGGTGGACTCGCTAAAAATGTGTTTCAAATGAGCTCGAAAGGTAGGGTAAACGGCCTCATTTCTAAGAAAAAATGGTGGACAGGCCAAAAAAAGTGTTTCAAATGAGCTTCAAAGGTAGGGTGGTGGTCTAGCTGAAAAATGTGTTTCAAATGAGCTCGAAAGGTAGGGTGGTGTAGACTCGCTAAAATATGTGTTTCAAATGAGTTCGAAAGGTAGGGTAAACAGCCTCATTTCTAAGCAAAAATGGTGGACTCGCCAACAATGTGTTTCAAATGAGCTCGAAAGGTAGGGTGGTGGACTCGCTAAAAAATGTGTTTCAAATGAACTCGAACGGTAGGGTAAACGTCCTTATTTCTAAGAAAAAATAGTGGACTCGCCGTAAAATGTGTTTCAAATGAGCTCCAAAGGTAGGGTGGTGGATTCGCTAAAAAATGTGTTTCAACTAAGCTCGAAAGGTTGGGTAAACGGCCTCATTTCTAAGCAAAAATGGTGGACTCGCCGAAAAATGTGTTTCAAATGATCTTCAAAGGTAGGGTGGTGGTCTAGCTGAAAAATGTGTTTCAAATGAGATCCAAAGATATGGTAAACGACCCCATTTCTGAGCAAAAATGGTGGACTCGTCGAAAAATGTGTTTCATATGAGCTCCAAAGGTAGGGTGGTGGACTCGCTAAAAAAATGTGTTTCAAATGCGCTCGAAAGGTAGGGTAAAAGCCTTATTTCTAAGAAAAAATAGTGGACTCACTGGAAAATGTGTTTCAAATGAGCTCCAATGGTAGGGTGGTGGACTCGCTAAAAAATGTGTTTCAAATGAGCTCGAAAGGTAGGGTAAACGGCCTCATTTCTAAGAAAAAATGGTGGACAGGCCAAAAAAAGTGTTTCAAATGAGCTTCAAAGGTAGGGTGGTGGTCTAGCTGAAAAATGTGTTTCAAATGAGCTCGAAAGGTAGGGTGGTGTAGACTCGCTAAAATATGTGTTTCAAATGAGTTCAAAAGGTAGGGTAAACAGCCTCATTTCTAAGCAAAAATGGTGGACTCGCCAAGAATGTGTTTCAAATGAGCTCGAAAGGTAGGGTGGTGGACTCGCTAAAAAATGTGTTTCAAATGAACTCGAACGGTAGGGTAAACGTCCTTATTTCTAAGAAAAAATAGTGGACTCGCCGGAAAATGTGTTTCAAATGAGCTCCAAAGGTAGGGTTGTGGATTCGCTAAAAAATGTGTTTCAATTAAGCTCGAAAGGTAGGGTAAACGGCCTCATTTCTAGGAAAAAATGGTGGACTCGCCGAAAAATGTGTTTCAAATGATCTACAAAGGTAGGGTGGTGGTCTAGCTGAAAAATGTGTTTCAAATGAGATCCAAAGATATGGTAAACGACCCCATTTCTGAGCAAAAATGGTGGACTCGCCGAAAAATGTGTTTCATATGAGCTCCAAAGGTAGGGTGGTGGACTCGCTAAAAAAATGTGTTTCAAATGCGCTCGAAAGGTAGGGTAAAAGACTTATTTCTAAGAAAAAATAGTGGACTCGCTGGAAAATGTGTTTCAAATGAGCTCCAATGGTAGGGTGGTGGACTCGCTAAAAAATGTGTTTCAAATGAGCTCGAAAGGTAGGGTAAACGGCCTCATTTCTAAGAAAAAATGGTGGACAGGCCAAAAAAAGTGTTTCAAATGAGCTTCAAAGGTAGGGTGGTGGTCTAGCTGAAAAATGTGTTTCAAATGAGCTCGAAAGGTAGGGTGGTGTCGACTCGCTAAAATATGTGTTTCAAATGAGTTCGAAAGGTAGGGTAAACAGCCTCATTTCTAAGCAAAAATGGTGGACTCGCCAAAAATGTGTTTCAAATGAGCTCGAAAGGTAGGGTGGTGGACTCGCTAAAAAATGTGTTTCAAATGAACTCGAACGGTAGGGTAAACGTCCTTATTTCTATGAAAAAATAGTGGACTCGCCGGAAAATGTGTTTCAAATGAGCTCCAAAGGTAGGGTTGTGGATTCGCTAAAAAATGTGTTTCAATTAAGCTCGAAAGCTAGGGTAAACGGCCTCATTTCTAAGAAAAAATGGTGGACTCGCCGAAAAATGTGTTTCAAATGATCTTCAAAGGTAGGGTGGTGGTCTAGCTGAAAAATGTGTTTCAAATGAGCTCCAATGGTAGGGTAAACGACCCCATTTTTGAGCAAAAATGGTGGACTCGTCGAAAAATGTGTTTCATATGAGCTCCAAAGGTAGGGTGGTGGACTCGCTAAAAAAATGTGTTTCAAATGCGCTCGAAAGGTAGGGTAAAAGCCTTATTTCTAAGAAAAAATAGTGGACTCACTGGAAAATGTGTTTCAAATGAGCTCCAATGGTAGGGTGGTGGACTCGCTAAAAAATGTGTTTCAAATGAGCTCGAAAGGTAGGGTAAACGGCCTCATTTCTAAGAAAAAATGGTGGACAGGCCAAAAAAAGTGTTTCAAATGAGCTTCAAAGGTAGGGTGGTGGTCTAGCTGAAAAATGTGTTTCAAATGAGCTCGAAAGGTAGGGTGGTGTAGACTCGCTAAAATATGTGTTTCAAATGAGTTCAAAAGGTAGGGTAAACAGCCTCATTTCTAAGCAAAAATGGTGGACTCGCCAAGAATGTGTTTCAAATGAGCTCGAAAGGTAGGGTGGTGGACTCGCTAAAAAATGTGTTTCAAATGAACTCGAACGGTAGGGTAAACGTCCTTATTTCTAAGAAAAAATAGTGGACTCGCCGGAAAATGTGTTTTAAATGAGCTCCAAAGGTAGGGTTGTGGATTCGCTAAAAAATGTGTTTCAATTAAGCTCGAAAGGTAGGGTAAACGGCCTCATTTCTAAGAAAAAATGGTGGACTCGCCGAAAAATGTGTTTCAAATGATCTTCAAAGGTAGGGTGGTGGTCTAGCTGAAAAATGTGTTTCAAATGCGCTCGAAAGGTAGGGTAAAAGCCTTATTTCTAAGAAAAAATAGTGGACTCACTGGAAAATGTGTTTCAAATGAGCTCCAATGGTAGGGTGGTGGACTCGCTAAAAAATGTGTTTCAACTAAGCTCGAAAGGTTGGGTAAACGGCCTCATTTCTAAGCAAAAATGGTGGACTCGCCGAAAAATGTGTTTCAAATGATCTTCAAAGGTAGGGTGGTGGTCTAGCTGAAAAATGTGTTTCAAATGAGATCCAAAGATATGGTAAACGACCCCATTTCTGAGCAAAAATGGTGGACTCGTCGAAAAATGTGTTTCATATGAGCTCCAAAGGTAGGGTGGTGGACTCGCTAAAAAAATGTGTTTCAAATGCGCTCGAAAGGTAGGGTAAAAGCCTTATTTCTAAGAAAAAATAGTGGACTCACTGGAAAATGTGTTTCAAATGAGCTCCAATGGTAGGGTGGTGGACTCGCTAAAAAATGTGTTTCAAATGAGCTCGAAAGGTAGGGTAAACGGTCTCATTTCTAAGAAAAAATGGTGGACAGGCCAAAAAAAGTGTTTCAAATGAGCTTCAAAGGTAGGGTGGTGGTCTAGCTGAAAAATGTGTTTCAAATGAGCTCGAAAGGTAGGGTGGTGTAGACTCGCTAAAATATGTGTTTCAAATGAGTTCAAAAGGTAGGGTAAACAGCCTCATTTCTAAGCAAAAATGGTGGACTCGCCAAGAATGTGTTTCAAATGAGCTCGAAAGGTAGGGTGGTGGACTCGCTAAAAAATGTGTTTCAAATGAACTCGAACGGTAGGGTAAACGTCCTTATTTCTAAGAAAAAATAGTGGACTCGCCGGAAAATGTGTTTTAAATGAGCTCCAAAGGTAGGGTTGTGGATTCGCTAAAAAATGTGTTTCAATTAAGCTCGAAAGGTAGGGTAAACGGCCTCATTTCTAAGAAAAAATGGTGAACTCGCCGAAAAATGTGTTTCAAATGATCTTCAAAGGTAGGGTGGTGGTCTAGCTGAAAAATGTGTTTCAAATGCGCTCGAAAGGTAGGGTAAAAGCCTTATTTCTAAGAAAAAATAGTGGACTCACTGGAAAATGTGTTTCAAATGAGCTCCAATGGTAGGGTGGTGGACTCGCTAAAAAATGTGTTTCAACTAAGCTCGAAAGGTTGGGTAAACGGCCTCATTTCTAAGCAAAAATGGTGGACTCGCCGAAAAATGTGTTTCAAATGATCTTCAAAGGTAGGGTGGTGGTCTAGCTGAAAAATGTGTTTCAAATGAGATCCAAAGATATGGTAAACGACCCCATTTCTGAGCAAAAATGGTGGACTCGTCGAAAAATGTGTTTCATATGAGCTCCAAAGGTAGGGTGGTGGACTCGCTAAAAAAATGTGTTTCAAATGCGCTCGAAAGGTAGGGTAAAAGCCTTATTTCTAAGAAAAAATAGTGGACTCACTGGAAAATGTGTTTCAAATGAGCTCCAATGGTAGGGTGGTGGACTCGCTAAAAAATGTGTTTCAAATGAGCTCGAAAGGTAGGGTAAACGGCCTCATTTCTAAGAAAAAATGGTGGACAGGCCAAAAAAAGTGTTTCAAATGAGCTTCAAAGGGAGGGTGGTGGTCTAGCTGAAAAATGTGTTTCAAATGAGCTCGAAAGGTAGGGTGGTGTAGACTCGCTAAAATATGTGTTTCAAATGAGTTCAAAAGGTAGGGTAAACAGCCTCATTTCTAAGCAAAAATGGTGGACTCGCCAAGAATGTGTTTCAAATGAGCTCGAAAGGTAGGGTGGTGGACTCGCTAAAAAATGTGTTTCAAATGAACTCGAACGGTAGGGTAAACGTCCTTATTTCTAAGAAAAAATAGTGGACTCGCCGGAAAATGTGTTTTAAATGAGCTCCAAAGGTAGGGTTGTGGATTCGCTAAAAAATGTGTTTCAATTAAGCTCGAAAGGTAGGGTAAACGGCCTCATTTGTAAGAAAAAATGGTGGACTCGCCGAAAAATGTGTTTCAAATGATCTTCAAAGGTAGGGTGGTGGTCTAGCTGAAAAATGTGTTTCAAATGAGATCCAAAGATATGGTAAACGACCCCATTTCTGAGCAAAAATGGTGGACTCGCCGAAAAATGTGTTTCATATGAGCTCCAAAGGTAGGGTGGTGGACTCGCTAAAAAAATGTGTTTCAAATGCGCTCGAAAGGTAGGGTAAAAGACTTATTTCTAAGAAAAAATAGTGGACTCGCTGGAAAATGTGTTTCAAATGAGCTCCAATGGTAGGGTGGTGGACTCGCTAAAAATGTGTTTCAAATGAGCTCGAAAGGTAGGGTAAACGGCCTCATTTCTAAGAAAAAATGGTGGACAGGCCAAAAAAAGTGTTTCAAATGAGCTTCAAAGGTAGGGTGGTGGTCTAGCTGAAAAATGTGTTTCAAATGAACTCGAACGGTAGGGTAAACGTCCTTATTTCTAAGAAAAAATAGTGGACTCGCCGTAAAATGTGTTTCAAATGAGCTCCAAAGGTAGGGTGGTGGATTCGCTAAAAAATGTGTTTCAACTAAGCTCGAAAGGTTGGGTAAACGGCCTCATTTGTAAGCAAAAATGGTGGACTCGCCGAAAAATGTGTTTCAAATGATCTTCAAAGGTAGGGTGGTGGTCTAGCTGAAAAATGTATTTCAAATGAGATCCAAAGATATGGTAAACGACCCCATTTCTGAGCAAAAATGGTGGACTCGCCGAAAAATGTGTTTCATATGAGCTCCAAAGGTAGGGTGGTGGACTCGCTAAAAAAATGTGTTTCAAATGCGCTCGAAAGGTAGGGTAAAAGACTTATTTCTAAGAAAAAATAGTGGACTCGCTGGAAAATGTGTTTCAAATGAGCTCCAATGGTAGGGTGGTGGACTCGCTAAAAAATGTGTTTCAAATGAGCTCGAAAGGTAGGGTAAACGGCCTCATTTCTAAGAAAAAATGGTGGACAGGCCAAAAAAAGTGTTTCAAATGAGCTTCAAAGGTAGGGTGGTGGTCTAGCTGAAAAATGTGTTTCAAATGAGCTCGAAAGGTAGGGTGGTGTAGACTCGCTAAAATATGTGTTTCAAATGAGTTCAAAAGGTAGGGTAAACAGCCTCATTTCTAAGCAAAAATGGTGGACTCGCCAAGAATGTGTTTCAAATGAGCTCGAAAGGTAGGGTGGTGGACTCGCTAAAAAATGTGTTTCAAATGAACTCGAACGGTAGGGTAAACGTCCTTATTTCTAAGAAAAAATAGTGGACTCGCCGGAAAATGTGTTTCAAATGAGCTCCAAAGGTAGGGTTGTGGATTCGCTAAAAAATGTGTTTCAATTAAGCTCGAAAGGTAGGGTAAACGGCCTCATTTCTAGGAAAAAATGGTGGACTCGCCGAAAAATGTGTTTCAAATGATCTTCAAAGGTAGGGTGGTGGTCTAGCTGGAAAATGTGTTTCAAATGAGATCCAAAGATATGGTAAACGACCCCATTTCTGAGCAAAAATGGTGGACTCGCCGAAAAATGTTTTCATATGAGCTCCAAAGGTAGGGTGGTGGACTCGCTAAAAAAATGTGTTTCAAATGCGCTCGAAAGGTAGGGTAAAAGACTTATTTCTAAGAAAAAATAGTGGACTCGCTGGAAAATGTGTTTCAAATGAGCTCCAATGGTAGGGTGGTGGACTCGCTAAAAAATGTGTTTCAAATGAGCTCGAAAGGTAGGGTAAACGGCCTCATTTCTAAGAAAAAATGGTGGACAGGCCAAAAAAAGTGTTTCAAATGAGCTTCAAAGGTAGGGTGGTGGTCTAGCTGAAAAATGTGTTTCAAATGAGCTCGAAAGGTAGGGTGGTGTCGACTCGCTAAAATATGTGTTTCAAATGAGTTCGAAAGGTAGGGTAAACAGCCTCATTTCTAAGCAAAAATGGTGGACTCGCCAAAAATGTGTTTCAAATGAGCTCGAAAGGTAGGGTGGCGGACTCGCTAAAAAATGTGTTTCAAATGAACTCGAACGGTAGGGTAAACGTCCTTATTTCTAAGAAAAAATAGTGGACTCGCCGGAAAATGTGTTTCAAATGAGCTCCAAAGGTAGGGTTGTGGATTCGCTAAAAAATGTGTTTCAATTAAGCTCGAAAGCTAGGGTAAACGGCCTCATTTCTAAGAAAAAATGGTGGACTCGCCGAAAAATGTGTTTCAAATGATCTTCAAAGGTAGGGTGGTGGTCTAGCTGAAAAATGTGTTTCAAATGAGCTCCAATGGTAGGGTAAACGACCCCATTTCTGAGCAAAAATGGTGGACTCGCCGAAAAATGTGTTTCATATGAGCTCCAAAGGTAGGGTGGTGGACTCGCTAAAAAAATGTGTTTCAAATGCGCTCGAAAGGTAGGGTAAAAGACTTATTTCTAAGAAAAAATAGTGGACTCGCTGAAAAATGTGTTTCAAATGAGCTCCAATGGTAGGGTGGTGGACTCGCTAAAAAATGTGTTTCAAATGAGCTCGAAAGGTAGGGTAAACGGCCTCATTTCTAAGAAAAAATGGTGGACAGGCCAAAAAAAGTGTTTCAAATGAGCTTCAAAGGTAGGGTGGTGGTCTAGCTGAAAAATGTGTTTCAAATGAACTCGAACGGTAGGGTAAACGTCCTTATTTCTAAGAAAAAATAGTGGACTCGCCGTAAAATGTGTTTCAAATGAGCTCCAAAGGTAGGGTGGTGGATTCGCTAAAAAATGTGTTTCAACTAAGCTCGAAAGGTTGGGTAAACGGCCTCATTTCTAAGCAAAAATGGTGGACTCGCCGAAAAATGTGTTTCAAATGATCTTCAAAGGTAGGGTGGTGGTCTAGCTGAAAAATGTGTTTCAAATGAGATCCAAAGATATGGTAAACGACCCCATTTCTGAGCAAAAATGGTGGACTCGCCGAAAAATGTGTTTCATATGAGCTCCAAAGGTAGGGTGGTGGACTCGCTAAAAAAATGTGTTTCAAATGCGCTCGAAAGGTAGGGTAAAAGACTTATTTCTAAGAAAAAATAGTGGACTCGCTGGAAAATGTGTTTCAAATGAGCTCCAATGGTAGGGTGGTGGACTCGCTAAAAAATGTGTTTCAAATGAGCTCGAAAGGTAGGGTAAACGGCCTCATTTCTAAGAAAAAATGGTGGACAGGCCAAAAAAAGTGTTTCAAATGAGCTTCAAAGGTAGGGTGGTGGTCTAGCTGAAAAATGTGTTTCAAATGAGCTCGAAAGGTAGGGTGGTGTAGACTCGCTAAAATATGTGTTTCAAATGAGTTCAAAAGGTAGGGTAAACAGCCTCATTTCTAAGCAAAAATGGTGGACTCGCCAAGAATGTGTTTCAAATGAGCTCGAAAGGTAGGGTGGTGGACTCGCTAAAAAATGTGTTTCAAATGAACTCGAACGGTAGGGTAAACGTCCTTATTTCTAAGAAAAAATAGTGGACTCGCCGGAAAATGTGTTTCAAATGAGCTCCAAAGGTAGGGTTGTGGATTCGCTAAAAAATGTGTTTCAATTAAGCTCGAAAGGTAGGGTAAACGGCCTCATTTCTAGGAAAAAATGGTGGACTCGCCGAAAAATGTGTTTCAAATGATCTTCAAAGGTAGGGTGGTGGTCTAGCTGAAAAATGTGTTTCAAATGAGCTCCAATGGTAGGGTAAACGACCCCATTTCTGAGCAAAAATGGTGGACTCGTCGAAAAATGTGTTTCATATGAGCTCCAAAGGTAGGGTGGTGGACTCGCTAAAAAAATGTGTTTCAAATGCGCTCGAAAGGTAGGGTAAAAGCCTTATTTCTAAGAAAAAATAGTGGACTCACTGGAAAATGTGTTTCAAATGAGCTCCAATGGTAGGGTGGTGGACTCGCTAAAAAATGTGTTTCAAATGAGCTCGAAAGGTAGGGTAAACGGCCTCATTTCTAAGAAAAAATGGTGGACAGGCCAAAAAAAGTGTTTCAAATGAGCTTCAAAGGTAGGGTGGTGGTCTAGCTGAAAAATGTGTTTCAAATGAGCTCGAAAGGTAGGGTGGTGTAGACTCGCTAAAATATGTGTTTCAAATGAGTTCAAAAGGTAGGGTAAACAGCCTCATTTCTAAGCAAAAATGGTGGACTCGCCAAGAATGTGTTTCAAATGAGCTCGAAAGGTAGGGTGGTGGACTCGCTAAAAAATGTGTTTCAAATGAACTCGAACGGTAGGGTAAACGTCCTTATTTCTAAGAAAAAATAGTGGACTCGCCGGAAAATGTGTTTTAAATGAGCTCCAAAGGTAGGGTTGTGGATTCGCTAAAAAATGTGTTTCAATTAAGCTCGAAAGGTAGGGTAAACGGCCTCATTTCTAAGAAAAAATGGTGGACTCGCCGAAAAATGTGTTTCAAATGATCTTCAAAGGTAGGGTGGTGGTCTAGCTGAAAAATGTGTTTCAAATGAGATCCAAAGATATGGTAAACGACCCCATTTCTGAGCAAAAATGGTGGACTCGCCGAAAAATGTGTTTCATATGAGCTCCAAAGGTAGGGTGGTGGACTCGCTAAAAAAATGTGTTTCAAATGCGCTCGAAAGGTAGGGTAAAACACTTATTTCTAAGAAAAAATAGTGGACTCGCTGGAAAATGTGTTTCAAATGAGCTCCAATGGTAGGGTGGTGGACTCGCTAAAAAATGTGTTTCAAATGAGCTCGAAAGGTAGGGTAAACGGCCTCATTTCTAAGAAAAAATGGTGGACAGGCCAAAAAAAGTGTTTCAAATGAGCTTCAAAGGTAGGGTGGTGGTCTAGCTGAAAAATGTGTTTCAAATGAGCTCGAAAGGTAGGGTGGTGTCGACTCGCTAAAATATGTGTTTCAAATGAGTTCGAAAGGTAGGGTAAACAGCCTCATTTCTAAGCAAAAATGGTGGACTCGCCAAAAATGTGTTTCAAATGAGCTCGAAAGGTAGGGTGGTGGACTCGCTAAAAAATGTGTTTCAAATGAACTCGAACGGTAGGGTAAACGTCCTTATTTCTACGAAAAAATAGTGGACTCGCCGGAAAATGTGTTTCAAATGAGCTCCAAAGGTAGGGTTGTGGATTCGCTAAAAAATGTGTTTCAATTAAGCTCGAAAGCTAGGGTAAACGGCCTCATTTCTAAGAAAAAATGGTGGACTCGCCGAAAAATGTGTTTCAAATGATCTTCAAAGGTAGGGTGGTGGTCTAGCTGAAAAATGTGTTTCAAATGAGCTCCAATGGTAGGGTAAACGACCCCATTTCTGAGCAAAAATGGTGGACTCGTCGAAAAATGTGTTTCATATGAGCTCCAAAGGTAGGGTGGTGGACTCGCTAAAAAAATGTGTTTCAAATGCGCTCGAAAGGTAGGGTAAAAGCCTTATTTCTAAGAAAAAATAGTGGACTCACTGGAAAATGTGTTTCAAATGAGCTCCAATGGTAGGGTGGTGGACTCGCTAAAAAATGTGTTTCAAATGAGCTCGAAAGGTAGGGTAAACGGCCTCATTTCTAAGAAAAAATGGTGGACAGGCCAAAAAAAGTGTTTCAAATGAGCTTCAAAGGTAGGGTGGTGGTCTAGCTGAAAAATGTGTTTCAAATGAGCTCGAAAGGTAGGGTGGTGTAGACTCGCTAAAATATGTGTTTCAAATGAGTTCAAAAGGTAGGGTAAACAGCCTCATTTCTAAGCAAAAATGGTGGACTCGCCAAGAATGTGTTTCAAATGAGCTCGAAAGGTAGGGTGGTGGACTCGCTAAAAAATGTGTTTCAAATGAACTCGAACGGTAGGGTAAACGTCCTTATTTCTAAGAAAAAATAGTGGACTCGCCGGAAAATGTGTTTCAAATGAGCTCCAAAGGTAGGGTTGTGGATTCGCTAAAAAATGTGTTTCAATTAAGCTCGAAAGGTAGGGTAAACGGCCTCATTTCTAAGAAAAAATGGTGGACTCGCCGAAAAATGTGTTTCAAATGATCTTCAAAGGTAGGGTGGTGGTCTAGCTGAAAAATGTGTTTCAAATGAGATCCAAAGATATGGTAAACGACCCCATTTCTGAGCAAAAATGGTGGACTCGCCGAAAAATGTGTTTCATATGAGCTCCAAAGGTAGGGTGGTGGACTCGCTAAAAAAATGTGTTTCAAATGCGCTCGAAAGGTAGGGTAAAAGACTTATTTCTAAGAAAAAATAGTGGACTCGCTGGAAAATGTGTTTCAAATGAGCTCCAATGGTAGGGTGGTGGACTCGCTAAAAAATGTGTTTCAAATGAGCTCGAAAGGTAGGGTAAACGGCCTCATTTCTAAGAAAAAATGGTGGACAGGCCAAAAAAAGTGTTTCAAATGAGCTTCAAAGGTAGGGTGGTGGTCTAGCTGAAAAATGTGTTTCAAATGAGCTCAAAAGGTAGGGTGGTGTAGACTCGCTAAAATATGTGTTTCAAATGAGTTCAAAAGGTAGGGTAAACAGCCTCATTTCTAAGCAAAAATGGTGGACTCGCCAAGAATGTGTTTCAAATGAGCTCGAAAGGTAGGGTGGTGGACTCGCTAAAAAATGTGTTTCAAATGAACTCGAACGGTAGGGTAAACGTCCTTATTTCTAAGAAAAAATAGTGGACTCGCCGGAAAATGTGTTTTAAATGAGCTCCAAAGGTAGGGTTGTGGATTCGCTAAAAAATGTGTTTCAATTAAGCTCGAAAGGTAGGGTAAACGGCCTCATTTCTAAGAAAAAATGGTGGACTCGCCGAAAAATGTGTTTCAAATGATCTTCAAAGGTAGGGTGGTGGTCTAGCTGAAAAATGTGTTTCAAATGAGATCCAAAGATATGGTAAACGACCCCATTTCTGAGCAAAAATGGTGGACTCGCCGAAAAATGTGTTTCATATGAGCTCCAAAGGTAGGGTGGTGGACTCGCTAAAAAAATGTGTTTCAAATGCGCTCGAAAGGTAGGGTAAAAGACTTATTTCTAAGAAAAAATAGTGGACTCGCTGGAAAATGTGTTTCAAATGAGCTCCAATGGTAGGGTGGTGGACTCGCTAAAAAATGTGTTTCAAATGAGCTCGAAAGGTAGGGTAAACGGCCTCATTTCTAAGAAAAAATGGTGGACAGGCCAAAAAAAGTGTTTCAAATGAGCTTCAAAGGTAGGGTGGTGGTCTAGCTGAAAAATGTGTTTCAAATGAGCTCGAAAGGTAGGGTGGTGTCGACTCGCTAAAATATGTGTTTCAAATGAGTTCGAAAGGTAGGGTAAACAGCCTCATTTCTAAGCAAAAATGGTGGACTCGCCAAAAATGTGTTTCAAATGAGCTCGAAAGGTAGGGTGGTGGACTCGCTAAAAAATGTGTTTCAAATGAACTCGAACGGTAGGGTAAACGTCCTTATTTCTACGAAAAAATAGTGGACTCGCCGGAAAATGTGTTTCAAATGAGCTCCAAAGGTAGGGTTGTGGATTCGCTAAAAAATGTGTTTCAATTAAGCTCGAAAGCTAGGGTAAATGGCCTCATTTCTAAGAAAAAATGGTGGACTCGCCGAAAAATGTGTTTCAAATGATCTTCAAAGGTAGGGTGGTGGTCTAGCTGAAAAATTTGTTTCAAATGAGATCCAAAGATATGGTAAACGACCCCATTTCTGAGCAAAAATGGTGGACTCGCCGAAAAATGTGTTTCATATGAGCTCCAAAGGTAGGGTGGTGGACTCGCTAAAAAAATGTGTTTCAAATGCGCTCGAAAGGTAGGGTAAAAGACTTATTTCTAAGAAAAAATAGTGGACTCGCTGGAAAATGTGTTTCAAATGAGCTCCAATGGTAGGGTGGTGGACTCGCTAAAAATGTGTTTCAAATGAGCTCGAAAGGTAGGGTAAACGGCCTCATTTCTAAGAAAAAATGGTGGACAGACCAAAAAAAGTGTTTCAAATGAGCTTCAAAGGTAGGGTGGTGGTCTAGCTGAAAAATGTGTTTCAAATGAGCTCGAAAGGTAGGGTGGTGTAGACTCGCTAAAATATGTGTTTCAAATGAGTTCGAAAGGTAGGGTAAACAGCCTCATTTCTAAGCAAAAATGGTGGACTCGCCAACAATGTGTTTCAAATGAGCTCGAAAGGTAGGGTGGTGGACTCGCTAAAAAATGTGTTTCAAATGAACTCGAACGGTAGGGTAAACGTCCTTATTTCTAAGAAAAAATAGTGGACTCGCCGGAAAATGTGTTTCAAATGAGCTCCAAAGGTAGAGTTGCGGATTCGCTAAAAAATGTGTTTCAATTAAGCTCGAAAGGTAGGGTAAACGGCCTCATTTCTAAGCAAAAATGGTGGACTCGCCGAAAAATGTGTTTCAAATGATCTTCAAAGGTAGGGTGGTGGTCTAGCTGAAAAATGTGTTTCAAATGAGATCCAAAGATATGGTAAACGACCCCATTTCTGAGCAAAAATGGTGGACTCGCCGAAAAATGTGTTTCATATGAGCTCCAAAGGTAGGGTGGTGGACTCGCTAAAAAAATGTGTTTCAAATGCGCTCGAAAGGTAGGGTAAAAGACTTATTTCTAAGAAAAAATAGTGGACTCGCTGGAAAATGTGTTTCAAATGAGCTCCAATGGTAGGGTGGTGGACTCGCTAAAAAATGTGTTTCAAATGAGCTCGAAAGGTAGGGTAAACGGCCTCATTTCTAAGAAAAAATGGTGGACAGGCCAAAAAAAGTGTTTCAAATGAGCTTCAAAGGTAGGGTGGTGGTCTAGCTGAAAAATGTGTTTCAAATGAGCTCGAAAGGTAGGGTGGTGTAGACTCGCTAAAATATGTGTTTCAAATGAGTTCGAAAGGTAGGGTAAACAGCCTCATTTCTAAGCAAAAATGGTGGACTCACCAAAAATGTGTTTCAAATGATCTTCAAAGGTAGGGTGGTGGTCTAGCTGAAAAATGTGTTTCAAATGAGATCCAAAGATATGGTAAACGACCCCATTTCTGAGCAAAAATGGTGGACTCGCCGAAAAATGTGTTTCATATGAGCTCCAAAGGTAGGGTGGTGGACTCGCTAAAAAAATGTGTTTCAAATGCGCTCGAAAGGTAGGGTAAAAGACTTATTTCTAAGAAAAAATAGTGGACTCGCTGGAAAATGTGTTTCAAATGAGCTCCAATGGTAGGGTGGTGGACTCGCTAAAAAATGTGTTTCAAATGAGCTCGAAAGGTAGGGTAAACGGCCACATTTCTAAGAAAAAATGGTGGACAGGCCAAAAAAAGTGTTTCAAATGAGCTTCAAAGGTAGGGTGGTGGTCTAGCTGAAAAATGTGTTTCAAATGAGCTCGAAAGGTAGGGTGGTGTAGACTCGCTAAAATATGTGTTTCAAATGAGTTCGAAAGGTAGGGTAAACAGCCTCATTTCTAAGCAAAAATGGTGGACTCGCCAACATTGTGTTTCAAATGAGCTCGAAAGGTAGGGTGATGGACTCGCTAAAAAATGTGTTTCAAATGAACTCGAACGGTAGGGTAAACGTCCTTATTTCTAAGAAAAAATAGTGGACTCGCCGGAAAATGTGTTTCAAATGAGCTCCAAAGGTAGGGTGGTGGATTCGCTTAAAAATGTGTTTCAACTAAGCTCGAAAGGTTGGGTAAACGGCCTCATTTCTAAGCAAAAATGGTGGACTCGCCGAAAAATGTGTTTCAAATGATCTTCAAAGGTAGGGTGGTGGTCTAGCTGAAAAATGTGTTTCAAATGAGCTCCAAAGATATGGTAAACGACCCCATTTCTGAGCAAAAATGGTGGACTCGCCGAAAAATGTGTTTCATATGAGCTCCAAAGGTAGGGTGGTGGTCTAGCTGAAAAATGTGTTTAAAATGAGCTCCAAAGGTAGGGTTGTGGATTCGCTAAAAAATGTGTTTCAATTAAGCTCGAAAGGTAGGGTAAACGGCCTCATTTCTAAGAAAAAATGGTGGACTCGCCGAAAAATGTGTTTCAAATGATCTTCAAAGGTAGGGTGGTGGTCTAGCTGAAAAATGTGTTTCAAATGAGATCCAAAGATATGGTAAACGACCCCATTTCTGAGCAAAAATGGTGGACTCGCCGAAAAATGTGTTTCATATGAGCTCCAAAGGTAGGGTGGTGGACTCGCTAAAAAAATGTGTTTCAAATGCGCTCGAAAGGTAGGGTAAAAGACTTATTTCTAAGAAAAAATAGTGGACTCGCTGGAAAATGTGTTTCAAATGAGCTCCAATGGTAGGGTGGTGGACTCGCTAAAAAATGTGTTTCAAATGAGCTCGAAAGGTAGGGTAAACGGCCTCATTTCTAAGAAAAAATGGTGGACAGGCCAAAAAAAGTGTTTCAAATGAGCTTCAAAGGTAGGGTGGTGGTCTAGCTGAAAAATGTGTTTCAAATGAGCTCGAAAGGTAGGGTGGTGTAGACTCGCTAAAATATGTGTTTCAAATGAGTTCGAAAGGTAGGGTAAACAGCCTCATGTCTAAGCAAAAATGGTGGACTCACCAAAAATGTGTTTCAAATGATCTTCAAAGGTAGGGTGGTGGTCTAGCTGAAAAATGTGTTTCAAATGAGATTCAAAGATATGGTAAACGACCCCATTTCTGAGCAAAAATGGTGGACTCGCCGAAAAATGTGTTTCATATGAGCTCCAAAGGTAGGGTGGTGGACTCGCTAAAAAAATGTGTTTCAAATGCGCTCGAAAGGTAGGGTAAAAGACTTATTTCTAAGAAAAAATAGTGGACTAGCTCCAAAGGTAGTGTGGTTGACTCGCTAAAAAATGTGTTTCGACTGAGCTCGAAATGTAGGGTAAACAGCCTCATTTCTAAGCAAAAATGGGGTGGACTCGCCGAAAAATGTGTTTCATATGAGCTCCAAAGGTAGAGTGGTGGACTCGCTAAAAAATGTGTTTCAAATGAGCTCGAAAGGTAGGGTAAACGGCCTTATTTCTAAGAAAAAATAGTGGACAGTGTAACATCCCAACATTTTGGAATGTTCAAAAATCACTAAAATTTAAAACTTTTCTTTTATTAAAATAAAATATTAAAAGTATAAGGAAACCAACTATGAAAGACTTCAAAATTGAGTTTAATATTTCAAATGTCACAGTTTAGACATTTTATTATCCACCGTGTTTCAAAAACCTTAAAATATAATTTGACAAATATTATACAAACATCAATCCATTTTTCCTTATAAGTATCTGAATTAAACCACTTAGCCATATCTATTCATAAATATAAGATTATTCAAAATGGTATATAATTACTAAATGGTTTTCATTCCTTTAACTATGTTCAAAATATAGTTGGAAATTATAAGACTATAGTGTATAGCTTCAAAACCTCATGGAATTTAAAGTACTGAATTAGCCAAATAAACATTTCTTTTGCTTAAAGGAATTTCATCTATTTTCAAAACATGAAATGATTAATATATTCTAAATAAGAATAGAATTAAAACAAAAATCCTTTCCAAAGTTGTTTATGAAGTTCAAATGATTATCTTAAAATAAAACTTAATATTACTTTTGAAAGAGGATTCAAGCATGGCACTCATGCATTAATGCATAAAACACCATTTCATCATGTGGCTTAAATTAAATAAGAGTTTGAAATTTAATGTTTAATGATATATTGTTTTGGAAATTATTCCATAAAACTTGTTAAATAGTATCCTTCAAAATATTCCAATTTATTTATTTTTAGTTTGGGCAAGAATACTACCAAAAAGTTCTAAATTAAATTAGCATTCCAAAACATATTTTTATGAATTTTTCTGAAAAGGTTTGGTTAAGTTTAAAAATCAAGTTTGAATTAAAAGTAAAAAAAAAAACAGAAAATGATTTGAAAAAAAAAAAAAGAAGAAGAGAAACGGCCGAAGCCCATTTCTTCTCTACCGCGCGCGCGCGCTGCTTCGGCCCAACAGCAGCCCATCTCCTCTCCTCTCTCGCTGACGGCCTGGCCCCACTTGTCATCATCTCCCCCACTCGTGTAGAACACGAACTCAAATCCTACCGAACCCTAGCATCGTTCGGATCAAAATCGGTTGAGAAAATCGCGAGGAGATCGTTCCCAACGCCCCCATATAAACCCCCCCTTCCACCGCCTATCCCGAACGCCAGAACCCTAGGGAATAGCCCCCACTCCGCTCAGAAAAAGCTCGCCGCCGTCCGCCATTACCGCCGCCAATTTTCTCGATCTCCGGTGAGTACCAAGCCCCTCAAACCCTCCCGCGACTTCCTTTCGACTCACAGTGATCACGCGCACGTCCCTCACACTTTCCTTGCTATCCTATTGCACCAGTTCGTCGGGTACGCGCTCAACCGAAGCAAGCCTCCGCCGTTCCCATCTCTGGCGAGCTCTAGGAGGAGAAGGGAGGCACGTCGAGGACCCCAGCCGCGCCAACAACTCCGCCTTGACCTCCTCTTCCCAACGGTATGAGTTGTTCTTGCTCGCACGACGTAGATCGCCGGAAACGTGTTTGCCGACGAGGGCGCCGCCGCGGGCACGAGATCTCCGGTGTGCTCCGGCCGGCCGCGCTGCACCCTTTAGATCTGAGCAGTTCGTGCGAGATCGGACGGGCGAGATTAGATCACTTATACCGCTTCGTCCAACAGATCTGGTGCGTAGATTTAAATTAGATCGTACGGTCCACGCACGCGATCCGCGCGAAACGGTACCGGCCAATCAGCGAGCGCCGCGTGGCGATTTTATTTTCTATTTCGGCAGAGAATTTGTTTTAAAAACAGAAAATAACACAAACTTGTAAAAATCATAACTTTTTAACTACAACTCCAAATTTAATAATTTTTATATATTTGGAAAGCTTGGGATGTGTAGAATAATTTGGATCAGACAAAATTCAAATTTGACTTAGTATAAAATATTCAAATTTCAAATGGTGAATTTGAGTATATTTGTAATAACTTTAAATCTATAAATCCAAAAATTGCAAATAAATATGTTTTAGAAACTTTGGAATATTTGTAAATTAATACCACTGCTATAAAATATTTTAGAGTAATTTTTGAATGATTTCATAGTTGTGTGTTTAATTTGAATAGTTTGACTAATTTTTGAAATAACTTTTAATAGAAACATTATTTTGGATAAAATCCAATTGCAATAGATTTAATTAAATGCTCTCTGTCTATTAACATTAATTATAAAATTTTGTTATAAAAATTTAATCATAGGAAACTTTAATCTTATAAGTATTTCTGTTATTATATTTTCCAAAACTAGAAATTTATTAAATTGCATTTATATACTTATGCATATTTATAAAGAAATCACAAAAGATATTTTGATGTTTCTTGTGATTTAAAATTGCATTTCATTCATTGCATATTTTATTGTAGATATACTTCTCAAAGGAAAACCCCTCTTCAATAGTTTTCTCTAAGTTAGGATTATTTTCAAACTTAGTATTTTGTGGAAAGTGCTATGCACTTAGACACTTAGTAATTTTCAAGATGGAGCTAGAAGACCATTGAAGGACTTAGCCAAAAACAAGACTTCAGAAGTACCATCAAGGAGAGGAAACACTTAGAAGAAAAGTGAGAAGAAGTTCAAGAAGGCCAAACCCCTTTCTATTCTCTAAGTCTTTCTCTCTGTCTTTCCTTCTCCCCTGAGATTTCATGAAGACTAAGTAAATCCAAGACCAGCCTCGAGGATACAAGAACCATCAAGTCTGAAGATTCATCAGGACTACCCAGAAATCAATCAAGACATCATCAAGGAGAATATTACAAGTCTGGAGATGAAGCCTGGAGGACAACTACATCTTTCCGTCTATCTTTTCCCTCTTTCCTAATCTTGTTTTTAGACTTAAACAAATTTTGATCATGATGTTATCATCTTGAAGTTATTGGATCCTAGCAGCATAGTGGGATGAAGCGGCCTGGAAACAAACCTTACATGTCCACGTACATGAGACCTGTTCCACAATTTAAGTGGCTGGCCGGGTGTCTGTCTCTCTCACTATAGTGAATGTCCAACTTACAAAGAGTTGATAATAATTGTGATCATCTTGAACAAATGACTTAGTATTTTTCCCTAAGTATTTTGCACATCATGGCTAAGCCATTTGAGTGCTTGTTTCAAGAAGTTATAAAACAAAGTATGTGTATCCAACTTAAGGTCTAGCTGAAAAATGTGTTTCAAATGAGCTCGAAAGGTAGGGTGGTGTAGACTCGCTAAAATATGTGTTTCAAATGAGTTCAAAAGGTAGGGTAAACAGCCTCATTTCTAAGAAAAAATGGTGGACTCGCCAAAAATGTGTTTCAAATGAGCTCGAAAGGTAGGGTGGTGGACTCGCTAAAAAATATGTTTCAAATGAACTCGAACGGTAGGGTAAACGTCCTTATTTCTAAGAAAAAATAGTGGACTCGCCGGAAAATGTGTTTCAAATGAGCTCCAAAGGTAGGGTTGTGGATTCGCTAAAAAATGTGTTTCAATTAAGCTCGAAAGGTAGGGTAAACGGCCTCATTTCTAAGCAAAAATGGTGGACTCGCCGAAAAATGTGTTTAAAATGATCTTCAAAGGTAGGGTGGTGGTCTAGCTGAAAAATGTGTTTCAAATGAGATCCAAAGATATGGTAAACGACCCCATTTCTGAGCAAAAATGGTGGACTCGCCGAAAAATGTGTTTCATATGAGCTCCAAAGGTAGGTTGGTGGACTCGCTAAAAAAATGTGTTTCAAATGCGCTCGAAAGGTAGGGTAAAAGACTTATTTCTAAGAAAAAATAGTGGACTCGCTAGAAAATGTGTTTCAAATGAGCTCCAATGGTAGGGTGGTGGACTCGCTAAAAAATGTGTTTCAAATGAGCTCGAAAGGTAGGGTAAACGGCCTCATTTCTAAGAAAAAATGGTGGACAGGCCAAAAAAAGTGTTTCAAATGAGCTTCAAAGGTAGGTTGGTGGTCTAGCTGAAAAATGTGTTTGAAATGAGCTCGAAAGGTAGGGTGGTGTAGACTCGCTAAAATATGTGTTTCAAATGAGTTCGAAAGGTTGGGTAAACAGCCTCATTTCTAAGCAAAAATGGTGGACTCGCCAAAAATGTGTTTCAAATGAGCTCGAAAGGTAGGGTGGTGGACTCGCTAAAAAATGTGTTTCAAATGAACTCGAACGGTAGGGTAAACGTCCTTATTTCTAAGAAAAAATAGTGGACTCGCCGGAAAATGTGTTTCAAATGAGCTCCAAAGGAAGGGTTGTGGATTCGCTAAAAAATGTGTTTCAATTAAGCTCGAAAGCTAGGGTAAACGGCCTCATTTCTAAGAAAAAATGGTGGACTCGCCGAAAAATGTGTTTCAAATGATCTTCAAAGGTAGGGTGGTGGTCTAGCTGAAAAATGTGTTTCAAATGAGCTCCAATGGTAGGGTGGTGGACTCGCTAAAAAATGTGTTTCAAATGAGCTCGAAAGGTAGGGTAAACGGCCTCATTTCTAAGAAAAAATGGTGGACAGGCCAAAAAAAGTGTTTCAAATGAGCTTCAAAGGTAGGGTGGTGGTCTAGCTGAAAAATGTGTTTCAAATGAGCTCGAAAGGTAGGGTGGTGTAGACTCGCTAAAATATGTGTTTCAAATGAGTTCAAAAGGTAGGGTAAACAGCCTCATTTCTAAGCAAAAATGGTGGACTCGCCAAAAATGTGTTTCAAATGAGCTCGAAAGGTAGGGTGGTGGACTCGCTAAAAAATGTGTTTCAAATGAACTCGAACGGTAGGGTAAACGTCCTTATTTCTAAGAAAAAATAGTGGACTCGCCGGAAAATGTGTTTCAAATGAGCTCCAAAGGTAGGGTTGTGGATTCGCTAAAAAATGTGTTTCAATTAAGCTCGAAAGGTAGGGTAAACGGCCTCATTTCTAAGAAAAAATGGTGGACTCGCCGAAAAATGTGTTTCAAATGATCTTCAAAGGTAGGGTGGTGGTCTAGCTGAAAAATGTGTTTCAAATGAGATCCAAAGATATGGTAAACGACCCCATTTCTGAGCAAAAATGGTGGACTCGCCGAAAAATGTGTTTCATATGAGCTCCAAAGGTAGGGTGGTGGACTCGCTAAAAAAATGTGTTTCAAATGCGCTCGAAAGGTAGGGTAAAAGACTTATTTCTAAGAAAAAATAGTGGACTCGCTGGAAAATGTGTTTCAAATGAGCTCCAATGGTAGGGTGGTGGACTCGCTAAAAAATGTGTTTCAAATGAGCTCGAAAGGTAGGGTAAACGGCCTCATTTCTAAGAAAAAATGGTGGACAGGCCAAAAAAAGTGTTTCAAATGAGCTTCAAAGGTAGGGTGGTGGTCTAGCTGAAAAATGTGTTTCAAATGAGCTCGAAAGGTAGGGTGTTGTAGACTCGCTAAAATATGTGTTTCAAATGAGTTCGAAAGGTAGGGTAAACAGCCTCATTTCTAAGCAAAAATGGTGGACTCGCCAACAATGTGTTTCAAATGAGCTCGAAAGGTAGGGTGGTGGACTCGCTAAAAAATGTGTTTCAAATGAACTCGAACGGTAGGGTAAACGTCCTTAATTCTAAGAAAAAATAGTGGACTCGCCGGAAAATGTGTTTCAAATGAGCTCCAAAGGTAGGGTGGTGGATTCGCTAAAAAATGTGTTTCAAGTAAGCTCGAAAGGTTGGGTAAACGGCCTCATTTCTAAGCAAAAATGGTGGACTCGCCGAAAAATGTGTTTCAAATGATCTTCAAAGGTAGGGTGGTGGTCTAGCTGAAAAATGTGTTTCAAATGAGATCCAAAGATATGGTAAACGACCCCATTTCTGAGCAAAAATGGTGGACTCGCCGAAAAATGTGTTTCATATGATCTCCAAAGGTAGGGTGGTGGACTCGCTAAAAAAATGTGTTTCAAATGTGCTCGAAAGGTAGGGTAAAAGCCTTATTTCTAAGAAAAAATAGTGGCTCACTGGAAAATGTGTTTCAAATGAGCTCCAATGGTAGGGTGGTGGACTCGCTAAAAAATGTGTTCCAATGAGCTCGAAAGGTAGCGTAAACGGCCTCATTTCTAAGAAAAAATGGTGGACAGGCCAAAAAAAGTGTTTCAAATGAGCTTCAAAGGTAGGGTGGTGGTCTAGCTGAAAAATGTGTTTCAAATGAGCTCGAAAGGTAGGGTGGTGTAGACTCGCTAAAATATGTGTTTCAAATGAGTTCAAAAGGTAGGGTAAATAGCCTCATTTCTAAGCCAAAATGGTGGACTCGCCAAAAATGTGTTTCAAATGAGCTCGAAAGGTAGGGTGGTGGACTCGCTAAAAAATGTGTTTCAAATGAACTCGAACGGTAGGGTAAACGTCCTTATTTCTAAGAAAAAATAGTGGACTCGCCGGAAAATGTGTTTCAAATGAGCTCCAAAGGTAGGGTTGTGGATTCGCTAAAAAATGTGTTTCAATTAAGCTCGAAAGGTAGGGTAAACGGCCTCATTTCTAAGAAAAAATGGTGGACTCGCCGAAAAATGTGTTTCAAATGATCTTCAAAGGTAGGGTGGTGGTCTAGCTGAAAAATGTGTTTCAAATGAGATCCAAAGATATGGTAAACGACCCCATTTCTGAGCAAAAATGGTGGACTCTCCGAAAAATGTGTTTCATATGAGCTCCAAAGGTAGGGTGGTGGACTCGCTAAAAAAATGTGTTTCAAATGCGCTCGAAAGGTAGGGTAAAAGACTTATTTCTAAGAAAAAATAGTGGACTCGCTGGAAAATGTGTTTCAAATGAGCTCCAATGGTAGGGTGGTGGACTCGCTAAAAAATGTGTTTCAAATGAGCTCGAAAGGTAGGGTAAACGGCCTCATTTCTAAGAAAAAATGGTGGACAGGCCAAAAAAAGTGTTTCAAATGAGCTTCAAAGGTAGGGTGGTGGTCTAGCTGAAAAATGTGTTTCAAATGAGCTCGAAAGGTAGGGTGGTGTAGACTCGCTAAAATATGTGTTTCAAATGAGTTCGAAAGGTAGGGTAAACAGCCTCATTTCTAAGCAAAAATGGTGGACTCGCCAAAAATGTGTTTCAAATGAGCTCGAAAGGTAGGGTGGTGGACTCGCTAAAAAATGTGTTTCAAATGAACTCGAACGGTAGGGTAAACGTCCTTATTTCTAAGAAAAAATAGTGGACTCGCCGGAAAATGTGTTTCAAATGAGCTCCAAAGGTAGGGCTGTGGATTCGCTAAAAAATGTGTTTCAATTAAGCTCGAAAGCTAGGGTAAACGGCCTCATTTCTAAGAAAAAATGGTGGACTCGCCGAAAAATGTGTTTCAAATGATCTTCAAAGGTAGGGTGGTGGTCTAGCTGAAAAATGTGTTTCAAATGAGATCCAAAGATATGGTAAACGACCCCATTTCTAAGAAAAAATGGTGGACTCGCCGAAAAATGTGTTTCATATGAGCTCCAAAGGTAGGGTGGTGGACTCGCTAAAAAAATGTGTTTCAAATGCGCTCCAAAGGTAGGGTAAAGGCCTTATTTCTAAGAAAAAATAGTGGACTCGCTGGAAAATATGTTTCAAATGAGCTCCAATGGTAGGGTGGTGGACTCGCTAAAAAATGTGTTTCAAATGAGCTCGAAAGGTAGGGTAAACGGCCTCATTTCTAAGAAAAAATGGTGGACAGGCAAAAAAAATGTGTTTCAAATGAGCTTCAAAGGTAGGGTGGTGGTCTAGCTGAAAAATGTGTTTCAAATGAGCTCCAAAGATAGGGTAAACATCCCCATTTCTGAGTATAAATGGTGGACTCGCTGAAAATTGTTTTTCATATGAGCTCCAAAGGTAGGGTGGTGGACTCGCTAAAAAATGTGTTTCAAATGAGTTTGAAGGTAGGGTAAACAGCCTCATTTGTAAAGCAAAAAGGTGGACACGCCGAAAAATGTGTTTCAAATGAGTTCGAAAGTTTGGGTGGTTGACTCGCTAAAAAATGTGTTTCGACTGAGCTCGAAATGTAAGGTAAACGGCCTCATTTCTAAGCAAAAATGGTGGACTCGCCGAAAAATGTGTTTCATATGAGATCCAAAGGTAGAGTGGTGGACTCGCTAAAAAATGTGTTTCAAATGAGCTCGAAAGGTAGGGTAAACGGCCTCATTTCTAAGAAAAAATGGTGGACAGGCAAAAAAAAGTGTTTCAAATGAGCTTCAAAGGTAGGGTGGTGGTCTAGCTGAAAAATGTGTTTCAAATGAGCTCGAAAGGTAGGGTGGTGTGGACTCGCTAAAATATGTGTTTCAAATGAGTTCGAAAGGTAGGGTAAAAAGCCTCATTTCTAAGCAAAAATGGTGGACTCGCCGAAAATGTGTTTCAAATGAGCTCGAAAGGTAGGGTGGTGGACTTGCTAAAAAAATGTGTTTCAAATGTGCTCGAAAGGTAGGGTAAAAGCCTTATTTCTAAGAAAAAATAGTGGCTCACTGGAAAATGTGTTTCAAATGAGCTCCAATGGTAGGGTGGTGGACTCGCTAAAAAATGTGTTCCAATGAGCTCGAAAGGTAGCGTAAACGGCCTCATTTCTAAGAAAAAATGGTGGACAGGCCAAAAAAAGTGTTTCAAATGAGCTTCAAAGGTAGGGTGGTGGTCTAGCTGAAAAATGTGTTTCAAATGAGCTCGAAAGGTAGGGTGGTGTAGACTCGCTAAAATATGTGTTTCAAATGAGTTCAAAAGGTAGGGTAAATAGCCTCATTTCTAAGCCAAAATGGTGGACTCGCCAAAAATGTGTTTCAAATGAGCTCGAAAGGTAGGGTGGTGGACTCGCTAAAAAATGTGTTTCAAATGAACTCGAACGGTAGGGTAAACGTCCTTATTTCTAAGAAAAAATAGTGGACTCGCCGGAAAATGTGTTTCAAATGAGCTCCAAAGGTAGGGTTGTGGATTCGCTAAAAAATGTGTTTCAATTAAGCTCGAAAGGTAGGGTAAACGGCCTCATTTCTAAGAAAAAATGGTGGACTCGCCGAAAAATGTGTTTCAAATGATCTTCAAAGGTAGAGTGGTGGACTCGCTAAAAAATGTGTTTCAAATGAGATCCAAAGATATGGTAAACGACCCCATTTCTGAGCAAAAATGGTGGACTCGCCGAAAAATGTGTTTCATATGAGCTCCAAAGGTAGGGTGGTGGACTCGCTAAAAAAATGTGTTTCAAATGCGCTCGAAAGGTAGGATAAAAGACTTATTTCTAAGAAAAAATAGTGGACTCGCTGGAAAATGTGTTTCAAATGAGCTCCAATGGTAGGGTGGTGGACTCGCTAAAAAATGTGTTTCAAATGAGCTCGAAAGGTAGGGTAAACGGCCTCATTTCTAAGAAAAAATGGTGGACAGGCCAAAAAAAGTGTTTCAAATGAGCTTCAAAGGTAGGGTGGTGGTCTAGCTGAAAAATGTGTTTCAAATGAGCTCGAAAGGTAGGGTGTTGTAGACTCGCTAAAATATGTGTTTCAAATGAGTTCGAAAGGTAGGGTAAACAGCCTCATTTCTAAGAAAAAATGGTGGACTCGCCAACAATGTGTTTCAAATGAGCTCAAAAGGTAGGGTGGTGGACTCGCTAAAAAATGTGTTTCAAATGAACTCGAACGGTAGGGTAAACGTCCTTATTTCTAAGAAAAAATAGTGGACTCGCCGGAAAATGTGTTTCAAATGAGCTCCAAAGGTAGGGTGGTGGATTCGCTAAAAAATGTGTTTCAAGTAAGCTCGAAAGGTTGGGTAAACGGCCTCATTTCTAAGCAAAAATGGTGGACTCGCCGAAAAATGTGTTTCAAATGATCTTCAAAGGTAGGGTGGTGGTCTAGCTGAAAAATGTGTTTCAAATGAGATCCAAAGATATGGTAAACGACCCCATTTCTGAGCAAAAATGGTGGACTCGCCGAAAAATGTGTTTCATATGAGCTCCAAAGGTAGGGTGGTGGACTCGCTAAAAAAATGTGTTTCAAATGTGCTCGAAAGGTAGGGTAAAAGCCTTATTTCTAAGAAAAAATAGTGGCTCACTGGAAAATGTGTTTCAAATGAGCTCCAATGGTAGGGTGGTGGACTCGCTAAAAAATGTGTTCCAATGAGCTCGAAAGGTAGCGTAAACGGCCTCATTTCTAAGAAAAAATGGTGGACAGGCCAAAAAAAGTGTTTCAAATGAGCTTCAAAGGTAGGGTGGTGGTCTAGCTGAAAAATGTGTTTCAAATGAGCTCGAAAGGTAGGGTGGTGTAGACTCGCTAAAATATGTGTTTCAAATGAGTTCAAAAGGTAGGGTAAATAGCCTCATTTCTAAGCCAAAATGGTGGACTCGCCAAAAATGTGTTTCAAATGAGCTCGAAAGGTAGGGTGGTGGACTCGCTAAAAAATGTGTTTCAAATGAACTCGAACGGTAGGGTAAACGTCCTTATTTCTAAGAAAAAATAGTGGACTCGCCGGAAAATGTGTTTCAAATGAGCTCCAAAGGTAGGGTTGTGGATTCGCTAAAAAATGTGTTTCAATTAAGCTCGAAAGGTAGGGTAAACGGCCTCATTTCTAAGAAAAAATGGTGGACTCGCCGAAAAATGTGTTTCAAATGATCTTCAAAGGTAGGGTGGTGGTCTAGCTGAAAAATGTGTTTCAAATGAGATCCAAAGATATGGTAAACGACCCCATTTCTGAGCAAAAATGGTGGACTCGCCGAAAAATGTGTTTCATATGAGCTCCAAAGGTAGGGTGGTGGACTCGCTAAAAAAATGTGTTTCAAATGCGCTCGAAAGGTAGGGTAAAAGACTTATTTCTAAGAAAAAATAGTGGACTCGCTGGAAAATGTGTTTCAAATGAGCTCCAATGGTAGGGTGGTGGACTCGCTAAAAAATGTGTTTCAAATGAGCTCGAAAGGTAGGGTAAACGGCCTCATTTCTAAGAAAAAATGGTGGACAGGCCAAAAAAAGTGTTTCAAATGAGCTTCAAAGGTAGGGTGGTGGTCTAGCTGAAAAATGTGTTTCAAATGAGCTCGAAAGGTAGGGTGGTGTAGACTCGCTAAAATATGTGTTTCAAATGAGTTCGAAAGGTAGGGTAAACAGCCTCATTTCTAAGAAAAAATGGTGGACTCGCCAAAAATGTGTTTCAAATGAGCTCGAAAGGTAGGGTGGTGGACTCGCTAAAAAATGTGTTTCAAATGAACTCGAACGGTAGGGTAAACGTCCTTATTTCTAAGAAAAAATAGTGGACTCGCCGGAAAATGTGTTTCAAATGAGCTCCAAAGGTAGGGCTGTGGATTCGCTAAAAAATGTGTTTCAATTAAGCTCGAAAGCTAGGGTAAACGGCCTCATTTCTAAGAAAAAATGGTGGACTCGCCGAAAAATGTGTTTCAAATGATCTTCAAAGGTAGGGTGGTGGTCTAGCTGAAAAATGTGTTTCAAATGAGATCCAAAGATATGGTAAACGACCCCATTTCTAAGAAAAAATGGTGGACTCGCCGAAAAATGTGTTTCATATGAGCTCCAAAGGTAGGGTGGTGGACTCGCTAAAAAAATGTGTTTCAAATGCGCTCGAAAGGTAGGGTAAAGGCCTTATTTCTAAGAAAAAATAGTGGACTCGCTGGAAAATATGTTTCAAATGAGCTCCAATGGTAGGGTGGTGGACTCGCTAAAAAATGTGTTTCAAATGAGCTCGAAAGGTAGGGTAAACGGCCTCATTTCTAAGAAAAAATGGTGGACAGGCAAAAAAAATGTGTTTCAAATGAGCTTCAAAGGTAGGGTGGTGGTCTAGCTGAAAATTGTGTTTCAAATGAGCTCCAAAGATAGGGTAAACATCCCCATTTCTGAGTATAAATGGTGGACTCGCTGAAAATTGTTTTTCATATGAGCTCCAAAGGTAGGGTGGTGGACTCGCTAAAAAATGTGTTTCAAATGAGTTTGAAGGTAGGGTAAACAGCCTCATTTGTAAAGCAAAAAGGTGGACACGCCGAAAAATGTGTTTCAAATGAGTTCGAAAGTTTGGGTGGTTGACTCGCTAAAAAATGTGTTTCGACTGAGCTCGAAATGTAAGGTAAACGGCCTCATTTCTAAGCAAAAATGGTGGACTCGCCGAAAAATGTGTTTCATATGAGATCCAAAGGTAGAGTGGTGGACTCGCTAAAAAATGTGTTTCAAATGAGCTCGAAAGGTAGGGTAAACGGCCTCATTTCTAAGAAAAAATGGTGGACAGGCAAAAAAAAGTGTTTCAAATGAGCTTCAAAGGTAGGGTGGTGGTCTAGCTGAAAAATGTGTTTCAAATGAGCTCGAAAGGTAGGGTGGTGTGGACTCGCTAAAATATGTGTTTCAAATGAGTTCGAAAGGTAGGGTAAAAAGCCTCATTTCTAAGCAAAAATGGTGGACTCGCCAACAATGTGTTTCATATGAGCTTCAAAGGTAGGGTGGTGGTCTAGCTGAAAAATGTGTTTCAAATGAGCTCGAAAGGTAGGGTGGTGTAGACTCGCTAAAATATGTGTTTCAAATGAGTTCAAAAGGTAGGGTAAATAGCCTCATTTCTAAGCAAAAATGGTGGACTCGCCAAAAATGTGTTTCAAATGAGCTCGAAAGGTAGGGTGGTGGACTCGCTAAAAAATGTGTTTCAAATGAACTCGAACGGTAGGGTAAACGTCCTTATTTCTAAGAAAAAATAGTGGACTCGCCGGAAAATGTGTTTCAAATGAGCTCCAAAGGTAGGGTGGTGGTCTAGCTGAAAAATGTGTTTAAAATGAGATCCAAAGATATGGTAAACGACCCCATTTCTGAGCAAAAATGGTGGACTCGCCGAAAAATGTGTTTCATATGAGCTCCAAAGGTAGGGTGGTGGACTCGCTAACAAAATGTGTTTCAAATGCGCTCGAAAGGTAGGGTAAAAGACTTATTTCTAAGAAAAAATAGTGGACTCGCTGGAAAATGTGTTTCAAATGAGCTCCAATGGTAGGGTGGTGGACTCGCTAAAAAATGTGTTTCAAATGAGCTCGAAAGGTAGGGTAAACGGCCTCATTTCTAAGAAAAAATGGTGGACAGGCCAAAAAAAGTGTTTCAAATGAGCTTCAAAGGTAGGGTGGTGGTCTAGCTGAAAAATGTGTTTCAAATGAGATCCAAAGGTAGGGTGGTGTAGACTCGCTAAAATATGTGTTTCAAATGAGATCAAAAGGTAGGGTAAACAGCCTCATTTCTAAGCAAAAATGGTGGACTCGCCAAAAATGTGTTTCAAATGAGCTCGAAAGGTAGGGTGGTGGACTCGCTAAAAAATGTGTTTCAAATGAACTCGAACGGTAGGGTAAACGTCCTTATTTCTAAGAAAAAATAGTGGACTCGCCGGAAAATGTGTTTGAAATGAGCTCCAAAGGTAGGGTTGTGGATTCGCTAAAAAATGTGTTTCAATTAAGCTCGAAAGGTAGGGTAAACGGCCTCATTTCTAAGAAAAAATGGTGGACTCGCCGAAAAATGTGTGTCAAATGATCTTCAAAGGTAGGGTGGTGGTCTAGCTGAAAAATGTGTTTCAAATGAGATCCAAAGATATGGTAAACGACCCCATTTCTGAGCAAAAATGGTGGACTCGCCGAAAAATGTGTTTCATATGAGCTCCAAAGGTAGGGTGGTGGACTCGCTAAAAAAATGTGTTTCAAATGCGCTCGAAAGGTAGGGTAAAAGACTTATTTCTAAGAAAAAATAGTGGACTCGCTGGAAAATGTGTTTCAAATGAGCTCCAATGGTAGGGTGGTGGACTCGCTAAAAAATGTTTTTCAAATGAGCTCGAAAGGTAGGGTAAACGGCCTCATTTCTAAGAAAAAATGGTGGACAGGCCAAAAAAAGTGTTTCAAATGAGCTTCAAAGGTAGGGTGGTGGTCTAGCTGAAAAATGTGTTTCAAATGAGCTCGAAAGGTAGGGTGGTGTAGACTCGCTAAAATATGTGTTTCAAATGAGTTCGAAAGGTAGGGTAAACAGCCTCATTTCTAAGCAAAAATGGTGGACTCGCCAAAAATGTGTTTCAAATGATCTTCAAAGGTAGGGTGGTGGTCTAGCTGAAAAATGTGTTTCAAATGAGATCCAAAGATATGGTAAACGACCCCATTTCTGAGCAAAAATGGTGGACTCGCCGAAAAATGTGTTTCAAATGAGCTCCAAAGGTAGGGTTGTGGATTCGCTAAAAAATGTGTTTCAATTAAGCTCGAAAGGTAGGGTAAACGGCCTCATTTCTAAGCAAAAATGGTGGACTCGCCGAAAAATGTGTTTCAAATGATCTTCAAAGGTAGGGTGGTGGTCTAGCTGAAAAATGTGTTTCAAATGAGATCCAAAGATATGGTAAACGACCCCATTTCTGAGCAAAAATGGTGGACTCGCCGAAAAATGTGTTTCATATGAGCTCCAAAGGTAGGGTGGTGGACTCGCTAAAAAAATGTGTTTCAAATGCGCTCGAAAGGTAGGGTAAAAGACTTATTTCTAAGAAAAAATAGTGGACTCGCTGGAAAATGTGTTTCAAATGAGCTCCAATGGTAGGGTGGTGGACTCGCTAAAAAATGTGTTTCAAATGAGCTCGAAAGGTAGGGTAAACGGCCTCATTTCTAAGAAAAAATGGTGGACAGGCCAAAAAAAGTGTGTCAAATGAGCTTCAAAGGTAGGGTGGTGGTCTAGCTGAAAAATGTGTTTCAAATGAGCTCGAAAGGTAGGGTGGTGTAGACTCGCTAAAATATGTGTTTCAAATGAGTTCGAAAGGTAGGGTAAACAGCCTCATTTCTAAGCAAAAATGGTGGACTCGCCAACAATGTGTTTCAAATGAGCTCGAAAGGTAGGGTGGTGGACTCGCTAAAAAATGTGTTTCAAATGAACTCGAACGGTAGGGTAAACGTCCTTATTTCTTAGAAAAAATAGTGGACTCGCCGGAAAATGTGTTTCAAATGAGCTCCAAAGGTACGGTGGTGGATTCGCTAAAAAATGTGTTTCAACTAAGCTCGAAAGGTTGGGTAAACGGCCTCATTTCTAAGAAAAAATGGTGGACTCGCCGAAAAATGTGTTTCAAATGATCTTCAAAGGTAGGGTGGTGGTCTAGCTGAAAAATGTGTTTCAAATGAGATCCAAAGATATGGTAAACGACCCCATTTCTGAGCAAAAATGGTGGACACGCCGAAAAATGTGTTTCAAATGAGTTCGAAAGGTTGGGTGGTTGACTCGCTAAAAAATGTGTTTCGACTGAGCTCGAAATGTAGCGTAAACGGCCTCATTTCTAAGCAAAAATGGTGGACTCGCCGAAAAATGTGTTTCATATGAGCTCCAAAGGTAGAGTGGTGGACTCGCTAAAAAATGTGTTTCAAATGAGCTTGAAAGGTAGGGTAAACGGCCTTATTTCTAAGAAAAAAATAGTGGACAGGCCAAAAAAAGTGTTTCAAATGAGCTCCAAAGGTAGGGTGGTGGTCTAGCTGAATAATGTGTTTCAAATGAGCTCGAAAGGTAGGGTGGTGTGGACTCGCTAAAACATGTGTTCCAAATGAGCTCGAAAGGTAGGGTAAACGGCCTCATTTCTATGCAAAAATGGTGGACTCGCCAAAAATGTGTTTCAAATGAGCTCGAAAGGTAGGGTGGTGGACTCGCTAAAAAAATGTGTTTCAAATGAACTCGAACGGTAGGGTAAACGTCCTTAATTCTTAGAAAAAATAGTGGACTCGCCGGAAAATGTGTTTCAAATGAGCTCCAAAGGTAGGGTGGTGGATTCGCTAAAAAATGTGTTTCAATTAAGCTCGAAAGGTAGGGTAAACGGCCTCATTTCTAAGAAAAAATGGTGGACTCGCCGAAAAATGTGTTTCGAAAGATCTTCAAAGGTAGGGTGGTGGTCTAGCTGAAAAATGTGTTTCAAATGACATCCAAAGATATGGTAAACGACCCCATTTCTAAGCAAAAATGGTGGACTCGCCGAAAAATGTGTTTCGTATGAGCTCCAAAGGTAGGGTGGTGGACTCGCTAAAAAAATGTGTTTCAAATGCGCTCGAAAGGTAGGGTAAAGGCCTTATTTCTAAGAAAAAATAGTGGACTCGCTGGAAAATGTGTTTCAAATGAGCTCCAATGGTAGGGTGGTGGACTCGCTAAAAAATATGTTTCAAATGAGCTCGAAAGGTAGGGTAAACGTCCTTATTTCTAAGAAAAAATAGTGGACTCGCCGGAAAATGTGTTTCAAATGAGCTCCAAAGGTAGGGTTGTGGATTCGCTAAAAAATGTGTTTCAATTAAGCTCGAAAGGTAGGGTAAACGGCCTCATTTCTAAGCAAAAATGGTGGACTCGCCGAAAAATGTGTTTCAAATGATCTTCAAAGGTAGGGTGGTGGTCTAGCTGAAAAATGTGTTTCAAATGAGATCCAAAGATATGGTAAACGACCCCATTTCTGAGCAAAAATGGTGGACTCGCCGAAAAATGTGTTTCATATGAGCTCCAAAGGTAGGTGGTGGACTCGCTAAAAAAATGTGTTTCAAATGCGCTCGAAAGGTAGGGTAAAAGACTTATTTCTAAGAAAAAATAGTGGACTCGCTGGAAAATGTGTTTCAAATGAGCTCCAATGGTAGGGTGGTGGACTCGCTAAAAAATGTGTTTCAAATGAGCTCGAAAGGTAGGGTAAACGGCCTCATTTCTAAGAAAAAATGGTGGACAGGCCAAAAAAAGTGTGTCAAATGAGCTTCAAAGGTAGGGTGGTGGTCTAGCTGAAAAATGTGTTTCAAATGAGCTCGAAAGGTAGGGTGGTGTAGATTCGCTAAAATATGTGTTTCAAATGAGTTCGAAAGTAAGGGTAAACAGCCTCATTTCTAAGCAAAAATGGTGGACTCGCCAAAAATGTGTTTCAAATGAGCTCGAAAGGTAGGGTGGTGGACTCGCTAAAAAAATGTGTTTCAAATGAACTCGAACGGTAGGGTAAACGTCCTTAATTCTTAGAAAAAATAGTGGACTCGCCGGAAAATGTGTTTCAAATGAGCTCCAAAGGTAGGGTGGTGGATTCGCTAAAAAATGTGTTTCAATTAAGCTCGAAAGGTAGGGTAAACGGCCTCATTTCTAAGAAAAAATGGTGGACTCAAAAAATGGTGGACTCGCCGAAAAATGTGTTTCGAAAGATCTTCAAAGGTAGGGTGGTGGTCTAGCTGAAAAATGTGTTTCAAATGACATCCAAAGATATGGTAAACGACCCCATTTCTAAGCAAAAATGGTGGACTCGCCGAAAAATGTGTTTCGTATGAGCTCCAAAGGTAGGGTGGTGGACTCGCTAAAAAAATGTGTTTCAAATGCGCTCGAAAGGTAGGGTAAAGGCCTTATTTCTAAGAAAAAATAGTGGACTCGCTGGAAAATGTGTTTCAAATGAGCTCCAATGGTAGGGTGGTGGACTCGCTAAAAAATATGTTTCAAATGAGCTCGAAAGGTAGGGTAAACGTCCTTATTTCTAAGAAAAAATAGTGGACTCGCCGGAAAATGTGTTTCAAATGAGCTCCAAAGGTAGGGTTGTGGATTCGCTAAAAAATGTGTTTCAATTAAGCTCGAAAGGTAGGGTAAACGGCCTCATTTCTAAGCAAAAATGGTGGACTCGCCGAAAAATGTGTTTCAAATGATCTTCAAAGGTAGGGTGGTGGTCTAGCTGAAAAATGTGTTTCAAATGAGATCCAAAGATATGGTAAACGACCCCATTTCTGAGCAAAAATGGTGGACTCGCCGAAAAATGTGTTTCATATGAGCTCCAAAGGTAGGTGGTGGACTCGCTAAAAAAATGTGTTTCAAATGCGCTCGAAAGGTAGGGTAAAAGACTTATTTCTAAGAAAAAATAGTGGACTCGCTGGAAAATGTGTTTCAAATGAGCTCCAATGGAAGGGTGGTGGACTCGCTAAAAAATGTGTTTCAAATGAGCTCGAAAGGTAGGGTAAACGGCCTCATTTCTAAGAAAAAATGGTGGACAGGCCAAAAAAAGTGTGTCAAATGAGCTTCAAAGGTAGGGTGGTGGTCTAGCTGAAAAATGTGTTTCAAATGAGCTCGAAAGGTAGGGTGGTGTAGATTCGCTAAAATATGTGTTTCAAATGAGTTCGAAAGTAAGGGTAAACAGCCTCATTTCTAAGCAAAAATGGTGGACTCGCCAAAAATGTGTTTCAAATGAGCTCGAAAGGTAGGGTGGTGGACTCGCTAAAAAAATGTGTTTCAAATGAACTCGAACGGTAGGGTAAACGTCCTTAATTCTTAGAAAAAATAGTGGACTCGCCGGAAAATGTGTTTCAAATGAGCTCCAAAGGTAGGGTGGTGGATTCGCTAAAAAATGTGTTTCAATTAAGCTCGAAAGGTAGGGTAAACGGCCTCATTTCTAAGCAAAAATGGTGGACTCGCCGAAAAATGTGTTTCAAATGATCTTCAAAGGTAGGGTGGTGGTCTAGCTGAAAAATGTGTTTCAAATGAGATCCAAAGATATGGTAAACGACCCCATTTCTGAGCAAAAATGGTGGACTCGCCGAAAAATGTGTTTCATATGAGCTCCAAAGGTAGGTGGTGGACTCGCTAAAAAAATGTGTTTCAAATGCGCTCGAAAGGTAGGGTAAAAGACTTATTTCTAAGAAAAAATAGTGGACTCGCTGGAAAATGTGTTTCAAATGAGCTCGAAAGGTAGGGTGGTGTAGATTCGCTAAAATATGTGTTTCAAATGAGTTCGAAAGTAAGGGTAAACAGCCTCATTTCTAAGCAAAAATGGTGGACTCGCCAAAAATGTGTTTCAAATGAGCTCGAAAGGTAGGGTGGTGGACTCGCTAAAAAAATGTGTTTCAAATGAACTCGAACGGTAGGGTAAACGTCCTTAATTCTTAGAAAAAATAGTGGACTCGCCGGAAAATGTGTTTCAAATGAGCTCCAAAGGTAGGGTTGTGGATTCGCTAAAAAATGTGTTTCAATTAAGCTCGAAAGGTAGGGTAAACGGCCTCATTTCTAAGAAAAAATGGTGGACTCGCCGAAAAATGTGTTTCAAATGATCTTCAAAGGTAGGGTGGTGGTCTAGCTGAAAAATGTGTTTCAAATGAGATCCAAAGATATGGTAAACGACCCCATTTCTGAGCAAAAATGGTGGACTCGCCGAAAAATGTGTTTCATATGAGCTCCAAAGGTAGGTGGTGGACTCGCTAAAAAAATGTGTTTCAAATGCGCTCGAAAGGTAGGGTAAAAGACTTATTTCTAAGAAAAAATAGTGGACTCGCTGGAAAATGTGTTTCAAATGAGCTCCAATGGTAGGGTGGTGGACTCGCTAAAAAATGTGTTTCAAATGAGCTCGAAAGGTAGGGTAAACGGCCTCATTTCTAAGAAAAAATGGTGGACAGGCCAAAAAAAGTGTGTCAAATGAGCTTCAAAGGTAGGGTGGTGGTCTAGCTGAAAAATGTGTTTCAAATGAGCTCGAAAGGTAGGGTGGTGTAGATTCGCTAAAATATGTGTTTCAAATGAGTTCGAAAGTAAGGGTAAACAGCCTCATTTCTAAGCAAAAATGGTGGACTCGCCAACAATGTGTTTCAAATGAGCTCGAAAGGTAGGGTGGTGGACTCGCTAAAAAATGTGTTTCAAATGAACTCGAACGGTAGGGTAAACGTCCTTATTTCTTAGAAAAAATAGTGGACTCGCCGGAAAATGTGTTTCAAATGAGCTCCAAAGGTAGGGTGGTGGATTCGCTAAAAAATGTGTTTCAACTAAGCTCGAAAGGTTGGGTAAACAGCCTCATTTCTAAGAAAAAATGGTGGACTCGCCGAAAAATGTGTTTCAAATGATCTTCAAAGGTAGGGTGGTGGTCTAGCTGAAAAATGTGTTTCAAATGAGATCCAAAGATATGGTAAACGACCCCATTTCTGAGCAAAAATGGTGGACACGCCGAAAAATGTGTTTCAAATGAGTTCGAAAGGTAGGGTGGTTGACTCGCTAAAAAATGTGTTTCGACTGAGCTCGAAATGTAGGGTAAACGGCCTCATTTCTAAGCAAAAATGGTGGAATCGCCGAAAAATGTGTTTCATATGAGCTCCAAAGGTAGAGTGGTGGACTCGCTAAAAAATGTGTTTCAAATGAGCTCGAAAGGTAGGGTAAACGGCCTTATTTCTAAGAAAAAAATAGTGGACAGGCCAAAAAAAGTGTTTCAAATGAGCTCCAAAGGTAGGGTGGTGGTCTAGCTGAATAATGTGTTTCAAATGAGCTCGAAAGGTAGGGTGGTGTGGACTCGCTAAAACATGTGTTCCAAATGAGCTCGAAAGGTAGGGTAAACGGCCTCATTTCTATGCAAAAATGGTGGACTCGCCAAAAATGTGTTTCAAATGAGCTCGAAAGGTAGGGTGGTGGACTCGCTAAAAAAATGTGTTTCAAATGAGCTCGAAAGATAGGGTAAACGGCCTCATTTCTAAGAAAAAATGGTGGACAAGCCAAAAAAAGTGTTTCAAATGAGCTTCAAAGGTAGGGTGGTGGTCTAGCTGAAAAATGTGTTTCAAATGAGCTCGAAAGGTAGGGTGGTGTAGACTCGCTAAAATATGTGTTTCAAATGAGTTCGAAAGGTAGGGTAAACAGCCTCATTTCTAAGGAAAAATGGTGGACTCGCCAAAAATGTGTTTCAAATGATCTTCAAAGGTAGGGTGGTGGTCTAGCTGAAAAATGTGTTTCAAATAAGATCCAAAGATATGGTAAACGACCCCATTTCTGAGCAAAAATGGTGGACTCGCCGAAAAATGTGTTTCAAATGAGCTCGAAAGGTAGGGTTGTGGATTCGCTAAAAAATGTGTTTCAATTAAGCTCGAAAGGTAGGGTAAACGGCCTCATTTCTAAGCAAAAATGGTGGACTCGCCGAAAAATGTGTTTCAAATGATCTTCAGAGGTAGGGTGGTGGTCTAGCTGAAAAATGTGTTTCAAATGAGATCCAAAGATATGGTAAACGACCCCATTTCTGAGCAAAAATGGTGGACTCGCCGAAAAATGTGTTTCATATGAGCTCCAAAGGTAGGTGGTGGACTCGCTAAAAAAATGTGTTTCAAATGCGCTCGAAAGGTAGGGTAAAAGACTTATTTCTAAGAAAAAATAGTGGACTCGCTGGAAAATGTGTTTCAAATGAGCTCCAATGGTAGGGTGGTGGACTCGCTAAAAAATGTGTTTCAAATGAGCTCGAAAGGTAGGGTAAACGGCCTCATTTCTAAGAAAAAATGGTGGACAGGCCAAAAAAAGTGTGTCAAATGAGCTTCAAAGGTAGGGTGGTGGTCTAGCTGAAAAATGTGTTTCAAATGAGCTCGAAAGGTAGGGTGGTGTAGACTCGCTAAAATATGTGTTTCAAATGAGTTCGAAAGTAAGGGTAAACAGCCTCATTTCTAAGCAAAAATGGTGGACTCGCCAACAATGTGTTTCAAATGAGCTCGAAAGGTAGGGTGGTGGACTCGCTAGAAAATGTGTTTCAAATGAACTCGAACGGTAGGGTAAACGCCCTTATTTCTTAGAAAAAATAGTGGACTCGCCGGAAAATGTGTTTCAAATGAGCTCCAAAGGTAGGGTGGTGGATTCGCTAAAAAATGTGTTTCCACTAAGCTCGAAAGGTTGGGTAAACGGCCTCATTTCTAAGAAAAAATGGTGGACTCGCCGAAAAATGTGTTTCAAATGATCTTCAAAGGTAGGGTGGTGGTCTAGCTGAAAAATGTGTTTCAAATGAGATCCAAAGATATGGTAAACGACCCCATTTCTGAGCAAAAATGGTGGACACGCCGAAAAATGTGTTTCAAATGAGTTCGAAAGGTAGGGTGGTTGACTCGCTAAAAAATGTGTTTCGACTGAGCTCGAAATGTAGGGTAAACGGCCTCATTTCTAAGCAAAAATGGTGGACTCGCCGAAAAATGTGTTTCATATGAGCTCCAAAGGTAGAGTGGTGGACTCGCTAAAAAATGTGTTTCAAATGAGCTCGAAAGGTAGGGTAAACGGCCTTATTTCTAAGAAAAAAATAGTGGACAGGCCAAAAAAAGTGTTTCAAATGAGCTCCAAAGGTAGGGTGGTGGTCTAGCTGAATAATGTGTTTCAAATGAGCTCGAAAGGTAGGGTGGTGTGGACTCGCTAAAACATGTGTTCCAAATGAGCTCGAAAGGTAGGGTAAACGGCCTCATTTCTATGCAAAAATGGTGGACTCGCCAAAAATGTGTTTCAAATGAGCTCGAAAGGTAGGGTGGTGGACTCGCTAAAAAAATGTGTTTCAAATGAACTCGAACGGTAGGGTAAACGTCCTTAATTCTTAGAAAAAATAGTGGACTCGCCGGAAAATGTGTTTCAAATGAGCTCCAAAGGTAGGGTGGTGGACTCGCTAAAATAAGTGTTTCAAATGAGCTCGAAAGGTAGGGTAAACGGCTTCATTTCTAAGAAAAAATGGAGGACTCGCCAAAAATGTGTTTCAAATGAGTTTCAAAGGTAGGGTGGTGGTCTAGCTAAAAATGTGTTTCAATTAAGCTCGAAAGGTAGGGTAAACGGCCTCATTTCTAAGAAAAAATGGTGGACTCGCCGAAAAATGTGTTTCAAAAGATCTTCAAAGGTAGGGTGGTGGTCTAGCTGAAAAATGTGTTTCAAATGACATCCAAAGATATGGTAAACGACCCCATTTCTAAGCAAAAATGGTGGACTCGCCGAAAAATGTGTTTCATATGAGCTCCAAAGGTAGGGTGGTGGACTCGCTAAAAAAATGTGTTTCAAATGCGCTCGAAAGGTAGGGTAAAGGCCTTATTTCTAAGAAAAAATAGTGGACTCGCTGGAAAATGTGTTTCAAATGAGGTCCAATGGTAGGGTGGTGGACTCGCTAAAAAATGTGTTTCAAATGAGCTCGAAAGGTAGGGTAAACGGCCTCATTTCTAAGAAAAAATGGTGGACAGGCCAAAAAAAAGTGTTTCAAATGAGCTTCAAAGGTAGGGTGGTGGTTTAGCTGAAAAATGTGTTTCAAATGAGCTCCAAAGATAGGGTAAACAGCCCCATTTCTGAGTATAAATGGTGGACTCGCTGAAAATTGTATTTCATATGAGCTCCAAAGGTAGGGTGGTGGACTCGCTAAAAAATGTGTTTCAAATGAGTTTGAAGGTAGGGTAAACAGCCTCATTTGTAAAGCAAAAAGGTGGTAACGCCGAAAAATGTGTTTCAAATGAGCTCGAAAGGTAGGGTGGTGGACTCGCTAAAAAAATGTGTTTCAAATGAACTCGAACGGTAGGGTAAACGTCCTTAATTCTTAGAAAAATAGTGGACTCGCCGGAAAATGTGTTTCAAATGAGCTCCAAAGGTAGGGTGGTGGATTCGCTAAAAAATGTGTTTCAATTAAGCTCGAAAGGTAGGGTAAACGGCCTCATTTCTAAGAAAAAATGGTGGACTCGCCGAAAAATGTGTTTCAAAAGATCTTCAAAGGTAGGGTGGTGGTCTAGCTGAAAAATGTGTTTCAAATGACATCCAAAGATATGGTAAACGACCCCATTTCTAAGCAAAAATGGTGGACTCGCCGAAAAATGTGTTTCATATGAGCTCCAAAGGTAGGGTGGTGGACTCGCTAAAAAAATGTGTTTCAAATGCGCTCGAAAGGTAGGGTAAAGGCCTTATTTCTAAGAAAAAATAGTGGACTCGCTGGAAAATGTGTTTCAAATGAGCTCCAATGGTAGGGTGGTGGACTCGCTAAAAAATGTGTTTCAATGAGCTCGAAAGGTAGGGTAAACGGCCTCATTTCTAAGAAAAAATGGTGGACAGGCCAAAAAAAAGTGTTTCAAATGAGCTTCAAAGGTAGGGTGGTGGTTTAGCTGAAAAATGTGTTTCAAATGAGCTCCAAAGATAGGGTAAACAGCCCCATTTCTGAGTATAAATGGTGGACTCGCTGAAAATTGTATTTCATATGAGCTCCAAAGGTAGGGTGGTGGACTCGCTAAAAAATGTGTTTCAAATGAGTTTGAAGGTAGGGTAAACAGCCTCATTTGTAAAGCAAAAAGGTGGTAACGCCGAAAAATGTGTTTCAAATGAGCTCGAAAGGTAGGGTGGTGGACTCGCTAAAAAAATGTGTTTCAAATGAACTCGAACGGTAGGGTAAACGTCCTTAATTCTAAGAAAAAATAGTGGACTCGCCGGAAAATGTGTTTCAAATGAGCTCCAAAGGTAGGGTGGTGGATTCGCAAAAAAATGTGTTTCAATTAAGCTCGAAAGGTAGGGTTAACGGCCTCATTTCTAAGAAAAAATGGTGGACTCGCCGAAAAATGTGTTTCAAATGATCTTCAAAGGTAGGGTGGTGGTCTAGCTGAAAAATGTGTTTCAAATGAGATCTAAAGATATGGTAAACGACCCCATTTCTAAGCAAAAATGGTGGACTCGCCGAAAAATGTGTTTCATATGAGCTCCAAAGGTAGGGTGGTGGACTCGCTAAAAAAATGTGTTTCAAATGCGCTCGAAAGGTAGGGTAAAGGTCTTATTTCTAAGAAAAAATAGTGGACTCGCTGGAAAATTTGTTTCAAATGAGCTCCAATGGTAGGGTGGTGGACTCGCTAAAAATTGTGTTTCAAATGAGCTCGAAAGGTAGGTTAACGGCCTCATTTCTAAGAAAAAATGGTGGACAGGCCAAAAAAAAGTGTTTCAAATGAGTTTCAAAGGAAGGGTGGTGGTCTAGCTGAAAAATGTGTTTCAAATGAGCTCCAAAGATAGTGTAAACAGCCCCATTTCTGAGTATAAATGGTGGACTCGCTGACAATTGTTTTTCATATGAGCTCCAAAGGTAGGGTGGTGGACTCGCTAAAAATGTGTTTCAAATGAGTTTGAAGGTAGGGTAAACAGCCTCATTTGTAAAGCAAAAAGGTGGTAACGCCGCAAAATGTGTTTCAAATGAGTTCGAAAGGTAGGGTGGTTGACTCGCTAAAAAATGTGTTTCGACTGAGCTCGAAATGTAGGGTAAACGACCTCATTTCTAAGAAAAAATGGTGGAGTCGCCGAAAAAATGTGTTTCATATGAGCTCCAAAGGTAGAGTGGTGGACTCGCTAAAAAATGTGTTTCAAATGAGCTCGAAAGGTAGGGGTAAACGGCATTATTTCTAAGAAAAAATAGTGGACAGTCCAAAAAGTGTTTCAAATGAGCTCCAAAGGTAGGGTGGTGGATTCGTTAAAAAATTTGTTTCAATTAAGCTCGAAAGGTAGGGTAAACGGCCTCATTTATAAGAACAAATGGTGGACTCGCCGAAAAATGTGTTTCAAATGATCTTCAAAGTAGGGTGGTGGTCCTAGCTGAAAAATGTGTTTCAAAATGAGATCCAAAGATATGGTAAACGGCCCGTTTCTAAGCAAAAATGGTGGACTCGCCGAAAATGTGTTTCATAAGAGCTCCAAAGGTAGGGTGGTGGACTCGCTAAAAAAATGAGTTTCAAATGCGCTCGAAAGGTAGGGTAAAGGCCTTATTTCTAAGAAAAAATAGTGGACTCGCCGGAAAATGTGTTTCAAATGAGCTCCAAAGGTAGGGTGGTGGATTCGCTAAAAAATGTGTTTCAATTAAGCTCGAAAGGGAGGGTAAACGACCTCATTTCTAAGAAAAAATGGTGGACTCGCCGAAAAATGTGTTTCAAATGATCTTCAAAGTTAGGGTGGTGGTCTAGCTGAAAAATGTGTTTCAAATGAGATCCAAAGATATGGTAAACGACCCCACTTCTAAGCAAAAATGGTGGACTCGCCGAAAATTGTTTTTCATATGAGCTCCAAAGGTAGGGTGGTGGACTCGCTAAAAAATGTGTTTCAAATGAGTTTGAAGGTAGGGTAAACAGCCTCATTTGTAAAGCAAAAAGGTGGACACGCCGAAAAATGTGTTTCAAATGAGTTCGAAAGGTAGGGTGGTTGACTCGCTAAAAAATGTGTTTCGACTGAGCTCGAAATGTAGGGTAAACGGCCTCATTTCTAAGCAAAAATGGTGGACTCGCCGAAAAATGTGTTTCATATGAGCTCCAAAGGTAGAGTGGTGGACTCGCTAAAAAATGTGTTTCAAATGAGCTCGAATGGTAGGGTAAACGGCCTTATTTCTAAGAAAAAATAGTGGACAGGCCAAAAAAGTGTTTCAAATGAGCTCCAAAGGTAGGGTGGTGGTCTAGCTGAAAAATGTGTTTCAAATGAGCTCGAAAGGTAGGGTGGTGGACTCGCTAAAAAAATGTGTTTCAAATGAACTCGAACGGTATGGTAAACGTCCTTAATTCTAAGAAAAAATAGTGGACTCGCCGGAAAATGTGTTTCAAATGAGCTCCAAAGGTAGGGTGGTGGATTCGCCAAAAAATGTGTTTCAATTAAGCTCGAAAGGTAGGGTAAACGGCCTCATTTCTAAGAAAAAAGGGTGGACTCGCCGAAAAATGTGTTTCAAAAGATCTTCAAAGGTAGGGTGGTGGTCTAGCTGAAAAATGTGTTTCAAATGAGATCCAAAGATATGGTAAACGACCCCGTTTCTAAGCAAAAATGGTGGACTCGCCGAAAAATGTGTTTCATATGAGCTCCAAAGGTAGGGTGTTGGACTCGCTAAAAAAATGAGTTTCAAATGCGCTCGAAAGGTAGGGTAAAGGCCTTATTTCTAAGAAAAAATAGTGGACTCGCCGGAAAATGTGTTTCAAATGAGCTCCAAAGGTAGGGTGGTGGATTCGCTAAAAAATGTGTTTCAATTAAGCTCGAAAGGGAGGGTAAACGACCTCATTTCTAAGAAAAAATGGTGCACTCGCCGAAAAATGTGTTTCAAATGATCTTCAAAGGTAGGGTGGTGGTCTAGCTGAAAAATGTGTTTCAAATGAGATCCAAAGATATGGTAAACGACCCCACTTCTAAGCAAAAATGGTGGACTCGCCGAAAATTGTTTTTCATATGAGCTCCAAAGGTAGGGTGGTGGACTCGCTAAAAAATGTGTTTCAAATGAGTTTGAAGGTAGGGTAAACAGCCTCATTTGTAAAGCAAAAAGGTGGACACGCCGAAAAATGTGTTTCAAATGAGTTCGAAAGGTAGGGTGGTTGACTCGCTAAAAAATGTGTTTCGACTGAGCTCGAAATGTAGGGTAAACGGCCTCATTTCTAAGCAAAAATGGTGGACTCGCCGAAAAATGTGTTTCATATGAGCTCCAAAGGTAGAGTGGTGGACTCGCTAAAAAATGTGTTTCAAATGAGCTCGAAAGGTAGGGTAAACGGCCTTATTTCTAAGAAAAAATAGTGGACAGGCCAAAAAAGTGTTTCAAATGAGCTCCAAAGGTAGGGTGGTGGTCTAGCTGAAAAATGTGTTTCAAATGAGCTCGAAAGGTAGGGTGGTGGACTCGCTAAAAAAATGTGTTTCAAATGAACTCGAACGGTATGGTAAACGTCCTTAATTCTAAGAAAAAATAGTGGACTCGCCGGAAAATGTGTTTCAAATGAGCTCCAAAGGTAGGGTGGTGGATTCGCCAAAAAATGTGTTTCAATTAAGCTCGAAAGGTAGGGTAAACGGCCTCATTTCTAAGAAAAAAGGGTGGACTCGCCGAAAAATGTGTTTCAAAAGATCTTCAAAGGTAGGGTGGTGGTCTAGCTGAAAAATGTGTTTCAAATGACATCCAAAGATATGGTAAACGACCCCATTTCTAAGCAAAAATGGTGGACTCGCCGAAAAATGTGTTTCATATGAGCTCCAAAGGTAGGGTGGTGGACTCGCTAAAAAAATGTGTTTCAAATGCGCTCGAAAGGTAGGGTAAAGGCCTTATTTCTAACAAAAAATAGTGGACTCGCTGGAAAATGTGTTTCAAATGAGCTCCAATGGTAGGGTGGTGGACTCGCTAAAAAATGTGTTTCAAATGAGCTCGAAAGGTAGGGTAAACGGCCTCATTTCTAAGAAAAAATGGTGGACAGGCCAAAAAAAAGTGTTTCAAATGAGCTTCAAAGGTAGGGTGGTGGTCTAGCTGAAAAATGTGTTTCAAATGAGCTCCAAAGATAGTGTAAACAGCCCCATTTCTGAGTATAAATGGTGGACTCGCTGAAAATTGTTTTTCATATGAGCTCCAAAGGTAGGGTGGTGGACTCGCTAAAAAATGTGTTTCAAATGAGTTTGAAGGTAGGGTAAACAGCCTCATTTGTAAAGCAAAAAGGTGGTAACGCCGAAAATGTGTTTCAAATGAGTTCGAAAGGTAGAGTGGTGGACTCGCTAAAAAATGTGTTTCAAATGAGCTCGAAAGGTAGGGTAAACGGCCTTATTTCTAAGAAAAAATAGTGGACAGGCCAAAAAAAGTGTTTCAAATGAGCTCCAAAGGTAGGGTGGTGGTCTAGCTGAAAAATGTGTTTCAAATGAGCTCGAAAGGTAGGGTGGTGTGGACTCGCTAAAATATGTGTTTCAAATGAGTTCGAAAGGTAGGGTAAACAGCCTCATTTCTAAGCAAAAATGGTGGACTCGCCAAAAATGTATTTCAAATGAGCTCGAAAGGTAGGGTGGTGGACTCGCTAAAAAAATATGTTTCAAATGAACTCGAACGGTAGGGTAAACGTCCTTAATTCTAAGAAAAAATAGTGGCCTCGCCGGAAAATGTGTTTCAAATGAGCTCCAAAGGTAGGGTGGTGGATTCGCAAAAAAATGTGTTTCAATTATGATCGAAAGGTAGGGTAAACGGCCTCATTTCTAAGAAAAAATGGTGGACTCGCCGAAAAATGTGTTTCAAATGATCTTCAAAGGTAGGGTGGTGGTCTAGCTGAAAAATGTGTTTCAAATGAGATCTAAAGATATGGTAAACGACCCCATTTCTAAGCAAAAATGGTGGACTCGCCGAAAAATGTGTCTCATATGAGCTCCAAAGGTAGGGTGGTGGACTCGCTAAAAAAATGAGTTTCAAATGCGCTCGAAAAGTAGGGTAAAGGCCTTATTTCTAAGAAAAAATAGTGGACTCGCCGGAAAATGTGTTTCAAATGAGCTCCAAAGGTAGGGTGGTGGATTCGCTAAAAATTGTGTTTCAAATGAGCTCGAAAGGTAGGGTAAACGGCCTCATTTCTAAGAAAAAATGGTGGACTCGCCGAAAAATGTGTTTCAAATGATCTTCAAAGGTAGGGTGGTGGTCTAGCTGAAAAATGTGTTTCAAATGAGATCCAAAGATATGGTAAACGACCCCACTTCTAAGCAAAAATGGTGGACTCGCCGAAAATTGTTTTTCATATGAGCTCCAAAGGTAGGGTGGTGGACTCGCTAAAAAATGTGTTTCAAATGAGTTTGAAGGTAGGGTAAACAGCCTCATTTGTAAAGCAAAAAGGTGGACACGCCGAAAAATGTGTTTCAAATGAGTTCGAAAGGTAGGGTGGTTGACTCGCTAAAAAATGTGTTTCGACTGATCTCGAAATGTAGGGTAAACGGCCTCATTTCTAAGTTAAAATGGTGGACTCGCCGAAAAATGTGTTTCATATGAGCTCCAAAGGTAGAGTGGTGGACTCGCTAAAAAATGTGTTTCAAATGAGCTCGAAAGGTAGGGTAAACGGCCTTATTTCTAAGAAAAAATAGTGGACAGGCCAAAAAAGTGTTTCAAATGAGCTCCAAAGGTAGGGTGGTGGTCTAGCTGAAAAATGTGTTTCAAATGAGCTCGAAAGGTAGGGTGGTGGACTCGCTAAAAAAATGTGTTTCAAATGAACTCGAACGGTATGGTAAACGTCCTTAATTCTAAGAAAAAATAGTGGACTCGCCGGAAAATGTGTTTCAAATGAGCTCCAAAGGTAGGGTGGTGGATTCGCCAAAAAATGTGTTTCAATTAAGCTCGAAAGGTAGGGTAAACGGCCTCATTTCTAAGAAAAAATGGTGGACTCGCCGAAAAATGTGTTTCAAAAGATCTTCAAAGGTAGGGTGGTGGTCTAGCTGAAAAATGTGTTTCAAATGACATCCAAAGATATGGTAAACGACCCCATTTCTAAGCAAAAATGGTGGACTCGCCGAAAAATGTGTTTCATATGAGCTCCAAAGGAAGGGTGGTGGACTCGCTAAAAAAATGTGTTTCAAATGCGCTCGAAAGGTAGGGTAAAGGCCTTATTTCTAACAAAAAATAGTGGACTCGGTGGAAAATGTGTTTCAAATGAGCTCCAATGGTAGGGTGGTGGACTCGCTAAAAAATGTGTTTCAAATGAGCTCGAAAGGTAGGGTAAACGGCCTCATTTCTAAGAAAAAATGGTGGACAGGCCAAAAAAAAGTGTTTCAAATGAGCTTCAAAGGTAGGGTGGTGGTCTAGCTGAAAAATGTGTTTCAAATGAGCTCCAAAGATAGTGTAAACAGCCCCATTTCTGAGTATAAATGGTGGACTCGCTGAAAATTGTTTTTCATATGAGCTCCAAAGGTAGGGTGGTGGACTCGCTAAAAAATGTGTTTCAAATGAGTTTGAAGGTAGGGTAAACAGCCTCATTTGTAAAGCAAAAAGGTGGTAACGCCGAAAAATGTGTTTCAAATGAGTTCGAAAGGTAGAGTGGTGGACTCGCTAAAAAATGTGTTTCAAATGAGCTCGAAAGGTAGGGTAAACGGCCTTATTTCTAAGAAAAAATAGTGGACAGGCCAAAAAAAGTGTTTCAAATGAGCTCCAAAGGTAGGGTGGTGGTCTAGCTGAAAAATGTGTTTCAAATGAGTTCGAAAGGTAGGGTGGTGTGGACTCGCTAAAATATGTGTTTCAAATGAGTTCGAAAGGTAGGGTAAACAGCCTCATTTCTAAGCAAAAATGGTGGACTCGCCAAAAATGTGTTTCAAATGAGCTCGAAAGGTAGGGTGGTGGACGCGCTAAAAAAATATGTTTCAAATGAACTCGAACGGTAGGGTAAACGTCCTTAATTCTAAGAAAAAATAGTGGACTCGCCGGAAAATGTGTTTCAAATGAGCTCCAAAGGTAGGGTGGTGGATTCGCAAAAAAATGTGTTTCAATTATGCTCGAAAGGTAGGGTAAACGGCCTCATTTCTAAGAAAAAATGGTGGACTCGCCGAAAAATGTGTTTCAAATGATCTTCAAAGGTAGGGTGGTGGTCTAGCTGAAAAATGTGTTTCAAATGAGATCTAAAGATATGGTAAACGACCCCATTTCTAAGCAAAAATGGTGGACTCGCCGAAAAATGTGTTTCATATGAGCTCCAAAGGTAGGGTGGTGGACTCGCTAAAAAAATGTGTTTCAAATGCGCTCGAAAGGTAGGGTTAAGGTCTTATTTCTAAGAAAAAATAGTGGACTCGCTGGAAAATGTGTTTCAAATGAGCTCCAATGGTAGGGTGGTGGACTCGCTAAAAATTGTGTTTCAAATGAGCTCGAAAGGTAGGGTAAACGGCCTCATTTCTAAGAAAAAATGGTGGACAGGCCAAAAAAAAGTGTTTCAAATGAGTTTCAAAGGAAGGGTGGTGGTCTAGCTGAAAAATGTGTTTCAAATGAGCTCCAAAGATAGTGTAAACAGCCCCATTTCTGAGTATAAATGGTGGACTCGCTGACAATTGTTTTTCATATGAGCTCCAAAGGTAGGGTGGTGGACTCGCTAAAAATGTGTTTCAAATGAGTTTGAAGGTAGGGTAAACAACCTCATTTGTATAGCAAAAAGGTGGTAACGCCGAAAAATGTGTTTCAAATGAGTTCGAAAGGTAGGGTGGTTGACTCGCTAAAAAATTTGTTTCGACTGAGCTCGAAATGTAGGGTAAACGGCCTCATTTCTAAGCAAAAATGGTGGACTCGCTGAAAAATGTGTTTCATATGAGCTCCAAAGGTAGAGTGGTGGACTCGCTAAAAAATGTGTTTCAAATGAGCTTGAAAGGTAGGGTAAACGGCCTTATTTCTAAGAAAAAATAGTGGACAGGCCAAAAAAAGTGTTTCAAATGAGCTCCAAAGTTAGGGTGGTGGATTCGTTAAAAAATGTGTTTCAATTAAGCTCGAAAGGTAGGGTAAACGGCCTCATTTATAAGAACAAATGGTGGACTCGCCGAAAAATGTGTTTCAAATGATCTTCAAAGGTAGGGTGGTGGTCTAGCTGAAAAATGTGTTTCAAATGAGATCCAAAGATATGGTAAACGACCCCGTTTCTAAGCAAAAATGGTGGACTCGCCGAAAAATGTGTTTCATATGAGCTCCAAAGGTAGGGTGGTGGACTCGCTAAAAAAATGTGTTTCAAATGCGCTTGAAAGGTAGGGTAAAGGCCTTATTTCTAAGAAAAAATAGTGGACTCGCCGGAAAATGTGTTTCAAATGAGCTCCAAAGGTAGGGTGGTGGATTCGCTAAAAGATGTGTTTCAATTAAGCTCGAAAGGTAGGGTAAACGGCCTCATTTCTAAGAAAAAATGGTGGACTCGCCGAAAAATGTGTTTCAAATGATCTTCAAAGGTAGGGTGGTGGTCTAGCTGAAAAATGTGTTTCAAATGAGATCCAAAGATATGGTAAATGACCCCATTTCTGAGCAAAAATGGTGGACTCGCCGAAAAATGTGTTTCATATGAGCTCCAAAGGTAGGGTGGTGGACTCGCTAAAAAAATGTGTTTCAAATGCGCTCGAAAGGTAGGGTAAAGGCCTTATTTCTAAGAAAAAATAGTGGACTCGCTGGAAAATGTGTTTCAAATGAGCTCCAATGGTAGGGTGGTGGACTCGCTAAAAAATGTGTTTCAAATGAGCTCGAAAGGTAGGGTAAACGGCCTCATATCTAAGAAAAATGGTGGACAGGCCAAAAAAAAGTGTTTCAAATTAGCTTCAAAGGTAGGGTGGTGGTCTAGCTGAAAAATGTGTTTCAAATGAGCTCCAAAGATAGGGTAAACAGCCCCATTTCTGAGTATAAATGGTGGACTCGCTGAAAATTGTTTTTCATATGAGCTCCAAAGGTAGGGTGGTGGACTCGCTAAAAAATGTGTTTCAAATTAGTTTGAAGGTAGGGTAAACAGCCTCATTTGTAAAGCAAAAAGGTGGATACGCCGAAAAATGTGTATCAAATGAGTTCGAAAGGTAGGGTGGTTGACTTGCTAAAAAATGTGTTTCGACTGAGCTCGAAATGTAGGGTAAACGGCCTCATTTCTAAGAAAAAATTGTGGACTCGCCGAAAAATGTGTTTCATATGAGCTCCAAAGGTAGAGTGGTGGACTCGCTAAAAAATGTGTTTCAAATGAGCTCGAAAGGTAGGGTAAACGGCCTTATTTCTAAGAAAAAATAGTGGACATGCCAAAAAAAGTGTTTCAAATGAGCTCCAAAGGTAGGGTGGTGGTCTAGCTGAAAAATGTGCTTCAAATGAGCTTGAAAGTTAGGGTGGTGTGGACTCGCTAAAATATGTGTTTCAAATGAGTTCGAAAGGTAGGGTAAACAACCTCATTTCTAAGCAAAAATGGTGGACTCGCCAAAAATGTGTTTCAAATGAGCTCGAAAGGTAGGGTGGTGGACTCGCTAAAAAAATGTGTTTCAAATGAACTCGAACGGTAGGGTAAACGTCCTTAATTCTAAGAAAAAATAGTGGACTCGCCGGAAAATGTGTTTCAAATGAGATCCAAAGATATGGTAAACGACCCCGTTTCTAAGCAAAAATGGTGGACTCGCCGAAAAATGTGTTTCATATGAGCTCCAAAGGTAGGGTGGTGGACTCGCTAAAAAAATGTGTTTCAAATGAGCTCGAAAGGTAGGGTAAACGGCCTCATATCTAAGAAAAATGGTGGACAGGCCAAAAAAAAGTGTTTCAAATTAGCTTCAAAGGTAGGGTGGTGGTCTAGCTGAAAAATGTGTTTCAAATGAGCTCCAAAGATAGGGTAAACAGCCCCATTTCTGAGTATAAATGGTGGACTCGCTGAAAATTGTTTTTCATATGAGCTCCAAAGGTAGGGTGGTGGACTCGCTAAAAAATGTGTTTCAAATGAGTTTGAAGGTAGGGTAAACAGCCTCATTTGTAAAGCAAAAAGGTGGACACGCCGAAAAATGTGTATCAAATGAGTTCGAAAGGTAGGGTGGTTAACTCGCTAAAAAATGTGTTTCGACTGAGCTCGAAATGTAGGGTAAACGGCCTCATTTCTAAGCAGAAATGGTGGACTCGCCGAAAAATGTGTTTCATATGAGCTCCAAAGGTAGAGTGGTGGACTCGCTAAAAAATGTGTTTCAAATGAGCTCGAAAGGTAGGGTAAACGGCCTTATTTCTAAGAAAAAATAGTGGACAGGCCAAAAAAAGTGTTTCAAATGAGCTCCAAAGGTAGGGTGGTGGTCTAGCTGAAAAATGTGTTTCAAATGAGCTCGAAAGTTAGGGTGGTGTGGACTCGCTAAAATATGTGTTTCAAATGAGTTCGAAAGGTAGGGTAAACAACCTCATTTCTAAGCAAAAATGGTGGACTCGCCAAAAATGTGTTTCAAATGAGCTCGAAAGGTAGGGTGGTGGACTCGCTAAAAAAATGTGTTTCAAATGAACTCGAACGGTAGGGTAAACGTCCTTAATTCTAAGAAAAAATAGTGGACTCGCCAGAAAATGTGTTTCAAATGAGATCCAAAGATATGGTAAACGACCCCGTTTCTAAGCAAAAATGGTGGACTCGCCGAAAAATGTGTTTCATATGAGCTCCAAAGGTAGGGTGGTGGACTCGCTAAAAAAATGTGTTTCAAATGCGCTTGAAAGGTAGGGTAAAGGCCTTATTTCTAAGAAAAAATAGTGGACTCGCCGGAAAATGTGTTTCAAATGAGCTCCAAAGGTAGGGTGGTGGATTCGCTAAAAAATGTGTTTCAATTAAGCTCGAAAGGTAGGGTAAACGGCCTCATTTCTAAGAAAAAATGGTGGACTCGCCGAAAAATGTGTTTCGAATGATCTTCAAAGGTAGGGTGGTGGTCTAGCTGAAAAATGTGTTTCAAATGAGATCCAAAGATATGGTAAACGACCCCATTTCTGAGCAAAAATGGTGGACTCGCCGAAAAATGTGTTTCATATGAGCTCCAAAGGTAGGGTGGTGGAGTCGCTAAAAAAATGTGTTTCAAATGCGCTCGAAAGGTAGGGTAAAGGCCTTATTTCTAAGAAAAAATAGTGGACTCGCTGGAAAATGTGTTTCAAATGAGCTCCAATGGTAGGGTCGTGGACTCGCTAAAAAATGTGTTTCAAATGAGCTCGAAAGGTAGGGTAAACGGCCTCATATCTAAGAAAAATGGTGGACAGGCCAAAAAAAAGTGTTTCAAATTAGCTTCAAAGGTAGGGTGGTGGTCTAGCTGAAAAATGTGTTTCAAATGAGCTCCAAAGATAGGGTAAACAGCCCCATTTCTGAGTATAAATGGTGGACTCGCTGAAAATTGTTTTTCATATGAGCTCCAAAGGTAGGGTGGTGGACTCGCTAAAAAATGTGTTTCAAATGAGTTTGAAGGTAGGGTAAACAGCCTCATTTGTAAAGCAAAAAGGTGGACATGCCGAAAAATGTGTTTCAAATGAGTTCGAAAGGTAGGGTGGTTGACTCGCTAAAAAATGTGTTTCGACTGAGCTCGAAATGTAGGGTAAACGGCCTCATTTCTAAGCAAAAATGGTGGACTCGCCGAAAAATGTGTTTCATATGAGCTCCAAAGGTAGAGTGGTGGACTCGCTAAAAAATGTGTTTCAAATGAGCTCGAAAGGTAGGGTAAACGGCCTTATTTCTAAGAAAAAATAGTGGACATGCCAAAAAAAGTGTTTCAAATGAGCTCCAAAGGTAGGGTGGTGGTCTAGCTGAAAAATGTGCTTCAAATGAGCTTGAAAGTTAGGGTGGTGTGGACTCGCTAAAATATGTGTTTCAAATGAGTTCGAAAGGTAGGGTAAACAACCTCATTTCTAAGCAAAAATGGTGGACTCGCCAAAAATGTGTTTCAAATGAGCTCGAAAGGTAGGGTGGTGGACTCGCTAAAAAAATGTGTTTCAAATGAACTCGAACGGTAGGGTAAACGTCCTTAATTCTAAGAAAAAATAGTGGACTCGCCGGAAAATGTGTTTCAAATGAGATCCAAAGATATGGTAAACGACCCCGTTTCTAAGCAAAAATGGTGGACTCGCCGAAAAATGTGTTTCATATGAGCTCCAAAGGTAGGGTGGTGGACTCGCTAAAAAAATGTGTTTCAAATGCGCTCGAAAGGTAGGGTAAAGGCCTTATTTCTAAGAAAAGATAGTGGACTCGCCGGAAAATGTGTTTCAAATGAGCTCCAAAGGTAGGGTGGTGGATTCTCTAAAAAATGTGTTTCAATTAAGCTCGAAAGGTAGGGTAAACGGCCTCATTTCTAAGAAAAAATGGTGGACTCGCCGAAAAATGTGTTTCAAATGATCTTCAAAGGTAGGGTGGTGGTCTAGCTGAAAAATGTGTTTCAAATGAGATCCAAAGATATGGTAAATGACCCCATTTCTGAGCAAAAATGGTGGACTCGCCGAAAAATGTGTTTCATATGAGCTCCAAAGGTAGGGTGGTGGACTCGCTAAAAAAATGTGTTTCAAATGCGCTCGAAAGGTAGGGTAAAGGCCTTATTTCTAAGAAAAAATAGTGGACTCGCTGGAAAATGTGTTTCAAATGAGCTCCAATGGTAGGGTGGTGGACTCGCTAAAAAATGTGTTTCAAATGAGCTCGAAAGGTAGGGTAAACGGCCTCATATCTAAGAAAAATGGTGGACAGGCCAAAAAAAAGTGTTTCAAATTAGCTTCAAAGGTAGGGTGGTGGTGTAGCTGAAAAATGTGTTTCAAATGAGCTCCAAAGATAGGGTAAACAGCCCCATTTCTGAGTATAAATGGTGGACTCGCTGAAAATTGTTTTTCATATGAGCTCCAAAGGTAGGGTGGTGGACTCGCTAAAAAATGTGTTTCAAATGAGTTTGAAGGTAGGGTAAACAGCCTCATTTGTAAAGCAAAAAGGTGGATACGCCGAAAAATGTGTATCAAATGAGTTCGAAAGTTAGGGTGGTTGACTTGCTAAAAAATGTGTTTCGACTGAGCTCGAAATGTAGGGTAAACGGCCTCATTTCTAAGAAAAATTTGTGGACTCGCCGAAAAATGTGTTTCATATGAGCTCCAAAGGTAGAGTGGTGGACTCGCTAAAAAATGTGTTTCAAATGAGCTCGAAAGGTAGGGTAAACGGCCTTATTTCTAAGAAAAAATAGTGGACAGGCCAAAAAAAGTGTTTCAAATGAGCTCCAAAGGTAGGGTGGTGGTCTAGCTGAAAATTGTGTTTCAAATGAGCTCGAAAGTTAGGGTGGTGTGGACTCGCTAAAATATGTGTTTCAAATGAGTTCGAAAGGTAGGGTAAACAACCTCATTTCTAAGCAAAAATGGTGGACTCGCCAAAAATGTGTTTCAAATGAGCTCGAAAGGTAGGGTGGTGGACTCGCTAAAAAAATGTGTTTCAAATGAACTCGAACGGTAGGGTAAACGTCCTTAATTCTAAGAAAAAATAGTGGACTCGCCGGAAAATGTGTTTCAAATGAGATCCAAAGATATGGTAAACGACCCATTTTCTAAGCAAAAATGGTGGACTCGCCGAAAAATGTGTTTCATATGAGCTCCAAAGGTAGGGTGGTGGACTCGCTAAAAAAATGTGTTTCAAATGAGCTCGAAAGGTAGGGTAAACGGCCTCATATCTAAGAAAAATGGTGGACAGGCCAAAAAAAAGTGTTTCAAATTAGCTTCAAAGGTAGGGTGGTGGTCTAGCTGAAAAATGTGTTTCAAATGAGCTCCAAAGATAGGGTAAACAGCCCCATTTCTGAGTATAAATGGTGGACTCGCTGAAAATTGTTTTTCATATGAGCTCCAAAGGTAGGGTGGTGGACTCGCTAAAAAATGTGTTTCAAATGAGTTTGAAGGTAGGGTAAACAGCCTCATTTGTAAAGCAAAAAGGTGGACACGCCGAAAAATGTGTATCAAATGAGTTCGAAAGGTAGGGTGGTTGACTCGCTAAAAAATGTGTTTCGACTGAGCTCGAAATGTAGGGTAAACGGCCTCATTTCTAAGCAGAAATGGTGGACTCGCCGAAAAATGTGTTTCATATGAGCTCCAAAGGTAGAGTGGTGGACTCGCTAAAAAATGTGTTTCAAATGAGCTCGAAAGGTAGGGTAAACGGCCTTATTTCTAAGAAAAAATAGTGGACAGGCCAAAAAAAGTGTTTCAAATGAGCTCCAAAGGTAGGGTGGTGGTCTAGCTGAAAAATGTGTTTCAAATGAGCTCGAAAGTTAGGGTGGTGTGGACTCGCTAAAATATGTGTTTAAAATGAGTTCGAAAGGTAGGGTAAACAACCTCATTTCTAAGCAAAAATGGTGGACTCGCCAAAAATGTGTTTCAAATGAGCTCGAAAGGTAGGGTGGTGGACTCGCTAAAAAAATGTGTTTCAAATGAACTCGAACGGTAGGGTAAACGTCCTTAATTCTAAGAAAAAATAGTGGACTCGCCGGAAAATGTGTTTCAAATGAGATCCAAAGATATGGTAAACGACCCCGTTTCTAAGCAAAAATGGTGGACTCGCCGAAAAATGTGTTTCATATGAGCTCCAAAGGTAGGGTGGTGGACTCGCTAAAAAAATGTGTTTCAAATGCGCTTGAAAGGTAGGGTAAAGGCCTTATTTCTAAGAAAAAATAGTGGACTCGCCGGAAAATGTGTTTCAAATGAGCTCCAAAGGTAGGGTGGTGGATTCGCTAAAAAATGTGTTTCAATTAAGCTCGAAAGGTAGGGTAAACGGCCTCATTTCTAAGAAAAAATGGTGGACTCGCCGAAAAATGTGTTTCGAATGATCTTCAAAGGTAGGGTGGTGGTCTAGCTGAAAAATGTGTTTCAAATGAGATCCAAAGATATGGTAAACGACCCCATTTCTGAGCAAAAATGGTGGACTCGCCGAAAAATGTGTTTCATATGAGCTCCAAAGGTAGGGTGGTGGAGTCGCTAAAAAAATGTGTTTCAAATGCGCTCGAAAGGTAGGGTAAAGGCCTTATTTCTAAGAAAAAATAGTGGACTCGCTGGAAAATGTGTTTCAAATGAGCTCCAATGGTAGGGTGGTGGACTCGCTAAAAAATGTGTTTCAAATGAGCTCGAAAGGTAGGGTAAACGGCCTCATATCTAAGAAAAATGGTGGACAGGCCAAAAAAAAGTGTTTCAAATTAACTTCAAAGGTAGGGTGGTGGTCTAGCTGAAAAATGTGTTTCAAATGAGCTCCAAAGATAGGATAAACAGCCCCATTTCTGAGTATAAATGGTGGACTCGCTGAAAATTGTTTTTCATATGAGCTCCAAAGGTAGGGTGGTGGACTCGCTAAAAAATGTGTTTCAAATGAGTTTGAAGGTAGGGTAAACAGCCTCATTTGTAAAGCAAAAAGGTGGACATGCCGAAAAATGTGTTTCAAATGAGTTCGAAAGGTAGGGTGGTTGACTCGCTAAAAAATGTGTTTCGACTGAGCTCGAAATGTAGGGTAAACGGCCTCATTTCTAAGCAAAAATGGTGGACTCGCCGAAAAATTTGTTTCATATGAGCTCCAAAGGTAGAGTGGTGGACTCGCTAAAAAATGTGTTTCAAATGAGCTCGAAAGGTAGGGTAAACGGCCTTATTTCTAAGAAAAAATAGTGGACATGCCAAAAAAAGTGTTTCAAATGAGCTCCAAAGGTATGGTGGTGGTCTAGCTGAAAAATGTGCTTCAAATGAGCTTGAAAGTTAGGGTGGTGTGGACTCGCTAAAATATGTGTTTCAAATGAGTTCGAAAGGTAGGGTAAACAACCTCATTTCTAAGCAAAAATGGTGGACTCGCCAAAAATGTGTTTCAAATGAGCTCGAAAGGTAGGGTGGTGGACTCGCTAAAAAAATGTGTTTCAAATGAACTCGAACGGTAGGGTAAACGTCCTTAATTCTAAGAAAAAATAGTGGACTCGCCGGAAAATGTGTTTCAAATGAGATCCAAAGATATGGTAAACGACCCCGTTTCTAAGCAAAAATGGTGGACTCGCCGAAAAATGTGTTTCATATGAGCTCCAAAGGTAGGGTGGTGGACTCGCTAAAAAAATGTGTTTCAAATGCGCTTGAAAGGTAGGGTAAAGGCCTTATTTCTAAGAAAAAATAGTGGACTCGCCGGAAAATGTGTTTCAAATGAGCTCCAAAGGTAGGGTGGTGGATTCGCTAAAAAATGTGTTTCAATTAAGCTCGAAAGGTAGGGTAAACGGCCTCATTTCTAAGAAAAAATGGTGGACTCGCCGAAAAATGTGTTTCGAATGATCTTCAAAGGTAGGGTGGTGGTCTAGCTGAAAAATGTGTTTCAAATGAGATCCAAAGATATGGTAAACGACCCCATTTCTGAGCAAAAATGGTGGACTCGCCGAAAAATGTGTTTCATATGAGCTCCAAAGGTAGGGTGGTGGAGTCGCTAAAAAAATGTGTTTCAAATGCGCTCGAAAGGTAGGGTAAAGGCCTTATTTCTAAGAAAAAATAGTGGACTCGCTGGAAAATGTGTTTCAAATGAGCTCCAATGGTAGGGTGGTGGACTCGCTAAAAAATGTGTTTCAAATGAGCTCGAAAGGTAGGGTAAACGGCCTCATATCTAAGAAAAATGGTGGACAGGCCAAAAAAAAGTGTTTCAAATTAGCTTCAAAGGTAGGGTGGTGGTCTAGCTGAAAAATGTGTTTCAAATGAGCTCCAAAGATAGGATAAACAGCCCCATTTCTGAGTATAAATGGTGGACTCGCTGAAAATTGTTTTTCATATGAGCTCCAAAGGTAGGGTGGTGGACTCGCTAAAAAATGTGTTTCAAATGAGTTTGAAGGTAGGGTAAACAGCCTCATTTGTAAAGCAAAAAGGTGGACATGCCGAAAAATGTGTTTCAAATGAGTTCGAAAGGTAGGGTGGTTGACTCGCTAAAAAATGTGTTTCGACTGAGCTCGAAATGTAGGGTAAACGGCCTCATTTCTAAGCAAAAATGGTGGACTCGCCGAAAAATTTGTTTCATATGAGCTCCAAAGGTAGAGTGGTGGACTCGCTAAAAAATGTGTTTCAAATGAGCTCGAAAGGTAGGGTAAACGGCCTTATTTCTAAGAAAAAATAGTGGACATGCCAAAAAAAGTGTTTCAAATGAGCTCCAAAGGTAGGGTGGTGGTCTAGCTGAAAAATGTGCTTCAAATGAGCTTGAAAGTTAGGGTGGTGTGGACTCGCTAAAATATGTGTTTCAAATGAGTTCGAAAGGTAGGGTAAACAACCTCATTTCTAAGCAAAAATGGTGGACTCGCCAAAAATGTGTTTCAAATGAGCTCGAAAGGTAGGGTGGTGGACTCGCTAAAAAAATGTGTTTCAAATGAACTCGAACGGTAGGGTAAACGTCCTTAATTCTAAGAAAAAATAGTGGACTCGCCGGAAAATGTGTTTTAAATGAGATCCAAAGATATGGTAAACGACCCCGTTTCTAAGCAAAAATGGTGGACTCGCCGAAAAATGTGTTTCATATGAGCTCCAAAGGTAGGGTGGTGGACTCGCTAAAAAAATGTGTTTCAAATGCGCTCGAAAGGTAGGGTAAAGGCCTTATTTCTAAGAAAAGATAGTGGACTCGCCGGAAAATGTGTTTCAAATGAGCTCCAAAGGTAGGGTGGTGGATTCTCTAAAAAATGTGTTTCAATTAAGCTCGAAAGGTAGGGTAAACGGCCTCATTTCTAAGAAAAAATGGTGGACTCGCCGAAAAATGTGTTTCAAATGATCTTCAAAGGTAGGGTGGTGGTCTAGCTGAAAAATGTGTTTCAAATGAGATCCAAAGATATGGTAAACGACCCCATTTCTGAGCAAAAATGGTCGACTCGCCGAACAATGTGTTTCATATGAGCTCCAAAGGTAGGGTGGTGGACTCGCTAAAAAAATGTGTTTCAAATGCGCTCGAAAGGTAGGGTAAAGGCCTTATTTCTAAGAAAAAATAGTGGACTCGCTGGAAAATGTGTTTCAAATGAGCTCCAATGGTATGGTGGTGGACTCGCTAAAAAATGTGTTTCAAATGAGCTCGAAAGGTAGGGTAAACGGCCTCATATCTAAGAAAAATGGTGGACAGGCCAAAAAAAAGTGTTTCAAATTAGCTTCAAAGGTAGGGTGGTGGTCTAGCTGAAAAATGTGTTTCAAATGAGCTCCAAAGATAGGGTAAACAGCCCCATTTCTGAGTATAAATGGTGGACTCGCTGAAAATTGTTTTTCATATGAGCTCCAAAGGTAGGGTGGTGGACTCGCTAAAAAATGTGTTTCAAATGAGTTTGAAGGTAGGGTAAACAGCCTCATTTGTAAAGCAAAAAGGTGGACATGCCGAAAAATGTGTTTCAAATGAGTTCGAAAGGTAGGGTGGTTGACTCGCTAAAAAATGTGTTTCGACTGAGCTCGAAATGTAGGGTAAACGGCCTCATTTCTAAGCAAAAATGGTGGACTCGCCGAAAAATGTGTTTCATATGAGCTCCAAAGGTAGAGTGGTGGACTCGCTAAAAAATGTGTTTCAAATGAGCTCGAAAGGTAGGGTAAACGGCCTTATTTCTAAGAAAAAATAGTGGACATGCCAAAAAAAGTGTTTCAAATGAGCTCCAAAGGTAGGGTGGTGGTCTAGCTGAAAAATGTGCTTCAAATGAGCTCGAAAGTTAGGGTGGTGTGGACTCGCTAAAATATATGTTTCAAATGAGTTCGAAAGGTAGGGTAAACAACCTCATTTCTAAGCAAAAATGGTGGACTCGTCAAAAATGTGTTTCAAATGAGCTCGAAAGGTAGGGTGGTGGACTCGCTAAAAAAATGTGTTTCAAATGAACTCGAACGGTAGGGTAAACGTCCTTAATTCTAAGAAAAAATAGTGGACTCGCCGGAAAATGTGTTTCAAATGAGATCCAAAGATATGGTAAACGACCCCGTTTCTAAGCAAAAATGGTGGACTCGCCGAAAAATGTGTTTCATATGAGCTCCAAAGGTAGGGTGGTGGACTCGCTAAAAAAATGTGTTTCAAATGCGCTCGAAAGGTAGGGTAAAGGCCTTATTTCTAAGAAAAGATAGTGGACTCGCCGGAAAATGTGTTTCAAATGAGCTCCAAAGGTAGGGTGGTGGATTCTCTAAAAAATGTGTTTCAATTAAGCTCGAAAGGTAGGGTAAACGGCCTCATTTCTAAGAAAAAATGGTGGACTCGCCAAAAATGTGTTTCAAATGATCTTCAAAGGTAGGGTGGTGGTCTAGCTGAAAAATGTGTTTCAAATGAGATCCAAAGATATGGTAAACGACCCCATTTCTGAGCAAAAATGGTCGACTCGCCGAAAAATGTGTTTCATATGAGCTCCAAAGGTAGGGTGGTGAACTCGCTAAAAAAATGTGTTTCAAATGCGCTCGAAAGGTAGGGTAAAGGCCTTATTTCTAAGAAAAAATAGTGGACTCGCTGGAAAATGTGTTTCAAATGAGCTCCAATGGTAGGGTGGTGGACTCGCTAAAAAATGTGTTTCAAATGAGCTCGAAAGGTAGGGTAAACGGCCTCATATCTAAGAAAAATGGTGGACAGGCCAAAAAAAGTGTTTCAAATTAGCTTCAAAGGTAGGGTGGTGGTCTAGCTGAAAAATGTGTTTCAAATGAGCTCCAAAGATAGGGTAAACAGCCCCATTTCTGAGTATAAATGGTGGACTCGCTGAAAATTGTTTTTCATATGAGCTCCAAAGGTAGGGTGGTGGACTCGCTAAAAAATGTGTTTCAAATGAGTTTGAAGGTAGGATAAACAGCCTCATTTGTAAAGAAAAAAGGTGGACATGCCGAAAAATGTGTTTCAAATGAGTTCGAAAGGTAGGGTGGTTGACTCGCTAAAAAATGTGTTTCGACTGAGCTCGAAATGTAGGGTAAACGGCCTCATTTCTAAGCAAAAATGGTGGACTCGCCGAAAAATGTGTTTCATATGAGCTCCAAAGGTAGAGTGGTGGACTCGCTAAAAAATGTGTTTCAAATGAGCACGAAAGGTAGGGTAAACGGCCTTATTTCTAAGAAAAAATAGTGGACATGCCAAAAAAAGTGTTTCAAATGAGCTCCAAAGGTAGGGTGGTGGTCTAGCTGAAAAATGTGCTTCAAATGAGCTCGAAAGTTAGGGTGGTGTGGACTCGCTAAAATATGTGTTTCAAATGAGTTCGAAAGGTAGGGTAAACAACCTCATTTCTAAGCAAAAATGGTGGACTCGCCAAAAAGTTGTTTCAAATGAGCTCGAAAGGTAGGGTGGTGGACTCGCTAAAAAAATGTGTTTCAAATGAACTCGAACGGTAGGGTAAACGTCCTTAATTCTAAGAAAAAATAGTGGACTCGCCGGAAAATGTGTTTCAAATGAGATCCAAAGATATGGTAAACGACCCCGTTTCTAAGCAAAAATGGTGGACTCGCCGAAAAATGTGTTTCATATGAGCTCCAAAGGTAGGGTGGTGGACTCGCTAAAAAAATGTGTTTCAAATGCGCTCGAAAGGTAGGGTAAAGGCCTTATTTCTAAGAAAAGATAGTGGACTCGCCGGAAAATGTGTTTCAAATGAGCTCCAAAGGTAGGGTGGTGGATTCTCTAAAAAATGTGTTTCAATTAAGCTCGAAAGGTAGGGTAAACGGCCTCATTTCTAAGAAAAAATGGTGGACTCGCCGAAAAATGTGTTTCAAATGATCTTCAAAGGTAGGGTGGTGGTCTAGCTGAAAAATGTGTTTCAAATGAGATCCAAAGATATGGTAAACGACCCCATTTCTGAGCAAAAATGGTCGACTCGCCGAAAAATGTGTTTCATATGAGCTCCAAAGGTAGGGTGGTGGACTCGCTAAAAAAATGTGTTTCAAATGCGCTCGAAAGGTAGGGTAAAGGCCTTATTTCTAAGAAAAAATAGTGGACTCGCTGGAAAATGTGTTTCAAATGAGCTCCAATGGTAGGGTGGTGGACTCGCTAAAAAATGTGTTTCAAATGAGCTCGAAAGGTAGGGTAAACGGCCTCATATCTAAGAAAAATGGTGGACAGGCCAAAAAAAAGTGTTTCAAATTAGCTTCAAAGGTAGGGTGGTGGTCTAGCTGAAAAATGTGTTTCAAATGAGCTCCAAAGATAGGGTAAACAGCCCCATTTCTGAGTATAAATGGTGGACTCGCTGAAAATTGTTTTTCATATGAGCTCCAAAGGTAGGGTGGTGGACTCGCTAAAAACTGTGTTTCAAATGAGTTTGAAGGTAGGGTAAACAGCCTCATTTGTAAAGCAAAAAGGTGGACACGCCGAAAAATGTGTTTCAAATGAGTTCGAAAGGTAGGGTGGTTGACTCGCTAAAAAATGTGTTTCGACTGAGCTCGAAATGTAGGGTAAACGGCCTCATTTCTAAGAAAAAATTGTGGACTCGCCGAAAAATGTGTTTCATATGAGCTCCAAAGGTAGAGTGGTGGACTCGCTAAAAAATGTGTTTCAAATGAGCTCGAAAGGTAGGGTAAACGGCCTTATTTCTAAGAAAAAATAGTGGACAGGCCAAAAAAAGTGTTTCAAATGAGCTCCAAAGGTAGGGTGGTGGTCTAGCTGAAAAATGTGTTTCAAATGAGCTCGAAAGTTAGGGTGGTGTGGACTCTCTAAAATATGTGTTTCAAATGAGTTCGAAAGGTAGGGTAAACAACCTCATTTCTAAGCAAAAATGGTGGACTCGCCGAAAAATGTGTTTCATATGAGCTCCAAAGGTAGGGTGGTGGACTCGCTAAAAAAATGTGTTTCAAATGAACTCGAACGGTAGGGTAAACGTCCTTAATTCTAAGAAAAAATAGTGGACTCGCCGGAAAATGTGTTTCAAATGAGCTCCAAAGGTAGGGTGGTGGATTCGCTAAAAAATGTGTTTCAATTAAGCTCGAAAGGTAGGGTAAACGGCCTCATTTCTAAGAAAAAATGGTGGACTCGCCGAAAAATGTGTTTCAAATGATCTTCAAAGGTAGGGTGGTGGTCTAGCTGAAAAATGTGTTTCAAATGAGATCCAAAGATATGGTAAACGACCCCATTTCTAAGCAAAAATGGTGGACTCGCCGAAAAATGTGTTTCATATGAGCTCCAAAGGTAGGGTGGTGGACTCGCTAAAAAAATGTGTTTCAAATGCGCTCGAAAGGTAGGGTAAAGGCCTTATTTCTAAGAAAAAATAGTGGACTCGCTGGAAAATGTGTTTTAAATGAGCTCCAATGGTAGGGTGGTCGACTCGCTAAAAATTGTGTTTCAAATGAGCTCGAAAGGTAGGGTAAACGGCCTCATTTCTAAGAAAAAATGGTGGACAGGCCAAAAAAAAGTGTTTCGAATGAGCTTCAAAGGAAGGGTGGTGGTCTAGCTGAAAAATGTGTTTCAAATGAGCTCCAAAGATAGAGTAAACAGCCCCATTTCTGAGTATAAATGGTGGACTTGCTGACAATTGTTTTTCATATGAGCTCCAAAGGTAGGGTGGTGGACTCGCTAAAAATGTGTTTCAAATGAGTTTGAAGGTAGGGTAAACAGCCTCATTTGTAAAGCAAAAAGGTGGACACGCCGAAAAATGTGTTTCAAATGAGTTCGAAAGGTAGGGTGGTTGACTCGCTAAAAAATCTGTTTCGACTGAGCTCGAAATGTAGGGTAAACGGCCTCATTTCTAAGCAAAAATGGTGGACTCGCCGAAAAATGTGTTTCATATGAGCTCCAAAGGTAGAGTGGTGGACTCGCTAAAAAATGTGTTTCAAATGAGCTCAAAAGGTAGTGTGGTGTGGACTCACAAATAAATGTGTTTCGAATAAGCTCGAAAGGTAGGGTAAACGGCCTCATTTCTAAGCAAAAATGGTGGACTCGCGAAAAATGTGTTTCAAATGAGCTCGAAAGGTAGGGTGGTGTGGACTCGCTAAAACATGTGATTCAAATGAGCTCGAAAGGTAGGGTAACGGCCTCATTTCTATGCAAAAATGGTGGTCTCGCCGAAAAATGTGTTTCAAATGAGCTCGAAAGGTAGGGTGGTGGACTCGCTAAAAAATGTGTTTCAAATGAGATCAAAAGGTAGGGTAAACAGACTTATTTATAAGAAAAAATGGTGGACTCGCCGAAAAATGTGTTTCATATGAGCTCCAAAGGTTGGGTGGTGGACTCGCTAAAAAAATTTGTTTCAAATGAAATCGAACGGCAGGGTAAACGACTTTATTTCTAAGAAAAAATAGTGTACTCGCCGGAAAATGTGTTTCAAATGAGCTCCAAAGGTAGGGTGGTGGACTCGCTCAAAAATGTGATTCAAATGAATTCAAAAGGTAGGGCAAAAAGACTCATTTCTAAGCAAAAATGGTGGACTCTCCGAATAATTTGTTTCAAATGAGCTCGAAAGGTAGGGTGGTGTGGACTCACTAAAATATGTGTTTCAAATGAGCTCGAAAGGTAGGGTAAACGGCCTCATCTCTAAGAAAAATTGGTGGACTCGCCAAAAAATGTGTTTCAAATGAGCTTCAAAGGTAGGGTGGTGATCTAGCTGAAAATGTGTTTCAAATGATCTCCAATGATAGGGAAAACGGCCCCATTTCTGAGCAAAAATGGTGGACTCGCCGAAAATTGTGTTTCATATGAGTTCGAAAGGTAGGGTGGTGGACTCGCTAAAAAATGTGTTTCAAATGAGTTTGAAAGGTAGCATAAACAACCTCATTTGTAAGCAAAAAAGCTGGACACGCCGAAAAATGTGTTTCAAATGAGTTCGAAAGGTAGGGTGTTTGACTCGCTAAAAAATGTGTTTCAAATGAATTCAAAAGGTAGGGTAAACAGACTCATTTCTAAGCAAAAATGGTGGACTCGCCGAATAATGTGTTTCAAATGAGCTTGAAAGGTAGGGTGGTGTGGACTCGCTAAAATATGTGTTTCAAATGAGTTCGAAAGGTAGGGTAAACAGCCTCATTTCTAAGCAAAAATGGTGGACTCGCCAAAAATGTGTTTCAAATGAGTTCGAAAGGTAGGGTGGTGGACTCGCAAAAAAATGTGATTCAAATGAATTCAAAAGGTAGGGTAATCAGACTCATTTCTAAGCAAAAATGGTGGACTCGCCGAAAAATGTGTTTCAAATGAGCTCAAAAGGTAGTGTGGTGTGGACTCACAAATAAATGTGTTTCGAATAAGCTCGAAAGGTAGGGTAAACGACCTCATTTCTAAGCCAAAATGGTGGACTCGTAAAAAATGTGTTTCAAATGAGCTCGAAAGGTAGGGTGGTGTGGACTCGCTAAAACATGTGTTTCAAATGAGCTCGAAAGGTAGGGTAAACGGCCTCATTTCTATGCAAAAATGGTGGTCTCGCCAAAAAATGTGTTTCAAATGAGCTCGAAAGGTAGGGTGGTGGACTCGCTAAAAAATGTGTTTCAAATGAGATCAAAAGGTAGGGTAGACAGACTCATTTATAAGAAAAAAATTAGGACTCGCCGAAAAATGTGTTTCATATGAGTTCCAAAAGTAGGGTGGTGGACTCGCTAAAAAAATTTGTTTCAAATGAACTCGAACGGTAGGGTAAACGACTTTATTTCTAAGAAAAAATAGTGGACTCGCCGGAAAATTTGTTTCAAATGAGCTCCAAAGGTAGGGTGGTGGACTCGCTAAAAAATGTGTTTCAAATGAATTCAAAAGGTAGGGTAAAAAGACTCATTTCTAAGCAAAAATGGTGGACTCTCCGAATAATTTGTTTCAAATGAGATCGAAAGGTAGGGTGGTGTGGACTCACTAAAATATGTGTTTCAAATGAGCTCGAAAGGTAGGGTAAACGTCCTCATTTATAAGAAAAAATGGTGGACTCGCCAAAAAATGTGTTTCAAATGAGCTTCAAAGGTAGGGTGGTGATCTAGCTGAAAATGTGTTTCAAATGAGCTCCAATGATAGGGAAAACGGCCCCATTTCTGAGCAAAAATGGTGGACTCGCCGAAAATTGTGTTTCATATGAGTTCGAAAGGTAGGGTGGTGGACTCACTAAAAAATGTGTTTCAAATGAGTTTGAAAGGTAGCATAAACAACCTCATTTGTAAGCAAAAAAGCTGGACACGCCGAAAAATGTGTTTCAAATGAGTTCGAAAGGTAGGGTGGTTGACTCGCTAAAAGATGTGTTTCAAATGAATTCAAAAGGTAGGGTAATCAGACTCATTTCTAAGCAAAAATGGTGGACTCGCCGAAAAATGTGTTTCAAATGAGCTCAAAAGGTAGTGTGGTGTGGACTCAGAAATAAATGTGTTTCGAATAAGCTCGAAAGGTAGGGTAAGCGGCCTCATTTCTAAGCAAAAATGGTGGACTCGTGAAAAATGTGTTTCAAATGAGCTCGAAAGGTAGGGTGGTGTGGACTCGCTAAAACATGTGTTTCAAATGAGCTCGAAAGGTAGGGTAAACGGCCTCATTTCTATGCAAAAATGATGGTCTCGCCGAAAAATGTGTTTCAAATGAGCTCGAAAGGTAGGGTGGTGGACTCGCTAAAAAATGTGTTTCAAATGAGATCAAAAGGTAGGGTAAACAGCCTCATTTCTAAGCAAAAATGGTGGACTCGCCAAAAATGTGTTTCAAATGAGCTCGAAAGGTAGGGTGGTGGACTCGCTAAAAAAAATTGTTTCAAATGAACTCGAACGGTAGGGTAAACGGCCTTATTTCTAAGAAAAAATAGTGGACTCGCCGGAAAATGTGTTTCAAATGAGTTCGAAAGGTAGGGTGGTGGACTCGCAAAAAAATGTGATTCAAATGAATTCAAAAGGTAGGGTAATCAGACTCATTTCTAAGCAAAAATGGTGGACTCGCCGAAAAATGTGTTTCAAATGAGCTCAAAAGGTAGTGTGGTGTGGACTCACAAATAAATGTGTTTCGAATAAGCTCGAAAGGTAGGGTAAACGGCCTCATTTCTAAGCAAAAATGGTGGACTCGCGAAAAATGTGTTTCAAATGAGCTCGAAAGGTAGGGTGGTGTGGACTCGCCAAAACATGTGATTCAAATGAGCTCGAAAGGTAGGGTAACGGCCTCATTTCTATGCAAAAATGGTGGTCTCGCCGAAAAATGTGTTTCAAATGAGCTCGAAAGGTATGGTGGTGGACTCGCTAAAAAATGTGTTTCGACTGAGCTCGAAATGTAGGGTAAACAGACTTGTTTATAAGAAAGAATCGTGGACTCGCCGAAAAATGTGTTTCATATGAGCTCCAAAGGTAGGGTGGTGGACTCGCTAAAAAAATTTGTTTCAAATGAACTCGAACGGTAGGGTAAACGACTTTATTTCTAAGAAAAAATAGTGTACTCGCCGGAAAATGTGTTTCAAATGAGCTCCAAAGGTAGGGTGGTGGACTCGCTAAAAAATGTGATTCAAATGAATTCAAAAGGTAGGGCAAAAAGACTCATTTCTAAACAAAAATGGTGGACTCTCCGAATAATTTGTTTCAAATGAGCTCGAAAGGTAGGGTGGTGTGGACTCACTAAAATATGTGTTTCAAATGAGCTCGAAAGGTAGGGTAAACGTCCTCATTTATAAGAAAAAATGGTGGACTCGCCAAAAAATGTGTTTCAAATGAGCTTCAAAGGTAGGGTGGTGATCTAGCTGAAAATGTGTTTCAAATGCGCTCCAATGATAGGGAAAACGGCCCCATTTCTGAGCAAAAATGGTGGACTCGCCGAAAATTGTGTTTCATATGAGTTCGAAAGGTAGGGTGGTGGACTCACTAAAAAATGTGTTTCAAATGAGTTTGAAAGGTAGCATAAACAACCTCATTTGTAAGCAAAAAAGCTGGACACGACGAAAAATGTGTTTCAAATGAGTTCGAAAGGTAGGGTGGTTGACTCGCTAAAAGATGTGTTTCAAATGAATTCAAAAGGTAGGGTAAACAGACTCATTTCTAAGCAAAAATGGTGGACTCGCCGAAAAATGTGTTTCAAATGAGCTCAAAAGGTAGTGTGGTGTGGACTCACAAATAAATGTGTTTCGAATAAGCTCGAAAGGTAGGGTAAGCGGCCTCATTTCTAAGCAAAAATGGTGGACTCGTGAAAAATGTGTTTCAAATGAGCTCGAAAGGTAGGGTGGTGTGGACTCGCTAAAACATGTGTTTCAAATGAGCTCAAAAGGTAGGGTAAACGGCCTCATTTCTATGCAAAAATGGTGGTCTCGCCGAAAAATGTGTTTCAAATGAGCTCGAAAGGTAGGGTGGTGGACTCGCTAAAAAATGTGTTTCGACTGAGCTCGAAATGTAGGGTAAACAGACTTATTTATAAGAAAAAATGGTGGACTCGCCGAAAAATGTGTTTCATATGAGCTCCAAAGGTAGGGTGGTGGACTCGCTAAAAAAATTATTTTCAAATGAACTCGAACGGTAGGGTAAACGACTTTATTTCTAAGAAAAAATAGTGTACTCGCCGGAAAATGTGTTTCAAATGAGCTCCAAAGGTAGGGTGGTGGACTCGCTAAAAAATGTGATTCAAATGAATTCAAAAGGTAGGGCAAAAAGACTCATTTCTAAACAAAAATGGTGGACTCTCCGAATAATTGTTTCAAATGAGCTCGAAAGGTAGGGTGGTGTGGACTCACTAAAATATGTGTTTCAAATGAGCTCGAAAGGTAGGGTAAACGTCCTCATTTATAAGAAAAAATGGTGGACTTGCCAAAAAATGTGTTTCAAATGAGCTTCAAAGGTAGGGTGGTGATCTAGCTGAAAATGTGTTTCAAATGAGCTCCAATGATAGGGAAAACGGCCCCATTTCTGAGCAAAAATGGTGGACTCGCCGAAAATTGTGTTTCATATGAGTTCGAAAGGTAGGGTGGTGGACTCACTAAAAAATGTGTTTCAAATGAGTTTGAAAGGTAGCATAAACAACCTCATTTGTAAGCAAAAAAGCTAGACACGCCGAAAAATGTGTTTCAAATGAGTTCGAAAGGTAGGGTGGTTGACTCGCTAAAAGATGTGTTTCAAATGAATTCAAAAGGTAGGGTAAACAGACTCATTTCTAAGCAAAAATGGTGGACTCGCCGAAAAATGTGTTTCAAATGAGCTCAAAAGGTAGTGTGGTGTGGACTCACAAATAAATGTGTTTCGAATAAGCTCGAAAGGTAGGGTAAGCGGCCTCATTTCTAAGCAAAAATGGTGGACTCGTGAAAAATGTGTTTCAAATGAGCTCGAAAGGTAGGGTGGTGTGGACTCGCTAAAACATGTGTTTCAAATGAGCTTGAAAGGTAGGGTAAACGGCCTCATTTCTATGCAAAAATGGTGGTCTCGCCGAAAAATGTGTTTCAAATGAGCTCGAAAGGTAGGGTGGTGGACTCGCTAAAAAATGTGTTTCAAATGAGATCAAAAGTTAGGGTAAACAGACTCATTTCTAAGAAAAAATGGTGGACTAGCCGAAAAATGTGTTTCATATGAGCTCCAAAGGTAGGGTGGTGGACTCGCTAAAAAAAATTGTTTCAAATGAACTCGAACGGTAGGGTAAACGGCCTTATTTCTAAGAAAAAATAGTGGACTCGCCGGAAAATGTGTTTCAAATGAGATCAAAAGGTAGGGTAAACAGACTCATTTATAATAAAAAATTTAGGACTCGCCGAAAAATGTGTTTCATATGAGTTCCAAAAGAAGGGTGGTGGACTCGCTAAAAAAATTTGTTTCAAATGAACTCGAACGGTAGGGTAAACGACTTTATTTCTAAGAAAAAATAGTGGACTCGCCGGAAAATGTGTTTCAAATGATCTCCAAAGGTAGGGTGGTGGACTCGCTAAAAATTGTGTTTCAAATGAATTCAAAAGGTAGGGTAAAAAGACTCATTTCTAAGCAAAAATGGTGGACTCTCCGAATAATTTGTTTCAAATGAGATCGATAGGTAGGGTGGTGTGGACTCACTAAAATATGTGTTTCAAATGAGCTCGAAAGGTAGGGTAAACGTCCTCATTTATAAGAAAAAATGGTGGACTCGCCAAAAAATGTGTTTCAAATGAGCTTCAAAGGTAGGGTGGTGATCTAGCTGAAAATGTGTTTCAAATGAGCTCCAATGATAGGGAAAACGGCCCCATTTATGAGCAAAAATGGTGGACTCGCCGAAAATTGTGTTTCATATGAGTTCGAAAGGTAGGGTGGTGGACTCGCTAAAATATGTGTTTCAAATGAGTTTGGAAGGTAGCATAAACAACCTCATTTGTAAGCAAAAAAGCTGGACACGCCGAAAAATGTGTTTCAAATGAGTTCGAAAGGTAGGGTGGTTGACTCGCTAAAAGATGTGTTTCAAATGAATTCAAAAGGTAGGGTAAACAGACTCATTTCTAAGCAAAAATGGTGGACTCGCCGAAAAATGTGTTTCAAATGAGCTCAAAAGGTAGTGTGGTGTGGACTCACAAATAAATGTGTTTCGAATAAGCTCGAAAGGTAGGGTAAACGGCCTCATTTCTAAGCAAAAATGGTGGACTCGCGAAAAATGTGTTTCAAATGAGCTCGAAAGGTAGGGTGGTGTGGACTCGCTAAAACATGTGTTTCAAATGAGCTCGAAAGGTAGGGTAAACGGCATCATTTCTATGCAAAAATGGTGGTCTCGCCGAAAAATGTGTTTTAAATGAGCTCGAAAGGTAGGGTGGTGGACTCGATAAAAAATGTGTTTCAAATGAGATCAAAAGGTAGGGTAAACAGACCCATTTCTAAGAAAAAATGGTGGACTCGCCGAAAAATGTGTTTCATATGAGCTCCAAAGGTAGGGTGGTGGACACGCTAAAAAAAATTGTTTCAAATGAACTCGAACGGTAGGGTAAACGGCCTTATTTCTAAGAAAAACTAGTGGACTCGCCGGAAAATGTGTTTCAAATGAGTTCGAAAGGTAGGGTGGTGGACTTGCAAAAAAATGTGATTCAAATGAATTCAAAAGGTAGGGTAATCAGACTCATTTCTAAGCAAAAATGGTGGACTCGCCGAAAAATGTGTTTCAAATGAGCTCAAAAGGTAGTGTGGTGTCGACTCACAAATAAATGTGTTTCGAATAAGCTCGAAAGGTAGGGTAAACGGACTCATTTCTAAGCAAAAATGGTGGACTCGCAAAAAATGTGTTTCAAATGAGCTCCAAAGGTAGGGTGGTGTGGACTCGCTAAAACATGTGTTTCAAATCAGCTCGAAAGGTAGGATAAACGGCCTCATTTCTATGCAAAAATGGTGGTCTCGCCGAAAAATGTGTTTCAAATGAGCTCGAAAGGTAGGGTGGTGGACTCGCTAAAAAATGTGTTTCAAATGAGATCAAAAGGTAGGGTAAACAGACTCATTTATAAGAAAAAATGGTGGACTCGCCGAAAAATGTGTTTCATATGAGCTCCAAAGGTAGGGTGGTGGACTCGCTAAAAAAATGTGTTTCAAATGAACTCGAACGGTAGGGTAAACGGCTTTATTTCTAAGAAAAAATAATGGACTCGCCGGAAAATGTGTTTCAAATGAGCTCCAAAGGTAGGGTGGTGGACTCGCTTAAAAATATGTTTCAAATGAATTCAAAAGGTAGGGTAAAAAGACTCATTTCTAAGCAAAAATGGTGGACTCTCCGAATAATTTGTTTCAAATGAGCTCGAAAGGTAGGGTGGTGTGGACTCACTAAAATATGTGTTTCAAATGAGCTCGAAAGGTAGGGTAAACGGCCTCATTTCTAAGAAAAAATGGTGGACTCGCCAAAAAATGTGTTTCAAATGAACTTCAAAGGTAGGGTGGTGATCTAGCTGAAAATGTGTTTAAAATGAGCTACAATGATAGGGAAAACGGCCCCATTTCTGAGCAAAAATGGTGGACTCGCCGAAAATTGTGTTTCATATGAGTTCGAAAGGTAGGGTGGTGGACTCGCTAAAAAATGTGTTTCAAATGACTTTGAAAGGTAGCATAAACAACCTCATTTGTAAGCAAAAAAGCTAGACACGCCGAAAAATGTGTTTCAAATGAGTTCGAAAGGTAGGGTGTTTGACTCGCTAAAAAATGTGTTTCAAATGAGTTTGAAAGGTAGCATAAACAACCTCATTTGTAAGCAAAAAAGCTGGACACGCCGAAAAATGTGTTTCATATGAGCTCGAAAGGTAGGGTGGTGTGGACTCGCTAAAACATGTGTTTCAAATGAGCTCGAAAGGTAGGGTAAACGGCCTCATTTCTAAGCAAAAATGGTGGACTCGCGAAAAATGTGTTTCAAATGAGCTCGAAAGGTAGGGTGGTGTGGACTCGCTAAAACATGTGTTTCAAATGAGCTCGAAAGGTAGGGTAAACGGCATCATTTCTATGCAAAAATGGTGGTCTCGCCGAAAAATGTGTTTTAAATGAGCTCGAAAGGTAGGGTGGTGGACTCGATAAAAAATGTGTTTCAAATGAGATCAAAAGGTAGGGTAAACAGACTCATTTCTAAGAAAAAATGGTGGACTCGCCGAAAAATGTGTTTCATATGAGCTCCAAAGGTAGGGCGGTGGACACGCTAAAAAAAATTGTTTCAAATGAACTCGAACGGTAGGGTAAACGGCCTTATTTCTAAGAAAAACTAGTGGACTCGCCGGAAAATGTGTTGCAAATGAGTTCGAAAGGTAGGGTGCTGGACTTGCAAAAAAATGTGATTCAAATGAATTCAAAAGGTAGGGTAATCAGACTCATTTCTAAGCAAAAATGGTGGACTCGCCGAAAAATGTGTTTCAAATGAGCTCAAAAGGTAGTGTGGTGTCGACTCACAAATAAATGTGTTTCGAATAAGCTCGAAAGGTAGGGTAAACGGACTCATTTCTAAGCAAAAATGGTGGACTCGCGAAAAATGTGTTTCAAATGAGCTCCAAAGGTAGGGTGGTGTGGACTCGCTAAAACATGTGTTTCAAATGAGCTCGAAAGGTAGGATAAACGGCCTCATTTCTATGCAAAAATGGTGGTCTCGCCAAAAAATGTGTTTCAAATGAGCTCGAGAGGTAGGGTGGTGGAATCGCTAAAAAATGTGTTTCAAATGAGATCAAAAGGTAGGGTAAACAGACTCATTTATAAGAAAAAATGGTGGACTCGCCGAAAAATGTGTTTCATATGAGCTCCAAAGGTAGGCTGGTGGACTCGCTAAAAAAATTTGTTTCAAATGAACTCGAACGGTAGGGTAAACGGCTTTATTTCTAAGAAAAAATAGTGGACTCGCCGGAAAATGTGTTTCAAATGAGCTCCAAAGGTAGGGTGGTGGACTCGCTTAAAAATATGTTTCAAATGAATTCAAAAGGTAGGGTAAAAAGACTCATTTCTAAGCAAAAATGGTGGACTCTCCGAATAATTTGTTTCAAATGAGCTCGAAAGGTAGGGTGGTGTGGACTCACTAAAATATGTGTTTCAAATGAGCTCGAAAGGTAGGGTAAACGGCCTCATTTCTAAGAAAAAATGGTGGACTCGCCAAAAAATGTGTTTCAAATGAACTTCAAAGGTAGGGTGGTGATCTAGCTGAAAATGTGTTTAAAATGAGCTACAATGATAGGGAAAACGGCCCCATTTCTGAGCAAAAATGGTGGACTCGCCGAAAATTGTGTTTCATATGAGTTCGAAAGGTAGGGTGGTGGACTCGCTAAAAAATGTGTTTCAAATGACTTTGAAAGGTAGCATAAACAACCTCATTTGTAAGCAAAAAAGCTAGACACGCCGAAAAATGTGTTTCAAATGAGTTCGAAAGGTAGGGTGGTTGACTCGCTAAAAAATGTGTTTCAAATGAATTCAAAAGGTAGGGTAAACAGACTCATTTCTAAGCAAAAATGGTGGACTCGCCGAAAAATGTGTTTCAAATGAGCTCAAAAGGTAGTTTGGTGTGGACTCACAAATAAATGTTTTTTGAATAAGCTCGAAAGGTAGGGGAAACGGCCTCATTTCTAAGCAAAAATGGTGGACTCGCAAAAAATGTGTTTCAAATGAGCTCGAAAGGTAGGGTGGTGTGGACTCGCTAAAACATGTGTTTCAAATGAGCTCGAAAGGTAGGGTAAACGGCCTCATTTCTATGCAAAAATGGTGGTCTCGCCGAAAAATGTGTTTCAAATGAGCTCGAAAGGTAGGGTGGTGGACTCGCTAAAAAATGTGTTTCAAATGAGATCAAAAGGTAGGGTAAACAGACTCATTTGTAAGAAAAAATGTTGGACTCGCCGAAAAATGAGTTTCATATGAGCTCCAAAGGTCGGGTGGTGGACTTGCTAACAAAATTTGTTTCAAATGAACTCGAACGGTAGGGTAAACGGCTTTATTTCTAAGAAAAATAGTGGACTCGCCGGAAAATGTGTTTCAAATGAGCTCCAATGGTAGGGTGGTGGACTCGCTTAAAAATATGTTTCAAAGGAATTCAAAAGGTAGGGTAAAAAGACTCATTTCTAAGCAAAAATGGTGGACTCTCCGAATAATGTGTTTTAAATGAGCTCGAAAGGTAGGGTGTGTGGACTCACTAAAATATGTGTTTCAAATGAGCTCGAAAGGTAGGGTAAACGGCCTCATTTCTAAGAAAAAATGGTGGACTCGCCAAAAAATATGTTTCAAATGAGCTTCAAAGGTAGGGTGGTGATCTAGCTGAAAATGTGTTTCAAATGAGCTCCAATGATAGGGAAAACGGCCCCATTTCTGAGCAAAAATGGTGGACTCGCCGAAAATTGTGTTTCATATGAGTTCGAAAGGTAGGGTGGTGGACTCGCTAAAAAATGTGTTTCAAATGAGTTTGAAAGGTAGCATAAACAACCTCATTTGTAAGCAAAAAAGCTGGACACGCCGAAAAATGTGTTTCAAATGAGTTCGAAAGGTAGGGTGGTTGACTCGCTAAAAAATGTGTTTCAAATGAATTCAAAAGATAGGGTAAACAGAATCATTTCTAAGCAAAAATGGTGGACTCGCCGAATAATGTGTTTCAAATGAGCTCAAAAGGTAGTGTGGTGTGGACTCACAAATAAATGTGTTTCAAATGAGCTCGAAAGGTAGGGTAAACGACCTCATTTCTAAGCAAAAATGGTGGACTCGCGAAAAATGTGTTTCAGACGAGCTCGAAAGGTAGGGTGGTGTGGACTCGCTAAAACATGTGTTTCAAATGAGCTCGAAAGGTAGGGTAAACGGCCTCATTTCTATGCAAAAATGGTGGTCTCGCCGAAAAATGTGTCTCAAATGAGCTCGAAAGGTAGGGTGGTGGACTCGCTAAAAAATGTGTTTCAAATGAGATCAAAAGGTAGGGTAAACAGACTCATTTATAAGAAAAAATGGTGGACTCGCCGAAAATTGTGTTTCATATGAGCTCCAAAGGTAGGGTGGTGGACTCGCTAAAAAAATTTGTTTCAAATGAACTCGAACGGTAGGGTAAACGGCTTTATTTCTAATAAAAAATAGTGGACTCGCCGGAAAATGTGTTTCAAATGAGCTCCAAAGGTAGGGCGGTGGACTCGCTTAAAAATATGTTTCAAATTAATTCAAAAGGTAGGGTAAAAAGACTCATTTCTAAGAAAAAATGGTGGACTCTCCGAATAATTTGTTTCAAATGAGCTCGAAAGGTAGGGTGGTGTGGACTCACTAAAATATGTGTTTCAAATGAGCTCGAAAGGTAGGGTAAACGTCCTCATTTCTAAGAAAAAATGGTGGACTCGCCAAAAAATATGTTTCAAATGAGCTTCAAAGGTAGGGTGGTGATCTAGCTGAAAATGTGTTTCAAATGAACTCCAATGATAGGGAAAACGGCCCCATTTCTGAGCAAAAATGGTGGACTCGCCGAAAATTGTGTTTCATACGAGTTCTAAAGGTAGGGTGGTGGACTCGCTAAAAAATGTGTTTCAAATGAGTTTGAAAGGTAGCATAAACAACCTCATTTTTAAGCAAAAAAGCTGGACACGCCGAAAAATGTGTTTCAAATGAGTTCGAAAGGTAGGGTGGTTGACTCGCTAAAAAATGTGTTTCAAATGTATTCAAAAGGTAGGGTAAACAGACTCATTTCTAAGCAAAAATGGTGGACTCGCCGAAAAATGTGTTTCAAATGAGCTCAAAAGGTAGTGTGGTGTGGACTCACAAATAAATGTGTTTCGAATAAGCTCGAAAGGTAGGGTAAACGGCCTCATTTCTAAGCAAAAATGGTGGACTCGCGAAAAATGTGTTTCAAATGAGCTCGAAAGGTAGGGTGGTATGGACTCGCTAAAACATGTGTTTCAAATGAGCTCGAAAGGTACGATAATCGGCCTCATTTCTATGCAAAAATGGTGGTCTCGCCGAAAAATGTGTCTCAAATGAGTTCGAAAGGTAGGGTGGTGGACTCGCTAAAAAATGTGTTTCAAATGAGATCAAAAGGTAGGGTAAACAGACTCATTTATAAGAAAAAATGGTGGACTCGCCGAAAAATGTGTTTCATATGAGCTCCAAAGGTAGGGTGGTGGACTCGCTAAAAAAATTTGTTTCAAATGAACTCGAACGGTAGGGTAAACGGCTTTATTTCTAAGAAAAAATAGTGGACTCGCCGGAAAATGTGTTTCAAATGAGCTCCAAAGGTAGGGTGGTGGACTCGCTTAAAAATATGTTTCAAATTAATTCAAAAGGTAGGGTAAAAAGACTCATTTCTAAGAAAAAATGGTGGACTCTCCGAATAATTTGTTTCAAATGAGCTCGAAAGGTAGGGTGGGGTGGACTCACTAAAATATGTGTTTCAAATGAGCTCGAAAGGTAGGGTAAACGGCCTCATTTCTAAGAAAAAATGGTGGACTCGCCAAAAAATATGTTTCAAATGAGCTTCAAAGGTAGGGTGGTGATCTAGCTGAAAATGTGTTTCAAATGAACTCCAATGATAGGGAAAACGGCCCCATTTCTGAGCAAAAATGGTGGACTCGCCGAAAATTGTGTTTCATATGAGTTCGAAAGGTAGGGTGGTGGACTCGATAAAAAATGTGTTTCAAATGAGTTTGAAAGGTAGCATAAACAACCTCATTTGTAAGCAAAAAAGCTGGACACGCCGAAAAATGTGTTTCAAATGAGTTCGAAAGGTAGGGTGGTTGACTCGCTAAAAAATGTGTTTCAAATGTATTCAAAAGGTAGGGTAAACAGCCTCATTTCTAAGCAAAAATGGTGGACTCGCAAAAAATGTGTTTCAAATGAGCTCGAAAGGTAGGGTGGTGTGGACTCGCTAAAACATGTGTTTCTCGAAAGGTAGGGTAAACGGCCTCATTTCTATGCAAAAATGGTGGTCTCGCCGAAAAATGTGTTTCAAATGAGCTCGAAAGGTAGGGTGGTGGACTCGCTAAAAAATGTGTTTCAAATGAGATCAAAATGTAGGGTAAACAGACTCATTTGTAAGAAAAAATGGTGGACTCGCCGAAAAATGAGTTTCATATGAGCTCCAAAGGTAGGGTGGTGGACTCGCTAAAAAAATTTGTTTCAAATGAACTCGAACGGTAGGGTAAACGGCCTTATTTCTAAGAAAAAATAGTGGACTCGTCGGAAAATGTGTTTCAAATGAGCTTCAAAGGTAGGGTGGTGGACTCGCTAAAAAATGTGTTTCAAATGAATTCAAAAGGTAGGGTAAAAAGACTCATTTCCAAGCAAAAATGGTGGACTCTCCGAATAATGTGTTTCAAATGAGCTCTAAAGGTAGGGTGGCATGGACTCACTAAAATATGTGTTTCAAATGAGCTCGAAAGGTAGGGTAAACAACCTCATTTCTAAGAAAAAATGGTGGACTCGCCAAAAAATGTGTTTCAAATGAGCTTCAAAGGTAGGGTGGTGATCTAGCTGAAAATGTGTTTCAAATGAGCTTCAATGATAGGGAAAACGACCCCATTTCTGAGCAAAAATGGTGGACTCGCCGAAAATTGTGTTTCATATGAGTTCGAAAGGTAGGGTGGTGGACTCGCCAAAAAATGTGTTTCAAATGAGTTTGAAAGGTAGCATAAACAACCTCATTTGTAAGCAAAAAAGCTGGACACGCCGAAAAATGTGTTTCAAATGAGTTCGAAAGGTAGGGTGGTTGACTCGCTAAAAAATGTGTTTTAAATGAGCTCAAAAGGTAGTGTGGTGTGGACTCACAAATAAATGTGTTTCGAATAAGCTCGAAAGGTAGGGTAAACGGCCTCATTTCTAAGCAAAAAATGTGGACTCGCGAAAAATGTGTTTCAAATGAGCTCGAAAGGTAGGGTGGTGTGGACTCGCTAAAACATGTGTTCCAAATGAGCTCGAAAGGTAGGGTAAACGGCCTCATTTCTATGCAAAAATGGTGGTCTCGCCGAAAAATGTGTTTCAAATGAGCTCGAAAGGTAGGGTGGTGGACTCGCTAAAAAATGTGTTTCAAATGAGATCAAAATGTAGGGTAAACAGACTCATTTGTAAGAAAAAATGGTGGACTCGCCGAAAAATGAGTTTCATATGAGCTCCAAAGGTAGGGTGGTGGACTCGCTAAAAAAATTTGTTTCAAATGAACTCGAACGGTAGGGTAAACGGCCTTATTTCTAAGAAAAAATAGTGGACTTGTCGGAAAATGTGTTTCAAATGAGCTTCAAAGGTAGGGTGGTGGACTCGCTAAAAAATGTGTTTCAAATGAATTCAAAAGGTAGGGTAAAAAGACTCATTTCCAAGCAAAAATGGTGGACTCTCCGAATAATGTGTTTCAAATGAGCTCTAAAGGTAGGGTGGCATGGACTCACTAAAATATGTGTTTCAAATGAGCTCGAAAGGTAGGGTAAACGACCTCATTTCTAAGAAAAAATGGTGGACTCGCCAAAAAATGTGTTTCAAATGAGCTTCAAAGGTAGGGTGGTGATCTAGCTGAAAATGTGTTTCAAATGAGCTCCAATGATAGGGAAAACGGCCCCATTTCTGAGCAAAAATGGTGGACTCGCCGAAAATTGTGTTTCATATGAGTTCGAAAGGTAGGGTGGTGGACTCGCTAAAAAATGTGTTTCAAATGAGTTTGAAAGGTAGCATAAACAACCTCATTTGAAAGCAAAAAAGCTGGACACGCCGAAAAATGTGTTTCAAATGAGTTCGAAAGGTAGGGTGGTTGACTCGCTAAAAAATGTGTTTCAAATGAGCTCAAAAGGTAGTGTGGTGTGGACTCACAAATAAATGTGTTTCGAATAAGCTCGAAAGGTAGGGTAAACGGCCTCATTTCTAAGCAAAAAATGTGGACTCGCGAAAAATGTGTTTCAAATGAGCTCGAAAGGTAGGGTGGTGTGGACTCGCTAAAACATGTGTTCCAAATGAGCTCGAAAGGTAGGGTAAACGGCCTCATTTCTATGCAAAAATGGTGGTCTCGCCGAAAAATGTGTTTCAAATGAGCTCGAAAGGTAGGGTGGTGGACTCGCTAAAAAATGTGTTTCAAATGAGATCAAAATGTAGGGTAAACAGACTCATTTGTAAGAAAAAATGGTGGACTCGCCGAAAAATGAGTTTCATATGAGCTCCAAAGGTAGGGTGGTGGACTCGCTAAAAAAATTTGTTTCAAATGAACTCGAACGGTAGGGTAAACGGCCTTATTTCTAAGAAAAAATAGTGGACTCGTCGGAAAATGTGTTTCAAATGAGCTTCAAAGGTAGGGTGGTGGACTCGCTAAAAAATGTGTTTCAAATGAATTCAAAAGGTAGGGTAAAAAGACTCATTTCCAAGCAAAAATGGTGGACTCTCCGAATAATGTGTTTCAAACGAGCTCTAAAGGTAGGGTGGCATGGACTCACTAAAATATGTGTTTCAAATGAGCTCGAAAGGTAGGGTAAACGGCCTCATTTCTAAGAAAAAATGGTGGACTCGCCAAAAAATGTGTTTCAAATGAGCTTCAAAGGTAGGGTGGTGATCTAGCTGAAAATGTGTTTCAAATGAGCTCCAATGATAGGGAAAACGGCCCCATTTCTGAGCAAAAATGGTGGACTCGCCGAAAATTGTGTTTCATATGAGTTCGAAAGGTAGGGTGGTGGACTCGCTAAAAAATGTGTTTCAAATGAGTTTGAAAGGTAGCATAAACAACCTCATTTGAAAGCAAAAAAGCTGGACACGCCGAAAAATGTGTTTCAAATGAGTTCGAAAGGTAGGGTGGTTGACTCGCTAAAAAATGTGTTTCAAATGAGCTCAAAAGGTAGTGTGGTGTGGACTCACAAATAAATGTGTTTCGAATAAGCTCGAAAGGTAGGGTAAACGGCCTCATTTCTAAGCAAAAAATGTGGACTCGCGAAAAATGTGTTTCAAATGAGCTCGAAAGGCAGGGTGGTGTGGACTCGCTAAAACATGTGTTCCAAATGAGCTCGAAAGGTAGGGTAAACGGCCTCATTTCTATGCAAAAATGGTGGTATCGCCGAAAAATGTGTTTCAAATGAGCTCGAAAGGTAGGGTGGTGGACTCGCTAAAAAATGTGTTTCAAATGAGATCAAATGGGTAGGGTAAACAGACTCATTTGTAAGAAAAAATGGTGGACTCGCCGAAAAATGAGTTTCATATGAGCTCCAAAGGTAGGGTGGTGGACTCGCAAAAAAATTTTGTTTCAAATGAACTCGAACGGTAGGGTAAACGGCCTTATTTCTAAGAAAAAATAGTGGACTCATCGGAAAATGTGTTTCAAATGAGCTCCAAATGTAGGGTGGTGGACTCGCTAAAAAATGTGTTTCAAATGAATTCAAAAGGTAGGGTAAAAAGACTCATTTCTAAGCAAAAATGGTGGACTCTCCGAATAATGTGTTTCAAATGAGCTCGAAAGGTAGGGTGGCGTGGACTCACTAAAATATGTGTTTCAAATGAGCTCGAAAGGTAGGGTAAACGGCCTCATTTCTAAGAAAAAATGGTGGACTCGCCAAAAAATGTGTTTCAAATGAGCTTCAAAGGTAGGGTGGTGATCTAGCTGAAAATGTGTTTCACATGAGCTCCAATGATAGGGAAAACGGCCCCATTTCTGAGCAAAAATGGTGGACTCGCCGAAAATTGTGTTTCATATGAGTTCGAAAGGTAGGGTGGTGGACTGGCTAAAAAATGTGTTTCAAATGAGTTTGAAAGGTAGCATAAACAACCTCATTTGTAAGCAAAAAAGCTGGACACGCCGAAAAATGTGTTTCAAATGAGTTCGAAAGGTAGGGTGGTTGACTCGCTAAAAAATGTGTTTCAAATGAGTTTGAAAGGTAGCATAAACAACCTCATTTGTAAGCAAAAAAGCTGGACACGCCGAAAAATGTGTTTCATATGAGTTCGAAAGGTAGGGTGGTGGACTCGCTAAAAAATGTGTTTCAAATGAGTTTGAAAGGTAGCATAAACAACCTCATTTGTAAGCAAAAAAACTGGACACGCCGAAAAATGTGTTTCAAATGAGTTTGAAAGGTAGCATAAACAACCTCATTTTTAAGCAAAAAAGCTGCACACGCCGAAAAATGTGTTTCAAATGAGTTCGAAAGGTAGGGTGGTTGACTCGCTAAAAAATGTGTTTGAAATGAATTCAAAAGGTATGGTAAACAGACTCATTTCTAAGCAAAAATGGTGGACTCGCCGAAAAATGTGTTTCGAATGAGCTCGAAAGGTAGGGTAAACGGCCTCATTTCTAAGCAAAAATGGTGGACTCTCCGAATAATGTGTTTCAAATGAGCTTGAAAGGTAGGGTGGTGTGGACTCGCTAAAATATGTGTTTCAAATGAGTTCGAAAGGTAGGGTAAACGGCCTCATTTCTAAGAAAAAATGGTGGACTCGCCAAAAAATGTGTTTCAAATGAGCTTCAAAGGTAGGGTGGTGATCTATCTGAAAATGTGTATCAAATGAGCTCCAATGATAGGGAAAACGGCCCCATTTCTGAGCAAAAATGGTGGACTCGCCGAAAATTGTGTTTCATATGAGTTCGAAAGGTAGGGTGGTGGACTCGCTAAAAAATGTGTTTCAAATGAGTTTGAAAGGTAGCATAAACAACCTCATTTGTAAGCAACAAAGCTGTACACGCCGAAAAATGTGTTTCAAATGAGTTCGAAAGGTAGGGTGGTTGACTCGCTAAAAAATGTGTTTCAAATGAGCTCAAAAGGTAGTGTGGTGTGGACTCACAAATAAATGTGTTTCGAATAAGCTCGAAAGGTAGGGTAAACGGCCTCATTTCTAAGCAAAAAATGTGGACTCGCGAAAAATGTGTTTCAAATGAGCTCGAAAGGTAGGGTGGTGTGGACTCGCTAAAACATGTGTTCCAAATGAGCTCGAAAGGTAGGGTAAACGGCCTCATTTCTATGCAAAAATGGTGGTATCGCCGAAAAATGTGTTTCAAATGAGCTCGAAAGGTAGGGTGGTGGACTCGCTAAAAAATGTGTTTCAAATGAGATCAAAAGGTAGGGTAAACAGACTCATTTGTAAGAAAATATGGTGGACTCGCCGAAAAATGAGTTTCATATGAGCTCCAAAGGTAGGGTGGTGGACTCGCAAAAAAAATTTGTTTCAAATGAACTCGAACGGTAGGGTAAACGGCCTTATTTCTAAGAAAAAATAGTGGACTCATCGGAAAATGTGTTTCAAATGAGCTCCAAATGTAGGGTGGTGGACTCGCTAAAAAATGTGTTTCAAATGAATTCAAAAGGTAGGGTAAAAAGACTCATTTCTAAGCAAAAATGGTGGACTCTCCGAATAATGTGTTTCAAATGAGCTCGAAAGGTAGGGTGGCGTGGACTCACTAAAATATGTGTTTCAAATGAGCTCGAAAGGTAGGGTAAACGGCCTCATTTCTAAGAAAAAATGGTGGACTCGCCAAAAAATGTGTTTCAAATGAGCTTCAAAGGTAGGGTGGTGATCTAGCTGAAAATGTGTTTCACATGAGCTCCAATGATAGGGAAAACGGCCCCATTTCTGAGCAAAAATGGTGGACTCGCCGAAAATTGTGTTTCATATGAGTTCGAAAGGTAGGGTGGTGGACTGGCTAAAAAATGTGTTTCAAATGAGTTTGAAAGGTAGCATAAACAACCTCATTTGTAAGCAAAAAAGCTGGACACGCCGAAAAATGTGTTTCAAATGAGTTCGAAAGGTAGGGTGGTTGACTCGCTAAAAAATGTGTTTCAAATGAGTTTGAAAGGTAGCATAAACAACCTCATTTGTAAGCAAAAAAGCTGGACACGCCGAAAAATGTGTTTCATATGAGTTCGAAAGGTAGGGTGGTGGACTCGCTAAAAAATGTGTTTCAAATGAGTTTGAAAGGTAGCATAAACAACCTCATTTGTAAGCAAAAAAACTGGACACGCCGAAAAATGTGTTTCAAATGAGTTTGAAAGGTAGCATAAACAACCTCATTTTTAAGCAAAAAAGCTGCACACGCCGAAAAATGTGTTTCAAATGAGTTCGAAAGGTAGGGTGGTTGACTCGCTAAAAAATGTGTTTGAAATGAATTCAAAAGGTATGGTAAACAGACTCATTTCTAAGCAAAAATGGTGGACTCGCCGAAAAATGTGTTTCGAATGAGCTCGAAAGGTAGGGTAAACGGCCTCATTTCTAAGCAAAAATGGTGGACTCTCCGAATAATGTGTTTCAAATGAGCTTGAAAGGTAGGGTGGTGTGGACTCGCTAAAATATGTGTTTCAAATGAGTTCGAAAGGTAGGGTAAACGGCCTCATTTCTAAGAAAAAATGGTGGACTCGCCAAAAAATGTGTTTCAAATGAGCTTCAAAGGTAGGGTGGTGATCTATCTGAAAATGTGTATCAAATGAGCTCCAATGATAGGGAAAACGGCCCCATTTCTGAGCAAAAATGGTGGACTCGCCGAAAATTGTGTTTCATATGAGTTCGAAAGGTAGGGTGGTGGACTCGCTAAAAAATGTGTTTCAAATGAGTTTGAAAGGTAGCATAAACAACCTCATTTGTAAGCAACAAAGCTGGACATGCCGAAAAATGTGTTTCAAATGAGTTCGAAAGGTAGGGTGGTTGACTCGCTAAAAAATGTGTTTCAAATGAGCTCAAAAGGTAGTGTGGTGTGGACTCACAAATAAATGTGTTTCGAATAAGCTCGAAAGGTAGGGTAAACGGCCTCATTTCTAAGCAAAAAATGTGGAGTCGCGAAAAATGTGTTTCAAATGAGCTCGAAAGGTAGGGTGGTGTGGACTCGCTAAAACATGTGTTCCAAATGAGCTCGAAAGGTAGGGTAAACGGCCTCATTTCTATGCAAAAATGGTGGTATCGCCGAAAAATGTGTTTCAAATGAGCTCGAAAGGTAGGGTGGTGGACTCGCTAAAAAATGTGTTTCAAATGAGATCAAAAGGTAGGGTAAACAGACTCATTTGTAAGAAAATATGGTGGACTCGCCGAAAAATGAGTTTCATATGAGCTCCAAAGGTAGGGTGGTGGACTCGCAAAAAAAATTTGTTTCAAATGAACTCGAACGGTAGGGTAAACGGCCTTATTTCTAAGAAAAAATAGTGGACTCATCGGAAAATGTGTTTCAAATGAGCTCCAAATGTAGGGTGGTGGACTCGCTAAAAAATGTGTTTCAAATGAATTCAAAAGGTAGGGTAAAAAGACTCATTTCTAAGCAAAAATGGTGGACTCTCCGAATAATGTGTTTCAAATGAGCTCGAAAGGTAGGGTGGCGTGGACTCACTAAAATATGTGTTTCAAATGAGCTCGAAAGGTAGGGTAAACGGCCTCATTTCTAAGAAAAAATGGTGGACTCGCCAAAAAATGTGTTTCAAATGAGCTTCAAAGGTAGGGTGGTGATCTAGCTGAAAATGTGTTTCACATGAGCTCCAATGATAGGGAAAACGGCCCCATTTCTGAGCAAAAATGGTGGACTCGCCGAAAATTGTGTTTCATATGAGTTCGAAAGGTAGGGTGGTGGACTGGCTACAAAATGTGTTTCAAATGAGTTTGAAAGGTAGCATAAACAACCTCATTTGTAAGCAAAAAAGCTGGACACGCCGAAAAATGTGTTTCAAATGAGTTCGAAAGGTAGGGTGGTTGACTCGCTAAAAAATGTGTTTCAAATGAGTTTGAAAGGTAGCATAAACAACCTCATTTGTAAGCAAAAAAGCTGGACACGCCGAAAAATGTGTTTCATATGAGTTCGAAAGGTAGGGTGGTGGACTCGCTAAAAAATGTGTTTCAAATGAGTTTGAAAGGTAGCATAAACAACCTCATTTGTAAGCAAAAAAACTGGACACGCCGAAAAATGTGTTTCAAATGAGTTTGAAAGGTAGCATAAACAACCTCATTTTTAAGCAAAAAAGCTGCACACGCCGAAAAATGTGTTTCAAATGAGTTCGAAAGGTAGGGTGGTTGACTCGCTAAAAAATGTGTTTGAAATGAATTCAAAAGGTATGGTAAACAGACTCATTTCTTAGCAAAAATGGTGGACTCGCCGAAAAATGTGTTTCGAATGAGCTCGAAAGGTAGGGTAAACGGCCTCATTTCTAAGCAAAAATGGTGGACTCTCCGAATAATGTGTTTCAAATGAGCTTGAAAGGTAGGGTGGTGTGGACTCGCTAAAATATGTGTTTCAAATGAGTTCGAAAGGTAGGGTAAACGGCCTCATTTCTAAGAAAAAATGGTGGACTCGCCAAAAAATGTGTTTCAAATGAGCTTCAAAGGTAGGGTGGTGATCTATCTGAAAATGTGTATCAAATGAGCTCCAATGATAGGGAAAACGGCCCCATTTCTGAGCAAAAATGGTGGACTCGCCGAAAATTGTGTTTCATATGAGTTCGAAAGGTAGGGTGGTGGACTCGCTAAAAAATGTGTTTCAAATGAGTTTGAAAGGTAGCATAAACAACCTCATTTGTAAGCAACAAAGCTGGACACGCCGAAAAATGTGTTTCAAATGAGTTCGAAAGGTAGGGTGGTTGACTCGCTAAAAAATGTATTTCAAATGAATTCAAAAGGTAGGGTAAACAGACTCATTTCTAAGCAAGAATGGTGGACTTGCCGAAAAATGTGTTTCAAATGAGCTCAAAATGTAGTGTGGTGTGGACTCACAAATAAATGTGTTTCGAATAAGCTCGAAAGGTAGGGTAAACGGCCTCATTTCTAAGCAAAAATGGTGGACTCGTGAAAAATGTGTTTCAAATGAGCTCGAAAGGTAGGGTGGTGTGGACTCGCTAAAACATGTGTTCCAAATGAGCTCGAAAGGTAGGGTAAACGGCCTCATTTCTATGCAAAAATGGTGGTATCGCCGAAAAATGTGTTTCAAATGAGCTCGAAAGGTAGGGTGGTGGACTCGCCAAAAAATGTGTTTCAAATGAGTTTGAAAGGTAGCATAAACAACCTCATTTGTAAGCAAAAAAGCTAGACACGCCGAAAAATGTGCTTCAAATGAGTTCGAAAGGTAGGGTGGTTGACTCGCTCAAAAATGTGTTTCAAATGAGCTCAAAAGGTAGTGTGGTGTGGACTCACAAATAAATGTGTTTCGAATAAGCTCGAAAGGTAGGGTAAACGGCCTCATTTCTTAGCAAAAATGGTGGACTCGCGAAAAATGTGTTTCAAATGAGCTCGAAAGGTAGGGTGGTGTGGACTCGCTAAAACATGTGTTCCAAATGAGCTCGAAAGGTAGGGTAAACGGCCTCATTTCTATGCAAAAATGGTGGTATCGCCGAAAAATGTGTTTCAAATGAGCTCGAAAGGTAGGGTGGTGGACTCGCTAAAAAATGTGTTTCAAATGAGATCAAAAGGTAGGGTAAACAGACTCATTTGTAAGAAAAAATGGTGGACTCGCCGAAAAATGAGTTTCATATGAGCTCCAAAGGTAGGGTGGTGGACTCGCTAAAAAAATTTGTTTCAAATGAACTCGAACGGTAGGGTAAACGGCCTTATTTCTAAGAAAAAATTGTGGACTCGTCGGAAAATGTGTTTCAAATGAGCTCGAAAGGTAGGGTGGTGTGGACTCGCTAAAACATGTGTTTCAAATGAGCTCGAAAGGTAGGGTAAAGGGCCTCATTTCTATGCAAAAATGGTGGTCTCGCCGAAAAATGTGTTTCAAATGAGCTCGAAAGGTAGGGTGGTGGACTCGCTAAAAAATGTGTTTCAAATGAGATCAAAAGGTAGGGTAAACAGACTCATTTGTAAGAAAAAATGGTGGACTCGCTGAAAAATGAGTTTCATATGAGCTCCAAAGTTAGGGTGGTGGACTCGCTAAAAAAATTTGTTTCAAATGAACTCGAACGGTAGGGTAAACGGCCTTATTTCTAAGAAAAAATAGTGGACCCGTCGGAAAATGTGTTTCAAATGAGCTCCAAAGGTAGGGTGGTGGACTCGCTAAAAAATGTGTTTCAAATGAATTCAAAAGGTAGGGTAAAAAGACTCATTTCTAAGCAAAAATGGTGGACTCTCCGAATAATGTGTTTCAAATGAGCTCGAAAGGTAGGGTGGCGTGGACTCACTAAAATATGTGTTTCAAATGAGCTCGAAAGGTAGGGTAAATGGCCTCATTTCGAAGAAAGAATGATGGACTCGCCAAAAAATGTGTTTCAAATGAGCTTCAAAGGTAGGGTGGTGATCTAGCTGAAAATGTGTTTCAAATGAGCTCCAATGATAGGGAAAACGGCCCCATTTCTGAGCAAAAATGGTGGACTCGCCAAAAATTGTGTTTCATATGAGTTCGAAAGGTAGGGTGGTGGACTCGCCAAAAAATGTGTTTCAAATGAGTTTGAAATGTAGCATAAACAACCTCATTTGTAAGCAAAAAAGCTAGACACGCCGAAAAATGTGTTTCAAATGAGTTCGAAAGGTAGGGTGGTTGACTCGCTCAAAAATGTGTTTCAAATGAGCTCAAAAGGTAGTGTGGTGTGGACTCACAAATAAATGTGTTTCGAATAAGCTCGAAAGGTAGGGTAAATGGCCTCATTTCTAAGCAAAAATGGTGGACTCGCGAAAAATGTGTTTCAAATGAGGTCGAAAGGTAGGGTGGTGTGGACTCGCTAAAACATGTGTTCCAAATGAGCTCGAAAGGTAGAGTAAACGGCCTCATTTCTATGCAAAAATGGTGGTATCGCCGAAAAATCTGTTTCAAATGAGCTCGAAAGGTAGGGTGGTGGACTCGCTAAAAAATGTGTTTCAAATGAGATCAAAAGGTAGGGTAAACAGACTCATTTGTAAGAAAAAATGGTGGACTCGCCGATAAATGAGTTTCATATGAGCTCCAAAGGTAGGGTGGTGGACTCGCTAAAAAAATTTGTTTCAAATGAACTCGAACGGTAGGGTAAACGGCCTTATTTCTAAGAAAAAATTGTGGACTCGTCGGAAAATGTGTTTCAAATGAGCTCAAAAGGTAGGGTGGTGTGGACTCGCTAAAACATGTGTTTCAAATGAGCTCGAAAGGTAGGGTAAACGGCCTCATTTCTATGCAAAAATGGTGGTCTCGCCGAAAAATGTGTTTCAAATGAGCTCGAAAGGTAGGGTGGTGGACTCGCTAAAAAATGTGTTTCAAATGAGATCAAAAGGTAGGGTAAACAGACTCATTTGTAAGAAAAAATGGTGGACTCGCTGAAAAATGAGTTTCATATGAGCTCCAAAGTTAGGGTGGTGGACTCGCTAAAAAAAATTGTTTCAAATGAACTCGAACGGTAGGGTAAACGGTCTTATTTCTAAGAAAAAATAGTGGACTCGTCGGAAAATGTGTTTCAAATGAGCTCCAAAGCTAGGGTGGTGGACTCGCTAAAAAATGTGTTTCAAATGAATTCAAAAGGTAGGGTAAAAAGACTCATTTCTAAGCAAAAATGGTGGACTCTCCGAATAATGTGTTTCAAATGAGCTCGAAAGGTAGGGCGGCGTGGACTCACTAAAATATGTGTTTCAAATGAGCTCGAAAGGTAGGGTAAACGGCCTCATTTCTAAGAAAGAATGGTGGACTCGCCAAAAAATGTGTTTCAAATGAGCTTCAAAGGTAGGGTGGTGATCTAGCTGAAAATGTGTTTCAAATGAGCTCCAATGATAGGGAAAACGGCCCCATTTCTGAGCAAAAATGGTGGACTCGCCGAAAATTGTGTTTCATATGAGTTCGAAAGGTAGGGTGGTGGACTCGCCAAAAAATGTGTTTCAAATGAGTTTGAAAGGTAGCATAAACAACCTCATTTGTAAGCAAAAAAGCTGGACACGCCGAAAAATGTGTTTCAAATTAGTTCGAAAGGTAGGGTGGTTGACTCGCTAAAAAATGTGTTTCAAATGAGCTCAAAAGGTAGTGTGGTGTGGACTCACAAATAAATGTGTTTCGAATAAGCTCGAAAGGTAGGGTAAACGGCCTCATTTCTAAGCAAAAATGGTGGACTCGCGAAAAATGTGTTTCAAATGAGCTCGAAAGGTAGGGTGGTGTGGACTCGCTAAAACATGTGTTCCAAATGAGCTCGAAAGGTAGGGTAAACGGACTCATTTCTATGCAAAAATGGTGGTATCGCCGAAAAATGTGTTTCAAATGAGCTCGAAAGGTAGGGTGGTGGACTCGCTAAAAAATGTGTTTCAAATGAGATCAAAAGGTAGGGTAAACAGACTCATTTGTAAGAAAAAATGGTGGACTCGCCGAAAAATGAGTTTCATATGAGCTCCAAAGGTAGGGTGGTGGACTCGCTAAAAAAATTTGTTTCAAATGAACTCGAACGGTAGGGTAAACGGCCTTATTTCTAAGAAAAAATAGTGGACTCGTCGGAAAATGTGTTTCAAATGAGCTCCAAAGGTAGGGTCGTGGGCTCGCTAAAAAATGTGTTTCAAATGAATTCAAAAGGAAGGGTAAAAAGACTCATTTCTAAGCAAAAATGGTGGACTCTCCGAATAATGTGTTTCAAATGAGCTCAAAAGGTAGGGTGGTGTGGACTTGCTAAAACATGTGTTCCAAATGAGCTCGAAAGGTAGGGTAAACGGCCTCATTTCTATGCAAAAGTTGTGGTATCGCCGAAAAATGTGTTTCAAATGAGCTCGAAAGGTAGGGTGGTGGACTCGCTAAACAATGTGTTTCAAATGAGATCAAAAGGTAGGGTAAACAGACTCATTTGTAAGAAAAAATGGTGGACTCGCCGAAAAATGAGTTTCATATGAGCTCCAAAGGTAGGGTGGTGGACTCGCTAAAAAAAATTGTTTCAAATGAACTCGAACAGTAGGGTAAACGGCCTTATTTCTAAGAAAAAATAGTGGACTCGTCGGAAAATGTGTTTCAAATGAGCTCCAAAGGTAGGGTGGTGGACTCGCTAAAAAATGTGTTTCAAATGAATTCAAAAGGTAGGGTAAAAAGACTCATTTCTAAGCAAAAATGGTGGACTCTCCGAATAATGTGTTTCAAATGAGCTCGAAAGGTAGGGTGGCGTGGACTCACTAAAATATGTGCTTCAAATGAGCTCGAAAGGTAGGGTAAACGGCCTCATTTCTAAGAAAAAATGGTGCACTCGCCAAAAAATGTGTTTCAAATGAGCTTCAAAGGTAGGGTGGTGATCTTGCTGAAAATGTGTTTCAAATGAGCTCCAATGATAGGGAAAACGGCCCCATTTCTGAGCAAAAATGGTGGACTCGCCGAAAATTGTGTTTCATATGAGTTCGAAAGGTAGGGTGGTGGACTCGCCAAAAAATGTGTTTCAAATGAGTTTGAAAGGTAGCATAAACAACCTCATTTGTAAGCAAAAAAGCTGGACACGCCGAAAAATGTGTTTCAAATGAGTTCGAAAGGTAGGGTGGTTGACTCGCTAAAAAATGTGTTTCAAATGAGCTCAAAAGGTAGTGTGGTGTGGACTCACAAATAAATGTGTTTCGAATAAGCTCGAAAGGTAGGGTAAACGGCCTCATTTCTAAGCAAAAATGGTGGACTCACGAAAAATGTGTTTCAAATGAGCTCGAAAGGTAGGGTGGTGTGGACTCGCTAAAACATGTGTTCCAAATGAGCTCGAAAGGTAGGGTAAACGGCCTCATTTCTATGCAAAAGTTGTGGTATCGCCGAAAAATGTGTTTCAAATGAGCTCGAAAGGTAGGGTGGTGGACTCGCTAAAAAATTTGTTTCAAATGAGATCAAAAGGTAGGGTAAACAGACTCATTTGTAAGAAAAAATGGTGGACTCGCCGAAAAATGAGTTTCATATGAGCTCCAAAGGTAGGGTGGTGGACTCGCTAAAAAAATTTGTTTCAAATGAACTCGAATGGTAGGGTAAACGGCCTTATTTCTAAGAAAAAATAGTGGACTCGTCGGAAAATGTGTTTCAAATGAGCTCCAAAGGTAGGGTGGTGGACTCGCTAAAAAATGTGTTTCAAATGAATTCAAAAGGAAGGGTAAAAAGACTCATTTCTAAGCAAAAATGGTGGACTCTCCGAATAATGTGTTTCAAATGAGCTCGAAAGGTAGGGTGGTGTGGACTCGCTAAAACATGTGTTCCAAATGAGTTCGAAAGGTAGGGTAAACGGCCTCATTTCTATGCAAAAATGGTGGTATCGCCGAAAAATGTGTTTCAAATGAGCTCGAAAGGTAGGGTGGTGGACTCGCTAAAAAATGTGTTTCAAATGAGATCAAAAGGTAGGGTAAACAGACTCATTTGTAAGAAAAAATGGTGGACTCGCCGAAAAATGAGTTTCATATGAGCTCCAAAGGTAGGTTGGTGGACTCGCTAAATAAATTTGTTTCAAATGAACTCGAACGGTAGGGTAAACGGCCTTATTTCTAAGAAAAAATAGTGGACTCGTCGGAAAATGTGTTTCAAATGAGCTTCAAAGGTAGGGTGGTGGACTCGCTAAAAAATGTGTTTCAAATGAATTCAAAAGGTAGGGTAAAAAGACTCATTTCCAAGCAAAAATGGTGGACTCTCCGAATAATGTGTTTCAAAGGAGCTCGAAAGGTAGGGTGGCATGGACTCACTAAAATATGTGTTTCAAATGAGCTCGAAAGGTAGGGTAAACGGCCTCATTTCTAAGAAAAAATGGTGGACTCGCCAAAAAATGTGTTTCAAATGAGCTTCAAAGGTAGGGTGGTGATCTAGCTGAAAATGTGTTTCAAATGAGCTCCAATGATAGGGAAAACGGCCCCATTTCTGAGCAAAAATGGTGGACTCGCCGAAAACTGTGTTTCATATGAGTTCGAAAGGTAGGGTGGTGGACTCGCTAAAAAATGTGTTTCAAATGAGTTTGAAAGGTAGCATAAACAACCTCATTTGTAAGCAAAAAAGCTGGACACGCCGAAAAATGTGTTTCAAATGAGTTCGAAAGGTAGGGTGGTTGACTCGCTAAAAAATGTGTTTCAAATGAGTTTGAAAGGTAGCATAAACAACCTCATTTGTAAGCAAAAAAGCTGGACACGCCGAAAAATGTGTTTCATATGAGTTCGAAAGGTAGGGTGGTGGACTCGCTAAAAAATGTGTTTCAAATGAGTTTGAAAGGTAGCATAAACAACCTCATTTGTAAGCAAAAAAGCTGGACACGCCGAAAAATGTGTTTCAAATGAGTTCGAAAGGTAGGGTGGTTGACTCGCAAAAAAATTTGTTTCGAATGAATTCAAAAGGTATGGTAAACAGACTCATTTCTAAGCAAAAATGGTGGACTCGCCGAAAAATGTGTTTCAAATGATCTCGAAACGTAGGGTGGTGTGGACTCGCTAAAAAATGTGTTTCGAATGAGCTCGAAAGGTAGGGTAAACGGCCTCATTTCTAAGCAAAAATGGTGGACTCTCCGAATAATGTGTTTCAAATGAGCTTGAAAGGTAGGGTGGTGTGGACTCGCTAAAATATGTGTTTCAAATGAGTTCGAAAGGTAGGGTAAACAGCCTCATTTCTAAGAAAAAATGGTGGACTCGCCAAAAAATATGTGTCAAATGAGCTTCAAAGGTAGGGTGGTGATCTAGCTGAAAATGAGTTTCAAATGAGCTCCAATGATAGGGAAAACGGCCCCATTTCTGAGCAAAAATGGTGGACTCGCCGAAAATTTTGTTTCATATGAGTTCGAAAGGTAGGGTGGTGGACTCGCTAAAAAATGTGTTTCTTCAAATGAGTTTGAAAGGTAGCATAAACAACCTCATTTGTAAGCAAAAAAGTTGGACACGCCGAAAAATGTGTTTCAATTGAGTTCGAAAGGTAGGGTGGTTGACTCGCTAAAAAATGTGTTTCAAATGAGTTTGAAAGGTAGCATAAAGAACCTCATTTGTAAGGAAAAAAGCTGGACACGCCGAAAAATGTGTTTCATATGAGTTCGAAAGGTAGGGTGGTGGACTCGCTAAAAAATGTGTTTCAAATGAGTTTGAAAGGTAGCATAAACAACCTCATTTGTAAGCAAAAAAGCTGGACACGCCGAAAAATGTGTTTCAAATGAGTTCGAAAGGTAGGGTGGTTGACTCGCAAAAAAATGTGTTTCGAATGAATTCAAAAGGTATGGTAAACAGACTCATTTCTAAGCAAAACTGGTGGACTCGCCGAAAAATGTGTTTCAAATGAGCTCGAAACGTAGGGTGGTGTGGACTCGCTAAAAAATGTGTTTCGAATGAGCTCGAAAGGTAGGGTAAACGGCCTCATTTCTAAGCAAAAATGGTGGACTCTCCGAATAATGTGTTTCAAATGAGCTTGAAAGGTAGGGTGGCGTGGACTCGCTAAAATATGTGTTTCAAATGAGTTCGAAAGGTAGGGTAAACGGCCTCATTTATTGTCCGCAAGGGATGGCCGTGAAAGAAGGAAAACTACTAGGCTTCGGATTCAGGAAGAGTCTACTACTCACTTGTTGCTACTGCTCTGTTACAGGCTAGTTCTGTCCTAGGTAATCTTGCCTTTTCCTTGGATACTCAATGGATTTCCCACGAAGTTCTTGTTCATACTAAGCCCACTTATTCTTATCTCCCTGTCTGTGGCTCCCTTTGCCCACAATCACAAGCCCACTAGGCATAAAGAAAAAAGTTCCACCCTGTGCCAAAGCCGCCTTTTTGGGGAGAATAAAAGGACACTCTTTTTCCATTTTTTCTCTCAGGGCCCTTATCGGCTTCAATGGCCTTTTCTTGTCACAGATAAACACTTTATGCCCCACTTCCCTGCCAAATTTCCTGCTGCTCCCTTCTGCATTCCGTGGCTTTATGCCCTTTCTACCTACATCGATAATAGTTCAGCAGGAACTTAAACAACTCATCATTCATTTCTCGATCAATTTGAAACCTTAGAGTCAAAAAGTCCTTCCATGAATCTAGGGAAGGAAAACCACCTCTGACTTCACCAACTCTCCTTCCCTTCTACTGACACTGAGCGAGCAGCAAGCATAGGCAATCGTTTCCGTAGGGGTGGGGCGCAAGCAAGCGTTTTATGGCTCCGCTAGCTAGCGTACTCTTCTGCTATCAATGAAACCGAAAGAAAAAACCAGTGCCCTTTCGTATAGATCGAGACGCAGTACTTTTTCTTTACTTCTTCCATACTAGGAAGAATGGATTGGTGGACTCGCCAAAAAATGTGTTTCAAATGAGCTTCAAAGGTAGGGTGGTGATCTAGCTGAAAATGTGTTTCAAATGAGCTCCAATGATAGGGAAAACGGCCCCATTTCTGAGCAAAAAATGGTGGACTCGCCGAAAATTGTGTTTCATATGAGTTCGAAAGGTAGGGTGGTGGACTCGCTAAAAAATGTGTTTCAAATGAGTTTGAAAGGTAGCATAAACAACCTCATTTGTAAGCAAAAAAGCTGGACACGCCGAAAAATGTGTTTCAAATGAGTTCGAAAGGTAGGGTGGTTGACTCGCTAAAAAATGTGTTTGAAATGAATTCAAAAGGTAGGGTAAACAGACACATTTCTAAGCAAAAATGGTGGACTCGCCGAAAAATGTGTTTCAAATGAGCTCAAAAGGTAGTGTGGTGTGGACTCACAAATAAATGTGTTTCGAATAAGCTCGAAAGGTAGGGTAAACGGCCTCATTTCTAAGCAAAAATGGTGGAATCGCGAAAAATGTGTTTCAAATGAGCTCGAAAGGTAGGGTGGTGTGGACTCGCTAAAACATGTGTTTCAAATGAGCTCGAAAGGTAGGGTAAACGGCCTCATTTCTATGCAAAAATGGTGGTCTCGCCGTAAAATGTGTTTCAAATGAGCTCAAAAGGTAGGGTGGTGGACTCGCTAAAAAATGTGTTTCAAATGAGATCAAAAGGTAGGGTAAACAGACTCATTTCTAAGAAAAAATGGTGGACTCGCCGAAAAATGAGTTTCATATGAGCTCCAAAGGTAGGGTGGTGGACTCGCTAAAAAAATTTGTTTCAAATGAACTCGAACGGTAGGGTAAACGGCCTTATTTCTAAGAAAAAATAGTGGACTAGCCGGAAAATGTGTTTCAAATGAGCTCCAAAGGTAGGGTGGTGGACTCGCTAAAAAATGTGTTTCAAATGAATTCAAAAGGTAGGGTAAAAAGACTCATTTCTAAGCAAAAATGGTGGACTCTCCGAATAATGTGTTTCAAATGAGCTCGAAAGGTAGGGTGGCGTGGACTCACTAAAATATGTGTTTCAAATGAGCTCGAAAGGTAGGGTAAACGGTCTCATTTCTAAGAAAAAATGGTGGACTCGCCGAAAATTGTGTTTCATATGAGTTCGAAAGGTAGGGTGGTGGACTCGCTAAAAAATGTGTTTCAAATGAGTTTGAAAGGTAGCATAAACAACCTCATTTGTAAGCAAAAAAGCTGGACACGCCGAAAAATGTGTTTCAAATGAGTCCGAAAGGTAGGGTGGTTGACTCGCTAAAAAATGTGTTTCAAATGAATTCAAAAGGTAGGGTAAACAGACTCATTTCTAAGCAAAAATGTTGGACTCGCCGAAAAATGTGTTTCAAATGAGCTCAAAACGTAGGGTGGTGTGGACTCGCTAAAAAATGTGTTTCGAATGAGCTCGAAAGGTAGGGTAAACTGCCTCATTTCTAAGCAAAAATGGTGGACTCTCCGAATAATGTGTTTCAAATGAGCTTGAAAGGTAGGGTGGCGTGGACTCGCTAAAATATGTGTTTCAAATGAGTTCGAAAGGTAGGGTAAACAGCCTCATTTCTAAGCAAAAATGGTGGACTCGCCAAAAATGTGTTTCAAATGAGCTCGAAAGGTAGGGTGGTGGACTCGCTAAAAAATGTGTTTCAAATGAACTCGAAAGGTAGGGTAAACGGACTCATTTCTAAGCAAAAATGGTGGACTCGCCGAAAAATGTGTTTCATATGACCTCCAAAGGTAGGGTGGTGGACTCGCTAAATAAATGTGTTTCAAATGAGCTCGAAAGGTAGGGTAAACGGACTTATTTCTAAGAAAAATAGTGGACTCGCCGGAAAATGTGTTTCAAATGAGCTCCAAAGGTAGGGTGGTGGACTCGCTAAAAATGTGTTTCAAATGAGCTCGAAAGGTAGGGTAAACGGCCTCATTTCTAAGAAAAAATGGTGGACTCGCCGAAAAATGTGTTTTAAATGAGCTTCAAAGGTAGGGTGGTGGTCTAGCTGAAAAATGTGTTTCAAATGAGCTCCAAAGATAGGGTAAACGGTCCATTTCTGAGCAAAATTGGTGGACTCGCCTAAAAATGTGTTTCATATGAGCTCAAAAGGTAGGGTGATGGACCCGCTAAAAAAATGTGTTTCGAATGAGCTCGAAAGGTAGGGTAAACGGCCTCATGTAAGCAAAAATGGTGGACACGCCAAAAAAAGTTTTTCAAATGAGTTCGAAAGGTAGGGTGGTGGACTCGCTAAAAAATGTGATTCAAATGAATTCAAAAGGTAGGGTAATCAGACTCATTTCTAAGCAAAAACGGTGGACTCGCCGAAAAATGTGTTTGAAATGAGCTCAAAAGGTAGTGTGGTGTGGACTCACAAATAAATGTGTTTCGAATAAGCTCAAAAGGTAGGGTAAACAGCCTCATTTCTAAGCAAAAATGGTGGACTCGCGAAAAATGTGTTTCAAATGAGCTCGAAAGGTAGGGTGGTGTGGACTCGCTAAAACATGTGTTTCAAATGAGCTCGAAAGGTAGGGTAAACGGCCTCATTTCTATGCAAAAATGGTGGTCTTGCAGAAAAATGTGTTTCAAATGAGCTCGAAAGGTAGGGTGGTGGACTCGCTAAAAAATGTGTTTCAAATGAGATCAATAGGGGTAAACAGACTCATTTCTAAGAAAAAATGGTGGACTCGCCAAAAAATGTGTTTCATATGAGCTCCAAAGGTAGGGTGGTGGACTCGCTAAAAAAAATTGTTTCAAATGAACTCGAACGGTAGGGTAAACGGCCTTATTTCTAAGAAAAAATGGTGGACTCGCCGGAAAATGTGTTTCAAATGAGCTCCAAAGGTAGGGTGGTGGACGCGCTAAAAAATGTGTTTCAAATGAATTCAAAAGGTAGGGTAAAAAGACTCATTTCTAAGCAAAAATGGTGGACTCTCCGAATAATTTGTTTCAAATGAGCTCGAAAGGTAGGGTAGTGTGGACTCACTAGAATATGTGTTTCAAATGAGCTCGAAAGGTAGGGTAAACGGCCTCATTTCTAAGAAAAATGGTGGACTCGCCAAAAAATGTGTTTCAAATGAGCTTCAAAGGTAGGGTGGTGATCTAGCTGAAAATGTGTTTCAAATGAGCTCGAATGATAGGGAAAACGGCCCCATTTCTGAGCAAAAATGGTGGACTCGCCGAAAATTGTGTTTCATATGAGTTCGAAAGGTAGGGTGGTGGACTCGCTAAAAAATGTGTTTCAAATGAGTTTGAAAGGTAGCATAAACAACCTCATTTGTAAGCAAAAAAACTAGACACGCCGAAAAATGTGTTTCAAATGAGTTCGAAAGGTAGGGTGGTTGACTCGCTAAAAAATGTGTTTCAAATGAATTCAAAAGGTAGGGTAAACAGACTCATTTCTTAGCAAAAATGGTGGACTCGCCGAAAAATGTGTTTCAAATGAGCTCAAAAGGTAGTGTGGTGTGGACTCACAAATAAATGTGTTTCGAATAAGCTCGAAAGGTAGGGTAAACGGCATCATTTCTAAGCAAAAATGGTGGACTCGTGAAAAATGTGTTTCAAATGAGCTCGAAAGGTAGGGTGGTGTGGACTCGCTAAAACACGTGTTTCAAATGAGCTCGAAAGGTAGGGTAAACGGCCTCATTTCTATGCAAAAATGGTGGTATCGCCGAAAAATGTGTTTCAAATGAGCTCGAAAGGTAGGGTGGTGGACTCGCTAAAAAATGTGTTTCAAATGAGATCAAAAGGTAGGGTAAACAGACTCATTTCTAAGAAAAAATGGTGGACTCGCCGAAAAATGTGTTTCATATGAGCTCCAAAGGTAGGGTGGTGGAATCGCTAAAAAAATTTGTTTCAAATGAACTCGAACGGTAGGGTAAACGGACTTATTTCTAAGAAAAAATAGTAGACTCGCCGGAAAATGTGTTTCAAATGAGCTCCAAAGGTAGGGTGGTGGACTCGCTAAAAAATGTGTTTCAAATGAATTCAAAAGGTAGGGTAAAAAGACTCATTTCTAAGAAAAAATGGTGGACTCTCCGAATAATGTGTTTCAAATGAGCTCGAAAGGTAGGGTGGCGTGGACTCACTAAAATTTGTGTTTCAAATGAGCTCGAAAGGTAGGGTAAACGGCCTCATTTCTAAGAAAAAATGGTGGCCTCGCCAAAAAATGTGTTTCAAATGAGCTTCAAAGGTAGGGTGGTGATCTAGCTGAAAATGTGTTTCAAATGAGCTCGAATGATAGGGAAAACGGCCCCGTTTCTGAGCAAAAATGGTGGACTCGCCGAAAATTGTGTTTCATATGAGTTCGAAAGGTAGGGTGGTGGACTCGCTAAAAAATGTGTTTCAAATGAGTTTGAAAGGTAGCATAAACAACCTCATTTGTAAGCAAAAAAGCTGGACACGCCGAAAAATGTGTTTCAAATGAGTTCGAAAGGTAGGGTGGTTGACTCGCTAAAAAATGTATTTCAAATGAATTCAAAAGGTAGGGTAAACATACTCATTTCTAAGCAAAAATGGTGGACTCGCCGAAAAATGTGTTTCAAATGAGCTCGAAAGGTAGGGTGGTGGACTCGCTAAAAAATGTGTTTCAAATGAGATCAATAGGGGTAAACAGACTCATTTCTAAGAAAAAATGGTGGACTCGCCAAAAAATGTGTTTCATATGAGCTCCAAAGGTAGGGTGGTTGACTCGCTAAAAAAATTTGTTTCAAATGAACTCGAACGGTAGGGTAAACGGCCTTATTTCTGAGAAAAATGGTGGACTCGCCGGAAAATGTGTTTCAAATGAGCTCCAAAGGTAGGGTGGTGGACGCGCTAAAAAATGTGTTTCAGATGAATTCAAAAGGTAGGGTAAAAAGACTCATTTCTAAGCAAAAATGGTGGACTCTCCGAATAATTTGTTTCAAATGAGCTCGAAAGGTAGGGTGGTGTGGACTCACTAAAATATGTGTTTCAAATGAGCTCGAAAGGTAGGGTAAACGGCCTCATTTCTAAGAAAAATGGTGGACTCGCCAAAAAATGTGTTTCAAATGAGCTTCAAAGGTAGGGTTGTGATCTAGCTGAAAATGTGTTTCAAATGAGCTCGAATGATAGGGAAAACGGCCCCATTTATGAGCAAAAATGGTGGACTCGCCGAAAATTATGTTTCATATGAGTTCGAAAGGTAGGGTGGTGGACTCGCTAAAAAATGTGTTTCAAATGAGTTTGAAAGGTAGCATAAACAACCTCATTTGTAAGCAAAAAAGCTGGACACGCCGAAAAATGTGTTTCAAATGAGTTCGAAAGGTAGGGTGGTTGACTCGCTAAAAAATGTATTTCAAATGAATTCAAAAGGTAGGGTAAACATACTCATTTCTAAGCAAAAATGGTGGACTCGCCGAAAAATGTGTTTCAAATGAGCTCAAAAGGTAGTGTGGTGTGGACTCACAAATAAATGTGTTTCGAATAAGCTCGAAAGGTAGGGTAAACGGCCTCATTTCTAAGAAAAAATGGTATACTCACGAAATATGTGTTTCAAATGAGCTCGAAAGGTAGGGTGGTGTGGACTCGCTAAAACATGTGTTTCAAATGAGCTCGAAAGGTAGGGTAAACGGCCTCATTTCTATGCAAAAATGGTGGTCTCGCCGAAAAATGTGTTTCAAATGAGATCGAAAGGTAGGGTGGTGGACTCGCTAAAAAATTTGTTTCAAATGAGATCAAAAGGTAGGGTAAACAGACTCATTTGTAAGAAAAAATGGTGGACTCGCCGAAAAATGTGTTTCATATGAGCTCCAAAGGTAGGGTGGTGGACTCGCTAAAAAAATTTGTTTCAAATGAACTCGAACGGTAGGGTAAACGGCCTTATTTCTAAGAAAAATTAGTGGACTCGCCGGAAAATGTGTTTCAAATGACCTCCAAAGGTAGGGTGGTGGACTCGCGAAAAAATGTGTTTCAAATGAATTCAAAAGGTAGGGTAAAAAGACTCATTTCTAAGCAAAAATGGTGGACTCTCCGAATAATGTGTTTCAAATGAGCTCGAAAGGTAGGGTGGTGTGGACTCACTAAAATAGAGCTCGAAAGGTAGGGTAAACGGCCTCATTTCTAAGAAAAAATGGTGGACTCGCCAAAAAATGTGTTTCAAATGAGCTTCAAAGGTAGGGTGGTGATCTAGCTGAAAATGTGTTTCAAATGAGCTCCAATGATAGGGAAAACGGCCCCATTTCTGAGAAAAAATGGTGGACTCGCCGAAAATTGTGTTTCATATGAGTTCGAAAGGTAGGGTGGTGGACTCGCTAAAAAATGTGTTTCAAATGAGTTTGAAAGGTAGCATAAACAACCTCATTTGTAAGCAAAAAAACTGGACACGCCGAAAAATGTGTTTCAAATGAGTTCGAAAGGTAGGGTGGTTGACTCGCTAAAAAATGTGTTTCAAATGAATTCAAAAGGTAGGGTAAACAGACTCATTTCTTAGCAAAAATGGTGGACTCGCCGAAAAATGTGTTTCAAATGAGCTCAAAAGATAGTGTGGTGTGGACTCACAAATAAATGTGTTTCGAATAAGCTCGAAAGGTAGGGTAAACGCCATCATTTCTAAGCAAAAATGGTGGACTCGCGAAAAATGTGTTTCAAATGAGCTCGAAAGGTAGGGTGGTGTGGACTCGCTAAAAATGTGTTTCAAATGAGCTCGAAAGGTAGGGTAAACGGCCTCATTTCTAAGAAAAAATGGTGGACTCGCCGAAAAATATGTTTTAAATGAGCTTCAAAGGTAGGGTGGTGGTCTAGCTGAAAAATGTGTTTCAAATGAGCTCCAAAGATAGGGTAAACGGTCCATTTCTGAGCAAAATTGGTGGACTCGCCTAAAAATGTGTTTCATATGAGCTCAAAAGGTAGGGTGATGGACCCGCTAAAAAAATATGTTTCGAATGAGCTCGAAAGGTAGGGTAAACGGCCTCATGTAAGCAAAAATGGTGGACACGCCAAAAAAATGTGTTTCAAATGAGCTTCAAAGGTAGGGTGGTGATCTAGCTGAAAATGTGTTTCAAATGAGCTCCAATGATAGGGAAAACGGCCCCATTTCTGAGCAAAAATGGTGGACTCGCCGAAAATTGTGTTTCATACGAGTTTGAAAGGTAGGGTGGTGGACTCGCTAAAAATGTGTTTCAAATGAGTTTGAAAGGTAGCATAAACAACCTCATTTGTTAGCAAAAAAACTGGACACGCCGAAAAATGTGTTTCAAATGAGTTCGAAAGGTAGGGTGGTTGACTCGCTAAAAAATGTTTTTCAAATGAATTCAAAAGGTAGGGTAAACAGACTCATTTCTTAGCAAAAGTGGTGGACTCGCCGAAAAATGTGTTTCAAATGAGCTCAAAAGGTAGTGTGGTGTGGACTCAAAAATAAATGTGTTTCGAATAAGCTCGAAAGGTAGGGTAAACGGCCTCATTTCTAAGAAAAAATAGTGGACTCGCCGGAAAATGTGTTTCAAATGAGCTCCAAAGGTAGGGTGGTGGACTCGCTAAAAAATGTGTTTCAAATGAATTCAAAAGGTAGGGTAAAAAGACTCATTTCTAAGCAAAAATGGTGGACTCTCCGAATAATGTGTTTCAAATGAGCTCGAAAGGTAGGGTGGCGTGGACTCACTAAAATTTGTGTTTCAAATGAGCTCGAAAGGTAGGGTAAACGGCCTCATTTCTAAGAAAAAATGGTGGACTCGCCAAAAAATGTGTTTCAAATGAGCTTCAAAGGGAGGGTGGTGATCTAGCTGAAAATGTGTTTCAAATGAGCTCGAATGATAGGGAAAACGGCCCCGTTTCTGAGCAAAAATGATGGACTCGCCGAAAATTGTGTTTCATATGAGTTCGAAAGGTAGGGTGGTGGACTCGCTAAAAATGTGTTTCAAATGAGTTTGAAAGGTAGCATAAACAACCTCATTTGTAAGCAAAAAAGCTGGACACGCCGAAAAATGTGTTTCAAATGAGTTCGAAAGGTAGGGTGGTTGACTCGCTAAAAAATGTATTTCAAATGAATTCAAAAGGTAGGGTAAACATACTCATTTCTAAGCAAAAATGGTGGACTCGCCGAAAAATGTGTTTCAAATGAGCTCGAAAGGTAGGGTGGTGGACTCGCTAAAAAATGTGTTTCAAATGAGATCAATAGGGGTAAACAGACTCATTTCTAAGAAAAAATGGTGGACTCGCCAAAAAATGTGTTTCATATGAGCTCCAAAGGTAGGGTGGTTGACTCGCTAAAAAAATTTGTTTCAAATGAACTCGAACGGTAGGGTAAACGGCCTTATTTCTGAGAAAAATGGTGGACTCGCCGGAAAATGTGTTTCAAATGAGCTCCAAAGGTAGGGTGGTGGACGCGCTAAAAAATGTGTTTCAGATGAATTCAAAAGGTAGGGTAAAAAGACTCATTTCTAAGCAAAAATGGTGGACTCTCCGAATAATTTGTTTCAAATGAGCTCGAAAGGTAGGGTGGTGTGGACTCACTAAAATATGTGTTTCAAATGAGCTCGAAAGGTAGGGTAAACGGCCTCATTTCTAAGAAAAATGGTGGACTCGCCAAAAAATGTGTTTCAAATGAGCTTCAAAGGTAGGGTTGTGATCTAGCTGAAAATGTGTTTCAAATGAGCTCGAATGATAGGGAAAACGGCCCCATTTATGAGCAAAAATGGTGGACTCGCCGAAAATTATGTTTCATATGAGTTCGAAAGGTAGGGTGGTGGACTCGCTAAAAAATGTGTTTCAAATGAGTTTGAAAGGTAGCATAAACAACCTCATTTGTAAGCAAAAAAGCTGGACACGCCGAAAAATGTGTTTCAAATGAGTTCGAAAGGTAGGGTGGTTGACTCGCTAAAAAATGTATTTCAAATGAATTCAAAAGGTAGGGTAAACATACTCATTTCTAAGCAAAAATGGTGGACTCGCCGAAAAATGTGTTTCAAATGAGCTCAAAAGGTAGTGTGGTGTGGACTCACAAATAAATGTGTTTCGAATAAGCTCGAAAGGTAGGGTAAACGGCCTCATTTCTAAGAAAAAATGGTATACTCACGAAATATGTGTTTCAAATGAGCTCGAAAGGTAGGGTGGTGTGGACTCGCTAAAACATGTGTTTCAAATGAGCTCGAAAGGTAGGGTAAACGGCCTCATTTCTATGCAAAAATGGTGGTCTCGCCGAAAAATGTGTTTCAAATGAGATCGAAAGGTAGGGTGGTGGACTCGCTAAAAAATGTGTTTCAAATGAGATCAAAAGGTAGGGTAAACAGACTCATTTGTAAGAAAAAATTGTGGACTCGCCGAAAAATGTGTTTCATATGAGCTCCAAAGGTAGGGTGGTGGACTCGCTAAAAAAATTTGTTTTAAATGAACTCGAACGGTAGGGTAAACGGCCTTATTTCTAAGAAAAATTAGTGGACTCGCCGGAAAATGTGTTTCAAATGAGCTCCAAAGGTAGGGTGGTGGACTCGCGAAAAAATGTGTTTCAAATGAATTCAAAAGGTAGGGTAAAAAGACTCATTTCTAAGCAAAAATGGTGGACTCTCCGAAAAATGTGTTTCAAATGAGCTCGAAAGGTAGGGTGGTGTGGACTCACTAAAATAGAGCTCGAAAGGTAGGGTAAACGGCCTCATTTCTAAGAAAAAATGGTGGACTCGCCAAAAAATGTGTTTCAAATGAGCTTCAAAGGTAGGGTGGTGATCTAGCTGAAAATGTGTTTCAAATGAGCTCCAATGATAGGGAAAACGGCCCCATTTCTGAGAAAAAATGGTGGACTCGCCGAAAATTGTGTTTCATATGAGTTCGAAAGGTAGGGTGGTGGACTCGCTAAAAAATGTGTTTCAAATGAGTTTGAAAGGTAGCATAAACAACCTCATTTGTAAGCAAAAAAACTGGACACGCCGAAAAATGTGTTTCAAATGAGTTCGAAAGGTAGGGTGGTTGACTCGCTAAAAAATGTGTTTCAAATGAATTCAAAAGGTAGGGTAAACAGACTCATTTCTTAGCAAAAATGGTGGACTCGCCGAAAAATGTGTTTCAAATGAGCTCAAAAGATAGTGTGGTGTGGACTCACAAATAAATGTGTTTCGAATAAGCTCGAAAGGTAGGGTAAACGCCATCATTTCTAAGCAAAAATGGTGGACTCGCGAAAAATGTGTTTCAAATGAGCTCGAAAGGTAGGGTGGTGTGGACTCGCTAAAAATGTGTTTCAAATGAGCTCGAAAGGTAGGGTAAACGGCCTCATTTCTAAGAAAAAATGGTGGACTCGCCGAAAAATATGTTTTAAATGAGCTTCAAAGGTAGGGTGGTGGTCTAGCTGAAAAATGTGTTTCAAATGAGCTCCAAAGATAGGGTAAACGGTCCATTTCTGAGCAAAATTGGTGGACTCGCCTAAAAATGTGTTTCATATGAGCTCAAAAGGTAGGGTGATGGACCCGCTAAAAAAATATGTTTCGAATGAGCTCGAAAGGTAGGGTAAACGGCCTCATGTAAGCAAAAATGGTGGACACGCCAAAAAAATGTGTTTCAAATGAGCTTCAAAGGTAGGGTGGTGATCTAGCTGAAAATGTGTTTCAAATGAGCTCCAATGATAGGGAAAACGGCCCCATTTCTGAGCAAAAATGGTGGACTCGCCGAAAATTGTGTTTCATACGAGTTTGAAAGGTAGGGTGGTGGACTCGCTAAAAAATGTGTTTCAAATGAGTTTGAAAGGTAGCATAAACAACCTCATTTGTTAGCAAAAAAACTGGACACGCCGAAAAATGTGTTTCAAATGAGTTCGAAAGGTAGGGTGGTTGACTCGCTAAAAAATGTTTTTCAAATGAATTCAAAAGGTAGGGTAAACAGACTCATTTCTTAGCAAAAGTGGTGGACTCGCCGAAAAATGTGTTTCAAATGAGCTCAAAAGGTAGTGTGGTGTGGACTCAAAAATAAATGTGTTTCGAATAAGCTCGAAAGGTAGGGTAAACGGCATCATTTCTAAGCAAAAATGGTGGACTCGCGAAAAATCTGTTTCAAATGAGCTCGAAAGGTAGGGTGGTGTGGACTCGCTAAAACACGTGTTTCAAATGAACTCGAAAGGTAGGGTAAACGGCCTCATTTCTATGCAAAAATGGTGGTCTCGCCGAGAAATGTGTTTCAAATGAGCTCGAAAGGTAGGGTGGTGGACTCGCTAAAAAATGTGTTTCAAATGAGATCAAAAGGTAGGGTAAACAGACTCATTTGTAAGAAAAAATGGTGGACTCGCTGAAAAATGAGTTTCATATGAGCTCCAAAGTTAGGGTGGTGGACTCGCTAAAAAAAATTGTTTCAAATGAACTCGAACGGTAGGGTAAACGGTCTTATTTCTACGAAAAAATAGTGGACTCGTCGGAAAATGGGTTTCAAATGAGCTCCAAAGGTAGGGTGGTGGACTCGCTAAAAAATGTGTTTCAAATGAATTCAAAAGGTAGGGTAAAAAGACTCATTTCTAAGCAAAAATGGTGGACTCTCCGTATAATGTGTTTCAAATGAGCTCGAAAGGTAGGGTGGCGTGGACTCACTAAAATATGTGTTTCAAATGAGCTCTAAAGGTAGGGTAAACGGCCTCATTTCTAAGAAAGAATGGTGGACTCGCCAAAAAATGTGTTTCAAATGAGCTTCAAAGGTAGGGTGGTGATCTAGCTGAAAATGTGTTTCAAATGAGCTCCAATGATAGGGAAAACGGCCCCATTTCTGAGAAAAAATGGTGGACTCGCCGAAAATTGTGTTTCATATGAGTTCGAAAGGTAGGGTGGTGGACTCGCCAAAAAATGTGTTTAAAATGAGTTTGAAACGAGCATAAACAACCTCATTTGTAAGCAAAAAAGCTAGACACGCCGAAAAATGTGTTTCAAATGAGTTCAAAAGGTAGGGTGGTTGACTCGCTCAAAAATGTGTTTCAAATGATCTCAAAAGGTAGTGTGGTGTGGACTCACAAATAAATGTGTTTCGAATAAGCTCGAAAGGTAGGGTAAACGGCCTCATTTCTAAGCAAAAATGGTGGACTCGCGAAAAATGTGTTTCAAATGAGCTCGAAAGGTAGGGTGGTGTGGACTCGCTAAAACATGTGTTCCAAATGAGCTCGAAAGGTAGGGTAAACGGCCTCATTTCTATGCAAAAATGGTGGTATCGCCGAAAAATGTGTTTCAAATGAGCTCGAAAGGTAGGGTGGTGGACTCGCTAAAAAATGTGTTTCAAATGAGATCAAAAGGTAGGGTAAACAGACTCATTTGTAAGAAAAAATGGTGGACTCGCCGAAAAATGAGTTTCATATGAGCTCCAAAGGTAGGGTGGTGGACTCGCTAAAAAAATTTGTTTCAAATGAACTCGAACGGTAGGGTAAACGGCCTTATTTCTAAGAAAAAATTGTGGACTCGTCGGAAAATGTGTTTCAAATGAGCTCGAAAGGTAGGGTGGTGTGGACTCGCTAAAACATGTGTTTCAAATGAGCTCGAAAGGTAGGGTAAAGGGCCTCATTTCTATGCAAAAATGGTGGTCTCGCCGAAAAATGTGTTTCAAATGAGCTCGAAAGGTAGGGTGGTGGACTCGCTAAAAAATGTGTTTCAAATGAGATCAAAAGGTAGGGTAAACAGACTCATTTGTAAGAAAAAATGGTGGACTCACTGAAAAATGAGTTTCATATGAGCTCCAAAGTTAGGGTGGTGGACTCGCTAAAAAAATTTGTTTCAAATGAACTCGAACGGTAGGGTAAACGGCCTTATTTCTAAGAAAAAATAGTGGACTCGTCGGAAAATGTGTTTCAAATGAGCTCCAAAGGTAGGGTGTTGGACTCGCTAAAAAATGTGTTTCAAATGAATTCAAAAGGTAGGGTAAAAAGACTCATTTCTAAGCAAAAATGGTGGACTCTCCGAATAATGTGTTTCAAATGAGCTCGAAAGGTAGGGTGGCGTGGACTCACTAAAATATGTGTTTCAAATGAGCTCGAAAGGTAGGGTAAACGGCCTCATTTCTAAGAAAGAATGGTGGACTCGCCAAAAAATGTGTTTCAAATGAGCTTCAAAGGTAGGGTGGTGATCTAGCTGAAAATGTGTTTCAAATGAGCTCCAATGATAGGGAAAACGGCCCCATTTCTGAGCAAAAATGGTGGACTCGCCGAAAATTGTGTTTCATATGAGTTCGAAAGGTAGGGTGGTGGACTCGCTAAAAAATGTGTTTCAAATGAGTTTGAAAGGTAGCATAAACAACCTCATTTGTAAGCAAAAAAGCTGGACACGCCGAAAAATGTGTTTCAAATGAGTTCGAAAGGTAGGGTGGTTGACTCGCTAAAAAATGTATTTCAAATGAATTCAAAAGGTAGGGTAAACATACTCATTTCTAAGCAAAAATGGTGGACTCGCCGAAAAATGTGTTTCAAATGAGCTCAAAAGGTAGTGTGGTGTGGACTCACAAATAAATGTGTTTCGAATAAGCTCGAAAGGTAGGGTAAACGGCCTCATTTCTAAGAAAAAATGGTATACTCACGAAAAATGTGTTTCAAATGAGCTCGAAAGGTAGGGTGGTGTGGACTCGCTAAAACATGTGTTTCAAATGAGCTCGAAAGGTAGGGTAAACGGCCTCATTTCTATGCAAAAATGGTGGTCTCGCCGAAAAATGTGTTTCAAATGAGATCGAAAGGTAGGGTGGTGGACTCGCTAAAAAATGTGTTTCAAATGAGATCAAAAGGTAGGGTAAACAGACTCATTTCTAAGAAAAAATGGTGGACTCGCCGAAAAATGTGTTTCATATGAGCTCCAAAGGTAGGGTGGTGGACTCGCTAAAAAAATTTGTTTCAAATGAACTCGAACGGTAGGGTAAACGGCCTTATTTCTAAGAAAAATTAGTGGAGTCGCCGGAAAATGTGTTTCAAATGAGCTCCAAAGGTAGGGTGGTGGACTCGCGAAAAAATGTGTTTCAAATGAATTCAAAAGGTAGGGTAAAAAGACTCATTTCTAAGCAAAAATGGTGGACTCTCCGAATAATGTGTTTCAAATGAGCTCGAAAGGTAGGGTGGTGTGGACTCACTAAAATAGAGCTCGAAAGGTAGGGTAAACGGCCTCATTTCTAAGAAAAAATGGTGGACTCGCCAAAAAATGTGTTTCAAATGAGCTTCAAAGGTAGGGTGGTGATCTAGCTGAAAATGTGTTTCAAATGAGCTCCAATGATAGGGAAAACGGCCCCATTTCTGAGAAAAAATGGTGGACTCGCCGAAAATTGTGTTTCATATGAGTTCGAAAGGTAGGGTGGTGGACTCGCTAAAAAATGTGTTTCAAATGAGTTTGAAAGGTAGCATAAACAACCTCATTTGTAAGCAAAAAAACTGGACACGCCAAAAAATGTGTTTCAAATGAGTTCGAAAGGTAGGGTGGTTGACTCGCTAAAAAATGTGTTTCAAATGAATTCAAAAGGTAGGGTAAACAGACTCATTTCTTAGCAAAAATGGTGGACTCGCCGAAAAATGTGTTTCAAATGAGCTCAAAAGGTAGTGTGGTGTGGACTCACAAATAAATGTGTTTCGAATAAGCTCGAAAGGTAGGGTAAACGGCATCATTTCTAAGCAAAAATGGTGGACTCGCGAAAAATGTGTTTCAAATGAGCTCGAAAGGTAGGGTGGTGTGGACTCGCTAAAAATGTGTTTCAAATGAGCTCGAAAGGTAGGGTAAACGGCCTCATTTCTAAGAAAAAATGGTGGACTCGCCGAAAAATATGTTTTAAATGAGCTTCAAAGGTAGGGTGGTGGTCTAGCTGAAAAATGTGTTTCAAATGAGCTCCAAAGATAGGGTAAACGGTCCATTTCTGAGCAAATTGGTGGACTCGCCTAAAAATGTGTTTCATATGAGCTCAAAAGGTAGGGTGATGGACCCGCTAAAAAAATATGTTTCGAATGAGCTCGAAAGGTAGGGTAAACGGCCTCATGTAAGCAAAAATGGTGGACACGCCAAAAAAATGTGTTTCAAATGAGCTTCAAAGGTAGGGTGGTGATCTAGCTGAAAATGTGTTTCAAATGAGCTCCAATGATAGGGAAAACGGCCCCATTTCTGAGCAAAAATGGTGGACTCGCCGAAAATTGTGTTTCATACGAGTTTGAAAGGTAGGGTGGTGGACTCGCTAAAAAATGTGTTTCAAATGAGTTTGAAAGGTAGCATAAACAACCTCATTTGTTAGCAAAAAAACTGGACACGCCGAAAAATGTGTTTCAAATGAGTTCGAAAGGTAGGGTGGTTGACTCGCTAAAAAATGTTTTTCAAATGAATTCAAAAGGTAGGGTAAACAGACTCATTTCTTAGCAAAAGTGGTGGACTCGCCGAAAAATGTGTTTCAAATGAGCTCAAAAGGTAGTGTGGTGTGGACTCACAAATAAATGTGTTTCGAATAAGCTCGAAAGGTAGGGTAAACGGCATCATTTCTAAGCAAAAATGGTGGACTCGCGAAAAATCTGTTTCAAATGAGCTCGAAAGGTAGGGTGGTGTGGACTCGCTAAAACACGTGTTTCAAATGAACTCGAAAGGTAGGGTAAACGGCCTCATTTCTATGCAAAAATGGTGGTCTCGCCGAGAAATGTGTTTCAAATGAGCTCGAAAGGTAGGGTGGTGGACTCGCTAAAAAATGTGTTTCAAATGAGATCAAAAGGTAGGGTAAACAGACTCATTTGTAAGAAAAAATGGTGGACTCGCTGAAAAATGAGTTTCATATGAGCTCCAAAGTTAGGGTGGTGGACTCGCTAAAAAAAATTGTTTCAAATGAACTCGAACGGTAGGGTAAACGGTCTTATTTCTACGAAAAAATAGTGGACTCGTCGGAAAATGGGTTTCAAATGAGCTCCAAAGGTAGGGTGGTGGACTCGCTAAAAAATGTGTTTCAAATGAATTCAAAAGGTAGGGTAAAAAGACTCATTTCTTAGCAAAAATGGTGGACTCTCCGAATAATGTGTTTCAAATGAGCTCGAAAGGTAGGGTGGCGTGGACTCACTAAAATATGTGTTTCAAATGAGCTCTAAAGGTAGGGTAAACGGCCTCATTTCTAAGAAAGAATGGTGGACTCGCCAAAAAATGTGTTTCAAATGAGCTTCAAAGGTAGGGTGGTGATCTAGCTGAAAATGTGTTTCAAATGAGCTCCAATGATAGGGAAAACGGCCCCATTTCTGAGAAAAAATGGTGGACTCGCCGAAAATTGTGTTTCATATGAGTTCGAAAGGTAGGGTGGTGGACTCGCCAAAAAATGTGTTTAAAATGAGTTTGAAACGAGCATAAACAACCTCATTTGTAAGCAAAAAAGCTAGACACGCCGAAAAATGTGTTTCAAATGAGTTCAAAAGGTAGGGTGGTTGACTCGCTCAAAAATGTGTTTCAAATGAGCTCAAAAGGTAGTGTGGTGTGGACTCACAAATAAATGTGTTTCGAATAAGCTCGAAAGGTAGGGTAAACGGCCTCATTTCTAAGCAAAAATGGTGGACTCGCGAAAAATGTGTTTCAAATGAGCTCGAAAGGTAGGGTGGTGTGGACTCGCTAAAACATGTGTTCCAAATGAGCTCGAAAGGTAGGGTAAACGGACTCATTTCTATGCAAAAATGGTGGTATCGCCGAAAAAAGTGTTTCAAATGAGCTCGAAAGGTAGGGTGGTGGACTCGCTAAAAAATGTGTTTCAAATGAGATCAAAAGGTAGGGTAAACAGACTCATTTGTAAGAAAAAATGGTGGACTCGCCGAAAAATGAGTTTCATATGAGCTCCAAAGGTAGGGTGGTGGACTCGCTAAAAAAATTTGTTTCAAATGAACTCGAACGGTAGGGTAAACATCCTTATTTCTAAGAAAAAATTGTGGACTCGTCGGAAAATGTGTTTCAAATGAGCTCGAAAGGTAGGGTGGTGTGGACTCGCTAAAACATGTGTTTCAAATGAGCTCGAAAGGTAGGGTAAAGGGCCTCATTTCTATGCAAAAATGGTGGTCTCGCCGAAAAATGTGTTTCAAATGAGCTCGAAAGGTAGGGTGGTGGACTCGCTAAAAAATGTGTTTCAAATGAGATCAAAAGGTAGGGTAAACAGACTCATTTGTAAGAAAAAATGGTGGACTCGCTGAAAAATGAGTTTCATATGAGCTCCAAAGGTAGGGTGGTGGACTCGCTAAAAAAATTTGTTTCAAATGAACTCGAACGGTAGGGTAAACGGCCTTATTTCTAAGAAAAAATTGTGGACTCGTCGGAAAATGTGTTTCAAATGAGCTCGAAAGGTAGGGTGGTGTGGACTCGCTAAAACATGTGTTTCAAATGAGCTCGAAAGGTAGGGTAAAGGGCCTCATTTCTATGCAAAAATGGTGGTCTCGCCGAAAAATGTGTTTCAAATGAGCTCGAAAGGTAGGGTGGTGGACTCGCTAAAAAATGTGTTTCAAATGAGATCAAAAGGTAGGGTAAACAGACTCATTTGTAAGAAAAAATGGTGGACTCGCTGAAAAATGAGTTTCATATGAGCTCCAAAGTTAGGGTGGTGGACTCGCTAAAAAAAATTGTTTCAAATGAACTCGAACGGTAGGGTAAACGGTCTTATTTCTATGAATAAATAGTGGACTCGTCGGAAAATGTGTTTCAAATGAGCTCCAAAGGTAGGGTGGTGGACTCGCTAAAAAATGTGTTTCAAATGAATTCAAAAGGTAGGGTAAAAAGACTCATTTCTAAGCAAAAATGGTGGACTCTCCGAATAATGTGTTTCAAATGAGCTCGAAAGGTAGGGTGGCGTGGACTCACTAAAATATGTGTTTCAAATGAGCTCGAAAGGTAGGGTAAACGGCCTCATTTCTAAGAAAGAATGGTGGACTCGCCAAAAAATGTGTTTCAAATGAGCTTCAAAGGTAGGGTGGTGATCTAGCTGAAAATGTTTTTCAAATGAGCTCCAATGATAGGGAAAACGGCCCCATTTCTGAGCAAAAATGGTGGACTCGCCGAAAACTGTGTTTCATATGAGTTCGAAAGGTAGGGTGGTGGACTCGCCAAAAAATGTGTTTCAAATGAGTTTGAAACGAGCATAAACAACCTCATTTGTAAGCAAAAAAGCTAGACACGCCGACAAATGTGTTTCAAATGAGTTCAAAAGGTAGGGTGGTTGACTCGCTCAAAAATGTGTTTCAAATGAGCTCAAAAGGTAGTGTGGTGTGGACTCACAAATAAATGTGTTTCGAATAAGCTCGAAAGGTAGGGTAAACGGCCTCATTTCTAAGCAAAAATGGTGGACTCGCGAAAAATGTGTTTCAAATGAGCTCGAAAGGTAGGGTGGTGTGGACTCGCTAAAACATGTGTTCCAAATGAGCTCGAAAGGTAGGGTAAACGGCCTCATTTCTATGCAAAAATGGTGGTATCGCCGAAAAATGTGTTTCAAATGAGCTCGAAAGGTAGGGTGGTGGACTCGCTAAAATATGTGTTTCAAATGAGATCAAAAGGTAGGGTAAACAGACTCATTTGTAAGAAAAAATGGTGGACTCACCGAAAAATGAGTTTCATATGAGCTCCAAAGGTAGGGTGGTGGACTCGCTAAAAAAATTTGTTTCAAATGAACTCGAACGGTAGGGTAAACGGCCTTATTTCTAAGAAAAAATTGTGGACTCGTCGGAAAATGTGTTTCAAATGAGCTCGAAAGGTAGGGTGGTGTGGACTCGCTAAAACATGTGTTTCAAATGAGCTCGAAAGGTAGGGTAAAGGGCCTCATTTCTATGCAAAAATGGTGGTCTCGCCGAAAAATGTGTTTCAAATGAGCTCGAAAGGTAGGGTGGTGGACTCGCTAAAAAATGTGTTTCAAATGAGATCAAAAGGTAGGGTAAACAGACTCATTTGTAAGAAAAAATGGTGGACTCACTGAAAAATGAGTTTCATATGAGCTCCAAAGTTAGGGTGGTGGACTCGCTAAAAAAATTTGTTTCAAATGAACTCGAACGGTAGGGTAAACGGCCTTATTTCTAAGAAAAAATAGTGGACTCGTCGGAAAATGTGTTTCAAATGAGCTCCAAAGGTAGGGTGGTGGACTCGCTAAAAAATGTGTTTCAAATGAATTCAAAAGGTAGGGTAAAAAGACTCATTTCTAAGCAAAAATGGTGGACTCTCCGAATAATGTGTTTCAAATGAGCTCGAAAGGTAGGGTGGCGTGGACTCACTAAAATATGTGTTTCAAATGAGCTCGAAAGGTAGGGTAAACGGCCTCATTTCTAAGAAAGAATGGTGGACTCGCCAAAAAATGTGTTTCAAATGAGCTTCAAAGGTAGGGTGGTGATCTAGCTGAAAATGTGTTTCAAATGAGCTCCAATGATAGGGAAAACGGCCCCATTTCTGAGCAAAAATGGTGGACTCGCCGAAAATTGTGTTTCATATGAGTTCGAAAGGTAGGGTGGTGGACTCGCCAAAAAATGTGTTTCAAATGAGTTTGAAACGAGCATAAACAACCTCATTTGTAAGCAAAAAAGGTAGACACGCCGAAAAATGTGTTTCAAATGAGTTCAAAAGGTAGGGTGGTTGACTCGCTCAAAAATGTGTTTCAAATGAGCTCAAAAGGTAGTGTGGTGTGGACTCACAAATAAATGTGTTTCGAATAAGCTCGAAAGGTAGGGTAAACGGCCTCATTTCTAAGCAAAAATGGTGGACTCGCGAAAAATGTGTTTCAAATGAGCTCGAAAGGTAGGGTGGTGTGGACTCGCTAAAACATGTGTTCCAAATGAGCTCGAAAGGTAGGGTAAACGGCCTCATTTCTATGAAAAAATGGTGGTATCGCCGAAAAATGTGTTTCAAATGAGCTCGAAAGGTAGGGTGGTGGACTCGCTAAAAAATGTGTTTCAAATGAGATCAAAAGGTAGGGTAAACAGACTCATTTGTAAGAAAAAATGGTGGACTCGCCGAAAAATGAGTTTCATATGAGCTCCAAAGGTAGGGTGGTGGACTCGCTAAAAAAATTTGTTTCAAATGAACTCGAACGGTAGGGTAAACGGCCTTATTTCTAAGAAAAAATTGTGGACTCGTCGGAAAATGTGTTTCAAATGAGCTCGAAAGGTAGGGTGGTGTGGACTCGCTAAAACATGTGTTTCAAATGAGCTCGAAAGGTAGGGTAAAGGGCCTCATTTCTATGCAAAAATGGTGGTCTCGCCGAAAAATGTGTTTCAAATGAGCTCGAAAGGTAGGGTGGTGGACTCGCTAAAAAATGTGTTTCAAATGAGATCAAAAGGTAGGGTAAACAGACTCATTTGTAAGAAAAAATGGTGGACTCACTGAAAAATGAGTTTCATATGAGCTCCAAAGTTAGGGTGGTGGACTCGCTAAAAAAATTTGTTTCAAATGAACTCGAACGGTAGGGTAAACGGCCTTATTTCTAAGAAAAAATAGTGGACTCGTCGGAAAATGTGTTTCAAATGAGCTCCAAAGGTAGGGTGGTGGACTCGCTAAAAAATGTGTTTCAAATTAATTCAAAAGGTAGGGTAAAAAGACTCATTTCTAAGCAAAAATGGTGGACTCTCCGAATAATGTGTTTCAAATGAGCTCGAAAGGTAGGGTGGCGTGGACTCACTAAAATATGTGTTTCAAATGAGCTCGAAAGGTAGGGTAAACGGCCTCATTTCTAAGAAAGAATGGTGGACTCGCCAAAAAATGTGTTTCAAATGAGCTTCAAAGGTAGGGTGGTGATCTAGCTGAAAATGTTTTTCAAATGAGCTCCAATGATAGGGAAAACGGCCCCATTTCTGAGCAAAAATGGTGGACTCGCCGAAAACTGTGTTTCATATGAGTTCGAAAGGTAGGGTGGTGGACTCGCCAAAAAATGTGTTTCAAATGAGTTTGAAACGAGCATAAACAACCTCATTTGTAAGCAAAAAAGCTAGACACGCCGACAAATGTGTTTCAAATGAGTTCAAAAGGTAGGGTGGTTGACTCGCTCAAAAATGTGTTTCAAATGAGCTCAAAAGGTAGTGTGGTGTGGACTCACAAATAAATGTGTTTCGAATAAGCTCGAAAGGTAGGGTAAACGGCCTCATTTCTAAGCAAAAATGGTGGACTCGCGAAAAATGTGTTTCAAATGAGCTCGAAAGGTAGGGTGGTGTGGACTCGCTAAAACATGTGTTCCAAATGAGCTCGAAAGGTAGGGTAAACGGCCTCATTTCTATGCAAAAATGGTGGTATCGCCGAAAAATGTGTTTCAAATGAGCTCGAAAGGTAGGGTGGTGGACTCGCTAAAATATGTGTTTCAAATGAGATCAAAAGGTAGGGTAAACAGACTCATTTGTAAGAAAAAATGGTGGACTCACCGAAAAATGAGTTTCATATGAGCTCCAAAGGTAGGGTGGTGGACTCGCTAAAAAAATTTGTTTCAAATGAACTCGAACGGTAGGGTAAACGGCCTTATTTCTAAGAAAAAATTGTGGACTCGTCGGAAAATGTGTTTCAAATGAGCTCGAAAGGTAGGGTGGTGTGGACTCGCTAAAACATGTGTTTCAAATGAGCTCGAAAGGTAGGGTAAAGGGCCTCATTTCTATGCAAAAATGGTGGTCTCGCCGAAAAATGTGTTTCAAATGAGCTCGAAAGGTAGGGTGGTGGACTCGCTAAAAAATGTGTTTCAAATGAGATCAAAAGGTAGGGTAAACAGACTCATTTGTAAGAAAAAATGGTGGACTCACTGAAAAATGAGTTTCATATGAGCTCCAAAGTTAGGGTGGTGGACTCGCTAAAAAAATTTGTTTCAAATGAACTCGAACGGTAGGGTAAACGGCCTTATTTCTAAGAAAAAATAGTGGACTCGTCGGAAAATGTGTTTCAAATGAGCTCCAAAGGTAGGGTGGTGGACTCGCTAAAAAATGTGTTTCAAATGAATTCAAAAGGTAGGGTAAAAAGACTCATTTCTAAGCAAAAATGGTGGACTCTCCGAATAATGTGTTTCAAATGAGCTCGAAAGGTAGGGTGGCGTGGACTCACTAAAATATGTGTTTCAAATGAGCTCGAAAGGTAGGGTAAACGGCCTCATTTCTAAGAAAGAATGGTGGACTCGCCAAAAAATGTGTTTCAAATGAGCTTCAAAGGTAGGGTGGTGATCTAGCTGAAAATGTGTTTCAAATGAGCTCCAATGATAGGGAAAACGGCCCCATTTCTGAGCAAAAATGGTGGACTCGCCGAAAATTGTGTTTCATATGAGTTCGAAAGGTAGGGTGGTGGACTCGCCAAAAAATGTGTTTCAAATGAGTTTGAAACGAGCATAAACAACCTCATTTGTAAGCAAAAAAGGTAGACACGCCGAAAAATGTGTTTCAAATGAGTTCAAAAGGTAGGGTGGTTGACTCGCTCAAAAATGTGTTTCAAATGAGCTCAAAAGGTAGTGTGGTGTGGACTCACAAATAAATGTGTTTCGAATAAGCTCGAAAGGTAGGGTAAACGGCCTCATTTCTAAGCAAAAATGGTGGACTCGCGAAAAATGTGTTTCAAATGAGCTCGAAAGGTAGGGCTGTGTGGACTCGCTAAAACATGTGTTCCAAATGAGCTCGAAAGGTAGGGTAAACGGCCTCATTTCTATGCAAAAATGGTGGTATCGCCGAAAAATGTGTTTCAAATGAGCTCGAAAGGTAGGGTGGTGGACTCGCTAAAAAATGTGTTTCAAATGAGATCAAAAGGTAGGGTAAACAGACTCATTTGTAAGAAAAAATGGTGGACTCGCCGAAAAATGAGTTTCATATGAGCTCCAAAGGTAGGGTGGTGGACTCGCTAAAAAAATTTGTTTCAAATGAACTCGAACGGTAGGGTAAACGGCCTTATTTCTAAGAAAAAATTGTGGACTCGTCGGAAAATGTGTTTCAAATGAGCTCGAAAGGTAGGGTGGTGTGGACTCGCTAAAACATGTGTTTCAAATGAGCTCGAAAGGTAGGGTAAAGGGCCTCATTTCTATGCAAAAATGGTGGTCTCGCCGAAAAATGTGTTTCAAATGAGCTCGAAAGGTAGGGTGGTGGACTCGCTAAAAAATGTGTTTCAAATGAGATCAAAAGGTAGGGTAAACAGACTCATTTGTAAGAAAAAATGGTGGACTCGCTGAAAAATGAGTTTCATATGAGCTCCAAAGTTAGGGTGGTGGACTCGCTAAAAAAATTTGTTTCAAATGAACTCGAACGGTAGGGTAAACGGCCTTATTTCTAAGAAAAAATAGTGGACTCGTCGGAAAATGTATTTCAAATGAGCTCCAAAGGTAGGGTGGTGGACTCGCTAAAAAATGTGTTTCAAATGAATTCAAAAGGTAGGGTAAAAAGACTCATTTCTAAGCAAAAATGGTGGACTCTCCGAATAATGTGTTTCAAATGAGCTCGAAAGGTAGGGTGGCGTGGACTCACTAAAATATGTGTTTCAAATGAGCTCGAAAGGTAGGGTAAACGGCCTCATTTCTAAGAAAGAATGGTGGACTCGCCAAAAAATGTGTTTCAAATGAGCTTCAAAGGTAGGGTGGTGATCTAGCTGAAAATGTGTTTCAAATGAGCTCCAATGATAGGGAAAACGGCCCCATTTCTGAGCAAAAATGGTGGACTCGCCGAAAATTGTGTTTCATATGAGTTCGAAAGGTAGGGTGGTGGACTCGCCAAAAAATGTGTTTCAAATGAGTTTGAAACGAGCATAAACAACCTCATTTGTAAGCAAAAAAGCTAGACACGCCGAAAAATGTGTTTCAAATGAGTTCAAAAGGTAGGGTGGTTGACTCGCTCAAAAATGTGTTTCAAATAAGCTCAAAAGGTAGTGTGGTGTGGACTCACAAATAAATGTGTTTCGAATAAGCTCGAAAGGTAGGGTAAACGGCCTCATTTCTAAGCAAAAATGGTGGACTCGCGAAAAATGTGTTTCAAATGAGCTCGAAAGGTAGGGTGGTGTGGACTCGCTAAAACATGTGTTCCAAATGAGCTCAAAAGGTAGGGTAAACGGCCTCATTTCTATGCAAAAATGGTGGTATCGCCGAAAAATGTGTTTCAAATGAGCTCGAAAGGTAGGGTGGTGGACTCGCTAAAAAATGTGTTTCAAATGAGATCAAAAGGTAGGGTAAACAGACTCATTTGTAAGAAAAAATGGTGGACTCGCCGAAAAATGAGTTTCATATGAGCTCCAAAGGTAGGGTGGTGGACTCGCTAAAAAAATTTGTTTCAAATGAACTCGAACGGTAGGGTAAACGGCCTTATTTCTAAGAAAAAATTGTGGACTCGTCGGAAAATGTGTTTCAAATGAGCTCGAAAGGTAGGGTGGTGTGGACTCGCTAAAACATGTGTTTCAAATGAGCTCGAAAGGTAGGGTAAAGGGCCTCATTTCTATGCAAAAATGGTGGTCTCGCCGAAAAATGTGTTTCAAATGAGCTCGAAAGGTAGGGTGGTGGACTCGCTAAAAAATGTGTTTCAAATGAGATCAAAAGGTAGGGTAAACAGACTCATTTGTAAGAAAAAATGGTGGACTCGCTGAAAAATGAGTTTCATATGAGCTCCAAAGTTAGGGTGGTGGACTCGCTAAAAAAATTTGTTTCAAATGAACTCGAACGGTAGGGTAAACGGCCTTATTTCTAAGAAAAAATAGTGGACTCGTCGGAAAATGTATTTCAAATGAGCTCCAAAGGTAGGGTGGTGGACTCGCTAAAAAATGTGTTTCAAATGAATTCAAAAGGTAGGGTAAAAAGACTCATTTCTAAGCAAAAATGGTGGACTCTCCGAATAATGTGTTTCAAATGAGCTCGAAAGGTAGGGTGGCATGGACTCACTAAAATATGTGTTTCAAATGAGCTCGAAAGGTAGGGTAAACGGCCTCATTTCGAAGAAAGAATGGTGGACTCGCCAAAAAATGTGTTTCAAATGAGCTTCAAAGGTAGGGTGGTGATCTAGCTGAAAATGTGTTTCAAATGAGCTCCAATGATAGGGAAAACGGCCCCATTTCTGAGCAAAAATGGTGGACTCGCCAAAAATTGTGTTTCATATGAGTTCGAAAGGTAGGGTGGTGGTCTCGCCAAAAAATGTGTTTCAAATGAGTTTGAAAGGTAGCATAAACAACCTCATTTGTAAGCAAAAAAGCTAGACACGCCGAAAAATGTGTTTCAAATGAGTTCGAAAGGTAGGGTGGTTGACTCGCTCAAAAATGTGTTTCAAATGAGCTCAAAAGGTAGTGTGGTGTGGACTCACAAATAAATGTGTTTCGAATAAGCTCGAAAGGTAGGGTAAACGGCCTCATTTCTAAGCAAAAATGGTGGACTCGCGAAAAATGTGTTTCAAATGAGCTCGAAAGGTAGGGTGGTGTGGACTCGCTAAAACATGTGTTCCAAATGAGCTCGAAAGGTAGGGTAAACGGCCTCATTTCTATGCAAAAATGGTGGTATCGCCGAAAAATGTGTTTCAAATGAGCTCGAAAGGTAGGGTGGTGGACTCGCTAAAAAATGTGTTTCAAATGAGATTAAAAGGTAGGGTAAACAGACTCATTTGTAAGAAAAAATGGTGGACTCGCCGATAAATGAGTTTCATATGAGCTCCAAAGGTAGGGTGGTGGACTCGCTAAAAAAATTTGTTTCAAATGAACTCGAACGGTAGGGTAAACGGCCTTATTTTTAAGAAAAAATTGTGGACTCGTCGGAAAATGTGTTTCAAATGAGCTCAAAAGGTAGGGTGGTGTGGACTCGCTAAAACATGTGTTTCAAATGAGCTCGAAAGGTAGGGTAAACGGCCTCATTTCTATTTAAAAAATGGTGGTCTCGCCGAAAAATGTGTTTCAAATGAGCTCGAAAGGTAGGGTGGTGGACTCGCTAAAAAATGTGTTTCAAATGAGATCAAAAGGTAGGGTAAACAGACTCATTTGTAAGAAAAAATGGTGGACTCGCTGAAAAATGAGTTTCATATGAGCTCCAAAGTTAGGGTGGTGGACTCGCTAAAAAAAATTGTTTCAAATGAACTCGAACGGTAGGGTAAACGGTCTTATTTCTAAGAAAAAATAGTGGACTCGTCGGAAAATGTGTTTCAAATGAGCTCCAAAGGTAGGGTGGTGGACTCGCTAAAAAATGTGTTTCAAATGAATTCAAAAGGTAGGGTAAAAAGACTCATTTCTAAGCAAAAATGGTGGACTCTCCGAATAATGTGTTTCAAATGAGCTCGAAAGGTAGGGTGGCGTGGACTCACTAAAATATGTGTTTCAAATGAGCTCGAAAGGTAGGGTAAACGACCTCATTTCTAAGAAAGAATGGTGGACTCGCCAAAAAATGTGTTTCAAATGAGCTTCAAAGGTAGGGTGGTGATCTAGCTGAAAATGTGTTTCAAATGAGCTCCAATGATAGGGAAAACGGCCCCATTTCTGAGCAAAAATGGTGGACTCGCCAAAAATTGTGTCTCATATGAGTTCGAAAGGTAGGGTGGTGGACTCGCCAAAAAATGTGTTTCAAATGAGTTTGAAAGGTAGCATAAACAACCTCATTTGTAAGCAAAAAAGCTAGACACGCCGAAAAATGTGTTTCAAATGAGTTCGAAAGGTAGGGTGGTTGACTCGCTCAAAAATGTGTTTCAAATGAGCTCAAAAGGTAGTGTGGTGTGGACTCACAAATAAATGTGTTTCGAATAAGCTCGAAAGGTAGGGTAAACGGCCTCATTTCTAAGCAAAAATGGTGGACTCGCGAAAAATGTGTTTCAAATGAGCTCGAAAGGTAGGGTGGTGTGGACTCGCTAAAACATGTGTTCCAAATGAGCTCGAAAGGTAGGGTAAACGGCCTCATTTCTATGCAAAAATGGTGGTATCGCCGAAAAATGTGTTTCAAATGAGCTCGAAAGGTAGGGTGGTGGACTCGCTAAAAAATGTGTTTCAAATGAGATCAAAAGGTAGGGTAAACAGACTCATTTGTAAGAAAAAATGGTGGACTCGCCGATAAATGAGTTTCATATGAGCTCCAAAGGTAGGGTGGTGGACTCGCTAAAAAAATTTGTTTCAAATGAACTCGAACGGTAGGGTAAACGGCCTTATTTCTAAGAAAAAATTGTGGACTCGTCGGAAAATGTGTTTCAAATGAGCTCAAAAGGTAGGGTGGTGTGGACTCGCTAAAACATGTGTTTCTAATGAGCTCGAAAGGTAGGGTAAACGGCCTCATTTCTATGCAAAAATGGTGGACTCGCCGAAAAATGTGTTTCAAATGAGCTCGAAAGGTAGGGTGGTGGACTCGCTAAAAAATGTGTTTCAAATGAGATCAAAAGGTAGGGTAAACAGACTCATTTGTAAGAAAAAATGGTGGACTCGCTGCAAAATGAGTTTCATATGAGCTCCAAAGTTAGGGTGGTGGACTCGCTAAAAAAAATTGTTTCAAATGAACTCGAACGGTAGGGTAAACGGTCTTATTTCTAAGAAAAAATAGTGGACTCGTCGGAAAATGTGTTTCAAATGAGCTCCAAAGGTAGGGTGGTGGACTCACTAAAAAATGTGTTTCAAATGAATTCAAAAGGTAGGGTAAAAAGACTCATTTCTAAGCAAAAATGGTGGACTCTCCGAATAATGTGTTTCAAATGAGCTCGAAAGGTAGGGTGGCGTGGACTCACTAAAATATGTGTTTCAAATGAGCTCGAAAGGTAGGGTAAACGACCTCATTTCTAAGAAAGAATGGTGGACTCGCCAAAAAATGTGTTTCAAATGAGCTTCAAAGGTAGGGTGGTGATCTAGCTGAAAATGTGTTTCAAATGAGCTCCAATGATAGGGAAAACGGCCCCATTTCTGAGCAAAAATGGTGGACTCGCCGAAAATTGTGTTTCATATAAGTTCGAAAGGTAGGGTGGTGGACTCGCCAAAAAATGTGTTTCAAATGAGTTTGAAACGAGCATAAACAACCTCATTTGTAAGCAAAAAAGCTAGACACGCCGAAAAATGTGTTTCAAATGAGTTCAAAAGGTAGGGTGGTTGACTCGCTCAAAAATGTGTTTCAAATGAGCTCAAAAGGTAGTGTGGTGTGGACTCACAAATAAATGTGTTTCGAATAAGCTCGAAAGGTAGGGTAAACGGCCTCATTTCTAAGCAAAAATGGTGGACTCGCGAAAAATGTGTTTCAAATGAGCTCGAAAGGTAGGGTGGTGTGGACTCGCTAAAACAAGTGTTCCAAATGAGCTCGAAAGGTAGGGTAAACGGCCTCATTTCTATGCAAAAATGGTGATATCGCCGAAAAATGTGTTTCAAATGAGCTCGAAAGGTAGGGTGGTGGACTCGCTAAAAAATGTGTTTCAAATGAGATCAAAAGGTAGGGTAAACAGACTCATTTGTAAGAAAAAATGGTGGACTCGCCGAAAAATGAGTTTCATATGAGCTCCAAAGGTAGGGTGGTGGACTCGCTAAAAAAATTTGTTTCAAATGAACTCGAACGGTAGGGTAAACGACCTTATTTCTAAGAAAAAATTGTGGACTCGTCGGAAAATGTGTTTCAAATGAGCTCGAAAGGTAGGATCGTGTGGACTCGCTAAAACATGTGTTTCAAATGAGCTCGAAAGGTAGGGTAAAGGGCCTCATTTCTATGCAAAAATGGTGGTCTCGCCGAAAAATGTGTTTCAAATGAGCTCGAAAGGTAGGGTGGTGGACTCGCTAAAAAATGTGTTTCAAATGAGATCAAAAGGTAGGGTAAACAGACTCATTTGTAAGAAAAAATGGTGGACTCGCTGAAAAATGAGTTTCATATGAGCTCCAAAGTTAGGGTGGTGGACTCGCTAAAAAAATTTGTTTCAAATGAACTCGAACGGTAGGGTAAATGGCCTTATTTCTAAGAAAAAATAGTGGACTCGTCGGAAAATGTGTTTCAAATGAGCTCCAAAGGTAGGGTGGTGGACTCGCTAAAAATTGTGTTTCAAATGAATTCAAAAGGTAGGGTAAAAAGACTCATTTCTAAGCAAAAATGGTGGACTCTCCGAATAATGTGTTTCAAATGAGCTCGAAAGGTAGGGTGGCGTGGACTCACTAAAATATGTGTTTCAAATGAGCTCGAAAGGTAGGGTAAACGGCCTCATTTCGAAGAAAGAATGGTGGACTCGCCAAAAAATGTGTTTCAAATGAGCTTCAAAGGTAGGGTGGTGATCTAGCTGAAAATGTGTTTCAAATGAGCTCCAATGATAGGGAAAACGGCCCCATTTCTGAGCAAAAATGGTGGACTCGCCAAAAATTGTGTTTCATATGAGTTCGAAAGGTAGGGTGGTGGACTCGCCAAAAAATGTGTTTCAAATGAGTTTGAAAGGTAGCATAAACAACCTCATTTGTAAGCAAAAAAGCTAGACACGCCGAAAAATGTGTTTCAAATGAGTTCGAAAGGTAGGGTGGTTGACTCGCTCAAAAATGTGTTTCAAATGAGCTCAAAAGGTAGTGTGGTGTGGACTCACAAATAAATGTGTTTCGAATAAGCTCGAAAGGTAGGGTAAACGGCCTCATTTCTAAGCAAAAATGGTGGACTCGCGAAAAATGTGTTTCAAATGAGCTCGAAAGGTAGGGTGGTTTGGACTCGCTAAAACATGTGTTCCAAATGAGCTCGAAAGGTAGGGTAAACGGCCTCATTTCTATGCAAAAATGGTGGTATCGCCGAAAAATGTATTTCAAATGAGCTCGAAAGGTAGGGTGGTGGACTCGCTAAAAAATGTGTTTCAAATGAGATCAAAAGGTAGGGTAAACAGACTCATTTGTAAGAAAAAATGGTGGACTCGCTGAAAAATGAGTTTCATATGAGCTCCAAAGTTAGGGTGGTGGACTCGCTAAAAAAAATTGTTTCAAATGAACTCGAACGGTAGGGTAAACGGTCTTATTTCTAAGAAAAAATAGTGGACTCGTCGGAAAATGTGTTTCAAATGAGCTCCAAAGGTAGGGTGGTGGACTCGCTAAAAAATGTGTTTCAAATTAATTCAAAAGGTAGGGTAAAAAGACTCATTTCTAAGCAAAAATGGTGGACTCTCCGAATAATGTGTTTCAAATGAGCTCGAAAGGTAGGGTGGCGTGGACTCACTAAAATATGTGTTTCAAATGAGCTCGAAAGGTAGGGTAAACGACCTCATTTCTAAGAAAGAATGGTGGACTCGCCAAAAAATGTGTTTCAAATGAGCTTCAAAGGTAGGGTGGTGATCTAGCTGAAAATGTGTTTCAAATGAGCTCCAATGATAGGGAAAACGGCCCCATTTCTGAGCAAAAATGGTGGACTCGCCGAAAATTGTGTTTCATATGAGTTCGAAAGGTAGGGTGGTGGACTCGCCAAAAAATGTGTTTCAAATGAGTTTGAAACGAGCATAAACAACCTCATTTGTAAGCAAAAAAGCTAGACACGCCGAAAAATGTGTTTCAAATGAGTTCAAAAGGTAGGGTGGTTGACTCGCTCAAAAATGTGTTTCAAATGAGCTCAAAAGGTAGTGTGGTGTGGACTCACAAATAAATGTGTTTCGAATAAGCTCGAAAGGTAGGGTAAACGGCCTCATTTCTAAGCAAAAATGGTGGACTCGCGAAAAATGTGTTTCAAATGAGCTCGAAAGGTAGGGTGGTGTGGACTCGCTAAAACATGTGTTCCAAATGAGCTCGAAAGGTAGGGTAAACGGCCTCATTTCTATGCAAAAATGGTGGTATCGCCGAAAAATGTGTTTCAAATGAGCTCGAAAGGTAGGGTGGTGGACTCGCTAAAAAATGTGTTTCAAATGAGATCAAAAGGTAGGGTAAACAGACTCATTTGTAAGAAAAAATGGTGGACTCGCCGAAAAATGAGTTTCATATGAGCTCCAAAGGTAGGGTGGTGGACTCGCTAAAAAAATTTGTTTCAAATGAACTCGAACGGTAGTGTAAACGGCCTTATTTCTAAGAAAAAATTGTGGACTCGTCGGAAAATGTGTTTCAAATGAGCTCGAAAGGTAGGATCGTGTGGACTCGCTAAAACATGTGTTTCAAATGAGCTCGAAAGGTAGGGTAAAGGGCCTCATTTCTATGCAAAAATGGTGGTCTCGCCGAAAAATGTGTTTCAAATGAGCTCGAAAGGTAGGGTGGTGGACTCGCTAAAAAATGTGTTTCAAATGAGATCAAAAGGTAGGGTAAACAGACTCATTTGTAAGAAAAAATGGTGAACTCGCTGAAAAATGAGTTTCATATGAGCTCCAAAGTTAGGGTGGTGGACTCGCTAAAAAAATTTGTTTCAAATGAACTCGAACGGTAGGGTAAACGGCCTTATTTCTAAGAAAAAATAGTGGACTCGTCGGAAAATGTGTTTCAAATGAGCTCCAAAGGTAGGGTGGTGGACTCGCTAAAAAATGTGTTTCAAATGAATTCAAAAGGTAGGGTAAAAAGACTCATTTCTAAGCAAAAATGGTGGACTCTCCGAATAATGTGTTTCAAATGAGCTCGAAAGGTAGGGTGGCGTGGACTCACTAAAATATGTGTTTCAAATGAGCTCGAAAGGTAGGGTAAACGGCCTCAATTCGAAGAAAGAATGGTGGACTCGCCAAAAAATGTGTTTCAAATGAGCTTCAAAGGTAGGGTGGTGATCTAGCTGAAAATGTGTTTCAAATGAGCTCCAATGATAGGGAAAACGGCCCCATTTCTGAGCAAAAATGGTGGACTCGCCGAAAATTGTGTTTCATATGAGTTCGAAAGGTAGGGTGGTGGACTCGCCAAAAAATGTGTTTCAAATGAGTTTGAAAGGTAGCATAAACAACCTCATTTGTAAGCAAAAAAGCTAGACACGCCGAAAAATGTGTTTCAAATGAGTTCGAAAGGTAGGGTGGTTGACTCGCTCAAAAATGTGTTTCAAATGAGCTCAAAAGGTAGTGTGGTGTGGACTCACAAATAAATGTGTTTCGAATAAGCTCGAAAGGTAGGGTAAACGGCCTCATTTCTAAGCAAAAATGGTGGACTCGCGAAAAATGTGTTTCAAATGAGCTCGAAAGGTAGGGTGGTGTGGACTCGCTAAAACATGTGTTCCAAATGAGCTCGAAAGGTAGGGTAAACGGCCTCATTTCTATGCAAAAATGGTGGTATCGCCGAAAAATGTGTTTCAAATGAGCTCGAAAGGTAGGGTGGTGGACTCGCTAAAAAATGTGTTTCAAATGAGATCAAAAGGTAGGGTAAACAGACTCATTTGTAAGAAAAAATGGTGGACTCGCCGAAAAATGAGTTTCATATGAGCTCCAAAGGTAGGGTGGTGGACTCGCTAAAAAAATTTGTTTCAAATGAACTCGAACGGTAGGGTAAACGGCCTTATTTCTAAGAAAAAATTGTGGACTCGTCGGAAAATGTGTTTCAAATGAGCTCGAAAGGTAGGATCGTGTGGACTCGCTAAAACATGTGTTTCAAATGAGCTCGAAAGGTAGGGTAAAGGGCCTCATTTCTATGCAAAAATGGTGGTCTCGCCGAAAAATGTGTTTCAAATGAGCTCGAAAGGTAGGGTGGTGGACTCGCTAAAAAATGTGTTTCAAATGAGATCAAAAGGTAGGGTAAACAGACTCATTTGTAAGAAAAAATGGTGGACTCGCTGAAAAATGAGTTTCATATGAGCTCCAAAGTTAGGGTGGTGGACTCGCTAAAAAAAATTGTTTCAAATGAACTCGAACGGTAGGGTAAACGGTCTTATTTCTAAGAATAAATAGTGGACTCGTCGGAAAATGTGTTTCAAATGAGCTCCAAAGGTAGGGTGGTGGACTCGCTAAAAAATGTGTTTCAAATGAATTCAAAAGGTAGGGTAAAAAGACTCATTTCTAAGCAAAAATGGTGGACTCTCCGAATAATGTGTTTCAAATGAGCTCGAAAGGTAGGGTGGCGTGGACTCACTAAAATATGTGTTTCAAATGAGCTCGAAAGGTAGGGTAAACGGCCTCATTTCTAAGAAAGAATGGTGGACTCGCCAAAAAATGTGTTTCAAATGAGCTTCAAAGGTAGGGTGGTGATCTAGCTGAAAATGTGTTTCAAATGAGCTCCAATGATAGGGAAAACGGCCCCATTTCTGAGCAAAAATGGTGGACTCGCCGAAAATTGTGTTTCATATGAGTTCGAAAGGTAGGGTGGTGGACTCGCCAAAAAATGTATTTCAAATGAGTTTGAAAGGTAGCATAAACAACCTCATTTGTAAGCAAAAAAGCTAGACACGCCGAAAAATGTGTTTCAAATGAGTTCGAAAGGTAGGGTGGTTGACTCGCTCAAAAATGTGTTTCAAATGAGCTCAAAAGGTAGTGTGGTGTGGACTCACAAATAAATGTGTTTCGAATAAGCTCGAAAGGTAGGGTAAACGGCCTCATTTCTAAGCAAAAATGGTGGACTCGTGAAAAATGTGTTTCAAATGAGCTCGAAAGGTAGGGTGGTGTGGACTCGCTAAAACATGTGTTCCAAATGAGCTCGAAAGGTAGGGTAAACGGCCTCATTTCTATGCAAAAATGGTGGTATCGCCGAAAAATGTGTTTCAAATGAGCTCGAAAGGTAGGGTGGTGGACTCGCTAAAAAATGTGTTTCAAATGAGATCAAAAGGTAGGGTAAACAGACTCAATTGTAAGAAAAAATGGTGGACTCGCCGAAAAATAAGTTTCATATGAGCTCCAAAGGTAGGGTGGTGGACTCGCTAAAAAAATTTGTTTCAAATGAACTCGAACGGTAGGGTAAACGGCCTTATTTCTAAGAAAAAATTGTGGACTCGTCGGAAAATGTGTTTCAAATGAGCTCGAAAGGTAGGGTGGTGTGGACTCGCTAAAACATGTGTTTCAAATGAGCTCGAAAGGTAGGGTAAAGGGCCTCATTTCTATGCAAAAATGGTGGTCTCGCCGAAAAATGTGTTTCAAATGAGCTCGAAAGGTAGGGTGGTGGACTCGCTAAAAAATGTGTTTCAAATGAGATCAAAAGGTAGGGTAAACAGACTCATTTGTAAGAAAAAATGGTGGACTCGCTGAAAAATGAGTTTCATATGAGCTCCAAAGTTAGGGTGGTGGACTCGCTAAAAAAAATTGTTTCAAATGAACTCGAACGGTAGGGTAAACGGTCTTATTTCTATGAATAAATAGTGGACTCGTCGGAAAATGTGTTTCAAATGAGCTCCAAAGGTAGGGTGGTGGACTCGCTAAAAAATGTGTTTCAAATGAATTCAAAAGGTAGGGTAAAAAGACTCATTTCTAAGCAAAAATGGTGGACTCTCCGAATAATGTGTTTCAAATGAGCTCGAAAGGTAGGGTGGCGTGGACTCACTAAAATATGTGTTTCAAATGAGCTCGAAAGGTAGGGTAAACGGCCTCATTTCTAAGAAAGAATGGTGGACTCGCCAAAAAATGTGTTTCAAATGAGCTTCAAAGGTAGGGTGGTGATCTAGCTGAAAGTGTGTTTCAAATGAGCTCCAATGATAGGGAAAACGGCCCCATTTCTGAGCAAAAATGGTGGACTCGCCGAAAATTGTGTTTCATATGAGTTCGAAAGGTAGGGTGGTGGACTCGCCAAAAAATGTATTTCAAATGAGTTTGAAAGGTAGCATAAACAACCTCATTTGTAAGCAAAAAAGCTAGACACGCCGAAAAATGTGTTTCAAATGAGTTCGAAAGGTAGGGTGGTTGACTCGCTCAAAAATGTGTTTCAAATGAGCTCAAAAGGTAGTTTGGTGTGGACTCACAAATAAATGTGTTTCGAATAAGCTCGAAAGGTAGGGTAAACGGCCTCATTTCTAAGCAAAAATGGTGGACTCGTGAAAAATGTGTTTCAAATGAGCTCGAAAGGTAGGGTGGTGTGGACTCGCTAAAACATGTGTTCCAAATGAGCTCGAAAGGTAGGGTAAACGGCCTCATTTCTATGCAAAAATGGTGGTATCGCCGAAAAATGTGTTTCAAATGAGCTCGAAAGGTAGGGTGGTGGACTCGCTAAAAAATGTGTTTCAAATGAGATCAAAAGGTAGGGTAAACAGACTCATTTGTAAGAAAAAATGGTGGACTCGCCGAAAAATAAGTTTCATATGAGCTCCAAAGGTAGGGTGGTGGACTCGCTAAAAAAAATTGTTTCAAATGAACTCGAACGGTAGGGTAAACGGCCTTATTTCTAAGAAAAAATTGTGGACTCGTCGGAAAATGTGTTTCAAATGAGCTCGAAAGGTAGGGTGGTGTGGACTCGCTAAAACATGTGTTTCAAATGAGCTCGAAAGGTAGGGTAAAGGGCCTCATTTCTATGCAAAAATGGTGGTCTCGCCGAAAAATGTGTTTCAAATGAGCTCGAAAGGTAGGGTGGTGGACTCGCTAAAAAATGTGTTTCAAATGAGATCAAAAGGTAGGTTAAACAGACTCATTTGTAAGAAAAATGGTGGACTCGCCGAAAAATGAGTTTCATATGAGCTCCAAAGGTAGGGTGTTGGACTCGCTAAAAAAATTTGTTTCAAATGAACTCGAACGGTAGGGTAAACGGCCTTATTTCTAAGAAAAAATAGTGGACTCGTCGGAAAATGTGTTTCAAATGAGCTCCAAAGGTAGGGTGGTGGGCTCGCTAAAAAATGTGTTTCAAATGAATTCAAAAGGAAGGGTAAAAAGACTCATTTCTAAGCAAAAATGGTGGACTCTCCGAATAATGTGTTTCAAATGAGCTCGAAAGGTAGGGTGGTGTGGACTCGCTAAAACATGTGTTCCAAATGAGCTCGAAAGGTAGGGTAAACGGCCTCATTTCTATGCAAAAGTTGTGGTATCGCCGAAAAATGTGTTTCAAATGAGCTCGAAAGGTAGGGTGGTGGACTCGCTAAAAAATGTGTTTCAAATGAGATCAAAAGGTAGGGTAAACGGCCCCATTTCTGAGCAAAAATGGTGGACTCGCCGAAAATTGTGTTTCATATGAGTTCGAAAGGTAGGGTGGTGGACTCGCCAAAAAATGTATTTCAAATGAGTTTGAAAGGTAGCATAAACAACCTCATTTGTAAGCAAAAAAGCTAGACACGCCGAAAAATGTGTTTCAAATGAGTTCGAAAGGTAGGGTGGTTGACTCGCTCAAAAATGTGTTTCAAATGAGCTCAAAAGGTAGTGTGGTGTGGACTCACAAATAAATGTGTTTCGAATAAGCTCGAAAGGTAGGGTAAACGGCCTCATTTCTAAGCAAAAATGGTGGACTCGCGAAAAATGTGTTTCAAATGAGCTCGAAAGGTAGGGTGGTGTGGACTCGCTAAAACATGTGTTCCAAATGAGCTCGAAAGGTAGGGTAAACGGCCTCATTTCTATGCAAAAATGGTGGTATCGCCGAAAAATGTGTTTCAAATGAGCTCGAAAGGTAGGGTGGTGGACTCGCTAAAAAATGTGTTTCAAATGAGATCAAAAGGTAGGGTAAACAGACTCATTTGTAAGAACAAATGGTGGACTCGCCGAAAAATGAGTTTCATATGAGCTCCAAAGGTAGGGTGGTGGACTCGCTAACAAAATTTGTTTCAAATGAACTCGAACGGTAGGGTAAACGGCCTTATTTCTAAGAAAAAATTGTGGACTCGTCGGAAAATGTGTTTCAAATGAGCTCGAAAGGTAGGATCGTGTGGACTCGCTAAAACATGTGTTTCAAATGAGCTCGAAAGGTAGGGTAAAGGGCCTCATTTCTATGGAAAAATGGTGGTCTCGCCGAAAAATGTGTTTCAAATGAGCTCGAAAGGTAGGGTGGTGGACTCGCTAAAAAATGTGTTTCAAATGAGATCAAAAGGTAGGGTAAACAGACTCATTTGTAAGAAAAAATGGTGGACTCGCTGAAAAATGAGTTTCATATGAGCTCCAAAGTTAGGGTGGTGGACTCGCTAAAAAAAATTGTTTCAAATGAACTCGAACGGTAGGGTAAACGGTCTTATTTCTAAGAATAAATAGTGGACTCGTCGGAAAATGTGTTTCAAATGAGCTCCAAAGGTAGGGTGGTGGACTCGCTAAAAAATGTGTTTCAAATGAATTCAAAAGGTAGGGTAAAAAGACTCATTTCTAAGCAAAAATGGTGGACTCTCCGAATAATGTGTTTCAAATGAGCTCGAAAGGTAGGGTGGCGTGGACTCACTAAAATATGTGTTTCAAATGAGCTCGAAAGGTAGGGTAAACGGCCTCATTTCTAAGAAAGAATGGTGGACTCGCCAAAAAATGTGTTTCAAATGAGCTTCAAAGGTAGGGTGGTGATCTAGCTGAAAATGTGTTTCAAATGAGCTCCAATGATAGGGAAAACGGCCCCATTTCTGAGCAAAAATGGTGGACTCGCCGAAAATTGTGTTTCATATGAGTTCGAAAGGTAGGGTGGTGGACTCGCCAAAAAATGTATTTCAAATGAGTTTGAAAGGTAGCATAAACAACCTCATTTGTAAGCAAAAAAGCTAGACACGCCGAAAAATGTGTTTCAAATGAGTTCGAAAGGTAGGGTGGTTGACTCGCTCAAAAATGTGTTTCAAATGAGCTCAAAAGGTAGTGTGGTGTGGACTCACAAATAAATGTGTTTCGAATAAGCTCGAAAGGTAGGGTAAACGGCCTCATTTCTAAGCAAAAATGGTGGACTCGCGAAAAATGTGTTTCAAATGAGCTCGAAAGGTAGGGTGGTGTGGACTCGCTAAAACATGTGTTCCAAATGAGCTCGAAAGGTAGGGTAAACGGCCTCATTTCTATGCAAAAATGGTGGTATCGCCGAAAAATGTGTTTCAAATGAGCTCGAAAGGTAGGGTGGTGGACTCGCTAAAAAATGTGTTTCAAATGAGATCAAAAGGTAGGGTAAACAGACTCATTTGTAAGAACAAATGGTGGACTCGCCGAAAAATGAGTTTCATATGAGCTCCAAAGGTAGGGTGGTGGACTCGCTAACAAAATTTGTTTCAAATGAACTCGAACGGTAGGGTAAACGGCCTTATTTCTAAGAAAAAATTGTGGACTCGTCGGAAAATGTGTTTCAAATGAGCTCGAAAGGTAGGATCGTGTGGACTCGCTAAAACATGTGTTTCAAATGAGCTCGAAAGGTAGGGTAAAGGGCCTCATTTCTATGGAAAAATGGTGGTCTCGCCGAAAAATGTGTTTCAAATGAGCTCGAAAGGTAGGGTGGTGGACTCGCTAAAAAATGTGTTTCAAATGAGATCAAAAGGTAGGGTAAACAGACTCATTTGTAAGAAAAAATGGTGGACTCGCTGAAAAATGAGTTTCATATGAGCTCCAAAGTTAGGGTGGTGGACTCGCTAAAAAAAATTGTTTCAAATGAACTCGAACGGTAGGGTAAACGGTCTTATTTCTAAGAATAAATAGTGGACTCGTCGGAAAATGTGTTTCAAATGAGCTCCAAAGGTAGGGTGGTGGACTCGCTAAAAAATGTGTTTCAAATGAATTCAAAAGGTAGGGTAAAAAGACTCATTTCTAAGCAAAAATGGTGGACTCTCCGAATAATGTGTTTCAAATGAGCTCGAAAGGTAGGGTGGCGTGGACTCACTAAAATATGTGTTTCAAATGAGCTCGAAAGGTAGGGTAAACGGCCTCATTTCTAAGAAAGAATGGTGGACTCGCCAAAAAATGTGTTTCAAATGAGCTTCAAAGGTAGGGTGGTGATCTAGCTGAAAATGTGTTTCAAATGAGCTCCAATGATAGGGAAAACGGCCCCATTTCTGAGCAAAAATGGTGGACTCGCCGAAAATTGTGTTTCATATGAGTTCGAAAGGTAGGGTGGTGGACTCGCCAAAAAATGTATTTCAAATGAGTTTGAAAGGTAGCATAAACAACCTCATTTGTAAGCAAAAAAGCTAGACACGCCGAAAAATGTGTTTCAAATGAGTTCGAAAGGTAGGGTGGTTGACTCGCTCAAAAATGTGTTTCAAATGAGCTCAAAAGGTAGTGTGGTGTGGACTCACAAATAAATGTGTTTCGAATAAGCTCGAAAGGTAGGGTAAACGGCCTCATTTCTAAGCAAAAATGGTGGACTCGCGAAAAATGTGTTTCAAATGAGCTCGAAAGGTAGGGTGGTGTGGACTCGCTAAAACATGTGTTCCAAATGAGCTCGAAAGGTCGGGTAAACGGCCTCATTTCTATGCAAAAATGGTGGTATCGCCGAAAAATGTGTTTCAAATGAGCTCGAAAGGTAGGGTGGTGGACTCGCTAAAAAATGTGTTTCAAATGAGATCAAAAGGTAGGGTAAACAGACTCATTTGTAAGAAAAAATGGTGGACTCGCCGAAAAATAAGTTTCATATGAGCTCCAAAGGTAGGGTTGTGGACTCGCTAAAAAAAATTGTTTCAAATGAACTCGAACGGTAGGGTAAACGGCCTTATTTCTAAGAAAAAATTGTGGACTCGTCGGAAAATGTGTTTCAAATGAGCTCGAAAGGTAGGGTGGTGTGGACTCGCTAAAACATGTGTTTCAAATGAGCTCGAAAGGTAGGGTAAAGGGCCTCATTTCTATGCAAAAATGGTGGTCTCGCCGAAAAATGTGTTTCAAATGAGCTCGAAAGGTAGGGTGGTGGACTCGCTAAAAAATGTGTTTCAAATGAGATCAAAAGGTAGGGTAAACAGACTCATTTGTAAGAAAAAATGGTGGACTCGCCGAAAAATGAGTTTCATATGAGCTCCAAAGGTAGGGTGTTGGACTCGCTAAAAAAATTTGTTTCAAATGAACTCGAACGGTAGGGTAAACGGCCTTATTTCTAAGAAAAAATAGTGGACTCGTCGGAAAATGTGTTTCAAATGAGCTCCAAAGGTAGGGTGGTGGGCTCGCTAAAAAATGTGTTTCAAATGAATTCAAAAGGAAGGGTAAAAAGACTCATTTCTAAGCAAAAATGGTGGACTCTCCGAATAATGTGTTTCAAATGAGCTCGAAAGGTAGGGTGGTGTGGACTCGCTAAAACATGTGTTCCAAATGAGTTCGAAAGGTAGGGTAAACGGCCTCATTTCTATGCAAAAGTTGTGGTATCGCCGAAAAATGTGTTTCAAATGAGCTCGAAAGGTAGGGTGGTGGACTCGCTAAAAAATGTGTTTCAAATGAGATCAAAAGGTAGGGTAAACAGACTCATTTGTAAGAAAAAATGGTGGACTCGCCGAAAAATGAGTTTCATATGAGCTCCAAAGGTAGGGTGTTGGACTCGCTAAAAAAATTTGTTTCAAATGAACTCGAACGGTAGGGTAAACGGCCTTATTTGTAAGAAAAAATAGTGGACTCGTCGGAAAATGTGTTTCAAATGAGCTCCAAAGGTAGGGTGGTGGGCTCGCTAAAAAATGTGTTTCAAATGAATTCAAAAGGAAGGGTAAAAAGACTCATTTCTAAGCAAAAATGGTGGACTCTCCGAATAATGTGTTTCAAATAAGCTCGAAAGGTAGGGTGGTGTGGACTCGCTAAAACATGTGTTCCAAATGAGCTCGAAAGGTAGGGTAAACGGCCTCATTTCTATGCAAAAGTTGTGGTATCGCCGAAAAATGTGTTTCAAATGAGCTCGAAAGGTAGGGTGGTGGACTCGCTAAAAAATGTGTTTCAAATGAGATCAAAAGGTAGGGTAAACAGACTCATTTGTAAGAAAAAATGGTGGACTCGCCGAAAAATGAGTTTCATATGAGCTCCAAAGGTAGGGTGTTGGACTCGCTAAAAAAATTTGTTTCAAATGAACTCGAACGGTAGGTTAAACGGCCTTATTTCTAAGAAAAAATAGTGGACTCGTCGGAAAATGTGTTTCAAATGAGCTCCAAAGGTAGGGTGGTGGGCTCGCTAAAAAATGTGTTTCAAATGAATTCAAAAGGAAGGGTAAAAAGACTCATTTCTAAGCAAAAATGGTGGACTCTCCGAATAATGTGTTTCAAATGAGCTCGAAAGGTAGGGTGGTGTGGACTCGCTAAAACATGTGTTCAAAATGAGCTCGAAAGGTAGGGTAAACGGCCTCATTTCTATGCAAAAGTTGTGGTATCGCCGAAAAATGTGTTTCAAATGAGCTCGAAAGGTAGGGTGGTGGACTCGCTAAAAAATGTGTTTCAAATGAGATCAAAAGGTAGGGTAAACAGACTCATTTGTAAGAAAAAATGGTGGACTCGCCGAAAAATGAGTTTCATATGAGCTCCAAAGGTAGGGTGGTGGACTCGCTAAAAAACATTGTTTCAAATGAACTCGAACAGTAGGGTAAACGGCCTTATTTCTAAGAAAAAATAGTGGACTCGTCGGAAAATGTGTTTCAAATGAGCTCCAAAGGTAGGGTGGTGGACTCGCTAAAAAATGTGTTTCAAATGAATTCAAAAGGTAGGGTAAAAAGAGTCATTTCTAAGCAAAAATGGTGGACTCTCCGAATAATGTGTTTCAAATGAGCTCGAAAGGTAGGGTGGCGTGGACTCACTAAAATATGTGCTTCAAATGAGCTCGAAAGGTAGGGTAAACGGCCTCATTTCTAAGAAAAAATGGTGGACTCGCCAAAAAATGTGTTTCAAATGAGCTCCAAAGGTAGGGTGGTGATCTAGCTGAAAATGTGTTTCAAATGAGCTCCAATGATAGGGAAAACGGCCCCATTTCTGAGCAAAAATGGTGGACTCGCCGAAAATTGTGTTTCATATGAGTTCGAAAGGTAGGGTGGTGGACTCGCCAAAAAATGTGTTTCAAATGAGTTTGAAAGGTAGCATAAACAACCTCATTTGTAAGCAAAAAAGCTGGACACGCCGAAAAATGTGTTTCAAATGAGTTCGAAAGGTAGGGTGGTTGACTCGCTAAAAAATGTGTTTCAAATGAGATCAAAAGGTAGGGTAAACAGACTCATTTGTAAGAAAAAATCGTGGACTCGCTGAAAAATGAGTTTCATATGAGCTCCAAAGTTAGGGTGGTGGACTCGCTAAAAAAATTTGTTTCAAATGAACTCGAACGGTAGGGTAAACGGCCTTATTTCTAAGAAAAAATAGTGGACTCGTCGGAAAATGTGTTTCAAATGAGCTCCAAAGGTAGGGTGGTGGACTCGCTAAAAAATGTGTTTCAAATGAATTCAAAAGGTAGGGTAAAAAGACTCATTTCTAAGCAAAAATGGTGGACTCTCCGAATAATGTGTTTCAAATGAGCTCGAAAGGTAGGGTGGCGTGGACTCACTAAAATATGTGTTTCAAATGAGCTCGAAAGGTAGGGTAAACGGCCTCATTTCGAAGAAAGAATGGTGGACTCGCCAAAAAATGTGTTTCAAATGAGCTTCAAAGGTAGGGTGGTGATCTAGCTGAAAATGTGTTTCAAATGAGCTCCAATGATAGGGAAAACGGCCCCATTTCTGAGCAAAAATGGTGGACTCGCCGAAAATTGTGTTTCATATGAGTTCGAAAGGTAGGGTGGTGGACTCGCCAAAAAATGTATTTCAAATGAGTTTGAAAGGTAGCATAAACAACCTCATTTGTAAGCAAAAAAGCTAGACACGCCGAAAAATGTGTTTCAAATGAGTTCGAAAGGTAGGGTGGTTGACTCGCTCAAAAATGTGTTTCAAATGAGCTCAAAAGGTAGTGTGGTGTGGACTCACAAATAAATGTGTTTCGAATAAGCTCGAAAGGTAGGGTAAACGGCCTCATTTCTAAGCAAAAATGGTGGACTCGCGAAAAATGTGTTTCAAATGAGCTCGAAAGGTAGGGTGGTGTGGACTCGCTAAAACATGTGTTCCAAATGAGCTCGAAAGGTAGGGTGGTGGACTCGCTAAAAAATGTGTTTCAAATGAGATCAAAAGGTAGGGTAAACAGACTCATTTGTAAGAAAAAATGGTGGACTCGCCGAAAAATGAGTTTCATATGAGCTCCAAAGGTAGGGTGGTGGACTCGCTAAAAAACATTGTTTCAAATGAACTCGAACAGTAGGGTAAACGGCCTTATTTCTAAGAAAAAATAGTGGACTCGTCGGAAAATGTGTTTCAAATGAGCTCCAAAGGTAGGGTGGTGGACTCGCTAAAAAATGTGTTTCAAATGAATTCAAAAGGTAGGGTAAAAAGAGTCATTTCTAAGCAAAAATGGTGGACTCTCCGAATAATGTGTTTCAAATGAGCTCGAAAGGTAGGGTGGCGTGGACTCACTAAAATATGTGCTTCAAATGAGCTCGAAAGGTAGGGTAAACGGCCTCATTTCTAAGAAAAAATGGTGGACTCGCCAAAAAATGTGTTTCAAATGAGCTCCAAAGGTAGGGTGGTGATCTAGCTGAAAATGTGTTTCAAATGAGCTCCAATGATAGGGAAAACGGCCCCATTTCTGAGCAAAAATGGTGGACTCGCCGAAAATTGTGTTTCATATGAGTTCGAAAGGTAGGGTGGTGGACTCGCCAAAAAATGTGTTTCAAATGAGTTTGAAAGGTAGCATAAACAACCTCATTTGTAAGCAAAAAAGCTGGACACGCCGGAAAATGTGTTTCAAATGAGTTCGAAAGGTAGGGTGGTTGACTCGCTAAAAAATGTGTTTCAAATGAGATCAAAAGGTAGGGTAAACAGACTCATTTGTAAGAAAAAATGGTGGACTCGCTGAAAAATGAGTTTCATATGAGCTCCAAAGTTAGGGTGGTGGACTCGCTAAAAAAATTTGTTTCAAATGAACTCGAACGGTAGGGTAAACGGCCTTATTTCTAAGAAAAAATAGTGGACTCGTCGGAAAATGTGTTTCAAATGAGCTCCAAAGGTAGGGTGGTGGACTCGCTAAAAAATGTGTTTCAAATGAATTCAAAAGGTAGGGTAAAAAGACTCATTTCTAAGCAAAAATGGTGGACTCTCCGAATAATGTGTTTCAAATGAGCTCGAAAGGTAGGGTGGCGTGGACTCACTAAAATATGTGTTTCAAATGAGCTCGAAAGGTAGGGTAAACGGCCTCATTTCGAAGAAAGAATGGTGGACTCGCCAAAAAATGTGTTTCAAATGAGCTTCAAAGGTAGGGTGGTGATCTAGCTGAAAATGTGTTTCAAATGAGCTCCAATGATAGGGAAAACGGCCCCATTTCTGAGCAAAAATGGTGGACTCGCCGAAAATTGTGTTTCATATGAGTTCGAAAGGTAGGGTGGTGGACTCGCCAAAAAATGTATTTCAAATGAGTTTGAAAGGTAGCATAAACAACCTCATTTGTAAGCAAAAAAGCTAGACACGCCGAAAAATGTGTTTCAAATGAGTTCGAAAGGTAGGGTGGTTGACTCGCTCAAAAATGTGTTTCAAATGAGCTCAAAAGGTAGTGTGGTGTGGACTCACAAATAAATGTGTTTCGAATAAGCTCGAAAGGTAGGGTAAACGGCCTCATTTCTAAGCAAAAATGGTGGACTCGCGAAAAATGTGTTTCAAATGAGCTCGAAAGGTAGGGTGGTGTGGACTCGCTAAAACATGTGTTCCAAATGAGCTCGAAAGGTAGGGTGGTGGACTCGCTAAAAAATGTGTTTCAAATGAGATCAAAAGGTAGGGTAAACAGACTCATTTGTAAGAAAAAATGGTGGACTCGCCGAAAAATAAGTTTCATATGAGCTCCAAAGGTAGGGTGGTGGACTCGCTAAAAAAATTTGTTTCAAATGAACTCGAACGGTAGGGTAAACGGCCTTATTTCTAAGAAAAAATTGTGGACTCGTCGGAAAATGTGTTTCAAATGAGCTCGAAAGGTAGGGTGGTGTGGACTCGCTAAAACATGTGTTTCAAATGAGCTCGAAAGGTAGGGTAAAGGGCCTCATTTCTATGCAAAAATGGTGGTCTCGCCGAAAAATGTGTTTCAAATGAGCTCGAAAGGTAGGGTGGTGGACTCGCTAAAAAATGTGTTTCAAATGAGATCAAAAGGTAGGGTAAACAGACTCATTTGTAAGAAAAAATGGTGGACTCACTGAAAAATGAGTTTCATATGAGCTCCAAAGTTAGGGTGGTGGACTCGCTAAAAAAATTTGTTTCAAATGAACTCGAACGGTAGGGTAAACGGCCTTATTTCTAAGAAAAAATAGTGGACTCGTCGGAAAATGTGTTTCAAATGAGCTCCAAAGGTAGGGTGGTGGACTCGCTAAAAAATGTGTTTCAAATGAATTCAAAAGGTAGGGTAAAAAGACTCATTTCTAAGCAAAAATGGTGGACTCTCCGAATAATGTGTTTCAAATGAGCTCGAAAGGTAGGGTGGCGTGGACTCACTAAAATATGTGTTTCAAATGAGCTCGAAAGGTAGGGTAAACGGCCTCATTTCGAAGAAAGAATGGTGGACTCGCCAAAAAATGTGTTTCAAATGAGCTTCAAAGGTAGGGTGGTGATCTAGCTGAAAATGTGTTTCAAATGAGCTCCAATGATAGGGAAAACGGCCCCATTTCTGAGCAAAAATGGTGGACTCGCCGAAAATTGTGTTTCATATGAGTTCGAAAGGTAGGGTGGTGGACTCGCCAAAAAATGTGTTTCAAATGAGTTTGAAAGGTAGCATAAACAACCTCATTTGTAAGCAAAAAAGCTGGACACGCCGAAAAATGTGTTTCAAATTAGTTCGAAAGGTAGGGTGGTTGACTCGCTAAAAAATGTGTTTCAAATGAGCTCAAAAGGTAGTGTGGTGTGGACTCACAAATAAATGTGTTTCGAATAAGCTCGAAAGGTAGGGTAAACGGCCTCATTTCTAAGCAAAAATGGTGGACTCGCGAAAAATGTGTTTCAAATGAGCTCGAAAGGTAGGGTGGTGTGGACTCCGTAAAACATGTGTTCCAAATGAGCTCGAAAGGTAGGGTGGTGGACTCGCTAAAAAATGTGTTTCAAATGAGATCAAAAGGTAGGGTAAACAGACTCATTTGTAAGAAAAAATGGTGGACTCGCCGAAAAATAAGTTTCATATGAGCTCCAAAGGTAGGGTGGTGGACTCGCTAAAAAAATTTGTTTCAAATGAACTCGAACGGTAGGGTAAACGGCCTTATTTCTAAGAAAAAATTGTGGACTCGTCGGAAAATGTGTTTCAAATGAGCTCGAAAGGTAGGGTGGTGTGGACTCGCTAAAACATGTGTTTCAAATGAGCTCGAAAGGTAGGGTAAAGGGCCTCATTTCTATGCAAAAATGGTGGTCTCGCCGAAAAATGTGTTTCAAGTGAGCTCGAAAGGTAGGGTGGTGGACTCGCTAAAAAATGTGTTTCAAATGAGATCAAAAGGTAGGGTAAACAGACTCATTTGTAAGAAAAAATGGTGGACTCACTGAAAAATGAGTTTCATATGAGCTCCAAAGTTAGGGTGGTGGACTCGCTAAAAAAATTTGTTTCAAATCAACTCGAACGGTAGGGTAAACGGCCTTATTTCTAAGAAAAAATAGTGGACTCGTCGGAAAATGTGTTTCAAATGAGCTCCAAAGGTAGGGTGGTGGACTCGCTAAAAAATGTGTTTCAAATGAATTCAAAAGGTAGGGTAAAAAGACTCATTTCTAAGCAAAAATGGTGGACTCTCCGAATAATGTGTTTCAAATGAGCTCGAAAGGTAGGGTGGCGTGGACTCACTAAAATATGTGTTTCAAATGAGCTCGAAAGGTAGGGTAAACGGCCTCATTTCGAAGAAAGAATGGTGGACTCGCCAAAAAATGTGTTTCAAATGAGCTTCAAAGGTAGGGTGGTGATCTAGCTGAAAATGTGTTTCAAATGAGCTCCAATGATAGGGAAAACGGCCCCATTTCTGAGCAAAAATGGTGGACTCGCCGAAAATTGTGTTTCATATGAGTTCGAAAGGTAGGGTGGTGGACTCGCCAAAAAATGTGTTTCAAATGAGTTTGAAAGGTAGCATAAACAACCTCATTTGTAAGCAAAAAAGCTGGACACGCCGAAAAATGTGTTTCAAATTAGTTCGAAAGGTAGGGTGGTTGACTCGCTAAAAAATGTGTTTCAAATGAGATCAAAAGGTAGGGTAAACAGACTCATTTGTAAGAAAAAATGGTGGACTCACTGAAAAATGAGTTTCATATGAGCTCCAAAGTTAGGGTGGTGGACTCGCTAAAAAAATTTGTTTCAAATCAACTCGAACGGTAGGGTAAACGGCCTTATTTCTAAGAAAAAATAGTGGACTCGTCGGAAAATGTGTTTCAAATGAGCTCCAAAGGTAGGGTGGTGGACTCGCTAAAAAATGTGTTTCAAATGAATTCAAAAGGTAGGGTAAAAAGACTCATTTCTAAGCAAAAATGGTGGACTCTCCGAATAATGTGTTTCAAATGAGCTCGAAAGGTAGGGTGGCGTGGACTCACTAAAATATGTGTTTCAAATGAGCTCGAAAGGTAGGGTAAACGGCCTCATTTCGAAGAAAGAATGGTGGACTCGCCAAAAAATGTGTTTCAAATGAGCTTCAAAGGTAGGGTGGTGATCTAGCTGAAAATGTGTTTCAAATGAGCTCCAATGATAGGGAAAACGGCCCCATTTCTGAGCAAAAATGGTGGACTCGCCGAAAATTGTGTTTCATATGAGTTCGAAAGGTAGGGTGGTGGACTCGCCAAAAAATGTGTTTCAAATGAGTTTGAAAGGTAGCATAAACAACCTCATTTGTAAGCAAAAAAGCTGGACACGCCGAAAAATGTGTTTCAAATTAGTTCGAAAGGTAGGGTGGTTGACTCGCTAAAAAATGTGTTTCAAATGAGCTCAAAAGGTAGTGTGGTGTGGACTCACAAATAAATGTGTTTCGAATAAGCTCGAAAGGTAGGGTAAACGGCCTCATTTCTAAGCAAAAATGGTGGCCTCGCGAAAAATGTGTTTCAAATGAGCTCGAAAGGTAGGGTGGTGTGGACTCGCTAAAACATGTGTTCCAAATGAGCTCGAAAGGTAGGGTAAACGGCCTTATTTCTAAGAAAAAATAGTGGACTCGTCGGAAAATGTGTTTCAAATGAGCTCCAAAGGTAGGGTGGTGGGCTCGCTAAAAAATGTGTTTCAAATGAATTCAAAAGGAAGGGTAAAAAGACTCATTTCTAAGCAAAAATGGTGGACTCTCCGAATAATGTGTTTCAAATGAGCTCGAAAGGTAGGGTGGTGTGGACTCGCTAAAACATGTGTTCCAAATGAGCTCGAAAGGTAGGGTAAACGGCCTCATTTCTATGCAAAAGTTGTGGTATCGCCGAAAAATGTGTTTCAAATGAGCTCGAAAGGTAGGGTGGTGGACTCGCTAAAAAATGTGTTTCAAATGAGATCAAAAGGTAGGGTAAACAGACTCATTTGTAAGAAAAAATGGTGGACTCGCCGAAAAATGAGTTTCATATGAGCTCCAAAGGTAGGGTGGTGGACTCGCTAAAAAAAATTGTTTCAAATGAACTCGAACAGTAGGGTAAACGGCCTTATTTCTAAGAAAAAATAGTGGACTCGTCGGAAAATGTGTTTCAAATGAGCTCCAAAGGTAGGGTGGTGGACTCGCTAAAAAATGTGTTTCAAATGAATTCAAAAGGTAGGGTAAAAAGAGTCATTTCTAAGCAAAAATGGTGGACTCTCCGAATAATGTGTTTCAAATGAGCTCGAAAGGTAGGGTGGCGTGGACTCACTAAAATATGTGCTTCAAATGAGCTCGAAAGGTAGGGTAAACGGCCTCATTTCTAAGAAAAAATGGTGGACTCGCCAAAAAATGTGTTTCAAATGAGCTTCAAAGGTAGGGTGGTGATCTAGCTGAAAATGTGTTTCAAATGAGCTCCAATGATAGGGAAAACGGCCCCATTTCTGAGCAAAAATGGTGGACTCGCCGAAAATTGTGTTTCATATGAGTTCGAAAGGTAGGGTGGTGGACTCGCCAATAAATGTGTTTCAAATGAGTTTGAAAGGTAGCATAAACAACCTCATTTGTAAGCAAAAAAGCTGGACACGCCGAAAAATGTGTTTCAAATGAGTTCGAAAGGTAGGGTGGTTGACTCGCTAAAAAATGTGTTTCAAATGAGATCAAAAGGTAGGGTAAACAGACTCATTTGTAAGAAAAAATGGTGGACTCGCTGAAAAATGAGTTTCATATGAGCTCCAAAGTTAGGGTGGTGGACTCGCTAAAAAAATTTGTTTCAAATGAACTCGAACGGTAGGTTAAACGGCCTTATTTCTAAGAAAAAATAGTGGACTCGTCGGAAAATGTGTTTCAAATGAGCTCCAAAGGTAGGGTGGTGGACTCGCTAAAAAATGTGTTTCAAATGAATTCAAAAGGTAGGGTAAAAAGACTCATTTCTAAGCAAAAATGGTGGACTCTCCGAATAATGTGTTTCAAATGAGCTCGAAAGGTAGGGTGGCGTGGACTCACTAAAATATGTGTTTCAAATGAGCTCGAAAGGTAGGGTAAACGGCCTCATTTCAAAGAAAGAATGGTGGACTCGCCAAAAAATCTGTTTCAAATGAGCTTCAAAGGTAGGGTGGTGATCTAGCTGAAAATGTGTTTCAAATGAGCTCCAATGATAGGGAAAACGGCCCCATTTCTGAGCAAAAATGGTGGACTCGCCGAAAATTGTGTTTCATATGAGTTCGAAAGGTAGGGTGGTGGACTCGCCAAAAAATGTATTTCAAATGAGTTTGAAAGGTAGCATAAACAACCTCATTTGTAAGCAAAAAAGCTAGACACGCCGAAAAATGTGTTTCAAATGAGTTCGAAAGGTAGGGTGGTTGACTCGCTCAAAAATGTGTTTCAAATGAGCTCAAAAGGTAGTGTGGTGTGGACTCACAAATAAATGTGTTTCGAATAAGCTCGAAAGGTAGGGTAAACGGCCTCATTTCTAAGCAAAAATGGTGGACTCGCGAAAAATGTGTTTCAAATGAGCTCGAAAGGTAGGGTGGTGTGGACTCGCTAAAACATGTGTTCCAAATGAGCTCGAAAGGTAGGGTAAACGGCCTCATTTCTATGCAAAAATGGTGGTATCGCCGAAAAATGTGTTTCAAATGAGCTCGAAAGGTAGGGTGGTGGACTCGCTAAAAAATGTGTTTCAAATGAGATCAAAAGGTAGGGTAAACAGACTCATTTGTAAGAAAAAATGGTGGACTCGCCGAAAAATAAGTTTCATATGAGCTCCAAAGGTAGGGTGGTGGACTCGCTAAAAAAATTTGTTTCAAATGAACTCGAACGGTAGGGTAAACGGCCTTATTTCTAAGAAAAAATTGTGGACTCGTCGGAAAATGTGTTTCAAATGAGCTCGAAAGGTAGGGTGGTGTGGACTCGCTAAAACATGTGTTTCAAATGAGCTCGAAAGGTAGGGTAAAGGGCCTCATTTCTATGCAAAAATGGTGGTCTCGCCGAAAAATGTGTTTCAAATGAGCTCGAAAGGTAGGGTGGTGGACTCGCTAAAAAATGTGTTTCAAATGAGATCAAAAGGTAGGGTAAACAGACTCATTTGTAAGAAAAAATGGTGGACTCACTGAAAAATGAGTTTCATATGAGCTCCAAAGTTAGGGTGGTGGACTCGCTAAAAAAATTTGTTTCAAATGAACTCGAACGGTAGGGTAAACGGCCTTATTTCTAAGAAAAAATAGTGGACTCGTCGGAAAATGTGTTTCAAATGAGCTCCAAAGGTAGGGTGGTGGACTCGCTAAAAAATGTGTTTCAAATGAATTCAAAAGGTAGGGTAAAAAGACTCATTTCTAAGCAAAAATGGTGGACTCTCCGAATAATGTGTTTCAAATGAGCTCGAAAGGTAGGGTGGCGTGGACTCACTAAAATATGTGTTTCAAATGAGCTCGAAAGGTAGGGTAAACGGCCTCATTTCGAAGAAAGAATGGTGGACTCGCCAAAAAATGTGTTTCAAATGAGCTTCAAAGGTAGGGTGGTGATCTAGCTGAAAATGTGTTTCAAATGAGCTCCAATGATAGGGAAAACGGCCCCATTTCTGAGCAAAAATGGTGGACTCGCCGAAAATTGTGTTTCATATGAGTTCGAAAGGTAGGGTGGTGGACTCGCCAAAAAATGTGTTTCAAATGAGTTTGAAAGGTAGCATAAACAACCTCATTTGTAAGCAAAAAAGCTGGACACGCCGAAAAATGTGTTTCAAATTAGTTCGAAAGGTAGGGTGGTTGACTCGCTAAAAAATGTGTTTCAAATGAGCTCAAAAGGTAGTGTGGTGTGGACTCACAAATAAATGTGTTTCGAATAAGCTCGAAAGGTAGGGTGAACGGCCTCATTTCTAAGCAAAAATGGTGGACTCGCGAAAAATGTGTTTCAAATGAGCTCGAAAGGTAGGGTGGTGTGGACTCGCTAAAACATGTGTTCCAAATGAGCTCGAAAGGTAGGGTAAACGGCCTCATTTCTATGCAAAAGTTGTGGTATCGCTGAAAAATGTGTTTCAAATGAGCTCGAAAGGTAGGGTGGTGGACTCGCTAAAAAATGTGTTCAAATGAGATCAAAAGGTAGGGTAAACAGACTCATTTGTAAGAAAAAATGGTGGACTCGCCGAAAAATGAGTTTCATATGAGCTCCAAAGGTAGGGTGTTGGACTCGCTAAAAAAATTTGTTTCAAATGAACTCGAACGGTAGGGTAAACGGCCTTATTTCTAAGAAAAAATAGTGGACGCGTCGGAAAATGTGTTTCAAATGAGCTCCAAAGGTAGGGTGGTGGACTCGCTAAAAAATGTGTTTCAAATGAATTCAAAAGGTAGGGTAAAAAGACTCATTTCTAAGTAAAAATGGTGGACTCTCCGAATAATGTGTTTCAAATGAGCTCGAAAGGTAGGGTGGCGTGGACTCACTAAAATATGTGCTTCAAATGAGCTCGAAAGGTAGGGTAAACGGCCTCATTTCTAAGAAAAAATGGTGGACTCGCCGAAAAATGTGTTTCAAATGAGCTTCAAAGGTAGGGTGGTGATCTAGCTGAAAATGTGTTTCAAATGAGCTCCAATGATAGGGAAAACGGCCCCATTTCTGAGCAAAAATGGTGGACTCGCCGAAAATTGTGTTTCATATGAGTTCGAAAGGTAGGGTGGTGGACTCGCCAAAAAATGTGTTTCAAATGAGTTTGAAAGGTAGCATAAACAACCTCATTTGTTAGCAAAAAAGCTGGACACGCCGAAAAATGTGTTTCAAATGAGTTCGAAAGGTAGGGTGGTTGACTCGCTAAAAAATGTGTTTCAAATGAGATCAAAAGGTAGGGTAAACAGACTCATTTGTAAGAAAAAATGGTGGACTCGCTGAAAAATGAGTTTCATATGAGCTCCAAAGTTAGGGTGGTGGACTCGCTAAAAAAATTTGTTTCAAATGAACTCGAACGGTAGGGTAAACGGCCTTATTTCTAAGAAAAAATAGTGGACTCGTCGGAAAATGTGTTTCAAATGAGCTCCAAAGGTAGGGTGGTGGACTCGCTAAAAAATGTGTTTCAAATGAATTCAAAAGGTAGGGTAAAAAGACTCATTTCTAAGCAAAAATGGTGGACTCTCCGAATAATGTGTTTCAAATGAGCTCGAAAGGTAGGGTGGCGTGGACTCACTAAAATATTTGTTTCAAATGAGCTCGAAAGGTAGGGTAAACGGCCTCATTTCGAAGAAAGAATGGTGGACTCGCCAAAAAATGTGTTTCAAATGAGCTTCAAAGGTAGGGTGGTGATCTAGCTGAAAATGTGTTTCAAATGAGCTCCAATGATAGGGAAAACGGCCCCATTTCTGAGCAAAAATGGTGGACTCGCCGAAAATTGTGTTTCATATGAGTTCGAAAGGTAGGGTGGTGGACTCGCCAAAAAATGTGTTTCAAATGAGTTTGAAAGGTAGCATAAACAACCTCATTTGTAAGCAAAAAAGCTGGACACGCCGAAAAATGTGTTTCAAATGAGTTCGAAAGGTAGGGTGGTTGACTCGCTAAAAAATATGTTTCAAATGAGATCAAAAGGTAGGGTAAACAGACTCATTTGTAAGAAAAAATGGTGGACTCGCTGAAAAATGAGTTTCATATGAGCTCCAAAGTTAGGGTGGTGGACTCGCTAAAAAAATTTGTTTCAAATGAACTCGAACGGTAGGGTAAACGGCCTTATTTCTAAGAAAAAATAGTGGACTCATCGGAAAATGTGTTTCAAATGAGCTCCAAAGGTAGGGTGGTGGACTCGCTAAAAAATGTGTTTCAAATGAATTCAAAAGGTAGGGTAAAAAGACTCATTTCTAAGCAAAAATGGTGGACTCTCCGAATAATGTGTTTCAAATGAGCTCGAAAGGTAGGGTGGCGTGGACTCACTAAAATATGTGTTTCAAATGAGCTCGAAAGGTAGGGTAAACGGCCTCATTTCGAAGAAAGAATGGTGGACTCGCCAAAAAATGTGTTTCAAATGAGCTTCAAAGGTAGGGTGGTGATCTAGCTGAAAATGTGTTTCAAATGAGCTCCAATGATAGGGAAAACGGCCCCATTTCTGAGCAAAAATAGTGGACTCGCCGAAAATTGTGTTTCATATGAGTTCGAAAGGTAGGGTGGTGGATTCGCCAAAAAATGTGTTTCAAATGAGTTTGAAAGGTAGCATAAACAACCTCATTTGTAAGCAAAAAAGCTGGACACGCCGAAAAATGTGTTTCAAATGAGTTCGAAAGGTAGGGTGGTTGACTCGCTAAAAAATGTGTTTCAAATGAGATCAAAAGGTAGTGTGGTGTGGACTCACAAATAAATGTGTTTCGAATAAGCTCGAAAGGTAGGGTAAACGGCCTCATTTCTAAGCAAAAATGGTGGACTCGCGAAAAATGTGTTTCAAATGAGCTCGAAAGGTAGGGTGGTGTGGACTCGCTAAAACATGTGTTCCAAATGAGCTCGAAAGGTAGGGTAAACGGCCTCATTTCTATGCAAAAGTTGTGGTATCGCCGAAAAATGTGTTTCAAATGAGCTCGAAAGGTAGGGTGGTGGACTCGCTAAAAATGTGTTTAAAATGAGATCAAAAGGTAGGGTAAACAGACTCATTTGTAAGAAAAAATGGTGGACTCGCCGAAAAATGAGTTTCATATGAGCTCCAAAGGTAGGGTGTTGGACTCGCTAAAAAAATTTGTTTCAAATGAACTCGAACGGTAGGGTAAACGGCCTTATTTCTAAGAAAAAATAGTGGACTCGTCGGAAAATGTGTTTCAAATGAGCTCCAAAGGTAGGGTGGTGGACTCGCTAAAAAATGTGTTTCAAATGAATTCAAAAGGTAGGGTAAAAAGACTCATTTCTAAGCAAAAATGGTGGACTCTCCGAATAATGTGTTTCAAATGAGCTCGAAAGGTAGGGTGGCGTGGACTCACTAAAATATTTGTTTCAAATGAGCTCGAAAGGTAGGGTAAACGGCCTCATTTCGAAGAAAGAATGGTGGACTCGCCAAAAAATGTGTTTCAAATGAGCTTCAAAGGTAGGGTGGTGATCTAGCTGAAAATGTGTTTCAAATGAGCTCCAATGATAGGGAAAACGGCCCCATTTCTGAGCAAAAATGGTGGACTCGCCGAAAATTGTGTTTCATATGAGTTCGAAAGGTAGGGTGGTGGACTCGCCAAAAAATGTGTTTCAAATGAGTTTGAAAGGTAGCATAAACAACCTCATTTGTAAGCAAAAAAGCTGGACACGCCGAAAAATGTGTTTCAAATGAGTTCGAAAGGTAGGGTGGTTGACTCGCTAAAAAATGTGTTTCAAATGAGATCAAAAGGTAGGGTAAACAGACTCATTTGTAAGAAAAAATGGTGGACTCGCTGAAAAATGAGTTTCATATGAGCTCCAAAGTTAGGGTGGTGGACTCGCTAAAAAAATTTGTTTCAAATGAACTCGAACGGTAGGGTAAACGGCCTTATTTCTAAGAAAAAATAGTGGACTCGTCGGAAAATGTGTTTCAAATGAGCTCCAAAGGTAGGGTGGTGGACTCGCTAAAAAATGTGTTTCAAATGAATTCAAAAGGTAGGGTAAAAAGACTCATTTCTAAGCAAAAATGGTGGACTCTCCGAATAATGTGTTTCAAATGAGCTCGAAAGGTAGGGTGGCGTGGACTCACTAAAATATTTGTTTCAAATGAGCTCGAAAGGTAGGGTAAACGGCCTCATTTCGAAGAAAGAATGGTGGACTCGCCAAAAAATGTGTTTCAAATGAGCTTCAAAGGTAGGGTGGTGATCTAGCTGAAAATGTGTTTCAAATGAGCTCCAATGATAGGGAAAACGGCCCCATTTCTGAGCAAAAATGGTGGACTCGCCGAAAATTGTGTTTCATATGAGTTAGAAAGGTAGGGTGGTGGACTCGCCAAAAAATGTGTTTCAAATGAGTTTGAAAGGTAGCATAAACAACCTCATTTGTAAGCAAAAAAGCTGGACACGCCGAAAAATGTGTTTCAAATGAGTTCGAAAGGTAGGGTGGTTGACTCGCTAAAAAATATGTTTCAAATGAGATCAAAAGGTAGGGTAAACAGACTCATTTGTAAGAAAAAATGGTGGACTCGCTGAAAAATGAGTTTCATATGAGCTCCAAAGTTAGGGTGGTGGACTCGCTAAAAAAATTTGTTTCAAATGAACTCGAACGGTAGGGTAAACGGCCTTATTTCTAAGAAAAAATAGTGGACTCGTCGGAAAATGTGTTTCAAATGAGCTCCAAAGGTAGGGTGGTGGACTCGCTAAAAAATGTGTTTCAAATGAATTCAAAAGGTAGGGTAAAAAGACTCATTTCTAAGCAAAAATGGTGGACTCTCCGAATAATGTGTTTCAAATGAGCTCGAAAGGTAGGGTGGCGTGGACTCACTAAAATATGTGTTTCAAATGAGCTCGAAAGGTAGGGTAAACGGCCTCATTTCGAAGAAAGAATGGTGGACTCGCCAAAAAATGTGTTTCAAATGAGCTTCAAAGGTAGGGTGGTGATCTAGCTGAAAATGTGTTTCAAATGAGCTCCAATGATAGGGAAAACGGCCCCATTTCTGAGCAAAAATAGTGGACTCGCCGAAAATTGTGTTTCATATGAGTTCGAAAGGTAGGGTGGTGGATTCGCCAAAAAATGTGTTTCAAATGAGTTTGAAAGGTAGCATAAACAACCTCATTTGTAAGCAAAAAAGCTGGACACGCCGAAAAATGTGTTTCAAATGAGTTCGAAAGGTAGGGTGGTTGACTCGCTAAAAAATGTGTTTCAAATGAGATCAAAAGGTAGTGTGGTGTGGACTCACAAATAAATGTGTTTCGAATAAGCTCGAAAGGTAGGGTAAACGGCCTCATTTCTAAGCAAAAATGGTGGACTCGCGAAAAATGTGTTTCAAATGAGCTCGAAAGGTAGGGTGGTGTGGACTCGCTAAAACATGTGTTCCAAATGAGCTCGAAAGGTAGGGTAAACGGCCTCATTTCTATGCAAAAGTTGTGGTATCGCCGAAAAATGTGTTTCAAATGAGCTCGAAAGGTAGGGTGGTGGACTCGCTAAAAATGTGTTTAAAATGAGATCAAAAGGTAGGGTAAACAGACTCATTTGTAAGAAAAAATGGTGGACTCGCCGAAAAATGAGTTTCATATGAGCTCCAAAGGTAGGGTGTTGGACTCGCTAAAAAAATTTGTTTCAAATGAACTCGAACGGTAGGGTAAACGGCCTTATTTCTAAGAAAAAATAGTGCACTTTGTCGGAAAATGTGTTTCAAATGAGCTCCAAAGGTAGGGTGGTGGGCTCGCTAAAAAATGTGTTTCAAATGAATTCAAAAGGAAGGGTAAAAAGACTCATTTCTAAGCAAAAATGGTGGACTCTCCGAATAATGTGTTTCAAATGAGCTCGAAAGGTAGGGTGGTGTGGACTCGCTAAAACATGTGTTCCAAATGAGCTCGAAAGGTAGGGTAAACGGCCTCATTTCTATGCAAAAGTTGTGGTATCGCCGAAAAATGTGTTTCAAATGAGCTCGAAAGGTAGGGTGGTGGACTCGCTAAAAAATGTGTTTCAAATGAGATCAAAAGGTAGGGTAAACAGACTCATTTGTAAGAAAAAAATGGTGGACTCGCCGAAAAATGAGTTTCATATGAGCTCCAAAGGTAGGGTGGTGGACTCGCTAAAAAAAATTGTTTCAAATGAACTCGAACAGTAGGGTAAACGGCCTTATTTCTAAGAAAAAATAGTGGACTCGTCGGAAAATGTGTTTCAAATGAGCTCCAAAGGTAGGGTGGTGGACTCGCTAAAAAATGTGTTTGAAATAAATTCAAAAGGTAGGGTAAAAAGACTCATTTCCAAGCAAAAATGGTGGACTCTCCGAATAATGTGTTTCAAATGAGCTCGAAAGGTAGGGTGGCGTGGACTCACTAAAATATGTGTTTCAAATGAGCTCGAAAGGTAGGGTAAACGGCCTCATTTCTAAGCAAAAATGGTGGACTCGCGAAAAATGTGTTTCAAATGAGCTTGAAAGGTAGGGTGGTGTGGACTCGCTAAAACATGTGTTCCAAATGAGCTCGAAAGGTAGGGTAAACGGCCTCATTTCTATGCAAAAGTTGTGGTATCGCTGAAAAATGTGTTTCAAATGAGCTCGAAAGGTAGGGTGGTGGACTCGCTAAAAAATGTGTTCAAATGAGATCAAAAGGTAGGGTAAACAGACTCATTTGTAAGAAAAAATGGTGGACTCGCCGAAAAATGAGTTTCATATGAGCTCCAAAGGTAGGGTGTTGGACTCGCTAAAAAAATTTGTTTCAAATGAACTCGAACGGTAGGGTAAACGGCCTTATTTCTAAGAAAAAATAGTGGACTCGTCGGAAAATGTGTTTCAAATGAGCTCCAAAGGTAGGGTGGTGGGCTCGCTAAAAAATGTGTTTCAAATGAATTCAAAAGGAAGGGTAAAAAGACTCATTTCTAAGCAAAAATGGTGGACTCTCCGAATAATGTGTTTCAAATGAGCTCGAAAGGTAGGGTGGTGTGGACTCGCTAAAACATGTGTTCCAAATGAGCTCGAAAGGTAGGGTAAACGGCCTCATTTCAATGCAAAAGTTGTGGTATCGCCGAAAAATGTGTTTCAAATGAGCTCGAAAGGTAGGGTGGTGGACTCGCTAAAAAATGTGTTTCAAATGAGATCAAAAGGTAGGGTAAACAGACTCATTTGTAAGAAAAAATGGTGGACTCGCCGAAAAATGAGTTTCATATGAGCTCCAAAGGTAGGGTGTTGGACTCGCTAAAAAAATTTGTTTCAAATGAACTCGAACGGTAGGGTAAACGGCCTTATTTGTAAGAAAAAATAGTGGACTCGTCGGAAAATGTGTTTCAAATGAGCTCCAAAGGTAGGGTGGTGGGCTCGCTAAAAAATGTGTTTCAAATGAATTCAAAAGGAAGGGTAAAAAGACTCATTTCTAAGCAAAAATGGTGGACTCTCCGAATAATGTGTTTCAAATGAGCTCGAAAGGTAGGGTGGTGTGGACTCGCTAAAACATGTGTTCCAAATGAGCTCGAAAGGTAGGGTAAACGGCCTCATTTCTATGCAAAAGTTGTGGTATCGCCGAAAAATGTGTTTCAAATGAGCTCGAAAGGTAGGGTGGTGGACTCGCTAAAAAATGTGTTTCAAATGAGATCAAAAGGTAGGGTAAACAGACTCATTTGTAAGAAAAAATGGTGGACTCGCCGAAAAATGAGTTTCATATGAGCTCCAAAGGTAGGGTGGTGGACTCGCTAAAAAAATTTGTTTCAAATGAACTCGAACAGTAGGGTAAACGGCCTTATTTGTAAGAAAAAATAGTGGACTCGTCGGAAAATGTGTTTCAAATGAGCTCCAAAGGTAGGGTGGTGGGCTCGCTAAAAAATGTGTTTCAAATGAATTCAAAAGGAAGGGTAAAAAGACTCATTTCTAAGCAAAAATGGTGGACTCTCCGAATAATGTGTTTCAAATGAGCTCGAAAGGTAGGGTGGTGTGGACTCGCTAAAACATGTGTTCCAAATGAGCTCGAAAGGTAGGGTAAACGGCCTCATTTCTATGCAAAAGTTGTGGTATCGCCGAAAAATGTGTTTCAAATGAGCTCGAAAGGTAGGGTGGTGGACTCGCTAAAAAATGTGTTTCAAATGAGATCAAAAGGTAGGGTAAACAGACTCATTTGTAAGAAAAAATGGTGGACTCGCCGAAAAATGAGTTTCATATGAGCTCCAAAGGTAGGGTGTTGGACTCGCTAAAAAAATTTGTTTCAAATGAACTCGAACGGTAGGGTAAACGGCCTTATTTCTAAGAAAAAATAGTGGACTCGTCGGAAAATGTGTTTCAAATGAGCTCCAAAGGTAGGGTGGTGGACTCGCTAAAAAATGTGTTTCAAATGAATTCAAAAGGTAGGGTAAAAAGACTCATTTCTAAGTAAAAATGGTGGACTCTCCGAATAATGTGTTTCAAATGAGCTCGAAAGGTAGGGTGGCGTGGACTCACTAAAATATGTGCTTCAAATGAGCTCGAAAGGTAGGGTAAACGGCCTCATTTCTAAGAAAAAATGGTGGACTCGCCAAAAAATGTGTTTCAAATGAGCTTCAAAGGTAGGGTGGTGATCTAGCTGAAAATGTGTTTCAAATGAGCTCCAATGATAGGGAAAACGGCCCCATTTCTGAGCAAAAATGGTGGACTCGCCGAAAATTGTGTTTCATATGAGTTCGAAAGGTAGGGTGGTGGACTCGCCAAAAAATGTGTTTCAAATGAGTTTGAAAGGTAGCATAAACAACCTCATTTGTTAGCAAAAAAGCTGGACACGCCGAAAAATGTGTTTCAAATGAGTTCGAAAGGTAGGGTGGTTGACTCGCTAAAAAATGTGTTTCAAATGAGATCAAAAGGTAGGGTAAACAGACTCATTTGTAAGAAAAAATGGTGGACTCGCTGAAAAATGAGTTTCATATGAGCTCCAAAGTTAGGGTGGTGGACTCGCTAAAAAAATTTGTTTCAAATGAACTCGAACGGTAGGGTAAACGGCCTTATTTCTAAGAAAAAATAGTGGACTCGTCGGAAAATGTGTTTCAAATGAGCTCCAAAGGTAGGGTGGTGGACTCGCTAAAAAATGTGTTTCAAATGAATTCAAAAGGTAGGGTAAAAAGACTCATTTCTAAGCAAAAATGGTGGACTCTCCGAATAATGTGTTTCAAATGAGCTCGAAAGGTAGGGTGGCGTGGACTCACTAAAATATTTGTTTCAAATGAGCTCGAAAGGTAGGGTAAACGGCCTCATTTCGAAGAAAGAATGGTGGACTCGCCAAAAAATGTGTTTCAAATGAGCTTCAAAGGTAGGGTGGTGATCTAGCTGAAAATGTGTTTCAAATGAGCTCCAATGATAGGGAAAACGGCCCCATTTCTGAGCAAAAATGGTGGACTCGCCGAAAATTGTGTTTCATATGAGTTCGAAAGGTAGGGTGGTGGACTCGCCAAAAAATGTGTTTCAAATGAGTTTGAAAGGTAGCATAAACAACCTCATTTGTAAGCAAAAAAGCTGGACACGCCGAAAAATGTGTTTCAAATGAGTTCGAAAGGTAGGGTGGTTGACTCGCTAAAAAATGTGTTTCAAATGAGATCAAAAGGTAGGGTAAACAGACTCATTTGTAAGAAAAAATGGTGGACTCGCTGAAAAATGAGTTTCATATGAGCTCCAAAGTTAGGGTGGTGGACTCGCTAAAAAAATTTGTTTCAAATGAACTCGAACGGTAGGGTAAACGGCCTTATTTCTAAGAAAAAATAGTGGACTCGTCGGAAAATGTGTTTCAAATGAGCTCCAAAGGTAGGGTGGTGGACTCGCTAAAAAATGTGTTTCAAATGAATTCAAAAGGTAGGGTAAAAAGACTCATTTCTAAGCAAAAATGGTGGACTCTCCGAATAATGTGTTTCAAATGAGCTCGAAAGGTAGGGTGGCGTGGACTCACTAAAATATGTGTTTCAAATGAGCTCGAAAGGTAGGGTAAACGGCCTCATTTCGAAGAAAGAATGGTGGACTCGCCAAAAAATGTGTTTCAAATGAGCTTCAAAGGTAGGGTGGTGATCTAGCTGGAAATGTGTTTCAAATGAGCTCCAATGATAGGGAAAACGGCCCCATTTCTGAGCAAAAATGGTGGACTCGCCGAAAATTGTGTTTCATATGAGTTCGAAAGGTAGGGTGGTGGACTCGCCAAAAAATGTGTTTCAAATGAGTTTGAAAGGTAGCATAAACAACCTCATTTGTAAGCAAAAAAGCTGGACACGCCGAAAAATGTGTTTCAAATGAGTTCGAAAGGTAGGGTGGTTGACTCGCTAAAAAATGTGTTTCAAATGAGATCAAAAGGTAGTGTGGTGTGGACTCACAAATAAATGTGTTTCGAATAAGCTCGAAAGGTAGGGTAAACGGCCTCATTTCTAAGCAAAAATGGTGGACTCGCGAAAAATGTGTTTCAAATGAGCTCGAAAGGTAGGGTGGTGTGGACTCGCTAAAACATGTGTTCCAAATGAGCTCGAAAGGTAGGGTAAACGGCCTCATTTCTATGCAAAAGTTGTGGTATCGCCGAAAAATGTGTTTCAAATGAGCTCGAAAGGTAGGGTGGTGGACTCGCTAAAAATGTGTTTAAAATGAGATCAAAAGGTAGGGTAAACAGACTCATTTGTAAGAAAAAATGGTGGACTCGCCGAAAAATGAGTTTCATATGAGCTCCAAAGGTAGGGTGTTGGACTCGCTAAAAAAATTTGTTTCAAATGAACTCGAACGGTAGGGTAAACGGCCTTATTTCTAAGAAAAAATAGTGCACTTTGTCGGAAAATGTGTTTCAAATGAGCTCCAAAGGTAGGGTGGTGGGCTCGCTAAAAAATGTGTTTCAAATGAATTCAAAAGGAAGGGTAAAAAGACTCATTTCTAAGCAAAAATGGTGGACTCTCCGAATAATGTGTTTCAAATGAGCTCGAAAGGTAGGGTGGTGTGGACTCGCTAAAACATGTGTTCCAAATGAGCTCGAAAGGTAGGGTAAACGGCCTCATTTCTATGCAAAAGTTGTGGTATCGCCGAAAAATGTGTTTCAAATGAGCTCGAAAGGTAGGGTGGTGGACTCGCTAAAAAATGTGTTTCAAATGAGATCAAAAGGTAGGGTAAACAGACTCATTTGTAAGAAAAAAATGGTGGACTCGCCGAAAAATGAGTTTCATATGAGCTCCAAAGGTAGGGTGGTGGACTCGCTAAAAAAATTGTTTCAAATGAACTCGAACAGTAGGGTAAACGGCCTTATTTCTAAGAAAAAATAGTGGACTCGTCGGAAAATGTGTTTCAAATGAGCTCCAAAGGTAGGGTGGTGGACTCGCTAAAAAATGTGTTTGAAATAAATTCAAAAGGTAGGGTAAAAAGACTCATTTCCAAGCAAAAATGGTGGACTCTCCGAATAATGTGTTTCAAATGAGCTCGAAAGGTAGGGTGGCGTGGACTCACTAAAATATGTGTTTCAAATGAGCTCGAAAGGTAGGGTAAACGGCCTCATTTCTAAGAAAAAATGGTGGACTCGCCAAAAAATGTGTTTCAAATGAGCTTCAAAGGTAGGGTGGTGATCTAGCTGAAAATGTGTTTCAAATGAGCTCCAATGATAGGGAAAACGGCCCCATTTCTGAGCAAAAATGGTGGTCTCGCCGAAAATTGTGTTTCATATGAGTTCGAAAGGTAGGGTGGTGGACTCGCTAAAAAATGTGTTTCAAATGAGTTTGAAAGGTAGCATAAACAACCTCATTTGTAAGCAAAAAAGCTGGACACGCCGAAAAATGTGTTTCAAATGAGTTCGAAAGGTAGGGTGGTTGACTCGCTAAAAAATTTGTTTCAAATGAGTTTGAAAGGTAGCATAAACAACCTCATTTGTAAGCAAAAAAGCTGGACACGCCGAAAAATGTGTTTCATATGAGTTCGAAAGGTAGGGTGGTGGACTCGCTAAAAAATGTGTTTCAAATGAATTCAAAAGGTAGGGTAAAAAGACTCATTTCTAAGCAAAAATGGTGGACTCTCCGAATAATGTGTTTCAAATGAGCTCGAAAGGTAGGGTGGCGTGGACTCACTAAAATATGTGTTTCAAATGAGCTCGAAAGGTAGGGTAAACGGCCTCATTTCGAAGAAAGAATGGTGGACTCGCCAAAAAATGTGTTTCAAATGAGCTTCAAAGGTAGGGTGGTGATCTAGCTGAAAATGTGTTTCAAATGAGCTCCAATGATAGGGAAAACGGCCCCATTTCTGAGCAAAAATGGTGGACTCGCCGAAAATTGTGTTTCATATGAGTTCGAAAGGTAGGGTGGTGGACTCGCCAAAAAATGTGTTTCAAATGAGTTTGAAAGGTAGCATAAACAACCTCATTTGTAAGCAAAAAAGCTGGACACGCCGAAAAATGTTTTTCAAATTAGTTCGAAAGGTAGGGTGGTTGACTCGCTAAAAAATGTGTTTCAAATGAGCTCAAAAGGTAGTGTGGTGTGGACTCACAAATAAATGTGTTTCGAATAAGCTCGAAAGGTAGGGTAAACGGCCTCATTTCTAAGCAAAAATGGTGGACTCGCAAAAAATGTGTTTCAAATGAGCTCGAAAGGTAGGGTGGTGTGGACTCGCTAAAACATGTGTTCCAAATGAGCTCGAAAGGTAGGGTAAACGGCCTCATTTCTATGCAAAAGTTGTGGTATCGCCGAAAAATGTGTTTCAAATGAGCTCGAAAGGTAGGGTGGTGGACTCGCTAAAAAATGTGTTTCAAATGAGATCAAAAGGAAGGGTAAACAGACTCATTTGTAAGAAAAAATGGTGGACTCGCCGAAAAATGAGTTTCATATGAGCTCCAAAGGTAGGGTGGTGGACTCGCTAAAAAAATTTGTTTCAAATGAACTCGAACGGTAGGGTAAACGGCCTTATTTCTAAGAAAAAATAGTGGACTCGTCGGAAAATGTGTTTCAAATGAGCTCCAAAGGTAGGGTGGTGGGCTCGCTAAAAAATGTGTTTCAAATGAATTCAAAAGGAAGGGTAAAAAGACTCATTTCTAAGCAAAAATGGTGGACTCTCCGAATAATGTGTTTCAAATGAGCTCGAAAGGTAGGGTGGTGTGGACTCGCTAAAACATGTGTTCCAAATGAGCTCGAAAGGTAGGGTAAACGGCCTCATTTCTATGCAAAAGTTGTGGTATCGCCGAAAAATGTGTTTCAAATGAGCTCGAAAGGTAGGGTGGTGGACTCGCTAAAAAATGTGTTTCAAATGAGATCAAAAGGTAGGGTAAACAGACTCATTTGTAAGAAAAAATGGTGGACTCGCCGAAAAATGAGTTTCATATGAGCTCCAAAGGTAGGGTGGTGGACTCGCTAAAAAAAATTGTTTCAAATGAACTCGAACAGTAGGGTAAACGGCCTTATTTCTAAGAAAAAATAGTGGACTCGTCGGAAAATGTGTTTCAAATGAGCTCCAAAGGTAGGGTGGTGGACTCGCTAAAAAATGTGTTTCAAATGAATTCAAAAGGTAGGGTAAAAAGACTCATTTCTAAGCAAAAATGGTGGACTCTCCGAATAATGTGTTTCAAATGAGCTCGAAAGGTAGGGTGGCGTGGACTCACTAAAATATGTGCTTCAAATGAGCTCGAAAGGTAGGGTAAACGGCCTCATTTCTAAGAAAAAATGGTGGACTCGCCAAAAAATGTGTTTCAAATGAGCTTCAAAGGTAGGGTGGTGATCTAGCTGAAAATGTGTTTCAAATGAGCTCCAATGATAGGGAAAACGGCCCCATTTCTGAGCAAAAATGGTGGACTCGCCGAAAATTGTGTTTCATATGAGTTCGAAAGGTAGGGTGGTGGACTCGCCAAAAAATGTGTTTCAAATGAGTTTGAAAGGTAGCATAAACAACCTCATTTGTAAGCAAAAAAGCTGGACACGCCGAAAAATGTGTTTCAAATGAGTTCGAAAGGTAGGGTGGTTGACTCGCAAAAAAATGTGTTTCAAATGAGCTCAAAAGGTAGTGTGGTGTGGACTCACAAATAAATGTGTTTCGAATAAGCTCGAAAGGTAGGGTAAACGGCCTCATTTCTAAGCAAAAATGGTGGACTCGCGAAAAATGTGTTTCAAATGAGCTCGAAAGGTAGGGTGGTGTGGACTCGCTAAAACATGTGTTCCAAATGAGCTCGAAAGGTAGGGTAAACGGCCTCATTTCTATGCAAAAGTTGTGGTATCGCCGAAAAATGTGTTTCAAATGAGCTCGAAAGGTAGGGTGGTGGACTCGCTAAAAAATGTGTTTCAAATGAGATCAAAAGGTAGGGTAAACAGACTCATTTGTAAGAAAAAATGGTGGACTCGCCGAAAAATGAGTTTCATATGAGCTCCAAAGGTAGGGTGGTGGACTCGCTAAAAAAAATTGTTTCAAATGAACTCGAACGGTAGGGTAAACGGCCTTATTTCTCAGAAAAATTAGTGGACTCGTCGGAAAATGTGTTTCAAATGAGCTCCAAAGGTAGGGTGGTGGACTCGCTAAAAAATGTGTTTCAAATGAATTCAAAAGGAAGGGTAAAAAGACTCATTTCTAAGCAAAAATGGTGGACTCTCCGAATAATGTGTTTCAAATGAGCTCGAAAGGTAGGGTGGTGTGGACTCGCTAAAACATGTGTTCCAAATGAGCTCGAAAGGTAGGGTAAATGGCCTCATTTCTATGCAAAAATGGTGGTATCGCCGAAAAATGTGTTTCAAATGAGCTCGAAAGGTAGGGTGGTGGACTCGCTAAAAAATGTGTTTCAAATGAGATCAAAAGGTAGGGTAAACAGACTCATTTGTAAGAAAAAATGGTGGACTCGCCGAAAAATGAGTTTCATATGAGCTCCAAAGGTAGGGTGGTGGACTCGCTAAATAAATTTGTTTCAAATGAACTCGAACGGTAGGGTAAACGGCCTTATTTCTAAGAAAAAATAGTGGACTCGTCGGAAAATGTGTTTCAAATGAGCTTTAAAGGTAGGGTGGTGGACTAGCTGAAAATGTGTTTCAAATGAGCTCCAATGATAGGGAAAACGGCCCCATTTCTGAGCAAAAATGATGGACTCGCCGAAAATTGTGTTTCATATGAGTTCGAAAGGTAGGGTGGTAGACTCGCTAAAAAATGTGTTTCAAATGAGTTTGAAAGGTAGCATAAACAACCTCATTTGTAAGCAAAAAAAGCTGGACACGCCGAAAAATGTGTTTCAAATGAGTTCGAAAGGTAGGGTGGTTGACTCGCTAAAAAATGTGATTCAAATGAGTTTGAAAGGTAGCATAAACAACCTCATTTGTAAGCAAAAAAGCTGGACACGCCGAAAAATGTGTTTCATATGAGTTCGAAAGGTAGGGTGGTGGACTCGCTAAAAAATGTGTTTCAAATGAGTTTGAAAGGTAGCATAAACAACCTCATTTGTAAGCAAAAAAGCTGGACACGCCGAAAAATGTGTTTCAAATGAGTTCGAAAGGTAGGGTGGTTGACTCGCTAAAAAATGTGTTTCAAATGAATTCAAAAGGTATGGTAAACAGACTCATTTCTAAGCAAAAATGGTGGACTCGCCGAAAAATTTGTTTCAAATGATCTCGAAACGTAGGGTGGTGTGGACTCGCTAAAAAATGTGTTTCGAATGAGCTCGAAAGGTAGGGTAAACGGCCTCATTTCTAAGCAAAAATGGTGGACTCTCCGAATAATGTGTTTCAAATGAAGTCGAAAGGTAGGGTGGTGGACTCGCTAAAAAATGTGTTTCAAATGAGATCAAAAGGTAGGGTAAACAGACTCATTTGTAAGAAAAAATGGTGGACTCGCCGAAAAATGAGTTTCATATGAGCTCCAAAGGTAGGGTGGTGGACTCGCTAAAAAAAATTATTTCAAATGAACTCGAACGGTAGGGTAAACGGCCTTATTTCTCAGAAAAATTAGTGGACTCGTCGGAAAATGTGTTTCAAATGAGCTCCAAAGGTAGGGTGGTGGACTCGCTAAAAAATGTGTTTCAAATGAATTCAAAAGGAAGGGTAAAAAGACTCATTTCTAAGCAAAAATGGTGGACTCTCCGAATAATGTGTTTCAAATGAGCTCGAAAGGTAGGGTGGTGTGGACTCGCTAAAACATGTGTTCCAAATGAGCTCGAAAGGTAGGGTAAACGGCCTCATTTCTATGCAAAAATGGTGGTATCGCCGAAAAATGTGTTTCAAATGAGCTCGAAAGGTAGGGTGGTGGACTCGCTAAAAAATGTGTTTCAAATGAGATCAAAAGGTAGGGTAAACAGACTCATTTGTAAGAAAAAATGGTGGACTCGCCGAAAAATGAGTTTCATATGAGCTCCAAAGGTAGGGTGGTGGACTCGCTAAATAAATTTGTTTCAAATGAACTCGAACGGTAGGGTAAACGGCCTTATTTCTAAGAAAAAATAGTGGACTCGTCGGAAAATGTGTTTCAAATGAGCTTCAAAGGTAGGGTGGTGGACTAGCTGAAAATGTGTTTCAAATGAGCTCCAATGATAGGGAAAACGGCCCCATTTCTGAGCAAAAATGATGGACTCGCCGAAAATTGTGTTTCATATGAGTTCGAAAGGTAGGGTGGTAGACTCGCTAAAAAATGTGTTTCAAATGAGTTTGAAAGGTAGCATAAACAACCTCATTTGTAAGCAAAAAAAGCTGGACACGCCGAAAAATGTGTTTCAAATGAGTTCGAAAGGTAGGGTGGTTGACTCGCTAAAAAATGTGATTCAAATGAGTTTGAAAGGTAGCATAAACAACCTCATTTGTAAGCAAAAAAGCTGGACACGCCGAAAAATGTGTTTCATATGAGTTCGAAAGGTAGGGTGGTGGACTCGCTAAAAAATGTGTTTCAAATGAGTTTGAAAGGTAGCATAAACAACCTCATTTGTAAGCAAAAAAGCTGGACACGCCGAAAAATGTGTTTCAAATGAGTTCGAAAGGTAGGGTGGTTGACTCGCTAAAAAATGTGTTTCAAATGAATTCAAAAGGTATGGTAAACAGACTCATTTCTAAGCAAAAATGGTGGACTCGCCGAAAAATTTGTTTCAAATGATCTCGAAACGTAGGGTGGTGTGGACTCGCTAAAAAATGTGTTTCGAATGAGCTCGAAAGGTAGGGTAAACGGCCTCATTTCTAAGCAAAAATGGTGGACTCGCCGAAAAATGAGTTTCATATGAGCTCCAAAGGTAGGGTGGTGGACTCGCTAAAAAAATTTGTTTCAAATGAACTCGAACGGTAGGGTAAACGGCCTTATTTCTAAGAAAAAATAGTGGACTCGTCGGAAAATGTGTTTCAAATGAGCTCCAAAGGTAGGGTGGTGGGCTCGCTAAAAAATGTGTTTCAAATGAATTCAAAAGGAAGGGTAAAAAGACTCATTTCTAAGCAAAAATGGTGGACTCTCCGAATAATGTGTTTCAAATGAGCTCGAAAGGTAGGGTGGTGTGGACTCGCTAAAACATGTGTTCCAAATGAGCTCGAAAGGTAGGGTAAACGGCCTCATTTCTATGCAAAAGTTGTGGTATCGCCGAAAAATGTGTTTCAAATGAGCTCGAAAGGTAGGGTGGTGGACTCGCTAAAAAATGTGTTTCAAATGAGATCAAAAGGTAGGGTAAACAGACTCATTTGTAAGAAAAAATGGTGGACTCGCCGAAAAATGAGTTTCATATGAGCTCCAAAGGTAGGGTGGTGGACTCGCTAAAAAAAATTGTTTCAAATGAACTCGAACAGTAGGGTAAACGGCCTTATTTCTAAGAAAAAATAGTGGACTCGTCGGAAAATGTGTTTCAAATGAGCTCCAAAGGTAGGGTGGTGGACTCGCTAAAAAATGTGTTTCAAATGAATTCAAAAGGTAGGGTAAAAAGACTCATTTCTAAGCAAAAATGGTGGACTCTCCGAATAATGTGTTTCAAATGAGCTCGAAAGGTAGGGTGGCGTGGACTCACTAAAATATGTGCTTCAAATGAGCTCGAAAGGTAGGGTAAACGGCCTCATTTCTAAGAAAAAATGGTGGACTCGCCAAAAAATGTGTTTCAAATGAGCTTCAAAGGTAGGGTGGTGATCTAGCTGAAAATGTGTTTCAAATGAGCTCCAATGATAGGGAAAACGGCCCCATTTCTGAGCAAAAATGGTGGACTCGCCGAAAATTGTGTTTCATATGAGTTCGAAAGGTAGGGTGGTGGACTCGCCAAAAAATGTGTTTCAAATGAGTTTGAAAGGTAGCATAAACAACCTCATTTGTAAGCAAAAAAGCTGGACACGCCGAAAAATGTGTTTCAAATGAGTTCGAAAGGTAGGGTGGTTGACTCGCAAAAAAATGTGTTTCAAATGAGCTCAAAAGGTAGTGTGGTGTGGACTCACAAATAAATGTGTTTCGAATAAGCTCGAAAGGTAGGGTAAACGGCCTCATTTCTAAGCAAAAATGGTGGACTCGCGAAAAATGTGTTTCAAATGAGCTCGAAAGGTAGGGTGGTGTGGACTCGCTAAAACATGTGTTCCAAATGAGCTCGAAAGGTAGGGTAAACGGCCTCATTTCTATGCAAAAGTTGTGGTATCGCCGAAAAATGTGTTTCAAATGAGCTCGAAAGGTAGGGTGGTGGACTCGCTAAAAAATGTGTTTCAAATGAGATCAAAAGGTAGGGTAAACAGACTCATTTGTAAGAAAAAATGGTGGACTCGCCGAAAAATGAGTTTCATATGAGCTCCAAAGGTAGGGTGGTGGACTCGCTAAAAAAAATTGTTTCAAATGAACTCGAACGGTAGGGTAAACGGCCTTATTTCTCAGAAAAATTAGTGGACTCGTCGGAAAATGTGTTTCAAATGAGCTCCAAAGGTAGGGTGGTGGACTCGCTAAAAAATGTGTTTCAAATGAATTCAAAAGGAAGGGTAAAAAGACTCATTTCTAAGCAAAAATGGTGGACTCTCCGAATAATGTGTTTCAAATGAGCTCGAAAGGTAGGGTGGTGTGGACTCGCTAAAACATGTGTTCCAAATGAGCTCGAAAGGTAGGGTAAATGGCCTCATTTCTATGCAAAAATGGTGGTATCGCCGAAAAATGTGTTTCAAATGAGCTCGAAAGGTAGGGTGGTGGACTCGCTAAAAAATGTGTTTCAAATGAGATCAAAAGGTAGGGTAAACAGACTCATTTGTAAGAAAAAATGGTGGACTCGCCGAAAAATGAGTTTCATATGAGCTCCAAAGGTAGGGTGGTGGACTCGCTAAATAAATTTGTTTCAAATGAACTCGAACGGTAGGGTAAACGGCCTTATTTCTAAGAAAAAATAGTGGACTCGTCGGAAAATGTGTTTCAAATGAGCTTTAAAGGTAGGGTGGTGGACTAGCTGAAAATGTGTTTCAAATGAGCTCCAATGATAGGGAAAACGGCCCCATTTCTGAGCAAAAATGATGGACTCGCCGAAAATTGTGTTTCATATGAGTTCGAAAGGTAGGGTGGTAGACTCGCTAAAAAATGTGTTTCAAATGAGTTTGAAAGGTAGCATAAACAACCTCATTTGTAAGCAAAAAAAGCTGGACACGCCGAAAAATGTGTTTCAAATGAGTTCGAAAGGTAGGGTGGTTGACTCGCTAAAAAATGTGATTCAAATGAGTTTGAAAGGTAGCATAAACAACCTCATTTGTAAGCAAAAAAGCTGGACACGCCGAAAAATGTGTTTCATATGAGTTCGAAAGGTAGGGTGGTGGACTCGCTAAAAAATGTGTTTCAAATGAGTTTGAAAGGTAGCATAAACAACCTCATTTGTAAGCAAAAAAGCTGGACACGCCGAAAAATGTGTTTCAAATGAGTTCGAAAGGTAGGGTGGTTGACTCGCTAAAAAATGTGTTTCAAATGAATTCAAAAGGTATGGTAAACAGACTCATTTCTAAGCAAAAATGGTGGACTCGCCGAAAAATTTGTTTCAAATGATCTCGAAACGTAGGGTGGTGTGGACTCGCTAAAAAATGTGTTTCGAATGAGCTCGAAAGGTAGGGTAAACGGCCTCATTTCTAAGCAAAAATGGTGGACTCTCCGAATAATGTGTTTCAAATGAAGTCGAAAGGTAGGGTGGTGGACTCGCTAAAAAATGTGTTTCAAATGAGATCAAAAGGTAGGGTAAACAGACTCATTTGTAAGAAAAAATGGTGGACTCGCCGAAAAATGAGTTTCATATGAGCTCCAAAGGTAGGGTGGTGGACTCGCTAAAAAAAATTATTTCAAATGAACTCGAACGGTAGGGTAAACGGCCTTATTTCTCAGAAAAATTAGTGGACTCGTCGGAAAATGTGTTTCAAATGAGCTCCAAAGGTAGGGTGGTGGACTCGCTAAAAAATGTGTTTCAAATGAATTCAAAAGGAAGGGTAAAAAGACTCATTTCTAAGCAAAAATGGTGGACTCTCCGAATAATGTGTTTCAAATGAGCTCGAAAGGTAGGGTGGTGTGGACTCGCTAAAACATGTGTTCCAAATGAGCTCGAAAGGTAGGGTAAACGGCCTCATTTCTATGCAAAAATGGTGGTATCGCCGAAAAATGTGTTTCAAATGAGCTCGAAAGGTAGGGTGGTGGACTCGCTAAAAAATGTGTTTCAAATGAGATCAAAAGGTAGGGTAAACAGACTCATTTGTAAGAAAAAATGGTGGACTCGCCGAAAAATGAGTTTCATATGAGCTCCAAAGGTAGGGTGGTGGACTCGCTAAATAAATTTGTTTCAAATGAACTCGAACGGTAGGGTAAACGGCCTTATTTCTAAGAAAAAATAGTGGACTCGTCGGAAAATGTGTTTCAAATGAGCTTCAAAGGTAGGGTGGTGGACTAGCTGAAAATGTGTTTCAAATGAGCTCCAATGATAGGGAAAACGGCCCCATTTCTGAGCAAAAATGATGGACTCGCCGAAAATTGTGTTTCATATGAGTTCGAAAGGTAGGGTGGTAGACTCGCTAAAAAATGTGTTTCAAATGAGTTTGAAAGGTAGCATAAACAACCTCATTTGTAAGCAAAAAAAGCTGGACACGCCGAAAAATGTGTTTCAAATGAGTTCGAAAGGTAGGGTGGTTGACTCGCTAAAAAATGTGATTCAAATGAGTTTGAAAGGTAGCATAAACAACCTCATTTGTAAGCAAAAAAGCTGGACACGCCGAAAAATGTGTTTCATATGAGTTCGAAAGGTAGGGTGGTGGACTCGCTAAAAAATGTGTTTCAAATGAGTTTGAAAGGTAGCATAAACAACCTCATTTGTAAGCAAAAAAGCTGGACACGCCGAAAAATGTGTTTCAAATGAGTTCGAAAGGTAGGGTGGTTGACTCGCTAAAAAATGTGTTTCAAATGAATTCAAAAGGTATGGTAAACAGACTCATTTCTAAGCAAAAATGGTGGACTCGCCGAAAAATTTGTTTCAAATGATCTCGAAACGTAGGGTGGTGTGGACTCGCTAAAAAATGTGTTTCGAATGAGCTCGAAAGGTAGGGTAAACGGCCTCATTTCTAAGCAAAAATGGTGGACTCTCCGAATAATGTGTTTCAAATGAGCTTGAAAGGTAGGGTGGTGTGGACTCGCTAAAATATGTGTTTCAAATGAGTTCGAAAGGTAGGGTAAACGGCCTCATTTCTAACAAAAAATGGTGGACTCGCCAAAAAATATGTGTCAAATGAGCTTCAAAGGTAGGGTGGTGATCTAGCTGAAAATGTGTTTCAAATGAGCTCCAATGATAGGGAAAACGGCCCCATTTCTGAGCAAAAATGGTGGACTCGCCGAAAAATGTGTTTCAAATGAGTTTGAAAGGTAGCATAAACAACCTCATTTGTAAGCAAAAAAGCTGGACACGCCGAAAAATGTGTTTTCAAATGAGTTCGAAAGGTAGGGTGGTTGACTCGCTAAAAAATGTGTTTGAAATGAGTTTGAAAGGTAGCATAAACAACCTCATTTGTAAGCAAAAAAGCTGGACACGCCGAAAAATGTGTTTCAAATGAGTTCGAAAGGTAGGGTGGTGGACTCGCTAAAAAATGTGTTTCAAATGAGTTTGAAAGGTAGCATAAACAACCTCATTTGTAAGCAAAAAAGCTGGACACGCCGAAAAATGTGTTTCAAATGAGTTCGAAAGGTAGGGTGGTTGACTCGCAAAAAAATGTGTTTCGAATGAATTCAAAAGGTATGGTAAACAGACTCATTTCTAAGCAAAACTGGTGGACTCGCCGAAAAATGTGTTTCAAATGAGCTCGAAACATAGGGTGGTGTGGACTCGCTAAAAAATGTGTCTCGAATGAGCTCGAAAGGTAGGGTAAACGGCCTCATTTCTAAGCAAAAATGGTGGACTCTCCGAATAATGTGTTTCAAATGAGCTCGAAAGGTAGGGTGGCGTGGACTCACTAAAATATGTGTTTCAAATGAGCTCGAAAGGTAGGGTAAACGGCCTCATTTCTAAGCAAAACTGGTGGACTCGCCGAAAAATGTGTTTCAAATGAGCTCGAAACATAGGGTGGTGTGGACTCGCTAAAAAATGTGTCTCGACTGAGCTCGAAAGGTAGGGTAAACGGCCTCATTTCTAAGCAAAAATGGTGGACTCTCCGAATAATGTGTTTCAAATGAGCTCGAAAGGTAGGGTGGCGTGGACTCACTAAAATATGTGTTTCAAATGAGCTCGAAAGGTAGGGTAAACGGCCTCATTTCTAAGAAAAAATGGTGGACTCGCCGAAAATTGTGTTTCATATGAGTTCGAAAGGTAGGGTGGTGGACTCGCTAAAAAATGTGTTTCAAATGAGTTTGAAAGGTAGCATAAACAACCTCATTTGTAAGCAAAATAGCTGGACACGCCGAAAAATGTGTTTCAAATGAGTCCGAAAGGTAGGGTGGTTGACTCGCTAAAAAATGTGTTTCAAATGAATTCAAAAGGTAGGGTAAACAGACTCATTTCTAAGCAAAAATGTTGGACTCGCCGGAAAATGTGTTTCAAATGAGCTCAAAACGTAGGGTGGTGTGGACTCGCTAAAAAATGTGTTTCGAATGAGCTCGAAAGGTAGGGTAAACTGCCTCATTTCTAAGCAAAAATGGTGGACTCTCTGAATAATGTGTTTCAAATGAGCTTGAAAGGTAGGGTGGTGCGGACTCGCTAAAATATGTGTTTCAAATGAGTTCGAAAGGTAGGGTAAACAGCCTCATTTCTAAGCAAAAATGGTGGACTCGCCAAAAATGTGTTTCAAATGAGCTCGAAAGGTAGGGTGGTGGACTCGCTAAAAAATGTGTTTCAAATGAACTCGAAAGGTAGGGTAAACGGACTCATTTCTAAGCAAAAATGGTGGACTCGCCGAAAAATGTGTTTCATATGAGCTCCAAAGGTAGGGTGGTGGACTCGCTAAATAAATGTGTTTCAAATGAGCTCGAAAGGTAGGGTAAACGGACTTATTTCTAAGAAAAATAGTGGACTCGCCGGAAAATGTGTTTCAAATGAGCTCCAAAGGTAGGGTGGTGGACTCGCTAAAAAATGTGTTTCAAATGAATTCAAAAGGTAGGGAAAAAAGACTCATTTCTAAGCAAAAATGGTGGACTCTCCGAATAATGTGTTTCAAATGAGCTCGAAAGGTAGGGTGGCGTGGACTCACTAAAATATGTGTTTCAAATGAGCTCGAAAGGTAGGGTAAACGGCCTCATTTCTGAGCAAAAATGGTGGACTCGCCGAAAATTGTGTTTCATATGAGTTCGAAAGGTAGGGTGGTGGACTCGCTAAAAAATGTGTTTCAAATGAGTTTGAAAGGTAGCATAAACAACCTCATTTGAAAGCAAAAAAGCTGGACACGCCGAAAAATGTGTTTTCAAATGAGTTCGAAAGGTAGGGTGGTTGACTCGCTAAAAAATGTGTTTGAAATGAGTTTGAAAGGTAGCATAAACAACCTCATTTGTAAGCAAAAAAGCTGGACACGCCGAAAAATGTGTTTCAAATGAGTTCGAAAGTTAGGGTGGTGGACTCGCTAAAAAATGTGTTTCAAATGAGTTTGAAAGGTAGCATAAACAACCTCATTTGTAAGCAAAAAAGCTGGACACGCCGAAAAATGTGTTTCAAATGAGTTCGAAAGGTAGGGTGGTTGACTCGCAAAAAAATGTGTTTCGAATGAATTCAAAAGGTATGGTAAACAGACTCATTTCTAAGCAAAACTGGTGGACTCGCCGAAAAATGTGTTTCAAATAAGCTCGAAACGTAGGGTGGTGTGGACTCGCTAAAAAATGTGTCTCGAATGAGCTCGAAAGGTAGGGTAAACGGCCTCATTTCTAAGCAAAAATGGTGGACTCTCCGAATAATGTGTTTCAAATGAGCTTGAAAGGTAGGGTGGTGTGGACTCGCTAAAATGTGTGTTTCAAATGAGTTCGAAAGGTAGGGTAAACGGCCTCATTTCTAAGAAAAAATGGTGGACTCGCCAAAAAATGTGTTTCAAATGAGCTTCAAAGGTAGGGTGGTGATCTAGCTGAAAATGTGTTTCAAATGAGCTCCAATGATAGGGAAAACGGCCCCATTTCTGAGCAAAAATGATGGACTCGCCGAAAATTGTGTTTCATATGAGTTCGAAAGGTAGGGTGGTGGACTCGCTAAAAAATGTGTTTCAAATGAGTTTGAAAGGTAGCATAAACAACCTCATTTGTAAGGAAAAAAGCTGGACACGCCGAAAAATGTGTTTCAAATGAGTTCGAAAGGTAGGGTGGTTGACTCGCTAAAAAATGTGTTTGAAATGAATTCAAAAGGTAGGATAAACAGACACATTTCTAAGCAAAAATGGTGGACTCGCCGAAAAATGTGTTTCAAATGAGCTCAAAAGGTAGTGTGGTGTGGACTCACAAATAAATGTGTTTCGAATAAGCTCGAAAGGTAGGGTAAACGGCCTCATTTCTAAGCAAAAATGGTGGAATCGCGAAAAATGTGTTTCAAATGAGCTCGAAAGGTAGGGTGGTGTGGACTCGCTAAAACATGTGTTTCAAATGAGCTCGAAAGGTAGGGTAAACGGCCTCATTTCTATGCAAAAATGGTGGTCTCGCCGTAAAATGTGTTTCAAATGAGCTCGAAAGGTAGGGTGGTGGACTCGCTAAAAAATGTGTTTCAAATGAGATCAAAAGGTAGGGTAAACAGACTCATTTCTAAGAAAAAATGGTGGACTCGCCGAAAAATGAGTTTCATATGAGCTCCAAAGGTAGGGTGGTGGACTCGCTAAAAAAATTTGTTTCAAATGAACTCGAACGGTAGGGTAAACGGCCTTATTTCTAAGAAAAAATAGTGGACTCGCCGGAAAATGTGTTTCAAATGAGCTCCAAAGGTAGGGTGGTGGACTCGCTAAAAAATGTGTTTCAAATGAATTCAAAAGGTAGGGTAAAAAGACTCATTTCTAAGCAAAAATGGTGGACTCTCCGAATAATGTGTTTCAAATGAGCTCGAAAGGTAGGGTGGCGTGGACTCACTAAAATATGTGTTTCAAATGAGCTCGAAAGGTAGGGTAAACGGCCTCATTTCTAAGAAAAAATGGTGGACTCGCCGAAAATTGTGTTTCATATGAGTTCGAAAGGTAGGGTGGTGGACTCGCTAAAAAATACGTTTCAAATGAGTTTGAAAGGTAGCATAAACAACCTCATTTGTAAGAAAAAAGCTGGACACGCCGAAAAATGTGTTTCAAATGAGTCCGAAAGGTAGGATGGTTGACTCGCTAAAAAATGTGTTTCAAATGAATTAAAAAGGTAGGGTAAACAGACTCATTTCTAAGCAAAAATGTTGGACTCGCCGAAAAATGTGTTTCAAATGAGCTCAAAACGTAGGGTGGTGTGGACTCGCTAAAAAATGTGTTTCGAATGAGCTCGAAAGGTAGGGTAAACTGCCTCATTTCTAAGCAAAAATGGTGGACTCTCCGAATAATGTGTTTCAAATGAGCTTGAAAGGTAGGGTGGTGTGGACTCGCTAAAATATGTGTTTCAAATGAGTTCGAAAGGTAGGGTAAACAGCCTCATTTCTAAGCAAAAATGGTGGACTCGCCAAAAATGTGTTTCAAATGAGCTCGAAAGGTAGGGTGGTGGACTCGCTAAAAAATGTGTTTCAAATGAACTCGAAAGGTAGGGTAAACGGACTCATTTCTAAGCAAAAATGGTGGACTCGCCGAAAAATGTGTTTCATATGAGCTCCAAAGGTAGGGTGGTGGACTCGCTAAATAAATGTGTTTCAAATGAGCTCGAAAGGTAGGGTAAACGGACTTATTTCTAAGAAAAATAGTGGACTCGCCGGAAAATGTGTTTCAAATGAGCTCCAAAGGTAGGGTGGTGGACTCGCTAAAAATGTGTTTCAAATGAGCTCGAAAGGTAGGGTAAACGGCCTCATTTCTAAGAAAAAATGGTGGATTCGCCGAAAAATGTGTTTTAAATGAGCTTCAAAGGTAGGGTGGTGGTCTAGCTGAAAAATGTGTTTCAAATGAGCTCCAAAGATAGGGTAAAGGGTCCATTTCTGAGCAAAATTGGTGGACTCGCCTAAAAATGTGTTACATATGAGCTCAAAAGGTAGGGTGATGGACCCGCTAAAAAAATGTGTTTCGAATGAGCTCGAAAGGTAGGGTAAACGGCCTCATGTAAGCAAAAATGGTGGACACGCCAAAAAAAGTGTTTCAAATGAGTTCGAAAGGTAGGGTGGTGGACTCGCTAAAAAATGTGATTCAAATGAATTCAAAAGGTAGGGTAATCAGACTCATTTCTAAGCAAAAACGGTGGACTCGCCGAAAAATGTGTTTGAAATGAGCTCAAAAGGTAGTGTGGTGTGGACTCACACATAAATGTGTTTCGAATAAGCTCGAAAGGTAGGGTAAACGGCCTCATTTCTAAGCAAAAATGGTGGACTCGCGAAAAATGTGTTTCAAATGAGCTCGAAAGGTAGGGTGGTGTGGACTCGCTAAAACATGAATTTCAAATGAGCTCGAAAGGTAGGGTAAACGGCCTCATTTGTAAGCAAAAAAACTGGACACGCCGAAAAATGTGTTTCAAATGAGTTCGAAAGGTAGGGTGGTTGACTCGCTAAAAAATGTGTTTGAAATGAATTCAAAAGGTAGGATAAACAGACACATTTCTAAGCAAAAATGGTGGACTCGCCGAAAAATGTGTTTCAAATGAGCTCAAAAGGTAGTGTGGTGTGGACTCACAAATAAATGTGTTTCGAATAAGCTCGAAAGGTAGGGTAAACGGCCTCATTTCTAAGCAAAAATGGTGGAATCGCGAAAAATGTGTTTCAAATGAGCTCGAAAGGTAGGGTGGTGTGGACTCGCTAAAACATGTGTTTCAAATGAGCTCGAAAGGTAGGGTAAACGGCCTCATTTCTATGCAAAAATGGTGGTCTCGCCGTAAAATGTGTTTCAAATGAGCTCGAAAGGTAGGGTGGTGGACTCGCTAAAAAATGTGTTTCAAATGAGATCAAAAGGTAGGGTAAACAGACTCATTTCTAAGAAAAAATGGTGGACTCGCCGAAAAATGAGTTTCATATGAGCTCCAAAGGTAGGGTGGTGGACTCGCTAAAAAAATTTGTTTCAAATGAACTCGAACGGTAGGGTAAACGGCCTTATTTCTAAGAAAAAATAGTGGACTCGCCGGAAAATGTGTTTCAAATGAGCTCCAAAGGTAGGGTGGTGGACTCGCTAAAAAATGTGTTTCAAATGAATTCAAAAGGTAGGGTAAAAAGACTCATTTCTAAGCAAAAATGGTGGACTCTCCGAATAATGTGTTTCAAATGAGCTCGAAAGGTAGGGTGGCGTGGACTCACTAAAATATGTGTTTCAAATGAGCTCGAAAGGTAGGGTAAACGGCCTCATTTCTAAGAAAAAATGGTGGACTCGCCGAAAATTGTGTTTCATATGAGTTCGAAAGGTAGGGTGGTGGACTCGCTAAAAAATACGTTTCAAATGAGTTTGAAAGGTAGCATAAACAACCTCATTTGTAAGAAAAAAGCTGGACACGCCGAAAAATGTGTTTCAAATGAGTCCGAAAGGTAGGGTGGTTGACTCGCTAAAAAATGTGTTTCAAATGAATTAAAAAGGTAGGGTAAACAGACTCATTTCTAAGCAAAAATGTTGGACTCGCCGAAAAATGTGTTTCAAATGAGCTCAAAACGTAGGGTGGTGTGGACTCGCTAAAAAATGTGTTTCGAATGAGCTCGAAAGGTAGGGTAAACTGCCTCATTTCTAAGCAAAAATGGTGGACTCTCCGAATAATGTGTTTCAAATGAGCTTGAAAGGTAGGGTGGTGTGGACTCGCTAAAATATGTGTTTCAAATGAGTTCGAAAGGTAGGGTAAACAGCCTCATTTCTAAGCAAAAATGGTGGACTCGCCAAAAATGTGTTTCAAATGAGCTCGAAAGGTAGGGTGGTGGACTCGCTAAAAAATGTGTTTCAAATGAACTCGAAAGGTAGGGTAAACGGACTCATTTCTAAGCAAAAATGGTGGACTCGCCGAAAAATGTGTTTCATATGAGCTCCAAAGGTAGGGTGGTGGACTCGCTAAATAAATGTGTTTCAAATGAGCTCGAAAGGTAGGGTAAACGGACTTATTTCTAAGAAAAATAGTGGACTCGCCGGAAAATGTGTTTCAAATGAGCTCCAAAGGTAGGGTGGTGGACTCGCTAAAAATGTGTTTCAAATGAGCTCGAAAGGTAGGGTAAACGGCCTCATTTCTAAGAAAAAATGGTGGATTCGCCGAAAAATGTGTTTTAAATGAGCTTCAAAGGTAGGGTGGTGGTCTAGCTGAAAAATGTGTTTCAAATGAGCTCCAAAGATAGGGTAAAGGGTCCATTTCTGAGCAAAATTGGTGGACTCGCCTAAAAATGTGTTACATATGAGCTCAAAAGGTAGGGTGATGGACCCGCTAAAAAAATGTGTTTCGAATGAGCTCGAAAGGTAGGGTAAACGGCCTCATGTAAGCAAAAATGGTGGACACGCCAAAAAAAGTGTTTCAAATGAGTTCGAAAGGTAGGGTGGTGGACTCGCTAAAAAATGTGATTCAAATGAATTCAAAAGGTAGGGTAATCAGACTCATTTCTAAGCAAAAACGGTGGACTCGCCGAAAAATGTGTTTGAAATGAGCTCAAAAGGTAGTGTGGTGTGGACTCACACATAAATGTGTTTCGAATAAGCTCAAAAGGTAGGGTAAACGGCCTCATTTCTAAGCAAAAATGGTGGACTCGCGAAAAATGTGTTTCAAATGAGCTCGAAAGGTAGGGTGGTGTGGACTCGCTAAAACATGAATTTCAAATGAGCTCGAAAGGTAGGGTAAACGGCCTCATTTCTATGCAAAAATGGTGGTCTTGCGGAAAAATGTGTTTCAAATGAGCTCGAAAGGTAGGGTGGTGGACTCGCTAAAAAATGTGTTTCAAATGAATTCAAAAGGTAGGGTAAAAAGACTCATTTCTAAGCAAAAATGGTGGACTCGCCAAGAAATGTGTTTCATATGAGCTCCAAAGGTAGGGTGGTGGACTCGCTAAAAAAAATTGTTTCAAATGAACTCGAACGGTAGGGTAAACGGCCTTATTTCTAAGAACAAATGGTGGACTCGCCGGAAAATGTGTTTCAAATGAGCTCCAAAGGTAGGGTGGTGGACGCGCTAAAAAATGTGTTTCAAATGAATTCAAAAGGTACGGTAAAAAGACTCATTTCTAAGCAAAAATGGTGGACTCTCCGAATAATTTGTTTCAAATGAGCTCGAAAGGTAGGGTAGTGTGGACTCACTAAAATATGTGTTTCAAATGAGCTCGAAAGGTAGGGTAAACGGCCTCATTTCTAAGAAAAATGGTGGACTCGCCAAAAAATGTGTTTCAAATGAGCTTCAAAGGTAGGGTGGTGATCTAGCTGAAAATGTGTTTCAAATGAGCTCGAATGATAGGGAAAACGGCCCCATTTCTGAGCAAAAATGGTGGACTCGCCGAAAATTGTGTTTCATATGAGTTCGAAAGGTAGGGTGGTGGACTCGCTAAAAAATGTGTTTCAAATGAGTTTGAAAGGTAGCATAAACAACCTCATTTGTAAGCAAAAAAGCTGGACACGCCGAAAAATGTGTTTCAAATGAGTTCGAAAGGTAGGGTGGTTGACTCGCTAAAAAATGTATTTCAAATGAATTCAAAAGGTAGGGTAAACATACTCATTTCTAAGAAAAAATGGTGGACTCGCCGAAAAATGTGTTTCAAATGAGCTCAAAAGGTAGTGTGGTGTGGACTCACAAATAAATGTGTTTCGAATAAGCTCGAAAGGTAGGGTAAACGGCCTCATTTCTAAGCAAAAATGGTGGACTCACGAAAAATGTGTTTCAAATGAGCTCGAAAGGTAGGGTGGTGTGGACTCGCTAAAACAAGTGTTTCAAATGAGCTCGAAAGGTAGGGTAAACGGCCTCATTTCTATGCAAAAATGGTCGTCTCGCCGAAAAATGTGTTTCAAATGAGATCGAAAGGTAGGGTGGTGGACTCGCTAAAAAATGTGTTTCAAATGAGATCAAAAGGTAGGGTAAACAGACTCATTTCTAAGAAAAAATGGTGGAGTCGCCGAAAAATGAGTTTCATATGAGCTCCAAAGGTAGGGTGGTGGACTCGCTAAAAAAATTTGTTTCAAATGAACTCGAACGGTAGGGTAAACGGCCTTATTTCTAAGAAAAAATAGTGGACTCGCCGGAAAATGTGTTTCAAATGAGCTCCAAAGGTAGGGTGGTGGACTCGCTAAAAAATGTGTTTCAAATGAATTCAAAAGGTAGGGTAAAAAGACTCATTTCTAAGCAAAAATGGTGGACTCTCCGAATAATGTGTTTCAAATGAGCTCGAAAGGTAGGGTGGTGTGGACTCACTAAAATATGTGTTTCAAATGAGCTCGAAAGGTAGGGTAAACGGCCTCATTTCTAAGAAAAAATGGTGGACTCGCCGAAAATTGTGTTTCATATGAGTTCGAAAGGTAGGGTGGTGGACTCGCTAAAAAATGTGTTTCAAATGAGTTTGAAAGGTAGCATAAACAACCTCATTTGTAAGCAAAAAAGCTGGACACGCCAAAAAATGTGTTTCAAATGAGTTCGAAAGGTAGGGTGGTTGACTCGCTAAAAAATGTGTTTCAAATGAATTCAAAAGGTAGGGTAAACAGACTCATTTCTAAGCAAAAATGGTGGACTCGCCGAAAAATGTGTTTCAAATGAGCTCAAAACGTAGGGTGGTGTGGACTCGCTAAAAAATGTGTTTCGAATGAGCTCGAAAGATAGGGTAAACGGCCGCATTTCTAAGCAAAAATGGTGGACTCTCCGAATAATGTGTTTCAAATGAGCTTGAAAGGTAGGGTGGTGTGGACTCGCTAAAATATGTGTTTCAAATGAGTTCGAAAGGTAGGGTAAACAGCCTCATTTCTAAGCAAAAATGGTGGACTCGCCAAAAATGTGTTTCAAATGAGCTCGAAAGGTAGGGTGGTGGACTCGCTAAAAAATGTGTTTCAAATGAACTCGAAAGGTAGGGTAAACGGACTCATTTCTAAGCAAAAATGGTGGACTCACCGAAAAATGTGTTTCATATGAGCTCCAAAGGTAGGGTGGTGGACTCGCTAAATAAATGTGTTTCAAATGAGCTCGAAAGGTAGGGTAAACGGACTTATTTCTAAGAAAAATAGTGGACTCGCCGGAAAATGTGTTTCAAATGAGCTCCAAAAGTAGGGTGGTGGACTCGCTAAAAATGTGTTTCAAATGAGCTCGAAAGGTAGGGTAAACGGCCTCATTTCTAAGAAAAAATGGTGGACTCGCCGAAAAATGTGTTTTAAATGAGTTTCAAAGGTAGGGTGGTGGTCTAGCTGAAAAATGTGTTTCAAATGAGCTCCAAAGATAGGGTAAATGGTCCATTTCTGAGCAAAATTGGTGGACTCGCCTAAAAATGTGTTTCAAATAAGCTCGAAAGGTAGGGTGGTGGACTCGCTAAAAAATGTGTTTCAAATGAGATCAATAGGGGTAAACAGACTCATTTCTAAGAAAAAATGGTGGACTCGCCAAAAAATGTGTTTCATATGAGCTCCAAAGGTAGGGTGGTGGACTCGCTAAAAAAATTTGTTTCAAATGAAATCGAACGGTAGGGTAAACGGCCTTATTTCTAAGAAAAAATGGTGGACTCGCCGGAAAATGTGTTTCAAATGAGCTCCAAAGGTAGGGTGGTGGACGCGCTAAAAAATGTGTTTCAAATGAATTCAAAAGGTAGGGTAAAAAGACTCATTTCTAAGCAAAAATGGTGGACTCTCCGAATAATTTGTTTCAAATGAGCTCGAAAGGTAGGGTGGTGTGGACTCACTAAAATATGTGTTTCAAATGAGCTCGAAAGGTAGGGTAAACGGCCTCATTTCTAAGAAAAATGGTGGACTCGCCAAAAAATGTGTTTCAAATGAGCTTCAAAGGTAGGGTGGTGATCTAGCTGAAAATGTGTTTCAAATGAGCTCGAATGATAGGGAAAACGGTCCCATTTCTGAGCAAAAATGGTGGACTCGCCGAAAATTGTGTTTCATATGAGTTCGAAAGGTAGGGTGGTGGACTCGCTAAAAAATGTGTTTCAAATGAGTTTGAAAGGTAGCATAAACAACCTCATTTGTAAGCAAAAAAACTAGACACGCCAAAAAAAGTGTTTCAAATGAGTTCGAAAGGTAGGGTGGTGGACTCGCTAAAAAATGTGATTCAAATGAATTCAAAAGGTAGGGTAATCAGACTCATTTCTAAGCAAAAACGGTGGACTCGCCGAAAAATGTGTTTGAAATGAGCTCAAAAGGTAGTGTGGTGTGGACTCACAAATAAATGTGTTTCGAATAAGCTCAAAAGGTAGGGTAAACGGCCTCATTTCTAAGCAAAAATGGTGGACTCGCGAAAAATGTGTTTCAAATGAGCTCGAAAGGTAGGGTGGTGTGGACTCGCTAAAACATGACTTTCAAATGAGCTCGAAAGGTAGGGTAAACGGCCTCATTTCTATGCAAAAATGGTGGTCTTGCGGAAAAATGTGTTTCAAATGAGCTCGAAAGGTAGGGTGGTGGACTCGCTAAAAAATGTGTTTCAAATGAGATCAATAGGGGTAAACAGACTCATTTCTAAGAAAAATGGTGGACTCGCCAAAAAATGTGTTTCATATGAGCTCCAAAGGTAGGGTGGTGGACTCGCTAAAAAAAATTGTTTTAAATGAACTCAAACGGTAGGGTAAACGGCCTTATTTCTAAGAAAAAATGGTGGACTCGCCGGAAAATGTGTTTCAAATGAGCTCCAAAGGTAGGGTGGTGGACGCGCTAAAAAATGTGTTTCAAATGAATTCAAAAGGTAGGGTAAAAAGACTCATTTCTAAGCAAAAATGGTGGACTCTCCGAATAATTTGTTTCAAATGAGCTCGAAAGGTAGGGTAGTGTGGACTCACTAAAATATGTGTTTCAAATGAGCTCGAAAGGTAGGGTAAACGGCCTCATTTCTAAGAAAAATGGTGGACTCGCCAAAAAATGTGTTTCAAATGAGCTTCAAAGGTAGGGTGGTGATCTAGCTGAAAATGTGTTTCAAATGAGCTCGAATGATAGGGAAAACGGCCCCATTTCTGAGCAAAAATGGTGGACTCGCCGAAAATTGTGTTTCATATGAGTTCGAAAGGTAGGGTGGTGGACTCGCTAAAAAATGTGTTTCAAATGAGTTTGAAAGGTAGCATAAACAACCTCATTTGTAAGCAAAAAAACTAGACACGCCAAAAAAAGTGTTTCAAATGAGTTCGAAAGGTAGGGTGGTGGACTCGCTAAAAAATGTGATTCAAATGAATTCAAAAGGTAGGGTAATCAGACTCATTTCTAAGCAAAAACGGTGGACTCGCCGAAAAATGTGTTTGAAATGAGCTCAAAAGGTAGTGTGGTGTGGACTCACAAATAAATGTGTTTCGAATAAGCTCAAAAGGTAGGGTAAACGGCCTCATTTCTAAGCAAAAATGGTGGACTCGCGAAAAATGTGTTTCAAATGAGCTCGAAAGGTAGGGTGGTGGACTCGCTAAAAAATGTGTTTCAAATGAGTTTGAAAGGTAGCATAAACAACCTCATTTGTAAGCAAAAAAGCTGGACACGCCGAAAAATGTGTTTCAAATGAGTTCGAAAGGTAGGGTGGTTGACTCGCTAAAAAATGTATTTCAAATGAATTCAAAAGGTAGGGTAAACATACTCATTTCTAAGAAAAAATGGTGGACTCGCCGAAAAATGTGTTTCAAATGAGCTCAAAAGGTAGTGTGGTGTGGACTCACAAATAAATGTGTTTCGAATAAGCTCGAAAGGTAGGGTAAACGGCCTCATTTCTAAGCAAAAATGGTGGACTCACGAAAAATGTGTTTCAAATGAGCTCGAAAGGTAGGGTGGTGTGGACTCGCTAAAACAAGTGTTTCAAATGAGCTCGAAAGGTAGGGTAAACGGCCTCATTTCTATGCAAAAATGGTCGTCTCGCCGAAAAATGTGTTTCAAATGAGATCGAAAGGTAGGGTGGTGGAATCGCTAAAAAATGTGTTTCAAATGAGATCAAAAGGTAGGGTAAACAGACTCATTTCTAAGAAAAAATGGTGGAGTCGCCGAAAAATGAGTTTCATATGAGCTCCAAAGGTAGGGTGGTGGACTCGCTAAAAAAATTTGTTTCAAATGAACTCGAACGGTAGGGTAAACGGCCTTATTTCTAAGAAAAAATAGTGGACTCGCCGGAAAATGTGTTTCAAATGAGCTCCAAAGGTAAGGTGGTGGACTCGCTAAAAAATGTGTTTCAAATGAATTCAAAAGGTAGGGTAAAAAGACTCATTTCTAAGCAAAAATGGTGGACTCTCCGAATAATGTGTTTCAAATGAGCTCGAAAGGTAGGGTGGTGTGGACTCACTAAAATATGTGTTTCAAATGAGCTCGAAAGGTAGGGTAAACGGCCTCATTTCTAAGAAAAAATGGTGGACTCGCCGAAAATTGTGTTTCATATGAGTTCGAAAGGTAGGGTGGTGGACTCGCTAAAAAATGTGTTTCAAATGAGTTTGAAAGGTAGCATAAACAACCTCATTTGTAAGCAAAAAAGCTGGACACGCCAAAAAATGTGTTTCAAATGAGTTCGAAAGGTAGGGTGGTTGACTCGCTAAAAAATGTGTTTCAAATGAATTCAAAAGGTAGGGTAAACAGACTCATTTCTAAGCAAAAATGGTGGACTCGCCGAAAAATGTGTTTCAAATGAGCTCAAAACGTAGGGTGGTGTGGACTCGCTAAAAAATGTGTTTCGAATGAGCTCGAAAGATAGGGTAAACGGCCGCATTTCTAAGCAAAAATGGTGGACTCTCCGAATAATGTGTTTCAAATGAGCTTGAAAGGTAGGGTGGTGTGGACTCGCTAAAATATGTGTTTCAAATGAGTTCGAAAGGTAGGGTAAACAGCCTCATTTCTAAGCAAAAATGGTGGACTCGCCAAAAATGTGTTTCAAATGAGCTCGAAAGGTAGGGTGGTGGACTCGCTAAAAAATGTGTTTCAAATGAACTCGAAAGGTAGGGTAAACGGACTCATTTCTAAGCAAAAATGGTGGACTCACCGAAAAATGTGTTTCATATGAGCTCCAAAGGTAGGGTGGTGGACTCGCTAAATAAATGTGTTTCAAATGAGCTCGAAAGGTAGGGTAAACGGACTTATTTCTAAGAAAAATAGTGGACTCGCCGGAAAATGTGTTTCAAATGAGCTCCAAAAGTAGGGTGGTGGACTCGCTAAAAATGTGTTTCAAATGAGCTCGAAAGGTAGGGTAAACGGCCTCATTTCTAAGAAAAAATGGTGGACTCGCCGAAAAATGTGTTTTAAATGAGTTTCAAAGGTAGGGTGGTGGTCTAGCTGAAAAATGTGTTTCAAATGAGCTCCAAAGATAGGGTAAATGGTCCATTTCTGAGCAAAATTGGTGGACTCGCCTAAAAATGTGTTTCAAATGAGCTCGAAAGGTAGGGTGGTGGACTCGCTAAAAAATGTGTTTCAAATGAGATCAATAGGGGTAAACAGACTCATTTCTAAGAAAAAATGGTGGACTCGCCAAAAAATGTGTTTCATATGAGCTCCAAAGGTAGGGTGGTGGACTCGCTAAAAAAATTTGTTTCAAATGAACTCGAACGGAAGGGTAAACGGCCTTATTTCTAAGAAAAAATGGTGGACTCGTCGGAAAATGTGTTTCAAATGAGCTCCAAAGGTAGGGTGGTGGACGCGCTAAAAAATGTGTTTCAAATGAATTCAAAAGGTAGGGTAAAAAGACTCATTTCTAAGCAAAAATGGTGGACTCTCCGAATAATTTGTTTCAAATGAGCTCGAAAGGTAGGGTGGTGTGGACTCACTAAAATATGTGTTTCAAATGAGCTCGAAAGGTAGGGTAAACGGCCTCATTTCTAAGAAAAATGGTGGACTCGCCAAAAAATGTGTTTCAAAGGAGCTTCAAAGGTAGGGTGGTGATCTAGCTGAAAATGTGTTTCAAATGAGCTCGAATGATAGGGAAAACGGCCCCATTTCTGAGCAAAAATGGTGGACTCGCCGAAAATTGTGTTTCATATGAGTTCGAAAGGTAGGGTGGTGGACTCGCCAAAAAATGTATTTCAAATGAGTTTGAAAGGTAGCATAAACAACCTCATTTGTAAGCAAAAAAGCTGGACACGCCGAAAAATGTGTTTCAAATGAGTTCGAAAGGTAGGGTGGTTGACTCGCTAAAAAATGTATTTCAAATGAATTCAAAAGGTAGGGTAAACATACTCATTTCTAAGAAAAAATGGTGGACTCGCCGAAAAATGTGTTTCAAATGAGCTCAAAAGGTAGTGTGGTGTGGACTCACAAATAAATGTGTTTCGAATAAGCTCGAAAGGTAGGGTAAACGGCCTCATTTCTAAGCAAAAATGGTGGACTCACGAAAAATGTGTTTCAAATGAGCTCGAAAGGTAGGGTGGTGTGGACTCGCTAAAACAAGTGTTTCAAATGAGCTCGAAAGGTAGGGTAAACGGCCTCATTTCTATGCAAAAATGGTCGTCTCGCCGAAAAATGTGTTTCAAATGAGATCGAAAGGTAGGGTGGTGGACTCGCTAAAAAAAATTGTTTCAAATGAACTCAAACGGTAGGGTAAACGGCCTTATTTCTAAGAAAAAATGGTGGACTCGCCGGAAAATGTGTTTCAAATGAGCTCCAAAGGTAGGGTGGTGGACGCGCTAAAAAATGTGTTTCAAATGAATTCAAAAGGTAGGGTAAAAAGACTCATTTCTAAGCAAAAATGGTGGACTCTCCGAATAATTTGTTTCAAATGAGCTCGAAAGGTAGGGTAGTGTGGACTCACTAAAATATGTGTTTCAAATGAGCTCGAAAGGTAGGGTAAACGGCCTCATTTCTAAGAAAAATGGTGGACTCGCCAAAAAATGTGTTTCAAATGAGCTTCAAAGGTAGGGTGGTGATCTAGCTGAAAATGTGTTTCAAATGAGCTCGAATGATAGGGAAAACGGCCCCATTTCTGAGCAAAAATGGTGGACTCGCCGAAAATTGTGTTTCATATGAGTTCGAAAGGTAGGGTGGTGGACTCGCTAAAAAATGTGTTTCAAATGAGTTTGAAAGGTAGCATAAACAACCTCATTTGTAAGCAAAAAAGCTGGACACGCCGAAAAATGTGTTTCAAATGAGTTCGAAAGGTAGGGTGGTTGACTCGCTAAAAAATGTATTTCAAATGAATTCAAAAGGTAGGGTAAACATACTCATTTCTAAGAAAAAATGGTGGACTCGCCGAAAAATGTGTTTCAAATGAGCTCAAAAGGTAGTGTGGTGTGGACTCACAAATAAATGTGTTTCGAATAAGCTCGAAAGGTAGGGTAAACGGCCTCATTTCTAAGCAAAAATGGTGGACTCACGAAAAATGTGTTTCAAATGAGCTCGAAAGGTAGGGTGGTGTGGACTCGCTAAAACAAGTGTTTCAAATGAGCTCGAAAGGTAGGGTAAACGGCCTCATTTCTATGCAAAAATGGTCGTCTCGCCGAAAAATGTGTTTCAAATGAGATCGAAAGGTAGGGTGGTGGACTCGCTAAAAAATGTGTTTCAAATGAGATCAAAAGGTAGGGTAAACAGACTCATTTCTAAGAAAAAATGGTGGAGTCGCCGAAAAATGAGTTTCATATGAGCTCCAAAGGTAGGGTGGTGGACTCGCTAAAAAAATTTGTTTCAAATGAACTCGAACGGTAGGGTAAACGGCCTTATTTCTAAGAAAAAATAGTGGACTCGCCGGAAAATGTGTTTCAAATGAGCTCCAAAGGTAGGGTGGTGGACTCGCTAAAAAATGTGTTTCAAATGAGTTTGAAAGGTAGCATAAACAACCTCATTTGTAAGCAAAAAAGCTGGACACGCCGAAAAATGTGTTTCAAATGAGATCGAAAGGTAGGGTGGTGGACTCGCTAAAAAAAATTGTTTCAAATGAACTCAAACGGTAGGGTAAACGGCCTTATTTCTAAGAAAAAATGGTGGACTCGCCGGAAAATGTGTTTCAAATGAGCTCCAAAGGTAGGGTGGTGGACGCGCTAAAAAATGTGTTTCAAATGAATTCAAAAGGTAGGGTAAAAAGACTCATTTCTAAGCAAAAATGGTGGACTCTCCGAATAATTTGTTTCAAATGAGCTCGAAAGGTAGGGTAGTGTGGACTCACTAAAATATGTGTTTCAAATGAGCTCGAAAGGTAGGGTAAACGGCCTCATTTCTAAGAAAAATGGTGGACTCGCCAAAAAATGTGTTTCAAATGAGCTTCAAAGGTAGGGTGGTGATCTAGCTGAAAATGTGTTTCAAATGAGCTCGAATGATAGGGAAAACGGCCCCATTTCTGAGCAAAAATGGTGGACTCGCCGAAAATTGTGTTTCATATGAGTTCGAAAGGTAGGGTGGTGGACTCGCCAAAAAATGTATTTCAAATGAGTTTGAAAGGTAGCATAAACAACCTCATTTGTAAGCAAAAAAGCTGGACACGCCGAAAAATGTGTTTCAAATGAGTTCGAAAGGTAGGGTGGTTGACTCGCTAAAAAATGTATTTCAAATGAATTCAAAAGGTAGGGTAAACATACTCATTTCTAAGAAAAAATGGTGGACTCGCCGAAAAATGTGTTTCAAATGAGCTCAAAAGGTAGTGTGGTGTGGACTCACAAATAAATGTGTTTCGAATAAGCTCGAAAGGTAGGGTAAACGGCCTCATTTCTAAGCAAAAATGGTGGACTCACGAAAAATGTGTTTCAAATGAGCTCGAAAGGTAGGGTGGTGTGGACTCGCTAAAACAAGTGTTTCAAATGAGCTCGAAAGGTAGGGTAAACGGCCTCATTTCTATGCAAAAATGGTCGTCTCGCCGAAAAATGTGTTTCAAATGAGATCGAAAGGTAGGGTGGTGGACTCGCTAAAAAAAATTGTTTCAAATGAACTCAAACGGTAGGGTAAACGGCCTTATTTCTAAGAAAAAATGGTGGACTCGCCGGAAAATGTGTTTCAAATGAGCTCCAAAGGTAGGGTGGTGGACGCGCTAAAAAATGTGTTTCAAATGAATTCAAAAGGTAGGGTAAAAAGACTCATTTCTAAGCAAAAATGGTGGACTCTCCGAATAATTTGTTTCAAATGAGCTCGAAAGGTAGGGTAGTGTGGACTCACTAAAATATGTGTTTCAAATGAGCTCGAAAGGTAGGCTAAACGGCCTCATTTCTAAGAAAAATGGTGGACTCGCCAAAAAATGTGTTTCAAATGAGCTTCAAAGGTAGGGTGGTGATCTAGCTGAAAATGTGTTTCAAATGAGCTCGAATGATAGGGAAAACGGCCCCATTTCTGAGCAAAAATGGTGGACTCGCCGAAAATTGTGTTTCATATGAGTTCGAAAGGTAGGGTGGTGGACTCGCTAAAAAATGTGTTTCAAATGAGTTTGAAAGGTAGCATAAACAACCTCATTTGTAAGCAAAAAAGCTGGACACGCCGAAAAATGTGTTTCAAATGAGTTCGAAAGGTAGGGTGGTTGACTCGCTAAAAAATGTATTTCAAATGAATTCAAAAGGTAGGGTAAACATACTCATTTCTAAGAAAAAATGGTGGACTCGCCGAAAAATGTGTTTCAAATGAGCTCAAAAGGTAGTGTGGTGTGGACTCACAAATAAATGTGTTTCGAATAAGCTCGAAAGGTAGGGTAAACGGCCTCATTTCTAAGCAAAAATGGTGGACTCACGAAAAATGTGTTTCAAATGAGCTCGAAAGGTAGGGTGGTGTGGACTCGCTAAAACAAGTGTTTCAAATGAGCTCGAAAGGTAGGGTAAACGGCCTCATTTCTATGCAAAAATGGTCGTCTCGCCGAAAAATGTGTTTCAAATGAGATCGAAAGGTAGGGTGGTGGACTCGCTAAAAAATGTGTTTCAAATGAGATCAAAAGGTAGGGTAAACAGACTCATTTCTAAGAAAAAATGGTGGAGTCGCCGAAAAATGAGTTTCATATGAGCTCCAAAGGTAGGGTGGTGGACTCGCTAAAAAAATTTGTTTCAAATGAACTCGAACGGTAGGGTAAACGGCCTTATTTCTAAGAAAAAATAGTGGACTCGCCGGAAAATGTGTTTCAAATGAGCTCCAAAGGTAGGGTGGTGGACTCGCTAAAAAATGTGTTTCAAATGAGTTTGAAAGGTAGCATAAACAACCTCATTTGTAAGCAAAAAAGCTGGACACGCCGAAAAATGTGTTTCAAATGAGATCGAAAGGTAGGGTGGTGGACTCGCTAAAAAAAATTGTTTCAAATGAACTCAAACGGTAGGGTAAACGGCCTTATTTCTAAGAAAAAATGGTGGACTCGCCGGAAAATGTGTTTCAAATGAGCTCCAAAGGTAGGGTGGTGGACGCGCTAAAAAATGTGTTTCAAATGAATTCAAAAGGTAGGGTAAAAAGACTCATTTCTAAGCAAAAATGGTGGACTCTCCGAATAATTTGTTTCAAATGAGCTCGAAAGGTAGGGTAGTGTGGACTCACTAAAATATGTGTTTCAAATGAGCTCGAAAGGTAGGGTAAACGGCCTCATTTCTAAGAAAAATGGTGGACTCGCCAAAAAATGTGTTTCAAATGAGCTTCAAAGGTAGGGTGGTGATCTAGCTGAAAATGTGTTTCAAATGAGCTCGAATGATAGGGAAAACGGCCCCATTTCTGAGCAAAAATGGTGGACTCGCCGAAAATTGTGTTTCATATGAGTTCGAAAGGTAGGGTGGTGGACTCGCTAAAAAATGTGTTTCAAATGAGTTTGAAAGGTAGCATAAACAACCTCATTTGTAAGCAAAAAAGCTGGACACGCCGAAAAATGTGTTTCAAATGAGTTCGAAAGGTAGGGTGGTTGACTCGCTAAAAAATGTATTTCAAATGAATTCAAAAGGTAGGGTAAACATACTCATTTCTAAGAAAAAATGGTGGACTCGCCGAAAAATGTGTTTCAAATGAGCTCAAAAGGTAGTGTGGTGTGGACTCACAAATAAATGTGTTTCGAATAAGCTCGAAAGGTAGGGTAAACGGCCTCATTTCTAAGCAAAAATGGTGGACTCACGAAAAATGTGTTTCAAATGAGCTCGAAAGGTAGGGTGGTGTGGACTCGCTAAAACAAGTGTTTCAAATGAGCTCGAAAGGTAGGGTAAACGGCCTCATTTCTATGCAAAAATGGTCGTCTCGCCGAAAAATGTGTTTCAAATGAGATCGAAAGGTAGGGTGGTGGACTCGCTAAAAAATGTGTTTCAAATGAGATCAAAAGGTAGGGTAAACAGACTCATTTCTAAGAAAAAATGGTGGAGTCGCCGAAAAATGAGTTTCATATGAGCTCCAAAGGTAGGGTGGTGGACTCGCTAAAAAAATTTGTTTCAAATGAACTCGAACGGTAGGGTAAACGGCCTTATTTCTAAGAAAAAATAGTGGACTCGCCGGAAAATGTGTTTCAAATGAGCTCCAAAGGTAGGGTGGTGGACTCGCTAAAAAATGTGTTTCAAATGAATTCAAAAGGTAGGGTAAAAAGACTCATTTCTAAGCAAAAATGGTGGACTCTCCGAATAATGTGTTTCAAATGAGCTCGAAAGGTAGGGTGGTGTGGACTCACTAAAATATGTGTTTCAAATGAGCTCGAAAGGTAGGGTAAACGGCCTCATTTCTAAGAAAAAATGGTGGACTCGCCGAAAATTGTGTTTCATATGAGTTCGAAAGGTAGGGTGGTGGACTCGCTAAAAAATGTGTTTCAAATGAGTTTGAAAGGTAGCATAAACAACCTCATTTGTAAGCAAAAAAGCTGGACACGCCAAAAAATGTGTTTCAAATGAGTTCGAAAGGTAGGGTGGTTGACTCGCTAAAAAATGTGTTTCAAATGAATTCAAAAGGTAGGGTAAACAGACTCATTTCTAAGCAAAAATGGTGGACTCGCCGAAAAATGTGTTTCAAATGAGCTCAAAACGTAGGGTGGTGTGGACTCGCTAAAAAATGTGTTTCGAATGAGCTCGAAAGATAGGGTAAACGGCCGCATTTCTAAGCAAAAATGGTGGACTCTCCGAATAATGTGTTTCAAATGAGCTTGAAAGGTAGGGTGGTGTGGACTCGCTAAAATATGTGTTTCAAATGAGTTCGAAAGGTAGGGTAAACAGCCTCATTTCTAAGCAAAAATGGTGGACTCGCCAAAAATGTGTTTCAAATGAGCTCGAAAGGTAGGGTGGTGGACTCGCTAAAAAATGTGTTTCAAATGAACTCGAAAGGTAGGGTAAACGGACTCATTTCTAAGCAAAAATGGTGGACTCACCGAAAAATGTGTTTCATATGAGCTCCAAAGGTAGGGTGGTGGACTCGCTAAATAAATGTGTTTCAAATGAGCTCGAAAGGTAGGGTAAACGGACTTATTTCTAAGAAAAATAGTGGACTCGCCGGAAAATGTGTTTCAAATGAGCTCCAAAAGTAGGGTGGTGGACTCGCTAAAAATGTGTTTCAAATGAGCTCGAAAGGTAGGGTAAACGGCCTCATTTCTAAGAAAAAATGGTGGACTCGCCGAAAAATGTGTTTTAAATGAGTTTCAAAGGTAGGGTGGTGGTCTAGCTGAAAAATGTGTTTCAAATGAGCTCCAAAGATAGGGTAAATGGTCCATTTCTGAGCAAAATTGGTGGACTCGCCTAAAAATGTGTTTCAAATGAGCTCGAAAGGTAGGGTGGTGGACTCGCTAAAAAATGTGTTTCAAATGAGATCAATAGGGGTAAACAGACTCATTTCTAAGAAAAAATGGTGGACTCGCCAAAAAATGTGTTTCATATGAGCTCCAAAGGTAGGGTGGTGGACTCGCTAAAAAAAATTGTTTCAAATGAACTCGAACGGTAGGGTAAACGGCCTTATTTCTAAGAAAAAATGGTGGACTCGCCGGAAAATGTGTTTCAAATGAGCTCCAAAGGTAGGGTGGTGGACGCGCTAAAAAATGTGTTTCAAATGAATTCAAAAGGTAGGGTAAAAAGACTCATTTCTAAGCAAAAATGGTGGACTCTCCGAATAATTTGTTTCAAATGAGCTCGAAAGGTAGGGTGGTGTGGACTCACTAAAATATGTGTTTCAAATGAGCTCGAAAGGTAGGGTAAACGGCCTCATTTCTAAGAAAAATGGTGGACTCGCCAAAAAATGTGTTTCAAATGAGCTTCAAAGGTAGGGTGGTGATCTAGCTGAAAATGTGTTTCAAATGAGCTCGAATGATAGGGAAAACGGCCCCATTTCTGAGCAAAAATGGTGGACTCGCCGAAAATTGTGTTTCATATGAGTTCGAAAGGTAGGGTGGTGGACTCGCTAAAAAATGTGTTTCAAATGAGTTTGAAAGGTAGCATAAACAACCTCATTTGTAAGCAAAAAAACTAGACACGCCAAAAAAAGTGTTTCAAATGAGTTCGAAAGGTAGGGTGGTGGACTCGCTAAAAAATGTGATTCAAATGAATTCAAAAGGTAGGGTAATCAGACTCATTTCTAAGCAAAAACGGTGGACTCGCCGAAAAATGTGTTTGAAATGAGCTCAAAAGGTAGTGTGGTGTGGACTCACAAATAAATGTGTTTCGAATAAGCTGAAAAGGTAGGGTAAACGGCCTCATTTCTAAGCAAAAATGGTGGACTCGCGAAAAATGTGTTTCAAATGAGCTCGAAAGGTAGGGTGGTGTGGACTCGCTAAAACATGAATTTCAAATGAGCTCGAAAGGTAGGGTAAACGGCCTCATTTCTATGCAAAAATGGTGGTCTTGCGGAAAAATGTGTTTCAAATGAGCTCGAAAGGTAGGGTGGTGGACTCGCTAAAAAATGTGTTTCAAATGAGATCAATAGGGGTAAACAGACTCATTTCTAAGAAAAATGGTGGACTCGCCAAAAAATGTGTTTCATATGAGCTCCAAAGGTAGGGTGGTGGACTCGCTAAAAAAAATTGTTTCAAATGAACTCAAACGGTAGGGTAAACGGCCTTATTTCTAAGAAAAAATGGTGGACTCGCCGGAAAATGTGTTTCAAATGAGCTCCAAAGGTAGGGTGGTGGACGCGCTAAAAAATGTGTTTCAAATGAATTCAAAAGGTAGGGTAAAAAGACTCATTTCTAAGCAAAAATGGTGGACTCTCCGAATAATTTGTTTCAAATGAGCTCGAAAGGTAGGGTAGTGTGGACTCACTAAAATATGTGTTTCAAATGAGCTCGAAAGGTAGGGTAAACGGCCTCATTTCTAAGAAAAATGGTGGACTCGCCAAAAAATGTGTTTCAAATGAGCTTCAAAGGTAGGGTGGTGATCTAGCTGAAAATGTGTTTCAAATGAGCTCGAATGATAGGGAAAACGGCCCCATTTCTGAGCAAAAATGGTGGACTCGCCGAAAATTGTGTTTCATATGAGTTCGAAAGGTAGGGTGGTGGACTCGCTAAAAAATGTGTTTCAAATGAGTTTGAAAGGTAGCATAAACAACCTCATTTGTAAGCAAAAAAGCTGGACACGCCGAAAAATGTGTTTCAAATGAGTTCGAAAGGTAGGGTGGTTGACTCGCTAAAAAATGTATTTCAAATGAATTCAAAAGGTAGGGTAAACATACTCATTTCTAAGAAAAAATGGTGGACTCGCCGAAAAATGTGTTTCAAATGAGCTCAAAAGGTAGTGTGGTGTGGACTCACAAATAAATGTGTTTCGAATAAGCTCGAAAGGTAGGGTAAACGGCCTCATTTCTAAGCAAAAATGGTGGACTCACGAAAAATGTGTTTCAAATGAGCTCGAAAGGTAGGGTGGTGTGGACTCGCTAAAACAAGTGTTTCAAATGAGCTCGAAAGGTAGGGTAAACGGCCTCATTTCTATGCAAAAATGGTCGTCTCGCCGAAAAATGTGTTTCAAATGAGATCGAAAGGTAGGGTGGTGGACTCGCTAAAAAATGTGTTTCAAATGAGATCAAAAGGTAGGGTAAACAGACTCATTTCTAAGAAAAAATGGTGGAGTCGCCGAAAAATGAGTTTCATATGAGCTCCAAAGGTAGGGTGGTGGACTCGCTAAAAAAATTTGTTTCAAATGAACTCGAACGGTAGGGTAAACGGCCTTATTTCTAAGAAAAAATAGTGGACTCGCCGGAAAATGTGTTTCAAATGAGCTCCAAAGGTAGGGTGGTGGACTCGCTAAAAAATGTGTTTCAAATGAATTCAAAAGGTAGGGTAAAAAGACTCATTTCTAAGCAAAAATGGTGGACTCTCCGAATAATGTGTTTCAAATGAGCTCGAAAGGTAGGGTGGTGTGGACTCACTAAAATATGTGTTTCAAATGAGCTCGAAAGGTAGGGTAAACGGCCTCATTTCTAAGAAAAAATGGTGGACTCGCCGAAAATTGTGTTTCATATGAGTTCGAAAGGTAGGGTGGTGGACTCGCTAAAAAATGTGTTTCAAATGAGTTTGAAAGGTAGCATAAACAACCTCATTTGTAAGCAAAAAAGCTGGACACGCCAAAAAATGTGTTTCAAATGAGTTCGAAAGGTAGGGTGGTTGACTCGCTAAAAAATGTGTTTCAAATGAATTCAAAAGGTAGGGTAAACAGACTCATTTCTAAGCAAAAATGGTGGACTCGCCGAAAAATGTGTTTCAAATGAGCTCAAAACGTAGGGTGGTGTGGACTCGCTAAAAAATGTGTTTCGAATGAGCTCGAAAGATAGGGTAAACGGCCGCATTTCTAAGCAAAAATGGTGGACTCTCCGAATAATGTGTTTCAAATGAGCTTGAAAGGTAGGGTGGTGTGGACTCACTAAAATATGTGTTTCAAATGAGTTCGAAAGGTAGGGTAAACAGCCTCATTTCTAAGCAAAAATGGTGGACTCGCCAAAAATGTGTTTCAAATGAGCTCGAAAGGTAGGGTGGTGGACTCGCTAAAAAATGTGTTTCAAATGAACTCGAAAGGTAGGGTAAACGGACTCATTTCTAAGCAAAAATGGTGGACTCACCGAAAAATGTGTTTCATATGAGCTCCAAAGGAAGGGTGGTGGACTCGCTAAATAAATGTGTTTCAAATGAGCTCGAAAGGTAGGGTAAACGGACTTATTTCTAAGAAAAATAGTGGACTCGCCGGAAAATGTGTTTCAAATGAGCTCCAAAAGTAGGGTGGTGGACTCGCTAAAAATGTGTTTCAAATGAGCTCGAAAGGTAGGGTAAACGGCCTCATTTCTAAGAAAAAATGGTGGACTCGCCGAAAAATGTGTTTTAAATGAGTTTCAAAGGTAGGGTGGTGGTCTAGCTGAAAAATGTGTTTCAAATGAGCTCCAAAGATAGGGTAAATGGTCCATTTCTGAGCAAAATTGGTGGACTCGCCTAAAAATGTGTTTCAAATGAGCTCGAAAGGTAGGGTGGTGGACTCGCTAAAAAATGTGTTTCAAATGAGATCAATAGGGGTAAACAGACTCATTTCTAAGAAAAAATGGTGGACTCGCCAAAAAATGTGTTTCATATGAGCTCCAAAGGTAGGGTGGTGGACTCGCTAAAAAATTTTGTTTCAAATGAACTCGAACGGTAGGGTAAACGGCCTTATTTCTAAGAAAAAATGGTGGACTCGCCGGAAAATGTGTTTCAAATGAGCTCCAAAGGTAGGGTGGTGGACGCGCTAAAAAATGTGTTTCAAATGAATTCAAAAGGTAGGGTAAAAAGACTCATTTCTAAGCAAAAATGGTGGACTCTCCGAATAATTTGTTTCAAATGAGCTCGAAAGGTAGGGTGGTGTGGACTCACTAAAATATGTGTTTCAAATGAGCTCGAAAGGTAGGGTAAACGGCCTCATTTCTAAGAAAAATGGTGGACTCGCCAAAAAATGTGTTTCAAATGAGCTTCAAAGGTAGGGTGGTGATCTAGCTGAAAATGTGTTTCAAATGAGCTCGAATGATAGGGAAAACGGCCCCATTTCTGAGCAAAAATGGTGGACTCGCCGAAAATTGTGTTTCATATGAGTTCGAAAGGTAGGGTGGTGGACTCGCTAAAAAATGTGTTTCAAATGAGTTTGAAAGGTAGCATAAACAACCTCATTTGTAAGCAAAAAAACTAGACACGCCGAAAAATGTGTTTCAAATGAGTTCGAAAGGTAGGGTGGTTGAGTTGCTAAAAAATGTGTTTCAAATGAATTCAAAAGGTAGGGTAAACAGACTCATTTCTTAGCAAAAATGGTGGACTCGCCGAAAAATGTGTTTCAAATGAGCTCAAAAGGTAGTGTGGTGTGGACTCACAAATAAATGTGTTTCGAATAAGCTCGAAAGGTAGGGTAAACGGCATCATTTCTAAGCAAAAATGGTGGACTCGCGAAAAATGTGTTTCAAATGAGCTCGAAAGGTAGGGTGGTGTGACTCGCTAAAACACGTGTTTCAAATGAGCTCGAAAGGTAGGGTAAACGGCCTCATTTCTATGCAAAAATGGTGGTATCGCCGAAAAATGTGTTTCAAATGAGCTCGAAAGGTAGGGTGGTGGACTCGCTAAAAAATGTGTTTCAAATGAGATCAAAAGGTAGGGTAAACAGACTCATTTCTAAGAAAAAATGGTGGACTCGCCAAAAAATGTGTTTCATATGAGCTCCAAAGGTAGGGTGGTGGACTCGCTAAAAAAATTTGTTTCAATTGAACTCGAACGGTAGGGTAAACGGCCTTATTTCTAAGAAAAAATAGTAGACTCGCCGGAAAATGTGTTTCAAATGAGCTCCAAAGGTAGGGTGGTGGACGCGCTAAAAAATGTGTTTCAAATGAATTCAAAAGGTAGGGTAAAAAGACTCATTTCTAAGCAAAAATGGTGGACTCTCCGAATAATGTGTTTCAAATGAGCTCGAAAGGTAGGGTGGTGTGGACTCACTAAAATATGTGTTTCAAATGAGCTCGAAAGGTAGGGTAAACGGCCTCATTTCTAAGAAAAAATGGTGGACTCGCCGAAAATTGTGTTTCATATGAGTTCGAAAGGTAGGGTGGTGGACTCGCTAAAAAATGTGTTTCAAATGAGTTTGAAAGGTAGCATAAACAACCTCATTTGTAAGCAAAAAAGCTGGACACGCCAAAAAATGTGTTTCAAATGAGTTCGAAAGGTAGGGTGGTTGACTCGCTAAAAAATGTGTTTCAAATGAATTCAAAAGGTAGGGTAAACAGACTCATTTCTAAGCAAAAATGGTGGACTCGCCGAAAAATGTGTTTCAAATGAGCTCAAAACGTAGGGTGGTGTGGACTCGCTAAAAAATGTGTTTCGAATGAGCTCGAAAGATAGGGTAAACGGCCGCATTTCTAAGCAAAAATGGTGGACTCTCCGAATAATGTGTTTCAAATGAGCTTGAAAGGTAGGGTGGTGTGGACTCGCTAAAATATGTGTTTCAAATGAGTTCGAAAGGTAGGGTAAACAGCCTCATTTCTAAGCAAAAATGGTGGACTCGCCAAAAATGTGTTTCAAATGAGCTCGAAAGGTAGGGTGGTGGACTCGCTAAAAAATGTGTTTCAAATGAACTCGAAAGGTAGGGTAAACGGACTCATTTCTAAGCAAAAATGGTGGACTCACCGAAAAATGTGTTTCATATGAGCTCCAAAGGTAGGGTGGTGGACTCGCTAAATAAATGTGTTTCAAATGAGCTCGAAAGGTAGGATAAACGGACTTATTTCTAAGAAAAATAGTGGACTCGCCGGAAAATGTGTTTCAAATGAGCTCCAAAAGTAGGGTGGTGGACTCGCTAAAAATGTGTTTCAAATGAGCTCGAAAGGTAGGGTAAACGGCCTCATTTCTAAGAAAAAATGGTGGACTCGCCGAAAAATGTGTTTTAAATGAGTTTCAAAGGTAGGGTGGTGGTCTAGCTGAAAAATGTGTTTCAAATGAGCTCCAAAGATAGGGTAAATGGTCCATTTCTGAGCAAAATTGGTGGACTCGCCTAAAAATGTGTTTCAAATGAGCTCGAAAGGTAGGGTGGTGGACTCGCTAAAAAATGTGTTTCAAATGAGATCAATAGGGGTAAACAGACTCATTTCTAAGAAAAAATGGTGGACTCGCCAAAAAATGTGTTTCATATGAGCTCCAAAGGTAGGGTGGTGGACTCGCTAAAAAAATTTGTTTCAAATGAACTCGAACGGTAGGGTAAACGGCCTTATTTCTAAGAAAAAATGGTGGACTCGCCGGAAAATGTGTTTCAAATGAGCTCCAAAGGTAGGGTGGTGGACGCGCTAAAAAATGTGTTTCAAATGAATTCAAAAGGTAGGGTAAAAAGACTCATTTCTAAGCAAAAATGGTGGACTCTCCGAATAATTTGTTTCAAATGAGCTCGAAAGGTAGGGTGGTGTGGACTCACTAAAATATGTGTTTCAAATGAGCTCGAAAGGTAGGGTAAACGGCCTCATTTCTAAGAAAAATGGTGGACTCGCCAAAAAATGTGTTTCAAATGAGCTTCAAAGGTAGGGTGGTGATCTAGCTGAAAATGTGTTTCAAATGAGCTCGAATGATAGGGAAAACGGCCCCATTTCTGAGCAAAAATGGTGGACTCGCCGAAAATTGTGTTTCATATGAGTTCGAAAGGTAGGGTGGTGGACTCGCTAAAAAATGTGTTTCAAATGAGTTTGAAAGGTAGCATAAACAACCTCATTTGTAAGCAAAAAAACTAGACACGCCGAAAAATGTGTTTCAAATGAGTTCGAAAGGTAGGGTGGTTGAGTTGCTAAAAAATGTGTTTCAAATGAATTCAAAAGGTAGGGTAAACAGACTCATTTCTTAGCAAAAATGGTGGACTCGCCGAAAAATGTGTTTCAAATGAGCTCAAAAGGTAGTGTGGTGTGGACTCACAAATAAATGTGTTTCGAATAAGCTCGAAAGGTAGGGTAAACGGCATCATTTCTAAGCAAAAATGGTGGACTCGCGAAAAATGTGTTTCAAATGAGCTCGAAAGGTAGGGTGGTGTGACTCGCTAAAACACGTGTTTCAAATGAGCTCGAAAGGTAGGGTAAACGGCCTCATTTCTATGCAAAAATGGTGGTATCGCCGAAAAATGTGTTTCAAATGAGCTCGAAAGGTAGGGTGGTGGACTCGCTAAAAAATGTGTTTCAAATGAGATCAAAAGGTAGGGTAAACAGACTCATTTCTAAGAAAAAATGGTGGACTCGCCAAAAAATGTGTTTCATATGAGCTCCAAAGGTAGGGTGGTGGACTCGCTAAAAAAATTTGTTTCAAATGAACTCGAACGGTAGGGTAAACGGCCTTATTTCTAAGAAAAAATGGTGGACTCGCCGGAAAATGTGTTTCAAATGAGCTCCAAAGGTAGGGTGGTGGACGCGCTAAAAAATGTGTTTCAAATGAATTCAAAAGGTAGGGTAAAAAGACTCATTTCTAAGCAAAAATGGTGGACTCTCCGAATAATGTGTTTCAAATGAGCTCGAAAGGTAGGGTGGTGTGGACTCACTAAAATATGTGTTTCAAATGAGCTCGAAAGGTAGGGTAAACGGCCTCATTTCTAAGAAAAAATGGTGGACTCGCCGAAAATTGTGTTTCATATGAGTTCGAAAGGTAGGGTGGTGGACTCGCTAAAAAATGTGTTTCAAATGAGTTTGAAAGGTAGCATAAACAACCTCATTTGTAAGCAAAAAAGCTGGACACGCCAAAAAATGTGTTTCAAATGAGTTCGAAAGGTAGGGTGGTTGACTCGCTAAAAAATGTGTTTCAAATGAATTCAAAAGGTAGGGTAAACAGACTCATTTCTAAGCAAAAATGGTGGACTCGCCGAAAAATGTGTTTCAAATGAGCTCAAAACGTAGGGTGGTGTGGACTCGCTAAAAAATGTGTTTCGAATGAGCTCGAAAGATAGGGTAAACGGCCGCATTTCTAAGCAAAAATGGTGGACTCTCCGAATAATGTGTTTCAAATGAGCTTGAAAGGTAGGGTGGTGTGGACTCGCTAAAATATGTGTTTCAAATGAGTTCGAAAGGTAGGGTAAACAGCCTCATTTCTAAGCAAAAATGGTGGACTCGCCAAAAATGTGTTTCAAATGAGCTCGAAAGGTAGGGTGGTGGACTCGCTAAAAAATGTGTTTCAAATGAACTCGAAAGGTAGGGTAAACGGACTCATTTCTAAGCAAAAATGGTGGACTCACCGAAAAATGTGTTTCATATGAGCTCCAAAGGTAGGGTGGTGGACTCGCTAAATAAATGTGTTTCAAATGAGCTCGAAAGGTAGGGTAAACGGACTTATTTCTAAGAAAAATAGTGGACTCGCCGGAAAATGTGTTTCAAATGAGCTCCAAAAGTAGGGTGGTGGACTCGCTAAAAATGTGTTTCAAATGAGCTCGAAAGGTAGGGTAAACGGCCTCATTTCTAAGAAAAAATGGTGGACTCGCCGAAAAATGTGTTTTAAATGAGTTTCAAAGGTAGGGTGGTGGTCTAGCTGAAAAATGTGTTTCAAATGAGCTCCAAAGATAGGGTAAATGGTCCATTTCTGAGCAAAATTGGTGGACTCGGCTAAAAATGTGTTTCAAATGAGCTCGAAAGGTAGGGTGGTGGACTCGCTAAAAAATGTGTTTCAAATGAGATCAATAGGGGTAAACAGACTCATTTCTAAGAAAAAATGGTGGACTCGCCAAAAAATGTGTTTCATATGAGCTCCAAAGGTAGGGTGGTGGACTCGCTAAAAAAATTTGTTTCAAATGAACTCGAACGGTAGGGTAAACGGCCTTATTTCTAAGAAAAAATGGTGGACTCGCCGGAAAATGTGTTTCAAATGAGCTCCAAAGGTAGGGTGGTGGACGCGCTAAAAAATGTGTTTCAAATGAATTCAAAAGGTAGGGTAAAAAGACTCATTTCTAAGCAAAAATGGTGGACTCTCCGAATAATTTGTTTCAAATGAGCTCGAAAGGTAGGGTGGTGTGGACTCACTAAAATATGTGTTTCAAATGAGCTCGAAAGGTAGGGTAAACGGCCTCATTTCTAAGAAAAATGGTGGACTCGCCAAAAAATGTGTTTCAAATGAGCTTCAAAGGTAGGGTGGTGATCTAGCTGAAAATGTGTTTCAAATGAGCTCGAATGATAGGGAAAACGGCCCCATTTCTGAGCAAAAATGGTGGACTCGCCGAAAATTGTGTTTCATATGAGTTCGAAAGGTAGGGTGGTGGACTCGCTAAAAAATGTGTTTCAAATGAGTTTGAAAGGTAGCATAAACAACCTCATTTGTAAGCAAAAAAACTAGACATGCCGAAAAATGTGTTTCAAATGAGTTCGAAAGGTAGGGTGGTTGAGTCGCTAAAAAATGTGTTTCAAATGAATTCAAAAGGTAGGGTAAACAGACTCATTTCTTAGCAAAAATGGTGGACTCGCCGAAAAATGTGTTTCAAATGAGCTCAAAAGGTAGTGTGGTGTGGACTCACAAATAAATGTGTTTCGAATAAGCTCGAAAGGTAGGGTAAACGGCATCATTTCTAAGCAAAAATGGTGGACTCGCGAAAAATGTGTTTCAAATGAGCTCGAAAGGTAGGGTGGTGTGACTCGCTAAAACACGTGTTTCAAATGAGCTCGAAAGGTAGGGTAAACGGCCTCATTTCTATGCAAAAATGGTGGTATCGCCGAAAAATGTGTTTCAAATGAGCTCGAAAGGTAGGGTGGTGGACTCGCTAAAAAATGTGTTTCAAATGAGATCAAAAGGTAGGGTAAACAGACTCATTTCTAAGAAAAAATGGTGGACTCGCCGAAAAATGTGTTTCATATGAGCTCCAAAGGTAGGGTGGTGGACTCGCTAAAAAATTTTGTTTCAAATGAACTCGAACGGTAGGGTAAACGGCCTTATTTCTAAGAAAAAATAGTAGACTCACCGGAAAATGTGTTTCAAATGAGCTCCAAAGGTAGGGTGGTGGACTCGCTAAAAAATGTGTTTCAAATGAACTCAAAAGGTAGGGTAAAAAGACTCATTTCTAAGCAAAAATGGTGGACTCTCCGAATAATTTGTTTCAAATGAGCTCGAAAGGTAGGGTGGTGGACTCGCTAAAAAATGTGTTTCAAATGAACTCGAAAGGTAGGGTAAATGGACTCATTTCTAAGCAAAAATGGTGGACTCACCGAAAAATGTGTTTCATATGAGCTCCAAAGGTAGGGTGGTGGACTCGCTAAATAAATGTGTTTCAAATGAGCTCGAAAGGTAGGGTAAACGGACTTATTTCTAAGAAAAATAGTGGACTCGCCGGAAAATGTGTTTCAAATGAGCTCCAAAAGTAGGGTGGTGGACTCGCTAAAAATTTGTTTCAAATGAGATCGAAAGGTAGGGTAAACGGCCTCATTTCTAAGAAAAAATGGTGGACTCGCCGAAAAATGTGTTTTAAATGAGTTTCAAAGGTAGGGTGGTGGTCTAGCTGAAAAATGTGTTTCAAATGAGCTCCAAAGATAGGGTAAACGGTCCATTTCTGAGCAAAATTGGTGGACTCGCCTAAAAATGTGTTTCATATGAGCTCAAAAGGTAGGGTGATGGACCCGCTAAAACAATGTGTTTGGAATGAGCTCGAAAGGTAGGGTAAAAGGCCTCATGTAAGCAAAAATGGTGGACACGCCAAAAAAAGTGTTTCAAATGAGTTCGAAAGGTAGGGTGGTGGACTCGCTAAAAAATGTGATTCAAATGAATTCAAAAGGTAGGGTAATCAGACTCATTTCTAAGCAAAAACGGTGGACTCGCCAAAAAATGTGTTTGAAATGAGCTCAAAAGGTAGTGTGGTGTGGACTCACAAATAAATGTGTTTCTAATAAGCTCAAAAGGTAGGGTAAACGGCCTCATTTCTAAGCAAAAATGGTGGACTCGCAAAAAATGTGTTTCAAATGAGCTCGAAAGGTAGGGTGGTGTGGACTCGCTAAAACATGTGTTTAAAATGAGCTCGAAAGGTAGGGTAAACGGCCTCATTTCTATGCAAAAATGGTGGTCTTGCGGAAAAATGTGTTTCAAATGAGCTCGAAAGGTAGGGTGGTGGACTCGCTAAAAAATGTGTTTCAAATGAGATCAATAGGGGTAAACAGACTCATTTCTAAGAAAAAATGGTGGACTCGCCAAAAAATGTGTTTCATATGAGCTCCAAAGGTAGGGCGGTGGACTCGCTAAAAAAATTTGTTTCAAATGAACTCGAACGGTAGGGTAAACGGCCTTATTTCTAAGAAAAAATGGTGGACTCACCGGCAAATGTGTTTCAAATGAGCTCCAAAGGTAGGGTGGTGGACGCGCTAAAAAATGTGTTTCAAATGAATTCAAAAGGTAGGGTAAAAAGACTCATTTCTAAGCAAAAATGGTGGACTCTCCGAATAATTTGTTTCAAATGAGCTCGAAAGGTAGGGTGGTGTGGACTCACTAAAATATGTGTTTCAAATGAGCTCGAAAGGTAGGGTAAACGGCCTCATTTCTAAGAAAAATGGTGGACTCGCCAAAAAATGTGTTTCAAATGAGCTTCAAAGGTAGGGTGGTGATCTAGCTGAAAATGTGTTTCAAATGAGCTCGAATGATAGGGAAAACGGCCCCATTTCTGAGCAAAAATGGTGGACTCGCCAAATATTGTGTTTCAAATGAGCTCGAAAGGTAGGGTGGTGGACTCGCTAAAAAATGTGTTTCAAATGAACTCGAAAGGTAGGGTAAACGGACTCATTTCTAAGCAAAAATGGTGGACTCACCGAAAAATGTGTTTCATATGACCTCCAAAGGTAGGGTGGTGGACTCGCTAAATAAATGTGTTTCAAATGAGCTCGAAAGGTAGGGTAAACGGACTTATTTCTAAGAAAAATAGTGGACTCGCCGAAAAATGTGTTTCATATGAGCTCCAAAGGCAGGGTGGTGGACTCGCTAAAAAATGTGTTTCAAATGAATTCAAAAGGTAGGGTAAATAGACTCATTTCTAAGCAAAAATGGTGGACTCTCCGAAAAATGTGTTTCAAATGAGCTCAAAAGGTAGTGTGGTGTGGACTCACAAATAAATGTGTTTCGAATAAGCTCGAAAGGTAGGGTAAACGGCATCATTTCTAAGCAAAAATGGTGGACTCGCGAAAAATGTGTTTCAAATGAGCTCGAAAGGTAGGGTGGTGTGACTCGCTAAAACACGTGTTTCAAATGAGCTCGAAATGTAGGGTAAACGGCCTCATTTCTATGCAAAAATGGTGGTATCGCCGAAAAATGTGTTTCAAATGAGCTCGAAAGGTAGGGTGGTGGACTCGCTAAAAAATGTGTTTCAAATGAGATCAAAAGGTAGGGTAAAGAGACTCATTTCTAAGAAAAAATGGTGGACTCGCCAAAAAATTTGTTTCATATGAGCTCCAAAGGTAGGGTGGTGGACTCGCTAAAAAAATTTGTTTCAAATGAACTCGAACGGTAGGGTAAACGGCCTTATTTCTAAGAAAAAATGGTGGACTCGCCGGAAAATGTGTTTCAAATGAGCTCCAAAGGTAGGGTGGTGGACGCGCTAGAAAATGTGTTTCAAATGAATTCAAAAGGTAGGGTAAAAAGACTCATTTCTAAGCAAAAATGGTGGACTCTCCGAATAATTTGTTTCAAATGAGCTCGAAAGGTAGGGTGGTGTGGACTCACTAAAATATGTGTTTCAAATGAGCTCGAAAGGTAGGGTAAACGGCCTCATTTCTAAGAAAAATGGTGGACTCGCCAAAAAATGTGTTTCAAATGAGCTTCAAAGGTAGGGTGGTGATCTAGCTGAAAATGTGTTTCAAATGAGCTCGAATGATAGGGAAAACGGCCCCATTTCTGAGCAAAAATGGTGGACTCGCCGAAAATTGTGTTTCATATGGGTTCGAAAGGTAGGGTGGTGGACTCGCTAAAAAATGTGTTTCAAATGAGTTTGAAAGGTAGCATAAACAACCTCATTTGTAAGCAAAAAAACTAGACACGCCGAAAAATGTGTTTCAAATGAGTTCGAAAGGTAGGGTGGTTGAGTCGCTAAAAAATGTGTTTCAAATGAATTCAAAAGGTAGGGTAAACAGACTCATTTCTTAGCAAAAATGGTGGACTCGCCGAAAAATGTGTTTCAAATGAGCTCAAAAGGTAGTGTGGTGTGGACTCACAAATAAATGTGTTTCGAATAAGCTCGAAAGGTAGGGTAAACGGCATCATTTCTAAGAAAAAATGGTGGACTCGCGAAAAATGTGTTTCAAATGAGCTCGAAAGGTAGGGTGGTGTGACTCGCTAAAACACGTGTTTCAAATGAGCTCGAAAGGTAGGGTAAACGGCCTCATTTCTATGCAAAAATGGTGGTATCGCCGAAAAATGTGTTTCAAATGAGCTCGAAAGGTAGGGTGGTGGACTCGCTAAAAAATGTGTTTCAAATGAGATCAAAAGGTAGGGTAAACAGACTCATTTCTAAGAAAAAATGGTGGACTCGCCGAAAAATGTGTTTCAAATGAGCTCCAAAAGTAGGGTGGTGGACTCGCTAAAAATGTGTTTCAAATGAGCTCGAAAGGTAGGGTAAACGGCCTCATTTCTAAGAAAAAATGGTGGACTCGCCGAAAAATGTGTTTTAAATGAGTTTCAAAGGTAGGGTGGTGGTCTAGCTGAAAAATGTGTTTCAAATGAGCTCCAAAGATAGGGTAAACGGTCCATTTCTGAGCAAAATTGGTGGACTCGCCTAAAAATGTGTTTCATATGAGCTCAAAAGGTAGGGTGATGGACCCGCTAAAACAATGTGTTTGGAATGAGCTCGAAAGGTAGGGTAAACGGCCTCATGTAAGCAAAAATGGTGGACACGCCAAAAAAAGTGTTTCAAATGAGTTCGAAAGGTAGGGTGGTGGACTCGCTAAAAAATGTGATTCAAATGAATTCAAAAGGTAGGGTAATCAGACTCATTTCTAAGCAAAAACGGTGGACTCGCCAAAAAATGTGTTTGAAATGAGCTCAAAAGGTAGTGTGGTGTGGACTCACAAATAAATGTGTTTCTAATAAGCTCAAAAGGTAGGGTAAACGGCCTCATTTCTAAGCAAAAATGGTGGACTCGCAAAAAATGTGTTTCAAATGAGCTCGAAAGGTAGGGTGGTGTGGACTCGCTAAAACATGTGTTTAAAATGAGCTCGAAAGGTAGGGTAAACGGCCTCATTTCTATGCAAAAATGGTGGTCTTGCGGAAAAATGTGTTTCAAATGAGCTCGAAAGGTAGGGTGGTGGACTCGCTAAAAAATGTGTTTCAAATGAGATCAATAGGGGTAAACAGACTCATTTCTAAGAAAAAATGGTGGACTCGCCAAAAAATGTGTTTCATATGAGCTCCAAAGGTAGGGTGGTGGACTCGCTAAAAAATTTTGTTTCAAATGAACTCGAACGGTAGGGTAAACGGCCTTATTTCTAAGAAAAAATGGTGGACTCGCCGGCAAATGTGTTTCAAATGAGCTCCAAAGGTAGGGTGGTGGACGCGCTAAAAAATGTGTTTCAAATGAATTCAAAAGGTAGGGTAAAAAGACTCATTTCTAAGCAAAAATGGTGGACTCTCCGAATAATTTGTTTCAAATGAGCTCGAAAGGTAGGGTGGTGTGGACTCACTGAAATATGTGTTTCAAATGAGCTCGAAAGGTAGGGTAAACGGCCTCATTTCTAAGAAAAATGGTGGACTCGCCAAAAAATGTGTTTCAAATGAGCTTCAAAGGTAGGGTGGTGATCTAGCTGAAAATGTGTTTCAAATGAGCTCGAATGATAGGGAAAACGGCCCCATTTCTGAGCAAAAATGGTGGACTCGCCGAAAATTGTGTTTCATATGAGTTCGAAAGGTAGGGTGGTGGACTCGCTAAAAAATGTGTTTCAAATGAGTTTGAAAGGTAGCATAAACAACCTCATTTGTAAGCAAAAAAACTAGACACGCCGAAAAATGTGTTTCAAATGAGTTCGAAAGGTAGGGTGGTTGAGTCGCTAAAAAATGTGTTTCAAATGAATTCAAAAGGTAGGGTAAACAGACTCATTTCTTAGCAAAAATGGTGGACTCGCCGAAAAATGTGTTTCAAATGAGCTCAAAAGGTAGTGTGGTGTGGACTCACAAATAAATGTGTTTCGAATAAGCTCGAAAGGTAGGGTAAACGGCATCATTTCTAAGCAAAAATGGTGGACTCGCGAAAAATGTGTTTCAAATGAGCTCGAAAGGTAGGGTGGTGTGACTCGCTAAAACACGTGTTTCAAATGAGCTCGAAAGGTAGGGTAAACGGCCTCATTTCTATGCAAAAATGGTGGTATCGCCGAAAAATGTGTTTCAAATGAGCTCGAAAGGTAGGGTGGTGGACTCGCTAAAAAATGTGTTTCAAATGAGATCAAAAGGTAGGGTAAACAGACTCATTTCTAAGAAAAAATGGTGGACTCGCCGAAAAATGTGTTTCATATGAGCTCCAAAGGTAGGGTGGTGGACTCGCTAAAAAATGTGTTTCAAATGAATTCAAAAGGTAGGGTAAAAAGACTCATTTCTAAGCAAAAATGGTGGACTTTCCGAAAAATGTGTTTCAAATGAGCTCGAAAGGTAGGGTGGCGTGGACTCACTAAAATTTGTGTTTCAAATGAGCTCGAAATGTAGGGTAAACGGCCTCATTTCTAAGAAAAAATGGTGGACTCGCCAAAAAATGTGTTTCAAATGAGCTTCAAAGGTAGGGTGGTGATCTAGCTGAAAATGTGTTTCAGATGAGCTCGAATGATAGGGAAAACGGCCCCGTTTCTGAGAAAAAATGGTGGACTCGCCGAAAATTGTGTTTCAAATGAGCTCGAAAGGTAGGGTGGTGGACTCGCTAAAAAATGTGTTTCAAATGAACTCGAAAGGTAGGGTAAACGGACTCATTTCTAAGCAAAAAGGGTGGACTCACCGAAAAATGTGTTTCATATGAGCTCCAAAGGTAGGGTGGTGGACTCGCTAAATAAATGTGTTTCAAATGAGCTCGAAAGGTAGGGTAAACGGACTTATTTCTAAGAAAAATAGTGGACTCGCCGGAAAATGTGTTTCAAATGAGCTCCAAAAGTAGGGTGGTGGACTCGCAAAAAATGTGTTTCAAATGAGCTCGAAAGGTAGGGTAAACGGCCTCATTTCTAAGAAAAAATGGTGGACTCGCCGAAAAATGTGTTTTAAATGAGTTTCAAAGGTAGGGTGGTGGTCTAGCTGAAAAATATGTTTCAAATGAGCTCCAAAGATAGGGTAAACGGTCCATTTCTGAGCAAAATTGGTGGACTCGCCTAAAAATGTGTTTCATATGACCTCAAAAGGTAGGGTGATGGACCCGCTAAAAAAATGTGTTTGGAATGAGCTCGAAAGGTAGGGTAAACGGCCTCATGTAAGAAAAAATGGTGGACACGCCAAAAAAAGTGTTTCAAATGAGTTCGAAAGGTAGGGTGGTGGACTCCCTAAAAAATGTGATTCAAATGAATTCAAAAGGTAGGGTAATGAGACTCATTTCTAAGCAAAAACGGTGGACTCGCCAAAAAATGTGTTTGAAATGAGCTCAAAAGGTAGTGTGGTGTGGACTCACAAATAAATGTGTTTCTAATAAGCTCAAAAGGTAGGGTAAACGGCCTCATTTCTAAGCAAAAATGGTGGACGCGCGAAAAATGTGTTTCAAATGCGCTCGAAAGGTAGGGTGGTGTGGACTCGCTAAAACATGTGTTTCAAATGAGCTCGAAAGGTAGGGTAAACGGCCTCATTTCTATGCAAAAATGGTGGTCTTGCGGAAAAATGTGTTTCAAATGAGCTCGAAAGGTAGGGTGGTGGACTCGCTAAAAAATGTGTTTCAAATGAGATCAATAGGGGTAAACAGACTCATTTCTAAGAAAAAATGGTGGACTCGCCAAAAAATGTGTTTCATATGAGCTCCAAAGGTAGGGTGGTGGACTCGCTAAAAAAATTTGTTTCAAATGAACTCGAACGGTAGGGTAAATGGCCTTATTTCTAAGAAAAAATGGTGGACTCGCCGGAAAATGTGTTTCAAATGAGCTCCAAAGGTAGGGTGGTGGACGCGCTAAAAAATGTGTTTCAAATGAATTCAAAAGGTAGGGTAAAAAGACTCATTTCTAAGCAAAAATGGTGGACTCTCCGAATAATTTGTTTCAAATGAGCTCGAAAGGTAGGGTGGTGTGGACTCACTAAAATATGTGTTTCAAATGAGCTCGAAAGGTAGGGTAAACGGCCTCATTTCTAAGAAAAATGGTGGACTCGCCAAAAAATGTGTTTCAAATGAGCTTCAAAGGTAGGGTGGTGATCTAGCTGAAAATGTGTTTCAAATGAGCTCGAATGATAGGGAAAACGGCCCCATTTCTGAGCAAAAATGGTGGACTCGCCGAAAATTGTGTTTCATATGAGTTCGAAAGGTAGGGTGGTGGACTCGCTAAAAAATGTGTTTCAAATGAGTTTAAAGGTAGCATAAACAACCTCATTTGTAAGCAAAAAAACTAGACACGCCGAAAAATGTGTTTCAAATGAGTTCGAAAGGTAGGGTGGTTGAGTCGCTAAAAAATGTGTTTCAAATGAATTCAAAAGGTAGGGTAAACAGACTCATTTCTTAGCAAAAATGGTGGACTCGCCGAAAAATGTGTTTCAAATGAGCTCAAAAGGTAGTGTGGTGTGGACTCACAAATAAATGTGTTTCGAATAAGCTCGAAAGGTAGGGTAAACGGCATCATTTCTAAGCAAAAATGGTGGACTCGCGAAAAATGTGTTTCAAATGAGCTCGAAAGGTAGGGTGGTGTGACTCGCTAAAACACGTGTTTCAAATGAGCTCGAAAGGTAGGGTAAACGGCCTCATTTCTATGCAAAAATGGTGGTATCACCGAAAAATGTGTTTCAAATGAGCTCGAAAGGTAGGGTGGTGGACTCGCTAAAAAATGTGTTTCAAATGAGATCAAAAGGTAGGGTAAACAGACTCATTTCTAAGAAAAAATGGTGGACTCGCCGAAAAATGTGTTTCATATGAGCTCCAAAGGTAGGGTGGTGGACTCGCTAAAAAATGTGTTTCAAATGAATTCAAAAGGTAGGGTAAAAAGACTCATTTCTAAGCAAAAATGGTGGACTCTCCGAATAATGTGTTTCAAATGAGCTCGAAAGGTAGGGTGGCGTGGACTCACTAAAATTTGTGTTTCAAATGAGCTCGAAAGGTAGGGTAAACGGCCTCATTTCTAAGAAAAAATGGTGGACTCGCCAAAAAATGTGTTTCAAATGAGCTTCAAAGGTAGGGTGGTGATCTAGCTGAAAATGTGTTTCAAATGAGCTCGAATGATAGGGAAAACGGCCCCGTTTCTGAGCAAAAATGGTGGACTCGCCGAAAATTGTGTTTCAAATGAGCTCGAAAGGTAGGGTGGTGGACTCGCTAAAAAATGTGTTTCAAATGAACTCGAAAGGTAGGGTAAACGGACTCATTTCTAAGCAAAAAGGGTGGACTCACCGAAAAATGTGTTTCATATGAGCTCCAAAGGTAGGGTGGTGGACTCGCTAAATAAATGTGTTTCAAATGAGCTCGAAAGGTAGGGTAAACGGACTTATTTCTAAGAAAAATAGTGGACTCGCCGGAAAATGTGTTTCAAATGAGCTCCAAAAGTAGGGTGGTGGACTCGCTAAAAATGTGTTTCAAATGAGCTCGAAAGGTAGGGTAAACGGCCTCATTTCTAAGAAAAAATGGTGGACTCGCCGAAAAATGTGTTTTAAATGAGTTTCAAAGGTAGGGTGGTGGTCTAGCTGAAAAATGTGTTTCAAATGAGCTCCAAAGATAGGGTAAACGGTCCATTTCTGAGCAAAATTGGTGGACTCGCCTAAAAATGTGTTTCTTATGACCTCAAAAGGTAGGGTGATGGACCCGCTAAAAAAATGTGTTTGGAATGAGCTCGAAAGGTAGGGTAAACGGCCTCATGTAAGCAAAAATGGTGGACACGCCAAAAAAAGTGTTTCAAATGAGTTCGAAAGGTAGGGTGGTGGACTCCCTAAAAAATGTGATTCAAATGAATTCAAAAGGTAGGGTAATCAGACTCATTTCTAAGCAAAAACGGTGGACTCGCCAAAAAATGTGTTTGAAATGAGCTCAAAAGGTAGTGTGGTGTGGACTCACAAATAAATGTGTTTCTAATAAGCTCAAAAGGTAGGGTAAACGGCCTCATTTCTAAGCAAAAATGGTGGACGCGCGAAAAATGTGTTTCAAATGCGCTCGAAAGGTAGGGTGGTGTGGACTCGCTAAAACATGTGTTTCAAATGAGCTCGAAAGGTAGGGTAAACGGCCTCATTTCTATGCAAAAATGGTGGTCTTGCGGAAAAATGTGTTTCAAATGAGCTCGAAAGGTAGGGTGGTGGACTCGCTAAAAAATGTGTTTCAAATGAGATCAATAGGGGTAAACAGACTCATTTCTAAGAAAAAATGGTGGACTCGCCAAAAAATGTGTTTCATATGAGCTCCAAAGGTAGGGTGGTGGACTCGCTAAAAAAATTTGTTTCAAATGAACTCGAACGGTAGGGTAAACGGCCTTATTTCTAAGAAAAAGTGGTGGACTCGCCGGAAAATGTGTTTCAAATGAGCTCCAAAGGTAGGGTGGTGGACGCGCTAAAAAATGTGTTTCAAATGAATTCAAAAGGTAGGGTAAAAAGACTCATTTCTAAGCAAAAATGGTGGACTCTCCGAATAATCTGTTTCAAATGAGCTCGAAAGGTAGGGTGGTGTGGACTCACTAAAATATGTGTTTCAAATGAGCTCGAAAGGTAGGGTAAACGGCCTCATTTCTAAGAAAAATGGTGGACTCGCCAAAAAATGTGTTTCAAATGAGCTTCAAAGGTAGGGTGGTGATCTAGCTGAAAATGTGTTTCAAATGAGCTCGAATGATAGGGAAAACGGCCCCATTTCTGAGCAAAAATGGTGGACTCGCCGAAAATTGTGTTTCATATGAGTTCGAAAGGTAGGGTGGTGGACTCGCTAAAAAATGTGTTTCAAATGAGTTTGAAAGGTAGCATAAACAACCTCATTTGTAAGCAAAAAAACTAGACACGCCGAAAAATGTGTTTCAAATGAGTTCGAAAGGTAGGGTGGTTGAGTCGCTAAAAAATGTGTTTCAAATGAATTCAAAAGGTAGGGTAAACAGACTCATTTCTTAGCAAAAATGGTGGACTCGCCGAAAAATGTGTTTCAAATGAGCTCAAAAGGTAGTGTGGTGTGGACTCACAAATAAATGTGTTTCGAATAAGCTCGAAAGGTAGGGTAAACGGCATCATTTCTAAGCAAAAATGGTGGACTCGCGAAAAATGTGTTTCAAATGAGCTCGAAAGGTAGGGTGGTGTGACTCGCTAAAACACGTGTTTCAAATGAGCTCGAAAGGTAGGGTAAACGGCCTCATTTCTATGCAAAAATGGTGGTATCACCGAAAAATGTGTTTCAAATGAGCTCGAAAGGTAGGGTGGTGGACTCGCTAAAAAATGTGTTTCAAATGAGATCAAAAGGTAGGGTAAACAGACTCATTTCTAAGAAAAAATGGTGGACTCGCCGAAAAATGTGTTTCATATGAGCTCCAAAGGTAGGGTGGTGGACTCGCTAAAAAATGTGTTTCAAATGAATTCAAAAGGTAGGGTAAAAAGACTCATTTCTAAGCAAAAATGGTGGACTCTCCGAATAATGTGTTTCAAATGAGCTCGAAAGGTAGGGTGGCGTGGACTCACTAAAATTTGTGTTTCAAATGAGCTCGAAAGGTAGGGTAAACGGCCTCATTTCTAAGAAAAAATGGTGGACTCGCCAAAAAATGTGTTTCAAATGAGCTTCAAAGGTAGGGTGGTGATCTAGCTGAAAATGTGTTTCAAATGAGCTCGAATGATAGGGAAAACGGCCCCGTTTCTGAGCAAAAATGGTGGACTCGCCGAAAATTGTGTTTCAAATGAGCTCGAAAGGTAGGGTGGTGGACTCGCTAAAAAATGTGTTTCAAATGAACTCGAAAGGTAGGGTAAACGGACTCATTTCTAAGCAAAAATGGTGGACTCACCGAAAAATGTGTTTCATATGAGCTCCAAAGGTAGGGTGGTGGACTCGCTAAATAAATGTGTTTCAAATGAGCTCGAAAGGTAGGGTAAACGGACTTATTTCTAAGAAAAATAGTGGACTCGCCGGAAAATGTGTTTCAAATGAGCTCCAAAAGTAGGGTGGTGGACTCGCTAAAAATGTGTTTCAAATGAGCTCGAAAGGTAGGGTAAACAGCCTCATTTCTAAGAAAAAATGGTGGACTCGCCGAAAAATGTGTTTTAAATGAGTTTCAAAGGTAGGGTGGTGGTCTAGCTGAAAAATGTGTTTCAAATGAGCTCCAAAGATAGGGTAAACGGTCCATTTCTGAGCAAAATTGGTGGACTCGCCTAAAAATGTGTTTCATATGACCTCAAAAGGTAGGGTGATGGACCCGCTAAAAAAATGTGTTTGGAATGAGCTCGAAAGGTAGGGTAAACGGCCTCATGTAAGCAAAAATGGTGGACACGCCAAAAAAAGTGTTTCAAATGAGTTCGAAAGGTAGGGTGGTGGACTCGCTAAAAAATGTGATTCAAATGAATTCAAAAGGTAGGGTAATCAGACTCATTTCTAAGCAAAAACGGTGGACTCGCCAAAAAATGTGTTTGAAATGAGCTCAAAAGGTAGTGTGGTGTGGACTCACAAATAAATGTGTTTCTAATAAGCTCAAAAGGTAGGGTAAACGGCCTCATTTCTAAGCAAAAATGGTGGACTCGCGAAAAATGTGTTTCAAATGAGCTCGAAAGGTAGGGTGGTGTGGACTCGCTAAAACATGTGTTTCAAATGAGCTCGAAAGGTAGGGTGGTGTGGACTCGCTAAAACATGTGTTTCAAATGAGCTCGAAAGGTAGGGTAAACGGCCTCATTTCTATGCAAAAATGGTGGTCTTGCGGAAAAATGTGTTTCAAATGAGCTCGAAAGGTAGGGTGGTGGACTCGCTAAAAAATGTGTTTCAAATGAGATCAATAGGGGTAAACAGACTCATTTCTAAGGAAAAATGGTGGACTCGCCAAAAAATGTGTTTCATATGAGCTCCAAAGGTAGGGTGGTGGACTCGCTAAAAAAATTTGTTTCAAATGAACTCGAACGGTAGGGTAAACGGCCTTATTTCTAAGAAAAAATGGTGGACTCGCCGGAAAATGTGTTTCAAATGAGCTCCAAAGGTAGGGTGGTGGACGCGCTAAAAAATGTGTTTCAAATGAATTCAAAAGGTAGGGTAAAAAGACTCATTTCTAAGCAAAAATGGTGGACTCTCCGAATAATTTGTTTCAAATGAGCTCGAAAGGTAGGGTGGTGTGGACTCACTAAAATATGTGTTTCAAATGAGCTCGAAAGGTAGGGTAAACGGCCTCATTTCTAAGAAAAATGGTGGACTCGCCAAAAAATGTGTTTCAAATGAGCTTCAAAGGTAGGGTGGTGATCTAGCTGAAAATGTGTTTCAAATGAGCTCGAATGATAGGGAAAACGGCCCCATTTTTGAGCAAAAATGGTGGACTCGCCGAAAATTGTGTTTCATATGAGTTCGAAAGGTAGGGTGGTGGACTCGCTAAAAAATGTGTTTCAAATGAGTTTGAAAGGTAGCATAAACAGCCTCATTTGTAAGCAAAAAAACTAGACACGCCGAAAAATGTGTTTCAAATGAGTTCGAAAGGTAGGGTGGTTGAGTCGCTAAAAAATGTGTTTCAAATGAATTCAAAAGGTAGGGTAAACAGACTCATTTCTTAGCAAAAATGGTGGACTCGCCGAAAAATGTGTTTCAAATGAGCTCAAAAGGTAGTGTGGTGTGGACTCACAAATAAATGTGTTTCGAATAAGCTCGAAAGGTAGGGCGAGTCCACCATTTTTCTAAGAAATGACGCGCTAAAAAATGTGTTTCAAATGAATTCAAAAGGTAGGGTAAAAAGACTCATTTCTAAGCAAAAATGGTGGACTCTCCGAATAATATGTTTCAAATGAGCTCGAAAGGTAGGGTGGCGTGGACTCACTAAAATTTGTGTTTCAAATGAGCTCGAAAGGTAGGGTAAACGGCCTCATTTCTAAGAAAAAATGGTGGACTCGCCAAAAAATATGTTTCAAATGAGCTTCAAAGGTAGGGTGGTGATCTAGCTGAAAATGTGTTTCAAATGAGCTCGAATGATAGGGAAAACGGCCCCGTTTCTGAGCAAAAATGGTGGACTCGCCGAAAATTGTGTTTCAAATGAGCTCGAAAGGTAGGGTGGTGGACTCGCTAAAAAATGTGTTTCAAATTAGCTCGAAAGGTAGGGTAAACGGACTTATTTCTAAGAAAAATAGTGGACTCGCCGGAAAATGTGTTTCAAATGAGCTCCAAAGGTAGGGTGGTGGACTCGCTAAATAAATGTGTTTCAAATGAGCTCGAAAGGTAGGGTAAACGGACTTATTTCTAAGAAAAATAGTGGACTCGCCGGAAAATGTGTTTCAAATGAGCTCCAAAAGTAGGGTGGTGGACTCGCTAAAAATGTGTTTCAAATGAGCTCGAAAGGTAGGGTAAACGGCCTCATTTATAAGAAAAAATGGTGGACTCGCCGAAAAATGTGTTTTAAATGAGTTTCAAAGGTAGGGTGGTGGTCTAGCTGAAAAATGTGTTTCAAATGAGCTACAAAGATAGGGTAAACGGTCCATTTCTGAGCAAAATTGGTGGACTCGCCTAAAAATGTGTTTCATATGAGCTCAAAAGGTAGGGTGATGGACCCGCTAAAAAAATGTGTTTCGAATGAGCTCGAAAGGTAGGGTAAACGGCCTCATGTAAGAAAAAATGGTGGACACGCCAAAAAAAGTGTTTCAAATGAGTTCGAAAGGTAGGGTGGTGGACTCGCTAAAAAATGAGATTCAAATGAATTCAAAAGGTAGGGTAATCAGACTCATTTCTAAGCAAAAACGGTGGACTCGCCAAAAAATGTGTTTGAAATGAGCTCAAAAGGTAGTGTGGTGTGGACTCACAAATAAATGTGTTTCTAATAAGCTCAAAAGGTAGGGTAAACGGCCTCATTTCTAAGCAAAAATGGTGGACTCGCGAAAAATGTGTTTCAAATGAGCTCGAAAGGTAGGGTGGTGTGGACTCGCTAAAACATGTGTTTCAAATGAGCTCGAAAGGTAGGGTAAACGGCCTCATTTCTATGCAAAAATGGTGGTCTTGCGGAAAAATGTGTTTCAAATGAGCTCGAAAGGTAGGGTGGTGGACTCGCTAAAAAATGTGTTTCAAATGAGATCAATAGGGGTAAACAGACTCATTTCTAAGAAAAAATGGTGGACTCGCCAAAAAATGTGTTTCATATGAGCTCCAAAGGTAGGGTGGTGGACTCGCTAAAAAAATTTGTTTCAAATGAACTCAAACGGTAGGGTAAACGGCCTTATTTCTAAGAAAAAATGGTGGACTCGCCGGAAAATGTGTTTCAAATGAGCTCCAAAGGTAGGGTGGTGGACGCGCTAAAAAATGTGTTTCAAATGAATTCAAAAGGTAGGGTAAAAAGACTCATTTCTAAGCAAAAATGGTGGACTCTCCGAATAATTTGTTTCAAATGAGCTCGAAAGGTAGGGTGGTGTGGACTCACTAAAATATGTGTTTCAAATGAGCTCGAAAGGTAGGGTAAACGGCCTCATTTCTAAGAAAAATGGTGGACTCGCCAAAAAATGTGTTTCAAATGAGCTTCAAAGGTAGGGTGGTGATCTAGCTGAAAATGTGTTTCAAATGAGCTCGAATGATAGGGAAAACGGCCCCATTTCAGAGCAAAAATGGTGGACTCGCCGAAAATTGTGTTTCATATGAGTTCGAAAGGTAGGGTGGTGGACTCGCTAAAAAATGTGTTTCAAATGAGTTTGAAAGGTAGCATAAACAACCTCATTTGTACGAAAAAAAAACTAGACACGCCGAAAAATGTGTTTCAAATGAGTTCGAAAGGTAGGGTGGTTGAGTCGCTAAAAAATGTGTTTCAAATGAATTCAAAAGGTAGGGTAAACAGACTCATTTCTTAGCAAAAATGGTGGACTCGCCGAAAAATGTGTTTCAAATGAGCTCAAAAGGTAGTGTGGTGTGGACTCACAAATAAATGTGTTTCGAATAAGCTCGAAAGGTAGGGTAAACGGCATCATTTCTAAGCAAAAATGGTGGACTCGCGAAAAATGTGTTTCAAATGAGCTCGAAAGGTAGGGTGGTGTGGACTCGCTAAAACACGTGTTTCAAATGAGCTCGAAAGGTAGGGTAAACGGCCTCATTTCTATGCAAAAATGGTGGTATCGCCGAAAAATGTGTTTCAAATGAGCTCGAAAGGTAGGGTGGTGGACTCGCTAAAAAATGTGTTTCAAATGAGATCAAAAGGTAGGGTAAACAGACTCATTTCTAAGAAAAAATGGTGGACTCGCCGAAAAATGTGTTTCATATGAGCTCCAAAGGTAGGGTGGTGGACTCGCTAAAAAATGTGTTTCAAATGAATTCAAAAGGTAGGGTAAAAAGACTCATTTCTAAGCAAAAATGGTGGACTCTCCGAATAATGTGTTTCAAATGAGCTCGAAAGGTAGGGTGGCGTGGACTCACTAAAATTTGTGTTTCAAATGAGCTCGAAAGGTAGGGTAAACAGCCTCATTTCTAAGAAAAAATGGTGGACTCGCCAAAAAATGTGTTTCAAATGAGCTTCAAAGGTAGGGTGGTGATCTAGCTGAAAATGTGTTTCAAATGAGCTCGAATGATAGGGAAAACGGCCCCGTTTCTGAGCAAAAATGGTGGACTCGCCGAAAATTGTGTTTCAAATGAGCTCGAAAGGTAGGGTGGTGGACTCGCTAAAAAATGTGTTTCAAATGAACTCGAAAGGTAGGGTAAACGGACTCATTTCTAAGCAAAAATGGTGGACTCACCGAAAAATGTGTTTCATATGAGCTCCAAAGGTAGGGTGGTGGACTCGCTAAATAAATGTGTTTCAAATGAGCTCGAAAGGTAGGGTAAACGGACTTATTTCTAAGAAAAATAGTGGACTCGCCGGAAAATGTGTTTCAAATGAGCTCCAAAAGTAGGGTGGTGGACTCGCTAAAAATGTGTTTCAAATGAGCTCGAAAGGTAGGGTAAACGGCCTCATTTATAAGAAAAAATGGTGGACTCGCCGAAAAATGTGTTTTAAATGAGTTTCAAAGGTAGGGTGGTGGTCTAGCTGAAAAATGTGTTTCAAATGAGCTCCAAAGATAGGGTAAACGGTCCATTTCTGAGAAAAATTGGTGGACTCGCCTAAAAATGTGTTTCATATGAGCTCAAAAGGTAGGGTGATGGACCCGCTAAAAAAATGTGTTTCAAATGAGCTCGAAAGGTAGGGTAAACGGCCTCATGTAAGCAAAAATGGTGGACACGCCAAAAAAAGTGTTTCAAATGAGTTCGAAAGGTAGGGTGGTGGACTCGCTAAAAAATGTGATTTAAATGAATTCAAAAGGTAGGGTAATCAGACTCATTTCTAAGCAAAAACGGTGGACTCGCCAAAAAATGTGTTTGAAATGAGCTCAAAAGGTAGTGTGGTGTGGACTCACAAATAAATGTGTTTCTAATAAGCTCAAAAGGTAGGGTAAACGGCCTCATTTCTAAGCAAAAATGGTGGACTCGCGAAAAATGTGTTTCAAATGAGCTCGAAAGGTAGGGTGGTGTGGACTCGCTAAAACATGTGTTTCAAATGAGCTCGAAAGGTAGGGTAAACGGCCTCATTTCCATGCAAAAATGGTGGTCTTGCAGAAAAATGTGTTTCAAATGAGCTCGAAAGGTAGGGTGGTGGACTCGCTAAAAAATGTGTTTCAAATGAGATCAATAGGGGTAAACAGACTCATTTCTAAGAAAAAATGGTGGACTCGCCAAAAAATGTGTTTCATATGAGCTCCAAAGGTAGGGTGGTGGACTCGCTAAAAAAATTTGTTTCAAATGAACTCGAACGGTAGGGTAAACGGCCTTATTTCTAAGAAAAAATGGTGGACTCGCCGGAAAATGTGTTTCAAATGAGCTCCAAAGGTAGGGTGGTGGACGCGCTAAAAAATGTGTTTCAAATGAATTCAAAAGGTAGGGTAAACAGACTCATTTCTTAGCAAAAATGGTGGACTCGCCGAAAAATGTGTTTCAAATGAGCTCAAAAGGTAGTGTGGTGTGGACTCACAAATAAATGTGTTTCGAATAAGCTCGAAAGGTAGGGTAAACGGCATCATTTCTAAGCAAAAATGGTGGACTCGCGAAAAATGTGTTTCAAATGAGCTCGAAAGGTAGGGTGGTGTGGACTCGCTAAAACACGTGTTTCAAATGAGCTCGAAAGGTAGGGTAAACGGCCTCATTTCTATGCAAAAATGGTGGTATCGCCGAAAAATGTGTTTCAAATGAGCTCGAAAGGTAGGGTGGTGGACTCGCTAAAAAATGTGTTTCAAATGAGATCAAAAGGTAGGGTAAACAGACTCATTTCTAAGAAAAAATGGTGGACTCGCCGAAAAATGTGTTTCATATGAGCTCCAAAGGTAGGGTGGTGGACTCGCTAAAAAAATTTGTTTCAAATGAACTCGAACGGTAGGGTAAACGGCCTTATTTCTAAGAAAAAATAGTAGACTCGCCGGAAAATGTGTTTCAAATGAGCTCCAAAGGTAGGGTGGTGGACTCGCTAAAAAATGTGTTTCAAATGAATTCAAAAGGTAGGGTAAAAAGACTCATTTCTAAGCAAAAATGGTGGACTCTCCGAATAATGTGTTTCAAATGAGCTCGAAAGGTAGGGTGGCGTGGACTCACTAAAATTTGTGTTTCAAATGAGCTCGAAAGGTAGGGTAAACGGCCTCATTTCTAAGAAAAAATGGTGGACTCGCCAAAAAATGTGTTTCAAATGAGCTTCAAAGGTAGGGTGGTGATCTAGCTGAAAATGAGTTTCAAATGAGCTCGAATGATAGGGAAAACGGCCCCGTTTCTGAGCAAAAATGGTGGACTCGCCGAAAATTGTGTTTCAAATGAGCTCGAAAGGTAGGGTGGTGGACTCGCTAAAAAATGTGTTTCAAATGAGCTCGAAAGGTAGGGTAAACGGACTTATTTCTAAGAAAAATAGTGGACTCGCCGGAAAATGTGTTTCAAATGAGCTCCAAAGGTAGGGTGGTGGACTCGCTAAATAAATGTGTTTCAAATGAGCTCGAAAGGTAGGGTAAACGGACTTATTTCTAAGAAAAATAGTGGACTCGCCGGAAAATGTGTTTCAAATGAGCTCCAAAAGTAGGGTGGTGGACTCGCTAAAAATGTGTTTCAAATGAGCTCGAAAGGTAGGGTAAACGGCCTCATTTATAAGAAAAAATGGTGGACTCGCCGAAAAATGTGTTTTAAATGAGTTTCAAAGGTAGGGTGGTGGTCTAGCTGAAAAATGTGTTTCAAATGAGCTACAAAGATAGGGTAAACGGTCCATTTCTGAGCAAAATTGGTGGACTCGCCTAAAAATGTGTTTCATATGAGCTCAAAAGGTAGGGTGATGGACCCGCTAAAAAAATGTGTTTCGAATGAGCTCGAAAGGTAGGGTAAACGGCCTCATGTAAGCAAAAATGGTGGACACGCCAAAAAAAGTGTTTCAAATGAGTTCGAAAGGTAGGGTGGTGGACTCGCTAAAAAATGTGATTCAAATGAATTCAAAAGGTAGGGTAATCAGACTCATTTCTAAGCAAAAACGGTGGACTCGCCAAAAAATGTGTTTGAAATGAGCTCAAAAGGTAGTGTGGTGTGGACTCACAAATAAATGTGTTTCTAATAAGCTCAAAAGGTAGGGTAAACGGCCTCATTTCTAAGCAAAAATGGTGGACTCGCGAAAAATGTGTTTCAAATGAGCTCGAAAGGTAGGGTGGTGTGGACTCGCTAAAACATGTGTTTCAAATGAGCTCGAAAGGTAGGGTAAACGGCCTCATTTCTATGCAAAAATGGTGGTCTTGCGGAAAAATGTGTTTCAAATGAGCTCGAAAGGTAGGGTGGTGGACTCGCTAAAAAATGTGTTTCAAATGAGATCAATAGGGGTAAACAGACTCATTTCTAAGAAAAAATGGTGGACTCGCCAAAAAATGTGTTTCATATGAGCTCCAAAGGTAGGGTGGTGGACTCGCTAAAAAAATTTGTTTCAAATGAACTCAAACGGTAGGGTAAACGGCCTTATTTCTAAGAAAAAATGGTGGACTCGCCGGAAAATGTGTTTCAAATGAGCTCCAAAGGTAGGGTGGTGGACGCGCTAAAAAATGTGTTTCAAATGAATTCAAAAGGTAGGGTAAAAAGACTCATTTCTAAGCAAAAATGGTGGACTCTCCGAATAATTTGTTTCAAATGAGCTCGAAAGGTAGGGTGGTGTGGACTCACTAAAATATGTGTTTCAAATGAGCTCGAAAGGTAGGGTAAACGGCATCATTTCTAAGCAAAAATGGTGGACTCGCGAAAAATGTGTTTCAAATGAGCTCGAAAGGTAGGGTGGTGTGGACTCGCTAAAACACGTGTTTCAAATGAGCTCGAAAGGTAGGGTAAACGGCCTCATTTCTATGCAAAAATGGTGGTATCGCCGAAAAATGTGTTTCAAATGAGCTCGAAAGGTAGGGTGGTGGACTCGCTAAAAAATGTGTTTCAAATGAGATCAAAAGGTAGGGTAAACAGACTCATTTCTAAGAAAAAATGGTGGACTCGCCGAAAAATGTGTTTCATATGAGCTCCAAAGGTAGGGTGGTGGACTCGCTAAAAAATGTGTTTCAAATGAATTCAAAAGGTAGGGTAAAAAGACTCATTTCTAAGCAAAAATGGTGGACTCTCCGAATAATGTGTTTCAAATGAGCTCGAAAGGTAGGGTGGCGTGGACTCACTAAAATTTGTGTTTCAAATGAGCTCGAAAGGTAGGGTAAACAGCCTCATTTCTAAGAAAAAATGGTGGACTCGCCAAAAAATGTGTTTCAAATGAGCTTCAAAGGTAGGGTGGTGATCTAGCTGAAAATGTGTTTCAAATGAGCTCGAATGATAGGGAAAACGGCCCCGTTTCTGAGCAAAAATGGTGGACTCGCCGAAAATTGTGTTTCAAATGAGCTCGAAAGGTAGGGTGGTGGACTCGCTAAAAAATGTGTTTCAAATGAACTCGAAAGGTAGGGTAAACGGACTCATTTCTAAGCAAAAATGGTGGACTCACCGAAAAATGTGTTTCATATGAGCTCCAAAGGTAGGGTGGTGGACTCGCTAAATAAATGTGTTTCAAATGAGCTCGAAAGGTAGGGTAAACGGACTTATTTCTAAGAAAAATAGTGGACTCGCCGGAAAATGTGTTTCAAATGAGCTCCAAAAGTAGGGTGGTGGACTCGCTAAAAATGTGTTTCAAATGAGCTCGAAAGGTAGGGTAAACGGCCTCATTTATAAGAAAAAATGGTGGACTCGCCGAAAAATGTGTTTTAAATGAGTTTCAAAGGTAGGGTGGTGGTCTAGCTGAAAAATGTGTTTCAAATGAGCTCCAAAGATAGGGTAAACGGTCCATTTCTGAGAAAAATTGGTGGACTCGCCTAAAAATGTGTTTCATATGAGCTCAAAAGGTAGGGTGATGGACCCGCTAAAAAAATGTGTTTCGAATGAGCTCGAAAGGTAGGGTAAACGGCCTCATGTAAGCAAAAATGGTGGACACGCCAAAAAAAGTGTTTCAAATGAGTTCGAAAGGTAGGGTGGTGGACTCGCTAAAAAATGTGATTTAAATGAATTCAAAAGGTAGGGTAATCAGACTCATTTCTAAGCAAAAACGGTGGACTCGCCAAAAAATGTGTTTGAAATGAGCTCAAAAGGTAGTGTGGTGTGGACTCACAAATAAATGTGTTTCTAATAAGCTCAAAAGGTAGGGTAAACGGCCTCATTTCTAAGCAAAAATGGTGGACTCGCGAAAAATGTGTTTCAAATGAGCTCGAAAGGTAGGGTGGTGTGGACTCGCTAAAACATGTGTTTCAAATGAGCTCGAAAGGTAGGGTAAACGGCCTCATTTCCATGCAAAAATGGTGGTCTTGCAGAAAAATGTGTTTCAAATGAGCTCGAAAGGTAGGGTGGTGGACTCGCTAAAAAATGTGTTTCAAATGAGATCAATAGGGGTAAACAGACTCATTTCTAAGAAAAAATGGTGGACTCGCCAAAAAATGTGTTTCATATGAGCTCCAAAGGTAGGGTGGTGGACTCGCTAAAAAAATTTGTTTCAAATGAACTCGAACGGTAGGGTAAACGGCCTTATTTCTAAGAAAAAATGGTGGACTCGCCGGAAAATGTGTTTCAAATGAGCTCCAAAGGTAGGGTGGTGGACGCGCTAAAAAATGTGTTTCAAATGAATTCAAAAGGTAGGGTAAACAGACTCATTTCTTAGCAAAAATGGTGGACTCGCCGAAAAATGTGTTTCAAATGAGCTCAAAAGGTAGTGTGGTGTGGACTCACAAATAAATGTGTTTCGAATAAGCTCGAAAGGTAGGGTAAACGGCATCATTTCTAAGCAAAAATGGTGGACTCGCGAAAAATGTGTTTCAAATGAGCTCGAAAGGTAGGGTGGTGTGGACTCGCTAAAACACGTGTTTCAAATGAGCTCGAAAGGTAGGGTAAACGGCCTCATTTCTATGCAAAAATGGTGGTATCGCCGAAAAATGTGTTTCAAATGAGCTCGAAAGGTAGGGTGGTGGACTCGCTAAAAAATGTGTTTCAAATGAGATCAAAAGGTAGGGTAAACAGACTCATTTCTAAGAAAAAATGGTGGACTCGCCGAAAAATGTGTTTCATATGAGCTCCAAAGGTAGGGTGGTGGACTCGCTAAAAAAATTTGTTTCAAATGAACTCGAACGGTAGGGTAAACGGCCTTATTTCTAAGAAAAAATAGTAGACTCGCCGGAAAATGTGTTTCAAATGAGCTCCAAAGGTAGGGTGGTGGACTCGCTAAAAAATGTGTTTCAAATGAATTCAAAAGGTAGGGTAAAAAGACTCATTTCTAAGCAAAAATGGTGGACTCTCCGAATAATGTGTTTCAAATGAGCTCGAAAGGTAGGGTGGCGTGGACTCACTAAAATTTGTGTTTCAAATGAGCTCGAAAGGTAGGGTAAACGGCCTCATTTCTAAGAAAAAATGGTGGACTCGCCAAAAAATGTGTTTCAAATGAGCTTCAAAGGTAGGGTGGTGATCTAGCTGAAAATGAGTTTCAAATGAGCTCGAATGATAGGGAAAACGGCCCCGTTTCTGAGCAAAAATGGTGGACTCGCCGAAAATTGTGTTTCAAATGAGCTCGAAAGGTAGGGTGGTGGACTCGCTAAAAAATGTGTTTCAAATGAGCTCGAAAGGTAGGGTAAACGGACTTATTTCTAAGAAAAATAGTGGACTCGCCGGAAAATGTGTTTCAAATGAGCTCCAAAGGTAGGGTGGTGGACTCGCTAAATAAATGTGTTTCAAATGAGCTCGAAAGGTAGGGTAAACGGACTTATTTCTAAGAAAAATAGTGGACTCGCCGGAAAATGTGTTTCAAATGAGCTCCAAAAGTAGGGTGGTGGACTCGCTAAAAATGTGTTTCAAATGAGCTCGAAAGGTAGGGTAAACGGCCTCATTTATAAGAAAAAATGGTGGACTCGCCGAAAAATGTGTTTTAAATGAGTTTCAAAGGTAGGGTGGTGGTCTAGCTGAAAAATGTGTTTCAAATGAGCTACAAAGATAGGGTAAACGGTCCATTTCTGAGCAAAATTGGTGGACTCGCCTAAAAATGTGTTTCATATGAGCTCAAAAGGTAGGGTGATGGACCCGCTAAAAAAATGTGTTTCGAATGAGCTCGAAAGGTAGGGTAAACGGCCTCATGTAAGCAAAAATGGTGGACACGCCAAAAAAAGTGTTTCAAATGAGTTCGAAAGGTAGGGTGGTGGACTCGCTAAAAAATGTGATTCAAATGAATTCAAAAGGTAGGGTAATCAGACTCATTTCTAAGCAAAAACGGTGGACTCGCCAAAAAATGTGTTTGAAATGAGCTCAAAAGGTAGTGTGGTGTGGACTCACAAATAAATGTGTTTCTAATAAGCTCAAAAGGTAGGGTAAACGGCCTCATTTCTAAGCAAAAATGGTGGACTCGCGAAAAATGTGTTTCAAATGAGCTCGAAAGGTAGGGTGGTGTGGACTCGCTAAAACATGTGTTTCAAATGAGCTCGAAAGGTAGGGTAAACGGCCTCATTTCTATGCAAAAATGGTGGTCTTGCGGAAAAATGTGTTTCAAATGAGCTCGAAAGGTAGGGTGGTGGACTCGCTAAAAAATGTGTTTCAAATGAGATCAATAGGGGTAAACAGACTCATTTCTAAGAAAAAATGGTGGACTCGCCAAAAAATGTGTTTCATATGAGCTCCAAAGGTAGGGTGGTGGACTCGCTAAAAAAATTTGTTTCAAATGAACTCAAACGGTAGGGTAAACGGCCTTATTTCTAAGAAAAAATGGTGGACTCGCCGGAAAATGTGTTTCAAATGAGCTCCAAAGGTAGGGTGGTGGACGCGCTAAAAAATGTGTTTCAAATGAATTCAAAAGGTAGGGTAAAAAGACTCATTTCTAAGCAAAAATGGTGGACTCTCCGAATAATTTGTTTCAAATGAGCTCGAAAGGTAGGGTGGTGTGGACTCACTAAAATATGTGTTTCAAATGAGCTCGAAAGGTAGGGTAAACGGCCTCATTTCTAAGAAAAATGGTGGACTCGCCAAAAAATGTGTTTCAAATGAGCTTCAAAGGTAGGGTGGTGATCTAGCTGAAAATGTGTTTCAAATGAGCTCGAATGATAGGGAAAACGGCCCCATTTCAGAGCAAAAATGGTGGACTCGCCGAAAATTGTGTTTCATATGAGTTCGAAAGGTAGGGTGGTGGACTCGCTAAAAAATGTGTTTCAAATGAGTTTGAAAGGTAGCATAAACAACCTCATTTGTACGAAAAAAAAACTAGACACGCCGAAAAATGTGTTTCAAATGAGTTCGAAAGGTAGGGTGGTTGAGTCGCTAAAAAATGTGTTTCAAATGAATTCAAAAGGTAGGGTAAACAGACTCATTTCTTAGCAAAAATGGTGGACTCGCCGAAAAATGTGTTTCAAATGAGCTCAAAAGGTAGTGTGGTGTGGACTCACAAATAAATGTGTTTCGAATAAGCTCGAAAGGTAGGGTAAACGGCATCATTTCTAAGCAAAAATGGTGGACTCGCGAAAAATGTGTTTCAAATGAGCTCGAAAGGTAGGGTGGTGTGGACTCGCTAAAACACGTGTTTCAAATGAGCTCGAAAGGTAGGGTAAACGGCCTCATTTCTATGCAAAAATGGTGGTATCGCCGAAAAATGTGTTTCAAATGAGCTCGAAAGGTAGGGTGGTGGACTCGCTAAAAAATGTGTTTCAAATGAGATCAAAAGGTAGGGTAAACAGACTCATTTCTAAGAAAAAATGGTGGACTCGCCGAAAAATGTGTTTCATATGAGCTCCAAAGGTAGGGTGGTGGACTCGCTAAAAAATGTGTTTCAAATGAACTCGAAAGGTAGGGTAAACGGACTCATTTCTAAGCAAAAATGGTGGACTCACCGAAAAATGTGTTTCATATGAGCTCCAAAGGTAGGGTGGTGGACTCGCTAAATAAATGTGTTTCAAATGAGCTCGAAAGGTAGGGTAAACGGACTTATTTCTAAGAAAAATAGTGGACTCGCCGGAAAATGTGTTTCAAATGAGCTCCAAACGTAGGGTGGTGGACTCGCTAAAAATGTGTTTCAAATGAGCTCGAAAGGTAGGGTAAACAGCCTCATTTCTAAGAAAAAATGGTGGACTCGCCGAAAAATGTGTTTTAAATGAGTTTCAAAGGTAGGGTGGTGGTCTAGCTGAAAAATGTGTTTCAAATGAGCTCCAAAGATAGGGTAAACGGTCCATTTCTTAGCAAAATTGGTGGACTCGCCTAAAAATGTGTTTCATATGACCTCAAAAGGTAGGGTGATGGACCCGCTAAAAAAATGTGTTTGGAATGAGCTCGAAAGGTAGGGTAAACGGCCTCATGTAAGCAAAAATGGTGGACACGCCAAAAAAAGTGTTTCAAATGAGTTCGAAAGGTAGGGTGGTGGACTCGCTAAAAAATGTGATTCAAATGAATTCAAAAGGTAGGGTAATCAGACTCATTTCTAAGCAAAAACGGTGGACTCGCCAAAAAATGTGTTTGAAATGAGCTCAAAAGGTAGTGTGGTGTGGACTCACAAATAAATGTGTTTCTAATAAGCTCAAAAGGTAGGGTAAACGGCCTCATTTCTAAGCAAAAATGGTGGACTCGAGAAAAATGTGTTTCAAATGAGCTCGAAAGGTAGGGTGGTGTGGACTCGCTAAAACATGTGTTTCAAATGAGCTCGAAAGGTAGGGTGGTGTGGACTCGCTAAAACATGTGTTTCAAATGAGCTCAAAAGGTAGGGTGATGGACCCGCTAAAAAAATGTGTTTCGAATAAGCTCGAAAGGTAGGGTAAACGGCATCATTTCTAAGCAAAAATGGTGGACTCGCGAAAAATGTGTTTCAAATGAGCTCGAAAGGTAGGGTGGTGTGACTCGCTAAAACACGTGTTTCAAATGAGCTCGAAAGGTAGGGTAAACGGCCTCATTTCTATGCAAAAACGGTGGTATCGCCGAAAAATGTGTTTCAAATGAGCTCGAAAGGTAGGGTGGTGGACTCGCTAAAAAATGGGTTTCAAATGAGATCAAAAGGTAGGGTAAACAGACTCATTTCTAAGAAAAAATGGTGGACTCGCCGAAAAATGTGTTTCATATGAGCTCCAAAGGTAGGGTGGTGGACTCGCTAAAAAATGTGTTTCAAATGAATTCAAAAGGTAGGGTAAAAAGACTCATTTCTAAGCAAAAATGGTGGACTCTCCGAATAATGTGTTTCAAATGAGCTCGAAAGGTAGGGTGGCGTGGACTCACTAAAATTTGTGTTTCAAATGAGCTCGAAAGGTAGGGTAAACAGCCTCATTTCTAAGAAAAAATGGTGGACTCGCCAAAAAATGTGTTTCAAATGAGCTTCAAAGGTAGGGTGGTGATCTAGCTGAAAATGTGTTTCAAATGAGCTCGAATGATAGGGAAAACGGCCCCGTTTCTGAGCAAAAATGGTGGACTCGCCGAAAATTGTGTTTCAAATGAGCTCGAAAGGTAGGGTGGTGGACTCGCTAAAAAATGTGTTTCAAATGAACTCGAAAGGTAGGGTAAACGGACTCATTTCTAAGCAAAAATGGTGGACTCACCGAAAAATGTGTTTCATATGAGCTCCAAAGGTAGGGTGGTGGACTCGCTAAATAAATGTGTTTCAAATGAGCTCGAAAGGTAGGGTAAACGGACTTATTTCTAAGAAAAATAGTGGACTCGCCGGAAAATGTGTTTCAAATGAGCTCCAAAAGTAGGGTGGTGGACTCGCTAAAAATGTGTTTCAAATGAGGTCGAAAGGTAGGGTAAACAGCCTCATTTCTAAGAAAAAATGGTGGACTCGCCGAAAAATGTGTTTTAAATGAGTTTCAAAGGTAGGGTGGTGGTCTAGCTGAAAAATGTGTTTCAAATGAGCTCCAAAGATAGGGTAAACGGTCCATTTCTGAGCAAAATTGGTGGACTCGCCTAAAAATGTGTTTCATATGACCTCAAAAGGTAGGGTGATGGACCCGCTAAAAAAATGTGTTTGGAATGAGCTCGAAAGGTAGGGTAAACGGCCTCATGTAAGCAAAAATGGTGGACACGCCAAAAAAAGTGTTTCAAATGAGTTCGAAAGGTAGGGTGGTGGACTCGCTAAAAAATGTGATTCAAATGAATTCAAAAGGTAGGGTAATCAGACTCATTTCTAAGCAAAAACGGTGGACTCGCCAAAAAATGTGTTTGAAATGAGCTCAAAAGGTAGTGTGGTGTGGACTCACAAATAAATGTGTTTCTAATAAGCTCAAAAGGTAGGGTAAACGGCCTCATTTCTAAGCAAAAATGGTGGACTCGCGAAAAATGTGTTTCAAATGAGCTCGAAAGGTAGGGTGGTGTGGACTCGCTAAAACATGTGTTTCAAATGAGCTCGAAAGGTAGGGTGGTGTGGACTCGCTAAAACATGTGTTTCAAATGAGCTCGAAAGGTAGGGTAAACGGCCTCATTTCTATGCAAAAATGGTGGTCTTGCGGAAAAATGTGTTTCAAATGAGCTCGAAAGGTAGGGTGGTGGACTCGCTAAAAAATGTGTTTCAAATGAGATCAATAGGGGTAAACAGACTCATTTCTAAGAAAAAATGGTGGACTCGCCAAAAAATGTGTTTCATATGAGCTCCAAAGGTAGGGTGGTGGACTCGCTAAAAAAATTTGTTTCAAATGAACTCGAACGGTAGGGTAAACGGCCTTATTTCTAAGAAAAAATGGTGGACTCGCCGGAAAATGTGTTTCAAATGAGCTCCAAAGGTAGGGTGGTGGACGCGCTAAAAAATGTGTTTCAAATGAATTCAATAGGTAGGGTAAAAAGACTCATTTCTAAGCAAAAATGGTGGACTCTCCGAATAATTTGTTTCAAATGAGTTCGAAAGGTAGGGTGGTGTGGACTCACTAAAATATGTGTTTCAAATGAGCTCGAAAGGTAGGGTAAACGGCCTCATTTCTAAGAAAAATGGTGGACTCGCCAAAAAATGTGTTTCAAATGAGCTTCAAAGGTAGGGTGGTGATCTAGCTGAAAATGTGTTTCAAATGAGCTCGAATGATAGGGAAAACGGCCCCATTTCTGAGCAAAAATGGTGGACTCGCCGAAAATTGTGTTTCATATGAGTTCGAAAGGTAGGGTGGTGGACTCGCTAAAAAATGTGTTTCAAATGAGTTTGAAAGGTAGCATAAACAACCTCATTTGTAAGCAAAAAAACAAGACACGCCGAAAAATGTGTTTCAAATGAGTTCGAAAGGTAGGGTGGTTGAGTCGCTAAAAAATGTGTTTCAAATGAATTCAAAAGGTAGGGTAAACAGACTCATTTCTTAGCAAAAATGGTGGACTCGCCGAAAAATGTGTTTCAAATGAGCTCAAAAGGTAGTGTGGTGTGGACTCACAAATAAATGTGTTTCGAATAAGCTCGAAAGGTAGGGTAAACGGCATCATTTCTAAGCAAAAATGGTGGACTCGCGAAAAATGTGTTTCAAATGAGCTCGAAAGGTAGGGTGGTGTGACTCGCTAAAACACGTGTTTCAAATGAGCTCCGAAGGTAGGGTAAACGGCCTCATTTCTATGCAAAAATGGTGGTATCGCCGAAAAATGTGTTTCAAATGAGCTCAAAAGGTAGGGTGGTGGACTCGCTATAAAATGTGTTTCAAATGAGATCAAAAGGTAGGGTAAACAGACTCATTTCTAAGAAAAAATGGTGGACTCGCCGAAAAATGTGTTTCATATGAGCTCCAAAGGTAGGGTGGTGGACTCGCTAAAAAATGTGTTTCAAATGAATTCAAAAGGTAGGGTAAAAAGACTCATTTCTAAGCAAAAATGGTGGACTCTCCGAATAATATGTTTCAAATGAGCTCGAAAGGTAGGGTGGCGTGGACTCACTAAAATTTGTGTTTCAAATGAGCTCGAAAGGTAGGGTAAACGGCCTCATTTCTAAGAAAAAATGGTGGACTCGCCAAAAAATGTGTTTCAAATGAGCTTCAAAGGTAGGGTGGTGATCTAGCTGAAAATGTGTTTCAAATGAGCTCGAATGATAGGGAAAACGGCCCCGTTTCTGAGCAAAAATGGTGGACTCGCCGAAAATTGTGTTTCAAATGAGCTCGAAAGGTAGGGTGGTGGACTCGCTAAAAAATGTGTTTCAAATGAACTCGAAAGGTAGGGTAAACGGACTCATTTCTAAGCAAAAATGGTGGACTCACCGAAAAATGTGTTTCATATGAGCTCCAAAGGTAGGGTGGTGGACTCGCTAAATAAATGTGTTTCAAATGAGCTCGAAAGGTAGGGTAAACGGACTTATTTCTAAGAAAAATAGTGGACTCGCCGGAAAATGTGTTTCAAATGAGCTCCAAAAGTAGGGTGGTGGACTCACTAAAAATGTGTTTCAAATGAGCTCGAAAGGTAGGGTAAACAGCCTCATTTCTAAGAAAAAATGGTGGACTCGCCGAAAAATGTGTTTTAAATGAGTTTCAAAGGTAGGGTAGTGGTCTAGCTGAAAAATGTGTTTCAAATGAGCTCCAAAGATAGCGTAAACGGTCCATTTCTGAGCAAAATTGGTGGACTCGCCTAAAAATGTGTTTCATATGAGCTCAAAAGGTAGGGTGATGGACCCGCTAAAAAAATGTGTTTCGAATGAGCTCGAAAGGTAGGGTAAACGGCCTCATGTAAGCAAAAATGGTGGACACGCCAAAAAAAGTGTTTCAAATGAGTTCGAAAGGTAGGGTGGTGGACTCGCTAAAAAATGTGATTCAAATGAATTCAAAAGGTAGGGTAATCAGACTCATTTCTAAGCAAAAACGGTGGACTCGCCAAAAAATGTGTTTGAAATGAGCTCAAAAGGTAGTGTGGTGTGGACTCACAAATAAATGTGTTTATAATAAGCTCAAAAGGTAGGGTAAATGGCCTCATTTCTAAGCAAAAATGGTGGACTCGCGAAAAATGTGTTTCAAATGAGCTCGAAAGGTAGGGTGGTGTGGACTCGCTAAAACATGTGTTTCAAATGAGCTCGAAAGGTAGGGTAAACGACCTCATTTCTATGCAAAAATGGTGGTCTTGCGGAAAAATGTGTTTCAAATGAGCTCGAAAGGTAGGGTGGTGGACTCGCTAAAAAATGTGTTTCAAATGAGATCAATAGGGGTAAACAGACTCATTTCTAAGAAAAAATGGTGGACTCGCCAAAAAGAGTGTTTCATATGAGCTCCAAAGGTAGGGTGGTGGACTCGCTAAAAAAATTTGTTTCAAATGAACTCGAACGGTAGGGTAAACGGCCTTATTTCTAAGAAAAAATGGTGGACTCGCCGGAAAATGTGTTTCAAATGAGCTCCAAAGGTAGGGTGGTGGACGCGCTAAAAAATGTGTTTCAAATGAATTCAAAAGGTAGGGTAAAAAGACTCATTTCTAAGCAAAAATGGTGGACTCTCCGAATAATTTGTTTCAAATGAGCTCGAAAGGTAGGGTGGTGTGGACTCACTAAAATATGTGTTTCAAATGAGCTCAAAAGGTAGGGTAAACGGCCTCATTTCTAAGAAAAATGGTGGACTCGCCAAAAAATGTGTTTCAAATGAGCTCGAATGATAGGGAAAACGGCCCCATTTCTGAGCAAAAATGGTGGACTCGCCGAAAATTGTGTTTCATATGAGTTCGAAAGGTAGGGTGGTGGACTCGCTAAAAAATGTGTTTCAAATGAGTTTGAAAGGTAGCATAAACAACCTCATTTGTAAGAAAAAAAACTAGACACGCCGAAAAATGTGTTTCAAATGAGTTCGAAAGGTAGGGTGGTTGAGTCGCTAAAAAATGTGTTCAAATGAATTCAAAAGGTAGGGTAAACAGACTCATTTCTTAGCAAAAATGGTGGACTCGCCGAAAAATGTGTTTCAAATGAGCTCAAAAGGTAGTGTGGTGTGGACTCACAAATAAATGTGTTTCGAATAAGCTCGAAAGGTAGGGTAAACGGCATCATTTCTAAGCAAAAATGGTGGACTCGCGAAAAATGTGTTTCAAATGAGCTCGAAAGGTAGGGTGGTGTGGACTCGCTAAAACACGTGTTTCAAATGAGCTCGAAAGGTAGGGTAAACGGCCTCATTTCTATGCAAAAATGGTGGTATCGCCGAAAAATGTGTTTCAAATGAGCTCGAAAGGTAGGGTGGTGGACTCGCTAAAAAATGTGTTTCAAATGAGATCAAAAGGTAGGGTAAACAGACTCATTTCTAAGAAAAATGGTGGACTCGCCGAAAAATGTGTTTCATATGAGCTCCAAAGGTAGGGTGGTGGACTCGCTAAAAAATTTTGTTTCAAATGACCTCGAACGGTAGGGCAAACGGCCTTATTTCTAAGACAAAATAGTAGACTCGCCTTAAAATGTGTTTCAAATGAGCTCCAAAGGTAGGGTGGTGGACTCGCTAAAAAATGTGTTTCAAATGAATTCAAAAGGTAGGGTAAAAAGACTCATTTCTAAGCAAAAATGGTGGACTCTCCGAATAATGTGTTTCAAATGAGCTCGAAAGGTAGGGTAGCGTGGACTCACTAAAATTTGTGTTTCAAATGAGCTCGAAAGGTAGGGTAAACGGCCTCATTTCTAAGAAAAAATGGTGGACTCGCCAAAAAATGTGTTTCAAATGAGCTTCAAAGGTAGGGTGGTGATCTAGCTGAAAATGTGTTTCAAATGAGCTCGAATGATAGGGAAAACGGCCCCGTTTCTGAGCAAAAATGGTGGACTCGCCGAAAATTGTGTTTCAAATGAGCTCGAAAGGTAGGGTGGTGGACTCGCTAAAAAATGTGTTTCAAATGAACTCGAATGGTAGGGTAAACGGACTCATTTCTAAGCAAAAATGGTGGACTCACCGAAAAATGTGTTTCATATGAGCTCCAAAGGTAGGGTGGTGGACTCGCTAAATAAATGTGTTTCAAATGAGCTCGAAAGGTAGGGTAAACGGACTTATTTCTAAGAAAAATAGTGGACTCGCCGGAAAATGTGTTTCAAATGAGCTCCAAAAGTAGGGTGGTGGACTCGCTAAAAAATGTGTTTCAAATGAGCTCGAAAGGTAGGGTAAACGGCCTCATTTCTAAGAAAAATGGTGGACTCGCCAAAAAATGTGTTTCAAATGAGCTTCAAAGGTAGGGTGGTGATCTAGCTGAAAATGTGTTTCAAATGAGCTCGAATGATAGGGAAAACGGCCCCATTTCTGAGCAAAAATGGTGGACTCGCCGAAAATTGTGTTTCATATGAGTTCGAAAGGTAGGGTGGTGGACTCGCTAAAAAATGTGTTTCAAATGAGTTTGAAAGGTAGCATAAACAACCTCATTTGTAAGAAAAAAAACTAGACACGCCTTAAAATGTGTTTCAAATGAGTTCGAAAGGTAGGGTGGTTGAGTCGCTAAAAAATGTGTTCAAATGAATTCAAAAGGTAGGGTAAACAGACTCATTTCTTAGCAAAAATGGTGGACTCGCCGAAAAATGTGTTTCAAATGAGCTCAAAAGGTAGTGTGGTGTGGACTCACAAATAAATGTGTTTCGAATAAGCTCGAAAGGTAGGGTAAACGGCATCATTTCTAAGCAAAAATGGTGGACTCGCGAAAAATGTGTTTCAAATGAGCTCGAAAGGTAGGGTGGTGTGGACTCGCTAAAACACGTGTTTCAAATGAGCTCGAAAGGTAGGGTAAACGGCCTCATTTCTATGCAAAAATGGTGGTATCGCCGAAAAATGTGTTTCAAATGAGCTCGAAAGGTAGGGTGGTGGACTCGCTAAAAAATGTGTTTCAAATGAGATCAAAAGGTAGGGTAAACAGACTCATTTCTAAGAAAAATGGTGGACTCGCCGAAAAATGTGTTTCATATGAGCTTCAAAGGTAGGGTGGTGGACTCGCTAAAAAATTTTGTTTCAAATGACCTCGAACGGTAGGGCAAACGGCCTTATTTCTAAGACAAAATAGTAGACTCGCCTTAAAATGTGTTTCAAATGAGCTCCAAAGGTAGGGTGGTGGACTCGCTAAAAAATGTGTTTCAAATGAATTCAAAAGGTAGGGTAAAAAGACTCATTTCTAAGCAAAAATGGTGGACTCTCCGAATAATGTGTTTCAAATGAGCTCGAAAGGTAGGGTAGCGTGGACTCACTAAAATTTGTGTTTCAAATGAGCTCGAAAGGTAGGGTAAACGGCCTCATTTCTAAGAAAAAATGGTGGACTCGCCAAAAAATGTGTTTCAAATGAGCTTCAAAGGTAGGGTGGTGATCTAGCTGAAAATGTGTTTCAAATGAGCTCGAATGATAGGGAAAACGGCCCCGTTTCTGAGCAAAAATGGTGGACTCGCCGAAAATTGTGTTTCAAATGAGCTCGAAAGGTAGGGTGGTGGACTCGCTAAAAAATGTGTTTCAAATGAACTCGAAAGGTAGGGTAAACGGACTCATTTCTAAGCAAAAATGGTGGACTCACCGAAAAATGTGTTTCATATGAGCTCCAAAGGTAGGGTGGTGGACTCGCTAAATAAATGTGTTTCAAATGAGCTCGAAAGGTAGGGTAAACGGACTTATTTCTAAGAAAAATAGTGGACTCGCCGGAAAATGTGTTTCAAATGAGCTCCAAAAGTAGGGTGGTGGACTCGCTAAAAATGTGTTTCAAATGAGCTCGAAAGGTAGGGTAAACGGCCTCATTTATAAGAAAAAATGGTGAACTCGCCGAAAAATGTGTTTTAAATGAGTTTCAAAGGTAGGGTGGTGGTCTAGCTGAAAAATGTGTTTCAAGTGAGCTCCAAAGATAGGGTAAACGGTCCATTTCTGAGCAAAATTGGTGGACTCGCCTAAAAATGTGTTTCATATGAGCTCAAAAGGTAGGGTGATGGACCCGCTAAAAAAATGTGTTTCGAATGAGCTCGAAAGGTAGGGTAAACAGCCTCATGTAAGCAAAAATGGTGGACACGCCAAAAAAAGTGTTTCAAATGAGTTCAAAAGGTAGGGTGGTGGACTCGCTAAAAAATGTGATTCAAATGAATTCAAAAGGTAGGGTAATCAGACTCATTTCTAAGCAAAAACGGTGGACTCGCCAAAAAATGTGTTTGAAATGAGCTCAAAAGGTAGTGTGGTGTGGACTCACAAATAAATGTGTTTCTAATAAGCTCAAAAGGTAGGGTAAACGGCCTCATTTCTAAGCAAAAATGGTGGACTCGCGAAAAATGTGTTTCAAATGAGCTCGAAAGGTAGGGTGGTGTGGACTCGCTAAAACATGTGTTTCAAATGAGCTCGAAAGGTAGGGTAAACGACCTCATTTCTATGCAAAAATGGTGGTCTTGCAGAAAAATGTGTTTCAAATGAGCTCGAAAGGTAGGGTGGTGGACTCGCTAAAAAATGTGTTTCAAATGAGATCAATAGGGGTAAACAGACTCATTTCTAAGAAAAAATGGTGGACTCGCCAAAAAATGTGTTTCATATGAGCTCCAAAGGTAGGGTGGTGGACTCGCTAAAAAAATTTGTTTCAAATGAACTCGAACGGTAGGGTAAACGGCCTTATTTCTAAGAAAAAATGGTGGACTCGCCGGAAAATGTGTTTCAAATGAGCTCCAAAGGTAGGGTGGTGGACGCGCTAAAAAATGTGTTTCAAATGAATTCAAAAGGTAGGGTAAAAAGACTCATTTCTAAGCAAAAATGGTGGACTCTCCGAATAATTTGTTTCAAATGAGCTCGAAAGGTAGGGTGGTGTGGACTCACTAAAATATGTGTTTCAAATGAGCTCGAAAGGTAGGGTAAACGGCCTCATTTCTAAGAAAAATGGTGGACTCGCCAAAAAATGTGTTTCAAATGAGCTTCAAAGGTAGGGTGGTGATCTAGCTGAAATGTGTTTCAAATGAGCTCGAATGATAGGGAAAACGGCCCCATTTCTGAGCAAAAATGGTGGACTCGCCGAAAATTGTGTTTCATATGAGTTCGAAAGGTAGGGTGGTGGACTCGCTAAAAAATGTGTTTCAAATGAGTTTGAAAGGTAGCATAAACAACCTCATTTGTAAGCAAAAAAACTAGACACGCCGAAAAATGTGTTTCAAATGAGTTCGAAAGGTAGGGTGGTTGAGTCGCTAAAAAATGTGTTTCAAATGAATTCAAAAGGTAGGGTAAACAAACTCATTTCTTAGCAAAAATGGTGGACTCGCCGAAAAATGTGTTTCAAATGAGCTCAAAAGGTAGTGTGGTGTGGACTCACAAATAAATGTGTTTCGAAAAAGCTCGAAAGGTAGGGTAAACGGCATCATTTCTAAGCAAAAATGGTGGACTCGCGAAAAATGTGTTTCAAATGAGCTCGAAAGGTAGGGTGGTGTGGACTCGCTAAAACACGTGTTTCAAATGAGCTCGAAAGGTAGGGTAAACGGCCTCATTTCTATGCAAAAATGGTGGTATCGCCGAAAAATGTGTTTCAAATGAGCTCGAAAGGTAGGGTGGTGGACTCGCTAAAAAATGTGTTTCAAATGAGATCAAAAGGTAGGGTAAACAGACTCATTTCTAAGAAAAAATGGTGGACTCGCCGAAAAATGTGTTTCATATGAGCTCCAAAGGTAGGGTGGTGGACTCGCTAAGTGGTGGATTCGCTAAAAAATGTGTTTCAACTGAGCTCGAAAGGTAGGGTAAACGGCCTCATTTCTAAGCAAAAATGGTGGACTCGCCGAAAAATGTGTTTCAAATGAGCTTCAAAGGTAGGGTGGTGGTCTAGCTGAAAAATGTATTTCAAATGAGCTCCAAAGATAGGGTAAACGGCCCCATTTATGAGAAAAAATGGTGGACTTGCCGAAAATTGTTTTTCATATGAGCTCCAATGGTAGGGTGGTGGACTCGCTAAAAAATGTGTTTCAAATGAGTTTGAACGGTAGGGTAAACAGCCTCATTTGTAAGCAAAAAAAGGTAGACACGACAAAAAATGTGTTTCAAATGAGTTCGAAAGGTAGGGTGGTTGACTCGCTAAAAAATATGTTTCGACTGAGCTCGAAATGTTGGGTAAACGGCCTCATTTCTAAGCAAAAATGGTGGACTCGCCGAAAAATGTGTTTCATATGAGCTCCAAACGTAGAGTGGTGGACTCGCTAAAAAAATGTGTTTCAAATGAGCTCGAAAGGTAAGGTAAACTGCCTTATTTCTAAGAAAAAATAGTGGACTCGCTGGAAAATGTGTTTCAAATGAGCTCCAAAGGTAGGGTGGTGGACTCGCTAAAAAATGTGTTTGAAATGAGCTCGAAAGGTAGGGTAAACAGACCCATTTCTAAGCAAAAATGGTGGACTCGCCAAAAAATGTGTTTCAAATGAGCTCAAAACGTAGGGTTGTGTGGACTCGCTGAACAATGTGTTTCAAATGAGCTCCAAAGGAAGGGTAAACGGCCTAATTTCTAAGAAAAAATGGTGGACTCTCTTAAAAATGTGTTTCAAATGAGCTCGAAAGGTTGGGTGGTGTGGACTCGCTAAAATATGTGTTTCAAATGATCTCGAAAGGTAGGGTAAATGGCCGCATTTCTAAGCAAAATGGTGGACTCGCCAAAAATGTGTTTCAAATGAGCTCGAAAGGTACGGTGGTGGACTCGCTAAAAAATGTGTTTCAAATGAGCTCGAAAGGGAGTGTGGTGTGGACTCACTAAAATATGTGTTTCAAATAAGCTCGAAAGGTAGGGTAAACGGCCTCATTTCTAAGCAAAAAAAAGTGGACTCGCCAAAATATGTGTTTCATATGAGCTTCAAAGGTAGGGTGGTGATCTAGCTGAAAAATGTGTTTCAAATGAGCTCCAATGATAGGGAAAACGGCCTCATTTCTGAGCAAAAATGGTGGACTCGCCGAAAATTGTGTTTCATATGAGCTCGAAAGGTAGGGCGGTGGACTCGCTAAATAATGTGTTTCAAATGAGTTTGAAAGGTAGGATAAACAACCTCATTTGTAAGCAAAAAAGGTGGACACGCCGAAAAATGTGTTTCAAATGAGTTCGAAAGGTAGGGTGGTTGACTCGCTAAAAAATAAGTTTCAAATGAATTCAAAAGCTAGGGTAAACAGACTCATTTCTAAGCAAAAATGGTGGACTCCCCGAAAAATGTGTCTCAAATGAGCTCAAAACGTAGGGTGGTGTGGACTCGCTAAAAAATGTGTTTCAAATGAGCTCTAAAGGTAGGGTAAACGGCCTCATTTCTAAGCAAAAATGGTGGTCTCGCCGAAAAATGTGTTTCAAATGAGCTCTAAAGGTAGGGTGGTGGACTCGCTAAAAAATGTGTTTCAAATGAGATCGAAAGGTAGGGTAAACGGACTCATTTCTAAGCAAAAAGGGTGGACTTCCCAAAAAATGTGTTTCATATGAGCTCCAAAGGTAGGGTGGTGGATTCGCTAAAAAATGTGTTTCAACTGAGCTCGAAAGGTAGGGTAAACGGCCTCATTTCTAAGCAAAAATGGTGGACTCGCCGAAAAATGTGTTTCAAATGAGCTTCAAAGGTAGGGTGGTGGTCTAGCTGAAAAATGTGTTTCAAATGAGATCCAAAGATATGGTAAACGGACTCATTTCTAAGCAAAAATGGTGGACTTGCCAAAAAATGTGTTTCATATGAGCTCCAATGGTAGGGTGGTGGACTCGCTAAAAAAATGTGTTTCAAATGAGCTCGAAAGGTAGGGTAAAGTCCTTATATCTAAGAAACAATAGTGGACTCGCTGGAAAATGTGTTTCAAATGAGCTCCAATGGTAGGGTGGTGGACTCGCTAAAAAATGTGTTTTAAATGAGATCGAAAGGTAGGGTAAACGGCCTCATTTCTAAGAAAACATAGTGGACTCGCTGGAAAATGTGTTTCAAATGAGCTCCAAAGGTAGGGTAAACGGCCTCATTTCTAAGAAAAAATGGTGGACTGGCAAAAAAAAAGTGTTTCAAATGAGCTTCAAAGGAAGGGTGGTGGTCTAGCTGAAAAATGTGTTTCAAATGAGCTCCAAAGATAGGGTAAACAACCCCATTTCTGAGTAAATATTGTGGACTCGCTGAAAATTGTTTTTCATATGAGCTCCAAAGGTAGAGTGGTGGACTCGCTAAAAAATGTGTTTCAAATGAGTTTGAAAGGTAGGGTAAACAACCTCATTTGTAAGGAAAAAAGGTGGACACGCCGAAAAATGTGTATCAAATGAGTGCGAAAGATAGGGTGGTGGACTCGCTACAAAATGTGTTTCGACTGAGCTCGAAATGTTGGGTAAACGGCCTCATTTCTAATAAAAAATGGTGGACTCGCCGAAAAATGTGTTTCATATGAGCTCCAAACGTAGAGTGGTGGACTCGCTAAAAAAATGTGTTTCAAATGAGCTCGAAAGGTAAGGTAAACTGCCTTATTTCTAAGAAAAAATAGTGGACTCGCTGGAAAATGTGTTTCAAATGAGCTCCAAAGGTAGGGTGGTGGACTCGCTAAAAAATGTGTTTGAAATGAGCTCGAAAGGTAGGGTAAACAGACTCATTTCTAAGCAAAAATGGTGGACTCGCCAAAAAATGTGTTTCAAATGAGCTCAAAACGTAGGGTTGTGTGGACTCGCTGAACAATGTGTTTCAAATGAGCTCCAAAGGAAGGGTAAACGGCCTAATTTCTAAGAAAAAATGGTGGACTCTCTTAAAAATGTGTTTCAAATGAGCTCGAAAGGTTGGGTGGTGTGGACTCGCTAAAATATGTGTTTCAAATGATCTCGAAAGGTAGGGTAAATGGCCGCATTTCTAAGCAAAATGGTGGACTCGCCAAAAATGTGTTTCAAATGAGCTCGAAAGGTACGGTGGTGGACTCGCTAAAAAATGTGTTTCAAATGAGCTCGAAAGGGAGTGTGGTGTGGACTCACTAAAATATGTGTTTCAAATAAGCTCGAAAGGTAGGGTAAACGGCCTCATTTCTAAGCAAAAAAAAGTGGACTCGCCAAAATATGTGTTTCAAATGAGCTTCAAAGGTAGGGTGGTGATCTAGCTGAAAAATGTGTTTCAAATGAGCTCCAATGATAGGGAAAACGGCCTCATTTCTGAGCAAAAATGGTGGACTCGCCGAAAATTGTGTTTCATATGAGCTCGAAAGGTAGGGCGGTGGACTCGCTAAATAATGTGTTTCAAATGAGTTTGAAAGGTAGGATAAACAACCTCATTTGTAAGAAAAAAAGGTGGACACGCCGAAAAATGTGTTTCAAATGAGTTCGAAAGGTAGGGTGGTTGACTCGCTAAAAAATATGTTTCAAATGAATTCAAAAGCTAGGGTAAACAGACTCATTTCTAAGCAAAAATGGTGGACTCCCCGAAAAATGTGTCTCAAATGAGCTCAAAACGTAGGGTGGTGTGGACTCGCTAAAAAATGTGTTTCAAATGAGCTCTAAAGGTAGGGTAAACGGCCTCATTTCTAAGCAAAAATGGTGGTCTCGCCGAAAAATGTGTTTCAAATGAGCTCTAAAGGTAGGGTGGTGGACTCGCTAAAAAATGTGTTTCAAATGAGATCGAAAGGTAGGGTAAACGGACTCATTTCTAAGCAAAAAGGGTGGACTTCCCAAAAAATGTGTTTCATATGAGCTCCAAAGGTAGGGTGGTCGATTCGCTAAATAATGTGTTTCAACTGAGCTCGAAAGGTAGGGTAAACGGCCTCATTTCTAAGCAAAAATGGTGGACTCGCCGAAAAATGTGTTTCAAATGAGCTTCAAAGGTAGGGTGGTGGTCTAGCTGAAAAATGTGTTTCAAATGAGATCCAAAGATATGGTAAACGGACTCATTTCTAAGCAAAAATGGTGGACTTGCCAAAAAATGTGTTTCATATGAGCTCCAATGGTAGGGTGTTGGACTCGCTAAAAAAATGTGTTTCAAATGAGCTCGAAAGGTAGGGTAAAGTCCTTATTTCTAAGAAACAATAGTGGACTCGCTGGAAAATGTGTTTCAAATGAGCTCGAAAGGTAGGGTGGTGGACTCGCTAAAAAATGTGTTTTAAATGAGATCGAAAGGTAGGGTAAACGGCCTCATTTCTAAGAAAACATAGTGGACTCGCTGGAAAATGTGTTTCAAATGAGCTCCAAAGGTAGGGTAAACGGCCTCATTTCTAAGAAAAAATGGTGGACTGGCAAAAAAAAAAGTGTTTCAAATGAGCTTCAAAGGAAGGGTGGTGGTCTAGCTGAAAAATGTGTTTCAAATGAGCTCCAAAGATAGGGTAAACAACCCCATTTCTGAGTAAAAATTGTGGACTCGCTGAAAATTGTTTTTCATATGAGCTCCAAAGGTAGAGTGGTGGACTCGCTAAAAAATGTGTTTCAAATGAGTTTGAAAGGTAGGGTAAACAACCTCATTTGTAAGGAAAAAAGGTGGACACGCCGAAAAATGTGTATCAAATGAGTGCGAAAGATAGGGTGGTTGACTCGCTAAAAAATGTGTTTCGACTAAGCTCGAAATGTAGGGTAAACGGCCTCATTTCTAAGAAAAAATGGTGGAATCGCCGAAAAATGTGTTTCATATGAGCTCCAAAGGTAGAGTGGTGGACTCGCTAAAAAATGTGTTTCAAATGAGCTCGAAAGGTAAGGTAAACGGCCTTATTTCTAAGAAAAAATAGTGGACTCGCTGGAAAATGTGTTTCAAATGAGCTCCAAAGGTAGGGTGGTGGACTCGCTAAAAAATGTGTTTCAAATAAGCTCTAAAGGTAGGGTAAACAGACTCATTTCCAAGAAAAAATGGTGGACTAGCCGAAAAATGTGTTTCAAATGAGCTCAAAACGTAGGGTGGTGTGGACTCGCTGAAAAATGTGTTTCAAATGAGCTCCAAAGGTAGGGTAAACGGCCTCATTTCTAAGAAAAAATGGTGGACTCTCTGAAAAATGTGTTTCAAATGAGCTTCAAAGGTAGGGTGGTGGTCTAGCTGAAAAATGTGTTTCAAATGAGCTCCAAAGATAGGGTAAACGGCCCATTTCTGAGCAAAATTGGTGGACTCGGCGAAAAAAGTGTATCATATGAGCTCAAAAGGTAGGGTGATGGACCCGCTAAAAAAATGTGTTTCGAATGAGCTCGAAAGGTAGGGTAAACGGCCTCATGTTCGCAAAAATGGTGGACACGCCGAAAAAAGTATTTCAAATGAGTTCGAAAGGTAGGGTGGTGGTCTCGCTAAAAAATGTGTTTCAAATGAATTCAAAAGGTAGGGTAAACAGACACATTTTCTAAGCAAAAATGGTGGACTCGCCAAAAAATGTGTTTCAAATGAGCTCAAAAGGTAGTGTTGTGTGGACTCACAAATAAATGTGTTTTGAATAAGCTCGAAAGGTAGGGTAAACGGCCTCATTTCGAAAAAAAAATGGTGGACTCGCGAAAAATGTGTTTCAAATGAGGTCGAAAGGTAGGGTGGTGTGGACTCGCTAAAACATGTGTTCCAAATGAGCTCGAAAGGTAGGGTAAACGGCCTCATTTCTAAGCAAAAATGGTGGTCTCGCCGATAAATGTGTTTCAAATGAGCTCGAAAGGTAGGGTGGTGGACTCGCTAAAAAATGTGTTTCAAATGAGATCGAAAGGTAGGGTAACAGACTCATTTCTAAACAAAAATGGTGGACTCGCCGAAAAATGTGTTTCATATGAGCTCCAAAGGTAGGGTGGTGGACTCGCTAAAAAAATGTGTTTCAAATGAACTCGAACGGTAGGGTAAACGGCCTTATTTCTAAGAAAAAATAGTGGACTCGCCCGAAAATGTGTTTCAAATGAGCTCCAAAGGTAGGGTGGTGGATTCGCTAAAAAATGTGTTTCAACTGAGCTCGAAAGGTAGGGTAAACGACCTCATTTCTAAGCAAAAATGGTGGACTTGCCGAAAAATGTGTTTCAAATGAGCTCGAAAGGTAGGGTGGTAGACTCGCTAAAAAATGTGTTTCAAATGAGCTCGAATGGTAGGGTAACGGACTCATTTCTAAGCAAAAATGGTGGACTCACCGAAAAATGTGTTTCATATGAGCTCCAAAGGTAGGGTGGTGGACTCGCTAAAAAAATGTGTTTCAAATGAGCTCGAAAGCTAGGGTAAACGGCCTCATTTCTAAGAAAAAATGGTGGACTCGCCAAAAAAATGTGTTTCAAATGAGCTTCAAAGGTAGGGTGGTGGTCTAGCTGAAAAATGTGTTTCAAATGAGCTCCAAAGATAGGGTAAACGACCCCATTTCTGAGCAAAAATGGTGGACTTGCCGAAAATTGTTTTTCATATGAGCTCCAATGGTAGGGTGGTGGACTCGCTAAAAAATGTGTTTCAAATGAGTTTGAAAGGTAGGGTAAACAACCTCATTTGTAAGGAAAAAAAGGTGGACACGCCGAAAAATATGTTTCAAATGAGTTCGAAAGGTAGGGTGGTTGACTCGCTAAAGAATATGTTTCGACTGAGCTCGAAATGTTGGGTAAACGGCCTCATTTCTAAGCAAAAATGGTGGACTCGCCGAAAAATGTGTTTCATATGAGCTCCAGAGGTAGAGTGGTGTACTCGCTAAAAAAAGTGTTTCAAATGAGCTCGAAAGGTAAGGTAAACGGCCTTATTTCTAAGAAAAAATAGTGGGCTCGCTGGAAAATGTGTTTCAAATGAGCTCCAAAGGTAGGGTCGTGGACTCGCTAAAAAATGTGTTTCAAATGAGCTCGAAACGTAGGGTGGTGGACTCGCTAAAAAATGTGTTTCAAATGAGATCGAAAGGTAGGGTAAACGGACTCATTTCTAAGAAAAAATGGTAGACTTGCCGAAAAATGTGTTTCATATGAGCTCCAAAGGTAGGGTGGTGGACTCGCTAAAAAAATGTGTTTCAAATGAACTCGAACGGTAGGGTAAACGGCCTTATTTCTAAGAAAAAATAGTGGACTCGCCGGAAAATGTGTTTCAAATGAGCTCCAAAGGTAGAGTGGTGGATTCGCTAAAAATTGTGTTTCAACTGAGCTCGAAAGGTAGGGTAAACGGCCTCATTTCTAAGCAAAAATGGTGGTCTCGCCGAAAAATGTGTTTCAAATGAGCTCGAAAGGTAGGGTGGTGGACTCGCTAAAAAATGTGTTTTAAATGAGATCGAAAGGTAGGGTAAACGGCCTCATTTCTAAGAAAACATAGTGGACTCGCTGGAAAATGTGTTTCAAATGAGCTCCAAAGGTAGGGTAAACGGCCTCATTTCTAAGAAAAAATGGTGGACTGGCAAAAAAAAAGTGTTTCAAATGAGCTTCAAAGGAAGGGTGGTGGTCTAGCTGAAAAATGTGTTTCAAATGAGCTCCAAAGATAGGGTAAACAACCCCATTTCCGAGTAAAAATTGTGGACTCGCTGAAAATTGTTTTTCATATGAGCTCCAAAGGTAGAGTGGTGGACTCGCTAAAAAATGTGTTTCAAATGAGTTTGAAAGGTAGGGTAAACAACCTCATTTGTAAGGAAAAAAGGTGGACACGCCGAAAAATGTGTATCAAATGAGTGCGAAAGATAGGGTGGTTGACTCGCTAAAAAATGTGTTTCGACTAAGCTCGAAATGTAGGGTAAACGGCCTCATTTCTAAGAAAAAATGGTGGAATCGCCGAAAAATGTGTTTCATATGAGCTCCAAAGGTAGAGTGGTGGACTCGCTAAAAAATGTGTTTCAAATGAGCTCGAAAGGTAAGGTAAACGGCCTTATTTCTAAGAAAAAATAGTGGACTCGCTGGAAAATGTGTTTCAAATGAGCTCCAAAGGTAGGGTGGTGGACTCGCTAAAAAATGTGTTTCAAATAAGCTCTAAAGGTAGGGTAAACAGACTCATTTCCAAGCAAAAATGGTGGACTAGCCGAAAAATGTGTTTCAAATGAGCTCAAAACGTAGGGTGGTGTGGACTCGCTGAAAAATGTGTTTCAAATGAGCTCCAAAGGTAGGGTAAACGGCCTCATTTCTAAGAAAAAATGGTGGACTCTCCGAAAAATGTGTTTCAAATGAGCTTCAAAGGTAGGGTGGTGGTCTAGCTGAAAAATGTGTTTCAAATGCGCTCCAAAGATAGGGTAAACGGCCCATTTCTGAGCAAAATTGGTGGACTCGGCGAAAAAAGTGTATCATATGAGCTCAAAAGGTAGGGTGATGGACCCGCTAAAAAAATGTGTTTCGAATGAGCTCGAAAGGTAGGGTAAACGGCCTCATGTTCGCAAAAATGGTGGACACGCCGAAAAAAGTATTTCAAATGAGTTCGGAAGGTAGGGTGGTGGTCTCGCTAAAAAATGTGTTTCAAATGAATTCAAAAGGTAGGGTAAACAGACACATTTTCTAAGCAAAAATGGTGGACTCGCCAAAAAATGTGTTTCAAATGAGCTCAAAAGGTAGTGTTGTGTGGACTCACAAATAAATGTGTTTTGAATAAGCTCGAAAGGTAGGGTAAACGGCCTCATTTCGAAAAAAAAATGGTGGACTCGCGAAAAATGTGTTTCAAATGAGGTCGAAAGGTAGGGTGGTGTGGACTCGCTAAAACATGTGTTCCAAATGAGCTCGAAAGGTAGGGTAAACGGCCTCATTTCTAAGCAAAAATGGTGGTCTCGCCGAAAAATGTGTTTCAAATGAGCTCGAAAGGTAGGGTGGTGGACTCGCTAAAAAATGTGTTTCAAATGAGATCGAAAGGTAGGGTAACAGACTCATTTCTAAACAAAAATGGTGGACTCGCCGAAAAATGTGTTTCATATGAGCTCCAAAGGTAGGGTGGTGGACTCGCTAAAAAAATGTGTTTCAAATGAACTCGAACGGTAGGGTAAACGGCCTTATTTCTAAGAAAAAATAGTGGACTCGCCCGAAAATGTGTTTCAAATGAGCTCCAAAGGTAGGGTGGTGGATTCGCTAAAAAATGTGTTTCAACTGAGCTCGAAAGGTAGGGTAAACGACCTCATTTCTAAGCAAAAATGGTGGACTTGCCGAAAAATGTGTTTCAAATGAGCTCGAAAGGTAGGGTGGTAGACTCGCTAAAAAATGTGTTTCAAATGAGCTCGAATTGTAGGGTAACGGACTCATTTCTAAGCAAAAATGGTGGACTCACCGAAAAATGTGTTTCATATGAGCTCCAAAGGTAGGGTGGTGGACTCGCTAAAAAAATGTGTTTCAAATGAGCTCGAAAGCTAGGGTAAACGGCCTCATTTCTAAGAAAAAATGGTGGACTCGCCAAAAAAATGTGTTTCAAATGAGCTTCAAAGGTAGGGTGGTGGTCTAGCTGAAAAATGTGTTTCAAATGAGCTCCAAAGATAGGGTAAACGACCCCATTTCTGAGCAAAAATGGTGGACTTGCCGAAAATTGTTTTTCATATGAGCTCCAATGGTAGGGTGGTGGACTCGCTAAAAAATGTGTTTCAAATGAGTTTGAAAGGTAGGGTAAACAGCCTCATTTGTAAGGAAAAAAAGGTGGACACGCCGAAAAATATGTTTCAAATGAGTTCGAAAGGTAGGGTGGTTGACTCGCTAAAGAATATGTTTCGACTGAGCTCGAAATGTTGGGTAAACGGCCTCATTTCTAAGCAAAAATGGTGGACTCGCCGAAAAATGTGTTTCATATGAGCTCCAGAGGTAGAGTGGTGGACTCGCTAAAAAAAGTGTTTCAAATGAGCTCGAAAGGTAAGGTAAACGGCCTTATTTCTAAGAAAAAATAGTGGGCTCGCTGGAAAATGTGTTTCAAATGAGCTCCAAAGGTAGGGTCGTGGACTCGCTAAAAAATGTGTTTCAAATGAGCTCGGAAGGTAGGGTGGTGGACTCGCTAAAAAATGTGTTTCAAATGAGATCGAAAGGTAGGGTAAACGGACTCATTTCTAAGAAAAAATGGTGGACTTGCCGAAAAATGTGTTTCATATGAGCTCCAAAGGTAGGGTGGTGGACTCGCTAAAAAAATGTGTTTCAAATGAACTCGAACGGTAGGGTAAACGGCCTTATTTCTAAGAAAAAATAGTGGACTCGCCGGAAAATGTGTTTCAAATGAGCTCCAAAGGTAGAGTGGTGGATTCGCTAAAAATTGTGTTTCAACTGAGCTCGAAAGGTAGGGTAAACGGCCTCATTTCTAAGCAAAAATGGTGGTCTCGCCGAAAAATGTGTTTCAAATGAGCTCGAAAGGTAGGGTGGTGGACTCGCTAAAAAATGTGTTTTAAATGAGATCGAAAGGTAGGGTAAACGGCCTCATTTCTAAGAAAACATAGTGGACTCGCTGGAAAATGTGTTTCAAATGAGCTCCAAAGGTAGGGTAAACGGCCTCATTTCTAAGAAAAAATGGTGGACTGGCAAAAAAAAAGTGTTTCAAATGAGCTTCAAAGGAAGGGTGGTGGTCTAGCTGAAAAATGTGTTTCAAATGAGCTCCAAAGATAGGGTAAACAACCCCATTTCTGAGTAAAAATTGTGGACTCGCTGAAAATTGTTTTTCATATGAGCTCCAAAGGTAGAGTGGTGGACTCGCTAAAAAATGTGTTTCAATTGAGTTTGAAAGGTAGGGTAAACAACCTCATTTGTAAGGAAAAAAGGTGGACACGCCGAAAAATGTGTATCAAATGAGTGCGAAAGATAGGGTGGTTGACTCGCTAAAAAATGTGTTTCGACTAAGCTCGAAATGTAGGGTAAACGGCCTCATTTCTAAGAAAAAATGGTGGAATCGCCGAAAAATGTGTTTCATATGAGCTCCAAAGGTAGAGTGGTGGACTCGCTAAAAAATGTGTTTCAAATGAGCTCGAAAGGTAAGGTAAACGGCCTTATTTCTAAGAAAAAATAGTGGACTCGCTGGAAAATGTGTTTCAAATGAGCTCCAAAGGTAGGGTGGTGGACTCGCTAAAAAATGTGTTTCAAATAAGCTCTAAAGGTAGGGTAAACAGACTCATTTCCAAGCAAAAATGGTGGACTAGCCGAAAAATGTGTTTCAAATGAGCTCAAAACGTAGGGTGGTGTGGACTCGCTGAAAAATGTGTTTCAAATGAGCTCCAAAGGTAGGGTAAACGGCCTCATTTCTAAGAAAAAATGGTGGACTCTCCGAAAAATGTGTTTCAAATGAGCTTCAAAGGTAGGGTGGTGGTCTAGCTGAAAAATGTGTTTCAAATGAGCTCCAAAGATAGGGTAAACGGCCCATTTCTGAGCAAAATTGGTGGACTCGGCGAAAAAAGTGTATCATATGAGCTCAAAAGGTAGGGTGATGGACCCGCTAAAAAAATGTGTTTCGAATGAGCTCGAAAGGTAGGGTAAACGGCCTCATGTTCGCAAAAATGGTGGACACGCCGAAAAAAGTATTTCAAATGAATTCGAAAGGTAGGGTGGTGGTCTCGCTAAAAAATGTGTTTCAAATGAATTCAAAAGGTAGGGTAAACGGACACATTTTCTAAGCAAAAATGGTGGACTCGCCAAAAAATGTGTTTCAAATGAGCTCAAAAGGTAGTGTTGTGTGGACTCACAAATAAATGTGTTTTGAATAAGCTCGAAAGGTAGGGTAAACGGCCTCATTTCGAAAAAAAAAATGGTGGACTCGCGAAAAATGTGTTTCAAATGAGGTCGAAAGGTAGGGTGGTGTGGACTCGCTAAAACATGTATTCCAAATGAGCTCGAAAGGTAGGGTAAACGGCCTCATTTCTAAGCAAAAATGGTGGTCTCGCCGAAAAATGTGTTTCAAATGAGCTCGAAAGGTAGGGTGGTGGACTCGCTAAAAAATGTGTTTCAAATGAGATCGAAAGGTAGGGTAACAGACTCATTTCTAAACAAAAATGGTGGACTCGCCGAAAAATGTGTTTCATATGAGCTCCAAAGGTAGGGTGGTGGACTCGCTAAAAAAATGTGTTTCAAATGAACTCGAACGGTAGGGTAAACGGCCTTATTTCTAAGAAAAAATAGTGGACTCGCCCGAAAATGTGTTTCAAATGAGCTCCAAAGGTAGGGTGGTGGATTCGCTAAAAAATGTGTTTCAACTGAGCTCGAAAGGTAGGGTAAACGACCTCATTTCTAAGCAAAAATGGTGGACTTGCCGAAAAATGTGTTTCAAATGAGCTCGAAAGGTAGGGTGGTAGACTCGCTAAAAAATGTGTTTCAAATGAGCTCGAATGGTAGGGTAACGGACTCATTTCTAAGCAAAAATGGTGGACTCACCGAAAAATGTGTTTCATATGAGCTCCAAAGGTAGGGTGGTGGACTCGCTAAAAAAATGTGTTTCAAATGAGCTCGAAAGCTAGGGTAAACGGCCTCATTTCTAAGAAAAAATGGTGGACTCGCCAAAAAAATGTGTTTCAAATGAGCTTCAAAGGTAGGGTGGTGGTCTAGCTGAAAAATGTGTTTCAAATGAGCTCCAAAGATAGGGTAAACGACCCCATTTCTGAGCAAAAATGGTGGACTTGCCGAAAATTGTTTTTCATATGAGCTCCAATGGTAGGGTGGTGGACTCGCTAAAAAATGTGTTTCAAATGAGTTTGAAAGGTAGGGTAAACAACCTCATTTGTAAGGAAAAAAAGGTGGACACGCCGAAAAATATGTTTCAAATGAGTTCGAAAGGTAGGGTGGTTGACTCGCTAAAGAATATGTTTCGACTGAGCTCGAAATGTTGGGTAAACGGCCTCATTTCTAAGCAAAAATGGTGGACTCGCCGAAAAATGTGTTTCATATGAGCTCCAGAGGTAGAGTGGTGGACTCGCTACAAAAAGTGTTTCAAATGAGCTCGAAAGGTAAGGTAAACGGCCTTATTTCTAAGAAAAAATAGTGGGCTCGCTGGAAAATGTGTTTCAAATGAGCTCCAAAGGTAGGGTCGTGGACTCGCTAAAAAATGTGTTTCAAATGAGCTCGAAAGGTAGGGTGGTGGACTCGCTAAAAACTGTGTTTCAAATGAGATCGAAAGGTAGGGTAAACGGACTCATTTCTAAGAAAAAATGGTGGACTTGCCGAAAAATGTGTTTCATATGAGCTCCAAAGGTAGGGTGGTGGACTCGCTAAAAAAATGTGTTTCAAATGAACTCGAACGGTAGGGTAAACGGCCTTATTTCTAAGAAAAAATAGTGGACTCGCCGGAAAATGTGTTTCAAATGAGCTCCAAAGGTAGAGTGGTGGATTCGCTAAAAATTGTGTTTCAACTGAGCTCGAAAGGTAGGGTAAACGGCCTCATTTCTAAGCAAAAATGGTGGTCTCGCCGAAAAATGTGTTTCAAATGAGCTCGAAAGGTAGGGTGGTGGACTCGCTAAAAAATGTGTTTCAAATGAGCTCGAAAGGTAGGGTAAACGGCCTCATTTCTAAGAAAAAATGGTGGTCTCGCCGAAAAATGTGTTTCAAATGAGCTCGAAAGGTAGGGTGGTGGACTCGCTAAAAAATGTGTTTCAAATGAGATCGAAAGGTAGGGTAAACAGACTCATTTCTAAACAAAAATGGTGGACTTGCCAAAAAATGTGTTTCATATGAGCTCCAATGGTAGGGTGGTGGACTCGCTAAAAAAATGTGTTTCAAATGAGCTCGAAAGGTAGGGTAAAGGCCTTATTTCTAAGAAACAATCGTGGACTCGCTGGAAAATGTGTTTCAAATGAGCTCCAATGGTAGGGTGGTGGACTCGCTAAAAAATGTGTTTTAAATGAGCTTGAAAGGTAGGGTAAACGGCCTCATTTCTAAGAAAACATAGTGGACTCGCTGGAAAATGTGTTTCAAATGAGTTTGAAAGGTAGGGTAAACAACCTCATTTGTAAGGAAAAAAGGTGGACACGCCGAAAAATGTGTATCAAATGAGTTCGAAAGATAGGGTGGTTGACTCGCTAAAAAATGTTTTTCGACTGAGCTCGAAATGTAGGGTAAACGGCCTCATTTCTAAGCAAAAATGGTGGAATCGCCGAAAAATGTGTTTCATATGAGCTCCAAAGGTAGAGTGGTGGACTCGCTAAAAAATGTGTTTCAAATGAGCTCGAAAGGTAAGGTAAACGGCCTTATTTCTAAGAAAAAATAGTGGACTCGCTGGAAAATGTGTTTCAAATGAGCTCCAAAGGTAGGGTGGTGGACTCGCTAAAAAATGTGTTTCAAATAAGCTCTAAAGGTAGGGTAAACAGACTCATTTCTAAGCAAAAATGGTGGACTCGCCGAAAAATGTGTTTCAAATGAGCTCAAAACGTAGGGTGGTGTGGACTCGCTGAAAAATGTGTTTCAAATGAGCTCCAAAGGTAGGGTAAACGGCCTCATTTCTAAGAAAAAATGGTGGACTCTCCAAAAAATGTGTTTCAAATGAGCTTCAAAGGTAGGGTGGTGGTCTAGCTGAAAAATGTGTTTCAAATGAGCTCCAAAGATAGGGTAAACGGCCCATTTCTGAGCAAAATTGGTGGACTCGGCGAAAAAAGTGTATCATATGAGCTCAAAAGGTAGGGTGATGGAACCGCTAAAAAAATAAGTTTCGAATGAGCTCGAAAGGTAGGGTAAACGGCCTCATGTTCGCAAAAATGGTGGACACGCCGAAAAAAGTATTTCAAATGAGTTCGAAAGGTAGGGTGGTGGTCTCGCTAAAAAATGTGTTTCAAATGAATTCAAAAGGTAGGGTAAGCAGACTCATTTTCTAAGCAAAAATGGTGGACTCGCCAAAAAATGTGTTTCAAATGAGCTCAAAAGGTAGTGTTGTGTGGACTCACAAATAAATGTGTTTTGAATAAGCTCGAAAGGTAGGGTTAACGGCCTCATTTCGAAGAAAAAAATGGTGGACTCGCGAAAAATGTGTTTCAAATGAGGTCGAATGGTAGGGTGGTGTGGACTCGCTAAAACATGTGTTTCAAATGAGCTCGAAAGGTAGGGTAAACGGCCTCATTTCTAAGCAAAAATGGTGGTCTCGCCGAAAAATGTGTTTCAAATGAGCTCGAAAGGTAGGGTGGTGGACTCGCTAAAAAATGTGTTTCAAATGAGATCGAAAGGTAGGGTAACAGACTCATTTCTAAACAAAAATGGTGGACTCGCCGAAAAATGTGTTTCATATGAGCTCCAAAGGTAGGGTGGTGGACTCGCTAAAAAAATGTGTTTCAAATGAACTCGAACGGTAGGGTAAACGGCCTTATTTCTAAGAAAAAATAGTGGACTCGCCCGAAAATGTGTTTCAAATGAGCTCCAAAGGTAGGGTGGTGGATTCGCTAAAAATTGTGTTTCAACTGAGCTCGAAAGGTAGGGTAAACGACCTCATTTCTAAGCAAAAATGGTGGACTTGCCGAAAAATGTGTTTCAAATGAGCTCGAAAGGTAGGGTGGTAGACTCGCTAAAAAATGTGTTTCAAATGAGCTCGAATGGTAGGGTAACGGACTCATTTCTAAGCAAAAATGGTGGACTCACCGAAAAATGTGTTTCATATGAGCTCCAAAGGTAGGGTGGTGGACTCGCTAAAAAAATGTGTTTCAAATGAGCTCGAAAGCTAGGGTAAACGGCCTCATTTGTAAGAAAAAATGGTGGACTCGCCAAAAAAATGTGTTTCAAATGAGCTTCAAAGGTAGGGTGGGGGTCTAGCTGAAAAATATGATTCAAATGAGCTCCAAAGATAGGGTAAACGACCCCATTTCTGAGCAAAAATGGTGGACTTGCCGAAAATTGTTTTTCATATGAGCTCCAATGGTAGGGTGGTGGACTCGCTAAAAATGTGTTTCAAATGAGTTTGAAAGGTAGGGTAAACAGCCTCATTTGTAAGGAAAAAAAGGTGGACACGCCGAAAAATATGTTTCAAATGAGTTCAAAAGGTAGGGTGGTTGACTCGCTAAAGAATATGTTTCGACTGAGCTCGAAATGTTGGGTAAACGGCCTCATTTCTAAGCAAAAATGGTGGACTCGCCGAAAAATGTGTTTCATATGAGCTCCAGAGGTAGAGTGGTGGACTCGCTAAAAATGTGTTTCAAATGAGCTCGAAAGGTAAGGTAAACGGCCTTATTTCTAAGAAAAAATAGTGGACTCGCTGGAAAATGTGTTTCAAATGAGCTCCAAAGGTAGGGTCGTGGACTCGCTAAAAAATGTGTTTCAAATGAGCTCGAAAGGTAGGGTGGTGGACTCGCTAAAAAATGTGTTTCAAATGAGATCGAAAGGTAGGGTAAACGGACTCATTTCTAAGCAAAAATGGTGGACTTGCCGAAAAATGTGTTTCATATGAGCTCCAAAGGTAGGGTGGTGGACTCGCTAAAAAAATGTGTTTCAAATGAACTCGAACGGTAGGGTAAACGGCCTTATTTCTAAGAAAAAATAGTGGACTCCCCGGAAAATGTGTTTCAAATGAGCTCCAAAGGTAGGGTGGTGGATTCGCTAAAAATTGTGTTTCAACTGAGCTCGAAAGGTAGGGTAAACGACCTCATTTCTAAGCAAAAATGGTGGACTTGCCGAAAAATGTGTTTCAAATGAGCTCGAAAGGTAGGGTGGTAGACTCGCTAAAAAATGTGTTTCAAATGAGCTCGAATGGTAGGGTAACGGACTCATTTCTAAGCAAAAATGGTGGACTCACCGAAAAATGTGTTTCATATGAGCTCCAAAGGTAGGGTGGTGGACTCGCTAAAAAAATGTGTTTCAAATGAGCTCGAAAGCTAGGGTAAACGGCCTCATTTGTAAGAAAAAATGGTGGACTCGCCAAAAAAATGTGTTTCAAATGAGCTTCAAAGGTAGGGTGGGGGTCTAGCTGAAAAATATGATTCAAATGAGCTCCAAAGATAGGGTAAACGACCCCATTTCTGAGCAAAAATGGTGGACTTGCCGAAAATTGTTTTTCATATGAGCTCCAATGGTAGGGTGGTGGACTCGCTAAAAATGTGTTTCAAATGAGTTTGAAAGGTAGGGTAAACAGCCTCATTTGTAAGGAAAAAAAGGTGGACATGCCGAAAAATATGTTTCAAATGAGTTCAAAAGGTAGGGTGGTTGACTCGCTAAAGAATATGTTTCGACTGAGCTCGAAATGTTGGGTAAACGGCCTCATTTCTAAGCAAAAATGGTGGACTCGCCGAAAAATGTGTTTCATATGAGCTCCAGAGGTAGAGTGGTGGACTCGCTAAAAATGTGTTTCAAATGAGCTCGAAAGGTAAGGTAAACGGCCTTATTTCTAAGAAAAAATAGTGGACTCGCTGGAAAATGTGTTTCAAATGAGCTCCAAAGGTAGGGTCGTGGACTCGCTAAAAAATGTGTTTCAAATGAGCTCGAAAGGTAGGGTGGTGGACTCGCTAAAAAATGTGTTTCAAATGAGATCGAAAGGTAGGGTAAACGGACTCATTTCTAAGCAAAAATGGTGGACTTGCCGAAAAATGTGTTTCATATGAGCTCCAAAGGTAGGGTGGTGGACTCGCTAAAAAAATGTGTTTCAAATGAACTCGAACGGTAGGGTAAACGGCCTTATTTCTAAGAAAAAATAGTGGACTCCCCGGAAAATGTGTTTCAAATGAGCTCCAAAGGTAGAGTGGTGGATTCGCTAAAAATTGTGTTTCAACTGAGCTCGAAAGGTAGGGTAAACGGCCTCATTTCTAAGCAAAAATGGTGGACTCGCCGAAAAATGTGTTTCAAATGAGCTTCAAAGGTAGGGTGATGGTCTAGCTGAAAAATGTGTTTCAAATGAGATCCAAAGATATGGTAAACGGACTCATTTCTAAGCAAAAATGGTGGACTTGCCAAAAAATGTGTTTCATATGAGCTCCAAAGGTAGGGTGGTGGACTCGCTAAAAAAATGTGTTTCAAATGAGCTCGAAGGGTAGGGTAAAGGCATTATTTCTAAGAAACAATAGTGGACTCGCTGGAAAATGTGTTTCAAATGAGCTCCAAAGGTAGGGTGGTGGACTCGCTAAAAAATGTGTTTCAAATGAGATCGAAAGGTAGGGTAACAGACTCATTTCTAAACAAAAATGGTGGACTCGCCGAAAAATGTGTTTCATATGAGCTCGAAAGGTAGGGTGGTGGATTCGCTAAAAATTGTGTTTCAACTGAGCTCGAAAGGTAGGGTAAACGACCTCATTTGTAAGCAAAAATGGTGGACTTGCCGAAAAATGTGTTTCAAATGAGCTCGAAAGGTAGGGTGGTAGACTCGCTAAAAAATGTGTTTCAAATGAGCTCGAATGGTAGGGTAACGGACTCATTTCTAAGCAAAAATGGTGGACTCACCGAAAAATGTGTTTCATATGAGCTCCAAAGGTAAGGTGGTGGACTCGCTAAAAAAATGTGTTTCAAATGAGCTCGAAAGCTAGGGTAAACGGCCTCATTTCTAAGAAAAAATGGTGGACTCGCCAAAAAAAATGTGTTTCAAATGAGCTTCAAAGGTAGGGTGGTGGTCTAGCTGAAAAATATGTTTCAAATGAGCTCCAAAGATAGGGTAAACGACCCCATTTCTGAGCAAAAATGGTGGACTTGCCGAAAATTGTTTTTCATATGAGCTCCAATGGTAGGGTCGTGGACTCGCCAAAAAATGTGTTTCAAATGAGTTTGAAAGGTAGGGTAAACAGCCTCATTTGTAAGGAAAAAAAGGTGGACACGCCGAAAAATATGTTTCAAATGAGTTCGAAAGGTAGGGTGGTTGACTCGCTAAAGAATATGTTTCGACTTAGCTCGAAATGTTGGGTAAACGGCCTCATTTCTAAGCAAAAATGGTGGACTCGCCGAAAAATGTGTTTCATATGAGCTCCAGAGGTTGAGTGGTGTACTCGCTAAAAATGTGTTTCAAATGAGCTCGAAAGGTAAGGTAAACGGCCTTATTTCTAAGAAAAAATAGTGGACTCGCTGGAAAATGTGTTTCAAATGAGCTCCAAAGGTAGGGTCGTGGACTCGCTAAAAAATGTGTTTCAAATGAGCTCGAAAGGTAGGGTGGTGGACTCGCTAAAAAATGTGTTTCAAATGAGATCGAAAGGTAGGGTAAACGGACTCATTTCTAAGCAAAAATGGTGGACTTGCCGAAAAATGTGTTTCATATGAGCTCCAAAGGTAGGGTGGTGGACTCGCTAAAAAAATGTGTTTCAAATGAACTCGAACGGTAGGGTAAACGGCCTTATTTCTAAGAAAAAATAGTGGACTCGCCGGAAAATGTGTTTCAAATGAGCTCCAAAGGTGGAGTGGTGGATTCGCTAAAAATTGTGTTTCAACTGAGCTCGAAAGGTAGGGTAAACGGCCTCATTTCTAAGCAAAAATGGTGGACTCGCCGAAAAATGTGTTTCAAATGAGCTTCAAAGGTAGGGTGGTGGTCTAGCTGAAAAATGTGTTTCAAATGAGATCCAAAGATATGGTAAACGGACTCATTTCTAAGCAAAAATGGTGGACTTGCCAAAAAATGTGTTTCATATGAGCTCCAAAGGTAGGGTGGTGGACTCGCTAAAAAAATGTGTTTCAAATGAGCTCGAAAGGTAGGGTAAAGGCCTTATTTCTAAGAAACAATAGTGGACTCGCTTTTAAATGTGTTTCAAATGAGCTCCAATGGTAGGGTGGTGGACTCGCTAAAAAATATGTTTCAAATGAGCTCGAAAGGTAGGGTAAACAGACTTATTTCTCAGAAAAAATAGTGGAATCGCCGGAAAATGTGTTTCAAATGAGCTCAAAAAATGGTGGACTGGCAAAAAAAAATGGTGGACTGGCAAAAAAAAGTGTTTCAAATGAGCTTCAAAGGTAGGGTGATGGTCTAGCTAAAAAATGTGTTTCAAATGAGCTCAAAAGATAGGGTAAACAGCCCCATTTCTGAGTAAAAATGGTGGACTCGCTGAAAATTGTTTTTCATATGAGCTCCAAAGGTAGGGTAGTGGACTCGCTAAAAAATGTGTTTCGACTGAGCTCGAAATGTTGTGTAAACAGCCTCATTTCTAAGCAAAAATGGTGGACTCGCCGAAAAATGTGTTTCATATGAGCTCCAAACGTAGAGTGGTGGACTCGCTAAAAAAATGTGTTTCAAATGAGCTCGAAAGGTAAGGTAAACGGCCTTATTTCTAAGAAAAAATAGTGGACTCGCTGGAAAATGTGTTTCAAATGAGCTCCAAAGGTAGGGTGGTGGACTCGCTAAAAAATGTGTTTCAAATAAGCTCTAAAGGTAGGGTAAACAGACTCATTTCTAAGCAAAAATGGTGGACTCGCCGAAAAATGTGTTTCAAATGAGCTCAAAACGTAGGGTGGTGTGGACTCGCTGAAAAATGTGTTTCAAATGAGCTCCAAAGGTAGGGTAAACGGCCTCATTTCTAAGAAAAAATGATGGACTCTCCGAAAAATGTGTTTCAAATGAGCTTCAAAGGTAGGGGGGTGGTCTAGCTGAAAAATGTGTTTCAAATGAGCTCCAAAGATAGGGTAAACGGCCCATTTCTGAGCAAAATTGGTGGACTCGGCGAAAAAAGTGTATCATATGAGCTCAAAAGGTAGGGTGATGGACCCGCTAAAAAAATTTGTTTCGAATGAGCTCGAAAGGTAGGGTAAACGGCCTCATGTTCGCAAAAATGGTGGACACGCCGAAAAAAGTATTTCAAATGAGTTCGAAAGGTAGGGTGGTGGTCTCGCTAAAAAATGTGTTTCAAATGAATTCAAAAGGTAGGGTAAACAGACTCATTTTCTAAGCAAAAATGGTGGACTCGCCAAAAAATGTGTTTCAAATGAGCTCAAAAGGTAGTGTTGTGTGGACTCACAAATAAATGTGTTTTGAATAAGCTCGAAAGGTAGGGTAAACGGCCTCATTTCGAAAAAAAAATGGTGGACTCGCGAAAAATGTGTTTCAAATAAGGTCGAATGGTAGGGTGGTGTGGACTCGCTAAAACATGTGTTTCAAATGAGCTCGAAAGGTAGGGTAAACGGACTCATTTCTAAGCAAAAATGGTGGTCTCGCCGAAAAATGTGTTTCAAATGAGCTCGAAAGGTAGGGTGGTGGACTCGCTAAAAAATGTGTTTCAAATGAGATCGAAAGGTAGGGTAACAGACTCATTTCTAAACAAAAATGGTGGACTCGCCGAAAAATGTGTTTCATATGAGCTCCAAAGGTAGGGTGGTGGACTCGCTAAAAAAATGTGTTTCAAATGAACTCGAACGGTAGGGTAAACGGCCTTATTTCTAAGAAAAAATAGTGGACTCGCCCGAAAATGTGTTTCAAATGAGCTCCAAAGGTAGGGTGGTGGATTCGCTAAAAAATGTGTTTCAACTGAGCTCGAAAGGTAGGGTAAACGACCTCATTTCTATGCAAAAATGGTGGACTTGCCGAAAAATGTGTTTCAAATGAGCTCGAATGGTAGGGTAACGGACTCATTTCTAAGCAAAAATAGTGGACTCCCCGAAAAATGTGTTTCATATGAGCTCCAAAGGTAGGGTGGTGGACTCGCTAAAAAAATGTGTTTCAAATGAGCTCGAAAGCTAGGGTAAACGGCCTCATTTCTAAGAAAAAATGGTGGACTCGCCAAAAAAATGTGTTTCAAATGAGCTTCAAAGGTAGGGTGGTGGTCTAGCTGAAAAATGTGTTTCAAATGAGCTCCAAAGATAGGGTAAACGACCCCATTTCTGAGCAAAAATGGTGGACTTGCCGAAAATTGTTTTTCATATGAGCTCCAATGGTAGGGTGGTGGACTCGCTAAAAAATGTGTTTCAAATGAGTTTGAAAGGTAGGGTAAACAGCCTCATTTGTAAGGAAAAAAGGTGGACACGCCGAAAAATATGTTTCAAATGAGTTCGAAAGGTAGGGTGGTTGACTCGCTAAAGAATATGTTTCGACTGAGCTCGAAATGTTGGGTAAACGGCCTCATTTCTAAGCAAAAATGGTGGACTCGCCGAAAAATGTGTTTCATATGAGCTCCAGAGGTAGAGTGGTGGACTCGCTAAAAATGTGTTTCAAATGAGCTCGAAAGGTAAGGTAAACGGCCTTATTTCTAAGAAAAAATAGTGGACTCGCTGGAAAATGTGTTTCAAATGAGCTCCAAAGGTAGGGTCGTGGACTCGCTAAAAAATGTGTTTCAAATGAGCTCCAAAGGTAGGGTGGTGGACTCGCTAAAAAATGTGTTTCAAATGAGATCGAAAGGTAGGGTAAACGGACTCATTTCTAAGCAAAAATGGTGGACTTGCCGAAAAATGTGTTTCATATGAGCTCCAAAGGTAGGGTGGTGGACTCGCCAAAAAAATGTGTTTCAAATGAACTCGAACGGTAGGGTAAACGGCCTTATTTCTAAGAAAAAATAGTGGACTCGCCGGAAAATGTGTTTCAAATGAGCTCCAAAGGTGGAGTGGTGGATTCGCTAAAAATTGTGTTTCAACTGAGCTCGAAAGGTAGGGTAAACGGCCCCATTTCTAAGCAAAAATGGTGGACTCGCCGAAAAATGTGTTTCAAATGAGCTTCAAAGGTAGGGTGGTGGTCTAGCTGAAAAATGTGTTTCAAATGAGATCCAAAGATATGGTAAACGGACTCATTTCTAAGCAAAAATGGTGGACTTGCCAAAAAATGTGTTTCTTATGAGCTCCAAAGGTAGGGTGGTGGACTCGCTAAAAAAATGTGTTTCAAATGAGCTCAAAAGGTAGGGTAAAGGCCTTATTTCTAAGAAACAATAGTGGACTCGCTGGAAAATGTGTTTCAAATGAGCTCCAATGGTAGCGTGGTGGACTCGCTAAAAAATATGTTTCAAATGAGCTCGAAAGGTAGGGTAAACAGACTTATTTCTCAGAAAAAATAGTGGACTCGCCGGAAAATGTGTTTCAAATGAGCTCAAAAAATGGTGGACTGGCAAAAAAAAATGGTGGACTGGCAAAAAAAAGTGTTTCAAATGAGCTTCAAAGGTAGGGTGATGGTCTAGCTAAAAAATGTGTTTCAAATGAGCTCAAAAGATAGGGTAAACAGCCCCATTTCTGAGTAAAAATGGTGGACTCGCTGAAAATTGTTTTTCATATGAGCTCCAAAGGTAGGGTAGTGGACTCGCTAAAAAATGTGTTTCGACTGAGCTCGAAATGTTGGGTAAACGGCCTCATTTCTAAGCAAAAATGGTGGACTCACCGAAAATTGTGTTTCATATGAGCTCCAAACGTAGAGTGGTGGACTCGCTAAAAAAATGTGTTTCAAATGAGCTCGAAAGGTAAGGTAAACGGCCTTATTTCTAAGAAAAAATAGTGGACTCGCTGGAAAATGTGTTTCAAATGAGCTCCAAAGGTAGGGTGGTGGACTCGCTAAAAATGTGTTTCAAATAAGCTCTAAAGGTAGGGTAAACAGACTCATTTCTAAGCAAAAATGGTGGACTCGCCGAAAAATGTGTTTCAAATGAGCTCAAAACGTAGGGTGGTGTGGACTCGCTGAAAAATGTGTTTCAAATGAGCTCCAAAGGTAGGGTAAACGGCCTCATTTCTAAGAAAAAATGGTGGACTCTCCGAAAAATGTGTTTCAAATGAGCTTCAAAGGTAGGGTGGTGGTCTAGCTGAAAAATGTGTTTCAAATGAGCTCCAAAGATAGGGTAAACGGCCCATTTCTGAGCAAAATTGGTGGACTCGGCGAAAAAAGTGTATCATATGAGCTCAAAAGGTAGGGTGATGGACCCGCTAAAAAAATGTGTTTCAAATGAGCTCGAAAGGTAGGGTAAACGGCCTCATGTTCGCAAAAATGGTGGACGCGCCGAAAAAAGTATTTCAAATGAGTTCGAAAGGTAGGGTGGTGGTCTCGCTAAAAAATGTGTTTCAAATGAATTCAAAAGGTAGGGTAAACAAACTCATTTTCTAAGCAAAAATGGTGGACTCGCCAAAAAATGTGTTTCAAATGAGCTCAAAAGGTAGTGTTGTGTGGACTCACAAATAAATGTGTTTTGAATAAGCTCGAAAGGTAGGGTAAACGGCCTCATTTCGAAAAAAAAAATGGTGGACTCGCGAAAAATGTGTTTCAAATGAGGTCGAATGGTAGGGTGGTGTGGACTCGCTAAAACATGTGTTTCAAATGAGCTCGAAAGGTAGGGTAAACGGCCTCATTTCTAAGCAAAAATGGTGGTCTCGCCGAAAAATGTGTTTCAAATGAGCTCGAAAGGTAGGGTGGTGGACTCGCTAAAAAATGTGTTTCAAATGAGATCGAAAGGTAGGGTAACAGACTCATTTCTAAACAAAAATGGTGGACTCGCCGAAAAATGTGTTTCATATGAGCTCCAAAGGTAGGGTGGTGGACTCGCTAAAAAAATGTGTTTCAAATGAACTCGAACGGTAGGGTAAACGGCCTTATTTCTAAGAAAAAATAGTGGACTCGCCCGAAAATGTGTTTCAAATGAGCTCCAAAGGTAGGGTGGTGGATTCGCTAAAAAATGTGTTTCAACTGAGCTCGAAAGGTAGGGTAAACGACCTCATTTCTATGCAAAAATGGTGGACTTGCCGAAAAATGTGTTTCAAATGAGCTCGAAAGGTAGGGTGGTAGACTCGCTAAAAAATGTGTTTCAAATGAGATCGAAAGGTAGGGTAACAGACTCATTTCTAAACAAAAATGGTGGACTCGCCGAAAAATGTGTTTCATATGAGCTCCAAAGGTAGGGTGGTGGACTCGCTAAAAAAATGTGTTTCAAATGAACTCGAACGGTAGGGTAAACGGCCTTATTTCTAAGAAAAAATAGTGGACTCGCCCGAAAATGTGTTTCAAATGAGCTCCAAAGGTAGGGTGGTGGATTCGCTAAAAAATGTGTTTCAACTGAGCTCGAAAGGTAGGGTAAACGACCTTATTTCTATGCAAAAATGGTGGACTTGCCGAAAAATGTGTTTCAAATGAGCTCGAAAGGTAGGGTGGTAGACTCGCTAAAAAATGTGTTTCAAATGAGCTCGAATGGTAGGGTAACGGACTCATTTCTAAGAAAAAATAGTGGACTCCCCGAAAAATGTGTTTCATATGAGCTCCAAAGGTAGGGTGGTGGACTCGCTAAAAAAATGTGTTTCAAATGAGCTCGAAAGCTAGGGTAAACGGCCTCATTTCTAAGAAAAAATGGTGGACTCGCCAAAAAAATGTGTTTCAAATGAGCTTCAAAGGTAGGGTGGTGGTCTAGCTGAAAAATGTGTTTCAAATGAGCTCCAAAGATAGGGTAAACGACCCCATTTCTGAGCAAAAATGGTGGACTTGCCGAAAATTGTTTTTCATATGAGCTCCAATGGTAGGGTGGTGGACTCGCTAAAAAATGTGTTTCAAATGAGTTTGAAAGGTAGGGTAAACAGCCTCATTTGTAAGGAAAAAAGGTGGACACGCCGAAAAATATGTTTCAAATGAGTTCGAAAGGTAGGGTGGTTGACTCGCTAAAGAATATGTTTCGACTGAGCTCGAAATGTTGTGTAAACGGCCTCATTTCTAAGCAAAAATGGTGGACTCGCCGAAAAATGTGTTTCATATGAGCTCCAGAGGTAGAGTGGTGGACTCGCTAAAAATGTGTTTCAAATGAGCTCGAAAGGTAAGGTAAACGGCCTTATTTCTAAGAAAAAATAGTGGACTCGCCGAAAAATGTGTTTCATATGAGCTCCAGAGGTAGAGTGGTGGACTCGCTAAAAATGTGTTTCAAATGAGCTCGAAAGGTAAGGTAAACGGCCTTATTTCTAAGAAAAAATAGTGGACTCGCTGGAAAATGTGTTTCAAATGAGCTCCAAAGGTAGGGTCGTGGACTCGCTAAAAAATGTGTTTCAAATGAGCTCCAAAGGTAGGGTGGTGGACTCGCTAAAAAATGTGTTTCAAATGAGATCGAAAGGTAGGGTAAACGGACTCATTTCTAAGCAAAAATGGTGGACTGGCCGAAAAATGTGTTTCATATGAGCTCCAAAGGTAGGGTGGTGGACTCGCTAAAAAAATGTGTTTCAAATGAACTCGAACGGTAGGGTAAACGGCCTTATTTCTAAGAAAAAATAGTGGAATCGCCGGAAAATGTGTTTCAAATGAGCTCCAAAGGTGGAGTGGTGGATTCGCTAAAAATTGTGTTTCAACTGAGCTCGAAAGGTAGGGTAAACGGCCTCATTTCTAAGCAAAAATGGTGGACTCGCCGAAAAATGTGTTTCAAATGAGCTTCAAAGGTAGGGTGGTGGTCTAGCTGAAAAATGTGTTTCAAATGAGATCCAAAGATATGGTAAACGGACTCATTTCTAAGCAAAAATGGTGGACTTGCCAAAAAATGTGTTTCATATGAGCTCCAAAGGTAGGGTGGTGGACTCGCTAAAAAAATGTGTTTCAAATGAGCTCGAAAGGTAGGGTAAAGGCCTTATTTCTAAGAAACAATAGTGGACTCGCTGGAAAATGTGTTTCAAATGAGCTCCAATGGTAGCGTGGTGGACTCGCTAAAAAATATGTTTCAAATGAGCTCGAAAGGTAGGGTAAACAGACTTATTTCTCAGAAAAAATAGTGGACTCGCCGGAAAATGTGTTTCAAATGAGCTCAAAAAATGGTGGACTGGCAAAAAAAAATGGTGGACTGGCAAAAAAAAGTGTTTCAAATGAGCTTCAAAGGTAGGTTGATGGTCTAGCTAAAAAATGTGTTTCAAATGAGCTCAAAAGATAGGGTAAACAGCCCCATTTCTGAGTAAAAATGGTGGACTCGCTGAAAATTGTTTTTCATATGAGCTCCAAAGGTAGGGTAGTGGACTCGCTAAAAAATGTGTTTCGACTGAGCTCGAAATGTTGGGTAAACGGCCTCATTTCTAAGCAAAAATGGTGGACTCACCGAAAAATGTGTTTCATATGAGCTCCAAACGTAGAGTGGTGGACTCGCTAAAAAAATGTGTTTCAAATGAGCTCGAAAGGTAAGGTAAACGGCCTTATTTCTAAGAAAAAATAGTGGACTCGCTGGAAAATGTGTTTCAAATGAGCTCCAAAGGTAGGGTGGTGGACTCGCTAAAAAATGTGTTTCAAATAAGCTCTAAAGGTAGGGTAAACAGACTCATTTCTAAGCAAAAATGGTGGACTCGCCGAAAAATGTGTTTCAAATGAGCTCAAAACGTAGGGTGGTGTGGACTCGCTGAAAAATGTGTTTCAAATGAGCTCCAAAGGTAGGGTAAACGGCCTCATTTCTAAGAAAAAATGGTGGACTCTCCGAAAAATGTGTTTCAAATGAGCTCTAAAGGTAGGGTGGTGGACTCGCTAAAAATGTGTTTCAAATGAGCTCCAAAGATAGGGTAAACGGCCCATTTCTGAGCAAAATTGGTGGACTCGGCGAAAAAAGTGTATCATATGAGCTCAAAAGGTAGGGTGATGGACCCGCTAAAAAAATGTGTTTCGAATGAGCTCGAAAGGTAGGGTAAACGGCCTCATGTTCGCAAAAATGGTGGACACGCCGAAAAAAGTATTTCAAATGAGTTCGAAAGGTAGGGTGGTGGACTCGCTAAAAAATGTGTTTCAAATGAATTCAAAAGGTAGGGTAAACAGACTCATTTTCTAAGCAAAAATGTGTTTCAAATGAGCTCAAAAGGTAGTGTTGTGTGGACTCACAAATAAATGTGTTTTGAATAAGCTCGAAAGGTAGGGTAAACGGCCTCATTTCGAATAAAAAAATGGTGGACTCGCGAAAAATGTGTTTCAAATGAGGTCGAAAGGTAGGGTGGTGTGGACTCGCTAAAACATGTGTTTCAAATGAGCTCGAAAGGTAGGGTGTAACAGCCCTACTGTAACTTGCCTTTTGGTGTGCAATAAAATTGTTGAATCATGTCATCATTCCATAATTGGTTGCATTTAATTAAATATGTCTCCCAAATGTTTTCCAAATTTAAATTCTTATTTTGAATTCAAATGCTTTCAAATAATTTCTTTTGAAGTTTCAAATTATTTATAAATAACCAAACTAGATATTAATATGACTAATTTGAAACCATTAAAAATTATTAAAAAGTTATTTTTATGACTCTTCTCTTATTTGTTTTACAAATACAAAAAAACAGAAAAGTTTTAAAAAGGAAATTCAAAACCAGAAAGAAAAATATGGGGAGAGGCTCTCCTGGCCGAGCTGGGCCAGCTCGGCCCAGCAAACCCCAGCCCGAAGGCCACTTCCTCTCCTTCGTCCTCGTACGGACGCGCAGAGGGACGCCCTTTCCAGCGCGGCATGGAGCTCTCTCCCTCTGCCAAGCTCGCCCCACAGCTCCCCACTGCCACCTCCTCTCCTCTCCCCTATATCAATCGACCGGAACCCTAACCCTAGCCCCCAAGCTTTCTCCTCTCCCGCCGCCGCTTGCTCCTTAGCTTCCGCATAGCCGTCGCCATGGCCGTCGGGCCCGAGCTCGCCTACGTATGACGCCGCCCTCTCCTGCTTCATCGACGCGCCAGGGGCTGCGCCGCCGTCCCCTCCTTCCTCTCGACGCGAGCTGAGGACCCGGGGGACGCCTCCGACGAGCCGTCCGTCCCCGCTTCTTCGCAACATCGAACGCACGGCCGGAGCTTCTTCTTCGACGCCGTTGTCATCCTCCTACCTCCCCGAGCCTCCCACGACGCCAGCGACCTCCCCTCGGTGAGCCGCCGCCGCCCCTACCTTTTTCCCCCCTTCGAATCGTCGCGGACGCCGGAGTTCTTCTCTGCGCCGGCGAGCACGCCTCGGACCGCCGGTGTCGACCACCAACTCCAGCACCCCGCGCCTCCCACTCGAACCCGAGCCTAAAAATGAAGACGCCACGCGTTACCGCACGCATAGCACACCACACGCACGCAGCGGCGCCGCCAGGAAATGGCCGCCGGCGTCGACCTCTTCGCCGCCGTTCCCTGTCTCCGATCTTCGTCAGTTTCGTCAGAGGAACGGGAGCCGAGGACGTGCTAAAACAAACCCTGAACCAAACCTATCGCTAATCGCTACACTAACCTACTGGCTAAGCGCGCCGTTCCGTCCGCAGCGCGTCGCGAGTTCGAACCCCGGGCGCAGTGGAAAATGCCCCATTTTTTCCGTCGCTCGCTGACAGCCTGGCCCCACCGGTCAGTGACCGTGGAGCCAGCGCAGCGCCAGCGCGACCTGGGCCCGCATGTCAATCGTTGTGTGCGCCCCGCTGCGGTGAGAAAAGTTCCGGGGCATTGTCATTTTTGCACCGAAGCCCCTTCCTTTCTGTTTTTGCACAGAGGACCTCCTCTGCTAGTTTTCTATCACGGATAAGTCCTCGGGTTTTACAGAAATACCCCTACACTTATAAAATGCATAACTTTTAATTTATAACTCCAAATTAAATAAACTTTATATGTTTTTATATCAGAAAAATGTAATAAACATTAATATCTTATTCTTATGTCATTTTGCATCATTTTATTTTAAATGCTTATTTTAAATTAACAAATGCAATTAATTAATTAAATATGGGGTATGAGGGTAATAATTATATAATGCCCTAATTCCATTTAATATGCTCATCCCTTTTATACCATATCTTGCCATGCTATTAAATATTTAATTTGAGTTAAAAATAAATCACTTGCAATTAAATGCTAAATATGGAAGGTGTTGAGCAATTAATGCCTATTCCATTTAAATTAATTTGATCACCACATCTGCTATATATTAAGTAACATTTAATTGTTGGATACACAAATAACTTGCACCCTAATCTTTTGCCGGGATTTCATCCCCGCTTTAATATGACCTAATCATCTCATACCATCTCGCATCATCATTTGCTTGCGCATATCTCTGTATTGATTATTGTTCATATTGTCGATGTCTGGCTCTCTTTGGGTAGACGACGACGTGACTGCTGCGAGTACCTACGACACTGAGGTTCCAGCTATCGTGCCAGGCTACGAGCTGCCAGGCAAGCTTCTGCTAACCGGTTACACGATTGTCGGGTTTTTCATTCTTGCCTTTTGATCTATGCTATCCTAGTTATCGATTCTTGAATTGTGATCCCATCATATGTTTATCCTGCAGCCTATACATCTATATCCCCACAACCCATAACCCCTTGCTTGTTTATCTGTTGGCCTTTGCGAGTCGTAGTGCATGCTTAGAATTGGTTGAGCGAGTCGTTCCTTTGTCGTTTATCTCATATGCTTAGCATGATAGATGGTTCGACTATAATAAACTGCTGTCTTATTGTGGGGTTCTATAATTAAAAGATAAGGCACCAGGCGGAAGGCCTTGCGAGGTGCTTTGTTCTGCTCAGTGTCGACCTAGGAACTGAGATTTTGTCCTCGGATCCAATTTTGAGCGCACTAACCACTTGTGGGTGGCCCAATGGAGCCCCCCTCGACTTTGACTGGAACTTCGACTTGTCCGGGAGCTACACCTAGTTCGGGTTTTCCATTTGTCTCATATGCATCAATACTAGTGCAGTATCTTTTTACTTTGGCGGTGTGCCTTGTTACATGCATATAGGGCGCGGCCTGTTGGTGCGGAGGGGTGTGTCCTGCGGGAGTCCGCACCCTTTTTGCCGGGACCAGCATAGCTCCCGTGGCTCCTGGACTTGTCGCGGTGAAGGAAAAGAGTTGGGTTGAAAGGCCCTAATGTTTTTGACTGGGTTGATCATGCGAGTATGGGTCCAGTAGTGCACCCCTGCAGGGTATAATCTTATCGATGAGCCGCGTCCACGGTTATGGACGACTTGGTGATGATGCTGGCTAACAAGATCTAGACAACTTACATCTAATCTTTGTTAATTAATGTGACTAGTAATATAACATTACTTACACCCTAAATGGTAACTAAAATTGTTAACGTGTGAGTATTCCCGGATTGCTTCCTCATACTTGGTTGAGGGGGTTAATTCGAGAATGGGTTATGACTGGTGTCAGTTGTAGGTGGATATTTAAACGCTCTCTTATCCCTCTCTAAGTAGACGGAAGTTTTAGCGTGTCTCTTTAGTCTGCTAGTGCTGCTGCCGCTAAGTACACTTACCCCCATATTTTGGGAATCTTACAGTTTTGTAACCTGTTAGCTTAAGTTTGTTCGATACGCTTCGGTGTATTGACCCGTTCGCGGGCTGTGGTTTTTCTGCAGTTGAGGATCCTTCGCTCGACCAGTTCGGTGGATACTACGTGGAGTTCGACGACGAGAGCTACGTCGAGTAGTTAGAGTTCCCCTGGTCTACTTCCTGGTGGACTCCGTGGATGGGCCTTCTTTTTTCGTTTCGGCCTTGAGCCCTTTGCTTCTTGTCTGTACTCAGACCGGTGTGTTTCCGCTGCATGATGTAATGTTGGGACAAGTGTCCTCTGATTGGTGCCATTTGATATATTTTGCTCTGTGAGAGCTTTTGGATATTATTTCCTTTCTTTGTGTCTTAGGTTTATTCTGTGGTTTCAACCTGTTAAAAATCCGACTCGTATACCATGTGTGTATGGTTGAAGTATACGAGTTGGAAGACTTTTTGGGTCTTGCGTGCACAATCTGGAAACGTATGTGACGTTGGGATCGCCAAGAACTGTCGGCCAATGATCCATTCCGAGCATGGCCTGATGGTTTTCCTAGGAGTGGTAACCCCAGTATGTTCTTGGTTGTGTGGCCCAACCGATACGTTTCGTTTGTGTAGCTTGTATTCAGGGTCTGACAGTTGGTATCAGAGCTTAAACGCCCTCAGATTCCCTTCTACTGGTCGTTGTTTGAGTCTAGAAAAATATTTTGTAGTTATCAGGAAATTCTTAAACGTGAGAGTAGGAATTCTGTTCTTTTACTTCTTTCCCCACCCGCCCTCCCTGTTCTTCTGGTAAGGAAGTGTAACGATATTTCCCTTCTCACCTTAATTTTAAAATTAGGACATCACGTGTTCTGGGTTTCTGTAGTACCATAGTTGCAGGTGTCTTCAAGGTGGTGCTCTTCGTTTCAGCAGTTTCAACCTCTTCGGCTACGTTCAGTTTCATTTTTGAATGAATCAGATGTTTCTCCTCTTTTGGGGAAGTTACGTCAAGCTCAATTGGTGTTTCCTAGTTCTAGTGCTAGTCTTCATTCTTACCTCTCTTTAAACCTTTCTGGAAGTGAACAAGGTGGCGTACCATGATGGATGGCCATGTCTCGTTCCTTGTTGTCTTTTCTAAGCAATCTGAAGTTTTTCCTTTAAGCACTTACGTTGGATTTTTATCCGATTCTCGTGTTAACGTTGTATCCTCCTCAGGATGGAGAGTGGCGAAGAAGATACTCCAATGCCTTCCCAAATGGGGCAAGTTTTGTCTCAGATGACGCAAGTTTTGAGTCAAATTCAGCAAAACCAGAATCAGAGCAACAACTGTGTGTCTATCGTGCAGTTTCTCCAGCTCAATCCCCGCACGTTTGATGTCCCTCTGAGCCACTCGATGCTGATGACTGGCTGCGTGAGATGAACAATGCTCTGGCTGTTTCTCATGTATCCGATGAGGACCGTGTTCCTTATGTCACATATCTGCTCCGCGGTGAATCCATGTCTTGGTGGGAGAACTTCCTAGAATTACGACCACCAGGTGTTGTGACTACTTGGGATGAGTTCAAGGAGGCTTTCAAATACCACCATATTCCAGAAGGGGTCATGGAAAGAAAGCGGGAAGAATTCTATGACTTGACTCAGGAAAGCATGTCAGTGCTGGACTATCAAGCTGAGTTCAATCGTTTGGCCCGCTATGCTCAGGATGAGGTATCAACTGATGCCAAAAAGCAAGCCAAATTCCGTAGAGGTCTAAACCCAGATCTTAAGTACGCACTCACTCTTATCAAGTGCGATACCTTTGAAGACCTCGTCAACACAGCTCTCCGAGAGGAATTTGGAAGTGAGAAGTTCGAAGAATCTCGTAAACACTCTCTTGAAACAACTTCTTCTCCATCAGATTATACACCTCCGCAGAAACGTAGGGTTTGGATACCCTATGCAACTCAAACTCAACTCATCCACAGTCCAATCTCTCCGAGGTTTTCTTCTGGTCTAACCAACCCAGCTTCAGCTACAAGGAGTTTCCTCGAGCAGACAACGCCTATAGTTCCAAACTCTTTGGTTACCTGCTTCAAGTGCGGTGAGCCGGGACACTTCTCTTACAAGTGTCCGCAAAACACACTTCCTTCTCCACCTTGACGCCCTAAGAGTTGTGCTGTTACTCCTCAGGCTCCCAACATCGACAAAAGGTCTGTTGGTAGACGCGCAAGGGTGAATCATGTTACAACAAAAGAAGCAGAGGAAGCTACTGATGTGGTTCTTGGAAATCTATTCGTGAACTCTGTCCTCGCTAAAGTGTTGTTTGATTCTGGTGCGTCCCATTCGTTCATTTCGCAAAGTTTTGCTTCCAGCAATGGTGTTACTTTCGAAAAGATGGACAACCCTGTCTTAGTGCAGCAACCAGGATCCAAATGGCTTACAAGAGAAGTTAGCCTGAACAACGAGATCTTAATCGGAAATCTTCCATTCCAAGCGTCTCTTATTGCTCTTCGTTCTTCAGACATTGATGTCATCCTAGGGATGGATTGGCTTGTGGCAAATAAAGCGGTAATTGATTGTAATGCTAAATCTGTTAAGCTTACCCATTCTTCTGGCCAGATAGTCTACTTCTATTCAAAATCTCCATCTGTTCAGCTATATGCCCTCAATGTTCATCCTCTACCTGCTATGGAAGATATACCGGTGGTCCGAGACTTTCCTGATGTCTTTCCTGAAGAATTGCCAGGCATGCCGCCTGACAGAGCCGTGGAGTTTGTTATTGAACTAGAACCAGGCACTGCTCCTATCTCCAAACGTCCTTACAAGATGGGCCCCAAAGAACTGGCTGAACTTAAGAGACAGCTAGAGGAGTTGGAAAGTAAAGGTCACATCCAACCTAGTACTTCTCCTTGGGGTTGTCCTACTCTGTTTTTCAAAAAGAGGGACACGACTGGGCGACTGGTTGTTGACTACCGTCCTCTGAACAAGAAAACCATCAAGAACAAGTATCCTCTCCCTCGCATCAATGACCTGTATGATCAACTGGCTGGTGCTAAGGTTTTCTCCAAGTTGGACTTGAGGTCAGGTTATCACCAGATCAAGATCCGCAAAGAAGACATTCCAAAGACAGCTTTCACCACTCGTTATGGTCTCTACGAATACACTGTCATGTCTTTCGGTCTCACAAATGCTCCGGCGACTTTCTCACGTCTCATGAACTTCGTTTTCATGGAATACCTCGATAAGTTCGTGGTAGTCTATCTCGATGACATTCTTATCTATTCCAAAACCGAGGAAGAACACGGAGAACATCTACGTCTTATCTTGTTGAAACTCCGAGAACACCGTCTCTACGCCAAGTTCTCCAAGTGTGAATTCTGGCTTCCTAAAGTATCCTACCTTGGTCATGTCATCTCTTCTGAAGGCATTTCTGTTGATCCAGAAAAAGTGAAGGCCATTGTTGAATGGTTGCCTCCTACATCGGTGAAACAAGTCAGGAGTTTCCTTGGCATGGCTAGCTATTGCCGTCGTTTTGTTGAGAACTTCTCCAAAATCGCTAAGCCTCTCACCGATCTTACAAGGAAGGATAGAAAGTTTCTTTGGACTCCAAAGTGTGATGAGAGTTTCAATCTCTTGAAAGCTAAACTCACTTCTACTCCCGTTCTAGTTGGCCCAGACACTTCCAAACCTTTCCAAATATTCTGCGATGCATCTCTTCAAGGACTAGGCGCAGTCCTCATGCAAGAACGCAAAGTTGTGGCTTATGCATCTCGCCAGTTGCAGCCTCATGAGCTCAACTATCCTACACATGATCTTGAACTTGCAGCAATCATGTATGCTCTCAAGGCTTGGAGACCTTACTTGTTGGGGCACAGCTGTGAGATCTTCACTGATCACAAGAGTCTCAAATATCTCTTCACTCAACCAGACTTGAACCTCAGGCAAACAAGGTGGCTTGAGAAGCTCTCAGATTACGATCTTACCATCTCTTACACTCCAGGCAAAGCTAATGTAATGGCTGATGCTCTCAGTCGCAAATCCTATTGCAACAACCTCATGGTTGAGGACATCCAACCTCCTATTCATGAAGAATTCAAGAAACTCAACCTTCAAGTGGTTCCCTCTGGTTACCTTGCAAACTTGGTTGCCACTCCTACACTTGAGGATAAGATCCGTGGCGCACAGTTGCGTGATTCTGGTGTCAAGAATATCAAAGACAACATTGGCAAGGACAAGTACAAGAGTTTCTCTCTCGATGACAAGGGTACCTTGCTGTTTGAAGAACGCATTGTAGTGCCCAAACTTGACAGCTTAAGAGAACTCATTCTCAAGGAGGCTCATGATACTCCGCTTTCTATTCACCCTGGCAGCACAAAGATGTACCAGGATCTCAAGTCAATCTATTGGTGGACCAGGATGAAGCGTGAAATTGCTCGCTATGTGTCTCATTGTGATGTTTGCTGTCGTGTCAAGGCAGTTCATCAGAGACCACCTGGACTTCTTCAACCACTGCAAATTCCTGATTGGAAATGGGACAAGATCGAGATGGACTTCGTTACTGGGTTTCCAAAGTCCAAGAAAGGCAACGATGCAATCTTTGTTGTCATTGATCGTCTCTCCAAAGTGGCTCACTTTTTTCCAGTCAAAGAGACAGTATCAGCTAGTCAGTTGGCAGAACTCTATATGACAAGACTGGTTCCTTTACATGGTGTTCCTTTGGCAATAAGCTCCGATCGTGGAAGTATCTTCACTTCTCGATTTTGGGATAGCTTTCAGAAAGCCTTGGGTACTAAACTTCTGTTCAGCACAGCTTACCATCCGCAGACAAGTGGACAGGTTGAAAGAGTAAACCAGATTCTGGAAGATATGCTCAGAGCTTGTGTTATCTCCTTTGGCACGAAATGGGAGGATTGCCTTCCGTATGCTGAGTTCTCCTACAACAACAGCTTCCAAGCAAGTCTAGGCATGGCTCCATTTGAAGCTCTCTATGGCCGCAAATGTAGAACTCCTCTCAATTGGTCTCAAGCTGGTGAACGTCCATTCTTTGGGCCGGATATTATCCAGGAGGCTGAAGAAAAGGTTCGCATCATTCGTGACAATCTGAAGATTGCCCAGTCTCGGCAGAAAAGCTATTATGATAGCACGCACAGGGACATGGTCTATGCACCTGGTGGTCAAGCTTACCTTCGGGTCACTCCTCTGAGAGGCACGCAACGCTTTGGCATCAAAGGCAAACTCGCTCCGCGTTATGTTGGGCCTTTCAACGTTCTTTCAAGGCGTGGTGAGTTGGCTTACCGTCTGGAACTTCCTCCAAACCTCTCCAAAGTGCACGATGTCTTCCACGTGTCACAACTCAAGAAGTGCTTCGAAGATCCAGGTCGTGCAGTTGATCATGGATCAATTGAACTTCGAGAAGATCTCTCTTATGTGGAACAACCGATTCGCATTCTTGACGAAGCTGAACGTCGCACCCGTAACAACACTGTCAAGTTCTACAAGGTTCAATGGTCTCATCATTCTGACAAGGAAGCTACATGGGAACGTGAAGACCATCTCCGTGCCGATTACCCCAACCTCTTTGTTGCTCCATGAAGAATCTCGGGGCGTGATTCCTTTGAGGGGGGGAGTGTTGTAACAGCCCTACTATAACTTGCCTTTTGGTGTGCAATAAAATTGTTGAATCATGTCATCATTCCATAATTGGTTGCATTTAATTAAATATGTCTCACAAATGTTTTCCAAATTTAAATTCTTATTTTGAATTCAAATGCTTTCAAATAATTTCTTTTGAAGTTTCAAATTATTTATAAATAACCAAACTAGATATTAATATGACTAATTTGAAACCATTAAAAATTATTAAAAAGTTATTTTTATGACTCTTCTCTTATTTGTTTTACAAATACAAAAAAACAGAAAAGTTTTAAAAAGGAAATACAAAACCTGAAAAAAAAATATGGGGAGAGGCTCTCCTGGCCGAGCTGGGCCAGCTCGGCCCAGCAAACCCCAGCCCGAAGGCCACTTCCTCTCCTTCATCCTCGTACGGACGCGCAGAGGGACGCCCTTTCCAGCGCGGCATGGAGCTCTCTCCCTCTGCCAAGCTCGCCCCACAGCTCCCCACAGCCACCTCCTCTCCTCTCCCCTATATCAATCGACCGGAACCCTAACCCTAGCCCCCAAGCTTTCTCCTCCCCCGCCGCCGCTTGCTCCTTAGCTTCCGCATCGCCGTCGCCATGGCCGTCGGGCCCGAGCTCGCCTACGTCTGACGCCGCCCTCTCCTGCTTCATCGACGCGCCAGGGGCTGCGCCGCCGTCCCCTCCTTCCTCTCGACGCGAGCAGAGGACCCGGGGGACGCCTCCGACGAGCCGTCCGTCCCCGCTTCTTCCCAACATCGAACGCACGGCCGGAGCTTCTTCTTCGACGCCGTTGTCGTCCTCCTACCTCCCCGAGCCTCCCACGACGCCAGCGACCTCCCCTCGGTGAGCCGCCGCCGCCCCTACCTTTTTCCCCCCTTCGAATCGTCGCGGACGCCGGAGTTCTTCTCTGCGCCGGCGAGCACGCCTCGGACCGCCGGTGTCGACCACCAACTCCAGCACCCCGCGCCTCCCACTCGAACCCGAGCCTAAAAATGAAGACGCCACGCGTTACCGCACGCATAGCACACCACACGCACGCAGCGGCGCCGCCAGGAAATGGCCGCCGGCGTCGACCTCTTCGTCGCCGTTCCCTGTCTCCGATCTTCGTCAGTTTCGTCAGAGGAACGGGAGCAGAGGACGTGCTAAAACAAACCCTGAACCAAACCTATCACTAATCGCTACACTAACCTACTGGCTAAGCGCGCCGTTCCGTCCGCAGCGCGTCGCGAGTTCGAACCCCGGGCGCAGTGGAAAATGCCCCATTTTTTCCGTCGCTCGCTGACAGCCTGGCCCCACCGGTCAGTGACCGTGGAGCCAGCGCAGCGCCAGCGCGACCTGGGCCCGCATGTCAATCGTTGTGTGCGCCCCGCTGCGGTGAGAAAAGTTCCGGGGCATTGTCATTTTTGCACCGAAGCCCCTTCCTTTCTGTTTTTGCACAGAGGACCTCCTCTGGTAGTTTTCTATCACGGATAAGTCCTCGGGTTTTACAGAAATACCCCTACACTTATAAAATGCATAACTTTTAATTTATAACTCCAAATTAAATAAACTTTATATGTTTTTATATCAGAAAAATGTAATAAACATTAATATCTTATTCTTATGTCATTTTGCATCATTTTATTTTAAATGCTTATTTTAAATTAACAAATGCAATTAATTAATTAAATATGGGGTATGAGGGTAATAATTATATAATGCCCTAATTCCATTTAATATGCTCATCCCTTTTATACCATATCTTGCCATGCTATTAAATATTTAATTTGAGTTAAAAATAAATCACTTGCAATTAAATGCTAAATATGGAAGGTGTTGAGCAATTAATGCCTATTCCATTTAAATTAATTTGATCACCACATCTGCTATATATTAAGTAACATTTAATTGTTGGATACACAAATAACTTGCACCCTAATCTTTTGCCGGGATTTCATCCCCGCTTTAATATGACCTAATCATCTCATACCATCTCGCATCATCATTTGCTTGCGCATATCTCTGTATTGATTATTGTTCCTATTGTCTATGTCTGGCTCTCTTTGGGTAGACGACGACGTGACTGCTGCGAGTACCTACGACACTGAGGTTCCAGCTATCGTGCCAGGCTACGAGCTGCCAGGCAAGTTTCTGCTAACCGGTTACACGATTGTCGGGTTTTTCATTCTTGCCTTTTGATCTATGCTATCCTAGTTATCGATTCTTAAATTGCGATCCCATCATATGTTTATCCTGCAGCCTATACATCTATATCCCCACAACCCATAACCCCTTGCTTGTTTATCTGTTGGCCTTTGCGAGTCGTAGTGCATGCTTAGAATTGGTTGAGCGAGTCGTTCCTTTGTCGTTTATCTCATATGCTTAGCATGATAGATGGTTCGACTATAATAAATTGCTGTCTTATTGTGGGGTTCTATAATTAAAAGATAAGGCACCAGGCGGAAGGCCTTGCGAGGTGCTTTGTTCTGCTCAGTGTCGACCTAGGAACTGAGATTTTGTCCTCGGATCCAATTTTGAGCGCACTAACCACTTGTGGGTGGCCCAATGGAGCCCCCCTCGACTTTGACTGGAACTTCGACTTGTCCGGGAGCTACACCTACTTCGGGTTTTCCATTTGTCTCATATGCATCAATACTAGTGCAGTATTTTTTTACTTTGGCGGTGTCCCTTGTTACATGCATATAGGGCGCGGCCTGTTGGTGCGGAGGGGTGTGTCCTGCGGGAGTCCGCACCCTTTTGGCCGGGACCAGCATAGCTCCCGTGGCTCCTGGACTTGTCGCGGTGAAGGAAAAGAGTTGGGTTGAAAGGCCCTAATGTTTTTGACTGGGTTGATCATGCGAGTATGGGTCCAGTAGTGCACCCCTGCAGGGTATAATCTTATCGATGAGCCGCGTCCACGGTTATGGACGACTTGGTGATGATGCTGGCTAACAAGATCTAGACAACTTACATCTAATCTTTGTTAATTAATGTGACTAGTAATATAACATTACTTACACCCTAAATGGTAACTAAAATTGTTAACGTGTGAGTATTCCCGGATTGCTTCCTCATACTTGGTTGAGGGGGTTAATTCGAGAATGGGTTATGACTGGTGTCAGTTGTAGGTGGATATTTAAACGCTCTCTTATCCCTCTCTAAGTAGACGGAAGTTTTAGCGTGTCTCTTTAGTCTGCTAGTGCTGCTGCCGCTAAGTACACTTACCCCCATATTTTGGGAATCTTACAGTTTTGTAACCTGTTAGCTTAAGTTTGTTCGATACGCTTCGGTGTATTGACCCGTTCGTGGGCTGTGGTTTTTCTGCAGTTGAGGATCCTTCGCTCGACCAGTTCGGTGGATACTACGTGGAGTTCGACGACGAGAGCTACGTCGAGTAGTTAGAGTTCCCCTGGGCTACTTTCTGGTGGACTGCGTGGATGGGCCTTCTTTTTTCGTTTCGGCCTTGAGCCCTTTGCTTCTTGTCTGTACTCAGACCGGTGTGTTTCCGCTGCATGATGTAATGTTGGGACATGTGTCCTCTGATTGGTGCCATTTGATATATTTTGCTCTGTGAGAGCTTTTGGATATTATTTCCTTTCTTTGTGTCTTAGGTTTATTCTGTGGTTTCAACCTGTTAAAAATCCGACTCGTATACCATGTGTGTATGGTTGAAGTATACGAGTTGGAAGACTTTTTGGGTCTTGCGTGCACAATCTGGAAACGTATGTGACGTTGGGATCGCCAAGAACTGTCGGCCGATGATCCATTCCGAGCATGGCCTGATGGTTTTCCTGGGAGTGGTAACCTCAGTATGTTCTTGGTTGTGTGGCCCAACCAATACGTTTCGTTTGTGTATCTTGTATTCAGGGTCTGACATAGGGTAAACGGCCTCATTTCTAAGCAAAAATGGTGGTCTCGCCGAAAAATGTGTTTCAAATGAGCTCGAAAGGTAGGGTGGTGGACTCGCTAAAAAATGTGTTTCAAATGAGATCGAAAGGTAGGGTAACTGACTCATTTCTAAACAAAAATGGTGGACTCGCCGAAAAATGTGTTTCATATGAGCTCCAAAGGTAGGGTGGTGGACTCGCTAAAAAAATGTGTTTCAAATGAACTCGAACGGTAGGGTAAACGGCCTTATTTCTAAGAAAAAATAGTGGACTCGCCCGAAAATGTGTTTCAAATGAGCTCCAAAGGTAGGGTGGTGGATTCGCTAAAAAATGTGTTTCAACTGAGCTCGAAAGGTAGGGTAAACGACCTCATTTCTAAGCAAAAATGGTGGACTTGCCGAAAAATGTGTTTCAAATGAGCTCGAAAGGTAGGGTGGTAGACTCGCTAAAAAATGTGTTTCAAATGAGCTCGAATGGTAGGGCAACGGACTCATTTCTAAGCAAAAATGGAGGACTCACCGAAAAATGTGTTTCATATGAGCTCCAAAGGTAGGGGGGTGGACTCGCTAAAAAAATGTGTTTCAAATGAGGTCGAAAGCTAGGGTAAACGGCCTCATTTCTAAGAAAAAATGGTGGACTCGCCAAAAAAATGTGTTTCAAATGAGCTTCAAAGGTAGGGTGGTGGTCTAGCTGAAAAATGTGTTTCAAATGAGCTCCAAAGATAGGGTAAACGACCCCATTTCTGAGCAAAAATGGTGGACTTGCCGAAAATTGTTTTTCATATGAGCTCCAATGGTAGGGTGGTGGACTCGCTAAAAAATGTGTTTCAAATGAGTTTGAAAGGTAGGGTAAACAACCTCATTTGTAAGGAAAAAAAGGTGGACACGCCGAAAAATGTGTTTCAAATGAGTTCGAAAGGTAGGGTCGTTGACTCGCTAAAAAATATGTTTCGACTGAGCTCGAAATGTTGGGTAAACGGCCTCGTTTCTAAGCAAAAATTGTGGACTCGCCGAAAAATGTGTTTCATATGAGCTCCAGAGGTAGAGTGGTGGACTCGCTAAAAAATGTGTTTCAAATGAGCTCGAAAGGTAAGGTAAACGGCCTTATTTCTAAGAAAAAAATAGTGGACTCGCTGGAAAATGTGTTTCAAATGAGCTCCAAAGGTAGGGTCGTGGACTCGCTAAAAAATATGTTTCAAATGAGCTCGAAAGGTAGGGTGGTGGACTCGCTAAAAAATGTGTTTCAAATGAGATCGAAAGGTAGGGTAAACGGACTCACTTCTAAGCAAAAATGGTGGACTTGCCGAAAAATGTGTTTCATATGAGCTCCAAAGGTAGGGTGGTGGACTCGCTAAAAAATGTGTTTCAAATGAACTCAAACGGTAGGGTAAACGGCCTTATTTCTAAGAAAAAATAGTGGACTCGCCGGAAAATGTGTTTCAAATGAGCTCCAAAGGTAGGGTGGTGGATTCGCTAAAAATTGTGTTTCAACTGAGCTCGAAAGGTAGGGTAAACGGCCTCATTTCTAAGCAAAAATGGTGGACTCGCCGAAAAATGTGTTTCAAATGAGCTTCAAAGGTAGGGTGGTGGTCTAGCTGAAAAATGTGTTTCAAATGAGATCCAAAGATATGGTAAACGGACTCATTTCTAAGCAAAAATGGTGGACTTGCCAAAAAATGTGTTTCAAATGAGCTTCAAAGGTAGGGTGATGGTCTAGCTGAAAAATGTGTTTCAAATGAGCTCAAAAGATACGGTAAACAGCCCCATTTCTGAGTAAAAATGGTGGACTCGCTGAAAATTGTTTTTCATATGAGCTCCAAAGGTAGGGTAGTGGACTCGCTAAAAAATGTGTTTCGAATGAGCTCGAAATGTTGGGTAAACGGCCTCATTTCTAAGCAAAAATGGTGGACTCGCCGAAAAATGTGTTTCATATGAGCTCCAAACGTAGAGTGGTGGACTCGCTACAAAAATTTGTTTCAAATGAGCTCGAAAGGTAAGGTAAACTGCCTTATTTCTAAGAAAAAATAGTGGACTCGCAGGAAAATGTGCTTCAAATGAGCTCCAAAGGTAGGGTGGTGGACTCGCTATAAAATGTGTTTCAAATGAGCTCGAAAGGTAGGGTAAACAGACTCATTTCTAAGCAAAAATGGTGGACTCGCCAAAAAATGTGTTTCAAATGAGCTCGAATGGTAGGGTAAACGGCCTCATTTCTAAGCAAAAAAGGTGGACTCGCCAAAAAATGTGTTTCAAATGAGCTTCAAAGGTAGGGTGGTGATCTAGCTGAAAAATGTGTTTCAAATGAGCTCCAATGATAGGGAAAACGGCCTCATTTCTGAGCAAAAATGGTGGACTCGCCGAAAATTGTGTTTCATATGAGCTCGAAAGGTAGGGAGGTGGACTCGCTAAAAATGTGTTTCACATGAGTTTGAAAGGTAGGATAAACAACCTCATTTGTAAGCAAAAAAGGTGGACACGCCAAAAAATGTGTTTCAAATGAGTTCGAAAGGTAGGGTGGTTGACTCGCTAAAAAATATGTTTCAAATGAATTCAAAAGGTAGGGTAAACAGACTCATTTCTAAGAAAAAATGGTGGACTCGCCGAAAAATGTGTTTCAAATGAGCTCAAAACGTAGGGTGGTGTGGACTCGCTAAAAAATGTGTTTCAAATGAGCTCGAAAGTTAGGGTAAACGGCCTCATTTCTAAGCAAAAATGGTGGTCTCGCCGAAAAATGTGTTTCAAATGAGCTCTAAAGGTAGGGTGGTGGACTCGCTAAAAATATGTTTCAAATGAGCTCCAAAGATAGGGTAAATGGCCCATTTATGAGCAAAATTGGTGGACTCGGCGAAAAAAGTGTATCATATGAGCTCAAAAGGTAGGGTGACGGACCCGCTAAAAAAATGTGTTTCGAATGAGCTCGAAAGGTAGGGTAAACGGCCTCATGTTCGCAAAAATGGTGGACACGCCGAAAAAAGTATTTCAAATGAGTTCGAAAGGTAGGGTGGTGGACTCGCTAAAAAATGTGTTTCAAATGAATTCAAAAGGTAGGGTAAACAGACTCATTTTCTAAGCAAAAATGTGTTTCAAATGAGCTCAAAAGGTAGTGTTGTGTGCACTCACAAATAAATGTGTTTTGAATAAGCTCGAAAGGTAGGGTAAACGGCCTCATTTCGAAAAAAAAATGGTGGACTCGCGAAAAATGTGTTTCAAATGAGGTCGAAAGGTAGGGTGGTGTGGACTCGCTAAAACATGTGTTTCAAATGAGCTCGAAAGGTAGGGTAAACGGCCTCATTTCTAAGCAAAAATGGTGGTCTCACCAAAAAATGTGTTTCAAATGAGCTCGAAAGGTAGGGTGGTGGACTCGCTAAAAAATGTGTTTCAAATGAGATCGAAAGGTAGGGTAACAGACTCATTTCTAAACAAAAATAGTGGACTCGCCGAAAAATGTGTTTCATATGAGCTCCAAAGGTAGGGTGGTGGACTCGCTAAAAAAATGTGTTTCAACTGAGCTCGAACGGTAGGGTAAACGGCCTTATTTCTAAGAAAAAATAGTGGACTCGCCCGAAAATGTGTTTCAAATGAGCTCCAAAGGTAGGGTGGTGGATTCGCTAAAAAATGTGTTTCAACTGAGCTCGAAAGGTAGGGTAAACGACCTCATTTCTAAGCAAAAATGGTGGACTTGCCGAAAAATGTGTTTCAAATGAGCTCGAACGGTAGGGTAACGGACTCATTTCTAAGAAAAAATGGTGGACTCACCGAAAAATGTGTTTCATATGAGCTCCAAAGGTAGGGTGGTGGACTCGCTAAAAAAATGTGTTTCAAATGAGCTCGAAAGCTAGGGTAAACGGCCTCATTTCTAAGAAAAAATGGTGGACTCGCCAAAAAAATGTGTTTCAAATGAGCTTCAAAGGTAGGGTGGTGGTCTAGCTGAAAAATGTGTTTCAAATGAGCTCCAAAGATAGGGTAAACGACCCCATTTCTGAGAAAAAATGGTGGACTTGCCGAAAATTGTTTTTCATATGAGCTCCAATGGTAGGGTGGTGGACTCGCTAAAAAATGTGTTTCAAGTGAGTTTGAAAGTTAGGGTAAACAACCTCATTTGTAAGGAAAAAAAGGTGGACACGCCGAAAAATGTGTTTCAAATGAGTTTGAAAGGTAGGGTGGTTGACTTGCTAAAAAATATGTTTCGACTGAGCTCGAAATGTTGGGTAAACGGCCTCGTTTCTAAGAAAAAATGGTGGACTCGCCGAAAAATGTGTTTCATATGAGCTCAAGAGGTAGAGTGGTGGACTCGCTAAAAAATGTGTTTCAAATGAGCTCGAAAGGTAAGGTAAACAGCCTTATTTCTAAGAAAAATTGTGGACTCGCTGGAAAATGTGTTTCAAATGAGCTCCAAAGGTAGGGTCGTGGACTCGCTAAAAAATGTGTTTCAAATGAGCTCGAAAGGTAGGGTGGTGGACTCGCTAAAAAATGTGTTTCAAATGAGATCGAAAGGTAGGGTAAACGGACTCATTTCTAAGAAAAAATGGTGGACTTGCCGAAAAATGTGTTTCATATGAGCTCCAAAGGTAGGGTGGTGGACTCGCTAAAAAAATATGTTTCAAATGAGCTCGAAAGGTAGGGTAAAGGCCTTATTTCTAAGAAACAATAGTGGACTCGCTGGAAAATGTGTTTCAAATGAGCTCCAATGGTAGGGTGGTGGACTCGCTAAAAAATGTGTTTCAAATGAGCTCGAAAGGTAGGGTAAACAAACTTATTTCTCGGAAAAAATAGTGGACTCGCCGGAAAATGTGTTTCAAATGAGCTCAAAAAATGGTGGACTGGCAAAAAAAAATGGTGGACTGGCAAAAAAAAGTGTTTCAAATGAGATTCAAAGGTAGGGTGATGGTCTAGCTGAAAAATGTGTTTCAAATGAGCTCAAAAGATACGGTAAACAACCCCATTTCTGAGTAAAAATGGTGGACTCGCTGAAAATTGTTTTTCATATGAGCTCCAAAGGTAGGGTAGTGGACTCGCTAAAAAATGTGTTTCGACTGAGCTCGAAATGTTGGGTAAACGGCCTCATTTCTTAGCAAAAATGGTGGACTCGCCGAAAAATGTGTTTCATATGAGCTCCAAACGTAGAGTGGTGGACTCGCTAAAAAAATTTGTTTCAAATGAGCTCGAAAGGTAAGGTAAACTGCCTTATTTCTAAGAAAAAATAGTGGACTCGCTGGAAAATGTGCTTCAAATGAGCTCCAAAGGTAGGGTGGTGGACTCGCTATAAAATGTGTTTCAAATGAGCTCGAAAGGTAGGGTAAACAGACTCATTTCTAAGCAAAAATGGTGGACTCGCCAAAAAATGTGTTTCAAATGAGCTCAAAACGTAGGGTTGTGTGGACTCGCTGAAAAATGTGTTTCAAATGAGCTCCAAAGGAAGGGTAAACGGCCTAATTTCTAAGAAAAAATGGTGGACTCTCTGAAAAATGTGTTTCAAATGAGCTCGAAAGGTTGCGTTGTGTGGACTCGCTAAAATATGTGTTTCAAATGAGCTCGAAAGGTAGGGTAAATGGCCGCATTTCTAAGCAAAATGGTGGACTCGCCAAAAATGTGTTTCAAATGAGCTCGGAAGGTACGGTGGTGGACTCGCTAAAAAATGTGTTTCAAATGAGCTCGAAAGGGAGTGTGGTGTGGACTCACTAAAATATGTGTTTCAAATGAGCTCGAAAGGTAGGGTAAACGGCCTCATTTATAAGTAAAAAAGGTGGACTCGCCAAAAAATGTGTTTCAAATGAGCTTCAAAGGTAGGGTGGTGATCTAGCTGAAAGATGTGTTTCAAATGAGCTCCAATGATAGGGAAAACGGCCTCATTTCTCAGCAAAAATGGTGGACTCGCCGAAAATTGTGTTTCATATGAGCTCGAAAGGTAGGGCGGTGGACTCGCTAAAAAATGTGTTTCAAATGAGTTTGAAAGGTAGGATAAACAACCTCATTTGTAAGCAAAAAAGGTGGACACGCCGAAAAATGTGTTTCAAATGAGTTCGAAAGGTAGGGTGGTTGACTCGCTAAAAAATATGTTTCAAATTAATTCAAAAGGTAGGGTAAACAGACTCATTTCTAAGCAAAAATGGTGGACTCGCCGAAAAGTGTGTTTCAAATGAGCTCAAAACGTAGGGTGAAGTGGACTCGCTAAAAAATGTGTTTCAAATGAGCTCGAAAGTTAGGGTAAACGGCCTCATTTCTAAGCAAAAATGGTGGTCTCGCCGAAAAATGTGTTTCAAATGAGCTCTAAAGGTAGGGTGGTGGACTCGCTAAAAATGTGTTTCAAATGAGATCGAAAGGTAGGGTAAACGGACTCATTTCTAAGCAAAAAGGGTGGACTTGCCAAAAAATGTGTTTCATATGAGCTCCAAAGGTAGGGTGGTAGACTCGCTAAAAAAATGTGTTTCAAATGAACTCGAACGGTATTGTAAACGGACCTATTTCTAAGAAAAAATAGTGGACTCGCCGGAAAATGTGTTTCAAATGAGCTCCAAAGGTAGGGTGGTGGATTCGCTAAAAAATGTGTTTCAACTAAGCTCGAAAGGTAGGGTAAACGACCTCATTTCTAAGCAAAAATGGTGGACTCGCCAAAAAATGTGTTTCAAATGAGCTTCAAAGGTAGGGTGATGGTCTAGCTGAAAAATGTGTTTCAAATGAGCTCAAAAGATACGGTAAACAACCCCATTTCTGAGTAAAAATGGTGGACTCGCTGAAAATTGTTTTTCATATGAGCTGCAAAGGTAGGGTAGTGGACTCGCTAAAAAATGTGTTTCGAATGAGCTCGAAATGTTGGGTAAACGGCCTCATTTCTAAGCAAAAATGGTGGACTCGCCGAAAAATGTGTTTCATATGAGCTCCAAACGTAGAGTGGTGGACTCGCTAAAAAAATTTGTTTCAAATGAGCTCGAAAGGTAAGGTAAACTGCCTTATTTCTAAGAAAAAATAGTGGACTCGCAGGAAAATGTGCTTCAAATGAGCTCCAAAGGTAGGGTGGTGGACTCGCTATAAAATGTGTTTCAAATGAGCTCGAAAGGTAGGGTAAACAGACTCATTTCTAAGCAAAAATGGTGGACTCGCCAAAAAATGTGTTTCAAATGAGCTCGAATGGTAGGGTAAACGGCCTCATTTCTAAGCAAAAAAGGTGGACTCGCCAAAAAATGTGTTTCAAATGAGCTTCAAAGGTAGGGTGGTGATCTAGCTGAAAAATGTGTTTCAAATGAGCTCCAATGATAGGGAAAACGGCCTCATTTCTGAGCAAAAATGGTGGACTCGCCGAAAATTGTGTTTCATATGAGCTCTAAAGGTAGGGTGGTGGACTCGCTAAAAATGTGTTTCAAATGAGCTCCAAAGATAGGGTAAATGGCCCATTTCTGAGCAAAATTGGTGGACTCGGCGAAAAAAGTGTATCAAATGAGCTCAAAAGGTAGGGTGATGGACCCGCTAAAAAAATGTGTTTCGAATGAGCTCGAAAGGTAGGGTAAACGGCCTCATGTTCGCAAAAATGGTGGACACGCCGAAAAAAGTATTTCAAATGAGTTCGAAAGGTAGGGTGGTGGACTCGCTAAAAAATGTGTTTCAAATGAATTCAAAAGGTAGGGTAAACAGACTCATTTTCTAAGCAAAAATGTGTTTCAAATGAGCTCAAAAGGTAGTGTTGTGTGGACTCACAAATAAATGTGTTTTGAATAAGCTCGAAAGGTAGGGTAAACGGCCTCATTTCGAAAAAAAAATGGTGGACTCGCGAAAAATGTGTTTCAAATGAGGTCGAAAGGTAGGGTGGTGTGGACTCGCTAAAACATGTGTTTCAAATGAGCTCGAAAGGTAGGGTAAACGGCCTCATTTCTAAGCAAAAATGGTGGACTCGCCGAAAAATGTGTTTCATATGAGCTCCAAAGGTAGGGTGGTGGACTCGCTAAAAAAATGTGTTTCAACTGAGCTCGAACGGTAGGGTAAACGGCCTTATTTCTAAGAAAAAATAGTGGACTCGCCCGAAAATGTGTTTCAAATGAGCTCCAAAGGTAGGGTGGTGGATTCGCTAAAAAATGTGTTTCAACTGAGCTCGAAAGGTAGGGTAAACGACCTCATTTCTAAGCAAAAATGGTGGACTTGCCGAAAAATGTGTTTCAAATGAGCTCGAAAGGTAGGGTAACGGACTCATTTCTAAGCAAAAATGGTGGACTCACCGAAAAATGTGTTTCATATGAGCTCCAAAGGTAGGGTGGTGGGCTCGCTAAAAAAATGTGTTTCTAATGAGCTCGAAAGCTAGGGTAAACGGCCTCATTTCTAAGAAAAAATGGTGGACTCGCCAAAAAAATGTGTTTCAAATGAGCTTCAAAGGTAGGGTGGTGGTCTAGCTGAAAAATGTGTTTCAAATGAGCTCCAAAGATAGGGTAAACGACCCCATTTCTGAGCAAAAATGGTGGACTTGCCGAAAATTGTTTTTCATATGAGCTCCAATGGTAGGGTGGTGGACTCGCTAAAAAATGTGTTTCAAATGAGTTTGAAAGTTAGGGTAAACAACCTCATTTGTAAGGAAAAAAAGGTGGACACGCCGAAAAATGTGTTTCAAATGAGTTTGAAAGGTAGGGTGGTTGACTCGCTAAAAAATATGTTTCGACTGAGCTCGAAATGTTGGGTAAACGGCCTCGTTTCTAAGCAAAAATGGTGGACTCGCCGAAAAATGTGTTTCATATGAGCTCCAGAGGTAGAGTGGTGGACTCGCTAAAAAATGTGTTTCAAATGAGCTCGAATGGTAGGGTAAACGGCCTCATTTCTAAGCAAAAAAGGTGGACTCGCCAAAAAATGTGTTTCAAATGAGCTTCAAAGGTAGGGTGGTGATCTAGCTGAAAAATGTGTTTCAAATGAGCTCCAATGATAGGGAAAACGGCCTCATTTCTGAGCAAAAATGGTGGACTCGCCGAAAATTGTGTTTCATATGAGCTCTAAAGGTAGGGTGGTGGACTCGCTAAAAATGTGTTTCAAATGAGCTCCAAAGATAGGGTAAATGGCCCATTTCTGAGCAAAATTGGTGGACTCGGCGAAAAAAGTGTATCATATGAGCTCAAAAGGTAGGGTGATGGACCCGCTAAAAAAATGTGTTTCGAATGAGCTCGAAAGGTAGGGTAAACGGCCTCATGTTCGCAAAAATGGTGGACACGCCGAAAAAAGTATTTCAAATGAGTTCGAAAGGTAGGGTGGTGGACTCGCTAAAAAATGTGTTTCAAATGAATTCAAAAGGTAGGGTAAACAGACTCATTTTCTAAGCAAAAATGTGTTTCAAATGAGCTCAAAAGGTAGTGTTGTGTGGACTCACAAATAAATGTGTTTTGAATAAGCTCGAAAGGTAGGGTAAACGGCCTCATTTCGAAAAAAAAATGGTGGACTCGCGAAAAATGTGTTTCAAATGAGGTCGAAAGGTAGGGTGGTGTGGACTCGCTAAAACATGTGTTTCAAATGAGCTCGAAAGGTAGGGTAAACGGCCTCATTTCTAAGCAAAAATGGTGGACTCGCCGAAAAATGTGTTTCATATGAGCTCCAAAGGTAGGGTGGTGGACTCGCTAAAAAAATGTGTTTCAACTGAGCTCGAACGGTAGGGTAAACGTCCTTATTTCTAAGAAAAAATAGTGGACTCGCCCGAAAATGTGTTTCAAATGAGCTCCAAAGGTAGGGTGGTGGATTCGCTAAAAAATGTGTTTCAACTGAGCTCGAAAGGTAGGGTAAACGACCTCATTTCTAAGCAAAAATGGTGGACTTGCCGAAAAATGTGTTTCAAATGAGCTCGAAAGGTAGGGTAACGGACTCATTTCTAAGAAAAAATGGTGGACTCACCGAAAAATGTGTTTCATATGAGCTCCAAAGGTAGGGTGGTGGACTCGCTAAAAAAATGTGTTTCTAATGAGCTCGAAAGCTAGGGTAAACGGCCTCATTTCTAAGAAAAAATGGTGGACTCGCCAAAAAAATGTGTTTCAAATGAGCTTCAAAGGTAGGGTGGTGGTCTATCTGAAAAATGTGTTTCAAATGAGCTCCAAAGATAGGGTAAACGACCCCATTTCTGAGCAAAAATGGTGGACTTGCCGAAAATTGTTTTTCATATGAGCTCCAATGGTAGGGTGGTGGACTCGCTAAAAAATGTGTTTCAAATGAGTTTGAAATTTAGGGTAAACAACCTCATTTGTAAGGAAAAAAAGGTGGACACGCCGAAAAATGTGTTTCAAATGAGTTTGAAAGGTAGGGTGGTTGACTCGCTAAAAAATATGTTTCGACTGAGCTCGAAATGTTGGGTAAACGGCCTCGTTTCTAAGCAAAAATGGTGGACTCGCCGAAAAATGTGTTTCATATGAGCTCCAGAGGTAGAGTGGTGGACTCGCTAAAAAATGTGTTTCAAATGAGCTCGAAAGGTAAGGTAAACAGCCTTATTTCTAAGAAAAAATAGTGGACTCGCTGGAAAATGTGTTTCAAATGAGCTCCAAAGGTAGGGTCGTGGACTCGCTAAAAAATGTGTTTCAAATGAGCTCGAAAGGTAGGGTGGTGGACTCGCTAAAAAATGTGTTTCAAATGAGATCGAAAGGTAGGGTAAACGGACTCATTTCTAAGCAAAAATGGTGGACTTGCCGAAAAATGTGTTTCATATGAGCTCCAAAGGTAGGGTGGTGGACTCGCTAAAAAAATGTGTTTCAAATCAGCTCGAAAGGTAGGGTAAAGGCCTTATTTCTAAGAAACAATAGTGCACTCGCTGGAAAATGTGTTTCAAATGTGCTCCAATCGAAAGGTAAGGTAAACAGACTTATTTCTCGGAAAAAATAGTGGACTCGCCGGAAAATGTGTTTAAAATGAGCTCAAAAAATGGTGGACTGGCAAAAAAAAATGGTGGACTGGCAAAAAAAAGTGTTTCAAATGAGATTCAAAGGTAGGGTGATGGTCTAGCTGAAAAATGTGTTTCAAATGAGCTCAAAAGATACGGTAAACAACCCCATTTCTGAGTAAAAATGGTGGACTCGCTGAAAATTGTTTTTCATATGAGCTCCAAAGGTAGGGTAGTGGACTCGCTAAAAAATGTGTTTCGACTGAGCTCGAAATGTTGGGTAAACGGCCTCATTTCTTAGCAAAAATGGTGGACTCGCCGAAAAATGTGTTTCATATGAGCTCCAAACGTAGAGTGGTGGACTCGCTAAAAAAATTTGTTTCAAATGAGCTCGAAAGGTAAGGTAAACTGCCTTATTTCTAAGAAAAAATAGTGGACTCGCTGGAAAATGTGCTTCAAATGAGCTCCAAAGGTAGGGTGGTGGACTCGCTATAAAATGTGTTTCAAATGAGCTCGAAAGGTAGGGTAAACAGACTCATTTCTAAGGAAAAATGGTGGACTCGCCAAAAAATGTGTTTCAAATGAGCTCAAAACGTAGGGTTGTGTGGACTCGCTGAACAATGTGTTTCAAATGAGCTCCAAAGGAAGGGTAAACGGCCTAATTTCTAAGAAAAAATGGTGGACTCTCTGAAAAATGTGTTTCAAATGAGCTCGAAAGGTTGCGTTGTGTGGACTCGCTAAAATATGTGTTTCAAATGAGCTCGAAAGGTAGGGTAAATGGCCGCATTTCTAAGCAAAATGGTGGACTCGCCAAAAATGTGTTTCAAATGAGCTCGGAAGGTACGGTGGTGGACTCGCTAAAAAATGTGTTTCAAATGAGCTCGAAAGGGAGTGTGATGTGGACTCACTAAAATATGTGTTTCAAATGAGCTCGAAAGGTAGGGTAAACGGCCTTATTTATAAGTAAAAAAGGTGGACTCGCCAAAAAATGTGTTTCAAATGAGCTTCAAAGGTAGGGTGGTGATCTAGCTGAAAAATGTGTTTCAAATGAGCTCCAATGATAGGGAAAACGGCCTCATTTCTCAGCAAAAATGGTGGACTCGCCGAAAATTGTGTTTCATATGCGCTCGAAAGGTAGGGCGGTGGACTCGCTAAAAAATGTGTTTCAAATGAGTTTGAAAGGTAGGATAAACAACCTCATTTGTAAGCAAAAAAGGTGGACACGCCGAAAAATGTGTTTCAAATGAGTTCGAAAGGTAGGGTGGTTGACTCGCTAAAAAATATGTTTCAAATGAATTCAAAAGGTAGGGTAAACAGACTCATTTCTAAGCAAAAATGGTGGACTCGCCGAAAAATGTGTTTCAAATGAGCTCAAAACGTAGGGTGAAGTGGACTCGCTAAAAAATGTGTTTCAAATGAGCTCGAAAGTTAGGGTAAACGGCCTCATTTCTAAGCAAAAATGGTGGTCTCGCCGAAAAATGTGTTTCAAATGAGCTCTAAAGGTAGGGTGGTGGACTCGCTAAAAATGTGTTTCAAATGAGATCGAAAGGTAGGGTAAACGGACTCATTTCTAAGCAAAAAGGGTGGACTTGCCAAAAAATGTGTTTCATATGAGCTCCAAAGGTAGGGTGGTAGACTCGCTAAAAAAATGTGTTTCAAATGAACTCGAACGGTATTGTAAACAGACTTATTTCTAAGAAAAAATAGTGGACTCGCCGGAAAATGTGTTTCAAATGAGCTCCAAAGGTAGGGTGGTGGTTTCGCTAAAAAATGTGTTTCAACTAAGCTCGAAAGGTAGGGTAAACGACCTCATATCTAAGCAAAAATGGTGGACTCGCCGAAAAATGTGTTTCAAATGAGTTTCAAAGGTAGGGTGATGGTCTAGCTGAAAAATGTGTTTAAATGAGATCCAAAGATATGGTAAACGACCCCATTTCTGAGCAAAAATGGTGGACTCGCCGGAAAATGTGTTTCATATGAGCTCCAAAGGTAGGGTGGTGGACTCGTTAAAATAATGTGTTTCAAATGAGCTCGAAAGGTAGAATAAAGGACTTTTTTCTAAGAAAACATAGTGGACTCGCTGGAAAATGTGTTTCAAATGAGCTCCAAAGGTAGGGTAAACGGCCTCATTTCTAAGAAAAAATGGTGGACTGGCCAAAAAAAAGTGTTTCAAATGAGCTTCAAAGGTAGGGTGGTGGTCTAGCTGAAAAATGTGTTTCAAATGAGCTCCAAAGATAGGGTAAACAGCCCCATTTATGAGTAAAAATGGTGGACTCGCTGAAAATTGTTTTTCATATGAACTCCAAAGGTAGGGTGGTGGACTCGCTAAAAAATGTGTTTCAAATGAGTTTGAAAGGTAGGGTAAACAACCTCATTTGTAAGGAAAAAAGGTGGACACGCCGAAAAATGTGTATCAAATGAGTTCGAAAGGTAGGGTGGTTGACTCGCTAAAAAATGTGTTTCGACTGAGCTCGAAATGTAGGGTAAACGGCCTCATTTCTAAGCAAAAATGGTGGAATCGCTGAAAAATGTGTTTCATATGAGCTCCAAAGGTAGAGTGGTGGACTCGCTAAAAAATGTGTTTCAAATGAGCTCGAAAGGTAAGGTAAACGGCCTTATTTCTAAGAAAAAATAGTGGACTCGCTGGAAAATGTGTTTCAAATGAGCTCCAAAGGTAGGGTGGTGGACTCGCTAAAAAATGTGTTTCAAATGAGCTCTAAAGGTAGGGTAAACAGACTCATTTCTAAGCAAAAATGGTGGACTCTCCGAAAAATGTGTTTCAAATGAGCTTCAAACGTAGGGTGGTGTGGACTCGCTAAAATATGTGTTTCCAATGAGCTCGAAAGGTAGGGTAAAAGGCCTCATTTCTAAGCAAAAATGGTGGACTCGCGCAAAATCTGTTTCAAATGATCTCGAAAGGTAGGGTGGTGGACTCGCTAAAAAATGTGTTTCAAATGAGCTTGAAAGGTAGGGTAAACGCACTCATTGCTAAGGAAAAATGGTGGACTCGCCAAGAAATGTGTTTCATATGAGCTCCAAAGGTAGGGTGGTGGACTCGCCAAAAAAATTTGTTTCAAATGAGCTCGAAAGGTAGGGTAAACAGACTTATTTCCAAGAAAAAATAGTGGACTCGCCGGAAAATGTGTTTCAAATGAGCTCAAAACGTAGGGTGGTGTGGACTCGCTGAAAAATGTGTTTCAAATGAGCTCCAAAGGTAGGGTAAACGGCCTCATATCTAAGAAAAAATGGTGGACTCTCCGAAAAATGTGTTTCAAATGAGCTTCAAACGTAGGGTGGTGTGGACTCGCTAAAATATGTGTTTCCAATGAGCTCGAAAGGTAGGGTAAACGGCCTCATTTATAAGTAAAAAAGGTGGACTCGCCAAAAAATGTGTTTCAAATGAGCTTCAAAGGTAGGGTGGTGATCTAGCTGAAAGATGTGTTTCAAATGAGCTCCAATGATAGGGAAAACGGCCTCATTTCTCAGCAAAAATGGTGGACTCGCCGAAAATTGTGTTTCATATGAGCTCGAAAGGTAGGGCGGTGGACTCGCTAAAAAATGTGTTTCAAATGAGTTTGAAAGGTAGGATAAACAACCTCATTTGTAAGCAAAAAAGGTGGACACGCCGAAAAATGTGTTTCAAATGAGTTCGAAAGGTAGGGTGGTTGACTCGCTAAAAAATATGTTTCAAATTAATTCAAAAGGTAGGGTAAACAGACTCATTTCTAAGCAAAAATGGTGGACTCGCCGAAAAATGTGTTTCAAATGAGCTCAAAACGTAGGGTGAAGTGGACTCGCTAAAAAATGTGTTTCAAATGAGCTCGAAAGTTAGGGTAAACGGCCTCATTTCTAAGCAAAAATGGTGGTCTCGCCGAAAAATGTGTTTCAAATGAGCTCTAAAGGTAGGGTGGTGGACTCGCTAAAAATGTGTTTCAAATGAGATCGAAAGGTAGGGTAAACGGACTCATTTCTAAGCAAAAAGGGTGGACTTGCCAAAAAATGTGTTTCATATGAGCTCCAAAGGTAGGGTGGTAGACTCGCTAAAAAAATGTGTTTCAAATGAACTCGAACGGTATTGTAAACGGACCTATTTCTAAGAAAAAATAGTGGACTCGCCGGAAAATGTGTTTCAAATGAGCTCCAAAGGTAGGGTGGTGGATTCGCTAAAAAATGTGTTTCAACTAAGCTCGAAAGGTAGGGTAAACGACCTCATTTCTAAGCAAAAATGGTGGACTCGCCAAAAAATGTGTTTCAAATGAGCTTCAAAGGTAGGGTGATGGTCTAGCTGAAAAATGTGTTTCAAATGAGCTCAAAAGATACGGTAAACAACCCCATTTCTGAGTAAAAATGGTGGACTCGCTGAAAATTGTTTTTCATATGAGCTGCAAAGGTAGGGTAGTGGACTCGCTAAAAAATGTGTTTCGAATGAGCTCGAAATGTTGGGTAAACGGCCTCATTTCTAAGCAAAAATGGTGGACTCGCCGAAAAATGTGTTTCATATGAGCTCCAAACGTAGAGTGGTGGACTCGCTAAAAAAATTTGTTTCAAATGAGCTCGAAAGGTAAGGTAAACTGCCTTATTTCTAAGAAAAAATAGTGGACTCGCAGGAAAATGTGCTTCAAATGAGCTCCAAAGGTAGGGTGGTGGACTCGCTATAAAATGTGTTTCAAATGAGCTCGAAAGGTAGGGTAAACAGACTCATTTCTAAGCAAAAATGGTGGACTCGCCAAAAAATGTGTTTCAAATGAGCTCGAATGGTAGGGTAAACGGCCTCATTTCTAAGCAAAAAAGGTGGACTCGCCAAAAAATGTGTTTCAAATGAGCTTCAAAGGTAGGGTGGTGATCTAGCTGAAAAATGTGTTTCAAATGAGCTCCAATGATAGGGAAAACGGCCTCATTTCTGAGCAAAAATGGTGGACTCGCCGAAAATTGTGTTTCATATGAGCTCTAAAGGTAGGGTGGTGGACTCGCTAAAAATGTGTTTCAAATGAGCTCCAAAGATAGGGTAAATGGCCCATTTCTGAGCAAAATTGGTGGACTCGGCGAAAAAAGTGTATCAAATGAGCTCAAAAGGTAGGGTGATGGACCCGCTAAAAAAATGTGTTTCGAATGAGCTCGAAAGGTAGGGTAAACGGCCTCATGTTCGCAAAAATGGTGGACACGCCGAAAAAAGTATTTCAAATGAGTTCGAAAGGTAGGGTGGTGGACTCGCTAAAAAATGTGTTTCAAATGAATTCAAAAGGTAGGGTAAACAGACTCATTTTCTAAGCAAAAATGTGTTTCAAATGAGCTCAAAAGGTAGTGTTGTGTGGACTCACAAATAAATGTGTTTTGAATAAGCTCGAAAGGTAGGGTAAACGGCCTCATTTCGAAAAAAAAATGGTGGACTCGCGAAAAATGTGTTTCAAATGAGGTCGAAAGGTAGGGTGGTGTGGACTCGCTAAAACATGTGTTTCAAATGAGCTCGAAAGGTAGGGTAAACGGCCTCATTTCTAAGCAAAAATGGTGGACTCGCCGAAAAATGTGTTTCATATGAGCTCCAAAGGTAGGGTGGTGGACTCGCTAAAAAAATGTGTTTCAACTGAGCTCGAACGGTAGGGTAAACGGCCTTATTTCTAAGAAAAAATAGTGGACTCGCCCGAAAATGTGTTTCAAATGAGCTCCAAAGGTAGGGTGGTGGATTCGCTAAAAAATGTGTTTCAACTGAGCTCGAAAGGTAGGGTAAACGACCTCATTTCTAAGCAAAAATGGTGGACTTGCCGAAAAATGTGTTTCAAATGAGCTCGAAAGGTAGGGTAACGGACTCATTTCTAAGCAAAAATGGTGGACTCACCGAAAAATGTGTTTCATATGAGCTCCAAAGGTAGGGTGGTGGGCTCGCTAAAAAAATGTGTTTCTAATGAGCTCGAAAGCTAGGGTAAACGGCCTCATTTCTAAGAAAAAATGGTGGACTCGCCAAAAAAATGTGTTTCAAATGAGCTTCAAAGGTAGGGTGGTGGTCTAGCTGAAAAATGTGTTTCAAATGAGCTCCAAAGATAGGGTAAACGACCCCATTTCTGAGCAAAAATGGTGGACTTGCCGAAAATTGTTTTTCATATGAGCTCCAATGGTAGGGTGGTGGACTCGCTAAAAAATGTGTTTCAAATGAGTTTGAAAGTTAGGGTAAACAACCTCATTTGTAAGGAAAAAAAGGTGGACACGCCGAAAAATGTGTTTCAAATGAGTTTGAAAGGTAGGGTGGTTGACTCGCTAAAAAATATGTTTCGACTGAGCTCGAAATGTTGGGTAAACGGCCTCGTTTCTAAGCAAAAATGGTGGACTCGCCGAAAAATGTGTTTCATATGAGCTCCAGAGGTAGAGTGGTGGACTCGCTAAAAAATGTGTTTCAAATGAGCTCGAATGGTAGGGTAAACGGCCTCATTTCTAAGCAAAAAAGGTGGACTCGCCAAAAAATGTGTTTCAAATGAGCTTCAAAGGTAGGGTGGTGATCTAGCTGAAAAATGTGTTTCAAATGAGCTCCAATGATAGGGAAAACGGCCTCATTTCTGAGCAAAAATGGTGGACTCGCCGAAAATTGTGTTTCATATGAGCTCTAAAGGTAGGGTGGTGGACTCGCTAAAAATGTGTTTCAAATGAGCTCCAAAGATAGGGTAAATGGCCCATTTCTGAGCAAAATTGGTGGACTCGGCGAAAAAAGTGTATCATATGAGCTCAAAAGGTAGGGTGATGGACCCGCTAAAAAAATGTGTTTCGAATGAGCTCGAAAGGTAGGGTAAACGGCCTCATGTTCGCAAAAATGGTGGACACGCCGAAAAAAGTATTTCAAATGAGTTCGAAAGGTAGGGTGGTGGACTCGCTAAAAAATGTGTTTCAAATGAATTCAAAAGGTAGGGTAAACAGACTCATTTTCTAAGCAAAAATGTGTTTCAAATGAGCTCAAAAGGCAGTGTTGTGTGGACTCACAAATAAATGTGTTTTGAATAAGCTCGAAAGGTAGGGTAAACGGCCTCATTTCGAAAAAAAATGGTGGACTCGCGAAAAATGTGTTTCAAATGAGGTCGAAAGGTAGGGTGGTGTGGACTCGCTAAAACATGTGTTTCAAATGAGCTCGAAAGGTAGGGTAAACGGCCTCATTTCTAAGCAAAAATGGTGGACTCGCCGAAAATGTGTTTCATATGAGCTCCAAAGGTAGGGTGGTGGACTCGCTAAAAAAATGTGTTTCAACTGAGCTCGAACGGTAGGGTAAACGGCCTTATTTCTAAGAAAAAATAGTGGACTCGCCCGAAAATGTGTTTCAAATGAGCTCCAAAGGTAGGGTGGTGGATTCGCTAAAAAATGTGTTTCAACTGAGCTCGAAAGGTAGGGTAAACGACCTCATTTCTAAGCAAAAATGGTGGACTTGCCGAAAAATGTGTTTCAAATGAGCTCGAAAGGTAGGGTAACGGACTCATTTCTAAGAAAAAATGGTGGACTCACCGAAAAATGTGTTTCATATGAGCTCCAAAGGTAGGGTGGTGGACTCGCTAAAAAAATGTGTTTCTAATGAGCTCGAAAGCTAGGGTAAACGGCCTCATTTCTAAGAAAAAATGGTGGACTCGCCAAAAAAATGTGTTTCAAATGAGCTTCAAAGGTAGGGTGGTGGTCTAGCTGAAAAATGTGTTTCAAATGAGCTCCAAAGATAGGGTAAACGACCCCATTTCTGAGCAAAAATGGTGGACTTGCCGAAAATTGTTTTTCATATGAGCTCCAATGGTAGGGTGGTGGACTCGCTAAAAAATGTGTTTCAAATGAGTTTGAAAGTTAGGGTAAACAACCTCATTTGTAAGGAAAAAAAGGTGGACACGCCGAAAAATGTGTTTCAAATGAGTTTGAAAGGTAGGGTGGTTGACTCGCTAAAAAATATGTTTCGACTGAGCTCGAAATGTTGGGTAAACGGCCTCGTTTCTAAGCAAAAATGGTGGACTCGCCGAAAAATGTGTTTCATATGAGCTCCAGAGGTAGAGTGGTGGACTCGCTAAAAAATGTGTTTCAAATGAGCTCGAAAGGTAAGGTAAACAGCCTTATTTCTAAGAAAAAATAGTGGACTCGCTGGAAAATGTGTTTCAAATGAGCTCCAAAGGTAGGGTCGTGGACTCGCTAAAAAATGTGTTTCAAATGAGCTCGAAAGGTAGGGTGGTGGACTCGCTAAAAAATGTGTTTCAAATGAGATCGAAAGGTAGGGTAAACGGACTCATTTCTAAGCAAAAATGGTGGACTTGCCGAAAAATGTGTTTCATATGAGCTCCAAAGGTAGGGTGGTGGACTCGCTAAAAAAATGTGTTTCAAATGAGCTCGAAAGGTAGGGTAAAGGCCTTATTTCTAAGAAACAATAGTGCACTCGCTGGAAAATGTGTTTCAAATGTGCTCCAATCGAAAGGTAAGGTAAACAGACTTATTTCTCGGAAAAAATAGTGGACTCGCCGGAAAATGTGTTTAAAATGAGCTCAAAAAATGGTGGACTGGCAAAAAAAAATGGTGGACTGGCAAAAAAAAGTGTTTCAAATGAGATTCAAAGGTAGGGTGATGGTCTAGCTGAAAAATGTGTTTCAAATGAGCTCAAAAGATACGGTAAACAACCCCATTTCAGAGTAAAAATGGTGGACTCGCTGAAAATTGTTTTTCATATGAGCTCCAAAGGTAGGGTAGTGGACTCGCTAAAAAATGTGTTTCGACTGAGCTCGAAATGTTGGGTAAACGGCCTCATTTCTTAGCAAAAATGGTGGACTCGCCGAAAAATGTGTTTCATATGAGCTCCAAACGTAGAGTGGTGGACTCGCTAAAAAAATTTGTTTCAAATGAGCTCGAAAGGTAAGGTAAACTGCCTTATTTCTAAGAAAAAATAGTGGACTCGCTGGAAAATGTGCTTCAAATGAGCTCCAAAGGTAGGGTGGTGGACTCGCTATAAAATGTGTTTCAAATGAGCTCGAAAGGTAGGGTAAACAGACTCATTTCTAAGGAAAAATGGTGGACTCGCCAAAAAATGTGTTTCAAATGAGCTCAAAACGTAGGGTTGTGTGGACTCGCTGAACAATGTGTTTCAAATGAGCTCCAAAGGAAGGGTAAACGGCCTAATTTCTAAGAAAAAATGGTGGACTCTCTGAAAAATGTGTTTCAAATGAGCTTCAAACGTAGGGTGGTGTGGACTCGCTAAAATATGTGTTTCCAATGAGCTCGAAAGGTAGGGTAAATGGCCGCATTTCTAAGCAAAATGGTGGACTCGCCAAAAATGTGTTTCAAATGAGCTCGGAAGGTACGGTGGTGGACTCGCTAAAAAATGTGTTTCAAATGAGCTCGAAAGGGAGTGTGATGTGGACTCACTAAAATATGTGTTTCAAATGAGCTCGAAAGGTAGGGTAAACGGCCTTATTTATAAGTAAAAAAGGTGGACTCGCCAAAAAATGTGTTTCAAATGAGCTTCAAAGGTAGGGTGGTGATCTAGCTGAAAAATGTGTTTCAAATGAGCTCCAATGATAGGGAAAACGGCCTCATTTCTCAGCAAAAATGGTGGACTCGCCGAAAATTGTGTTTCATATGCGCTCGAAAGGTAGGGCGGTGGACTCGCTAAAAAATGTGTTTCAAATGAGTTTGAAAGGGAGGATAAACAACCTCATTTGTAAGCAAAAAAGGTGGACACGCCGAAAAATGTGTTTCAAATGAGTTCGAAAGGTAGGGTGGTTGACTCGCTAAAAAATATGTTTCAAATGAATTCAAAAGGTAGGGTAAACAGACTCATTTCTAAGCAAAAATGGTGGACTCGCCGAAAAATGTGTTTCAAATGAGCTCAAAACGTAGGGTGAAGTGGACTCGCTAAAAAATGTGTTTCAAATGAGCTCGAAAGTTAGGGTAAACGGCCTCATTTCTAAGCAAAAATGGTGGTCTCGCCGAAAAATGTGTTTCAAATGAGCTCTAAAGGTAGGGTGGTGGACTCGCTAAAAATGTGTTTCAAATGAGATCGAAAGGTAGGGTAAACGGACTCATTTCTAAGCAAAAAGGGTGGACTTGCCAAAAAATGTGTTTCATATGAGCTCCAAAGGTAGGGTGGTAGACTCGCTAAAAAAATGTGTTTCAAATGAACTCGAACGGTATTGTAAACAGACTTATTTCTAAGAAAAAATAGTGGACTCGCCGGAAAATGTGTTTCAAATGAGCTCCAAAGGTAGGGTGGTGGATTCGCTAAAAAATGTGTTTCAACTAAGCTCGACAGGGGGGGTAAACGACCTCATATCTAAGCAAAAATGGTGGACTCGCCGAAAAATGTGTTTCAAATGAGTTTCAAAGGTAGGGTGATGGTCTAGCTGAAAAATGTGTTTAAATGAGATCCAAAGATATGGTAAACGACCCCATTTCTGAGCAAAAATGGTGGACTCGCCGGAAAATGTGTTTCATATGAGCTCCAAAGGTAGGGTGGTGGACTCGTTAAAATAATGTGTTTCAAATGAGCTCGAAAGGTAGAATAAAGGACTTTTTTCTAAGAAAACATAGTGGACTCGCTGGAAAATGTGTTTCAAATGAGCTCCAAAGGTAGGGTAAACGGCCTCATTTCTAAGAAAAAAAGGTGGACTGGCCAAAAAAAAGTGTTTCAAATGAGCTTCAAAGGTAGGGTGGTGGTCTAGCTGAAAAATGTGTTTCAAATGAGCTCCAAAGATAGGGTAAACAGCCCCATTTATGAGTAAAAATGGTGGACTCGCTGAAAATTGTTTTTCATATGAACTCCAAAGGTAGGGTGGTGGACTCGCTAAAAAATGTGTTTCAAATGAGTTTGAAAGGTAGGGTAAACAACCTCATTTGTAAGGAAAAAAGGTGGACACGCCGAAAAATGTGTATCAAATGAGTTCGAAAGGTAGGGTGGTTGACTCGCTAAAAAATGTGTTTCGACTGAGCTCGAAATGTAGGGTAAACGGCCTCATTTCTAAGCAAAAATGGTGGAATCGCTGAAAAATGTGTTTCATATGAGCTCCAAAGGTAGAGTGGTGGACTCGCTAAAAAATGTGTTTCAAATGAGCTCGAAAGGTAAGGTAAACGGCCTTATTTCTAAGAAAAAATAGTGGACTCGCTGGAAAATGTGTTTCAAATGAGCTCCAAAGGTAGGGTGGTGGACTCGCTAAAAAATGTGTTTCAAATGAGCTCTAAAGGTAGGGTAAACAGACTCATTTCTAAGCAAAAATGGTGGACTCGCCGAAAAATGTGTTTCAAATGAGCTCAAAACGTAGGGTGGTGTGGACTCGCTGAAAAATGTGTTTCAAATGAGCTCCAAAGGTAGGGTAAACGGCCTCATATCTAAGAAAAAATGGTGGACTCTCCGAAAAATGTGTTTCAAATGAGCTTCAAACGTAGGGTGGTGTGGACTCGCTAAAATATGTGTTTCCAATGAGCTCGAAAGGTAGGGTAAACGGCCTCATTTCTAAGCAAAAATGGTGGACTCGCGCAAAATCTGTTTCAAATGATCTCGAAAGGTAGGGTGGTGGACTCGCTAAAAAATGTGTTTCAAATGAGCTTGAAAGGTAGGGTAAACGCACTCATTGCTAAGGAAAAATGGTGGACTCGCCAAGAAATGTGTTTCATATGAGCTCCAAAGGTAGGGTGGTGGACTCGCCAAAAAAATGTGTTTCAAATGAGCTCGAAAGGTAGGGTAAACAGACTTATTTCCAAGAAAAAATAGTGGACTCGCCGGAAAATGTGTTTCAAATGAGCTCCAAAGGTAGGGTGGTGGATTCGCTAAAAAATGTGTTTCAACTAAGCTCGAAAGGTAGGGTAAACGACCTCATATCTAAGCAAAAATGGTGGACTCGCCGAAAAATGTGTTTCAAATGAGTTTCAAAGGTAGGGTGATGGTCTAGCTGAAAAATGTGTTTAAATGAGATCCAAAGATATGGTAAACGACCCCATTTCTGAGCAAAAATGGTGGACTCGCCGGAAAATGTGTTTCATATGAGCTCCAAAGGTAGGGTGGTGGACTCGTTAAAATAATGTGTTTCAAATGAGCTCGAAAGGTAGAATAAAGGACTTTTTTCTAAGAAAACATAGTGGACTCGCTGGAAAATGTGTTTCAAATGAGCTCCAAAGGTAGGGTAAACGGCCTCATTTCTAAGAAAAAATGGTGGACTGGCCAAAAAAAAGTGTTTCAAATGAGCTTCAAAGGTAGGGTGGTGGTCTAGCTGAAAAATGTGTTTCAAATGAGCTCCAAAGATAGGGTAAACAGCCCCATTTATGAGTAAAAATGGTGGACTCGCTGAAAATTGTTTTTCATATGAACTCCAAAGGTAGGGTGGTGGACTCGCTAAAAAATGTGTTTCAAATGAGTTTGAAAGGTAGGGTAAACAACCTCATTTGTAAGGAAAAAAGGTGGACACGCCGAAAAATGTGTATCAAATGAGTTCGAAAGGTAGGGTGGTTGACTCGCTAAAAAATGTGTTTCGACTGAGCTCGAAATGTAGGGTAAACGGCCTCATTTCTAAGCAAAAATGGTGGAATCGCTGAAAAATGTGTTTCATATGAGCTCCAAAGGTAGAGTGGTGGACTCGCTAAAAAATGTGTTTCAAATGAGCTCGAAAGGTAAGGTAAACGGCCTTATTTCTAAGAAAAAATAGTGGACTCGCTGGAAAATGTGTTTCAAATGAGCTCCAAAGGTAGGGTGGTGGACTCGCTAAAAAATGTGTTTCAAATGAGCTCTAAAGGTAGGGTAAACAGACTCATTTCTAAGCAAAAATGGTGGACTCGCCGAAAAATGTGTTTCAAATGAGCTCAAAACGTAGGGTGGTGTGGACTCGCTGAAAAATGTGTTTCAAATGAGCTCCAAAGGTAGGGTAAACGGCCTCATATCTAAGAAAAAATGGTGGACTCTCCGAAAAATGTGTTTCAAATGAGCTTCAAACGTAGGGTGGTGTGGACTCGCTAAAATATGTGTTTCCAATGAGCTCGAAAGGTAGGGTAAACGGCCTCATTTCTAAGCAAAAATGGTGGACTCGCGCAAAATCTGTTTCAAATGATCTCGAAAGGTAGGGTGGTGGACTCGCTAAAAAATGTGTTTCAAATGAGCTTGAAAGGTAGGGTAAACGCACTCATTGCTAAGGAAAAATGGTGGACTCGCCAAGAAATGTGTTTCATATGAGCTCCAAAGGTAGGGTGGTGGACTCGCCAAAAAAATGTGTTTCAAATGAGCTCGAAAGGTAGGGTAAACAGACTTATTTCCAAGAAAAAATAGTGGACTCGCCGGAAAATGTGTTTCAAATGAGCTCCAAAGGTAGGGTGGTGGACTCGCTAAAAATGTGTTTCAAATGAGCTCGAAAGGTAGGGTAAACGACCTTATTTCTAAGAAAAAATGGTGGACTCGCCGAAAAATGTGTTTCAAATGAGCTTCAAAGGTAGGGTGGTGGTCTAGCTGAAAAATGTGTTTCAAATGAGCTCCAAAGATAGGGTAAACGGCCCATTTCTGAGCAAAATTGGTCGACTCGCCGAAAAATGTGTTTCATATGAGCTCAAAAGGTAGGGTGATGGACCCGCTAACAAAATGTGTTTCGAATGAGCTCAAAAGGTAGGGTAAACGGCCTCATGTAAGCAAAAATGGTGGACTCGCTAAAAAATGTGATTCAAATGAATCCAAAAGGTATGGTAAACAGACTCATTTGTAAGCAAAAATGGTGGACTCGCCGAAAAATGTGTTTCGAATGAGCTCAAAAGGTAGTGTGGTGTGGAGTCAAAAATAAATGTGTTTCGAATAAGCTCGAAAGGTAGGGTAAATGGACTCATTTCTAAGCAAAAATGGTGGACTCGCGAAAAATGTGTTTCAAATGAGCTCGAAAGGTAGGGTGGTGTGGACTCGCTAAAACATGTGTTTCAAATGAGCTCGAAAGGTAGGGTAAACGGCCTCATTTCTATGCAAAAATGGTGGTCTCGCCGAAAAATGTGTTTCAAATGAGCTCGAAACGTAGGGTGGTGGACTCGCTAAAAAATGTGTTTCAAATGAGATCAAAAGGTAGGGTAAACAGACTCATTTCTAAGCAAAAATGGTGGACTCACCGAAAAATGTGTTTCATATGAGCTCCAAAGGTAGGGTGGTGGAATCGTTAAAAAAATGTGTTTCAAATGAACTCGAACGGTAGGGTAAACGGCCTTATTTCTAAGAAAAAAAAGTGTACTCGCCGGAAAATGTGTTTCAAATGAGCTCCAAAGGTAGGGTGGTGGATTCGCTAAAAAATGTGTTTCAACCGAGCTCAAAAGGTAGGGTAAACAGCCTCATTTCTAAGCAAAAATGGTGGACTCGCCGAAAAATGTGTTTCAAATGAGCTCGAAAGGTAGGGTGGTAGACTCGCTAAAAAATATGTTTCAACTGAGCTCGAATGGTAGGGTAACGGACTCATTTCTAAGCAAAACTAGTGGACTCACCGAAAAATGTGTTTCATATGAGCTCCAAAGGTGTGGTGGACTCGCTAAAAAAATGTGTTTCAAATGAGCTCGAAAGCTAGGGTAAACGGCCTCAGTTCTAAGAAAAAATGGTGGACTCGCCAAAAAAATGTGTTTCAAATGAGCTTCAAATGTAGGGTGGTGGTCTAGCTGAAAAATGTGTTTCAAATGAGCTCCAAATATAGGGTAAACGGCCCCATTTCTGAGCAAAAATGGTGGACTTGCGGAAAATTGTTTTTCGTATGAGCTCCAAAGGTAGGGTGGTGGACTCGCTAAAAAATGTGTTTCAAATGAGTTTGAAAGGTAGGGTAAACAGCCTCATTTGTAAGCAAGAAAGGTGGACACGCCGAAAAATGTGTTTCAAATGAGTTCGAAAAGTAGGGTGGTTGACTCGCTAAAAAATGTGTTTCGACTGAGCTCGAAATGTTCGGCCTCATTTCTTAGCAATAATGGTGGACTCGCCGAAAAATGTGTTTCAAATGAGCTCCAAAGGTAGGGTGGTGGACTCGCTAAAAAATGTGTTTCAAATGAGCTCGAAAGGTAGGGTAAACAGACTCATTTCTAAGAAAAAATGGTGGACTCGCCAAAAATGTGTTTCAAATGAGCTCAAAACGTAGGGTGGTGTGGACTCGCTGAAAAATGTGTTTCAAATGAGCTCCAAAGATAGGGTAAACGGCCTCATTTCTAAGAAAAAATGGTGGACTCGCCAAAAAATGTGTTTCAAATGAGCTCAAAACGTAGGGTGGTGTGGACTCGCTGAAAAATGTGTTTCAAATGAGCTCCAAAGATAGGGTAAACGGCCTCATTTCTAAGAAAAAAATGGTGGACTCTCCGAAAAATGTGTTTCATATGAGCTCAAAAGGTAGGGTGATGGACCCGCTAACAAAATGTGTTTCGAATGAGCTCGAAAGGTAGGGTAAACGGCCTCATGTAAGCAAAAATGGTGGACACGCCAAAAAAAGTGTTTCAAATGAGTTCGAAAGGTAGGGTGGTGGACTCGCTAAAAAATGTGATTCAAATGAATTCAAAAGGTATGGTAAACAGACTCATTTCTAAGGAAAAATGGTGGACTCGCCGAAAAATGTGTTTCGAATGAGCTCAAAAGGTAGTGTGGTGTGGACTCAAAAATAAATGTGTTTCGAATAAGCTCGAAAGGTAGGGTAAATGGCCTCATTTCTAAGCAAAAATGGTGGACTCGCGAAAAATGTGTTTCAAATGAGCTCGAAAGGTAGGGTGGTGTGGACTCGCTAAAACATGTGTTTCAAATGAGCTCGAAAGGTAGGGTAAACGGCCTCATTTCTATGCAAAAATGGTGGTCTCGCCGAAAAATGTGTTTCAAATGAGCTCGAAACGTAGCGTGGAGGATGTGTTTCAAATGAACTCGAACGGTAGGGTAAACGGCCTTATTTCTAAGAAAAAAAAGTGTACTCGCCGGAAAATGTGTTTCAAATGAGCTACAAAGGTAGGGTGGTGGATTCGCTAAAAAATGTGTTTCAACCGAGCTCGAAAGGTAGGGTAAACAGCCTCATTTCTAAGCAAAATTGGTGGACTCGCCGAAAAATGTGTTTCAAATGAGCTCGAAAGGTAGGGTGGTAGACTCGCTAAAAAATATGTTTCAACTGAGCTCGAATTGTAGGGTAACGGACTCATTTCTAAGCAAAACTGGTGGACTCACCGAAAAATGTGTTTCATATGAGCTCCAAAGGTGTGGTGGACTCGCTAAAAAAATGTGTTTCAAATGAGCTCGAAAGCTAGGGTAAACGGCCTCAGTTCTAAGAAAAAATGGTGGACTCGCCAAAAAAATGTGTTTCAAATGAGCTCAAAACGTAGGGTGAAGTGGACTCGCTAAAAAATGTGTTTCAAATGAGCTCGAAAGTTAGGGTAAACGGCCTTATTTCTAAGCAAAAATGGTGGTCTCGCCGAAAAATGTGTTTCAAATGAGCTCTAAAGGTAGGGTGGTGGACTCGCTAAAAATGTGTTTCAAATGAGATCGAAAGGTAGGGTAAACGGACTCATTTCTAAGCAAAAAGGGTGGACTTGCCAAAAAATGTGTTTCATATGAGCTCCAAAGGTAGGGTGGTAGACTCGCTAAAAAAATGTGTTTCAAATGAACTCGAACGGTATTGTAAACGGACTTATTTCTAAGAAAAAATAGTGGACTCGCCGGAAAATGTGTTTCAAATGAGCTCCAAAGGTAGGGTGGTGGATTCGCTAAAAAATGTGTTTCAACTAAGCTCGAAAGGTAGGGTAAACGACCTCATTTCTAAGCAAAAATGGTGGACTCGCCGAAAAATGTGTTTCAAATGAGTTTCAAAGGTAGGGTGATGGTCTAGCTGAAAAATGTGTTTAAATGAGATCCAAAGATATGGTAAACGGCCCCATTTCAGAGCAAAAATGGTGGACTCGCCGGAAAATGTGTTTCATATGAGCTCCAAAGGTAGGGTGGTGGACTCGTTAAAATAATGTGTTTCAAATGAGCTCGAAAGGTAGAATAAAGGACTTTTTTCTAAGAAAACATAGTGGACTCGCTGGAAAATGTGTTTCAAATGAGCTCCAAAGGTAGGGTAAACGGCCTCATTTCTAAGAAAAAATGGTGGACTGGCCAAAAAAAAGTGTTTCAAATGAGCTTCAAAGGTAGGGTGGTGGTCTAGCTGAAAAATGTGTTTCAAATGAGCTCCAAAGATAGGGTAAACAGCCCCATTTATGAGTAAAAATGGTGGACTCGCTGAAAATTGTTTTTCATATGAACTCCAAAGGTAGGATGGTGGACTCGCTAAAAAATGTGTTTCAAATGAGTTTGAAAGGTAGGGTAAACAACCTCATTTGTAAGGAAAAAAGGTGGACACGCCGAAAAATGTGTATCAAATGAGTTCGAAAGGTAGGGTGGTTGACTCGCTAAAAAATGTGTTTCGACTGAGCTCGAAATGTAGGGTAAACGGCCTCATTTCTAAGCAAAAATGGTGGAATCGCTGAAAAATGTGTTTCATATGAGCTCCAAAGGTAGAGTGGTGGACTCGCTAAAAAATGTGTTTCAAATGAGCTCGAAAGGTAAGGTAAACGGCCTTATTTCTAAGAAAAAATAGTGGACTCGCTGGAAAATGTGTTTCAAATGAGCTCCAAAGGTAGGGTGGTGGACTCGCTAAAAAATGTGTTTCAACTAAGCTCGAAAGGTAGGGTAAACGACCTCATTTCTAAGCAAAAATGGTGGACTCGCCGAAAAATGTGTTTCAAATGAGTTTCAAAGGTAGGGTGATGGTCTAGCTGAAAAATGTGTTTAAATGAGATCCAAAGATATGGTAAACGGCCCCATTTCTGAGCAAAAATGGTGGACTCGCCGGAAAATGTGTTTCATATGAGCTCCAAAGGTAGGGTGGTGGACTCGTTAAAATAATGTGTTTCAAATGAGCTCGAAAGGTAGAATAAAGGACTTTTTTCTAAGAAAACATAGTGGACTCGCTGGAAAATGTGTTTCAAATGAGCTCCAAAGGTAGGGTAAACGGCCTCATTTCTAAGAAAAAATGGTGGACTGGCCAAAAAAAAGTGTTTCAAATGAGCTTCAAAGGTAGGGTGGTGGTCTAGCTGAAAAATGTGTTTCAAATGAGCTCCAAAGATAGGGTAAACAGCCCCATTTATGAGTAAAAATGGTGGACTCGCTGAAAATTGTTTTTCATATGAACTCCAAAGGTAGGGTGGTGGACTCGCTAAAAAATGTGTTTCAAATGAGTTTGAAAGGTAGGGTAAACAACCTCATTTGTAAGGAAAAAAGGTGGACACGCCGAAAAATGTGTATCAAATGAGTTCGAAAGGTAGGGTGGTTGACTCGCTAAAAAATGTGTTTCGACTGAGCTCGAAATGTAGGGTAAACGGCCTCATTTCTAAGCAAAAATGGTGGAATCGCTGAAAAATGTGTTTCATATGAGCTCCAAAGGTAGAGTGGTGGACTCGCTAAAAAATGTGTTTCAAATGAGCTCGAAAGGTAAGGTAAACGGCCTTATTTCTAAGAAAAAATAGTGGACTCGCTGGAAAATGTGTTTCAAATGAGCTCCAAAGGTAGGGTGGTGGACTCGCTAAAAAATGTGTTTCAAATGAGCTCTAAAGGTAGGGTAAACAGACTCATTTCTAAGCAAAAATGGTGGACTCTCCGAAAAATGTGTTTCAAATGAGCTTCAAACGTAGGGTGGTGTGGACTCGCTAAAATATGTGTTTCCAATGAGCTCGAAAGGTAGGGTAAACGGCCTCATTTCTAAGCAAAAATGGTGGACTCGCGCAAAATCTGTTTCAAATGATCTCGAAAGGTAGGGTGGTGGACTCGCTAAAAAATGTGTTTCAAATGAGATCCAAAGATATGGTAAACGGCCCCATTTCTGAGCAAAAATGGTGGACTCGCCGGAAAATGTGTTTCATATGAGCTCCAAAGGTAGGGTGGTGGACTCGTTAAAATAATGTGTTTCAAATGAGCTCGAAAGGTAGAATAAAGGACTTTTTTCTAAGAAAACATAGTGGACTCGCTGGAAAATGTGTTTCAAATGAGCTCCAAAGGTAGGGTAAACGGCCTCATTTCTAAGAAAAAATGGTGGACTGGCCAAAAAAAAGTGTTTCAAATGAGCTTCAAAGGTAGGGTGGTGGTCTAGCTGAAAAATGTGTTTCAAATGAGCTCCAAAGATAGGGTAAACAGCCCCATTTATGAGTAAAAATGGTGGACTCGCTGAAAATTGTTTTTCATATGAACTCCAAAGGTAGGGTGGTGGACTCGCTAAAAAATGTGTTTCAAATGAGTTTGAAAGGTAGGGTAAACAACCTCATTTGTAAGGAAAAAAGGTGGACACGCCGAAAAATGTGTATCAAATGAGTTCGAAAGGTAGGGTGGTTGACTCGCTAAAAAATGTGTTTCGACTGAGCTCGAAATGTAGGGTAAACGGCCTCATTTCTAAGCAAAAATGGTGGAATCGCTGAAAAATGTGTTTCATATGAGCTCCAAAGGTAGAGTGGTGGACTCGCTAAAAAATGTGTTTCAAATGAGCTCGAAAGGTAAGGTAAACGGCCTTATTTCTAAGAAAAAATAGTGGACTCGCTGGAAAATGTGTTTCAAATGAGCTCCAAAGGTAGGGTGGTGGACTCGCTAAAAAATGTGTTTCAAATGAGCTCTAAAGGTAGGGTAAACAGACTCATTTCTAAGCAAAAATGGTGGACTCTCCGAAAAATGTGTTTCAAATGAGCTTCAAACGTAGGGTGGTGTGGACTCGCTAAAATATGTGTTTCCAATGAGCTCGAAAGGTAGGGTAAACGGCCTCATTTCTAAGCAAAAATGGTGGACTCGCGCAAAATCTGTTTCAAATGATCTCGAAAGGTAGGGTGGTGGACTCGCTAAAAAATGTGTTTCAAATGAGCTTGAAAGGTAGGGTAAACGCACTCATTGCTAAGGAAAAATGGTGGACTCGCCAAGAAATGTGTTTCATATGAGCTCCAAAGGTAGGGTGGTGGACTCGCCAAAAAAATTTGTTTCAAATGAGCTCGAAAGGTAGGGTAAACAGACTTATTTCCAAGAAAAAATAGTGGACTCGCCGGAAAATGTGTTTCAAATGAGCTCAAAACGTAGGGTGGTGTGGACTCGCTGAAAAATGTGTTTCAAATGAGCTCCAAAGGTAGGGTAAACGGCCTCATATCTAAGAAAAAATGGTGGACTCTCCGAAAAATGTGTTTCAAATGAGCTTCAAACGTAGGGTGGTGTGGACTCGCTAAAATATGTGTTTCCAATGAGCTCGAAAGGTAGGGTAAACGGCCTCATTTCTAAGCAAAAATGGTGGACTCGCGCAAAATCTGTTTCAAATGATCTCGAAAGGTAGGGTGGTGGACTCGCTAAAAAATGTGTTTCAAATGAGCTTGAAAGGTAGGGTAAACGCACTCATTGCTAAGGAAAAATGGTGGACTCGCCAAGAAATGTGTTTCATATGAGCTCCAAAGGTAGGGTGGTGGACTCGCCAAAAAAATTTGTTTCAAATGAGCTCGAAAGGTAGGGTAAACAAACTTATTTCCAAGAAAAAATAGTGGACTCGCCGGAAAATGTGTTTCAAATGAGCTCCAAAGGTAGGGTGGTGGACTCGCTAAAAATGTGTTTCAAATGAGCTCGAAAGGTAGGGTAAACGACCTTATTTCTAAGAAAAAATGGTGGACTCGCCGAAAAATGTGTTTCAAATGAGCTTCAAAGGTAGGGTGGTGGTCTAGCTGAAAAATGTGTTTCAAATGAGCTCCAAAGATAGGGTAAACGGCCCATTTCTGAGAAAAATTGGTCGACTCGCCGAAAAATGTGTTTCATATGAGCTCAAAAGGTAGGGTGATGGACCCGCTAACAAAATGTGTTTCGAATGAGCTCGAAAGGTAGGGTAAACGGCCTCATGTAAGCAAAAATGGTGGACTCGCTAAAAAATGTGATTCAAATGAATCCAAAAGGTATGGTAAACAGACTCATTTGTAAGCAAAAATGGTGGACTCGCCGAAAAATGTGTTTCGAATGAGCTCAAAAGGTAGTGTGGTGTGGACTCAAAAATAAATGTGTTTCGAATAAGCTCGAAAGGTAGGGTAAATGGCCTCATTTCTAAGCAAAAATGGTGGACTCGCGAAAAATGTGTTTCAAATGAGCTCGAAAGGTAGGGTGGTGTGGACTCGCTAAAACATGTGTTTCAAATGAGCTCGAAAGGTAGGGTAAACGGCCTCATTTCTATGCAAAAATGGTGGTCTCGCCGAAAAATGTGTTTCAAATGAGCTCGAAACGTAGGGTGGTGGACTCGCTAAAAAATGTGTTTCAAATGAGATCAAAAGGTAGGGTAAACAGACTCATTTCTAAGCAAAAATGGTGGACTCACCGAAAAATGTGTTTCATATGAGCTCCAAAGGTAGGGTGGTGGACTCGTTAAAAAAATGTGTTTCAAATGAACTCGAACGGTAGGGTAAACGGCCTTATTTCTAAGAAAAAAAGTGTACTCGCCGGAAAATGTGTTTCAAATGAGCTCCAAAGGTAGGGTGGTGGATTCGCTAAAAAATGGTGGACTCGCCAAAAAAATGTGTTTCAAATGAGCTTCAAAGGTAGGGTGGTGGTCTAGCTGAAAAATGTGTTTCAAATGAGCTCCAAATATAGGGTAAACGGCCCCATTTCTGAGCAAAAATGGTGGACTTGCGGAAAATTGTTTTTCGTATGAGCTCCAAAGGTAGGGTGGTGGACTCGCTAAAAAATATGTTTCAAATGAGTTTGAAAGGTAGGGTAAACAGCCTCATTTGTAAGCAAGAAAGGTGGACACGCCGAAAAATGTGTTTCAAATGAGTTCGAAAAGTAGGGTGGTTGACTCGCTAAAAAATGTGTTTCGACTGAGCTCGAAATGTTGGGTAAACGGCCTCATTTCTTAGCAATAATGGTGGACTCGCCGAAAAATGTGTTTCATATGAGCTCCAAAGGTAGAGTGGTGGACTCGCTAAAAAAATGTGTTTCAAATGAGCTCGAAAGGAAAGGTTAACAACCTTATTTCTAAGAAAAAATAGTGGACTCGCTGGAAAATGTGTTTCAAATGAGCTCGAAAGGTAGGGTGGTGGACTCGCTAAAAAATGTGTTTCAAATGAGCTCGAAAGGTAGGGTAAACAGACTCGTTTCTAAGCAAAAATGGTGGACTCGCCAAAAAATGTGTTTCAAATGAGCTCAAAACGTAGGGTGGTGCGGACTCGCTGAAAAATGTGTTTCAAATGAGCTCCAAAGATAGGGTAAACGGCCTCATTTCTAAGAAAAAATGGTGGACTCGCCAAAAAATGTGTTTCAAATGAGCTCAAAACGTATGGTGGTGTGGACTCGCTGAAAAATGTGTATCAAATGAGCTCCAAAGATAGGGTAAACGGCCTCATTTCTAAGAAAAAAATGGTGGACTCTCCGAAAAATGTGTTTCATATGAGCTCAAAAGGTAGGGTGATGGACCCGCTAACAAAATGTGTTTCGAATGAGCTCGAAAGGTAGGGTAAACGGCCTCATGTAAGCAAAAATGGTGGACAGGCCAAAAAATGTGTTTCGAATGAGCTCAAAAGGTAGTGTGGTGTGGACTCAAAAATAAATGTGTTTCGAATAAGCTCGAAAGGTAGGGTAAATGGCCTCATTTCTAGGCAAAAATGGTGGACTCGCGAAAAATGTGTTTCAAATGAGCTCGAAAGGTAGGGTGGTGTGGACTCGCTAAAACATGTGTTTCAAATGAGCTCGAAAGGTAGGGTAAACGGCCTCATTTCTATGCAAAAATGGTGGTCTCGCCAAAAAATGTGTTTCAAATGAGCTCGAAACGTAGGGTGGTGGACTCGCTAAAAAATGTGTTTCAAATGAGATCAAAAGGTAGGGTAAACAGACTCATTTCTAAGCAAAAATGGTGGACTCGCCAAAAAATGTGTTTCAAATGAGCTCAAAACGTAGGGTGGTGTGGACTCGCTGAAAAATGTGTTTCAAATGAGCTCCAAAGATAGGGTAAACGGCCTCATTTCTAAGAAAAAATGGTGGACTCGCCAAAAAATGTGTTTCAAATGAGCTCAAAACGTATGGTGGTGTGGACTCGCTGAAAAATGTGTTTCAAATGAGCTCCAAAGATAGGGTAAACGGCCTCATTTCTAAGAAAAAAATGGTGGACTCTCCGAAAAATGTGTTTCATATGAGCTCAAAAGGTAGGGTGATGGACCCGCTAACAAAATGTGTTTCGAATGAGCTCGAAAGGTAGGGTAAACGGCCTCATGTAAGCAAAAATGGTGGACAGGCCAAAAAATGTGTTTCGAATGAGCTCAAAAGGTAGTGTGGTGTGGACTCAAAAATAAATGTGTTTCGAATAAGCTCGAAAGGTAGGGTAAATGGCCTCATTTCTAAGCAAAAATGGTGGACTCGCGAAAAATGTGTTTCAAATGAGCTCGAAAGGTAGGGTGGTGTGGACTCGCTAAAACATGTGTTTCAAATGAGCTCGAAAGGTAGGGTAAACGGCCTCATTTCTATGCAAAAATGGTGGTCTCGCCAAAAAATGTGTTTCAAATGAGCTCGAAACGTAGGGTGGTGGACTCGCTAAAAAATGTGTTTCAAATGAGATCAAAAGGTAGGGTAAACAGACTCATTTCTAAGAAAAAATGGTGGACTCACCGAAAAATGTGTTTCATATGAGCTCCAAATGTAGGGTGGTGGACTCGTTAAAAAAATGTGTTTCAAATGAACTCGAACGGTAGGGTAAACGGCCTTATTTCTAAGAAAAAAAAGTGTACTCGCCGGAAAATGTGTTTCAAATGAGCTCCAAAGGTAGGGTGGTGGATTCGCTAAAAATGTGTTTCAACCGAGCTCGAAAGGTAGGGTAAACAGCCTCATTTCTAAGCAAAATTGGTGGACTCGCCGAAAAATGTGTTTCAAATGAGCTCGAAAGGTAGGGTGGTAGACTCGCTGAAAAATATGTTTCAACTGAGCTCGAATTGTAGGGTAACGGACTCATTTCTAAGCAAAACTGGTGGACTCACCGAAAAATTTGTTTCATCTGAGCTCCAAAGGTGTGGTGGACTCGCTAAAAAAATGTGTTTCAAATGAGCTCGAAAGCTAGGGTAAACGGCCTCAGTTCTAAGAAAAAATGGTGGACTCGCCAAAAAAATGTGTTTCAAATGAGCTTCAAAGGTAGGGTGGTGGTCTAGCTGAAAAATGTGTTTCAAATGAGCTCCAAATATAGGGTAAACGGCCCCATTTCTGAGCAAAAATGGTGGACTTGCGGAAAATTGTTTTTCGTATGAGCTCCAAAGGTAGGGTGGTGGACTCGCTAAAAAATGTGTTTCAAATGAGTTTGAAAGGTAGGGTAAACAGCCTCATTTGTAAGCAAGAAAGGTGGACACGCCGAAAAATGTGTTTCAAATAAGTTCGAAAGGTAGGGTGGTTGACTCGCTAAAAAATGTGTTTCAAATGAATACAAAAGGTAGGGTAAACAGACTCATTTCTAAGCAAAAATGGTGGACTCGCCGAAAAATGTGTTTCAAATGAGCTCAAAATGTAGCGTGGTGTGGACTTGCTAAAAAATGTGTTTCGAATGAGCTCGAATGGTAGGGTAAACGGCCTCATTTCTAAGCAAAAATAGTGGTCTCGCCGAAAAATGTGTTTCAAATGAGCTCGGAAGGTAGGGTGGTGGACTCGCTAAATTATGTGTTTCAAATGAGATCGAAAGGTAGGGTAAACGGACTCATTTCTAAGCAAAAATGGTGGACTTGCCGAAAAATGTTTTTCATATGAGCGCCAAAGGTAGGGTGGTTGACTCGCTAAAAAATGTGTTTCGACTGAGCTCGAAATGTTGGGTAAACGGCCTCATTTCTAAGCAATAATGGTGGACTCGCCGAAAAATGTGTTTCATATGAGCTCCAAAGGTAGAGTGGTGGACTCGCTAAAAAAATGTGTTTCAAATGAGCTCGAAAGGAAAGGTTAACAACCTTATTTCTAAGAAAAAATAGTGGACTCGCTGGAAAATGTGTTTCAAATGAGCTCCAAAGGTAGGGTGGTGGACTCGCTAAAAAATGTGTTTCAAATGAGCTCGAAAGGTAGGGTAAACAGACTCATTTCTAAGCAAAAATGGTGGACTCGCCAAAAAATGTGTTTCAAATGAGCTCAAAACGTAGGGTGGTGTGGACTCGCTGAAAAATGTGTTTCAAATGAGCTCCAAAGGTAGGGTAAACGGCCTCATTTCTAAGAAAAAAATGGTGGACTCTCCGAAAAATGTGTTTCAAATGAGCTCAAAAGTTTGGATGGTGTGGACTCGCTAAAATATGTGTTTCAAATGAGCTCGAATATTAGGGTAAACGGCCTGATTTCTAAGCACAAATGGTGGACTCGCCAAAAATGTATTTCAAATGAGCTCGAAAGGTACGGTGGTGGACTCGCTAAAAAATGTGTTTCAAATGAGCTCGAAAGGTAGTGTGGTGTGGACTCACTAAAATATGTGTTTCAAATGAGTTCGAAAGGTAGGGTAAACGGCCTCATTTCTAAGCAAAACTGGTGGACTCGCCAAAAAATGTGTTTCAAATGAGCTTCAAAGGTAGGGTGGTGATCTAGCTGAAAAATGTGTTTCAAATCAGCTCCAATGATATGGAAATCGGCCTCATTTCTGAGCAAAAATGGTGGACTCGCCGAAAATTGTGTTTCATATGAGCTCGAAAGGTAGGGCGGTGGACTCGCTAAAAAATGTGTTTCAAATTAGTTTCAAAGGTAGGATAAACAACCTCATTTGTAAGAAAAAAAGGTGCACACGCCGAAAAATGTGTTTCAAATGAGTTCGAAAGGTAGGGTGGTTGACTCGCTAAAAAATGTGTTTCAAATGAATTCAAAAGGTTGGGTAAACAGACTCATTTCTAAGCAAAAATGGTGGACTCGCCGAAAAATGTGTTTCAAATGAGCTCAAAACGTAGGGTGGTGTGGACTTGCTAAAAAATGTGTTTCAAATGAGCTCGAAAGGTAGGGTAAACGGCCTCATTTCTAAGCAAAAATAGTGGTCTCGCCAGAAAATGTGTTTCAAATGAGCTCGAAAGGTAGGGTGGTGGACTCGCTAAAATATGTGTTTCAAATGAGATCGAAAGGTAGGGTAAACGGACTCATTTTAAACAAAAATGGTGGACTTGCCGAAAAATGTGTTTCATACGAGCTCCAAAGGTAGGGTGGTGGACTCGCTAAAAAATGTGTTTCAAATGAGCTCGAAAGGTAGGGTAAACAGACTCATTTCTAAGCAAAAATGGTGGACTCGCCAAAAAATGTGTTTCAAATGAGCTCAAAACGTAGGGTGGTGTGGACTCGCTGAAAAATGTGTTTCAAATGAGCTCCAAAGGTAGGGTAAACGGCCTCATTTCTAAGAAAAAAATGGTGGACTCTCCGAAAAATGTGTTTCAAATGAGCTCAAAAGGTTGGGTGGTGTGGACTCGCTAAAATATGTGTTTCAAATGAGCTCGAATATTAGGGTAAACGGCCTCATTTCTAAGCAAAAATGGTGGACTCGCCAAAAATTTGTTTCAAATGAGCTCGAAAGGTACGGTGGTGGACTCACTAAAAAATGTGTTTCAAATGAGCTCGAAAGGTAGTGTGGTGTGGACTCACTAAAATATGTGTTTCAAATGAGTTCGAAAGGTAGGGTAAACGGCCTCATTTCTAAGCAAAACTGGTGGACTCGCCAAAAAATGTGTTTCAACTGAGCTTCAAAGGTAGGGTGGTGATCTAGCTGAAAAATGTGTTTCAAATCAGCTCCAATGATAGGGAAATCGGCCTCATTTCTGAGCAAAAATGGTGGACTCGCCGAAAATTGTGTTTCATATGAGCTCGAAAGGTAGGGCGGTGGACTCGCTAAAAAATGTGTTTCAAATGAGTTTCAAAGGTAGGATAAACAACCTCATTTGTAAGCAAAAAAGGTGGACACGCCGAAAAGTGTGTTTCAAATGAGTTCGAAAGGAAGGGTGGTTGACTCGCTAAAAAATGTGTTTCAAATGAATTCAAAAGGTCGGGTAAACAGACTCATTTCTAAGCAAAAATGGTGGGCTCGCCGAAAAATGTGTTTCAAATGAGCTCAAAACGTAGGGTGATGTGGACTTGCTAAAAAATGTGTTTCGAATGAGCTCGAAAGGTAGGGTAAACGACCTCATTTCTAAGAAAAAATAGTGGTATCGCCGAAAAATGTGTTTCAAATGAGCTCGAAAGGTAGGGTGGTGGACTCGCTAAAATATGTGTTTCAAATGAGATCGAAAGGTAGGGTAAACGGACTCATTTCTAAACAAAAATGGTTGACTTGCCGAAAAATGTGTTTCATATGAGCTCCAAAGGTAGGGTGGTGGACTCGCTAAAAAAATGTGTTTCAAATGAACTCGAACGGTAGGGTAAACGGCCTTATTTCTAAGAAAAAATAGTGGACTCGCCGGAAAATGTGTTTCAAATGAGCTCCAAAGGTAGGGTGGTGGATTCGCTAAACAATGTGTTTCAACCGAGCTCGAAAGGTAGGGTAAACGGCCTCATTTCTAAGCAAAAATGGTGGACTCGCGAAAAATGTGTTTCAAATGAGCTCGAAAGGTAGGGTTGTGTGGACTCGCTAAAAAATGTGTTTCAAATGAGCTCGAAAGGAAGGGTAAACGGCCTTATTTATAAGAAAAAATAGTGGACTCGCCGGAAAATGTGTTTCAAATGAGCTCCAAAGATAGGGTGGTGGATTCGCTAAACAATGCGTCTCAACTGAGCTCGAAAGGTAGGGTGAACGGCCTCATTTCTAAGCAAAAATGGTGGACTCGCCGAAAAATGTGTTTCAAATGAGCTTCAAAGGTAGGGTGGTGGTCTAGCTGTAAAATGCGTTTCAAATGAGCTCGAAAGGTAGGGTGGTGGACTCGCTAAAAAATGTGTTTCAAATGAGCTCGAAAGGAAGGGTAAACAGACTCATTTCTAAGCAAAAATGGTGGACTCGCCGAAAAATGTGTTTCAAATGAGCTCAAAAGGTTGGGTGGTGTGGACTCGCTAAAATATGTGTTTCAAATGAGCTCGAATATTAGGGTAAACGGCCTCATTTCTAAGCAAAAATGGTGGACTCGCCAAAAATTTGTTTCAAATGAGCTCGAAAGGTACGGTGGTGGACTCACTAAAAAATGTGTTTCAAATGAGCTCGAAAGGTAGTGTGGTGTGGACTCACTAAAATATGTGTTTCAAATGAGTTCGAAAGGTAGGGTAAACGGCCTCATTTCTAAGCAAAACTGGTGGACTCGCCAAAAAATGTGTTTCAACTGAGCTTCAAAGGTAGGGTGGTGATCTAGCTGAAAAATGTGTTTCAAATCAGCTCCAATGATAGGGAAATCGGCCTCATTTCTGAGCAAAAATGGTGGACTCGCCGAAAATTGTGTTTCATATGAGCTCGAAAGGTAGGGCGGTGGACTCGCTAAAAAATGTGTTTCAAATGAGTTTCAAAGGTAGGATAAACAACCTCATTTGTAAGCAAAAAAGGTGGACACGCCGAAAAGTGTGTTTCAAATGAGTTCGAAAGGAAGGGTGGTTGACTCGCTAAAAAATGTGTTTCAAATGAATTCAAAAGGTCGGGTAAACAGACTCATTTCTAAGCAAAAATGGTGGGCTCGCCGAAAAATGTGTTTCAAATGAGCTCAAAACGTAGGGTGATGTGGACTTGCTAAAAAATGTGTTTCGAATGAGCTCGAAAGGTAGGGTAAACGACCTCATTTCTAAGAAAAAATAGTGGTATCGCCGAAAAATGTGTTTCAAATGAGCTCGAAAGGTAGTGTGGTGGACTCGCTAAAATATGTGTTTCAAATGAGATCGAAAGGTAGGGTAAACGGACTCATTTCTAAACAAAAATGGTTGACTTGCCGAAAAATGTGTTTCATATGAGCTCCAAAGGTAGGGTGGTGGACTCGCTAAAAAAATGTGTTTCAAATGAACTCGAACGGTAGGGTAAACGGCCTTATTTCTAAGAAAAAATAGTGGACTCGCCGGAAAATGTGTTTCAAATGAGCTATAAAGGTAGGGTGGTGGATTCGCTAAACAATGTGTTTCAACCGAGCTCGAAAGGTAGGGTAAACGGCCTCATTTCTAAGCAAAAATGGTGGACTCGCGAAAAATGTGTTTCAAATGAGCTCGAAAGGTAGGGTTGTGTGGACTCGCTAAAAAATGTGTTTCAAATGAGCTCGAAAGGAAGGGTAAACGGCCTTATTTATAAGAAAAAATAGTGGACTCGCCGGAAAATGTGTTTCAAATGAGCTCCAAAGATAGGGTGGTGGATTCGCTAAACAATGCGTCTCAACTGAGCTCGAAAGGTAGGGTGAACGGCCTCATTTCTAAGCAAAAATGGTGGACTCGCCGAAAAATGTGTTTCAAATGAGCTTCAAAGGTAGGGTGGTGGTCTAGCTGAAAAATGCGTTTCAAATGAGCTCGAAAGGTAGGGTGGTGGACTCGCTAAAAAATGTGTTTCAAATGAGCTCGAAAGGAAGGGTAAACAGACTCATTTCTAAGCAAAAATGGTGGACTCGCCGAAAAATGTGTTTCATATGAGCTCCAAAGGTAGGGTGGTGGACTCGCTAAAAAAATGTGTTTCAAATGAGCTCGAAAGGTAGGGTAAACAGACTTATTTCTCAGAAAAAATAGTGGACTCGCCGAAAAATGTGTTTCAAATGAGCTCCAAAGGTAGGGTGGTGGACTCGCTAAAAATGTGTTTCAAATGAGCTCGAAAGGTAGGGTAAACGGCCTCATTTCTAAGAAAAAATGGTGGACTCGCCGAAAAATGTGTTTGAAATGAGCTTCAAAGGTAGGGTGGTGGTCTAGCTGAAAAATGTGTTTCAAATGAGCTCCAAAGATAGGGTAAACGGCCCATTTCTGAGCAAAATTGGTGGACTCGGCGAAAAAATTTCATATGAGCTCAAAACGTAGGGTGATGGACCCGCTAAAAAAATGTGTTTCGAATGAGCTCGAAAGGTAGGGTAAACGGCCTCATGTAAGCAAAAATGGTGGACACGCCGAAAAAGTGTTTCAAATGAGTTCGAAAGGTAGGGTGGTGGACTCGCTAAAAAATGTGTTTCAAATGAATTCAAAAGGTAGGGTAAACAGACTCATTTCTAAGCAAAAATGGTGGACTCGCCAAAAATGTGTTTCAAATGAGCTCAAAAGGTAGTGTGGTGTGGACTCACAAATAAATGGGTTTTGAATAAGCTCGAAAGGTAGGGTAAACGGCCTCATTTCTAAGCAAAAATGATGGACTCGCCGAAAAATGTGTTTCAAATGAGCTCGAAAGGTAAGGTGGTAGACTCGCTAAAAAATGTGTTTCAAATGAGCTCGAAAGGAAGGGTAAACAGACTCATTTCTAAGCAAAAATGGTGGACTCGCCGAAAAATGTGTTTCATATGAGCTCCAAAGGTAGGGTGGTGGACTCGCTAAAAAATGTGTTTAAAATGAGCTCGAAAGGTTGGGTAAACGGCCTTATTTCTCAGAAAAAATAGTGGACTCGCCGGAAAATGTGTGTCAAATGAGCTCCAAAGGTAGGGTGGTGGATTCGCTAAACAATGTGTTTCAACTGAGCTCGAAAGGTAGGGTAAACGGCCTCATTTCTAAGCAAAAATGGTGGACTCGCGAAAAATGTGTTTCAAATGAGCTCGAAAGGTAGGGTGGTGTGGACTAGCTGAAAAATGTGTTTCAAATGAGCTCGAAAGGTAGGGTAAACGGCCTTATTTCTAAGAAAAAATAGTGGACTCGCCGGAAAAAGTGTTTCAAATGAGCTCCAAAGGTAAGGTGGTGGATTCGCTAAACAATGTGTTTCAACTGAGCTCGACAGGTAGGGTGAACGGCCTCATTTCTAAGCAAAAATGGTGGACTCGCCGAAAAATGTGTTTCAAATGAGCTTCAAAGGTAGGGTGGTGGTCTAGCTGAAAAATGTGTTTCAAATGAGCTCGAAAGGTAGGGTGGTGGACTCGCTAAAAAATGTGTTTCAAATGAGCTCGAAAGGAAGGGTAAACAGACTCATTTCTAAGCAGAAATGGTGGACTCGCCGAAAAATGTGTTTCATATGAGCTCCAAAGGTAGGGTGGTGGACTCGCTAAAAAAATGTGTTTCAAATGAGCTCGAAAGGTAGGGTAAACAGACTTATTTCTCAGAAAAAATAGTGGACTCGCCGGAAAATGTGTTTCAAATGAGCTCCAAAGGTAGGGTGGTGGACTCGCTAAAAATGTGTTTCAAATGAGCTCGAAAGGTAGGGTGGTGGACTCGCTAAAAAATGTGTTTCAAATGAGCTCGAAAGGAAGGGTAAACAGACTCATTTCTAAGCAGAAATGGTGGACTCGCCGAAAAATGTGTTTCATATGAGCTCCAAAGGTAGGGTGGTGGACTCGCTAAAAAAATGTGTTTCAAATGAGCTCGAAAGGTAGGGTAAACAGACTTATTTCTCAGAAAAAATAGTGGACTCGCCGGAAAATGTGTTTCAAATGAGCTCCAAAGGTAGGGTGGTGGACTCGCTAAAAATGTGTTTCAAATGAGCTCGAAAGGTAGGGTAAACGGCCTCATTTCTAAGAAAAAATCGTGGACTCGCCGAAAAATGTGTGTGAAATGAGATTCAAATGTAGGGTGGTGGTCTAGCTGAAAAATGTGTTTCAAATGAGCTCCAAAGATAGGGTAAACGGCCCATTTCTGAGCAAAATTGGTGAACTCGGCGAAAAATGTGTTTCATATGAGCTCAAAACGTAGGGTGATGGACCCGCTAAAAAAATGTGTTTCGAATGAGCTCGAAAGGTAGGGTAAACGGCCTCATGTAAGCAAAAATGGTGGACACGCCGAAAAAAGTGTTTCAAATGAGTTTGAAAGGTAGGGTGGTGGACTCGCTAAAAAATGTGTTTCAAATGAATTCAAAAGGTAGGGTAAACAGACTCATTTCTAAGCAAAAATGGTGGACTCGCCAAAAATGTGTTTCAAATGAGCTCAAAAGGTAGTGTGGTGTGGACTCACAAATAAATGTGTTTTGAATAAGCTCGAAAGGTAGGGTAAACGGCCTCATTTCTAAGCAAAAATGATGGACTCGCCGAAAAATGTGTTTCAAATGAGCTCGAAAGGTAGGGTGGTAGACTCGCTAAAAAATGTGTTTCAAATGAGCTCGAATGGTAGGGTAACAGACTCATTTCTAAGCAAAAATGGTGGACTCACCGAAAAATGTGTTTCATAAGAGCTCCATAGGTAGGGTGGTGGACTTGCTAAAAAAATGTGTTTCAAATGAGCTCGAAAGCTAGGGTAAACGGCCTCATTTCTAAGAAAAATTGGTGGTCTCCCCAAAAAATTTTGTTTCAAATGAGCTTCAAAGGTAGGGTGGTGGTCTAGCTGAAAAATGTGTTTCAAATGAGCTCCAAAGATAGGGTAAACGGCCCCATTTCTATGCAAAAATGGTGGTCTCGCCGAAAAATGTGTTTCAAATGAGCTCGAAACGTAGGGTGGTGGACTCGCTAAAAAATGTGTTTCAAATGAGATCAAAATGTAGGGTAAACGGCCTTATTTCTAAGAAAAAATAGTGGACTCGCCGGAAAAAGTGTTTCAAATGAGCTCCAAAGGTAAGGTGGTGGATTCGCTAAACAATGTGTTTCAACTGAGCTTGACGGGTAGGGTGAACGGCCTCATTTCTAAGCAAAAATAGTGGACTCGCCGGAAAATGTGTTTCAAATGAGCTCCAAAGGTAGGGTGCTGGATTCGCTAAAAAATGTGTTTCAACCGAGCTCGAAAGGTAGGGTAAACAGCCTCATTTCTAAGCAAAAATGGTGGACTCGCCGAAAAATGTGTATCAAATGAGCTCGAAAGGTAGGGTGGTAGACTCGCTAAAAAATGTGTTTCAACTGAGCTCGAATGGTAGGGTAACGGACTCATTTCTAAGCAAAACTGGTGGACTCACCGAAAAATGTGTTTCATATGAGCTTCAAAGGTGTGGTGGACTCGCTAAAAAAATGTGTTTCAAATGAGCTCGAAAGCTAGGGTAAACGGCCTCATTTGTAAGAAAAAATGGTGGACTCGCCAAAAAAATGTGTTTCAAATGAGCTTCAAAGGTAGGGTGGTGGTCTAGCTGAAAAATGTGTTTCAAATGAGCTCCAAAGATAGGGTAAACGGCCCCATTTCTGAGCAAAAATGGTGGACTTGCCGAAAATTGTTTTTCATATGAGCTCCAAAGGTAGGGTGGTGGACTCGCTAAAAAATGTGTTTCAAATGAGTTTGAAAGGTAGGGTAAAAAGCCTCATTTGTAAGCAAGAAAGGTGGACACGCCGAAAAATGTGTTTCAAATGAGTTCGAAAAGTAGGGTGGTTGACTCGCTAAAAAATGTGTTTCGACTGAGCTTGAAATGTTGGGTAACGGCCTTATTTCTAAGAAAAAATAGTGGACTCGCTGGAAAATGTGTTTCAAATGAGCTCCAAAGGTAGGGTGGTGGACTCGCTAAAAAATGTGTTTCAAATGAGCTCGAAAGGTAGGGTAAACAGACTCATTTCTAAGCAAAAATGGTGGACTCGCCAAAAAATGTGTTTCAAATGAGCTCAAAACGTAGGGTGGTGTGGACTCGCTGAAAAATGTGTTTCAAATGAGCTCCAAAGGTAGGGTAAACGGCCTCATTTCTAAGAAAAAAATGGTGGACTCTCTGAAAAATGTGTTTCAAATGAGCTCAAAAGGTTGGGTGGTGTGGACTCGCTAAAATATGTGTTTCAAATGAGCTCGAAAGGTAGGGTAAACGGCCTCATTTCTAAGCAAAAATGGTGGACTCGCCAAAAATGTGTTTCAAATGAGCTCGAAAGGTACGGTGGTGGACTCGCTAAAAAATGTGTTTCAAATGAGCTCGAAAGGTAGTGTGGTCTGAACTCATTAAAATATGTGTTTCAAATGAGTTCGAAAGGTAGGGTAAACGGCCTCATTTCTAAGCAAAAATGGTGGACTCGCCGAAAAATGTGTTTCAAATGAGGTCGAAAGGTAGGGTGGTTCACTCGCTAAAAAATGTGTTTCAAATTAATTCAAAAGGTCGGGTAAACAGACTCATTTCTAAGCAAAAATGGTGGTCTCGCCGAAAAATGTGTTTCAAATGAGCTCGAAATGTAGGGTGGTTTACTCGCTAAAATATGTGTTTCAAATGTGATCGAAAGGTAGGGTAATCAGACTCATTTCTAATCAAAAATGTTGGACTCGCCGGAAAATGTGTTTCAAATGAGCTCCAAAGGTAGGGTGGTGGATTCGCTAAAAAATGTGTTTCAACTGAGCTCGAAAGGTAGGGTAAATGGCCTCATTTCTAAGCAAAAATGGTGGACTCGCCGAAAAATGTGTTTCAAATGAGCTTCAAAGGTAGGGTGGTGGTCTAGCTGAAAAATGTGTTTCAAATGAGATCCAAAGATAGGGTAAACAGCCCCATTTCTGAGTAAAAATGGTGGACTCGCTGAAAATTGTTTTTCATATGAGCTCCAAAGGTAGGGTGGTGGACTCGCTGAAAAATGTGTTTCGACGGAGCTCGAAATGTTGGGTAAACGGCCTCATTTCTAAGCAAAAATGGTGGACTCGCCGAAAAATGTATTTCATATGAGCTCCAAACGTAGAGTGGTGGACTCGCTAAAAAAATGTGTTTCAAATTAGCTCGAAAGGTAGGGTAAGCGGCCTCATTTGTAAGCAAAAAAGGTGGACACGCCAAAAAATGTGTTTCGAATGAGTTCGAAAGGTAGGGTGGTTGACTCGCTAAAAAATGTGTTTCAAACGAATTCAAAAGGTAGGGTAAACAGACTCATTTCTAAGAAAAAATGGTGGACTCGCCGAAAAATGTGTTTCAAATGAACTCAAAACGTAGGGTGGTGTGGACTCGCTAAAAAATGTGTTTCGAATGAGCTCGAAAGGTAGGGTAAACGGCCTCATTTCTAAGCAAAAATGGTGGACTCTCCGAAATATGTGTTTCAAATGAGCTCAAAAGGTAGGGTGGTGTGGACTAACTAAAATATGTGTTTCAAATGAGCTCGAAAGGTAGGGTAAACGGACTCATTTCTAAGCAAAAATGGTGGACTCGCCTGTTTCAAATGAGCTTCAAAGGTAGGGTGGTGATCTAGCTGAAAAATGTGTTTCAAATGAGCTCCAATGATAGGGAAAACGGCCCCATTTCTGAGCAAAAATGGTGGACTCGCCGAAAATTGTGTTTCATATGAGCTCGAATGGTAGGGTGGTGGACTCGCTAAAAAATGTGTTTCAAATGAGTTTGAAAGGTAGGATAAACAGCCTCATTTGTAAGCAAAAAAGGTGGACACGCCAAAAAATGTGTTTAAAATGAGTTCAAAAGGTAGGGTGGTTGACTCGCAAAAAAATGTGTTTCAAATGAATTCAAAAGGTAGGGTAAACAGACTCATTTCTAAGCAAAAATGGTGGACTCGCCAAAAAATGTGTTTCAAATGAGCTCAAAACGTAGTGTGGTGTGGAATCGCTAAAAAATTAGTTTCAAATGAGCTCGAAAGGTAGGGTAAACGGCCTCATTTCTATGGAAAAATGGTGGTCTCGCCGAAAAATGTGTTTCAAATGACCTCGAAAGGTAGGGTGGTGGACTCGATAAAAAATGTGTTTCAAATGAGATCGAAAGGTATGGTAAACAGACTCATTTCTAAGCAAAAATGGTGAACTCGCCGAAAAATGTGTTTCATATGAGCTCCAAATGTAGGGTGGTGGACTCGCTAAAAAAATGTGTTTCAAATGAACTCGAACGGTAGGGTAAACGACCTTATTTCTAAGAAAAAATAGTGTACTCGTCGGAAAATGTGTTTCAAGTGAGCTCCAAAGGTAGGGTGGTGGATTCGCTAAAAAATGAGTTTCAACTGAGCTCGAAAGGTAGGGTAAACAGCCTCATTTCTAAGAAAAAATGGTGGACTCGCCGAAAAATGTGTTTCAAATGAGCTCGAAAGGTAGGGTGGTAGACTCGGTAAAAAATGTGTTTCAAATGAGCTCGAATGGTAGGGTAACGGACTCATTTCTAAGCAAAAATGGTGTACTCACCAAAAAATGTGTTTCATATGAGCTCCAAAGGAATGGTGGTGGACTCGCTAAAAAAAGGTGTTTCAAATGAGCTCGAAAGCTAGGGTAAACGGCCTCATTTCTAAGAAAAAATGGTGGACTCGCCAAAAAAATGTGTTTCAAATGAGCTTCAAAGGTAGGGTGGTGGTCTAGCTGAAAAATGTGTTTCAAATGAGCTCCAATGATAGGGAAAACGGCCCCATTTCTGAGCAAAAATGGTGGACTCGCTAAAAAATGTGTTTCATATGAGCTCGAAAGGTAGGGTGGTGGACTCGCTAAAAAATGTGTTTCAAATGAATTCTAAAGGTAGGGTAAATAGACTCATTTCTAAGCAAAAATGGTGGAATCGCCGAAAAATGTGTTTCATATGAGCTCCAAAGGTAGAGTGGTGGACTAGCTAAAAAATGTGTTTCAAATGAGCTCGAAAGGTAAGGTAAACAGCCTTATTTCTAAGAAAAAATAGTGGACTCGCTGGAAAATGTGTTTCAAATGAGCTCCAAAGGTAGGGTGGTGGACTCGCTAAAAAACATGTTTCAAATGAGTTTGAAAGGTAGGGTAAACAGCCTCATTTGTAAGCAAAAAAGGTTGACACGCAGAACAATGTGTTTCAAATGAGTTCGAAAGGTAGGGTGGTTGACTCTCTAAAAAATGTGTTTCGACTGAGCTCGACATGTTGGGTAAACAGCCTCATTTCTAAGCAAAAATGGTGGACTCGACGAAAAATGTGTTTCATATGAGCTCCAAAGGTAGAGTGGTGGACTCGCTAAAAAAATGTGTTTCAAATGAGCTCGAAAGGTAAGGCAAACGGCCTTATTTCTAAGAAAAAATAGTGGACTCGCTTGAAAATGTGTTTCAAATGAGCTCCAAAGGTAGGGTGGTGGACTCGCTAAAAAATGTGTTTCAAATGAGCTCGAAAGGTAGGGTAAACAAACTCATTTCTAAGCAAAAATGGTGGACTCGCCAAAAAATGTGTTTCAAATGAGCTCAAAACGTAGGGTGGTGTGGAATCGCTGAAAAATGTGTTTCAAATGAGATCCAAAGGTAGGGTAAACGGCCTCATTTCTAAGAAAAAATGGTGGACTCGCCAAAAAATGTGTTTCAAATGAGCTCGAAAGGTTGGGTGGTGTGGACTCGCTAAAATATGTGTTTCAAATGAGCTCGAAAGGTAGGGTAAACGGCCTTATTTCTAAAGAAAAATGGTGGACTCACCAAAAATGTGTTTCAAATGAGCTCGAAAGGTACAGTGGTGGACTCGCTAAAAAATGTGTTTCAAATGAGCTCGAAAGGTAGGGTAACCAGCCTCATTTCTAAGCAAAAATGGTGGACTCGCCGAAAAATGTGTATCAAATGAGCTCGAAAGGTAGGGTGGTAGACTCGCTAAAAAATGTGTTTCAACTGAGCTCGAATGGTAGGGTAACAGACTCATTTCTAAGCAAAACTGGTGGACTCACCGAAAAATGTGTTTCATATGAGCTTCAAAGGTGTGGTGGACTCGCTAAAAAAATGTGTTTCAAATGAGCTCGAAAGCTAGGGTAAACGGCCTCATTTGTAAGAAAAAATGGTGGACTCGCCAAAAAAATGTGTTTCAAATGAGCTTCAAAGGTAGTGTGGTGGTCTAGCTGAAAAATGTGTTTCAAATGAGCTCCAAAGATAGGGTAAACGGCCCCATTTCTGAGCAAAAATGGTGGACTTGCCGAAAATTGTTTTTCATATGAGCTCCAAAGGTAGGGTGGTGGACTCGCTAAAAAATGTGTTTCAAATGAGTTTGAAAGGTAGGGTAAAAAGCCTCATTTGTAAGCAAGAAAGGTGGACACGCCGAAAAATGTGTTTCAAATGAGTTCGAAAAGTAGGGTGGTTGACTCGCTAAAAAATGTGTTTCGACTGAGCTTGAAATGTTGGGTAACGGCCTTATTTCTAAGAAAAAATAGTGGACTCGCTGGAAAATGTGTTTCAAATGAGCTCCAAAGGTAGGGTGGTGGACTCGCTAAAAAATGTGTTTCAAATGAGCTCGAAAGGTAGGGTAAACAGACTCATTTCTAAGCAAAAATGGTGGACTCGCCAAAAAATGTGTTTCAAATGAGCTCAAAACGTAGGGTGGTGTGGACTCGCTGAAAAATGTGTTTCAAATGAGCTCCAAAGGTAGGGTAAACGGCCTCATTTCTAAGAAAAAAATGGTGGACTCTCTGAAAAATGTGTTTCAAATGAGCTCAAAAGGTTGGGTGGTGTGGACTCGCTAAAATATGTGTTTCAAATGAGTTTGAAAGGTAGGATAAACAGCCTCATTTGTAAGCAAAAAAGGTGGACACGCCAAAAAATGTGTTTAAAATGAGTTCAAAAGGTAGGGTGGTTGACTCGCAAAAAAATGTGTTTCAAATGAATTCAAAAGGTAGGGTAAACAGACTCATTTCTAAGAAAAAATGGTGGACTCGCCAAAAAATGTGTTTCAAATGAGCTCAAAACGTAGTGTGGTGTGGAATCGCTAAAAAATTAGTTTCAAATGAGCTCGAAAGGTAGGGTAAACGGCCTCATTTCTATGGAAAAATGGTGGTCTCGCCGAAAAATGTGTTTCAAATGACCTCGAAAGGTAGGGTGGTGGACTCGATAAAAAATGTGTTTCAAATGAGATCGAAAGGTATGGTAAACAGACTCATTTCTAAGCAAAAATGGTGAACTCGCCGAAAAATGTGTTTCATATGAGCTCCAAATGTAGGGTGGTGGACTCGCTAAAAAAATGTGTTTCAAATGAACTCGAACGGTAGGGTAAACGACCTTATTTCTAAGAAAAAATAGTGTACTCGTCGGAAAATGTGTTTCAAGTGAGCTCCAAAGGTAGGGTGGTGGATTCGCTAAAAAATGAGTTTCAACTGAGCTCGAAAGGTAGGGTAAACAGCCTCATTTCTAAGAAAAAATGGTGGACTCGCCGAAAAATGTGTTTCAAATGAGCTCGAAAGGTAGGGCGGTAGACTCGCTAAAAAATGTGTTTCAAATGAGCTCGAATGGTAGGGTAACGGACTCATTTCTAAGCAAAAATGGTGTACTCACCAAAAAATGTGTTTCATATGAGCTCCAAAGGAATGGTGGTGGACTCGCTAAAAAAAGGTGTTTCAAATGAGCTCGAAAGCTAGGGTAAACGGCCTCATTTCTAAGAAAAAATGGTGGACTCGCCAAAAAAATGTGTTTCAAATGAGCTTCAAAGGTAGGGTGGTGGTCTAGCTGAAAAATGTGTTTCAAATGAGCTCCAATGATAGGGAAAACGGCCCCATTTCTGAGCAAAAATGGTGGACTCGCCGAAAATTGTGTTTCATATGAGCTCGAAAGGTAGGGTGGTGGACTCGCTAAAAAATGTGTTTCAAATGAATTCTAAAGGTAGGGTAAATAGACTCATTTCTAAGCAAAAATGGTGGAATCGCCGAAAAATGTGTTTCGTATGAGCTCCAAAGGTAGAGTGGTGGACTAGCTAAAAAATGTGTTTCAAATGAGCTCGAAAGGTAAGGTAAACAGCCTTATTTCTAAGAAAAAATAGTGGACTCGCTGGAAAATGTGTTTCAAATGAGCTCCAAAGGTAGGGTGGTGGACTCGCTAAAAAACGTGTTTCAAATGAGTTTGAAAGGTAGGATAAACAGCCTCATTTGTAAGCAAAAAAGGTGGACACGCCAAAAAATGTGTTTAAAATGAGTTCAAAAGGTAGGGTGGTTGACTCGCAAAAAAATGTGTTTCAAATGAATTCAAAAGGTAGGGTAAACAGACTCATTTCTAAGAAAAAATGGTGGACTCGCCAAAAAATGTGTTTCAAATGAGCTCAAAACGTAGTGTGGTGTGGAATCGCTAAAAAATTAGTTTCAAATGAGCTCGAAAGGTAGGGTAAACGGCCTCATTTCTATGGAAAAATGGTGGTCTCGCCGAAAAATGTGTTTCAAATGACCTCGAAAGGTAGGGTGGTGGACTCGATAAAAAATGTGTTTCAAATGAGATCGAAAGGTATGGTAAACAGACTCATTTCTAAGCAAAAATGGTGAACTCGCCGAAAAATGTGTTTCATATGAGCTCCAAATGTAGGGTGGTGGACTCGCTAAAAAAATGTGTTTCAAATGAACTCGAACGGTAGGGTAAACGACCTTATTTCTAAGAAAAAATAGTGTACTCGTCGGAAAATGTGTTTCAAGTGAGCTCCAAAGGTAGGGTGGTGGATTCGCTAAAAAATGAGTTTCAACTGAGCTCGAAAGGTAGGGTAAACAGCCTCATTTCTAAGAAAAAATGGTGGACTCGCCGAAAAATGTGTTTCAAATGAGCTCGAAAGGTAGGGCGGTAGACTCGCTAAAAAATGTGTTTCAAATGAGCTCGAATGGTAGGGTAACGGACTCATTTCTAAGCAAAAATGGTGTACTCACCAAAAAATGTGTTTCATATGAGCTCCAAAGGAATGGTGGTGGACTCGCTAAAAAAAGGTGTTTCAAATGAGCTCGAAAGGTAGGGTAAACGGCCTCATTTCTAAGAAAAAATGGTGGACTCGCCAAAAAAATGTGTTTCAAATGAGCTTCAAAGGTAGGGTGGTGGTCTAGCTGAAAAATGTGTTTCAAATGAGCTCCAATGATAGGGAAAACGGCCCCATTTCTGAGCAAAAATGGTGGACTCGCCGAAAATTGTGTTTCATATGAGCTCGAAAGGTAGGGTGGTGGACTCGCTAAAAAATGTGTTTCAAATGAATTCTAAAGGTAGGGTAAATAGACTCATTTCTAAGCAAAAATGGTGGAATCGCCGAAAAATGTGTTTCGTATGAGCTCCAAAGGTAGAGTGGTGGACTAGCTAAAAAATGTGTTTCAAATGAGCTCGAAAGGTAAGGTAAACAGCCTTATTTCTAAGAAAAAATAGTGGACTCGCTGGAAAATGTGTTTCAAATGAGCTCCAAAGGTAGGGTGGTGGACTCGCTAAAAAACATGTTTCAAATGAGTTTGAAAGGTAGGGTAAACAGCCTCATTTGTAAGCAAAAAAGGTTGACACGCAGAACAATGTGTTTCAAATGAGTTCGAAAGGTAGGGTGGTTGACTCTCTAAAAAATGTGTTTCGACTGAGCTCGACATGTTGGGTAAACAGCCTCATTTCTAAGCAAAAATGGTGGACTCGACGAAAAATGTGTTTCATATGAGCTCCAAAGGTAGAGTGGTGGACTCGCTAAAAAAATGTGTTTCAAATGAGCTCGAAAGGTAAGGCAAACGGCCTTATTTCTAAGAAAAAATAGTGGACTCGCTTGAAAATGTGTTTCAAATGAGGTCCAAAGGTAGGGTGGTGGACTCGCTAAAAAATGTGTTTCAAATGAGCTCGAAAGGTAGGGTAAACAAACTCATTTCTACGCAAAAATGGTGGACTCGCCAAAAAATGTGTTTCAAATGAGCTCAAAACGTAGGGTGGTGTGGAATCGCTGAAAAATGTGTTTCAAATGAGATCCAAAGGTAGGGTAAACGGCCTCATTTCTAAGAAAAAATGGTGGACTCGCCAAAAAATGTGTTTCAAATGAGCTCGAAAGGTTGGGTGGTGTGGACTCGCTAAAATATGTGTTTCAAATGAGCTCGAAAGGTAGGGTAAACGGCCTTATTTCTAAAGAAAAATGGTGGACTCACCAAAAATGTGTTTCAAATGAGCTCGAAAGGTACAGTGGTGGACTCGCTAAAAAATGTGTTTCAAATGAGCTCGAAAGGTAGGGTAAACGCACTCATTTCTAAGCAAAAATGGTGGACTCGCCGAAAAATGTGTTTCATATGAGCTCCAAAGGTAGGGTGGTGGACTCGCTAAAAAAATGTGTTTAAAATGAGCTCGAAAGGTAAGGTAAACGGCCTTATTTCTAAGAAAAAATAGTGTACTCGCTGAAAAATGTGTTTCAAATGAGCCCCAAAGGTAGGGTGGTGGACTCGCTAAAAAATGTGTTTCAAATGAGCTCGAAAGGTAGGGTAAACGGCCTCATTTCTAAGAAAATGTGGTGGACTCGCCAAAAAAATGTGTTTCAAATGAGTTTCAAAGGTAGGGTGGTGGTCTAGCTGAAAAATGTGTTTCAAATGAGCTCCAAAGATAGGGTAAACGGCCCCATTTCTGAGCAAAAATGGTGGACACTCCGAAAAATGTGTTTCGCATGAGTTCGAAAGGTAGGTTGGTTGACTCGCAAAAAAATGTGTTTCAAACGAATTCAAAAGGTAGGGTAAACAGACTCATTTCTAAGAAAAAATGGTGGACTCGCCGAAAAATGTGTTTCAAATGAGCTCAAAACGTAGGGTGGTGTGGACTCGCTAAAAAATGTGTTTCGAATGAGCTCGAAAGTAGGGTAAACGGCCTCATTTCTAAGCAAAAATGGTGGACTCTCCGAAAAATGTGTTTCAAATCAGCTCGAAAGGTAGGGTGGTGTGGACTCACTAAAATATGTGTTTCAAATGAGCTCGAAAGGTAGGGTAAACGGACTAATTTCTAAGCAAAAATGGTGGACTCGCCAAAAAATGTGTTTCAAATGAGCTTCAAAGGTAGGGTGGTGATCTAGCTGAAAAATGTTTTTTAAATGAGCTCCAATGCTAGGAAAACGGCCCCATTTCTGAAAAAAAATGGTGGACTCGCCGAAAATTGTGTTTCATATGAGCTCGAAAGGTTGGGTGGTGGACTCGCTAAAAAATGTGTTTCAAATGAGTTTGAAAGGGAGGATAAACCGCCTCATTTGTAAGCAAAAAAGGTGGACACGCCGAAAAATGTGTTTCAATTCAGTTCAAAAGGTAGGGTGGTTGACTCGCTAAAAAATGTGTTTCAAATGAATTCAAAAGGTAGGGTAAACAGACTCATTTCTAAGCAAAAATGGTGGACTCGCCGAAAAATGTGTTTCAGATGAGCTCAAAACTTAGGGTGGTGTGGACTCGCTAAAAAATGTGTTTCGAATGATCTCGAAAGGTAGGGAAAACTACCTCATTTCTAAGCAAAAATGATGGACTCTCTGGAAAATGTGTTTCAAATGAGCTCGAAAGGTAGGTGGTGGACTCGCTAAAAAATGTGTTTCAAATGAGATCGAAAGGTAGGGTAAACGGACTCATTTCTAAGCAAAAATGGTGGACTCGCCGAAAAATGTGTTTCAAATGAGCTTGAAAGGTAGGTGGTGGACTCGCTAAAAAATGTGTTTCAAATGAGATCGAAAGGTAGGGTAAACGGACTCATTTCTAAGCAAAAATGGAGGACTCGCCGAAAAATGTGTTTCATATGAGCTCCAAAGGTAGGGTGGTGGACTCGCTAAAAAATGTGTTTCAAATGAGCTCGAAAGGTAAGGTAAACGGCCTCATTTCTAAGGAAAAATGGTGGTCTCGCCGAAAAATGTGTTTCAAATGACCTCGAAAGGTAGGGTGGTGGACTCGATAAAAAATGTGTTTCAAATGAGATCGAAAGGTAGGGTAAACAGATTCATTTCTAAGCAAAAATGGTGAACTCGCCGAAAAATGTGTTTCATATGAGCTCCAAATGTAGGATGGTGGACTCGCTAAAAAAATGTGTTTCAAATGAACTCAAACGGTAGGGTAAACGGCCTTATTTCTAAGAAAAAATGGTGGACTGGCCAAAAAAAATGTTTCAAATGAGCTTCAAAGGTAGGGTGGTGGTCTAGCTGAAAAATGTGTTTCAAATGAGCTCCAAAGATAGGGTAAACAGCCCCATTTCTGAGTAAAAATGTTGGACTCGCTGAAAATTGTTTTTCATATGAGCTCCAAAGGTAGGGTGGTGGACTCGCTGAAAAATGTGTTTCGACGGAGCTCGAAATGTTGGTTAAACGGCCTCATTTCTAAGCAAAAATGGTGGACTCGCCGAAAAATGTGTTTCATATGAGCTCCAAACGTAGAGTGGTGGACTCGCTAAAAAAATGTGTTTCAAATTAGCTCGAAAGGTAGGGTAAGCGGCCTCATTTGTAAGCAAAAAAGGTGGACACGCCAAAAAATGTGTTTCGAATGAGTTCGAAAGATAGGGTGGTTGACTCGCTAAAAATGTGTTTCAACCGAATTCAAAAGGTAGGGTAAACAGACTCATTTCTAAGAAAAAATGGTGGACTCGCCGAAAAATGTGTTTCAAATGAACTCAAAACGTAGGGTGGTGTGGACTCGCTAAAAAATGTGTTTCGAATGAGCTCGAAAGGTAGGGTAAACGGCCTCATTTCTAAGCAAAAATGGTGGACTCTCCGAAATATGTGTTTCAAATGAGCTCAAAAGGTAGGGTGGTGTGGACTAACTAAAATATGTGTTTCAAATGAGCTCGAAAGATAGGGTAAACGGACTCATTTCTAAGCAAAAATGGTGGACTCGCCTATTTCAAATGAGCTTCAAAGGTAGGGTGGTGATCTAGCTGAAAAATGTGTTTCAAATGAGCTCCAATGATAGGGAAAACGGCCCCATTTCTGAGCAAAAATGGTGGACTCGCCGAAAATTGTGTTTCATATGAGCTCGAATGGTAGGGTGGTGGACTCGCTAAAAAATGTGTTTCAAATGAGTTTGAAAGGTAGGATAAACAGCCTCATTTGTAAGCAAAAAAGGTGGACACGCCAAAAAATGTGTTTAAAATGAGTTCAAAAGGTAGGGTGGTTGACTCGCAAAAAAATGTGTTTCAAATGAATTCAAAAGGAAGGGTAAACAGACTCATTTCTAAGCAAAAATGGTGGACTCGCCAAAAAATGTGTTTCAAATGAGCTCAAAACGTAGTGTGGTGTGGAATCGCTAAAAAATTAGTTTCAAATGAGATCGAAAGGTAGGGTAAACGGCCTCATTTCTATGGAAAAATGGTGGTCTCGCCGAAAAATGTGTTTCAAATGACCTCGAAAGGTAGGGTGGTGGACTCGATAAAAAATGTGTTTCAAATGAGATCGAAAGGTATGGTAAACAGACTCATTTCTTAGCAAAAATGGTGAACTCGCCGAAAAATGTGTTTCATATGAGCTCCAAATGTAGGGTGGTGGACTCGCTAAAAAAATGTGTTTCAAATGAACTCGAACGGTAGGGTAAACGACCTTATTTCTAAGAAAAAATAGTGGACTCGTCGGAAAATGTGTTTCAAGTGAGCTCCAAAGGTAGGGTGGTGGATTCGCTAAAAAATGAGTTTTAACTGAGCTCGAAAGGTAGGGTAAACAGCCTCATTTCTAAGAAAAAATGGTGGACTCGCCGAAAAATGTGTTTCAAATGAGCTCGAAAGGTATGGTGGTAGACTCGCTAAAAAATGTGTTTCAAATGAGCTCGAATGGTAGGGTAACGGACTCATTTCTAAGAAAAAATGGTGTACTCACCAAAAAATGTGTTTCATATGAGCTCCAAAGGAATGGTGGTGGACTCGCTAAAAAAAGGTGTTTCAAATGAGCTCGAAAGCTAGGGTAAACGGCCTCATTTCTAAGAAAAAATGGTGGACTCGCCAAAAAAATGTGTTTCAAATGAGCTTCAAAGGTAGGGTGGTGGTCTAGCTGAAAAATGTGTTTCAAATGAGCTCCAATGATAGGGAAAACGGCCCCATTTCTGAGCAAAAATGGTGGACTAGCCGAAAATTGTGTTTCATATGAGCTCGAAAGGTAGGGTGGTGGACTCGCTAAAAAATGTGTTTCAAATGAATTCTAAAGGTAGGGTAAATAGACTCATTTCTAAGCAAAAATGGTGGAATCGCCGAAAAATGTGTTTCATATGAGCTACAAAGGTAGAGTGGTGGACTAGCTAAAAAATGTGTTTCAAATGAGCTCGAAAGGTAAGGTAAACGGCCTTATTTCTAAGAAAAAATAGTGAAATCGCTGGAAAATGTGTTTCAAATGAGCTCCAAAGGTAGGGTGGTGGACTCGCTAAAAAACATGTTTCAAATGAGTTTGAAAGGTAGGGTAAACAGCCTCATTTGTAAGCAAAAAAGGTTGACACGCAGAACAATGTGTTTCAAATGAGTTCGAAAGGTAGGGTGGTTGACTCTCTAAAAAATGTGTTTCGACTGAGCTCGACATGTTGGGTAAACAGCCTCATTTCTAAGCAAAAATGGTGGACTCGACGAAAAATGTGTTTCATATGAGCTCCAAAGGTAGAGTGGTGGACTCGCTAAAAAAATGTGTTTCAAATGAGCTCGAAAGGTAAGGCAAACGGCCTTATTTCTAAGAAAAAATAGTGGACTCGCTTGAAAATGTGTTTCAAATGAGCTCCAAAGGCAGGGTGGTGGACTCGCTAAAAAATGTGTTTCAAATGAGCTCGAAAGGTAGGGTAAACAAACTCATTTCTAAGCAAAAATGGTGGACTCGCCAAAAAATGTGTTTCAAATGAGCTCAAAACGTAGGGTGGTGTGGAATCGCTGAAAAATGTGTTTCAAATGAGATCCAAAGGTAGGGTAAACGGCCTCATTTCTAAGAAAAAATGGTGGACTCGCCAAAAAATGTGTTTCAAATGAGCTCGAAAGGTTGGGTGGTGTGGACTCGCTAAAATATGTGTTTCAAATGAGCTCGAAAGGTAGGGTAAACGGCCTTATTTCTAAAGAAAAATGGTGGACTCACCAAAAATGTGTTTCAAATGAGCTCGAAAGGTACAGTGGTGGACTCGCTAAAAAATGTGTTTCAAATGAGCTCGAAAGGTAGGGTAAACGCACTCATTTCTAAGCAAAAATGGTGGACTCGCCGAAAAATGTGTTTCATATGAGCTCCAAAGGTAGGGTGGTGGACTCGCTAAAAAAATGTGTTTAAAGTGAGCTCGAAAGGTAAGGTAAACGGCCTTATTTCTAAGAAAAAATAGTGTACTCGCTGAAAAATGTGTTTCAAATGAGCCCCAAAGGTAGGGTGGTGGACTCGCTAAAAAATGTGTTTCAAATGAGCTCGAAAGGTAGGGTAAACGGCCTCATTTCTAAGAAAATGTGGTGGACTCGCCAAAAAAATGTGTTTCAAATGAGTTTCAAAGGTAGGGTGGTGGTCTAGCTGAAAAATGTGTTTCAAATGAGCTCCAAAGATAGGGTAAACGGCCCCATTTCTGAGCAAAAATGGTGGACACTCCGAAAAATGTGTTTCGCATGAGTTCGAAAGGTAGGTTGGTTGACTCGCAAAAAAATGTGTTTCAAACGAATTCAAAAGGTAGGGTAAACAGACTCATTTCTAAGAAAAAATGGTGGACTCGCCGAAAAATGTGTTTCAAATGAGCTCAAAACGTAGGGTGGTGTGGACTCGCTAAAAAATGTGTTTCGAATGAGCTCGAAAGTAGGGTAAACGGCCTCATTTCTAAGCAAAAATGGTGGACTCACCGAAAAATGTGTTTCAAATCAGCTCGAAAGGTAGGGTGGTGTGGACTCACTTAAATATGTGTTTCAAATGAGCTCGAAAGGTAGGGTAAACGGACTAATTTCTAAGCAAAAATGGTGGACTCGCCAAAAAATGTGTTTCAAATGAGCTTCAAAGGTAGGGTGGTGATCTAGCTGAAAAATGTTTTTTAAATGAGCTCCAATGATAGGAAAACGGCCCCATTTCTGAAAAAAAATGGTGGACTCGCCGAAAATTGTGTTTCATATGAGCTCGAAAGGTTGGGTGGTGGACTCGCTAAAAAATGTGTTTCAAATGAGTTTGAAAGGGAGGATAAACCGCCTCATTTGTAAGCAATAAAGGTGGACACGCCGAAAAATGTGTTTCAATTCAGTTCAAAAGGTAGGGTGGTTGACTCGCTAAAAAATGTGTTTCAAATGAATTCAAAAGGTAGGGTAAACAGACTCATTTCTAAGCAAAAATGGTGGACTCGCCGAAAAATGTGTTTCAGATGAGCTCAAAACTTAGGGTGGTGTGGACTCGCTAAAAAATGTGTTTCGAATGATCTCGAAAGGTAGGGTAAACTACCTCATTTCTAAGCAAAAATGATGGACTCTCTGGAAAATGTGTTTCAAATGAGCTCGAAAGGTAGGTGGTGGACTCGCTAAAAAATGTGTTTCAAATGAGATCGAAAGGTAGGGTAAACGGACTCATTTCTAAGCAAAAATGGTGGACTCGCCGAAAAATGTGTTTCAAATGAGCTCGAAAGGTAGGTGGTGGACTCGCTAAAAAATGTGTTTCAAATGAGATCGAAAGGTAGGGTAAACGGACTCATTTCTAAGCAAAAATGGTGGACTCGCCGAAAAATGTGTTTCATATGAGCTCCAAAGGTAGGGTGGTGGACTCGCTAAAAAATGTGTTTCAAATGAGCTCGAAAGGTAAGGTAAACGGCCTCATTTCTAAGGAAAAATGGTGGTCTCGCCGAAAAAATGTGTTTCAAATGACCTCGAAAGGTAGGGTGGTGGACTCGATAAAAAATGTGTTTCAAATGAGATCGAAAGGTAGGGTAAACAGATTCATTTCTAAGCAAAAATGGTGAACTCGCCGAAAAATGTGTTTCATATGAGCTCCAAATGTAGGATGGTGGACTCGCTAAAAAAATGTGTTTCAAATGACCTCAAACGGTAGGGTAAACGGCCTTATTTCTAAGAAAAAATAGTGGACTCGCCGGAAAATGTGTTTCAAATGAGCTCCAAAGGTAGGGTGGTGGATTCGCTAAAAAATGAGTTTCAACAGAGCTCGAAAGGTAGGGTAAACGGCCTCATTTCTAAGCAAAAATGTTGGACTCGCCGAAAAATGTGTTTCAAATGAGCTCGAAAGGTAGGGTGGTAGACTCGCTAAAAAATGTGTTTCAAATGAGCTCGAATGGTAGGGTAACGGACTAATTTCTAAGCAAAAATGGTGGACTCACCAAAAAATGTGTTTCATATGAGCTCCAAAGATAGGGTGGTGGACTCGCTAAAAAAATGTGTTTCAAATGAGCTCGAAAGATAGGGTAAACAGCCTCATTTCTAAGAAAAAATGGTGGACTCGCCAAAAAAATGTGTTTCAAATGAGCTTCAAAGGTAGGGTGGTGGTCTAGCTGAAAAATGTGTTTCAAATGAGCTCCAAAGATAGGGTAAACGGCCCCATTTCTGAGCAAAAATGGTGGCCTCGCCGAAAATTGTGTTTCATATGAGCTCGAAAGGTAGGGCGGTGGACTCGCTAAAAAATGTGTTTCAAATGAGTTTCAAAGGTAGGATAAACAACCTCATTTGTAAGAAAAAAAGGTGGACACGCCGAAAAATGTGTTTCAAATGAGTTCGAAAGGTAGGGTGGTTGACTCGCTAAAAAATGTGTTTCAAATGAATACAAAAGGTAGGGTAAACAGACTCATTTCTAAGCAAAAATGGTGGACTCGCCGAATAATGTGTTTCAAATGAGCTCAAAACGGTGGGTGGTGTGGACTTGCTAAAAAATGTGTTTCGAATGAGCTCGAAAGGTAGGGTAAACGGCCTCATTTCTAAGCAAAAATAGTGGTCTCGCCGAAAAATGTGTTTCAAATGAGCTCGGAAGGTAGGGTGGTGGACTCGCTAAAATATGTGTTTCAAATGAGATCGAAAGGTAGGGTAAACGGACTCATTTCTAAGCAAAAATGGTGGACTTGACGAAAAATGTTTTTCATATGAGCGCCAAAGGTAGGGTGGTGGACTCGCTAAAAAAATGTGTTTCAAATGAACTCGAACGGTAGGGTAAACGGCCTTATTTCTAAGAAAAAATAGTGGACTCGCCGGAAAATGTGTTTCAAATGAGCTCCAAAGGTAGGGTAGTGGATTCGCTAAACAATGTGTTTCAACTGAGCTCGAAAGGAAGGGTAAACGGTCTCATTTCTAAGCAAAAATGGTGGACTCGGCAAAAAATATGTTTCAAATGAGCTCGAAAGGTAGGGTGGTGTGGACTCGCTAAAACATGTGTTTCTAATGAGCTCGAAAGGTAGGGTAAACGGCCTTCTTTCTAAGAAAAATAGTGGACTCGCCGGAAGATGTGTTTGAAATGAGCTCCAAAGGTAGGGTGGTGGATTCGCTAAACAATGTGTTTCAACTGAGCTCGAAAGGTAGGGTAAACGGCCTCATTTCTAAGAAAAAATGGTGGACTCGACAAAAAAATGTGTTTCAAATGATCTTCAAAGGTAGGGTGGTCGTCTAGCTGAAAAATGTGTTTCAAATGAGCTCCAAAGATAGGGTAAACGGCCCCATTTCTGAGCAAAAATGGTGGGCTCGCCGAAAATTGTGTTTCATATGAGCTCGAAAGGTAGGGCGGTGGACTCGCTAAAAAATGTGTTTCAAATGAGTTTCAAAGGTAGGATAAACAACCTCCTTTGTAAGCAAAAAAGGTGGACACGCCGAAAAATGTGTTTCAAATGAGTTCGAAAGGTAGGGTGGTTGACTCGCTAAAAAATGTGTTTCAAATGAATACAAAAGGTAGGGTAAACAGACTCATTTCTAAGGAAAAATGGTGGACTCGCCGAAAAATGTGTTTCAAATGAGCTCAAAACGTAGGGTGGTGTGGACTTGCTAAAAAATGTGTTTCGAATGAGCTCCAAAGGTAGGGTAAACGGCCTCATTTCTAAGAAAAATTAGTGGTCTCGCCGAAAAATGTGTTTCAAATGAGCTCGGAAGGTAGGGTGGTGGACTCGCTAAAATATGTGTTTCAAATGAGATCGAAAGGTAGGGTAAACGGACTCATTTCTAAGAAAAAATGGTGGACTTGCCGAAAAATGTTTTTCATATGAGCGCCAAAGGTAGGGTGGTGGACTCGCTAAAAAAATGTGTTTCAAATGAACTCGAACGGTAGGGTAAACGGCCTTATTTCTAAGAAAAAATAGTGGACTCGCCGGAAAATGTGTTTCAAATGAGCTCCAAAGGTAGGGTAGTGGATTCGCTAAACAATGTCTTTCAACTGAGCTCGAAAGGAAGGGTAAACGGCCTCATTTCTAAGCAAAAATGGTGGACTCGCCAAAAAATGTGTTTCAGATGAGCTCGAAACGTAGGGTGGTGTGGACTCGCTAAAACATGTGTTTCTAATGAGCTCGAAAGGTAGGGTAAACGGCCTTCTTTCTAAGAAAAATAGTGGACTCGCCGGAAGATGTGTTTGAAATGAGCTCCAAAGGTAGGGTGGTGGATTCGCTAAACAATGTGTTTCAACTGAGCTCGAAAGGTAGGGTAAACGGCCTCATTTCTAAGAAAAAATGGTGGACTCGACAAAAAAATGTGTTTCAAATGATCTTCAAAGGTAGGGTGGTCGTCTAGCTGAAAAATGTGTTTCAAATGAGCTCCAAAGATAGGGTAAACGGCCCCATTTCTGAGCAAAAATGGTGGGCTCGCCGAAAATTGTGTTTCATATGAGCTCGAAAGGTAGGGCGGTGGACTCGCTAAAAAATGTGTCTCAAATGAGTTTCAAAGGTAGGATAAACAACCTCCTTTGTAAGCAAAAAAGGTGGACACGCCGAAAAATGTGTTTCAAATGAGTTCGAAAGGTAGGGTGGTTGACTCGCTAAAAAATGTGTTTCAAATGAATACAAAAGGTAGGGTAAACAGACTCATTTCTAAGGAAAAATGGTGGACACGCCGAAAAATGTGTTTCAAATGAGCTCAAAACGTAGGGTGGTGTGGACTTGCTAAAAAATGTGTTTCGAATGAGCTCCAAAGGTAGGGTAAACGGCCTCATTTCTAAGAAAAATTAGTGGTCTCGCCGAAAAATGTGTTTCAAATGAGCTCGGAAGGTAGGGTGGTGGACTCGCTAAAATATGTGTTTCAAATGAGATCGAAAGGTAGGGTAAACGGACTCATTTCTAAGCAAAAATGGTGGACTTGCCGAAAAATGTTTTTCATATGAGCGCCAAAGGTAGGGTGGTGGACTCGCTAAAAAAATGTGTTTCAAATGAACTCGAACGGTAGGGTAAACGGCCTTATTTCTAAGAAAAAATAGTGGACTCGCCGGAAAATGTGTTTCAAATGAGCTCCAAAGGTAGGGTAGTGGATTCGCTAAACAATGTGTTTCAACTGAGCTCGAAAGGAAGGGTAAACGGCCTCATTTCTAAGCAAAAATGGTGGACTCGCCAAAAAATATGTTTCAAATGAGCTCGAAAGGTAGGGTGGTGTGGACTCGCTAAAACATGTGTTTCAAATGAGCTCGAAAGGTAGGGTAAACGGCCTTATTTCTAAGAAAAAATAGTGGACTCGCCGAAAAATGTGTTTCAAATGAGCTCCAAAGGTAGGGTGGTGGATTCGCTAAACAATGTGTTTCAACTGAGCTCGAAAGGTAGGGTAAACGGCCTCATTTCTAAGCAAAAATGGTGGACTCGCCGAAAAATGTGTTTCAAATGAGTTCCAAAGGTAGGGTGGTGGACTCGCTAAAAAATGTGTTTCAAATGAGCTCGAAAGGTAAGGTAAACGGCCTCATTTCTAAGGAAAAATGGTGGCCTCGCCGAAAAATGTGTTTCAAATGACCTCGAAAGGTAGGGTGGTGGACTCGATAAAAAATGTGTTTCAATTGAGATCGAAAGGTAGGGTAAACGGACTCATTTCTAAGCAAAAATGGTGGACTCGCCGAAAAATGTGTTTCATATGAGCTCCAAAGGTAGGGTGGTGGACTCGCTAAAAAAATGTGTTTCAAATGAACTCGAACGGTAGGGTAAACGGCCTTATTTCTAAGAAAAAATAGTGGACTCGCCGGAAAATGTGTTTCAAATGAGCTCCAAAGGTAGGGTAGTGGATTCGCTAAACAATGTGTTTCAACTGAGCTCGAAAGGAAGGGTAAACGGCCTCATTTCTAAGCAAAAATGGTGGACTCGACAAAAAAATGTGTTTCAAATGATCTTCAAAGGTAGGGTGGTCGTCTAGCTGAAAAATGTGTTTCAAATGAGCTCCAAAGATAGGGTAAACGGCCCCATTTCTGAGCAAAAATGGTGGGCTCGCCGAAAATTGTGTTTCATATGAGCTCGAAAGGTAGGGCGGTGGACTCGCTAAAAAATGTGTTTCAAATGAGTTTCAAAGGTAGGATAAACAACCTCCTTTGTAAGCAAAAAAGGTGGACACGCCCAAAAATGTGTTTCAAATTAGTTCGAAAGGTAGGGTGGTTGACTCGCTAAAAAATGTGTTTCAAATGAATACAAAAGGTAGGGTAAACATACTCATTTCTAAGGAAAAATGGTGGACTCGCCGAAAAATGTGTTTCAAATGAGCTCAAAACGTAGGGTGGTGTGGACTTGCTAAAAAATGTGTTTCGAATGAGCTCCAAAGGTAGGGTAAACGGCCTCATTTCTAAGAAAAATTAGTGGTCTCGCTGAAAAATGTGTTTCAAATGAGCTCGGAAGGTAGGGTGGTGGACTCGCTAAAATATGTGTTTCAAATGAGATCGAAAGGTAGGGTAAACGGACTCATTTCTAAGCAAAAATGGTGGACTTGCCGAAAAATGTGTTTCATATGAGCTCCAAAGGTAGGGTGGTGGACTCGCTAAAAAAATGTGTTTCAAATGAACTCGAACGGTAGGGTAAACGGCCTTATTTCTAAGAAAAAATAGTGGACTCGCTGGAAAATGTGTTTCAAATGAGCTCCAAAGGTAGGGTAGTGGATTCGCTAAACAATGTCTTTCAACTGAGCTCGAAAGGAAGGGTAAACGGCCTCATTTCTAAGCAAAAATGGTGGACTCGCCAAAAAATGTGTTTCAGATGAGCTCGAAACGTAGGGTGGTGTGGACTCGCTAAAACATGTGTTTCTAATGAGCTCGAAAGGTAGGGTAAACGGCCTTCTTTCTAAGAAAAATAGTGGACTCGCCGGAAGATGTGTTTGAAATGATCTCCAAAGGTAGGGTGGTGGATTCGCTAAACAATGTGTTTCAACTGAGCTCGAAAGGAAGGGTAAACGGCCTCATTTCTAAGCAAAAATGGTGGACTCGCCAAAAAATATGTTTCAAATGAGCTCGAAAGGTAGGGTGGTGTGGACTCGCTAAAACATGTGTTTCTAATGAGCTCGAAAGGTAGGGTAAACGGCCTTATTTCTAAGAAAAAATAGTGGACTCGCCGAAAAATGTGTTTCAAATGAGCTCCAAAGGTAGGGTGGTGGATTCGCTAAACAATGTGTTTCAACTGAGCTCGAAAGGTAGGGTAAACGGCCTCATTTCTAAGCAAAAATGGTGGACTCGCCGAAAAATGTGTTTCAAATGAGCTCCAAAGGTAGGGTAGTGGATTCGCTAAACAATGTGTTTCAACTGAGCTCGAAAGGAAGGGTAAACGGCCTCATTTCTAAGCAAAAATGGTGGACTCGCCAAAAAATATGTTTCAAATGAGCTCGAAAGGTAGGGTGGTGTGGACTCGCTAAAACATGTGTTTCTAATGAGCTCGAAAGGTAGGGTAAACGGCCTTATTTCTAAGAAAAAATAGTGGACTCGCCGAAAAATGTGTTTCAAATGAGCTCCAAAGGTAGGGTGGTGGATTCGCTAAACAATGTGTTTCAACTGAGCTCGAAAGGTAGGGTAAACGGCCTCATTGCTAAGCAAAAATGGTGGACTCGCCGAAAAATGTGTTTCAAATGAGTTCCAAAGGTAGGGTGGTGGACTCGCTAAAAAATGTGTTTCAAATGAGCTCGAAAGGTAAGGTAAACGGCCTCATTTTAAGGAAAAATGGTGGCCTCGCCGAAAAATGTGTTTCAAATGACCTCGAAAGGTAGGGTGGTGGACTCGATAAAAAATGTGTTTCAAATGAGATCGAAAGGTAGGGTAAACGGACTCATTTCTAAGCAAAAATGGTGGACTCGCCGAAAAATGTGTTTCATATGAGCTCCAAAGGTAGGGTGGTGGACTTGCTAAAAAAATGTGTTTCAAATGAACTCGAACGGTAGGGTAAACGGCCTTATTTCTAAGAAAAAATAGTGGACTCGCCGGAAAATGTGTTTCAAATGAGCTCCAAAGGTAGGGTAGTGGATTCGCTAAACAATGTCTTTCAACTGAGCTCGAAAGGAAGGGTAAACGGCCTCATTTCTAAGCAAAAATGGTGGACTCGCCAAAAAATGTGTTTCAAATGAGCTCGAAACGTAGGGTGGTGTGGACTCGCTAAAACATGTGTTTCTAATGAGCTCAAAAGGTAGGGTAAACGGCCTTCTTTCTAAGAAAAATAGTGGACTCGCCGGAAGATGTGTTTCAAATGAGCTACAAAGGTAGGGTGGTGGATTCGCTAAACAATGTGTTTCAACTGAGCTCGAAAGGTAGGGTAAACGGCCTCATTTCTAAGCAAAAATGGTGGACTCGCCGAAAAATGTGTTTCAAATGAGTGTCAAAGGTAGGGTGGTGGACTCGCTAAAAAATGTGTTTCAAATGAGATCGAAAGGTAAGGTAAACGGCCTCATTTCTAAGGAAAAATGGTGGTCACGCCAAAAAATGTGTTTCAAATGACCTCGAAAGGTAGGGTGGTGAACTCGATAAAAAATGTGTTTCAAATGAGATCGAAAGGTAGGGTAAACAGACTCATTTCTAAGCAAAAATGGTGAACTCGCCGAAAAATGGGTTTCATATGAGCTCCAAATGTAGGATGGTGGACTCGCTAAAAAATGTGTTTCAAATGAGCTCCAAAGATAGGGTAAACGGCCCCATTTCTGAGCAAAAATGGTGGGCTCGCCGAAAATTGTGTTTGATATGAGCTCGAAAGGTAGGGCGGTGGACTCGCTAAAAAATGTGTTTCAAATGAGTTTCAAAGGTAGGAAAAACAACCTCCTTTGTAAGCAAAAAAGGTGGACACGCCGAAAAATGTGTTTCAAATGAGTTCGAAAGGTAGGGTGGTTGACTCGCTAAAAAATGTGTTTCAAATGTATACAAAAGGTAGGGTAAACAGACTCATTTCTAAGGAAAAATGGTGGACACGCCGAAAAATGTGTTTCAAATGAGCTCAAAACGTAGGGTGGTGTGGACTTGCTAAAAAATGTGTTTCGAATGAGCTCCAAAGGTAGGGTAAACGGCCTCATTTCTAAGAAAAATTAGTGCTCTCGCCGAAAAATGTGTTTCAAATGAGCTCGGAAGGTAGGGTGGTGGACTCGCTAAAATATGTGTTTCAAATGAGATCGAAAGGTAGGGTAAACGGACTCATTTCTAAGCAAAAATGGTGGACTTGCCGAAAAATGTTTTTCATATGAGCGCCAAAGGTAGGGTGGTGGACTCGCTAAAAAAATGTGTTTCAAATGAACTCGAACGGTAGGGTAAACGGCCTTATTTCTAAGAAAAAATAGTGGACTCGCCGGAAAATGTGTTTCAAATGAGCTCCAAAGGTAGGGTAGTGGATTCGCTAAACAATGTGTTTCAACTGAGCTCGAAAGGAAGGGTAAACGGCCTCATTTCTAAGCAAAAATGGTGGACTCGCCAAAAAATATGTTTCAAATGAGCTCGAAAGGTAGGGTGGTGTGGACTCGCTAAAACATGTGTTTCTAATGAGCTCGAAAGGTAGGGTAAACGGCCTTATTTCTAAGAAAAAATAGTGGACTCGCCGAAAAATGTGTTTCAAATGAGCTCCAAAGGTAGGGTGGTGGATTCGCTAAACAATGTGTTTCAACTGAGCTCGAAAGGTAGGGTAAACGGCCTCATTTCTAAGCAAAAATGGTGGACTCGCCGAAAAATGTGTTTCAAATGAGTTCCAAAGGTAGGGTGGTGGACTCGCTAAAAAATGTGTTTCAAATGAGCTCGAAAGGTAAGGTAAACGGCCTCATTTCTAAGGAAAAATGGTGGCCTCGCCGAAAAATGTGTTTCAAATGACCTCGAAAGGTAGGGTGGTGGACTCGATAAAAAATGTGTTTCAAATGAGATCGAAAGGTAATGTAAACGGACTCATTTCTAAGCAAAAATGGTGGACTCGCCGAAAAATGTGTTTCATATGAGCTCCAAAGGTAGGGTGGTGGACTCGCTAAAAAAATGTGTTTCAAATGAACTCGAACGGTAGGGTAAACGGCCTTATTTCTAAGAAAAAATAGTGGACTCGCCGGAAAATGTGTTTCAAATGAGCTCCAAAGGTAGGGTAGTGGATTCGCTAAACAATGTCTTTCAACTGAGCTCGAAAGGAAGGGTAAACGGCCTCATTTCTAAGCAAAAATGGTGGACTCGCCAAAAAATGTGTTTCAAATGAGCTCGAAACGTAGGGTGGTGTGGACTCGCTAAAACATGTGTTTCTAATGAGCTCAAAAGGTAGGGTAAACGGCCTTCTTTCTAAGAAAAATAGTGGACTCGCCGGAAGATGTGTTTCAAATGAGCTACAAAGGTAGGGTGGTGGATTCGCTAAACAATGTGTTTCAACTGAGCTCGAAAGGTAGGGTAAACGGCCTCATTTCTAAGCAAAAATGGTGGACTCGCCGAAAAATGTGTTTCAAATGAGTGTCAAAGGTAGGGTGGTGGACTCGCTAAAAAATGTGTTTCAAATGAGATCGAAAGGTAAGGTAAACGGCCTCATTTCTATGGAAAAATGGTGGTCACGCAAAAAAATGTGTTTCAAATGACCTCGAAAGGTAGGGTGGTGGACTCGATAAAAAATGTGTTTCAAATGAGATCGAAAGGTAGGGTAAACAGACTCATTTCTAAGCAAAAATGGTGAACTCGCCGAAAAATGGGTTTCATATGAGCTCCAAATGTAGGATGGTGGACTCGCTAAAAAAATGTGTTTCAAATGAACTCAAACGGTAGGGTAAACGGCCTTATTTCTAAGAAAAAATAGTGGACTCGCCGGAAAATGTGTTTCAAATGAGCTCCAAAGGTAGGGTGGTGGATTCGCTAAAAAATGAGTTTCAACAGAGCTAGAAAGGTAGGGTAAACGGCCTCATTTCTAAGCAAAAATGGTGGACTCGCCGAAAAATGTGTTTCAAATGAGCTCGAAAGGTAGGGTGGTAGACTCGCTAAAAAATGTGTTTCAAATGAGCTCGAATGGTAGGGTAACGGACTCATTTCTAAGCAAAAATGGTGGACTCACCAAAAATGTGTTTCATATGAGCTCCAAAGGTAGGGTGGTGGACTCGCTAAAAAAATGTGTTTCAAATGAGCTCGAAAGCTAGGGTAAACGGCCTCATTTCTAAGAAAAAATGGTGGACTCGACAAAAAAATGTGTTTCAAATGAGCTTCAAAGGTAGGGTGGTGGTCTAGCTGAAAAATGTGTTTCAAATGAGCTCCAAAGATAGGGTAAACGGCCCCATTTCTGAGCAAAAATGGTGGGCTCGCCGAAAATTGTGTTTCATATGAGCTCGAAAGGTAGGGCGGTGGACTCGCTAAAAAATGTGTTTCAAATGAGTTTCAAAGGTAGGATAAGCAACCTCATTTGTAAGCAAAAAAGGTGGACACGCCCAAAAATGTGTTTCAAATGAGTTCGAAAGGTAGGGTGGTTGACTCGCTAAAAAATGTGTTTCAAATGAATACAAAAGGTAGGGTAAACATACTCATTTCTAAGGAAAAATGGTGGACTCGCCGAAAAATGTGTTTCAAATGAGCTCAAAACGTAGGGTGGTGTGGACTTGCTAAAAAATGTGTTTCGAATGAGCTCCAAAGGTAGGGTAAACGGCCTCATTTCTAAGAAAAAATAGTGGTCTCGCCGAAAAATGTGTTTCAAATGAGCTCGGAAGGTAGGGTGGTGGACTCGCTAAAATATGTGTTTCAAATGAGATCGAAAGGTAGGGTAAACGGACTCATTTCTAAGCAAAAATGGTGGACTTGCCGAAAAATGTTTTTCATATGAGCGCCAAAGGTAGGGTGGTGGACTCGCTAAAAAAATGTGTTTCAAATGAACTCGAACGGTAGGGTAAACTGCCTTATTTCTAAGAAAAAATAGTGGACTCGCCGGAAAATGTGTTTCAAATGAGCTCCAAAGGTAGGGTAGTGGATTCGCTAAACAATGTGTTTCAACTGAGCTCGAAAGGAAGGGTAAACGGCCTTATTTCTAAGCAAAAATGGTGGACTCGCCAAAAAATGTGTTTCAAATGAGCTCGAAAGGTACGGTGGTGTGGACTCGCTAAAACATGTGTTTCTAATGAGCTCGAAAGGTAGGGTAAACGGCCTTATTTCTAAGAAAAAATAGTGGACTCGCCGAAAAATGTGTTTCAAATGAGCTCCAAAGGTAGGGTGGTGGATTCGCTAAACAATGTGTTTCAACTGAGCTCGAAAGGTAGGGTAAACGGCCTCATTTCTAAGCAAAAATGGTGGACTCGCTGAAAAATGTGTTTGAAATGAGTTTCAAAGGTAGGGTGGTGGACTCGCTAAAAAATGTGTTTGAAATGAGCTCGAAAGGTAAGGTAAACGGCCTCATTTCTAAGGAAAAATGGTGGCCTCGCCGAAAAATGTGTTTCAAATGACCTCGAAAGGTAGGGTGGTGGACTCGATAAAAAATGTGTTTCAAATGAGATCGAAAGGTAGGGTAAACGGACTCATTTCTAAGCAAAAATGGTGGACTCGCCGAAAAATGTGTTTCATATGAGCTCCAAAGGTAGGGTGGTGGACTCGCTAAAAAATGTGTTTCAAATGAGCTCGAAAGGTAAGGTAAACGGCCTCATTTCTAAGGAAAAATGGTGGTCTCGCCGAAAAATGTGTTTCAAATGACCTCGAAAGGTAGGGTGGTGGAGTCGATAAAAAATGTGTTTCAAATGAGCTCGAATGGTAGGGTAACGGACTCATTTCTAAGCAAAAATGGTGGACTCACCAAAAAATGTGTTTCATATGAGCTCCAAAGGTAGGGTGGTGGACTCGCTAAAAAAATGTGTTTCAAATGAGCTCGAAAGCTAGGGTAAACGGCCTCATTTCTAAGAAAAAATGGTGGACTCGACAAAAAAATGTGTTTCAAATGAGCTTCAAAGATAGGGTGGTGGTCTAGCTGAAAAATGTGTTTCAAATGAGCTCCAAAGATAGGGTAAACGGCCCCATTTCTGAGCAAAAATGGTGGGCTCGCCGAAAATTGTGTTTCATATGAGCTCGAAAGGTAGGGCGGTGGACTCGCTAAAAAATGTGTTTCAAATGAGTTTCAAAGGTAGGATAAACAACCTCATTTGTAAGCAAAAAAGGTGGACACGCCGAAAAATGTGTTTCAAATGAGTTCGAAAGGTAGGGTGGTTGACTCGCTAAAAAATGTGTTTCGAATGAATACAAAAGGTTGGGTAAACATACTCATTTCTAAGGAAAAATGGTGGACTCGCCGAAAAATGTGTTTCAAATATGCTCAAAACGTAGGGTGGTGTGGACTTGCTAAAAAATGTGTTTCGAATGAGCTCCAAAGGTAGGGTAAACGGCCTCATTTCTAAGAAAAAATAGTGGTCTCGCCAAAAAAAGTGTTTCAAATGAGCTCGGAAGGTAGGGTGGTGGACTCGCTAAAATATGTGTTTCAAATGAGATCGAAAGGTAGGGTAAACGGACTCATTTCTAAGCAAAAATGGTGGACTTGCCGAAAAATGTTTTTCATATGAGCGCCAAAGGTAGGGTGGTGGACTCGCTAAAAAAATGTGTTTCAAATGAACTCGAACGGTAGGGTAAACGGCCTTATTTCTAAGAAAAAATAGTGGACTCGCCGGAAAATGTGTTTCAAATGAGCTCCAAAGGTAGGGTAGTGGATTCGCTAAACAATGTGTTTCAACTGAGCTCGAAAGATAGGGTAAACGGCCTCATTTCTAAGAAAAAATGGTGGACTCGCCAAAAAAATGTGTTTCAAATGAGCTTCAAAGGTAGGGTGGTGGTCTAGCTGAAAAATGTGTTTCAAATGAGCTCCAAAGATAGGGTAAACGGCCCCATTTCTGAGCAAAAATGGTGGCCTCGCCGAAAATTGTGTTTCATATGAGCTCGAAAGGTAGGGCGGTGGACTCGCTAAAAAATGTGTTTCAAATGAGTTTCAAAGGTAGGATAAACAACCTCATTTGTAAGAAAAAAAGGTGGACACGCCGAAAAATGTGTTTCAAATGAGTTCGAAAGGTAGGGTGGTTGACTCGCTAAAAAATGTGTTTCAAATGAATACAAAAGGTAGGGTAAACAGACTCATTTCTAAGCAAAAATGGTGGACTCGCCGAATAATGTGTTTCAAATGAGCTCAAAACGGTGGGTGGTGTGGACTTGCTAAAAAATGTGTTTCGAATGAGCTCGAAAGGTAGGGTAAACGGCCTCATTTCTAAGCAAAAATAGTGGTCTCGCCGAAAAATGTGTTTCAAATGAGCTCCAAAGGTAGGGTAGTGGATTCGCTAAACAATGTGTTTCAACTGAGCTCGAAAGATAGGGTAAACGGCCTCATTTCTAAGAAAAAATGGTGGACTCGCCAAAAAAATGTGTTTCAAATGAGCTACAAAGGTAGGGTGGTGGTCTAGCTGAAAAATGTGTTTCAAATGAGCTCCAAAGATAGGGTAAACGGCCCCATTTCTGAGCAAAAATGGTGGCCTCGCCGAAAATTGTGTTTCATATGAGCTCGAAAGGTAGGGCGGTGGACTCGCTAAAAAATGTGTTTCAAATGAGCTCGAAAGGAAGGGTAAACGGCCTCATTTCTAAGCAAAAATGGTGGACTCGCCAAAAAATGTGTTTCAAATGAGCTCGAAACGTAGGGTGGTGTGGACTCGCTAAAACATGTGTTTCTAATGAGCTCGAAAGGTAGGGTAAACGGCCTTCTTTCTAAGAAAAATAGTGGACTCGCCGGAAGATGTGTTTGAAATGAGCTCCAAAGGTAGGGTGGTGGATTCGCTAAACAATGTGTTTCAACTGAGCTCGAAAGGTAGGGTAAACGGCCTCATTTCTAAGAAAAAATGGTGGACTCGACAAAAAAATGTGTTTCAAATGATCTTCAAAGGTAGGGTGGTCGTCTAGCTGAAAAATGTGTTTCAAATGAGCTCCAAAGATAGGGTAAACGGCCCCATTTCTGAGCAAAAATGGTGGGCTCGCCGAAAATTGTGTTTCAAATGAGTTGCAAAGGTAGGGTGGTGGACTCGCTAAAAAATGTGTTTCAAATGAGCTCGAAAGGTAAGGTAAACGACCTCATTTCTAAGCAAAAATGGTGGACTCGCCGAAAAATGTGTTTCAAATGAGTTTCAAAGGTAGGGTGGTGGACTCGCTAAAAAATGTGTTTCAAATGAGCTCGAAAGGTAAGGTAAACGACCTCATTTCTAAAGAAAAATGGTGGCCTCGCCGAAAAATGTGTTTCAAATGACCTCGAAAGGTAGGGTGGTGGACTCGATAAAAAATGTGTTTCAAATGAGATCGAAAGGTAGGGTAAACGGACTCATTTCTAAGCAAAAATGGTGGACTCGCCGAAAAATGTGTTTCATATGAGCTCCAAAGGTAGGGTGGTGGACTCGCTAAAAAAATGTGTTTCAAATGAACTCGAACGGTAGGGTAAACGGCCTTATTTCTAAGAAAAATTAGTGGTCTCGCCGAAAAATGTGTTTCAAATGACCTCGAAAGGTAGGGTAGTGGATTCGCTAAACAATGTCTTTCAACTGAGCTCGAAAGGAAGGGTAAACGGCCTCATTTCTTAGCAAAAATGGTGGACTCGCCAAAAAATGTGTTTCAAATGAGCTCGAAACGTAGGGTGGTTTGGACTCGCTAAAACATGTGTTTCTAATGAGCTCGAAAGGTAGGGTAAACGGCCTTCTTTCTAAGAAAAATAGTGGACTCGCCGGAAGATGTGTTTCAAATGAGCTCCAAAGGTAGGGTGGTGGATTCGCTAAACAATGTGTTTCAAGTGAGCTCGAAAGGTAGGGTAAACGGCCTCATTTCTAAGCAAAAATGGTGGACTCACCGAAAAATGTTTTTCAAATGAGTGTCAAAGGTAGGGTGGTGGACTCGCTAAAAAATGTGTTTCAAATGAGCTCGAAAGGTAAGGTAAACGGCCTCATTTCTAAGGAAAAATGGTGGTCACGCCAAAAAATGTGTTTCAAATGACCTCGAAAGGTAGGGTGGTGGACTCGATAAAAAATGTGTTTCAAATGAGATCGAAAGGTAGGGTAAACAGACTCATTTCTAAGAAAAAATGGTGAACTCGCCGAAAAATGGGTTTCATATGAGCTCCAAATGTAGGATGGTGGATTCGCTAAACAATGTGTTTCAACTGAGCTCGAAAGGTAGGGTAAACGGCCTCATTTCTAAGCAAAAATGGTGGACTCGCCGAAAAATGTGTTTCAAATGAGTTTCAAAGGTAGGGTGGTGGACTCGCTAAAAAAGTTGTTTCAAATGAGCTCGAAAGGTAAGGTAAACGGCCTCATTTCTAAGGAAAAATGGTGGCCTCGCCGAAAAATGTGTTTCAAATGACCTCGAAAGGTAGGGTGGTGGACTCGATAAAAAATGTGTTTCAAATGAGATCGAAAGGTAGGGTAAACGGACTCATTTCTAAGCAAAAATGGTGGACTCGCCGAAAAATGTGTTTCATATGAGCTCCAAAGGTAGGGTGGTGGACTCGCTAAAAAAATGTGTTTCAAATGAACTCGAACGGTAGGGTAAACGGCCTTATTTCTAAGAAAAATTAGTGGTCTCGCCGAAAAATGTGTTTCAAATGACCTCGAAAGGTAGGGTAGTGGATTCGCTAAACAATGTCTTTCAACTGAGCTCGAAAGGAAGGGTAAACGGCCTCATTTCTAAGCAAAAATGGTGGACTCGCCAAAAAATGTGTTTCAAATGAGCTCGAAACGTAGGGTGGTGTGGACTCGCTAAAACATGTGTTTCTAATGAGCTCGAAAGGTAGGGTAAACGGCCTTCTTTCTAAGAAAAATAGTGGACTCGCTGGAAGATGTGTTTCAAATGAGCTCCAAAGGTAGGGTGGTGGATTCGCTAAACAATGTGTTTCAACTGAGCTCGAAAGGTAGGGTAAACGGCCTCATTTCTAAGCAAAAATGGTGGACTCGCCGAAAAATGTGTTTCAAATGAGTGTCAAAGGTAGGGTGGTGGACTCGCTAAAAAATGTGTTTCAAATGAGCTCGAAAGGTAAGGTAAACGGCCTCATTTCTAAGGAAAAATGGTGGTCACGCCAAAAAATGTGTTTCAAATGACCTCGAAAGGTAGGGTGGTGGACTCGATAAAAAATGTGTTTCAAATGAGATCGAAAGGTAGGGTAAACAGACTCATTTCTAAGCAAAAATGGTGAACTCGCCGAAAAATGGGTTTCATATGAGCTCCAAATGTAGGATGGTGGACTCGCTAAAAAAATGTGTTTCAAATGAACTCAAACGGTAGGGTAAACGGCCTTATTTCTAAGAAAAAATAGTGGACTCGCCGGAAAATGTGTTTCAAATGAGCTCCAAAGGTAGGGTGGTGGATTCCCTAAAAAATGAGTTTCAACAGAGCTCGAAAGGTAGGGTAAACGGCCTCATTTCTAAGCAAAAATGGTGGACTCGCCGAAAAATGTGTTTCAAATGAGCTCGAAAGGTAGGGTGGTAGACTCGCTAAAAAATGTGTTTCAAATGAGCTCGAATGGTAGGGTAACGGACTCATTTCTAAGCAAAAATGGTGGACTCAACAAAAATGTGTTTCATATGAGATCCAAAGGTAGGGTGGTGGACTCGCTAAAAAAATGTGTTTCAAATGAGCTCGAAAGCTAGGGTAAACGGCCTCATTTCTAAGAAAAAATGCTGGACTCGACAAAAAAATGTGTTTCAAATGAGCTTCAAAGGTAGGGTGGTGGTCTAGCTGAAAAATGTGTTTCAAATGAGCTCCAAAGATAGGGTAAACGGCCCCATTTCTGAGCAAAAATGGTGGGCTCGCCGAAAATTGTGTTTCATATGAGCTCGAAAGGTAGGGCGGTGGACTCGCTAAAAATTGTGTTTCAAATGAGTTTCAAAGGTAGGATAAACAACCTCATTTGTAAGCAAAAAAGGTGGACACGCCCAAAAATGTGTTTCAAATGAGTTCGAAAGGTAGGGTGGTTGACTCGCTAAAAAATGTGTTTCAAATGAATACAAAAGGTAGGGTAAACAGACTCATTTCTAAGGAAAAATGGTGGACTCGCCGAAAAATGTGTTTCAAATGAGCTCAAATCGTAGGGTGGTGTGGACTTGCTAAAAAATGTGTTTCGAATGAGCTCCAAAGGTAGGGTAAACGGCCTCATTTCTAAGAAAAAATAGTGGTCTCGCCGAAAAATGTGTTTCAAATGAGCTCGGAAGGTAGGGTGGTGGACTCACTAAAATATGTGTTTCAAATGAGATCGAAAGGTAGGGTAAACGGACTCATTTCTAAGCAAAAATGGTGGACTTGCCGAAAATTGTTTTTCATATGAGCGCCAAAGGTAGGGTGGTGGACTCGCTAAAAAAATGTGTTTCAAATGAACTCGAACGGTAGGGTAAACGGCCTTATTTATAAGAAAAAATAGTGGACTCGCCGGAAAATGTGTTTCAAATGAGCTCCAAAGGTAGGGTAGTGGATTCGCTAAACAATGTGTTTCAACTGAGCTCGAAAGGAAGGGTAAACGGCCTCATTTCTAAGCAAAAATGGTGGACTCGCCAAAAAATGTGTTTCAAATGAGCTCGAAAGGTAGGGTGGTGTGGACTCGCTAAAACATGTGTTTCTAATGAGCTCGAAAGGTAGGGTAAACTGCCTTATTTCTAAGAAAAAATAGTGGACTCGCCGAAAAATGTGTTTCAAATGAGCTCCAAAGGTAGGGTGGTGGATTCGCTAAACAATGTGTTTCAACTGAGCTCGAAAGGTAGGGTAAACGGCCTCATTTCTAAGCAAAAATGGTGGACTCGCTGAAAAATGTGTTTCAAATGAGTTTCAAAGGTAGGGTGGTGGACTCGCTAAAAAATGTGTTTGAAATGAGCTCGAAAGGTAAGGTAAACGGCCTCATTTCCAAGGAAAAATGGTGGCCTCGCCGAAAAATGTGTTTCAAATGACCTCGAAAGGTAGGGTGGTGGACTCGATAAAAAATGTGTTTCAAATGAGATCGAAAGGTAGGGTAAACAGACTCATTTCTAAGCAAAAATGGTGGACTCGCCGAAAAATGTGTTTCATATGAGCTCCAAAGGTAGGGTGGTGGAGTCGATAAAAAATGTGTTTCAAATGAGCTCGAATGGTAGGGTAACGGACTCATTTCTAAGCAAAAATGGTGGACTCACCAAAAAATGTGTTTCATATGAGCTCCAAAGGTAGGGTGGTGGACTCGCTAAAAAATGTGTTTCAAATGAGCTCGAATGGTAGGGTAACGGACTCATTTCTAAGCAAAAATGGTGGACTCACCAAAAAATGTGTTTCATATGAGCTCCAAAGGTAGGGTGGTGGACTCGCTAAAAAAATGTGTTTCAAATGAGCTCGAAAGCTAGGGTAAACGGCCTCATTTCTAAGAAAAAATGGTGGACTCGACAAAAAAATGTGTTTCAAATGAGCTTCAAAGGTAGGGTGGTGGTCTAGCTGAAAAATGTGTTTCAAATGAGCTCGAAAGATAGGGTAAACGGCCCCATTTCTGAGCAAAAATGGTGGGCTCGCCGAAAATTGTGTTTCATATGAGCTCGAAAGGTATGGCGGTGGACTCGCTAAAAAATGTGTTTCAAATGAGTTTCAAAGGTAGGATAAACAACCTCATTTGTAAGCAAAAAAGGTTGACACGCCGAAAAATGTGTTTCAAATGAGTTCGAAAGGTAGGGTGGTTGACTCGCTAAAAAATGTGTTTCAAATGAATACAAAAGGTAGGGTAAACATACTCATTTCTAAGGAAAAATGGTGGACTCGCCGAAAAATGTGTTTCAAATGAGCTCAAAACGTAGGGTGGTGTGGACTTGCTAAAAAATGTGTTTCGAATGAGCTCCAAAGGTAGGGTAAACGGCCTCATTTCTAAGAAAAAATAGTGGTCTCGCCAAAAAATGTGTTTCAAATGAGCTCGGAAGGTAGGGTGGTGGACTCGCTAAAATATGTGTTTCAAATGAGATCGAAAGGTAGGGTAAACGGACTCATTTCTAAGCAAAAATGGTGGACTTGCCGAAAAATGTTTTTCATATGAGCGCCAAAGGTAGGGTGGTGGACTCGCTAAAAAAATGTGTTTCAAATGAACTCGAACGGTAGGGTAAACGGCCTTATTTCTAAGAAAAAATAGTGGACTCGCCGGAAAATGTGTTTCAAATGAGCTCCAAAGGTAGGGTAGTGGATTCGCTAAACAATGTGTTTCAACTGAGCTCGAAAGGAAGGGTAAACGGCCTCATTTCTAAGCAAAAATGGTGGACTCGCCAAAAAATGTGTTTCAAATGAGCTCGAAAGGTAGGGTGGTGTGGACTCGCTAAAACATGTGTTTCTAATGAGCTCGAAAGGTAGGTTAAACGGCCTTATTTCTAAGAAAAAATAGTGGACTCGCCGAAAAATGTGTTTCAAATGAGCTCCAAAGGTAGGGTGGTGGATTCGCTAAACAATGTGTTTCAACTGAGCTCGAAAGGTAGGGTAAACGGACTCATTTCTAAGCAAAAATGGTGGACTTGCCGAAAAATGTTTTTCATATGAGCGCCAAAGGTAGGGTGGTGGACTCGCTAAAAAAATGTGTTTCAAATGAACTCGAACGGTAGGGTAAACGGCCTTATTTCTAAGAAAAATTAGTGGTCTCGCCGAAAAATGTGTTTCAAATGACCTCGAAAGGTAGGGTAGTGGATTCGCTAAACAATGTCTTTCAACTGAGCTCGAAAGGAAGGGTAAACGGCCTCATTTCTTAGCAAAAATGGTGGACTCGCCAAAAAATGTGTTTCAAATGAGCTCGAAAGGTAGGGTGGTGTGGACTCGCTAAAACATGTGTTTCTAATGAGCTCGAAAGGTAGGGTAAACGGCCTTATTTCTAAGAAAAAATAGTGGACTCGCCGAAAAATGTGTTTCAAATGAGCTCCAAAGGTAGGGTGGTGGATTCGCTAAACAATGTGTTTCAACTGAGCTCGAAAGGTAGGGTAAACGGCCTCATTTCTAAGCAAAAATGGTGGACTCGCTGAAAAATGTGTTTCAAATGAGTTTCAAAGGTAGGGTGGTGGACTCGCTAAAAAATGTGTTTGAAATGAGCTCGAAAGGTAAGGTAAACGGCCTCATTTCCAAGGAAAAATGGTGGCCTCGCCGAAAAATGTGTTTCAAATTACCTCGAAAGGTAGGGTGGTGGACTCGATAAAAAATGTGTTTCAAATGAGATCGAAAGGTAGGGTAAACGGACTCATTTCTAAGCAAAAATGGTGGACTCGCCGAAAAATGTGTTTCATATGAGCTCCAAAGGTAGGGTGGTGGACTCGCTAAAAAATGTGTTTCAAATGAGCTCGAAAGGTAAGGTAAACGGCCTCATTTCTAAGGACAAATGGTGGTCTCGCCGAAAAATGTGTTTCAAATGACCTCGAAAGGTAGGGTGGTGGAGTCGATAAAAAATGTGTTTCAAATGAGCTCGAATGGTAGGGTAACGGACTCATTTCTAAGAAAAAATGGTGGACTCACCAAAAAATGTGTTTCATATGAGCTCCAAAGGTAGGGTGGTGGAGTCGATAAAAAATGTGTTTCAAATGAGCTCGAATGGTAGGGTAACGGACTCATTTCTAAGCAAAAATGGTGGACTCACCAAAAAATGTGTTTCATATGAGCTCCAAAGGTAGGGTGGTGGACTCGCTAAAAAATGTGTTTCAAATGAGCTCGAATGGTAGGGTAACGGACTCATTTCTAAGCAAAAATGGTGGACTCACCAAAAAATGTGTTTCATATGAGCTCCAAAGGTAGGGTGGTGGACTCGCTAAAAAAATGTGTTTCAAATGAGCTCGAAAGCTAGGGTAAACGGCCTCATTTCTAAGAAAAAATGGTGGACTCGACAAAAAAATGTGTTTCAAATGAGCTTCAAAGGTAGGGTGGTGGTCTAGCTGAAAAATGTGTTTCAAATGAGCTCCAAAGATAGGGTAAACGGCCCCATTTCTGAGCAAAAATGGTGGGCTCGCCGAAAATTGTGTTTCATATGAGCTCGAAAGGTATGGCGGTGGACTCGCTAAAAAATGTGTTTCAAATGAGTTTCAAAGGTAGGATAAACAACCTCATTTGTAAGCAAAAAAGGTTGACACGCCGAAAAATGTGTTTCAAATGAGTTCGAAAGGTAGGGTGGTTGACTCGCTAAAAAATGTGTTTCAAATGAATACAAAAGGTAGGGTAAACATACTCATTTCTAAGGAAAAATGGTGGACTCGCCGAAAAATGTGTTTCAAATGAGCTCAAAACGTAGGGTGGTGTGGACTTGCTAAAAAATGTGTTTCGAATGAGCTCCAAAGGTAGGGTAAACGGCCTCATTTCTAAGAAAAAATAGTGGTCTCGCCAAAAAATGTGTTTCAAATGAGCTCGGAAGGTAGGGTGGTGGACTCGCTAAAATATGTGTTTCAAATGAGATCGAAAGGTAGGGTAAACGGACTCATTTGTAAGCAAAAATGGTGGACTTGCCGAAAAATGTTTTTCATATGAGCGCCAAAGGTAGGGTGGTGGACTCGCTAAAAAAATGTGTTTCAAATGAACTCGAACGGTAGGGTAAACGGCCTTATTTCTAAGAAAAAATAGTGGACTCGCCGAAAAATGTGTTTCAAATGAGCTCCAAAGGTAGGGTAGTGGATTCGCTAAACAATGTGTTTCAACTGAGCTCGAAAGGAAGGGTAAACGGCCTCATTTCTAAGCAAAAATGGTGGACTCGCCAAAAAATGTGTTTCAAATGAGCTCGAAAGGTAGGGTGGTGTGGACTCGCTAAAACATGTGTTTCTAATGAGCTCGAAAGGTAGGTTAAACGGCCTTATTTCTAAGAAAAAATAGTGGACTCGCCGAAAAATGTGTTTCAAATGAGCTCCAAAGGTAGGGTGGTGGATTCGCTAAACAATGTGTTTCAACTGAGCTCGAAAGGTAGGGTAAACGGACTCATTTCTAAGCAAAAATGGTGGACTTGCCGAAAAATGTTTTTCATATGAGCGCCAAAGGTAGGGTGGTGGACTCGCTAAAAAAATGTGTTTCAAATGAACTCGAACGGTAGGGTAAACGGCCTTATTTCTAAGAAAAATTAGTGGTCTCGCCGAAAAATGTGTTTCAAATGACCTCGAAAGGTAGGGTAGTGGATTCGCTAAACAATGTCTTTCAACTGAGCTCGAAAGGAAGGGTAAACGGCCTCATTTCTAAGCAAAAATGGTGGACTCGCCAAAAAATGTGTTTCAAATGAGCTCGAAAGGTAGGGTGGTGTGGACTCGCTAAAACATGTGTTTCTAATGAGCTCGAAAGGTAGGGTAAACGGCCTTATTTCTAAGAAAAAATAGTGGACTCGCCGAAAAATGTGTTTCAAATGAGCTCCAAAGGTAGGGTGGTGGATTCGCTAAACAATGTGTTTCAACTGAGCTCGAAAGGTAGGGTAAACGGCCTCATTTCTAAGCAAAAATGGTGGACTCGCTGAAAAATGTGTTTCAAATAAGTTTCAAAGGTAGGGTGAGCTCGAAATGTTTCATTTGTAAGCCGAAAATTGTGTTTCATATGAGCTCGAAAGGTAGGGCGGTGGACTCGCTAAAAATTGTGTCTCAAATGAGTTTCAAAGGTAGGATAAACAACCTCATTTGTAAGCAAAAAAGGTGGACACGCCCAAAAATGTGTTTCAAATGAGTTCGAAAGGTAGGGTGGTTGACTCTCTAAAAAATGTGTTTCAAATGAATACAAAAGGTAGGGTAAACAGACTCATTTCTAAGGAAAAATGGTGGACTCGCCGAAAAATGTGTTTCAAATGAGCTCAAAACGTAGGGTGGTGTGGACTTGCTAAAAAATGTGTTTCGAATGAGCTCCAAAGGTAGGGTAAACGGTCTCATTTCTAAGAAAAAATAGTGGTCTCGCCGAAAAATGTGTTTCAAATGAGCTCGGAAGGTAGGGTGGTGGACTCACTAAAATATGTGTTTCAAATGAGATCGAAAGGTAGGGTAAACGGACTCATTTCTAAGAAAAAATGGTGGACTTGCCGAAAAATGGGTTTCATATGAGCTCCAAATGTAGGATGGTGGACTCGCTAAAAAAATGTGTTTCAAATGAACTCAAACGGTAGGGTAAACGGCCTTATTTCTAAGAAAAAATAGTGGACTCGCCGGAAAATGTGTTTCAAATGAGCTCCAAAGGTAGGGTGGTGGATTCGCTAAAAAATGAGTTTCAACAGAGCTCGAAAGGTAGGGTAAACGGCCTCATTTCTAAGCAAAAATGGTGGACTCGCCGAAAAATGTGTTTCAAATGAGCTCGAAAGGTAGGGTGGTGGACTCGATAAAAAATGTGTTTCAAATGAGCTCGAATGGTAGGGTAACGGACTCATTTCTAAGCAAAAATGGTGGACTCAACAAAAATGTGTTTCATATGAGCTCCAAAGGTAGGGTGGTGGACTCGCTAAAAAAATGTGTTTCAAATGAGCTCGAAAGCTAGGGTAAACGGCCTCATTTCTAAGAAAAAATGGTGGACTCGACAAAAAAATGTGTTTCAAATGAGCTTCAAAGGTAGGGTGGTGGTCTAGCTGAAAAATGTGTTTCAAATGAGCTCCAAAGATAGGGTAAACGGCCCCATTTCTGAGCAAAAATGGTGGGCTCGCCGAAAATTGTGTTTCATATGAGCTCGAAAGGTAGGGCGGTGGACTCGCTAAAAATTGTGTTTCAAATGAGTTTCAAAGGTAGGATAAACAACCTCATTTGTAAGCAAAAAAGGTGGACACGCCGAAAAATGTGTTTCAAATGAGTTCGAAAGGTAGGGTGGTTGACTCGCTAAAAAATGTGTTTCAAATGAATACAAAAGGTAGGGTAAACATACTCATTTCTAAGGAAAAATGGTGGACTCGCCGAAAAATGTGTTTCAAATGAGCTCAAAACGTAGGGTGGTGTGGACTTGCTAAAAAATGTGTTTCGAATGAGCTCCAAAGGTAGGGTAAACGGCCTCATTTCTAAGAAAAAATAGTGGTCTCGCCAAAAAATGTGTTTCAAATGAGCTCCAAAGGTAGGGTAGTGGATTCGCTAAACAATGTGTTTCAACTGAGCTCGAAAGGAAGGGTAAACGGCCTCATTTCTAAGCAAAAATGGTGGACTCACCAAAAAATGTGTTTCAAATGAGCTCGAAAGGTAGGGTGGTGTGGACTCGCTAAAACATGTGTTTCTAATGAGCTCGAAAGGTAGGGTAAACGGCCTTATTTCTAAGAAACAATAGTGGACTCGCCGAAAAATGTGTTTCAAATGAGCTCCAAAGGTAGGGTGGTGGATTCGCTAAACAATGTGTTTCAACTGAGCTCGAAAGGTAGGGTAAACGGCCTCATTTCTAAGCAAAAATGGTGGACTCGCTGAAAAATGTGTATCAAATGAGTTTCAAAGGTAGGGTGGTGGACTCGCTAAAAAATGTGTTTGAAATGAACTCGAAAGGTAAGGTAAACGGCCTCATTTCCAAGGAAAAATGGTGGCCTCGCCGAAAAATGTGTTTCAAATTACCTCGAAAGGTAGGGTGGTGGACTCGCTAAACAATGTGTTTCAAATGAGATCGAAAGGTAGGGTAAACGGCCTCATTTCTAAGCAAAAATGGTGGACTCGCTGAAAAATGTGTTTCATATGAGCTCCAAAGGTAGGGTGGTGGACTCGCTAAAAAATGTGTTTCAAATGAGCTCGAAAGGTAAGGTAAACGGCCTCATTTCTAAGGAAAAATGGTGGTCTCGCCGAAAAATGTGTTTCAAATGACCTCGAAAGGTAGGGTGGTGGAGTCGATAAAAAATGTGTTTCAAATGAGCTCGAATGGTAGGGTAACGAACTCATTTCTAAGCAAAAATGGTGGACTCACCAAAAAATGTGTTTCATATGAGCTCCAAAGGTAGGGTGGTGGACTCGCTAAAAAAATGTGTTTCAAATGAGCTCGAAAGCTAGGGTAAACGGCCTCATTTCTAAGAAAAAATGGTGGACTCGACAAAAAAATGTGTTTCAAATGAGCTTCAAAGGTAGGGTGGTGGTCTAGCTGAAAAATGTGTTTCAAATGAGCTCCAAAGATAGGGTAAACGGCCCCATTTCTGAGCAAAAATGGTGGGCTCGCCGAAAATTGTGTTTCATATGAGCTCGAAAGGTAGGGCGGTGGACTCGCTAAAAAATGTGTTTCAAATGAGTTTCAAAGGTAGGATAAACAACCTCATTTGTAAGCAAAAAAGGTTGACACGGCGAAAAATGTGTTTCAAATGAGTTCGAAAGGTAGGGTGGTTGACTCGCTAAAAAATGTGTTTCAAATGAATACAAAAGGTAGGGTAAACATACTCATTTCTAAGGAAAAATGGTGGACTCGCCGAAAAATGTGTTTCAAATGAGCTCAAAACGTAGGGTGGTGTGGACTTGCTAAAAAATGTGTTTCGAATGAGCTCCAAAGGTAGGGTAAACGGCCTCATTTCTAAGAAAAAATAGTGGTCTCGCCAAAAAATGTGTTTCAAATGAGCTCGGAAGGTAGGGTGGTGGACTCGCTAAAATATGTGTTTCAAATGAGATCGAACGGTAGGGTAAACGGACTCATTTCTAAGCAAAAATGGTGGTCTCGCCGAAAAATGTGTTTCAAATGACCTCGAAAGCTAGGGTGGTGGAGTCGATAAAAAATGTGTTTCAAATGAGCTCGAATGGTAGGGTAACGGACTCATTTCTAAGCAAAAATGGTGGACTCACCAAAAAATGTGTTTCATATGAGCTCCAAAGGTAGGCTGGTGGACTCGCTAAAAAAATGTGTTTCAAATGAGCTCGAAAGCTAGGGTAAACGGCCTCATTTCTAAGAAAAAATGGTGGACTCGACAAAAAAATGTGTTTCAAATGAGCTTCAAAGGTAGGGTGGTGGTCTAGCTGAAAAATGTGTTTCAAATGAGCTCCAAAGATAGGGTAAACGGCCCCATTTCTGAGCAAAAATGGTGGGCTCGCCGAAAATTGTGTTTCATATGAGCTCGAAAGGTAGGGCGGTGGACTCGCTAAAAAATGTGTTTCAAATGCGTTTCAAAGGTAGGATAAACAACCTCATTTGTAAGCAAAAAAGGTTGACACGCCGAATAATGTGTTTCAAATGAGTTCGAAAGGTAGGGTGGTTGACTCGCTAAAAAATGTGTTTCAAATGAATACAAAAGGTAGGGTAAACATACTCATTTCTAAGGAAAAATGGTGGACTCGCCGAAAAATGTGTTTCAAATGAGCGCAAAACGTAGGGTTGTGTGGACTTGCTAAAAAATGTGTTTCGAATGAGCTCCAAAGGTAGGGTAAACGGCCTCATTTCTAAGAAAAAATAGTGGTCTCGCCAAAAAATGTGTTTCAAATGAGCTCGGAAGGTAGGGTGGTGGACTCGCTAAAATATGTGTTTCAAATGAGATCGAAAGGTAGGGTAAACGGACTCATTTCTAAGCAAAAATGGTGGACTTGCCGAAAAATGTTTTTCATATGAGCGCCAAAGGTAGGGTGGTGGACTCGCTAAAAAAATGTGTTTCAAATGAACTCGAACGGCAGGGTAAACGGCCTTATTTCTAAGAAAAAATAGTGGACTCGCCGGAAAATGTGTTTCAAATGAGCTCCAAAGGTAGGGTGGTGGATTCGCTAAACAATGTGTTTCAACTGAGCTCGAAAGGAAGGGTAAACGGCCTCATTTCTAAGCAAAAATGGTGGACTCGCCAAAAAATGTGTTTCAAATGAGCTCGAAAGGTAGGGTGGTGTGGACTCGCTAAAACATGTGTTTCTAATGAGCTCGAAAGGTAGGTTAAACGGCCTTATTTCTAAGAAAAAATAGTGGACTCGCCGAAAAATGTGTTTCAAATGAGCTCCAAAGGTAGGGTGGTCGATTCGCTAAACAATGTGTTTCAACTGAGCTCGAAAGGTAGGGTAAACGGACTCATTTCTAAGCAAAAATGGTGGACTTGCCGAAAAATGTTTTTCATATGAGCGCCAAAGGTAGGGTGGTGGACTCGCTAAAAAAATGTGTTTCAAATGAACTCGAACGGTAGGGTAAACGGCCTTATTTCTAAGAAAAAATGGTGGACTCGCCGGAAAATGTGTTTCAAATGAGCTCCAAAGGTAGGGTAGTGGATTCGCTAAACAATGTGTTTCAACTGAGCTCGAAAGGAAGGGTAAACGGCCTCATTTCTAAGCAAAAATGGTGGACTCGCCAAAAAATGTGTTTCAAATGAGCTCGAAAGGTAGGGTGGTGTGGACTCGCTAAAACATGTGTTTCTAATGAGCTCGAAAGGTAGGGTAAACGGCCTTATTTCTAAGAAAAAATAGTGGACTCGCCGAAAAATGTGTTTCAAATGAGCTCCAAAGGTAGGGTGGTGGATTCGCTAAACAATGTGTTTCAACTGAGCTCGAAAGGTAGGGTAAACGGCCTCATTTCTAAGCAAAAATGGTGGACTCGCTGAAAAATGTGTTTCAAATGAGTTTCAAAGGTAGGGTGGTGGACTCGCTAAAAAATGTGTTTGAAATGAGCTCGAAAGGTAAGGTAAACGGCCTCATTTCCAAGGAAAAATGGTGGCCTCGCCGAAAAATGTGTTTCAAATGACCTCGAAAGGTAGGGTGGTGGACTCGATAAAAAATGTGTTTCAAATGAGATCGAAAGGTAGGGTAAACAGACTCATTTCTAAGCAAAAATGGTGGACTCGCCGAAAAATGTGTTTCATATGAGCTCCAAAGGTAGGGTGGTGGAGTCGATAAAAAATGTGTTTCAAATGAGCTCGAATGGTAGGGTAACGGACTCATTTCTAAGCAAAAATGGTGGACTCACCAAAAAATGTGTTTCATATGAGCTCCAAAGGTAGGGTGGTGGACTCGCTAAAAAATGTGTTTCAAATGAGCTCGAAAGGTAAGGTAAACGGCCTCATTTCTAAGGAAAAATGGTGGTCTCGCCGAAAAATGTGTTTCAAATGACCTCGAAAGGTAGGGTGGTGGAGTCGATAAAAAATGTGTTTCAAATGAGCTCGAATGGTAGGGTAACGGACTCATTTCTAAGCAAAAATGGTGGACTCACCAAAAAATGTGTTTCATATGAGCTCCAAAGGTAGGGTGGTGGACTCGCTAAAAAAATGTGTTTCAAATGAGCTCGAAAGCTAGGGTAAACGGCCTCATTTCTAAGAAAAAATGGTGGACTCGACAAAAAAATGTGTTTCAAATGAGCTTCAAAGGTAGGGTGGTGGTCTAGCTGAAAAATGTGTTTCAAATGAGCTCCAAAGATAGGGTAAACGGCCCCATTTCTGAGCAAAAATGGTGGGCTCGCCGAAAATTGTGTTTCATATGAGCTCGAAAGGTAGGGCGGTGGACTCGCTAAAAAATGTGTTTCAAATGAGTTTCAAAGGTAGGATAAACAACCTCATTTGTAAGCAAAAAAGGTTGACACGCCGAAAAATGTGTTTCAAATGAGTTCGAAAGGTAGGGTGGTTGACTCGCTAAAAAATGTGTTTCAAATGAATACAAAAGGTAGGGTAAACATACTCATTTCTAAGGAAAAATGGTGGACTCGCCGAAAAATGTGTTTCAAATGAGCTCAAAACGTAGGGTTGTGTGGACTTGCTAAAAAATGTGTTTCGAATGAGCTCCAAAGGTAGGGTAAACGGCCTCATTTTTAAGAAAAAATAGTGGTCTCGCCAAAAAATGTGTTTCAAATGAGCTCGGAAGGTAGGGTGGTGGACTCGCTAAAATATGTGTTTCAAATGAGATCGAAAGGTAGGGTAAATGGACTCATTTCTAAGCAAAAATGGTGGACTTGCCGAAAAATGTTTTTCATATGAGCGCCAAAGGTAGGGTGGTGGACTCGCTAAAAAAATGTGTTTCAAATGAACTCGAACGGTAGGGTAAACGGCCTTATTTCTAAGAAAAAATAGTGGACTCGCCGGAAAATGTGTTTCAAATGAGCTCCAAAGGTAGGGTAGTGGATTCGCTAAACAATGTGTTTCAACTGAGCTCGAAAGGAAGGGTAAACGGCCTCATTTCTAAGCAAAAATGGTGGACTCGCCAAAAAATGTGTTTCAAATGAGCTCGAAAGGTAGGGTGGTGTGGACTCGCTAAAACATGTGTTTCTAATGAGCTCGAAAGGTAGGGTAAACGGCCTTATTTCTAAGAAAAAATAGTGGACTCGCCGAAAAATGTGTTTCAAATGAGCTCCAAAGGTAGGGTGGTGGATTCGCTAAACAATGTGTTTCAACTGAGCTCGAAAGGTAGGGTAAACGGCCTCATTTCTAAGCAAAAATGGTGGACTCGCTGAAAAATGTGTTTCAAATGAGTTTCAAAGGTAGGGTGGTGGACTCGCTAAAAAATGTGTTTGAAATGAGCTCGAAAGGTAAGGTAAACGGCCTCATTTCCAAGGAAAAATGGTGGCCTCGCCGAAAAATGTGTTTCAAATGACCTCGAAAGGTAGGGTGGTGGACTCGATAAAAAATGTGTTTCAAATGAGATCGAAAGGTAGGGTAAACGGACTCATTTCTAAGGAAAAATGGTGGACTCGCCGAAAAATGTGTTTCATATGAGCTCCAAAGGTAGGGTGGTGGACTCGCTAAAAAATGTGTTTCAAATGAGCTCGAAAGGTAAGGTAAACGGCCTCATTTCTAAGGAAAAATGGTGGTCTCGCCGAAAAATGTGTTTCAAATTACCTCGAAAGGTAGGGTGGTGGAGTCGATAAAAAATGTGTTTCAAATGAGCTCGAATGGTAGGGTAACGGACTCATTTCTAAGCAAAAATGGTGGACTCACCAAAAAATGTGTTTCATATGAGCTCCAAAGGTAGGGTGGTGGACTCGCTAAAAAAATGTGTTTCAAATGAGCTCGAAAGCTAGGGTAAACGGCCTCATTTCCAAGAAAAAATGGTGGACTCGACAAAAAAATGTGTTTCAAATGAGCTTCAAAGGTAGGGTGGTGGTCTAGCTGAAAAATGTGTTTCAAATGAGCTCCAAAGATAGGGTAAACGGCCCCATTTCTGAGCAAAAATGGTGGGCTCGCCGAAAATTGTGTTTCATATGAGCTCGAAAGGTAGGGCGGTGGACTCGCTAAAAAATGTGTTTCAAATGAGTTTCAAAGGTAGGATAAACAACCTCATTTGTAAGCAAAAAAGGTTGACACGCCGAAAAATGTGTTTCAAATGAGTTTGAAAGGTAGGGTGGTTGACTCGCTAAAAAATGTGTTTCAAATGAATACAAAAGGTAGGGTAAACATACTCATTTCTAAGGAAAAATGGTGGACTCGCCGAAAAATGTGTTTCAAATGAGCTCAAAACGTAGGGTGGTGTGGACTTGCTAAAAAATGTGTTTCGAATGAGCTCCAAAGGTAGGGTAAACGACCTCATTTCTAAGAAAAAATAGTGGTCTCGCCAAAAAATGTGTTTCAAATGAGCTCCAAAGGTAGGGTAGTGGATTCGCTAAACAATGTGTTTCAACTGAGCTCGAAAGGAAGGGTAAACGGCCTCATTTCTAAGCAAAAATGGTGGACTCGCCAAAAAATGTGTTTCAAATGAGCTCGAAAGGTAGGGTGGTGTGGACTCGCTAAAACATGTGTTTCTAATGAGCTCGAAAGGTAGGGTAAACGGCCTTATTTCTAAGAAAAAATAGTGGACTCGCCGAAAAATGTGTTTCAAATGAGCTCCAAAGGTAGGGTGGTGGATTCGCTAAACAATGTGTTTCAACTGAGCTCGAAAGGTAGGGTAAACGGCCTCATTTCTAAGCAAAAATGGTGGACTCGCTGAAAAATGTGTTTCAAATGAGTTTCAAAGGTAGGGTGGTGGACTCGCTAAAAAATGTGTTTGAAATGAGCTCGAAAGGTAAGGTAAACGGCCTCATTTCCAAGGAAAAATGGTGGCCTCGCCGAAAAATGTGTTTCAAATGACCTCGAAAGGTAGGGTGGTGGACTCGATAAAAAATGTGTTTCAAATGAGATCGAAAGGTAGGGTAAACGGACTCATTTCTAAGCAAAAATGGTGGACTCGCCGAAAAAATGTGTTTCATATGAGCTCCAAAGGTAGGGTGGTGGACTCGCTAAAAAAATGTGTTTCAAATGAGCTCGAAAGCTAGGGTAAACGGCCTCATTTCTAAGAAAAAATGGTGGACTCGACAAAAAAATGTGTTTCAAATGAGCTTCAAAGGTAGGGTGGTGGTCTAGCTGAAAAATGTGTTTCAAATGAGCTCCAAAGATAGGGTAAACGGCCCCATTTCTGAGCAAAAATGGTGGGCTCGCCGAAAATTGTGTTTCATATGAGCTCGAAAGGTAGGGCGGTGGACTCGCTAAAAAATGTGTTTCAAATGAGTTTCAAAGGTAGGATAAACAACCTCATTTGTAAGCAAAAAAGGTTGACACGCCGAAAAATGTGTTTCAAATGAGTTCGAAAGGTAGGGTGGTTGACTCGCTAAAAAATGTGTTTCAAATGAATACAAAAGGTAGGGTAAACATACTCATTTCTAAGGAAAAATGGTGGACTCGCCGAAAAATGTGTTTCAAATGAGCTCAAAACGTAGGGTTGTGTGGACTTGCTAAAAAATGTGTTTCGAATGAGCTCCAAAGGTAGGGTAAACGGCCTCATTTTTAAGAAAAAATAGTGGTCTCGCCAAAAAATGTGTTTCAAATGAGCTCGGAAGGTAGGGTGGTGGACTCGCTAAAATATGTGTTTCAAATGAGATCGAAAGGTAGGGTAAACGGACTCATTTCTAAGCAAAAATGGTGGACTTGCCGAAAAATGTTTTTCATATGAGCGCCAAAGGTAGGGTGGTGGACTCGCTAAAAAAATGTGTTTCAAATGAACTCGAACGGTAGGGTAAACGGCCTTATTTCTAAGAAAAAATAGTGGACTCGCCGGAAAATGTGTTTCAAATGAGCTCCAAAGGTAGGGTAGTGGATTCGCTAAACAATGTGTTTCAACTGAGCTCGAAAGGAAGGGTAAACGGCCTCATTTCTAAGCAAAAATGGTGGACTCGCCAAAAAATGTGTTTCAAATGAGCTCGAAAGGTAGGGTGGTGTGGACTCGCTAAAACATGTGTTTCTAATGAGCTCGAAAGGTAGGGTAAACGGCCTTATTTCTAAGAAAAAATAGTGGACTCGCCGAAAAATGTGTTTCAAATGAGCTCCAAAGGTAGGGTGGTGGATTCGCTAAACAATGTGTTTCAACTGAGCTCGAAAGGTAGGGTAAACGGCCTCATTTCTAAGCAAAAATGGTGGACTCGCTGAAAAATGTGTTTCAAATGAGTTTCAAAGGTAGGGTGGTGGACTCGCTAAAAAATGTGTTTGAAATGAGCTCGAAAGGTAAGGTAAACGGCCTCATTTCCAAGGAAAAATGGTGGCCTCGCCGAAAAATGTGTTTCAAATGACCTCGAAAGGTAGGGTGGTGGACTCGATAAAAAATGTGTTTCAAATGAGATCGAAAGGTAGGGTAAACGGACTCATTTCTAAGCAAAAATGGTGGACTCGCCGAAAAATGTGTTTCATATGAGCTCCAAAGGTAGGGTGGTGGACTCGCTAAAAAATGTGTTTCAAATGAGCTCGAAAGGTAAGGTAAACGGCCTCATTTCTAAGGAAAAATGGTGGTCTCGCCGAAAAATGTGTTTCAAATTACCTCGAAAGGTAGGGTGGTGGAGTCGATAAAAAATGTGTTTCAAATGAGCTCGAATGGTAGGGTAACGGACTCATTTCTAAGCAAAAATGGTGGACTCACCAAAAAATGTGTTTCAAATGAGCTTCAAAGGTAGGGTGGTGGTCTAGCTGAAAAATGTGTTTCAAATGAGCTCCAAAGATAGGGTAAACGGCCCCATTTCTGAGCAAAAATGGTGGGCTCGCCGAAAATTGTGTTTCATATGAGCTCGAAAGGTAGGGCGGTGGACTCGCTAAAAAATGTGTTTCAAATGAGTTTCAAAGGTAGGATAAACAACCTCATTTGTAAGCAAAAAAGGTTGACACGCCGAAAAATGTGTTTCAAATGAGTTTGAAAGGTAGGGTGGTTGACTCGCTAAAAAATGTGTTTCAAATGAATACAAAAGGTAGGGTAAACATACTCATTTCTAAGGAAAAATGGTGGACTCGCCGAAAAATGTGTTTCAAATGAGCTCAAAACGTAGGGTGGTGTGGACTTGCTAAAAAATGTGTTTCGAATGAGCTCCAAAGGTAGGGTAAACGGCCTCATTTCTTAGAAAAAATAGTGGTCTCGCCAAAAAATGTGTTTCAAATGAGCTCCAAAGGTAGGGTAGTGGATTCGCTAAACAATGTGTTTCAACTGAGCTCGAAAGGAAGGGTAAACGGCCTCATTTCTAAGCAAAAATGGTGGACTCGCCAAAAAATGTGTTTCAAATGAGCTCGAAAGGTAGGGTGGTGTGGACTCGCTAAAACATGTGTTTCTAATGAGCTCGAAAGGTAGGGTAAACGGCCTTATTTCTAAGAAAAAATAGTGGACTCGCCGAAAAATGTGTTTCAAATGAGCTCCAAAGGTAGGGTGGTGGATTCGCTAAACAATGTGTTTCAACTGAGCTCGAAAGGTAGGGTAAACGGCCTCATTTCTAAGCAAAAATGGTGGACTCGCTGAAAAATGTGTATCAAATGAGTTTCAAAGGTAGGGTGGTGGACTCGCTAAAAAATGTGTTTGAAATGAACTCGAAAGGTAAGGTAAACGGCCTCATTTCCAAGGAAAAATGGTGGCCTCGCCGAAAAATGTGTTTCAAATTACCTCGAAAGGTAGGGTGGTGGACTCGATAAAAAATGTGTTTCAAATGAGATCGAAAGGTAGGGTAAACGGACTCATTTCTAAGCAAAAATGGTGGACTCGCCGAAAAATGTGTTTCATATGAGCTCCAAAGGTAGGGTGGTGGACTCGCTAAAAAATGTGTTTCAAATGAGCTCGAAAGGTAAGGTAAACGGCCTCATTTCTAAGGAAAAATGGTGGTCTCGCCGAAAAATGTGTTTCAAATGACCTCGAAAGGTAGGGTGGTGGAGTCGATAAAAAATGTGTTTCAAATGAGCTCGAAAGGAAGGGTAAACGGCCTCATTTCTAAGCAAAAATGGTGGACTCGCCAAAAAACGTGTTTCAAATGAGATCGAAAGGTAGGGTGGTGTGGACTCGCTAAAACATGTGTTTCTAATGAGCTCGAAAGGTAGGGTAAACGGCCTTATTTCTAAGAAAAAATAGTGGACTCGCCGAAAAATGTGTTTCAAATGAGCTCCAAAGGTAGGGTGGTGGATTCGCTAAACAATGTGTTTCAACTGAGCTCGAAAGGTAGGGTAAACGGCCTCATTTCTAAGCAAAAATGGTGGACTCGCCGAAAAATGTGCTTCAAATGAGTTTCCAAGGTAGGGTGGTGGACTCGCTAAAAAATGTGTTTCAAATGAGCTCGAAAGGTAAGGTAAACGGCCTCATTTCTAAGGAAAAATGGTGGCCTCGCCGAAAAATGTGTTTCAAATGAGCTCCAAAGGTAGGGTGGTGGATTCGCTAAACAATGTGTTTCAAATGAGATCGAAAGGTAGGGTAAACGGACTCATTTCTAAGCAAAAATGGTGGACTTGCCGAAAAATGTTTTTCATATGAGCGCCAAAGGTAGGGTGGTGGACTCGCTAAAAAAATGTGTTTCAAATGAACTCGAACGGTAGGGTAAACGGCCTTATTTCTAAGAAAAAATAGTGGACTCGCCGGAAAATGTGTTTCAAATGAGCTCCAAAGGTAGGGTAGTGGATTCGCTAAACAATGTGTTTCAACTGAGCTCGAAAGGAAGGGTAAACGGCCTCATTTCTAAGCAAAAATGGTGGACTCGCCAAAAAATGTGTTTCAAATGAGCTCGAAAGGTAGGGTGGTGTGGACTCGCTAAAACATGTGTTTCTAATGAGCTCGAAAGGTAGGGTAAACGGCCTTATTTCTAAGAAAAAATAGTGGACTCGCCGAAAAATGTGTTTCAAATGAGCTCCAAAGGTAGGGTGGTGGATTCGCTAAACAATGTGTTTCAACTGAGCTCGAAAGGTAGGGTAAACGGCCCCATTTCTAAGAAAAAATGGTGGACTCGCCGAAAAATGTGTTTCAAATGAGTTTCAAAGGTAGGGTGGTGGACTCGCTAAAAAATGTGTTTCAAATGAGCTCGAAAGGTAAGGTAAACGGCCTCATTTCTAAGGAAAAATGGTGGCCTCGCCGAAAAATGTGTTTCGAATGACCTCGAAAGGTAGGGTGGTGGACTCGATAAAAAATGTGTTTCAAATGAGATCGAAAGGTAGGGTAAACGGACTCATTTCTAAGCAAAAATGGTGGACTCGCCGAAAAATGTGTTTCATATGAGCTCCAAAGGTAGGGTGGTGGACTCGCTAAAAAAATGTGTTTCAAATGAACTCGAACGGTAGGGTAAACGGCCTTATTTCTAATAAAAAATAGTGGACTCGCCGGAAAATGTGTTTCAAATGAGCTGCAAAGGTAGGGTAGTGGATTCGCTAAACAATGTCTTTCAACTGAGCTCGAAAGGAAGGGTAAACGGCCTCATTTCTAAGCAAAAATGGTGGACTCGCCAAAAAATGTGTTTCAAATGAGCTCGAAACGTAGGGTGGTGTGGACTCGCTAAAACATGTGTTTCTAATGAGCTCGAAAGGTAGGGTAAACGGCCTTCTTTCTAAGAAAAATAGTGGACTCGCCGGAAGATGTGTTTCAAATGAGCTCCAAAGGTAGGGTGGTGGATTCGCTAAACAATGTGTTTCAACTGAGCTCGAAAGGTAGGGTAAACGGCCTCATTTCTAAGCAAAAATGGTGGACTCGCCGAAAAATGTGTTTCAAATGAGTGTCAAAGGTAGAGTGGTGGACTCGCTAAAAAATGTGTTTCAAATGAGCTCGAAAGGTAAGGTAAACGGCCTCATTTCTTAGGAAAAATGGTGGTCACGCCAAAAAATGTGTTTCAAATGACCTCGAAAGGTAGGGTGGTGGACTCGATAAAAAATGTGTTTCAAATGAGATCGAAAGGTAGGGTAAACAGACTCATTTCTAAGCAAAAATGGTGAACTCGCCGAAAAATGGGTTTCATATGAGCTCCAAAGGTAGGGTGGTGGACTCGCTAAAAAAATGTGTTTCAAATGAACTCGAACGGTAGGGTAAACGGCCTTATTTCTAAGAAAAAATAGTGGACTCGCTGGAAAATGTGTTTCAAATGAGCTCCAAAGGTAGGGAGTGGATTCGCTAAACAATGTGTTTCAACTGAGCTCGAAAGGAAGGGTAAACGGCCTCATTTCTAAGCAAAAATGGTGGACTCGCCAAAAAATGTGTTTCAAATGAGCTCGAAAGGTAGGGTGGTGTGGACTCGCTAAAACATGTGTTTCTAATGAGCTCGAAAGGTAGGGTAAACGGCCTTATTTCTAAGAAAAAATAGTGGACTCGCCGAAAAATGTGTTTCAAATGAGCTCCAAAGGTAGGGTGGTGGATTCGCTAAACAATGTGTTTCAACTGAGCTCGAAAGGTAGGGTAAACGGCCTCATTTGTAAGCAAAAATGGTGGACTCGCCGAAAAATGTGTTTCAAATGAGTTTCAAAGGTAGGGTGGTGGACTCGCTAAAAAATGTGTTTCAAATGAGCTCGAAAGGTAAGCTAAACGGCCTCATTTCTAAGGAAAAATGGTGGCCTCGCCGAAAAATGTGTTTCAAATGACCTCGAAAGGTAGGGTGGTGGACTCGATAAAAAATTTGTTTCAAATGAGATCGAAAGGTAGGGTAAACGGACTCATTTCTAAGCAAAAATGGTGGACTCGCCGAAAAATGTGTTTCATATGAGCTCCAAAGGTAGGGTTGTGGACTCGCTAAAAAAATGTGTTTCAAATGAACTCGAACGGTAGGGTAAACGGCCTTATTTCTAAGAAAAAATAGTGGACTCGCCGGAAAATGTGTTTCAAATGAGCTGCAAAGGTAGGGTAGTGGATTCGCTAAACAATGTCTTTCAACTGAGCTCGAAAGGAAGGGTAAACGGCCTCATTTCTAAGCAAAAATGGTGGACTCGCCAAAAAATGTGTTTCAAATGAGCTCGAAACGTAGGGTGGTGTGGACTCGCTAAAACATGTGTTTCTAATGAGCTCGAAAGGTAGGGTAAACGGCCTTCTTTCTAAGAAAAATAGTGGACTCGCCGGAAGATGTGTTTCAAATGAGCTCCAAAGGTAGGGTGGTGGATTCGCTAAACAATGTGTTTCAACTTAGCTCGAAAGGTAGGGTAAACGGCCTCATTTCTAAGCAAAAATGGTGGACTCGCCAAAAAAGGTGTTTCAAATGAGTGTCAAAGGTAGGGTGGTGGACTCGCTAAAAAATGTGTTCCAAATGAGCTCGAAAGGTAAGGTAAACGGCCTCATTTCTAAGGAAAAATGGTGGTCACGCCAAAAAATGTGTTTCAAATGACCTCGAAAGGTAGGGTGGTGGACTCGATAAAAAATGTGTTTCAAATGAGATCGAAAGGTAGGGTAAACAGGCTCATTTCTAAGCAAAAATGGTGAACTCGCCGAAAAATGGGTTTCATATGAGCTCCAAATGTAGGATGGTGGACTCGCTAAAAAAATGTGTTTCAAATGAACTCAAACGGTAGGGTAAACGGCCTTATTTCTAAGAAAAAATAGTGGACTCGCCGGAAAATGTGTTTCAAATGAGCTCCAAAGGTAGGGTGGTGGATTCGCTAAAAAATGAGTTTCAACAGAGCTCGAAAGGTAGGGTAAACGGCCTCATTTCTAAGCAAAAATGGTGGACTCGCCAAAAAATGTGTTTCAAATGAGCTCGAAATGTAGGGTGGTGTGGACTCGCTAAAACATGTGTTTCTAATGAGCTCGAAAGGTAAGGTAAACGGCCTCATTTCTTAGGAAAAATGGTGGTCACGCCAAAAAATGTGTTTCAAATGACCTCGAAAGGTAGGGTGGTGGACTCGATAAAAAATGTGTTTCAAATGAGATCGAAAGGTAGGGTAAACAGACTCATTTCTAAGCAAAAATGGTGAACTCGCCGAAAAATGGGTTTCATATGAGCTCCAAAGGTAGGGTGGTGGACTCGCTAAAAAAATGTGTTTCAAATGAACTCGAACGGTAGGGTAAACGGCCTTATTTCTAAGAAAAAATAGTGGACTCGCCGGAAAATGTGTTTCAAATGAGCTCCAAAGGTAGGGTAGTGGATTCGCTAAACAATGTCTTTCAACTGAGCTCGAAAGGAAGGGTAAACGGCCTCATTTCTAAGCAAAAATGGTGGACTCGCCAAAAAATGTGTTTCAAATGAGCTCGAAACGTAGGGTGGAGTGGACTCGCTAAAACATGTGTTTCTAATGAGCTCGAAAGGTAGGGTAAACGGCCTTCTTTCTAAGAAAAATAGTGGACTCGCCGGAAGATGTGTTTCAAATGAGCTCCAAAGGTAGGGTGGTGGATTCGCTAAACAATGTGTTTCAACTGAGCTCGAAAGGTAGGGTAAACGGCCTCATTTCTAAGCAAAAATGGTGGACTCGCCGAAAAATGTGTTTCAAATGAGTGTCAAAGGTAGGGTGGTGGACTCGCTAAAAAATGTGTTTCAAATGAGCTCGAAAGGTAAGGTAAACGGCCTCATTTCTAAGGAAAAATGGTGGTCACGCCAAAAAATAGTGTTTCAAATGAGTTTCAAAGGTAGGGTGGTGGACTCGCTAAAAAATGTGTTTCAAATGAGCTCGAAAGGTAAGGTAAACGGCCTCATTTCTAAGAAAAAATGGTGGCCTCGCCGAAAAATGTGTTTCAAATGACCTCGAAAGGTAGGGTGGTGGACTCGATAAAAAATGTGTTTCAAATGAGATCGAAAGTAGGGTAAACAGACTCATTTCTAAGCAAAAATGGTGGACTCGCCGAAAAATGTGTTTCATATGAGCTCCAAAGGTAGGGTGGTGGACTCGCTAAAAAATGTGTTTCAAATGAGCTCGAAAGGTAAGGTAAACGGCCTCATTTCTAAGGAAAAATGGTGGTCTCGCCGAAAAATGTGTTTCAAATGACCTCGAAAGGTAGAGTGGTGGAGTCGATAAAAAATGTGTTTCAAATGAGCTCGAATGGTAGGGTAACAGACTCATTTCTAAGCAAAAATGGTGGACTCACCAAAAAATGTGTTTCATATGAGCTCCAAAGGTAGGGTTGTGGACTCGCTAAAAAAATGTGTTTCAAATGAGCTCGAAAGCTAGGGTAAACGGCCTCATTTCTAAGAAAAAATGGTGGACTCGACAAAAAAATGTGTTTCAAATGAGCTTCAAAGGTAGGGTTGTGGTCTAGCTGAAAAATGTGTTTCAAATGAGCTCCAAAGATAGGGTAAACGGCCCCATTTCTGAGCAAAAATGGTGGGCTCTCCGAAAATTGTGTTTCATATGAGCTCGAAAGGTAGGGCGGTGGACTCGCTAAAAAATGTGTTTCAAATGAGTTTCAAAGGTAGGATAAACAACCTCATTTGTAAGCAAAAAAGGTGGACACGCCGAAAAATGTGTTTCAAATGAGTTCGAAAGGTAGGGTGGTTGACTCGCTAAAAAATGTGTTTCAAATGAATACAAAAGGTAGGGTAAACATACTCATTTCTAAGGAAAAATGGTGGACTCGCCGAAAAATGTGTTTCAAATGAGCTCAAAACGTAGGGTGGTGTGGACTTGCTAAAAAATGTGTTTCGAATGAGCTCCAAAGGTAGGGTAAACGGCCTCATTTCTAAGAAAAAATAGTGGTCTCGCCAAAAAATGTGTTTCAAATGAGCTCGGAAGGTAGGGTGGTGGACTCGCTAAAATATGTGTTTCAAATGAGATCGAAAGGAAGGGTAAACGGCCTCATTTCTAAGCAAAAATGGTGGACTCGCCAAAAAATGTGTTTCAAATGAGCTCGAAAGGTAGGGTGGTGTGGACTCGCTAAAACATGTGTTTCTAATGAGCTCGAAAGGTAGGGTAAACGGCCTTATTTCTAAGAAAAAATAGTGGACTCGCCGAAAAATGTGTTTCAAATGAGCTCCAAAGGTAGGGTGGTGGATTCGCTAAACAATGTGTTTCAACTGAGCTCGAAAGGTAGGGTAAACGGCCTCATTTCTAAGCAAAAATGGTGGACTCGCCGAAAAATGTGTTTCAAATGAGTTTCAAAGGTAGGGTGGTGGACTCGCTAAAAAATGTGTTTCAAATGAGCTCGAAAGGTAAGGTAAACGGCCTCATTTCTAAGGAAAAATGGTGGCCTCGCCGAAAAATGTGTTTCAAATGACCTCGAAAGGTAGGGTGGTGGACTCGATAAAAAATGTGTTTCAAATGAGATCGAAAGTAGGGTAAACAGACTCATTTCTAAGCAAAAATGGTGGACTCGCCGAAAAATATGGTTCATATGAGCTCCAAAGGTAGGGTGGTGGACTCGCTAAAAAATGTGTTTCAAATGAGCTCGAAAGGTAAGGTAAACGGCCTCATTTCTAAGGAAAAATGGTGGTCTCGCCGAAAAATGTGTTTCAAATGACCTCGAAAGGTAGAGTGGTGGAGTCGATAAAAAATGTGTTTCAAATGAGCTCGAATGGTAGGGTAACGGACTCATTTCTAAGCAAAAATGGTGGACTCACCAAAAAATGTGTTTCATATGAGCTCCAAAGGTAGGGTGGTGGACTCGCTAAAAAAATCTGTTTCAAATGAGCTCGAAAGCTAGGGTAAACGGCCTCATTTCTAAGAAAAAATGGTGGACTCGACAAAAAAATGTGTTTCAAATGAGCTTCAAAGGTAGGGTGGTGGTCTAGCTGAAAAATGTGTTTCAAATGAGCTCCAAAGATAGGGTAAACGGCCCCATTTCTGAGCAAAAATGGTGGGCTCGCCGAAAATTGTGTTTCATATGAGCTCGAAAGGTAGGGCGGTGGACTCGCTAAAAAATGTGTTTCAAATGAGTTTCAAAGGTAGGATAAACAACCTCATTTGTAAGCAAAAAAGGTGGACACGCCGAAAAATGTGTTTCAAATGAGTTCGAAAGGTAGGGTGGTTGACTCGCTAAAAAATGTGTTTCAAATGAATACAAAAGGTAGGGTAAACATACTCATTTCTAAGGAAAAATGGTGGACTCGCCGAAAAATGTGTTTCAAATGAGCTCAAAACGTAGGGTGGTGTGGACTTGCTAAAAAATGTGTTTCGAATGAGCTCCAAAGGTAGGGTAAACGGCCTCATTTCTAAGAAAAAATAGTGGTCTCGCCAAAAAATGTGTTTCAAATGAGCTCGGAAGGTAGGGTGGTGGACTCGCTAAAATATGTGTTTCAAATGAGATCGCAAGGAAGGGTAAACGGCCTCATTTCTAAGCAAAAATGGTGGACTCGCCAAAAAATGTGTTTCAAATGAGCTCGAAAGGTAGGGTGGTGTGGACTCGCTAAAACATGTGTTTCTAATGAGCTCGAAAGGTAGGGTAAACGGCCTTATTTCTAAGAAAAAATAGTGGACTCGCCGAAAAATGTGTTTCAAATGAGCTCCAAAGGTAGGGTGGTGGATTCGCTAAACAATGTGTTTCAACTGAGCTCGAAAGGTAGGGTAAACGGCCTCATTTCTAAGCAAAAATGGTGGACTCGCCGAAAAATGTGTTTCAAATGAGTTTCAAAGGTAGGGTGGTGGACTCGCTAAAAAATGTGTTTCAAATGAGCTCGAAAGGTAAGGTAAACGGCCTCATTTCTAAGGAAAAATGGTGGCCTCGCCGAAAAATGTGTTTCAAATGACCTCGAAAGGTAGGGTGGTGGACTCGATAAAAAATGTGTTTCAAATGAGATCGAAAGTAGGGTAAACAGACTCATTTCTAAGCAAAAATGGTGGACTCGCCGAAAAATATGGTTCATATGAGCTCCAAAGGTAGGGTGGTGGACTCGCTAAAAAATGTGTTTCAAATGAGCTCGAAAGGTAAGGTAAACGGCCTCATTTCTAAGGAAAAATGGTGGTCTCGCCGAAAAATGTGTTTCAAATGACCTCGAAAGGTAGAGTGGTGGAGTCGATAAAAAATGTGTTTCAAATGAGCTCGAATGGTAGGGTAACGGACTCATTTCTAAGCAAAAATGGTGGACTCACCAAAAAATGTGTTTCATATGAGCTCCAAAGGTAGGGTGGTGGACTCGCTAAAAAAATGTGTTTCAAATGAGCTCGAAAGCTAGGGTAAACGGCCTCATTTCTAAGAAAAAATGGTGGACTCGACAAAAAAATGTGTTTCAAATGAGCTTCAAAGGTAGGGTGGTGGTCTAGCTGAAAAATGTGTTTCAAATGAGCTCCAAAGATAGGGTAAACGGCCCCATTTCTGAGCAAAAATGGTGGGCTCGCCGAAAATTGTGTTTCATATGAGCTCGAAAGGTAGGGCGGTGGACTCGCTAAAAAATGTGTTTCAAATGAGTTTCAAAGGTAGGATAAACAACCTCATTTGTAAGCAAAAAAGGTGGACACGCCGAAAAATGTGTTTCAAATGAGTTCGAAAGGTAGGGTGGTTGACTCGCTAAAAAATGTGTTTCAAATGAATACAAAAGGTAGGGTAAACATACTCATTTCTAAGGAAAAATGGTGGACTCGCCGAAAAATGTGTTTCAAATGAGCTCAAAACGTAGGGTGGTGTGGACTTGCTAAAAAATGTGTTTCGAATGAGCTCCAAAGGTAGGGTAAACGGCCTCATTTCTAAGAAAAAATAGTGGTCTCGCCGAAAAATGTGTTTCAAATGAGCTCGGAAGGTAGGGTGGTGGACTCGCTAAAATATGTGTTTCAAATGAGATCGAAAGGTAGGGTAAACGGACTCATTTCTAAGCAAAAATGGTGGACTTGCCGAAAAATGTTTTTCATATGAGCGCCAAAGGTAGGGTGGTCGACTCGCTAAAAAAATGTGTTTCAAATGAACTCGAACGGTAGGGTAAACGGCCTTATTTCTAAGAAAAAATAGTGGACTCGCCGGAAAATGTGTTTCAAATGAGCTCCAAAGGTAGGGTAGTGGATTCGCTAAACAATGTGTTTCAACTGAGCTCGAAAGGAAGGGTAAACGGCCTCATTTCTAAGCAAAAATGGTGGACTCGCCAAAAAATGTGTTTCAAATGAGCTCGAAAGGTAGGGTGGTGTGGACTCGCTAAAACATGTGCTTCTAATGAGCTCGAAAGGTAGGGTAAATGGCCTTATTTCTAAGAAAAAATAGTGGACTCGCCGAAAAATGTGTTTCAAATGAGCTCCAAAGGTAGGGTGGTGGATTCGCTAAACAATGTGTTTCAACTGAGCTCGAAAGGTAGGGTAAACGGCCTCATTTCTAAGCAAAAATGGTGGACTCGCCGAAAAATGTGTTTCAAATGAGTTTCAAAGGTAGGGTGGTGGACTCGCTAAAAAATGTGTTTCAAATGAGCTCGAAAGGTAAGGTAAACGGCCTCATTTCTAAGGAAAAATGGTGGCCTCGCCGAAAAATGTGTTTCAAATGACCTCGAAAGGTAGGGTGGTGGACTCGATAAAAAATGTGTTTCAAATGAGATCGAAAGTAGTGTAAACGGACTCATTTCTAAGCAAAAATGGTGGACTCGCCGAAAAATGTGTTTCATATGAGCTCCAAAGGTAGGGTGGTGGACTCGCTAAAAAATGTGTTTCAAATGAGCTCGAAAGGTAAGGTAAACGGCCTCATTTCTAAGGAAAAATGGTGGTCTCGCCGAAAAATGTGTTTCTAATGACCTCGAAAGGTAGGGTGGTGGAGTCGATAAAAAATGTGTTTCAAATGAGCTCGAATGGTAGGGTAACGGACTCATTTCTAAGCAAAAATGGTGGACTCACCAAAAAATGTGTTTCATATGAGCTCCAAAGGTAGGGTGGTGGACTCGCTAAAAAAATGTGTTTCAAATGAGCTCGAAAGCTAGGGTAAACGGCCTCATTTCTAAGAAAAAATGGTGGACTCGACAAAAAAATGTGTTTCAAATGAGCTTCAAAGGTAGGGTGGTGGTCTAGCTGAAAAATGTGTTTCAAATGAGCTCCAAAGATAGGGTAAACGGCCCCATTTCTTAGCAAAAATGGTGGGCTCGCCGAAAATTGTGTTTCATATGAGCTCGAAAGGTAGGGCGGTGGACTCGCTAAAAAATGTGTTTCAAATGAGTTTCAAACGTAGGATAAATAACCTCATTTGTAAGCAAAAAAGGTGGACACGCCGAAAAATGTGCTTCAAATGAGTTCGAAAGGTAGGGTGGTTGACTCGCTAAAAAATGTGTTTCAAATGAATACAAAAGGTAGCGTAAACATACTCATTTCTAAGGAAAAATGGTGGACTCGCCGAAAAATGTGTTTCAAATGAGCTCAAAACGTAGGGTGGTGTGGACTTGCTAAAAAATGTGTTTCGAATGAGCTCCAAAGGTAGGGTAAACGGCCTCATTTCTAAGAAAAAATAGTGGTCTCGCCGAAAAATGTGTTTCAAATGAGCTCGGAAGGTAGGGTGGTGGACTCGCTAAAATATGTGTTTCAAATGAGATCGAAAGGTAGGGTAAACGGACTCATTTCTAAGCAAAAATGGTGGACTTGCCGAAAAATGTTTTTCATATGAGCGCCAAAGGTAGGGTGGTGGACTCGCTAAAAAAATGTGTTTCAAATGAACTCGAACGGTAGGGTAAACGGCCTTATTTCTAAGAAAAAATAGTGGACTCACCGGAAAATGTGTTTCAAATGAGCTCCAAAGGTAGGGTAGTGGATTCGCTAAACAATGTGTTTCAACTGAGCTCGAAAGGAAGGGTAAACGGCCTCATTTCTAAGCAAAAATGGTGGACTCGCCAAAAAATGTGTTTCAAATGAGCTCGAAAGGTAGGGTGGTGTGGACTCGCTAAAACATGTGTTTCTAATGAGCTCGAAAGGTAGGGTAAACGGCCTTATTTCTAAGAAAAAATAGTGGACTCGCCGAAAAATGTGTTTCAAATGAGCTCCAAAGGTAGGGTGGTGGATTCGCTAAACAATGTGTTTCAACTGAGCTCGAAAGGTAGGGTAAACGGCCTCATTTCTAAGCAAAAATGGTGGACTCGCCGAAAAATGTGTTTCAAATGAGTTTCAAAGGTAGGGTGGTGGACTCGCTAAAAAATGTGTTTCAAATGAGCTCGAAAGGTAAGGTAAACGGCCTCATTTCTAAGGAAAAATGGTGGCCTCGCCGAAAAATGTGTTTCAAATGACCTCGAAAGGTAGGGTGGTGGACTCGATAAAAAATGTGTTTCAAATGAGATCGAAAGTAGGGTAAACGGACTCATTTCTAAGCAAAAATGGTGGACTCGCCGAAAAATGTGTTTCATATGAGCTCCAAAGGTAGGGTGGTGGACTCGCTAAAAAATGTGTTTCAAATGAGCTCGAAAGGTAAGGTAAACGGCCTCATTTCTAAGGAAAAATGGTGGTCTCGCCGAAAAATGTGTTTCTAATGACCTCGAAAGGTAGGGTGGTGGAGTCGATAAAAAATGTGTTTCAAATGAGCTCGAATGGTAGGGTAACGGACTCATTTCTAAGCAAAAATGGTGGACTCACCAAAAAATGTGTTTCATATGAGCTCCAAAGGTAGGGTGGTGGACTCGCTAAAAAAATGTGTTTCAAATGAGCTCGAAAGCTAGGGTAAACGGCCTCATTTCTAAGAAAAAATGGTGGACTCGACAAAAAAATGTATTTCAAATGAGCTTCAAAGGTAGGGTGGTGGTCTAGCTGAAAAATATGTTTCAAATGAGCTCCAAAGATAGGGTAAACGGCCCCATTTCTGAGCAAAAATGGTGGGCTCGCCGAAAATTGTGTTTCATATGAGCTCGAAAGGTAGGGCGGTGGACTCGCTAAAAAATGTGTTTCAAATGAGTTTCAAACGTAGGATAAACAACCTCATTTGTAAGCAAAAAAGGTGGACACGCCGAAAAATGTGCTTCAAATGAGTTCGAAAGGTAGGGTGGTTGACTCGCTAAAAAATGTGTTTCAAATGAATACAAAAGGTAGCGTAAACATACTCATTTCTAAGGAAAAATGGTGGACTCGCCGAAAAATGTGTTTCAAATGAGCTCAAAACGTAGGGTGGTGTGGACTTGCTAAAAAATGTGTTTCGAATGAGCTCCAAAGGTAGGGTAAACGGCCTCATTTCTTAGAAAAAATAGTGGTCTCGCCGAAAAATGTGTTTCAAATGAGCTCGGAAGGTAGGGTGGTGGACTCGCTAAAATATGTGTTTCAAATGAGATCGAAAGGTAGGGTAAACGGACTCATTTCTAAGCAAAAATGGTGGACTTGCCGAAAAATGTTTTTCATATGAGCGCCAAAGGTAGGGTGGTGGACTCGCTAAAAAAATGTGTTTCAAATGAACTCGAACGGTAGGGTAAACGGCCTTATTTCTAAGAAAAAATAGTGGACTCGCCGGAAAATGTGTTTCAAATGAGCTCCAAAGGTAGGGTAGTGGATTCGCTAAACAATGTGTTTCAACTGAGCTCGAAAGGAAGGGTAAACGGCCTCATTTCTAAGCAAAAATGGTGGACTCGCCAAAAAATGTGTTTCAAATGAGCTCGAAAGGTAGGGTGGTGTGGACTCGCTAAAACATGTGTTTCTAATGAGCTCGAAAGGTAGGGTAAACGGCCTTATTTCTAAGAAAAAATAGTGGACTCGTCGAAAAATGTGTTTCAGATGAGCTCCAAAGGTAGGGTGGTGGATTCGCTAAACAATGTGTTTCAACTGAGCTCAAAAGGTAGGGTAAACGGCCTCATTTCTAAGCAAAAATGGTGGACTCGCCGAAAAATGTGTTTCAAATGAGTTTCAAAGGTAGGGTGGTGGACTCGCTAAAAAATGTGTTTCAAATGAGCTCGAAAGGTAAGGTAAACGGCCTCATTTCTAAGGAAAAATGGTGGCCTCGCCGAAAAATGTGTTTCAAATGACCTCGAAAGGTAGGGTGGTGGACTCGATAAAAAATGTGTTTCAAATGAGATCGAAAGGTAGGGTAAACGGACTCATTTCTAAGCAAAAATGGTGGACTCGCCGAAAAATGTGTTTCATATGAGCTCCAAAGGTAGGGTGGTGGACTCGCTAAAAAATGTGTTTCAAATGAGCTCGAAAGGTAAGGTAAACGGCCTCATTTCTAAGGAAAAATGGTGGTCTCGCCGAAAAATGTGTTTCTAATGACCTCGAAAGGTAGGGTGGTGGAGTCGATAAAAAATGTGTTTCAAATGAGCTCGAATGGTAGGGTAACGGACTCATTTCTAAGCAAAAATGGTGGACTCACCAAAAAATGTGTTTCATATGAGCTCCAAAGGTAGGGTGGTGGACTCGCTAAAAAAATGTGTTTCAAATGAGCTCGAAAGCTAGGGTAAACGGCCTCATTTCTAAGAAAAAATGGTGGACTCGACAAAAAAATGTATTTCAAATGAGCTTCAAAGGTAGGGTGGTGGTCTAGCTGAAAAATGTGTTTCAAATGAGCTCCAAAGATAGGGTAAACGGCCCCATTTCTGAGCAAAAATGGTGGGCTCGCCGAAAATTGTGTTTCATATGAGCTCGAAAGGTAGGGCGGTGGACTCGCTAAAAAATGTGTTTCAAATGAGTTTCAAACGTAGGATAAACAACCTCATTTGTAAGCAAAAAAGGTGGACACGCCGAAAAATGTGCTTCAAATGAGTTCGAAAGGTAGGGTGGTTGACTCGCTAAAAAATGTGTTTCAAATGAATACAAAAGGTAGCGTAAACATACTCATTTCGAAGGAAAAATGGTGGACTCGCCGAAAAATGTGTTTCAAATGAGCTCAAAACGTAGGGTGGTGTGGACTTGCTAAAAAATGTGTTTCGAATGAGCTCCAAAGGTAGGGTAAACGGCCTCATTTCTTAGAAAAAATAGTGGTCTCGCCGAAAAATGTGTTTCAAATGAGCTCGGAAGGTAGGGTGGTGGACTCGCTAAAATATGTGTTTCAAATGAGATCGAAAGGTAGGGTAAACGGACTCATTTCTAAGCAAAAATGGTGGACTTGCCGAAAAATGTTTTTCATATGAGCGCCAAAGGTAGGGTGGTGGACTCGCTAAAAAAATGTGTTTCAAATGAACTCGAACGGTAGGGTAAACGGCCTTATTTCTAAGAAAAAATAGTGGACTCGCCGGAAAATGTGTTTCAAATGAGCTCCAAAGGTAGGGTAGTGGATTCGCTAAACAATGTGTTTCAACTGAGCTCGAAAGGAAGGGTAAACGGCCTCATTTCTAAGCAAAAATGGTGGACTCGCCAAAAAATGTGTTTCAAATGAGCTCGAAAGGTAGGGTGGTGTGGACTCGCTAAAACATGTGTTTCTAATGAGCTCGAAAGGTAGGGTAAACGGCCTTATTTCTAAGAAAAAATAGTGGACTCGTCGAAAAATGTGTTTCAAATGAGCTCCAAAGGTAGGGTGGTGGATTCGCTAAACAATGTGTTTCAACTGAGCTCGAAAGGTAGGGTAAACGGCCTCATTTCTAAGCAAAAATGGTGGACTCGCCGAAAAATGTGTTTCAAATGAGTTTCAAAGGTAGGGTGGTGGACTCGCTAATAAATGTGTTTCAAATGAGCTCGAAAGGTAAGGTAAACGGCCTCATTTCTAAGGAAAAATGGTGGCCTCGCCGAAAAATGTGTTTCAAATGACCTCGAAAGGTAGGGTGGTGGACTCGATAAAAAATGTGTTTCAAATGAGATCGAAAGGTAGGGTAAACGGACTCATTTCTAAGCAAAAATGATGAACTCGCCGAAAAATGTGTTTCATATGAGCTCCAAAGGTAGGGTGGTGGACTCGCTAAAAAATGTGTTTCAAATGAGCTCGAAAGGTAAGGTAAACGGCCTCATTTCTAAGGAAAAATGGTGGTCTCGCCGAAAAATGTGTTTCAAATGACCTCGAAAGGTAGGGTGGTGGAGTCGATAAAAAATGTGTTTCAAATGAGCTCGAATGGTAGGGTAACGGACTCATTTCTAAGCAAAAATGGTGGACTCACCAAAAAATGTGTTTCATATGAGCTCCAAAGGTAGGGTGGTGGACTCGCTAAAAAAATGTGTTTCAAATGAGCTCGAAAGCTAGGGTAAACGGCCTCATTTCTAAGAAAAAATGGTGGACTCGACAAAAAAATGTGTTTCAAATGAGCTTCAAAGGTAGGGTGGTGGTCTAGCTGAAAAATGTGTTTCAAATGAGCTCCAAAGATAGGGTAAACGGCCCAATTTCTGAGCAAAAATGGTGGGCTCGCCGAAAATTGCGTTTCATATGAGCTCGAAAGGTAGGGTGGTAGACTCGCTAAAAAATGTGTTTCAAATGAGCTCGAATGGTAGGGTAACGGACTCATTTCTAAGCAAAAATGGTGGACTCACCAAAAAATGTGTATCATATGAGCTCCAAAGGTAGGGTGGTGGACTCGCTAAAAAAATGTGTTTCAAATGAGCTCAAAAGCTAGTGTAAACGGCCTCATTTCTAAGAAAAAATGGTGGACTCGCAAAAAAAATGTGTTTCAAATGAGCTTCAAAGGTAGGGTGGTGGTCTAGCTGAAAAATGTGTTTCAAATGAGCTCCAAAGATAGGGTAAACGGCCCCATTTCTGAGCAAAAATGGTGGGCTCGCCGAAAATTGTGTTTCATATGAGCTCGAAAGGTAGGGCGGTGGACTCGCTAAAAAATGTGTTTCAAATGAGTTTCAAAGGTAGGATAAACAACCTAATTTGTAAGCAAAAAAGGTGGACACGCCGAAAAATGTGTTTCAAATGAGTTCGAAAGGTAGGGTGGTTGACTCGCTAAAAAATGTGTTTCAAATGAATACAAAAGGTAGGGTAAACAGACTCATTTCTAAGCAAAAATGCTGGACTCGCCGAAAAATGTGTTTCAAATGAGCTCAAAACGTAGGGTGGTGTGGACTTGCTAAAAAATGTTTTTCGAATGAGCTCGAAAGGTAGGGTAAACGGCCTCATTTCTAAGCAAAAATAGTGGTCTCGCCGAAAAATGTGTTTCAAATGAGCTCGGAAGGTAGGGTGGTGGACTCGCTAAATTATGTGTTTCAAATGAGATCGAAAGGTAGGGTAGACGGACTCATTTCTAAGCAAAAATGGTGGACTTACCGAAAAATGTGTTTCATATGAGCTCCAAAGGTAGGGTGGTGGACTCGCTAAAAAAATGTGTTTCAAATGAACTCGAAAGCTAGGGTAAACGGCCTCATTTCTAAGAAAAAATGGTGGACTCGCCAAAAAAATGTGTTTCTAATGAGCTTCAAAGGTAGGGTGGTGGTCTAGCTGAAAAATGTGTTTCAACTGAGCTCCAAAGATAGGGTAAACGGCCCCATTTCTGAGCAAAAATGGTGGGCTCGCCGAAAATTGTGTTTCATATGAGCTCGAAAGGTAGGGTGGTAGACTCGCTAAAACATGTGTTTCAAATGAGCTCGAATGGTAGGGTAACAAACTCATTTCTAAGCAAAAATGGTGGACTCACCAAAAATGTGTTTCATATGAGCTCCAAAGGTAGGGTGGTGGACTCGCTAAAAAAATGTGTTTCAAATGAGCTCGAAAGCTAGGGTAAACGGCCTCATTTCTAAGAAAAAATGGTGGACTCGCCAAAAAAATGTGTTTCAAATGAGCTTCAAAGGTAGGGTGGTGGTCTAGCTGAAAAATGTGTTTCAAATGAGCTCCAAAGATAGGGTAAACGGCCCCATTTCTGAGCAAAAATGGTGGGCTCGCCGAAAATTGTGTTTCATATGAGCTCGAAAGGTAGGGCGGTGGACTCGCTAAAAATTGTGTTTCAAATGAGTTTCAAAGGTAGGATAAACAACCTCATTTGTAAGCAAAAAAGGTGGACACGCCGAAAAATGTGTTTCAAATGAGTTTGAAAGGTAGGGTGGTTGACTCGCTAAAAAATGTGTTTCAAATGAATACAAAAGGTAGGGTAAACATACTCATTTCTAAGGAAAAATGGTGGACTCGCCGAAAAATGTGTTTCAAATGAGCTCAAAACGTAGGGTGGTGTGGACTTGCTAAAAAATGTGTTTCGAATGAGCTCCAAAGGTAGGGTAAACGGCCTCATTTCTAAGCAAAAATGGTGGACTCGCCGAAAAATGTGTTTCAAATGAGCTCGAAAGGTAGGGTGGTAGACTCGCTAAAACATGTGTTTCAAATGAGCTCGAATGGTAGGGTAACGGACTCATTTCTAAGCAAAAATGGTGGACTCACCAAAAAATGTGTTTCATATGAGCTCCAAAGGTAGGGTGGTGGACTCGCTAAAAAAATGTGTTTCAAATGAGCTCGAAAGCTAGGGTAAACGGCCTCATTTCTAAGAAAAAATGGTGGACTCGCCAAAAAAATGTGTTTCAAATGAGCTTCAAAGGTAGGGTGGTGGATTCGCTAAAAAATGTGTTTCAACTGAGCTCGAAAGGTAGGTTAAACGGCCTCATTTCTAAGGAAAAATGGTGGTCTCGCCGAAAAATGTGTTTCAAATGAGCTGGAAAGGTTGGGCGGTGGACTCGCTAAAAAATGTGTTTCAAATGAGTTTCAAAGGTAGGATAAACAACCTAATTTGTAAGCAAAAAAGGTGGACACGCCGAAAAATGTGTTTCAAATGAGTTCGAAAGGTAGGGTGGTTGACTCGCTAAAAAATGTGTTTCAAATGAATACAAAAGGTAGGGTAAACAGACTCATTTCTAAGAAAAAATGGTGGACTCGCCGAAAAATGTGTTTCAAATGAGCTCAAAATGTAGGGTGGTGTGGACTTGCTAAAAAATGTGTTTCGAATGAGCTCGAAAGGTAGGGTAAACGGCCTCATTTCTAAGCAAAAATAGTGGTCTCGCCGAAAAATGTGTTTCAAATGAGCTCGGAAGGTAGGGTGGTGGACTCGCTAAATTATGTGTTTCAAATGAGATCGAAAGGTAGGGTAAACGGACTCATTTCTAAGCAAAAATGGTGGACTTACCGAAAAATGTGTTTCATATGAGCTCCAAAGGTAGGGTGGTGGACTCGCTAAAAAAATGTGTTTCAAATGAGCTCGAAAGCTAGGGTAAACGACCTCATTTCTAAGAAAAAATGGTGGACTCGCCAAAAAAATGTGTTTCAAATGAGCTTCAAAGGTAGGGTGGTGGTCTAGCTGAAAAATGTGTTTCAACTGAGCTCCAAAGATAGGGTAAACGGCCCCATTTCTGAGCAAAAATGGTGGGCTCGCCGAAAATTGAGTTTCATATGAGCTCGAAAGGTAGGGTGGTAGACTCGCTAAAACATGTGTTTCAAATGAGCTCGAATGGTAGGGTAACGGACTCATTTCTAAGCAAAAATGGTGGACTCACCAAAAATGTGTTTCATATGAGCTCCAAAGGTAGGGTGATGGACTCGCTAAAAAAATGTGTTTCAAATGAGCTCGAAAGCTAGGGTAAACGGCCTCATTTCTAAGAAAAAATGGTGGACTCGCAAAAAAAATGTGTTTCAAATGAGCTTCAAAGGTAGGGTGGTGGTCTAGCTGAAAAATGTGTTTCAAATGAGCTCCAAAGATAGGGTAAACGGCCCCATTTCTGAGCAAAAATGGTGGGCTCGCCGAAAATTGTGTTTCATATGAGCTCGAAAGGTAGGGCGGTGGACTCGCTAAAAAATGTGTTTCAAATGAGTTTCAAAGGTAGGATAAACAACCTAATTTGTAAGCAAAAATGGTGGACACGCCGAAAAATGTGTTTCAAATGAGTTCGAAAGGTAGGGTGGTTGACTCGCTAAAAAATGTGTTTCAAATGAATACAAAAGGTAGGTGTAAACAGACTCATTTCTAAGCAAAAATGGTGGACTCGCCGAAAAAATGTGTTTCAAATGAGCTCAAAACGTAGGGTGGTGTGGACTTGCTAAAAAATGTGTTTCGAATGAGCTCGAATGGTAGGGTAAACGGCCTCATTTCTAAGCAAAAATAGTGGTCTCGCCGAAAAATGTGTTTCAAATGAGCTCGGAAGGTAGGGTGGTGGACTCGCTAAATTATGTGTTTCAAATGAGATCGAAAGGTAGGGTAAACGGACTCATTTCTAAGCAAAAATGGTGGATTTACCGAAAAATGTGTTTCATATGAGCTCCAAAGGTAGGGTGGTGGACTCGCTAAAAAAATGTTTTCAAATGAACTCGAACGGTAGGGTAAACGGCCTTATTTCTAAGAAAAAATAGTGGACTCGCCGGGAAAATGTGTTTCAAATGAGCTCCAAAGGTAGGGTGGTGGATTCGCTAAAAAATGTGTTTCAACTGAGCTCGAAAGGTAGGTTAAACGGCCTCATTTCTAAGCAAAAAATGGTGGACTCGCCGAAAAATGTGTTTCGAATGAGCTCGAAAGGTAGGGTGGTAGACTCGCTAAAACATGTGTTTCAAATGAGCTCGAATGGTAGGGTAACGGACTCATTTCTAAGCAAAAATGGTGGACTCACCAAAAAATGTGTTTCATATGAGCTCCAAAGGTAGGGTGGTGGACTCGCTAAAAAAATGTGTTTCAAATGAGCTCGAAAGCTAGGGTAAACGGCCTCATTTCTAAGAAAAAATGGTGGACTCGCCAAAAAAATGTGTTTCAAATGAGCTTCAAAGGTAGGGTGGTGGATTCGCTAAAAATGTGTTTCAAACTGAGCTCGAAAGGTAGGTTAAACGGCCTCATTTCTAAGGAAAAATGGTGGTCTCGCCGAAAAATGTGTTTCAAATGACCTCGAAAGGTAGGGTGGTGGACTCGATAAAAAATGTGTTTCAAATGAGATCGAAAGGTAGGTTAAACGGACTCATTTCTAAGAAAAAATGGTGGACTCGCCGAAAAAAGTGTTTCATATGAGCTCCAAAGGTAGGGTGGTGGACTCGCTAAAAAATGTGTTTCAAATGAGCTCGAAAGGTAAGGTAAACGGCCTCATTTCCAAGGAAAAATGGTGGGTCTTGCCGAAAAATGTGTTTCAAATGACCTCGAAACGTAGGGTGGTGGACTCGATAAAAAATGTGTTTCAAATGAGATCGAAAGGTAGGGGTAAACAGACTCATTTCTAAGCAAAAATGGTGAACTCGTCGAAAAATGGGTTTCATATGAGCTCCAAATGTAGGATGGTGGACTCGCTAAAAAAATGTGTTTCAAATGAACTCAAACGGTAGGGTAAACGGCCTTATTTTTAAGAAAAAATAGTGGACTCGCCGGAAAATGTGTTTCAAATGAGCTCCAAAGGTAGGGTGGTGGATTCGCTAAAAAATGCGTTTCAACAGAGCTCGAAAGGTAGGGTAAACGGCCTCATTTCTATGCAAAAATGATGGACTCGCCGAAAAATGTGTTTCAAATGAGCTCGAAAGGTAGGGTGGTAGACTCGCTAAAAAATGTGTTTCAAATGAGCTCGAATGGTAGGGTAACGGACTCATTTCTAAGCAAAAATGGTGGACTCACCAAAAAATGTGTATCATATGAGCTCCAAAGGTAGGGTGGTGGACTCGCTAAAAAAATGTGTTTCAAATGAGCTCAAAAGCTAGGGTAAACGGCCTCATTTCTAAGAAAAAATGGTGGACGCGCAAAAAAAATGTGTTTCAAATGAGCTTCAAAGGTAGGGTGGTGGTCTAGCTGAAAAATGTGTTTCAAATGAGCTCCAAAGATAGGGTAAACGGCCCCATTTCTGAGCAAAAATGGTGGGCTCGCCGAAAATTGTGTTTCATATGAGCTGGAAAGGTTGGGCGGTGGACTCGCTAAAAAATGTGTTTCAAATGAGTTTCAAAGGTAGGATAAACAACCTAATTTGTAAGCAAAAAAGGTGGACACGCCGAAAAATGTGTTTCAAATGAGTTCGAAAGGTAGGGTGGTTGACTCGCTAAAAAATGTGTTTCAAATGAATACAAAAGGTAGGGTAAACATACTCATTTCTAAGGAAAAATGGTGGACTCGCCGAAAAATGTGTTTCAAATGAGCTCAAAACGTAGGGTGGTGTGGACTTGCTAAAAAATGTGTTTCGAATGAGCTCCAAAGGTAGGGTAAACGGCCTCATTTCTAAGCAAAAATGGTGGACTCGCCGAAAAATGTGTTTCAAATGAGCTCGAAAGGTAGGGTGGTAGACTCGCTAAAACATGTGTTTCAAATGAGCTCGAATGGTAGGGTAACGGACTCATTTCTAAGCAAAAATGGTGGACTCACCAAAAAATGTGTTTCATATGAGCTCCAAAGGTAGGGTGGTGGACTCGCTAAAAAAATGTGTTTCAAATGAGCTCGAAAGCTAGGGTAAACGGCCTCATTTCTAAGAAAAAATGGTGGACTCGCCAAAAAAATGTGTTTCAAATGAGCTTCAAAGGTAGGGTGGTGGATTCGCTAAAAAATGTGTTTCAACTGAGCTCGAAAGGTAGGTTAAACGGCCTCATTTCTAAGGAAAAATGGTGGTCTCGCCGAAAAATGTGTTTCAAATGAGCTGGAAAGGTTGGGCGGTGGACTCGCTAAAAAATGTGTTTCAAATGAGTTTCAAAGGTAGGATAAACAACCTAATTTGTAAGCAAAAAAGGTGGACACGCCGAAAAATGTGTTTCAAATGAGTTCGAAAGGTAGGGTGGTTGACTCGCTAAAAAATGTGTTTCAAATGAATACAAAAGGTAGGGTAAACAGACTCATTTCTAAGAAAAAATGGTGGACTCGCCGAAAAATGTGTTTCAAATGAGCTCAAAATGTAGGGTGGTGTGGACTTGCTAAAAAATGTGTTTCGAATGAGCTCGAAAGGTAGGGTAAACGGCCTCATTTCTAAGCAAAAATAGTGGTCTCGCCGAAAAATGTGTTTCAAATGAGCTCGGAAGGTAGGGTGGTGGACTCGCTAAATTATGTGTTTCAAATGAGATCGAAAGGTAGGGTAAACGGACTCATTTCTAAGCAAAAATGGTGGACTTACCGAAAAATGTGTTTCATATGAGCTCCAAAGGTAGGGTGGTGGACTCGCTAAAAAAATGTGTTTCAAATGAGCTCGAAAGCTAGGGTAAACGACCTCATTTCTAAGAAAAAATGGTGGACTCGCCAAAAAAATGTGTTTCAAATGAGCTTCAAAGGTAGGGTGGTGGTCTAGCTGAAAAATGTGTTTCAACTGAGCTCCAAAGATAGGGTAAACGGCCCCATTTCTGAGCAAAAATGGTGGGCTCGCCGAAAATTGAGTTTCATATGAGCTCGAAAGGTAGGGTGGTAGACTCGCTAAAACATGTGTTTCAAATGAGCTCGAATGGTAGGGTAACGGACTCATTTCTAAGCAAAAATGGTGGACTCACCAAAAATGTGTTTCATATGAGCTCCAAAGGTAGGGTGATGGACTCGCTAAAAAAATGTGTTTCAAATGAGCTCGAAAGCTAGGGTAAACGGCCTCATTTCTAAGAAAAAATGGTGGACTCGCAAAAAAAATGTGTTTCAAATGAGCTTCAAAGGTAGGGTGGTGGTCTAGCTGAAAAATGTGTTTCAAATGAGCTCCAAAGATAGGGTAAACGGCCCCATTTCTGAGCAAAAATGGTGGGCTCGCCGAAAATTGTGTTTCATATGAGCTCGAAAGGTAGGGCGGTGGACTCGCTAAAAAATGTGTTTCAAATGAGTTTCAAAGGTAGGATAAACAACCTAATTTGTAAGCAAAAATGGTGGACACGCCGAAAAATGTGTTTCAAATGAGTTCGAAAGGTAGGGTGGTTGACTCGCTAAAAAATGTGTTTCAAATGAATACAAAAGGTAGGGTAAACAGACTCATTTCTAAGCAAAAATGGTGGACTCGCCGAAAAATGTGTTTCAAATGAGCTCAAAACGTAGGGTGGTGTGGACTTGCTAAAAAATGTGTTTCGAATGAGCTCGAATGGTAGGGTAAACGGCCTCATTTCTAAGCAAAAATAGTGGTCTCGCCGAAAAATGTGTTTCAAATGAGCTCGGAAGGTAGGGTGGTGGACTCGCTAAATTATGTGTTTCAAATGAGATCGAAAGGTAGGGTAAACGGACTCATTTCTAAGCAAAAATGGTGGATTTACCGAAAAATGTGTTTCATATGAGCTCCAAAGGTAGGGTGGTGGACTCGCTAAAAAAATGTGTTTCAAATGAACTCGAACGGTAGGGTAAACGGCCTTATTTCTAAGAAAAAATAGTGGACTCGCCGGAAAATGTGTTTCAAATGAGCTCCAAAGGTAGGGTGGTGGATTCGCTAAAAAATGTGTTTCAACTGAGCTCGAAAGGTAGGTTAAACGGCCTCATTTCTAAGCAAAAATGGTGGACTCGCCGAAAAATGTGTTTCGAATGAGCTCGAAAGGTAGGGTGGTAGACTCGCTAAAACATGTGTTTCAAATGAGCTCGAATGGTAGGGTAACGGACTCATTTCTAAGCAAAAATGGTGGACTCACCAAAAAATGTGTTTCATATGAGCTCCAAAGGTAGGGTGGTGGACTCGCTAAAAAAATGTGTTTCAAATGAGCTCGAAAGCTAGGGTAAACGGCCTCATTTCTAAGAAAAAATGGTGGACTCGCCAAAAAAATGTGTTTCAAATGAGCTTCAAAGGTAGGGTGGTGGATTCGCTAAAAAATGTGTTTCAACTGAGCTCGAAAGGTAGGTTAAACGGCCTCATTTCTAAGGAAAAATGGTGGTCTCGCCGAAAAATGTGTTTCAAATGACCTCGAAAGGTAGGGTGGTGGACTCGATAAAAAATGTGTTTCAAATGAGATCGAAAGGTAGGTTAAACGGACTCATTTCTAAGAAAAAATGGTGGACTCGCCGAAAAAAGTGTTTCATATGAGCTCCAAAGGTAGGGTGGTGGACTCGCTAAAAAATGTGTTTCAAATGAGCTCGAAAGGTAAGGTAAACGGCCTCATTTCCAAGGAAAAATGGTGGTCTTGCCGAAAAAATGTGTTTCAAATGACCTCGAAACGTAGGGTGGTGGACTCGATAAAAAATGTGTTTCAAATGAGATCGAAAGGTAGGGTAAACAGACTCATTTCTAAGCAAAAATGGTGAACTCGTCGAAAAATGGGTTTCATATGAGCTCCAAATGTAGGATGGTGGACTCGCTAAAAAAATGTGTTTCAAATGAACTCAAACGGTAGGGTAAACGGCCTTATTTTTAAGAAAAAATAGTGGACTCGCCGGAAAATGTGTTTCAAATGAGCTCCAAAGGTAGGGTGGTGGATTCGCTAAAAAATGCGTTTCAACAGAGCTCGAAAGGTAGGGTAAACGGCCTCATTTCTATGCAAAAATGATGGACTCGCCGAAAAATGTGTTTCAAATGAGCTCGAAAGGTAGGGTGGTAGACTCGCTAAAAAATGTGTTTCAAATGAGCTCGAATGGTAGGGTAACGGACTCATTTCTAAGCAAAAATGGTGGACTCACCAAAAAATGTGTATCATATGAGCTCCAAAGGTAGGGTGGTGGACTCGCTAAAAAAATGTGTTTCAAATGAGCTCAAAAGCTAGGGTAAACGGCCTCATTTCTAAGAAAAAATGGTGGACGCGCAAAAAAAATGTGTTTCAAATGAGCTTCAAAGGTAGGGTGGTGGTCTAGCTGAAAAATGTGTTTCAAATGAGCTCCAAAGATAGGGTAAACGGCCCCATTTCTGAGCAAAAATGGTGGGCTCGCCGAAAATTGTGTTTCATATGAGCTGGAAAGGTTGGGCGGTGGACTCGCTAAAAAATGTGTTTCAAATGAGTTTCAAAGGTAGGATAAACAACCTAATTTGTAAGCAAAAAAGGTGGACACGCCGAAAAATGTGTTTCAAATGAGTTCGAAAGGTAGGGTGGTTGACTCGCTAAAAATGTGTTTCAAATGAATACAAAAGGTAGGGTAAACAGACTCATTTCTAAGAAAAAATGGTGGACTCGCCGAAAAATGTGTTTCAAATGAGCTCAAAATGTAGGGTGGTGTGGACTTGCTAAAAAATGTGTTTCGAATGAGCTCGAAAGGTAGGGTAAACGGCCTCATTTCTAAGCAAAAATAGTGGTCTCGCCGAAAAATGTGTTTCAAATGAGCTCGGAAGGTAGGGTGGTGGACTCGCTAAATTATGTGTTTCAAATGAGATCGAAAGGTAGGGTAAACGGACTCATTTCTAAGCAAAAATGGTGGACTTACCGAAAAATGTGTTTCATATGAGCTCCAAAGGTAGGGTGGTGGACTCGCTAAAAAAATGTGTTTCAAATGAGCTCGAAAGCTAGGGTAAACGACCTCATTTCTAAGAAAAAATGGTGGACTCGCCAAAAAAATGTGTTTCAAATGAGCTTCAAAGGTAGGGTGGTGGTCTAGCTGAAAAATGTGTTTCAACTGAGCTCCAAAGATAGGGTAAACGGCCCCATTTCTGAGCAAAAATGGTGGGCTCGCCGAAAATTGTGTTTCATATGAGCTCGAAAGGTAGGGTGGTAGACTCGCTAAAACATGTGTTTCAAATGAGCTCGAATGGTAGGGTAACGGACTCATTTCTAAGCAAAAATGGTGGACTCACCAAAAATGTGTTTCATATGAGCTCCAAAGGTAGGGTGATGGACTCGCTAAAAAAATGTGTTTCAAATGAGCTCGAAAGCTAGGGTAAACGGCCTCATTTCTAAGAAAAAATGGTGGACTCGCAAAAAAAATGTGTTTCAAATGAGCTTCAAAGGTAGGGTGGTGGTCTAGCTGAAAAATGTGTTTCAAATGAGCTCCAAAGATAGGGTAAACGGCCCCATTTCTGAGCAAAAATGGTGGGCTCGCCGAAAATTGTGTTTCATATGAGCTCGAAAGGTAGGGCGGTGGACTCGCTAAAAAATGTGTTTCAAATGAGTTTCAAAGGTAGGATAAACAACCTAATTTGTAAGCAAAAAAGGTGGACACGCCGAAAAATGTGTTTCAAATGAGTTCGAAAGGTAGGGTGGTTGACTCGCTAAAAAATGTGTTTCAAATGAATACAAAAGGTAGGGTAAACAGACTCATTTCTAAGCAAAAATGGTGGACTCGCCGAAAAATGTGTTTCAAATGAGCTCAAAACGTAGGGTGGTGTGGACTTGCTAAAAAATGTGTTTCGAATGAGCTCGAATGGTAGGGTAAACGGCCTCATTTCTAAGAAAAAATAGTGGTCTCGCCGAAAAATGTGTTTCAAATGAGCTCGGAAGGTAGGGTGGTGGACTCGCTAAATTATGTGTTTCAAATGAGATCGAAAGGTAGGGTAAACGGACTCATTTCTAAGCAAAAATGGTGGATTTACCGAAAAATGTGTTTCATATGAGCTCCAAAGGTAGGGTGGTGGACTCGCTAAAAAAATGTGTTTCAAATGAACTCGAACGGTAGGGTAAACGGCCTTATTTCTAAGAAAAAATAGTGGACTCGCCGGAAAATGTGTTTCAAATGAGCTCCAAAGGTAGGGTGGTGGATTCGCTAAAAAATGTGTTTCAACTGAGCTCGAAAGGTAGGTTAAACGGCCTCATTTCTAAGCAAAAATGGTGGACTCGCCGAAAAATGTGTTTCAAATGAGCTCGAAAGGTAGGGTGGTAGACTCGCTAAAACATGTGTTTCAAATGAGCTCGAATGGTAGGGTAACGGACTCATTTCTAAGCAAAAATGGTGGACTCACCAAAAAATGTGTTTCATATGAGCTCCAAAGGTAGGGTGGTGGACTCGCTAAAAAAATGTGTTTCAAATGAGCTCGAAAGCTAGGGTAAACGGCCTCATTTCTAAGAAAAAATGGTGGACTCGCCAAAAAAATGTGTTTCAAATGAGCTTCAAAGGTAGGGTGGTGGATTCGCTAAAAAATGTGTTTCAACTGAGCTCGAAAGGTAGGTTAAACGGCCTCATTTCTAAGGAAAAATGGTGGTCTCGCCGAAAAATGTGTTTCAAATGACATCGAAAGGTAGGGTGGTGGACTCGATAAAAAATGTGTTTCAAATGAGATCGAAAGGTAGGTTAAACGGACTCATTTCTAAGCAAAAATGGTGGACTCGCCGAAAAAAGTGTTTCATATGAGCTCCAAAGGTAGGGTGGTGGACTCGCTAAAAAATGTGTTTCAAATGAGCTCGAAAGGTAAGGTAAACGGCCTCATTTCCAAAAATGGTGGTCTTGCCGAAAAATGTGTTTCAAATGACCTCGAAACGTAGGGTGGTGGACTCGATAAAAAATGTGTTTCAAATGAGATCGAAAGGTAGGGTAAACAGACTCATTTCTAAGCAAAAATGGTGAACTCGCCGAAAAATGGGTTTCATATGAGCTCCAAATGTAGGATGGTGGACTCGCTAAAAAAATGTGTTTCAAATGAACTCAAACGGTAGGGTAAACGGCCTTATTTTTAAGAAAAAATAGTGGACTCGCCGGAAAATGTGTTTCAAATGAGCTCCAAAGGTAGGGTGGTGGATTCGCTAAAAAATGCGTTTCAACAGAGCTCGAAAGGTAGGGTAAACGGCCTCATTTCTAAGCAAAAATGATGGACTCGCCGAAAAATGTGTTTCAAATGAGCTTGAAAGGTAGGGTGGTAGACTCGCTAAAAAATGTGTTTCAAATGAGCTCGAATGGTAGGGTAACGGACTCATTTCTAAGCAAAAATGGTGGACTCACCAAAAAATGTGTATCATATGAGCTCCAAAGGTAGGGTGGTGGACTCGCTAAAAAAATGTGTTTCAAATGAGCTCAAAAGCTAGGGTAAACGGCCTCATTTCTAAGAAAAAATGGTGGACGCGCAAAAAAAATGTGTTTCAAATGAGCTTCAAAGGTAGGGTGGTGGTCTAGCTGAAAAATGTGTTTCAAATGATCTCCAAAGATAGGGTAAACGGCCCCATTTCTGAGCAAAAATGGTGGGCTCGCCGAAAATTGTGTTTCATATGAGCTGGAAAGGTTGGGCGGTGGACTCGCTAAAAAATGTGTTTCAAATGAGTTTCAAAGGTAGGATAAACAACCTCATTTGTAAGCAAAAAAGGTGGACACGCCGAAAAATGTGTTTCAAATGAGTTCGAAAGGTAGGGTGGTTGAGTCGCTAAAAAATGTGTTTCAAATGAATACAAAAGGTAGGGTAACCAGACTCATTTCTAAGAAAAAATGGTGGACTCGCCGAAAAATGTGTTTCAAATGAGCTCAAAATGTAGGGTGGTGTGGACTTGCTAAAAAATGTGTTTCGAATGAGCTCGAAAGGTAGGGTAAACGGCCTCATTTCTAAGCAAAAATAGTGGTCTCGCCGAAAAATGTGTTTCAAATGAGCTCGGAAGGTAGGGTGGTGGACTCGCTAAATTATGTGTTTCAAATGAGATCGAAAGGTAGGGTAAACGGACTCATTTCTAAGCAAAAATGGTGGACTTACCGAAAAATGTGTTTCATATGACCTCCAAAGGTAGGGTGGTGGACTCGCTAAAAAAAATGTGTTTCAAATGAGCTCGAAAGCTAGGGTAAACGACCTCATTTCTAAGAAAAAATGGTGGACTCGCCAAAAAAATGTGTTTCAAATGAGCTTCAAAGGTAGGGTGGTGGTCTAGCTGAAAAATGTGTTTCAACTGAGCTCCAAAGATAGGGTAAACGGCCCCATTTCTGAGCAAAAATGGTGGGCTTGCCGAAAATTGTGTTTCATATGAGCTCGAAAGGTAGGGTGGTAGACTCGCTAAAACATGTGTTTCAAATGAGCTCGAATGGTAGGGTAACGGACTCATTTCTAAGCAAAAATGGTGGACTCACCAAAAATGTGTTTCATATGAGCTCCAAAGGTAGGGTGATGGACTCGCTAAAAAAATGTGTTTCAAATGAGCTCGAAAGCTAGGGTAAACGGCCTCATTTCTAAGAAAAAATGGTGGACTCGCAAAAAAAATGTGTTTCAAATGAGCTTCAAAGGTAGGGTGGTGGTCTAGCTGAAAAATGTGTTTCAAATGAGCTCCAAAGATAGGGTAAATGGCCCCATTTCTGAGCAAAAATGGTGGGCTCGCCGAAAATTGTGTTTCATATGAGCTCGAAAGGTAGGGCGGTGGACTCGCTAAAAAATGTGTTTCAAATGAGTTTCAAAGGTAGGATAAACAACCTAATTTGTAAGCAAAAAAGGTGGACACGCCGAAAAAATGTGTTTCAAATGAGTTCGAAAGGTAGGGTGGTTGACTCGCTAAAAAATGTGTTTCAAATGAATACAAAAGGTAGGGTAAACAGACTCATTTCTAAGCAAAAATGGTGGACTCGCCGAAAAATGTGTTTCAAATGAGCTCGAAACGTAGGGTGGTGTGGACTTGCTAAAAAATGTGTTTCGAATGAGCTCGAATGGTAGGGTAAACGGCCTCATTTCTAAGCAAAAATAGTGGTCTCGCCGAAAAATGTGTTTCAAATGAGCTCGGAAGGTAGGGTGGTGGACTCGCTAAATTATGTGTTTCAAATGAGATCGAAAGGTAGGGTAAACGGACTCATTTCTAAGCAAAAATGGTGGACTTACCGAAAAATGTGTTTCATATGAGCTCCAAAGGTAGGGTGGTGGACTCGCTAAAAAAATGTGTTTCAAATGAACTCGAACGGTAGGGTAAACGGCCTTATTTCTAAGAAAAAAATAGTGGACTCGCCGAAAAATGTGTTTCAAATGAGCTCCAAAGGTAGGGTGGTGGTCTAGCTGAAAAATGTGTTTCAACTGAGCTCCAAAGATAGGGTAAACGGCCCCATTTCTGAGCAAAAATGGTGGACTCGCCGAAAAATGTGTTTCAAATGAGCTCGAAAGGTAGGGTGGTAGACTCGCTAAAACATGTGTTTCAAATGAGCTCGAATGGTAGGGTAACGGACTCATTTCTAAGCAAAAATGGTGGACTCACCAAAAATGTGTTTCATATGAGCTCCAAAGGTAGGGTGGTGGACTCGCTAAAATATGTGTTTCAAATGAGCTCGAAAGCTAGGGTAAACGGCCTCATTTCTAAGAAAAAATGGTGGACTCGCCAAAAAAAATGTGTTTCAAATGAGCTTCAAAGGTAGGGTGGTGGTCTAGCTGAAAAATGTGTTTCAAATGAGCTCCAAAGATAGGGTAAACGGCCCCATTTCTGAGCAAAAAATGGTGGGCTCGCAGAAAATTGTGTTTCATATGAGCTCGAAAGGTAGGGCGGTGGACTCGCTAAAAAATGTGTTTCAAATGAGTTTCAAAGGTAGGATAAACAACCTAATTTGTAAGCAAAAAAGGTGGACACGCCGAAAAATGTGTTTCAAATGAGTTCGAAAGGTAGGGTGGTTGACTCGCTAAAAAATGTGTTTCAAATGAATACAAAAGGTAGGGTAAACAGACTCATTTCTAAGCAAAAATGGTGGACTCGCCGAAAAATGTGTTTCAAATGAGCTCAAAACGTAGGGTGGTGTGGACTTGCTAAAAAATGTGTTTCGAATGAGCTCGAAAGGTAGGGTAAACGGCCTCATTTCTAAGCAAAAATAGTGGTCTCGCCGAAAAATGTGTTTCAAATGAGCTCGGAAGGTAGGGTGGTGGACTCGCTAAATTATGTGTTTCAAATGAGATCGAAAGGTAGGGTAAACGGGCTCATTTCTAAGCAAAAATGGTGGACTTACCGAAAAATGTGTTTCATATGAGCTCCAAAGGTAGGGTGGTGGACTCGCTAAAAAAATGTGTTTCAAATGAACTCGATAGCTAGGGTAAACGGCCTCATTTCTAAGAAAAAATGGTGGACTCGCCAAAAAAATTGGTTTCAAATGAGCTTCAAAGGTAGGGTGGTGGTCTAGCTGAAAAATGTGTTTCAACTGAGCTCCAAAGATAGGGTAAACGGCCCCATTTCTGAGCAAAAAATGGTGGGCTCGCCGGAAATTGTGTTTCATATGAGCTCGAAAGGTAGGGTGGTAGACTCGCTAAAACATGTGTTTCAAATGAGCTCGAATGGTAGGGTAACAGACTCATTTCTAAGCAAAAATGGTGGACTCACCAAAAATGTGTTTCATATGAGCTCCAAAGGTAGGGTGGTGGACTCGCTAAAAAAATGTGTTTCAAATGAGCTCGAAAGCTAGGGTAAACGGCCTCATTTCTAAGAAAAAATGGTGGACTCGCCAAAAAAATGTGTTTCAAATGAGCTTCAAAGGTAGGGTGGTGGTCTAGCTGAAAAATGTGTTTCAAATGAGCTCCAAAGATAGGGTAAACGGCCCCATTTCTGAGCAAAAATGGTAGGCTCGCCGAAAATTGTGTTTCATATGAGCTCGAAAGGTAGGGCGGTGGACTCGCTAAAAAATGTGTTTCAAATGAGTTTCAAAGGTAGGATAAACAACCTAATTTGTAAGCAAAAAAGGTGGACACGCCGAAAAATGTGTTTCAAATGAGTTCGAAAGGTAGGGTGGTTGACTCGCTAAAAAATGTGTTTCAAATGAATACAAAAGGTAGGGTAAACAGACTCATTTCTAAGCAAAAATGGTGGACTCGCCGAAAAATGTGTTTCAAATGAGCTCGAAACGTAGGGTGGTGTGGACTTGCTAAAAAATGTGTTTCGAATGAGCTCGAATGGTAGGGTAAACGGCCTCATTTCTAAGCAGAAATAGTGGTCTCGCCGAAAAATGTGTTTCAAATGAGCTCGGAAGGTAGGGTGGTGGACTCGCTAAATTATGTGTTTCAAATGAGATCGAAAGGTAGGGTAAACGGACTCATTTCTAAGCAAAAATGGTGGACTTACCGAAAAATGTGTTTCATATGAGCTCCAAAGGTAGGGTGGTGGACTCGCTAAAAAAATGTGTTTCAAATGAACTCGAACGGTAGGGTAAACGGCCTTATTTCTAAGAAAAAATAGTGGACTCGCCGAAAAATGTGTTTCAAATGAGCTCCAAAGGTAGGGTGGTGGTCTAGCTGAAAAATGTGTTTCAACTGAGCTCCAAAGATAGGGTAAACGGCCCCATTTCTGAGCAAAAATGGTGGACTCGCCGAAAAATGTGTTTCAAATGAGCTCGAAAGGTAGGGTGGTAGACTCGCTAAAACATGTGTTTCAAATGAGCTCGAATGGTAGGGTAACGGACTCATTTCTAAGCAAAAATGGTGGACTCACCAAAAATGTGTTTCATATGAGCTCCAAAGGTAGGGTGGTGGACTCGCTAAAATATGTGTTTCAAATGAGCTCGAAAGCTAGGGTAAACGGCCTCATTTCTAAGAAAAAATGGTGGACTCGCCAAAAAAATGTGTTTCAAATGAGCTTCAAAGGTAGGGTGGTGGTCTAGCTGAAAAATGTGTTTCAAATGAGCTCCAAAGATAGGGTAAACGGCCCCATTTCTGAGCAAAAATGGTGGGCTCGCAGAAAATTGTGTTTCATATGAGCTCGAAAGGTAGGGCGGTGGACTCGCTAAAAAATGTGTTTCAAATGAGTTTCAAAGGTAGGATAAACAACCTAATTTGTAAGCAAAAAAGGTGGACACGCCGAAAAATGTGTTTCAAATGAGTTCGAAAGGTAGGGTGGTTGACTCGCTAAAAAATGTGTTTCAAATGAATACAAAAGGTAGGGTAAACAGACTCATTTCTAAGCAAAAATGGTGGACTCGCCGAAAAATGTGTTTCAAATGAGCTCAAAACGTAGGGTGGTGTGGACTTGCTAAAAAATGTGTTTCGAATGAGCTCGAAAGGTAGGGTAAACGGCCTCATTTCTAAGCAAAAATAGTGGTCTCGCCGAAAAATGTGTTTCAAATGAGCTCGGAAGGTAGGGTGGTGGACTCGCTAAATTATGTGTTTCAAATGAGATCGAAACGTAGGGTAAATGGACTCATTTCTAAGCAAAAATGGTGGACTTACCGAAAAATGTGTTTCGTGGTGGACTCGCTAAAAAAATGTGTTTCAAATGAACTCGAAAGCTAGGGTAAACGGCCTCATTTCTAAGAAAAAATGGTGTGGACTCGCCAAAAAAATGTGTTTCAAATGAGCTTCAAAGGTAGGGTGGTGGTCTAGCTGAAAAATGTGTTTCAACTGAGCTCCAAAGATAGGGTAAACGGCCCCATTTCTGAGCAAAAATGGTGGGCTCGCCGGAAATTGTGTTTCATATGAGCTCGAAAGGTAGGGTGGTAGACTCGCTAAAACATGTGTTTCAAATGAGCTCGAATGGTAGGGTAACAGACTCATTTCTAAGCAAAAATGGTGGACTCACCAAAAATGTGTTTCATATGAGCTCCAAAGGTAGGGTGGTGGACTCGCTAAAAAAATGTGTTTCAAATGAGCTCGAAAGCTAGGGTAAACGGCCTCATTTCTAAGAAAAAATGGTGGACTCGCCAAAAAAATGTGTTTCAAATGAGCTTCAAAGGTAGGGTGGGTGGTCTAGCTGAAAAATGTGTTTCAAATGAGCCTCAAAGATAGGGTAAACGGCCCCATTTCTGAGCAAAAATGGTAGGCTCGCCGAAAATTGTGTTTCATATGAGCTCGAAAGGTAGGGCGGTGGACTCGCTAAAAAATGTGTTTCAAATGAGTTTCAAAGGTAGGATAAACAACCTAATTTGTAAGCAAAAAAGGTGGACACGCCGAAAAATGTGTTTCAAATGAGTTCGAAAGGTAGGGTGGTTGACTCGCTAAAAAATGTGTTTCAAATGAATACAAAAGGTAGGGTAAACAGACTCATTTCTAAGCAAAAATGGTGGACTCGCCGAAAAATGTGTTTCAAATGAGCTCGAAACGTAGGGTGGTGTGGACTTGCTAAAAAATGTGTTTCGAATGAGCTCGAATGGTAGGGTAAACGGCCTCATTTCTAAGCAAAAATAGTGGTCTCGCCGAAAATGTGTTTCAAATGAGCTCGGAAGGTAGGGTGGTGGACTCGCTAAATTATGTGTTTCAAATGAGATCGAAAGTAGGGTAAACGGACTCATTTCTAAGCAAAAATGGTGGACTTACCGAAAAATGTGTTTCATATGAGCTCCAAAGGTAGGGTGGTGGACTCGCTAAAAAAATGTGTTTCAAATGAACTCGAACGGTAGGGTAAACGGCCTTATTTCTAAGAAAAAATAGTGGACTCGCCGAAAAATGTGTTTCAAATGAGCTCCAAAGGTAGGGTGTGGTCTAGCTGAAAAATGTGTTTCAACTGAGCTCCAAAGATAGGGTAAACGGCCCCATTTCTGAGCAAAAATGGTGGACTCGCCGAAAAAATGTGTTTCAAATGAGCTCGAAAGGTAGGGTGGTAGACTCGCTAAAACATGTGTTTCAAATGAGCTCGAATGGTAGGGTAACGGACTCATTTCTAAGCAAAAATGGTGGACTCACCAAAAATGTGTTTCATATGAGCTCCAAAGGTAGGGTGGTGGACTCGCTAAAATATGTGTTTCAAATGAGCTCGAAAGCTAGGGTAAACGGCCTCATTTCTAAGAAAAAATGGTGGACTCGCCAAAAAAAATGTGTTTCAAATGAGCTTCAAAGGTAGGGTGGTGGTCTAGCTGAAAAATGTGTTTCAAATGAGCTCCAAAGATAGGGTAAACGGCCCCATTTCTGAGCAAAAATGGTGGGCTCGCAGAAAATTGTGTTTCATATGAGCTCGAAAGGTAGGGCGGTGGACTCGCTAAAAAATGTGTTTCAAATGAGTTTCAAAGGTAGGATAAACAACCTAATTTGTAAGCAAAAAAGGTGGACACGCCGAAAAATGTGTTTCAAATGAGTTCGAAAGGTAGGGTGGTTGACTCGCTAAAAAATGTGTTTCAAATGAATACAAAAGGTAGGGTAAACAGACTCATTTCTAAGCAAAAATGGGTGGACTCGCCGAAAAATGTGTTTCAAATGAGCTCAAAACGTAGGGTGGTGTGGACTTGCTAAAAAATGTGTTTCGAATGAGCTCGAAAGGTAGGGTAAACGGCCTCATTTCTAAGCAAAAATAGTGGTCTCGCCGAAAAATGTGTTTCAAATGAGCTCGGAAGGTAGGGTGGTGGACTCGCTAAATTATGTGTTTCAAATGAGATCGAAAGGTAGGGTAAACGAGGACCTCATTTCTAAGCAAAAATGGTGGACTTACCGAAAAATGTGTTTCATATGAGCTCCAAAGGTAGGGTGGTGGACTCGCTAAAAAAATGTGTTTCAAATGAACTCGAAAGCTAGGGTAAACGGCCCTCATTTCTAAGAAAAAATGGTGGACTCGCCAAAAAAAATGTGTTTCAAATGAGCTTCAAAGGTAGGGTGGTGGTCTAGCTGAAAAATGTGTTTCAACTGAGCTCCAAAGATAGGGTAAACCGGCCCCATTTCTGAGCAAAAATGGTGGGCTCGCCGGAAATTGTGTTTCATAGGAGCTCGAAAGGTAGGGTGGTAGACTCGCTAAAACATGTGTTTCAAATGAGCTCGAATGGTAGGGTAACAGACTCATTTCTAAGCAAAAATGGTGGACTCACCAAAAATGTGTTTCATATGAGCTCCAAAGGTAGGGTGGTGGACTCGCTAAAAAAATGTGTTTCAAATGAGCTCGAAAGCTAGGGTAAACGGCCTCATTTCTAAGAAAAAATGGTGGACTCGCCAAAAAAATGTGTTTCAAATGAGCTTCAAAGGTAGGGTGGTGGTCTAGCTGAAAAATGTGTTTCAAATGAGCTCCAAAGATAGGGTAAACGGCCCCATTTCTGAGCAAAAATGGTAGGCTCGCCGAAAAATTGTGTTTCATATGAGCTCGAAAGGTAGGGCGGTGGACTCGCTAAAAAATGTGTTTCAAATGAGTTTCAAAGGTAGGATAAACAACCTCATTTGTAAGCAAAAAAGGTGGACACGCCGAAAAATGTGTTTCAAATGAGTTCGAAAGGTAGGGTGGTTGACTCGCTAAAAAATGTGTTTCAAATGAATACAAAAGGTAGGGTAAACAGACTCATTCTAAGCAAAAATGGTGGACTCGCCGAAAAATGTGTTTCAAATGAGCTCAAAACGTAGGGGTGGTGTGGACTTGCTAAAAAATGTGTTTCGAATGAGCTCGAATGGTAGGGTAAACGGCCTCATTTCTAAGCAAAAATAGTGGTCTCGCCGAAAAATGTGTTTCAAATGAGCTCGGAAGGTAGGGTGGTTGGACTCGCTAAATTATGTGTTTCAAATGAGATCGAAAGGTAGGGGTAAACGGACTCATTTCTAAGCAAAAATGGGTGGACTTACCGAAAAAATGTGTTTCATATGAGCTCCAAAGGTAGGGTGGTGGACTCGCTAAAAAAAATGTGTTTCAAATGAACTCGAACGGTAGGGTAAACGGCCTTATTTCTAAGAAAAAATAGTGGACTCGCCGGAAAATGTGTTTCAAATGAGCTCCAAAGGTAGGGTGGTGGATTCGCTAAAAAATGTGTTTCAACTGAGCTCGAAAGGTAAGTTTAACGGCCTCATTTCTAAGCAAAAATGGTGGACTCGCCGAAAAATGTGTTTCAAATGAGCTCGAAAAGGTAGGGTGGTAGACTCGCTAAAACATGTGTTTCAAATGAGCTCGAATGGTAGGGTAACGGACTCATTTCTAAGCAAAAATGGTGGACTCACCAAAAAATGTGTTTCATATGAGCTCCAAAGGTAGGGTGTGGACTCGCTAAAATATGTGTTTCAAATGAGCTCGAAAGCTAGGGTAAACGGCCCTCATTTCTAAGAAAAAATGGTGGACTCGCCAAAAAAATGTGTTTCAAATGAGCTTCAAAGGTAGGGTGGTGGATTCGCTAAAAAATGTGTTTCAACTGAGCTCGAAAGGTAGGTTAAACGGCCCTCATTTCTAAGGAAAAATGGTGGTCTCGCCGAAAAATGTGTTTCAAATGACCTCGAAAGGTAGGGTGGTGGACTCGATAAAAAATGTGTTTCAAATGAGATCGAAAGGTAGGTTAAACGGACTCATTTCTAAGCAAAAATGGTGGACTCGCTGAAAAATGTGTTTTCATATGAGCTCCAAAGGTAGGGTGGTGGACTCGCTAAAAAATGTGTTTCAAATGAGCTCGAAAGGTAAGGTAAACGGCCTCATTTCTAAGGAAAAATGGTGGTCTTGCCGAAAAATGTGTTTCAAATGACCTCGAAAGTAGTAGGGTGGTGGACTCGATAAAAAATGTGTTTCAAATGAGATCGAAAGGTAGGGTAAACAGATTCATTTCTAAGCAAAAATGGTGAACTCGCCGAAAAATGGGTTTCATATGAGCTCCAATGTAGGATGGTGGACTCGCTAAAAAAATGTGTTTCAAATGAACTCAAACGGTAGGGTAAACGGCCTTATTTTTTAAGAAAAAATAGTGGGACTCGCCGGGAAAATGTGTTTCAAATGAGCTCCAAAGGTAGGGTGGTGGATTCGCTAAAAAATGCGTTTCAACAGAGCTCGAAAGGTAGGGTAAACGGCCTCATTTCTAAGCAAAAATGATGGACTCGCCGAAAAATGTGTTTCAAATGAGCTCGAAAGGTAGGGTGGTAGACTCGCTAAAAAATGTGTTTCAAATGAGCTTCGAATGGTAGGGTAACGGACTCATTTCTAAGCAAAAATGGTGGACTCACCAAAAAATGTGTTTCATATGATCTCCAAAGGTAGGGTGGTGACTCGCTAAAAAAATGTGTTTCAAATGAGCTCGAAAGCTAGGGTAAACGGCCTCATTTCTAAGAAAAATTGGTGGACTCGCCAAAAAAATGTGTTTCAAATGAGCTTCAAAGGTAGGGTGGTGGTCTAGCTGAAAAATGTGTTTCAAATGACCTCCAAATATAGGGTAAACGGCCCCATTTATGAGCAAAAATGGTGGGCTCGCCGAAAATTGTGTTTCATATGAGCTCGAAAGGTAGGCGGTTGGACTCGCTAAAAAATGTGTTTCAAAGGTAGGATAAACAACCTCATTTGTAAGCAAAAAAGGTGGACACGCCGAAAAATGTGTTTCAAATGAGTTCGAAAGGTAGGGTGGTTGACTCGCTAAAAAATGTGTTTCAAATGAATACAAAAGGTAGGGTAAACATACTCATTTCTAAGCAAAAATGGTGGACTCGCCGAAAAATGTGTTTCAAATGAGCTCAAAACGTAGGGGTGGTGTGGACTTGCTAAAAAATGTGTTTCGAATGAGCTCAAAAGGTAGGGTAAACGGCCTCATTTCTAAGCAAAAATAGTGTCTCGCCGAAAAATGTGTTTCAAATGAGCTCGGAAGTAGGGTGGTGGACTCGCTAAATTATGTGTTTCAAATGAGATCGAAAGGTAGGGTAAACGGACTCATTTCTAAGCAAAAATGGTGGACTTACCGAAAAAATGTGTTTCATATGAGCTCCAAAGGTAGGGTGGTGGACTCGCTAAAAAAATGTGTTTTAAATGAACTCGAAAGATAGGGTAAACGGCCTCATTTCTAAGAAAAAATGGTGGAGTCGCCAAAAAAATGTGTTTCAAATGAGCTTCAAGAGGTAGGGTGGTGGTCTAGCTGAAAAATGTGTTTCAAGCTGAGCTCCAAAGATAGGGTAAACGGCCCCATTTCTGAGCAAAAATGGTGGGCTCGCCGGAAATTGTGTTTCATATGAGCTCGAAAGGTAGGATGGTAGACTCGCTAAAACATGTGTTTCAAATGAGCTCGAATGGTAGGGTAACAGGCTCATTTCTAAGCAAAAATGGTGGACTCACCAAAAATGTGTTTCATATGAGCTCCAAAGGTAGGGTGGTGGACTCGCTAAAAAAATGTGTTTCAAATGAGCTCGGAAAGCTAGGGTAAACGGCCTCATTTCTAAGAAAAAATGGTGGACTCGCCAAAAAAATGTGTTTCAAATGAGCTTCAAAGGTAGGGTGGTGGTCTAGCTGAAAAATGTGTTTCAAATGAGCTCCAAAGATAGGGTAAACGGCCCCATTTCTGAGCAAAAATGGTGGGCTCGCCGAAAAATTGTGTTTCATATGAGCTCGAAAGGTAGGGCGGTGGACTCGCTAAAAAATGTGTTTCAAATGAGTTTCAAAGGTAGGATAAACAACCTCATTTGTAAGCAAAAAAGGTGGACACGCCGAAAAATGTGTTTCAAATGAGTTCGAAAGGTAGGGTGGTTGACTCGCTAAAAATGTGTTTCAAATGATACAAAAGGTAGGGTAAACAGACTCATTTCTAAGCAAAAATGGTGGACTCGCCGAAAAATGTGTTTCAAATGAGCTCAAAACGTAGGGTGGTGTGGGACTTGCTAAAAAATGTGTTTCGAATGAGCTCGAATGGTAGGGTAAACGCCTCATTTCTAAGCAAAAATAGTGGTCTCGCCGAAAAATGTGTTTTCAAATGAGCTCGGAAGGTAGGGTGGTGGACTCGCTAAATTATGTGTTTCAAATGAGATCGAAAGGTAGGGTAAACGGACTCATTTCTAAGCAAAAATGGTGGACTTACCGAAAAATGTGTTTCATATGAGCTCCAAGGTAGGGGTGGTGGACTCGCTAAAAAAATGTGTTTCAAATGAACTCGAACGGTAGGGTAAACGGCCTTATTTCTAAGGAAAAAATAGTGGACTCGCCGGAAAATGTGTTTCAAATGAGCTCCAAAGGTAGGTGGTGGATTCGCTAAAAATGTGTTTCAACTGAGCTCGATAGGTAGGTTAAACGGCCTCATTTCTAAGCAAAAATGGTGGGACTCGCCGAAAAATGTGTTTCAAATGAGCTCGAAAGGTAGGGTGGTAGACTCGCTAAAACATGTGTTTCAAATGAGCTCGAATGGTAGGGTAACGGACTCATTTCTAAGCAAAAATGGTGGACTCACCAAAAAATGTGTTTCATATGAGCTCCAAAGGTAGGGTGGTGGACTCGCTAAAATATGTGTTTCAAATGAGCTCGAAAGCTAGGGTAAAAGGCCTCATTTCTAAGAAAAAATGGTGGACTCGCCAAAAAAATGTGTTTCAAATGAGCTTCAAAGGTAGGGTGGTGGATTCGCTAAAAAATGTGTTTCAACTGAGCTCGAAAGGTAGGTTAAACGGCCTCATTTCTAACCTCGAAAGGTTAGGGTGGTGGACTCGATAAAAAATGTGTTTCAAATGAGATCGAAAGGTAGGTTAAACGGACTCATTTCTAAGCAAAAATGGTGGACTCGCCGAAAAATGTTGTTTCATATGAGCTCCAAAGGTAGGGTGGTGGACTCGCTAAAAAATGTGTTTCAAATGAGCTCGAAAGGTAAGGTAAACGGCCTCATTTCTAAGGAACAAATGGTGGTCTTGCCGAAAAATGTGTTTCAAATGATCCTCGAAAGGTAGGGTGGTGGACTCGATAGAAAAATGTGCTTTCAAATGAGATCGAAAGGTAGGGTAAACAGATTCATTTCTAAGCAAAAATGGTGAACTCGCCGAAAAATGGGTTTCATATGAGCTCCAAATGTAGGATGGTGGACTCGCTAAAAAAATGTGTTTCAAATGAACTCAAACGGTAGGGTAAACGGCCTTATTTTTAAGAAAAAATAGTGGACTCGCCGGAAAATGTGTTTCAAATGAGCTCCAAAGGTAGGGTGGTGGATTCGCTAAAAAATGCGTTTCAACAGAGCTCGAAAGGTAGGGTAAACGGCCTCATTTCTAAGCAAAAATGATGGACTCGCCGAAAAATGTGTTTCAAATGAGCTCGAAAGGTAGGGTGGTAGACTCGCTAAAAAATGTGTTTCAAATGAGCTCGAATGGTAGGGTAACAGACTCATTTCTAAGCAAAAATGGTGGACTCACCAAAAAATGTGTTTCATATGATCTCCAAAGGTAGGGTGGTGGACTCGCTAAAAAAATGTGTTTCAAATGAGCTCGAAAGCTAGGGTAAACGGCCTCATTTCTAAGAAAAATTGGTGGACTCGCCAAAAAAATGTGTTTCAAATGAGCTTCAAAGGTAGGGTGGTAGTCTAGCTGAAAAATGTGTTTCAAATGACCTCCAAATATAGGGTAAACGGCCCCATTTCTGAGCAAAAATGGTGGGCTCGCCGAAAATTGTGTTTCATATGAGCTCGAAAGGTAGGGCGGTGGACTCGCTAAAAAATGTGTTTCAAAGGTAGGATAAACAACCTCATTTGTAAGCAAAAAAGGTGGACACGCCGAAAAATGTGTATCAAATGAGTTCGAAAGGTAGGGTGGTTGACTCGCTAAAAAATGTGTTTCAAATGAATACAAAAGGTAGGGTAAACATACTCATTTCTAAGCAAAAATGGTGGACTCGCCGGAAAAATGTGTTTCAAATGAGTTCAAAACGTAGGGTTGTGTGGACTTGCTAAAAAATGTGTTTCGAATGAGCTCGAAAGGTAGGGTAAACGGCCTCATTTCTAAGCAAAAATAGTGGTCTCGCCGAAAAATGTGTTTCAAATGAGCTCGGAAGGTAGGGTGGTGGACTCGCTAAATTATGTGTTTCAAATGAGATTGAAAGGTAGGGTAAACGGACTCATTTCTAAGCAAAAATGGTGGACTTGCCGAAAAATGTGTTTCATATGAGCTCCAAAGGTAGGGTGGTGGACTCGCTAAGAAAATGTGTTTCAAATGAACTCGAACGGTAGGGTAAACGGCCTTATTTCTAAGAAAAAATAGTTGACTCGCCGGAAAATGTGTTTCAAATGAGCTCCAAAGGTAGGGTAGTGGATTCGCTAAACAATTTGTTTCAACTGAGCTCGAAAGGAAGGGTAAACGGCCTCATTTCTAAGCAAAAATGGTGGACTCGCGAAAAATGTGTTTCAAATGAGCTCGAAAGGTAGGGTGGTGTGGACTCGCTAAAACAGGTGTTTCTAATGAGCTCTAAAGGTAGGGTAAACGGCCTTATTTCTAAGAAAAAATAGTGGACTCGCCGGAAAATGTGTTTCAAATGAGCTCCAAAGGTAGGGTGGTGGATTCGCCTAAACAATGTGTTTCAACTGAGCTCGAAAGGTAGGGTAAACGACCTCATTTCTAAGCAAAAATGGTGGACTCGCCGAAAAAATGTGTTTCAAATGAGTTTCAAAGGTAGGGTGGTGGTCTAGCTGAAAAATGTGTTTCAAATGAGCTCGAAAGGTAGCGTGGTGGACTCGCTAAAAAATGTGTTTCAAATGAGCTCGACATGAAGGGTAAACGGACTCATTTTTAAGCAAAAATGGTGGACCTCGCCGAAAAATGTTGTTTCATATGAGCTCCAAAGGTAGGGTGGTGGACTCGCTAAAAAAATGTGTTTCAAATGAGCTCGAAAGGTAGGGGTAAACAGACTTATTTCTCAGAAAAAAATAGTGGACTCGCCGGAAAATGTGTTTCAAATGAGCTCCAAAGCTGGGTGGTGGACTCGCTAAAAATGTGTTTCAAATGAGCTCGAAAGGTAGGGTAAACGGCCTCATTTCAAAGAAAAAAATGGTGGACCCGCCGAAAATATGTGTTTCAAATGAGCTTCAAAGGTAGGGTGGTGGTCTAGCTAAAAAAAGTGTTTCAAATCAGCTCCAAAGATAGGGTAAACGGCCCATTTCTGAGAAAAAATTGGTGGACTTGGCGAAAAATGTGTTTCATATGAGCTCAAAAGGTAGGGTGATGGACCCGCTAAAAAAATGTGTTTCGAATGAGCTCGAAAGGTAGGGTAAACGGCCTCATGTAAGCTAAAATGGTGGACATGCTGAAAAAAGTGTTTCAAATGGGTTCGAAAGGTACGGTGGTGGACTCGCTAAAAAATGTGTTTCAAATGAGCTCGAAAGGTAGTGTGGTCTGAACTCACTAAAATATGTGTTTCAAATGAGTTCGAAAGGTAGGGTAAACGGCCTCATTTCTAAGCAAAAATGGTAGGACTCGCCGAAAAAATGTGTTTCAAATGAGTTCGAAAGGAGTAGGGTGGTTGACTCGCTAAAAAATGTGTTTCAAATGAATTCAAAAGGTCGGGTAAACAGACTCATTTCTAAGCAAAAATGGTGGACTCGCCGAAAAATGTGTTTCAAATGAGCTCAAAACGTAGGGTGGGTGTGGACTTGCTAAAAAATGTGTTTTGAATGAGCTCGAAAGGTAGGGGTAAACGGCCTCATTTCTAAGAAAAAATAGTGGTATCGCCGGAAAAATGTGTTTCAAATGAGCTCGAAAGGTAGGGTGGTGACTCGCTAAAAAATGTGTTTCAAATGAATTCAAAAGGTAGGGTAAACAGACTCATTTCTAAGCAAAAATGGTGGACTCGCCAAAAAATGTGTTTCAAATGAGCTCAAAAGGTAGTGTGGTGTGGACTCACAAATAAATGTGTTTTGAATAAGCTCGAAAGGTAGGGTAAACGGGCTCATTTCTAAGCAAAAAATGGTGTGAAATCGCGAAAAAATGTGTTTCAAATGAGCTCGAAAGGTAGGGGTGGTGTGGACTCGCTAAAACATGTGTTTCAAATGAGCTCGAAAGGTAGGGTAAACGGCCTCATTTCTAAGAAAAAATGGTGGTCTCGCAGAAAAATGTGTTTCAAATGAGCTCGAAAGGTAGGGGTGGTGGACTCGCTAAAAAATGTGTTTCAAATGATATCGAAAGGTAGGGTTAACAGACTCATTTCTAAACAAAAACGGTGGACTCGCCGAAAAAATGTGTTTCATATGAGCTCCAAAGGTAGGAGGGTGGTGGACTCGCTAAAAAAATGTGTTTCAAATGAACTCGAACGGTAGGGTAAACGGCCTCATTTTCTAAGCAAAAATAGTGGTCTCGCCGAAAAATGTGTTTCAAATGAGCTCGGAAGGTAGGGTGGTGGACTCGCTAAATTATGTGTTTTCAAATGAGATCGAAAGGTAGGGTAAACGGACTCATTTCTAAGCAAAAATGGTGGGACTTACCGAAAAATGTGTTTCATATGAGCTCCAAAGGTAGGGTGGTGGACTCGCTAAAAAAATGTGTTTCAAATGAACTCGAAAGCTAGGGGTAAACGGCCTCATTTCTAAGAAAAAATGGTGGACTCGCCAAAAAAATGTGTTTCAAATGAGCTTCAAAGGTAGGGTGGTGGTCTAGCTGAAAAATGTGTTTCAACTGAGCTCCAAAGATAAGGTAAACGGCCCCATTTTCTGAGCAAAAATGGTGGGCTCGCCGAAAATTGTGTATTCATATGAGCTCGAAAGGTAGGGTGGTAGACTCGCTAAAACATGTGTTTTCAAATGAGCTCGAATGGTCGGGTAACGGACTCATTTCTAAGCAAAAATGGTGGAGCTCACCAAAAATGTATTTCATATGAGCTCCAAAGGTAGGGTGGTGGACTCGCTAAAAAAATGTGTTTCAAATGAGCTCGAAAGGTAGGGTAAACAGACTTATTTCTCAGAAAAAATAGTGGACTCGCCGGAAAATGTGTTTCAAATGAGCTCCAAAGCTGGGTGGTGGACTCGCTAAAAATGTGTTTCAAATGAGCTCGAAAGGTAGGGGTAAACGGCCTCATTTCAAAGAAAAAATGGTGGACCCGCCGAAATATGTGTTTCAAATGAGCTTCAAAGGTTAAGGGTGGTGGTCTAGCTAAAAAAAAGTGTTTCAAATCAGCTCCAAAGATAGGGTAAACGGCCCATTTCTGAGCAAAATTGGGTGGACTTGGCGAAAAATGTGTTTCATATGAGCTCAAAAGGTAGGTTGATGGACCCGCTAAAAAAATGTGTTTCGAATGAGCTCGAAAGGTAGGGTAAACGGCCTCATGTAAGCTAAAATGGTGGACATGCTGAAAAAAGTGTTTCAAATGGGTTCGAAAGGTACGGTGGTGGACTCGCTAAAAAATGTGTTTCAAATGAGCTCGAAAGGTAGTGTGGTCTGAACTCACTAAAATATGTGTTTCAAATGAGTTCGAAAGGTAGGGTAAACGGCCTCATTTCTAAGCAAAAATGGTGGACTCGCCGAAAAATGTGTTTCAAATGAGTTCGAAAGGTAGGGTGGTTGACTCGCTAAAAAAATGTGTTTCAAATGAATTCAAAAGGTCGGGTAAACAGACTCATTTCTAAGCAAAAATGGTGGACTCGCCGAAAAATGTGTTTCAAATGAGCTCAAAACGTAGGGTGGTGTGGACTTGCTAAAAAATGTGTTTTGAATGAGCTCGAAAGGTAGGGTAAACGGCCTCATTTCTAAGAAAAAATAGTGGTATCGCCGAAAAATGTGTTTCAAATGAGCTCGAAAGGTAGGGTGGTGGACTCGCTAAGAAATGTGTTTCAAATGAATTCAAAAGGTAGGGTAAACAGACTCATTTCTAAGCAAAAATGGTGGACTCGCCAAAAAATGTGTTTCAAATGAGCTCAAAAGGTAGTGTGGTGTGGACTCACAAATAAATGTGTTTTGAATAAGCTCGAAAGGTAGGGTAAACGGGCTCATTTCTAAGCAAAAAATGGTGAAATCGCGAAAAATGTGTTTCAAATGAGCTCGAAAGGTAGGGTGGTGTGGACTCGCTAAAACATGTGTTTCAAATGAGCTCGAAAGGTAGGGTAAACGGCCTCATTTCTAAGAAAAAATGGTGGTCTCGCAGAAAAATGTGTTTCAAATGAGCTCGAAAGGTAGGGTGGTGGACTCGCTAAAAAATGTGTTTCAAATGATATCGAAAGGTAGGGTAAACAGACTCATTTCTAAACAAAAACGGTGGACTCGCCGTAAAATGTGTTTCATATGAGCTCCAAAGGTAGGGTGGTGGACTCGCTAAAAAAATGTGTTTCAAATGAACTCGAACGGTAGGGTAAATGGCCTCATTTCTAAGCAAAAATAGTGGTCTCGGCGAAAAATGTGTTTCAAATGAGCTCGGAAGGTAGGGTGGTGGACTCGCTAAATTATGTGTTTCAAATGAGATCAAAAGGTAGGGTAAACGGACTCATTTCTAAGCAAAAATGGTGGACTTACCGAAAAATGTGTTTCATATGAGCTCCAAAGGTAGGGTGGTGGACTCGCTAAAAAAATGTGTTTCAAATGAACTCGAAAGCTAGGGTAAACGGCCTCATTTCTAAGAAAAAATGGTGGACTCGCCAAAAAAATGTGTTTCAAATAAGCTTCAAAGGTAGGGTGGTGGTCTAGCTGAAAAATGTGTTTCAACTGAGCTCCAAAGATAAGGTAAACGGCCCCATTTCTGAGCAAAAATGGTGGGCTCGCCGAAAATTGTGTTTCATATGAGCTCGAAAGGTAGGGTGGTAGACTCGCTAAAACATGTGTTTCAAATGAGCTCGAATGGTAGGGTAACGGACTCATTTCTAAGCAAAAATGGTGGACTCACCAAAAATGTGTTTCATATGAGCTCCAAAGGTAGGGTGGTGGACTCGCTAAAAAAATGTGTTTCAAATGAGCTCGAAAGGTAGGGTAAACAGACTTATTTCTCAGAAAAAATAGTGGACTCGCCGGAAAATGTGTTTCAAATGAGCTCCAAAGCTGGGTGGTGGACTCGCTAAAAATGTGTTTCAAATGAGCTCGAAAGGTAGGGTAAACGGCCTCATTTCAAAGAAAAAATGGTGGACCCGCCGAAATATGTGTTTCAAATGAGCTTCAAAGGTAGGGTGGTGGTCTAGCTAAAAAAAGTGTTTCAAATCAGCTCCAAAGATAGGGTAAACGGCCCATTTCTGAGCAAAATTGGTGGACTTGGCGAAAAATGTGTTTCATATGAGCTCAAAAGGTAGGGTGATGGACCCGCTAAAAAAATGTGTTTCGAATGAGCTCGAAAGGTAGGGTAAACGGCCTCATGTAAGCTAAAATGGTGGACATGCTGAAAAAAGTGTTTCAAATGGGTTCGAAAGGTACGGTGGTGGACTCGCTAAAAAATGTGTTTCAAATGAGCTCGAAAGGTAGTGTGGTCTGAACTCACTAAAATATGTGTTTCAAATGAGTTCGAAAGGTAGGGTAAACGGCCTCATTTCTAAGCAAAAATGGTGGACTCGCCGAAAAATGTGTTTCAAATGAGTTCGAAAGGTAGGGTGGTTGACTCGCTAAAAAATGTGTTTCAAATGAATTCAAAAGGTCGGGTAAACAGACTCATTTCTAAGCAAAAATGGTGGACTCGCCGAAAAATGTGTTTCAAATGAGCTCAAAACGTAGGGTGGTGTGGACTTGCTAAAAAATGTGTTTTGAATGAGCTCGAAAGGTAGGGTAAACGGCCTCATTTCTAAGAAAAAATAGTGGTATCGCCGAAAAATGTGTTTCAAATGAGCTCGAAAGGTAGGGTGGTGGACTCGCTAAAAAATGTGTTTCAAATGAATTCAAAAGGTAGGGTAAACAGACTCATTTCTAAACAAAAATGGTGGACTCGCCAAAAAATGTGTTTCAAATGAGCTCAAAAGGTAGTGTGGTGTGGACTCACAAATAAATGTGTTTTGAATAAGCTCGAAAGGTAGGGTAAACGGGCTCATTTCTAAGCAAAAAATGGTGAAATCGCGAAAAATGTGTTTCAAATGAGCTCGAAAGGTAGGGTGGTGTGGACTCGCTAAAACATGTGTTTCAAATGAGCTCGAAAGGTAGGGTAAACGGCCTCATTTCTAAGAAAAAATGGTGGTCTCGCAGAAAAATGTGTTTCAAATGAGCTCGAAAGGTAGGGTGGTGGACTCGCTAAAAAATGTGTTTCAAATGATATCGAAAGGTAGGGTAAACAGACTCATTTCTAAACAAAAACGGTGGACTCGCCAAAAAATGTGTTTCATATGAGCTCCAAAGGTAGGGTGGTGGACTCGCTAAAAAAATGTGTTTCAAATGAACTCGAACGGTAGGGTAAACGGCCTCATTTCTAAGCAAAAATAGTGGTCTCGCCGAAAAATGTGTTTCAAATGAGCTCGGAAGGTAGGGTGGTGGACTCGCTAAATTATGTGTTTCAAATGAGATCGAAAGGTAGGGTAAACGGACTCATTTCTAAGCAAAAATGGTGGACTTACCGAAAAATGTGTTTCATATGAGCTCCAAAGGTAGGGTGGTGGACTCGCTAAAAAAATGTGTTTCAAATGAACTCGAAAGCTAGGGTAAACGGCCTCATTTCTAAGAAAAAATGGTGGACTCGCCAAAAAAATGTGTTTCAAATGAGCTTCAAAGGTAGGGTGGTGGTCTAGCTGAAAAATGTGTTTCAACTGAGCTCCAAAGATAAGGTAAACGGCCCCATTTCTGAGCAAAAATGGTGGGCTCGCCGAAAATTGTGTTTCATATGAGCTCGAAAGGTAGGGTGGTAGACTCGCTAAAACATGTGTTTCAAATGAGCTCGAATGGTAGGGTAACGGACTCATTTCTAAGCAAAAATGGTGGACTCACCAAAAATGTGTTTCATATGAGCTCCAAAGGTAGGGTGGTGGACTCGCTAAAAAAATGTGTTTCAAATGAGCTCGAAAGGTAGGGTAAACAGACTTATTTCTCAGAAAAAATAGTGGACTCGCCGGAAAATGTGTTTCAAATGAGCTCCAAAGCTGGGTGGTGGACTCGCTAAAAATGTGTTTCAAATGAGCTCGAAAGGTAGGGTAAACGGCCTCATTTCAAAGAAAAAATGGTGGACCCGCCGAAATATGTGTTTCAAATGAGCTTCAAAGGTAGGGTGGTGGTCTAGCTAAAAAAAGTGTTTCAAATCAGCTCCAAAGATAGGGTAAACGGCCCATTTCTGAGCAAAATTGGTCGACTTGGCGAAAAATGTGTTTCATATGAGCTCAAAAGGTAGGGTGATGGACCCGCTAAAAAAATGTGTTTCGAATGAGCTCGAAAGGTAGGGTAAACGGCCTCATGTAAGCTAAAATGGTGGACATGCTGAAAAAAGTGTTTCAAATGGGTTCGAAAGGTACGGTGGTGGACTCGCTAAAAAATGTGTTTCAAATGAGCTCGAAAGGTAGTGTGGTCTGAACTCACTAAAATATGTGTTTCAAATGAGTTCGAAAGGTAGGGTAAACGGCCTCATTTCTAAGCAAAAATGGTGGACTCGCCGAAAAATGTGTTTCAAATGAGTTCGAAAGGTAGGGTGGTTGACTCGCTAAAAAATGTGTTTCAAATGAATTCAAAAGGTCGGGTAAACAGACTCATTTCTAAGCAAAAATGGTGGACTCGCCGAAAAATGTGTTTCAAATGAGCTCAAAACGTAGGGTGGTGTGGACTTGCTAAAAAATGTGTTTTGAATGAGCTCGAAAGGTAGGGTAAACGGCCTCATTTCTAAGAAAAAATAGTGGTATCGCCGAAAAATGTGTTTCAAATGAGCTCGAAAGGTAGGGTGGTGGACTCGCTAAAAAATGTGTTTCAAATGAATTCAAAAGGTAGGGTAAACAGACTCATTTCTAAGCAAAAATGGTGACTCGCCAAAAAATGTGTTTCAAATGAGCTCAAAAGGTAGTGTGGTGTGGACTCACAAATAAATGTGTTTTGAATAAGCTCGAAAGGTAGGGTAAACGGGCTCATTTCTAAGCAAAAAATGGTGAAATCGCGAAAAATGTGTTTCAAATGAGCTCGAAAGGTAGGGTGGTGTGGACTCGCTAAAACATGTGTTTCAAATGAGCTCGAAAGGTAGGGTAAACGGCCTCATTTCTAAGAAAAAATGGTGGTCTCATAGAAACATGTGTTTCAAATGAGCTCGAAAGGTAGGGTGGTGGACTCGCTAAAAAATGTGTTTCAAATGATATCGAAAGGTAGGGTAAACAGACTCATTTCTAAACAAAAACGGTGGACTCGCCGAAAAATGTGTTTCATATGAGCTCCAAAGGTAGGGTGGTGGACTCGCTAAAAAAAGTGTTTCAAATGAACTCGAACGGTAGGGTAAACGGCCTCATTTCTAAGCAAAAATAGTGGTCTCGCCGAAAAATGTGTTTCAAATGAGCTCGGAAGGTAGGGTGGTGGACTCGCTAAATTATGTGTTTCAAATGAGATCGAAAGGTAGGGTAAACGGACTCATTTCTAAGCAAAAATGGTGGACTTACCGAAAAATGTGTTTCATATGAGCTCCAAAGGTAGGGTGGTGGACTCGCTAAAAAAATGTGTTTCAAATGAACTCGAAAGCTAGGGTAAACGGCCTCATTTCTAAGAAAAAATGGTGGACTCGCCAAAAAAATGTGTTTCAAATGAGCTTCAAAGGTAGGGTGGTGGTCTAGCTGAAAAATGTGTTTCAACTGAGCTCCAAAGATAAGGTAAACGGCCCCATTTCTGAGCAAAAATGGTGGGCTCGCCGAAAATTGTGTTTCATATGAGCTCGAAAGGTAGGGCGGTGGACTCGCTAAAAAATGTGTTTCAAATGAGTTTCAAAGGTAGGATAAACAACCTTATTTGTAAGAAAAAAAGGTGGACACGCCGAAAAATGTGTTTCAAATGAGTTCGAAAGGTAGGGTGGTTGACTCGCTAAAAAATGTGTTTCAAATGAATACAAAAGGTAGGGTAAACAGACTCATTTCTAAGCAAAAATGGTGGACACGCCGAAAAATGTGTTTCAAATGAGCTCAAAACGTAGGGTGGTGTAGACTTGCTAAAAAATGTGTTTCGAATGAGCTCGAATGGTAGGGTAAACGGCCTCATTTCTAAGCAAAAATAGTGGTCTCGCCGAAAAATGTGTTTCAAATGAGCTCGGAAGGTAGGGTGGTGGACTCGCTAAATTATGTGTTTCAAATGAGATCGAAAGGTAGGGTAAACGGACTCATTTCTAAGCAAAAATGGTGGACTTACCGAAAAATGTGTTTCATATGAGCTCCAAAGGTAGGGTGGTGGACTCGCTAAAAAAATGTGTTTCAAATGAACTCGAACGGTAGGGTAAACGGCCTTATTTCTAAGAAAAAATAGTGGACTCGCCGGAAAATGTGTTTCAAATGAGCTCCAAAGGTAGGGTGGTGGATTCGCTAAAAAATGTGTTTCAACTGAGCTCGAAAGGTAGGTTAAACGGCCTCATTTCTAAGCAAAAATGGTGGACTCGCCGAAAAATGTGTTTCAAATGAGCTCGAAAGGTAGGGTGGTAGACTCGCTAAAACATGTGTTTCAAATGAGCTCGAATGGTAGGGTAACGGACTCATTTCTAAGCAAAAATGGTGGAGTCACCAAAAAATGTGTTTCATATGAGCTCCAAAGGTAGGGTGGTGGACTCGCTAAAAAAATGTGTTTCAAATGAGCTCGAAAGCTAGGGTAAACGGCCTCATTTCTAAGAAAAAAATGGTGGACTCGCCAAAAAAATGTGTTTCAAATGAGCTTCAAAGGTAGGGCGGTGGATTCGCTAAAAAATGTGTTTCAACTGAGCTCGAAAGGTAGGTTAAACGGCCTCATTTCTAAGGAAAAATGGTGGTCTCGCCGAAAAATGTGTTTCAAATGACCTCGAAAGGTAGGGTGGTGGACTCGATAAAAAATGTGTTTCAAATGAGATCGAAAGGTAGGTTAAACGGACTCATTTCTAAGAAAAAATGGTGGACTCGCCGAAAAATATGTTTCATATGAGCTCCAAAGGTAGGGTGGTGGACTCGCTAAAAAATGTGTTTCAAATGAGCTCGAAAGGTAAGGTAAACGGCCTCATTTCTAAGGAAAAATGGTGGTCTTGCCGAAAAATGTGTTTCAAATGACCTGGAAAGGTAGGGTGGTGGACTCGATAAAAAATGTGTTTCAAATGAGATCGAAAGGTAGGGTAAACAGACTCATTTCTAAGCAAAAATGGTGAACTCGCCGAAAAATGGGTTTCATATGAGCTCCAAATGTAGGATGGTGGACTCGCTAAAAAAATGTGTTTCAAATGAACTCAAACGGTAGGGTAAACGGCCTTATTTTTAAGAAAAAATAGTGGACTCGCCGGAAAATGTGTTTCAAATGAGCTCCAAAGGTAGGGTGGTGGATTCGCTAAAAAATGCGTTTCAACAGAGCTCGAAAGGTAGGGTAAACGGCCTCATTTCTAAGCAAAAATGATGGACTCGCCGAAAAATGTGTTTCAAATGAGCTCGAAAGGTAGGGTGGTAGACTCGCTAAAAAATGTGTTTCAAATGAGCTCGAATTGTAGGGTAACGGACTCATTTCTAAGCAAAAATGGTGGACTCACCAAAAAATGTGTTTCATATGATCTCCAAAGGTAGGGTGGTGGACTCGCTAAAAAAATGTGTTTCAAATGAGCTCGAAAGCTAGGGTAAACGGCCTCATTTCTAAGAAAAAATGGTGGACTCGCCAAAAAAATGTGTTTCAAATGAGCTTCAAAGGTAGGGTGGTGGTCTAGCTGAAAAATGTGTTTCAAATGACCTCCAAAGATAGGGTAAACGGCCCCATTTCTGAGCAAAAATGGTGGGCTCGCCGAAAATTGTGTTTCATATGAGCTCGAAAGGTAGGGCGGTGGACTCGCTAAAAAATGTGTTTCAAAGGTAGGATAAACAACCTCATTTGTAAGCAAAAAAGGTGGACACGCCGAAAAATGTGTTTCAAATGAGTTCGAAAGGTAGGGTGGTTGACTCGCTAAACAATGTGTTTCAAATGAATACAAAAGGTAGGGTAAACATACTCATTTCTAAGCAAAAATGGTGGACTCGCCGAAAAATGTGTTTCAAATGAGTTCAAAACGAAGGGTGGTGTGGACTTGCTAAAAAATGTGTTTCGAATGAGCTCGAAAGGTAGGGTAAACGGCCTCATTTCTAAGCAAAAATAGTGGTCTCGCCGAAAAATGTGTTTCAAATGAGCTCGGAAGGTAGGGTGGTGGACTCGCTAAATTATGTGTTTCAAATGAGATTGAAAGGTAGGGTAAACGGACTCATTTCTAAGCAAAAATGGTGGACTTGCCGAAAAATGTGTTTCATATGAGCTCCAAAGGTAGGGTGGTGGACTCGCTAAAAAAATAAGTTTCAAATGAACTCGAACGGTAGGGTAAACGGCCTTATTTCTAAGAAAAAATAGTTGACTCGCCGGAAAATGTGTTTCAAATGAGCTCCAAAGGTAGGGTAGTGGATTCGCTAAACAATTTGTTTCAACTGAGCTCGAAAGGAAGGGTAAACGGCCTCATTTCTAAGCAAAAATGGTGGACTCGCGAAAAATGTGTTTCAAATGAGCTCGAAAGGTAGGGTGGTGTGGACTCGCTAAAACATGTGTTTCTAATGAGCTCGAAAGGTAGGGTAAACGGCCTTATTTCTAAGAAAAAAAAGTGGACTCGCCGGAAAATGTGTTTCAAATGAGCTCCAAAGGTAGGGTGGTGGATTCGCTAAACAATGTGTTTCAACTGAGCTCGAAAGGTAGGGTAAACAACCTCATTTCTAAGCAAAAATGGTGGACTCGCCGAAAAATGTGTTTCAAATGAGTTTCAAAGGTAGGGTGGTGGTCTAGCTGAAAAATGTGTTTCAAATGAGCTCGAAAGGTAGGGTGGTGGACTCGCTAAAAAATGTGTTTCAAATGAGCTCGACAGGAAGGGTAAACGGACTCATTTTTAAGCAAAAAAGGGTGGACTCGCCGAAAAATGTGTTTCATATGAGCTCCAAAGGTAGGGTGGTGGACTCGCTAAAAAAATGTGTTTCAAATGAACTCGAACGGTAGGGTAAACGGCCTCATTTCTAAGCAAAAATAGTGGTCTCGCCGAAAAATGTGTTTCAAATGAGCTCGGAAGGTAGGGTGGTGGACTCGCTAAATTATGTGTTTCAAATGAGATCGAAATGTAGGGTAAACGGACTCATTTCTAAGCAAAAATGGTGGACTTACCGAAAAATGTGTTTCATATGAGCTCCAAAGGTAGGGTGGTGGACTCGCTAAAAAAATGTGTTTCAAATGAACTCGAAAGCTAGGGTAAACGGCCTCATTTCTAAGAAAAAATGGTGGACTCGCCAAAAAAATGTGTTTCAAATGAGCTTCAAAGGTAGGGTGGTGGTCTAGCTGAAAAATGTGTTTCAACTGAGCTCCAAAGATAAGGTAAACGGCCCCATTTCTGAGCAAAAATGGTGGGCTCGCCGAAAATTGTGTTTCATATGAGCTCGAAAGGTAGGGTGGTAGACTCGCTAAAACATGTGTTTCAAATGAGCTCGAATGGTAGGGTAACGGACTCATTTCTAAGCAAAAATGGTGGACTCACCAAAAATGTGTTTCATATGAGCTCCAAAGGTAGGGTGGTGGACTCGCTAAAAAAATGTGTTTCAAATGAGCTCGAAAGCTAGGGTAAACGGCCTCATTTCTAAGAAAAAATGGTGGACTCGCCAAAAAAATGTGTTTCAAATGAGCTTCAAAGGTAGGGTGGTGGTCTAGCTGAAAAATGTGTTTCAAATGAGCTCCAAAGATAGGGTAAACAGCCCCATTTCTGAGCAAAAATGGTGGGCTCGCCGAAAATTGTGTTTCATATGAGCTCGAAAGGTAGGGCGGTGGACTCGCTAAAAAATCTGTTTCAAATGAGTTTCAAAGGTAGGATAAACAACCTCATTTGTAAGCAAAAAAGGTGGACACGCCGAAAAATGTGTTTCAAATGAGTTCGAAAGGTAGGGTGGTTGACTCGCTAAAAAATGTGTTTCAAATGAATACAAAAGGAAGGGTAAACAGACTCATTTCTAAGAAAAAATGGTGGACTCGCCGAAAAATGTGTTTCAAATGAGCTCAAAACGTAGGGTGGTGTGGACTTGCTAAAAAATGTGTTTCGAATGAGCTCGAATGGTAGGGTAAACGGCCTCATTTCTAAGCAAAAATAGTGGTCTCGCCGAAAAATGTGTTTCAAATGAGCTCGGAAGGTAGGGTGGTGGACTCGCTAAATTATGTGTTTCAAATGAGATCGAAAGGTAGGGTAAACGGACTCATTTCTAAGCAAAAATGGTGGACTTACCGAAAAATGTGTTTCATATGAGCTCCAAAGGTAGGGTGGTGGACTCGCTAAAAAAATGTGTTTCAAATGAACTCGAACGGTAGGGTAAACGGCCTTATTTCTAAGAAAAAATAGTGGACTCGCCGGAAAATGTGTTTCAGATGAGCTCCAAAGGTAGGGTGGTGGATTCGCTAAAAAATGTGTTTCAACTGAGCTCGAAAGGTAGGTTAAACGGCCTCATTTCTAAGCAAAAATGGTGGACTCGCCGAAAAATGTGTTTCAAATGAGCTCGAAAGGTAGGGTGGTAGACTCGCTAAAACATGTGTTTCAAATGAGCTCGAATGGTAGGGTAACGGACTCATTTCTAAGCAAAAATGGTGGACTCACCAAAAAATGTGTTTCATATGAGCTCCAAAGGTAGGGTGGTGGACTCGCTAAAAAAATGTGTTTCAAATGAGCTCGAAAGCTAGGGTAAACGGCCTCATTTCTAAGAAAAAATGGTGGACTCGCCAAAAAAATGTGTTTCAAATGAGCTTCAAAGGTAGGGTGGTGGATTCGCTAAAAAATGTGTTTCAACTGAGCTCGAAAGGTAGGTTAAACGACCTCATTTCTAAGGAAAAATGGTGGTCTCGCCGAAAAATGTGTTTCAAATGACCTCGAAAGGTAGGGTGGTGGACTCGATAAAAAATGTGTTTCAAATGAGATCGAAAGGTAGGTTAAACGGACTCATTTCTAAGAAAAAATGGTGGACTCGCCGAAAAATGTGTTTCATATGAGATCCAAAGGTAGGGTGGTGGACTCGCTAAAAAATGTGTTTCAAATGAGCTCGAAAGGTAAGGTAAACGGCCTCATTTCTAAGGAAAAATGGTGGTCTTGCCGAAAAATGTGTTTCAAATGACCTCGAAAGGTAGGGTGGTGGACTCGATAAAAAATGTGTTTCAAATGAGATCGAAAGGTAGGGTAAACAGACTCATTTCTAAGCAAAAATGGTGAACTCGCCGAAAAATGGGTTTCATATGAGCTCCAAATGTAGGATGGTGGACTCGCTAAAAGTATGTGTTTCAAATGAACTCAAACGGTAGGGTAAACGGCCTTATTTTTAAGAAAAAATAGTGGACTCGCCGAAAAATGTGTTTCAAATGAGCTCCAAAGGTAGGGTGGTGGATTCGCTAAAAAATGCGTTTCAACAGAGCTCGAAAGGTAGGGTAAACGGCCTCATTTCTAAGCAAAAATGATGGACTCGCCGAAAAATGTGTTTCAAAGGAGCTCGAAAGGTAGGGTGGTAGACTCGCTAAAAAATGTGTTTCAAATGAGCTCGAACGGTAGGGTAACGGACTCATTTCTAAGCAAAAATGGTGGACTCGCCAAAAAATGTGTTTCATATGATCTCCAAAGGTAGGGTGGTGGACTCGCTAAAAAAATGTGTTTCAAATGAGCTCGAAAGCTAGGGTAAACGGCCTCATTTCTAAGAAAAAATGGTGGACTCGCCAAAAAAATGTGTTTCAAATGAGCTTCAAAGGTAGGGTGGTGGTCTAGCTGAAAAATGTGTTTCAAATGACCTCCAAAGATAGGGTAAACGGCCCCATTTCTGAGCAAAAATGGTGGGCTCGCCGAAAATTGTGTTTCATATGAGCTCGAAAGGTAGGGCGGTGGACTCGTTAAAAAATGTGTTTCAAAGGTAGGATAAACAACCTCATTTGTAAGCAAAAAAGGTGGACACGCCGAAAAATGTGTTTCAAATGAGTTCGAAAGGTAGGGTGGTTGACTCGCTAAAAAATGTGTTTCAAATGAATACAAAAGGTATGGTAAACATACTCATTTCTAAGCAAAAATGGTGGACTCGCCGAAAAATGTGTTTCAAATGAGTTCAAAACGTAGGGTGGTGTGGACTTGCTAAAAAATGTGTTTCGAATGAGCTCGAAAGGTAGGGTAAACGGCCTCATTTCTAAGCAAAAATAGTGGTCTCGCCGAAAAATGTGTTTCAAATGAGCTCGGAAGGTAGGGTGGTGGACTCGCTAAATTATGTGTTTCAAATGAGATTGAAAGGTAGGGTAAACGGACTCATTTCTAAGCAAAAATGGTGGACTTGCCGAAAAATATGTTTCATATGAGCTCCAAAGGTAGGGTGGTGGACTCGCTAAAAAAATAAGTTTCAAATGAACTCGAACGGTAGGGTAAACGGCCTTATTTCTAAGAAAAAATAGTTGACTCGCCGGAAAATGTGTTTCAAATGAGCTCCAAAGGTAGGGTAGTGGATTCGCTAAACAATTTGTTTCAACTGAGCTCGAAAGGAAGGGTAAACGGCCTCATTTCTAAGCAAAAATGGTGGACTCGCGAAAAATGTGTTTCAAATGAGCTCGAAAGGTAGGGTGGTGTAGACTCGCTAAAACATGTGTTTCTAATGAGCTCGAAAGGTAGGGTAAACGGCCTTATTTCTAAGAAAAAATAGTGGACTCGCCGGAAAATATGTTTCAAATGAGCTCCAAAGGTAGGGTGGTGGATTCGCTAAACAATGTGTTTGAACTGAGCTCGAAAGGTAGGGTAAACGTCCTCATTTCTAAGCAAAAATGGTGGACTCGCCGAAAAATGTGTTTCAAATGAGTTTCAAAGGTAGGGTGGTGGTCTAGCTGAAAAATGTGTTTCAAATGAGCTCGAAAGGTAGGGTGGTGGACTCGCTAAAAATGTGTTTCAAATGAGCTCGACAGGAAGGGTAAACGGACTCATTTTTAAGCAAAAATGGTTGACTCGCCGAAAAATGTGTTTCATATGAGCTCCAAAGGTAGGGTGGTGGACTCGCTAAAAAAATGTGTTTCAAATGAGCTCGAAAGGTAGGGTAAACAGACTTATTTCTCAGAAAAAATAGTGGACTCGCCGGAAAATGTGTTTCAAATGAGCTCCAAAGGTAGGGTGGTGGACTCGCTAAAAATGTGTTTCAAATGAGCTCGAAAGGTAGGGTAAACGGCCTCATTTCTAAGAAAAAATGGTGGACCCGCCGAAATATGTGTTTCAAATGAGCTTCAAAGGTAGGGTGGTGGTCTAGCTAAAAAAAGTGTTTCAAATCAGCTCCAAAGATAGGGTAAACGGCCCATTTCTGAGCAAAATTGGTGGACTTGGCGAAAAATGTGTTTCATATGAGCTCAAAAGGTAGGGTGATGGACCCGCTAAAAAAATGTGTTTCGAATGAGCTCGAAAGGTAGGGTAAACGGCCTCATGTAAGCTAAAATGGTGGACATCCTGAAAAAAGTGTTTCAAATGGGTTCGAAAGGTACGGTGGTGGACTCGCTAAAAAATGTGTTTCAAATGAGCTCGAAAGGTAGTGTGGTCTGAACTCACTAAAATATGTGTTTCAAATGAGTTCGAAAGGTAGGGTAAACGGCCTCATTTCTAAGCAAAAATGGTGGACTCGCCGAAAAATGTGTTTCAAATGAGTTCGAAAGGTAGGGTGGTTGACTCGCTAAAAAATGTGTTTCAAATGAATTCAAAAGGTCGGGTAAACAGACTCATTTCTAAGTAAAAATGGTGGACTCGCCGAAAAATGTGTTTCAAATGAGCTCAAAACGTAGGGTGGTGTGGACTTGCTAAAAAATGTGTTTTGAATGAGCTCGAAAGGTAGGGTAAACGCCTCATTTCTAAGAAAAAATAGTGGTATCGCCGAAAAATGTGTTTCAAATGAGCTCGAAAGGTAGGGTGGTGGACTCGCTAAAAAATGTGTTTCAAATGAATTCAAAAGGTAGGGTAAACAGACTCATTTCTAAGCAAAAATGGTGGACTCGCCAAAAAATGTGTTTCAAATGAGCTCAAAAGGTAGTGTGGTGTGGACTCACAAATAAATGTGTTTTGAATAAGCTCGAAAGGTAGGGTAAACGGGCTCATTTCTAAGCAAAAATGGTGAAATCGCGAAAAATGTGTTTCAAATGAGCTCGAAAGGTAGTGTGGTCTGAACTCACTAAAATATGTGTTTCAAATGAGTTCGAAAGGTAGGGTAAACGGCCTCATTTCTAAGCAAAAATGGTGGACTCGCCGAAAAATGTGTTTCAAATGAGTTCGAAAGGTAGGGTGGTTGACTCGCTAAAAAATGTGTTTCAAATGAATTCAAAAGGTCGGGTAAACAGACTCATTTCTAAGTAAAAATGGTGGACTCGCCGAAAAATGTGTTTCAAATGAGCTCAAAACGTAGGGTGGTGTGGACTTGCTAAAAAATGTGTTTTGAATGAGCTCGAAAGGTAGGGTAAACGGCCTCATTTCTAAGAAAAAATAGTGGTATCGCCCAAAAATGTGTTTCAAATGAGCTCGAAAGGTAGGGTGGTGGACTCGCTAAAAAATGTGTTTCAAATGAATTCAAAAGGTAGGGTAAACAGACTCATTTCTAAGCAAAAATGGTGGACTCGCCAAAAAATGTGTTTCAAATGAGCTCAAAAGGTAGTGTGGTGTGGACTCACAAATAAATGTGTTTTGAATAAGCTCGAAAGGTAGGGTAAACGGGCTCATTTCTAAGCAAAAATGGTGAAATCGCGAAAAATGTGTTTCAAATGAGCTCGAAAGGTAGTGTGGTCTGAACTCACTAAAATATGTGTTTCAAATGAGTTCGAAAGGTAGGGTAAACGGCCTCATTTCTAAGCAAAAATGGTGGACTCGCCGAAAAATGTGTTTCAAATGAGTTCGAAAGGTAGGGTGGTTGACTCGCTAAAAAATGTGTTTCAAATGAATTCAAAAGGTCGGGTAAACAGACTCATTTCTAAGTAAAAATGGTGGACTCGCCGAAAAATGTGTTTCAAATGAGCTCAAAACGTAGGGTGGTGTGGACTTGCTAAAAAATGTGTTTTGAATGAGCTCGAAAGGTAGGGTAAACGGCCTCATTTCTAAGAAAAAATAGTGGTATCGCCGAAAAATGTGTTTCAAATGAGCTCGAAAGGTAGGGTGGTGGACTCGCTAAAAAATGTGTTTCAAATGAGCTGGAAAGGAAGGGTAAACGAACTCATTTCTAAGCAAAAATGGTGGACTCACCGAAAATTTTGTTTCATATGAGCTCCAAAGGTAGGGTGGTGGACTCGCTAAAAAAATGTGTTTCAAATGAGCTCGAAAGGTAGGGTAAACAGACTTATTTCTCAGAAAAAATAGTGGACTCGCCGGAAAATGTGTTTCAAATGAGCTCCAAAGGTAGGGTGGTGGACTCGCTAAAAATGTGTTTCAAATGAGCTCGAAAGGTAGGGTAAACGGCCTCATTTCTATGAAAAAATGGTGGACTCGCCGAAAAATGTGTTTCAAATGAGCTTCAAAGGTAGGGTGGTGGTCTAGCTGAAAATGTGTTTCAAATGAGCTCCAAAGATAGGGTGAACGGCCCATTTCTGAGCAAAATTGGTGGACTTGGCGAAAAATGTGTTTCATATGAGCTCAAAAGGTAGGGTGATGGACCCGCTAAAAAAATGTGTTTCGAATGAGCTCGAAAGGTAGGGTAAACAGCCTCATGTAAGCTAAAATGGTGGACACGCTGAAAAAAGTGTTTCAAATGGGTTCGAAAGGTACGGTGGTGGACTCGCTAAAAAATGTGTTTCAAATGAGCTCGAAAGGTAGTGTGGTCTGAACTCACTAAAATATGTGTTTCAAATGAGTTCGAAAGGTAGGGTAAACGGCCTCATTTCTAAGCAAAAATGGTGGACTCGCCGAAAAATGTGTTTCAAATGAGTTCGAAAGGTAGGGTGGTTGACTCGCTAAAAAATGTGTTTCAAATGAATTCAAAAGGTCGGGTAAACAGACTCATTTCTAAGCAAAAATGGTGGACTCGCCGAAAAATGTGTTTCAAATGAGCTCAAAACGTAGGGTGGTGTGGACTTGCTAAAAAATGTGTTTTGAATGAGCTCAAAAGGTAGGGTAAACGGCCTCATTCCTAAGAAAAAATAGTGGTCTCGCCGAAAAATGTGTTTCAAATGAGATCGAAAGGTAGGGTAAACAGACTCAGTTCTAAACAAAAACGGTGGACTCGCCGAAAAATGTGTTTCATATGAGCTCCAAAGGTAGGGTGGTGGACTCGCTAAAAAAATGTGTTTCAAATGAACTCGAACGGTAGGGTAAACGGCCTTATTTCTAAGAAAAAATAGTGGACTCGCCGGAAAATGTGTTTCAAATGAGCTCGAAAGGTAGGGTGGTGGACTCGCTAAAAAATGTGTTTCAAATGAGCTCGAAAGGAAGGGTAAACGGACTCATTTCTAAGCAAAAATGGTGGACTCACCGAAAAATTTGTTTCATATGAGCTCCAAAGGTAGGGTGGTGGAGTCGCTAAAAAAATGTGTTTCAAATGAGCTCGAAAGGTAGGGTAAACAGACTTATTTCTCAGAAAAAATAGTGGACTCGCCGGAAAATGTGTTTCAAATGAGCTCCAAAGGTAGGGTGGTGGACTCGCTAAAAATGTGTTTCAAATGAGCTCGAAAGGTAGGGTAAACGGCCTCATTTCTATGAAAAAATGGTGGACTCGCCGAAAAATGTGTTTCAAATGAGCTTCAAAGGTAGGGTGGTGGTCTAGCTGAAAATGTGTTTCAAATGAGCTCCAAAGATAGGGTAAACGGCCCATTTCTGAGCAAAATTGGTGGACTTGGCGAAAAATGTGTTTCATATGAGCTCAAAAGGTAGGGTGATGGACCCGCTAAAAAAATGTGTTTCGAATGAGCTCGAAAGGTAGGGTAAACAGCCTCATGTAAGCTAAAATGGTGGACACGCTGAAAAAAGTGTTTCAAATGAGCTCAAAAGGTAGGGTGGTGTGGACTTGCTAAAAAATGTGTTTTGAATGAGCTCCAAAGATAGGGTGAACGGCCCATTTCTGAGCAAAATTGGTGGACTTGGCGAAAAATGTGTTTCATATGAGCTCAAAAGGTAGGGTGATGGACCCGCTAAAAAAATGTGTTTCGAATGAGCTCGAAAGGTAGGGTAAACAGCCTCATGTAAGCTAAAATGGTGGACACGCTGAAAAAAGTGTTTCAAATGGGTTCGAAAGGTACGGTGGTGGACTCGCTAAAAAATGTGTTTCAAATGAGCTCGAAAGGTAGTGTGGTCTGAACTCACTAAAATATGTGTTTCAAATGAGTTCGAAAGGTAGGGTAAACGGCCTCATTTCTAAGCAAAAATGGTGGACTCGCCGAAAAATGTGTTTCAAATGAGTTCGAAAGGTAGGGTGGTTGACTCGCTAAAAAATGTGTTTCAAATGAATTCAAAAGGTCGGGTAAACAGACTCATTTCTAAGCAAAAATGGTGGACTCGCCGAAAAATGTGTTTCAAATGAGCTCAAAACGTAGGGTGGTGTGGACTTGCTAAAAAATGTGTTTTGAATGAGCTCAAAAGGTAGGGTAAACGGCCTCATTCCTAAGAAAAAATAGTGGTCTCGCCGAAAAATGTGTTTCAAATGAGATCGAAAGGTAGGGTAAACAGACTCAGTTCTAAACAAAAACGGTGGACTCGCCGAAAAATGTGTTTCATATGAGCTCCAAAGGTAGGGTGGTGGACTCGCTAAAAAAATGTGTTTCAAATGAACTCGAACGGTAGGGTAAACGGCCTTATTTCTAAGAAAAAATAGTGGACTCGCCGGAAAATGTGTTTCAAATGAGCTCGAAAGGTAGGGTGGTGGACTCGCTAAAAAATGTGTTTCAAATGAGCTCGAAAGGAAGGGTAAACGGACTCATTTCTAAGCAAAAATGGTGGACTCACCGAAAAATTTGTTTCATATGAGCTCCAAAGGTAGGGTGGTGGACTCGCTAAAAAAATGTGTTTCAAATGAGCTCGAAAGGTAGGGTAAACAGACTTATTTCTCAGAAAAAATAGTGGACTCGCCGGAAAATGTGTTTCAAATGAGCTCCAAAGGTAGGGTGGTGGACTCGCTAAAAATGTGTTTCAAATGAGCTCGAAAGGTAGGGTAAACGGCCTCATTTCTATGAAAAAATGGTGGACTCGCCGAAAAATGTGTTTCAAATGAGCTTCAAAGGTAGGGTGGTGGTCTAGCTGAAAATGTGTTTCAAATGAGCTCCAAAGATAGGGTAAACGGCCCATTTCTGAGCAAAATTGGTGGACTTGGCGAAAAATGTGTTTCATATGAGCTCAAAAGGTAGGGTGATGGACCCGCTAAAAAAATATGTTTCGAATGAGCTCGAAAGGTAGGGTAAACAGCCTCATGTAAGCTAAAATGGTGGACACGCTGAAAAAAGTGTTTCAAATGGGTTCGAAAGGTACGGTGGTGGACTCGCTAAAAAATGTGTTTCAAATGAGCTCGAAAGGTAGTGTGGTCTGAACTCACTAAAATATGTGTTTCAAATGAGTTCGAAAGGTAGGGTAAACGGCCTCATTTCTAAGCAAAAATGGTGGACTCGCCGAAAAATGTGTTTCAAATGAGTTCGAAAGGTAGGGTGGTTGACTCGCTAAAAAATGTGTTTCAAATGAATTCAAAAGGTCGGGTAAACAGACTCATTTCTAAGCAAAAATGGTGGACTCGCCGAAAAATGTGTTTCAAATGAGCTCAAAACGTAGGGTGGTGTGGACTTGCTAAAAAATGTGTTTTGAATGAGCTCAAAAGGTAGGGTAAACGGCCTCATTCCTAAGAAAAAATAGTGGTCTCGCCGAAAAATGTGTTTCAAATGAGATCGAAAGGTAGGGTAAACAGACTCAGTTCTAAACAAAAACGGTGGACTCGCCGAAAAATGTGTTTCATATGAGCTCCAAAGGTAGGGTGGTGGACTCGCTAAAAAAATGTGTTTCAAATGAACTCGAACGGTAGGGTAAACGGCCTTATTTCTAAGAAAAAATAGTAGACTCGCCGGAAAATGTGTTTCAAATGAGCTCGAAAGGTAGGGTGGTGGACTCGCTAAAAAATGTGTTCCAAATGAGCTCGAAAGGAAGGGTAAACGGACTCATTTCTAAGCAAAAATGGTGGACTCACCGAAAAATTTGTTTCATATGAGCTCCAAAGGTAGGGTGGTGGACTCGCTAAAAAAATGTGTTTCAAATGAGCTCGAAAGGTAGGGTAAACAGACTTATTTCTCATAAAAAATAGTGGACTCGCCGGAAAATGTGTTTCAAATGAGCTCCAAAGGTAGGGTGGTGGACTCGCTAAAAATGTGTTTCAAATGAGCTCGAAAGGTAGGGTAAACGGCCTCATTTCTATGAAAAAATGGTGGACTCGCCGAAAAATGTGTTTCAAATGAGCTTCAAAGGTAGGGTGGTGGTCTAGCTGAAAATGTGTTTCAAATGAGCTCCAAAGATAGGGTAAATGGCCCATTTCTGAGCAAAATTGGTGGACTTGGCGAAAAATGTGTTTCATATGAGCTCAAAAGGTAGGGTGATGGACCCGCTAAAAAAATGTGTTTCGAATGAGCTCGAAAGGTAGGGTAAACAGCCTCATGTAAGCTAAAATGGTGGACACGCTGAAAAAAGTGTTTCAAATGGGTTCGAAAGGTACGGTGGTGGACTCGCTAAAAAATGTGTTTCAAATGAGCTCGAAAGGTAGTGTGGTCTGAACTCACTAAAATATGTGTTTCAAATGAGTTCGAAAGGTAGGGTAAACGGCCTCATTTCTAAGCAAAAATGGTGGACTCGCCGAAAAATGTGTTTCAAATGAGATCGAAAGGTAGGGTAAACAGACTCAGTTCTAAACAAAAACGGTGGACTCGCCGAAAAATGTGTTTCATATGAGCTCCAAAGGTAGGGTGGTGGACTCGCTAAAAAAATGTGTTTCAAATGAACTCGAACGGTAGGGTAAACGGCCTTATTTCTAAAAAAAATAGTAGACTCGCCGGAAAATGTGTTTCAAATGAGCTCGAAAGGTAGGGTGGTGGACTCGCTAAAAAATGTGTTCCAAATGAGCTCGAAAGGAAGGGTAAACGGACTCATTTCTAAGCAAAAATGGTGGACTCACCGAAAAATTTGTTTCATATGAGCTCCAAAGGTAGGGTGGTGGACTCGCTAAAAAATGTGTTTCAAATGAGCTCGAAAGGTAGTGTGGTCTGAACTCACTAAAATATGTGTTTCAAATGAGTTCGAAAGGTAGGGTAAACGGCCTCATTTCTAAGCAAAAATGGTGGACTCGCCGAAAAATGTGTTTCAAATGAGTTCGAAAGGTAGGGTGGTTGACTCGCTAAAAAATGTGTTTCAAATGAATTCAAAAGGTCGGGTAAACAGACTCATTTCTAAGCAAAAATGGTGGACTCGCCGAAAAATGTGTTTCAAATGAGCTCAAAACGTAGGGTGGTGTGGACTTGCTAAAAAATGTGTTTTGAATGAGCTCAAAAGGTAGGGTAAACGGCCTCATTTCTAAGCAAAAATAGTGGTCTCGCCGAAAAATGTGTTTCAAATGAGCTCGGAAGGTAGGGTGGTGGACTCGCTAAATTATGTGTTTCAAATGAGATTGAAAGGTAGGGTAAACGGACTCATTTCTAAGCAAAAATGGTGGACTTGCCGAAAAATGTGTTTCATATGAGCTCCAAAGGTAGGGTGGTGGACTCGCTAAAAAAATAAGTTTCAAATGAACTCGAACGGTAGGGTAAACGGCCTTATTTCTAAGAAAAAATAGTTGACTCGCCGGAAAATGTGTTTCAAATGAGCTCCAAAGGTAGGGTAGTGGATTCGCTAAACAATTTGTTTCAACTGAGCTCGAAAGGAAGGGTAAACGGCCTCATTTCTAAGCAAAAATGGTGGACTCACCGAAAAATTTGTTTCATATGAGCTCCAAAGGTAGGGTGGTGGACTCGCTAAAAAAATGTGTTTCAAATGAGCTCGAAAGGTAGGGTAAACAGACTTATTTCTCATAAAAAATAGTGGACTCGCCGGAAAATGTGTTTCAAATGAGCTCCAAAGGTAGGGTGGTGGACTCGCTAAAAATGTGTTTCAAATGAGCTCGAAAGGTAGGGTAAACGGCCTCATTTCTATGAAAAAATGGTGGACTCGCCGAAAAATGTGTTTCAAATGAGCTTCAAAGGTAGGGTGGTGGTCTAGCTGAAAATGTGTTTCAAATGAGCTCCAAAGATAGGGTAAATGGCCCATTTCTGAGCAAAATTGGTGGACTTGGCGAAAAATGTGTTTCATATGAGCTCAAAAGGTAGGGTGATGGACCCGCTAAAAAAATGTGTTTCGAATGAGCTCGAAAGGTAGGGTAAACAGCCTCATGTAAGCTAAAATGGTGGACACGCTGAAAAAAGTGTTTCAAATGGGTTCGAAAGGTACGGTGGTGGACTCGCTAAAAAATGTGTTTCAAATGAGCTCGAAAGGTAGTGTGGTCTGAACTCACTAAAATATGTGTTTCAAATGAGTTCGAAAGGTAGGGTAAACGGCCTCATTTCTAAGCAAAAATGGTGGACTCGCCGAAAAATGTGTTTCAAATGAGATCGAAAGGTAGGGTAAACAGACTCAGTTCTAAACAAAAACGGTGGACTCGCCGAAAAATGTGTTTCATATGAGCTCCAAAGGTAGGGTGGTGGACTCGCTAAAAAAATGTGTTTCAAATGAACTCGAACGGTAGGGTAAACGGCCTTATTTCTAAGAAAAAATAGTAGACTCGCCGGAAAATGTGTTTCAAATGAGCTCGAAAGGTAGGGTGGTGGACTCGCTAAAAAATGTGTTCCAAATGAGCTCGAAAGGAAGGGTAAACGGACTCATTTCTAAGCAAAAATGGTGGACTCACCGAAAAATTTGTTTCATATGAGCTCCAAAGGTAGGGTGGTGGACTCGCTAAAAAATGTGTTTCAAATGAGCTCGAAAGGTAGTGTGGTCTGAACTCACTAAAATATGTGTTTCAAATGAGTTCGAAAGGTAGGGTAAACGGCCTCATTTCTAAGCAAAAATGGTGGACTCTCCGAAAAATGTGTTTCAAATGAGTTCGAAAGGTAGGGTGGTTGACTCGCTAAAAAATGTGTTTCAAATGAATTCAAAAGGTCGGGTAAACAGACTCATTTCTAAGCAAAAATGGTGGACTCGCCGAAAAATGTGTTTCAAATGAGCTCAAAACGTAGGGTGGTGTGGACTTGCTAAAAAATGTGTTTTGAATGAGCTCAAAAGGTAGGGTAAACGGCCTCATTCCTAAGAAAAAATAGTGGTCTCGCCGAAAAATGTGTTTCAAATGAGATCGAAAGGTAGGGTAAACAGACTCAGTTCTAAACAAAAACGGTGGACTCGCCGAAAAATGTGTTTCATATGAGCTCCAAAGGTAGGGTGGTGGACTCGCTAAAAAAATGTGTTTCAAATGAACTCGAACAATAGGGTAAACGGCCTTATTTCTAAGAAAAAATAGTGGACTCGCCGGAAAATGTGTTTCAAATGAGCTCGAAAGGTAGGGTGGTGGACTCGCTAAAAAATGTGTTTCAAATGAGCTCGAAAGGAAGGGTAAACAAACTCATTTCTAAGCAAAAATGGTGGACTCGCCGAAAAATTTGTTTCATATGAGCTCCAAAGGTAGGGTGGTGGACTCGCTAAAAAAATGTGTTTCAAATGAGCTCGAAAGGTAGGGTAAACAGACTTATTTCTCAGAAAAAATAGTGGACTCGCCGGAAAATGTGTTTCAAATGAGCTCCAAAGGTAGGGTGGTGGACTCGCTAAAAATGTGTTTCAAATGAGCTCGAAAGGTAGGGTAAACGGCCTCATTTCTATGAAAAAATGGTGGACTCGCCGAAAAATATGTTTCAAATGAGCTTCAAAGGTAGGGTGGTGGTCTAGCTGAAAAATGTGTTTCAAATGAGCTCCAAAGATAGGGTAAACGGCCCATTTCTGAGCAAAATTGGTGGACTTGGCGAAAAATGTGTTTCATATGAGCTCAAAAGGTAGGGTGATGGACCCGCTAAAAAAATGTGTTTCGAATGAGCTCGAAAGGTAGGGTAAACAGCCTCATGTAAGCTAAAATGGTGGACACGCTGAAAAAAGTGTTTCAAATGGGTTCGAAAGGTACGGTGGTGGACTCGCTAAAAAATGTGTTTCAAATGAGCTCGAAAGGTAGTGTGGTCTGAACTCACTAAAATATGTGTTTCAAATGAGTTCGAAAGGTAGGGTAAACGGCCTCATTTCTAAGCAAAAATGGTGGACTCGCCGAAAAATGTGTTTCAAATGAGATCGAAAGGTAGGGTAAACAGACTCAGTTCTAAACAAAAACGGTGGACTCGCCGAAAAATGTGTTTCATATGAGCTCCAAAGGTAGGGTGGTGGACTCGCTAAAAAAATGTGTTTCAAATGAACTCGAACGGTAGGGTAAACGGCCTTATTTCTAAGAAAAAATAGTAGACTCGCCGGAAAATGTGTTTCAAATGAGCTCGAAAGGTAGGGTGGTGGACTCGCTAAAAAATGTGTTCCAAATGAGCTCGAAAGGAAGGGTAAACGGACTCATTTCTAAGCAAAAATGGTGGACTCACCGAAAAATTTGTTTCATATGAGCTCCAAAGGTAGGGTGGTGGACTCGCTAAAAAAATGTGTTTCAAATGAGCTCGAAAGGTAGGGTAAACAGACTTATTTCTCATAAAAAATAGTGGACTCGCCGGAAAATGTGTTTCAAATGAGCTCCAAAGGTAGGGTGGTGGACTCGCTAAAAATGTGTTTCAAATGAGCTCGAAAGGTAGGGTAAACGGCCTCATTTCTATGAAAAAATGGTGGACTCGCCGAAAAATGTGTTTCAAATGAGCTTCAAAGGTAGGGTGGTGGTCTAGCTGAAAATGTGTTTCAAATGAGCTCCAAAGATAGGGTAAATGGCCCATTTCTGAGCAAAATTGGTGGACTTGGCGAAAAATGTGTTTCATATGAGCTCAAAAGGTAGGGTGATGGACCCGCTAAAAAAATGTGTTTCGAATGAGCTCGAAAGGTAGGGTAAACAGCCTCATGTAAGCTAAAATGGTGGACACGCTGAAAAAAGTGTTTCAAATGGGTTCGAAAGGTACGGTGGTGGACTCGCTAAAAAATGTGTTTCAAATGAGCTCGAAAGGTAGTGTGGTCTGAACTCACTAAAATATGTGTTTCAAATGAGTTCGAAAGGTAGGGTAAACGGCCTCATTTCTAAGCAAAAATGGTGGACTCGCCGAAAAATGTGTTTCAAATGAGTTCGAAAGGTAGGGTGGTTGACTCGCTAAAAAATGTGTTTCAAATGAATTCAAAAGGTCGGGTAAACAGACTCATTTCTAAGCAAAAATGGTGGACTCGCCGAAAAATGTGTTTCAAATGAGCTCAAAACGTAGGGTGGTGTGGACTTTCTAAAAAATGTGTTTTGAATGAGCTCAAAAGGTAGGGTAAACGGCCTCATTCCTAAGAAAAAATAGTGGTCTCGCCGAAAAATGTGTTTCAAATGAGATCGAAAGGTAGGGTAAACAGACTCAGTTCTAAACAAAAACGGTGGACTCGCCGAAAAATGTGTTTCATATGAGCTCCAAAGGTAGGGTGGTGGACTCGCTAGAAAAATGTGTTTCAAATGAACTCGAACAATAGGGTAAACGGCCTTATTTCTAAGAAAAAATAGTGGACTCGCCGGAAAATGTGTTTCAAATGAGCTCGAAAGGTAGGGTGGTGGACTCGCTAAAAAATGTGTTTCAAATGAGCTCGAAAGGAAGGGTAAACAAACTCATTTCTAAGCAAAAATGGTGGACTCGCCGAAAAATTTGTTTCATATGAGCTCCAAAGGTAGGGTGGTGGACTCGCTAAAAAAATGTGTTTCAAATGAGCTCGAAAGGTAGGGTAAACAGACTTATTTCTCAGAAAAAATAGTGGACTCGCCGGAAAATGTGTTTCAAATGAGTTCCAAAGGTAGGGTGGTGGACTCGCTAAAAATGTGTTTCAAATGAGCTCGAAAGGTAGGGTAAACGGCCTCATTTCTATGAAAAAATGGTGGACTCGCCGAAAAATATGTTTCAAATGAGCTTCAAAGGTAGGGTGGTGGTCTAGCTGAAAAATGTGTTTCAAATGAGCTCCAAAGATAGGGTAAACGGCCCATTTCTGAGCAAAATTGGTGGACTTGGCGAAAAATGTGTTTCATATGAGCTCAAAAGATAGGGTGATGGACCCGCTAAAAAAATGTGTTTCGAATGAGCTCGAAAGGTAGGGTAAACAGCCTCATGTAAGCTAAAATGGTGGACACACTGAAAAAAGTGTTTCAAATGGGTTCGAAAGGTACGGTGGTGGACTCGCTAAAAAATGTGTTTCAAATGAGCTCGAAAGGTAGTGTGGTCTGAACTCACTAAAATATGTGTTTCAAATGAGTTTGAAAGGTAGGGTAAACGGCCTCATTTCTAAGCAAAAATGGTGGACTCGCCGAAAAATGTGTTTCAAATGAGTTCGAAAGGTAGGGTGGTTGACTCGCTAAAAAATGTGTTTCAAATGAATTCAAAAGGTCGGGTAAACAGACTCATTTCTAAGCAAAAATGGTGGACTCGCCGAAAAATGTGTTTCAAATGAGCTCAAAACGTAGGGTGGTGTGGACTTGCTAAAAAATGTGTTTTGAATGAGCTCAAAAGGTAGGGTAAACGGCCTCATTCCTAAGAAAAAATAGTGGTCTCGCCGAAAAATGTGTTTCAAATGAGCTCGAAAGGTAGGGTGGTGGACTCGCTAAAAAATGTGTTTCAAATAAATTCAAAAGGTAGGGTAAACAGACTCATTTCTAAGCAAAAATGGTGGACTCGCCAAAAAATGTGTTTCAAATGAGCTCGAAAGGTAGGGTGGTGGACTCGCTAAAAAATGTGTTTCAAATGAGCTCGAAAGGAAGGGTAAACGAACTCATTTCTAAGCAAAAATGGTGGACTCGCCGAAAAATTTGTTTCATATGAGCTCCAAAGGTAGGGTGGTGGACTCGCTAAAAAAATGTGTTTCAAATGAGCTCGAAAGGTAGGGTAAACAGACTTATTTCTCAGAAAAAATAGTGGACTCGCCGGAAAATGTGTTTCAAATGAGCTCCAAAGGTAGGGTGGTGGACTCGCTAAAAATGTGTTTCAAATGAGCTCGAAAGGTAGGGTAAACGGCCTCATTTCTATGAAAAAATGGTGGACTCGCCGAAAAATGTGTTTCAAATGAGCTTCAAAGGTAGGGTGGTGGTCTAGCTGAAAATGTGTTTCAAATGAGCTCCAAAGATAGGGTAAACGGCCCATTTCTGAGCAAAATTGGTGGACTTGGCGAAAAATGTGTTTCATATGAGCTCAAAAGGTAGGGTGATGGACCCGCTAAAAAAATATGTTTCGAATGAGCTCGAAAGGTAGGGTAAACAGCCTCATGTAAGCTAAAATGGTGGACACGCTGAAAAAAGTGTTTCAAATGGGTTCGAAAGGTACGGTGGTGGACTCGCTAAAAAATGTGTTTCAAATGAGCTCGAAAGGTAGTGTGGTCTGAACTCACTAAAATATGTGTTTCAAATGAGTTCGAAAGGTAGGGTAAACGGCCTCATTTCTAAGCAAAAATGGTGGACTCGCCGAAAAATGTGTTTCAAATGAGTTCGAAAGGTAGGGTGGTTGACTCGCTAAAAAATGTGTTTCAAATGAATTCAAAAGGTCGGGTAAACAGACTCATTTCTAAGCAAAAATGGTGGACTCGCCGAAAAATGTGTTTCAAATGAGCTCAAAACGTAGGGTGGTGTGGACTTGCTAAAAAATGTGTTTTGAATGAGCTCAAAAGGTAGGGTAAACGGCCTCATTCCTAAGAAAAAATAGTGGTCTCGCCGAAAAATGTGTTTCAAATGAGCTCGAAAGGTAGGGTGGTGGACTCGCTAAAAAATGTGTTTCAAATAAATTCAAAAGGTAGGGTAAACAGACTCATTTCTAAGCAAAAATGGTGGACTCGCCAAAAAATGTGTTTCAAATGAGCTCGAAAGGTAGGGTGGTGGACTCGCTTAAAAATGTGTTTCAAATGAGCTCGAAAGGAAAGGTAAACGAACTCATTTCTAAGCAAAAATGGTGGACTCGCCGAAAAATTTGTTTCATATGAGCTCCAAACGTAGGGTGGTGGACTCGCTAAAAAAATGTGTTTCAAATGAGCTCGAAAGGTAGGGTAAACAGACTTATTTCTCAGAAAAAATAGTGGACTCGCCGGAAAATGTGTTTCAAATGAGCTCCAAAGGTAGGGTGGTGGACTCGCTAAAAATGTGTTTCAAATGAGCTCGAAAGGTAGGGTAAACGGCCTCATTTCTATGAAAAAATGGTGGACTCGCCGAAAAATGTGTTTCAAATGAGCTTCAAAGGTAGGGTGGTGGTCTAGCTGAAAATGTGTTTCAAATGAGCTCCAAAGATAGGGTAAACGGCCCATTTCTGAGCAAAATTGGTGGACTTGGCGAAAAATGTGTTTCATATGAGCTCAAAAGGTCGGGTGATGGACCCGCTAAAAAAATGTGTTTCGAATGAGCTCGAAAGGTAGGGTAAACAGCCTCATGTAAGCTAAAATGGTGGACACGCTGAAAAAAGTGTTTCAAATGGGTTCGAAAGGTACGGTGGTGGACTCGCTAAAAAATGTGTTTCAAATGAGCTCGAAAGGTAGTGTGGTCTGAACTCACTAAAATATGTGTTTCAAATGAGTTCGAAAGGTAGGGTAAACGGCCTCATTTCTAAGCAAAAATGGTGGACTCGCCGAAAAATGTGTTTCAAATGAGTTCGAAAGGTAGGGTGGTTGACTCGCTAAAAAATGTGTTTCAAATGAATTCAAAAGGTCGGGTAAACAGACTCATTTCTAAGCAAAAATGGTGGACTCGCCGAAAAATGTGTTTCAAATGAGCTCAAAACGTAGGGTGGTGTGGACTTGCTAAAAAATGTGTTTTGAATGAGCTCAAAAGGTAGGGTAAACGGCCTCATTCCTAAGAAAAAATAGTGGTCTCGCCGAAAAATGTGTTTCAAATGAGCTCGAAAGGTAGGGTGGTGGACTCGCTAAAAAATGTGTTTCAAATAAATTCAAAAGGTAGGGTAAACAGACTCATTTCTAAGCAAAAATGGTGGACTCGCCAAAAAATGTGTTTCAAATGAGCTCGAAAGGTAGGGTGGTGGACTCGCTAAAAAATGTGTTTCAAATGAGCTCGAAAGGAAGGGTAAACGAACTCATTTCTAAGCAAAAATGGTGGACTCGCCGAAAAATTTGTTTCATATGAGCTCCAAAGGTAGGGTGGTGGACTCGCTAAAAAAATGTGTTTCAAATGAGCTCGAAAGGTAGGCTAAACAGACTTATTTCTCAGAAAAAATAGTGGACTCGCCGGAAAATGTGTTTCAAATGAGCTCCAAAGGTAGGGTGGTGGACTCGCTAAAAATGTGTTTCAAATGAGCTCGAAAGGTAGGGTAAACGGCCTCATTTCTATGAAAAAATGGTGGACTCGCCGAAAAATGTGTTTCAAATTAGCTTCAAAGGTAGGGTGGTGGTCTAGTTGAAAATGTGTTTCAAATGAGCTCCAAAGATAGGGTAAACGGCCTATTTCTGAGCAAAATTGGTGGACTTGGCGAAAAATGTGTTTCATATGAGCTCAAAAGGTAGGGTGATGGACCCGCTAAAAAAATGTGTTTCGAATGAGCTCGAAAGGTAGGGTAAACAGCCTCATGTAAGCTAAAATGGTGGACACGCTGAAAAAAGTGTTTCAAATGGGTTCGAAAGGTACGGTGGTGGACTCGCTAAAAAATGTGTTTCAAATGAGCTCGAAAGGTAGTGTGGTCTGAACTCACTAAAATATGTGTTTCAAATGAGTTCGAAAGGTAGGGTAAACGGCCTCATTTCTAAGCAAAAATGGTGGACTCGCCGAAAAATGTGTTTCAAATGAGTTCGAAAGGTAGGGTGGTTGACTCGCTAAAAAATGTGTTTCAAATGAATTCAAAAGGTCGGGTAAACAGACTGATTTCTAAGCAAAAATGGTGGACTCGCCGAAAAATGTGTTTCAAATGAGCTCAAAACGTAGGGTGGTGTGGACTTGCTAAAAAATGTGTTTTGAATGAGCTCAAAAGGTAGGGTAAACGGCCTCATTCCTAAGAAAAAATAGTGGTCTCGCCGAAAAATGTGTTTCAAATGAGATCGAAAGGAAGGGTAAACAGACTCAGTTCTAAACAAAAACGGTGGACTCGCCGAAAAATGTGTTTCATATGAGCTCCAAAGGTAGGGTGGTGGACTCGCTAAAAAAATGTGTTTCAAATGAACTCGAACGGTAGGGTAAACGGCCTTATTTCTAAGAAAAAATAGTAGACTCGCCGGAAAATGTGTTTCAAATGAGCTCGAAAGGTAGGGTGGTGGACTCGCTAAAAAATGTGTTCCAAATGAGCTCGAAAGGAAGGGTAAACGGACTCATTTCTAAGCAAAAATGGTGGACTCACCGAAAAATTTGTTTCATATGAGCTCCAAAGGTAGGGTGGTGGACTCGCTAAAAAAATGTGTTTCAAATGAGCTCGAAAGGTAGGGTAAACAGACTTATTTCTCATAAAAAATAGTGGACTCGCCGGAAAATGTGTTTCAAATGAGCTCCAAAGGTAGGGTGGTGGACTCGCTAAAAATGTGTTTCAAATGAGCTCGAAAGGTAGGGTAAACGGCCTCATTTCTATGAAAAAATGGTGGACTCGCCGAAAAATGTGTTTCAAATGAGCTTCAAAGGTAGGGTGGTGGTCTAGCTGAAAATGTGTTTCAAATGAGCTCCAAAGATAGGGTAAACGGCCCATTTCTGAGAAAAATTGGTGGACTTGGCGAAAAATGTGTTTCATATGAGCTCAAAAGGTAGGGTGATGGACCCGCTAAAAAAATGTGATTCGAATGAGCTCGAAAGGTAGGGTAAACAGCCTCATGTAAGCTAAAATGGTGGACACGCTGAAAAAAGTGTTTCAAATGGGTTCGAAAGGTACGGTGGTGGACTCGCTAAAAAATGTGTTTCAAATGAGCTCGAAAGGTAGTGTGGTCTGAACTCACTAAAATATGTGTTTCAAATGAGTTCGAAAGGTAGGGTAAACGGCCTCATTTCTAAGGAAAAATGGTGGACTCGCCGAAAAATGTGTTTCAAATGAGTTCGAAAGGTAGGGTGGTTGACTCGCTACAAAATGTGTTTCAAATGAATTCAAAAGGTCGGGTAAACAGACTCATTTCTAAGCAAAAATGGTGGACTCGCCGAAAAATGTGTTTCAAATGAGCTCAAAACGTAGGGTGGTGTGGACTTGCTAAAAAATGTGTTTTGAATGAGCTCAAAAGGTAGGGTAAACGGCCTCATTCCTAAGAAAAAATAGTGGTCTCGCCGAAAAATGTGTTTCAAATGAGATCGAAAGGTAGGGTAAACAGACTCAGTTCTAAACAAAAACGGTGGACTCGCCGAAAAATGTGTTTCATATGAGCTCCAAAGGTAGGGTGGTGGACTCGCTAAAAAAATGTGTTTCAAATGAACTCGAACAATAGGGTAAACGGCCTTATTTCTAAGAAAAAATAGTGGACTCGCCGGAAAATGTGTTTCAAATGAGCTCGAAAGGTAGGGTGGTGGACTCGCTAAAAAATGTGTTTCAAATGAGCTCGAAAGGAAGGGTAAACGAACTCATTTCTAAGCAAAAATGGTGGACTCGCCGAAAAATTTGTTTCATATGAGCTCCAAAGGTAGGGTGGTGGACTCGCTAAAAAAATGTGTTTCAAATGAGCTCGAAAGGTAGGGTAAACAGACTTATTTCTCAGAAAAAATAGTGGACTCGCCGGAAAATGTGTTTCAAATGAGCTCCAAAGGTAGGGTGGTGGACTCGCTAAAAATGTGTTTCAAATGAGCTCGAAAGGTAGGGTAAACGGCCTCATTTCTATGAAAAAATGGTGGACTCGCCGAAAAATATGTTTCAAATGAGCTTCAAAGGTAGGGTGGTGGTCTAGCTGAAAAATGTGTTTCAAATGAGCTCCAAAGATAGGGTAAACGGCCCATTTCTGAGCAAAATTGGTGGACTTGGCGAAAAATGTGTTTCATATGAGCTCAAAAGGTAGGGTGATGGACCCGCTAAAAAAATGTGTTTCGAATGAGCTCGAAAGGTAGGGTAAACAGCCTCATGTAAGCTAAAATGGTGGACACGCTGAAAAAAGTGTTTCAAATGGGTTCGAAAGGTACGGTGGTGGACTCGCTAAAAAATGTGTTTCAAATGAGCTCAAAAGGTAGTGTGGTCTGAACTCACTAAAATATGTGTTTCAAATGAGTTCGAAAGGTAGGGTAAACGGCCTCATTTCTAAGCAAAAATGGTGGACTCGCCGAAAAATGTGTTTCAAATGAGTTCGAAAGGTAGGGTGGTTGACTCGCTAAAAAATGTGTTTCAAATGAATTCAAAAGGTCGGGTAAACAGACTCATTTCTAAGCAAAAATGGTGGACTCGCCGAAAAATGTGTTTCAAATGAGCTCAAAACGTAGGGTGGTGTGGACTTGCTAAAAAATGTGTTTTGAATGAGCTCAAAAGGTAGGGTAAACGGCCTCATTCCTAAGAAAAAATAGTGGTCTCGCCGAAAAATGTGTTTCAAATGAGCTCGAAAGGTAAGGTGGTGGACTCGCTAAAAAATGTGTTTCAAATAAATTCAAAAGGTAGGGTAAACAGACTCATTTCTAAGCAAAAATGGTGGACTCGCCAAAAAATGTGTTTCAAATGAGCTCGAAAGGTAGGGTGGTGGACTCGCTAAAAAATGTGTTTCAAATGAGCTCGAAAGGAAGGGTAAACGAACTCATTTCTAAGCAAAAATGGTGGACTCGCCGAAAAATTTGTTTCATATGAGCTCCAAAGGTAGGGTGGTGGACTCGCTAAAAAAATGTGTTTCAAATGAGCTCGAAAGGTAGGGTAAACAGACTTATTTCTCAGAAAAAATAGTGGACTCGCCGGAAAATGTGTTTCAAATGAGCTCCAAAGGTAGGGTGGTGGACTCGCTAAAAATGTGTTTCAAATGAGCTCGAAAGGTAGGGTAAACGGCCTCATTTCTATGAAAAAATGGTGGACTCGCCGAAAAATGTGTTTCAAATGAGCTTCAAAGGTAGGGTGGTGGTCTAGCTGAAAAATGTGTTTCAAATGAGCTCCAAAGATAGGGTAAACGGCCCATTTCTGAGCAAAATTGGTGGACTTGGCGAAAATTGTGTTTCATATGAGCTCAAAAGGTAGGGTGATGGACCCGCTAAAAAAATGTGTTTCGAATGAGCTCGAAAGGTAGGGTAAACAGCCTCATGTAAGCTAAAATGGTGGACACGCTGAAAAAAGTGTTTCAAATGGGTTCGAAAGGTACGGTGGTGGACTCGCTAAAAAATGTGTTTCAAATGAGCTCGAAAGGTAGTGTGGTCTGAACTCACTAAAATATGTGTTTCAAATGAGTTCGAAAGGTAGGGTAAACGGCCTCATTTCTAAGCAAAAATGGTGGACTCGCCGAAAAATGTGTTTCAAATGAGTTCGAAAGGTAGGGTGGTTGACTCGCTAAAAAATGTGTTTCAAATGAATTCAAAAGGTCGGGTAAACAGACTCATTTCTAAGCAAAAATGGTGGACTCGCCGAAAAATGTGTTTCAAATGAGCTCAAAACGTAGGGTGGTGTGGACTTGCTAAAAAATGTGTTTTGAATGAGCTCAAAAGGTAGGGTAAACGGCCTCATTCCTAAGAAAAAATAGTGGTCTCGCCGAAAAATGTGTTTCAAATGAGCTCGAAAGGTAGGGTGGTGGACTCGCTAAAAAATGTGTTTCAAATAAATTCAAAAGGTAGGGTAAACAGACTCATTTCTAAGCAAAAATGGTGGACTCGCCAAAAAATGTGTTTCAAATGAGCTCAAAAGGTAGTGTGGTGTGGACTCACAAATAAATGTGTTTTGAATAAGCTCGAAAGGTAGGGTAAACGGCCTCATTTCTAAGCAAAAATGGTGGACTCGCGAAAAATGTGTTTCAAATGAGATCGAAAGGTAGGGTGGTGTGGACTCGCTAAAACATGTGTTTCAAATGAGCTCGAAAGGTAGGGTAAACGGCCTCATTTCTAAGCAAAAATGGTGGTCTCGCCGAAAAATGTGTTGCAAATGAGCTCGAAAGGTAGGGTGGTGGACTCGCTAAAAAATGTGTTTCAAATGAGATCGAAAGGTAGGGTAAACAGACTCAGTTCTAAAAAAAAGGTGGACTCGCTGAAAAATGTGTTTCATATGAGCTCCAAAGGTAGGGTGGTGGACTCGCTAAAAAAATGTGTTTCAAATGAACTCGAACGGTAGGGTAAACGGCCTTATTTCTAAGAAGAAAAAGTGGACTCGCCGGAAAATGTGTTTCAAATGAGCTCCAAAGGTAGGGTGGTGGATTCGCTAAAAAATGTGTTTCAACTGAGCTCGAAAGGTAGGGTAAACGGCCTCATTTCTAAGCAAAAATGGTGGACTCGCCGAAAAATGTGTTTCAAATGAGCTCGAAAGGTAGGGTGGTAGACTCGCTAAAAAATGTGTTTCAAATGAGCTCGAATGGTAGGGTAACGGACTCATTTCTAAGGAAAAATGGTGGACTCACCGAAAAATGTGTTTCATATGAGCTCCATAGGTAGGGTGGTGGACTCGCTAAAAAAATGTGTTTCAAATGAGCTCGAAAGCTAGGGTAAACGGCCTCATTTCTAAGAAAAAATGGTGGACTCGCCAAAAAATGTGTTTCAAATGAGCTTCAAAGGTAGGGTGGTGGTCTAGCTGAAAAATGTGTTTCAAATGAGCTCCATAGATAGGGTAAACGGCCCCATTTCTGAGCAAAAATGTGGACTTGTCGAAAATTGTTTTTCATATGAGCTCCAATGGTAGGGTGGTGGACTCGCTAAAAAGTGTGTTTCAAATGAGTTTGAAAGGTAGGGTAAACTGCCTCATTTGTAAGCAAAAAAGGTGGACACGCCGAAAAATGTGTTTCAAATGAGTTCGAAAGGTAGGGTGGTTGACCCGCTAAAAAATGTGTTTCGACTGAGCTCGAAATGTTGGGTAAACGGCCTCATTTCTAAGCAAAAATGGTGGACTCGCCGAAAAATGTGTTTCATATGAGCTCCAGAGGTAGAGTGGTGGACTCGCTAAAAAAATGTGTTTCAAATGAGCTCGAAAGGTAAGGTAAACGGCCTTATTTCTAAGAAAAAATCGTGGACTCGCTGGAAAATGTGTTTCAAATGAGCTCCAAAGGTAGGGTGGTGGACTCGCTAAAAAATGTGTTTCAAATGAGCTCGAAAGGTAGGGTAAACAGACTCATTCCTAAGAAAAAATGGTGGACTCGCCAAAAAATGTGTTTCAAATGAGCTCAAAACGTTGGGTGATGTGGACTCGCTGAAAAATGTGTTTCAAATGAGCTCCAAAGGTAGGGTAACAGCCTCATTTCTAAGAAAAAATGGTGGACTCTCCGAAAAATATGTTTCAAATGAGCTCGAAAGGTTGGGTGGTGTGGACTCGCTAAAATATGTGTTTCAAATGAGCTCGAAAGGTAGGGTAAACGGCCTAATTTCTAAGCAAAAATGGTGGACTCGCCAAAAATGTGTTTCAAATGAGCTCGAAATGTACGGTGGTGGACTCGCTAAAAAATGTGTTTCAAATGAGCTCGAAAGGTAGTGTGGTGTGGACTCACTAAAATATGTGTTTCGAATGAGCTCGAAACAATGGTAAACGGCCATATTTCTAAGCAAAAATGGTGGACTCGCCAAACAATGTGTTTCAAATGAGCTTCAAAGGTAGGGTGGTGATCTAGCTGAAAAATGTGTTTCAAATGAGCTCCAATGATAGGGAAAACGGCCTCATTTCTGAGCAAAAATGGTAGACTCCTCGAAAATTGTGTTTCATATGAGCTCGAAAGGTAGGGTGGTGGACTCGCTAAAAAATGTGTTTCAAATGAGTTTCAAAGGTAGGATATACAACCTCATTTGTAAGCAAAAAAGGTGGACACGCCGAAAAATGTGTTTCACATGAGTTCGAAAGGTAGGGTGGTTGACTCGCTAAAAAATGTGTTTCCAATGAATACAAAAGGTAGGGTAAACAGACTCATTTCTAAGCAAAAATGGTGGACTCGCTGAAAAATGTGTTTCAAATGAGCTCAAAACGTAGGGTGGTGTGGACTTACTAAAAAATGTGTTTCGAATGAGCTCGAAAAGTAGGGTAAACGGCCTCATTTCTAAGAAAAAATGGTGGTCTCGCCGAAAAATATGTTTCAAATAAGCTCGAAAGGTAGGGTGGTGGACTCGCTAAAAAATGTGTTTCAAATGAGATCGAAAGGTAGGGTAAACGGACTCATTTCTAAGCAAAAATGGTGGACTTGCCGAAAAATGTGTTTCATATGAGCTCCAAAGGTAGGGTGGTGGACTCGCTAAAAAAATGTGTTTCAAATGAACTCGAACGGTAGGATAAACGGCCTTATTTCAAAGAAAAAAAAGTGGACTCGCCGGAAAATGTCTTTCAAATGAGCTCCAAAGGTAGGGTGGTGGATTCGCTAAAAAATGTGTTTCAACTGAGCTCGAAAGGTAGGGTAAACGGCCTCATTTCTAAGCAAAAATGGTGGACTCGCCGAAAAATGTGTTTCAAATGAGCTCGAAAGGTAGGGTGGTAGACTCGCTAAAAAATGAGATTCAAATGAGCTCGAATGGTAGGGTAACGGACTCATTTCTAAGGAAAAATGGTGGACTCACCGAAAAATGTGTTTCAAATGAGCTCCAAAGGTAGGGTGGTGGACTCGCTAAAAATGTGTTTCAAATGAGCTCGAAAGGTAGGGTAAACGGCCTCATTTCTATGAAAAAATGGTGGACTCGCCGAAAAATGTGTTTCAAATGAGCTTCAAAGGTAGGGTGGTGGTCTAGCTGAAAAATGTGTTTCAAATGAGCTCCAAAGATAGGGTAAACGGCCCATTTCTGAGCAAAATTGGTGGACTTGGCGAAAAATGTGTTTCATATGAGCTCAAAAGGTAGGGTGATGGACCCGCTAAAAAAATGTGTTTCGAATGAGCTCGAAAGGTAGGGTAAACAGCCTCATGTAAGCTAAAATGGTGGACACGCTGAAAAAAGTGTTTCAAATGGGTTCGAAAGGTACGGTGGTGGACTCGCTAAAAAATGTGTTTCAAATGAGCTCGAAAGGTAGTGTGGTCTGAACTCACTAAAATATGTGTTTCAAATGAGTTCGAAAGGTAGGGTAAACGGCCTCATTTCTAAGCAAAAATGGTGGACTCGCCGAAAAATGTGTTTCAAATGAGTTCGAAAGGTAGGGTGGTTGACTCGCTAAAAAATGTGTTTCAAATGAATTCAAAAGGTCGGGTAAACAGACTCATTTCTAAGCAAAAATGGTGGACTCGCCGAAAAATGTGTTTCAAATGAGCTCAAAACGTAGGGTGGTGTGGACTTGCTAAAAAATGTGTTTTGAATGAGCTCAAAAGGTAGGGTAAACGGCCTCATTCCTAAGAAAAAATAGTGGTCTCGCCGAAAAATGTGTTTCAAATGAGCTCGAAAGGTAGGGTGGTGGACTCCCTAAAAAATGTGTTTCAAATAAATTCAAAAGGTAGGGTAAACAGACTCATTTCTAAGAAAAAATGGTGGACTCGCCAAAAAATGTGTTTCAAATGAGCTCAAAAGGTAGTGTGGTGTGGACTCACAAATAAATGTGTTTTGAATAAGCTCGAAAGGTAGGGTAAACGGCCTCATTTCTAAGCAAAAATGGTGGACTCGCGAAAAATGTGTTTCAAATGAGCTCGAAAGGTAGGGTGGTGTGGACTCGCTAAAACATGTGTTTCAAATGAGCTCGAAAGGTAGGGTAAACGGCCTCATTTCTAAGCAAAAATGGTGGTCTCGCCGAAAAATGTGTTGCAAATGAGCTCGAAAGGTAGGGTGGTGGACTCGCTAAAAAATGTGTTTCAAATGAGATCGAAAGGTAGGGTAAACAGACTCAGTTCTAAAAAAAAAGGTGGACTCGCCAAAAAATGTGTTTCATATGAGCTCCAAAGGTAGGGTGGTGGACTCGCTAAAAAAATGTGTTTCAAATGAACTCGAACGGTAGGATAAACGGCCTTATTTCAAAGAAGAAAAAGTGGACTCGCCGGAAAATGTGTTTCAAATGAGCTCCAAAGGTAGGGTGGTGGATTCGCTAAAAAATGTGTTTCAACTGAGCTCGAAAGGTAGGGTAAACGGCCTCATTTCTAAGCAAAAATGGTGGACTCGCCGAAAAATGTGTTTCAAATGAGCTCGAAAGGTAGGGTGGTAGACTCGCTAAAAAATGTGTTTCAAATGAGCTCGAATGGTAGGGTAACGGACTCATTTCTAAGGAAAAATGGTGGACTCACCGAAAAATGTGTTTCAAATGAGCTCCAAAGGTAGGGTGGTGGACTCGCTAAAAATGTGTTTCAAATGAGCTCGAAAGGTAGGGTAAACGGCCTCATTTCTATGAAAAAATGGTGGACTCGCCGAAAAATGTGTTTCAAATGAGCTTCAAAGGTAGGGTGGTGGTCTAGCTGAAAAATGTGTTTCAAATGAGCTCCAAAGATAGGGTAAACGGCCCATTTCTGAGCAAAATTGGTGGACTTGGCGAAAAATGTGTTTCATATGAGCTCAAAAGGTAGGGTGATGGACCCGCTAAAAAAATGTGTTTCGAATGAGCTCGAAAGGTAGGGTAAACAGCCTCATGTAAGCTAAAATGGTGGACACGCTGAAAAAAGTGTTTCAAATGGGTTCGAAAGGTACGGTGGTGGACTCGGTAAAAAATGTGTTTCAAATGAGCTCGAAAGGTAGTGTGGTCTGAACTCACTAAAATATGTGTTTCAAATGAGTTCGAAAGGTAGGGTAAACGGCCTCATTTCTAAGCAAAAATGGTGGACTCGCCGAAAAATGTGTTTCCAATGAGTTCGAAAGGTAGGGTGGTTGACTCGCTAAAAAATGTGTTTCAAATGAATTCAAAAGGTCGGGTAAACAGACTCATTTCTAAGCAAAAATGGTGGACTCGCCGAAAAATGTGTTTCAAATGAGCTCAAAACGTAGGGTGGTGTGGACTTGCTAAAAAATGTGTTTTGAATGAGCTCAAAAGGTAGGGTAAACGGCCTCATTCCTAAGAAAAAATAGTGGTCTCGCCGAAAAATGTGTTTCAAATGAGCTCGAAAGGTAGGGTGGTGGACTCGCTAAAAAATGTGTTTCAAATAAATTCAAAAGGTAGGGTAAACAGACTCATTTCTAAGCAAAAATGGTGGACTCGCCAAAAAATGTGTTTCAAATGAGCTCAAAAGGTAGTGTGGTGTGGACTCACAAATAAATGTGTTTTGAATAAGCTCGAAAGGTAGGGTAAATGGCCTCATTTCTAAGCAAAAATGGTGGACTCGCGAAAAATGTGTTTCAAATGAGCTCGAAAGGTAGGGTGGTGTGGACTCGCTAAAACATGTGTTTCAAATGAGCTCGAAAGGTAGGGTAAACGGCCTCATTTCTAAGCAAAAATGGTGGTCTCGCCGAAAAATGTGTTGCAAATGAGCTCGAAAGGTAGGGTGGTGGACTCGCTAAAAAATGTGTTTCAAATGAGATCGAAAGGTAGGGTAAACAGACTCAGTTCTAAAAAAAAGGTGGACTCGCCGAAAAATGTGTTTCATATGAGCTCCAAAGGTAGGGTGGTGGACTCGCTAAAAAAATGTGTTTCAAATGAACTCGAACGGTAGGGTAAACGGCCTTATTTCTAAGAAGAAAAAGTGGACTCGCCGGAAAATGTGTTTCAAATGAGCTCCAAAGGTAGGGTGGTGGATTCGCTAAAAAATGTGTTTCAACTGAGCTCGAAAGGTAGGGTAAACGGCCTCATTTCTAAGCAAAAATGGTGGACTCGCCGAAAAATGTGTTTCAAATGAGCTCGAAAGGTAGGGTGGTAGACTCGCTAAAAAATGTGTTTCAAATGAGCTCGAATGGTAGGGTAACGGACTCATTTCTAAGGAAAAATGGTGGACTCACCGAAAAATGTGTTTCATATGAGCTCCATAGGTAGGGTGGTGGACTCGCTAAAAAAATGTGTTTCAAATGAGCTCGAAAGCTAGGGTAAACGGCCTCATTTCTAAGAAAAAATGGTGGACTCGCCAAAAAATGTGTTTCAAATGAGCTTCAAAGGTAGGGTGGTGGTTTAGCTGAAAAATGTGTTTCAAATGAGCTCCATAGATAGGGTAAACGGCCCCATTTCTGAGCAAAAATGTGGACTTGTCGAAAATTGTTTTTCATATGAGCTCCAATGGTAGGGTGGTGGACTCGCTAAAAAGTGTGTTTCAAATGAGTTTGAAAGGTAGGGTAAACGGCCTCATTTGTAAGCAAAAAAGGTGGACACGCCGAAAAATGTGTTTCAAATGAGTTCGAAAGGTAGGGTGGTTGACCCGCTAAAAAATGTGTTTCGACTGAGCTCGAAATGTTGGGTAAACGGCCTCATTTCTAAGCAAAAATGGTGGACTCGCCGAAAAATGTGTTTCATATGAGCTCCAGAGGTAGAGTGGTGGGCTCGCTAAAAAAATGTGTTTCAAATGAGCTCGAAAGGTAAGGTAAACGGCCTTATTTCTAAGAAAAAATCGTGGACTCGCTGGAAAATGTGTTTCAAATGAGCTCCAAAGGTAGGGTGGTGGACTCGCTAAAAAATGTGTTTCAAATGAGCTCGAAAGGTAGGGTAAACAGACTCATTCCTAAGAAAAAATGGTGGACTCGCCAAAAAATGTGTTTCAAATGAGCTCAAAACGTTGGGTGATGTGGACTCGCTGAAAAATGTGTTTCAAATGAGCTCCAAAGGTAGGGTAACAGCCTCATTTCTAAGAAAAAATGGTGGACTCTCCGAAAAATATGTTTCAAATGAGCTCGAAAGGTTGGGTGGTGTGGACTCGCTAAAATATGTGTTTCAAATGAGCTCGAAAGGTAGGGTAAACGGCCTAATTTCTAAGCAAAAATGGTGGACTCGCCAAAAATGTGTTTCAAATGAGCTCGAAATGTACGGTGGTGGACTCGCTAAAAAATGTGTTTCAAATGAGCTCGAAAGGTAGTGTGGTGTGGACTCACTAAAATATGTGTTTCGAATGAGCTCGAAACAATGGTAAACGGCCATATTTCTAAGCAAAAATGGTGGACTCGCCAAACAATGTGTTTCAAATGAGCTTCAAAGGTAGGGTGGTGATCTAGCTGAAAAATGTGTTTCAAATGAGCTCCAATGATAGGGAAAACGGCCTCATTTCTGAGCAAAAATGGTAGACTCCTCGAAAATTGTGTTTCATATGAGCTCGAAAGGTAGGGTGGTGGACTCGCTAAAAAATGTGTTTCAAATGAGTTTCAAAGGTAGGATATACAACTTCATTTGTAAGCAAAAAAGGTGGACACGCCGAAAAATGTGTTTCACATGAGTTCGAAAGGTAGGGTGGTTGACTCGCTAAAAAATGTGTTTCCAATGAATACAAAAGGTAGGGTAAACAGACTCATTTCTAAGCAAAAATGGTGGACTCGCTGAAAAATGTGTTTCAAATGAGCTCAAAACGTAGGGTGGTGTGGACTTACTAAAAAATGTGTTTCGAATGAGCTCGAAAAGTAGGGTAAACGGCCTCATTTCTAAGAAAAAATGGTGGTCTCGCCGAAAAATATGTTTCAAATGAGCTCGAAAGGTAGGGTGGTGGACTCGCTAAAAAATGTGTTTCAAATGAGATCGAAAGGTAGGGTAAACGGACTCATTTCTAAGCAAAAATGGTGGACTTGCCGAAAAATGTGTTTCATATGAGCTCCAAAGGTAGGGTGGTGGACTCGCTAAAAAAATGTGTTTCAAATGAACTCGAACGGTAGGGTAAACGGCCTTATTTCAAAGAAAAAATAGTGGACTCGCTGGAAAATGTGTTTCAAATGAGGTCCAAAGGTAGGGTGGTGGATTCGCTAAAAAATGTGTTTCAACTGAGCTCGAAAGGTAGGGTAAATGGCCTCATTTCTAAGAAAAAATGGTGGACTCGCCGAAAATGTGTTTCAAATGAGCTTCAAAGGTAGGGTGGTGGTCTAGCTGAAAAATGTGTTTCAAATGAGATCCAAAGATATGGTAAACGGCCCCATTTCTGAGCAAAAATGGTGGACTCGCGAAAAATGTGTTTCAAATAAGCTCGAAAGGTAGGGTGGTGTGGACTCGCTAAAACATGTGTTTCAAATGAGCTCGAAAGGTAGGGTAAACGGCCTAGTGGACTCGCCGGAAAATGTGTTTCAAATGAGCTCCAAAGGTAGAGTGGTGGATTCGCTAAACAATGTGTTTCAACTGAGCTCGAAAGGTAGGGTAAACGGCCTCATTTCTAAGCAAAAATGGTGGACTCGCCAAAAAATGTGTTTAAAATGAATTTCAAAGGTAGGGTGGTGGTCTAGCTGAAAAATGTGTTTCAAATGAGCTCGAAAGGTAGGGTGGTGGACTCGCTAAAAAATGTGTTTCAAATGAGCTCGAATGGAAGGGTAAACGGACTCATTTCTAAGCAAAAATGGTGGACTCGCCGAAAAATGTGTTTCATATGAGCTCCAAAGGTAGGGTTGTGGACTCGCTAAAAAAATGTGTTTCGAATGAGCTCGAAAGGTAGAGTAAACGGCCTCATTTCTAAGAAAAAATGGTGGACTCTCCGAAAAATGTGTTTCAAATGAGCTCGAAAGGTAGGGTGGTGTGGACTCACTAAAATATGTGTTTCAAATGAGCGCGAAAGGTAAACGACCTCATTTCTAAGAAAAAATGGTGGACTCGCCAAAAAATGTGTTTCAAATGAGCTCAAAAGGTAGTGTGGTGTGGACTCACAAATAAATGTGTTTTGAATAAGCTCGAAAGGTAGGGTAAACGGCCTCATTTCTAAGCAAAAATGGTGGACTCGCGAAAAATGTGTTTCAAATGAGCTCGAAAGGTAGGGTGGTGTGGACTCGCTAAAACATGTGTTTCAAATGAGCTCGAAAGGTAGGGTAAACGGCCTCATTTCTAAGCAAAAATGGTGGTCTCGCCGAAAAATGTGTTTCAAATGAGCTCAAAAGGTAGGGTGGTGGACTCGCTAAAAAATGTGTTTCAAATGAGATCGAAAGGTAGGGTAAACAGACTCATTTCTAAACAAAAACGGTGGACTCGCCGAAAAATGTGTTTCATATGAGCTCCAAAGGTAGGGTGGTGGACTCGCTAAAAAAATGTGTTTCAAATGAACTCGAACGGTAGGGTAAACGGCCTTATTTCTAAGAAAAAATAGTGGACTCGCCGGAAAATGTGTTTCAAATGAGCTCCAAAGGTAGGGTGGTGGATTCGCTAAAAAATGTGTTTCAACTGAGCTCGAAAGGTAGGGTAAACGGCCTCATTTCTGAGCAAAAATGTGGACTTGTCGAAAATTGTTTTTCATATGAGCTCCAATGGTAGGGTGGTGGACTCGCTAAAAAATGTGTTTCAAATGAGCTTCAAAGGTAGGGTGGTGATCTAGCTGAAAATGTGTTTCAAATGAGCTGCAATGATAGGGAAAACGGCCTCATTTCTGAGCAAAAATGGTAGACTCGCCGAAAATTGTGTTTTATATGAGCTCGAAAGGTAGGGTGGTGGACTCGCTAAAAAATGTGTTTCAAATGAGTTTCAAAGGTAGGATAAACAACCTCATTTGTAAGCAAAAAAGGTGGACTCGCTAAAAATTGTGTTTCAAAGGAGTTTGAAAGGTAGGATAAACCGCCTCATTTGTAAGAAAAAAAGGTGGACACGCCAAAAAATGTGTTTCAATTCATTTCAAAAGGTAGGGTGGTTTACTCGCTAAAAAATGTGTTTCAAATGAATTCAAAAGGTAGGGTAAACAGACTCATTTCTAAGAAAAAATGGTGGACTCACGGAAAAATGTGTTTCAAATGAGCTCAAAACGTAGAGTGGTGTGGACTTGCTAAAAAATGTGTTTCGAATGAGATCGAAAAGTAGGGTAAACGGCCTCATTTCTAAGAAAAAATGGTGGTCTCGCCGAAAAATGTGTTTCAAATGAGCTCAAAAGGTAGGGTGGTGGACTCGCTAAAAAATGTGTTTCAAATGAGATCGAAAGGTAGGGTAAACGGACTCATTTCTAAGCAAAAATGGTGGACTTGCCGAAAAATGTGTTTCATATGAGCTCCAAAGGTAGGGTGGTGGACTCGCTAAAAAAATGTGTTTCAAATGAACTCGAACGGTAGGGTAAACGGTCTTTCAAAGAAAAAATAGTGGCGCCGGAAAATGTGTTTCAAATGAGATCCAAAGGTAGGGTGGTGGATTCGCTAAAAAATGTGTTTCAACTGAGCTCGAAAGGTAGGGTAAATGGCCTCATTTCTAAGAAAAAATGGTGGACTCGCCGAAAAATGTGTTTCAAATGAGATCCAAATGTAGGGTGGTGGATTCGCTAAAAAATGTGTTTCAACTGAGCTCGAAAGGTAGGGTAAATGGCCTCATTTCTAAGAAAAAATGGTGGACTCGCCGAAAAATGTGTTTCAAATGAGCTTCAAAGGTAGGTTGGTGGTCTTGCTGAAAAATGTGTTTCAAATGAGATCCAAAGATATGGTAAACGGCCCCATTTCTGAGCAAAAATGGTGGACTCGCAAAAAATGTGTTTCAAATAAGCTCGAAAGGTAGGGTGGTGTGGACTCGCTAAAACATGTGTTTCAAATGAGCTCGAAAGGTAGGGCAAACGGCCTAGTGGACTCGCCGGAAAATGTGTTTCAAATGAGCTCCAAAGGTAGGGTGGTGGATTCGCTAAACAATGTGTTTCAACTGAGCTCGAAAGGTAGGGTAAACGGCCTCATTTCTAAGCAAAAATGGTGGACTCGCCGAACAATGTGTTTCAAATGAATTTCAAAGGTAGGGTGGTGGTCTAGCTGAAAAATGTGTTTCAAATGAGCTCGAAAGGTAGGGTGGTGGACTCGCTAAAAAATGTGTTTCAAATGAGCTCGAAAGGAAGGGTAAACGGACTCATTTCTAAGCAAAAATGGTGGACTCGCCGAAAAATGTGTTTCATATGAGCTCCAAAGGTAGGGTGGTGGACTCGCTAAAAAAATGTGTTTCAAATGAGCTCGAAAGGTAGGGTAAACAGACTTATTTCTCAGAAAAAATAGTGGACTCGCCGGAAAATGTGTTTCAAATGAGCTCCAAAGGTAGGGTGGTGGACTCGCTAAAAATGTGTTTCAAATGAGCTCGAAAGGTAGGGTAAACGGCCTCATTTCTAAGAAAAAATGGTGGACTCGCTGAAAAATGTGTTTCAAATGAGCTTCAAAGGTAGGGTGGTGGTCTAGCTGAAAAATGTGTTTCAAATGAGCTCCAAAGATAGGGTAAACGGCCCATTTCTGAGCAAAATTGGTGGACTTGGCGAAAAATGTGTTTCATATAAGCTCAAAAGGTAGGGTGATGGACCCGCTAAAAAAATGTGTTTCGAATGAGCTCGAAAGGTAGGGTAAACGGCCTCATGTAAGAAAAAATGGTGGACACGCTGAAAAAAGTGTTTCAAATGGGTTCGAAAGGTAGGGTGGTGGACTCGCTAAAAAATGTGTTTCAAATGAATTCAAAAGGTAGGGTAAACAGACTCATTTCTAAGCAAAAATGGTGGACTCACCAAAAAATGTGTTTCAAATGAGCTCAAAAGGTAGTGTGGTGCGGACTCACAAATAAATGTGTTTTGAATAAGCTCGAAAGGTAGGGTAAACGGCCTCATTTCTAAGAAAAAATGGTGGACTCGCGAAATATGTGTTTCAAATGAGCTCGAAAGGTAGGGTGGTGTGGACTCGCTAAAAAATGTGTTTCAAATGAGATCGAAAGGTAGGGTAAACAGACTCATTTCTAAACAAAAATGGTGGACTCGCCGAAAAATGTGTTTCATATGAGTTCCAAAGGTAGGGTGGTGGACTCGCTAAAAAAATGTGTTTCAAATGAACTCGAACGGTAGGGTAAACGGCCTTATTTCTAAGAAAATATAGTGGACTCGCCGGAAAATGTTTTTCAAATGAGCTCCAAAGGTAGGGTGGTGGATTCGCTAAAAAATGTGTTTCAACTGAGCTCGAAAGGTAGGGTAAACGGCCTCATTTCTAAGCAAAAATGGTGGACTCGCCGAAAAATGTGTTTCAAATGAGCTCGAAAGGTAGGGTGGTAGACTCGCTAAAAAAAGTGTTTCAAATGAGCTCGAATGGTAGGGTAACGGACTCATTTCTAAGCAAAAATGGTGGACTCACCGAAAAATGTGTTTCATATGAGCTCCATAGGTAACGTGGTGGACTCGCTAAAAAAATGTGTTTCAAATGAGCTCGAAAGCTAGGGTAAACGGACTCATTTCTAAGAAAAAATAGTGGACTCGCCGGAAAATGTGTTTCAAATGAGCTTCAAAGGTAGGGTGGTGGACTCGCTAAAAAATGTGTTTCAAATGAGCTCGAAAGGTAGGGTAAACGGCCTCATTTCTAAGAAAAATGGTGGACTCGCCGAAAAATGTGTTTCAAATGAGCTTCAAAGGTAGGGTGGTGGTCTAGCTGAAAAATGTGTTTCAAATGAGCTCCAAAGATAGGGTAAACGGCCCATTTCTGAGCAAAATTGGTGGACTTGGCGAAAAATGTGTTTCATATGAGCTCATAAGGAAGGGTGATGGACCCGCTAAAAAAATGTGTTTCGAATGAGCTCGAAAGGTAGGGTAAACGGCCTCATGTAAGATAAAATGGTGGACACGCTGAAAAAAGTGTTTCAAATGGGTTCGAAAGGTACGGTGGTGGACTCGCTAAAAAATGTGTTTCAAATGAGCTCGAAAGGTAGTGTGGTCTGAACTCACTAAAATATGTGTTTCAAATGAGTTCTAAAGGTAGGGTAAACGGCCTCATTTCTAAGCAAAAATGGTGGACTCGCCGAAAAATGTGTTTCAAATGAGTTCGAAAGGTAGGGTGGTTGACTCGCTAAAAAATGTGTTTCAAATGAATTCAAAAGGTCGGGTAAACAGACTCATTTCTAAGCAAAAATGGTGGACTCGCCGAAAAATGTGTTTCAAATGAGCTCAAAACGTAGGGTGGTGTGGACTTGCTAAAAAATGTGTTTTGAATGAGCTCGAAAGGTAGGGTAAACGGCCTCATTTCTAAGAAAAAATAGTGGTCTCGCCGAAAAATGTGTTTCAAATGAGCTCGAAAGGTAGGGTGGTGGACTCGCTAAAAAATGTGTTTGAAATGAATTCAAAAGGTAGGGTAAACAGACTCATTTCTAAGCAAAAATGGTGGACTCGCCAAAAAATGTGTTTCAAATGAGCTCAAAAGGTAGTGTGGTGTGGACTCACAAATAAATGTGTTTTGAATAAGCTCGAAAGGTAGGGTAAACGGACTCATTTCTAAGCAAAAATGGTGGACTCGTGAAAAATGTGTTTCAAATGAGCTCGAAAGGTAGGGTGGTGTGGACTTGCTAAAACATGTGTTTCAAATGAGCTCGAAAGGTTGGGTAAACGGCCTCATTTCTAAGCAAAAATGGTGGTCTCGCCGAAAACTGTGTTTCAAATGAGCTCGAAAGGTAGGGTGGTGGACTCGCTAAAAAATGTGTTTCAAATGAGATCAAAAGGTAGGGTAAACAGACTCATTTCTAAACAAAAACGGTGGACTCGCCGAAAAATGTGTTCCATATGAGCTCCAAAGGTAGGGTGGTGGACTCGCTAAAAAAATGTGTTTCAAATGAACTCGAACGGTAGGGTAAACGGTCTTATTTCTAAGAAAAAATAGTGAACTCGCCGGAAAATGTGTTTCAAATGAACTCCAAAGGTAGGGTGGTGGATTCGCTAAAAAATGTGTTTCAACTGAGCTCGAAAGGTAGGGTAAACGGCCTCATTTCTAAGAAAAAATGGTGGACTCGCCGAAAAATGTGTTTCAAATGAGCTCGAAAGGTAGGATGGTAGACTCGCTAAAAAATGTGTTTCAAATGAGCTCGAATGGTAGGGTAACGGACTCATTTATAAGCAAAAATGGTGGACACACCGAAAAATGTGTTTCATATGAGCTCCATAGGTAGGGTGGTGGACTCGCTAAAAAAATGTGTTTCAAATGAGCTCGAAAGTTAGGGTAAACGGCCTCATTTCTAAGAAAAAATGGTGGACTCGCCAAAAAAATGTGTTTCAAATGAGCTTCAAAGGTAGGGTGGTGGTCTAGCTGAAAAATGTGTTTCAAATGAGCTCCATAGATAGGGTAAACGGCCCCATGTCTGAGCAAAAATGTGGACTTGTCGAAAAATGTGTTTCAAATGAGCTTCAAAGGTAGGGTGGTTGTCTAGCTGAAAAATGTGTTTCAAATGAGCTCCAAAGATAGGGTAAACGGCCCATTTTTTAGCAAAATTGATGGACTTGGCGAAAAATGTGTTTCCTATAAGCTCAAAAGGTAGGGTGATGGACCCGCTAAAAAAATGTGTTTCGAATGAGCTCGAAAGGTAGGGTAAACGGCCTCATGTAAGAAAAAATGGTGGACACGCTGAAAAAAGTGTTTCAAATGGGTTCGAAAGGTAGGGTGGTGGACTCGCTAAAAAATGTGTTTCAAATGAATTCAAAAGGTAGGGTAAACAGACTCATTTCTAAGAAAAAATGGTGGACTCGCCAAAAAATGTGTTTCAAATGAGCTCAAAAGGTAGTGTGGTGCGGACTCACAAATAAATGTGTTTTGAATAAGCTCGAAAGGTAGGGTAAACGGCCTCATTTCTAAGAAAAAATGGTGGACTCGCGAAAAATGTGTTTCAAATGAGCTCGAAAGGTAGGGTGGTGTGGACTCGCTAAAACATGTGTTTCAAATGAGCTCGAAAGGTAGGGTAAACGGCCTCATTTCTAAGCAAAAATGGTGGTCTCGCCGAAAAATGTGTTTCAAATGAGCTCGAAAGATAGGGTGGTGGACTCGCTAAAAAATGTGTTTCAAATGAGATCGAAAGGTAGGGTAAACAGACTCATTTCTAAACAAAAATGGTGGACTCGCCAAAAAATGTGTTTCAAATGAGCTCAAAAGGTAGTGTGGTGTGGACTCACAAATAAATGTGTTTTGAATAAGATCGAAAGGTAGGGTAAACGGACTCATTTCTAAGCAAAAATGGTGGACTCGCGAAAAATGTGTTTCAAATGAGCTCGAAAGGTAGGGTGGTGTGGACTCGCTAAAACATGTGTTTCAAATGAGCTCGAAAGGTAGGGTAAACGGCCTCATTTCTAAGCAAAAATGGTGGTCTCGCCGAAAAATGTGTTTCAAATGAGCTCGAAAGGTAGGGTGGTGGACTCGCTAAAAAATGTGTTTCAAATGAGATCGAAAGGTAGGGTAAACAGACTCATTTCTAAACAAATATGGTGGACTCGCCGAAAAATGTGTTTCATATGAGTTCCAAAGGTAGGGTGGTGGACTCGCTAAAAAAATGTGTTTCAAATGAACTCGAACGGTAGGGTAAACGGCCTTATTTCTAAGAAAAAATAGTGAACTCGCCGGAAAATGTGTTTCAAATGAGCTCCAAAGGTAGGGTGGTGGATTCGCTAAAAAATGTGTTTCAACTGAGCTCGAAAGGTAGGGTAAACGACCTCATTTCTAAGCAAAAATGGTGGACTCGCCGAAAAATGTGTTTCAAATGAGCTCGAAAGGTAGGGTGGTAGACTCGCTAAAAAATGTGTTTCAAATGAGCTCGAATGGTAGGGTAACGGACTCATTTCTAAGCAAAAATGGTGGACACACCGAAAAATGTGTTTCATATCAGCTCCATAGGTAGGGTGGTGGACTCGCTAAAAAAATGTGTTTCAAATGAGCTCGAAAGTTAGGGTAAACGGCCTCATTTCTAAGAAAAAATGGTGGACTCGCCAAAAAATTGTGTTTCAAATGAGCTTCAAAGGTAGGGTGGTGGTCTAGCTGAAAAATGTGTTTCAAATGAGCTCCAAAGATAGGGTAAACGGCCCATTTTTGAGCAAAATTGGTGGACTTGGCGAAAAATGTGTTTCCTATAAGCTCAAAAGGTAGGGTGATGGACCCGCTAAAAAAATGTGTTTCGAATGAGCTCGAAAGGTAGGGTAAACGGCCTCATGTAAGAAAAAATGGTGGACACGCTGAAAAAAGTGTTTCAAATGGGTTCGAAAGGTAGGGTGGTGGGCTCGCTAAAAAATGTGTTTCAAATGAATTCAAAAGGTAGGGTAAACAGACTCATTTCTAAGAAAAAATGGTGGACTCGCCAAAAAATGTGTTTCAAATGAGCTCAAAAGGTAGTGTGGTGCGGACTCACAAATAAATGTGTTTTGAATAAGCTCGAAAGGTAGGGTAAACGGCCTCATTTCTAAGAAAAAATGGTGGACTCGCGAAAAATGTGTTTCAAATGAGCTCGAAAGGTAGGGTGGTGTGGACTCGCTAAAACATGTGTTTCAAATGAGCTCGAAAGGTAGGGTAAACGGCCTCATTTCTAAGCAAAAATGGTGGTCTCGCCGAAAAATGTGTTTCAAATGAGCTCGAAAGATAGGGTGGTGGACTCGCTAAAAAATGTGTTTCAAATGAGATCGAAAGGTAGGGTAAACAGACTCATTTCTAAACAAAAATGGTGGACTCGCCAAAAAATGTGTTTCAAATGAGCTCAAAAGGTAGTGTGGTGTGGACTCACAAATAAATGTGTTTTGAATAAGCTCGAAAGGTAGGGTAAACGGACTCATTTCTAAGCAAAAATGGTGGACTCGCGAAAAATGTGTTTCAAATGAGCTCAAAACGTAGGGTGGTGTGGACTTGCTAAAAAATGTGTTTTGAATGAGCTCGAAAGGTAGGGTAAACGGCCTCATTTCTAAGAAAAAATAGTGGTCTCGCCGAAAAATGTGTTTCAAATGAGCTCGAAAGGTAGGGTGGTGGACTCGCTAAAAAATTTGTTTCAAATGAATTCAAAAGGTAGGGTAAACAGACTCATTTCTAAGCAAAAATGGTGGACTCGCCAAAAAATGTGTTTCAAATGAGCTCAAAAGGTAGTGTGGTGTGGACTCACAAATAAATGTGTTTTGAATAAGCTCGAAAGGTAGGGTAAACGGACTCATTTCTAAGCAAAAATGGTGGACTCCCGCAAAATGTGTTTCAAATGAGCTCGAAAGGTAGGGTGGTGTGGACTTGCTAAAACATGTGTTTCAAATGAGCTCGAAAGGTAGGGTAAACGGCCTCATTTCTAAGCAAAAATGGTGGTCTCGCCGAAAACTGTGTTTCAAATGAGCTCGAAAGGTAGGGTGGTGGACTCGCTAAAAAATGTGTTTCAAATGAGATCAAAAGGTAGGGTAAACAGACTCATTTCTAAACAAAAACGGTGGACTCGCCGAAAAATGTGTTCCATATGAGCTCCAAAGGTAGGGTGGTGGACTCGCTAAAAAAATGTGTTTCAAATGAACTCGAACGGTAGGGTAAACGGTCTTATTTCTAAGAAAAAATAGTGAACTCGCCGGAAAATGTGTTTCAAATGAGCTCCAAAGGTAGGGTGGTGGATTCGCTAAAAAATGTGTTTCAACTGAGCTCGAAAGGTAGGGTAAACGGCCTCATTTCTAAGCAAAAATGGTGGACTCGCCGAAAAATGTGTTTCAAATGAGCTCGAAAGGTAGGGTGGTAGACTCGCTAAAAAATGTGTTTCAAATGAGCTCGAATGGTAGGGTAACGGACTCATTTCTAAGCAAAAATGGTGTACACACCGAAAAATGTGTTTCATATGAGCTCCATAGGTAGGGTGGTGGACTCGCTAAAAAAATGTGTTTCAAATGAGCTCGAAAGTTAGGGTAAACGGCCTCATTTCTAAGAAAAAATGGTGGACTCGCCAAAAAAATGTGTTTCAAATGAGCTTCAAAGGTAGGGTGGTGGTCTAGCTGAAAAATGTGTTTCAAATGAGCTCCATAGATAGGGTAAACGGCCCCATGTCTGAGAAAAAATGTGGACTTGTCGAAAATTGTTTTTCATATGAGCTCCAATGGTAGGGTGGTGGACTCGCTAAAAAATGTGTTTCAAATGAGCTCGAAAGGTAGGGTAAACGGCCTCATTTCTAAGAAAAAATGGTGGACTCGCCGAAAAATGTGTTTCAAATGAGCTTCAAAGGTAGGGTGGTTGTCTAGCTGAAAAATGTGTTTCAAATGAGCTGCAAAGATAGGGTAAACGGCCCATTTTTAAGCAAAATTGGTGGACTTGGCGAAAAATGTGTTTCCTATAAGCTCAAAAGGTAGGGTGATGGACCCGCTAAAAAAATGTGTTTCGAATGAGCTCGAAAGGTAGGGTAAACGGCCTCATGTAAGAAAAAATGGTGGACACGCTGAAAAAAGTGTTTCAAATGGGTTCGAAAGGTAGGGTGGTGGACTCGCTAAAAAATGTGTTTCAAATGAATTCAAAAGGTAGGGTAAACAGACTCATTTCTAAGAAAAAATGGTGGACTCGCCAAAAAATGTGTTTCAAATGAGCTCAAAAGGTAGTGTGGTGCGGACTCACAAATAAATGTGTTTTGAATAAGCTCGAAAGGTAGGGTAAACGGCCTCATTTCTAAGAAAAAATGGTGGACTCGCGAAAAATGTGTTTCAAATGAGCTCGAAAGGTAGGGTGGTGTGGACTCGCTAAAACATGTGTTTCAAATGAGCTCGAAAGGTAGGGTAAACGGCCTCATTTCTAAGCAAAAATGGTGGTCTCGCCGAAAAATGTGTTTCAAATGAGCTCGAAAGGTAGGGTGGTGGACTCGCTAAAAAATGTGTTTCAAATGAGATCGAAAGGTACGGTAAACAGACTCATTTCTAAACAAATATGGTGGACTCGCCGAAAAATGTGTTTCATATGAGTTCCAAAGGTAGGGTGGTGGACTCGCTAAAAAAATGTGTTTCAAATGAACTCGAACGGTAGGGTAAACGGCCTTATTTCTAAGAAAAAATAGTGAACTCGCCGGAAAATGTGTTTCAAATGAGCTCCAAAGGTAGGGTGGTGGATTCGCTAAAAAATGTGTTTCAACTGAGCTCGAAAGGTAGGGTAAACGGCCTCATTTCTAAGAAAAAATGGTGGACTCGCCGAAAAATGTGTTTCAAATGAGCTCGAAAGGTAGGGTGGTAGACTCGCTAAAAAATGTGTTTCAAATGAGCTCGAATGGTAGGGTAACGGACTCATTTCTAAGCAAAAATGGTGGACACACCGAAAAATGTGTTTCATATGAGCTCCATAGGTAGGGTGGTGGACTCGCTAAAAAAATGTGTTTCAAATGAGCTCGAAAGTTAGGGTAAACGGCCTCATTTCTAAGAAAAAATGGTGGACTCGCCAAAAAAATGTGTTTCAAATGAGCTTCAAAGGTAGGGTGGTGGTCTAGCTGAAAAATGTGTTTCAAATGAGCTCCATAGATAGGGTAAACGGCCCCATGTCTGAGCAAAAATGTGGACTTGTCGAAAATTGTTTTTCATATGAGCTCCAATGGTAGGGTGGTGGACTCGCTAAAAAATGTGTTTCAAATGAGCTCGAAAGGTAGGGTAAACGGCCTCATTTCTAAGAAAAAATAGTGGTCTCGCCGAAAAATGTGTTTCAAATGAGCTCGAAAGGTAGGGTGGTGGACTCGCTAAAAAATTTGTTTCAAATGAATTCAAAAGGTAGGGTAAACAGACTCATTTCTAAGCAAAAATGGTGGACTCGCCAAAAAATGTGTTTCAAATGAGCTCAAAAGGTAGTGTGGTGTGGACTCACAAATAAATGTGTTTTGAATAAGCTCGAAAGGTAGGGTAAACGGACTCATTTCTAAGCAAAAATGGTGGACTCCCGCAAAATGTGTTTCAAATGAGCTCGAAAGGTAGGGTGGTGTGGACTTGCTAAAACATGTGTTTCAAATGAGCTCGAAAGGTAGGGTAAACGGCCTCATTTCTAAGCAAAAATGGTGGTCTCGCCGAAAACTGTGTTTCAAATGAGCTCGAAAGGTAGGGTGGTGGACTCGCTAAAAAATGTGTTTCAAATGAGATCAAAAGGTAGGGTAAACAGACTCATTTCTAAACAAAAACGGTGGACTCGCCGAAAAATGTGTTCCATATGAGCTCCAAAGGTAGGGTGGTGGACTCGCTAAAAAAATGTGTTTCAAATGAACTCGAACGGTAGGGTAAACGGTCTTATTTCTAAGAAAAAATAGTGAACTCGCCGGAAAATGTGTTTCAAATGAGCTCCAAAGGTAGGGTGGTGGATTCGCTAAAAAATGTGTTTCAACTGAGCTCGAAAGGTAGGGTAAACGGCCTCATTTCTAAGCAAAAATGGTGGACTCGCCGAAAAATGTGTTTCAAATGAGCTCGAAAGGTAGGGTGGTAGACTCGCTAAAAAATGTGTTTCAAATGAGCTCGAATGGTAGGGTAACGGACTCATTTCTAAGCAAAAATGGTGTACACACCGAAAAATGTGTTTCATATGAGCTCCATAGGTAGGGTGGTGGACTCGCTAAAAAAATGTGTTTCAAATGAGCTCGAAAGTTAGGGTAAACGGCCTCATTTCTAAGAAAAAATGGTGGACTCGCCAAAAAAATGTGTTTCAAATGAGCTTCAAAGGTAGGGTGGTGGTCTAGCTGAAAAATGTGTTTCAAATGAGCTCCATAGATAGGGTAAACGGCCCCATGTCTGAGAAAAAATGTGGACTTGTCGAAAATTGTTTTTCATATGAGCTCCAATGGTAGGGTGGTGGACTCGCTAAAAAATGTGTTTCAAATGAGCTCGAAAGGTAGGGTAAACGGCCTCATTTCTAAGAAAAAATGGTGGACTCGCCGAAAAATGTGTTTCAAATGAGCTTCAAAGGTAGGGTGGTTGTCTAGCTGAAAAATGTGTTTCAAATGAGCTGCAAAGATAGGGTAAACGGCCCATTTTTAAGCAAAATTGGTGGACTTGGCGAAAAATGTGTTTCCTATAAGCTCAAAAGGTAGGGTGATGGACCCGCTAAAAAAATGTGTTTCGAATGAGCTCGAAAGGTAGGGTAAACGGCCTCATGTAAGAAAAAATGGTGGACACGCTGAAAAAAGTGTTTCAAATGGGTTCGAAAGGTAGGGTGGTGGACTCGCTAAAAAATGTGTTTCAAATGAATTCAAAAGGTAGGGTAAACAGACTCATTTCTAAGAAAAAATGGTGGACTCGCCAAAAAATGTGTTTCAAATGAGCTCAAAAGGTAGTGTGGTGCGGACTCACAAATAAATGTGTTTTGAATAAGCTCGAAAGGTAGGGTAAACGGCCTCATTTCTAAGAAAAAATGGTGGACTCGCGAAAAATGTGTTTCAAATGAGCTCGAAAGGTAGGGTGGTGTGGACTCGCTAAAACATGTGTTTCAAATGAGCTCGAAAGGTAGGGTAAACGGCCTCATTTCTAAGCAAAAATGGTGGTCTCGCCGAAAAATGTGTTTCAAATGAGCTCGAAAGGTAGGGTGGTGGACTCGCTAAAAAATGTGTTTCAAATGAGATCGAAAGGTACGGTAAACAGACTCATTTCTAAACAAATATGGTGGACTCGCCGAAAAATGTGTTTCATATGAGTTCCAAAGGTAGGGTGGTGGACTCGCTAAAAAAATGTGTTTCAAATGAACTCGAACGGTAGGGTAAACGGCCTTATTTCTAAGAAAAAATAGTGAACTCGCCGGAAAATGTGTTTCAAATGAGCTCCAAAGGTAGGGTGGTGGATTCGCTAAAAAATGTGTTTCAACTGAGCTCGAAAGGTAGGGTAAACGGCCTCATTTCTAAGAAAAAATGGTGGACTCGCCGAAAAATGTGTTTCAAATGAGCTCGAAAGGTAGGGTGGTAGACTCGCTAAAAAATGTGTTTCAAATGAGCTCGAATGGTAGGGTAACGGACTCATTTCTAAGCAAAAATGGTGGACACACCGAAAAATGTGTTTCATATGAGCTCCATAGGTAGGGTGGTGGACTCGCTAAAAAAATGTGTTTCAAATGAGCTCGAAAGTTAGGGTAAACGGCCTCATTTCTAAGAAAAAATGGTGGACTCGCCAAAAAAATGTGTTTCAAATGAGCTTCAAAGGTAGGGTGGTGGTCTAGCTGAAAAATGTGTTTCAAATGAGCTCCATAGATAGGGTAAACGGCCCCATGTCTGAGCAAAAATGTGGACTTGTCGAAAATTGTTTTTCATATGAGCTCCAATGGTAGGGTGGTGGACTCGCTAAAAAATGTGTTTCAAATGAGCTCGAAAGGTAGGGTAAACGGCCTCATTTCTAAGAAAAAATAGTGGTCTCGCCGAAAAATGTGTTTCAAATGAGCTCGAAAGGTAGGGTGGTGGACTCGCTAAAAAATTTGTTTCAAATGAATTCAAAAGGTAGGGTAAACAGACTCATTTCTAAGCAAAAATGGTGGACTCGCCAAAAAATGTGTTTCAAATGAGCTCAAAAGGTAGTGTGGTGTGGACTCACAAATAAATGTGTTTTGAATAAGCTCGAAAGGTAGGGTAAACGGACTCATTTCTAAGCAAAAATGGTGGACTCCCGCAAAATGTGTTTCAAATGAGCTCGAAAGGTAGGGTGGTGTGGACTTGCTAAAACATGTGTTTCAAATGAGCTCGAAAGGTAGGGTAAACGGCCTCATTTCTAAGCAAAAATGGTGGTCTCGCCGAAAACTGTGTTTCAAATGAGCTCGAAAGGTAGGGTGGTGGACTCGCTAAAAAATGTGTTTCAAATGAGATCAAAAGGTAGGGTAAACAGACTCATTTCTAAACAAAAACGGTGGACTCGCCGAAAAATGTGTTCCATATGAGCTCCAAAGGTAGGGTGGTGGACTCGCTAAAAAAATGTGTTTCAAATGAACTCGAACGGTAGGGTAAACGGTCTTATTTCTAAGAAAAAATAGTGAACTCGCCGGAAAATGTGTTTCAAATGAGCTCCAAAGGTAGGGTGGTGGATTCGCTAAAAAATGTGTTTCAACTGAGCTCGAAAGGTAGGGTAAACGGCCTCATTTCTAAGCAAAAATGGTGGACTCGCCGAAAAATGTGTTTCAAATGAGCTCGAAAGGTAGGGTGGTAGACTCGCTAAAAAATGTGTTTCAAATGAGCTCGAATGGTAGGGTAACGGACTCATTTCTAAGCAAAAATGGTGTACACACCGAAAAATGTGTTTCATATGAGCTCCATAGGTAGGGTGGTGGACTCGCTAAAAAAATGTGTTTCAAATGAGCTCGAAAGTTAGGGTAAACGGCCTCATTTCTAAGAAAAAATGGTGGACTCGCCAAAAAAATGTGTTTCAAATGAGCTTCAAAGGTAGGGTGGTGGTCTAGCTGAAAAATGTGTTTCAAATGAGCTCCATAGATAGGGTAAACGGCCCCATGTCTGAGAAAAAATGTGGACTTGTCGAAAATTGTTTTTCATATGAGCTCCAATGGTAGGGTGGTGGACTCGCTAAAAAATGTGTTTCAAATGAGCTCGAAAGGTAGGGTAAACGGCCTCATTTCTAAGAAAAAATGGTGGACTCGCCGAAAAATGTGTTTCAAATGAGCTTCAAAGGTAGGGTGGTTGTCTAGCTGAAAAATGTGTTTCAAATGAGCTGCAAAGATAGGGTAAACGGCCCATTTTTGAGCAAAATTGGTGGACTTGGCGAAAAATGTGTTTCCTATAAGCTCAAAAGGTAGGGTGATGGACCCGCTAAAAAAATGTGTTTCGAATGAGCTCGAAAGGTAGGGTAAACGGCCTCATGTAAGAAAAAATGGTGGACACGCTGAAAAAAGTGTTTCAAATGGGTTCGAAAGGTAGGGTGGTGGACTCGCTAAAAAATGTGTTTCAAATGAATTCAAAAGGTAGGGTAAACAGACTCATTTCTAAGAAAAAATGGTGGACTCGCCAAAAAATGTGTTTCAAATGAGCTCAAAAGGTAGTGTGGTGCGGACTCACAAATAAATGTGTTTTGAATAAGCTCGAAAGGTAGGGTAAACGACCTCATTTCTAAGAAAAAATGGTGGACTCGCGAAAAATGTGTTTCAAATGAGCTCGAAAGGTAGGGTGGTGTGGACTCGCTAAAACATGTGTTTCAAATGAGCTCGAAAGGTAGGGTAAACGGCCTCATTTCTAAGCAAAAATGGTGGTCTCGCCGAAAAATGTGTTTCAAATGAGCTCGAAAGGTAGGGTGGTGGACTCGCTAAAAAATGTGTTTCAAATGAGATCGAAAGGTACGGTAAACAGACTCATTTCTAAACAAATATGGTGGACTCGCCGAAAAATGTGTTTCATATGAGTTCCAAAGGTAGGGTGGTGGAGTCGCTAAAAAAATGTGTTTCAAATGAACTCGAACGGTAGGGTAAACGGCCTTATTTCTAAGAAAAAATAGTGAACTCGCCGGAAAATGTGTTTCAAATGAGCTCCAAAGGTAGGGTGGTGGATTCGCTAAAAAATGTGTTTCAACTGAGCTCGAAAGGTAGGGTAAACGGCCTCATTTCTAAGAAAAAATGGTGGACTCGCCGAAAAATGTGTTTCAAATGAGCTCGAAAGGTAGGGTGGTAGACTCGCTAAAAAATGTGTTTCAAATGAGCTCGAATGGTAGGGTAACGGACTCATTTCTAAGCAAAAATGGTGGACACACCGAAAAATGTGTTTCATATGAGCTCCATAGGTAGGGTGGTGGACTCGCTAAAAAAATGTGTTTCAAATGAGCTCGAAAGTTAGGGTAAACGGCCTCATTTCTAAGAAAAAATGGTGGACTCGCCAAAAAAATGTGTTTCAAATGAGCTTCAAAGGTAGGGTGGTGGTCTAGCTGAAAAATGTGTTTCAAATGAGCTCCATAGATAGGGTAAACGGCCCCATGTCTGAGCAAAAATGTGGACTTGTCGAAAATTGTTTTTCATATGAGCTCCAATGGTAGGGTGGTGGACTCGCTAAAAAATGTGTTTCAAATGAGCTCGAAAGGTAGGGTAAACGGCCTCATTTCTAAGAAAAAATGGTGGACTCGCCGAAAAATGTGTTTCAAATGAGCTTCAAAGGTAGGGTGGTTGTCTAGCTGAAAAATGTGTTTCAAATGAGCTCCAAAGATAGGGTAAACGGCCCATTTTTGAGCAAAATTGGTGGACTTGGCGAAAAATGTGTTTCCTATAAGCTCAAAAGGTAGGGTGATGGACCCGCTAAAAAAATGTGTTTCGAATGAGCTCGAAAGGTAGGGTAAACGGCCTCATGTAAGAAAAAATGGTGGACACGCTGAAAAAAGTGTTTCAAATGGGTTCGAAAGGTAGGGTGGTGGACTCGCTAAAAAATGTGTTTCAAATGAATTCAAAAGGTAGGGTAAACAGACTCATTTCTAAGAAAAAATGGTGGACTCGCCAAAAAATGTGTTTCAAATGAGCTCAAAAGGTAGTGTGGTGCGGACTCACAAATAAATGTGTTTTGAATAAGCTCGAAAGGTAGGGTAAACGGCCTCATTTCTAAGAAAAAATGGTGGACTCGCGAAAAATGTGTTTCAAATGAGCTCGAAAGGTAGGGTGGTGTGGACTCGCTAAAACATGTGTTTCAAATGAGCTCGAAAGGTAGGGTAAACGGCCTCATTTCTAAGCAAAAATGGTGGTCTCGCCGAAAAATGTGTTTCAAATGAGCTCGAAAGATAGGGTGGTGGACTAGCTAAAAAATGTGTTTCAAATGAGATCGAAAGGTAGGGTAAACAGACTCATTTCTAAACAAAAATGGTGGACTCGCCGAAAAATGTGTTTCATATGAGTTCCAAAGGTAGGGTGGTGGACTCGCTAAAAAAATGTGTTTCAAATGAACTCGAACGGTAGGGTAAACGGCCTTATTTCTAAGAAAATATAGTGGACTCGCCGGAAAATGTTTTTCAAATGAGCTCCAAAGGTAGGGTGGTGGATTCGCTAAAAAATGTGTTTCAACTGAGCTCGAAAGGTAGGGTAAACGGCCTCATTTCTAAGCAAAAATGGTGGACTCGCCGAAAAATGTGTTTCAAATGAGCTCGAAAGGTAGGGTGGTAGACTCGCTAAAAAAAGTGTTTCAAATGAGCTCGAATGGTAGGGTAACGGACTCATTTCTAAGCAAAAATGGTGGACTCACCGAAAAATGTGTTTCATATGAGCTCCATAGGTAGGGTGGTGGACTCGCTAAAAAAATGTGTTTCAAATGAGCTCGAAAGCTAGGGTAAACGGCCTCATTTCTAAGAAAAAATGGTGGACTCGCCGGAAAATGTGTTTCAAATGAGCTCCAAAGGTAGGGTGGTGGATTCGCTAAAAAATGTGTTTCAACTGAGCTCGAAAGGTAGGGTAAACGGCCTCATTTCTAAGCAAAAATGGTGGACTCGCCGAAAAATGTGTTTCAAATGAGCTCGAAAGGTAGGGTGGTAGACTCGCTAAAAAAAGTGTTTCAAATGAGCTCGAATGGTAGGGTAACGGACTCATTTCTAAGCAAAAATGGTGGACTCACCGAAAAATGTGTTTCATATGAGCTCCATAGGTAGGGTGGTGGACTCGCTAAAAAAATGTGTTTCAAATGAGCTCGAAAGCTAGGGTAAACGGCCTCATTTCTAAGAAAAAATGGTGGACTCGCCAAAAAAATGTGTTTCAAATGAGCTTCAAAGGTAGGGTGGTGGATTCGCTAAAAAATGTGTTTCAACTGAGCTCGAAAGGTAGGGTAAACGGCCTCATTTCTAAGAAAAAATGGTGGACTCGCCGAAAAATGTGTTTCAAATGAGCTCGAAAGGTAGGGTGGTAGACTCGCTAAAAAATGTGTTTCAAATGAGCTCGAATGGTAGGGTAACGGACTCATTTCTAAGCAAAAATGGTGGACACACCGAAAAATGTGTTTCATATGAGCTCCATAGGTAGGGTGGTGGACTCGCTAAAAAAATGTGTTTCAAATGAGCTCGAAAGTTAGGGTAAACGGCCTCATTTCTAAGAAAAAATGGTGGACTCGCCAAAAAAATGTGTTTCAAATGAGCTTCAAAGGTAGGGTGGTGGTCTAGCTGAAAAATGTGTTTCAAATGAGCTCCATAGATAGGGTAAACGGCCCCATGTCTGAGCAAAAATGTGGACTTGTCGAAAATTGTTTTTCATATGAGCTCCAATGGTAGGGTGGTGGACTCGCTAAAAAATGTGTTTCAAATGAGCTCGAAAGGTAGGGTAAACGGCCTCATTTCTAAGAAAAAATGGTGGACTCGCCGAAAAATGTGTTTCAAATGAGCTTCAAAGGTAGGGTGGTTGTCTAGCTGAAAAATGTGTTTCAAATGAGCTCCAAAGATAGGGTAAACGGCCCATTTTTGAGCAAAATTGGTGGACTTGGCGAAAAATGTGTTTCCTATAAGCTCAAAAGGTAGGGTGATGGACCCGCTAAAAAAATGTGTTTCGAATGAGCTCGAAAGGTAGGGTAAACGGCCTCATGTAAGAAAAAATGGTGGACACGCTGAAAAAAGTGTTTCAAATGGGTTCGAAAGGTAGGGTGGTGGACTCGCTAAAAAATGTGTTTCAAATGAATTCAAAAGGTAGGGTAAACAGACTCATTTCTAAGAAAAAATGGTGGACTCGCCAAAAAATGTGTTTCAAATGAGCTCAAAAGGTAGTGTGGTGCGGACTCACAAATAAATGTGTTTTGAATAAGCTCGAAAGGTAGGGTAAACGGCCTCATTTCTAAGAAAAAATGGTGGACTCGCGAAAAATGTGTTTCAAATGAGCTCGAAAGGTAGGGTGGTGTGGACTCGCTAAAACATGTGTTTCAAATGAGCTCGAAAGGTAGGGTAAACGGCCTCATTTCTAAGCAAAAATGGTGGTCTCGCCGAAAAATGTGTTTCAAATGAGCTCGAAAGATAGGGTGGTGGACTAGCTAAAAAATGTGTTTCAAATGAGATCGAAAGGTAGGGTAAACAGACTCATTTCTAAACAAAAATGGTGGACTCGCCGAAAAATGTGTTTCATATGAGTTCCAAAGGTAGGGTGGTGGACTCGCTAAAAAAATGTGTTTCAAATGAACTCGAACGGTAGGGTAAACGGCCTTATTTCTAAGAAAATATAGTGGACTCGCCGGAAAATGTTTTTCAAATGAGCTCCAAAGGTAGGGTGGTGGATTCGCTAAAAAATGTGTTTCAACTGAGCTCGAAAGGTAGGGTAAACGGCCTCATTTCTAAGCAAAAATGGTGGACTCGCCGAAAAATGTGTTTCAAATGAGCTCGAAAGGTAGGGTGGTAGACTCGCTAAAAAAAGTGTTTCAAATGAGCTCGAATGGTAGGGTAACGGACTCATTTCTAAGCAAAAATGGTGGACTCACCGAAAAATGTGTTTCATATGAGCTCCATAGGTAGGGTGGTGGACTCGCTAAAAAAATGTGTTTCAAATGAGCTCGAAAGCTAGGGTAAACGGCCTCATTTCTAAGAAAAAATGGTGGACTCGCCGAAAAATGTGTTTCAAATGAGCTTCAAAGGTAGGGTGGTTGTCTAGCTGAAAAATGTGTTTCAAATGAGCTCCAAAGATAGGGTAAACGGCCCATTTTTTAGCAAAATTGGTGGACTTGGCGAAAAATGTGTTTCCTATAAGCTCAAAAGGTAGGGTGATGGACCCGCTAAAAAAATGTGTTTCGAATGAGCTCGAAATGTAGGGTAAACGGCCTCATGTAAGAAAAAATGGTGGACACGCTGAAAAAAGTGTTTCAAATGGGTTCGAAAGGTAGGGTGGTGGACTCGCTAAAAAATGTGTTTCAAATGAATTCAAAAGGTAGGGTAAACAGACTCATTTCTAAGAAAAAATGGTGGACTCGCCAAAAAATGTGTTTCAAATGAGCTCAAAAGGTAGTGTGGTGCGGACTCACAAATAAATGTGTTTTGAATAAGCTCAAAAGGTAGGGTAAACGGCCTCATTTCTAAGAAAAAATGGTGGACTCGCGAAAAATGTGTTTCAAATGAGCTCGAAAGGTAGGGTGGTGTGGACTCGCTAAAACATGTGTTTCAAATGAGCTCGAAAGGTAGGGTAAACGGCCTCATTTCTAAGCAAAAATGGTGGTCTCGCCGAAAAATGTGTTTCAAATGAGCTCGAAAGATAGGGTGGTGGACTCGCTAAAAAATGTGTTTCAAATGAGATCGAAAGGTAGGGTAAACAGACTCATTTCTAAACAAAAATGGTGGACTCGCCGAAAAATGTGTTTCATATGAGTTCCAAAGGTAGGGTGGTGGACTCGCTAAAAAAATATGTTTCAAATGAACTCGAACGGTAGGGTAAACGGCCTTATTTCTAAGAAAATATAGTGGACTCGCCGGAAAATGTTTTTCAAATGAGCTCCAAAGGTAGGGTGGTGGATTCGCTAAAAAATGTGTTTCAACTGAGCTCGAAAGGTAGGGTAAACGGCCTCATATCTAAGCAAAAATGGTGGACTCGCCGAAAAATGTGTTTCAAATGAGCTCGAAAGGTAGGGTGGTAGACTCGCTAAAAAAAGTGTTTCAAATGAGCTCGAATGGTAGGGTAACGGACTCATTTCTAAGCAAAAATGGTGGACTCACCGAAAAATGTGTTTCATATGAGCTCCATAGGTAGGGTGGTGGACTCGCTAAAAAAATGTGTTTCAAATGAGCTCGAAAGCTAGGGTAAACGGCCTCATTTCTAAGAAAAAATGGTGGACTCGCCGAAAAATGTGTTTCAAATGAGCTTCAAAGGTAGGGTGGTTGTCTAGCTGAAAAATGTGTTTCAAATGAGCTCCAAAGATAGGGTAAACGGCCCATTTTTGAGCAAAATTGGTGGACTTGGCGAAAAATGTGTTTCCTATAAGCTCAAAAGGTAGGGTGATGGACCCGCTAAAAAAATGTGTTTCGAATGAGCTCGAAATGTAGGGTAAACGGCCTCATGTAAGAAAAAATGGTGGACACGCTGAAAAAAGTGTTTCAAATGGGTTCGAAAGGTAGGGTGGTGGTCTCGCTAAAAAATGTGTTTCAAATGAATTCAAAAGGTAGGGTAAACAGACTCATTTCTAAGAAAAAATGGTGGACTCGCCAAAAAATGTGTTTCAAATGAGCTCAAAAGGTAGTGTGGTGCGGACTCACAAATAAATGTGTTTTGAATAAGCTCGAAAGGTAGGCTAAACGGCCTCATTTCTAAGAAAAAATGGTGGACTCGCGAAAAATGTGTTTCAAATGAGCTCGAAAGGTAGGGTGGTGTGGACTCGCTAAAACATGTGTTTCAAATGAGCTCGAAAGGTAGGGTAAACGGCCTCATTTCTAAGCAAAAATGGTGGTCTCGCCGAAAAATGTGTTTCAAATGAGCTCGAAAGATAGGGTGGTGGACTCGCTAAAAAATGTGTTTCAAATGAGATCGAAAGGTAGGGTAAACAGACTCATTTCTAAACAAAAATGGTGGACTCGCCGAAAAATGTGTTTCATATGAGTTCCAAAGGTAGGGTGGTGGACTCGCTAAAAAAATGTGTTTCAAATGAACTCGAACGGTAGGGTAAACGGCCTTATTTCTAAGAAAATATAGTGAACTCGCCGGAAAATGTTTTTCAAATGAGCTCCAAAGGTAGGGTGGTGGATTCGCTAAAAAATGTGTTTCAACTGAGCTCGAAAGGTAGGGTAAACGGCCTCATTTCTAAGCAAAAATGGTGGACTCGCCGAAAAATGTGTTTCAAATGAGCTCGAAAGGTAGGGTGGTAGACTCGCTAAAAAAAGTGTTTCAAATGAGCTCGAATGGTAGGGTAACGGACTCATTTCTAAGCAAAAATGGTGGACTCACCGAAAAATGTGTTTCATATGAGCTCCATAGGTAGGGTGGTGGACTCGCTAAAAAAATGTGTTTCAAATGAGCTCGAAAGCTAGGGTAAACGGCCTCATTTCTAAGAAAAAATGGTGGACTCGCCAAAAAAATGTGTTTCAAATGAGCTTCAAAGGTAGGGTGGTGGATTCGCTAAAAAATGTGTTTCAAATGAGCTCGAAAGGTAGGGTAAAAGGCCTCATTTCTAAGAAAAAATAGTGGACTCGCCGGAAAATGTGTTTCAAATGAGCTTGAAAGGTAGGGTGGTGGACTCGCTAAAAAATGTGTTTCAAATGAGCTCGAAAGGTAGGGTAAACGACCTCATTTCTAAGAAAAATGGTGGACTCGCCGAAAAATGTGTTTCAAATGAGCTTCAAAGGTAGGGGTGGTGGTCTAGCTGAAAAATGTGTTTCAAATGAGCTCCAAAGATAGGGTAAACGGCCCATTTCTGAGCAAAATTGGTGGACTTGGCGAAAAATGTGTTTCATATGAGCTCATAAGGTAGGGTGATGGACCCGCTAAAAAAATGTGTTTCGAATGAGCTCGAAAGGTAGGGTAAACGGCCTCATTTCTAAGAAAAAATGGTGGACTCGCCGAAAAATGTGTTTCAAATGAGCTTCAAAGGTAGGGTGGTTGTCTAGCTGAAAAATGTGTTTCAAATGAGCTCCAAAGATAGGGTAAACGGCCCATTTTTGAGCAAAATTGGTGGACTTGGCGAAAAATGTGTTTCCTATAAGCTCAAAAGGTAGGGTGATGGACCCGCTAAAAAAATGTGTTTCGAATGAGCTCGAAATGTAGGGTAAACGGCCTCATGTAAGAAAAAATGGTGGACACGCTGAAAAAAGTGTTTCAAATGGGTTCGAAAGGTAGGGTGGTGGTCTCGCTAAAAAATGTGTTTCAAATGAATTCAAAAGGTAGGGTAAACAGACTCATTTCTAAGAAAAAATGGTGGACTCGCCAAAAAATGTGTTTCAAATGAGCTCAAAAGGTAGTGTGGTGCGGACTCACAAATAAATGTGTTTTGAATAAGCTCGAAAGGTAGGCTAAACGGCCTCATTTCTAAGAAAAAATGGTGGACTCGCGAAAAATGTGTTTCAAATGAGCTCGAAAGGTAGGGTGGTGTGGACTCGCTAAAACATGTGTTTCAAATGAGCTCGAAAGGTAGGGTAAACGGCCTCATTTCTAAGCAAAAATGGTGGTCTCGCCGAAAAATGTGTTTCAAATGAGCTCGAAAGATAGGGTGGTGGACTCGCTAAAAAATGTGTTTCAAATGAGATCGAAAGGTAGGGTAAACAGACTCATTTCTAAACAAAAATGGTGGACTCGCCGAAAAATGTGTTTCATATGAGTTCCAAAGGTAGGGTGGTGGACTCGCTAAAAAAATGTGTTTCAAATGAACTCGAACGGTAGGGTAAACGGCCTTATTTCTAAGAAAATATAGTGAACTCGCCGGAAAATGTTTTTCAAATGAGCTCCAAAGGTAGGGTGGTGGATTCGCTAAAAAATGTGTTTCAACTGAGCTCGAAAGGTAGGGTAAACGGCCTCATTTCTAAGCAAAAATGGTGGACTCGCCGAAAAATGTGTTTCAAATGAGCTCGAAAGGTAGGGTGGTAGACTCGCTAAAAAAAGTGTTTCAAATGAGCTCGAATGGTAGGGTAACGGACTCATTTCTAAGCAAAAATGGTGGACTCACCGAAAAATGTGTTTCATATGAGCTCCATAGGTAGGGTGGTGGACTCGCTAAAAAAATGTGTTTCAAATGAGCTCGAAAGCTAGGGTAAACGGCCTCATTTCTAAGAAAAAATGGTGGACTCGCCAAAAAAATGTGTTTCAAATGAGCTTCAAAGGTAGGGTGGTGGATTCGCTAAAAAATGTGTTTCAAATGAGCTCGAAAGGTAGGGTAAAAGGCCTCATTTCTAAGAAAAAATAGTGGACTCGCCGGAAAATGTGTTTCAAATGAGCTTGAAAGGTAGGGTGGTGGACTCGCTAAAAAATGTGTTTCAAATGAGCTCGAAAGGTAGGGTAAACGGCCTCATTTCTAAGAAAAATGGTGGACTCGCCGAAAAATGTGTTTCAAATGAGCTTCAAAGGTAGGGGTGGTGGTCTAGCTGAAAAATGTGTTTCAAATGAGCTCCAAAGATAGGGTAAACGGCCCATTTCTGAGCAAAATTGGTGGACTTGGCGAAAAATGTGTTTCATATGAGCTCATAAGGTAGGGTGATGGACCCGCTAAAAAAATGTGTTTCGAATGAGCTCGAAAGGTAGGGTAAACGGCCTCATTTCTAAGAAAAAATGGTGGACTCGCCGAAAAATGTGTTTCAAATGAGCTTCAAAGGTAGGGTGGTTGTCTAGCTGAAAAATGTGTTTCAAATGAGCTCCAAAGATAGGGTAAACGGCCCATTTTTGAGCAAAATTGGTGGACTTGGCGAAAAATGTGTTTCCTATAAGCTCAAAAGGTAGGGTGATGGACCCGCTAAAAAAATGTGTTTCGAATGAGCTCGAAATGTAGGGTAAACGGCCTCATGTAAGAAAAAATGGTGGACACGCTGAAAAAAGTGTTTCAAATGGGTTCGAAAGGTAGGGTGGTGGTCTCGCTAAAAAATGTGTTTCAAATGAATTCAAAAGGTAGGGTAAACAGACTCATTTCTAAGAAAAAATGGTGGACTCGCCAAAAAATGTGTTTCAAATGAGCTCAAAAGGTAGTGTGGTGCGGACTCACAAATAAATGTGTTTTGAATAAGCTCGAAAGGTAGGCTAAACGGCCTCATTTCTAAGAAAAAATGGTGGACTCGCGAAAAATGTGTTTCAAATGAGCTCGAAAGGTAGGGTGGTGTGGACTCGCTAAAACATGTGTTTCAAATGAGCTCGAAAGGTAGGGTAAACGGCCTCATTTCTAAGCAAAAATGGTGGTCTCGCCGAAAAATGTGTTTCAAATGAGCTCGAAAGATAGGGTGGTGGACTCGCTAAAAAATGTGTTTCAAATGAGATCGAAAGGTAGGGTAAACAGACTCATTTCTAAACAAAAATGGTGGACTCGCCGAAAAATGTGTTTCATATGAGTTCCAAAGGTAGGGTGGTGGACTCGCTAAAAAAATGTGTTTCAAATGAACTCGAACGGTAGGGTAAACGGCCTTATTTCTAAGAAAATATAGTGAACTCGCCGGAAAATGTTTTTCAAATGAGCTCCAAAGGTAGGGTGGTGGATTCGCTAAAAAATGTGTTTCAACTGAGCTCGAAAGGTAGGGTAAACGGCCTCATTTCTAAGCAAAAATGGTGGACTCGCCGAAAAATGTGTTTCAAATGAGCTCGAAAGGTAGGGTGGTAGACTCGCTAAAAAAAGTGTTTCAAATGAGCTCGAATGGTAGGGTAACGGACTCATTTCTAAGCAAAAATGGTGGACTCACCGAAAAATGTGTTTCATATGAGCTCCATAGGTAGGGTGGTGGACTCGCTAAAAAAATGTGTTTCAAATGAGCTCGAAAGCTAGGGTAAACGGCCTCATTTCTAAGAAAAAATGGTGGACTCGCCAAAAAAATGTGTTTCAAATGAGCTTCAAAGGTAGGGTGGTGGATTCGCTAAAAAATGTGTTTCAAATGAGCTCGAAAGGTAGGGTAAAAGGCCTCATTTCTAAGAAAAAATAGTGGACTCGCCGGAAAATGTGTTTCAAATGAGCTTGAAAGGTAGGGTGGTGGACTCGCTAAAAAATGTGTTTCAAATGAGCTCGAAAGGTAGGGTAAACGGCCTCATTTCTAAGAAAAATGGTGGACTCGCCGAAAAATGTGTTTCAAATGAGCTTCAAAGGTAGGGGTGGTGGTCTAGCTGAAAAATGTGTTTCAAATGAGCTCCAAAGATAGGGTAAACGGCCCATTTCTGAGCAAAATTGGTGGACTTGGCGAAAAATGTGTTTCATATGAGCTCATAAGGTAGGGTGATGGACCCGCTAAAAAAATGTGTTTCGAATGAGCTCGAAAGGTAGGGTAAACGGCCTCATGTAAGATAAAATGGTGGACACGCTGAAAAAAGTGTTTCAAATGGGTTCGAAAGGTACGGTGGTGGACTCGCTAAAAAATGTGTTTCAAATGAGCTCGAAAGGTAGTGTGGTCTGAACTCACTAAAATATGTGTTTCAAATGAGTTCGAAAGGTAGGGTAAACGGCCTCATTTCTAAGCAAAAATGGTGGACTCGCCGAAAAATGTGTTTCAAATGAGTTCGAAAGGTAGGGTGGTGGACTCGCTAAAAAATGTGTTTCAAATGAATTCAAAAGGTAGGGTAAACAGACTCATTTCTAAGAAAAAATGGTGGACTCGCCAAAAAATGTGTTTCAAATGAGCTCAAAAGGTAGTGTGGTGCGGACTCACAAATAAATGTGTTTTGAATAAGCTCGAAAGGTAGGGTAAACGGCCTCATTTCTAAGAAAAAATGGTGGACTCGCGAAAAATGTGTTTCAAATGAGCTCGAAAGGTAGGGTGGTGTGGACTCGCTAAAACATGTGTTTCAAATGAGCTCGAAAGGTAGGGTAAACGGCCTCATTTCTAAGCAAAAATGGTGGTGTCGCCGAAAAATGTGTTTCAAATGAGCTCGAAAGATAGGGTGGTGGACTCGCTAAAAAATGTGTTTCAAATGAGATCGAAAGGTAGGGTAAACAGACTCATTTCTAAACAAAAATGGTGGACTCGCCGAAAAATGTGTTTCATATGAGTTCCAAAGGTAGGGTGGTGGACTCGCTAAAAAAATGTGTTTCAAATGAACTCGAACGGTAGGGTAAACGGCCTTATTTCTAAGAAAATATAGTGAACTCGCCGGAAAATGTTTTTCAAATGAGCTCCAAAGGTAGGGTGGTGGATTCGCTAAAAAATGTGTTTCAACTGAGCTCGAAAGGTAGGGTAAACGGCCTCATTTCTAAGCAAAAATGGTGGACTCGCCGAAAAATGTGTTTCAAATGAGCTCGAAAGGTAGGGTGGTAGACTCGCTAAAAAAAGTGTTTCAAATGAGCTCGAATGGTAGGGTAACGGACTCATTTCTAAGCAAAAATGGTGGACTCACCGAAAAATGTGTTTCATATGAGCTCCATAGGTAGGGTGGTGGACTCGCTAAAAAAATGTGTTTCAAATGAGCTCGAAAGCTAGGGTAAACGGCCTCATTTCTAAGAAAAAATGGTGGACTCGCCAAAAAAATGTGTTTCAAATGAGCTTCAAAGGTAGGGTGGTGGATTCGCTAAAAAATGTGTTTCAAATGAGCTCGAAAGGTAGGGTAAAAGGCCTCATTTCTAAGAAAAAATAGTGGACTCGCCGGAAAATGTGTTTCAAATGAGCTTGAAAGGTAGGGTGGTGGACTCGCTAAAAAATGTGTTTCAAATGAGCTCGAAAGGTAGGGTAAACGGCCTCATTTCTAAGAAAAATGGTGGACTCGCCGAAAAATGTGTTTCAAATGAGCTTCAAAGGTAGGGGTGGTGGTCTAGCTGAAAAATGTGTTTCAAATGAGCTCCAAAGATAGGGTAAACGGCCCATTTCTGAGCAAAATTGGTGGACTTGGCGAAAAATGTGTTTCATATGAGCTCATAAGGTAGGGTGATGGACCCGCTAAAAAAATGTGTTTCGAATGAGCTCGAAAGGTAGGGTAAACGGCCTCATGTAAGATAAAATGGTGGACACGCTGAAAAAAGTGTTTCAAATGGGTTCGAAAGGTACGGTGGTGGACTCGCTAAAAAATGTGTTTCAAATGAGCTCGAAAGGTAGTGTGGTCTGAACTCACTAAAATATGTGTTTCAAATGAGTTCGAAAGGTAGGGTAAACGGCCTCATTTCTAAGCAAAAATGGTGGACTCGCCGAAAAATGTGTTTCAAATGAGTTCGAAAGGTAGGGTGGTGGACTCGCTAAAAAATGTGTTTCAAATGAATTCAAAAGGTAGGGTAAACAGACTCATTTCTAAGAAAAAATGGTGGACTCGCCAAAAAATGTGTTTCAAATGAGCTCAAAAGGTAGTGTGGTGCGGACTCACAAATAAATGTGTTTTGAATAAGCTCGAAAGGTAGGGTAAACGGCCTCATTTCTAAGAAAAAATGGTGGACTCGCGAAAAATGTGTTTCAAATGAGCTCGAAAGGAAGGGTGGTGTGGACTCGCTAAAACATGTGTTTCAAATGAGCTCGAAAGGTAGGGTAAACGGCCTCATTTCTAAGCAAAAATGGTGGTCTCGCCGAAAAATGTGTTTCAAATGAGCTCGAAAGATAGGGTGGTGGACTCGCTAAAAAATGTGTTTCAAATGAGATCGAAAGGTAGGGTAAACAGACTCATTTCTAAACAAAAATGGTGGACTCGCCGAAAAATGTGTTTCATATGAGTTCCAAAGGTAGGGTGGTGGACTCGCTAAAAAAATGTGTTTCAAATGAACTCGAACGGTAGGGTAAACGGACTTATTTCTAAGAAAATGTAGTGGACTCGCCGGAAAATGTTTTTCAAATGAGCTCCAAAGGTAGGGTGGTGGATTCGCTAAAAAATGTGTTTCAACTGAGCTCGAAAGGTAGGGTAAACGGCCTCATTTCTAAGCAAAAATGGTGGACTCGCCGAAAAATGTGTTTCAAATGAGCTCGAAAGGTAGGGTGGTAGACTCGCTAAAAAAAGTGTTTCAAATGAGCTCGAATGGTAGGGTAACGGACTCATTTCTAAGCAAAAATGGTGGACTCACCGAAAAATGTGTTTCATATGAGCTCCATAGGTAGGGTGGTGGACTCGCTAAAAAAATGTGTTTCAAATGAGCTCGAAAGCTAGGGTAAACGGCCTCATTTCTAAGAAAAAATGGTGGACTCGCCGAAAAATGTGTTTCAAATGAGCTTCAAAGGTAGGGTGGTTGTCTAGCTGAAAAATGTGTTTCAAATGAGCTCCAAAGATAGGGTAAACGGCCCATTTTTGAGCAAAATTGGTGGACTTGGCGAACAATGTGTTTCCTATAAGCTCAAAAGGTAGGGTGATGGACCCGCTAAAAAAATGTGTTTCGAATGAGCTCGAAATGTAGGGTAAACGGCCTCATGTAAGAAAAAATGGTGGACACGCTGAAAAAAGTGTTTCAAATGGGTTCGAAAGGTAGGGTGGTGGACTCGCTAAAAAATGTGTTTCAAATGAATTCAAAAGGTAGGGTAAACAGACTCATTTCTAAGAAAAAATGGTGGACTCGCCAAAAAATGTGTTTCAAATGAGCTCAAAAGGTAGTGTGGTGCGGACTCACAAATAAATGTGTTTTGAATAAGCTCGAAAGGTAGGGTAAACGGCCTCATTTCTAAGAAAAAATGGTGGACTCGCGAAAAATGTGTTTCAAATGAGCTCGAAAGGTAGGGTGGTGTGGACTCGCTAAAACATGTGTTTCAAATGAGCTCGAAAGGTCGGGTAAACGGCCTCATTTCTAAGCAAAAATGGTGGTCTCGCCGAAAAATGTGTTTCAAATGAGCTCGAAAGATAGGGTGGTGGACTCGCTAAAAAATGTGTTTCAAATGAGATCGAAAGGTAGGGTAAACAGACTCATTTCTAAACAAAAATGGTGGACTCGCCGAAAAATGTGTTTCATATGAGTTCCAAAGGTAGGGTGGTGGACTCGCTAAAAAAATGTGTTTCAAATGAACTCGAACGGTAGGGTAAACGGCCTTATTTCTAAGAAAATATAGTGGACTCGCCGGAAAATGTTTTTCAAATGAGCTCCAAAGGTAGGGTGGTGGATTCGCTAAAAAATGTGTTTCAACTGAGCTCGAAAGGTAGGGTAAACGGCCTCATTTCTAAGCAAAAATGGTGGACTCGCCGAAAAATGTGTTTCAAATGAGCTCGAAAGGTAGGGTGGTAGACTCGCTAAAAAAAGTGTTTCAAATGAGCTCGAATGGTAGGGTAACGGACTCATTTCTAAGCAAAAATGGTGGACTCACCGAAAAATGTGTTTCATATGAGCTCCATAGGTAGGGTGGTGGACTCGCTAAAAAAATGTGTTTCAAATGAGCTCGAAAGCTAGGGTAAACGGCCTCATTTCTAAGAAAAAATGGTGGACTCGCCGAAAAATGTGTTTCAAATGAGCTTCAAAGGTAGGGTGGTTGTCTAGCTGAAAAATGTGTTTCAAATGAGCTCCAAAGATAGGGTAAACGGCCCATTTTTGAGCAAAATTGGTGGACTTGGCGAAAAATGTGTTTCCTATAAGCTCAAAAGGTAGGGTGATGGACCCGCTAAAAAAATGTGTTTCGAATGAGCTCGAAATGTAGGGTAAACGGCCTCATGTAAGAAAAAATGGTGGACACGCTGAAAAAAGTGTTTCAAATGGGTTCGAAAGGTAGGGTGGTGGACTCGCTAAAAAATGTGTTTCAAATGAATTCAAAAGGTAGGGTAAACAGACTCATTTCTAAGAAAAAATGGTGGACTCGCCAAAAAATGTGTTTCAAATGAGCTCAAAAGGTAGTGTGGTGCGGACTCACAAATAAATGTGTTTTGAATAAGCTCGAAAGGTAGGGTAAACGGCCTCATTTCTAAGAAAAAATGGTGGACTCGCGAAAAATGTGTTTCAAATGAGCTCGAAAGGTAGGGTGGTGTGGACTCGCTAAAACATGTGTTTCAAATGAGCTCGAAAGGTAGGGTAAACGGCCTCATTTCTAAGCAAAAATGGTGGTCTCGCCGAAAAATGTGTTTCAAATGAGCTCGAAAGATAGGGTGGTGGACTCGCTAAAAAATGTGTTTCAAATGAGATCGAAAGGTAGGGTAAACAGACTCATTTCTAAACAAAAATGGTGGACTCGCCGAAAAATGTGTTTCATATGAGTTCCAAAGGTAGGGTGGTGGACTCGCTAAAAAAATGTGTTTCAAATGAACTCGAACGGTAGGGTAAACGGCCTTATTTCTAAGAAAATATAGTGGACTCGCCGGAAAATGTTTTTCAAATGAGCTCCAAAGGTAGGGTGGTGGATTCGCTAAAAAATGTGTTTCAACTGAGCTCGAAAGGTAGGGTAAACGGCCTCATTTCTAAGCAAAAATGGTGGACTCGCCGAAAAATGTGTTTCAAATGAGCTCGAAAGGTAGGGTGGTAGACTCGCTAAAAAAAGTGTTTCAAATGAGCTCGAATGGTAGGGTAACGGACTCATTTCTAAGCAAAAATGGTGGACTCACCGAAAAATGTGTTTCATATGAGCTCCATAGGTAGGGTGGTGGACTCGCTAAAAAAATGTGTTTCAAATGAGCTCGAAAGCTAGGGTAAACGGCCTCATTTCTAAGAAAAAATGGTGGACTCGCCAAAAAAATGTGTTTCAAATGAGCTTCAAAGGTAGGGTGGTGGATTCGCTAAAAAATGTGTTTCAAATGAGCTCGAAAGGTAGGGTAAAAGGCCTCATTTCTAAGAAAAAATAGTGGACTCGCCGGAAAATGTGTTTCAAATGAGCTTGAAAGGTAGGGTGGTGGACTCGCTAAAAAATGTGTTTCAAATGAGCTCGAAAGGTAGGGTAAACGGCCTCATTTCTAAGAAAAATGGTGGACTCACCAAAAAATGTGTTTCAAATGAGCTTCAAAGGTAGGGGTGGTGGTCTAGCTGAAAAATGTGTTTCAAATGAGCTCCAAAGATAGGGTAAACGGCCCATTTCTGAGCAAAATTGGTGGACTTGGCGAAAAATGTGTTTCATATGAGTTCCAAAGGTAGGGTGGTGGACTCGCTAAAAAAATGTGTTTCAAATGAACTCGAACGGTAGGGTAAACGGCCTTATTTCTAAGAAAATATAGTGGACTCGCCGGAAAATGTTTTTCAAATGAGCTCCAAAGGTAGGGTGGTGGATTCGCTAAAAAATGTGTTTCAACTGAGCTCGAAAGGTAGGGTAAACGGCCTCATTTCTAAGCAAAAATGGTGGACTCGCCGAAAAATGTGTTTCAAATGAGCTCGAAAGGTAGGGTGGTAGACTCGCTAAAAAAAGTGTTTCAAATGAGCTCGAATGGTAGGGTAACGGACTCATTTCTAAGCAAAAATGGTGGACTCACCGAAAAATGTGTTTCATATGAGCTCCATAGGTAGGGTGGTGGACTCGCTAAAAAAATGTGTTTCAAATGAGCTCGAAAGCTAGGGTAAACGGCCTCATTTCTAAGAAAAAATGGTGGACTCGCCAAAAAAATGTGTTTCAAATGAGCTTCAAAGGTAGGGTGGTGGATTCGCTAAAAAATGTGTTTCAAATGAGCTCGAAAGGTAGGGTAAAAGGCCTCATTTCTAAGAAAAAATAGTGGACTCGCCGGAAAATGTGTTTCAAATGAGCTTGAAAGGTAGGGTGGTGGACTCGCTAAAAAATGTGTTTCAAATGAGCTCGAAAGGTAGGGTAAACGGCCTCATTTCTAAGAAAAATGGTGGACTCGCCGAAAAATGTGTTTCAAATGAGCTTCAAAGGTAGGGGTGGTGGTCTAGCTGAAAAATGTGTTTCAAATGAGCTCCAAAGATAGGGTAAACGGCCCATTTCTGAGCAAAATTGGTGGACTTGGCGAAAAATGTGTTTCATATGAGCTCATAAGGTAGGGTGATGGACCCGCTAAAAAAATGTGTTTCGAATGAGCTCGAAAGGTAGGGTAAACGGCCTCATGTAAGATAAAATGGTGGACACGCTGAAAAAAGTGTTTCAAATGGGTTCGAAAGGTACGGTGGTGGACTCGCTAAAAAATGTGTTTCAAATGAGCTCGAAAGGTAGTGTGGTCTGAACTCACTAAAATATGTGTTTCAAATGAGTTCGAAAGGTAGGGTAAACGGCCTCATTTCTAAGCAAAAATGGTGGACTCGCCGAAAAATGTGTTTCAAATGAGTTCGAAAGGTAGGGTGGTGGACTCGCTAAAAAATGTGTTTCAAATGAATTCAAAAGGTAGGGTAAACAAACTCATTTCTAAGAAAAAATGGTGGACTCGCCAAAAAATGTGTTTCAAATGAGCTCAAAAGGTAGTGTGGTGCGGACTCACAAATAAATGTGTTTTGAATAAGCTCGAAAGGTAGGGTAAACGGCCTCATTTCTAAGAAAAAATGGTGGACTCGCGAAAAATGTGTTTCAAATGAGCTCGAAAGGTAGGGTGGTGTGGACTCGCTAAAACATGTGTTTCAAATGAGCTCGAAAGGTAGGGTAAACGGCCTCATTTCTAAGCAAAAATGGTGGTCTCGCCGAAAAATGTGTTTCAAATGAGCTCGAAAGATAGGGTGGTGGACTCGCTAAAAAATGTGTTTCAAATGAGATCGAAAGGTAGGGTAAACAGACTCATTTCTAAACAAAAATGGTGGACTCGCCGAAAAATGTGTTTCATATGAGTTCCAAAGGTAGGGTGGTGGACTCGCTAAAAAAATGTGTTTCAAATGAACTCGAACGGTAGGGTAAACGGCCTTATTTCTAAGAAAATATAGTGGACTCGCCGGAAAATGTTTTTCAAATGAGCTCCAAAGGTAGGGTGGTGGATTCGCTAAAAAATGTGTTTCAACTGAGCTCGAAAGGTAGGGTAAACGGCCTCATTTCTAAGCAAAAATGGTGGACTCGCCGAAAAATGTGTTTCAAATGAGCTCGAAAGGTAGGGTGGTAGACTCGCTAAAAAAAGTGTTTCAAATGAGCTCGAATGGTAGGGTAACGGACTCATTTCTAAGCAAAAATGGTGGACTCACCGAAAAATGTGTTTCATATGAGCTCCATAGGTAGGTTGGTGGACTCGCTAAAAAAATGTGTTTCAAATGAGCTCGAAAGCTAGGGTAAACGGCCTCATTTCTAAGAAAAAATGGTGGACTCACCGAAAAATGTGTTTCAAATGAGCTTCAAAGGTAGGGTGGTTGTCTAGCTGAAAAATGTGTTTCAAATGAGCTCCAAAGATAGGGTAAACGGCCCATTTTTGAGCAAAATTGGTGGACTTGGCGAAAAATGTGTTTCCTATAAGCTCAAAAGGTAGGGTGATGGACCCGCTAAAAAAATGTGTTTCGAATGAGCTCGAAATGTAGGGTAAACGGCCTCATGTAAGAAAAAATGGTGGACACGCTGAAAAAAGTGTTTCAAATGGGTTCGAAAGGTAGGGTGGTGGACTCGCTAAAAAATGTGTTTCAAATGAATTCAAAAGGTAGGGTAAACAGACTCATTTCTAAGAAAAAATGGTGGACTCGCCAAAAAATGTGTTTCAAATGAGCTCAAAAGGTAGTGTGGTGCGGACTCACATATAAATGTGTTTTGAATAAGCTCGAAAGGTAGGGTAAACGGCCTCATTTCTAAGAAAAAATGGTGGACTCGCGAAAAATGTGTTTCAAATGAGCTCGAAAGGTAGGGTGGTGTGGACTCGCTAAAACATGTGTTTCAAATGAGCTCGAAAGGTAGGGTAAACGGCCTCATTTCTAAGCAAAAATGGTGGTCTCGCCGAAAAATGTGTTTCAAATGAGCTCGAAAGATAGGGTGGTGGACTCGCTAAAAAATGTGTTTCAAATGAGATCGAAAGGTAGGGTAAACAGACTCATTTCTAAACAAAAATGGTGGACTCGCCGAAAAATGTGTTTCATATGAGTTCCAAAGGTAGGGTGGTGGACTCGCTAAAAAAATGTGTTTCAAATGAACTCGAACGGTAGGGTAAACGGCCTTATTTCTAAGAAAATATAGTGGACTCGCCGGAAAATGTTTTTCAAATGAGCTCCAAAGGTAGGGTGGTGGATTCGCTAAAAAATGTGTTTCAACTGAGCTCGAAAGGTAGGGTAAACGGCCTCATTTCTAAGCAAAAATGGTGGACTCGCCGAAAAATGTGTTTCAAATGAGCTCGAAAGGTAGGGTGGTAGACTCGCTAAAAAAAGTGTTTCAAATGAGCTCGAATGGTAGGGTAACGGACTCATTTCTAAGCAAAAATGGTGGACTCACCGAAAAATGTGTTTCATATGAGCTCCATAGGTAGGGTGGTGGACTCGCTAAAAAAATGTGTTTCAAATGAGCTCGAAAGCTAGGGTAAACGGCCTCATTTCTAAGAAAAAATGGTGGACTCGCCAAAAAAATGTGTTTCAAATGAGCTTCAAAGGTAGGGTGGTGGATTCGCTAAAAAATGTGTTTCAAATGAGCTCGAAAGGTAGGGTAAAAGGCCTCATTTCTAAGAAAAAATAGTGGACTCGCCGGAAAATGTGTTTCAAATGAGCTTGAAAGGTAGGGTGGTGGACTCGCTAAAAAATGTGTTTCAAATGAGCTCGAAAGGTAGGGTAAACGGCCTCATTTCTAAGAAAAATGGTGGACTCGCCGAAAAATGTGTTTCAAATGAGCTTCAAAGGTAGGGGTGGTGGTCTAGCTGAAAAATGTGTTTCAAATGAGCTCCAAAGATAGGGTAAACGGCCCATTTCTGAGCAAAATTGGTGGACTTGGCGAAAAATGTGTTTCATATGAGCTCATAAGGTAGGGTGATGGACCCGCTAAAAAAATGTGTTTCGAATGAGCTCGAAAGGTAGGGTAAACGGCCTCATGTAAGATAAAATGGTGGACACGCTGAAAAAAGTGTTTCAAATGGGTTCGAAAGGTACGGTGGTGGACTCGCTAAAAAATGTGTTTCAAATGAGCTCGAAAGGTAGTGTGGTCTGAACTCACTAAAATATGTGTTTCAAATGAGTTCGAAAGGTAGGGTAAACGGCCTCATTTCTAAGCAAAAATGGTGGACTCGCCGAAAAATGTGTTTCAAATGAGTTCGAAAGGTAGGGTGGTTGACTCGCTAAAAAATGTGTTTCAAATGAATTCAAAAGGTCGGGTAAACAGACTCATTTCTAAGCAAAAATGGTGGACTCGCCGAAAAATGTGTTTCAAATGAGCTCAAAACGTAGGGTGGTGTGGACTTGCTAAAAAATGTGTTTTGAATGAGCTCGAAAGGTAGGGTAAACGGCCTCATTTCTAAGAAAAAATAGTGGTCTCGCCGAAAAATGTGTTTCAAATGAGCTCGAAAGGTAGGGTGGTGGACTCGCTAAAAAATGTGTTTCAAATGAATTCAAAAGGTAGGGTAAACAGACTCATTTCTAAGCAAAAATGGTGGACTCGCCAAAAAATGTGTTTCAAATGAGCTCAAAAGGTAGTGTGGTGTGGACTCACAAATAAATGTGTTTTGAATAAGCTCGAAAGGTAGGGTAAACGGACTCATTTCTAAGCAAAAATGGTGGACTCGTGAAAAATGTGTTTCAAATGAGCTCGAAAGGTAGGGTGGTGTGGACTCGCTGAAACATGTGTTTCAAATGAGCTCGAAAGGTAGGGTAAACGGCCTCATTTCTAAGAAAAAATGGTGGTCTCGTCGAAAACTGTGTTTCAAATGAGCTCGAAAGGTAGGGTGGTGGACTCGCTAAAAAATGTGTTTCAAATGAGATCGAAAGGTAGGGTAAACAGACTTATTTCTAAACAAAAACGGTGGACTCGCCGAAAAATGTGTTCCATATGAGCTCCAAAGGTAGGGTGGTGGACTCGCTAAAAAAATGTGTTTCAAATGAACTCGAACGGTAGGGTAAACGGTCTTATTTCTAAGAAAAAATAGTGAACTCGCCCGAAAATGTGTTTCAAATGAGCTCCAAAGGTAGGGTGGTGGATTCGCTAAAAAATGTGTTTCAACTGAGCTCGAAAGGTAGGGTAAACGGCCTCATTTCTAAGCAAAAATGTTGGACTCGCCGAAAAATGTGTTTCAAATGAGCTCGAAAGGTAGGGTGGTAGACTCGCTAAAAAATGTGTTTCAAATGAGCTCGAATGGTAGGGTAACGGACTCATTTCTAAGCAAAAATGGTGGACACACCGAAAAATGTGTTTCATATGAGCTCCATAGGTAGGGTGGTGGACTCGCTAAAAAAATGTGTTTCAAATGAGCTCGAAAGTTAGGGTAAACGGCCTCATTTCTAAGAAAAAATGGTGGACTCGCCAAAAAAATGTGTTTCAAATGAGCTTCAAAGGTAGGGTGGTGGTCTAGCTGAAAAATGTGTTTCAAATGAGCTCCATAGATAGGGTAAACGGCCCCATGTCTGAGCAAAAATGTGGACTTGTCGAAAATTGTTTTTCATATGAGCTCCAATGGTAGGGTGGTGGACTCGCTAAAAAATGTGTTTCAAATGAGTTTGAAAGGTAGGGTAAACGGCCTCATTTGTAAGCAAAAAAGGACACGCCCCATGTGTTTCAATTGAACTCGAACGGTAGGGTAAACGGCCTTATTTCAAAGAAAAAATAGTGGCGCCGGAAAATGTGTTTCAAATGAGATCCAAAGGTAGGGTGGTGGATTCGCTAAAAAATGTGTTTCAACTGAGCTCGAAAGGTAGGGTAAATGGCCTCATTTCTAAGAAAAAATGGTGGACTCGCCGAAAAATGTGTTTCAAATGAGATCCAAAGGTAGGGTGGTGGATTCGCTAAAAAATGTGTTTCAACTGAGCTCGAAAGGAAGGATAAATGGCCTCATTTCTAAGAAAAAATGGTGGACTCGCCGAAAAATGTGTTTCAAATGAGCTTCAAAGGTAGGGTGGTGGTCTAGCTGAAAAATGTGTTTCAAATGAGATCCAAAGATATGGTAAACGGCCCCATTTCTGAGCAAAAATGGTGGACTCGCAAAAAATGTGTTTCAAATAAGCTCGAAAGGTAGGGTAAACGGCCTAGTGGACTCGCCGGAAAATGTGTTTCAAATGAGCTCCAAAGGTAGGGTGGTGGATTCGCTACACAATGTGTTTCAACTGAGCTCGAAAGGTAGGGTAAACGGCCTCATTTCTAAGCAAAAATGGTGGACTCGCCGAACAATGTGTTTCAAATGAATTTCAAAGGTAGGGTGGTGGTCTAGCTGAAAAATGTGTTTCAAATGAGCTCGAAAGGTAGGGTGGTGGACTCGCTAAAAAATGTGTTTCAAATGAGCTCGAAAGGAAGGGTAAACGGACTCATTTCTAAGCAAAAATGGTGGACTCGCCGAAAAATGTGTTTCATATGAGCTCCAAAGGTAGGGTGGTGGACTCGCTAAAAAAATGTGTTTCAAATGAGCTCGAAAGGTAGGGTAAACAGACTTATTTCTCAGAAAAAATAGTGGACTCGCCGGAAAATGTGTTTCAAATGAGCTCCAAAGGTAGGGTGGTGGACTCGCTAAAAATGTGTTTCAAATGAGCTCGAAAGGTAGGGTAAACGGCCTCATTTCTAAGAAAAAATGGTGGACTCGCCGAAAAATGTGTTTCAAATGAGCTTCAAAGGTAGGGTGGTGGTCTAGCTGAAAAATGTGTTTCAAATGAGCTCCAAAGATAGGGTAAACGGCCCATTTCTGAGCAAAATTGGTGGACTTGGCGAAAAATGTGTTTCCTATAAGCTCAAAAGGTAGGGTGATGGACCCGCTAAAAAAATGTGTTTCGAATGAGCTCGAAAGGTAGGGTAAACGACCTCATGTAAGAAAAAATGGTGGACACGCTGAAAAAAGTGTTTCAAATGGGTTCGAAACGTAGGGTGGTGGACTCGCTAAAAAATGTGTTTCAAATGAATTCAAAAGGTAGGGTAAACAGACTCATTTCTAAGCAAAAATGGTGGACTCGCCAAAAAATGTGTTTCAAATGAGCTCAAAAGGTAGTGTGGTGCGGACTCACAAATAAATGTGTTTTGAATAAGCTCGAAAGGTAGGGTAAACGGCCTCATTTCTAAGCAAAAATGGTGGACTCGCGAAAAATGTGTTTCAAATGAGCTCGAAAGGTAGGGTGGTGTGGACTCGCTAAAACATGTGTTTCAAATGAGCTCGAAAGGTAGGGTAAACGGCCTCATTTCTAAGCAAAAATGGTGGTCTCGCCGAAAAATGTGTTTCAAATGAGCTCGAAAGGTAGGGTGGTGGACTCGCTAAAAAATGTGTTTCAAATGAGATCGAAAGGTAGGGTAAACAGACTCATTTCTAAACAAAAATGGTGGACTCGCCAAAAAATGTGTTTCATATGAGTTCCAAAGGTAGGGTGGTGGACTCGCTAAAAAAATGTGTTTCAAATGAACTCGAACGGTAGGGTAAACGGCCTTATTTCTAAGAAAATATAGTGGACTCGCCGGAAAATGTTTTTCAAATGAGCTCCAAAGGTAGGGTGGTGGATTCGCTAAAAAATGTGTTTCAAATGAGCTCGAAAGGTAGGGTAAACGGCCTCATTTCTAAGAAAAATGGTGGACTCGCCGAAAAATGTGTTTCAAATGAGCTTCAAAGGTAGGGTGGTGGTCTAGCTGAAAAATGTGTTTCAAATGAGCTCCAAAGATAGGGTAAACGGCCCATTTCTGAGCTCATAAGGTAGGGTGATGGACCCGCTAAAAAAATGTGTTTCGAATGAGCTCGAAAGGTAGGGTAAACGGCCTCATGTAAGATAAAATGGTGGACACGCTGAAAAAAGTGTTTCAAATGGGTTCGAAAGGTACGGTGGTGGACTCGCTAAAAAATGTGTTTCAAATGAGCTCGAAAGGTAGTGTGGTCTGAACTCACTAAAATATGTGTTTCAAATGAGTTCGAAAGGTAGGGTAAACAGCCTCATTTCTAAGAAAAATGGTGGACTCGCCGAAAAATGTGTTTCAAATGAGTTCGAAAGGTAGCGTGGTTGACTCGCTAAAAAATGTGTTTCAAATGAATTCAAAAGGTCGGGTAAACAGACTCATTTCTAAGCAAAAATGGTGGACTCGCCGAAAAATGTGTTTCAAATGAGCTCAAAACGTAGGGTGGTGTGGACTTGCTAAAAAATGTGTTTTGAATGAGCTCGAAAGGTAGGGTAAACGGCCTCATTTCTAAGAAAAAATAGTGGTCTCGCCGAAAAATGTGTTTCAAATGAGCTCGAAAGGTAGGGTGGTGGACTCGCTAAAAAATGTGTTTCAAATGAATTCAAAAGGTAGGGTAAACAGACTCATTTCTAAGCAAAAATGGTGGACTCGCCAAAAAATGTGTTTCAAATGAGCTCAAAAGGTAGTGTGGTGTGGACTCACAAATAAATGTGTTTTGAATAAGCTCGAAAGGTAGGGTAAACGGACTCATTTCTAAGCAAAAATGGTGGACTCGTGAAAAATGTGTTTCAAATGAGCTCGAAAGGTACGGTGGTGTGGACTCGCTAAAACATGTGTTTCAAATGAGCTCGAAAGGTAGGGTAAACGGCCCATTTCAGAGCAAAATTGGTGGACTTGGCGAAAAATGTGTTTCCTATAAGCTCAAAAGGTAGGGTGATGGACCCGCTAAAAAAATGTGTTTCGAATGAGCTCGAAAGGTAGGGTAAACGACCTCATGTAAGAAAAAATGGTGGACACGCTGAAAAAAGTGTTTCAAATGGGTTCGAAACGTAGGGTGGTGGACTCGCTAAAAAATGTGTTTCAAATGAATTCAAAAGGTGGGGTAAACAGACTCATTTCTAAGCAAAAATGGTGGACTCGCCAAAAAATGTGTTTCAAATGAGCTCAAAAGGTAGTGTGGTGCGGACTCACAAATAAATGTGTTTTGAATAAGCTCGAAAGGTAGGGTAAACGGCCTCATTTCTAAGCAAAAATGGTGGACTCGCGAAAAATGTGTTTCAAATGAGCTCGAAAGGTAGGGTGGTGTGGACTCGCTAAAACATGTGTTTCAAATGAGCTCGAAAGGTAGGGTAAACGGCCTCTTTTCTAAGCAAAAATGGTGGTCTCGCCGAAAAATGTGTTTCAAATGAGCTCGAAAGGTAGGGTGGTGGACTCGCTAAAAAATGTGTTTCAAATGAGATCGAAAGGTAGGGTAAACAGACTCATTTCTAAACAAAAATGGTGGACTCGCCGAAAAATGTGTTTCATATGAGTTCCAAAGGTAGGGTGGTGGACTCGCTAAAAAAATGTGTTTCAAATGAACTCGAACGGTAGGGTAAACGGCCTTATTTCTAAGAAAATATAGTGGACTCGCCGGAAAATGTTTTTCAAATGAGCTCCAAAGGTAGGGTGGTGGATTCGCTAAAAAATGTGTTTCAAATGAGCTCGAAAGGTAGGGTAAACGGCCTCATTTCTAAGAAAAATGGTGGACTCGCCGAAAAATGTGTTTCAAATGAGCTTCAAAGGTAGGGTGGTGGTCTAGCTGAAAAATGTGTTTCAAATGAGCTCCAAAGATAGGGTAAACGGCCCATTTCTGAGCTCATAAGGTAGGGTGATGGACCCGCTAAAAAAATGTGTTTCGAATGAGCTCGAAAGGTAGGGTAAACGGCCTCATGTAAGATAAAATGGTGGACACGCTGAAAAAAGTGTTTCAAATGGGTTCGAAAGGTACGGTGGTGGACTCGCTAAAAAATGTGTTTCAAATGAGCTCGAAAGGTAGTGTGGTCTGAACTCACTAAAATATGTGTTTCAAATGAGTTCGAAAGGTAGGGTAAACAGCCTCATTTCTAAGAAAAATGGTGGACTCGCCGAAAAATGTGTTTCAAATGAGTTCGAAAGGTAGCGTGGTTGACTCGCTAAAAAATGTGTTTCAAATGAATTCAAAAGGTCGGGTAAACAGACTCATTTCTAAGCAAAAATGGTGGACTCGCCGAAAAATGTGTTTCAAATGAGCTCAAAACGTAGGGTGGTGTGGACTTGCTAAAAAATGTGTTTTGAATGAGCTCGAAAGGTAGGGTAAACGGCCTCATTTCTAAGAAAAAATAGTGGTCTCGCCGAAAAATGTGTTTCAAATGAGCTCGAAAGGTAGGGTGGTGGACTCGCTAAAAAATGTGTTTCAAATGAATTCAAAAGGTAGGGTAAACAGACTCATTTCTAAGCAAAAATGGTGGACTCGCCAAAAAATGTGTTTCAAATGAGCTCAAAAGGTAGTGTGGTGTGGACTCACAAATAAATGTGTTTTGAATAAGCTCGAAAGGTAGGGTAAACGGACTCATTTCTAAGCAAAAATGGTGGACTCGTGAAAAATGTGTTTCAAATGAGCTCGAAAGGTACGGTGGTGTGGACTCGCTAAAACATGTGTTTCAAATGAGCTCGAAAGGTAGGGTAAACGGCCCATTTCTGAGCAAAATTGGTGGACTTGGCGAAAAATGTGTTTCCTATAAGCTCAAAAGGTAGGGTGGTGGACTCGCTAAAAAAATGTGTTTCAAATGAGCTCGAAAGCTAGGGTAAACGGCCTCATTTCTAAGAAAAAATGGTGGACTCGCCGAAAAATGTGTTTCAAATGAGCTTCAAAGGTAGGGTGGTTGTCTAGCTGAAAAATGTGTTTCAAATGAGCTCCAAAGATAGGGTAAACGGCCCATTTTTTAGCAAAATTGGTGGACTTGGCGAAAAATGTGTTTCCTATAAGCTCAAAAGGTAGGGTGATGGACCCGCTAAAAAAATGTGTTTCGAATGAGCTCGAAATGTAGGGTAAACGGCCTCATGTAAGAAAAAATGGTGGACACGCTGAAAAATGTGTTTCAAATGGGTTCGAAAGGTAGGGTGGTGGACTCGCTAAAAAATGTGTTTCAAATGAATTCAAAAGGTAGGGTAAACAGACTCATTTCTAAGAAAAAATGGTGGACTCGCCAAAAAATGTGTTTCAAATGAGCTCAAAAGGTAGTGTGGTGCGGACTCACAAATAAATGTGTTTTGAATAAGCTCGAAAGGTAGGGTAAACGGCCTCATTTCTAAGAAAAAATGGTGGACTCGCGAAAAATGTGTTTCAAATGAGCTCGAAAGGTAGGGTGGTGTGGACTCGCTAAAACATGTGTTTCAAATGAGCTCGAAAGGTAGGGAAAACGGCCTCATTTCTAAGCAAAAATGGTGGTCTCGCCGAAAAATGTGTTTCAAATGAGCTCGAAAGATAGGGTGGTGGACTCGCTAAAAAATGTGTTTCAAATGAGATCGAAAGGTAGGGTAAACAGACTCCTTTCTAAACAAAAATGGTGGACTCGCCGAAAAATGTGTTTCATATGAGTTCCAAAGGTAGGGTGGTGGACTCGCTAAAAAAATGTGTTTCAAATGAACTCGAACGGTAGGGTAAACGGCCTTATTTCTAAGAAAATATAGTGAACTCGCCGGAAAATGTTTTTCAACTGAGCTCCAAAGGTAGGGTGGTGGATTCGCTAAAAAATGTGTTTCAACTGAGCTCGAAAGGTAGGGTAAACGGCCTCATTTCTAAGCAAAAATGGTGGACTCGCCGAAAAATGTGTTTCAAATGAGCTCGAAAGGTAGGGTGGTAGACTCGCTAAAAAAAGTGTTTCAAATGAGCTCGAATGGTAGGGTAACGGACTCATTTCTAAGCAAAAATGGTGGACTCACCGAAAAATGTGTTTCATATGAGCTCCATAGGTAGGGTGGTGGACTCGCTAAAAAAATGTGTTTCAAATGAGCTCGAAAGCTAGGGTAAACGGCCTCATTTCTAAGAAAAAATGGTGGACTCGCCAAAAAAATGTGTTTCAAATGAGCTTCAAAGGTAGGGTGGTGGATTCGCTAAAAAATGTGTTTCAAATGAGCTCGAAAGGTAGGGTAAAAGGCCTCATTTCTAAGAAAAAATAGTGGACTCGCCGGAAAATGTGTTTCAAATGAGCTTGAAAGGTAGGGTGGTGGACTCGCTAAAAAATGTGTTTCAAATGAGCTCGAAAGGTAGGGTAAACGGCCTCATTTCTAAGAAAAATGGTGGACTCGCCGAAAAATGTGTTTCAAATGAGCTTCAAAGGTAGGGGTGGTGGTCTAGCTGAAAAATGTGTTTCAAATGAGCTCCAAAGATAGGGTAAACGGCCCATTTCTGAGCAAAATTGGTGGACTTGGCGAAAAATGTGTTTCATATGAGCTCATAAGGTAGGGTGATGGACCCGCTAAAAAAATGTGTTTCGAATGAGCTCGAAAGGTAGGGTAAACGGCCTCATGTAAGATAAAATGGTGGACACGCTGAAAAAAGTGTTTCAAATGGGTTCGAAAGGTACGGTGGTGGACTCGCTAAAAAATGTGTTTCAAATGAGCTCGAAAGGTAGTGTGGTCTGAACTCACTAAAATATGTGTTTCAAATGAGTTCGAAAGGTAGGGTAAACGGCCTCATTTCTAAGCAAAAATGGTGGACTCGCCGAAAAATGTGTTTCAAATGAGTTCGAAAGGTAGGGTGGTGGACTCGCTAAAAAATGTGTTTCAAATGAATTCAAAAGGTAGGGTAAACAGACTCATTTCTAAGAAAAAATGGTGGACTCGCCAAAAAATGTGTTTCAAATGAGCTCAAAAGGTAGTGTGGTGCGGACTCACAAATAAATGTGTTTTGAATAAGCTCGAAAGGTAGGGTAAACGGCCTCATTTCTAAGAAAAAATGGTGGACTCGCGAAAAATGTGTTTCAAATGAGCTCGAAAGGTAGGGTGGTGTGGACTCGCTAAAACATGTGTTTCAAATGAGCTCGAAAGGTAGGGTAAACGGCCTCATTTCTAAGCAAAAATGGTGGTCTCGCCGAAAAATGTGTTTCAAATGAGCTCGAAAGATAGGGTGGTGGACTCGCTAAAAAATGTGTTTCAAATGAGATTGAAAGGTAGGGTAAACAGACTCATTTCTAAACAAAAATGGTGGACTCGCCGAAAAATGTGTTTCATATGAGTTCCAAAGGTAGGGTGGTGGACTCGCTAAAAAAATGTGTTTCAAATGAACTCGAACGGTAGGGTAAACGGCCTTATTTCTAAGAAAATATAGTGGACTCGCCGGAAAATGTTTTTCAAATGAGCTCCAAAGGTAGGGTGGTGGATTCGCTAAAAAATGTGTTTCAACTGAGCTCGAAAGGTAGGGTAAACGGCCTCATTTCTAAGCAAAAATGGTGGACTCGCCGAAAAATGTGTTTCAAATGAGCTCGAAAGGTAGGGTGGTAGACTCGCTAAAAAAAGTGTTTCAAATGAGCTCGAATGGTAGGGTAACGGACTCATTTCTAAGCAAAAATGGTGGACTCACCGAAAAATGTGTTTCATATGAGATCCATAGGTAGGGTGGTGGACTCGCTAAAAAAATGTGTTTCAAATGAGCTCGAAAGCTAGGGTAAACGGCCTCATTTCTAAGAAAAAATGGTGGACTCGCCGAAAAATGTGTTTCAAATGAGCTTCAAAGGTAGGGTGGTTGTCTAGCTGAAAAATGTGTTTCAAATGAGCTCCAAAGATAGGGTAAACGGCCCATTTTTGAGCAAAATTGGTGGACTTGGCGAAAAATGTGTTTCCTATAAGCTCAAAAGGTAGGGTGATGGACCCGCTAAAAAAATGTGTTTCGAATGAGCTCGAAATGTAGGGTAAACGGCCTCATGTAAGAAAAAATGGTGGACACGCTGAAAAAAGTGTTTCAAATGGGTTCGAAAGGTAGGGTGGTGGACTCGCTAAAAAATGTGTTTCAAATGAATTCAAAAGGTAGGGTAAACAGACTCATTTCTAAGAAAAAATGGTGGACTCGCCAAAAAATGTGTTTCAAATGAGCTCAAAAGGTAGTGTGGTGCGGACTCACAAATAAATGTGTTTTGAATAAGCTCTAAAGGTAGGGTAAACGGCCTCATTTCTAAGAAAAAATGGTGGACTCGCGAAAAATGTGTTTCAAATGAGCTCGAAAGGTAGGGTGGTGTGGACTCGCTAAAACATGTGTTTCAAATGAGCTCGAAAGGTAGGGTAAACGGCCTCATTTCTAAGCAAAAATGGTGGTCTCGCCGAAAAATGTGTTTCAAATGAGCTCGAAAGATAGGGTGGTGGACTCGCTAAAAAATGTGTTTCAAATGAGATCGAAAGGTAGGGTAAACAGACTCATTTCTAAACAAAAATGGTGGACTCGCCGAAAAATGTGTTTCATATGAGTTCCAAAGGTAGGGTGGTGGACTCGCTAAAAAAATGTGTTTCAAATGAACTCGAACGGTAGGGTAAACGGCCTTATTTCTAAGAAAATATAGTGGACTCGCCGGAAAATGTTTTTCAAATGAGCTCCAAAGGTAGGGTGGTGGATTCGCTAAAAAATGTGTTTCAACTGAGCTCGAAAGGTAGGGTAAACGGCCTCATTTCTAAGCAAAAATGGTGGACTCGCCGAAAAATGTGTTTCAAATGAGCTCGAAAGGTAGGGTGGTAGACTCGCTAAAAAAAGTGTTTCAAATGAGCTCGAATGGTAGGGTAACGGACTCATTTCTAAGCAAAAATGGTGGACTCACCGAAAAATGTGTTTCATACGAGCTCCATAGGTAGGGTGGTGGACTCGCTAAAAAAATGTGTTTCAAATGAGCTCGAAAGCTAGGGTAAACGGCCTCATTTCTAAGAAAAAATGGTGGACTCGCCAAAAAAATGTGTTTCAAATGAGCTTCAAAGGTAGGGTGGTGGATTCGCTAAAAAATGTGTTTCAAATGAGCTCGAAAGGTAGGGTAAAATGCCTCATTTCTAAGAAAAAATAGTGGACTCGCCGGAAAATGTGTTTCAAATGAGCTTGAAAGGTAGGGTGGTGGACTCGCTAAAAAATGTGTTTCAAATGAGCTCGAAAGGTAGGGTAAACGGCCTCATTTCTAAGAAAAATGGTGGACTCGCCGAAAAATGTGTTTCAAATGAGCTTCAAAGGTAGGGGTGGTGGTCTAGCTGAAAAATGTGTTTCAAATGAGCTCCAAAGATAGGGTAAACGGCCCATTTCTGAGCAAAATTGGTGGACTTGGCGAAAAATGTGTTTCATATGAGCTCATAAGGTAGGGTGATGGACCCGCTAAAAAAATGTGTTTCGAATGAGCTCGAAAGGTAGGGTAAACGGCCTCATGTAAGATAAAATGGTGGACACGCTGAAAAAAGTGTTTCAAATGGGTTCGAAAGGTACGGTGGTGGACTCGCTAAAAAATGTGTTTCAAATGAGCTCGAAAGGTAGTGTGGTCTGAACTCACTAAAATATGTGTTTCAAATGAGTTCGAAAGGTAGGGTAAACGGCCTCATTTCTAAGCAAAAATGGTGGACTCGCCGAAAAATGTGTTTCAAATGAGTTCGAAAGGTAGGGTGGTGGACTCGCTAAAAAATGTGTTTCAAATGAATTCAAAAGGTAGGGTAAACAGACTCATTTCTAAGAAAAAATGGTGGACTCGCCAAAAAATGTGTTTCAAATGAGCTCAAAAGGTAGTGTGGTGCGGACTCACAAATAAATGTGTTTTGAATAAGCTCGAAAGGTAGGGTAAACGGCCTCATTTCTAAGAAAAAATGGTGGACTCGCGAAAAATGTGTTTCAAATGAGCTCGAAAGGTAGGGTGGTGTGGACTCGCTAAAACATGTGTTTCAAATGAGCTCGAAAGGTAGGGTAAACGGCCTCATTTCTAAGCAAAAATGGTGGTCTCGCCGAAAAATGTGTTTCAAATGAGCTCGAAAGATAGGGTGGTGGACTCGCTAAAAAATGTGTTTCAAATGAGATCGAAAGGTAGGGTAAACAGACTCATTTCTAAACAAAAATGGTGGACTCGCTAATGTATGTGTTTCAAATGAGCTCAAAAGGTAGTGTGGTGCGGACTCACAAATAAATGTGTTTTGAATAAGCTCGAAAGGTAGGGTAAATGGCCTCATTTCTAAGAAAAAATGGTGGACTCGCGAAAAATGTGTTTCAAATGAGCTCGAAAGGTAGGGTGGTGTGGACTCGCTAAAACATGTGTTTCAAATGAGCTCGAAAGGTAGGGTAAACGGCCTCATTTCTAAGCAAAAATGGTGGTCTCGCCGAAAAATGTGTTTCAAATGAGCTCGAAAGATAGGGTGGTGGACTCGCTAAAAAATGTGTTTCAAATGAGATCGAAAGGTAGGGTAAACAGACTCATTTCTAAACAAAAATGGTGGACTCGCCGAAAAATGTGTTTCATATGAGTTCCAAAGGTAGGGTGGTGGACTCGCTAAAAAAATGTGTTTCAAATGAACTCGAACGGTAGGGTAAACGGCCTTATTTCTAAGAAAATATAGTGGACTCGCCGGAAAATGTTTTTCAAATGAGCTCCAAAGGTAGGGTGGTGGATTCGCTAAAAAATGTGTTTCAACTGAGCTCGAAAGGTAGGGTAAACGGCCTCATTTCTAAGCAAAAATGGTGGACTCGCCGAAAAATGTGTTTCAAATGAGCTCGAAAGGTAGGGTGGTAGACTCGCTAAAAAAAGTGTTTCAAATGAGCTCGAATGGTAGGGTAACGGACTCATTTCTAAGCAAAAATGGTGGACTCACCGAAAAATGTGTTTCATATGAGCTCCATAGGTAGGGTGGTGGACTCGCTAAAAAAATGTGTTTCAAATGAGCTCGAAAGCTAGGGTAAACGGCCTCATTTCTAAGAAAAAATGGTGGACTCGCCAAAAAAATGTGTTTCAAATGAGCTTCAAAGGTAGGGTGGTGGATTCGCTAAAAAATGTGTTTCAAATGAGCTCGAAAGGTAGGGTAAAAGGCCTCATTTCTAAGAAAAAATAGTGGACTCGCCGGAAAATGTGTTTCAAATGAGCTTGAAAGGTAGGGTGGTGGACTCGCTAAAAAATGTGTTTCAAATGAGCTCGAAAGGTAGGGTAAACGGCCTCATTTCTAAGAAAAATGGTGGACTCGCCGAAAAATGTGTTTCAAATGAGCTTCAAAGGTAGGGGTGGTGGTCTAGCTGAAAAATGTGTTTCAAATGAGCTCCAAAGATAGGGTAAACGGCCCATTTCTGAGCAAAATTGGTGGACTTGGCGAAAAATGTGTTTCATATGAGCTCATAAGGTAGGGTGATGGACCCGCTAAAAAAATGTGTTTCGAATGAGCTCGAAAGGTAGGGTAAACGGCCTCATGTAAGATAAAATGGTGGACACGCTGAAAAAAGTGTTTCAAATGGGTTCGAAAGGTACGGTGGTGGACTCGCTAAAAAATGTGTTTCAAATGAGCTCGAAAGGTAGTGTGGTCTGAACTCACTAAAATATGTGTTTCAAATGAGTTCGAAAGGTAGGGTAAACGGCCTCATTTCTAAGCAAAAATGGTGGACTCGCCGAAAAATGTGTTTCAAATGAGTTCGAAAGGTAGGGTGGTGGACTCGCTAAAAAATGTGTTTCAAATGAATTCAAAAGGTAGGGTAAACAGACTCATTTCTAAGAAAAAATGGTGGACTCGCCAAAAAATGTGTTTCAAATGAGCTCAAAAGGTAGTGTGGTGCGGACTCACAAATAAATGTGTTTTGAATAAGCTCGAAAGGTAGGGTAAACGGCCTCATTTCTAAGAAAAAATGGTGGACTCGCGAAAAATGTGTTTCAAATGAGCTCGAAAGGTAGGGTGGTGTGGACTCGCTAAAACATGTGTTTCAAATGAGCTCGAAAGGTAGGGTAAACGGCCTCATTTCTAAGCAAAAATGGTGGTCTCGCCGAAAAATGTGTTTCAAATGAGCTCGAAAGATAGGGTGGTGGACTCGCTAAAAAATGTGTTTCAAATGAGATCGAAAGGTAGGGTAAACAGACTCATTTCTAAACAAAAATGGTGGACTCGCTAATGTATGTGTTTCAAATGAGCTCAAAAGGTAGTGTGGTGCGGACTCACAAATAAATGTGTTTTGAATAAGCTCGAAAGGTAGGGTAAATGGCCTCATTTCTAAGAAAAAATGGTGGACTCGCGAAAAATGTGTTTCAAATGAGCTCGAAAGGTAGGGTGGTGTGGACTCGCTAAAACATGTGTTTCAAATGAGCTCGAAAGGTAGGGTAAACGGCCTCATTTCTAAGCAAAAATGGTGGTCTCGCCGAAAAATGTGTTTCAAATGAGCTCGAAAGATAGGGTGGTGGACTCGCTAAAAAATGTGTTTCAAATGAGATCGAAAGGTAGGGTAAACAGACTCATTTCTAAACAAAAATGGTGGACTCGCCGAAAAATGTGTTTCATATGAGTTCCAAAGGTAGGGTGGTGGACTCGCTAAAAAAATGTGTTTCAAATGAACTCGAACGGTAGGGTAAACGGCCTTATTTCTAAGAAAATATAGTGGACTCGCCGGAAAATGTTTTTCAAATGAGCTCCAAAGGTAGGGTGGTGGATTCGCTAAAAAATGTGTTTCAACTGAGCTCGAAAGGTAGGGTAAACGGCCTCATTTCTAAGCAAAAATGGTGGACTCGCCGAAAAATGTGTTTCAAATGAGCTCGAAAGGTAGGGTGGTAGACTCGCTAAAAAAAGTGTTTCAAATGAGCTCAAATGGTAGGGTAACGGACTCATTTCTAAGCAAAAATGGTGGACTCACCGAAAAATGTGTTTCATATGAGCTCCATAGGTAGGGTGGTGGACTCGCTAAAAAAATGTGTTTCAAATGAGCTCGAAAGCTAGGGTAAACGGCCTCATTTCTAAGAAAAAATGGTGGACTCGCCAAAAAAAATGTGTTTCAAATGAGCTTCAAAGGTAGGGTGGTGGATTCGCTAAAAAATGTGTTTCAAATGAGCTCGAAAGGTAGGGTAAAAGGCCTCATTTCTAAGAAAAAATAGTGGACTCGCCGGAAAATGTGGTTCAAATGAGCTCGAAAGGTAGGGTAAACGGCCTCATTTCTAAGAAAAATGGTGGACTCGCCGAAAAATGTGTTTCAAATGAGCTTCAAAGGTAGGGGTGGTGGTCTAGCTGAAAAATGTGTTTCAAATGAGCTCCAAAGATAGGGTAAACGGCCCATTTCTGAGCAAAATTGGTGGACTTGGCGAAAAATGTGTTTCATATGAGCTCATAAGGTAGGGTGATGGACCCGCTAAAAAAATGTGTTTCGAATGAGCTCGAAATGTAGGGTAAACGGCCTCATGTAAGATAAAATGGTGGACACGCTGAAAAAAGTTTTTCAAATGGGTTCGAAAGGTACGGTGGTGGACTCGCTAAAAAATGTGTTTCAAATGAGCTCGAAAGGTAGTGTGGTCTGAACTCACTAAAATATGTGTTTCAAATGAGTTCGAAAGGTAGGGTAAACGGCCTCATTTCTAAGCAAAAATGGTGGACTCGCCGAAAAATGTGTTTCAAATGAGTTCGAAAGGTAGGGTGGTTGACTCGCTAAAAAATGTGTTTCAAATGAATTCAAAAGGTCGGGTAAACAGACTCATTTCTAAGCAAAAATGGTGGACTCGCCGAAAAATGTGTTTCAAATGAGCTCAAAACGTAGGGTGGTGTGGACTTGCTAAAAAATGTGTTTTGAATGAGCTCGAAAGGTAGGGTAAACGGCCTCATTTCTAAGAAAAAATAGTGGTCTCGCCGAAAAATGTGTTTCAAATGAGCTCGAAAGGTAGGGTGGTGGACTCGCTAAAAAATGTGTTTCAAATGAATTCAAAAGGTAGGGTAAACAGACTCATTTCTAAGCAAAAATGGTGGACTCGCCAAAAAATGTGTTTCAAATGAGCTCAAAAGGTAGTGTGGTGTGGACTCACAAATAAATGTGTTTTGAATAAGCTCGAAAGGTAGGGTAAACGGACTCATTTCTAAGCAAAAATGGTGGACTCGTGAAAAATGTGTTTCAAATGAGCTCGAAAGGTAGGGTGGTGTGGACTCGCTGAAACATGTGTTTCAAATGAGCTCGAAAGGTAGGGTAAACGGCCTCATTTCTAAGAAAAAATGGTGGTCTCGTCGAAAACTGTGTTTCAAATGAGCTCGAAAGGTAGGGTGGTGGACTCGCTAAAAAATGTGTTTCAAATGAGATCGAAAGGTAGGGTAAACAGACTTATTTCTAAACAAAAACGGTGGACTCGCCGAAAAATGTGTTCCATATGAGCTCCAAAGGTAGGGTGGTGGACTCGCTAAAAAAATGTGTTTCAAATGAACTCGAACGGTAGGGTAAACGGTCTTATTTCTAAGAAAAAATAGTGAACTCGCCCGAAAATGTGTTTCAAATGAGCTCCAAAGGTAGGGTGGTGGATTCGCTAAAAAATGTGTTTCAACTGAGCTCGAAAGGTAGGGTAAACGGCCTCATTTCTAAGCAAAAATGTTGGACTCGCCGAAAAATGTGTTTCAAATGAGCTCGAAAGGTAGGGTGGTAGACTCGCTAAAAAATGTGTTTCAAATGAGCTCGAATGGTAGGGTAACGGACTCATTTCTAAGCAAAAATTGTGGACACACCGAAAAATGTGTTTCATATGAGCTCCATAGGTAGGGTGGTGGACTCGCTAAAAAAATGTGTTTCAAATGAGCTCGAAAGTTAGGGTAAACGGCCTCATTTCTAAGAAAAAATGGTGGACTCGCCAAAAAAATGTGTTTCAAATGAGCTTCAAAGGTAGGGTGGTGGTCTAGCTGAAAAATGTGTTTCAAATGAGCTCCATAGATAGGGTAAACGGCCCCATGTCTGAGCAAAAATGTGGACTTGTCGAAAATTGTTTTTCATATGAGCTCCAATGGTAGGGTGGTGGACTCGCTAAAAAATGTGTTTCAAATGAGTTTGAAAGGTAGGGTAAACGGCCTCATTTGTAAGCAAAAAAGGTGGACACACCCCATGTGTTTCAATTGAACTCGAACGGTAGGGTAAACGGCCTTATTTCAAAGAAAAAATAGTGGCGCCGGAAAATGTGTTTCAAATGAGATCCAAAGGTAGGGTGGTGGATTCGCTAAAAAATGTGTTTCAACTGAGCTCGAAAGGTAGGGTAAATGGCCTCATTTCTAAGAAAAAATGGTGGACTCGCCGAAAAATGTGTTTCAAATGAGATCCAAAGGTAGGGTGGTGGATTCGCTAAAAAATGTGTTTCAACTGAGCTCGAAAGGAAGGGTAAATGGCCTCATTTCTAAGAAAAAATGGTGGACTCGCCGAAAAATGTGTTTCAAATGAGCTTCAAAGGTAGGGTGGTGGTCTTGCGGAAAAATGTGTTTCAAATGAGATCCAAAGATATGGTAAACGGCCCCATTTCTGAGCAAAAATGGTGGACTCGCAAAAAATGTGTTTCAAATAAGCTCGAAAGGTAGGGTAAACGGCCTAGTGGACTCGCCGGAAAATGTGTTTCAAATGAGCTCCAAAGGTAGGGTGGTGGATTCGCTACACAATGTGTTTCAACTGAGCTCGAAAGGTAGGGTAAACGGCCTCATTTCTAAGCAAAAATGGTGGACTCGCCGAACAATGTGTTTCAAATGAATTTCAAAGGTAGGGTGGTGGTCTAGCTGAAAAATGTGTTTCAAATGAGCTCGAAAGGTAGGGTGGTGGACTCGCTAAAAAATGTGTTTCAAATGAGCTCGAAAGGAAGGGTAAACGGACTCATTTCTAAGCAAAAATGGTGGACTCGCCGAAAAATGTGTTTCATATGAGCTCCAAAGGTAGGGTGGTGGACTCGCTAAAAAAATGTGTTTCAAATGAGCTCGAAAGGTAGGGTAAACAGACTTATTTCTCAGAAAAAATAGTGGACTCGCCGGAAAATGTGTTTCAAATGAGCTCCAAAGGTAGGGTGGTGGACTCGCTAAAAATGTGTTTCAAATGAGCTCGAAAGGTAGGGTAAACGGCCTCATTTCTAAGAAAAAATGGTGGACTCGCCGAAAAATGTGTTTCAAATGAGCTTCAAAGGTAGGGTGGTGGTCTAGCTGAAAAATGTGTTTCAAATGAGCTCCAAAGATAGGGTAAACGGCCCATTTCTGAGCAAAATTGGTGGACTTGGCGAAAAATGTGTTTCCTATAAGCTCAAAAGGTAGGGTGATGGACCCGCTAAAAAAATGTGTTTCGAATGAGCTCGAAAGGTAGGGTAAACGACCTCATGTAAGAAAAAATGGTGGACACGCTGAAAAAAGTGTTTCAAATGGGTTCGAAACGTAGGGTGGTGGACTCGCTAAAAAATGTGTTTCAAATGAATTCAAAAGGTAGGGTAAACAGACTCATTTCTAAGCAAAAATGGTGGACTCGCCAAAAAATGTGTTTCAAATGAGCTCAAAAGGTAGTGTGGTGCGGACTCACAAATAAATGTGTTTTGAATAAGCTCGAAAGGTAGGGTAAACGGCCTCATTTCTAAGCAAAAATGGTGGACTCGCGAAAAATGTGTTTCAAATGAGCTCGAAAGGTAGGGTGGTGTGGACTCGCTAAAACATGTGTTTCAAATGAGCTCGAAAGGTAGGGTAAACGGCCTCATTTCTAAGCAAAAATGGTGGTCTCGCCGAAAAATGTGTTTCAAATGAGCTCGAAAGGTAGGGTGGTGGACTCGCTAAAAAATGTGTTTCAAATGAGATCGAAAGGTAGGGTAAACAGACTCATTTCTAAACAAAAATGGTGGACTCGCCGAAAAATGTGTTTCATATGAGTTCCAAAGGTAGGGTGGTGGACTCGCTAAAAAAATGTGTTTCAAATGAACTCGAACGGTAGGGTAAACGGCCTTATTTCTAAGAAAATATAGTGGACTCGCCGGAAAATGTTTTTCAAATGAGCTCCAAAGGTAGGGTGGTGGATTCGCTACAAAATGTGTTTCAAATGAGCTCGAAAGGTAGGGTAAACGGCCTCATTTCTAAGAAAAATGGTGGACTCGCCGAAAAATGTGTTTCAAATGAGCTTCAAAGGTAGGGTGGTGGTCTAGCTGAAAAATGTGTTTCAAATGAGCTCCAAAGATAGGGTAAACGGCCCATTTCTGAGCTCATAAGGTAGGGTGATGGACCCGCTAAAAAAATGTGTTTCGAATGAGCTCGAAAGGTAGGGTAAACGGCCTCATGTAAGATAAAATGGTGGACACGCTGAAAAAAGTGTTTCAAATGAGATCCAAAGGTAGTGTGGTCTGAACTCACTAAAATATGTGTTTCAAATGAGTTCGAAAGGTAGGGTAAACAGCCTCATTTCTAAGAAAAATGGTGGACTCGCCGAAAAATGTGTTTCAAATGAGTTCGAAAGGTAGCGTGGTTGACTCGCTAAAAAATGTGTTTCAAATGAATTCAAAAGGTCGGGTAAACAGACTCATTTCTAAGCAAAAATGGTGGACTCGCCGAAAAATGTGTTTCAAATGAGCTCAAAACGTAGGGTGGTGTGGACTTGCTAAAAAATGTGTTTTGAATGAGCTCGAAAGGTAGGGTAAACGGCCTCATTTCTAAGAAAAATTAGTGGTCTCGCCGAAAAATGTGTTTCAAATGAGCTCGAAAGGTAGGGTGGTGGACTCGCTAAAAAATGTGTTTCAAATGAATTCAAAAGGTAGGGTAAACAGACTCATTTCTAAGCAAAAATGGTGGACTCGCCAAAAAATGTGTTTCAAATGAGCTCAAAAGGTAGTGTGGTGTGGACTCACAAATAAATGTGTTTTGAATAAGCTCGAAAGGTAGGGTAAACGGACTCATTTCTAAGCAAAAATGGTGGACTCGTGAAAAATGTGTTTCAAATGAGCTCGAAAGGTACGGTGGTGTGGACTCGCTAAAACATGTGTTTCAAATGAGCTCGAAAGGTAGGGTAAACGGCCCATTTCTGAGCAAAATTGGTGGACTTGGCGAAAAATGTGTTTCCTATAAGCTCAAAAGGTAGGGTGATGGACCCGCTAAAAAAATGTGTTTCGAATGAGCTCGAAAGGTAGGGTAAACGACCTCATGTAAGAAAAAATGGTGGACACGCTGAAAAAAGTGTTTCAAATGGGTTCGAAACGTAGGGTGGTGGACTCGCTAAAAAATGTGTTTCAAATGAATTCAAAAGGTGGGGTAAACAGACTCATTTCTAAGCAAAAATGGTGGACTCGCCAAAAACCGTGTTTCAAATGAGCTCAAAAGGTAGTGTGGTGCGGACTCACAAATAAATGTGTTTTGAATAAGCTCGAAAGGTAGGGTAAACGGCCTCATTTCTAAGCAAAAATGGTGGACTCGCGAAAAATGTGTTTCAAATGAGCTCGAAAGGTAGGGTGGTGTGGACTCGCTAAAACATGTGTTTCAAATGAGCTCGAAAGGTAGGGTAAACGGCCTCTTTTCTAAGCAAAAATGGTGGTCTCGCCGAAAAATGTGTTTCAAATGAGCTCGAAAGGTAGGGTGGTGGACTCGCTAAAAAATGTGTTTCAAATGAGATCGAAAGGTAGGGTAAACAGACTCATTTCTAAACAAAAATGGTGGACTCGCCGAAAAATGTGTTTCATATGAGTTCCAAAGGTAGGGTGGTGGACTCGCTAAAAAAATGTGTTTCAAATGAACTCGGACGGTAGGGTAAACGGCCTTATTTCTAAGAAAATATAGTGGACTCGCCGGAAAATGTTTTTCAAATGAGCTCCAAAGGTAGGGTGGTGGATTCGCTAAAAAATGTGTTTCAAATGAGCTCGAAAGGTAGGGTAAACGGCCTCATTTCTAAGAAAAATGGTGGACTCGCCGAAAAATGTGTTTCAAATGAGCTTCAAAGGTAGGGTGGTGGTCTAGCTGAAAAATGTGTTTCAAATGAGCTCCAAAGATAGGGTAAACGGCCCATTTCTGAGCTCATAAGGTAGGGTGATGGACCCGCTAAAAAAATGTGTTTCGAATGAGCTCGAAAGGTAGGGTAAACGGCCTCATGTAAGATAAAATGGTGGACACGCTGAAAAAAGTGTTTCAAATGGGTTCAAAAGGTACGGTGGTGGACTCGATAAAAAATGTGTTTCAAATGAGCTCGAAAGGTAGTGTGGTCTGAACTCACTAAAATATGTGTTTCAAATGAGTTCGAAAGGTAGGGTAAACAGCCTCATTTCTAAGAAAAAATGGTGGACTCGCCGAAAAATGTGTTTCAAATGAGTTCGAAAGGTAGGGTGGTTGACTCGCTAAAAAATGTGTTTCAAATGAATTCAAAAGGTCGGGTAAACAGACTCATTTCTAAGCAAAAATGGTGGACTCGCCGAAAAATGTGTTTCAAATGAGCTCAAAACTTAGGGTGGTGTGGACTTGCTAAAAAATGTGTTTTGAATGAGCTCGAAAGGTAGGGTAAACGGCCTCATTTCTAAGAAAAAATAGTGGTCTCGCCGAAAAATGTGTTTCAAATGAGCTCGAAAGGTAGGGTGGTGGACTCGCTAAAAATGTGTTTCAAATGAATTCAAAAGGTAGGGTAAACAGACTCATTTCCAAGCAAAAATGGTGGACTCGCCAAAAAATGTGTTTCAAATGAGCTCAAAAGGTAGTGTGGTGTGGACTCACAAATAAATGTGTTTTGAATAAGCTCGAAAGGTAGGGTAAACGGACTCATTTCTAAGCAAAAATGGTGGACTCGTGAAAAATGTGTTTCAAATGAGCTCGAAAGGTACGGTGGTGTGGACTCGCTAAAACATGTGTTTCAAATGAGCTCGAAAGGTAGGCTAAACGGCCTCATTTCTAAGCAAAAATGGTGGTCTCGCCGAAAACTGTGTTTCAAATGACCTCGAAAGGTAGGGTGGTGGACTCGCTAAAAATTTTGTTTCAAATGAGATCGAAAGGTAGGGTAAACAGACTCATTTCTAAACAAAAACGGTGGACTCGCCGAAAAATGTGTTCCATATGAGCTCCAAAGGTAGGGTGGTGGACTCGCTAAAAAAATGTGTTTCAAATGAACTCGAACAGTAGGGTAAACGGTCTTATTTCTAAGAAAAATTAGTGAACTCGCCGGAAAATGTCTTTCAAATGAGCTCCAAAGGTAGGGTGGTGGATTCGCTAAAAAATGTGTTTCAACTGAGCTCGAAAGGTAGGGTAAACGGCCTCATTTCTAAGCAAAAATGGTGGACTCGCCGAAAAATGTGTTTCAAATGAGCTCGAAAGGTAGGGTGGTAGACTCGCTATAAAATGTGTTTCAAATGAGCTCGAATGGTAGGGTAACGGACTCATTTCTAAGCAAAAATGGTGGACACACCGAAAAATGTGTTTCATATGAGCTCCATAGGTAGGGTGGTGGACTCGCTAAAAAAATGTGTTTCAAATGAGCTCGAAAGTTAGGGTAAACGGCCTCATTTCTAAGAAAAAATGGTGGACTCGCCAAAAAAATGTGTTTCAAATGAGCTTCAAAGGTAGGGTGGTGGTCTAGCTGAAAAATGTGTTTCAAATGAGCTCCATAGATAGGGTAAACGGCCCCATGTCTGAGCAAAAATGTGGACTTGTCGAAAATTGTTTTTCATATGAGCTCCAATGGTAGGGTGGTGGACTCGCTAAAAAATGTGTTTCAAATGAGTTTGAAAGGTAGGGTAAACGGCCTCATTTGTAAGCAAAAAAGGTGGACACGCCGAAAAATGTGTTTCAAATGAGTTCGAAAGGTAGGGTGGTGGACTCGCTAAAAAATGTGTTTCAAATGAATTCAAAAGGTAAGGTAAACGGCCTCATTTCTAAGCAAAAATGGTGGACTCGCCGAAAAATGTGTTTCATATGAGCTCGAGAGGTAAGGTAAACGGCCTTATTTCTAAGAAAATATAGTGGACTCGCCGGAAAATGTTTTTCATATGAGCTCCAAAGGTAGGGTGGTGGATTCGCTAAAAAATGTGTTTCAACTGAGCTCGAAAGGTAGGGTAAACGGCCTCATTTCTAAGCAAAAATGGTGGACTCGCCGAAAAATGTGTTTCAAATGAGCTCGAAAGGTAGGGTGGTAGACTCGCTAAAAAAAGTGTTTCAAATGAGCTCGAATGGTAGGGTAACGGACTCATTTCTAAGCAAAAATGGTGGACTCACCGAAAAATGTGTTTCATATGAGCTCCATAGGTAAGGTGGTGGACTCGCTAAAAAAATGTGTTTCAAATGAGCTCGAAAGCTAGGGTAAACGGACTCATTTCTAAGCAAAAATGGTGGACTCGCCGGAAAATGTGTTTCAAATGAGCTTCAAAGGTAGGGTGGTGGACTCGCTAAAAAATGTGTTTCAAATGAGCTCGAAAGGTAGGGTAAACAGCCTCATTTCTAAGAAAAATGGTGGACTCGCCGAAAAATGTGTTTCAAATGAGCTTCAAAGGTAGGGTGGTGGTTTAGCTGAAAAAAGTGTTTCAAATGAGCTACAAAGATAGGGTAAACGGCCCATTTCTGAGAAAAATTGGTGGACTTGGCGAAAAATGTGTTTCATATGAGCTCATAAGGTAGGGTGATGGACCCGCTAAAAAAATGTGTTTCGAATGAGCTCGAAAGGTAGGGTAAACGGCCTCATGTAAGATAAAATGGTGGACACGCTGAAAAAAGTGTTTCAAATGGGTTCGAAAGGTACGGTGGTGGACTCGCTAAAAAATGTGTTTCAAATGAGCTCGAAAGGTAGTGTGGTCTGAACTCACTAAAATATGTGTTTCAAATGAGTTCGAAAGGTAGGGTAAACGGCCTCATTTCTAAGCAAAAATGGTGGACTCGCCGAAAAATGTGTTTCAAATGAGTTCGAAAGGTAGGGTGGTTGACTCGCTAAAAAATGTGTTACAAATGAATTCAAAAGGTCGGGTAAACAGACTCATTTCTAAGCAAAAATGGTGGACTCGCCGAAAAATGTGTTTCAAATGAGCTCAAAACGTAGGGTGGTGTGGACTTGCTAAAAAATGTGTTTTGAATGAGCTCGAAAGGTAGGGTAAACGGCCTCATTTCTAAGATAAAATAGTGGTCTCGCCGAAAAATGTGTTTCAAATGAGCTCGAAAGGTAGGGTGGTGGACTCGCTAAAAAATGTGTTTCAAATGAATTCAAAAGGTAGGGTAAACAGACTCATTTCTAAGCAAAAATGGTGGACTCGCCAAAAAATGTGTTTCAAATGAGCTCAAAAGGTAGTGTGGTGTGGACTCAAAAATAAATGTGTTTTGAATAAGCTCAAAAGCTAGGGTAAACGGCCTCATTTCTAAGCAAAAATGGTGGACTCGCCGAAAAATGTGTTTCAAATGAGCTCGAAAGGTAGGGTGGTAGACTCGCTAAAAAATGTGTTTCAAATGAGCTCGAATGGTAGGGTAACGGACTCATTTCTAAGCAAAAATGGTGGACACACCGAAAAATGTGTTTCATATGAGCTCCATAGGTAGGGTGGTGGACTCGCTGAAAAAATGTGTTTCAAATGAGCTCGAAAGTTAGGGTAAACGGCCTCATTTCTAAGAAAAAATGGTGGACTCGCCAAAAAAATGTGTTTCAAATGAGCTTCAAAGGTAGGGTGGTGGTCTAGCTGAAAAATTTGTTTCAAATGAGCTCCATAGATAGGGTAAACGGCCCCATGTCTGAGCAAAAATGTGGACTTCTCGAAAATTGTTTTTCATATGAGCTCCAATGGTAGGGTGGTGGACTCGCTAAAAAATGTGTTTCAAACGAGTTTGAAAGGTAGGGTAAACGGCCTCATTTGTAAGCAAAAAAGGTGGACACGCCGAAAAATGTGTTTCAAATGAGTTCGAAAGGTAGGGTGGTGGACTCGCTAAAAAATGTGTTTCAAATGAGTTTGAAATGTTGGGTAAACGGCCTCATTTCTAAGCAAAAATGGTGGACTCGCCAAAAAATGTGTTTCAAATGAGCTCAAAAGGTAGTGTGGTGTGGACTCACAAATAAATGTGTTTTGAATAAGCTCGAAAGGTAGGGTAAACGGACTCATTTCTAAGCAAAAATGGTGGACTTGTGAAAAATGTGTTTCAAATGAGCTCGAAAGGTAGGGTGGTGTGGACTCGCTAAAACATGTGTTTCAAATGAGCTCGAAAGGTAGGGTAAACGGCCTCATTTCTAAGCAAAAATGGTGGACTCGCCAAAAAATGTGTTTCAAATGAGGTTTATCAAAACGTTGGGTGGTGTGGACTCGCTGAAAAATGTGTTTCAAATGAGCTCCAAAGGTAGGGTAACGGCCTCATTTCTAAGAAAAAATGGTGGACTCTCCGAAAAATATGTTTCAAATGAGCTCGAAAGGTTGGGTGGTGTGGACTCGCTAAAATATGTGTTTCAAATGAGCTCGAAAGGTAGGGTAAACGGCCTAATTTCTAAGCAAAAATGGTGGACTCGCCAAAAATGTGTTTCAAATGAGCTCGAAATGTACGGTGGTGGACTCGCTAAAAAATGTGTTTCAAATGAGCTCGAAAGGTAGTGTGGTGTGGACTCACTAAAATATGTGTTTCAAATGAGCTCGAAACAATGGTAAACGGCCTCATTTCTAAGCAAAAATGGTGGACTCGCCAAACAATGTGTTTCAAATGAGCTTCAAAGGTAGGGTGGTGATCTAGCTGAAAAATGTGTTTCAAATGAGCTCCAATGATAGGGAAAACGGCCTCATTTCTGAGCAAAAATGGTAGACTCGCCGAAAATTGTGTTTCATATGAGATCCAAAGGTAGGGTAGTGGATTCGCTAAACAATGTGTTTCAACTGAGCTCGAAAGGTAGGGTAAACGGCCTCATTTCTAAGCAAAAATGGTGGACTCGCCGAAAAATGTGTTTCAAATGAATTTCAAAGGTAGGGTGGTGTTCTAGCTGAAAAATATGTTTCAAATGAGCTCGAAAGGTAGGGTGGTGGACTCGCTAAAAAATGTGTTTCAAATGAGCTCGAATGGAAGGGTAAACGGACTCATTTCTAAGCAAAAATGGTGGACTCGCCGAAAAATGTGTTTCATATGAGCTCCAAAGGTAGAGTAAAAAAGGGTGGTGGACTCGCTAAAAAAATGTGTTTCGAATGAGCTCGAAAGGTAGAGTAAACGGCCTCATTTCTAAGCAAAAATGGTGGACTCTCCGAAAAATGTGTTTCAAATGAGCTCGAAAGGTAGGGTGGTGTGGACTCACTAAAATATGTGTTTCAAATGAGCTCGAAAGGTATGGTAAACGACCTCATTTCTAAGAAAAAATGGTGGACTCACCAAAAAATGTGTTTCAAATGAGCTCAAAAGGTAGTGTGGTCTGGATTCACAAATAAATGTGTTTTGAATAAGTTCGAAAGGTAGGGTAAACGGCCTCATTTCTAAGCAAAAATGGTGGACTCGCGAAAAATGTGTTTCAAATGAGCTCGAAAGGTAGGGTGGTGTGGACTCGCTAAAACATGTGTTTCAAATGAGCTCGAAAGGTAGGGTAAACGGCCTCATTTCTAAGCAAAAATGGTGGTCTCGCCGAAAAATGTGTTTCAAATGAGCTCAAAAGGTAGGGTGGTGGACTTGCTAAAAAATGTGTTTCAAATAAGATCGAAAGGTAGGGTAAACAGACTCATTTCTAAACAAAAACGGTGGACTCGCTGAAAAATGTGTTTCATATGAGCTCCAAAGGTAGGGTGGTGGACTCGCTAAAAAAATGTGTTTCAAATGAACTCGAACGGTAGGGTAAACGGCCTTATTTCTAAGAAAAAATAGTGGACTGCCGGAAAATGTGTTTCAAATGAGCTCCAAAGGTAGGGTGGTGGATTCGCTAAAAAATGTGTTTCAACTGAGTTCGAAAGGTAGGGTAAACGGCCTCATTTCTGAGCAAAAATGTGGACTTGTCGAAAATTGTTTTTCATATGAGCTCCAATGGTAGGGTGGTGGACTCGCTAAAAAATGTGTTTCAAATGAGTTTGAAAGGTAGGGTAAACGGCCTCATTTGTAAGCAAAAAAGGTGGACACGCCGAAAAATGTGTTTCAAATGAGTTCCAAAGGTAGGGTGGTTGACTCGCTAAAAAATGTGTTTCGACTGAGCTCGAAATGTTGGGTAAACGGCCTCATTTCTAAGCAAAAATGGTGGACTCGCCGAAAAATGTGTTTCATATGAGCTCCAGAGGTAGAGTGGTGGACTCGCTAAAAAAATGTGTTTCAAATGAGCTTGAAAGGTAAGGTAAACGTCCTTATTTCTAAGAAAAAATAGTGGACTCGCTGGAAAATGTGTTTCAAATGAGCTCCAAAGGTAGGGTGGTGGACTCGCTAAAAAATGTGTTTCAAATGAGCTCGAAAGGTAGGGTAAACAGACTCATTTCTAAGAAAAAATGGTGGACTCGCCAAAAAATGTGTTTCAAATGAGCTCAAACGTTGGGTGGTGTGGACTCGCTGAAAAATGTGTTTCAAATGAGCTCCAAAGGTAGGGTAACGGCCTCATTTCTAAGAAAAAATGGTGGACTCTCCGAAAAATGTGTTTCAAATGAGCTCGAAAGGTTGGGTGGTGTGTACTCGCTAAAATATGTGTTTCAAATGAGCTCGAAAGGTAGGGTAAACGGCCTAATTTCTATGAAAAAATGGTGGACTCGCCAAAAATGTGTTTCAAATGAGCTCGAAATGTACGGTGGTGGACTCGCTAAAAAATAAGTTTTAAATGAGCTCGAAAGGGAGTGTGGTGTGGATTCACTAAAATATGTGTTTCAAATGAGCTCGAGACAATGGTAAAGGCCTCATTTCTAAGAAAAAATGGTGGACTCGCGAAAAATGTGTTTCAAATGAGCTCGAAAGGTAGGGTGGTGTGGACTCGCTAAAACATGTGTTTCAAATGAGCTCGAAAGGTAGGGTAAACGGCCTCATTTCTAAGCAAAAATGGTGGTCTCGCCGAAAAATGTGTTTCAAATGAGCTCAAAAGGTAGGGTGGTGGACTTGCTAAAAAATGTGTTTCAAATAAGATCGAAAGGTAGGGTAAACAGACTCATTTCTAAACAAAAACGGTGGACTCGCCGAAAAATGTGTTTCATATGAGCTCCAAAGGTAGGGTGGTGGACTCGCTAAAAAAATGTGTTTCAAATGAACTCGAACGGTAGGGTAAACGGCCTTATTTCTAAGAAAAAATAGTGGACTGCCGGAAAATGTGTTTCAAATGAGCTCCAAAGGTAGGGTGGTGGATTCGCTAAAAAATGTGTTTCAACTGAGTTCGAAAGGTAGGGTAAACGGCCTCATTTCTGAGCAAAAATGTGGACTTGTCGAAAATTGTTTTTCATATGAGCTCCAATGGTAGGGTGGTGGACTCGCTAAAAAATGTGTTTCAAATGAGTTTGAAAGGTAGGGTAAACGGCCTCATTTGTAAGCAAAAAAGGTGGACACGCCGAAAAATGTGTTTCAAATGAGTTCGAAAGGTAGGGTGGTTGACTCGCTAAAAAATGTGTTTCGACTGAGCTCGAAATGTTGGGTAAACGGCCTCATTTCTAAGCAAAAATGGTGGACTCGCCGAAAAATGTGTTTCATATGAGCTCCAGAGGTAGAGTGGTGGACTCGCTAAAAAAATGTGTTTGAAATGAGCTCGAAAGGTAAGGTAAACGGCCTTATTTCTAAGAAAAAATAGTGGACTCGCTGGAAAATGTGTTTCAAATGAGCTCCAAAGGTAGGGTGGTGGACTCGCTAAAAAATGTGTTTCAAATGAGCTCGAAAGGTAGGGTAAACAGACTCATTTCTAAGAAAAAATGGTGGACTCGCCAAAAAATGTGTTTCAAATGAGCTCAAACGTTGGGTGGTGTGGACTCGCTGAAAAATGTGTTTCAAATGAGCTCCAAAGGTAGGGTAATGGCCTCATTTCTAAGAAAAAATGGTGGACTCTCCGAAAAATGTGTTTCAAATGAGCTCGAAAGGTTGGGTGGTGTGTACTCGCTAAAATATGTGTTTCAAATGAGCTCGAAAGGTAGGGTAAACGGCCTAATTTCTAAGAAAAAATGGTGGACTCGCCAAAAATGTGTTTCAAATGAGCTCGAAATGTACGGTGGTGGACTCGCTAAAAAATAAGTTTCAAATGAGCTCGAAAGGTAGTGTGGTGTGGACTCACTAAAATATGTGTTTCAAATGAGCTCGAAACAATGGTAAAGGCCTCATTTCTAAGAAAAAATGGTGGACTCGCGAAAAATGTGTTTCAAATGAGCTCGAAAGGTAGGGTGGTGTGGACTCGCTAAAACATGTGTTTCAAATGAGCTCGAAAGGTAGGGTAAACGGCCTCATTTCTAAGCAAAAATGGTGGTCTCGCCGAAAAATGTGTTTCAAATGAGCTCAAAAGGTAGGGTGGTGGACTTGCTAAAAAATGTGTTTCAAATAAGATCGAAAGGTCGGGTAAACAGACTCATTTCTAAACAAAAACGGTGGACTCGCCGAAAAATGTGTTTCATATGAGCTCCAAAGGTAGGGTGGTGGACTCGCTAAAAAAATGTGTTTCAAATGAACTCGAACGGTAGGGTAAACGGCCTTATTTCTAAGAAAAAATAGTGGTCTGCCGGAAAATGTGTCTCAAATGAGCTCCAAAGGTAGGGTGGTGGATTCGCTAAAAAATGTGTTTCAACTGAGTTCGAAAGGTAGGGTAAACGGCCTCATTTCTGAGCAAAAATGTGGACTTGTCGAAAATTGTTTTTCATATGAGCTCCAATGGTAGGGTGGTGGACTCGCTAAAAAATGTGTTTCAAATGAGTTTGAAAGGTAGGGTAAACGGCCTCATTTGTAAGCAAAAAAGGTGGACACGCCGAAAAATGTGTTTCAAATGAGTTCGAAAGGTAGGGTGGTTGACTCGCTAAAAAATGTGTTTCGACTGAGCTCGAAATGTTGGGTAAACGGCCTCATTTCTAAGAAAAATGGTGGACTCGCCGAAAAATGTGTTTCATATGAGCTCCAGAGGTAGAGTGGTGGACTCGCTAAAAAAATGTGTTTCAAATGAGCTCGAAAGGTAAGGTAAACGGCCTTATTTCTAAGAAAAAATAGTGGACTCGCTGGAAAATGTGTTTCAAATGAGCTCCAAAGGTAGGGTGGTGGACTCGCTAAAAAATGTGTTTCAAATGAGCTCGAAAGGTAGGGTAAACAGACTCATTTCTAAGAAAAAATGGTGGACTCGCCAAAAAATGTGTTTCAAATGAGCTCAAACGTTGGGTGGTGTGGACTCGCTGAAAAATGTGTTTCAAATGAGCTCCAAAGGTAGGGTAACGGCCTCATTTCTAAGAAAAAATGGTGGACTCTCCGAAAAATGTGTTTCAAATGAGCTCGAAAGGTTGGGTGGTGTGTACTCGCTAAAATATGTGTTTCAAATGAGCTCGAAAGGTAGGGTAAACGGCCTAATTTCTAAGAAAAGATGGTGGACTCGCCAAAAATGTGTTTCAAATGAGCTCGAAATGTACGGTGGTGGACTCGCTAAAAAATAAGTTTCAAATGAGCTCGAAAGGTAGTGTGGTGTGGACTCACTAAAATATGTGTTTCAAATGAGCTCGAAACAATGGTAAAGGCCTCATTTCTAAGCAGAAATGGTGGACTCGCCAAACAATGTGTTTCAAATGATCTTCAAAGGTAGGGTGGTGATCTAGCTGAAAATGTGTTTCAAATGAGCTCCAATGATAGGGAAGACGGCCTCATTTCTGAGCAAAAATGGTAGACTCACCGAAAATTGTGTTTCATATGAGCTCGAAAGGTAGGGTGGTGGACTCGCTAAAAAATGTGTTTCAAATGAGTTTCAAAGGTAGGATAAACAACCTCATTTGTAAGCAAAAAAGGTGGACTCGCTAAAAAATGTGTTTCAAATGAGTTTGAAAGGTAGGATAAACCGCCTCATTTGTAAGCAAAAATGGTGGACTTGCCGAAAAATGTGTTTCATATGAGCTCCAAAGGTAGGGTGGTGGACTCGCTAAAAAAATGTGTTTCAAATGAGCTCGAAAGGTAGGGTAAACGGCCTCATTTCTAAGAAAAAATAGTGGTCTCGCCGAAAAATGTGTTTCAAATGAGCTCGAAAGGTAGGGTGGTGGACTCGCTAAAAAATGTGTTTCAAATGAATTCAAAAGGTAGGGTAAACAGACTCATTTCTAAGCAAAAATGGTGGACTCGCCAAAAAATGTGTTTCAAATGAGCTCAAAAGGTAGTGTGGTGTGGACTCACAAATAAATGTGTTTTGAATAAGCTCGAAAGGTAGGGTAAACGGACTCATTTCTAAGCAAAAATGGTGGACTCGTGAAAAATGTGTTTCAAATGAGCTCGAAAGGTAGGGTGGTGGACTCGCTAAAAACTTTGTTTCAAATGAGATCGAAAGGTAGGGTAAACAGACTCATTTCTAAACAAAAACGGTGGACTCGCCGAAAAATGTGTTCCATATGAGCTCCAAAGGTAGGGTGGTGGACTCGCTAAAAAAATGTGTTTCAAATGAACTCGAACGGTAGGGTAAACGGTCTTATTTCTAAGAAAAAATAGTGAACTCGCCGGAAAATGTCTTTCGAATGAGCTCCAAAGGTAGGGTGGTGGATTCGCTAAAAAATGTGTTTCAACTGAGCTCGAAAGCTAGGGTAAACGGCCTCATTTCTAAGCAAAAATGGTGGACTCGCCGAAAAATGTGTTTCAAATGAGCTCGAAAGGTAGGGTGGTAGACTCGCTAAAAAATGTGTTTCAAATGAGCTCGAATGGTAGGGTAACGGACTCATTTCTAAGCAAAAATGGTGGACACACCGAAAAATGTGTTTCATATGAGCTCCATAGGTAGGGTGGTGGACTCGCTAAAAAAATGTGTTTCAAATGAGGTCGAAAGTTAGGGTAAACGGCCTCATTTCTAAGAAAAAATGGTGGACTCGCCAAAAAAATGTGTTTCAAATGAGCTTCAAAGGTAGGGTGGTGGTCTAGCTGAAAAATTTGTTTCAAATGAGCTCCATAGATAGGGTAAACGGCCCCATGTCTGAGCAAAAATGTGGACTTGTCGAAAATTGTTTTTCATATGAGCTCCAATGGTAGGGTGGTGGACTCGCTAAAAAATGTGTTTCAAACAAGTTTGAAAGGTAGGGTAAACGGCCTCATTTGTAAGCAAAAAAGGTGGACACGCCGAAAAATGTGTTTCAAATGAGTTCGAAAGGTAGGGTGGTGGACTCGCTAAAAAATGTGTTTCAAATGAGTTTGAAATGTTGGGTAAACGGCCTCATTTCTAAGCAAAAATGGTGGACTCGCCAAAAAATGTGTTTCAAATGAGCTCAAAAGGTAGTGTGGTGTGGACTCACAAATAAATGTGTTTTGAATAAGCTCGAAAGGTAGGGTAAACGGACTCATTTCTAAGCAAAAATGGTGGACTTGTGAAAAATGTGTTTCAAATGAGCTCGAAAGGTAGGGTGGTGTGGACTCGCGAAAACATGTGTTTCAAATGAGCTCTAAAGGTAGGGTAAACGGCCTCATTTCTAAGCAAAAATGGTGGACTCGCCAAAAAATGTGTTTCAAATGAGGTTTATCAAAACGTTGGGTGGTGTGGACTCGCTGAAAAATGTGTTTCAAATGAGCTCCAAAGGTAGGGTAACGGCCTCATTTCTAAGAAAAAATGGTGGACTCTCCGAAAAATATGTTTCAAATGAGCTCGAAAGGTTGGGTGGTGTGGACTCGCTAAAATATGTGTTTCAAATGAGCTCGAAAGGTAGGGTAAACGGCCTAATTTCTAAGCAAAAATGGTGGACTCGCCAAAAATGTGTTTCAAATGAGCTCGAAATGTACGGTGGTGGACTCGCTAAAAAATGTGTTTCAAATGAGCTCGAAAGGTAGTGTGGTGTGGACTCACTAAAATATGTGTTTCAAATGAGCTCGAAACAATGGTAAATGGCCTCATTTCTAAGCAAAAATGGTGGACTCGCCAAACAATGTGTTTCAAATGAGCTTCAAAGGTAGGGTGGTGATCTAGCTGAAAAATGTGTTTCAAATGAGCTCCAATGATAGGGAAAACGGCCTCATTTCTGAGCAAAAATGGTAGACTCGCCGAAAATTGTGTTTCATATGAGATCCAAAGGTAGGGTAGTGGATTCGCTAAACAATGTGTTTCAACTGAGCTCGAAAGGTAGGGTAAACGGCCTCATTTCTAAGCAAAAATGGTGGACTCGCCGAAAAATGTGTTTCAAATGAATTTCAAAGGTAGGGTGGTGTTCTAGCTGAAAAATGTGTTTCAAATGAGCTCGAAAGGTAGGGTGGTGGACTCGCTAAAAAATGTGTTTCAAATGAGCTCGAATGGAAGGGTAAACGGACTCATTTCTAAGCAAAAATGGTGGACTCTCCGAAAAATGTGTTTCAAATGAGCTCGAAAGGTAGGGTGGTGTGGACTCACTAAAATATGTGTTTCAAATGAGCTCAAAAGGTATGGTAAACGACCTCATTTCTAAGAAAAAATGGTGGACTCACCAAAAAATGTGTTTCAAATGAGCTCAAAAGGTAGTGTGGTCTGGATTCACAAATAAATGTGTTTTGAATAAGTTCGAAAGGTAGGGTAAACGGCCTCATTTCTAAGCAAAAATGGTGGACTCGCGAAAAATGTGTTTCAAATGAGCTCGAAAGGTAGGGTGGTGTGGACTCGCTAAAACATGTGTTTCAAATGAGCTCGAAAGGTAGGGTAAACGGCCTCATTTCTAAGCAAAAATGGTGGTCTCGCCGAAAAATGTGTTTCAAATGAGCTCAAAAGGTAGGGTGGTGGACTTGCTAAAAAATGTGTTTCAAATAAGATCGAAAGGTAGGGTAAACAGACTCATTTCTAAACAAAAACGGTGGACTCGCCGAATAATGTGTTTCATATGAGCTCCAAAGGTAGGGTGGTGGACTCGCTAAAAAAATGTGTTTCAAATGAACTCGAACGGTAGGGTAAACGGCCTTATTTCTAAGAAAAAATAGTGGACTGCCGGAAAATGTGTTTCAAATGAGCTCCAAAGGTAGGGTGGTGGATTCGCTAAAAAATGTGTTTCAACTGAGTTCGAAAGGTAGGGTAAACGGCCTCATTTCTGAGCAAAAATGTGGACTTGTCGAAAATTGTTTTTCATATGAGCTCCAATGGTAGGGTGGTGGACTCGCTAAAAAATGTGTTTCAAATGAGTTTGAAAGGTAGGGTAAACGGCCTCATTTGTAAGCAAAAAAGGTGGACACGCCGAAAAATGTGTTTCAAATGAGTTCCAAAGGTAGGGTGGTTGACTCGCTAAAAAATGTGTTTCGACTGAGCTCGAAATGTTGGGTAAACGGCCTCATTTCTAAGCAAAAATGGTGGACTCGCCGAAAAATGTGTTTCATATGAGCTCCAGAGGTAGAGTGGTGGACTCGCTAAAAAAATGTGTTTCAAATGAGCTCGAAAGGTAAGGTAAACGTCCTTATTTCTAAGAAAAAATAGTGGACTCGCTGGAAAATGTGTTTCAAATGAGCTCCAAAGGTAGGGTGGTGGACTCGCTAAAAAATGTGTTTCAAATGAGCTCGAAAGGTAGGGTAAACAGACTCATTTCTAAGAAAAAATGGTGGACTCGCCAAAAAATGTGTTTCAAATGAGCTCAAACGTTGGGTGGTGTGGACTCGCTGAAAAATGTGTTTCAAATGAGCTCCAAAGGTAGGGTAACGGCCTCATTTCTAAGAAAAAATGGTGGACTCTCCGAAAAATGTGTTTCAAATGAGCTCGAAAGGTTGGGTGGTGTGTACTCGCTAAAATATGTGTTTCAAATGAGCTCGAAAGGTAGGGTAAACGGCCTAATTTCTAAGAAAAAATGGTGGACTCGCCAAAAATGTGTTTCAAATGAGCTCGAAATGTACGGTGGTGGACTCGCTAAAAAATAAGTTTCAAATGAGCTCGAAAGGTAGTGTGGTGTGGACTCACTAAAATATGTGTTTCAAATGAGCTCGAAACAATGGTAAAGGCCTCATTTCTAAGAAAAAATGGTGGACTCGCGAAAAATGTGTTTCAAATGAGCTCGAAAGGTAGGGTGGTGTGGACTCGCTAAAACATGTGTTTCAAATGAGCTCGAAAGGTAGGGTAAACGGCCTCATTTCTAAGCAAAAATGGTGGTCTCGCCGAAAAATGTGTTTCCAATGAGCTCAAAAGGTAGGGTGGTGGACTTGCTAAAAAATGTGTTTCAAATAAGATCGAAAGGTAGGGTAAACAGACTCATTTCTAAACAAAAACGGTGGACTCGCCGAAAAATGTGTTTCATATGAGCTCCAAAGGTAGGGTGGTGGACTCGCTAAAAAAATGTGTTTCAAATGAACTCGAACGGTAGGGTAAACGGCCTTATTTCTAAGAAAAAATAGTGGACTGCCGGAAAATGTGTTTCAAATGAGCTCCAAAGGTAGGGTGGTGGATTCGCTAAAAAATGTGTTTCAACTGAGTTCGAAAGGTAGGGTAAACGGCCTCATTTCTGAGCAAAAATGTGGACTTGTCGAAAATTGTTTTTCATATGAGCTCCAATGGTAGGGTGGTGGACTCGCTAAAAAATGTGTTTCAAATGAGTTTGAAAGGTAGGGTAAACGGCCTCATTTGTAAGCAAAAAAGGTGGACACGCCGAAAAATGTGTTTCAAATGAGTTCCAAAGGTAGGGTGGTTGACTCGCTAAAAAATGTGTTTCGACTGAGCTCGAAATGTTGGGTAAACGGCCTCATTTCTAAGCAAAAATGGTGGACTCGCCGAAAAATGTGTTTCATATGAGCTCCAGAGGTAGAGTGGTGGACTCGCTAAAAAAATGTGTTTGAAATGAGCTCGAAAGGTAAGGTAAACGGCCTTATTTCTAAGAAAAAATAGTGGACTCGCTGGAAAATGTGTTTCAAATGAGCTCCAAAGGTAGGGTGGTGGACTCGCTAAAAAATGTGTTTCAAATGAGCTCGAAAGGTAGGGTAAACAGACTCATTTCTAAGAAAAAATGGTGGACTCGCCAAAAAATGTGTTTCAAATGAGCTCAAACGTTGGGTGGTGTGGACTCGCTGAAAAATGTGTTTCAAATGAGCTCCAAAGGTAGGGTAACGGCCTCATTTCTAAGAAAAAATGGTGGACTCTCCGAAAAATGTGTTTCAAATGAGCTCGAAAGGTTGGGTGGTGTGTACTCGCTAAAATATGTGTTTCAAATTAGCTCGAAAGGTAGGGTAAACGGCCTAATTTCTAAGAAAAGATGGTGGACTCGCCAAAAATGTGTTTCAAATGAGCTCGAAATGTACGGTGGTGGACTCGCTAAAAAATAAGTTTCAAATGAGCTCGAAAGGTAGTGTGGTGTGGACTCACTAAAAGATGTGTTTCAAATGAGCTCGAAACAATGGTAAAGGCCTCATTTCTAAGCAGAAATGGTGGACTCGCCAAACAATGTGTTTCAAATGAGCTTCAAAGGTAGGGTGGTGATCTAGCTGAAAATGTGTTTCAAATGAGCTCCAATGATAGGGAAAACGGCCTCATTTCTGAGCAAAAATGGTAGACTCACCGAAAATTGTGTTTCATATGAGCTCGAAAGGTAGGGTGGTGGACTCGCTAAAAAATGTGTTTCAAATGAGTTTCAAAGGTAGGATAAACAACCTCATTTGTAAGCAAAAAAGGTGGACTCGCTAAAAAATGTGTTTCAAATGAGTTTGAAAGGTAGGATAAACCGCCTCATTTGTAAGCAAAAATGGTGGACTTGCCGAAAAATGTGTTTCATATGAGCTCCAAAGGTAGGGTGGTGGACTCGCTAAAAAAATGTGTTTCAAATGAACTCGAACGGTAGGGTAAACGGCCTTATTTCAAAGAAAAAATAGTGGCGCCGGAAAATGTGTTTCAAATGAGATCCAAAGGTAGGGTGGTGGATTCGCTAAAAAATGTGTTTCAACTGAGCTCGAAAGGTAGGGTAAATGGCCTCATTTCTAAGAAAAAATGGTGGACTCGCCAAAAAATGTGTTTCAAATGAGCTTCAAAGGTAGGGTGGTGGTCTTGCTGAAAAATGTGTTTCAAATGAGATCCAAAGATATGGTAAACGGCCCCATTTCTGAGCAAAAATGGTGGACTCGTGAAAAATGTGTTTCAAATAAGCTCGAAAGGTAGGGTGGTGTGGACTCGCTAAAACATGTGTTTCAAATGAGCTCGAAAGGTAGGGTAAACGGCCTAGTGGACTCGCCGGAAAATGTGTTTCAAATGAGCTCCAAAGGTAGGGTGGTGGATTCTCTAAACAATGTGTTTCAACTGAGCTCGAAAGGTAGGGTAAACGGCCTCATTTCTAAGCAAAAATGGTGGACTCGCCGAACAATGTGTTTCAAATGAATTTCAAAGGTAGGGTGGTGGTCTAGCTGAAAAATGTGTTTCAAATGAGCTCGAAAGGTAGGGTGGTGGACTCGCTAAAAAATGTGTTTAAAATGAGCTCGAAAGGAAGGGTAAACGGACTCATTTCTAAGCAAAAATGGTGGACTCGCCGAAAAATGTGTTTAAAATGAGCTCGAAAGGAAGGGTAAACGGACTCATTTCTAAGCAAAAATGGTGGACTCGCCGAAAAATGTGTTTCATATGAGCTCCAAAGGTAGGGTGGTGGACTCGCTAAAAAAATGTGTTTCAAATGAGCTCGAAAGGTAGGGTAAACAGACTTATTTCTCAGAAAAAACAGTGGACTCGCCGGAAAATGTGTTTCAAATGAGCTCCAAAGGTAGGGTGGTGGACTCGCTAAAAATGTGTTTCAAATGAGCTCGAAAGGTAGGGTAAACGGCCTCATTTCTAAGAAAAAATGGTGGACTCGCCAAAAAATGTGTTTCAAATGAGCTTCAAAGGTAGGGTGGTGGTCTAGCTGAAAAATGTGTTTCAAATGAGCTCCAAAGATAGGGTAAACGGCCCATTTCTGAGAAAAATTGGTGGACTTGGCGAAAAATGTGTTTCCTATAAGCTCAAAAGGTAGGGTGATGGACCCGCTAAAAAAATGTGTTTCGAATGAGCTCGAAAGGTAGGGTAAACGGCCTCATGTAAGAAAAAATGGTGGACACGCTGAAAAAAGTGTTTCAAATGGGTTCGAAAGGTAGGGTGGTGGACTCGCTAAAAAATGTGTTTCAAATGAATTCAAAAGGTAGGGTAAACAGACTCATTTCTAAGCAAAAATGGTGGACTCGCCAAAAAATGTGTTTCAAATGAGCTCAAAAGGTATTGTGGTGCGGACTCACAAATAAATGTGTTTTGAATAAGCTCGAAAGGTAGGGTAAACGGCCTCATTTCTAATCAAATATGGTGGACTCGCGAAAAATGTGTTTCAAATGAGCTCGAAAGGTAGGGTGGTGTGGACTCGCTAAAACATGTGTTTCAAATGAGCTCGAAAGGTAGGGTAAACGGCCTCATTTCTAAGCAAAAATGGTGGTCTCGCCGAAAAATGTGTTTCAAATGAGCTCGAAAGGTAGGGTGGTGGACTCGCTAAAAAATGTGTTTCAAATGAGATCGAAAGGTAGGGTAAACAGACTCATTTCTAAGCAAAAATGGTGGACTCGCCGAAAAATGTGTTTCATATGAGCTCCAAAGGTAGGGTGGTGGACTCGCTAAAAAAATGTGTTTCAAATGAGCTCGAAAGGTAGGGTAAACAGACTTATTTCTTAGTAAAAATAGTGGACTCGCCGGAAAATGTGTTTCAAATGAGCTCCAAAGGTAGGGTGGTGGACTCGCTAAAAACGTGTTTCAAATGAGCTCGAAAGGTAGGGTAAACGGCCTCATTTCTAAGAAAAAATGGTGGACTCGCCGAAAAATGTGTTTCAAATGAGCTTCAAAGGTAGGGTGGTGGTCTTGCTGAAAAATGTGTTTCAAATGAGATCCAAAGATATGGTAAACGGCCCCATTTCTGAGCAAAAATGGTGGACTCGCGAAAAATTTGTTTCAAATAAGCTCGAAAGGTAGGGTGGTGTGTACTCGCTAAAACATGTGTTTCAAATGAGCTCGAAAGGTAGGGTAAACGGCCTAGTGGACTCGCCGGAAAATGTGTTTCAAATGAGCTCCAAAGGTAGGGTGGTGGATTCGCTAAACAATGTGTTTCAACTGAGCTCGAAAGGTAGGGTAAACGGCCTCATTTCTAAGCAAAAATGGTGGACTCGGCGAACAATGTGTTTCAAATGAATTTCAAAGGTAGGGTGGTGGTCTAGCTGAAAAATGTGTTTCAAATGAGCTCGAAAGGTAGGGTGGTGGACTCGCTAAAAAATGTGTTTAAAATGAGCTCGAAAGGAAGGGTAAACGGACTCATTTCTAAGCAAAAATGGTGGACTCGCCGAAAAATGTGTTTCATATGAGCTCCAAAGGTAGGGTGGTGGACTCGCTAAAAAAACGTGTTTCAAATGAGCTCGAAAGGTAGGGTAAACGGCCTCATTTCTAAGAAAAAATGGTGGACTCGCCAAAAAATGTGTTTCAAATGAGCTTCAAAGGTAGGGTGGTGGTCTAGCTGAAAAATGTGTTTCAAATGAGCTCCAAAGATAGGGTAAACGGCCCATTTCTGAGCAAAATTGGTGGACTTGGCGAAAAATGTGTTTCCTATAAGCTCAAAAGGTAGGGTGATGGACCCGCTAAAAAAATGTGTTTCGAATGAGCTCGAAAGGTAGGGTAAACGGCCTCATGTAAGAAAAAATGGTGGACACGCTGAAAAAAGTGTTTCAAATGGGTTCGAAAGGTAGGGTGGTGGACTCGCTAAAAAATGTGTTTCAAATGAATTCAAAAGGTAGGGTAAACAGACTCATTTCTAAGCAAAAATGGTGGACTCGCCAAAAAATGTGTTTCAAATGAGCTCAAAAGGTAGTGTGGTGCGGACTCACAAATAAATGTGTTTTGAATAAGCTCGAAAGGTAGGGTAAACGGCCTCATTTCTAATCAAATATGGTGGACTCGCGAAAAATGTGTTTCAAATGAGCTCGAAAGGTAGGGTGGTGTGGACTCGCTAAAACATGTGTTTCAAATGAGCTCGAAAGGTAGGGTAAACGGCCTCATTTCTAAGCAAAAATGGTGGTCTCGCCGAAAAATGTGTTTCAAATGAGCTCGAAAGGTAGGGTGGTGGACTCGCTAAAAAATGTGTTTCAAATGAGATCGAAAGGTAGGGTAAACAGACTCATTTCTAAGCAAAAATGGTGGACTCGACGAAAAATGTGTTTCATATGAGCTCCAAAGGTAGGGTGGTGGACTCGCTAAAAAAATGTGTTTCAAATGAGCTCGAAAGGTAGGGTAAACAGACTTATTTCTTAGTAAAAATAGTGGACTCGCCGGAAAATGTGTTTCAAATGAGCTCCAAAGGTAGGGTGGTGGAATCGCTAAAAATGTGTTTCAAATGAGCTCGAAAGGTAGGGTAAACGGCCTCATTTCTAAGAAAAAATGGTGGACTCGCCGAAAAATGTGTTTCAAATGAGCTTCAAAGGTAGGGTGGTGGTCTAGCTGAAAAATGTGTTTCAAATGAGCTCCAAAGATAGGGTAAACGGCCCATTTCTGAGCAAAATTGGTGGACTTGGCGAAAAATGTGTTTCCTATAAGCTCAAAAGGTAGGGTGATGGACCCGCGAAAAAAATGTGTTTCGAATGAGCTCGAAAGGTAGGGTAAACGGCCTCATGTAAGAAAAAATGGTGGACACGCTGAAAAAAGTGTTTCAAATGGGTTCGAAAGGTAGGGTGGTGGACTCGCTAAAAAATGTGTTTCAAATGAATTCAAAAGGTAGGGTAAACAGACTCATTTCTAAGCAAAAATGGTGGACTCGCCAAAAAATGTGTTTCAAATGAGCTCAAAAGGTAGTGTGGTGCGGACTCACAAATAAATGTGTTTTGAATAAGCTCGAAAGGTAGGGTAAACGGCCTCATTTCTAAGCAAAAATGGTGGACTCGCGAAAAATGTGTTTCAAATGAGCTCGAAAGGTAGGGTGGTGTGGACTCGCTAAAACATTTGTTTCAAATGAGCTCGAAAGGTAGGGTAAACGGCCTCATTTCTAAGCAAAAATGGTGGTCTCGCCGAAAAATGTGTTTCAAATGAGCTCGAAAGGTAGGGTGGTGGACTCGCTAAAAAATGTGTTTCAAATGAGATCGAAAGGTAGGGTAAACAGACTCATTTCTAAGCAAAAATGGTGGAGTCGCCGAAAAATGTGTTTCATATGAGCTCCAAAGGTAGGGTGGTGGACTCGCTAAAAAAATGTGTTTCAAATGAACTCGAACGGTAGGGTAAACGGCCTTATTTCAAAGAAAAAATAGTGGCGCCGGAAAATGTGTTTCAAATGAGATCCAAAGGTAGGGTGGTGGATTCGCTAAAAAATGTGTTTCAACTGAGCTCGAAAGGTAGGGTAAATGGGCTCATTTCTAAGAAAAAATGGTGGACTCGCCGAAAAATGTGTTTCAAATGAGCTTCAAAGGTAGGGTGGTGGTCTTGCTGAAAAATGTGTTTCAAATGAGATCCAAAGATATGGTAAACGGCCCCATTTCTGAGCAAAAATGGTGGACTCGCGAAAAATTTGTTTCAAATAAGCTCGAAAGGTAGGGTGGTGTGTACTCGCTAAAACATGTGTTTCAAATGAGCTCGAAAGGTAGGGTAAACGGCCTAGTGGACTCGCCGGAAAATGTGTTTCAAATGAGCTCCAAAGGTAGGGTGGTGGATTCGCTAAACAATGTGTTTCAACTGAGCTCGAAAGGTAGGGTAAACGGCCTCATTTCTAAGCAAAAATGGTGGACTCGGCGAACAATGTGTTTCAAATGAATTTCAAAGGTAGGGTGGTGGTCTAGCTGAAAAATGTGTTTCAAATGAGCTCGAAAGGTAGGGTGGTGGACTCGCTAAAAAATGTGTTTAAAATGAGCTCGAAAGGAAGGGTAAACGGACTCATTTCTAAGCAAAAATGGTGGACTCGCCGAAAAATGTGTTTCATATGAGCTCCAAAGGTAGGGTGGTGGACTCGCTAAAAAAACGTGTTTCAAATGAGCTCGAAAGGTAGGGTAAACGGCCTCATTTCTAAGAAAAAATGGTGGACTCGCCAAAAAATGTGTTTCAAATGAGCTTCAAAGGTAGGGTGGTGGTCTAGCTGAAAAATGTGTTTCAAATGAGCTCCAAAGATAGGGTAAACGGCCCATTTCTGAGCAAAATTGGTGGACTTGGCGAAAAATGTGTTTCCTATAAGCTCAAAAGGTAGGGTGATGGACCCGCTAAAAAAATGTGTTTCGAATGAGCTCGAAAGGTAGGGTAAACGGCCTCATGTAAGAAAAAATGGTGGACACGCTGAAAAAAGTGTTTCAAATGGGTTCGAAAGGTAGGGTGGTGGACTCGCTAAAAAATGTGTTTCAAATGAATTCAAAAGGTAGGGTAAACAGACTCATTTCTAAGCAAAAATGGTGGACTCGCCAAAAAATGTGTTTCAAATGAGCTCAAAAGGTATTGTGGTGCGGACTCACAAATAAATGTGTTTTGAATAAGCTCGAAAGGTGGGGTAAACGGCCTCATTTCTAATCAAATATGGTGGACTCGCGAAAAATGTGTTTCAAATGAGCTCGAAAGGTAGGGTGGTGTGGACTCGCTAAAACATGTGTTTCAAATGAGCTCGAAAGGTAGGGTAAACGGCCTCATTTCTAAGCAAAAATGGTGGTCTCGCCGAAAAATGTGTTTCAAATGAGCTCGAAAGGTAGGGTGGTGGACTCGCTAAAAAATGTGTTTCAAATGAGATCGAAAGGTAGGGTAAACAGACTCATTTCTAAGCAAAAATGGTGGACTCGCCGAAAAATGTGTTTCATATGAGCTCCAAAGGTAGGGTGGTGGACTCGCTAAAAAAATGTGTTTCAAATGAGCTCGAAAGGTAGGGTAAACAGACTTATTTCTTAGTAAAAATAGTGGACTCGCCGGAAAATGTGTTTCAAATGAGCTCCAAAGGTAGGGTGGTGGAATCGCTAAAAATGTGTTTCAAATGAGCTCGAAAGGTAGGGTAAACGGCCTCATTTCTAAGAAAAAATGGTGGACTCGCCGAAAAATGTGTTTCAAATGAGCTTCAAAGGTAGGGTGGTGGTCTAGCTGAAAAATGTGTTTCAAATGAGCTCCAAAGATAGGGTAAACGGCCCATTTCTGAGCAAAATTGGTGGACTTGGCGAAAAATGTGTTTCCTATAAGCTCAAAAGGTAGGGTGATGGACCCGCAAAAAAAATGTGTTTCGAATGAGCTCGAAAGGTAGGGTAAACGGCCTCATGTAAGAAAAAATGGTGGACACGCTGAAAAAAGTGTTTCAAATGGGTTCGAAAGGTAGGGTGGTGGACTCGCTAAAAAATGTGTTTCAAATGAATTCAAAAGGTAGGGTAAACAGACTCATTTCTAAGCAAAAATGGTGGACTCGCCAAAAAATGTGTTTCAAATGAGCTCAAAAGGTAGTGTGGTGCGGACTCACAAATAAATGTGTTTTGAATAAGCTCGAAAGGTAGGGTAAACGGCCTCATTTCTAAGCAAAAATGGTGGACTCGCGAAAAATGTGTTTCAAATGAGCTCGAAAGGTAGGGTGGTGTGGACTCGCTAAAACATTTGTTTCAAATGAGCTCGAAAGGTAGGGTAAACGGCCTCATTTCTAAGCAAAAATGGTGGTCTCGCCGAAAAATGTGTTTCAAATGAGCTCGAAAGGTAGGGTGGTGGACTCGCTAAAAAATGTGTTTCAAATGAGATCGAAAGGTAGGGTAAACAGACTCATTTCTAAGCAAAAATGGTGGAGTCGCCGAAAAATGTGTTTCATATGAGCTCCAAAGGTAGGGTGGTGGACTCGCTAAAAAAATGTGTTTCAAATGAACTCGAACGGTAGGGTAAACGGCCTTATTTCAAAGAAAAAATAGTGGCGCCGGAAAATGTGTTTCAAATGAGATCCAAAGGTAGGGTGGTGGATTCGCTAAAAAATGTGTTTCAACTGAGCTCGAAAGGTAGGGTAAATGGGCTCATTTCTAAGAAAAAATGGTGGACTCGCCGAAAAATGTGTTTCAAATGAGCTTCAAAGGTAGGGTGGTGGTCTTGCTGAAAGATGTGTTTCAAATGAGATCCAAAGATATGGTAAACGGCCCCATTTCTGAGCAAAAATGGTGGACTCGTGAAAAATTTGTTTCAAATAAGCTCGAAAGGTAGGGTGGTGTGTACTCGCTAAAACATGTGTTTCAAATGAGCTCGAAAGGTAGGGTGAACGGCCTAGTGGACTCGCCGGAAAATGTGTTTCAAATGAGCTCCAAAGGTAGGGTGGTGGATTCGCTAAACAATGTGTTTCAACTGAGCTCGAAAGGTAGGGTAAACGGCCTCATTTCTAAGCAAAAATGGTGGACTCGGCGAACAATGTGTTTCAAATGAATTTCAAAGGTAGGGTGGTGGTCTAGCTGAAAAATGTGTTTCAAATGAGCTCGAAAGGTAGGGTGGTGGACTCGCTAAAAAATGTGTTTAAAATGAGCTCGAAAGGAAGGGTAAACGGACTCATTTCTAAGCAAAAATGGTGGACTCGCCGAAAAATGTGTTTCATATGAGCTCCAAAGGTAGGGTGGTGGACTCGCTAAAAAAACGTGTTTCAAATGAGCTCGAAAGGTAGGGTAAACGGCCTCATTTCTAAGAAAAAATGGTGGACTCGCCAAAAAATGTGTTTCAAATGAGCTTCAAAGGTAGGGTGGTGGTCTAGCTGAAAAATGTGTTTCAAATGAGCTCCAAAGATAGGGTAAACGGCCCATTTCTGAGCAAAATTGGTGGACTTGGCGAAAAATGTGTTTCCTATAAGCTCAAAAGGTAGGGTGATGGACCCGCTAAAAAAATGTGTTTCGAATGAGCTCGAAAGGTAGGGTAAACGGCCTCATGTAAGAAAAAATGGTGGACACGCTGAAAAAAGTGTTTCAAATGGGTTCGAAAGGTAGGGTGGTGGACTCGCTAAAAAATGTGTTTCAAATGAATTCAAAAGGTAGGGTAAACAGACTCATTTCTAAGCAAAAATGGTGGACTCGCCAAAAAATGTGTTTCAAATGAGCTCAAAAGGTATTGTGGTGCGGACTCACAAATAAATGTGTTTTGAATAAGCTCGAAAGGTGGGGTAAACGGCCTCATTTCTAATCAAATATGGTGGACTCGCGAAAAATGTGTTTCAAATGAGCTCGAAAGGTAGGGTGGTGTGGACTCGCTAAAACATGTGTTTCAAATGAGCTCGAAAGGTAGGGTAAACGGCCTCATTTCTAAGCAAAAATGGTGGTCTCGCCGAAAAATGTGTTTCAAATGAGCTCGAAAGGTAGGGTGGTGGACTCGCTAAAAAATGTGTTTCAAATGAGATCGAAAGGTAGGGTAAACAGACTCATTTCTAAGCAAAAATGGTGGACTCGCCGAAAAATGTGTTTCATATGAGCTCCAAAGGTAGGGTGGTGGACTCGCTAAAAAAATGTGTTTCAAATGAGCTCGAAAGGTAGGGTAAACAGACTTATTTCTTAGTAAAAATAGTGGACTCGCCGGAAAATGTGTTTCAAATGAGCTCCAAAGGTAGGGTGGTGGAATCGCTAAAAATGTGTTTCAAATGAGCTCGAAAGGTAGGGTAAACGGCCTCATTTCTAAGAAAAAATGGTGGACTCGCCGAAAAATGTGTTTCAAATGAGCTTCAAAGGTAGGGTGGTGGTCTAGCTGAAAAATGTGTTTCAAATGAGCTCCAAAGATAGGGTAAACGGCCCATTTCTGAGCAAAATTGGTGGACTTGGCGAAAAATGTGTTTCCTATAAGCTCAAAAGGTAGGGTGATGGACCCGCGAAAAAAATGTGTTTCGAATGAGCTCGAAAGGTAGGGTAAACGGCCTCATGTAAGAAAAAATGGTGGACACGCTGAAAAAAGTGTTTCAAATGGGTTCGAAAGGTAGGGTGGTGGACTCGCTAAAAAATGTGTTTCAAATGAATTCAAAAGGTAGGGTAAACAGACTCATTTCTAAGCAAAAATGGTGGACTCGCCAAAAAATGTGTTTCAAATGAGCTCAAAAGGTAGTGTGGTGCGGACTCACAAATAAATGTGTTTTGAATAAGCTCGAAAGGTAGGGTAAACGGCCTCATTTCTAAGCAAAAATGGTGGACTCGCGAAAAATGTGTTTCAAATGAGCTCGAAAGGTAGGGTGGTGTGGACTCGCTAAAACATTTGTTTCAAATGAGCTCGAAAGGTAGGGTAAACGGCCTCATTTCTAAGCAAAAATGGTGGTCTCGCCGAAAAATGTGTTTCAAATGAGCTCGAAAGGTAGGGTGGTGGACTCGCTAAAAAATGTGTTTCAAATGAGATCGAAAGGTAGGGTAAACAGACTCATTTCTAAGCAAAAATGGTGGAGTCGCCGAAAAATGTGTTTCATATGAGCTCCAAAGGTAGGGTGGTGGACTCGCTAAAAAAATGTGTTTCAAATGAACTCGAACGGTAGGGTAAACGGCCTTATTTCAAAGAAAAAATAGTGGCGCCGGAAAATGTGTTTCAAATGAGATCCAAAGGTAGGGTGGTGGATTCGCTAAAAAATGTGTTTCAACTGAGCTCGAAAGGTAGGGTAAATGGGCTCATTTCTAAGAAAAAATGGTGGACTCGCCGAAAAATGTGTTTCAAATGAGCTTCAAAGGTAGGGTGGTGGTCTTGCTGAAAAATGTGTTTCAAATGAGATCCAAAGATATGGTAAACGGCCCCATTTCTGAGCAAAAATGGTGGACTCGTGAAAAATTTGTTTCAAATAAGCTCGAAAGGTAGGGTGGTGTGTACTCGCTAAAACATGTGTTTCAAATGAGCTCGAAAGGTAGGGTGAACGGCCTAGTGGACTCGCCGGAAAATGTGTTTCAAATGAGCTCCAAAGGTAGGGTGGTGGATTCGCTAAACAATGTGTTTCAACTGAGCTCGAAAGGTAGGGTAAACGGCCTCATTTCTAAGCAAAAATGGTGGACTCGGCGAACAATGTGTTTCAAATGAATTTCAAAGGTAGGGTGGTGGTCTAGCTGAAAAATGTGTTTCAAATGAGCTCGAAAGGTAGGGTGGTGGACTCGCTAAAAAATGTGTTTAAAATGAGCTCGAAAGGAAGGGTAAACGGACTCATTTCTAAGCAAAAATGGTGGACTCGCCGAAAAATGTGTTTCATATGAGCTCCAAAGGTAGGGTGGTGGACTCGCTAAAAAAATGTGTTTCAAATGAGCTCGAAAGGTAGGGTAAACGTCCTCATTTCTAAGAAAAAATGGTGGACTCGCCAAAAAATGTGTTTCAAATGAGCTTCAAAGGTAGGGTGGTGGTCTAGCTGAAAAATGTGTTTCAAATGAGCTCCAAAGATAGGGTAAACGGCCCATTTCTGAGCAAAATTGGTGGACTTGGCGAAAAATGTGTTTCCTATAAACTCAAAAGGTAGGGTGATGGACCCGCTAAAAAAATGTGTTTCGAATGAGCTCGAAAGGTAGGGTAAACGGCCTCATGTAAGAAAAAATGGTGGACACGCTGAAAAAAGTGTTTCAAATGGGTTCGAAAGGTAGGGTGGTGGACTCGCTAAAAAATGTGTTTCAAATGAATTCAAAAGGTAGGGTAAACAGACTCATTTCTAAGCAAAAATGGTGGACTCGCCAAAAAATGTGTTTCAAATGAGCTCAAAAGGTATTGTGGTGCGGACTCACAAATAAATGTGTTTTGAATAAGCTCGAAAGGTAGGGTAAACGGCCTCATTTCTAATCAAATATGGTGGACTCGCGAAAAATGTGTTTCAAATGAGCTCGAAAGGTAGGGTGGTGTGGACTCGCTAAAACATGTGTTTCAAATGAGCTCGAAAGGTAGGGTAAACGGCCTCATTTCTAAGCAAAAATGGTGGTCTCGCCGAAAAATGTGTTTCAAATGAGCTCGAAAGGTAGGGTGGTGGACTCGCTAAAAAATGTGTTTCAAATGAGATCGAAAGGTAGGGTAAACAGACTCATTTCTAAGCAAAAATGGTGGACTCGCCGAAAAATGTGTTTCATATGAGCTCCAAAGGTAGGGTGGTGGACTCGCTAAAAAAATGTGTTTCAAATGAGCTCGAAAGGTAGGGTAAACAGACTTATTTCTTAGTAAAAATAGTGGACTCGCCGGAAAATGTGTTTCAAATGAGCTCCAAAGGTAGGGTGGTGGAATCGCTAAAAATATGTTTCAAATGAGCTCGAAAGGTAGGGTAAACGGCCTCATTTCTAAGAAAAAATGGTGGACTCGCCGAAAAATGTGTTTCAAATGAGCTTCAAAGGTAGGGTGGTGGTCTAGCTGAAAAATGTGTTTCAAATGAGCTCCAAAGATAGGGTAAACGGCCCATTTCTGAGCAAAATTGGTGGACTTGGCGAAAAATGTGTTTCCTATAAGCTCAAAAGGTAGGGTGATGGACCCGCTAAAAAAATGTGTTTCGAATGAGCTCGAAAGGTAGGGTAAACGGCCTCATGTAAGAAAAAATGGTGGACACGCTGAAAAAAGTGTTTCAAATGGGTTCGAAAGGTAGGGTGGTGGACTCGCTAAAAAATGTGTTTCAAATGAATTCAAAAGGTAGGGTAAACAGACTCATTTCTAAGCAAAAATGGTGGACTCGCCAAAAAATGTGTTTCAAATGAGCTCAAAAGGTAGTGTGGTGCGGACTCACAAATAAATGTGTTTTGAATAAGCTCGAAAGGTAGGGTAAACGGCCTCATTTCTAAGCAAAAATGGTGGACTCGCGAAAAATGTGTTTCAAATGAGCTCGAAAGGTAGGGTGGTGTGGACTCGCTAAAACATTTGTTTCAAATGAGCTCGAAAGGTAGGGTAAACGGCCTCATTTCTAAGCAAAAATGGTGGTCTCGCCGAAAAATGTGTTTCAAATGAGCTCGAAAGGTAGGGTGGTGGACTCGCTAAAAAATGTGTTTCAAATGAGATCGAAAGGTAGGGTAAACGGACTTATTTCTAAGCAAAAATGGTGGACTTGCCCAAAAATGTGTTTCATATGAGCTCCAAAGGTAGGGTGGTGGACTCGCTAAAAAAATGTGTTTCAAATGAACTCGAACGGTAGGGTAAACGGCCTTATTTCAAAGAAAAAATAGTGGCGCCGGAAAATGTGTTTCAAATGAATTCCAAAGGTAGGGTGGTGGATTCGTTAAAAAATGTGTTTCAACTGAGCTCGAAAGGTAGGGTAAACGGCCTCATTTCTAAGCAAAAATGGTGGACTCGGCGAACAATGTGTTTCAAATGAATTTCAAAGGTAGGGTGGTGGTCTAGCTGAAAAATGTGTTTCAAAAGAGCTCGAAAGGTAGGGTGGTGGACTCGCTAAAAAATGTGTTTCAAATGAGATCGAAAGGTAGGGTAAACAGACTCATTTCTAAGCAAAAATGGTGGACTCGCCGAAAAATGTGTTTCATATGAGCTCCAAAGGTAGGGTGGTGGACTCGCTAAAAAAATGTGTTTCAAATGAGCTCGAAAGGTAGGGTAAACAGACTTATTTCTTAGAAAAAATAGTGGACTCGCCGGAAAATGTGTTTCAAAAGAGCTCCAAAGGTAGGGTGGTGGACTCGCTAAAAATGTGTTTCAAATGAGCTCGAAAGGTAGGGTAAACGGCCTCATTTCTAAGAAAAAATGGTGTACTCGCCGAAAAATGTGTTTCAAATGAGCTTCAAAGGTAGGGTGGTGGTCTAGCTGAAAAATGTGTTTCAAATGAGCTCCAAAGATAGGGTAAACGGCCCATTTCTGAGCAAAATTGGTGGACTTGGCGAAAAATGTGTTTCCTATAAGCTCAAAAGGTAGGGTGATGGACCCGCTAAAAAAATGTGTTTCGAATGAGCTCGAAAGGTAGGGTAAACGGCCTCATGTAAGAAAAAATGGTGGACACGTTGAAAAAAGTGTTTCAAATGGGTTCGAAAGGAAGGGTGGTGGACTCGCTAAAAAATGTGTTTCAAATGAATTCAAAAGGTAGGGTAAACAGACTCATTTCTAAGCAAAAATGGTGGACTCGCCAAAAAATGTGTTTCAAATGAGCTCAACAGGTAGTGTGGTGCGGACTCACAAATAAATGTGTTTTGAATAAGCTCGAAAGGTAGGGTAAACGGCCTCATTTCTAAGCAAAAATGGTGGACTCGCGAAAAATGTGTTTCAAATGAGCTCGAAAGGTAGGGTGGTGTGGACTCGCTTAAACATTTGTTTCAAATGAGCTCGAAAGGTAGGGTAAACGGCCTCATTTCTAAGCAAAAATGGTGGTCTCGCCGAAAAATGTGTTTCAAATGAGCTCGAAAGGTAGGGTGGTGGACTCGCTAAAAAATGTGTTTCAAATGAGATCCAAAGGTAGGGTAAACGGACTCATTTCTAAGCAAAAATGGTGGACTTGCCGAAAAATGTGTTTCATATGAGCTCCAAAGGTAGGGTGGTGGACTCGCTAAAAAAATGTGTTTCAAATGAACTCGAACGGTAGGGTAAACGGCCTTATTTCAAAGAAAAAATAGTGGCGCCGGAAAATGTGTTTCAAATGAGTTCCAAAGGTAGGGTGGTGGATTCGTTAAAAAATGTGTTTCAACTGAGCTCGAAAGGTAGGGTAAACGGCCTCATTTCTAAGCAAAAATGGTGGACTCGGCGAACAATGTGTTTCAAATGAATTTCAAAGGTAGGGTGGTGGTCTAGCTGAAAAATGTGTTTCAAATGAGCTCGAAAGGTAGGGTGGTGGACTCGCTAAAAAATGTGTTTCAAATGAGATCGAAAGGTAGGGTAAACAGACTCATTTCTAAGCAAAAATGGTGGACTCGCCGAAAAATGTGTTTCATATGAGCTCCAAAGGTAGGGTGGTGGACTCGCTAAAAAAATGTGTTTCAAATGAGCTCGAAAGGTAGGGTAAACAGACTTATTTCTTAGAAAAAATAGTGGACTCGCCGGAAAATGTGTTTCAAAAGAGCTCCAAAGGTAGGGTGGTGGACTCGCTAAAAATGTGTTTCAAATGAGCTCGAAAGGTAGGGTAAACGGCCTCATTTCTAAGAAAAAATGGTGTACTCGCCGAAAAATGTGTTTCAAATGAGCTTCAAAGGTAGGGTGGTGGTCTAGCTGAAAAATGTGTTTCAAATGAGCTCCAAAGATAGGGTAAACGGCCCATTTCTGAGAAAAATTGGTGGACTTGGCGAAAAATGTGTTTCCTATAAGCTCAAAAGGTAGGGTGATGGACCCGCTAAAAAAATGTGTTTCGAATGAGCTCGAAAGGTAGGGTAAACGGCCTCATGTAAGAAAAAATGGTGGACACGTTGAAAAAAGTGTTTCAAATGGGTTCGAAAGGTAGGGTGGTGGACTCGCTAAAAAATGTGTTTCAAATGAATTCAAAAGGTAGGGTAAACAGACTCATTTCTAAGCAAAAATGGTGGACTCGCCAAAAAATGTGTTTCAAATGAGCTCAACAGGTAGTGTGGTGCGGACTCACAAATAAATGTGTTTTGAATAAGCTCGAAAGGTAGGGTAAACGGCCTCATTTCTAAGCAAAAATGGTGGACTCGCGAAAAATGTGTTTCAAATGAGCTCGAAAGGTAGGGTGGTGTGGACTCGCTTAAACATTTGTTTCAAATGAGCTCGAAAGGTAGGGTAAACGGCCTCATTTCTAAGCAAAAATGGTGGTCTCGCCGAAAAATGTGTTTCAAATGAGCTCGAAAGGTAGGGTGGTGGACTCGCTAAAAAATGTGTTTCAAATGAGATCCAAAGGTAGGGTAAACGGACTCATTTCTAAGCAAAAATGGTGGACTTGCCGAAAAATGTGTTTCATATGAGCTCCAAAGGTAGGGTGGTGGACTCGCTAAAAAAATGTGTTTCAAATGAACTCGAACGGTAGGGTAAACGGCCTTATTTCAAAGAAAAAATAGTGGCGCCGGAAAATGTGTTTCAAATGAGCTCCAAAGGTAGGGTGGTGGACTCGCTAAAAATGTGTTTCAAATGAGCTCGAAAGGTAGGGTAAACGGCCTCATTTCTAAGAAAAAATGGTGTACTCGCCGAAAAATGTGTTTCAAATGAGCTTCAAAGGTAGGGTGGTGGTCTAGCTGAAAAATGTGTTTCAAATGAGCTCCAAAGATAGGGTAAACGGCCCATTTCTGAGCAAAATTGGTGGACTTGGCGAAAAATGTGTTTCCTATAAGCTCAAAAGGTAGGGTGATGGACCCGCTAAAAAAATGTGTTTCGAATGAGCTCGAAAGGTAGGGTAAACGGCCTCATGTAAGAAAAAATGGTGGACACGTTGAAAAAAGTGTTTCAAATGGGTTCGAAAGGTAGGGTGGTGGACTCGCTAAAAAATGTGTTTCAAATGAATTCAAAAGGTAGGGTAAACAGACTCATTTCTAAGCAAAAATGGTGGACTCGCCAAAAAATGTGTTTCAAATGAGCTCAACAGGTAGTGTGGTGCGGACTCACAAATAAATGTGTTTTGAATAAGCCCGAAAGGTAGGGTAAACGGCCTCATTTCTAAGCAAAAATGGTGGACTCGCGAAAAATGTGTTTCAAATGAGCTCGAAAGGTAGGGTGGTGTGGACTCGCTTAAACATTTGTTTCAAATGAGCTCGAAAGGTAGGGTAAACGGCCTCATTTCTAAGCAAAAATGGTGGTCTCGCCGAAAAATGTGTTTCAAATGAGCTCGAAAGGTAGGGTGGTGGACTCGCTAAAAAATGTGTTTCAAATGAGATCCAAAGGTAGGGTAAACGGACTCATTTCTAAGCAAAAATGGTGGACTTGCCGAAAAATGTGTTTCATATGAGCTCCAAAGGTAGGGTGGTGGACTCGCTAAAAAAATGTGTTTCAAATGAACTCGAACGGTAGGGTAAACGGCCTTATTTCAAAGAAAAAATAGTGGCGCCGGAAAATGTGTTTCAAATGAGATCCAAAGGTAGGGTGGTGGATTCGCTAAAAAATGTGTTTCAACTGAGCTCGAAAGGTAGGGTAAATGGGCTCATTTCTAAGAAAAAATGGTGGACTCGCCGAAAAATGTGTTTCAAATGAGCTTCAAAGGTAGGGTGGTGGTCTTGCTGAAAAATGTGTTTCAAATGAGATCCAAAGGTAGGGTGGTGGACTCGCTAAAAAATGTGTTTCAAATGAGATCGAAAGGTAGGGTAAACAGACTCATTTCTAAGCAAAAATGGTGGACTCGCCGAAAAATGTGTTTCATATGAGCTCCAAAGGTAGGGTGGTGGACTCGCTAAAAAAATGTGTTTCAAATGAGCTCGAAAGGTAGGGTAAACAGACTTATTTCTTAGAAAAAATAGTGGACTCGCCGGAAAATGTGTTTCAAAAGAGCTCCAAAGGTAGGGTGGTGGACTCGCTAAAAATGTGTTTCAAATGAGCTCGAAAGGTAGGGTAAACGGCCTCATTTCTAAGAAAAAATGGTGTACTCGCCGAAAAATGTGTTTCAAATGAGCTTCAAAGGTAGGGTGGTGGTCTAGCTGAAAAATGTGTTTCAAATGAGCTCCAAAGATAGGGTAAACGGCCCATTTCTGAGCAAAATTGGTGGACTTGGCGAAAAATGTGTTTCCTATAAGCTCAAAAGGTAGGGTGATGGACCCGCTAAAAAAATGTGTTTCGAATGAGCTCGAAAGGTAGGGTAAACGGCCTCATGTAAGAAAAAATGGTGGACACGTTGAAAAAAGTGTTTCAAATGGGTTCGAAAGGTAGGGTGGTGGACTCGCTAAAAAATGTGTTTCAAATGAATTCAAAAGGTAGGGTAAACAGACTCATTTCTAAGCAAAAATGGTGGACTCGCCAAAAAATGTGTTTCAAATGAGCTCAACAGGTAGTGTGGTGCGGACTCACAAATAAATGTGTTTTGAATAAGCTCGAAAGGTAGGGTAAACGGCCTCATTTCTAAGCAAAAATGGTGGACTCGCGAAAAATGTGTTTCAAATGAGCTCGAAAGGTAGGGTGGTGTGGACTCGCTTAAACATTTGTTTCAAATGAGCTCGAAAGGTAGGGTAAACGGCCTCATTTCTAAGCAAAAATGGTGGTCTCGCCGAAAAATGTGTTTCAAATGAGCTCGAAAGGTAGGGTGGTGGACTCGCTAAAAAATGTGTTTCAAATGAGATCCAAAGGTAGGGTAAACGGACTCATTTCTAAGCAAAAATGGTGGACTTGCCGAAAAATGTGTTTCATATGAGCTCCAAAGGTAGGGTGGTGGACTCGCTAAAAAAATGTGTTTCAAATGAACTCGAACGGTAGGGTAAACGGCCTTATTTCAAAGAAAAAATAGTGGCGCCGGAAAATGTGTTTCAAATGAGCTCCAAAGGTAGGGTGGTGGACTCGCTAAAAATGTGTTTCAAATGAGCTCGAAAGGTAGGGTAAACGGCCTCATTTCTAAGAAAAAATGGTGTACTCGCCGAAAAATGTGTTTCAAATGAGCTTCAAAGGTAGGGTGGTGGTCTAGCTGAAAAATGTGTTTCAAATGAGCTCCAAAGATAGGGTAAACGGCCCATTTCTGAGCAAAATTGGTGGACTTGGCGAAAAATGTGTTTCCTATAAGCTCAAAAGGTAGGGTGATGGACCCGCTAAAAAAATGTGTTTCGAATGAGCTCGAAAGGTAGGGTAAACGGCCTCATGTAAGAAAAAATGGTGGACACGTTGAAAAAAGTGTTTCAAATGGGTTCGAAAGGTAGGGTGGTGGACTCGCTAAAAAATGTGTTTCAAATGAATTCAAAAGGTAGGGTAAACAGACTCATTTCTAAGCAAAAATGGTGGACTCGCCAAAAAATGTGTTTCAAATGAGCTCAACAGGTAGTGTGGTGCGGACTCACAAATAAATGTGTTTTGAATAAGCCCGAAAGGTAGGGTAAACGGCCTCATTTCTAAGCAAAAATGGTGGACTCGCGAAAAATGTGTTTCAAATGAGCTCGAAAGGTAGGGTGGTGTGGACTCGCTTAAACATTTGTTTCAAATGAGCTCGAAAGGTAGGGTAAACGGCCTCATTTCTAAGCAAAAATGGTGGTCTCGCCGAAAAATGTGTTTCAAATGAGCTCGAAAGGTAGGGTGGTGGACTCGCTAAAAAATGTGTTTCAAATGAGATCCAAAGGTAGGGTAAACGGACTCATTTCTAAGCAAAAATGGTGGACTTGCCGAAAAATGTGTTTCATATGAGCTCCAAAGGTAGGGTGGTGGACTCGCTAAAAAAATGTGTTTCAAATGAACTCGAACGGTAGGGTAAACGGCCTTATTTCAAAGAAAAAATAGTGGCGCCGGAAAATGTGTTTCAAATGAGATCCAAAGGTAGGGTGGTGGATTCGCTAAAAAATGTGTTTCAACTGAGCTCGAAAGGTAGGGTAAATGGGCTCATTTCTAAGAAAAAATGGTGGACTCGCCGAAAAATGTGTTTCAAATGAGCTTCAAAGGTAGGGTGGTGGTCTTGCTGAAAAATGTGTTTCAAATGAGATCCAAAGATATGGTAAACGGCCCCATTTCTGAGCAAAAATGGTGGACTCGCGAAAAATTTGTTTCAAATAAGCTCGAAAGGTAGGGTGGTGTGTACTCGCTAAAACATGTGTTTCAAATGAGCTCGAAAGGTAGGGTAAACGGCCTAGTGAACTCGCCGGAAAATGTGTTTCAAATGAGCTCCAAAGGTAGGGTGGTGGATTCGCTAAACAATGTGTTTCAACTGAGCTCGAAAGGTAGGGTAAACGGCCTCATTTCTAAGCAAAAATGGTGGACTCGGCGAACAATGTGTTTCAAATGAATTTCAAAGGTAGGGTGGTGGTCTAGCTGAAAAATGTGTTTCAAATGAGCTCGAAAGGTAGGGTGGTGGACTCGCTAAAAAATGTGTTTAAAATGAGCTCGAAAGGAAGGGTAAACGGACTCATTTCTAAGAAAAAATGGTGGACTCGCCGAAAAATGTGTTTCATATGAGCTCCAAAGGTAGGGTGGTGGACTCGCTAAAAAACTGTGTTTCAAATGAGCTTGAAAGGTAGGGTAAACAGACTTATTTCTCAGAAAAAATAGTGGACTCGCCGGAAAATGTGTTTCAAATGAGCTCCAAAGGTAGGGTGGTGGACTCGCTAAAAATGTGTTTCAAATGAGCTCGAAAGGTAGGGTAAACGGCCTCATTTCTAAGAAAAAATGGTGGACTCGCCAAAAAATGTGTTTCAAATGAGCTTCAAAGGTAGGGTGGTGGTCTAGCTGAAAAATGTGTTTCAAATGAGCTCGAAAGATAGGGTAAACGGCCCATTTCTGAGCAAAATTGGTGGACTTGGCGAAAAATGTGTTTCCTATAAGCTCAAAAGGTAGGGTGATGGACCCGCTAAAAAAATGTGTTTCGAATGAGCTCGAAAGGTAGGGTAAACGGCCTCATGTAAGAAAAAATGGTGGACACGCTGAAAAAAGTGTTTCAAATGGGTTCGAAAGGTAGGGTGGTGGACTCGCTAAAAAATGTGTTTCAAATGAATTCAAAAGGTAGGGTAAACAGACTCATTTCTAATCAAAAATGGTGGACTCGCCAAAAAATGTGTTTCAAATGAGCTCAAAAGGTAGTGTGGTGCGGACTCACAAATAAATGTGTTTTGAATAAGCTCGAAAGGTAGGGTAAACGGCCTCATTTCTAAGCAAAAATGGTGGACTCGCGAAAAATGTGTTTCAAATGAGCTCGAAAGGTAGGGTGGTGTGGATTCGCTAAAACATTTGTTTCAAATGAGCTCGAAAGGTAGGGTAAACGGCCTCATTTCTAAGCAAAAATGGTGGTCTCGCCGAAAAATGTGTTTCAAATGAGCTCGAAAGGTAGGGTGGTGGACTCGCTAAAAAATGTGTTTCAAATGAGATCGAAAGGTAGGGTAAACGGACTCATTTCTAAGCAAAAATGGTGGACTTGCCGAAAAATGTGTTTCATATGAGCTCCAAAGGTAGGGTGGTGGACTCGCTAAAAAAATGTGTTTTAAATGAACTCGAACGGTAGGGTAAACGGCCTTATTTCAAAGAAAAAATAGTGGCGCCGGAAAATGTGTTTCAAATGAGATCCAAAGGTAGGGTGGTGGATTCGTTAAAAAATGTGTTTCAACTGAGCTCGAAAGGTAGGGTAAATGGGCTCATTTCTAAGAAAAAATGGTGGACTCGCCGAAAAATGTGTTTCAAATGAGCTTGAAAGGTAGGGTGGTGGTCTTGCTGAAAAATGTGTTTCAAATGAGATCCAAAGATATGGTAAATGGCCCCATTTCTGAGCAAAAATGGTGGACTCGCGAAAAATTTGTTTCAAATAAGCTCGAAAGGTAGGGTGGTGTGTACTCGCTAAAACATGTGTTTCAAATGAGCTCGAAAGGTAGGGTAAACGGGCTAGTGGACTCGCCGGAAAATGTGTTTCAAATGAGCTCCAAAGGTAGGGTGGTGGATTCGCTAAACAATGTGTTTCAACTGAGCTCGAAAGGTAGGGTAAACGGCCTCATTTCTAAGAAAAAATGGTGGACTCGGCGAACAATGTGTTTCAAATGAATTTCAAAGGTAGGGTGGTGGTCTAGCTGAAAAATGTGTTTCAAATGAGATCGAAAGGTAGGGTGGTGGACTCGCTAAAAAATGTGTTTCAAATGAGATCGAAAGGTAGGGTAAACAGACTCATTTCTAAGCAAAAATGGTGGACTCGACGAAAAATGTGTTTCATATGAGCTCCAAAGGTAGGGTGGTGGACTAGCTAAAAAAATGTGTTTCAAATGAGCTCGAAAGGTAGGGTAAACAGACTTATTTCTTAGAAAAAATAGTGGACTCGCCGGAAAATGTGTTTCAAATGAGCTCCAAAGGTAGGGTGGTGGACTCGCTAAAAATGTGTTTCAAATGAGCTCGAAAGGTAGGGTAAACGGCCTCATTTCTAAGAAAAAATGGTGGACTCGCCGAAAAATGTGTTTCAAATGAGCTTCAAAGGTAGGGTGGTGGTCTAGCTGAAAAATGTGTTTTAAATGAGCTCCAAAGATAGGGTAAACGGCCCATTTTTGAGCAAAATTGGTGGACTTGGTGAAAAATGTGTTTCCTAAAAGCTCAAAAGGTAGGGTGATGGACCCGCTAAAAAAATGTGTTTCGAATGAGCTCGAAAGGTAGGGTAAACGGCCTCATGTAAGAAAAAATGGTGGACACGCTGAAAAAAGTGTTTCAAATGGGTTCGAAAGGTAGGGTGGTGGACTCGCTAAAAAATGTGTTTCAAATGAATTCAAAAGGTAGGGTAAACAGACTCATTTCTAAGCAAAAATGGTGGACTCGCCAAAAAATGTGTTTCAAATGAGCTCAAAAGGTAGTGTGGTGCGGACTCACAAATAAATGTGTTTTGAATAAGCTCGAAAGGTAGGGTAAACGGCCTCATTTCTAAGCAAAAATGGTGGACTCGCGAAAAATGTGTTTCAAATGAGCTCGAAAGGTAGGGTGGTGTGGACTCGCTAAAACATTTGTTTCAAATGAGCTCGAAAGGTAGGGTAAACGGCCTCATTTCTAAGCAAAAATGGTGGTCTCGCCGAAAAATGTGTTTCAAATGAGCTCGAAAGGTAGGGTGGTGTGGACTCGCTAAAAAATGTGTTTCAAATGAGATCGAAAGGTAGGGTAAACGGACTCATTTCTAAGCAAAAATGGTGGACTTGCCGAAAAATGTGTTTCATATGAGCTCCAAAGGTAGGGTGGTGGACTCGCTAAAAAAATGTGTTTCAAATGAACTCGAACGGTAGGGTAAACGGCCTTATTTCAAAGAAAAAATAGTGGCGCCGAAAAATGTGTTTCAAATGAGATCCAAAGGTAGGGTGGTGGATTCGCTAAAAAATGTGTTTCAACTGAGCTCGAAAGGTAGGGTAAATGGGCTCATTTCTAAGAAAAAATGGTGGACTCGCCGAAAAATGTGTTTCAAATGAGCTTCAAAGGTAGGGTGGTGGTCTTGCTGAAAAATGTGTTTCAAATGAGATCCAAAGATATGGTAAACGGCCCCATTTCTGATCAAAAATGGTGGACTCGCGAAAAATTTGTTTCAAATGAGCTCAAAAGGTAGTGTGGTGCGGACTCACAAATAAATGTGTTTTGAATAAGCTCGAAAGGTAGGGTAAACGGCCTCATTTCTAAGAAAAAATGGTGGACTCGCGAAATATGTGTTTCAAATGAGCTCGAAAGGTAGGGTGGTGTGGACTCGCTAAAAAATGTGTTTCAAATGAGATCGAAAGGTAGGGTAAACAGACTCATTTCTAAACAAAAATGGTGGACTCGCCGAAAAATGTGTTTCATATGAGTTCCAAAGGTAGGGTGGTGGACTCGCTAAAAAAATGTGTTTCAAATGAACTCGAACGGTAGGGTAAACGGCCTTATTTCTAAGAAAATATAGTGGACTCGCCGGAAAATGTTTTTCAAATGAGCTCCAAAGGTAGGGTGGTGGATTCGCTAAAAAATGTGTTTCAACTGAGCTCGAAAGGTAGGGTAAACGGCCTCATTTCTAAGCAAAAATGGTGGACTCGCCGAAAAATGTGTTTCAAATGAGCTCGAAAGGTAGGGTGGTGGACTCGCTAAAAAATGTGTTTCAAATGAGATCGAAAGGTAGGGTAAACGGACTCATTTCTAAGCAAAAATGGTGGACTTGCCGAAAAATGTGTTTCATATGAGCTCCAAAGGTAGGGTGGTGGACTCGCTAAAAAAATGTGTTTCAAATGAACTCGAACGGTAGGGTAAACGGCCTTATTTCAAAGAAAAAATAGTGGCGCCGAAAAATGTGTTTCAAATGAGATCCAAAGGTAGGGTGGTGGATTCGCTAAAAAATGTGTTTCAACTGAGCTCGAAAGGTAGGGTAAATGGGCTCATTTCTAAGAAAAAATGGTGGACTCGCCGAAAAATGTGTTTCAAATGAGCTTCAAAGGTAGGGTGGTGGTCTTGCTGAAAAATGTGTTTCAAATGAGATCCAAAGATATGGTAAACGGCCCCATTTCTGATCAAAAATGGTGGACTCGCGAAAAATTTGTTTCAAATAATATCGAAAGGTAGGGTGGTGTGTTCTCGCTAAAACATTTGTTTCAAATGAGCTCGAAAGGTAGGGTAAACGGCCTAGTGGACTCGCCGGAAAATGTGTTTCAAATGAGCTCCAAAGGTAGGGTGGTGGATTCGCTAAACAATGTGTTTCAATTGAGCTCGAAAGGTAGGGTAAACGGCCTCATTTCTAAGCAAAAATGGTGGACTCGGCGAACAATGTGTTTCAAATGAATTTCAAAGGTAGGGTGGTGGTCTAGCTGAAAAATGTGTTTCAAATGAGCTCGAAAGGTAGGGTGGTGGACTCGCTAAAAAATGTGTTTAAAATGAGCTCGAAAGGAAGGGTAAACGGACTCATTTCTAAGCAAAAATGGTGGACTCGCCGAAAAATGTGTTTCAAATGAGCTCCAAAGGTAGGGTGGTGGACTCGCCAAAAATGTGTTTCAAATGAGCTCGAAAGGTAGGGTAAACGGCCTCATTTCTAAGAAAAAATGGTGGTCTAGCTGAAAAATGTGTTTCAAATGAGCTCGAAAGGTAGGGTGGTGGACTCGCTAAAAAATGTGTTTCAAATGAGCTCAAAAGGAAGGGTAAACGGACTCATTTCTAAGAAAAAATGGTGGACTCGCCGAAAAATGTGTTTCATATGAGCTCCAAAGGTAGGGTGGTGGACTCGCTGAAAAATGTGTTTCAAATGAGCTCGAAAGGTAGGGTAAACAGACTTATTTCTCAGAAAAAATAGTGGACTCGCCGGAAAATGTGTTTCAAATGAGCTCCAAAGGTAGGGTGGTGGACTCGCTAAAAATGTGTTTCAAATGAGCTCGAAAGGTAGGGTAAACGGCCTCATTTTAAGAAAAAATGGTGGACTCGCCGAAAAATGTGTTTCAAATGAGCTTCAAAGGTAGGGTGGTGGTCTAGCTGAAAAATGTGTTTCAAATGAGCTCCAAAGATAGGGTAAACGGCCCATTTCTGAGCAAAATTGGTGGACTTGGCGAAAAATGTGTTTCCTATAAGCTCAAAAGGTAGGGTGATGGTCCCGCTAAAAAAATGTGTTTCGAATGAGCTCGAAAGGTAGGGTAAACGGCCTCATGTAAGAAAAAATGGTGGACACGCTGAAAAAAGTGTTTCCAATGGGTTCGATAGGTAGGGTGGTGGACTCGCTAAAAAATGTGTTTCAAATGAATTCAAAAGGTAGGGTAAACAGACTCATTTCTAAGCAAAAATGGTGGACTCGCAAAAAAATGTGTTTCAAATGAGCTCAAAAGGTAGTGTGGTGCGGACTCACAAATAAATGTGTTTTGAATAAGCTCGAAAGGTAGGGTAAACGGCCTCATTTCTAAGCAAAAATGGTGGACTCACGAAAAATGTGTTTCAAATGAGCTCGAAAGGTAGGGTGGTGTGGACTCGCTAAAACATGTGTTTCAAATGAGCTCGAAAGGTAGGGTAAACGGCCTCATTTCTAAGCAAAAATGGTGGTCTCGCCGAAAAATGTGTTTCAAATGAGCTCGAAAGGTAGGGTGGTGGACTCGCTAAAAAATGTGTTTCAAATGAGATCGAAAGGTAGGGTAAACAGACTCATTTCTAAACAAAAATGGTGGACTCGCCGAAAAATGTGTTTCATATGAGCTCCAAAGGTAGGGTGGTGGACTCGCTAAAAAAATGTGTTTCAAATGAACTCGAACGGTAGGGTAAACGGCCTTATTTCTAAGAAAAAATAGTGGACTCGCCGGAATTTTTTTTTCAAATGAGCTCCAAAGGTAGGGTGGTGGATTCGCTAAAAAATGTGTTTCAACTGAGCTCGAAAGGTAGGGTAAACGGCCTCATTTCTAAGCAAAAATGGTGGACTCGCCGAAAAATGTGTTTCAAATGAGCTCGAAAGGTAGGGTGGTAGACTCGCTAAAAAATGTGTTTCAAATGAGCTCGAATGGTAGGGTAACGGACTCATTTCTAAGCAAAAATGGTGGACTCACCGAAAAATGTGTTTCATATGAGCTCCATAGGTAGGGTGGTGGACTCGCTAAAAAAATGTGTTTCAAATGAGCTCGAAAGCTAGGGTAAACGGCCTCATTTCTAAGAAAAAATAGTGGACTCGCCGGAAAATGTGTTTCAAATGAGCTTCAAAGGTAGGATGGTGGACTCGCTTAAAAATGTGTTTCAAATGAGCTCGAAAGGTAGGGTAAACGGCCTCATTTCTAAGAAAAATGGTGGACTCGCCGAAAAATGTGTTTCAAATGAGCTTCAAAGGTAGGGTGGTGGTCTAGCTGAAAAATGTGTTTCAAATGAGCTCCAAAGATAGGGTAAACGGCCCATTTCTGAGCAAAATTGGTGGACTTGGCGAAAAATATGTTTCATATGAGCTCAAAAGGTAGGGTGATGGACCCGCTAAAAAAATGTGTTTCGAATGAGCTCGAAAGGTAGGGTAAACGTCCTCATGTAAGCTAAAATGGTGGACACGCTGAAGAAAGTGTTTCAAATGGGTTCGAAAGGTACGGTGGTGGACTCGCTAAAAAATGTGTTTCAAATGAATTCAAAAGGTAGGGTAAACAGACTCATTTCTAAGCAAAAATGGTGGACTCGCCAAAAAATGTGTTTCAAATGAGCTCAAAAGGTAGTGTGGTGCGGATTCACAAATAAATGTGTTATGAATAAGCTCGAAAGGTAGGGTAAACGGCCTCATTTCTAAGCAAAAATGGTGGACTCACGAAAAATGTGTTTCAAATGAGCTCGAAAGGTAGGGTGGTGTTGACTCGCTAAAACATGTGTTTCAAATTAGCTCGAAAGGTAGGTTAAACGGCCTCATTTCTAAGCAAAAATGGTGGTCTCGCCGAAAAATGTGTTTCAAATGAGCTCGAAAGGTAGGGTGGTGTACTCGCTAAAAAATGTGTTTCAAATGAGATCGAAAGGTAGGGTAAACAGACTCATTTCTAAACAAAAATGGTGGACTCGCCGAAAAATGTGTTTCATATGAGCTCCAAAGGTAGGGTGGTGGACTCGCTAAAAAAATGTGTTTCAAATGAACTCGAACGGTAGGGTAAACGGCCTTATTTCTAAGAAAAAATAGTGGACTCGCCGGAAAATGTTTTTCAAATGAGCTCCAAACGTAGGGTGGTGGATTCGCTAAAAAATGTGTTTCAACTGAGCTCGAAAGGTAGGGTAAACGGCCTCATTTCTAAGCAAAAATGGTGGACTCGCCGAAAAATGTGTTTCAAATGAGCTCGAAAGGTAGGGTGGTAGACTCGCTAAAAAATGTGTTTCAAATGAGCTCGAATGGTAGGGTAACGGACTCATTTCTAAGCAAAAATGGTGAACTCACCGAAAAATGTGTTTCATATGAGCTCCATAGGTAGGGTGGTGGACTCGCTAAAAAAATGTGTTTCAAATGAGCTCGAAAGCTAGGGTAAACGGCCTCATTTCTAAGAAAAAATAGTGGACTCGCCGGAAAATGTATTTCAAATGAGCTTCAAAGGTAGGGTGGTGGACTTGCTAAAAAATGTGTTTCAAATGAGCTCGAAAGGTAGGGTAAACGGCCTCATTTCTAAGAAAAAATTGTGGACACGCTGAAAAAAGTGTTTCAAATGGGTTCGAAAGGTAGGGTGGTGGACTCGCTAAAAAATGTGTTTCAAATGAATTCAAAAGGTAGGGTAAACAGACTCATTTCTAAGCAAAAATGGTGGACTCGCCAAAAAATGTGTTTCAAATGAGCTCAAAAGGTAGTGTGGTGCGGACTCACAAATAAATGTGTTTTGAATAAGCTCGAAAGGTAGGGTAAACGGCCTCATTTCTAAGCAAAAATGGTGGACTCACGAAAAATGTGTTTCAAATGAGATCGAAAGGTAGGGTGGTGTGGACTCGCTAAAACATGTGTTTCAAATTAGCTCGAAAGGTAGGTTAAACGGCCTCATTTCTAAGCAAAAATGGTGGTCTCGCCGAAAACTGTGTTTCAAATGAGCTCGAAAGGTAGGGTGGTGTACTCGCTAAAAAATGTGTTTCAAATGAGATCGAAAGGTAGGGTAAACAGACTCATTTCTAAACAAAAATGGTGGACTCGCCGAAAAATGTGTTTCATATGAGCTCCAAAGGTAGGGTGGTGGACTCGCTAAAAAAATGTGTTTCAAATGAACTCGAACGGTAGGGTAAACGGCCTTATTTCTAAGAAAAAATAGTGGACTCGCCGGAAAATGTTTTTCAAATGAGCTCCAAAGGTAGGGTGGTGGATTCGCTAAAAAATGTGTTTCAACTGAGCTCGAAAGGTAGGGTAAACGGCCTCATTTCTAAGCAAAAATGGTGGACTCGCCGAAAAATGTGTTTCAAATGAGCTCGAAAGGTAGGGTGGTAGACTCGCTAAAAAATGTGTTTCAAATGAGCTCGAATGGTAGGGTAACGGACTCATTTCTAAGCAAAAATGGTGAACTCACCGAAAAATGTGTTTCATATGAGCTCCATAGGTAGGGTGGTGGACTCGCTAAAAAAATGTGTTTCAAATGAGCTCGAAAGCTAGGGTAAACGGCCTCATTTCTAAGAAAAAATAGTGGACTCGCCGGAAAATGTATTTCAAATGAGCTTCAAAGGTAGGGTGGTGGACTTGCTAAAAAATGTGTTTCAAATGAGCTCGAAAGGTAGGGTAAACGGCCTCATTTCTAAGAAAAAATTGTGGACACGCTGAAAAAAGTGTTTCAAATGGGTTCGAAAGGTAGGGTGGTGGACTCGCTAAAAAATGTGTTTCAAATGAATTCAAAAGGTAGGGTAAACAGACTCATTTCTAAGCAAAAATGGTGGACTCGCCAAAAAATGTGTTTCAAATGAGCTCAAAAGGTAGTGTGGTGCGGACTCACAAATAAATGTGTTTTGAATAAGCTCGAAAGGTAGGGTAAACGGCCTCATTTCTAAGCAAAAATGGTGGACTCACGAAAAATGTGTTTCAAATGAGATCGAAAGGTAGGGTGGTGTGGACTCGCTAAAACATGTGTTTCAAATGAGCTCGAAAGGTAGGGTAAACGGCCTCATTTCTAAGCAAAAATGGTGGTCTCGCCAAAAAATGTGTTTCAAATGAGCTCGAAAGGTAGGGTGGTGTACTCGCTAAAAAATGTGTTTCAAATGAGATCGAAAGGTAGGGTAAACAGACTCATTTCTAAACAAAAATGGTGGACTCGCCGAAAAATGTGTTTCATATGAGCTCCAAAGGTAGGGTGGTGGACTCGCTAAAAAAATGTGTTTCAAATGAACTCGAACGGTAGGGTAAACGGCCTTATTTCTAAGAAAAAATAGTGGACTCGCCGGAAAATGTTTTTCAAATGAGCTCCAAAGGTAGGGTGGTGGATTCGCTAAAAAATGTGTTTCAACTGAGCTCGAAAGGTAGGGTAAACGGCCTCATTTCTAAGCAAAAATGGTGGACTCGCCGAAAAATGTGTTTCAAATGAGCTCGAAAGGTAGGGTGGTAGACTCGCTAAAAAATGTGTTTCAAATGAGCTCGAATGGTAGGGTAACGGACTCATTTCTAAGCAAAAATGGTGAACTCACCGAAAAATGTGTTTCATATGAGCTCCATAGGTAGGGTGGTGGACTCGCTAAAAAAATGTGTTTCAAATGAGCTCGAAAGCTAGGGTAAACGGCCTCATTTCTAAGAAAAAATAGTGGACTCGCCGGAAAATGTATTTCAAATGAGCTTCAAAGGTAGGGTGGTGGACTTGCTAAAAAATGTGTTTCAAATGAGCTCGAAAGGTAGGGTAAACGGCCTCATTTCTAAGAAAAAATTGTGGACACGCTGAAAAAAGTGTTTCAAATGGGTTCGAAAGGTAGGGTGGTGGACTCGCTAAAAAATGTGTTTCAAATGAATTCAAAAGGTAGGGTAAACAGACTCATTTCTAAGCAAAAATGGTGGACTCGCCAAAAAATGTGTTTCAAATGAGCTCAAAAGGTAGTGTGGTGCGGACTCACAAATAAATGTGTTTTGAATAAGCTCGAAAGGTAGGGTAAACGGCCTCATTTCTAAGCAAAAATGGTGGACTCACGAAAAATGTGTTTCAAATGAGATCGAAAGGTAGGGTGGTGTGGACTCGCTAAAACATGTGTTTCAAATGAGCTCGAAAGGTAGGGTAAACGGCCTCATTTCTAAGCAAAAATGGTGGTCTCGCCGAAAAATGTGTTTCAAATGAGCTCGAAAGGTAGGGTGGTGTACTCGCTAAAAAATGTGTTTCAAATGAGATCGAAAGGTAGGGTAAACAGACTCATTTCTAAACAAAAATGGTGGACTCGCCGAAAAATGTGTTTCATATGAGCTCCAAAGGTAGGGTGGTGAACTCGCTAAAAAAATGTGTTTCAAATGAACTCGAACGGTAGGGTAAACGGCCTTATTTCTAAGAAAAAATAGTGGACTCGCCGGAAAATGTTTTTCAAATGAGCTCCAAAGGTAGGGTGGTGGATTCGCTAAAAAATGTGTTTCAACTGAGCTCGAAAGGTAGGGTAAACGGCCTCATTTCTAAGCAAAAATGGTGGACTCGCCGAAAAATGTGTTTCAAATGAGCTCGAAAGGTAGGGTGGTAGACTCGCTAAAAAATGTGTTTCAAATGAGCTCGAATGGTAGGGTAACGGACTCATTTCTAAGCAAAAATGGTGGACTCACCGAAAAATGTGTTTCATATGAGCTCCATAGGTAGGGTGGTGGACTCGCTAAAAAAATGTGTTTCAAATGAGCTCGAAAGGTAGGGTAAACGGCCTCATTTCTAAGAAAAAATAGTGGACTCGCCGGAAAATGTGTTTCAAATGAGCTTCAAAGGTAGGGTGGTGGACTTGCTAAAAAATGTGTTTCAAATGAGCTCGAAAGGTAGGGTAAACGGCCTCATTTCTAAGAAAAAATTGTGGACACGCTGAAAAAAGTGTTTCAAATGGGTTCGAAAGGTAGGGTGGTGGACTCGCTAAAAAATGTGTTTCAAATGAATTCAAAAGGTAGGGTAAACAGACTCATTTCTAAGCAAAAATGGTGGACTCGCCAAAAAATGTGTTTCAAATGAGCTCAAAAGGTAGTGTGGTGCGGACTCACAAATAAATGTGTTTTGAATAAGCTCGAAAGGTAGGGTAAACGGCCTCATTTCTAAGCAAAAATGGTGGACTCACGAAAAATGTGTTTCAAATGAGCTCGAAAGGTAGGGTGGTGTGGACTCGCTAAAACATGTGTTTCAAATGAGCTCGAAAGGTAGGGTAAACGGCCTCATTTCTAAGCAAAAATGGTGGTCTCGCCGAAAAATGTGTTTCAAATGAGCTCGAAAGGTAGGGTGGTGTACTCGCTAAAAAATGTGTTTCAAATGAGATCGAAAGGTAGGGTAAACAGACTCATTTCTAAACAAAAATGGTGGACTCGCCGAAAAATGTGTTTCATATGAGCTCCAAAGGTAGGGTGGTGGACTCGCTAAAAAAATGTGTTTCAAATGAACTCGAACGGTAGGGTAAACGGCCTTATTTCTAAGAAAAAATAGTGGACTCGCCGGAAAATGTTTTTCAAATGAGCTCCAAAGGTAGGGTGGTGGATTCGCTAAAAAATGTGTTTCAACTGAGCTCGAAAGGTAGGGTAAACGGCCTCATTTCTAAGCAAAAATGGTGGACTCGCCGAAAAATGTGTTTCAAATGAGCTCGAAAGGTAGGGTGGTAGACTCGCTTAAAAATGTGTTTCAAATGAGCTCGAATGGTAGGGTAACGGACTCATTTCTAAGCAAAAATGGTGGACTCACCGAAAAATGTGTTTCATATGAGCTCCATAGGTAGGGTGGTGGACTCGCTAAAAAAATGTGTTTCAAATGAGCTCGAAAGGTAGGGTAAACGGCCTCATTTCTAAGAAAAAATAGTGGACTCGCCGGAAAATGTGTTTCAAATGAGCTTCAAAGGTAGGGTGGTGGACTTGCTAAAAAATGTGTTTCAAATGAGCTCGAAAGGTAGGGTAAACGGCCTCATTTCTAAGAAAAAATTGTGGACACGCTGAAAAAAGTGTTTCAAATGGGTTCGAAAGGTAGGGTGGTGGACTCGCTAAAAAATGTGTTTCAAATGAATTCAAAAGGTAGGGTAAACAGACTCATTTCTAAGCAAAAATGGTGGACTCGCCAAAAAATGTGTTTCAAATGAGCTCAAAAGGTAGTGTGGTGCGGACTCACAAATAAATGTGTTTTGAATAAGCTCGAAAGGTAGGGTAAACGGCCTCATTTCTAAGCAAAAATGGTGGACTCACGAAAAATGTGTTTCAAATGAGCTCGAAAGGTAGGGTGGTGTGGACTCGCTAAAACATGTGTTTCAAATGAGCTCGAAAGGTAGGGTAAACGGCCTCATTTCTAAGCAAAAATGGTGGTCTCGCCGAAAAATGTGTTTCAAATGAGCTCGAAAGGTAGGGTAAACGGCCTCATTTCTAAGCAAAAATGGTGGTCTCGCCGAAAAATGTGTTTCAAATGAGCTCGAAAGGTAGGGTGGTGTACTCGCTAAAAAATGTGTTTCAAATGAGATCGAAAGGTAGGGTAAATAGACTCATTTCTAAACAAAAATGGTGGACTCGCCGAAAAATGTGTTTCAGATGAGCTCCAAAGGTAGGGTGGTGTACTCGCTAAAAAAATGTGTTTCAAATGAACTCGAACGGTAGGGTAAACGGCCTTATTTCTAAGAAAAAATAGTGGACTCGCCGGAAAATGTTTTTCAAATGAGCTCCAAAGGTATGGTGGTGGATTCGCTAAAAAATGTGTTTCAACTGAGCTCGAAAGGTAGGGTAAACGACCTCATTTCTAAGCAAAAATGGTGGACTCGCCGAAAAATGTGTTTCAAATGAGCTCGAAAGGTAGGGTGGTAGACTCGCTAAAAAATGTGTTTCAAATGAGCTCGAATGGTAGGGTAACGGACTCATTTCTAAGCAAAAATGGTGGACTCACCGAAAAATGTGTTTCATATGAGCTCCATAGGTAGGGTGGTGGACTCGCTAAAAAAATGTGTTTCAAATGAGCTCGAAAGCTAGGGTAAACGGCCTCATTTCTAAGAAAAAATAGTGGACTCGCCGGAAAATGTGTTTCAAATGAGCTTCAAAGGTAGGGTGGTGGACTTGCTAAAAAATGTGTTTCAAATGAGCTCGAAAGGTAGGGTAAACGTCCTCATTTCTAAGAAAAAATTGTGGACACGCTGAAAAAGTGTTACAAATGGGTTCGAAAGGTAGGGTGGTGGACTCGCTGAAAAAGTGTTACAAATGAGCTCGAAAGGTAGGGTGGTGTGGACTCGCTAAAACATGTGTTTCAAATGAGCTCGAAAGGTAGGGTAAACGGCCTCATTTCTAAGCAAAAATGGTGGTCTCGCCGAAAAATATGTTTCAAATGAGCTCGAAAGGTAGGGTGGTGGACTCGCAAAAAAATGTGTTTCAAATGAGATCGAAAGGTAGGGTAAACAGACTCATTTCTAAACAAAAATGGTGGACTCGCCGAAGAATGTGTTTCATATGAGCTCCAAAGGTAGGGTGGTGGACTCGCTAAAAAAATGTGTTTCAAATGAACTCGAACGGTAGGGTAAACGGCCTTATTTCTAAGAAAAAATAGTGGACTCGCCGGAAAATGTTTTTCAAATGAGCTCCAAAGGTAGGGTGGTGGATTCGCTAAAAAATGTGTTTCAACTGAGCTCGAAAGGTAGGGTAAACGGCCTCATTTCTAAGCAAAAATGGTGGACTCGCCGAAAAATGTGTTTCAAATGAGCTCGAAAGGTAGGGTGGGAGACTCGCTAAAAAATGTGTTTCAAATGAGCTCGAATGGTAAGGTAACGGACTCATTTCTAAGGAAAAATGGTGGACTCACCGAAAAATGTGTTTCAAATGAGCTCCAAAGGTAGGGTGGTGGATTCGCTAAAAAATGTGTTTCAACTGAGCTCGAAAGGTAGGGTAAACGGCCTCATTTCTAAGCAAAAATGGTGGACTCGCCGAAAAATGTGTTTCAAATGAGCTCGAAAGGTAGGGTGGTGGACTCGCTAAATAAATGTGTTTCAAATGAGCTCGAAAGGTACGGTAAACGGCCTTATTTCTAAGAAAAAATAGTGGACTCGCCGGAAAATGTTTTTCAAATGAGCTCCAAAGGTATGGTGGTGGATTCGCTAAAAAATGTGTTTCAACTGAGCTCGAAAGGTAGGGTAAACGACCTCATTTCTAAGCAAAAATGGTGGACTCGCCGAAAAATGTGTTTCAAATGAGCTCGAAAGGTAGGGTGGTAGACTCGCTAAAAAATGTGTTTCAAATGAGCTCGAATGGTAGGGTAACGGACTCATTTCTAAGCAAAAATGGTGGACTCACCGAAAAATGTGTTTCATATGAGCTCCATAGGTAGGGTGGTGGACTCGCTAAAAAAATGTGTTTCAAATGAGCTCGAAAGCTAGGGTAAACGGCCTCATTTCTAAGAAAAAATAGTGGACTCGCCGGAAAATGTGTTTCAAATGAGCTTCAAAGGTAGGGTGGTGGACTTGCTAAAAAATGTGTTTCAAATGAGCTCGAAAGGTAGGGTAAACGGCCTCATTTCTAAGAAAAAATTGTGGACACGCTGAAAAAGTGTTACAAATGGGTTCGAAAGGTAGGGTGGTGGACTCGCTAAAAAATGTGTTTCAAATGAATTCAAAAGGTAGGGTAAACAGACTCATTTCTAAGCAAAAATGGTGGACTCGCCAAAAAATGTGTTTCAAATGAGCTCAAAAGGTAGTGTGGTGCGGACTCACAAATAAATGTGTTTTGAATAAGCTCGAAAGGTAGGGTAAACGGCCTCATTTCTAAGCAAAAATGGTGGACTCGCGAAAAATGTGTTTCAAATGAGCTCGAAAGGTAGGGTGGTGTGGACTCGCTAAAACATGTGTTTCATATGAGCTCCAGAGGTAGAGTGGTGGACTCGCTAAACAAATGTGTTTCAAATGAGCTCGAAAGGTAAGGTAAACGGCCTTATTTCTAAGAAAAAATAGTGGACTCGCTGGAAAATGTGTTTCAATGAGCTCCAAAGGTAGGGTGGTGGTCTCGCTAAAAAATGTGTTTCAAATGAGCTCGAAAGGTAGCGTAAACAGACTCATTTCTAAGAAAAAATGGTGGACTCGCCAAAAAATGTGTTTCAAATGAGATAAAAACGTTGGGTGGTGTGGACTCGCAGAAAAATGTGTTTCAAATGAGCTCCAAAGGTAGGGTAACGGCCTCATTTCTAAGAAAAAATGGTGGACTCTCCGAAAAATATGTTTCAAATGAGCTCGAAAGGTTGGGTGGTGTGGACTCGCTAAAATATGTGTTTCAAATGAGCTCGAAAGGTAGGGTAAACGGCCTAATTTCTAAGCAAAAATGGTGGACTCGCCAAACAATGTGTTTCAAATGAGCTTCAAAGGTAGGGTGGTGATCTAGCTGAAAAATGTGTTTCAAATGAGCTCCAATGATAGGGAAAACGGCCTCATTTCTGAGCAAAAATGGTAGACTCGCCGAAAATTGTGTTTCATATGAGCTCGAATGGTAGGGTGGTGGACTCGCTAAAAAATGTGTTTCAAATGAGTTTCAAAGGTAGGATAAACAACCTCATTTGTAAGCAAAAAAGGTGGACTCGCTAAAAAATGTGTTTCAAATGAGTTTGAAAGGTAGGATAAACCGCCTCATTTGTAAGCAAAAAAGGTGGACACGCCGAAAAAAGTGTTTCAAATGAGTTCGAAAGGTAGGGTGGTTGACTCGCTAAAAAATGTGTTTCAATGAGCTCGAAAGGTAGGGTAAACAGACTCATTTCTAAGAAAAAATGGTGGACTCGCCAAAAAATGTGTTTCAAATGAGCTCAAAACGTAGGGTGGTGTGGACTTGCTAAAAAATGTGTTTCGAATGAGCTCGAAAAGTAGGGTAAACGGCCTCATTTCTAAGAAAAAATGGTGGTCTCGCCGAAAAATGTGTTTCAAATGAGCACGAAAGGTAGGGTGGTGGACTCGCTAAAAAATGTGTTTCAAATGAGATCGAAAGGTAGGGTAAACAGACTCATTTCTAAGCAAAAATGGTGGACTTGCCGAAAAATGTGTTTCATATGAGCTCCAAAGGTAGGGTGGTGGACTCGCTAAAAAAATGTGTTTCAAATGAGTTTGAAAGGTAGGGTAAACGGCCTCATTTGTAAGCAAAAAAGGTGGACACGCCGAAAAAAGTGTTTCAAATGAGTTCGAAAGGTAGGGTGGTTGACTCGCTAAAAAATGTGTTTCAATGAGCTCGAAAGGTAGGGTAAACAGACTCATTTCTAAGAAAAAATGGTGGACTCGCCAAAAAATGTGTTTCAAATGAGCTCAAAACGTTGGGTGGTGTGGACTCGCTGAAAAATGTGTTTCAAATGAGCTCCAAAGGTAGGGTAACGGCCTCATTTCTAAGAAAAAATGGTGGACTCTCCGAAAAATGTGTTTCAAATGAGCTCGAAAGGTTGGGTGGTGTGGACTCGCTAAAATATGTGTTTCAAATGAGCTCGAAAGGTAGGGTAAACGGCCTAATTTCTAAGCAAAAATGGTGGACTCGCCAAAAATGTGTTTCAAATGAGCTCGAAATGTACGGTGGTGGACTCGCTAAAAAATGTGTTTCAAATGAGCTCGAAAGGTAGTGTGGTGTGGACTCACTAAAATATGTGTTTCAAATGAGCTCGAAACAATGGTAAACGGCCTCATTTCTAAGCAAAAATGGTGGACTCGCCAAACAATGTGTTTCAAATGAGCTTCAAAGGTAGGGTGGTGATCTAGCTGAAAAATGTGTTTCAAATGAGCTCCAATGATAGGGAAAACGGCCTCATTTCTGAGCAAAAATGGTAGACTCGCCGAAAATTGTGTTTCATATGAGCTCGAATGGTAGGGTGGTGGACTCGCTAAAAAATGTGTTTCAAATGAGTTTCAAAGGTAGGATAAACAACCTCATTTGTAAGCAAAAAAGGTGGACTCGCTAAAAAATGTGTTTCAAATGAGTTTGAAAGGTAGGATAAACCGCCTCATTTGTAAGCAAAAAAGGTGGACACGCCAAAAAATGTGTTTCAATTCAGTTCAAAAGGTAGGGTGGTTGACTCGCTAAAAAATGTGTTTCAAATGAATACAAAAGGTAGGGTAAACAGACTCATTTCTAAGCAAAAATGGTGGACTCACGGAAAAATGTGTTTCAAATGAGCTCAAAACGTAGGGTGGTGTGGACTTGCTAAAAAATGTGTTTCGAATGAGCTCGAAAAGTAGGGTAAACGGCCTCATTTCTAAGAAAAAATGGTGGTCTCGCCGAAAAATGTGTTTCAAATGAGCTCGAAAGGTAGGGTGGTGGACTCGCTAAAAAATGTGTTTCAAATGAGATCGAAAGGTAGGGTAAACGGACTCATTTCTAAGCAAAAATGGTGGACTTGCCGAAAAATGTGTTTCATATGAGCTCCAAAGGTAGGGTGGTGTACTCGCTAAAAAAATGTGTTTCAAACGAACTCGAACGGTAGGGTAAACGGCCTGATTTCAAAGAAAAAATAGTGGACTCGCCGGAAAATGTGTTTCAAATGAGATCCAAAGGTAGGGTGGTGGATTCGCTAAAAATGTGTTTCAAATGAGATCCAAAGATATGGTAAACGGCCCCATTTCTGAGCAAAAATGGTTGACTCGCGAAAAATGTGTTTCAAATAAGCTCGAAAGGTAGGGTGGTGTGGACTCGCTAAAACATGTGTTTCAAATGAGCTCGAAAGGTAGGGTAAACGGGCTAGTGGACTCGCCCGAAAATGTGTTTCAAATGAGCTCCAAAGGTAGGGTGGTGGATTCGCTAAACAATGTGTTTCAACTGAGCTCGAAAGGTAGGGTAAACGGCCTCATTTCTAAGCAAAAATGGTGGACTCGCCGAACAATGTGTTTCAAATGAATTTCAAAGGTAGGGTGGTGGTCTAGCTGAAAAATATGTTTCAAATGAGCTCGAAAGGTAGGGTGGTGCACTCGCTAAAAAATGTGTTTCAAATGAGCTCAAAAGGAAGGGTAAACGACCTCATTTCTAAGTAAAAATGGTGGACTCGCCGAAAAATGTGTTTCATATGAGCTCCAAAGGTAGGGTGGTGGACTCGCTAAAAAAATGTGTTTCAAATGAGCTCGAAAGGTAGGGTAAACAGACTTATTTCTCAGAAAAAATAGTGGACTCGCCGGAAAATGTGTTTCAAATGAGCTCCAAAGGTAGGGTGGTGGACTCGCTAAAAATGTGTTTCAAATGAGCTCGAAATGTAGGGTAAACGGCCTCATTTCTATGAAAAAATGGTGGACTCGCCGAAAAATGTGTTTCAAATGAGCTTCAAAGGTAGGGTGGTGGTCTAGCTGAAAAATGTGTTTCAAATGAGCTCCAAAGATAGGGTAAACGGCCCATTTCTGAGCAAAATTGGTGGACGTGGCGAAAAATGTGTTTCCTATAAGCTCAAAAGGTAGGGTGATGGACCCGCTAAAAAATGTGTTTTGAATGAGCTCGAAAGGTAGGGTAAACGGCCTCATGTAAGAAAAAATGGTGGACACGCTGAAAAAAGTGTTTCAAATGGGTTCGAAAGGTAGGGTGGTGGACTTGCTAAAAAATGTGTTTCAATGAATTCAAAAGGTAGGGTAAACAGACTCATTTCTAAGCAAAAATGGTGGACTCGCCAAAAAATGTGTGTCAAATGAGCTCAAAAGGTAGTGTGGTGTGGACTCACAAATAAATGTGTTTTGAATAAGCTCGAAAGGTAGGGTAAACAGCCTCATTTCTAAGCAAAAATGGTGGACTCGCGAAAAATGTGTTTCAAATGAGATCGAAAGGTAGGGTGGTGTGGACTCGCTAAAACATGTGTTTCAAATGAGCTCGAAAGGTAGGGTAAACGGCCTCATTTCTAAGCAAAAATGGTGGTCTCGCCGAAAAATGTGTTTCAAATGAGCTCGAAAGGTAGGGTGGTGGACTCGCTAAAAAATGTGTTTCAAATGAGATCGAAAGGTAGGGTAAACAGACTCATTTCTAAGCAAAAATGGTGGACTCGCCAAAAAATGTGTTTCAAATGAGCTCCAAATGTAGGGTGGTGGACTCGCTAGAAAAATGTGTTTCAAATGAACTCGAACGGTAGGGTAAACGGCCTTATTTCTAAGAAAAAATAGTGGACTCGCCGTAAAATGTTTTTCAAATGAGCTCCAAAGGTAGGGTGGTGGATTCGCTAAAAAATGTGTTTCAAATGAGATTGAAAGGTAGGGTAAACGGACTCATTTCTAAGCAAAAATGGTGGACTTGCCGAAAAATGTGTTTCATATGAGCTCCAAAGGTAGGGTGGTGGACTCGCTAAAAAAATGTGTTTCAAACGAACTCGAACGGTAGGGTAAACGGCCTGATTTCAAAGAAAAAATAGTGGACTCGCCGGAAAATGTGTTTCAAATGAGATCCAAAGGTAGGGTGGTGGATTCGCGAAAAATGTGTTTCAACTGAGCTCGAAAGGTAGGGTAAACGGCCTTACTTCTAAGAAAAAATAGTGGACTCGCCGGAAAATGTTTTTCAAATGAGCTCCAAAGGTAGGGTGGTGGATTCGCCAAAAAATGTGTTCCAACTGAGCTCGAAAGGTAGGGTAAACGGCCTCATTTCTAAGCAAAAATGGTGGACTCGCCGAAAAATGTGTTTCAAATGAGCTCGAAAGGTAGGGTGGTAGACTCGCTAGAAAATGTGTTTCATATGGGCTCCATAGGTAGGGTGGTGGACTCGCTCAAAAAATGTGTTTCAAATGAGCTCGAAAGCTAGGGTAAACGGCCTCATTTCTAAGAAAAAATAGTGGACTCGCAGGAAAATGTGTTTCAAATGAGCTTCAAAGGTAGGGTGGTGGACTCGCTAAAAAATGTGTTTCAAATGAGCTCCATAGGTAGGGTAAACGGCCTCATTTCTAAGAAAAAATGGTGGACTGGCCAAAAAAAGTGTTTCAAATGAGCTTCAAAGGTAGGGTGGTGGTCTAGCTGAAAAATGTGTTTCAAATGAGCTCCAAAGATAGGGTAAACAGCCCCATTTCTGAGTAAAAATAGTGGACTCGCTGAAAATTGTTTTTCATATGAGCTCCAAAGGTTGGGTGGTGGACTCGCTAAAAAATGTGTTTCGACTGAGCTCGAAATGTTGGGTAAACAGCCTCATTTCTAAGAAAAAATGGTGGACTCGCCGAAAAATGTGTTTCATATGAGCTCCAAACGTAGAGTGGTGGACTCGCAAAAAAATGTGTTTCAAATGAGCTCGAAAGGTAAGGTAAACGGTCTTATTTCTAAGAAAAAATAGTGGACTCGCTGGAAAATGGGTTTCAAATGAGCTCCAAAGGTAGGGTGGTGGACTCGCTAAAAAATGTGTTTCAAATGAGCTCGAAAGGTAGGGTAAACAGACTCATTTCTAAGCAAAAATGGTGGACTCGCCAAAAAATGTGTTTCAAATGAGCTCAAAACGTTGGGTGGTGTGGACTCAACATAGCGAGGAGCCAGTTTGCCTTTGATACCAAATCGACGGACACCCCGAAGAGGAGTGACCCTGAGATAGGCATACTCGCCAACTTCATAGTGAACATCTTGGTGATGGCTGTCATAGTAGCTCTTCTGACGGGACTGAGCTGTTTTGAGACGTTCACGGACGATATTGACTTGATCTTCTGCTTCTTTGATGATATCTGGCCCAAAGAGTGATCTCTCACCAGTTTCGGACCAGTTCAAAGGGGTACGACATCTCCTGCCATATAAAGCTTCAAAGGGTGCCATACCAATGCTAGATTGGAAGCTGTTGTTGTAACTGAATTCAGCGAATGGAAGACACTTCTCCCAATTCTTCCCGAAGGATATGACACAGGCTCTTAACATGTCCTCAAGAATCTGATTGACTCGTTCTGTCTGACCACCGGTTTGAGGATGATAAGCTGTGCTGAAAGAAAGATGGGTTCCCATAGCTTGTTGGAAACTGGACCAGAACTTGGAGGTAAACAGACTCCCACGGTCAGAGATGATCTTCTTCGGAACACCATGAAGAACAACTATCCGGGAGACATACAGATCTGCTAACTGAATAGCGGTAATATCTTCTCGAACAGGAAGGAAGTGAGCAACCTTGGAAAGGCGGTCCACGACTACCCAGATAGCATTGTTTCCCTTTTGAGTCTTTGGAAGACCAGTGATGAAATCCATACCAACTTCATCCCACTTCCAGACAGGAATGGAAAGGGGTTGAAGGGTACCAGCTGGCCTTTGATGTTCAGCTTTAACGCGACGACAAACGTCACATTCTGCCACAAACTTAGCAATTTCTCGCTTCATCCGGGACCACCAGAATCTCTGACGAAGGTCCCTATACATCTTAGTGCCACCAGGATGGATAGAGAGAGGTGACTCATGAGCTTCCCGGAGGATTAGGGCTTTCAACTTCTGGTGGTTCGGTACCACTAGACGGTCACCGAAGTAGACAATACCTTTATCATCAAGGGAGAAACATTTATCCACTCCGCTAACAATGTTCTCTTTTGTCTGGATAACTTCAGAGTCTAGCTTCTGAGCAGCCCTGATCTTGTCCTCAAGAGAGGGTTTCACCTCTAGATTCGCGAGAAATCCACTAGGAACAACTTCAAGGTTGAGTCGTGCAAACTCCTCATAGAGGGAGGGTTGAGCTTTCTTAAGTATCAGATTGTTGCAGTAAGACTTCCGACTTAGCGCGTCGGCAACAACATTCGCCTTGCCGGGTTGGTAGTTGAGACCCAAATCATAGTCTTTGAGGAGTTCCAACCATCTTCTTTGTATGAGATTCAGATCCGGCTGGGTGAATAGATACTTCAGACTTTGATGATCCGAATAGACCTCGCAGCGATTACCAAAGAGATAATGTCGCCATTGCTTTAGAGCATGTACAACAGCAGACAGCTCTAGATCATGGGTTGGATAGTTCAGCTCATGTGGTTTCAACTGCCGAGAGGCATAGGCCACAACATGACCATCTTGCATCAACACACATCCGAGCCCCTGAAGAGAAGCATCACAGAAAACAACGAAATCCTTGCTCGTATCAGGAAGAACAAGAACTGGGGCAGTAGTCAACTTGGTTTTCAATACCTGGAAGGTTTCTTCTGCTTTTTCTGACCATTCAAACTTCTTTCCTTTCTTGAGAAGATCAGTCAGGGGCTTTGCAATCTTGGAGAAGTTCTCAATAAAGCGACGGTAATAACCAGCAAGTCCGAGAAAACTCCGAATCTCTTTAGCTGATTTAGGTGTCTCCCAATCCAAAACAGCTTGAACTTTCTCCGGAATGACGGTAACACCATCGGCTGACACAACATGACCAAGAAAGATAAGCTCCTTCAACCAGAATTCACACTTAGAGAACTTGGCATAGAGACGATGCTCACGAAGCTTGGTCAACACCAAACGCAGATGCTCTGCGTGTTCTTCTTCGGTTTTGGAATAGATTAGGATATCATCGATGTAGATCACGACGAACTTGTCAAGGTACTCCATGAATACTGAGTTCATCAGCCGCATAAAAGTGGCTGGAGCATTGGTAAGACCAAAGGACATCACGGTATACTCATAGAGACCATAACGAGTCTGAAATGCCGTCTTTGGAATGTCATCCTCCCGGATTTTGATTTGATGATAACCAGACCTCAGATCCATCTTGGAGAAGACAGTAGCACCAGCTAGTTGGTCAAATAGATCATTGATCCGAGGAAGAGGGTACTTGTTCTTGATTGTCACAGCATTCAACGGTCGATAGTCAACCACCAGTCGAGGAATGTTGGTGTCCCGCTTCTTAACAAAGAGTGCAGGGCATCCCCAAGAAGAGGTGCTAGGTTGGATAAATCCCTTTTCTTCCATCTCCTCTAACTGTCTCTTTAATTCCACCAACTCTTCCTTAGGCATGCGGTAAGGTCTTTTGGAGACTGGAGCAGTTCCAGGAACCAACTCAATAACAAACTCCACACTCCGATCAGGTGGCATACCAGGCAACTCCTCAGGAAAAACATCTGGAAATTCACGAACCACCTGGACGTCTTGAATCTCAAAGGTAGGTGTGGCGTCCATGGCACACAACTCTGAGCTTGGAAAAGATGTTGCGGAGGAAGGTACTGAGGAAGGAGACCAGTACCGAACAGTTTCACCAGAGGGATGGGTCATATTTACAGATCTGGCTGCACAGTCAATAACGGCCTTGTACCGTACCAGCCAATCCATGCCCAAGATGACGTCAAGATCAGTTGACTTGAGGGCAATGAGAGAGACGGGATAAGATAAAGAGCCTATAACAATGTTGGGTTCAGGGGCAGTCCAGATTGCCCGCCAACGAGATCCCGGGGTATTAATCTCCATAGAGATAGACATTTCCTCTAGAAGGATACCATGCTTTTGAGCGAATCCTTGCGAAATGAATGAATGCGATGCTCCGGAATCAAACAAAATTGTAGCTGGAATTGAGTTGAGATGAAGCGTACCAAGAATGACGCTTGGATCTTCTTCAGCAGCCTCAGCAGTGACATGGGTCAGACGACCACGTCCAGCTCCAGATGGTTTAGCATCCTTCTTTGGCGGGATAACTCCACCTTTAGCAGCATTCTGTGGGCACCCATAGGAGAAGTGACCGGGCTGACCACAGGTGTAGCAGATAAGTCCAGCTGGAGCAGCACCTGAGGGACGATAGCTTTGCCCACCACCATATGTCGAGGTAGAATGGGGTGCAGTTGGGCGAGGAGCATAACCAGCAGGCTTGGGTGCATATGGGGCTCTTGGAACATCGCTATATGGAATGAACACACGGCGCTTCTTGAAGCCGGAGCCAGATGCACGAGGATCCCCGGAGACAGACCTCATAGCAGAATCCATTTCCTTTCTTCCATTCTCAAGGGTGATAGCCTGATTATACAGATCCTGAAAGGTCTGGAACTTAAAAGGTAGCAGCTCATACCGAAGTGCTGGGTTCAGGCCCTTGCGGAATAGCTCTTGTTTATCCGCATCATCGGTAACATCTCGAGGGGCATAGCGAGCGAGACGAGTGAACTCACGCCCGTAAGCCTCGATATTCAACCTTCCCTGGGACAGCTCCAGGAACTCCTTTCTTTTGATGTCCATTACTGCCTTAGGGATATAGGCAGCACGGAAAGCAGTACGGAATTGTTCCCAAGTGATCTCATGTCCTGGCGCCTGCAACGCCAAGAAACCTTCCCACCAAGCGCCAGCTGCACCCTCTAGCTGGTAGGTGGCGAAGTTCACACGGTCATTGGCTTGAACATGGAGAGCAGCAAACTTACGCTCAATTGTACGGATCCAGTCATCAGCTTCAAGGGGCTCCTTGTATTCACCAAAGGTAGGAGGCTGAGCTTTAAGGAAATCTCCAAGTGTAGCACAGACATTGGGACGACGTTATGTGTTCTGGGCCACTCGCTCAAGGAGATGTTCAGTCCGCACGCGATTGTTCTCGATGTTCTGAAGAACCTGCGCCATTGTGGGAGGTGGCGGCAGTTCATCATCATCATGGTGACGACCACCACGGCCCTGGCCACGGGTACCACTTAACATCCTGATAGCATAGAACAGAAACCACGAAGGTTAGATCCACCGGTAAACAGGGTAGATGAAAAGACGTGGAAAGTAACAGGATATCAATGATAAGAGATGGTCAAGCAGTAGAATTCAAGATTGGAAGAAGAAAGATACATGCTTCAGCGGAGTTGAAACATATAGAACACTCTGAGAATCCCAACCGAAAACAGGTACGAAAGAACACTACCCATCCTTCGAAATCCTAAGATTTTGAGATATGGGATGAGATGGTAAACCTTTAGAAATCAAATCAAGAAGAGAGGCTCCAAGAATAGATTCATGGATAAGGAGAAAAAGCATCCTATCAAGATTTTTGTCAATAGTTTTTAGCTTTCAAATAGGTTTCACAAACAATAAACTCAACATCGACCAACAAAAAGGGTTTCCTACAGGCAGTCCTGCTCTGATACCAAAACCTGTAGCACCCCCGAGAGCCAGGCTAGACAAATTCCAGATATTCTTCTGATATAAGCCTAACCTTGATCTCGAGAGCCAACAGCTGAACAATCGGTAACACAACAGTGACTCTACGACTCAAAGCACTATTATACAAACTCTTAGCAGAGTGAAGATAGCAAATATTACAAGCAGAGGTCACTGACCCAAACAACTCATCAAACAGCGAAAGCAAATTATGTTATGCTACATAACAAGAACCAAAAGGCCTAAGAGGCCATAACATAAGCGACGTCCCGCCCATCGATTCCAGGCTGCTGCCCGGGAACCCCGATCTACTCGTCGATGTCCAGGTAGAAACCGACAGTGGAGTTGGAACCTTCACCTGTCCAAAAAGTGCGCAAGGCTGAGTACAGGAGGTACTCAACAAGACTTAATTAACCTATTATATATCTGCCCGTTCAGGGAGTAATCATGAATGTCTTTGCATAAAGCCATCTTTGTTTTTCAAATCGAGGGAGGAGAGAGAGTCTCGCATCTGTAGACTTTTAAAATGGGATAAGGGAACAACACCTCTGACCTCATCCTCCATCTTCTGTAGCCACCGAGATGCCATCGCTTGCACCACCCTCAAGAATCACCCCCTCGCTCAACCCGAGGAAGTAACCCTAACCATCCTTAGTTGACAGTTTTATGATAAATTTTAAGTTGTCTATGATCACCGAAATAAGGTACCAAGTCGTCCGTAACCGTGGACACGGCTTTCCGAAAAGATTTACCCTGCAGGGGGTGTAACTACCCACACGCGCCAACCAACCGATACGCCAGACTTTAGCACTCTACCTGGGAGTGCCGGCTGGAGAGTTGGCCACGACCTTTCCCAAGCTTCGCTTATGTTCATGAGCCACAGCAGTAGATCTGACCACGCGCAGCGGTCTCTAGTGCGGGTTGCCAGGGTCAACATGTGGACCGCAGCCCTGTTGCCCAGCCCTAAATTTTCTCCTCAAATCATTTTACCGCACCCGCAAATGGAATACTCGAACTAGTGGCTTCACGTAGTAGGCTAGGCAAGTTGGAGTCGAGGGGGAAATGAATACCCCGTGTGGATGCACGAATAGTCTTGGTTCCGAACCCAGGAACTCAGTTCCTACTGTCGACGAGAACGAGACAATCCACCACAATCCCAATGTGGCCTCTCGTCCAAGTCTTTAACAATAAATAAATCATGTGTACTTATTCCATCCCAATCCTCTCAACTGGATGGAGAAAGGAACAACTAAGCAAGCCTAAGCGGCGATGCAACGCAAGGAACCCTCTATACCTTGACCAAAACATCTTTGAACCGTATGCATAACACAAGAATCAGATACTTTGGAAATCTTATATGTGCAGATATAAGGTTATGCTTGCCTTGCTCTTCAGTAGCTGGGTATTGGTCTTCGGAGGCGTTGCAGACACTCTCGGGCTCAGATCCTATCGCGAAGAACCAAATACCGGAAAGGAATGACACAATCAATACAATATTGATGCGATGCGCAATCACATGAATGATATGTCATTTTAGAATTTCCTAGATGCAAGCACCAAATTAAATGGATGAATATAACATACCCATAATTTAAATTAGGGTTTATTAAGGTGAGACTAATAACATTATTTTTCTTGTATGGAATATGTATGATTATAGTTGAATAGATTTTATTTTTCTGAGTATTTTGATATAAAAATCATATTTTTCTGATTTAAAATGAATTAGTTATGAATTTTTCAATGTTTAAACAATTTAATTCAAATTAAATCATTTGTTAATTCCATTTTAAATAATTATAATTTAAATAAATATTATTGGACCCACATGTCATAACTTTAATAATTACATAAAACATTATTTGGAAATGAATAGAATTCTGACAAGGGGACCCACCTGTCAGGGAATAAATAAATACAGAAATAATTTTTAAATTCCAGAAAAGAAAAAGAAAAGGGCTGATGACGTCAGCTGACGTCATCCACGGCCAAATCCCCACTGCTGATCACGATTCTCTCGGACCAGAGGGAATTGGGGCGATTGAGATGCAGCAGAAGGAAGAGGAGGCCGAGGCGGACCAGGAAGTGGCGGCGCTGTGACCAAATGGTCACCGGAGTTACTCCGGTGCCTCGCCGGAGCGGAGCACGACGGCGGCGCTTGACGATCGGGCTAACCAGAGAGAAAGGGAGTGAGAGGAGGGCACGGGGAGGACCGCAGGATCAACCTGAAGCTCGTAGAAGTGTCGAGGAGGCGAGGGGAGCTCGGGGTTGGCCGGAAATCGTGGTCGACGGCGGCGGACCCGACGAAGGGAATCGATGTTTCCCGCGGCTTCGCGGCTTCCCAGCACAAACCGCTCGAGGAGGAGGAAGAGGAGAGCGAGGCGGTTCTTCTGGTCTTCTCGCCGGAGCAGGAGGTGGCCGGAATTCGCCGGAGTTTCTCGCCGGACGTAGCTAGGGTTTCGGGCGAGCTGAGGAAGAAGAGACGAGATGGGAATGGCTTAGGGTTTTTCTCCGGCGGCAGGCGAACTTCTTGTAGTCCAGGGAGGGGCGGCGGCACGTATCTTGGCGCAGAAGAGGCAGGGGACGGCGAGGCGCTCGACAGCGCACGGCGGCGCCGTCGGAAGCTCGAAGACGATGGTTTTCTTCTGAAAACCCCCCTGAAGATCTTACTTTTTGCCAGATTCTTTCACAAACAGGCCCCTGGTTACTTATTTAAAAGGTTTGGGCTTTTCTGTGAAGAGAAAAATTTGCAGAAAAATACTAGGAGATTCAAAATTTCACAAGGAAGCCATTGGCAGTCCTGGATTTTGAAAATTTGGAATATTTTGAGTTCACCAAGAATAGCAAGAGTTTAACCCTTTCTTTCAAAAGCAACATGTGAATTTTAAATGCAAATTCTTATCCAAATTAAATGAGATGCATGCAATGCTCAAAACACACCTTATATTCCACTTAGCAAACTTGGGATGTTGCAACTCGCCAAAAAATGTGTTTCAAATGAGCTCAAAACGTAGGGTGGTGTGGACTCGCTGAAAAATGTGTTTCAAATGAGCTCCAAAGGTAGGGTAACGGCCTCATTTCTAAGAAAAAATGGTGGACTCTCCGAAAAATGTTTTTCAAATGAGCTCGAAAGGTTGGGTGGTGTGGACTCGCTAAAATATGTGTTTCAAATGAGCTCGAAAGGTAGGGTAAACGGCCTAATTTCTAAGCAAAAATAGTGGACTCGCCAAAAATGTGTTTCAAATGAGCTCGAAATGTACGGTGGTGGACTCGCTAAAAAATGTGTTTCAAATGAGCTCGAAAGGTAGTGTGGTGTGGACTCACTAAAATATGTGTTTCAAATGAGCTCGAAACAATGGTAAACGGCCTCATTTCTAAGCAAAAATGGTGGACTCGCCAAACAATGTGTTTCAAATGAGCTTCAAAGGTAGGGTGGTGATCTAGCTGAAAAATGTGTTTCAAATGAGCTCCAATGATAGGGAAAACGGCCTCATTTTTGAGCAAAAATGGTAGACTCGCCGAAAATTGTGTTTCATATGAGCTCGAATGGTAGGGTGGTGGACTCGCTAAAAAATGTGTTTCAAATGAGTTTCAAAGGTAGGATAAACAACCTCATTTGTAAGCAAAAAAGGTGGACTCGCTAAAAAATGTGTTTCAAATGAGTTTGAAAGGTAGGATAAACCGCCTCATTTGTAAGCAAAAAAGGTGGACACGCCAAAAAATGTGTTTCAATTCAGTTCAAAAGGTAGGGTGGTTGACTCGCTAAAAAATGTGTTTCAAATGAATACACAAGGTAGGGTAAACAGACTCATTTCTAAGCAAAAATGGTGGACTCACGGAAAAATGTGTTTCAAATGAGCTCAAAACGTAGGGTGGTGTGGACTTGCTAAAAAATGTGTTTCGAATGAGCTCGAAAAGTAGGGTAAACGGCCTCATTTCTAAGAAAAAATGGTGGTCTCGCCGAAAAATGTGTTTCAAATGAGCTCGAAAGGTAGGGTGGTGGACTCGCTAAAAAATGTGTTTCAAATGAGATCGAAAGGTAGGGTAAACAGGCTCATTTCTAAACAAAAATGGTGGACTTGCCGAAAAATGTGTTTCATATGAGCTCCAAAGGTAGGGTGGTGGAGTCGCTAAAAAAATGTGTTTCAAACGAACTCGAACGGTAGGGTAAACGGCCTGATTTCAAAGAAAAAATAGTGGACTCGCCGGAAAATGTGTTTCAAATGAGATCCAAAGGTAGGGTGGTGGATTCGCTAAAAATGTGTTTCAACTGAGCTCGAAAGGTAGGGTAAATGGCCTCATTTCTAAGAAAAAATGGTGGACTCGCCGAAAAATGTGTTTCAAATGAGCTTCAAAGGTAGGGTGGTGGTCTTGCTGAAAAATGTGTTTCAAATGAGATCCAAAGATATGGTAAACGGCCCCATTTCTTAGCAAAAATGGTGGACTCGTGAAAAATGTGTTTCAAATAAGCTCGAAAGGTAGGGTGGTGTGGACTCGCTAAAACATGTGTTTCAAATGAGCTCGAAAGGTAGGGTAAACGGGCTAGTGGACTCGCCGGAAAATGTGTTTCAAATGAGCTCCAAAGGTAGGGTGGTGGATTCGCTAAACAATGTGTTTCAACTGAGCTCGAAAGGTAGGGTAAACGGCCTCATTTCTAAGCAAAAATGGTGGACTCGCCGAACAATGTGTTTCAAATGAATTTCAAAGGTAGGGTGGTGGTCTAGCTGAAAAATATGTTTCAAATGAGCTCGAAAGGTAGGGTGGTGGACTCGCTAAAAAATGTGTTTCAAATGAGCTCGAAAGGAAGGGTAAACGGACTCATTTCTAAGCAAAAATGGTGGACTCGCCGAAAAATGTGTTTCATATGAGCTCCAAAGGTAGGGTGGTGGACTCGCTAAAAAAATGTGTTTCAAATGAGCTCGAAAGGTAGGGTAAACAGACTTATTTCTCAGAAAAAAATAGTGGACTCGCCGGAAAATGTGTTTCAAATGAGCTCCAAAGGTAGGGTGGTGGACTCGCTAAAAATGTGTTTCAAATGAGCTCGAAATGTAGGGTAAACGGCCTCATTTCTATGAAAAAATGGTGGACTCGCCGAAAAATGTGTTTCAAATGAGCTTCAAAGGTAGGGTGGTGGTCTAGCTGAAAAATGTGTTTCAAATGAGCTCCAAAGATAGGGTAAACGGCCCATTTCTGAGCAAAATTGGTGGACGTGGCGAAAAATGTGTTTTTTATAAGCTCAAAAGGTAGGGTGATGGACCCGCTAAAAAAATGTGTTTTGAATGAGCTCGAAAGGTAGGGTAAACGGCCTCATGTAAGAAAAAATGGTGGACACGCTGAAAAAAGTGTTTCAAATGGGTTCGAAAGGTAGGGTGGTGGACTCGCTAAAAAATGTGTTTCAAATGAATTCAAAAGGTAGGGTAAACAGACTCATTTCTAAGCAAAAATGGTGGACTCGCCAAAAAATGTGTTTCAAATGAGCTCAAAAGGTAGTGTGGTGTGGACTCACAAATAAATGTGTTTTGAATAAGCTCGAAAGGTAGGGCAAACAGCCTCATTTCTAAGCAAAAATGGTGGACTCGCGAAAAATGTGTTTCAAATGAGATCGAAAGGTAGGGTGGTGTGGACTCGCTAAAACATGTGTTTCAAATGAGCTCGAAAGGTAGGGTAACCGGCCTCATTTCTAAGCAAAAATGGTGGTCTCGCCGAAAAATGTGTTTCAAATGAGCTCGAAAGGTAGGGTGGTGGACTCGCTAAAAAATGTGTTTCAAATGAGATCGAAAGGTAGGGTAAACAGGCTCATTTCTAAACCAAAAATGGTGGACTCGCCGAAAAATGTGTTTCATATGAGCTCCAAAGGTAGGGTGGTGGACTCGCTAAAAAATGTGTTTCAAATGAACTCGAACGGTAGGGTAAACGGCCTTATTTCTAAGAAAAAATAGTGGACTCGCCGGAAAATGTTTTTCAAATGAGCTCCAAAGGTAGGGTGGTGGATTCGCTAAAAAATGTGTTTCAACTGAGCTCGAAAGGTAGGGTAAACGGCCTCATTTCTAAGAAAAAATGGTGGACTCGCCGAAAAATGTGTTTCAAATGAGCTCGAAAGGTAGGGTGGTAGACTCGCTAGAAAATGTGTTTCAAATGAGCTCGAATGGTAGGGTAACATACTCATTTATAAGCAAAAATGATGGACTCACCGAAAAATGTGTTTCATATGAGCTCCATAGGTAGGGTGGTGGACTCGCTAAAATAATGTGTTTCAAATGAGCTCGAAAGCTAGGGTAAACGGCCTCATTTCTAAGAAAAAATAGTGGACTCGCCGGAAAATGTGTTTCAAATGAGCTCCAAAGGTAGGGTGGTGGACTCGCTAAAAAATGTGTTTCAAATGAGCTCGAAAGATAGGGTAAACAGACTCATTTCTAAGCAAAAATGGTGGACTCGCCAAAAAATGTGTTTCAAATGAGCTCAAAACGTAGGGTGGTGTGGACTCGCTGAAAAATGTGTTTCAAATGAGCTCCAAAGGTAGGGTAACGGCCTCATTTCTAAGAAAAAATGGTGGACTCTCCGAAAAATGTTTTTCAAATGAGCTCGAAAGGTTGGGTGGTGTGGACTCGCTAAAATATGTGTTTCAAATGAGCTCGAAAGGTAGGGTAAACGGCCTAATTTCTAAGCAAAAATAGTGGACTCGCCAAAAATGTGTTTCAAATGAGCTCGAAATGTACGGTGGTGGACTCGCTAAAAAATGTGTTTCAAATGAGCTCGAAAGGTAGTGTGGTGTGGACTCACTAAAATATGTGTTTCAAATGAGCTCGAAACAATGGTAAACGGCCTCATTTCTAAGCAAAAATGGTGGACTCGCCAAACAATGTGTTTCAAATGAGCTTCAAAGGTAGGGTGGTGATCTAGCTGAAAAATGTGTTTCAGATGAGCTCCAATGATAGGGAAAACGGCCTCATTTTTTAGCAAAAAAGGTAGACTCGCCGAAAATTGTGTTTCATATGAGCTCGAATGGTAGGGTGGTGGACTCGCTAAAAAATGTGTTTCAAATGAGTTTCAAAGGTAGGATAAACAACCTCATTTGTAAGCAAAAAAGGTGGACTCGCTAAAAAATGTGTTTCAAATGAGTTTGAAAGGTAGGATAAACCGCCTCATTTGTAAGCAAAAAAGGTGGACACGCCAAAAAATGTGTTTCAATTCTGTTCAAAAGGTAGGGTGGTTGACTCGCTAAAAAATGTGTTTCAAATGAATACAAAAGGTAGGGTAAACAGACTCATTTCTAAGCAAAAATGGTGGACTCACGGAAAAATGTGTTTCAAATGAGCTCAAAACGTAGGGTGGTGTGGACTTGCTAAAAAATGTGTTTCGAATGAGCTCGAAAAGTAGGGTAAACGGCCTCATTTCTAAGAAAAAATGGTGGTCTCGCCGAAAAATGTGTTTCAAATGAGCTCGAAAGGTAGGGTGGTGGACTCGCTAAAAAATGTGTTTCAAATGAGATCGAAAGGTAGGGTAAACAGGCTCATTTCTAAACAAAAATGGTGGACTTGCCGAAAAATGTGTTTCATATGAGCTCCAAAGGTAGGGTGGTGGACTCGCTAAAAAAATGTGTTTCAAACGAACTCGAACGGTAGGGTAAACGGCCTGATTTCAAAGAAAAAATAGTGGACTCGCCGGAAAATGTGTTTCAAATGAGATCCAAAGGTAGGGTGGTGGATTCGCTAAAAATGTGTTTCAACTGAGCTCGAAAGGTAGGGTAAATGGCCTCATTTCTAAGAAAAAATGGTGGACTCGCCGAAAAATGTGTTTCAAATGAGCTTCAAAGGTAGGGTGGTGGTCTTGCTGAAAAATGTGTTTCAAATGAGATCCAAAGATATGGTAAACGGCCCCATTTCTGAGCAAAAATGGTGGACTCGCGAAAAATGTGTTTCAAATAAGCTCGAAAGGTAGGGTGGTGTGGACTCGCTAAAACATGTGTTTCAAATGAGCTCGAAAGGTAGGGTAAACGGGCTAGTGGACTCGCCGGAAAATGTGTTTCAAATGAGCTCCAAAGGTAGGGTGGTGGATTCGCTAAACAATGTGTTTCAACTGAGCTCGAAAGGTAGGGTAAACGACCTCATTTCTAAGCAAAAATGGTGGACTCGCCAAACAATGTGTTTCAAATGAATTTCAAAGGTAGGGTGGTGGTCTAGCTGAAAAATATGTTTCAAATGAGCTCGAAAGGTAGGGTGGTGGACTCGCTAAAAAATGTGTTTCAAATGAGCTCGAAAGGAAGGGTAAAAGGACTCATTTCTAAGCAAAAATGGTGGACTCGCCGAAAAATGTGTTTCATATGAGCTCCAAAGGTAGGGTGGTGGACTCGCTAAAAAAATGTGTTTCAAATGAGCTCGAAAGGTAGGGTAAACAGACTTATTTCTCAGAAAAAATAGTGGACTCGCCGGAAAATGTGTTTCAAATGAGCTCCAAAGGTAGGGTGGTGGACTCGCTAAAAATGTGTTTCAAATGAGGTCGAAATGTAGGGTAAACGGCCTCATTTCTATGAAAAAATGGTGGACTCGCCGAAAAATGTGTTTCAAATGAGCTTCAAAGGTAGGGTGGTGGTCTAGCTGAAAAATGTGTTTCAAATGAGCTCCAAAGATAGGGTAAACGGCCCATTTCTGAGCAAAATTGGTGGACGTGGCGAAAAATGTGTTTCCTATAAGCTCAAAAGGTAGGGTGATGGACCCGCTAAAAAAATGTGTTTTGAATGAGCTCGAAAGGTAGGGTAAATGGCCTCATGTAAGAAAAAATGGTGGACACGCTGAAAAAAGTGTTTCAAATGGGTTCGAAAGGTAGGGTGGTGGACTCGCTAAAAAATGTGTTTCAAATGAATTCAAAAGGTAGGGTAAACAGACTCATTTCTAAGCAAAAATGGTGGACTCGCCAAAAAATGTGTTTCAAATGAGCTCAAAAGGTAGTGTGGTGTGGACTCACAAATAAATGTGTTTCAAATGAGCTCCAAAGGTAGGGTAACGACCTCATTTCTAAGAAAAAATGGTGGACTCTCTGAAAAATGTTTTTCAAATGAGCTCGAAAGGTTGGGTGGTGTGGACTCGCTAAAATATGTGTTTCAAATGAGCTCGAAAGGTAGGGTAAACGGCCTAATTTCTAAGCAAAAATAGTGGACTCGCCAAAAATGTGTTTCAAATGAGCTCGAAATGTACGGTGGTGGACTCGCTAAAAAATGTGTTTCAAATGAGCTCGAAAGGTAGTGTGGTGTGGACTCACTAAAATATGTGTTTCAAATGAGCTCGAAACAATGGTAAACGGCCTCATTTCTAAGCAAAAATGGTGGACTCGCCAAACAATGTGTTTCAAATGAGCTTCAAAGGTAGGGTGGTGATCTAGCTGAAAAATGTGTTTCAAATGAGCTCCAATGATAGGGAAAACGGCCTCATTTTTGAGCAAAAATGGTAGACTCGCCGAAAATTGTGTTTCATATGAGCTCGAATGGTAGGGTGGTGGACTCGCTAAAAAATGTGTTTCAAATGAGTTTCAAAGGTAGGATAAACAACCTCATTTGTAAGCAAAAAAGGTGGACTCGCTAAAAAATGTGTTTCAAATGAGTTTGAAAGGTAGGATAAACCGCCTCATTTGTAAGCAAAAAAGGTGGACACGCCAAAAAATGTGTTTCAATTCTGTTCAAAAGGTAGGGTGGTTGACTCGCTAAAAAATGTGTTTCAAATGAATACAAAAGGTAGGGTAAACAGACTCATTTCTAAGCAAAAATGGTGGACTCACGGAAAAATGTGTTTCAAATGAGCTCAAAACGTAGGGTGGTGTGGACTTGCTAAAAAATGTGTTTCGAATGAGCTCGAAAAGTAGGGTAAACGGCCTCATTTCCAAGAAAAAATGGTGGTCTCGCCGAAAAATGTGTTTCAAATGAGCTCGAAAGGTAGGGTGGTGGACGCGCTAAAAAATGTGTTTCAAATGAGATCGAAAGGTAGGGTAAACAGGCTCATTTCTAAACAAAAATGGTGGACTTGCCGAAAAATGTGTTTCATATGAGCTCCAAAGGTAGGGTGGTGGACTCGCTAAAAAAATGTGTTTCAAACGAACTCGAACGGTAGGGTAAACGGCCTGATTGCAAAGAAAAAATAGTGGACTCGCCGGAAAATGTGTTTCAAATGAGATCCAAAGGTAGGGTGGTGGATTCGCTAAAAATGTGTTTCAACTGAGCTCGAAAGGTAGGGTAAATGGCCTCATTTCTAAGAAAAAATGGTGGACTCGCCGAAAAATGTGTTTCAAATGAGCTTCAAAGGTAGGGTGGTGGTCTTGCTGAAAAATGTGTTTCAAATGAGATCCAAAGATATGGTAAACGGCCCCATTTTTGAGCAAAAATGGTGGAATCGCGAAAAATGTGTTTCAAATAAGCTCGAAAGGTAGGGTGGTGTGGACTCGCTAAAACATGTGTTTCAAATGAGCTCGAAAGATAGGGTAAACGGGCTAGTGGACTCGTCGGAAAATTTGTTTCAAATGAGCTCCAAAGGTAGGGTGGTGGATTCGCTAAACAATGTGTTTCAACTGAGCTCGAAAGGTAGGGTAAACGACCTCATTTCTAAGCAAAAATGGTGGACTCGCCGAACAATGTGTTTCAAATGAATTTCAAAGGTAGGGTGGTGGTCTAGCTGAAAAATATGTTTCAAATGAGCTCGAAAGGTAGGGTGGTGGACTCGCTAAAAAATGTGTTTCAAATGAGCTCGAAAGGAAGGGTAAAAGGACTCATTTCTAAGCAAAAATGGTGGACTCGCCGAGAAATGTGTTTCATATGAGCTCCAAAGGTAGGGTGGTGGACTCGCTAAAAAAATGTGTTTCAAATGAGCTCGAAATGTAGGGTAAACGGCCTCATTTCTATGAAAAAATGGTGGACTCGCCGAAAAATGTGTTTCAAATGAGCTTCATAGGTAGGGTGGTGGTCTAGCTGAAAAATGTGTTTCAAATGAGCTCCAAAGATAGGGTAAACGGACCATTTCTGAGCAAAATTGGTGGACGTGGCGAAAAATGTGTTTCCTATAAGCTCAAAAGGTAGGGTGATGGACCCGCTAAAAAAATGTGTTTTGAATGATCTCGAAAGGTAGGGTAAACGGCCTCATGTAAGAAAAAATGGTGGACACGCTGAAAAAAGTGTTTCAAATGGGTTCGAAAGGTAGGGTGGTGGACTCGCTAAAAAATGTGTTTCAAATGAATTCAAAAGGTAGGGTAAACAGACTCATTTCTAAGCAAAAATGGTGGACTCGCCAAAAAATGTGTTTCAAATGAGCTCAAAAGGTAGTGTGGTGTGGACTCACAAATAAATGTGTTTCAAATGAGCTCCAAAGATAGGGTAAACAGCCCCATTTCTGAGTAAAAATGGTGGACTCGCTGAAAATTGTTTTTCGACAGAGCTCGAAATGTTGGGTAAACAGCCTCATTTCTAAGCAAAAATGGTGGACTCGCCGAAAAATGTGTTTCATATGAGCTCCAAACGTAGAGTGGTGGACTCGCAAAAAAATGTGTTTCAAATGAGCCCGAAAGGTAAGGTAAACGGTCTTATTTCTAAGAAAAAATAGTGGACTCGCTGGAAAATGTGTTTCAAATGAGCTCCAAAGGTAGGGTGGTGGACTCGCTAAAAAATGTTTTTCAAATGAGCTCGAAAGGTAGGGTAAACAGACTCATTTCTAAGCAAAAATGGTGGACTCGCCAAAAAATGTGTTTCAAATGAGCTCCAAATGTAGGGTGGTGTGGACTCGCTGAAAAATGTGTTACAAATGAGCTCCAAAGGTAGGGTAAACGGCCTCATTTCTAAGAAAAAATGGTGCACTCTCCAAAAAATGTGTTCCAAATGAGCTCGAAAGGTTGGGTGGTGTGGACTCGCTAAAATATGTGTTTCAAATGAGCTCGAAAGGTAGGGTAAACGGCCTCATTTCTAAGCAAAAATGGTGGAGTCGCCAAAAATGTGTTTCAAATGAGCTCGAAATGTACGGTGGTGGACTCGCTAAAAAATGTGTTTCAAATGAGCTCGAAAGGTAGTGTGGTGTGGACTCACTAAATATGTGTTTCAAATGAGCTCGAAACAATGGTAAACGGCCTCATTTCTAAGCAAAATTGGTGGACTCGCCAAACAATGTGTTTCAAATGAGCTTCAAAGGTAGGGTGGTGATCTAGCTGAAAAATGTGTTTCAAATGAGCTCCAATGATAGGGAAAACGGCCTCATTTCTGAGCAAAAATGGTAGACTCGCCGAAAATTGTGTTTCATATGAGCGTGAAAGGTAGGGCGGTGGACTCGCTAAAAAATGTGTTTCAAATGAGTTTCAAAGGTAGGATAAACAACCTCATTTGTAAGCAAAAAAGGTGGACACACCAAAAAATATGTTTCAAATGAGTTCGAAAGGTAGGGTGGTTGACTCGCTAAAAAATGTGTTTCAAATGAATACAAAAGCTAGGGTAAACATACTCATTTCTAAGCAAAAATGGTGGACTCGCCGAAAAATGTGTTTCAAATGAGCTCAAAACGTAGGGTGGTGTGGACTTGCTAAAAAATGTGTTTCGAATGAGCTCGAAAGGTAGGGTAAACGGCCTCATTTCTAAGCAAAAATGGTGGACTCGCCAAAAAATGTGTTTCAAATGAGCTCCAAATGTAGGGTGGTGTGGACTCGCTGAAAAATGTGTTTCAAATGAGCTCCAAAGGTAGGGTAAACGGCCTCATTTCTAAGAAAAAATGGTGGACTCTCCAAAAAATGTGTTTCAAATGAGCTCGAAAGGTTGGGTGGTGTGGACTCGCTAAAATATGTGTTTCAAATGAGCTCGAAAGGTAGGGTAAACGGCCTCATTTCTAAGCAAAAATGGTGGAGTCGCCAAAAATGTGTTTCAAATGAGCTCGAAATGTACGGTGGTGGACTCGCTAAAAAATATGTTTCAAATGAGCTCGAAAGGTAGTGTGGTGTGGACTCACTAAATATGTGTTTCAAATGAGCTCGAAACAATGGTAAACGGCCTCATTTCTAAGCAAAATTGGTGGACTCGTCAAACAATGTGTTTCAAATGAGCTTCAAAGGTAGGGTGGTGATCTAGCTGAAAAATGTGTTTCAAATGAGCTCCAATGATAGGGAAAACGGCCTCATTTCTGAGCAAAAATGGTAGACTCGCCGAAAATTGTGTTTCATATGAGCTCGAAAGGTAGGGCGGTGGACTCGCTAAAAAATGTGTTTCAAATGAGTTTCAAAGGTAGGATAAACAACCTCATTTGTAAGCAAAAAAGGTGGACACGCCGAAAAATGTGTTTCAAATGAGTTCGAAAGGTAGGGTGGTTGACTCGCTAAAAAATGTGTTTCAAATGAATACAAAAGGTAGGGTAAACAGACTCATTTCTAAGCAAAAATGGTGGACTCGCCGAAAAATGTGTTTCAAATGAGCTCAAAACGTAGGGTGGTGTGGACTTGCTAAAAAATGTGTTTCGAATGAGCTCGAAAGGTAGGGTAAACGGCCTCATTTCTAAGCAAAAATGGTGGACTCGCCAAAAAATGTGTTTCAAATGAGCTCCAAATGTAGGGTGGTGTGGACTCGCTGAAAAATGTGTTTCAAATGAGCTCCAAAGGTAGGGTAAACGGCCTCATTTCTAAGAAAAAATGGTGGACTCTCCAAAAAATGTGTTTCAAATGAGCTCGAAAGGTTGGGTGGTGTGGACTCGCTAAAATATGTGTTTCAAATGAGCTCGAAAGGTAGGGTAAACGGCCTCATTTCTAAGCAAAAATGGTGGAGTCGCCAAAAATGTGTTTCAAATGAGCTCGAAATGTACGGTGGTGGACTCGCTAAAAAATGTGTTTCAAATGAGCTCGAAAGGTAGTGTGGTGTGGACTCACTAAATATGTGTTTCAAATGAGCTCGAAACAATGGTAAACGGCCTCATTTCTAAGCAAAATTGGTGGACTCGTCGAACAATGTGTTTCAAATGAGCTTCAAAGGTAGGGTGGTGATCTAGCTGAAAAATGTGTTTCAAATGAGCTCCAATGATAGGGAAAACGGCCTCATTTCTGAGCAAAAATGGTAGACTCGCCGAAAATTGTGTTTCATATGAGCTCGAAAGGTAGGGCGGTGGACTCGCTAAAAAATGTGTTTCAAATGAGTTTCAAAGGTAGGATAAACAACCTCATTTGTAAGCAAAAAAGGTGGACACGCCGAAAAATGTGTTTCAAATGAGTTCGAAAGGTAGGGTGGTTGACTCGCTAAAAAATGTGTTTCAAATGAATACAAAAGGTAGGGTAAACAGACTCATTTCTAAGCAAAAATGGTGGACTCGCCGAAAAATGTGTTTCAAATGAGCTCAAAACGTAGGGTGGTGTGGACTTGCTAAAAAATGTGTTTCGAATGAGCTCGAAAGGTAGGGTAAACGGCCTCATTTCTAAGCAAAAATGGTGGTCTCGCCAAAAAATGTGTTTCAAATGAGCTCCAAATGTAGGGTGGTGTGGACTCGCTGAAAAATGTGTTTCAAATGAGCTCCAAAGGTAGGGTAAACGGCCTCATTTCTAAGAAAAAATGGTGGACTCTCCAAAAAATGTGTTTCAAATGAGCTCGAAAGGTTGGGTGGTGTGGACTCGCTAAAATATGTGTTTCAAATGAGCTCGAAAGGTAGGGTAAACGGCCTCATTTCTAAGCAAAAATGGTGGAGTCGCCAAAAATGTGTTTCAAATGAGCTCGAAATGTACGGTGGTGGACTCGCTAAAAAATGTGTTTCAAATGAGCTCGAAAGGTAGTGTGGTGTGGACTCACTAAATATGTGTTTCAAATGAGCTCGAAACAATGGTAAACGGCCTCATTTCTAAGCAAAATTGGTGGACTCGTCAAACAATGTGTTTCAAATGAGCTTCAAAGGTAGGGTGGTGATCTAGCTGAAAAATGTGTTTCAAATGAGCTCCAATGATAGGGAAAACGGCCTCATTTCTGAGCAAAAATGGTAGACTCGCCGAAAATTGTGTTTCATATGAGCTCGAAAGGTAGGGCGGTGGACTCGCTAAAAAATGTGTTTCAAATGAGTTTCAAAGGTAGGATAAACAACCTCATTTGTAAGCAAAAAAGGTGGACACGCCGAAAAATGTGTTTCAAATGAGTTCGAAAGGTAGGGTGGTTGACTCGCTAAAAAATGTGTTTCAAATGAATACAAAAGGTAGGGTAAACAGACTCATTTCTAAGCAAAAATGGTGGACTCGCCGAAAAATGTGTTTCAAATGAGCTCAAAACGTAGGGTGGTGTGGACTTGCTAAAAAATGTGTTTCGAATGAGCTCGAAAGGTAGGGTAAACGGCCTCATTTCTAAGCAAAAATGGTGGTCTCGCAGAAAAATGTGTTTCAAATGAGATCGAAAGGTAGGGTGGTGGACTCGCTAAAAAATGTGTTTCAAATGAGATCGAAAGGTAGGGTAAACGGACTCATTTCTAATAAAAAATGGTGGACTTGCCGAAAAATGTGTTTCATATGAGCTCCAAAGGTAGGGTGGTGGACTCGCTAAAAAATGTGTTTCAAATGAGCTCGAAAGGTAGGGTAAACAGACTCATTTCTAAGCAAAAATGGTGGACTCGCCAAAAAATGTGTTTCAAATGAGCTCCAAATGTAGGGTGGTGTGGACTGGTTGAAAAATGTAGGGTGGTGTGGACTTGCTAAAAAATGTGTTTCGAATGAGCTCGAAAGGTAGGGTAAACGGCCTCATTTCTAAGCAAAAATGGTGGTCTCGCAGAAAAATGTGTTTCAAATGAGATCGAAAGGTAGGGTGGTGGACTCGCTAAAAAATGTGTTTCAAATGAGATCGAAAGGTAGTGTAAACGGACTCATTTCTAATAAAAAATGGTGGACTTGCCGAATAATGTGTTTCATATGAGCTCCAAAGGTAGGGTGGTGGACTCGCTAAAAAATGTGTTTCAAATGAGCTCGAAAGGTAGGGTAAACAGACTCATTTCTAAGCAAAAATTGTGGACTCGCCAAAAAATGTGTTTCAAATGAGCTCCAAATGTAGGGTGGTGTGGACTGGTTGAAAAATGTGTTTCAAATGAGCTCCAATGATAGGGAAAACGGCCTCATTTTTGAGCAAAAATGGTAGACTCACCGAAAATTGTGTTTCATATGAGCTCGAAAGGTAGGGCGGTGGACTCGCTAAAAAATGTGTTTCAAATGAGTTTCAAAGCTGGATAAACAACCTCATTTGTAAGCAAAAAAGGTGGACACGCCGAAAAATGTGTTTCAAATGAGTTCGAAAGGTAGGGTGGTTGACTCGCTAAAAAATGTGTTTCAGATGAATACAAAAGGTAGGGTAAACAGACTCATTTCTAAGCAAAAATGGTGGACTCGCCGAAAAATGAGTTTCAAATGAGCTCAAAACGTAGGGTGGTGTGGACTTGCTAAAAAATGTGTTTCGAATGAGCTCGAAAGGTAGGGTAAACGGCCTCATTTCTAAGCAAAAATGGTGGTCTCGCAGAAAAATGTGTTTCAAATGAGCTCGAAAGGTAGGGTGGTGGACTCGCTAAAAAATGTGTTTCAAATGAGATCGAAAGGTAGGGTAAACGGACTCATTTCTAAGAAAAAATGGTGGACTTGCCGAAAAATGTGTTTCATATGAGCTCCAAAGGTAGGGTGGTGGACTCGCTAAAAAAATGTGTTTCAAATGAACTCGAACGGTAGGGTAAACGACCTTATTTCAAAGAAAAAATAGTGGACTCGCTGGAAAATGTGTTTCATATGAGCTCCAAAGGTAGGGTGGTGGACTCGCTAAAAAATGTGTTTCAAATGAGCTCGAAAGGTAGGGTAAAGGCCTTATTTCTAAGAAACAACAGTGGACTCGCTGGAAAATGTGTTTCAAATGAGCTCCAATGGTAGGGTTGTGGACTCGCTAAAAAATGTGTTTCAACTCAGCTCGAAAGGTTGGGTAAACGGCCTCATTTCTAAGCAAAAATGGTGGACTCGCCGAAAAATGTGTTTCAAATGAGCTCGAAAGGTAGGGTGGTAGACTCGCTAAAAAATGTGTTTCAAATGAGCTCGAATGGTAGGGTAACGGACTCATTTCTAAGCAAAAATGGTGGACTCACCGAAAAATGTGTTTCATATGAGCTCCATAGGTAGGGTGGTAGACTCGCTAAAAAAATGTGTTTCAAATGAGCTCGAAAGTTAGGGTAAACGGCCTCATTTCTAAGAAAAAATAGTGGACTCGCCGGAAAATGTGTTTCAAATGAGCTTCAAAGGTAGGGTGGTGGACTCGCTAAAAAATGTGTTTCAAATGAGCTCCATAGGTAGGGTAAACGGCCTCATTTCTAAGAAAAAATGGTGGACTGGCAAAAAAAAAGTGTTTCAAATGAGCTTCAAAGGTAGGGTGGTGGTCTAGCTGAAAAATGTGTTTCAAATGATCTCCAAAGATAGGGTAAACAGCCCCATTTCTAGTAAAAATGGTGGACTCGCTGAAAATTGTTTTTCATATGAGCTCCAAAGGTAGGGTGGTGGACTCGCTAAAAAATGTGTTTCGACTGAGCTCGAAATGGTGGGTAAACGGCCTCATTTCTAAGCAAAAATGGTGGACTCGCCGAAAAATGTGTTTCATATGAGCTCCAAACGTAGAGTGGTGGACTCGCTAAAAAATGTGTTTCAAATGAGCTCGAAAGGTAAGGTAAACGGTCTTATTTCTAAGAAAAAATAGTGGACGCGCTGGAAAATGTGTTTCAAATGAGCTCCAAAGGTAGGGTGGTGGACTCGCTAAAAAATGTGTTTCAAATGAGCTCGAAAGGTAGGGTAAACAGACTCATTTCTAAGCAAAAATGGTGGACTCGCCAAAAAATGTGTTTCAAATGAGCTCAAAACGTAGGGTGGTGTGGACTCACTGAAAAATGTGTTTCAAATGAGCTCCAAAGGTTGGGTAAACGGCCTCATTTCTAAGCAAAAATGGTGGACTCGCCGAAAAATGTGTTTCAAATGAGCTCCAAAGGTAGGGTGGTGGATTCGCTAAAAAATGTGTTTCAACTGATCTCGAAAGGTAGGGTAAATGGCCTCATTTCTAAGCAAAAATGGTGGACTCGCCGAAAAATGTGTTTCAAGTGAGCTTCAAAGGTAGGGTGATGGTCCAGCTGAAAAATGTGTTTCAAATGAGATCCAAAGATATGGTAAACGGCCCCATTTCTGAGCAAAAATGGTGGACTCACCGGAAAATGTGTTTCATATGAGCTCCAAAGGTAGGGTGGTGGACTCGTTAAAAAATGTGTTTCAAATGAGCTCGAAAGGTAGGGTAAAGGCCTTATTTCTAAGAAAACATAGTGGACTCGCTGGAAAATGTGTTTCAAATGAGCTCCAATGGTAGGGTGGTGGACTCGCTAAAAAATGTGTTTCAAATGAGCTCGAAAGGTAGGGTAAACGGCCTCATTTCTAAGAAAAAATGGTGGACACGCCGAAAAATGTGTTTCAAATGAGTTCGAAAGGTAGGGTGGTTGACTCGCTAAAAAATGTGTTTCAATGAGCTCGAAAGGTAGGGTAAACAGACTCATTTCTAAGAAAAAATGGTGGAGTCGCCAAAAAATGTGTTTCAAATGAGCTCAAAACGTTGGGTGGTGTGGACTCGCTGAAAAATGTGTTTCAAATGAGCTCCAAAGGTAGGGTAACGGCCTCATTTCTAAGAAAAAATGGTGGACTGGCAAAAAAAAAGTGTTTCAAATGAGCTTCAAAGGTAGGGTGGTGGTCTAGCTGAAAAATGTGTTTCAAATGATCTCCAAAGATAGGGTAAACAGCCCCATTTCTAGTAAAAATGGTGGACTCGCTGAAAATTGTTTTTCATATGAGCTCCAAAGGTAGGGTGGTGGACTCGCTAAAAAATGTGTTTCGACTGAGCTCGAAATGGTGGGTAAACGGCCTCATTTCTAAGCAAAAATGGTGGACTCGCCGAAAAATGTGTTTCAAATGAGCTTGAAAGGTTGGGTGGTGTGGACTAGCTAAAAAATGTGTTTCGAATGAGCTCGAAAGGTAGGGTAAACGGCCTCATTTCCAAGCAAAAATGGTGGACTCGCCAAAAAATGTGTTTCAAATGAGCTCCAAATGTAGGGTGGTGTGGGCTCGCTGAAAAATGTGTTTCAAATGAGCTCCAAAGGTAGGGTAAACGGCCTCATTTCTAAGAAAAAATGGTGGACTCTCCAAAAAATGTGTTTCAAATGAGCTCGAAAGGTTGGGTGGTGTGGACTGGCTAAAATATGTGTTTCAAATGAGCTCGAAAGGTAGGGTAAACGGCCTCATTTCTAAGCAAAAATGGTGGAGTCGCCAAAAATGTGTTTCAAATTAGCTCGAAATGTACGGTGGTGGACTCGCTAAAAAATGTGTTTCAAATGAGCTCGAAAGGTAGTGTGGTGTGGACTCACTAAATATGTGTTTCAAATGAGCTCGAAACAATGGTAAACGGCCTCATTTCTAAGCAAAATTGGTGGACTCGTCAAACAATGTGTTTCAAATGAGCTTCAAAGGTAGGGTGGTGATCTAGCTGAAAAATGTGTTTCAAATGAGCTCCAATGATAGGGAAAACGGCCTCATTTCTGAGCAAAAATGGTAGACTCGCCGAAAATTGTGTTTCATATGAGCTCGAAAGGTAGGGCGGTGGACTCGCTAAAAAATGTGTTTCAAATGAGTTTCAAAGGTAGGATAAATAACCTCATTTGTAAGCAAAAAAGGTGAACACGCCGAAAAATGTGTTTCAAATGAGCTCGAAAGGTAGGGTGGTTGACTCGCTAAAAAATGTGTTTCAAATGAGCTCGAAAGGTAAGGTAAACGGTCTTATTTCTAAGAAAAAATAGTGGACTCGCTGGAAAATGTGTTTCAAATGAGCTCCAAAGGTAGGGTGGTGGACTCGCTAGAAAATGTGTTTCAAATGAGCTCGAAAGGTAGGGTAAACAGACTCATTTCTAAGCAAAAATGGTGGACTCGCCAAAAAATGTGTTTCAAATGAGCTCAAAACGTAGGGTGGTGTGGACTCACTGAAAAATGTGTTTCAAATGAGCTCCAAAGGTTGGGTAAACGGCCTCATTTCTAAGCAAAAATGGTGGACTCGCCGAAAAATGTGTTTCAAATGAGCTTGAAAGGTTGGGTGGTGTGGACTAGCTAAAAAATGTGTTTCGAATGAGCTCGAAAGGTAGGGTAAACGGCCTCATTTCCAAGCAAAAATGGTGGACTCGCCAAAAAATGTGTTTCAAATGAGCTCCAAATGTAGGGTGGTGTGGGCTCGCTGAAAAATGTGTTTCAAATGAGCTCCAAAGGTAGGGTAAACGGCCTCATTTCTAAGAAAAAATGGTGGACTCTCCAAAAAATGTGTTTCAAATGAGCTCGAAAGGTTGGGTGGTGTGGACTGGCTAAAATATGTGTTTCAAATGAGCTCGAAAGGTAGGGTAAACGGCCTCATTTCTAAGCAAAAATGGTGGAGTCGCCAAAAATGTGTTTCAAATTAGCTCGAAATGTACGGTGGTGGACTCGCTAAAAAATGTGTTTCAAATGAGCTCGAAAGGTAGTGTGGTGTGGACTCACTAAATATGTGTTTCAAATGAGCTCGAAACAATGGTAAACGGCCTCATTTCTAAGCAAAATTGGTGGACTCGTCAAACAATGTGTTTCAAATGAGCTTCAAAGGTAGGGTGGTGATCTAGCTGAAAAATGTGTTTCAAATGAGCTCCAATGATAGGGAAAACGGCCTCATTTCTGAGCAAAAATGGTAGACTCGCCGAAAATTGTGTTTCATATGAGCTCGAAAGGTAGGGCGGTGGACTCGCTAAAAAATGTGTTTCAAATGAGTTTCAAAGGTAGGATAAATAACCTCATTTGTAAGCAAAAAAGGTGAACACGCCGAAAAATGTGTTTCAAATGAGCTCGAAAGGTAGGGTGGTTGACTCGCTAAAAAATGTGTTTCAAATGAATCCAAAAGGTAGGGTAAACAGACTCAATTCTAAGCAAAAATGGTGGACTCGCCGAAAAATGTGTTTCAAATGAGCTCAAAACGTAGGGTGGTGTGGACTTGCTAAAAAATGTGTTTCGAATGAGCTCGAAAGGTAGGGTAAACGGCCTCATTTCTAAGCAAAAATGGTGGTCTCGCAGAAAAATGTGTTTCAAATGAGATCGAAAGGTAGGGTGGTGGACTCGCTAAAAAATGTGTTTCAAATGAGATCGAAAGGTAGGGTAAACGGACTCATTTCTAAGAAAAAATGGTGGACTTGCCGAAAAATGTGTTTCATATGAGCTCCAAAGGTAGGGTGGTGGACTCGCTAAAAAATGTGTTTCAAATGAGCTCGAAAGGTAGGGTAAACAGACTCATTTCTAAGCAAAAATGGTGGACTCGCCAAAAAATGTGTTTCAAATGAGCTCCAAATGTAGGGTGGTGTGGACTGGTTGAAAAATGTGTTTCAAATGAGCTCCAATGATAGGAAAAACGGCCTCATTTCTGAGCAAAAATGGTAGACTCGCCGAAAATTGTGTTTCATATGAGCTCGAAAGGTAGGGCGGTGGACTCGCTAAAAAATGTGTTTCAAATGAGTTTCAAAGGTAGGATAAACAACCTCATTTGTAAGCAAAAAAGGTGGACACGCCGAAAAATGTGTTTCAAATGAGTTCGAAAGGTAGGGTGGTTGACTCGCTAAAAAATGTGTTTCGAATGAGCTCGAAAGGTAGGGTAAACGGCCTCATTTCTAAGCAAAAATGGTGGTCTCGCAGAAAAATGTGTTTCAAATGAGCTCGAAAGGTAGGGTGGTGGACTCGCTACAAAATGTGTTTCAAATGAGATCGAAAGGTAGGGTAAACGGACTCATTTCTAAGAAAAAATGGTGGACTTGCCGAAAAATGTGTTTCATATGAGCTCCAAAGGTAGGGTGGTGGACTCGCTAAAAAAATGTGTTTCAAATGAACTCGAACGGTAGGGTAAACGACCTTATTTCAAAGAAAAAATAGTGGACTCGCCGGAAAATGTGTTTCAAATGAGCTCCAAAGGTAGCGTGGTGGATTCGCTAAAAAATGTGTTTCAACTGAGCTCGAAAGGTAGGGTAAATGGCCTCATTTCTAAGCAAAAATGGTGGACTCGCCGAAAAATGTGTTTTAAATGAGCTTCAAAGGTAGGGTGGTGGTCTAGCTGAAAAATGTGTTTCAAATGAGATCCAAAGATATGGTAAACGGCCCCATTTCTGAGCAAAAATGGTGGACTTGCCAAAAAATGTGTTTCATATGAGCTCCAAAGGTAGGGTGGTGGACTCGCTAAAAAATGTGTTTCAAATGAGCTCGAAAGGTAGGGTAAAGGCCTTATTTCTAAGAAACAACAGTGGACTCGCTGGAAAATGTGTTTCAAATGAGCTCCAATGGTAGGGTTGTGGACTCGTTAAAAAATGTGTTTCAACTCAGCTCGAAAGGTTGGGTAAACGGCCTCATTTCTAAGCAAAAATGGTGGACTCGCCGAAAAATGTGTTTCAAATGAGCTCGAAAGGTAGGGTGGTAGACTCGCTAAAAAATGTGTTTCAAATGAGCTCGAATGGTAGGGTAACGGACTCATTTCTAAGCAAAAATGGTGGACTCACCGAAAAATGTGTTTCATATGAGCTCCATAGGTAGGGTGGTAGACTCGCTAAAAAAATGTGTTTCAAATGAGCTCGAAAGTTAGGGTAAACGGCCTCATTTCTAAGAAAAAATAGTGGACTCGCCGGAAAATGTGTTTCAAATGAGCTTCAAAGGTAGGGTGGTGGACTCGCTAAAAAAAGTGTTTCAAATGAGCTCCATAGGTAGGGTAAACGGCCTCATTTCTAAGAAAAAATGGTGGACTGGCAAAAAAAAAGTGTTTCAAATGAGCTTCAAAGGAAGGGTGGTGGTCTAGCTGAAAAATGTGTTTCAAATGATCTCCAAAGATAGGGTAAACAGCCCCATTTCTGAGTAAAAATGGTGGACTCGCTGAAAATTGTTTTTCATATGAGCTCCAAAGGTAGGGTGGTGGACTCGCTAAAAAATGTGTTTCGACTGAGCTCGAAATGGTGGGTAAACGGCCTCATTTCTAAGCAAAAAAGGTGGACTAGCCGAAAAATGTGTTTCATATGAGCTCCAAACGTAGAGTGGTGGACTCGCTAAAAAATGTGTTTCAAATGAGCTCGAAAGGTAAGGTAAACGGTCTTATTTCTAAGAAAAAATAGTGGACTCGCTGGAAAATGTGTTTCAAATGAGCTCCAAAGGTAGGGTGGTGGACTCGCTAAAAAATGTGTTTCAAATGAGCTCGAAAGGTAGGGTAAATAGACTCATTTCTAAGCAAAAATGGTGGACTCGCCAAAAAATGTGTTTCAAATGAGCTCAAAACGTAGGGTGGTGTGGACTCACTGAAAAATGTGTTTCAAATGAGCTCCAAAGGTAGGGTAAACGGCCTCATTTCTAAGAAAAAATGGTGGACTCTCCAAAAAATGTGTTTCAAATGAGCTTGAAAGGTTGGGTGGTGTGGACTCGCTAATATATGTGTTTCAAATGAGCTCGAAAGGTAGGGTAAACGGCCTCATTTCTAAGCAAAAATGGTGGAGTCGCCAAAAATGTGTTTCAAATGAGCTCGAAATGTACGGTGGTGGACTCGCTAAAAAATGTGTTTCAAATGAGCTCGAAAGGTAGTGTGGTGTGGACTCTCTAAAATATGTGTTTCAAATGAGCTCGAAACAATGGTGAACGGCCTCATTTCTAAGCAAAATTGGTGGACTCGCCAAACAATGTGTTTCAAATGAGCTTCAAAGGTAGGGTGGTGATCTAGCTGAAAAATGTGTTTCAAATGAGCTCCAATGATAGGGAAAACGGCCTCATTTCTGAGCAAAAATGGTGGACTCGCCGAAAATTGTGTTTCATATGAGCTCGAAAGGTAGGGCGGTGGACTCGCTAAAAAATGTGATACAAATGAGTTTGAAAGGTAGGATAAACAACCTCATTTGTAAGCAAAAAAGGTGGACACGCCGAAAAATGTGTTTCAAATGAGTACGAAAGGTAGGGTGGTTGACTCGCTAAAAAATATGTTTCAAATGAATTCCAAAGGTAGGGTAAACAGAACCATTTCTAAGAAAAAATGGTGGAATCGCCGAAAAATGTGTTTTAAATGAGCTCAAAACGTAGGGTGGTGTGGACTTGCTAAAAAATGTGTTTCGAATGAGATCGAAAGGTAGGGTAAACGGCCTCATTTCTAAACAAAAATGGTGGTCTCGCCGAAAAATGTGTTTCAAATGAGCTTCAAAGGTAGGGTGGTGGTCCAGCTGAAAAATGTGTTTCAAATGAGATCCAAAGATATGGTAAACGGCCCCATTTCTGAGCAAAAATGGTGGACTCGCCGAAAAATGTGTTTCATATGAGCTCCAAAGGTAGGGTGGTGGACTCGCTAAAAAATGTGTTTCAAATGAGCTCGAAAGGTAGGGTAAAGGCCTTATTTCTAAGAAACAACAGTGGACTCGCTGGAAAATGTGTTTCAAATGAGCTCCAATGGTAGGGTTGTGGACTCGTTAAAAAATGTGTTTCAACTCAGCTCGAAAGGTTGGGTAAACGGCCTCATTTCTAAGCAAAAATGGTGGACTCGCCGAAAAATGTGTTTCAAATGAGCTCGAAAGGTAGGGTGGTAGACTCGCTAAAAAATGTGTTTCAAATGAGCTCGAATGGTAGGGTAACGGACTCATTTCTAAGCAAAAATGGTGGACTCACCGAAAAATGTGTTTCATATGACCTCCATAGGTAGGGTGGTAGACTCGCTAAAAAAATGTGTTTCAAATGAGCTCGAAAGTTAGGGTAAACGGCCTCATTTCTAAGAAAAAATAGTGGACTCGCCGGAAAATGTGTTTCAAATGAGCTTCAAAGGTAGGGTGGTGGACTCGCTAAAAAAAGTGTTTCAAATGAGCTCCATAGGTAGGGTAAACGGCCTCATTTCTAAGAAAAAATGGTGGACTGGCAAAAAAAAAGTGTTTCAAATGAGCTTCAAAGGTAGGGTGGTGGTCTAGCTGAAAAATGTGTTTCAAATGATCTCCAAAGATAGGGTAAACAGCCCCATTTCTGAGTAAAAATGGTGGACTCGCTGAAAATTGTTTTTCATATGAGCTCCAAAGGTAGGGTGGTGGACTCGCTAAAAAATGTGTTTCGACTGAGCTCGAAATGGTGGGTAAACGGCCTCATTTCTAAGCAAAAAAGGTGGACTAGCCGAAAAATGTGTTTCATATGAGCTCCAAACGTAGAGTGGTGGACTCGCTAAAAAATGTGTTTCAAATGAGCTCGAAAGGTAAGGTAAACGGTCTTATTTCTAAGAAAAAATAGTGGACTCGCTGGAAAATGTGTTTCAAATGAGCTCCAAAGGTAGGGTGGTGGACTCGCTAAAAAATGTGTTTCAAATGAGCTCGAAAGGTAGGGTAAACAGACTCATTTCTAAGCAAAAATGGTGGACTCGCCAAAAAATGTGTTTCAAATGAGCTCAAAACGTAGGGTGGTGTGGACTCACTGAAAAATGTGTTTCAAATGAGCTCCAAAGGTAGGGTAAACGGCCTCATTTCTAAGAAAAAATGGTGGACTCTCCAAAAAATGTGTTTCAAATGAGCTTGAAAGGTTGGGTGGTGTGGACTCGCTAATATATGTGTTTCAAATGAGCTCGAAAGGTAGGGTAAACGGCCTCATTTCTAAGCAAAAATGGTGGAGTCGCCAAAAATGTGTTTCAAATGAGCTCGAAATGTACGGTGGTGGACTCGCTAAAAATGTGTTTCAAATGAGCTCGAAAGGTAGTGTGGTGTGGACTCTCTAAAATATGTGTTTCAAATGAGCTCGAAACAATGGTGAACGGCCTCATTTCTAAGCAAAATTGGTGGACTCGCCAAACAATGTGTTTCAAATGAGCTTCAAAGGTAGGGTGGTGATCTAGCTGAAAAATGTGTTTCAAATGAGCTCCAATGATAGGGAAAACGGCCTCATTTCTGAGCAAAAATGGTGGACTCGCCGAAAATTGTGTTTCATATGAGCTCGAAAGGTAGGGCGGTGGACTCGCTAAAAAATGTGATACAAATGAGTTTGAAAGGTAGGATAAACAACCTCATTTGTAAGCAAAAAAGGTGGACACGCCGAAAAATGTGTTTCAAATGAGTACGAAAGGTAGGGTGGTTGACTCGCTAAAAAATATGTTTCAAATGAATTCCAAAGGTAGGGTAAACAGAACCATTTCTAAGAAAAAATGGTGGACTCGCCGAAAAATGTGTTTTAAATGAGCTCAAAACGTAGGGTGGTGTGGACTTGCTAAAAAATGTGTTTCGAATGAGATCGAAAGGTAGGGTAAACGGCCTCATTTCTAAACAAAAATGGTGGTCTCGCCGAAAAATGTGTTTCAAATGAGCTTCAAAGGTAGGGTGGTGGTCCAGCTGAAAAATGTGTTTCAAATGAGATCCAAAGATATGGTAAACGGCCCCATTTCTGAGCAAAAATGGTGGACTCGCCGAAAAATGTGTTTCATATGAGATCCAAAGGTAGGGTGGTGGACTCGCTAAAAAATGTGTTTCAAATGAGCTCGAAAGGTAAGGTAAAGGCCTTATTTCTAAGAAACAATAGTGGACTCGGTGGAAAATGTGTTTCGAATGAGCTCCAATGGTAGGGTTGTGGACTCGCTAAAAAATGTGTTTCAAATGAGCTCGAAAGGTAGGGTAAACGGCCTCATTTCTAATAAAAAATGGTGGACTGGCCAAAAAAAGTGTTTCAAATGAGCTTCAAAGGTAGGGTGGTGGTCTAGCTGAAAATGTGTTTCAAATGAGCTCCAAAGATAGGGTAGTGGACTCGCTAAAAAATGTGTTTCCACTGAGCTCGAAATGTTGGGTAAACGGCCTCATTTCTAAGCAAAAATGGTGGACTCGCCGAAAAATGTGTTTCATATGAGCTCCAAACGTAGAGTGGTGGACTCGCTAAAAAATGTGTTTAAAATGAGCTCGAAAGGTAAGGTAAACGACCTTATTTCTAAGAAGAAATAGTGGACTCGCTGGAAAATGTGTTTCAAATGAGCTCCAAAGGTAGGGTGGTGGACTCGCTAAAAAATGTGTTTCAAATGAGCTCGAAAGGTAGGGTAAACAGACTCATTTCTAAGCAAAAATGGTGGACTCGCCAAAAATGTGTTTCAAATGAGCTCGAAAGGTACGGTGGTGGACTCGCTAAAAAATGTGTTTCAAATGAGCTCGAAAGGGAGTGTCGTGTGGACTCACTAAAATATGTGTTTCAAATGATCTCGAAAGGTAGGGTAAACGGCCTCATTTCTAAGCAAAAATGGTGGCCTCGCCAAAAAATGTGTTTCAAATGAGCTTCAAAGGTAGGGAGGTGATCTAGCTGAAAAATGTGTTTCAAATGAGCTCCAATAATGGGGAAAACGGCCTCATTTCTGAGCAAAAATGGTGGACTCGCCGAAAATTGTGTTTCATATGAGCTCGAAAGGTAGGGCGGGTGGACTCGCTAAAAAATGTGTTTCAAATGAGTTTGAAAGGTAGGATAAACAACCTCATTTGTAAGCAAAAAAGGTGGACACGGCGAAAAATGTGTTTCAAATGAGTTCGAAAGGTAGGGTGGTTGACTCGCTAAAAAATATGTTTCAAATGAATTCCAAAGGTAGGGTAAACAGACTCATTTCTAAACAAAAATGGTGGTCTCGCCGAAAAAAGTGTTTCAAATGAGCTCGAAAGGTAGGGTGGTGGACTCGCTAAAAAATGTGTTTCAAATGAGATCGAAAGGTAGGGTAAACAGACTCATTTCTAAGCAAAAATGGTGGACTTGTCAAAAAATGGGTTTCATATGAGCTCAAAGGTAGGGTGGTGGACTCGCTAAAAAAATGTGTTTCAAATGATCTCGAACGGTAGGGTAAACGGCCTTATTTCTAAGAAAAAATAGTGGACTCGCCGAAAAATGTGTTTCAAGAGCTCCAAAGGTAGGGTGGTGGATTCGCTAAAAAATGTGTTTCAACTGATCTCGAAAGGTAGGGTAAATGGCCTCATTTCTAAGAGAAAATGGTGGACTCGCCGAAAAATGTGTTTCAAATAAGCTTCAAAGGTAGGGTGGTGGTCTAGCTGAAAAATGTGTTTCAAATGAGATCCAAAGATATGGTAAACGGCCCCATTTATGAGCAAAAATGGTGGACTCGCCGAAAAATGTGTTTCATATCAGATCCAAAGGTAGGGTGGTGGACTCGCTAAAAAATGTGTTTCAAATGAGCTCGAAAGGTAGGGTAAACAGACTCATTTCTAAGAAAAAATGGTGGACTCGCCAAAAAATGTGTTTCAAATGAGCTCAAAACGTAGGGTTGTGTGGACTCGCTGAAAAATGTGTTTCAAATGAGCTCCAAATGTAGGGTAAACGACCTCATTTCTAAGAAAAAATGGTGTACTCTCCGAAAAATGTGTTTCAAATGAGCTCGAAAGGTTGGGTGGTGTGGACTCGCTAAAATATGTGTTTCAAATGAGCTCGAAAGGTAGGGTAAATGGCCTCATTTCTAAGCAAAAATGGTGGACTCGCCAAAAATGTGTTTCAAATGAGCTCGAAAGGTACGGTGGTGGACTCGCTAAAAAATGTGTTTCAAATGAGCTCGAAAGGGAGTGTGGTGTGGACTGACTAAAATATGTGTGTCAAATGAGCTCGAAAGGTAGGGCAAACGGCCTCATTTCTAAGCAAAAATGGTGGCCTCGCCAAAAAAATGTGTTTAAAATGAGCTTCAAAGGAAGGGTGGTGATCTAGCTGAAAAATGTGTTTCAAATGAGCTCCATGATAGGGAAAACGGCCTCATTTCTGAGCAGAAATGGTGGACTCGCCGAAAATTGTGTTTCATATGAGCTCGAAAGGTAGGGCGGTGGACTCGCTAAAAAATGTGTTACAAATGAGTTTGAAAGGTAGGATAAACAACCTCATTTGTAAGCAAAAAAGGTGGACACGCCAAAAAATGTGTTTCAAATGAGTTCGAAAGGTAGGGTGGTTGACTCGCTAAAAAATATGTTTCAAATGAATTCCAAAGGTAGGGTAAACAGACTCATTTCTAAGAAAAAATGGTGGACTCGCCGAAAAATGTGTTTTAAATGAGCTCAAAACGTAGGGTGGTGTGGACTTGCTAAAAAATGTGTTTCGAATGAGATCGAAAGGTAGGGTAAACGGCCTCATTTCAAAACAAAAATGGTGGTCTCGCCGAAAAATGTGTTTCAAATGAGCTCGAAAGGTAGGGTGGTGGACTCGCTAAAAAATGTGTTTCAAATGAGATCGAAAGGTAGGGTAAACGAACTCATTTCTAAGCAAAAATGGTGGACTTGTCAAAAAATGTGTTTCATATGAGCTCCAAAGGTAGGGTGGTGGACTCGCTAAAAAAATATGTTTCAAATGAACTCGAACGGTAGGGTAAACGGCCTTATTTCTAAGAAAAAATAGTGGACTCGCCGAAAAATGTGTTTCAAATGAGCTCCAAGGTAGGGTAAACGGCCTCATTTCTAAGAAAAAATGGGGGACTCTCCGAAAAATGTGTTTCAAATGAGATCGAAAGGTAGGGTAAATGGCCTCATTTCTAAGCAAAAATGGTGGACTCGCCAAAAATGTGTTTCAAATGAGCTCGAAAGGTACGGTGGTGGACTCGCTAAAAATGTGTTTCAAATGAGCTCGAAAGGGAGTGTGGTGTGGACTCACTAAAATATGTGTTTCAAATGAGCTCGAAAGGTAGGGTAAACGGCCTCATTTCTAAGCAAAATTGGTGGCCTCGCCAAAAAAATGTGTTTCAAATGAGCTTCAAAGGAAGGGTGGTGATCTAGCTGAAAAATGAGTTTCAAATGAGCTCCAATGATAGGGAAAACGGCCTCATTTCTGAGCAAAAATGGTGGACTCGCCGAAAATTGTGTTTCATATGACCTCGAAAGGTAGGGCGGTGGACTCGCTAAAAAATGTGTTACAAATGAGTTTGAAAGGTAGGATAAACAACCTCATTTGTAAGCAAAAAAGGTGGACACGCCGAAAAATGTGTTTCAAATGAGTTCGAAAGGTAGGGTGGTTGACTCGCTAAAAAATATGTTTCAAATGAATTCCAAAGGTAGGGTAAACAGACTCATTTCTAAGAAAAAATGGTGGACTCGCCGAAAAATGTGTTTTAAATGAGCTCAAAACGTAGGGTGGTGTGGACTTGCTAAAAAATGTGTTTCGAATGAGATCGAAAGGTAGGGTAAACGGCCTCATTTCTAAAAAAAAATGGTGGTCTCGCCGAAAAATGTGTTTCAAATGAGCTCGAAAGGTAGGGTGGTGGACTCGCTAAAAAATGTGTTTCAAATGAGATCGAAAGGTAGGGTAAACGGACTCATTTCTAAGCAAAAATGGTGGACTTGTCAAAAAATGTGTTTCATATGAGCTCCAAAGGTAGGGTGGTGGACTCGCTAAAAAAATATGTTTCAAATGAACTCGAACGGTAGGGTAAACGGCCTTATTTCTAAGAAAAAATAGTGGACACGCCGAAAAATGTGTTTCAAATGAGCTCCAAAGGTAGGGTGGTGGATTCGCTAAAAAATGTGTTTCAACTGATCTCGAAAGGTAGGGTAAATGGCCTCATTTCTAAGCAAAAATGGTGGACTCGCCGAAAAATGTGTTTCAAGTGAGCTTCAAAGGTAGGGTGATGGTCCAGCTGAAAAATGTGTTTCAAATGAGATCCAAAGATATGGTAAACGGCCCCATTTCTGAGCAAAAATGGTGGACTCACCGGAAAATGTGTTTCATATGAGCTCCAAAGGTAGGGTGGTGGACTCGTTAAAAAATGTGTTTCAAATGAGCTCGAAAGGTAGGGTAAAGGCCTTATTTCTAAGAAAACATAGTGGACTCGCTGGAAAATGTGTTTCAAATGAGCTCCAATGGTAGGGTGGTGGACTCGCTAAAAAATGTGTTTCAAATGAGCTCGAAAGGTAGGGTAAACGGCCTCATTTCTAAGAAAAAATGGTGGACACGCCGAAAAATGTGTTTCAAATGAGTTCGAAAGGTAGGGTGGTTGACTCGCTAAAAAATGTGTTTCAATGAGCTCGAAAGGTAGGGTAAACAGACTCATTTCTAAGAAAAAATGGTGGAGTCGCCAAAAAATGTGTTTCAAATGAGCTCAAAACGTTGGGTGGTGTGGACTCGCTGAAAAATGTGTTTCAAATGAGCTCCAAAGGTAGGGTAACGGCCTCATTTCTAAGAAAAAATGGTGGACTGGCAAAAAAAAAGTGTTTCAAATGAGCTTCAAAGGTAGGGTGGTGGTCTAGCTGAAAAATGTGTTTCAAATGATCTCCAAAGATAGGGTAAACAGCCCCATTTCTAGTAAAAATGGTGGACTCGCTGAAAATTGTTTTTCATATGAGCTCCAAAGGTAGGGTGGTGGACTCGCTAAAAAATGTGTTTCGACTGAGCTCGAAATGGTGGGTAAACGGCCTCATTTCTAAGCAAAAATGGTGGACTCGCCGAAAAATGTGTTTCATATGAGCTCCAAACGTAGAGTGGTGGACTCGCTAAAAAATGTGTTTCAAATGAGCTCGAAAGGTAAGGTAAACGGTCTTATTTCTAAGAAAAAATAGTGGACTCGCTGGAAAATGTGTTTCAAATGAGCTCCAAAGGTAGGGTGGTGGACTCGCTAAAAAATGTGTTTCAAATGAGCTCGAAAGGTAGGGTAAACAGACTCATTTCTAAGCAAAAATGGTGGACTCGCCAAAAAATGTGTTTCAAATGAGCTCAAAACGTAGGGTGGTGTGGACTCACTGAAAAATGTGTTTCAAATGAGCTCCAAAGGTTGGGTAAACGGCCTCATTTCTAAGCAAAAATGGTGGACTCGCCGAAAAATGTGTTTCAAATGAGCTTGAAAGGTTGGGTGGTGTGGACTAGCTAAAAAATGTGTTTCGAATGAGCTCGAAAGGTAGGGTAAACGGCCTCATTTCTAAGCAAAAATGGTGGACTCGCCAAAAAATGTGTTTCAAATGAGCTCCAAATGTAGGGTGGTGTGGGCTCGCTGAAAAATGTGTTTCAAATGAGCTCCAAAGGTAGGGTAAACGGCCTCATTTCTAAGAAAAAATGGTGGACTCTCCAAAAAATGTGTTTCAAATGAGCTCGAAAGGTAGGGTAAACGGCCTCATTTCTAAGCAAAAATGGTGGAGTCGCCAAAAATGTGTTTCAAATTAGCTCGAAATGTACGGTGGTGGACTCGCTAAAAAATGTGTTTCAAATGAGCTCGAAAGGTAGTGTGGTGTGGACTCACTAAATATGTGTTTCAAATGAGCTCGAAACAATGGTAAACGGCCTCATTTCTAAGCAAAATTGGTGGACTCGTCAAACAATGTGTTTCAAATGAGCTTCAAAGGTAGGGTGGTGATCTAGCTGAAAAATGTGTTTCAAATGAGCTCCAATGATAGGGAAAACGGCCTCATTTCTGAGCAAAAATGGTAGACTCGCCGAAAATTGTGTTTCATATGAGCTCGAAAGGTAGGGCGGTGGACTCGCTAAAAAATGTGTTTCAAATGAGTTTCAAAGGTAGGATAAATAACCTCATTTGTAAGCAAAAAAGGTGAACACGCCGAAAAATGTGTTTCAAATGAGCTCGAAAGGTAGGGTGGTTGACTCGCTAAAAAATGTGTTTCAAATGAATACAAAAGGTAGGGTAAACAGACTCAATTCTAAGCAAAAATGGTGGACTCGCCGAAAAATGTGTTTCAAATGAGCTCAAAACGTAGGGTGGTGTGGACTTGCTAAAAAATGTGTTTCGAATGAGCTCGAAAGGTAGGGTAAACGGCCTCATTTCTAAGCAAAAATGGTGGTCTCGCAGAAAAATGTGTTTCAAATGAGATCGAAAGGTAGGGTGGTGGACTCGCTAAAAAATGTGTTTCAAATGAGATCGAAAGGTAGGGTAAACGGACTCATTTCTAAGCAAAAATGGTGGACTTGTCAAAAAATGTGTTTCATATGAGCTCCAAAGGTAGGGTGGTGGACTCGCTAAAAAAATATGTTTCAAATGAACTCGAACGGTAGGGTAAACGGCCTTATTTCTAAGAAAAAATAGTGGACACGCCGAAAAATGTGTTTCAAATGAGCTCCAAAGGTAGGGTGGTGGATTCGCTAAAAAATGTGTTTCAACTGATCTCGAAAGGTAGGGTAAATGGCCTCATTTCTAAGCAAAAATGGTGGACTCGCCGAAAAATGTGTTTCAAGTGAGCTTCAAAGGTAGGGTGATGGTCCAGCTGAAAAATGTGTTTCAAATGAGATCCAAAGATATGGTAAACGGCCCCATTTCTGAGCAAAAATGGTGGACTCACCGGAAAATGTGTTTCATATGAGCTCCAAAGGTAGGGTGGTGGACTCGTTAAAAAATGTGTTTCAAATGAGCTCGAAAGGTAGGGTAAAGGCCTTATTTCTAAGAAAACATAGTGGACTCGCTGGAAAATGTGTTTCAAATGAGCTCCAATGGTAGGGTGGTGGACTCGCTAAAAAATGTGTTTCAAATGAGCTCGAAAGGTAGGGTAAACGGCCTCATTTCTAAGAAAAAATGGTGGACACGCCGAAAAATGTGTTTCAAATGAGTTCGAAAGGTAGGGTGGTTGACTCGCTAAAAAATGTGTTTCAATGAGCTCGAAAGGTAGGGTAAACAGACTCATTTCTAAGAAAAAATGGTGGAGTCGCCAAAAAATGTGTTTCAAATGAGCTCAAAACGTTGGGTGGTGTGGACTCGCTGAAAAATGTGTTTCAAATGAGCTCCAAAGGTAGGGTAACGGCCTCATTTCTAAGAAAAAATGGTGGACTGGCAAAAAAAAAGTGTTTCAAATGAGCTTCAAAGGTAGGGTGGTGGTCTAGCTGAAAAATGTGTTTCAAATGATCTCCAAAGATAGGGTAAACAGCCCCATTTCTAGTAAAAATGGTGGACTCGCTGAAAATTGTTTTTCATATGAGCTCCAAAGGTAGGGTGGTGGACTCGCTAAAAAATGTGTTTCGACTGAGCTCGAAATGGTGGGTAAACGGCCTCATTTCTAAGCAAAAATGGTGGACTCGCCGAAAAATGTGTTTCATATGAGCTCCAAACGTAGAGTGGTGGACTCGCTAAAAAATGTGTTTCAAATGAGCTCGAAAGGTAAGGTAAACGGTCTTATTTCTAAGAAAAAATAGTGGACTCGCTGGAAAATGTGTTTCAAATGAGCTCCAAAGGTAGGGTGGTGGACTCGCTAAAAAATGTGTTTCAAATGAGCTCGAAAGGTAGGGTAAACAGACTCATTTCTAAGCAAAAATGGTGGACTCGCCAAAAAATGTGTTTCAAATGAGCTCAAAACGTAGGGTGGTGTGGACTCACTGAAAAATGTGTTTCAAATGAGCTCCAAAGGTTGGGTAAACGGCCTCATTTCTAAGCAAAAATGGTGGACTCGCCGAAAAATGTGTTTCAAATGAGCTTGAAAGGTTGGGTGGTGTGGACTAGCTAAAAAATGTGTTTCGAATGAGCTCGAAAGGTAGGGTAAACGGCCTCATTTCTAAGAAAAAATGGTGGACTCGCCAAAAAATGTGTTTCAAATGAGCTCCAAATGTAGGGTGGTGTGGGCTCGCTGAAAAATGTGTTTCAAATGAGCTCCAAAGGTAGGGTAAACGGCCTCATTTCTAAGAAAAAATGGTGGACTCTCCAAAAAATGTGTTTCAAATGAGCTCGAAAGGTTGGGTGGTGTGGACTGGCTAAAATATGTGTTTCAAATGAGCTCGAAAGGTAGGGTAAACGGCCTCATTTCTAAGCAAAAATGGTGGAGTCGCCAAAAATGTGTTTCAAATTAGCTCGAAATGTACGGTGGTGGACTCGCTAAAAAATGTGTTTCAAATGAGCTCGAAAGGTAGTGTGGTGTGGACTCACTAAATATGTGTTTCAAATGAGCTCGAAACAATGGTAAACGGCCTCATTTCTAAGCAAAATTGGTGGACTCGTCAAACAATGTGTTTCAAATGAGCTTCAAAGCTAGGGTGGTGATCTAGCTGAAAAATGTGTTTCAAATGAGCTCCAATGATAGGGAAAACGGCCTCATTTCTGAGCAAAAATGGTAGACTCGCCGAAAATTGTGTTTCATATGAGCTCGAAAGGTAGGGCGGTGGACTCGCTAAAAAATGTGTTTCAAATGAGTTTCAAAGGTAGGATAAATAACCTCATTTGTAAGCAAAAAAGGTGAACACGCCGAAAAATGTGTTTCAAATGAGCTCGAAAGGTAGGGTGGTTGACTCGCTAAAAAATGTGTTTCAAATGAATACAAAAGGTAGGGTAAACAGACTCAATTCTAAGCAAAAATGGTGGACTCGCCGAAAAATGTGTTTCAAATGAGCTCAAAACGTAGGGTGGTGTGGACTTGCTAAAAAATGTGTTTCGAATGAGCTCGAAAGGTAGGGTAAACGGCCTCATTTCTAAGCAAAAATGGTGGTCTCGCAGAAAAATGTGTTTCAAATGAGATCGAAAGGTAGGGTGGTGGACTCGCTAAAAAATGTGTTTCAAATGAGATCGAAAGGTAGGGTAAACGGACTCATTTCTAAGCAAAAATGGTGGACTTGTCAAAAAATGTGTTTCATATGAGCTCCAAAGGTAGGGTGGTGGACTCGCTAAAAAAATATGTTTCAAATGAACTCGAACGGTAGGGTAAACGGCCTTATTTCTAAGAAAAAATAGTGGACACGCCGAAAAATGTGTTTCAAATGAGCTCCAAAGGTAGGGTGGTGGATTCGCTAAAAAATGTGTTTCAACTGATCTCGAAAGGTAGGGTAAATGGCCTCATTTCTAAGCAAAAATGGTGGACTCGCCGAAAAATGTGTTTCAAGTGAGCTTCAAAGGTAGGGTGATGGTCCAGCTGAAAAATGTGTTTCAAATGAGATCCAAAGATATGGTAAACGGCCCCATTTCTGAGCAAAAATGGTGGACTCACCGGAAAATGTGTTTCATATGAGCTCCAAAGGTAGGGTGGTGGACTCGTTAAAAAATGTGTTTCAAATGAGCTCGAAAGGTAGGGTAAAGGCCTTATTTCTAAGAAAACATAGTGGACTCGCTGGAAAATGTGTTTCAAATGAGCTCCAATGGTAGGGTGGTGGACTCGCTAAAAAATGTGTTTCAAATGAGCTCGAAAGGTAGGGTAAACGGCCTCATTTCTAAGAAAAAATGGTGGACACGCCGAAAAATGTGTTTCAAATGAGTTCGAAAGGTAGGGTGGTTGACTCGCTAAAAAATGTGTTTCAATGAGCTCGAAAGGTAGGGTAAACAGACTCATTTCTAAGAAAAAATGGTGGAGTCGCCAAAAAATGTGTTTCAAATGAGCTCAAAACGTTGGGTGGTGTGGACTCGCTGAAAAATGTGTTTCAAATGAGCTCCAAAGGTAGGGTAACGGCCTCATTTCTAAGAAAAAATGGTGGACTGGCAAAAAAAAAGTGTTTCAAATGAGCTTCAAAGGTAGGGTGGTGGTCTAGCTGAAAAATGTGTTTCAAATGATCTCCAAAGATAGGGTAAACAGCCCCATTTCTAGTAAAAATGGTGGACTCGCTGAAAATTGTTTTTCATATGAGCTCCAAAGGTAGGGTGGTGGACTCGCTAAAAAATGTGTTTCGACTGAGCTCGAAATGGTGGGTAAACGGCCTCATTTCTAAGCAAAAATGGTGGACTCGCCGAAAAATGTGTTTCATATGAGCTCCAAACGTAGAGTGGTGGACTCGCTAAAAAATGTGTTTCAAATGAGCTCGAAAGGTAAGGTAAACGGTCTTATTTCTAAGAAAAAATAGTGGACTCGCTGGAAAATGTGTTTCAAATGAGCTCCAAAGGTAGGGTGGTGGACTCGCTAAAAAATGTGTTTCAAATGAGCTCGAAAGGTAGGGTAAACAGACTCATTTCTAAGCAAAAATGGTGGACTCGCCAAAAAATGTGTTTCAAATGAGCTCAAAACGTAGGGTGGTGTGGACTCACTGAAAAATGTGTTTCAAATGAGCTCCAAAGGTTGGGTAAACGGCCTCATTTCTAAGCAAAAATGGTGGACTCGCCGAAAAATGTGTTTCAAATGAGCTTGAAAGGTTGGGTGGTGTGGACTAGCTAAAAAATGTGTTTCGAATGAGCTCGAAAGGTAGGGTAAACGGCCTCATTTCTAAGCAAAAATGGTGGACTCGCCAAAAAATGTGTTTCAAATGAGCTCCAAATGTAGGGTGGTGTGGGCTCGCTGAAAAATGTGTTTCAAATGAGCTCCAAAGGTAGGGTAAACGGCCTCATTTCTAAGAAAAAATGGTGGACTCTCCAAAAAATGTGTTTCAAATGAGCTCGAAAGGTTGGGTGGTGTGGACTGGCTAAAATATGTGTTTCAAATGAGCTCGAAAGGTAGGGTAAACGGCCTCATTTCTAAGCAAAAATGGTGGAGTCGCCAAAAATGTGTTTCAAATTAGCTCGAAATGTACGGTGGTGGACTCGCTAAAAAATGTGTTTCAAATGAGCTCGAAAGGTAGTGTGGTGTGGACTCACTAAATATGTGTTTCAAATGAGCTCGAAACAATGGTAAACGGCCTCATTTCTAAGCAAAATTGGTGGACTCGTCAAACAATGTGTTTCAAATGAGCTTCAAAGGTAGGGTGGTGATCTAGCTGAAAAATGTGTTTCAAATGAGCTCCAATGATAGGGAAAACGGCCTCATTTCTGAGCAAAAATGGTAGACTCGCCGAAAATTGTGTTTCATATGAGCTCGAAAGGTAGGGCGGTGGACTCGCTAAAAAATGTGTTTCAAATGAGTTTCAAAGGTAGGATAAATAACCTCATTTGTAAGCAAAAAAGGTGAACACGCCGAAAAATGTGTTTCAAATGAGCTCGAAAGGTAGGGTGGTTGACTCGCTAAAAAATGTGTTTCAAATGAATACAAAAGGTAGGGTAAACAGACTCAATTCTAAGCAAAAATGGTGGACTCGCCGAAAAATGTGTTTCAAATGAGCTCAAAACGTAGGGTGGTGTGGACTTGCTAAAAAATGTGTTTCGAATGAGCTCGAAAGGTAGGGTAAACGGCCTCATTTCTAAGCAAAAATGGTGGTCTCGCAGAAAAATGTGTTTCAAATGAGATCGAAAGGTAGGGTGGTGGACTCGCTAAAAAATGTGTTTCAAATGAGATCGAAAGGTAGGGTAAACGGACTCATTTCTAAGAAAAAATGGTGGACTTGCCGAAAAATGTGTTTCATATGAGCTCCAAAGGTAGGGTGGTGGACTCGCTAAAAAATGTGTTTCAAATGAGCTCGAAAGGTAGGGTAAACAGACTCATTTCTAAGCAAAAATGGTGGACTCGCCAAAAAATGTGTTTCAAATGAGCTCCAAATGTAGGGTGGTGTGGACTGGTTGAAAAATGTGTTTCAAATGAGCTCCAATGATAGGGAAAACGGCCTCATTTCTGAGCAAAAATGGTAGACTCGCCGAAAATTGTGTTTCATATGAGCTCGAAAGGTAGGGCGGTGGACTCGCTAAAAAATGTGTTTCAGATGAGTTTCAAAGGTAGGATAAACAACCTCATTTGTAAGCAAAAAAGGTGGACACGCAGAAAAATGTGTTTCAAATGAGCTCGAAAGGTAGGGTGGTGGACTCGCTAAAAAATGTGTTTCAAATGAGATCGAAAGGTAGGGTAAACGGACTCATTTCTAAGAAAAAATGGTGGACTTGCCGAAAAATGTGTTTCATATGAGCTCCAAAGGTAGGGTGGTGGACTCGCTAAAAAAATGTGTTTCAAATGAACTCGAACGGTAGGGTAAACGACCTTATTTCAAAGAAAAAATAGTGGACTCGCCGGAAAATGTGTTTCAAATGAGCTCCAAAGGTAGGGTGGTGGATTCGCTAAAAAATGTGTTTCAACTGAGCTCGAAAGGTAGGGTAAATGGCCTCATTTCTAAGCAAAAATGGTGGACTCGCCGAAAAATGTGTTTTAAATGAGCTTCAAAGGTAGGGTGGTGGTCTAGCTGAAAAATGTGTTTCAAATGAGATCCAAAGATATGGTAAACGGCCCCATTTCTGAGCAAAAATGGTGGACTTGCCAAAAAATGTGTTTCATATGAGCTCCAAAGGTAGGGTGGTGGACTCGCTAAAAAATGTGTTTCAAATGAGCTCGAAAGGTAGGGTAAAGGCCTTATTTCTAAGAAACAACAGTGGACTCGCTGGAAAATGTGTTTCAAATGAGCTCCAATGGTAGGGTTGTGGACTCGTTAAAAAATGTGTTTCAACTCAGCTCGAAAGGTTGGGTAAACGGCCTCATTTCTAAGCAAAAATGGTGGACTCGCCGAAAAATGTGTTTCAAATGAGCTCGAAAGGTAGGGTGGTAGACTCGCTAAAAAATGTGTTTCAAATGAGCTCGAATGGTAGGGTAACGGACTCATTTCTAAGCAAAAATGGTGGACTCACCGAAAAATGTGTTTCATATGAGCTCCATAGGTAGGGTGGTAGACTCGCTAAAAAAATGTGTTTCAAATGAGCTCGAAAGTTAGGGTAAACGGCCTCATTTCTAAGAAAAAATAGTGGACTCGCCGGAAAATGTGTTTCAAATGAGCTTCAAAGGTAGGGTGGTGGACTCGCTAAAAAAAGTGTTTCAAATGAGCTCCATAGGTAGGGTAAACGGCCTCATTTCTAAGAAAAAATGGTGGACTGGCAAAAAAAAAGTGTTTCAAATGAGCTTCAAAGGTAGGGTGGTGGTCTAGCTGAAAAATGTGTTTCAAATGATCTCCAAAGATAGGGTAAACAGCCCCATTTCTGAGTAAAAATGGTGGACTCGCTGAAAATTGTTTTTCATATGAGCTCCAAAGGTAGGGTGGTGGACTCGCTAAAAAATGTGTTTCGACTGAGCTCGAAATGGTGGGTAAACGGCCTCATTTCTAAGCAAAAAAGGTGGACTAGCCGAAAAATGTGTTTCATATGAGCTCCAAACGTAGAGTGGTGGACTCGCTAAAAAATGTGTTTCAAATGAGCTCGAAAGGTAAGCTAAACGGTCTTATTTCTAAGAAAAAATAGTGGACTCGCTGGAAAATGTGTTTCAAATGAGCTCCAAAGGTAGGGTGGTGGACTCGCTAAAAAATGTGTTTCAAATGAGCTCGAAAGGTAGGGTAAATAGACTCATTTCTAAGCAAAAATGGTGGACTCGCCAAAAAATGTGTTTCAAATGAGCTCAAAACGTAGGGTGGTGTGGACTCACTGAAAAATGTGTTTCAAATGAGCTCCAAAGGTAGGGTAAACGGCCTCATTTCTAAGAAAAAATGGTGGACTCTCCAAAAAATGTGTTTCAAATGAGCTTGAAAGGTTGGGTGGTGTGGACTCGCTAATATATGTGTTTCAAATGAGCTCGAAAGGTAGGGTAAACGGCCTCATTTCTAAGAAAAAATGGTGGAGTCGCCAAAAATGTGTTTCAAATGAGCTCGAAATGTACGGTGGTGGACTCGCTAAAAAATGTGTTTCAAATGAGCTCGAAAGGTAGTGTGGTGTGGACTCTCTAAAATATGTGTTTCAAATGAGCTCGAAACAATGGTGAACGGCCTCATTTCTAAGCAAAATTGGTGGACTCGCCAAACAATGTGTTTCAAATGAGCTTCAAAGGTAGGGTGGTGATCTAGCTGAAAAATGTGTTTCAAATGAGCTCCAATGATAGGGAAAACGGCCTCATTTCTGAGCAAAAATGGTGGACTCGCCGAAAATTGTGTTTCATATGAGCTCGAAAGGTAGGGCGGTGGACTCGCTAAAAAATGTGATACAAATGAGTTTGAAAGGTAGGATAAACAACCTCATTTGTAAGCAAAAAAGGTGGACACGCCGAAAAATGTGTTTCAAATGAGTACGAAAGGTAGGGTGGTTGACTCGCTAAAAAATATGTTTCAAATGAATTCCAAAGGTAGGGTAAACAGAACCATTTCTAAGAAAAATTGGTGGACTCGCCGAAAAATGTGTTTTAAATGAGCTCAAAACGTAGGGTGGTGTGGACTTGCTAAAAAATGTGTTTCGAATGAGATCGAAAGGTAGGGTAAACGGCCTCATTTCTAAACAAAAATGGTGGTCTCGCCGAAAAATGTGTTTCAAATGAGCTTCAAAGGTAGGGTGGTGGTCCAGCTGAAAAATGTGTTTCAAATGAGATCCAAAGATATGGTAAACGGCCCCATTTCTGAGCAAAAATGGTGGACTCGCCGAAAAATGTGTTTCATATGAGCTCCAAAGGTAGGGTGGTGGACTCGCTAAAAAATGTGTTTCAAATGAGCTCGAAAGGTAGGGTAAAGGCCTTATTTCTAAGAAACAACAGTGGACTCGCTGGAAAATGTGTTTCAAATGAGCTCCAATGGTAGGGTTGTGGACTCGTTAAAAAATGTGTTTCAACTCAGCTCGAAAGGTTGGGTAAACGGCCTCATTTCTAAGCAAAAATGGTGGACTCGCCGAAAAATGTGTTTCAAATGAGCTCGAAAGGTAGGGTGGTAGACTCGCTAAAAAATGTGTTTCAAATGAGCTCGAATGGTAGGGTAACGGACTCATTTCTAAGCAAAAATGGTGGACTCACCGAAAAATGTGTTTCATATGAGCTCCATAGGTAGGGTGGTAGACTCGCTAAAAAAATGTGTTTCAAATGAGCTCGAAAGTTAGGGTAAACGGCCTCATTTCTAAGAAAAAATAGTGGACTCGCCGGAAAATGTGTTTCAAATGAGCTTCAAAGGTAGGGTGGTGGACTCGCTAAAAAAAGTGTTTCAAATGAGCTCCATAGGTAGGGTAAACGGCCTCATTTCTAAGAAAAAATGGTGGACTGGCAAAAAAAAAGTGTTTCAAATGAGCTTCAAAGGTAGGGTGGTGGTCTAGCTGAAAAATGTGTTTCAAATGATCTCCAAAGATAGGGTAAACAGCCCCATTTCTGAGTAAAAATGGTGGACTCGCTGAAAATTGTTTTTCATATGAGCTCCAAAGGTAGGGTGGTGGACTCGCTAAAAAATGTGTTTCGACTGAGCTCGAAATGGTGGGTAAACGGCCTCATTTCTAAGCAAAAAAGGTGGACTAGCCGAAAAATGTGTTTCATATGAGCTCCAAACGTAGAGTGGTGGACTCGCTAAAAAATGTGTTTCAAATGAGCTCGAAAGGTAAGGTAAACGGTCTTATTTCTAAGAAAAAATAGAGGACTCGCTGGAAAATGTGTTTCAAATGAGCTCCAAAGGTAGGGTGGTGGACTCGCTAAAAAATGTGTTTCAAATGAGCTCGAAAGGTAGGGTAAACAGACTCATTTCTAAGCAAAAATGGTGGACTCGCCAAAAAATGTGTTTCAAATGAGCTCAAAACGTAGGGTGGTGTGGACTCACTGAAAAATGTGTTTCAAATGAGCTCCAAAGGTAGGGTAAACGGCCTCATTTCTAAGAAAAAATGGTGGACTCTCCAAAAAATGTGTTTCAAATGAGCTTGAAAGGTTGGGTGGTGTGGACTCGCTAATATATGTGTTTCAAATGAGCTCGAAAGGTAGGGTAAACGGCCTCATTTCTAAGCAAAAATGGTGGAGTCGCCAAAAATGTGTTTCAAATGAGCTCGAAATGTACGGTGGTGGACTCGCTAAAAAATGTGTTTCAAATGAGCTCGAAAGGTAGTGTGGTGTGGACTCTCTAAAATATGTGTTTCAAATGAGCTCGAAACAATGGTGAACGGCCTCATTTCTAAGCAAAATTGGTGGACTCGCCAAACAATGTGTTTCAAATGAGCTTCAAAGGTAGGGTGGTGATCTAGCTGAAAAATGTGTTTCAAATGAGCTCCAATGATAGGGAAAACGGCCTCATTTCTGAGCAAAAATGGTGGACTCGCCGAAAATTGTGTTTCATATGAGCTCGAAAGGTAGGGCGGTGGACTCGCTAAAAAATGTGATACAAATGAGTTTGAAAGGTAGGATAAACAACCTCATTTGTAAGCAAAAAAGGTGGACACGCCGAAAAATGTGTTTCAAATGAGTACGAAAGGTAGGGTGGTTGACTCGCTAAAAAATATGTTTCAAATGAATTCCAAAGGTAGGGTAAACAGAACCATTTCTAAGAAAAAATGGTGGACTCGCCGAAAAATGTGTTTTAAATGAGCTCAAAACGTAGGGTGGTGTGGACTTGCTAAAAAATGTGTTTCGAATGAGATCGAAAGGTAGGGTAAACGGCCTCATTTCTAAACAAAAATGGTGGTCTCGCCGAAAAATGTGTTTCAAATGAGCTTCAAAGGTAGGGTGGTGGTCCAGCTGAAAAATGTGTTTCAAATGAGATCCAAAGATATGGTAAACGGCCCCATTTCTGAGCAAAAATGGTGGACTCGCCGAAAAATGTGTTTCATATGAGATCCAAAGGTAGGGTGGTGGACTCGCTAAAAAATGTGTTTCAAATGAGCTCGAAAGGTAAGGTAAAGGCCTTATTTCTAAGAAACAATAGTGGACTCGGTGGAAAATGTGTTTCAAATGAGCTCCAATGGTAGGGTTGTGGACTCGCTAAAAAATGTGTTTCAAATGAGCTCGAAAGGTAGGGTAAACGGCCTCATTTCTAATAAAAAATGGTGGACTGGCCAAAAAAAGTGTTTCAAATGAGCTTCAAAGGTAGGGTGGTGGTCTAGCTGAAAATGTGTTTCAAATGAGCTCCAAAGATAGGGTAGTGGACTCGCTAAAAAATGTGTTTCCACTGAGCTCGAAATGTTGGGTAAACGGCCTCATTTCTAAGCAAAAATGGTGGACTCGCCGAAAAATGTGTTTCATATGAGCTCCAAACGTAGAGTGGTGGACTCGCTAAAAAATGTGTTTAAATGAGCTCGAAAGGTAAGGTAAACGACCTTATTTCTAAGAAGAAATAGTGGACTCGCTGGAAAATGTGTTTCAAATGAGCTCCAAAGGTAGGGTGGTGGACTCGCTAAAAAATGTGTTTCAAATGAGCTCGAAAGGTAGGGTAAACAGACTCATTTCTAAGCAAAAATGGTGGACTCGCCAAAAATGTGTTTCAAATGAGCTCGAAAGGTACGGTGGTGGACTCGCTAAAAAATGTGTTTCAAATGAGCTCGAAAGGGAGTGTCGTGTGGACTCACTAAAATATGTGTTTCAAATGATCTCGAAAGGTAGGGTAAACGGCCTCATTTCTAAGCAAAAATGGTGGCCTCGCCAAAAAATGTGTTTCAAATGAGCTTCAAAGGTAGGGAGGTGATCTAGCTGAAAAATGTGTTTCAAATGAGCTCCAATGATGGGGAAAACGGCCTCATTTCTGAGCAAAAATGGTGGACTCGCCGAAAATTGTGTTTCATATGAGCTCGAAAGGTAGGGCGGGTGGACTCGCTAAAAAATGTGTTTCAAATGAGTTTGAAAGGTAGGATAAACAACCTCATTTGTAAGCAAAAAAGGTGGACACGGCGAAAAATGTGTTTCAAATGAGTTCGAAAGGTAGGGTGGTTGACTCGCTAAAAAATATGTTTCAAATGAATTCCAAAGGTAGGGTAAACAGACTCATTTCTAAACAAAAATTGTGGTCTCGCCGAAAAATGTGTTTCAAATGAGCTCGAAAGGTAGGGTGGTGGACTCGCTAAAAAATGTGTTTCAAATGAGATCGAAAGGTAGGGTAAACAGACTCATTTCTAAGCAAAAATGGTGGACTTGTCAAAAAATGGGTTTCATATGAGCTCAAAGGTAGGGTGGTGGACTCGCTAAAAAAATGTGTTTCAAATGATCTCGAACGGTAGGGTAAACGGCCTTATTTCTAAGAAAAAATAGTGGACTCGCCGAAAAATGTGTTTCAAGAGCTCCAAAGGTAGGGTGGTGGATTCGCTAAAAAATGTGTTTCAACTGATCTCGAAAGGTAGGGTAAATGGCCGCATTTCTAAGAGAAAATGGTGGACTCGCCGAAAAATGTGTTTCAAATAAGCTTCAAAGGTAGGGTGGTGGTCTAGCTGAAAAATGTGTTTCAAATGAGATCCAAAGATATGGTAAACGGCCCCATTTATGAGCAAAAATGGTGGACTCGCCGAAAAATGTGTTTCATATCAGATCCAAAGGTAGGGTGGTGGACTCGCTAAAAAATGTGTTTCAAATGAGCTCGAAAGGTAGGGTAAACAGACTCATTTCTAAGAAAAAATGGTGGACTCGCCAAAAAATGTGTTTCAAATGAGCTCAAAACGTAGGGTTGTGTGGACTCGCTGAAAAATGTGTTTCAAATGAGCTCCAAATGTAGGGTAAACGGCCTCATTTCTAAGAAAAAATGGTGTACTCTCCGAAAAATGTGTTTCAAATGAGCTCGAAAGGTTGGGTGGTGTGGACTCGCTAAAATATGTGTTTCAAATGAGCTCGAAAGGTAGGGTAAATGGCCTCATTTCTAAGCAAAAATGGTGGACTCGCCAAAAATGTGTTTCAAATGAGCTCGAAAGGTACGGTGGTGGACTCGCTAAAAAATGTGTTTCAAATGAGCTCGAAAGGGAGTGTGGTGTGGACTGACTAAAATATGTGTGTCAAATGAGCTCGAAAGGTAGGGCAAACGGCCTCATTTCTAAGCAAAAATGGTGGCCTCGCCAAAAAAATGTGTTTCAAATGAGCTTCAAAGGAAGGGTGGTGATCTAGCTGAAAAATGTGTTTCAAATGAGCTCCATGATAGGGAAAACGGCCTCATTTCTGAGCAGAAATGGTGGACTCGCCGAAAATTGTGTTTCATATGAGCTCGAAAGGTAGGGCGGTGGACTCGCTAAAAAATGTGTTACAAATGAGTTTGAAAGGTAGGATAAACAACCTCATTTGTAAGCAAAAAAGGTGGACACGCCAAAAAATGTGTTTCAAATGAGTTCGAAAGGTAGGGTGGTTGACTCGCTAAAAAATATGTTTCAAATGAATTCCAAAGGTAGGGTAAACAGACTCATTTCTAAGAAAAAATGGTGGACTCGCCGAAAAATGTGTTTTAAATGAGCTCAAAACGTAGGGTGGTGTGGACTTGCTAAAAAATGTGTTTCGAATGAGATCGAAAGGTAGGGTAAACGGCCTCATTTCTAAACAAAAATGGTGGTCTCGCCGAAAAATGTGTTTCAAATGAGCTCGAAAGGTAGGGTGGTGGACTCGCTAAAAAATGTGTTTCAAATGGGATCGAAAGGTAGGGTAAACGAACTCATTTCTAAGCAAAAATGGTGGACTTGTCAAAAAATGTGTTTCATATGAGCTCCAAAGGTAGGGTGGTGGACTCGCTAAAAAAATATGTTTCAAATGAACTCGAACGGTAAGGTAAACGGCCTTATTTCTAAGAAAAAATAGTGGACTCGCCGAAAAATGTGTTTCAAATGAGCTCCAAAGGTAGGGTGGTGGATTCGCTAAAAAATTGTTTCAACTGAGCTCGAAAGGTAGGGTAAATGGCCTCATTTCTAAGCAAAAATGGTGGACTCGCCGAAAAATGTGTTTCAAATGAGCTTCAAAGGTAGGGTGGTGGTCCAGCTGAAAAATGTGTTTCAAATGAGATCCAAAGATATGGTAAACGGCCCCATTTCTGAGCAAAAATGGTGGACTCGCCGAAAAATGTGTTTCATATGAGATCCAAAGGTAGGGTGGTGGACTCGCTAAAAAATGTGTTTCAAATGAGCTCGAAAGGTAAGGTAAAGGCCTTATTTCTAAGAAACAATAGTGGACTCGGTGGAAAATGTGTTTCAAATGAGCTCCAACGGTAGGGTTGTGGACTCGCTAAAAAATGTGTTTCAAATGAGCTCGAAAGGTATTGTAAACGGCCTCATTTCTAAGAAAAAATGGTGGACTGGCCAAAAAAAGTGTTTCAAATGAGCTTCAAAGGTAGGGTGGTGGTCTAGCTGAAAATGTGTTTCAAATGAGCTCCAAAGATAGGGTAAACATCCCCATTTCTGAGTAAAAATGGTGGACTCGCTGAAAATTGTTTTTCATATGAGCTCCAAAGGTAGGGTGGTGGACTCGCTAAAAAATGTGTTTCCACTGAGCTCGAAATGTTGGGTAAACGGCCTCATTTCTAAGCAAAAATGGTGGACTCGCCGAAAAATGTGTTTCATATGAGCTCCAAACGTAGAGTGGTGGACTCGCTAAAAAAATGTGTTTCAAATGAGCTCGAAAGGTAAGGTAAACGACCTTATTTCTAAGAAAAAATAGTGGACTCGCTGGAAAATGTGTTTCGAATGAGCTCCAAAGGTAGGGTGGTGGACTCGCTAAAAAATAAGTTTCAAATGAGCTCGAAAGGTAGGGTAAACAGACTCATTTCTAAGCAAAAATGGTGGACTCGCCAAAAAATGTGTTTCAAATGAGCTCAAAACGTAGGGTTGTGTGGACTCGCTGAAAAATGTGTTTCAAATGAGCTCCAAGGTAGGGTAAACGGCCTCATTTCTAAGAAAAAATGGGGGACTCTCCGAAAAATGTGTTTCAAATGAGATCGAAAGGTAGGGTAAATGGCCTCATTTCTAAGCAAAAATGGTGGACTCGCCAAAAATGTGTTTCAAATGAGCTCGAAAGGTACGGTGGTGGACTCGCTAAAAATGTGTTTCAAATGAGCTCGAAAGGGAGTGTGGTGTGGACTCACTAAAATATGTGTTTCAAATGAGCTCGAAAGGTAGGGTAAACGGCCTCATTTCTAAGCAAAATTGGTGGCCTCGCCAAAAAAATGTGTTTCAAATGAGCTTCAAAGGAAGGGTGGTGATCTAGCTGAAAAATGAGTTTCAAATGAGCTCCAATGATAGGGAAAACGGCCTCATTTCTGAGCAAAAATGGTGGACTCGCCGAAAATTGTGTTTCATATGACCTCGAAAGGTAGGGCGGTGGACTCGCTAAAAAATGTGTTACAAATGAGTTTGAAAGGTAGGATAAACAACCTCATTTGTAAGCAAAAAAGGTGGACACGCCGAAAAATGTGTTTCAAATGAGTTCGAAAGGTAGGGTGGTTGACTCGCTAAAAAATATGTTTCAAATGAATTCCAAAGGTAGGGTAAACAGACTCATTTCTAAGAAAAAATGGTGGACTCGCCGAAAAATGTGTTTTAAATGAGCTCAAAACGTAGGGTGGTGTGGACTTGCTAAAAATGTGTTTCGAATGAGATCGAAAGGTAGGGTAAACGGCCTCATTTCTAAAAAAAAATGGTGGTCTCGCCGAAAAATGTGTTTCAAATGAGCTCGAAAGGTAGGGTGGTGGACTCGCTAAAAAATGTGTTTCAAATGAGATCGAAAGGTAGGGTAAACGGACTCATTTCTAAGCAAAAATGGTGGACTTGTCAAAAAATGTGTTTCATATGAGCTCCAAAGGTAGGGTGGTGGACTCGCTAAAAAAATATGTTTCAAATGAACTCGAACGGTAGGGTAAACGGCCTTATTTCTAAGAAAAAATAGTGGACACGCCGAAAAATGTGTTTCAAATGAACTCCAAAGGTAGGGTGGTGGATTCGCTAAAAAATGTGTTTCAACTGATCTCGAAAGGTAGGGTAAATGGCCTCATTTCTAAGCAAAAATGGTGGACTCGCCGAAAAATGTGTTTCAAGTGAGCTTCAAAGGTAGGGTGATGGTCCAGCTGAAAAATGTGTTTCAAATGAGATCCAAAGATATGGTAAACGGCCCCATTTCTGAGCAAAAATGGTGGACTCACCGGAAAATGTGTTTCATATGAGCTCCAAAGGTAGGGTGGTGGACTCGTTAAAAAATGTGTTTCAAATGAGCTCGAAAGGTAGGGTAAAGGCCTTATTTCTAAGAAAACATAGTGGACTCGCTGGAAAATGTGTTTCAAATGAGCTCCAATGGTAGGGTGGTGGACTCGCTAAAAAATGTGTTTCAAATGAGCTCGAAAGGTAGGGTAAACGGCCTCATTTCTAAGAAAAAATGGTGGACACGCCGAAAAATGTGTTTCAAATGAGTTCGAAAGGTAGGGTGGTTGACTCGCTAAAAAATGTGTTTCAATGAGCTCGAAAGGTAGGGTAAACAGACTCATTTCTAAGAAAAAATGGTGGAGTCGCCAAAAAATGTGTTTCAAATGAGCTCAAAACGTTGGGTGGTGTGGACTCGCTGAAAAATGTGTTTCAAATGAGCTCCAAAGGTAGGGTAACGGCCTCATTTCTAAGAAAAAATGGTGGACTCTCCGAAAAATGTGTTTCAAATGAGCTCGAAAGGTTGGGTGGTGTGGACTCGCTAAAATATGTGTTTCAAATGAGCTCGAAAGGTAGGGTAAACGGCCTAATTTCTAAGCAAAAATGGTGGACTTGTCAAAAAATGTGTTTCATATGAGCTCCAAAGGTAGGGTGGTGGACTCGCTAAAAAAATGTGTTTCAAATGAACTCGAACGGTAGGGTAAACGGCCTTATTTCTAAGAAAAAATAGTGGACTCGCCGAAAAATGTGTTTCAAATGAGCTCCAAAGGTAGGGTGGTGGATTCGCTAAAAAATGGGTTTCAACTGATCTTGAAAGGTAGGGTAAACGACCTCATTTCTAAGCAAAAATGGTGGACTCGCCGAAAAATGTGTTTCAAAGGAGTTTCAAAGGTAGGGTGGTGGTCTAGCTGAAAAATGTGTTTCAAATGAGATCCAAAGATATGGTAAACGACCCCATTTCTGAGCAAAAATGGTGGACTCGCCGGAAAATGTGTTTCATATGAGCTCCAAAGGTAGGGTGGTGGACTCGTTAAAAAAATGTGTTTCAAATGAGCTCGAAAGGTAGGGTAAAGGCCTTATTTCTAAGAAAACATAGTGGACTCGCTGGAAAATGTGTTTCAAATGAGCTCCAATGGTAGGGTGGTGGACTCGCTAAAAAATGTGTTTCAAATGAGCTCGAAAGGTAGGGTAAACGGCCTCATTTCTTATAAAAAAATGGTGGATTGGCCAAAAAAAGTGTTTCAAATGAGCTTCAAAGGTAGGGTGGTGGTCTAGCTGAAAAATGTGTTTCAAATGAGCTCCAAAGATAGGGTAAACAACCCCATTTCTGAGTAAAAATGGTGGACTCGCTGAAAATTGTTTTTCATATGAGCTCCAAAGGTAGGGTGGTGGACTCGCTAAAAAATGTGTTTCAAATGAGTTTGAAAGGTAGGGTAAACAACCTCATTTGTAAGGAAAAAAGATAGACACGCCAAAAAATGTGTATCAAATGAGTTCGAAAGGTAGGGTGGTTGACTCGCTAAAAAATGTGTTTCAAATGAGCTCGAAAGGTAAGGTAAACGACCTTATTTCTAAGAAAAAATAGTGGACTCGCTGGAAAATGTGTTTCGAATGAGCTCCACAGGTAGGGTGGTGGACTCGATAAAAAATAAGTTTCAAATGAGCTCGAAAGGTAGGGTAAACAGACTCATTTCTAAGCAAAAATGGTGGACTCGCCAAAAAATGTGTTTCAAATGAGCTCAAAACGTAGGGTTGTGTGGACTCGCTGAAAAATGTGTTTCAAATGATCTCCAAAGGTAGGGTAAACGGCCTCATTTCTAAGAAAAAATGGTGGACTCTCCGAAAAATGTGTTTCAAATGAGCTCGAAAGGTAGGGTAAATGGCCTCGTTTCTAAGCAAAAATGGTGGACTCGCCAAAAAATGTGTTTCAAATGAGCTCAAAACGTAGGGTTGTGTGGACTCGCTGAAAAATGCGTTTCAAATGAGCTCCAAAGGTAGGGTAAATGGCCTCATTTCTAAGAAAAAATGGTGGACTCTCCGAAAAATGTGTTTCAAATGAGCTCGAAAGGTAGGGTGGTGGACTCGCTAAAAATGTGTTTCAAATGAGCTCGAAAGGTACGGTGGTGGACTCGCTAAAAAATGTGTTTCAAATGAGCTCGAAAGGGAGTGTGGTGTGGACTCACTAAAATATGTGTTTCAAATGAGCTCGAAAGGTAGGGTAAACGGCCTCATTTCTAAGCAAAAATGGTGGCCTCACCAAAAAATGTGTTTCAAATGAGCTTCAAAGGTAGGGTGGAGATCTAGGTGAAGATCTAGGTAGGATAAACAACCTAATTTGTAAGCAAAAAAGGTGGACACGCCGAAAAATGTGTTTCAAATGAGTTCAAAAGGTAGGGTGGTTGACTCGCTAAAAAATATGTTTCAAATGAATTCCAAAGGTAGGGTAAACAGACTCATTTCTAAGCAAAAATGGTGGACTCGCCGAAAAATGTGTTTTAAATGAGCTCAAAACGTAGGGTGGTGTGGACTTGCTAAAAAATGTGTTTCGAATGAGCTCGAAAGGTAGGGTAAACGGCCTCATTTCTAAGCAAAAATGGTGGTCTCGCCGAAAATGTGTTTCAAATGAGCTCGAAAGGTAGGGTGGTGGACTCGCTAAAAAATGTGTTTCAAATGAGATCGAAAGGTAGGGTAAACGGACTCATTTCTAAGCAAAAATGGTGGACTTGCCGAAAAATGTGTTTCATATGAGCTCCAAAGGTAGGGTGGTGGACTCGCTAAAAAAATGTGTTTCAAATGAACTCGAACGGTAGGGTAAACGGCCTTATTTCAAAGAAAAAATAGTGGCGCCGAAAAATGTGTTTCAAATGAGATCCAAAGGTAGGGTGGTGGATTCGCTAAAAAATGTGTTTCAACTGAGCTCGAAAGGTAGGGTAAATGGGCTCATTTCTAAGAAAAAATGGTGGACTCGCCGAAAAATGTGTTTCAAATGAGCTTCAAAGGTAGGGTGGTGGTCTTGCTGAAAAATGTGTTTCAAATGAGATCCAAAGATATGGTAAACGGCCCCATTTCTGAGCAAAAATGGTGGACTCACCGGAAAATGTGTTTCATATGAGCTCCAAAGGTAGGGTGGTGGACTCGTTAAAAAATGTGTTTCAAATGAGCTCGAAAGGTAGGGTAAAGGCCTTATTTCTAAGAAAACATAGTGGACTCGCTGGAAAATGTGTTTCAAATGAGCTCCAATGGTAGGGTGGTGGACTCGCTAAAAAATGTGTTTCAAATGAGCTCGAAAGGTAGGGTAAACGGCCTCATTTCTAAGAAAAAATGGTGGACACGCCGAAAAATGTGTTTCAAATGAGTTCGAAAGGTAGGGTGGTTGACTCGCTAAAAAATGTGTTTCAATGAGCTCGAAAGGTAGGGTAAACAGACTCATTTCTAAGAAAAAATGGTGGAGTCGCCAAAAAATGTGTTTCAAATGAGCTCAAAACGTTGGGTGGTGTGGACTCGCTGAAAAATGTGTTTCAAATGAGCTCCAAAGGTAGGGTAACGGCCTCATTTCTAAGAAAAAATGGTGGACTCTCCGAAAAATGTGTTTCAAATGAGCTCGAAAGGTTGGGTGGTGTGGACTCGCTAAAATATGTGTTTCAAATGAGCTCGAAAGGTAGGGTAAACGGCCTAATTTCTAAGCAAAAATGGTGGACTTGTCAAAAAATGTGTTTCATATGAGCTCCAAAGGTAGGGTGGTGGACTCGCTAAAAAAATGTGTTTCAAATGAACTCGAACGGTAGGGTAAACGGCCTTATTTCTAAGAAAAAATAGTGGACTCGCCGAAAAATGTGTTTCAAATGAGCTCCAAAGGTAGGGTGGTGGATTCGCTAAAAAATGGGTTTCAACTGATCTTGAAAGGTAGGGTAAACGACCTCATTTCTAAGCAAAAATGGTGGACTCGCCGAAAAATGTGTTTCAAAGGAGTTTCAAAGGTAGGGTGGTGGTCTAGCTGAAAAATGTGTTTCAAATGAGATCCAAAGATATGGTAAACGACCCCATTTCTGAGCAAAAATGGTGGACTCGCCGGAAAATGTGTTTCATATGAGCTCCAAAGGTAGGGTGGTGGACTCGTTAAAAAAATGTGTTTCAAATGAGCTCGAAAGGTAGGGTAAAGGCCTTATTTCTAAGAAAACATAGTGGACTCGCTGGAAAATGTGTTTCAAATGAGCTCCAATGGTAGGGTGGTGGACTCGCTAAAAAATGTGTTTCAAATGAGCTCGAAAGGTAGGGTAAACGGCCTCATTTCTTATAAAAAAATGGTGGATTGGCCAAAAAAAGTGTTTCAAATGAGCTTCAAAGGTAGGGTGGTGGTCTAGCTGAAAAATGTGTTTCAAATGAGATCCAAAGATAGGGTAAACAGCCCCATTTCTGAGTAAAAATGGTGGACTCGCTGAAAATTGTTTTTCATATGAGCTCCAAAGGTAGGGTGGTGGACTCGCTAAAAAATGTGTTTCAAATGAGTTTGAAAGGTAGGGTAAACAACCTCATTTGTAAGGAAAAAAGATAAACACGCCAAAAAATGTGTATCAAATGAGTTCGAAAGGTAGGGTGGTTGACTCGCTAAAAAATGTGTTTCAAATGAGCTCGAAAGGTAAGGTAAACGACCTTATTTCTAAGAAAAAATAGTGGACTCGCTGGAAAATGTGTTTCGAATGAGCTCCACAGGTAGGGTGGTGGACTCGATAAAAAATAAGTTTCAAATGAGCTCGAAAGGTAGGGTAAACAGACTCATTTCTAAGCAAAAATGGTGGAGTCGCCAAAAAATGTGTTTCAAATGAGCTCAAAACGTTGGGTGGTGTGGACTCCCTAAAAAATGTGTTTCAAATGAGCTCCAAAGGTAGGGTAACGGCCTCATTTCTAAGAAAAAATGGTGGACTCTCCGAAAAATGTGTTTCAAATGAGCTCGAAAGGTTGGGTGGTGTGGACTCGCTAAAATATGTGTTTCAAATGAGCTCGAAAGGTAGGGTAAACGGCCTAATTTCTAAGCAAAAATGGTGGACTTGTCAAAAAATGTGTTTCATATGAGCTCCAAAGGTAGGGTGGTGGACTCGCTAAAAAAATGTGTTTCAAATGAACTCGAACGGTAGGGTAAACGGCCTTATTTCTAAGAAAAAATAGTGGACTCGCCGAAAAATGTGTTTCAAATGAGCTCCAAAGGTAGGGTGGTGGATTTGCTAAAAAATGGGTTTCAACTGATCTTGAAAGGTAGGGTAAACGACCTCATTTCTAAGCAAAAATGGTGGACTCGCCGAAAAATGTGTTTCAAAGGAGTTTCAAAGGTAGGGTGGTGGTCTAGCTGAAAAATGTGTTTCAAATGAGATCCAAAGATATGGTAAACGACCCCATTTCTGAGCAAAAATGGTGGACTCGCCGGAAAATGTGTTTCATATGAGCTCCAAAGGTAGGGTGGTGGACTCGTTAAAAAAATGTGTTTCAAATGAGCTCGAAAGGTAGGGTAAAGGCCTTATTTCTAAGAAAACATAGTGGACTCGCTGGAAAATGTGTTTCAAATGAGCTCCAATGGTAGGGTGGTGGACTCGCTAAAAAATGTGTTTCAAATGAGCTCGAAAGGTAGGGTAAACGGCCTCATTTCTTATAAAAAAATGGTGGATTGGCCAAAAAAAGTGTTTCAAATGAGCTTCAAAGGTAGGGTGGTGGTCTAGCTGAAAAATGTGTTTCAAATGAGCTCCAAAGATAGGGTAAACAGCCCCATTTCTGAGTAAAAATGGTGGACTCGCTGAAAATTGTTTTTCATATGAGCTCCAAAGGTAGGGTGGTGGACTCGCTAAAAAATGTGTTTCAAATGAGTTTGAAAGGTAGGGTAAACAACCTCATTTGTAAGGAAAAAAGATAGACACGCCAAAAAATGTGTATCAAATGAGTTCGAAAGGTAGGGTGGTTGACTCGCTAAAAAATGTGTTTCAAATGAGCTCGAAAGGTAAGGTAAACGACCTTATTTCTAAGAAAAAATAGTGGACTCGCTGGAAAATGTGTTTCGAATGAGCTCCACAGGTAGGGTGGTGGACTCGATAAAAAATAAGTTTCAAATGAGCTCGAAAGGTAGGGTAAACAGACTCATTTCTAAGCAAAAATGGTGGACTCGCCAAAAAATGTGTTTCAAATGAGCTCAAAACGTAGGGTTGTGTGGACTCGCTGAAAAATGTGTTTCAAATGATCTCCAAAGGTAGGGTAAACGGCCTCATTTCTAAGAAAAAATGGTGGACTCTCCGAAAAATGTGTTTCAAATGAGCTCGAAAGGTAGGGTAAATGGCCTCGTTTCTAAGCAAAAATGGTGGACTCGCCAAAAAATGTGTTTCAAATGAGCTCAAAACGTAGGGTTGTGTGGACTCGCTGAAAAATGCGTTTCAAATGAGCTCCAAAGGTAGGGTAAATGGCCTCATTTCTAAGAAAAAATGGTGGACTCTCCGAAAAATGTGTTTCAAATGAGCTCGAAAGGTAGGGTGGTGGACTCGCTAAAAATGTGTTTCAAATGAGCTCGAAAGGTACGGTGGTGGACTCGCTAAAAAATGTGTTTCAAATGAGCTCGAAAGGGAGTGTGGTGTGGACTCACTAAAATATGTGTTTCAAATGAGCTCGAAAGGTAGGGTAAACGGCCTCATTTCTAAGCAAAAATGGTGGCCTCACCAAAAAATGTGTTTCAAATGAGCTTCAAAGGTAGGGTGGAGATCTAGGTGAAGATCTAGGTAGGATAAACAACCTAATTTGTAAGCAAAAAAGGTGGACACGCCGAAAAATGTGTTTCAAATGAGTTCGAAAGGTAGGGTGGTTGACTCGCTAAAAAATATGTTTCAAATGAATTCCAAAGGTAGGGTAAACAGACTCATTTCTAAGCAAAAATGGTGGACTCGCCGAAAAATGTGTTTTAAATGAGCTCAAAACGTAGGGTGGTGTGGACTTGCTAAAAAATGTGTTTCGAATGAGCTCGAAAGGTAGGGTAAACGGCCTCATTTCTAAGCAAAAATGGTGGTCTCGCCGAAAATGTGTTTCAAATGAGCTCGAAAGGTAGGGTGGTGGACTCGCTAAAAAATGTGTTTCAAATGAGATCGAAAGGTAGGGTAAACGGACTCATTTCTAAGCAAAAATGGTGGACTTGTCAAAAAATGTGTTTCATATGAGCTCCAAAGGTAGGGTGGTGGACTCGCTAAAAAAATGTGTTTCAAATGAACTCGAACGGTAGGGTAAACGGCCTTATTTCTAAGAAAAAATAGTGGACTCGCCGAAAAATGTGTTTCAAATGAGCTCCAAAGGTAGGGTGGTGGATTCGCTAAAAAATGGGTTTCAACTGATCTCGAAAGGTAGGGTAAACGACCTCATTTCTAAGCAAAAATGGTGGACTCGCCGAAAAATGTGTTTCAAAGGAGTTTCAAAGGTAGGGTGGTGGTCTAGCTGAAAAATGTGTTTCAAATGAGATCCAAAGATATGGTAAACGGCCCCATTTCTGAGCAAAAATGGTGGACTCGCCGGAAAATGTGTTTCATATGAGCTCCAAAGGTAGGGTGGTGGACTCGTTAAAAAAATGTGTTTCAAATGAGCTCGAAAGGTAGGGTAAAGGCCTTATTTCTAAGAAAACATAGTGGACTCGCTGGAAAATGTGTTTCAAATGAGCTCCAATGGTAGGGTGGTGGACTCGCTAAAAAATGTGTTTCAAATGAGCTCGAAAGGTCGGGTAAACGGCCTCATTTCTTAGAAAAAATGGTGGACTGGCCAAAAAAAGTGTTTCAAATGAGCTTCAAAGGTAGGGTGGTGGTCTAGCTGAAAAATGTGTTTCAAATGAGCTCCAAAGATAGGGTAAACAACCCCATTTCTGAGTAAAAATGGTGGACTCGCTGAAAATTGTTTTTCATATGAGCTTCAAAGGTAGGGTGGTGGACTCGCTAAAAAATGTGTTTCAAATGAGTTTGAAAGGTAGGGTAAACAACCTCATTTGTAAGGAAAAAAGATAGACACGCCGAAAAATGTGTATCAAATGAGTTCGAAAGGTAGGGTGGTTGACTCGCTAAAAAATATGTTTCAAATGAATTCCAAAGGTAGGGTAAACAGACTCATTTCTAAGCAAAAATGGTGGACTCGCCGAAAAATGTGTTTTAAATGAGCTCAAAACGTAGGGTGGTGTGGACTTGCTAAAAAATGTGTTTCGAATGAGCTCGAAAGGTAGGGTAAACGGCCTCATTTCTAAGCAAAAATGGTGGTCTCGCCGAAAATGTGTTTCAAATGAGCTCGAAAGGTAGGGTGGTGGACTCGCTAAAAAATGTGTTTCAAATGAGATCGAAAGGTAGGGTAAACGGACTCATTTCTAAGCAAAAATGGTGGACTTGTCAAAAAATGTGTTTCATATGAGCTCCAAAGGTAGGGTGGTGGACTCGCTAAAAAAATGTGTTTCAAATGAACTCGAACGGTAGGGTAAACGGCCTTATTTCTAAGAAAAAATAGTGGACTCGCCGAAAAATGTGTTTCAAATGAGCTCCAAAGGTAGGGTGGTGGATTCGCTAAAAAATGGGTTTCAACTGATCTCGAAAGGTAGGGTAAACGACCTCATTTCTAAGCAAAAATGGTGGACTCGCCGAAAAATGTGTTTCAAAGGAGTTTCAAAGGTAGGGTGGTGGTCTAGCTGAAAAATGTGTTTCAAATGAGATCCAAAGATATGGTAAACGGCCCCATTTCTGAGCAAAAATGGTGGACTCGCCGGAAAATGTGTTTCATATGAGCTCCAAAGGTAGGGTGGTGGACTCGTTAAAAAAATGTGTTTCAAATGAGCTCGAAAGGTAGGGTAAAGGCCTTATTTCTAAGAAAAAATAGTGGACTCGCTGGAAAATGTGTTTCGAATGAGCTCCACAGGTAGGGTGGTGGACTCGATAAAAAATAAGTTTCAAATGAGCTCGAAAGGTAGGGTAAACAGACTCATTTCTAAGCAAAAATGGTGGACTCGCCAAAAAATGTGTTTCAAATGAGCTCAAAACGTAGGGTTGTGTGGACTCGCTGAAAAATGTGTTTCAAATGATCTCCAAAGGTAGGGTAAACGGCCTCATTTCTAAGAAAAAATGGTGGACTCTCCGAAAAATGTGTTTCAAATGAGCTCGAAAGGTAGGGTAAATGGCCTCGTTTCTAAGCAAAAATGGTGGACTCGCCAAAAAATGTGTTTCAAATGAGCTCAAAACGTAGGGTTGTGTGGACTCGCTGAAAAATGCGTTTCAAATGAGCTCCAAAGGTAGGGTAAATGGCCTCATTTCTAAGAAAAAATGGTGGACTCTCCGAAAAATGTGTTTCAAATGAGCTCGAAAGGTAGGGTGGTGGACTCGCTAAAAATGTGTTTCAAATGAGCTCGAAAGGTACGGTGGTGGACTCGCTAAAAAATGTGTTTCAAATGAGCTCGAAAGGGAGTGTGGTGTGGACTCACTAAAATATGTGTTTCAAATGAGCTCGAAAGGTAGGGTAAACGGCCTCATTTCTAAGCAAAAATGGTGGCCTCACCAAAAAATGTGTTTCAAATGAGCTTCAAAGGTAGGGTGGAGATCTAGGTGAAGATCTAGGTAGGATAAACAACCTAATTTGTAAGCAAAAAAGGTGGACACGCCGAAAAATGTGTTTCAAATGAGTTCGAAAGGTAGGGTGGTTGACTCGCTAAAAAATATGTTTCAAATGAATTCCAAAGGTAGGGTAAACAGACTCATTTCTAAGCAAAAATGGTGGACTCGCCGAAAAATGTGTTTTAAATGAGCTCAAAACGTAGGGTGGTGTGGACTTGCTAAAAAATGTGTTTCGAATGAGCTCGAAAGGTAGGGTAAACGGCCTCATTTCTAAGCAAAAATGGTGGTCTCGCCGAAAATGTGTTTCAAATGAGCTCGAAAGGTAGGGTGGTGGACTCGCTAAAAAATGTGTTTCAAATGAGATCGAAAGGTAGGGTAAACGGACTCATTTCTAAGCAAAAATGGTGGACTTGTCAAAAAATGTGTTTCATATGAGCTCCAAAGGTAGGGTGGTGGACTCGCTAAAAAAATGTGTTTCAAATGAACTCGAACGGTAGGGTAAACGGCCTTATTTCTAAGAAAAAATAGTGGACTCGCCGAAAAATGTGTTTCAAATGAGCTCCAAAGGTAGGGTGGTGGATTCGCTAAAAAATGGGTTTCAACTGATCTCGAAAGGTAGGGTAAACGACCTCATTTCTAAGCAAAAATGGTGGACTCGCCGAAAAATGTGTTTCAAAGGAGTTTCAAAGGTAGGGTGGTGGTCTAGCTGAAAAATGTGTTTCAAATGAGATCCAAAGATATGGTAAACGGCCCCATTTCTGAGCAAAAATGGTGGACTCGCCGGAAAATGTGTTTCATATGAGCTCCAAAGGTAGGGTGGTGGACTCGTTAAAAAAATGTGTTTCAAATGAGCTCGAAAGGTAGGGTAAAGGCCTTATTTCTAAGAAAACATAGTGGACTCGCTGGAAAATGTGTTTCAAATGAGCTCCAATGGTAGGGTGGTGGACTCGCTAAAAAATGTGTTTCAAATGAGCTCGAAAGGTCGGGTAAACGGCCTCATTTCTTAGAAAAAATGGTGGACTGGCCAAAAAAAGTGTTTCAAATGAGCTTCAAAGGTAGGGTGGTGGTCTAGCTGAAAAATGTGTTTCAAATGAGCTCCAAAGATAGGGTAAACAACCCCATTTCTGAGTAAAAATGGTGGACTCGCTGAAAATTGTTTTTCATATGAGCTTCAAAGGTAGGGTGGTGGACTCGCTAAAAAATGTGTTTCAAATGAGTTTGAAAGGTAGGGTAAACAACCTCATTTGTAAGGAAAAAAGATAGACACGCCGAAAAATGTGTATCAAATGAGTTCGAAAGGTAGGGTGGTTGACTCGCTAAAAAATATGTTTCAAATGAATTCCAAAGGTAGGGTAAACAGACTCATTTCTAAGCAAAAATGGTGGACTCGCCGAAAAATGTGTTTTAAATGAGCTCAAAACGTAGGGTGGTGTGGACTTGCTAAAAAATGTGTTTCGAATGAGCTCGAAAGGTAGGGTAAACGGCCTCATTTCTAAGCAAAAATGGTGGTCTCGCCGAAAATGTGTTTCAAATGAGCTCGAAAGGTAGGGTGGTGGACTCGCTAAAAAATGTGTTTCAAATGAGATCGAAAGGTAGGGTAAACGGACTCATTTCTAAGCAAAAATGGTGGACTTGTCAAAAAATGTGTTTCATATGAGCTCCAAAGGTAGGGTGGTGGACTCGCTAAAAAAATGTGTTTCAAATGAACTCGAACGGTAGGGTAAACGGCCTTATTTCTAAGAAAAAATAGTGGACTCGCCGAAAAATGTGTTTCAAATGAGCTCCAAAGGTAGGGTGGTGGATTCGCTAAAAAATGGGTTTCAACTGATCTCGAAAGGTAGGGTAAACGACCTCATTTCTAAGCAAAAATGGTGGACTCGCCGAAAAATGTGTTTCAAAGGAGTTTCAAAGGTAGGGTGGTGGTCTAGCTGAAAAATGTGTTTCAAATGAGATCCAAAGATATGGTAAACGGCCCCATTTCTGAGCAAAAATGGTGGACTCGCCGGAAAATGTGTTTCATATGAGCTCCAAAGGTAGGGTGGTGGACTCGTTAAAAAAATGTGTTTCAAATGAGCTCGAAAGGTAGGGTAAAGGCCTTATTTCTAAGAAAACATAGTGGACTCGCTGGAAAATGTGTTTCAAATGAGCTCCAATGGTAGGGTGGTGGACTCGCTAAAAAATGTGTTTCAAATGAGCTCGAAAGGTCGGGTAAACGGCCTCATTTCTTAGAAAAAATGGTGGACTGGCCAAAAAAAGTGTTTCAAATGAGCTTCAAAGGTAGGGTGGTGGTCTAGCTGAAAAATGTGTTTCAAATGAGCTCCAAAGATAGGGTAAACAGCCCCATTTCTGAGTAAAAATGGTGGACTCGCTGAAAATTGTTTTTCATATGAGCTTCAAAGGTAGGGTGGTGGACTCGCTAAAAAATGTGTTTCAAATGAGTTTGAAAGGTAGGGTAAACAACCTCATTTGTAAGGAAAAAAGATAGACACGCCGAAAAATGTGTATCAAATGAGTTCGAAAGGTAGGGTGGTTGACTCGCTAAAAAATGTGTTTCAAATGAGCTCGAAAGGTAAGGTAAACGACCTTATTTCTAAGAAAAAATAGTGGACTCGCTGGAAAATGTGTTTCAAATGAGCTCCAAAGGTAGGGTGGTGGACTCGCTAAAAAATAAGTTTCAAATGAGCTCGAAAGGTAGGGTAAACAGACTCATTTCTAGGCAAAAATGGTGGACTCGCCAAAAAATGTGTTTCAAATGAGCTCAAAACGTAGGGTTGTGTGGACTCGCTGAAAAATGTGTTTCAAATGAGCTCCAAAGGTAGGGTAAACGGCCTCATTGCTAAGAAAAAATGGTGGACTCTCCGAAAAATGTGTTTCAAATGAGCTCGAAAGGTAGGGTGGTGGACTCGCTAAAAATGTGTTTCAAATGAGCTCGAAAGGTACGGTGGTGGACTCGCTAAAAAATGTGTTTCAAATGAGCTCGAAAGGGAGTGTGGTGTGGACTCACTAAAATATGTGTTTCAAATGAGCTCGAAAGGTAGGGTAAACGGCCTCATTTCTAAGCAAAAATGGTGGCCTCACCAAAAAATGTGTTTCAAATGAGCTTCAAAGGTAGGGTGGAGATCTAGGTGAAAAATGTGTTTCAAATGAGCTCCAATGATAGGGAAAACGGCCTCATTTCTGAGCAAAAATGGTGGACTCGCCTAAAATTGTGTTTCATATGAGCTCGAAAGGTAGGGCGGTGGACTCGCCAAAAAAATGTGTTTCGAATGATTTTGAAAGGTAGGATAAACAACCTCATTTGTAAGCAGAAAAGGTGGACACGCCGAAAAATGTGTTTCAAATGAGTTCGAAAGGTAGGGTGGTTGACTCGCTAAACAATATGTTTCAAATGAATTCCAAAGGTAGGGTAAATAGACTCATTTCTAAGCAAAAATGGTGGACTCGCCGAAAAATGTGTTTTAAATGAGCTCAAAACGTAGGGTGGTGTGGACTTGCTGAAAAATGTGTTTCGAATGAGCTCGAAAGGTAGGGTAAACGGCCTCATTTCTAAGCAAAAATGGTGGTCTCGCCGAAAATGTGTTTCAAATGAGCTCGAAAGGTAGGGTGGTGGACTCGCTAAAAAATGTGTTTCAAATGAGATCGAAAGGTAGGGTAAACGGACACATTTCTAAGCAAAAATGATGGACTTGTCAAAAAATGTGTTTCATATGAGCACCAAAGGTAGGGTGGTGGACTCGCTAAAAAAATGTGTTTCAAATGAACTCGAACGGTAGGGTAAACGGCCTTATTTCTAAGAAAAAATAGTGGACTCGCCGAAAAATGTGTTTCAAATGAGCTCCAAAGGTAGGGTGGTGGATTCGCTAAAAAATGGGTTTCAACTGATCTCGAAAGGTAGGGTAAACGACCTCATTTCTAAGCAAAAATGGTGGACTCGCCGAAAAATGTGTTTCAAAGGAGTTTCAAAGGTAGGGTGGTGGTCTAGCTGAAAAATGTGTTTCAAATGAGATCCAAAGATATGGTAAACGGCCCCATTTCTGAGCAAAAATGGTGGACTCGCCGGAAAATGTGTTTCATATGAGCTCCAAAGGTAGGGTGGTGGACTCGTTAAAAAATGTGTTTCAAATGAGCTCGGAAGGTAGGGTAAAGACCTTATTTCTAAGAAAACATAGTGGACTCGCTGGAAAATGTGTTTCAAATGAGCTCCAATGGTAGGGTGGTGGACTCGCTAAAAAATGTGTTTCAAATGAGCTCGAAAGGTAGGGTAACGGCCTCATTTCTTAGAAAAAATGGTGGACTGGCCAAAAAAAGTGTTTCAAATGAGCTTCAAAGGTAGGGTGGTGGTCTAGCTGAAAAATGTGTTTCAAATGAGCTCCAAAGATAGGGTAAACAGCCCCATTTCTGAGTAAAAATGGTGGACTCGCTGAAAATTGTTTTTCATATGAGCTCCAAAGGTAGGGTGGTGGACTTCTCAAAAAAATGTGTTTCAAATGAGTTTGAAAGGTAGGTTAAACAACCTCATTTGTAAGGAAAAAAGATAGAGACGCCGAAAAATGTGTATCAAATGAGTTCGAAAGGTAGGGTGGTTGACTCGCTAAAAAATGTGTTTCAAATGAGCTCGAAAGGTAAGGTAAACGACCTTATTTCTAAGAAAAAATAGTGGACTCGCTGGAAAATGTGTTTCGAATGAGCTCCACAGGTAGGGTGGTGGACTCGATAAAAAATAAGTTTCAAATGAGCTCGAAAGGTAGGGTAAACAGACTCATTTCTAAGCAAAAATGGTGGACTCGCCAAAGAATGTGTTTCAAATGAGCTCAAAACGTAGGGTTGTGTGGACTCGCTGAAAAATGTGTTTCAAATGATCTCCAAAGGTAGGGTAAACGACCTCATTTCTAAGAAAAAATGGTGGACTCTCCGAAAAATGTGTTTCAAATGAGCTCGAAAGGTAGGGTAAATGGCCTCATTTCTAAGCAAAAATGGTGGACTCGCCAAAAATGTGTTTCAAATGAGCTCGAAAGGTACGGTGGTGGACTCGCTAAAAAATGTGTTTCAAATAAGCTCGAAAGGGAGTGTGGTGTGGACTCACTAAAATATGTGTTTCAAATGAGCTCGAAAGGTAGGGTAAACGGCCTCATTTCTAAGCAAAAATGGTGGCCTCACCAAAAAATGTGTTTCAAATGAGCTTCAAAGGTAGGGTGGAGATCTAGGTGAAAAATGTGTTTCAAATGAGCTCCAATGATAGGGAAAACGGCCTCATTTCTGAGCAAAAATGGTGGACTCGCCGAAAATTGTGTTTCATATGAGCTCGAAAGGTAGGGCGGTGGACTCGCCAAAAAAATGTGTTTCAAATGATTTTGAAAGGTAGGATAAACAACCTCATTTGTAAGCAAAAAAGGTGGACACGCCGAAAAATGTGTTTCAAATGAGTTCGAAAGGTAGGGTGGTTGACTCGCTAAACAATATGTTTCAAATGAATTCCAAAGGTAGGGTAAACAGACTCATTTCTAAGCAAAAATGGTGGACTCGCCGAAAAATGTGTTTTAAATGAGCTCAAAACGTAGGGTGGTGTGGACTTTCTAAAAAATGTGTTTCGAATGAGCTCGAAAGGTAGGGTAAACGGCCTCATTTCTAAGCAAAAATGGTGGTCTCGCCGAAAATGTGTTTCAAATGAGCTCGATAGGTAGGGTGGTGGACTCGCTAAAAAATGTGTTTCTAATGAGATCGAAAGGTAGGGTAAACGGACTCATTTCTAAGCAAAAATGGTGGACTTGTCAAAAAATGTGTTTCATATGAGCTCCAAAGGTAGGGTGGTGGACTCGCTAAAAAAATGTGTTTCAAATGAACTCGAACGGTAGGGTAAACGGCCTTATTTCTAAGAAAAAATAGTGGACTCGCCGAAAAATGTGTTTCAAATGAGCTCCAAAGGTAGGGTGGTGGATTCGCTAAAAAATGTGTTTCAACTGATCTCGAAAGGTAGGGTAAACGACCTCATTTCTAAGCAAAAATGGTGGACTCGCTAAAAAATGTGTTTCAAATGAGTTTCAAAGGTAGGGTGGTGGTCTAGCTGAAAAATGTGTTTCAAATGAGATCCAAAGATATGGTAAACGGCCCCATTTCTGAGCAAAAATGGTGGACTCGCCGGAAAATGTGTTTCATATGAGCTCCAAAGGTAGGGTGGTGGACTCGTTAAAAAAATGTGTTTCAAATGAGCTCGAAAGGTAGGGTAAAAGCCTTATTTCTAAGAAAACATAGTGGACTCGCTGGAAAATGTGTTTCAAATGAGCTCCAATGGTAGGGTGGTGGACTCGCTAAAAAATGTGTTTCAAATGAGCTCGAAAGGTAGGGTAAACGGCCTCATTTCTTAGAAAAAATGGTGGACTGGCCAAAAAAAGTGTTTCAAATGAGCTTCAAAGGTAGGGTGGTGGTCTAGCTGAAAAATGTGTTTCAAATGAGCTCCAAAGATAGGGTAAACAACCCCATTTCTGAGTAAAAATGGTGGACTCGCTGAAAATTGTTTTTCATATGAGCTCCAAAGGTAGGGTGGTGGACTCGCTAAAAAATGTGTTTCAAATGAGTTTGAAAGGCAGGGTAAACAACCTCATTTGTAAGGAAAAAAGATAGACACGCCGAAAAATGTGTATCAAATGAGTTCGAAAGGTAGGGTGGTTGACTCACTAAAAAATGTGTTTCAAATGAGCTCGAAAGGTAAGGTAAACGACCTTATTTCTAAGAAAAAATAGTGGACTCGCTGGAAAATGTGTTTCGAATGTGCTCCACAGGTAGGGTGGTGGACTCGCTAAAAAATAAGTTTCAAATGAGCTCGAAAGGTAGGGTAAACAGACTCATTTCTAAGGAAAAATGGTGGACTCGCCAAAAAATGTGTTTCAAATGAGCTCAAAACGTAGGGTTGTGTGGACTCGCTGAAAAATGTGTTTCAAATGATCTCCAAAGGTAGGGTAAACGGCCTCATTTCTAAGAAAAAATGGTGGACTCTCCGAAAAATGTGTTTCAAATGAGCTCGAAAGGTAGGGTAAATGGCCTCATTTCTAAGAAAAAATGGTGGACTCGCCAAAAATGTGTTTCAAATGAGCTCGAAAGGTACGGTGGTGGACTCGCTAAACAATATGTTTCAAATGAATTCCAAAGGTAGGGTAAATAGACTCATTTCTAAGCAAAAATGGTGGACTCGCCGAAAAATGTGTTTTAAATGAGCTCAAAACGTAGGGTGGTGTGGACTTGCTGAAAAATGTGTTTCGAATGAGCTCGAAAGGTAGGGTAAACGGCCTCATTTCTAAGCAAAAATGGTGGTCTCGCCGAAAATGTGTTTCAAATGAGCTCGAAAGGTAGGGTGGTGGACTCGCTAAAAAATGTGTTTCAAATGAGATCGAAAGGTAGGGTAAACGGACACATTTCTAAGCAAAAATGATGGACTTGTCAAAAAATGTGTTTCATATGAGCACCAAAGGTAGGGTGGTGGACTCGCTAAAAAAATGTGTTTCAAATGAACTCGAACGGTAGGGTAAACGGCCTTATTTCTAAGAAAAAATAGTGGACTCGCCGAAAAATGTGTTTCAAATGAGCTCCAAAGGTAGGGTGGTGGATTCGCTAAAAAATGGGTTTCAACTGATCTCGAAAGGTAGGGTAAACGACCTCATTTCTAAGCAAAAATGGTGGACTCGCCGAAAAATGTGTTTCAAAGGAGTTTCAAAGGTAGGGTGGTGGTCTAGCTGAAAAATGTGTTTCAAATGAGATCCAAAGATATGGTAAACGGCCCCATTTCTGAGCAAAAATGGTGGACTCGCCGGAAAATGTGTTTCATATGAGCTCCAAAGGTAGGGTGGTGGACTCGTTAAAAAATGTGTTTCAAATGAGCTCGGAAGGTAGGGTAAAGACCTTATTTCTAAGAAAACATAGTGGACTCGCTGGAAAATGTGTTTCAAATGAGCTCCAATGGTAGGGTGGTGGACTCGCTAAAAAATGTGTTTCAGATGAGCTCGAAAGGTAGGGTAACGGCCTCATTTCTTAGAAAAAATGGTGGACTGGCCAAAAAAAGTGTTTCAAATGAGCTTCAAAGGTAGGGTGGTGGTCTAGCTGAAAAATGTGTTTCAAATGAGCTCCAAAGATAGGGTAAACAGCCCCATTTCTGAGTAAAAATGGTGGACTCGCTGAAAATTGTTTTTCATATGAGCTCCAAAGGTAGGGTGGTGGACTCTCAAAAAAATGTGTTTCAAATGAGTTTGAAAGGTAGGTTAAACAACCTCATTTGTAAGGAAAAAAGATAGAGACGCCGAAAAATGTGTATCAAATGAGTTCGAAAGGTAGGGTGGTTGACTCGCTAAAAAATGTGTTTCAAATGAGCTCGAAAGGTAAGGTAAACGACCTTATTTCTAAGAAAAAATAGTGGACTCGCTGGAAAATGTGTTTCGAATGAGCTCCACAGGTAGGGTGGTGGACTCGATAAAAAATAAGTTTCAAATGAGCTCGAAAGGTAGGGTAAACAGACTCATTTCTAAGCAAAAATGGTGGACTCGCCAAAAAATGTGTTTCAAATGAGCTCAAAACGTAGGGTTGTGTGGACTCGCTGAAAAATGTGTTTCAAATGATCTCCAAAGGTAGGGTAAACGACCTCATTTCTAAGAAAAAATGGTGGACTCTCCGAAAAATGTGTTTCAAATGAGCTCGAAAGGTAGGGTAAATGGCCTCATTTCTAAGAAAAAATGGTGGACTCGCCAAAAATGTGTTTCAAATGAGCTCGAAAGGTACGGTGGTGGACTCGCTAAAAAATGTGTTTCAAATGAGCTCGAAAGGGAGTGTGGTGTGGACTCACTAAAATATGTGTTTCAAATGAGCTCGAAAGGTAGGGTAAACGGCCTCATTTCTAAGAAAAAATGGTGGCCTCACCAAAAAATGTGTTTCAAATGAGCTTCAAAGGTAGGGTGGAGATCTAGGTGAAAAATGTGTTTCAAATGAGCTCCAATGATAGGGAAAACGGCCTCATTTCTGAGCAAAAATGGTGGACTCGCCGAAAATTGTGTTTCATATGAGCTCGAAAGGTAGGGCGGTGGACTCGCCAAAAAAATGTGTTTCAAATGATTTTGAAAGGTAGGATAAACAACCTCATTTGTAAGCAAAAAAGGTGGACACGCCGAAAAATGTGTTTCAAATGAGTTCGAAAGGTAGGGTGGTTGACTCGCTAAACAATATGTTTCAAATGAATTCCAAAGGTAGGGTAAACAGACTCATTTCTAAGCAAAAATGGTGGACTCGCCGAAAAATGTGTTTTAAATGAGCTCAAAACGTAGGGTGGTGTGGACTTGCTAAAAAATGTGTTTCGAATGAGCTCGAAAGGTAGGGTAAACGGCCTCATTTCTAAGCAAAAATGGTGGTCTCGCCGAAAATGTGTTTCAAATGAGCTCGATAGGTAGGGTGGTGGACTCGCTAAAAAATGTGTTTCTAATGAGATCGAAAGGTAGGGTAAACGGACTCATTTCTAAGCAAAAATGGTGGACTTGTCAAAAAATGTGTTTCATATGAGCTCCAAAGGTAGGGTGGTGGACTCGCTAAAAAAATGTGTTTCAAATGAACTCGAACGGTAGGGTAAACGGCCTTATTTCTAAGAAAAAATAGTGGACTCGCCGAAAAATGTGTTTGAAATGAGCTCCAAAGGTAGGGTGGTGGATTCGCTAAAAAATGTGTTTCAACTGATCTCGAAAGGTAGGGTAAACGACCTCATTTCTAAGCAAAAATGGTGGACTCGCTAAAAAATGTGTTTCAAATGAGTTTCAAAGGTAGGGTGGTGGTCTAGCTGAAAAATGTGTTTCAAATGAGATCCAAAGATATGGTAAACGGCCCCATTTCTGAGCAAAAATGGTGGACTCGCCGGAAAATGTGTTTCATATGAGCTCCAAAGGTAGGGTGGTGGACTCGTTAAAAAAATGTGTTTCAAATGAGCTCGAAAGGTAGGGTAAAAGCCTTATTTCTAAGAAAACATAGTGGACTCGCTGGAAAATGTGTTTCAAATGAGCTCCAATGGTAGGGTGGTGGACTCGCTAAAAAATGTGTTTCAAATGAGCTCGAAAGGTAGGGTAAACGGCCTCATTTCTTAGAAAAAATGGTGGACTGGCCAAAAAAAGTGTTTCAAATGAGCTTCAAAGGTAGGGTGGTGGTCTAGCTGAAAAATGTGTTTCAAATGAGCTCCAAAGATAGGGTAAACAACCCCATTTCTGAGTAAAAATGGTGGACTCGCTGAAAATTGTTTTTCATATGAGCTCCAAAGGTAGGGTGGTGGACTCGCTAAAAAATGTGTTTCAAATGAGTTTGAAAGGCAGGGTAAACAACCTCATTTGTAAGGAAAAAAGATAGACACGCTGAAAAATGTGTATCAAATGAGTTCGAAAGGTAGGGTGGTTGACTCGCTAAAAAATGTGTTTCAAATGAGCTCGAAAGGTAAGGTAAACGACCTTATTTCTAAGAAAAAATAGTGGACTCGCTGGAAAATGTGTTTCGAATGTGCTCCACAGGTAGGGTGGTGGACTCGCTAAAAAATAAGTTTCAAATGAGCTCGAAAGGTAGGGTAAACAGACTCATTTCTAAGGAAAAATGGTGGACTCGCCAAAAAATGTGTTTCAAATGAGCTCAAAACGTAGGGTTGTGTGGACTCGCTGAAAAATGTGTTTCAAATGATCTCCAAAGGTAGGGTAAACGGCCTCATTTCTAAGAAAAAATGGTGGACTCTCCGAAAAATGTGTTTCAAATGAGCTCGAAAGGTAGGGTAAATGGCCTCATTTCTAAGAAAAAATGGTGGACTCGCCAAAAATGTGTTTCAAATGAGCTCGAAAGGTACGGTGGTGGACTCGCTAAAAAATGTGTTTCAAATGAGCTCGAAAGGGAGTGTGGTGTGGACTCACTAAAATATGTGTTTCAAATGAGCTCGAAAGGTAGGGTAAACGGCCTCATTTCTAACCAAAAATGGTGGCCTCACCAAAAAATGTGTTTCAAATGAGCTTCAAAGGTAGGGTGGAGATCTAGGTGAAAAATGTGTTTCAAATGAGCTCCAATGATAGGGAAAACTACCTCATTTCTGAGCAAAAATGGTGGACTCGCCGAAAATTGTGTTTCATATGAGCTCGAAAGGTAGGGCGGTGGACTCGCCAAAAAAATGTGTTTCAAATGATTTTGAAAGGTAGGATAAACAACCTCATTTGTAAGCAAAAAAGGTGGACACGCCAAAAAATGTGTTTCAAATGAGTTCGAAAGGTAGGGTGGTTGACTCGCTAAAAAATATGTTTCAAATGAATTCCAAAGGTAGGGTAAACAGACTCATTTCTAAGCAAAAATGGTGGACTCGCCGAAAAATGTGTTTTAAATGAGCTCAAAACGTAGGGTGGTGTGGACTTGCTAAAAAATGTGTTTCGAATGAGCTCGAAAGGTAGGGTAAACGGCCTCATTTCTAAACAAAAATGGTGGTCTCGCCAAAAATGTGTTTCAAATGAGCTCGAAATGTAGGGTGGTGGACTCGCTAAAAAATGTGTTTCAAATGAGATCGAAAGGTAGGGTAAACGGACTCATTTCTAAGCAAAAATGGTGGACTTGTCAAAAAATGTGTTTCATATCAGCTCCAAAGGTAGGGTGGTGGACTCGCTACAAAAATGTGTTTCAAATGAACTCGAACGGTAGGGTAAACGGCCTTATTTCTAAGAAAAAATAGTGGACTCGCCGAAAAATGTGTTTCAAATGAGCTCCAAAGGTAGGGTGGTGGATTCGCTAAAAAATGTGTTTCAACTGATCTCGAAAGGTAGGGTAAACGACCTCATTTCTAAGAAAAAATGGTGGACTCGCCGAAAAATGTGTTTCAAAGGAGTTTCAAAGGTAGGGTGGTGGTCTAGCTGAAAAATGTGTTTCAAATGAGATCCAAAGATATGGTAAACGGCCCCATTTCTGAGCAAAAATGGTGGACTCGCCGGAAAATGTGTTTCATATGAGCTCCAAAGGTAGGGTGGTGGACTCGTTAAAAAAATGTGTTTCAAATGAGCTCGAAAGGTAGGGTAAAGGCCTTATTTCTAAGAAAACATAGTGGACTCGCTGGAAAATGTGTTTCAAATGAGCTCCAATGGTAGGGTGGTGGACTCGCTAAAAAATGTGTTTCAAATGAGTTTGAAAGGTAGGATAAACAACCTCATTTGTAAGCAAAAAAGGTGGACACGCCGAAAAATGTGTTTCAAATGAGTTCGAAAGGTAGGGTGGTTGACTCGCTAAAAAATATGTTTCAAATGAATTCCAAAGGAAGGGTAAACAGACTCATTTCTAAGAAAAAATGGTGGACTCGCCGAAAAATGTGTTTCAAATGAGCTCAAAACGTAGGGTGGTGTGGACTTGCTAAAAAATGTGTTTCGAATGAGCTCGAAAGGTAGGGTAAACGGCCTCATTTCTAAGAAAAAATGGTGGACTCCCGCAAAATGTGTTTCAAATGAGCTCGAAAGGTAGGGTGGTGGACTCGCTTAAAAATGTGTTTCAAATGAGCTTGAAAGGTAGGGTAAACGCACTCATTGCTAAGCAAAAATAGTGGACTCGCCAAAAAATGTGTTTCATATGAGCTCCAAAGGTAGGGTGGTGGACTCGCTAAAAAAATGTGGTATGAGCTCGAAAGGTAGGGTGGAGGACTCGCTAAAAAATGTGTTTCAAATGAGTTTGAAAGGTAGGATAAACAGCCTGATTTGTAAGCAAAAAAGGTGGACACGTCGAAAAATGTGTTTCAAATGAGTTCAAAAGGTAGGGTGGTTGACTCGCTAAAAAATGTGTTTCAAATGAATTCAAAAGGTAGGGTAAACAGACTCATTTCGAAGCAAAAATGGTGGACTCGCCGAAAATGTGTTTCAAATGAGCTCAAAACGTCGGGTGGTGTGGGCTCGCTAAAAAATATGTTTCAAATGAACTCGAACGGTAGGGTAAACGGCCTTATTTCTAAGAAAAAATAGTGGACTCGCCGAAAAATGTGTTTAAAATGAGCTCCAAAGGTAGGGTGGTGGATTCGCTAAAAAATGTGTTTCAACTGAGCTCGAAAGGTAGGGTAAATGGCCTCATTTCGAAGCAAAAATGGTGGACTCGCCGAAAAATGTGTTTCGAATGAGTTTCAAAGGTAGGGTGGTGGTCTAGCTGAAAAATGTGTTTCAAATGAGCTCCAAAGACAGGGTAAACGGCCCCATTTCGGAGCAAAAATGGTAGATTCGCGAAAAATGTGTTTCATATGAGCTCCAAAGGTAGGGTGGTGGACTCGCTAAAAAATGTGTTTCAAATGAGTTCGAAAGGTAGGGTGAGCAGCCTCATTTGTAAACAAAAAAGGTGGACACGCCAAAAAATGTGTTTCGAATGAGATCGAAAGGTAGGGTGGTTGACTCGCTAAAAAATATGTTTCAAACGAATTCAAAAGGTAGGGTAAACGGACTCATTTCTAAGAAAAAATGGTGGACTCGCCGAAAAATGTGTTTCAAATGAGCTCAAAACGTAGGGTGGTGTGGACTCGCTAAAAAATGTGTTTCAAATGAGCTCGAAAGGTAGGGTAAACGGCCTCATTTCTAAGAAAAAATGGTGGACTGGCCAAAAAAAGTGTTTCAAATGAGCTCGAAAGGTAGGGTGGTGGTCTAGCTGAAAAATGTGTTTCAAATGAGCTCCAGAGATAGGGTAAACAGCCTCATTTCTAAGAAAAAATGGTGGACTCGCTGAAAATTGTGTTTCATATGAGCTCCAAAGATAGGGTAAACGGCTCCATTTCGGAGCAAAAATGGTAGATTCGCCGAAAAATGTGTTTCAAATGAGCTCAAAACGTAGGGTGGTGTGGACTCGCTAAAAAATGTGTTTCGAATGAGCTCGAAAGGTAGGGTAAATGGCCTCATTTCTAAGCAAAAATGGTGGACTCTCCGAAATATGTGTTTGAAATGAGCTCGAAAGGTAGGGTGGTGTGGACTCACTAAAATATGTGTTTCAAATGAGCTCGAAAGGTCGGGTAAACGGACTCATTTCTAAGAAAAAATGGTGGACTCGCCAAAAAATGTGTTTCAAATGAGCTTCAAAGGTAGGGTGGTGATCTAGCTGAAAAATGTGTTTCAAATGAGCTCCAATGATAGGGAAAATGGCCCCATTTCTGAGCAAAAATGGTGGACTCGCCGAAAATTGTGTTTCATATGAGCTCGAATGGTAGGGTGGTGGAATCGCTAAAAAATGTGTTTCAAATGAGTTTGAAAGGTAGGATAAACAACCTCATTTGTAAGCAAAAAAGGTGGACACGCCAAAAAATGTGTTTCAAATGAGTTCAAAAGGTAGGGTGGTTGACTCGCTAAAAAATGTGTTTCAAATGAATTCAAAAGGTAGGGTAAACAGACTCATTTCTAAGCAAAAATGGTGGACTCGCCGAAAAATGTGTTTCAAATGAGCTCAAAACGTAGGGTGGTGTGGACTCGCTAAAAATTGTGTTTCAAATAAGCTCGAAAGGTAGGGTAAACGGCCTCATTTCTAAGAAAAAATGGTGGACTCGCCAAAAAATGTGTTTCATATGAGCTCCAAAGATAGGGTAAACGGCTCCATTTCGGAGCAAAAATGGTAGATTCGCCGAAAAATGTGTTTCATATGAGCTCCAAAGGTAGGGTGGTGGACTCGCTAAAAAATGTGTTTCAAATGAGTTCGAAAGGTAGGGTAAGCGATCTCATTTGTAAACAAAAAAGGTGGACACGCCAAAAAATGTGTTTCGAATGAGATCGAAAGGTAGGGTGGTTGACTCGCTAAAAAATATGTTTCAAACGAATTCAAAAGGTAGGGTAAACGGACTCATTTCTAAGAAAAATGGTGGACTCGCCGAAAAATGTGTTTCAAATGAGCTCAAAACGTAGGGTGGTGTGGACTCGCTAAAAAATGTGTTTCAAATGAGCTCGAAAGGTAGGGTAAACGGCCTCATTTCTAAGAAAAAATGGTGGACTGGCCAAAAAAAGTGTTTCAAATGAGCTCGAAAGGTAGGGTGGTGGTCTAGCTGAAAAATGTGTTTCAAATGAGCTCCAGAGATAGGGTAAACAGCCTCATTTCTAAGAAAAAATGGTGGACTCGCTGAAAATTGTGTTTCATATGAGCTCCAAAGATAGGGTAAACGGCTCCATTTCGGAGCAAAAATGGTAGATTCGCCGAAAAATGTGTTTCAAATGAGCTCAAAACGTAGGGTGGTGTGGACTCGCTAAAAAATGTGTTTCGAATGAGCTCGAAAGGTAGGGTAAATGGCCTCATTTCTAAGCAAAAATGGTGGACTCTCCGAAATATGTGTTTGAAATGAGCTCGAAAGTAGGGTGGTGTGGACTCACTAAAATATGTGTTTCAAATGAGCTCGAAAGGTCGGGTAAACGGACTCATTTCTAAGAAAAAATGGTGGACTCGCCAAAAAATGTGTTTCAAATGAGCTTCAAAGGTAGGGTGGTGATCTAGCTGAAAAATGTGTTTCAAATGAGCTCCAATGATAGGGAAAATGGCCCCATTTCTGAGCAAAAATGGTGGACTCGCCGAAAATTGTGTTTCATATGAGCTCGAATGGTAGGGTGGTGGAATCGCTAAAAAATGTGTTTCAAATGAGTTTGAAAGGTAGGATAAACAACCTCATTTGTAAGCAAAAAAGGTGGACACGCCAAAAAATGTGTTTCAAATGAGTTCAAAAGGTAGGGTGGTTGACTCGCTAAAAAATGTGTTTCAAATGAATTCAAAAGGTAGGGTAAACAGACTCATTTCTAAGCAAAAATGGTGGACTCGCCGAAAAATGTGTTTCAAATGAGCTCAAAACGTAGGGTGGTGTGGACTCGCTAAAAATTGTGTTTCAAATAAGCTCGAAAGGTAGGGTAAACGGCCTCATTTCTAAGAAAAAATGGTGGACTCGCCAAAAAATGTGTTTCATATGAGCTCCAAAGATAGGGTAAACGGCTCCATTTCGGAGCAAAAATGGTAGATTCGCCGAAAAATGTGTTTCATATGAGCTCCAAAGGTAGGGTGGTGGACTCGCTAAAAAATGTGTTTCAAATGAGTTCGAAAGGTAGGGTAAGCGATCTCATTTGTAAACAAAAAAGGTGGACACGCCAAAAAATGTGTTTCGAATGAGATCGAAAGGTAGGGTGGTTGACTCGCTAAAAAATGTGTTTCAAACGAATTCAAAAGGTAGGGTAAACAGACTAATTTCTAAGAAAAAATGGTGGACTCGCCGAAAAATGTGTTTCAAATGAGCTCAAAACGTAGGGTGGTGTGGACTCTCTAAAAAATGTGTTTCAAATGAGCTCGAAAGGTAGGGTAAACGACCTCATTTCTAAGAAAAAATGGTGGACTCGCCAAAAAATGTGTTTCAAAGGTAGGGTGGTGGTCTAGCTGAAAAATGTGTTTCAAATGAGCTCCAAAGATAGGGTAAACGGCCCCATTTCGGAGCAAAAATGGTAGATTCGCCGAAAAATGTGTTTCATATGAGCTCCAAAGGTAGGGTGGTGGACTCGCTAAAAAATGTGTTTCAAATGAGTTCGAAAGGTAGGGTAAGCGGCCTCATTTGTAAACAAAAAGGGTGGACACACCAAAAAATGTGTTTCGAATGAGATCGAAAGGTAGTGTGGTTGACTCGCTAAAAAATGTGTTTCAAACGAATTCAAAAGGTAGGGTAAACAGACTCATTTCTAAGAAAAAATGGTGGACTCGCCGAAAAATGTGTTTCAAATGAGCTCAAAACGTAGGGTGGTGTGGACTCGCTAAAAAATGTGTTTCAAATGAGCTCGAAAGGTAGGGTAAACGGACTCATTTCTAAGAAAAAATGGTGGACTCGCCAAAAAATGTGTTTCAAATGAGTTTCAAAGGTAGGGTGGTGGTCTAGCTGAAAAATGTGTTTCAAATGAGCTCCAAAGATAGGGTAAACGGCCCCATTTCGGAGCAAAAATGGTAGATTCGCCGAAAAATGTGTTTCATATGAGCTCCAAAGGTAGGGTGGTGGACTCGCTAAAAAATGTGTTTCAAATGAGTTCGAAAGGTAGGGTAAGCGACCTCATTTGTAAACAAAAAGGTGGACACGCCAAAAAATGTGTTTCGAATGAGATCGAAAGGTAGGGTGGTTGACTCGCTAAAAAATGTGTTTCAAACGAATTCAAAAGGTAGGGTAAACAGACTCATTTCTAAGAAAAAATGGTGGACTCGCCGAAAAATGTGTTTCAAATGAGCTCAAAACGTAGGGTGGTGTGGACTCGCTAAAAAATGTGTTTCAAATGAGCTCGAAAGGTAGGGTAAACGGCCTCATTTCTAAGAAAAAATGGTGGACTCGCCAAAAAATGTGTTTCAAATGAGTTTCAAAGGCAGGGTGCTGGTCTAGCTGAAAAATGTGTTTCAAATGAGCTCCAAAGGTAGGGTAAACGGCCTCATTTCTAAGCAAAAATGGTGGACTCTCCGAAAAATCTGTTTCAAATGAGCTCGAAAGGTAGGGCGGTGGACTCGCCAAAAAAATGTGTTTCAAATGATTTTGAAAGGTAGGATAAACAACCTCATTTGTAAGCAAAAAAGGTGGACACGCCGAAAAATGTGTTTCAAATGAGTTCGAAAGGTAGGGTGGTTGACTCGCTAAAAAATATGTTTCAAATGAATTCCAAAGGTAGGGTAAACAGACTCATTTCTAAGCAAAAATGGTGGACTCGCCGAAAAATGTGTTTTAAATGAGCTCAAAACGTAGGGTGGTGTGGACTTGCTAAAAAATGTGTTTTGAATGAGCTCGAAAGGTAGGGTAAACGGCCTCATTTCTAAACAAAAATGGTGGTCTCGCCGAAAATGTGTTTCAAATGAGCTCGAAATGTAGGGTGGTGGACTCGCTAAAAAATGTGTTTCAAATGAGATCGAAAGGTAGGGTAAACGGACTCATTTCTAAGAAAAAATGGTGGACTTGTCAAAAAATGTGTTTCATATGAGCTCCAAAGGTAGGGTGGTGGACTCGTTAAAAAAATGTGTTTCAAATGAGCTCGAAAGGTAGGGTAAAGGCCTTATTTCTAAGAAAACATAGTGGACTCGCTGGAAAATGTGTTTCAAATGAGCTCCAATGGTAGGGTGGTGGACTCGCTAAAAAATGTGTTTCAAATGAGTTTGAAAGGTAGGATAAACAACCTCATTTGTAAGCAAAAAAGGTGGACACGCCGAAAAATGTGTTTCAAATGAGTTCGAAAGGTAGGGTGGTTGACTCGCTAAAAAATATGTTTCAAATGAATTCCAAAGGAAGGGTAAACAGACTCATTTCTAAGAAAAAATGGTGGACTCGCCGAAAAATGTGTTTCAAATGAGCTCAAAACGTAGGGTGGTGTGGACTTGCTAAAAAATGTGTTTCGAATGAGCTCGAAAGGTAGGGTAAACGGCCTCATTTCTAAGAAAAAATGGTGGACTCCCGCAAAATGTGTTTCAAATGAGCTCGAAAGGTAGGGTGGTGGACTCGCTTAAAAATGTGTTTCAAATGAGCTTGAAAGGTAGGGTAAACGCACTCATTGCTAAGCAAAAATAGTGGACTCGCCAAAAAATGTGTTTCATATGAGCTCCAAAGGTAGGGTGGTGGACTCGCTAAAAAAATGTGTTATGAGCTCGAAAGGTAGGGTGGAGGACTCGCTAAAAAATGTGTTTCAAATGAGTTTGAAAGGTAGGATAAACAGCCTGATTTGTAAGCAAAAAAGGTGGACACGTCGAAAAATGTGTTTCAAATGAGTTCAAAAGGTAGGGTGGTTGACTCGCTAAAAAATGTGTTTCAAATGAATTCAAAAGGTAGGGTAAACAGTCTCATTTCGAAGCAAAAATGGTGGACTCGCCAAAAATGTGTTTCAAATGAGCTCAAAACGTAGGGTGGTGTGGGCTCGCTAAAAAATATGTTTCAAATGAACTCGAACGGTAGGGTAAACGGCCTTATTTCTAAGAAAAAATAGTGGACTCGCCGAAAAATGTGTTTAAAATGAGCTCCAAAGGTAGGGTGGTGGATTCGCTAAAAAATGTGTTTCAACTGAGCTCGAAAGGTAGGGTAAATGGCCTCATTTCTAAGCAAAAATGGTGGACTCGCCGAAAAATGTGTTTCGAATGAGTTTCAAAGGTAGGGTGGTGGTCTAGCTGAAAAATGTGTTTCAAATGAGCTCCAAAGACAGGGTAAACGGCCCCATTTCAGAGCAAAAATGGTAGATTCGCCAAAAATGTGTTTCATATGAGCTCCAAAGGTAGGGTGGTGGACTCGCTAAAAAATGTGTTTCAAATGAGTTCGAAAGGTAGGGTAAGCGGCCTCATTTGTAAACAAAAAAGGTGGACACGCCAAAAAATGTGTTTCGAATGAGATCGAAAGGTAGGGTGGTTGACTCGCTAAAAAATGTGTTTCAAACGAATTCAAAAGGTAGGGTAAACAGACTCATTTCTAAGAAAAAATGGTGGACTCGCCGAAAAATGTGTTTCAAATGAGCTCAAAACGTAGGGTGGTGTAGACTCGCTAAAAAATGTGTTTCAAATGAGCTCGAAAGGTAGGGTAAACGGCCTCATTTCTAAGAAAAAATGGTGGACTGGCCAAAAAAAGTGTTTCAAATGAGCTCGAAAGGTAGGGTGGTGGTCTAGCTGAAAAATGTGTTTCAAATGAGCTCCAGAGATAGGGTAAACAGCCCCATTTCTGAGTAAAAATGGTGGACTCGCTGAAAATTGTTTTTCATATGAGCTCCAAAGGTAGGGTGGTGGACTCGCTAAAAAATGTGTTTCAAATGAGTTTGAAAGGTAGGGTAAACAACCTCATTTGTAAGGAAAAAAGATAGACACGCCGAAAAATGTGTATAAAATGAGTTTGAAAGGTAGGGTGGTTGACTCGCTAAAAAATGTGTTTCGACTGAGCTCGAAATGTAGGGTAAACGGCCTCATATCTAAGCAAAAATGGTGGAATCGCCGAAAAATGTGTTTCATATGAGCTCCAAAGGTAGAGTGGTGGACTCGCTAAAAATGTTTTTCAAATGAGCTCGAAAGGTAGGGTAAACGGCCTTATTTCTAAGAAAAAATAGTGGACTCGCTTGAAAATGTGTTTCAAATGAGCTCCAAAGGTAAGGTGGTGGACTCGCTAAAAAATGTGTTTCAAATGAGCTCGAAAGGTAGGGTAAACAGACTCATTTCTAAGCAAAAATGGTGGACTCGCCGAAAAATATGTTTCAAATGAGCTCAAAACGTAGGGTGGTGTGGACTCGCTGAAAAATGTGTTTCAAATGAGCTCCGAAGGTAGGGTAAACGGCCTCATTTCTAAGAAAAAATGGTGGACTCTCCGAAAAATGTGTTTCAAATGAGCTTCAAACGTAGGGTGGTGTGGACTCGCTAAAATATGTGTTTCAAATGAGCTCGAAAGGTAGGGCGGTGGACTCGCTAAAAAATGTGTTTCAAATGAGTTTGAAAGGTAGGATAAACAACATCATTTGTAAGCAAAAAAGGTGGACACGCCGAAAAATGTTTTTCAAATGAGTTCGAAAGGTAGGGTGGTTGACTCGCTAAAAAATATGTTTCAAATGAATTCCAAAGGTAGGGTAAACAGACTCATTTCTAAGCAAAAATGGTGGACTCGCCGAAAAATGGGTTTCAAATGAGCTCAAAACGTAGGGTGGTGGGGACTTGCTAAAAAATGTGTTTCGAATGAGCTCGAAAGGTAGGGTAAACGGCCTCATTTCTAAGAAAAAATGGTGGACTCGCGCAAAATGTGTTTCAAATGAGCTCGAAAGTTTGGGTGGTGGACTCGCTTAAAGATGTGTTTCAAATGAGCTTGAAAGGTAGGGTAAACGCACTCATTGCTAAGCAAAAATGGTGGACTCGCCAAAAAATGTGTTTCATATGAGCTGCAAAGGTAGGGTGGTGGACTCGCTAAAAAAATGTGTTATGAGCTCGAAAGGTAGGTTGGAGGACTCGCTAAAAAATGTGTTTCAAATGAGTTTGAAAGGTAGGATAAACAGCCTGATTTGTAAGCAAAAAAGGTGGACACGTCGAAAAATGTGTTTCAAATGAGTTCAAAAGGTAGGGTGGTTGACTCGCTAAAAAATGTGTTTCAAATGTATTCAAAAGGTATGGTAAACAGACTCATTTCTAAGAAAAAATGGTGGACTCGCCGAAAAATGTGTTTCAAATGAGCTCAAAACGTAGGGTGGTGTGGACTCGCTAAAAAATATGTTTCAAATGAACTCGAACGGTAGGGTAAATGGCCTCATTTCTAAGCAAAAATGGTGGACTCGCCGAAAAATGTGTTTCAAATGAGTTTCAAAGGTAGGGTGGTGGTCTAGCTGAAAAATGTGTTTCAAATGAGCTCCAAAGATAGGGTAAACGGCCCCATTTCGGAGCAAAAATGGTAGATTCGCCGAAAAATGTGTTTCATATGAGCTCCAAAGGTAGGGTGGTGGACTCGCTAAAAAAATTGTTTCAAATGAGTTCGAAAGGTAGGGTAAGTGTCCTCATTTGTAAACAAAAAAGGTGGACACGCCAAAAAATGTGTTTCGAATGAGATCGAAAGGTAGGGTGGTTAACTCGCTAAAAAATGTGTTTCAAACGAATTCAAAAGGTAGGGTAAACAGACTCATTTCTAAGAAAAAATGGTGGACTCGCCGAAAAATGTGTTTCAAATGAGCTCAAAACGTAGGGTGGTGTGGACTCGCTAAAAAATGTGTTTCGAATGAGCTCGAAAGGTAGGGTAAATGGCCTCATTTCTAAGCAAAAATGGTGGACTCTCCGAAATATGTGTTTCAAATGAGCTCGAAAGGTAGGGTGGTGTGGACTCACTAAAATATGTGTTTCAAATGAGCTCGAAAGGTCGGGTAAACGGACTCATTTCTAAGAAAAAATGGTGGACTCTCCAAAAAATGTGTTTCAAATGAGCTTGAAAGGTTGGGTGGTGTGGACTCGCTAATATATGTGTTTCAAATGAGCTCGAAAGGTAGGGTAAACGGCCTCATTTCTAAGCAAAAATGGTGGAGTCGCCAAAAATGTGTTTCAAATGAGTTCGAAAGGTAGGGTGGTTGACTCGCTAAAAAATATGTTTCAAATGAATTCCAAAGGTAGGGTAAACAGACTCATTTCTAAGCAAAAATGGTGGACTCGCCGAAAAATGGGTTTCAAATGAGCTCAAAACGTAGGGTGGTGGGGACTTGCTAAAAAATGTGTTTCGAATGAGCTCGAAAGGTAGGGTAAACGGCCTCATTTCTAAGAAAAAATGGTGGACTCGCGCAAAATGTGTTTCAAATGAGCTCGAAAGTTTGGGTGGTGGACTCGCTTAAAGATGTGTTTCAAATGAGCTTGAAAGGTAGGGTAAACGCACTCATTGCTAAGCAAAAATGGTGGACTCGCCAAAAAATGTGTTTCATATGAGCTGCAAAGGTAGGGTGGTGGACTCGCTAAAAAAATGTGTTATGAGCTCGAAAGGTAGGTTGGAGGACTCGCTAAAAATGTGTTTCAAATGAGTTTGAAAGGTAGGATAAACAGCCTGATTTGTAAGCAAAAAAGGTAGACACGTCGAAAAATGTGTTTCAAATGAGTTCAAAAGGTAGGGTGGTTGACTCGCTAAAAAATGTGTTTCAAATGTATTCAAAAGGTATGGTAAACAGACTCATTTCTAAGAAAAAATGGTGGACTCGCCGAAAAATGTGTTTCAAATGAGCTCAAAACGTAGGGTGGTGTGGACTCGCTAAAAAATATGTTTCAAATGAACTCGAACGGTAGGGTAAATGGCCTCATTTCTAAGCAAAAATGGTGGACTCGCCGAAAAATGTGTTTCAAATGAGTTTCAAAGGTAGGGTGGTGGTCTAGCTGAAAAATGTGTTTCAAATGAGCTCCAAAGATAGGGTAAACGGCCCCATTTCGGAGCCAAAATGGTAGATTCGCCGAAAAATGTGTTTCATATGAGCTCCAAAGGTAGGGTGGTGGACTCGCTAAAAAATTTGTTTCAAATGAGTTCGAAAGGTAGGGTAAGTGTCCTCATTTGTAAACAAAAAAGGTGGACACGCCAAAAAATGTGTTTCGAATGAGATCGAAAGGTAGGGTGGTTAACTCGCTAAAAAATGTGTTTCAAACGAATTCAAAAGGTAGGGTAAACAGACTCATTTCTAAGAAAAAATGGTGGACTCGCCGAAAAATGTGTTTCAAATGAGCTCAAAACGTAGGGTGGTGTGGACTCGCTAAAAAATGTGTTTCGAATGAGCTCGAAAGGTAGGGTAAATGGCCTCATTTCTAAGCAAAAATGGTGGACTCTCCGAAATATGTGTTTCAAATGAGCTCAAAAGGTAGGGTGGTGTGGACTCACTAAAATATGTGTTTCAAATGAGCTCGAAAGGTCGGGTAAACGGACTCATTTCTAAGAAAAAATGGTGGACTCGCCAAAAAATGTGTTTCAAATGAGCTTCAAAGGTAGGGTGGTGATCTAGCTGAAAAATGTGTTTCAAATGAGCTCCAATGATAGGGAAAACGGCCCCATTTCTGAGCAAAAATGGTGGACTCGCCGAAAATTGTGTTTCATATGAGCTCGAATGGTAGGGTGGTGGAATCGCTAAAAAATGTGTTTCAAATGAGTTTGAAAGGTAGGATAAACAACCTCATTTGTAAGCAAAAAAGGTGGACACGCCAAAAAATGTGTTTCAAATGAGTTCAAAAGGTAGGGAGGTTGACTCGCTAAAAAATGTGTTTCAAATGAATTCAAAAGGTAGGGTAAACAGACCCATTTCTAAGCAAAAATGGTGGACTCGCCGAAAAATGTGTTTCAAATGAGCTCAAAACGTAGGGTGGTGTGGACTCGCTAAAAATTGTGTTTCAAATAAGCTCGAAAGGTAGGGTAAACGGCCTCATTTCTAAGAAAAAATGGTGGACTCGCCAAAAAATGTGTTTCATATGAGCTCCAAAGATAGGGTAAACGGCTCCATTTCGGAGCAAAAATGGTAGATTCGCCGAAAAATGTGTTTCATATGAGCTCCAAAGGTAGGGTGGTGGACTCGCTAAAAAATGTGTTTCAAATGAGTTCGAAAGGTAGGGTAAGCGATCTCATTTGTAAACAAAAAAGGTGGACACGCCAAAAAATGTGTTTCGAATGAGATCGAAAGGTAGGGTGGTTGACTCGCTAAAAAATGTGTTTCAAACGAATTCAAAAGGTAGGGTAAACAGACTCATTTCTAAGAAAAAATGGTGGACTCGCCGGAAAATGTGTTTCAAATGAGCTCAAAACGTAGGGTGGTGTGGACTCGCTAAAAAATGTGTTTCAAATGAGCTCGAAAGGTAGGGTAAACGACCTCATTTCTAAGAAAAAATGGTGGACTCGCCAAAAAATGTGTTTCAAATGAGTTTCAAAGGTACGGTGGTGGTCTAGCTGAAAAATATGTTTCAAATGAGCTCCAAAGATAGGGTAAACGGCCCCATTTCGGAGCAAAAATGGTAGATTCGCCGAAAAATGTGTTTCATATGAGCTCCAAAGGTAGGGTGGTGGACTCGCTAAAAAATGTGTTTCAAATGAGTTCGAAAGGTAGGGTAAGCGGCCTCATTTGTAAACAAAAAGGGTGGACACGCCAAAAAATGTGTTTCGAATGAGATCGAAAGGTAGTGTGGTTGACTCACTAAAAAATGTGTTTCAAGCGAATTCAAAAGGTAGGGTAAACAGACTCATTTCTAAGAAAAAATGGTGGACTCGCCGAAAAATGTGTTTCAAATGAGTTCAAAACGTAGGGTGGTGTGGACTCGCTAAAAAATGTGTTTCAAATGAGCTCGAAAGGTAGGGTAAACGGCCTCATTTCTATGAAAAAATGGTGGACTCGCCAAAAAATGTGTTTCAAATGAGTTTCAAAGGTAGGGTGGTGGTCTAGCTGAAAAATGTGTTTCAAATGAGCTCCAAAGATAGGGTAAACGGCCCCATTTCGGAGCAAAAATGGTAGATTCGCCGAAAAATGTGTTTCATATGAGCTCCAAAGGTAGGGTGGTGGACTCGCTAAAAAATGTGTTTCAAATGAGTTCGAAAGGTAGGGTAAGCGACCTCATTTGTAAACAAAAAGGTGGACACGCCAAAAAATGTGTTTCGAATGAGATCGAAAGGTAGGGTGGTTGACTCGCTAAAAAATGTGTTTCAAACGAATTCAAAAGGTAGGGTAAACAGACTCATTTCTAAGAAAAAATGGTGGACTCGCCGAAAAATGTGTTTCAAGTGAGCTCAAAACGTAGGGTGGTGTGGACTCGCTAAAAAATGTGTTTCAAATGAGCTCGAAAGGTAGGGTAAACGGCCTCATTTCTAAGAAAAAATGGTGGACTCGCCAAAAAATGTGTTTCAAATGAGTTTCAAAGGTAGGGTGGTGGTCTAGCTGAAAAATGTGTTTCAATTGAGCTCCAAAGATAGGGTAAACGGCCCCATTTTGGAGCAAACATGGTAGATTCGCCGAAAAATGTGTTTCATATGAGCTCCAAAGGTAGGGTGGTGGACTCGCTAAAAAATGTGTTTCAAATGAGTTCAAAAGGTAGGGTAAGCGGCCTCATTTGTAAACAAAAAAGGTGGGCACGCCAAAAAATGTGTTTCGAATGAGATCGAAAGGTAGGGTGGTTGACTCGCTAAAAAATGTGTTTCAAACGAATTCAAAAGGTAGGGTAAACAGACTCATTTCTAAGAAAAAATGGTGGACTCGCCGAAAAATGTGTTTCAAATGAGCTCAAAACGTAGGGTGGTGTGGACTCGCTAAAAAATGTGTTTCGAATGAGCTCGAAAGGTAGGGTAAACGGCCTCATTTCTAAGAAAAAATGGTCGACTCTCCGAAAAATGTGTTTCAAATGAGCTTCAAACGTAGGGTGGTGTGGACTCGCTAAAATATGTGTTTCAAATGAGCTCGAAAGGTAGGGCGGTGGACTCGCTAAAAAATGTGTTTCAAATGAGGTTGAAAGGTAGGATAAACAACCTCATTTGTAAGCAAAAAAGGTGGACACGCCGAAAAATGTGTTTCAAATGAGTTTGAAAGGTAGGGTGGTTGACTCGCTAAAAAATATGTTTCAAATGAATTCCAAAGGTAGGGTAAACAGACTCATTTCTAAGCAAAAATGGTGGACTCGCCGAAAAATGTTTTTCAAATGAGCTCAAACGTAGGGTGGTGTGGACTTGCTAAAAAATGTGTTTCAAATGAGCTCGAAAGGTAGGGTGGTGGACTCGCTTAAAAATGTGTTTCAAATGAGCTTGAAAGGTAGGGTAAACGCACTCATTGCTAAGCAAAAATGGTGGACTCGCCAAAAAATGTGTTTCATATGAGCTCCAAAGGTAGGGTGGTGGACTCGCTAAAAAAATGTGTTATGAGCTCGAAAGGTAGGGTGGAGGACTCGCTAAAAAATGTGTTTCAAATGAGTTTGAAAGGTAGGATAAACAGCCTGATTTGTAAGCAAAAAATGTGGACACGTCGAAAAATGTGTTTCAAATGAGTTCAAAAGGTAGGGTGGTTGAGTCGCTAAAAAATGTGTTTCAAATGTATTCAAAAGGTAGGGTAAACAGACTCATTTCTAAGCAAAAATGGTGCACTCGCCGAAAAATGTGTTTCAAATGAGCTCAAAACGTAGGGTGGTGTGGACTCTCTAAAAAATATGTTTCAAATGAACTCGAACGGTAGGGTAAACGGCCTTATTTCTAAGAAAAAATAGTGGAATCGCCGAAAAATGTGTTTCAAATGAGCTCCAAAGGTAGGGTGGTGGATTCGCTAAAAAATGTGTTTCAACTGAGCTCGAAAGGTAGGGTAAATGGCCTCATTTCTAAGCAAAAATGGTGGACTCACCGAAAAATGTGTTTCAAATGAGTTTCAAAGGTAGGGTGGTGGTCTAGCTGAAAAATGTGTTTCAAATGAGCTCCAAAGATAGGGTAAACGGCCCCATTTCGGAGCAAAAATGGTAGATTCGCCGAAAAATGTGTTTCATATGAGCTCCAAATGTAGGGTGGTGGACTCGCTAAAAAATTTGTTTCAAATGAGTTCGAAAGGTAGGGTAAGTGGCCTCATTTGTAAACAAAAAAGGTGGACACGCCAAAAAATGTGTTTCGAATGAGATCGAAAGGTAGGGTGGTTGACTCGCTAAAAAATGTGTTTCAAACGAATTCAAAAGGTAGGGTAAACAGACTCATTTCTAAGAAAAAATGGTGGACTTGCCGAAAAATGTGTTTCAAATGAGCTCAAAACGTAGGGTGGTGTGGACTCGCTAAAAAATGTGTTTCGAATGAGCTCGAAAGGTAGGGTAAACGGACTCATTTCTAAGCAAAAATGGTGGACTCGCCAAAAAATGTGTTTCAAATGAGCTTCAAAGGTAGGGTGGTGATCTAGCTGAAAAATGTGTTTCAAATGAGCTCCAATGATAGGGAAAACGGCCCCATTTCTGAGCAAAAATGGTGGACTCGCCGAAAATTGTGTTTCATATGAGCTCGAATGGTAGGGTGGTGGAATCGCTAAAAAATGTGTTTCAAATGAGTTTGAAAGGTAGGATAAACAACCTCATTTGTAAGCAAAAAAGGTGGACACGCCAAAAAATGTGTTTCAAATGAGTTCAAAAGGTAGGGTGGTTGACTCGCTAAAAAATGTGTTTCAAATGAATTCAAAAGGTAGGGTAAACAGACTCATTTCTAAGCAAAAATGGTGGACTCGCCGAAAAATGTGTTTCAAATGAGTTCAAAACGTAGGGTGGTGTGGACTCGCTAAAAACTGTGTTTCAAATGAGCTCGAAAGGTAGGGTAAACGGCCTCATTTCTAAGAAAAAATGGTGGACTCGCCAAAAAATGTGTTTCATATGAGCTCCAAAGATAGGGTAAACGGCCCCATTTCGGAGCAAAAATGGTAGATTCGCCGAAAAATGTGTTTCATATGAGCTCCAAAGGTAGGGTGGTGGACTCGCTAAAAAATGTGTTTCAAATGAGTTCGAAAGGTAGGGTAAGCGACCTCATTTGTAAACAAAAAAGGTGGACACGCCAAAAAATGTGTTTCGAATGAGATCGAAAGGTAGGGTGGTTGAATCGCTAAAAAATGTGTTTCAAACGAATTCAAAAGGTAGGGTAAACAGACTCATTTCTAAGAAAAAATGGTGGACTCGCCGAAAAATGTGTTTCAAATGAGCTCAAAACGTAGGGTGGTGTGGACTCGCTAAAAAATGTGTTTCAAATGAGCTCGAAAGGTAGGGTAAACGGCCTCATTTCTAAGAAAAAATGGTGGACTCGCCAAATAATGTGTTTCAAATGAGTTTCAAAGGTAGGGTGGTGGTCTAGATGAAAAATGTGTTTCAAATGAGCTCCAAAGATAGGGTAAACGGCCCCATTTCGGAGCTAAAATGGTAGATTCGCCGAAAAATGTGTTTCATATGAGCTCCAAAGGTAGGGTGGTGGACTCGCTAAAAAATGTGTTTCAAATGAGTTCGAAATGTAGGGTAAGCGGCCTCATTTGTAAACAAAAAAAGGTGGACACGCCAAAAAATGTGTTTCGAATGAGATCGAAAGGTAGTGTGGTTGACTCGCTAAAAAATATGTTTCAAACGAATTCAAAAGGTAGGGTAAACAGACTCATTTCTAAGAAAAAATGGTGGACTCGCCGAAAAATGTGTTTCAAATGAGCTCAAAACGTAGGGTGGTGTGGACTCGCTAAAAAATGTGTTATGAGCTCGAAAGGTAGGGTGGAGGACTCGCTAAAAAATGTGTTTCAAATGAGTTTGAAAGGTAGGATAAACAGCCTAATTTGTAAGCAAAAAAGGTGGACACGTCGAAAAATGTGTTTCAAATGAGTTCAAAAGGTAGGGTGGTTGACTCGATAAAAAATGTGTTTCAAATGTATTCAAAAGGTAGGGTAAACAGACTCATTTCTAAGCAAAAATGGTGGACTCGCCGAAAAATGTGTTTCAAATGAGCTCAAAACGTAGGGTGGTGTGGACTCGCTAAAAAATATGTTTCAAATGAACTCGAACGGTAGGGTAAACGGCCTTATTTCTAAGAAAAAATAGTGGACTCGCCGAAAAATGTGTTTCAAATGAGCTCCAAAGGTAGGGTGGTGGATTCGCTAAAAAATGTGTTTCAACTGAGCTCGAAAGGTAGGGTAAATGGCCTCATTTCTAAGCAAAAATGGTGGACTCGCCGAAAAATGTGTTTCAAATGAGTTTCAAAGGTAGGGTGGTGGTCTAGCTGAAAAATGTGTTTCAAATGAGCTCCAAAGATAGGGTAAACGGCACCATTTCGGAGCAAAAATGGTAGATTCGCCGAAAAATGTGTTTCATATGAGCTCCAAAGGTAGGGTGGTGGACTCGCTAAAAAATTTGTTTCAAATGAGTTCGAAAGGTAGGGTAAGTGGCCTCATTTGTAAACAAAAAAGGTGGACACGCCAAAAAATGTGTTTCGAATGAGATCGAAAGGTAGGGTGGTTGACTCGCTAAAAAATGTGTTTCAAACGAATTCAAAAGGTAGGGTAAACAGAGCCATTTCTAAGAAAAAATGGTAGACTTGCCGAAAAATATGTTTCAAATGAGCTCAAAACGTAGGGTGGTGTGGACTCGCTAAAAAATGTGTTTCGAATGAGCTCGAAAGGTAGGGTAAACGGCCTCATTTCTAAGCAAAAATGGTGGACTCTCCGAAATATGTGTTTCAAATGAGCTCGAAAGGTAGGGTGGTGTGGACTCACTAAAATATGTGTTTCAAATGAGCTCGAAAGGTCGGGTAAACGAACTCATTTCTAAGCAAAAATGGTGGACTCGCCAAAAAATGTGTTTCAAATGAGATTCAAAGGTAGGGTGGTGATCTAGCTGAAAAATGTGTTTCAAATGAGCTCCAATGATAGGGAAAACGGCCCCATTTCTGAGCAAAAATGGTGGACTCACCGAAAATTGTGTTTCATATGAGCTCGAATGGTAGGGTGGTGGAATCGCTAAAAAATGTGTTTCAAATGAGTTTGAAAGGTAGGATAAACAACCTCATTTGTAAACAAAAAAGGTGGACACGCCAAAAAATGTGTTTCAAATGAGTTCAAAAGGTAGGGTGGTTGACTCGCTAAAAAATGTGTTTCAAATGTATTCAAAAGGTAGGGTAAACAGACTCATTTCTAAGCAAAAATGGTGGACTCGCCGAAAAATGTGTTTCAAATGAGCTCAAAACGTAGGGTGGTGTGGACTCGCTAAAAAATATGTTTCAAATGAACTCGAACGGTAGGGTAAACGGCCTTATTTCTAAGAAAAAATAGTGGACTCGCCGAAAAATGTGTTTCAAATGAGCTCCAAAGGTAGGGTGGTGGATTCGCTAAAAAATGTGTTTCAACTGAGCTCGAAAGGTAGGGTAAATGGCCTCATTTCTAAGCAAAAATGGTGGACTCGCCGAAAAATGTGTTTCAAATGAGTTTCAAAGGTAGGGTGGTGGTCTAGCTGAAAAATGTGTTTCAAATGAGCTCCAAAGATAGGGTAAACGGCCCCATTTCGGAGCAAAAATGGTAGATTCGCCGATAAATGTGTTTCATATGAGCTCCAAAGGTAGGGTGGTGGACTCGCTAAAAAATGTGTTTCAAATGAGTTCGAAAGGTAGGGTAAGCGACCTCATTTGTAAACAAAAAAGGTGGACACGCCAAAAAATGTGTTTCGAATGAGATCGAAAGGTAGGGTGGTTGACTCGCTAAAAAATGTGTTTCAAACGAATTCAAAAGGTAGGGTAAACAGACTCATTTCTAAGAAAAAATGGTGGACTTGCCGAAAAATGTGTTTCAAATGAGCTCAAAACGTAGGGTGGTGTGGACTAGCTAAAAAATGTGTTTCAAATGAGCTCGAAAGGTGGGGTAAACGGCCTCATTTCTAAGAAAAAATGGTGGACTCGCCAAATAATGTGTTTCAAATGAGTTTCAAAGGTAGGGTGGTGGTCTAGCTGAAAAATGTGTTTCAAACGAGCTCCAAAGATAGGGTAAACGGCCCCATTTCGGAGCTAAAATGGTAGATTCGCCGAAAAATGTGTTTCATATGAGCTCCAAAGGTAGGGTGGTGGACTCGCTAAAAAATGTGTTTCAAATGAGTTCGAAAGGTAGGGTAAGCGGCCTCATTTGTAAACAAAAAAAGGTGGACACGCCAAAAAATGTGTTTCGAATGAGATCGAAAGGTAGTGTGGTTGACTCGCTAAAAAATGTGTTTCAAACGAATTCAAAAGGTAGGGTAAACAGACTCATTTCTAAGAAAAAATGGTGGACTCGCCGAAAAATGTGTTTCAAATGAGCTCCAAACGTAGGGTGGTGTGGACTCGCTAAAAAATGTGTTATGAGCTCGAAAGGTAGGGTGGAGGACTCGCTAAAAAATGTGTTTCAAATGAGTTTGAAAGGTAGGATAAACAACTTGATTTGTAAGCAAAAAAGGTGGACACGTCGAAAAATGTGTTTCAAATGAGTTCAAAAGGTAGGGTGGTTGACTCGCTAAAAAATGTGTTTCAAATGTATTCAAAAGGTAGGGTAAACAGACTCATTTCAAAGCAAAAATGGTGGACTCGCCGAAAAATGTGTTTCAAATGAGCTCAAAACGTAGGGTGATGTGGACTCGCTAAAAAATATGTTTCAAATGAACTCGAACGGTAGGGTAAACGGCCTTATTTCTAAGAAAAAATAGTGGACTCGCCGAAAAATGTGTTTCAAATAAGCTCCAAAGGTAGGGTGGTGGATTCGCTGAAAAATATGTTTCAAATGAGCTCAAAACGTAGGGTGGTGTGGACTCGCTAAAAAATGTGTTTCGAATGAGCTCGAAAGGTAGGGTAAACGGCCTCATTTCTAAGCAAAAATGGTGGACTCTCCGAAATATGTGTTTCAAATGAGCTCGAAAGGTAGGGTGGTGTGGACTCACTAAAATATGTGTTTCAAATGAGCTCGAAAGGTCGGGTAAACGAACTCATTTCTAAGCAAAAATGGTGGACTCGCCAAAAAATGTGTTTCAAATGAGATTCAAAGGTAGGGTGGTGATCTAGCTGAAAAATGTGTTTCAAATGAGCTCCAATGATAGGGAAAACGGCCCCATTTCTGAGCAAAAATGGTGGACTCACCGAAAATTGTGTTTCATATGAGCTCGAATGGTAGGGTGGTGGAATCGCTAAAAAATGTGTTTCAAATGAGTTTGAAAGGTAGGATAAACAACCTCATTTGTAAGCAAAAAAGGTGGACACGCCAAAAAATGTGTTTCAAATGAGTTCAAAAGGTAGGGTGGTTGACTCGCTAAAAAATGTGTTTCAAATGTATTCAAAAGGTAGGGTAAACAGACTCATTTCTAAGCAAAAATGGTGGACTCGCCGAAAAATGTGTTTCAAATGAGCTCAAAACGTAGGGTGGTGTGGACTCGCTAAAAAATATGTTTCAAATGAACTCGAACGGTAGGGTAAACGACCTTATTTCTAAGAAAAAATAGTGGACTCGCCGAAAAATGTGTTTCAAATGAGCTCCAAAGGTAGGGTGGTGGATTCGCTAAAAAATGTGTTTCAACTGAGCTCGAAAGGTAGGGTAAATGGCCTCATTTCTAAGCAAAAATGGTGGACTCGCCGAAAAATGTGTTTCAAATGAGTTTCAAAGGTAGGGTGGTGGTCTAGCTGAAAAATGTGTTTCAAATGAGCTCCAAAGATAGGGTAAACGGCCCAATTTCGGAGCAAAAATGGTAGATTCGCCGAAAAATGTGTTTCATATGAGCTCCAAAGGTAGGGTGGTGGACTCGCTAAAAAATGTGTTTCAAATGAGTTCGAAAGGTAGGGTAAGCGACCTCATTTGTAAACAAAAAAGGTGGACACGCCAAAAAATGTGTTTCGAATGAGATCGAAAGGTAGGGTGGTTGACTCGCTAAAAAATGTGTTTCAAACGAATTCAAAAGGTAGGGTAAACAGACTCATTTCTAAGAAAAAAAGGTGGACTTGCCGAAAAATGTGTTTCAAATGAGCTCAAAACGTAGGGTGGTGTGGACTCGTAAAAAATGTGTTTCAAATGAGCTCGAAAGGTAGGGTAAACGGCCTCATTTCTAAGAAAAAATGGTGGACTCGCCAAATAATGTGTTTCAAATGAGTTTCAAAGGTAGGGTGGTGGTCTAGCTGAAAAATGTGTTTCAAATGAGCTCCAAAGATAGGGTAAACGGCCCCATTTCGGAGCTAAAATGGTAGATTCGCCGAAAAATGTGTTTCATATGAGCTCCAAAGGTAGGGTGGTGGACTCGCTAAAAAATGTGTTTCAAATGAGTTCGAAAGGTAGGGTAAGCGGCCTCATTTGTAAACAAAAAAAGGTGGACACGCCAAAAAATGTGTTTCGAATGAGATCGAAAGGTAGTGTGGTTGACTCGCTAAAAAATGTGTTTCAAACGAATTCAAAAGGTAGGGTAAACAGACTCATTTCTAAGAAAAAATGGTGGACTCGCCGAAAAATGTGTTTCAAATGAGCTCAAAACGTAGGGTGGTGTGGACTCGCTAAAAAATGTGTTATGAGCTCGAAAGGTAGGGTGGAGGACTCGCTAAAAAATGTGTTTCAAATGAGTTTGAAAGGTACGATAAACAGCCTGATTTGTAAGCAAAAAAGGTGGACACGTCGAAAAATGTGTTTCAAATGAGTTCAAAAGGTAGGGTGGTTGACTCGCTAAAAAATGTGTTTCAAATGTATTCAAAAGGTAGGGTAAACAGACTCATTTCTAAGCAAAAATGGTGGACTCGCCGAAAAATGTGTTTCAAATGAGCTCAAAACGTAGGGTGGTGTGGACTCGCTAAAAAATATGTTTCAAATGAACTCGAACGGTAGGGTAAACGGCCTTATTTCTAAGAAAAAATAGTGGACTCGCCCAAAAATGTGTTTCAAATGAGCTCCAAAGGTAGGGTGGTGGATTCGCTAAAAAATGTGTTTCAACTGAGCTCGAAAGGTAGGGTAAATGGCCTCATTTCTAAGCAAAAATGGTGGAGTCGCCGAAAAATGTGTTTCAAATGAGTTTCAAAGGTAGAGTGGTGGTCTAGCTGAAAAATGTGTTTCAAATGAGCTCCAAAGATAGGGTAAACGGCCCCATTTTGGAGCAAAAATGGTAGATTCGCCGAAAAATGTGTTTCATATGAGCTCCAAAGGTAGGGTGGTGGACTCGCTAAAAAATTTGTTTCAAATGAGTTCGAAAGGTAGGGTAAGTGGCCTCATTTGTAAACAAAAAAGGTGGACACGCCAAAAAATGTGTTTCGAATGAGATCGAAAGGTAGGGTGGTTGACTCGCTAAAAAATGTGTTTCAAACGAATTCAAAAGGGAGGGTAAACAGACTCATTTCTAAGAAAAAATGGTAGACTTGCCGAAAAATATGTTTCAAATGAGCTCAAAACGTAGGGTGGTGTGGACTCGCTAAAAAATGTGTTTCGAATGAGCTCGAAAGGTAGGGTAAACGGCCTCATTTCTAAGCAAAAATGGTGGACTCTCCGAAATATGTGTTTCAAATGAGCTCGAAAGGTAGGGTGGTGTGGACTCACTAAAATATGTGTTTCAAATGAGCTCGAAAGGTCGGGTAAACGAACTCATTTCTAAGCAAAAATGGTGGACTCGCCAAAAAATGTGTTTCAAATGAGATTCAAAGGTAGGGTGGTGATCTAGCTGAAAAATGTGTTTCAAATGAGCTCCAATGATAGGGAAAACGGCCCCATTTCTGAGCAAAAATGGTGGACTCACCGAAAATTGTGTTTCATATGAGCTCGAATGGTAGGGTGGTGGAATCGCTAAAAATGTGTTTCAAATGAGTTTGAAAGGTAGGATAAACAACCTCATTTGTAAGCAAAAAAGGTGGACACGCCAAAAAATGTGTTTCAAATGAGTTCAAAAGGTAGGGTGGTTGACTCGCTAAAAAATGTGTTTCAAATGTATTCAAAAGGTAGGGTAAACAGACTCATTTCTAAGCAAAAATGGTGGACTCGCCGAAAAATGTGTTTCAAATGAGCTCAAAACGTAGGGTGGTGTGGACTCGCTAAAAAATATGTTTCAAATGAACTCGAACGGTAGGGTAAACGACCTTATTTCTAAGAAAAAATAGTGGACTCGCCGAAAAATGTGTTTCAAATGAGCTCCAAAGGTAGGGTGGTGGATTCGCTAAAAAATGTGTTTCAACTGAGCTCGAAAGGTAGGGTAAATGGCCTCATTTCTAAGCGAAAATGGTGGACTCGCCGAAAAATGTGTTTCAAATGAGTTTCAAAGGTAGGGTGGTGGTCTAGCTGAAAAATGTGTTTCAAATGAGCTCCAAAGATAGGGTAAACGGCCCCATTTCGGAGCAAAAATGGTAGATTCGCCGAAAAATGTGTTTCATATGAGCTCCAAAGGTAGGGTGGTGGACTCGCTAAAAAATTTGTTTCAAATGAGTTCGAAAGGTAGGGTAAGTGGCCTCATTTGTAAACAAAAAAGGTGGACACGCCAAAAAATGTGTTTCGAATGAGATCGAAAGGTAGGGTGGTTGACTCGCTAAAAAATGTGTTTCAAACGAATTCAAAAGGTAGGGTAAACAGACTCATTTCTAAGAAAAAATGGTGGACTTGCCGAAAAATATGTTTCAAATGAGCTCAAAACGTAGGGTGGTGTGGACTCGCTAAAAAATGTGTTTCGAATGAGCTCGAAAGGTAGGGTAAACGGCCTCATTTCTAAGCAAAAATGGTGGAATCTCCGAAATATGTGTTTCAAATGAGCTCGAAAGGTAGGGTGGTGTGGACTCACTAAAATATGTGTTTCAAATGAGCTCGAAAGGTCGGGTAAACGAACTCATTTCTAAGCAAAAATGGTGGACTCGCCAAAAAATGTGTTTCAAATGAGCTTCAAAGGTAGGGTGGTGATCTAGGTGAAAAATGTGTTTCAAATGAGCTCCAATGATAGGGAAAACGGCCCCATTTCTGAGCAAAAATGGTGGACTCACCGAAAATTGTGTTTCATATGAGCTCGAATGGTAGGGTGGTGGAATCGCTAAAAAATGTGTTTCAAATGAGTTTGAAAGGTAGGATAAACAACCTCATTTGTAAGCAAAAAAGGTGGACACGCCAAAAAATGTGTTTCAAATGAGTTCAAAAGGTAGGGTGGTTGACTCGCTAAAAAATGTGTTTCAAATGTATTCAAAAGGTAGGGTAAACAGACTCATTTCTAAGCAAAAATGGTGGACTCGCCGAAAAATGTGTTTCAAATGAGCTCAAAACGTAGGGTGGTGTGGACTCGCTAAAAAATATGTTTCAAATGAACTCGAACGGTAGGGTAAACGACCTTATTTCTAAGAAAAAATAGTGGACTCGCCGAAAAATGTGTTTCAAATGAGCTCCAAAGGTAGGGTGGTGGATTCGCTAAAAAATGTGTTTCAACTGAGCTCGAAAGGTAGGGTAAATGGCCTCATTTCTAAGCAAAAATGGTGGACTCGCCGAAAAATGTGTTTCAAATGAGTTTCAAAGGTAGGGTGGTGGTCTAGCTGAAAAATGTGTTTCAAATGAGCTCCAAAGATAGGGTAAACGGCCCCATTTCGGAGCAAAAATGGTAGATTCGCCGAAAAATGTGTTTCATATGAGCTCCAAAGGTAGGGTGGTGGACTCGCTAAAAAATTTGTTTCAAATGAGTTCGAAAGGTAGGGTAAGTGGCCTCATTTGTAAACAAAAAAGGTGGACACGCCAAAAAATGTGTTTCGAATGAGATCGAAAGGTAGTGTGGTTGACTCGCTAAAAAATGTGTTTCAAACGAATTCAAAAGGTAGGGTAAACAGACTCATTTCTAAGAAAAAATGGTGGACTCGCCGAAAAATGTGTTTCAAATGAGCTGAAAACGTAGGGTGGTGTGGACTCGCTAAAAAATGTGTTATGAGCTCGAAAGGTAGGGTGGAGGACTCGCAAAAAAATGTGGTTCAAATGAGTTTGAAAGGTAGGATAAACAACCTGATTTGTAAGCAAAAAAGGTGGACACGTCGAAAAATGTGTTTCAAATGAGTTCAAAAGGTAGGGTGGTTGACTCGCTAAAAAATGTGTTTCAAATGTATTCAAAAGGTAGGGTAAACAGACTCATTTCTAAGCAAAAATGGTGGACTCGCCGAAAAATGTGTTTCAAATGAGCTCAAAACGTAGGGTGGTGTGGACTCGCTAAAAAATATGTTTCAAATGAACTCGAACGGTAGGGTAAACGGCCTTATTTCTAAGAAAAAATAGTGGACTCGCCGAAAAATGTGTTTCAAATGAGCTCCAAAGGTAGGGTGGTGGATTCGCTAAAAAATGTGTTTCAACTGAGCTCGAAAGGTAGGGTAAATGGCCTCATTTCTAAGCAAAAATGGTGGACTCGCCGAAAAATGTGTTTCAAATGAGTTTCAAAGGTAGGGTGGTGGTCTAGCTGAAAAATGTGTTTCAAATGAGCTCCAAAGATAGGGTAAACGGCCCCATTTCGGAGCCAAAATGGTAGATTCGCCGAAAAATGTGTTTCATATGAGCTCCAAAGGTAGGGTGGTGGACTCGCTAAAAAATATGTTTCAAATGAGTTCGAAAGGTAGGGTAAGTGGCCTCATTTGTAAACAAAAAAGGTGGACACGCCAAAAAATGTGTTTTGAATGAGATCGAAAGGTAGGGTGGTTGACTCGCTAAAAAATGTGTTTCAAACGAATTCAAAAGGTAGGGTAAACAGACTCATTTCTAAGAAAAAATGGTGGACTTGCCGAAAAATGTGTTTCAAATGAGCTCAAAACGTAGGGTGGTGTGGACTCGCTAAAAAATGTGTTTCGAATGAGCTCGAAAGGTAGGGTAAACGGCCTCATTTCTAAGCAAAAATGGTGGACTCTCCGAAATATGTGTTTCAAATGAGCTCGAAAGGTAGGGTGGTGTGGACTCACTAAAATATGTGTTTCAAATGAGCTCGAAAGGTCAGGTAAACGAACTCATTTCTAAGCAAAAATGGTGGACTCGCCAAAAAATGTGTTTCAAATGAGCTTCAAAGGTAGGGTGGTGATCTAGCTGAAAAATGTGTTTCAAATGAGCTCCAATGATAGGGAAAACGGCCCCATTTCTGAGCATAAATGGTGGACTCACCGAAAATTATGTTTCATATGAGCTCGAATGGTAGGGTGGTGGAATCGCTAAAAAATGTGTTTCAAATGAGTTTGAAAGGTAGGATAAACAACCTCAGTTGTAAGCAAAAAAGGTGGACACGCCAAAAAATGTGTTTCAAATGAGTTCAAAAGGTAGGGTGGTTGACTCGCTAAAAAATGTGTTTCAAATGAATTCAAAAGGTAGGGTAAACAGACTCATTTCTAAGAAAAAATGGTGGACTCGCCGAAAAATGTGTTTCAAATGAGCTCAAAACGTAGGGTGGTGTGGACTCGCTAAAAATTGTGTTTCAAATGAGCTCGAAAGGTAGGTTAAACGGTCTCATTTCTAAGAAAAAATGGTGGACTCGCCAAAAAATGTGTTTATACGAGCTCCAAAGATAGGGTAAACGGCCCTATTTCGGAGCAAAAATGGTAGATTCGCCAAAAAATGTGTTTCATATGAGGTGCAAAGGTAGGGTGGTGGACTCGCTAAAAAATGTGTTTCAAATGAGTTCGAAAGGTAGGGTAAGCGACCTCATTTGTAAACAAAAAAGGTGGACACGCCAAAAAATGTGTTTCGAATGAGATCGAAAGGTAGGGTGGTTGACTCGCTAAAAAATGTGTTTCAAATGAATTCAAAAGGTAGGGTAAACAGACTCATTTCTAAGAAAAAATGGTGGACTCGCCGAAAAATGTGTTTCAAATGAGCTCAAAACGTAGGGTGGTATGGACTCGCTAAAAAATGTGTTTCAAATGAGCTCGAAAGGTAGGGTAAACGGCCTCTTTTCTATGAAAAAATGATGGACTCGCCAAAAAATGTGTTTTAAATGAGTTTCAAAGGTAGGGTGGTGGTCTAGCTGAAAAATGTGTTTCAACTGAGCTCCAAAGATAGGGTAAACGGCCCCATTTCGCAGCAAAAATGGTAGATTCGCCGAAAAATGTGTTTCATATGAGCTCCAAAGGTAGGGTGGTGGACTCGCTAAAAAATGTGTTTCAAATGAGTTCGAAAGGTAGGGTAAGCGGCCTCATTTGTAAACAAAAAAGGTGGACACGCCAAAAAATGTGTTTCGAATGAGATCGAAAGGTAGTGTGGTTGACTCGCCAAAAAATGTGTTTCAAACGAATTCAAAAGGTAGGGTAAACAGACTCATTTCTAAGAAAAAATGGTGGACTCGCCGAAAAATGTGTTTCAAATGAGCTCAAAACGTAGGGTGGTGTGGACTCGCAAAAAAATGTGTTTCAAATGAGCTCGAAAGGTAGGGTAAACGGCCTCATTTCTAAGAAAAAATGGTGGACTCGCCAAAAAATGTGTTTCAAATGAGTTTCAAAGGTAGGATGGTGGTCTAGCTGAAAAATGTGTTTCAAATGAGCTCCAAAGATAGGGTAAACGGCCCCATTTCGGAGCAAAAATGGTAGATTCGCCGAAAAATGTGTTTCATATGAGCTCCAAAGGTAGGGTGGTGGCGACGCTAAAAAATGTGGTTCAAATGAGTTTGAAAGGTAGGATAAACAGCCTGATTTGTAAGCAAAAAAGGTGGACACGTCGAAAAATGTGTTTCAAATGAGTTCAAAAGGTAGGGTGGTTGACTCGCTAAAAAATGTGTTTCAAATGTATTCAAAAGGTAGGGTAAACAGACTCATTTCTAAGCAAAAATGGTGGACTCGCCGAAAAATGTGTTTCAAATGAGCTCAAAACGTAGGGTGGTGTGGACTCGCTAAAAAATATGTTTCAAATGAACTCGAACGGTAGGGTAAACGGCCTTATTTCTAAGAAAAAATAGTGGACTCGCCGAAAAATGTGTTTCAAATGAGCTCCAAAGGTAGGGTGGTGGATTCGCTAAAAAATGTGTTTCAACTGAGCTCGAAAGGTAGGGTAAATGGCCTCATTTCTAAGCAAAAATGGTGGACTCGCCGAAAAATGTGTTTCAAATGAGTTTCAAAGGTAGGGTGGTGGTCTAGCTGAAAAATGTGTTTCAAATGAGCTCCAAAGATAGGGTAAACGGCCCCATTTCGGAGCAAAAATGGTAGATTCGCCGAAAAATGTGTTTCATATGAGCTCCAAAGGTAGGGTGGTGGACTCGCTAAAAAATATGTTTCAAATGAGTTCGAAAGGTAGGGTAAGTGGCCTCATTTGTAAACAAAAAAGGTGGACACGCCAAAAAATGTGTTTTGAATGAGATCGAAAGGTAGGGTGGTTGACTCGCTAAAAAATGTGTTTCAAACGAATTCAAAAGGTAGGGTAAACAGACTCATTTCTAAGAAAAAATGGTGGACTTGCCGAAAAATGTGTTTCAAATGAGCTCAAAACGAAGGGTGGTGTGGACTCGCTAAAAAATGTGTTTCGAATGAGCTCGAAAGGTAGGGTAAACGACCTCATTTCTAAGCAAAAATGGTGGACTCTCCGAAATTTGTGTTTCAAATGAGCTCGAAAGGTAGGGTGGTGTGGACTCACTAAAATATGTGTTTCAAATGAGCTCGAAAGGTCAGGTAAACAAACTCATTTCTAAGCAAAAATGGTGGACTCGCCAAAAAATGTGTTTCAAATGAGCTTCAAAGGTAGGGTGGTGATCTAGCTGAAAAATGTGTTTCAAATGAGCTCCAATGATAGGGAAAACGGCCCCATTTCTGAGCAAAAATGGTGGACTCACCGAAAATTATGTTTCATATGAGCTCGAATGGTAGGGTGGTGGAATCGCTAAAAAATGTGTTTCAAATGAGTTTGAAAGGTAGGATAAACAACCTCATTTGTAAGCAAAAAAGGTGGACACGCCAAAAAATGTGTTTCAAATGAGTTCAAAAGGTAGGGTGGTTGACTCGCTAAAAAATGTGTTTCAAATGAATTCAAAAGGTAGGGTAAACAGACTCATTTCTAAGAAAAAATGGTGGACTCGCCGAAAAATGTGTTTCAAATGAGCTCAAAACGTAGGGTGGTGTGGACTCGCTAAAAATTGTGTTTCAAATGAGCTCGAAAGGTAGGGTAAACGGCCTCATTTCTAAGAAAAAATGGTGGACTCGCCAAAAAATGTGTTTCATATGAGCTCCAAAGATAGGGTAAACGGCCCTATTTCGGAGCAAAAATGGTAGATTCGCCAAAAACTGTGTTTCATATGAGGTGCAAAGGTAGGGTGGTGGACTCGCTAAAAAATGTGTTTCAAATGAGTTCGAAAGGTAGGGTAAGCGACCTCATTTGTAAACAAAAAAGGTGGACACGCCAAAAAATGTGTTTCGAATGAGATCGAAAGGTAGTGTGGTTGACTCGCCAAAAAATGTGTTTCAAACGAATTCAAAAGGTAGGGTAAACAGACTCATTTCTAAGAAAAAATGATGGACTCGCCAAAAAATGTGTTTTAAATGAGTTTCAAAGGTAGGGTGGTGGTCTAGCTGAAAAATGTGTTTCAACTGAGCTCCAAAGATAGGGTAAACAGCCCCATTTCGCAGCAAAAATGGTAGATTCGCCGAAAAATGTGTTTCATATGAGCTCCAAAGGTAGGGTGGTGGACTCGCTAAAAAATGTGTTTCAAATGAGTTCGAAAGGTAGGGTAAGCGGCCTCATTTGTAAACAAAAAAGGTGGACACGCCAAAAAATGTGTTTCGAATGAGATCGAAAGGTAGTGTGGTTGACTCGCCAAAAAATGTGTTTCAAACGAATTCAAAAGGTAGGGTAAACAGACTCATTTCTAAGAAAAAATGGTGGACTCGCCGAAAAATGTGTTTCAAATGAGCTCAAAACGTAGGGTGGTGTGGACTCGCAAAAAAATGTGTTTCAAATGAGCTCGAAAGGTAGGGTAAACGGCCTCATTTCTAAGAAAAAATGGTGGACTCGCCAAAAAATGTGTTTCAAATGAGTTTCAAAGGTAGGATGGTGGTCTAGCTGAAAAATGTGTTTCAAATGAGCTCCAAAGATAGGGTAAACGGCCCCATTTCGGAGCAAAAATGGTAGATTCGCCGAAAAATGTGTTTCATATGAGCTCCAAAGGTAGGGTGGTGGACTCGCTAAAAAATGTGGCTCAAATGAGTTTGAAAGGTAGGATAAACAGCCTGATTTGTAAGCAAAAAAGGTGGACGCGTCGAAAAATGTGTTTCAAATGAGTTCAAAAGGTAGGGTGGTTGACTCGCTAAAAAATGTGTTTCAAATGTATTCAAAAGGTAGGGTAAACAGACTCATTTCTAAGCAAAAATGGTGGACTCGCCGAAAAATGTGTTTCAAATGAGCTCAAAACGTAGGGTGGTGTGGACTCGCTAAAAAATATGTTTCAAATGAACTCGAACGGTAGGGTAAACGGCCTTATTTCTAAGAAAAAATAGTGGACTCGCCGAAAAATGTGTTTCAAATGAGCTCCAAAGGTAGGGTGGTGGATTCGCTAAAAAATGTGTTTCAACTGAGCTAGAAAGGTAGGGTAAATGGCCTCATTTCTAAGCAAAAATGGTGGACTCGCCGAAAAATGTGTTTCAAATGAGTTTCAAAGGTAGGGTGGTGGTCTAGCTGAAAAATGTGTTTCAAATGAGCTCCAAAGATAGGGTAAACGGCCCCATTTCGGAGCAAAAATGGTAGATTCGCCGAAAAATGTGTTTCATATGAGCTCCAAAGGTAGGGTGGTGGACTCGCTAAAAAATATGTTTCAAATGAGTTCGAAAGGTAGGGTAAGTGGCCTCATTTGTAAACAAAAAAGGTGGACACGCCAAAAAATGTGTTTTGAATGAGATCGAAAGGTAGGGTGGTTGACTCGCTAAAAAATGTGTTTCAAACGAATTCAAAAGGTAGGGTAAACAGACTCATTTCTAAGAAAAAATGGTGGACTTGCCGAAAAATGTGTTTCAAATGAGCTCAAAACGTAGGGTGGTGTGGACTCGCTAAAAAATGTGTTTCGAATGAGCTCGAAAGGTAGGGTAAACGACCTCATTTCTAAGCAAAAATGGTGGACTCTCCGAAATATGTGTTTCAAATGAGCTCGAAAGGTAGGGTGGTGTGGACTCACTAAAATATGTGTTTCAAATGAGCTCGAAAGGTCAGGTAAACGAACTCATTTCTAAGCAAAAATGGTGGACTCGCCAAAAAATGTGTTTCAAATGAGCTTCAAAGGTAGGGTGGTGATCTAGCTGAAAAATGTGTTTCAAATGAGCTCCAATGATAGGGAAAACGGCCCCATTTCTGAGCAAAAATGGTGGACTCACCGAAAATTATGTTTCATATGAGCTCGAATGGTGGGGTGGTGGAATCGCTAAAAAATGTGTTTCAAATGAGTTTGAAAGGTAGGATAAACAACCTCATTTGTAAGCAAAACAGGTGGACACGCCAAAAAATGTGTTTCAAATGAGTTCAAAAGGTAGGGTGGTTGACTCGCTAAAAAATGTGTTTCAAATGAATTCAAAAGGTAGGGTAAACAGACTCATTTCTAAGAAAAAATGGTGGACTCGCCGAAAAATGTGTTTCAAATGAGCTCAAAACGTCGGGTGGTGTGGACTCGCTAAAAAATGTGTTTCGAATGAGCTCGAAAGGTAGGGTAAACGACCTCATTTCTAAGCAAAAATGGTGGACTCTCCGAAATATGTGTTTCAAATGAGCTCGAAAGTTAGGGTGGTGTGGACTCACTAAAATATGTGTTTCAAATGAGCTCGAAAGGTCAGGTAAACGAACTCATTTCTAAGCAAAAATGGTGGACTCGCCAAAAAATGTGTTTCAAATGAGCTTCAAAGGTAGGGTGGTGATCTAGCTGAAAAATGTGTTTCAAATGAGCTCCAATGATAGGGAAAACGGCCCCATTTCTGAGCAAAAATGGTGGACTCACCGAAAATTATGTTTCATATGAGCTCGAATGGTAGGGTGGTGGAATCGCTAAAAAATGTGTTTCAAATGAGTTTGAAAGGTAGGATAAACAACCTCATTTGTAAGCAAAAAAGGTGGACACGCCAAAAAATGTGTTTCAAATGAGTTCAAAAGGTAGGGTGGTTGACTCGCTAAAAAATGTGTTTCAAATGAATTCAAAAGGTAGGGTAAACAGACTCATTTCTAAGAAAAAATGGTGGACTCGCCGAAAAATGTGTTTCAAATGAGCTCAAAACGTAGGGTGGTGTGGACTCGCTAAAAATTGTGTTTCAAATGAGCTCGAAAGGTAGGGTAAACGGCCTCATTTCTAAGAAAAAATGGTGGACTCGCCAAAAAATGTGTTTCATATGAGCTCCAAAGATAGGGTAAACGGCCCTATTTCGGAGCAAAAATGGTAGATTCGCCAAAAAATGTGTTTCATATGAGGTGCAAAGGTAGGGTGGTGGACTCGCTAAAAAATGTGTTTCAAATGAGTTCGAAAGGTAGGGTAAGCGACCTCATTTGTAAACAAAAAAGGTGGACACGCCAAAAAATGTGTTTCGAATGAGATCGAAAGGTAGGGTGGTTGACTCGCTAAAAAATGTGTTTCAAATGAATTCAAAAGGTAGGGTAAACAGACTAATTTCTAAGAAAAAATGGTGGACTCGCCGAAAAATGTGTTTCAAATGAGCTCAAAACGTAGGGTGGTGTGGACTCGCTAAAAAATGTGTTTCAAATGAGCTCGAAAGGTAGGGTAAACGGCCTCATTTCTATGAAAAAATGATGGACTCGCCAAAAAATGTGTTTTAAATGAGTTTCAAAGGTAGGGTGTTGGTCTAGCTGAAAAATGTGTTTCAACTGAGCTCCAAAGATAGGGTAAACGGCCCCATTTCGCAGCAAAAATGGTAGATTCGCCGAAAAATGTGTTTCATATGAGCTCCAAAGGTAGGGTGGTGGACTCGCTAAAAAATGTGTTTCAAATGAGTTCGAAAGGTAGGGTAAGCGGCCTCATTTGTAAACAAAAAAGGTGGACACGCCAAAAAATGTGTTTTGAATGAGATCGAAAGGTAGGGTGGTTGACTCGCTAAAAAATGTGTTTCAAACGAATTCAAAAGGTAGGGTAAACAGACTCATTTCTAAGAAAAAATGGTGGACTTGCCGAAAAATGTGTTTCAAATGAGCTCAAAACGTAGGGTGGTGTGGACTCGCTAAAAAATGTGTTTCGAATGAGCTCGAAAGGTAGGGTAAACGACCTCATTTCTAAGCAAAAATGGTGGACTCTCCGAAATATGTGTTTCAAATGAGCTCGAAAGGTAGGGTGGTGTGGACTCACTAAAATATGTGTTTCAAATGAGCTCGAAAGGTCAGGTAAACGAACTCATTTCTAAGCAAAAATGGTGGACTCGCCAAAAAATGTGTTTCAAATGAGCTTCAAAGGTAGGGTGGTGATCTAGCTGAAAAATGTGTTTCAAATGAGCTCCAATGATAGGGAAAACGGCCCCATTTCTGAGCAAAAATGGTGGACTCACCGAAAATTATGTTTCATATGAGCTCGAATGGTGGGGTGGTGGAATCGCTAAAAAATGTGTTTCAAATGAGTTTGAAAGGTAGGATAAACAACCTCATTTGTAAGCAAAAAAGGTGGACACGCCAAAAAATGTGTTTCAAATGAGTTCAAAAGGTAGGGTGGTTGACTCGCTAAAAAATGTGTTTCAAATGAATTCAAAAGGTAGGGTAAACAGACTCATTTCTAAGAAAAAATGGTGTACTCGCCGAAAAATGTGTTTCAAATGAGCTCAAAACGTCGGGTGGTGTGGACTCGCTAAAAAAATGTGTTTCGAATGAGCTCGAAAGGTAGGGTAAACGACCTCATTTCTAAGCAAAAATGGTGGACTCTCCGAAATATGTGTTTCAAATGAGCTCGAAAGGTAGGGTGGTGTGGACTCACTAAAATATGTGTTTCAAATGAGCTCGAAAGGTCAGGTAAACGAACTCATTTCTAAGCAAAAATGGTGGACTCGCCAAAAAATGTGTTTCAAATGAGCTTCAAAGGTAGGGTGGTGATCTAGCTGAAAAATGTGTTTCAAATGAGCTCCAATGATAGGGAAAACGGCCCCATTTCTGAGCAAAAATGGTGGACTCACCGAAAATTATGTTTCATATGAGCTCGAATGGTAGGGTGGTGGAATCGCTAAAAAATGTGTTTCAAATGAGTTTGAAAGGTAGGATAAACAACCTCATTTGTAAGCAAAAAAGGTGGACACGCCAAAAAATGTGTTTCAAATGAGTTCAAAAGGTAGGGTGGTTGACTCGCTAAAAAATGTGTTTCAAATGAATTCAAAAGGTAGGGTAAACAGACTCATTTCTAAGAAAAAATGGTGGACTCGCCGAAAAATGTGTTTCAAATGAGCTCAAAACGTAGGGTGGTGTGGACTCGCTAAAAATTGTGTTTCAAATGAGCTCGAAAGGTAGGGTAAACGGCCTCATTTCTAAGAAAAAATGGTGGACTCGCCAAAAAATGTGTTTCATATGAGCTCCAAAGATAGGGTAAACGGCCCTATTTCGGAGCAAAAATGGTAGATTCGCCAAAAAATGTGTTTCATATGAGGTGCAAAGGTAGGGTGGTGGACTCGCTAAAAAATGTGTTTCAAATGAGTTCGAAAGGTAGGGTAAGCGACCTCATTTGTAAACAAAAAAGGTGGACACGCCAAAAAATGTGTTTCGAATGAGATCGAGAGGTAGGGTGGTTGACTCGCTAAAAAATGTGTTTCAAATGAATTCAAAAGGTAGGGTAAACAGACTAATTTCTAAGAAAAAATGGTGGACTCGCCGAAAAATGTGTTTCAAATGAGCTCAAAACGTAGGGTGGTGTGGACTCGCTAAAAAATGTGTTTCAAATGAGCTCGAAAGGTAGGGTAAACGGCCTCATTTCTATGAAAAAATGATGGACTCGCCAAAAAATGTGTTTTAAATGAGTTTCAAAGGTAGGGTGGTGGTCTAGCTGAAAAATGTGTTTCAACTGAGCTCCAAAGATAGGGTAAACGGCCCCATTTCGCAGCAAAAATGGTAGATTCGCCGAAAAATGTGTTTCATATGAGCTCCAAAGGTAGGGTGGTGGACTCGCTAAAAAATGTGTTTCAAATGAGTTCGAAAGGTAGGGTAAGCGGCCTCATTTGTAAACAAAAAAGGTGGACACGCCAAAAAATGTGTTTCGAATGAGATCGAAAGGTAGTGTGGTTGACTCGCCAAAAAATGTGTTTCAAACGAATTCAAAAGGTAGGGTAAAAAGACTCATTTCTAAGAAAAAATGGTGGACTCGCCGAAAAATGTGTTTCAAATGAGCTCAAAACGTAGGGTGGTGTGGACTCGCAAAAAAATGTGTTTCAAATGAGCTCGAAAGGTAGGGTAAACGGCCTCATTTCTAAGAAAAAATGGTGGACTCGCCAAAAAATGTGTTTCAAATGAGTTTCAAAGGTAGGATGGTGGTCTAGCTGAAAAATGTGTTTCAAATGAGCTCCAAAGATAGGGTAAACGGCCCCATTTCGGAGCAAAAATGGTAGATTCGCCGAAAAATGTGTTTCATATGAGCTCCAAAGGTAGGGTGGTGGACTCGCTAAAAAATGTGTTTCAAATGAGTTGGAAAGGTAGGGTAAGCGACCTCATTTGTAAACAAAAAAGGTGGACACGCCAAAAAATGTGTTTCGAATGAGATCGAAAGGTAGGGTGGTTGACTCGCTAAAAAATGTGTTTCGAACGAATTCAAAAGGTAGGGTAAACAGACTCATTTCTAAGAAAAAATGGTGGACTCGCCGAAAAATGTGTTTCAAATGAGCTCAAAACGTAGGGTGGTCTGGACTCGCTAAAAAATGTGTTTCAAATGAGCTCGAAAGGTAGGGTAAACGGCCTCATTTCTAAGAAAAAATTGTGGACTCGCCAAAAAATGTGTTTTAAATGAGTTTCAAAGGTAGGGTGGTGGTCTAGCTGAAAAATGTGTTTCAAATGAGCTCCAAAGATAGGGTAAACGGCCCCATTTCGGAGCAAAAATCGTAGATTCGCCGAAAAATGTGTTTCATATGAGCTCCAAAGGTAGGGTGGTGGACTCGCTAAAAAATGTGTTTCAAATGAGTTCGAAAGGTAGGGTAAGCGGCCTCATTTGTAAACAAAAAAGGTGGACACGCCAAAAAATGTGTTTCGAATGAGATCGAAAGGTAGTGTGGTTGACTCGCTAAAAAATGTGTTTCAAACGAATTCAAAAGGTAGGGTAAACAGACTCATTTCTAAGAAAAAATGGTGGACTCGCCAAAAAATGTGTTTCAAATGAGCTCAAAACGTAGGGTGGTGTGGACTCGCTAGAAAATGTGTTTCAAATGAGCTCGAAAGGTAGGGTAAACGGCCTCATTTCTAAGAAAAAATGGTGGACTCGCCAAAAAATGTGTTTCAAATGAGTTTCAAAGGTAGGGTGGTGGTCTAGCTGAAAAATGTGTTTCAAATGAGCTCCAAAGATAGGGTAAACGGCCCCTTTCGGAGCAAAAATGGTAGATTCGCCGAAAAATGTGTTTCATATGAGCTCCAAAGGTAGGGTGGTGGACTCGCTAAAAAATGTGTTTCAAATGAGTTCGAAAGGTAGGGTAAGCGGCCTCATTTGTAAACAAAAAAGGTGGACACGCCAAAAAATGTGTTTCGAATGAGATCGAAAGGTAGGGTGGTTGACTCGCTAAAAAATGTGTTTCAAACGAATTCAAAAGGTAGGGTAAACAGACTCATCTCTAAGAAAAAATGGTGGACTCGGCGAAAAATGTGTTTCAAATGACCTCAAAACGTAGGGTGGTGTGGACTCGCTAAAAAATGTGTTTCGAATGAGCTCGAAAGGTAGGGTAAACGGCCTCATTTCTAAGCAAAAATGGTGGACTCTCCGAAAAATGTGTTTCAAATGAGCTTCAAACGTAGGGTGGTGTGGACTCGCTAAAATATGTGTTTCAAATGAGCTCGAAAGGTAGGGCGGTGGACTCGTTAAAAAATGTGTTTCAAATGAGTTTGAAAGGTAGGATAAACAACCTCATTTGTAAGCAAAAAAGGTGGACACGCCGAAAAATGTGTTTCAAATGAGTTCGAAAGGTAGGGTGGTTGACTCGCTAAAAAATATGTTTCAAATAAATTCCAAAGGTAGGGTAAACAGACTCTTTTCTAAGCAAAAATGGTGGACTCGCCGAAAAATGTTTTTCAAATGAGCTCAAAACGTAGGGTGGTGTGGACTTGCTAAAAAATGTGTTTCGAATGAGCTCGAAAGGTAGGGTAAACGGCATCATTTCTAAGAAAAAATGGTGGACTCGCGCAAAATGTGTTTCAAATGAGCTCGAAAGGTAGGGTGGTGGACTCGCTTAAAAATGTGTTTCAAATGAGCTTGAAACGTAGGGTAAACGCACTCATTGCTAAGCAAAAATGGTGGACTCGCCAAAAAATGTGTTTCATATGAGCTCCAAAGGTAGGGTGGTGGACTCGCTAAAAAAATGTGTTATGAGCTCGAAAGGTAGGGTGGAGGACTCGCTAAAAAATGTGTTTCAAATGAGTTTGAAAGGTAGGATAAACAGCCTGATTTGTAAGCAAAAAAGGTGGACACGTCGAAAAATGTGTTTCAAATGAGTTCAAAAGGTAGGGTGGTTGACTCGCTAAAAAATGTGTTTAAATGAATTCAAAAGGTAGAGTAAACAGACTCATTTCTTAACAAAAATGGTGGACTCGCCGAAAAATGTGTTTCAAATGAGCTCAAAACGTAGGGTGGTGTGGACTCGCTAAAAAATGTGTTTCAAATGAGCTTGAAAGGTAGGGTAAACGGCCTCATTTCTAAGAAAAAATGGTGGACTCGCCAAAAAATGTGTTTCAAATTAGTTTCAAAGGTAGGGTGGTGGTCTAGCTGAAAAATATGTTTCAAATGAGCTCCAATGATAGGGTAAACGGCCCCATTTCGGAGCAAAAATGGTAGATTCGCCGAAAAATGTGTTTCATATGAGCTCCAAAGGTAGGGTCGTGGACTCGCTAAAAAATGTGTTTCAAGTGAGTTCGAAAGGTAGGGTAAGCGGCCTCATTTGTAAACAAAAAAGGTGGACACGCCAAAAAATGTGTTTCGAATGAGATCGAAAGGTAGGGTGGTTGACTCGCTAAAAAATGTGTTTCAAACGAATTCAAAAGGCAGGGTAAACAGACTCATTTCTAAGAAAAAATGGTGGACTCGCCGAAAAATGTGTTTCAAATGAGCTCAAAACGTAGGGTGGTGTGGACTCGCTAAAAAATGTGTTTCGAATGAGCTCGAAAGGTAGGGTAAACGGCCTCATTTCTAAGCAAAAATGGTGGACTCTCCGAAATATGTGTTTCAAATGAGCTCGAAAGGTAGGGTGGTGTGGACTCACTAAAATATATGTTTCAAATGAGCTCGAAAGGTAGGGTAAACGGACTCATTTCTAAGGAAAAATGGTGGATCGCCAAAAAATGTGTTTCAAATGAGCTTCAAAGGTAGGGTGGTGATCTAGCTGAAAAATGTGTTTCAAATGAGCTCCAATGATAGGGAAAACGGCCCCATTTCTGAGAAAAAATGGTGGACTCGCCGAAAATTGTGTTTCATATGAGCTCGAATGGTAGGGTGGTGGACTCGCTAAAAAATGTGTTTCAAATGAGTTTGAAAGGTAGGATAAACAACCTCATTTGTAAGCAAAAAAGGTGGACACGCCAAAAAATGTGTTTCAAATGAGTTCAAAAGGTAGGGTGGTTGACTCGCTAAAAAATGTGTTTCAAATGAATTCAAAAGGTAGGGTAAACAGACTCATTTCTAAGCAAAAATGGTGGACTCGCCGAAAAATGTGTTTTAAATGAGCTCAAAACGTAGGGTGGTGTGGACTCGCTAAAAAATGTGTTTCAAATGAGCTTGAAAGGTAGGGTAAACGGCCTCATTTCTAAAAAAAAATGGTGGACTCGCCAAAAAATGTGTTTCAAATTAGTTTCAAAGGTAGGGTGGTGGTCTAGCTGAAAAATATGTTTCAAATGAGCTCCAATGATAGGGTAAACGGCCCCATTTCGGAGCAAAAATGGTAGATTCGCCGAAAAATGTGTTTCATATGAGCTCCAAAGGTAGGGTCGTGGACTCGCTAAAAAATGTGTTTCAAGTGAGTTCGAAAGGTAGGGTAAGCGGCCTCATTTGTAAACAAAAAAGGTGGACACGCCAAAAAATGTGTTTCGAATGAGATCGAAAGGTAGGGTGGTTGACTCGCTAAAAAATGTGTTTCAAACGAATTCAAAAGGCACGGTAAACAGACTCATTTCTAAGAAAAAATGGTGGACTCGCCGAAAAATGTGTTTCAAATAAGCTCAAAACGTAGGGTGGTGTGGACTCGCTAAAAAATGTGTTTCGAATGAGCTCGAAAGGTAGGGTAAACGGCCTCATTTCTAAGCAAAAATGGTGGACTCTCCGAAATATGTGTTTCAAATGAGCTCGAAAGGTAGGGTGGTGTGGACTCACTAAAATATGTGTTTCAAATGAGCTCGAAAGGTAGGGTAAACGGACTCATTTCTAAGGAAAAATGGTGGATCGCCAAAAAATGTGTTTCAAATGAGCTTCAAAGGTAGGGTGGTGATCTAGCTGAAAAATGTGTTTCAAATGAGCTCCAATGATAGGGAAAACGGCCCCATTTCTGAGAAAAAATGGTGGACTCGCCGAAAATTGTGTTTCATATGAGCTCGAATGGTAGGGTGGTGGACTCGCTAAAAAATGTGTTTCAAATGAGTTTGAAAGGTAGGATAAACAACCTCATTTGTAAGCAAAAAAGGTGGACACGCCAAAAAATGTGTTTCAAATGAGTTCAAAAGGTAGGGTGGTTGACTCGCTAAAAAATGTGTTTCAAATGAATTCAAAAGGTAGGGTAAACAGACTCATTTCTAAGCAAAAATGGTGGACTCGCCGAAAAATGTGTTTCAAATGAGCTCAAAACGTAGGGTGGTGTGGACTCGCTAAAAAATGTGTTTCAAATGAGCTTGAAAGGTAGGGTAAACGGCCTCATTTCTAAAAAAAAATGGTGGACTCGCCAAAAAATGTGTTTCAAATGAGTTTCAAAGGTAGGGTGGTGGTCTAGCTGAAAAATGTGTTTCAAATGAGCTCCAAAGATAGGGTAAACGGCCCCATTTCGGAGCAAAAATGGTAGATTCGCTGAAAAATGTGTTTCATATGAGCTCCAAAGGTAGGGTGGTGGACTCGCTAAAAAATGTGTTTCAAATGAGTTCGAAAGGTAGGGTAAGCGGCCTCATTTGTAAACAAAAAAGGTGGACACGCCAAAAAATGTGTTTCGAATGAGATCGAAATGTAGGGTGGTTGACTCGCTAAAAAATGTGTTTCAAACGAATTCAAAAGGTAGGGTAAACAGACTCATTTCTAACAAAAAATGGTGGACTCGCCGAAAAATGTGTTTCAAATGAGCTCAAAACATAGGGTGGTGTGGACTCGCTAAAAAATGTGTTTCGAATGAGCTCGAAAGGTAGGGTAAACGGCCTCATTTCTAAGCAAAAATGGTGGACTCTCCGAAATATGTGTTTCAAATGAGCTCGAAAGGTAGGGTGGTGTGGACTCACTAAAATATGTGTTTCAAATGAGCTCGAAAGGAAGGGTAAACGGACTCATTTCTAAGAAAAAATGGTGGACTCGCCAAAAAATGTATTTCAAATGAGCTTCAAAGGTAGGGTGGTGATCTAGCTGAAAAATGTGTTTCAAATGAGCTCCAATGATAGGGAAAACGGCCCCATTTCTGAGCAAAAATGGTGGACTCGCCGAAAATTGTGTTTCATATGAGCTCGAATGGTAGGGTGGTGGACTCGCTAAAAAATGTGTTTCAAATGAGTTTGAAAGGTAGGATAAACAACCTCATTTGTAAGCAAAAAAGGTGGACACGCCAAAAAATGTGTTTCCAATGAGTTCAAAAGTTAGGGTGGTTGACTCGTTAAAAAATATGTTTCAAATGAATTCAAAAGGTAGGGTAAACAGACTCATTTCTAAGCAAAAATGGTGGACTCGCCGAAAAATGTGTTTCAAATGAGCTCAAAACGTAGGGTGGTGTGGACTCGCTAAAAAATGTGTTTCAAATGAGCTCGAAAGGTAGGGTAAACGGCCTCATTTCTAAAAAAAAATGGTGGACTCGCCAAAAAATGTGTTTCAAATGAGTTTCAAAGGTAGGGTGGTGGTCTAGCTGAAAAATGTGTTTCAAATGAGCTCCAAAGATAGGGTAAACGGCCCCATTTCGGAGCAAAAATGGTAGATTCGCTGAAAAATGTGTTTCATATGAGCTCCAAAGGTAGGGTGGTGGACTCGCTAAAAAATGTGTTTCAAATGAGTTCGAAAGGTAGGGTAAGCGGCCTCATTTGTAAACAAAAAAGGTGGACACGCCAAAAAATGTGTTTCGAATGAGATCGAAATGTAGGGTGGTTGACTCGCTAAAAAATGTGTTTCAAACGAATTCAAAAGGTAGGGTAAACAGACTCATTTCTAACAAAAAATGGTGGACTCGCCGAAAAATGTGTTTCAAATGAGCTCAAAACATAGGGTGGTGTGGACTCGCTAAAAAATGTGTTTCGAATGAGCTCGAAAGGTAGGGTAAACGGCCTCATTTCTAAGCAAAAATGGTGGACTCTCCGAAATATGTGTTTCAAATGAGCTCGAAAGGTAGGGTGGTGTGGACTCACTAAAATATGTGTTTCAAATGAGCTCGAAAGGAAGGGTAAACGGACTCATTTCTAAGAAAAAATGGTGGACTCGCCAAAAAATGTATTTCAAATGAGCTTCAAAGGTAGGGTGGTGATCTAGCTGAAAAATGTGTTTCAAATGAGCTCCAATGATAGGGAAAACGGCCCCATTTCTGAGCAAAAATGGTGGACTCGCCGAAAATTGTGTTTCATATGAGCTCGAATGGTAGGGTGGTGGACTCGCTAAAAAATGTGTTTCAAATGAGTTTGAAAGGTAGGATAAACAACCTCATTTGTAAGCAAAAAAGGTGGACACGCCAAAAAATGTGTTTCCAATGAGTTCAAAAGTTAGGGTGGTTGACTCGTTAAAAAATATGTTTCAAATGAATTCAAAAGGTAGGGTAAACAGACTCATTTCTAAGCAAAAATGGTGGACTCGCCGAAAAATGTGTTTCAAATGAGCTCAAAACGTAGGGTGGTGTGGACTCGCTAAAAAATGTGTTTCAAATGAGCTCGAAAGGTAGGGTAAACGGCCTCATTTCTAAGATAAAATGGTGGACTCGCCAAAAAATGTGTTTCAAATGAGTTTCAAAGGTAGGGTGGTGGTCTAGCTGAAAAATGTGTTTCAAATGAGCTCCAAAGATAGGGTAAACGGCCCCATTTCGGAGCAAAAATGGTAGATTCGCCGAAAAATGTGTTTCATATGAGCTCCAAAGGTAGGGTCGTGGACTCGCTAAAAAATGTGTTTCAAATGAGTTCGAAAGGTAGGGTAAGCGGCCTCATTTGTAAACAAAAAAGGTGGACACGCCAAAAAATGTGTTTCGAATGAGATCGAAAGGTAGGGTGGTTGACTCGCTAAAAAATGTGTTTCAAACGAATTCAAAAGGCACGGTAAACAGACTCATTTCTAAGAAAAAATGGTGGACTCGCCGAAAAATGTGTTTCAAATAAGCTCAAAACGTAGGGTGGTGTGGACTCGCTAAAAAATGTGTTTCGAATGAGCACGAAAGGTAGGGTAAACGGCCTCATTTCTAAGCAAAAATGGTGGACTCTCCGAAATATGTGTTTCAAATGAGCTCGAAAGGTAGGGTGGTGTGGACTCACTAAAATATGTGTTTCAAATGAGCTCGAAAGGTAGGGTAAACGGACTCATTTCTAAGGAAAAATGGTGGATCGCCAAAAAATGTGTTTCAAATGAGCTTCAAAGGTAGGGTGGTGATCTAGCTGAAAAATGTGTTTCAAATGAGCTCCAATGATAGGGAAAACGGCCCCATTTCTGAGAAAAAATGGTGGACTCGCCGAAAATTGTGTTTCATATGAGCTCGAATGGTAGGGTGGTGGACTCGCTAAAAAATGTGTTTCAAATGAGTTTGAAAGGTAGGATAAACAACCTCATTTGTAAGCAAAAAAGGTGGACACGCCAAAAAATGTGTTTCAAATGAGTTCAAAAGGTAGGGTGGTTGACTCGCTAAAAAATGTGTTTCAAATGAATTCAAAAGGTAGGGTAAACAGACTCATTTCTAAGCAAAAATGGTGGACTCGCCGAAAAATGTGTTTCAAATGAGCTCAAAACTTAGGGTGGTGTGGACTCGCTAAAAAATGTGTTTCAAATGAGCTTGAAAGGTAGGGTAAACGGCCTCATTTCTAAAAAAAAATGGTGGACTCGCCAAAAAATGTGTTTCAAATGAGTTTCAAAGGTAGGGTGGTGGTCTAGCTGAAAAATGTGTTTCAAATGAGCTCCAAAGATAGGGTAAACGGCCCCATTTCGGAGCAAAAATGGTAGATTCGCTGAAAAATGTGTTTCATATGAGCTCCAAAGGTAGGGTGGTGGACTCGCTAAAAAATGTGTTTCAAATGAGTTCGAAAGGTAGGGTAAGCGGCCTCATTTGTAAACAAAAAAGGTGGACACGCCAAAAAATGTGTTTCGAATGAGATCGAAATGTAGGGTGGTTGACTCGCTAAAAAATGTGTTTCAAACGAATTCAAAAGGTAGGGTAAACAGACTCATTTCTAACAAAAAATGGTGGACTCGCCGAAAAATGTGTTTCAAATGAGCTCAAAACATAGGGTGGTGTGGACTCGCTAAAAAATGTGTTTCGAATGAGCTCGAAAGGTAGGGTAAACGGCCTCATTTCTAAGCAAAAATGGTGGACTCTCCGAAATATGTGTTTCAAATGAGCTCGAAAGGTAGGGTGGTGTGGACTCACTAAAATATGTGTTTCAAATGAGCTCGAAAGGAAGGGTAAACGGACTCATTTCTAAGAAAAAATGGTGGACTCGCCAAAAAATGTATTTCAAATGAGCTTCAAAGGTAGGGTGGTGATCTAGCTGAAAAATGTGTTTCAAATGAGCTCCAATGATAGGGAAAACGGCCCCATTTCTGAGCAAAAATGGTGGACTCGCCGAAAATTGTGTTTCATATGAGCTCGAATGGTAGGGTGGTGGACTCGCTAAAAAATGTGTTTCAAATGAGTTTGAAAGGTAGGATAAACAACCTCATTTGTAAGCAAAAAAGGTGGACACGCCAAAAAATGTGTTTCCAATGAGTTCAAAAGTTAGGGTGGTTGACTCGTTAGAAAATATGTTTCAAATGAATTCAAAAGGTAGGGTAAACAGACTCATTTCTAAGCAAAAATGGTGGACTCGCCGAAAAATGTGTTTCAAATGAGCTCAAAACGTAGGGTGGTGTGGACTCGCTAAAAAATGTGTTTCGAATGAACTCGAAAGGTAGGGTAAACTGCCTCATTTCTAAGCAAAAATGGTGGACTCTCCGAAATATGTGTTTCAAATGAGCTCAAAAGGTAGGGTGGTGTGGACTCACTAAAATATGTGTTTCAAATGAGCTCGAAAGGTAGGGTAAACGGACTCATTTCTAAGCAAAAATGGTGGACTCGCCAAAAAATGTGTTTCAAATAAGCTTCAAAGGTAGGGTGGTGATCTAGCTGAAAAATGTGTTTCAAATGAGCTCCAATGATAGGGTAAACGGCCCCATTTCGGAGCAAAAATGGTAGATTCGCTGAAAAATGTGTTTCATATGAGCTCCAAAGGTAGGGTGGTGGACTCGCTAAAAAATGTGTTTCAAATGAGTTCGAAAGGTAGGGTAAGCGGCCTCATTTGTAAACAAAAAAGGTGGACACGCCAAAAAATGTGTTTCGAATGAGATCGAAAGGTAGGGTGGTTGACTCGCTAAAAAATGTGTTTCAAACGAATTCAAAAGGCAGGGTAAACCGACTCATTTCTAAGAAAAAATGGTGGACTCGCCGAAAAATGTGTTTCAAATGAGCTCAAAACGTAGGGTGGTGTGGACTCGCTAAAAAATGTGTTTCGAATGAGCTCGAAAGGTAGGGTAAACGGCCTCATTTCTAAGCAAAAATGGTGGACTCTCCGAAATATGTGTTTCAAATGAGCTCGAAAGGTAGGGTGGTGTGGACTCACTAAAATATGTGTTTCAAATGAGCTCGAAAGGAAGGGTAAACGGACTCATTTCTAAGAAAAAATGGTGGACTCGCCAAAAAATGTATTTCAAATGAGCTTCAAAGGTAGGGTGGTGATCTAGCTGAAAAATGTGTTTCAAATGAGCTCCAATGATAGGGAAAACGGCCCCATTTCTGAGCAAAAATGGTGGACTCACCGAAAATTATGTTTCATATGAGCTCGAATGGTAGGGTGGTGGAATCGCTAAAAAATGTGTTTCAAATGAGTTTGAAAGGTAGGATAAACAACCTCATTTGTAAGCAAAAAAGGTGGACACGCCAAATAATGTGTTTCCAATGAGTTCAAAAGTTAGGGTGGTTGACTCGTTAAAAAATATGTTTCAAATGAATTCAAAAGGTAGGGTAAACAGACTCATTTCTAAGCAAAAATGGTGGACTCGCCGAAAAATGTGTTTCAAATGAGCTCAAAACGTAGGGTGGTGTGGACTCGCTAAAAAATGTGTTTCAAATGAGCTCGAAAGGTAGGGTAAACGGCCTCATTTCTAAGATAAAATGGTGGACTCGCCAAAAAATGTGTTTCAAATGAGTTTCAAAGGTAGGGTGGTGGTCTAGCTGAAAAATGTGTTTCAAATGAGCTCCAAAGATAGGGTAAACGGCCCCATTTCGGAGCAAAAATGGTAGATTCGCTGAAAAATGTGTTTCATATGAGCTCCAAAGGTAGGGTGGTGGACTCGCTAAAAAATGTGTTTCAAATGAGTTCGAAAGGTAGGGTAAGCGGCCTCATTTGTAAACAAAAAAGGTGGACACGCCAAAAAATGTGTTTCGAATGAGATCGAAAGGTAGGGTGGTTGACTCGCTAAAAAATGTGTTTCAAACGAATTCAAAAGGCAGGGTAAACAGACTCATTTCTAAGAAAAAATGGTGGACTCGCCGAAAAATGTGTTTCAAATGAGCTCAAAACGTAGGGTGGTGTGGACTCGCTAAAAAATGTGTTTCGAATGAGCTCGAAAGGTAGGGTAAACGGCCTCATTTCTAAGCAAAAATGGTGGACTCTCCGAAATATGTGTTTCAAATGAGCTCGAAAGGTAGGGTGGTGTGGACTCACTAAAATATGTGTTTCAAATGAGCTCGAAAGGTAGGGTAAACGGACTCATTTCTAAGGAAAAATGGTGGACTCTCCAAAAAATGTGTTTCAAATGAGCTTCAAAGGTAGGGTGGTGATCTAGCTGAAAAATGTGTTTCAAATGAGCTCCAATGATAGGGAAAACGGCCCCATTTCTGAGAAAAAATGGTGGACTCGCCGAAAATTGCATATGAGCTCGAATGGTAGGGTGGTGGACTCGCTAAAAAATGTGTTTCAAATGAGCTCGAAAGGTAGGGTGGTGTGGACTCACTAAAATATTTGTTTCAAATGAGCTCGAAAGGTCAGGTAAACAAACTCATTTCTAAGCAAAAATGGTGGACTCGCCAAAAAATATGTTTCAAATGAGCTTCAAAGGTAGGGTGGTGATCTAGCTGAAAAATGTGTTTCAAATGAGCTCCAATGATAGGGAAAACGGCCCCATTTCTGAGCAAAAATGGTGGACTCACCGAAAATTATGTTTCATATGAGCTCGAATGGTAGGGTGGTGGAATCGCTAAAAAATGTGTTTCAAATGAGTTTGAAAGGTAGGATAAACAACCTCATTTGTAAGCAAAAAAGGTGGACACGCCAAAAAATGTGTTTTAAATGAGTTCAAAAGGTAGGGTGGTTGACTCGCTAAAAAATGTGTTTCAAATGAATTCAAAAGGTAGGGTAAACAGACTCATTTCTAAGAAAAAATGGTGGACTCGCCGAAAAATGTGTTTCAAATGAGCTCAAAACGTAAGGTGGTGTGGACTCGATAAAAAATGTGTTTCAAATGAGCTCGAAAGGTAGGGTAAACGGCCTCATTTCTAAGAAAAAATGATGGACTCGCCAAAAAATGTGTTTCAAATGAGTTTCAAAGGTAGGGTGGTGGTCTAGCTGAAAAATGTGTTTCAAATGAGCTCCAAAGATAGGGTAAACGGCCCCATTTCGCAGCAAAAATGGTAGATTCGCCGAAAAATGTGTTTCATATGAGCTCCAAAGGTAGGGTGGTGGACTCGCTAAAAAATGTGTTTCAAATGAGTTCGAAAGGTAGGGTAAGCGGCCTCATTTGTAAACAAAAAAGGTGGACACGCCAAAAAATGTGTTTCGAATGAGATCGAAAGGTAGTGTGGTTGACTCGCCAAAAAATGTGTTTCAAACGAATTCAAAAGGTAGGGTAAACAGACTCATTTCTAAGGAAAAATGGTGGACTCTCCAAAAAATGTGTTTCAAATGAGCTTCAAAGGTAGGGTGGTGATCTAGCTGAAAAATGTGTTTCAAATGGACTCCAATGATAGGGAAAACGGCCCCATTTCTGAGAAAAAATGGTGGACTCGCCGAAAATTGCATATGAGCTCGAATGGTAGGGTGGTGGACTCGCTAAAAAATGTGTTTCAAATGAGCTCGAAAGGTAGGGTGGTGTGGACTCACTAAAATATGTGTTTCAAATGAGCTCGAAAGGTCAGGTAAACAAACTCATTTCTAAGCAAAAATGGTGGACTCGCCAAAAAATATGTTTCAAATGAGCTTCAAAGGTAGGGTGGTGATCTAGCTGAAAAATGTGTTTCAAATGAGCTCCAATGATAGGGAAAACGGCCCCATTTCTGAGCAAAAATGGTGGACTCACCGAAAATTATGTTTCATATGAGCTCGAATGGTAGGGTGGTGGAATCGCTAAAAAATGTGTTTCAAATGAGTTTGAAAGGTAGGATAAACAACCTCATTTGTAAGCAAAAAAGGTGGACACGCCAAAAAATGTGTTTTAAATGAGTTCAAAAGGTAGGGTGGTTGACTCGCTAAAAAATGTGTTTCAAATGAATTCAAAAGGTAGGGTAAACAGACTCATTTCTAAGAAAAAATGGTGGACTCGCCGAAAAATGTGTTTCAAATGAGCTCAAAACGTAAGGTGGTGTGGACTCGCTAAAAAATGTGTTTCGAATAAGCTCGAAAGGTAGGGTAAACGGCCTCATTTCTAAGAAAAAATGATGGACTCGCCAAAAAATGTGTTTCAAATGAGTTTCAAAGGTAGGGTGGTGGTCTAGCTGAAAAATGTGTTTCAAATGAGCTCCAAAGATAGGGTAAACGGCCCCATTTCGCAGCAAAAATGGTAGATTCGCCGAAAAATGTGTTTCATATGAGCTCCAAAGGTAGGGTGGTGGACTCGCTAAAAAATGTGTTTCAAATGAGTTCGAAAGGTAGGGTAAGCGGCCTCATTTGTAAACAAAAAAGGTGGACACGCCAAAAAATGTGTTTCGAATGAGATCGAAAGGTAGTGTGGTTGACTCGCCAAAAAATGTGTTTCAAACGAATTCAAAAGGTAGGGTAAACAGACTCATTTCTAAGGAAAAATGGTGGACTCTCCAAAAAATGTGTTTCAAATGAGCTTCAAAGGTAGGGTGGTGATCTAGCTGAAAAATGTGTTTCAAATGGACTCCAATGATAGGGAAAACGGCCCCATTTCTGAGAAAAAATGGTGGACTCGCCGAAAATTGCATATGAGCTCGAATGGTAGGGTGGTGGACTCGCTAAAAAATGTGTTTCAAATGAGCTCGAAAGGTAGGGTGGTGTGGACTCACTAAAATATGTGTTTCAAATGAGCTCGAAAGGTCAGGTAAACAAACTCATTTCTAAGCAAAAATGGTGGACTCGCCAAAAAATATGTTTCAAATGAGCTTCAAAGGTAGGGTGGTGATCTAGCTGAAAAATGTGTTTCAAATGAGCTCCAATGATAGGGAAAACGGCCCCATTTCTGAGCAAAAATGGTGGACTCACCGAAAATTATGTTTCATATGAGCTCGAATGGTAGGGTGGTGGAATCGCTAAAAAATGTGTTTCAAATGAGTTTGAAAGGTAGGATAAACAACCTCATTTGTAAGCAAAAAAGGTGGACACGCCAAAAAATGTGTTTTAAATGAGTTCAAAAGGTAGGGTGGTTGACTCGCTAAAAAATGTGTTTCAAATGAATTCAAAAGGTAGGGTAAACAGACTCATTTCTAAGAAAAAATGGTGGACTCGCCGAAAAATGTGTTTCAAATGAGCTCAAAACGTAAGGTGGTGTGGACTCGATAAAAAATGTGTTTCAAATGAGCTCGAAAGGTAGGGTAAACGGCCTCATTTCTAAGAAAAAATGATGGACTCGCCAAAAAATGTGTTTCAAATGAGTTTCAAAGGTAGGGTGGTGGTCTAGCTGAAAAATGTGTTTCAAATGAGCTCCAAAGATAGGGTAAACGGCCCCATTTCGCAGCAAAAATGGTAGATTCGCCGAAAAATGTGTTTCATATGAGCTCCAAAGGTAGGGTGGTGGACTCGCTAAAAAATGTGTTTCAAATGAGTTCGAAAGGTAGGGTAAGCGGCCTCATTTGTAAACAAAAAAGGTGGACACGCCAAAAAATGTGTTTCGAATGAGATCGAAAGGTAGTGTGGTTGACTCGCCAAAAAATGTGTTTCAAACGAATTCAAAAGGTAGGGTAAACAGACTCATTTCTAAGAAAAAATGGTGGACTCGCTGAAAAATGTGTTTCAAATGAGCTCAAAACGTAGGGTGGTGTGGACTCGCAAAAAAATGTGTTTCAAATGAGCTCGAAAGGTAGGGTAAACGGCCTCATTTATAAGAAAAAATGGTGGACTCGCCAAAAAATGTGTTTCAAATGAGTTTCAAAGGTAGGGTGGTGGTCTAGCTGAAAAATGTGTTTCAAATGAGCTCCAAAGATAGGGTAAACGGCCCCATTTCGGAGCAAAAATGGTAGATTCGCCGAAAAATGTGTTTCATATGAGATCCAAAGGTAGGGTGGTGGACTCGCTAAAAAATGTGTTTCAAATGAGTTGGAAAGGTAGGGTAAGCGACCTCATTTGTAAACAAAAAAGGTGGACACGCCAAAAAATGTGTTTCGAATGAGATCGAAAGGTAGGGTGGTTGACTCGCTAAAAAATGTGTTTCAAACGAATTAAAAAGGTAGGGTAAACAGACTCATTTCTAAGAAAAAATGGTGGACTCGCCGAAAAATGTGTTTCAAATGAGCTCAAAACGTAGGGTGGTGTGGACTCGCTAAAAAATGTGTTTCAAATGAGCTCGAAAGGTAGGGTAAACGGCCTCATTTCTAAGAAAAAATGGTGGACTCGCCAAAAAATTTGTTTCAAATGAGTTTCAAAGGTAGGGTGGTGGTCTAGCTGAAAAATGTGTTTCAAATGAGCTCCAAAGATAGGGTAAACGGCCCCATTTCGGAGCAAAAATCGTAGATTCGCCGAAAAATGTGTTTCATATGAGCTCCAAAGGTAGGGTGGTGGACTCGCTAAAAAATGTGTTTCAAATGAGTTCGAAAGGTAGGGTAAGCGGCCTCATTTGTAAAAAAAAAAGGTGGACACGCCAAAAAATGTGTTTCGAATTTGATCGAAAGGTAGTGTGGTTGACTCGCTAAAAAATGTGTTTCAAACGAATTCAAAAGGTAGGGTAAACAGACTCATTTCTAAGAAAAAATGGTGGACTCGCCGAAAAATGTGTTTCAAATGAGCTCAAAACGTAGGGTGGTGTGGACTCGCTAAAAAATGTGTTTCAAATGAGCTCGAAAGGTAGGGTAAACGGCCTCATTTCTAAGAAAAAATGGTGGACTCGCCAAAAAATGTGTTTCAAATGAGTTTCAAAGGTAGGGTAAACAGACTCATTTCTAAGAAAAAATGGTGGACTCGCCGAAAAATGTGTTTCAAATGAGCTCAAAACGTAGGGTGGTGTGGACTCGCTAAAAAATGTGTTTCGAATGAGCTCGAAAGGTAGGGTAAACGGCCTCATTTCTAAGCAAAAATGGTGGACTCTCCGAAATATGTGTTTCAAATGAGCTCGAAAGGTAGGGTGGTGTGGACTCACTAAAATATGTGTTTCAAATGAGCTCGAAAGGTAGGGTAAACGGACTCATTTCTAAGGAAAAATGGTGGATCGCCAAAAAATGTGTTTCAAATGAGCTTCAAAGGTAGGGTGGTGATCTAGCTGAAAAATGTGTTTCAAATGAGCTCCAATGATAGGGAAAACGGCCCCATTTCTGAGAAAAAATGGTGGACTCGCCGAAAATTGTGTTTCATATGAGCTCGAATGGTAGGGTGGTGGACTCGCTAAAAAATGTGTTTCAAATGAGTTTGAAAGGTAGGATAAACAACTTCATTTGTAAGCAAAAAAGGTGGACACGCCAAAAAATGTGTTTCAAATGATTTCAAAAGGTAGGGTGGTTGACTCGCTAAAAAATGTGTTTCAAATGAATTCAAAAGGTAAGGTAAACAGACTCATTTCTAAGCAAAAATGGTGGACTCGCCGAAAAATGTGTTTCAAATGAGCTCAAAACGTAGGGTGGTGTGGACTCGCTAAAAAATGTGTTTCAAATGAGCTTGAAAGGTAGGGTAAACGGGCTCATTTCTAAAAAAAAAAATGGTGGACTCGCCAAAAAATGTGTTTCAAATGAGTTTCAAAGGTAGGGTGGTGGTCTAGCTGAAAAATGTGTTTCAAATGAGCTCCAAAGATAGGGTAAACGGCCCCATTTCGGAGCAAAAATGGTAGATTCGCTGAAAAATGTGTTTCATATGAGCTCCAAAGGTAGGGTGGTGGACTCGCTAAAAAATGTGTTTCAAATGAGTTCGAAAGGTAGGGTAAGCGGCCTCATTTGTAAACAAAAAAGGTGGACACGCCAAAAAATGTGTTTCGAATGAGATCGAAAGGTAGGGTGGTTGACTCGCTAAAAAATGTGTTTCAAACGAATTCAAAAGGCAGGGTAAACAGACTCATTTCTAAGAAAAAATGGTGGACTCGCCGAAAAATGTGTTTCAAATGAGCTCAAAACGTAGGGTGGTGTGGACTCGCTAAAAAATGTGTTTCAAATGAGCTCGAAAGGTAGGGTAAACGGCCTCATTTCTAAGCAAAAATGGTGGACTCTCCGAAATATGTGTTTCAAATGAGCTCGAAAGGTAGGGTGGTGTGGACTTACTAAAATATGTGTTTCAAATGAGCTCGTAAGGTAGGGTAAACGGACTCATTTCTAAGGAAAAATGGTGGACTCTCCAAAAAATGTGTTTCAAATGAGCTTCAAAGGTAGGGTGGTGATCTAGCTGAAAAATGTGTTTCAAATGAGCTCCAATGATAGGGAAAACGGCCCCATTTCTGAGAAAAAATGGTGGACTCGCCGAAAATTGCATATGAGCTCGAATGGTAGGGTGGTGGACTCGCTAAAAATGTGTTTCAAATGAGTTTGAAAGGTAGGATAAACAACCTCATTTGTAAGCAAAAAAGGTGGACACGCCAAAAAATGTGTTTCAAATGAGTTCAAAAGGTAGGGTGGTTGACTCGCTAAAAAATGTGTTTCAAATGAATTCAAAAGGTAGGGTAAACAGACTCATTTCTAAGCAAAAATGGTGGACTCGCCGAAAAATGTGTTTCAAATGAGCTCAAAACGTTGGGTGGTGTGGACTCGCTAAAAAATGTGTTTCGAATGAGCTCGAAAGGTAAGGTAAACGGCCTCATTTCTAAGCAAAAATGGTGGACTCTCCGAAATATGTGTTTCAAATGAGCTGGAAAGGTAGGGTGGTGTGGACTCACTAAAATATGTGTTTCAAATGAGCTCGAAAGGTAGGGTAAACGGACTCATTTCTAAGGAAAAATGGTGGATCGCCAAAAAATGTGTTTCAAATGAGCTTCAAAGGTAGGGTGGTGATCTAGCTGAAAAATGTGTTTCAAATGAGCTCCAATGATAGGGAAAACGGCCCCATTTCTGAGAAAAAATGGTGGACTCGCCGAAAATTGTGTTTCATATGAGCTCGAATGGTAGGGTGGTGGACTCGCTAAAAAATGTGTTTCAAATGAGTTTGAAAGGTAGGATAAACAACCTCATTTGTTAGCAAAAAAGGTGGACACGCCAAAAAATGTGTTTCAAATGAGTTCAAAAGGTAGGGTGGTTGACTCGCTAAAAAATGTGTTTCAAATAAATTCAAAAGGTAGGGTAAACAGACTCATTTCTAAGCAAAAATGGTGGACTCACCGAAAAATGTGTTTCAAATGAGCTCAAAACGTAGGGTGGTGTGGACTCGCTAAAAAATGTGTTTCAAATGAGCTTGAAAGGTAGGGTAAACGGCCTCATTTCTAAAAAAAATGGTGGACTCGCCAAAAAATGTGTTTCAAATGAGTTTCAAAGGTAGGGTGGTGGTCTAGCTGAAAAATGTGTTTCAAATGAGCTCCAAAGATAGGGTAAACGGCCCCATTTCGGAGCAAAAATGGTAGATTCGCTGAAAAATGTGTTTCATATGAGCTCCAAAGGTAGGGTGGTGGACTCGCTAAAAAATGTGTTTCAAATGAGTTCGAAAGGTAGGGTAAGCGGCCTCATTTGTAAACAAAAAAGGTGGACACGCCAAAAAATGTGTTTCGAATGAGATCGAAAGGTAGGGTGGTTGACTCGCTAAAAAATGTGTTTCAAACGAAATCAAAAGGCCGGGTAAACAGACTCATTTCTAAGAAAAAATGGTGGACTCGCCTAAAAATGTGTGTCAAATGAGCTCAAAACATAGGGTGGTGTGGACTCGCAAAAAAATGTGTTTCGAATGAGCTCGAAAGGTAGGGTAAACGGCCTCATTTCTAAGCAAAAATGGTGGACTCTCCGAAATATGTGTTTCAAATGAGCTCGAAAGGTAGGGTGGTGCGGACTCACTAAAATTTGTGTTTCAAATGAGCTCGAAAGGTAGGGTAAACGGACTCATTTCTAAGGAAAAATGGTGGACTCTCCAAAAAATGTGTTTCAAATGAGCTTCAAAGGTAGGGTGGTGATCTAGCTGAAAAATGTGTTTCAAATGAGCTCCAATGATAGGGAAAACGGCCCCATTTCTGAGAAAAAATGGTGGACTCGCCGAAAATTGCATATGAGCTCGAATGGTAGGGTGGTGGACTCGCTAAAAAATGTGTTTCAAATGAGTTTGAAAGGTAGGATAAACAACCTCATTTGTAAGCAAAAAAGGTGGACACGCCAAAAAATGTGTTTCAAATGAGTTCAAAAGGTAGGGTGGTTGACTCGCTAAAAAATGTGTTTCAAATGAATTCAAAAGGTAGGGTAAACAGACTCATTTCTAAGCAAAAATGGTGGACTCGCCGAAAAATGTGTTTCAAATGAGCTCAAAACGTAGGGTGGTGTGGACTCGCTAAAAAATGTGTTTCAAATGAGCTTGAAAGGTAGGGTAAACGGCCTCATTTCTAAAAAAAAATGGTGGACTCGCCAAAAAATGTGTTTCAAATGAGTTTCAAAGGTAGGGTGGTGGTCTAGCTGAAAAATGTGTTTCAAATGAGCTCCAAAGATAGGGTAAACGGCCCCATTTCGGAGCAAAAATGGTAGATTCGCTGAAAAATGTGTTTCATATGAGCTCCAAAGGTAGGGTGGTGGACTCGCTAAAAAAGGTGTTTCAAATGAGTTCGAAAGGTAGGGTAAGCGGCCTCATTTGTAAACAAAAAAAGTGGACACGCCAAAAAATGTGTTTCGAATGAGATCGAAATGTAGGGTGGTTGACTCGCTAAAAAATGTTTTTCAAACAAATTCAAAAGGTAGGGTAAACAGACTCATTTCTAAGAAAAAATGGTGGACTCGCCGAAAAATGTGTTTCAAATGAGCTCAAAACATAGGGTGGTGTGGACTCGCTAAAAAATGTGTTTCGAATGAGCTCGAAAGGTAGGGTAAACGGCCTCATTTCTAAGCAAAAATGGTGGACTCTACGAAATATGTGTTTCAAATGAGCTCGAAAGGTAGGGTGGTGTGGACTCACTAAAATATGTGTTTCAAATGAGCTCGAAAGGAAGGATAAACGGACTCATTTCTAAGAAAAAATGGTGGACTCGCCAAAAAATGTATTTCAAATGAGCTTCAAAGGTAGGGTGGTGATCTAGCTGAAAAATGTGTTTCAAATGAGCTCCAATGATAGGGAAAACGGCCCCATTTCTGAGCAAAAATGGTGGACTCGCCGAAAATTGTGTTTCATATGAGCTCGAATGGTAGGGTGGTGGACTCGCTAAAAAATGTGTTTCAAATGAGTTTGAAAGGTAGGATAAACAACCTCATTTGTAAGCAAAAAAGGTGGACACGCCAAAAAATGTGTTTCAAATGAGTTCAAAAGTTAGGGTGGTTGAGTCGCTAAAAAATATGTTTCAAATGAATTCAAAAGGTAGGGTAAACAGACTCATTTCTAAGCAAAAATGGTGGACTCGCCGAAAAATGTGTTTCAAATGAGCTCAAAACGTAGGGTGGTGTGGACTCGCTAAAAAATGTGTTTCAAATGAGCTCGAAAGGTAGGGTAAACGGCCTCATTTCTAAGAAAAAATGGTGGACTCGCCAAAAAATGTGTTTCAAATGAGTTTCAAAGGTAGGGTGGTGGTCTAGCTGAAAAATGTGTTTCAAATGAGCTCCAAAGATAGGGTAAACGGCCCCATTTCGGAGCAAAAATGGTAGATTCGCTAAAAAAGGGGTTTCATATGAGCTCCAAAGGTAGGGTGGTGGACTCGCTAAAAAATGTGTTTCAAATGAGTTCGAAAGGTAGGGTAAGCGGCCTCATTTGTAAACAAAAAAGGTGGACACGCCAAAAAATGTGTTTCGAATGAGATCGAAAGGTAGGGTGGTTGACTCGCTAAAAAATGTGTTTCAAATGAATTCAAAAGGTAAGGTAAACAGACTCATTTCTAAGCAAAAATGGTGGACTCGCCGAAAAATGTGTTTCAAATGAGCTCAAAACGTAGGGTGGTGTGGACTCGCTAAAAAATGTGTTTCAAATGAGCTTGAAAGGTAGGGTAAACGGCCTCATTTCTAAGAAAAAATGGTGGACTCGCCAAAAAATGTGTTTCAAATGAGTTTCAAGGGTAGGGTGGTGGTCTAGCTGAAAAATGTGTTTCAAATGAGCTCCAATGATAGGGTAAACGGCCACATTTCGGAGCAAAAATGGTAGATTCGCCGAAAAATGTGTTTCATATGAGCTCCAAAGTTAGGGTCGTGGACTCGCTAAAAAATGTGTTTCAAATGAGTTCGAAAGGTAGGGTAAGCGGCCTCATTTGTAAACAAAAAAGGTGGACACGCCAAAAAATGTGTTTCGAATGAGATCGAAAGGTAGGGTGGTTGACTCGCCAAAAAATGTGTTTCAAACGAATTCAAAAGGCAGGGTAAACAGACTCATTTCTAAGAAAAAATGGTGGACTCGCCGAAAAATGTGTTTCAAATGAGCTCAAAACGTAGGGTGGTGTGGACTCGCTAAAAAATGTGTTTCGAATGAGCTCGAAAGGTAGGGTAAACGGCCTCATTTCTAAGCAAAAATGGTGGACTCTCCGAAATATGTGTTTCAAATGAGCTCGAAAGGTAGGGTGGTGTGGACTCACTAAAATATGTGTTTCAAATGAGCTCGAAAGGTAGGGTAAACGGACTCATTTCTAAGGAAAAATGGTGGATCGCCAAAAAATGTGTTTCAAATGAGCTTCAAAGGTAGGGTGGTGATCTAGCTGAAAAATGTGTTTCAAATGAGCTCCAATGATAGGGAAAACGGCCCCATTTCTGAGAAAAAATGGTGGACTCGCCGAAAATTGTGTTTCATATGAGCTCGAATGGTAGGGTGGTGGACTCGCTAAAAAATGTGTTTCAAATGAGTTTGAAAGGTAGGATAAACAACTTCATTTGTAAGCAAAAAAGGTGGACACGCCAAAAAATGTGTTTCAAATGATTTCAAAAGGTAGGGTGGTTGACTCGCTAAAAAATGTGTTTCAAATGAATTCAAAAGGTAAGGTAAACAGACTCATTTCTAAGCAAAAATGGTGGACTCGCCGAAAAATGTGTTTCAAATGAGCTCAAAACGTAGGGTGGTGTGGACTCGCTAAAAAATGTGTTTCAAATGAGCTTGAAAGGTAGGGTAAACGGGCTCATTTCTAAAAAAAAAAATGGTGGACTCGCCAAAAAATGTGTTTCAAATGAGTTTCAAAGGTAGGGTGGTGGTCTAGCTGAAAAATGTGTTTCAAATGAGCTCCAAAGATAGGGTAAACGGCCCCATTTCGGAGCAAAAATGGTAGATTCGCTGAAAAATGTGTTTCATATGAGCTCCAAAGGTAGGGTGGTGGACTCGCTAAAAAATGTGTTTCAAATGAGTTCGAAAGGTAGGGTAAGCGGCCTCATTTGTAAACAAAAAAGGTGGACACGCCAAAAAATGTGTTTCGAATGAGATCGAAAGGTAGGGTGGTTGACTCGCTAAAAAATGTGTTTCAAACGAATTCAAAAGGCAGGGTAAACAGACTCATTTCTAAGAAAAAATGGTGGACTCGCCGAAAAATGTGTTTCAAATGAGCTCAAAACGTAGGGTGGTGTGGACTCGCTAAAAAATGTGTTTCAAATGAGCTCGAAAGGTAGGGTAAACGGCCTCATTTCTAAGCAAAAATGGTGGACTCTCCGAAATATGTGTTTCAAATGAGCTCGAAAGGTAGGGTGGTGTGGACTTACTAAAATATGTGTTTCAAATGAGCTCGTAAGGTAGGGTAAACGGACTCATTTCTAAGGAAAAATGGTGGACTCTCCAAAAAATGTGTTTCAAATGAGCTTCAAAGGTAGGGTGGTGATCTAGCTGAAAAATGTGTTTCAAATGAGCTCCAATGATAGGGAAAACGGCCCCATTTCTGAGAAAAAATGGTGGACTCGCCGAAAATTGCATATGAGCTCGAATGGTAGGGTGGTGGACTCGCTAAAAATGTGTTTCAAATGAGTTTGAAAGGTAGGATAAACAACCTCATTTGTAAGCAAAAAAGGTGGACACGCCAAAAAATGTGTTTCAAATGAGTTCAAAAGGTAGGGTGGTTGACTCGCTAAAAAATGTGTTTCAAATGAATTCAAAAGGTAGGGTAAACAGACTCATTTCTAAGCAAAAATGGTGGACTCGCCGAAAAATGTGTTTCAAATGAGCTCAAAACGTTGGGTGGTGTGGACTCGCTAAAAAATGTGTTTCGAATGAGCTCGAAAGGTAAGGTAAACGGCCTCATTTCTAAGCAAAAATGGTGGACTCTCCGAAATATGTGTTTCAAATGAGCTGGAAAGGTAGGGTGGTGTGGACTCACTAAAATATGTGTTTCAAATGAGCTCGAAAGGTAGGGTAAACGGACTCATTTCTAAGGAAAAATGGTGGATCGCCAAAAAATGTGTTTCAAATGAGCTTCAAAGGTAGGGTGGTGATCTAGCTGAAAAATGTGTTTCAAATGAGCTCCAATGATAGGGAAAACGGCCCCATTTCTGAGAAAAAATGGTGGACTCGCCGAAAATTGTGTTTCATATGAGCTCGAATGGTAGGGTGGTGGACTCGCTAAAAAATGTGTTTCAAATGAGTTTGAAAGGTAGGATAAACAACCTCATTTGTTAGCAAAAAAGGTGGACACGCCAAAAAATGTGTTTCAAATGAGTTCAAAAGGTAGGGTGGTTGACTCGCTAAAAAATGTGTTTCAAATAAATTCAAAAGGTAGGGTAAACAGACTCATTTCTAAGCAAAAATGGTGGACTCACCGAAAAATGTGTTTCAAATGAGCTCAAAACGTAGGGTGGTGTGGACTCGCTAAAAAATGTGTTTCAAATGAGCTTGAAAGGTAGGGTAAACGGCCTCATTTCTAAAAAAAATGGTGGACTCGCCAAAAAATGTGTTTCAAATGAGTTTCAAAGGTAGGGTGGTGGTCTAGCTGAAAAATGTGTTTCAAATGAGCTCCAAAGATAGGGTAAACGGCCCCATTTCGGAGCAAAAATGGTAGATTCGCTGAAAAATGTGTTTCATATGAGCTCCAAAGGTAGGGTGGTGGACTCGCTAAAAAATGTGTTTCAAATGAGTTCGAAAGGTAGGGTAAGCGGCCTCATTTGTAAACAAAAAAGGTGGACACGCCAAAAAATGTGTTTCGAATGAGATCGAAAGGTAGGGTGGTTGACTCGCTAAAAAATGTGTTTCAAACGAAATCAAAAGGCCGGGTAAACAGACTCATTTCTAAGAAAAAATGGTGGACTCGCCTAAAAATGTGTGTCAAATGAGCTCAAAACATAGGGTGGTGTGGACTCGCAAAAAAATGTGTTTCGAATGAGCTCGAAAGGTAGGGTAAACGGCCTCATTTCTAAGCAAAAATGGTGGACTCTCCGAAATATGTGTTTCAAATGAGCTCGAAAGGTAGGGTGGTGCGGACTCACTAAAATTTGTGTTTCAAATGAGCTCGAAAGGTAGGGTAAACGGACTCATTTCTAAGGAAAAATGGTGGACTCTCCAAAAAATGTGTTTCAAATGAGCTTCAAAGGTAGGGTGGTGATCTAGCTGAAAAATGTGTTTCAAATGAGCTCCAATGATAGGGAAAACGGCCCCATTTCTGAGAAAAAATGGTGGACTCGCCGAAAATTGCATATGAGCTCGAATGGTAGGGTGGTGGACTCGCTAAAAAATGTGTTTCAAATGAGTTTGAAAGGTAGGATAAACAACCTCATTTGTAAGCAAAAAAGGTGGACACGCCAAAAAATGTGTTTCAAATGAGTTCAAAAGGTAGGGTGGTTGACTCGCTAAAAAATGTGTTTCAAATGAATTCAAAAGGTAGGGTAAACAGACTCATTTCTAAGCAAAAATGGTGGACTCGCCGAAAAATGTGTTTCAAATGAGCTCAAAACGTAGGGTGGTGTGGACTCGCTAAAAAATGTGTTTCAAATGAGCTTGAAAGGTAGGGTAAACGGCCTCATTTCTAAAAAAAAATGGTGGACTCGCCAAAAAATGTGTTTCAAATGAGTTTCAAAGGTAGGGTGGTGGTCTAGCTGAAAAATGTGTTTCAAATGAGCTCCAAAGATAGGGTAAACGGCCCCATTTCGGAGCAAAAATGGTAGATTCGCTGAAAAATGTGTTTCATATGAGCTCCAAAGGTAGGGTGGTGGACTCGCTAAAAAAGGTGTTTCAAATGAGTTCGAAAGGTAGGGTAAGCGGCCTCATTTGTAAACAAAAAAAGTGGACACGCCAAAAAATGTGTTTCGAATGAGATCGAAATGTAGGGTGGTTGACTCGCTAAAAAATGTTTTTCAAACAAATTCAAAAGGTAGGGTAAACAGACTCATTTCTAAGAAAAAATGGTGGACTCGCCGAAAAATGTGTTTCAAATGAGCTCAAAACATAGGGTGGTGTGGACTCGCTAAAAAATGTGTTTCGAATGAGCTCGAAAGGTAGGGTAAACGGCCTCATTTCTAAGCAAAAATGGTGGACTCTACGAAATATGTGTTTCAAATGAGCTCGAAAGGTAGGGTGGTGTGGACTCACTAAAATATGTGTTTCAAATGAGCTCGAAAGGAAGGATAAACGGACTCATTTCTAAGAAAAAATGGTGGACTCGCCAAAAAATGTATTTCAAATGAGCTTCAAAGGTAGGGTGGTGATCTAGCTGAAAAATGTGTTTCAAATGAGCTCCAATGATAGGGAAAACGGCCCCATTTCTGAGCAAAAATGGTGGACTCGCCGAAAATTGTGTTTCATATGAGCTCGAATGGTAGGGTGGTGGACTCGCTAAAAAATGTGTTTCAAATGAGTTTGAAAGGTAGGATAAACAACCTCATTTGTAAGCAAAAAAGGTGGACACGCCAAAAAATGTGTTTCAAATGAGTTCAAAAGTTAGGGTGGTTGAGTCGCTAAAAAATATGTTTCAAATGAATTCAAAAGGTAGGGTAAACAGACTCATTTCTAAGCAAAAATGGTGGACTCGCCGAAAAATGTGTTTCAAATGAGCTCAAAACGTAGGGTGGTGTGGACTCGCTAAAAAATGTGTTTCAAATGAGCTCGAAAGGTAGGGTAAACGGCCTCATTTCTAAGAAAAAATGGTGGACTCGCCAAAAAATGTGTTTCAAATGAGTTTCAAAGGTAGGGTGGTGGTCTAGCTGAAAAATGTGTTTCAAATGAGCTCCAAAGATAGGGTAAACGGCCCCATTTCGGAGCAAAAATGGTAGATTCGCTAAAAAAGGGGTTTCATATGAGCTCCAAAGGTAGGGTGGTGGACTCGCTAAAAAATGTGTTTCAAATGAGTTCGAAAGGTAGGGTAAGCGGCCTCATTTGTAAACAAAAAAGGTGGACACGCCAAAAAATGTGTTTCGAATGAGATCGAAAGGTAGGGTGGTTGACTCGCTAAAAAATGTGTTTCAAATGAATTCAAAAGGTAAGGTAAACAGACTCATTTCTAAGCAAAAATGGTGGACTCGCCGAAAAATGTGTTTCAAATGAGCTCAAAACGTAGGGTGGTGTGGACTCGCTAAAAAATGTGTTTCAAATGAGCTTGAAAGGTAGGGTAAACGGCCTCATTTCTAAGAAAAAATGGTGGACTCGCCAAAAAATGTGTTTCAAATGAGTTTCAAGGGTAGGGTGGTGGTCTAGCTGAAAAATGTGTTTCAAATGAGCTCCAATGATAGGGTAAACGGCCACATTTCGGAGCAAAAATGGTAGATTCGCCGAAAAATGTGTTTCATATGAGCTCCAAAGTTAGGGTCGTGGACTCGCTAAAAAATGTGTTTCAAATGAGTTCGAAAGGTAGGGTAAGCGGCCTCATTTGTAAACAAAAAAGGTGGACACGCCAAAAAATGTGTTTCGAATGAGATCGAAAGGTAGGGTGGTTGACTCGCTAAAAAATGTGTTTCAAACGAATTCAAAAGGCAGGGTAAACAGACTCATTTCTAAGAAAAAATGGTGGACTCGCCGAAAAATGTGTTTCAAATGAGCTCAAAACGTAGGGTGGTGTGGACTCGCTAAAAAATGTGTTTCGAATGAGCTCGAAAGGTAGGGTAAACGGCCTCATTTCTAAGCAAAAATGGTGGACTCTCCGAAATATGTGTTTCAAATGAGCTCGAAAGGTAGGGTGGTGTGGACTCACTAAAATATGTGTTTCAAATGAGCTCGAAAGGTAGGGTAAACGGACTCATTTCTAAGGAAAAATGGTGGATCGCCAAAAAATGTGTTTCAAATGAGCTTCAAAGGTAGGGTGGTGATCTAGCTGAAAAATGTGTTTCAAATGAGCTCCAATGATAGGGAAAACGGCCCCATTTCTGAGAAAAAATGGTGGACTCGCCGAAAATTGTGTTTCATATGAGCTCGAATGGTAGGGTGGTGGACTCGCTAAAAAATGTGTTTCAAATGAGTTTGAAAGGTAGGATAAACAACCTCATTTGTAAGCAAAAAAGGTGGACACGCCAAAAAATGTGTTTCAAATGAGTTCAAAAGGTAGGGTGGTTGACTCGCTAAAAAATGTGTTTCAAATGAATTCAAAAGGTAAGGTAAACAGACTCATTTCTAAGCAAAAATGGTGGACTCGCCGAAAAATGTGTTTCAAATGAGCTCAAAACGTAGGGTGGTGTGGACTCGCTAAAAAATGTGTTTCAAATGAGCTTGAAAGGTAGGGTAAACGGGCTCATTTCTAAAAAAAAAATGGTGGACTCGCCAAAAAATGTGTTTCAAATGAGTTTCAAAGGTAGGGTGGTGGTCTAGCTGAAAAATGTGTTTCAAATGAGCTCCAAAGATAGGGTAAACGGCCCCATTTCGGAGCAAAAATGGTAGATTCGCTGAAAAATGTGTTTCATATGAGCTCCAAAGGTAGGGTGGTGGACTCGCTAAAAAATGTGTTTCAAATGAGTTCGAAAGGTAGGGTAAGCGGCCTCATTTGTAAACAAAATAGGTGGACACGCCAAAAAATGTGTTTCGAATGAGATCGAAAGGTAGGGTGGTTGACTCGCTAAAAAATGTGTTTCAAACGAATTCAAAAGGCAGGGTAAACAGACTCATTTCTAAGAAAAAATGGTGGACTCGCCGAAAAATGTGTTTCAAATGAGCTCAAAACGTAGGGTGGTGTGGACTCGCTAAAAAATGTGTTTCAAATGAGCTCGAAAGGTAGGGTAAACGGCCTCATTTCTAAGCAAAAATGGTGGACTCTCCGAAATATGTGTTTCAAATGAGCTCGAAAGGTAGGGTGGTGTGGACTTACTAAAATATGTGTTTCAAATGAGCTCGTAAGGTAGGGTAAACGGACTCATTTCTAAGGAAAAATGGTGGACTCTCCAAAAAATGTGTTTCAAATGAGCTTCAAAGGTAGGGTGGTGATCTAGCTGAAAAATGTGTTTCAAATGAGCTCCAATGATAGGGAAAACGGCCCCATTTCTGAGAAAAAATAGTGGACTCGCCGAAAATTGCATATGAGCTCGAATGGTAGGGTGGTGGACTCGCTAAAAATGTGTTTCAAATGAGTTTGAAAGGTAGGATAAACAACCTCATTTGTAAGCAAAAAAGGTGGACACGCCAAAAAATGTGTTTCAAATGAGTTCAAAAGGTAGGGTGGTTGACTCGCTAAAAAATGTGTTTCAAATGAATTCAAAAGGTAGGGTAAACAGACTCATTTCTAAGAAAAAATGGTGGACTCGCCGAAAAATGTGTTTCAAATGAGCTCAAAACGTAGGGTGGTGTGGACTCGCTAAAAAATGTGTTTCGAAAGAGCTCGAAAGGTAAGGTAAACGGCCTCATTTCTAAGCAAAAATGGTGGACTCTCCGAAATATGTGTTTCAAATGAGCTCGAAAGGTAGGGTGGTGTGGACTCACTAAAATATGTGTTTCAAATGAGCTCGAAAGGTAGGGTAAACGGACTCATTTCTAAGGAAAAATGGTGGATCGCCAAAAAATGTGTTTCAAATGAGCTTCAAAGGTAGGGTGGTGATCTAGCTGAAAAATGTGTTTCAAATGAGCTCCAATGATAGGGAAAACGGCCCCATTTCTGAGAAAAAATGGTGGACTCGCCGAAAATTGTGTTTCATATGAGCTCGAATGGTAGGGTGGTGGACTCGCTAAAAAATGTGTTTCAAATGAGTTTGAAAGGTAGGATAAACAACCTCATTTGTTAGCAAAAAAGGTGGACACGCCAAAAAATGTGTTTCAAATGAGTTCAAAAGGTAGGGTGGTTGACTCGCTAAAAAATGTGTTTCAAATAAATTCAAAAGGTAGGGTAAACAGACTCATTTCTAAGCAAAAATGGTGGACTCGCCGAAAAATGTGTTTCAAATGAGCTCAAAACGTTGGGTGGTGTGGACTCGCTAAAAAATGTGTTTCAAATGAGCTTGAAAGGTAGGGTAAACGGCCTCATTTCTAAAAAAAATGGTGGACTCGCCAAAAAATGTGTTTCAAATGAGTTTCAAAGGTAGGGTGGTGGTCTAGCTGAAAAATGTGTTTCAAATGAGCTCCAAAGATAGGGTAAACGGCCCCATTTCGGAGCAAAAATGGTAGATTCGCTGAAAAATGTGTTTCATATGAGCTCCAAAGGTAGGGTGGTGGACTCGCTAAAAAATGTGTTTCAAATGAGTTCGAAAGGTAGGGTAAGCGGCCTCATTTGTAAACAAAAAAGGTGGACACGCCAAAAAATGTGTTTCGAATGAGATCGAAAGGTAGGGTGGTTGACTCGCTAAAAAATTTGTTTCAAACGAAATCAAAAGGCCGGGTAAACAGACTCATTTCTAAGAAAAAATGGTGGACTCGCCGAAAAATGTGTGTCAAATGAGCTCAAAACATAGGGTGGTGTGGACTCGCAAAAAAATGTGTTTCGAATGAGCTCGAAAGGTAGGGTAAACGGCCTCATTTCTAAGCAAAAATGGTGGACTCTCCGAAATATGTGTTTCAAATGAGCTCGAAAGGTAGGGTGGTGTGGACTCACTAAAATTTGTGTTTCAAATGAGCTCGAAAGGTAGGGTAAACGGACTCATTTCTAAGGAAAAATGGTGGACTCTCCAAAAAATGTGTTTCACATGAGCTTCAAAGGTAGGGTGGTGATCTAGCTGAAAAATGTGTTTCAAATGAGCTCCAATGATAGGGAAAACGGCCCCATTTCTGAGAAAAAATGGTGGACTCGCCGAAAATTGCATATGAGCTCGAATGGTAGGGTGGTGGACTCGCTAAAAAATGTGTTTCAAATGAGTTTGAAAGGTAGGATAAACAACCTCATTTGTAAGCAAAAAAGGTGGACACGCCAAAAAATGTGTTTCAAATGAGTTCAAAAGGTAGGGTGGTTGACTCGCTAAAAAATGTGTTTCAAATGAATTCAAAAGGTAGGGTAAACAGACTCATTTCTAAGCAAAAATGGTGGACTCGCCGAAAAATGTGTTTCAAATGAGCTCAAAACGTAGGGTGGTGTGGACTCGCTAAAAAATGTGTTTCAAATGAGCTTGAAAGGTAGGGTAAACGGCCTCATTTCTAAAAAAAATGGTGGACTCGCCAAAAAATGTGTTTCAAATGAGTTTCAAAGGTAGGGTGGTGGTCTAGCTGAAAAATGTGTTTCAAATGAGCTCCAAAGATAGGGTAAACGGCCCCATTTCGGAGCAAAAATGGTAGATTCGCTGAAAAATGTGTTTCATATGAGCTCCAAAGGTAGGGTGGTGGACTCGCTAAAAAATGTGTTTCAAATGAGTTCGAAAGGTAGGGTAAGCGGCCTCATTTGTAAACAAAAAAAGTGGACACGCCAAAAAATGTGTTTCGAATGAGATCGAAATGTAGGGTGGTTGACTCGCTAAAAAATGTTTTTCAAACAAATTCAAAAGGTAGGGTAAACAGACTCATTTCTAAGAAAAAATGGTGGACTCGCCGAAAAATGTGTTTCAAATGAGCTCAAAACATAGGGTGGTGTGGACTCGCTAAAAAATGTGTTTCGAATGAGCTCGAAAGGTAGGGTAAACGGCCTCATTTCTAAGCAAAAATGGTGGACTCTACGAAATATGTGTTTCAAATGAGCTCGAAAGGTAGGGTGGTGTGGACTCACTAAAATATGTGTTTCAAATGAGCTCGAAAGGAAGGATAAACGGACTCATTTCTAAGAAAAAATGGTGGACTCGCCAAAAAATGTATTTCAAATGAGCTTCAAAGGTAGGGTGGTGATCTAGCTGAAAAATGTGTTTCAAATGAGCTCCAATGATAGGGAAAACGGCCCCATTTCTGAGCAAAAATGGTGGACTCGCCGAAAATTGTGTTTCATATGAGCTCGAATGGTAGGGTGGTGGACTCGCTAAAAAATGTGTTTCAAATGAGTTTGAAAGGTAGGATAAAAAACCTCATTTGTAAGCAAAAAAGGTGGACACGCCAAAAAATGTGTTTCAAATGAGTTCAAAAGTTAGGGTGGTTGAGTCGCTAAAAAATATGTTTCAAATGAATTCAAAAGGTAGGGTAAACAGACTCATTTCTAAGCAAAAATGGTGGACTCGCCGAAAAATGTGTTTCAAATGAGCTCAAAACGTAGGGTGGTGTGGACTCGCTAAAAAATGTGTTTCAAATGAGCTCGAAAGGTAGGGTAAACGGCCTCATTTCTAAGAAAAAATGGTGGACTCGCCAAAAAATGTGTTTCAAATGAGTTTCAAAGGTAGGGTGGTGGTCTAGCTGAAAAATGTGTTTCAAATGAGCTCCAAAGATAGGGTAAACGGCCCCATTTCGGAGCAAAAATGGTTGATTCGCTAAAAAAGGGGTTTCATATGAGCTCCAAAGGTAGGGTGGTGGACTCGCTAAAAAATGTGTTTCAAATGAGTTCGAAAGGTAGGGTAAGCGGCCTCATTTGTAAACAAAAAAGGTGGACACGCCAAAAAATGTGTTTCGAATGAGATCGAAAGGTAGGGTGGTTGACTCGCTAAAAAATGTGTTTCAAACAAATTCAAAAGGTAGGGTAAACAGACTCATTTCTAAGAAAAAATGGTGGACTCGCCGAAAAATGTGTTTCAAATGAGCTCAAAACATAGGGTGGCGTGGACTCGCTAAAAAATGTGTTTCGAATGAGCTCGAAAGGTAGGGTGGTGGACTCGCTAAAAAATGTGTTTCAAATGAGTTTGAAAGGTAGGGTAAGCGGCCTCATTTGTAAACAAAAAAGGTGGACACGCCAAAAAATGTGTTTCGAATGAGATCGAAAGGTAGGGTGGTTGACTCGCTAAAAAATGTGTTTCAAACGAATTCAAAAGGCAGGGTAAACAGACTCATTTCTAAGAAAAAATGGTGGACTCGCCGAAAAATGTGTTTCAAATGAGCTCAACACATAGGGTGGTGTGGACTCGCTAAAAAATGTGTTTCGAATGAGCTCGAAAGGTAGGGTAAACGGCCTCATTTCTAAGCAAAAATGGTGGACTCTCCGAAATATGTGTTTCAAATGAGCTCGAAAGGTAGGGTGGTGTGGACTCACTAAAATATGTGTTTCAAATGAGCTCGAAAGGAAGGGTAAACGGACTCATTTCTAAGAAAAAATGGTGGACTCGCCAAAAAATGTATTTCAAATGAGCTTCAAAGGTAGGGTGGTGATCTAGCTGAAAAATGTGTTTCAAATGAGCTCCAATGATAGGGAAAACGGCACCATTTCTGAGCAAAAATGGTGGACTCGCCGAAAATTGTGTTTCATATGAGCTCGAATGGTAGGGTGGTGGACTCGCTAAAAAATGTGTTTCAAATGAGTTTGAAAGGTAGGATAAACAACCTCATTTGTAAGCAAAAAAGGTGGACACGCCAAAAAATGTGTTTCAAATGAGTTCAAAAGTTAGGGTGGTTGACTCGCTAAAAAATTTGTTTCAAATGAATTTAAAAGGTAGGGTAAACAGACTCATTTCTAAGAAAAAATGGTGGACTCGCCGAAAAATGTGTTTCAAATGAGCTCAAAACGTAGGGTGGTGTGGACTCGCTAAAAAATGTGTTTCAAATGAGCTCGAAAGGTAGGGTAAACGGCCTCATTTCTAAGAAAACATGGTGGACTCGCCAAAAAATGTGTTTCAAATGAGTTTCAAAGGTAGGGTAATGGTCTAGCTGAAAAATGTGTTTCAAATGAGCTCCAAAGATAGGGTAAACGGCCCCATTTCGGAGCAAAAATGGTAGATTCGCTGAAAAATGTGTTTCATATGAGCTCCAAAGGTAGGGTGGTGGACTCGCTAAAAAATGTGTTTCAAATGAGTTCGAAAGGTAGGGTAAACAGACTCATTTCTAAGCAAAAATGGTGGACTCGCCGAAAAATGTGTTTCAAATGAGCTCAAAACGTAGGGTGGTGTGGACTCGCTAAAAAATGTGTTTCAAATGAGCTTGAAAGGTAGGGTAAACGGCCTCATTTCTAAAAAAAATGGTGGACTCGCCAAAAAATGTGTTTCAAATGAGTTTCAAAGGTAGGGTGGTGGTCTAGCTGAAAAATGTGTTTCAAATGAGCTCCAAAGATAGGGTAAACGGCCCCATTTCGGAGCAAAAATGGTAGATTCGCTGAAAAATGTGTTTCATATGAGCTCCAAAGGTAGGGTGGTGGACTCGCTAAAAAATGTGTTTCAAATGAGTTCGAAAGGTAGGGTAAGCGGCCTCATTTGTAAACAAAAAAGGTGGACACGCCAAAAAATGTGTTTCGAATGAGATCGAAATGTAGGGTGGTTGACTCGCTAAAAAATGTGTTTCAAACAAATTCAAAAGGTAGGGTAAACAGACTCATTTCTAAGAAAAAATGGTGGACTCGCCGAAAAATGCGTTTCAAATGAGCTCAAAACATAGGGTGGTGTGGACTCGCTAAAAAATGTGTTTCGAATGAGCTCGAAAGGTAGGGTAAACGGCCTCATTTCTAAGCAAAAATGGTGGACTCTCCGAAATATGTGTTTCAAATGAGCTCGAAAGGTAGGGTGGTGTGGACTCACTAAAATATGTGTTTCAAATGAGCTCGAAAGGAAGGATAAACGGACTCATTTCTAAGAAAAAATGGTGGACTCGCCAAAAAATGTATTTCAAATGAGCTTCAAAGGTAGGGTGGTGATCTAGCTGAAAAATGTGTTTCAAATGAGCTCCAATGATAGGGAAAACGGCCCCATTTCTGAGCAAAAATGGTGGACTCGCCGAAAATTGTGTTTCATATGAGCTCGAATGGTAGGGTGGTGGACTCGCTAAAAAATGTGTTTCAAATGAGTTTGAAAGGTAGGATAAAAAACCTCATTTGTAAGCAAAAAAGGTGGACACGCCAAAAAATGTGTTTCAAATGAGTTCAAAAGTTAGGGTGGTTGAGTCGCTAAAAAATATGTTTCAAATGAATTCAAAAGGTAGGGTAAACAGACTCATTTCTAAGCAAAAATGGTGGACTCGCCGAAAAATGTGTTTCAAATGAGCTCAAAACGTAGGGTGGTGTGGACTCGCTAAAAAATGTGTTTCAAATGAGCTCGAAAGGTAGGGTAAACGGCCTCATTTCTAAGAAAAAATGGTGGACTCGCCAAAAAATGTGTTTCAAATGAGTTTCAAAGGTAGGGTGGTGGTCTAGCTGAAAAATGTGTTTCAAATGAGCTCCAAAGATAGGGTAAACGGCCCCATTTCGGAGCAAAAATGGTTGATTCGCTAAAAAAGGGGTTTCATATGAGCTCCAAAGGTAGGGTGGTGGACTCGCTAAAAAATGTGTTTCAAATGAGTTCGAAAGGTAGGGTAAGCGGCCTCATTTGTAAACAAAAAAGGTGGACACGCCAAAAAATGTGTTTCGAATGAGATCGAAAGGTAGGGTGGTTGACTCGCTAAAAAATGTGTTTCAAACAAATTCAAAAGGTAGGGTAAACAGACTCATTTCTAAGAAAAAATGGTGGACTCGCCGAAAAATGTGTTTCAAATGAGCTCAAAACATAGGGTGGCGTGGACTCGCTAAAAAATGTGTTTCGAATGAGCTCGAAAGGTAGGGTGGTGGACTCGCTAAAAAATGTGTTTCAAATGAGTTTGAAAGGTAGGGTAAGCGGCCTCATTTGTAAACAAAAAAGGTGGACACGCCAAAAAATGTGTTTCGAATGAGATCGAAAGGTAGGGTGGTTGACTCGCTAAAAAATGTGTTTCAAACGAATTCAAAAGGCAGGGTAAACAGACTCATTTCTAAGAAAAAATGGTGGACTCGCCGAAAAATGTGTTTCAAATGAGCTCAACACATAGGGTGGTGTGGACTCGCTAAAAAATGTGTTTCGAATGAGCTCGAAAGGTAGGGTAAACGGCCTCATTTCTAAGCAAAAATGGTGGACTCTCCGAAATATGTGTTTCAAATGAGCTCGAAAGGTAGGGTGGTGTGGACTCACGAAAATATGTGTTTCAAATGAGCTCGAAAGGAAGGGTAAACGGACTCATTTCTAAGAAAAAATGGTGGACTCGCCAAAAAATGTATTTCAAATGAGCTTCAAAGGTAGGGTGGTGATCTAGCTGAAAAATGTGTTTCAAATGAGCTCCAATGATAGGGAAAACGGCACCATTTCTGAGCAAAAATGGTGGACTCGCCGAAAATTGTGTTTCATATGAGCTCGAATGGTAGGGTGGTGGACTCGCTAAAAAATGTGTTTCAAATGAGTTTGAAAGGTAGGATAAACAACCTCATTTGTAAGCAAAAAAGGTGGACACGCCAAAAAATGTGTTTCAAATGAGTTCAAAAGTTAGGGTGGTTGACTCGCTAAAAAATTTGTTTCAAATGAATTTAAAAGGTAGGGTAAACAGACTCATTTCTAAGAAAAAATGGTGGACTCGCCGAAAAATGTGTTTCAAATGAGCTCAAAACGTAGGGTGGTGTGGACTCGCTAAAAAATGTGTTTCAAATGAGCTGGAAAGGTAGGGTAAACGGCCTCATTTCTAAGAAAACATGGTGGACTCGCCAAAAAATGTGTTTCAAATGAGTTTCAAAGGTAGGGTAATGGTCTAGCTGAAAAATGTGTTTCAAATGAGCTCCAAAGATAGGGTAAACGGCCCCATTTCGGAGCAAAAATGGTAGATTCGCTGAAAAATGTGTTTCATATGAGCTCCAAAGGTAGGGTGGTGGACTCGCTAAAAAATGTGTTTCAAATGAGTTCGAAAGGTAGGGTAAACAGACTCATTTCTAAGCAAAAATGGTGGACTCGCCGAAAAATGTGTTTCAAATGAGCTCAAAACGTAGGGTGGTGTGGACTCGCTAAAAAATGTGTTTCAAATGAGCTTGAAAGGTAGGGTAAACGGCCTCATTTCTAAAAAAAATGGTGGACTCGCCAAAAAATGTGTTTCAAATGAGTTTCAAAGGTAGGGTGGTGGTCTAGCTGAAAAATGTGTTTCAAATGAGCTCCAAAGATAGGGTAAACGGCCCCATTTCGGAGCAAAAATGGTAGATTCGCTGAAAAATGTGTTTCATATGAGCTCCAAAGGTAGGGTGGTGGACTCGCTAAAAAATGTGTTTCAAATGAGTTCGAAAGGTAGGGTAAGCGGCCTCATTTGTAAACAAAAAAGGTGGACACGCCAAAAAATGTGTTTCGAATGAGATCGAAATGTAGGGTGGTTGACTCGCTAAAAAATGTGTTTCAAACAAATTCAAAAGGTAGGGTAAACAGACTCATTTCTAAGAAAAAATGGTGGACTCGCCGAAAAATGCGTTTCAAATGAGCTCAAAACATAGGGTGGTGTGGACTCGCTAAAAAATGTGTTTCGAATGAGCTCGAAAGGTAGGGTAAACGGCCTCATTTCTAAGCAAAAATGGTGGACTCTCCGAAATATGTGTTTCAAATGAGCTCGAAAGGTAGGGTGGTGTGGACTCACTAAAATATGTGTTTCAAATGAGCTCGAAAGGAAGGGTAAACGGACTCATTTCTAAGAAAAAATGGTGGACTCGCCAAAAAATGTATTTCAAATGAGCTTCAAAGGTAGGGTGGTGATCTAGCTGAAAAATGTGTTTCAAATGAGCTCCAATGATAGGGAAAACGGCCCCATTTCTGAGCAAAAATGGTGGACTCGCCGAAAATTGTGTTTCATATGAGCTCAAATGGTAGGGTGGTGGACTCGCTAAAAAATGTGTTTCAAATGAGTTTGAAAGGTAGGATAAACAACCTCATTTGTAAGGAAAAAGGCGGACACGCCAAAAAATGTGTTTCAAATGAGTTCAAAAGTTAGGGTGGTTGACTCGCTAAAAAATATGTTTCAAATGAATTCAAAAGGTAGGGTAAACAGACTCATTTCTAAGCAAAAATGGTGGACTCGCCGAAAAATGTGTTTCAAATGAGCTCAAAACGTAGGGTGGTGTGGACTCGCTAAAAAATGTGTTTCAAATGAGCTCGAAAGGTAGGGTAAACGGCCTCATTTCTAAGAAAAAATGGTGGACTCGCCAAAAAATGTGTTTCAAATGTGTTTCAAAGGTAGGGTGGTGGTCTAGCTGAAAAATGTGTTTCAAATGAGCTCCAAAGATAGGGTAAACGGCCCCATTTCGGAGCAAAAATGGTAGATACGCTGAAAAATGTGTTTCATATGAGCTCCAAAGGTAGGGTGGTGGACTCGCTAAAAAATGTGTTTCAAATGAGTTCGAAAGGTAGGGTAAGCGGCCTCATTGGTAAACAAAAAAGGTGGACACGCCAAAAAATGTGTTTCGAATGAGATCGAAATGTAGGGTGGTTGACTCGCTAAAAAATGTGTTTCAAACAAATTCAAAAGGTAGGGTAAACATACTCATTTCTAAGAAAAAATGGTGGACTCGCCGAAAAATGTGTTTCAAATGAGCTCAAAACGTAGGGTGGTGTGGACTCGCTAAAAAATGTGTTTCGAATGAGCTCGAAAGGTAGGGTAAACGGCCTCATTTCTAAGCAAAAATGGTGGACTCTCCGAAATATGTGTTTCAAATGAGCTCAAAAGGTAGGGTGGTGTGGACTCACTAAAATATGTGTTTCAAATGAGCTCGAAAGGTAGGGTAAACGGACTCATTTCTAAGCAAAAATGGTGGACTCGCCAAAAAATGTGTTTCAAATAAGCTTCAAAGGTAGGGTGGTGATCTAGCTGAAAAATGTGTTTCAATTGAGCTCCAATGATAGGGAAAAACGGCCCCATTTCTGAGCAAAAATGGTGCACTCGCCGAAAATTGTGTTTCATTTGAGCTCGAATGGTAGGGTGGTGGACTCGCTAAAAAATGTGTTTCAAATGAGTTTGAAAGGTAGGATAAACAACCTCATTTGTAAGCAAAAAAGGTGGACACGCCAAAAAATGTGTTTCAAATGAGTTCAAAAGTTAGGGTGGTTGACTCGCTAAAAAATATGTTTCAAATGAATTCAAAAGGTAGGGTAAACAGACTCATTTCTAAGCAAAAATGGTGGACTCGCCGAAAAATGTGTTTCAAATGAGCTCAAAACGTAGGGTGGTGTGGACTCGCTAAAAAATGTGTTTCAAATGAGCTCGAAAGGTAGGGTAAACGGCCTCATTTCTAAGAAAAAATGGTGGACTCGCCAAAAAATGTGTTTCAAATGAGTTTCAAAGGTAGGGTGGTGGTCTAGCTGGAAAATGTGTTTCAAATGAGCTCCAAAGATAGGGTAAACGGCCCCATTTCGGAGCAAAAATGGTAGATTCGCTGAAAAATGTGTTTCATATGAGCTCCAAAGGTAGGCTGGTGGACTCGCTAAAAAATGTGTTTCAAATGAGTTCGAAAGGTAGGGTAAGCGGCCTCATTTGTAAACAAAAAAGGTGGACACGCCAAAAAATGTGTTTCGAATGAGATCGAAATGTAGGGTGGTTGACTCGCTAAAAAATGTGTTTCAAACAAATTCAAAAGGTAGGGTAAACAGACTCATTTCTAAGAAAAAATGGTGGACTCGCCGAAAAATGTGTTTCAAATGAGCTCAAAACGTAGGGTGGTGTGGACTCGCTAAAAAATGTGTTTCGAATGAACTCGAAAGGTAGGGTAAACAGCCTCATTTCTAAGCAAAAATGGTGGACTCTCCGAAATATGTGTTTCAAATGAGCTCAAAAGGTAGGGTGGTGTGGACTCACTAAAATATGTGTTTCAAATGAGCTCGAAAGGTAGGGTAAACGGACTCATTTCTAAGCAAAAATGGTGGACTCGCCAAAAAATGTGTTTCAAATAAGCTTCAAAGGTAGGGTGGTGATCTAGCTGAAAAATGTGTTTCAATTGAGCTCCAATGATAGGGAAAAACGGCCCCATTTCTGAGCAAAAATGGTGGACTCGCCGAAAATTGTGTTTCATCTGGGCTCGAATGGTAGGGTGGTGGACTCGCTAAGAAATGTGTTTCAAATGAGTTTGAAAGGTAGGATAAACAACCTCATTTGTAAGCAAAAAAGGTGGACACGCCAAAAAATATGTTTCAAATGAGTTCAAAATGTAGGGTAAACAGACTCATTTCTAAGCAAAAATGGTGGACTCGCCGAAAAATGTGTTTCAAATGAGCTCAAAACGTAGGGTGGTGTGGACTCGCTAAAAAATGTGTTTCAAATGAGCTCGAAAGGTAGGGTAAACGGCCTCATTTCTAAGAAAAAATGGTGGACTCGCCAAAAAATGTGTTTCAAATGAGTTTCAAAGGTAGGGTGGTGGTCTAGCTGAAAAATGTGTTTCAAATGAGCTCCAAAGATAGGGTAAACGGCCCCATTTCGGAGCAAAAATGGTAGATTCGCGGAAAAATGTGTTTCATATGAGCTCCAAAGGTAGGGTGGTGGACTCGCTAAAAAATGTGTTTCAAATGAGTTCGAAAGGTAGGGTAAGCGGCCTCATTTGTAAACAAAAAAGGTGGACACGCCAAAAAATGTGTTTCGAATGAGATTGAAAGGTAGGGTGGTTGACTCGCTAAAAAAATGTGTTTCAAACGAATTCAAAAGGCAGGGTAAACAGACTCATTTCTAAGAAAAAATGGTGGACTCGCCGAAAAATGTGTTTCAAATGAGCTCAAAACGTAGGGTGGTGTGGACTCGCTAAAAAATGTGTTTCGAATGAACTCGAAAGGTAGGGTAAACAGCCTCATTTCTAAACAAAAATGGTGGACTCTCCGAAATATGTGTTTCAAATGAGCTCAAAAGGTAGGGTGGTGTGGACTCACTAAAATATGTGTTTCAAATGAGCTCGAAAGGTAGGGTAAACGGACTCATTTCTAAGCAAAAATGGTGGACTCGCCAAAAAATGTGTTTCAAATAAGATTCAAAGGTAGGGTGGTGATCTAGCTGAAAAATGTGTTTCAATTGAGCTCCAATGATAGGGAAAAACGGCCCCATTTCTGAGCAAGAATGGTGGACTCGCCGAAAATTGTGTTTCATCTGGGCTCGAATGGTAGGGTGGTGGACTCGCTAAGAAATGTGTTTCAAATGAGTTTGAAAGGTAGGATAAACAACCTCATTTGTAAGCAAAAAAGGTGGACACGCCAAAAAATATGTTTCAAATGAGTTCAAAATGTAGGGTAAACAGACTCATTTCTAAGCAAAAATGGTGGACTCGCCGAAAAATGTGTTTCAAATGAGCTCAAAACGTAGGGTGGTGTGGACTCGCTAAAAAATGTGTTTCAAATGAGCTCGAAAGGTAGGGTAAACGGCCTCATTTCTAAGAAAAAATGGTGGACTCGCCAAAAAATGTGTTTCAAATGAGTTTCAAAGGTAGGGTGGTGGTCTAGCTGAAAAATGTGTTTCAAATGAGCTCCAAAGATAGGGTAAACGGCCCCATTTCGGAGCAAAAATGGTAGATTCGCTGAAAAATGTGTTTCATATGAGCTCCAAAGGTAGGGTGGTGGACTCGCTAAAAAATGTGTTTCAAATGAGTTCGAAAGGTAGGGTAAGCGGCCTCATTTGTAAAAAAAAAAGGTGGACACGCCAAAAAATGTGTTTCGAATGAGATTGAAAGGTAGGGTGGTTGACTCGCTAAAAAAATGTGTTTCAAACGAATTCAAAAGGCAGGGTAAACAGACTCATTTCTAAGAAAAAATGGTGGACTCGCCGAAAAATGTGTTTCAAATGAGCTCAAAACGTAGGGTGGTGTGGACTCGCTAAAAAATGTGTTTCGAATGAACTCGAAAGGTAGGGTAAACAGCCTCATTTCTAAGAAAAAATGGTGGACTCTCCGAAATATGTGTTTCAAATGAGCTCAAAAGGTAGGGTGGTGTGGACTCACTAAAATATGTGTTTCAAATGAGCTCGAAAGGTAGGGTAAACGGACTCATTTCTAAGCAAAAATGGTGGACTCGCCAAAAAATGTGTTTCAAATAAGCATCAAAGGTAGGGTGGTGATCTAGCTGAAAAATGTGTTTCAATTGAGCTCCAATGATAGGGAAAAACGGCCCCATTTCTGAGCAAAAATGGTGGACTCGCCGAAAATTGTGTTTCATCTGGGCTCGAATGGTAGGGTGGTGGACTCGCTAAGAAATGTGTTTCAAATGAGTTTGAAAGGTAGGATAAACAACCTCATTTGTAAGCAAAAAAGGTGGACACGCCAAAAAATATGTTTCAAATGAGTTCAAAATGTAGGGTAAACAGACTCATTTCTAAGCAAAAATGGTGGACTCGCCGAAAAATGTGTTTCAAATGAGCTCAAAACGTAGGGTGGTGTGGACTCGCTAAATAATGTGTTTCAAATGAGCTCGAAAGGTAGGGTAAACGGCCTCATTTCTAAGAAAAAATGGTGGACTCGCCAAAAAATGTGTTTCAAATGAGTTTCAAAGGTAGGGTGGTGGTCTAGCTGAAAAATGTGTTTCAAATGAGCTCCAAAGATAGGGTAAACGACCCATTTTGGAGCAAAAATGGTAGATTCGCTGAAAAATGTGTTTCATATGAGCTCCAAAGGTAGGGTGGTGGACTCGCTAAAAAATGTGTTTCAAATGAGTTCGAAAGGTAGGGTAAGCGGCCTCATTTGTAAACAAAAAAGGTGGACACGCCAAAAAATGTGTTTCGAATGAGATTGAAAGGTAGGGTGGTTGACTCGCTAAAAAAATGTGTTTCAAACGAATTCAAAAGGCAGGGTAAACAGACTCATTTCTAAGAAAAAATGGTGGACTCGCCGAAAAATGTGTTTCAAATGAGCTCAAAACGTAGGGTGGTGTGGACTCGCTAAAAAATGTGTTTCGAATGAGCTCGAAAGGTAGGGTAAACGGCCTCATTTCTAAGCAAAAATGGTGGACTCTCCGAAATATGTGTTTCAAATGAGCTCGAAAGGTAGGGTGGTGTGGACTCACTAAAATATGTGTTTCAAATGAGCTCGAAAGGTAGGGTAAACGGACTCATTTCGAAGGAAAAATGGTGGACTCTCCAAAAAATGTGTTTCAAATGAGCTTCAAAGGTAGGGTGGTGATCTAGCTGAAAAATGTGTTTCAAATGAGCTCCAATGATAGGGAAAACGGCCCCATTTCTGAGAAAAAATGGTGGACTCGCCGAAAATTGTGTTTCATATGAGCTCGAATGGTAGGGTGGTGGACTCGCTAAAAAATGTGTTTCAAATGAGTTTGAAAGGTAGGATAAACAACCTCATTTGTAAGCAAAAAAGGTGGACACGCCAAAAAATGTGTTTCAAATGAGTTCAAAAGGTAGGGTGGTTGACTCGCTAAAAAATGTGTTTCAAATGAATTCAAAAGGTAGGGTAAACAGACTCATTTCTAATCAAAAATGGTGGACTCACCGAAAAATGTGTTTCAAATGAGCTCAAAACGTAGGGTGGTGTGGACTCGCTAAAAAATGTGTTTCAAATGAGCTTGAAAGGTAGGGTAAACGGCCTCATTTCTAAAAAAAAATGGTGGACTCACCAAAAAATGTGTTTCAAATGAGTTTCAAAGGTAGGGTGGTGGTCTAGCTGAAAAATGTGTTTCAAATGAGCTCCAAAGATAGGGTAAACGGCCCCATTTCGGAGCAAAAATGGTAGATTCGCTGAAAAATGTGTTTCATATGAGCTCGAATGGTAGGGTGGTGGACTCGCTAAAAAATGTGTTTCAAATGAGTTCAAAAGGTAGGGTAAGTGGCCTCATTTGTAAACAAAAAAGGTGGACACGCCAAAAAATGTGTTTCGAATGAGATCGAAATGTAGGGTGGTTGACTCGCTGAAAAATGTGTTTCAAATAAATTCAAAAGGTAGGGTAAACAGACTCATTTCTAAGAAAAAATGGTGGACTCGGCGAAAAATGTGTTTCAAATGAGCTCAAAACGTAGGGTGGTGTGGACTCGCTAAAAAATGTGTTTCGAATGAACTCGAAAGGTAGGGTAAACTGCCTCATTTCTAAGCAAAAATGGTGGACTCTCCGAAATATGTGTTTCAAATGAGCTCAAAAGGTAGGGTGGTGTGGACTCACTAAAATATGTGTTTCAAATGAGCTCGAAAGGTAGGGTAAACGGACTCATTTCTAAGCAAAAATGGTGGACTCGCCAAAAAATGTGTTTCAAATAAGCTTCAAAGGTAGGGTGGTGATCTAGCTGAAAAATGTGTTTCAATTGAGCTCCAATGATAGGGAAAAACGGCCCCATTTCTGAGCAAAAATGGTGGACTCGTCGAAAATTGTGTTTCATCTGAGCTCGAATGGTAGGGTGGTGGACTCGCTAAGAAATGTGTTTCAAATGAGTTTGAAAGGTAGGATAAACAACCTCATTTGTAAGCAAAAAAGGTGGACACGCCAAAAAATGTGTTTCAAATGAGTTCAAAAGTTAGGGTGGTTGACTCGCTAAAAAATATGTTTCAAATGAATTCAAAAGGTAGGGTAAACAGACTCATTTCTAAGCAAAAATGGTGGACTCGCCGAAAAATGTGTTTCAAATGAGCTCAAAACGTATGGTGGTGTGGACTCGCTAAAAAATGTGTTTCAAATGAGCTCGAAAGGTAGGGTAAACGGCCTCATTTCTAAGAAAAAATGGTGGACTCGCCAAAAAATGTGTTTCAAATGAGTTTCAAAGGTAGGGTGGTGGTCTAGCTGAAAATGTGTTTCAAATGAGCTCCAAAGATTAGGTAAACGGCCCCATTTCGGAGAAAAAATGGTAGATTCGCTGAAAAATGTGTTTCATATGAGCTCGAATGGTAGGGTGGTGGACTCGCTAAAAAATGTGTTTCAAATGAGTTCGAAAGGTAGGGTAAGCGGCCTCATTTGTAAACAAAAAAGGTGGACACGCCAAAAAATGTGTTTCGAATGAGATCGAAATGTAGGGTGGTTGACTCGCTAAAAAATGTGTTTCAAATAAATTCAAAAGGTAGGGTAAACAGACTCATTTCTAAGAAAAAATGGTGGACTCGGCGAAAAATGTGTTTCAAATGAGCTCAAAACGTAGGGTGGTGTGGACTCGCTAAAAAATGTGTTTCGAATGAACTCGAAAGGTAGGGTAAACAGCCTCATTTCTAAGCAAAAATGGTGGACTCTCCGAAATATGTGTTTCAAATGAGCTCAAAAGGTAGGGTGGTGTGGACTCACTAAAATATGTGTTTCAAATGAGCTCGAAAGGTAGGGTAAACGGACTCATTTCTAAGCAAAAATGGTGGAGTCGCCAAAAAATGTGTTTCAAATAAGCTTCAAAGGTAGGGTGGTGATCTAGCTGGAAAATGTGTTTCAATTGAGCTCCAATGATAGGGAAAAACGGCCCCATTTCTGAGCAAAAATGGTGGACTCGCCGAAAATTGTGTTTCATCTGAGCTCGAATGGTAGGGTGGTGGACTCGCTAAGAAATGTGTTTCAAATGAGTTTGAAAGGTAGGATAAACAACCTCATTTGTAAGCAAAAAAGGTGGACACGCCAAAAAATGTGTTTCAAATGAGTTCAAAAGTTAGGGTGGTTGACTCGTTAAAAAATATGTTTCAAATGAATTCAAAAGGTAGGGTAAACAGACTCATTTCTAAGCAAAAATGGTGGACTCGGCGAAAAATGTGTTTCAAATGAGCTCAAAACGAATGGTGGTGTGGACTCGCTAAAAAATGTGTTTCGAATGAACTCGAAAGGTAGGGTAAACAGCCTCATTTCTAAGAAAAAATGGTGGACTCTCCGAAATATGTGTTTCAAATGAGCTCAAAAGGTAGGGTGGTGTGGACTCACTAAAATATGTGTTTCAAATGAGCTCGAAAGGTAGGGTAAACGGACTCATTTCTAAGCAAAAATGGTGGACTCGCCAAAAAATGTGTTTCAAATAAGCTTCAAAGGTAGGGTGGTGATCTAGCTGAAAAATGTGTTTCAATTGAGCTCCAATGATAGGGAAAAACGGCCCCATTTCTGAGCAAAAATGGTGGACTCGCCGAAAATTGTGTTTCATCTGGGCTCGAATGGTAGGGTGGTGGACTCGCTAAGAAATGTGTTTCAAATGAGTTTGAAAGGTAGGATAAACAACCTCATTTGTAAGCAAAAAAGGTGGACACGCCAAAAAATATGTTTCAAATGAGTTCAAAATGTAGGGTAAACAGACTCATTTCTAAGCAAAAATGGTGGACTCGCCGAAAAATGTGTTTCAAATGAGCTCAAAACGTAGGGTGGTGTGGACTCGCTAAATAATGTGTTTCAAATGAGCTCAAAAGGTAGGGTAAACGGCCTCATTTCTAAGAAAAAATGGTGGACTCGCCAAAAAATGTGTTTCAAATGAGTTTCAAAGGTAGGGTGGTGGTCTAGCTGAAAAATGTGTTTCAAATGAGCTCCAAAGATAGGGTAAACGACCCATTTTGGAGCAAAAATGGTAGATTCGCTGAAAAATGTGTTTCATATGAGCTCCAAAGGTAGGGTGGTGGACTCGCTAAAAAATGTGTTTCAAATGAGTTCGAAAGGTAGGGTAAGCGGCCTCATTTGTAAACAAAAAAGGTGGACACGCCAAAAAATGTGTTTCGAATGAGATTGAAAGGTAGGGTGGTTGACTCGCTAAAAAAATGTGTTTCAAACGAATTCAAAAGGCAGGGTAAACAGACTCATTTCTAAGAAAAAATGGTGGACTCGCCGAAAAATGTGTTTCAAATGAGCTCAAAACGTAGGGTGGTGTGGACTCGCTAAAAAATGTGTTTCGAATGAGCTCGAAAGGTAGGGTAAACGGCCTCATTTCTAAGCAAAAATGGTGGACTCTCCGAAATATGTGTTTCAAATGAGCTCGAAAGGTAGGGTGGTGTGGACTCACTAAAATATGTGTTTCAAATGAGCTCGAAAGGTAGGGTAAACGGACTCATTTCGAAGGAAAAATGGTGGACTCTCCAAAAAATGTGTTTCAAATGAGCTTCAAAGGTAGGGTGGTGATCTAGCTGAAAAATGTGTTTCAAATGAGCTCCAATGATAGGGAAAACGGCCCCATTTCTGAGAAAAAATGGTGGACTCGCCGAAAATTGTGTTTCATATGAGCTCGAATGGTAGGGTGGTGGACTCGCTAAAAAATGTGTTTCAAATGAGTTTGAAAGGTAGGATAAACAACCTCATTTGTAAGCAAAAAAGGTGGACACGCCAAAAAATGTGTTTCAAATGAGTTCAAAAGGTAGGGTGGTTGACTCGCTAAAAAATGTGTTTCAAATGAATTCAAAAGGTAGGGTAAACAGACTCATTTCTAATCAAAAATGGTGGACTCACCGAAAAATGTGTTTCAAATGAGCTCAAAACGTAGGGTGGTGTGGACTCGCTAAAAAATGTGTTTCAAATGAGCTTGAAAGGTAGGGTAAACGGCCTCATTTCTAAAAAAAAATGGTGGACTCACCAAAAAATGTGTTTCAAATGAGTTTCAAAGGTAGGGTGGTGGTCTAGCTGAAAAATGTGTTTCAAATGAGCTCCAAAGATAGGGTAAACGGCCCCATTTCGGAGCAAAAATGGTAGATTCGCTGAAAAATGTGTTTCATATGAGCTCGAATGGTAGGGTGGTGGACTCGCTAAAAAATGTGTTTCAAATGAGTTCAAAAGGTAGGGTAAGTGGCCTCATTTGTAAACAAAAAAGGTGGACACGCCAAAAAATGTGTTTCGAATGAGATCGAAATGTAGGGTGGTTGACTCGCTGAAAAATGTGTTTCAAATAAATTCAAAAGGTAGGGTAAACAGACTCATTTCTAAGAAAAAATGGTGGACTCGGCGAAAAATGTGTTTCAAATGAGCTCAAAACGTAGGGTGGTGTGGACTCGCTAAAAAATGTGTTTCGAATGAACTCGAAAGGTAGGGTAAACTGCCTCATTTCTAAGCAAAAATGGTGGACTCTCCGAAATATGTGTTTCAAATGAGCTCAAAAGGTAGGGTGGTGTGGACTCACTAAAATATGTGTTTCAAATGAGCTCGAAAGGTAGGGTAAACGGACTCATTTCTAAGCAAAAATGGTGGACTCGCCAAAAAATGTGTTTCAAATAAGCTTCAAAGGTAGGGTGGTGATCTAGCTGAAAAATGTGTTTCAATTGAGCTCCAATGATAGGGAAAAACGGCCCCATTTCTGAGCAAAAATGGTGGACTCGTCGAAAATTGTGTTTCATCTGAGCTCGAATGGTAGGGTGGTGGACTCGCTAAGAAATGTGTTTCAAATGAGTTTGAAAGGTAGGATAAACAACCTCATTTGTAAGCAAAAAAGGTGGACACGCCAAAAAATGTGTTTCAAATGAGTTCAAAAGTTAGGGTGGTTGACTCGCTAAAAAATATGTTTCAAATGAATTCAAAAGGTAGGGTAAACAGACTCATTTCTAAGCAAAAATGGTGGACTCGCCGAAAAATGTGTTTCAAATGAGCTCAAAACGTATGGTGGTGTGGACTCGCTAAAAAATGTGTTTCAAATGAGCTCGAAAGGTAGGGTAAACGGCCTCATTTCTAAGAAAAAATGGTGGACTCGCCAAAAAATGTGTTTCAAATGAGTTTCAAAGGTAGGGTGGTGGTCTAGCTGAAAATGTGTTTCAAATGAGCTCCAAAGATTAGGTAAACGGCCCCATTTCGGAGAAAAAATGGTAGATTCGCTGAAAAATGTGTTTCATATGAGCTCGAATGGTAGGGTGGTGGACTCGCTAAAAAATGTGTTTCAAATGAGTTCGAAAGGTAGGGTAAGCGGCCTCATTTGTAAACAAAAAAGGTGGACACGCCAAAAAATGTGTTTCGAATGAGATCGAAATGTAGGGTGGTTGACTCGCTAAAAAATGTGTTTCAAATAAATTCAAAAGGTAGGGTAAACAGACTCATTTCTAAGAAAAAATGGTGGACTCGGCGAAAAATGTGTTTCAAATGAGCTCAAAACGTAGGGTGGTGTGGACTCGCTAAAAAATGTGTTTCGAATGAACTCGAAAGGTAGGGTAAACAGCCTCATTTCTAAGCAAAAATGGTGGACTCTCCGAAATATGTGTTTCAAATGAGCTCAAAAGGTAGGGTGGTGTGGACTCACTAAAATATGTGTTTCAAATGAGCTCGAAAGGTAGGGTAAACGGACTCATTTCTAAGCAAAAATGGTGGAGTCGCCAAAAAATGTGTTTCAAATAAGCTTCAAAGGTAGGGTGGTGATCTAGCTGGAAAATGTGTTTCAATTGAGCTCCAATGATAGGGAAAAACGGCCCCATTTCTGAGCAAAAATGGTGGACTCGCCGAAAATTGTGTTTCATCTGAGCTCGAATGGTAGGGTGGTGGACTCGCTAAGAAATGTGTTTCAAATGAGTTTGAAAGGTAGGATAAACAACCTCATTTGTAAGCAAAAAAGGTGGACACGCCAAAAAATGTGTTTCAAATGAGTTCAAAAGTTAGGGTGGTTGACTCGTTAAAAAATATGTTTCAAATGAATTCAAAAGGTAGGGTAAACAGACTCATTTCTAAGCAAAAATGGTGGACTCGGCGAAAAATGTGTTTCAAATGAGCTCAAAACGAATGGTGGTGTGGACTCGCTAAAAAATGTGTTTCGAATGAACTCGAAAGGTAGGGTAAACAGCCTCATTTCTAAGAAAAAATGGTGGACTCTCCGAAATATGTGTTTCAAATGAGCTCAAAAGGTAGGGTGGTGTGGACTCACTAAAATATGTGTTTCAAATGAGCTCGAAAGGTAGGGTAAACGGACTCATTTCTAAGCAAAAATGGTGGACTCGCCAAAAAATGTGTTTCAAATAAGCTTCAAAGGTAGGGTGGTGATCTAGCTGAAAAATGTGTTTCAATTGAGCTCCAATGATAGGGAAAAACGGCCCCATTTCTGAGCAAGAATGGTGGACTCGCCGAAAATTGTGTTTCATCTGGGCTCGAATGGTAGGGTGGTGGACTCGCTAAGAAATGTGTTTCAAATGAGTTTGAAAGGTAGGATAAACAACCTCATTTGTAAGCAAAAAAGATGGACACGCCAAAAAATATGTTTCAAATGAGTTCAAAATGTAGGGTAAACAGACTCATTTCTAAGCAAAAATGGTGGACTCGCCGAAAAATGTGTTTCAAATGAGCTCAAAACGTAGGGTGGTGTGGACTCGCTAAAAAATGTGTTTCAAATGAGCTCGAAAGGTAGGGTAAACGGCCTCATTTCTAAGAAAAAATGGTGGACTCGCCAAAAAATGTGTTTCAAATGAGTTTCAAAGGTAGGGTGGTGGTCTAGCTGAAAAATGTGTTTCAAATGAGCTCCAAAGATAGGGTAAACGGCCCCATTTCGGAGCAAAAATGGTAGATTCGCTGAAAAATGTGTTTCATATGAGCTCCAAAGGTAGGGTGGTGGACTCGCTAAAAAATGTGTTTCAAATGAGTTCGAAAGGTAGGGTAAGCGGCCTCATTTGTAAACAAAAAAGGTGGACACGCCAAAAAATGTGTTTCGAATGAGATTGAAAGGTAGGGTGGTTGACTCGCTAAAAAAATGTGTTTCAAACGAATTCAAAAGGCAGGGTAAACAGACTCATTTCTAAGAAAAAATGGTGGACTCGCCGAAAAATGTGTTTCAAATGAGCTCAAAACGTAGGGTGGTGTGGACTCGCTAAAAAATGTGTTTCAATTGAACTCGAAAGGTAGGGTAAACAGCCTCATTTCTAAGAAAAAATGGTGGACTCTCCGAAATATGTGTTTCGAATGAGCTCAAAAGGTAGGGTGGTGTGGACTCACTAAAATATGTGTTTCAAATGAGCTCGAAAGGTAGGGTAAACGGACTCATTTCTAAGCAAAAATGGTGGACTCGCCAAAAAATGTGTTTCAAATAAGCTTCAAAGGTAGGGTGGTGATCTAGCTGAAAAATGTGTTTCAATTGAGCTCCAATGATAGGGAAAAACGGCCCCATTTCTGAGCAAAAATGGTGGACTCGCCGAAAATTGTGTTTCATCTGGGCTCGAATGGTAGGGTGGTGGACTCGCTAAGAAATGTGTTTCAAATGAGTTTGAAAGGTAGGATAAACAACCTCATTTGTAAGCAAAAAAGGTGGACACGCCAAAAAATATGTTTCAAATGAGTTCAAAATGTAGGGTAAACAGACTCATTTCTAAGCAAAAATGGTGGACTCGCCGAAAAATGTGTTTCAAATGAGCTCAAAACGTAGGGTGGTGTGGACTCGCTAAATAATGTGTTTCAAATGAGCTCGAAAGGTAGGGTAAACGGCCTCATTTCTAAGAAAAAATGGTGGACTCGCCAAAAAATGTGTTTCAAATGAGTTTCAAAGGTAGGGTGGTGGTCTAGCTGAAAAATGTGTTTCAAATGAGCTCCAAAGATAGGGTAAACGGCCCCATTTTGGAGCAAAAATGGTAGATTCGCTGAAAAATGTGTTTCATATGAGCTCCAAAGGTAGGGTGGTGGACTCGCTAAAAAATGTGTTTCAAATGAGTTCGAAAGGTAGGGTAAGCGGCCTCATTTGTAAACAAAAAAGGTGGACACGCCAAAAAATGTGTTTCGAATGAGATTGAAAGGTAGGGTGGTTGACTCGCTAAAAAAATGTGTTTCAAACGAATTCAAAAGACAGGGTAAACAGACTCATTTCTAAGAAAAAATGGTGGACTCGCCGAAAAATGTGTTTCAAATGAGCTCAAAACGTAGGGTGGTGTGGACTCGCTAAAAAATGTGTTTCGAATGAGCTCGAAAGGTAGGGTAAACGGCCTCATTTCTAAGCAAAAATGGTGGACTCTCCGAAATATGTGTTTCAAATGAGCTCGAAAGGTAGGGTGGTGTGGACTCACTAAAATATGTGTTTCAAATGAGCTCGAAAGGTAGGGTAAACGGACTCATTTCGAAGGAAAAATGGTGGACTCTCCAAAAAATGTGTTTCAAATGAGCTTCAAAGGTAGGGTGGTGATCTAGCTGAAAAATGTGTTTCAAATGAGCTCCAATGATAGGGAAAACGGCCCCATTTCTGAGAAAAAATGGTGGACTCGCCGAAAATTGTGTTTCATATGAGCTCGAATGGTAGGGTGGTGGACTCGCTAAAAAATGTGTTTCAAATGAGTTTGAAAGGTAGGATAAACAACCTCATTTGTAAGCAAAAAAGGTGGACACGCCAAAAAATATGTTTCAAATGAGTTCAAAATGTAGGGTAAACAGACTCATTTCTAAGCAAAAATGGTGGACTCGCCGAAAAATGTGTTTCAAATGAGCTCAAAACGTAGGGTGGTGTGGACTCGCTAAATAATGTGTTTCAAATGAGCTCGAAAGGTAGGGTAAACGGCCTCATTTCTAAGAAAAAATGGTGGACTCGCCAAAAAATGTGTTTCAAATGAGTTTCAAAGGTAGGGTGGTGGTCTAGCTGAAAAATGTGTTTCAAATGAGCTCCAAAGATAGGGTAAACGGCCCCATTTTGGAGCAAAAATGGTAGATTCGCTGAAAAATGTGTTTCATATGAGCTCCAAAGGTAGGGTGGTGGACTCGCTAAAAAATGTGTTTCAAATGAGTTCGAAAGGTAGGGTAAGCGGCCTCATTTGTAAACAAAATAGGTGGACACGCCAAAAAATGTGTTTTGAATGAGATTGAAAGGTAGGGTGGTTGACTCGCTAAAAAAATGTGTTTCAAACGAATTCAAAAGGCAGGGTAAACAGACTCATTTCTAAGAAAAAATGGTGGACTCGCCGAAAAATGTGTTTCAAATGAGCTCAAAACGTAGGGTGGTGTGGACTCGCTAAAAAATGTGTTTCGAATGAGCTCGAAAGGTAGGGTAAACGGCCTCATTTCTAAGCAAAAATGGTGGACTCTCCGAAATATGTGTTTCAAATGAGCTCGAAAGGTAGGGTGGTGTGGACTCACTAAAATATGTGTTTCAAATGAGCTCGAAAGGTAGGGTAAACGGACTCATTTCGAAGGAAAAATGGTGGACTCTCCAAAAAATGTGTTTCAAATGAGCTTCAAAGGTAGGGTGGTGATCTAGCTGAAAAATGTGTTTCAAATGAGCTCCAATGATAGGGAAAACGGCCCCATTTCTGAGAAAAAATGGTGGACTCGCCGAAAATTGTGTTTCATATGAGCTCGAATGGTAGGGTGGTGGACTCGCTAAAAAATGTGTTTCAAATGAGTTTGAAAGGTAGGATAAACAACCTCATTTGTAAGCAAAAAAGGTGGACACGCCAAAAAATGTGTTTCAAATGAGTTCAAAAGGTAGGGTGGTTGACTCGCTAAAAAATGTGTTTCAAATGAATTCAAAAGGTAGGGTAAACGGCCTCATTTCTAAGCAAAAATGGTGGACTCTCCGAAATATGTGTTTCAAATGAGCTCGAAAGGTAGGGTGGTGTGGACTCACTAAAATATGTGTTTCAAATGAGCTCGAAAGGTAGGGTAAACGGACTCATTTCGAAGGAAAAATGGTGGACTCTCCAAAAAATGTGTTTCAAATGAGCTTCAAAGGTAGGGTGGTGATCTAGCTGAAAAATGTGTTTCAAATGAGCTCCAATGATAGGGAAAACGGCCCCATTTCTGAGAAAAAATGGTGGACTCACCGAAAATTGTGTTTCATATGAGCTCGAATGGTAGGGTGGTGGACTCGCTAAAAAATGTGTTTCAAATGAGTTTGAAAGGTAGGATAAACAACCTCATTTGTAAGCAAAAAAGGTGGACACGCCAAAAAATATGTTTCAAATGAGTTCAAAATGTAGGGTAAACAGACTCATTTCTAAGCAAAAATGGTGGACTCGCCGAAAAATGTGTTTCAAATGAGCTCAAAACGTAGGGTGGTGTGGACTCGCTAAATAATGTGTTTCAAATGAGCTCGAAAGGTAGGGTAAACGGCCTCATTTCTAAGAAAAAATGGTGGACTCGCCAAAAAATGTGTTTCAAATGAGTTTCAAAGGTAGGGTGGTGGTCTAGCTGAAAAATGTGTTTCAAATGAGCTCCAAAGATAGGGTAAACGGCCCCATTTTGGAGCAAAAATGGTAGATTCGCTGAAAAATGTGTTTCATATGAGCTCCAAAGGTAGGGTGGTGGACTCGCTAAAAAATGTGTTTCAAATGAGTTCGAAAGGTAGGGTAAGCGGCCTCATTTGTAAACAAAAAAGGTGGACACGCCAAAAAATGTGTTTCGAATGAGATTGAAAGGTAGGGTGGTTGACTCGCTAAAAAAATGTGTTTCAAACGAATTCAAAAGGCAGGGTAAACAGACTCATTTCTAAGAAAAAATGGTGGACTCGCCGAAAAATGTGTTTCAAATGAGCTCAAAACGTAGGGTGGTGTGGACTCGCTAAAAAATGTGTTTCGAATGAGCTCGAAAGGTAGGGTAAACGGCCTCATTTCTAAGCAAAAATGGTGGACTCTCCGAAATATGTGTTTCAAATGAGCTCGAAAGGTAGGGTGGTGTGGACTCACTAAAATATGTGTTTCAAATGAGCTCGAAAGGTAGGGTAAACGGACTCATTTCGAAGGAAAAATGGTGGACTCTCCAAAAAATGTGTTTCAAATGAGCTTCAAAGGTAGGGTGGTGATCTAGCTGAAAAATGTGTTTCAAATGAGCTCCAATGATAGGGAAAACGGCCCCATTTCTGAGAAAAAATGGTGGACTCGCCGAAAATTGTGTTTCATATGAGCTCGAATGGTAGGGTGGTGGACTCGCTAAAAAATGTGTTTCAAATGAGTTTGAAAGGTAGGATAAACAACCTCATTTGTAAGCAAAAAAGGTGGACACGCCAAAAAATGTGTTTCAAATGAGTTCAAAAGGTAGGGTGGTTGACTCGCTAAAAAATGTGTTTCAAATGAATTCAAAAGGTAGGGTAAACAGACTCATTTCTAATCAAAAATGGTGGACTCACCGAAAAATGTGTTTCAAATGAGCTCAAAACGTAGGGTGGTGTGGACTCGCTAAAAAATGTGTTTCAAATGAGCTTGAAAGGTAGGGTAAACGGCCTCATTTCTAAAAAAAAATGGTGGACTCGCCAAAAAATGTGTTTCAAATGAGTTTCAAAGGTAGGGTGGTGGTCTAGCTGAAAAATGTGTTTCAAATGAGCTCCAAAGATAGGGTAAACGGCCCCATTTCGGAGCAAAAATGGTAGATTCGCTGAAAAATGTGTTTCATATGAGCTCGAATGGTAGGGTGGTGGACTCGCTAAAAAATGTGTTTCAAATGAGTTCGAAAGGTAGGGTAAGCGGCCTCATTTGTAAACAAAAAAGGTGGACACGCCAAAAAATGTGTTTCGAATGAGATCGAAATGTAGGGTGGTTGACTCGCTGAAAAATGTGTTTCAAATAAATTCAAAAGGTAGGGTAAACAGACTCATTTCTAAGAAAAAATGGTGGACTCGGCGAAAAATGTGTTTCAAATGAGCTCAAAACGTAGGGTGGTGTGGACTCGCTAAAAAATGTGTTTCGAATGAACTCGAAAGGTAGGGTAAACTGCCTCATTTCTAAGCAAAAATGGTGGACTCTCCGAAATATGTGTTTCAAATGAGCTCAAAAGGTAGGGTGGTGTGGACTCACTAAAATATGTGTTTCAAATGAGCTCGAAAGGTAGGGTAAACGGACTCATTTCTAAGCAAAAATGGTGGACTCGCCAAAAAATGTGTTTCAAATAAGCTTCAAAGGTAGGGTGGTGATCTAGCTGAAAAATGTGTTTCAATTGAGCTCCAATGATAGGGAAAAACGGCCCCATTTCTGAGCAAAAATGGTGGACTCGCCGAAAATTGTGTTTCATCTGAGCTCGAATGGTAGGGTGGTGGACTCGCTAAGAAATGTGTTTCAAATGAGTTTGAAAGGTAGGATAAACAACCTCATTTGTAAGCAAAAAAGGTGGACACGCCAAAAAATGTGTTTCAAATGAGTTCAAAAGTTAGGGTGGTTGACTCGCTAAAAAATATGTTTCAAATGAATTCAAAAGGTAGGGTAAACAGACTCATTTCTAAGCAAAAATGGTGGACTCGCCGAAAAATGTGTTTCAAATGAGCTCAAAACGTATGGTGGTGTGGACTCGCTAAAAAATGTGTTTCAAATGAGCTCGAAAGGTAGGGTAAACGGCCTCATTTCTAAGAAAAAATGGTGGACTCGCCAAAAAATGTGTTTCAAATGGGTTTCAAAGGTAGGGTGGTGGTCTAGCTGAAAATGTGTTTCAAATGAGCTCCAAAGATTAGGTAAACGGCCCCATTTCGGAGAAAAAATGGTAGATTCGCTGAAAAATGTGTTTCATATGAGCTCGAATGGTAGGGTGGTGGACTCGCTAAAAAATGTGTTTCAAATGAGTTCGAAAGGTAGGGTAAGTGGCCTCATTTGTAAACAAAAAAGGTGGACACGCCAAAAAATGTGTTTCGAATGAGATCGAAATGTAGGGTGGTTGACTCGCTAAAAAATGTGTTTCAAACGAATTCAAAAGGTAGGGTAAACAGACTCATTTCTAAGAAAAAATGGTGGACTCGGCGAAAAATGTGTTTCAAATGAGCTCAAAACGTAGGGTGGTGTGGACTCGCTAAAAAATGTGTTTCGAATGAACTCGAAAGGTAGGGTAAACAGCCTCATTTCTAAGCAAAAATGGTGGACTCTCCGAAATATGTGTTTCAAATGAGCTCAAAAGGTAGGGTGGTGTGGACTCACAAAAATATGTGTTTCAAATGAGCTCGAAAGGTAGGGTAAACGGACTCATTTCTAAGCAAAAATGGTGGAGTCGCCAAAAAATGTGTTTCAAATAAGCTTCAAAGGTAGGGTGGTGATCTAGCTGAAAAATGTGTTTCAATTGAGCTCCAATGATAGGGAAAAACGGCCCCATTTCTGAGCAAAAATGGTGGACTCGCCGAAAATTGTGTTTCATCTGAGCTGGAATGGTAGGGTGGTGGACTCGCTAAGAAATGTGTTTCAAATGAGTTTGAAAGGTAGGATAAACAACCTCATTTGTAAGCAAAAAAGGTGGACACGCCAAAAAATGTGTTTCAAATGAGTTCAAAAGTTAGGGTGGTTGACTCGTTAAAAAATATGTTTCAAATGAATTCAAAAGGTAGGGTAAACAGACTCATTTCTAAGCAAAAATGGTGGACTCGCCGAAAAATGTGTTTCAAATGAGCTCAAAACGTATGGTGGTGTGGACTCGCTAAAAAATGTGTTTCAAATGAGCTCGAAAGGTAGGGTAAACGGCCTCATTTCTAAGAAAAAATGGTGGACTCGCCAAAAAATGTGTTTCAAATGAGTTTCAAAGGTAGGGTGGTGGTCTAGCTGAAAAATGTGTTTCAAATGAGCTCCAAAGATAGGGTAAACGGCCCCATTTTGGAGCAAAAATGGTAGATTCGCTGAAAAATGTGTTTCATATGAGCTCCAAAGGTAGGGTGGTGGACTCGCTAAAAAATGTGTTTCAAATGAGTTCGAAAGGTAGGGTAAGCGGCCTCATTTGTAAACAAAAAAGGTGGACACGCCAAAAAATGTGTTTCGAATGAGATTGAAAGGTAGGGTGGTTGACTCGCTAAAAAAATGTGTTTCAAACGAATTCAAAAGGCAGGGTAAACAGACTCATTTCTAAGAAAAAATGGTGGACTCGCCGAAAAATGTGTTTCAAATGAGCTCAAAACGTAGGGTGGTGTGGACTCGCTAAAAAATGTGTTTCGAATGAGCTCGAAAGGTAGGGTAAACGGCCTCATTTCTAAGCAAAAATGGTGGACTCTCCGAAATATGTGTTTCAAATGAGCTCGAAAGGTAGGGTGGTGTGGACTCACTAAAATATGTGTTTCAAATGAGCTCGAAAGGTAGGGTAAACGGACTCATTTCGAAGGAAAAATGGTGGACTCTCCAAAAAATGTGTTTCAAATGAGCTTCAAAGGTAGGGTGGTGATCTAGCTGAAAAATGTGTTTCAAATGAGCTCCAATGATAGGGAAAACGGCCCCATTTCTGAGAAAAAATGGTGGACTCGCCGAAAATTGTGTTTCATATGAGCTCGAATGGTAGGGTGGTGGACTCGCTAAAAAATGTGTTTCAAATGAGTTTGAAAGGTAGGATAAACAACCTCATTTGTAAGCAAAAAAGGTGGACACGCCAAAAAATGTGTTTCAAATGAGTTCAAAAGGTAGGGTGGTTGACTCGCTAAAAAATGTGTTTCAAATGAATTCAAAAGGTAGGGTAAACAGACTCATTTCTAATCAAAAATGGTGGACTCACCGAAAAATGTGTTTCAAATGAGCTCAAAACGTAGGGTGGTGTGGACTCGCTAAAAAATGTGTTTCAAATGAGCTTGAAAGGTAGGGTAAACGGCCTCATTTCTAAAAAAAAATGGTGGACTCGCCAAAAAATGTGTTTCAAATGAGTTTCAAAGGTAGGGTGGTGGTCTAGCTGAAAAATGTGTTTCAAATGAGCTCCAAAGATAGGGTAAACGGCCCCATTTCGGAGCAAAAATGGTAGATTCGCTGAAAAATGTGTTTCATATGAGCTCGAATGGTAGGGTGGTGGACTCGCTAAAAAATGTGTTTCAAATGAGTTCGAAAGGTAGGGTAAGCGGCCTCATTTGTAAACAAAAAAGGTGGACACGCCAAAAAATGTGTTTCGAATGAGATCGAAATGTAGGGTGGTTGACTTGCTGAAAAATGTGTTTCAAATAAATTCAAAAGGTAGGGTAAACAGACTCATTTCTAAGAAAAAATGGTGGACTCGGCGAAAAATGTGTTTCAAATGAGCTCAAAACGTACGGTGGTGTGGACTCGCTAAAAAATGTGTTTCGAATGAACTCGAAAGGTAGGGTAAACTGCCTCATTTCTAAGCAAAAATGGTGGACTCTCCGGAATATGTGTTTCAAATGAGCTCAAAAGGTAGGGTGGTGTGGACTCACTAAAATATGTGTTTCAAATGAGCTCGAAAGGTAGGGTAAACGGACTCATTTCTAAGCAAAAATGGTGGACTCGCCAAAAAATGTGTTTCAAATAAGCTTCAAAGGTAGGGTGGTGATCTAGCTGAAAAATGTGTTTCAAATGAGCTCCAATGATAGGGAAAACGACCCCATTTCTGAGCAAAAATGGTGGACTCGCCGAAAATTGTGTTTCATCTGAGCTCGAATGGTAGGGTGGTGGACTCGCTAAGAAATGTGTTTCAAATGAGTTTGAAAGGTAGGATAAACAACCTCATTTGTAAGCAAAAAAGGTGGACACGCCAAAAAATGTGTTTCAAATGAGTTCAAAAGTTAGGGTGGTTGACTCGCTAAAAAATATGTTTCAAATGAATTCAAAAGGTAGGGTAAACAGACTCATTTCTAAGCAAAAATGGTGGACTCGCCGAAAAATGTGTTTCAAATGAGCTCAAAACGTATGGTGGTGTGGACTCGCTAAAAAATGTGTTTCAAATGAGCTCGAAAGGTAGGGTAAACGGCCTCATTTCTAAGAAAAAATGGTGGACTCGCCAAAAAATGTGTTTCAAATGAGTTTCAAAGGTAGGGTGGTGGTCTAGCTGAAAATGTGTTTCAAATGAGCTCCAAAGATTAGGTAAACGGCCCCATTTCGGAGAAAAAATGGTAGATTCGCTGAAAAATGTGTTTCATATGAGCTCGAATGGTAGGGTGGTGGACTCGCTAAAAAATGTGTTTCAAATGAGTTCGAAAGGTAGGGTGGTGGACTCGCTAAAAAATGTGTTTCAAATGAGTTCGAAAGGTAGGGTAAGCGGCCTCATTTGTAAACAAAAAAGGTGGACACGCCAAAAAATGTGTTTCGAATGAGATCGAAATGTAGGGTGGTTGACTCGCTAAAAAATGTGTTTCAAACAAATTCAAAAGGTAGGGTAAACAGACTCATTTCTAAGAAAAAATGGTGGACTCGCCGAAAAATGTGTTTCAAATGAGCTCAAAACATAGGGTGGTGTGGACTCGCTAAAAAATGTGTTTCGAATGAGCTCGAAAGGTAGGGTAAACGGCCTCATTTCTAAGCAAAAATGGTGGACTCTCCGAAATATGTGTTTCAAATGAGCTCGAAAGGTAGGGTGGTGTGGACTCACTAAAATATGTGTTTCAAATGAGCTCGAAAGGAAGGGTAAACGGACTCATTTCTAAGAAAAAATGGTGGACTCGCCAAAAATGTATTTCAAATGAGCTTCAAAGGTAGGGTGGTGATCTAGCTGAAAAGTGTGTTTCAAATGAGCTCCAATGATAGGGAAAACGGCACCATTTCTGAGCAAAAATGGTGTACTCGCCGAAAATTGTGTGTCATATGAGCTCGAATGGTAGGGTGGTGGACTCGCTAAAAAATGTGTTTCAAATGAGTTTGAAAGGTAGGGTAAGCGGCCTCATTTGTAAACAAAAAAGGTGGACACGCCAAAAAATGATTTTCGAATGAGATCGAAAGGTAGGGTGGTTGACTCGCTAAAAAATGTGTTTCAAACGAATTCAAAAGGCAGGGTAAACAGACTCATTTCTAAGAAAAAATGGTGGACTCGCCGAAAAATGTGTTTCAAATGAGCTCAAAACGTAGGGTGGTGTGGACTCGCTAAAAAATGTGTTTCGAATGAGCTCGAAAGGTAGGGTAAACGGCCTCATTTCTAAGCAAAAATGGTGGACTCTCCGAAATATGTGTTTCAAATGAGCTCGAAAGGTAGGGTGGTGTGGACTCACTAAAATATGTGTTTCAAATGAGCTCGAAAGGTAGGGTAAACGGACTCATTTCTAAGGAAAAATGGTGGACTCTCCAAAAAATGTGTTTCAAATGAGCTTCAAAGGTAGGGTGGTGATCTAGCTGAAAAATGTGTTTCAAATGAGCTCCAATGATAGGGAAAACGGCCCCATTTCTGAGAAAAAATGGTGGACTCGCGAAAATTGTGTTTCATATGAGCTCGAATGGTAGGGTGGTGGACTCGCTAAAAAATGTGTTTCAAATGAGTTTGAAAGGTAGGATAAACAACCTCATTTGTAAGCAAAAAAGGTGGACACGCCAAAAAATGTGTTTCAAATGAGTTCAAAAGGTAGGCTGGTTGACTCGCTAAAAAATGTGTTTCAAATGAATTCAAAAGGTAGGGTAAACAGACTCATTTCTAAGCAAAAATGGTGGACTCGCCGAAAAACGTGTTTCAAATGAGCTCAAAACGTAGGGTGGTGTGGACTCGCTAAAAAATGTGTTTCAAATGAGCTTGAAAGGTAGGGTAAACGGCCTCATTTCTAAAAAAAAATGGTGGACTCGCCAAAAAATGTGTTTCAAATGAGTTTCAAAGGTAGGGTGGTGGTCTAGCTGAAAAATGTGTTTCAAATGAGCTCCAAAGATAGGGTAAACGGCCCCATTTCGGAGCAAAAATGGTAGATTCGCTGAAAAATGTGTTTCATATGAGCTCCAAAGGTAGGGTGGTGGACTCGCTAAAAAATGTGTTTCAAATGAGTTCGAAAGGTATTTTAAGCGGCCTCATTTGTAAACAAAAAAGGTGGACACGCCAAAAAATGTGTTTCGAATGAGATCGAAATGTAGGGTGGTTGACTCGCTAAAAAATGTGTTTCAAACAAATTCAAAAGGTAGGGTAAACACACTCATTTCTAAGCAAAAATGGTGGACTCACCGAAAAATGTGTTTCAAATGAGCTCAAAACGTAGGGTGGTGTGGACTCGGTAAAAAATGTGTTTCGAATGAGCTCGAAAGGTAGGGTTAACGGCCTCATTTCTAAGCAAAAATGGTGGACTCTCCAAAAAATGTGTTTCAAATGAGTTTCAAAGGTAGGGTGGTGTTCTAGCTGAAAAATGTGTTTCAAATGAGCTCCAAAGATAGGGTAAACGTCCCCATTTCGGAGCAAAAATGGTAGATTCGCCGAAAAATGTGTTTCATATGAGCTCCAAAGGTAGGGTGGTGGACTCGCTAAAAAATGTGTTTCATATGAGTTCGAAAGGTAGGGTAAGCGGCCTCATTTGTAAACAAAAAAGGTGGACACGCCAAAAAATGTGTTTCGAATGAGATCGAAAGGTAGGGTGGTTGACTCGCTAAAAAATGTGTTTCAAACGAATTCAAAAGGTAGGGTAAACAGACTCATTTCTAAGAAAAAATGGTGGACTCGCCGAAAAATGTGTTACAAATGAGCTCAAAACGTAGGGTGGTGTGGACTCGCTAAAAAATGTGTTTCGAATGAGCTCGAAAGGTAGGATAAACGGCCACATTTCTAAGCAAAAATGGTGGACTCTCCGAAATATGTGTTTCAAATGAGCTCGAAAGGTAGGGTGGTGTGGACTCACTAAAATATGTGTTTCAAATGAGCTCGAAAGGTAGGGTAAACGGACTCATTTCTAAGCAAAAATGGTGGACTCGCCAAAAAATGTGTTTCAAATGAGCTTCAAAGGTAGGGTGGTGATCTAGCTGAAAAATGTGTTTCAAATGAGCTCCAATGATAGGGAAAACGGCCCCATTTCTGAGCAAAAATGGTGGACTCGCCGAAAATTGTGTTTCATATGAGCTCGAATGGTAGGGTGGTGGACTCGCTAAAAAATGTGTTTCAAATGAGTTTGAAAGGTAGGATAAACAACCTCATTTGTAAGCAAAAAAGGTGGACACGCCAAAAAATGTGTTTCAAATGAGTTCAAAAGGTAGGGTGGTTGACTCGCTAAAAAATGTGTTTCAAATGAATTCAAAAGGTAGGGTAAACAGACTCATTTCTAAGCAAAAATGGTGGACTCGCCGAAAAATGTGTTTCAAATGAGCTCAAAACGTAGGGTGGTGTGGACTCGCTAAAAAATGTGTTTCAAATGAGCTTGAAAGGTAGGGTAAACGGCCTCATTTCTAAGAAAAAATGGTGGACTCGCCAAAAAATGTATTTCAAATGAGCTTCAAAGGTAGGGTGGTGATCTAGCTGAAAAATGTGTTTCAAATGAGCTCCAAAGGTAGGGTGGTGGACTCGCTAAAAAATGGGTTTCAAATGAGTTCGAAAGGTAGGGTACGCGGCATCATTTGTAAACAAAAAAGGTGGACACGCCAAAAAATGTGTTTCGAATGAGATCGAAATGTAGGGTGGTTGACTCGCTAAAAAATGTGTTTCAAACAAATTCAAAAGGTAGGGTAAACAGACTCATTTCTAAGAAAAAATGGTGGACTCGCCGAAAAATGTGTTTCAAATGAGCTCAAAACATAGGGTGGTGTGGACTCGCTAAAAAATGTGTTTCGAATGAGCTCGAAAGGTAGGGTAAACGGCCTCATTTCTAAGCAAAAATGGTGGACTCTCCGAAATATGTGTTTCAAATGAGCTCGAAAGGTAGGGTGGTGTGGACTCACTAAAATATGTGTTTCAAATGAGCTCGAAAGGTAGGGTAAACGGACTCATTTCTAAGGAAAAATGGTGGACTCTCCAAAAAATGTGTTTCAAATGAGCTTCAAAGGTAGGGTGGTGATCTAGCTGAAAAATGTGTTTCAAATGAGCTCCAATGATAGGGAAAACGGCCCCATTTCTGAGAAAAAATGGTGGACTCGCGAAAATTGTGTTTCATATGAGCTCGAATGGTAGGGTGGTGGACTCGCTAAAAAATGTGTTTCAAATGAGTTTGAAAGGTAGGATAAACAACCTCATTTGTAAGCAAAAAAGGTGGACACGCCAAAAAATGTGTTTCAAATGAGTTCAAAAGGTAGGCTGGTTGACTCGCTAAAAAATGTGTTTCAAATGAATTCAAAAGGTAGGGTAAACAGACTCATTTCTAAGCAAAAATGGTGGACTCGCCGAAAAACGTGTTTCAAATGAGCTCAAAACGTAGGGTGGTGTGGACTCGCTAAAAAATGTGTTTCAAATGAGCTTGAAAGGTAGGGTAAACGGCCTCATTTCTAAAAAAAAATGGTGGACTCGCCAAAAAATGTGTTTCAAATGAGTTTCAAAGGTAGGGTGGTGGTCTAGCTGAAAAATGTGTTTCAAATGAGCTCCAAAGATAGGGTAAACGGCCCCATTTCGGAGCAAAAATGGTAGATTCGCTGAAAAATGTGTTTCATATGAGCTCCAAAGGTAGGGTGGTGGACTCGCTAAAAAATGTGTTTCAAATGAGTTCGAAAGGTATTGTAAGGGGCCTCATTTGTAAACAAAAAAGGTGGACACGCCAAAAAATGTGTTTCGAATGAGATCGAAATGTAGGGTGGTTGACTCGCTAAAAAATGTGTTTCAAACAAATTCAAAAGGTAGGGTAAACAGACTCATTTCTAAGCAAAAATGGTGGACTCGCCGAAAAATGTGTTTCAAATGAGCTCAAAACGTAGGGTGGTGTGGACTCGCTAAAAAATGTGTTTCGAATGAGCTCGAAAGGTAGGGTTAACGGCCTCATTTCTAAGCAAAAATGGTGGACTCTCCAAAAAATGTGTTTCAAATGAGTTTCAAAGGTAGGGTGGTGGTCTAGCTGAAAAATGTGTTTCAAATGAGCTCCAAAGATAGGGTAAACGTCCCCATTTCGGAGCAAAAATGGTAGATTCGCCGAAAAATGTGTTTCATATGAGCTCCAAAGGTAGGGTGGTGGACTCGCTAAAAAATGTGTTTCATATGAGTTCGAAAGGTAGGGTAAGCGGCCTCATTTGTAAACAAAAAAGGTGGACACGCCAAAAAATGTGTTTCGAATGAGATCGAAAGGTAGGGTGGTTGACTCGCTAAAAAATGTGTTTCAAACGAATTCAAAAGGTAGGGTAAACAGACTCATTTCTAAGAAAAAATGGTGGACTCGCCGAAAAATGTGTTACAAATGAGCTCAAAACGTAGGGTGGTGTGGACTCGCTAAAAAATGTGTTTCGAATGAGCTCGAAAGGTAGGATAAACGGCCACATTTCTAAGCAAAAATGGTGGACTCTCCGAAATATGTGTTTCAAATGAGCTCGAAAGGTAGGGTGGTGTGGACTCACTAAAATATGTGTTTCAAATGAGCTCGAAAGGTAGGGTAAACGGACTCATTTCTAAGCAAAAATGGTGGACTCGCCAAAAAATGTGTTTCAAATGAGCTTCAAAGGTAGGGTGGTGATCTAGCTGAAAAATGTGTTTCAAATGAGCTCCAATGATAGGGAAAACGGCCCCATTTCTGAGCAAAAATGGTGGACTCGCCGAAAATTGTGTTTCATATGAGCTCGAATGGTAGGGTGGTGGACTCGCTAAAAAATGTGTTTCAAATGAGTTTGAAAGGTTGGATAAACAGGCTGATTTGTAAGCAAAAAAGGTGGACACGTCGAAAAATGTGTTTCAAATGAGTTCAAAAGGTAGGGTGGTTGACTCGCTAAAAAATGTGTTTAAATGAATTCAAAAGGTAGGGTAAACAGGCTCATTTCTAAGCAAAAATGTGTTTCAAATGAGCTCAAAACGTAGGGTGGTGTGGACTCGCTAAAAAATGTGTTTCAAATGAGCTTGAAAGGTAGGGTAAACGGCCTCATTTCTAAAAAAAAATGGTGGACTCGCCAAAAAATGTGTTTCAAATGAGTTTCAAAGGTAGGGTGGTGGTCTAGCTGAAAAATGTGTTTCAAATGAGCTCCAAAGATAGGGTAAACGGCCCCATTTTTGAGCAAAAATGGTAGATTCGCCGAAAAATATGTTTCATATGAGCTCCAAAGGTAGGGTGGTGGACTCGCTAAAAAATGTGTTTCAAACAAATTCAAAAGGTAGGGTAAACAGACTCATTTCTAAGAAAAAATGGTGGACTCGCCGAAATATGTGTTTCAAATGAGATCGAAATGTAGGGTGGTTGACTCGCTAAAAAATGTGTTTCAAACAAATTCAAAAGGTAGGGTAAACAGACTCATTTGTAAGAAAAAATGGTGGACTCGCCGAAAAATGTGTTTCAAATGAGCTCAAAACATAGGGTGGTGTGGACTCGCTAAAAAATGTGTTTCGAATGAGCTCGAAAGGTAGGGTAAACGGCCTCATTTCTAAGCAAAAATGGTGGACTCTCCGAAATATGTGTTTCAAATGAGCTCGAAAGGTAGGGTGGTGTGGACTCACTAAAATATGTGTTTCAAATGAGCTCGAAAGGAAGGGTAAACAGACTCATTTCTAAGAAAAAATGGTGGACTCGCCAAAAAATGTATTTCAAATGAGCTTCAAAGGTAGGGTGGTGATCTAGCTGAAAAATGTGTTTCAAATGAGCTCCAAAGGTAGGGTGGTGGACTCGCTAAAAAATGTGTTTCAAATGAGTTCGAAAGGTAGGGTAAGCGGCCTCATTTGTAAACAAAAAAGGTGGACACGCCAAAAAATGTGTTTCGAATGAGATCGAAATGTAGGGTGGTTGACTCGCTAAAAAATGTGTTTCAAACAAATTCAAAAGGTAGGGTAAACAGACTCATTTCTAAGAAAAAATGGTGGACTCGCCGAAAAATGTGTTTCAAATGAGCTCAAAACATAGGGTGGTGTGGACTCGCTAAAAAATGTGTTTCGAATGAGCTCGAAAGGTAGGGTAAACGGCCTCATTTCTAAGCAAAAATGGTGGACTCTCCGAAATATGTGTTTCAAATGAGCTCGAAAGGTAGGGTGGTGTGGACTCACTAAAATATGTGTTTCAAATGAGCTCGAAAGGAAGGGTAAACAGACTCATTTCTAAGAAAAAATGGTGGACTCGCCAAAAAATGTATTTCAAATGAGCTTCAAAGGTAGGGTGGTGATCTAGCTAAAAAATGTGTTTCAAATGAGCTCCAAAGGTAGGGTGGTGGACTCGCTAAAAAATGTGTTTCAAATGAGTTCGAAAGGTAGGGTAAGCGGCCTCATTTGTAAACAAAAAAGGTGGACACGCCAAAAAATGTGTTTCGAATGAGATCGAAATGTAGGGTGGTTGACTCGCTAAAAAATGTGTTTCAAACAAATTCAAAAGGTAGGGTAAACAGACTCATTTCTAAGAAAAAATGGTGGACTCGCCGAAAAATGTGTTTCAAATGAGCTCAAAACATAGGGTGGTGTGGACTCGCTAAAAAATGTGTTTCGAATGAGCTCGAAAGGTAGGGTAAACGGCCTCATTTCTAAGCAAAAATGGTGGACTCTCCGAAATATGTGTTTCAAATGAGCTCGAAAGGTAGGGTGGTGTGGACTCACTAAAATATGTGTTTCAAATGAGCTCGAAAGGAAGGGTAAACGGACTCATTTCTAAGAAAAAATGGTGGACTCGCCAAAAAATGTATTTCAAATGAGCTTCAAAGGTAGGGTGGTGATCTAGCTGAAAAATGTGTTTCAAATGAGCTCCAATGATAGGGAAAACGGCCCCATTTCTGAGCAAAAATGGTGTACTCGCCGAAAATTGTGTGTCATATGAGCTCGAATGGTAGGGTGGTGGACTCGCTAAAAAATGTGTTTCAAATGAGTTTGAAAGGTAGGGTAAGCGGCCTCATTTGTAAACAAAAAAGGTGGACACGCCAAAAAATGTGTTTCGAATGAGATCGAAAGGTAGGGTGGTTGACTCGCTAAAAAATGTGTTTCAAACGAATTCAAAAGGCAGGGTAAACAGACTCATTTCTAAGAAAAAATGGTGGACTCGCCGAAAAATGTGTTTCAAATGAGCTCAAAACGTAGGGTGGTGTGGACTCGCTAAAAAATGTGTTTCGAATGAGCTCGAAAGGTAGGGTAAACGGCCTCATTTCTAAGCAAAAATGGTGGACTCTCCGAAATATGTGTTTCAAATGAGCTCGAAAGGTAGGGTGGTGTGGACTCACTAAAATATGTGTTTCAAATGAGCTCGAAAGGTAGGGTAAACGGACTCATTTCTAAGGAAAAATGGTGGACTCTCCAAAAAATGTGTTTCAAATGAGCTTCAAAGGTAGGGTGGTGATCTAGCTGAAAAATGTGTTTCAAATGAGCTCCAATGATAGGGAAAACGGCCCCATTTCTGAGAAAAAATGGTGGACTCGCCGAAAATTGTGTTTCATATGAGCTCGAATGGTAGGGTGGTGGACTCGCTAAAAAATGTGTTTCAAATGAGTTTGAAAGGTAGGATAAACAACCTCATTTGTAAGCAAAAAAGGTGGACACGCCAAAAAATGTGTTTCAAATGAGTTCAAAAGGTAGGGTGGTTGACTCGCTAAAAAATGTGTTTCAAATGAATTCAAAAGGTAGGGTAAACAGACTCATTTCTAAGCAAAAATGGTGGACTCGCCGAAAAATGTGTTTCAAATGAGCTCAAAACGTAGGGTGGTGTGGACTCGCTAAAAAATGTGTTTCAAATGAGCTTGAAAGGTAGGGTAAACGGCCTCATTTCTAAAAAAAAATGGTGGACTCGCCAAAAAATGTGTTTCAAATGAGTTTCAAAGGTAGGGTGGTGGTCTAGCTGAAAAATGTGTTTCAAATGAGCTCCAAAGATAGGGTAAACGGCCCCATTTCGGAGCAAAAATGGTAGATTCGCTGAAAAATGTGTTTCATATGAGCTCCAAAGGTAGGGTGGTGGACTCGCTAAAAAATGTGTTTCAAATGAGTTCGAAAGGTATTGTAAGCGGCCTCATTTGTAAACAAAAAAGGTGGACACGCCAAAAAATGTGTTTCGAATGAGATCGAAATGTAGGGTGGTTGACTCGCTAAAAAATGTGTTTCAAACAAATTCAAAAGGTAGGGTAAACAGACTCATTTCTAAGCAAAAATGGTGGACTCGCCGAAAAATGTGTTTCAAATGAGCTCAAAACGTAGGGTGGTGTGGACTCGCTAAAAAATGTGTTTCGAATGAGCTCGAAAGGTAGGGTTAACGGCCTCATTTCTAAGCAAAAATGGTGGACTCTCCAAAAAATGTGTTTCAAATGAGTTTCAAAGGTAGGGTGGTGGTCTAGCTGAAAAATGTGTTTCAAATGAGCTCCAAAGATAGGGTAAACGTCCCCATTTCGGAGCAAAAATGGTAGATTCGCCGAAAAATGTGTTTCATATGAGCTCCAAAGGTAGGGTGGTGGACTCGCTAAAAAATGTGTTTCATATGAGTTCGAAAGGTAGGGTAAGCGGCCTCATTTGTAAACAAAAAAGGTGGACACGCCAAAAAATGTGTTTCGAATGAGATCGAAAGGTAGGGTGGTTGACTCGCTCAAAAATGTGTTTCAAACGAATTCAAAAGGTAGAGTAAACAGACTCATTTCTAAGAAAAAATGGTGGACTCGCCGAAAAATGTGTTACAAATGAGCTCAAAACGTAGGGTGGTGTGGACTCGCTAAAAAATGTGTTTCGAATGAGCTCGAAAGGTAGGATAAACGGCCACATTTCTAAGCAAAAATGGTGGACTCTCCGAAATATGTGTTTCAAATGAGCTCGAAAGGTAGGGTGGTGTGGACTCACTAAAATATGTGTTTCAAATGAGCTCGAAAGGTAGGGTAAACGGACTCATTTCTAAGCAAAAATGGTGGACTCGCCAAAAAATGTGTTTCAAATGAGCTTCAAAGGTAGGGTGGTGATCTAGCTGAAAAATGTGTTTGAAATGAGCTCCAATGATAGGGAAAACGGCCCCATTTCTGAGCAAAAATGGTGGACTCGCCGAAAATTGTGTTTCATATGAGCTCGAATGGTAGGGTGGTGGACTCGCTAAAAAATGTGTTACAAATGAGTTTGAAAGGTAGGATAAACAACCTCATTTGTAAGCAAAAAAGGTGGACACGCCAAAAAATGTGTTTCAAATGAGTTCAAAAGGTAGGGTGGTTGACTCGCTAAAAAATGTATTTCAAATGAATTCAAAAGGTAGGGTAAACAGACTCATTTCTAAGCAAAAATGGTGGAGTCGCCGAAAAATGTGTTTCAAATGAGCTCAAAACGTAGGGTGGTGTGGACAAGCTAAAAAATGTGTTTCAAATGAGCTCGAAAGGTAGGTTAAACGGCCTCATTTCTAAGAAAAAATGGTGGACTCGCCAAAAAATGTGTTTCAAATGAGTTTCAAAGGTAGGGTGGTGGTCTAGCTGAAAAATGTGTTTCAAATGAGCTCCAAAGATAGGGTAAACGGCCCCATTTCTGAGCAAAAATGGTAGATTCGCCGAAAAATGTGTTTCATATGAGCTCCAAAGGTAGGGTGGTGGACTCGCTAAAAAATGTGTTTCAAATGAGTTCGAAAGGTAGGGTAAGCGGCCTCATTTGTAAACAAAAAAGGTGGACACGCCAAAAAATGTGTTTCGAATGAGATCGAAAGGTAGGGTGGTTGACTCGCTAAAAAATGTGTTTCAAACGAATTCAAAAGGTAGGGTAAACAGACTCATTTCTTAGAAAAAATGGTGGACTCGCCGAAAAATGTGTTTCAAATGAGCTCAAAACGTAGGGTGGTGTAGACTCGCTAAAAAATGTGTTTCGAATGAGCTCGAAAGGTAGGGTAAACGGCCTCATTTCTAAGCAAAAATGGTGGACTCTCCGAAATATGTGTTTCAAATGAGCTCGAAAGGTAGGGTGGTGTGGACTCACTAAAATATGTGTTTCAAATGAGCTCGAAAGGTAGGGTACACGGTATCATTTCTAAGCAAAAATGGTGGACTCGCCAAAAAATGTGTTTAAATGAGCTTCAAAGGTAGGGTGGTGATCTAGCTGAAAAATGTGTTTCAAATGAGCTCCAATGATAGGGAAAACGGCCCCATTTCTTAGCAAAAATGGTGGACTCGCTGAAAATTGTGTTTCATATGAGCTCGAATGGTAGGGTGGTGGACTCGCTAAAAAATGTGTTTCAAATGAGTTTGAAAGGTAGGGTGGTTGACTCGCCGAAAAATGTGTTTCAAATGAGCTCAAAACGTAGGGTGGTGTGGACTCGCTAAAAAATGTGTTTCAAATGAGCTCAAAAGGTAGGGTAAACGGCCTCATTTCTAAGAAAAAATGGTGGACTCGCCAAAAAATGTGTTTCAAATGAGTTTCAAAGGTAGGGTGGTGGTCTAGCTGAAAAATGTGTTTCAAATGAGCTCCAAAGATAGGGTAAACGGCCCCATTTCGGAGCAAAAATGGTAGATTCGCCGAAAATTGTGTTTCATATGAGCTCCAAAGGTAGGGTGGTGGACTCGCTAAAAAATGTGTTTCAAATGAGTTCGAAAGGTAGGGTAAGCGGCCTCATTTGTAAATAAAAAAGGTGGACACGCCAAAAAATGCGTTTCGAATGAGATCGAAAGGTAGGGTGGTTGACTCGCTAAAAAATGTGTTTCAAACGAATTCAAAAGGTAGGGTAAACAGACTCATTTCTAAGAAAAAATGGTGGACTCGCCAAAAAATGTGTTACAAATGAGCTCAAAACGTAGGGTGGTGTGGACTCGCTAAAAATGTGTTTCGAATGAGCTCGAAAGGTAGGATAAACGGCCTCATTTCTAAGCAAAAATGGTGGACTCTCCGAAATATGTGTTTCAAATGAGCTCGAAAGGTAGGGTGGTGTAGACTCACTAAAATATGTGTTTCAAATGAGCTCGAAAGGTAGGGTAAACGGTCTCATTTCTAAGCAAAAATGGTGGACTCCCCAAAAAATGTGTTTCAAATGAGCTTCAAAGGTAGGGTGGTGATCTAGCTGAAAAATGTGTTTCAAATGAGCTCCAATGATAGGGAAAACGGCCCCATTTCCGAGCAAAAATGGTGGACTCGCCGAAAATTGTGTTTCATATGAGCTCGAATGGTAGGGTGGTGGACTCGCTAAAAAATATGTTTCAAATGAGTTTGAAAGGTAGGATAAACAACCTCATTTGTAAGCAAAAAAGGTGGACACGCCAAAAAATGTGTTTCAAATGAGTTCAAAAGGTAGGGTGGTTGACTCGCTAAAAAATGTGTTTCAAATGAATTCAAAAGGTAGGGTAAACAGACTCATTTCTAAGCAAAAATGGTGGACTCGCCGAAAAATGTGTTTCAAATGAGCTAAAAACGTAGTGTGGTGTGGACTCGCTAAGAAATGTGTTTCAAATGAGCTCGAAAGGTAGGGTAAACGGCCTCATTTCTAAGGAAAAATGGTGGTCTCGCAGAAAAATGTGTTTCAAATGACCTCGAAAGGTAGGGTGGTGGACTCGATAAAAAAAAGTGTTTCAAATGAGATCGAAAGGTAGGGTAAACAGACTCATTTCTAAGCAAAAATGGTGAACTCGCCGAAAAATGTGTTTCATATGAGCTCCAAATGTAGGGTGGTGGACTCGCTAAAAAAATGTGTTTCAAATGAACTCGAACGGTAGGGTAAACGGCCTTATTTCTAAGAAAAAATAGTGGACTCGCCGGAAAATGTGTTTGAAATGAGCTCCAAAGGTAGGGTGGTGGATTCGCTAAAAAATGAGTTTCAACTGAGCTCGAAAGGTAGGGTAAACGGCCTCATTTCTAAGCAAAAATGGTGGACTCGCCGAAAAATGTGTTTCAAATGAGCTCGAAAGGTAGGGTGGTAGACTCGGTAAAAAATGTGTTTCAAATGAGCTCGAATGGTAGGGTAACGAACTCATTTCTAAGCAAAAATGGTGGACTCGCCAAAAAATGTGTTTCATATGAGCTCCAAAGGTAGGGTGGTGGACTCGCTAAAAAAATGTGTTTCAAATGAGCTCGAAAGCTAGGTAAACGGCCTCATTTCTAAGAAAAAATGGTGGACTCGGCAAAAAAATGTGTTTCAAATGAGCTTCAAAGGTAGGGTGGTGGTCTAGCTGAAAAATGTGTTTCAAATGAGCTCCAAAGATAGGGTAAACGGCCCCATTTTTTAGCAAAAATGGTGGACTCGCCGAAAATTGTTTTTCATATGAGCTCCAAAGGTAGGGTGGTGGACTCGCTAAAAACATGTTTCAAATGAGTTTGAAAGGTAGGGTAAATAGCCTCATTTGTAAGCAAAAAAGGTGGACACGCAGAAAAAATGTGTTTCAAATGAGTTCGAAAGGTAGGGTGGTTGACTCTCTAAAAAATGTGTTTCGACTGAGCTCGACATGTTGGGTAAAAGGCCTCATTTCTAAGAAAAAATGGTGGACTCGCCGAAAAATGTGTTTCATATGAGCTCCAAAGGTAGAGTGGTGGACTCGCTAAAAAATGTGTTTCAAATGAGCTCGAAAGGTAAGGTAAACGGCCTTATTTCTAAGAAAAAATAGTGGACTCGCTGGAAAATGTGTTTCAAATGAGCTCCAAAGATAGGGTGGTGGACTCGCTAAAAAATGTGTTTCAAATGAGCTCGAAAGGTAGGGTAAACAGACTCATTTCTAAGCAAAAATGGTGGACTTGCCAAAAAATGTGTTTCAAATGAGCTCAAAATGTAGGGTGGTGTGGACTCGCTGAAAAATGTGTTTCAAATGAGCTCCAAAGGTAGGGTAAACGGCCATATTTCTAAGAAAAAATGGTGGACTCTCCGAAAATGTGTTTCAAATGAGCTCGAAAGGTTGGGTGGTGTGGAGTCGCTAAAATATGTGTTTCAAATGAGCTCGAAAGGTAGGGTAAACGGCCTCATTTCTAAGCAAAAATGGTGGACTCACCAAAAATGTGTTTCAAATGAGCTCGAAAGGTACAATGGTGGAGTCGCTAAAAATGTGTTTCAAATGAGCTCGAAAGGTAGGGTAAACGCACTCATTTCTAAGCAAAAATGGTGGACTCGCCGAAAAATGTGTTTCATATGAGCTCCAAAGGTAGGGTGGTGGACTCGCTAAAAAAATGTGTTTCAAATGAGCTCAAATGGTAAGTTAAACGACCTTATTTCTAAGAAAAAATAGTGGACTCGCTGAAAAATGTGTTTCAAATGAGCTCCAAAGGTAGGGTGGTGGACTCGCTAAAAAAATGTGTTATGAGCTCGAAAGGTAGGGTGGAGGACTCGCTAAAAAATGTGTTTCAAATGAGTTTGAAAGGTAGGATAAGCAGCCTGATTTGTAAGCAAAAAAGGTGGACACGTCGAAAAATGTGTTTCAAATGAGTTCAAAAGGTAGGGTGGTTGACTCGCTAAAAAATGTGTTTAAATGAATTCAAAAGGTAGGGTAAACAGACTCTTTTCTAAGCAAAAATGGTGGACTCGCCGAAAAATGTGTTTCAAATGAGCTCAAAACGTAGGGTGATGTGGACTCGCTAAAAAATGTGTTTCAAATGAGCTCGAAAGGTAGGGTAAACGCCCTCATTTCTAAGAAAAAATGGTGGACTCGCCAAAAAATGTGTTTCAAATGAGTTTCAAAGGTAGGGTGGTGGTCTAGCTGAAAAATGTGTTTCAAATGAGCTCCAAAGATAGGGTAAACGGCCCCATTTTGGAGCAAAAATGGTAGATTCGCCGAAAAATGTGTTTCATATGAGCTCCAAAGGTAGGGTGGTGGACTCGCTAAAAAATGTGTTTCAAATGAGTTCGAAAGGTAGGGTAAGCGGACTCATTTGTAAACAAAAAAGGTGGACACGCCAAAAAATGTGTTTCGAATGAGATCGAAAGGTAGGGTGGTTGACTCGCTAAAAAATGTGTTTCAAACGAATTCAAAAGGTAGGGTAAACAGACTCATTTCTAAGAAAAAATGGTGGACTCGCCGTAAAATTTGTTTCAAATGAGCTCAAAACGTAGGGTGGTGTGGACTCGCTAAAAAATGTGTTTAGAATGAGCTCGAAAGGTAGGGTAAACAGCCTCATTTCTAAGCAAAAATGGTGGACTCTCCGAAATATGTGTTTCAAATGAGCTCGCAAGGTAGGGTGGTGTAGACTCACTAAAAAATGTGTTTCAAATGAGCTCGAAAGGTAGGGTAAACGGACTCATTTCTAAGCAACAATGGTGGACTCGCCAAAAAATGTGTTTCAAATGAGCTTCAAAGGTAGGGTGGTGATCTAGCTGAAAAATGTATTTCAAATGAGCTCCAATGATAGGGAAAACGGCCCCATTTCTGAGCAAAAATGGTGGACTCGCCGAAAATTGTGTTTCATATGAGCTCGAATGGTAGGGTGGTGGACTCGCTAAAAAATGTGTTTCAAATGAGTTTGAAAGGTAGGATAAACAACCTCATTTGTAGCAAAAAAGGTGGACACGCCAAAAAATGTGTTTCAAATGAGTTCAAAAGGTAGGGTGGTTGAGTCGCTAAAAAATGTGTTTCAAATGAATTCAAAAGGTAGGGTAAACAGACTCATTTCTAAGCAAAAATGGTGGACTCGCTGAAAAATGTGTTTCAAATGAGCTCAAAACGTAGGGTGGTGTGGACTCGCTAAAAAATGTGTTTCAAATGAGCTCGAAAGGTAGGGTAAACGGCCTCATTTCTAAGAAAAAATGGTGGACTCGCCAAAAAATGTGTTTCAAATGAGTTTCAAAGGTAGGGTGGTGGTCTAGCTGAAAAATGTGTTTCAAATGAGCTCCAAAGATAGGGTAAACGGCCCCATTTCGGAGCAAAAATGGTAGATTCGACGAAAAATGTGTTTCATATGAGCTCCAAAGGTAGGGTGGTGGACTCGCTAAAAAATGTGTTTCATATGAGTTCGAAAGATAGGGTAAGCGGCCTCATTTGTAAACAAAAAAGGTGGACACGCCAAAAAATGTGTTTCGAATGAGATCGAAAGGTAGGGTGGTTGACTCGCTAAAAAATGTGTTTCAAACGAATTCAAAAGGTAGGGTAAACAGACTCATTTCTAAGAAAAAATGGTGGACTCACCGAAAAATGTGTTACAAATGAGCTCAAAACGTAGGGTGGTGTGGACTCGCTAAAAAATGTGTTTCGAATGAGCTCGAAAGGTAGGATAAACGGCCACATTTCTTAGAAAAAATGGTGGACTCTCCGAAATATGTGTTTCAAATGAGCTCGAAAGGTAGGGTGGTGTGGACTCACTAAAATATGTGTTTCAAATGAGCTCGAAAGGTAGGGTAAACGGACTCATTTCTAAGCAAAAATGGTGGACTCGCCAAAAAATGTGTTTCAAATGAGCTTCAAAGGTAGGGTGGTGATCTAGCTGAAAAATGTGTTTCAAATGAGCTCCAATGATAGGGAAAACGGCCCCATTTCCGAGCAAAAATGGTGGACTCGCCGAAAATTGTGTTTCATATGACCTCGAATGGTAGGGTGGTGGACTCGCTAAAAAATGTGTTTCAAATGAGTTTGAAAGGTAGGATAAACAACCTCATTTGTAAGCAAAAAAGGTGTACACGCCAAAAAATGTGTTTCAAATGAGTTCAAAAGGTAGGGTGGTTGACTCGTTAAAAAATGTGTTTCAAATGAATTCAAAAGGTAGGGTAAACAGACTCATTTCTAAGCAAAAATGGTGGACTCGCCGAATAATGTGTTTCAAATGAGCTCAAAACGTAGTGTGGTGTGGACTCGCTAAAAAATGTGTTTCAAATGAGCTCGAAAGGTAGGGTAAACGGCCTCATTTCTAAGGAAAAATGGTGGTCTCGCAGAAAAATGTGTTTCAAATGACCTCGAAAGGTAGGGTGGTGGACTCGATAAAAAAAAGTGTTTCAAATGAGATCGAAAGTTAGGGTAAACAGATTCATTTCTAAGCAAAAATGGTGAATTCGCCGAAAAATGTGTTTCATATGAGCTCCAAATGTAGGGTGGTGGTATCGCTAAAAAAATGTGTTTCAAATGAACTCGAACGGTAGGGTAAACGGCCTTATTTCTAAGAAAAAATAGTGGACTCGCCGGAAAATGTGTTTCAAATGAGCTCCAAAGGTAGGGTGGTGGATTCGCTAAAAAATGAGTTTCAACTGAGCTCGAAAGGTAGGGTAAACGGCCTCATTTCTAAGCAAAAATGGTGGACTCGCCGAAAAATGTGTTTCAAATGAGCTCGAAAGGTAGGGTAACGGACTCATTTCAAAGCAAAAATGGTGGACTCGCCAAAAAATGTGTTTCATATGAGCTCCAAAGGTAGGGTGGTGGACTCGCTAAGAAAATGTGTTTCAAATGAGCTCGAAAGCTAGGTAAACGGCCTCATTTCTAAGAAAAAATGGTGGACTCGCCAAAAAAATGTGTTTCAAATGAGCTTCAAAGGTAGGGTGGTGGTCTAGCTGAAAAATGTGTTTCAAATGAGCTCCAAAGATAGGGTAAACGACCCCATTTTTGAGCAAAAATGGTGGTCTCGCAGAAAAATGTGTTTCAAATGACCTCGAAAGGTAGGGTGGTGGACTCGATAAAAAAAAGTGTTTCAAATGAGATCGAAAGGTAGGGTAAACAGATTCATTTCTAAGCAAAAATGGTGAACTCGCCGAAAAATGTGTTTCATATGAGCTCCAAATGAAGGGTGGTGGTATCGCTAAAAAAATGTGTTTCAAATGAACTCGAACGGTAGGGTAAACGGCCTTATTTCTAAGAAAAAATAGTGGACTCGCCGGAAAATGTGTTTCAAATGAGCTCCAAAGGTAGGGTGGTGGATTCGCTAAAAAATGAGTTTCAACTGAGCTCGAAAGGTAGGGTAAACGGCCTCATTTCTAAGCAAAAATGGTGGACTCGCCGAAAAATGTGTTTCAAATGAGCTCGAAAGGTAGGGTAACGGACTCATTTCAAAGCAAAAATGGTGGACTCGCCAAAAAATGTGTTTCATATGAGCTCCAAAGGTAGGGTGGTGGACTCGCTAAGAAAATGTGTTTCAAATGAGCTCGAAAGCTAGGTAAACGGCCTCATTTCTAAGAAAAAATGGTGGACTCGCCAAAAAAATGTGTTTCAAATGAGCTTCAAAGGTAGGGTGGTGGTCTAGCTGAAAAATGTGTTTCAAATGAGCTCCAAAGATAGGGTAAACGGCCCCATTTTTGAGCAAAAATGGTGGACTCGCCGAAAATTGTTTTTCATATGAGCTCCAAAGGTAGGGTGGTGGACTCGCTAAAAAACATGTTTCAAATGAGTTTGAAAGGTAGGGTAAACAGCCTCATTTGTAAGCAAAAAAGGTGGACACGCAGAAAAATGTGTTTCAAATGAGTTCGAAAGGTAGGGTGGTTGACTCTCAAAAAAATGTGTATCGACTGAGCTCGACATGTTGGGTAAACGGCCTCATTTCTAAGAAAAAATGGTGGACTCGCCGAAAAATGTGTTTCATATGAGCTCCAAAGGTAGAGTGGTGGACTCGCTAAAAAAATGTGTTTCAAATGAGCTCGAAAGGTAAGGTAAACGGCCTTATTTCTAAGAAAAAATAGTGGACTCGCTGGAAAATGTGTTTCAAATGAGCTCCAAAGGTAGGGTGGTGGACTCGCTAAAAAATGTGTTTCAAGTGAGTTTGAAAGGTAGGATAAACAACCTCATTTGTAAGCAAAAAAGGTGGACACGCCAAAAAATGTGTTTCAAATGAGTTCAAAAGGTAGGGTGGTTGACTCGTTAAAAAATGTGTTTCAAATGAATTCAAAAGGTAGGGTAAACAGACTCATTTCTAAGCAAAAATGGTGGACTCGCCGAAAAATGTGTTTCAAATGAGCTCAAAACGTAGTGTGGTGTGGACTCGCTAAAAAATGTGTTTCAAATGAGCTCGAAAGGTAGGGTAAACGGCCTCATTTCTAAGGAAAAATGGTGGTCTCGCAGAAAAATGTGTTTCAAATGACCTCGAAAGGTAGGGTGGTGGACTCGATAAAAAAAAGTGTTTCAAATGAGATCGAAAGGTAGGGTAAACAGATTCATTTCTAAGCAAAAATGGTGAACTCGCCGAAAAATGTGTTTCATATGAGCTCCAAATGTAGGGTGGTGGTATCGCTAAAAAAATGTGTTTCAAATGAACTCGAACGGTAGGGTAAACGGCCTTATTTCTAAGAAAAAATAGTGGACTCGCCGGAAAATGTGTTTCAAATGAGCTCCAAAGGTAGGGTGGTGGATTCGCTAAAAAATGAGTTTCAACTGAGCTCGAAAGGTAGGGTAAACGGCCTCATTTCTAAGCAAAAATGGTGGACTCGCCGAAAAATGTGTTTCAAATGAGCTCGAAAGGTAGGGTAACGGACTCATTTCAAAGCAAAAATGGTGGACTCGCCAAAAAATGTGTTTCATATGAGCTCCAAAGGTAGGGTGGTGGACTCGCTAAGAAAATGTGTTTCAAATGAGCTCGAAAGCTAGGTAAACGGCCTCATTTCTAAGAAAAAATGGTGGACTCGCCAAAAAAATGTGTTTCAAATGAGCTTCAAAGGTAGGGTGGTGGTCTAGCTGAAAAATGTGTTTCAAATGAGCTCCAAAGATAGGGTAAACGGCCCCATTTTTGAGCAAAAATGGTGGACTCGCCGAAAATTGTTTTTCATATGAGCTCCAAAGGTAGGGTGGTGGACTCGCTAAAAAACATGTTTCAAATGAGTTTGAAAGGTAGGGTAAACAGCCTCATTTGTAAGCAAAAAAGGTGGACACGCAGAAAAATGTGTTTCAAATGAGTTCGAAAGGTAGGGTGGTTGACTCTCAAAAAAATGTGTTTCGACTGAGCTCGACATGTTGGGTAAACGGCCTCATTTCTAAGAAAAAATGGTGGACTCGCCGAAAAATGTGTTTCATATGAGCTCCAAAGGTAGAGTGGTGGACTCGCTAAAAAAATGTGTTTCAAATGAGCTCGAAAGGTAAGGTAAACGGCCTTATTTCTAAGAAAAAATAGTGGACTCGCTGGAAAATGTGTTTCAAATGAGCTCCAAAGGTAGGGTGGTGGACTCTCTAAAAAATGTGTTTCAAATGAGCTCGAAAGGTAGGGTAAACAGACTCATTTCTAAGCAAAAATGGTGGACTTGCCAAAAAATGTGTTTCAAATGAGCTCAAAATGTAGTGTGGTGTGGACTCGCTGAAAAATGTGTTTCAAATGAGCTCCAAAGGTAGGGTAAACGGCCTCATTTCTAAGCAAAAACGGTGGACTCGCCGAAAAATGTGTTTCATATGAGCTCCAAAGGTAGGGTGGTGGACTCGCTAAAAAAATGTGTTTCAAATGAGCTCAAAAGGTAAGTTAAACGACCTTATTTTTACGAAAAAAAAGTGGACTCGCTGAAAAATGTGTTTCAAATGAGCTCCAAAGGTAGGGTGGTGGACTCGCTAAAAAAATGTGTTATGAGCTCGAAAGGTAGGGTGGAGGACTCGCTAAAAAATGTGTTTCAAATGAGTTTGAAAGGTAGGATAAACAGCCTGATTTGTAAGCAAAAAAGGTGGACACGTCGAAAAATGTGTTTCAAATGAGTTCAAAAGGTAGGGTGGTTGACTCGCTAAAAAATGTGTTTAAATGAATTCAAAAGGTAGGGTAAACAGACTCTTTTCTAAGCAAAAATGGTGGACTCGCCGAAAAATGTGTTTCAAATGAGCTCAAAACGTAGGGTGGTGTGGACTCGCTAAAAAATGTGTTTCAAATGAGCTCGAAAGGTAGGGTAAACGGCCACATTTCTAAGAAAAATGGTGGACTCGCCAAAAAATGTGTTTCAAATGAGTTTCAAAGGTAGGGTGGTGGTCTAGCTGAAAAATGTGTTTCAAATGAGCTCAAAAGATAGGGTAAACGGCCCCATTTCGGAGCAAAAATGGTAGATTCGCCGAAAAATGTGTTTCATATGAGCTCCAAAGGTAGGGTGGTGGACTCGCTAAAAAATGTGTTTCAAATGAGTTCGAAAGGTAGGGTAAGCGGCCTCATTTGTAAACAAAAAAGGTGGACACGCCAAAAAATGTGTTTCAAATGAGATCGAAAGGTAGGGTGGTTGACTCGCTCAAAAATGTGTTTCAAACGAATTCAAAAGGTAGGGTAAACAGACTCATTTCTAAGAAAAAATGGTGGACTCGCCGAAAAATGTGTTTCAAAGGAGCTCAAAACGTAGGGTGGTGTGGACTCGCTAAAAAATGTGTTTCGAATGAGCTCGAAAGGTAGCGTAAACGGCCTCATTTCTAAGAAAAAATGGTGGACTCTCCGAAATATGTGTTTCAAATGAGCTCGAAAGGTAGGGTGGTGTGGACTCACTAAAATATTTGTTTCAAATGAGCTCGAAAGGTAGGGTAAACGGACTCATTTCTAAGCAAAAATGGTGGACTCGCCAAAAAATGTGTTTCAAATGAGCTTCAAAGGTAGGGTGGTGATCTAGCTGAAAAATGTGTTTCAAATGAGCTCCAATGATAGGGAAAACGGCCCCATTTCTGAGCAAAAATGGTGGACTCGCCGAAAATTGTGTTTCATATGATCTCGAATGGTAGGGTGGTGGACTCGCTAAAAAATGTGTTTCAAATGAGTTTGAAAGGTAGGATAAACAACCTCATTTGTAAGCAAAAAAGGTGGACACGCCAAAAAATGTGTTTCAAATGAGTTCAAAAGGTAGGGTGGTTGACTCGCTAAAAAATGCGTTTCAAATGAATTCAAAAGGTAGGGTAAACAGACTCATTTCTAAGCAAAAATGGTGGACTCGCCGAAAAATGTGTTTCAAATGAGCTCAAAACGTAGGGTGGTGTGGACTCGCTAAAAAATGTGTTTCAAATGAACTCGAAAGGTAGGGTAAACGACCTCATTTCTAAGAAAAAATGGTGGACTCGCCAAAAAATGTGTTTCAAATGAGTTTCAAAGGTAGGGTGGTGGTCTAGCAGAAAAATGTGTTTCAAATGAGCTCCAAAGATAGGGTAAACGGCCCCATTTCGGAGCAAAAATGGTAGATTCGCCGAAAAATGTGTTTCATATGAGCTCCAAAGGTAGGGTGGTGGACTCGCTAAAAAATGTGTTTCAAATGAGTTCGAAAGGTAGGGTAAGCGGCCTCATTTGTAAACAAAAATGGTGGACACGCCAAAAAATGTGTTTCGAATGAGATCGAAAAGTAGGGTGGTTGACTCGCTAAAAAATGTGTTTCAAACGAATTCAAAAGGTAGGGTAAACAGACTCATTTCTAAGAAAAAATGGTGGACTCCCCGAAAAATGTGTTTCAAATGAGCTCAAAACGGAGGGTGGTGTGGACTCGCTAAAAAATGTGTTTCGAATGAGCTCGAAAGGTAGGGTAAACGGCCTCATTTCTAAGCAAAAATGGTGGACTCTCCGAAATATGTGTTTCAAATGAGCTCGAAAGGTAGGGTGGTGTGGACTCACTATAATATGTGTTTCAAATGAGCTCGAAAGGTAGGGTAAACGGACTCATTTCTAAGCAAAAATGGTGGACTCGCCAAAAAATGTGTTTCAAACGAGCTTCAAATGTAGGGTGGTGATCTAGCTGAAAAATGTGTTTCAAATGAGCTCCAATGATAGGGAAAACGGCCCCATTTCTGAGCAAAAATGGTGGACTCGCCGAAAATTGTGTTTCATATGAGCTCGAAAGGTAGGGTGGTGTGGACTCGCTAAAATATGTGCTTCAAATGAGTTCGAAAGGTAGGGTAAACGGCCTCATTTCAAAGAAAAAATGGTGGACTCGCCAAAAATGTGTTTCAAATGAGCTCGAAAGGTAGGGTGGTGTGGACTCGCTAAAACATGTGTTTCAAATGAGCTTGAAAGGTAGGGTAAACAGACTCATTTCTAAGGAAAAATGGTGGACTCGCCGAAAAATGTGTTTCAAATGAGCTCAAAACGTAGGGTGGTGTGGACTCGCTGAAAAATGTGTTTCAAATGAGCTCCAAAGGTAGGGTAAACGGCCTCATTTCTATGAAAAAATGGTGGACTCGCCAAAAAATGTGTTTCAAATGAGCTTCAAAGGTAGGGTGGTGGTCTAGCTGAAAATTGTGTTTCAAATGAGCTCCAAAGATAGGGTAAACGGCCCCATTTCTGAGCAAAAATGGTGGACTCGCCAAAAAATGGGTTTCATATGAGCTCCAAAGGTAGGGTGGTGGACTCGCTAAAAAAATGTGTTTCAAATGAGCTCGAAAGATAGGGTAAACGGCCTCATTTCTAAGAAAAAATGGTGGACTCGCCAAAAAAATGTGTTTCAAATGAGCTTCAAAGGTAGGGTCGTGGTCTAGCTGTAAAATGTGTTTCAAATGAGTTCCAAAGATAGGGTAAACGGCCCCATTTTTGAGCAAAAATGGTGGACTCGCCGAAAATTGTTTTTCATATGAGCTCCAAAGGTAGGGTGGTGCACTCGCTAAAAAACATGTTTCAAATGAGTTTGAAAGGTAGGGTAAATAGCCTCATTTGTAAGCAAAAAAGGTGGACACGCAGAAAAATGTGTTTCAAATGAGTTCGAAAGGTAGGGTTGTTGACTCTCTAAAAAATGTGTTTCGACTGAGCTCGACATGTTGGGTAAACGGCCTTATTTCTAAGCAAAAATGGTGGACTCGCCGAAAAATGTGTTTCATATGAGCTCCAAAGGTAGAGTGGTGGACTCGCTAAAAAAATGTGTTTCAAATGAGCTAGAAAGGTAAGGTAAACGGCCTTATTTCTAAGAAAAAATAGTGGACTCGCTGGAAAATGTGTTTCAAATGAGCTCGAAAGGTAGGGTAAACGGCCTCATTTATAAGAAAATGTGGTGGACTCGCCAAAAAAATGTGTTTCAAATGAGCTCAAAAGTTGGGTAAACAGCCTCATTTCTAAGCAAAAATGGTGGACTCTCCGAAAAATGTGTTTCAAATGTGCTCGAAAGGTAGGGTGTTGTGGACTCACTATAATATGTGTTTCAAATGAGCTCGAAAGGTAGGGTAAACGAACTAATTTCTAAGCAAAAATGGTGGACTCGCCAAAAAATATGTTTCAAATGAGCTTCAAAGGTAGGGTGGTGATCTAGCTGAAAAATGTGTTTCAAATGAGCTCCAATGATAGGAAAACGGCCCCATTTCTGAGCAAAAATGGTGGACTCGCCGAAAATTGTGTTTCATATGAGCTCGAAAGGTTGGGTGGTGGACTCGCTAAAAAATGTGTTTCAAATGAGTTTGAAAGGTAGGATAAACCGCCTCATTTGTAAGAAAAAAAGTTGGACACGCCGAAAAATGTGTTTCAAATGAGTTCAAAAGGTAGGGTGGTTGACTCGCTAAAACATGTGTTTCAAATGAATTCAAAAGGTAGGGTAAACAGACTCATTTCTAAGCAAAAATGGTGGACTCGCCGAAAAATGTTTTTCAGATGAGCTCAAAACTTAGGGTGGTGTGGACTCGCTAAAAAATGTGTTTCGAATGATCTCGAAAGGTAGGGTAAACTACCTCATTTCTAAGCAAAAATGGTGGACTCTCTGGAAAATGTGTTTCAAATGAGTTCGAAAGGTAGGGTGGTGTGGACTCGCTAAAATATGTGCTTCAAATGAGTTCGAAAGGTAGGGTAAACGGCCTCATTTCAAAGCAAAAATGGTGGACTCGCCAAAAATGTGTTTCAAATGAGCTCGAAAGGTAGGGTGGTGTGGACTCGCTAAAACATGTGTTTCAAATGAGCTTGAAAGGTAGGGTAAACAGACTCATTTCTAAGGAAAAATGGTGGACTCGCCGAAAAATGTGTTTCAAATGAGCTCAAAACGTAGGGTGGTGTGGACTCGCTGAAAAATGTGTTTCAAATGAGCTCCAAAGGTAGGGTAAACGGCCTCATTTCTATGAAAAAATGGTGGACTCGCCAAAAAATGTGTTTCAAATGAGCTTCAAAGGTAGGGTGGTGGTCTAGCTGAAAATTGTGTTTCAAATGAGCTCCAAAGATAGGGTAAACGACCCCATTTCTGAGCAAAAATGGTGGACTCGCCAAAAAATGGGTTTCATATGAGCTCCAAAGGTAGGGTGGTGGACTCGCTAAAAAAATGTGTTTCAAATGAGCTCGAAAGATAGGGTAAACGGCCTCATTTCTAAGAAAAAATGGTGGACTCGCCAAAAAAATGTGTTTCAAATGAGCTTCAAAGGTAGGGTCGTGGTCTAGCTGTAAAATGTGTTTCAAATGAGTTCCAAAGATAGGGTAAACGGCCCCATTTTTGAGCAAAAATGGTGGACTCGCCGAAAATTGTTTTTCATATGAGCTCCAAAGGTAGGGTGGTGGACTCGCTAAAAAACATGTTTCAAATGAGTTTGAAAGGTAGGGTAAATAGCCTCATTTGTAAGCAAAAAAGGTGGACACGCAGAAAAATGTGTTTCAAATGAGTTCGAAAGGTAGGGTTGTTGACTCTCTAAAAAATGTGTTTCGACTGAGCTCGACATGTTGGGTAAACGGCCTTATTTCTAAGCAAAAATGGTGGACTCGCCGAAAAATGTGTTTCATATGAGCTCCAAAGGTAGAGTGGTGGACTCGCTAAAAAAATGTGTTTCAAATGAGCTAGAAAGGTAAGGTAAACGGCCTTATTTCTAAGAAAAAATAGTGGACTCGCTGGAAAATGTGTTTCAAATGAGCTCGAAAGGTAGGGTAAACGGCCTCATTTATAAGAAAATGTGGTGGACTCGCCAAAAAAATGTGTTTCAAATGAGCTCAAAAGTTGGGTAAACAGCCTCATTTCTAAGCAAAAATGGTGGACTCTCCGAAAAATGTGTTTCAAATGTGCTCGAAAGGTAGGGTGTTGTGGACTCACTATAATATGTGTTTCAAATGAGCTCGAAAGGTAGGGTAAACGAACTAATTTCTAAGCAAAAATGGTGGACTCGCCAAAAAATATGTTTCAAATGAGCTTCAAAGGTAGGGTGGTGATCTAGCTGAAAAATGTGTTTCAAATGAGCTCCAATGATAGGAAAACGGCCCCATTTCTGAGCAAAAATGGTGGACTCGCCGAAAATTGTGTTTCATATGAGCTCGAAAGGTTGGGTGGTGGACTCGCTAAAAAATGTGTTTCAAATGAGTTTGAAAGGTAGGATAAACCGCCTCATTTGTAAGAAAAAAAGTTGGACACGCCGAAAAATGTGTTTCAAATGAGTTCAAAAGGTAGGGTGGTTGACTCGCTAAAACATGTGTTTCAAATGAATTCAAAAGGTAGGGTAAACAGACTCATTTCTAAGCAAAAATGGTGGACTCGCCGAAAAATGTTTTTCAGATGAGCTCAAAACTTAGGGTGGTGTGGACTCGCTAAAAAATGTGTTTCGAATGATCTCGAAAGGTAGGGTAAACTACCTCATTTCTAAGCAAAAATGGTGGACTCTCTGGAAAATGTGTTTCAAATGAGTTCGAAAGGTAGGGTGGTGTGGACTCGCTAAAATATGTGCTTCAAATGAGTTCGAAAGGTAGGGTAAACGGCCTCATTTCAAAGCAAAAATGGTGGACTCGCCAAAAATGTGTTTCAAATGAGCTCGAAAGGTAGGGTGGTGTGGACTCGCTAAAACATGTGTTTCAAATGAGCTTGAAAGGTAGGGTAAACAGACTCATTTCTAAGGAAAAATGGTGGACTCGCCGAAAAATGTGTTTCAAATGAGCTCAAAACGTAGGGTGGTGTGGACTCGCTGAAAAATGTGTTTCAAATGAGCTCCAAAGGTAGGGTAAACGGCCTCATTTCTATGAAAAAATGGTGGACTCGCCAAAAAATGTGTTTAAAATGAGCTTCAAAGGTAGGGTGGTGGTCTAGCTGAAAATTGTGTTTCAAATGAGCTCCAAAGATAGGGTAAACGACCCCATTTCTGAGCAAAAATGGTGGACTCGCCAAAAAATGGGTTTCATATGAGCTCCAAAGGTAGGGTGGTGGACTCGCTAAAAAAATGTGTTTCAAATGAGCTCGAAAGATAGGGTAAACGGCCTCATTTCTAAGAAAAAATGGTGGACTCGCCAAAAAAATGTGTTTCAAATGAGCTTCAAAGGTAGGGTCGTGGTCTAGCTGTAAAATGTGTTTCAAATGAGTTCCAAAGATAGGGTAAACGGCCCCATTTTTGAGCAAAAATGGTGGACTCGCCGAAAATTGTTTTTCATATGAGCTCCAAAGGTAGGGTGGTGGACTCGCTAAAAAACATGTTTCAAATGAGTTTGAAAGGTAGGGTAAATAGCCTCATTTGTAAGAAAAAAAGGTGGACACGCAGAAAAATGTGTTTCAAATGAGTTCGAAAGGTAGGGTGGTTGACTCTCTAAAAAATGTGTTTCGACTGAGCTCGACATGTTGGGTAAACGGCCTCATTTCTAAGCAAAAATGGTGGACTCGCCGAAAAATGTGTTTCATATGAGCTCCAAAGGTAGAGTGGTGGACTCGCTAAAAAAATGTGTTTCAAATGAGCTAGAAAGGTAAGGTAAACGGCCTTGTTTCTAAGAAAAAATAGTGGACTCGCTGGAAAATGTGTTTCAAATGAGCTCGAAAGGTAGGGTAAACGGCCTCATTTCTAAGAAAATGTGGTGGACTCGCCAAAAAAATGTGTTTCAAATCAGCTCAAAAGTTGGGTAAACAGCCTCATTTCTAAGCAAAAATGGTGGACTCTCCGAAAAATGTGTTTCAAATGTGCTCGAAAGGTAGGGTGTTGTGGACTCACTATAATATGTGTTTCAAATGAGCTCGAAAGGTAGGGTAAACGAACTAATTTCTAAGCAAAAATGGTGGACTCGCCAAAAAATATGTTTCAAATGAGCTTCAAAGGTAGGGTGGTGATCTAGCTGAAAAATGTGTTTCAAATGAGCTCCAATGATAGGAAAACGGCCCCATTTCTGAGCAAAAATGGTGGACTCGCCGAAAATTGTGTTTCATATGAGCTCGAAAGGTTGGGTGGTGGACTCGCTAAAAAATGTGTTTCAAATGAGTTTGAAAGGTAGGATAAACCGCCTCATTTGTAAGAAAAAAAGTTGGACACGCCGAAAAATGTGTTTCAAATGAGTTCAAAAGGTAGGGTGGTTGACTCGCTAAAACATGTGTTTCAAATGAATTCAAAAGGTAGGGTAAACAGACTCATTTCTAAGCAAAAATGGTGGACTCGCCGAAAAATGTTTTTCAGATGAGCTCAAAACTTAGGGTGGTGTGGACTCGCTAAAAAATGTGTTTCGAATGATCTCGAAAGGTAGGGTAAACTACCTCATTTCTAAGCAAAAATGGTGGACTCTCTGGAAAATGTGTTTCAAATGAGTTCGAAAGGTAGGGTGGTGTGGACTCGCTAAAATATGTGCTTCAAATGAGTTCGAAAGGTAGGGTAAACGGCCTCATTTCAAAGCAAAAATGGTGGACTCGCCAAAAATGTGTTTCAAATGAGCTCGAAAGGTAGGGTGGTGTGGACTCGCTAAAACATGTGTTTCAAATGAGCTTGAAAGGTAGGGTAAACAGACTCATTTCTAAGGAAAAATGGTGGACTCGCCGAAAAATGTGTTTCAAATGAGCTCAAAACGTAGGGTGGTGTGGACTCGCTGAAAAATGTGTTTCAAATGAGCTCCAAAGGTAGGCTAAACGGCCTCATTTCTATGAAAAAATGGTGGACTCGCCAAAAAATGTGTTTCAAATGAGCTTCAAAGGAAGGGTGGTGGTCTAGCTGAAAATTGTGTTTAAAATGAGCTCCAAAGATAGGGTAAACGGCCCCATTTCTGAGCAAAAATGGTGGACTCGCCAAAAAATGGGTTTCATATGAGCTCCAAAGGTAGGGTGGTGGACTCGCTAAAAAAATGTGTTTCAAATGAGCTCGAAAGATAGGGTAAACGGCCTCATTTCTAAGAAAAAATGGTGGACTCGCCAAAAAAATGTGTTTCAAATGAGCTTCAAAGGTAGGGTCGTGGTCTAGCTGAAAAATGTGTTTCAAATGAGTTCCAAAGATAGGGTAAACGGCCCCATTTTTGAGCAAAAATGGTGGACTCGCCGAAAATGGTTTTTCATATGAGCTCCAAAGGTAGGGTGGTGGACTCGCTAAAAAACATGTTTCAAATGAGTTTGAAAGGTAGGGTAAATTGCCTCATTTGTAAGCAAAAAAGGTGGACACGCAGAAAAATGTGTTTCAAATGAGTTCGAAAGGTAGGGTGGTTGACTCTCTAAAAAATGTGTTTCGACTGAGCTCGACATGTTGGGTAAACGGCCTCATTTCTAAGCAAAAATGGTGGACTCGCCGAAAAATGTGTTTCATATGAGCTCCAAAGGTAGAGTGGTGGACTCGCTAACAAAATGTGTTTCAAATGAGCTAGAAAGGTAAGGTAAACGGCCTTATTTCTAAGAAAAAATAGTGGACTCGCTGGAAAATGTGTTTCAAATGAGCTCGAAAGGTAGGGTAAACGGCCTCATTTCTAAGAAAATGTGGTGGACTCGCCAAAAAAATGTGTTTCAAATGAGCTCAAAAGTTGGGTAAACAACCTCATTTCTAAGCAAAAATGGTGGACTCTCCGAAAAATGTGTTTCAAATGTGCTCGAAAGGTAGGGTGGTGTGGACTCACTATAATATGTGTTTCAAATGAGCTCGAAAGGTAGGGTAAACGGACTAATTTCTAAGCAAAAATGGTGGACTCGCCAAAAAATATGTTTCAAATGAGCTTCAAAGGTAGGGTGGTGATCTAGCTGAAAAATGTGTTTCAAATGAGCTCCAATGATAGGAAAACGGCCCCATTTCTGAGCAAAAATGGTGGACTCGCCGAGAATTGTGTTTCATATGAGCTTGAAAGGTTGGGTGGTGGACTCGCTAAAAAATGTGTTTCAAATGAGTTTAAAAGGTAGGATAAACCGCCTCATTTGTAAGAAAAAAAGTTGGACACGCCGAAAAATGTGTTTCAAATGAGTTCAAAAGGTAGGGTGGTTGACTCGCTAAAACATGTGTTTCAAATGAATTCAAAAGGTAGGGTAAACAGACTCATTTCTAAGCAAAAATGGTGGACTCGCCGAAAAATGTTTTTCAGATGAGCTCAAAACTTAGGGTGGTGTGGACTCGCTAAAAAATGTGTTTCGAATGATCTCGAAAGGTAGGGTAAACTACCTCATTTCTAAGCAAAAATGGTGGACTCTCTGGAAAATGTGTTTCAAATGAGTTCGAAAGGTAGGGTGGTGTGGACTCGCTAAAATATGTGCTTCAAATGAGTTCGAAAGGTAGGGTAAACGGCCTCATTTCAAAGCAAAAATGGTGGACTCGCCAAAAATGTGTTTCAAATGAGCTCGAAAGGTAGGGTGGTGTGGACTCGCTAAAACATGTGTTTCAAATGAGCTTGAAAGGTAGGGTAAACAGACTCATTTCTAAGGAAAAATGGTGGACTCGCCGAAAAATGTGTTTCAAATGAGCTCAAAACGTAGGGTGGTGTGGACTCGCTGAAAAATGTGTTTGAAATGAGCTCCAAAGGTAGGGTAAACGGCCTCATTTCTATGAAAAAATGGTGGACTCGCCAAAAAATGTGTTTCAAATGAGCTTCAAAGGTAGGGTGGTGGTCTAGCTGAAAATTGTGTTTCAAATGAGCTCCAAAGATAGGGTAAACGGCCCCATTTCTGAGCAAAAATGGTGGACTCGCTAAAAAATGTGTTTCAAATGAGCTCGAAAGGTAGTGTAAACGGACTCATTTCTAAGCAAAAATGGTGGACTCGCCGAAAAATGTGTTTCATATGAGCTCCAAAGGTAGGGTGGTGGACTCGCTAAAAAAAGGTGTTTCAAATGAGCTCGAAAGGTAGGATAAACAGACTATTTTCTAAGAAAAAATAGTGGACTCGCCGGAAAATGTGTTTCAAATGAGCTCCAAAGGTAGGGTGGTGGACTCCCTAAAAATGAGTTCCAAATTAGCTCGAAAGGTATTGTAAACGGCCTCATTTCTAAGAAAAAATGGTGGACTCGCCGAAAAATATGTTTCAAATGAGCTTCATAGGTAGGGTGGTGGTCTAGCTGAAAAATGTGTTTCAAATGAGCTCCAAAGATAGGGTAAACGGCCCATTTCTGAGCAAAATTGGTGGACTCGCCGAAAAATGTGTTTCATATGAGCTCAAAAGGTAGGGTGATGGACCCGCTAAAAAAATGTGTTTCAAATGAGCTCGAAAGATAGGGTAAACGGCCTCATTTCTAAGAAAAAATGGTGGACTCGCCAAAAAAATGTGTTTCAAATGAGCTTCAAAGGTAGGGTCGTGGTCTAGCTGTAAAATGTGTTTCAAATGAGTTCCAAAGATAGGGTAAACGGCCCCATTTTTGAGCAAAAATGGTGGACTCGCCGAAAATTGTTTTTCATATGAGCTCCAAAGGTAGGGTGGTGGACTCGCTAAAAAACATGTTTCAAATGAGTTTGAAAGGTAGGGTAAATAGCCTCATTTGTAAGAAAAAAAGGTGGACACGCAGAAAAATGTGTTTCAAATGAGTTCGAAAGGTAGGGTGGTTGACTCTCTAAAAAATGTGTTTCGACTGAGCTCGACATGTTGGGTAAACGGCCTCATTTCTAAGCAAAAATGGTGGACTCGCCGAAAAATGTGTTTCATATGAGCTCCAAAGGTAGAGTGGTGGACTCGCTAAAAAAATGTGTTTCAAATGAGCTAGAAAGGTAAGGTAAACGGCCTTGTTTCTAAGAAAAAATAGTGGACTCGCTGGAAAATGTGTTTCAAATGAGCTCGAAAGGTAGGGTAAACGGCCTCATTTCTAAGAAAATGTGGTGGACTCGCCAAAAAAATGTGTTTCAAATCAGCTCAAAAGTTGGGTAAACAGCCTCATTTCTAAGCAAAAATGGTGGACTCTCCGAAAAATGTGTTTCAAATGTGCTCGAAAGGTAGGGTGTTGTGGACTCACTATAATATGTGTTTCAAATGAGCTCGAAAGGTAGGGTAAACGAACTAATTTCTAAGCAAAAATGGTGGACTCGCCAAAAAATATGTTTCAAATGAGCTTCAAAGGTAGGGTGGTGATCTAGCTGAAAAATGTGTTTCAAATGAGCTCCAATGATAGGAAAACGGCCCCATTTCTGAGCAAAAATGGTGGACTCGCCGAAAATTGTGTTTCATATGAGCTCGAAAGGTTGGGTGGTGGACTCGCTAAAAAATGTGTTTCAAATGAGTTTGAAAGGTAGGATAAACCGCCTCATTTGTAAGAAAAAAAGTTGGACACGCCGAAAAATGTGTTTCAAATGAGTTCAAAAGGTAGGGTGGTTGACTCGCTAAAACATGTGTTTCAAATGAATTCAAAAGGTAGGGTAAACAGACTCATTTCTAAGCAAAAATGGTGGACTCGCCGAAAAATGTTTTTCAGATGAGCTCAAAACTTAGGGTGGTGTGGACTCGCTAAAAAATGTGTTTCGAATGATCTCGAAAGGTAGGGTAAACTACCTCATTTCTAAGCAAAAATGGTGGACTCTCTGGAAAATGTGTTTCAAATGAGTTCGAAAGGTAGGGTGGTGTGGACTCGCTAAAATATGTGCTTCAAATGAGTTCGAAAGGTAGGGTAAACGGCCTCATTTCAAAGCAAAAATGGTGGACTCGCCAAAAATGTGTTTCAAATGAGCTCGAAAGGTAGGGTGGTGTGGACTCGCTAAAACATGTGTTTCAAATGAGCTTGAAAGGTAGGGTAAACAGACTCATTTCTAAGGAAAAATGGTGGACTCGCCGAAAAATGTGTTTCAAATGAGCTCAAAACGTAGGGTGGTGTGGACTCGCTGAAAAATGTGTTTCAAATGAGCTCCAAAGGTAGGCTAAACGGCCTCATTTCTATGAAAAAATGGTGGACTCGCCAAAAAATGTGTTTCAAATGAGCTTCAAAGGAAGGGTGGTGGTCTAGCTGAAAATTGTGTTTAAAATGAGCTCCAAAGATAGGGTAAACGGCCCCATTTCTGAGCAAAAATGGTGGACTCGCCAAAAAATGGGTTTCATATGAGCTCCAAAGGTAGGGTGGTGGACTCGCTAAAAAAATGTGTTTCAAATGAGCTCGAAAGATAGGGTAAACGGCCTCATTTCTAAGAAAAAATGGTGGACTCGCCAAAAAAATGTGTTTCAAATGAGCTTCAAAGGTAGGGTCGTGGTCTAGCTGAAAAATGTGTTTCAAATGAGTTCCAAAGATAGGGTAAACGGCCCCATTTTTGAGCAAAAATGGTGGACTCGCCGAAAATGGTTTTTCATATGAGCTCCAAAGGTAGGGTGGTGGACTCGCTAAAAAACATGTTTCAAATGAGTTTGAAAGGTAGGGTAAATTGCCTCATTTGTAAGCAAAAAAGGTGGACACGCAGAAAAATGTGTTTCAAATGAGTTCGAAAGGTAGGGTGGTTGACTCTCTAAAAAATGTGTTTCGACTGAGCTCGACATGTTGGGTAAACGGCCTCATTTCTAAGCAAAAATGGTGGACTCGCCGAAAAATGTGTTTCATATGAGCTCCAAAGGTAGAGTGGTGGACTCGCTAACAAAATGTGTTTCAAATGAGCTAGAAAGGTAAGGTAAACGGCCTTATTTCTAAGAAAAAATAGTGGACTCGCTGGAAAATGTGTTTCAAATGAGCTCGAAAGGTAGGGTAAACGGCCTCATTTCTAAGAAAATGTGGTGGACTCGCCAAAAAAATGTGTTTCAAATGAGCTCAAAAGTTGGGTAAACAACCTCATTTCTAAGCAAAAATGGTGGACTCTCCGAAAAATGTGTTTCAAATGTGCTCGAAAGGTAGGGTGGTGTGGACTCACTATAATATGTGTTTCAAATGAGCTCGAAAGGTAGGGTAAACGGACTAATTTCTAAGCAAAAATGGTGGACTCGCCAAAAAATATGTTTCAAATGAGCTTCAAAGGTAGGGTGGTGATCTAGCTGAAAAATGTGTTTCAAATGAGCTCCAATGATAGGAAAACGGCCCCATTTCTGAGCAAAAATGGTGGACTCGCCGAGAATTGTGTTTCATATGAGCTTGAAAGGTTGGGTGGTGGACTCGCTAAAAAATGTGTTTCAAATGAGTTTAAAAGGTAGGATAAACCGCCTCATTTGTAAGAAAAAAAGTTGGACACGCCGAAAAATGTGTTTCAAATGAGTTCAAAAGGTAGGGTGGTTGACTCGCTAAAACATGTGTTTCAAATGAATTCAAAAGGTAGGGTAAACAGACTCATTTCTAAGCAAAAATGGTGGACTCGCCGAAAAATGTTTTTCAGATGAGCTCAAAACTTAGGGTGGTGTGGACTCGCTAAAAAATGTGTTTCGAATGATCTCGAAAGGTAGGGTAAACTACCTCATTTCTAAGCAAAAATGGTGGACTCTCTGGAAAATGTGTTTCAAATGAGTTCGAAAGGTAGGGTGGTGTGGACTCGCTAAAATATGTGCTTCAAATGAGTTCGAAAGGTAGGGTAAACGGCCTCATTTCAAAGCAAAAATGGTGGACTCGCCAAAAATGTGTTTCAAATGAGCTCGAAAGGTAGGGTGGTGTGGACTCGCTAAAACATGTGTTTCAAATGAGCTTGAAAGGTAGGGTAAACAGACTCATTTCTAAGGAAAAATGGTGGACTCGCCGAAAAATGTGTTTCAAATGAGCTCAAAACGTAGGGTGGTGTGGACTCGCTGAAAAATGTGTTTGAAATGAGCTCCAAAGGTAGGGTAAACGGCCTCATTTCTATGAAAAAATGGTGGACTCGCCAAAAAATGTGTTTCAAATGAGCTTCAAAGGTAGGGTGGTGGTCTAGCTGAAAATTGTGTTTCAAATGAGCTCCAAAGATAGGGTAAACGGCCCCATTTCTGAGCAAAAATGGTGGACTCGCTAAAAAATGTGTTTCAAATGAGCTCGAAAGGTAGTGTAAACGGACTCATTTCTAAGCAAAAATGGTGGACTCGCCGAAAAATGTGTTTCATATGAGCTCCAAAGGTAGGGTGGTGGACTCGCTAAAAAAAGGTGTTTCAAATGAGCTCGAAAGGTAGGATAAACAGACTATTTTCTAAGAAAAAATAGTGGACTCGCCGGAAAATGTGTTTCAAATGAGCTCCAAAGGTAGGGTGGTGGACTCCCTAAAAATGAGTTCCAAATTAGCTCGAAAGGTATTGTAAACGGCCTCATTTCTAAGAAAAAATGGTGGACTCGCCGAAAAATATGTTTCAAATGAGCTTCATAGGTAGGGTGGTGGTCTAGCTGAAAAATGTGTTTCAAATGAGCTCCAAAGATAGGGTAAACGGCCCATTTCTGAGCAAAATTGGTGGACTCGCCGAAAAATGTGTTTCATATGAGCTCAAAAGGTAGGGTGATGGACCCGCTAAAAAAATGTGTTTCGAATGGGCTCGAAAGGTAGGGTAAACGGCCTCATGTAAGCAAAAATGGTGGACACGGCGAAAAAAGTGTTTCAAATGAGTTCGAAAGGTAGGGTGGTGAACTCGCTAAAAAATGTGTTTCAAATGAATTCAAAAGGTAGGGTAAACAGACTCATTTCTAAGCAAAAATGGTGGACTCGCCAAAAATTGTGTTTCAAATGATCTCAAAAGGTAGTGTGGTGTGGACTCACAAATAAATGTGTTTCGAATAAGCACGAAAGATAGGGTAAACGAACTCATTTCTAAGCAAAAATGGTGGACTCGCCGAAAAATGTGTTTCAAATGAGCTCGAAAGGTAGGTGGTGGACTCGCTAAAAAATGTGTTTCAAATGAGATCGAAAGGTAGGGTAAACGGACTCATTTCTAAGCAAAAATGGTGGACTCGCCGAAAAATGTGTTTCATATGAGCTCCAAAGGTAGGGTGGTGGACTCGCTAAAAAAATGTGTTTCAGATGAACTCGAACGGTAGGGTAAACGGCCTTATTTCTTAGAAAAAATAGTGGACTCGCTGGAAAATGTGTTTCAAATGAGCTCCAAAGGTAGGGTGGTGGATTCGCTAAAAAAATGTGTTTCAACTGAGATCGAAAGGTAGGGTAAACGGCCTCATTTCTAAGCAAAAATGGTGGACTGGCCGAAAAATGTGTTTCAAATGAGCTCGAAAGGTAGGGTGGTAGACTCGCTAAAAAATGTGTTTCAATTGAGCTCGAAAGGTAGGGTGGTTGACTCGCTAAAAAACGTGTTTCGACTGAGCTCGAAATGTAGGGTAAACGGCCTCATTTCTAAACAAAAATGGTGGACTCGCCGAAAAATGTGTTTCATATGAGCTCCAAAGGTAGAGTGGTGAACTCGCTAAAAAAATGTGTTTCAAATGAGCTCGAAAGGTAAGGTAAACGACCCTATTTCTAAGAAAAAATAGTGGACTCGCTGGAAAATGTGTTCAAATGAGCTCCAAAGGTAGGGTGGTGGACTCGCTTAAAAATGTGTTTCAAATGAGCTCGAAAGGTAGGGTAAACAGACTCATTTCTAAGCAAAAATGGTGGACTCTCCGAAAAATGTGTTTCAAATGAGCTCAAAACGTAGGGTGGTGTGGACTCGCTGAAAAATGTGTTTCAAATGAGCTCCAAAGGTAGGGTAAACGGCCTCATTTCTAAGAAAAAATGGTGGACTCTCCGAAAAATGTGTTTCAAATGAGCTCGAAAGGTTGGGTGGTGTGGACTCGCTAAAATATGTGTTTCAAATGAGCTCGAAAGGTAGGGTAAACGGCCTCATTTCTAAGCAAAAATGGTGGACTGGCCGAAAAATGTGTTTCAAATGAGCTCGAAAGGTAGGGTGGTAGACTCGCTAAAAAATGTGTTTCAATTGAGCTCGAAAGGTAGGGTGGTTGACTCGCTAAAAAACGTGTTTCGACTGAGCTCGAAATGTAGGGTAAACGGCCTCATTTCTAAACAAAAATGGTGGACTCGCCGAAAAATGTGTTTCATATGAGCTCCAAAGGTAGAGTGGTGAACTCGCTAAAAAAATGTGTTTCAAATGAGCTCGAAAGGTAAGGTAAACGACCCTATTTCTAAGAAAAAATAGTGGACTCGCTGGAAAATGTGTTCAAATGAGCTCCAAAGGTAGGGTGGTGGACTCGCTTAAAAATGTGTTTCAAATGAGCTCGAAAGGTAGGGTAAACAGACTCATTTCTAAGCAAAAATGGTGGACTCTCCGAAAAATGTGTTTCAAATGAGCTCAAAACGTAGGGTGGTGTGGACTCGCTGAAAAATGTGTTTCAAATGAGCTCCAAAGGTAGGGTAAACGGCCTCATTTCTAAGAAAAAATGGTGGACTCTCCGAAAAATGTGTTTCAAATGAGCTCGAAAGGTTGGGTGGTGTGGACTCGCTAAAATATGTGTTTCAAATGAGCTCGAAAGGTAGGGTAAACGGCCTCACTTCTAAGCAAAAATGGTGGACTCGCGAAAAATGTGTTTCAAATGAGCTCGAAAGGTAGGGTGGGGTGGACTCGCTAAAACATGTGTTTCAAATGAGCTTGAAAGGTAGGGTAAACAGACTCATTTCTAAGGAAAAATGGTGGACTCGCCGAAAAATGTGTTTCAAATGAACTCAAAACGTAGGGTGGTGTGGACTCGCCGAAAAATGTGTTTCAAATGAGCTCCAAAGGTAGGGTAAACGACCTCATTTATAAGAAAAAATGGTGGACTCGCCAAAAAATGTGTTTCAAATGAGCTTCAAAGGTAGGGTGGTGATCTAGCTGAAAAATGTGTTTCAAATGAGCTACAATGATAGGGAAAACGGCCCCATTTCTGAGCAAAAATGGTGGACTCGCCGAAAATTATGTTTCATATGAGATCGAAAGGAAGGGTGGTGGACTCGCTAAAAAATGTGTTTCAAATGAGTTTGAAAGGTAGGATAAACAGCCTCATTTGTAAGCAAAAAAGGTGGACACACCAAAAAATGTGTTTCAAATGAGTTCGCAAGGTAGGGTGGTTGACTCGCAAAAAAATGTGTTTCAAATGAATTCAAAAGGTAGGGTAAACAGACTCATTTCTAAGCAAAAATTGTGGACTCGCCAAAAAATGTGTTTCAAATGAGCTCAAAACATAGGGTGGTGTGGACTCGCTAAAAAATGTGTTTCGAATGAGCTCGAAAGGTAGGGTCAACGGCCTCATTTCTACGCAAAAATGGTGGACTCTCCGAAAAATGTGTTTCAAATGAGCTCGAAAGGTAGGGTGGTGTGGACTCACTAAAATATGTGTTTCAAATGAGCTCGAAAGGTAGGGTAAACGGCCTCATTTCTAAGAAAAAATGGTGGACTCGCCAAAAAATGTGTTTCAAATGAGCTTCAAAGGTAGGGTGGTGATCTAGCTGAAAAATGTGTTTCAAATGAGCTCCAATGATAGGGAAAACGGCCCCATTTCTGAGCAAAAATGGTGGACTCGCCGAAAATTATGTTTCATATGAGCTCGAAAGGAAGGGTGGTGGACTTTCTAAAATATGTGTTTCAAATGAGTTTGAAAGGATGGATAAACAGCCTCATTTGTAAGCAAAAAAGGTGGACACGCCGAAAAATGTGTTTCAAATGAGTTCGAAAGGAAGGGTGGTTGACTCGCTAAAAAATGTGCTTCAAATGAACTCAAAAGGTAGGGTAAACAGACTCATTTCTAAGCAAAAATGGTGGACTCGCCGAAAAATGTGTTTCAAATGAGCTCAAAACGTAGGGTGGTGTGGACTCGCTAAAAAATGTGTTTCGAATGAGCTCGAAAGGTAGGGTAAACGTCATCATTTCTAAGAAAAAATGGTGGACTCTCCGAAAAATGTGTTTCAAATGAGCTCGAAAGGTAGGGTGGTGTGGACTCAGTAAAATATGTGTTTCAAATGAGCTCGAAAGGTAGGGTCAACGGTCTCATTTCTAAGCAAAAATGGTGGACTCGCCAAAAAATGTGTTTCAAATGAGCTCGAAATGTAGGGTGGTGTGGACTCACTAAAATATGTGTTTCAAATGAGCTCGAAAGGTAGGGTAAACGGCCTCATTTCTAAGAAAAAATGGTGGACTCACCAAAAAAATGTGTTTCAAACGAGCTTCAAAGGTAGGGTGGTGATCTATCTGAAAAATGTGTTTCAAATGAGCTCCAATGATAGGGAAAACGGCCCCATTTCTGAGCAAAAATGGTGGACTCGCCGAAAATTATGTTTCATATGAGCTCGAAAGGAAGGGTGGTGGACTCGCTAAAAAATGTGTTTCAAATGAGTTTGAAAGGTAGGATAAACAGCCTCATTTGTAAGCAAAAAAGGTGGACACGCCGAAAAATGTGTTTCAAATGAGTTCGAAAGGTAGGGTGGTTGACTCGCAAAAAAATGTGTTTCAAATGAATTCAAAAGGTAGGGTAAACAGACTCATTTCTAAGCAAAAATTGTGGACTCGCCGAAAATGTGTTTCAAATGAGCTCAAAACATAGGGTGGTGTGGACTCGCTAAAAAATGTGTTTCGAATGAGCTCGAAAGGTAGGGTAAACGACCTCATTTCTAAGCAAAAATGGTGGACTCTCCGAAAAATGTGATTCAAATGAGCCCGAAAGGTAGGGTGGTGTGGACTCACTAAAATATGTGTTTCAAATGAGCTCGAAAGGTAGGGTAAATGGCCTCATTTCTAAGAAAAAATGGTGGACTCGGCAAAAAATGTGTTTCAAATGAGCTTCAAAGGTAGGGTGGTGATCTAGCTGAAAAATCTGTTTCAAATGAGCTCCAATGATAGGGAAAACGGCCCCATTTCTGAGCAAAAATGGTGGACTCGCCGAAAATTATGTTTCATATGAGCTCGAAAGGAAGGGTGGTGGACTTTCTAAAAAATGTGTTTCAAATGAGTTTGAAAGGATGGATAAACAGCCTCATTTGTAAGCAAAAAAGGTGGACACGCCGAAAAATGTGTTTCAAATGAGTTCGAAAGGAAGGGTGGTTGACTCGCTAAAAAATGTGCTTCAAATGAACTCAAAAGGTAGGGTAAACAGACTCATTTCTAAGCAAAAATGGTGGACTCGCCGAAAAATGTGTTTCAAATGAGCTCAAAATGTAGGGTGGTGTGGACTCGCTAAAAAATGTGTTTCGAATGAGCTCGAAAGGTAGGGTAAACGTCATCATTTCTCAGAAAAAATGGTGGACTCTCCGAAAAATGTGTTTCAAATGAGCTCGAAAGGTAGGGTGGTGTGGACTCAGTAAAATATGTGTTTCAAATGAGCTCGAAAGGTAGGGTCAACGGCCTCATTTCTAAGCAAAAATGGTGGACTCGCCAAAAAATGTGTTTCAAATGAGCTCGAAATGTAGGGTGGTGTGGACTCACTAAAATATGTGTTTCAAATGAGCTCGAAAGGTAGGGTAAACGGCCTCATTTCTAAGATAAAATGGTGGACTCACCAAAAAAATGTGTTTCAAACGAGCTTCAAAGGTAGGGTGGTGATCTAGCTGAAAAATGTGTTTCAAATGAGCTCCAATGATAGGGAAAACGGCCCCATTTCTGAGCAAAAATGGTGGACTCGCCGAAAATTATGTTTCATATGAGCTCGAAAGGAAGGGTGGTGGACTCGCTAAAAAATGTGTTTCAAATGAGTTTGAAAGGTAGGATAAACAGCCTCATTTGTAAGCAAAAAAGGTGGACACGCCGAAAAATGTGTTTCAAATGAGTTCGAAAGGTAGGGTGGTTGACTCGCAAAAAAATGTGTTTCAAATGAATTCAAAAGGTAGGGTAAACAGACTCATTTCTAAGCAAAAATTGTGGACTCGCCGAAAAATGTGTTTCAAATGAGCTCAAAACATAGGGTGGTGTGGACTCGCTAAAAAATGTGTTTCGAATGAGCTCGAAAGGTAGGGTAAACGACCTCATTTCTAAGCAAAAATGGTGGACTCTCCGAAAAATGTGATTCAAATGAGCCCGAAAGGTAGGGTGGTGTGGACTCACTAAAATATGTGTTTCAAATGAGCTCGAAAGGTAGGGTAAACGGCCTCATTTCTAAGAAAAAATGGTGGACTCGCCAAAAAATGTGTTTCAAATGAGCTTCAAAGGTAGGGTGGTGATCTAGCTGAAAAATGTGTTTCAAATGAGCTCCAATGATAGGGAAAACGGCCCCATTTCTGAGCAAAAATGGTGGACTCGCCGAAAATTATGTTTCATATGAGCTCGAAAGGAAGGGTGGTGGACTCGCCAAAAAATGTGTTTCAAATGAGTTTGAAAGGTAGGATAAACAGCCTCATTTGTAAGCAAAAAAGGTGGACACGCCGAAAAATGTGTTTCAAATGAGTTCGAAAGGTAGGGTGGTTGACTCGCAAAAAAATGTGTTTCAAATGAATTCAAAAGGTAGGGTAAACAGACTCATTTCTAAGCAAAAATTGTGGACTCGCCGAAAAATGTGTTTCAAATGACCTCAAAACATAGGGTGGTGTGGACTCGCTAAAAAATGTGTTTCGAATGAGCTCGAAAGGTAGGGTAAACGGCCTCATTTCTAAGCAAAAATGGTGGACTCTCCGAAAAATGTGTTTCAAATGAGCTCGAAAGGTAGGGTGGTGTGGACTCACTAAAATATGTGTTTCAAATGAGCTCGAAAGGTAGGGTAAACGACCTCATTTCTAAGAAAAAATGGTGGACTCGCCAAAAAATGTGTTTCAAATGAGCTTCAAAGGTAGGGTGGTGATCTAGCTGAAAGATGTGTTTCAAATGAGCTCCAATGATAGGGAAAACGGCCCCATTTCTGAGCAAAAATGGTGGACTCGCCGAAAATTATGTTTCATATGAGCTCGAAAGGAAGGGTGGTGGACTTTCTAAAAAATGTGTTTCAAATGAGTTTGAAAGTATGGATAAACAGCCTCATTTGTAAGCAAAAAAGGTGGACACGCCGAAAAATGTGTTTCAAATGAGTTCGAAAGGAAGGGTGGTTGACTCGCTAAAAAATGTGCTTCAAATGAACTCAAAAGGTAGGGTAAACAGACTCATTTCTAAGCAAAAATGGTGGACTCGCCGAAAAATGTGTTTCAAATGAGCTCAAAACGTAGGGTGGTGTGGACTCGCTAAAAAATGTGTTTCGAATGAGCTCGAAAGGTAGGGTAAACGTCATCATTTCTCAGAAAAAATGGTGGAATCTCCGAAAAATGTGTTTCAAATGAGCTCGAAAGGTAGGGTGGTGTGGACTCAGTAAAATATGTGTTTCAAATGAGCTCGAAAGGTAGGGTCAACGGCCTCATTTCTAAGCAAAAATGGTGGACTCGCCAAAAAATGTGTTTCAAATGAGCTCGAAATGTAGGGTGGTGTGGACTCACTAAAATATGTGTTTCAAATGAGCTCGAAAGGTAGGGTAAACGGCCTCATTTCTAAGATAAAATGGTGGACTCACCAAAAAAATGTGTTTCAAACGAGCTTCAAAGGTAGGGTGGTGATCTAGCTGAAAAATGTGTTTCAAATGAGCTCCAATGATAGGGAAAACGGCCCCATTTCTGAGCAAAAATGGTGGACTCGCCGAAAATTATGTTTCATATGAGCTCGAAAGGAAGGGTGGTGGACTCGCTAAAAAATGTGTTTCAAATGAGTTTGAAAGGTAGGATAAACAGCCTCATTTGTAAGCAAAAAAGGTGGACACGCCGAAAAATGTGTTTCAAATGAGTTCGAAAGGTAGGGTGGTTGACTCGCAAAAAAATGTGTTTCAAATGAATTCAAAAGGTAGGGTAAACAGACTCATTTCTAAGCAAAAATTGTGGACTCGCCGAAAAATGTGTTTCAAATGAGCTCAAAACATAGGGTGGTGTGGACTCGCTAAAAAATGTGTTTCGAATGAGCTCGAAAGGTAGGGTAAACGACCTCATTTCTAAGCAAAAATGGTGGACTCTCCGAAAAATGTGATTCAAATGAGCCCGAAAGGTAGGGTGGTGTGGACTCACTAAAATATGTGTTTCAAATGAGCTCGAAAGGTAGGGTAAACGGCCTCATTTCTAAGAAAAAATGGTGGACTCGCCAAAAAATGTGTTTCAAATGAGCTTCAAAGGTAGGGTGGTGATCTAGCTGAAAAATGTGTTTCAAATGAGCTCCAATGATAGGGAAAACGGCCCCATTTCTGAGCAAAAATGGTGGACTCGCCGAAAATTATGTTTCATATGAGCTCGAAAGGAAGGGTGGTGGACTCGCCAAAAAATGTGTTTCAAATGAGTTTGAAAGGTAGGATAAACAACCTCATTTGTAAGCAAAAAAGGTGGACACGCCGAAAAATGTGTTTCAAATGAGTTCGAAAGGTAGGGTGGTTGACTCGCAAAAAAATGTGTTTCAAATGAATTCAAAAGGTAGGGTAAACAGACTCATTTCTAAGCAAAAATTGTGGACTCGCCGAAAAATGTGTTTCAAATGACCTCAAAACATAGGGTGGTGTGGACTCGCTAAAAAATGTGTTTCGAATGAGCTCGAAAGGTAGGGTAAACGGCCTCATTTCTAAGCAAAAATGGTGGACTCTCCGAAAAATGTGTTTCAAATGAGCTCGAAAGGTAGGGTGGTGTGGACTCACTAAAATATGTGTTTCAAATGAGCTCGAAAGGTAGGGTAAACGACCTCATTTCTAAGAAAAAATGGTGGACTCGCCAAAAAATGTGTTTCAAATGAGCTTCAAAGGTAGGGTGGTGATCTAGCTGAAAAATGTGTTTCAAATGAGCTCCAATGATAGGGAAAACGGCCCCATTTCTGAGCAAAAATGGTGGACTCGCCGAAAATTATGTTTCATATGAGCTCGAAAGGAAGGGTGGTGGACTCGCTAAAAAATGTGTTTCAAATGAGTTTGAAAGGTAGGATAAACAGCCTCATTTGTAAGCAAAAAAGGTGGACACACCGAAAAATGTGTTTCAAATGAGTTCGAAAGGTAGGGTGGTTGACTCGCAAAAAAATGTGTTTCAAATGAATTCAAAAGGTAGGGTAAACAGACTCATTTCTAAGCAAAAATTGTGGACTCGCCAAAAAATGTGTTTCAAATGAGCTTAAAACATAGGGTGGTGTGGACTCGCTAAAAAATGTGTTTCGAATGAGCTCGAAAGGTAGGGTAAACGGCCTCATTTCTAAGAAAAAATGGTGGACTCTCCGAAAAATGTTTTTCAAATGAGCTCGAAAGGTAGGGTGGTGTGGACTCACTAAAATATGTGTTTCAAATGAGCTCGAAAGGTAGGGTAAACGGCCTCATTTCTAAGAAAAAATGGTGGACTCGCCAAAAAATGTGTTTCAAATGAGCTTCAAAGGTAGGGTGGTGATCTAGCTGAAAAATGTGTTTCAAATGAGCTCCAATGATAGGGAAAACGGCCCCATTTCTGAGCAAAAATGGTGGACTCGCCGAAAATTATGTTTCATATGAGCTCGAAAGGAAGGGTGGTGGACTCGCCAAAAAATGTGTTTCAAATGAGTTTGAAAGGTAGGATAAACAGCCTCATTTGTAAGCAAAAAAGGTGGACACGCCGAAAAATGTGTTTCAAATGAGTTCGAAAGGTAGGGTGGTTGACTCGCAAAAAAATGTGTTTCAAATGAATTCAAAAGGTAGGGTAAACAGACTCATTTGTAAGCAAAAATTGTGGACTCGCCGAAAAATGTGTTTCAAATGACCTCAAAACATAGGGTGGTGTGGACTCGCTAAAAAATGTGTTTCGAATGAGCTCGAAAGGTAGGGTAAACGGCCTCATTTCTAAGCAAAAATGGTGGACTCTCCGAAAAATGTGTTTCAAATGAGCTCGAAAGGTAGGGTGGTGTGGACTCACTAAAATATGTGTTTCAAATGAGCTCGAAAGGTAGGGTAAACGACCTCATTTCTAAGAAAAAATGGTGGACTCGCCAAAAAATGTGTTTCAAATGAGCTTCAAAGGTAGGGTGGTGATCTAGCTGAAAGATGTGTTTCAAATGAGCTCCAATGATAGGGAAAACGGCCCCATTTCTGAGCAAAAATGGTGGACTCGCCGAAAATTATGTTTCATATGAGCTCGAAAGGAAGGGTGGTGGACTTTCTAAAAAATGTGTTTCAAATGAGTTTGAAAGTATGGATAAACAGCCTCATTTGTAAGCAAAAAAGGTGGACACGCCGAAAAATGTGTTTCAAATGAGTTCGAAAGGAAGGGTGGTTGACTCGCTAAAAAATGTGCTTCAAATGAACTCAAAAGGTAGGGTAAACAGACTCATTTCTAAGCAAAAATGGTGGACTCGCCGAAAAATGTGTTTCAAATGAGCTCAAAACGTAGGGTGGTGTGGACTCGCTAAAAAATGTGTTTCGAATGAGCTCGAAAGGTAGGGTAAACGTCATCATTTCTCAGAAAAAATGGTGGAATCTCCGAAAAATGTGTTTCAAATGAGCTCGAAAGGTAGGGTGGTGTGGACTCAGTAAAATATGTGTTTCAAATGAGCTCGAAAGGTAGGGTCAACGGCCTCATTTCTAAGCAAAAATGGTGGACTCGCCAAAAAATGTGTTTCAAATGAGCTCGAAATGTAGGGTGGTGTGGACTCACTAAAATATGTGTTTCAAATGAGCTCGAAAGGTAGGGTAAACGGCCTCATTTCTAAGATAAAATGGTGGACTCACCAAAAAAATGTGTTTCAAACGAGCTTCAAAGGTAGGGTGGTGATCTAGCTGAAAAATGTGTTTCAAATGAGCTCCAATGATAGGGAAAACGGCCCCATTTCTGAGCAAAAATGGTGGACTCGCCGAAAATTATGTTTCATATGAGCTCGAAAGGAAGGGTGGTGGACTCGCTAAAAAATGTGTTTCAAATGAGTTTGAAAGGTAGGATAAACAGCCTCATTTGTAAGCAAAAAAGGTGGACACGCCGAAAAATGTGTTTCAAATGAGTTCGAAAGGTAGGGTGGTTGACTCGCAAAAAAATGTGTTTCAAATGAATTCAAAAGGTAGGGTAAACAGACTCATTTCTAAGCAAAAATTGTGGACTCGCCGAAAAATGTGTTTCAAATGAGCTCAAAACATAGGGTGGTGTGGACTCGCTAAAAAATGTGTTTCGAATGAGCTCGAAAGGTAGGGTAAACGACCTCATTTCTAAGCAAAAATGGTGGACTCTCCGAAAAATGTGATTCAAATGAGCCCGAAAGGTAGGGTGGTGTGGACTCACTAAAATATGTGTTTCAAATGAGCTCGAAAGGTAGGGTAAACGGCCTCATTTCTAAGAAAAAATGGTGGACTCGCCAAAAAATGTGTTTCAAATGAGCTTCAAAGGTAGGGTGGTGATCTAGCTGAAAAATGTGTTTCAAATGAGCTCCAATGATAGGGAAAACGGCCCCATTTCTGAGCAAAAATGGTGGACTCGCCGAAAATTATGTTTCATATGAGCTCGAAAGGAAGGGTGGTGGACTCGCCAAAAAATGTGTTTCAAATGAGTTTGAAAGGTAGGATAAACAACCTCATTTGTAAGCAAAAAAGGTGGACACGCCGAAAAATGTGTTTCAAATGAGTTCGAAAGGTAGGGTGGTTGACTCGCAAAAAAATGTGTTTCAAATGAATTCAAAAGGTAGGGTAAACAGACTCATTTCTAAGCAAAAATTGTGGACTCGCCGAAAAATGTGTTTCAAATGACCTCAAAACATAGGGTGGTGTGGACTCGCTAAAAAATGTGTTTCGAATGAGCTCGAAAGGTAGGGTAAACGGCCTCATTTCTAAGCAAAAATGGTGGACTCTCCGAAAAATGTGTTTCAAATGAGCTCGAAAGGTAGGGTGGTGTGGACTCACTAAAATATGTGTTTCAAATGAGCTCGAAAGGTAGGGTAAACGACCTCATTTCTAAGAAAAAATGGTGGACTCGCCAAAAAATGTGTTTCAAATGAGCTTCAAAGGTAGGGTGGTGATCTAGCTGAAAAATGTGTTTCAAATGAGCTCCAATGATAGGGAAAACGGCCCCATTTCTGAGCAAAAATGGTGGACTCGCCGAAAATTATGTTTCATATGAGCTCGAAAGGAAGGGTGGTGGACTCGCTAAAAAATGTGTTTCAAATGAGTTTGAAAGGTAGGATAAACAGCCTCATTTGTAAGCAAAAAAGGTGGACACACCGAAAAATGTGTTTCAAATGAGTTCGAAAGGTAGGGTGGTTGACTCGCAAAAAAATGTGTTTCAAATGAATTCAAAAGGTAGGGTAAACAGACTCATTTCTAAGCAAAAATTGTGGACTCGCCAAAAAATGTGTTTCAAATGAGCTTAAAACATAGGGTGGTGTGGACTCGCTAAAAAATGTGTTTCGAATGAGCTCGAAAGGTAGGGTAAACGGCCTCATTTCTAAGAAAAAATGGTGGACTCTCCGAAAAATGTTTTTCAAATGAGCTCGAAAGGTAGGGTGGTGTGGACTCACTAAAATATGTGTTTCAAATGAGCTCGAAAGGTAGGGTAAACGGCCTCATTTCTAAGAAAAAATGGTGGACTCGCCAAAAAATGTGTTTCAAATGAGCTCGAAATGTAGGGTGGTGTGGACTCACTAAAATATGTGTTTCAAATGAGCTCGAAAGGTAGGGTAAACGGCCTCATTTCTAAGATAAAATGGTGGACTCACCAAAAAAATGTGTTTCAAACGAGCTTCAAAGGTAGGGTGGTGATCTAGCTGAAAAATGTGTTTCAAATGAGCTCCAATGATAGGGAAAACGGCCCCATTTCTGAGCAAAAATGGTGGACTCGCCGAAAATTATGTTTCATATGAGCTCGAAAGGAAGGGTGGTGGACTCGCTAAAAAATGTGTTTCAAATGAGTTTGAAAGGTAGGATAAACAGCCTCATTTGTAAGCAAAAAAGGTGGACACGCCGAAAAATGTGTTTCAAATGAGTTCGAAAGGTAGGGTGGTTGACTCGCAAAAAAATGTGTTTCAAATGAATTCAAAAGGTAGGGTAAACAGACTCATTTCTAAGCAAAAATTGTGGACTCGCCGAAAAATGTGTTTCAAATGAGCTCAAAACATAGGGTGGTGTGGACTCGCTAAAAAATGTGTTTCGAATGAGCTCGAAAGGTAGGGTAAACGACCTCATTTCTAAGCAAAAATGGTGGACTCTCCGAAAAATGTGATTCAAATGAGCCCGAAAGGTAGGGTGGTGTGGACTCACTAAAATATGTGTTTCAAATGAGCTCGAAAGGTAGGGTAAACGGCCTCATTTCTAAGAAAAAATGGTGGACTCGCCAAAAAATGTGTTTCAAATGAGCTTCAAAGGTAGGGTGGTGATCTAGCTGAAAAATGTGTTTCAAATGAGCTCCAATGATAGGGAAAACGGCCCCATTTCTGAGCAAAAATGGTGGACTCGCCGAAAATTATGTTTCATATGAGCTCGAAAGGAAGGGTGGTGGACTCGCCAAAAAATGTGTTTCAAATGAGTTTGAAAGGTAGGATAAACAACCTCATTTGTAAGCAAAAAAGGTGGACACGCCGAAAAATGTGTTTCAAATGAGTTCGAAAGGTAGGGTGGTTGACTCGCAAAAAAATGTGTTTCAAATGAATTCAAAAGGTAGGGTAAACAGACTCATTTCTAAGCAAAAATTGTGGACTCGCCGAAAAATGTGTTTCAAATGACCTCAAAACATAGGGTGGTGTGGACTCGCTAAAAAATGTGTTTCGAATGAGCTCGAAAGGTAGGGTAAACGGCCTCATTTCTAAGCAAAAATGGTGGACTCTCCGAAAAATGTGTTTCAAATGAGCTCGAAAGGTAGGGTGGTGTGGAAAAAATGTGTTTCAAATGAGCTTCAAAGGTAGGGTGGTGATCTAGCTGAAAAATGTGTTTCAAATGAGCTCCAATGATAGGGAAAACGGCCCCATTTCTGAGCAAAAATGGTGGACTCGCCGAAAATTATGTTTCATATGAGCTCGAAAGGAAGGGTGGTGGACTCGCTAAAAAATGTGTTTCAAATGAGTTTGAAAGGTAGGATAAACAGCCTCATTTGTAAGCAAAAAAGGTGGACACACCGAAAAATGTGTTTCAAATGAGTTCGAAAGGTAGGGTGGTTGACTCGCAAAAAAATGTGTTTCAAATGAATTCAAAAGGTAGGGTAAACAGACTCATTTCTAAGCAAAAATTGTGGACTCGCCAAAAAATGTGTTTCAAATGAGCTTAAAACATAGGGTGGTGTGGACTCGCTAAAAAATGTGTTTCGAATGAGCTCGAAAGGTAGGGTAAACGGCCTCATTTCTAAGAAAAAATGGTGGACTCTCCGAAAAATGTTTTTCAAATGAGCTCGAAAGGTAGGGTGGTGTGGACTCACTAAAATATGTGTTTCAAATGAGCTCGAAAGGTAGGGTAAACGGCCTCATTTCTAAGAAAAAATGGTGGACTCGCCAAAAAATGTGTTTCAAATGAGCTTCAAAGGTAGGGTGGTGATCTAGCTGAAAAATGTGTTTCAAATGAGCTCCAATGATAGGGAAAACGGCCCCATTTCTGAGCAAAAATGGTGGACTCGCCGAAAATTATGTTTCATATGAGCTCGAAAGGAAGGGTGGTGGACTCGCTAAAAAATGTGTTTCAAATGAGTTTGAAAGGTAGGATAAACAGCCTCATTTGTATGCAAAAAAGGTGGACACGCCGAAAAATGGTTTTAAATGAGTTCAAAAGGTAGGGTGGTTGACTCGCTAAAAAGTGTGTTTCAAATGAACTCAAAAGGTAGGGTAAACAGACTCATTTCTAAGCAAAAATGGTGGACTCGCCGAAAAATGTGTTTCAAATGAGCTCAAAACGTAGGGTGGTGTGGACTCGCTAAAAAATGTGTTTCGGATGAGCTCGAAAGGTAGGGTAAACGTCATCATTTGTAAGAAAAAATGGTGGACTCTCCGAAAAATGTGTTTCAAATGAGCTCGAAAGGTTGGGTGGTGTGGACTCACTAAAATATGTGTTTCAAATGAGCTCGAAAGTTAGGGTAAACGACCTCATTTCTAAGCAAAAATGGTGGACTCGCCAAAAAATGTGTTTCAAATGAGCTTCAAAGGTAGGGTTGTGGTCTGCTGAAAAATGTGTTTCAAATGAGCTCCAATGAAAGGGAAAACAACCCCATTTGTGAGCAAAAATGGTGGACTCGCCGAAAATTGTGTTTCATATGAGCTCGAAAGGTAGGGTGGTGGACTCGCTAAAAATTTGTTTCAAATGAGTTTGAAAGGTAGGATAAACAGCCTCATTTGTATGCAGAAAAGGTGGACACACCGAAAAATGGTTTTAAATGAGTTCGAAAGGTAGGGTGGTTGACTCGCTAAAAAATGTGTTTCAAATGAATTGAAAAGGTAGGGTAAACAGACTCATTTCTAAGCAAAAATGGTGGACTCGCCGAAAAATGTGTAACAAATGAGCTCAAAACGTAGGGTGGTGTGGACTCGCTAAAAAATGTGTTTCGAATGAGCTCGAAAGGTAGGGTAAACGGCCTCATTTCTAAGCAAAAATGGTGGACTCTCCGAAAAATGTGTTTCAAATGAGCTCGAAAGATAGGGTGGTGTGGACTCGCTAAAATATGTGTTTCAAATGAGCTTGAAATGTAGGGTAAACGGCCTCATTTCTAAGAAAAAAGGGTGGACTCGCCAAAAATTGTTTTTCAAATGAGCTTTAAAGGTAGGGTGGTGATCTAGCTGAAAAATGTGTTTCAAATGAGCTCCAATGATAGGGAAAACGGCCCCATTTATGAGCAAAAATAGTGGACTCGCCGAAAATTGTGTTTCATATGAGCTCGAAAGGTAGGGTGGTGGACTCGCTAAAATATGTGTTTCAAATGAGTTTGAAAGGTAGGATAAACAGCCTCATTTGTAAGCAAAAAAGGTGGACACGCCGAAAAATGTGTTTCAAATGAGTTCGAAAGGAAGGGTGGTTGACTCGCTAAAAAATGTGCTTCAAATGAACTCAAAAGGTAGGGTAAACAGACTCATTTCTAAGCAAAAATGGTGGACTCGCCGAAAAATGTGTTTCAAATGAGCTCAAAACGTAGGGTGGTGTGGACTCGCTAAAAAATGTGTTTCGAATGAGCTCGAAAGGTAGGGTAAACGTAATCATTTCTAAGAAAAAATGGTGGACTCTCCGAAAAATGTTTTTCAAATGAGCTCGAAAGGAAGGGTGGTGTGGACTCACTAAAATATGTGTTTCAAATGAGCTCGAAAGGTAGGGTAAACGGCCTCATTTCTAAGCAAAAATGGTGGACTCGCCAAAAAATGTGTTTCAAATGAGCTTCAAAGGTAGGGTGGTGGTCTGCTGGAAAATGTGTTTCAAATGAGCTCCAATGAAAGGGAAAACGACCCCATTTCTGAGCAAAAATGGTGGACTCGCCGAAAATTGTGTTTCATATGAGCTCGAAAGGTAGGGTGGTGGACTCGCTAAAAAATGTGTTTCAAATGAGTTTGAAAGGTAGGATAAACAGCCTCATTTGTATGCAAAAAAGGTGGACACGCCGAAAAATGGTTTTAAATGAGTTCAAAAGGTAGGGTGGTTGACTCGCTAAAAAGTGTGTTTCAAATGAACTCAAAAGGTAGGGTAAACAGACTCATTTCTAAGCAAAAATGGTGGACTCGCCGAAAAATGTGTTTCAAATGAGCTCAAAACGTAGGGTGGTGTGGACTCGCTAAAAAATGTGTTTCGGATGAGCTCGAAAGGTAGGGTAAACGTCATCATTTGTAAGAAAAAATGGTGGACTCTCCGAAAAATGTGTTTCAAATGAGCTCGAAAGGTAGGGTGGTGTGGACTCACTAAAATGTGTTTCAAATGAGCTCGAAAGTTAGGGTAAACGACCTCATTTCTAAGCAAAAATGGTGGACTCGCCAAAAAATGTGTTTCAAATGAGCTTCAAAGGTAGGGTTGTGGTCTGCTGAAAAATGTGTTTCAAATGAGCTCCAATGAAAGGGAAAACAACCCCATTTGTGAGCAAAAATGGTGGACTCGCCGAAAATTGTGTTTCATATGAGCTCGAAAGGTAGGGTGGTGGACTCGCTAAAAATTTGTTTCAAATGAGTTTGAAAGGTAGGATAAACAGCCTCATTTGTATGCAGAAAAGGTGGACACACCGAAAAATGGTTTTAAATGAGTTCGAAAGGTAGGGTGGTTGACTCGCTAAAAAATGTGTTTCAAATGAATTGAAAAGGTAGGGTAAACAGACTCATTTCTAAGCAAAAATGGTGGACTCGCCGAAAAATGTGTTTCAAATGAGCTCAAAACGTAGGGTGGTGTGGACTCGCCAAAAAATGTGTTTCGAATGAGCTCGAAAGGTAGGGTAAACGGCCTCATTTCTAAGCAAAAATGGTGGACTCTCCGAAAAATGTGTTTCAAATGAGCTCGAAAGATAGGGTGGTGTGGACTCGCTAAAATATGTGTTTCAAATGAGCTTGAAATGTAGGGTAAACGGCCTCATTTCTAAGAAAAAAGGGTGGACTCGCCAAAAATTGTTTTTCAAATGAGCTTTAAAGGTAGGGTGGTGATCTAGCTGAAAAATGTGTTTCAAATGAGCTCCAATGATAGGGAAAACGGCCCCATTTATGAGCAAAAATAGTGGACTCGCCGAAAATTGTGTTTCATATGAGCTCGAAAGGTAGGGTGGTGCACTCGCTAAAATATGTGTTTCAAATGAGTTTGAAAGGTAGGATAAACAGCCTCATTTGTAAGCAAAAAAGGTGGACACGCCGAAAAATGTGTTTCAAATGAGTTCGAAAGGAAGGGTGGTTGACTCGCTAAAAAATGTGCTTCAAATGAACTCAAAAGGTAGGGTAAACAGACTCATTTCTAAGCAAAAATGGTGGACTCGCCGAAAAATGTGTTTCAAATGAGCTCAAAACGTAGGGTGGTGTGGACTCGCTAAAAAATGTGTTTCGAATGAGCTCGAAAGGTAGGGTAAACGTAATCATTTCTAAGAAAAAATGGTGGACTCTCCGAAAAATGTTTTTCAAATGAGCTCGAAAGGAAGGGTGGTGTGGACTCACTAAAATATGTGTTTCAAATGAGCTCGAAAGGTAGGGTAAACGGCCTCATTTCTAAGCAAAAATGGTGGACTCGCCAAAAAATGTGTTTCAAATGAGCTTCAAAGGTAGGGTGGTGGTCTGCTGGAAAATGTGTTTCAAATGAGCTCCAATGAAAAGGAAAACGACCCCATTTCTGAGCAAAAATGGTGGACTCGCCGAAAATTGTGTTTCATATGAGCTCGAAAGGTAGGGTGGTGGACTCGCTAAAAAATGTGTTTCAAATGAGTTTGAAAGGTAGGATAAACAGCCTCATTTGTATGCAAAAAAGGTGGACACGCCGAAAAATGGTTTTAAATGAGTTCAAAAGGTAGGGTGGTTGACTCGCTAAAAAGTGTGTTTCAAATGAATTCAAAAGGTAGGGTAAACAGACTCATTTCTAATCAAAAATTGTGGACTCGCCGAAAAATGTGTTTCAAATGAGCTCATAACATAGGGTGGTGTGGACTCGCTAAAAAATGTGTTTCGAATGAGCTCGAAAGGTAGGGTAAACGACCTCATTTCTAAGCAAAAATGGTGGACTCTACGAAAAATGTGATTCAAATGAGCCCGAAAGGTAGGGTGGTGTGGACTCACTAAAATATGTGTTTCAAATGAGCTCGAAAGGTAGGGTAAACGGCCTCATTTCTAAGAAAAAATGGTGGACTCGCCAAAAAATGTGTTTCAAATGAGCTTCAAAGGTAGGGTGGTGATCTAGCTGAAAAATGTGTTTCAAATGAGCTCCAATGATAGGGAAAACGGCCCCATTTCTGAGCAAAAATGGTGGACTCGCCGAAAATTATGTTTCATATGAGCTCGAAAGGAAGGGTGGTGGACTCGCCAAAAAATGTGTTTCAAATGAGTTTGAAAGGTAGGATAAACAGCCTCATTTGTAAGCAAAAAAGGTGGACACGCCGAAAAATGTGTTTCAAATGAGTTCGAAAGGTAGGGTGGTTGACTCGCAAAAAAATGTGTTTCAAATGAATTCAAAAGGTAGGGTAAACAGACTCATTTCTAAGCAAAAATTGTGGACTCGCCGTAAAATGTGTTTCAAATGACCTCAAAACATAGGGTGGTGTGGACTCGCTAAAAAATGTGTTTCGAATGAGCTCGAAAGGTAGGGTAAACGGCCTCATTTCTAAGCAAAAATGGTGGACTCTCCGAAAAATGTGTTTCAAATGAGCTCGAAAGGTAGGGTGGTGTGGACTCACTAAAATATGTGTTTCAAATGAGCTCGAAAGGTAGGGTAAACGACCTCATTTCTAAGAAAAAATGGTGGACTCGCCAAAAAATGTGTTTCAAATGAGCTTCAAAGGTAGGGTGGTGATCTAGCTGAAAAATGTGTTTCAAATGAGCTCCAATGATAGGGAAAACGGCCCCATTTCTGAGCAAAAATGGTGGACTCGCCGAAAATTATGTTTCATATGAGCTCGAAAGGAAGGGTGGTGGACTCGCTAAAAAATGTGTTTCAAATGAGTTTGAAAGGTAGGATAAACAGCCTCATTTGTAAGCAAAAAAGGTGGACACACCGAAAAATGTGTTTCAAATGAGTTCGAAAGGTAGGGTGGTTGACTCGCAAAAAAATGTGTTTCAAATGAATTCAAAAGGTAGGGTAAACAGACTCATTTCTAAGCAAAAATTGTGGACTCGCCAAAAAATGTGTTTCAAATGAGCTCAAAACATAGGGTGGTGTGGAATCGCTAAAAAATGTGTTTCGAATGAGCTCGAAAGGTAGGGTAAACGGCCTCATTTCTAAGAAAAAATGGTGGACTCTCCGAAAAATGTTTTTCAAATGAGCTCGAAAGGTAGGGTGGTGTGGACTCACTAAAATATGTGTTTCAAATGAGCTCGAAAGGTAGGGTAAACGGCCTCATTTCTAAGAAAAAATGGTGGACTCGCCAAAAAATGTGTTTCAAATGAGCTTCAAAGGTAGGGTGGTGATCTAGCTGAAAAATGTGTTTCAAATGAGCTCCAATGATAGGGAAAACGGCCCCATTTCTGAGCAAAAATGGTGGACTCGCCGAAAATTATGTTTCATATGAGCTCGAAAGGAAGGGTGGTGGACTCGCCAAAAAATGTGTTTCAAATGAGTTTGAAAGGTAGGATAAACAGCCTCATTTGTAAGCAAAAAAGGTGGACACGCCGAAAAATGTGTTTCAAATGAGTTCGAAAGGTAGGGTGGTTGACTCGCAAAAAAATGTGTTTCAAATGAATTCAAAAGGTAGGGTAAACAGACTCATTTCTAAGCAAAAATTGTGGACTCGCCGTAAAATGTGTTTCAAATGACCTCAAAACATAGGGTGGTGTGGACTCGCTAAAAAATGTGTTTCGAATGAGCTCGAAAGGTAGGGTAAACGGCCTCATTTCTAAGCAAAAATGGTGGACTCTCCGAAAAATGTGTTTCAAATGAGCTCGAAAGGTAGGGTGGTGTGGACTCACTAAAATATGTGTTTCAAATGAGCTCGAAAGGTAGGGTAAACGACCTCATTTCTAAGAAAAAATGGTGGACTCGCCAAAAAATGTGTTTCAAATGAGCTTCAAAGGTAGGGTGGTGATCTAGCTGAAAAATGTGTTTCAAATGAGCTCCAATGATAGGGAAAACGGCCCCATTTCTGAGCAAAAATGGTGGACTCGCCGAAAATTATGTTTCATATGAGCTCGAAAGGAAGGGTGGTGGACTCGCTAAAAAATGTGTTTCAAATGAGTTTGAAAGGTAGGATAAACAGCCTCATTTGTAAGCAAAAAAGGTGGACACACCGAAAAATGTGTTTCAAATGAGTTCGAAAGGTAGGGTGGTTGACTCGCAAAAAAATGTGTTTCAAATGAATTCAAAAGGTAGGGTAAACAGACTCATTTCTAAGCAAAAATTGTGGACTCGCCAAAAAATGTGTTTCAAATGAGCTCAAAACATAGGGTGGTGTGGACTCGCTAAAAAATGTGTTTCGAATGAGCTCGAAAGGTAGGGTAAACGGCCTCATTTCTAAGAAAAAATGGTGGACTCTCCGAAAAATGTTTTTCAAATGAGCTCGAAAGGTAGGGTGGTGTGGACTCACTAAAATATGTGTTTCAAATGAGCTCGAAAGGTAGGGTAAACGGCCTCATTTCTAAGAAAAAATGGTGGACTCGCCAAAAAATGTGTTTCAAATGAGCTTCAAAGGTAGGGTGGTGATCTAGCTGAAAAATGTGTTTCAAATGAGCTCCAATGATAGGGAAAACGGCCCCATTTCTGAGCAAAAATGGTGGACTCGCCGAAAATTATGTTTCATATGAGCTCGAAAGGAAGGGTGGTGGACTCGCTAAAAAATGTGTTTCAAATGAGTTTGAAAGGTAGGATAAACAGCCTCATTTGTATGCAAAAAAGGTGGACACGCCGAAAAATGGTTTTAAATGAGTTCAAAAGGTAGGGTGGTTGACTCGCTAAAAAGTGTGTTTCAAATGAACTCAAAAGGTAGGGTAAACAGACTCATTTCTAAGCAAAAATGGTGGACTCGCCGAAAAATGTGTTTCAAATGAGCTCAAAACGTAGGGTGGTGTGGACTCGCTAAAAAATGTGTTTCGGATGAGCTCGAAAGGTAGGGTAAACGTCATCATTTGTAAGAAAAAATGGTGGACTCTCGGAAAAATGTGTTTCAAATGAGCTCGAAAGGTAGGGTGGTGTGGACTCACTAAAATATGTGTTTCAAATGAGCTCGAAAGTTAGGGTAAACGACCTCATTTCTAAGCAAAAATGGTGGACTCGCCAAAAAATGTGTTTCATATGAGCTCGAAAGGTAGGGTGGTGGACTCGCTAAAAAATGTGTTTCAAATGAGTTTGAAAGGTAGGATAAACAGCCTCATTTGTATGCAAAACAGGTGGACACGCCGAAAAATGGTTTTAAATAAGTTTAAAAGGTAGGGTGGTTGACTCGCTAAAAAGTGTGTTTCAAATGAATTCAAAAGGTAGGGTAAACAGACTCATTTCTAAGCAAAACTTGTGGACTCGCCGAAAAATGTGTTTCAAATGAGCTCAAAACATAGGGTGGTGTGGACTCGCTAAAAAATGTGTTTCGAATGAGCTCGAAAGGTAGGGTAAACGACCTCATTTCTAAGCAAAAATGGTGGACTCTCCGAAAAATGTGATTCAAATGAGCCCCAAAGGTAGGGTGGTGTGGACTCACTAAAATATGTGTTTCAAATGAGCTCGAAAGGTAGGGTAAACGGCCTCATTTCTAAGAAAAAATGGTGGACTCGCCAAAAAATGTGTTTCAAATGAGCTTCAAAGGTAGGGTGGTGATCTAGCTGAAAAATGTGTTTCAAATGAGCTCCAATGATAGGGAAAACGGCCCCATTTCTGAGCAAAAATGGTGGACTCGCCGAAAATTATGTTTCATATGAGCTCGAAAGGAAGGGTGCTGGACTCGCTAAAAAATGTGTTTCAAATGAGTTTGAAAGGTAGGATAAACAGCCTCATTTGTAAGCAAAAAAGGTGGACACACCGAAAAATGTGTTTCAAATGAGTTCGAAAGGTAGGGTGGTTGACTCGCAAAAAAATGTGTTTCAAATGAATTCAAAAGGTAGGGTAAACAGACTCATTTCTAAGCAAAAATTGTGGACTCGCCAAAAAATGTGTTTCAAATGAGCTCAAAACATAGGGTGGTGTGGACTCGCTAAAAAATGTGTTTCGAATGAGCTCGAAAGGTAGGGTAAACGGCCTCATTTCTAAGAAAAAATGGTGGACTCTCCGAAAAATGTTTTTCAAATGAGCTCGAAAGGAAGGGTGGTGTGGACTCACTAAAATATGTGTTTCAAATGAGCTCGAAAGGTAGGGTAAACGGCCTCATTTCTAAGCAAAAATGGTGGACTCGCCAAAAAATGTGTTTCAAATGAGCTTCAAAGGTAGGGTGGTGGTCTGCTGGAAAATGTGTTTCAAATGAGCTCCAATGAAAGGGAAAACGACCCCATTTCTGAGCAAAAATGGTGGACTCGCCGAAAATTGTGTTTCATATGAGCTCGAAAGGTAGGGTGGTGGACTCGCTAAAAAATGTGTTTCAAATGAGTTTGAAAGGTAGGATAAACAGCCTCATTTGTATGCAAAAAAGGAGGACACGCCGAAAAATGGTTTTAAATGAGTTCAAAAGGTAGGGTGGTTGACTCGCTAAAAAGTGTGTTTCAAATGAACTCAAAAGGTAGGGTAAACAGACTCATTTCTAAGCAAAAATGGTGGACTCGCCGAAAAATGTGTTTCAAATGAGCTCAAAACGTAGGGTGGTGTGGACTCGCTAAAAAATGTGTTTCGGATGAGCTCGAAAGGTAGGGTAAACGTCATCATTTGTAAGAAAAAATGGTGGACTCTCCGAAAAATGTGTTTCAAATGAGCTCGAAAGGTAGGGTGGTGTGGACTCACTAAAATATGTGTTTCAAATGAGCTCGAAAGTTAGGGTAAACGACCTCATTTCTAAGCAAAAATGGTGGACTCGCCAAAAAATGTGTTTCAAATGAGCTTCAAAGGTAGGGTTGTGGTCTGCTGAAAAATGTGTTTCAAATGAGCTCCAATGAAAGGGAAAACAACCCCATTTGTGAGCAAAAATGGTGGACTCGCCGAAAATTGTGTTTCATATGAGCTCGAAAGGTAGGGTGGTGGACTCGCTAAAAATTTGTTTCAAATGAGTTTGAAAGGTAGGATAAACAGCCTCATTTGTATGCAGAAAAGGTGGACACACCGAAAAATGGTTTTAAATGAGTTCGAAAGGTAGGGTGGTTGACTCGCTAAAAAATGTGTTTCAAATGAATTGAAAAGGTAGGGTAAACAGACTCATTTCTAAGCAAAAATGGTGGACTCGCCGAAAAATGTGTTTCAAATGAGCTCAAAACGTAGGGTGGTGTGGACTCGCTAAAAAATGTGTTTCGAATGAGCTCGAAAGGTAGGGTAAACGGCCTCATTTCTAAGCAAAAATGGTGGACTCTCCGAAAAATGTGTTTCAAATGAGCTCGAAAGATAGGGTGGTGTGGACTCGCTAAAATATGTGTTTCAAATGAGCTTGAAATGTAGGGTAAACGGCCTCATTTCTAAGAAAAAAGGGTGGACTCGCCAAAAATTGTTTTTCAAATGAGCTTTAAAGGTAGGGTGGTGATCTAGCTGAAAAATGTGTTTCAAATGAGCTCCAATGATAGGGAAAACGGCCCCATTTATGAGCAAAAATAGTGGACTCGCCGAAAATTGTGTTTCATATGAGCTCGAAAGGTAGGGTGGTGGACTCGCTAAAATATGTGTTTCAACTGAGTTTGAAAGGTAGGATAAACAGCCTCATTTGTAAGCAAAAAAGGTGGACACGCCGAAAAATGTGTTTCACATGAGTTCGAAAGGAAGGGTGGTTGACTCGCTAAAAAATGTGCTTCAAATGAACTCAAAAGGTAGGGTAAACAGACTCATTTCTAAGCAAAAATGGTGGACTCGCCGAAAAATGTGTTTCAAATGAGCTCAAAACGTAGGGTGGTGTGGACTCGCTAAAAAATGTGTTTCGAATGAGCTAGAAAGGTAGGGTAAACGTCATCATTTGTAAGAAAAAATGGTGGACTCTCCGAAAAATGTGTTTCAAATGAGCTCGAAAGGAAGGGTGGTGTGGACTCACTAAAATATGTGTTTCAAATGAGCTCGAAAGGTAGGGTAAACGGCCTCATTTCTAAGCAAAAATGGTGGACTCGCCAAAAAATGTGTTTCAAATGAGCTTCAAAGGTAGGGTTGTGGTCTGCTGAAAAATGTGTTTCAAATGAGCTCCAATGAAAGGGAAAACAACCCCATTTGTGAGCAAAAATGGTGGACTCGCCGAAAATTGTGTTTCATATGAGCTCGAAAGGTAGGGTGGTGGACTCGCTAAAAATTTGTTTCAAATGAGTTTGAAAGGTAGGATAAACAGCCTCATTTGTATGCAGAAAAGGTGGACACACCGAAAAATGGTTTTAAATGAGTTCGAAAGGTAGGGTGGTTGACTCGCTAAAAAATGTGTTTCAAATGAATTGAAAAGGTAGGGTAAACAGACTCATTTCTAAGCAAAAATGGTGGACTCGCCGAAAAATGTGTTTCAAATGAGCTCAAAACGTAGGGTGGTGTGGACTCGCTAAAAAATGTGTTTCGAATGAGCTCGAAAGGTAGGGTAAACGGCCTCATTTCTAAGCAAAAATGGTGGACTCTCCGAAAAATGTGTTTCAAATGAGCTCGAAAGATAGGGTGGTGTGGACTCGCTAAAATATGTGTTTCAAATGAGCTTGAAATGTAGGGTAAACGGCCTCATTTCTAAGAAAAAAGGGTGGACTCGCCAAAAATTGTTTTTCAAATGAGCTTTAAAGGTAGGGTGGTGATCTAGCTGAAAAATGTGTTTCAAATGAGCTCCAATGATAGGGAAAACGGCCCCATTTATGAGCAAAAATAGTGGACTCGCCGAAAATTGTGTTTCATATGAGCTCGAAAGGTAGGGTGGTGGACTCGCTAAAATATGTGTTTCAACTGAGTTTGAAAGGTAGGATAAACAGCCTCATTTGTAAGCAAAAAAGGTGGACACGCCGAAAAATGTGTTTCAAATGAGTTCGAAAGGAAGGGTGGTTGACTTGCTAAAAAATGTGCTTCAAATGAACTCAAAAGGTAGGGTAAACAGACTCATTTCTAAGCAAAAATGGTGGACTCGCCGAAAAATGTGTTTCAAATGAGCTCAAAACGTAGGGTGGTGTGGACTCGCTAAAAAATGTGTTTCGAATGAGCTCGAAAGGTAGGGTAAACGTCATCATTTGTAAGAAAAAATGGTGGACTCTCCGAAAAATGTGTTTCAAATGAGCTCGAAAGGAAGGGTGGTGTGGACTCACTAAAATATGTGTTTCAAATGAGCTCGAAAGGTAGGGTAAACGGCCTCATTTCTAAGCAAAAATGGTGGACTCGCCAAAAAATGTGTTTCAAATGAGCTTCAAAGGTAGGGTTGTGGTCTGCTGAAAAATGTGTTTCAAATGAGCTCCAATGAAAGGGAAAACAACCCCATTTGTGAGCAAAAATGGTGGACTCGCCGAAAATTGTGTTTCATATGAGCTCGAAAGGTAGGGTGGTGGACTCGCTAAAAATTTGTTTCAAATGAGTTTGAAAGGTAGGATAAACAGCCTCATTTGTATGCAGAAAAGGTGGACACACCGAAAAATGGTTTTAAATGAGTTCGAAAGGTAGGGTGGTTGACTCGCTAAAAAATGTGTTTCAAATGAATTGAAAAGGTAGGGTAAACAGACTCATTTCTAAGCAAAAATGGTGGACTCGCCGAAAAATGTGTTTCAAATGAGCTCAAAACGTAGGGTGGTGTGGACTCGCTAAAAAATGTGTTTCGAATGAGCTCGAAAGGTAGGGTAAACGGCCTCATTTCTAAGCAAAAATGGTGGACTCTCCGAAAAATGTGTTTCAAATGAGCTCGAAAGATAGGGTGGTGTGGACTCGCTAAAATATGTGTTTCAAATGAGCTTGAAATGTAGGGTAAACGGCCTCATTTCTAAGAAAAAAGGGTGGACTCGCCAAAAATTGTTTTTCAAATGAGCTTTAAAGGTAGGGTGGTGATCTAGCTGAAAAATGTGTTTCAAATGAGCTCCAATGATAGGGAAAACGGCCCCATTTATGAGCAAAAATAGTGGACTCGCCGAAAATTGTGTTTCATATGAGCTCGAAAGGTAGGGTGGTGGACTCGCTAAAATATGTGTTTCAAATGAGTTTGAAAGGTAGGATAAACAGCCTCATTTGTAAGCAAAAAAGGTGGACACGCCGAAAAATGTGTTTCAAATGAGTTCGAAAGGAAGGGTGGTTGACTCGCTAAAAAATGTGCTTCAAATGAACTCAAAAGGTAGGGTAAACAGACTCATTTCTAAGCAAAAATGGTGGACTCGCCGAAAAATGTGTTTCAAATGAGCTCAAAACGTAGGGTGGTGTGGACTCGCTAAAAAATGTGTTTCGAATGAGCTCGAAAGGTAGGGTAAACGTAATCATTTCTAAGAAAAAATGGTGGACTCTCCGAAAAATGTTTTTCAAATGAGCTCGAAAGGAAGGGTGGTGTGGACTCACTAAAATATGTGTTTCAAATGAGCTCGAAAGGTAGGGTAAACGGCCTCATTTCTAAGCAAAAATGGTGGACTCGCCAAAAAATGTGTTTCAAATGAGCTTCAAAGGTAGGGTGGTGGTCTGCTGGAAAATGTGTTTCAAATGAGCTCCAATGAAAGGGAAAACGACCCCATTTCTGAGCAAAAATGGTGGACTCGCCGAAAATTGTGTTTCATATGAGCTCGAAAGGTAGGGTGGTGGACTCGCTAAAAAATGTGTTTCAAATGAGTTTGAAAGGTAGGATAAACAGCCTCATTTGTATGCAAAAAAGGTGGACACGCCGAAAAATGGTTTTAAATGAGTTCAAAAGGTAGGGTGGTTGACTCGCTAAAAAGTGTGTTTCAAATGAACTCAAAAGGTAGGGTAAACAGACTCATTTCTAAGCAAAAATGGTGGACTCGCCGAAAAATGTGTTTCAAATGAGCTCAAAACGTAGGGTGGTGTGGACTCGCTAAAAAATGTGTTTCGGATGAGCTCGAAAGGTAGGGTAAACGTCATCATTTGTAAGAAAAAATGGTGGACTCTCCGAAAAATGTGTTTCAAATGAGCTCGAAAGGTAGGGTGATGTGGACTCTCTAAAATATGTGTTTCAAATGAGCTCGAAAGGTAGGGTAAACGACCTCATTTCTAAGCAAAAATGGTGGACTCGCCAAAAAATGTGTTTCAAATGAGCTTCAAAGGTAGGGTTGTGGTCTGCTGAAAAATGTGTTTCAAATGAGCTCCAATGAAAGGGAAAACAACCCCATTTGTGAGCAAAAATGGTGGACTCGCCGAAAATTGTGTTTCATATGAGCTCGAAAGGTAGGGTGGTGGACTCGCTAAAAATTTGTTTCAAATGAGTTTGAAAGGTAGGATAAACAGCCTCATTTGTATGCAGAAAAGGTGGACACACCGAAAAATGGTTTTAAATGAGTTCGAATGGTAGGGTGGTTGACTCGCTAAAAAATGTGTTTCAAATGAATTGAAAAGGTAGGGTAAACAGACTCATTTCTAAGCAAAAATGGTGGACTCGCCGAAAAATGTGTTTCAAATGAGCTCAAAACGTAGGGTGGTGTGGACTCGCTAAAAAATGTGTTTCGAATGAGCTCGAAAGGTAGGGTAAACGGCCTCATTTCTAAGTAAAAATGGTGGACTCTCCGAAAAATGTGTTTCAAATGAGCTCGAAAGATAGGGTGGTGTGGACTCGCTAAAATATGTGTTTCAAATGAGCTCGAAAGGTAGGGTAAACGGCCTCATTTCTAAGAAAAAAGGGTGGACTCACCAAAAAATGTTTTTCAAATGAGCTTTAAAGGTAGGGTGGTGATCTAGCTGAAAAATGTGTTTCAAATGAGCTCCAATGATAGGGAAAACGGCCCCATTTATGAGCAAAAATGGTGGACTCGCCGAAAATTGTGTTTCATATGAGCTCGAAAGGTAGGATGGTGGACTCGCTAAAATATGTGTTTCAAATGAGTTTGAAAGGTAGGATAAACATCTTCATTTGTAAGCAAAAAAGGTGGACACGCCGAAAAATGTGTTTCAAATGAGTTCGAAAGGAAGGGTGGTTGACTCGCTAAAAAATGTGCTTCAAATGAACTCAAAAGGTAGGGTAAACAGACTCATTTCTAAGCAAAAATGGTGGACTCGCCGAAAAATGTGTTTCAAATGAGCTCAAAACGTAGGGTGGTGTGGACTCGCTAAAAAATGTGTTTCAAATGAGTTCGAAAGGTAGGGTAAACGTCATCTTTTCTAAGAAAAAATGGTGGACTCTCCGAAAAATGTGTTTCAAATGAGCTTCAAAGGTAGGGTGGTGATCTAGCTGAAAAATGTGTTTCAAATGAGCTCCGATGATAGGGAAAACGGCCCCATTTCTGAGCAAAAATCGTGGACTCGCCGAAAATTATGTTTCATATGAGCTCGAAAGGAAGGGTGGTGGACTCGCTAAAAAATGTGTTTCAAATGAGTTTGAAAGGTAGGATAAACAGCCTCATTTGTAAGCAAAAAAGGTGGACACGCCGAAAAATGTGTTTCAAATGAGTTCGAAAGGAAGGGTGGTTGACTCGCTAAAAAATGTGCTTCAAATGAACTCAAAAGGTAGGGTAAACAGACTCATTTCTAAGCAAAAATGGTGGACTCGCCGAAAAATGTGTTTCAAATGAGCTCAAATACGTAGGGTGGTGTGGACTCGCTAAAAAATGTGTTTCGAATGAGCTCGAAAGGTAGGGTAAACGTCATCATTTCTAAGAAAAAATGGTGGACTCTCCGAAAAATGTGTTTCAAATGAGCTCGAAAGGTAGGGTGGTGTGGACTCAGTAAAATATGTGTTTCAAATGAGCTCGAAAGGTAGGGTAAACGGCCTCATTTCTAAGCAAAAATGGTGGACTCGCCAAAAAATGTGTTTCAAATGAGCTTCAAAGGTAGGGTGGTGGTCTGCTGAAAAATGTGTTTCAAATGAGCTCCAATGAAAGGGAAAACGACCCCATTTCTGAGCAAAAATGGTGGACTCGCCGAAAATTGTGTTTCATATGAGCTCGAAAGGTAGGGTGGTGGACTCGCTAAAAAATGTGTTTCAAATGAGTTTGAAAGGTAGGATAAACAACCTCATTTGTATGCAAAAAAGGTGGACACGCCGAAAAATGGTTTTAAATGAGTTCGAAAGGTAGGGTGGTTGACTCGCTAAAAAATGTGTTTCAAATGAATTGAAAAGGTAGGGTAAACAGACTCATTTCTAAGCAAAAATGGTGGACTCGCCGAAAAATGTGTTTCAAATGAGCTCAAAACGTAGGGTGGTGTGGACTCGCTAAAAAATGTGTTTCGAATGAGCTCGAAAGGTAGGGTAAACGGCCTCATTTCTAAGCAAAACTGGTGGACTCTCCGAAAAATGTGTTTCAAATGAGCTCGAAAGATAGGGTGGTGTGGACTCGCTAAAATATGTGTTTCAAATGAGCTCGAAAGGTAGGGTAAACGGCCTTATTTCTAAGAAAAAAGGGTGGACTCGCCAAAAAATGTTTTTCAAATGAGCTTTAAAGGTAGGGTGGTGATCTAGATGAAAAATGTGTTTCAAATGAGCTCCAATGATAGGGAAAACGGCCCCATTTATGAGCAAAAATGGTGGACTCGCCGAAAATTGTGTTTCATATGAGCTCGAAAGGTAGGGTGGTGGACTCGCTAAAATATGTGTTTCAAATGAGTTTGAAAGGTAGGATAAACATCTTCATTTGAAAGCAAAAAAGGTGGACACGCCGAAAAATGTGTTTCAAATGAGTTCGAAAGGAAGGGTGGTTGACTCGCTAAAAAATGTGCTTCAAATGAACTCAAAAGGTAGGGTAAACAGACTCATTTCTAAGCAAAAATGGTGGACTCGCCGAAAAATGTGTTCAAATGAGCTCAAAACGTAGGGTGGTGTGGACTCGCTAAAAAATGTGTTTTGAATGAGCTCGAAAGGTAGGGTAAACGTCATCATTTCTAAGAAAAAATGGTGGACTCTCCGAAAAATGTGTTTCAAATGAGCTTCAAAGGTAGGGTGGTGATCTAGCTGAAAAATGTGTTTCAAATGAGCTCCAATGATAGGGAAAACGGCCCCATTTCTGAGCAAAAATCGTGGACTCGCCGAAAATTATGTTTCATATGAGCTCGAAAGGAAGGGTGGTGGACTCGCTAAAAAATGTGTTTCAAATGAGTTTGAAAGGTAGGATAAACAGCCTCATTTGTAAGCAAAAAAGGTGGACACGCCGAAAAATGTGTTTCAAATGAGTTCGAAAGGAAGGGTGGTTGACTCGCTAAAAAATGTGCTTCAAATGAACTCAAAAGGTAGGGTAAACAGACTCATTTCTAAGCAAAAATGGTGGACTCGCCGAAAAATGTGTTTCAAATGAGCTCAAATACGTAGGGTGGTGTGGACTCGCTAAAAAATGTGTTTCGAATGAGCTCGAAAGGTAGGGTAAACGTCATCATTTCTAAGAAAAAATGGTGGACTCTCCGAAAAATGTGTTTCAAATGAGCTCGAAAGGTAGGGTGGTGTGGACTCAGTAAAATATGTGTTTCAAATGAGCTCGAAAGGTAGGGTAAACGGCCTCATTTCTAAGCAAAAATGGTGGACTCGCCAAAAAATGTGTTTCAAATGAGCTTCAAAGGTAGGGTGGTGGTCTGCTGAAAAATGTGTTTCAAATGAGCTCCAATGAAAGGGAAAACGACCCCATTTCTGAGCAAAAATGGTGGACTCGCCGAAAATTGTGTTTCATATGAGCTCGAAAGGTAGGGTGGTGGACTCGCTAAAAAATGTGTTTCAAATGAGTTTGAAAGGTAGGATAAACAACCTCATTTGTATGCAAAAAAGGTGGACACGCCGAAAAATGGTTTTAAATGAGTTCGAAAGGTAGGGTGGTTGACTCGCTAAAAAATGTGTTTCAAATGAATTGAAAAGGTAGGGTAAACAGACTCATTTCTAAGCAAAAATGGTGGACTCGCCGAAAAATGTGTTTCAAATGAGCTCAAAACGTAGGGTGGTGTGGACTCGCTAAAAAATGTGTTTCGAATGAGCTCGAAAGGTAGGGTAAACGGCCTCATTTCTAAGCAAAACTGGTGGACTCTCCGAAAAATGTGTTTCAAATGAGCTCGAAAGATAGGGTGGTGTGGACTCGCTAAAATATGTGTTTCAAATGAGCTCGAAAGGTAGGGTAAACGGCCTTATTTCTAAGAAAAAAGGGTGGACTCGCCAAAAAATGTTTTTCAAATGAGCTTTAAAGGTAGGGTGGTGATCTAGATGAAAAATGTGTTTCAAATGAGCTCCAATGATAGGGAAAACGGCCCCATTTATGAGCAAAAATGGTGGACTCGCCGAAAATTGTGTTTCATATGAGCTCGAAAGGTAGGGCGGTGGACTCGCTAAAATATGTGTTTCAAATGAGTTTGAAAGGTAGGATAAACATCTTCATTTGAAAGCAAAAAAGGTGGACACGCCGAAAAATGTGTTTCAAATGAGTTCGAAAGGAAGGGTGGTTGACTCGCTAAAAAATGTGCTTCAAATGAACTCAAAAGGTAGGGTAAACAGACTCATTTCTAAGCAAAAATGGTGGACTCGCCGAAAAATGTGTTCAAATGAGCTCAAAACGTAGGGTGGTGTGGACTCGCTAAAAAATGTGTTTTGAATGAGCTCGAAAGGTAGGGTAAACGTCATCATTTCTAAGAAAAAATGGTGGACTCTCCGAAAAATGTGTTTCAAATGAGCTTCAAAGGTAGAGTGGTGATCTAGCTGAAAAATGTGTTTCAAATGAGCTCCAATGATAGGGAAAACGGCCCCATTTCTGAGCAAAAATCGTGGACTCGCCGAAAATTATGTTTCATATGAGCTCGAAAGGAAGGGTGGTGGACTCGCTAAAAAATTTGTTTCAAATGAGTTTGAAAGGTAGGATAAACAGCCTCATTTGTAAGCAAAAAAGGTGGACACGCCAAAAAATGTGTTTCAAATGAGTTCGAAAGGAAGGGTGGTTGACTCGCTAAAAAATGTGCTTCAAATGAACTCAAAAGGTAGGGTAAACAGACTCATTTGTAAGCAAAAATGGTGGACTCGCCGAAAAATGTGTTTCAAATGAGCTCAAAACGTAGGGTGGTGTGGACTCGCTAAAAAATGTGTTTCGAATGAGCTCGAAAGGTACGGTAAACGGCCTCATTTCTAAGCAAAAATGGTGGACTCGCCAAAAAATGTGTTTCAAATGAGCTTCAAAGGTAGGGTGGTGGTCTGCTGAAAAATGTGTTTCAAATGAGCTCCAATGAAAGGGAAAACGACCCCATTTCTGAGCAAAAATGGTGGACTCGCCGAAAATTGTGTTTCATATGAGCTCGAAAGGTAGGGTGGTGGACTCGCTAAAAAATGTGTTTCAAATGAGTTTGAAAGGTAGGATAAACAACCTCATTTGTATGCAAAAAAGGTGGACACGCCGAAAAATGGTTTTAAATGAGTTCGAAAGGTAGGGTGGTTGACTCGCTAAAAAATGTGTTTCAAATGAATTGAAAAGGTAGGGTAAACAGACTCATTTCTAGCAAAAATGGTGGACTCGCCGAAAAATGTGTTTCAAATGAGCTCAAAACGTAGGGTGGTGTGGACTCGCTAAAAAATGTGTTTCGAATGAGCTCGAAAGGTAGGGTAAACGGCCTCATTTCTAAGCAAAACTGGTGGACTCTCCGAAAAATGTGTTTCAAATGAGCTCGAAAGATAGGGTGGTGTGGACTCGCTAAAATATGTGTTTCAAATGAGCTCGAAAGGTAGGGTAAACGGCCTTATTTCTAAGAAAAAAGGGTGGACTTGCCAAAAAATGTTTTTCAAATGAGCTTTAAAGGTAGGGTGGTGATCTAGCTGAAAAATGTGTTTCAAATGAGCTCCAATGATAGGGAAAACGGCCCCATTTATGAGCAAAAATGGTGGACTCGCCGAAAATTGTGTTTCATATGAGCTCGAAAGGTAGGGTGGTGGACTCGCTAAAATATGTGTTTCAAATGAGTTTGAAAGGTAGGATAAACATCTTCATTTGTAAGCAAAAAAGGTGGACACGCCGAAAAATGTGTTTCAAATGAGTTCGAAAGGAAGGGTGGTTGACTCGCTAAAAAATGTGCTTCAAATGAACTCAAAAGGTAGGGTAAACAGACTCATTTCTAAGCAAAAATGGTGGACTCGCCGAAATATGTGTTCAAATGAGCTCAAAACGTAGGGTGGTGTGGACTCGCTAAAAAATGTGTTTTGAATGAGATCGAAAGGTAGGGTAAACGTCATCATTTCTAAGAAAAAATGGTGGACTCTCCGAAAAATGTGTTTCAAGTGAGCTTCAAAGGTAGGGTGGTGATCTAGCTGAAAAATGTGTTTCAAATGAGCTACAATGATAGGGAAAACGGCCCCATTTCTGAGCAAAAATCGTGGACTCGCCGAAAATTATGTTTCATATGAGCTCGAAAGGAAGGGTGGTGGACTCGCTAAAAAATTTGTTTCAAATGAGTTTGAAAGGTAGGATAAACAGCCTCATTTGTAAGCAAAAAAGGTGGACACACCAAAAAATGTGTTTCAAATGAGTTCGAAAGGAAGGGTGGTTGACTCGCTAAAAAATGTGCTTCAAATGAACTCAAAAGGTAGGGTAAACAGACTCATTTCTAAGCAAAAATGGTGGACTCGCCGAAAAATGTGTTTCAAATGAGCTCAAAACGTAGGGTGGTGTGGACTCGCTAAAAAATGTGTTTCGAATGAGCTCGAAAGGTAGGGTAAACGGCCTCATTTCTAAGCAAAAATGGTGGACTCGCCAAAAAATGTGTTTCAAATGAGCTTCAAAGGTAGGGTGGCGGTCTGCTGAAAAATGTGTTTCAAATGAGCTCCAATGAAAGGGAAAACGACCCCATTTCTGAGCAAAAATGGTGGACTCGCCGAAAATCGTGTTTCATATGAGCTCGGAAGGTAGGGTGGTGGACTCGCTAAAAAATGTGTTTCAAATGAGTTTGAAAGGTAGGATAAACAACCTCATTTGTATGCAAAAAATGTGGACACACCAAAAAATGGTTTTAAATGAGTTCGAAAGGTAGGGTGGTTGACTCGCTAAAAAATGTGTTTCAAATGAATTGAAAAGGTAGGGTAAACAGACTCATTTCTAAGCAAAAATGGTGGACTCGCCGAAAAATGTGTTTCAAATGAGCTCAAAACGTAGGGTGGTGTGGACTCGCTAAAAAATGTGTTTCGAATGAGCTCGAAAGGTAGGGTAAACGGCCTCATTTCTAAGCAAAAATGGTGAACTCTCCGAAAAATGTGTTTCAAATGAGGTCGAAAGATAGGGTGGTGTGGACTCGCTAAAATATGTGTTTCAAATGAGCTCGAAAGGTAGGGTAAACGGCCTCATTTCTAAGAAAAAAGGGTGGACTCGCCAAAAAATGTTTTTCAAATGAGCTTTAAAGGTAGGGTTGTGATCTAGCTGAAAAATGTGTTTCAAATGAGCTCCAATGATAGGGAAAACGGCCCCATTTATGAGCAAAAATAGTGGACTCGCCGAAAATTGTGTTTCATATGAGCTCGAAAGGTAGGGTGGTGGACTCGCTAAAAATGTGTTTCAAATGAGTTTGAAAGGTAGGATAAACAACCTCATTTGTATGCAAAAAAGGTGGACACGCCGAAAAATGGTTTTAAATGAGTTCGAAAGGTAGGGTGGTTGACTCGCTAAAAAATGTGTTTCAAATGAATTGAAAAGGTAGGGTAAACAGTCTCATTTCTAAGCAAAAATGGTGGACTCGCCGAAAAATGTGTTTCAAATGAGCTCAAAACGTAGGGTGGTGTGGACTCGCTAAAAAATGTGTTTCGAATGAGCTCGAAAGGTAGGGTAAACGGCCTCATTTCTAAGCAAAACTGGTGGACTCTCCGAAAAATGTGTTTCAAATGAGCTCGAAAGATAGGGTGGTGTGGACTCGCTAAAATATGTGTTTCAAATGAGCTCGAAAGGTAGGGTAAACGGCCTTATTTCTAAGAAAAAAGGGTGGACTCGCCAAAAAATGTTTTTCAAATGAGCTTTAAAGGTAGGGTGGTGATCTAGCTGAAAAATGTGTTTCAAATGAGCTCCAATGATAGGGAAAACGGCCCCATTTATGAGCAAAAATGGTGGACTCGCCGAAAATTGTGTTTCATATGAGCTCGAAAGGTAGGGTGGTGGACTCGCTAAAATATGTGTTTCAAATGAGTTTGAAAGGTAGGATAAACATCTTCATTTGTAAGCAAAAAAGGTGGACACGCCGAAAAATGTGTTTCAAATGAGTTCGAAAGGAAGGGTGGTTGACTCGCTAAAAAATGTGCTTCAAATGAACTCAAAAGGTAGGGTAAACAGACTCATTTCTAAGCAAAAATGGTGGACTCGCCGAAATATGTGTTCAAATGAGCTCAAAACGTAGGGTGGTGTGGACTCGCTAAAAAATGTGTTTTGAATGAGCTCGAAAGGTAGGGTAAACGTCATCATTTCTAAGAAAAAATGGTGGACTCTCCGAAAAATGTGTTTCAAATGAGCTTCAAAGGTAGGGTGGTGATCTAGCTGAAAAATGTGTTTCAAATGAGCTACAATGATAGGGAAAACGGCCCCATTTCTGAGCAAAAATCGTGGACTCGCCGAAAATTATGTTTCATATGAGCTCGAAAGGAAGGGTGGTGGACTCGCTAAAAAATTTGTTTCAAATGAGTTTGAAAGGTAGGATAAACAGCCTCATTTGTAAGCAAAAAAGGTGGACACGCCAAAAAATGTGTTTCAAATGAGTTCGAAAGGAAGGGTGGTTGACTCGCTAAAAAATGTGCTTCAAATGAACTCAAAAGGTAGGGTAAACAGACTCATTTCTAAGCAAAAATGGTGGACTCGCCGAAAAATGTGTTTCAAATGAGCTCAAAACGTAGGGTGGTGTGGACTCGCTAAAAAATGTGTTTCGAATGAGCTCGAAAGGTAGGGTAAACGTCATCATTTGTAAGAAAAAATGGTGGACTCTCCGAAAAATGTGTTTCAAATGAGCTCGAAAGGAAGGGTGGTGTGGACTCACTAAAATATGTGTTTCAAATGAGCTCGAAAGGTAGGGTAAACGGCCTCATTTCTAAGCAAAAATGGTGGACTCGCCAAAAAATGTGTTTCAAATGAGCTTCAAAGGTAGGGTGGCGGTCTGCTGAAAAATGTGTTTCAAATGAGCTCCAATGAAAGGGAAAACGACCCCATTTCTGAGCAAAAATGGTGGACTCGCCGAAAATTGTGTTTCATATGAGCTCGGAAGGTAGGGTGGTGGACTCGCTAAAAAATGTGTTTCAAATGAGTTTCAAAGGTAGGATAAACAACCTCATTTGTATGCAAAAAATGTGGACACGCCGAAAAATGGTTTTAAATGAGTTCGAAAGGTAGGGTGGTTGACTCGCTAAAAAATGTGTTTCAAATGAATTGAAAAGGTAGGGTAAACAGACTCATTTCTAAGCAAAAATGGTGGACTCGCCGAAAAATGTGTTTCAAATGAGCTCAAAACGTAGGGTGGTGTGGACTCGCTAAAAAATGTGTTTCGAATGAGCTCGAAAGGTAGGGTAAACAGCCTCATTTCTAAGCAAAAATGGTGAACTCTCCGAAAAATGTGTTTCAAATGAGGTCGAAAGATAGGGTGGTGTGGACTCGCTAAAATATGTGTTTCAAATGAGCTCGAAAGGTAGGGTAAACGGCCTCATTTCTAAGAAAAAAGGGTGGACTCGCCAAAAAATGTTTTTCAAATGAGCTTTAAAGGTAGGGTTGTGATCTAGGTGAAAAATGTGTTTCAAATGAGCTCCAATGATAGGGAAAACGGCCCCATTTATGAGCAAAAATAGTGGACTCGCCGAAAATTGTGTTTCATATGAGCTCGAAAGGTAGGGTGGTGGACTCGCTAAAAATGTGTTTCAAATGAGTTTGAAAGGTAGGATAAACAACCTCATTTGTATGCAAAAAAGGTGGACACGCCGAAAAATGGTTTTAAATGAGTTCGAAAGGTAGGGTGGTTGACTCGCTAAAAAATGTGTTTCAAATGAATTGAAAAGGTAGGGTAAACAGTCTCATTTCTAAGCAAAAATGGTGGACTCGCCGAAAAATGTGTTTCAAATGAGCTCAAAACGTAGGGTGGTGTGGACTCGCTAAAAAATGTGTTTCGAATGAGCTCGAAAGGTAGGGTAAACGGCCTCATTTCTAAGCAAAACTGGTGGACTCTCCGAAAAATGTGTTTCAAATGAGCTCGAAAGATAGGGTGGTGTGGACTCGCTAAAATATGTGTTTCAAATGAGCTCGAAAGGTAGGGTAAACGGCCTTATTTCTAAGAAAAAAGGGTGGACTCGCCAAAAAATGTTTTTCAAATGAGCTTTAAAGGTAGGGTGGTGATCTAGCTGAAAAATGTGTTTCAAATGAGCTCCAATGATAGGGAAAACGGCCCCATTTATGAGCAAAAATGGTGGACTCGCCGAAAATTGTGTTTCATATGAGCTCGAAAGGTAGGGTGGTGGACTCGCTAAAATATGTGTTTCAAATGAGTTTGAAAGGTAGGATAAACATCTTCATTTGTAAGCAAAAAAGGTGGACACGCCGAAAAATGTGTTTCAAATGAGTTCGAAAGGAAGGGTGGTTGACTCGCTAAAAAATGTGCTTCAAATGAACTCAAAAGGTAGGGTAAACAGACTCATTTCTAAGCAAAAATGGTGGACTCGCCGAAATATGTGTTCAAATGAGCTCAAAACGTAGGGTGGTGTGGACTCGCTAAAAAATGTGTTTTGAATGAGATCGAAAGGTAGGGTAAACGTCATCATTTCTAAGAAAAAATGGTGGACTCTCCGAAAAATGTGTTTCAAATGAGCTTCAAAGGTAGGGTGGTGATCTAGCTGAAAAATGTGTTTCAAATGAGCTACAATGATAGGGAAAACGGCCCCATTTCTGAGCAAAAATCGTGGACTCGCCGAAAATTATGTTTCATATGAGCTCGAAAGGAAGGGTGGTGGACTCGCTAAAAAATTTGTTTCAAATGAGTTTGAAAGGTAGGATAAACAGCCTCATTTGTAAGCAAAAAAGGTGGACACGCCAAAAAATGTGTTTCAAATGAGTTCGAAAGGAAGGGTGGTTGACTCGCTAAAAAATGTGCTTCAAATGAACTCAAAAGGTAGGGTAAACAGACTCATTTCTAAGCAAAAATGGTGGACTCGCCGAAAAATGTGTTTCAAATGAGCTCAAAACGTAGGGTGGTGTGGACTCGCTAAAAAATGTGTTTCGAATGAGCTCGAAAGGTAGGGTAAACGTCATCATTTGTAAGAAAAAATGGTGGACTCTCCGAAAAATGTGTTTCAAATGAGCTCGAAAGGAAGGGTGGTGTGGACTCACTAAAATATGTGTTTCAAATGAGCTCGAAAGGTAGGGTAAACGGCCTCATTTCTAAGCAAAAATGGTGGACTCGCCAAAAAATGTGTTTCAAATGAGCTTCAAAGGTAGGGTGGCGGTCTGCTGAAAAATGTGTTTCAAATGAGCTCCAATGAAAGGGAAAACGACCCCATTTCTGAGCAAAAATGGTGGACTCGCCGAAAATTGTGTTTCATATGAGCTCGGAAGGTAGGGTGGTGGACTCGCTAAAAAATGTGTTTCAAATGAGTTTCAAAGGTAGGATAAACAACCTCATTTGTATGCAAAAAATGTGGACACGCCGAAAAATGGTTTTAAATGAGTTCGAAAGGTAGGGTGGTTGACTCGCTAAAAAATGTGTTTCAAATGAATTGAAAAGGTAGGGTAAACAGACTCATTTCTAAGCAAAAATGGTGGACTCGCCGAAAAATGTGTTTCAAATGAGCTCAAAACGTAGGGTGGTGTGGACTCGCTAAAAAATGTGTTTCGAATGAGCTCGAAAGGTAGGGTAAACAGCCTCATTTCTAAGCAAAAATGGTGAACTCTCCGAAAAATGTGTTTCAAATGAGGTCGAAAGATAGGGTGGTGTGGACTCGCTAAAATATGTGTTTCAAATGAGCTCGAAAGGTAGGGTAAACGGCCTCATTTCTAAGAAAAAAGGGTGGACTCGCCAAAAAATGTTTTTCAAATGAGCTTTAAAGGTAGGGTTGTGATCTAGCTGAAAAATGTGTTTCAAATGAGCTCCAATGATAGGGAAAACGGCCCCATTTATGAGCAAAAATAGTGGACTCGCCGAAAATTGTGTTTCATATGAGCTCGAAAGGTAGGGTGGTGGACTCGCTAAAAATGTGTTTCAAATGAGTTTGAAAGGTAGGATAAACAACCTCATTTGTAAGCAAAAAAGGTGGACACGCCGAAAAATGTGTTTCAAATGAGTTCGAAAGGAAGGGTGGTTGACTCGCTAAAAAATGTGCTTCAAATGAACTCAAAAGGTAGGGTAAACAGACTCAATTCTAAGCAAAAATGGTGGACTCGCCGAAAAATGTGTTTCAAATGAGCTCAAAACGTAGGGTGGTGTGGACTCGCTAAAAAATGTGTTTCGAATGAGCTCGAAAGGTAGGGTAAACGTAATCATTTCTAAGAAAAAATGGTGGACTCTCGGAAAAATGTTTTTCAAATGAGCTCGGAAGGTAGGGTGGTGTGGACTCACTAAAATATGTGTTTGAAATGAGCTCGAAAGGTAGGGTAAACGGCCTCATTTCTAAGCAAAAATGGTGGACTCGCCAAAAAATGTGTTTCAAATGAGCTTCAAAGGTAGGGTGGTGGTCTGCTGAAAAATGTGTTTCAAATGAGCTCCAATGAAAGGGAAAACGACCCCATTTCTGAGCAAAAATGGTGGATTCGCCGAAAATTGTGTTTCATATGAGCTCGAAAGGTAGGGTGGTGGACTCGCTAAAAAATGTGTTTCAAATGAGTTTGAAAGGTAGGATAAACAGCCTCATTTGTATGCAAAAAAGGTGGACACGCCGAAAAATGGTTTTAAATGAGCTCGAAAGGTAGGGTGGTTGACTCGCTAAAAAATGTGTTTCAAATGAACTCAAAAGGTAGGGTAAACAGACTCATTTCTAAGCAAAAATGGTGGACTCGCCAAAAAATGTGTTTCAAATGAGCTTCAAAGGTAGGGTGGTGGTCTGCTGAAAAATGTGTTTCAAATGAGATCCAATGAAAGGGAAAACAACCCCATTTCTGAGCAAAAATGGTGGACTCGCCGAAAATTGTGTATCATATGAGCTCGAAAGGTAGGGTGGTGGACTCGCTAAAAATGTGTTTCAAATGAGTTTGAAAGGTAGGATAAACAGCCTCATTTGTATGCAAAAAAGGTGGACACGCCGAAAAATGGTTTTAAATGAGTTTGAAAGGTATGGTGGTTGACTCGCTAAAAAATGTGTTTCAAATGAATTGAAAAGGTAGGGTAAACAAACTCATTTCTAAGCAAAAATGGTGGACTCGCCGAAAAATGTGTTTCAAATGAGCTCAAAACGTAGGGTGGTGTGGACTCGCTAAAAAATGTGTTTCGAATGAGCTCGAAAGGTAGGGTAAACGGCCTCATTTCTAAGCAAAAATGGTAGACTCTCCGAAAAATGTGTTTCAAATGAGCTCGAAAGATAGGGTGGTGTGGATTCGCTAAAATATGTGTTTCAAATGAGCTCGAAAGGTAGGGTAAACGGCCTCATTTCTAAGAAAAAAGGGTGGACTCGCCAAAAAGTGTTTTTCAAATGAGCTTTAAAGGTAGGGTGATGATCTAGCTGAAAAATGTGTTTCAAATGAGCTCCAATGATAGGGAAAACGGCCCCATTTATGAGCAAAAATAGTGGACTCGCCGAAAATTGTGTTTCATATGAGCTCGAAAGGTAGGGTGGTGGACTCGCTAAAAATGTGTTTCAAATGAGTTTGAAAGGTAGGATAAACAACCTCATTTGTATGCAAAAAAGGTGGACACGCCGAAAAATGGTTTTAAATGAGTTCGAAAGGTAGGGTGGTTGACTCGCTAAAAAATGTGTTTCAAATGAATTGAAAAGGTAGGGTAAACAGACTCATTTCTAAGCAAAAATGGTGGAATCGCCGAAAAATGTGTTTCAAATGAGCTCAAAACGTAGGGTGGTGTGGACTCGCTAAAAAATGTGTTTCGAATGAGCTCGAAAGGTAGGGTAAACGGCCTCATTTCTAAGCAAAAAATGGTGGACTCTCCGAAAAATGTGTTTCAAATGAGTTCGAAAGATAGGGTGGTGTGGATTCGCTAAAATATGTGTTTCAAATGAGCTCTAAAGGTAGGGTAAACGGCCTCATTTCTAAGAAAAAAGGGTGGACTCGCCAAAAAGTGTTTTTCAAATGAGCTTTAAAGGTAGGGTGGTGATCTAGCTGAAAAATGTGTTTCAAATGAGCTCCAATGATAGGGAAAACGGCCCCATTTATGAGCAAAAATGGTGGACTCGCCGAAAATTGTGTTTCATATGAGCTCGAAAGGTAGGGTGGTGGACTCGCTAAAATATGTGTTTCAAATGAGTTTGAAAGGTAGGATAAACAGCCTCATTTGTAAGCAAAAAAGGTGGACACGCCGAAAAATGTGTTTCAAATGAGTTCGAAAGGAGGGTGGTTGACTCGCTAAAAAATGTGCTTCAAATGAACTCAAAAGGTAGGGTAAACAGACTCATTTCTAAGCAAAAATGGTGGACTCGCCGAAAAATGTGTTTCAAATGAGCTCGAAAGATAGGGTGGTGTGGACTCGCTAAAATATGTGTTTCAAATGAGCTCGAAAGGTAGGGTAAACGGCCTTATTTCTAAGAAAAAAGGGTGGACTCGCCAAAAAATGTTTTTCAAATGAGCTTTAAAGGTAGGGTGGTGATCTAGCTGAAAAATGTGTTTCAAATGAGCTCCAATGATAGGGAAAACGGCCCCATTTATGAGCAAAAATGGTGGACTCGCCGAAAATTGTGTTTCATATGAGCTCGAAAGGTAGGGTGGTGGACTCGCTAAAATATGTGTTTCAAATGAGTTTGAAAGGTAGGATAAACATCTTCATTTGTAAGCAAAAAAGGTGGACACGCCGAAAAATGTGTTTCAAATGAGTTCGAAAGGAAGGGTGGTTGACTCGCTAAAAAATGTGCTTCAAATGAACTCAAAAGGTAGGGTAAACAGACTCATTTCTAAGCAAAAATGGTGGACTCGCCAAAAAATGTGTTCAAATGAGCTCAAAACGTAGGGTGGTGTGGACTCGCTAAAAAATGTGTTTTGAATGAGCTCGAAAGGTAGGGTAAACGTCATCATTTCTAAGAAAAAATGGTGGACTCTCCGAAAAATGTGTTTCAAATGAGCTTCAAAGGTAGGGTGGTGATCTAGCTGAAAAATGTGTTTCAAATGAGCTCCAATGATAGGGAAAACGGCCCCATTTCTGAGCAAAAATAGTGGACTCGCCGAAAATTATGTTTCATATGAGCTCGAAAGGAAGGGTGGTGGACTCGCTAAAAAATTTGTTTCAAATGAGTTTGAAAGGTAGGATAAACAGCCTCATTTGTAAGCAAAAAAGGTGGACACGCCAAAAAATGTGTTTCAAATGAGTTCGAAAGGAAGGGTGGTTGACTCGCTAAAAAATGTGCTTCAAATGAACTCAAAAGGTAGGGTAAACAGACTCATTTCTAAGCAAAAATGGTGGACTCGCCGAAAAATGTGTTTCAAATGAGCTCAAAACGTAGGGTGGTGTGGACTCGCTAAAAAATGTGTTTCGAATGATCTCGAAAGGTAGGGTAAACGGCCTCATTTCTAAGCAAAAATGGTGGACTCGCCAAAAAATGTGTTTCAAATGAGCTTCAAAGGTAGGGTGGTGGTCTGCTGAAAAATGTGTTTCAAATGAGCTCCAATGAAAGGGAAAACGACCCCATTTCTGAGCAAAAATGGTGGACTCGCCGAAAATTGTGTTTCATATGAGCTCGAAAGGTAGGGTGGTGGACTCGCTAAAAAATGTGTTTCAAATGAGTTTGAAAGGTAGGATAAACAACCTCATTTGTATGCAAAAAAGGTGGACACGCCGAAAAATGGTTTTAAATGAGTTCGAAAGGTAGGGTGGTTGACTCGCTAAAAAATGTGTTTCAAATAAATTGAAAAGGTAGGGTAAACAGACTCATTTCTAAGCAAAAATGGTGGACTCGCCGAAAAATGTGTTTCAAATGAGCTCAAAACGTAGGGTGGTGTGGACTCGCTAAAAAATGTGTTTCGAATGAGCTCGAAAGGTAGGGTAAACGGCCTCATTTCTAAGCAAAACTGGTGGACTCTCCGAAAAATGTGTTTCAAATGAGCTCGAAAGATAGGGTGGTGTGGACTCGCTAAAATATGTGTTTCAAATGAGCTCGAAAGGTAGGGTAAACGACCTTATTTCTAAGAAAAAAGGGTGGACTCGCCAAAAAATGTTTTTCAAATGAGCTTTAAAGGTAGGGTGGTGATCTAGCTGAAAAATGTGTTTCAAATGAGCTCCAATGATAGGGAAAACGGCCCCATTTATGAGCAAAAATGGTGGACTCGCCGAAAATTGTGTTTCATATGAGCTCGAAAGGTAGGGTGGTGGACTCGCTAAAATATGTGTTTCAAATGAGTTTGAAAGGTAGGATAAACATCTTCATTTGTAATCAAAAAAGGTGGACACGCCGAAAAATGTGTTTCAAATGAGTTCGAAAGGAAGGGTGGTTGACTCGCTAAAAAATGTGCTTCAAATGAACTCAAAAGGTAGGGTAAACAGACTCATTTCTAAGCAAAAATGGTGGACTCGCCGAAATATGTGTTCAAATGAGCTCAAAACGTAGGGTGGTGTGGACTCGCTAAAAAATGTGTTTTGAATGAGCTCGAAAGGTAGGGTAAACGTCATCATTTCTAAGAAAAAATGGTGGACTCTCCGAAAAATGTGTTTCAAATGAGCTTCAAAGGTAGGGTGGTGATCTAGCTGAAAAATGTGTTTCAAATGAGCTCCAATGATAGGGAAAACGGCCCCATTTCTGAGCAAAAATCGTGGACTCGCCGAAAATTATGTTTCATATGAGCTCGAAAGGAAGGGTGGTGGACTCGCTAAAAAATTTGTTTCAAATGAGTTTGAAAGGTAGGATAAACAGCCTCATTTGTAAGCAAAAAAGGTGGACACGCCAAAAAATGTGTTTCAAATGAGTTCGAAAGGAAGGGTGGTTGACTCGCTAAAAAATGTGCTTCAAATGAACTCAAAAGGTAGGGTAAACAGACTCATTTCTAAGCAAAAATGGTGGACTCGCCGAAAAATGTGTTTCAAATGAGCTCAAAACGTAGGGTGGTGTGGACTCGCTAAAAAATGTGTTTCGAATGAGCTCGAAAGGTAGGGTAAACGGCCTCATTTCTAAGGAAAAATGGTGGACTCGCCAAAAAATGTGTTTCAAATGAGCTTCAAAGGTAGGGTGGTGGTCTGCTGAAAAATGTGTTTCAAATGAGCTCCAATGAAAGGGAAAACGACCCCATTTCTGAGCAAAAATGGTGGACTCGCCGAAAATTGTGTTTCATATGAGCTCGGAAGGTAGGGTGGTGGACTCGCTAAAAAATGTGTTTCAAATGAGTTTGAAAGGTAGGATAAACAACCTCATTTGTATGCAAAAAATGTGGACACGCCGAAAAATGGTTTTAAATGAGTTCGAAAGGTAGGGTGGTTGACTCGCTAAAAAATGTGTTTCAAATGAATTGAAAAGGTACGGTAAACAGACTCATTTCTAAGCAAAAATGGTGGACACGCCGAAAAATGTGTTTCAAATGAGCTCAAAACGTAGGGTGGTGTGGACTCGCTAAAAAATGTGTTTCGAATGAGCTCGAAAGGTAGGGTAAACGTAATCATTTCTAAGAAAAAATGGCGGACTCTCCGAAAAATGTTTTTCAAATGAGCTCGAAAGGAAGGGTGGTGTGGACTCGCTAAAATATGTGTTTCAAATGAGCTCGAAAGGTAGGGTAAACGGCCTCATTTCTAAGAAAAAAGGGTGGACTCGCCAAAAAATGTTTTTCAAATGAGCTTTAAAGGTAGGGTTGTGATCTAGCTGAAAAATGTGTTTCAAATGAGCTCCAATGATAGGGAAAACGGCCCCATTTATGAGCAAAAATAGTGGACTCGCCGAAAATTGTGTTTCATATGAGCTCGAAAGGTAGGGTGGTGGACTCGCTAAAAAAGTGTTTCAAATGAGTTTGAAAGGTAGGATAAACAACCTCATTTGTATGCAAAAAAGGTGGACACGCCGAAAAATGGTTTTAAATGAGTTCGAAAGGTAGGGTGGTTGACTCGCTAAAAAATGTGTTTCAAATGAATTGAAAAGGTAGGGTAAACAGACTCAACTAAGCAAAAATGGTGGACTCGCCGAAAAATGTGTTTCAAATGAGCTCAAAACGTAGGGTGGTGTGGACTCGCTAAAAAATGTGTTTCGAATGAGCTCGAAAGGTAGGGTAAACGGCCTCATTTCTAAGCAAAAAAAGGTGGACTCTCCGAAAAATGTGTTTCAAATGAGTTCGAAAGATAGGGTGGTGTGGATTCGCTAAAATATGTGTTTCAAATGAGCTCTAAAGGTAGGGTAAACGGCCTCATTTCTAAGAAAAAATGGTGGACTCGCCAAAAAGTGTTTTTCAAATGAGCTTTAAAGGTAGGGTGGTGATCTAGCTGAAAAATGTGTTTCAAATGAGCTCCAATGATAGGGAAAACGGCCCCATTTATGAGCAAAAATAGTGGACTCGCCGAAAATTGTGTTTCATATGAGCTCGAAAGGTAGGGTGGTGGACTCGCTAAAAATGTGTTTCAAATGAGTTTGAAAGGTAGGATAAACAACCTCATTTGTATGCAAAAAAGGTGGACACGCCGAAAAATGGTTTTAAATGAGTTCGAAAGGTAGGGTGGTTGACTCGCTAAAAAATGTGTTTCAAATGAATTGAAAAGGTAGGGTAAACAGACTCAACTAAGCAAAAATGGTGGACTCGCCGAAAAATGTGTTTCAAATGAGCTCAAAAGGTAGGGTGGTGTGGACTCGCTAAAAAATGTGTTTCGAATGAGCTCGAAAGGTAGGGTAAACGGCCTCATTTCTAAGCAAAAAATGGTGGACTCTCCGAAAAATGTGTTTCAAATGAGTTCGAAAGATAGGGTGGTGTGGATTCGCTAAAATATGTGTTTCAAATGAGCTCTAAAGGTAGGGTAAACGGCCTCATTTCTAAGAAAAAAGGGTGGACTCGCCAAAAAGTGTTTTTCAAATGAGCTTTAAAGGTAGGGTGGTGATCTAGCTGAAAAATGTGTTTCAAATGAGCTCCAATGATAGGGAAAACGGCCCCATTTATGAGCAAAAATGGTGGACTCGCCGAAAATTGTGTTTCATATGAGCTCGAAAGGTAGGGTGGTGGACTCGCTAAAATATGTGTTTCAAATGAGTTTGAAAGGTAGGATAAACAGCCTCATTTGTAAGCAAAAAAGGTGGACACGCCGAAAAATGTGTTTCAAATGAGTTCGAAAGGAAGGGTGGTTGACTCGCTAAAAAATGTGCTTGAAATGAACTCAAAAGGTAGGGTAAACAGACTCATTTCTAAGCAAAAATGGTGGACTCGCCGAAAAATGTGTTTCAAATGAGCTCAAAACGTAGGGTGGTGTGGACTCGCTAAAAAATGTGTTTCGAATGAGCTCGAAAGGTAGGGTAAACGTAATCATTTCTAAGAAAAAATGGTGGACTCTCCGAAAAATGTTTTTCAAATGAGCTCGAAAGGAAGGGTGGTGTGGACTCGCTAAAATATGTGTTTCAAATGAGCTCGAAAGGTAGGGTAAACGGCCTCATTTCTAAGCAAAAATGGTGGACTCGCCAAAAAATGTGTTTCAAATGAGCTTCAAAGGTAGGGTGGTGGTCTGCTGAAAAATGTGTTTCAAATGAGATCCAATGAAAGGGAAAACAACCCCATTTCTGAGCAAAAATGGTGGACTCGCCGAAAATTGTGTATCATATGAGCTCGAAAGGTAGGGTGGTGGACTCGCTAAAAATGTGTTTCAAATGAGTTTGAAAGGTAGGATAAACAGCCTCATTTGTATGCAAAAAAGGTGGACACGCCGAAAAATGGTTTTAAATGAGTTCGAAAGGTAGGGTGGTTGACTCGCTAAAAAATGTGTTTCAAATGAATTGAAAAGGTAGGGTAAACAGACTCATTTCTAAGCAAAAATGGTGGACTCGCCGAAAAATGTGTTTCAAATGAGCTCAAAACGTAGGGTGGTGTGGACTCGCTAAAAAATGTGTTTCGAATGAGCTCGAAAGGTAGGGTAAACGGCATCATTTCTAAGCAAAAATGGTGGACTCTCCGAAAAATGTGTTTCAAATGAGCTCGAAAGATAGGGTGGTGTGGATTCGCTAAAATATGTGTTTCAAATGAGCTCGAAAGGTAGGGTAAACGGCCTCATTTCTAAGAAAAAAGAGTGGACTCGCCAAAAAGTGTTTTTCAAATGAGCTTTAAAGGTAGGGTGGTTGACTCGCTAAAAAATGTGTTTCAAATGAGCTCGAAAGGTAGGCTAAACGACCTCATTTCTAAGCAAAAATGGTGGACTCGCCAAAAAATGTGTTTCAAATGAGTTTCAAAGGTAGGGTGGTGGTCTGCTGAAAAATGTGTTTCAAATGAGATCCAATGAAAGGGAAAACAACCCCATTTCTGAGCAAAAATGGTGGACTCGCCGAAAATTGTGTATCATATGAGCTCGAAAGGTAGGGTGGTGGACTCGCTAAAAATGTGTTTCAAATGAGTTTGAAAGGTAGGATAAACAGCCTCATTTTATGCAAAAAAGGTGGACACGCCGAAAAATGGTTTTAAATGAGTTCGAAAGGTAGGGTGGTTGACTCGCTAAAAAATGTGTTTCAAATGAATTGAAAAGGTAGGGTAAACAGACTCATTTCTAAGCAAAAATGGTGGACTCGTCGAAAAATGTGTTTCAAATGAGCTCAAAACGTAGGGTGGTGTGGACTCGCTAAAAAATGTGTTTCGAATGAGCTCGAAAGGTAGGGTAAACGGCCTCATTTCTAAGCAAAAATGGTGGACTCTCCGAAAAATGTGTTTCAAATGAGCTCGAAAGATAGGGTGGTGTGGACTCGCTAAAATATGTGTTTCAAATGAGCTCGAAAGGTAGGGTAAACGGCCTCATTTCTAAGAAAAAAGGGTGGACTCGCCAAAAAGTGTTTTTCAAATGAGCTTTAAAGGTAGGGTAGTGATCTAGCTGAAAAATGTGTTTCAAATGAGCTCCAATGATAGGGAAAACGGCCCCATTTATGAGCAAAAATGGTGGACTCGCCGAAAATTGTGTTTCATATGAGCTCGAAAGGTAGGGTGGTGGACTCGCTAAAATATGTGTTTCAAATGAGTTTGAAAGGTAGGATAAACAGCCTCATTTGTAAGCAAAAAAGGTGTACACGCCGAAAAATGTGTTTCAAATGAGTTCGAAAGGAAGGGTGGTTGACTCGCTAAAAAATGTGCTTCAAATGAACTCAAAAGGTAGGGTAAACAGACTCATTTCTAAGCAAAAATGGTGGACTCGCCGAAAAATGTGTTTCAAATGAGCTCAAAACGTAGGGTGGTGTGGACTCGCTAAAAAATGTGTTTCGAATGTGCTCGAAAGGTAGGGTAAACGTAATCATTTCTAAGAAAAAATGGTGGACTCTCCGAAAAATGTTTTTCAAATGAGCTCGAAAGGTAGGGTGGTGTGGACTGACTAAAATATGTGTTTAAAATGAGCTCGAAAGGTAGGGTAAACGGCCTCATTTCTAAGCAAAAATGGTGGACTCGCCAAAAAATGTGTTTCAAATGAGCTTCAAAGGTAGGGTGGTGGTCTGCTGAAAAATGTGTTTCAAATGAGCTCCAATGAAAGGGAAAACGACCCCATTTCTGAGCAAAAATGGTGGACTCGCCGAAAATTGTGTTTCATATGAGCTCGAAAGGTAGGGTGGTGGACTCGCTAAAAAATGTGTTTCAAATGAGTTTCAAAGGTAGGATAAACAGCCTCATTTGTATGCAAAAAAGGTGGACACGCCGAAAAATGGTTTTAAATGAGCTCGAAAGGTAGGGTGGTTGACTCGCTAAAAAATGTGTTTCAAATGAACTCAAAAGGTAGGGTAAACAGACTCATTTCTAAGCAAAAATGGTGGACTCGCCGAAAAAAGTGTTTCAAATGAGCTCAAAACGTAGGGTGGTGTGGACTCGCAAAAAAATGTGTTTCGAATGAGCTCAAAAGGTAGGGTAAACGTCATCATTTCTAAGAAAAAATGGTGTACTCTCCGAAAAATGTGCAAAATGAGCTCGAAAGGTAGTGTGGTGTGGACTCGCTAAAATATGTGTTTCAAATGAGTTCGAAAGGTAGGGGAAACGGCCTCATTTCTAAGAAAAAATGGTCGACTCGCCAAAAATGTGTTTCGAATGAGCTCGAAAGGTAGGGCGGTGGACTCGCTAAAAAATGTGTTTCAAATGAGCTCGAAAGGTAGGGTGGTGTGGACTCACTAAAATATGTGTTTCAAATGAGCTCGAAAGGTAGGGTAAACGACCTCATTTCTAAGCAAAAATGGTGGACTCGCCAAAAAATGTGTTTCAAATGAGCTTCAAAGGTAGGGTGGTGGTCTGCTGAAAAATATGTTTCAAATGAGCTCCAATGAAAGGGAAAACAACCCCATTTCTGAGCAAAAATGCTGGACTCGCCGAAAATTGTGTTTCATATGAGCTCGAAAGGTAGGGTGGTGGACTCGCTAAAAATGTGTTTCAAATGAGTTTGAAAGGTAGGATAAACAGCCTCATTTGTATGCAAAAAAGGTGGACACGCCGAAAAATGGTTTTAAATGAGTTCGAAAGGTAGGGTGGTTGACTCGCTAAAAAATGTGTTTCAAATGAATTCAAAAGGTAGGGTAAACAGACTCATTTCTAAGCAAAAATGGTGGACTCGCCGAAAAATGTGTTTCAAATGAGCTCAAAAGTAGGGTGGTGTGGACTCGCTAAAAAATGTGTTTCGAATGAGCTCGAAAGGTAGGGTAAACGGCCTCATTTCTAAGCAAAAATGGTGTACTCTCCGAAAAATGTGTTCAAAATGAGCTCGAAAGGTAGTGTGGTGTGGACTCGCTAAAATATGTGTTTCAAATGAGTTCGAAAGGTAGGGGAAACGGCCTCATTTCTAAGAAAAAATGGTCGACTCGCCAAAAATGTGTTTCGAATGAGCTCGAAAGGTAGGGCGGTGGACTCGCTAAAAAATGTGTTTCAAATGAGCTCGAAAGGTAGGGTAAACGGACTCATTTCTAAGAAAAAATGGTGGACTCGCCGAAAAATGTGTTTCATATGAGCTCCAAAGGTAGGGTGGTGGACTCGCTAAAATTTTTTTTTCAAATGAGCTCGAAAGGTAAGGTAAACGGTCTTATTTTGAAGAAAAAATAGTGGACTCGGTGGAAAATGTGTTTCAAATGAGCTCCAAAGGTAGGGTGGTGGACTCGCTAAAAAAGTGTTTAAAATGAGCTTCAAAGGTAGGGTGGTGATCTGCTGAAAAATGTGTTTCAAATGAGCTCCAATGAAAGGGAAACCGACCCCATTTCTGAGCAAAAATGGTGTAATCGCCAAAAATTGTGTTTCATATGAGCTCGAAAGGTAGAGTGGTGGACTCGCTAAAAAATGTGTTTCAAATGAGTTTGAAAGAAAGGATAAACAGCCTCATTTGTAAGCAAAAAAGGTGGACAAGCCGAAAAATGTGTTTCAAATGAGTTCGAAAGGTAGGGTGGTTGACTCGCTAAAAAATGTGTTTCAAATGAATTCAAAAGGTAGGGTAAACAGACTCATTTCTAAGCTAAAATGGTGGACTCGCCGAAAAATGTGTTTCAAATGAGCTCAAAACGTAGGGTGGTGTGAACTCGCAAAAAAATGTGTTTCGAATGAGCTCGAAAGGTAGGGTAAACGGCCTCATTTCTAAACAAAAATGGTGGACTCTCCGAAAAATGTGTTTAAAATGAGCTCGAAAGGTAGTGTGGTGTGGAGTCTCTAAAATATGTGTTTCAAATGAGTTCGATAGGTAGGGGAAACGGCCTCATTTCTAAGAAAAAATGGTGGACCAGCCAAAAATGTGTTTCGAATGAGCTCGAAAGGTAGGGTGGTGGACTCGCTAAAAAATGTGTTTCAAATGAGCTCGAAAGGTAGGGTAAACGGACTCATTTCTAAGAAAAAATGGTGGACTCGCCGAAAAATGTGTTTCATATGAGCTCCAAAGGTAGGGTGGTGGACTCGCTAAAAAAAATTGTTTCAAATGAGCTCGAAAGGTAAGGTAAACGGTCTTATTTCGAAGAAAAAATAGTGGACTCGGTGGAAAATGTGTTTCAAATGAGCTCCAAAGGAAGGGTGGTGGACTCGCTAAAAAAAGTGTTTTAAATGAGCTTCAAAGGTAGGGTGGTGATCTGCTGAAAAATGTGTTTCAAATGAGCTCCAATGAAAGGGAAAACGACCCCATTTCTGAGCAAAAATGGTGGAATCGCCAAAAATTGTGTTTCATATGAGCTCGAAAGGTAGAGTGGTGGACTCGCTAAAAAATGTGTTTCAAATGAGTTTGAAAGAAAGGATAAACAGCCTCATTTGTAAGCAAAAAAGGTGGACAAGCCGAAAAATGTGTTTCAAATGAGTTCGAAAGGTAGGGTGGTTGACTCGCTAAAAAATGGGTTTCAAATGAATTCAAAAGGTAGGGTAAACAGACTCATTTCTAAGATAAAATGGTGGACTCGCCGAAAAATGTGTTTCAAATGAGCTCAAAACGTAGGGTGGTGTGGACTCGCTAAAAAATGTGTTTCGAATGAGCTCGAAAGGTAGGGTAAACGGCCTCATTTCCAAACAAAAATGGTGGACTCTCCGAAAAATGTGTTTAAAATGAGCTCGAAAGGTAGTGTGGTGTTGAGTCGCTAAAATATGTGTTTCAAATGAGTTCGATAGGTAGGGGAAACGGCCTCATTTCTAAGAAAAAATGGTGGACCAGCCAAAAATGTGTTTCGAATGAGCTCGAAAGGTAGGGTGGTGGACTCGCTAAAAAATGTGTTTCAAATGAGCTCGAAAGGTAGGGTAAACGGACTCATTTCTAAGAAAAAATGGTGGACTCGACGAAAAATGTGTTTCATATGAGCTCCAAAGGTAGGGTGGTGGACTCGCTAAAAAAATTTGTTTCAAATGAGCTCGAAAGGTAAGGTAAACGGTCTTATTTCGAAGAAAAAATAGTGGACTCGGTGGAAAATGTGTTTCAAATGAGCTCCAAAGGTAGGGTGGTGGACTCGCTAAAAAAAGTGTTTTAAATGAGCTTCAAAGGTAGGGTGGTGATTTGCTGAAAAATGTGTTTCAAATGAGCTCCAATGAAAGGGAAAACGACCCCATTTCTGAGCAAAAATGGTGGACTCGACGAAAAATGTGTTTCATATGAGCTCCAAAGGTAGGGTGGTGGACTCGCTAAAAAAAATTGTTTCAAATGAGCTCGAAAGGTAAGGTAAACGGTCTTATTTCGAAGAAAAAATAGTGGACTCGGTGGAAAATGTGTTTCAAATGAGCTCCAAAGGTAGGGTGGTGGACTCGCTAAAAAAAGTGTTTTAAATGAGCTTCAAAGGTAGGGTGGTGATTTGCTGAAAAATGTGTTTCAAATGAGCTCCAATGAAAGGGAAAACGACCCCATTTCTGAGCAAAAATGGTGGAATCGTCGAAAATTGTGTTTCATATGAGCTCGAAAGGTAGGGTGGTGGACTCGCTAAAAAAATGTGTTTCAAATGAGTTTGAAAGAAAGGACAAACAACCTCATTTGTAAGCAAAAAAGGTGGACAAGCCGAAAAATGGTTTTAAATGAGTTCGAAAGGTAGGGTGGTTGACTTGCTAAAAAATGTGTTTCAAATGAATTCAAATAGTAGGGTAAACAGACTCATTTCTAAGCAAAAATGGTGGACTCGCCGAAAAATGTGTTTCAAATGAGCTCAAAACGTAGGGTGGTGTGGACTCGCTGAAAAATGTGTTTCGAATGAGCTCGAAAGGTAGGGTAAACAGCCTCATTTCTAAACAAAAATGGTGGACTCTCCGAAAAATGTGTTTAAAATGAGCTCGAAAGGTAGTGTGGTGTGTAGTCGCTAAAATATGTGTTTCAAATGAGTTCGAAAGGTAGGGGAAACGGCCTCATTTCCAAGAAAAAATGGTGGAGCAGCCAAAAATGTGTTTCGAATGAGCTTGAAAGGTAGGGTGGTGGACTAGCTAAAAAATGTGTTTCAAATGAGCTCGAAAGGTAGGGTAAACAGACTCATTTCCAAGCAAAAATGGTGGACTCGCCGAAAATGTGTTTCATATGAGCTCCAAAGGTAGGGTGGTGAACTCGCTAAAAAAATTTGTTTCAAATGAGCTCGAAAGGTAAGGTAAACGGTCTTATTTCTAAGAAAAAATAGTGGACTCGGTGGAAAATGTGTTTCAAATGAGCTCCAAAGGTAGGGTGGTGGACTCGCTAAAAAATGTGTTTCAAATGAGTTTGAAAGGTACGATAAACAGCCTCATTTGTATGCAAAAAAGGTGGACACGCTGAAAAATGGTTTTAAATGAGTTCGAAAGGTAGGGTGGTTGACTCGCTAAAAAATGTGTTTCAAATGAACTCAAAAGGTAGGGTAAACAGACTCATTTCTAAGAAAAAATGGTGGACTCGCCGAAAAATGTGTTTCAAATGAGCTCAAAACGTAGGGTGGTGTGGACTCGCAAAAAAATGTGTTTCGAATGAGCTCGAAAGGTAGGGTAAACGTCATCATTTCTAAGAAAAAATGGTGGACTCTCCGAAAAATGTGTTTCAAATGAGCTCGAAAGGTAGGGTGGTGTGGACTCACTAAAATATGTGTTTCAAATGAGCTCGAAAGGTAGGGTAAACGACCTCATTTCTAAGCAAAAATGGTGGACTCGCCAAAAAATGTGTTTCAAATGAGCTTCAAAGGTAGGGTGGTGGTCTGCTGAAAAATGTGTTTCAAATGAGCTCCAATGAAAGGGAAAACAACCCCATTTCTGAGCAAAAATGGTGGACTCGCCGAAAATTGTGTTTCATATGAGCTCGAAAGGTAGGGTGGTGGACTCGCTAAAAATGTGTTTCAAATGAGTTTGAAAGGTAGGATAAACATCCTCATTTGTATGCAAAAAAGGTGGACACGCCGAAAAATGGTTTTAAATCAGTTCGAAAGGTAGGGTGGTTGACTCGCTAAAAAATGTGTTTCAAATGAATTCAAAAGGTAGGGTAAACAGACTCATTTCTAAGCAAAAATGGTGGACTCGCCGAAAAATGTGTTTCAAATGAGCTCAAAAGTAGGGTGGTGTGGACTCGCTAAAAAATGTGTTTCGAATGAGCTCGAAAGGTAGGGTAAACGGCCTCATTTCTAAGCAAAAATGGTGTACTCTCCGAAAAATGTGTTCAAAATGAGCTCGAAAGGTAGTGTGGTGTGGACTCGCTAAAATATGTGTTTCAAATGAGTTCGAAAGGTAGGGGAAACGGCCTCATTTCTAAGAAAAAATGGTCGACACGCCAAAAATGTGTTTCGAATGAGCTCGAAAGGTAGGGTGGTGGACTCGCTAAAAAATGTGTTTCAAATGAGCTCGAAAGGTAGGGTAAACGGACTCATTTCTATGAAAAAATGGTGGACTCGCCGAAAAATGTGTTTCATATGAGCTCCAAAGGTAGGGTGGTGGACTCGCTAAAAAAAATTGTTTCAAATGAGCTCGAAAGGTAAGGTAAACGGTCTTATTTCGAAGAAAAAATAGTGGACTCGGTGGAAAATGTGTTTCAAATGAGCTCCAAAGGTAGGGTGGTGGACTCGCTAAAAAAGTGTTTTAAATGAGCTTCAAAGGTAGGGTGGTGATCTGCTGAAAAATGTGTTTCAAATGAGCTCCAATGAAAGGGAAAACGACCCCATTTCTGAGCAAAAATGGTGGAATCGCCGAAAATTGTGTTTCATATGAGCTCGAAAGGTAGAGTGGTGGACTCGCTAAAAAATGTGTTTCAAATGAGTTTGAAAGAAAGGATAAACAGCCTCATTTGTAAGCAAAAAAGGTGGACAAGCCGAAAAATGTGTTTCAAATGAGTTCGAAAGGTAGGGTGGTTGACTCGCTAAAAAATGTGTTTCAAATGAATTCAAAAGTTAGGGTAAACAGACTCATTTCTAAGCAAAAATGGTGGACTCGCCGAAAAATGTGTTTCAAATGAGCTCAAAACGTAGGGTGGTGTGGACTCGCTAAAAAATGTGTTTCGAATGAGCTCGAAAGGTAGGGTAAACAGCCTCATTTCTAAACAAAAATGGTGGACTCTCTGAAAAATGTGTTTAAAATGAGCTCGAAAGGTAGTGTGGTGTGGAGTCGCTAAAATATGTGTTTCAAATGAGTTCGAAAGGTAGGGGAAACGGCCTCATTTCTAAGAAAAAATGGTGGACCAGCCAAAAATGTGTTTCGAATGAGCTCGAAAGGTAGGGTGGTGGACTCGCTAAAAAATGTGTTTCAAATGAGCTCGAAAGGTAGGGTAAACGGACTCATTTCCAAGCAAAAATGGTGGACTCGCCGAAAAATGTGTTTCATATGAGCTCCAAAGGTAGGGTGGTGAACTCGCTAAAAAAATTTGTTTCAAATGAGCTCGAAAGGTAAGGTAAACGGTCTTATTTCTAAGAAAAAATAGTGGACTCGGTGGAAAATGTGTTTCAAATGAGATCCAAAGGTAGGGTGGTGGACTCGCTAAAAAATGTGTTTCAAATGAGTTTGAAAGGTACGATAAACAGCCTCATTTGTATGCAAAAAAGGTGGACACGCCGAAAAATGGTTTTAAATGAGTTCGAAAGGTAGGGTGGTTGACTCGCTAAAAAATGTGTTTCAAATGAACTCAAAAGGTAGGGTAAACAGACTCATTTCTAAGAAAAAATGGTGGACTCGCCGAAAAATGTGTTTCAAATGAGCTCAAAACGTAGGGTGGTGTGGACTCGCAAAAAAATGTGTTTCGAATGAGCTCGAAAGGTAGGGTAAACAGCCTCATTTCTAAACAAAAATGGTGGACTCTCCGAAAAATGTGTTTAAAATGAGCTCGAAAGGTAGTGTGGTGTGGAGTCGCTAAAATATGTGTTTCAAATGAGTTCGAAAGGTAGGGGAAACGGCCTCATTTCTAAGAAAAAATGGTGGACCAGCCAAAAATGTGTTTCGAATGAGCTCGAAAGGTAGGGTGGTGGACTCGCTAAAAAATGTGTTTCAAATGAGCTCGAAAGGTAGGGTAAACGGACTCATTTCCAAGCAAAAATGGTGGACTCGCCGAAAAATGTGTTTCATATGAGCTCCAAAGGTAGGGTGGTGAACTCGCTAAAAAAATTTGTTTCAAATGAGCTCGAAAGGTAAGGTAAACGGTCTTATTTCTAAGAAAAAATAGTGGACTCGATGGAAAATGTGTTTCAAATGAGATCCAAAGGTAGGGTGGTGGACTCGCTAAAAAATGTGTTTCAAATGAGTTTGAAAGGTACGATAAACAGCCTCATTTGTATGCAAAAAAGGTGGACACGCCGAAAAATGGTTTTAAATGAGTTCGAAAGGTAGGGTGGTTGACTCGCTAAAAAATGTGTTTCAAATGAACTCAAAAGGTAGGGTAAACAGACTCATTTCTAAGAAAAAATGGTGGACTCGCCGAAAAATGTGTTTCAAATGAGCTCAAAACGTAGGGTGGTGTGGACTCGCAAAAAAATGTGTTTCGAATGAGCTCGAAAGGTAGGGTAAACGTCATCATTTCAAAGGAAAAATGGTGGACTCTCCGAAAAATGTGTTTCAAATGAGCTCGAAAGGTAGGGTGGTGTGGACTCACTAAAATATGTGTTTCAAATGAGCTCGAAAGGTAGGGTAAACGACCTGATTTCTAAGCAAAAATGGTGGACTCGCCAAAAAATGTGTTTCAAATGAGCTTCAAAGGTAGGGTGGTGGTCTGCTGAAAAATGTGTTTCAAATGAGCTCCAATGAAAGGGAAAACAACCCCATTTCTGAGCAAAAATGGTGGACTCGCCGAAAATTGTGTTTCATATGAGCTCGAAAGGTAGGGTGGTGGACTCGCTAAAAATGTGTTTCAAATGAGTTTGAAAGGTAGGATAAACATCCTCATTTGTATGCAAAAAAGGTGGACACGCCGAAAAATGGTTTTAAATCAGTTCGAAAGGTAGGGTGGTTGACTCGCTAAAAAATGTGTTTCAAATGAATTCAAAAGGTAGGGTAAACAGACTCATTTCTAATCAAAAATGGTGGACTCGCCGAAAAATGTGTTTCAAATGAGCTCAAAAGTAGGGTGGTGTGGACTCGCTAATAAATGTGTTTCGAATGAGCTCGAAAGGTAGGGTAAACGGCCTCATTTCTAAGCAAAAATGGTGTACTCTCCGAAAAATGTGTTCAAAATGAGCTCGAAAGGTAGTGTGGTGTGGACTCGCTAAAATATGTGTTTCAAATGAGTTCGAAAGGTAGGGGAAACGGCCTCATTTCTAAGAAAAAATGGTCGACTCGCCAAAAATGTGTTTCGAATGAGCTCGAAAGGTAGGGTGGTGGACTCGCTAAAAAATGTGTTTCAAATGAGCTCGAAAGGTAGGGTAAACGGACTCATTTCTAAGAAAAAATGGTGGACTCGCCGAAAAATGTGTTTCATATGAGCTCCAAAGGTAGGGTGGTGGACTCGCTAAAAAAAATTGTTTCAAATGAGCTCGAAAGGTAAGGTAAACGGTCTTATTTCGAAGAAAAAATAGTGGACTCGGTGGAAAATGTGTTTCAAATGAGCTCCAAAGGTAGGGTGGTGGACTCGCCAAAAAATGTGTTTCAAATGAGCTTCAAAGGTAGGGTGGTGGTCTGCTGAAAAATGTGTTTCAAATGAGCTCCAATGAAAGGGAAAACAACCCCATTTCTGAGCAAAAATGGTGGACTCGCCGAAAATTGTGTTTCATATGAGCTCGAAAGGTAGGGTGGTGGACTCGCTAAAAATGTGTTTCAAATGAGTTTGAAAGGTAGGATAAACAGCCTCATTTGTATGCAAAAAAGGTGGACACGCCGAAAAATGGTTTTAAATGAGTTCGAAAGGTAGGGTGGTTGACTCGCTAAAAAATGTGTTTCAAATGAACTCAAAAGGTAGGGTAAACAGACTCATTTCTAAGAAAAAATGGTGGACTCGCCGAAAAATGTGTTTCAAATGAGCTCAAAACGTAGGGTGGTGTGGACTCGCTAAAAAATGTGTTTCGAATGAGCTCGAAAGGTAGGGTAAACGGCATCATTTCAAAGAAAAAATGGTGGACTCTCCGAAAAATGTGTTTCAAATGAGCTCGAAAGGTAGGGTGGTGTGGACTCACTAAAATATGTGTTTCAAATGAGCTCGAAAGGTAGGGTAAACGACCTCATTTCTAAGCAAAAATGGTGGACTCGCCAAAAAATGTGTTTCAAATGAGCTTCAAAGGTAGGGTGGTGGTCTGCTGAAAAATGTGTTTCAAATGAGCTCCAATGAAAGGGAAAACAACCCCATTTCTGAGCAAAAATGGTGGACTCGCCGAAAATTGTGTTTCATATGAGCTCGAAAGGTAGGGTGGTGGACTCGCTAAAAATGTGTTTCAAATGAGTTTGAAAGGTAGGATAAACATCCTCATTTGTATGCAAAAAAGGTGGACACGCCGAAAAATGGTTTTAAATCAGTTCGAAAGGTAGGGTGGTTGACTCGCTAAAAAATGTGTTTCAAATGAATTCAAAAGGTAGGGTAAACAGACTCATTTCTAATCAAAAATGGTGGACTCGCCGAAAAATGTGTTTCAAATGAGCTCAAAAGTAGGGTGGTGTGGACTCGCTAATAAATGTGTTTCGAATGAGCTCGAAAGGTAGGGTAAACGGCCTCATTTCTAAGCAAAAATGGTGTACTCTCCGAAAAATGTGTTCAAAATGAGCTCGAAAGGTAGTGTGGTGTGGACTCACTAAAATATGTGTTTCAAATGAGTTCGAAAGGTAGGGGAAACGGCCTCATTTCTAAGAAAAAATGGTCGACTCGCCAAAAATGTGTTTCGAATGAGCTCGAAAGGTAGGGTGGTGGACTCGCTAAAAAATGTGTTTCAAATGAGCTCGAAAGGTAGGGTAAACGGACTCATTTCTAAGAAAAAATGGTGGACTCGCCGAAAAATGTGTTTCATATGAGCTCCAAAGGTAGGGTGGTGGACTCGCTAAAAAAAATTGTTTCAAATGAGCTCGAAAGGTAAGGTAAACGGTCTTATTTTGAAGAAAAAATAGTGGACTCGGTGGAAAATGTGTTTCAAATGAGCTCCAAAGGTAGGGTGGTGGACTCGCCAAAAAATGTGTTTCAAATGAGCTTCAAAGGTAGGGTGGTGGTCTGCTGAAAAATGTGTTTCAAATGAGCTCCAATGAAAGGGAAAACAACCCCATTTCTGAGCAAAAATGGTGGACTCGCCGAAAATTGTGTTTCATATGAGCTCGAAAGGTAGGGTGGTGGACTCGCTAAAAATGTGTTTCAAATGAGTTTGAAAGGTAGGATAAACAGCCTCATTTGTATGCAAAAAAGGTGGACACGCCGAAAAATGGTTTTAAATGAGTTCGAAAGGTAGGGTGGTTGACTCGCTAAAAAATGTGTTTCAAATGAATTCAAAAGGTAGGGTAAACAGACTCATTTCTAAGCAAAAATGGTGGACTCGCCGAAAAATGTGTTTCAAATGAGCTCAAAAGTAGGGTGGTGTGGACTCGCTAAAAAATGTGTTTCGAATGAGCTCGAAAGGTAGGGTAAACGGCCTCATTTCTAAGCAAAAATGGTGTACTCTCCGAAAAATGTGTTCAAAATGAGCTCGAAAGGTAGTGTGGTGTGGACTCGCTAAAATATGTGTTTCAAATGAGTTCGAAAGTTAGGGGAAACGGCCTCATTTCTAAGAAAAAATGGTCGACACGCCAAAAATGTGTTTCGAATGAGCTCGAAAGGTAGGGTGGTGGACTCGCTAAAAAATGTGTTTCAAATGAGCTCGAAAGGTAGGGTAAACGGACTCATTTCTATGAAAAAATGGTGGACTCGCCGAAAAATGTGTTTCATATGAGCTCCAAAGGTAGGGTGGTGGACTCGCTAAAAAAAATTGTTTCAAATGAGCTCGAAAGGTAAGGTAAACGGTCTTATTTCGAAGAAAAAATAGTGGACTCGGTGGAAAATGTGTTTCAAATGAGCTCCAAAGGTAGGGTGGTGGACTCGCTAAAAAAGTGTTTTAAATGAGCTTCAAAGGTAGGGTGGTGATCTACTGAAAAATGTGTTTCAAATGAGCTCCAATGAAAGGGAAAACGACCCCATTTCTGAGCAAAAAATGGTGGAATCGCCGAAAATTGTGTTTCATATGAGCTCGAAAGGTAGAGTGGTGGACTCGCTAAAAAATGTGTTTCAGATGAGTTTGAAAGAAAGGATAAACAGCCTCATTTGTAAGCAAAAAAGGTGGACAAGCCGAAAAATGTGTTTCAAATGAGTTTGAAAGGTAGGGTGGTTGACTCGCTAAAAAATGTGTTTCAAATGAATTCAAAAGGTAGGGTAAACAGACTCATTTCTAAGCAAAAATGGTGGACTCGCCGAAAAATGTGTTTCAAATGAGCTCAAAACGTAGGGTGGTGTGGACTCGCTAAAAAATGTGTTTCGAATGAGCTCGAAAGGTAAGGTAAACAGCCTCATTTCTAAACAAAAATGGTGGACTCTCCGAAAAATGTGTTTCAAATGAGCTCGAAAGGTAGGGTAAACGACATCATTTCAAAGAAAAAATGGTGGACTCTCCGAAAAATGTGTTTCAAATGAGCTCGAAAGGTAGGGTGGTGTGGACTCACTAAAATATGTGTTTCAAATGAGCTCGAAAGGTAGGGTAAACGACCTCATTTCTAAGCAAAAATGGTGGACTCGCCAAAAAATGTGTTTCAAATGAGCTTCAAAGGTAGGGTGGTGGTCTGCTGAAAAATGTGTTTCAAATGAGCTCCAATGAAAGGGAAAACAACCCCATTTCTGAGCAAAAATGGTGGACTCGCCGAAAATTGTGTTTCATATGAGCTCGAAAGGTAGGGTGGTGGACTCGCTAAAAATGTGTTTCAAATGAGTTTGAAAGGTAGGATAAACATCCTCATTTGTATGCAAAAAAGGTGGACACGCCGAAAAATGGTTTTAAATCAGTTCGAAAGGTAGGGTGGTTGACTCGCTAAAAAATGTGTTTCAAATGAATTCAAAAGGTAGGGTAAACAGACTCATTTCTAATCAAAAATGGTGGACTCGCCGAAAAATGTGTTTCAAATGAGCTCAAAAGTAGGGTGGTGTGGACTCGCTAATAAATGTGTTTCGAATGAGCTCGAAAGGTAGGGTAAACGGCCTCATTTCTAAGCAAAAATGGTGTACTCTCCGAAAAATGTGTTCAAAATGAGCTCGAAAGGTAGTGTGGTGTGGACTCACTAAAATATGTGTTTCAAATGAGTTCGAAAGGTAGGGGAAACGGCCTCATTTCTAAGAAAAAATGGTCGACTCGCCAAAAATGTGTTTCGAATGAGCTCGAAAGGTAGGGTGGTGGACTCGCTAAAAAATGTGTTTCAAATGAGCTCGAAAGGTAGGGTAAACGGACTCATTTCTAAGAAAAAATGGTGGACTCGCCGAAAAATGTGTTTCATATGAGCTCCAAAGGTAGGGTGGTGGACTCGCTAAAAAAAATTGTTTCAATTGAGCTCGAAAGGTAAGGTAAACGGTCTTATTTCGAAGAAAAAATAGTGGACTCGGTGGAAAATGTGTTTCAAATGAGCTCCAAAGGTAGGGTGGTGGACTCGCCAAAAAATGTGTTTCAAATGAGCTTCAAAGGTAGGGTGGTGGTCTGCTGAAAAATGTGTTTCAAATGAGCTCCAATGAAAGGGAAAACAACCCCATTTCTGAGCAAAAATGGTGGACTCGCCGAAAATTGTGTTTCATATGAGCTCGAAAGGTAGGGTGGTGGACTCGCTAAAAATGTGTTTCAAATGAGTTTGAAAGGTAGGATAAACAGCCTCATTTGTATGCAAAAAAGGTGGACACGCCGAAAAATGGTTTTAAATGAGTTCGAAAGGTAGGGTGGTTGACTCGCTAAAAAATGTGTTTCAAATGAATTCAAAAGGTAGGGTAAACAGACTCATTTCTAAGCAAAAATGGTGGACTCGCCGAAAAATGTGTTTCAAATGAGCTCAAAAGTAGGGTGGTGTGGACTCGCTAAAAAATGTGTTTCGAATGAGCTCGAAAGGTAGGGTAAACGGCCTCATTTCTAAGCAAAAATGGTGTACTCTCCGAAAAATGTGTTCAAAATGAGCTCGAAAGGTAGTGTGGTGTGGACTCGCTAAAATATGTGTTTCAAATGAGTTCGAAAGTTAGGGGAAACGGCCTCATTTCTAAGAAAAAATGGTCGACACGCCAAAAATGTGTTTCGAATGAGCTCGAAAGGTAGGGTGGTGGACTCGCTAAAAAATGTGTTTCAAATGAGCTCGAAAGGTAGGGTAAACGGACTCATTTCTATGAAAAAATGGTGGACTCGCCGAAAAATGTGTTTCATATGAGCTCCAAAAGTAGGGTGGTGGACTCGCTAAAAAAAATTGTTTCAAATGAGCTCGAAAGGTAAGGTAAACGGTCTTATTTCGAAGAAAAAATAGTGGACTCGGTGGAAAATGTGTTTCAAATGAGCTCCAAAGGTAGGGTGGTGGACTCGCTAAAAAAGTGTTTTAAATGAGCTTCAAAGGTAGGGTGGTGATCTACTGAAAAATGTGTTTCAAATGAGCTCCAATGAAAGGGAAAACGACCCCATTTCTGAGCAAAAAATGGTGGAATCGCCGAAAATTGTGTTTCATATGAGCTCGAAAGGTAGAGTGGTGGACTCGCTAAAAAATGTGTTTCAGATGAGTTTGAAAGAAAGGATAAACAGCCTCATTTGTAAGCAAAAAAGGTGGACAAGCCGAAAAATGTGTTTCAAATGAGTTTGAAAGGTAGGGTGGTTGACTCGCTAAAAAATGTGTTTCAAATGAATTCAAAAGGTAGGGTAAACAGACTCATTTCTAAGCAAAAATGGTGGACTCGCCGAAAAATGTGTTTCAAATGAGCTCAAAACGTAGGGTGGTGTGGACTCGCTAAAAAATGTGTTTCGAATGAGCTCGAAAGGTAAGGTAAACAGCCTCATTTCTAAACAAAAATGGTGGACTCTCCGAAAAATGTGTTTAAAATGAGCTCGAAAGGTAGTGTGGTGTGGAGTCGCTAAAATATGTGTTTCAAATGAGTTCGAAAGGTAGGGGAAACGGCCTCATTTCTAAGAAAAAATGGTGGACCAGCCAAAAATGTGTTTCGAATGAGCTCGAAAGGTAGGGTGGTGGACTCACTAAAAAATGTGTTTCAAATGAGCTCGAAAGGTAGGGTAAACAGACTCATTTCCAAGCAAAAATGGTGGACTCGCCGAAAAATGTGTTTCATATGAGCTCCAAAGGTAGGGTGGTGAACTCGCTAAAAAAATTTGTTTCAAATGAGCTCGAAAGGTAAGGTAAACGGTCTTATTTCTAAGAAAAAATAGTGGACTCGGTGAAAAAAGTGTTTCAAATGAGCTCCAAAGGTAGGGTGGTGGACTCGCTAAAAAAAGTGTTTTAAATGAGCTTCAAAGGTAGGGTGGTGATCTGCTGAAAAATGTGTTTCAAATGAGCTCCAATGAAAGGGAAAACGACCCCATTTCTGAGGAAAAATGGTGGAATCGCCGAAAATTGTGTTTCATATGAGCTCGAAAGGTAGAGTGGTGGACTCGCTAAAAAATGTGTTTCAAATGAGTTTGAAAGAAAGGATAAACAGCCTCATTTGTAAGCAAAAAAGGTGGACAAGCCGAAAAATGTGTTTCAAATGAGTTCGAAAGGTAGGGTGGTTGAGTCGCAAAAAAATGTGTTTCAAATGAATTCAAAAGGTAGGGTAAACAGACTCATTTCTTAGCAAAAATGGTGGACTCGCCGAAAAATGTGTTTCAAATGAGCTCAAAACGTAGGGTGGTGTGGACTCGCTAAAAAATGTGTTTCGAATGAGCTCGAAAGGTAGGGTAAACAGCCTCATTTCTAAACAAAAAAGGTGGACTCTCCGAAAAATGTGTTTAAAATGAGCTCGAAAGGTAGTGTGGTGTGGAGTCGCTAAAATATGTGTTTCAAATGAGTTCGAAAGGTAGCGGAAACGGCCTCATTTCTAAGAAAAAAGGTGGACCAGCCAAAAATGTGTTTCGAATGAGCTCGAAAGGTAGGGTGGTGGACTCGCTAAAAAATGTGTTTCAAATGAGCTCGAAAGGTAGGGTAAACGGACTCATTTCCAAGCAAAAATGGTGGACTCGCCGAAAAATGTGTTTCATATGAGCTCCAAAGGTAGGGTGGTGAACTCGCTAATTTTTTTTTTCAAATGAGCTCGAAAGGTAAGGTAAACGGTCTTATTTCTAAGAAAAAATAGTGGACTCGGTGAAAAAAGTGTTTCAAATGAGCTCCAAAGGTAGGTTGGTGGACTCGCTTAAAATGTGTTTCAAATGAGCTTGAAAATAAAGGTAAACGGACTCATTTCTAAGTAAAAATGGTGGACTCGCCGAAAAATGTGTTTCAAATGAGCTCCAAAGTTAGGGTGGTGGACTCGCAAAAAATGTGTTTCAAATGATCTCGAAAGGTAGGGTAAACGGCCTTATTTCTAAGAGAAAATAGTGGGCTCGCCGGAAAATGTGTTTCAAATGAGCTCCAAAGGTAGGGTGGTGGACTCGCAAAAAAATGTGTTTCAAATGAGCTCGAAAGGTAGGGGAAACGGCCTCATTTCTAAGAAAAAATGGTGGACCTGCCAAAAATGTGTTTCGAATGAGCTCGAAAGGTAGGGTGGTGGACTCGCTAAAAAATGTGTTTCAAATGAGCTCGAAAGGTAGGGTAAACGGACTCATTTCTAAGAAAAAATGGTGGACTCGACGAAAAATGTGTTTCATATGAGCTCCAAAGGTAGGGTGGTGGACTCGCTAAAAAAAATTGTTTCAAATGAGCTCGAAAGGTAAGGTAAACGGTCTTATTTCGAAGAAAAAATAGTGGACTCGGTGGAAAATGTGTTTCAAATGAGCTCCAAAGGTAGGGTGGTGGACTCGCTAAAAAAAGTGTTTTAAATGAGCTTCAAAGGTAGGGTGGTGATTTGCTGAAAAATGTGTTTCAAATGAGCACCAATGAAAGGGAAAACGACCCCATTTCTGAGCAAAAATGGTGGAATCGTCGAAAATTGTGTTTCATATGTGCTCGAAAGGTAGAGTGGTGGACTCGCTAAAAAAATGTGTTTCAAATGAGTTTGAAAGAAAGGACAAACAACCTCATTTGTAAGCAAAAAAGGTGGACAAGCCGAAAAATGGGTTTCAAATGAGTTCGAAAGGTAGGGTGGTTGACTTGCTAAAAAATGTGTTTCAAATGAATTCAAAAGGTAGGGTAAACAGACTCATTTCTAAGCAAAAATGGTGGACTCGCCGAAAAATGTGTTTAAAATGAGCTCGAAAGGTAGTGTGGTGTGGAGTCGCTAAAATATGTGTTTCAAATGAGTTCGAAAGGTAGGGGAAACGGCCTCATTTCTAAGAAAAAATGGTGGACCAGCCAAAAATGTGTTTCGAATGAGCTCGAAAGGTAGGGTGGTGGACTCGCTAAAAAATGTGTTTCAAATGAGCTCGAAAGGTAGGGTAAACGGACTCATTTCCAAGCAAAAATGGTGGACTCGCCGAAAAATGTGTTTCATATGAGCTCCAAAGGTAGGGTGGTGAACTCGCTAAAAAAATTTGTTTCAAATGAGCTCGAAAGGTAAGGTAAACGGTCTTATTTCTAAGAAAAAATAGTGGACTCGGTGGAAAATGTGTTTCAAATGAGCTCCAAAGGTAGGGTGGTGGACTCGCTAAAAAATGTGTTTCAAATGAGTTTGAAAGGTACGATAAACAGCCTCATTTGTATGCAAAAAAGGTGGACACGCCGAAAAATGGTTTTAAATGAGTTCGAAAGGTAGGGTGGTTGACTCGCTAAAAAATGTGTTTCAAATGAACTCAAAAGGTAGGGTAAACAGACTCATTTCTAAGAAAAAATGGTGGACTCGCCGAAAAATGTGTTTCAAATGAGCTCAAAACGTAGGGTGGTGTGGACTCGCAAAAAAATGTGTTTCGAATGAGCTCGAAAGGTAGGGTAAACGTCATCATTTCAAAGGAAAAATGGTGGACTCTCCGAAAAATGTGTTTCAAATGAGCTCGAAAGGTAGGGTGGTGTGGACTCACTAAAATATGTGTTTCAAATGAGCTCGAAAGGTAGGGTAAACGACCTCATTTCTAAGCAAAAATGGTGGACTCGCCAAAAAATGTGTTTCAAATGAGCTTCAAAGGTAGGGTGGTGGTCTGCTGAAAAATGTGTTTCAAATGAGCTCCAATGAAAGGGAAAACAACCCCATTTCTGAGCAAAAATGGTGGACTCGCCGAAAATTGTGTTTCATATGAGCTCGAAAGGTAGGGTGGTGGACTCGCTAAAAATGTGTTTCAAATGAGTTTGAAAGGTAGGATAAACATTCTCATTTGTATGCAAAAAAGGTGGACACGCCGAAAAATGGTTTTAAATCAGTTCGAAAGGTAGGGTGGTTGACTCGCTAAAAAATGTGTTTCAAATGAATTCAAAAGGTAGGGTAAACAGACTCATTTCTAATCAAAAATGGTGGACTCGCCGAAAAATGTGTTTCAAATGAGCTCAAAAGTAGGGTGGTGTGGACTCGCTAATAAATGTGTTTCGAATGAGCTCGAAAGGTAGGGTAAACAGCCTCATTTCTAAGCAAAAATGGTGTACTCTCCGAAAAATGTGTTCAAAATGAGCTCGAAAGGTAGTGTGGTGTGGACTCGCTAAAATATGTGTTTCAAATGAGTTCGAAAGGTAGGGGAAACGGCCTCATTTCTAAGAAAAAATGGTCGACTCGCCAAAAATGTGTTTCGAATGAGCTCGAAAGGTAGGGTGGTGGACTCGCTAAAAAATGTGTTTCAAATGAGCTCGAAAGGTAGGGTAAACGGACTCATTTCTAAGAAAAAATGGTGGACTCGCCGAAAAATGTGTTTCATATGAGCTCCAAAGGTAGGGTGGTGGACTCGCTAAAAAAAATTGTTTCAAATGAGCTCGAAAGGTAAGGTAAACGGTCTTATTTCGAAGAAAAAATAGTGGACTCGGTGGAAAATGTGTTTCAAATGAGCTCCAAAGGTAGGGTGGTGGACTCGCCAAAAATGTGTTTCAAATGAGCTTCAAAGGTAGGGTGGTGGTCTGCTGAAAAATGTGTTTCAAATGAGCTCCAATGAAAGGGAAAACAACCCCATTTCTGAGCAAAAATGGTGGACTCGCCGAAAATTGTGTTTCATATGAGGTCGAAAGGTAGGGTGGTGGACTCGCTAAAAATGTGTTTCAAATGAGTTTGAAAGGTAGGATAAACAGCCTCATTTGTATGCAAAAAAGGTGGACACGCCGAAAAATGGTTTTAAATGAGTTCGAAAGGTAGGGTGGTTGACTCGCTAAAAAATGTGTTTCAAATGAACTCAAAAGGTAGGGTAAACAGACTCATTTCTAAGAAAAAATGGTGGACTCGCCGAAAAATGTGTTTCAAATGAGCTCAAAACGTAGGGTGGTGTGGACTCGCTAAAAAATGTGTTTCGAATGAGCTCGAAAGGTAGGGTAAACGGCATCATTTCAAAGAAAAAATGGTGGACTCTCCGAAAAATGTGTTTCAAATGAGCTCGAAAGGTAGGGTGGTGTGGACTCACTAAAATATGTGTTTCAAATGAGCTCGAAAGGTAGGGTAAACGACCTCATTTCTAAGCAAAAATGGTGGACTCGCCAAAAAATGTGTTTCAAATGAGCTTCAAAGGTAGGGTGGTGGTCTGCTGAAAAATGTGTTTCAAATGAGCTCCAATGAAAGGGAAAACAACCCCATTTCTGAGCAAAAATGGTGGACTCGCCGAAAATTGTGTTTGATATGAGCTCGAAAGGTAGGGTGGTGGACTCGCTAAAAATGTGTTTCAAATGAGTTTGAAAGGTAGGATAAACATCCTCATTTGTATGCAAAAAAGGTGGACACGCCGAAAAATGGTTTTAAATCAGTTCGAAAGGTAGGGTGGTTGACTCGCTAAAAAATGTGTTTCAAATGAATTCAAAAGGTAGGGTAAACAGACTCATTTCTAATCAAAAATGGTGGACTCGCCGAAAAATGTGTTTCAAATGAGCTCAAAAGTAGGGTGGTGTGGACTCGCTAATAAATGTGTTTCGAATGAGCTCGAAAGGTAGGGTAAACGGCCTCATTTCTAAGCAAAAATGGTGTACTCTCCGAAAAATGTGTTCAAAATGAGCTCGAAAGGTAGTGTGGTGTGGACTCGCTAAAATATGTGTTTCAAATGAGCTCGAAAGGTAGGGTAAACAACCTCATTTCTAAGCAAAAATGGTGGACTCGCCAAAAAATGTGTTTCAAATGAGCTTCAAAGGTAGGGTGGTGGTCTGCTGAAAAATGTGTTTCAAATGAGCTCCAATGAAAGGGAAAACAACCCCATTTCTAAGCAAAAATGGTGTACTCTCCGAAAAATGTGTTCAAAATGAGCTCGAAAGGTAGTGTGGTGTGGACTCGCTAAAATATGTGTTTCAAATGAGTTCGAAAGGTAGGGGAAACGGCCTCATTTCTAAGAAAAAATGGTCGACTCGCCAAAAATGTGTTTCGAATGAGCTCGAAAGGTAGGGTGGTGGACTCGCTAAAAAATGTGTTTCAAATGAGCTCGAAAGGTAGGGTAAACGGACTCATTTCTAAGAAAAAATGGTGGACTCGCCGAAAAATGTGTTTCATATGAGCTCCAAAGGTAGGGTGGTGGACTCGCTAAAAAAAATTGTTTCAAATGAGCTCGAAAGGTAAGGTAAACGGTCTTATTTCGAATAAAAAATAGTGGACTCGGTGGAAAATGTGTTTCAAATGAGCTCCAAAGGTAGGGTGGTGGACTCGCCAAAAAATGTGTTTCAAATGAGCTTCAAAGGTAGGGTGGTGGTCTGCTGAAAAATGTGTTTCAAATGAGCTCCAATGAAAGGGAAAACAACCCCATTTCTGAGCAAAAATGGTGGACTCGCCGAAAATTGTGTTTCATATGAGCTCGAAAGGTAGGGTGGTGGACTCGCTAAAAATGTGTTTCAAATGAGTTTGAAAGGTCGGATAAACAGCCTCATTTGTATGCAAAAAAGGTGGACACGCCGAAAAATGGTTTTAAATGAGTTCGAAAGGTAGGGTGGTTGACTCGCTAAAAAATGTGTTTCAAATGAACTCAAAAGGTAGGGTAAACAGACTCATTTCTAAGAAAAAATGGTGGACTCGCCGAAAAATGTGTTTCAAATGAGCTCAAAACGTAGGGTGGTGTGGACTCGCTAAAAAATGTGTTTCGAATGAGCTCGAAAGGTAGGGTAAACGGCATCATTTCAAAGAAAAAATGGTGGACTCTCCGAAAAATGTGTTTCAAATGAGCTCGAAAGGTAGGGTGGTGTGGACTCACTAAAATATGTGTTTCAAATGAGCTCGAAAGGTAGGGTAAACGACCTCATTTCTAAGCAAAAATGGTGGACTCGCCAAAAAATGTGTTTCAAATGAGCTCCAATGAAAGGGAAAACAACCCCATTTCTGAGCAAAAATGGTGGACTCGCCGAAAATTGTGTTTCATATGAGCTCGAAAGGTAGGGTGGTGGACTCGCTAAAAATGTGTTTCAAATGAGTTTGAAAGGTAGGATAAACATCCTCATTTGTATGCAAAAAAGGTGGACACGCCGAAAAATGGTTTTAAATCAGTTCGAAAGGTAGGGTGGTTGACTCGCTAAAAAATGTGTTTCAAATGAATTCAAAAGGTAGGGTAAACAGACTCATTTCTAATCAAAAATGGTGGACTCGCCGAAAAATGTGTTTCAAATGAGCTCAAAAGTAGGGTGGTGTGGACTCGCTAATAAATGTGTTTCGAATGAGCTCGAAAGGTAGGGTAAACGGCCTCATTTCTAAGAAAAAATGGTGTACTCTCCGAAAAATGTGTTCAAAATGAGCTCGAAAGGTAGTGTGGTGTGGACTCGCTAAAATATGTGTTTCAAATGAGTTCGAAAGGTAGGGGAAACGGCCTCATTTCTAAGAAAAAATGGTCGACTCGCCAAAAATGTGTTTCGAATGAGCTCGAAAGGTAGGGTGGTGGACTCGCTAAAAAATGTGTTTCAAATGAGCTCGAAAGGTAGGGTAAACGGACTCATTTCTAAGAAAAAATGGTGGACTCGCCGAAAAATGTGTTTCATATGAGCTCCAAAGGTAGGGTGGTGGACTCGCTAAAAAAAATTGTTTCAAATGAGCTCGAAAGGTAAGGTAAACGGTCTTATTTCGAAGAAAAAATAGTGGACTCGGTGGAAAATGTGTTTCAAATGAGCTCCAAAGGTAGGGTGGTGGACTCGCCAAAAAATGTGTTTCAAATGAGCTTCAAAGGTAGGGTGGTGGTCTGCTGAAAAATGTGTTTCAAATGAGCTCCAATGAAAGGGAAAACAACCCCATTTCTGAGCAAAAATGGTGGACTCGCCGAAAATTGTGTTTCATATGAGCTCGAAAGGTAGGGTGGTGGACTCGCTAAAAATGTGTTTCAAATGAGTTTGAAAGGTAGGATAAACAGCCTCATTTGTATGCAAAAAAGGTGGACACGCCGAAAAATGGTTTTAAATGAGTTCGAAAGGTAGGGTGGTTGACTCGCTAAAAAATGTGTTTCAAATGAATTCAAAAGGTAGGGTAAACAGACTCATTTCTAAGCAAAAATGGTGGACTCGCCGAAAAATGTGTTTCAAATGAGCTCAAAAGTAGGGTGGTGTGGACTCGCTAAAAAATGTGTTTCGAATGAGCTCGAAAGGTAGGGTAAACGGCCTCATTTCTAAGCAAAAATGGTGTACTCTCCGAAAAATGTGTTCAAAATGAGCTCGAAAGGTAGTGTGGTGTGGACTCGCTAAAATATGTGTTTCAAATGAGTTCGAAAGTTAGGGGAAACGGCCTCATTTCTAAGAAAAAATGGTCGACACGCCAAAAATGTGTTTCGAATGAGCTCGAAAGGTAGGGTGGTGGACTCGCTAAAAAATGTGTTTCAAATGAGCTCGAAAGGTAGGGTAAACGGACTCATTTCTATGAAAAAATGGTGGACTCGCCGAAAAATGTGTTTCATATGAGCTCCAAAGGTAGGGTGGTGGACTCGCTAAAAAAAATTGTTTCAAATGAGCTCGAAAGGTAAGGTAAACGGTCTTATTTCGAAGAAAAAATAGTGGACTCGGTGGAAAATGTGTTTCAAATGAGCTCCAAAGGTAGGGTGGTGGACTCGCTAAAAAAGTGTTTTAAATGAGCTTCAAAGGTAGGGTGGTGATCTACTGAAAAATGTGTTTCAAATGAGCTCCAATGAAAGGGAAAACGACCCCATTTCTGAGCAAAAAATGGTGGAATCGCCGAAAATTGTGTTTCATATGAGCTCGAAAGGTAGAGTGGTGGACTCGCTAAAAAATGTGTTTCAGATGAGTTTGAAAGAAAGGATAAACAGCCTCATTTGTAAGCAAAAAAGGTGGACAAGCCGAAAAATGTGTTTCAAATGAGTTTGAAAGGTAGGGTGGTTGACTCGCTAAAAAATGTGTTTCAAATGAATTCAAAAGGTAGGGTAAACAGACTCATTTCTAAGCAAAAATGGTGGACTCGCCGAAAAATGTGTTTCAAATGAGCTCAAAACGTAGGGTGGTGTGGACTCGCTAAAAAATGTGTTTCGAATGAGCTCGAAAGGTAAGGTAAACAGCCTCATTTCTAAACAAAAATGGTGGACTCTCCGAAAAATGTGTTTAAAATGAGCTCGAAAGGTAGTGTGGTGTGGAGTCGCTAAAATATGTGTTTCAAATGAGTTCGAAAGGTAGGGGAAACGGCCTCATTTCTAAGAAAAAATGGTGGACCAGCCAAAAATGTGTTTCGAATGAGCTCGAAAGGTAGGGTGGTGGACTCACTAAAAAATGTGTTTCAAATGAGCTCGAAAGGTAGGGTAAACGGACTCATTTCCAAGCAAAAATGGTGGACTCGCCGAAAAATGTGTTTCATATGAGCTCCAAAGGTAGGGTGGTGAACTCGCTAAAAAAATTTGTTTCAAATGAGCTCGAAAGGTAAGGTAAACGGTCTTATTTCTAAGAAAAAATAGTGGACTCGGTGAAAAAAGTGTTTCAAATGAGCTCCAAAGGTAGGGTGGTGGACTCGCTAAAAAAAGTGTTTTAAATGAGCTTCAAAGGTAGGGTGGTGATCTGCTGAAAAATGTGTTTCAAATGAGCTCCAATGAAAGGGAAAACGACCCCATTTCTGAGGAAAAATGGTGGAATCGCCGAAAATTGTGTTTCATATGAGCTCGAAAGGTAGAGTGGTGGACTCGCTAAAAAATGTGTTTCAAATGAGTTTGAAAGAAAGGATAAACAGCCTCATTTGTAAGCAAAAAAGGTGGACAAGCCGAAAAATGTGTTTCAAATGAGTTCGAAAGGTAGGGTGGTTGAGTCGCTAAAAAATGTGTTTCAAATGAATTCAAAAGGTAGGGTAAACAGACTCATTTCTTAGCAAAAATGGTGGACTCGCCGAAAAATGTGTTTCAAATGAGCTCAAAACGTAGGGTGGTGTGGACTCGCTAAAAAATGTGTTTCGAATGAGCTCGAAAGGTAGGGTAAACGGCCTCATTTCTAAACAAAAAAGGTGGACTCTCCGAAAAATGTGTTTAAAATGAGCTCGAAAGGTAGTGTGGTGTGGAGTCGCTAAAATATGTGTTTCAAATGAGTTCGAAAGGTAGCGGAAACGGCCTCATTTCTAAGAAAAAATGGTGGACCAGCCAAAAATGTGTTTCGAATGAGCTCGAAAGGTAGGGTGGTGGACTCGCTAAAAAATGTGTTTCAAATGAGCTCGAAAGGTAGGGTAAACGGACTCATTTCCAAGCAAAAATGGTGGACTCGCCGAAAAATGTGTTTCATATGAGCTCCAAAGGTAGGGTGGTGAACTCGCTAATTTTTTTTTTTCAAATGAGCTCGAAAGGTAAGGTAAACGGTCTTATTTCTAAGAAAAAATAGTGGACTCGGTGAAAAAAGTGTTTCAAATGAGCTCCAAAGGTAGGTTGGTGGACTCGCTTAAAATGTGTTTCAAATGAGCTTGAAAATAAAGGTAAACGGACTCATTTCTAAGTAAAAATGGTGGACTCGCCGAAAAATGTGTTTCAAATGAGCTCCAAAGTTAGGGTGGTGGACTCGCAAAAAATGTGTTTCAAATGATCTCGAAAGGTAGGGTAAACGGCCTTATTTCTAAGAGAAAATAGTGGGCTCGCCGGAAAATGTGTTTCAAATGAGCTCCAAAGGTAGGGTGGTGGACTCGCAAAAAAATGTGTTTCAAATGAGCTCGAAAGGTAGGGGAAACGGCCTCATTTCTAAGAAAAAATGGTGGACCTGCCAAAAATGTGTTTCGAATGAGCTCGAAAGGTAGGGTGGTGGACTCGCTAAAAAATGTGTTTCAAATGAGCTCGAAAGGTAGGGTAAACGGACTCATTTCTAAGAAAAAATGGTGGACTCGACGAAAAATGTGTTTCATATGAGCTCCAAAGGTAGGGTGGTGGACTCGCTAAAAAAAATTGTTTCAAATGAGCTCGAAAGGTAAGGTAAACGGTCTTATTTCGAAGAAAAAATAGTGGACTCGGTGGAAAATGTGTTTCAAATGAGCTCCAAAGGTAGGGTGGTGGACTCGCTAAAAAAAGTGTTTTAAATGAGCTTCAAAGGTAGGGTGGTGATTTGCTGAAAAATGTGTTTCAAATGAGCACCAATGAAAGGGAAAACGACCCCATTTCTGAGCAAAAATGGTGGAATCGTCGAAAATTGTGTTTCATATGAGCTCGAAAGGTAGAGTGGTGGACTCGCTAAAAAAATGTGTTTCAAATGAGTTTGAAAGAAAGGACAAACAACCTCATTTGTAAGAAAAAAAGGTGGACAAGCCGAAAAATGGGTTTCAAATGAGTTCGAAAGGTAGGGTGGTTGACTTGCTTAAAAATGTGTTTCAAATGAATTCAAAAGGTAGGGTAAACAGACTCATTTCTAAGCAAAAATGGTGGACTCGCCGAAAAATGTGTTTCAAATGAGCTCAAAACGTAGGGTGGTGTGGACTCGCTAAAAAATGTGTTTCGAATGAGCTCGAAAGGTAGGGTAAACAGCCTCATTTCTAAACAAAAATGGTGGACTCTCCGAAAAATGTGTTTAAAATGAGCTCGAAAGGTAGTGTGGTGTGTAGTCGCTAAAATATGTGTTTCAAATGAGTTCGAAAGGTAGGGGAAACGGCCTCATTTCCAAGAAAAAATGGTGGAGCAGCCAAAAATGTGTTTCGAATGAGCTCGAAAGGTAGGGTGGTGGACTAGCTAAAAAATGTGTTTCAAATGAGCTCGAAAGGTAGGGTAAACAGATTCATTTCCAAGCAAAAATGGTGGACTCGCCGAAAATGTGTTTCATATGACCTCCAAAGGTAGGGTGGTGAACTCGCTAAAAAATTTTGTTTCAAATGAGCTCGAAAGGTAAGGTAAACGGTCTTATTTCTAAGAAAAAATAGTGGACTCGGTGGAAAATGTGTTTCAAATGAGCTCCAAAGGTAGGGTGGTGGACTCGCTAAAAAATGTGTTTCAAATGAGTTTGAAAGGTACGATAAACAGCCTCATTTGTATGCAAAAAAGGTGGACACGCCGAAAAATGGTTTTAAATGAGTTCGAAAGGTAGGGTGGTTGACTCGCTAAAAAATGTGTTTCAAATGAACTCAAAAGGTAGAGTAAACAGACTCATTTCTAAGAAAAAATGGTGGACTCGCCGAAAAATGTGTTTCAAATGAGCTCAAAACGTAGGGTGGTGTGGACTCGCAAAAAAATGTGTTTCGAATGAGCTCGAAAGGTAGGGTAAACGTCATCATTTCTAAGAAAAAATGGTGGACTCTCCGAAAAATGTGTTTCAAATGAGCTCGAAAGGTAGGGTGGTGTGGACTCACTAAAATATGTGTTTCAAATGAGCTCGAAAGGTAGGGTAAACGACCTCATTTCTAAGCAAAAATGGTGGTCTCGCCAAAAAATGTGTTTCAAATGAGCTTCAAAGGTAGGGTGGTGGTCTGCTGGAAAATGTGTTTCAAATGAGCTCCAATGAAAGGGAAAACAACCCCATTTCTGAGCAAAAATGGTGGACTCGCCGAAAATTGTGTTTCATATGAGCTCGAAAGGTAGGGTGGTGGACTCGCTAAAAATGTGTTTCAAATGAGTTTGAAAGGTAGGATAAACATCCTCATTTGTATGCAAAAAAGGTGGACACGCCGAAAAATGGTTTTAAATCAGTTCGATAGGTAGGGTGGTTGACTCGCTAAAAAATGTGTTTCAAATGAATTCAAAAGGTAGGGTAAACAGACTCATTTCTAATAAAAAATGGTGGACTCGCCGAAAAATGTGTTTCAAATGAGCTCAAAAGTAGGGTGGTGTGGACTCGCTAAAAAATGTGTTTCGAATGAGCTCGAAAGGTAGGGTAAACGGCCTCATTTCTAAGCAAAAATGGTGTACTCTCCGAAAAATGTGTTCAAAATGAGCTCGAAAGGTAGTGTGGTGTGGACTCGCTAAAATATGTGTTTCAAATGAGTTCGAAAGGTAGGGGAAACGGCCTCATTTCTAAGAAAAAATGGTCGACACGCCAAAAATGTGTTTCGAATGAGCTCGAAAGGTAGGGTGGTGGACTCGCTAAAAAATGTGTTTCAAATGACCTCGAAAGGTAGGGTAAACGGACTCATTTCGATGAAAAAATGGTGGACTCGCCGAAAAATGTGTTTCATATGAGCTCCAAAGGTAGGGTGGTGGACTCGCTAAAAAAAATTGTTTCAAATGAGCTCGAAAGGTAAGGTAAACGGTCTTATTTCTAAGAAAAAATAGTGGACTCGGTGGAAAATGTGTTTCAAATGAGCTCCAAAGGTAGGGTGGTGGACTCGCTAAAAAATGTGTTTCAAATGAGTTTGAAAGGTACGATAAACAGCCTCATTTGTATGCAAAAAAGGTGGACACGCCGAAAAATGGTTTTAAATGAGTTCGAAAGGTAGGGTGGTTGACTCGCTAAAAAATGTGTTTCAAATGAACTCAAAAGGTAGAGTAAACAGACTCATTTCTAAGAAAAAATGGTGGACTCGCCGAAAAATGTGTTTCAAATGAGCTCAAAACGTAGGGTGGTGTGGACTCGCAAAAAAATGTGTTTCGAATGAGCTCGAAAGGTAGGGTAAACGTCATCATTTCTAAGAAAAAATGGTGGACTCTCCGAAAAATGTGTTTCAAATGAGCTCGAAAGGTAGGGTGGTGTGGACTCACTAAAATATGTGTTTCAAATGAGCTCGAAAGGTAGGGTAAACGACCTCATTTCTAAGCAAAAATGGTGGACTCGCCAAAAAATGTGTTTCAAATGAGCTTCAAAGGTAGGGTGGTGGTCTGCTGGAAAATGTGTTTCAAATGAGCTCCAATGAAAGGGAAAACAACCCCATTTCTGAGCAAAAATGGTGGACTCGCCGAAAATTGTGTTTCATATGAGCTCGAAAGGTAGGGTGGTGGACTCGCTAAAAATGTGTTTCAAATGAGTTTGAAAGGTAGGATAAACATCCTCATTTGTATGCAAAAAAGGTGGACACGCCGAAAAATGGTTTTAAATCAGTTCGATAGGTAGGGTGGTTGACTCGCTAAAAAATGTGTTTCAAATGAATTCAAAAGGTAGGGTAAACAGACTCATTTCTAATCAAAAATGGTGGACTCGCCGAAAAATGTGTTTCAAATGAGCTCAAAAGTAGGGTGGTGTGGACTCGCTAAAAAATGTGTTTCGAATGAGCTCGAAAGGTAGGGTAAACGGCCTCATTTCTAAGCAAAAATGGTGTACTCTCCGAAAAATGTGTTCAAAATGAGCTCGAAAGGTAGTGTGGTGTGGACTCGCTAAAATATGTGTTTCAAATGAGTTCGAAAGGTAGGGGAAACGGCCTCATTTCTAAAAAAAAATGGTCGACTCGCCAAAAATGTGTTTCGAATGAGCTCGAAAGGTAGGGTGGTGGACTAGCTAAAAAATGTGTTTCAAATGAGCTCGAAAGGTAGGGTAAACGGACTCATTTCTAAGAAAAAATGGTGGACTCGCCGAAAAATGTGTTTCATATGAGCTCCAAAGGTAGGGTGGTGGACTCGCTAAAAAAAATTGTTTCAAATGAGCTCGAAAGGTAAGGTAAACGGTCTTATTTCGAAGAAAAAATAGTGGACTCGGTGGAAAATGTGTTTCAAATGAGCTCCAAAGGTAGGGTGGTGGACCCGCCAAAAAATGTGTTTCAAATGAGCTTCAAAGGTAGGGTGGTGGTCTGCTGAAAAATGTGTTTCAAATGAGCTCCAATGAAAGGGAAAACAACCCCATTTCTGAGCAAAAATGCTGGACTCGCCGAAAATTGTGTTTCATATGAGCTCGAAAGGTAGGGTGGTGGACTCGCTAAAAATGTGTTTCAAATGAGTTTGAAAGGTAGGATAAACAGCCTCATTTGTATGCAAAAAAGGCTGACACGCCAAAAAATGGTTTTAAATGAGTTCGAAAGGTAGGGTGGTTGAGTCGCTAAAAAATGTGTTTCAAATGAATTCAAAAGGTAGGGTAAACAGACTCATTTCTAAGCAAAAATGGTGGACTCGCCGAAAAATGTGTTTCAAATGAGCTCAAAAGTAGGGTGGTGTGGACTCGCTAAAAAATGTGTTTCGAATGAGCTCGAAAGGTAGGGTAAACGGCCTCATTTCTAAGCAAAAATGGTGTACTCTCCGAAAAATGTGTTCAAAATGAGCTCGAAAGGTAGTGTGGTGTGGACTCGCTAAAATATGTGTTTCAAATGAGTTCGAAAGGTAGGGGAAACGGCCTCATTTCTAAGAAAAAATGGTCGACACGCCAAAAATGTGTTTCGAATGAGCTCGAAAGGTAGGGTGGTGGACTCGCTAAAAAATGTGTTTCAAATGACCTCGAAAGGTAGGGTAAACGGACTCATTTCGATGAAAAAATGGTGGACTCGCCGAAAAATGTGTTTCATATGAGCTCCAAAGGTAGGGTGGTGGACTCGCTAAAAAAAATTGTTTCAAATGAGCTCGAAAGGTAAGGTAAACGGTCTTATTTCGAAGAAAAAATAGTGGACTCGGTGGAAAATGTGTTTCAAATGAGCTCCAAAGGTAGGGTGGTGGACTCGCTTAAAAAGTGTTTTAAATGAGCTTCAAAGGTAGGGTGGTGATCTGCTGAAAAATGTGTTTCAAATGAGCTCCAATGAAAGGGAAAACGACCCCATTTCTGAGCAAAAATGGTGGAATCGCCGAAAATTGTGTTTCATATGAGCTCGAAAGGTAGAGTGGTGGACTCGCTAAAAAATGTGTTTCAAATGAGTTTGAAAGAAAGGATAAACAGCCTCATTTGTAAGCAAAAAAGGTGGACAAGCCGAAAAATGTGTTTCAAATGAGTTCGAAAGGTAGGGTGGTTGACTCGCTAAAAAATGTGTTTAAAATGAATTCAAAAGGTAGGGTAAACAGACTCATTTCTAAGCAAAAATGGTGGACTCGCCGAAAAATGTGTTTCAAATGAGCTCAAAACGTAGGGTGGTGTGGACTCGCTAAAAAATGTGTTTCGAATGAGCTCGAAAGGTAGGGTAAACAGCCTCATTTCTAAACAAAAATGGTGGACTCTCCGAAAAATGTGTTTAAAATGAGCTCGAAAGGTAGTGTGGTGTGGAGTCGCTAAAATATGTGTTTCAAATGAGTTCGAAAGGTAGGGGAAACGGCCTCATTTCTAAGAAAAAATGGTGGACCAGCCAAAAATGTGTTTCGAATGAGCTCGAAAGGTAGGGTGGTGGACTCGCTAAAAAATGTGTTTCAAATGAGCTCGAAAGGTAGGGTAAACGGACTCATTTCCAAGCAAAAATGGTGGACTCGCCGAAAAATGTGTTTCATATGAGCTCCAAAGGTAGGGTGGTGAACTCGCTAAAAAATTTTGTTTCAAATGAGCTCGAAAGGTAAGGTAAACGGTCTTATTTCTAAGAAAAAATAGTGGACTCGGTGAAAAAAGTGTTTCAAATGAGCTCCAAAGGTAGGGTGGTGGACTCGCTAAAAAAAGTGTTTTAAATGAGCTTCAAAGGTAGGGTGGTGATCTGCTGAAAAATGTGTTTCAAATGAGCTCCAATGAAAGGGAAAACGACCCCATTTCTGAGGAAAAATGGTGGAATCGCCGAAAATTGTGTTTCATATGAGCTCGAAAGGTAGAGTGGTGGACTCGCTAAAAAATGTGTTTCAAATGAGTTTGAAAGAAAGGATAAACAGCCTCATTTGTAAGCAAAAAAGGTGGACAAGCCGAAAAATGTGTTTCAAATGAGTTCGAAAGGTAGGGTGGTTGAGTCGCTAAGAAATGTGTTTCAAATGAATTCAAAAGGTAGGGTAAACAGACTCATTTCTTAGCAAAAATGGTGGACTCGCCGAAAAATGTGTTTCAAATGAGCTCAAAACGTAGGGTGGTGTGGACTGGCCAAAAAAAGTGTTTCAAATGAGCTTCAAAGGTAGGGTGGTGGTCTAGCTGAAAAATGTGTTTCAAATGAGCTCCATAGATAGGGTAAACGGCCCCATTTCTGAGCAAAAATGTGGACTTTTAGAAAATTGTTTTTCATATGAGCTCCAATGGTAGGGTGGTGGACTCGCTAAAAAATGTGTTTCGAATGAGCTCGAAAGGTAGGGTAAACAGCCTCATTTCTAAACAAAAAAGGTGGACTCTCCGAAAAATGTGTTTAAAATGAGCTCGAAAGGTAGTGTGGTGTGGAGTCGCTAAAATATGTGTTTCAAATGAGTTCGAAAGGTAGGGGAAACGGCCTCATTTCTAAGAAAAAATGGTGGACCAGCCAAAAATGTGTTTCGAATGAGCTCGAAAGGTAGGGTGGTGGACTCGCTAAAAAATGTGTTTCAAATGAGCTCGAAAGGTAGGGTAAACGGACTCATTTCCAAGCAAAAATGGTGGACTCGCCGAAAAATGTGTTTCATATGAGCTCCAAAGGTAGGGTGGTGAACTCGCTAAAAAAATTTGTTTCAAATGAGCTCGAAAGGTAAGGTAAACGGTCTTATTTCTAAGAAAAAATAGTGGACTCGGTGAAAAAAGTGTTTCAAATGAGCTCCAAAGGTAGGGTGGTGGACTCGCTTAAAATGTGTTTCAAATGAGCTTGAAAATAAAGGTAAACAGACTCATTTCTAAGTAAAAATGGTGGACTCGCCGAAAAATGTGTTTCAAATGAGCTCCAAAGTTAGGGTGGTGGACTCGCAAAAAATGTGTTTCAAATGATCTCGAAAGGTAGGGTAAACGGCCTTATTTCTAAGAGAAAATAGTGGGCTCGCCGGAAAATGTGTTTCAAATGAGCTCCAAAGGTAGGGTGGTGGACTCGCAAAAAAATGTGTTTCAAATGAGCTCGAAAGGTAGGGTAAACGGACTAATTTCTAAGCAAAAATGGTGGACTCGTCGAAAAATGTGTTTGAAATGAGCTTCAAGGGTAGGGTGGTGGTCTAGCTAAAAAATGTGTTTCAAATGAGCTCCAAAGATAGGGTAAACGGCCCCATTTCTGAGCAAAAATAGTGGACTCGCCGAACAATGTGTTTCATATGAGCTCCAAAGGTAGGGTGGTTGACTCGCTTAAAAATTGTGTTTCAAATGAGGTCGAAAGGTAGTGTAAACGGTCTTATTTCGAAGAAAAAATAGTGGACTCGGTGGAAAATGTGTTTCAAATGAGCTCCAAAGGTAGGGTGGTGGACTCGCTAAAAAAGTGTTTTAAATGAGCTTCAAAGGTAGGGTGGTGATCTGCTGAAAAATGTGTTTCAAATGAGCTCCAATGAAAGGGAAAACGACCCCATTTCTGAGCAAAAATGGTGGAATCGCCGAAAATTGTGTTTCATATGAGCTCGAAAGGTAGAGTGGTGGACTCGCTAAAAAATGTGTTTCAAATGAGTTTGAAAGAAAGGATAAACAGCCTCATTTGTAAGCAAAAAAGGTGGACAAGCCGAAAAATGTGTTTCAAATGAGTTCGAAAGGTAGGGTGGTTGACTCGCTAAAAAATGTGTTTCAAATGAATTCAAAAGGTAGGGTAAACAGACTCATTTCTAAGCAAAAATGGTGGACTCGCCGAAAAATGTGTTTCAAATGAGCTCAAAACGTAGGGTGGTGTGGACTCGCTAAACAATGTGTTTCGAATGAGCTCGAAAGGTAGGGTAAACAGCCTCATTTCTAAACAAAAATGGTGGACTCTCCGAAAAATGTGTTTAAAATGAGCTCGAAAGGTAGTGTGGTGTGGAGTCGCTAAAATATGTGTTTCAAATGAGTTCGAAAGGTAGGGGAAACGGCCTCATTTCTAAGAAAAAATGGTGGACCAGCCAAAAATGTGTTTCGAATAAGCTCGAAAGGTAGGGTGGTGGAATCGCTAAAAAATGTGTTTCAAATGAGCTCGAAAGGTAGGGTAAACGGACTCATTTCCAAGCAAAAATGGTGGACTCGCCGAAAAATGTGTTTCATATGAGCTCCAAAGGTAGGGTGGTGAACTCGCTAAAAAAAATTGTTTCAAATGAGCTCGAAAGGTAAGGTAAACGGTCTTATTTCTAAGAAAAAATAGTGGACTCGGTGAAAATGTGTTTCAAATGAGCTTTAAAATAAAGGTAAACGGACTCATTTCTAAGTAAAAATGGTGGACTCGCCGAAAAATGTGTTTCAAATGAGCTCCAAAGTTAGGGTGGTGGACTCGCAAAAAATGTGTTTCAAATGATCTCGAAAGGTAGGGTAAACGGCCTTATTTCTAAGAGAAAATAGTGGGCTCGCCGGAAAATGTGTTTCAAATGAGCTCCAAAGGTAGGGTGGTGGACTCGCAAAAAAATGTGTTTCAAATGAGCTCGAAAGGTAGGGTAAACGGACTAATTTCTAAGCAAAAATGGTGGACTCGCCGAAAAATGTGTTTGAAATGAGCTTCAAGGGTAGGGTGGTGGTCTAGCTAAAAAATGTGTTTCAAATGAGCTCCAAATATAGGGTAAACGGCCCCATTTCTGAGCAAAAATAGTGGACTCGCCGAACAATGTGTTTCATATGAGCTCCAAAGGTAGGGTGGTTGACTCGCTTAAAAATTGTGTTTCAAATGAGGTCGAAAGGTAGTGTAAACGGTCTTATTTCGAAGAAAAAATAGTGGACTCGGTGGAAAATGTGTTTCAAATGAGCTCCAAAGGTAGGGTGGTGGACTCGCTAAAAAAGTGTTTTAAATGAGCTTCAAAGGTAGGGTGGTGATCTGCTGAAAAATGTGTTTCAAATGAGCTCCAATGAAAGGGAAAACGACCCCATTTCTGAGCAAAAATGGTGTAATCGCCGAAAATTGTGTTTCATATGAGCTCAAAAGGTAGAGTGGTGGACTCGCTAAAAAATGTGTTTCAAATGAGTTTGAAAGAAAGGATAAACAGCCTCATTTGTAAGCAAAAAAGGTGGACAAGCCGAAAAATGTGTTTCAAATGAGTTCGAAAGGTAGGGTGGTTGACTCGCTAAAAAATGTGTTTCAAATGAATTCAAAAGGTAGGGTAAACAGACTCATTTCTAAGCAAAAAAGGTGGACTCGCCGAAAAATGTGTTTCAAATGAGCTCAAAACGTAGGGTGGTGTGGACTCGCTAAAAAATGTGTTTCGAATGAGCTCGAAAGGTAGGGTAAACAGCCTCATTTCTAAACAAAAATGGTGGACTCTCCGAAAAATGTGTTTAAAATGAGCTCGAAAGGTAGTGTGGTGTGGAGTCGCTAAAATATGTGTTTCAAATGAGTTCGAAAGGTAGGGGAAACGGCCTCATTTCTAAGAAAAAATGGTGGACCAGCCAAAAATGTGTTTCGAATGAGCTCGAAAGGTAGGGTGGTGGACTCGCTAAAAATGTGTTTCAAATGAGCTCGAAAGGTGGGGTAAACGGACTCATTTCCAAGCAAAAATGGTGGACTCGCCGAAAAATGTGTTTCATATGAGCTCCAAAGGTAGGGTGGTGAACTCGCTAAAAAAATTTGTTTCAAATGAGCTCGAAAGGTAAGGTAAACGGTCTTATTTCTAAGAAAAAATAGTGGACTCGGTGAAAATGTGTTTCAAATGAGCTTTAAAATAAAGGTAAACGGACTCATTTCTAAGTAAAAATGGTGGACTCGCCGAAAAATGTGTTTCAAATGAGCTCCAGAGTTAGGGTGGTGGACTCGCAAAAAATGTGTTTCAAATGATCTCGAAAGGTAGGGTAAACGGCCTTATTTCTAAGAGAAAATAGTGGGCTCGCCGGAAAATGTGTTTCAAATGAGCTCCAAAGGTAGGGTGGTGGACTCGCAAAAAAATGTGTTTCAAATGAGCTCGAAAGGTAGGGTAAACGGACTAATTTCTAAGCAAAAATGGTGGACTCGCCGAAAAATGTGTTTGAAATGAGCTTCAAGGGTAGGGTGGTGGTCTAGCTAAAAAATGTGTTTCAAATGAGCTCCAAAGATAGGGTAAACGGCCCCATTTCTGAGCAAAAATAGTGGACTCGCCGAACAATGTGTTTCATATGAGCTCCAAAGGTAGGGTGGTTGACTCGCTTAAAAATTGTGTTTCAAATGAGGTCGAAAGGTAGTGTAAACGGCCTTATTTCTTAGAAAAAATAGTGGACTCGCCGGAAAATGTGTTTCAAATGAGCTCTAAAGGTAGGGTGGTGGACTCGCTAAAAAATGTGTTTCAAATGAGTTCGAAAGGTAGGGTAAACGGCCTCATTTCTAAGAAAAAGTGGCGGACTCGCCAAAAAATGTGTTTAAAATGAGCTTCAAAGGTAGGGTGGTGGTCCAGCTGAAAAATGTGTCTCAAATAAGCTCCAAATATAGGGTAAACGGCCCCATTTCTGAGAAAAAATGGTGGACTCGCCGAAAAATGTGTTTCATATGAGCTCCAAAGGTAGGGTGATGGACTCTCTAAAAAATGTGTTTCAAATGAGTTTGAAAGGTAGGGTAAACGGCCTCATTTGTAAGCAAAAAGGATGGACACGCCGAAAAATGTGTTTCAAATGAGTTCGAAAGGTAGGGTGGTTGACTCGCTAAAAATGTGTTTCTAATGAATTCAAAAGGTAGGGTAAACAGACTAAGCAAAAATGGTGGACTCGCCAAAAAATGTGTTTCAAATGAGCTCAAAACGTAGGGTGGTGTGGACTCGCTAAAAAATGTGTTTCGAATGAGCTCGCAAGGCAGGGTAAACAACCTCATTTCTAAGCAAAAATGGTGGACTCTCTGAAAAATGTGTTTCAAATGAGCTCGAAAGGTAGGGTGGTGTGGACCCGCTAAAATATGTGTTTCAAATGAGCTCGAAAGGTAGGGTAAACGGCCTCATTTCTAAGCAAAAATGGTGGACTCGCCAAAAATGTGTTTCAAAGGAGCTCGAAAGGTAGGGTGGTGGACTCGCTAAAAAATGTGTTCCAAATGAGCTCGAAAGGTAGGGTAAACGGAGTCATTTCTAAGCAAAAATGGTGGACTCGCCAAAAAATGTGTTTCATATGAGCTCCAAAGGTAGGGTGGTGGACTCGCTAAAAAAATGTATTTCAAATGAGCTCGACAGGTAGGGTAAACGACCTTATTTCTAAGAAAAAATAGTAAACTCGCTGAAAAATGTGTTTCCAATGAGCTCCAAAGGTAGGGTGGTGGACTCGCTAAAAAATGTGTTTCAAATAAGCTCGAAAGGTAGGGTAAACGGCCTCATTTCTAATAAAAAATGGTGGATTCGCCAAAAAAAGTGTTTCAAATGAGCTTCAATGGTAGGGTGATGGTCTAGCTGAGAAATGTGTTTCAAATGAGCTCCAAAGATAGGGTAAACCGCCTTATTTCTTAGCAAAAATGGTGGACTCGCCGAAAAATGTGTTTCATATGAGCTCCAAAGGTAGGGTGGTGGACTCGCTAAAAAATGTGTTTCAAATGAGTTCGAAAGGTAGGGTAAACGGCATCATTTGTAAGCAAAAAAGGTGGAAATGCCGAAAAATGTATTTCAAATGAGTTCGAAAGGTAGGGTGGATGACTCGCTAAAAAATGTGTTTCAAATGAATTCAAAAGGTAGGGTAAACAGACTCATTTATAAGCAAAAATGGTTGACTCGCCGAAAAATGTGTTTCAAATGAGCTCAAAACGTAGGGTGGTGTGGACTCGCTAAAAAATGTGTTTCGAATGAGATCGAAAGGTAGGGTAAACGGCCTCATTTCTAAGCAAAAATGGTGGACTCTCCGAAAAATGTGTTTCAAATGAGCTCGAAAGGTAGGGTGGTGTGGACTCACTAAAATATGTGTTTCAAATGAGCTTGAAAAGTATGGTAAACGACCTCATTTCTAAGAAAAAATGTGGACTCGCCAAAAATGTGTTTCAAATGAGCTGGAAAGGTAGGGTGGTGGACTCGCTAAAAATGTGTTTCAAATGAGCTCGAAAGGTAGGGTAAATGTCCTTATTTCTAAGAAAAAATAGTGGACTCGCTGGAAAATGTGTTTCAAATGAGCCCCAAATGCAGGGTGGTGGACTCGCTAAAAAATTGTGTTTCAAATGAACTCGACAGGTAGTGTAAACGGCCTCATTTCTAAGAAAAAATCGCGGACTCCCTGAAAAATGTGTTTCAAATAAGCTTCAAAGGTATGGTGGTGGTCTAGCTGAAAAATGTGTTTCAAATGATCTCCAAAGATAGGGTAAATGGCCACATTTCTGAGCAAAATTGGTGGACTCGCCGAAAAATATGCTCCAAAGGTAGGGTGATGGACTCGCTAAAAAGATGTGTTTCAAATGAGTTCGAAAGGTAGGGTAAACGTCCAAATGTAATCAAAAATGGTGGACACGCCGAAAAAAGTGTTTCAAATGAGTTCGAAAGGTAGGGTGGTGGACTCGCTAAATTTTTTTTTTCAAATGAATTCAAAAGGTAGGGTAAACAGACTCATTTCTAAGCAAAAATGGTGGACTCGCCGAAAAATGTGTTTCAAATGAGCTCAAAAGGTAGTGTGGTGTGGACTCACAAATAAATGTGTTTCGAATAAGCTCGAAAGGTAGGGTAAACGACCTCATTTATAAACAAAAAAGGTGGACTCGCGAAAAATGTGTTTCAAATGAGCTCGAAAGGTAGGGTGGTGTGGACTCGCTAAAACATGTGTTTCAAATGAGCTCGAAAGGTAGGGTAAACGGACTCATTTCTTAGCAAAAATGGTGGACTCGCCGAAAAATGTGCTTCAAATGAGCTCCAAAGTTAGGGTGGTGGACTCGCTAAAAATGTGTTTCAAATGATCTCGAAAGGTAGGGTAAACGGCCTTATTTCTAAGAGAAAATAGTGGGCTCGCCGGAAAATGTGTTTCAAATGAGCTCCAAAGGTAGGGTGGTGGAGTCGCTAAAAAATGTGTTTCAAATGAGCTCGAAAGGTAGGGTAATCGGCCTCATTTCTAAAAAAAAATGGTGGACTCGCCAAAAAATGTGTTTCAAATGAGCTTCAAAGGTAGGTTGGTGGTCTAGCTGAAAAATGTGTTTCAAATAAGCTCCAAATATAGGGTAAACGGCCCCATTTCTGAGCAAAAATGGTGGACTCGCCGAAAAATGTGTTTCATATGAGTTCCAAAGGTAGGGTGGTTGACTCGCTTAAAAATTGTGTTTCAAATGAGGTCGAAAGGTAGGGTAAACGGCCTTATTTCTTAGAAAAAATAGTGGACTCGCCGGAAAATGTGTTTCAAATGAGCTCTAAAGGTAGGGTGGTGGACGCGCTAAAAAATGTGTTTCAAATGAGCTCGAAAGGTAGGGTAATCGGCCTCATTTCTAAAAAAAAATGGTGGACTCGCCAAAAAATGTGTTTCAAATGAGCTTCAAAGGTAGGGTGGTGGTCTAGCTGAAAAATGTGTTTCAAATAAGCTCCAAATATAGGGTAAACGGCCCCATTTCTGAGCAAAAATGGTGGACTCGCCGAAAAATGTGTTTCATATGAGTTCCAAAGGTAGGGTGATGGACTCGCTAAAAAATGTGTTTCAAATGAGTTTGAAAGGTAGGGTAAACGGCCTCATTTGTAAGCAAAAAGGGTGGACACGCCGAAAAATGTGTTTCAAATGAGTTCGAAAGGTAGGGTGGTTGACTCGCTAAAAATGTGTTTCTAATGAATTCAAAAGGTAGGGTAAACAGACTAAGCAAAAATGGTGGACTCGCCAAAAAATGTGTTTCAAATGAGCTCAAAATAAAGGGTGGTGTGGACTCGCTAAAAAATGTGTTTCGAATGAGCTCGCAAGGCAGGGTAAACAACCTCATTTCTAAGCAAAAATGGTGGACTCTCCGAAAAATGTGTTTCAAATGAGCTCGAAAGGTAGGGTGGTGTGGACCCGCTAAAATATGTGTTTCAAATGAGCTTGAAAGGTAGGGTAAACGGCCTCATTTCTAAGCAAAAATGGTGGACTCGCCAAAAATGTGTTTCAAATGAGCTCGAAAGGTAGGGTGGTGGACTCGCTAAAAAATGTGTTCCAAATGAGCTCGAAAGGTAGGGTAAACGGACCCATTTCTAAGCAAAAATGGTGGACTCGCCAAAAAATGTACTTCATATGAGCTCCAAAGGTAGGGTGGTGGACTCGCTAAAAAAATGTATTTCAAATGAGCTCGACAGGTAGGGTAAACGGCCTTATTTCTAAGAAAAAATAGTAAACTCGCTGAAAAATGTGTTTCCAATGAGCTCCAAAGGTAGGGTGGTGGACTCGCCAAAAAATGTGTTTCAAATGAGCTCAAAAGGTAGTGTGCTGTGGACTCACAAATAAATGTGTTGCGAATAAGCTCGAAAGGTAGGGTAAACGGCCTCATTTCTAAGCAAAAATGGTGGACTCGCTAAAAATGTGTTTCAAATGAGCTCGAAAGGTAGGGTGGTGTGGACTCGCTAAAACATGTGTTTCAAATGAGCTCGAAAGGTAGGGCAAACGGCCTCATTTCTAAGAAAAAATGGTGGATTCGCCAAAAAACGTGTTTCAAATGAGCTTCAATGGTAGGGTGATGGTCTAGCTGAAAAATGTGTTTCAAATGAGCTCCAAAGATAGGGTAAACGGCCTTATTTCTTAGCAAAAATGGTGGACTCGCCGAAAAATGTGTTTCATATGAGCTCCAAAGGTAGGGTGGTGGACTCGCTTAAAAATTGTGTTTCAAATGAGGTCGAAAGGTAGGGTAAACGGCCTTATTTCTTAGAAAAAATAGTGGACTCGCCGGAAAATGTGTTTCAAATGAGCTCTAAAGGTAGGGTGGTGGACTCGCTAAAAAATGTGTTTCAAATGAGCTCGAAAGGTAGGGTAATCGGCCTCATTTCTAAAAAAAAATGGTGGACTCGCCAAAAAATGTGTTTCAAATGAGCTTCAAAGGTAGGTTGGTGGTCTAGCTGAAAAATGTGTTTCAAATAAGCTCCAAATATAGGGTAAACGGCCCCATTTCTGAGCAAAAATGGTGGACTCGCCGAAAAATGTGTTTCATATGAGTTCCAAAGGTAGGGTGGTTGACTCGCTTAAAAATTGTGTTTCAAATGAGGTCGAAAGGTAGGGTAAACGGCCTTATTTCTTAGAAAAAATAGTGGACTCGCCGGAAAATGTGTTTCAAATGAGCTCTAAAGGTAGGGTGGTGGACGCGCTAAAAAATGTGTTTCAAATGAGCTCGAAAGGTAGGGTAATCGGCCTCATTTCTAAAAAAAAATGGTGGACTCGCCAAAAAATGTGTTTCAAATGAGCTTCAAAGGTAGGGTGGTGGTCTAGCTGAAAAATGTGTTTCAAATAAGCTCCAAATATAGGGTAAACGGCCCCATTTCTGAGCAAAAATGGTGGACTCGCCGAAAAATGTGTTTCATATGAGTTCCAAAGGTAGGGTGATGGACTCGCTAAAAAATGTGTTTCAAATGAGTTTGAAAGGTAGGGTAAACGGCCTCATTTGTAAGCAAAAAGGGTGGACACGCCGAAAAATGTGTTTCAAATGAGTTCGAAAGGTAGGGTGGTTGACTCGCTAAAAATGTGTTTCTAATGAATTCAAAAGGTAGGGTAAACAGACTAAGCAAAAATGGTGGACTCGCCAAAAAATGTGTTTCAAATGAGCTCAAAATAAAGGGTGGTGTGGACTCGCTAAAAAATGTGTTTCGAATGAGCTCGCAAGGCAGGGTAAACAACCTCATTTCTAAGCAAAAATGGTGGACTCTCCGAAAAATGTGTTTCAAATGAGCTCGAAAGGTAGGGTGGTGTGGACCCGCTAAAATATGTGTTTCAAATGAGCTTGAAAGGTAGGGTAAACGGCCTCATTTCTAAGCAAAAATGGTGGACTCGCCAAAAATGTGTTTCAAATGAGCTCGAAAGGTAGGGTGGTGGACTCGCTAAAAAATGTGTTCCAAATGAGCTCGAAAGGTAGGGTAAACGGACCCATTTCTAAGCAAAAATGGTGGACTCGCCAAAAAATGTACTTCATATGAGCTCCAAAGGTAGGGTGGTGGACTCGCTAAAAAAATGTATTTCAAATGAGCTCGACAGGTAGGGTAAACGGCCTTATTTCTAAGAAAAAATAGTAAACTCGCTGAAAAATGTGTTTCCAATGAGCTCCAAAGGTAGGGTGGTGGACTCGCCGAAAAATGTGTTTCAAATGAGCTCAAAAGGTAGTGTGCTGTGGACTCACAAATAAATGTGTTGCGAATAAGCTCGAAAGGTAGGGTAAACGGCCTCATTTCTAAGCAAAAATGGTGGACTCGCTAAAAATGTGTTTCAAATGAGCTCGAAAGGTAGGGTGGTGTGGACTCGCTAAAACATGTGTTTCAAATGAGCTCGAAAGGTAGGGCAAACGGCCTCATTTCTAAGAAAAAATGGTGGATTCGCCAAAAAACGTGTTTCAAATGAGCTTCAATGGTAGGGTGATGGTCTAGCTGAAAAATGTGTTTCAAATGAGCTCCAAAGATAGGGTAAACGGCCTTATTTCTTAGCAAAAATGGTGGACTCGCCGAAAAATGTGTTTCATATGAGCTCCAAAGGTAGGGTGGTGGACTCGCTTAAAAATTGTGTTTCAAATGAGGTCGAAAGGTAGGGTAAACGGCCTTATTTCTTAGAAAAAATAGTGGACTCGCCGGAAAATGTGTTTCAAATGAGCTCTAAAGGTAGGGTGGTGGACTCGCTAAAAAATGTGTTTCAAATGAGCTCGAAAGGTAGGGTAATCGGCCTCATTTCTAAAAAAAAATGGTGGACTCGCCAAAAAATGTGTTTCAAATGAGCTTCAAAGGTAGGTTGGTGGTCTAGCTGAAAAATGTGTTTCAAATAAGCTCCAAATATAGGGTAAACGGCCCCATTTCTGAGCAAAAATGGTGGACTCGCCGAAAAATGTGTTTCATATGAGCTCCAAAGGTAGGGTGGTGGACTCGCTTAAAAATTGTGTTTCAAATGAGGTCGAAAGGTAGGGTAAACGGCCTTATTTCTTAGAAAAAATAGTGGACTCGCCGGAAAATGTGTTTCAAATGAGCTCTAAAGGTAGGGTGGTGGACTCGCTAAAAAATGTGTTTCAAATGAGCTCGAAAGGTAGGGTAATCGGCCTCATTTCTAAAAAAAAATGGTGGACTCGCCAAAAAATGTGTTTCAAATGAGCTTCAAAGGTAGGTTGGTGGTCTAGCTGAAAAATGTGTTTCAAATAAGCTCCAAATATAGGGTAAACGGCCCCATTTCTGAGCAAAAATGGTGGACTCGCCGAAAAATGTGTTTCATATGAGTTCCAAAGGTAGGGTGGTTGACTCGCTTAAAAATTGTGTTTCAAATGAGGTCGAAAGGTAGGGTAAACGGCCTTATTTCTTAGAAAAATTAGTGGACTCGCCGGAAAATGTGTTTCAAATGAGCTCTAAAGGTAGGGTGGTGGACGCGCTAAAAAATGTGTTTCAAATGAGCTCGAAAGGTAGGGTAATCGGCCTCATTTCTAAAAAAAAATGGTGGACTCGCCAAAAAATGTGTTTCAAATGAGCTTCAAAGGTAGGGTGGTGGTCTAGCTGAAAAATGTGTTTCAAATAAGCTCCAAATATAGGGTAAACGGCCCCATTTCTGAGCAAAAATGGTGGACTCGCCGAAAAATGTGTTTCATATGAGTTCCAAAGGTAGGGTGATGGACTCGCTAAAAAATGTGTTTCAAATGAGTTTGAAAGGTAGGGTAAACGGCCTCATTTGTAAGCAAAAAGGGTGGACACGCCGAAAAATGTGTTTCAAATGAGTTCGAAAGGTAGGGTGGTTGACTCGCTAAAAATGTGTTTCTAATGAATTCAAAAGGTAGGGTAAACAGACTAAGCAAAAATGGTGGACTCGCCAAAAAATGTGTTTCAAATGAGCTCAAAATAAAGGGTGGTGTGGACTCGCTAAAAAATGTGTTTCGAATGAGCTCGCAAGGCAGTGTAAACAACCTCATTTCTAAGCAAAAATGGTGGACTCTCCGAAAAATGTGTTTCAAATGAGCTCGAAAGGTAGGGTGGTGTGGACCCGCTAAAATATGTGTTTCAAATGAGCTTGAAAGGTAGGGTAAACGGCCTCATTTCTAAGCAAAAATGGTGGACTCGCCAAAAATGTGTTTCAAATGAGCTCGAAAGGTAGGGTGGTGGACTCGCTAAAAAATGTGTTCCAAATGAGCTCGAAAGGTAGGGTAAACGGACCCATTTCTAAGCAAAAATGGTGGACTCGCCAAAAAATGTACTTCATATGAGCTCCAAAGGTAGGGTGGTGGACTCGCTAAAAAAATGTATTTCAAATGAGCTCGACAGGTAGGGTAAACGGCCTTATTTCTAAGAAAAAATAGTAAACTCGCTGAAAAATGTGTTTCCAATGAGCTCCAAAGGTAGGGTGGTGGACTCGCCGAAAAATGTGTTTCAAATGAGCTCAAAAGGTAGTGTGCTGTGGACTCACAAATAAATGTGTTGCGAATAAGCTCGAAAGGTAGGGTAAACGGCCTCATTTCTAAGCAAAAATGGTGGACTCGCTTAAAATGTGTTTCAAATGAGCTCGAAAGGTAGGGTGGTGTGGACTCGCTAAAACATGTGTTTCAAATGAGCTCGAAAGGTAGGGCAAACGGCCTCATTTCTAAGAAAAAATGGTGGATTCGCCAAAAAACGTGTTTCAAATGAGCTTCAATGGTAGGGTGATGGTCTAGCTGAAAAATGTGTTTCAAATGAGCTCCAAAGATAGGGTAAACGGCCTTATTTCTTAGCAAAAATGGTGGACTCGCCGAAAAATGTGTTTCATATGAGCTCCAAAGGTAGGGTGGTGGACTCGCTTAAAAATTGTGTTTCAAATGAGGTCGAAAGGTAGGGTAAACGGCCTTATTTCTTAGAAAAAATAGTGGACTCGCCGGAAAATGTGTTTCAAATGAGCTCTAAAGGTAGGGTGGTGGACTCGCTAAAAAATGTGTTTCAAATGAGCTCGAAAGGTAGGGTAATCGGCCTCATTTCTAAAAAAAAATGGTGGACTCGCCAAAAAATGTGTTTCAAATGAGCTTCAAAGGTAGGTTGGTGGTCTAGCTGAAAAATGTGTTTCAAATAAGCTCCAAATATAGGGTAAACGGCCCCATTTCTGAGCAAAAATGGTGGACTCGCCGAAAAATGTGTTTCATATGAGTTCCAAAGGTAGGGTGGTTGACTCGCTTAAAAATTGTGTTTCAAATGAGGTCGAAAGGTAGGGTAAACGGCCTTATTTCTTAGAAAAAATAGTGGACTCGCCGGAAAATGTGTTTCAAATGAGCTCTAAAGGTAGGGTGGTGGACGCGCTAAAAAATGTGTTTCAAATGAGCTCGAAAGGTAGGGTAATCGGCCTCATTTCTAAAAAAAAATGGTGGACTCGCCAAAAAATGTGTTTCAAATGAGCTTCAAAGGTAGGGTGGTGGTCTAGCTGAAAAATGTGTTTCAAATAAGCTCCAAATATAGGGTAAACGGCCCCATTTCTGAGCAAAAATGGTGGACTCGCCGAAAAATGTGTTTCATATGAGTTCCAAAGGTAGGGTGATGGACTCGCTAAAAAATGTGTTTCAAATGAGTTTGAAAGGTAGGGTAAACGGCCTCATTTGTAAGCAAAAAGGGTGGACACGCCGAAAAATGTGTTTCAAATGAGTTCGAAAGGTAGGGTGGTTGACTCGCTAAAAATGTGTTTCTAATGAATTCAAAAGGTAGGGTAAACAGACTAAGCAAAAATGGTGGACTCGCCAAAAAATGTGTTTCAAATGAGCTCAAAATAAAGGGTGGTGTGGACTCGCTAAAAAATGTGTTTCGAATGAGCTCGCAAGGCAGTGTAAACAACCTCATTTCTAAGCAAAAATGGTGGACTCTCCGAAAAATGTGTTTCAAATGAGCTCGAAAGGTAGGGTGGTGTGGACCCGCTAAAATATGTGTTTCAAATGAGCTTGAAAGGTAGGGTAAACGGCCTCATTTCTAAGCAAAAATGGTGGACTCGCCAAAAATGTGTTTCAAATGAGCTCGAAAGGTAGGGTGGTGGACTCGCTAAAAAATGTGTTCCAAATGAGCTCGAAAGGTAGGGTAAACGGACCCATTTCTAAGCAAAAATGGTGGACTCGCCAAAAAATGTACTTCATATGAGCTCCAAAGGTAGGGTGGTGGACTCGCTAAAAAAATGTATTTCAAATGAGCTCGACAGGTAGGGTAAACGGCCTTATTTCTAAGAAAAAATAGTAAACTCGCTGAAAAATGTGTTTCCAATGAGCTCCAAAGGTAGGGTGGTGGACTCGCCGAAAAATGTGTTTCAAATGAGCTCAAAAGGTAGTGTGCTGTGGACTCACAAATAAATGTGTTGCGAATAAGCTCGAAAGGTAGGGTAAACGGCCTCATTTCTAAGCAAAAATGGTGGACTCGCTAAAAATGTGTTTCAAATGAGCTCGAAAGGTAGGGTGGTGTGGACTCGCTAAAACATGTGTTTCAAATGAGCTCGAAAGGTAGGGCAAACGGCCTCATTTCTAAGAAAAAATGGTGGATTCGCCAAAAAACGTGTTTCAAATGAGCTTCAATGGTAGGGTGATGGTCTAGCTGAAAAATGTGTTTCAAATGAGCTCCAAAGATAGGGTAAACGGCCTTATTTCTTAGCAAAAATGGTGGACTCGCCGAAAAATGTGTTTCATATGAGCTCCAAAGGTAGGGTGGTGGACTCTCTTAAAAATTGTGTTTCAAATGAGGTCGAAAGGTAGGGTAAACGGCCTTATTTCTTAGAAAAACTAGTGGACTCGCCGGAAAATGTGTTTCAAATGAGCTCTAAAGGTAGGGTGGTGGACTCGCTAAAAAATGTGTTTCAAATGAGCTCGAAAGGTAGGGTAATCGGCCTCATTTCTAAAAAAAAATGGTGGACTCGCCAAAAAATGTGTTTCAAATGAGCTTCAAAGGTAGGTTGGTGGTCTAGCTGAAAAATGTGTTTCAAATAAGCTCCAAATATAGGGTAAACGGCCCCATTTCTGAGCAAAAATGGTGGACTCGCCGAAAAATGTGTTTCATATGAGTTCCAAAGGTAGGGTGGTTGACTCGCTTAAAAATTGTGTTTCAAATGAGGTCGAAAGGTAGGGTAAACGGCCTTATTTCTTAGAAAAAATAGTGGACTCGCCGGAAAATGTGTTTCAAATGAGCTCTAAAGGTAGGGTGGTGGACGCGCTAAAAAATGTGTTTCAAATGAGCTCGAAAGGTAGGGTAATCGGCCTCATTTCTAAAAAAAAATGGTGGACTCGCCAAAAAATGTGTTTCAAATGAGCTTCAAAGGTAGGGTGGTGGTCTAGCTGAAAAATGTGTTTCAAATAAGCTCCAAATATAGGGTAAACGGCCCCATTTCTGAGCAAAAATGGTGGACTCGCCGAAAAATGTGTTTCATATGAGTTCCAAAGGTAGGGTGATGGACTCGCTAAAAAATGTGTTTCAAATGAGTTTGAAAGGTAGGGTAAACGGCCTCATTTGTAAGCAAAAAGGGTGGACACGCCGAAAAATGTGTTTCAAATGAGTTCGAAAGGTAGGGTGGTTGACTCGCTAAAAATGTGTTTCTAATGAATTCAAAAGGTAGGGTAAACAGACTAAGCAAAAATGGTGGACTCGCCAAAAAATGTGTTTCAAATGAGCTCAAAATAAAGGGTGGTGTGGACTCGCTAAAAAATGTGTTTCGAATGAGCTCGCAAGGCAGTGTAAACAACCTCATTTCTAAGCAAAAATGGTGGACTCTCCAAAAAATGTGTTTCAAATGAGCTCGAAAGGTAGGGTGGTGTGGACCCGCTAAAATATGTGTTTCAAATGAGCTTGAAAGGTAGGGTAAACGGCCTCATTTCTAAGCAAAAATGGTGGACTCGCCAAAAATGTGTTTCAAATGAGCTCGAAAGGTAGGGTGGTGGACTCGCTAAAAAATGTGTTCCAAATGAGCTCGAAAGGTAGGGTAAACGGACCCATTTCTAAGCAAAAATGGTGGACTCGCCAAAAAATGTACTTCATATGAGCTCCAAAGGTAGGGTGGTGGACTCGCTAAAAAAATGTATTTCAAATGAGCTCGACAGGTAGGGTAAACGGCCTTATTTCTAAGAAAAAATAGTAAACTCGCTGAAAAATGTGTTTCCAATGAGCTCCAAAGGTAGGGTGGTGGACTCGCCGAAAAATGTGTTTCAAATGAGCTCAAAAGGTAGTGTGCTGTGGACTCACAAATAAATGTGTTGCGAATAAGCTCGAAAGGTAGGGTAAACGGCCTCATTTCTAAGCAAAAATGGTGGACTCGCTAAAAATGTGTTTCAAATGAGCTCGAAAGGTAGGGTGGTGTGGACTCGCTAAAACATGTGTTTCAAATGAGCTCGAAAGGTAGGGCAAACGGCCTCATTTCTAAGAAAAAATGGTGGATTCGCCAAAAAACGTGTTTCAAATGAGCTTCAATGGTAGGGTGATGGTCTAGCTGAAAAATGTGTTTCAAATGAGCTCCAAAGATAGGGTAAACGGCCTTATTTCTTAGCAAAAATGGTGGACTCGCCGAAAAATGTGTTTCATATGAGCTCCAAAGGTAGGGTGGTGGACTCTCTTAAAAATTGTGTTTCAAATGAGGTCGAAAGGTAGGGTAAACGGCCTTATTTCTTAGAAAAAATAGTGGACTCGCCGGAAAATGTGTTTCAAATGAGCTCTAAAGGTAGGGTGGTGGACTCGCTAAAAAATGTGTTTCAAATGAGCTCGAAAGGTAGGGTAATCGGCCTCATTTCTAAAAAAAAATGGTGGACTCGCCAAAAAATGTGTTTCAAATGAGCTTCAAAGGTAGGTTGGTGGTCTAGCTGAAAAATGTGTTTCAAATAAGCTCCAAATATAGGGTAAACGGCCCCATTTCTGAGCAAAAATGGTGGACTCGCCGAAAAATGTGTTTCATATGAGTTCCAAAGGTAGGGTGGTTGACTCGCTTAAAAATTGTGTTTCAAATGAGGTCGAAAACGGCCTTATTTCTTAGAAAAAATAGTGGACTCGCCGGAAAATGTGTTTCAAATGAGCTCTAAAGGTAGGGTGGTGGACGCGCTAAAAAATGTGTTTCAAATGAGCTCGAAAGGTAGGGTAATCGGCCTCATTTCTAAAAAAAAATGGTGGACTCGCCAAAAAATGTGTTTCAAATGAGCTTCAAAGGTAGGGTGGTGGTCTAGCTGAAAAATGTGTTTCAAATAAGCTCCAAATATAGGGTAAACGGCCCCATTTCTGAGCAAAAATGGTGGACTCGCCGAAAAATGTGTTTCATATGAGTTCCAAAGGTAGGGTGATGGACTCGCTAAAAAATGTGTTTCAAATGAGTTTGAAAGGTAGGGTAAACGGCCTCATTTGTAAGCAAAAAGGGTGGATACGCCGAAAAATGTGTTTCAAATGAGTTCGAAAGGTAGGGTGGTTGACTCGCTAAAAATGTGTTTCTAATGAATTCAAAAGGTAGGGTAAACAGACTAAGCAAAAATGGTGGACTCGCCAAAAAATGTGTTTCAAATGAGCTCAAAATAAAGGGTGGTGTGGACTCGCTAAAAAATGTGTTTCGAATGAGCTCGCAAGGCAGGGTAAACAACCTCATTTCTAAGCAAAAATGGTGGACTCTCCAAAAAATGTGTTTCAAATGAGCTCGAAAGGTAGGGTGGTGTGGACCCGCTAAAATATGTGTTTCAAATGAGCTTGAAAGGTAGGGTAAACGGCCTCATTTCTAAGCAAAAATGGTGGACTCGCCAAAAATGTGTTTCAAATGAGCTCGAAAGGTAGGGTGGTGGACTCGCTAAAAAATGTGTTCCAAATGAGCTCGAAAGGTAGGGTAAACGGACCCATTTCTAAGCAAAAATGGTGGACTCGCCAAAAAATGTACTTCATATGAGCTCCAAAGGTAGGGTGGTGGACTCGCTAAAAAAATGTATTTCAAATGAGCTCGACAGGTAGGGTAAACGGCCTTATTTCTAAGAAAAAATAGTAAACTCGCTGAAAAATGTGTTTCCAATGAGCTCCAAGGGTAGGGTGGTGGACTCGCCGAAAAATGTGTTTCAAATGAGCTCAAAAGGTAGTGTGCTGTGGACTCACAAATAAATGTGTTGCGAATAAGCTCGAAAGGTAGGGTAAACGGCCTCATTTCTAAGCAAAAATGGTGGACTCGCTAAAAATGTGTTTCAAATGAGCTCGAAAGGTAGGGTGGTGTGGACTCGCTAAAACATGTGTTTCAAATGAGCTCGAAAGGTAGGGCAAACGACCTCATTTCTAAGAAAAAATGGTGGATTCGCCAAAAAACGTGTTTCAAATGAGCTTCAATGGTAGGGTGATGGTCTAGCTGAAAAATGTGTTTCAAATGAGCTCCAAAGATAGGGTAAACGGCCTTATTTCTTAGCAAAAATGGTGGACTCGCCGAAAAATGTGTTTCATATGAGCTCCAAAGGTAGGGTGGTGGACTCGCTTAAAAATTGTGTTTCAAATGAGGTCGAAAGGTAGGGTAAACGGCCTTATTTCTTAGAAAAAATAGTGGACTCGCCGGAAAATGTGTTTCAAATGAGCTCTAAAGGTAGGGTGGTGGACTCGCTAAAAAATGTGTTTCAAATGAGCTCGAAAGGTAGGGTAATCGGCCTCATTTCTAAAAAAAAATGGTGGACTCGCCAAAAAATGTGTTTCAAATGAGCTTCAAAGGTAGGTTGGTGGTCTAGCTGAAAAATGTGTTTCAAATAAGCTCCAAATATAGGGTAAACGGCCCCATTTCTGAGCAAAAATGGTGGACTCGCCGAAAAATGTGTTTCATATGAGTTCCAAAGGTAGGGTGGTTGACTCGCTTAAAAATTGTGTTTCAAATGAGGTCGAAAGGTAGGGTAAACGGCCTTATTTCTTAGAAAAAATAGTGGACTCGCCGGAAAATGTGTTTCAAATGAGCTCTAAAGGTAGGGTGGTGGACGCGCTAAAAAATGTGTTTCAAATGAGCTCGAAAGGTAGGGTAATCGGCCTCATTTCTAAAAAAAAATGGTGGACTCGCCAAAAAATGTGTTTCAAATGAGCTTCAAAGGTAGGGTGGTGGTCTAGCTGAAAAATGTGTTTCAAATAAGCTCCAAATATAGGGTAAACGGCCCCATTTCTGAGCAAAAATGGTGGACTCGCCGAAAAATGTGTTTCATATGAGTTCCAAAGGTAGGGTGATGGACTCGCTAAAAAATGTGTTTCAAATGAGTTTGAAAGGTAGGGTAAACGGCCTCATTTGTATGCAAAAAGGGTGGACACGCCGAAAAATGTGTTTCAAATGAGTTCGAAAGGTAGGGTGGTTGACTCGCTAAAAATGTGTTTCTAATGAATTCAAAAGGTAGGGTAAACAGACTAAGCAAAAATGGTGGACTCGCCAAAAAATGTGTTTCAAATGAGCTCAAAATAAAGGGTGGTGTGGACTCGCTAAAAAATGTGTTTCGAATGAGCTCGCAAGGCAGGGTAAACAACCTCATTTCTAAGCAAAAATGGTGGACTCTCCGAAAAATGTGTTTCAAATGAGCTCGAAAGGTAGGGTGGTGTGGACCCGCTAAAATATGTGTTTCAAATGAGCTTGAAAGGTAGGGTAAACGGCCTCATTTCTAAGCAAAAATGGTGGACTCGCCAAAAATGTGTTTCAAATGAGCTCGAAAGGTAGGGTGGTGGACTCGCTAAAAAATGTGTTCCAAATGAGCTCGAAAGGTAGGGTAAACGGACCCATTTCTAAGCAAAAATGGTGGACTCGCCAAAAAATGTACTTCATATGAGCTCCAAAGGTAGGGTGGTGGACTCGCTAAAAAAATGTATTTCAAATGAGCTCGACAGGTAGGGTAAACGGCCTTATTTCTAAGAAAAAATAGTAAACTCGCTGAAAAATGTGTTTCCAATGAGCTCCAAAGGTAGGGTGGTGGACTCGCCGAAAAATGTGTTTCAAATGAGCTCAAAAGGTAGTGTGCTGTGGACTCACAAATAAATGTGTTGCGAATAAGCTCGAAAGGTAGGGTAAACGGCCTCATTTCTAAGCAAAAATGGTGGACTCGCTAAAAATGTGTTTCAAATGAGCTCGAAAGGTAGGGTGGTGTGGACTCGCTAAAACATGTGTTTCAAATGAGCTCGAAAGGTAGGGCAAACGGCCTCATTTCTAAGAAAAAATGGTGGATTCGCCAAAAAACGTGTTTCAAATGAGCTTCAATGGTAGGGTGATGGTCTAGCTGAAAAATGTGTTTCAAATGAGCTCCAAAGATAGGGTAAACGGCCTTATTTCTTAGCAAAAATGGTGGACTCGCCGAAAAATGTGTTTCATATGAGCTCCAAAGGTAGGGTGGTGGACTCGCTTAAAAATTGTGTTTCAAATGAGGTCGAAAGGTAGGGTAAACGGCCTTATTTCTTAGAAAAAATAGTGGACTCGCCGGAAAATGTGTTTCAAATGAGCTCTAAAGGTAGGGTGGTGGACTCGCTAAAAAATGTGTTTCAAATGAGCTCGAAAGGTAGGGTAATCGGCCTCATTTCTAAAAAAAAATGGTGGACTCGCCAAAAAATGTGTTTCAAATGAGCTTCAAAGGTAGGTTGGTGGTCTAGCTGAAAAATGTGTTTCAAATAAGCTCCAAATATAGGGTAAACGGCCCCATTTCTGAGCAAAAATGGTGGACTCGCCGAAAAATGTGTTTCATATGAGTTCCAAAGGTAGGGTGGTTGACTCGCTTAAAAATTGTGTTTCAAATGAGGTCGAAAGGTAGGGTAAACGGCCTTATTTCTTAGAAAAAATAGTGGACTCGCCGGAAAATGTGTTTCAAATGAGCTCTAAAGGTAGGGTGGTGGACGCGCTAAAAAATGTGTTTCAAATGAGCTCGAAAGGTAGGGTAATCGGCCTCATTTCTAAAAAAAAATGGTGGACTCGCCAAAAAATGTGTTTCAAATGAGCTTCAAAGGTAGGGTGGTGGTCTAGCTGAAAAATGTGTTTCAAATAAGCTCCAAATATAGGGTAAACGGCCCCATTTCTGAGCAAAAATGGTGGACTCGCCGAAAAATGTGTTTCATATGAGTTCCAAAGGTAGGGTGATGGACTCGCTAAAAAATGTGTTTCAAATGAGTTTGAAAGGTAGGGTAAACGGCCTCATTTGTAAGCAAAAAGGGTGGACACGCCGAAAAATGTGTTTCAAATGAGTTCGAAAGGTAGGGTGGTTGACTCGCTAAAAATGTGTTTCTAATGAATTCAAAAGGTAGGGTAAACAGACTAAGCAAAAATGGTGGACTCGCCAAAAAATGTGTTTCAAATGAGCTCAAAATAAAGGGTGGTGTGGACTCGCTAAAAAATGTGTTTCGAATGAGCTCGCAAGGCAGGGTAAACAACCTCATTTCTAAGCAAAAATGGTGGACTCTCCGAAAAATGTGTTTCAAATGAGCTCGAAAGGTAGGGTGGTGTGGACCCGCTAAAATATGTGTTTCAAATGAGCTTGAAAGGTAGGGTAAACGGCCTCATTTCTAAGCAAAAATGGTGGACTCGCCAAAAATGTGTTTCAAATGAGCTCGAAAGGTAGGGTGGTGGACTCGCTAAAAAATGTGTTCCAAATGAGCTCGAAAGGTAGGGTAAACGGACCCATTTCTAAGCAAAAATGGTGGACTCGCCAAAAAATGTACTTCATATGAGCTCCAAAGGTAGGGTGGTGGACTCGCTAAAAAAATGTATTTCAAATGAGCTCGACAGGTAGGGTAAACGGCCTTATTTCTAAGAAAAAATAGTAAACTCGCTGAAAAATGTGTTTCCAATGAGCTCCAAAGGTAGGGTGGTGGACTCGCCGAAAAATGTGTTTCAAATGAGCTCAAAAGGTAGTGTGCTGTGGACTCACAAATAAATGTGTTGCGAATAAGCTCGAAAGGTAGGGTAAACGGCCTCATTTCTAAGCAAAAATGGTGGACTCGCCGAAAAATGTGTTTCAAATGAGCTCAAAACGTAGGGTGGTGTGGACTCGCTAAAAAATGTGTTTCGAATGAGCTAGAAAGGTAGGGTAAACGTCATCATTTGTAAGAAAAAATGGTGGACTCTCCGAAAAATGTGTTTCAAATGAGCTCGAAAGGAAGGGTGGTGTGGACTCACTAAAATATGTGTTTCAAATGAGCTCGACAGGTAGGGTAAACGGCCTTATTTCTAAGAAAAAATAGTAAACTCGCTGAAAAATGTGTTTCCAATGAGCTCCAAAGGTAGGGTGGTGGACTCGCCGAAAAATGTGTTTCAAATGAGCTCAAAAGGTAGTGTGCTGTGGACTCACAAATAAATGTGTTGCGAATAAGCTCGAAAGGTAGGGTAAACGGCCTCATTTCTAAGCAAAAATGGTGGACTCGCTAAAAATGTGTTTCAAATGAGCTCGAAAGGTAGGGTGGTGTGGACTCGCTAAAACATGTGTTTCAAATGAGCTCGAAAGGTAGGGCAAACGGCCTCATTTCTAAGAAAAAATGGTGGATTCGCCAAAAAACGTGTTTCAAATGAGCTTCAATGGTAGGGTGATGGTCTAGCTGAAAAATGTGTTTCAAATAAGCTCCAAATATAGGGTAAACGGCCCCATTTCTGAGCAAAAATGGTGGACTCGCCGAAAAATGTGTTTCATATGAGTTCCAAAGGTAGGGTGATGGACTCGCTAAAAAATGTGTTTCAAATGAGTTTGAAAGGTAGGGTAAACGGCCTCATTTGTAAGCAAAAAGGGTGGACACGCCGAAAAATGTGTTTCAAATGAGTTCGAAAGGTAGGGTGGTTGACTCGCTAAAAATGTGTTTCTAATGAATTCAAAAGGTAGGGTAAACAGACTAAGCAAAAATGGTGGACTCGCCAAAAAATGTGTTTCAAATGAGCTCAAAATAAAGGGTGGTGTGGACTCGCTAAAAAATGTGTTTCGAATGAGCTCGCAAGGCAGGGTAAACAACCTCATTTCTAAGCAAAAATGGTGGACTCTCCGAAAAATGTGTTTCAAATGAGCTCGAAAGGTAGGGTGGTGTGGACCCGCTAAAATATGTGTTTCAAATGAGCTTGAAAGGTAGGGTAAACGGCCTCATTTCTAAGCAAAAATGGTGGACTCGCCAAAAATGTGTTTCAAATGAGCTCGAAAGGTAGGGTGGTGGACTCGCTAAAAAATGTGTTCCAAATGAGCTCGAAAGGTAGGGTAAACGGACCCATTTCTAAGCAAAAATGGTGGACTCGCCAAAAAATGTACTTCATATGAGCTCCAAAGGTAGGGTGGTGGACTCGCTAAAAAAATGTATTTCAAATGAGCTCGACAGGTAGGGTAAACGGCCTTATTTCTAAGAAAAAATAGTAAACTCGCTGAAAAATGTGTTTCCAATGAGCTCCAAAGGTAGGGTGGTGGACTCGCCGAAAAATGTGTTTCAAATGAGCTCAAAAGGTAGTGTGCTGTGGACTCACAAATAAATGTGTTGCGAATAAGCTCGAAAGGTAGGGTAAACGGCCTCATTTCTAAGCAAAAATGGTGGACTCGCCGAAAAATGTGTTTCAAATGAGCTCAAAACGTAGGGTGGTGTGGACTCGCTAAAAAATGTGTTTCGAATGAGCTAGAAAGGTAGGGTAAACGTCATCATTTGTAAGAAAAAATGGTGGACTCTCCGAAAAATGTGTTTCAAATGAGCTCGAAAGGAAGGGTGGTGTGGACTCACTAAAATATGTGTTTCAAATGAGCTCGACAGGTAGGGTAAACGGCCTTATTTCTAAGAAAAAATAGTAAACTCGCTGAAAAATGTGTTTCCAATGAGCTCCAAAGGTAGGGTGGTGGACTCGCCGAAAAATGTGTTTCAAATGAGCTCAAAAGGTAGTGTGCTGTGGACTCACAAATAAATGTGTTGCGAATAAGCTCGAAAGGTAGGGTAAACGGCCTCATTTCTAAGCAAAAATGGTGGACTCGCTAAAAATGTGTTTCAAATGAGCTCGAAAGGTAGGGTGGTGTGGACTCGCTAAAACATGTGTTTCAAATGAGCTCGAAAGGTAGGGCAAACGGCCTCATTTCTAAGAAAAAATGGTGGATTCGCCAAAAAACGTGTTTCAAATGAGCTTCAATGGTAGGGTGATGGTCTAGCTGAAAAATGTGTTTCAAATAAGCTCCAAATATAGGGTAAACGGCCCCATTTCTGAGCAAAAATGGTGGACTCGCCGAAAAATGTGTTTCATATGAGTTCCAAAGGTAGGGTGATGGACTCGCTAAAAAATGTGTTTCAAATGAGTTTGAAAGGTAGGGTAAACGGCCTCATTTGTAAGCAAAAAGGGTGGACACGCCGAAAAATGTGTTTCAAATGAGTTCGAAAGGTAGGGTGGTTGACTCGCTAAAAATGTGTTTCTAATGAATTCAAAAGGTAGGGTAAACAGACTAAGCAAAAATGGTGGACTCGCCAAAAAATGTGTTTCAAATGAGCTCAAAATAAAGGGTGGTGTGGACTCGCTAAAAAATGTGTTTCGAATGAGCTCGCAAGGCAGGGTAAACAACCTCATTTCTAAGCAAAAATGGTGGACTCTCCGAAAAATGTGTTTCAAATGAGCTCGAAAGGTAGGGTGGTGTGGACCCGCTAAAATATGTGTTTCAAATGAGCTTGAAAGGTAGGGTAAACGGCCTCATTTCTAAGCAAAAATGGTGGACTCGCCAAAAATGTGTTTCAAATGAGCTCGAAAGGTAGGGTGGTGGACTCGCTAAAAAATGTGTTCCAAATGAGCTCGAAAGGTAGGGTAAACGGACCCATTTCTAAGCAAAAATGGTGGACTCGCCAAAAAATGTACTTCATATGAGCTCCAAAGGTAGGGTGGTGGACTCGCTAAAAAAATGTATTTCAAATGAGCTCGACAGGTAGGGTAAACGGCCTTATTTCTAAGAAAAAATAGTAAACTCGCTGAAAAATGTGTTTCCAATGAGCTCCAAAGGTAGGGTGGTGGACTCGCCGAAAAATGTGTTTCAAATGAGCTCAAAAGGTAGTGTGCTGTGGACTCACAAATAAATGTGTTGCGAATAAGCTCGAAAGGTAGGGTAAACGGCCTCATTTCTAAGCAAAAATGGTGGACTCGCTAAAAATGTGTTTCAAATGAGCTCGAAAGGTAGGGTGGTGTGGACTCGCTAAAACATGTGTTTCAAATGAGCTCGAAAGGTAGGGTAAACGGACCCATTTCTAAGCAAAAATGGTGGACTCGCCAAAAAATGTACTTCATATGAGCTCCAAAGGTAGGGTGGTGGACTCGCTAAAAAAATGTATTTCAAATGAGCTCGACAGGTAGGGTAAACGGCCTTATTTCTAAGAAAAAATAGTAAACTCGCTGAAAAATGTGTTTCCAATGAGCTCCAAAGGTAGGGTGGTGGACTCGCCGAAAAATGTGTTTCAAATGAGCTCAAAAGGTAGTGTGCTGTGGACTCACAAATAAATGTGTTGCGAATAAGCTCGAAAGGTAGGGTAAACGGCCTCATTTCTAAGCAAAAATGGTGGACTCGCTAAAAATGTGTTTCAAATGAGCTCGAAAGGTAGGGTGGTGTGGACTCGCTAAAACATGTGTTTCAAATGAGCTCGAAAGGTAGGGCAAACGGCCTCATTTCTAAGAAAAAATGGTGGATTCGCCAAAAAACGTGTTTCAAATGAGCTTCAATGGTAGGGTGATGGTCTAGCTGAAAAATGTGTTTCAAATGAGCTCCAAAGATAGGGTAAACGGCCTTATTTCTTAGCAAAAATGGTGGACTCGCCGAAAAATGTGTTTCATATGAGCTCCAAAGGTAGGGTGGTGGACTCGCTTAAAAATTGTGTTTCAAATGAGGTCGAAAGGTAGGGTAAACGGCCTTATTTCTTAGAAAAAATAGTGGACTCGCCGGAAAATGTGTTTCAAATGAGCTCTAAAGGTAGGGTGGTGGACTCGCTAAAAAATGTGTTTCAAATGAGCTCGAAAGGTAGGGTAATCGGCCTCATTTCTAAAAAAAAATGGTGGACTCGCCAAAAAATGTGTTTCAAATGAGCTTCAAAGGTAGGTTGGTGGTCTAGCTGAAAAATGTGTTTCAAATAAGCTCCAAATATAGGGTAAACGGCCCCATTTCTGAGCAAAAATGGTGGACTCGCCGAAAAATGTGTTTCATATGAGTTCCAAAGGTAGGGTGGTTGACTCGCTTAAAAATTGTGTTTCAAATGAGGTCGAAAGGTAGGGTAAACGGCCTTATTTCTTAGAAAAAATAGTGGACTCGCCGGAAAATGTGTTTCAAATGAGCTCTAAAGGTAGGGTGGTGGACGCGCTAAAAAATGTGTTTCAAATGAGCTCGAAAGGTAGGGTAATCGGCCTCATTTCTAAAAAAAAATGGTGGACTCGCCAAAAAATGTGTTTCAAATGAGCTTCAAAGGTAGGGTGGTGGTCTAGCTGAAAAATGTGTTTCAAATAAGCTCCAAATATAGGGTAAACGGCCCCATTACTGAGCAAAAATGGTGGACTCGCCGAAAAATGTGTTTCATATGAGTTCCAAAGGTAGGGTGATGGACTCGCTAAAAAATGTGTTTCAAATGAGTTTGAAAGGTAGGGTAAACGGCCTCATTTGTAAGCAAAAAGGGTGGACACGCCGAAAAATGTGTTTCAAATGAGTTCGAAAGGTAGGGTGGTTGACTCGCTAAAAATGTGTTTCTAATGAATTCAAAAGGTAGGGTAAACAGACTAAGCAAAAATGGTGGACTCGCCAAAAAATGTGTTTCAAATGAGCTCAAAATAAAGGGTGGTGTGGACTCGCTAAAAAATGTGTTTCGAATGAGCTCGCAAGGCAGGGTAAACAACCTCATTTCTAAGCAAAAATGGTGGACTCTCCGAAAAATGTGTTTCAAATGAGCTCGAAAGGTAGGGTGGTGTGGACCCGCTAAAATATGTGTTTCAAATGAGCTTGAAAGGTAGGGTAAACGGCCTCATTTCTAAGCAAAAATGGTGGACTCGCCAAAAATGTGTTTCAAATGAGCTCGAAAGGTAGGGTGGTGGACTCGCTAAAAAATGTGTTCCAAATGAGCTCGAAAGGTAGGGTAAACGGACCCATTTCTAAGCAAAAATGGTGGACTCGCCGAAAAATGTACTTCATATGAGCTCCAAAGGTAGGGTGGTGGACTCGCTAAAAAAATGTATTTCAAATGAGCTCGATAGGTAGGGTAAACGGCCTTATTTCTAAGAAAAAATAGTAAACTCGCTGAAAAATGAGTTTCCAATGAGTACCAAAGGTAGGGTGGTGGACTCGCCGAAAAATGTGTTTCAAATGAGCTCAAAAGGTAGTGTGCTGTGGACTCACAAATAAATGTGTTTCGAATAAGCTCGAAAGGTAGGGTAAACGGCCTCATTTCTAAGCAAAAATGGTGGACTCGCTAAAAATGTGTTTCAAATGAGCTCGAAAGGTAGGGTGGTGTGGACTCGCTAAAACATGTGTTTCAAATGAGCTCGAAAGGTAGGACAAACGGCCTCATTTCTAAGAAAAAATGGTGGATTCGCCAAAAAACGTGTTTCAAATGAGCTTCAATGGTAGGGTGGTGTGGACTCACTAAAATATGTGTTTCAAATGAGCTCGACAGGTAGGGTAAACGGCCTTATTTCTAAGAAAAAATAGTAAACTCGCTGAAAAATGTGTTTCCAATGAGCTCCAAAGGTAGGGTGGTGGACTCGCCGAAAAATGTGTTTCAAATGAGCTCAAAAGGTAGTGTGCTGTGGACTCACAAATAAATGTGTTGCGAATAAGCTCGAAAGGTAGGGTAAACGGCCTCATTTCTAAGCAAAAATGGTGGACTCGCTAAAAATGTGTTTCAAATGAGCTCGAAAGGTAGGGTGGTGTGGACTCGCTAAAACATGTGTTTCAAATGAGCTCGAAAGGTAGGGCAAACGGCCTCATTTCTAAGAAAAAATGGTGGATTCGCCAAAAAACGTGTTTCAAATGAGCTTCAATGGTAGGGTGATGGTCTAGCTGAAAAATGTGTTTCAAATAAGCTCCAAATATAGGGTAAACGGCCCCATTTCTGAGCAAAAATGGTGGACTCGCCGAAAAATGTGTTTCATATGAGTTCCAAAGGTAGGGTGATGGACTCGCTAAAAAATGTGTTTCAAATGAGTTTGAAAGGTAGGGTAAACGGCCTCATTTGTAAGCAAAAAGGGTGGACACGCCGAAAAATGTGTTTCAAATGAGTTCGAAAGGTAGGGTGGTTGACTCGCTAAAAATGTGTTTCTAATGAATTCAAAAGGTAGGGTAAACAGACTAAGCAAAAATGGTGGACTCGCCAAAAAATGTGTTTCAAATGAGCTCAAAATAAAGGGTGGTGTGGACTCGCTAAAAAATGTGTTTCGAATGAGCTCGCAAGGCAGGGTAAACAACCTCATTTCTAAGCAAAAATGGTGGACTCTCCGAAAAATGTGTTTCAAATGAGCTCGAAAGGTAGGGTGGTGTGGACCCGCTAAAATATGTGTTTCAAATGAGCTTGAAAGGTAGGGTAAACGGCCTCATTTCTAAGCAAAAATGGTGGACTCGCCAAAAATGTGTTTCAAATGAGCTCGAAAGGTAGGGTGGTGGACTCGCTAAAAAATGTGTTCCAAATGAGCTCGAAAGGTAGGGTAAACGGACCCATTTCTAAGCAAAAATGGTGGACTCGCCAAAAAATGTACTTCATATGAGCTCCAAAGGTAGGGTGGTGGACTCGCTAAAAAAATGTATTTCAAATGAGCTCGACAGGTAGGGTAAACGGCCTTATTTCTAAGAAAAAATAGTAAACTCGCTGAAAAATGTGTTTCCAATGAGCTCCAAAGGTAGGGTGGTGGACTCGCCGAAAAATGTGTTTCAAATGAGCTCAAAAGGTAGTGTGCTGTGGACTCACAAATAAATGTGTTGCGAATAAGCTCGAAAGGTAGGGTAAACGGCCTCATTTCTAAGCAAAAATGGTGGACTCGCTAAAAATGTGTTTCAAATGAGCTCGAAAGGTAGGGTGGTGTGGACTCGCTAAAACATGTGTTTCAAATGAGCTCGAAAGGTAGGGTAAACGGACCCATTTCTAAGCAAAAATGGTGGACTCGCCAAAAAATGTACTTCATATGAGCTCCAAAGGTAGGGTGGTGGACTCGCTAAAAAAATGTATTTCAAATGAGCTCGACAGGTAGGGTAAACGGCCTTATTTCTAAGAAAAAATAGTAAACTCGCTGAAAAATGTGTTTCCAATGAGCTCCAAAGGTAGGGTGGTGGACTCGCCGAAAAATGTGTTTCAAATGAGCTCAAAAGGTAGTGTGCTGTGGACTCACAAATAAATGTGTTGCGAATAAGCTCGAAAGGTAGGGTAAACGGCCTCATTTCTAAGCAAAAATGGTGGACTCGCTAAAAATGTGTTTCAAATGAGCTCGAAAGGTAGGGTGGTGTGGACTCGCTAAAACATGTGTTTCAAATGAGCTCGAAAGGTAGGGCAAACGGCCTCATTTCTAAGAAAAAATGGTGGATTCGCCAAAAAACGTGTTTCAAATGAGCTTCAATGGTAGGGTGATGGTCTAGCTGAAAAATGTGTTTCAAATGAGATCCAAAGATAGGGTAAACGGCCTTATTTCTTAGCAAAAATGGTGGACTCGCCGAAAAATGTGTTTCATATGAGCTCCAAAGGTAGGGTGGTGGACTCGCTTAAAAATTGTGTTTCAAATGAGGTCGAAAGGTAGGGTAAACGGCCTTATTTCTTAGAAAAAATAGTGGACTCGCCGGAAAATGTGTTTCAAATGAGCTCTAAAGGTAGGGTGGTGGACTCGCTAAAAAATGTGTTTCAAATGAGCTCGAAAGGTAGGGTAATCGGCCTCATTTCTAAAAAAAAATGGTGGACTCGCCAAAAAATGTGTTTCAAATGAGCTTCAAAGGTAGGTTGGTGGTCTAGCTGAAAAATGTGTTTCAAATAAGCTCCAAATATAGGGTAAACGGCCCCATTTCTGAGCAAAAATGGTGGACTCGCCGAAAAATGTGTTTCATATGAGTTCCAAAGGTAGGGTGGTTGACTCGCTTAAAAATTGTGTTTCAAATGAGGTCGAAAGGTAGGGTAAACGGCCTTATTTCTTAGAAAAAATAGTGGACTCGCCGGAAAATGTGTTTCAAATGAGCTCTAAAGGTAGGGTGGTGGACGCGCTAAAAAATGTGTTTCAAATGAGCTCGAAAGGTAGGGTAATCGGCCTCATTTCTAAAAAAAAATGGTGGACTCGCCAAAAAATGTGTTTCAAATGAGCTTCAAAGGTAGGGTGGTGGTCTAGCTGAAAAATGTGTTTCAAATAAGCTCCAAATATAGGGTAAACGGCCCCATTACTGAGCAAAAATGGTGGACTCGCCGAAAAATGTGTTTCATATGAGTTCCAAAGGTAGGGTGATGGACTCGCTAAAAAATGTGTTTCAAATGAGTTTGAAAGGTAGGGTAAACGGCCTCATTTGTAAGCAAAAAGGGTGGACACGCCGAAAAATGTGTTTCAAATGAGTTCGAAAGGTAGGGTGGTTGACTCGCTAAAAATGTGTTTCTAATGAATTCAAAAGGTAGGGTAAACAGACTAAGCAAAAATGGTGGACTCGCCAAAAAATGTGTTTCAAATGAGCTCAAAATAAAGGGTGGTGTGGACTCGCTAAAAAATGTGTTTCGAATGAGCTCGCAAGGCAGGGTAAACAACCTCATTTCTAAGCAAAAATGGTGGACTCTCCGAAAAATGTGTTTCAAATGAGCTCGAAAGGTAGGGTGGTGTGGACCCGCTAAAATATGTGTTTCAAATGAGCTTGAAAGGTAGGGTAAACGGCCTCATTTCTAAGCAAAAATGGTGGACTCGCCAAAAATGTGTTTCAAATGAGCTCGAAAGGTAGGGTGGTGGACTCGCTAAAAAATGTGTTCCAAATGAGCTCGAAAGGTAGGGTAAACGGACCCATTTCTAAGCAAAAATGGTGGACTCGCCGAAAAATGTACTTCATATGAGCTCCAAAGGTAGGGTGGTGGACTCGCTAAAAAAATGTATTTCAAATGAGCTCGATAGGTAGGGTAAACGGCCTTATTTCTAAGAAAAAATAGTAAACTCGCTGAAAAATGAGTTTCCAATGAGTACCAAAGGTAGGGTGGTGGACTCGCCGAAAAATGTGTTTCAAATGAGCTCAAAAGGTAGTGTGCTGTGGACTCACAAATAAATGTGTTTCGAATAAGCTCGAAAGGTAGGGTAAACGGCCTCATTTCTAAGCAAAAATGGTGGACTCGCTAAAAATGTGTTTCAAATGAGCTCGAAAGGTAGGGTGGTGTGGACTCGCTAAAACATGTGTTTCAAATGAGCTCGAAAGGTAGGACAAACGGCCTCATTTCTAAGAAAAAATGGTGGATTCGCCAAAAAACGTGTTTCAAATGAGCTTCAATGGTAGGGTGATGGTCTAGCTAAAAAATGTGTTTCAAATGAGCTCTAAACGGCGTTATTTCTTAGCAAAAATGGTGTACTCGCCGAAAAATGTGTTTCATATGAGCTCCAAAGGTAGGGTGGTGGACTCGCTAAAAAATGTGTTTCAAATGAGTTCGAAAGGTAGGGTAAACGGCCTCATTTGTAAGAAAAAAAGGTGGAAACGGCAAAAAATATATTTCAAATGAGTTCGAAAGGTAGGGTGGATGACTCGCTAAAAAATGTGTTTCAAATGAATTCAAAAGGTAGGGTAAACAGACTCATTTATAAGCAAAAATGGTTGACTCGCCGAAAAATGTGTTTCAAATGAGCTCAAAACGTAGGGTGGTGTGGACTCGCTAAAAAATGTGTTTCGAATGAGCTCGAAAGGTAGGGTAAACGACCTCATTTCTAAGCAAAAATGGTGGACTCTCCGAAAAATGTGTGTCAAATGAGCTCAAAAGGTAGGGGGGTGTGGACTCACTAAAATATGTGTTTCAAATGAGCTCGAAAAGTATGGTAAACGACCTCATTTCGAAGAAAAAATGGTGGACTCGCTAAAAATGTGTTTCAAATGAGCTCGAAAGGTAGGGTAAATGGCCTTATTTCTAAGAAAAAATAGTGGACTCGCCGGAAAATGTGTTTCAAATGAGCCCCAAATGCAGGGTGGTGGACTCGCTAAAAAATGTGTTTCAAATGAGCTCGACAGGTAGTGTAAACGGCCTCATTTCTAAGAAAAAATCGCGGACTCGCTGAAAAATGTGTTTCAAATGAGCTTCAAAGGTATGGTGGTGGTCTAGCTGAAAAATGTGTTTCAAATGATCTCCAAAGATAGGGTAAACGGCCACATTTCTGAGCAAAATTGGTGGACTCACCGAAAAATGTGTTTCAAATGAGCTCAAAAGGTAGTGTGGTGTGGACTCACAAATAAATTTGTTTCGAATAAGCTCGAAAGGTAGGGTAAACGACCTCATTTCTAAACAAAAATGGTGGACTCGCGAAAAATGTGTTTCAAATGAGCTCGAAAGGTAGGGTGGTGTGGACACGCTAAAAAATGTGTTCCAAATGAGCTCGAAAGATAGGGTAAACGGACTCATTTCTAAGCAAAAATGGTGGACTCGCCGAAAAATGTGTTTCATATGAGCTCCAAAGGTAGGGTGGTGGACTCGCTAAAAAAATGTATTTCAAATGAGCTCGACATGTAGGGTAAACGGCCTTATTTCTAAGAAAAAATAGTAAACTCGCTGAAAAATGTGTTTCCAATGAGCTCCAAAGGTAGGGTGGTGGACTCGCCGTAAAATGTGTTTCAAATGAGCTCAAAAGGTAGTGTGGTGTGGACTCACAAATAAATGTGTTTCGAATAAGCTCGAAAGGTAGGGTAAACGGCCTCATTTCTAAGCAAAAATGGTGGACTCGCTAAAAATGTGTTTCAAATGAGCTCGAAAGGTAGGGTGGTGTGGACTCGCTAAAACATGTGTTCCAAATGAGCTCGAAAGATAGGGTAAACGGACTCATTTCTAAGCAAAAATGGTGGACTCGCCGAAAAATGTGTTTCATATGAGCTCCAAAGGTAGGGTGGTGGACTCGCTAAAAAAATGTATTTCAAATGAGCTCGACATGTAGGGTAAACGGCCTTATTTCTAAGAAAAAATAGTAAACTCGCTGAAAAATGTGTTTCCAATGAGCTCCAAAGGTAGGGTGGTGGACTCGCCGTAAAATGTGTTTCAAATGAGCTCAAAAGGTAGTGTGGTGTGGACTCACAAATAAATGTGTTTCGAATAAGCTCGAAAGGTAGGGTAAACGGCCTCATTTCTAAGCAAAAATGGTGGACTCGCTAAAAATGTGTTTCAAATGAGCTCGAAAGGTAGGGTGGTGTGGACTCGCTAAAACATGTGTTTCAAATGAGCTCGAAAGGTAGGGTAAACGGCCTCATTTCTAAGAAAAAATGGTGGATTCGCCAAAAAAAGTGTTTCAAATGAGCTTCAATGGTAGGGTGATGGTCTAGCTAAAAAATGTGTTTCAAATGAGCTCTAAACGGCGTTATTTCTTAGCAAAAATGGTGTACTCGCCGAAAAATGTGTTTCATATGAGCTCCAAAGGTAGGGTGGTGGACTCGCTAAAAAATGTGTTTCAAATGAGTTCGAAAGGTAGGGTAAACGGCCTCATTTGTAAGAAAAAAAGGTGGAAACGGCAAAAAATATATTTCAAATGAGTTCGAAAGGTAGGGTGGATGACTCGCTAAAACATGTGTTTCAAATGAATTCAAAAGGTAGGGTAAACAGACTCATTTAGAAGCAAAAATGGTTGACTCGCCGAAAAATGTGTTTCAAATGAGCTCAAAACGTAGGGTGGTGTGGACTCGCTAAAAAATGTGTTTCGAATGAGCTCGAAAGGTAGGGTAAACGGCCTCATTTCTAAGCAAAAATGGTGGACTCTCCGAAAAATGTGTTTCAAATGAGCTCGAAAGGTAGGGTGGTGTGGACTCACTAAAATATGTGTTTCAAATGAGCTCGAAAAGTATGGTAAACGACCTCATTTCTAAGAAAAAATGGTGGACTCGCCAAAAATGTGTTTCAAATGAGCTGGAAAGGTAGGGTGGTGGACTCGCTAAAAATGTGTTTCAAATGAGCTCGAAAGGTAGGGTAAATGGCCTTTTTTCTAAGAGAAAATAGTGGGCTCGCCGGAAAATGTGTTTCAAATGAGCTCCAAAGGTAGGGTGGTGGACTCGCAAAAAAATGTGTTTCAAATGAGCTCGAAAGGTAGGGTAAACGGACTAATTTCTAAGCAAAAATGGTGGACTCGCCGAAAAATGTGTTTGAAATGAGCTTCAAGGGTAGGGTGGTGGTCTAGCTAAAAAATGTGTTTCAAATGAGCTCCAAAGATAGGGTAAACGGCCCCATTTCTGAGCAAAAATAGTGGACTCGCCGAACAATGTGTTTCATATGAGCTCCAAAGGTAGGGTGGTTGACTCGCTAAAAAATGTGTTCCAAATGAGCTCGAAAGATAGGGTAAACGGACTCATTTCTAAGCAAAAATGGTGGACTCGCCGAAAAATGTGTTTCATATGAGCTCCAAAGGTAGGGTGGTGGACTCGCTAAAAAAATGTATTTCAAATGAGCTCGACATGTAGGGTAAACGGCCTTATTTCTAAGAAAAAATAGTAAACTCGCTGAAAAATGTGTTTCCAATGAGCTCCAAAGGTAGGGTGGTGGACTCGCCGTAAAATGTGTTTCAAATGAGCTCAAAAGGTAGTGTGGTGTGGACTCAGAAATAAATGTGTTTCGAATAAGCTCGAAAGGTAGGGTAAACGGCCTCATTTCTAAGCAAAAATGGTGGACTCGCTAAAAATGTGTTTCAAATGAGCTCGAAAGGTAGGGTGGTGTGGACTCGCTAAAACATGTGTTTCAAATGAGCTCGAAAGGTAGGGTAAACGGCCTCATTTCTAAGAAAAAATGGTGGATTCGCCAAAAAAAGTGTTTCAAATGAGCTTCAATGGTAGGGTGATGGTCTAGCTAAAAAATGTGTTTCAAATGAGCTCTAAACGGCGTTATTTCTTAGCAAAAATGGTGTACTCGCCGAAAAATGTGTTTCATATGAGCTCCAAAGGTAGGGTGGTGGACTCGCTAAAAAATGTGTTTCAAATGAGTTCGAAAGGTAGGGTAAACGGCCTCATTTGTAAGAAAAAAAGGTGGAAACGGCAAAAAATATATTTCAAATGAGTTCGAAAGGTAGGGTGGATGACTCGCTAAAAAATGTGTTTCAAATGAATTCAAAAGGTAGGGTAAACAGACTCATTTATAAGCAAAAATGGTTGACTCGCCGAAAAATGTGTTTCAAATGAGCTCAAAACGTAGGGTGGTGTGGACTCGCTACAAAATGTGTTTCGAATGAGCTCGAAAGGTAGGGTAAACGGCCTCATTTCTAAGCAAAAATGGTGGACTCTCCGAAAAATGTGTGTCAAATGAGCTCAAAAGGTAGGGGGGTGTGGACTCACTAAAATATGTGTTTCAAATGAGCTCGAAAAGTATGGTAAACGACCTCATTTCGAAGAAAAAATGGTGGACTCGCTAAAACATGTGTTTCAAATGAGCTCGAAAGGTAGGGTAAACGGCCTCATTTCTAAGAAAAAATGGTGGATTCGCCAAAAAAAGTGTTTCAAATGAGCTTCAATGGTAGGGTGATGGTCTAGCTAAAAAATGTGTTTCAAATGAGCTCTAAACGGCGTTATTTCTTAGCAAAAATGGTGTACTCGCCGAAAAATGTGTTTCATATGAGCTCCAAAGGTAGGGTGGTGGACTCGCTAAAAAATGTGTTTCAAATGAGTTCGAAAGGTAGGGTAAACGGCCTCATTTGTAAGAAAAAAAGGTGGAAACGGCAAAAAATATATTTCAAATGAGTTCGAAAGGTAGGGTGGATGACTCGCTAAAAAATGTGTTTCAAATGAATTCAAAAGGTAGGGTAAACAGACTCATTTATAAGCAAAAATGGTTGACTCGCCGAAAAATGTGTTTCAAATGAGCTCAAAACGTAGGGTGGTGTGGACTCGCTACAAAATGTGTTTCGAATGAGCTCGAAAGGTAGGGTAAACGGCCTCATTTCTAAGCAAAAATGGTGGACTCTCCGAAAAATGTGTGTCAAATGAGCTCAAAAGGTAGGGGGGTGTGGACTCACTAAAATATGTGTTTCAAATGAGCTCGAAAAGTATGGTAAACGACCTCATTTCGAAGAAAAAATGGTGGACTCGCTAAAAATGTGTTTCAAATGAGCTCGAAAGGTAGGGTAAATGGCCTTATTTCTAAGAAAAAATAGTGGACTCGCCGGAAAATGTGTTTCAAATGAGCCCCAAATGCAGGGTGGTGGACTCGCTAAAAAATGTGTTTCAAATGAGCTCGACAGGTAGTGTAAACGGCCTCATTTCTAAGAAAAAATCGCGGACTCGCTGAAAAATGTGTTTCAAATGAGCTTCAAAGGTATGGTGGTGGTCTAGCTGAAAAATGTGTTTCAAATGATCTCCAAAGATAGGGTAAACGGCCACATTTCTGAGCAAAATTGGTGGACTCACCGAAAAATGTGTTTCAAATGAGCTCAAAAGGTAGTGTGGTGTGGACTCACAAATAAATTTGTTTCGAATAAGCTCGAAAGGTAGGGTAAACGACCTCATTTCTAACCAAAAATGGTGGACTCGCGAAAAATGTGTTTCAAATGAGCTCGAAAGGTAGGGTGGTGTGGACTCGCTAAAAAATGTGTTCCAAATGAGCTCGAAAGATAGGGTAAACGGACTCATTTCTAAGCAAAAATGGTGGACTCGCCGAAAAATGTGTTTCATATGAGCTCCAAAGGTAGGGTGGTGGACTCGCTAAAAAAATGTATTTCAAATGAGCTCGACATGTAGGGTAAACGGCCTTATTTCTAAGAAAAAATAGTAAACTCGCTGAAAAATGTGTTTCCAATGAGCTCCAAAGGTAGGGTGGTGGACTCGCCGTAAAATGTGTTTCAAATGAGCTCAAAAGGTAGTGTGGTGTGGACTCACAAATAAATGTGTTTCGAATAAGCTCGAAAGGTAGGGTAAACGGCCTCATTTCTAAGCAAAAATGGTGGACTCGCTAAAAATGTGTTTCAAATGAGCTCGAAAGGTAGGGTGGTGTGGACTCGCTAAAACATGTGTTTCAAATGAGCTCGAAAGGTAGGGTAAACGGCCTCATTTCTAAGAAAAAATGGTGGATTCGCCAAAAAAAGTGTTTCAAATGAGCTTCAATGGTAGGGTGATGGTCTAGCTAAAAAATGTGTTTCAAATGAGCTCTAAACGGCGTTATTTCTTAGCAAAAATGGTGTACTCGCCGAAAAATGTGTTTCATATGAGCTCCAAAGGTAGGGTGGTGGACTCGCTAAAAAATGTGTTTCAAATGAGTTCGAAAGGTAGGGTAAACGGCCTCATTTGTAAGAAAAAAAGGTGGAAACGGCAAAAAATATATTTCAAATGAGTTCGAAAGGTAGGGTGGATGACTCGCTAAAACATGTGTTTCAAATGAATTCAAAAGGTAGGGTAAACAGACTCATTTATAAGCAAAAATGGTTGACTCGCCGAAAAATGTGTTTCAAATGAGCTCAAAACGTAGGGTGGTGTGGACTCGCTAAAAAATGTGTTTCGAATGAGCTCGAAAGGTAGGGTAAACGGCCTCATTTCTAAGCAAAAATGGTGGACTCTCCGAAAAATGTGTTTCAAATGAGCTCGAAAGGTAGGGTGGTGTGGACTCACTAAAATATGTGTTTCAAATGAGCTCGAAAAGTATGGTAAACGACCTCATTTCTAAGAAAAAATGGTGGACTCGCCAAAAATGTGTTTCAAATGAGCTGGAAAGGTAGGGTGGTGGACTCGCTAAAAATGTGTTTCAAATGAGCTCGAAAGGTAGGGTAAATGGCCTTTTTTCTAAGAGAAAATAGTGGGCTCGCCGGAAAATGTGTTTCAAATGAGCTCCAAAGGTAGGGTGGTGGACTCGCAAAAAAATGTGTTTCAAATGAGCTCGAAAGGTAGGGTAAACGGACTAATTTCTAAGCAAAAATGGTGGACTCGCCGAAAAATGTGTTTGAAATGAGCTTCAAGGGTAGGGTGGTGGTCTAGCTAAAAAATGTGTTTCAAATGAGCTCCAAAGATAGGGTAAACGGCCCCATTTCTGAGCAAAAATAGTGGACTCGCCGAACAATGTGTTTCATATGAGCTCCAAAGGTAGGGTGGTTGACTCGCTAAAAAATGTGTTCCAAATGAGCTCGAAAGATAGGGTAAACGGACTCATTTCTAAGCAAAAATGGTGGACTCGCCGAAAAATGTGTTTCATATGAGCTCCAAAGGTAGGGTGGTGGACTCGCTAAAAAAATGTATTTCAAATGAGCTCGACATGTAGGGTAAACGGCCTTATTTCTAAGAAAAAATAGTAAACTCGCTGAAAAATGTGTTTCCAATGAGCTCCAAAGGTAGGGTGGTGGACTCGCCGTAAAATGTGTTTCAAATGAGCTCAAAAGGTAGTGTGGTGTGGACTCACAAATAAATGTGTTTCGAATAAGCTCGAAAGGTAGGGTAAACGGCCTCATTTCTAAGCAAAAATGGTGGACTCGCTAAAAATGTGTTTCAAATGAGCTCGAAAGGTAGGGTGGTGTGGACTCGCTAAAACATGTGTTTCAAATGAGCTCGAAAGGTAGGGTAAACGGCCTCATTTCTAAGAAAAAATGGTGGATTCGCCAAAAAAAGTGTTTCAAATGAGCTTCAATGGTAGGGTGATGGTCTAGCTAAAAAATGTGTTTCAAATGAGCTCTAAACGGCGTTATTTCTTAGCAAAAATGGTGTACTCGCCGAAAAATGTGTTTCATATGAGCTCCAAAGGTAGGGTGGTGGACTCGCTAAAAAATGTGTTTCAAATGAGTTCGAAAGGTAGGGTAAACGGCCTCATTTGTAAGAAAAAAAGGTGGAAATGGCAAAAAATATATTTCAAATGAGTTCGAAAGGTAGGGTGGATGACTCGCTAAAACATGTGTTTCAAATGAATTCAAAAGGTAGGGTAAACAGACTCATTTATAAGCAAAAATGGTTGACTCGCCGAAAAATGTGTTTCAAATGAGCTCAAAACGTAGGGTGGTGTGGACTCGCTAAAAAATGTGTTTCGAATGAGCTCGAAAGGTAGGGTAAACGGCCTCATTTCTAAGCAAAAATGGTGGACTCTCCGAAAAATGTGTTTCAAATGAGCTCGAAAGGTAGGGTGGTGTGGACTCACTAAAATATGTGTTTCAAATGAGCTCGAAAAGTATGGTAAACGACCTCATTTCTAAGAAAAAATGGTGGACTCGCCAAAAATGTGTTTCAAATGAGCTGGAAAGGTAGGGTGGTGGACTCGCTAAAAATGTGTTTCAAATGAGCTCGAAAGGTAGGGTAAATGGCCTTTTTTCAAAGAAAAAATAGTGGACACGCCGGAAAATGTGTTTCAAATGAGCCCCAAATGCAGGGTGGTGGACTCGCTAAAAAATGTGTTTCAAATGAGCTCGACAGGTAGTGTAAACGGCCTCATTTCTAAGAAAAAATCGCGGACTCGCTGAAAAATGTGTTTCAAAGGTATGGTGGTGGTGTAGCTGAAAAATGTGTTTCAAATGATCTCCAAAGATAGGGTAAACGGCCACATTTCTGAGCAAAATTGGTGGACTCGCCGAAAAATGTGCTCCAAAGGTAGGGTGATGGACTCGCTAAAAAAATGTGTTTCAAATGAGTTCGAAAGGTAGGGTAAACGTCCAAATGTAAGCAAAAATGGTGGACACGCCGAAAAAAGTGTTTCAAATGAGTTCGAAAAGGTAGGGTGGTGGACTCGCTAAAAAAATTGTTTCAAATGAATTCAAATGGTAGGGTAAACAGACTCATTTCTAAGAAAAAATGGTGGACTCGCCGAAAAATGTGTTTCAAATGAGCTCAAAAGGTAGTGTGGTGTGGACTCACAAATAAATGTGTTTCGAATAAGCTTGAAAGGTAGGGTAAACGACCTCATTTCTAAACAAAAAAGGTAGACTCGCGAAAAATGTGTTTCCAATGAGCTCGAAAGGTAGGGTGGTGTGGACCCGCTAAAATATGTGTTTCAAATGAGCTTGAAAGGTAGGGTAAACGGCCTCATTTCTAAGCAAAAATGGTGGACTCGCCAAAAATGTGTTTCAAATGAGCTCGAAAGGTAGGGTGGTGGACTCGCTAAAAAATGTGTTCCAAATGAGCTCGAAAGGTAGGGTAAACGGACCCATTTCTAAGCAAAAATGGTGGACTCGCCGAAAAATGTACTTCATATGAGCTCCAAAGGTAGGGTGGTGGACTCGCTAAAATAATGTATTTCAAATGAGCTCGACAGGTAGGGTAAACGGCCTTATTTCTAAGAAAAAATAGTAAACTCGCTGAAAAATGTGTTTCCAATGAGCTCCAAAGGTAGGGTGGTGGACTCGCCGAAAAATGTGTTTCAAATGAGCTCAAAAGGTAGTGTGCTGTGGACTCACAAATAAATGTGTTGCGAATAAGCTCGAAAGGTAGGGTAAACGGCCTCATTTCTAAGCAAAAATGGTGGACTCGCTAAAAATGTGTTTCAAATGAGCTCGAAAGGTAGGGTGGTGTGGACTCGCTAAAACATGTGTTTCAAATGAGCTCGAAAGGTAGGGTAAACGGCCTCATTTCTAAGAAAAAATGGTGGATTCGCCAAAAAAAGTGTTTCAAATGAGCTTCAATGGTAGGGTGATGGTCTAGCTAAAAAATGTGTTTCAAATGAGCTCTAAACGGCGTTATTTCTTAGCAAAAATGGTGTACTCGCCGAAAAATGTGTTTCATATGAGCTCCAAAGGTAGGGTGGTGGACTCGCTAAAAAATGTGTTTCAAATGAGTTCGAAAGGTAGGGTAAACGGCCTCATTTGTAAGAAAAAAAGGTGGAAATGGCAAAAAATATATTTCAAATGAGTTCGAAAGGTAGGGTGGATGACTCGCTAAAACATGTGTTTCAAATGAATTCAAAAGGTAGGGTAAACAGACTCATTTATAAGCAAAAATGGTTGACTCGCCGAAAAATGTGTTTCAAATGAGCTCAAAACGTAGGGTGGTGTGGACTCGCTAAAAAATGTGTTTCGAATGAGCTCGAAAGGTAGGGTAAACGGCCTCATTTCTAAGCAAAAATGGTGGACTCTCCGAAAAATGTGTTTCAAATGAGCTCGAAAGGTAGGGTGGTGTGGACTCACTAAAATATGTGTTTCAAATGAGCTCGAAAAGTATGGTAAACGACCTCATTTCTAAGAAAAAATGGTGGACTCGCCAAAAATGTGTTTCAAATGAGCTGGAAAGGTAGGGTGGTGGACTCGCTAAAAATGTGTTTCAAATGAGCTCGAAAGGTAGGGTAAATGGCCTTTTTTCAAAGAAAAAATAGTGGACACGCCGGAAAATGTGTTTCAAATGAGCCCCAAATGCAGGGTGGTGGACTCGCTAAAAAATGTGTTTCAAATGAGCTCGACAGGTAGTGTAAACGGCCTCATTTCTAAGAAAAAATCGCGGACTCGCTGAAAAATGTGTTTCAAAGGTATGGTGGTGGTGTAGCTGAAAAATGTGTTTCAAATGATCTCCAAAGATAGGGTAAACGGCCACATTTCTGAGCAAAATTGGTGGACTCGCCGAAAAATGTGCTCCAAAGGTAGGGTGATGGACTCGCTAAAAAAATGTGTTTCAAATGAGTTCGAAAGGTAGGGTAAACGTCCAAATGTAAGCAAAAATGGTGGACACGCCGAAAAAAGTGTTTCAAATGAGTTCGAAAAGGTAGGGTGGTGGACTCGCTAAAAAAATTGTTTCAAATGAATTCAAATGGTAGGGTAAACAGACTCATTTCTAAGAAAAAATGGTGGACTCGCCGAAAAATGTGTTTCAAATGAGCTCAAAAGGTAGTGTGGTGTGGACTCACAAATAAATGTGTTTCGAATAAGCTTGAAAGGTAGGGTAAACGACCTCATTTCTAAACAAAAAAGGTAGACTCGCGAAAAATGTGTTTCCAATGAGCTCGAAAGGTAGGGTGGTGTGGACCCGCTAAAATATGTGTTTCAAATGAGCTTGAAAGGTAGGGTAAACGGCCTCATTTCTAAGCAAAAATGGTGGACTCGCCAAAAATGTGTTTCAAATGAGCTCGAAAGGTAGGGTGGTGGACTCGCTAAAAAATGTGTTCCAAATGAGCTCGAAAGGTAGGGTAAACGGACCCATTTCTAAGCAAAAATGGTGGACTCGCCGAAAAATGTACTTCATATGAGCTCCAAAGGTAGGGTGGTGGACTCGCTAAAATAATGTATTTCAAATGAGCTCGACAGGTAGGGTAAACGGCCTTATTTCTAAGAAAAAATAGTAAACTCGCTGAAAAATGTGTTTCCAATGAGCTCCAAAGGTAGGGTGGTGGACTCGCCGAAAAATGTGTTTCAAATGAGCTCAAAAGGTAGTGTGCTGTGGACTCACAAATAAATGTGTTGCGAATAAGCTCGAAAGGTAGGGTAAACGGCCTCATTTCTAAGCAAAAATGGTGGACTCGCTAAAAATGTGTTTCAAATGAGCTCGAAAGGTAGGGTGGTGTGGACTCGCTAAAACATGTGTTTCAAATGAGCTCGAAAGGTAGGGCAAACGGCCTCATTTCTAAGAAAAAATGGTGGATTCGCCAAAAAACGTGTTTCAAATGAGCTTCAATGGTAGGGTGATGGTCTAGCTGAAAAATGTGTTTCAAATGAGCTCCAAAGATAGGGTAAACGGCCTTATTTCTTAGCAAAAATGGTGGACTCGCCGAAAAATGTGTTTCATATGAGCTCCAAAGGTAGGGTGGTGGACTCGCTTAAAAATTGTGTTTCAAATGAGGTCGAAAGGTAGGGTAAACGGCCTTATTTCTTAGAAAAAATAGTGGACTCGCCGGAAAATGTGTTTCAAATGAGCTCTAAAGGTAGGGTGGTGGACTCGCTAAAAAATGTGTTTCAAATGAGCTCGAAAGGTAGGGTAATCGGCCTCATTTCTAAAAAAAAATGGTGGACTCGCCAAAAAATGTGTTTCAAATGAGCTTCAAAGGTAGGTTGGTGGTCTAGCTGAAAAATGAGTTTCAAATAAGCTCCAAATATAGGGTAAACGGCCCCATTTCTGAGCAAAAATGGTGGACTCGCCGAAAAATGTGTTTCATATGAGTTCCAAAGGTAGGGTGGTTGACTCGCTTAAAAATTGTGTTTCAAATGAGGTCGAAAGGTAGGGTAAACGGCCTTATTTCTTAGAAAAAATAGTGGACTCGCCGGAAAATGTGTTTCAAATGAGCTCTAAAGGTAGGGTGGTGGACGCGCTAAAAAATGTGTTTCAAATGAGCTCGAAAGGTAGGGTAATCGGCCTCATTTCTAAAAAAAAATGGTGGACTCGCCAAAAAATGTGTTTCAAATGAGCTTCAAAGGTAGGGTGGTGGTCTAGCTGAAAAATGTGTTTCAAATAAGCTCCAAATATAGGGTAAACGGCCCCATTTCTGAGCAAAAATGGTGGACTCGCCGAAAAATGTGTTTCATATGAGTTCCAAAGGTAGGGTGATGGACTCGCTAAAAAATGTGTTTCAAATGAGTTTGAAAGGTAGGGTAAACGGCCTCATTTGTAAGCAAAAAGGGTGGACACGCCGAAAAATGTGTTTCAAATGAGTTCGAAAGGTAGGGTGGTTGACTCGCTAAAAATGTGTTTCTAATGAATTCAAAAGGTAGGGTAAACAGACTAAGCAAAAATGGTGGACTCGCCAAAAAATGTGTTTCAAATGAGCTCAAAATAAAGGGTGGTGTGGACTCGCTAAAAAATGTGTTTCGAATGAGCTCGCAAGGCAGGGTAAACAACCTCATTTCTAAGCAAAAATGGTGGACTCTCCGAAAAATGTGTTTCAAATGAGCTCGAAAGGTAGGGTGGTGTGGACCCGCTAAAATATGTGTTTCAAATGAGCTTGAAAGGTAGGGTAAACGGCCTCATTTCTAAGCAAAAATGGTGGACTCGCCAAAAATGTGTTTCAAATGAGCTCGAAAGGTAGGGTGGTGGACTCGCTAAAAAATGTGTTCCAAATGAGCTCGAAAGGTAGGGTAAACGGACCCATTTCTAAGCAAAAATGGTGGACTCGCCGAAAAATGTACTTCATATGAGCTCCAAAGGTAGGGTGGTGGACTCGCTAAAAAAATGTATTTCAAATGAGCTCGACAGGTAGGGTAAACGGCCTTATTTCTAAGAAAAAATAGTAAACTCGCTGAAAAATGTGTTTCCAATGAGTACCAAAGGTAGGGTGGTGGACTCGCCGAAAAATGTGTTTCAAATGAGCTCAAAAGGTAGTGTGTTGTGGACTCACAAATAAATGTGTTTCGAATAAGCTCGAAAGGTAGGGTAAACGGCCTCATTTCTAAGCAAAAATGGTGGACTCGCTAAAAATGTGTTTCAAATGAGCTCGAAAGGTAGGGTGGTGTGGACTCGCTAAAACATGTGTTTCAAATGAGCTCGAAAGGTAGGACAAACGGCCTCATTTCTAAGAAAAAATGGTGGATTCGCCAAAAAACGTGTTTCAAATGAGCTTCAATGGTAGGGTGATGGTCTAGCTGAAAAATGTGTTTCAAATGAGCTCCAAAGATAGGGTAAACGGCCTTATTTCTTAGCAAAAATGGTGGACTCGCCGAAAAATGTGTTTCATATGAGCTCCAAAGGTAGGGTGGTGGACTCGCTAAAAAATGTGTTTCAAATGAGTTCGAAAGGTAGGGTAAACGGCCTCATTTGTAAGCAAAAAAGGTGGAAACGCCGAAAAATGTATTTCAAATGAGTTCGAAAGGTAGGGTGGATGACTCGCTAAAAAATGTGTTTCAAATGAATTCAAAAGGTAGGGTAAACAGACTCATTTATAAGCAAAAATGGTTGACTCGCCGAAAAATGTGTTTCAAATGAGCTCAAAACGTAGGGTGGTGTGGACTCGCTAAAAAATGTGTTTCGAATGTGCTCGAAAGGTAGGGTAAACGGCCTCATTTCTAAGCAAAAATGGTGGACTCTCCGAAAAATGTGTGTCAAATGAGCTCAAAAGGTAGGGGGGTGTGGACTCACTAAAATATGTGTTTCAAATGAGCTCGAAAAGTATGGTAAACGACCTCATTTCGAAGAAAAAATGGTGGACTCGCTAAAAATGTGTTTCAAATGAGCTCGAAAGGTAAGGTAAATGGCCTTATTTCTAAGAAAAAATAGTGGACTCGCCGGAAAATGTGTTTCAAATGAGCCCCAAATGCAGGGTGGTGGACTCGCTAAAAAATGTGTTTCAAATGAGCTCAACAGGTAGTGTAAACGGCCTCATTTCTAAGAAAAAATCGCGGACTCGCTGAAAAATGTGTTTCAAATGAGCTTCAAAGGTATGGTGGTGGTCTAGCTGAAAAATGTGTTTCAAATGATCTCCAAAGATAGGGTAAACGGCCACATTTCTGAGCAAAATTGGTGGACTCACCGAAAAATGTGTTTCAAATGAGCTCAAAAGGTAGTGTGGTGTGGACTCACAAATAAATTTGTTTCGAATAAGCTCGAAAGGTAGGGTAAACGACCTCATTTCTAAACAAAAATGGTGGACTCGTGAAAAATGTGTTTCAAATGAGCTCGAAAGGTAGGGTGGTGTGGACTCGCTAAAAAATGTGTTCCAAATGAGCTCGAAAGATAGGGTAAACGGACTCATTTCTAAGCAAAAATGGTGGACTCGCCGAAAAATGTGTTTCATATGAGCTCCAAAGGTAGGGTGGTGGACTCGCTAAAAAAATGTATTTCAAATGAGCTCGACATGTAGGGTAAACGGCCTTATTTCTAAGAAAAAATAGTAAACTCGCTGAAAAATGTGTTTCCAATGAGCTCCAAAGGTAGGGTGGTGGACTCGCCGTAAAATGTGTTTCAAATGAGCTCAAAAGGTAGTGTGGTGTGGACTCACAAATAAATGTGTTTCGAATAAGCTCGAAAGGTAGGGTAAACGGCCTCATTTCTAAGCAAAAATGGTGGACTCGCTAAAAATGTGTTTCAAATGAGCTCGAAAGGTAGGGTGGTGTGGACTCGCTAAAACATGTGTTTCAAATGAGCTCGAAAGGTAGGGTAAACGGCCTCATTTCTAAGAAAAAATGGTGGATTCGCCAAAAAAAGTGTTTCAAATGAGCTTCAATGGTAGGGTGATGGTCTAGCTAAAAAATGTGTTTCAAATGAGCTCTAAACGGCGTTATTTCTTAGCAAAAATGGTGTACTCGCCGAAAAATGTGTTTCATATGAGCTCCAAAGGTAGGGTGGTGGACTCGCTAAAAAATGTGTTTCAAATGAGTTCGAAAGGTAGGGTAAACGGCCTCATTTGTAAGAAAAAAAGGTGGAAACGGCAAAAAATATATTTCAAATGAGTTCGAAAGGTAGGGTGGATGACTCGCTAAAACATGTGTTTCAAATGAATTCAAAAGGTAGGGTAAACAGACTCATTTATAAGCAAAAATGGTTGACTCGCCGAAAAATGTGTTTCAAATGAGCTCAAAACGTAGGGTGGTGTGGACTCGCTAAAAAATGTGTTTCGAATGAGCTCGAAAGGTAGGGTAAACGGCCTCATTTCTAAGCAAAAATGGTGGACTCTCCGAAAAATGTGTTTCAAATGAGCTCGAAAGGTAGGGTGGTGTGGACTCACTAAAATATGTGTTTCAAATGAGCTCGAAAAGTATGGTAAACGACCTCATTTCTAAGAAAAAATGGTGGACTCGCCAAAAATGTGTTTCAAATGAGCTGGAAAGGTAGGGTGGTGGACTCGCTAAAAATGTGTTTCAAATGAGCTCGAAAGGTAGGGTAAATGGCCTTTTTTCTAAGAGAAAATAGTGGGCTCGCCGGAAAATGTGTTTCAAATGAGCTCCAAAGGTAGGGTGGTGGACTCGCAAAAAAATGTGTTTCAAATGAGCTCGAAAGGTAGGGTAAACGGACTAATTTCTAAGCAAAAATGGTGGACTCGCCGAAAAATGTGTTTGAAATGAGCTTCAAGGGTAGGGTGGTGGTCTAGCTAAAAAATGTGTTTCAAATGAGCTCCAAAGATAGGGTAAACGGCCCCATTTCTGAGCAAAAATAGTGGACTCGCCGAACAATGTGTTTCATATGAGCTCCAAAGGTAGGGTGGTTGACTCGCTAAAAAATGTGTTCCAAATGAGCTCGAAAGATAGGGTAAACGGACTCATTTCTAAGCAAAAATGGTGGACTCGCCGAAAAATGTGTTTCATATGAGCTCCAAAGGTAGGGTGGTGGACTCGCTAAAAAAATGTATTTCAAATGAGCTCGACATGTAGGGTAAACGGCCTTATTTCTAAGAAAAAATAGTAAACTCGCTGAAAAATGTGTTTCCAATGAGCTCCAAAGGTAGGGTGGTGGACTCGCCGTAAAATGTGTTTCAAATGAGCTCAAAAGGTAGTGTGGTGTGGACTCACAAATAAATGTGTTTCGAATAAGCTCGAAAGGTAGGGTAAACGGCCTCATTTCTAAGCAAAAATGGTGGACTCGCTAAAAATGTGTTTCAAATGAGCTCGAAAGGTAGGGTGGTGTGGACTCGCTAAAACATGTGTTTCAAATGAGCTCGAAAGGTAGGGTAAACGGCCTCATTTCTAAGAAAAAATGGTGGATTCGCCAAAAAAAGTGTTTCAAATGAGCTTCAATGGTAGGGTGATGGTCTAGCTAAAAAATGTGTTTCAAATGAGCTCTAAACGGCGTTATTTCTTAGCAAAAATGGTGTACTCGCCGAAAAATGTGTTTCATATGAGCTCCAAAGGTAGGGTGGTGGACTCGCTAAAAAATGTGTTTCAAAGGAGTTCGAAAGGTAGGGTAAACGGCCTCATTTGTAAGAAAAAAAGGTGGAAACGGCAAAAAATATATTTCAAATGAGTTCGAAAGGTAGGGTGGATGACTCGCTAAAACATGTGTTTCAAATGAATTCAAAAGGTAGGGTAAACAGACTCATTTATAAGCAAAAATGGTTGACTCGCCGAAAAATGTGTTTCAAATGAGCTCAAAACGTAGGGTGGTGTGGACTCGCTAAAAAATGTGTTTCGAATGAGCTCGAAAGGTAGGGTAAACGGCCTCATTTCTAAGCAAAAATGGTGGACTCTCCGAAAAATGTGTTTCAAATGAGCTCGAAAGGTAGGGTGGTGTGGACTCACTAAAATATGTGTTTCAAATGAGCTCGAAAAGTATGGTAAACGACCTCATTTCTAAGAAAAAATGGTGGACTCGCCAAAAATGTGTTTCAAATGAGCTGGAAAGGTAGGGTGGTGGACTCGCTAAAAATGTGTTTCAAATGAGCTCGAAAGGTAGGGTAAATGGCCTTTTTTCAAAGAAAAAATAGTGGACTCGCCGGAAAATGTGTTTCAAATGAGCCCCAAATGCAGGGTGGTGGACTCGCTAAAAAATGTGTTTCAAATGAGCTCGACAGGTAGTGTAAACGGCCTCATTTCTAAGAAAAAATCGCGGACTCGCTGAAAAATGTGTTTCAAAGGTATGGTGGTGGTGTAGCTGAAAAATGTGTTTCAAATGATCTCCAAAGATAGGGTAAACGGCCACATTTCTGAGCAAAATTGGTGGACTCGCCGAAAAATGTGCTCCAAAGGTAGGGTGATGGACTCGCTAAAAAAATGTGTTTCAAATGAGTTCGAAAGGTAGGGTAAACGTCCAAATGTAAGCAAAAATGGTGGACACGCCGAAAAAAGTGTTTCAAATGAGTTCGAAAAGGTAGGGTGGTGGACTCGCTAAAAAAATTGTTTCAAATGAATTCAAATGGTAGGGTAAACAGACTCATTTCTAAGCAAAAATGGTGGACTCGCCGAAAAATGTGTTTCAAATGAGCTCAAAAGGTAGTGTGGTGTGGACTCACAAATAAATGTGTTTCGAATAAGCTTGAAAGGTAGGGTAAACGACCTCATTTCTAAACAAAAAAGGTGGACTCGCGAAAAATGTGTTTCCAATGAGCTCGAAAGGTAGGGTGGTGTGGACCCGCTAAAATATGTGTTTCAAATGAGCTTGAAAGGTAGGGTAAACGGCCTCATTTCTAAGAAAAAATGGTGGACTCGCCAAAAATGTGTTTCAAATGAGCTCGAAAGGTAGGGTGGTGGACTCGCTAAAAAATGTGTTCCAAATGAGCTCGAAAGGTAGGGTAAACGGACCCATTTCTAAGCAAAAATGGTGGACTCGCCGAAAAATGTACTTCATATGAGCTCCAAAGGTAGGGTGGTGGACTCGCTAAAAAAATGTATTTCAAATGAGCTCGACAGGTAGGGTAAACGGCCTTATTTCTAAGAAAAAATAGTAAACTCGCTGAAAAATGTGTTTCCAATGAGCTCCAAAGGTAGGGTGGTGGACTCGCCGAAAAATGTGTTTCAAATGAGCTCAAAAGGTAGTGTGCTGTGGACTCACAAATAAATGTGTTGCGAATAAGCTCGAAAGGTAGGGTAAACGGCCTCATTTCTAAGCAAAAATGGTGGACTCGCTAAAAATGTGTTTCAAATGAGCTCGAAAGGTAGGGTGGTGTGGACTCGCTAAAACATGTGTTTCAAATGAGCTCGAAAGGTAGGGCAAACGGCCTCATTTCTAAGAAAAAATGGTGGATTCGCCAAAAAACGTGTTTCAAATGAGCTTCAATGGTAGGGTGATGGTCTAGCTGAAAAATGTGTTTCAAATGAGCTCCAAAGATAGGGTAAACGGCCTTATTTCTTAGCACAAATGGTGGACTCGCCGAAAAATGTGTTTCATATGAGCTCCAAAGGTAGGGTGGTGGACTCGCTTAAAAATTGTGTTTCAAATGAGGTCGAAAGGTAGGGTAAACGGCCTTATTTCTTAGAAAAAATAGTGGACTCGCCGGAAAATGTGTTTCAAATGAGCTCTAAAGGTAGGGTGGTGGACTCGCTAAAAAATGTGTTTCAAATGAGCTCGAAAGGTAGGGTAATCGGCCTCATTTCTAAAAAAAAATGGTGGACTCGCCAAAAAATGTGTTTCAAATGAGCTTCAAAGGTAGGTTGGTGGTCTAGCTGAAAAATGTGTTTCAAATAAGCTCCAAATATAGGGTAAACGGCCCCATTTCTGAGCAAAAATGGTGGACTCGCCGAAAAATGTGTTTCATATGAGTTCCAAAGGTAGGGTGGTTGACTCGCTTAAAAATTGTGTTTCAAATGAGGTCGAAAGGTAGGGTAAACGGCCTTATTTCTTAGAAAAAATAGTGGACTCGCCGGAAAATGTGTTTCAAATGAGCTCTAAAGGTAGGGTGGTGGACGCGCTAAAAAATGTGTTTCAAATGAGCTCGAAAGGTAGGGTAATCGGCCTCATTTCTAAAAAAAAATGGTGGACTCGCCAAAAAATGTGTTTCAAATGAGCTTCAAAGGTAGGGTGGTGGTCTAGCTGAAAAATGTGTTTCAAATAAGCTCCAAATATAGGGTAAACGGCCCCATTTCTGAGCAAAAATGGTGGACTCGCCGAAAAATGTGTTTCATATGAGTTCCAAAGGTAGGGTGATGGACTCGCTAAAAAATGTGTTTCAAATGAGTTTGAAAGGTAGGGTAAACGGCCTCATTTGTAAGCAAAAAGGGTGGACACGCCGAAAAATGTGTTTCAAATGAGTTCGAAAGGTAGGGTGGTTGACTCGCTAAAAATGTGTTTCTAATGAATTCAAAAGGTAGGGTAAACAGACTAAGCAAAAATGGTGGACTCGCCAAAAAATGTGTTTCAAATGAGCTCAAAATAAAGGGTGGTGTGGACTCGCTAAAAAATGTGTTTCGAATGAGCTCGCAAGGCAGGGTAAACAACCTCATTTCTAAGCAAAAATGGTGGACTCTCCGAAAAATGTGTTTCAAATGAGCTCGAAAGGTAGGGTGGTGTGGACCCGCTAAAATATGTGTTTCAAATGAGCTTGAAAGGTAGGGTAAACGGCCTCATTTCTAAGCAAAAATGGTGGACTCGCCAAAAATGTGTTTCAAATGAGCTCGAAAGGTAGGGTGGTGGACTCGCTAAAAAATGTGTTCCAAATGAGCTCGAAAGGTAGGGTAAACGGACCCATTTCTAAGCAAAAATGGTGGACTCGCCGAAAAATGTACTTCATATGAGCTCCAAAGGTAGGGTGGTGGACTCGCTAAAAAAATGTATTTCAAATGAGCTCGACAGGTAGGGTAAACGGCCTTATTTCTGAGAAAAAATAGTAAACTCGCTGAAAAATGTGTTTCCAATGAGTACCAAAGGTAGGGTGGTGGACTCGCCGAAAAATGTGTTTCAAATGAGCTCAAAAGGTAGTGTGCTGTGGACTCACAAATAAATGTGTTTCGAATAAGCTCGAAAGGTAGGGTAAACGGCCTCATTTCTAAGCAAAAATGGTGGACTCGCTAAAAATGTGTTTCAAATGAGCTCGAAAGGTAGGGTGGTGTGGACTCGCTAAAACATGTGTTTCAAATGAGCTCGAAAGGTAGGACAAACGGCCTCATTTCTAAGAAAAAATGGTGGATTCGCCAAAAAACGTGTTTCAAATGAGCTTCAATGGTAGGGTGATGGTCTAGCTGAAAAATGTGTTTCAAATGAGCTCCAAAGATAGGGTAAACGGCCTTATTTCTTAGCAAAAATGGTGGACTCGCCGAAAAATGTGTTTCATATGAGCTCCAAAGGTAGGGTGGTGGACTCGCTAAAAAATGTGTTTCAAATGAGTTCGAAAGGTAGGGTAAACGGCCTCATTTGTAAGCAAAAAAGGTGGAAACGCCGAAAAATGTATTTCAAATGAGTTCGAAAGGTAGGGTGGATGACTCGCTAAAAAATGTGTTTCGAATGAATTCAAAAGGTAGGGTAAACAGACTCATTTATAAGCAAAAATGGTTGACTCGCCGAAAAATGTGTTTCAAATGAGCTCAAAACGTAGGGTGGTGTGGACTCGCTAAAAAATGTGTTTCGAATGAGCTCGAAAGGTAGGGTAAACGGCCTCATTTCTAAGCAAAAATGGTGGACTCTCCGAAAAATGTGTGTCAAATGAGCTCAAAAGGTAGGGGGGTGTGGACTCACTAAAATATGTGTTTCAAATGAGCTCGAAAAGTATGGTAAACGACCTCATTTCGAAGAAAAAATGGTGGACTCGCTAAAAATGTGTTTCAAATGAGCTCGAAAGGTAGGGTAAATGGCCTTATTTCTAAGAAAAAATAGTGGACTCGCCGGAAAATGTGTTTCAAATGAGCCCCAAATGCAGGGTGGTGGACTCGCTAAAAAATGTGTTTCAAATGAGCTCGACAGGTAGTGTAAACGGCCTCATTTCTAAGAAAAAATCGCGGACTCGCTGAAAAATGTGTTTCAAATGAGCTTCAAAGGTATGGTGGTGGTCTAGCTGAAAAATGTGTTTCAAATGATCTCCAAAGATAGGGTAAACGGCCACATTTCTGAGCAAAATTGGTGGACTCACTGAAAAATGTGTTTCAAATGAGCTCAAAAGGTAGTGTGGTGTGGACTCACAAATAAATTTGTTTCGAATAAGCTCGAAAGGTAGGGTAAACGACCTCATTTCTAAACAAAAATGGTGGACTCGCGAAAAATGTGTTTCAAATGAGCTCGAAAGGTAGGGTGGTGTGGACTCGCTAAAAAATGTGTTCCAAATGAGCTCGAAAGATAGGGTAAACGGACTCATTTCTAAGCAAAAATGGTGGACTCGCCGAAAAATGTGTTTCATATGAGCTCCAAAGGTAGGGTGGTGGACTCGCTAAAAAAATGTATTTCAAATGAGCTCGACATGTAGGGTAAACGGCCTTATTTCTAAGAAAAAATAGTAAACTCGCTGAAAAATGTGTTTCCAATGAGCTCCAAAGGTAGGGTGGTGGACTCGCCGTAAAATGTGTTTCAAATGAGCTCAAAAGGTAGTGTGGTGTGGACTCACAAATAAATGTGTTTCGAATAAGCTCGAAAGGTAGGGTAAACGGCCTCATTTCTAAGCAAAAATGGTGGACTCGCTAAAAATGTGTTTCAAATGAGCTCGAAAGGTAGGGTGGTGTGGACTCGCTAAAACATGTGTTTCAAATGAGCTCGAAAGGTAGGGTAAACGGCCTCATTTCTAAGAAAAAATGGTGGATTCGCCAAAAAAAGTGTTTCAAATGAGCTTCAATGGTAGGGTGATGGTCTAGCTAAAAAATGTGTTTCAAATGAGCTCTAAACGGCGTTATTTCTTAGCAAAAATGGTGTACTCGCCGAAAAATGTGTTTCATATGAGCTCCAAAGGTAGGGTGGTGGACTCGCTAAAAAATGTGTTTCAAATGAGTTCGAAAGGTAGGGTAAACGGCCTCATTTGTAAGAAAAAAAGGTGGAAACGGCAAAAAATATATTTCAAATGAGTTCGAAAGGTAGGGTGGATGACTCGCTAAAACATGTGTTTCAAATGAATTCAAAAGGTAGGGTAAACAGACTCATTTATAAGCAAAAATGGTTGACTCGCCGAAAAATGTGTTTCAAATGAGCTCAAAACGTAGGGTGGTGTGGACTCGCTAAAAAATGTGTTTCGAATGAGCTCGAAAGGTAGGGTAAACGGCCTCATTTCTAAGCAAAAATGGTGGACTCTCCGAAAAATGTGTTTCAAATGAGCTCGAAAGGTAGGGTGGTGTGGACTCACTAAAATATGTGTTTCAAATGAGCTCGAAAAGTATGGTAAACGACCTCATTTCTAAGAAAAAATGGTGGACTCGCCAAAAATGTGTTTCAAATGAGCTGGAAAGGTAGGGTGGTGGACTCGCTAAAAATGTGTTTCAAATGAGCTCGAAAGGTAGGGTAAATGGCCTTTTTTCTAAGAGAAAATAGTGGGCTCGCCGGAAAATGTGTTTCAAATGAGCTCCAAAGGTAGGGTGGTGGACTCGCAAAAAAATGTGTTTCAAATGAGCTCGAAAGGTAGGGTAAACGGACTAATTTCTAAGCAAAAATGGTGGACTCGCCGAAAAATGTGTTTGAAATGAGCTTCAAGGGTAGGGTGGTGGTCTAGCTAAAAAATGTGTTTCAAATGAGCTCCAAAGATAGGGTAAACGGCCCCATTTCTGAGCAAAAATAGTGGACTCGCCGAACAATGTGTTTCATATGAGCTCCAAAGGTAGGGTGGTTGACTCGCTAAAAAATGTGTTCCAAATGAGCTCGAAAGATAGGGTAAACGGACTCATTTCTAAGCAAAAATGGTGGACTCGCGAAAAATGTGTTTCATATGAGCTCCAAAGGTAGGGTGGTGGACTCGCTAAAAAAATGTATTTCAAATGAGCTCGACATGTAGGGTAAACGGCCTTATTTCTAAGAAAAAATAGTAAACTCGCTGAAAAATGTGTTTCCAATGAGCTCCAAAGGTAGGGTGGTGGACTCGCCGTAAAATGTGTTTCAAATGAGCTCAAAAGGTAGTGTGGTGTGGACTCACAAATAAATGTGTTTCGAATAAGCTCGAAAGGTAGGGTAAACGGCCTCATTTCTAAGCAAAAATGGTGGACTCGCTAAAAATGTGTTTCAAATGAGCTCGAAAGGTAGGGTGGTGTGGACTCGCTAAAACATGTGTTTCAAATGAGCTCGAAAGGTAGGGTAAACGGCCTCATTTCTAAGAAAAAATGGTGGATTCGCCAAAAAAAGTGTTTCAAATGAGCTTCAATGGTAGGGTGATGGTCTAGCTAAAAAATGTGTTTCAAATGAGCTCTAAACGGCGTTATTTCTTAGCAAAAATGGTGTACTCGCCAAAAAATGTGTTTCATATGAGCTCCAAAGGTAGGGTGGTGGACTCGCTAAAAAATGTGTTTCAAATGAGTTCGAAAGGTAGGGTAAACGGCCTCATTTGTAAGAAAAAAAGGTGGAAACGGCAAAAAATATATTTCAAATGAGTTCGAAAGGTAGGGTGGATGACTCGCTAAAAAATGTGTTTCAAATGAATTCAAAAGGTAGGGTAAACAGACTCATTTATAAGCAAAAATGGTTGACTCGCCGAAAAATGTGTTTCAAATGAGCTCAAAACGTAGGGTGGTGTGGACTCGCTAAAAAATGTGTTTCGAATGAGCTCGAAAGGTAGGGTAAACGGCCTCATTTCTAAGCAAAAAAGGTGGACTCTCCGAAAAATGTGTGTCAAATGAGCTCAAAAGGTAGGGGGGTGTGGACTCACTAAAATATGTGTTTCAAATGAGCTCGAAAAGTATGGTAAACGACCTCATTTCGAAGAAAAAATGGTGGACTCGCTAAAAATGTGTTTCAAATGAGCTCGAAAGGTAGGGTAAATGGCCTTATTTCTAAGAAAAAATAGTGGACTCGCCGGAAAATGTGTTTCAAATGAGCCCCAAATGCAGGGTGGTGGACTCGCTAAAAAATGTGTTTCAAATGAGCTCGACAGGTAGTGTAAACGGCCTCATTTCTAAGAAAAAATCGCGGACTCGCTGAAAAATGTGTTTCAAATGAGCTTCAAAGGTATGGTGGTGGTCTAGCTGAAAAATGTGTTTCAAATGATCTCCAAAGATAGGGTAAACGGCCACATTTCTGAGCAAAATTGGTGGACTCACCGAAAAATGTGTTTCAAATGAGCTCAAAAGGTAGTGTGGTGTGGACTCACAAATAAATTTGTTTCGAATAAGCTCGAAAGGTAGGGTAAACGACCTCATTTCTAAACAAAAATGGTGGACTCGCGAAAAATGTGTTTCAAATGAGCTCGAAAGGTAGGGTGGTGTGGACTCGCTAAAAAATGTGTTCCAAATGAGCTCGAAAGATAGGGTAAACGGACTCATTTCTAAGCAAAAATGGTGGACTCGCCGAAAAATGTGTTTCATATGAGCTCCAAAGGTAGGGTGGTGGACTCGCTAAAAAAAGGTATTTCAAATGAGCTCGACATGTAGGGTAAACGGCCTTATTTCTAAGAAAAAATAGTAAACTCGCTGAAAAATGTGTTTCCAATGAGCTCCAAAGGTAGGGTGGTGGACTCGCCGTAAAATGTGTTTCAAATGAGCTCAAAAGGTAGTGTGGTGTGGACTCACAAATAAATGTGTTTCGAATAAGCTCGAAAGGTAGGGTAAACGGCCTCATTTCTAAGCAAAAATGGTGGACTCGCTAAAAATGTGTTTCAAATGAGCTCGAAAGGTAGGGTGGTGTGGACTCGCTAAAACATGTGTTTCAAATGAGCTCGAAAGGTAGGGTAAACGGCCTCATTTCTAAGAAAAAATGGTGGATTCGCCAAAAAAAGTGTTTAAAATGAGCTTCAATGGTAGGGTGATGGTCTAGCTAAAAAATGTGTTTCAAATGAGCTCTAAACGGCGTTATTTCTTAGCAAAAATGGTGTACTCGCCGAAAAATGTGTTTCATATGAGCTCCAAAGGTAGGGTGGTGGACTCGCTAAAAAATGTGTTTCAAATGAGTTCGAAAGGTAGGGTAAACGGCCTCATTTGTAAGAAAAAAAGGTGGAAACGGCAAAAAATATATTTCAAATGAGTTCGAAAGGTAGGGTGGATGACTCGCTAAAACATGTGTTTCAAATGAATTCAAAAGGTAGGGTAAACAGACTCATTTATAAGCAAAAATGGTTGACTCGCCGAAAAATGTGTTTCAAATGAGCTCAAAACGTAGGGTGGTGTGGACTCGCTAAAAAATGTGTTTCGAATGAGCTCGAAAGGTAGGGTAAACGGCCTCATTTCTAAGCAAAAATGGTGGACTCTCCGAAAAATGTGTTTCAAATGAGCTCGAAAGGTAGGGTGGTGTGGACTCACTAAAATATGTGTTTCAAATGAGCTCGAAAAGTATGGTAAACGACCTCATTTCTAAGAAAAAATGGTGGACTCGCCAAAAATGTGTTTCAAATGAGCTGGAAAGGTAGGGTGGTGGACTCGCTAAAAATGTGTTTCAAATGAGCTCGAAAGGTAGGGTAAATGGCCTTTTTTCTAAGAGAAAATAGTGGGCTCGCCGGAAAATGTGTTTCAAATGAGCTCCAAAGGTAGGGTGGTGGACTCGCAAAAAAATGTGTTTCAAATGAGCTCGAAAGGTAGGGTAAACGGACTAATTTCTAAGCAAAAATGGTGGACTCGCCGAAAAATGTGTTTGAAATGAGCTTCAAGGGTAGGGTGGTGGTCTAGCTAAAAAATGTGTTTCAAATGAGCTCCAAAGATAGGGTAAACGGCCCCATTTCTGAGCAAAAATAGTGGACTCGCCGAACAATGTGTTTCATATGAGCTCCAAAGGTAGGGTGGTTGACGCGCTAAAAAATGTGTTCCAAATGAGCTCGAAAGATAGGGTAAACGGACTCATTTCTAAGCAAAAATGGTGGACTCGCCGAAAAATGTGTTTCATATGAGCTCCAAAGGTAGGGTGGTGGAGTCGCTAAAAAAATGTATTTCAAATGAGCTCGACATGTAGGGTAAACGGCCTTATTTCTAAGAAAAAATAGTAAACTCGCTGAAAAATGTGTTTCCAATGAGCTCCAAAGGTAGGGTGGTGGACTCGCCGTAAAATGTGTTTCAAATGAGCTCAAAAGGTAGTGTGGTGTGGACTCACAAATAAATGTGTTTCGAATAAGCTCGAAAGGTAGGGTAAACGGCCTCATTTCTATGCAAAAATGGTGGACTCGCTAAAAATGTGTTTCAAATGAGCTCGAAAGGTAGGGTGGTGTGGACTCGCTAAAACATGTGTTTCAAATGAGCTCGAAAGGTAGGGTAAACGGCCTCATTTCTAAGAAAAAATGGTGGATTCGCCAAAAAAAGTGTTTCAAATGAGCTTCAATGGTAGGGTGATGGTCTAGCTAAAAAATGTGTTTCAAATGAGCTCTAAACGGCGTTATTTCTTAGCAAAAATGGTGTACTCGCCGAAAAATGTGTTTCATATGAGCTCCAAAGGTAGGGTGGTGGACTCGCTAAAAAATGTGTTTCAAATGAGTTCGAAAGGTAGGGTAAACGGCCTCATTTGTAAGAAAAAAAGGTGGAAACGGCAAAAAATATATTTCAAATGAGTTCGAAAGGTAGGGTGGATGACTCGCTAAAACATGTGTTTCAAATGAATTCAAAAGGTAGGGTAAACAGACTCATTTATAAGCAAAAATGGTTGACTCGCCGAAAAATGTGTTTCAAATGAGCTCAAAACGTAGGGTGGTGTGGACTCGCTAAAAAATGTGTTTCGAATGAGCTCGAAAGGTAGGGTAAACGGCCTCATTTCTAAGCAAAAATGGTGGACTCTCCGAAAAATGTGTTTCAAATGAGCTCGAAAGGTAGGGTGGTGTGGACTCACTAAAATATGTGTTTCAAATGAGCTCGAAAAGTATGGTAAACGACCTCATTTCTAAGAAAAAATGGTGGACTCGCCAAAAATGTGTTTCAAATGAGCTGGAAAGGTAGGGTGGTGGACTCGCTAAAAATGTGTTTCAAATGAGCTCGAAAGGTAGGGTAAATGGCCTTTTTTCAAAGAAAAAATAGTGGACTCGCCGGAAAATGTGTTTCAAATGAGCCCCAAATGCAGGGTGGTGGACTCGCTAAAAAATGTGTTTCAAATGAGCTCGACAGGTAGTGTAAACGGCCTCATTTCTAAGAAAAAATCGCGGACTCGCTGAAAAATGTGTTTCAAAGGTATGGTGGTGGTGTAGCTGAAAAATGTGTTTCAAATGATCTCCAAAGATAGGGTAAACGGCCACATTTCTGAGCAAAATTGGTGGACTCGCCGAAAAATGTGCTCCAAAGGTAGGGTGATGGACTCGCTAAAAAAATGTGTTTCAAATGAGTTCGAAAGGTAGGGTAAACGTCCAAATGTAAGCAAAAATGGTGGACACGCCGAAAAAAGTGTTTCAAATGAGTTCGAAAAGGTAGGGTGGTGGACTCGCTAAAAAAATTGTTTCAAATGAATTCAAATGGTAGGGTAAACAGACTCATTTCTAAGCAAAAATGGTGGACTCGCCGAAAAATGTGTTTCAAATGAGCTCAAAAGGTAGTGTGGTGTGGACTCACAAATAAATGTGTTTCGAATAAGCTTGAAAGGTAGGGTAAACGACCTCATTTCTAAACAAAAAAGGTGGACTCGCGAAAAATGTGTTTCCAATGAGCTCGAAAGGTAGTGTGGTGTGGACTCGCTAAAACATGTGTTTCAAATGAGCTCGAAAGGTAGGGTAAACGGCCTCATTTCTAAGCAAAAATGGTGGTCTCGCCGAAAAATGTGTTTCAAATGAGCTTGAAAGGTAGCGTGGTGGACTCGCTAAAAAATGTGTTTCAAATGAGCTCGAAAGGTAGGGCAAACGGACTCATTTCTAAGCAAAAATGGTGGACTCGCCGAAAAATGTGTTTCATATGAGCTTCAAAGGTAGGGTGGTGGACTCGCCAAAAAAATGTGTTTCAAATGAACTCGAACGGTAGGGTAAACGGCCTTATTTCTAAGAAAAAATAGTGGACTCACCGAAAAATGTGTTTCAAATGAGCTCCAAAGGTAGGGTGGTGGATTCGCTAAAAAACATGTTTCAACTGAGCTCGAAAGGTAGGCTAAATGGCCTCAATTCTATGAAAAAATGGTGGACTCGCCGACAAATGTGTTTCAAATGAGCTCGAAAGGTAGGGTAAACAGCCTCATTTCTAAGAAAAAATGGTGGATTCGCCAAAAAAAGTGTTTCAAATGAGCTTCAATGGTAGGGTGATGGTCTAGCTAAAAAATGTGTTTCAAATGAGCTCTAAACGGCCTTATTTCTTAGCAAAAATGGTGTACTCGCCGAAAAATGTGTTTCATATGAGCTCCAAAGGTAGGGTGGTGGACTCGCTAAAAAATGTGTTTCAAATGAGTTCGAAAGGTAGGGTAAACGGCCTCATTTGTAAGCAAAAAAGGTGGAAACGCCGAAAAATATATTTCAAATGAGTTCGAAAGGTAGGGTGGATGACTCGCTAAAACATGTGTTTCAAATGAATTCAAAAGGTAGGGTAAACAGACTCATTTATAAGCAAAAATGGTTGACTTGCCGAAAAATGTGTTTCAAATGAGCTCAAAACGTAGGGTGGTGTGGACTCGCTAAAAAATATGTTTCGAATGAGCTCGAAAGGTAGGGTAAACGGCCTCATTTCTAAGCAAAAATGGTGGACTCTCCGAAAAATGTGTTTCAAATGAGCTCGAAAGGTAGGGTGGTGTGGACTCACTAAAATATGTGTTTCAAATGAGCTCGAAAAGTATGGTAAACGACCTCATTTCTAAGAAAAATGGTGGACTCGCCAAAAATGTGTTTCAAATGAGCTGGAAAGGTAGGGTGGTGGACTCGCTAAAAATGTGTTTCAAATGAGCTCGAAAGGTAGGGTAAATGGCCTTTTTTCTAAGAAAAAATAGTGGACTCGCCGGAAAATGTGTTTCAAATGAGCCCCAAATGCAGGGTGGTGGACTCGCTAAAAAATGTGTTTCAAATGAGCTCGACAGGTAGTGTAAACGGCCTCATTTCTAAGAAAAAATCGCGGACTCGCTGAAAAATGTGTTTCAAATGAGCTTCAAAGGTATGGTGGTGGTGTAGCTGAAAAATGTGTTTCAAATGATCTCCAGAGATAGGGTAAACGGCCACATTTCTGAGCAAAATTGGTGGACTCGCCGAAAAATGTGCTCCAAAGGTAGGGTGATGGACTCGCTAAAAAAATGTGTTTCAAATGAGTTCGAAAGGTAGGGTAAACGTCCAAATGTAAGCAAAAATGGTGGACACGCCGAAAAAAGTGTTTCAAATGAGTTTGAAAAGGTAGGGTGGTGGACTCGCTAAAAAAATTGTTTCAAATGAATTCAAATGGTAAGGTAAACAGACTCATTTCTAAGCAAAAATGGTGGACTCGCCGAAAAATGTGTTTCAAATGAGCTCAAAAGGTAGTGTGGTGTGGACTCACAAATAAATGTGTTTCGAATAAGCTTGAAAGGTAGGGTAAACGACCTCATTTCTAAACAAAAAAGGTGGACTCGCGAAAAATGTGTTTCCAATGAGCTCGAAAGGTAGTGTGGTGTGGACTCGCTAAAACATGTGTTTCAAATGAGCTCGAAAGGTAGGGTAAACGGCCTCATTTCTAAGCAAAAATGGTGGTCTCGCCGAAAAATGTGTTTCAAATGAGCTTGAAAGGTAGCGTGGTGGACTCGCTAAAAAATGTGTTTCAAATGAGCTCGAAAGGTAGGGCAAACGGACTCATTTCTAAGCAAAAATGGTGGACTCGCCGAAAAATGTGTTTCATATGAGCTTCAAAGGTAGGGTGGTGGACTCGCCAAAAAAATGTGTTTCAAATGAACTCGAACGGTAGGGTAAACGGCCTTATTTCTAAGAAAAAATAGTGGACTCACCGAAAAATGTGTTTCAAATGAGCTCCAAAGGTAGGGTGGTGGATTCGCTAAAAAACATGTTTCAACTGAGCTCGAAAGGTAGGCTAAATGGCCTCAATTCTATGAAAAAATGGTGGACTCGCCGACAAATGTGTTTCAAATGAGCTCGAAAGGTAGGGTAAACAGCCTCATTTCTAAGAAAAAATGGTGGATTCGCCAAAAAAAGTGTTTCAAATGAGCTTCAATGGTAGGGTGATGGTCTAGCTAAAAAATGTGTTTCAAATGAGCTCTAAACGGCCTTATTTCTTAGCAAAAATGGTGTACTCGCCGAAAAATGTGTTTCATATGAGCTCCAAAGGTAGGGTGGTGGACTCGCTAAAAAATGTGTTTCAAATGAGTTCGAAAGGTAGGGTAAACGGCCTCATTTGTAAGCAAAAAAGGTGGAAACGCCGAAAAATATATTTCAAATGAGTTCGAAAGGTAGGGTGGATGACTCGCTAAAACATGTGTTTCAAATGAATTCAAAAGGTAGGGTAAACAGACTCATTTATAAGCAAAAATGGTTGACTTGCCGAAAAATGTGTTTCAAATGAGCTCAAAACGTAGGGTGGTGTGGACTCGCTAAAAAATATGTTTCGAATGAGCTCGAAAGGTAGGGTAAACGGCCTCATTTCTAAGCAAAAATGGTGGACTCTCCGAAAAATGTGTTTCAAATGAGCTCGAAAGGTAGGGTGGTGTGGACTCACTAAAATATGTGTTTCAAATGAGCTCGAAAAGTATGGTAAACGACCTCATTTCTAAGAAAAATGGTGGACTCGCCAAAAATGTGTTTCAAATGAGCTGGAAAGGTAGGGTGGTGGACTCGCTAAAAATGTGTTTCAAATGAGCTCGAAAGGTAGGGTAAATGGCCTTTTTTCTAAGAAAAAATAGTGGACTCGCCGGAAAATGTGTTTCAAATGAGCCCCAAATGCAGGGTGGTGGACTCGCTAAAAAATGTGTTTCAAATGAGCTCGACAGGTAGTGTAAACGGCCTCATTTCTAAGAAAAAATCGCGGACTCGCTGAAAAATGTGTTTCAAATGAGCTTCAAAGGTATGGTGGTGGTGTAGCTGAAAAATGTGTTTCAAATGATCTCCAGAGATAGGGTAAACGGCCACATTTCTGAGCAAAATTGGTGGACTCGCCGAAAAATGTGCTCCAAAGGTAGGGTGATGGACTCGCTAAAAAAATGTGTTTCAAATGAGTTCGAAAGGTAGGGTAAACGTCCAAATGTAAGCAAAAATGGTGGACACGCCGAAAAAAGTGTTTCAAATGAGTTTGAAAAGGTAGGGTGGTGGACTCGCTAAAAAAATTGTTTCAAATGAATTCAAATGGTAAGGTAAACAGACTCATTTCTAAGCAAAAATGGTGGACTCGCCGAAAAATGTGTTTCAAATGAGCTCAAAAGGTAGTGTGGTGTGGACTCACAAATAAATGTGTTTCGAATAAGCTTGAAAGGTAGGGTAAACGACCTCATTTCTAAACAAAAAAGGTGGACTTGCGAAAAATGTGTTTCAAATGAGCTCGAAAGGTAGTGTGGTGTGGACTCGCTAAAACATGTGTTTCAAATGAGCTCGAAAGGTAGGGTAAACGGCCTCATTTCTAAGCAAAAATGGTGGTCTCGCCGAAAAATGTGTTTCAAATGAGCTTGAAAGGTAGCGTGGTGGACTCGCTAAAAAATGTGTTTCAAATGAGCTCGAAAGGTAGGGCAAACGGACTCATTTCTAAGCAAAAATGGTGGACTCGCCGAAAAATGTGTTTCATATGAGCTTCAAAGGTAGGGTGGTGGACTCGCCAAAAAAATGTGTTTCAAATGAACTCGAACGGTAGGGTAAACGGCCTTATTTCTAAGAGAAAATAGTGGACTCACCGAAAAATGTGTTTCAAATGAGCTCCAAAGGTAGGGTGGTGGATTCGCTAAAAAACATGTTTCAACTGAGCTCGAAAGGTAGGCTAAATGGCCTCAATTCTATGAAAAAATGGTGGACTCGCCGACAAATGTGTTTCAAATGAGCTCGAAAGGTAGGGTAAACAGCCTCATTTCTAAGAAAAAATGGTGGATTCGCCAAAAAAAGTGTTTCAAATGAGCTTCAATGGTAGGGTGATGGTCTAGCTAAAAAATGTGTTTCAAATGAGCTCTAAACGGCCTTATTTCTTAGCAAAAATGGTGTACTCGCCGAAAAATGTGTTTCATATGAGCTCCAAAGGTAGGGTGGTGGACTCGCTAAAAAATGTGTTTCAAATGAGTTCGAAAGGTAGGGTAAACGGCCTCATTTGTAAGCAAAAAAGGTGGAAACGCCGAAAAATATATTTCAAATGAGTTCGAAAGGTAGGGTGGATGACTCGCTAAAACATGTGTTTCAAATGAATTCAAAAGGTAGGGTAAACAGACTCATTTATAAGCAAAAATGGTTGACTTGCCGAAAAATGTGTTTCAAATGAGCTCAAAACGTAGGGTGGTGTGGACTCGCTAAAAAATATGTTTCGAATGAGCTCGAAAGGTAGGGTAAACGGCCTCATTTCTAAGCAAAAATGGTGGACTCTCCGAAAAATGTGTTTCAAATGAGCTCGAAAGGTAGGGTGGTGTGGACTCACTAAAATATGTGTTTCAAATGAGCTCGAAAAGTATGGTAAACGACCTCATTTCTAAGAAAAATGGTGGACTCGCCAAAAATGTGTTTCAAATGAGCTGGAAAGGTAGGGTGGTGGACTCGCTAAAAATGTGTTTCAAATGAGCTCGAAAGGTAGGGTAAATGGCCTTTTTTCTAAGAAAAAATAGTGGACTCGCCGGAAAATGTGTTTCAAATGAGCCCCAAATGCAGGGTGGTGGACTCGCTAAAAAATGTGTTTCAAATGAGCTCGACAGGTAGTGTAAACGGCCTCATTTCTAAGAAAAAATCGCGGACTCGCTGAAAAATGTGTTTCAAATGAGCTTCAAAGGTATGGTGGTGGTGTAGCTGAAAAATGTGTTTCAAATGATCTCCAGAGATAGGGTAAACGGCCACATTTCTGAGCAAAATTGGTGGACTCGCCGAAAAATGTGCTCCAAAGGTAGGGTGATGGACTCGCTAAAAAAATGTGTTTCAAATGAGTTCGAAAGGTAGGGTAAACGTCCAAATGTAAGCAAAAATGGTGGACACGCCGAAAAAAGTGTTTCAAATGAGTTTGAAAAGGTAGGGTGGTGGACTCGCTAAAAAAATTGTTTCAAATGAATTCAAATGGTAAGGTAAACAGACTCATTTCTAAGCAAAAATGGTGGACTCGCCGAAAAATGTGTTTCAAATGAGCTCAAAAGGTAGTGTGGTGTGGACTCACAAATAAATGTGTTTCGAATAAGCTTGAAAGGTAGGGTAAACGACCTCATTTCTAAACAAAAAAGGTGGACTTGCGAAAAATGTGTTTCAAATGAGCTCGAAAGGTAGTGTGGTGTGGACTCGCTAAAACATGTGTTTCAAATGAGCTCGAAAGGTAGGGTAAACGGCCTCATTTCTAAGCAAAAATGGTGGTCTCGCCGAAAAATGTGTTTCAAATGAGCTTGAAAGGTAGCGTGGTGGACTCGCTAAAAAATGTGTTTCAAATGAGCTCGAAAGGTAGGGCAAACGGACTCATTTCTAAGCAAAAATGGTGGACTCGCCGAAAAATGTGTTTCATATGAGCTTCAAAGGTAGGGTGGTGGACTCGCCAAAAAAATGTGTTTCAAATGAACTCGAACGGTAGGGTAAACGGCCTTATTTCTAAGAGAAAATAGTGGACTCACCGAAAAATGTGTTTCAAATGAGCTCCAAAGGTAGGGTGGTGGATTCGCTAAAAAACATGTTTCAACTGAGCTCGAAAGGTAGGCTAAATGGCCTCATTTCTATGAAAAAATGGTGGACTCGCCGACAAATGTGTTTCAAATGAGCTCGAAAGGTAGGGTAAACAGCCTCATTTCTAAGAAAAAATGGTGGATTCGCCAAAAAAAGTGTTTCAAATGAGCTTCAATGGTAGGGTGATGGTCTAGCTAAAAAATGTGTTTCAAATGAGCTCAAAACGGCCTTATTTCTTAGCAAAAATGGTGTACTCGCCGAAAAATGTGTTTCATATGAGCTCCAAAGGTAGGGTGGTGGACTCGCTAAAAAATGTGTTTCAAATGAGTTCGAAAGGTAGGGTAAACGGCCTCATTTGTAAGCAAAAAAGGTGGAAACGCCGAAAAATATATTTCAAATGAGTTCGAAAGGTAGGGTGGATGACTCGCTAAAACATGTGTTTCAAATGAATTCAAAAGGTAGGGTAAACAGACTCATTTATAAGCAAAAATGGTTGACTTGCCGAAAAATGTGTTTCAAATGAGCTCAAAACGTAGGGTGGTGTGGACTCGCTAAAAAATATGTTTCGAATGAGCTCGAAAGGTAGGGTAAACGGCCTCATTTCTAAGCAAAAATGGTGGACTCTCCGAAAAATGTGTTTCAAATGAGCTCGAAAGGTAGGGTGGTGTGGACTCACTAAAATATGTGTTTCAAATGAGCTCGAAAAGTATGGTAAACGACCTCATTTCTAAGAAAAATGGTGGACTCGCCAAAAATGTGTTTCAAATGAGCTGGAAAGGTAGGGTGGTGGACTCGCTAAAAATGTGTTTCAAATGAGCTCGAAAGGTAGGGTAAATGGCCTTTTTTCTAAGAAAAAATAGTGGACTCGCCGGAAAATGTGTTTCAAATGAGCCCCAAATGCAGGGTGGTGGACTCGCTAAAAAATGTGTTTCAAATGAGCTCGACAGGTAGTGTAAACGGCCTCATTTCTAAGAAAAAATCGCGGACTCGCTGAAAAATGTGTTTCAAATGAGCTTCAAAGGTATGGTGGTGGTGTAGCTGAAAAATGTGTTTCAAATGATCTCCAGAGATAGGGTAAACGGCCACATTTCTGAGCAAAATTGGTGGACTCGCCGAAAAATGTGCTCCAAAGGTAGGGTGATGGACTCGCTAAAAAAATGTGTTTCAAATGAGTTCGAAAGGTAGGGTAAACGTCCAAATGTAAGCAAAAATGGTGGACACGCCGAAAAAAGTGTTTCAAATGAGTTTGAAAAGGTAGGGTGGTGGACTCGCTAAAAAAATTGTTTCAAATGAATTCAAATGGTAAGGTAAACAGACTCATTTCTAAGCAAAAATGGTGGACTCGCCGAAAAATGTGTTTCAAATGAGCTCAAAAGGTAGTGTGGTGTGGACTCACAAATAAATGTGTTTCGAATAAGCTTGAAAGGTAGGGTAAACGACCTCATTTCTAAACAAAAAAGGTGGACTTGCGAAAAATGTGTTTCAAATGAGCTCGAAAGGTAGTGTGGTGTGGACTCGCTAAAACATGTGTTTCAAATGAGCTCGAAAGGTAGGGTAAACGGCCTCATTTCTAAGCAAAAATGGTGGTCTCGCCGAAAAATGTGTTTCAAATGAGCTTGAAAGGTAGCGTGGTGGACTCGCTAAAAAATGTGTTTCAAATGAGCTCGAAAGGTAGGGCAAACGGACTCATTTCTAAGCAAAAATGGTGGACTCGCCGAAAAATGTGTTTCATATGAGCTTCAAAGGTAGGGTGGTGGACTCGCCAAAAAAATGTGTTTCAAATGAACTCGAACGGTAGGGTAAACGGCCTTATTTCTAAGAGAAAATAGTGGACTCACCGAAAAATTGTTTCAAATGAGCTCCAAAGGTAGGGTGGTGGATTCGCTAAAAAACATGTTTCAACTGAGCTCGAAAGGTAGGCTAAATGGCCTCATTTCTATGAAAAAATGGTGGACTCGCCGACAAATGTGTTTCAAATGAGCTCGAAAGGTAGGGTAACAGCCTCATTTCTAAGAAAAAATGGTGGATTCGCCAAAAAAAGTGTTTCAAATGAGCTTCAATGGTAGGGTGATGGTCTAGCTAAAAAATGTGTTTCAAATGAGCTCAAAACGGCCTTATTTCTTAGCAAAAATGGTGTACTCGCCGAAAAATGTGTTTCATATGAGCTCCAAGGTAGGGTGGTGGACTCGCTAAAAAATGTGTTTCAAATGAGTTCGAAAGGTAGGGTAAACGGCCTCATTTGTAAGCAAAAAAGGTGGATACGCCGAAAAATATATTTCAAATGAGTTCGAAAGGTAGGGTGGATGACTCGCTAAAACATGTGTTTCAAATGAATTCAAAAGGTAGGGTAAACAGACTCATTATAAGCAAAAATGGTTGACTCGCCGAAAAATGTGTTTCAATGAGCTCAAAACGTAGGGTGGTGTGGACTCGCTATAAAATGTGTTTCGAATGAGCTCGAAAGGTAGGGTAAACGGCCTCATTTCTAAGCAAAAATGGTGGACTCTCCGAAAAATGTGTTTCAAATGAGCTCGAAAGGTAGGGTGGTGTGGACTCACTAAAATATGTGTTTCAAATGAGCTCGAAAAGTATGGTAAACGACCTCATTTCTAAGAAAAATGGTGGACTCGCCAAAAATGTGTTTCAAATGAGCTGGAAAGGTAGGGTGGTGGACTCGCTAAAAATGTGTTTCAAATGAGCTCGAAAAGGTAGGGTAAATGGCCTTTTTTCTAAGAAAAAATAGTGGACTCGCCGGAAAATGTGTTCAAATGAGCCCCAGATGCAGGGTGGTGGACTCGCTAAAAAATGTGTTTCAAATGAGCTCGACAGGTAGTGTAAACGGCCTCATTTCTAAGAAAAAATCGCGGACTCGCTGAAAAATGTGTTTCAAATGAGCTTCAAAGGTATGGTGGTGGTGTAGCTGAAAAATGTGTTTCAAATGATCTCCAGAGATAGGGTAAACGGCCACATTTCTGAGCAAAATTGGTGGACTCGCCGAAAAATGTGCTCCAAAGGTAGGGTGATGGACTCGCTAAAAAAATGTGTTTCAAATGAGTTCGAAAGGTAGGGTAAACGTCCAAATGTAAGCAAAAATGGTGGACACGCCGAAAAAAGTGTTTCAAATGAGTTCGAAAAGGTAGGGTGGTGGACTCGCTAAAAAAATTGTTTCAAATGAATTCAAATGGTAGGGTAAACAGACTCATTTCTAAGCAAAAATGGTGGACTCGCCGAAAAATGTGTTTCAAATGAGCTCAAAAGGTAGTGTGGTGTGGACTCACAAATAAATGTGTTTCGAATAAGCTTGAAAGGTAGGGGTAAACGACCTCATTTCTAAACAAAAAAGGTGGACTCGCGAAAAATGTGTTTCAAATGAGCTCGAAAGGGTAGGGTAAACGGCCTCATTTCTAAGCAAAAATGGTGGTCTCGCCGAAAAATGTGTTTCAAATGAGCTTGAAAGGTAGCGTGGTGGACTCGCTAAAAAATGTGTTTCAAATGAGCTCGAAAGGTAGGGCAAACGGACTCATTTCTAAGCAAAAATGGTGGACTCGCCGAAAAATGTGTTTCATATGAGCTTCAAAGGTAGGGTGGTGCACTCACCGAAAAATGTGTTTCAAATGAGCTCCAAAGGTAGGGTGGTGGATTCGCTAAAAAACATGTTTCAACTGAGCTCGAAAGGTAGGCTAAATGGCCTCATTTCTATGAAAAAATGGTGGACTCGCCGACAAATGTGTTTCAATGAGCTTCAAAGGTCGGGTGGTGGTCTAGCTGAAAAATGTGTATCAAATGAGCTCCAAAGATATGGTAAACGGCCCCTTTTCTGAGCAAAAATGGTGGACTCGCCGAAAAATGTGTTCATATGAGCCCCAAAGGTAGGGTGGTAGACTCGCTAAAAAATGTGTTTCAAATGAGCTCGAAAGGTTGGGTAAACGGCGTTATTTCTAAGAAAAAATAGTGGACTCGCTGGAAAATGTGTTTCAAATGAGCTCCAATGGTAGGGTGGTGGACTCGCTAAAAAATGTGTTTCAAATGAGCTCGAAAGGTAGGGTAAACGCCTCATTTCTAAGAAAAAATGGTGGACTCGCCAAAAAATGTGTTTCAAATGAGCTTCAAAGGTAAGGTGGTGGTCTAGCTGAAAAATGTGTTTCAAGTGAGTTCCTAATATAGGGTAACCGGCCCCATTTCCGAGCAAAAATGGTGGACTCGCCAAAAAATGTGTTTCATATGAGCTCCAAAGGAAGGGTGATGGACTCGCTAAAAAATGTGTTTCAAATGAGTTTGAAAGGTAGGGTAAACGGCCTCATTTGTAAGCAAAAAAGGTGGACACGCCGAAAAATGTGTTTCAAATGAGTTCGAAAGGTAGGGTGGTTGACTCGCTAAAAAATGTTTTTCAAATGAATTCAAAAGGTAGGGTAAACAGACTCATTTCTAAGCAAAAAATGGAGGACTCGCCGAAAAAATGTGTTTCAAATGAGCTCAAGACGTAGGGTGGTGTGGACTCTCTAAAAAATGTGTTTCGAATGAGCTCGAAAGGTAGAGTAAACGGCCTCATTTCTAAGCAAAAATGGTGGACTCTCCAAAAAATGTGTTTTAAATGAGCTCGAAAGGTCAGGTGGTGTGGACTCACTAAAATATGTGTTTTCAAATGAGCTCGAAAGGTATGGTAAACGACCTCATTTCTAAGAAAAAATGGTGGACTCGCCAAAAATGTGTTTCAAATGAGCTCGAAAGGTAGGGTGGTGGACTCGCTAAAAATGTGTTTCAAATGAGCTCGAAAGGTAGGGTAAACAGCCTTATTTCTAAGAAAAATAGTGTTCTCGCCGGAAAATGTGTTTCAAATGAGCCCCAAATGTAGGGTGGTGGACTCGCTAAAAAATGTGTTTCAAATGAGCTCGACAGGTAGTGTAAACGGCCTTATTTCGAAGAAAAATCGGTGGACTCGCTGAAAAATGTGTTTCAAATGAGCTTCAAAGGTATGGTGGTGGTCTAGCTGAAAATTGTGTTTCAAATGAGCTCCAAAGATAGGGTAAACGGCCCCATTTCTGAGCAAAATTGGTGGACTCGCCGAAAAATGTGCTCCAAAGGTAAGGTGATGGACTCGTTAAAAAAATGTGTTTCAAATGAGTTCGAAAGGTAGGGTAAACATCCGAATGTAAGCAAAAATGGTGGACACGCCGAAAAAAGTGTTCAAATGAGTTTGAAAAAATTGTTTCAAATGAATCAAAAGGTAGGGTAAACAGACTCATTTCTAAGCAAAAATGGTGGAATCACCGAAAAATGTGTTTCAAATGAGCTCAAAAGGTAGTGTGGTGTGGACTCACAAATAAATGTGTTTCAAATGAGCTCGAAAGGTAGGGTGGTGTGGACTCGCTAAAACATGTGTTTCAAATGAGCACGAAAGGTAGGGTAAACGGACATTTCTAATAAAAAATGGTGGATTCGCCAAGAAATGTGTTTCAAATGAGCTTCGATGGTAGGGTGATGGTCTATCTGAAAAATGTGTTTCAAATGAGCTCCAAAGATATGGTAAACGGCCTTATTTCTTAGCAAAAATGATGGACTCGCCGAAAAATGTGTTTCATATGAGCTCCAAAGGTAGGGTGGTGGACTCGCTAAAAAATGTGTTTCAAATGAGTTCGAAATGTAGGGTAAACGGCCTCATTTGTAAGAAAAAAGGTGGAAACGCCGAAAAATGTATTTCAAATGAGTTCGAAAGGTAGGGTGGATGACTCGCAAAAAAAATGTGTTTCAAATGAATTCAAAAGTAGGGTAAACAGACTCATTTCTAAGCAAAAATGGTTGACTCGCCGGAAAATGTGTTTCAAATGAGCTCAAAACGTAGGGTGTTGTGGACTCGCTAAAAATGTGTTTCAAATGAGCTCGAAAGGTAGGGTAAACGGCCTCATTTCTAAGCTAAAATGGTGGACTCTCCGAAAAATGTGTTTCAAATGAGCTCGAAAGGTAGGGTGGTGTGGACTCACTAAAATATGTGTTTTTCAAATGAGCTCGAAAGGTATGGTAAACGACCTCATTTCTAAGAAAAAATGGTGGACTCGCCAAAAATGTGTTTCAAATGAGCTGGAAAGGTAGGGTGATGGACTCGCTAAAAATGTGTTTCAAATGAGCTCGAAAGGTAGGGTAAACGGTCTTATTTCTAAGAAAAAATAGTGGACTTGCCGGAAAATGTGTTTCAAATGAGCCCCAAATGCAGGGTGGTGGACTCGCTAAAAATGTGTTCCAAATGAGCTCGACAGGTAGTGTAAAAGGCCTCATTTCTAAGAAAAAATCGCGGACTCGCTGAAAAATGTGTTTCAAATGAGTTTCAAAGGTATGGTGGTGTTCTATCTCCAAAGATAGGGTAAACGGCCCCATTTCTGAGCAAAATTGGTGGACTCGCCGAAAAATGTGCTCCAAAGGTAGGGTGATGGACTCGGTAAAAAAATGTGTTTCAAATGAGTTCGAAAGGTAGGGTAAACGTCCAAATGTAAGAAAAAATGGTGGACACGCCGAAAAAAGTGTTTCAAATGAGTTCGAAAGGTAGGGTGGTGGACTCGCTAAAAAAATTGTTTCAAATGAATTCAAATGGTAGGGTAAACAGACTCATTTCTAAGCAAAAATGGTGGACTCGCCGAAAAATGTGTTTCAAATGAGCTCAAAACGTAGTGTGGTGTGGACTCACAAATAAATGTGTTTCGAATAAGCTGGAAAGGTAGGGTAAACGGCCTCATTTCTAAGCAAAAATGGTGGACTCGCAAAAAATGTGTTTCAAATGAGCTCGAAAGGTAGGGTGGTGTGGACTCGCTAAAACATGTGTTTCAAATGAGCTCGAAAGGTAGGGTAAACGGCCTCATTTCTAATAAAAAATGGTGGATTCGCCAAAAAATGTGTTTCAAATGAGCTTCGATGGTAGGGTGATGGTCTAGCTGAAAAATGTGTTTCAAATGAGCTCCAAAGATAGGGTAAACGGCCTTATTTCTTAGCAAAAATGGTGGACTCGCCGAAAAATATGTTTCATATGAGCTCCAAAGGTAGGGTGGTGGACTCGCTAAAAAATGTGTTTCAAATGGGTTCGAAAGGTAGGGTAAACGACCTCATTTGTAAGAAAAAAAGGTGGAAACGCCGAAAAATGTATTTCAAATGAGTTCGAAAGGTAGGGTGGATGACTCGCTAAAAAATGTGTTTCAAATGAATTCAAAAGGTAGGGTAAACAGACTCATTCCTAAGCAAAAATGGTTGACTCGCCGGAAAATGTGTTTCAAATGAGCTCAAAACGTAGGGTGTTGTGGACTCGCTAAAACATGTGTTTCGAATGAGCTCGAAAGGTAGGGTAAACGGCCTCATTTCTAAGCAAAAATGGTGGACTCTCCGAAAAATGTGTTTCAAATGAGCTCGAAAGGTAGGGTGGTGTGGACTCACTAAAATATGTGTTTTTCAAATGAGCTCGAAAGGTATGGTAAACGACCTCATTTCTAAGAAAAAATGGTGGACTCGCAAAAAATGTGTTTCAAATGAGCTCGAAAGGAAGGGTGGTGTGGACTCGCTAAAACATGTGTTTCAAATGAGCTCGAAAGGTAGGGTAAACGGCCTCATTTCTAATAAAAAATGGTGGATTCGCCAAAAAATGTGTTTCAAATGAGCTTCGATGGTAGGGTGATGGTCTAGCTGAAAAATGTGTTTCAAATGAGCTCCAAAGATAGGGTAAACGGCCTTATTTCTTTGCAAAAATGGTGGACTCGCCGAAAAATATGTTTCATATGAGCTCCAAAGGTAGGGTGGTGGACTCGCTAAAAAATGTGTTTCAAATGAGTTCGAAAGGTAGGGTAAACGACCTCATTTGTAAGCAAAAAAGGTGGAAACGCCGAAAAATGTATTTCAAATGAGTTCGAAAGGTAGGGTGGATGACTCGCTAAAAAATGTGTTTCAAATGAATTCAAAAGGTAGGGTAAACAGACTCATTCCTAAGCAAAAATGGTTGACTCGCCGGAAAATGTGTTTCAAATGAGCTCAAAACGTAGGGTGTTGTGGACTCGCTAAAAAATGTGTTTCGAATGAGCTCGAAAGGTAGGGTAAACGGCCTCATTTCTAAGCAAAAATGGTGGACTCTCCGAAAAATGTGTTTCAAATGAGCTCGAAAGGTAGGGTGGTGTGGACTCACTAAAATATGTGTTTTTCAAATGAGCTCGAAAGGTATGGTAAACGACCTCATTTCTAAGAAAAAATGGTGGACTCGCCAAAAATGTGTTTCAAATGAGCTGGAAAGGTAGGGTAGTGGACTCGCTAAAAATGTGTTTCAAATGAGCTCGAAAGGTAGGGTAAACGGTCTTATTTCTAAGAAAAAATAGTGGACTTGCCGGAAAATGTGTTTCAAATGAGCCCCAAATGCAGGGTGGTGGACTCGCTAAAAAATGTGTTCCAAATGAGGTCGACAGGTAGTGTAAACGGCCTCATTTCTAAGAAAAAATCGCGGACTCGCTGAAAAATGTGTTTCAAATGAGTTTCAAAGGTATGGTGGTGTTCTATCTCCAAAGATAGGGTAAACGGCCCCATTTCTGAGCAAAATTGGTGGACTCGCCGAAAAATGTGCTCCAAAGGTAGGGTGATGGACTCGGTAAAAAAATGTGTTTCAAATGAGTTCGAAAGGTAGGGTAAACGTCCAAATGTAAGCAAAAATGGTGGACACGCCGAAAAAAGTGTTTCAAATGAGTTCGAAAGGTAGGGTGGTGGACTCGCTAAAAAAATTGTTTCAAATGAATTCAAAAGGTAGGGTAAACAGACTCATTTCTAAGCAAAAATGGTGGACTCGCCGAAAAATGTGTTTCAAATGAGCTCAAAAGGTAGTGTGGTGTGGACTCACAAATAAATGTGTTTCGACTAAGCTGGAAAGGTAGGGTAAACGGCCTCATTTCTAAGCAAAAATGGTGGACTCGCGAAAAATGTGTTTCAAATGAGCTCGAAAGGTAGGGTGGTGTGGACTCGCTAAAACATGTGTTTCGAATGAGCTCGAAAGGTAGGGTAAACGGCCTCATTTCTAATAAAAAATGGTGGATTCGCCAAAAAATGTGTTTCAAATGAGCTTCGATGGTAGGGTGATGGTCTAGCTGAAAAATGTGTTTCAAATGAGCTCCAAATATAGGGTAAACGGCCTTATTTCTTAGCAAAAATGGTGGACTCGCCGAAAAATGTGTTTCATATGAGCTCCAAAGGTAGGGTGGTGGACTCGCTAAAAAATGTGTTTCAAATGAGTTCGAAAGGTAGGGTAAACGACCTCATTTGTAAGCAAAAAAGGTGGAAACGCCGAAAAATGTATTTCAAATGAGTTCGAAAGGTAGGGTGGATGACTCGCTAAAAAATGTGTTTCAAATGAATTCAAATGGTAGGGTAAACAGACTCATTTCTAAGCAAAAATGGTTGACTCGCCGGAAAATGTGTTTCAAATGAGCTCAAAACGTAGGGTGTTGTGGAATCGCTAAAAAATGTGTTTCAAATGAGTTCGAAAGGTAGGGTAAACGACCTCATTTGTAAGCAAAAAAGGTGGAAACGCCGAAAAATGTATTTCAAATGAGTTCGAAAGGTAGGGTGGATGACTCGCTAAAAAATGTGTTTCAAATGAATTCAAAAGGTAGGGTAAACAGACTCATTCCTAAGCAAAAATGGTTGACTCGCCGGAAAATGGGTTTCAAATGAGCTCAAAACGTAGGGTGTTGTGGACTCGCTAAAAAATGTGTTTCGAATGAGCTCGAAAGGTAGGGTAAACGGCCTCATTTCTAAGCAAAAATGGTGGACTCTCCGAAAAATGTGTTTCAAATGAGCTCGAAAGGTAGGGTGGTGTGGACTCACTAAAATATGTGTTTTTCAAATGAGCTCGAAAGGTATGGTAAACGACCTCATTTCTAAGAAAAAATGGTGGACTCGCCAAAAATGTGTTTCAAATGAGCTGGAAAGGTAGGGTAGTGGACTCGCTAAAAATGTGTTTCAAATGAGCTCGAAAGGTAGGGTAAACGGTCTTATTTCTAAGAAAAAATAGTGGACTTGCCGGAAAATGTGTTTCAAATGAGCCCCAAATGCAGGGTGGTGGACTCGCTAAAAAATGTGTTCCAAATGAGCTCGACAGGTAGTGTAAACGGCCTCATTTCTAAGAAAAAATCGCGGACTCGCTGAAAAATGTGTTTCAAATGAGTTTCAAAGGTATGGTGGTGTTCTATCTCCAAAGATAGGGTAAACGGCCCCATTTCTGAGCAAAATTGGTGGACTCGCCGAAAAATGTGCTCCAAAGGTAGGGTGATGGACTCGGTAAAAAAATGTGTTTCAAATGAGTTCGAAAGGTAGGGTAAACGTCCAAATGTAAGCAAAAATGGTGGACACGCCGAAAAAAGTGTTTCAAATGAGTTCGAAAGGTAGGGTGGTGGACTCGCTAAAAAAATTGTTTCAAATGAATTCAAAAGGTAGGGTAAACAGACTCATTTCTAAGCAAAAATGGTGGACTCACCGAAAAATGTGTTTCAAATGAGCTCAAAAGGTAGTGTGGTGTGGACTCACAAATAAATGTGTTTCGACTAAGCTGGAAAGGTAGGGTAAACGGCCTCATTTCTAAGCAAAAATGGTGGACTCGCGAAAAATGTGTTTCAAATGAGCTCGAAAGGTAGGGTGGTGTGGACTCGCTAAAACATGTGTTTCGAATGAGCTCGAAAGGTAGGGTAAACGGCCTCATTTCTAATAAAAAATGGTGGATTCGCCAAAAAATGTGTTTCAAATGAGCTTCGATGGTAGGGTGATGGTCTAGCTGAAAAATGTGTTTCAAATGAGCTCCAAAGATAGGGTAAACGGCCTTATTTCTTAGCAAAAATGGTTGACTCGCCGGAAAATGTGTTTCAAATGAGCTCAAAACGTAGGGTGTTGTGGAATCGCTAAAAAATGTGTTTCAAATGAGTTCGAAAGGTAGGGTAAACGACCTCATTTGTAAGCAAAAAAGGTGGAAACGCCGAAAAATGTATTTCAAATGAGTTCGAAAGGTAGGGTGGATGACTCGCTAAAAAATGTGTTTCAAATGAATTCAAAAGGTAGGGTAAACAGACTCATTCCTAAGCAAAAATGGTTGACTCGCCGGAAAATGTGTTTCAAATGAGCTCAAAACGTAGGGTGTTGTGGACTCGCTAAAAAATGTGTTTCGAATGAGCTCGAAAGGTAGGGTAAACGGCCTCATTTCTAAGCAAAAATGGTGGACTCTCCGAAAAATGTGTTTCAAATGAGCTCGAAAGGTAGGGTGGTGTGGACTCACTAAAATATGTGTTTTTCAAATGAGCTCGAAAGGTATGGTAAACGACCTCATTTCTAAGAAAAAATGGTGGACTCGCCAAAAATGTGTTTCAAATGAGCTGGAAAGGTAGGGTAGTGGACTCGCTAAAAATGTGTTTCAAATGAGCTCGAAAGGTAGGGTAAACGGTCTTATTTCTAAGAAAAAATAGTGGACTTGCCGGAAAATGTGTTTCAAATGAGCCCCAAATGCAGGGTGGTGGACTCGCTAAAAAATGTGTTCCAAATGAGCTCGACAGGTAGTGTAAACGGCCTCATTTCTAAGAAAAAATCGCGGACTCGCTGAAAAATGTGTTTCAAATGAGTTTCAAAGGTATGGTGGTGTTCTATCTCCAAAGATAGGGTAAACGGCCCCATTTCTGAGCAAAATTGGTGGACTCGCCGAAAAATGTGCTCCAAAGGTAGGGTGATGGACTCGGTAAAAAAATGTGTTTCAAATGATTTCAAAAGGTAGGGTAAACGTCCAAATGTAAGCAAAAATGGTGGACACGCCGAAAAAAGTGTTTCAAATGAGTTCGAAAGGTAGGGTGGTGGACTCGCTAAAAAAATTGTTTCAAATGAATTCAAAAGGTAGGGTAAACAGACTCATTTCAAGCAAAAATGGTGGACTCGCCGAAAAATGTGTTTCAAATGAGCTCAAAAGGTAGTGTGGTGTGGACTCACAAATAAATGTGTTTCGAATAAGCTGGAAAGGTAGGGTAAACGGCCTCATTTCTAAGCAAAAATGGTGGACTCGCGAAAAATGTGTTTCAAATGAGCTCGAAAGGTAGGGTGGTGTGGACTCGCTAAAACATGTGTTTCGAATGAGCTCGAAAGGTAGGGTAAACGGCCTCATTTCTAATAAAAAATGGTGGATTCGCCAAAAAATGTGTTTCAAATGAGCTTCGATGGTAGGGTGATGGTCTAGCTGAAAAATGTGTTTCAAATGAGCTCCAAAGATAGGGTAAACGGCCTTATTTCTTAGCAAAAATGGTGGACTCGCCGAAAAATGTGTTTCATATGAGCTCCAAAGGTAGGGTGGTGTAGACTCACTAAAATATGTGTTTTTCAAATGAGCTCGAAAGGTATGGTAAACGACCTGATTTCTAAGAAAAAATGGTGGACTCGCCAAAAATGTGTTTCAAATGAGCTGGAAAGGTAGGGTGGTGGAGTCGCTAAAAATGTGTTTCAAATGAGCTCGAAAGGTAGGGTAAACGGTCTTATTTCTAAGAAAAAATAGTGGACTCGCCGGAAAATGTGTTTCAAATGAGCCCCAAATGCAGGGTGGTGGACTCGCTAAAAAGTATGTTCCAAATGAGCTCGACAGGTAGTGTAAACGGCCTCATTTCTAAGAAAAAATCGCGGACTCGCTGAAAAATGTGTTTCAAATGAGCTTCAAAGGTATGGTGGTGTTCTATCTCCAAAGATAGGGTAAACGGCCCCATTTCTGAGCAAAATTGGTGGACTCGCCGAAAAATGTGCTCCAAAGGTAGGGTGATGGACTCGGTAAAAAAATGTGTTTCAAATGAGTTCGAAAGGTACGGTAAACGTCCAAATGTATGCAAAAATGGTGGACACGCCGAAAAAAGTGTTTCAAATGAGTTCGAAAGGTAGGGTGGTGGACTCGATAAAAAAATTGTTTCAAATGAATTCAAAAGGTAGGGTAAACAGACTCATTTCTAAGCAAAAATGGTGGACTCGCCGAAAAATGTGTTTCAAATGAGCTCAAAAGGTAGTGTGGTGTGGACTCACAAATAAAAGTGTTTCGAATAAGCTCGAAAGGTAGGGTAAACGGCCTCATTTCTAAGCAAAAATGGTGGACTCGCGAAAAATGTGTTTCAAATGAGCTCGAAAGGTAGGGTGGTGTGGACTCGCTAAAACATGTGTTTCAAATGAGCTCGAAAGGTAGGGTAAACGGCCTCATTTCTAATAAAAAATGGTGGATTCGCCAAAAAATGTGTTTCAAATGAGCTTCGATGGTAGGGTGATGGTCTAGCTGAAAAATGTGTTTCAAATGAGCTCCAAAGATAGGTTAAACGGCCTTATTTCTTAGCAAAAATGGTGGACTCGCTGAAAAATGTGTTTCATATGAGATCCAAAGGTAGGGTGGTGGACTCGCTAAAAAATGTGTTTCAAATGAGTTCGAAAGGTAGGGTAAACGGCCTCATTTGTAAGCAAAAAAGGTGGAACGCCTTAAAATGTATTTAAATGAGTTCGAAAGGTAGGGTGGATGACTCGCTAAAAAATCTGTTTCAAATCAATTCAAAAGGTAGGGTAAACAGACTCATTTCTAAGCAAAAATGGTTTACTCGCCGGAAAATGTGTTTCAAATGAGCTCAAAACGTAGGGTGTTGTGGACTCGCTAAAAAATGTGTTTCGAATGAGCTCGAAAGGTAGGGTAAACGGCCTCATTTCTAATAAAAAATGGTGGATTCGCCAAAAAATGTGTTTCAAATGAGCTTCGACGGTAGGGTGATGGTCTAGCTGAAAAATGTGTTTCAAATGAGCTCCAAAGATAGGGTAAACGGCCTTATTTCTTAGCAAAAATGGTGGACTCGCCGAAAAATGTGTTTCATATGAGCTCCAAAGGTAGGGTGGTGGACTCGCTAAAAAATGTGTTTCAAATGAGTTCGAAAGGTAGGGTAAACGACCTCATTTGTAAGCAAAAAAGGTGGAAACGCCGAAAAATGTATTTCAAATGAGTTCGAAAGGTAGGGTGGATGACTCGCTAAAAAATGTGTTTCAAATGAGCTCTAAAGGTAGGGTAAACGGCCTCATTTCTAAGCAAAAATGGTAGTCTCGCCGAAAAATGTGTTTCAAATGAGCTCAAAACGTAGGGTGTTGTGGAATCGCTAAAAAATGTGTTTCAAATGAGTTCGAAAGGTAGGGTAAACGACCTCATTTGTAAGCAAAAAAGGTGGAAACGCCGAAAAATGTATTTCAAATGAGTTCGAAAGGTAGGGTGGATGACTCGCTAAAAAATGTGTTTCAAATGAATTCAAAAGGTAGGGTAAACAGACTCATTCCTAAGCAAAAATGGTTGACTCGCCGGAAAATGTGTTTCAAATGAGCTCAAAACGTAGGGTGTTGTGGACTCGCTAAAAAATGTGTTTCGAATGAGCTCGAAAGGTAGGGTAAACGGCCTCATTTCTAAGCAAAAATGGTGGACTCTCCGAAAAATGTGTTTCAAATGAGCTCGAAAGGTAGGGTGGTGTGGACTCACTAAAATATGTGTTTTTCAAATGAGCTCGAAAGGTATGGTAAACGACCTCATTTCTAAGAAAAAATGGTGGACTCGCCAAAAATGTGTTTCAAATGAGCTGGAAAGGTAGGGTAGTGGACTCGCTAAAAATGTGTTTCAAATGAGCTCGAAAGGTAGGGTAAACGGTCTTATTTCTAAGAAAAAATAGTGGACTTGCCGGAAAATGTGTTTCAAATGAGCCCCAAATGCAGGGTGGTGGACTCGCTAAAAAATGTGTTCCAAATGAGCTCGACAGGTAGTGTAAACGGCCTCATTTCTAAGAAAAAATCGCGGACTCGCTGAAAAATGTGTTTCAAATGAGTTTCAAAGGTATGGTGGTGTTCTATCTCCAAAGATAGGGTAAACGGCCCCATTTCTGAGCAAAATTGGTGGACTCGCCGAAAAATGTGCTCCAAAGGTAGGGTGATGGACTCGGTAAAAAAATGTGTTTCAAATGATTTCAAAAGGTAGGGTAAACGTCCAAATGTAAGCAAAAATGGTGGACACGCCGAAAAAAGTGTTTCAAATGAGTTCGAAAGGTAGGGTGGTGGACTCGCTAAAAAAATTGTTTCAAATGAATTCAAAAGGTAGGGTAAACAGACTCATTTCAAGCAAAAATGGTGGACTCGCCGAAAAATGTGTTTCAAATGAGCTCAAAAGGTAGTGTGGTGTGGACTCACAAATACATGTGTTTCGAATAAGCTGGAAAGGTAGGGTAAACGGCCTCATTTCTAAGCAAAAATGGTGGACTCGCGAAAAATGTGTTTCAAATGAGCTCGAAAGGTAGGGTGGTGTGGACTCGCTAAAACATGTGTTTCGAATGAGCTCGAAAGGTAGGGTAAACGGCCTCATTTCTAATAAAAAATGGTGGATTCGCCAAAAAATGTGTTTCAAATGAGCTTCGATGGTAGGGTGATGGTCTAGCTGAAAAATGTGTTTCAAATGAGCTCCAAAGATAGGGTAAACGGCCTTATTTCTTAGCAAAAATGGTGGACTCGCCGAAAAATGTGTTTCATATGAGCTCCAAAGGTAGGGTGGTGGACTCGCTAAAAAATGTGTTTCAAATGAGTTCGAAAGGTAGGGTAAACGACCTCATTTGTAAGCAAAAAAGGTGGAAACGCCGAAAAATGTATTTCAAATGAGTTCGAAAGGTAGGGTGGATGACTCGCTAAAAAATGTGTTTCAAATGAATTCAAAAGGTAGGGTAAACAGACTCATTTCTAAGCAAAATCGGTTGACTCGCCGGAAAATGTGTTTCAAATGAGCTCAAAACGTAGTGTGGTGTGGACTCACAAATAAATGTGTTTCGAATAAGCTCGAACGGTAGGGTAAACGACCTCATTTCTAAGCAAAAAAGGTGGACTCGCGAAAAATGTGTTTCAAATTAGCTCGAAAGGTAGGGTGGTGTGGACTCGCTAAAACATGTGTTTCAAATGAGCTCGAAAGGTAGGGTAAACGGCCTCATTTCTAAGCAAAAATGGTGGTCTCGCCGAAAAATGTGTTTAAAATGAGCTCGAAAGGTAGCGTGGTGGACTCGCTAAAAAATGTGTTTCAAATGAGCTCGAAAGGTAGGGAAAACGGCCTCATTTCTAAGCAAAAATGGTGGACTCTCCGAAAAATGTGTTTCAAATGAGCTCGAAAGGTAGGGTGGTGTGGACTCACTAAAATATGTGTTTTTCAAATGAGCTCGAAAGGTATGGTAAACGACCTGATTTCTAAGAAAAAATGGTGGACTCGCCAAAAATGTGTTTCAAATGAGCTGGAAAGGTAGGGTGGTGGAGTCGCTAAAAATGTGTTTCAAATGAGCTCGAAAGGTAGGGTAAACGGTCTTATTTCTAAGAAAAAATAGTGGACTCGCCGGAAAATGTGTTTCAAATGAGCCCCAAATGCAGGGTGGTGGACTCGCTAAAAAGTATGTTCCAAATGAGCTCGACAGGTAGTGTAAACGGCCTCATTTCTAAGAAAAAATCGCGGACTCGCTGAAAAATGTGTTTCAAATGAGCTTCAAAGGTATGGTGGTGTTCTATCTCCAAAGATAGGGTAAACGGCCCCATTTCTGAGCAAAATTGGTGGACTCGCCGAAAAATGTGCTCCAAAGGTAGGGTGATGGACTCGGTAAAAAAATGTGTTTCAAATGAGTTCGAAAGGTAGGGTAAACGTCCAAATGTATGCAAAAATGGTGGACACGCCGAAAAAAGTGTTTCAAATGAGTTCGAAAGGTAGGGTGGTGGACTCGATAAAAAAATTGTATCAAATGAATTCAAAAGGTAGGGTAAACAGACTCATTTCTAAGCAAAAATGGTGGACTCGCCGAAAAATGTGTTTCAAATGAGCTCAAAAGGTAGTGTGGTGTGGACTCACAAATAAAAGTGTTTCGAATAAGCTCGAAAGGTAGGGTAAACGGCCTCATTTCTAAGCAAAAATGGTGGACTCGCGAAAAATGTGTTTCAAATGAGCTCGAAAGGTAGGGTGGTGTGGACTCGCTAAAACATGTGTTTCAAATGAGCTCGAAAGGTAGGGTAAACGGCCTCATTTCTAATAAAAAATGGTGGATTCGCCAAAAAATGTGTTTCAAATGAGCTTCGATGGTAGGGTGATGGTCTAGCTGAAAAATGTGTTTCAAATGAGCTCCAAAGATAGGGTAAACGGCCTTATTTCTTAGCAAAAATGGTGGACTCGCTGAAAAATGTGTTTCATATGAGATCCAAAGGTAGGGTGGTGGACTCGCTAAAAATGTGTTTCAAATGAGCTGGAAAGGTAGGGTAGTGGACTCGCTAAAAATGTGTTTCAAATGAGCTCGAAAGGTAGGGTAAACGGTCTTATTTCTAAGAAAAAATAGTGGACTTGCCGGAAAATGTGTTTCAAATGAGCCCCAAATGCAGGGTGGTGGACTCGCTAAAAAATGTGTTCCAAATGAGCTCGACAGGTAGTGTAAACGGCCTCATTTCTAAGAAAAAATCGCGGACTCGCTGAAAAATGTGTTTCAAATGAGTTTCAAAGGTATGGTGGTGTTCTATCTCCAAAGATAGGGTAAACGGCCCCATTTCTGAGCAAAATTGGTGGACTCGCCGAAAAATGTGCTCCAAAGGTAGGGTGATGGACTCGGTAAAAAAATGTGTTTCAAATGATTTCAAAAGGTAGGGTAAACGTCCAAATGTAAGCAAAAATGGTGGACACGCCGAAAAAAGTGTTTCAAATGAGTTCGAAAGGTAGGGTGGTGGACTCGCTAAAAAAATTGTTTCAAATGAATTCAAAAGGTAGGGTAAACAGACTCATTTCAAGCAAAAATGGTGGACTCGCCGAAAAATGTGTTTCAAATGAGCTCAAAAGGTAGTGTGGTGTGGACTCACAAATACATGTGTTTCGAATAAGCTGGAAAGGTAGGGTAAACGGCCTCATTTCTAAGCAAAAATGGTGGACTCGCGAAAAATGTGTTTCAAATGAGCTCGAAAGGTAGGGTGGTGTGGACTCGCTAAAACATGTGTTTCGAATGAGCTCGAAAGGTAGGGTAAACGGCCTCATTTCTAATAAAAAATGGTGGATTCGCCAAAAAATGTGTTTCAAATGAGCTTCGATGGTAGGGTGATGGTCTAGCTGAAAAATGTGTTTCAAATGAGCTCCAAAGATAGGGTAAACGGCCTTATTTCTTAGCAAAAATGGTGGACTCGCCGAAAAATGTGTTTCATATGAGCTCCAAAGGTAGGGTGGTGGACTCGCTAAAAAATGTGTTTCAAATGAGTTCGAAAGGTAGGGTAAACGACCTCATTTGTAAGCAAAAAAGGTGGAAACGCCGAAAAATGTATTTCAAATGAGTTCGAAAGGTAGGGTGGATGACTCGCTAAAAAATGTGTTTCAAATGAATTCAAAAGGTAGGGTAAACAGACTCATTTCTAAGCAAAATCGGTTGACTCGCCGGAAAATGTGTTTCAAATGAGCTCAAAACGTAGTGTGGTGTGGACTCACAAATAAATGTGTTTCGAATAAGCTCGAACGGTAGGGTAAACGACCTCATTTCTAAGCAAAAAAGGTGGACTCGCGAAAAATGTGTTTCAAATTAGCTCGAAAGGTAGGGTGGTGTGGACTCGCTAAAACATGTGTTTCAAATGAGCTCGAAAGGTAGGGTAAACGGCCTCATTTCTAAGCAAAAATGGTGGTCTCGCCGAAAAATGTGTTTAAAATGAGCTCGAAAGGTAGCGTGGTGGACTCGCTAAAAAATGTGTTTCAAATGAGCTCGAAAGGTAGGGAAAACGGCCTCATTTCTAAGCAAAAATGGTGGACTCTCCGAAAAATGTGTTTCAAATGAGCTCGAAAGGTAGGGTGGTGTGGACTCACTAAAATATGTGTTTTTCAAATGAGCTCGAAAGGTATGGTAAACGACCTGATTTCTAAGAAAAAATGGTGGACTCGCCAAAAATGTGTTTCAAATGAGCTGGAAAGGTAGGGTGGTGGAGTCGCTAAAAATGTGTTTCAAATGAGCTCGAAAGGTAGGGTAAACGGTCTTATTTCTAAGAAAAAATAGTGGACTCGCCGGAAAATGTGTTTCAAATGAGCCCCAAATGCAGGGTGGTGGACTCGCTAAAAAGTATGTTCCAAATGAGCTCGACAGGTAGTGTAAACGGCCTCATTTCTAAGAAAAAATCGCGGACTCGCTGAAAAATGTGTTTCAAATGAGCTTCAAAGGTATGGTGGTGTTCTATCTCCAAAGATAGGGTAAACGGCCCCATTTCTGAGCAAAATTGGTGGACTCGCCGAAAAATGTGCTCCAAAGGTAGGGTGATGGACTCGGTAAAAAAATGTGTTTCAAATGAGTTCGAAAGGTAGGGTAAACGTCCAAATGTATGCAAAAATGGTGGACACGCCGAAAAAAGTGTTTCAAATGAGTTCGAAAGGTAGGGTGGTGGACTCGATAAAAAAATTGTATCAAATGAATTCAAAAGGTAGGGTAAACAGACTCATTTCTAAGCAAAAATGGTGGACTCGCCGAAAAATGTGTTTCAAATGAGCTCAAAAGGTAGTGTGGTGTGGACTCACAAATAAAAGTGTTTCGAATAAGCTCGAAAGGTAGGGTAAACGGCCTCATTTCTAAGCAAAAATGGTGGACTCGCGAAAAATGTGTTTCAAATGAGCTCGAAAGGTAGGGTGGTGTGGACTCGCTAAAACATGTGTTTCAAATGAGCTCGAAAGGTAGGGTAAACGGCCTCATTTCTAATAAAAAATGGTGGATTCGCCAAAAAATGTGTTTCAAATGAGCTTCGATGGTAGGGTGATGGTCTAGCTGAAAAATGTGTTTCAAATGAGCTCCAAAGATAGGGTAAACGGCCTTATTTCTTAGCAAAAATGGTGGACTCGCTGAAAAATGTGTTTCATATGAGATCCAAAGGTAGGGTGGTGGACTCGCTAAAAAATGTGTTTCAAATGAGTTCGAAAGGTAGGGTAAACGGCCTCATTTGTAAGCAAAAAAGGTGGAACGCCTTAAAATGTATTTAAATGAGTTCGAAAGGTAGGGTGGATGACTCGCTAAAAAATCTGTTTCAAATCAATTCAAAAGGTAGGGTAAACAGACTCATTTCTAAGCAAAAATGGTTTACTCGCCGGAAAATGTGTTTCAAATGAGCTCAAAACGTAGGGTGTTGTGGACTCGCTAAAAAATGTGTTTCGAATGAGCTCGAAAGGTAGGGTAAACGGCCTCATTTCTAATAAAAAATGGTGGATTCGCCAAAAAATGTGTTTCAAATGAGCTTCGACGGTAGGGTGATGGTCTAGCTGAAAAATGTGTTTCAAATGAGCTCCAAAGATAGGGTAAACGGCCTTATTTCTTAGCAAAAATGGTGGACTCGCCGAAAAATGTGTTTCATATGAGCTCCAAAGGTAGGGTGGTGGACTCGCTAAAAAATGTGTTTCAAATGAGTTCGAAAGGTAGGGTAAACGACCTCATTTGTAAGCAAAAAAGGTGGAAACGCCGAAAAATGTATTTCAAATGAGTTCGAAAGGTAGGGTGGATGACTCGCTAAAAAATGTGTTTCAAATGAATTCAAAAGGTAGGGTAAACAGACTCATTTCTAAGCAAAAATGGTTGACTCGCCGGAAAATGTGTTTCAAATGAGCTCAAAACGTAGGGTGTTGTGGAATCGCTAAAAAATGTGTTTCGAATGAGCTCGAAAGGTAGGGTAAACGGCCTCATTTTTAAGCAAAAATGGTGGACTCTCCGAAAAATGTGTTTCAAATGAGCTCGAAAGGTAGGGTGGTGTGGACTCACTAAAATATGTGTTTTTAAAATGAGCTCGAAAGGTAGGGTAAACGGCCTCATTTCTAATAAAAAATGGTGGATTCGCCAAAAAATGTGTTTCAAATGAGCTTCGATGGTAGGGTGATGGTCTAGCTGAAAAATGTGTTTCAAATGAGCTCCAAAGATAGGGTAAACGGCCTTATTTCTTAGCAAAAATGGTGGACTCGCTGAAAAATGTGTTTCATATGAGATCCAAAGGTAGGGTGGTGGACTCGCTAAAAAATGTGTTTCAAATGAGTTCGAAAGGTAGGGTAAACGGCCTCATTTGTAAGCAAAAAAGGTGGAACGCCTTAAAATGTATTTAAATGAGTTCGAAAGGTAGGGTGGATGACTCGCTAAAAAATCTGTTTCAAATCAATTCAAAAGGTAGGGTAAACAGACTCATTTCTAAGCAAAAATGGTTTACTCGCCGGAAAATGTGTTTCAAATGAGCTCAAAACGTAGGGTGTTGTGGACTCGCTAAAAAATGTGTTTCGAATGAGCTCGAAAGGTAGGGTAAACGGCCTCATTTCTAATAAAAAATGGTGGATTCGCCAAAAAATGTGTTTCAAATGAGCTTCGATGGTGGGTGATGGTCTAGCTGAAAAATGTGTTTCAAATGAGCTCCAAAGATAGGGTAAACGGCCTTATTTCTTAGCAAAAATGGTGGACTCGCCGAAAAATGTGTTTCATATGAGCTCCAAAGGTAGGGTGGTGGACTCGCTAAAAAATGTGTTTCAAATGAGTTCGAAAGGTAGGGTAAACGACCTCATTTGTAAGCAAAAAAGGTGGAAACGCCGAAAAATGTATTTCAAATGAGTTCGAAAGGTAGGGTGGATGACTCGCTAAAAAATGTGTTTCAAATGAATTCAAAAGGTAGGGTAAACAGACTCATTTCTAAGCAAAAATGGTTGACTCGCCGGAAAATGTGTTTCAAATGAGCTCAAAACGTAGGGTGTTGTGGAATCGCTAAAAAATGTGTTTCGAATGAGCTCGAAAGGTAGGGTAAACGGCCTCATTTTTAAGCAAAAATGGTGGACTCTCCGAAAAATGTGTTTCAAATGAGCTCGAAAGGTAGGGTGGTGTGGACTCACTAAAATATGTGTTTTTAAAATGAGCTCGAAAGGTATGGTAAACGACCTCATTTCTAAGAAAAAATGGTGGACTCGCCAAAAATGTGTTTCAAATGAGCTGGAAAGGTAGGGTGGTGGACTCGCTAAAAATGTGTGTAAAATGAGCTCGAAAGGTAGGGTAAACAGTCTTATTTCTAAGAAAAAATAGTGGACTCGCCGGAAAATGTGTTTCAAATGAGCCCCAAATGCAGGGTGGTGGACTCGCTAAAAAATGTGTTCCAAATGAGCTCGACAGGTAGTGTAAACGGCCTCATTTCTAAGAAAAAATCGCGGACTCGCTGAAAAATGTGTTTCAAATGAGCTTCAAAGGTATGGTGGTGTTCTATCTCCAAAGATAGGGTAAACGGCCCCATTTCTGAGCAAAATTGGTGGACTCGCCGAAAAATGTGCTCCAAAGGTAGGGTGATGGACTCGGTAAAAAAATGTGTTTCAAATGAGTTCGAAAGGTAGGGTAAACGTCCAAATGTAAGCAAAAATTGTGGACACGCCGAAAAAAGTGTTTCAAATGAGTTCGAAATGTAGGGTGGTGGACTCGCTAAAAAATTTGTTTCAAATGAATTCAAAAGGTAGGGTAAACAGACTCATTTCTAAGCAAAAATGGTGGACTCGCCGAAAAATGTGTTTCAAATGAGCTCAAAAGGTAGTGTGGTGTGGACTCACAAATAAATGTGTTTCGAATAAGCTCGAACGGTAGGGTAAACGACCTCATTTCTAAGCAAAAAAGGTGGACTCGCGAAAAATGTGTTTCAAATTAGCTCGAAAGGTAGGGTGGTGTGGACTCGCTAAAACATGTGTTTCAAATGAGCTCGAAAGGTAGGGTAAACGGCCTCATTTCTAAGCAAAAATGGTGGTCTCGCCGAAAAATGTGTTTAAAATGAGCTCGAAAGGTAGCGTGGTGGACTCGCTAAAAAATGTGTTTCAAATGAGCTCGAAAGGTAGGGAAAACGGCCTCATTTCTAAGCAAAAATGGTGGACTCTCCGAAAAATGTGTTTCAAATGAGCTCGAAAGGTAGGGTGGTGTGGACTCACTAAAATATGTGTTTTTCAAATGAGCTCGAAAGGTATGGTAAACGACCTGATTTCTAAGAAAAAATGGTGGACTCGCCAAAAATGTGTTTCAAATGAGCTGGAAAGGTAGGGTGGTGGAGTCGCTAAAAATGTGTTTCAAATGAGCTCGAAAGGTAGGGTAAACGGTCTTATTTCTAAGAAAAAATAGTGGACTCGCCGGAAAATGTGTTTCAAATGAGCCCCAAATGCAGGGTGGTGGACTCGCTAAAAAGTATGTTCCAAATGAGCTCGACAGGTAGTGTAAACGGCCTCATTTCTAAGAAAAAATCGCGGACTCGCTGAAAAATGTGTTTCAAATGAGCTTCAAAGGTATGGTGGTGTTCTATCTCCAAAGATAGGGTAAACGGCCCCATTTCTGAGCAAAATTGGTGGACTCGCCGAAAAATGTGCTCCAAAGGTAGGGTGATGGACTCGGTAAAAAAATGTGTTTCAAATGAGTTCGAAAGGTAGGGTAAACGTCCAAATGTATGCAAAAATGGTGGACACGCCGAAAAAAGTGTTTCAAATGAGTTCGAAAGGTAGGGTGGTGGACTCGATAAAAAAATTGTTTCAAATGAATTCAAAAGGTAGGGTAAACAGACTCATTTCTAAGCAAAAATGGTGGACTCGCCGAAAAATGTGTTTCAAATGAGCTCAAAAGGTAGTGTGGTGTGGACTCACAAATAAAAGTGTTTCGAATAAGCTCGAAAGGTAGGGTAAACGGCCTCATTTCTAAGCAAAAATGGTGGACTCGCGAAAAATGTGTTTCAAATGAGCTCGAAAGGTAGGGTGGTGTGGACTCGCTAAAACATGTGTTTCAAATGAGCTCGAAAGGTAGGGTAAACGGCCTCATTTCTAATAAAAAATGGTGGATTCGCCAAAAAATGTGTTTCAAATGAGCTTCGATGGTAGGGTGATGGTCTAGCTGAAAAATGTGTTTCAAATGAGCTCCAAAGATAGGGTAAACGGCCTTATTTCTTAGCAAAAATGGTGGACTCGCTGAAAAATGTGTTTCATATGAGATCCAAAGGTAGGGTGGTGGACTCGCTAAAAAATGTGTTTCAAATGAGTTCGAAAGGTAGGGTAAACGGCCTCATTTGTAAGCAAAAAAGGTGGAACGCCTTAAAATGTATTTAAATGAGTTCGAAAGGTAGGGTGGATGACTCGCTAAAAAATCTGTTTCAAATCAATTCAAAAGGTAGGGTAAACAGACTCATTTCTAAGCAAAAATGGTTTACTCGCCGGAAAATGTGTTTCAAATGAGCTCAAAACGTAGGGTGTTGTGGACTCGCTAAAAAATGTGTTTCGAATGAGCTCGAAAGGTAGGGTAAGCGACCTCATTTCTAAGCAAAAATGGTGGACTCCCCGAAAAATGTGTTTCAAATGAGGTCAAAAGGTAGGGTGGTGTGGACTCACTAAAATATGTGTTTTTCAAATGAGCTCGAAAGGTATGGTAAACGACCTCATTTCTAAGAAAAAATGGTGGACTCGCCAAAAATGTGTTTCAAATGAGCTGGAAAGGTAGGGTGGTGGACTCGCTAAAAATGTGTTTCAAATGAGTTCGAAAGGTAGGGTAAACGGTCTTATTTCTAAGAAAAAATAGTGGACTCTCCGGAAAATGTGTTTCAAATGAGCCCCAAATGCAGGGTGGTGGACTCGCTAAAAAATGTGTTCCAAATGAGCTCGACAGGTAGTGTAAACGGCCTCATTTCTAAGAAAAAACCGCGGACTCGCTGAAAAATGTGTTTCAAATGAGCTTCAAAGGTATGACGGTGTTCTATCTCCAAAGATGGGGTAAACGGCCCCATTTCTGAGCAAAATTGGTGGACTCGCCGAAAAATGTGCTCCAAAGGTAGGGTGATGGACTCGGTAAAAAAATGTGTTTCAAATGAGTTCGAAAGGTAGGGTAAACGTCCAAATGTAAGCAAAAATGGTGGACACGCCGAAAAAAGTGTTTCAAATGAGTTCGAAAGGTAGGGTGGTGGACTCGCTAAAAAAATTGTTTCAAATGAATTCAAAAGGAAGGGTAAACAAACTCATTTCTAAGCAAAAATGGTGGACTCGCCGAAAAATGTGTTTCAAATGAGCTCTAAAGGTAGTGTGGTGTGGACTCACAAATAAATGTGTTTCGAATAAGCTCGAACGGTAGGGTAAACGACCTCATTTCTAAGCAAAAAAGGTGGACTCGCGAAAAATGTGTTTCAAATGAGCTCGAAAGGTAGGGTGGTGTGGACTCGCTAAAACATGTGTTTCAAATGAGCTCGAAAGGTAGGGTAAACGGCCTCATTTCTAAGCAAAAATGGTGATCTCGCCGAATAATGTGTTTAAAATGAGCTCGAAAGGTAGCGTGGTGGACTCGCTAAAAAATGTGTTTCAAATGAGCTCGAAAGGTAGGGCAAACAGCCTCATTTCTAAGCAAGAATGGTGGACTCTCCGAAAAATGTGTTTCAAATGAGCTCGAAAGGTAGGGTGGTGTGGACTAACTAAAATATGTGTTTTTCAAATGAGCTCGAAAGGTATGGTAAACGACCTCATTTCTAAGAAAAAATGGTGGACTCGCCAAAAATGTGTTTCAAATGAGCTGGAAAGGTAGGGTGGTGGAGTCGCTAAAAATGTGTTTCAAATGAGCTCGAAAGGTAGGGTAAACGGTCTTATTTCTAAGAAAAAATAGTGGAATCGCCGGAAAATGTGTTTCAAATGAGCCCCAAATGCAGGGTGGTGGACTCGCTAAAAAATGTGTTCCAAATGAGCTCGACAGGTAGTGTAAACAGCCTCATTTCTAAGAAAAAATCGCGGACTCGCTGAAAAATGTGTTTCAAATGAGCTTCAAAGGTATGGTGGTGTTCTATCTCCAAAGATAGGGTAAACGGCCCCATTTCTGAGCAAAATTGGTGGACTCGCCGAAAAATGTGCTCCAAAGGTAGGGTGATGGACTCGGTAAAAAAATGTGTTTCAAATGGGTTCGAAAGGTAGGGTAAACGTCCAAATGTAAGCAAAAATGGTGGACACGCCGAAAAAAGTGTTTCAAATGAGTTCGAAAGGTAGGGTGGTGGACTCGCTAAAAAAATTGTTTCAAATGAATTCAAAAGGTAGGGTAAACAGACTCATTTCTAAGCAAAAATGGTGGACTCGCCGAAAAATGTGTTTCAAATGAGCTCAAAAGGTAGTGTGGTGTGGACTCACAAATAAATGTGTTTCGAATAACCTCGAACGGTAGGGTAAACGACCTCATTTCTAAGCAAAAAAGGTGGACTCGCGAAAAATGTGTTTCAAATGAGCTCGAAAGGTAGGGTGGTGTGGACTCGCTAAAACATGTGTTTCAAATGAGCTCGAAAGGTAGGGTAAACGGCCTCATTTCTAAGCAAAAATGGTGGTCTCGCCGAATAATGTGTTTAAAATGAGCTCGAAAGGTAGCGTGGTGGACTCGCTAAAAAATGTGTTTCAAATGAGCTCGAAAGGTAGGGCAAACGGCCTCATTTCTAAGCAAAAATGGTGGACTCTCCGAAAAATGTGTTTCAAATGAGCTCGAAAGGTAGGGTGGTGTGGACTCACTAAAATATGTGTTTTTCAAATGAGCTCGAAAGGTATGGTAAACGACCTCATTTCTAAGAAAAAATGGTGGACTCGCTGAAAAATGTGTTTCAAATGAGCTTCAAAGGTATGGTGGTGTTCTATCTCCAAAGATAGGGTAAACGGCCCCATTTCTGAGCAAAATTGGTGGACTCGCCGAAAAATGTGCTCCAAAGGTAGGGTGATGGACTCGGTAAGAAAATGTGATTCAAATGAGTTCGAAAGGTAGGGTAAACGTCCAAATGTAAGCAAAAATGGTGGACACGCCGAAAAAAGTGTTTCAAATGAGTTCGAAAGGTAGGGTGGTGGACTCGCTAAAAAAATTGTTTCAAATGAATTCAAAAGGTAGGGTAAACAGACTCATTTCTAAGCAAAAATGGTGGACTCGCCGAAAAATGTGTTTAAATGAGCTCAAAAGGTAGTGTGGTGTGGACTCACAAATAAATGTGTTTCGAATAAGCCCGAAAGGTAGGGTAAACGACCTCATTTCTAAGCAAAAATGGTGGACTCGTGAAAAATGTGTTTCAAATGAGCTCAAAAGGTAGGGTGGTGTGGACTCACTAAAACATGTGTTTCAAATGAGCTCGAAAGGTAGGGTAAACGGCCTCATTTCTAATAAAAAATGGTGGATTCGCCAAAAAATGTGTTTCAAATGAGCTTCGATGGTAGGGTGATGGTCTAGCTGAAAAATGTGTTTCAAATGAGGTCCAAAGATAGGGTAAACGGCCTTATTTCTTAGCAAAAATGGTGGACTCGCTGAAAAATGTGTTTCATATGAGCTCCAAAGGTAGGGTGGTGGACTCGCCGAAAAAAGTGTTTCAAATGAGTTCGAAAGGTAGGGTGGTGGACTCGCTAAAAAAATTGTTTCAAATGAATTCAAAAGGTAGGGTAAACAGACTCATTTCTAGCAAAAATGGTGGACTCGCCGAAAAATGTGTTTCAAATGAGCTCAAAAGGTAGTGTGGTGTGGACTCACAAATAAATGTGTTTCGAATAAGCTGGAAAGGTAGGGTAAACGGCCTCATTTCTAAGCAAAAATGGTGGACTCGCGAAAAATGTGTTTCAAATGAGCTCGAAAGGTAGGGTGGTGTGGACTCGCTAAAACATGTGTTTCGAATGAGCTCGAAAGGTAGGGTAAACGGCCTCATTTCTAATAAAAAATGGTGGATTCGCCAAAAAATGTGTTTCAAATGAGCTTCGATGGTAGGGTGATGGTCTAGCTGAAAAATGTGTTTCAAATGAGCTCCAAAGATAGGGTAAACGGCCTTATTTCTTAGCAAAAATGGTGGACTCGCCGAAAAATGTGTTTCATATGAGCTCCAAAGGTAGGGTGGTGGACTCGCTAAAAAATGTGTTTCAAATGAGTTCGAAAGGTAGGGTAAACGACCTCATTTGTAAGCAAAAAAGGTGGAAACGCCGAAAAATGTATTTCAAATGAGTTCGAAAGGTAGGGTGGATGACTCGCTAAAAAATGTGTTTCAAATGAATTCAAAAGGTAGGGTAAACAGACTCATTTCTAAGCAAAAATGGTTGACTCGCCGGAAAATGTGTTTCAAATGAGCTCAAAACGTAGGGTGTTGTGGAATCGCTAAAAAATGTGTTTCGAATGAGCTCGAAAGGTAGGGTAAACGGCCTCATTTTTAAGCAAAAATGGTGGACTCTCCGAAAAATGTGTTTCAAATGAGCTCGAAAGGTAGGGTGGTGTGGACTCACTAAAATATGTGTTTTTAAAATGAGCTTGAAAGGTATGGTAAACGACCTCATTTCTAAGAAAAAATGGTGGACTCGCCAAAAATGTGTTTCAAATGAGCTGGAAAGGTAGGGTGGTGGACTCGCTAAAAATGTGTGTAAAATGAGCTCGAAAGGTAGGGTAAACAGTCTTATTTCTAAGAAAAAATAGTGGACTCGCCGGAAAATGTGTTTCAAATGAGCCCCAAATGCAGGGTGGTGGACTCGCTAAAAAATGTGTTCCAAATGAGCTCGACAGGTAGTGTAAACGGCCTCATTTCTAAGAAAAAATCGCGGACTCGCTGAAAAATGTGTTTCAAATGAGCTTCAAAGGTATGGTGGTGTTCTATCTCCAAAGATAGGGTAAACGGCCCCATTTCTGAGCAAAATTGGTGGACTCGCCGAAAAATGTGCTCCAAAGGTAGGGTGATGGACTCGGTAAAAAAATGTGTTTCAAATGAGTTCGAAAGGTAGGGTAAACGTCCAAATGTAAGCAAAAATTGTGGACACGCCGAAAAAAGTGTTTCAAATGAGTTCGAAAGGTAGGGTGGTGGACTCGCTAAAAAAATTGTTTCAAATGAATTCAAAAGGTAGGGTAAACAGACTCATTTCTAAGCAAAAATGGTGGACTCGCCGAAAAATGTGTTTCAAATGAGCTCAAAAGGTAGTGTGGTGTGGACTCACAAATAAATGTGTTTCGAATAAGCTCGAACGGTAGGGTAAACGACCTCATTTCTAAGCAAAAAAGGTGGACTCGCGAAAAATGTGTTTCAAATGAGCTCGAAAGGTAGGGTGGTGTGGACTCGCTAAAACATGTGTTTCAAATGAGCTCGAAAGGTAGGGTAAACGGCCTCATTTCTAAGCAAAAATGGTGGTCTCGCCGAATAATGTGTTTAAAATGAGCTCGAAAGGTAGCGTGGTGGACTCGCGAAAAAATGTGTTTCAAATGAGCTCGAAAGGTAGGGAAAACGGCCTCATTTCTAAACAAAAATGGTGGACTCTCCGAAAAATGTGTTTCAAATGAGCTCGAAAGGTAGGGTGGTGTGGACTCACTAAAATATGTGTTTTTCAAATGAGCTCGAAAGGTATGGTAAACGACCTCATTTCTAAGAAAAAATGGTGGACTCGCTGAAAAATGTGTTTCAAATGAGCTTCAAAGGTATGGTGGTGTTCTATCTCCAAAGATAGGGTAAACGGCCCCATTTCTGAGCAAAATTGGTGGACTCGCCGAAAAATGTGCTCCAAAGGTAGGGTGATGGACTCGGTAAGAAAATGTGTTTCAAATGAGTTCGAAAGGTAGGGTAAACGTCCAAATGTAAGCAAAAATGGTGGACACGCCGAAAAAAGTGTTTCAAATGAGTTCGAAAGGTAGGGTGGTGGACTCGATAAAAAAATTGTTTCAAATGAATTCAAAAGGTAGGGTAAACAGACTCATTTCTAAGCAAAAATGGTGGACTCGCCGAAAAATGTGTTTAAATGAGCTCAAAAGGTAGTGTGGTGTGGACTCACAAATAAATGTGTTTCGAATAAGCCCGAAAGGTAGGGTAAACGACCTCATTTCTAAGCAAAAATGGTGGACTCGTGAAAAATGTGTTTCAAATGAGCTCAAAAGGTAGGGTGGTGTGGACTCACTAAAACATGTGTTTCAAATGAGCTCGAAAGGTAGGGTAAACGGCCTCATTTCTAATAAAAAATGGTGGATTCGCCAAAAAATGTGTTTCAAATGAGCTTCGATGGTAGGGTGATGGTCTAGCTGAAAAATGTGTTTCAAATGAGCTCCAAAGATAGGGTAAACGGCCTTATTTCTTAGCAAAAATGGTGGACTCGCTGAAAAATGTGTTTCATATGAGCTCCAAAGGTAGGGTGGTGGACTCGCTAAAAAATGTGTTTCAAATGAGTTCGAAAGGTAGGGTAAACGGCCTCATTTGTAAGCAAAAAAGGTGGAACGCCTTAAAATGTATTTCAAATGAGTTCGAAAGGTAGGGTGGATGACTCGCTAAAAAATGTGATTCAAATCAATTCAAAAGGTAGGGTAAACAGACTCATTTCTAAGAAAAAATGGTTGACTCGCCGGAAAATGTGTTTCAAATGAGCTCAAAACGTAGGGTGTTGTGGACTCGCTAAAAAATGTGTTTCTAATGAGCTCGAAAGGTAGGGTAAACGACCTCATTTCTAAGCAAAAATGGTGGACTCTCCGAAAAATGTGTTTCAAATGAGGTCAAAAGGTAGGGTGGTGTGGACTCACTAAAATATGTGTTTTTCAAATGAGCTCGAAAGGTATGGTAAACGACCTCATTTCTAAGAAAAAATGGTGGACTCGCCAAAAATGTGTTTCAAATGAGCTGGAAAGGTAGGGTGGTGGACTCGCAAAAAATGTGTTTCAAATGAGTTCGAAAGGTAGGGTAAACGGTCTTATTTCTAAGAAAAAATAGTGGACTCGCCGGAAAATGTGTTTCAAAGGAGCCCCAAATGCAGGGTGGTGGACTCGCTAAAAAATGTGTTCCAAATGAGCTCGACAGGTAGTGTAAACGGCCTCATTTCTAAGAAAAAATCGCGGACTCGCTGAAAAATGTGTTTCAAATGAGCTTCAAAGGTATGATGGTGTTCTATCTCCAAAGATGGGGTAAACGGCCCCATTTATGAGCAAAATTGGTGGACTCGCCGAAAAATGTGCTCCAAAGGTAGGGCGATGGACTCGGTAAAAAAATGTATTTCAAATGAGTTCGAAAGGTAGGGTAAACGTCCAAATGTAAGCAAAAATGGTGGACACGCCGAAAAAAGTGTTTCAAATGAGTTCGAAAGGTAGGGTGGTGGACTCGCTAAAAAAATTGTTTCAAATGAATTCAAAAGGAAGGGTAAACAGACTCATTTCTAAGCAAAAATGGTGGACTCGCCGAAAAATGTGTTTCAAATGAGCTCAAAAGTTAGTGTGGTGTGGACTCACAAATAAATGTGTTTCGAATAAGCTCGAACGGTAGGGTAAACGACCTCATTTCTAAGCAAAAAAGGTGGACTCGCGAAAAATGTGTTTCAAATGAGCTCGAAAGGTAGGGTGGTGTGGACTCGCTAAAACATGTGTTTCAAATGAGCTCGAAAGGTAGGGTAAACGGCCTCATTTCTAAGCAAAAATGGTGGTCTCGCCGAATAATGTGTTTAAAATGAGCTCGAAAGGTAACGTGGTGGACTCGCTAAAAAATGTGTTTCAAATGAGCTCGAAAGGTAGGGCAAACGGCCTCATTTCTAAGCAAAAATGGTGGACTCTCCGAAAAATGTGTTTCAAATGAGCTCGAAAGGTAGGGTGGTGTGGACTCACTAAACTATGTGTTTTTCAAATGAGCTCGAAAGGTATGGTAAACGACCTCATTTCTAAAAAAAAATGGTGGACTCGCCAAAAATGTGTTTCAAATGAGCTGGAAAGGTAGGGTGGTGGAGTCGCTAAAAATGTGTTTCAAATGAGCTCGAAAGGTAGGGTAAACGGTCTTATTTCTAAGAAAAAATAGTGGAATCGCCGGAAAATGTGTTTCAAATGAGCCCCAAATGCAGGGTGGTGGACTCGCTAAAAAATGTGTTCCAAATGAGCTCGACAGGTAGTGTAAACGGCGTCATTTCTAAGAAAAAATCGCGGACTCGCTGAAAAATGTGTTTCAAATGAGCTTCAAAGGTATGGTGGTGTTCTATCTCCAAAGATAGGGTAAACGGCCCCATTTCTGAGCAAAATTGGTGGACTCGCCGAAAAATGTGCTCCAAAGGTAGGGTGATGGACTCGGTAATAAAATGTGTTTCAAATGAGTTCGAAAGGTAGGGTAAACGTCCAAATGTAAGAAAAAATGGTGGACACGCCGAAAAAAGTGTTTCAAATGAGTTCGAAAGGTAGGGTGGTGGACTCGCTAAAAAAATTGTTTCAAATGAATTCAAAAGGTAGGGTAAACAGACTCATTTCTAGGCAAAAATGGTGGACTCGCCGAAAAATGTGTTTCAAATGAGCTCAAAAGGTAGTGTGGTGTGGACTCAAAAATAAATGTGTTTCGAATAAGCTCGAAAGGTAGGGTAAACGGCCTCATTTCTAAGCAAAAATGGTGGACTCGCGAAAAATGTGTTTCAAATGAGCTCGAAAGGTAGGGTGGTGTGGACTCGCTAAAACATGTGTTTCAAATGAGCTCGAAAGGTAGGGTAAACGGCCTCATTTCTAATAAAAAATGGTGGATTCGCCAAAAAATGTGTTTCAAATGAGCTTCGATGTAGGGTGATGGTCTAGCTGAAAAATGTGTTTCAAATGAGCTCCAAAGATAGGGTAAACGGCCTTATTTCTTAGCAAAAATGGTGGACTCGCTGAAAAATGTGTTTCATATGAGCTCCAAAGGTAGGGTGGTGGACTCGCTAAAAAATGTGTTTCAAATGAGTTCGAAAGGTAGGGTAAACGGCCTCATTTGTAAGCAAAAAAGGTGGAACGCCGAAAAATGTATTTCAAATGAGTTCGAAAGGTAGGGTGGATGAATCGCTAAAAAATGTGTTTCAAATGAATTCAAAAGGTAGGGTAAACAGACTCATTTCTAAGCAAAAATGGTTGACTCGCCGGAAAATGTGTTTCAAATGAGCTCAAAACGTAGGGTGTTGTGGACTCGCTAAAAAATATGTTTCGAATGAGCTCGAAAGGTAGGGTAACGGCCTCATTTCTAAGCAAAAATGATGGACTCTCCGAAAAATGTGTTTCAAATGAGGTCGAAAGGTAGGGTGGTGTGGACTCACTAAAATATGTGTTTTTCAAATGAGCTCGAAAGGTATGGTAAACGACCTCATTTCTAAGAAAAAATGGTGGACTCGCCAAAAATGTGTTTCAAATGAGCTGGAAAGGTAGGGTGGTGGACTCGCTAAAAATGTGTTTCAAATGAGTTCGAAAGGTAGGGTAAACGGTCTTATTTCTAAGAAAAAATAGTGGACTCACCGGAAAATGTGTTTCAAATGAGCCCCAAATGCAGGGTGGTGGACTCGCTAAAAAATGTGTTCCAAATGAGCTCGACAGGTAGTGTAAACGGCCTCATTTCTAAGAAAAAATCGCGGACTCGCTGAAAAATGTGTTTCAAATGAGCTTCAAAGGTATGATGGTGTTCTATCTCCAAAGATAGGGTAAACGGCCCCATTTCTGAGCAAAATTGGTGGACTCGCCGAAAAATGTGCTCCAAAGGTAGGGTGATGGACTCGGTAATAAAATGTGTTTCAAATGAGTTCGAAAGGTAGGGTAAACGTCCAAATGTAAGCAAAAATGGTGGACACGCCGAAAAAAGTGTTTCAAATGAGTTCGAAAGGTAGGGTGGTGGACTCGCTAAAAAAATTGTTTCAAATGAATTCAAACGGTAGGGTAAACAGACTCATTTCTAGGCAAAAATGGTGGACTCGCCGAAAAATGTGTTTCAAATGAGCTCAAAAGGTAGTGTGGTGTGGACTCAAAAATAAATGTGTTTCGAATAAGCTCGAAAGGTAGGGTAAACGGCCTCATTTCTAAGCAAAAATGGTGGACTCGCGAAACATGTGTTTCAAATGAGCTCGAAAGGTAGGGTGGTGTGGACTCGCTAAAACATGAGTTTCAAATGAGCTCGAAAGGTAGGGTAAACGGCCTCATTTCTAATAAAAAATGGTGGATTCGCCAAAAAATGTGTTTCAAATGAGCTTCGATGTAGGGTGATGGTCTAGCTGAAAAATGTGTTTCAAATGAGCTCCAAAGATAGGGTAAACGGCCTAATTTCTTAGCAAAAATGGTGGACTCGCTGAAAAATGTGTTTCATATGAGCTCCAAAGGTAGGGTGGTGGACTCGCTAAAAAATGTGTTTCAAATGAGTTCGAAAGGTAGGGTAAACGGCCTCATTTGTAAGCAAAAAAGGTGGAACGCCGAAAAATGTATTTCAAATGAGTTCGAAAGGTAGGGTGGATGAATCGCTAAAAAATGTGTTTCAAATGAATTCAAAAGGTAGGGTAAACAGACTCATTTCTAAGCAAAAATGGTTGACTCGCCAGAAAATGTGTTTCAAATGAGCTCAAAACGTAGGGTGTTGTGGACTCGCTAAAAAATGTGTTTCAAATGAGCTCGAAAGGTAGGGTAAATGGCCTCATTTCTAAGCAAAAATGGTGGACTCTCCGAAAAATGTGTTTCAAATGAGCTCGAAAGGTAGGGTGGTGTGGACTCACTAAAATATGTGTTTTTCAAATGAGCTCGAAAGGTATGGTAAACGACCTCATTTCTAAGAAAAAATGGTGGACTCGCCAAAAATGTGTTTCAAATGAGCTGGAAAGGTAGGGTGGTGGACTCGCAAAAAATGTGTTTCAAATGAGTTCGAAAGGTAGGGTAAACGGTCTTATTTCTAAGAAAAAATAGTGGACTCGCCGGAAAATGTGTTTCAAATGAGCCCCAAATGCAGGGTGGTGGACTCGCTAAAAAATGTGTTCCAAATGAGCTCGACAGGTAGTGTAAACGGCCTCATTTCTAAGAAAAAATCGCGGACTCGCTGAAAAATGTGTTTCAAATGAGCTTCAAAGGTATGGTGGTGTTCTATCTCCAAAGATAGGGTAAATGCCCCATTTCTGAGCAAAATTGGTGGACTCGCCGAAAAATGTGCTCCAAAGGTAGGGTGATGGACTCGGTAAAAAAATGTGTTTCAAATGAGTTCGAAAGGTAGGGTAAACGTCCAAATGTAAGCAAAAATGGTGGACACACGCCGAAAAGAGTGTTTCAAATGAGTTCGAAAGGTAGGGTGGTGGACTCGCTAAAAAAATTGTTTCAAATGAATTCAAAAGGTAGGGTAAACAGACTCATTTCTAAGCAAAAATGGTGGACTCGCCAAAAAATGTGTTTCAAATGAGCTCAAAAGGTAGTGTGGTGTGGACTCACAAATAAATGTGTTTCGAATAAGCTCGAAAGGTAGGGTAAACGACCTCATTTCTAAGCAAAAAAGGTGGACTCGCGAAAAATGTGTTTCAAATGAGCTCGAAAGGTAGGGTGGTGTGGACTCGCTAAAACATGTGTTTCAAATTAGCTCGAAAGGTAGAGTAAACGGCCTCATTTCTAAGCAAAAATGGTGGTCTCGCCGAAAAATGTGTTTAAAATGAGCTCGAAAGGTAGCGTGGTGGACTCGCTAAAAAATGTGTTTCAAATGAGCTCGAAAGGTAGGGCAAACGGACTCATTTCTAAGCAAAAATGGTGGACTCGCTGAAAAATGTGTTTCATATGAGCTCCAAAGGTAGGGTGGTGGACTCGCTAAAAAATGTGTTTCAAATGAGTTCGAAAGGTAGGGTAAACGGCCTCATTTGTAAGCAAAAAAGGTGGAACGCCGAAAAATGTATTTCAAATGAGTTCGAAAGGTAGGGTGGATGAATCGCTAAAAAATGTGTTTCAAATGAATTCAAAAGGTAGGGTAAACAGACTCATTTCTAAGCAAAAATGGTTGACTCGCCAGAAAATGTGTTTCAAATGAGCTCAAAACGTAGGGTGTTGTGGACTCGCTAAAAAATGTGTTTCAAATGAGCTCGAAAGGTAGGGTAAATGGCCTCATTTCTAAGCAAAAATGGTGGACTCTCCGAAAAATGTGTTTCAAATGAGCTCGAAAGGTAGGGTGGTGTGGACTCACTAAAATATGTGTTTTTCAAATGAGCTCGAAAGGTATGGTAAACGACCTCATTTCTAAGAAAAAATGGTGGACTCGCCAAAAATGTGTTTCAAATGAGCTGGAAAGGTAGGGTGGTGGACTCGCAAAAAATGTGTTTCAAATGAGTTCGAAAGGTAGGGTAAACGGTCTTATTTCTAAGAAAAAATAGTGGACTCGCCGGAAAATGTGTTTCAAATGAGCCCCAAATGCAGGGTGGTGGACTCGCTAAAAAATGTGTTCCAAATGAGCTCGACAGGTAGTGTAAACGGCCTCATTTCTAAGAAAAAATCGCGGACTCGCTGAAAAATGTGTTTCAAATGAGCTTCAAAGGTATGGTGGTGTTCTATCTCCAAAGATAGGGTAAATGCCCCATTTCTGAGCAAAATTGGTGGACTCGCCGAAAAATGTGCTCCAAAGGTAGGGTGATGGACTCGGTAAAAAAATGTGTTTCAAATGAGTTCGAAAGGTAGGGTAAACGTCCAAATGTAAGCAAAAATGGTGGACACGCCGAAAAGAGTGTTTCAAATGAGTTCGAAAGGTAGGGTGGTGGACTCGCTAAAAAAATTGTTTCAAATGAATTCAAAAGGTAGGGTAAACAGACTCATTTCTAAGCAAAAATGGTGGACTCGCCAAAAAATGTGTTTCAAATGAGCTCAAAAGGTAGTGTGGTGTGGACTCACAAATAAATGTGTTTCGAATAAGCTCGAAAGGTAGGGTAAACGACCTCATTTCTAAGCAAAAAAGGTGGACTCGCGAAAAATGTGTTTCAAATGAGCTCGAAAGGTAGGGTGGTGTGGACTCGCTAAAACATGTGTTTCAAATTAGCTCGAAAGGTAGAGTAAACGGCCTCATTTCTAAGCAAAAATGGTGGTCTCGCCGAAAAATGTGTTTAAAATGAGCTCGAAAGGTAGCGTGGTGGACTCGCTAAAAAATGTGTTTCAAATGAGCTCGAAAGGTAGGGCAAACGGACTCATTTCTAAGCAAAAATGCTGGACTCGTCGAAAAATGTGTTTCATATGAGCTTCAAAGGTAGGGTGGTGGACTCGCTAAAAATTTTTTGGTTTCAAATGAACTCGAACGGTAGGGTAAACGGCCTTATTTCTAAGAAAAAATAGTGGACTCGCCGGAAAATGTGTTTCAAATGAGCTCCAAAGGTAGGGTGGTGGATTCGCTAAAAAACATGTTTCAACTTAGCTCGAAAGGTAGGCTAAACGGCCTCATTTCTAAGAAAAAATGGTGGACTCGCCGAAAAATGTGTTTCAAATGAGCTTCAAAGGTCGGGTGGTGGTCTAGCTGAAAAATGTGTTTCAAATGAGCTCCAAAGATATGGTAAACGGCCCCATTTCTGAGCAAAAATGGTGGACTCGCCGAAAAATGTGTTTCATATGAGCCCCAAAGGTAGGGTGGTGGACTCGCTAAAAAAAGTGTTTCAAATGAGCTTGAAAGGTAGGGTAAACGGCCTTATTTTTAAGAAAACATAGTGGACTCGCTGGAAAATGTGTTTCAAATGAGCTCCAATGGTAGGGTGGTGGACTCGCTAAAAAATGTGTTCCAAATGAGCTCTACAGGTAGTGTAAACGGCCTCATTTCTAAGAAAAAATCGCGGACTCGCTGAAAAATGTGTTTCAAATGAGCTTCAAAGGTATGGTGGTGTTCTAGCTGAAAATTTTGTTTCAAATAATCTCCAAAGATAGGGTAAACGGCCCCATTTCTGAGCAAAATTGGTGGACTCGCCGAAAAATGTGCTCCAAAGGTAGGGTGATGGACTCGGTAAAAAAAGGTGTTTCAAATGAGTTCGAAAGGTAGGGTAAACGTCCAAATGTAAGCAAAAATGGTGGACACGCCGAAAAGAGTGTTTCAAATGAGTTCGAAAGGTAGGGTGGTGGACTCGCTAAAAAAATTGTTTCAAATGAATTCAAAAGGTAGGGTAAACAGACTCATTTCTAAGCAAAAATGGTGGACTCGCCAAAAAATGTGTTTCAAATGAGCTCAAAAGGTAGTGTGGTGTGTTTCGAATAAGCTCGAAAGGTAGGGTAAACGACCTCATTTCTAAGCAAAAAAGGTGGACTCGCGAAAAATGTGTTTCAAATGAGCTCGAAAGGTAGGGTGGTGTGGACTCGCTAAAACATGTGTTTCAAATTAGCTCGAAAGGTAGAGTAAACGGCCTCATTTCTAAGCAAAAATGGTGGTCTCGCCGAAAAATGTGTTTAAAATGAGCTCGAAAGGTAGCGTGGTGGACTCGCTAAAAAATGTGTTTCAAATGAGCTCGAAAGGTAGGGCAAACGGACTCATTTCTAAGCAAAAATGCTGGACTCGTTGAAAAATGTGTTTCATATGAGCTTCAAAGGTAGGGTGGTGGACTCGCTAAAAAATTTTTGGTTTCAAATGAACTCGAACGGTAGGGTAAACGGCCTTATTTCTAAGAAAAAATAGTGGACTCGCCGGAAAATGTGTTTCAAATGAGCTCCAAAGGTAGGGTGGTGGATTCGCTAAAAAACATGTTTCAACTTAGCTCGAAAGGTAGGCTAAACGGCCTCATTTCTAAGAAAAAATGGTGGACTCGCCGAAAAATGTGTTTCAAATGAGCTTCAAAGGTCGGGTGGTGGTCTAGCTGAAAAATGTGTTTCAAATGAGCTCCAAAGATATGGTAAACGGCCCCATTTCTGAGCAAAAATGGTGGACTCGCCGAAAAATGTGTTTCATATGAGCCCCAAAGGTAGGGTGGTGGACTCGCTAAAAAAAGTGTTTCAAATGAGCTCGAAAGGTAGGGTAAACGGCCTTATTTTTAAGAAAACATAGTGGACTCGCTGGAAAATGTGTTTCAAATGAGCTCCAATGGTAGGGTGGTGGACTCGCTAAAAAATGTGTTCCAAATGAGCTCTACAGGTAGTGTAAACGGCCTCATTTCTAAGAAAAAATCGCGGACTCGCTGAAAAATGTGTTTCAAATGAGCTTCAAAGGTATGGTGGTGTTCTAGCTGAAAATTTTGTTTCAAATAATCTCCAAAGATAGGGTAAACGGCCCCATTTCTGAGCAAAATTGGTGGACTCGCCGAAAAATGTGCTCCAAAGGTAGGGTGATGGACTCGGTAAAAAAAGGTGTTTCAAATGAGTTCGAAAGGTAGGGTAAACGTCCAAATGTAAGCAAAAATGGTGGACACGCCGAAAAAAGTGTTTCAAATGAGTTCGAAAGGTAGGGTGGTGGACTCGCTAAAAAAATTGTTTCAAATGAATTCAAAAGGTAGGGTAAACAAACTCGTTTCTAAGCAAAAATGGTGGACTCGCCAAAAAATGTGTTTCAAATGAGCTCAAAAGGTAGTGTGGTGTGGACTCACAAATAAATGTGTTTCGAATAATCTCGAAAGGTAGGGTAAACGACCTCATTTCTAAGCAAAAAAGGTGGACTCGCGAAAAATGTGTTTCAAATGAGCTCGAAAGGTAGTGTGGTGTGGACTCGCTAAAACATGTGTTTCAAATGAGCTCGAAAGGTAGAGTAAACGGCCTCATTTCTAAGCAAAAATGGTGGTCTCGCCGAAAAATGTGTTTAAAATGAGCTCGAAAGGTAGCGTGGTGGACTCGCTAAAAAATGTGTTTCAAATGAGCTCGAAAGGTAGGGCAAACGGACTCATTTCTAAGCAAAAATGCTGGACTCGCCGAAAAATGTGTTTCATATGAGCTTCAAAGGTAGGGTGGTGGACTCGCCAAAAAAAATTTGGTTTCAAATGAACTCGAACGGTAGGGTAAACGGCCTTATTTCTAAGAAAAAATAGTGGACTCGCCGAAAAATGTGTTTCAAATGAGCTCCAAAGGTAGGGTGGTGGATTCGCTAAAAAACATGTTTCAACTTAGCTCGAAAGGTAGGCTAAACGGCCTCATTTCTAAGAAAAAATGGTGGACTCGCCGAAAAATGTGTTTCAAATGAGCTTCAAAGGTCGGGTGGTGGTCTAGCTGAAAAATGTGTTTCAAATGAGCTCCAAAGATATGGTAAACGGCCCCATTTCTGAGCAAAAATGGTGGACTCGCCGAAAAATGTGTTTCATATGAGCCCCAAAGGTAGGGTGGTGGACTCGCTAAAAAAAAGTGTTTCAAATGAGCTCGAAAGGTAGGGTAAATGGCCTTATTTTTAAGAAAAAATAGTGGACTCGCTGGAAAATGTGTTTCAAATGAGCTCCAATGGTAGGGTGGTGGACTCGCTAAAAAATGTGTTCCAAATGAGCTCTACAGGTAGTGTAAACGGCCTCATTTCTAAGAAAAAATCGCGGACTCGCTGAAAAATATGTTTCAAATGAGCTTCAAAGGTATGGTGGTGTTCTAGCTGAAAATTTTGTTTCAAATAATCTCCAAAGATAGGGTAAACGGCCCCATTTCTGAGCAAAATTGGTGGACTCGCCGAAAAATGTGCTCCAAAGGTAGGGTGATGGACTCGGTAAAAAAATGTGTTTCAAATGAGTTCGAAAGGTAGGGTAAACGTCCAAATGTAAGCAAAAATGGTGGACACGCCGAAAAGAGTGTTTCAAATGAGTTCGAAAGGTAGGGTGGTGGACTCGCTAAAAAAATTGTTTCAAATGAATTCAAAAGGTAGGGTAAACAGACTCATTTCTAAGCAAAAATGGTGGACTCGCCAAAAAATGTGTTTCAAATGAGCTCAAAAGGTAGTGTGGTGTGTTTCGAATAAGCTCGAAAGGTAGGGTAAACGACCTCATTTCTAAGCAAAAAAGGTGGACTCGCGAAAAATGTGTTTCAAATGAGCTCGAAAGGTAGGGTGGTGTGGACTCGCTAAAACATGTGTTTCAAATTAGCTCGAAAGGTAGAGTAAACGGCCTCATTTCTAAGCAAAAATGGTGGTCTCGCCGAAAAATGTGTTTAAAATGAGCTCGAAAGGTAGCGTGGTGGACTCGCTAAAAAATGTGTTTCAAATGAGCTCGAAAGGTAGGGCAAACGGACTCATTTCTAAGCAAAAATGCTGGACTCGTTGAAAAATGTGTTTCATATGAGCTTCAAAGGTAGGGTGGTGGACTCGCTAAAAAATTTTTGGTTTCAAATGAACTCGAACGGTAGGGTAAACGGCCTTATTTCTAAGAAAAAATAGTGGACTCGCCGGAAAATGTGTTTCAAATGAGCTCCAAAGGTAGGGTGGTGGATTCGCTAAAAAACATGTTTCAACTTAGCTCGAAAGGTAGGCTAAACGGCCTCATTTCTAAGAAAAAATGGTGGACTCGCCGAAAAATGTGTTTCAAATGAGCTTCAAAGGTCGGGTGGTGGTCTAGCTGAAAAATGTGTTTCAAATGAGCTCCAAAGATATGGTAAACGGCCCCATTTCTGAGCAAAAATGGTGGACTCGCCGAAAAATGTGTTTCATATGAGCCCCAAAGGTAGGGTGGTGGACTCGCTAAAAAAAGTGTTTCAAATGAGCTCGAAAGGTAGGGTAAACGGCCTTATTTTTAAGAAAACATAGTGGACTCGCTGGAAAATGTGTTTCAAATGAGCTCCAATGGTAGGGTGGTGGACTCGCTAAAAAATGTGTTCCAAATGAGCTCTACAGGTAGTGTAAACGGCCTCATTTCTAAGAAAAAATCGCGGACTCGCTGAAAAATGTGTTTCAAATGAGCTTCAAAGGTATGGTGGTGTTCTAGCTGAAAATTTTGTTTCAAATAATCTCCAAAGATAGGGTAAACGGCCCCATTTCTGAGCAAAATTGGTGGACTCGCCGAAAAATGTGCTCCAAAGGTAGGGTGATGGACTCGGTAAAAAAAGGTGTTTCAAATGAGTTCGAAAGGTAGGGTAAACGTCCAAATGTAAGCAAAAATGGTGGACACGCCGAAAAAAGTGTTTCAAATGAGTTCGAAAGGTAGGGTGGTGGACTCGCTAAAAAAATTGTTTCAAATGAATTCAAAAGGTAGGGTAAACAAACTCGTTTCTAAGCAAAAATGGTGGACTCGCCAAAAAATGTGTTTCAAATGAGCTCAAAAGGTAGTGTGGTGTGGACTCACAAATAAATGTGTTTCGAATAATCTCGAAAGGTAGGGTAAACGACCTCATTTCTAAGCAAAAAAGGTGGACTCGCGAAAAATGTGTTTCAAATGAGCTCGAAAGGTAGTGTGGTGTGGACTCGCTAAAACATGTGTTTCAAATGAGCTCGAAAGGTAGAGTAAACGGCCTCATTTCTAAGCAAAAATGGTGGTCTCGCCGAAAAATGTGTTTAAAATGAGCTCGAAAGGTAGCGTGGTGGACTCGCTAAAAAATGTGTTTCAAATGAGCTCGAAAGGTAGGGCAAACGGACTCATTTCTAAGCAAAAATGCTGGACTCGCCGAAAAATGTGTTTCATATGAGCTTCAAAGGTAGGGTGGTGGACTCGCCAAAAAAAATTTGGTTTCAAATGAACTCGAACGGTAGGGTAAACGGCCTTATTTCTAAGAAAAAATAGTGGACTCGCCGAAAAATGTGTTTCAAATGAGCTCCAAAGGTAGGGTGGTGGATTCGCTAAAAAACATGTTTCAACTTAGCTCGAAAGGTAGGCTAAACGGCCTCATTTCTAAGAAAAAATGGTGGACTCGCCGAAAAATGTGTTTCAAATGAGCTTCAAAGGTCGGGTGGTGGTCTAGCTGAAAAATGTGTTTCAAATGAGCTCCAAAGATATGGTAAACGGCCCCATTTCTGAGCAAAAATGGTGGACTCGCCGAAAAATGTGTTTCATATGAGCCCCAAAGGTAGGGTGGTGGACTCGCTAAAAAAAAGTGTTTCAAATGAGCTCGAAAGGTAGGGTAAATGGCCTTATTTTTAAGAAAAAATAGTGGACTCGCTGGAAAATGTGTTTCAAATGAGCTCCAATGGTAGGGTGGTGGACTCGCTAAAAAATGTGTTCCAAATGAGCTCTACAGGTAGTGTAAACGGCCTCATTTCTAAGAAAAAATCGCGGACTCGCTGAAAAATATGTTTCAAATGAGCTTCAAAGGTATGGTGGTGTTCTAGCTGAAAATTTTGTTTCAAATAATCTCCAAAGATAGGGTAAACGGCCCCATTTCTGAGCAAAATTGGTGGACTCGCCGAAAAATGTGCTCCAAAGGTAGGGTGATGGACTCGGTAAAAAAATGTGTTTCAAATGAGTTCGAAAGGTAGGGTAAACGTCCAAATGTAAGAAAAAATGGTGGACACGCCGAAAAAAGTGTTTCAAATGAGTTCGAAAGGTAGCGTGGTGGACTCGCTAAAATTTTTGTTTCAAATGAATTCAAAAGGTAGGGTAAATAGACTCATTTCTAAGGAAAAATGGTGGACTCGCCGAAAATTGTGTTTCAAATGAGCTCAAAAGGTAGTGTGGTGTGGACTCACAAATAAATGTGTTTCGAATAAGCTCGAAAGGTAGGGTAAACGACCTCATTTCTAAGCAAAAAAGGTGGACTCGCGAAAAATGTGTTTCAAATGAGCTCGAACGGTAGGGTGGTGTGGACTCGCTAAAACATGTGTTTCAAATGAGCTCGAAAGGTAGGGTAAACGGCCTCATTTCTAAGAAAAAATGGTGGTCTCGCCGAAAAATGTGTTTCAAATGAGCTCGAAAGGTAGCGTGGTGGACTCGCAAAAAAATGTGTTTCAAATGAGCTCGAAAGGTACGGCAAACGGACTCATTTCTAAGCAAAAATGGTGGACTCGCCGAAAAATGAGTTTCATATGAGCTTCAAAGGTAGGCTGGTGGACTCGCTAAAAAAATTTTGGTTTCAAATGAACTCGAACGGTAGGGTAAACGGCCTTATTTCTAAGAAAATATAGTGGACTCGCCGAAAAATGTGTTTCAAATGAGCTCCAAAGGTAGGGTGGTGGATTCGCTAAAAAACATGTTTCAACTTAGCTCGAAAGGTAGGCTAAACGGCCTCATTTCTAAGAAAAATGGTGGACTCGCCGAAAAATGTGTTTCAAATGAGCTTCAAAGGTCGGGTGGTGGTCTAGCTGAAAAATGTGTTTCAAATGAGCTCCAAAGATATGGTAAACGACCCCATTTCTGAGCAAAAATGGTGGACTCGCCGAAAAATGTGTTTCATATGAGCCCCAAAGGTAGGGTGGTGGACTCGCTAAAAAAATGTGTTTCAAATGAGCTCGAAAGGTAGGGTAAACGGCCTTATTTTTAAGAAAAAATAGTGGACTCGCTGGAAAATGTGTTTCAAATGAGCTCCAATGGTAGGGTGGTGGACTCGCTAAAAAATGTGTTCCAAATGAGCTCTACAGGTAGTGTAAACGGCCTCATTTCTATGAAAAAATCGCGGACTCGCTGAAAAATGTGTTTCAAATGAGCTTCAAAGGTATGGTGGTGTTCTAGCTAAAAATTTTGTTTCAAATAATCTCCAAAGATAGGGTAAACGGCCCCATTTCTGAGCAAAATTGGTGGACTCGCCGAAAAATGTGCTCCAAAGGTAGGGTGATGGACTCGGTAAAAAAATGTGTTTCAAATGAATTCGAAAGGTAGGGTAAACGTCCAAATGTAAGCAAAAATGGTGGACACGCCGAAAAAAGTGTTTCAAATGAGTTCGAAAGGTAGGGTGGTGGACTCGCTAAAAATTTTGTTTCAAATGAATTCAAAAGGTAGGGTAAATAGACTCATTTCTAAGGAAAAATGGTGGACTCGCCGAAAATTGTGTTTCAAATGAGCTCAAAAGGTAGTGTGGTGTGGACTCACAAATAAATGTGTTTCGAATAAGCTCGAAAGGTAGGGTAAACGACCTCATTTCTAAGCAAAAAAGGTGGACTCGTGAAAAATGTGTTTCAAATGAGCTCGAACGGTAGGGTGGTGTGGACTCGCTAAAACATGTGTTTCAAATGAGCTCGAAAGGTAGGGTAAACGGCCTCATTTCTAAGAAAAAATGGTGGTCTCGCCGAAAAATGTGTTTCAAATGAGCTCGAAAGGTAGCGTGGTGGACTCGCTAAAAAATGTGTTTCAAATGAGCTCGAAAGGTAGGGAAAACGGACTCATTTCTAAGCAAAAATGGTGGACTCGCCGAAAAATGTGTTTCATATGAGCTTCAAAGGTAGGCTGGTGGACTCGCTAAAAAAATTTTGGTTTGAAATGAACTCGAACGGTAGGGTAAACGGCCTTATTTCTAAGAAAAAATAGTGGACTCGCCGAAAAATGTGTTTCAAATGAGCTCCAAAGGTAGGGTGGTGGATTCGCTAAAAAACATGTTTCAACTTAGCTCGAAAGGTAGGCTAAACGGCCTCATTTCTAAGAAAAATGGTGGACTCGCCGAAAAATGTGTTTCAAATGAGCTTCAAAGGTCGGGTGGTGGTCTTGCTGAAAAATGTGTTTCAAATGAGCTCCAAAGATATGGTAAACGACCCCATTTCTGAGCAAAAATGGTGGACTCGCCGAAAAATGTGTTTCATATGAGCCCCAAAGGTAGGGTGGTGGACTCGCTAAAAAAATATGTTTCAAATGAGCTCGAAAGGTAGGGTAAACGGCCTTATTTTTAAGAAAAAATAGTGGACTCGCTGGAAAATGTGTTTCAAATGAGCTCCAATGGTAGGGTGGTGGACTCGCTAAAAAATGTGTTCCAAATGAGCTCTACAGGTAGTGTAAACGGCCTCCTTTCTAAGAAAAAATCGCGGACTCGCTGAAAAATGTGTTTCAAATGAGCTTCAAAGGTATGGTGGTGTTCTAGCTGAAAAATGTGTTTCAAATAATCTCCAAAGATAGGGTAAACGGCCCCATTTCTGAGCAAAATTGGTGGACTCGCCGAAAAATGTGTTTCATATGAGCTTCAAAGGAAGGGTGGTGGTCTAGCTGAAAAATGTGTTTCAAATGAGCTCCAAAGATATGGTAAACGACCCCATTTCTGAGCAAAAATGGTGGACTCGCCGAAAAATGTGTTTCATATGAGCCCCAAAGGTAGGGTGGTGGACTCGCTAAAAAAATGTGTTTCAAATGAGCTCGAAAGGTAGGGTAAACGGCCTTATTTTTAAGAAAAAATAGTGGACTCGCTGGAAAATGTGTTTCAAATGAGCTCCAATGGTAGGGTGGTGGACTCGCTAAAAAATGTGTTCCAAATGAGCTCTACAGGTAGTGTAAACGGCCTCATTTCTAAGAAAAAATCGCGGACTCGCTGAAAAATGTGTTTCAAATGAGCTTCAAAGGTATGGTGGTGTTCTAGCTGAAAATTTTGTTTCAAATAATCTCCAAAGATAGGGTAAACGGCCCCATTTCTGAGCAAAATTGGTGGACTCGCCGAAAAATGTGCTCCAAAGGTAGGGTGATGGACTCGGTAAAAAAATGTGTTTCAAATGAATTCGAAAGGTAGGGTAAACGTCCAAATGTAAGCAAAAATGGTGGGCACGCCGAAAAAAGTGTTTCAAATGAGTTCGAAAGGTAGGGTGGTGGACTCGCTAAAAATTTTGTTTCAAATGAATTCAAAAGGTAGGGTAAATAGACTCATTTCTAAGGAAAAATGGTGGACTCGCCGAAAATTGTGTTTCAAATGAGCTCAAAAGGTAGTGTGGTGTGGACTCACAAATAAATGTGTTTCGAATAAGCTCGAAAGGTAGGGTAAACGACCTCATTTCTAAGAAAAAAAGGTGGACTCGCGAAAAATGTGTTTCAAATGAGCTCGAACGGTAGGGTGGTGTGGACTCGCTAAAACATGTGTTTCAAATGAGCTCGAAAGGTAGGGTAAACGGCCTCATTTCTAAGAAAAAATGGTGGTCTCGCCGAAAAATGTGTTTCAAATGAGCTCGAAAGGTAGCGTGGTGGACTCGCTAAAAAATGTGTTTCAAATGAGCTCGAAAGGTAGGGCAAACGGACTCATTTCTAAGCAAAAATGGTGGACTCGCCGAAAAATGTGTTTCATATGAGCTTCAAAGGTAGGCTGGTGGACTCGCTAAAAATTTTTTGGTTTCAAATGAACTCGAACGGTAGGGTAAACGGCCTTATTTCTAAGAAAAAATAGTGGACTCGCCGAAAAATGTGTTTCAAATGAGCTCCAAAGGTAGGGTGGTGGATTCGCTAAAAAACATGTTTCAACTTAGCTCGAAAGGTAGGCTAAACGGCCTCATTTCTAAGAAAAATGGTGGACTCGCCGAAAAATGTGTTTCAAATGAGCTTCAAAGGTCGGGTGGTGGTCTTGCTGAAAAATGTGTTTCAAATGAGCTCCAAAGATATGGTAAACGACCCCATTTCTGAGCAAAAATGGTGGACTCGCCGAAAAATGTGTTTCATATGAGCCCCAAAGGTAGGGTGGTGGACTCGCTAAAAAAATGTGTTTCAAATGAGCTCGAAAGGTAGGGTAAACGGCCTTATTTTTAAGAAAAAATAGTGGACTCGCTGGAAAATGTGTTTCAAATGAGCTCCAATGGTAGGGTGGTGGACTCGCTAAAAAATGTGTTCCAAATGAGCTCTACAGGTAGTGTAAACGGCCTCCTTTCTAAGAAAAAATCGCGGACTCGCTGAAAAATGTGTTTCAAATGAGCTTCAAAGGTATGGTGGTGTTCTAGCTGAAAAATGTGTTTCAAATAATCTCCAAAGATAGGGTAAACGGCCCCATTTCTGAGCAAAATTGGTGGACTCGCCGAAAAATGTGTTTCATATGAGCTTCAAAGGAAGGGTGGTGGTCTAGCTGAAAAATGTGTTTCAAATGAGCTCCAAAGATATGGTAAACGACCCCATTTCTGAGCAAAAATGGTGGACTCGCCGAAAAATGTGTTTCATATGAGCCCCAAAGGTAGGGTGGTGGACTCGCTAAAAAAATGTGTTTCAAATGAGCTCGAAAGGTAGGGTAAACGGCCTTATTTTTAAGAAAAAATAGTGGACTCGCTGGAAAATGTGTTTCAAATGAGCTCCAATGGTAGGGTGGTGGACTCGCTAAAAAATGTGTTCCAAATGAGCTCTACAGGTAGTGTAAACGGCCTCCTTTCTAAGAAAAAATCGCGGACTCGCTGAAAAATGTGTTTCAAATGAGCTTCAAAGGTATGGTGGTGTTCTAGCTGAAAAATGTGTTTCAAATAATCTCCAAAGATAGGGTAAACGGCCCCATTTCTGAGCAAAATTGGTGGACTCGCCGAAAAATGTGCTCCAAAGGTAGGGTGATGGACTCGGTAAAAAAATGTGTTTCAAATGAGTTCGAAAGGTAGGGTAAACGTCCAAATGTAAGCAAAAATGGTGGACACGCCGAAAAAAGTATTTCAAATGAGTTCGAAAGGTAGGGTGGTGGACTCGCTAAATTTTTTGTTTCAAATGAATTCAAAAGGTAGGGTAAATAGACTCATTTCTAAGGAAAAATGGTGGACTCGCCGAAAATTGTGTTTCAAATGAGCTCAAAAGGTAGTGTGGTGTGGACTCACAAATAAATGTGTTTCGAATAAGCTCGAAAGGTAGGGCAAACGGACTCATTTCTAAGCAAAAATGGTGGCCTCGCTGAAAAATGTGTTTCATATGAGCTTCAAAGGTAGGGTGGTGGACTCGCTAAAAAAATGTGTTTCAAATGAGCTCGAAAGGTAGGGTAAACGGCCTCATTTCTAAGAAAAAATGAAGGACTCGCCAAAAAATGTGTTTCAAATGAGCTTCAAAGGTAAGGTGGTGGTCTAGCTGAAAAATGTGTTTCAACTGAGTTCCAAATATAGGGTAAACGGCCCATTTCTGAGCAAAAATGGTGGACTCGCCAAAAAATGTGTTTCATATGAGCTTCAAAGGAAGGGTGATGGACTCGCTAAAAAATGTGTTTCAAATGAGTTTGAAAGGTAGGGTAAACGGCCTCATTTGTAAGCAAAAAAGGTGGACACGCCGAAAAATGTGTTTCAAATGAGTTCGAAAGGTAGGGTGGTTGACTCGGTAAAAAATGTGTTTCAAATGAATTCAAAAGGTAGGGTAAACAGACTCATTTCTAAGCAAAAATGGTGGACTCGCCAAAAAATGTGTTTGAAATGAGCTTAAAAGGTAGTGTGGTGTGGACTCACAAATAAATGTGTTTCGAATAAGCTCGAAAGGTAGGGTAAACGACCTCATTTCTAAGCAAAAAAGGTGGACTCGCGAAAAATGTGTTTCAAATGAGATCGAAAGGTAGGGTGGTGTGGACTCGCTAAAACATGTGTTTCAAATGAGCTCGAAAGGTAGAGTAAACGGCCTCATTTCTAAGCAAAAATGGTGGTCTCGCCGAAAAATGTGTTTAAAATGAGTTCGAAAGGTAGCGTGGTGGACTCGCTAAAAAATGTGTTTCAAATGAGCTCGAAAGGTAGGGCAAACAGACTCATTTCTAAGCAAAAATGCTGGACTCGCCGAAAAATGTGTTTCATATGAGCTTCAAAGGTAGGGTGGTGGACTCCCCAAAAAAATTTTGGTTTCAAATGAACTCGAACGGTAGGGTAAACGGCCTTATTTCTAAGAAAAAATAGTGGACTCGCCGAAAAATGTGTTTCAAATGAGCTCCAAAGGTAGGGTGGTGGATTCGCTAGAAAACATGTTTCAACTTAGCTCGAAAGGTAGGCTAAACGGCCTCATTTCTGAGCGAAATTGGTGGACTCGCCGAAAAATGTGCTCCAAAGGTAGGGTGATGGACTAGGTAAAAAAATGTGTTTCAAATGAGTTCGAAAGGTAGGGTAAACGTCCAAATGTAAGCAAAAATGGTGGACACGCCGAAAAAAGTGTTTCAAATGAGTTCGAAAGGTAGGGTGGTGGACTCGCTAAATTTTTTGTTTCAAATGAATTCAAAAGGTAGGGTAAATAGACTCATTTCTAAGGAAAAATGGTGGACTCGCCGAAAATTGTGTTTCAAATGAGCTCAAAAGGTAGTGTGGTGTGGACTCACAAATAAATGTGTTTCGAATAAGCTCGAAAGGTAGGGTAAACGACCTCATTTCCAAGCAAAAAAGGTGGACTCGCGAAAAATGTGTTTCAAATGAGCTTCAAAGGTAGGGTGGTGGACTCCCCAAAAAAATTTTGGTTTCAAATGAACTCGAACGGTAGGGTAAACGGCCTTATTTCTATGAAAAAATAGTGGACTCGCCGAAAAATGTGTTTCAAATGAGCTCCAAAGGTAGGGTGGTGGATTCGCTAGAAAACATGTTTCAACTTAGCTCGAAAGGTAGGCTAAACGGCCTCATTTCTGAGCGAAATTGGTGGACTCGCCGAAAAATGTGCTCCAAAGGTAGGGTGATGGACTAGGTAAAAAAATGTGTTTCAAATGAGTTCGAAAGGTAGGGTAAACGTCCAAATGTAAGCAAAAATGGTGGACACGCCGAAAAAAGTGTTTCAAATGAGTTCGAAAGGTAGGGTGGTGGACTCGCTAAATTTTTTGTTTCAAATGAATTCAAAAGGTAGGGTAAATAGACTCATTTCTAAGGAAAAATGGTGGACTCGCCGAAAATTGTGTTTCAAATGAGCTCAAAAGGTAGTGTGGTGTGGACTCACAAATAAATGTGTTTCGAATAAGCTCGAAAGGTAGGGTAAACGACCTCATTTCCAAGCAAAAAAGGTGGACTCGCGAAAAATGTGTTTCAAATGAGCTCGAACGGTAGGGTGGTGTGGACTCGCTAAAACATGTGTTTCAAATGAGCTCGAAAGGTAGGGTAAACGGCCTCATTTCTAAGAAAAAATGGTGGTCTCGCCGAAAAATGTGTTTCAAATGAGCTCGAAAGGTAGCGTGGTGGACTCGCTAAAAAATGTGTTTCAAATGAGCTCGAAAGGTAGGGAAAACGGACTCATTTCTAAGCAAAAATGGTGGACTCGCCGAAAAATGTGTTTCATATGAGCTTCAAAGCTAGGCTGGTGGACTCGCTAAAAAAATTTTGGTTTCAAATGAACTCGAACGGTAGGGTAAACGGCCTTATTTCTAAGAAAAAATAGTGGACTCGCCGAAAAATGTGTTTCAAATGAGCTCCAAATGTAGGGTGGTGGATTCGCTAAAAAACATGTTTCAACTTAGCTCGAAAGGTAGGCTAAACGGCCTCATTTCTAAGAAAAAATGGTGGACTCGCCGAAAAATGTGTTTCAAATGAGCTTCAAAGGTCGGGTGGTGGTCTAGCTGAAAAATGTGTTTCAAATGAGCTCCAAAGATATGGTAAACGACCCCATTTCTGAGCAAAAATGGTGGACTCGCCGAAAAATGTGTTTCATATGAGCCCCAAAGGTAGGGTGGTGGACTCGCTAAAAAAATGTGTTTCAAATGAGCTCGAAAGGTAGGGTAAACGGCCTTATTTTTAAGAAAAAAATAGTGGACTCGCTGGAAAATGTGTTTCAAATGAGCTCCAATGGTAGGGTGGTGGACTCGCTAAAAAATGTGTTCCAAATGAGCTCTACAGGTAGTGTAAACGGCCTCATTTCTAAGAAAAAATCGCGGACTCGCTGAAAAATGTGTTTCAAATGAGCTTCAAAGGTATGGTGGTGTTCTAGCTGAAAATTTTGTTTCAAATAATCTCCAAAGATAGGGTAAACGGCCCCATTTCTGAGCAAAATTGGTGGACTCGCCGAAAAATGTGCTCCAAAGGTAGGGTGATGGACTCGGTAAAAAAATGTGTTTCAAATGAGTTCGAAAGGTAGGGTAAACGTCCAAATGTAAGCAAAAATGGTGGACACGCCAAAAAAAGTGTTTCAAATGAGTTCGAAAGGTAGGTTGGTGGACTCGCTAAAATTTTTGTTTCAAATGAATTCAAAAAGTAGGGTAAATAGACTCATTTCTAAGGAAAAATGGTGGACTCGCCAAAAATTGTGTTTCAAATGAGCTCGAAAGGTAGGCTAAACGGACTCATTTCTAAGAAAAAATGGTGGACTCGCCGAAAAATGTGTTTCAAATGAGCTTCAAAGGTCGGGTGGTGGTCTAGCTGAAAAATGTGTTTCAAATGAGCTCCAAAGATATGGTAAACGGCCCCATTTCTGAGCAAAAATGGTGGACTCGCCAAAAAATGTGTTTCATATGAGGCCCAAAGGTAGGGTGGTGGACTCGCTAAAAAAATGTGTTTCAAATGAGCTCGAAAGGTAGGGTAAACGGCCTTATTTCTAAGAAAAAATAGTGGACTCGCTGGAAAATGTGTTTCAAATGAGCTCCAATGGTAGGGTGGTGGACTCGCTAAAAAATGTGTTTCAAATGAGCTCGAAAGGTAGGGTAAACGGCCTCATTTCTAAGAAAAAATGAAGGACTCGCCAAAAAATGTGTTTCAAATGAGCTTCAAAGGTAAGGTGGTGGTCTAGCTGAAAAATGTGTTTCAACTGAGTTCCAAATATAGGGTAAACGGCCCATTTCTGAGCAAAAATGGTGGACTCGCCAAAAAATGTGTTTCATATGAGCTTCAAAGGAAGGGTGATGGACTCGCTAAAAAATGTGTTTCAAATGAGTTTGAAAGGTAGGGTAAACGGCCTCATTTGTAAGCAAAAAAGGTGGACACGCCGAAAAATGTGTTTCAAATGAGTTCGAAAGGTAGGGTGGTTGACTCGCTAAAAAATGTGTTTCAAATGAATTCAAAAGGTAGGGTAAACAGACTCATTTATAAGCAAAAATGGTGGACTCGCCAAAAAATATGTTTCAAATGAGCTCAAAAGGTAGTGTGGTGTGGACTCACAAATAAATGTGTTTCGAATAAGCTCGAAAGGTAGGGTAAACGACCTCATTTCTAAGCAAAAAAAATGTGCTCCAAAGGTAGGGTGGTGGTCTAGCTGAAAAATGTGTTTCAAATGAGCTCCAATGGTAGGGTGGTGGACTCGCTAAAAAATGTGTTTCAAATGAGCTCGAAAGGTAGGGTAAACGGCCTCATTTCTAAGAAAAAATAGTGGACTCGCTGGAAAATGTGTTTCAAATGAGCTCCAATGGTATGGTGGTGGACTCGCTAAAAAATGTGTTCCAAATGAGCTCTACAGGTAGTGTAAACGGCCTCATTTCTAAGAAAAAATCGCGGACTCGCTGAAAAATGTGTTTCAAATGAGCTTCAAAGGTATGGTGGTGTTCTAGCTGAAAATTTTGTTTCAAATAATCTCCAAAGATAGGGTAAACGGCCCCATTTCTGAGCAAAATTGGTGGACTCGCCGAAAAATGTGCTCCAAAGGTAGGGTGATGGACTCGGTAAAAAAATGTGTTTCAAATGAGTTCGAAAGGTAGGGTAAACGTCCAAATGTAAGCAAAAATGGTGGACACGCCGAAAAAAGTGTTTCAAATGAGTTCGAAAGGTAGGTTGGTGGACTCGCTAAAATTTTTGTTTCAAATGAATTCAAAAAGTAGGGTAAATAGACTCATTTCTAAGGAAAAATGGTGGACTCGCCGAAAATTGTGTTTCAAATGAGCTCGAAAGGTAGGCTAAACGGACTCATTTCTAAGAAAAAATGGTGGACTCGCCGAAAAATGTGTTTCAAATGAGCTTCAAAGTTCGGGTGGTGGTCTAGCTGAAAAATGTGTTTCAAATGAGCTCCAAAGATATGGTAAACGGCCCCATTTCTGAGCAAAAATGGTGGACTCGCCAAAAAATGTGTTTCATATGAGGCCCAAAGGTAGGGTGGTGGACTCGCTAAAAAAATGTGTTTCAAATGAGCTCGAAAGGTAGGGTAAACGGCCTTATTTCTAAGAAAAAATAGTGGACTTGCTGGAAAATGTGTTTCAAATGAGCTCCAATGGTAGGGTGGTGGACTCGCTAAAAAATGTGTTTCAAATGAGCTCGAAAGGTAGGGTAAACGGCCTCATTTCTAAGAAAAAATGAAGGACTCGCCAAAAAATGTGTTTCAAATGAGCTTCAAAGGTAAGGTGGTGGTCTAGCTGAAAAATGTGTTTCAACTGAGTTCCAAATATAGGGTAAACGGCCCATTTCTGAGCAAAAATGGTGGACTCGCCAAAAAATGTGTTTCATATGAGCTTCAAAGGAAGGGTGATGGACTCGCTAAAAAATGTGTTTCAAATGAGTTTGAAAGGTACGGTAAACGGCCTCATTTGTAAGCAAAAAAGCTGGACACGCCGAAAAATGTGTTTCAAATGAGTTCGAAAGGTAGGGTGGTTGACTCGCTAAAAAATGTGTTTCAAATGAATTCAAAAGGTAGGGTAAACAGACTCATTTATAAGCAAAAATGGTGGACTCGCCAAAAAATATGTTTCAAATGAGCTCAAAAGGTAGTGTGGTGTGGACTCACAAATAAATGTGTTTCGAATAAGCTCGAAAGGTAGGGTAAACGACCTCATTTCTAAGCAAAAAAAATGTGCTCCAAAGGTAGGGTGGTGGTCTAGCTGAAAAATGTGTTTCAAATGAGCTCCAATGGTAGGGTGGTGGACTCGCTAAAAAATGTGTTTCAAATGAGCTCGAAAGGTAGGGTAAACGGCCTCATTTCTAAGAAAAAATAGTGGACTCGCTGGAAAATGTGTTTCAAATGAGCTCCAATGGTATGGTGGTGGACTCGCTAAAAAATGTGTTCCAAATGAGCTCTACAGGTAGTGTAAACGGCCTCATTTCTAAGAAAAAATCGCGGACTCGCTGAAAAATGTGTTTCAAATGAGCTTCAAAGGTATGGTGGTGTTCTAGCTGAAAATTTTGTTTCAAATAATCTCCAAAGATAGGGTAAACGGCCCCATTTCTGAGCAAAATTGGTGGACTCGCCGAAAAATGTGCTCCAAAGGTAGGGTGATGGACTCGGTAAAAAAATGTGTTTCAAATGAGTTCGAAAGTTAGGGTAAACGTCCAAATGTAAGCAAAAATGGTGGACACGCCGAAAAAAGTGTTTCAAATGAGTTCGAAAGGTAGGGTGGTGGACTCGCTAAAATTTTTGTTTCAAATGAATTCAAAAGGTAGGGTAAATAGACTCATTTCTAAGGAAAAATGGTGGACTCGCCGAAAATTGTGTTTCAAATGAGCTCGAAAGGTAGGCTAAACGAACTCATTTCTAAGAAAAAATGGTGGACTCGCCGAAAAATGTGTTTCAAATGAGCTTCAAAGGTCGGGTGGTGGTCTAGCTGAAAAATGTGTTTCAAATGAGCTCCAAAGATATGGTAAACGGCCCCATTTCTGAGCAAAAATGGTGGACTCGCCAAAAAATGTGTTTCATATGAGGCCCAAAGGTAGGGTGGTGGACTCGCTAAAAAAATGTGTTTCAAATGAGCTCGAAAGGTAGGGTAAACGGCCTTATTTCTAAGAAAAAATAGTGGACTCGCTGGAAAATGTGTTTCAAATGAGCTCCAATGGTAGGGTGGTGGACTCGCTAAAAAATGTGTTTCAAATGAGCTCGAAAGGTAGGGTAAACGGCCTCATTTCTAAGAAAAAATGAAGGACTCGCCAAAAAATGTGTTTCAAATGAGCTTCAAAGGTAAGGTGGTGGTCTAGCTGAAAAATGTGTTTCAACTGAGTTCCAAATATAGGGTAAACGGCCCATTTCTGAGCAAAAATGGTGGACTCGCCAAAAAATGTGTTTCATATGAGCTTCAAAGGAAGGGTGATGGACTCGCTAAAAAATGTGTTTCAAATGAGTTTGAAAGGTACGGTAAACGGCCTCATTTGTAAGCAAAAAAGCTGGACACGCCGAAAAATGTGTTTCAAATGTGTTCGAAAGGTAGGGTGGTTGACTCGCTAAAAAATGTGTTTCAAATGAATTCAAAAGGTAGGGTAAACAGACTCATTTATAAGCAAAAATGGTGGACTCGCCAAAAAATATGTTTCAAATGAGCTCAAAAGGTAGTGTGGTGTGGACTCACAAATAAATGTGTTTCGAATAAGCTCGAAAGGTAGGGTAAACGACCTCATTTCTAAGCAAAAAAAATGTGCTCCAAAGGTAGGGTGGTGGTCTAGCTGAAAAATGTGTTTCAAATGAGCTCCAATGGTAGGGTGGTGGACTCGCTAAAAAATGTGTTTCAAATGAGCTCGAAAGGTAGGGTAAACGGCCTCATTTCTAAGAAAAAATAGTGGACTCGCTGGAAAATGTGTTTCAAATGAGCTCCAATGGTATGGTGGTGGACTCGCTAAAAAATGTGTTCCAAATGAGCTCTACAGGTAGTGTAAACGGCCTCATTTCTAAGAAAAAATCGCGGACTCGCTGAAAAATGTGTTTCAAATGAGCTTCAAAGGTATGGTGGTGTTCTAGCTGAAAATTTTGTTTCAAATAATCTCCAAAGATAGGGTAAACGGCCCCATTTCTGAGCAAAATTGGTGGACTCGCCGAAAAATGTGCTCCAAAGGTAGGGTGATGGACTCGGTAAAAAAATGTGTTTCAAATGAGTTCGAAAGTTAGGGTAAACGTCCAAATGTAAGCAAAAATGGTGGACACGCCGAAAAAAGTGTTTCAAATGAGTTCGAAAGGTAGGGTGGTGGACTCGCTAAAATTTTTGTTTCAAATGAATTCAAAAGGTAGGGTAAATAGACTCATTTCTAAGGAAAAATGGTGGACTCGCCGAAAATTGTGTTTCAAATGAGCTCGAAAGGTAGGCTAAACGAACTCATTTCTAAGAAAAAATGGTGGACTCGCCGAAAAATGTGTTTCAAATGAGCTTCCAAGGTCGGGTGGTGGTCTAGCTGAAAAATGTGTTTCAAATGAGCTCCAAAGATATGGTAAACGGCCCCATTTCTGAGCAAAAATGGTGGACTCGCCAAAAAATGTGTTTCATATGAGGCCCAAAGGTAGGGTGGTGGACTCGCTAAAAAAATGTGTTTCAAATGAGCTCGAAAGGTAGGGTAAACGGCCTTATTTCTAAGAAAAAATAGTGGACTCGCTGGAAAATGTGTTTCAAATGAGCTCCAATGGTAGGGTGGTGGACTTGCTAAAAAATGTGTTTCAAATGAGCTCGAAAGGTAGGGTAAACGGCCTCATTTCTAAGAAAAAATGAAGGACTCGCCAAAAAATGTGTTTCAAATGAGCTTCAAAGGTAAGGTGGTGGTCTAGCTGAAAAATGTGTTTCAAGTGAGTTCCAAATATAGGGTAAACGGCCCATTTCTGAGCAAAAATGGTGGACTCGCCAAAAAATGTGTTTAATATGAGCTTCAAAGGAAGGGTGATGGACTCGCTAAAAAATGTGTTTCAAATGAGTTTGAAAGGTAGGGTAAACGGCCTCATTTGTAAGCAAAAAAGGTGGACACGCCGAAAAATGTGTTTCAAATGAGTTCGAAAGGTAGGGTGGTTGACTCGCTAAAAAATGTGTTTCAAATGAATTCAAAAGGTAGGGTAAACAGACTCATTTATAAGCAAAAATGGTGGACTCGCCAAAAAATATGTTTCAAATGAGCTCAAAAGGTAGTGTGGTGTGGACTCACAAATAAATGTGTTTCGAATAAGCTCGAAGGTAGGGTAAACGACCTCATTTCTAAGCAAAAAAAATGTGCTCCAAAGGTAGGGTGGTGGTCTAGCTGAAAAATGTGTTTCAAATGAGCTCCAATGGTAGGGTGGTGGACTCGCTAAAAAATGTGTTTCAAATGAGCTCGAAAGGTAGGGTAAACGGCCTCATTTCTAAGAAAAAATAGTGGACTCGCTGGAAAATGTGTTTCAAATGAGCTCCAATGGTAGGGTGGTGGACTCGCTAAAAAATGTGTTCCAAATGAGCTCTACAGGTAGTGTAAACGGCCTCCTTTCTAAGAAAAAATCGCGGACTCGCTGAAAAATGTGTTTCAAATGAGCTTCAAAAGTATGGTGGTGTTCTAGCTGAAAAATGTGTTTCAAATAATCTCCAAAGATAGGGTAAACGGCCCCATTTCTGAGCAAAATTGGTGGACTCGCCGAAAAATATGCTCCAAAGGTAGGGTGATGGACTCGGTAAAAAAATGTGTTTCAAATGAGTTCGAAAGTTAGGGTAAACGTCCAAATGTAAGCAAAAATGGTGGACACGCCGAAAAAAGTGTTTCAAATGAGTTCGAAAGGTAGGGTGGTGGACTCGCTAAAAATTTTGTTTCAAATGAATTCAAAAGGTAGGGTAAATAGACTCATTTCTAAGGAAAAATGGTGGACTCGCCGAAAATTGTGTTTCAAATGAGCTCGAAAGGTAGGCTAAACGGACTCATTTCTAAGAAAAAATGGTGGACTCGCCGAAAAATGTGTTTCAAATGAGCTTCCAAGGTCGGGTGGTGGTCTAGCTGAAAAATGTGTTTCAAATGAGCTCCAAAGATATGGTAAACGGCCCCATTTCTGAGCAAAAATGGTGGACTCGCCAAAAAATGTGTTTCATATGAGGCCCAAAGGTAGGGTGGTGGACTCGCTAAAAAAATGTGTTTCAAATGAGCTCGAAAGGTAGGGTAAACGGCCTTATTTCTAAGAAAAAATAGTGGACTCGCTGGAAAATGTGTTTCAAATGAGCTCCAATGGTAGGGTGGTGGACTCGCTAAAAAATGTGTTTCAAATGAGCTCGAAAGGTAGGGTAAACGGCCTCATTTCTAAGAAAAAATGAAGGACTCGCCAAAAAATGTGTTTCAAATGAGCTTCAAAGGTAAGGTGGTGGTCTAGCTGAAAAATGTGTTTCAACTGAGTTCCAAATATAGGGTAAACGGCCCATTTCTGAGCAAAAATGGTGGACTCGCCAAAAAATGTGTTTCATATGAGCTTCAAAGGAAGGGTGATGGACTCGCTAAAAAATGTGTTTCAAATGAGTTTGAAAGGTACGGTAAACGGCCTCATTTGTAAGCAAAAAAGCTGGACACGCCGAAAAATGTGTTTCAAATGTGTTCGAAAGGTAGGGTGGTTGACTCGCTAAAAAATGTGTTTCAAATGAATTCAAAAGGTAGGGTAAACAGACTCATTTATAAGCAAAAATGGTGGACTCGCCAAAAAATATGTTTCAAATGAGCTCAAAAGGTAGTGTGGTGTGGACTCACAAATAAATGTGTTTCGAATAAGCTCGAAAGGTAGGGTAAACGACCTCATTTCTAAGCAAAAAAAATGTGCTCCAAAGGTAGGGTGGTGGTCTAGCTGAAAAATGTGTTTCAAATGAGCTCCAATGGTAGGGTGGTGGACTCGCTAAAAAATGTGTTTCAAATGAGCTCGAAAGGTAGGGTAAACGGCCTCATTTCTAAGAAAAAATAGTGGACTCGCTGGAAAATGTGTTTCAAATGAGCTCCAATGGTATGGTGGTGGACTCGCTAAAAAATGTGTTCCAAATGAGCTCTACAGGTAGTGTAAACGGCCTCATTTCTAAGAAAAAATCGCGGACTCGCTGAAAAATGTGTTTCAAATGAGCTTCAAAGGTATGGTGGTGTTCTAGCTGAAAATTTTGTTTCAAATAATCTCCAAAGATAGGGTAAACGGCCCCATTTCTGAGCAAAATTGGTGGACTCGCCGAAAAATGTGCTCCAAAGGTAGGGTGATGGACTCGGTAAAAAAATGTGTTTCAAATGAGTTCGAAAGTTAGGGTAAACGTCCAAATGTAAGCAAAAATGGTGGACACGCCGAAAAAAGTGTTTCAAATGAGTTCGAAAGGTAGGGTGGTGGACTCGCTAAAATTTTTGTTTCAAATGAATTCAAAAGGTAGGGTAAATAGACTCATTTCTAAGGAAAAATGGTGGACTCGCCGAAAATTGTGTTTCAAATGAGCTCGAAAGGTAGGCTAAACGAACTCATTTCTAAGAAAAAATGGTGGACTCGCCGAAAAATGTGTTTCAAATGAGCTTCCAAGGTCGGGTGGTGGTCTAGCTGAAAAATGTGTTTCAAATGAGCTCCAAAGATATGGTAAACGGCCCCATTTCTGAGCAAAAATGGTGGACTCGCCAAAAAATGTGTTTCATATGAGGCCCAAAGGTAGGGTGGTGGACTCGCTAAAAAAATGTGTTTCAAATGAGCTCGAAAGGTAGGGTAAACGGCCTTATTTCTAAGAAAAAATAGTGGACTCGCTGGAAAATGTGTTTCAAATGAGCTCCAATGGTAGGGTGGTGGACTTGCTAAAAAATGTGTTTCAAATGAGCTCGAAAGGTAGGGTAAACGGCCTCATTTCTAAGAAAAAATGAAGGACTCGCCAAAAAATGTGTTTCAAATGAGCTTCAAAGGTAAGGTGGTGGTCTAGCTGAAAAATGTGTTTCAAGTGAGTTCCAAATATAGGGTAAACGGCCCATTTCTGAGCAAAAATGGTGGACTCGCCAAAAAATGTGTTTAATATGAGCTTCAAAGGAAGGGTGATGGACTCGCTAAAAAATGTGTTTCAAATGAGTTTGAAAGGTAGGGTAAACGGCCTCATTTGTAAGCAAAAAAGGTGGACACGCCGAAAAATGTGTTTCAAATGAGTTCGAAAGGTAGGGTGGTTGACTCGCTAAAAAATGTGTTTCAAATGAATTCAAAAGGTAGGGTAAACAGACTCATTTATAAGCAAAAATGGTGGACTCGCCAAAAAATATGTTTCAAATGAGCTCAAAAGGTAGTGTGGTGTGGACTCACAAATAAATGTGTTTCGAATAAGCTCGAAGGTAGGGTAAACGACCTCATTTCTAAGCAAAAAAAATGTGCTCCAAAGGTAGGGTGGTGGTCTAGCTGAAAAATGTGTTTCAAATGAGCTCCAATGGTAGGGTGGTGGACTCGCTAAAAAATGTGTTTCAAATGAGCTCGAAAGGTAGGGTAAACGGCCTCATTTCTAAGAAAAAATAGTGGACTCGCTGGAAAATGTGTTTCAAATGAGCTCCAATGGTAGGGTGGTGGACTCGCTAAAAAATGTGTTCCAAATGAGCTCTACAGGTAGTGTAAACGGCCTCCTTTCTAAGAAAAAATCGCGGACTCGCTGAAAAATGTGTTTCAAATGAGCTTCAAAAGTATGGTGGTGTTCTAGCTGAAAAATGTGTTTCAAATAATCTCCAAAGATAGGGTAAACGGCCCCATTTCTGAGCAAAATTGGTGGACTCGCCGAAAAATATGCTCCAAAGGTAGGGTGATGGACTCGGTAAAAAAATGTGTTTCAAATGAGTTCGAAAGTTAGGGTAAACGTCCAAATGTAAGCAAAAATGGTGGACACGCCGAAAAAAGTGTTTCAAATGAGTTCGAAAGGTAGGGTGGTGGACTCGCTAAAAATTTTGTTTCAAATGAATTCAAAAGGTAGGGTAAATAGACTCATTTCTAAGGAAAAATGGTGGACTCGCCGAAAATTGTGTTTCAAATGAGCTCGAAAGGTAGGCTAAACGGACTCATTTCTAAGAAAAAATGGTGGACTCGCCGAAAAATGTGTTTCAAATGAGCTTCCAAGGTCGGGTGGTGGTCTAGCTGAAAAATGTGTTTCAAATGAGCTCCAAAGATATGGTAAACGGCCCCATTTCTGAGCAAAAATGGTGGACTCGCCAAAAAATGTGTTTCATATGAGGCCCAAAGGTAGGGTGGTGGACTCGCTAAAAAAATGTGTTTCAAATGAGCTCGAAAGGTAGGGTAAACGGCCTTATTTCTAAGAAAAAATAGTGGACTCGCTGGCAAATGTGTTTCAAATGAGCTCCAATGGTAGGGTGGTGGACTCGCTAAAAAATGTGTTTCAAATGAGCTCGAAAGGTAGGGTAAACGGCCTCATTTCTAAGAAAAAATGAAGGACTCGCCAAAAAATGTGTTTCAAATGAGCTTCAAAGGTAAGGTGGTGGTCTAGCTGAAAAATGTGGTTCAAGTGAGTTCCAAATATAGGGTAAACGGCCCATTTCTGAGCAAAAATGGTGGACTCGCCAAAAAATGTGTTTCATATGAGCTTCAAAGGAAGGGTGATGGACTCGCTAAAAAATGTGTTTCAAATGAGTTTGAAAGGTAGGGTAAACGACCTCATTTGTAAGCAAAAAAGGTGGACACGCCGAAAAATGTGTTTCAAATGAGTTCGAAAGGTAGGGTGGTTGACTCGCTAAAAAATGTGTTTCAAATGAATTCAAAAGGTAGGGTAAATAGACTCATTTATAAGCAAAAATGGTGGACTCGCCAAAAAATATGTTTCAAATGAGCTCAAAAGGTAGTGTGGTGTGGACTCACAAATAAATGTGTTTCGAATAAGCTCGAAAGGTAGGGTAAACGACCTCATTTCTAAGCAAAAAAAATGTGCTCCAAAGGTAGGGTGGTGGTCTAGCTGAAAAATGTGTTTCAAATGAGCTCCAATGGTAGGGTGGTGGACTTGCTAAAAAATGTGTTTCAAATGAGCTCGAAAGGTAGGGTAAACGGCCTCATTTCTAAGAAAAAATGAAGGACTCGCCAAAAAATGTGTTTCAAATGAGCTTCAAACGTAAGGTGGTGGTCTAGCTGAAAAATGTGTTTCAAGTGAGTTCCAAATATAGGGTAAACTGCCCATTTCTGAGCAAAAATGGTGGACTCGCCAAAAAATGTGTTTCATATGAGCTTCAAAGGAAGGGTGATGGACTCGCTAAAAAATGTGTTTCAAATGAGTTTGAAAGGTAGGGTAAACGGCCTCATTTGTAAGCAAAAAAGGTGGACACGCTGAAAAATGTGTTTCAAATGAGTTCGAAAGGTAGGGTGGTTGACTCGCTAAAAAATGTGTTTCAAATGAATTCAAAAGGTAGGGTAAACAGACTCATTTCTAAGCAAAAATGGTGGACTCGCCAAAAAATGTGTTTCAAATGAGCTCAAAAGGTAGTGTGGTGTGGACTCACAAATAAATGTGTTTCGAATAAGCTCGAAAGGTAGGGTAAACGACCTCATTTCTAAGCAAAAAAGGTGGACTCGCGAAAAATGTGTTTCAAATGAGCTCGAAAGGTAGGGTGGTGTGGACTCGCTAAAACATGTGTTTCAAATGAGCTCGAAAGGTAGAGTAAACGGCCTCATTTCTAAGCAAAAATGGTGGTCTCGCCGAAAATTTGTGTTTAAAATGAGTTCGAAAGGTAGCGTGGTGGACTCGCTAAAAAATGGGTTTCAAATGAGCTCGAAAGGTAGGACAAACAGACTCATTTCTAAGAAAAATTGCTGGACTCGCCGAAAAATGTGTTTCATATGAGCTTCAAAGGTAGGGTGGTGGACTCGCTAAAAATTTTGTTTCAAATGAATTCAAAAGGTAGGGTAAATAGACTCATTTCTAAGGAAAAATGGTGGACTCGCCGAAAATTGTGTTTCAAATGAGCTCAAAAGGTAGTGTGGTGTGGACTCACAAATAAATGTGTTTCGAATAAGCTCGAAAGGTAGGGTAAACGACCTCATTTCTAAGCAAAAAAGGTGGACTCGCGAAAAATTTGTTTCAAATGAGCTCGAACGGTAGGGTGGTGTGGACTCGCTAAAACATGTGTTTCAAATGAGCTCGAAAGGTAGGGTAAACGGCCTCATTTCTAAGAAAAAATGGTGGTCTCGCCGAAAAATGTGTTTCAAATGAGCTCGAAAGGTAGCGTGGTGGACTCGCTAAAAAATGTGTTTCAAATGAGCTCGAAAGGTAGCGTGGTGGACTCGCTAAAACATGTGTTTCAAATGAGCTCGAAAGGTAGGGCAAACGGACTCATTTCTAAGCAAAAATGGTGGACTCGCCGAAAAATGTGTTTCATATGAGCTTCAAAGGTAGGCTGGTGGACTCGCTAAAAAATTTTTGGTTTCAAATGAACTCGAACGGTAGGGTAAACGGCCTTATTTCTAAGAAAAAATAGTGGACTCGCCGAAAAATGTGTTTCAAATGAGCTCCAAAGGTAGGGTGGTGGATTCGCTAAAAAACATGTTTCAACTTAGCTCGAAAGGTAGGCTAAACGGCCTCATTTCTAAGAAAAAATGGTGGACTCGCCGAAAAATGTTTTTCAAATGAGGTTCAAAGGTCGAGTGGTGGTCTAGCTGAAAAATGTGTTTCAAATGAGCTCCAAAGATATGGTAAACGACCCCATTTCTGAGCAAAAATGGTGGACTCGCCGAAAAATGTGTTTCATATGAGCCCTAAAGGTAGGGTGGTGGACTCGCTAAAAAAATGTGTTTCAAATGAGCTCGAAAGGTAGGGTAAACGGCCTTATTTTTAAGAAAAAATAGTGGACTCGCTGGAAAATGTGTTTCAAATGAGCTCCAATGGTAGGGTGGTGGACTCGCTAAAAAATGTGGTCCAAATGAGCTCTACAGGTAGTGTAAACGGCCTCCTTTCTAAGAAATAATCGCGGACTCGCTGAAAAATGTGTTTCAAATGAGCTTCAAAGGTATGGTGGTGTTCTAGCTGAAAAATGTGTTTCAAATAATCTCCAAAGATAGGGTAAACGGCCCCATTTCTGAGCAAAATTGGTGGACTCGCCGAAAAATGTGCTCCAAAGGTAGGGTGATGGACTCGGTAAAAAAATGTGTTTCAAATGAGTTCGAAAGGTAGGGTAAACGTCCAAATGTAAGCAAAAATGGTGGACACGCCGAAAAAAGTATTTCAAATGAGTTCGAAAGGTAGGGTGGTGGACTCGCTAAAATTTTTGTTTCAAATGAATTCAAAAGGTAGGGTAAATAGACTCATTTCTAAGGAAAAATGGTGGACTCGCCGAAAATTGTGTTTCAAATGAGCTCAAAAGGTAGTGTGGTGTGGACTCACAAATAAATGTGTTTCGAATAAGCTCGAAAGGTAGGGTAAACGACCTCATTTCTAAGCAAAAAAGGTGGACTCGCGAAAAATGTGTTTCAAATGAGCTCGAACGGTAGGGTGGTGTGGACTCGCTAAAACATGTGTTTCAAATGAGCTCGAAAGGTAGGGTAAACGGCCTCATTTCTAAGAAAAAATGGTGGTCTCGCCGAAAAATGTGTTTCAAATGAGCTCGAAAGGTAGCGTGGTGGACTCGCTAAAAAATGTGTTTCAAATGAGCTCGAAAGGTAGCGTGGTGGACTCGCTAAAACATGTGTTTCAAATGAGCTCGAAAGGTAGGGCAAACGGACTCATTTCTAAGCAAAAATGGTGGACTCGCCGAAAAATGTGTTTCATATGAGCTTCAAAGGTAGGCTGGTGGACTCGCTAAAAAATTTTTGGTTTCAAATGAACTCGAACGGTAGGGTAAACGTCCTTATTTCTAAGAAAAAAAAGTGGACTCGCCGAAAAATGTGTTTCAAATGAGCTCCAAAGGTAGGGTGGTGGATTCGCTAAAAAACATGTTTCAACTTATCTCGAAAGGTAGGATAAACGGCCTCATTTCTAAGAAAAAATGGTGGACTCGCCGAAAAATGTGTTTCAAATGAGGTTCAAAGGTCGGGTGGTGGTCTAGCTGAAAAATGTGTTTCAAATGAGCTCCAAAGATATGGTAAACGACCCCATTTCTGAGCAAAAATGGTGGACTCGCCGAAAAATGTGTTTCATATGAGCCCCAAAGGTAGGGTGGTGGACTCGCTAAAAAAATGTGTTTCAAATGAGCTCGAAAGGTAGGGTAAACGGCCTTATTTTTAAGAAAAAATAGTGGACTCGCTGGAAAATGTGTTTCAAATGAGCTCCAATGGTAGGGTGGTGGACTCGCTAAAAAATGTGTTCCAAATGAGCTCTACAGGTAGTGTAAACGGCCTCCTTTCTAAGAAAAAATCGCGGACTCGCTGAAAAATGTGTTTCAAATGAGCTTCAAAGGTATGGTGGTGTTCTAGCTGAAAATTTTGTTTCAAATAATCTCCAAAGATAGGGTAAATGGCCCCATTTCTGAGCAAAATTGGTGGACTCGCCGAAAAATGTGCTCCAAAGGTAGGGTGATGGACTCGGTAAAAAAATGTGTTTCAAATGAGTTCGAAAGGTAGGGTAAACGTCCAAATATAAGCAAAAATGGTGGACACGCCGAAAAAAGTATTTCAAATGAGTTCGAAAGGTAGGGTGGTGGACTCGCTAAAAATTTTGTTTCAAATGAATTCAAAAGGTAGGGTAAATAGACTCATTTCTAAGGAAAAATGGTGGACTCGCCGAAAATTGTGTTTCAAATGAGCTCAAAAGGTAGTGTGGTGTGGACTCACAAACAAATGTGTTTCGAATAAGCTCGAAAGGTAGGGTAAACGACCTCATTTCTAAGCAAAAAAGGTGGACTCGCGAAAAATGTGTTTCAAATGAGCTCGAAAGGTAGGGTGGTGTGGACTCGCTAAAACATGTGTTTCAAATGAGCTCGAAAGGTAGGGTAAACGGCCTCATTTCTAAGAAAAAATGGCGGTCTCGCCGAAAAATTTGTTTCAAATGAGCTCGAAAGGTAGCATGGTGGACTCGCTAAAAAATGTGTTTCAAATGAGCTCGAAAGGTAGGGCAAACGGACTCATTTCTAAGCAAAAATGGTGGCCTCGCTGAAAAATGTGTTTCATATGAGCTTCAAAGGTAGGGTGGTGGACTCACTAAAAAAATGTGTTTCAAATGAACTCGAACGGTAGGGTAAACGGCCTTATTTCTAAGAAAAAATAGTGGACTCGCCGGAAAATGTGTTTCAAATGAGCTCCAAAGGTAGGGTGGTGGATTCGCTAAAAAACATGTTTCAACTTAGCTCGAAAGGTAGGCTAAACGGACTCATTTCTAAAAAAAAATGGTGGACTCGCCGAAAAATGTGTTTCAAATGAGCTTCAAAGGTCGGGTGGTGGTCTAGCTGAAAAATGTGTTTCAAATGAGCTCCAAAGATATGGTAAACGGCCCCATTTCTGAGCAAAAATGGTGGACTCGCCAAAAAATGTGTTCCAAATGAGCTCTACAGGTAGTGTAAACGGCCTCCTTTCTAAGAAAAAATCGCGGACTCGCTGAAAAATGTGTTTCAAATGAGCTTCAAAAGTATGGTGGTGTTCTAGCTGAAAAATGTGTTTCAAATAATCTCCAAAGATAGGGTAAACGGCCCCATTTCTGAGCAAAATTGGTGGACTCGCCGAAAAATGTGCTCCAAAGGTAGGGTGATGGACTCGGTAAAAAAATGTGTTTCAAATGAGTTCGAAAGTTAGGGTAAACGTCCAAATGTAAGCAAAAATGGTGGACACGCCGAAAAAAGTGTTTCAAATGAGTTCGAAAGGTAGGGTGGTGGACTCGCTAAAAATTTTGTTTCAAATGAATTCAAAAGGTAGGGTAAATAGACTCATTTCTAAGGAAAAATGGTGGACTCGCCGAAAATTGTGTTTCAAATGAGCTCGAAAGGTAGGCTAAACGGACTCATTTCTAAGAAAAAATGGTGGACTCGCCGAAAAATGTGTTTCAAATGAGCTTCCAAGGTCGGGTGGTGGTCTAGCTGAAAAATGTGTTTCAAATGAGCTCCAAAGATATGGTAAACGGCCCCATTTCTGAGCAAAAATGGTGGACTCGCCAAAAAATGTGTTTCATATGAGGCCCAAAGGTAGGGTGGTGGACTCGCTAAAAAAATGTGTTTCAAATGAGCTCGAAAGGTAGGGTAAACGGCCTTATTTCTAAGAAAAAATAGTGGACTCGCTGGCAAATGTGTTTCAAATGAGCTCCAATGGTAGGGTGGTGGACTCGCTAAAAAATGTGTTTCAAATGAGCTCGAAAGGTAGGGTAAACGGCCTCATTTCTAAGAAAAAATGAAGGACTCGCCAAAAAATGTGTTTCAAATGAGCTTCAAAGGTAAGGTGGTGGTCTAGCTGAAAAATGTGGTTCAAGTGAGTTCCAAATATAGGGTAAACGGCCCATTTCTGAGCAAAAATGGTGGACTCGCCAAAAAATGTGTTTCATATGAGCTTCAAAGGAAGGGTGATGGACTCGCTAAAAAATGTGTTTCAAATGAGTTTGAAAGGTAGGGTAAACGACCTCATTTGTAAGCAAAAAAGGTGGACACGCCGAAAAATGTGTTTCAAATGAGTTCGAAAGGTAGGGTGGTTGACTCGCTAAAAAATGTGTTTCAAATGAATTCAAAAGGTAGGGTAAATAGACTCATTTATAAGCAAAAATGGTGGACTCGCCAAAAAATATGTTTCAAATGAGCTCAAAAGGTAGTGTGGTGTGGACTCACAAATAAATGTGTTTCGAATAAGCTCGAAAGGTAGGGTAAACGACCTCATTTCTAAGCAAAAAAAATGTGCTCCAAAGGTAGGGTGGTGCTCTAGCTGAAAAATGTGTTTCAAATGAGCTCCAATGGTAGGGTGGTGGACTTGCTAAAAAATGTGTTTCAAATGAGCTCGAAAGGTAGGGTAAACGGCCTCATTTCTAAGAAAAAATGAAGGACTCGCCAAAAAATGTGTTTCAAATGAGCTTCAAACGTAAGGTGGTGGTCTAGCTGAAAAATGTGTTTCAAGTGAGTTCCAAATATAGGGTAAACTGCCCATTTCTGAGCAAAAATGGTGGACTCGCCAAAAAATGTGTTTCATATGAGCTTCAAAGGAAGGGTGATGGACTCGCTAAAAAATGTGTTTCAAATGAGTTTGAAAGGTAGGGTAAACGGCCTCATTTGTAAGCAAAAAAGGTGGACACGCCGAAAAATGTGTTTCAAATGAGTTCGAAAGGTAGGGTGGTTGACTCGCTAAAAAATGTGTTTCAAATGAATTCAAAAGGTAGGGTAAACAGACTCATTTCTAAGCAAAAATGGTGGACTCGCCAAAAAATGTGTTTCAAATGAGCTCAAAAGGTAGTGTGGTGTGGACTCACAAATAAATGTGTTTCGAATAAGCTCGAAAGGTAGGGTAAACGACCTCATTTCTAAGCAAAAAAGGTGGACTCGCGAAAAATGTGTTTCAAATGAGCTCGAAAGGTAGGGTGGTGTGGACTCGCTAAAACATGTGTTTCAAATGAGCTCGAAAGGTAGAGTAAACGGCCTCATTTCTAAGCAAAAATGGTGGTCTCGCCGAAAATTGTGTTTAAAATGAGTTCGAAAGGTAGCGTGGTGGACTCGCTAAAAAATGTGTTTCAAATGAGCTCGAAAGGTAGGAAAAACAGACTCATTTCTAAGCAAAATTGCTGGACTCGCCGAAAAATGTGTTTCATATGAGCTTCAAAGGTAGGGTTGTGGACTCGCTAAAATTTTTGTTTCAAATGAATTCAAAAGGTAGGGTAAATAGACTCATTTCTAAGGAAAAATGGTGGACTCGCCGAAAATTGTGTTTCAAATGAGCTCAAAAGGTAGTGTGGTGTGGACTCACAAATAAATGTGTTTCGAATAAGCTCGAAAGGTAGGGTAAACGACCTCATTTCTAAGCAAAAAAGGTGGACTCGCGAAAAATTTGTTTCAAATGAGCTCGAACGGTAGGGTGGTGTGGACTCGCTAAAACATGTGTTTCAAATGAGCTCGAAAGGTAGGGTAAACGGCCTCATTTCTAAGAAAAAATGGTGGTCTCGCCGAAAAATGTGTTTCAAATGAGCTCGAAAGGTAGCGTGGTGGACTCGCTAAAAAATGTGTTTCAAATGAGCTCGAAAGGTAGCGTGGTGGACTCGCTAAAACATGTGTTTCAAATGAGCTCGAAAGGTAGGGCAAACGGACTCATTTCTAAGCAAAAATGGTGGACTCGCCGAAAAATGTGTTTCATATGAGCTTCAAAGGTAGGCTGGTGGACTCGCTAAAAAATTTTTGGTTTCAAATGAACTCGAACGGTAGGGTAAACGGCCTTATTTCTAAGAAAAAATAGTGGACTCGCCGAAAAATGTGTTTCAAATGAGCTCCAAAGGTAGGGTGGTGGATTCGCTAAAAAACATGTTTCAACTTAGCTCGAAAGGTAGGCTAAACGGCCTCATTTCTAAGAAAAAATGGTGGACTCGCCGAAAAATGTTTTTCAAATGAGGTTCAAAGGTCGAGTGGTGGTCTAGCTGAAAAATGTGTTTCAAATGAGCTCCAAAGATATGGTAAACGACCCCATTTCTGAGCAAAAATGGTGGACTCGCCGAAAAATGTGTTTCATATGAGCCCTAAAGGTAGGGTGGTGGACTCGCTAAAAAAATGTGTTTCAAATGAGCTCGAAAGGTAGGGTAAACGGCCTTATTTTTAAGAAAAAATAGTGGACTCGCTGGAAAATGTGTTTCAAATGAGCTCCAATGGTAGGGTGGTGGACTCGCTAAAAAATGTGTTCCAAATGAGCTCTACAGGTAGTGTAAACGGCCTCCTTTCTAAGAAATAATCGCGGACTCGCTGAAAAATGTGTTTCAAATGAGCTTCAAAGGTATGGTGGTGTTCTAGCTGAAAAATGTGTTTCAAATAATCTCCAAAGATAGGGTAAACGGCCCCATTTCTGAGCAAAATTGGTGGACTCGCCGAAAAATGTGCTCCAAAGGTAGGGTGATGGACTCGGTAAAAAAATGTGTTTCAAATGAGTTCGAAAGGTAGGGTAAACGTCCAAATGTAAGCAAAAATGGTGGACACGCCGAAAAAAGTATTTCAAATGAGTTCGAAAGGTAGGGTGGTGGACTCGCTAAAATTTTTGTTTCAAATGAATTCAAAAGGTAGGGTAAATAGACTCATTTCTAAGGAAAAATGGTGGACTCGCCGAAAATTGTGTTTCAAATGAGCTCAAAAGGTAGTGTGGTGTGGACTCACAAATAAATGTGTTTCGAATAAGCTCGAAAGGTAGGGTAAACGACCTCATTTCTAAGCAAAAAAGGTGGACTCGCGAAAAATGTGTTTCAAATGAGCTCGAACGGTAGGGTGGTGTGGACTCGCTAAAACATGTGTTTCAAATGAGCTCGAAAGGTAGGGTAAACGGCCTCATTTCTAAGAAAAAATGGTGGTCTCGCCGAAAAATGTGTTTCAAATGAGCTCGAAAGGTAGCGTGGTGGACTCGCTAAAAAATGTGTTTCAAATGAGCTCGAAAGGTAGCGTGGTGGACTCGCTAAAACATGTGTTTCAAATGAGCTCGAAAGGTAGGGCAAACGGACTCATTTCTAAGCAAAAATGGTGGACTCGCCGAAAAATGTGTTTCATATGAGCTTCAAAGGTAGGCTGGTGGACTCGCTAAAAAAAATTTGGTTTCAAATGAACTCGAACGGTAGGGTAAACGTCCTTATTTCTAAGAAAAAAAAGTGGACTCGCCGAAAAATGTGTTTCAAATGAGCTCCAAAGGTAGGGTGGTGGATTCGCTAAAAAACATGTTTCAACTTATCTCGAAAGGTAGGATAAACGGCCTCATTTCTAAGAAAAAATGGTGGACTCGCCGAAAAATGTGTTTCAAATGAGGTTCAAAGGTCGGGTGGTGGTCTAGCTGAAAAATGTGTTTCAAATGAGCTCCAAAGATATGGTAAACGACCCCATTTCTGAGCAAAAATGGTGGACTCGCCGAAAAATGTGTTTCATATGAGCCCCAAAGGTAGGGTGGTGGACTCGCTAAAAAAATGTGTTTCAAATGAGCTCGAAAGGTAGGGTAAACGGCCTTATTTTTAAGAAAAAATAGTGGACTCGCTGGAAAATGTGTTTCAAATGAGCTCCAATGGTAGGGTGGTGGACTCGCTAAAAAATGTGTTCCAAATGAGCTCTACAGGTAGTGTAAACGGCCTCCTTTCTAAGAAAAAATCGCGGACTCGCTGAAAAATGTGTTTCAAATGAGCTTCAAAGGTATGGTGGTGTTCTAGCTGAAAATTTTGTTTCAAATAATCTCCAAAGATAGGGTAAATGGCCCCATTTCTGAGCAAAATTGGTGGACTCGCCGAAAAATGTGCTCCAAAGGTAGGGTGATGGACTCGGTAAAAAAATGTGTTTCAAATGAGTTCGAAAGGTAGGGTAAACGTCCAAATGTAAGCAAAAATGGTGGACACGCCGAAAAAAGTATTTCAAATGAGTTCGAAAGGTAGGGTGGTGGACTCGCTAAAATTTTTGTTTCAAATGAATTCAAAAGGTAGGGTAAATAGACTCATTTCTAAGGAAAAATGGTGGACTCGCCGAAAATTGTGTTTCAAATGAGCTCAAAAGGTAGTGTGGTGTGGACTCACAAACAAATGTGTTTCGAATAAGCTCGAAAGGTAGGGTAAACGACCTCATTTCTAAGCAAAAAAGGTGGACTCGCGAAAAATGTGTTTCAAATGAGCTCGAAAGGTAGGGTGGTGTGGACTCGCTAAAACATGTGTTTCAAATGAGCTCGAAAGGTAGGGTAAACGGCCTCATTTCTAAGAAAAAATGGTGGTCTCGCCGAAAAATTTGTTTCAAATGAGCTCGAAAGGTAGCATGGTGGACTCGCTAAAAAATGTGTTTCAAATGAGCTCGAAAGGTAGGGCAAACGGACTCATTTCTAAGCAAAAATGGTGGCCTCGCTGAAAAATGTGTTTCATATGAGCTTCAAAGGTAGGGTGGTGGACTCGCTAAAAAAATGTGTTTCAAATGAACTCGAACGGTAGGGTAAACGGCCTTATTTCTAAGAAAAAATAGTGGACTCGCCGGAAAATGTGTTTCAAATGAGCTCCAAAGGTAGGGTGGTGGATTCGCTAAAAAACATGTTTCAACTTAGCTCGAAAGGTAGGCTAAACGGACTCATTTCTAAAAAAAAATGGTGGACTCGCCGAAAAATGTGTTTCAAATGAGCTTCAAAGGTCGGGTGGTGGTCTAGCTGAAAAATGTGTTTCAAATGAGCTCCAAAGATATGGTAAACGGCCCCATTTCTGAGCAAAAATGGTGGACTCGCCAAAAAATGTGTTTCATATGAGCCCCAAAGGTAGGGTGGTGGACTCGCTAAAAAAATGTGTTTCAAATGAGCTCGAAAGGTAGGGTAAACGGCCTTATTTCTAAGAAAAAATAGTGGACTCGCTGGAAAATGTGTTTCAAATGAGCTCCAATGGTAGGGTGGTGGACTCGCTAAAAAATGTGTTTCAAATGAGCTCGAAAGGTAGGGTAAACGACCTCATTTCTAAGAAAAAATGAAGGACTCGCCAAAAAATGTGTTTCAAATGAGCTTCAAAGGTAAGGTGGTGGTCTAGCTGAAAAATGTGTTTCAAGTGAGTTCCAAATATAGGGTAAACGGCCCATTTCTGAGCAAAAATGGTGGACTCGCCAAAAAATGTGTTTCATATGAGCTTCAAAGGAAGGGTGATGGACTCGCTAAAAAATGTGTTTCAAATGAGTTTGAAAGGTAGGGTAAACGGCCTCATTTGTAAGCAAAAAAGGTGGACACGCCAAAAAATGTGTTTCAAATGAGTTCGAAAGGTAGGGTGGTTGACTCGCTAAAAAATGTGTTTCAAATGAATTCAAAAGGTAGGGTAAAAAGAAATGGTGGACTCGCCGAAAAATGTGTTTCAAATGAGCTCAAGACGTAGGGTGGTGTGGACTCGCTAAAAAATGTGTTTCGAATGAGCTCGAAAGGTTGAGTAAACGGCCTCATTTCTAAGCAAAAATGGTGGACTCTTCGAAAAATGTGTTTCAAATGAGCTCCAAAGGTAGTGTGGTGTGGACTCACTAAAATATGTGTTTCAAATGAGCTTGTAAGGTATGGTAAACGACCTCATTTCTAAGAAAAAATGGTGGACTCGCCAAAAATGTGTTTCAAATGAGCTCGAAAGGTAGGGTGGTGGACTCGCTAAAAATGTGTTTCAAATGAGCTCAAAAGGTAGGGTAAACGGCCTTCTTTCTAAGAAAAAATAGTGGACTCGCCGGAAATGTGTTTCAAATGAGCCCCAAATGTAGGGTGGTGGACTCGCTAAAAAATGTGTTTCAAATGAGCTCGACAGGTAGTGTAAATGGCCTCATTTCTAAGAAAAAATCGTGGACTCGCTGAAAAATGTGTTTCAAATGAGCTTCAAAGGTATGGTGGTGGTCTAGCTGAAAATTGTGTTTCAAATGAGCAAAATTTCTGAGCAAAATTGGTGGACTCGCCGAAAAATGTGCTCCAAAGGTAGGGTGATGGACTCGTTAAAAAAATGTGTTTCAAATGAGTTCGAAAGATAGGGTAAACGTCCAAATGTAAGCAAAAATGGTGGATACGCCGAAAAAGTGTTTCAAATGAGTTCGAAAGGTAGGGTGGTGGATTCGCTAAAAAAATTGTTTCAAATGAATTCAAAAGGTAGGGTAAACAGACTCATTTCTAAGCAAAAATGGTGGACTCGCCGAAAAATGTGTTTCAAATGAGCTCAAGACGTAGGGTGGTGTGGACTCGCTAAAAAATGTGTTTCGAATGAGCTCGAAAGGTAGAGTAAACGGCCTCATTTCTAAGCAAAAATGGTGGACTCTCCGAAAAATGTGTTTCAAATGAGCTCGAAAGGTAGTGTGGTGTGGACTCACAAATAAATGTGTTTCGAATAAGCTCGAAAGGTAGGGTAAACGGCCTCATTTCTAAGCAAAAATGGTGGACTCGTGAAAAATGTGTTTCAAATGAGCGCGAAAGGTAGGGTGGTGTGGACTCGCTAAAACATGTGTTTCAAATGAGCTCGAAAGGTAGGGTAAAGGACCTCATTTCAAAGCAAAAATGGTGGTCTCGCCGAAAAATGTGTTTCAAATGAGCTCGAAAGGTAGCGTGGTGGACTCGCTAAAACATGTGTTTCAAATGAGCTCGAAAGGTAGGGCAAACAGACTCATTTCTAAGCAAAAATGGTGGACTCGCCGAAAAATGTGTTTCATATGAGCTCAAAAGGTAGGGTGGCGGACTCGCTAAAAAAATTTGTTTCAAATGAACCCGAACGGTAGGGTAAACGGCCTCATTTCTAAGAAAAAATGGTGGACTCGCCAAAAACTGTGTTTCAAATGAGCTTCAAAGGTAGGGAGGAGATCTGCTGAAAAATGTGTTTCAAATGAGCTCCAATGTAAGGGAAAACGACCCCATTTCTGAGCAAAAATGGCGGACTCGCCGAAAATTGTGTTTCATATGAGCTCGAAAGGTAGGGTGGTGGACTCGCTAAGAAATGTGTTTCAAATGAGTTTGAAAGGTAGGATAAACAGCCTCATATGTAAGCAAAAAAGGTGGACACGCCGAAAAATGTGTTTTAAATGAGTTTGGAAGGTAGGGTGGTTGACTCGCTAAAAAATGTGTTTCAAATGAGCTTCAAAGGTAGGGAGGTGATCTGCTGAAAAATGTGTTTCAAATGAGCTCCAATGTAAGGGAAAACGACCCCATTTCTGAGCAAAAATGGTGGACTCGCCGAAAATTGTGTTTCATATGAGCTCGAAAGGTAGGGTGGTGGACTCGCTAAGAGATGTGTTTCAAATGAGTTTGAAAGGTAGGATAAACAGCCTCATATGTAAGCAAAAAAGGTGGACATGCCGAAAAATGTGTTTTAAATGAGTTTGAAAGGTAGGGTGGTTGACTCGCTAAAAAATGTGTTTCAAATGAATTCAAAAGGTAGGGTAAACAGACTCATTTCTAAGCAAAAATGGTGGACTCGCCGAAAAATGTGTTTCAAATGAGCTCAAAACGTAGGGTGGTGTGGACTCGCTAAAAAATGTGTTTCGAATGAGCTTGAAAGGTAGGGTAAACTGCCTCATTTCTAAGCAAAAATGGTGGACTCTCCGAAAAATGTGTTTAAAATGAGCTCGAAAGGTAGTGTGGTGTGGACTCGCTAAAATATGTGTTTCAAATGAGTTCGAAAGGTAGGGGAAACGGCCTCATTTCTAAGAAAAAATGGTGGACTCGCCAAAAATGTGTTTCGAATGAGCTCGAAAGGTAGGGTGGTGGACTCGCTAAAAAATGTGTTTCAAATGAGCTCGAAAGGTAGGGTAAACAGACTCATTTCTAAGCAAAAATGGTGGACTCGCCGAAAAATGTGTTTCATATGAGCTCCAAAGGTAGGGTGGTGGACTCGCTAAAAAATTTTGTTTCAAATGAGCTCGAAAGGTAAGGTAAACGGTCTTATTTCTAAGAAAAAATAGTGGACTCGGTGGAAAATGTGTTTCAAATGAGCTCCAAAGGTAGGGTGGTGGACTCGCTAAAAAATGTGTTTCAAATGAGATCGAAAGTAAAGGTAAACGGACTCATTTCTAAGCAAAAAAGGTGGACTGGCCAAAAAATGTGTTTCATATGAGCTCCAAAGGTAGGGTGGTGGACTCGCTAAAAATGTGTTTCAAATGAGATCGAAAGGTAGGGTAAACGGCTTTATTTGTAAGAGAAATAGTGGACTCGCCGGAAAATGTGTTTCAAATGAGCTGCAAAGGTAGGGTGGTGGACTCGCAAAAAAATGTGTTTCAAATGAGCTCGAAAGGTAGGGTAAACAACCTAATTTCTAAGAAAAAATGGTGGACTCGCCGAAAAATGTGTTTCATATGAGCTCCAAAGGTAGGGTGATGGACTCGTTAAAAAATGTGTTTCAAATGAGTTCGAAAGGTAGGGTAAACGTCCAAATGTAAGCAAAAATGGTGGACACGCCGAAAAAAGTGTTTCAAATGAGTTCGAAAGGTAGGGTGGTGGACTCGCTAAAAAAATTGTTTCAAATGAATTCAAAAGGTAGGGTAAATAGACTCATTTCTAAGCAAAAATGGTGGAATCGCCGAAAAATGTGTTTCAAATGAGCTCAAAAGGTAGTGTAAACGGACTCATTTCTAAGCAAAAATGGTGGACTCGCCGAAAAATGTGTTTCATATGAGCTCCAAAGGTAGGGTGGTGGACTCGCTAAAATTTTTTGTTTCAAATGAGCTCCAAAGGTAAGGTAAACGGTCTTATTTCTAAGAAAAAATAGTGGACTCGGTGGAAAATGTGTTTCAAATGAGCTCCAAAGGTAGGGTGGTGGACTCGCTAAAAAATGTGTTTCAAATGAGATCGAAAGTAAAGGTAAACGGACTCATTTCTAAGCAAAAAAGGTGGACTGGCCAAAAAATGTGTTTCATATGAGCTCCAAAGGTAGGGTGGTGGACTCGCTAAAAATGTGTTTCAAATGAGATCGAAAGGTAGGGTAAACGGCTTTATTTGTAAGAGAAATAGTGGACTCGCCGGAAAATGTGTTTCAAATGAGCTGCAAAGGTAGGGTGGTGGACTCGCAAAAAAATGTGTTTCAAATGAGCTCGAAAGGTAGGGTAAACAACCTAATTTCTAAGAAAAAATGGTGGACTCGCCGAAAAATGTGTTTCATATGAGCTCCAAAGGTAGGGTGATGGACTCGCTAAAAAATGTGTTTCAAATGAGTTCGAAAGGTAGGGTAAACGTCCAAATGTAAGCAAAAATGGTGGACACGCCGAAAAAAGTGTTTCAAATGAGCTCAAAAGGTAGTGTGGTGTGGACTCACAAATAAATGTGTTTCGAATAAGCTCGAAAGGTAGGGTAAACGGCCTCATTTCTAAGCAAAAATGGTGGACTCGCGAAAAATGTGTTTCAAATGAGCTCGAAAGGTAGGGTGGTGTGGACTCGCTAAAACATGTGTTTCAAATGACCTCGAAAGGTAGGGTAAACGGCCTCATTTCTAAGCAAAAATGGTGGTCTCGCCGAAAAATGTGTTTCAAATGAGCTCGAAAGGTAGCGTGGTGGACTCGCTAAAACATGTGTTTCAAATGAGCTCGAAAGGTAGGGCAAACGGACTCATTTCTAAGCAAAAATGGTGGACTCGCCGAAAAATGTGTTTCATATGAGCTCCAAAGGTAGGGTGGTGGACTCGCTAAAAAAATGTGTTTCAAATGAACCCGAACGGTAGGGTAAACGGCCTCATTTCTAACAAAAAATGGTGGACTCGCCAAAAACTCTGTTTCAAATGAGCTTCAAAGGTAGGGAGGTGATCTGCTGAAAAATGTGTTTCAAATGAGCTCCAATGTAAGGGAAGACGACCCCATTTCTGAGTAGAAATGGTGGACTCGCCGAAAATTGTGTTTCATATGAGCTCGAAAGGCAGGGTGGTGGACTCGCTAAGAAATGTGTTTCAAATGAGTTTGAAAGGTAGGATAAACAGCCTCATATGTAAGCAAAAAAGGTGGACACGCCGAAAAATGTGTTTCAAATGAGTTTTAAAGGTAGGGTGGTTGACTCGCTAAAAAATGTGTTTCAAATGAATTCAAAAGGTAGGGTAAACAAACTCATTTCTAAGCAAAAATGGTGGACTCGCCGAAAAATGTGTTTCAAATGAGCTCAAAACGTAGGGTGGTGTGGACTCGCTATAAAATGTGTTTCGAATGAGCTCGAAAGGTAGGGTAAACTGCCTCATTTCTAAGCAAAAATGGTGGACTCTCCGAAAAATGTGTTTAAAATGAGCTCGAAAGGTAGTGTGGTGTGGACTCGCTAAAATATGTGTTTCAAATGAGTTCGAAAGGTAGGGGAAACGGCCTCATTTCTAAGAAAAAATGGTGGACTCGCCAAAAATGTCTTTCGAATGAGCTCGAAAGGTAGGGTGGTGGACTCGCTAAAAAATGTGTTTCAAATGAGCTCGAAAGGTAGGGTAAACGGACTCATTTCTAAGCAAAAATGGTGGACTCGCCGAAAAATGTGTTTCATATGAGCTCCAAAGGTAGGGTGGTGGACTGGCTAAAAAAATTTGTATCAAATGAGCTCGAAAGGTAAGGTAAACGGTCTTATTTGTAAGAAAAAATAGTGGACTCGGTGGAAAATGTGTTTCAAATGAGCTCCAAAGGTAGGGTGGTGGACTCGCTAAAAAATGTGTTTCAAATGAGCTCGAAAGTAAAGGTAAACGGACTCATTTCTAAGCAAAAATGGTGGACTCGCCAAAAAATGTGTTTCATATGAGCTCCAAAGGTAGGGTGGTGGACTCGCTAAAAATGTGTTTCAAATGAGCTCGAAAGGTAGGGTAAACGGCTTTATTTGTAAGAGAAAATAGTGGACACGCCGGAAAATGTGTTTCAAATGAGCTCCAAAGGTAGGGTGGTGGACTCGCAAAAAAATGTGTTTCAAATGAGCTCGAAAGGTAGGGTAAACAGCCTAATTTCTAAGCAAAAATGGTGGAATCGCCGAAAAATGTGTTTCAAATGAGCTTCAAGGGTAGGGTGGTGGTCTAGCTAAAAAATGTGTTTCAAATGGGCTCCAAAGATAGGGTAAACGGCCCCATTTCTAAGCAAAAATAGTGGACTCACCGAACAATGTGTTTCATATGAGCTCCAAAGGTAGGGTGGTTGGCTCGCTTAAAAATTGTGTTTCAAATGAGGTCGAAAGGTAGGGTAAACGGCCTTATTTATTAAAAAAAATAGTGGACTCGCCGGAAAATGTGTTTCAAATGAGCTCTAAAGCTAGGGTGGTGGACTCGCTAAAAAATGTGTTTCAAATGAGCTCGAAAGGTATGGTAAACGGCCTCATTTCTAAGAAAAAATGGTCGACTCGCCAAAAAATGTGTTTCAAATGAGCTTCAAAGGTAGGGTGGTGGTCTAGCTGAAAAATGTGTTTCAAATGAGCTCCAAATATAGGGTAAACGGCCCCATTTCTGAGCAAAAATGGTGGACTCGCCGAAAAATGTGTTTCATATGAGCTCCAAAGGTAGGGTGATGGACTCGTTAAAAAATGTGTTTCAAATGAGTTCGAAAGGTAGGGTAAACGTCCAAATGTAAGCAAAAATGGTGGACACGCCGAAAAAAGTGTTTCAAATGAGTTCGAAAGGTCGGGTGGTGGACTCGCTAAAAAAATGGTTTCAAATGAATTCAAAAGGTAGGGTAAATAGACTCATTTCTAAGCAAAAATGGTGGAATCGCCGAAAAATGTGTTTCAAATGAGCTCAAAAGGTAGTGTGGTGTGGACTCACAAATAAATGTGTTTCGAATAAGCTCGAAAGGTAGGGTAAACGGCCTCATTTCTAAGCAAAAATGGTGGACTCGCGAAAAATGTGTTTCAAATGAGCTCGAAAGGTAGGGTGGTGTGGACTCGCTAAAACATGTGTTTCAAATGACCTCGAAAGGTAGGGTAAACGGCCTCATTTCTAAGCAAAAATGGTGGTCTCGCCGAAAAATGTGTTTCAAATGAGCTCGAAAGGTAGCGTGGTGGACTCGCTAAAACATGTGTTTCAAATGAGCTCGAAAGGTAGGGCAAACGGACTCATTTCTAAGCAAAAATGGTGGACTCGCCGAAAAATGTGTTTCATATGAGCTCCAAAGGTAGGGTGGTGGACTCGCTAAAAAAATGTGTTTCAAATGAAGCCGAACGGTAGGGTAAACGGCCTCATTTCTAAGAAAAAATGGTGGACTCGCCAAAAACTCTGTTTCAAATGAGCTTCAAAGGTAGGGAGGTGATCTGCTGAAAAATGTGTTTCAAATGAGCTCCAATGTAAGGGAAAACGACCCCATTTCTGAGCAAAAATGGTGGACTCGCCGAAAATTGTGTTTCATATGAGCTCGAAAGGTAGGGTGGTGGACTCGCTAAGAAATGTGTTTCAAATGAGTTTGAAAGGTAGGATAAACAGCCTCATATGTAAGCAAAAAAGGTGGACACGCCGAAAAATGTGTTTCAAATGAGTTTCAAAGGTAGGGTGGTTGACTCGCTAAAAAATGTGTTTCAAATGAATTCAAAAGGTAGGGTAAACAGACTCATTTCTAAGCAAAAATGGTGGACTCGCCAAAAAATGTGTTTCAAATGAGCTCAAAACGTAGGGTGGTGTGGACTCGCTAAAAAATGTGTTTCGAATGAGCTCGAAAGGTAGGGTAAACTGCCTCATTTCTAAGCAAAAATGGTGGACTCTCCGAAAAATGTGTTTAAAATGAGCTCGAAAGGTAGTGTGGTGTGGACTCGCTAAAATATGTGTTTCAAATGAGTTCGAAAGGTAGGGGAAACGGCCTCATTTCTAAGAAAAAATGGTGGACTCGCCAAAAATGTGTTTCGAATGAGCTCGAAAGGTAGGGTGGTGGACTCGCTAAAAAATGTGTTTCAAATGAGCTCGAAAGGTAGGGTAAACGGACTCATTTCTAAGCAAAAATGGTGGACTCGCCGAATAATGTGTTTCATATGAGCTCCAAAGGTAGGGTGGTGGACTCGCTAAAAAAATTTGTATCAAATGAGCTCGAAAGGTAAGGTAAACGGTCTTATTTCTAAGAAAAAATAGTGGACTCGGTGGAAAATGTGTTTCAAATGAGCTCCAAAGGTAGGGTGGTGGACTCGCTAAAAAATGTGTTTCAAATGAGCTCGAAAGTAAAGGTAAACGGACTCATTTCTAAGCAAAAATGGTGGACTCGCCAAAAAATGTGTTTCATATGAGCTCCAAAGGTAGGGTGGTGGACTCGCTAAAAATGTGTTTCAAATGAGCTCGAAAGGTAGGGTAAACGGCCTTATTTGTAAGAGAAAATAGTGGACTCGCGGGAAAATGTGTTTCAAATGAGCTCCAAAGGTAGGGTGGTGGACTCGCAAAAAAATGTGTTTCAAATGAGCTCGAAAGGTAGGGTAAACAGCCTAATTTCTAAGCAAAAATGGTGGACTCGCCGAAAAATGTGTTTCAAATGAGCTTCAAGGGTAGGGTGGTGGTCTAGCTAAAAAATGTGTTTCAAATGGGCTCCAAAGATAGGGTAAACGGCCCCATTTCTAAGCAAAAATAGTGGACTCACCGAACAATGTGTTTCATATGAGCTCCAAAGGTAGGGTGGTTGACTCGCTTAAAAATTGTCTTTCAGATGAGGTCGAAAGGTAGGGTAAACGGCCTTATTTCTTAGAAAAAATAGTGGACTCACCGGAAAATGTGTTTCAAATGAGTTCTAAATGTAGGGTGGTGGACTCGCTAAAAAATGTGTTTCAAATGAGCTCGAAAGGTAGGGTAAACGGCCTCATTTCTAAGAAAAAATGGTGGACTCGCCAAAAAATGTGTTTCAAATGAGCTTCAAAGGTAGGGTGGTGGTTTAGCTGAAAAATGTGTTTCAAATGAGCTCCAAATATAGGGTAAACGGCCCCATTTCTGAGCAAAAATGGTGGACTCGCCGAAAAATGTGTTTAAAATGAGCTCGAAAGGTAGGGTGATGGACTCGCTAAAAAATGTGTTTCAAATGAGTTCGAAAGGTAGGGTAAACGTCCAAATGTAAGCAAAAATGGTGGACACGCCTAAAAAATAGTTTCAAATGAGTTCGAAAGGTAGGGTGGTGGACTCGCTAAAACATGTGTTTCAAATGAGCTCGAAAGGTAGGGTAAACGACCTTATTTCTAAGAGAAAATAGTCGACTCGCCGGAAAATGTGTTTCAAATGAGCTCCAAAGGTAGGGTGGTGGACTCGCAAAAAAATGTGTTTCAAATGAGCTCGAAAGGTAGGGTAAACAGCCTAATTTCTAAGCAAAAATGGTGGACTCGCCGAAAAATGTGTTTCAAATGAGCTTCAAGGGTAGGGTGGTGGTCTAGCTAAAAAATGTGTTTCAAATGGGCTCCAAAGATAGGGTAAACGGCCCCATTTCTGAGAAAAAATAGTGGACTCGCCGAACAATGTGTTTCATATGAGCTCCAAAGGTAGGGTGGTTGACTCGCTTAAAAATTGTGTTTCAAATGAGGTCGAAAGGTAGGGTAAACGGCCTTATTTCTTAGAAAAAATAGTGGACTCGCCGGAAAATGTGTTTCAAATGAGCTCTAAAGGTAGGGTGGTGGACTCGCTAAAAAATGTGTTTCAAATGAGCTCGAAAGGTAGGGTAAACGGCCTCATTTCTAAGAAAAAATGGTGGACTCGCCAAAAAATGTGTTTCAAATGAGCTTCAAAGGTAGGGTGGTGGTCTAGCTGAAAATTGTGTTTCAAATGAGCTCCAAATATAGGGTAAACGGCCACATTTCTGAGCAAAAATGGTGGACTCACCGAACAATGTGTTTCATATGAGCTCCAAAGGTAGGGTGATGGACTCGCTAAAAAATGTGTTTCAAATGAGTTCGAAAGGTAGGGTAAACGTCCAAATGTAAGCAAAAATGGTGGACACGCCTAAAAAAGTGTTTCAAATGAGTTCGAAAGGTAGGGTGGTGGACTCGCTAAAAAAATTGTTTCAAATGAATTCAAAAGGTAGGGTAAACAGACTCATTTCTAAGCAAAAATGGTGGAATCTCCGAAAAATGTGTTTCAAATGAGCTCAAAAGGTAGTGTGGTGTGGACTCACAAATAAATGTGTTTCGAATAAGCTTGAAAGGTAGGGTAAACGGCCTCATTTCTAAGCAAAAATTGTGGACTCGCGAAAAATGTGTTTCAAATGAGCTCGAAAGGTAGGGTGGTGTGGACTCGCTGAAACATGTGTTTCAAATGACCTCGAAAGGTAGGGTAAACGGCCTCATTTCTAAGCAAAAATGGTGGTCTCGCCGAAAAATGTGTTTCAAATGAGCTCGAAAGGTAGCGTGGTGGACTCGCTAAAACATGTGTTTCAAATGAGCTCGAAAGGTAGGGCAAACAGACTCATTTCTAAGCAAAAATGGTGGACTCGCCGAAAAATGTGTTTCATATGAGCTCCAAAGGTAGGGTGGTGGACTCGCTAAAAAAAATTGTTTCAAATGAACCCGAACGGTAGGGTAAACGGCCTCATTTCTAAGCAAAAATGGTGGACTCGCCAAAAAACTATGTTTCAAATGAGCTTCAAAGGTAGGGAGGTGATCTGCTGAAAAATGTGTTTCAAATGAGTTTGAAAGGTAGCATAAACAACCTCATTTGTAAGCAAAAAAGCTGGACACGCCGAAAAATGTGTTTTAAATGAGTTCGAAAGGTAGGGTGGTTGACTCGCTAAAAAATGTGTTTCAAATGAATTCAAAAGGTAGGGTAAACAGACTCATTTCTAAGCAAAAATGGTGGACTCGCCGAAAAATGTGTTTCAAATGAGCTCAAAACGTAGGGTGGTGTGGACTCGCTAAAAAATGTGTTTCGAATGAGCTCGAAAGGTAGGGTAAACGGCCTCATTTCTAAGCAAAAATGGTGGACTCTCCAAAAAATGTGTTTAAAATGAGCTCGAAAGGTAGTGTGGTGTGGACTCGCTAAAATATGTGTTTCAAATGAGTTCGAAAGGTAGGGGAAACGACCTCATTTCTAAGAAAAAATGGTGGACTCGCCAAAAATGTGTTTCGAATGAGCTCGAAAGGTTGGGTGGTGGACTCGCTAAAATCTGTGTTTCAAATGAGCTCGAAAGGTAGGGTAAACGGACTCATTTCTAAGCAAAAATGGTGGACTCGCCGAAAAATGTGTTTCATATGATCTCCAATGGTAGGGTGGTGGACTCGCTAAAAAAATTTGTATCAAATGAGCTCGAAAGGTAAGGTAAACGGTCTTATTTCTAAGAAAAAATAGTGGACTCGGTGGAAAATGTGTTTCAAATGAGCTCCAAAGGTAGGGTGGTGGACTCGCTATTAAATGTGTTTCAAATGAGCTCGAAAGTAAAGGTAAACGGACTCATTTCTAAGCAAAAATGGTGGACTCGCCGAAAAATGTGTTTCATATGAGCTCCAAAGGTAGGGTGGTGGACTCGCTAAAAATGTGTTTCAAATGAGCTCGAAAGGTAGGGTAAACGACCTTATTTCTAAGAGAAAATAGTCGACTCGCCGGAAAATGTGTTTCAAATGAGCTCCAAAGGTAGGGTGGTGGACTCGCAAAAAAATGTGTTTCAAATGAGCTCGAAAGGTAGGGTAAACAGCCTAATTTCTAAGCAAAAATGGTGGACTCGCCGAAAAATGTGTTTCAAATGAGCTTCAAGGGTAGGGTGGTGGTCTAGCTAAAAAATGTGTTTCAAATGGGCTCCAAAGATAGGGTAAACGGCCCCATTTCTGAGAAAAAATAGTGGACTCGCCGAACAATGTGTTTCATATGAGCTCCAAAGGTAGGGTGGTTGACTCGCTTAAAAATTGTGTTTCAAATGAGGTCGAAAGGTAGGGTAAACGGCCTTATTTCTTAGAAAAAATAGTGGAATCGCCGGAAAATGTGTTTCAAATGAGCTCTAAAGGTAGGGTGGTGGACTCGCTAAAAAATGTGTTTCAAATGAGCTCGAAAGGTAGGGTAAACGGCCTCATTTCTAAGAAAAAATGGTGGACTCGCCAAAAAATGTGTTTCAAATGAGCTTCAAAGGTAGGGTGGTGGTCTAGCTGAAAATTGTGTTTCAAATGAGCTCCAAATATAGGGTAAACGGCCACATTTCTGAGCAAAAATGGTGGACTCGCCGAACAATGTGTTTCATATGAGCTCCAAAGGTAGGGTGATGGACTCGCTAAAAAATGTGTTTCAAATGAGTTCGAAAGGTAGGGTAAACGTCCAAATGTAAGCAAAAATGGTGGACACGCCGAAAAAAGTGTTTCAAATGAGTTCGAAAGGTAGGGTGGTGGACTCGCTAAAAAAATTGTTTCAAATGAATTCAAAAGGTAGGGTAAACAGACTCATTTCTAAGCAAAAATGGTGGAATCGCCGAAAAATGTGTTTCAAATGAGCTCAAAAGGTAGTGTGGTGTGGACTCACAAATAAATGTGTTTCGAATAAGCTTGAAAGGTAGGGTAAACGGCCTCATTTCTAAGCAAAAATGGTGGACTCGCGAAAAATGTGTTTCAAATGAGCTCGAAAGGTAGGGTGGTGTGGACTCGCTAAAACATGTGTTTCAAATGACCTCGAAAGGTAGGGTAAACGGCCTCATTTCTAAGAAAAAATGGTGGTCTCGCTGAAAAATGTGTTTCAAATGAGCTCGAAAGGTAGCGTGGTGGACTCGCTAAAACATGTGTTTCAAATGAGCTCGAAAGGTAGGGCAAACAGACTCATTTCTAAGCAAAAATGCTGGACTCGCCGAAAAATGTGTTTCATATGAGCTCCAAAGGTAGGGTGGTGGACTCGCTACAAAAATTTGTTTCAAATGAACCCGAACGGTAGGGTAAACGGCCTCATTTCTAAGCAAAAATGGTGGACTCGCCAAAAAACTATGTTTCAAATGAGCTTCAAAGGTAGGGAGGTGATCTGCTGAAAAATGTGTTTCAAATGAGTTTGAAAGGTAGCATAAACAACCTCATTTGTAAGCAAAAAAGCTGGACACGCCGAAAAATGTGTTTCAAATGAGTTCGAAAGGTAGGGTGGTTGACTCGCTAAAAAATGTGTTTCAAATGAATTCAAAAGGTAGGGTAAACAGACTCATTTCTAAGCAAAAATGGTGGACTCGCCGAAAAATGTGTTTCAAATGAGCTCAAAACGTAGGGTGGTGTGGACTCGCCAAAAAATGTGTTTCAAATGAGCTTCAAAGGTAGGGTGGTGGTTTAGCTGAAAAATGTGTTTCAAATGAGCTCCAAATATAGGGTAAACGGCCCCATTTCTGAGCAAAAATGGTGGACTCGCCGAAAAATGTGTTTAAAATGAGCTCGAAAGGTAGGGTGATGGACTCGCTAAAAAATGTGTTTCAAATGAGTTCGAAAGGTAGGGTAAACGTCCAAATGTAAGCAAAAATGGTGGACACGCCTAAAAAATAGTTTCAAATGAGTTCGAAAGGTAGGGTGGTGGACTCGCTAAAAAAATTGTTTCAAATGAATTCAAAAGGTAGGGTAAACAGACTCATTTCTAAGCAAAAATGGTGGAATCTCCGAAAAATGTGTTTCAAATGAGCTCAAAAGGTAGTGTGGTGTGGACTCACAAATAAATGTGTTTCGAATAAGCTCGAAAGGTAGGGTAAACGGCCTCATTTCTAAGCTAAAATTGTGGACTCGCGAAAAATGTGTTTCAAATGAGCTCGAAAGGTAGGGTGGTGTGGACTCGCTGAAACATGTGTTTCAAATGACCTCGAAAGGTAGGGTAAACGGCCTCATTTCTAAGCAAAAATGGAGGTCTCGCCGAAAAATGTGTTTCAAATGAGCTCGAAAGGTAGCGTGGTGGACTCGCTAAAACATGTGTTTCAAATGAGCTCGAAAGGTAGGGCAAACAGACTCATTTCTAAGCAAAAATGGTGGACTCGCCGAAAAATGTGTTTCATATGAGCTCCAAAGGTAGGGTGGTGGACTCGCTAAAAAAAATTGTTTCAAATGAACCCGAACGGTAGGGTAAACGGCCTCATTTCTAAGCAAAAATGGTGGACTCGCCAAAAAACTATGTTTCAAATGAGCTTCAAAGGTAGGGAGTTGATCTGCTGAAAAATGTGTTTCAAATGAGTTTGAAAGGTAGCATAAACAACCTCATTTGTAAGCAAAAAAGCTGGACACGCCGAAAAATGTGTTTTAAATGAGTTCGAAAGGTAGGGTGGTTGACTCGCTAAAAAATGTGTTTCAAATGAATTCAAAAGGTAGGGTAAACAGACTCATTTCTAAGCAAAAATGGTGGACTCGCCAAAAAATGTGTTTCAAATGAGCTCAAAACGTAGGGTGGTGTGGACTCGCTAAAAAATGTGTTTCGAATGAGCTCGAAAGGTAGGGTAAACGGCCTCATTTCTAAGCAAAAATGGTGGACTCTCCAAAAAATGTGTTTAAAATGAGCTCGAAAGGTAGTGTGGTGTGGACTCGCTAAAATATGTGTTTCAAATGAGTTCGAAAGGTAGGGGAAACGACCTCATTTCTAAGAAAAAATGGTGGACTCGCCAAAAATGTGTTTCGAATGAGCTCGAAAGGTTGGGTAGTGGACTCGCTAAAATCTGTGTTTCAAATGAGCTCGAAAGGTAGGGTAAACGGACTCATTTCTAAGCAAAAATGGTGGACTCGCCGAAAAATGTGTTTCATATGATCTCCAATGGTAGGGTGGTGGACTCGCTAAAAAAATTTGTATCAAATGAGCTCGAATGGTAAGGTAAACGGTCTTATTTCTAAGAAAAAATAGTGGACTCGGTGGAAAATGTGTTTCAAATGAGCTCCAAAGGTAGGGTGGTGGACTCGCTATTAAATGTGTTTCAAATGAGCTCGAAAGTAAAGGTAAACGGACTCATTTCTAAGCAAAAATGGTGGACTCGCCGAAAAATGTGTTTCATATGAGCTCCAAAGGTAGGGTGGTGGACTCGCTACAAAAATTTGTTTCAAATGAACCCGAACGGTAGGGTAAACGGCCTCATTTCTAAGCAAAAATGGTGGACTCGCCAAAAAACTATGTTTCAAATGAGTTTCAAAGGTAGGGAGGTGATCTGCTGAAAAATGTGTTTCAAATGAGTTTGAAAGGTAGCATAAACAACCTCATTTGTAAGCAAAAAAGCTGGACACGCCGAAAAATGTGTTTCAAATGAGTTCGAAAGGTAGAGTGGTTGACTCGCTAAAAAATGTGTTTCAAATGAATTCAAAAGGTAGGGTAAACAGACTCATTTCTAAGCAAAAATGGTGGACTCGCCAAAAAATGTGTTTCAAATGAGCTCAAAACGTAGGGTGGTGTGGACTCGCTAAAAAATGTGTTTCGAATGAGCTCGAAAGGTAGGGTAAACGGCCTCATTTCTAAGCAAAAATGGTGGACTCTCCAAAAAATGTGTTTAAAATGAGCTCGAAAGGTAGTGTGGTGTGGACTCGCTAAAATATGTGTTTCAAATGAGTTCGAAAGGTAGGGGAAACGACCTCATTTCTAAGAAAAAATGGTGGACTCGCCAAAAATGTGTTTCGAATGAGCTCGAAAGGTTGGGTGGTGGACTCGCTAAAATCTGTGTTTCAAATGAGCTCGAAAGGTAGGGTAAACGGACTCATTTCTAAGCAAAAATGGTGGACTCGCCGAAAAATGTGTTTCATATGATCTCCAATGGTAGGGTGGTGGACTCGCTAAAAAAATTTGTATCAAATGAGCTCGAAAGGTAAGGTAAACGGTCTTATTTCTAAGAAAAAATAGTGGACTCGGTGGAAAATGTGTTTCAAATGAGCTCCAAAGGTAGGGTGGTGGACTCGCTATTAAATGTGTTTCAAATGAGCTCGAAAGTAAAGGTAAACGGACTCATTTCTAAGCAAAAATGGTGGACTCGCCGAAAAATGTGTTTCATATGAGCTCCAAAGGTAGGGTGGTGGACTCGCTACAAAAATTTGTTTCAAATGAACCCGAACGGTAGGGTAAACGGCCTCATTTCTAAGCAAAAATGGTGGACTCGCCAAAAAACTATGTTTCAAATGAGCTTCAAAGGTAGGGAGGTGATCTGCTGAAAAATGTGTTTCAAATGAGTTTGAAAGGTAGCATAAACAACCTCATTTGTAAGCAAAAAAGCTGGACACGCCGAAAAATGTGTTTCAAATGAGTTCGAAAGGTAGAGTGGTTGACTCGCTAAAAAATGTGTTTCAAATGAATTCAAAAGGTAGGGTAAACAGACTCATTTCTAAGAAAAAATGGTGGACTCGCCGAAAAATGTGTTTCAAATGAGCTCAAAACGTAGGGTGGTGTGGACTCGCTAAAAAATGTGTTTCAAATGAGCTCGAAAGGTAGGGTAAACGGCCTCATTTCTAAGCAAAAATGGTGGACTCTCCAAAAAATGTGTTTAAAATGAGCTCGAAAGGTAGTGTGGTGTGGACTCGCTAAAATATGTGTTTCAAATGAGTTCGAAAGGTAGGGGAAACGACCTCATTTCTAAGAAAAAATGGTGGACTCACCAAAAATGTGTTTCGAATGAGCTCGAAAGGTTGGGTGGTGGACTCGCTAAAATATGTGTTTCAAATGAGCTCGAAAGGTAGGGTAAACGGACTCATTTCTAAGCAAAAATGGTGGACTCGCCGAAAAATGTGTTTCATATGATCTCCAATGGTAGGGTGGTGGACTCGCTAAAAACATTTGTATCAAATGAGCTCGAAAGGTAAGGTAAACGGTCTTATTTCTAAGAAAAAATAGTGGACTCGGTGGAAAATGTGTTTCAAATGAGCTCCAAAGGTAGGGTGGTGGACTCGCTATTAAATGTGTTTCAAATGAGCTCGAAAGTAAAGTTAAACGGACTCATTTCTAAGCAAAAATGGTGGACTCGCCGAAAAATGTGTTTCATATGAGCTCCAAAGGTAGGGTGGTGGACTCGCTAAAAATTTGTTTCAAATGAGCTCGAAAGTTAGGGCAAACGGCCTTATTTCTAAGAGAAAATAGTGGACTCGCCGGAAAATGTGTTTCAAATGAGCTCCAAAGGTAGGGTGGTGGACTCGCAAATAAATGTGTTTCAAATGAGCTCGAAAGGTAGGGTAAACAGCCTAATTTCTAAGCAAAAATGGTGGACTCGCCGAAAAATGTGTTTCAAATGAGCTTCAAGGGTAGGGTGGTGGTCTAGCTAAAAAATGTGTTTCAAATGGGCTCCAAAGATAGGGTAAACGGCCCCATTTCTGAGCAAAAATAGTGGACTCGCCGAACAATGTGTTTCATATGAGCTCCAAAGGTAGGGTGGTTGACTCGCTTAAAAATTGTGTTTCAAATGAGGTCGAAAGGTAGGGTAAACGGCCTTATTTCTTAGAAAAAATAGTGGACTCACCGGAAAATGTGTTTCAAATGAGCTCTAAAGGTAGGGTGGTGGACTCGCTAAAAAATGTGTTTCAAATGAGCTCGAAAGGTAGGGTAAACGGCCTCATTTCTAAGAAAAAATGGTGGACTCGCCAAAAAATGTGTTTCAAATGAGCTTCAAAGGTAGGGTGGTGGTCTAGCTGAAAAATGTGTTTCGAATGAGCTCCAAATATAGGGTAAACGGCCACATTTCTGAGCAAAAATGGTGGACTCGCCGAACAATGTGTTTCATATGAGCTCCAAAGGTAGGGTGATGGACTCGCTAAAAAATGTGTTTCAAATGAGTTCGAAAGGTAGGGTAAACGTCCAAAGGTAAGCAAAAATGGTGGACACGCCGAAAAAAGTGTTTCAAATGAGTTCGAAAGGTAGGGTGGTGGACTCGCTAAAAAAATTGTTTCAAATGAATTCAAAAGGTAGGGTAAACAGACTCATTTCTAAGCAAAAATGGTGGAATCGCCGAAAAATGTGTTTCAAATGAGCTCAAAAGGTAGTGTGGTGTGGACTCACAAATAAATGTGTTTCGAATAAGCTCGAAAGGTAGGGTAAACGGCCTCATTTCTAAGCAAAAATGGTGGACTCGCGAAAAATGTGTTTCAAATGAGCTCGAAAGGTAGGGTGGTGTGGACTCGCTAAAACATGTGTTTCAAATGACCTCGAAAGGTAGGGTAAACGGCCTCATTTCTAAGCAAAAATGGTGGTCTCGCCGAAAAATGTGTTTCAAATGAGCTCGAAAGGTAGCGTGGTGGACTCGCTAAAACATGTGTTTCAAATGAGCTCGAAAGGTAGGGCAAACAGACTCATTTCTAAGCAAAAATGGTGGACTCGCCGAAAAATGTGTTTCATATGAGCTCCAAAGGTAGGGTGGTGGACTCGCTAAAAAAAATTGTTTCAAATGAACCCGAACGGTAGGGTAAACGGCCTCATTTCTAAGCAAAAATGGTGGACTCGCCAAAAAACTATGTTTCAAATGAGCTTCAAAGGTAGGGAGGTGATCTGCTGAAAAATGTGTTTCAAATGAGTTTGAAAGGTAGCATAAACAACCTCATTTGTAAGCAAAAAAGCTGGACACGCCGAATAATGTGTTTCAAATGAGTTTGAAAGGTAGGGTGGTTGACTCGCTAAAAAATGTGTTTCAAATGAATTCAAAAGGTAGGGTAAACAGACTCATTTCTAAGCAAAAATGGTGGACTCGCCGAAAAATGTGTTTCAAATGAGCTCAAAACGTAGGGTGGTGTGGACTCGCTAAAAAATGTGTTTCGAATGAGCTCGAAAGGTAGGGTAAACGGCCTCATTTCTAAGCAAAAATGGTGGACTCTCCGAAAAATGTGTTTAAAATGAGCTCGAAAGGTAGTGTGGTGTGGACTCGCTAAAATATGTGTTTCAAATGAGTTCGAAAGGTAGGGGAAACGACCTCATTTCTAAGAAAATATGGTGGACTCGCCAAAAATGTGTTTCGAATGAGCTCGAAAGGTTGGGTGGTGGACTCGCTAAAATATGTGTTTCAAATGAGCTCGAAAGGTAGGGTAAACGGACTCATTTCTAAGCAAAAATGGTGGACTCGCCGAAAAATGTGTTTCATATGATCTCCAATGGTAGGGTGGTGGACTCGCTAAAAAAATTTGTATCAAATGAGCTCGAAATGTAAGGTAAACGGTCTTATTTCTAAGAAAAAATAGTGGACTCGGTGGAAAATGTGTTTCAAATGAGCTCCAAAGGTAGGGTGGTGGACTCGCTATTAAATGTGTTTCAAATGAGCTCGAAAGTAAAGGTAAACGGACTCATTTCTAAGCAAAAATGGTGGACTCGCCGAAAAATGTGTTTCATATGAGCTCCAAAGGTAGGGTGGTGGACTCGCTAAAAATGTGTTTCAAATGAGCTCGAAAGGTAGGGTAAACGACCTTACTTCTAAGACAAAATAGTGGACTCGCCGGAAAATGTGTTTCAAATGAGCTCCAAAGGTAGGGTGGTGGACTCGCAAAAAAATTTGTTTCAAATGAGCTCGAAAGGTAGGGTAAACGGCCTCATTTCTAAGCAAAAATGGTGGACTCGCGAAAAATGTGTTTCAAATGAGCTCGAAAGGTAGGGTGGTGTGGACTCGCTAAAACATGTGTTTCAAATGACCTCGAAAGGTAGGGTAAACGGCCTCATTTCTAAGCAAAAATGGTGGTCTCGCCGAAAAATGTGTTTCAAATGAGCTCGAAAGGTAGCGTGGTGGACTCGCTAAAACATGTGTTTCAAATGAGCTCGAAAGGTAGGGCAAACAGACTCATTTCTAAGCAAAAATGGTGGACTCGCCGAAAAATGTGTTTCATATGAGCTCCAAAGGTAGGGTGGTGGACTCGCTAAAAAAAATTGTTTCAAATGAACCCGAACGGTAGGGTAAACGGCCTCATTTCTAAGCAAAAATGGTGGACTCGCCAAAAAACTATGTTTCAAATGAGCTTCAAAGGTAGGGAGGTGATCTGCTGAAAAATGTGTTTCAAATGAGTTTGAAAGGTAGCATAAACAACCTCATTTGTAAGCAAAAAAGCTGGACACGCCGAATAATGTGTTTCAAATGAGTTTGAAAGGTAGGGTGGTTGACTCGCTAAAAAATGTGTTTCAAATGAATTCAAAAGGTAGGGTAAACAGACTCATTTCTAAGCAAAAATGGTGGACTCGCCGAAAAATGTGTTTCAAATGAGCTCAAAACGTAGGGTGGTGTGGACTCGCTAAAAAATGTGTTTCGAATGAGCTCGAAAGGTAGGGTAAACGGCCTCATTTCTAAGCAAAAATGGTGGACTCTCCGAAAAATGTGTTTAAAATGAGCTCGAAAGGTAGTGTGGTGTGGACTCGCTAAAATATGTGTTTCAAATGAGTTCGAAAGGTAGGGGAAACGACCTCATTTCTAAGAAAATATGGTGGACTCGCCAAAAATGTGTTTCGAATGAGCTCGAAAGGTTGGGTGGTGGACTCGCTAAAATATGTGTTTCAAATGAGCTCGAAAGGTAGGGTAAACGGACTCATTTCTAAGCAAAAATGGTGGACTCGCCGAAAAATGTGTTTCATATGATCTCCAATGGTAGGGTGGTGGACTCGCTAAAAAAATTTGTATCAAATGAGCTCGAAATGTAAGGTAAACGGTCTTATTTCTAAGAAAAAATAGTGGACTCGGTGGAAAATGTGTTTCAAATGAGCTCCAAAGGTAGGGTGGTGGACTCGCTATTAAATGTGTTTCAAATGAGCTCGAAAGTAAAGGTAAACGGACTCATTTCTAAGCAAAAATGGTGGACTCGCCGAAAAATGTGTTTCATATGAGCTCCAAAGGTAGGGTGGTGGACTCGCTAAAAATGTGTTTCAAATGAGCTCGAAAGGTAGGGTAAACGACCTTATTTCTAAGACAAAATAGTGGACTCGCCGGAAAATGTGTTTCAAATGAGCTCCAAAGGTAGGGTGGTGGACTCGCAAAAAAATTTGTTTCAAATGAGCTCGAAAGGTAGGGTAAACAGCCTAATTTCTAAGCAAAAATGGTGGACTCGCCGAAAAATGTGTTTCAAATGAGCTTCAAGGGTAGGTAGGTGGTCTAGCTAAAAAATGTGTTTCAAATGGGCTCCAAAGATAGGGTAAACGGCCCCATTTCTGAGCAAAAATAGTGGACTCGCCGAACAATGTGTTTCATATGAGCTCCAAAGGTAGGGTGGTTGTCTCGCTTAAAAATTGTGTTTCAAATGAGGTCGAAAGGTAGGGTAAACGGCCTTATTTCTTAGAAAAAATAGTGGACTCGCCGGAAAATGTGTTTCAAATGAGCTCTAAAGGTAGGGTGGTGGACTCGCTAAAAAATGTGTTTCAAATGAGCTCGAAAGGTAGGGTAAACGGCCTCATTTCTAAGAAAAAATGGTGGACTCGCCAAAAAATGTGTTTCAAATGAGCTTCAAAGGTAGGGTGGTGGTCTAGCTGAAAAATGTGTTTCAAATGAGCTCCAAATATAGGGTAAACGGCCACATTTCTGAGCAAAAATGGTGGACTCGCCGAACAATGTGTTTCATATGAGCTCCAAAGGTAGGGTGATGGACTCGCTAAAAAATGTGTTTCAAATGAGTTCGAAAGGTAGGGTAAACGTCCAAATGTAAGCAAAAATGGTGGACACGCCGAAAAAAGTGTTTCAAATGAGTTCGAAAGGTAGGGTGGTGGACTCGCTAAAAAAATTGTTTCAAATGAATTCAAAAGGTAGGGTAAACAGACTCATTTCTAAGCAAAAATGGTGGAATCGCCGAAAAATGTGTTTCAAATGAGCTCAAAAGGTAGTGTGGTGTGGACTCACAAATAAATGTGTTTCGAATAAGCTCGAAAGGTAGGGTAAACGGCCTCATTTCTAAGCAAAAATGGTGGACTCGCGAAAAATGTGTTTCAAATGAGCTCGAAAGGTAGGGTGGTGTGGACTCGCTAAAACATGTGTTTCAAATGACCTCGAAAGGTAGGGTAAACGGCCTCATTTCTAAGCAAAAATGGTGGTCTCACCGAAAAATGTGTTTCAAATGAGCTCGAAAGGTAGCGTGGTGGACTCGCTAAAACATGTGTTTCAAATGAGCTCGAAAGGTAGGGCAAACAGACTCATTTCTAAGCAAAAATGGTGGACTCGCCGAAAAATGTGTTTCATATGAGCTCCAAAGGTAGGGTGGTGGACTCGCTAAAAAAATTTGTTTCAAATGAACCCGAACGGTAGGGTAAACGGCCTCATTTCTAAGCAAAAATGGTGGACTCGCCAAAAAACTATGTTTCAAATGAGCTTCAAAGGTAGGGAGGTGATCTGCTGAAAAATGTGTTTCAAATGAGTTTGAAAGGTAGCATAAACAACCTCATTTGTAAGCAAAAAAGCTGGACACGCCGAAAAATGTGTTTCAAATGAGTTCGAAAGGTAGGGTGGTTGACTCGCTAAAAAATGTGTTTCAACTGAATTCAAAAGGTAGGGTAAACAGACTCATTTCTAAGCAAAAATGGTGGACTCGCCGAAAAATGTGTTTCAAATGAGCTCAAAACGTAGGGTGGTGTGGACTCGCTAAAAAATGTGTTTCGAATGAGCTCGAAAGGTAGGGTAAACGGCCTCATTTCTAAGCAAAAATGGTGGACTCTCCGAAAAATGTGTTTCGAATGAGCTCGAAAGGTTGGGTGGTGGACTCGCAAAAAAATGTGTTTCAAATGAGCTCGAAAGGTAGGGTAAACAGCCTAATTTCTAAGCAAAAATGGTGGACTCGCCGAAAAATGTGTTTCAAATGAGCTTCAAGGGTAGGGTGGTGGTCTAGCTAAAAAATGTGTTTCAAATGGGCTCCAAAGATAGGGTAAACGGCCCCATTTCTGAGCAAAAATAGTGGACTCGCCGAACAATGTGTTTCATATGAGCTCCAAAGGTAGGGTGGTTGACTCGCTTAAAAATTGTGTTTCAAATGAGGTCGAAAGGTAGGGTAAACGGCCTTATTTCTTAGAAAAAATAGTGGACTCACCGGAAAATGTGTTTCAAATGAGCTCTAAAGGTAGGGTGGTGGACTCGCTAAAAAATGTGTTTCAAATGAGCTCGAAAGGTAGGGTAAACGGCCTCATTTCTAAGAAAAAATGGTGGACTCGCCAAAAAATGTGTTTCAAATGAGCTTCAAAGGTAGGGTGGTGGTCTAGCTGAAAAATGTGTTTCGAATGAGCTCCAAATATAGGGTAAACGGCCACATTTCTGAGCAAAAATGGTGGACTCGCCGAACAATGTGTTTCATATGAGCTCCAAAGGTAGGGTGATGGACTCGCTAAAAAATGTGTTTCAAATGAGTTCGAAAGGTAGGGTAAACGTCCAAAGGTAAGCAAAAATGGTGGACACGCCGAAAAAAGTGTTTCAAATGAGTTCGAAAGGTAGGGTGGTGGACTCGCTAAAAAAATTGTTTCAAATGAATTCAAAAGGTAGGGTAAACAGACTCATTTCTAAGCAAAAATGGTGGAATCGCCGAAAAATGTGTTTCAAATGAGCTCAAAAGGTAGTGTGGTGTGGACTCACAAATAAATGTGTTTCGAATAAGCTCGAAAGGTAGGGTAAACGGCCTCATTTCTAAGCAAAAATGGTGGACTCGCGAAAAATGTGTTTCAAATGAGCTCGAAAGGTAGGGTGGTGTGGACTCGCTAAAACATGTGTTTCAAATGACCTCGAAAGGTAGGGTAAACGGCCTCATTTCTAAGCAAAAATGGTGGTCTCGCCGAAAAATGTGTTTCAAATGAGCTCGAAAGGTAGCGTGGTGGACTCGCTAAAACATGTGTTTCAAATGAGCTCGAAAGGTAGGGCAAACAGACTCATTTCTAAGCAAAAATGGTGGACTCGCCGAAAAATGTGTTTCATATGAGCTCCAAAGGTAGGGTGGTGGACTCGCTAAAAAAAATTGTTTCAAATGAACCCGAACGGTAGGGTAAACGGCCTCATTTCTAAGCAAAAATGGTGGACTCGCCAAAAAACTATGTTTCAAATGAGCTTCAAAGGTAGGGAGGTGATCTGCTGAAAAATGTGTTTCAAATGAGTTTGAAAGGTAGCATAAACAACCTCATTTGTAAACAAAAAAGCTGGACACGCCGAATAATGTGTTTCAAATGAGTTTGAAAGGTAGGGTGGTTGACTCGCTAAAAAATGTGTTTCAAATGAATTCAAAAGGTAGGGTAAACAGACTCATTTCTAAGCAAAAATTATGGACTCGCCGAAAAATGTGTTTCAAATGAGCTCAAAACGTAGGGTGGTGTGGACTCGCTAAAAAATGTGTTTCGAATGAGCTCGAAAGGTAGGGTAACCGGCCTCATTTCTAAGCAAAAATGGTGGACTCTCCGAAAAATGTGTTTAAAATGAGCTCGAAAGGTAGTGTGGTGTGGACTCGCTAAAATATGTGTTTCAAATGAGTTCGAAAGGTAGGGTAAACGGCCTCATTTCTAAGAAAAAATGGTGGACTCGCCAAAAAATGTGTTTCAAATGAGCTTCAAAGGTAGGGTGGTGGTCTAGCTGAAAAATGTGTTTCGAATGAGCTCCAAATATAGGGTAAACGGCCACATTTCTGAGCAAAAATGGTGGACTCGCCGAACAATGTGTTTCATATGAGCTCCAAAGGTAGGGTGATGGACTCGCTAAAAAATGTGTTTCAAATGAGTTCGAAAGGTAGGGTAAACGTCCAAAGGTAAGCAAAAATGGTGGACACGCCGAAAAAAGTGTTTCAAATGAGTTCGAAAGGTAGGGTGGTGGACTCGCTAAAAAAATTGTTTCAAATGAATTCAAAAGGTAGGGTAAACAGACTCATTTCTAAGCAAAAATGGTGGAATCGCCGAAAAATGTGTTTCAAATGAGCTCAAAAGGTAGTGTGGTGTGGACTCACAAATAAATGTGTTTCGAATAAGCTCGAAAGGTAGGGTAAACGGCCTCATTTCTAAGCAAAAATGGTGGACTCGCGAAAAATGTGTTTCAAATGAGCTCGAAAGGTAGGGTGGTGTGGACTCGCTAAAACATGTGTTTCAAATGACCTCGAAAGGTAGGGTAAACGGCCTCATTTCTAAGCAAAAATGGTGGTCTCGCCGAAAAATGTGTTTCAAATGAGCTCGAAAGGTAGCGTGGTGGACTCGCTAAAACATGTGTTTCAAATGAGCTCGAAAGGTAGGGCAAACAGACTCATTTCTAAGCAAAAATGGTGGACTCGCCGAAAAATGTGTTTCATATGAGCTCCAAAGGTAGGGTGGTGGACTCGCTAAAAAAAATTGTTTCAAATGAACCCGAACGGTAGGGTAAACGGCCTCATTTCTAAGCAAAAATGGTGGACTCGCCAAAAAACTATGTTTCAAATGAGCTTCAAAGGTAGGGAGGTGATCTGCTGAAAAATGTGTTTCAAATGAGTTTGAAAGGTAGCATAAACAACCTCATTTGTAAGCAAAAAAGCTGGACACGCCGAATAATGTGTTTCAAATGAGTTTGAAAGGTAGGGTGGTTGACTCGCTAAAAAATGTGTTTCAAATGAATTCAAAAGGTAGGGTAAACAGACTCATTTCTAAGCAAAAATGGTGGACTCGCCGAAAAATGTGTTTCAAATGAGCTCAAAACGTAGGGTGGTGTGGACTCGCTAAAAAATGTGTTTCGAATGAGCTCGAAAGGTAGGGTAAACGGCCTCATTTCTAAGCAAAAATGGTGGACTCTCCGAAAAATGTGTTTAAAATGAGCTCGAAAGGTAGTGTGGTGTGGACTCGCTAAAATATGTGTTTCAAATGAGTTCGAAAGGTAGGGGAAACGACCTCATTTCTAAGAAAATATGGTGGACTCGCCAAAAATGTGTTTCGAATGAGCTCGAAAGGTTGGGTGGTGGACTCGCTAAAATATGTGTTTCAAATGAGCTCGAAAGGTAGGGTAAACGGACTCATTTCTAAGCAAAAATGGTGGACTCGCCGAAAAATGTGTTTCATATGATCTCCAATGGTAGGGTGGTGGACTCGCTAAAAAAATTTGTATCAAATGAGCTCGAAATGTAAGGTAAACGGTCTTATTTCTAAGAAAAAATAGTGGACTCGGTGGAAAATGTGTTTCAAATGAGCTCCAAAGGTAGGGTGGTGGACTCGCTATTAAATGTGTTTCAAATGAGCTCGAAAGTAAAGGTAAACGGACTCATTTCTAAGCAAAAATGGTGGACTCGCCGAAAAATGTGTTTCATATGAGCTCCAAAGGTAGGGTGGTGGACTCGCTAAAAATGTGTTTCAAATGAGCTCGAAAGGTAGGGTAAACGACCTTATTTCTAAGAGAAAATAGTGGACTCGCCGGAAAATGTGTTTCAAATGAGCTCCAAAGGTAGGGTGGTGGACTCGCAAAAAAATTTGTTTCAAATGAGCTCGAAAGGTAGGGTAAACAGCCTAATTTCTAAGCAAAAATGGTGGACTCGCCGAAAAATGTGTTTCAAATGAGCTTCAAGGGTAGGGTGGTGGTCTAGCTAAAAAATGTGTTTCAAATGGGCTCCAAAGATAGGGTAAACGGCCCCATTTCTGAGCAAAAATAGTGGACTCGCCGAACAATGTGTTTCATATGAGCTCCAAAGGTAGGGTGGTTGTCTCGCTTAAAAATTGTGTTTCAAATGAGGTCGAAAGGTAGGGTAAACGGCCTTATTTCTTAGAAAAAATAGTGGACTCGCCGGAAAATGTGTTTCAAATGAGCTCTAAAGGTAGGGTGGTGGACTCGCTAAAAAATGTGTTTCAAATGAGCTCGAAAGGTAGGGTAAACGGCCTCATTTCTAAGAAAAAATGGTGGACTCGCCAAAAAATGTGTTTCAAATGAGCTTCAAAGGTAGGGTGGTGGTCTAGCTGAAAAATGTGTTTCAAATGAGCTCCAAATATAGGGTAAACGGCCACATTTCTGAGCAAAAATGGTGGACTCGCCGAACAATGTGTTTCATATGAGCTCCAAAGGTAGGGTGATGGACTCGCTAAAAAAAGTGTTTCAAATGAGTTCGAAAGGTAGGGTAAACGTCCAAATGTAAGCAAAAATGGTGGACACGCCGAAAAAAGTGTTTCAAATGAGTTCGAAAGGTAGGGTGGTGGACTCGCTAAAAAAATTGTTTCAAATGAATTCAAAAGGTAGGGTAAACAGACTCATTTCTAAGCAAAAATGGTGGAATCGCCGAAAAATGTGTTTCAAATGAGCTCAAAAGGTAGTGTGGTGTGGACTCACAAATAAATGTGTTTCGAATAAGCTCGAAAGGTAGGGTAAACGGCCTCATTTCTAAGCAAAAATGGTGGACTCGCGAAAAATGTGTTTCAAATGAGCTCGAAAGGTAGGGTGGTGTGGACTCGCTAAAACATGTGTTTCAAATGACCTCGAAAGGTAGGGTAAACGGCCTCATTTCTAAGCAAAAATGGTGGTCTCACCGAAAAATGTGTTTCAAATGAGCTCGAAAGGTAGCGTGGTGGACTCGCTAAAACATGTGTTTCAAATGAGCTCGAAAGGTAGGGCAAACAGACTCATTTCTAAGCAAAAATGGTGGACTCGCCGAAAAATGTGTTTCATATGAGCTCCAAAGGTAGGGTGGTGGACTCGCTAAAAAAATTTGTTTCAAATGAACCCGAACGGTAGGGTAAACGGCCTCATTTCTAAGCAAAAATGGTGGACTCGCCAAAAAACTATGTTTCAAATGAGCTTCAAAGGTAGGGAGGTGATCTGCTGAAAAATGTGTTTCAAATGAGTTTGAAAGGTAGCATAAACAACCTCATTTGTAAGCAAAAAAGCTGGACACGCCGAAAAATGTGTTTCAAATGAGTTCGAAAGGTAGGGTGGTTGACTCGCTAAAAAATGTGTTTCAACTGAATTCAAAAGGTAGGGTAAACAGACTCATTTCTAAGCAAAAATGGTGGACTCGCCGAAAAATGTGTTTCAAATGAGCTCAAAACGTAGGGTGGTGTGGACTCGCTAAAAAATGTGTTTCGAATGAGCTCGAAAGGTAGGGTAAACGGCCTCATTTCTAAGCAAAAATGGTGGACTCTCCGAAAAATGTGTTTCGAATGAGCTCGAAAGGTTGGGTGGTGGACTCGCAAAAAAATGTGTTTCAAATGAGCTCGAAAGGTAGGGTAAACAGCCTAATTTCTAAGCAAAAATGGTGGACTCGCCGAAAAATGTGTTTCAAATGAGCTTCAAGGGTAGGGTGGTGGTCTAGCTAAAAAATGTGTTTCAAATGGGCTCCAAAGATAGGGTAAACGGCCCCATTTCTGAGCAAAAATAGTGGACTCGCCGAACAATGTGTTTCATATGAGCTCCAAAGGTAGGGTGGTTGACTCGCTTAAAAATTGTGTTTCAAATGAGGTCGAAAGGTAGGGTAAACGGCCTTATTTCTTAGAAAAAATAGTGGACTCGCCGGAAAATGTGTTTCATATGAGCTCCAAAGGTAGGGTGGTGGTCTAGCTGAAAAATGTGTTTCAAATGAGCTCCAAATATAGGGTAAACGGCCACATTTCTGAGCAAAAATGGTGGACTCGCCGAACAATGTGTTTCATATGAGCTCCAAAGGTAGGGTGATGGACTCGCTAAAAAATGTGTTTCAAATGAGTTCGAAAGGTAGGGTAAACGTCCAAATGTAAGCAAAAATGGTGGACACGCCGAAAAAAGTGTTTCAAATGAGTTCGAAAGGTAGGGTGGTGGACTCGCTAAAAAATTTGTTTCAAATGAATTCAAAAGGTAGGGTAAACGACCTCATTTCTAAGCAAAAATGGTGGACTCGCGAAAAATGTGTTTCAAATGAGCTCGAAAAGTAGGGTGGTGTGGACTCGCTAAAACATGTGTTTCAAATGAGCTCGAAAGGTAGGGTAAACGGCCTCATTTCTAAGCAAAAATGGTGGTCTCACCGAAAAATGTGTTTCAAATGAACTCGAAAGGTAGCGTGGTGGACTCGCTAAAACATGTGTTTCAAATGAGCTCGAAAGGTAAGGCAAACGGACTCATTTCTAAGCAAAAATGGTGGACTCGCCGAAAAATGTGTTTCATATGAGCTCCAAAGGTAGGGTGGTGGACTCGCTAAAAAAATGTGTTTCAAATGAACCTGAACGGTAGGGTAAACGGCCTCATTTCTAAGCAAAAATGGTGGACTCGCCAAAAAATGTGTTTCAAATGAGCTTCAAAGGTAGGGAGGTGATCTGCTGAAAAATGTGTTTCAAATGAGCTCCAATGTAAGGGAAAACGACCCCATTTCTGAGCAAAAATGGTGGACTCGCCGAAAATTGTGTTTCATATGAGCTCGAAAGGTAGGGTGGTGGACTCGCTAAAAAATGTGTTTCAAATGAGTTTGAAAGGTAGGATAAACAACCTCATTTGTAAGCAAAAAAGGTAGACACGCCGAAAAATGTGTTTCAAATGAGTTCGAAAGGTAGGGTGGTTGACTCGCTAAAAAATGTGTTTCAAATGAATTCAAAAGGTAGGGTAAACAGACTCATTTCTAAGCAAAAATGGTGGACTCGCCGAAAAATGTATTTCAAATGAGCTCAAAACATAGGGTGGTGTGCACTCTCTAAAAAATGTGTTTCGAATGAGCTCGAAAGGTAGGGTAAACGGCCTCATTTCTAAGCAAAAATGGTGGACTCTCCGAAAAATGTGTTTAAAATGAGCGCGAAAGGTAGTGTGGTGTGGACTCGCTAAAATATGTGTTTCAAATGAGTTCGAAAGGTAGGGGAAACGGACTCATTTCTAAGAAAAAATGGTGGACTCGCCAAAAATGTGTTTCGAATGAGCTCGAAAGGTTGGGTGGTGGACTCGCTAAAATATGTGTTTCAAATGAGCTCGAAAGGTAGGGTAAACGGACTCATTTCTAAGCAAAAATGGTGGACTCGCCGAAAAATGTGTTTCATATGATCTCCAATGGTAGGGTGGTGGACTCGCTAAAAAAATTTGTATCAAATGAGCTCGAAATGTAAGGTAAACGGTCTTATTTCTAAGAAAAAATAGTGGACTCGGTGGAAAATGTGTTTCAAATGAGCTCCAAAGGTAGGGTGGTGGACTCGCTATTAAATGTGTTTCAAATGAGCTCGAAAGTAAAGGTAAACGGACTCATTTCTAAGCAAAAATGGTGGACTCGCCGAAAAATGTGTTTCATATGAGCTCCAAAGGTAGGGTGGTGGACTCGCTAAAAATGTGTTTCAAATGAGCTCGAAAGGTAGGGTAAACGACCTTATTTCTAAGAGAAAATAGTGGACTCGCCGGAAAATGTGTTTCAAATGAGCTCCAAAGGTAGGGTGGTGGACTCACAAAAAAATTTGTTTCAAATGAGCTCGAAAGGTAGGGTAAACAGCCTAATTTCTAAGCAAAAATGGTGGACTCGCCGAAAAATGTGTTTCAAATGAGCTTCAAGGGTAGGGTGGTGGTCTAGCTAAAAAATGTGTTTCAAATGGGCTCCAAAGATAGGGTAAACGGCCCCATTTCTGAGCAAAAATAGTGGACTCGCCGAACAATGTGTTTCATATGAGCTCCAAAGGTAGGGTGGTTGTCTCGCTTAAAAATTGTGTTTCAAATGAGGTCGAAAGGTAGGGTAAACGGCCTTATTTCTTAGAAAAAATAGTGGACTCGCCGGAAAATGTGTTTCAAATGAGCTCTAAAGGTAGGGTGGTGGACTCGCTAAAAAATGTGTTTCAAATGAGCTCGAAAGGTAGGGTAAACGGCCTCATTTCTAAGAAAAAATGGTGGACTCGCCAAAAAATGTGTTTCAAATGAATTCAAAAGGTAGGGTAAACAGACTCATTTCTAAGCAAAAATGGTGGAATCGCCGAAAAATGTGTTTCAAATGAGCTCAAAAGGTAGTGTGGTGTGGACTCACAAATAAATGTGTTTCGAATAAGCTCGAAAGGTAGGGTAAACGGCCTCATTTCTAAGCAAAAATGGTGGACTCGCGAAAAATGTGTTTCAAATGAGCTCGAAAGGTAGGGTGGTGTGGACTCGCTAAAACATGTGTTTCAAATGACCTCGAAAGGTAGGGTAAACGGCCTCATTTCTAAGCAAAAATGGTGGTCTCACCGAAAAATGTGTTTCAAATGAGCTCGAAAGGTAGCGTGGTGGACTCGCTAAAACATGTGTTTCAAATGAGCTCGAAAGGTAGGGCAAACAGATTCATTTCTAAGCAAAAATGGTGGACTCGCCGAAAAATGTGTTTCATATGAGCTCCAAAGGTAGGGTGGTGGACTCGCTAAAAAAATTTGTTTCAAATGAACCCGAACGGTAGGGTAAACGGCCTCATTTCTAAGCAAAAATGGTGGACTCGCCAAAAAACTATGTTTCAAATGAGCTTCAAAGGTAGGGAGGTGATCTGCTGAAAAATGTGTTTCAAATGAGTTTGAAAGGTAGCATAAACAACCTCATTTGTAAGCAAAAAAGCTGGACACGCCGAAAAATGTGTTTCAAATGAGTTCGAAAGGTAGGGTGGTTGACTCGCTAAAAAATGTGTTTCAACTGAATTCAAAAGGTAGGGTAAACAGACTCATTTCTAAGCAAAAATGGTGGACTCGCCGAAAAATGTGTTTCAAATGAGCTCAAAACGTAGGGTGGTGTGGACTCGCTAAAAAATGTGTTTCGAATGAGCTCGAAAGGTAGGGTAAACGGCCTCATTTCTAAGCAAAAATGGTGGACTCTCCGAAAAATGTGTTTCGAATGAGCTCGAAAGGTTGGGTGGTGGACTCGCAAAAAAATGTGTTTCAAATGAGCTCGAAAGGTAGGGTAAACAGCCTAATTTCTAAGCAAAAATGGTGGACTCGCCGAAAAATGTGTTTCAAATGAGCTTCAAGGGTAGGGTGGTGGTCTAGCTAAAAAATGTGTTTCAAATGGGCTCCAAAGATAGGGTAAACGGCCCCATTTCTGAGCAAAAATAGTGGACTCGCCGAACAATGTGTTTCATATGAGCTCCAAAGGTAGGGTGGTTGACTCGCTTAAAAATTGTGTTTCAAATGAGGTCGAAAGGTAGGGTAAACGGCCTTATTTCTTAGAAAAAATAGTGGACTCGCCGGAAAATGTGTTTCATATGAGCTCCAAAGGTAGGGTGGTGGTCTAGCTGAAAAATGTGTTTCAAATGAGCTCCAAATATAGGGTAAACGGCCACATTTCTGAGCAAAAATGGTGGACTCGCCGAACAATGTGTTTCATATGAGCTCCAAAGGTAGGGTGATGGACTCGCTAAAAAATGTGTTTCAAATGAGTTCGAAAGGTAGGGTAAACGTCCAAATGTAAGCAAAAATGGTGGACACGCCGAAAAAAGTGTTTCAAATGAGTTCGAAAGGTAGGGTGGTGGACTCGCTAAAAAATTTGTTTCAAATGAATTCAAAAGGTAGGGTAAACGACCTCATTTCTAAGCAAAAATGGTGGACTCGCGAAAAATGTGTTTCAAATGAGCTCGAAAAGTAGGGTGGTGTGGACTCGCTAAAACATGTGTTTCAAATGAGCTCGAAAGGTAGGGTAAACGGCCTCATTTCTAAGCAAAAATGGTGGTCTCACCGAAAAATGTGTTTCAAATGAACTCGAAAGGTAGCGTGGTGGACTCGCTAAAACATGTGTTTCAAATGAGCTCGAAAGGTAAGGCAAACGGACTCATTTCTAAGCAAAAATGGTGGACTCGCCGAAAAATGTGTTTCATATGAGCTCCAAAGGTAGGGTGGTGGACTCGCTAAAAAAATGTGTTTCAAATGAACCTGAACGGTAGGGTAAACGGCCTCATTTCTAAGCAAAAATGGTGGACTCGCCAAAAAATGTGTTTCAAATGAGCTTCAAAGGTAGGGAGGTGATCTGCTGAAAAATGTGTTTCAAATGAGCTCCAATGTAAGGGAAAACGACCCCATTTCTGAGCAAAAATGGTGGACTCGCCGAAAATTGTGTTTCATATGAGCTCGAAAGGTAGGGTGGTGGACTCGCTAAAAAATGTGTTTCAAATGAGTTTGAAAGGTAGGATAAACAACCTCATTTGTAAGCAAAAAAGGTAGACACGCCGAAAAATGTGTTTCAAATGAGTTCGAAAGGTAGGGTGGTTGACTCGCTAAAAAATGTGTTTCAAATGAATTCAAAAGGTAGGGTAAACAGACTCATTTCTAAGCAAAAATGGTGGACTCGCCGAAAAATGTATTTCAAATGAGCTCAAAACATAGGGTGGTGTGCACTCTCTAAAAAATGTGTTTCGAATGAGCTCGAAAGGTAGGGTAAACGGCCTCATTTCTAAGCAAAAATGGTGGACTCTCCGAAAAATGTGTTTAAAATGAGCGCGAAAGGTAGTGTGGTGTGGACTCGCTAAAATATGTGTTTCAAATGAGTTCGAAAGGTAGGGGAAACGGACTCATTTCTAAGAAAAAATGGTGGACTCGCCAAAAATGTGTTTCGAATGAGCTCGAAAGGTTGGGTGGTGGACTCGCTAAAATATGTGTTTCAAATGAGCTCGAAAGGTAGGGTAAACGGACTCATTTTTAAGCAAAAATGGTGGACTCGCCGAAAAATGTGTTTCATATGATCTCCAATGGTAGGGTGGTGGACTCGCTAAAAAAATTTGTATCAAATGAGCTCGAAATGTAAGGTAAACGGTCTTATTTCTAAGAAAAAATAGTGGACTCGGTGGAAAATGTGTTTCAAATGAGCTCCAAAGGTAGGGTGGTGGACTCGCTATTAAATGTGTTTCAAATGAGCTCGAAAGTAAAGGTAAACGGACTCATTTCTAAGCAAAAATGGTGGACTCGCCGAAAAATGTGTTTCATATGAGCTCCAAAGGTAGGGTGGTGGACTCGCTAAAAATGTGTTTCAAATGAGCTCGAAAGGTAGGGTAAACGACCTTATTTCTAAGAGAAAATAGTGGACTCGCCGGAAAATGTGTTTCAAATGAGCTCCAAAGGTAGGGTGGTGGACTCACAAAAAAATTTGTTTCAAATGAGCTCGAAAGGTAGGGTAAACAGCCTAATTTCTAAGCAAAAATGGTGGACTCGCCGAAAAATGTGTTTCAAATGAGCTTCAAGGGTAGGGTGGTGGTCTAGCTAAAAAATGTGTTTCAAATGGGCTCCAAAGATAGGGTAAACGGCCCCATTTCTGAGCAAAAATAGTGGACTCGCCGAACAATGTGTTTCATATGAGCTCCAAAGGTAGGGTGGTTGTCTCGCTTAAAAATTGTGTTTCAAATGAGGTCGAAAGGTAGGGTAAACGGCCTTATTTCTTAGAAAAAATAGTGGACTCGCCGGAAAATGTGTTTCAAATGAGCTCTAAAGGTAGGGTGGTGGACTCGCTAAAAAATGTGTTTCAAATGAGCTCGAAAGGTAGGGTAAACGGCCTCATTTCTAAGAAAAAATGGTGGACTCGCCAAAAAATGTGTTTCAAATGAGCTTCAAAGGTAGGGTGGTGGTCTAGCTGAAAAATGTGTTTCAAATGAGCTCCAAATATAGGGTAAACGGCCCCATTTCTGAGCAAAAATGGTGGACTCGCCGAAAAATGTGTTTCATATGAGCTCCAAAGGTAGGGTGATGGACTCGCTAAAAAATGTGTTTCAAATGAGTTTGAAAGGAAGGGTAAACGGCCTCGTTTGTAAGCAAAAAAGGTGGACACGCCGAAAAATGTGTTTCAAATGAGTTCGAAAGGTAGGGTGGTTGACTCGCTAAAAATGTGTTTCTAATAAATTCAAAAGGTAGGGTAAACAGACTAAGCAAAAATGGTGGACTCGCCAAAAAATATGTTTCAAATGAGCTCAAAACGTAGGGTGGTGTGGACTCGCTAAAAAATGTGTTTCGAATGAGCTCGCAAGGCAGGGTAAACAGCCTCATTTCTAAGCAAAAATGGTGGACTCTCCGAAAAATGTGTTTCAAATGAGCTCGAAAGGTAGGATGGTGTGGACCCGCTAAAATATGTGTTTCAAATGAGCTCGAAAGGTAGGGTAAACTGCCTCATTTCTAAGCAAAAATGGTGGACTCGCCAAAAATGTGTTTCAAATGAGCTCGAAAGGTAGGGTGGTGGACTCGCTAAAAAATGTGTTCCAAATGAGCTCGAAAGGTAGGGTAAACGAACTCATTTCTAAGCAAAAATGGTGTACTCACCGAAAAATGTGTTTCATATGAGCTCCAAAGGATGGTGGACTCGCTAAAAAAATGTATTTCAAATGAGCTCGAAAGGTTGGGTAAACGGCCTTATTTCTAAGAAAAAATAGTAAACTCGCTGAAAAATGTGTTTCCAATGAGCTCCAAAGGTAGGGTGGTGGACTCGCAAAAAAATGTGTTTCAAATGAGCTCGAAAGGTAGGGTGAACGGCCTCATTTCTAAGAAAAACTGGTGGATTCGCCAAAAAATGTGTTTCAAATGAGCTTCAATGGTAGGGTGATGGTCTAGCTGAAAAATGTGTTTCAAATGAGCTCCAAAGATAGGGTAAACGGCCTTATTTCTTAGAAAAAATGGTGGACTCGCCAAAAAATGTGTTTCATATGAGCTCCAAAGGTAGGGTGGTTGACTCGCTTAAAAATTGTGTTTCAAATGAGGTCGAAAGGTAGGGTAAACGGCCTTATTTCTTAGAAAAAATAGTGGACTCGCCGGAAAATGTGTTTCAAATGAGCTCTAAAGATAGGGAGGTGGACTCGCTAAAAAATGTGTTTCAAATGAGTTCGAAAGGTAGGGTAAACGGCCTCATTTGTAAGGAAAATAGGTGGAAACGCCGAAAAATGTATTTCAAATGAGTTCAAAAGGTAGGGTGGATGACTCGCTAAAAAATGTGTTTCAAATGAATTCAAAAGGTAGGGTAAACAGACTCATTTCAAAGCAAAAATGGTTGACTCGCCGAAAAATGTGTTTCAAATGAGCTCAAAACGTAGGGTGGTGTCGACTCGCTAAAAAATGTGTTTCGAATGATCTCGAAAGGTAGGGTAAACGGCCTCATTTCGAAGAAAAAATGGTGGACTCTCCGAAAAATGTGTTTCAAATGAGCTCGAAAGGTATGGTAAACGACCTCATTTCTAAGAAAAAATGGTGGACTCGCCAAAAATGTGTTTCAAATGAGCTGGAAAGGTAGGGTGGTGGAATCGCTAAAAATATGTTTCAAATGAGCTTGAAAGGTAGGGTAAACAGACTTATTTCTAAGAAAAAATAGTGGACTCGCTGGAAAATATGTTTCAAATGAGCCCTAGATGCAGGGTGGTCGACTCGCTAAAAAATATGTTTCAAATGAGCTCGACAGGTAGTGTAAACGGCCTCATTTCTAAGAAAATATCGTGGACTCCCTGAAAAATGTGTTTCAAATGAGCTTCAAAGGTATGGTGGTGGTCTAGCTGAAAAATGTGTTTCAAATGAGCTCCAAAGATAGGGTAAACGGCCCCATTTCTGAGCAAAATTGGTGGAGTCGCCGAAAAATGTGCTCCAAAGGTAGGGTGATGGACTCGCTAAAAAAATGTGTTTCAAATGAGTTCGAAAGGTAGGGTAAACGTACAAATGTTAGCAAAAATGGTGGACACGCCGAAAAAAGTGTTTCAAATGAGTTCTAAAGGTAGGGTAGTGGACTCGCTAAAAATTTTGTTTCAAATGAATTCAAAAGGTAGGGTAAACAGACTCATTTCTAAGCAAAAATGGTGGACTCGCCGAAAAATGTGTTTCAAATGAGCTCAAGACGTAGGGTGGTGTGGACTCGCTAAAAAATGCGTTTCGAATGAGCTCGAAAGGTAGAGTAAACGGCCTCATTTCTAAGCAGAAATGGTGGACTCTCCGAAAAATGTGTTTCAAATGAGCTCGAAAGGTAGGGTGGTGTGGACTCACTAAAATATGTGTTTCAAATGAGCTCGAAAGGTATGGTAGACGACCTCATTTCTAAGAAAAAATGGTGGACTCGCAAAAAATGTGTTTCAAATGAGCTCGAAAGGTAGGGTGGTGGACTCCCTAAAAATCTGTTTTAAATGAGCTCGAAAGGTAGTGTGGTGTGGACTCACAAATAAATGTATTTCGAATAAGATCGAAAGGTAGGGTAAACGGCCTCATTTCTTAGCAAAAATGGTGGACTCGCGAAAAATGTGTTTCAAATGAGCTCGAAAGTTAGGGTGGTGTGGACTCGCTAAAACATGTGTTTCAAATGAGCTCGAAAGGTAGGGTAAACGGCCTCATTTCTAAGAAAAAATGGTGGTCTCGCCGAAAAAGTGTTTCAAATGAGCTCGAAAGGTAGCGTGGTGGACTCGCTAAAAAATGTGCTTCAAATGAGCTCCAAAGGTAGGGTGGTGGACTCGATACAAAAGTGTCTTTATAATGAACTCGAACGGTAGGGTAAACGGCCTTATTTCTAAGAAAAAATAGTGGACTCAACGAAAAATGTGTTTCAAATGAGCTCCAAAGGTAGGGTGGTGGATTCGCTAAAAAACGTGTTTCAACTGAGCTCGAAAGGTAGGCTAAACGGCCTCATTTCTACGAAAAAATGGTGGATTCACCGAAAAATGTGTTTCAAATGAGCTTCAAAGGTCGGGTGGTGGTCTAGCTAAAAAATGTGTTTCAAATAAGCTCCAAAGAAATGGTAAACGGCCCCATTTCAGAGCAAAAATGGTGGACTCGCCGAAAAATGTGTTTCATATGAGCCCCAAAGGTAGGGTGGTGGACTCGCTAAAAAAATGTGTTTCAAATGAGCTCTAAAGGTAGGGTAAACGGCATTATTTCTAAGAAACAATAGTGGACTCGCTGGAAAATGTGTTTCAAGTGAGCTCCAATGGTAGGGTGGTGGACTCGCTAAAAAATGTGTTTTAAATGAGCTCGAAAGGTAGGGTAAACGGCCTCATTTCTAAGAAAAAATGGTGGACTCACCAAAAAATGTGTTTCAAATGAGCTTCAAAGGTAAGGTGATGGTCTAGCTGAAAAATGTGTTTCAAGTGAGCTCCAAATATAGGGTAAACGGCCCCATTTCTGAGCAAAAATTGTGGACTCGCCAAAAAATGTATTTCATATGAGCTCCAAAGGAAGGGTGCTGGACTCGCTAAAAAATGTGTTTCAAATGAGTTTGAAAGGTAGGGTAAACGGCCTCATTTGTAAGCAAAAAAGGTGGACACGCCGAAAAATGTGTTTCAAATGAGTTCGAAAGGTAGGGTGGTTGACTCGCTAAAAAATGTGTTTCAAATAAATTCAAAAGGTAGGGTAAACAGACTCATTTCTAAGGAAAAATGGTGGACTCGCCGATAAATGTGTTTCTAATGAGCTCAAGACGTAGGGTGGTGTGGACTCGCTAAAAAATGTGTTTCGAATGAGCTCGAAAGGTAGAGTAAACGGCCTCATTTCTAAGAAAAAATGGTGGACTCTCCGAAAAATGTGTTTCAAATGAGCTCGAAAGGTAGGGTGGTGTGGACTCACTAAAATATGTGTTTCAAATGAGCTCGAAAGGTATGGTAAACGACCTCATTTCTAAGAAAAAATGGTGGACTCGCCAAAAATGTGTTTCAAATGAGCTCGAAAGGTAGGGTGGTGGACTCGCTAAAAATGTGTTTCAAATGAGCTCGAAAGGTAGGGTAAACGGCCTTATTTCTAAGAAAAAATAGTGGACTCGACGGAAAATGTGTTTCAAATGAGCCCCAAATGTTGGGTGGTGGACTCGCTAAAAAATGTGTTTCAAATGAGCTCGACAGGTAGTGTAAACGGCCTCATTTCTAAGAAAAAATCGTGGACTCGCTGAAAAATGTGTTTCGAATGAGCTTCAAAGGTATGGTGGTGGTCTAGCTGAAAATTGTGTTTCAAATGAGCTCCAAAGATAGGGTAAACGGCCCCATTTCTGAGCAAAATTGGTGGACTCGCCGAAAAATGTGCTCCAAACGTGTTTCAAATGAGTTCGAAAGGTAGGGTAAACGTCCAAATGTAAGCAAAAATGGTGGACACGCCGAAAAAAGAGTTTCAAATGAGTTCGAAAGGTAGGGTGGTGGACTCGCTAAAAAATTTGTTTCAAATGAATTCAAAAGGTAGGGTAAACAGACTCATTTCTAAGCAAAAATGGTGGTCTCGCCGAAAAATGTGTTTCAAATGAGCTCGAAAGGTAGCGTGGTGGACTCGCTAAAACATGTGTTTCAAATGAGCTCGAAAGGTAGGGCAAACAGACTCATTTCTAAGCAAAATTGGTGGACTCGCCGAAAATTGTGTTTCATATGAGCTCCAAAGGTAGGGTGGTGGACTCGCTAAAAAAATGTGTTTCAAATGAACCCGAATGGTAGGGTAAACGGCCTTATTTCTAAAAAAAAATAGTGGACTCGCCGGAAAATGTGTTTCAAATGAGCTCCAAAGGTAGGGTGGTGGATTCGCTAAAAAACGTGTTTCAACTGAGCTCGAAAGATAGGGTAAACGGCCTCATGTCTAAGAAAAAATGATGAACTCGCCGAAAAATGTGTTTCAAATGAGCTTCAAAGGTCGGGTGGTGGTCTAGCTGAAAAATGTGTTTCAAATGAGCTCCAAAGATATGGTAAACGGCCCCATTTCTGAGAAAAAATGGTGGACTCGCCGAAAAATGTGTTTCATATGAGCCCCAAAGGTAGGGTGGTGGACTCGCTAAAAAAATGTGTTTCAAATGAGCTCGAAAGGTAGGGTAAACGGCCTTATTTCTAAGAAAAAATAGTGGACTCGCTGGAAAATGTGTTTCAAATGAGCTCCAATGGTAGGGTGGTGGACTCGTTAAAAATGTGTTTCAAATGAGCTCGAAAGGTAGGGTAAACGGCCTTATTTCTAAGAAAAAGATGGTGGACTCGCCAAAAAATGTGTTTCAGATGAGCTTCAAAGGTAAGGTGGTGGTCTAGCTGAAAAATGTGTATTAAGTGAGCTCCAAATATAGGGTAAACGGCCCCATTTCTGAGCAAAAATGGTGGACTCACCGAAAAATGTGTTTCATATGAGCTCCAAAGGAAGGGTGATGGACTCGCTAAAAAATGTGTTTCAAATGAGTTTGAAAGGTAGGGTAAACGGCCTCATTTGTAAGCAAAAAAGGTGGACACGCCGAATTATATGCCCTTCACTGAGGGAAGTAGGGATTCAACATGTAAAGTAAAAGATCTTTTTATCATTTTGAAAACAGAGGTAATATTGTTTTTGATTGGTGGCTGTTAGGTCAACGAATGGTAATGGGCACTCTACCCCCTTGTCAACCAGACTTTCTTAAGAGCGACTCCCGTGAAGGACGTTATTTCTACCCAAGGGCAGATCATCCCTCTTTTCTTTTTTGTTTGCACATGTAGTTTAGAACTAGTATCATTGTTTGGCTGATTAGATATGGGCAAAAATGTAAAGAGAATGCAGGGGTTCAAGTTGTAATTAATAGGGACTGTGCACCCCATTTGCCAGCTCTTTTTGCAAAATTAATGGATAAGCGGTGTATATGCCACTAGTCCGGTTGGTGAAAGTCTGTCTAAAAGCAAATGACAAGGTTGATATCCATAACACCACATACTTCCTCATGATCTAATAATCATTAACACAAATAAGGGATAATAAATTTTGAATGAAAGGTAGCACATGAATTATTTGCTTGGAATGGCAGGAAATACCTTGTAGTAGGTAGGTATGGTGGACACAAATGGCATGAGTTTTGGCTCAAGGATTTTGGATGCACGAGAAGTGTTCCTCTCAGTACAAGGCTTTGGCTACCAAGGTTGTTTGAAGGGAACACAAGTATAAACTATGACAACAGACGTATAGAAAAACATATTGCAAGCATTATAAAACTCTATATTGTCTTCCTTGTTGTTCAAACACATTAACTAGAAAATATCTAGACTTTAGAGATACCAAACATGCAAACCAAATTTCAACAAGTTTTACGGTAGTTCCACAATAATAGGGTTTAACTATATTATGTAAAAGCTTAAACAGGATCTACTTGAGAGCTCAAAACAATTGCCAAGCGCCACAACATACAAGATAACAATCCATAAGAGCATGTATATATTTCATTATACCATCTACCACATTAAGCATTTTCTGTTCTTAACCAAACACCAATCAACTTATTTAAAAGATATGTCGGAGAGTGACTCCCACGGAACTGGGATTGAACACGGAGGTCAAGCGACCCTCGAGAGGCACGACGACGGTGCTCCCCGGGCCTGGAGAGGAACACCCACGACAGAGATGGACACCGGCCCGTACCCTGGTTCATGGCCCTCGGGAGGAGGTAACACCACTACTCCTGCTTGTCTCTATTGCACTTCAGAGGTTACATTACAACTGAGCTTGCCGAAGGCCCTCTTGAGGCAGTTCGTGCTTGGAGAGGGACGGAATGGTCGTCTTCTTCCTCCAGACGACGGCTACTCTACTAGCTGGGCTAGGGTTTACAAGTGTTGCGTGAGAAATGGGCCGACCTCTTCTATGGTGGAGCTCTTGCCCCTTTTATAGGCGCCACGGGCGTCTTCCTTGCGCAGGGCGTCCAAGGTGGGCTCCCACGCGGCAGTGGCGCGGAGGAGTTGGAGTCCACCACGGCTGAAACCTTCATGGACGTGGTCCATCGGCGATAAAGTTGGGCGCGGTGGTCGACAGGTTGCAGACCGCGCAGAACGGCTCGCAGGGGTTGCAGTGATCGTGGTGGAGCCCGCGATGATGATCTTCTTGGAGCGTTACGTCGTCCAGCCGCTTTATCACCAGAGAGGAATGTCCCAGCTGTCCTGGCGCAGGCGGCGCAACTTTATTGACTTTATCACCAAAACGGCAAAGGGAATGCCCGCGTCACTCTATGGCTGCTGCAGAGGCCATGTGCGCCATACAGTACTTCCTTGGCCGCGAAGCTTCCCCACAGGCCCGTGGCGCCTCCGGAGAGTCTCTTGAAGTGCAGGTCCTCTTGAGGCCTTCGCTTCCTCTTCAGACCCTCAAGAGGATCTGCCTCTCGAGGGTCTCTCCAAGCGGTGGCTTGGTCCTTAGTCGTTTCGTCTGATCTGTCAGTGTGTGTGGCCTGGGGAGAGTGGGCTCTGCACACCCCAGTCCCCATTGGGCCGACAGTAGCCCATGGGCGCAGGCGGAGCGTCGTGGGCCCAAAGTGCCCGGTCGGCCCGAGCCACACGCCACTCAGACGAGTAACGTTCGCGTACGATTTGGGGCGTGCGTCGTTGGGGGTCCCACCACGCCCCCATAATTGCTCCTTGAAGAGACATAATGCCTGGGCGTCAGAGCGGGGAGCCGTTACTGTTTCCATTCCTTCTCGTAGAAACCTCCGCCATTCTCGAGCTCTCCGTCTCCGCTCTCTAGCGCTTTCCTCTCCTCTCGCCTCCAGCGATACACCGAACTTCGGCGATGAGTCCCGCCAATAACTAGGGCAAGGCGGCCGCGGGATCCACTTCCCAGGCGGAGCCCGCCGAGGTCGCGCATGGCCCGACACTGCTCGGAGTGCGCATCAACGACAAGGCGCTCGCCAAGGTCCGCTTCCTAGTGGCGGACAGGACCAACGAGCACGGCGCCACCGCGTTCATGCCTGCTGCGCACGGGAAACGCCCGCGAGGGTTTTTCCCGGTCTTCCAGCACTGCGTCACCGCCGGGCTGGTTCCGCCGTTCTCTTCATTACTGGAGGCGGTGCTGGCCTTCTACCAGATCCAGCTGCTGCATCTCCACCCCAACTCCGTCCTCATCCTTGCCGTGTTCGCCTACCTCTGCGAGGCGTACTTGGGCCTGGAGCCTACGGTGGGGCTCTTCCGGTGCTTCTACGCGCTCCGGAACACGGCGAATAACGAGCGCTCGGGGTGCGTCTCGTTTCGCATTGTGGACGGCATGGGGAGCGTGTACATCCCCATGTCATGGAACGATGGCAAGGCCGTCAACTCGGTGACGAAGAAGGTGGATGACTTCCGTCAGAGGTGGTTCTTTGTCGGGGTGGAGCATCCCTGCGACTTCCTCGCGGTCCCCGACGCGCCGCCTGTGAAGAACTCCCACTGGGGCAAGGCCACCTTCGACGGTGCACGGAACGTGAGCTTGATGGGGCGCCTGAGCTACCTTCGCGAGGTGGGCCTCACGGGGCAAATCATTGTCGCAGACTTCGTGGCGCGCCGCATCGCTCCCCTCCAGGCGCACTCGGTGCCCATGTGGATGTACTCCGGCCCTCACGACAAGTTGAGGCTCCACCGTGAGGACAATGACAAGGACGCCGTCGACAACGTCATGTCCATGCTCTTCATCAACCCCACGGTGCCCGTTATTGACCAGCTCTCCATCACGCTCCGGCCGCTCCACCAGTACAACATGACTGAGCGCATGGCCATCCTGGAGGTGATGCCTCCGTTTACCCCGGCAGGCCAGGCGGGGAAGGAGGTGCCTGTGTCGGTGGTGCAGGAAGTGGAGGGAGCAGACTCTCCCTCTGCCTTGGGAGCCGGGCGAGTAGAGGACGAGACCGCGGCAGGGGAAGTGTCCTCCTCGAGGCCTGGGCCCTTCACTGACGAGATTTGTGACATCTCGTCAGGTGACGATGACGCCTTTGTGGTGGCGCCCTCGCGCCTCGTGGAGGAGGAGGATGAGGAGAGGGACGCCTCCGACGCGGAGGCTACTCCAGGGAGGCGCGAGCCACACACCAAGGCGGCCGTGGGCCAGTCTGGGGCGAGGCCGTCCGATGTCCCCTACAAGAGGAAGGCCGTGGCGCCTCCGGAGGGTCTGACGCCAGGACCGCGCCCTTTTGGCGCTCTCCAGGCCTAGCGAGGGTCGACACCGGCGCTCAACCTTCCGGGTAAGTGTCTCTGTCACTCGCTCCATTGACTCTTGCTCTTTTCCTCTTTATCCTCTCTTGAAGATGCTTCCTTGGTTTTTGTCAGTGATCTTGTGCCTGCGAAGCGTTGTATGCTTTGTAAGGCAGCAGATGTGAAGAGAGCCATGGCTGAGGCCGTGGCTGAAGAGGCCACAAGGCCTGTGGAGACGGCCTCTACAGGCCCAACTGTCGAGGTGCCTCAAGGGGAGGCGCCTGCACCTCGGGCGGAGGCTGCAGCGCCTCAGGCAGAGGAGGTCGTGCCTCGCCCAGAAGCCTCTGTGCTGCCTCCTGAGCAAATTGTGATTGAGGCTCCGGAGGAGAAGGTCGCTACTCCTCCCCGCGCGATCACGCCACCGCGCGAGCCCTCTCCGGCCAGCGCGGTGACTCCGCCACGTGTGCCCACACCTCCCGCGCAGCCAGAGGCCGAGGCGGCCCAGGCACTGGCGAGTCGGCATGGGGTGTTGCTTCTTCTCCGCCCCATCCCGCTGCAGGGGATGAGCGCCAGGCCGGTGCGGGTGGCGAGGAGGCTTCTGGCGCGGCCGGGGACAAAGTGCAACCTAGACACCAAGCACGCTCCGGGGCCAGGCTCTCAGGGCTCGACATCGGGGCTGGGCCCTCCGCAAGCCAAGACCTGGTCCTCTGTGGATGGGACTGGAGCGCTGGGCACCGCGAGGTCATCTTTCCCCTCGTGAGGGAGTCCCAAGAGGGCTTGGAGGTGCACCTCGCCCTCGACGACATACAGCTCCCAGCTGCGCGAGGAGCTGGCAAAGACATGGGCGTCTTTCAATGCGGCCGTCGAGGCCCGTCGTCAAGAGGACCTGGCATTGCAGGCCGCGCGCGAGGAGGCCTCCCGCTTCGCCAAGGAGATCCGCGAGGGAGCCATCCGCAATGCCTCCGAACTACTTGCGCCCCACCAGGAGGAGCGTGACGTCGCTACTGAGCTCCTGGCCGCGGCGACGGCCGAGCGCGAAGCTATGGAGGGCTCGCTGGGGCAAAAACGCCGCGAGCTGGGCCAGCTGAAGACCCAGCTGCTCTCCGCCCACCAAGTCGTGCAGGAAACCCTGGAGGAGGATCGCAAGGCCTTGCCGAGCGCGAGCGTCAGCTGGCCCTCAAGGATAAGGAAGTGCGGCTGCGCGACGAGTAGCAGCTTCAGGCGGAGAGCGCGCTCGCCATACAGCGCAAATAGCTCGAGGCGCGTGAAGGGGACCTGGCCCAGGCGCTCCAAAAATACGACGAGAACGTCCCTGCCCAGAAGCGCGCCCTGGAGCGCTTCGAGCCGTGGAACACCGAGAAGAAGAAAGAGGCCGACGACGCCCTCCTGGAGCGCGAGGATTATCAATAAGAATAGGACCATTATCTAAAGCATTATCATATAGCATATTTAAGCAATAATCATCACTATTATCAATAAATTCACTTGTAGCATCATGAATAAAATCTACAACATAACCATCACATAAAATATTCTTATCATGAGCCACATGCATAAAATAATTAATAGTCTCCACATAAGCATAGTCATTCTTTTTAATTACAGTGGGAGCAAATTTAACAAAATAACTATCATTATTATTTTCATCACCGTAATCATCAAATATAGGAGGCATATCATAATCAACATAAAATATATCCTCAACAGTAGGTGGACTAAAAATATCACAATGATTATAATTATCATATATTGGAGGCAAGGTATCCTCAAAGAAAATTTTCTCCTCCTTGCTTGGGGGACTAAATGTATCATGCTTATCAAAACAAACTCCCCAAGCTTAGACTTTTCCATAGCATTAGCAATAATGATGTTTAAAGAATTCATACTAATAACATTGCTACTAGCATGCATATAAAGTTCCATAGGTTTTTTTAATTTTCTCTTCAAAAGTATCATGATAAATTTCATCAAGATCACTAATTTTGTTGTTGTTTTCCATTACCCTAACTAATAAAAAATAAAAACAAGATACAAAAAATAATAACTGCAGAATCTAAAGGAGATACCTTCAAGCGCTCACCTCCCCGGCAACGGCGCCAGAAAATAGCTTGATGTCTACGCACGCTTCTATTCTCGTAGACAGTGTTGGGACTTCAAGAGCAGAGGTTTGTAGAACAGCAGCAAGTTTCCCTTAAGTGAATCACCCAAGGTATATCGAACTCCGGGAGGTAGAGATCAAAGATATTCCTCTCTAGCAACCCTGCAATTAAGATACAAAAGGTCTCTTGTGTCCCCAACACACCCAATACACTTGTCAGATGTATAGATGCACTAGTTATGCGAAGAGATAGTGAAATACAAGTAATATGGAGGACTATAAGTAGTAAATGAAATCTGTAGTAAAAATGGCAGCAAGCAAACATGTAGCAGAACTTGTTGGAAACGGTATTTTATGCTTAGAAACAAGACCTAGGGATCCTATTTTCACCTGTGGACATTCTCAGCAATGACATCAAAATTAAATAAATAAACACTACTCTCAAACACTCTATAATTTCTTATGTTCCATGCTATGTTATACCATGATATTACATGTTTTATATGCATTTTATATAGTTTTATGCATTTTCTGGGACTAACCTATTAACAAGATGCCACAGTGCCAGTTCCCTGTTTTCTGCTGTTTTTGGTTTCAGAAAAGTAATTAAAGAAATATTCACCAAATTGGACATAAATCAACCAGGAATTACTTTTGGAATATTTGCATCGCGAAGAACCGAAGACGAGACAAAGAAGGGCCGCGAGGGGCCTTCACCACCTACTGGCGTGGGCCCATCCTGACCGCGTCAGGTCGTGATGAGGAGCCCTCGGGAGGCCACCGAACTTGGTCTTTCGCCCATAAATATCCCTCTGACCTAAAAACACCGTACGGTTAGACACTTTTTCCTCCACGGGTCCCGACCGCCGCCGCCATCACCGACAAGTTTCGGGGGTCAGAAGTTCCTGTTCCGGCACCCTGCGGGACGGGGATCGACCCCTGGAGCCAGCTCCATCGACTCCACTTCGACTCCATGATGGTTTGTGTGTAGTTCCCCCATGGACTACGGGTTCTCTGCTGTAGCTAGATGGTACTCTCTCTCTCCCATGTACTTGAATTCAGTGTTCTCATGATCTGCCTTACATGATTGAGATCCATATGATGTAATCCGTTTTGTGTTTGTTGGGATCCGATGAATTGTTAAATTATGATCAGTCTATTTATATAAGTTTGTGAAGCTATTGTTGCTGCAACCTTGTTATATTTAATGGTTGTCACTAGTGCACGAGTGGCATGATCTTAGATCTGAGTTCTATATTTATTGCTTAGATTGTATCTACAAGTTGTATGCCCATGTCATTGTCTGGAACCGATGGCCCCAAAGTGACAGCAATTGGGATAACCGGAGGGAATGGCTGTGATATGAGGATCACATGTTTTCACCAAGTGTTAATGCTTTGCTTCGGTGCTATATTAAAAGGAGCACCTTAATTGCCAGTAGTTTCCCTAGAGGCCCCGCTGCAAACGGGCTGGCAGGACAAAAGATGTTATGCAAGTTTCTCATTGCGAGCACGCACAAACTATATATGGAAAACATGCCTACTTAATTAATAATTTGTATATTCTCACTTAATGTTATTTCAATACTGTCAATTGTCCAACTGTAATTTTCTCACCCGACACTTGTTCTTTGAGAGTTACCACTAGTGTATATAGATGGGAACCCCGGTCCTTCTTTCATCATCACTGCTTTCCTGTCAACTCCACACAAACAACTATTCTCTGGTGCCATTGTCTCTGCGTTATTGTTACTACTGCTCTTACATTACAGTTGCTTTCACATCACCCATGTTACTAGTGCTTTTCCAGGTGCAGCTGAATTGACAACTCGGCTGTTAACATTTATAAGTATTCTTTACCTCCCCTTGCGAGAAATCAATAAATTTGGGTTTTACTTCCCTCGAAGACTGTTGCGATCCCCTATACTTGTGGGTCATCAAGAATTTTTTCTGGCGCCGTTGCCGTGGAGGCATAGCTCTACTCATAAGTTCACCTAGGGAGTACACTCTACCTCTCTCTCTCTGTTTTTATTTTATTGTATTTTATTTTCTTGTCTAGTTTTTTTGTGCTTAGTTTATTTCTGTTTAGTTTTATTTTGTTTAGTTTACTTTTGTCTAGTTTATTTTTGTCTAGTTTTATTTTTATATACCTTAAAAACCATAAAAATTTGAAAAACCGAAAATTAAAAGAACTATTGCTATGGAAGAACTAAATGAATTATAGAGAATCACGTAAAGGAAAAGTCATGAAAGGAGTGTTAGGGAAGTTGAATACACTTGCTAAAATTTTGCTTAAACGCCATGATATAAATTGCTGCTCTGAACAGGATAATAAACATCTTAAATTCCAATGTGGATTTAGTAAAGAAGTTTTAATTATGAACTATCATTGGAATAACTATATTGATCTTGGATTTGAAGAAGTTGAAGAATTTGTTATATTTATGGAAGTTTATGAAATAGAATCCTTCATGTGTAAAAAATTATGAAACTTGTGTTGCTTGTAATACACTTAAATATTATGTCTCTTCTATCCTTAATTGTTGCATAGAAAATTTCAGCAATAATCCTTATATCGTTGATTATAAAGAGAGACTCATTAATGCATAAGAGTGTATCCACAATTTGTAGGAACCTGTGGAAGAAGAAATTGTTGAACCTGAAAGCTCATTAGATGAAAAAGAGGAGGAGAGTGAAGAACAAAAGGAGAAAGAATGGAGTGGCTACCCATGCCTACCTTATAATGAGAGTAACTCTTCATCCTTTACACTATTTGATTGTCCCCCATGCTTACCAAAGGAGGATGAATGTTATGTTCCTGTGGATTCTCTTGAAATATTCCCTATGAGTAAAACTAATGAAAATAATTATGCTACTGTTATATATGATAATCCATGCTATTTGGATAAATCATATGAAAATCTTTATATGTGCCTAATTTCGAAATCCATGGTAATGAGGAAGTTTGCTTAGAAAATGTTTATGATAAAGCTCTAGATGATGGTCCTATGAAACTTGATAATATTAGTTGTACTACTATTGAAAATGGGATTGGAGAGGTCTTTACTTTATATGAGAGTCCCATATACCTTGAGAATGATCAATCATCTTGTTATAAATTGTTAAAAGTGAGTTTGAATGTTTTTATCCCACTATTATGGAGCTTGATAAAAATTATGTGTTTGTAGATCATGAAAAGCATCTCTATGTGATGGTTATGTTGTTGAGTTTATTCATGATTCTACTGAAAATTATTATGAGAGAGGAAAATATGGTTGTAGAACTTTTCATTGTATTAAAACACCTCTCTATATGCTAAAAGTTTTGAAGTTGTTCTTGTTTGATCTTCCTATGCTTGTCACTTTGTTCTTTATGAATTTATTTGTGTACAAGATTCCTATGCATAGGAATTTGTTCTTGTTAGACTTAAATTCGTTTTGTATTTTCTTCTTGATGCTCCTTTTGCTTCTTTTTCTATTTTCATAAGAGCATCATTAAAACTATCAAGCCTTGCTAAAAGGCACTAAAGAAAAGCACTTATGGGAGACAACCCATTTTTTATTTCTGTAATTTTGTTTTATTTTGAGTTAAGGAGAATGCTTACCTCTGTAACAACTCCTTTGTATCTTTATTTTATTACATAGTTGTGCCAAGTAAAGTCTCTAGTAGGAAGTTGATACTAGATTTTGATTTCTGCGCGGGAACAGTTTTTGTCCTGATGACTGTAAATTCGTAACTAAATACAGAAAATATAAATGACCTGGGATTTTTTGTGCGTGATACTCAGATATGTACACGACTTCCATTAGTGTTGAGTTTTCTGATCTGAGCAAGTTTAGTGCCTCGATAAAATTCATCTTTATTGGCTGTTCTGTTTTGGCAGATTTTATCTCTTTTTTTTGCATTGTCTCTTGTGATCTTTAAGCAAGGTTCTCCATCGTGGAGGGATGTAGCTAATTTTTTTATTGAGTTCTTGAATTGTGTCACAACAGTACCAAAGTGGATTAATGTTTTTGAATACTAACTCCTCTAATGAAGTTTATGAGAGTTTTGGTGTGAAGGAAGTTTTCAAGGATCAAGAGAGGAGGATAATATAATGTGATCAAGAAGATGAAAGAGTCTAAGCTTGGGGATGCCCCCGTGGGTCACCCAAGCAAATTTCAAGAAGACACAAGCGTCAAAGCTTGGGGATGCCCAAGGCATCCCCTTCTTCATCAAGAACTTATCAGGTCATCTCTAGTAAAACTATGTTTTAATTCTGTCACATCTTATGTGCTTTACTTGGAGCGTCTGTTTGTTTTTATTTCTGTTTTTGTTATTTTTGCTCTCTGAATAAATTGGAACCTAACATTATTATTTGGGAGAGAGACACGCTCCGCTTTTTCTTATGAATACTCCTATTCTTCACTCATATTTGTTGAGCATTCTTCTCTAGCTACTGCAATACTTTCAGCTCTTGTTTTTCATGCACCTCTTGTTCAGAGCTGTTAGTTATCATATATTATACTCTCATTGTTTAATACTTGGAGAGTTTATTGGTGTTTGGTTGGAAACATAAAATGCTAAATGTGGTAGATGGTATAATGAAAAGATATACATGTTCTTGTAGATCATTGTCTTGAATTTTTTGTGATGCTTGGCAATTGTTTTTAGCTCTCAAGTAGATCATGTTTAAAGCTTTTGCATCGTGTATGTGAGGACCCCTCTGACTACCCGTCAGAGTTGCCCACGTTATGTAAACAAATCACGATCCCAATGATAAGTGCATCCCAATCACATAACCAACATGGTATACAAAGTTACATCATACAACTCGAATATTATAAGACTTACATAAATAATGGTCACATGACCAAGCTTGCAACCATCGTCCCACACGACGAAAATTTACTAACGCACGGCGGAATACTCAGCTAGAGTCGGCCATCGTCAGGTGCTGACGCGATCCCACAGAGCAGTTGAGCGGGACACTCAGTTGGCGTAGTCATTGGCATACTCCTCCTTCTTGACGTATATCTCCTCATTGGAAACCTGGACGTTTGAATATCCAGGGACATAGCCATATGAGTACATTTACGTACTCGCAAGACCACCTCTAGGGCTAAGTTTTTATGGTAATGCAATTAAAACATTTTCAAAAACTAGGATGGCTCCTATATACGACTATAGGGCTTAGTTTTCGAATAAGATTCTTTTAGGCATAGAGAATACGACATCTCTATATCTTTGTTGAAGAAAACATTTGGAGATAGAATTCTCTTCTCTTAGATATAGCAAGGACATATCCAAGTATAAAACTTTCTTTTGTAAAATTTTGTCAAAACACTAGGATAGGGGTAACCCTTTTTCCTGACTTGAGATCGGACTGGTTTTCTCCCCGAGATCAACCATCCTCACCCAAATTTCTGTACCTCCAGGGTACCTCCTTGTTTCATAGAAAACCCTTTTCTTGAAAACAACTTCTTTCACCAGGGCGCCCAGTGTGGCCTTTCTAACCGTCCATAACCGCGGACACGGCTATTCGACTAGATTTAAACTCTGCAGAGGTTGCACATTTTACCCACACCAATCGGTCCTTCCGCCGTGTCTGCCACAGCCCATCATACGGCAGAATGCCGGGGGTCCGGATAACACGATCAAAGCTTTTCACTATGACCCTAGTATCGGGGCCTCCCGGTAGGTTTGTTCTCCTCGGCACCGTGTGGTCCACTAGACCTCTTGGCCTTTCCTCGGGACGCCACACCGCCACGGTAGGAGACCCGCCGTAATTGTCCAGATGTTGATCCGCAACAGTGTATTGTCTCTTCCGGACGACAACCCGGCTTCAAGGGCCCAACCCCCATAGAGAGTATGAGAACCCCAATACTAAAACAGACAAGCTTCCGGCTACGCCCTACCCATGTCAGGTAGTGTGGTTGCACGGGTTAATTGTTCGGGCGGCAGCAGGGACTTCAAAATTAAACCTCCATCTCCGATTGCTCCCAGCAGCTCTGGTTTTCATAACATCTCCGAATGCTCCCAGCATCTCGGGTTTTCATAAAACATTCCTTTCTCGCTGATTGCTCCCAGCAACTCAGGTTTTCTCCGGAAAACAGTTTTATCAAACAGGTTCCCATCCCATATTTTTGAGGTAACAATATGAGGGTAGACTACTAGAAAAACTTAATATTTGTGATGGAGCCTTCAACAACAAGGCTCATCAAGTAAAAACTTATTGTATAGCACCTATAATATTCAAGTAGGTAACTTAAAAATAGTTTTTGGGTGGCAAGGTGCCACAAAAGAAGTAAAACAGGCATTAATTTATTTTTAAAACAAAACATGCTTTGTAAATAATAGGACTTGCATAATGGTGGTGAGGTGGGCTTGCCTGGCTTAGCAATATGTCATTGGTCTTCATCTTGATGCTCCTCAGATTCACTCCTCAAATCCAGCTCCTTACCGATCGTAACTAACGTCGTAAACAGGAAGAGGAACAACACTTAGAATACAAGACAATGCCAGAACGACATAACAAACAACAAGCATCGCACAAGACATTAAGCTAACAATCAAAAGCAAACAACTCATTTAGCTAAACAACAATAAACCACAAAGTCCATAGAGCTAAGACAAACAACAGATTCTCCTAAAGCAATATACATCACAACCCTGAGTATTAAAAAGGTAGTTCTACAGAACACCAAAACAACACATCACTTAGGGGTATTATATCATTTAACAAGAGCTGTTATATTAGTTTTCAAGAAATACTCCAGACAAAAGTATCTTAATTGATTAGGAAATACTTCAAACAAAAGTATCTTTTAATCTAGGACATACTCCAGTCAAAAGTATGTTATCACACAAGCAAGTATTAACCTTGACACTAGCACACTCTCATGCAGACATGTTAATATTTCTACGACACATTCTAATAGTAATCAATCAACCAACAAAGGCTAACCCTAATGTTCACCCAAGTATTTGATTAAGAGCTAAAAAGGTGCACTAGACTATTTAATAAGACATGTCAACTAAGACCACTTCAACAAATAAACCAAGCAATCACGCCGTAAACAAGTGTTGACAACATTCTAGAAGTAATCAAACCATACCACAATCATTACAAAGCACAAACAATTACTGTATAGTATTTAACACCAAACACATCCATATGCATAATACCCAAGTAAAGTTAGTGCAATACCCGGGAAACAAGATGAACTATGTTAAACTAACTAGTGAATGACATAACAATACTTTTAGAAACCTTATTAGGGTTATGCAAGGTTAAAACCACTGCTCACACAAGTTGTTGATTTAAAACTAAAAAGGTGTAGTTGGCTGATTTAACAAAACACCACAAAGGAGCGTGTTGACAACAATCTAAAATGAACAAGCAACCAACAAGCACTTCAAAACTTCACCACTTACTGGATAAAAACATAACACACAAACACAACTACCAGCAAAACATCTGAAAACACTTAGTGTTATAATTAGGCACAAAGTGAATTATGCTAAGCACAAACAAACAATGCACCACAACACTATTAATGTATTTAAAACAAGAATTAAGGTTGAGTTTAGGTTCTGGATACCAAAGTTGATTTAGTTTAAACACAAGATTCATATTACCTAAAAACAGAGAATAGAGTTAATTCATTTAAATAGCTATTTTGGTGCTGATTAGTTGGAAAATGCATAAATCCTAGAATATTATTCAGAAAATAATAATTCTTCTACCACAGTACTCCTAGTAAGTATAGAAAGGTAAGGAAATTGGATTTGCATCAAAATCTATTACTAAACAGAAACTAAAAATCACCCACATGCTTCTGGTCTCAAAACCATAATGAATATTGTTTCAGTTTTAGCACTCTACTGCATGAAATATTAATTGCTATGGGTAGGTATTGATTGTATGTTTCTGTACAAATTGGATTCCCTCAATTTGGACATTCCTAGCTTAATCTATTTCTGTTTTAGTGAAATAAATACATTTTACCAATTGTAATGTACATAACCATATATAAATTATTTTTAGACAAATCCAGTGTTGCATGTTTAATAAAACACATAAGAACTCCACAAAAATACTCCTAATGTATTTTCATAAGCAGACATAACACAAAACATTAAAATCACACACATGCAATTAACAGGAAATAAAACAATTAGTTCTCAATAGTAATAACACCCTGTTGTGGAGTCACCAAGAGCAAAAATACAAGCTAGAAAATTCTACCAAACTAGGAAATGATAGCTACTACCCATATCTACGACATGTAATTAGATTTACTCCAAAAAGTATTTTTAATAACGAACTAAAAATCACGAAACAACTACTCTTGTAAAAATTAAACTTAATAGAACTTGAGTTATTCAGATCTCGTGCATTCATGGCCTTATGATATGGATAGGTATTATTGCTGTCTTTCCAGAGAATTCGAGTTTATTTTTGATATAGAAAACTGAAATTATTAAGTAAATGGTGAAAAGGACACTTTTTGCAAGAACTAATCTAGCATACACATAAGAACACATAAGAACTCCACAAAAATACTCCTAATGTATTTTCATAAGTAGACATAACACAAAACATTAAAATCACACACATGCAATTAACAGGAAATAAAACAATTAGTTCTCAATAGTAATAACACCCTGTTTTGGAGAATAGTTCACCAAGAGCAAAAATACAAGCTAGAAAATTCTACCAAACTATGAAATGATAGCTACTACCCATATCTACGACATGTAATTAGATTTACTCCAAAAAGTATTTTTAATAATGAACTAAAAATCACCAAACAGCTACTCTTGTAAAAATTAGACTTAATAGAACTTGTGTTATTCAGATCTCCTGGATTCATGGCCTTAAGATATGGATAGGTATTATTGCTGTCTTTCCAGAGAATTCGAGTTTACTAATTTTTGATATAGAAAACTGAAGTTATTAACTAAATGGTGAAAAAGACACTTTTTGCAAGAACAGATCTAGCACACATATAAAAATATATTTTTGCAAACGGCCAAAACCACATGGTTAGGAAAACAGTCAGGAATCCAACACAATTTGAATCACTCGATTTGGAAGTCTATACCTACCAGAAAGGAATTAAAGCTAGCTACCAAATTCCTGGAAAAATAAGCAAAGAAAATATTTAAAAGGAAAATAGCAAACGGGCCAGATATGCACGGATTTGGGCCGCCAGAGGCAGGCCGGCACAAGGCGCTGCGCGAGCGAGCGAGGCGTTAAGTCGCCGACGGATCTCGCACGGACGGTGGAGATTAGATCCCCTAAACTTGACCGCTCATCGCAGATCGGACGACTCCAGCGCTTCTTCTTCCTCCCGACGGGAAGGACGCGGCCAGAACCCTAGCTATGGAGGGCGTGCACACGCGGGGCTCACCTAGGACGCGAGGCAGAATGCGGCGGGGGTCGGGGACGGACGAGGAGATCAAGGGAAAGGCGAGTGGATGCAGCAGTTCTTGCTGTAGTGTCTCCAAAAGGTGGGAACGCCGAGGGCGCTCGGCTCGGGCACAGCGAGGCAGCAGCGTTTCCAAGGACCCTGCAAGCGAACGAAGGTGTCAAGGAGGCAGCCCACGGGAAGGGGAAGGAGGGGGTGCATAGAGGAGAGAAAGAGAGGATCAGCAACGGTGGCACTCGTGCTCGAAGCCACCGGTCCCGAGCCTTCTTGGCCTCGCCAGAGGGGTGAGAGTGGAGTGAGAGGTGTGGAATGGGCAATGTGGGAGCGGTTGTGGTGGCCTCGGTCAAAAAAGAGCAGGGGGTGGCCAGTTTTGGTGTTCACGGGCTCGGTAAGGGGAGGGAGAGGGTGCTCGTCGTCGATTGGGTGAGGGTGACAGTGGAGGAGCGTCTGCACGGGCTGTAGAGGGTTTTGGAAGGTAGCCCATGTCTCCTGGTTGATGGAGGGGAGTGAGTCAATGGTGATGATTTTCTGCCCGCCAGGTATTTGCTGGAATGTCTCCAAGAGGACTGAGAGAGAGAAATGGCTAGGGGTAATTTGGGTTGATGCCAAAAGGGTCCAGGTAAGGTGTGGGTATCCAAAGCTCGTCTAAGATATAGGTCATTTTTGGGATGATTGGATTAGGCCACTAAACATAGATGGATTAGTCAAATCTTTGGCCAGAAAATTATGAGACATGGGGGTTGATTAGAAGGGGCATAGGTCCAGCATTTAGGGTTAAGAATTTAAGAAAAGAGTCATTCTACGACTAGATAGAAAAATGGCAAGTTGCAATTCTATACCACCTGAAATGGTCACCTTACAATGAAACACTCAAAAAAAGCATAAATTATTGATCATATATTTTTGAAAATTACAAAGAATGGTATAAGTTGATAATAGAGATGGTGAGGATGATGATAGGTTGGCTGCATTTCCAATATAAATAAAATAAACTCTAATTACCATGTTCTAGGAAGGCTAAAAGTTAAAAGAAGAGAACATTATTATCTCCTATTTGAAAATATAATGTTTGACTTTCCTTTGAAATAAAGCGTAATGTAAAATGGGTAAACACACCAAAACCATATGGCACAACATTAAAGCATGATTGATCTCAATTTTATTATATAAATAAAATGTTGTCTCATACACCACCACATGAGCCCTCATAAAAATAACACACTCATGGGAAACAATTTAAGCACATAACATATAGGTAAACCACACATACTGTAACATCCCAACATTTATAATGTTCAAAAATCAATAAAATTTAAAACTTTTGTTTTTAATTAAAATAAAACATTAAATGCATAAGAAAACCAACTATGAAGGACTTCAAACATATTGAAAGAGAGTTTAACATTTAAAATACCTCAAATAAACATTATTTTCAAAAGTGGTTTCAAGATTAAACAATTTATTATCCATTGAAATTATTAAAACCTAAATATCTAATTTGACAAATGTGTTACAAACCTTCAAACCATATTCATGAAACAAAAGGTTTCTTTATAAGTATTTGATTTCAACCACTTAGCAATAGCAATTCATAAATTAAAATAATAATTACAAGTGTTATTTTAAACTATTGAAAACATTGTCTATTTGCCAAGAGATTATTATTTTTCCTGAGTTCGAAACATAGTTTGGAGATTACAAGTCTATAGTTTATAACTTTAATAACTTCATATATTTTATAATTAATGAATTACCCAAATAAACATTTCATTAGCTTAAATGATTTTCATTTATTTTCAAAACATAAAACGATTTTTATGAATATATGTTCTATATAAGAAATGAATTAAATCTAAAATCTTTGTCCAAAGTTGTTATGAAGTTTTCAAATGAATTATCTTAATATAAAATATAATGTTGCACGAATTATTTTGAAATTAAAAATGAATACATTATTTTATTTCCTTTTCATTTTCATATAGTTGTGTTATTTACTAAAACCAAAAATGAATTTAGTATTTGAAAATGAGTTTAAATAACTTAAATCCAAAAATATTTGAATATGGGTATTTTACAAATTTTATTTAGCCAAAAGAAAATTTAATTAAGATGTTATTTCTAATTTGTATTAAACCAATATTTCAAAATTATTAATTTTAAAAGTTTTCAAAACATACCCACTAATGTTTTAAAGCATAGATATAAATTTTAAAAATTTATAGAAATTAATTTGACATCATTTGGACAATTAAATCAAAAGATAGGAATTAAAAGAAAATTCAAAAAAGAAAAAGAAAAATTGCTGACGTCATGCTGACGTCATCCGGTCTTCAACCTCTGCCCGAGAAATCCGCCCCCGATTACGCCATCCGTTTCCTCCTTATGCCCTACAAATTCCCTAGCACCTCCGCCTCCTTTCCCCTCGAAAACCCTAAGTTTTTCGCCCCTAGGCTGGCCACAAATCGCCGCCGCCGTGCCGCCATCGCCGCCGCCGTTTTCTTCGGTTCCGGTGAGCTAACGCAAACGCTGAGCCCTCTCTTGTGTCCCAATCTTCCTACCTCATCTGTGCGCTTCTCGGTGACACCTCATTTGTGTTTTTTCCGCACTAGGACGAGCTATCCGTCCATACCCGAAGCTCCTAGTCGCCATCTCCAACTCTTGCGAAGGATTGCCGAAGAACGAGGACGCATCGAGGTCCCCAAGCATGCCACCAAGACCGCCTCCACCTGCTCTTTGTTCTGGTATGTCCGATCTATCCCCGCTCACCTTAGATCGTGTGGTACGCGTCGTGCCGATCATGTCGCCGCCGCACGCTCCGTCTCCGTCTAGGGTTCCGACGAACAGCGCCGCTGCGTTGGATCGTTTTAATCACGACCGTTGGATCTAGATCGCACAACTTCCATTTAATTCTATTTCCCGAACCGGTATCTAGATCTTAACCGTCAGATCTGGATCTGACGATCCAGATCAGACCCAGTCAGCAGCCTAGTCAGCGCACAGTCAGCGCCCAGTCAGCACTGACGTTGAAATAGATTTCTTTTAATTAATTTAATTGACACTTTCGCAGAAACACCCCTGTCACTTAGAATTGTTATAACTTCTTACTCACATATCCAAATTCAAATATTTTTATATATTTGGAAAGCCCTTGACATGTAGAATATTTTAGATCTGCCAAATTCAAATTTGACTTAGTTTAAGATATTCAAATTTCAAATGGTGAATTTGAATATTTTTTTAATAACTTTAAATCTATAAATCCAAAAATTGCAAATAAAATTGTTTTAGAAACTTTGGAATATTTGTAAATTAATGCTACTACTATAAAATATTTTTGAGTAATATTTGAATGAATTCATAGTTATATATTTAAATTGAATAGTTTGAATATTTTAACATAACTTTTAACATAAACATTATTTTTGAATAAATCCAATTGCTATAAATTTATTTAAATCCCCTCTGTCTATTAATACTAATTACAAATTTTTATTATAAAAATTTAATCACATAAAACTCTAATATTTTATTTAATCCTTTATTATATTTTGCTAAATTAGAAACTAATTAAATTGCAATTATAACCTTATGTATACTTTGTAAATATCACAAAAATTAGTATTATGTTTCTTGTAAATTAAAATTGCATTTCATGAATATCATATTGTATTTTGTAGTTATACTCCTCATAGGAAAACCTCTTCATTATTTTCTCTAAGTTTGGATTATTTTCAAACTTAGTATTTGGTAAAAGTGTTATACACTTAGACACTTAGGATTTTCAAGACGGAGCTAGAAGACCAATGAAGAACTTAGCCAAAACAAGACTTCAGAAGTATCTCCAAGGAGTAGAAGCACTTAGAAGAAAAATCAAGAAGAAGTTCATGAAGACCAACCAGAAATATTTTCTAAGTCTTGCTCCCTCTTTCTTTCTTTTCTCCCTCCTTCTCTGAGACTTCATGAAGACTAAGTAAATCCGTGACCAACCTAGGTGATACAAAATCATCAAGTCTGAAGGTTATTCAAGTCTATCAAGAATTCAATCAAGACATCACCAAGAAGAAGATTACAAGTCTGGAGATGAAGCCTGGAAGACCAACTACATCTTTCTTTCTTTCTTTTCCCTCTTTCCTAATCCTTTCTTTCACTAAGGACTTAACAATTTTTGATCATGATATTATCATCTTGAAGTTTGTTGGATCCTAGTATCCAATTTACGAAGAGTTGTTAATAATTGTTGATCACCTTGAAGAATAGACTTAGTATTTTCTCTAAGTAGATATGCACATCATGACTAAGTCATTAGAGTACTTATTCAAGATAAATTATAACAAAGGTATTTTATCCAACTTCTAACCTTAGTCCTTAGTCTTTTTGACCAACACATTTCCTTGCATTAACTTAAAAGATTTTTTATGGCATGACATGCATTTCTAATCCTTAGAAATAATTTGCATATCATGCATGACATGTTTTCCTTAGAAGTTTATGAAACTTGTTTGTTCAATATGTATGCTTGTATGTGTTGTGTTGTTTTGTTTTATGATTGTTGTATTGTTGTTTGCCTATATTGTTAGATTGAACGGAGAGCTCCGAATAACGTTGAAAAGAGTTTGTGAGTAAAGACTTCATTCAAAGGCTAGTGGCACACCTCATAAACTTCCTATTATTTTCTATATGCATTACTAGTGTATTTTTTTTATATAAGCATGTGTAGGATAGTATTGCTATGCTACGCCTGTGTAGAAATTCTTTACTCTAGTGTCTAGGTTCCTATAATACTTAGTAGATATATTGATGCTATGCAATTGATGAAAAGTTTTAAAAAATGTTAAGTGACTACTCAGTGCCGTGCTCATGGTTGTCGTCGCCTAGGATGAATGTCTATTCTACTTAGGGCCGTGAGCATGGTGATTTTTACCTGAGAGTGTACATTCACTAAGTTAATGAACCTCCTAGGTGGATTGGTTGTACATGGTGGCGAAGTTGAGTGGCTACTCCAGTCCATGTCTATGGTTCCTGGAGTATGTGCACTTGTGGATGGCCACACAGGGAACAGAGGAATCTGAAGAACTCCGAGTGACGATTGCTTCCAGTGCAGCCATTGCCATATGGGCTCTGGCTTGATCAATTATGTTGCGTGGACTCTCTCCGGCTTGACAAGAAGATGTAGGGGGATGTTAGGTGGAACGGGTCAAGCCAGAGTGGGAGGGGAAATGCTTCTGAAAGATCTCGTCTCATTCTTCTCCTTTTCCTTATCACTAAAAGTGTGTAAAGGATAGTTTGGGTTGAATGGGTACAATGGTGAAAGTGCACAACCTCTGCAGAGTGTAAAACTAAGTACTTAGCCGTGTCCCCGGTACGGACAATTTGAGCAGCTCATCACAGACGTCAACGAAGGATTCCATCATTCCAACTTCAGAAATAAAACTTGATGGGTGAACAAGGGAAGATGAGATTATGGTTTTCATGCCATACTTGTCTTGAATTGAAGAAAGTGTTCTCAAAAGAGTATGAAAAATTGGCTTTATGCAAAATAGCCTTGAACTCCACCAGCCAAATATGCATATAGGCTACAGAGTTATTCCATTAAGTGTCCACCATAGTGTCACTTGCCAGACTCCATTGTTAATGGAATCTGACCCACGTTGTTGCAATATTTTTCTTACTGCATATTGATCAGATGACGAGTGAGATTTCGTTTAAAGGTTTCGAGTCTACAACCAGCATGTTTTCTCCTGTGGCAACATGAAAGTGATGGAGACTCACTGCTATTTTATTTCCGTTGTTTACTCATTTAAAGCTAGCTTTATGCTATGCAACTTGTATCGAATATTTTGTAAGTCTGGATCATCGATGTAACAAAATTGATACTTTGTTGTGATATTATATTATAAACTATGTGTGCAAACGAATCGATCCAGGGATTTGCACTATACACAGGTATCTGCCTTATTTAAAGTGCAGGTACGCTACACATACAAATAGATAAACACCCACACAATTGCATCACTAACCATGCTTTTAATATAAATCAAAAATATTTGTGAGGAGGTGGTCAACAAAATCAAGACAGGGTATTTTTGGTATGAATTAGAATTAAGCACACATTTTTGGAATTGATTCCCAAGACCAATAGATATGGGGTTCTGAAAAGAGAGTTGCTAATTTTAGCTACATATAAAATTCAAAATATATTAGGACCTATTATATAGTCCTTTATAGTTTGCAAACATATAGGTTTTGGAAATAGTTTTATTTTCTGAAATAAAAGGTCTCTGGGTAGCTGCTAATTTCAGAACATCATGGTAAATACAGTTTTGTTAAACATAAGATAGCAGAAGATATATGGACTGTTTTATTTATCAAAACATTGTTATCAGATGTCCTATTATAACTAGGTTGAGTTTTAGGGTTGATAGCTAGAGAGAATATCAACACAAACACAAAACACAACATGACCAATAGAGAAATCGGAGGATAAACACATCCATTAACAAGACATTTCAAAAAGTTTTTGTTGCCTCAGAATTTTGGATCTTTTATAATTAAGTTTTTGCTGATTCCAAAATTTGGGGTGTTACAGTGTAGTTAAAACCTATTAGTGGAGAACTACCGTAAAACTTGTTGAAATTTGGTTTGCATGTTTGGTATCTCTAAGGTCTAGATATTTTCTAGTTAAAGTGTTTGAGCAACAAGGGAGACAATGTAGAGTTTTATAATGCTTGCAATATGCTTTGTATATACATTTTCTTGTCATAGTTTATACTTCTGTTTGCTTCAAACAACCTTGCTATCGAAAGCCTTGTATTGAGAGGAATACTTCTCGTGCATCCAAAACCTTGAGCCAAAACCTATCAAATACTTCATGTGCTACCTTTTATTCAAAATTTATTATCCCTTATTTTTGTCAATGTTTATTAGCTCATGAGGAAGTATGTGGTGTTACGGATATCAACCTTGTTGTTTGCTTTTAGACAGCCTTTCACAACCGGACTAGTGGCATATACACTGCTTATCCATTAATTTTCTAAAAAGAGCTGGCAAAAGGGGTGCCCAGTCCCAATTAATTACAACTTTAAACGCTGCATTCTCTTCACATGCTTGCCCTGATATAATGAGTGAAGCAATGATACTAGTTCCAAACTACATGTGTAAACAAAAGAGAAAAGAGGGATGATCTGTCCTTGGGTAGAAATAACGTCCTTTATGGGAGGCTCTCTTGAAAGTCTGGTTGACAAGGGGGGTAGAGTGCCCATTACCATTCGTTGACAACGACAAACAACACTCAAAACTTACTTTTATGCTCTCTTTATGATTTCAAAAACCTATAAAACTAAGAAGCTCTAGCACATGCTTGTATCCTTGTTTCCCTCTACGAAGGGCCTATCTTTTACTTTATGTTGAGTCAGTTTACCTACTTATTTCTATCCCCGAAGCAAACACTTGTGTCAATTGTGTACAACAATTCTTATATGCTTACTTATTGCACTTGTTATATTTCTTTGTGTTGACAACTATCTATATGATATACATGTTCAAAGTTGAAAGCCAATGCTTAAACTTATATCTTCCTTGTGTTTCTTCAATGCACTTTTACTTAGATAATATTGCATTATGAGTTAACTCTTATGCAAATCTTATCGATGATTGTTTGAAAGTACTTTTCATGAAGAGTTTTTACTTGTATGATGTAGTTGTTTACTCCTTATCTATTTGTTAGCAAACTATAGATCATTGCCTTGAGTCATTTCATTCATAACATGAGCCTTACAATATTATGTGATCAAGATTGTGTTAAAGCATGTCACTTCAGAAATTATTCTTTTTATCGTTCTTGCCTACTCGGGACGAGTAGAACTAAGCTTGGGGATGTTGATACGTATCCAACGTATATATAATTTCTTATGTTTCATGCTATGTTATACCATATTATTACATGTTTTATATGCATTTTATATAGTTTTATGCATTTTCTGGGACTAACCTATTAACAAGATGCCACAGTGCTAGTTCCCTATTTTATGCTATTTTTTGTTTCATAAAAGTACTTAAAGAAATATTCGCCAAATTGGAAATAAATTAACCAGGAATGATTATTGGAATATTTGCGTCGCGAAGAACCGAAGACGAGATGAAGAAGGGCCGCGAGGGGCCCTCACCACCTGCTGGCGCGGGCCCCATCCTGGCTGCGCCAGGAGTTGATGAGGAGCCCTCGGGCGGCCACCGACCTAGGTCTTTCGCCCATAATTATCCCTCAGACCTAAAAACATCGTACGGTTAGACACTTTCTCCTCCACGGGTCCCGAGCGCCGCCGCTATCGCCGATAAGTTTCGGGCACCCTGCCGGCACAGTGATCGACCCCCGGAGCCATCTCCATCGACTCCACTGCCTCCACTTCGACTCCATGATGGTTTGTGAGTAGTTCCGTCATGGACTACGGGTTATTGGCTGTAGCTAGATGGTACTCTCTCTCCCATGTACTTCAATAAAATGTTCTCATGAGCTACCTTACATGATTGAGATCCATATGATGTAATCCGTGTTGTGTTTGTTGGGATCCGATGAATTGTTACATTATGATCAGTCTATCTATATAAGTTTGTGAAGTTATTGCTGCAATCTTGTTATGTTTAATGCTTGTCACTAGTGCACGAGTGGCATGATCTTAGATCTGAGTTCTATTTTTATTGCTTAGATTGTATCTACAAGTTGTATGCACATGTCATTGTCCGGAACCGATGGCCCCAAAGTGACAACAATTGGGATAATCGGCGGGAATGACTGTGATGTGAGGATCACATACTTTCACCAAGTGTTAATGCTTTGCTCCGGTGCTCTACTAAAAGGAACACCTTAATTGCCAGTAGTTTCCCTAGAGGCCTCGCTGCAAACGGGCTGGCAGGACAAAAGATGTTATGTAAGTTTCTCATTGCGAGCACGCACAAACTATGTATGGAAAACATGCCTACTTAATTAATATTCTCGATATTCTTACTTAATGTTATTTCAATACTGTCAATGGCCCAACTGTAATTTGTTTACCCAACACTTGTTCTTTGAGAGTTACCACTAGTGTAGATAGCTGGGAAGCCCGGTGCTTCTGTCATCATCATTGCTTTCATGTAAACTCCACGCAAACAACTATTCTCTGGTGCTATTGTCTCCGTGTTACTGTTACTACTGCTCTCATATTACTGCTGCTTTCACATCACCCCTGTTACTAGTGCTTTTCCAGGTGCAGCTGAATTGACAACTCGGCTGTTAAGGTTTATAAGTATTCTTTAGCTCCCCTTGTGTCGAATCAATAAATTTGGGTTTTACTTCCCTCAAAGACTGTTGCGATCCCCTATATCTGTGGGTCATCAAGTGCATATACATAAAGAGTAGCATCACATATTCAACTAGATTACAAAGCTCATGATCACATAAAGATCACAATGGAGAGATAGATAGATTAGATAGCTACCGTAGATCCTGCAGCCCCGGAGAGAACTACTCACTCCTCATCATACGAGTCAGCAACAGAGATGGAGATGGCGGTGGAGTCGGGGGGCGGGGGGGGGGGGGGGGGGGGCGGGTTATACGGGCGAAAGGGCGAAGGTGGTAGAGCTCCGTGGGTCCCACACCACGTGCTCGCCCGGCCCAGAGGGCTGCCGCGTCCGGGGGTGGTGTGGGCCCCTCGGGCTCCGTCTTCGACTCCTCTTCGGTGCTCTGGAAAGTTCCCGATTAAAAACGGACTTCAGAAAAGAAATCGTCCAATTCCGAGAATATTTCCTTAAGTACTTTTCTGAAACAAAAAAACAACAGAAAACAGGGAACTGGCACTATGGCGTCTTGTTAATAGTTTAGTCCCAGAAAATGCATAAAACTATATAAAATGCATATAAAACATATAATAACTTTGTATAATATAGCATGGAACATAAGAAATTATAGATACTCTGGAGACGTATCAACGTCTTCAACTGATCAGACTCCCTCATCTTGATTTGGTGGTATCCTGAGTAGGCGTCCAAAACACAAAGTAGCCCGGAGCTTGCTGATACGTCCAAAACGTATCTACTTTCCCGAACACTTTTGCTATTGTTTTACCTCTAATTTGTGTGTTTTGAATGCAACTAACACAGATTAACGTTGTTTTCAGCAGAACTGCCCTGGTGTCTCGTTTATGTGCAGAAAATCAACTTTAGGGAAAAACACCAGAAAACACTTGGAAGTCAATATTTTACCCGAAGAGTCCCGGAGCCAGACGACGAGACGGTGGCGGGCTACGAGGCGCCCACACCACGCGCTTGCGCGGTCGGGCCCTGGTCGCGCCATGCCGAGGTGTGGACGAGTCGGCCACACCCATGAGCCCCCCTCTCGGCTATAAGAATCTCCTGACCTAAAAACGATCGGGGGCTAGACACTTCTCCAGAAAACATCTCCGTACGCCGCCGCCACCTCGAACCCTAATTCGGGGACCAAAAGTCTCTGTTCCGGCACCCTACCGAGACGGGGAATCGAAGGGGATCATCGCCATCGTCATCGCCAACGCCTCTCCACCAACCATCCATGTTTCCCCCATCCATGTATGAGCAATCCACCGATGTAGGCTTGAGGGGATGGTAGCGATTGGATGAGATCACTCATGCAATAGTTGTAATATCGTTAGGGCATGGTGCCTAGTATCCGTTATTGGTGTTTACGTCATTGTTGCAACTTGTTATGCTTAATGCTTGACACTAGGGACTGAGTGCCATGATTTAAAATCTGAACATGTTATTGTATCACGAGGATAATTATTGTTTTAGATCATATCTATGAGTTGTATACACATATTATTGTCCGGAACCGATGACCCCAAAGTGACAATAATTGGAATAACCGGAGGAAAATGGCTGTGATGTGAGAATCACATGTGTTCACGGAATGTTAATTATTGTTCATGGATGTGAGGAAAATGGCTCCGCTACATTATTAAAAGGAGTACCTTAATTGCCAGTAGTTTCCCTAGAGGCCCCGCTGCAAACGGGCTGGCAGGACAAAAGATGTTGTGCAAGTTTCTCATTGCGAGCACGCACAACTAAATTGGAATACATGCTTATGATTAGTTAATACTTGGATGCTCTATATTATTTATCTGCAAATGCCTATGCTTTGATATTACATGAATTATCTTATCCATGCAACGCCCGTACATCCGTCCCTATGCCTGCAGTATTTTAATCTCACTGTCTATTATAATCACAATCGATGTCTTATTTCTACTGCTGCTATTATTTCACTGTTGTCTCTGCTATAAAATTGTTGCTACTGTTAATCTGTCTCGAGCAAGTCTATTCGCAGGTGCAGCTGATCTGACTAATCATCTGCTAAGGCTTATAAATATTCTTTGTCTCCCCTTTGTGTCGAATCAATAAATTTGGGTTTTACTTCACTCGAAGACTGTTGCGATCCCCTATACTTGTGGGTCCTCAAGACTATTTTTTGGCGGCGTTGCCGGGAAGCATAGATTTATCTGTAAGCCCACCCGAGTGTGATATTGTTCGCTGTAATTTATTCATCATGGGAAAAAGTACTGATAAGAACTTTCCCATCGTGCCTTCCACTACAAGGAAAGGTACAACTCTGAACTCTGCTGTTGCTCTTGATTCTCCTTCTGTGTTAAGTAAGCTTGTTACACCACAACCTGCACGTTCTGTCACTACTGCTGAATCTGAAATTACTTATGATGATGCTTCTACTGTTCTTGATGAGACTGGTTCATTAGGTCCATTTTTAGATGCTACAATTGCTAAATCTAAACAAATTTAAAATGATGAAATTCTTTATGAAAATGCTGAAACACCTGTTAATTCACCTGAATTTACACATAATGCTTATGATGATCGTGATGACATGTATGTGGAGCTTGATGATTCTAGTGATGTTGAAGAAATTAATGCAACTAAAGATGCTAGTGCTGTTAGAAATCTTCTTGAATAACGTGTTGTTAGATATAAATTATCTCCTGGTGCTAAATTTGCATCACATCTCCTATAAACATTAAAGATAAAGCTTATGATTTCTCTCCTGATTTGGCTCACATAGCTATTGTTGAAAGAGAACCTTTCTGTGGTACTGAAAATGGAAGTGCTATAGAACACATGAATGTATTGTCTTTAAGTGGAATATTTGCTGAGGACATAAAAAGACGCACTTATTTTGTTGCTAAAATATTTCCTTTCTCATTAAAAGGAGAAGCTAAAACTTGGTATAATAATTTGTCTCCTGGTTCCATCACTAGTCCCAATGGTCTTCTTGATACTTTCTTTCAGAGATATTTTCCTGCTAGTGCTCAACATGATGCTTTGTTAAGAATCTATAATTTTAATCAGGATGAAGATGAGAAATTGCCTAAGGCTTGGACACGCTTTTGTTCCATATTGAGGGGCTAGCCAAACCATGATTTTGAGTAAAATTATCTACTTGATATATTTTATAGTGGACTAACTGCTGAATCTAGGACATAACTGGATAGTTTTGCTAATTGTGTTTTCAGGAAAAGGACTCCCGAAGAGGCTGAGGAATTACAAGCCATGATATGCAAGAATAATGATGATTGGGATATTCCTGAACCTACTCCAACACCACCACCAACACCGAAGAAGATGGGTATGATTGAATGAAATGAAGAAACAATGAAGGAAGCTAAAAGATCTCTTCAGGAGAGTGGTATTAAATCCGAGGATGTGAAGTATTTACCTCCTATTGAAGAATTATGTAAGCCAATTTCTCCTTCAATCGTAATGAGGTACACTCTCTCCAAAGGTTTGATGATGGAGGTATCACTTACTCTAAACCTCCTGCTCAATGCTTAGATGAATTTGATACTTTTATTACTAAGCAATGCAATTTTAATATGAGAATAGAGAATCATTTAATGGAAAATTGTCGTGTTATTAGTTATTTGCATGATATTGTTGATAGAACTTCTAATGATGTTAAAGTACTCATAAAACACTTTCACCTGGATCAAACTCAAATAGATCAACTTACTAAAGTGCAAAAAGAATTGCTAGTAAATGCCTCTATAGGTAAAGAAAACCTTGTTTGTGAAGTAACAACTAGAGGGGGTAAATCAATTCAAGATCCTTTATATCCTGAGGGACATTATTAAATAATTGAACAAGATTCTCAATGAGTTAATGAACCTAGTAATCCTTCTTGGACAAAGAAAAAGAAACATAAAACTGTTTTAGAATCCTCTGAACCTGTTAATGATCCTAATAGTATATCTATTTCTAATGCTGAAACTGAAAGTGGTAATGAACACAACAAAGATAGTGCTAGTAACAATGATAATGATAAGAATAGTAATTTGTATATGGAAGAATTATAAAAGGAATCTGAATCCAGGAGTGCTTTTCGAGGAGGAATCCAGGAGTGCCAGAGAGCAACCAGGATGGCCCATAGGCCCACCCCACCACATGGTGGCACGGAAGGCCTTGGGCCGCACCAACACATGGTGTGGGGCCCACAGGTCCCCCCCACTTACTCTCCTTGCTCCCCCTGCCTTCCTCTCACGCGCAAAACAACTTTTGACTTGCTCAAACTCGTGTTCTTGCTGCCCTCTCCCTGGAATTTCGATCTCCTTCTTCACCTCATTTCTGCTGCTGAAGATTTGGTTATCTACTCGCCGGTATGTGACTCCTCCGAATATCGAAGTAGAATTTTGTTTAGTGGTTTATATATGGAGTATTTTGATGTTGTAGATATCTTGTTTAGTGAGTTCGAATGCTAGTTCTAAGTTGAAAAAACTTGTTTTCATGCATGCTTAAGTCTCTAGCAAGTCACTATAGTAGTTTCCCTTCGTTTAGTTGGCTAAAAATCAATTTTATGATGTTTGTGAAAAATTTCAGAACATGGAAGTGAGCTAATATGCTCTAGATCCACGTGAGATAGTCGTGAACGACAAGATGAAAGTTCATTGGGAAGAAGGAGTATTCCCTACTATCTACCCGTGCTCAAAACTTATCGGGGTTGCAGGGATTGCACATGATTTCCATACTTTCTTGTCCAATGTAGGATTAGAGAATTTTGTTGAGGATCAACCTTTCAATATGCTAAGCTATCTATGTAGGTAGAGCAGTATTTCCGCTGCAATTTGACATCACATAACCCCACCGTGCATTATAAAATTTACAATAAATCTGTGGATTTGCCTTTTGGTGTTTTCTGTGTTGTAATGAGAGCGCCATGTGAGGGGTCCCTAGAGAAGCTGAAAGGGAAACCAAGGACATTGCCTCATTTGTATGAGGAGATTTTGTATGGGAGGAGTTTCTCTCAAGAGGACGGTAAAATCCGGAGTATTCATTTCCTTCCATTCGCTACTTTGTCTACTTCATTAATAAATGTGTTCTTGCTAGAAAGGCAGCCGCTAAACTAGGCTTGCCTGAGATAGCTTTTCTAGCAGCTGCATTGCGTCTTGATGGAACTTATAATTTGGGTGCTCTAATTGCTTACCGTCTCACCACTAACCTCGAGAGGGGAGGAATTTGTGGAGTATTAGTCGGTTCACGTTTGCTAGCTTTGCATTATTTGGAGCCTCATCCTCTTGATTTTCAGCTGCCTATAGAGAAATTAGATATTGATTCCATGAAGAAACATGAATTTATTGCTGAGGATGGTAATTTGCATTTTCTCCCTTATGCTATAACTTTTCCAAGGAGGTGACATTTTACAGTATCTACCATTGTTAGAACTGATATCTTGCCTACACCTTTGCTGAACTTTGCTGGCGGGGGAACTTGTCAGTCTCAGAGGCTAAAGTTGATACACTTGGGGAGCAGCCCGGCCCGGATAGTGGGGGCAATGAAGAGGAGCATGGAGGTGGCTTCATTCAGCCCCCGGAGATAGCCAGTTTTGTGTACCCGGATCCGGGGTATGCAGGACCTTCGGGATCTTGCTCCACATGCAGCCGATACGGAGTATGATTACACAAGGCCTGACCTACCGAGTTGGAGCCATTATTCTCCTTGGGGTTTATATCCACTTATTAAAAAACAATAATATTGGGGGGAGGTATACCAATACCATACTCATTTACACATCATTATCATTCGGTACTTTGTATATCCATGTTCCATTTTAGTTTCTTTCTTTCATTTGTTCATGCTTGGTATTGCTTTCCATAAAATCAAAAATACTAAAAATATTTGTGTTATTTCTCTTGATGTTTTGTTTTAGTATCTAGTATTAATATGCTTATTATTTATTTCAGTTCAATATGCAAAAACACAAAAATATTTTGCTTTGTTGTGTGCTGTTTCGTGCATGGACAGATTTCTGATGTCCACCGTTTAATTCATAACTCTTCCAATAAACATTAGAATGACCTTAAATTTTGTGTGCATGTTCCTCATATGTATACTCAACTTTAATTAATATTGAGTTTTCTGATCTGGGCATGTTAAGGTCCTCGAAAAAAATCTTCTTTGCTGGCTGTTCTGTTTTAGTTTCTAAATCCGAAAACCCAAAAATATTTGTTGTTTCTGTTTGGTTTTGTATAGTTTGTTTCAGAGGTCATTACCTTCATTTACTCCATGGATCTTGGTTATTATTTAATATCTTTCAAGCACACAAGTGATAAGGAAATTATGATGATCTATGAAAATTTGAGTTGGGTAAGAGGCTAATAATGAACTCTATTTGTTATTCATTTTTGTACATATACTCATTCATGTGATCATGACTAGATAGTTAGCATAACGTATATTTCGATTGGTGGATGCTTAGTAGTTCTTGTTCTCTTATGATCGTTTCCAATTTATTGATGATGGATGTCATTTTTCTATGGATATTTGCTTGCATTGTTTTGTTCATAATACAATATGACATTGTGGTGTCCTCCTGTGAATAATTCATTTGAATTGACTTGGCACATGCTTACACATTTTATGACTGAAAACAAAAAGTAAATTAAGCTTTGATGATTTATTTTGCCTCAGAGTTCTAGTATCATTTTTATGCCTCCGTGATACGTCTCCAATGTATCTATAATTTCTTATGTTCCAAGCTATATTATACCAAGTTATTAGATGTTTTATATAGTTTTATGCATTTTTTGGGATTAACCTATTAACAAGATGCCACAATGTCAGTTCCCTGTTTTCTGCTGTTTTTGGTTTCAGAAAAGTATTTAAGGAAATATTCTCGGAATCGGACGGGTGGGCGGCTGAGGCGGCCACACCGCGTGCTTGCGCGGCAGGAAGCTTGGCCGCGCGAGCGACACGTGTGGGCCCCTCGGGCCTCTACCGACCTCGCCCTTTCGGCTACATATACCCCCTGGCGTAGAAACCCTAGCACAGTGTTCATTATTTCCTCCATGGGTCCCGAGCCGCTGTCGTCATCAACACCAATTTGGGAGAGACCAGAACTTCTCCCCGGCACCCTGGCGGGAGGGGGAATCGACTCTGGAGGGCTCTACGTCACCATGCCTGCCTCCGGACAGATGCGTGAGTAGTTCACCCTTGGACTACGGGTCCATAGAAGTAGCTAGATGGTTGTCTTATCCTCTTATGCTATCATGTTTAGATCTTGTGAGCTGCCTATCATGATCAAGATCACCGTTATGTTACTTCATGTTGTGTTTGCTGGGATCCGATGAATATTGAGTACTAAAGTTAATGCTTCATAATATATCATGTGTGTGCTATTTAATGATCTTGCATGCTCTTGGTTACTGGTAGATGCTCTGACCAAAGAGATGCTTGTGACTCCAAGAGGGGGTATTTATGCTGATAGTAGGTTCATGTCTCTATTTAATCTGGGGTGGTGAAAGCTACCTCTAAGGTTGTAGATGTACTGTTGCTACTAGGGATAAAATAGTAGTACTTTATCTAAGGACGATGTTACTTACTTACTTTACACATAGTGCTTAAGGCGATAATCTTTTGCATGCAACTCAATACTGAAAGGGGTGCGGACGCTAACCAGAAGATGGATTATTAGTCATAGATACGGTTGGAACGGTCTATGCATATTGTTGTAATGCCCAAATGAATCTCACACTAGATCTCATAACGTTGGTATATGCATTATTATGCACTTCTTTATTCTATCAATTTCCCAGCTGTATTGTTTACCCACATAAATGTTATTGTTATTTATGGCGAGACACCACTGGTGAACTGTGGACCCTGGTCCTTTCGTTTAATATGATAAACCACAAACTGCAAACCTGTTACTTTCTGCAAACAAACATCTTTCTTCCACACACACGTTTAATCCTTTGTAACATCAAGCTAGTGAGATTGACAACCTCACTGTTAAGTTGGAGCAAAGTATCTTAATTGTGTTGTGTGCAGGTTCCATGTCAACTTAGCACCAATCTTTCAAGCACCATTGTGGGGAGATGAGATTCTCTTGAAGACCCTCACATTCCCTCATCAAGCTCTTTTCTGGCGTCGTTGACACCTCGAAATTTGCTGCTGCACTCCTTCATACCTTCCTCTTTCTGAGGACCCCTCTGACTACTCGTCAGAGATGCCCACGTTATGTAAACAGATCACGATCCCAATGATCAGTGCATCACGATCACATAACCAACATGGTATACAAAGTAACATCATTCAACTCGGATAACACAAGACTTACATAAATGGTGGTCACATGACCAAGCCTGCAATCATCGTCACACAAGACGGGAATTAGCTTCGATACAACGGAAGTTTTCGGCTAGCGTCAGCCCTCGTCATGTCCTGACGCCTTCCCACAGAGCAGTTGAGCGGTGACACTCTGTTCACAAAGTCGTCGGCGTTCTCCTTCTTCTTGTCGTACATCTCCTCGTATAATCTGGACATTTGAATATCCAGGGACAAAGCCATTTGAGTACATTTACCTACTCGCAAGACCACCTCTAGGGTTTAGTTTTTCATGGAGATGCAAGCAACACATTTTCGAAAAAACTAGGATGGCTCCTATATACAACTATAGGGTTTAGTTTTCGAATACCATGATTTTCCCGACATAGAGAATACGATATCTCTATATCTTTGTTGAAGAAAACATTTAGAGATAGAATTCTCTTCTCTTAGATATAGCAATGACATATCCAAGTACTGAAAATTTTCTTTTGTAAAAGTTTGTCAAAACACTAGGATAGGGAGACCCCTTCTTCCTTCCTTGAGATCAGACTGATTGTCTCCCCGAGATCAACCATACACACTCAAATTCCGTACCTCCTTGTTTCACCGAAAACAATTTTCTTGAAAAACAATTTTCTTTCTCCAAGGCGCCCAGTGTGGCCTTTCCAACCGTCCATGACCGCAGACGTGGCTATTCGAATAGATTTACACTCTGTAGAGGTTGCACACTTTACCCACACCAAACGGTCATTCCGCCGTGTCTGTCATGGCCCGTCATACGACAACATGCGGGTGTCCGGATAACACAATAAAACTTTCCACTATGTCCACCCTAGTATCGGGGCCTCCCGGTGGGTTTGTTCTCCCCGGCACCGTGTGCTACACTAGACCTCTGGTGTTTCCTCGGGACGCTACACCGCCACAGCAGGAGACCCGCTGTAATCGTCCGGCGCGATTTCCACTTGTGTATTGCCTCGTACAACGGCAACCCGGCTTCAGGGGCCCAGCGCCCATAGATAGTATGAAAGCTCCAATACTAAAATTGACAAGCTTCCGGCTAATCCCTACCCATGTCAGGTAGTGTGGTTGTACGGGTTAATTGTTCTGGCGGCAGGAGGGACTTCGAAATTGAACCTCCATCTCCGACTGCTCCCAGCAGCTCGGGTTTTCACAACTTGTCCGAATGCTGTCAGCATCTCAGGTTTTGTGTTGCCTTTTTTTTAACTTACAGGAAAGAAGAAGATGTTACAAAGTTGAGATGGTCAAGATGTTGAAGATTTGGAGAAGATAGGATTAGTTTAAGATGTAAATTTCTTATGTAATTTTCATATACTCATTTGTAAAGACAATGTAATATTGTGAGTTATTAATAAAGTGATTTCATTTGTCTTAAATCACTTTTCATTTGTAATTTCAATTTGTAATTATTATATGTGTAATGCACATATTTATCCTGGAATAACTTAATATTTATTTCTGAGTTATTTCAAATTCAAATTTATTTGAATATTCAAATTTGATCAAAATTCACACAAACAAGAAATTACCCAAAGGTCATGTCGAAATTTGTATCATTCAACTAAAATGAGCTAAACCCTAACTCATTAAGATGAAAGAAACTCCGATCACTCCAAGGTTTTAGTTTGCGAAAAATTTATTCAAGTTTTTAGATTTTGAGATGCATGCATGGAAATGCAGGAGTTCCTATTTCTACTCTCCATTGGTTCCTAAATGCTGGGATATTACATGGACGACACGTCAGATCCAGTAAGCGCCACGTCGGAAATGAATTTCTGCAAATTGTTCTTAATTAGATTAATTTGACAGTTTTGCAAAATAGTCCTTGTATTTGAAACCTTCATAACTCTTTAACCACAACTCCAAATTTGACAAATTTTATATATTTATAAAGCCTCTGATATATAGAATATTTTAGATCTGTTACAATTCAAATTTGACTTAGTTTAAAGTATTCAAATTCAAATGGATGATTTGATTATATTTGTCATAACTTTAAATCTATAATTCCAATAATTGCAAATAAATTTTTTTTGGAATCCTTAGAATATGTGTTATATTATGCTTCTGTTAGAAAATATTTTTTGAGAATAGTTTTGACGATTTAATAATCATACCCTTAATTTGAATAGTTTGAGTAAGTTTGACATAACTTTTGATAGAAACATTATTTTTGAATAAATCCAATTGCTATAAATATTTTTAAATCCTCTCTGTCCATTAGGACTGTTTATAAATTTTGTTATAATAATTTGATCACATAAAACTTTAATCTTATATTTATTCCTTTTATTCTATTTTACAAAAAGAGAAATTAATTAAATTGCATTTATAGCCTCATGCATACTTTATAAATATCACAAAAATAAGTATGATGTTTCTTACGAGTAAAAAGTGCACTGCATGCATAACATATTTTTCTCATATAGATATACTTCTCATAGCAAAATCTCTTCAATATTTTCTCTATGTTAGGATTATTTTCAACTTAGTATTTGGTAAAGTGTTGTGCACTAGGACACTTAGAATTTACAACATGGAGCAAGAAGGTCAATGAAGGAGTTAGCCAAGAAAACAAGACTTCAGAGTATCTTCAAGGAGTAGAAGCACTTAGAAGAAAATCAAGAAGATGTCATGAAGACCAACCAGCTATATTTTCTAAGTCTTGATTTCCCCTTCTTACTTTTCTCCCTTTTTCTCTTAGACCTCATGATGACTAAGTTAAATCCAAGACCAGCATCGGTGATACAAGAAATCATCAAGTCTGAAGATTTATCAAGTCTACAAAAATACAATCAAGACATCACCAAGGAGAAAGTTACAAGTCTGGAGATGAAACCTGGAAGACCAACTACATCTTTCTTTCTATCTTTCCCCTCTTTCCTAATCTTGCCTTTCACTTTAGACATAAACAATTTTTATCATGTTATTACCATCTTGAAGTTTGTTGGATCCTAGCGGCATAGTGAGATGAAGCGGCTTGGAGACTAACCTTACATGTCCATGTACATGAGACCTGTTCCACATTTATAAGTGGCTGGCCGGGTGTCTATCTCTCTCACTATAGTGAATATCCAATTTACAAAGAGTTGTTAATAATTATTGATCACTTTGAAGAATAGACTTAGTATTTCCCTAAGTATTTATGCACATCATGACTAAGCCATTAGAGTGCTTATTCAAGATGATTTAGAAGAAAGTATTTTGTCCAACCTACGACTTTGGTCCTTAGTCATTTTGACCAACCTATTTGCCTTGCAATACTTAAAAGATTTTCATGGCATGACATGCACCTCTAGTCCTTAGAAATATTTTGCACATCATGCATAAACATATTTTTTCCTTAGAAGTTTTATAAAACTTGTTTGTTCATTGTGAATGTTTTTGTATGCATTGTGTAGTTTTGTTTTATGTTGATTGTGCTATTGATGCTTGCATATATTGTTTAGATTGAACGGAGAGCCCCGAGTTATGTTGAAAAGAGTTTGTGAGCAGAGACATCATTCAAAGGCAAGTGGCACATTCATAAACCTCCTACTATTTTCTATATGCATTACTTAGTGTATTTATAGATAAGCATGTGTAGGATAGTATTGCTATGCTAAACCTGTGTAGAAATTCCTTACTCATGTGTCTAGGTTCCTATGCGATACTTAGTTGAACTATTGATGCTATGCAAATGTTGTTTTGTAAAAATCTAAATTCTACTAAGTTAATAAAGAACCTCTTGGGTGGACTGGTTGTATATGGAGTCCAGTTGAGTGGCTACTCAGGACCATGTCTATTGTTCCTGGAGTACGTGCACATGTGGATGGCCACCCAGGGAACAGAGGAATCTGAAGAACTCCGTGTGACGATTGCTTCCAGTGCAGTTGTTGCCATACGGGCTCTGGCTTGATCAATTAAGTTGCGTGGACTCGCCCCGGCTTGACAAGCAGATGTAGTGGGTGTAAGGTGGAACGGGTCAAACTAGAGTGGGAGTTAAAATGAGTCTGAAAGATCTCGTCTTATTTTTCTCCTTTTCCCTATCACTATAAGAGTGTAAAGGATAGTTTGGGTTGAATGGGTAAAATGGTGAATGTGCACAACCTCTGCAGAGTATATAACTAAGTACTTAGCCGTGTCCCCGGTACGGACAATTTGAGCAGCTGATAAAGGACGTCAACGGAGGATTCCACCATTCCAACTTAAAAAATATAAAACTTGATGGGTGAACAAGGGTAGAAGGAGGCAGTGGTTGTCATACCATGAATGTCTCGATAGAAGAAAAGTGTTTTCCAATGAGTTAGGCAAAATTGGGTTTATGCAAAATAGCCTTGAACTCCACCAACCAATTATGCATATAGGTTATTAGAGTTATTACACTAAGTGTCCACCATAGTGTCACTTGATAGACTCCATTTTTAATGGAATCTGAACCACGTTGTTGCAATATTTTTCTTATTGTAGATTGATCAGATGACGAGTGAGGTTTCGTCTAAAGGTTTCGAGTCTACAACCAACATGTTTTCGCCTCTGGCAACATGAAGATGATGGAGACTCACTTCTATGTATTTCCGCTGTTTATTCTTTCTGTGCTAGCTTTATGCTATGCAAGTTGTAAAAAAACATTTTCCAAGTCTGGATCATCGATGTAATAAAATTCATACTTTGTTGTGATATTACATCGTAAACTGTGTGTGCAAACGAATCAATCCAGGGATTTGCACTATACACAGGTACCTTGCCATATTTTAAGTGTAGGTACGCTCAGTCGGAGATCCCAAATCATCTTTCTTTCTAGCCTCTCAATCAGAAAATTCATCCCCTGCCAGTTTTCAAGTTTCCATGTCAGAAAATTTCATTTCTCAAAACCTCTCGAGTTATCAGAATCATTCCAAGCATTTGCTTTGTCTTTCTAGCCTCTCCGAATCTCGGGGACGAGATTCCTTTTAATGGTGGTAGTATGTAACATCCCAAAATTTTGGAATGTTTAAAAATATCTAAAATTTAAAACTATTGTTTTGATTAAAATAAAACATTAAAATGCATAAGAAAACCAACTATAAAAGACTTCAAGCATATTTATAAAAATTTAATATTACAAATATCTCAAATAAACATTATTTTCAAAGGTTGTTTCAAGTTAAACATTATATTATCCATTGTATTTCTTAAATCCTCAATATGTAAATTGACAAATAATTTTCAAACTTTCAAACCATTTTCATAATAAAATAGTTTCTTTATAAGTATTTGATTTCAACCACTTAACCATAGCTATTCATAAATTAAAATAATATTTACAAGTGTTCTTTTAAACTATTTAAAACATGGTCTATTTTGCCAAATGATCTTCATTCTTTTACCTGACTTCAAGACATAGTTCTTGGAAATTTCAAGTCTATAGTTTATAACTTTAAAACTTCCTAGATTTTATAGTTAATGAATTATCCAAATGGGATTTTCATTAACTTAGATTATTTTTGTTATTTTTCAAAACATAAAATGATTTTCATGAATATATTTAATATAAGAAATGAAATAAATCTATACTCTTTTCCAAATATATTTTGTGGGGTTCCAAATGATTTATCATAATTTAAAACTTAATGTTGCACAAAATATTTTGAAATAAAAATGAATACATTACATTTTCTCTTTTCATTTCAAATAGATGGGTTATGTTATTTAATATAGTACTAAAGCCCAAAATGTTTTCAATACTGAAAAATGAGTTTAATTACCTTACTTTCAAACTTATATAAGTGTTGTATATTATAAATTTTATTTAGCCAAAAATAAAATTATTTAAATCCTATATTCAAATTTAACACCAAGTGTCAAATTTGTATTTAATCGATATTTCAAAATTATTATTTTTTGAACATTGTTCAAAACATGCCTACAACTGGTTTAACACAAAGATATTAATTTTACCAATTTTTAGATATTTATTTGACTTCATTTGGATGTTTAAATCAAAAGTTATAAAAGACATCAGAAAAAGGAAAAAGAAAATCCCCTATGACATCAGGGATGACGTCACCCTTCTTCAACCTCCGTCCGTAATTCCCTCCCGAAATTTGCTCTCCAAATTCGCTTCCAAATCGGTGCGTTCCTTGCGGGATTTGCTCCCCCTCCCCCTCCATATAAACCACGACCCCGCCACCGTTCTGCACCACCCCAAACCCTAGCAATATCGCCACCAGGCTGCTCGGATTCATCTCCGAAGCTCCGCCATTTCCGCCGCCGTGTTGCTCACTTTCCGGCCAAGGTAGCACGCCCCCGAGCCTGAGACCTTCCCCATCTTCCTCCCCTTGTCATTGCGCTTGTCCCTGACCGCTTCTCCTAATTTTCCGCAGCGAAATTGTCAAACTCGAGCACGTCCGAAGCTCGCCGACGCCCGACGCACTCCGGCCACTTCTCCAAGCCGTTCCAGGATGGGCTCGAGCATGCCGTCTACACCATCGTCTTCCCCGCGACCCTCCGCACCTCTCCGTGGCCTCGACGATCCCGGAGACGCCCTGGACGCCCTCTCCGTCGACCGCCCGAGCGTCGGGGCCACCATCCCCATCGTCTCCGGCGAAATCCCGCCGCCACCTTCTGGTTATCAAGGTGAGCCGTACGATCTAAAACGTGTGGCCACGATTAGATGTATTTAAATCGAACCAGTACTTAGATCCTAACAGTCAGATCTAGATCTGACGATCCAGATCGTTTCACTTAATCCAGTCAGCGCTCCAGTCAGCGCCCACGTGGACGAGACGTCAGATCCAGTCAGCGCCACGTCGGAAAATGAATTTCTGCGGATTTTTCTTAATTAGATTAAATTGACAGTTTTGCAGAATAGTCCCTTTATTTGAAATCTTCATAACTTTTTAACCACAACTCCAAATTTGACAAATTTCATATATAGGGAAAGCCCCTGACATATAGAATATTTTAGATCTGTTACAATTCAAATTTGACTAACTTTAAAGTATTCAGATTTCAAATGGATGATTTGAGTATATTTGTCCTAACTTTAAATCTATAATTCCAAAAATTGCAAATAAAATTGTTTTGGAATCCTTAGAATATGTGTTATATTATGCTTCTGTTAGAAAATAATTTTTGAGAATAGTTTTGATGATTTAATAATCATACCCTTAATTTGAATTTGAGTACTTTTAACATAACTTTTGATAGAAACATTATTTTTGAATAAATCCAATTGCTATAAATTTGTTTAAATCCTCTCTGTCCATTAGGACTATTTTTAAATTTTGTTATAAAATTTTAATCGCATAAAACTTTAGCTTATATATATTCCTTTTATTATATTTTGCAAAAATAGAAATTAATTTAATTGCATATATAGCCTCATGCATACTTTATAAGTATCACAAAAATAAGTATGATGTTTCTTATTATTAAAAAGTGCATTGCATGCATAACATATTTTTCTCATATAGATATACTTGTCATAGCAAAATCTCTTCAATATTTTCTCCTTCTCACTTTACTCCCTTCTTCTCGTAGACCTCATCATGACTAAGTTAAATCCAAGACCAGCATCGGTGATACAAGAAATCATCAAGTCTGAATATTTATCAAGTCTGCAAAAATTCAATCAAGACATCCCCAAGGAGAAAATTACAAGTCTGGAGATGAAACCTGGAAGACCAACTACGTCTTTCTATCTTTTACCTCTATCCTAATCTTGTCTTTCACTTTAGACATAAACAATTTTGATAATGTTATTACCATCTTGAAGTTTGTTGGATCCTAGCGGCATAGTGAGATGAAGCGGCCTGGAGACTAACCTTACATGTCCACGTACATGAGACCTGTTCCACAATTCTGAGTGGCTGGCCGGGTGTCTGTCTCTCTCACTATAGTGAATATCCAATTTACAAAGAGTTGTTAATAATTATTGATCACTTTGAAGAATAGACGTAGTATTTCCCTAAATATTTATGCACATCATGACTTAGCCATTAGAGTGCTTATTCAAAATGATTTATAACAAAGTATTTTGTCCAACCTATGACTTTAGTCGTTAGTCATTTTGACCAACCTATTTGCCTTGCAATACTTAAAAGATTTTCATGGCATGACATGCACCTCTAGTCCTTAGAAATATTTTGCACATCATGCATAAACATATTTTTTTCCTTAGAAGTTTTATAAAACTTGTTTGTTCATTATGTATGTGTTTGTATGCATTGGGTAGTTGTGTTTTATGTTGATTGTGGTATTGTTGCTTGCCTATATTGTTTAGATTGAACGGAGAGCCCCGAGTTACGTCGAAAAGAGTTTGTGAGCAAAGACATCGTTCAAAGGCAAGTGGCACATTCATAAACCTCCTACTATTTTCTATATGCATTACTTAGTGTATTTTTACATAAGCATGTGTAGGATAGTATTGCTATGCTAAACCTTTGTAGGAGTTCCTTACTCACGTGTCTAGGTTCCTATGCAATACTTAGTAGAACTATTGATGCTATGAAAATATTGTTTTGTAAAAATCTAAATTCTACTAAGTTAATAAAGAACCTCCTGGGTGGATTGGTTTTATATGGAGTCGAGTTGAGTGGCTACTCACGCCCATGTCTTTGGATCCTGGAGTACGTGCACTTTTAGATGGCCACCCAGGGAACAGAGGAATCTGAAGAACTACGTGTGACGATTGCTTCCAGTGCAGCCATTGCCATATGGGCTCTGGCTTCATCAATTAAGTTGTGTGGACTCGCCCTGGCTTGACAAGGAGATGTAGAGGGTGTTAGGTGGAACGGGTCAAGGCAGTGTGGGAGGGAAAATGCTTCTGAAAGATCTTGTCTCATTCTTCTCCTTTTCCTTATCACTACAAGTGTATAAAGGATAGTTTGGGTTGAATGGGTACAATGGTGAACATGCACAACCTCTGCTGAGTGTAAAACTAAGTACTTAGCCGTGTCCCCGGTACGGAAAATTTGAGCAGCTGATCAAGGACGTCAACGGAGGATTCCACCATTCCAACTTCAAAATTAAAACCTGATGGGTGAACAAGGGTAGAATGAGACAGTGGATTTCATGCCATGGATGTCCTGAATAGAAGAAAATTGTGTTCCAAAGAATTAGGAAAAATTGGCTTTATGCAAAATAGCCTTGAACTCCACCAGCCAAATATGCATATAGGTTATTAGAGTTTTCCTTTAAGTGTCCACCATAGTGTCACTTGCCAGACTCCATTTTTAATGGAATCTGACCCACGTTGTTGCAATATTTTTCTTATTGCAGATTGATCAGATGATGAGTGAGGTTTCGTTTAAAGGTTTTGAGTCTGTAACCAACATGTTTTCGCCTATGGCAACATGAAGATGATGGAGACTCAGTTCTATGTATTTCCGTTGTTTAGTCTTTTAGTGCTAGCTTTATGCTATGCAAGTTGTAAAGACTATATTTTCCAAGTCTGGATCATCGATGTAATAAACTGATACTTTGTTGTGATATACATCGTAAACTGTGTGTGCAAACAAATCAAACTAGTGATTTGCACTATACACAGGTAGCTTGCCATATTATAAGTACAGGTACGCTACAACACTGGAGAGGGATTGGCCGAAGGGGGCGGTGGGCGAGCGTCTCTGGAGAGAGGATCAGCCACGAGATGGTTGAGGGCACTGGTTGGGTGGAGAGGGAGGTGAGTAAGGTGGAGGTTGTCTCCTGCACGCCAGGTGTTCGACAAAAGGCCCAAGCCAATAAATAAAAAGAGAGGGGAGCTAGGGTTTGCCTGTTCTGAGGCCAAGGGGCCCAGGGGGTGTGTGAGGATCCAAGGCACGTCCAAAAAAAGTTTTGGGGGAGAGAGGAGTGGATGTTAGGGTTTTGAATATTTTCTGGCTTATTTGGTTAGGCAGCTTAGCATGGATGGATTAGTCAATCTTTTGAACAGAAAATTGAAAGACAAGATGGGTTGATTAGTGGGGATATAGGTGTTGTACTTGGCTAAATAGATTAGGTCAAAAGGGTTTAACAACACTATATACAAAAATGACAAGTTGCTATTTAGTAACATTACATATCGTCACATTATAACGTAGCACTTAAAACAAGCATGACATAATGATCAAACATTTTTTAATATTTTAAATAAGGTTATGGATAGATAGTGGAGATGTTAAGGATGAGGTTAGGTGAGTTGCATTTCCAAATTGAAATAAATAACCCATAATTATCATGTTCTAGAAATGCTAAAAGTTAATAGTAAAGAAGATTGTTAACTCTTATTTGAAAATATAATATTTGACTTTCTTTTGAAATGAAACGAAATGAAGAAGGGGTAAACACACCACAATCTTAGAGGGCATCATTTAAGCATAAAAGGTCTCACATCAAATCACATACCAAGATGGACACATAGTATCCACATATCAAAACAAACGACCATCAAATGCAAGCCAAACAATTCCAGAAACAAGTAAATCAATAACAATCCAAGCATTTGGAATAAAACAAGTATAAGGTGAGATGGTGACCAATATGATCTAGACATGGTTCTTAGTAGAAATAGAATTAATCAAACATGTTGAGAATTAATTTCCAAAGGGTAATAAAATAGGTTTTGTTTTTGAAAAGAGGGTTGCTAATACTTGCAACAAATTAAACTCAACAAATTTTAGGACTCATTATGTTGTCCAATATAGTTTTGCAGAGATATGACTTTTGTAGATCTTTTACTTTCTCAAATATTGGGCCTTTGGCTTGCAGCTGAATCAAAACATATGGGTAAAAGAAGTTGGGTAAAAGTAAGATAGGAGAACATAGGGGCTATTTTTACTTGTCACAAGAGTTATGAAAAAACTTGGTTCAATTTAATAGGTTGCTATTTTGAGGTCAAAACACAAACAACCAAACACAATTAAGCCACCTCGAGAAAGCATGAGTAAAACTAATCCACTAACAATGCATTTCAAAAAAAGTTTTTGTTAGTCCTAATTTTTGGGTTGTTTATAAATAAGTTTTAGTTGCTTCCAAAATTTGGGACGTTACAGACCTTCCCCCCTTAAAAGAATCTCGTTCCGAGATTCCTAAGAGGGTACTAAGAGAGTGCAAGGATAGGGGTTCGTTATTTTGTCATCTTCCGAGGTTGTTGATTCTTGCATGAGGTTTCCTTGTCGATGAGGTGTCTGATTTCTTCTGGACGACTCGGGTCTTTGTTGAAGGTGTTGACATGTTGGTAGTTGCTGATGTAGGGTTCCTGTTGAGTTGACTTCAAAAACTCCAGGGTTGGGGTGCAAAGAACAAATTGTCACAACTCCCTAATAAAATTAACGTACGTCTTCCCGCCCTTAAAAAAAGGACACTAGAAGGGTTAAAGCTGATTGTATGAGTTGCCGCTGACTTCGGGACGTTGTTGCCCTTGGGTATCACGAAGATCTTCATCTTGGTCGTAGCTCCTCGGTTTTTGGGGGTTGATGTAGACACGTTTCCCGATATTTCCGTCTTGTGGGGTCAGGAGTTAAACATCTGTCAACTGTTTTCAAGCCTCACAGGGGTGTCAGGTCCGTAGACTTGACTCTCTTATTTTCATAAAAAGCCCAAGGGTGTTGAGATCTGCTAAAGGCGTCTAAACTTGCTTGATGTTAGGTCTTGCCAACTGCAACAGTCTTTGTTCTTTTTGTCGTTCTTGGCTTCTTGCTGGACATAGTGTCTCCTTGTGTATCCATCTTTAGTTTAGCCAACGAAGAGTGTTGATGGAGACTTTTTTGGTTATAAGGCTTCATGATGCTTAGCAAAAGTCTTTAGAGGCCAGTCGGATTTAATTTATCCTGAAAGATGAGTACTTATTTCTATATTACTCTAATCGGGTCAGTTGAGTTCAAAGAGTTGGTGCTCAGAAGGAATTGATGACTCTTGCTTAGAGGTACATCTTCATGTAGATGATGTTCAGTGCAGTTTGCCTCCGTTGTTGCTGACGTCGATCTTCTTTGCACGTCATGGCTTGAGGTTTTCATAAAGTCTTCAAAATGTCGTGGCTCTTGGCGGCATTCGAGTCCTCCGTGTTGCCATCTGTAAGAGAGACTTCTATTTGCACTTCTCTTTTGATCTCGGTTTGTAGGTCTTGAAGAGGTTAGTTAGTAACAAGTCATTGGTGTTAGATGCTACTAAAAAAGTTAGATATGTTAGGTTAGTGATGGTATACGTGTAATTCAAATAGTTCATTAAACTAGGAAAGGCTCAACACATTCGGGGATGGGCTATATTTGGGGCTTCGGTATCATGTGTAGCTTATAACTCTCACATGATAAAGTTTAGATTAGAAGGAAAACATTTTAGGAAGTTTTTAAGGACAGGTTTATAAGTGCATTCGGGTGCATCTATGGCAAAAGGTAAGAAAGGTCTTTGTGTAAAGATAACAAAATGTTTTAAACAAATTTAAAGTATGTGCCTAATATGCATTGCCTACAAGGCGTCCTTGTGAAATATACCAGAGAACCACATATCCACAACAAGCATACAAACAAAGCACACACGGGCAACAAGCATACCAGCAAAAGATCACACAAGACACCTATAGAACAAAAATGGCACTCAACAATCACGTTAGTCGGAGAATCGAACCAAGGGTCTTATCCTAGAAGTCCTATGGGTCTTGGTCATTCCTACTTGTTGGAGTCTAAATTTCTTATGCTTGGGCTCCTGTTGGAAAGCTTGAGATTGTCGAAGTTGCAACTAGAGTAAATTATTGCGGTTGAGGTCTTGACAATTCAATTTAATAGGTTGCTATTTTGAGTTCAAAACACAAACAACCAAACACAATTAAGCCACCTCGAGAAAGCATGAGTAAAACTTATCTACTAACAATGCATTTTAAACTAAGTTTTTGTTAGTCCTAAATTTTGGGTTGTTTATAAATAAGTTGTTGTTACACTCTTGGGGTTTCCCAACAACACACCACCGTGTGCATCAATCTCTTTTCTGGCGCCCTTGCCGTGGATTTGAAGAGTTCTTCTACGAGGGGAATTTCTCACTTCCAATCTTTTTATTTTGTTACTGTCTTGCTTAGTATATTTTATTACTGTCTTGTTTGCTTAATATAAAAAATACAAAAAAGAATTAGTTACTTGCATTATTATTGTTATTTCGGTTTAATATTTAATTTTCAGTTTTTCTACTATTTTGTTATTTTGGTTTGTTAATTAATTTGCTAAAATGACTATGCTGAGAATACTAAGTTGTGTGAATTTACTAGCACCAACAATAATGATTATATATGCACACCTATTGCTCCACCTGCATCTAAATCAGAATTCGTTGAAATTAAACCTGCTTTGATGAACCTTGTTATGAGAGAGCAATTTTCTGGTGTTAGTTTTGATGATATTGCTGCCCATCTAAATAATTTTTGTAGAAACCCAAGTTTGCTAAATGGAAATATAAGGTGTGTTTTGAGCATTGCATGCATCCTATTTAATTTGGACAAGAATTTGCATTTTTAATTTCACATGTTCGCTTTTGAAAGAAAGGGTTAAATTCTTGTTATTCTTGGTGAACTCAAAATATTCCAAATATTCAAAATCCAAGACTACCAGTGGCTTCCTTGTGAAATTTTGAATCTTCTAGTATTTTTCTGCAAATTTTTCTTTTTACAGAAAAGCCCAAACCTTTTAAATAAGTAACCAGGGGCCTGTTTGTGAAAGAAACTGGCAATAATTAAAATCTTCAGGGGGGTTTTCAGAAAACAGGGATCGTCTTCAAGCTTCCGACCTCCCCGTGCGCCGGTGGCGTGCGCTCCGCCGTCCCTCGCCTCCCCGCGCTGCGATTCGCGCCGCCGCCCTTCCCTGGACTACAAGAAGCCCGCCGCCGCTCCGGAGAAACCCTAAGCCATTCCCATTTCGTCTCCTCCTTCCTCAGCTCGCCCGAAACCCTAGCTACGTCCGGCGAGAAACCCCGGCGAATCCCGGCCACCTCCTGCTCCGGCGAGAAGACCAGGAGCTCCGCCGCGCTCCTCTCTTCCTCCTCCTTGAGTTGCTCGTGCCAGGAAGCCGCGAAGCCGGAGAAATCGATCGATTCCCTCCGCTGGTCCGCCGCCGTCGACCACGGTTTCCGGCCATCCCCGAGCTCCCCTCGCCTCCTCGACACTTCCACGAGCACCAGGGTGAGCTGCTGGTCCTCATGGACCTCCTCTCCTCCTCCCGTTCGCTCTGGTTCTTGCGGCCGACGAACCCGAGTTCCGGCCGCCGCTCCGCCGCGCCGTGGCCGCACTCCGGTGACCATTTGGTCACAACGCCGCCACTTTCTGGTCCGCCTCGGCCTCCTCTTCCCTTTGCTGCAATCCAATCGCCCCAACTCTCTCTGGTTCGAGAGAATCGTGATCAGCAGAGAGGATTTGGGCGCCGATGACGTCAGCTGACGTCATCATCTCCTTTTAATTCATAAAATCATTAATTCTTTTATGTAATCATTTAATTAAATGACATGTGGGACCATGTTGTCAGAGTTTTAATCTTTTTACATTATTATTTTCTGAAATGATTAAAATTATGACATGTGGGGTCAATTTATTTAAATAAATTTGAAATTTGACTTAAATTTTTTAAACTTTGAAAATTCATAACTAATTCATTTTAAATCAGAAAAATGTGATTTTTATATCAAAATATTCAGAAAAATAAAATCTATTCAATTATAATTTAATCATATATATTCCATACAAGAAAAATAATGTTACTAGTCTTCCCTTTGTAAACCCTAATTTAAATTATGGGTATGTTATATTCATCCATTTAATTTGGTGCTTGCATCTAGGAAATTCTAAAATGACATATCATTCATGTGATTGCGCATCGCATCAATATTGTATTGATTGTGTCATTCCTTTCCGGTATTTGGTTCTTCGCGATAGGATTTGAGCCCGAGAGTGTTTGCAACGCCCCCGAAGATCAATACCTAGCTACTGAAGAGCAAGGCAAGCATAACCTTATATCTGCACATATAAGATTTCCAAAGTATTTGATTCTTGTGTTATGCATACGGTTCAAAGATGTTTTGGTCAAGGTATAGAGTGTCACTTGCGTTGCATTGCCGCTTAGACTTGCTTAGTTGTTCCTTTCTCCATCCAGTTGAGAGGATTAGGGTGGGATAAGTATACATGACTTGTTAATGTTAAAGACTTGGACGAGAGGCCACATTGGGTTCGTGGTGGATTGTCTCGTTCTCGTCGACATTAGGAACTGAGTTCCTGGGTTCGGAACCAAGACTATCCGTGCATCCACACGGGGCTCGGAAACCCCTCGACTCCAACTTGCCTAGCCTACTACGTGAAGCCACTAGTTCGAGTGTTCCATTTGCGTGTGCGGTAAAATGATTTGAGGAGAAAATTTAGGGCTTGGGTAAGGAGAGTGTGACGCTCTGATCTTGACCCCGGCAACCCGCACTAGGGATCGCTGAGATGGCGGTCTGACCTACTGCTGTGGCTCATGAACATAGGCGAAGCTTGGGAAAGGTCGTGGCCAACTCTCCAGCCGGCACTCCCAGGTAGAGTGCTAATGTCTGGCGTATCGGTTGGTTGGCGCATGTGGGTAGTTACACCCCCTACAGGGTAAATCTTTTCGGAAAGCCGTGTCCACGGTTATGGACGACTTGGTACCTTATTTCGGTGATCATAGACAACTTGAAATTAATCATAAAACTGTCAACTAAGGGTGGTTAGGGTTACTTCCTCGGGTTGAGCGAGGGGGTGATTCTTGAGGGTGGTGCAAGCGATGACATCTTGGTGGCTACAGAAGAAGGAGGATGAAGTCAGAGGTGTTGCTTCCTTATCCCATTTTAAAGGTCTATTGATGCGAGATTCTCTCCTCCCTCGATTTGAAAACAAAGATGACTTTATGCAAAGACATTCATGATTACTCTCTGAACGGGCAGATATATAGAAGGTAAAATAAGTCTTGTTGAGTACCTCCTGTACTCAGCCTTGCGCACTTTTTGGACAGGTGAAGGTTCCAACTCCACTGCTGGTTTCTACCTGGACATCGACGAGTAGATCGGGGTTCCCGGGCAGCAGCCTGGAATCGATGGGCGGGACGTCGCTTATGTTATGGCCTCTTAGGCCTTTTGGTTCTTGTTATGTAGCATAACATAATTTGCTTTCGCTGTTTGATGTGTTGATGGGTCAGTGACCTCGGCTTGTAATATTTGCTATCTTCACTCCGCTAAGAGTTTGTATAATATTACTTTGAGTCGTAGAGTCACTGCTGTGTTATCGAATGTTCAGCTGTTGGCTCTCGAGATCGAGGTTAGGCTTATATCAGATGGATATCTGGGATTTGTCCAGCCTGGCTCTCGGGGGTGCTACAGGTTTTGGTATCAGAGCAGGACTGCCTGTAGGAAACCCTTTTTGTTGGTCGATGTTGAGTTTAGTGTTTGTGAAAACTATTTGAAAGCTAAAAAAAAACTATTTGCGAAAATCTTGATAGGATGCTTTTTCTCCTTATCCATGAATCTATTCTTGGAGCCTCTTTTCTTGATTTGATTTCTAAAGGTTTACCATCTCATCCCATATCTCAAAATCTTAGGATTTCGGAGGATGGGTAGTGTTCTTTCGTACCTATTTTCGGTTGCGGTTCTCAGAGTGTTCTATATGTTTCAACTCCGCTGAAGCATGTATCTTTCTTCTTCCAATCTTGAATTCTACTGCTTGACCATCTCTTATCATTGATATCCTGTTACTTTCCACGTCTTTTCATCTATCCTGTTTACCGGTGGATCTAACTTCGTGGTCTCTGTTCTATGCTATCAGGATGTCAAGTGGTACTCGTGGCCAGGGCCGTGGTGGTCGTCACCATGGTGATGATGATGAACTGCCGCCACCTCCCACAATGGCGCAGGTTCTTCAGAACATCGAGAACAATCGCGTGCGGACTGAACATCTCCTTGAGCGAGTGGCCCAGAACACAGAACGTCGTCCAAATGTCTGTGCTACACTTGGAGATTTCCTTAAAGCTCAGCCTCCTACCTTTGGTGAATACAAGGAGCCCCTTGAAGCTGATGACTGGATCCGTACAATTGAGCGTAAGTTTGCTGCTCTCCATGTTCAAGCCAATGACCGTGTGAACTTCGCCACCTACCAGCTAGAGGGTGCAGCTGGCGCTTGGTGGGAAGGTTTCTTGGCGTTGCAGGCACCAGGATATGAGGTCACTTGGGAAGAATTCCGTACTGCCTTCCGTGCTGCCTACATCCCTAAGGCAGTAATGGACATCAAAAGAAAAGAGTTCCTGGAACTGTCCCAGGGAAGGTTGAATATCGAGGCTTACGGGCGTGAATTCACTCGTCTCGCTCGCTATGCCCCTCGAGATGTTACTGATGATGCGGATAAACAAGAGCTATTCCGCAAGGGCCTGAACCCAGCACTTCGGTATGAGCTGCTACCCTTTATGTTCCAAACCTTCCAAGATCTGTACAACCAGGCTATCACCCTTGAGAATGGAAGGAAAGAAATGGATTCTGCTATGAAGTCTGTCTCCGGGGATCCTCGTGCATCTGGTTCCGGCTTCAAGAAGCGCCGTGTGTTCATTCCATATAGCGCTGTTCCAAGAGCCCCATATGCACCCAAGCCTGCTGGTTATGCTCCTCGCCCAACTGCACCCCATTCCACTTCGACATATGGTGGTGGGCAAGGTTATCGTCCCTCAGGTGCTGCTCCAGTTGGACTTATCTGCTACACCTGTGGTCAACCCGGACACTATGCTTGGGGATGTCCTCAAAGGAACATTGGTGGTGGAACCCCTCCGCCAAAGAAGGATGCTAAACCATCTGGTGCTGGACGTGGTCGTCTGACCCATGTCACTGCTGAGGCTGCTGAAGAAGATCCAAGCGTCATTCTTGGTACGCTTCATCTCAACTCAATTCCAGCTACAGTTTTGTTTGATTCCGGAGCATCGCATTCATTCATTTCGCAAGGATTTGCTCAAAAGCATGGTATCCTTCTAGAGGAAATGTCTATCTATATGGAGATTAATACCCCAGGATCTCGTTGGCGGGCAATCTGGACTGCCCCTGAGCCCAACATTGTTATAGGCTCTTTATCTTATCCCGTTTCTCTCATTGCCCTCAAGTCAACTGACCTTGACGTCATCTTGGGCATGGATTGGCTGGTACGGTACAAGGCCGTTATTGACTGTGCAGCCAGATCTGTAAATATGACCCACCCCTCCGGTGAAACTGTTCGGTACTAGTCTCCTTCCTCAGTACCTTCCTCCGCAACATCTCTTCCAAGCTCAGAGTTGTGTGCCATGGACGCCACACCTACCCTTGAGATTCAAGACGTTCAGGTGGTTCGTGAATTTCCAGATGTTTTTCCTGAGGAGTTGCCTGGTATGCCACCTGATCGAAGTGTGGAGTTTGTTATTGAGTTGGTTCCTGGAACTGCTCCAGTTTCCAAAAGACCTTATCGCATGCCTAAGGAAGAGTTGGTGGAGTTAAAGAGACAGTTAGAGGAGATGGAAGAGAAGGGATTTATCCAACCTAGCACCTCTTCTTGGGGATGCCCTGCCCTCTTTGTCAAGAAGCGGGACACCAACATCCCTCGACTGGTGGTTGACTATCGACCGTTGAATGCTGTGACAATCAAGAACAAGTACCCCCTTCCTCGGATCAATGATCTATTTGACCAACTAGCTGGTGCTACTGTCTTCTCCAAGATGGATCTGAGGTCTGGTTATCATCAAATCAAAATCCGGGAGGATGACATTCCAAAGACGGCATTTCAAACTCGTTATGGTCTCTATGAGTATACCGTGATGTCCTTTGGTCTTACCAATGCTCCAGCCACTTTTATGCGGCTGATGAACTCAGTATTCATGGAGTACCTCGACAAGTTCGTCGTGATCTACATCGATGATATCCTAATCTATTCCAAAACCGAAGAAGAACACGCAGAGCATCTGCGTTTGGTGTTGACCAAGCTTCGTGAGCATCGTCTCTATGCCAAGTTCTCTAAGTGTGAATTCTGGTTGAAGGAGCTTATCTTTCTTGGTCATGTTGTGTCAGCCGATGGTGTTACCGTCATTCCGGAGAAAGTTCAAGCTGTTTTGGATTGGGAGACACCTAAATCAGCTAAAGAGATTTGGAGTTTTCTCGGACTTGCTGGTTATTACCGTCGCTTTATTGAGAACTTCTCCAAGATTGCAAAGCCCCTGACTGATCTTCTCAAGAAAGGAAAGAAGTTTGAATGGTCAGAAAAGGCAGAAGAAAGCTTTCAGGTATTGAAAACCAAGTTGACTACTGCTCCAGTTCTTGTTCTTCCTGATACGAGCAAGGATTTCGTTGTTTTCTGTGATGCTTCTCTTCAAGGGCTCGGATGTGTGTTGATGCAAGATGGTCATGTCGTGGCCTATGCCTCTCGGCAGCTGAAACCACATGAGCTGAACTATCCAACCCATGATCTAGAGCTGTCTGCTGTTGTACATGCTCTAAAGCAATGGCGGCATTATCTCTTTGGTAATCGCTGCGAGGTCTATTCAGATCATCAAAGTCTGAAGTATCTATTCACCCAGCCGGATCTGAATCTCAGACAGAGAAGATGGTTGGAACTCATCAAAGATTATGATTTGGGTCTCAACTACCAACCCGGCAAGGCGAATGTGGTCGCCGACGCGCTAAGTCGGAAGTCTTACTGCAACAATCTGATACTTAAGAAAGCTCAACCCTCCCTCTATGAGGAGTTTGCACGACTCAACCTTGAAGTTGTCCCTAGTGGATTCCTGGCAAATCTAGAGGTGAAACCCTCTCTTGAACAACGGATCATAGCTGCCCAGAAGAATGATTCTGATATCACTCAGATTAAGCGGAACGTTGCTGACGGAGCAGCTACATGCTTCACCATCGATGACCAAGGTACCGTTTATTTCGGCAAGCGTCTAGTGGTGCCCAAGAAGCAAGATCTGAAACAGCTTATCCTTCGAGAAGCTCATGAGTCACCTCTTTCTATCCATCCTGGTGGCACTAAGATGTATAGGGATCTTCGTCAGAGATTCTGGTGGTCCCGGATGAAGCGAGAAATTGCTAAGTTTGTGGCAGAATGTGACGTTTGTCGTCGCGTCAAAGCTGAACATCAAAGGCCAGCTGGTACCCTTCAATCCCTTTCTATTCCTGTCTGGAAATGGGATGAAGTTGGTATGGATTTCATCACCGGTCTTCCAAAGACTCAAAAGGGAAACAATGCTATCTGGGTAGTCGTGGACCGCCTTTCTAAGGTTGCTCACTTCCTTCCTGTTCGAGAAGATATTACCGCTATTCAGCTAGCAGATCTGTATGTCCCCCGGATAGTTGCTCTTCATGGTATTCCAAAGAAGATCATCTCTGACCGTGGAAGTCTGTTTACCTCCAAGTTCTGGTCTAGTTTCCAACAAGCTATGGGAACACATCTTTCCTTTAGCACAGCTTATCATCCTCAAACCGGTGGTCAGACAGAACGAGTCAATCGGATTCTTGAGGACATGTTAAGAGCCTGTGTCATATCCTTCGGAAAGAATTGGGAGAAGAGTCTTCCATTCGCTGAATTCAGTTACAACAACAGCTTCCAATCTAGCATTGGTATAGCACCCTTTGAAGCTTTGTATGGCAGGAGATGTCGTACCCCTTTGAATTGGTCCGAAACTGGTGAGAGATCACTCTTTGGGCCAGATATCATCAAAGAAGCAGAAGATCAAGTCAATATCGTCCGTGAACGTCTCAAAACAGCTCAGTCCCGTCAGAAGAGCTACTATGACATCCATCACCAAGATGTTCACTATGAAGTTGGCGAGTATGCCTATCTCAGGGTCACTCCTCTTCGGGTTGTCCGTCGATTTGGTATCAAAGGCAAACTGGCTCCTCGCTATGTTGGTCCCTTTCGCATTCTTGCTAAGCGTGGAGAGCTTGCCTACCAATTGGAACTACCCTCAAAATTTCCAGACGTCCATGACGTCTTCCATGTCTCCCAGTTGAAGCGTTGCTTCAAAAATCCCATTCGTGGTGTTGATCATGAGACTCTTGACCTTCAAGAGGATCTAACTTATCGTGAATATCCTATCCGTATCCTTGATGAAGCCGAGCGTAAAACTCGACGCCAGAGCATCAAGTTCCTCAAAGTTCAGTGGTCCCATCACTCTGAGGAGGAAGCAACCTGGGAATCCCGACTTCTTTTCTAAAACCACGATCTGAGTATCCCGACTTCTTTTCTAAAACCTAGGAATCTCGGGGCGAGATTCTTGTAAGGAGGGTAGATCTGTAACAACCCAAGTTTGCTAAATGGAAATATAAGGTGTGTTTTGAGCATTGCATGCATCCTATTTAATTTGGACAAGAATTTGCATTTTTAATTTCACATGTTTGCTTTTGAAAGAAAGGGTTAAATTCTTGTTATTCTTGGTGAACTCAAAATATTCCAAATATTCAAAATCCAAGACTACCAGTGGCTTCCTTGTGAAATTTTGAATCTTCTAGTATTTTTCTGCAAATTTTTCTTTTTACAGAAAAGCCCAAACCTTTTAAATAAGTAACCAGGGGCCTGTTTGTGAAAGAAACTGGCAATAATTAAAATCTTCAGGGGGGTTTTCAGAAAACAGGGATCGTCTTCAAGCTTCCGACCTCCCCGTGCGCCGGTGGCGTGCGCTCCGCCGTCCCTCGCCTCCCCGCGCTGCGATTCGCGTCGCCGCCCTTCCCTGGACTACAAGAAGCCCGCCGCCGCTCCGGAGAAACCCTAAGCCATTCCCATTTCGTCTCCTCCTTCCTCAGCTCGCCCGAAACCCTAGCTACGTCCAGCGAGAAACCCCGGCGAATCCCGGCCACCTCCTGCTCCGGCGAGAAGACCAGGAGCTCCGCCGCGCTCCTCTCTTCCTCCTCCTTGAGTTGCTCGTGCCAGGAAGCCGCGAAGCCGGAGAAATCGATCGATTCCCTCCGCTGGTCCGCCGCCGTCGACCACGGTTTCCGGCCATCCCCGAGCTCCCCTCGCCTCCTCGACACTTCCACGAGCACCAGGGTGAGCTGCTGGTCCTCATGGACCTCCTCTCCTCCTCCCGTTCGCTCTGGTTCTTGCGGCCGACGAACCCGAGCTCCGGCCGCCGCTCCGCCGCGCCGTGGCCGCACTCCGGTGACCATTTGGTCACAACGCCGCCACTTTCTGGTCCGCCTCGGCCTCCTCTTCCCTTTGCTGCAATCCAATCGCCCCAACTCTCTCTGGTTCGAGAGAATCGTGATCAGCAGAGAGGATTTGGGCGCCGATGACGTCAGCTGACGTCATCATCTCCTTTTAATTCATAAAATCATTAATTCTTTTCTGTAATCATTTAATTAAATGACATGTGGGACCATGTTGTCAGAGTTTTAATCTTTTTACATTATTATTTTCTGAAATGATTAAAATTATGACATGTGGGGTCAATTTATTTAAATAAATTTGAAATTTGAATTAAATTGTTTAAACTTTGAAAATTCATAACTAATTCATTTTAAATCAGAAAAATATGATTTTTATATCAAAATATTCAGAAAAATAAAATCTATTCAATTATAATTTAATCATACATATTCCATACAAGAAAAATAATGTTACTAGTCTTCCCTTAGTAAACCCTAATTTAAATTATGGGTATGTTATATTCATCCATTTAATTTGGTGCTTGCATCTAGGAAATTCTAAAATGACATATCATTCATGTGATTGCGCATCGCATCAATATTGTATTGATTGTGTCATTCCTTTCCGGTATTTGGTTCTTCGCGATAGGATTTGAGCCCGAGAGTGTTTGCAACGCCCCCGAAGATCAATACCCAGCTACTGAAGAGCAAGGCAAGCATAACCTTATATCTGCACATATAAGATTTCCAAAGTATTTGATTCTTGTGTTATGCATACGGTTCAAAGATGTTTTGGTCAAGGTATAGAGTGTCACTTGCGTTGCATTGCCGCTTAGACTTGCTTAGTTGTTCCTTTCTCCATCCAGTTGAGAGGATTGGGGTGGGATAAGTATACATGACTTGTTAATGTTAAAGACTTGGACGAGAGGCCACATTGGGTTCGTGGTGGATTGTCTCGTTCTCGTCGACATTAGGAACTGAGTTCCTGGGTTCGGAACCAAGACTATCCGTGCATCCACACGGGGCTCGGAAACCCCTCGACTCCAACTTGCCTAGCCTACTACGTGAAGCCACTAGTTCGAGTGTTCCATTTGCGTGTGCGGTAAAATGATTTGAGGAGAAAATTTAGGGCTTGGGTCAGGAGAGTGTGACGCTCTGATCTTGACCCCGGCAACCCGCACTAGGGATCGCTGAGATGGCAGTCTGACCTACTGCTGTGGCTCATGAACATAGGCGAAGCTTGGGAAAGGTCGTGGCCAACTCTCCAGCCGGCACTCCCAGGTAGAGTGCTAATGTCTGGCGTATCGGTTGGTTGGCGCGTGTGGGTAGTTACACCCCCTGCAGGGTAAATCTTTTCGGAAAGCCGTGTCCACGGTTATGGACGACTTGGTACCTTATTTCGGTGATCATAGACAACTTGAAATTAATCATAAAACTGTCAACAAAGGGTGGTTAGGGTTACTTCCTCGGGTTGAGCGAGGGGGTGATTCTTGAGGGTGGTGCAAGCGATGACATCTCGGTGGCTACAGAAGAAGGAGGATGAAGTCAGAGGTGTTGCTTCCTTATCCCATTTTAAAGGTCTATTGATGCGAGATTCTCTCCTCCCTCGATTTGAAAACAAAGATGGCTTTATGCAAAGACATTCATTATTACTCTCTGAACGGGCAGATATATAGAAGGTAAAATAAGTCTTGTTGAGTACCTCCTGTACTCAGCCTTGCGCACTTTTTGGACAGGTGAAGGTTCCAACTCCACTGCTGGTTTCTACCTAGACATCGACGAGTAGATCGGGGTTCCCGGGCAGCAGCCTGGAATCGATGGGCGGGACGTCGCTTATGTTATGGCCTCTTAGGCCTTTTGGTTCTTGTTATGTAGCATAACATAATTTGCTTTCGCTGTTTGATGTGTTGATGGGTCAGTGACCTCGGCTTGTAATATTTGCTATCTTCACTCCGCTAAGAGTTTGTATAATATTACTTTGAGTCGTAGAGTCACTGCTGTGTTATCGAATGTTCAGCTGTTGGCTCTCGAGATCGAGGTTAGGCTTATATCAGATGGATATCTGGGATTTGTCCAGCCTGGCTCTCGGGGGTGCTACAATTTTGTTGAACTATGTGAAATGCAAAAATATAAGGACATAGATGGTGATATCATAAAACTGAAATTATTTCTTTTCTCCTTGAGTGAAACAGCCAAAGAATGGTTACTTTCATTGCCTAGGAATAGTATTGATTCATTGATTAAATGCAAAGATTCTTTTATTGGAAAATACTATCCTCCTGCTAAGATTATTTCTCTAAGAAGTAGCATCATGAATTTTAAACAACTTGATAATGAACATGTTGCTCAAGCTTGGGAAATAATAAAATATTTAAATAAAAATTTCCCAACCCATGGACTGACTGCTTGGATGATCATCCAAACCTTTTATGCAGGACTGAATTTTTCTTCAAGAAATTTATTGGATTCAGCTGCTGGAGGATCCTTTATGTCCATCACTTTGGGGGCTGCAACAAAAATCTCTGATATTATGATGGTGAATTAGTCTGAATGGCATACTGAAAGGACACCTCAAGGTAAGAAGGTAAATTCTGTTGAAGAAACCTCCTCCTTTAGTGAAAAGATTGATATTATTATGTCTATGCTTGCAAATGGTAAATCCCATGTTGATCCAAATAATGTTCCTTTATCTTATTTAGTTGCACAAGAAGAGCATGTTGATGTGAACTTTATTAAAAATAACAATTTCAACAACAATGCCTATAGGAACAATTATGGCAATAACAACTATAAGCCTTATCCTTCGAATAATAGTGGCGGTTATGGTAATTATTATAACAATAATAGGAGTACTATATCTGAACTTTAATCCATGTTAAAAGATTTTATCACTACACAAACTTTGTTTAATAAAACTGTTGAGGAAAAGCTTGGAAAATTGATATACTTGCCTGTAAAGTTGATAGTCTTATCCTTGATGTTGATCTTTCAAAATCTAAAGTCATGTCTACTGAAACTAAAGAGAGTAATCCCTTTGCTAAAATTAATGCCATCCAAGTTCAAATTGATGAAAATGTTAGGATAATGGCCCAATTGGATGCAAGATGGGAAAGAGAGAAAGATCTAGTTAAAAAGGATAATATTGTTAAAGTTTTTACTATTACTACCTCTGAAAATAATGGTATTTCACCTGCTAGTAAGCCTCCTATTATTAATGGTAACATAGTTTATGTTGGAAATGTCTCCTCTACTTCTTACAAAAATTTAAAATTTCCCAAAACTGATGAAACTAGAGTTGATAAAAGTGCTGAAATTTTTAAGAACATGGGAGAATGTGGTTTGGTTTGCTTTGATGATAATAATTTTGATTTTGATAATTTTATTATCTATGAAGTTATTAAGTTCTTGCAAAAGTTAGCCACAAGTCCTAATGCTAGCTCTCTAAATTTGGTTTTTACTACTCATATTACAAATGCTCTCATTAAAGGTAGGGAAGATAAATTAAGACTTGAAGCTTCTATCCCTAAAAAGTTACAAGATGGTTGGGAGCCCATAATTAAAATGAAAGTAGATAAATTTGATTGCAATTCTTTGTGTGACCTTTGGTGCAAGTATTTATGTTATGCCTAAAAATATCTATGATATGTTTGATTTGCCACCATTAGAATATTACTACTTGGATGTTCTTCTTGCTGATAATGCTTTGAAGAAACCTTTGGGGAGAGTCAATGATGTTCTTATTATCGTTAACAATAATCTGTTCCCTTTGATTTCATTGTCTTGGATATTGAATGCAATCCATCTTGTCAGATTGTGTTGGGAAGGCCTTTTCTTAGAACTGTGTGTGCAATTATTGATATGAAAGAAGGTACCATCAAGTACCAATTCCCACTCAAGAAAGGTATGGAAGTTTCCCTAGGAAAATAATGAAACTACCTATTGATTCTATTGTTCGTTCAAATTATGCTGTTGATACTTCATCTCTTGATAATACTTGAGTTATGCTTTCTGTGCCTAGCTGAAAGGCGATAAACAAAAGCGCTTATGAGAGACAACCCAATTTTTATTCATGTTATTTTAGTTTGTTGTGTCAAGGAATTTTCTCACCTTTGTAGCAATTCGTTTGTATCTTTATTTTATTCCATTGTTGTGTCAAGATAAGCCAATAGTTGTAAGTTGATGCTAAATTTGGATTCCTACGTAGAAACAGTTTTCTGCTTTCCACCGTTAAATTATTAACTCTTGACAGAAAAATCGAAATAACTTGCCCTTTTTTGTGAGTAATCCTCAAATATATACGTAACTTTCATTAGTTTGGAGTTTTGTGATTTGAGCAAGTTAAGTGACTTGAACAAATTCGTCTTTACAGACTGATCTGTTTTTGATAGATTCTACCATTTATTTCGCAAAGCCTCTTTTGCTATTTTGATTGGATCTTTTTATTCCATCAAGTATAAGTGGCTGTAGCTAATATCCAGTAGGATTGGTAGAAATTGTGTTCCTACAGAATATCATAATTTTTCATGCACTAACCCTCTAATGAAATTTACTCTAAGTTTGGTGTGGAGGAAGATTTCAAAAATCAAGAGATAAGGATGATATGATGTGATCAAGAAAACAGTAAAGAAAAATCTTGGGGATGCCCCGGTGGTTCACCCCCAACATATTTTAAGAATACTCAAGCGTCAAAGCTTGGGGATGCCCAAGGCATCCCCTTCTTCATCAACAAACTATCATGTCCTTTCTAGTTAAACTATATTTTAATTCGGCCACATCTTATGTGCTTTTCTTGAAGCATTTTGTTTGTTATTTTGTTATTTTCATTCTCTGAATAAAATGGATCCTAGCATTTGTTTGTGGGATAGAGACATGCTCCGCCTTTTCTTATAAATACTCGTATTTTTCACTTATATTTGTTGAGTATTCTTCTCTAGCTACTGCTTTGCTTTCTGGCTCTTGTTTTTCATGCATCTCTTGCTACAGCTGTTAGCTTTATTATATCATACTCTCATATCTCATTGTTTAATTACTTGGAGAGTTTATCTTTTAAATAATTTGATTGGTGTTTGGTTGAGAACAGAAAATGCTAAATGTGGTAGATGATAGAACTAAATGATACATAATCTTGTAGATCATTAAATTGGGTCACTTGAATCATTGATGTTGTTTTGAGATATTAATTTGCTTATTGGTAAACATGATAGTTTAGTAAAGTGGAATGATTAATGGTTGGTCTAGAAAAATTTGAAGCTGTGCCACACTTAAATTTCCAGCTGATAGCATAATGATATATGACTTCTGTTTGCTAATGGAAACCCTAATAACTTTGTGTTATGCGCTACGGTCGGGTCCCCAACAGTGACTTGTTCATTTGCCACATTACCTCTTGGAGTGATTTTCATTATGCCTTGTAAGATCATATTTTTATTTGGAATCTTTTTACTTGTGAGTTCTAAAGCTGCGGTTTTCATGGCACTTCAACCACCATATTGCTAGCCTCTTTGGTACTTTGCATTGCCCTTTCTCACATTGAGAGTTGGTGCATAATTCGCGGGTACATCCAAACTCGTTGGAGATCTTCATGTTGTTCTTCTACTGTAACTCGAACCATAGTCCGAGATGTCCACGTTATGTAAAAGATCATGATCCCAATGATCAGTGCATCGCAATAACATAACCAACATGGTATCAAAGAGATACATCTCTCGAGTAGTAGGAATAAAAGTCTTACAACACAATACTCGTCATCTGACCAAATCTGCACACATCGTTGCGCATGACGGAATAAACTAAGATAAAGCGGAAGCTCGTAGCTGGCGTCGGCCCTCGTCGTCTCCAGACGCCAATCCCACAAGTTTCTAAGTGAAGTTACAGAGTGAAGTTGACCGGTGACAGCTAAGCGGCGAAATCGTCGTCATACTCCTCCTCCTCGGCATAAGACTCCTCGTTGAAATCTGGACAATTGAATATCCAAGGACAAAGCCACATGAGTACATTTACGTACTTGCAAGACCAACTCTAGGGTTCAGTTTTCATGGTGATGCAAGTAAAGCATTTTCGAAAACTAGGGTAGCTCCTATATTCAACTACAGGGCTTGTTTTCGAATACCATGTGTTTCAAACATAGAGAATATGACATCTCTATAACTTTGTTTTAGAGATAGAATTATGTTCTCTTGGATATCGCAAGGACATACCCAAGTACTGAAAACTGTCTTTAATAAAAGTTTGTTAAAACACTAGGACGGGATTACCCCTTTTTCCTGACTTGAGATCAGACTGATTGTCTCCCCGACATCAACCATCCTCACCCAAATTCCATACCTACCAGGTACCTCCTTGTTTCAAGGAAAACAGTTTACTTGAAAACAACTTCTTTTTCCAAGGCGCCCAGTGTGGCCTTTCCAACCGTCCATGACCGTGGACACCACTATTCGAATAGATTGACACTCTGCATAGGTTGCACACTTTACCCACACCTGTCGGTCCTTCCGCCATGTCTGCCACGGCCCATCATACGACAGCATGCGGGGGTCTGGATAACAAGATCAAAGCTTTCCACTATGACCACCCTAGCATCGGGGCCTCCCGGTAGGTTTGTTCTCCCCAGCACCGTGTGCTCCACTAGACCTATGGCCTTTCCTCGGGACGCCACACCGCAACGGCAGGAGACCCGTCAATATTGTCCGGATGCTGATCCGCAGCAGTGAATTGTCTCTTCCGGACGACAACCCAGCTTCGAGGGCCCATCCCCCATAGATAGTATGAGAGCCCAATACAAAATGGACAAGCTTCCAGCTAAGCCATACCCATGTCAGGTAGTGTGGTTGCACGGGTTAATTCTTCGGGCGGCAGCAGGGACTTCAAAATTAAACCTTCATTTCCGACTGCTCCCGACAGCTCGGGTTTTCACAACTTCTCCGAATGCTCCCAGCATTTCAGGTTTTCTTAAAACATTTCTTTCATGCTGATTGCTCCAAGCAACTCAGGTTTTCTCCAGAAAATAATGTTTTATCAAACAGGTTCCCATTCTATAGTTTTGAGATAAGAATAAAAGAGTAAACTACTAGAAAATATGATCTTCTTGATGCAGCCTTCAACAACAAGGCTCATCAAGTGAAAACTATTTCTAAACACCTATAATCCTCTAGTGGATAACTTGGCCAAACAATATTTTGTAAAATGGTTTTCGGGTGGCCAGGTGCCTCAAAAAGAGTAAAGCATGCATTATTTGATTTTGGAAACTTTGCATGTTCAAGAAAACACACATCTATCCATCAAAAGAAAAGTTACTGTTAATGTTCCTGGAAGACCTTTTCTAAGTACTGCAAGGGATGTCATTGATTTCAATAAAAGAAAATTACTTTTAATGTTCATGACAAGGAGCATACTGTCTATTTTCCCAAGAAAGTTGATAAAATACCTGGAGTTAATACAATTACCAATTTGAGGTCTATTAGAGTGGAAAGTATATTGCCCATATAAAGAAGAATACAAAACTCTCATGATTGGATCCATACCAATTCAATATAAGGTAACATGAGTGTCTCATATGGTTTAAATCTTTTATGTCATATAAAATTCATTTGGTGGCAAGACTTGATCAACCTTGTTAACAAGTGCATTTTAAATGCATAAAGAGCCTAAAAAGTTTTCTTTCTCTCATTCTTGTTTTACCTACTGTAATGTTATTTAGTTTTCAAAGTTTAGTTGTATTTGGTGTAAGAAAACATTTTTTTAATATTGAATTTAATAATACAAAATAACAGAAAATGTGAAAAATAAAGTTTCTCAGAAAATTAAATTTTTTATGTCAAAAATTATATTTTTCGAGTAGGAACCTAGGAGTGCCAGAGAGCAACCAGGGCGGCCCAAAGGGCGACCATACCACATGGTGGCGCGACAGGCCTTGGGCCGCGCCAACACATGGTGTGGGGCCCACAGGTCCCCCTACTTACTCTCCTTGGTCCCCCTGCCTTCCTCTCACCCGCAAAACAACTTTTGACTTGCTCATACTCGTGTTCTTTCTGCCCTCTCCCTGGAATTTTGATCTCCTTCTTCAGCTCATTTCTGCTGCTGAAATTTTGGGTATCTACTCTCCGGTATGTGAGTCCTCCGAATATCCAAGTAGAATTTTGTTTAGTGGTTTATATATGGAGTATTTTGCTGCTGTAGATATCTTGTTTATTGAGCTTGGATGCTTGTTCTAAGTTGAAATAACTAGTTTTCATGCATGCTTAAGCCTCTAGGAAGTCACTATACTAGTTTCCCTTCATTTAGTTGGCTAAAAATCAATTTTATGATGTTTGTGAAAAATTTCAGAACATGGAGTGGAGCTCATATGCACTAGATCCACGTGAGATAGTGGTGCACGAGAAGATGAAAGTTCATAGGGAAGAAGGAGTATTCCCTACTATCTACCCGTGCTCACAACTCTCGGGGGTTGCAGGGATTGCACATGATTTCCATACTTTCTTGTCTAATGCAGGATTATAGCATTTTAATGAGAATCACATAACCCCACCGTGCATTATAAATTTACAATAAATCTGTGGATTTGCCTTTTGGTGTTTTCTGGGCAGTAATGAGAGTGCCATGTGAGGGGTCCCTAGAGAAGCTGAAAGGGAAACCAAGGCCAGTGCTTGATTTGTATGAGGAGATTTTCTATGGGAGGAATTTCTCTCAACAGGACGGTAAAATTCGGAGTATTCATTACCTTCCATTCACTACTTTGCCTACTTCATTACTAAATGTGTTCTTGCTAGAAAGGCAGCCGCCAAACTAGGCTTGCCTGATTTAGTTTTTCTAGCTGCTGCATTGCTTCTTGATAGAACTTATAATTTGGGTGCTCTAATTGCTTACCGTATCACTACTAACCGCGAGAGGGGAGGAATTTGTGGAGTATTAGTCGCTTCACATTTGCTAGCATTGCATTATTTGGAGCCTCATCCTCTTGATTTTCAGCTTCCTATAGAGAAATTAGATATTGATTCCATGAAGAAACATGACTTTATTGCTGAGGATGGTAACTTCCATTTTCTCCCTTATTCTATAACATTTCCAAGGAGGCGAGATTTTACAGTAGCTACCATTGTTAGAACTGTTATCTTGCCTACACCTTTGCTTAACTTTGCTGGCGGGGGAACTTGTCAGTCTCAGAGCCTAAACTTGATAAACTTGGGGAGCAGCCTGGCCCGGATAGTGGGGGCAATGAAGAGGAGCATGGGGGTGTCTTCATTCAGCCCCCAAAGATAGCCAGTTTTGTGTACCCGGATCCGGGGTATGCAGGACCTTTGGGATCTTCCTCCACCGCAGCCGATGCGGAGTATGATTTCAGGAGGCCTGACCCACCGAGTTGGAGCCATTATTCGCCTTGGGGCTGATCTCCACTTAAGACAAAAGACTAAGCTTGGGGGGAGGTATACCAATAGCATACTCATTTACACATCAGTATCATTAAGTACTTTGTATATCCATGTTTCGTTTTAGTTTTCTTTCTTTCATTTGTTCATGCTTGGTATTGCTTTCCATAAACTCAAAAATAACAAAAATATTTTTGTTAGTTCTCTTGATGGTTTGTTTTAGTATCTAGTATGAACATGCTTAGTATTTATTTCAGTTCAATATGCAAAAACACAAAATATTTTGCTTTGTCGTGTGCTGTTTTGTGAAGGGACAGATTTCTTCTGTCCACCGTTTAATTTATAACTCCTAAAATAAACATTGGAATGACCTTAAATTTCGTGTGCATGGTCCTCAGATGTGTACGCAACTTTCATTAGTTTTGAGTTTTCTGATCTGGGCATGTTAAGGTCCTCGATCAAATTCGTCTTTGCTGGATGTTCCGTTTTAGTTTCTAAATCCGAAAAACCAAAAATATTTGCTGTTTCTCTTTGGTTTTGTATAGTTTGTTTCAGAGGTCACTACCTTCAGTTACTCCATGGATCTTGGTTATTATTTCATATATTTCCAGCACACAAGTGATAAGGCAATTATGATGATCTATGAAAAATCGAGTTGGGTAAGAGGCTGGTAATGAACTCTATTTGTTTCTCATTTTTGTACATATACTCATTCATGTGAGCATGCCTAGATGGTTCGCATAAGGTATATTTCGCTTGGTGGATACTTAGTAGTTCGTGTTCTCTTATGATCGTTTCCAATTTATTTATGATGGATGTCATGTTTCTATGGATATTTGCTTGCATTGTTTTGTTCATAATAGAATATGACATTGTTGTAACACCCCAATCTTCTTAAGCATAGAATTGTGGTGTTAGGCTAGATTTTTCAACCTTAGCTAAAACTTTTGTGTGTTAATTTTTTTTGGGCATTAATCATTTTGTTGCTCTTATTAGTCTTGTTTGATTTCACTAGTCATCTAAGTTGATAGAAACACTAAAACAAAAATAACTAGATGAAAAGTTCAACTCTTGTGATCTTCATGTCTGTAAAAACTTAGCAAATCTAGGGCCTAATATTAAGCAAAGCGAGGACGACCACTTCCCTCTCTCTCTCCTTGTCCGAAGAAACCCTAGATGGGGTCGTGGCCTTTGTCTCCACCCCTCACCCTCCCCTCTCTCATTTCTTCACACCCTGAGCCGCTCACCACCCCACCCCACTCTCCCACCAAACCCTAGCCCAACCCGTGTCCTCTGTTGCTCGAAATCAACCGAGGAACCCAAAGGTTGCCGCCAGCGAAAACGGACCGTTGCTGCCATTCTTCCCCTCCTTTTCTCACCATTTCTGGTTCCCCGAGCTCCCCTTTTCGAGGGCTATCTAACCCCCGTCCCCGTTCTTCTTCTAGGTGTCCGAGAGCGTCGCCATCGTCCGTGACCCGAGGAACACGACGCCGCCGTCGCCATGGTTCTCGTTGACGTCTGCCGGATCTGAATGCACCCCCGAGCTTGCCGTCACTTTCTCTGCCATTCTCGACCCCGCCATCACACCCTAGCCACCCGAGGTGAGCGCACCGTTCGCGCCCTCCTCTCTCCTTTTCTGGTTCATCTCTGCGCTGTCGCGAGGAAGAAGACGATCCCGGCGTCATCAATCTGAAGATCGATGGCGGGGTTTGAGCACCTACTGGCGTTGACCGTTTTCGCGCCTGGTGCATGCGGCCTCGCCCAGTTGACCGTCCCAGCTTCGCCCCCGTCCTCACCCGCGCAGCCCTCAGCCAGATCTGGCCCAGATCCAGCCCATCTGCGCTTTTTTTCGTTTAATCTTTTCCCTGATTTATTTTCTGGAAAAGAAATGGCTTAGCATTGATTCATTTGTGGTAGATCTGTGCATGCTAAATTCGTGAAGTAATTTAGCAGCATAGCTATTGGTTTTCTTAACCATGTGGCACTGAACTTTCTCGAAAATATGTTTTCATGTGTGTGCTATAATAGATCTTGTAAAAAGTATTATTTTCACCAATTTATTAATAATTTGAGATTTAAAAATCCAAATCATGCAAACCTTGGCTCTCTGGGAAGCCTATAAAAATGACTACGTAGATCTATAAGCCATCCATGCAGGTGATGTTTCTAACTAAAGTTCTATTAAGTTTAAGAATAACACCAGTAGCTATTTGGTGATTTTTAATTCATTAATTAAAATCCTTTCTGTAGTAAATCCAATTGGATGTGGTAGATATGAGTAGTAGGTTCCATATACTACAAGGGTAGAATTTTACAGTTTATATTTTGTGCCTGGTGAATCAATTCCTTAAATAGTAGATTAATCCTCATAAATATGTATATTTTTATTCTCTGAAATTAGTGTTTGTCTAGTTTTGATTGTTTGAGCTATACCTGTCTATGAAAATATGTTTGGTGTATTTTTTTGGAGTGGCGACAAATTTTATCTAGCATGCCACACTGGTTTGGCACCACAATAATTTATATTTTTCTCTGTGTATAAATAATGGTCAGAAGTTTACTTTCTTTTAAATCTTGGATAACTTGAGCTAGGATTATCCAAATTAGGTGAATCGAATTTCTAAGGAAATAGAAAATTCATATATTTCCAGAGAAATAAACTTCGGATGCGAGATCGTTAAAACAGAAACTACATCCTTTTTGGTTTTGACATCAGTAGCTTTTAGATGATTTTTAGTTTCTGTTTAGAAGTAGTTTTTGAAGCACAACCAATTTTCAGAGTTTCCTATAGTACTTAGGATAACTGTGGTAGAAGGGTTTCTTTTTATGAACAGTGGTCTAGAAGTTATACTTTTTCCATCTAAACAGCACCATAATAACTATTTAAATGTATTACTTATATTTTCTGTTATGGGTTAAAAGCAAACTTGTGTCTAAAACTTGTCAACTATGTAATCCAGAACCTAAACTAAACCCTAACTCTTGTCTTTAAAACATTAATAGTGTTGTGGTGTTTTTCCTCATGTGTGGTTCGCATAATCCATTTTATGCCATAGTGTAGCACTATATGTTTGGTGTGCTTTGTATGTGATTATGTTTATGATTGGGTGAATCGCTCCAGTGGGTGATTCTGTTTTGTGATGCTTGCTGTTTGTTCTTTTACTTTATATTATTGTCAACACGCATTTTAGGATTTACTCTAGATTCGTTAGTCCTTTCATGTTACGGTAGATTCGCAAGCAGAGGAGGAGCAAAACATGGTAGCTGAGCACACCTTCGAAGAAGAGCCAGACCAGGGACAGTACTTTGAGCAAGGCAAGCCACCTCACAATTATAATCAATCCTACTATTTTATCAAGCATGTTTTGTTTTCAAAATAAAATAATGCACATTTTACTTCTTTTGTGGCACCTTGCCACCGGAAAACTATTTTACAAAATATTGTTTGGCCAAAGTTATCTACTAGTTATTTATAGGTGTTACAAAATATTTTTCACTTGGTGAGCCTTGTTGTTGAAGGCTCCATCAAGAAGATCAAATTTTCTAGTAGTATACTCCTATTCTCTCACCTCAAAACTATAGGATGGGAGCCTGGTTTGATAAAAATGTTTTCGGAGAAAACCCGAACTGCTGGGAGCAGTCGGCGAGCAAGTGATTTATTAAAACCCGAGTTGCTGGGAGCAATCAGAGAAGTTCACGAAAACCCGAGCTGCTGGGAGAAGCCGGAGGAGGAGATGTTTTGAAAAACAAAGTATGACCCTAGCTGCCGCCCGAACAATTAACCCGTGCAACCACACTACCTGACATGGGTAGGGCTTAGCCGGAAGCTTGTCCATTTTAGTATTGGGGCTCTCATACTTTCTATGAGGGCTGGACCCTTGAAGCCGGGTTGAAGTCCGAAAGATACAATACACTGCTGAGGACCAGCAGCCGGACGATTACGGCGGGTCTCCTGCCGTGGCAGTGTGGCGTCCCGAGGAAATGCCATGAGGTCTAGTGGAACACACGGTGCCGAGGAGAACAAACCTACCGGGAGGCTCCGATACTAGGGTGGACATAGTGGAAAGCTTTGATCTGGTAATCCGGACCCCCGCATGCTGTCATATGACGGGTCGTGGCAGACACGGCGGAAGGACCGATTGGTGTGGTTAAAGTGTGCAACCTCTGCAGAGTGCCAATCTATTCGAATAGCCGCGTCCGCGGTCATGGACGGTTGGAAAGGTCCCACTAGGCACGCTAGCTGATTTTAGTTTTAAAAAGTAAAGTGTTTCAGAGGAAAACGAGGAGGCAACAAGGCTGTACCTGGGAGGTACAGAATTTGGGAGAGGATGGTTCATCTCGGGGAGACAATCAGTCCGACCTCAAGGAAGAAAAAGGGGTATCCCTATCCTAGTGTTTTGACAAACTTTTACTAAAGAAAGTTTTCAGTACTTAGATATGTCCTTGCTATATCTAAGAGAAGAGAATTCTATCTCTAAATGTTTTTTCAACAAAGATATAGATATGTCGTATTCTCTATGTTTAAAATCATGGTGTTCGAAAATAGCCCTATAGTTTTATATAGGAGCTATCCTAATTTTTGAAAATTCTTTACTTGCATCTCCATGAAAAACTGAAAACCTAGAGGTGGTTTTGCGAGTAAGTAATTGTACTCATTTGTCTTTGTCCCTGGATATTCAAATATCCAAATTACAACGATGAGGCCTACGTCGAGAAGGAGGTGTATGACGACTACGCCTCCTAGTTGTCACGGGTCAACTGCACTTGTGGGATCAGCGTCTGGAGATGAATAGGGTCGACGCTAGCCACGAGCTTCCGCTATCTTATATTAATTCCGTCATGTGCGACGAGGTTTTAGACTTGGTCGTATGACCATTTATGTGTTGTAAGACTTTTATTCGTACGACTTGAATGATGTAACTCTTTGATACCAATGTTGGTTATGTGATTGCGATGCACTGATCATTGGGATCGTGATCTTTTACATAACGTGGGCATCTCGGACTTGTTCCGAGGGGTCCTTACAGACTTGGTATCATAGCCATCGTTGAACTTAGGAGACTTTAGCTAGGTTGGGCGTCGACGTCACGCAAAATGTTTTTCTTAAAAATTTAGGAGAGATACTTAAAAAATGCTGAATATACTGCTATCATGTAACATCCCAAATGTAACTTTCCTAAATTGTATGCTTGTTGTGTAATAAAGTGTAACATCAAATAAATCAAATAAAGTGTAATTGTAACTTTCCATTTGAATTGCATTTCAAATAAATATGTTGCTTTGGAAATTCAAATTCCATATTTAAATTCAAATGCAAATTTAAAAAAATTCAAATGAAGTTTCAAAATCTTTGGAATTAATCTTACCAATAAATTAATCTGGCTGTTTTGAAACTATTAAAAATTGTCCAAAATTTTTTATCTCTTTTCTTCTTCTATTTTGTTTTAAAATACAAAACCAGAAAGGAAATAAAAGAAAACAAAGAAGAAAAATAAGAGCTCCTAGCCAAGATGGGCCAACTCCTGGCCCATCTCAGCCCACCTCAGCCCACGGCCTCTTCTCCCTCCTCCGTACGGTGTCCCCCTTTCCAGCTCGACGAGAAGTGGTGCCATTGTGAGTCGCTGCCCCCACTCCGAGCCCTACCCCTTTTCCTCATCTCCTTCTTATCCTATGCACCACAACGCCCCTAGGAAACCCTAGCCCCTCTTGCAGCACCGCCGCCTCCCTCTCTGTGTTCCCCTTTTATTCTCCACCGAAAACTCACCGGAGCGCCGCCCCACTGTCTTCGACATGGACAACTCGCCCCCGTCGCCCCCGGGCTCGTTCCTCACGCCACCGGGCTCCCCACGGTGAGCCTCGGCGGTCCCCTCTCCTTGCCCTCCGTTTGCGTCCTCTAGCGGCCTAATTCCTGTCGGAGCCGGAGACGAGCACCACGGCCGGGGTGCGCCGCACCAAGTCGAGCACGGTCCCAAACCCCAATGCCTCCCCTTCGATTCCAATAATGGGAATGGGATGCGCCACGGTCCCGCACGCCAGCACCCACTGGCATGCCTCCCGCGCCACCCTAACAAGGTCACCGGCGTCCGTTCCTTTCCGCCGTCGCCGATCGGGTTCAGGAAATTCAGTTCGGCAGTGTCATTTCAGTTTCAAGTTTCGTCAGAGATAAGGAGTCACTAAGTGTTCAAAAACAAATTGGGCCGGAGTACATCACCGAAATGGACTAGCCCGAGTGGCTAGTTGCGCCGATCTTTCGCGCCGCGCGCGCGTTGGTTCGAACCCCGGCCACGGCGAATAAAAGCCAAACCTTTTTCTTTGTTTTAGGTCCCTGACATGTTGGTCCCAATCGTCAGAGACAGAGGCGCTAGGATTTTCCCCCCGAGCCCCCTGCACTTCTTGTTTAGTGTTTTAGCTCTCACAGAAACTTCTCCCATCACAGACAGGTCCTTGGACAATTTCAGAAAGACCCCCACAACTAAAAATGCAATAACTTTTATTCTATAACTCCAAATAAAATAATCTTTATATATTTTAATTTTAGAAAAATGCAATGAACATTAATATAACATTCTTATGTCATTTTGCGTCAGTTATTTTAAATGCTTACTTTAATTTAACAAATTCAACTAAATAATTAAATATGGAATGTGTGGGGTAAAGAATATATAATGCCCTAATTCTATTTAATTTGATCATACCATCTATGCCATGTCTTGCAATGCTAATAAACATTTAATTTGATATGTAGATAAATAATTTGCACCATAATTAATAGCCGGGATTTCCTCCCTGCTTTAATGTTAACTAATCATCTCATACCATATTGCAACATCAGTTGATTGCGAATTTCCTTTATTGATTATGTTTCCTATTGTCTGTGTTTTGCTCTTGTCTGGGTAGACGACGACGTGTCAGCTGCCGATACTTTCATCCTTGAGGTTCCAGCTTTTGTGTCGGGCCACGAGCTACCAGGCAAGCTTCTGCTAACATATTACACGACTGTTTGGTTTTCATCCTTGCCTTTTGATCTATGCTATCCGAGTTTACGATTCTTGAATTGCGATCCCATCATATGTTTATCCTGCAGCCCATACAGCTTTATCCCCACATTCTTGAATTGCGATCCCATCATATGTTTATCCTGCAGCCCATACAGCTTTATCCCCACATCCTATAACCTGTTGTATGTTTATCGGTTTTCCTTGCGAGTCGTAGTGGATACTTAAGGTTGGTTCTGCGAGTATGTTTTTCCTATCTCATTTATACTTAGCTTGATAGAATGTCTACTTTAATAAAATGTTATCTTATGTTAGGAATTATAATTAAAAGATAAGGCACCGGTGGAAGGCCTTGCGAGGTGCTTTGTTCTGCTAAGTGTCGACCTAGGAACTCAGTTCTTTTCCTCGGATCCAATTTTGAGCGCACTAACCGCTTGTGGGAGGCCACATGGAGCCCCCAGCGGCTTCGATCTAATCCGCCTCTTATCCAGGGCGCCGCAAATAGTTCGGGCTTTTCATTTGATGCATGCATATGGTTACATAACGATCTCATGATGATGGAGTAGTCGATTCTCATATAGGGTGGCACGTTCTTAGAGTGCTATGAAGGTTGATCCCGCGGGTACTTGACCTGATTAGCCGTGCACACAATCATGTGGTTCCCTGGATGGGTTGTAGAGAAGAGATTTGCCGTGTTGATAGACGCTACCTTTTGGCTTTGCTTTTGGGGTTGATCGAACGAGTACGGGTCAAGTAGTGCACCCTTGCAGTGTATAATCTTATCGATGAGCCGTTGTAGTGTACCTGCAATTAAAATATGGCAGGTACCTGTGTATAGTGCAAATTCCTGGATCGATTCGTTTGCACACACAGTTTACGATGTAATATCACAACAAACTAACAATTTATTACAACGCTGAACCAGGACATGGACTTAGAAAATATTCATTCCTTCTTGCATAGCGTAAAGCTAGCAGTGAACAAAGTAAATAGCGGAAAATTAATCTTCATGGAGTCCCCATCATTAGCATGTGCCACAGGGGGGCATGTAGGTTGAAGACTCGAAACCCTTAGCGAAAATCTCACTCGTCATCAGAACAGTTTGCAATAAGAAAGATATTGCAACAACATGGATCTGAACCATTTAAAAATGGAACTGGCAAGTGACACTATGGTGGACACTTAGAGGAATAACTCTATAACCTATATGCTTATTTGTCTGGTGGAGCTCAAGGATATTTTGCAGAAAGCAAGTTTTCCCTAACACTTTGAAACAACTTTACCTAGTTCAGACAAATATGGTATGAAAACCATAGTCTCAAACTACCCTTGTTCACCCCTCAAGTTTTAAATTAGAAGTTGAAAAGGTGGAATCCTACGTTGACGTCCTCGTTCGGCTGCTCAATTGTCCGTACCGGGGACATGGCTAAGTACTTAGATTTTACACTCTGCATAGGTTGTGCACGTTCACCATTGTACCCATTCCACCCAAACTATCCTATACACTCTGGAAGTGTTAAGGAAAAGGACAAGAATGAGACGAGATCTCTCAGAAGCATTTTCCCTTCCATTGCCGCCTGACACGTTCCACCTACATTCCTCTACCACCACCAGTCAAGCCAGGGCGAGTCCATGCAACTTAATTGATCAAGCCAGAGCCCATATTGGCAATGGCTGCACGGGAAGCAATCTTCACTCGGAGTTCTACAGATCCCTTTGTTCCTGGGTGGCCATCCACAAGTGAATATCCCACAGGTAAAACCCCTGTGGACAACACTCAACTCATACAGCCAACCAACCAATTCCACCCAGGTGTTTGATTATAACTTAGTAGAATTTAACTTTTTATCAAAATAATTTTGCATAGCATCACAATTCTACTAAGTATTTCATAGGAACCTAGACATAGGAATAAGGGAGTCTAAACATGGCTTGCATAGCAATACTATCCTACACATGCTTATAGAAAAATAATCTACTCATGCATAGTAAAATACTAGGAAGTTTATGCGTGTTCCACTTGCCTTGGCAACCGGGAGAGCAGTAGTTACAGTTGCAAAGACCCTCGTTTCCCTCCGAATAGTCTAACAAACTAAAATGCCACATATAAATACACAAGCAACATAACCATACAAAACATGCTATGCATGAGATGCAATAATTTAATTTCATGAAACTAATATTTTTATCCCTTAGAATTTTTATGAAGTATGCATGATGACATTCCTAATTTTTTTTCAATTATTTAGACTTGAATAAAAAGGGTAACTCAAGAATTTTAGTTTACTGTAATAAAATTTCATAACCAAAATTTGTAAAAAGGGCTATTGGATAGAGGGAATCTAAATAAAATTTTAGCAATTTGATTTACTCAAAAATAATTTTTCTATATAAAGTTATGTCAAAAACAATGAAACTACTCACATGAATATTTGAAATTTTTATTTGTGTCCAAAACCTAACACTAATGCAACCAAACGATTCTACTGATTTTAAGGATTCCAAATATATATAAATATTTGAATTTGGTTGAACACATAAAAAGTAATGATAAAAACAGTATGCCGGGTGTTTTCTGCAAAACTGCCAATTTAATCAATTTAGGAAAATCGCAGAAATCCAATATCCGACGTGGTGCTGACGTGGCGCTGACGCAGCGTACCAATTCGAAAAATAACAGGATCTAGTCCTAGCCTCTAGATCTAGATCTAACGGCCAAGATTTAATTCGTCCAAGACGAGCGGCGCCGCCGCTGGAGTTGTCTCTGGTGACCTAACCGTGGCGGTGCCCTTGCCGAAGTTCGCGAAAACGACGTTCCTACGGTCTAGGGGACGAACGGAGGTTACCTGAACGTAGAGGAGGGCGACGTGGTGATTATGGCGAGGTGGAGGCGACTGGAGCGTCTCGGTTCTTCCTCGGGGGCTCGCCGGAGTGGACGGAGGTGGCGTCGTGTTTCGGGTGAGCTCAGACGAGGCGATGCGCTGCGAAAAACAACACCAAATCATGTCGCAACGATGCACAAAGGAAAAGAAAAGAGAAAGGGAGGGGAGAGAAAGCCCGGGGTTGCCGGAGTTCGCCGTACGGAGAGGTTTTCGTCGGCGGGATGGCGGGGTCTCGTGCGGGCAGCCTTGTGGCTCTCGGGCACTAGGGTTTGGGGCAAAAGGAAGAGGGGGTCGAGGGATTTTTATAGCAAGAAACGGCGACGTAAACTGGGCAGTGAATCATCCGCAATGAATCAAATTGATTCGGCCGTTTCTCGGCGTCATCGCGGGCGTGATTTTGGGGCGAGCCGTTGCCGCGTTAGGGATGACAGTTGGGGTCCACCTGCCAGAGAGAAAGAGGGGCGCACGGGCGGGAGTGGTTGATGGCGGGCTGAGGCGTTGCACGCGCGGCTGATAGCTAGTGGGCTTCGGCCCACTTGGCTGGGAAGGATGGCCAGACTCAATTTTTTATATATAAATCATTTCCTGTTTTAAATCTTTTGAATACAAAACAATTTCAAAACTCCTCGGAAAAATTCATAAAAATATAATTTGAAAAGCTTATTAAAAATAGAACCTATTGGTAGTATTCTTGTCTAACATAAAAAATAAAATAAAAGGAAGATTATTATAAATTCAAATAACAAATTTTGTGGACTTAAAATAAATTAAAACTCATAAAAATAATTTAATTTAAATCCTGTGTGATTCAAATGACAAGTTTAAATGATGATGATGCATGAATGCAAGTTTTTAAATTTTTCTGAAAATTTGGATGTTACAAACCTAACCCCCTTAAGATGAAACACCCTCGAGATTCGGATTGGCTAGGAAATAGGTGAGGATGGTATTTTTTCAGGTAATCTTCCCTTTCCCAAGTTGCTTCTTCCTCTGAATGGTGATTCCACCGTACTTTGCAGAATTTGATGGTCTTAGTTCGTGTGACACGTTCTGCTATCTCCAAAATCTTTATAGGTTTCTCTTCATAAGTGAGATCACTTTCTAGTTGTACTTACTCTAGTGGTAATGTATCTCTTAGCGGTGTCTCTGCCATTTCTGGGTGAAATTTCTTCAGCTGGCTGACATGGAATACATTCTTAACTGCGGAAAGAACTTACGGAAGTTCCAATTCATAGGCTACCTCTCCTTTGCGAGATAATACCTTGAACGGTCCAATAAATCTGGGTGCCAATTTTCCTTTGATCCAACATCTTTTTACTCCACGCATAGGTGAAACTCTGAGATAGGCTCTATCGCCTACTTCATAAGTGACTTCCCTTCTTTTGGAGTCTGCATAACTCTTCTGTCTGGATTGTGCTATCTTTAAACGGTCCTTAATCAGTCTGACTTTTTCTTCATCCTCCTTGATTATGTCTGGTCCGAACAAACTACGTTCTCCTACGCCACTCCCTAGTAGTCGTGTAGTGCACTTCCTTCCATACATGGCTTCAAATGGCAACATCTCTATGCTCGGTTTATAGCTGTTGTTGTAAGAGAACTCAGCATATGGGAGATTATCATCCCAGCTAGACTTATAATCTAGAGAGCATACTCTTAGCATATCTTCTAGGATTTGGTTTACTCTTTCTGTTTGTCCATCCGTCTGCGGGTGGAATGCTGTGCTAAACTCTAATCTGGTTCCAAATGATTAATGTAATTGATTCCAGAAATGAGAGGTAAACTGGGTACCCCTATCAGACACAATTTTCTTGGGAACACCATGTAGACACAATCCTCTTCATATAGATGTCAGCTAGTTTGGCACTAGTGTAAGTAGTCTTCACGGCTACAAAGTGAGCTACCTTCGTCAGACGATCGACTATAACCCAAATAGAATCATACCCTGATTTAGTCCTGGGCAGACCAGTGATGAAATCCATACCAACCTGTTCCCATTTCCAATCTGGTACTGGTAAGGGTTGCAGCAATCCCGCTGGTTTTTGGTGTTCTGCTTTCACACCACTACAGACGTCACACTTTGCAATGTATTCAGCAATATCTCTCTTCAAATTGATCCACCAATACCTCTCCTTTACATACATATACATCTTGGTGTTACCCGGATGTATGGAATAAGGTGTGTCATGAGCTTCTTGAAGTATTAACTTCCTGAGATCTGTATTATCAGGAACACATATGCGTTCTTTATACCATTAGTTCCTTCTTCATCTTCTCTAAAGTCTCTGTCCTTGCCTTCACTTAGGTTCTTCTTGATTTCTTTTATTGCCTTATCCTCTATCTGAGCTTCCTTGATTTTGCTAATCAAAAGAGGTTGAACTTCTAAGGATGCTACGAATCCTTCAGGTACCACTTCCAATCGAAGATCCTTAAAACCCTTATATAGATCTTCAGGCAATTCTCCTGACGTGAGTTCGTTTACATAAGGCTTACCGATCAAGGCATCAGCCACTACAATGGCTTTCCCTGGGTGACACTGTAGACTTAAATCATAGTCCTTGATCAATTCTAACCATCTACTTTGACACATGTTCAATTCCTTCTGAGTAAAGAAGTACTTGAGACTTTTATGATCTGTGAATACTTCACATCGTTTTCCCCATAAATAAGGTCTCCATATTTTCAGGGCATGTATTACAGAAGCTTACTCTAGATCATGGGTTGGGTAGTTTACTTCATGGTTTTTTAGTTGTCTAGAGGCATAAGACACTACTTTGCCTTCTTGCATCAACACACTTCATAGACCACGATATGATGCGTCGCAATTAACTTGGAAATCTTTCTCTAGATCTGGTAGGCATAAGACTGGTGCAGACACTAAGTGTTTCTTTAGTTCTTGAAAACTGGTCTCACAAGCTTCTTTCCACTCAAACTTCTTTCTCTTCTTCAGTAATTCAGTCAAGGCATTGGCAATCTTGGAGAAATTTTCAATGAATCTCCGGTAGTATCCTGCCAGTCCTAGAAAACTGTGGATTTCTCCCACATTTTTGGGTGATTCCCAATTTGTCACAGCAGCATCTTTTTCAGGATCCACTGCTATTCCATCTTTAGACACCAGATGTCCTAGGAATCCTACTTGTTCTACCAAAATTCACACTTGTTGAACTTAGCATATAACTTATGATCTCGGAGTCTTTTCAACACCAGGCGTAAATGTTCTTCATGTTCTTTGTGACTTTTGGAGTAGACTAGGATGTCCTCTATGAAGACAACGACAAACTTGTCCAGAAAATCCATAAATACTTTATTCATCATATTCATGAAATAGGCTGGAGCACTGGTTAACCCAAAATGCATTAATGTGTACTCATACGAGCCATACCTTGTAACAAAGGCAGTCTTGGGTATATCCATTTCTCTAACTTTCATCTGGAAGTATCATGATCTGAGATCGATCTTGGAGAACACAACGGCCCCTTCTAATTGATCGAAGAGCTCAATGATTTTGGGTAGCGGATACTTGTTCTTGATTGTATGCTCGTCTATGTCACGGTAATCAGTGACTAATCTATGTGTACTATCCTTCTTCTTGACGAAAAGGATTGGGGCTCCCCATGGTGATGAAATTGGACGGATAAAACCATCCTGCATAAACTCTTCCAGTTGCTTCTTGAGTTCTTTCAGTTCATAAGTTGCCTTCGGGTAGGGTCTTTTAGCAATTGGTCCTGTACCCGGCTTCAGTTCAACGAGGAACTCTACATCTCTATCGGGTGGCATTCCCGGTAGTTCTTCCGGAAACACGTCAGGGTATTCCTTGACTATAAGAACATCACCGAGGCTAACCCCCTTAAGATAATTAAGCCTAACCTTCTTTAGCTCAAACTTTGATCTGAACTTGATTTTCAATCCTTCTAGAGTGGTGAGAGGGATGGTTCTATTTGCGCAGTCTATGATTCCTTCAAAACGGGACATCCAATTCATTCCTAAGATAACATCCAAGCCTTGTGTTTCTAGGATGATCAGGTCCGTAGGAAACTGATGTTTTCCAATCTTCAGTCTCAACTGTCTACAACCTGAAGTTACTAACATTTCTCCGCCAGGAGAACTTACTCTAGCAGGATTTCCCATGCTTTCAAACTCTAACCCATGTTTGTTTACAAAAGCTCTTGAAATGAAAGAATGTGATGCTCCGGTATCAAATAAAACTAAAGCTGGACATGAATTTAGCAAGAACGTACAAATGACAGTATCAGATCAATCGTACACTTCTTCCACATTGATGTGGTTCACATGTCCCTTCTGGAAAGGATTGGGCTTGGCAGGTTCTGTAGCCTTCTTCTCGGGGCAGTAAGTGGCATAGTCGCCCTTATTGTTGCACTTGAAGCATAATTTTTGGCTGATATCTGTCTTATATTAAGGATTTGGGCGATGTTGTCCATGGTTATGGTTATGGCCAACATGCCCATTTCTTGTCTTTCTTATCTTTCTTCCATGGTTTCCCTTGAACCCACCACTATAGTTGTGACCATAATGTTTGTGGTTGCTTCCTCGACTAGGATAGTTCCCATGTTTATGACCATGGTTTGCATCATGAGGAAAGTGCCTTTTGAAGGAAGGTTCAGAATGGTGTTTATTGATATTCAGCTTCCTCTTCCTGCTTTCAGCCTTCTTGATGTTATCTTCCAGTATGATAGCCGGATCTAGGAAGGTCTGATAATTTGGGGCATATGTGACTGTCAGAGGAATCTTCAGTTCGTCACTCAGCCCATAGAGAAATTTGGCTTTCCCCTTAACCTCGGTGTTGATGTCCTCAGGAGCATACCGGGACAGGGCATGGAAGTCATCCATATACTCCTTAAGACTCTTGTTTCCTTGCCTCGGGTTTCTGAATTCTTCTTGTTTTAAGTTCCTAATGCCCGAAGAGATATGAGCATTAGGAAAACCTTCCTTGAAGTTTTCCCAAGTCTGGGTTTCCAGTGGGTGAGTGATCTGATAAGTTTCCCACCACTGAATTGTTGGTCCCTCCAACAGATGAGTAGTGAATCTCACCTTTTCAGCGTCGGTACATTCACATGTTACTAAATCTCTGTCCACTGAGCGCAGCCAGTCATCTGGCACAATTGGCTCAGTTGCATTTGAGAACTTGTAAGGCCGAAGCCTCAGAAATATGGTAAGTCTATCCACTTGGGGAGGTGGTGGTGGTGGCGGGTTGTGGTTATTGTTGTTGTTATTATTATTATTGGTTGCCGCAATGAAATGGGTCATCATAGTCATTAGCTGAGCTTGAGCGGCCATCAATTGTTTTAGAGGATCATTGTTGTTGTCGGGAGCACGGCGGGGAGGCATCTGTGGTTTTTAGCATAGATGAGTTTAGATGGAAAGAACTAAGGAACATTTCTACCCCATCAAACAATAACTTATAAATACAACCAACACAAAAAACAAAATCTTTTGGATTAAAAACGATCTGAAAGTTTGGAAGATAAACTCGCGAGGTTCTAAGAATACAAGGGAAAGTACTGCCTTACCACAAGTTGGTAGGTCAATAAAAAACTATAGATAACGATGAGGTGAGGGCTAAATGGTAGTCTCACTAACTAACTACTCGACCATGTCATCTTCTTCTTCAATTTCTTGAATCTTGATTCCTTCATTGTCGAGCACCTCCTTGAGTTCCTTCACTTCTTCTCCAGGGCAGAGTTCTTTTCTTGCAGCTCCTTCTTCTCTGTACGAAGCCGCTTGATCAAGTCACTATCAGCCTCAAACTCGACTTCATTGCTCTCGAGTTCTTCCTTCTGCTCTCTGGTAGTCTTGTTCTTCTCTTGAACCCTTTTCTCATGTCTCTTGTACCTCTCCTCTTGTGAAGAAAACCTCTCTTCTTGGGCCTTAGTCACTTCCTCTTGAGCCTTCAACTTATCATCGTTCTCCTTGAGTAAGGCACATAACTCATCGTTCTTCAGGAGTTAAGTGCGCCCATACTCATAAAGCTCTGTGACGAGGATTTCCAACTCCTAGAAATAAAGACTAAGGGGCTTTGCTTTGCCTCTATCTCCGACCTCAAAAAGGTAAGGTTCTCCATCCTCGTTTCTGCTTCCAAAGAAAATGGAGTAGTGGCCCCTCAACTCCGTGTTCTTGCGTCCACAGAGGCGCCCAATCAGGTCTTGCATGACTAGATGAGTCCATTATCTTTGGAGTCAGTAACAATTTTAATCTCTAACGGGGGCTCTTCACCACGTCCTGGTTGAGTTGCTTTTATTCCCCAACAACCCTCCTTGTTAAATTTCTTCGGGATGAAGCCCCTAATCTGAGGTAGCGGTAACCCTACTCGACGATGTCGAGGAGGTAGCAGCCAAAATGGGTGTTCTCGTAGTCTTCCGCGGTGGTGAAGTGGAAGCTCGTCATCCTTTAGGTAGAAAAGGAAAAGGATTAAAACAGGAAATGCATAAGGTAAGGAAGTACTAGTCATGATATGCATTATTATTTTGGAAAATACCAAGTCAAAATTTCAAGGGTCAACAAATATTAACAAATTTTTGTAAATTGGATATTCACTATAGTCAGAGAGACAGACACCCGGCCAGCCACTAATGATTGTGGAACAGGTCTCATGTACGTGGACATGTAAGGTTAGTCTCCAGGCCGCTTCATCTCACTATGCCGCTAGGATCCAAAATACTTAAGGAGATAATACCATGATCAAAAAGGGGTTTATCCAATCCTAAGGGCTCGAACCTACAGGCAACACAGTGCTCTGATACCATCAGTAGTGTACCTGCACTTAAAATATGACTTATACTTGTGTATAGTGTAAATCCCTGGATCGATTCGATTGAACACACAGTTTACGATGTATTATCACAACAAAGTATCAATTTATTACAACGCTGATCCAGACTTAGAAAATATTCATTACATCTTGCATAGCATAAAGCTAGCATTGAACAGAGTAAATAGCGGAAAATTATTCTTCATGGAGTCCCCATCATCAGCATGTGCCACAGGCGAGCATGTTGGTTGAAGACTCGAAACCCCTAGCGAAAATCTCACTCGTCATCAGAACAGTCTGCAATTAGAAAGATATAGCAACAACGTGGGTCAGAACCATTTAAAAATGGAACTGGCAAGTGACACTATGGGGGACACTTAGAGGAATAACTCTATAACCTATATGCTTATTTGGATGGTGGAGCTCAAGGCTATTTTGCAGAAAGAAAGTTTTTCCCTAACACATTGAAACAACTTTACCTAGTTAGGACAAATATGGTACGAAAACCATAGTCTCAAACTACCCTTGTTCACCCCTTAAGCTTTAATTTAGAAGTTGGAATGGTGGAATCCTCCGTTGATGTCCTCGTTCACCTGCTCAATTTTCCGTACCGGGGACACGGCTAAGTACTTAGATTCTACACTCTGCAGAGGTTGTGCACGTCACCATTGTACCCATTCCACCCAAACTATCCTATACGCTCTGAAAGTGTTAAGGAAAAGGAGAAGAATCAGACAAGATCTTTCAGAAGCATTTTCCCTCCCATTGCCGCCTGACACGTTCCACCTACATTCCTCTACCACCACATGTAAAGCCAGGGCGAGTCCACGCAACTTAATTGATCAAGGCAGAACCCATACTGGCAATGGCTACACGAGAAGCAATCTCACTCGGAGTTCTTCACATCCCTTTTTTTCTGGGTGGCCATCCACAAGTGAATATCCCACAGGTAAAACCCCTGGGGACAACACTCAACTCATACAGCCAAGCAACCAATTCCACCCAGGTGATTGATTCCAACCAATCTAAACATGGCTTGCATTGCAATACTATCCTACACATGCTTATAGAAAAATATTTTACTCATGCATAGTAAATTACTAGGAAGTTTATGCGTGTGCCACTTGCCTTGGCAATCGGGAGTGCAGCAGTTACAGTTGCAAAGACTAGGATTTCCCTCTGAATAGTCTAACAAAATAAAATGCCACACTTAAATACACAAGCAACATAACCATACAAAATATGCTATGCATGAGAAGCAATAATTTAATTTCAAGAAACTAATATTTTTATCTCTTAGAATTTTTATGAAGTATGCATGATGACATTCTTAATTTGTTTTCAATTACTGAGACTTGAATAAAAAGGGTAACTCAAGAATTTTAGTTTACTTTAAAAAAATTTCATAACCAAATTTGTAAAAAGGGCTTTTGGACAGAGAGAATCTAAATAAAATTTTAGCAATTTGATTTACTCAAAAATATTTTTACTAAATAAAGTTATGTAAAAAACACTCAGACTACTCACATGAATTTTTAAATTTTTAAATGTGTCTAAACAGAAACTAATGCAACCAAAAGATTCTACTGGTTCTAAGGATTCCAAATATAAAAAATATTTGAATTTGGCTAAACAGATAAAAAGTAATAATAAAAATAGTATGCAGGGTGTTTTTTTGCAAAACTGCCAATTAAATCAATTTAGGAAAATCGCAGAAATTCAATATCCGACATGGTGCTGACGCGGCGTACCGATTCGAAAAAATAACAGGATCTAATCCTAGCCTCTGGATCTAGATGTATTGGCCGAGACGAGCGGTGCGGCCGCAGGAGTTGTCTCAATTGACCTAACCGTGGTGCTCCCCTCGCTGGAGTTCGCGAAAACGACGTTCCTACGGTCTAGGGGATGAAGGGAGGTTACCTGAGCATAGAGGAGGGCGAAGCGGTGATGATGGCGAGGTGGAGGCGACCGAAGCGTCTCGATTCATCCTCGGGGGCTCCCCGGACTGGACGGAGGCGGCGGTGTGTTTCGGGTGAGCACGGACGAGGCGATGCGCTGCGAAAAACAACACCAAATCGTGTCACAACGATGCGCAAAGGAAAATAAAAGAGAAAGGGAGGGGAGAGAAAGCCCGGGGTGGCCGGTGTTCGCCGTACGAAGAGGTTTTCGCCGGTGGCAGTGGCGGGATGGCAGGGTCTCGTGCGGGCAGCCTCGTGGCTCTCGGGCACTAGGGTTTGTGGCAAAAGGAAGAGGGGGTCGAGGATTCTTATAGCAAGAAACGGCGACGTAAACCGGGCAGTGAATCATCCGCAATGAATCAAATTGATTCGACCGTTTCTGGGCGTCACCGCGGGCGTGATGTTGGGGCGAGCCGTTGCCGCGGTAGGTATGACAGGTGGGGTCCACGTGCCAGAGAGAATGAGGGGAGCACAGGCGGGAGTGGCTGCTGGCGGGAAGAGGTGTTGCGCGCGCGGCTGATAGCTAGTGGGCTTCGGCCCACATGGCTGGGAAGGATGGCCCGACTCAAAAAAAAATTTATATAAATCATTTCCGTTTTAAATCTTTTGAATACAAACCAATTTCAAAACTATATCAAAACTCCTCAGAAAAATTCATAAAAATATAATTTGAAAAGCTTATTAAAAATAGAACCTGTGGTAGTATTTTGTGGAAGATTATTATAAATTCAAATAACTAATTTTGTGTACTTAAAATAAATTAAAACTCATAAAAGTAATTTAATTTAAATCCTGTGTGATTCAAATGACAAGTTTAAATGATGATGATGCATGAATGCAATGTTTTAATTTTTTCTTAAAATTGGGATGTTACAGCCGTGTCCATGGTTATGGACGATTTGGTGATGATGCTGGCTAATAAGATCATAGACAACTTACACCTAATCATTGTTAATTAACCTGACTAGTAATACAGAAATACTTTCACAATAACTGGTAACTAAAATTGTTTAATGTGTGAGTTCCCGAATTGTTTCCTCATACTTGGTTGAGGGGGTTAATCCGAGATTGGGTTATGATTGGTGTTAGTTGTAGTCGTTTACTTATGCGCTCTCTCATCCCTCTTTATTTTAGACGGAAGTGGTAGCATGTCTCTATTAGGTTGCTAGTGCCGCTGCCGCTAAGTCCAGTTAACCTCATACTTTGGGAGTCTTTCAGTTTTGTAACTTGTTAGCTTAAGCTTGTTCGATACGCTCCGGCGTATTGACCCGTTCGTGGGCTGTGGTTTTCTATGCAGTTGAGGATTCTCCGTACAACCAGGTGGGTGGCTACAACGTGAAGTTCAACGACGAGGTCTACGACGAGTAGTTAGAGTTCCCCTAGGCTTCTTCCTGGTGGACCGCGTGGATGGGCCTTCTCTTTTCATTTCGGCCTTGTGCCCTTTGCTTCTTGTCTGTACTCAGACCGGCTTGTTTTCCGTTGCATGATGTAATGTTGGGACATGTGTCCTCTGTTTGGTGACATTCGATATATTTGCTCAGTGAGAGCTTTGGACACTTATTTCCTTTCTTTGTGTCTTAGGTTTATCATGTGATTCCCACTCAGTTAAAAACCTACTCGTATACTGTCGGCCCAGTGGGAACTGGGGTATGGAGAGCCCATTCCCCGCCGGCCTCACACGCGGGCCAGTCGGACGAAACGACTAAGGACCAGGCGTCACCGCCTGGCGGGACCCTCGAGAGGCAACTCCCCTCGAGGGCCTGAAGAGGAAACGAAGGCCTCAAGGGATCCTTCGCTTCAGGAGACCCTCCCTAGGCGACAACCTCCCTCGAGGGGGTCCAACAGGAATCTCCCCTCAGGTCCCCTCAGACCTGAAGGGAAACATCGCGCCCAAGGAAGTACGACAAGACGCACATGGCCTCTGCCACGCCCACTTGGTAACGCAAGCACCCCCGTTGCCATTTTGGTGATAAAGGGGTCAATAAAGCGGCTCCACCTGCTGTGCAGCTGCCAGGACCTTCTACTCTGACGATAAAGCGAGTGGACGGCGCAACCCTCCAACGGAGAACGTCATCATGGGCTCCACCTCAGAGACTGCCCCCTCTGCGGGCAGTACAGCACGACCGGCCTCCGGTCGGCCACCGTGCCCACCTTTATCAACAATTGACCGAGTCCATGGACGAACGGAGAACGGTGGACTCATGCTCCACCCTGCCCCTGGCATGTGGGAGCCACCTCGAAGGCCAAGCCGAAGGAGAAGGCCAGAGGCGCCTATAAAAGGGACAAGACATCCATCGTAGCACAGGTCGGCCCTTTGCGTGCTACAAGCCCTTGTAAACCCTAGCAACGCCTGTTAGAATAGCCTCTGGCCGGAGGAGGAAGAAGACCATCGCTTCCCTCCCCAGGCAAGAACTGCCTCAAGGGGGCCTCCGGAAAGCTCCACTGTACTGTAACCTTCCACATCTAATACAGACAAGCAGGAGTAGCGGTTTTACCTCCCCACGAGGGCTGTGAACCTGGGTAAAGGCCGGTGTTTTCCTCTGTCGTGTGTGTCTTCTTCGGGCCCGGCGAGCAACGTCGCGGAGCCACTTGAGGGTTTAGACTTCCGCGTTCAATCCCCTTTCTGAACTACACTTCAGGAAGTGACTACCCCCGATTCTTGGGAGACATAACCCAACATTTGGCGCGCCAGGTAGGGGATTGAGGCGCGTCAACAACCCTTAAGCTCGTCTCCGCGCCATGGTGAACACCCGCGCTACCCGTGTCGCCCGCATCACCCGACGTGCACCTGGAGGAGCACGTGCACCGCCCGACACCGCGACCACCCGCGCGTACCTTCTGGCCCTCATGCAGAAGTGCCGGAGCACAACTCCGAGCACCAGGAGGATGCGCAGTCGTCGCACGCGACGCATCACCCGAGCGGCTACGGCCCTGGGAGGACGGACCCGACGCCTCACACCGCGCTGCTCATGGTGCAGGAGCTCGTCCGCTATCAGCCCACCGCAGAGGCCCACGAGCAGTGGCTCCAACGTCTCAACCACCTCGTCGGCATCGCCACGACGCGCCCCGCTCCGTCGCAGTCCAACATGCACCCCTCTCTCGCGGGCACGGTCACAACCAATGCGCCTCCGCCACCTCCGGGGCCTGCACCAACTGCGGCGCAGAGGGCTGCTTCGCACGCGACCTCTCTGCACGATTGCTTGATCGTGCAGCGACCGCGCCCGACGCTCGTCTGGGGATGGAGCTCCAGCGAGATCGCCAGAACAGTCTCGTGGAGGAGCTCGGCCAGGCGGGCCAGTAGAACCGTGGTGCGTTGCAGCACGGGGTGGCTACATACACCTCGGGCTGCATGGCGTTCACTCGCTCTCTGCGACGCGTGGTCTGGCCGCAGAAGTTCAGGCGGCTCTCCCCAAGGGCTACGACGGCTCCAGCAACCCTATCGAATTCCTGCAGCTCTACACCACCTCCATCCAAATTGCGGGAGGAGACGACAAGGTCATGGCCAACTGGTTCTCCCACGCGCTTCGCTACTGAACCTCCCTGAGGGCTCCGTGAACTCGTGGGACGAGCTCTGCAAGCAGTTCGTGTCCAACTTCAAGGGGACTTATGAGCGCGCCCTCACCCACAACGATCTGTGCGCTGTGGTGCAGAGGAAGGATGAAACGCTCCGCAAGTACATCCAGCGCTTCAGCCAAGTGCGCAACAAGATCCCGAACATCCCTGACACTCAAGTCATCGCCACGTTCCACGAGGGCGTCAAGAACAGCAGGATGCTCGAGAAGTTGGGTATTCACGACAAGCTCACCTCTGTGGTGAATCTTTTCGACCTGGCGGACAAGTGCGCCAAGGCTGAAGAGGGACTCCTCTTCGTCAAGATGTCCTCGAGAGGGGACGACCATGCCGAGGGGTCCCGGAGCCAGAAAAAGAAGGAGGAGCCCAAGTGCAAGGCCACCGCAGTTCTCGCGGTAGAGCCTGACACGAAGGGCACCCGTAGTGACTCCCCCGAGCCTGGAGAGAGGAAAGATGACCACCGCCCTTTCTGCGTCTACCACAACAGGCGTGGCCAATCTACAGAGTCCTGCTTCGAGCTCAAAAGGTTAAGCAAGGAGCGCGAGCAAGCAGAAGGCAGTGGCAGCCGCGGTCGAGGCCGTGGCTACCACGGAAGCGGACGAAAGGGCGGCTACCAGAAACCATTTGGAAACCAGGCCAACGCCGCGGAATAGAACGGCAACCTCCCTGACGAGGAAGATGGCGGCTACCAAGCCCCGAGGGGCGCCATTGCCTGCATCCTTGGGGGGGCGCAGGCGCCAAAATCGAACAACCAGTTCAAGCAGTTCGCCCGCGAGCTCAACGCCGCCCTCCCAAGCACGGAAACGTCCAGGCCCCTCAAGTGGTCGCAATACACCATCGCCTTCGACGCTCAGGACCACCCCAAGTCCACCAAGACTGTTTGAACCCTCCCGCTGGTCTGCCGCCCCACCATCGACAACGTGGTTGTCTCCAAGACTCTCATCGATGGCGGGGCATGCCTGAACGTCATCTCCATAGATACGTTCGAAGCGCTTCAAGTGCCCTAGGAGCGGCTCACGCCCTCGAGGCCCTTCACGGGGGTCACCAGCGGCTCGATCGAGCCTCTAGGCCAGGTCAGGCTGCCGTCACCTTCGGGAGCAAGGAGAATTACCGCACCAAGCACATCGATTTTGATGTCGCACACATCGGGCTGCCATACAGTGCCATCCTCGGCTACCCCGCGCTCGCGAAGTTCATGGCCGTCACGCACCATGCCTACAACATGGTCAAGATCCCTGGCAGTGCCGTTGAGACGGCCTACAAGACTGCCACCATGGCATTTCCCGCAGACGGGGACCTGGAGCCTCTCGAGATACCCAAGAAGAAGAAGCAGTTGTTCTCGCAGGAGGCAGCTGCTACAAAGAAGATCTCTTTGAGCTCGAGCAGCTCGGGGGATGAAGGCTCGGGGGCTAGCGTCACCATTGGCGCCGCGCAACCTCCCAAATAGGAAAGCGCGCTTGTCGCCTTCCTCCAAACAAACTCTGACATGTTCGCATGGACACCGTCAGATATGTCTGGTGTACCGAGGGACGTGATCGAGCACCACTTGGCCGTGTGCCCAAACGCGCGCCCCGTTAAGCAAAAAGCAAGAAAACAAGCCCCCGAGAAGCAAGCATTCATCGTCAAGGAGGTCGAAAAGCTCAAGGCGGCAAAAGTCGTTCGCGAAGTCGCACACCCCACTTGGCTCTCCAATGGTGTGGTAGTCCCAAAGCCTACCAGAGGAGGCCGTCTCTGCATCGACTACACTGATGTAAACAAGGCCTGCCCCAAAGACCCTTATCCCATGCCCAGAATTGACCAGATTGTGGACTCCACTGCAGGCTGCGACCTCCTCTGTTTCCTCGATGCCTTCTTTGGCTATCACCAGATAAAACATGGCTAAGGAGGACGAGGAGAAGACAGCTTTCCTCACCCCATGCGGTGTGTATTGCTACGTCTGCATGCCTTTCGGCCTGAAAAATGCCGGAGCCACTTTCCAGAGGTTGATGAGGATAGCACTTGGCGGGCAAATGGGGCGAAACGCCGAAGCATATGTCGATGACATTGTTGTGAAGTCACGAGAAGCAAATACTCTCCTAGGAGAGCTTGAAGAAACCTTCGCCAGCCTGCGCAAGGTGAATATCAAGCTCAACCCCGCCAAGTGTGTCTTTGGAGTACCTTCAGGCAAATTGCTTGGGTTACTCGTGTCCCATCGGGGCATAGAGGCAAACCCAGAAAAAATCAAGGCCATAGAAGACATGCAACCTCCGCGAAGGCTAAAGGACATGCAACGCCTAGCAGGCTGCATGGCCAGCTTGGGTCGATTCATCTCCAACTTCGGCGAAAGAGCCCTGCCGTTCTTCAAGATCATGAAAAGAAGAGGCACTTTCAAGTTGACCCCTAAAGCTGAAAAAGCATTTGAGGACTTGAAGAAGTATCTGACCAGCCCACCAGTAATGGTAGCCCCAAGGCATGGCGAGCACCTGAAGCTATACTTGTCAGCTACTCCGCAAACAGCCAGTGCCGTCCTTGTGGTGGAAAGAGAAGAGCCAGTACTTCACAAGAAGAGTGCGGCCACTTCAAAGAAAAAGCCCCCAGATAAGGAGCTCGTAGAAAAGGCCGCCTCAGGTCCACCGCCGCAAGGAACTCGTGCCGAGGAGCCTGAGGAGCCCCTTGAGGCCAACCCCTCGAGGCACAGGGCGAGCCCCTTGAGGCCAACCCCCTCGAGGCTCAGGGCAAGTTTCTTGAGGCCAACCCCCTCGAGGCACAAGGCAAACCGCTTGAAGCCAACCCCCTCGAGGCACAGGGCGAGCCCCTTGAGGCCAACCCCCTCGAGGCACAGGGCAAGCCCCATGAAGCTGGGCCACCTCAGGCAAAAGACGTCGGGGCTACAGGAACTACCATCGTCGAGCATCCAGTCTACTTCGTCAGGACAGTACTGCATGATGCTCGTGAGCGGTATACAATGCAGCAGAAGCTTCTCCTCGCACTCCTCATCGCCTCAAGAAAGCTGCGACACTACTTCCAGGGGCATCCCATCACAGTGGTCACTTCTTTTCCCCTGGAGCAAATACTGGGCAACCCAAACGCAACAGATCGTGTCGCAGGGTGGAACATTGAGCTACAGCGATTCAATTTGCGCTTCGATACCACAAGGGTGATCAAAGGAAGAGCGCTGGCTGACTTCGTCGCCGAATGGACTGACCCAACCCCTGAAGAGCCTTTGGGAGAGGAGCAAGGGCCCTATAGAGCCGCAATGCACAGCCTCTGGACCATGATGTTCGACGGAGCGTTCGCATGTCGCCGCGGAGGGGCAGGCGTAGTCCTGATCTCCCCCAAAGGCGACAAGTTGTATTACGCAGTCCAGCTGTGCTTCGGAATGGACAAGATATCCAACAACATCGACGAGTATGAAGGTTTGCTTGCCGGCCTACGCGCCGCAATCGCCCTAGGCGTCAAGCATCTACTCATCAAGGGCGACTCCGAGCTGCTCGTTAACTTCTCAAACAAAAGCTACAAGCCTAAGGACGACCACATGGCCGCATACCTCGAAGAGGTCCGTAGGCTTGAGAAGAACTTCAGGGGAATGGAGCTCATGCACATCCCAAGAAAGGAAAACCAAGAGGCCGATGACATCGCCAAGCGCGCATCAAAGAGGCAAGCTCAGCCACCAGGTGTCTTTGAAGAAAGGCTCGTCAAGGCATCCATAAAGAAGTCCCAAGAGGCCATCACCGCAAGCACAGGGGAGCGTCTACTAGCGGGGCTCCTGACTGCGGGCCCCCTACAGGGGAGCGTCTGTTGCTCACTGCGGTGCACCAAGAAACATGATGGATCGACGAGATCAAAGATTACCTCGGCAAAGGAGTCCTTCGCGAGGAAGATGTTGAAGCGGAGCGAATTGCCCGCCAAGCAAAATCGTACCAAATCCTCGAAGGAATTCTCTAGCGCAAGCGCCCAAACGGCATCGCGCTCAAATGCGTCCCTCCTCAAAAAGGCAAAATGCTGATCAAAGACATCCACAGCGGGGAATGCGGCCACCATTCGTGCGCCCGCACCCTCGCAGGCAAAGTCTTCAGGAGCGGTTTCTACTGGCCTCAAGCACTTCAGGATACAATGGACATCATCCAAGCATGTGAAGCCTGCCAATTCCACGCCAAGCAAATCTACCAACCAGCGCTGGGGCTTCAAACCATTCCGCTCTCGTGGCCGTTTGCGGTCTGGGGGCTGGACATCCTGGGACATTTCCCAACGGTGCAAGGTGGATATCGCTACCTCTTCGTGGCCATTGACAAGTTCACAAAATGGCCTGAAGTGGAGGCGACGCGCACAATCACAGCAGGCGCGGCGGTGAAATTCATCAGAGGCCTTGTCTGCCGTTTCGGAGTGCCTAACCGCATCATCACCGACAATGGCTCCGAATTCACCAGTGGCATCTTCAGAGCCTACTGTGAAAGAATGGGCATCAAGCTCTGCTTCGCCTCAGTCGCCCATCCACAAAGCAACGGATAGGCCGAGCGCGTAAACGCAGAGGTCCTCAAAGGCCTAAAGACCAGGACCTTCGATGTCCTCAAGGGCCACGACAAGGGCTGGATAACCGAGCTTCCCTCGGTGCTATGGTCCATCTGTACCACGCCACCCAAGCCCACCAGGGAAACCCCGTTCGCCCTCATCTATGGAGCCGAAGCAGTCCTCCCCACTGAGATAAAGCATGGATCCCCACGGGTACTTGCCTTTAACGAGGACCAGCAAGAGGACCTCCACAACGACGACCTGCTGCTCCTTGAAGAGCTTCGACGCCGCGCCGCCCTCCGGGCGGCCAAATACCAGCAGGACCTGATGCGCTACCAAAGCCGCAACGTGCGCTCGCGCACCCTGGAGGTAGGTGATCTCGTCCTCAGGCGAATCCTCTCCAGGGAAGGCCTCCACAAGCTGTCCCCGATGTGGGAAGGGCCCTACTGGGTCACCCACATCGCCAGGCCTTGCGCGGCTCGCCTCGTGACTCAAGACGGCGTCCCCGTCAAGAATCCATGGAACATCATGCACCTACGCAAGTTCTACCCGTGATCATAGTCACGTCAAGGCATTTAGCGAAAGAGGCAGCCCACGGCTCAACCTCCAAGCACTTTTTGTCTCCAAAGGTTAAAAGCTCAAGGCTTAAGCCTCACAAATCTTTGTATCCACAAGGAACAAAATTTAAAAAGTGATCATCTTCACACCCGTGATCATTGTCACGTCGAGATTTTAAGCGGAAGAGGCAGCCTACGGCTCAACCTCCAAGCATTTTTGTCTCTAGAGGTTAAAATGATCACGGCTTAAACCTCCAAAAACATGCTTTGTCTCCTAAAGGAACAAATGCAACCGTGGTCATTGCCACGCCCGTGATCATTGTCACGTCGAGACTTCAAGCGGAAGAGGCAACCTACGGCTCAACCTCCAAGCATTTTTGTCTCTAGAGGTTAAAATGCTCACGGCTTAAACCTCCAAAAACGTGCGTTGTCTCCTAAAGGAACAAATGCAACTGTGGTCATTGCCACGCCCGTGATCATTGTCACGTCGAGACTTCAAGCGGAAGAGGCAGCCTACGGCTCAACCTCCAGGCATTTTCGTCTCTAGAGGTTAAAATGCTCACGGCTTAAACCTCCAAAAACATGCTTTGTCTCCTCAAGGAACAAATGCAACCGTGGTCATTGCCACGCCCGTGATCATTGTCACGTCGAGACTCCTAGCACACGAGGCAGCCTATGGCTCAACCTCCAAGCGTCATAGTCTCCAGAGGTTAAAAGCTCAGGGCTTAAACCTCCCCAAAACTTTTGTCTCCTAAAGGAAAAAAACGTAAACGTGATCATTGTCACGCACGTGATCATTGTCACGTCGAGACCACGAGCGGAAGAGGCAGCCTACGGCTGAAACCTCCAAGCATCCATGTCTCTAGGGGTTAAAAGCCAACGGCTTAAACCTCCAAGCCCCAAAGGCTTCACTCGAGGGAAAACCCTCCGAGCTCTCAATTAAAACGAGCCACCTCAGGCCGTCGAGAGACTCCGCCACTGATAGGTGGTCCCCATGCCTCGACATGGTCGAAACATTAGCTTGGCAACACCAAGTTTAATGGCTCAATCTCGTTCCTAAGTGAACTTAGCATCTCGGCGCCGCTTTAAAATATATTTAGTGAGTTTTATTATCGCATTACTCGGTGGAGTGTGCGCTTATATCTCTCCATAGGCGTACCTCGCGAGCGGGGGATGAGTATGGTGCCAGTGCCTCAAACGACACACCAGCAGCACTGCAAAATCCAAGAGTCCGAGCTCTGGCTGGAGGGCAAGATCCCACAAACACGCCATCTCTACAGAGGACCTTGGTACTTAATCTCCTCGCAAGGAACGCCTGAGGGGACCTATAAGCGCGCACGAGCCCCTTGAGCCGTGTTCCAACGTTTGGTGTCGCCCCTCTAACATCTGCAGGAAAAAATCCCCCACAAGCCTGAAGAGACACCCAGAAGCGACCCCTCAAGTGGGCAACCTCGCCAGGTGAAAAGCCTCCCTAGGAGCGACCCCTCAACTGGGCAACCCCGCCAGGCGAAAAGCCTTCGCAGGGCGAAAACCTCAAGAAGCCAAGTCTCGCACCCACGCTTTAAGAGCGTTTTTCTTTCCCTAGCGCACGTTTTCCCCTCAAGCGACTTCCCTTTCCCTTAAGCTTCATGGACTACTCGCGCGTCTAAGAGGGGCACTTGAGCATCGCGACTCAGGGCTCTTACCTCTCCTAGGCCTAAACTCCCACCGGCCTTGCGGAGTCATTGCTCCTGCATACCGAAGTGGCGGAGTCATGGAACGAAGATATGGGACCTACCGACGCAGAGAACAAATAGACATGAAGTTGAGTCCAAAGAGACCTCACGGGGGGCAAACAAGCTCGAATTAAGCAGCGATAGCGAGTATATTACAGGCCAAAGGTCTTAAGAATTCTAAACACACAACTGTTTCAGATACAGACGTTCGCAGGCGCAATATGGAAAGGCTCAGCTGAAAGCAGCGCCGCCTGGGGCCTCCTCTGTGGGTGTAGTAACCTCACCTTTTATTATAAGGTGGAAGTCCCTGTGTTAATGTGCTAGTCCTTGGATCAAATGCTAGCACCACAGTTTAAGATGTATATCATGCAAAAGTGTCAAATACTTTATTAAATCGCATGATCCAGTGTTACAAATATCTCTTACAACTTGCATAACCTGAAAAGGCTAGCAAAATTTCCAAGAGTAGCAGCGGAAAAAATAGTAGATACAATGAGCCTCATCATCTTCATGTGCCACAGGCAAAGCATGTTGGTTGTAGACTCGAAATCCTATCGAATTGTTTTATAATAGATGCAACATATTACACATTTTATAAAGTGTCTAAAACAATTTTATTTGCAATTTTTTAATTTACTGATTTAAAGTTATTACAAAAATACTCAAATCATCCATTTGAAATTTGAATATTTTAAACTAGGTCAAATTTGAAAGTTCCAACAGATTCTACTTGTCGAGGGCTTTAATTTGATATAAAATTTGTCCAATTTGGGTCAAGGGTTAAAAAGTTATGATAAATCTTAGTGGCAGGGATTTTCTACAAAACTGCCATTTAATCTAATTAAAAGAAATCATTTTCCACGTGTGCGTTGACTGGGCCTGACGTGGCTGCTGACTGGGTCGCTGACGTGGATAAGTGAAACGATCTGGATCGTCAGATCCAGATCTAACGGCCAGAAAAGATTCGTACCGATTCGTTTTAAGTGATCTAATCCTAACCGTTGGAGATAGATGGGACGGTCCTGGAGCGTTGACAAGAAACGGGCGGCGGAACTCACCGGAGTTGGAGGCGAAGACGGCGCCGGCGGCTCGGTTTGGACCGCGGCGACGCTGCGGGGCTCCCCCGGCCTCCGGGAGACGACGGAGACGCTCGGCACCACGTTCCGGAGGCGATGGCGAGGCCGGTTTCGTGTCGTTCGTCTCGGAGTTGCGACCTCGGGCGATTGAAGAAGCACGGACGCCGGCGAGCTTCGGCTCCTGTTCGTCCTTGACGTTCTGGTAGCGACAGAAATCAGAGGAGGGGTCAGGAGGATGCGCACGGCCATGGCGAGTAAGGTGGAGGGGGTCTCGGGCGAGGGGGTCCGGTTACATTGACGGAATCGAAGGAAAAACGCGACGGCGGCCGGGTGGCTCCGGCGATGAACTATGGCAGCCCCGGGCACGATTCGGAGAGGGACAAGAGGGGAAAGAGAGAGGAGCGTCGGGGCTACAAATAGGGCAGGCAGGGGCGTTGAATCCGGGCCTTAAACACCTGCGTTGATGCGAAGTTACGGCCGGCAGTTTCGGGCATGATTCCCGGCGGGAGGTTGACGACGACGACGTCACGCTGGCGTCATCATTTTTATTTTTATTTTTCTTAATTTCCATTTAATTCATATCTTTTGATTTAAGACTCCAAATCAAGTCAAATAAATTTCTAAAAATTTGTAAAAGCATTATCTTTGTGTTAAACCAGTTGTGGGCATGTTTTGAACATTAAAAAAAATATTTTGAAATATTCATTAAATACCCATTTGATACTTCAAATGAATTTTGAAATTATAACTTAATTAAATTTTCATTTGGCTAAATACAATATTCCATTATTAAATCAATTTTATCTTTAATACAATATTCAATGCATAACACATTTATTTGAAATGGAAAGGGAAATATAATGTATTCATTTTTAAATTCAAAATATTTTGTGCACCATTAAGTTTTATATTATGATAAATCATTTGAAAACTCCATAAAACAATTATGGAAAAGAAATTTGATTTAATTCATTTCTTATATTAAATAAAGTCATGAAAATCATTTTATGTTTTTAGAATTAATGAAATCAATTTAAGTTAATGAAATGCCTATTTGGAAAATTAATTAATTATAAAGTCTATGAAGTTTTAAAGATATACTCTATAGATTTATAATTTTCAAAACTATGTTTTGAACTCAGGTATAAGAATGAAAACCATTTTGCTATTAGTATTTTAAATAGTTATAAATCTAATTTTAATTTTTATGAATAGCTATGGCTAAGTGGTGGAAACAAATACTTATAAGGAAACTTTTTATTTTAATGAAATGGTTTGAAATTTTTGTAAAGCAATTGTCAAATTACCTATTGAGGTTTAATAACTACAATGGATAATAAATTGTTTAACTTGGATCAACTTTTGGAAGTATAGATCTTTCCAAGATAAATGAAATATTAAATCTCTTCAAGAGGTTTGAATTGTTTTATAATTGGTTCTCTTATGCATTTTAATATTTTATTTGAATAAAAGAAAAGTTTTAAATTTTAGTGATTTTTGAACATTATAAAATGTTGGGATGTTACAGACTACCACCCTTAAAGGAATCTCGTCCCGAGATTCGGAGAGGCTGAGAACAAAATGCAAGTGTTGGGAAAGATTCTGATAGCGGGGGACGGTGGAGAAATGCAGCTGCTGACACGGGAACAGCAAAACCAGCAGAGAATGATTCCGCTGATTGGGGAGGTTAGAGAGAAAGATGGGTTTGGACAACTTGGATTAGATTAACTCAGTGGGCTACCACCCTTAAAAGAAACTTTTGCGGCAATATGAAATTCTTTCTATAATCTTTCAGTCGAACTTTTCCATCACTTTAGGGTTGTATTATAACATAAGTCCATTGAACTGCTTTTGGTACTGAATATCACTCTTGGCTTAATCTGAAAACCAACCTGAGAGGATTTCAAAGCGATCTCCATAACTCTAACCGCTTGATGTCCCCATGTGCTTCATCATCACAATTTACATTTTTGAAGCAACTAACGTAACTCTGATGGAAGGCAAATCTTCGATTGTTGGGTATTCTTCAACACTTTGCTTGTGGTTATCCTCACCGTAATTTAATACGTTTTAGCAACCCTTTCCTCACATAGGGTTATAAATATCTACAATTCTATGGTTTTGGTTTTTCATCGTCGTATTCTCTCATCGGAATGTCAGTCAAGATTTTCCATTCCTCATAGCAAATAGAATGACATGAGTATTCTCCATGGGGGCCAATCCATGTCGCACTCACTCATTACTTTGTACTTGGTTTGATGAATCTCGTATTCTAACACTTGGTCAAACCTCACTTATCTCACAGAATGTTTCCAGTCTGTAGGACAAACCTGAGCTAAACTATCGGTCCTCATACTTGTAGGTTGCGTTAAACCTACATCAGGATAGCTGAAAATTTGTTGTCTCTTCAAAATTCCTTCTCCTTGACGTGATGGAAAATATATGTTGCCTCAACTCCTAAACTTAACCTCCACTAGTATATCCATTCTGGTTGGTTTAATTTTGTTCTAAGGATAGATATTGCGTCTAGTTTGGGTTTAGCATGGATGAGTTAAGATACAAAGACACTAAGAAAGAATCTTATGCCAACATAATAAGACAAGGCAATTCATTTTACAAACAACATCTAGAAAACACCAGGCAACAAGGTTCACACACAAACAAACAATCTAGTATTGCCATACAACCTAAGTTGGTATGAACAATACACTAACACGGTATCGCTGTTCTAAATGGTGGTCTAGTATAGCTCCTTCTTGAGCGCCTCATCATCTTCTTCAATTTATTTAAACTCTTCCAAGTGGTTGAACTCTAAATCCAAGTTCTTCTATCATCTTTCATGTAGTTCTTCGTGTTGAATCATATAATTCCTTATGAAGAATCAGACTCAGACTTCAAGAACAATGGTCATCTAGAAATAGATAAGATATTTTCCAGAAGGTAGATAGTAGATGAGAGGATAAGAAAAGATAAAGAAAATTATATATTTATTTAGTAAAGTGAATAGAAATAGATTTTCAATCCTATGGTCAAAGCCTATTTCTATCCAAACCTAGGGTCTCGAACCTACAGGCAACACAGTGCTCTGATACCATCTGTAGTAACCTCACCTTTTATTATAAGGTGGAAGTCCCTGTGTTAATGTGCTAGTCCCTGGATCAAATGCTAGCACCACAGTTTAAGATGAATATCATGCAAAAGTGTCAAATACTTTATTAAATCGCATGATCCAGTGTTACAAATATCTCTTACAACTTGCATAACCTGAAAAGGCTAGCAAAATTTCCAAGAGTACCAGCGGAAAATAGTAGATACAATGAGCCTCATCATCTTCATGTGCCACAGGCAAAGCATGTTGGTTGTAGACTCGAAATCCTATCGAATGCTCACTCGTCGTCTGTTGAATCTGCAAGGTTTAGTTGCAGCCCAGCTATAAAGGGTCAGCACAATTGAATTGTGGTGGCAAGTGACTTTTATTTCTAATATTCTACTAAGCTATATCTATATCCTTATTTGGCTGGTGGAGCTCAAGGCTATTCCGCAAAGCAATTTTTTTCCTACTTTTTGTATACACTTTTTTGGAACAATAACTTCTCTTTAGGAGACAACTCGGGACAAGTCCATGTCCCGTACCCAGGTTCACCCATCAAAGTTTTATTAAAAAATTGGGATTAAGAGATTTTCAGAAGACAGCCTTGTGTAGTTACTCAAATTGTCCGATGCCGGGGACACGGCTAAGATCTTAGGTTTCAACTCTCGAGAGTGTGTGCACTTTCACCATTAGACTTAATCGACCCAAACTATCCTCTACACTCCTTTAGTGAGAAGGAAAAGGAGAAGATCAAGACGAGACTTTTCAGAAGTTGCTTTCCCATGATCATACTAAGATATTACCACCATCCTATCAACTCTACCACCATCAATCTCTTGACACAGGTCCACATCAACTTACTCCATCAAGACAGAGCCCATATTGACCAATGGTTGCACGGTAAGCAACTAAACTCAGTGTAAACTTAAATCTCATAGCCCTGGGTGGCCTACCACAAGTGAGCAACTCAGGTTAACACCACATATCATGGCCCCAAGTAAATGAAAACTATCGTGGGCGAAGACAACCATGAAACTTGGCCCTGAGAAGCCACTCAACTTGAAACCTCCTCGATCGACCCAATCCACCCAGGCGTTAAATTAATTTAGTGGAATTTTTAATTTATCACATCAACCATAAAACAATCATTTTTGCAGCAGGTACTTCCACTAAATTGTAATAGGGGTCTAACTGGAATTTCTAAGGGGTAACCTAACAGGTTTGCATAGCATACAACAATCTCCCAAAAACCTATCATGCATACTACTTTTGCAAAAATACTGCTTAAAATACTAGGTATGCAATAGAATAAAAATAGTAGGTGTTTTATGAAGTCACTTGCCTTATGAAAGTTGTCGTTTCTCTCACACTCTTGTCGAAGTCAATGGTTGCTCCCCGTTTCAAACTATATAGTAAAAAGGACACCCAATAAACAAGAAATTCAACAAACACAAAACATATTAAAAAATACAAGCGTAACGAGTCTTCTTGGAAGGGTTTGGTCAAAGGTGTCACCTAATTCAATATACAAAAAGAATTAATGTGTTTGGGTTTAGGGTTTTGCCAAGGGATGGTCTGGAGTCAAAGAACACTTTCAACTCGAGAAGGTTGTATGGGTGTTTCCAAGTTTTCTAATGAAATGGTCTTCAAAAGTTTACACAAAGGGATATCAAGAAGACTTAATCACAATTTAAAAGCAAGGTTTAACACTTTAGTACAACTGTAAACATTTAATTTCATTTACCCAAGATTATGTTTAGAATTAAATTTAACCAAATTCAAATTCAAGAATTTCTTACTTTTCTCATATCTATACATTTTTAATTCCCAACTTCAAAGTTTGTAGTATTAATAATAACTTAGTTATTGAAATTGGTATAATGTTTTAAATAACATTTTTAGTAACACCTAATTAACCAAATACATTTAAAGACCCTTGTAAAGGAACTAGAAACTATTTAAAAGGTTTTAACAAAACTTACTTATTAATGTTATGAAATATATTAATAAACAGGAATTTGAGCTTTCTCGGGACAAGGACAATTAGTTATGCCTTTGGTACAGAGTAATAAGTTTTAAATTAATAAACCTTATAATGTGCTAAAATAAATCAAATTAAGTCTCTGACCTTTAAATTCATTTTAAATTGTTCAAACATTATTTATAACGAAATTTTATAAATGGGGTTAATAGGCAGAGGGCATTTAATTAAGTTCATAGAAATTTGATTAAATCAAAAATAATACTTCTATTAATAGTTATGTCCAAAATAGTCAAACTATTCAAAATAAACATACAACAATTTAATCATCAAAATAATTCTCAAAATTGTTTTATAATAGATGCAACATATTACACATTTTATAAAGTGTCTAAAACAATTTTATTTGCAATTTTTGAATTTATTAATTTAAAGTTATCACAAAAATACTCAAATCATCCATTTGAAATTTGAATATTTTAAACTAGGTCAAATTTGAAAGTTCCAACAGATTCTACTTGTCGAGGGCTTTAATTTGATATAAAATTTGTCCAATTTGGGTCAAGGGTTAAAAAGTTATGATAAATCTAAGTGGCATGGGCTTTTCTGCAAAATTGCATTTAATCTAATTAAAAGAAATCATTTTCCACGTGTGCGTTGACTGGGCCTGACGTGGCTGCTGACTGGGTCGCTGACGTGGATAAGTGAAACGATCTGGATCTGGATCCAGATCTAACGGCCAGAAAAGATTCGTACCGATTCGTTTTAAGTGATCTAATCCTAACCGTTGGAGATAGATCGGACGGTCCTGGAGCGTTGACCAGAAACGGGTGGCGGAACTCACCGGAGTTGGAGGCGAAGACGGCGCCGGCGGCTCGGTTTGGACCGCGGCAACGCTGCGGGGCTCCCCCGGCCTCGTGGAGACGACAGAGACGCTCGGCACCACTTTCCAGAGGCGATGGCGAGGCCGGTTTCGTGTCGTTCGTCTCGGAGTTGCGACCTCGGGCGATTGAAGAAGCACGGACGCCGGCGAGCTTCGGCTCCTATTCGTCCTCGATGTTCTGGTAGCCACAGAAATCAGAGGAGGGGTCAGGAGGATGCGCACGGCCATGGCGAGTCAGGTGGAGGGGGTCTCGGGCGAGGGGGTCCGGTAACCTTGACGAAATCGAAGGAAAAACGCGATGGCGGCCGGGCGGCTCCGGCGATGAACTACGGCAGCCCCGTGCACGATTCGGAGAGGGACAAGAGTGGAAAGAGAGAGGAGCGTCGGGGCTACAAATAGGGCAGGCAGGGTCGTTGAATCCGGGCCTTAAACGCCTGCGTTGATGCGAAGTTACGGCCGGCAGTTTCGGGCATGATTCTTGGTGGGAGGTTGACGACGACGACGTCACGCTGACGTCATCATTTTTTTTTTAATTTTCTTAATTTCCATTTAATTCATGTCTTTTGATTTAAGACTTCAAATCAAGTCAAATAAATTTCTAAAAATTTGTAAAGAATTATCTTTGGGTTAAACGAGTTGTGGGCATGTTTTGAACATTTAAAAAAAATATTTTGAAATATTCATTAAATACCCATTTGATACTTCAAATGAATTTTGAAATTATAACTTAATTAAATTTTCCTTTGGCTAAATAAAATTTGTAAAATACCCATATTCAAATATGTTTGAAATTAAGTTATTTAAATTCATTTTTCAATATTAAATCAGTTTTATCTTTATTACAATATTCAATGCATAACACATTTTTTTGAAATGGAAAGGGAAATATAATGTATTCATTTTTAAATTCAAAATATTTTGTGCACCATTAAGTTTTATATTATGATAAATCATTTGAAAAATCCATAAAACAATTATGGAAAAGAAATTTGATTTAATTAATTTCTTATATTAAATAAAGTCATGAAAATCATTTTATGTTTTTAGAATTAATGAAATCAATTTAAGTTAATGAAATGCCTATTTGGAAAATTAATTAATTATAAAGTCTATGAAGTTTTAAAGATATACACTATAGATTTATAATTTCCAAAACTATGTTTTGAACTCAGGTATAAGAATGAAAACCATTTTGCTATTAGTATTTTAAATAGTTATAAATCTTATTTTAATTTTTATGAATAGCTATGGCTAAGTGGTGGAAACAAATACTTATAAGGAAACTTTTTATTTTAATGAAATGGTTTGAAATTTTTGGAAAGCAATTGTCAAATTACCTATTGAGGTTTAATAACTACAATGGATAATAAATTGTTTAACTTGGATCAACTTTTGGAAGTAAAGATCTTTCCAAGATAAATGAAATATTAAATCTCTTCAAGAGGTTTGAATTCTTTTATAATTGGTTCTCTTATGCATTTTAATATTTTATTTGAATAAAAGAACAAATTTAAATTTTAGTGATTTTTGAACATTATAAAATGTTGGGATGTTACAGTGGCACCCTCTTCAGCCTCGTCAGAGCATGCCTCCTCCTCGCTATCTTTAGCCGCGGCCTACGCGCGCCTGAAGCGGTTGAAGAAGGCGTCGACTTGCTCACGAAGGGAGCTAGAGACCCGTTGCGCGTCCTCGCCTTGAGAAGCTTTTGTGACAGAGGAGAGGTCGAAGCCTGGCGTGAGGATCTTGAGGTTGTTGAAGATGCGATCAACAACCACCCCCAGGAGCTGCCGGCTCTCGTCTTTGATCATCTCGCGAAGCTCGGCGACGGGACCCTCGAGCGCCTCGAAGAGCTTGTCAAAATAGACCAGGTACATGACAGCATCGCCGCGGCCTCTGGCGTCGGTGTGCGGCGTGTCGGCGCCCAGCTGCGCGGTGAGCTCGTTGCCACGAGCGACCAACGCCTCGAACATGCGTTCGCGCTGCTTCGAGAGCGCGCGAGCCGCATTGGCAGAGTCTGAGGGCTCCGCTGCCCGCTCCATCGCCTGGGCCACCTGCTCCTCCACATCCTTGGCCAAGGAGTTGAGGTTGTGGACTGCCTCAGTGCGAGCCTCCTCCGCTCGGCGACGGCCATCCTTCGCGCGCGAGAGGCGAGCCTCCAGCTTGGAGTTGGCCTTTTCGAGCTCGGTGATCCGCCGAGCATCCGCAGCGTGCATGACGTTGAAGCGGTCCTCCTGCGTCTGGGCCAGGTCGCGGTACTTCTGAGAAGTGGACTTGCGTAACTGCTTCTCGCGCTCCGCGAGGGCGTCCTCGACCTCTTTCTTCTTCTCGGCGAAACGCCGCTCGAAGCGCTCGTAAGCTATCTTCTGGGCAGCGACATTTTCGTCGTACTTCACGGTCGCCTTGGCCAGTTCTCCTTCGTGCTCCTCAAGGGCCTCGCGTTGGGCGGCCAGGTCCTTCTCCGCCTGAAGGCGCAGCTCCTCGCGCTGTTGCAACTCCTTCTCCTTGAGGGCCAGCTGCCGCTCACGTTCGGTAAAACCCTTGCGGTCGTCCTCCAGAGCGACCCGCGAGGCCTGATGGGCGGAGAGCAGTTGGGTCTCCAGCTGGCCCAGCTCGCGGCGTTTCTGCGCCAGCGACCCCTCCATCGCCTCGCGTGCCGCCCTGGCCTCGCGCAAGAGCTCCGCCGCAGCATCGCGTTCCGCCTGGAGAGGGTTGAGGAGCTCCGCAGCGTCACGAATGGCCCCCTCGCGGACCTCCTTGGCGAAGCGGGTGGCCTCTTCACGCGCGTCTTACAACACCGCATCCTCCAGCCGGCGCGCCTCGACCGCCGCATGGAGGGACGCCCATGACTTCGCCAACTCCTCCTGCTGTCTCCAAGGGCAAGGTGCGCTTCCAAACCCTCCAAGGACTCCCTTACGAGGCCGAAGGCGACCTCGGGGCGCCCCGCACTCCAGTCCCAGCCGCGGAGGACCAGCTCCTGGCTTGTGGAGGGCCCGACCCCAACGTCGAGTCGCGCAGGCCCGGTCTCGGGGGAAGCTCGGGGGGTAGCCTGCGCTGCGCCTGCGCCCGCGCCGGCGTCCACTTCCGGCCCTGCAGCTGCAGGGCGATCCTCGGGCATGGCTTGACGTAGAGGCGAGGAAGGATCTCCCCCAGCAGATCCGCCTGTGCTTGCTGCTGCCTCGCGCGGCTCCCTCGCAGGATGCACGGGAGTAGTGGCCGCAGGTGGTGGTGTAGGCGCGCGCGGAGGCATCAACGCGCGCGGCGGCGTTGCTTCGTGCGGTGGAGTGGCCTCGCGCGGAGGCGTAGCCGCGCGAGGAGGAGTAGGAGCGCGAGGCGGTGCAAAAGTTGTCTCCTACGAGCCTTCCACCACCAGAGGCTCGGGAGGCGGTGCAGGTGCCTCTGGGCGAGCCGTGCCCTCCTCCACCTGAGGCCATGCTGGCTCCGCCTGGGGCACAACAGCCTCCGCTCGAGGGCCTGAAGAGGAAACGAAGGCCTCAAGGGATCCTTCGCCTCAGCGGTCCAACAGGAATCTCCCCTCAGGTCCCCTCATGCCTGAAGGGAAACGTCGCGGCCAAGAAAGTACGACAAGACGCACATGGCCTCTGCCACGCCCACTTGGTGACGCAAGCACCCCCGTTTCCATTTTGGTGATAAAGGGGTCAATAAAGCGGCTCCACCTACTGTGCAGCTGCCAGGAACTTCTACTCTGACGATAAAGTGAGTGGACGGCGCAACCCTCCAACGGAGAATGTCATCGTGGGCTCCACCTCAGAGACTGCCCCCTCTGCAGGCAGTACAGCGCGGTCGGCCGCCGGTCGGCCACCGTGCCCACCTTTATCAACAATGGACCGAGTCCATGGACGAACGGAGAGCGGTGGACTCATGCTCCACCCTGCCCCTGGCATGTGGGAGACACCTCGAAGGCCAAGCCGAAGGAGAAGGCCAGAGGCGCCAATAAAAGGGAGAAGACATCCATCATAGCACAGGTCGGCCCTTTGCGATCTACAAGCCCTTGTAAACCCTAGCAACACCTGTTAGAATAGCCTCTGGCCGGAGGAGGAAGAAGACCATCGCTTCCCTCCCCAGGCAAGAACTGCCTCAAGGGGGCCTCCGTCAAGCTCCACTGTACTGTAACCTTCCACATCTAATACAGACAAGCAGGAGTAGCGGTTTTACCTCCCCACGAGGGCCGTGAACCTTGGTAAAGGCCGGTGTTTTCCTCTGTCGTGTGTGTCTTCTTCGGGCCCGGCGAGAAACGTCGCGGAGCCACTTGAGGGTTTAGACCTCCGCGTTCAATCCCCTTTTCCGAACTACACTTCAGGAAGTGACAACCCCCGATTCTTGGGAGTCATAACCCGACATATACCATGTGTGTATGATTGAAGTATACGAGTTGGTAGGATTTTGGGTTCTTGCACGCACAATCTTGAGACGTGTGTGACGTTCGTGTCCCTAGATGTTGTCGGACGATGATCCATTCTGAGCCAGGCATGCCTGTTTCCTGGGTTGGTATTACCCAGTATGCTCCTAGTTGTGTGGCCCAACTGATACGTTTTGTTTGCCTAGCATGAATCCAGGGTCTGACATATCCCCTCCCCTCTGTTATTAATTACTGATTAATACTATACTTGCATTAATCTTTATACCTTTACTTGTTTAAATTTTGCACACCGTTCACTAATTCAACTTCCACATAAAATTTTGTGTAGATGAGCAGAGAGTTTACTACTGCTATCCAGTTGGCAGCGTTGGCCGACCAGGGGGCCACGCGTATGTTTGAGGTTGACCTGTTATATAACTCCCCGAGCTGCGAAGAGGACGATCCCCCCTCCCTCCCCCCCCCCCCCCCCCCCCCCCCCCCCCGATCGTCAATGGGAAGATGTCCTGGAGGATACTGTGTACACTTCGAGGCCCGCTTGTGCCACCACTTGCGGAGGAGCTGACTGTGGAGGCTACTGGACCTACGTGGACCGGAGCGATCGTGTCCGTTCTACAGCGAGCCCTTGCCCACCTGGTTCACTACCACCGCTTCGAGCTAGTGGGCACCCGCTTCGAGTTGAGGGGATCGACCAGCACAGTGACCCTGCGCCACCGAGTTCCCACCCCACCTTCGGACGCCATGTGGGGAACTTGGCGCTGTTTCCTACAGTACATCCAGGATCAGTTGGAGGAGAGTCGCCAGGAGAGCCGTTTCCGTTTTGAGTAGTGGCAGGACACTCTTAGTAGCCTCACTGACGCCAAGAGGAGCGTCACCGACGCCGAGCAGCTCACCGAGGAGTCTGTCACTTTGCGCCACGAGGCGGAGGACAGGCTAGCAGCAATCAAGGAGAAGCTCGAGGCCGCAGAGGAGAAGCTCAAGGCCACTGAGGAGCGTCTAGCGAGTGACCGAGCCGCTTTCGGAAGGAACGGAAGTTGTGCCGTAGCTTTGAGGCCCGCTTCAAGAAGGCCGAGTATCTCAGGCTCCACTTGGCGAGAAGGATTGGTGAGCTTAACGCCACCATTACCATCCACGACACCAGAATTCAGGAGCTCGAGCAGGAGCTGGAGGAGGCACACAGGGAGAACGACGATCTCCTGCCTGACGACGAGGACCCTGAGAAGGGTATGGACATGGAGTCGGAAAGTGACCAGGAGGACGACGACCTTCATGGAGCGGATGACGAGGACACCGAGGCAGTTATGTCCGAGGAGGACCCGGAGGAGCCTCCTTACACCAGCGTCGCGCACGCCTCACCTGACGCCGCCGACGGAGACGAGTAGTCTCTTTTGAGTAGGACCGAACCATCGTGATAAGTTGATGCGATTGTGTGGACTAGTTTAGCGTGTGAGTGTGTTTTGGATGATTGTAAGACTATGTTGGTATGATGTCGTGCATTTGTGAACTATTATGTGATGCTTTTGGAGCCTTGTGATGGAGTAGATCATGTTTCATTATGAGTATTTCCTTGCTGTGATTTTATTCTTCCTTATGCTACTAAGTTTATGTGCGGCGTGTTCTACCCCAACACATGTTTGATATAAGTGGTTTCGGATAGAAGGATTAACGTGTATTCTGTTTTAAACTTCAACATGGCAAGAGATCCAACACCACCCCCACCCGAGTCATCTTTGGCTCAAGTTTTACGCCTTCTCGTGGAGGATCGTGAAGCATCCCGCACTAAGAGTAATGCCAATCTCGCCACTCTGCAGCACCTTGCTCAGATCGCCGTCAACCAAAATGGCGGCCAAGGAAATGAGGAGCACCGCTCTAAGCTTCGTGACTTTCAGAACACCAATCCACCCGTCTTCTCCAGGAGTGAAGTGCCACTTGATGCGGACAACTGGATTCGCATAATCGAGAACAACTTGAGGGTCGCCCAAGTGGGTGACAATGAGAAGTTGGTCTATGCCACCCACTACCTCTCTGGGCCTGCCCGAGCGTGGTGGGAGTCCGTCTGTGCTCTGCTACCTCAAGACAAGGTCGTGACTTGGGAGGCGTTCAAGACCAAGTTCCTGAAGCGTTATGTGGCATACGAACTCGTCAATAACATGCGAGAGAAGTTCCTGCAGCTCAAGCAAGGCGGTATGTCCGTCAGTGAATATCTTGAGAAGTTCACCACTCTGGCAAGATATGCACCCGCTGACACCGACACTGAAGATAAGAAGAAAGAGAGGTTCCTGAACGGACTTCACGATGAGATCCAGTGCATCTTGGTGGTGATGCCCTTCACAGATCTCGAATCCTTGGCTGATGAAGCCATCATGATGGAGCACAAGCGCAAGGCTTCGTTTGACAACCGCAAATGTCGCCAGCAGATGCAGCAAGATGGTAGCAGCAGCAGCCCTGCTGGAAGTTACCCCCACCCGCGCCCTTCACCTCCGTCAAGGCGTGCATATCAGCCACCAAGACCTACGTCTCCGTCATCAAGGCCCTCGACTTTCGCACCAAGACCCAGCTATCCCAATCGCCCGCCTGCACCTCGCCCTGGAAGCGGTTTCAACCCCGGTCTCAACTTTAACCGACCGCCTACTCCAAGACCCTCTGGAGGATGTTTTTCTTGTGGGCAACCTGGCCATTTCTCTCGGGAGTGTCCCACTAGACAGCCCGCTGGTAGTCGCCCCAATGCGACCAAGATGAATCAAGGACCGTCTCGTGCATCGGGAGGCAAGGCCCCTTACCAGAATAAATAAGCCCCTGTAACGCGTGGCCATCTGAAACCACATTAGTGCAGAAGAAGCTCAAGAGGCTCCAGATCTTGTTTTGGGTATGTTCCCTATCAACTTAGTTCCTGCTTTGGTTTTGTTTGATTCGGGAGCGTCTCATTTGTTTGTCACTCAGTCGTTCAGTAAGAAGAGTGGCATGATTTCAACTTTGTTGCACCGTGGATAAAAGAGGCAGTACCAGTCGCTTGTGTGTGGACTACCGTAAGCTGAATGACGTAACTATCAAGAACAAATACCCTCTACCCAAGATTGAAGACCTGTTTGACCAACTCAATCGAGCTCGAGTTTTTTCCAAGATCGACCTCCGCACCGGTTATCATCAGCTGAAAGTGAGAGAAAAAGACATCCCTAAGCCAGCTTTCATCACCCGTTATGGATTGTTCGAATATACCGTGATGTCCTTTGGCCTGACCAATGCCCCTGCCTATTTCATGAATCTCATGAACAAGGTGTTCATGGAGTACCTGGATAAATTTGTGGTTGTCTTAATCAATGACATCCTAATTTATTCCAAGTCAGAAGAAGAGCATGAAGAGCACATGCGGCTATTTCTAGGTACTCTTCGTGAGCATCAGCTTTATGCCAAGCTCAGCAAGTGCCAGTTTTCGTTAAAGGAGCTAGCCTTTCTTGGCCATGTTATCTCAGCAGGGGGAATACTTGTTGACCCAACTCATATCAAGTCCATTCTTGAGTTCCCAACCCCCAATAAACAGACCGAGGTGAGGTCCATCCTCGGAATGGCCGGTTATTATCGCAAGTTTGTGGAAGGGTTCTCAAGCATCGCCAAGCCACTAACTCAACTGCTTAAGAAAGACCAAAAGTTTGTATGGACCGACAAATGTGAAGCCAGTTTCCAAAAACTAAAAAAGCGCCTTACCATTGCACCTATCTTGACCATGCCCGATGTGACCAAAGATTTTGTCGTGTACTGTGATGCCTCCAAGCTTGGACTTGGCTGTGTCCTTATGCAAGAGCGCAAAGTGATTTCCTACTCATCGCGACAACTTTGCAAGCACGAGCAGAATTACTCATCCCATGACCTTGAACTTGCTGCCGCGGTTCACGCACTCAAGACTTGGCGCAACTTTTTGATGGGCAACCGTTCCGAGATCTACACAGATTACAAGAGTTTGAAGTATATCTTCACTCAGAGGGATTTGAATAGTAGGCAACAAAGATGGATAGAGCTCATCAAGAATTATGACTTAAATATCCATTATCACCCCGGAAAGTCCAACGTCGTAGCTGACGCCCTTAGTCGGCCACCATGTTCGTTCAACGCAATGATCAAGACCCGACAGCCAGAACTCTGGGAGGAGTTAGACAAGATGGGTATAGAGGTAGTCAGTTATGGAGTTGTAGATCAACTCTTATTGCAGCCCACATTATGGGATCAGATCAAGAAAGCACAGAAGGGCCACGAGAGTATTGAGGGCATCAATCGTAGGATGGACGAGGAGGAAGTCCCTAGATTCACTATTTATTCCGAGGGTACTCTCTGGTACGAAGGACGTATCTGCGTACCATCAGATCATGAATTGAAGCACCTAATTATGAAGGAAGCCCATGAAACTTTATACTCCATCCATCTTGAAGGAACCAAGATGTATTAAGATCTCTAGGAAAATTTCTGGTGGCATGGAATGAAGCGTGAGATTGCACTCTTTGTCCAGAATTGTGATATCTGTCAAAGGGTCAAAGCAGAACATCTACGACCAGCTGGATAACTCCAACCCCTCAAGTTGCCAGAATCAAAATGGGATGAAGTCGGCATGGAATTGATCACCGGCCTTCCCCGATCTAATCGCGGTCATGACGCCATTTTGGTTATTGTGGATAGACTCACCAAGGTTGCACATTTTCTCCCAGTAAGCACCCGTCACCGCTAAGATCAACTTGCTGACCTATACATGTACCGCATCGTCAGTCTTCATGGGATACCCAAGACTATCATATCCAATCGTGGAACTCAGTTTACTCCCCGATTATGGACTAAGCTTCATCAGGAACTCGGGACCAAGTTCTTTTTCAGCACTTCTTACCACCCTCAGACAAGAGGACAGACGGAGAGAGTCAACCAAATTCTTGAAGATATGCTTAGACCTTGTGTGTTAGCTTATGGAGCAAAGTGGGAAGATTGTTTGCCATTTGCTGAATTCTCTTACAACAACAGTTTTCAAGCCATTCTGAAGATGGCACCATTCCAGGCTTTGTACGGACACAGGTGCCGTACCCCTTTGAACTTGTCGCAATCCGGAGATAGTCAAGTGTTTGGAGTAGATACCCTGCGAGAAGCTGAAGAGCAAGTTCAACTAATTCGCGACCACCTGAGGGCCACCCAATCAAGGCAGAAGAGTTACGCAGATTCTAAGAGGCGTGAGTTAAGTTTTCAAACCGGGGACATGGTGTATCTTCGAGTAACCCCACTCAAGGGAATGCAACGTCTTCATGTCAAAGGAAAGCTCGCACCTCGCTACATAGGCCTTTTCAAAGTTCTTTTTCGACGGGGGGAAGTGTCGTACCAACTGGAGCTACCACCCCATGTATCTGAGTTTCACGATGTGTTCCACGTATCACTGCTCCGGAAGTGCCTGCATGTTCCCAATGGTACTCATTCTTATCAAGAGGTAGATCATCGCACCATTGACCTCAATCATGATCTCACCTACCGAGAGCGACCACCCAGTATTCTAGCCGAAGACGTTTGTTTGACCCGAAGACGCAAGATTAGATTTCTAAAGGTTCAATGGAGCAACCACTCGGAGGAAGAAGCCACCTGGGAGCGTGAAGATTATTTGGACCGTGAGTTTCCTGGTTTCCTTTCTTCATGAACTCTGGAATCTCGAGGACGAGATTCTCCTAAGGGGGGAAGGTCTGTAACACCCCAATCTTCTCAAGCAAAGAATTGTGGTGTTAGGCTAGATTTTTCAGCCTTAGCTAAAACTTTTGTGTGTGAAAAAATTTGGGGCATGAATCATTTAGTTGCTCTTATTAGTCTTGTTTGATTTCACAAGTCATCTAAGTTGATAGAAACATTAAAACAAAAATAACTAGATGAAAAGTTCAACTCTTGTGATCTTCATGTCTGTTAAAACTTACCAAATCTAGGGCCTAATATTAAGCAAACCTTAAATGGTTTTTGACATGCATTTGAAACAATTTGGTCTATGTCATATATAGTTTCATACCCTATTTAAAATAATCACAAAGGAGCTTGCTAGGACATAAATCTCACAAGCTTTTTTGGGCATCAGAATAGCATGACCATTTGGGTCATTCTCCTTTTACGAAAAATCCTTCTTTTCCTTTGTATTTTGAATGATGTGTTTGGCCTGTGCACCTAATAAAACAACAGCTACACCACCAACTAGTTAGTATGGACAAACTGGAGAAGGTGAGCAGCACCCCACCCCTCTGGCCCACATGTCATGGACCCGAGGCATCCATCCACCACTCCCCTCTCTTCTTTTCTCCTCTACCCAACCCGGAGCTCACTCCCCTCTCTCCCACTGGCCAAAACTCGTCACACCCCGACCACACCCCTTATGTCTCTCTCCCACCGCCCACCCAGCCAGTAGAAAGCGAGGACGACCACTCCCCTCTCTCTCCTTGTCCGAAGAAACCCTAGATCGGGTCGTGAACTTTATCTCCACCCCGCACCCTCCCCTCTCTCATTTCTTCACAACCCGAGCCGCTCACCACCCCACTCCACTCTTCCACCAAACGCTAGCCCTTCCCGTGTCCTCTGTTTTTCGGAATCAACCGAGGAACCCGAAGGTTGCCGCCGGTGAAAACGGACCGTTGTTGCCGTTCTTCCCCTCCTTTCTCACCATTTCAGGTTCCCCGAGCCCCCCTTCTCGAGGGCTATCTAACCCCCGTCTCCGTTCTTCTTATAGTTGTCCGAGAGTGTCGCCATTGTCCGCGGCCCGAGGAACACGAAGCCGCCGTCGCCATGGTTCGTGTCGACGTCTGCAGGATCTGAAGGCATCCCCGTGCTCGTCGTAACTTTCTATGCCATTCTCGACCCCGCCGTCGCACCCTAGCCGCCCGAGGTTAGCGCACCGTCCGCGCCCTGCTCTCTCCTTTTCTGGTTCGTCTTTGCCAGTCGCGAGGAAGAAGATGACCCCGGCGTCGTCGATCTGAAGATCGACGGTTGGGTTTCAACGCCCGCTGGTGTTGACCGTTTTCGCGCCCGGTGCGCTCTGCCTCGCCCAGTTGGGCCGGCCCAGCTTCGCCCCCGTCCTCACCCGCGCAGCCCTTGGTCGGATCTGGCCCATATCCAGCCCATCTGCGTTTTTTTTTCCGTTTAAATCTTTTCCCTGATTTATTTTCCAGAAAAGTAATGGCTTAGCTTGTATTCATCTGTGGTATATGTGTGCATGCTAAATTCGTGAAGTAAATTTTCTAGCATAGCTATTGCTTTTTTTAACCATGTGGCACTGAACTTTCTCCAAAATATGTTTTCATGTATGTGCTATAATAGATCTTGTAAAAAGTAAGATTTTCACCTATTTATTTGTAACTTGAGATTTATAAATCCAAATCATGCAAACCTTGGCTCTCTGGAAAGCCTATAAAAATGCCTTCCTAGATCAATAAGCCATGCATGCAGGAGATGTTTCTAACTAAAGTTCTATTAAGTTTAAGAATTACACCAGTAGCTATTTGGTGATTTTTAGTTAATTCATTAAAATACTTTCTGAAGTAAATCCAACTGGATGTGGTAGATTTGAGTGGTAGGTTTCAAATCCTACAGGGTAGAATTGTCCAGTTTATATTTTGTGCCTGGTGAATCAATTCCTTAAACGGTAGGTTAATCCTCATAAAAATGTATATTTTTATTCTCTGAAATTAGTGTGTGTATAGTTTTGATTGTTTGAGCTACACCTGTCTAGGAAAATATGTTTGGTGTATATTTGTGGAGTAGCAACAAGTTCTATCTAGCATACCACACTGGTTTGGCACCAAAATAATTTATATTTTTCTCTGTGCATAAATAATGGTCAGAAGTTTACTTTATTTTAAATCTAGGATAACTTGAGCTAGGATTATCCAAATTAGGCGAATCAAATTTCCAAGGAAAGATAAAATTCATATCTTTCCAGAGAAATTAACTTTGGATGCAAAAGATAGTTAAACCAGAAACTACATCCTTTTTGGTTTTAACATCACTAGCCTTTCGATGATTTTTAGTTTCTGTTTGGAAGTAGTTTTTTAAGCACAACCAATTTTCAGAGTTTCCTATAGTACCTAGGAGTACTGTGGTGGAAGGGTTTATTTTTATGAACAATGCTCTAGAAGTTATGCATTTTCCATCTAAACAGCACCATAATAACTATTTAAATGTATTATTTATATTTCCTATTATGGGATAACAGCAAACTTGTGTCTAAAACTTGTCAACTATGTAATCTAGAACCTAAACTAAACCCTAACTCTTGTCTTTAAAACATTAATAGTGTTGTGGTGTTTTTCCTTGTGTGTGGGTGGCATAATCCATTTTATGCCGTAGTGTAGCACTATATGTTTGGTGTGCTTTGTTTGTGATTATGTTTATTATTGGGTGAATCCCTCCAGTGGGTGATTATGTTTTGTGATGCTTGCTGTTTGTTCTTTCCTTTATATTATTGTAAACACGCATTTTAGGATTTACTCTAGATTCGTTATTCCTTTCATGTTACGGTAGATCCGCAAGCAGAGGAGGAGCAGAACATGGAAGGTGAGCACATCTTCGAAGAAGAGCCAGACCAGGGACAGTACTTTGAGGAAGGCAAGCCACCTCACCATTATAATCAATCCTACTATTTTATCAGAATGTTTTGTTTTCAAAATAAAATAATGCATGTTTTACTTCTTTTGTGGCACCTTGCCACCCGAAAACTATGTTACAAAATATTGTTTGGCCAAAGTTATCTACTAGATTATTTATAGGTGTTACAAAGTAAGTTTTCACTTGGTGAGCCTTGTTGTTGAAGGCTCCATCAAGAATATAAAATTTTCTAGTAGTATACTCCTATTCCCTCACCTCAAAATTATAGGCTGGGACGCTGGTTTGATAAAAATGTTTTCGGAGATAACCCGAACTGCTGGGAGCAGTCGGCAAGCAAGTGATTTATTAAAACCCGAGTTGCTGGGAGAAATAGGAGAAGTTTGCGAAAACATGAGTTGTTGGGAGTAGCCGGAGGAGGAGATGTTTTGAAAAACAAAGTGTGACCCTAGCTGCCGGCCGAAAAATTAACCCGTGCAACCACACTACCTGACATGGGTAGGGCTTAGCCGGAAGCTTGTCCATTTTAGTATTGGGGCTCTCGTACTTTCTATGAGGGTTGGGCCCTTGAAGCCGGGTTGTCGTCCGGAAGAGACAATACACTGCTGAGGACCAGCAGCCTGACGATTACGGCGGGTCTCCTGCCGTGGTAGTGTGGCGTCCCGAGGAAAGACCAAGAGGTCTAGTGGAGCACACTGTGCCGAGGAGAACAAACCTACCGGGACGTCCCGATAATAGGGTGGACATAGTGGAAAGCTTTGATGTGGTTATCCGGACCCCCGCATGCTGTCGTATGACGGGCCATGGCAGACACCGTGGAAGGACCGATTGGTGTGGGTAAAGTGTGCAACCTCTGCAGAGTGTCAATCTATTCGAATAGCCGCGTCCGCGGTCATGGACGGTTGGAAAGCTCCCACTAGGCACGCTGGCTGATTTTAGTTTTAAAAAGGAAAGTGTTTCTAAGAGGAAAACGAGGAGGCAACAAGGCGGTAGCTGGGAGGTACGGAATTTGGGTGAGGATGGTTGATCTCGGGGAGACAATCAGTCCGACCTCAAGGAAGGAAAAAGGGGTATCCCTATCCTAGTGTTTTGACAAACTTTTACTAATTTTTTTTTCAGTACTTAGATATGTCCTTGCTATATCTAAGAGAAGAGAATTCTATATCTAAATGTTTTCTTCAACAAAGATATAGAGATGTCGTATTCTCTATGTCTGAAATCATGGTGTTCGAAAATAGCCCTATAGTTGTATATAGGAGCTATCCTATTTTTCGAAAATGCTTTACTTGCATCTCCATGAAAACTGAAAACCTAGAGGTGGTCTTGCGAGTACGTAATTGTACTCATTTGTCTTTGTCCCTGGATATTCAAATGTCCAAATTACAAAGATGAGGCCTACGTCCAAGAGGAGGTGTATGACGACGACTACACCGCTTAGTTGTCACTGGTCAACTGCACTTGTGGGATCAGCGTCTGGAGATGACAAGGGCCGACGCTAGCCACGAGCTTCCGTTATCTTAGATTTATTCCATCCCGCACGACGAGGTTTGCGGACTTGGTCGTATGACAATTTATGTGTTGTAAGACTTTTATTCGTACGACTTGAATGATGTGACTCTTCGATACCAATGTTGGTTATGTGATTGCGATGCAGTGATCATTGGGATCATGATCTTTTACATAACGTTGGCATCTCGGACTTGTTCCGAGGGGTCCTTACAATTGTGGTATCCTCCTCTGAATAATTCATTTGAATTGACTTGGCACATGCTTACACATATGCTTACACATGTTATGACTGGAAACAAGAAGTCAATTAAGCCTTGATGATTTATTTTACCTCAAGGTTCTAGTATCATTTTTATGCCTCCGTGATACGTCTACAACGTATCTATAATTTCTTATGTTCCATGCTAGATTATACCAAGTTATTACATGTTTTATATGAATATTAAATAGTTTTATGCATTATCTGGGATTAAACTATTAACAATATGCCACAATGCCAGTTCCATGTGTTTCTGCTGTTTTTGGTTTCAGAAAAGTACTTAAGGAAATATTCTCGGAATCGAACGATTTCTTTTCTGAAGTCCGTTTTAAATTGGGAACGTTCCAGAAGACCGAAGACGAGACAAAGTGGGCGGCCGAGGCGGCCACACCACGTGCTCGCGCGGCAGGAAGCTTGGCCGCGCGAGCGACACGTGTGGGCCCCTCGGGCCTCCACCGACCTCGCCCTTTCGGCTACATATACCCCCTGGCGTAGAAACCCTAGAACCGTGTTCATTATTTCCTCCACGGGTCCCGAGCCGCTGCCGTCTTCAACTCCAATTTGGGAGAGATCAGAAATTCTCCCCGACACCCTGCCGGGAGGGGGAATCGACTCTGGAGGGCTCGACGTCACAATGCCCGCCTACGGACTGATGCGTGAGTAGTTCACCCTTGGACTACGGGTCCATAGCAGTAGCTCGATGGTTGTCTTCTCCTCTTGTGCTATCATGTTTAGATCCTGTGAGCTGCCTATCATGATCAAGATCACTGTTATGTAATACTTCATGCTGTGTTTGCTGGGATCCGATGAATATTGAGTACTAAAGTTATTGCCTCATAATATATCATGTGTGTGCTATTTAATGATCTTGCATGCTCTTCGTTACTGGTAGATGCTCTGACCAAGTAGATGCTTGTGACTCCAAGAGGGGGTATTTATGCTCGATAGTAGGTTCATGTCTCTATTTAATCTGGGGTGGTGACATCTAGCTCTAAGGTTTTAGATGTACTGTTGCTACTAGGGATATAACAGAAGTACTTTGTCTAAGGATGATCTTACTTACTTACTATACACAAAGTGCTTAAGGAGATAATCTGTTGCATGCAACTTAATACTGAAAGGGGTGCGGACGCTAACCGGAAGGTGGATTATTAGTCATAGATGCGGTTGGAACGGTTTATATATATATATATATATATATATATGCATTATTATGCCCAAATGAATCTCACACTAGATCTCATAACGTTGGTATATGCATTATTATGCACTTCTTTAATCTATCAATTGACCAGCTGTAATTTGTTTACCCACATAAATATTATTGTTATTTATGGAGAGACACCACCAGTGAACTGTGGACCCCGGTCATTTTGTTTAATATGATAAAACGCAAACTACAAACCTGTTACTTTCTGCAAACAAACATCTTTCTTCCACACATACGTTTAATCCTTTGTTACATCAAGCTAGTGAGATTGACAACCTCGTTGTTAATTTGGGGCCAAGTATCTTGACTCTGTTGTGTGAAGGTTCCACGTCAACTTAGCACCAATCTTTCAAGCACCGTCGTGGGGAGATGAGATTCCCTTGAAGACCCTCACACTCCCTCATCAAGCTCTTTTCTGGCGCCGTTGACACCTCGAGTGAATTCTCATTTCCTACTGATTCGATAACTGTAAGATCCCAATTTTTTTGGTTAGTGTTAATTAAGATTTGTTTGTGCATCATGAGCATCATTTGCATCTAATTAAAAGTTCCACAAAATTTGAGTTTTAAAATAAAAGAGAAAACCTAAATTGGCCTAAACCACTTGCTATTTTTAATGTGTTAAAAGAATTTCAAAATGTTCCAAATTTAAAGTTTCCTTGTGAAATTCTTAGTCTCCTGGTATTTTTGTATAAATTTAATACTTTGAAAAAGGCCCTCAAAAGATTTATTTTCCAAAACAGGGGCCTTTTTAAATGATTTTGTGGTTCTTCAAAAGTTCAGGGGGTTTTCCAGAAAATCCCAGTCGTCTTAAACCTTCTCACCCTGAGCAGAGCGCTGTCGTGCCCCCGACTGTCCTCTGCCGTGGATGCGTCAAGATCCCCGCCGCCGACGCCGCGCCTTCTACAAGTAGCCTCCGCCGCCACCCCGGAGAATCCCTAGCTTCTTTCTCATCTCTTTCTTCCCCAAGTCGAAGAAACCCTAGACGCGGAGAACTCCATGGGTTGCCGGCGATTGCCACTATTTCCGGCCTCCCCGATCTCCGGTGAGATCCTCTGGAGAACCTCCGTGCTCTTCTCCACCTCCTACTCGAGTTGTTCGTGCTGGGAAGCAACGAGTCAACCGGAATCTTCTGATTCCATCCATCGGGTCCGCCGCCATCGAGCTCGAAGTCCGGCCTCACATTCCAGCGCTTCCTCGACGCTGCCACGAGCTTCAGCGTGAGATGTTGGTCCTCGTGGACCCCCTGCATGTAAGGTTAATTTATTTGGATAGGTATGGATTTTCTCTCTCTGTAGAAATTTGATTCACCTAATTTGGACAGATCTAGTGCAATGTAAAGTTTTCACCATTATTAATGTACAGAAAAATGTAATTTATTTTGATGCCACACCAACTCTGCATGTTCAAGAAAACACACATCTATCGATAAAAAATACTTCTATAAGTTTTGCACCACCAGATCTAACACAAACTAATTAATCTAAGCACACACATTTAACAGAAACTGGAAATTAATAAAAACAGGAAATACAAATGTCCACGGGTCGAAACTGGGCTGGATCTGGCTCAGGCTGGCACGGATTTGGGCCGCAAGTGTACCAGGCCGACCAACATGGTACAGGCGCGCGCTATGCAGAGATTCAAATGTGGCCGTAGATCTGAAGATCTACGGCTCGTAGCCTTCTTCTCCGGCGCGACGACTATGAACAGATACAAAGAGGGAGAGATAAACGGGCGGCGATGGGGCGCTCACCAGGGGCCGTGCGAGGACAGGGGAGGAGCAGGGGTCGACGGAGAAGATGATGGTGAACTCGACGATGCCCTCAGCTCCCACATGCGACCTCGGTGTTCATGGCGACGGCGTCCATGAGCTTCTTGGGTCGAGGACGGGGGCGGCGTCTACGGGCACCTAAAAACAAACAGAGCGCGGTGTCTACGAGTCCTCATCAAGACGCGCTCGGCAAGCCAAGAATGGCGAGAAACGGATGGAAGGAATTACGGCTATGGTCGATTTCGTCGGCGGCGACCCTCGGTTTCTTCGGATAATTCCGAGAGGCAGAGAGCAAGGGGAGGGTTGTGGTTTTGTGGTGGAGTGGAGTGGGTGTGCGAGAGCTCCGTGGTGTGGATAAAAGGGCAGGGGAAGGTGCGGACGCGAGAGGAAAAAGAGGTTCCCGACTTTGGTTGTTTTTGGGTCCGGAAGGGGAGAGAGAGAAAGCGGCTCCGTCTACTGGCTCGGGAGGGGGGTGGAGAGGGAGACAAACTGAGTTTGGTCGGGGTGAGGCGTATCTTAGCTAGTGAGGGAGAGGGGAGTGAGCATGGGTTGGGTATTGGAGGGAAAAGAAGAGAGATGAGTGGAGAAGGGAGAGGTGGGGTGGCTGGCAGGTGGGGCCTGGCCGGGGTGGCTGCCCTCCTTCTCCTTCACACCAGCTAATTCGAAAAAGAGGGAGACGGGAGAGAGAGGGGTGGCTTTCGGTTTGATTTAAAAGCAAATCAAACAGAAATTTGAATAAAAGAAAACAAAAGGACACAAATACAATCAAACAATTTGACCACTCTCATAAGATGGTGGTGTAGCTACTGTCCTAATAAGTGTTTTCTTGAAACAAAACAATCAAACCACAAAAAGAATTAAATATTTTACAAGAGGAGGGAAATTAATGTCTTGGCAAGTCCATTTGTGATTATTTGATTCTTGAAATGAAATTTCATTTGACAAAGATCAGATTGCTTAAAAAACATGACAAAAACTAATGAAGGTTTGCTTAATAACAGGCCCTAGATTTGCTAAGTTTTAACTGACATGAAGATCACAGAAATTCAGGTGTTTAATTATGTTGTTCCTGTTATTAGGAAATTACAACTTAAAAGAACAAGTGTCATCAAGCAAAGGTAAACATGATACAAACAAGGCATGCTATCAAATTATAACACACAATAGTTCTGGCTATCACGAGGAGTCTAGATTAACACAACAATTAAAGTTCTAAGAAAATTGGGGTGTTACAGACCTTCCCTCCTTAGGAGAATCTCGTCCCCGAGATTCCAGAGTTGAAGAGGAAAGGAAACCAGGGAATTCACGCTCCAAGTAGTCTTCACGCTTCCAAGTAGCTTCCTCCTTAGAGTGGTTGCTCCATTGTACTTTCAAAAACCTGATCTTCCATCTTCGTGTCAAACGGATGTCTTCGGCAAGAACACGGAGTGGTCGCTATCTGTAGGTGAGGTCATGATGGAGGTCAATGGAGTGATGATCCACCTCCCGAAATGTGTGTGAACCATCCGGAGCTTGCAGACACTTCCGGGGGAGCGACACATGGAACACATCATGAAACTCGGATAATTGTGGAGGTAATTCCAGCCTATATGAAACTTCTCCGCTTCGGCTGATAATCTTAAAAGGTCTGATGTAACGAGGTGACAACTTTCCTTTGATATGGAAATGCTGCATCCCCTTGAGTGGGGTAACACGTAGATAACCATGTCGCTGGTTTTGAAACTCAAATCTCGTCTCCTTGAATCTACATAGCTATTTTGACGGGATTGGGCGGCCTTAAGATGGCCGCGGATTAGTTGAACTTGCTCCTCCGCTTCTCGTAAGGTATCAACTCCAAAAACTTGAGTGTCACCAGTTTGGGACCAATTCAGAGGGCTACGGCACCTATGTCTGTACAAGGCCTCGAATGGTGACATCTTCAGACTGGCCTGATAACTGTTGTTGTAAGAGAACTCTGCAAACGGCAAGCAATCTTTCCATTTTGCTCCGAACGCTTGCACACAAGATCTAAGCATATCTTCCAAATTTTGGTTGACCCTTTCCGTCTGCCCTCCCGTCTGAGGGTGATACGTGGTGCTGAATAAGAGTTTGGTTCCCATGGCTTCACGAAGCTTGAACCAAACACGAGAGGTGAATTGGGTACCTCGGTTGGACATGATGGTCTTGGGTATTCCGTGAAGGCTGACGATGCGGGACATATACAGGTCTACAAGCTGATCCGATCGATGGGTGGTGCGAACTGGTATGAAATGTGCAACCTTGGTGAATATGTCCACAATGACCCAAATGGCGTCATGACTGCGATTGGATCGGAGTAGGCCTGCGATAAAATCTATGCCGATTTCATCCCACTTCCATTCAGGTAGCTTAAGGGGCTGGAGTAACCCGATTGGTTGTTGATGCTCGGCTTTGACTCTCTGACAGATATCACCGTTCTGGACAAAAAGCGCAATCTCTTGCTTCATGCCATGTCACCAGAAATTTTTCTTCATATCTTGATACATCTTGGTTCCATCGGGATGGATGGAGTATAGAGTTTCGTGGGCTTCCTTCATGATCAGCTGCTTTAAATCATGATCTGATGGCACACAGATACGGCCTTCGTACCAGAGAGTACCCTCGTAATCAACAGTGAATCCAGGGACTTCTTCTTCATTCATCCTTCGTTTTATGCCTTCTATACTCTCGTGGCCCTTTTGAGCTTTTTTGATCTGATCCCAAAGCTCCTTCGCTGCAACAAGAGTTGATCTACAGCTACATAGGTGACTACTTCGATGCTCATCTTGTCTAACTCATTCCAGAGTTCTGGCTGTTGTGTCTTGATCATGGCGTTGAAAGAACACGGCTGTCGACTAAGGGCGTCAGTTACGACGTTGGTCTTCCCTGGATGATAGTGGATGTCTAAGTCATAATCCTTGATGAGTTCTATCCATCTCCGTTGCCTCATATTCAGATCTCTCTGAGTGAAGATATATTTTGAACTCTTGTGATCGGTGTAGATATCGCAACAATTGCCCATCAGAAAGTGACGCCAAGTCTTGAGTGCGTGAACCACATCAGCAAGTTCAAGGTCGTGAGTTGGATCATTTTGCTCGTGCTTGTGAAGCTGCCGCAAGGAGTAGGAAATCACTTTGCCCTCTTGCATAAGGACACAACTTAGTCCAAGCTTGGAGAGTCGCAATACACGACGAAATCCTTGGTCACGTTGGGCATAGTCAAGATGGGTGCAGTGGTAAGACGCTTCTTTAGCTCATGGAAACCGGCTTCACACTTGTCGGTCCAATCAAACTTCTGGTCTTCCTTAAGCAGCTGAGTAAGGGGCTTAGCGATGCTCGAGAATCCTTCTACGAACTTGCGATAATATCCGGCCATTCCGAGTATAGATCTTACCTCGGTCTGTTTAGTGGGGGTTGCGAACTCGAGAATGGACTTGATGTGAGTTGGATCAAGAGCTATTCCTCCTGCTGAGATAACATGGCCAAGAAAGGCTACTTCCTTCAACCAAAACTGGCATTTGCTGAACTTGGCATACAACTGATGCTCACTAAGGGTACCGAGAACTAATTTCACATGCTCTTCATACTCTTCTTCCGACTTAGAATAAATCAGGATGTCATCGATGAAGACAACCATAAATTTATCCAGGTAATCCATGAACACCTTATTGATGATATTCTTGAAATAGCCAGGGGCATTGGTCAGGCCAAAAGACATCACGGTATACTCAAATAATCCATAACGGGTGATGAAAGCCATCTTAGGGATGTCGGTTTCTCTTACTTTCAACTGATGATACCCTGTACGGAGGTCGATCTTGGAAAAGACTCAGGCTCTGTTGAGTTGGTCAAACAGGTCTTCTATCTTGGGGAGTGGGTACTTGTTCTTGATAGTCACATCATTTCGCTTTCGGTAGTCCACACACAAGCGAGTGGTACCGTCTCTTTTATCCACAAAGATAACTGGAGATCCACAGGGTGATGCACTAGGGCGAATCATCCCTTTCCTAAGCATGTCATCCAATTGTTTCTTTAATTCCTCCAGTTCTTCGGGGTTCATCCGATATGGTTTCTGAGCTATGGGTCCAATACCGGGTACTAACTCAATGATGAACTCGATATCCCGATCCAATGGCATACCGGGTAAATCTCCAGGGAATACGTCGGGGTATTCACAAATTACTGGCACCTCCTCCAAAATGTTTTTAGCTACACTCTTATGGCAATGACCCATAGTAGAGTGATGGGTAGAGGTGTGACTAATCTCATCTCCTTCCGGGCTGGTTAGGGTGATGGATTTGGTGGTGCAATTTATTATTCCACGGTTCACCGCCATCCAATCCATTCATAAACCACTTATATCCCTTGCTTTTCTAACACCACGAGATCTGCATGGAATCGGGCTCCCCGGATCTCCACGGGAGTCTACCTGCAGGCTACGTTGGCTCTCATAGTGGCCCCCGGAATTTGCACAAGCATAGAGCGGCGTAACAAAGTTGGAACCATACCACTCTCTTAACGAACGGCTCAGTGACAAACGAATGGGAAGCTGCTGAATCAAACAAAACTGAGGCAGGTACTGTGTTGACAGGGAACGTATCCAAAACAAGGTCTGGAGCCTCTTGGGCTTGTTCTGAACTGATGTGGTTCAGAAGGCCGCGCGTCACAAGGGCTGATTTCTTCGGGTAAGGGGCCTTGCCTCCGGGTGCATGAGACGGTCCTTGGTTCATCTTGGTCACATTGGGGCGACCACCAGCGGGCTGTTTAGTGCGGCACTCCCGAGAAAAGTGTCCAGGCTGCCCACAAGCAAAGCATCCTCCTGATGGTCTCGGAGCAGGCGGCCTGTTGAGATTGAGACCGGGGTTGAATCCGCCTCCTGGGCGAGGTGCAGACGACGATTGGGGTAGCTGGGTCTTGGTGCAAAAGACGATGGCCTTGACAGCGGATAATTGGATCTCGATGGCTGATATGCAGGCCTTGATGGGGGTGAAGGGCGCGGGCGCAGGTAATTCCTAGCTTGGCTGCTGCTGCTACTTCCCTGCTGCATCTGCTGTGGCGCTTGCGGTTGTCGAACGATGCCTTGCTCTTATGCTCCATCATGATGGCTGCATCAGCTAGAGATTCCAGATCTGTGAAGGGCATCACCACCAGGATGCATTGCATCTCATCGTGCAGTCCGTTCAGGAACCTCTCTTTCTTCTTATCCTCTGTGTCATGGTTGGCGGGTGCATACCTTGCCAAGGTGGTGAACTTCTCAAGATACTCACTCACAGAAAAACTGCCTAGCTTGAGCTGCAGAAACTTCTCTCGCATGATACTAACGAGTCCGGTAGGCATGTAACGCTTCAGGAACTTGGTATTGAAAGCTTCCCAAGTCACGACTTCGTCTTGGGGCAACAGAGCACGAACTGGCTCCCACCATGCTTAGGCAGGCCCAAAGAGATAGTGGGTGGCGTAGATCACCTTCTCATTGTCGCCCACTTGGGCGACCCTTAAGTTGTTCTCGATGGTACGAACCCAGTCGTCAGCATCCAAGGACACTTCACTCTTGGAGAACACCGGTGGGTTGGTGTTTTGAAAGTCCCGTAGTTTGGAGCGGGGCTCTTCATTTCCTTGGCCGCCATTGGGGTTGACGGCGATCTGAGCAAGGTGTTGTAGAGTGGCGAGATTGGCGTTCCTTTCGGTGCGGGCTGCCTCGCGATCCTCCACGAGAAGGCGCAACACTTGAGCCAAAGTTGGCTCGGGTGGTGGCGGTGGTGGATATCGCACCATGCTGGAGTTTAGAATAATATACAAATTAATTCTCCTACACGAAACCACTTAGTTTTCAATCATGCATTGGGGTAACACATGCCATAAATAAACCAAGTAGAGCATGGAAGAATAAATCCATAGCAGGTAAACACACAATAAGAAACATGATCCAACTCCATTACAAGTTCTCCAAAAGCATCACAGAAGAGTTCACAAACGCATGACAAAGTACTGAATACAAAATACACACTCACGCAAACTAGACCACACAATCGCAGCAACTTATCGCGATGGTTCGACCCTACTCAAAAGAATTACTCGAAACAACTACTCGTCTCTGGTAGTGAATGATGCTTTCTAAATGTGGTTGGTAAACCCCAAGAGGAAGGTGTGAAGTAGTGCAGCAGTAAGATTTCACTCAGTTATGAAACCAAAGGTTATCGAACCAGTAGGAAATGAGAATTCACACGAGGTGTCAACGGCGCTAGAAATTCTTGATTGCGACGTAGTTGACGTGGGGCCTGCACACAACACAATCAAAGTATTTTGTCCCAACTCAACAGTGAGGGTGTCAATCCCACCGGCTTACTGTAACAAAAGATTAAACGAATGTTTGGAAGAAAGATGTTTGTTTGCAGAAAGTAACAGGTTTGCAGTAGTGGTTTTATTAGATTAAAGAGAAGGACCGGGGTCCACAGTTCACTAGTGGTGTCTCTCCATAAATAATAACATTCATTCATGCGGGTAAACAAATTACAGCTGGGCAATTGAAAGAATAATGATGAGCAAACCAATGCATATACTAATGTTATGATATCTAGTGTGAGATGCATTCGGTCATTACAACAATATACATAGACCGTTCCAACCGCATCTATGACTAATAATCCACCTTACGGTTAGCTTCCGCACCCCTTTCACTATTAAGTTGCATGCAACAGATTATCCCTACATAAAGTCTATTAAGCACTGTGTGTAAAGTAAGTAAGTAACATCATTCCTCCATAAAGTACTACTGTTTTATCCCTAGTAGCAACGGTACATCTATAACCTAAGAGCTTTCTGTCACTGCCCCAGATTAAATAGAGACAAGAACCTACTATCGAGGATAAATACCCCCTCTTGGAGTTACAAGCATCTAATTGGGCAAAGCACACACGAGTAACGGAGAGCATGCAAGATCATTAAATAGCACACACATGATATATTATGAAGAAATAACTTTAGTACTCAATATTCATCAGATCCTAGCAAACACAACATGGAGAATTACATAACGCTGATCTTGATCATGATAAGCAGCTCACAAGATCTAAACATGATAGCACAAGAGGAGAAGACAACCATCTAGCTACTGTTATGGACCCGTAGACCAAGGGTAGACTACTCATGCATCAGTCCGGAGCCGGTCATGGCGACGTAGAGGCCTTCGGGGATAATTCCCGCTCCCAGCAGGGTGCCGGGGAGCAGTTCTGATCACTCCCGAATTGGTGTTGACGACGGCAGTGGCTCGGGACCCGTGTAGGAAATAATGAACACCGTACATTTTTTAGATTTTTGGGGGGTACTTATAGGCGAAAGGGCGAGGTCGGTGGAGGCCCGAGGGCCCGTCACCTGGTGCTCGCGCGGGTCTGACCCTGGCAACGCCACCACGTGGTGACGTCGCCTCGGTGCCCCACTTCGTGTTTCCTTCGGTTTTCTGGAACGTTCCCGATGCAAAAATAATACCAGGATGTTTTTCGTCCAATTCCGAGAATATTACCTTAAGTACTTTTATGAAACCAAAAACAGCAGAAAAGAGGGAACTGACACTTTGGCATCTTGTTAATAGGTTAGTCTCAGAAAATGCATAAAAGTATATAAGATGTATGTAATAAAATGGTATAATATAGCATGGAACATAAGAAATTATAGATACGTTGGAGACGTATCAACATCCCTAAGCTTAGTTCTACTCGTCCCGAGTAGGCAAGATCGATAAAAGAAGAATAATTTCTAAAGTGACATGCTTCAACACAACCTTGATCACATAATAATGTAAGGCATGTAAACTGAGATCAAATGAATAAGGGTTGTAGTTTTTATTGATATCAAACGAGTAATAAATAATCAAGTAGGCAAAGCAAGAAAAGATCTAATGATATAGTACTAGATAGCAATCAACTGTGCCAAGTAGATATTAGAGATGATTTAAGCTTCAACCACAACAATATAATCATCTAATGCTTCCAACAAACATGACAACTTTGTGAAAGGATCAAGTCAAACAATATCAATATGCACGTAGAAGATCAATACTTTATTTGTTCAAAAGAAACAAGCAAGCGTTCAACGTTGGTTCTTGGCACCAGGAGGTTTTGGCTAAGAGAATGTTAACAGAGGTCTGGAAGGCCAACGGAAGAAAGGCTCACAAAGCTGCAAGTGATCATTAGACAAGAGAATGTCCTACAACCGAAGCTATGCAAGGAATAGTGATAGCCACACAACGGATGCACATAGAGCTATAAGTATATGAAAGCTCTCCAACGGAACTAGTGAGGGTGCATCCAACTTGCTTGCTCACGAAGACCTAGAGCATAAAGAGGAGGCTCATAATTGGAATATACAAGCTGTCATACCAAGGATTCAGACGTCACAAAGAAGACGTACCGATTGGGCCACACAACTAGGAGCATACCGAGGGTACCAATCCTCAGGCAAGAGTGAGTAGGCAGGATCGGAAAGGATCATCGGGCCACAACTCACTAGCAATCCCAACGTCATGTACGTCTCGTGATTGCGCACGAAAGAAACCCAAAGTCCTACCAATTCGTATACTTCAAACATACATACCATGTATACGAACCAGTTTGGAAACAGAATGGAAATCACAGGATAAACCTAAGACACAAAGAAAGGAAATAAATATCCAAAGCTCTCACTGAGCAAATATAGCGAATATCACCAAGCAGAGGACTCATGTCCCAATAGTTCATCATTCAGCGGAAACATACCAAGTCTGGGTATGGAAAAGAAGCAAATAGGCACAAGGCTGAAACGAAAAGAGAAAGCCCATCCACGCGGTCCACCAGGAAGCAGCCTAGGGGAACTCTATCTACTCGTCGTAGATCTCGTCGTCGAACTCCACAAAGTTGCCACCCACCTGGTCATACGGAGACTCCTGAACTGCAGAGAAAACCACGGCCCACGAACGGGTCAATACTCCAGAGCGTATCGAACAAGTTACAGAAACTGAAAGACTCCTAAAGTACGGGGGCATGTGGACTTAGCGGCAGCAGCACTAGCAACCTAATAGAGACACGCTACAACTTCCGTCTAATTAGTGAGGGGTAAGAGAGCGCATAATTAACAAACTACAACTAACACCAATCATAACCCATTCTCGGATTAACCCCCTCAACCAAGTATGAGGAAGCAATTTGGGAAAACTCACACATTGAACAGTTTTAGTTACCATTTATTGTGAAAGTAATTCTATATTACTAGTCAAGTTAATTAACAATGATTAGGTGTAAGTTGTCTATGATCTTATTAGCCAGCATCATCACCAAGTTGTCCATAATCGTGGACACAGCTCATCGATAAGATTATACCCTGCAGGGGTGCACTACTATACCCATACTTGTATGATCAACCCAATCAAAAACATTGGGGCCTCTCAACCCAACCCTTTTTCCTTCACCGGACCAAGTCCAAGGAGCCACGGGAGCTATGCTGGTCCCGGCGAAAAGGGTGCGGATTCCCGCAGGACACACCCCTCCACACGAACAGGCCGCGCCCTATATGCATGTAACAAGGCACACCGCCAAAGTAAAATACTACACTAGTATCAATGCATATGAGACAAATGGAAAACCCGAACTAGGTGCGGCTCCTGGACAAGTTGAAGTTCCAATCAAAGTCGAGGGGGGATCCATTGGGCCACCCACAAGTGGTTAGTGCGCTCAAAATTGTATCCGAGGACATGAACTGAGTTTCTAGGTCGACACTTAGCAGAACAAAGCACCTCGCAAGGCCTTCCGTCGGTGCCTTATCTTTTAATTATAATACGCAACATATGACAACATTTTATTAAGGTAGAACAATCTATCATACTAAGTATATGAAATAAAAGACCAACAGGCGACTCGCGCAACCAACTCTAAGCATGTGGTACGACTCGCAAGGCCAACATATAAACATACAACTGGTAATAGGTTCTGGGGATAAAGTTGTATGGGCTGCAGGATAACATGTGATGGAATCGCGATAAAGAATAGAATACTAGGGTAGAGAGATCAACGACAAGTATGAAAATCAAACAGACTGTAACAGGTTAGCAATAGCTTGCCTGGCAGCTTTTGGCCTGACACAAATGCTGGAACCCCAATACTGTAAGTATCTTCAGCAGACAAGTCGTCGTCTACCTAGAGAAGAGCAACACAGACAAAATAGGAAATAGAATCAATACAAGGAAATGCGCAAAAAATTCATGGTGCAATATGGTATGCGATGATTCGGTCCCATTAAAGCGGGGATGGAATCCCAGCAATTAATTATGGTGCAAATTATTTATCTAACCAACAAATTAAATGTTAATTAACATGGGGAAACATGGCATGGGTGATCTAATCAATTTAAATGGTGCAAACATTAATTGTCCAACACATTCCATATTTATTATTTAGGTGCAAATATTAAACTACACTAAGCAATTAAAATAACATATGCAACATGGCATAAGAATGGCGTATTAATGTTTATTGCATTTTTCTGATAATTAAACATATAAAGATTATTAAATTTGGAGTTATAGAATTAAAGTTATTAGCATTTTAGTGTTAGGGTTGTTTTTGTAAATTACAGGGACATGTTCGTGAAGAAAACGTGCTGGTGGGGGCTAATGCACTAAATCCGAGAAGACAGGGGCCTCTGCGCAAAACTACAGGCGTAGAGAAATCTCCTCATGCTTTTTCTCACCGCGCGTGGATCCACACGTGAGGCTGACCGGCGGGACCAACGCCACGCTGGCGCCCACAGTTGCAGACTGGTGCGACCATGCTGTCAGCGAGCTAAAAAAAAGGTGTGGATTTTATTCATCGAAGCCGGGGATCGAACTCGCGCGCGCGCGATCGGATGGAACGGAACAGTTGCGCTAGCCACTAGGTGGAGTGTGTGTTGGTGTCAGGAGACGCGCTGCATCGTTTTTAACTAGAAGCAAAGACTAAAGCCCGATGAAACTGAAAGAAACGGAAGAGTGGGCACAGGGGAGGAAACTTCGTCGCCGGCGACCAAAAGCGGGCAACTTTGTTCACGTGCGTGTGCGTGCGAGAGTGTAGAGGTGGTGCCGCGTGCGCTCGGGGGCGACGAAGGAGGGCGTGCGGCTCGGGTTCATGCTCGCGTTCGTCGCGGCCGTGCGAAGGGTGTTTGGCACCGGTGAAATTCCGATGAGCGGAGACGGAATCGAAGGGTAAAGGAGAGGGAAGAGACGTTGCTCACCTCGGGGAGCTCGGTGGCGAGAGGGGAAGGGCCGGGTCAACGAAGATGACTAGTCGGAGAAGAAGAACTCGTGGCACGGCCGGCGTTGGAGAGACTAGCTTGGTGCGTGCGTGTCGCTGCTCCCGGGCGCGTCTGCGACGGCGAGGAAGAAGAAGAAGAAGGGGGGCAGCTGGTGGCGCACTAGGAACGGTGGAGGAGGTCACGTTCGCGCCAGAGGCTCGATCGGTTCTTCGGGATTCAAGGCGACGGCGATGCGAGGGGAAAGGCGAGCGACAGCGGGGAAAGAGGGAAAATAGGGCCTAGGGTTTTGGGGGGGCGCTGCGGGGGAGTCTTAAGGCGAGGGGATGGAGCAGGTGGCTGGTGGGGGCGAGGAGGCAGTGGCACACTATGGCTTCGCCTTGCTGGAAAGGTGCATCTCCTGTACTGAGTAGAAGACAAGCATGAGTGGGCTTCAGGCTGGAGCTGGGCTGGGTTGGGCAAGAAATGGCCCACTCGGCCAGGTCAGTATTTTTTTCCTTCTATTTTATTTTCTTTTGTTTTTATTATTTTTCTGTTTTGTGTTTTAAAACAAAATAGAAAAGTAAAAAGATATATAAACTTTTGGCAACTTTTTATAGTTTCAAAATACACAAATTGATTCCCTTGTTTGAATACTTGAAAATATTTGTAACATCACATTTGAATTATTTGAATTGCATTTGAATTTAAAGTTTGTGATTTAAATTTAAATGCAACAATTTAATTAAAAGAGGAGACAAATGAAAAGATGCCATGATTTTTGTCTTTATTGCACAACAAACACAACATTCTAACAGGGCATTACAATTGGGATGTTACACAAGCCAAGTTCTATAGTGTAAAGTTCCCCACATGGTTATGCAACTAAGACATGAAAACTCTCTCATCTGGAGTAAAGGTGCTAAACATGAGCAGAAATGATGATCATAAATGATATGGTGCTATAACATGAGCACAAGTGTTGACTATGAATGATATGGTGCTCTAACATGAGCACAAGTGTGATAAAGAATAGTAATGCTGCCCCTTTTATTATTTTTCTTTTTCTTTTTTTTCTTTTTTTTTCCGTTTCTCTTTTCGATGTCCTCCATGGCTCTTTTCACTTTTAGGGGCAAGCATCCTAATACGATATATGATATATGACAACACACAAATGATGATATGACAACATACTGATGATACAAGTAACTAATATGAATTTGACATAATATGCATATGACAACGGTGACTCTGCCAGTGTAGCAGGTTATGCAATGATCTAGCGTAACATGGGTAAAACCACACATCAGCTTTATAGAATCACGCAAAGCAATATATAAGTAACAAATGACAACAAGTCATGTAATGTAAGATGGATGTTGCATGACAATATATCTCGGAACAGCCATGGAAATGCTGTAGTAGGTAGCTATGATGGATGTTTTGATAAAGATATTTGGCTTATGTGTAGGAGAACAAGACGAAGATCTCCCACGAGTTTGGATGTACCCGCGAAATATGCACCAACTCTCAATGTGAGAAGGGGCAATGCAAAGTACCGAAGAGGATAGCAATATGGTGGTGGAAGTGCCATGAAAACCGCAGTTTTAGAACTCACAAGTAAAAAGATTCCCAATAAAAATATGATCTTACAAGGCATAATGAAAATTACTCCAAGAGGTATCGTGGCGAATGAAAAAGTCACCGTTGGCTTCCCCGACCGTAGCGCATAACATAAAGTCATTACGGTTGCCTTAGGCAAATAGAAGTCATATACCATTGTGCAATCAACTGGAAATTTAAGTGTGGCACAGCTTCAAGTTTTTCTAGACCAACCATTAATCATTCCACTTTACTAGACCATCACGTTTACCATTAAGCAAATTAATATCTCAAAACAACATCAATGATTCAAGTGACACAATTTAATGATCTACAAGATTATGTATCATTTAGTTATACCATCTACCACTTTTGCATTTTCTGTTCTAAAAAAAACACCAATCAACTTATTTAAAAGATAAACTCTCCAAGTAATTAAACAATGAGATATGAGAGTATGATATAACAAAGCTAACAGCTCTAGCAAGAGATGCATGAAATACAAGAGCTAGAAAGCAAACAATAGCATGAAAATAATACTCAACGGATATAACTGAAGAATACGAGTATTCATAAGAAAAAGCGGAGCGTGTCTCTCTCCAACACAAAAGAATGCTAGGATCCATTTTATTCAGAGAATGAAAATAACAAAAACTAAAACAAACAGACGCTTCAAGAAAAGCACATAAGATGTGGCGGCATTAAAATATATTTTCACTAGAAAGGACCTAATAGTTTGTTGATGAAGAAGGGGATGCGTTGTGCATCCCCAAGCTTTGACGCTTGAGTATTCTTGAAATATATTGGGTGTGAACCACCGGGGAATCCCCAAGCTTTGGCGTTACTATCCTCTTGATCACATTATATCATCCTTCTCTCTTGATCATTATAAACTTCCTCGACACCAAACATAGAGTAAACTTCATTAGAGGGTTAGAGGACAAAAATTACGATATTATATAGGAACACAATTGCTACCAATGCTACTGGACATTAGCTACAGTCATTGATACTTAATAGGATAAAAAGATCTAATCAAAATAGCAAAAGAAGCATTGCAAAATAAATGGCACAATCTGTCAAAAAACAGAACAGTCCGTAAACACGAATTTTTTCGAGGCACTTAACTTGCTCAGATTAGAAAACTCAAAACTAATGACAGTTGCGCATATATCTGAGGATTACGCACATAAAAGGGCATATTTTCTGACGTTTTTGTGAAGAGTTATGAATTTAACGGTGAACAGCAGAAAACTGTTTATGCGCAATAATCGAAATTTGGCAACAACTTTCAACTAGAGGCTTAACTTGACACAACAATGCAATAAAATAACAATACAAAAGAATTGCTACAGAGGTAGGACAAGTCCTTGACACAAGAAAAATAAAATAACAGGAATAAAAGTGGGTTGTCTCCCGTAAGCACTTTTGTTTAACGCCTTTGAGCAAGGCACAAAAAGCAAAACTCAAGTATTATTGTGAGGACCCTTCTGACTACCAGCCAAAGATGCCCACGTTATGTAAACAAATCACGTTATGTAAACAGATCACGATCCCAATGATCAGTGCACCGCGATCACATAACCAACATGGTATACAAAGTTACATCATAAAACTCGAGTAGGACAAGACTTACATGAATACTAGTCACATGACCAAGTCTGCAAACATCGTCGCACTTGACGAAAATGAACTAAGGTACAACGGAAGAATTCGGCAAGCGTCAGCCCTCGTCACATTCTGACGCGTTCCCATAGAGCAGTTGAGCGGTGACACTCAGTTGGCGTAGTCGTCAGTGTACTCCTCCTTCTTGTCGTACATCTCCACGTTGTAAATCTGGACGTTTGAATATCCAAGGACAAAGCCAAATGAGTACATATACGTACTTACAAGACCACCTCTAAGGCTTAAGTTTTCATGGTAATGCAAGAAAACACTTTTCGAAAACTGGGATAGCTGCTATATACGACTATAGGGCTTAATTTTTGAATATGATGCTTTTAGAGATAGAGAATACGATATCTCTATATTTTTATTGAAGAAACATTTAGAGATAGAATCCTCTTCTCTTAGATATAGCAAGGACATATCCAAGTTGAAAACTTTCTTTTGTAAAAACCGTTAAAAGCACTAGGATGGGGATACCCCTTTTTCTTTCCTTGAGGTCAGACGGATTGTCTCCCCGAGACCAACCATTTTCCCCAAATTCCGTACCTCCCAGGTACCTCCTTGTTTCACCGAAACACTTTCCTTTCAAAAAAAACTTCTTTCCCCAGGCGCCCAGTGTGTCCTTTCCAACCGTCCATGACCGCGGATGCGGCTATTCGAATAGATATACACTCTGCAGAGGTTGCACACTTTACCCACACCAATCGGTCCTTCCGCCGTGTCTGCCACGGCCCGTCACACGACAGCATGCGGGGGTCCGGATAACACGATCAAAGCTTTCCACTATGACCACCCTAGTATCAGGGTCTCCCGGTAGGTTTGTTCTCCCCGGCACCGTGTGCTCCACTAGACCTCTTGGTCTTTCCTCGGGACGCCACACCACCACGGCAGGAGACCCGCCGTAATCGTCCGGCGCGATCATCACATGTGTATTGCCTCATCCAGACGGCAACCCGCCTTCGAGGGCCTAGCCCCCATAGAAAGTATGAGAGCCCCAACACTAAAACAGACAAGTTTCCGGCTAAGTCCTATCCATGTCAGGTAGTGTGGTTGCACGGGTTAATTGTTCGGGCGGCAGCAGGGACTTCGAAATTAAACCTTCATCTCCGACTGCTCCCACCAGCTCGGGTTTCACAACTTCTCCGAATGCTCCCAGCATCTCGGGTTTTAATCAAATCATTTCTTTCACGCTGATTGCTCCCAGCAACTCAGGTTTTCCTCCGTAAAACAGTTTTATCAAATAGGTTCCCATCATATAGTTTTTGAGGTAAAGAAATAAGGATATACTACTAGATAACTTAATCTTCTTGATGGAGCCTTCAACAACAAGACTCATCAAGTGAAAACTTATTTTGTAACACCTATAGTATTCTAGTAGATAACTCGGCCAAACAATATTTGGTAAAATAGTTTTCGGGTGGCAGGGTGCCACAAAAGAAGTGAAACATGCATTATTTTATTTTGAAGACAAAACAATGCTTGATAAAATAGTAGGATTCATTATAGTGGTGAGGTGGGCTTGCCTGGCTCAGCAATAGGTCCTTGGTCTTGATCTTGACGTTCCTCAGGTTCACTCTTCACTTCCAGTTCCTTCCCGATCGTATATAACGTCGCAAACAGGAAAAAGGAACAGCGTTCAAAATACAAGACAATGCCATAAGGACATACAGACAGCAAGCAGATCATCATACTTTAGATGCGTGTTAACAACAGTCTAATGTCAATTAAACACACCACAAGTATTACCACACAGACGCATGTTGACAACAATCTAAAGTAAATCAATCATAATCCAAGCATAACAACACTCAGCAATTAAATTATTTCTATCTACAGCACAAGATACTCCTGGCAAGCGGCTATCCTAAGACAGGAAGATAAGAACCTTACTAGCAGAGTTCCAAGAAGGGATTCCTGATAAGCACACACAACTAATAACTAGCTAAATATTCAGGCGATGGGGTGTATCTAGGTTAGATGAACAAGTCATCCGCTTATTGCGGAAATACTTCAAACAAAAGTATCTTAACACACAAGCAAGTATTAATATTAACACTAGCATTGAGCACACTCACATGCAAACATGTTACTAGCTCAAGAAACACCAACTATCAAGTAACTAAGCGATAAACAATGGTAACACCACTGTCCAAAGAAGTTTTTTACTAAGAGCTAAGAAGGTGCATTAAGCCTATTTAATAAGACACTACAATTAATACCACTTAAACAATTATACCAAACAATCACACAGTAAACAAGTGTTGACAACAAATCTTGAAGTGAACAAACCATACAACAATCACTTCAAAACATCACCACTTACTGGATAAAAACATAACACACAAATACAACTACCAACAAAACATCTGAAAACATTTAGTGTTATAATTAGGCACAAAGTGAATTATACTAAACACAAACAAACAATGCACCAGAACACTATTAGTGCATTTAAAACAAGTATTAAGGTGGAGTTTAGGTTCTGGTTCCCAAAGTTGATTTAGTTTTAACAAAATTCATATTATCTAAAAACAGAGAATAGAATTAATTCATTTAAATAGCTATTTTGGTGTTGTTTAGTTGGAAAATGCATAACTCCTAGAATATTGTTCAGAAAATTAATCCTTCTACCACAATACACCTAGTAACCATATGAAGCTATGGGAATTGGATTTGCATCAAAAGTTATTACTGAACAGGAGTTAAAAATCATACAAATGCTACTGGTCTCAAAACCAAAAAGATTTTAGCTTCGGTTTTAGGAATCTCCTGTATGCAAGGTTAATTTCTATGGATAGGTATTTCCTTAAGATTTGTGTAGAAATTGGATTCATCCCATTTGGACACTCCCAATTCAAGATATTCCAGTGAAGAACATACTTTTTACTACCTTTAATGTGCAACACAAAGTATAAATATTTTTGAGAGAAAATCAGTTGGGTATGATAAACAAAACACATAGGTACTACACAAAAATACTCCTAATCCAATTGCACAAACAGATCTAGCACAAACAAGTGAAACTAGACACATGCAATTAATAAAAAATAAATATATTCTTTTTCTAGTGTATTAACCTACTGTTTAAGGGAATAATTCACCAAGCACAAAATAAAATCTGGAAAATTCTACCAAGCTAGGATATGATAGCTACTACTCATATAAACCACATGCAATTGGATTTACTCCAAAAAGTATTTTAAATAATGAATTTAAAATCATTAAATAGCTACGGATGTCATTCTCAAACTTGATAGAACTTTAGTTATAGGCATCTCCTGCATGAGTGGATTACAGATCTACGTAGGTATTCTCCTACGCTTTACAGAGAAATAAACTTTGGGACATTTGGATCTACAGAACTCCCATAATTACATAACTTGTGAAAAATATACTTTCTACTAGATTAGCTACAGAGCACACATGCCAACATATTTTTATAAAAGGCCAGTGCCAACTGGGTAAGAAAACACACAGGTACCTTACAAAATTTGAATCGACTAATTTGTATCTCTAGATCTGTCAAAAACGAATTAAAACTCTACTGTAAAAATAACAGGAAACAAAACAGGAAAATGGATTTAACAGAAAAACAAGAAATAGGGCCAGATATCCACCGGACCGAGCCAACGAGCTGAGCCGGCCCATCTTTGCTCGCGCGACCCCTCGGACGAATCCGAGATGCCCACGTTATGCAAGAGATCACGATCCCAATGATCAGTGCATCGCAATCACATAACCAACATAGGTATCAAAGAGTTACATCATTCAAGTCGTACGAATAAAAGTCTTACAACACATAAACGGTCATTCGACCAAAGTCAACAAATCTCATCACGCAGGACGGAATTAACTACGATAGCAGAAGCTCGTGGCTAGCGACGGCTCTTAACATCTCCGAGCGCCGATTCCCACAAGAGCAGTTGACCGGTGACAGCTAAGTGGCGAAGTCGTCGTCGTACACCTCCTCCTCGACGCAAGCCTCCTCATTGAAATCTGGACATTTGAATATCCAGGGGCAGAGCCACATGAGTACAATTACGTACTCGCAAGACCACCTCTAAGGCTTAAGTTTTCATGATAATGCAAGAAAAACACTTTTCGAAAACTGGGATGGCTACTATATACGACTATAGGGCTTAGTTTTCGAATATCATGACTTTGGACATAGAGAACACGACATCTCTATATCTTTGTTGAAGAAAACATTTAGAGATAGAATTCTCTTCGCTGAAATGCGACATCTCTATATCTTTGTTGAAGAAAACATTTAGAGATAGAATTCTCTTCTCTTAGATATAGCAAGGACATATCCAAGTTCAAAACTTTAAAACTACTAGGATAGGGGTACCCCTTTTTCCTTCCTTGAGGTCGGACTGGTTGTCTCCCCGAGATCAACCATCCTTGCCCAAATTCCGTACCTCCCAGGTACCACTTTGTTTTCTCCTTGTTTTCCTTTGAAAACCTTCCTCTTTTTAAAACATAAAACATCCAGCATGCCTAGTGGGACCTTCCCAACCGTCCATGACCGCGGACGCGGATATTCGAATAGATTTACACTCTGCAGAGGTTGCACACTTTACCCACACCTATCGGTTATTCCGCCATGTCTGCCACGGCTCGTCATACGACAACATGCGGGGGTCCGGATAACACGATCAAAACTTTCCACTATGACCACCCTAGTATCGGGGCCTCCCGGTAGGTTTGTTCTCCTCGGCACCGTGTGCTCCACTAGACCTCTTGGTCTTTCCTCGGGACGCCACACCGCCACGTCAGGAGACCTGCCGTAATCGTCCGGCTGTTGGTCCTCAACAGTGTATTGTCTCTTCCAGACGACAACCCGGCTTCGAGGGCCCAGCCCCCATAGAAAGTATGAGAGCCCCAACACTAAAACAGACAAGCTTCCGGCTAAGCCCTACCCATGTCAGGTAGTGTGGTTGCACGGGTTAATTGTTCAAGCGGCATCTAGGGTCACACTTCGTTTTTCAAAACACTTTCTTCTCCGACTGCTCCCAGCAGCTCGGGTTTTTGCAAACACCTCCGATTGCTCCCAGCAACTCGGGTTTTAATAAAACACTTGCTCGCCGATTGCTCCCAGCAGTTCGGGTTTTCCTCCATAAGATATTTTTATCCAAATAGGTCCCCATCCTATAGTTTTGAGGTAAGATAACAGAATACTCTATTTGAAAATCTTAATCTTCTTTATAGAGCCTTCAATGACAAGACTCATCATGGAAGATTCTTTTTATAATACCTACAACTAACCTAGTAGATAACTTTGGCCAAACAATATTTTGAAAAATAGTTTTCGGGTGGCAAGGTGCCACAAAAGAATTAAATCATGCATTATTTTATTTTTAAAACAAAACATGCTTGATAAAATAATAGGAATCATTATAGTGGTGAGGTGGGCTTGCCTTGCTCAAAGTACTGCCCCTGGTCTTGTTCTTCAGCGAAGTCGTGCTCAGCTACCTCGTACTGTTCTTCCTCGGGTTGCGATTCTATCGTAACATGAAAACAAACGAGACTAACGTAAGTCCTAGAATGCGAGTTGATAACAATCTAAAACATATCAACAAACAACAAGCATCACAAACAGGAAACATAACTAATGCATTCAATAGTCACTAGGGGTTGTTTACAAGTTTTAAGCATAACTCTTAAGGTACTGCTCCTAAAATCAAACCCTTCTACCACATTATTCCTAACAATTAGGTGGAGCTCTGAAAATTAGCTGTGCATGAAAATCTATCACCATGTAAGAATTAAAAATCAGACAAGAGCTACTGATGTCAAACTCAAACAGAGGATAGGTTCAGTGTTATCGATCTCCTGAATGCATAATTAAACTCTCTGGAGAGATATGAGTTTTCTCTTTAAGTGGAGAATTTGTTTATCAGATTTGGATACTCCTAGCTCAAGTTATAGCAGATTTAAAAATAAGTATAATTCTGACTATTTTCTAAATGCAGAAAATAATAAGAATTATTTTAGGTTCAATCCAGTGGGGTGAGTTAGATAAAACCTATGGTTGTCCCACAAAATTATCTTTAACAAATTTTTATGGACATAGGTGGCTCCACCAATTAAACTAGACATGTTATAACCTCTGAAATTATCAGACATGCAATTAAAGAGATTATTTCACTGTTGTTCGGGGATTTATTCACTAAAAATTATCAAGTTACTGGAAAAATCCACATTTGTAGTATGTGGTACCTCCAGCACATATCTACCACTTCCAATTGGGTTTACTTCAAAAAGTGTTTTTATTTAAGAGATTAAAAATCCCTAAACACCTACTGATGTCATCCTTAGATTTGAAATAACATTTGCTAGATTAATCTCCTGAATGCAAGATTGACCAATATAGATAGACATTTTTACAAGCTTTTCAACAGATCCAAGATTGCATGATTTGGATTTACAGAACACAAGTTATTAAACAAATGGTGTATTGGACACTTCTGACTAAATCTATTTTACCACACAACAGGAAACATATTTTGGACCAATTCCAATGCCACATGATTAAGAAAACATGCATGCATGATACAAAATTAATCTCATAATTTTATCTGCTATAGATTTACCACAAATGAATTAAAGCTAAGCTCTAGATTTACTGGAAAAATAATCAGAAAAAAGGATAAAAGAGAAACAGGCCGAACGGCCAGATCTGGGCCAGATCGGCCCAGCAGCGAAGCAGAGCAGCGCGGGGACGAGCTGGGCCGGCCCAAGCGCTGCGCGCGCGCCGGCGAAGCGGTAAGTGACCGTGGATCTGGGATCCAACGGCCACGGACAGACCGGGCGCGGTTCAAACGCCACCGCAGATCAGAAGATCGACGGCCCCAGGCCATCGTCTTCCTCCCGACCGAGAAAAAAACCAGCAGAGCTCGAGAAATCGATGCCGAGCACGGAGGGCTCACCTAGGGCTCGCGCACGGATGAGGGGGAGGTCGGAGGTGAACGCGGCGTCGAAGGGGAGCTCAGGGGTGGTCGCAAAGCTCGCATGCAACATCGGAGATCGAGATGGTGACGACGGCGCTCTCCTCGGGTCGAGGACGAACCAGGCGTTCTCGAGCTGCAACAGAGCCAAGGGAGGGGAGAGGAGTTAGATCCAGAGGAGGGGAAGCCAGGGAACCAAGAATGGCGAAGAATGGCTGAGAGAAACGAGCGCTACGGCAGCTTCCTCTCGTCGGTCACCGAGGTAAAACTTCTCGTCTATAGGGCGAAAAAGGGGGAGAGCTTGGGGGTTTTCGCCGTGGAGGAGAGGAGTGGGGTGGAGATGTGCTCTGGAGGGGGAGAAATGAGCAGGGGAGGTGCTCAGGGTGGCTTTAACGAGCTCACCCGATCTAGGGTTGGCTCGGGCAGGAGAGAGGGAGGGGAGCGTCTCCTTTGCTCCTACTGGCTCAGGTGGGCGGTGGAGAGGGGACAGGGGAGATGCTGGTCGGGATGACCAGATCTAGCTAGTGGGAAGAGAGGAGGGGAGCTCGGATTGGGTGGAAAAAGAGAGAAAAGAGAGAAGAGAGAAGAGAGGTTGGCCCTAGTCCATGACAAGTGGGGCCAGGGGTGAGGTTGCTGCTCTCCTCCTCAGCAGGTGGTGTGGAAAGGAGTGAGAGAGAAAGAAAAGGTGAGGAGTTTGAGTAATTAGCTCAAATGAATTTAAGTTCCTAAGTTTGAACAACTCCAACATGACCCACAAAAGCAAACATGGGTCTACTCTCCAAACTTACCCAATTTAAGGGAGGGTACTGAATTTACAAAAGCCTAATTTAGTTATCTCATTTAGCTTTTAAGGAAAGGAGAACTTTTGGGTGATAAAGAAAATAACCACTCAAATGGTCATGTTATTTTGATGGCTACAAAAGCTAGTGAGATTAATATGCAAACAAGCTCTTTTGTGATAATTCAGAACAGGGTATGGAAGTATATGTGACCTAGATGGAAATGTTTCAAAGGCATGCCAAAATCCATTTAGGGTTTGCTTAATAATGGCTCCTAGTTTGGGTAAGTTTTAACAACCTTGAAGATCCTAATAATGGATATTTTATTTTAGTTGATGTGCTTTGAGTGTTTTCAATAATCATGAAATGTTAGTGATACACAACAAGCATAAGACATGTGAGCAAATTAAGTCTTGACTCAAGGTTCAACACACACCAAAGTTTCAGCAAGAGGTGAAAACTCTAGAATAACACCACAATGCTAAGGCTAAGAGAATTGGGGTGTTACAAAAGAGGTGAGTCACCGCTGGATCGCGAGCGGACGGCTGAGATTAAAACGCCTGCGTTTCAAACACGGCCGTCGATTTGGAAATCGACGACTCGTGACCGTCTTCTTCCTCGCGACACACAGAGCAGGGTCGGAGAACCTAGAGAAAGGAGGCGGGATCGGGTGGCTAACCCAGAGGATTAGCGGATGACGAAGAGGTGTGGGATCGACGGAGGGGTCACGGGAAGGCTGAGGGAGGTCTGGGTTCACCAAGGGGCGTCCCGGAGCGGCAGCGAGTTCGACGGGCCCGCGACGAGGATGGTGTGGCCACGACGCCTCCGAGGGATCTGCAAACAAACACGTGTATCTTAGAGGTAGATCAAGGTGAGGGGAGCAATATGGAGTAGAAACGGAGAGCAGAGGAGGATGGAGGCGACAACATTCATGCGCGCACTGCCCAGGTGCCGGATGGCGGCTTACTCTCGATTCCGAGCAGAAGAAGGAGAGAGCTCGCTCGGCCTCTCTTGGAGGGGGAGAATGGAGGCAGGGGAGAAGGAATGGACGGGGGGAGGGAAGGAGAGGGCCTCAGGTTTCTTATCCGAGCTCGAGGCCCTTCCACCATGGACTTTGAGCACGGGAGGGGTGGAGGGGGATGCAGGCCGCGGATTGGACGCTAGCAACTGGCTTGGTGCCAAAGGAGGGGAGTGGAGTAGGGTTGAGATCATCTCCTTCTCGCCAGGTGTTCGACAAAAGGTCCAGACCGAAAAAGAAAAGAAAGGGGAGGGTCTAGGGTTTGCCAGGGGCAAGGGAAACATGTCTAGAAGGTGAGTGGTGATCCATGCCACGTCCAAAACCAGACTTAGGGAGTAGAGGGGTGAAGGCTATGGAGTGGAATTATTTTAGAAACTTTTGGACTAGGTCACACAGCTAAGATGGATTAGTCAATCCTTTAGTCTAAAAATTATAAAACAAGAAGACTTGGTTAGAGGGGATATAGATTCAGCATTTAGGGTTAAAAGTTTAAGGAAAAGGTCATTCAACAACTAGATACAAAAATGGCAAGTTACTATCAAGTAACATTACATATGGTCACATTATAATGTAGCACTAAAAAAAATCAAGAAATAGTGATAAACCATTTTTGTAAAATATAAAGAATTATATAGATGGATAGTAGAGGTGGTGAGGATTAAACTAGCTGAGTTGCATTTCCATTTTAAGAAAAATAGACCCTAATTGTCAAGATCTAGAAATGCTAAAAGTTAATAAGAGGGAAGATTGATTTTCTATATATATAAAATATAGATTTTGTAAACATCAAACACAAAACCATTTTACAAGAGGTAATACATCCCACTCAGTCAAGACAAACAATTCAAACATTTTAGATACCCAAATAAATGATGTGCAATAAATGTTGCTAAAATCAACCACCACATGAACACTCATAAAATAACACATTCAGGGCAAAAAAAAAGCAAATATCAAATAGATAAAACACACATACAATTGGATAAACAACCACACCTTAAGATAAAACCAAATTATTTTGGAGGTGGTGATTAACACAATTAAGACAAGATTTTTGGAGAAAGGAGGTTAAACCACTTCCTAGTAATAGTTTTACCAAGAGATATTAAATTAAGAGTTTTGAGATAAGAGTTACAAATACTTGCAAAATATTAAACTCAAAATATATTAGGGCTTATGATATGGTCCTTTATATTTTTGCAAAGATATGACTTTTGGAGATACTTTTATTTTCTCAATTAAACTGTGTTTGTGTAATTGCTGAAATCAAGACATTCATGATAAATATAGTTTGTTAAGAATAAGAAAGGACAATTTATATGTTCTATTTTACTTGTCATAATCCTGGATTTCAGAAGTCATACTATAACTTGAGTTTTAATAGGTTGTTATTTAGAAGTCAACAACATAAACAACAACACTCCAGATGACAAATAGAGCATACCAGGAAAAAACACATCCATTAACAAGACATTTCAAAAAGTTTTTGTTGGCTCAGAATTTTGGATCTTTTATAATTAAGTTTTTGCTGCTTCCAAAATTTGGGGCATTACAATTATTAAGAGATGAAGCATCAACACCATAATTTGAAGGAACAATAGAATCAAAAGGTGGCTTCATTTTTTTCCTATGGAAGTGTTCCATACCTTTCTTGAGTGGGAATTGGTACTTGAAGGTACCTTCTTTCATATCAATAATAGCACCCACAGTTCTAAGAAAAGTCTTTCCCAACATAATTGGACAAGATGGATTGCATTCAATATGCAAGACAACAAAATCAAAGGGGACAAGGTTATTATTAACCATAATAGGAATATCATTGATCCTCACAAAGGTTTCTTCAAAGCATTATCGGCAAGAAAAACATCCAAATAGCAATGTTCCAATGGTGACAAATCAAACATATCATAGAGCTTTTTAGGCATAACAAAAATACTTGCACCAAGGTCACATAAAGCATTTCAATCAAATTTATCTCCTTTCATTTTAATGATGGGCTCCCAACCATGTTGTAACTTCTTAGGGATAGAAGCTTCAAGTCTTAATTTATCTTCCCTAGCTTTAATGAGAGCATTTGTAATATCAGTAGTAAAAGCCAAATTAAGAGAGCTAGCATTAGGACTTGTGGCCAACTTTTGCAAGAACTTAATAACTTCAGAGATATCACAATTATCAAAATCGAAATTATTATCATAAAAGCAAACCGAACCGCATCCTCCCATGTTCTTAAAATTTCAGCACTTTTATCAAAACTAGTTTCAGCAGTTTTAGGCAATTTTAAATTTTTGGACGAAGTAGAGGAGACATTTCCAACACCAACTATGATACCATTGATAATAGAAGGCTTACTAACATGTGAAAAAACATTATTTTCAGAGGTAGTAATAGTTAAAACTTTAACAATATTAGCATCTTGCTCTAGTTCTTTCTCCCTTTCCCATCTAGCACGTACCATCATCCTAACATTTTCATCAATTCGAACTTGGATGGCATTAATTTTAGCAAACGGATTACTCTCTTTAGTTTCAGTAGGCATGACCTTAGATTTTAAAAGATCAACATCAAGGGCAACACTATCAACTTTAGATGCAAGTATATCAATTTTCCAAAGCTTTTTGTAACATCCCAACATTTTATAATATTCAAAAATCACAAAAATTTAAAACTTTTCTTTTTATTAAAATAAAATATTAAATGTATAAGGAAACCAACTATGAAAGACTTCAAACTTGAGTTTAATATTTCAAATGTCACAGTTTAAACATTTTATTATCCACTGTGTTTCAAAAACCTTAAAATGTAATTTGACAAATATTTTACAAACTACAATCCATTTTATTTTAAGTAAATAGTTTACTTATAAGAAATTGATTTCAACCACTTAGTCATATCTATTCATAAATTCACAAATTATTTAAAATGGTGTTAGTTGCCAAATGGTTTTCATTCTCTCGACTAAGTTCAAAACATGGTGTTAAAATTGCAATTCTGTAATTTACAACTATAAACTTCATAGATTTTAAATTAATGAATTAGCCACATAAACATTACACTTGCTTAAATGAATTTCATTTATTTGCAAAGCATGGAATGATTAATATATTCTAAATAAGAATAGAATTAAAACAAAAATCTTTTCCAAAGTTGTTATGAAGTTTCAAGTGAATTATCATATTATAAAATATAATGTTGCACAAATTATTTACAATTAAAAATGAATACCTTATATTTCACATTTCCTAAACATTATTTATATTTAGTTCCTTAATATCATGCCAAAATAAAGAAGAATGATTTCAGCAAAACAAGTTTAAATAACTTAAATCCAAACATAATTGAATATGGGTATTTCATATAATTTATTTAGCCAAAATTAAAATTAATTAAACCCTAGTTTAAATTAAACATAAAGTGTCTATTTTTAAATTTAAGCAATAGTTTGAAATTTTTATTTTTGAAAAATGTTCAAAACACTCCCACAATTGGTTTAACAGAGAGATAATGATTTTACAAATTTTTAGAATCTAATTTGAGTTGAATTGGAGTTATATTTTAAAAGTTATTTTAAAATACAGAAAACAGAAAATGATTTGTAAAAAAAGAAGAAGGAGAAGAACAGCCGAGCCATTGGGCCGAAGCCCATTCGCTTTCTCCCGCGCGCGCAGCCGCCAGAAGCCCAGCAGAAGCCCACTCCCTCTCCTCTCACGCTGACACCCGGACCCCACATGTCATCTTCTTCCCCAAATCGTGATGAACACGAACTCCTACCGAACCCTAGCTCCAAATCCGGACCAAATTAGTTGGTTTAAACGCGTATTATCTGCTCCCTCCTACCCCATATAAACCCCCGCAAACTCCCCTCTCGAATCCCTAAGGAACCCTAGCCCGGGAGCCCCCAGGCTGCCAGCATTGCACCCCGCCGCGCCGCCACTGCCGCCCGCGAATTTCTCTGTCTCCGGTGAGCCCTTGCAACCCCGAGCGCTCCCTACTCCTCTCTTCGCATTCTCTTTTTCTTGCGCATCTCGGTGACACCTCCGTTGTGTTTTTCCCGCACTAGGATGAGCGATTCATCCACGCCCGAAGCTCCCCGCCGCCGTGCGCAACTCCGGTGAGCATTAGGAGGAGAAACAGAGCACGCCGAGGATCCGTGACACGCCAACAACCTCGCCTCGACCTACCGAATCCCACGGTACGATATGTTCATCCTTGTAGGTCGTAGATAGGCAGGAACGCTTTTGCCGATCGTGTCGCCGCCGTGCGCTCCGTCTCCGGCGACCAGAGCGCCGCCCGGCGAGCACCATCTCTCCTCTGCCGTCCGATACACATCCCGCGGCCAGGATTAGATTGACTAAAACGAATCGGTATGTTTGGTTACAGACCGTTAGATCTAGATCGTGCGGATCAGATCTGATCACTTAATCCAGTCAGCGCCCCGTCAGCATCCGCGTCAGCGCCTCGTCAGCATCCGCATCAGCGCCAGCGTGTAAATCATTTTCTATTTTAATTTTAATTGGAAGTTTTGCAGATTAGTCCCTGTAATTAAAACATCTATAACTTTTAAACCACAACTCCAAATTTAATAATTTTTATATATTTGGAAAGCTCTTGACATGTAGATTATTTTAGATCGGCCAAAATTCAAATTTAACTTATTATAAAATATTCAAATTTCAAATGGTGAATTTGAGTATATTTGTAATAACTTTAAATCTATAAATCCAAAAATTGCAAATAAAATTGTTTTAGAAACTTTAGAATATTTGTAAATTAATGCCACTGCTATAAAATATTTTTGAGTAATTTTAGAATAAATTAATAGTTATATATTTAATTTGAATGGTTTGACTATTTTAACATAACTATTAATAAAAACATTATTTTGATTAAAGTAAATTTCTATAAATTGAATTAAAATACCCCTGTCTATTAACACTATTTATTAAATTGTATTATAAAAATTTAATCATAGAAAACTCTAATCTTATAATTATTCCTTTTATTATATTTTCCAAAATTAGAAATTAATTAAATTGCATTTATAAATTCATGCATATTTATAAAGAAATCACAAAAGTTATTTTTATGTTTCTTGTGATTTAAAATTTCATTTCATTCATAGCATATTTTATTCTCATAGGAAAACCCCTCTTCATTAGTTTTCTCTAAGTTAGGATCATTTCAACTTAGCATATTTGTGAAGAGCTACACTTAGACACTTAGTAATTTTCAACATGGAGCTGGAAGACCAATGAAGGACTTAGCCAAACGAGACTCCAGAAGAATCTCCAAGGAGTGGAAGCACTTAGAAGAAAGATCAAGAAGAAGTTCATGAAGACCAACCAAAAATATTTTCTAAGTCTTTCTCCCTCTTTCTTCTTTCTCCCTTCTTCTTCTGTTAGACTTCATGAAGACTAAGTAAATCCAAGACCAGCCTCGAGGATACAAGAATCATCAAGTCTGAAGATTCATCAAGACTACCAAGAACTCAATCAAGACATCATCCAGAAGAAGGTTACAAGTCTGGAGATGAAGCCTGGAGGACAACTACATCTTTCTTTCTATCTTTTCCTTCTTTTCTAATCTTGTCTTTTAGACTTAAACAAATTTTGATCATGATGTTATCATCTTGAAGTTGTTGGATCCTAGCGGCATAGTGGGATGAAGTGGCCTGGAAACAAACCTTACATGTCCACGTACATGAGACCTGTTCCACAATTTAAGTGGCTGGCCGGGTGTCTGTCTCTCTCACTTTAGCGAATATCCAATTTACAAAGAGTTGATAGTAATCGCTGATCACCTTATAGACTTAGTATTTTTCTCTAAGTATTTTGCACATCATGGCTAAGCCATTAGAGTGCTTGTTTCCAGAAGATATAAAACAAAGTAGGTTTATCCAACTTAAGACCTTAGTCCTTAGTCATTCTTGACCCACCTATTTGCCTTGCATTAACTTCAAAGATTTTCATGGCATGAAAAAGTATTTCTAGCCCTTAGGAATATTTTGCACATCATGCATAAACATATTTTCCTTAGAAAGTATGATAAAACTTATTTATTCATCTAGTATGTGTTTGTATGTATTGTGGAGTTGTGCTTGATGTTGATTGTTGTATTGTTGCTTGTCTATACTGTTAGATTGAACGGAGAGTCCTGAGTATCATTGAAAAGAGTTGTGAACAACGACAACATTCAAAGGCAATTGGCACACCTCATAAACTTCCTATTATTTCTATATGCATTACCTAGTGTATTTTTATATGCATGTGTAGGATAGTATTGCTATGCTAAACCTGTGTAGAATTCCTTATTCCTGTGTCTAGGTTCCTATGCAATACTTAGTAGAATTATTGATGCTATGCAAATGTTGTTTTGTGAAAATCTAAATTTTACTAAGTTATGAATGAAACACCTGGGTGGTAAGTGGTTGTATGGTTTATGTTGAGTGGCTACTCATGTCCATGTTTATGGTTCCTGGAGTATGTACACTTGTGAATGGCCACCCAGGAACAGAGGAATCTGAAGAACTCCGAGTGACGATTGCTTCCAGTGCAGCCATTGCCATATGGGCTCTGGCTTGATCAATTATGTTGCGTGGACTCTCTCCGGCTTGACAAGAAGATGTAGGGGGGTGTTAGGTGGAACGGGTCAAGCCAGAGTGGAAGGGAAAATGCTTCTGAAAGATCTCGTCTCATTCTCTCCTTTCCTTATCACAAATGGTGTGTAAAGGATACCTTGGGTTGAATGGGTACAATGGTGAACGTGCACAACCTCTCCAGAGTGTAAAACTAAGTACTTAGCCGTGTCCCCGGTACGGACAATTTGAGCAGCTGATCGCGGACGTCAACGGAGGATTCCACCATTCCAACTTCAGAAATAAAACTTGATGGGTGAACAAGGGAAGATGAGATTTATGCTTTTCATGCCATACTCGTCTTGATTTCAAGAAAAGTGTTTTCAAAAGAGTAGGAAAAATTGGCTTTTTGCAAATTAGCCTTGAACCCCACCAGCCAAATATACATATAGGCTTTAGAGTTATTCCATTAAGTGTCCACCATAGTGTCACTTGCCAGACTCCATTTTTAATGGAATCTGACCCACGTTGTTGCAATATTTTTCTTATTGCAGATTTGATCAGATGACGAGTGAGGTTTCGTTTAAAGGTTTCGAGTCTACAACCAACATGTTTTCGCCTGTGGCAGCATGAAAGTTATAGAGACTCACTGCTATTATATTTCCGCTGGGTACTTTTTCAATGCTAGCTTTATGCTATGCAACTTGTATCGAATATTTTGTAATTCTGGATCATCGATGTAATAAAATTGATTCTTTGTTGTGATATTACATCGTAAACTGTGTGTGCAAATGAATCGATCCAGGGATTTGCACTATACACAGGTATCTGCCTTATTTAAAGTGCAGGTACGCTACACTTTTCCTCAACGTTTTTATTAAACAGAGTTTGTGTATTGATAAAGTATTTTAACATGGTTTCAAGTTCAGAGGTGGTAGTCGTATTATTGTTATAAGAATTACCATAAGAGTTACCATTATTAGGAGGATAGGGCTTCTTGTGTTGTAGGGTCTCTGTTGTGTTACCGATTTCAACTGTTGGCTTCAGAGATCTTTGTTAGGCTTATCTCATATTAAGGTCTCAGATTTGTCTAGCATGGCTCTTGGGGGTGCTACATATAACCTTGGTTTCACAACTTAGGGAAATTTGCTGGTGCACTACTTCATACCTTCCTCTTTGTGAGGACCCCTCTGACTTCCCGTCAGAAATGCCCATGTTATGCAAACAGATCACGATCCCAATGATCAGTGCATCACGATCACATAACCAACATGGTATACAAAGTAACATCATTCAACTCGGATAACACAAGACTTACATAAATGGTGGTCACATGACCAAGCCTGCAATCATTGTCGCATAAGACGGGAATTAGCTTCGGTACAACGGAAGTTTTTGGCTAGCGTCGGCCCTCGTCACGTCCTGACGCCTTCCCACAGAGCAGTTGAGCGGTGACACTCAGTTCGCAAAGTCTTCGGCGTTATCCTTCTCCTTGTCGTACATCTCCTCGTATAATCTGGACATTTGAATATCCAGGGACAAAGCCATATGAGTACATTTACGTACTCGCACGACCACCTCTAGGGTTCAGTTTTTCATGGAGATGCAAGCAAAACATTTTCGAAAAAACTAGGATGGCTCCTATATACAACTATAGGGTTTAGTTTTCGAATACCATGATTTTCCCGACATAGAGAATACGATATCTCTATATCTTTGTTGAAGAAAACATTTAGAGATAGAATTCTATTCTCCTAGATATAGCAAGGACATATTCAAGTACTGAAAACTTTCTTTTGTAAAAGTTGGTCAAAAAACTAGGATAGGGATACCCCTTCTTCCTTCCTTGAGATCGAACAGATTGTGTCCCCGAGATCAACCATCCGCACCCAAATTCCGTACCTCCCAGGTACCTCCTTGTTTCGCCAAAAACACTCTTCTTGAAAAATAACTTCTTTCTCCAAGGCGCCTGGTGTGGCCTTTCCAACCGTCCATGACCACAGATGCGGCTATTCGAATAGATTTACACTCGGCAGAGGTTGCACACTTTACCCACACCAAACGGTCCGTCCGCCGTGTCTGCCACAGCCCGTCATACGACAACATGCGGGGGTCCGGATAACACGATCAAAACTTTCCACTATGTCCACCCTAGTATCGGGGCCTCCCGGTGGGTTTGTTCTCCCCGACACCGTGTGCTCCACTAGACCTTTGGTGTTTCCTCGGGACGCTACACCGCCACGGCAGGAGACCCGCCGTAATCGTCCGACGCGATTCCCACTTCTGTGTTGCCTCGTAAAACGGCAACCCAGCTTCAGGGGCCCAACGCCCATAGATAGTATTAGAGCCCCAATACTAAAATAGAAAAGTTGCCGGCTAAGCCCTACCCATGTCAGGTAGTGTGGTTGTACGGGTTAATTGTTCTAGCGCCAGACGTGGATTAAACCTCCATCTCCGACTGCTCCCAGCAGCTCGGATTTTACAACTCTCTGAATGCTCTCAGCATCTCTAGTTTTTATAAAACATTTCTTTCTCGCTGATTGCTCCCAGCAACTCAGGTTCTCTCCGGAATACAATTTTATCAAACAGAGTCCCATCCTATAGGTTTGAGGTAAGAAAACAAGAGTATACTACTAGAAATCTTGATCTTCATGATGGAGCCTTCAACAACAAGGCTCATCAAGTGAAAACTTATTTTGTAACACTATAATATTCTAGTAGATAACTTTGGCCAATATATAATTTGTAAAATAGATTTCGGGTGGCAAGGTGCCACAAAAGAAGTAAAACATGCATTATTTTATTTTGAAAACAAGACATGCTTGATAAAGTAATATGATTCATTATAGTGGTGAGGTGGCTTGACTGGCTCAGCAATATGTCATTGGTCTTGATCTTGATGTTCCTCAGGTTCACTCCTCAAATCGAGCTCCTTACCGATCGTATATAATGTCGTAAACAGGAAGAAGGAACAACACTCAATACACAAGACAATACCACAAGAACAGAACAACAACAAGCATTGCACAAGACATTAAGCTAACAATCAAAAGCAAGCAACTCATTTAGCTAAACAACAACAAAGTCCATAGTTCAAGACAAACGACATATTCTCCTAAGAAAATATACACACCAACCCTATTTGTCAAAAAGGTAGTTTTAACTGAACACTAAAGAAAAACTTCACTCAAGGTTATCATATCTTTTAACGAGGGATGCTATACTAGTTCATGAAAAACTTCAGACAAAACTATCTTAATAGTTCAGGAAATACTTCAGACAAAATTAGGTTAACACACAAGCAAGTATTAATATTAACAATAGCACACTCACATGCAACTATGTTAGTAGCTCAGAAACATCTGCTACCAAGTAGCTAAGCAACACACAATGGTAACACCATTGTTCACCCAAGTTTATGACTACGAGCTAGAAAGGTGCACTAGGCTTATTTAATAAGACAACACAAAGGAGCGTGTTGACAACAATCTAAAATAAACAAGCATATAGCAAGCATCACAAACACTACCAAGTATTGGGTAGCATTGAACACAAAACAACATTTACATGCATAACACAATAAAATTAGTGCAACACATAGGAAACAAGATGAATTATTCTAAACTCAAAATTGAATGACACACAATACTTTTAGGAAGGTCATTAAGGTTATTAATGGTTAACTTAAGGTTCTGGACTTATGATTTATTTAACACATAACAGCTTAGGTAAAAAAGGGAATTGATTTAATCCAAAACATAGTTGCATATGTGATGTTTTTGCGAGGTAAATCATAACTCCTTAGATAATGTTCAGAAAGTAAAATCCTTATACCACAGTATACTTAGTAACCATAGAAATCTAGGTAAATTGGATTTGCATCAAAAACTATTGTTAAACAGAACCTAAAAATCACCAAAATGCTACTGGTCTCAAAACCTAAATGATTATAGTTGTAGTTTTAGAGATCTACTGGATGCAATACTAATTTCTATGGATAGCTACTGATGTTATATTTACGTAGAAATTGGATTTAATTTATTTGGACATTCGTAGGTTCATCTATTTCAGTTTTAGTGAATCAAACACATTTTACCATTACAAAAGTATAGCACAAGATATAATTTATTTCTAGACAAATCCAACTTTGCATGTTTAGCAAAACACATAAGAACTTCACAATAATACTTCTAAACCATTTACAATTGCATATGAGGCATAAACAATTGAAACTAGACACAAGCAATTAACAACAAATAAATAGATTGTTTCACAAGCGTAATAATCTACTATTTAAGGAAATAATTCACCACGTGCAAGAGTTGTAAAATTCTAAAAATCTAGGATATGGAATTTACCACTCACATCTTCCACATGCAATTGGATTTACTCCAAACAGTATTTTTAATAACACATTATAAACCATCAAATAGCTACTGGTGTCATGCTTAAACTTTAGAGAACTTTAGTTAAAAACATCTCCTCCATGTAAGGTGTAACACCCCAATTCTCTTAGCTTTAGCATTGTGGTGTTACTCTGGAATTTTCACCTCTTGCTGAAACTTTTGTGTGTAGTAATTTGAGTAAGGATTTAATGTGTTTGCACATCTTATGTTGTGGGTGCTCCACTAGTGTTCCCTGACATTGAAAACACTAAAGTCACATAGCACCAAAATAAAATATCCACTATTAGGATCTTCATGGTTGTTAAAACTTAGCCAAACAAGGGGCCATTATTAAGCAAACCCTAAATGGTTTTTGGCATGCATTTGAAACATTTCCATCTAGGTCACATATAATTACATACCCTGTTCTAAATTATCACACAAGAGCTTGTTTGCATATGAATCTCACTAGCTTTTGTAGTCATCAAAATAACATGACCATTTGAGTGATTCTTGTCCTTCTCACCAAAAGTTCTCTTTTCTTTGGGAGCTAAATAAGATGTTTGATTTGGGCATTTGGAAAATTCAGTAGTTTCACTAAATATGGTGGGCATGGGTAATTGATTTATTTTTTTTCTCTTGTGGTTAATGTTTAAATTATTCAAACTTAGGGTTTGAATATGTTTGAGGATTTTACTCAAAACTTCTTTTCTCTCTCTCTCATTTCTACTCCACCTGCTGGAAAAGGAGAGCAGCATGATTACCCCCCTGGCCCACCTGTCATGGGCTCGGGTCACCTCTCCTCCTCTTTCCTCCTTTCTCTTTTTCTCTCCACCCAACCGAAGCACACTCCCCTCTCTTCTCACTGGCCAGGCAGTCTCCTCCCGACCAGCATCCTCTCCGCCCCTCCTCTTAAAACCCTACCCGAGGCTCTCCCTCACCTCCTCTGCTCACCCCTACCACCCTCACCCAAAGCCACGCCCTCCCTCTGCCGGAGACCGATTTCTTCCCGCCATGCTCATCGTCGTTCCTTTCCACCTCCCTCTGCCATTTTTGCCCCCTCGAGCGCGCCTCGTCGAGATCTAACTCCCCCTGCCCTCCTTTTCTCTTCTAGGTGTCCGTAGCCGCCACGCTCGTCCTCGACCCGAGAAGCTCGCCGCCGCCGTCGCCATGGATTCCGACGTTGCATGCGAGAGTTGAGGGCACCGTCGAGCTCGCCATCGTCCCCTCCGTCGATCTCCACCCTTCCCCTGGCCCCGCGCGGTCTCTGGTGAGCGCCATCACCACCATTTCCCTCCCCCTCGTCTGGTTCGTCCGCGCTGCGTCGCGAGGAGGACGACGACCGTGAGCCGTAGATCACGAGATCTACGGCCAGGTTTGAACCTCCCCGTGCGCGCGCAGCCGCGCGCGTTTGGACCGGCCCAGCTGAGCCCCCGCGCGAATCCGCGCTGCTCTGGGTGGCCTCTGGGCCGATCTGGCCCAGATCTGGCACGTTTGGCCTGTTTATCTTTTATTCTTTTCCTGTTAATTTTTCCAGTAAATCTAGAGTTTTCGCTTTAAATCATTTGTGGTAAATCTAGAGTGGATAAAATGATGGGATAAATTTTGTAACATGCATGCACGTTTTCTTAACCATGTGGCGTTGGACTTATTCCAAAATGTGTTTTCTGTTTTGTGGTAAAATAGATTTAGTAAAAAGTACCTATTTTACCATTTGTTTAATAACTTATGTGTTATAAATCCAAATCATGCAATCTTGGATCTGTTGGAAAGCTTGTAAAAATGCCTATCTAGATTAATAAATCTTGCATGCAGGAGATCAGTCTAGTAAAAGTTGTGTTTAGTCTAAGAATAACATCAGTATGTGTTTGGGGATTTTTAACTCTTCAATAAAAACACTTTTTGAGGTAAATCCAGTTGGAAGTGTTAGATATGTGTTGGAGGTAACATATACTAAAAATGTAGAATTTTCCAGTAACTTGATATTTCTTAGTGAATAAATCCCTGAACAACAGGGAAATAATCTCTTAAAATGCATTTCTGAAACTTCAGAGATTATGACATGTCTAGTTTTAATTGGTGGAGCCACCTCTGTCCATAGATAAATGTTGGGGATAATTTTGTGGAATAGCCACAGGTTTTATCTAACTCACCCCACTAGTTTGACACCAAAATAATTCTTATTATTTTCTGCACATAAATAATGATCAGAAGTTTACTTTATTTTAAAACTGGGATAACTTAAGCTAGGAGTGTCCAAATTTGATGAATAAAATCTCCACTTAAAGAGAAAACTCCTATCTCACCAGAAAGGCTAATTATGCATTCAGGAGATCTATAAAACTGAACCTATCTTCTGTTTAAGTTTGACATTAGTAGCTCTTATCTGATTTTTAATTCTTGGTTGGTGACAGATTTTCATGCACAGATAATTTTCAGAGCTCCACATGTGTGTCAGCAGTGATGTGGTAGAAGGGTTTAATTTTAGGAGCAGTACCTTAAGAATTATGCTTAAAACATGTAAACAGCCCCTAATAAATATTGAATGCATTAGTTGTGTTTTCTGTTTGTGATGCTTGTTGTTTGTTGATATACTTTAGATTGTTATCAACTCGCATTTTAGGACTTATGCTAGTCTCGTCTGCTTTTCATGTTACGGTAGAATCGCAACCCGAGGAAGAGCAGTACGAGGTAGCTGAGCACGACTACGCTGAAGAGCAAGACCAGGGACAGTACTTTGAGCAAGGCAAGCCCACCTCACCACTATAATGAAATCTTATTATTTTATCAAGCATGTTTTGTTTTCAAAATAAAATAATGCATGTTTTACTTCTTTTGTGGCGCCTTGCCACCCAAAAACTATATTTTTCCAAATATTGTTTGGCCAAAGTTATCTACTAGAATAGCTGTAGGTACTATTAGAAGAGTTTTACTTGATGAGTCTTGTCATTGAAGGCTCTATAAAGAAGATTAAGTTTTCAAATAGTATATTCTGTTATCTTACCTCAAAACTATAGGATGGGGACCCATTTGATAAAAATGTTTCGAGGAGGAAAACCCGAGTTGCTGGGAGCAATCGGCGAGCAAGTGTTTTATTAAAACCCGAGTTGCTGGGAGCAAGCGGGGATGTTTGCGAAAACCCGAGCTGCTGGGAGTAGTCGGAGGACTGGAGGTTGTTTTTGAAAAAAACAAAGTACTGCCCTAGCAGCCACTCGAACAATTAACCCGTGCAACCACACTACCTGACATGGGTAGGGCTTAGCCGGAAGCTTGTCTGTTTTAGTGTTGGGGCTCTCATACTTTCTATGAGGGTTGGGCCCTCGAAGCCGGGTTGTCGTCCGGAAGAGACAATACACTGTTGAGGACCAACATCCGGACGATTACGGCAGGTCTCCTGACGTGGCGGTGTGGTGTCCCGAGGAAAGACCAAGAGGTCTAGTGGAGCACACGGTGCCGAGGAGAACAAACCTACCGGGAGGCCCCTATACTAGGGTGGTCATAGTGGAAAGTTTTGATCGTGTTATCCGGACCCCCGCATACTGTCGTATGATGGGCCGTGGCAGACACGGCGGAATAACCAATAGGTGTGGGTAAAGTGTGCAACCTCTGCAGAGTGTAAATATATTCGAATAGCCGCGTCCGCGGTCATGGACGGTTGGAAAGGCCACTGATCTAGGCGTATGGGCATTTTAGTTTTAAAAAGGAAAGTGTTTCTCGAAGGAAAATAAGGAGGCATCCAGTCCGACATCAAGTCAGGAAAAAGGGTTACCCCTATCCTAGTGTTTGATAAACTTTTACAAACCAAAGTTTTGAACTTGGATATATCCTTGCTATATCTAAGAGAAGAGAATTCTATCTCTAAATGTTTCCTTCAACAAAGATATAGAGATGTCGTATTCTCCATGTCTAAAAGCATGGTTTTCGAAAACTAAGCCCTATAGTCGTATATATAGCAGCTATCCCAGTTTTTCCAAAAGTGCTTTCTTGCACTATCATGAGCATTTAAGCCTAGAGGTGGACTTGCGAGTACGTAATTGTACTCATGTGGCTCTGTCCCTGGATATTCAAATGTCCAGATTGCAATGAGGAGGCCTACACCGAGGAGGAGGTGTTTGACGACGACTTCGCCACTTAGCTGTCACCGGTCAACTGCATTTGTGGGAATCTGCGCTCGGAGATGTTGAGAGCCGTCGCTAGCTACGAGCTTCCGCTATCTTAGTTAATTCCGTCCTGCGTGACGATGTTTGTTGACTTTGGTCGTACGACCGTCTATGTGTTGTAAGACTTTTATTCGTACGACTTGAATGATGTAACTCTTTGATACCTATGTTGGTTATGTGATTGCGATGCACTGATCATTGGGATCGTGATCTGTTACATAACGTGGGCATCTCGGACTTGTCCGAGGGGTCCCTACACAAGGCTCATAATCTGGGTAGGTATTCTTCTAAGCTTTCCATAGAACTAAAGTTTTCATGATTTGGATTTAAAAAACTCAAGTTATTAACTAAATGGTGAAAATAATACTTTTTACAACATTAAACATAGCACACACATACAAACACATTTTTGAAAACGGCAAAAGCCACATGGTTAATAAAACACATAGCAATCCAAAAAAAAATATTTCAAGATTTTATCATGCACAAATCTTCCAGAAATCAATTAAGACTACAATGTAAAAATCACAGGAAAATAAACAGAATAAAAAGATCTTTTGGAAAAACAATAAAAGGGCTGGATCTGGAGCAGGCCTCGCCGCGTGAGATGGGCCGGCCCACGGCGGCGCGCGCTGGCGAATGGGTGTGCAACCGTGGATATGATGACGGACGGTCGAGATTAGAAGGACCAGGATTCAAACTAAACCGTTGATCGCAAATCCGACAGCTGTTGTTCGTCTTCTTCCTCACAAAGCACGGGTCAGGGCAGAAAACCTAGCCATGGAGGGCATGCATGTGCGTCTCACTTGGAGGCTCTACGACGCGGCAAGGAAGGTGGGAGGCAAACGCGGAGGTCGGGGGATGCGCGTGGATGGTCTTGGTTTGCTCGGGAATGTCTCGGAATGGTGGCGGGGTCGAAGACGTTCGACACGTCCATGTCGTGTTTCCTGCAGCTTCGACATTCCTGAGGAAACGAGATCAAGTCAAAGAGGTGGCCCAAGGGGAGGGGAGCATGAGGGAACAACAATGGCGGGTCGAGAGGGACAGAGGGAGTGGCGAGCATGGTTGCAAGCCACGGTCTCCGAGCTGCAGTTTTTCGGCCGTTCTAGGCCGAGTCTGAGCAAGAGCTCTCTCGAGGACTCACATGATGCACTAGAGCAGAACATGCTAATCGTCCCGGGCCGTATGGGATATTTGTCCTGGGCACGCTCCCAGGACAACGTGCTCGGGACAAATAGGGTGGCTTTTTGTCCCGGGCACGCCACGACCCGGGACCAATTGGGGGGCACGTGGCCGCGGCAGCCAACCTTTTTGCCGGATGCTATTTGTCTCGGTTCGTATTACGACCCCGGACAATAGTGTTTTTTGTTTTTCTTTTTCTTTCGTTTGTGTTTCCCGGTTCATATTGCTAGCTGCTATTATGTTTTTCTTTTTCTTTCGTGTTTTCTTTTTTCCTTTTTTTATTTCTCACTTAGCCACACATTTAATTATCTACTAACCCGCACACTTCATTACTAACTACACATTTAATCTCAAGTCAAACTTCCCGTTCGGTCACCTATCCTCAAACTACTCCAACCCCTGCACGCTTAACATTTACATTCCTTTCAAATTAGATACTAAGAGAGAACTGAGAACTTAGTTATATTACTATCTTATCAATCATATTAACCACTCGGTCATCATGTTATAATTTTTCATTACTTCTATTAGAAAAATTAAGTTGAATAAACAACAACGACTATAGAATAATAATAATATTGTAATAGATAATGATATAATAAATATTACTTTATTTTTTTCCTTTTCATTTAGTATGGAATAATTTGTATCTTTAAAACCATATATCAGAATTCAACAAATAAAATGTCTAAATTCATCAAAATAATTAGAGGATTTCAAATATGACATCCAAATAATCTTTTGCATACACAAACATAGATAGTCATGGTGACCATTTTGATCGGTTTTACGGAAAAATAAAATAAAATGATAAACACCTCAAAAAAGGATATCCTTTGGCAAGGGGTCCTTATACGTGTACTAGTTGCTATGAAAAATGATAAATTTTATTTTCACAAAACTTCCAGAAAAATCTGCACAAAAAGGTCTTTCATCTATAAGCATCTAGAAGTTTCAAGTCAAATGATCAAGTTATGGTCATTTCCACGGCATAATTTGTGATAAAGATCTCATATTGCACAAATAGGTGCATGTTTGAAAAAATCATGCTAAAAGGATTCTTGCAATATTTTCATAAATATCATTTTCCATTTTTTAAATGTGGAAAATGACTTTTTTTAACAAAGCACAAAAAATATGATGCCAAATGGCCCCATTTAATTTTCATGGAAACTAGTACACATATGAAGGATAATCCTCAAGTATTAGGTTTTTGCTTGATTTCTAGCTAATTTTGCCTAGTTAAATGAGTTTATGTCGATTATTCGAAACTAATTCAAATTTGAACTACACCCATTTGATATTTTGGTTTTAATCTTTTGTAAAATCATTTTAAGGTACACAACTATTGGTTATATCATATAAATATTGATAATTCTAGAAAATCTTACCCCTTTTGATGAAAAGTCATCGCGACCATTTTGATCGTTTTAGTGAAAAAATGAAATAAAATGATAAACATCTCAAAAAAGGATATCCTTTGGCATGGGGTCCTTATATGTGTACTAATTGCCATGAAAAATGATAAACTTGATTTTTGACAAAATTTGCAAAACAAAGTGCTCACAAAAAGATCGATCATCTATGAACATTTAGAAGTTTCAAGCCAAATGGTCAGTTATGGTCATTTCCACGATATAGTTCATGATACATATCTCATATTCCACAAATAGGTGCATATTCATAAAATAAACAATCATGCCAAAGGGATTCTTGAAATTATTTTCATAAATATAATTTTTCATTTTTTAAGTGCGAAAAATGACTTTTTTGAACAAAGTATAAAAATATGATGCCAAATGGCACTCATTTAATTTCATGGAAACTAGTACACATATTATTGATAATCCCCAAGTATTAGTTTTTTCCTTGATTTCTACCTAATTTCGTCTAGTTAAATGAGTTTATGTCGATTATTCGGAATTAATTCAAATTTGAACTACAACTCTTTGATAGTTTGGTCTTAATATTTTGGAAAAATCATTTTAAGGTACACAACTATTGGTTATATAATAGAAACATTGATGGTTCTAGAAAATTTTACCTTTTTTGATAAATAATCATCGCGACAATTTTGATTGTTTTAACGAAAAATTGAAATAAAACGATAAACATCTCAAAAAAGGATATCCTTTGGCATGGGGTCCTTAAATATATGTGTACTAGTTGCCATGAAAAATGATAAACTTGATTTTTGACAAAATTTGCAAAAAAATCTTCACAAAAAGGTCTATCATCTATAAACATCTAGAAGTTACAAATTTGAAACGAAATGATCATGTTATGGTCATTTTCACGACATAGTTTGTGACACAGATCTCATATTTCACAAATAGGTGCATATTGGTATATGAAACAATCATGCCAAAGGGATTCTTCATGTTATTTTCATAAATATCATTTTCCATTTTTTAAGTGCTAAAAATGACTTTTTTGTGAACAAAGTAAAAAAAATATGATGAAAAATGGCACCTATTTATTTTTCATGGAAACTAGTACACATATGATGGATAATCCCCAAGTATTAGATTTTCCTTTATTTCTACCTAATTTCGCCTAGTAAAATGAGTTTGTGCTGATTATTTAAATCTAATTCATATTTTTCAAATTATTTGTGAAAAGCACTCGTATTCCACAAATGAGTGCATCTTGATATAGTAAACAATCATGCCGAAGGGATTATTCAAATTATTTTCATAAATATCATTTTCTATTTTTTAAGTGTCAAAAATGATTTTTTGTAAGTGTCAAAACAATTTTTTAATATATAGGCACCTAACTTTTGTCCCGGTTCGTGACCGATGACCTTTTGTCCCGGTTCGTGGTTGGAACCGGGACAAAATATTTGATTGTAAATCGTGTGGAGGCTAAGACCAACTATTTGGCCCCATTTGTCCCGGTTTGTAATAGGACCGGGACAAATGGGGTTTTTCTGTTTGGTCCTATGGCTTGTTCTCTACTACTGATGGTGGAGGAGAGGGAGGAGAGGCAGAATGGTAGGGTGGGAGAGGGAGAGAGGCGCTCGGGGTCCTATAACCGAGATGGAAGCCGGCTAGGGTTCACGGGCATGGGTAGGTGGGAGAGAGGGCACTCAAGAGGGATTAGCCGAAGGGGGCGGTGGGCGAGCGTATCTGGCGAGAGGATCAGCCACGAGATGGTCGAGGGTACTGGTTGGGTGGACAGGGAGGTGAGAAAGGTGGAGGTCGTTTCCTGCACGCCAGGTGTTTGACAAAAGGCCCAAGCCAATAAAGAAAAACAGAGGGGAGCTAGCGTTTGCCTGGGCTGAGGCCAAGGGGCCCAGGGGGTGTGTGAGGACCCAAGGCGCGGCCAAAACAAGGTTTGGGGGAGAGCGGAGTGGAGGTTAGTGTTTTAAATATTTTCGGGCTTATTAGGTTAGGCAACTTAGCATGGATGGATTATGAAGGAGATATGCCCTAGAGGCAACTAATAAAGTGTATTCTTTATCATATCTCATTTGTTCATAATAGGTTTTTGTGTCATGCTAGAACCGTATTAAGCGGAAACATTAATGCGGGTGTGATACGTAAACAACCAGGTCCCTGGTAGACTCTACTAAGACTAGTTTCGTTGCGCGATTGATGATCGAGGTTTCCCGGTCATGGGGCATGGCGCCGGTCGGTAATGAGAGTCATATCGCTAGAGAACGATGTGATGGACATACCCAGATTTGGAGAACATAGTCGTTACGCCTTTGACCGTGAGATCAACTCTTACTGTTATTCCTGGAAGATACTTTGATTGCACCAAACGTCGTATCTTATTTAGTATGACAATAACGGTGATACTTTTGGGTATCGGAAAGGAGTAGTTGAGACGAGGGGTCAAGAGCGGGATTTGCCAGTCCGCATAGCAGGATAGATACTCTCGGGCCCATTCGGTGAGATCATGTCTAATGAGCTTGCAAGCATGTGACTAGGTCACGGAGACATGAGATCATGAACGAGTAGAAGATAGTGTCGTCAGTAACGAGGTCAGGATTAGGTATGGAGATATCTATGGAACGACGCTCGGACGTGCTAAGTATCGCTATGGCAAAAGGTCTAAGACTTTACGTTCAAGTTTGATAGATGAAAGTCATTCGTTATATCTCAGGGATTAATTCATGGGGTCCAGGCCTACGAGTTAGTCGTTGATCATTGAGGAGTCTTGATCATAGCTGATATTATATCGAACCGCTAGGGTAACACACTTAAGGGGTTTCGACAAGACAACCGGAAAGGAAGGAGATCACCGGGAGCGTCCCGAGAGGGGTCCGATGGAGATCGGGCAGCACCGAAAGAGTTTTCGGAGCTAGGAAAAAATATATATATTATGTTTGATATTAATTAGTGTTATTAATATGCAAATATGATTTTCTATATTTATTTTCGAATTTATTTAGTCAGATTTCCCTAAATGTGCCTTCCGGACGAAAGAAGGCCCAAGAGGGGGGGGGGGAACCCCCTTGGGGATTCGGTGGGGGCATGGAGGCCCACCAGGGGGCCGGCGCACCCTCCTTGGCCGAACCAGGCTGTGGGATAGTCCCACATTGCCTGGCTGGCAAGGTTGGCTCCCCCTGGGAGCCTATATAAGAAAGGGCACCCCCAGCCTTTTAATTCCCGATTTCTCTCTCGATCTCGTGGTTCCCAAGTTGGAGCCGCGCCGAGCAGAGCAAGGGGAACTCCTCCACCATAGCCCGCTGCCGCGCTGCTGGTGTTCCGGTCCTAGTCTTCCGCTGCTCGTCCTGGACTGGAGCTTCGGAGGCCGTCGTCTCCACCGTACGTGTGCGACTCCCTGCGAGGTGCTGCGCTAGCGGTACTCGGAGGCGTGCTTCCTCTACACGACCTTGAGGTCGGCTTCGTCGGTCTTCATCGAAAACGTTTGTGCGGGAACGTAATCCCCGCTTTCGGTCTACAAGGGTACGTATTCCGATCTCCGTTCGTACTACTATATCTGCATAGAATATATCTTGGCATCCTTTTAGGATATCGTCGGTAGGAAAAATTTTGTTTTCTGCACGCGATCCCCTTCAGTGGTATCAGAGCCGATCTATCGTAGATATAGCTGTACGCTGTTAGAACCCGTGCTCTGCACGGGTGGACCGTTCCTGTTATTTGCTACCCTCTAGCGTGCACTTGTGTATTCCAGCGGCATTGAGTTGATGAAGCGGCCCGAACCGACTTTACGCGTACGCTTACGTGAGACTGGTTCCACTACTGACATACGGCTTGTACCGTATATGTGGCTGGCGGATGTCAGTTTCTCTCTCTTTAGTTGGTCTTCGCATTTTCAATGGAGGGCCCGAAAGGGATGCTTAAACATGCAATTATTGGATCGTTGTTGTGGTCATAAGATTCGAAGGTATGAAGCGGTTCTATTTACGAAAGCCCCAAGCCACGTAAAACATGCAAAAGATAAAGTAGTAGCGTCTAACTTTATTTTGCAGGGGCTATGTGATATGGTCAAGGTAGGTTTATTAAATTGTTTATAAACTGCGGGCGCCAAGAAGACCATGGCGCAATGGACTATATCACATTGCATTACATTTGATGTTTTGTGTGCATCTTATTTTGGTGTGATTGTGTGTATAGTATACATTAGTTACACGGCGGTAGCTGAATAAGATGATCCCTTCAAAATACCACTAGTGTTCTCCCTCCAACGCGCACCACCAAGAAAGTTCTACGTTATGAGGCAGGCCGTGATGATCGGGTGTCATACATCTCGTCGCTCGCATACAGTGGGTGTAAGCCATGTTGCACAAGAGTCAGCGTGGAGGTCTTTGGTGGCGAGCCTAGCATACTCAGAGGTATGGCCTCGGAACAGGAAGACCGAAAGGTCGAGCACGAGTCACAAAATTGGTGTGGCGGACGATTTTGTCTACTCTTGAAGTTGTGTCGCCGGCTTTGATGATGAGGGGTGGTGCAATGGATGGGGGTCGTGTAATCGCTTAAACGACCAGGAGGGATGTTCGTTTGAGTGGGAGTTGTGTTATTATTTTCTAAAGTACTATAACTCAAAATTATTATGAACAAAGTCTTATGTTGTTGCAAATTCCATTGTAGATGTCTCACCCCTCCTTTAACCTGAACCTGTTCATTGAGAAAGAGAAGCTTAAGACCGATGGGTCTAACTTCGTGTCCTGGTTCCGCGATCTGAAGTCCATCCTTGAAACCCACAAGGTGGCCTACATCCTTGATGCCCCCTTAGGTGATCTTCCAAACACCGCCCCGGAAATCGAAAGGATTGTCCATGGGGTAAAGGCGGAGATTTCTTCTTATGTCCAGAGTGGCATGCTCTTTGCCATGGAGGCTGACCTGCAAAACCGCTTCATGAACAAGGGTGCTTAATATATAATCACTGAACTCATGACAAGTCAAGGCTGAGAGGTACGAGGCATCTGTGCTTTTCTTCTCAGCCTAGATGGAAGAGCACGGCAATATTAGTGAGCACTTGGCCAAGTTGTTTGGCTGCGCTCGACTTCTGAGTGATCTGGGAAGTGTGATCCCAGAGGAGGTGGTTATTGATAGGGCGCTGATTTCTCTGCCCCCTAGCTGTAAGAACGCCATCGTGGACTACGGCATGAAAGGGACATCAAAATCCCTGTCGGAAATCCTGAAGATGCTCGAAGTGGCCGAATTAGAAATCAAGCTGAAGAAGATGGTGGTGACCATCGGATCACCTGAGCGCAACTGCCCCAAGTATCTGGAGGATAGGAAGTCTGGCAAGACGGTCGACAAAGAGCAAGGTATATTTGATATACAAGTTATAGATGTGTACCTTACATCCGCCCGGAGCAATACGTGGGTATTTGATACTGGTTCTGTTGCTCATATATGTAACTCTCAGGAGGAGTTACGGAATAGAAGGCGACTGGCGAAGGATGAGGTGACGATGCGCGTCGGCAACGGATCGAGAGTCGACGTGGTGGCTGTCGGCACGCTCCCTCTGCATCTACCATCGGGATTAGTTTTGGTTTTAAATAAATGCTATTTTGTGCCATCCTTGAGTGTAAACATTATAAGTGGGTCTTGCTTGTTACAAGACGGTTATTCATTTAAATCAGTGTCAAGCAATTGTGCTATTTATATGAATGATATCTTTTATGTTGATGCTCCCGAGAATAACGGTTTATTCTTGTTGAATCTCGATCGTAGTACTCACATCCATAAAATAGAATCCAAACGGATTAAGTGTAGTGACGATACCGCCATGTTTTTGTGGCATTGCCGTCTTGGTCATATTGGTATAAAGCGCATGAAGCGACTCCACTCCGATGGACTCTTGCACTCGTTGGATTTCGGATCCCTCGATACATGCGAACCATGCCTCATGGGCAAAATGACCAGGACACCGTTCAAAGGTTTCGTTGAACGAGCGTCGGATTTGTTGGGGATCATACATACAGATGTGTGTGGACCGATGAGCGTTTCGACACGCAATGGTTATCGTTACTTCGTCACCTTCACTGATGACTTGAGTAGATACGGTTATATCTATTTGATGAAACACAAGTCTGAAACGTTTGAAAAGTTCAAAGAATTCCAGAGTGAAGTTGAGAATCAGCTTAATAGGAAAATCAAGCATCTCCGATCCGATCGCGGTGGAGAGTACTTGAGTTTTGAGTTTGGCACACATCTGAAGAGTTGTGGCATAGTACCCCAACTTACGCCAGCCGGAACGCCGCAGCGTAACGGTGTGTCCGAGCAACGTAATCGTACTCTACTGGATAGTGTCCGATCTATGATGTCTCTTACCGATCTGCCAGTGTCCTTCTGGGGTTATGCGTTAGAAACAACCGCATTCATTTTAAATAGGGCTCCGTCCAAGTCCGTTGAAACGACGCCATATGAATTATGGTTTGGCCAAAAGCCTAAGTTATCGTTTCTGAAGGTTTGGGGTTGTGAGGCGTACGTTAAGAAACTACAGACCGACAAACTCGAACCGAAGTCGGAGAAAGTCGTCTTTGTAGGATATCCGCGGGAAACCGTTCGGTACACCTTCTACGACCAAGCTGAGGGCAAAACTTTTGTCGCGAAGACCGGCACCTTTCTAGAGAAGGAGTTTCTCGTGAAAGGAGTAAGTGGGAGGAAGGTAGACCTCGATGAAATCGTTGATCCTGAACTCGAGATTCCGAGTGGCGCAACGGAAGCAATTCCGGAAACGTCCTCCGTGGAAGGAGTGGGAGAAACTGTCGAGGAAGATGTTCTACCTCGTAGGTCTGGTAGATCTCGGATCGCACCAGAATGGTATGGCAACATGGTTTGCACCGTCATGCTAGTCGAGCAAGACAAACCTACGAACTACAAGGAGGCGATGGAGAGTCTAGAGTCCGAGAAATGGCTTGAAGCCATGAAATCCGAAATAGGATCCATGTATGATAACAAAGTGTGGACTTTGATGGATATTCCCGAAGGGCGCAAGGACGTCGAGATTAAGTGGATCTTTAAGAAGAAGACTGATGCTGATGGTAATGTGACCGTCTATAAAGCTCGGCTTGTCGCAAAGGGTTTCCGACAAGTTCATGGAATTGACTACGATGAAACTTTTTCACCGGTAGCGATGCTTAAGTCTATTCGGATTTTGTTAGCGGTAGCTGCCTACTATGATTATGAAATCTGGCAGATGGACGTCAAAACGGCCTTCCTGAATGGAAACATTGAGGAAGAGTTGTACATGGTACAGCCGGAAGGTTTTGTCGATCCAGGAAATGCTAACAAGGTGTGCAAGCTTCAGCAATCCATCTATGGAATGAAGCAGGCAACACGGAGCTGGAATCTTCGCTTTGATGATGTAATCAAAGGTTTTGGATTTATCCAGAATGTGGAAGAGACCTGTATTTACAAGAAAATGAGTAGGAGCTCGGTTGTGTTCTTAGCACTGTATGTTGACGACATATTGCTAATAGGGAATGATGTGGAACTTCTGAATAGCGTGAAGGAATATTTAAACAGTAAATTTTCCATGAAGGACTTAGGAGAAGCTGCGTATGTTTTAGGCATAAAAATCTATCGCGATAGATCAAGGCGCCCATTTGCACTAAGTCAGAGTACTTATCTTGATAAAATACTGAAGCGTTTCCATATGGAGAAGGCAAAGAACGGTTCTCTGCCAGTTATCAAGAATAAGATATTGCGTAAGGCGCAGTGTCCGGTGACGGAACTGGGTAAGGTCAAAATGACGAAACATCCTTATGCTTCAGCCATAGGATCGATCATGTATGCAATGTTGAGTACTAGACCGGATGTGGCATTAGCTCTAAGTTTGACAAGCCGGTTCCAGAGTAATCCTGGAATGCCAAATTGGGTAGCTGTTAAGAGCATTCTTAAGTATCTCAATAAGACAAAGGAAATGTTCCTTGTGTATGGTGGCTGCGATGAAGAACTTGGCGTAACGGGTTACGTAGATGCAAGTTTTTGCTCAGACCCCGATGACTGTAAGTCACAGACAGGTTACGTGTTCAAGGTGAATGGAGGCGCCGTGTGCTGGAGAAGTGGGAAGCAACCCATAGTCGCACAATCTACAATGGAGTCGGAGTACATTGCTGCCTGCGAGGCCGCGAATGAAGCTGTGTGGCTGAGAAAGTTCGTCATCGAACTTGGAGTGTTCCCAAGCGTGCAAGACCCCGTGATCCTCTTCTGCGACAATACGGGTGCCATTGCGAACGCCAAGGAGCCAAGGTCTCACTCCACCGCCAAACACATTCTGAGACGCTTCCATGTGATACGTCAGTACGTACAAGGAGGCGATGTGAAGATTTGCAAAGTGCATACGGATCTGAATGTGGCAGATCCGCTGACGAAGCCTCTCCCGCTTGATAAGCATGAACATCACCAGTTAGCTATGGGTGTTAAGCTTTTACCAAGTTGTAATCTATATTAAGTTGTACTCTAGTGCAAGTGGGAGACTGAAGTAGATATGCCCTAGAGGAAACTAATAAAGTGTATTCTTTATCATATCTCATTTGTTCATAATAGGTTTTTGTGTCATGCTAGAACTGTATTAAGCGGAAACAGTAATGCGGGTGTGATACGTAAACAACCAGGTCCCTAGTAGCCTCTACTAAGACTAGTTTCGTTGCGCGATTGATGATCGAGGTTTCCCGGTCATGGGGCATGGCGCCGGTCGGCAATGAGAGTCATATCGCTAGAGAACGATGTGATGGACATACCCATATTTGGAGAACGTAGTCGTTACGCCTTTGAGCGTGAGATCAACTCTTACTGTTATTCCTGGAAGATACTTTGATTGCACCAAACGTCGTATCTTATTTAGTATGACAATAACGGTGATACTTTTGGGTATCGGAAAGGAGTAGTTGAGACGAGGGGTCAAGAGCGGGATTTGCTAGTCCGCATAGCAGGATAGATACTCTCTGTAACGTACCTGCTCTTTAAATAAGGCAGATACCTGTGTATAGTGCAAATCCCTGGATCGGTTCATTTGCACACACAGTTTACGATGTAATATCACAACAAAGCGTCAATTTTATTACATCGATGATCCAAAATTACAAAATATTTGATACAAGTTGCATAGCATAAAACTAGCATTGAAAAAGTACACAGCGGAAATACAATAGCAGTGAGTCTCTATAACTTTCATGCTGCCACAGACGAAAACATGTTGGTTGTAGACTCGAAACCTTTAAACGAAACCTCACTCGTCATCTGATCAAATCTGCAATAAGAAAAATATTGCAACAACGTGGGTCAGATTCCATTAAAAATGGAGTCTGGCAAGTGACACTATGGTGGACACTTAATGGAATAACTCTAAAGCCTATATGCATATTTGGCTGGTGGAGTTCAAGGTTAATTTGCATAAAGCCAAATTTTCCTACTCTTTTGAAAACACTTTTCTTGAAATCAAGACGAGTATGGCATGAAAACCAAAAATCTCATCTTCCCTTGTTCACCCATCAAGTTTTATTTCTGAAGTTGGAATGGTGGAATCCTCCGTTGACGTCTGTGATCAGCTGCTCAAATTGTCCGTACCGGGGACACGGCTAAGTACTTAGTTTTACACTCTGCAGAGGTTGTGCACGTTCACCATTGTACCCATTCAACCCAAACTATCCTTTACACACCATTTGTGAATAGGAAAGGAGAAGAATGAGACGAGATCTTTCAGAAGCATTTTCCCTCCCACTCTGGCTTGACCCGTTCCACCTAACATCCCCCTACATCTGTTTGTCAAGCCGGAGAGAGTCCACGCAACATAATTGATCAAGCCAGAGCCCATATGGCAATGGCTGCACTGGAAGCAATCGTCACTCGGAGTTCTTCAGATTCCTCAGTTCCTGGGTGGCCATTCACAAGTGTACATACTCCAGGAACCATAGACATGGACCTGAGTAGCCACTCAACATAAACCATACAACCACTTACCACCCAGGTGTTTCATTCTTAACTTAGTAGAATTTAGATTTTCACAAAACAGCATTTGCATAGCATCAATAATTCTACTAAGTATTGCATAGGAACCTAGACACAGGAATAAGGTATTCTACACAGGTTTAGCATAGCAATACTATCCTACACATGCATATAAAAATACACTAAGTAATGCATATAGAAATAATAGGAAGTTTATGAGGTGTGCCACTTGCCTTTGAATGTTGTCGTTGTTCACAAACTCTTTTCAACAACGAACGTTTGCTCTCCGTTTAATCTAAACAATAATAGCAAACAACAATACAACAATCAACAAACAACAATCATCAAACATACATGCTCATATCAAATGAACACAAGTTTTGTAAAACTCCTAAGGGAAACATGTCATGTATTATATGCAAATTATTTCTAAGGGCTAGAGATGCATGTTATGCTATGAAAATCTCTTAAGTTAATGCAAGGAAAATAGGTGGGTCAAGAATGACTAAGGACTAAGGTCTTAAGTTGGATAAAAATACTTTGTTTTATATCATCTTTAAACAAGCACTCTAATGGCTTAGCCATGATGTGCAAAATACTTAGAGAAAAATACTAAGTCTATAAGGTGATCAACAATTTCTATCAACTCTTTGTAAATTGGATATTTGCTAAAGTGACAGAGACAGACACCCGGCCAGCCACTTAAATTGTGGAACAAGTCTCATGTACGTGGACATGTAAGGTTTGCTTCCAGGCCGCTTCATCCCCCTATGCCGCTAGGATCCAACAACTTCAAGATGATAACATCATGATCAAAATTTGTTTAAGTCTAAAATACAAGATTAGGAAAGAGGGAAAAGATAGAAAGAAAGATGTAGTTGTCCTCCAGGCTTCATCTCCAGACTTGTAACTTTCTTCTGGATGATGTCTTGATTGAGTTCTTGGTAGTCTTGATGAATCTTCAGACTTGATGATTCTTGTATCCTCGAGGCAGGTCTTGGATTTACTTAGTCTTCATGAAGTCTAACAGAAGAAGAAGGGAGAAAGAAGAAAGAGGAAGAAAGACTTAGAAAATATTTCTGGTTGGCCTTCATGAACTTCTTCTTGATCTTTCTTCTAAGTGCTTCCACTCCTTGGAGATTCTTCTGGAGTCTTGTTTGGCTAAGTCCTTCCTTGGTCTTCTAGCTCCATGTTGAAAATTACTAAGTGTCTAAGTGTAGCACTTCACAAATATGCTAAGTTGAAATGATCCTAACTTAGAGAAAACTAATGAAGAGGGGTTTTCCTATGAGAATAAAATATGCTATGAATGAAATGAAATTTTAAATCACAAGAAACATAAAAATAACTTTTGTGATTTCTTTATAAATATGCATGAATTTATAAATGCAATTTAATTAATTTCTAATTTTGGAAAATATAATAAAAGGAATAATTATAAGATTAAAGTTTCCTATGATTAAATTTTTATAACAAAATTTTATAATTAGTGTTAATAGACAGAGAGCATTTAATTAAATCTATTGCAATTGGATTTAATCAAAAATAATGTTTCTATTAAAAGTTATTAAAAAAAATAGTCAAACTTATTCAAATAAAACACACAACTATGAAATCATTCAAAAATTACTCAAAAATATTTTATAGCAGTGGCATTAATTTACAAATATTCTAAAGTTTCTAAAACATATTTATTTGCAATTTTTGGATTTATAGATTTAAAGTTATTACAAATATACTTAAATTCACCATTTGAATTTTTAATATTCTATACTAAGTCAAAATTGAATTTTGGCCGATCTAAAATAATCTACATGTCAAGAGCTTTCCAAATATATAAAGTTTGTTAAATTTGGATGAGTGGTTAAAAAGTTATAGATGTTTTAATTACAGGGACTAATCTGCAAAATTTCCAATTAAAATTAAAAAATAGAAAAAGAATTACACGCTGGCGCTAACTGTGCAGGCCACGTCAACGCTGACGTGGTTAAGTGAAATAGATCTGGATCGCTCGATCAGATCTGACGGTCTAGATTGGACCGTACCCGTTCAGCGCAAGGATCTAATCGCAGCCGTTGATTTACGATCGGACGGATCTCGGGCGTTGGTCCAAGCCTGGCGGCGCAAGGTCACCGGACCACGTTTGCCGACGGCGGCGCCGGCTCAGCAATCACATTCTACGCGCATCTAGGGGAGGAAGGGAAGGCTGATCATACCCAGATGAAGAGGAGACCGTGGCGGACTCGGTGGCGAAGTCGACGATGATGGGGTGCACGGATGCACCGGAGGTTGCTCGCCGGCGTTGCTCCCGCGGGCGGCTTTCTTTGGGCGAGGAAGAACGTGACGTTCTGGAACAAAAACAACACACCGATGGTGTCAAGAGGATGCGCCCGTGGACAGGGAGTCGAGAGGGAGTTGCGGAAGGGCTCGAGGGGCTTTGTACTCACCGGACTTTGAAAATTACGGCGTCGGCAATGGTGGCTCAAATCCAAGCAGCCTGGGGGCGTTGGAGTTAGGGTTTCTGGGGGAAAGAAGAGAGAGTTCGCAGGGTTTAAATAGGGGCAGGAGAGCCGAGGATTTGGGGGCGTTAATCGCGCGATTTGGAGGAAGGGAATCGCCGGCGTTCTCGGCAAGTTTTCCGGCTGGAGGTTGAAGAAAGGTGACCCCCTGACAGGTGGGTCCCACTGTCAGGGTTTTCTCTTTTTCTTTTTCTGTTTTATTTCTTTCTTTTATAACTTTTGATTTAGTTGTCCAAATGAGGTCAAACAAAATTCTAAAAATTTGTAAAATTATTATCTTTCTGTTAAACCAATTGTGGGAGTGTTTTGAACACTTTTCAAAAATAATAATTTTGAAATATAGATTAAATGTAAAATTGACACTTTATGTTTAATTTAAAACTAGGGTTTAATTAATTTTAATTTTGGCTAAATAATTTATATGAAATACCCATATTCAATTCTGTTTGGATTTAAGTTATTTAAACTTGTTTTACTGAATCATTCCTCTTTATTTTGGCATAATATTAAAGAACTAACTATAAATAATGTTTAGGAAATATGAAATATAAGGTATTCCTTTTTAATTGAAAATAATTTGTGCACCATTATATTTTATATTATGATAATTCATTTGAAAACTTCATAACAACTTTGGGAAAAGATTTTTGTTTTAATTTTATTCTTATTTAGAATATATTAATCAGTTCATGCTTTGAAAATAGATGAAATTCATTTGAGCAAATGAAATGTTTATTTGACTAATTCATTAATTTAATTCTATGAAGTTTATAGTTATAAATTACAGAATTGAAATTTTAACACCATTTCTTGAACTTAGTTGAGAGAATGAAAACCATTTGGCAACTAACACCATTTTTAAATAATTTGTGAATTTATGAAAGATATGGCTAAGTGGTTGAAATCAATTTCTTATAAGTAAACTATTTACTTAAAATAAAATGGATTGTAGTTTGTAAAATATTTGTCAAACTACATTTTTAGGTTTTTGAAATACAGTGGATAATAAAATGTTTAAACTATGACATTTGAAATATTAGACTCTTTCAATAAGTTTGAAGTCTTTCATAGTTGGTTTCCTTATGCATTTAATATTTTATTTTAATAAAAAGAAAAGTTTTAAATTTTAGTGATTTTTAAATATTATTAAATGTTGGGATGTTACAGACTACCACCCTTAAAAGGAATCTCGTCCCCGAGATTCGGAGAGGCTGAAAAGAAAAGCAAATGCTTGAAATGATTCTGATAACTCGAGAGGTTTTGAGAAATGTAATTTCTGACATGGAACTTGAAAAATAGCAGAGGATGATTTTTCTCATTTGGGGAGGCTCGAAAGAAAGATAGTTTGGGATCTCTAGGTTTAAGCAGCAGGATTTTACTTTAACTGGGTGGCTACCACCCTTAAAGAAATTTTTGTGGTCAGTCTAGAAACTTTGTTTAATCTTGTTTATTTCTCTGATGTAGTGCGTACAAGTATTCAAAATACAATGGCATGTGGTGGATACAGAAAGTTTTTAGCACTCACGTTTTCCACTCGGTCTTTGGAGAGGTTTATCCTTCTTCCGCTCTGGGCAGCCACTGACATAGTGTCATGTTGCTCCGCATCTGCGACATGTCACGGGACTGATGATTTTCTTGTGTGAGCGGGTAAGGCATTTCTCCTTCATCTTTACTGGGCACTTATCAGCATAATGTCCTTTGCCTTTACATTTGTAGCAAATTACGTCACTTAAGTTCCTCTTCTTCTTTGGTGTTTCCAGGGCTAACAGTTCTTCCAAATCTTGTTTGCTATATTCTATCTCAATTAAAGAAGTCCAGTCTCGTTTGATTTGACAGTTTCGAGCTAGGTGATCTCCTTCACATTTATAGCAACACTTGGAGGTACTTTTGGATTTCTTCGGAAGTGACCTTACTCTTATTTCATTCTTCACCTTAGTATGACCCACAGTCTCATTTTGATGAAGATTTGGTTCAGTATCCTGACCAGTCCTTTTCTCTTTGCAGTCCCATGCATAATGTCCTAGTTCTCCACAGGTAAAACATGTTATATGGCTAGTATCTCTTTTGTGTTCCTCCTTGTTTTCTTGTACTTCCACATACTTCATGAGATTTTGTTGCATTCCCTCTTTGAATTGCTAACTGACTTCTTGCACCATGGGATAGAGTTGACATTGAGTCGGGGCGTGATTTGTTGCTTCACACAAAAAGCAAGTAACCATGGTTGTGGGGTATCCGTCGGTTGAATAGCTGGAGACACCATGGGGCCACTCATCATGACATTCCTTGGATGTGTGTCCTATTTCTCCACACATTTTACAGGCTTGAGGTTTTGTCAAACTACTTCCTTTGATATCCTTGTTACCAATGTCCATCTGGGGTGGGTTCATATTATTGTTGGTCATGTTGTGACGCATCATCTGCACAATGTGGGTCTGGTTATCCAACAGTTGTTGCATTCCCTGAGGTAACTCTCTGTTGTGATTGTGGACTTGATTATGTACCATGAGTTGCATCAACTGACTCTGAGCTTCTAATAGTTGAATTGCAACTGTCATCTCATCGTTGGTGCTTGGGCGAGACATCTGTTTGGGTTTAGCATAGATGAGTAAAAGATAGAAAGATACTAGGGAAAATTTCTACCCCAAACTCAACAAACCGAGGCAAATCATCTTACAAACAATATCTAACAAACATCAAGCAACAAGTTTCAACACAAACAAGCAATCTACTATTGTCATACCACACTGAGTTGGCATGATCAATACACTATCATGGTGTCGTTGTTCTAATTAAATGGTGGTATCTTTTCTATCTTCTTGTTGAGTGCTTCAAGTTCTTCTTTCTTCAAAAATCTTCTAAGTGTTTGAGCTATGAATCTGGATTCTTCAGTGTTCTTCCATGTAGGTAGTTCTTCATGTTGACTTGTGGAATTGCATATGAAGTATCGAACTCAGACATTACGAACATGGTCAATTAGAAAAAGATAAGATATTTTCAGAAGTTTGATATTAGACGAGAGTATAAGAGAGGATAAAAAATGAAAAGTTTAGTTTTTAGATAACTGAATAGAAATAGATTTTCAATCCTATGGCCAAATCCTATTTCTATCCAGACTTAGGGGTTTCGAACCTACAGGCAACATAGTGCTCTGATACCATCTGTAACGTACCTGCTCTTTAAATAAGGCAGATACCTGTGTATAGTGCAAATCCCTGGATCGATTCATTTGCACACACATTTTACGATGTAATATCGCAACAAAGCGTCAATTTTATTACATCGATGATCCAGAATTACAAAATATTTGATACAAGTTGCATAGCATAAAGCTAGCATTGAAAAAGTACACAGCGGAAATACAATAGCAGTGAGTCTCTATAACTTTCATGCTGCCACAGGCGAAAACATGTTGGTTGTAGACTCGAAACCTTTAAACGAAACCTCACTCGTCATCTGATCAAATCTGCAATAAGAAAAATATTGCAACAACGTGGGTCAGAT